>JAPVLO010000069.1:0-5384438 GCA_027257055.1 Cephalopachus bancanus
TTTATAGAGTGATTTGAGTTCTTCAGGGTATATTCCCAGTAGGGGGATTGTGGGATCATATGGAAGGTTAATTTTTTAGAGCTTTTAGGAATTGCCACACTGCTTTTCACAGAGGTTGCACTAGTTTACACTCCCACCAACAGTGTAGAAGTGTTCCCTTTTCGCCACACCCTCTCCAGCAGCTGTTATTTTTGAGTTGTTGATAATTGCCATTCTGACTAGAGTTAGGTGGTATCTCAGTGTGGTTTTGATTTGCATCTCCCAGATGATTTGTGAGGTTGAGCATTTCTTCATGTGCTTGTTGGCTGCTCAGATGTCTTCTTTTGTGAAATGTCTGTTCATATCTTTAGCCCATTTTATTCTGGGGTTGTTTGTTTTCTTCTTTTCAGTACGTTTCAGTTCCTTGTAGATCCAGGATGGTAAGCCTTTGTCAGACCGAGAGTTGGCAAATACTTTTTCCCAGTCTGTAGGCTGTCTCCCTGCTCTCTAGATGGTTTCCTTGGCTTTACAGAAGCTTGTCAGTTTAATAAGGTCCCACTTGTCTATCTTCTCTCTTATGACCTGTGGGTTTTGAGTTTTGTACAGGAATTGGATGCCAGTTCCGATTTCCATGAGGGTATTTCCTTCCTTTTCTAAGTTTCATATGGTTTGAGGTTTTACATTTAGGTCTCTGATCCATTTGGAGTTAACCTTTGTGCATGGGGATAGATAGGGGTCCTGTTTCAATCTTCTGCACGTGGTCAGCCAGTTTTCCCAGCATCATTTACTGACTAGGTTCTCCTTTCCCCAGTGGTAGGTGGTGGGGGCTTTGTTGAAGACGAGTTGGTTGAGAAACTGAGGTTTTGCTTCTGGAATCTCAATTCTGTTCCACTGATCTATATGCCTGTTCCTGTACCAATATCAAGTTGTTTTGATGATTGTAGCTTTATAGTAAAGTTTGAAGTCTGGTAGTGTGATACCATCTGCTTGGTTTTTTTTTGCTGAGGATTGTTCTGGCTATTCTTGGACGTTTGTGTTTCCATATGAATTCCTGTGTTGTTTTTTCTAGGTCTGAGAAGAATGTTGCTGGTAATTTGATGGGTATTGCATTGAATTTGTAGATTGCCTTAGGTAAGATGGATATCTTCACAATGTTGATTCTTCCAATCCATGAGCATGGGATATTTTTCCACTTGTTCATGTCAGCTTTGATTTCTTTGAACAGTGTTTTGTAATTTTCATTGTAAAGGTCTTTCACTTCTCTGGTTAGGAAGATGCCAAGGTATTTCATTTTTTTTGTGGCTATTGTGAATGGAATTGTGTTTTTTATTTGGGTTTCTGTTTGTTTATTATTAGTGTAGAGAAATGCGATTGTCTTTTGTATATCTAATTTGTATCCTGAGACTTTGCCAAAGGTCTTTATCAATATAAGGAGGCTTTTGACAGATTCTCTTGGGTTTTCAAGGTACACAATCATATCATCTGCATAGAGAGATAACTTGACTTCCTCTTTTCCTATTTGAATACCTCTGATTGCCTCCTCTTCTCTGATTTCTCTAGACAGGACTTCCAATACTATATTGAACAAGAGAGGTGAGAGTGGACATCCTTGTCTAGTTCCAGTTTTCAGGGGAATTGGTTCCAATTTTTGTCCATTTAGGAGTATGCTGGCTGTGAGTTTCTCATAGATGGCTTTTACTATTTTGAGGTATGTTCCCCGTATGCCTAGATGTTCAAGGATTTTTATCAAGAAGTGGTGCTGGATTTTATCAAAAACTTTTTCTGCATCTAATGATATGATCATGTGGTTTTTGTTTTGACATCTGTTGATGTATTTAATTAAATTTATGGTTTTACAAATGTTGAACCAACCTTGCATCCCAGGAATGAAGCCTACTTGGTCATGGTGAATGATTTTTGAGATGTATTGCTGAATCCGGGTTGCCTGATCTTGTTGAGAATTTTAGCATCTATGTTCATCAAAGATATTGGCCTGTAGTTCCCTTTATTTGTTGGATCTATACCTGGCTTGGGTATCAATGTGATGTTGGCTTCGTAAAATGATTTGGGGAGAGTTCCATCTTTTTCAATCACCTGGAATACCTTCAGTAGGATTGGTATCAGCTCCTCCTTGAATGTCTTGTGGAATTCTGCTGGAAAGCCATCTGGACCAGGACTTTTTTTTGTAGGAAGTTTACTTATTACGTAGTTGATTTCCTTGATTGTTATTGGTCTTTTTAGGGTCTCAATTTCTTCTTGTTCCAACCTAGGTAGGTTGTGTGATGTCAGAAAGTCCTCCATTTCCTTAAGGTTTTCAAGTTTGTTTCCATACAAGTGTACGTAGTAGCCTCAAATGATCTTTTGTATTTCTTCAGGGTCAGATGTGACTTCATCTTTTGTGTTTCTGATTGTGATTATTTGATTTTTTTCTTGTTTTTTCTTGGTCAGTCTAGCTAGGGGATCATCGATCTTGTTTATCCTTTCAAAGAACCAGCTTTTTGTTTCATTGATTTTTTTGTATTATCTTTTTGTCCTCTGTGTCCTGGATTCGGGCTTTTATTTTGGTGATCTGGATTCTTCTGCTGAGATTAGGGTTTTTGTGGTCTTGCTTTTCCAGCTTCTTTAGATGGCTTGCTATGTTGTGAATTTCTGTTCCTTCCATTTTCTTCATGTGTGTTTGTAGGGATATAAATTCCCCTCTTACTACAGCTTTCAGACCATCCCAGAGATTTTGGTAGGATGTTTCTTTTTTTTCATTTGTTTCCAGGTATCTTTTGATCCCTGTTTTGATTTCTTCATTGACCCAGGAGTTGTTTAACATCATGCTGTTTAGTGTCCATGGCTTTGTGGGTTTTGGGAGGACTTTTTTGGTGTCAATGTTTATTTTTATTCCACTGTGGTTCAAGAAGGTGCTTGGTAGAATTTCGGTCCTTTTAAATTTGCTTATGCTTGATTTATGGCCGAGTATGTGGCCGATCTTAGAATATGTTCCATGTGGTGATGAGTAGAATGCATATTCTGTGGTCTTTGGATGCAGTGTTCTGTAGGTATCAATTAAGTCCATTTGGTCCAAAGTCACATTGAGGTTCCGGATCTCCTTGCTGATTTTTTGTCCTGATGATCTGTCTAGGGTTGTGAGTGGGGTATTAAAGTCCCCAGTTATGATGGTGTTAGAGTCAATATCTTTCTTTAGTTTTCCTAGAAGTTGCTTTATGAAAGTTGGCGCACCTATGTTGGGTGCATATATGTTTAGGATAGATATTTCTTATTGATGGATTGAGCCTTTTATCATTATGTAGTGGCCTTCTGTATCTTTTTTTTATTTTTAATAGCTTGAAGGGTATTTTGTCTGAAATTAAGATTGCTACTCCTCCTTTCTTTTGTATTCCGTTCACCTGAAAGTTTGTTTCCCATCCTCTTACTTTGAGTCTGTGGGTGTCCTTTCTAGTGAGGAGAGTCTTCTGAAGGCAATAGATTGTTGCCTGATGATATTTTATCTATTTTGCCATTCTATGTCTTTTCAGTGGTGCATTTAGTCCATTCACATTTAGGCTAATAATTTTTTTTTTTTTTTTTTTTTTTTTTTTTTTTTTGAGTTGGAGTCTCACTCTGTCGCCCAGACTGGAGTGCAGTGGCCGCTCCGGCCACTGCAGCCTCGACCTGCTGGGCTCCGGCGATCTTCCGCCTCAGCCTTCCAAGTAGCTGGAATTACAGGCATGCGCTACCACGCCCGGCTGATTTTTGATTTATTGTAGAGATGAGGTCTCACTGCCCAGGTGGGTCTCGAACCCGCGGGCTCAGGCAATCCACTCACCTCAGCCTCCCAAAGGCGCAGGATTACAGGCTGAGCCACCGAGCCCGGCTTAGGCTAATAATTTAAATGCAAGAGTTGATCCCTGTCTTAAGGTTCTTACAGAGTTGTTCCTGTTTGTTTGTTGGCTTTCTTTGGGTTTTGGAGTTGGTTAAAGTATGTTTTTAATCTTTTGCCTGTACTCTTATGAAGAATGCTGTTGTTCTTTTTTCTTTTTCTTCTGTGTTCAGTACTTTCTTAAGTGTTTCTTGTAGAGGTTGTCTGGTGGCAGCGTAGGTTCTTAGGGATTGGATATCTGCAAAAGATTTCAATTCTCCCTCTCTAATGAAGCTTAGTTTGACTGGGTAGGTTTTTCTTGGTTGAAATTGTTTCTCTTTTAGAACTTTGAAGATAGGGCTCCATGCTCTCCTGGCCTGAAGGGTTTCTGTGGATAAATCTGCTGGTATTCTAATTGGTTTTCCCTGGTAGGTAGTCTGGCCTTTTTCCCTTGCTGCCCTTAGGATTTTTCCTTTTATAGCTACTTTGTTTAGCCGAATTATTATGTGTCGGGGAGTTGGTCTTCTCATTTGTTTTCTTGCAGGGGTTCTCTGAATCTCTTGTGTTTGAATTTTTTCATTCTTAATGAGATGAGGGAAGTTTTCTTGAATGATTCCCTGAAATGTTTGTTCCAGTGTGGCTTCTGTTTCTCTCTCTGCCTCAGGAAGCCCAATTACTCTTAGGTTTGGTCTCTTGATGTGATCATTCATCTCTTGCAGGTTTTGTTCTGTCTTTTTGAGCTTCTTTTCTATGCTTTTGACAGTTTGGGTTAGTTCTGTGTTTTGATCTTTGAGCTCTGAGATTCTTTCTTCTGCTTGACTGATTCTGCTTTCCATGCTTATTAGTCTGTTGTTCATTTCCATCACCATATTCTTACTACTGTCATTTCTGACATCAGCTCCTTCCTATTTTCCTCTTGTCTCTCCTCAATTTTTAAAATTCTCTCCATTAATGTCTTGATGTCTGGGTTTGTTGCATATAACCAGTCATTCTGGGGGCTCTTCATTGTTTATGTTCCAGAATCTGTTTTCTCAGTGTCTGATTTCCCAGGGGTCTGTGTAAGATCTGTATTCTTCTTTTGGTTTTTCTTCATTTGTGTGGTTTTTCCCCCTCCCTACTCTTTCCTTCCCTCCACATCACCATCTTCTGTAATTCTGTTATTCAGGGGTAAAGGGATTGGTTTTACTTCTGTTTGTTCAATCTCCTATTCTTTATGTATGCCCTCTTACTTTGTTCAATTCTGGAGTTGCACTGTAGGTTGGAGGTGGTCCTTTTTGCAGTTTTGAGATTTATTTAAGGGGGGAGCTGTGATTCAAAATCTATCTGAAGGTCCTGGTATTTGCTGACAGGTGTGTGGATAATGTGGAACCCACTTCCCACTGCCCTGGAATCTGTCCGTGCAGTGGGGCTGTAGGTTTACTCCCTGAAATAAAGTGTGGTTAGCAGAGGGGAGACAATGGAGCAGATAGTGGGTTGAAGAGGGGAGTAGAGAGATAGAGGAGTAAGGGGGGAAACAAACGAGTGTGCCAACAAATAGAGAGAGAGGCTTATACTGAAACAGATAAAAACAATAGACCACAGCTACAGATGAACGAACTCTCATACAAAAAATAAAAAATAAAAATAAAACATATAGTGATGCTAACATACAAGCTAACCAACCACCTTGTTAGTGTGCTGTTCCTCTATACAAAGATATGGTTTACAGAGAGAAGAAAAGAGAAGAAAAGGAAAAGGAAAAAAGAAAAAAGGGAACAATACAGCAGGAATAGAAAGGAGTCATTAAACTAATAGAATCAATGAAGCACACTCTGAGATATTTCGTTTAAGTCCAATGTCCTTTCAGGTCTGATTTCTAGTTTTCTTTTCAAGCTGGTAAATTAGTTTGCAGTTAGGGTCAGTTGCCCCTGGTCTGCTGTGAAGGACAGTTCAGATTACCCTCCGTTCAGCACTCTGGCCTATGTCTTTATCAAGCTTGTTTCTCCCGTTTCGGTGTTGTTACCTTGAATCGCCAGCAGGTGGTGCTATCTCAGCTGCTCGCCCCAGAGGGGGTGGGGCCGGACAGGAACAAGATGACTGCCTGCCTCAGAGCAGGCAACAGGAGCCTTACGGTGGGCGATAGGACAGTCTCTGTCACAGGAGAGGTGGCAGTGATCCCAGCAGATCTTCCCTGAAGGGGTTTGATGTGTATCGCCTCAGGCCTGGGTCATGTGATGTGCTACGGCTGTCACAGAGGCTGTGGCAGCAGCGGCGGTGGCAGCAGCAGCAGGGGTAGGGGCTGTGGTAGCGGCACCGTTTGCGCCGCAGTGACTGTCCAGTCTGTTGCAATGTCCCAGAGGTGGCAATGGCTGAGCTCCGTATGAAGAGCTGGCTTCGATATTGGGGTCCACAGCCCCCTGGGGCGAGAGTCAGAGACCCACTGCAGATCTCCTTTGCAGAGTGCTTCAGAGACCAGATTGCCCTGTTGCCATCCTGCCACTTCTTATTGTTTTTCTTTTTGTGTTTTCTCTTTTTTAATCTTGGCCAATTCATTTTATCTATTTTGTTGGTGTTTTTAAAGAATCAACTATTGGTTTCACTAATTGTTCTGTATCATTTTTATTTCCTAATTTATTGATTGTTTATTCCCTTTACTTACTTTTAATCTAATTGATTCTATCTTATTTATCTATTTTTAATACATATTTTTTATTTTAAAATTGTGGGGTACAGTTAAGTTTATTAAGGTAGAAGGTCATATTCTAGGTCTATATTTTGTTTTTCCTAAAATAAGCATTTTAACATTATAATTGCTTATAAAATTTATAAATCTTATAAAATATCCCTCTCTATACTGTTTGGAATTCAACTAATACATTTTGTATTGTTGTGCTTTCATTTTTACTTGTCCAAAAAAAAAGATAGTTTCCCAAAAAAAAACAATAAATGTATTCTCCAATTTCCCTTGTGGTATCTTTTTGAAATATGGTTTATTTAGAAAATATTTTGGAATTTCCCACATTTATTTCTTTTATTGATTTCTAATTTAATTCCATTATGATTAAAGAACTTACCTTTTACAAATTTTTAATCCTTTTTAATATATGAAGACTTGCTTTATGACCTAGCCATGAATCAGTAAACTATGGCTCCCAGGCCAAATACAGCCCATGGTCTGTTTTCTTTTTTTTTTTTTTTTTTTTGAGTTGGAGTCTCACTCTGTCACCCAGACTGGAGTGCAGTGGCTGCTCCTGGCCACCACAGCCTCGACCTGCTGGGCTCTGGTGATCCTTCTGCCTCAGCCTTCCAAGTAGCAGGAACTACAGGCGTGCAGTACCACACCCAGCTAATTTTTTTTTATTTATTGTAGAGATGAGGTCTCGCATGTCCAGGCGGGTCTCAAAACCTCAGGCTCAGGCAATCCACTCACCTCAGCCTCCCAAAGGTGTGGGATTACAGGCTGAGCCACCGAGCCTGGCTGGTCTGTTTTCAAATGGCCAAATCTACTCCCAACCTGACTATTCTTCCAGGGGAGAGATTAGGGAGTACACAAAACAGAGGTGGTTAGTCTTTGTAGGTTCATGATTTCAGAAGGCTCCCTCCAGAATTTTTTTTTTTTTCATCTAGCAGCATGCTCCTTCTAGGATATTTACCTATACATTATCTTCCCCTATTGTAAACCTTTCAGTGGTTCCATTGACATTGTAGTGAAATGCTAACTTCAGCCTGGAATTCAGGCTCTTTCAGATACAACCTTCTTCTCTGCCTCATTTCATTCTCTACATACTACCACCTGTGGGAGTGCAATGCAGCACACACTGGTAAGCCTGGAAGCACACGATATATTCTGGATGAAAAAGGTAGACGAAATTCAAAATAATGTCTTTATTTAGGGCAATGTAGCTGAAGAGTGCACATTGATCTTAACCAGAATCAAGTTTTACTTTGTTTTATCCCCCAATTTAATTCATCTCCTATGAACCATGGGCCAGATGGTAATATTATCACAAGAAAGAGAAAGAGGGAGAACCAAATGGGAACCCAGGTTTTGAATACTTTACCCTCACCCCAAAGAAAAATATGAACCATTAGATACTGGTTTTTACTATCACAAATCTCGGTGCAGGGGAAGATATGGAAGGGTTGGAGATACATCTCCAGCAGCTCATGGAAACATGAGGGCAGGAAAGACGTTTTCCCTGATATCTACATAGCTTTTTATTATCTCAGCCCCTTGGGCTTATTGATTATGATCAACCTAGGAGTTGGAATCTCCTAGGGAGACCAGTAAACTCCACAGAGGTACTACTCATTGTCCTAGAAGATCATTCTTTTAACCCCTCCCTTGTTCCTTAGAGTGCCCTTCTGTGGTCCCAGTAGGCCTCTGGTGGATTCTGCTTCCAGAGAGTTTAGATTGGTCCAGGATACCATTTTGACCCAAGCACATGCCTTCCTCTGAGGGTTTTCTGCCTATTCTATTTGTCATCTGAAATGATGCTTAACTCAATAATGTAAATTGCCTGAGATTATGCAGTAGATCCATGTGTTACAAATAATATAGTGTTGGCTACATAAACATGTGCCAAATTAGAACACTTTTGAACCATCTCCTACTATGAAAGATTTAGGAGAAAATGTAAGTCACAATTTTAAATAATCTTTTAAAGTTAAGCTCCACATTTGCAAATTCAAGTGCAAAGAAATGAAAGCTCACACGTATTCCCTTTGCTTGGAGGAGGCTCTCTCCATGTTCAGGTGGAGTCTGACTTCCTTTGGCCTTTGAAGACGATCTGGGCTCTTCCTGAAGGACTGGGCTCTTCAGAACTGATTAACTATGTCTGTCCCATGCTTCTTTTTTTTTCAATAATCAATATTTTTTTATTATGAGGTTGTGGGGTACAGTTAAGGGTTAGGTATACAAATACGTTTCATTCAGGCACCCTATTGATTAGAGGTGTTTCCCCATCTCCAGACAGATATTTGCTCATTAATCCCATCTCCTGCCTCCCCCATAGTTTCCCACTACTGTCGGTCATTTTCTTATAGTATTAGATTGGATGTTCAAGGTCCATTATATGAGTGAAAATATGTGATGCTTGGACCTTTGTTTTTGTGAGAGGTCACTCAGTATTATAGACTCTAGTTCCATCCAGGTTGCTGAAAAATTCATGATTTTGTTCTTTTTTTATGGCTGCATAATATTCCATTGTGTATATGTACCACATTTTTCTAATCCAATCCTATTTTGATGGGCAGCATGGTTGCTTCCAGGTTCTTGCTATTGTGAACAATGCTGCGATAAACATACGTGTGCAGGTCCTTTTTTGTAGAGTGATTTGTGTTCTTCCGGATATATTCCCAGTAGGGGGATTACAGGGTCGTATGGGAGGTAGATATTTAGAGCTTTTAGGAATCGCCACACTGCTTTTCACAGAGATTGCACTAGTTTACACTCCCACCAACAGTGTAGAAGTGTTCCCTTTTGCCACACCCTCTCCAGCACCTGTTATTTTTTGAGTTGTTGATAATTGCCATTCTGACTGGAGTTAGGTGGTATCTCAGTGTGGTTTTGACTTGCATCTCCCTGATGATTAGTGAAGTTGAACATTTCTTCATATGTCTGTTGGCTGCTCGGATGTCTTCCTTTGTGAAGTGTCTGTTCATGTCTTTTGCCCATTTTATAATGGGGTTGTTTGTTTTTTTCTTTTCAGCACGTTTGAGTTCCTTGTAGATCAAAGATGTCAAGCCTGGTGTTGGCAAATATTTTTTCCCAGTCTGTAGGCTGTCTCCCTGCTCTCTTGATGGTTTCTTTGGCTTTGCAGAAGCTTGTCAGTTTAATAAGGCCCCACTTGTCTATTTTCTCTCTTATGAGCTGTGGGTTTTGGGTTTTGTTCAGGAATTGGATGCCAGTTCCGATTTCCATGAGGGTATGTCCTTCCTTTTCTAAGGTTCTTATGGTCTGAGGTTTTACATTTAGGTCACTGATCCATTTGGAGTTAACCTTGTGCATGGGATAGGTAGGGGTCCTGTTTCAATCTTCTGCATGTGGTCAGCCAGTTTTCCCAGCACCATTTACTGAGTAGGTTCTCTTCTCCCCAGTGGTAGGTGGTGGAGGCTTTGCCGAAGATGAGTTGGTTGAGAAATTGAGGTTTTGCCTCTGGAATCTCAATTCTATTCCATTGATCTATATGCCTATTCCTATACCAATACCAAGCTGTTTTGATGATTGTTGCTTTACAGTAGAGTTTGAAGTCTGGTAATGTGATACCACCTACTTTGTTTTTTTTCTGAGGATTGTTCTGGCTATTCTTGGACGTTTGTGTTTCCATATGAATTCCTGTGTTGTTTTTTCTAGGTGTGAGAAGAATGTTGCTGGTAATTTGATTGGTATTGCATTGAATTTGTAGATTGCCTTAGGTAAGATGGACATCTTCACAATGTTGATTCTTCCAATCCATGAGCATGGGATATTTTTCCACTTGTTTGTGTCATCTTTGATTTCTTTGAGCAATGTTTTGTAGTTTTCATTGTAAAGGTCTTTCACGTCTCTGGATAGGAAGATGCCAAGGTGTTTCTCTTTTTTTGTGGCTATTGTGAATGGAATTGTGTTTTTTATGTGGGTTTCTATTTGTTTATTATTGGTGTAAAGAAATGAGATTGTCTTTTGCACATTTATTTTGTATCCTGAGACTTTGCCAAAGGCCTTTATCAGTGTAAGGAGGTTTTTGACAGATTCTTTTGGGTTTTCAAGGTACATCATATCATATCATCTGCAAAGAGAGATAATTTGACTTCCTCTTTTCCTATTTGGATAGGAAATTTGGATTGCCTTCTTTTCTCTGATTGCTCAAACCAGGACTTCCAATACTATGTTGAACAGGAGGGGTGAGAGTGGGCATCCTTGTCTTGTTCCAGTTTTCAGGGGAAATGGTTCCAATTTTTTTCTGTTTAGGAGTATGCTGGCTGTGGATTTCTTGTAGATGGCTTTTACTATTTTGAGGTATGTTCCCCGTATGCCTAGATGTTCGAGGGTTTTTATCAAGAAGGGGTGCTGGATTTTATCAAAAGCTTTTTCTGCATCTAATAATATAATCATGTGGTTTTTCTTTTGATATCTGTTGATGTATTTAATTACATTTATGGTTTTACGTATGTTGAACCAAGCTTGCATCCCAGGGATGAAGCCTACTTGGTCATGATGGATGATTTTTGAGATGTGTTGTTGAATCCAATTCGCTAGGATCTTGTTGAGAATTTTAGCATCTATGTTCATCAAAGATATTGGCCTATAGTTCTCTTTCTTTGTTGGATCTTTACCTGGCCTGGGTATCAATGTGATTTTGGCTTCGTAGAATGATTTGGGGGGAGTTCCATCTTTTTCAATCGCCTGGAATACCTTCAGTAGGATTGGTATCAGCTCCTCCTTAAATGTCTTGTAGAAATCTGCTGGAAAGCCATCTGGATCAGGGCTTTCCATGCTTCTATTTTTAAATGCCCAGTGACAGCTTCACACTCACAGAGTTTAGGAAGCACCAAGCAAGTCACCAGTCTCTAGAGCAAGGGTTCCCAGTCCCCAGGCCATGGACTGTAGAGGTTAGTAGCCTGTTAGGAACTGGGCTGCACAGTCAGAGGTGAGTGATGGGTGAGAGGAGCTCTACCTTCCATCAGATCAGCGGTGGCACTGGATTCTCATTGGAGAGTAAACCCCATTGTGAACCACACATGCAAGGGATCTAGGCTGTGCGTTTTTTATGATCATTCAATGCCTGTTGATCTTCCCCCTATCCCACTGGAAAAATTGTCAGCCACAAAACCAGTTTCTGATGCCAAAAATTGATTAGGGACTGCTTCTCTATAGCAGTTATTTCATGCAAATTGATGTTCCTGGAACTCGGAATTGGAGATAATTGAGGTGCTGCTGTGGCCAAAATGACCCATCGGGGTGTGAGAGCAAGAGGGTAGATAGAGAATATAGACAGGAGAGAAAAACATATGCTGGGTTCAGCTAATCAGATGCTGATTGGTAAGCTCCAGGTGTCTTGGGTCATGGCCACAGAAATAAATTTTCCTAGAAGAAAGTAATGATAATGTCTTGGGTTTTTTGTTGTTGTTCTTGTTGCTCCCTGTCTGGGAAGGGATCCAAATTTATTTGGATGAAAATCTGCAGTGTGATCTCCTCAGTTGTTGCTTCTTGCTTGAGGAATCTTTCATTTCCATCCCCTTTATTAAATTTATATTTGCTATTTCCCCATTGAGCCCGTGCAGCTCCTGGCTGCTGATACCCTTCTTCTTCCCCATGATCAGGCATTTGCTGTCCTGTGCATGGTGGCCTTATTCACTGCCTCTAGCTTGGGATTGTGGTGGCCCCTGAGGCTTTCCACCCCAAGTCTGTCTCCACCGAAGGTCCTCTCTCATCAGATCCCTGCCTGCATGACTGCTGCAATCCTTGCCACTGGGAGGTTGCAGAGGCAATGTCTCTGCTGGGAGCTCTTTCCAGAGTCTGTCTGTCCTTGTCTTTGAATGGTCCTGGCCTTGAGTAAATTAAGCCTCTGTGGTGGCAGCAGGACCATTCCTGGCTGTCATGTCTTTTTTCTGCACCGTGAGATATGTCTCCATTGTTCTATTTCATTCCAGGATAGCTAGGCTTTTAACATTTTTTTTTAACCAGCTGCTGAAGCTTCCTTTATTCTATGTCTTGCTCTCTTTCTTTTTGCTTGCTCTCAGTTTGGAAGCTCAGCATTTGCTGTCTTCAGTTCCTCTAGAGTCTCCCATTTGGTTCTGCTTTATTGACAGATCCTCATTCCTGGAGTTCGACGCCATCCCTAAGCATTCTGTGTTCAACAAAGCTTAGACAAGTTAGAGAATGCTAAGAGTGGATGTTTATACTCTTCTGCAAAGCCACATTCACCCCATGACTGGCCTTGCCCTGTGGTATGTGTTATCCCTTTTCCCCCTACTTTTCCAGGGCCTGTGTCTGTGGATCAGGCCACATCTGCTCCTCCCCAAGCCATGGGACAATTGTGCCCCATGAAACCTCCTATCCCCATCAGGAGTTAACACATTATTTGTCATAGTTGTCCTGACAGCTGAAGTTGACTTTCCAGTGTCTATACTTGGGTGTGCTGGGTGGTTTCCTAGGGGCACTGCTCCCTTTGGGTATGTTCCCGGGGTTTGCCCTTTAGGTTGCTACTTCTCTACCTTTATTGTTTTCTTTGAGTCCCATTTGGCCCAGTCCTACGGGCAGCTAAAATACAGCCCCCCCCATTTCTTTTAAAAAAGAAGCTAAATGTGGCACATTTTCTTCTTACATTTCCTTCTGAGGGCTTCTCTCTTTCATCAGAACCTGGTGCTAACCCAGTTTTTCTTCTACTGTCCTGGAGCTAGAAAATTTCTCTGTTCACCCAGGGGCTCCAACATTTTTTCATCTGCTCCCTGAGGTTCTTGAGGTTTCTGAGCCCTCCTCATCTGTAAACTGAAGGATTTTTATTAGGAATTTGGGACAAACCATAAGTTACATCTCCAATGCAATTGCCCCCTCCTCTAATTCCTCTTAATGCCATGCACTGAAGCTTTCAGCAGATTTTCATAATTGAATTTCAGAACTTACTTAGACCACATCTCAGGAGACACCTATGGATGTGGTAAGAAATCATCCTGCCCTATCCTTTCTTTGGTGCCAGATGTTTTTCCAGACTACGTGAAGAAGAGTATGATTTAGGAAATTTGGTCTTTTTTTTCCTTCCTCATGCTAGTCCTTACAGTTGAGAGACTACATCCTCATGCATTCATTCCCTGTAATCCAAACTATTTTGGGGTGTGATTATGCCTCCAAGTGGACCCACAGAAGCCTGGGATGCTCATGTACAAAGCTCTGTGTGTCTGAGATGATCATCTTCTGAAACTGAAACATGCTTCCCTAACTTATGTAATCTCTGATCATAAAATCCTTGCAACATAGGCTAAGGCCATGGTATGACTTGGAAAATGACAATCAAGTGCAGAACCATCAAGGCAGGTAGGGGCTAACCAAGGCCAGTGCAGGTGAGAGTCAGCCCCAAGTCCCAGCCTGCATATCAAATTAGTGGGTGTTAAGAGCCTTCCGTCTTCCCTGGCCACACTGGGATTCACAGCAGCCTTGTTGTTACTTTGGCTTCTAAATGCCAGTCTATTTACTGAGTGTTTATGATAAAGGTTTCCTGGAAAAGGTATTAGGTGTTGGGGTTTGAGAGTGATACTTAATTGTGCTCTTTGCTTTGATTAATTCTAAGCTGAGGGCTGGCTTTCTGGAGGTTTTCCAACATGGCACTGAACTTGCTGCAGGTGACAGGATAGACACAGGAGGAAGGACAGATGCCACTTCATGGAGATCCTAGAGGAAAAGAGGAAATGCTCCACAGAGCACAGACCTTCACCTTGCCCTCGAGAGGACTGCTGACATTGAACCCAGACTCCCAGCAATAGGCCATTCATGTTTGAGAACAGACCTAGAGTCAGGCTGCTCATGGGACTCTGGTGGCAGCCTCCTCATGGAAACACAAGGGTTCCTACAACACAGACTCAGATATGGAGCTTCCTGAGCTCAACTCTCTTAGTTGTGTCTCTGAAGTGCTGAGCAACACCGCATCTCCCCGAGACTCCCTGGCTCTAGGAAAGGGAGGCCACTCATTGCCCCTTTAGACTTCTTCTCTGTTCCTTCTATTCCTCCTGCCATGCCTGAGTTAACGCTGGCCCTCCCACCAGAGGTACTTCCAATAAAGGATCACACACAGAAGATACCTGCATCATTTTTCTTTATCACATTTGATGAATATATTTGGTTCAGTCAGGCCCCATTTTGAGGAGTGATGGAGAATCAGGGAGTGGTTTTGTGTGAGGACTCTGCTGTGTCCCTTACTAAGGGAGCAGACGAGTGGGAGAGGCACGCTGGATGGCTGTAGGTCCTCTTTCTTGATCCTTTTCCCTATTAGTAGACATAGCATGGTAAAACCAGAGTGAGTACCCTGCCTCCCCTATGCTGTTATGAGATGCAGCCTTCATATACTAAATGCCATAGCATTCTCAACAGAAAATCTGTGTTGAGATACCAAGAGAATAGTTACCCATTCTTTCAACAAATATTAGCTAGGAGAATAACAAGGACAGTAGCAACAACACCAATGATGGTGATGATGATGATGATAATGATGATGATGATGATAGCTATTCCAACGTGTATTCACAATGCCATGTAATAGGTTCATTCAAGCACTTTGTCCTTAGATGAGGGAATTGCACATGGAAAAATATCCAACAAATGGTCTGGGATTATGCAGCGACAGGGCTATTGAGAGATCTTGCTCCATGCAATCCTAATGCAGAACTTTTTACATATCATCCCCCAAAGTTGCATATTTTGAGACAGGAAAGCCTGTCAGGATGCCTCCCAAATTCACATCCAAAAGTTTTTGTTTGCCTATTTGTGAATCATTTATAAATAACTAGTGGGGAACCTTGTCACAAACACATCCACCAAGCTTGGCTCTGTCCAGGGCTGCAGATGCCATCTCCCAAGGTGGCACAAACAAACAATTATCACAGTATTAACAGATATTACACTCAAAATTGCTTGTCAGACTTGGGAATATAACTTCTCTCTTTTGCAAGATCATTTCAGTCTGTGCTGCAATTGGATTCTGCTTTGGTTTGTGATATTATTGAGATGTAATAAGTTTAGTAATGATTGCTGAAAACATTTGTCATTGAATCTTTTTTTAAAAAGGACTACATTTGGGGGAAAATAAAAAGAGGGTGAAATGCACATAATAGATTAGTATTTGGAGCTGGCTGAAGACTTGGAGCTGAGGGGCAAAATGGACCAGGGATGCTTTTTAAGTCCAGGATTTCTATTTGCCTCTTGGGGAGATATTCACCTCATTCTTGATGACATGTCTTGCATTCATCAGTGAGACTGGCCTTGGAGTTGGGAGGCTGAGTGGGATCTGTGTGCAACGGGGAGAAAGAATGTCAACTTTTTCAAGTCAGGAAAGCATGTAAATAAATCCCAGCTTCTATATTTACAAAGCCTGTGATCTTGGACCTCAGTTGCACATTTGTATATGGGGAATGATGCATCATGACTCCCTGGGTTAGTGCAAATGTGTAAGGAGACAGAGTATATGAACCATGAGCGGTCTGAGCGGTCACAGCTGGTAAGAAGTTACATCTCCCCTCTCCCTGTGTCCACTCCCGGCATGGCCATCTGTGGTCTGTGGATCCCCACCAGGTCACCTACCACCTCAAGGTCTCTGTGTGTGCACTCAGAACACAAGTGTGTTATTCCAAACCCTGGCTACTTTGGAGTTTACTGAGACTCCAACAAGATAATGTACTGAAAGACATCTAACACACTAATGTAAGATTTAAAAATTATTATTTTAAAAAATGATTGTCTACTCATTAAGAATTAAATTTTATATTCAGAAAAATCTAAGCCTGAATCCCAGCCTTGCTACTTCCTTAGTAGTAGTTTGAACTCTATACAATTGTTATTTGTGTAGGTCCAAAAATAGCTGAATGGTTGGTAATTTCAAAAGTGTCAACTTCATAGTCCTGTGGCTTTATCTAAATCATCTAGCTTCTAAAAGGTCTGGTGCTTTTGTCTGTTTAGTGGTTATCACAGTTATCTCACTAGATGGTCATGAAAACCAACACAAGACAAGACCCAGGCCTGACTTACGAGAGTGTACACTTGTTGACTCTGCTTCTACACTGTTGGTGGGAATGCACATGGTCCTTGTGCGAGTTTAATTCTGATGGAGTTTCCTTCCATGGGATACATGTGTAAGAATCACTAAACAGTGTTCACAGGCTACAATGCCCTTTCACGAGGAGGGATCTCTCACAAACTTGGAATTATTTTTGGAGGGCAGGTCACTTGTAGAACAGGCCTCCCCCTCGAGGTAAGTGTTCTAGGAATATATTGACATTAATGTACCAGCTAGTATTGTGAGAGGCTGTATTTGGCTTCAGTGAATATTTTTTTGGAGAGTTTTTCACTGCTTGCCCACTTCATGATGAGTGATTTATATGAACAACATGAACATGCTGAGCATTCAGCAGTTTTTGGCCAAAAGTGGCATGACCCCTATGCCTCACCCTCCCTATTCATCTTATCTTCCCTTGAGTGACTTTTCTGTTTCTCCAGATGAAAGAAGTTCTCAAAGGGAAACATTTTGCTGATGTGGAAGAGATGAAACAAAAAATGCAGAAGCACTGAAAGACATCAAAAGTGATGAACTCAAAACCTGTTTTGAGCAGTGGAAAAAGCATCTCAATAGGTGTATTGTATCAAATGGAGAGTGCTTTGTGACAGTGCCTGAAGTTTAAACATGTAAGAATAAATGCACAATTTTTAAAAAGTAAATTCCTTTTTGGGGATCCACTTAGAAAACACAGGCAACACCCTTATGGAAATTGGAAGAGGCAACCAGTTCCTGATTACAACCCCAACAGCCCATTGCAATAAGAGATAAAATTGACAAATGGGATCTCATCAAACTGAAAAGCTTCTGCAAAGCAAAAGAGAGTGGAGAGACAGCCCACAGAATGGGAAAAATATAATTGGCAACGGCATATCTGACAAAGGCTTAACATCCAGGATCTACAAGAAACTCAAATGTGCCAAAAGGAAAAAAACAAACAGCCCCATTAAAAAATATGCAAAAGACATGAATAGACACTTCTCAAAAGAAGACATACAAGCAGCCAACAGACACTTGAAAAAAATCCTCAACCTCATCAATCATCAGAGAAAACATGAATCAAAACCATATTGAGATACCACCTAACTCCAGTAAGAATTGCCATCACTAATGAAACAAAAAACATCAGATAATGGCAAGGATGCAGAGAAAAGGGAATGCTTCTACACTGTTGGTGGGAATGTAAACGAATTCAAAAGCTATGGAAAACAGTGTGTCAATTCCTAAAAGAACTAGAAATTGACCCAGCAGTCTCCCTTCTTGGAATATACCCAGAGGAACTTAAATCACTCTACAAAAAAGATACATGCACATACATGTTTATTGCAGCACTATTTGCAATAGCAAAAACATGGAACCAACTGTACTGCCCATCAAAACTGGGCTGTATTTTAAAAATGTGGTAATATACACAATGGAATATTACATAGCCATAAATAAGAGCAAAATTATGGACTTCATGGCAACTTGGATTTAGAGTCCATAATACTCAGTGATTTATCACTGAAACAAAGAACTGAGCACCACATGTTCTCACTCATAAGCAGACCCTGAACCTTTACCATAATATTATAAGAAAGGGATTGGCAGTCACTGGAGACTGCCAGGGTAGGGGATGTGGGGGGAACATAATAAGAGTTCCTGATCTCAAATCAGGCGAAGTGAGGACCAAAAGAAAGCCTCAACTTTACCTGTACAATGACCCCCTGAATACCTAATCCTGAATTGTACCCCACATCTTTAAAATAAAAAAAATATTAAAATAAAAAAGGAATGAATATGGTTCTCACCTGGCATTGCTTCACTCCCCTCATGTCACTTTGTGCGTGATCACAGTTGAGGCTACAATGTGGCACCAAAGAAGAGTTTGACTTTTCCTTCAAAGATGACCTCTTTTTGTGCTAATCCAGATGTAGCAGCATGAGGTTGTCCTGGGCTTTGAAAGGCAAAGAAAAGATACCTTCTGGATGGTTTCCTTCCAGCTGGACTCTGCTTGAAAACAAGAAAACCCCTGTGTTGGTAAACCTTCATGGTGCTGAGCATCATCGATGCTCATCTCTTGGCTCACCTGAAAGTATTATTGTTGGTGTTTGTGCAGTATGTGTCGTGAGTGGTGTGTGCTGTGTGCATATGTGTGTGGTGTGTATATTGTGTGCATTGTTTGTGTGTGGTACATGTGGTGTAGTGTGTGGCATGTGTGTATTTGTGTGTGTGGGGGGGATATGTTTTATGTGTCTGCACGGACATGTGTCTAGCAGTGTGGTCACACTGCAGGCTCTGCCAATTCCCTTCCTAAGTCATGCACACCACAGCTGCTAATTGGAGATGAAGTCCCCACCACATTGGAGGCAGGTGTTCATAGTCCTTGTTTTAAACTTAAGCCTAGGGCTTGACATCATCTCCTGTTTAACATCAGCTGTTCTGGCTTGGCCCATGGTTCTGCTTGTTGAAATTATGTTGCCTTCTCATTGGCCATGCTGCAATACACATCTACTCTTTCTCTCATGTGCTGGATCAGCACACAATACATAGCATCTTCTACACCAGCCATTAGGTCTTCATCCATTTAATTTTCTGTTTATGCAAAAATATTTGTTAAGTGAAATTGCAGACAATATTAATAAGAATCTTTTCCATGGCAGGTGTAGGTTCCATTTAGACATCTATGTCTTTGGACATAATTGTTTAATCATGTTGAATTCACCCAATTGCCCACTTTTCTGTCTCAGTACATAGGAAATGTTTTTGGTCGGATGGTTGATTTTATTTGTCCTAAAATTATTTATCTTGGTATTAGAACATTCTGGGGTTTAATGAACAATCAAGTAGTGTTTCTATATTTTCCCACATTTTGTGGCAATACTTGAACATACTTCCGTGTGTAAAAATATAAAGGTCTGTGCTAGTAAAAGCATTTTCATTATAGCAATACTCACCCATTTATTATATTATGATGATGGGGCAGGTGTCTCCCCCGCTGTCACAGAATCCATCATCTGATTGTATTGTTCTCTGTGCAGTTCACTTTGCCATCCACTCCTGAAGGCGATGCGTTTTCTTGAGTCTTATTTGCTCTTTTGGATGGAGGACATGGCAGGCTTTAATTTCCATCAGAAAAGCTGTGCATATATATCCTTGGAGGAAGGGTCACCTGGGGCCCACTCCGTCTGCAGAGGTTTCACAGGTGACTCCAATTCCTAAAGTAAGAAACCCTGGTGCAGGTGGACATCTTTACCTCCCATTATTGATGCTGCACCCTTGGCCACAATGGCTGCACAATCTTTACCTCCCATTATTGATGCTGCACCCTTGGCCACAATTATCCCATGTCCAGGAAGGAAGCAGTCTTCTGATGAAAAGGAAATTACTATCTCCTTCAAGCAATGTCTTTACAGGCTCCAAATTGAACATGCAGCAAAAGTGGAGGCCTGTTAGGGGCATCATGCTCATCAGGGTGGGTGGGGAGAGGCTGAGTAGGGGCACTGTTATTTCAGCTGAGTAGTCCATTGAGAGGCAAAATGTGTGAAATTGTGAGTGATGTTTGAAAACTTCAGCTATGAGCAGCCCATGGAGGGAATGCACTTCATGCTAGGTGAGACCCCATGATCTTGCAAAGTGGCAATTCTCCAGCCATCCCCTTCTGTTCCTTCATGCTGCTCCCACACATGGCTTCTCGCACTATACTTTGCAACAAGTATAGAATTCATCCACATCCTTGGTGGTCTCTCTGGAGCCCCAAAGCTCTGTCCATCTCTAAGCTTAATAGCCTCAGGGGACCCTAGCCTCACTCCACTCCAGCACGGCTATGGGGTTGTAATTGCGTCCCTCCCCAGTCACCCCATCTGAGCTAAGAGCAGGGAAGTGCTGTTGGCATATCCATCTTGCCAGAGCCCAGTGCAGTGCAGGGGACACAGTGGAAGCTGAATATTTACTGAATTAATTATTTCACCTCAGTTTGTGCTATTGAGAGAGCAGGGTGTCAGAAAGCCTGGGGAGAGTCCTGGAGGGGAGCTAAGTGAGATCCACCCCTCCCAAGACCTACTTCGCTGAACATCCAAATCCTCCTCTGCAATTGGTGGTGACTGATGTCACCCGCCCTGCTGAACTTGAAATGCTTTAGGTAACAAGGAGTGGTATGCAAAGGCTCTTTATATAACTCAAAGCACTGTATGAGCTAAGTGTAATGTAATGCAATATAAAAGTAAATGTAATGCATTGCTTGTTTTTGTACTTGTGGTGTAGACCATACAATGAATCAACATCAAGCTTTCTCTCATGGCGCTGGATTCGAGGCCTGCCACAGTGAGTGTTGCCCTCCCAGCAGAACCACCAGCCTTGTCCCAAGGGCAGTCGTGCTCTGTACTTTTTCCAGCCTACCCCCATGTCAGGCAAGGGTGAGTTGTCCCTCTAGCCTCTGGAAACAGTACTGTCTGAGAGAGTCTAGCGAAGGCCTGAAAGGGCATGCACCTCCCTCCAGTATCCTAACTCCTCTGCCATGGCTGAGCTGTAGGCCCTGAGGCCATTCGGCCTCAGTGGAACAAAACAAACAAGACCTGGAAGCGAAGCTGCATCTACCTGGCAGGGCACTTAGTGTATCTGTGTGGAACCTCCCACGTTTTAGGCAATCACTGCATGTTACATATCCATCCTTATTTGAAAAATCTGCATACTGTGCAAGACATAGATGCTAAAATGCCCAGGGTGGGCATGTCATGTCCTCTAGCAAAACATTCTGACCCCACTCCCAGGTCCAGACTGGGAAAATGCCATGCTCTCGGTGTGTCTGTATTTACCCTCAATCTTGATGCCTTAAGCATTATAACCATAGCAATAGCCACATTTATGCATTTATTCCATCCACACACTTACAGAAAATCTTCACAGCAGTCACTTCAGTCTGAGACCATGAGCATTTCTATTTCATAAGTGAGAAAACTGAGGCCAAGGGAGGTGGGAACGACTCAGCTAGGGAGCAACAGAGAGTGTCTTGGATCCAGGTCTGGCATGAGTTCACACAGAGCTGTCAGCCACTGGAACCACCCAAGAGCTTGGTTTAAAATCTCACTCTGCTACAATGGTCTTTGAACTATCCAGGCTCAGTGAGCCACCCACCCTGTGGGGCTCCCATGCAGGTGCAGCCAATGGATTGAAAATGGAAATGGCAGAAGACCCCTGGGCTGGCTGTCAAAAGTGACTTCTCATATAGCTGAGTGGATGCTGCCAGCTGGGAAAAAGCTGGGGCAGCCACCTGGCTCCTCCATGTGGGGTTTTGTGGCCAGCGCTGCAGAGTTCCTCAAGGAGGCATCCCAAGAGACCCAGGCACAAGTTCCCTTTTTCCACATCCTGTTGGTCAGCTGGTTTGTTAATGCCAACCCATAGTCAAGGAGAGGGGTGTTACATTTCGTCTCTTGATGTGACTAGGAACATGCCATCAAGCAGGGGAGGGAGAAAGGGCAGCTGGTAGTAAAGAGGGTCAACTTGATGATGAGGATGATGATGACAGATGGATGTTTTGAGGCTTAATTAAGTGCTGCTATTCTAAGTGCATTACTTGCATCAACTGACTTCATTCTCACAGTCATGAGATGGGTATTGTTTCTGACTCTCCCACACGCTCACCCCAGCACTAAGCAGATGGTCATGCACACAAGATTGACTCAATGTACAGTCTTGAGATCATATTGCACTAAATTCTCATGTGAAAAAGGCCTCACTTTAATTCAGGCTTCTTATCTCTGCATTACTGGGAATGAAAACATTCCTAAAAATATAAAGAACATGTGAGGGTGTGGAAGTTGCCAAGTATTTCTGGTGGACCTGAGAAGCTTGTGGTCAAATAGTTCCACATTCTACCATCGCTAACACACAGTAGGCTCACTGCCACTAAGAAAATGAGATGGGAGAATGTACCCACCTATTCCCTGGAGCTGGACTTCCTGAAAGAGAGCAGGTACACAGGACATTTCTTGGAATTAAACACAGAATTAGCAATATGTTACTTCTGCCTTTATGACAAAGGCCAGTAACTTAACCAAGTGGTAATTAGAGCCAAGTGTTCTGCCACTTGGTAATAATATCTTAGATTTATAAAAATAACTGAAATGTGGGAGTTGTCCGTGTGAATTAAACATGCTTTGGAGAGCCTGCAACCTCCCTGGGAGTTGGTAAGAAATGCATTCCAACCTTTTAGTGGCCAATTTACAAATGACACTGTAGGATTATTTTGAGATGCTTGTACAGTCAAGTTAAGTATATTAGCTGGCACAAGCTCCCTCATGGAAGATGGTCTATGGCTGTCTCTGAACATTAACCCAGCACACTCATTCTGACAAAGCATTTTGGCTTTTTTTTTTATTAATCAATATTTTTTATTATGGTTTTGTGGGGTACAGTTAAGGGTTAGGTGTACAATTACGTTTCATTCAGGCACCCTGTTGATAAGAGGTGTTTTCCCATCCCCAGACAGATATTTACTACTGTTAATCTCATCCCCCTCCCCCCATAGTTTCCCAGTACCGTCAGTCATTTTCTCATAGTATTACATTGGATGTTCAAGGTCCATTATATGAGTGAGAACATGTGATACTCAGATCTTTGTTTCTGTGAGAGGTCACTCAGTATTATAGACTTTAGTTCAATCCAGGTTGCTGCGAAATTCATGATTTTGTTCTTTTTTATGGCTGCGTAGTATTCCATTGTGTATATGTACCACATTTTTTTAATCCAGTCCTCGTTTGATGGGCAGCATGGTTGTTTCCAGGTTCTTGCTATTGTGAACAACACTGTGATAAACATACGTGCGCAGGTATCTTTTTTATACAGTGATTTGAGTTCTTCAGGGTATATTCACAGTAGGGGGATTGAAGGGTCATATGGAAAGTCGATTTTTAGAGCTTTTGGGAATCGCCACACTGCTTTCCACAGAGGTTGCACTAGTTTACACTCCCACCAACAGTGTAGAAGTGTTCCCTTTTCATCACACCCTCTCCAGCAGCTGTTATTTTTTGAGTTGTTGATAATTGCCACTCTGACTGGAGTTAGGTGGTATCTCAGTGTGGTTTTGATTTGCATCTCCTTGATGATTAGTGAGATTGAGCATTTCTTCATGTGTTTATTGGCTGCTCAGATGTCTTCTTTTGTGAAGTATCTGTTCATATCTTTTGCCCATTTTATAATGGGGCTGTTTGTTTTGTTCTTTTCAGTACATTTTAGTTCCTTGTAGATCCAGGATGTTAAGCCTTTGTCAGACCTAGAGTTAGCAAATACTTTTTCCCAGTCTGTAGGCTGTCTCCCTACTCTCTTAATGGTTTCTTTGGTTTTGTAGAAGCTTGTCAGTTTAATAAGGTCCCACTTGTCTATGTTCTCTCTTATGGCCTGTGGGTTTCGGGTTTTGTTCAGGAATTGGATGCCAGTTCAGATTTCCATGAGGGTATGTCCTTCATTTTCTAAGGTTCTTATGGTTTGAGGTTTTACATTTAGGTCTCTGATCCATTTGGAGTTATCCTTTGTGCATGGGGATAGATAGGGGTCCTGTTTCAATCTTCTGCATGTGGTCAGCCAGTTTTCCCAGCACCATTTACTGAATAGGTTCTCCTCTCCCCAGTGGTAGGTGGTGGGGGCTTTGTCAAAGATGAGTTGGTTGAGAAATTGAGGTTTTGCTTCTGGAATTTCAATTCTGTTCCACTGATCTATATGCCTGTTCCTGTACCAATACCAAGTTGTTTTGATGATTGTAGCTTTATAGTAAAGTTTGAAGTCTGATATTGTGATACCACCTGCTTGGTTTTTTTTGCTGAGGATTGTTCTGGCTATTCTTGGACGTTTGTGTTTCCATAAGAATTCCTGTGGTTTTTTTTCTAGGTCTGAGAAGAATGTTGTTGGCAATTTAATGGGTATTGCATTGAATTTGTAGATTGCCTTAGGTAAGATGGACATCTTCACAATGTTGATTCTTCCGATCCATGAGCATGGGATATTTTTCCACTTGTTCGTGTCAGCTTTGATTTCTTTGAGCAGTGTTTTGTAATTTTCATTGTAAAGGTCTTTCACTTCTCTGGTTAGGAAGATGCCAAGGTATTTCATTTTTTTGTGGCTATTGTGAATGGAATTGTGTTTTTATTTGGGTTTCTGTTTGTTTATTATTGGTGTAGAGAAATGCAATTGTCTTTTGTACATTTATTTTGTATCCTGAGACTTTGCCAAAGGCCTTTATCAATGTAAGGAGGCTTTTGACAGATCCTCTTGGGTTTTCAAGGTACACAATCATATCATCTGCAAAGAGAGATAACTTGACTTCCTCTTTTCCCATTTGAATACCTCTGATTGCCTCCTCTTCTCTGTTTGCTCTAGCCAGGACTTCCAATACTATGTTGAACAGGAGGGGTGAGAGTGGGCATCCTTGTCTAGTTCCAGTTTTCAGGAGAATTGGTTCCAATTTTTGTTCATTTAGGAGTATGCTGGCTGTGGGTTTCTCGTAGATGGCTTTTACTATTTTGAGGTATGTTACCTGTATGCCTAGATGTTCAAGGGTTTTTATCAAGAAGGGGTGCTGGATTTTATCAAAAGCTTTTTCTGCATCTAGTGATATGATCATGTGGTTTTTGTTTTGACATCTTTTGATGTATTTAATTACATTTCTGGTTTTATGAATGTTGAACCAGCCTTGCGTCCCAGGATTGAAGCCTACTTGATCATGGTGGATGATTTTTGAGATGTATTGCTGAATCCGGTTTGCTAGGATCTTGTTGAAAATTTTAGCATCTATGTTCATCAAAGATATTGGCCTGTAGTTCTCTTTCTTTGCTGGATCTTTACCTGGCTTGGGTATTAATGTGATGTTGGCTTTGTAAAATGATTTGGGGAGAGTTCCATCTTTTTCAATCGCCTGCAATACCTTCAGTAGAAGTGGTATCAGCTCCTCCTTGAATGTCTTGTAGAATTCTGCTGGAAAGCCATCTGGACCAGGGCTTGTTTTGTAGGAAGTTTTCTTATTACATAGTGGATTTCTTTAATTGTTATTGGTCTATTTAGGGTCTCAATTTCTTCTTCTTCCAACCTAGGTAGGTTGTGTGATGTCAGAAAGTTCCATTTCCTTAAGGCTTTCAAGTTTGTTTCCGTACAAGTGTACTTAGTAGTCTCTAATGATATTTTTTATTTCTTCAGGGTCAGATGTGACTTCATATTTTGTGTTTCTGATTGTGCTTATTTTGTTTTTTTCTCGTTTTTTCTTGGTCAGTCTAGCTAGGGGACCATCCATCTTGTTTATCCTTTTGAAGAACCTCCTTTTTGTTTCATTGATTTTTTTGTATTATCTTTTTGTCTTCTATGTCCAGGATTTGGGCTTTTATTTTGGTGATCTGGATTCTGCTGAAATGAGGGTTTTTGTGGTCTTGCTTTTCCAGCTTCTCTAGATGGCTTATTAGGTTGTGAATTTCTGTTCCTTCCATTTTCTTCATGTGTGTTTGTATGGATATAAATTCTCCTTTTATTACAGCTTTCAGGGCATCCCAGAGATTTTGGTAAGATGTTTCTTCATTTTCATTTCTTTCCAGGTATCTTTTGATCTCTGTTTGACTTTGTCGTTGACCCAGGAGTTGTTTAGCATCATGCTGTTTAGTGTCCATGTCTTTGTGGGTTTTAGGGGACTTTGTTGGTGTCAATGTTTATTTTTATTCCACTCTGGTCCCAGAAGGTGCATAGTAGAATTTCGGTCTTTTAAATTTTGCTATGCTTGATTTATGGCCGAGTATGTGGTCAATCTTAGAATATATTCCATGTGGTGATGAGTAGAATGTGTATTCTGTGGTCTTTGGATGCAGTGTTCTGTAGGTATCAATTAAGTCAATTAGGTCCAAAGTCACATTGAGGTTCTGGATCTCCTTGCTAATTTTTTGTCCTGATGATCTGTCTAGGGTTGTGAATGGGATATTAAGGTCCCCAGTTATGATAGTGTTAGAGTCAATATCTTTCTTTAGTTTTCCAAGAAGTTGCTTTATGAAAGTTGGCACACCTATGTTGGGTGTATATATGTTTAGGATAGATATTTCTTGTTGACGGATTGAGCTTTTTATCATTATATAGCGGCCTTCTATATCTCTTTTGATTTTTAATAGCTTGAAGGATATTTTGTCTGAAATTAAGATCGCTACTCCTCCTTATTTTTGTATTCCGTTCACCTGAAAGTTTGTTTCCCATCCTCTTACTTTGAGTGTGTGGGTGTCCTTTCTAGTGAGGTGAGTCTCTTGAAGGCAATAGATTGTTGCCTGGTGATATTTTATCCATTTTGCCATTCTATGTCTTTTCAGTGGTGCATTTAGTCCATTCACATTTAGGCTAATAATTGAAATGCAAGAGTTGATCCCTGTCATAACGTTCTTACAGAGTTGTTCCTTTTTGTTTGTTGGCTTTCTTTGGGTTTTGGAGTTGGTTCATGTGTGCTTTTAACCTTTTGCCTGTACTCTTGTGAAGAATGCTGTTGTTCTTTTTTCTTTTTCTTCTGTGTTCAGTACTTTCTTAAGTGTTTCTTGTAGAGGTGGTCTGGTGGCAGTGTAGGTTCTTAGGGATTGGATATCTGGAAAAGATTTCAATTCTCCCTCACTAATGAAGCTTAGTTTGCCTGGGTAGGTTATTGTTGGCTGAAATTGTTTATCTTTTAGAACTTTGAAGATAGGGCTCCAGGCTCTCCTGGCCTTGAAGGGTTTCTGTGGATAAATCTGCTGCTATTCTAATTGGTTTTCCTTGGTAGATAGTCTGGCCTTTTTCACTTGCTGTCTTTGGGATTTTTCCTTTTATAGCTACTTTGTTTAGGTGAATTATTATGTGTCTGGGAGTTGGTCTTCGCATTTGTTGTCTTGCAGGGGTTCTCTGAATCTCTTGTGCTGGAATTTTCCATCCTTAATGAGATGAGGGAAGTTTTCTTGAATGATTTCATGAAATGTTTGTTCCAGTGTGGTTTCTGTTTCTCTCTCTGTCAGGAAGCCCAATTACTCTTAGGTTTGGTCTCTTGAAGTGATCATTCATCTCTTGCAGGTTTTCTTCTCTCTTTTTGAGCTTCTTTTCTATGTTTTTGACAGTTTGGGTTAGTTCTGTGTTTTGGTCTTCGAGCTCTGAGATTCTTTCTTCTGCTTGACTGATTCTGCTTTCAATGCTTATTAGTCTGTTGCTAATTTCCATCACATTATTCTTTACTGCTGTCATTTCTGACATCAGCTCCTTCTTATTTTCCTCTTCTCTCTCCTCAATTTTTAAAATTTTCTCCATTAATGTCTGGGTTTGTTTCATGTAACCAGTCATTCTGGGGACTCTTCATTGTTTGTGTTCCAGAATCTGTTTTCTCAGTGTCTGATTTCCCAGGAGTCTGTGTGAGACCTATATTCTTCTTTTGATTTTTCTTCATTTATGCGATTTTTTCCCCCTCCCTATTTTCCTTCCCTCCACGTCACCGTCTTCTTTAATTCTGTTATTCAGGGGTAAAGGGTTTGGTTTTACTTCTGTTTGTTCAATCTCCTATTCTTTATGTATGCCCTCTTACTTTGTTCACTTCTGGAGTTGCACTGTAGTTTGGAGGTGGTCCTTTTTGCAGTTTTGAGATTTACTTATGGGGAGATCTGTGATTCAAAATCTATCTGCAGGTCCTGGTATTCGTTGACAGGTGTGTGGATAATGTGGAACCCACTTCCCACTGCCCTGGAATCTGTCCGTGCAGTGGGGCTGTAGGTTTACTCCCTGAAATAAAGTGTGGTTAGCAGAGGGGAGAGAACGTAGCAGATAGTGGGTTGAAGTGGCGAGTGGAGAGATAGAGGAGTAAAGGGGGAAACAAACGAGTGTGCCATCAGAGAGAGAGGCCTACACTGAAACAGATAAAAACAATAGACCACAGCTACAGATGAGCCAACTCTCATACAAAAATAAAAAATAAAATAAAACATATAGTGATGTTAACATACAAGCTAACCAACCACCTTGTTAGTTTGCTGTTCCTCTATACAAAGATGTGGTTTACAGAGAGAAGAAAAGAGAAGAAAAGAAAGAGGAAAAAAGAAATAATACAGTAGGAATAGAATTAAGTCATTAAACGAACAGAATCAATGAAGCACACTCTGAGACATTTCGTTTAAGTCCAATGTCCTTTCAGGTCTGATTTCTAGTTTTCTTTTCAAGCTGGTAAATTAGTTTGCAGTTAGGGTCAGTTGCCCCTGGTCTGCTGTGAAGGACAGTTCAGATCACCCTCTGTTCACCACTCTGGCCTATGTCTTTATCAAGCTTGTTTCTCCCGTTTCGGTGTTGTTACCTTGAATCGCCAGCAGGTGGTGCTATCTCAACTGCTCGCCCCAGAGGGGGTGGGGCCGGACAGGAACAAGATGGCTGCCTGCCTCAGGGCAGGCAACAGGAGACTTATGGAGTGTGGGCAGGATGTCTCGGTTGCAGGAGAGGTGGCAGTGATCCCAGCAGGTCTGCCCTGAATGGGTTTGAAGTGGATCGCCTCCAGCCCGGGTGGTACGATGTGCTATGGCCGTCACAGAGGCCATAGCAGGGGCGGTGGCGCGACGGCGGCAGCAGCGGCAGGGGGGGCGTGGCTGAGGTGGCAGCGGTGGCGGCATCATTTGCACCATAGTGACTGTCCAGTCCGTTGCGATGCCCTAGTGGTGACAATGGCCGAGCTCTGTATGAAGAGCAGGTTGCGATGTTGGGGTCCACAGCCCCCTGGGGCGAGAGTCAGAGACCCACTGCAGATCTCCTTTGCAGAGGGCTTCACAGACTGGGTTGCCCCATCGCCATCTTGCCGATTCTCCGCATTTTGGCTTTTCATAAACACACGTTACTTTATTATTCTGAGATACCCATCTGGATTCCTTGTGTCACCCTGAATGGTTGTTCTTTAAGAAACACACTAGTGGGTTATGTCTTCTGTTGGTTAGGGTTCTCTGGACACATTGGGAACTATGTCACAGGAACAGATTTTCCAGGAAAGAGAGCGTGGTGTGATAGAAACCCACCAGCAAGATTAGGTGCTGGTGTGAGTCTGTTCTCTTTGTGGGTTTTCTTCTCAGTGTCTCTTATGTTTACTTTTGACCTCAGGCAGAACTTTGTGCTTTCTGAGCCTCTGTGTCTTAAACTTTAACATAAGAGAGTGTCATCTGCCTTGAAGGGTGGATGGAACAATTTGATGCAATTACAAATATGAAATATCTGATGCCTTCAGCATTCACAAACATTAAAAGTCATTGAGCCAAATGCCCATCCAAGTCTGCAAGTAGATCTCCCAGGCACTGACGACAGGATCAGAGGTTGGCTCATTGCCTGCTTTCTTGCCCATGAAGTGTCTCATTTCCATGGGAAAGAGACAAAATATGAGTAGAGTGAAGGAGAGGAGGTCTTGTGTCTAATTCAAGCATGTGACATGAAAACCACACCACAGGAATATTTATAAACTCTTTGCATAGTTCAGTCCTGCACAGGAAAGATAAATCGTCAAAAAAAATCATAAGCATTATTGTTATTTTTAAAATGCCTCTCACATGTTGAGTACTGAGTTACTTTAAAAGTGCTGTGATGAGCCGGGCTTGGTGGCTCAGCCTGTAATCCCAGAGCTTTGGGAGGCCGAGGTGAGTGGATTGCCTGAGCCAGCGGGTTTGAGACCCACCTGGGCAACTTGCCGAAACCTCATCTCTACAATAAATCAAATAATCACCCGGGCATGGTAGCACATGCCTGTAGTTCTGGCTACTCGGAAGGTTGAGGTGGAAGGATTGCCGGAGCCCAGCAGGTTGAGGCTGTGGTGGCCAGGAGTGGCCACTGCACTCCAATCTGGGTGACAGAGTGAGACTCCAACTCAAAAAAAAAAAGTGCTGTGATGACGCCATGGACGAAGCACTGCAAAGGCTGTGACTCCAAAAAAGACTGTGCTCTAAAATTGAGGTTGAGACCAACATCCCCATGTCCATAATTAGTAGACCACAATTCATAAGCATGCCAGGCTAGCTTTCCTTCTTCTTGCACTGAACTTGTGCCAACAACCAGGGACATCGTCATTTACTTATTCAACAAACGCAAGTTTCTACTGCATACCATTACAGTGTGTGCAAATGCTCATTGTGTTTGCTGTTTCATGGTTTTCTAAGTACTATTTAGGAAGGAGCAGCAGCTTGGCAACCTTTGTAACTTGTCCCCAGTAGGACTTGTCTTGCCAGAACCATTTCCCAACTTGTATGGCTGGGAGAGACAGGAGTGGGCCAATATGTGGAAGATTGTAGGATCTGAAATTCACAGTGTTCAACAGACAGAAATTCTCCCTGCTTATTAAGAACTCATCTAATGTCCTATGTTAAACAGCAAAAATAGCAGTTGTTTTTTTTTTCTATTTCCATGAACAAGGGTAATCTATTGCTGTATTTCTTTTATTGCAGTAAGCTTTTGTTGTGCAACAAAACACTCCAAGGTCTTAAAACAAAAGTTATTTGTCTAACTCATGGTTCTGTGGGCTCACAATTTGGGCTGGACTCATCTGGGCAATTATTTTGAGTTCTGGCTCTCTGATGCATGTGACAGTGGTTAGGCAACAGTTAGGCTCATTCATGGAGCTGTGGGCTTTAGTGACGGAATGAGTGGCCCATGTGTACCTCATCACCCACCAGGCTAACCAGAGTTTACTTTGTATGGTGGCAGCAGCAGGTTTCCAAAAGTAAGCATTGAAGTGTGTAGGGCCTGATGGGACCTAGGTCAGCATTTACACATCTTCCCTGCTTCAATTATTGGATAAAGCATGTCCCAAAGTCAACCTATACTTCAGGGATGAAGAACTTGCAACCTTTGGGCATGCTAACACAAACTGAAACAGAAAAAGGAGTTACGCAGGCAGAATTCAAAGTCTAGCTTTAAAACAAAAACTAATGTTTCTCCTTAAGGATTTCTTAGCACACATGTTAATGAAAAACTGGAAACCTGAACTAAATTGAATATTATTTGAAACTGAAGGGTGTCTGATGCTGTTCTAACTCCCCATCTCAGTTTTCCACCACGTTCCTTAACATTACCAGGTTTTATTCATTTCTTGCACTATGGAATAAAAACACCACTTCAACACTAATTGGCATCTGTAGATGGTGCTAAGTTTTTTTGGGTAGTTTTGAACATGCTTAAATCCCTTGCCTGACACACTTCCTTGAAGACTCAGACCATGTTGTGCAGCCCACGATCCTCTCTAGCAACCGTGGAAGGAGCCTAGGAGGCTCTCACATCCCCTCCAGAGGAGACTGAATATCCTTAGAGGGGTGAAGTGTGTAGAATGTTCACCTCTTTCCTGCCTTGGGAGCCAAGCTGAGAGTGAGCAAAGGAAACGGCTGTGGAATTGAGAATTTTTGCTTTAGGCATTTTTTCTCTTTGAAAACTGTTCTAAAGAGCAAGATTGCTCAAAGTGACTCCAAAATTTAACTCCAGGGAAGAATTTGCAAACTGCAAACTGAAATTCATTTGCTTAAGTCAGAAGCAAGCTTTTGAGTCATGCTTGCTTAGATAGTTGTATTCTATTTGATACATTTTGCGAATATAAGCACATTTCCTGGAAAAGTTTGTGGCTGAAAGGCACAATCTTATGAAAAACCAGTCATATCTCTGCCCAGCAGGAAGGTTTGGTCCAGTGCTCGCATCTTCACCTTCCCATCGAGGTCTTGTGGCCTTCCTTCCTGGAGTGTGGGGCCCCATTTGCTACCTTGCCTGCAGTGTGTGGGTTGCAGGGGAATAACACTTGCTGGGTTCCAGGTCACTGAGCTAGGAGCTTTATGTGCCTAATCTCATGCACTCCTTCAACCTGCTGTTCTGTAAAGGCGTTCTCATTATTCTTATCTTAATGGAGAAATTGAGGCTCAGAGAACTGAAATGAGCAACCAAAGGCTGCATCACTGATGAGTACTGAGCCAGGATTCCAAAGATCTGATGTCATGACTTTTTCTTGACATGACCACATTGCTTTGTGATTGAAACCAGAAGGAAAAAAGAAAGAAGAAGGAAGGAAGGAGAGAGGAAGTGTGGGTAGAAGGGAGGGAGGGAGGGAGGAAGAGGAGGAAAGAGAGGAAAGGAGAAAGGACCTCAATCTGGTTTTTACTTCATGATTATTTTGGTATTTGTTATTATTTACTTACTAATTAATGCTTACACATGAATGGCTTTACATATGAAGGGCTTTTAAAAATCCTATCGGTTTTATTATCTTTTGCTCCCACTGAGCAGCCATGAGGGTCTCTGTAAATGCAACCTGGACAAGAAGCATCATCCGTGAGGATGCACTGTACGTTTTAAGTCAAAGGGACCAGGGTTTGATCCTGTCTTGGCCCCTTGGAGTCCAGCATGAATCCATCTACTCCCCCAGCCTCTGTCAGAATTCAGCTCCATCATTTTCCAATGAGCATATGTGATTCTGAAGAATGAGGATAGTCCCTTAAATAATCATAGTACAGGTATCATATTAAAAATACAACAATGACAAAAAATATTTTAATCTAGTATATTCTAATTTCACTCATGGTTCCCTTGGATTCTAGCTTAGAATCCTATTCAAGATTCTGTAATGTGATCAGTTGTCACATTTCTTTTTAGCCTCCTGTCATCTGAAACATTCCTTAGCTTTTCAGTCTTTCCTGTGTTGACTTTTCTCACAGACAGAAACCAAGGCTCTTTAGAAGAAATGTCTGATTTGGAACTTGAAGCAGGAAGGTACAAGTTGAGCCTTAAACATCTTATTGTGCCAGAAATTAATACACAGAAAGGATGAGAAACAAGTCAGAGGGACAGAAAAGCTAGCTCCAAAGAAGACCACTGGCCAAAGTCATGAAAATGTGAGCACCAAAATAAATGATAAGTAATGAATTATTGCCATCAAATAAAACAAGGACCATGCGTCCACACTGAAAATATGTATATAAATACATACAAATAAATACAAAGATAAATAAGTAAATGAATAAATAGTGGGAAAGAGAAAGCTTTCCTTAAAGTGGAACACCCACTATCAAACACCAAAAAAAAAAAAAAAAAGAAGTTGGAAAACTATCATTTTCAATCATCATAGTAATAGTAATAATTGATTCAGGTAAGAATCATCCTAGGTCCTAAATTTGGGAATGTTTATTGAGAAAAAAATTATTTATATAATCTGAGAGTCACCCTACAGATTATTCACTAATTTCACAATAAAAAATAGTAATTATACTGGGGAGAAACAAGGCAACACTTGAACTGAGTGCTCAAAATTAACATCACAAGTTAAAAGCAAATAAACATTATGTGCTTCTAAATGTTCTTCCCTAAATAACCAAAAACATCACCTATGCAGTATCTCAGGTAAAAATTTGTTAACAGAATCTAATCGTAAGGAATATATTAAAAATTTATAAAATAACTGACCTATATTATTTAAAATATATTTAAAAACACTCCACAATCATCAGATATAACAACCAACAGTGTCGAGTTCAGACAATGCAATATAAGGCTGCTTTATGCATTTTCAATGTCATGAAATTTCTATTTTTTCAGAATATTTCTACATTTGGGTTTACCAAACTTCACTTTTTTATAGGATCAATGTTTTAGACATCCAATTAAAAACAAACCCAAGCCTACTTGATCACTATTCCTAATCCCTCTCTCTGTATTTGTGCAGAACTCTCATGATGTAGCATGAGACAGGGAATATATTTCTTCTTGGTAAATGTAGTTGTAGACTAGTGAGGAAAGTAGCAGACAGAATAAGCTAAATTGTGCTGCAGTAACAAGCAACCATCAGATCTTAGTGGTTTAAACATATGTGTACACACACATCCACATACACAAATACACACACACAGAAATTCCTGTACACGCACACTACTTGTCCTACATAACTTTGAAAAAGCTCTATTCCACAATATCTCTCAGGGCCCCAGTCTGATAAAGTCTCTTCTTTCTTGAAGTTGGATCATCTGGAACACTGCCTTCTCTGCAGTCATGTTAGAGAAGGATATTTTTAGTACTACATCTCTGCAATAAGCAGTCCTGTTAACATCAAGGTATGGCCCATTGGTCAAATTCAGGTGCTTCGTGTCACTTCACCGCAGAGGGTTGGGGAATGCAGTCTTTACTGGGTCTGAAAGGGAAGAAGACTTCGACATTGGTGAGTACTAGACATGCCTACACAAAGTTTAAGAAAAGTGACCAGAAAAGTGCTCACAGTCAAAGGACTCCAGACCATGGATCAACAGTTCCAAGCTCCTTGTGGAAAAAGAAGTACACTGAGCAGAATAAGCCTTGGGTGATAGAGATCCAAGTGCAAGAAGAAATCCTCTCTTCAAGAGCAAAATGTTGCAAGTCAACACTCATTTATATATGCCTGTCCTGGTTAGTTTATTGTCATTCAATGACATTCTTTCATCTACTTTATTATTTTTTTTTATAATCAATATTTTTTATTATGACATTGTGGAGTACAGTTAGGGGTTAGGTATACAAATATGCTTTGTTCAGGCACCCTTGTCGATAAGAGGTGTCTCACCATCCCCAGACAGATGTTTACTACCATTAATCCCATCTCCCTTCACACCCCCATAGTTTCCCACAACTGTCAGTCATTTTCTTATGGTAATATGTTGGATGATCAAGGTCCGCTATATGACTGAGAACATGTGATACTCAGATCTTTGTTTCTGTGAGAGGTCACTCAGTATTAAAGACTCTAGTTCCATCGAGGTTACTGCGAAATTCATGATTATGTTCTTTTTTATGGCTGCGTAGTATTTCATCGTGTATATGTACCATATATTCTTAATCCAGTCCTCTTTTGATGGACAACATGGTTGCTTCCAGGTTTTTGCTATTGTGAACAATGCTGTGATAAACATTCGTGTGACGGTATCTTTTTTATAGAGTGATTTGAGATCTTTGGTGTATGTTCCCAGTAGAGGGATTGCAGGGTAATATGGAAGGTTGATATTTACAGCTTTTAGGAATCGCCACACTGCTTTCCGCAGAGGTTGCACTAGTTTGCACTCCCACCAACAGTGTAGAAGTGTTCCCTTTTCACCACACCCTCTCCAGCAACTATTATTTTTTGAGTTATTGATAATTGCCATCCTGACTGGAGTTACAAGGTATCTCACTGTGGTTTTGATTTGCATCTCCCTGATAATTAGTGAGGTTGAACATTTCTTCATGTGTCTGTTGGCTGCTCAGATGTCTTCTTTTGTGAAGTGTCTGTTCATATCTTTTGCCATTTTATAATGGGGTTGTTTGTTTTTTCCTTTTCAGCACGTTTGAGTTCCTTGTAGATCAAAGATGTCAAGCCTTTGTCAGACCTGGAGTTGGTAGATACTTTTTCCAGTCTGTAGGCTGTCTTCCTGCTCCCTTGATGGTTTCCTTGGCTTTGCAGAAGCTTGTCACTTTAATGAGGTCCCACTTGTCTATCATATCTCTTATGACCTGTGGGTTTTGGGTTTTGTTCATGAGTTGGATTCCAGTTCCGATTTCCATGAGGGTATGCCCTTTATTTTCTAAGGTTCTTATAGTTTGAGGATTTACATTTAGGTCTCTGATCCATTTGGAGTTAATTTTTGTGTATGGAGATAGATAGGGGTCCTGTTTCAAACTTCTGCATGTGGTCAGCCAGTTTTCCAAGCACCATTTACTGAATAGGTTCTCCTCTCCCCAGTGGTAGGTGGTGGAGGTTTTGTCGAAGATGAGTTGGTTGAGAAATTGAGGTTTTGCTTCTGGAATCTCAATTCTATTCCATTGATCTATATGCCTGTTCTTATACCAGTACCAAACTGTTTTGATGATTGTAACTTTATAGTAAATTTGAAGTCTGGTAATGTGATACTGCCTGCTTTGTTTTTTGTTTTTTTTGTTGTTTTTTTTTTTGCTGAGGATTGTTCTGGCTATTCTTGGACGTTTGTGTTTCCATATGAATTCCTGTGTTGTTTTTTCTAGGTCTGAGAAGAATGTTGCTGGTAATTTGATGGGTATTTAATTGAATCTGTAGATTGCCTTAGGTAAGATGGACATCTTCACAATGTTGATTCTTCCAACCCTTGAGCATGGGATATTTTTCCACTTGTTTGTGTCATCTTTGATTTCTTTGAGCAGAGTTTTGAAGTTTTCATTGTAAAGGTCTTTCACGTCTCTGGGTAGCAAGATGCCAAGGTATTTCATTTTTTTGTGGCTATTGTGAATGGAATTGTGGTTTTTATTTGATTTTCTGTTTGTTTATTATTGGTGTAAAAAATGCGATTGTCTTTTGCACATTTATTTTATATCCTGAGACTTTGTCAAAGGTCTTTATCAGTGTAAGGAGGTTTTTGACAGATTTTCTTGAGTTTTCAAGGTACACAATCATGTCATCTGCAAAAAGAGATAACTTGACTTCCACTTTTTCTATTTGGCCTTCTCTTCTCTGATTGCTCTATTCAGGACTTCTAATAATATATTGAACAGGAGGGGTGAGAGTGGGCATCCTTGTTTTGTTCCAGTTTTCAGGGGAAATGGTTCCAATTTTTGTCCATTTAGGAGTATGCTGACTGTGGGTTTCTCATAGATGGCTTTTATGATTTTGAGGTATATTCCCCATATGTCTAGATGTTCGAGAGTTTTTATCAAGAAGGGGTGGGGAGACGGGAACAAGATGATGATGGCTTAGGTGAACTAGTGAGATTCTCTGAACATGAGTTCCCCAAAAGACTCTTACCTTTCTTCCTTCACCCCACAGCGCACCACCAGCCATGCTGGTGCGAGGCCCGAGGACCTTCAGTTCCACGCAGGGCCAGATATTGCGGCCCCCTGCTGCTGCTGTTCCACTGCATACATGGGAATCTCGGGTCCCAGCCCCCTCCCAGCTCCCTCCCTGGCTACATCATCTCCAGCCTGGCACCCAGCACCAAGCCGCCAGTCACTCAGGGAGACTCTGGGCGCCTACCCTTCAGAGACACCAGTCCCATTCCTGGCTGAAGTACCCTGTGGGGGGCCCAGGGCCACTCTCATAGATCACTGCCTGCCCTTTGGAGTTTTGGAGCTCTGGAACTACGGGCCCACCCTGGTTGAGGCATTCAGCATGAGATCCTAAGCTGGGGGACCCAGACAAGTGGAGAAAAACAGATCTGCACAAACTCCCTTGCCACTCTCCAGGCAGACTTCTGTTGCCCCACCTGCTTATCAACAAACTTTACCACAGTTCCTAAAGCCAGATATTGCGGCCCCCTGCTGCTGCTGTTCTACTGTGTGCATGGGAGTCTCAGGTCCCAGCCCGCTCCCAGTTGCCTCCCTGGCTACATCATCTCCAGCCCGGCACCCAGCACCAAGCCGCTGGTCACTCAGGGAGGCTCTGGGTGTCCACCTCTCAGAGACACCGGTCCCATTCCTGGCTGCAGTACCCTGTGGGGGACCCAGGGCCACTCTCACCGCTCACCACCTGCCCTTTGGAGCTTTGGAGCTCTGGAACTCTGGGCCCACCCTGGCTGAGGGACTCAGCATGAGACCCCAAGCTGGGAGACCCAGACAAGCAGAGAAAAACAGATCTACATAAATTGCCTCACCATTCTCCAGGCAGAGACTTCCATTGCCCCACCCACCTATCAACAAACTTTACCTCAGTTCCTAAGGCAATGGCATGAAACAGGAGACAAAGCCCCACCCCTATACTGCAATGAAAAACAAAGGGGAGAAGCCGAAATCGGAGATCAGAGAAGTGGCTTTAATCTGATCACTTATTTTGACTTATGATTTTATCATTGTAACTGTTGGTTTTGATCACGTTTGTTGTTTACCTTCTGACTTACACTGTTACTTGATTTTATTGGTCAGTCTCTGTGTAGCTATCAGTACTCTTTAGGGAGTCTTTCTTACATGTCTTTCTTCAATTCTTCCCAGTCTTGAGTCTCTCTCTCACCTGATAGTTGGTAAGTATATCTGTGTTCCCTCTCGCTTTTCTCTCTTTCTAACCCCCTATTGACCCCCCTTCCTCCATTATTTTCCTCTGTTATACCCCCCTTTTTAATCTAGGGACCAAGACTACATACTGCTGAATGGACAGATTGTAAGGCAGAGGGAAATAAGTTCCACTGTGCTCATACACCTGTTTGTGGATGCTAGAATCAGCATTCTGAACCACAGCTTCCCACTCAATTAAACATCAAAACTGCAAAAAGTACAGATTGAAGCCTATGCTCCAACCTGAAAAGTGAACAAAGCCAGAAGACCCTCATAAGGAAGAACAGAATATTGCAGAACAGAAATAAAAGCAACCCCACCTTCCCTCAAAAATGGAATTAAGGAAGGGGAGGGAAAGGGTGACAGAGAGAAAAATCTACACAAATGAAGAAAAACCAAAAGAAGAAAATGGGTCTCTCCCAGACCCCTGGGAGGGCAGATACTGAGAAAACTGACTTCGAAATGGAAACAATGAAGAGCCCCCAGAATGACTGGTCTCAAAATACAAACCTAGATATCAAGACATTAATGGAGAGATTAAAAAGAATTGAGGAGAGTCAAGAAGAAACTAGAAAGGAGCTGATATTTGAGATAACAGTAAGAAAGAATACTGTGAATGAAATAAATAACAAAGTGATAAGCATGGAAAAGACAATTACCAAAGCAGAAGAAAGAATCTCAGAGCTCAAGGACCAAAATATACAACTAACCCAAACTCTCAAAAACATAGAAATCAAGCTGAAAAAGATGGGGAAAAAAACCTTCAAAAGATAATCGATTACTTCAGGAGAAAGAACTTAAGAGTAATTGGCCTTCCTGAGGCAGAAAGAGAAACAGAGACCACATTGGAACAAACCTTCCATGAGATCATTCAAGAAAACTTCCCTTATCTAATCAATGATGCAAAAATTAAAACACCAGAGATTCAGAGAACCCCTGCAAGACAACAAATAAGAAGACCAACTCCTAGACACATAATAATTCGCCTAAACAAAGTAGGCATAAAAGAAAAAATCCCAAGGCAGCAAGAGAAAAAGGTCAGATCACCTACCATGGAAGACCAATTAGAATAGCAGCTCATTTATCTACAGAAAACCTGTGAGCTAGGAGAGATTGGAGCCCTATCTTCAAAGTCCTAAAAGACAAACAATTTCAAACAAGAATAACCTGCCCAGCCAGATTAAGCTTCATTGGTGAGGGAGAATTAAAATCTATCCTAGATATCCAATCCCTAAGAACTTACACTGCCACCAAACAACCTCAACATGAAACACTTAAGAAAGTACTAAACACATAAGAAAAGGGGAAAAAAAGAACAATGTTCTTCACAACAGTACTGGAAAAAGAATAAAATACACATGAACCATTCCCAAAACCAAAAGAAAGACAATAAACCAAGTGGAAGAACAACTCTATAAGAACTCTATGATAGGGACGAACTATCACATATCAATAATTACCCTGAACGTGAATGGACTAAATGCACCACTGAAAATACATAGAATGACAAAATGGATAAAATATCACCAGGCAACAATATACTGCCTTCAAGAGACCCATCTCACTAGAAAGGACATGAACAGACTCAAAGTAAGAGGATGGGAAACAAATTTTCAGGCGAATGGAACACAAAAAAGGGGGAGTCGAAATCCTAATTTCACACAAAATACCATTTAAGCTATCAAAAATTTAAAAAGATACAGAGGGCCACTACATAATGATAAAAGGTTCACTCCATCAACAAGAAGTATCTATCCTAAACATATATGCACCTAACATAGGTGCACCAACTTTTATAAAGCAACTCCTAGGAAAACTAAAGAAAGATATTGACTCTAACACCATCATAACTGGGGACTTTAATACCCCACTCACAACCCTAGACAGATCATCAGGACAGAAAATCAGCAATGAGATCCGGAAAATCAATGTGTCTCTTGAACAAATGTACTTAATTGATACCTACAGAACACTCCATCCAAAGACAACAGAATACACATTCTACTCATTACTGCATGGAACGTATTCTAAGATTGACCACATACTTGGCCATAAATCAAGCATAAGCAAATTTAAAAGGACTGAAATTTTACCATGCAACTTCTCGGACCACAGTGGAATAAAAATAATCATTAACACCAACAAGGTTCACAAAACCCACAAAGACATGAACACTAAATAGTATGATGCTAACCAACTCCTGGGCCAATGATGAATTCAAAACAGAGATCAAAACATACCTGGAAACAAATGAAAATGAAGAAATATATAACCAGAATCTCTGGGACGCCATGAAAGCTGTAGTAAGAGGGGAATTTATATCCCTAAAACGCACATGAAGAAAATGAAAGGAGCACAAATTAACAATCTAACAAGCCACCTAAGGAAGCTGGAAAAGCAAAAACCCAAAAACCCTAATTACAGCAGAAGAATCCAGATCACCAAAATAAAAGCCTAAGTCCAGAACTGTTGGGACCCGGCCATGGAGGCCCATTGAGCATTAGGGATCAGGAAGGGCCATTGACCCCGTGACCACTAGGATGCATTCAGGAGCTATTGATCCCATTTCCTCCCCCTTTCTACTCAGCACTAACCAGATTAAGCTCCTGTGAGCTCAAAATATAAAAACTCTGAGACCGGGATGAACACAAGCTAACTTTAGAAGCTCCTTGCTCCCATTCTTCCACAAACTGCAGCTTTGGCTTTCACACAACTTATACTTCAAACTCGGGTCACATCTAAGAGCCTTAGTATTGGTCACAGGCTTCTGGGTCATGATATTAAGATTTATTGAAGGTATAAATTGTAGAATATAGTTTTAGAAGACAATCATTTTGTTGAAAGAATGCAACTGGGTTACTTGCAGGTAGCCCACTGTGAACTTTGGACTGGGCCATGTTCCAAACATTCTGGGATGGGTCACTTTCATTTGTAAAGTAAATACTTAAGCTTCTATAGAATTGTTTAACTTGGCATAAATCAATCAGCTTAGGATGAAAACGGTTTATAGAATATATCAGTCACAAATTAGGTTATACTTTGTTATGGGATTTTAAGATTATCATATGAAAAGGGTTTAAAGGCAATCATTGATTAAGTTTTCATGGATTAAGGTTGCTGGTGGGGGACGCCCCTCCCACATCTGACTTTGTGTATAAAAGACCCATTGTAATTCCCAATAACACACACATCACTTCAGAACTAGACCGGAGTCCAGTCTCTTTTTTTTTCTCTCTCTCTCTCTTTCTCTATTTCTTCTTCCTCCCAATCGCCAATGCCATCTCCATCTTTGGGGTACCCTGAATCCGGCTAGAGCTGGTCTCCAGCACAGAACATAGAAGACAAAAAGACTATACAAAAAAATCAATGAAACAAAAAGCTGGTTCTTCGAAAGGATAAGCAAGTTTGATGGTCCGCTAGCTAGACTGACCAAGATAAAGAGAGTAAAAACCAAAATAAGCACAATCAGAAACACAAAAGATGAAGTCACATCTGACCCTGAAGAAATACAAAAGATCATTAGAGACTACTATGTACACTTGTATAGAAACAAACTTGAAAACCTCAAGGAAATGGAGGATTTTCTGTCATCAAAAAACCTGCCTAGGTTAAAACAAGAAGAAATTGAGACTCTAAAAATACCAATAACAATCAAGGAAATTTACTATGTAATAAGAAAACTACCTACAAAAAAAAGCCCTGCAGCAGATGACTTTCCAGTAGAATTCTACCAGACATTGAGGAGGAGCTGATTCCAATCCTACTGAAGGTATTTCAGGCGATTAAGAAAGATGGAACCCTCCCCAAATCATTTTATGAAGCTAACATCAAATTGATACCCAAGCCAGGTAAAGACCCAATAAAGAAAGAGAACTATAGGCCAATAACTTTGATGAACACAGATGCAAAAATTCTCAACAATATCCTAGTAAACCAGATTCAATAACTAATCTCAAAAATTATCCATCATGACCAAGTAGTCTTCATCCCTGGGATGCAAGGCTGCTCAACATTTGTAAAATAATAAATGTAATTAAATACACCAACAGATGTCAAAACAAAAACCACATGATTATATCATTAGATGCAGAAAAAGTTTTTGATAAAATCCAGTGACCCCTTCTTAATAAAAACCCTCGAACATCTAGGCATCCGGGGAACATACCTCAAAGTAGTAAAAGCCATCTACGAGAAACCCAGAGCCAGCATACTGCTGAATGGACAAAAATTGGATCCATTTCCCCTGAAAACTGGAACAAGACAAGGATGCCCATTCTCACGCCTCCTGTTCAACATATTATTGGAATCCTGGCTCAAGCAATCAGAAGAGAAGGCAATCAGGGGTATCCAAAGAGGAAAATAGGAAGTCAGGTTATCTCTCTTTGCAGATGATATGATTGTGTACCTTGAAAACCCAAGAGAATCTGTCAAAAACCTCCTTACCCTGATAAAGGCCTTTGGTAAAGTATCACGATACAAAATAAATGTACAAAAGACAATCGCATCTCTCTACACCAATAATAAACAGAAACCCAAATAAAAAACACAATTCCATTCACAATAGCCACAAAAAAATGAAATACCTTGGCATCTTCCTAACTAGAGACGTGAAAGACCTTTACAATGAAAACTACAAAACATGGCTCAAAGAAATCAAAGAAGACACAAAGAAGTGGAAAAATATCCCATGCTCATGGATTGGAAGAATCAACATTGTGAAGATGTCCACCTTACTTAAGGCAATCTACAAATTCAATGCAATACCCATCAAATTACCAGCAACATTCTTCTCAGACCTAGGGAAAACAACACAGGAATTCATATGGAAACACAAACGTCCAAGAATAGCCAGAACAATCCTCAGCAAAAAAAAAAAAAACAAAAACCAAAAAACAAAGCAGGTGGTATCACATTACCAGACTTCAAACTTTGCTATAAAGCTACAATCATCAAAACAGCTTGGTATTGGTATAGGAACAGACATAGAGCTCAATGGAACAGAATTGAGATTCCAGAAGCAAAACCTCAATTTCTCAACAAACTCATCTTCAAAAAAGCCTCCACCACCTACCACTGGGGAGAGGAGAACCTATTCAGTAAATGGTGCTTGGAAAACTGGCTGACCACATGCAGAAGATTGAAACAGGATCCCTATCTATCCCCATGCACAAAGGATAACTCCAAATGGATCAGAGACCAAAATGTAAAACCTCAAACCATAAGAACCTTAGAAAATGAAGGAAATACCCTCATGGAAATCAGAACTGGAATCCAATTCCTGAACAAAACCCAAAACCCACTGGTCATAAGAGAGAAGATAGACAAGTGGGACCTTATTAAACTGACAAGCTTCTGCAAAGCCAAAGAAACCATCAGGAGAGCAGGGAGACAGCCTACAGACTGGGAAAAAGTATTTTCCAACACCAGGGGTGACAAAGGCTTAACATCCTGGATCTACAAGGAAATCAAACATGCTGTAAAGAAAAAAACAAGCAACCCCATTATAAAATGGGCAAAAGATATGAACAGACAGTTCACAAAAGAAGACATCCAAGCATCCAACAAACACATGAAGAAATGCTCAACCTCACTAATCATTAGGGAGATGCAAATCAAAATCACACTGAGATACCACCTAACCCCAGTCAGAATGGCAATCATCAACAACTCAAAAATAACAGCTGCTGGAGAGGGTGTGGTGAAAAGGGAGCACGTCTACACTGTTGGTGGGAGTGTAAACTAGTGCAACCTCTGTGGAAAGCAGTGTGGTGATTCCTAAAAGCCCTAAACATCAACCTTCCATATGACCCTGCAATCCTCCTACTGGGAATATACCCTGAAGAACTCAAATCACTCTATTAAAAAGATACCTACACATGTAAGTTTATCGCAGCATTGTTCACAATGGCAAGAACCTGGAAGCAACCATGCTGCCCATCAAAAGAGGACTGGATTAAAAAAATGTGGTACATATACACGATGGAATACTATGCAGCCATAAAAAAGAACAAAATCATGAACTTCGCAGCAACCTGGATGGAACTAGAGTCTATAATACTGAGTGACCTCTCACAGAAACAAAGATCCGAGTATCACATTTTCTCACTCATATAATGGACTTTGAACATCCAATGTAATACTATAAGAAAATGACTGACGGTACTGGAAAACTATGGGGGGGAGGGAGTTGGCATTAACAGTAGCAAATATCTGTCTGGAGACGGGGGAACACCTCTTATCAACTGGGTGCCTGAATGAAACACAATTGTATACCTAACCATTAACTGTACCCCACAACATCATAATAAAAATATTTTTTTTAAAAAAGAAGGGGTGCTGGACTTTATCAAAATCTTTTTCTGCATCTAATAATATAATCATGTGGTTTTTGTTTTGACATCTGTTGATGCATTTAATTACATTTATGGTTTTACGAATGTTGAACCAGTCTTGCATCCCAGGGATGAAGCCTACTTGGTCATGATGGATGATTTTTGAGATGTGTTGTTGAATCCTCTGTGCTAGGATTTTGTTGAGAATTTTAGCATCTACGTTCATCAAAGATATTGGCCTGTAGTTCTCTTTCTTTGTTGGGTCTTTACCTGGCTTGGGTATCAATGTGATGTTAGCCTTGTAAAATGATTTGGGGAGGGTTCCATCTTTCTCAATCGCCTGAAAAACGTTCATTAGGATTGGAATCATCTCCTCCTTAGATGCCTTGTAGAATTCTGCTGGAAAGCCATCTGGACCAGGGCTCTTTTTTTGTAGGTAGTTTTCTTATTACGTAGTCAATTTCCTTGATTGTTATAGGTTTATTTAGGGTCTGAATTTTTTTCTTGTTTTAACCTAGGGAGGTTGTGTGATGACTGAAAGTGCTCAATTTCCTTGAGGTTTTCAAGATTGTTTCCATTTAAGTGTACATAGTAGTCTCTAATGATCTTTTGTACTTCTTCAGGGTCAGATGTGACTTCATCTTTTGTGTTTCTAATTGTGCTTATTTGGGTTTTTTCTTTCTTTTTCTTGGTCAGTCTAGCTAGGGGACCATCCATCTTGTTTATCCTTTTGAAGAAACAGCTTTTCCTTTTATTGATTTTTTGTATTATCTTTTTGTCTTCCATGTTCTGGATTTGGGCTTTTATTTTGATGATCTGGATTCTTCTGCTGAAATTAGGGTTTTTGTGTTCTTGCTTTTCCAGCTGCTTTAGGTGGCTTGTCAGACTGTTAACTTGTGCTCCTTCCATTTTCTTCATGTGCATTTTAGGGATATAAATTCCCCTCTTACTACAGCTTTCATGGCATCCCATAGATTCTGGTAAGATGTTTTTTCATTTTCATTTGTTTCCAGGTTTCTTTTGATCTCTGTTTTGATTTTATCATTGACCCAGAAGTTGTTTAGCATCTTGCTGTTTAGTGTCCATGTTTTTGTGGGTTTTGGGGAGACCTTGTTGGTATTGTTTATTCTATTCCACTGTGATCCGAGAAGTTGCATGGTAGAATTTCAGTCCTTTTAAATTTGCTTATGCTTGATATATGGCCAATTATGTGGTGGATCTTACAATATGTTCCATGCAGTAATGAGTTGAGTGTGTATTGTGTGGTCTTTGGATGGAGTGTTCTGTAGGAATCAATTAAGCGAATTTGGTCCAGAGTCATATTGAGGTTGAGAATCTCCTTGCTGATTTTTTGTCCTGATGATCTGTCTAGGGTTGTGAGTGGGGCATTAAAGTCCCCAATTATGATGGTGTTAGAGTCAATATCTTTCTTTAGTTTTCCTAGAAGTTGCTTTATGAAAATTGGCACACCTGTGTTGGGTGCATATATGTTTAGGATAGATATTTCTTGTTGATGGAGGGAACCTTTTGTCATTATGTAGTGGCCCTCTGTATCTTTTCAAATTTTTGATAGCTTAAATAGTATATTATCTGAAATTAGGATTGCTACTCCTCCTTTCTTTTGCATTACATTTGCCAAATATTTGTTTCCCATCCTCTTACTTTGAGTCTGTGCATGTCCTTTGTAGTTAGATGGGTCTCTTGAAGGCAGTATATTGTTGCCTGGTGGTATTTTATTCTTTTTTCCATTCTATGTCTTTTCACTGGAGCACTTAGTCCATTCACATTCAGGCTAATTATTGAAATGTGAGAGTTTGTTCCTATCATAGAGTTCTTTTAGAGTTGTTGTTCTTCCACTTGGTTTTTTTCTTTCTTTTGGTTTTGGGTTTGGTTCATGTGTATTTTATTCCCTTTTCCTGTACTCTTGTGAAGAATATTGTTCTTTTTTCCTTTTCTTCTGTGTTTAGCACTTTCTTAAGTGTTTCATGTAGAGGTGGTTTGGTTGCAGGGTAAGTTCTTAGGGATTGGGTATCTGGGAAAGATTTTAATTCTTTCTCACTGGTGAAGTTTAACTTGGATGGGTAGCTACTCTTAGTTGAAATTTTTTATCTTTTAGGACTTTGAAGATAGGGCTCCAAGCTCTCCTAGCTCTCAGGTTTTCTGTAGATAAATCTTCTGCTATTCTAATTGGTCTTCCATGGTAGGTGATCTGGCCTTTTTCTCTTGCTGCCTTTAGGATTTTTTCTTTTATGCCTACTGTGTTTAGGCGAATTATTATGTGTCCTGGAGTTGGTCTTCCCATTTGTTGTCTTGCAGGGGTTCTCTGAATCTCTGGTGTTTTAATTTTTGTATCACTGATTAGATAAAGGAAGTTTTCTTGAATGATCTCATTGAAAGTTTGTTCCAGTGTGGTCTCTATCTCTCTTTCTGCCTCAGGAAGGCCAATTACTCTTATGTTCGTTCTCCTGAAGTAATCGCTCATTTCTTGAAGGTTTTTTTCTCCATCTTTTTGAACTTGTTTTCTGTGTTTTTGAGAGTTTGGGTTAGTTCTATATTTTGGTCCTTGAGCTCTGAGATTCTTTCTTCTGCGTTGGGTAATTCTGCTTTCCATGCTTATCAGTTTGTTATTTATTTCATTCACAGTATTCTTTATTACTGTTATCTTAGATATCAGCTCTTTTCTAGTTTCTTCTTGACTCTCCTCAATTCTTTTTAATCTCTCCATTAATGTCTTGAGATCTAGGTTTGTATTTTGAGACCAGTCAGTCTGGGGGCTCTTCATTGTTTGCATTCCAAAGTCAGTTTTCTCAGTGTCTGCCCTCCCAGGGTTCTGGGAGAGACCCATATTTTTCTTTTGGTTTTCTTCATTTGTGTAGCCTTTTTTTTCTCTCCCCCTTTCCCTCCCCTTTTTTAATTCTGTTTTTCAGGGAAGGTGGGGTTGCTTTAGTTTCACTTGTGCAATCTCTTATTCTTTCTTATGAGGGTCCTCTGGCTTTGTTCACTTTTGAGGTTGGAGTGTGGGCTGTGGACTGTACTTTTCGCAGTTTTGAGGTTTAATTGAGGGAAAAGCTGTGATTCAGAATCCATATGCTGATTGCAGCATACACCAACAGGTGTATGGGCACACTGGAACCTATTTCCCACTGCCTTACAATCTATCTGTGCAGCAGTATGTAGGTTTGGTCCCTGGATCAAAGGGAGGTGCAAAAGAGCAAAATTATGGAGGAAGGGGGGGTCAATAGGAAGTTAGAAAGAGAGGAAATTGAGAGGGAAAACAGACATACATACCAACTAACAAGTGAAAAAGAGACACAAGGATGGAGAGAAGTGAAAAAAACATGTGAGCAAAATTCCCTAAAGGATACTGCTAGCTACACAGAGACAGACCAATAAAACCATGAAACAGATAGTGTAAGTCAGAAAGTGAACAAAAGTGAGCAAAACAGTCAAAATGATAAAATCAAAAGTCAAAATAAGAGATCAGACTAGCTCTGGAATCTTTCTTGGGTTTCTAAAGTCTCTTCAGCTCTAATCTCCAACCTCTCCCTTTGTTTTCCTTACAGGCATCTAAATTTACTGGCAGCTTGGGTTTGTTTTTTTTTAGCCTGCTGCCTGGTAGGTCTGTGACATTGCCTTTGTCTGATTCAGTAGGGGACAGGCATTGTCTCCTGTTTAGCGATGTTACCTTAGGAACAAGGTGGAAGCTGCTGATAGGTGGATGGAGAATGGCCAAGGTGACAGCTTCACTTTCATGGATCTTTTCTCTTTGCTCATCTGGGTCCCTGGGTTATCCACTGTGATGGACTCTTCTGGAGTGGGAGGCACTGGGGATCAGCTGCACAGCTGGGCACTGGGTCCGGAGTGTAACCAGCAGGCTGGGGTGGAGGAGGGGGTCAGAAGTTCCCTCCTCTGGAGCTGAAAGCCTCCGATCAGCACCTCCTTAAGATATGCTGTTTCCTTACACAAGCATGGGATTGCATGCTGAGTGCCTCAACCAGGGTGGGCTCAGAGCTCCAGAGCTCCAAAGCTCCAAAGGGAAGATGGTGGACAGTGAGAGTGGCCCTGGGTCCCTCACAGGGTACTTCAACCAGAAATGGGACTGAGGGGTGGGTGCCCAGAGCCTCCGTGGGTGACCGCCAGCTTGGTGCTGGGTGCTGGGTGAGACGATGTAGCCAGAGGGGGAGCCAAGACCCAGGACTCCTGCACGGGCAGGAGTCACATATAATGGAGCAGCAGCAGCCGGGGGCCACAATATCCGGCCCTACGTGGGACCGAAGGTCCCCGGGCCTCGCACCAGTGCCACTGGTAGTGGGCAGGGGAGTGGGGGAAGAAAAGTAAGAGTCTTTTTGGGAACTCACATTCGGAGAATCTCACAAATCCACCTATGCCATCACCATCTTACTGGAACCCTACTTTATTTTTTTTAAATATCTTTCTTAGTACTCAGAGATGATTAGATTCCTAGTAGTTGCACAATAACTACTTGCTGATTTGAAATCTTTAAGCACTGTCACTCAGGACATGAGAGTTAATAACCATTCTAGAAGAAACCATCATATTTTATTGTGTTTGAATGTGGTTCCTATGCAGCTTTAAAAAGGTAAACATGCTGCAGGGGAAGTTTAGTCCTTTTTTTAATAGAACAGAATGTTCACTTCTTCTAAGTCACCCAAAATGTCATTCTTAACTTCTAAGAAATCTCCAGGCCTTTTATCTTACACAGGACAGAATTTGCCTTAAACAAAGGATCTGGGGATAGGTCTTATTTACTTTGAATTGTTAAGTATTTTAATGAAATCACATTTGTACTTGTCAATCTTTTAGCAACAGAAGAGTACATGAATGTGGAAAGCATTCTTGGTGACGTGGTGCCACACTGTTGCATGAACTGCACATCACCACCTTTATGGCCCACTTCCATAATTATGGAGTCTCTATCAAGAGGCAACAAGAATTTAAATGTTATATAAGTTAACTGGAAGGGACTGAGGTTGGCAACCAAATGTTTCCCAAACTGCAGCCCAAATTCAATAAATATGCTTTCTCCTGGTTAATTGCAATGATGTCCAATTTCCACCAAAGGCCCTGATGACATGGCAGTGAGAGGATGACATCCTACCAGGTGGGATGCTCAGATTCCTTCATCAGTTAGGATTTATTCTAAGGGTGGTGGAGTTCTAGCAGGTTTGCTGATGGGAGAAATTTGGTTATTTGCATTTCAGAGGACAAATGAGGAAAGGCTGGGCTAGAAGCAAAGGAAGACTGAGCTAGAAGTGACTGGCCTCTGGACTGGCCAAGACTGTGTTGAAAGGCTCCATAAGGCAGAGATGGCAGGCCTATGTTCATTCACTTAGGAATATGCATTTGGTGCCTAGAGCATATGTGGTCCTCACATTGTTGAGGAGAAATTATGAGTCTTCAGGAAACACAGAGAGGACAGCTAATGTAGCTTGAAGGTTGAATGTTGGTAAGTGCTGGTTAAGATGTGACCTGAAATGGAAATAAAAGTATTTCAGACAGAGAGGGCCAGGTGATGGACACTGAGTGTCCCAGACCAGTAGGAAAGCTGCATGAGGGAGTCCAGAGATAAGATGGACGGTTGGATGTGGAAAGGTTCATTGATCCACTATGGAAGGTGCTGACTTTACCCAATCTGAGTGCTCTGTGACTCAATCACTCCCTGGTGACTGATGCCAGGTGGAAGGGCAGCTCTTTCACCAAACCAGGACCATTTACAGTAGACACTCACATACTCCCTTTCCACATGTAGAATGTCACCTGGGACCAGGATGGTGGCAGTATGCTCCAACACCCTGCCCAAGAGCAGGCCCTCACAGCAAGGCCATAGTGTTCCCCTTACAGACATAAAAACTACAACCTCACCCCCAGAAGTATCATGGCAGATGAGGTTGCTCTGTGACCATGACAAAGTGAGACCAAAACCAAGAAAAACGCCAAAATTATGCCTAAGCCCAAACAAAAACAAGGCCACTGTGCAAAACACAAGGTGCTAAGCACCCTGTTTCTCCAAGTTCCTCTGAGTAACAGAGGCAGCTATATTGATTTCAGCTTCAGTTTCATATTATCTTCAAGACAAAATGTATGAAGATAATCATAGATACATAGTCATCAATGACCCATCAATTCAAAAGACTAGATAAACAAACTGTTGCCTATTCATATAATGGAATATTATTTAGCAAGAAAGAGGAGTGAAATTCTGATTCATGTTACCAGTGGGTGAAACTTAAAACACGGTAGGTAGTAGTGTTGGTTTCACAACCTTATGAATATACTAAAATCCACAGAAAATCCATAGAACTGTACTTTACCAAGGTGAATTGTATCTCAATTTAACAAAAAGATACCTCACCATAGAATTTTCTCTACTTCGTGGCAGAATCCAGTCCAGAATAACCTCTGTTTCATCTGACCTTACCAAAAAGCCATTGAATTCAAGCCCAAGCCCTGTAGTCCCTTTCAACACCCTCTTTCTGAGATATACCAAAGTTTCCAAGAGTCTCCTTTCTATAACAAGCTACGACCATGTTTCCTTGCAGAGAGGGTTTTTGCCCAAGGGTCCTTGTCTGGGTGGCATTGACAGCACAAGTATCTAGCACATTTGCCCTAAACATGACCACATCCATGAAAGATGGGTTAGTGTGGAGAACCCATGGCATCCCTGAGCTTACACATTTATTTGTAACATAGGACACCACCCTGAGGCCCCATTATGTGTTCACTGATGAAACTCTTAAGACCTTAGCCTTGGTTGAGCTGGTTAGAGCACAGGGGGCTTGGCCTGGATGATGATTTACCCAACCATTTTCTTTTTCTTTTAATTTTTATTATAAAGCTGTGGGGTACAATTCAGGGTTAGGTATATAAACATTGATCATGCAAGTACCATTGTTGATGAGGTATGCCTCTCCATCCCCTAGCAGTTTCCCTCAACTGCCAATGACACTCCCCTCCCCTAACAGTTTCCCACTACTGCCAATCACCTTCTCACAGCATTTTAATTGTTCAAGGTCCGCTTATGAGTGAGAACATATGGAATTCTGTTCTTTGTTTCTGTGATAAATCACTGTGTATGATTGACTCCAAATCTATCCAAGTTGCTACAAAGTCCATATATTTGTTCTTCTTTATGGCTGCATAATATTCCACTGTGTATATGTACCACATTTCTTTTTTGAGTTGGAGTCTCACTCTGTCACCCAGACTAGAGTACAGTGGCCGCTCCTGGTCACTGTAGCCTTGACCTGCTGGGATCTGGCAATCCTTCTACCTCAGCCTTCCAAGTAGCTGGAACTACAGGCACGCGCTACCACACCTGGCTCATTTTGATTTATTGTAGAGATGAGGTCTCGCCAAGTTGCCCAGGTGGGTCTCGAACCCACAGGCTAAAGCACACATATTTTTTATCCAGTCTAGCTTCGATGGGCAACACGGTTGGTTCCATGTTTTTGCTATTGTGAATAGAGCTGCAACAAACATATGTGTGCAGGTATCTTTTTGTAGAATAATGAGTTCCTCCAGGTTTATTTCCAATAGGGGAACTGCTGGGTCATATGGAAGGTCAATTTCTAGTTCTTTCAGAAGTCGCCACACTGTCTGTCAAAGAGGTTGCACTAGTTTGCATTCCCACCAGCAGTGTAGAAGCATTCATTTTTCTCCACATCCTTGCCAACATCTGTTGTTGTTTGTTTTATTAATGATGACCATTCTTACTGGGGTTAGGTGGTATCTCAATGTGGTTTTGATTTGCATTTCACTGATGATGAGTGAGGCTAGCACTTTTTCATGTGTCTGTTGGCTGCCCAAATATTTTCTTTTGAGAAGTGTCTTTTCACGTCTTTTGCCCACTTTTTTAAAGGGGCTGTTTGTTTTTATCCTTTCAGCGCATTTGAGTTCCTTGTAGATCCTAGATGTTAGGCCTTTGTCAGATATACAGTTGGCAAATATTATTTCCCAGTCTGTGGGCTGTCTCCCTTCTCTCTTGATGGTTTGTTGTTGTTGTTGTTGTTTTGCTTTGCAGAAGCTTTTCAGTTTGATGGGTCCCACTTGTCTATCTTATTTCTTAAGGTATTGACTTTTAGGGTTCTGAATAGGAATTGGTTCTAAGTTCCAACTTCCATAAGGATGTCTCTTGTGTTTTCTAAGAGTCTTATAGCTTGAGGTTTTATGTTTAGGTGTCTGACACATCTAGAGTTGATTTTTGCGTATGGTGATAGGTAGGGGTCTTGTTTTAATCTTCTTCATGTGGTCAGCCAGTTTTCCCAGCACCATTTACTGAATAGATTCTTCTCTCCCCAGTCGTTGTTGTTGGAGGTTTTGTCAAAGATGAGCTGGTTGAGGAATTGAGCCTTTGCTTCCAGAATCTCTATCCTGTTTCATTGGCTGATGTGCCTGTTGTACCAGTACCAGGCTGTTTTGATTGCTGTAGCCTTATAGTAAAGTTTGAAGTCTGGAAGTGTGATACCTCTTGCTTTGTTTCTTTTGCTAAGGATTGTTTTGGCTATTTGTGGTCGTGTATGTTTCCATATGAATTTCCGTATTGTCATTTCCAGGTCTGAGAAGAATGATGTTGGTAACTTACCCAACTGTTTTCAACCCACCTGGCTCCTTCTCCTTCAGTCACCCAGCAGATACTCTATGTGGTATTCATTCATTCATTCATTCAGATCCATCTAGAGAAAAAGAGTGGGGAAAACATATGTTAAAAGATTCATTTGTTTTCCAGTCACCTGAAAGTTTGTTTTCAATTCTTTAACTCTGAATCTGCCAGTGTCCTTTGCAGGGAGTTGTGTTTCCTGTAGGCAGAATATTGTTGGGTAATGCTTCTTTATCCAATTTGCCATTCTGTGTCTTTTCAGTGGCACATTTAGTTCATTAATGTTCAAGCTGACTATTGAGATGTGAGAGTTTACCCCTGTCATGAGGCTTTTATAAAGTTATTTTTTCTTATTTGTTTCTATTAACTTTTGGGTTGATGTATGTGTGTGTTTTCAAGTTCACAGTCACAATGTATTCTCTGATGATTCTATGTTTTCCTCTTCTCTTGGGAACTGCATGATCATCCTTTTTTTCCCCTTTTTCTTCTGTGCTTAATACCTTCTTAAGCATCTGTAGAACTGGTCTGGAAACAGCATAATCTCTTAGGGATTAGATGTCAGAGGTTTTATTGCAGCACGATTCACAATAGCAAAAACATGGAACCGACTGTGCTGCCCATTGAAACTTGACTGGATAAAAAAATGTGATACATATGTGTGATGGAATATTATGCAGTCATAAGGAAGGACAAAATGATGGATTTGATGGCAACTTGGTTGGATTTGGGATCTATCATACTCAGTGATCTATCACTGAGACAAAAAGCTGAGTACCACATGTTCTTATTCATAAGTGGACCTTGAACACCTATTATAATACTGCAAAAAAGGGATTGGAGTAGTGGGATTCTGCCAAGGGAGGGAGGGGAGGCACATAACATCATTAAGGGTGCCTGATCCTAATCCAGGTGAAGTGAGGTCCAATGGGAGGCCCCAAATTTTACCTGTATTTAAACCACATATGTACTCAATCCTGACTTGTACCCCACAACTTTAAAAATTTTTTTAAAGGAAATATTTGAAACCACATTTTTAAAAAATCCCATAATTGATTTTTTTTTAAAAGAAGATTCAGAGTAAGACGTGGATACAGGCAACTGTGGGGTCTGGCTGGACAAGTCCAAGATCTGTGGATCTGGCCAGCAAGAGGGCAGTCTGGAGCATTCAGGTGTGAGCTGAAGCTGCTGTCAGGTAGAATTTTTTCTTCAGGGAATGAATCCTAAGCTTTGCTTTTTCTTCAGGGAATGAACCCTAGGCTTTGCTAGGTCTTCCAATCTAGCAGATCAGACCTGCCTGATTATCTGGGACAATTGCCCTCACTTAAAGTCAGCTGATAATGATTTAATCACACCTCTGCTCTCTATTTGAGTCTCCTTCCCAGTAAGACCCTTTACAAATTCAGGGAGAACGTGGAAACAATTCCCTTCTCTTATGGGTTTTTGCCTTCTCTCATGGGTCACAGCCACACACTGGTTTGTAAAGCAGAGGATGGTTGATTTACATGAGAATAGGTCATATATCCATTTAAAATTTGATTAACCTGAAATACTTTCTGGTGTACAGTATGAGATAAGGGTCATACATATACTTTGATGTTATCTTTCACTTTGTAGTCTCTGATTCACTCATGTCTGAACACAGGTAGACATGTGCAGTCAGTTTTCCATGCTGGGATGGTACTTCAAACTACAGTAGGAGACTCAATTGGCGTCACCAATGTGCTAACCCCTTCTGACAGATCCTGACAGAGGAACAAAGGACTGCTCCATAAGAATCAAAACAAGGGAGGAAGACACAAGATGGTGATGGCATAGGTGGATTTGTGAGATGCTCCGAATGTGAGTTCCCAAAAAGACTCTTACTTTTCTTCCCACAGCCCCCTGCCCACCGCCAGGCACACTGGTACGAGGCCTGGGGACCTTTGGTCCCACACAGGGCCAGATATTGTGGGCCCTGGCTGCGGTGCTCATTATATGTGACTCCCACCTGCTCAGGAGTTCTGGGTCTCAGCTCCCTCCCTGGCTACAACGTCTCACCCAGCACCCAGCACCAAACTGCCAGTCACCCAGGGAGGCTCTGGGTGCCCACCCCTCAGAGATACCAGTCCCATTTCTGGCTGAAGTGACCTGTGAGGGACCCAGGGCCACCACCTGCCCTTTGGAGTTTTGGAGCTCTGGAGCCCTGTGCCCACCCTGGCTGAGGCACTCAGTGTGAAACCTCAAGCTTGTGTAAGGGAACAGAACCCCAAGCTTGTGTAAAGTGCTGATCGGAGGCTTCCACCTCCAGAGGAGGGAAGGAAAGTGAAAGTGAAGCTACCACCTCTGCCATTCTCCAGGCAGATTTTCATCACCCTGCTCACCTATCAGAGCCTCCACCTCGGTTCCCATGGTGACATCATTGAACAGGAGACAAAGCACCTCCCCTATGCTGAACAGACTGAGACAACTAAGAGTCACAGACCTCCCAGGCAGCAGGCTAGCTACCTGTAATAAAAACAAAGGGGAGAGGATGGAGACCAGAGCTCAAGTGACTTTAGCCACTAAAGAAAGATTACAGAACTAGTCTGATCTCTTATTTTTGACTTTTGGTTTTATCATTCTGACTGTATGTTTTTCTCACTATTGTTTGCTTTCTAACTTACACTATCTGTGTCATAATCTTATTGGTCTGTAGCTACCAGTATTCTTTAGGGAATTTCCCTTCTGTGTTTTTTTTTTCACTTCTCTCCGGTCTTGTGTCTCTCTTTCACCTGTTAGTTGGTATGTATGTCTGTTTTCCCTCTCACTCTTCTCTTTTTCTAACCTCCTAGTGACCACCCCTTCCTCCGTTATTTTCCTCTTTGGTACCTCCTTTTGCTCCAGGGAACCAAGCTACACCCGGCTGCACAGACAGATTGTAAGGCAGTAGGAAATAGGTTCCAGTGTGCTCATACACCTGTTGGTAGATGCTGTAATCAGCATATAGACTCTGAATCACAGTTTCCCCCTCAATTAAACCTCAAAACTGTGAAAAGTAGAGCCCACAGCCCAAACACCAACTTCAAAAGTGAACAAAGTCAGAGGACCCTCATAAGGAAGAACAAGAGATTATACAAGTAAAACAAAAGTAATCACACCTTCCCTGAAAAACAGAATTAAAGAAGGGGAGGGAAAGGGGGAGAGAGAGAAAAATCTACACAAATGAAGAAAAATCAAAAGAAGAATGTGGGTCTCCCCCAGACACCTGGGAGGGCAGACACTGAGAAACCTGACTCTGGAATGCAAACAATGAAGAACTCCCAGACTGACTGTTCTCAAACTACAAACCTAGATATCAAGATATTAATGGAGAGATTAAAAAGAATTGAGGAGAGTCAAGAAGAAACTAGAAAGGAGCTGATATCTGAGATAACAGTGATAAAGAATACTGTGAATGAAATAAATAACAAACTAATAAGCATGGAAAGCAGAATTACACACACAGAAGAAAGAATCTCAGAGCTCAAGGACCAAAATATAGAACTAACCCAAACTCTCAAAAACATACAAAACAAGCTCAAAAAGACGGGAAAAAAACCTTCAAAAAATGAGTGATTACTTCAGGAGAATGAACTTAAGAGTAATTGGCCTTCCTGAGGCAGAAAGAGAGACAGAGGCCACACTGGAACAAACCATCCTGAGATCATTCAAGAAAACTTCCCTTATCTAATCAATGATGCAAACATTCAAACACAAGAGACCCACAGAACCCCTGCAGGACAACAAATGAGAAGACCAACTCCTAGACACATAATAATTCACCTAAACACAATAGGCATAAAAGAAAAAAATCCTAAGGCAGCAAGAGAAAAAGGTCAGATCACCTACCATGGAAGACCAATTACAATAGCAACAGATTTGTCTACAGAAAACATGCGAGCTAGGAGAGATTGGAGCCCTATCTTCAAAGTCCTAAAAGATAAACAATTTCAACTAAGAATAACCTACCAAGCCAGATTAAGCTTCATTGATGAGGGAGAATTAAAATCTTTCCCAGATATCTGATCCCCAATAACTCACACTGCCACCAAACCACCTCAACATGAAACACTTAAGAAAGTACTAAACACAGAAGAAAATGGGGAAAAAAGAACACTGTTATTCACGAGAGTACAGTAAAAAGAATAAAATACACATGAACCATTCCCAAAACCAAAAGAAAGACAATAAACCAAGTGGAAGAATAACTCTATAAGAACTCTATGATAGGGACGAACTCGCACATTTCAATAATTAGCCTGAACGTGAATGGACTAAATGCACCACTGAAAAGACATAGAATGGCAAAATGGATAAAATATCACCAGGCAACAATATACTGCCTTCAGGAGACCCATCTAACTAGAAAGGACATGCACCGATTCAAAGTAAGAGGATGGGAAACAAATTTTCAGGAGAATGGAACACAAAAGAAAGGAGGAGTCAAGATCCTAATTTCACACAAAATACCATTTAAGCTATCAAAAATTTTAAAAGATACAGAGGGCCACTACATAATGATAAAAGGTTCACTCCATCAACAAGAAGTATCTATCCTAAACATACATGCACCTAACATAGGTGCACCAACTTTTATAAAGCAACTACTAGGAAAGCTAAAGAAAGATATTGCCTCTAACACCATCATAACTGGGGACTTTAATACCCACTCACAACCCTAGACAGATCATCAGGACAAAAAATCAGCAATGAGATCCGAAAACTCAATGTGACTCTTGACCAAATGTACTTAATTGATACCTGCAAAACACTTCATCCAAAAACCACAGAATACACATTCTACTCATTACTGCATGGAACGTATTCTAAGATTGATCACATACTTGGCCATAAATCTAGCATAAGCAAATATAAAAGGACTGAAATTTTACCATGTACCTTCTTCGACCACAGTGGAATAAAAATAAGCATTAAAACCAACAATGTTCCGCCAAAACACACAAAGACATGAATTCTAAACAGTATGATGCTAAACAACTTCTGTTCCATTGATGAAATCAAAACAGAGATCAAAACATACCAGGAAACAAATGAAAATGAAGTAATATATAACCAGAATCTCTGGGATGCCATGAAAGCTGTAGAAAGAGGGGAATTTATATCCCTAAAATGCACATGAAGAAAATGGAAGGAACAGAAATAAACAGCCTAACAAGCCGCCTAAGGAAGCTGGAAAACCAAGACCACAAAAAACCTAATTTCAGCAGAAGAATCCAGATCACCAAAATAAAAGCCCAAATCCAGAACATAGAACACAAAAAGACTATACAAAAAAAAATCAATGAAACAAAAAGCTGGTTCTTTGAAAGGCTAAACAAGATCGATGGTCCCCTAGCTAGACTGACCAAAAAAAAAAGGAAAGAAAAAACCCAAATAAGCACAATCAAAAACACAAAATATGAAGTCACATCTGACCCTGAAGAAATACAAAAGATCATCAGAGGCTACTATGTACACTAGTACATAGTACAAATTGAGGAGAGACAAGAGGAAAATAGGAAGGAGCTGATGTCAGAAATGACAGCAGTAAAGAATACTGTGATGGAAATGAAAAACAGACTAATAAGCATGGAAAGCAGAATCAGTCAAACAGAAGAAAGAATCTCAGAGCTTGAAGACCAAAACACAGAACTAACCCAAACTGTCAAAAGCATAGAAAAGAAGCTCAAAAAGACAGAAAAAAACCTGCAAGAGATGAATGACCACTTCAAGAGACCAAACCTAAGAGTAATTGGGCTTCCTGAGGCAGAGAGAGAAACAGAAGCCACACTGGAACAAACATTTCATGAAATCATTCAAGAAAACTTCCCTCATCTCATTAAGGATGAAAAAATTCAAACACAAGAGATTCAGAGAACCCTTGCAAGACAAATGAGAAGACCAACTCCCAGACACAAAATAATTCGCCTAAACAAAGTAGCTATAAAAGGAAAAATCCTAAAAGCAGTAAGAGAAAAAGGCCAGACTACCTACCAGGGAAGACCAATTAGAATAGCAGCAGATTTATCCACAGAAACCCTTCAGGCCAGGAGAGCCTGGAGCCCTATCTTCAAAGCTCTAAAAGAGAAACAATTTCAACCAAGAATAATCTACCCAGCCAAACTAAGCTTCATTAGTGAGGGAGAATTGAAATCTTTTCCAGATATACAAACCCTAAGAACCTACGCTGCCACCACACCACCTCTACAAGAAACACTTAAGAAAGTACTGAACACAGAAGAAAAAGAAAAAAGAACAACAACATTCTTCACAAGAGTACAGGCAAAAGATTAAAAACACACATGAACCAACTCCAAAACCCAAAGAAAGCCAACAAACAAACAGGAACAACTCTGTAAGACCCTTATGACAGGATAAACTCTTGCATATCAATTATTAGCCAAAATGTGAATGGACTAAATGCACCACTGAAAAGGACATAGAATGGCAAAATGGATAAAATATCATCAGGTAACAATCTATTGCCTTCAAGAGATTCACCTCACTAGAAAGGGCACCCACAGATTCAAAGTAAGAGGATGGGAAACAAACTTTCAGGCGAATGGAATACAAAAGAAAGGAGGAGTAGTGATCTAAATTTCAGACAAAATACCCTTCAAGCTATTAAAAATAAAAAAAGATACAGAAGGCCACTACATAATGATAAAAGGCTCAATCCGTCAACAAGAAATATCTATCCTAAACATATATGCACCCAACATAGGTGCGCCAACTTTCATAAAGCAACTTCTTAGAAAACTAAAGAAAGATATTGACTCTAACACTATCATAACTGGGGACTTTAATACCCCACTCACAACCCTAGACAGATCATCAGGACAAAAAATCGGCAAGGAGATCCGGAACCTCAATGTGACTTTGACCAAATGGACTTAATTGATACCTACAGAACACTCCATCCAAAGACCATAGAATACACATTCTGCTCATCACCACATGGAACATATTCTAAGATCAACCACATACTCGGCAATAAATCAAGCATAAGCAAATTTAAAGGACCGAAATTCTACCAAGCACCTTCTCAGGCCACAGTGGAATAAAAATAAACATTGACACCAACAAAATCCCCCCAAAACCCACAAAGACATGGACACTAAGCAGCATGATGCTAAACAACTCCTGGGTCAACGACGAAATCAAAACAGGGATCAAAAAATACCTGGAAACAAATGAAAATGAAGAAACAGCTTACCAAAATCTTTGGGATGCCCTGAAAGCTGTAGTAAGAGGGGAATTTATATCCCTACAAACACACATGAAGAAAATGGAAGGAAAAGAAATTCACAACCTAACAAGCCACCTAAAGAAGCTGGAAAAGCAAGAACACAAAAACCCTAATTTCAGCAGAAGAATCCAGATCACCAAAATAAAAGCCCAAATCCTGGACATAGAAGACAAAACGATAATACAAAAAATCAATGAAACAAAAAGCTGGTTCTTCAAAAGGATGAACAAGATCGATGGTCCCCTTGCTAGACTGACCGAGAAAAAACGAGAAAAAAACCAAATAAGCACAATCAGAAACACAAAATATGAAGTCACATGTGACCCTGAAGAAATACAAAAGATCATTAGAGACTACTATGTACACTTGTATGGAAACAAACTTGAAAACCTTAAGGAAAGGGAGGACTTTCTGACATCACACAACCTACCTAGGTTGGAACAAGAAGAAATGAGACCCTAAATAGACCAATAACAATCAAGGGAATCGACTACATAATAAGAAAACTTCCTAAAAAAAAAAGTCCTGGTCCAGATGGCTTTCCAGCAGAATTCTACAAAACATTCAAGGAGGAGCTGATACCAATCCTACTGAAGGTATTCCAGGCAATTGAAAAAGATGGAACTCTCCCCAAATCATTTTACAAAGCCAACATCACAATGATACCCATGCCAGGTAAAGATCCATCAAAGAAAGAGAACTACAGGCCAATATCTTTGATGAACATAGATGCTAAAATTCTCAACAAGATCCTAGCAAACCGGATTCAGCAATACATCTCAAAAATCCTCCATCATGACCAAGTAGGCTTCATTCCTGGGATGCAAGGCTGGTTCAACATTCGTAAAACCATAAATGTAATTAAATACATCAACAGATGTCAAAGCAAAAGCCACATGATCATATCATTAGATGCAGAAAAAGCTTTTGATAAAATACAGCACCCCTTCTTGATAAAAACCCTTGAACATCTAGGCTTACGGGGAACATACCTCAAAATAGTAAAAGCCATCTACAAGAAACCCACAGCCAGCATACTCCTAAATGGACAAAAATTGGAACCAATTCCCCTGAAAACTGGAACGAGATAAGGATGCCCACACTCACCCCTCCTGTTCAACATAGTATTGGAAGTCCTGGCTCGAGCAATCAGAGAAGAGAAGGCAATCAGGGGTATCCAAATAGGAAAAGAGGAAGTCAAGTTATCTCTCTATGCAGATAATATGATTGTGTACCTTGAAAACCCAAGAGAATCTGTCAAAAGCCTTACATTGATAAAGGCCTTTGGCAAAGTCTCAGGATACAAAATAAATGTACGAAAGACAATCGCATTTCTCTACACCAATAATAAACAAAAAGAAACCCAAATAAAAAACACAATTACATTCAAAATAACCACAAAAAAATGAAATACCTTGGCATCTTCCTAACCAGAGATGTGAAAGACCTTTACAAGGAAAACTACAAAACACTTCTCAAAGAAATGAAAGCTGATATGAACAAGTTAAAAAATATTCCATGCTCATGGACTGGAAGAATCAACATTGTGAAGATGTCCATCTTACCTAAGGCAATCTACAAATTCATTGCAATACCCATTAAATTACCAACAACATTCTTCTCAGACCTAGAAAAAACAACACAGGAATTCATATGAAAACACAAAAGGCCAAGAACAGCCAGAACAATCCTCAGCAAAAAAAATAAAGCAGGTGGTATCACAATACCAAAGTTCAAACTTTACTATAAAGCTACAAACATCAAAACAGCTTGGTATTGGTACAGGAAGAGGCATATAGATCAATGGAACAGAATTGAGATTCCAGAAGCAAAACCTCAATTCCTCAATCAACTCATCTTCGACAAAGCCCCCACCACCTACCACTGGGGAGAGGAGAACCTATTCAGTAAATGGTGCTGGGAAAACTGGCTGACCACATGCAGAAGATTGAAACAGGACCCCTATCTTTCCCCATGTGCAAAGGTTAACTCCAAATGGATCAGAGACCTAAATGTAAAACCTCAAACCATAAGAAACTTAGAAAAGGAAGGAAATACCCTCATGGAAATCGGAACTGGCATCCAATTCCTGTACAAAACGCGAACCTCACAGATCATAAGAGAGAAGATAGACAAGTGGGACCTTATTAAACTGACAGGCATCTGCAAAGCCAAAGAAACCATCAAGAGAGCAGGGAGACAGCCTACAGACTGGGAAAAAACATTTTCCAACTCTAGGTCTGACAAAGGCTTAACATCCTGAATCTACAAGGAACTGAAATGTACTGAAAAGAAGGAAACAAACAACCCCATTATAAAGTGGGCAAAAGATATGAACAGACACTTCACAAAAGAAGACATCCGAGCAGCCAACAGACACATGAAGAAATGCTCAACCTCACTAATCATCAGGGAGATGCAAATCAAAATCACACTGCGATACCACCTAACTCCAGTCAGAATGGCAATTATCAACAACTCAAAAAATAACAGCTGCTGGAGAGGGTGTGGTGAAAGGGAACACTTCTACACTGATGGTGGGAGTGTAAACTAGTGCAACCTCTGTGGAAAGCAGTGTGGCGATTCCTAAAAGCTCTAAAAATCGACCTTCCATATGATCTTGCAATTCCTCTACTGGGAATATATCCTGAAGAACTCAAATCACTCTATAAAAAAGATACCTGCACTCGAATGTTTATCGCAGCATTGTTCACAATAGCAAGAACCTGGAAACAACCATGCTGCCCATCAAAAGAAGACTGGATTAAAAAAATGTGGTACATATACACGATAAAAAAGAACAAAGTCATGAACTTCGCAGCAACCTGGATGGAACTAGAGTCTATAATACTGAGTGACCTCTCACAGAAACAAAGATCCGAGTATCATATGTTCTCACTCATACAATGGACCTTGAACATCCAATGTAATACTATAAGAAAATGACTGTTGGTACTGGGAAACTATGGGGGGGAGGGGGATTGGATTAACAGTAGCAAATATCTGTCTGGGGATGGGAAAACACCTCTTATCAACAGGGTGCCTGAATGAAACGTAATTGTACACCTAACCCTTAACTGTACCCCACAAAACCATAATAAAAAATATTGATTAATAACAAAAAAAACCTACAAAACACTGCTCAAAGAAATCAAAGAGGACACAAACAAGTGGAAAAATATCCCATGCTCATGGATTGGAAAAATCAACATTGTGAAGATGTCCATCTTACCTAAGGCAATCTACAGATTCAATGCAATACCTGTCAAATTACCAGCAACATTCTTCTCAAACCTAGAAAAAACAACATAAGAACTCATATGGAAACACAAACAACCAAGAATAGCCAGAACAATCCTCAGCAAAAAAAATAAAGCAGATGGTATAGCATTACCAGACTTCAAACTTTACGATAAAGCTACAATCATCAAAACAGCTTGGGGTTGGTATAGCAACAGGCATATAGATCAATGGAATAGAATTGAGATTCCAGAAGCAATACCTCAATTTCTCAATCAACTCATCTACGACAAAGCCTCCACCACCTACCACTGGGGAGAGGAGAACCTATTCAGTAAATGGTGCTGGGAAAACTGGCTGACCACATGCAGAAGATTGAAACAGGACCCCTATCTATCCCCATGCACAAAAATTAACTCCAAATTGATCAGAGACCTAAATATAAAACCTCAAACCATAAGATCCTTAGAAAATGAAGGACATACCCTCATGTAAATCGGAGCTGGCATTCAATTCATGAACAAAACCCGAAACCCACAGGCCATAAGGGATAAGATAGACAAGTGGGATCTCATTAAACTGACAAGCTTCTGCAAAGCCAAAGAAAATATCAAGAGAGCAGAGAGACAGCCTACAGACTGGGAAAAAGTATTTGCCAACTCCAGGTCTGACAAAGGCTGAACATCTTCGATCTACAAGGAACTCAAAGTGCTGAAAAGAAAAAAGCAAACAACCCCATTATAAAATGAGCAAAAGATATGAACAGACACTTCACAAATGAAGACATCTGAGCAACCAACAGACACATGAAGAAATACTCAACCTCACTAATCATTAGGGAGATGTAAATCAAAGCCACACTGAGATACCACCTAACTCCAGTCAGAATGGCAGTTATCAGTAACAAAAAATAACAGTTGTTGGAGAGGGTGTGGTGAAAAGTAAACACTTCTACACTGTTGGTGGGAGTGTAAACTACTGCAACCTCTGTGGAAAGCAGTGTGGCGATTCGTAAAAGCTCTAAACATCAACCTCCCATATGACTCTGCAATCCCCCTACTGGGAATATACCCTGAAGATCTCAAATTACTCTATAAAAAAGATACCTGCACTCGAATGTTTATCACAGCATTGTTCACAACAGCAAGAACCTGGAAGCAACCATGCTGTCCATCAAAAGAAGACTGGATTAAAAATATATGGTACATATACACGATGGAATACTATGCAGCCTTAAAAATGAAAAAAATCTTGAATTTTGCAGCAACCTGGATGGAACTAGAGTGTATAATACTGAGTGACCTCTCACAGAAACAAAGATCTGAGTATCACATGTTCTCACTCATATAGTGGACCTTGATCATCCAATGCACTACCATAAGAAAATGACTGACAGTGGTGGGAAACTATGGGGGGCAAGGGGGATGAGACTAATGGTAGTAAACATCTGTCTAGGGACGGGGAGACACCTGCTATCAACAAGGGGTCCTGAATGAACCATATTTGTATACCTAACCCTTAACTGTACCCCACAATATCATAATAAAAAATATTGATTAAAAAAAGAATCAAAACAAGGACGTCTAGTGATTCAGGGCTTACGAGGTAGTGATTTTGCTGTAAAGTTGGGTTGCTCAAGTGATTCTGGTACTCTTTCTCTTGTGAACTCTTGGGTCCTGTAAAGAAGAAGCTTTCAACAAACGAGCATAACATACGAACTACTCAGAAACAAAATCTCTGCTGCTAGTGTGTTTGTAGTTACTTTCCAATGATCTGAGAGGGTAAAGTTGATTTTGTACAACCACAAAGTATATGCACTACTTCTCTTTCCAGGAACATGCCTTTACCAACTTGAATGGATCACTGTAAGATAGTTTTGATAGCTCCTGGGTAAAATTGGTTGTAGATCTTCATTCAGCCATGACAAACATGGCACTGTTAGCCTTTAATTGGCCAGTGAGACTCAGGGTGAGGGACATAAAAATAACCAGGGCCCCAGTCACTGAGGGAGCTCCAACTCCTCTTGACTTTGGCTAGGACACACATGTTGCCACAATATTTCAATGTTGGAATCATGTACTGTACATGTGCCAATCAATACCCCTACCTCCTCCTGTGCCTGAGTTTGGTCATCAGCTTCTCTGTTGTGGACAGCAGAGACGTCATGGCCTGGCTTTCTCAGCCTTCTTCTCACCCTCATTCCAGTGAAAGCTGAACAACTAAAAAAGACATTTTTACTAATTTTTTCTCTCACCTGACGTTGGACAGAATCAAGGCCATCCTCTTCTCTGCTTTGACAAGCAAGATCATGAGGTATAAGTGTTTGAGGCAGTTGTGACTGCCCAACTTGGCCTTCCAGGCTCCAATCCCAATTCACAGGTATGATGAGCACAGGTATGGGGCAGACAGTCTCAAGGATAACTGCTGATGGCAGCTGTGGTGGTGCAACTTAGACAAAAATGCCAGGCTCATCCCCAACTTCTTTTCCAGTCCATTCATAATACCCTCTGTATTTAATTCCTTTCTACTCAAGGTGCCTGGAATGTGACTTCACTGCTGTATACATCCACTAGTGAGGTAACTAAAGAAAGAAATCTTGTTTAATCTTGACTGTGAACCACAAAAGAGTACCCTTGCTCAACATATAGTACTACATTCTTTTTTTTTTGAGTTGGAGTCTCACTCAGTCGCCCAGACTGGAGTGCAGTGTCCGCTACTGGCCACCGCAGCCTCGCCTGCTGGGCTCCGGTGATCCTTCCGCCTCAGCCTTCGAGTATCCAGAATTACAGGTATGCATTACCACACCTGGCTGCGTTTTTGATTTATTGTAGAGATGAGGTCTCACTGCCCAGGCGGGTCTCGAACCCATGGGCTCAGGCAATCCACTCACCTCAGCCTCCCAAAGGCGCGGGATTACAGGCTGAGCCACCGAGCCGGCTGGTACTACATTCTTAAAGAAAATCATGTTAACTAAAAGAGAGGGCTTTGTTATCTCCTCTCACACCCTAAAGCATTGAGTTGACAACCGGTTCCTCCAGATGTTTCTACAGAGATAAAGAAGTACCTAAGAGGTATGTGCTTATCATCTTATTCAAATTGTTTAGTTAAGACACAGTGGAGGAGATTCCCGTGGTTTTTAAGCCCTCTGCCTTTCACTTGACCTCTCTGTGCCATCCACATTCCTCCAGAGGAGCTCAGAGTGAAGCAGTCAGACTCCACTGTTCCTGACTAAGTGAGGGAGAGGCTGTCTGCCTAAATGAGAGATCTCAGTTATGGGCTATTATTCCAGAAAGGAAGTCCCATTCCCTCTGAGCACACACTTTGCAATGAGTGAAAAGCCAACACATTATCTAGGACAGTCCTGCAGGGCCCACTGCTGTGATTAGATAAGGATCTTTTGTATTCAGTCCTGTCATTCTTTGTTCTCTAAAATGATTTTAAAGCTCTGTTTCTCAGGCAGCAAACTCTTCCCCCTCCCACCTTTATTCTTCTCCCCCCAGCCACTCCATTGCTTTAAAGAACATCCCTGCATAGGCAGTATAGAGGGGAGCACGAGGCCAAGCATTACATTACTAAAGCCTTCTAAACGTTTGGATTAATTTGGTTTGGAGGCATGACTACCTTACCCTAAAGATGCTTGTTAGATTACAGATATGTTCTACATAGGTATCTGAGAATTGTTGAACTATGTGTTGCCTAAGAGCTGACAAATTTTTCTGGTTCAAAGAACGAATTGGGTTTGGCTCCTCATGGAATTTAAGGAGTATAGAAGAATAATCCTGTTTTGAGTATTAAGCCTGGAAGTTTACGGGATAAAATCCTTAGAAGAAGAAATTGACCAGGAAGGGAAATGGCAGGTTACATTTTTTTCCTAGAGTGTTTGGCAAGGGCACAAGGGCTTGTTAGGCCCTTGAAGAGTCCTCGCACCCAGACGGTGAAACCACTTTCCACTGGGCACATTCCCTCCCACAATCAGAATCAGATGACGAGTATATGTTGCGCAATCTCAGGACTGCAGACACATGCTCAGCCTCCGGATTCCTGCACCCTCTCCTGTCCCCGCTGGCTCTGTTGTGGCAAGGAAACTTGTTATTGCAGGAGATAGCATCTTACATAAAGGGTCAGTTAAGCTTCCAAACAAGTCGCAGTTTTTTTAAAAAAGTAATAGCATCTAAATAGGAAAGCAGATAACTGAGATAGCAGATTGCAGACCCTCATTTGGACAAACAAAGGCCTCAAGAGCTGACCAGACACTTGCCATAGCATGACCACTTAGCTCCTTTGTGGGCTGCCTGAAGTCCTAAGCATAACACTGTACTTTCCTGCACAGGCACCGACAGCAACAAGGCCACCCAATAACCCCTCTGGGGAGCTTTATATTCTAGGAACAGAACAGTTGAGAAGAAAAAGGAAGGAAGCCTAGAGTGACTACTCATGCTGCTTCCTGGTGGAAGGAGCTGAAGATCTGAGCCTCACACCCACAAACCTATCCACTGTGCTCACTCCCCCAGAAGTCTTACCTTCCAGGTCCAGTAGTTTTCAAACCAGGTCAGCCCTCAGAATTGCTTAGGGAAAGTTATTAAAAACAGATTAAGAGATCCAGTTATGGGTTGAGTTGTGTCCTCTTAAAATTCATGTATTGAATTTCTAAGCCCCAGTGCCCTCAGAATGTGACCTTACTGGGAAACAGGGTCATTGCAGACACTATTAGTTAATATGGGTATATGGTGGGCCCCCAATACAATGTGACTACTGTCCTTACAAAAAAAGGGGGACATTTGGATGAAGAGACTGATGTGCACAAAAGGAAAGCAAAGTGAAGAGACTTCCAGAGAAGATGGTCATCTATGAGCAGAGGACCTCCTGAAAGGCCTGGAGCAGATTTTTCCCAGTTTTCAGAAGAAGCAAACTGTGGACACCTTGAGCTTGGGATTCCACCCTCCAGAACTGTGAGAAATTAATACTACCCAGTCTGTGGTGTCTTGTTACAGAAGCTCTAGAAAACTAATGCAGATGCCTTTCCAGAATCAGAAGCACCATAGAGAAGGTCCTGGAATCCTGGAATCCTGGAATCCTCTATTCAGCAGGTCCTTGAGTGATTCCTACAGGGCCATTTGGCATAGCCCCAGGGACCGGATGTGGGACTCCTCAAGCTCCAGTGTGCACAATGATCATCTAGGGATGTTGCCCCAATGCAGATCCTGACTTGGAAGGTCTGGCTGGGGCACTGAGATGCTGCATGACTAACAGTTCTTAGGGGATGCGGATGCTGCAAGGCCATGGACCTTGCCTTGGATAGGAGGGGACTAGAGGTTGATAGTGACTGTTCAGCACATGTGTAGTCTCCCCTCCCCAAGTTTAAGTGGAGGGTTCCTCTGGGACTGCATACCCACTGTCTTCACTTTGCATGTGATGGAGGGATGGAGGTGAGGCTCAGAGGAGGCAGGGACTTGCCCGTGGGCACACTGCTCAGGAAATGGTACTACTTTCTCCATTTCTGGTCCAGTTAACTTTAAGCACACACTGAGTGCCTGGCCCTAAGCTAAATGGCACATAAAACGCTAGCAGGGAATGCAAATCTCTCTTAAAAGTTCACGATCCAATTTGGAAGACTCAAAAACTAGTTAAGAAATGGATGAGAGAGGGCAATTAAGTACTAAATTGAACTCAATTATCATGAACTCATTTGTTGATCAGCCTTCCCAAGGCTGACCTAGACCTCTTTGTGCCCCCCATCCATGAATGGACTTATCACAGCAACTGGGCCATCACATGGGATGAGGTTGGGCACTGGAAAGGGTCTGGCACTAGAGCAACCCGCCATGACAGGGTTACATAATGAGGTCATAGGTGACATTGCAGAATAAACATTTCAAGTGGTCACACTAAGATTGTGAATGGAGCTCTGTGTTCTTGGACACAGATGCATCAAGAAGGAGCAAGGCACTAGTTGCTCTGCCCTTGTATCTCCCAGCACCCAAGCACCTGGCTTGGTGTGAGGCTTCTTCCTCTTTACATTTTACCCCTTGGGGTGCCATCACTGACTGGGTTATGACCACTCCCACGCTTCACTTGGGTGGTGGTCCTGTCCTACTATGCCCTGTCCCACTATAGTCCCAGAGCATGGAGCCAAGCCTCCTAGTGCTGATTAATATCTTAATTTTGCACATATGACTGCCAAATGCTTCTCAGAATGAATGACACGCTGTGTGGACTCCTCTGCAGGCGCTACTGGGTCCTGCTTTCCCTACATAGATACCTGAGTGAGCACACTGGTTCACCAGCAGGCTCCAATCCTGACATCACCCAGTGGCCTCTTGGAAGGTTGAGATGTGCATCCTGGGACTTCCAAATGGGGGAAAGTCTTGTTGGGGGATGCAGCTTAGCTGGCGGTAGAGAGAATGATGAACACCTCTCCAGATGCCAAGTCCTACTAATTCCCAATGCCTTTTGCTACTTGAAATAACAAAGGAGAAGGGAAGGTTATGAATAGACTGAAGTTTGTGAATCAGGTGGCCTTAAGAAAAGGAGATTATCCTAGATTAACTGGATGGGCCTGATAGAATAAGAGGAAGTATGAGGCAGGAGAGAAAAACCTCAGAGGAATGCAACATGAAGACTTGATTTGTCTTTGCTGGTTTTGAATATGGAGGAAGAAGTCACCAACTAAGGAATGCAGGTGTCTCTAGAAGCTGGAAGAGACAGGGAACATATTCTCCCCTGGAGCCTCCAGAAATAACACAGTCGTTTTGCAGACACCTGGATTTGAGCCTGTGAGATCTGTGCTGCACCTCTGACCTGCAGAGTTGGAGCTGGCACATGTCTCCCAGGCTGTCTCTGGTTTGCTCTGAGAGGGAGTGTGTTGGACACTTTTCTATGGCCCTCTCAGTACAAGCACAGGGATGGTTAGTTTCACAGCCATGTCCCCTAATCTGATCCCTCATCATCGCTTAGGTTGGTTTTGGCACTAGCACGTTTTTTATTCTAGATGGACACTGCATTGTGCAGTGGTCATGACTAAGGCTCTATAACAAGCTTTGAGTCTCCATGTTCTAGCTGGGTGCCTCATTTTTCTCATTTGTGAATTGGGAATAGCGCAATATTCTCGGGCTGTTGTAAAGACAAGAAAAGCCCCCAGTACAAAAAGGGTGCACCAGGAATACTAGCTGTTACTCAGTAATTGTTTCACTTGTGATGCGTTTGTTTTTATTACAAAGTTGTACATCTATCACATTAGAAAACTAATGCATGTGTGCAAGCAATGTAAGTGATAAAAGTATAAGAAACAGGTATTAATATATCTGCCATCAAGATGAAGACATTGAACATCACTGTGTAACCTCCTTCCACTCTTTATGCTGTCCTTCTGAAAGTTGATCAAGGGTGAACATCACTGTGAGTGTTGTATTTTTTTTTTTTGCTTTAATGATTTAGTCACAATTTTTAACTTTTTGATTTCAACTGTAGACATGGTTTTCTTGCTATATCACAGAACCATTACAAACAAGTAATTGTTGATTTGCTAAGATCTTAAAGTATAAAGTAAAATTTTTCTAACTTTAAACCCACTTAGCTTTGCTTTAAAGAGTAACTCCAGTCTATTATCTTTTATTTAACATTCCTTATTTTTTCCCAAACATTGTCTGTATGAGGACCACTTGTGTACCTAATCCTGAATTGTATCCCACATCTTTAAAATAAAAAATAAATAAAAATTTTAAAAATTAATTCCGTATTATTGTAAGTATCTTTTCATTACATTATTTGCGTTTCACTTTAAAAGATAAATAGTATTGTTTTCAATGTGGCAACCATATATATATGGTATCATATTTATGTGTATATATTATATGTGTATGTGTGTATATATGTGTATATATGTGCATGCATACACACACATGTGCACGCACACACACACACTGCTTCCCCTTCCATCCAATGTCCCATTTGTGAGACATCCACATTTGTGCTCCTTTTCACTGATATATACAATGAAGGTAGTGATATTGCACCCACACTCTCCCCACAGCTCCAACCTGGTATTCTTACACAAACATTTTCTCAGGGGTGTAGCCAGGCATGGAATTACTGACAACAGGGAATGAACAACTTCAGCACATCCTTGGAATAACGTAACTTGTTTTTTAATGTAATAGTATCAGTTTACATGTCCCACCAGGAATAGGTGACAGTTTCCCTTATTCATATTCTCACCAACATTTAATATTGTCTGCCTTCTGAATTTCTATCAGTCTGGCAGGTGAATATAATTTTAATTTGATTTTAATTTGCATTCCCTCATGAATGAAGAGTTTGATTATTACTTTACATTTTTGTTAGCTATTAATATATCCTACTTTCCAAAATGTGTTTTTATGTATTCTCTCAATTTTTCATTGGTGGACATGTCTTTTTCTTTTGGATTTATAGGAGATTGCTATTTTGTATATGAATTCTTGCTACATTAGATGTATAATAAATATCTTATTGCATTTTGTGACTTTTCTCTTATTTTTTAATGGTGTAATTTCATAAACAAAAGTTTTTACTTCCAAAATGCTTTATGGTTAGTGCCTGTGTCTTTAAGCTATCCAAACATTCCTGTGTTTTATGTTAAAATATTCATAGCTTTGCTTCTTTTAATTCTGTAAACCATCTATAATTGATGTTTCTAGTATTGTAAAATAGAAATGCAACTTCTTTTCTTTTTCTCTTTGTCCTTTTTTTTTGTTCACATGGAAAGTAGATGTCCAGAACCACCACATATTGAATGTTTCTCCTCCCCACTAAGCCGCCTGTAGATTTGTAAGTCTAGAGCTTGTCTTCTGGAATGTCATGGCCACCATTAGTCCTTGTTCTTCTGTGTAAATGTTAGAATCATTTTGCCAGGTTTTACAAAGAATTGCATTGTGATTTTCACTGAATCTATGACTAAATTTAGGGAGATTTGGCATCATTAAATATCAAATCTTCCTCACCTTAAATATGGGCTATCTTTGAATCTATTTCTGTTTTTCAATAGAAATGTATAATGTTCTTTGTGTGAGGTTTTGCACTTGTTTTGTTATATTTCTTCCTATGTACTTACATGGTTGTTGTTATAAATGTCTCTAACAGTTACATATTGAGCAATGCTGATTTATAAAAAAGAAACTGTGTTTGTTGTTGTATTTATTGATCTTATATTCAATGCCTTACTAAATGCATATTAATTTTAACAATTTTTGTAGGGTGAATTAGGGCTTCTGTTTAGAAAATTATGCTGCCTCCAGATAACACCATTTCCTTTTCCTAAACCTCTCATATGAAAGGCATGATATAAGAATTGTTCCTTCTTATTTATGATTTTTTAAAAATCTTGTTTATTATTAGGTAGGAGTTATCATGTAAACTTTTGGTAGATTCCTGTGCTGGGTATTTACCTATTCAACTCTCAGCTAAGAGCTCATCAGTCTGTACCCTGCTCTGGGAGGCCAGAGTTGAGTTCCTGTAAATTAAATTTCCCAAAGTCCCTTGCCAGCTAGCTTCTAATTAGGCCCTGCTAGTGGGACGATCTGGTGGGAGAATAAAAGGCAGAAGGAGGAGAAACTAGACTTTTTTCCCCCCATTTCTAGCCCCTGTCAGAACCTTTCCAATAGCAGAGAAAGCTGGAGCCAAAAGCCCAACATCCAGTTTCTGGGTGCTTCCAGCACCAAAACCCCTGAGCGGCACCGTCAGTCATCCCCTGAGAATCAGCCACATGCCACACCACATACAAAATGACCCCAACCTGAACTCTGTACTCTAGCCATTTGGGGTTTGTGTGTGTGGAGTGGGGAGATCTCTGAGCCACTAGATTCTGATGCCAGTATCCCTTTTCTTTTACGTCCCCAGCTGTGAGTTAGTATCTACCTTCTGTACTTATTAAAATGTGGGTCACTTTTGCCCAGTGGTGACAACTACTCCTATAATTTATTGCATATGGAATACCACATTAAAATTTGTTTTTAATGCTTTCCAATGCATAAATAAATAATCTCTGTACTAAAATTCTTTAGTTTAAAGTGCCTACCTAGTGTCTATATTTTGTCTGGTCTCTAGATTCACATTTACTATGTCAAATACATTTTTGATTATTCTTTTTGTCTTACTCTCAATCAGGTGTGATGTTGAATTATAGTAGCTAATTTATATACATGTATTAAAATAATTAAATGAGTTTTCTGTTTTAGTGTGTTAATGTGGTAACATACATTAACAGCATTTAAAATATTAAACCAAATAATTCTTGGAATAAACTCTGTGTGGTCTTGGAGAGAGAGAGAAAGGAGGAGGAGAAGGAGGACAAGAAAAGAAAAGAAAGGGAAAAGGAAGAGGAGGAGGAAGGAGAGGAGTGAAGATGGAGGAAGGGGAAGAGAGCAAAGAGGAAAGGAAAAAAGGGAAGGGAAGGGAGACTGCAAGTTAATAATTTTGATACGATTTTCACTTTCGTGTGTATTTAGACAGGAGATTTTTCTATAGCTTTATTTGCTCACATTAGCTTTGTCTGGTTTGAGTATTAAGGTTAAAATAGCCTTGTAGGATGAGTTGAAGAGTATTTCCTCTCTTCAAATGTGAGTAGGTTTGTAAACATATTGTCTTTGAAAGTTTGCTAGTGCTTTCCTCTTAAATCCAGTCCTTTTCTTAGTATATCTTTAATGACTGATTAAACTTCATTAATGTATTAGACACCTGAAAAGAGATAGCAGCATACAGAATATATTTTGAGAGCAATGTAAATGATCTAAAGAACTGTAATACCAGGCAGGACCCACATGAAGGTAGTGGTTAAGGTAGCGGAGAGTTCTCCAGACCCATTCATGTCTACATTATACACACAATAATACATTTATTGTAACTACGTAGTGACTACTTTATGGCCTTGCCACTAGTTTCTGGACAATTTTTGCTTAAGAAGGCTGTCCAGCAGATAAGTAAGGGTCTGGATCTCCAGCCATTATAGTAGGCTTACTTGGTTTGATGCTTCTGTGTCTTGACTTTCTCTTCATAGTGGATTTGTCAATTCCTCCTTGCCATCTGGCCAGCTTTACAAATATTGAGGCTATTTGATTAGCTGCCTACGCATACAGAACTACTGTATTTTCCTTACTGATAGAAGCGTGAACATGACCCTCTTTAGTACTATAACTCTTCTTAAGTGTATGTTTTTCTACTATCAATAGAGTCTGCCAACATTCTTCCAGTAACATTTTGTTGAGTATATTTTTCTGTCTTTCACCTTCATCAGTCCTGTTACCTTTTGTCTCAACTGTGTATCTAGTTGATAGCATGTATTTGCGTGTAAATTTATATTTTGCTGTATATTTTTTAAAATCTTCATATTTTAAACATTTAATTGTATCCATTTAAATTCATTGTGAAAAATTTCTGCTAATGTGTAAGGATTCATTACCACCACCTTATTAGGTGTTTCTTATGTGTCCAAATTTTCTGTCTCTTTCTTGTAGATTAATTTTTTCTTCTTTTATTTTCCATGTACACTTTTGGAATTACAATTAAAATTTTGCCATGTCCATTTTTTATTAGAAAGATTATAAATGTAATCAATAGTTCAATCCTTTCTGAATAACACACAGGCATTTGAACACTGCAACCTCAGCCCCTTCTTGCACAGTCCAGTACAAAATCTATTGTTTTTTCAGTGGGACATATGTTATCATTTTAAAATTGTATAAATTATACTGAATTATTTGCCAGGATTTACTCACTTTGTTCACATTTTACTAATGCGGTCAGTGTTTATTCTTTAGTCTTATTTTATTAATATTTTAGCCAGTATTTCTTCTTACATCTTATGGTTTGATTCTGGGACCATTTTCCTTCTTTCTGAAGCTCATCTTTAAGAAACTCTTTTGGTGAAGATATGTTGATGTTTTTCTTCTGAAAGTTTTTTATTTTTTTTATTAGACACAGAGTTGTAAGTTAATCATGATTTTTCCTTAGCACTTTGACAATATTATTATATCATATTTCTGGCTTCCATTGTTGCTATTTAGGAATCTGCTGCCCATCTAACTGTTAATCTTCTCTGGGTGACCTGACTTTTCCACACAGAGGTGTATAAGATCTTTTGTGTGTTAGGTATTTTCACTTTGTTGGATCTAGGTGTTATTTTTAAAAATATATCCGTCTTACATGTGTTTGTTTTGTATCTGTAGATTCATACCTTTCTTAAGTTCTGAGAAGAAAAGTATCATTAGCATTTTGATTTTTCCTTTTCCCCATCCTCTAGTCTCTCTTGAAACTCAGATTCATGTATGTTAGACATTTTTGTTATGTTTTCTTTGTGTCTTCACCTCTTTTCACATGTTTAATTGCATTTTAGTTTCTGTCACATCTTGGTAATTTTATCTATCTTCCAGTTTTTTATTTTATTTTTAACTGTATCTAATCTGTTATTTGAGTCATTTATTCTTTTTTTCATTTTAGCCACCATGTCTTTAATTTTAAGCAGTTTTATTAATTTTTTATAAAATCTGTGTGGTCATTTATATAGTCAATACGTTCTTGCTCATTTTTCTTTTGTTTTCTCTCTATATTAGTTTGCCTGAATTATTTAATTTAGATGCACATTTCGTAGTAAAGTCTTTATACTCTTTCAATTGTGTACTGAATGTAAGTCATCTATCCAAATAGGTTTTTTAATAATCTTACATATATCTCATTTAACCCTCCCTCTCAGTTCTTCTCAGAAGTGGTTATTATTATTGTTATTGCTCATTTTTCTAATATTACATTTATTTTACAATTTTTATATAATATTATTTTGTGTTGTACTACTAAGAGTTAAATATCTAAAAACTATTGGGGTGCTGCTAAATATGTCCCCCTTTATATGTTGATTTTTATTTCTAGTAGCTTTTTCCTTGTACTTCTGGTACATTATTCAATGTTTATTTTTGGCTAAATTTTGTTTCACGCTCATGTTTAGCTGAATTTAATCTATAGGGATTCTGAGGGTTCTGAATTGAGAATTTTTTTAGATTTAAAAAAAGTTAATATAGTCACTGCCAAGTGCCAAAGTAAACTAGTAATCTGAACTTTAATTTTTCAGTTAGGATATATCGGAACATGGAAATGGAATATCAGCATTATGTAAGGACAGGTTGGTAATTACAGGTTATCAGTTTTGTGCAAGACAGTTTTTCCATGCACTCTGGAAGTGGGAATGGTTTTGAGATAATTCAAGTGCATAATATTTATTGTGTACTTTATTTCTATTGTTATTACATTGTAATATATAAAGAAATTATTATACAACTCATATAAACAATTATACAGAAGAGATGTAAATGGAAGTGGTAAATAAAGTAATAAGTGGGACCCACATAGACTAAAATAAATGTCAAATTCAAACTTAAAGCCTGCCACCAGATGCAGATGTACAATTGAAGTATATGAACTTGCCCCTCACAAATAAGATTTTGATACGAGTCTGCAAGCAAATGATTTATTATGGTCTCTGTGCAGTCAAACCTCACTGCTAATGTTAATCTGTATTTGCAGCTGCTCCCCAGTGCTAGAATCACCACCTGAACTTCACCTCAGATTATCAAGCATTAGATTTTTTTTTTTTTTTGAGTTGAAGTCTCACTCTGTCGCCCAGACTGGAGTGCAGTGGCCACTCCCGGCCACCACAGCCTCAACCTGCTGGGCTCCAGAGATCCTTCCGCCTCAGCCTTCCAAGTAGCTGGAATTACAGGTGCACGCTACCACACGGCTAATTTTTTAATTTATTGTAGAGATGAGGTCTCTCCATGTTGCCCAGGCAGGTCTTGAACCCTCAGGCTCAGGCAATCCACTCACCTCAGCCTCCCAAGGTGAGGGATTACAGGCTAAGCCACCGAGTCCAGCTAGCATTAGATTTTTATAAGGAGCTTGCAGCCTAGATCCCTTGCATGCACAGTTCACAATAGGGGTTTGCGTTCCTAGGAGACTCTAATGATGCTGCTGATCTGACAGGAGGCAGAGCTCAGATGGTAATGTGAGTGATGAGGAGTGGCTGTAAATTCAGATGAAGCTTTGCTCACTTGCCTGCTGCTACCTCCTGATGTGTGGTCCAGTTCCAAATAAGTCATAGACCAGCAGTTAGGGATCTCTGACTTAGAGCAACAAAAATGGACTCCCTCCCAGTTCTGGAGGTTAGACGAAGGGAATCAAAATATCAGCAGTGTCACTTTCCCTCTGAAACCTGTAGCAGAAGGGTCCTTCCTTGCCACTTCCTAGTTTTTGATGGTTTGCCAGAATTATTTGGCATTATTTGCCATATAAATGCATTACTCCAATTCTGAAAATTTACATGGCCATCTTCCCCCTGTGTATGTCTGTCTTGTGTCCAAATTTTATATTTTGGTAAAAGCGGAAGTCATACTGCCCACACTAATGATCTCATTTTAACTTGATTTCCTCTATAAAAGATTCTATTTCCAAATAAGTTTACATTCTTCAGTAATTGGTATTAGGACTTCAGCATATCATTTTTGGGAGACAAAATTCAACCCACAATAGTAGGGTTTTGTAGAGCATTCATAACTCAGCTCCTTTTCAGATTTAGAGTCATAGACTTTGTCAAAGGATAGAAAATTCCCCTTTAAAAGCCCTAAAAGATTTACATATACCAAGACACAGTCTTCCCTACGAAAATGCACAGCCATCTGAATAAGCCTTTGTCCTGAGGAAACTCATCCCCCAGTTGTTTGCATCTGTGCCTGCCCTAACTAATGCCCAAGACCCATTTTATACTTATATCTACCTATTTATTTACATTATTTTTCCTACTACTTTCTTTAGCTTTATCTTGTTCTTTTTCTAATTTTTCGAGTAGAACATTTCAGTCATTTATTTTTATCATTTTCTCTTGTCAAACATAGTCACTTTGAAGGTATACATTTTCTTTCCAGTACTGCTTTCACAGCCCCACACAAGTTTTGATAAGTAGCATTTTCATTAATTTTTTATTTCAAATCTGTTCTCTTTTCCATTTGCTTATCTCCTTTTACCCACAAATCATTTAGAAATGAATCTTTATCAAACTGCAGTCAGAGAACATGATCTGTGTGATATTGATTTTTTTAGTAGTTTTGAGACTTCTTTGTGATTTGGAATGTGGTCATGTTTTGTAATTGTTCCATGTGTTTTTGAAAAAAAGGGTATTTTATTTAACTGTGGTGGATATACAGTCATGTGCGCATGATATACTACATATAAGACAGTAGTCCCATAAGTTTATAATACTGTATTTTTATGATACCATTTCTGTGTTTGGCTATGTTTAGATACACAGATACTTGCCATTGTGTCATAATTGCCTGCAGTATTCAGTACAGTAACATGCTGTACAGATTTGGAGCATAGAAGCCATAGGCCGCACCATACAACCTAGGTGTGTAGAGAGCTATGCCCCATCTAGGTTTATGAAAATGCACACAATGATCTTCATACAAGGATGAAATGGTCTATCAACATGTTTTTCATTACTTGCTCCTGTTGTTAAGTGACTCTTGACTGAAGTTCTATTTATGTTTTTTAGATTGAGCATACTTACTATGCTCTTTGACTCATCTGTGTGAGGACTAGCAAAGTTTTTTCTATAAAGGATAAGACCATAAATTATTTTTGACATGGCAGTTCTGTTACAACCCAACTTCTCCACTCTTTCATTGTAGCTTGATAGCAGCTACAGGTAATAAAATAAAATAAAATAAAATAAACCAGTAAATGCGACTGAGTGCCAATAAAACTGTACTTTCAAAAACAGGTAGCAGCTAATTCCTGCTCTCAGTTAGCTTGATCCATCCATTACTTAGTGGTGCTTTAAAATCTACCATGATGCTGTGAGGGTGTTTCAGAATTTTCTTATAACTTTATACAGATCTGCTATATCTATTTCAAGAATATATTAATAAATGTATACTTATTCTTATTGTTGTTTTATTATCATGAATTTGCCCTTCAATCATTCTAAACTAGCCCTCTTTTTTCGTAATAATGCCATTTGCCTTAAGTTTCGTTTTCTATCATATCAGCATGTTAGGTCATTCTGAGATATGTATATTTTTGGCCTGGTATAAATTGCTTCTCTCTCCACTCTGCCAACCTTTTTGTTTCACTATGTCTCAGGTAATTTCTGGGTACTTGTGAACAGCGCAAGTGCTTGCCTGCCTGTTTTGGGATGTTTTTCTGTTTGTTTTTGTTTCTGCTTTTCCTGTAGGACTTTCTACTTTAACTAGTAAGCTCAATCATTTTTCAATAAATTTAGATGATATTTCAATAAATTTAGATGATGAAATATTGGGATTTATTTTTACTTTTTTATTCTGTAATGTCTGTCATTTTTGTCTTATTTTCATTTTTTCAATATTGGTTTTATTGGACTGACTTTATTTTTCTACTTTTTATTTGTGATTTGAAGATATACAATATATTTTCGATGTTTTCATAGTTATCTTTAATTGTTCATCATATTTAGCCTTAACAAAGTATAAAGTTAAGCAGCATACCTTTTTCTTCAACAAAGTGCATGAATGTGAGACAACCTTAACTTTGACCCTCTTCCTGCCTTCCATACCGGTGCCAACTATCTTCATTACCACCTGACGTGTTTGTTTATTTTCACTTTGTTTTACAAAGTCCTTGAGAGCTACTCAGCCACGTCCCAATGTGTTTACTAGCCTTGCTGTTTATATTCCTTTTTTTCCCTTCAGGCAATTAGGAAGCTCCTATTAGAAACTAGGCCCTGTAATGAATGGCTTATCTCTCTCTTACTTTCATAATCCAAGAGGCCGGCACTGCCACCTCCTGCCTAGACATGTCAAGTAGAGCTTCCAGGAGTGAAGGGACAGAGGGCAGTTGGAAAACCTCAGAAGTTCCCCTAATCTCCTCTGTGGCCTGCCATTTTCATCTTGCTGTGTTCTTTTCTCACGGCCACTTGTCATGAAACCATTATCTAAATTTTTCATCCTTTTCTTTCTTTTAGTAGATTACATTGAAAATAGAATCTTGGTCACTTTTTTGAAGACATATCTTTTTCCCTCCTTTTTATAGATATTATGTGTCCCTAGATGGAAATTTTGGTTTATTCCTATTTGAAAATGACCAATTTAAGCAAATACTTTGTTTGCAGCAGTGCTGGTTGATGAATTCAATTCCTAGGATAACATTTAGCGACCAATGTTCATCAACTGGTGACACTGTGCTGAATTAATATGTCCAAAGTGAAACTCCCAATCACACTATTTCCAGCCCGCAGCTTCACCATCTTCCCAACACAGCAAAGGGGAACTCCATCCTTCCAGATGCTCAGGACAGAGATTGGAACTCTCCTTATTCTTTTAAGCAATGTTGTTTTCTCACCTCCCTCTCCCATCACACGACTGATTGGACACCAAATCAGGTGTTTATCCCTTCAAAATTAACATGGAATAGGACCAATTTTTCCTTCCTCCACTGATCTTCCTCGGTCTAAGCACCATCATTTCCACTCCTATCACAATAGTCTCTATCTGGTCTCATATTCCACAATTGCCACACTGTAATCTGTTGATTAAAGAAAAAAAGTCAAGCTTTTAAAGAACTAATGTCAGTTTTGTGCAGAATTCTAATTGAGGACTACAGTCTGAGAAGCATCTTACAGCCAGGTTATGTCAGACTTCTTTGAAACAGTGTTTCAGTTCCCAGTTTCTATACAGGTAAAAAGGTTCAATATGTGCAAAGCCACGCCAAAGTTTTGTGGGCAAGATCATAGAAACATAAGCACTAACCCCATCAGACTGTATGTGTAGAAAAAGGCAAGAACTAGGGTCATTTATCTTTTAAGGAATATATTGACTCACGCAAGAGATGTGTTTTCTTCTGGAAATCTGCACATTGTCACAGAGTAAGGGAATTTGTTGGAAAGCCTAAATGAATAAACATGGCTTTTACATTTTTTTCTCTGCCAATTCCACCTCCTCACACCCTTCCCCTCCCCCTCCCCCCACAGTTTCCCACTACTGTCAATCTTTTTCTTTCTTTTATTTTAAACATTTTTTTATTATAAAATTGTGGGTTACAGTTAAGGGTTAGGTATACAAATGTGCATCATTCAAGCACCCTTGTTAATAAGGGGTGTCTCAGCCGGGCTCGGTGGCTCAGCCTATAATCCCGCGACTTTGGGAGGCTGAGGTGAGTGGATTGCCTGTGCCTGCAGGTTTGAGACCCTCCATGGCAGCGAGACCTCATCTCTACAATAAATTAAAAAATCAGCCAGGCATGGTAGCGCATGCCTGTAATTCTGGCTACTTGGAAGGCTGAAGCGGAAGGATCACCGGATCCCAGCAGGTGAGGCTGCGGTGGCCGGGAGCGGCCACTGCACTCTACTCTGGGCGACAGTGAGACTCCAACTCAAAAAATAAATAAATAAATATAAATAAGGGGTGTCTCCCCATCCCCAGTTAGATATGGACTACGTTAGTCTCACCTCCCTTCCCCTCCCTACCCACCCCCATAGTTTCCCACCACTATCAGTTCTATTCTTATAGTATTATGATAGATGTTCAAAGTCCACTATATAAGGGAGAACATGTGATGCTCAGATCTTTGTTTCTGTGAGAGGTCACTCAGTATTGTAGACTCTAGTTCCATACAGGTTGCTGCGAAATTCATGATTTTGTTCTTTTTTATGGCTGCATAGTATTCCATCGTGTATATGTACCACATTTTTTAAAATCCAGTCCTATTTTGATGGGCAGCATGGTTGGTTCCAGGTTCTTGCTATTGTGAACAATGCTGCGATAAACATACGTGTGCAGTTATCCTTTTGATAGAGTGATTTGAGTTCTTCAGGGTATATTCCCAGTAGGGGGATTTCAGGGTCATATGGGAGGTTGATATTTAGAACTTTTAGGAATCGCCACACTGCTTTCCACAGAGGTTGCACTAGTTTACACTCTCACCAACAGTGTTGTAGCGTTCCTTTTTCTCCACATCCTCTCCAGTATCTGTTATTTTTTGAGTATTGATAATTGCCATTCTGACTGGAGTTAGGTGGTATCTCAGTATGGTTTTAATTTGCATCTCCTTGATGATTAGTGAGGTTGAACATTTCTTCATGTGTCTGTTGGCTGCTCATATGTCTTCCTTTGAGAAGTGTCTGTTCATATCTTTTGCCCACTTTATAATGGGATTGCTTGTTTTTTTCTTTTCAGCACGTTTGAATTCCTTGTAGATCCAAGAAGTTAGGCCTTTGTCAGACCTGAAGTTGGCAAATACATTTCCCCAGGCTGTGGGTTGTCTCCCTGCTCTTTTGATGGTTTCTTTGGCTTTGCAGAAGCTTGTCAGTTTAATGAGGTCCCACTTGTCTATGTAATCTCATGGCCCCTGCATTTCAAGTATTGCTCAGGAATTGGATGCCAGTTCCAATTTCCATAAGGTTGTGTCCTGCATTTTCTAAGGTTCTTATGGTTTGAGGTTTTACATTTTAGTTCTCTGATCCATTTAGAGTTAATTTTTGTGTATAGGGATATATAGGGGTCTTGTTTGAGTCTTCTACATGTGGTCAGCCAGTTTTCCCAGCACCATTTAATGAATAGGTTCTCCTCTTTCCAGTGGTAGGTGGTGGATGCTTTGTCAAAGATGAGTTAGTTGAGAAATTGAGGTTTTACGTCTGGAATCTCAATTCTATTCAATTGGTCTATATGCCTGTTCCTGTACGAATTCCAAGCTGTTTTGATTATTGTAGCTTTATAGTAAAGTTTGAAGTCTGGTAACGTGATACCTCCTGCTTTGTTTTTTTTTTTTTTTTTTTTTTTTTGCTGAGTATTGTTCTGGCTATTCTTGGTTGTTTGTGTTTCCATATGAATTCCTGTATTGTTTTTCCTAGGTCTGAGAAGAATGTTGTTGGTAATTTGATGGGTATTGCATAAATCTGTAAATTGCCTTAGGTGGGATGGACATCTTCACAATGTTGATTCTTCCAATTCATGAGCATGGGATATTTTTCCACTTGTTTATGTCACCTTTGATTTCTTTGAGCAGTGTTTTGTAGTTTTCATTGTAAAAGTCTTTCACATTTCTTGTTAGGAAGATGCCAAGGTATTTCATTTTTTGTGTGTGTGGTTCTTGTGAATGGAATTGTGGAATTGTGCTTTTTTTTTGAGTTGAAGTCTCACTCTGTCACCCAGACTGGAGTGCAGTGGCCACTCCTGGCCACCGCAGCCTCGACCTGCTGGGCTCCAGCAATCCTTCTGCTTCAGCCTTCCAACTACAGGCATGCGGTACCACGCCCAGTTAATTTTTTTATTTATTGTAGAGATGAGGTCTCGCCTGCCCAGATAGGTCTCGAACCCATGGTCTCAGGTAATCCACTCACCTCGGCCTCCCAAAGGCGTGGGATTACAGGCTGAGCCACCGAGCCCAACTGGAATTGTGCTTTTTATTTGGGTTTCTGTTTGCTTATTATTGGTGTAGATAAATGTGATTGTTTTTTGCATATTTATTTTATATCCTGAAACTTTGCCAAAGGCCTTTATCAGTGAAAGGAGGTTGTTGACAGATTCTCTTGGGTTTTCAAGGTACACAATCATGTCATCTGCAAAGAGAGAAAACTTGGCTTCCTCTTTTCCTATTTGGATACCCCTGATTGTCTTCTCTTGTCTCATTGCTCGAGCCAGGACTTCCAATACTATATTGAACAGGAGGGGTGAGAGTGGGCATCCTTGTCTTTTTCCAGGTTTCAGAAGAATGGTTCCAGTTTTTGTCCATTTAGGAGTATGCTGGCTTGGGTTTCTCGTAGATGGCTTTTACTATTTTGAGGTATGTTCCACATATGCTTAGATGTTCGAGGGTTTGTTATCAGGAAAGGGTGCTGGATTTTATCAAAAGCTTTTTCAGCATCTAATATATAATCATGTGGTTTTTGTTTTGACATCTGTTGATGTATTTAATTATATTTATGGTTTTTCGAATGTTGAACCAGCCTTGCATCCCAGGGACGCAACCTACTTGGTCATGATGGATGATTTTTGAGATGTGTTGTTGAATCCAGTTTGCTTGCAACTTGTTGAGGATTTTAGCATATGTTCATCAAAGATATTGGCCTGTAGTTCTCTTTCTTTATTGGGTCTTTACCTGGCTTGGGTATCAATGTGATGTTAGCTTCGTAAAATGATTTGGGGAGGGTTCCATCTTTCTCAATCGCCTGAAATACCTTCAGTAGGATTGGTATCAGTTCCTACTTAAATGTCTTGTAGAATTCTGCTGGAAAGCCATCTGGCCCATGGTTTTTTTTTTTTTTTTTGTAGGTAGTTTTCTTATTACTTAGTCAATTTCCTTGATCGTTATTAGTCTATTTAGGATCTCAATTTCTTCTTGTTTCAACAGGTTTGTGCTGTCAGAAAGTCCTCCATTTCCTTAAGGTTTTCAAGTTTGTTTCCATACAAGTGTATATAGTAGTCTCTAATGATCTTTTGTATTTCTTCAGGGTCAGATGTTACTTCATTTTTTGTGTTTTTTATTGTGTTTATACAAGCTTTTTCTCTCTTTTTCTTGGTCATTCTAGCTAGGGGACCACCAATCTTGTTTATCCTTTTGAAAAACCAGGTTTTTGTTTCATTGATTTTTTTTTTTTTCTTTTTACCTTCTATGTCCTGGATTTGAGCTTTTATTTTGGTGATCTGGATTCTTCTGCTGCAATTAGGGTTTTGGTTGTCTTGCTCTTCCAGCTTCCTTAAGTGGCCTGTCAGGCTTTTAAATTGTGATCCTTCCATTTTCTTCATGTGCGTTTGTAGGGATATGAATTCTCCTCTTACTACGGCTTTCATGGCGTCCCAGAGATTTTGGTAAGATGTCTCTTCATTTTCATTTGTTTTCAGGTATCTTTTAATCTCTGTTTTGATTTCATTGTTGCCCCAGGAGTTCAGCATCATGCTGTTTAGTGTCCATGTCTTTGTGTGTTTTGGAGGGACCTTGTTGTTGTTAATGTTTATTTTTATTCCACTGTGGTCCGAGAAGGTGCATGGTAAAATTTCGGTTCTTTTAAATTTGCTTATGCTTGATTTATGGCCAATATGTGGTCAATCTTAGAGTAGGTTCCATGTGGTGATGAAAGAATGTATATTCTGTGGTCGTTGGATGGAGTGTTCTGTAGGTATCAATTAAGTTCATTTGGTCAAGAGTCACATTGAGGTTCTGGATCTCATTGTTGATTTTTTTGTTCTGATGATCTGTCTAGGGTTGTGAGTGGGATATTGAAGTCCCAGCTATGATAGTGTTGGAGTTGATATCTTTTGGGGGTTTACATAAAAGCTGCTTTATTAAAGTTGGTGCTCTTATGTTGGGGGCATATCTGTTTAAGATGGATATTTCTTGTTGATGGATTGAAACTTTTATCATTATGTAGTGGCCTTCTGTATCTTTTTAAATTTTTAATAGCTTGAAGGGTATTTTTTCTGAAATTAAGATCATGACTCCTCCTTTCTTTTGTGTTCCGTTCACCTGAAAGTTTGTTTCCCATCCTCTTACTTTGAGCCTGTGAGTGTCCTTTCTAGTGAGATGAGTCTCTTGAAGGCAATAAATTGTTGCCTGGTGATATTTTATCCATTTTGCCATTCTATATCTTTTTAGTGGTGAATTTATCTGTTCACATTTGGGCTAATTATTGAAATGCAAGAGTTGATAGCTGTCATAAGGTTCTTACACAGTTGTTGTTCCTGTGTGTTTGTTGTCTTCCTTTTGGTTTTGGAGTTGGTTCATGTGTGTTTTTAATCTTTTTCCTGTACTCTTGTGAAGAATGTTGTTCTCTTTTCCTTTTCATCTTTCTTCTGTACTTTCTTAAGTGTTTCTTGTAGAGGTGGTCTGGTGGCAGTGTAAGTTCCTAGGGACTGGATATCTGGAAAAGATTTTAATTCTCCCCAGTAATTAAGCTTAGCTTGGCTAAATATGTTATTCTTGGTTGAAATTGTTTATCTTTTAGAACTTTGAAGATAGGGCTCCAGGCTCTCCTAGCCTGTAGGGTTTCTGTAGATAAATATGCTGCTATTCTAATTGGTCTTCTCTGGTAGGTAGTCTGACCATTTTCTCTTGCTGCCTTTAGGATTTTTTCTTTTATAGCTACTTTGTTTAGGCGAATTATTATGTGTCTGGGAGTTGGTCTCATTTGTTGTCTTGCAGGGGTTCTCCGATTCTCTTGTGTTTGAATTTTTGCATCACTGATGAGATGAGGGAAGTTTTCTTGAATGATTTCATGAAATGTTTGTTCCGATGTGACCTCTGACTCTCTCTCTGCCTCAGGAAGGCCAATTACTCTTAGATTGGATCTCTTGAAGTAATCATTCATCTCTTGAAGGCTTTGTTCTGTCTTTTTAAGCTTCTTTTCTATGTTTTTGACAGTTTAGGCTAATTCTATATTTTGGTCTTCAAGTTCTGAGATTTTTTTTCTTCTGCTTGACTAATTCTGCTTTCCATGCTTATCAGTGTGCTATTTATTTCCATCACAGTATTTTTTACTACTGTTATTTCTGTCATCAGATCCTTCTTATTTTCTTCTTGTCTCTCCTCAATTTTTTTATTCTGTCTATTAATGTCTTGATGTCTGGGTTTGTTGCATGTGACCAGTCTTTCTGGGGCTCTTCATTGTTTGTGTTCTGAAGTTTGTTTTCCCAGTGTCTGACCTCCCAAGTGTCTGTGTGAGCCCAATATTCTTCTTTTGGTTTTTCTTCATTTGTGCAGATTTTTCCTCCCTACATTTCCCTTCCCTCCACTTCCTCATCTTCTTTAGTTCTGTTATTCAGGGGTGGAGGGGTTGCTTTTACTTCTCTTTGTTCAGTCTTCTATTCTTCCTAATGTACTTCCTCTTGCTTTGTTCAGTTCTGGAGTTGGACTGTAGGTTGAGGGCAGTCCTTTTTGTAGTTTTGAGATTTAATTAAGGGGGAGCTATGATTCAAAATCTCTTTGAAGATTCTGGTATCTGCCAAAAGGTGTACGGATAGTCTGAAACCCATTTCCCACTTCCTTGGAGTCTGTCCATGCAGTGGGGCTGTAGGTTTACTCTCTGAAAGCAAAATGAGGTTAACAGAGGGAAGAGAATGGAGCAGGCAGTGGAGGGAGGAGGGAGTGGAGAGAGAGAGAGGAGTGAGAGGGAAAACAGATGAGTACACCAACTGGTAAGTGAAAGAGACACAAATACTGAAACAAATATAAAGAAAAACAATATCCAAGACTGAAAACTAACCAACAACCATATAAAAAGCTGCAACATACAATGATGCTAACGTACATGTTGCCAACCTCCTTATTGATGTGCTATTACCCTATACAACTATGGGGTTTACAGAGAAATAAGACAAAAAAAGAAAAGGGATAGATGAAGGTCAGCAAACTAACAGAATCAACCAAGCACACCCTGAGACTTTTCCTTTAAGTCCAATGTCCTTTCAACTGTGATTTCTAGCTGTCTTCCAGGCTGGTAGAATTTCTCACAGTTAGGGTCAGTTGCGCCTGGCCTGCTGTGAAGAACAGTTCATAAAGGGGCTCCCTGTCCAGTCTATTACTGTGATCTGGCCTTGTCTATTTATCAAGGCAGAAGAGCATCTGTCATTCCCGTTTTGATGTTGTTACCTTGGATCCCCAGCAGGTGGTGCTATCTCACCGCTGCAGCTGCTGAAGCTGAAGCCTGCAGTCCAGAGGGGAGTGAGCTGGTTATGGATCCATGACTGGTGGCAGCCACCTCCCCATACAGAGGGGGAGTTCCACAGGCCTGGCTCCAGGCAAGTGGCACGGCATAGTAGCAGCAGTGGCAGTAGCAGTCGGGCAGTGGTGATCTCAGAAGATCCTGCTTGTGGGACCTTCACGATCCGATGTCATGGGTCACTTCATGCATGGACAGGCAATGACAGCAGCAGCGGCATATGCAGCTGCAGCAGCAGCCCAGACTGCCGTGATGTCTGAGTAGTGGTGGCAGTGGTGGTGGCGGCTGAGCTCCCTATGAAGAGCAGGCTGCAGAAGATGGGAGCGGCAGCCCTTGGGAGAGAGCTAGGGTCTTTATGAGCATTCTCTTTTGCAGAGGGTCTCACAGACCATGCTGCCCTGTCGCCATCTTGCTAGAAGTCCCCTTTTCTTATAGTTTATGATAGTTGCTCAAAGTCCACTTTGTTTGAGAACATGTGATATTCAGTTCTTTGTTTCTGTGAAAGATCATTAAGTATTATAGACTCTAAGTTCATCCAGGTTGCTGCGAAGTCTGCAAGTGTGATACTTCCTGCTTTTTTTTTTTTTTTTTTGCTGTTGTTTTTTTTTGGTTTTTTTTTTTTTTGGTTTTTTGCTGAGGATTGTTTTGGCTATTCATGGTCATTTACATTTTCATATGAATTCCTGTATTGTTGTTTCTAGGTCTGAGAAGAATGTTGCTGGTAATTTGATGGGTGTTGCATTAAATCTATAGATTGCTTTAGGTATAATGGACATCTTAGCAATATTGATTCTTCCAATCCATGAGCAAGGAATATTTTTTCACTTGTTTGTGTCATCTTTGATTTCTTTGAGCAGTGTTTTGTAGTTTTCATTGTAAAGATCTTTCACATCTCTGGTTAGGAAGATGCTAAGGTATTTCATTTTTTTGTGGCTATTGTGAATGAAATTGTGCTTTTTATTTGAGGTTCTGTTTGTTTATTATAGGTGTATAGAAATGCAATTGTCTTTTGCACATTTACACTGAAACTTCGCCAAATTCCTTTATCAGTGCAAGGAGGTTTTTGACAGATTCTCTTGGGTTTTCAAGGTATATAATCATGTCATCTGCAAAGATGGATAGCTTGATTTCCTCTTTTCCTATTTGGATACCCCTGATCGCCTTCTCTTCTCTGGTTGCTCTAGCTAGAACTTCCAAAACTATGTTGAACAGAAGAGGTGAAAGCGGACATCCTTGTCTTGTTTCGGTTTTGTTTAGCAGTATGCTGGCTATGGTTTTCTCTTAGATGGCTCTTATTTTGAGGTATGTTCCATCTATGCCTAGATGTTCAAGGGTTTTTATCAAGAAGTGGTGCTGGATTTTATCAAAAGCTCTTTCTGCATCTAATGGTATAATCATGTTTCTTTTGTTTTTACATATGTTGATGTATTTAATTACTTTTATGGTCTTATGAATATTAAACCAGTCATGCATCCTGGGGATGAAGTTTACTTGGTCATAGTGGGTGATTTTTGGTATGTGTTATTGAATCCGGTTTGCTACCATCTTTTTGAGATTTTTAGTATCTATGTTCTTCAAGGATATTGGCCTGCAGTTCTCTTTTTTTGTCGGATCTTTACCTGACTTGAGTATCAACGTGATATTAGCTTCATAAAATGGTTTGGGGAGAGTTAGTTCTATCTTTCTCAATCACCTGGAATGCTTTCATCTGGTCCAGGGCTTATTTGGTAGGTAGTTTTCTGGTGATATCATCAATTTCCTGGGTTGGTATTGGTCTATTTAGGGTCTTGATTTCTTCTTGTTTTAACCTGGGGAGTTCTCTGAGGATCACTGCATTGAAATCACAATGTCTGCACCACCCAGGCCCTCTCTATGCCCTACCTCATTTGTTTTGCTATCTGGAAAATTTTTCGCCTAATATTCTTCTGTTTTACTTATTTGTTTATTTTTGTATTTTCACAATCTAATATGAATTCACAAATAAAGATATTTTGTTTTGTTTGTTCTCTGTTGTTGCCCAATTTCTTAGAAAAGTATCTATCACCTGAGAGATACATTGAGAGTATTTTTATGGATGAACACTCAGATGGAGAGAGCATGGATGGATGGTTGGATGCATGATGAGTGAATGAATACCTGGACGGATAGGTAGATTGATGACAGTGATGGATGGATAAACGAATGATGGGATGGATGGGTAAATGAATGATGGATGGAGTACTGATGGACAGATGGATACACGCATGAATTCATGTGTGAATAAGTGGATGTTGAATGGATGGACTGGTGGATATGTGAATAACTAGTTGATTTTTGTTGTTGTTGCTATTGTTTTGCCTGGTGTCTTGTTCTCTGAAAATCAAACACTTGGGGTGAATTAAAATCTAAAGACTGCGACCAGTCTATGCTTTCTGCAATCTTTCTATTTAGACTTCTGCCTAGAAAACTTTATTGTGGAGACTTCCTGCAGGGTGGTTTACTGGGGGTTGGAGTCCCTCTATGAGGGTTCACATTGTTCTCCAGTGTGTGGAAGCATGTGAATAGGATTTATCTGCCGGCCCACCTCAACAAACACAAGGAAAAGGAAGACTCCCACGTGTATTGGTTGTGCAAATCTTGTGCAAGTGCATGGGAAAGATCTATATGAAGGAGGACACTTGTTCTTCCCTCCCCCATGTGGCTGAGGCCATTCTATATCCAGGGAAAAGCAAGCAAATGCCACTAGCTATTTATCTAATTCCATTCTGTGGTCTCCAGGCCACATGGTTAATGAAAATTATCTGATTCTAGCAAGTGTGTGAATGTCTGCATTAGTTTTCAGTGTTGTTTATTTCTCACCCTTGTTTTTCTCTTGTTCTTTCACAAACATTTTAGCAGGGAACTGAGGAATGTCATCTTATCAACTGATGGTGAAGTACCATTTTGTCAAGAAGAAGCAAATAAGCTATTTTCAAAGACTTGCCAAGCAATCTCCTGCCACAGGGCTGTGTGACCACATCACCAATAGTCTCCACTATTCTGAGGTCAGCTCACTCGTTCCCCATTCTTCTGGGAGATACCAGCATTCACAATCTGGCTCTACCTTCCTCGTCCTTCTTAGTCCACAGCATAGAGGTCACATGTCCAGAATTCAGTTGGTGTCAGTGGCCAGAGACTCCAGTTCTTTCACTGGGGGTGTAGTGGACACCAGGGATCTTTACTCCCAAGACAGATCCTCCTGAGGCCTGGCCATCCACCTTCTGGATGGACAGAACAATGGACTCAAAGTTTGTGTTCCCCCAATTCCAGATGTTGAAATTCTATCCCCCAATGTGATGGCATTAGGAGGTGGGACCTTGGGAGGTGTCACAATGGCACCCTGATCTCAGATTTCCAGCCTTCAAAAACTGATGACTGTGATAAACTAATTTCTGTTGTTTGTAAAGCACCCAGTCTATGGTTCTTTGTTATAGTAGCCCAGACCAAGACAGATGATGCCGGCCACTCAGACCACAGCTTGGCTCAGGGGCTGCCAGACTGTCTGCTGGATAATCAAGAGGCATCTTGTGACTGCCTGGGCTGTGAGCAGGTTCAGCACTGCTGACCACAGTGATGGTCAGGGTCCTCATACCACTTGTCCACCACAGGGAGAAGTGTGTCTGGTCCTTAGTGAATGTATTCTGCTTGTGCCTTACTTGGCAGGGTAGGATATTTCTTCCAGCTAGCTTCTCTACAGTAGTGTCTGTAGCATGTCTGGAGTAGCTGCTGCCATTGCAGAGACCAAAGTCACCTTGGCTTGTCCTCACAGCACCTCCAGTCTGGAATAAGTTTGACACTTACGCTTTTTCCTCATATCCTAAGGTAGCAAAATCACCTGTAGAACTTTAGCAAATGGTCTTTCCAGCACCAACCATATGACCCCATTGAGTCACTCACAAGGTGACTAATTCCCTCCCATCTCCTGGGATCAGTTTTTTTTCCTCTTGCTCCTGTGGAAACATTTGAAAGCACAGCTGAGTGTCCAGCAGCAGTCAGATGCCAGGTTAACTGATAGGATTTGCAAGGTTTTTTGGGTCTGGAACTGTGGGAAAAACACTTCTGTGAGAATAGACACACACCAAGGATATAAACCAGCTATACCTCTGATGGACTGTGTCACTTTCTTCAAGTGACTCAACTTCTCAGGGCTCCAGTGACTCATCTGTATGATGGGACTGATCAAGCCAGACCTGATGGGCATTCATTTTTAAACAAAGGCTACAACCTCCAGTAAAACCAGGTAGCTCAAAGTACCACATCTCCTTTACCTTGCCTCCCTGTGGGTGTGAAGCTGGGCTCTGAGTTGTGGGCAGATCTGGCTCCCTTGTCTACATGGATCCAAGACTAATGACACAGCACAAGCCTCTTTCTTAAAGAGATGTGAAAATGAACACCCTCACCCAGTTGCTTTTCTGCAGTCCTAATGAGCTGACAGTGATGTGCAGATCCCCAGTGCTCTGTCAACATTTTGCTGAAATCTTTGGTTGCCTTTGAATTTGCCCAAAGGCATCTCACAGATGTGTGACCTTCGGAGCAGGTGGGAAGAGAGGAGGGCTGTTTGCTTTCAGGCCAGGCAACCCTACATTCAGCTCCGTAATTAGATGCGAAAGAAAACTGTGATATGACATTTTCCATTTGAACCCCACAGGAGAGATGGTGAACCAGGAACTTTGATGTCCAGGGATTAAACGCATTGCAGGAATGCAAATTAAGGAAGGTGATTTTTCATAGGGAATGCATTTTCCTCAGCATGTTCAGTCTTTTGGGTTATGGAGAAGACTTCTGTGGCCAGGTGAGCCCTCTGAGATGTTGCTCTTCATACACGTGACCTCTCGTTCCTCTGCCCATTATTAATCCCTCTCCACAGTGGAGATTATAGATGGGGCATTTATCACACAGCCAGATGTCCGTCTTCACCTTCACCCTCACCCCACTAAAATAATCACCATTAATACTCCACTCCTCAGTAAGCAGAATGTCCCTTCTTGTTATAACTCGACCAGGTAACAAGAGCAGATGTTCTCTTGACCACCCCATGGTTGAGGGCATGTGGTATGTTGAGAAATTTGTCTTTTTCACACACACACACACACACACACACACACACACACACACACACACAGGACTCAGCCACGTAAACGGTTTTACCCAATGGGGTTTCCACAGTGGTGACATGCCCCCCTCCCAAGATCTTGAAGAAGGCTGAAGAATGTTTCTGTCTGGACAAGTCTGCTTTGGCCCCTATCTCTCTGTCTGCATAAGAAGTAGCTGCCAGGTTTGTCTGGGGTCCCCAGTGGAGAATGTAGAATGTAAGTTGCCTAGAGTACAGTCATACAGAAAAACCTCACAAGATCAGCTGACTTCAGACTTGTAAGAAATCACTCTTGTGTGTTGCTTTCAGCTACTGGTTTTGATTCTCTTACAGGACATAAATGAATGTTCCACGTGGTAAGTGTGGAAATTGATATGAGATTTCTCTGGTTCTAAGTCTGGTCATTTTTACTTTCTTGTCTTCACTCAGTGACTGCAACCTCGTTTAAATGTCAGATCCAGGCATAGAGAGCAAAAAGGATTGAAGGAGGAGTCCAACATGCAGCAACAGTAATATCTGCAACATTCTGACTTTTTTAGATAATCTGCACCCCATTTCTTTTTTCTACTGAGGGGTGTTCAACGCAAGAAGAAGGAGAGAAAGTTGGGGGGGTGTCAGGCCAGGGACAAGCATGTGACTGGGGAATGAAAGCTGCAGTGCCACTTGGAACTTAGGAGTCCATGTTGAGCAGGAACAGAGAATATGTGGTATTGTTGGAAAACCAGTGCATCCACTGCAGCTGAGCACACCCTCCCAATGACTGCATATATACTCACCAGAAATGCATGCACACCTCCACCATGGACCTACATGTTCTTAGCAGCATTCTTCACAGGTTGCAAAAATTTAGAACCCAACCAAAATTCTCATCAGCCGTAGAATGGATAAATGCATTGTGAGGTGGTCATACAGTAAGATACTACACAACAGTGAGAATTAAACAACCTATAGTCACCCCAAAAATGCAGCAACATGCATTTTTACATAACTCTTTACATAACTGTGAGTGGTGTAAACAAGACTAACATAATGCCACTGAATGACCACACTTGTATAGAGTCCAAAAAAGAGGAAATACACAGAGTTAGAGATCAGGAGTGCAGACGATCCAAGATAATGCCTGGAAGGTTTTCCTGGGATGCTCCACAAATGTTGGTGCATTCTCCTTTATTTATTTATTTATTTATTTATTTATTTATTTATTTATTGAGTGAAGGTCATGGCACAACCATGGCTTACCACGGCTTTAACCTCCTGGTCTTAGGGCATTCTTCCACCTCAGCCTCCCAAGTAGCTGGGACTACTGGCATATGTCACCACACCTGACTAACTTAAAAAAAAAATTGTTTGTAGAAGCAAGGTCCCACTGTGCTGACCAGGCTGGTCTTGAACTTGGGCTTAAGAAATTCTCCTACCTCCAAATTGCTGGGATTACAGGCATTAGCCACCATGCCTGGCCCTACTTTTTAATCTGAATGTTGTTTACATGGGTGGGCTTTGCTTATAATAATCCTCATATATGTGTTCTTATGATATGTGCACTTTTCAGTGTATATGTGAGACATAAATTTAAAGTTAAAAAAGCTGGGCTCGGTGGCTCAGCCTGTAATCCCGCGCCTTTGGGAGGCTGAGATGAGTGGATTACCTGAGCCTGCGGGTTCGAGACCTGCCTGGGCAGCGAGACCTCATCTCTACAATAAATCAAAAAATTAGCCGGGCGTGGTAGCGCATGCCTGTAATTCCGGCAACTCGGAAGGCTGAGGCGGAAGGATCACCGTACCCCAGCAGGCGAGGCTGCGGTGGCCAGGAGCGGCCACTGCACTCCAGTTTGAGTGACTGAGTGAGACTCCAACTCAAAAAAAAATTTTAAAGTTAAAAAAAGGAGGGCCAAGTATGGACTCAAGTGGGGTTCAAACTCACCACTACCACCGCCACCCTCCACACCACTATCATCACCAACACTATCATCACCCCTCCGTCATCATCACTAACAGCATCATCCATGATTACTCCCCAGCACCATCGTCACCATCACCAACATTGTCATCATCACCATGATCACCATTCACCATCATCATCACCATCATCACCAGCACTATCATGACTACCGTTATCACCCCACCCCATCACTGCCACCAGCATCACCACAAACACCATTATCACCACCATTAACACCTCCCTATCACCATCATCATCATCGTGATCATCTTCATCACCAACACCATAATAATCACCATTATTACCTCTCCACCATCATCATCACTGACATAATCATTACCACCATTATCACCATCACCATATCATCTCCAACACCCATCATCACCACCATTATCACCACCATCACCACTACCACCTCTCTTTGGAAGCTTGAGCAAACCAGTTTCTTCATCTGAAAAGATGAACTAATAGCACAGAGGGTTATTTGGAGGATTAAATGGAGCGGTGCACATAAAGCAGTCCATGTGAGGCATGCAGTGCCTGCTAATGAATGTGAGTTGTATTTATTGTTAGTATTATTGCTGTTATTTATAGGGATCACATCTAGAAAGCATACCCTACCATCGAGCCTTGAAGTGTGCAAACAAATTAGTAAATTAAAAAACCTCCTGAAGCATTCACAGAACTGAGTTTTTCAGGATGGCAATATTGACTGATTTGGAGATGAGTTCCTGCTCTCGGAGACCAGATGCTCTCCTGTCCTTGGAAGTCTGGTGAGATATGGACAGGTACCTCTCTTGACCACTCTGCTGTGCTGGGTCTTTGAGTTCTGACATTGGCCCATGATTGAAAGAGGCCCTGGAAGAACCGTAGCAATAGGAGTTTCCAAATCATAAAATACTCTTTCTTGTAGTTGCTTAATCTAAGATGAGGCTGAACTTAGCCCTGTAAGGAACAAATCTTTATGGGCTGAGTTATATAGTGCAGGTGTGCACAGGGACTGTGTAGCAGTTTTGCGATAAGTCAAGGTGTCCACAGCAGGAGCATTGCCAATGACTGAACGGGGGAGTCAAATGCAGATAGGTCCCTTTGGGAGCAGAGGCATCGATTACAACCCACATAGTATAAAGGGTCAGGGAGGCAGGGCCCATAAATTAGCCTTAAAGACCAAAGCAAGTGCTCAACTTTTAATTTAATCTCGTATTTATCTGCCTTTATGGCAGAACACGGTGCTTTCTCACAAATATGGTTATTTCTGCCATAACATTTCAACTGCAGGGATAAAATGTGGGCAGTTGGAGTCAGGATGCTGAGTGGGGAGATGGAGAGCTCAAGCTGCCTTCAGTGGCTTTAAGGGATGCTCCATTCCGCAGCATGTCCACAAAGCCCCAGAGTTTCTTGGGGAAAAAAATGAGAAAGCACTTTCTATTAGACTGTTTTGCACACCCAAGGTAGGAGTGATTGGGGTAACCACTGGATATGCTTCGTGTACAGGTCTTTTGTGTATACTTTCATTTGTTTTGTTATTTTTAAAAATAAACATGTGAGATAAGGATGATGATTCCAGGTTTTGCTGTAGTTTATTTTTAGTGTGGAAAGGGTTAAAAATAATTTTTAAAAGAGTAAAAAATCCAGAAAAATATCTCAAATATGATTTTGCAAAAACCTGACATCCACAGATCTTCATGTGGGAGATATGCTTAGAATTGCCACTCAGTTTTCATCTCACTATTACTTTTTCTAAAATCTTTAAGACTCGGCTCAAGTCTCTTCTCCCTTAGGATGCCTTCCTGACCCATTAACTGATATAAATGTCTTCCTCTTTTGCACTCCTAGCAATGCATTGAGCATCTCTCTTGTTGATGCTTGGTCACATGTTAACAGCTATGGAATTCATTCTTAATATTTCCATTCCTACCCTACTCCAGACTGTCAAAACCTGCTCCTCTTCCTGCTTGCCCTGTTTTCAGTTTGAAGAATCATAATGCATTTGATCTCACAAATGGTCACTCTGAAAACTCTGCTGGACTCTTCTAACTCATTTAGCTACTTTGTCCAATCACTCAGTCCTGCACAGTTCGCCTTCTATTTTCTCAGCTCTGTCCTCTCTTCTTGCCCACTTTGTCACCAGAGATTTTGCTCGCACCTGGTCTTCCTTCCCCCAATGTCTCCCCGCAAAAAGTAGGTTTGACCTTGTGGGCAACCTGAGTAAGATCCTGCTCCAGTTGGCCATTGCCTTGGGTGATTATGTCTCCTCTGTTCAAAACCAGGGCCTTAGAGTCTGCTTCTGTTTCTCTCCCAGCCTCCAGGTTCACCCTACTGTCACCTGCCAATCCCACATTTTGTTGAACTATTTCTAATACTCAGATTAGGAGATTAGATTCTCAATTTCAAATCTCCACATTAGAGGATTAGGTTCTCAGCTTTATAACCCCATACTATCACCCATGCTTTACTTGAATCATTAAATATTCTCCCCTGATTACTCAGTGAACTCCTAGTTATCTGTCCAGGCTTGACTCAGACCCTCTCTGACCCTGCTGGATGAAGGTATTACTTCTTCCTCTTCTATTTATGTATGGATTGTTTTCATATCAGTCCCTAAGGTGTTCTCTGAGATCCTGGAAAGTAGGGAATACACTCACTTAATTGTCTTCTTGACCTCTAGTCTAACTCTACCCACCAGTGGATGAATGAATGAATGCAGTAAGTTTTGTTTTCCTTCCATAGTTTGTTAATTTTACCTTTACAGTTAAATTCTTGAGAAGTTATTGTATGCTTCCGTGGGCATGCTGTACTTACTGAATGAATGAGAGTGTAAACTAGAGTCCCAGGGCTTATTATGCTGCTGCTTTGACCCTCTTCCCAATTCACAGCACCTTATGCTCATGCAGACAATCAGGAATTGAACTATGGTTGGATATTTAATGTCCCTAGCCTTTAGAATCATGACTGGCCCAAAATGTACCTGGAATTAATGAAAAATGGATAAATGAATGGGTGAGTTAATACATGAAAAAATTCATAGTAAGGCTGGAGTTCTTAGAGGGAGGGTGTGGATTTACAAAGTAAAGCTAGCAGAACTGAATTTACACAACTGCAAAAAGCAATGCTTTGATCAAATGTCATGAAAAATGATGGGGAAGTGGATGGGTGAAAATGAAGTCATCAGTGAAGCATGTCAGTGAAGTACTTGAGGTGACTCAGAAATAAAGTACTAATTAAGGAATCATTAAAAACAAAGCTAGAGAGAAAAACACAGATTAACAACTTAGAATGCATTGTCACATGCAGTTGCAATTGTCACACCACACTCTGAAGAAGAAAAGACTCATATAAATTCACAAGGGACCTAATTCTCAGCGCATAATTGTTCATAATGATCGGGAAACTAAAGCCCCCTAAGAAGAAGTGTCTTATCTTAGACAAAACAAAGAGGTGAACTTCAAACTGCCACTCAGGTTTTCAGACTCTCGATTTCTAGCATGATCTCATACATCAGTGACTCCCAAATAGTGATCAGCACATCCACTGCATTAAATCATTTAGGAAAACTTTGTAAGCATACAGTTCTCAGCCCAGATTCTTGGTCAGGATATTTGTGATTGGGTCAGAATCTATCTGCAACTAAATATATCTTCCTTCCTTCATTCTTCCCTTTTCCTATCTATCTAATCTATCTATCTATCTATCTATCTATCTATCTATCTCTCTCATACATCCACCTATCTTTCTCTATCATCTATCTTTTGTCTATCTATATCTACCTATTATCTATCATCTATTGCTCTATATATCGTCTATCTTATTTATCTCTATATGATCTTCCATCCACCTATCATCTATATCTATCATCCACTCACCTATCTCTATTATCTGTCTTATTCATCTATTTACCCATCATCTATCTATAAAGCTATCATTTATCATCTATCATCCATCCACCTATCTCTATCTGTCTATTTAACTATCTATCTTCCATCTACCTATCTAATCTATCGATCCACCTGTCTCTCTCTCTATCTATCTATTCATCTATCCATTTATCTATTTATTAGCCTGTCCATCTTTTCATTGGTTTCTCCATTTTAAAACAACAATGGTTTTTATTATTTATATAAATGACACAGGCTTATTACAAGAGAGTCAAGTGATTCAGAGTTGACAGAGGAATAAAAAGGTTTACAACTCTTAAAACACAGAAATAACCATCTAACAATTAGAGATTTTTTTGTCTTGTCTCTATGAATATACATAATTTTACTTGAAGCAATGTAGAGTAGAGACTGAGAAGCTTGGAGTAAGACTGTTGGTGCTCATGTCTTGATGTTATCACTTATCAATTGTAAAGCCCTAGAAAAACACATTAACCTAACCAAGTCTCAGTTTCCTACTCTGTGAAATGGGGATAATACTAATAGCATATTCTTGGGAGAGGGATCCAAGATTGTCACTATGAAGCAGCAGATTGGCACCTCTTGTGCTGAATGAGGCAGAGAGTAAGGACACAGCTGCTAATAGACACAGGCACACTGAACAATTTTGGATGGATGAATCACCCTGCAACCAGCAGAAGTCTCCTTGAACACACAGAGACCAGCAAGCAGAGTGTCTTGATGGAAGATACTGAAATCTTGTCACCCCCTACCCCACCGTGCACCAGGCTTGCATAGTAACTGAAGCCCTGACCTGTGTCAGAAAGGGGTCGAGTGATCCTGACATGCTCTCGTTTGGCTCCCCTCCTTCCAACTATGCATAAGTCATTCATCCCACATGGGAGGTTGCCTGGTAAGGGCACAGCAGCAGATGACCAGAGCCCAAGCAGAATGAGGAACAAACCTGTGCTTGGGGAGCCCCTAAGTGTTCACCTTCCTCCAGTGGAGCCCAGTGACTGGTTTCCAGGCTGGGAAAGCTTGCCTGCAGAATACACTTGGCTGGCATCTGCTGCCAACATTTGGTGGCCAAATCTCCTCCCCCAGATCAAGAAGGACCTCCTGCCAGCCCTGCACACCCATAGGGTGGATCCCCTATAGCAGGGAGATCACTCTCTTTCAAGTGCTGAACATGGATTTGAATTGAAAAAGAGTGACATGAAAAACACCCAAAGTCTCTCCCAGTAGAAAGTGGGAAGGTGCCTGGGCTGCAAAGTGAAAATAACAAAGGGGTGCCCAACTTACCCACCCATTCCCCACAGAGTGCTTGCAAGGGGTCTGAAAACTAGCCTGATTGGACTAACCATGGGGAAAACTCTGCAGCATAAAATCCTTTTTCAGGGTGGAGCACAGCGCAGAAGTGATTGCCCTCTATCTCACTGAGTGATCTATACTGAATGACAGAAAAGGCCTTAGAATAGAAAGATGTTAATTATCTTCAAAACATTAAAACAAGATCAAGGGGGAAGAGTTGCTTTTAACAAATGAGGAAGAATCAATAAAGAAAAACAGGAAATCCTAAGAGTCTTAAAGAAACAGTGCCAGAAAAGCAGCTATCAGTGCACAAACAATGGAAGCTCCCCAGTATGATCTGCCCCAGATGACAGTCACAGAACTCAGAGATTGGATGACTAAAATGAATAAAGAAAATGGCAAGAAGCTGGAAGCAAAACTCAACAAAGTCATATAGGAAGTAAAAACACAGTTGGCCAATTTCAGAAAGGCCCATTCTGAAATACTGGAAATGAAGTTCATTCTGGAATTTTAAAACACAATAACAAACATAGGGAGCAGCATCAATCAAGCAAAGGAAAGAATCTTAGAACTTGAAGTCCAAAATATGGAACAAACACAGTCTGTCAAAAACATAGAAAAAAGACACAAAAAGAATGAGCAGAACTTCCAAGAGGTATGGGACTTTGTCAAGAAGTCAAATCTATGTCTGATTGGTATTCCTGAAGCAGAAGGTGAAACTGAGAACACCATAGAACAAGCATTCCATGAGATCGTACAAGAAAATTTCCTACATCTCACTAAAGAGGTGACCATTCAAGAACAAGAGATTCAGAGAACCGCTGCAAGGTATCATATCAGAAGACCATCCCCAAGACACATAATAATCTCTCTCCAAAAAGGAAGCATGAAAGAAAAAACCCTAAAGGAAGCAAAAAAGAAAAGTCATACCACCCACCAGGGAAGACTTGTCAGAATTGCTCTAGACTTGTCTGCAGAAACACTACAAGCCAGAAGAGACTGAAGACAAGCAATTCCAGCCAAGAATTTCCTACTTTACCAAGCTAATCTTCATCAGTGATGGAGAATTAAAATCCTTCCCAGACATCCAATCCCTAAAAGAATATACCATCTCCAGAATAGCCCTTCAGGAGTTGCTTAAGAAAGTGTTGAACACAGAAACAAAAGAATAGCCACATCCATCATAAAAGTGCAGGAAAGCACAGAGTTAACAGAGCATACAGAGTATTCACAAAAATGAAAATATACACATATATAAACACAAAATTTAAAAGGAAGCAAAGCAATTCCTTAAGAGCCCAATGATAGGGATAAATCCTCACATTTCAGTAATTAATTTGAACATGAATGGACTGAATGCATCACTGAAGAGATGTAGAGTGGTAAACTAGATTAAGAAGCATGGTCGAAAATTCTGCTGCCTCCAGGAAACTCATCTCACTGCAATGGACACCCACAGACTCAATGTCAAAGGCTAGAAAATAAACTTTCAGGCAAATGGAAAGCAGAGAAAAGCAGGGTAGCTGTTCTGACATCAAACCAGCAGACTTCATCAAAAGTTAAAAGGGCATCAAAGGACACTACATAACAATTAAAATGCTCAATCCAACAGTAAGAAATATCCATCTTAAACATACATGTACCCAACACAGGAGTACCAGGTTTTACAAAACAACTGCTAAGTAAATTAAGAGAGAATATTGACACTCACACAATCATAGTTGCAGACTTCAAAACCCTGCTGATAGCACTAGACAGATCATTGAGGCAAAAAAACCAACAAGGAGATCTGGAAACTTAATACTTGATCATGTAGATTAAAAAGACTTCTACAGAACACTCCACCCGAAATCTATAGAGTATACAATCTACTCATCAGCACATAGAACCTACTCCAAGATTGATCACATTCTCAGACATAAATGAAGTATAAACAGATTTCAAAAGATTGAAATAATACCATGATATTCTTGGATCATAGTGGAATAAAAAATAAATGTTACCACCAAGATATCCCCAAAACATACAAAGACATGGACACAAAACAACATGGTGCTGAACAACTTCTGGGTCAATACAGAAATTAAGGCAAAAATAAAAAGATTCCTAGAAACAAAGACACATTTTATCAGAATCTCTGGGATACCACAAAAGCAGTGTTGAGGGGAAAATTCATCACATTGTTATGAAAATAGGAAGATCACAAGTAAACAACCTAATGTCACACTTAAGGGAGCTGGAAAAACAGGATCATCTAAATCAAGTAGAAAAATCTAGATTACAAAGATAAAGTCACAATTGCAGGATATAAAAGACAAAAATATTATAGAAACGATCAGCAAGACAAGAAACTGATTCTTTAAAAATAAATAAGTTGACAGTCCCTTGGCCAAACTGAGTAAAAAAAAGAGAGAAAGAAAGTCCAAATAAACATAACTAGAAACAAGAAAGATGATGTCACAACTGAATCTATAGAAATTCAAAAGATTATCAGAGATTACTATGAACAGCTGTATGCAAATAAACTAGAAAATACAAAGAAACTGGAAAATTGTCTATCACAAAACCTCTCAAGGTTGAAACAAGAAGAAACTGAAACTCTAGACAGATCAATAAAAATACAGCAAATTGACTCAGTCATAAGAAGTCTCCCTACCAAAAAAAGCCCTGGACCAGATGGTTTCCCAGCTGAATTCTACAAGACATACAATAAGGAGCTGATATCGATCTTACTGAAAGTATTCCAGGCAATCAAGAATGATGGAATCCTCCCTAACACATTTTATGAAGATAGCATCATACTGATACCCGCACTTGGCAAACACCTAACAAGGAAAGAGAATTACAGGCCAATCTCCTTAATAAACATAGAAGCAAAAATTATCAACAAGATCCTAGCAAATAGAATCCACAAACACATCTTAAGGATCATCCTCCATGACCAGGTGGGCTTCATTCCTGGGATGCAGGGCAGGTTCATTATTCACAAGACCATAATGTTATTAAACACATTAATTGATGTAAAACCAAGAACCACAGAATTATCTCTTTAGATGAAAAAAAAAAGCATTCAACAAAGTCCAGCATCCCTTTTTGATAAAACTCTCGAACACCTAGACAAAAAAGTACATTCCTCTAAACAATAAGAGCCATCTATGATATAAACTCACAGCCAACATTTTGCTCAATGGGCAGAAGCTGGAAGTGTTCCTTCTAAGATCTAGAACAAGAACAAGCCCACTCTTACCCCTCCTATTCAACATAATGCTTGAAGTCCTAGCCAGAGAAATCAGGCAAGAGGAGGAAGTCAGGGGTATCCAAACAAAAAAAGGAAGTACACTGTCCCTCTCTGTGGATGATATGATTCTATACCTAGAAAACCCTATGGAGAATGTCAAAAGCCTCCTTGCCCAACTTGATAAACAACTTCAGTAAAGTCTCAGATTACAAAATCAACGTGCAAAAGACAGTTGCATTTCTATACACCAGCAACAAGAAGGCAGAGAACCAAATAATAAATATAATCCCATTCACAATAGCCACAAAAGAAATAAAATACCTTAGCATTCACCTAACCAAAAAAGTAAAAGACCTTTACAATGCTACTCAAAGAAATCAAGGATGACACAAGCAAATGAAAAAAATCCCATGCTCATAGATTGGAAGAATCAATATTGTTATGGTGTCCATCCTACTCAAGGCAATTTACAGATTCAATGCAATACCCATCAAATTACCAACATTATTTTTCTCAGACCTGTAAACAACAATATAGAAATTCTTATGGAAACAAAAAGAGCATCAATATCCAATACAATCCTCAACAAAAGGAATAAAGTGTGAAGTATCACACTTCCAGACTTTTTTTGGTTTTTTTTTTGAGTTGGAGTCTCACTCGGTCACCCAGACTGGAGTGCAGTGGCCGCTCCCAGCCACCGCAGCCTCGCCTGCTGGGCTCCAGCAATCCTTCTGCTCAGCCTTCCGAGTAGCTGTAACTATAGGCACGCGCTACCACGCCCGGCTGATTTTTTGGTTCATTGTAGAGATGAGGTCTCACCAAGTTGCCCAGGTGGGTCTCGAACCCGCAGGCTCAGGCAATCCACTCACCTCAGCCTCCCAAAGGCGCAGGATTACAGGCTGAGCCACCGAGCCCAGCTTCATTTCCAGACTTTAAACTTTATTACAAGGCTACAGTAACCAAGATGGCACGGTATCGGTACAGGATTAGGTACATAGACCAATGGAACAAGACAGACCAAAGACCTAAATGTAAAACCTCAGACTATAAGAATACTCAAAGAAAATGTAAAAAAATACCCTTCTGGACATTGGAGTAGGTAATGAATTCATGACCAAGTCCTCAAAAGTGAATGCTATAAAAACTAATATAAACAGGTGGGATCTCATGAAACTGAAAATCTTTTGCACTGCAAAAGAAACCATCAAGAGAGGAAAGAGACAACCCACAGAACAGGAAAACAATATTTGCAAAGTATGCATCTGGCAAAGACCTACCTAGTCCAGTATCTACAAGGAACCCTAACAAAGTGAAAGGGGGATAAAAAAATATTAAAAAGTGGGCAAAGGACATAGACACTTCTCAAAAATGACATGCAAACAGCCAACAGACACATGAAAAAATGCTCAGTCTCACTAATCATCAGAAAAATGCAAATCAAAACTACAATGAGATACCACCCAACTCCAGTAAGGATGGTTATCAATCACTCAATCAATCAATCAATCAGAAACAGGTGCTGGTGTGGCTGCAAAGAACAGGGACTACTTCTACCTGTTGGAGGGAATGCAAGCTAGTTCAGGCTCTATGAAAAGCAGTGTGGTGATTCCTAAAAGAACCAAAAATTGACCTCCCATACAATCTAGCAATCCCTCTCTTGAGAATATACCTGGAGGAACACAAATTTCTGTACCAAAAAGAGCCTGCTCATGCATGTTTATTGCCACACTATTCACAATAGCAAAAACATGGAACCAACCCTGTTTCCCACAGAAAATGGACTGGATAAAGAAAATGTGGTACATATACAGGATGAAGTATTATGCAGCCATAAAGAAGAACAAAGTCATGACCTTCACAGCAACTTGGATTCAGTTGGAGACCATAATACTAGTGAACTATCACAGAAACAAAGAACTGAACAACACGTGTTCTCATTCATAAGTGAACCCTAAACAATAGTCCCTTTAGCACAAGGGTGGTATCAACAGTTGCCGGGCACTGCTAGTGGAGGGAGGGAGAGAGGAGAGCAGGAAGTACTCGACAACACAAAGCATACCCGGGCCACTACCAGAAGGAGTGAAGGTCACCTAGAAGCTCAAACTTCCCCAGCATGCAGCCTATGTAAGCAGTAAATCCTCAGTTGTACCCCACAACTCTATAACAAATATAAAAATACTTTTAAAAAATAAAATTAAATTTTATTTTAAAAAATAATGTATTCTTCATAGTTGTGGGAAGTGAAATAATTAATATATATAAAATGCTTCAAATAGTGTCGAGCACATAGTAAGCAGCATACATGTTAGAAACAAATTAAAGCAAGATAAGTTAAACTAATAAAATTAATGAGTTTCAAATAAAGATTTCTTCATAAGAATTACTAGTTTAAAAATATGTACATATTTAGTAAAACATGATTATGAAATGTGTTAAGATGTTGAAGTTGTATATTTTATGACAACTCTATTGAAATATAATCAGCATACCATAAAAATCACTCTTTTAAAACATAATTCAGAGCCGGGCTCGGTGGCTCAGGCTGTAATCCCTCGCCTTTGGGAGGCCGAGGTGAGTGGATTGCCTGAGCCTGCGGGTTCGAGACCCGCCTGGGCAGCGAGACCTCATCTCTACAATGAATCAAAAAATCGGCTGGGCATGGTAGGGAGTGCCTGTAGTTCCAGCTACTTGGAAGGCTGAGGTGGAAGGATCGCCTGAGCCCAGTAGGTCGAGGCTGCAGTGGCCGGGAGTGGCCACTGCACTCCAGTGTGAGCGACCGAGTGAGACTCCAACTCAAAAAAATAAAATTAAAATAAAACATATAACTCAGTCATTTTAGTATTTCCACAAAGTAGTGCAGCCATCACTACAATCTAATACTAGAATATTCTTAACACCTCAAAAAAAAATCCCATATCTATCAACTCTCCATTTCCTCCAACCCTTACCTCCTGGCAAGCACAAATCTATTTTCCGTCCCTATGGATTGCTTAGTATGGACATTTCATCTGAATGAAATCATGCAAATATGTGATTTTTTGTGACTGACTCATTTCACTCAGAATAATATTTCCAAGACTCATACAGGTAGCTTATATCTGTTTCATTTCATTTTATACCCAAATAATACCCCACTGTATGAATATGCCACATTTTATAATCCATTCATCAGTTGATAGGCGTCTGTATCATTTCCACTTGTTAGTTATTATGAATAAGTTGCTGTGAACATTAGTGTATAAGTTTTTGTGTGAACATATGCTTTCATTTCTCTTGCAGGGGAACTGCTAGATTATATCATAATTTCGTGGTTAATATTTTGTGGGATAGTCAAACTGTTTTTTCTGAGTTGTACTATTTTAAATTCTTTTTTTTTTTTGCCTGTGTGATTTTATTTTATTTTTTATTATAAAGATATGGGGGTACAATTCAGGGTTAGTTATGCAAACGTTGATTATGCAGGTACCCTTGTCGATGATGTATGCCCCTTCTTCCACTAGCAGTTTCCCTCAACTGCTGATCCTACCCCTCCCTCCCCTGACAGCTTCCCACTACTGCCAGTCCCTTTATTATAGTCTTATAATAATTGTTCAAGGTCCGCTTATGCGTGAAAACATATGGTACTCTATTCTTTGTTTCTGTGATAGATCACTGAGTATGATAGACTCTAAATTCATCCAAGTTGCTGTGAAGTTCATGTTTGTCCTTCCTTATGGCTGCATAATATTCCATTGTATATATGTAACACATTTTTAAAATCCAGTCCAGCTTCAATGGGCAACATGGTTGGTTCCATGTTTTTTGCTATTGTGAATAGAGCTGCAACAAACATACATGTGCAGGTATCTTTTTTGTAGAATGATTTGAGTTCTTCCAGCTATATTCCCAACGGGGGAATTGCTGGGTCATGTGGAAAGTCAATTTCTGGTTCTTTCAGAAATAGCTGCACTGTCTTCCAAAGAGATTGCACTAGTTTGCATTCCCACCAGCAGTGTAGAAAGAAGCATTCCTTTTTCTCTGCATCCTCGCCAACATCTGCTGTTGTTTGTTTTATTAATGATGGCCATTCTTACTGGGGTTGGGTGGTATCTCAATGTGGTTTTGATTTGCATCTCTCTGATGATGAGTGAGGCTTAGCACTTTTTCGTGTTTCTGTTGGCTGCCCATATATCTTCTTTGACAAAGCCTCCAGCAACAACTACTGGGGAGAGAAGAACCTATTCAGTAAATGGTGCTGGGAAAACTGGCTGATCACATGTAGAAGATTGAAACAGGACCCCTACCTATCACCATACACAAAAATGAACTATAAAAGGATCAAAGACCTAAACATAAACCTCAAACTATAAGAATCTTAGAAAACGCAGAAGACACCCCTATGGAAATTGGAACTGGCAGCCAATTCCTATTCAGAACCCTAAATGCCCATACCTTAAGGATTAAGATAGGCAAGTGGGACCTCATCAAACTAACGAAGTTCTGCAAAGCAAAAGAAATCATGAAGATAGCAGGGAGACAGCCCACAGAATGGGAAAAAATATTAACCAACTGTATATCTGACAAAGGCCTAACGTCTAGGATCTTCAAAGAACTCAAATGTGCCTAAAGGAAAAAACAAACAGCCCTATTAAAAAGTGGGCAAAAGATATGAATAGACACTTCTCAAAAGAAGATATTTTACATTCTTAACTGCAGTGTATGTGAGCTCCAATTTCCCCATATTCCACCAACATTGGTTATTATTTGTCTTTTTTTAAATCAGTTATCTTAGTGGGTATGTAGTGCAATCTCCTTATGGTTTTGATTTGCATTTTCCTAATATCTAACTGTTTAAGAGTCTTTCCACGTATTTATTGATTATTTGTATATCTTCTTTGCAGAATCCTTTGCCCATTTTAAAATATGGTTATTCATCTTTTTTACTATTGAATTGTAGTAGTTCTCTGTACATTCTGGATGCAAGCAACTTATTTGTGATTTGGAAATATCTTCTTCCATCCTGTGAATCCTTTTACTTTTTTGATGTATGATTTGAAGCCTAAAATTTTAATTTTTATGAAGACCAATGTATCTATTTTTCCTTCTGTTGCTTATGCGTTTGGTGATATATATATATATATCCCAATGCGCCAAGGTCAGAAGGATTTATTCTTATGTTTTCTTCTGGAATTGTATAGTTTTAGGTTATACATTAGATCTATGGCCCACTTTCAGTTCATTTTTGTATACGATGTGAATTTGGACTTTGCCTTCACTCTTTTGCATTTCCAGTTGTTCCAGCACAAATTACAGAAAGACTATCTTTCCCCATTCCCCTTGAGTTGTTTTAGCATCTTTGTTGATAAAATAAGCATAGTGTATTTTTATGTGTGCATTTGAATTTTATTTAGTAGTAATTGACTCTTTCCCATCCAAATAAAGAAATAACACAATTGCCATTTGCCCTATATATTATATGCTATAACTTTAATTTTGTTTGTATTGATAGCTATACTTCCTGCTTAGAATCCACTCAATCCACAACTTTCACAGTTAAATTCAGTTTAATATTTAATCGTTTCATGTTCATCCTTAGTTATTAGATGCTGCCTTCTTCATTTGTATTTACTTAGGTTCACCTCTTTGAGATGAAATATTTTTCCCCAAGAAATTATTTTTGGTACTATTGTCTCTAGATTTATGAGTAAGAGAATGTTTGTCTCTTATCTTTATATTGGAAAGACAATTTTCCTTCTTTTCTTCTTTCTTTTTTCCTTTTTTTTTTTTTTTTTTTTTGAGAAAGCAGGATTTATTGAGAGGACAGAAAAACTCCCACAGTGGGAGAGGACCTGAAAGAGTTGCCCCCTTCTTTTCTTTTTATTGAAATTACCATACTGTGTTTTTTTCTTGATTGTTGCTATGAGGAAGTCTAAGATCAACCTCAATTCTACCAACCATCTTCTCTTAAAGACTTACATCTGATTTTCCTGGGTATTTATGTCTCTTTCATGGCATGAGCAGTGTTGACTTATTTTTCCTATTATTTCCTTCTTGTGCTATGACATATTGTTTTGATCTGTAGATTCTAGTGTTCCATTACTTCAGGGAAGCTTCCTTTTGTTGTATGTCTGCATACTTTTTCTGTTTAGTTCTTCAAAAATACCTATTATGTATTGTATTTCTTTTGCCTTTGTCCATATTATGTAACTACCATCTGACTGTCATCAGTTTTCCACTCCACCCTCTACATTTTACTGTTTCCAATATAGCTTTTACTTCTGGAAGATTTTCATTTATTTTCTACTATTTTCTCTTAGTGTCTCATCTCTCTTTTAAATAGTTCTGTTCAATTTCTAAATTATTTCAAAGATAGATCAGGTTATCCTTGATGTCTTTGTGACATGAGAAGATTCCTATTGAATTATGAAATCATCATAATTCCTCAAGGAGTGAATTATTTTGAGAGGCATGCCCTTTATCTGTCTTTTGTTTATGTTTGTTTCTTCCCCTCCACTGCAAACTCACAGTATGATGTCAGAAAAAGACCTTTAAAAAGATGCTTAGTGTCCACTCTGGAGAGTGCTGTGGTGCTCCAAATTCCGGAGCTCCCAGGTAGTCCAGGGGAGGTCAAGAAGCTAGCCTGGGCTAGGTCACACAGGTCAAGCCTAACAGAAAGACAGGTACCTGCAAGGCATGGTGGCATGATGATGGCCTGTACAGTAAACCAAGCATAAACTTTTCACTCAGCTAGTATCTATTTTATTATCTGGGTCTCACTAATAATTAGAGGTTTAATTCAGTAAAGCCTATCTTTGTTTTTCAAAATCATATTTTTAAAAGTCCATTTTTGGTACTGTTTCTATTTTCAGGTCCCTCTTTACTAAAATCTGAACCTTCAAGGGGAACAAGGATCATGGAAAAACAAATATCTGTGCAAGCATGACCCTTTTAGCAGGACAACATGTGTCTTTCTCATGGAACTAGATTAGACCAAGACAAAGAGGAATAGACCACTCAGATATCATTCTCTTCCCATCCTAGACCAATTGCATGATCTTGAATTTTAGGTACTGGGGCCTGAGTTAAAAAGGAATGTGACATGATTTTGTCCATGTTTCTTTTTAAGTTGAGAACAATTCAACTGATTGGCCACTCTTCTCAAATAATTTATTTTAGCCACCCCTTGACCCATTGCTTCTTAGGCCCATCCTCCACTGTCTTCCCTAGGCCAGGTCCCATAATCTTTCCCAGGCCCATGTCCCTTTTTCCCAAGCCCATACCCCACTATTTATTCTCCTTCATCCACCTACCTGCACCCCAGATGTCCTGAATTATTTGTACTTTTGTCAGTCGTCAGCATCTTGCAAGTGCTGCCTCTACCCACGTTGTTCCCTCTGCCTAGAATCCTTTCTTCACCCAGTGTCCACACAACTCCTGTCTCATGTGAAAAGAGATTCACCTTTTGTTCAAAGTTTTCAAGAAGTCCTCAGAGCCCTGACCCTTGTCCTTGGTGCTCCCATGGCAGTGTATGTGAATCTTCAGATTCATATGGCTTTGTTTCCAAAGAAGACTCTGTGTCACAAACTGTAACCTGTTCAGGGAAACCTGTTTCTGCTTTTTCCTGGACACTCACTCTAACTACATTGTTCAGGTTTTCTTGTAGTCAGGTATGGCCACTAGACTGTGTCCCACTAAAGGGATTATGAGTAGAAGTGACATGTGTACTACATGACCTGATACATTGAACACTGACTGTGCCCCTTTCTTGGTTTTTCTCCTCCCGTTCCCAAATGTAAGGCATCCTGAAAAGTCACATGGTGGAAAAAGTTGAGCTATTGTCTACCTGGATCCCTGGAGGACCATGTGGAAGACAGTCAACTTACTATCCTGGACACCAGTCAAGAAGTGATAAATGAGAAGGCTATCATTTTCTTGTTTTATTCAGATATCAAAATTTGAGGGTATCTTTTTTATATCTTTTTTATTACAGAAATCAGTATGTTGAAGAGTGACGTATTATATATGGCATCTGCCAGGAAATAGATACATGCCACACTTTGGAAAGATGAGATCCTGATGGAGTAGTGGAAGCCAGACCCAAAACCTGAGATACTTGTACTATACAGGGAACAACCAAAATGTCAATGTATATTTTTTCTCTTTGTCACAGCAAGGATTTACAAGAAAGATAATAATTAAATCATTTTCAAATAAAAATTAAAAGATAGGACAAATGCAAAAAATTGGGTTGGAAAAGTGCTTCTGAATTCAAAGTAGCAGGTAATAAGATGGAAAAGGCATTGAGTTTCAAAATCCCATTAAGACTGCTCAGTTAAACAAAGGAAGTTAACCAGGCAGCACGGAACAGAGTAAGGATTCTGTCTATTTACCAAACTTTTTCTTGCTTTCTTACTCTCTCTCTTTCCCTCCCTCTCTCCCTCCCTCCCTCCCTGCCTCCCTCCCTCCCTCTAATCCCAGCACTTTGGGAGACTAAGGTTGGAGGATGGCTTAAGCCCAGGAGTCTGAGACCAGCCTAGGCAATATAGTAAGACCTTTTCTCTACAAAATATTAAAAATGAGCCAGGCCTTCTTCCCATTTTCTCACTCCCTACCACCACCTCCACCCCACCCAGAAAAAAAAAATGAGCTAGGAGTGTTGGAGCAAGTCTATAATTCCATCTCCTCAGGATGCTGAAATAGAAGGCTCGCCAGAGCCAAGGAGGTTGAGGCTGCCGTGAGCCATAATCATGCCACTGCACTCCAGTCTGAGTGACAGAGTGAGACCCTGACTTTTAAAAAAAAATTGATAGAAAGGTATGAGAACAGAGAACAGCAAAACTAAGAAATAGTGACAATTTATAGGCTATGTCTAGGAAAAAAATAACAAAATTTTTAATATGGTTACTGTGGCACACGGAAACGATTTTTCTCAATTCCACTAAACCCTCTAAGTTTTATTTTTAAAGAAGTCATACACTTTGGTTTTTACTGTATGAGCATTAAAATCATTTTGGAGCACTTGAAACTATGTCAGTAGGAAATGGACTGGATAAGCAGTTTCATGCCCAAGGGAGACATGCTTCCTGTGCCCAGTTTACAGGTGGCCATGGATGGTGGTGAACAATAGAGCACCTTCCAGAGGGTGAGGTCAGGACTAGGGAATGATGAACGAAGGAGTTCCTCCTAGAGGGTCCTGGATGAAGCAACCTCCCACTTTGGGCAGGGGAGCTTGGCCTGGCCTTCCCAGTGTTCTATCATTGCAAGGACCAGAACCTGGTATGCATAGATATCCTTGCCTATTTTCATGTTTTATGTTGGTCTATGTGGAATAGGGTGAGGGAATTGGCACATCATTTATCTTTTTACTTTCTAGGTCACTGCACAAAAAAGAGTCATATTTGGACCTGAAGGAGAGGACCAAGCATCTTCTAGAAATCCTGACTGCTGAGCTGAATACAATAGTTGGCTGGGACATTGGTTGTTTCCTTGGGCGAGGTGGGGAAGTATGTTCTGTATATGATGAATGCAACAAATGGATATCCAGTGACCTCAAAGTCAAACCATGACAATATGTTCACCACAATTTATTTACTCTTCTTGTTGGTCACACAGGGGCCCTGAACTTCCCAATCTCTTTGCAGTTGCGAATGTCTGAATGGCTGGGTGTGATCAGTGGAAGAGTTCTGGCCCAGAATGCTCTCCAGTAAGTGCTTGAAGCCCTATTCCCTCTCTGGCTACTAGTGTAGTCCTGTGCTAAATGTGTGGAGCAACCAGCAGCTGGGACCCCTGGGGAGAGCTTCCTTGTAGAATTGCACAAGAGTTCAGGACTGCTAGCGATTTTTAAAAATCTACTTTTTCATCTCTAAGCTATTGATATTTAGAGGGTCCTATTGCTCCTACAGTTCAGCCTACACTAATTAATATGCTCCCCTGATGGACTGTGATATTGAAGGAATTGTCTCTGTCTAGCCTTGATATATTTGTCAATGAATTTTCATTCTGAGTATTTCTATTTTTTATTCCAATGGCCCTTATATCACTGCAGCTTTCACTTTGGAGGTTGACAGTAGGCAGAAACAGTGAGACTAACCCTTGACTTTTTCCTTCCCCACAGGAAGATCTTGAAATACATGACAGATATATCAGTCTTAAAAGCCAATGTCACAAATGAGCAAAAAGTTAGTTTTCAAATTAAGAAAAGGCATGTAGGGTTGCAAAAGTCTAGAAGCTGGAAAACAACTGTGCCTTACAAGCTATAGCTGGCAAGAGTTTTTTGTTTTTTGTTTTTTGTTTTTGAGTTCGAGTCTCACTCTGTCACCCAGACTGGAGTGCAGTGGCCGCTCCCGGCCACTGCAGCCTTGCCTGCTGGTCTCCGGCGATCCTTCCGCCTCAGCCTTCCGAGGAGCCAGAATTACGGGCATGCGCTACCACGCCGGGCTGATTTTTTTATTTATTGTAGAGATGAGGTCTCGCTGCCCAGGCGGGTCTCGAACCCGTGGGCTCAGGCAGTCCACTCACCTCAGCCTCCCAAAAGCATGGGATTACAGGCTGAGCCACCAAGCCCGGTTGCTGGCAAGAGTTTTGAAAGACAGGTTACTCTCATGGTGGAGTGACTGAGCAACAGTCACCAGTGTGGGTCTCTGAGAGAGATCTCTGATGAGCCAGAGAGAGATGAGGCAAAACATTTTCTAGCTGAGAAAAATAAGAGACAGAAAGGCCATTTCCTTGTCTTCTGGGTGAAACCTGCGCAGGATCCAAGCCTTACAAAGGACAGTACCCATGAAAGATGCTGGGAAGCTGCCATGTGTAAATTATGACCAGGCGTGCTCAGGCAGAGAGGATCCCAGCCCTTGCAAATCCAGGCTGGATTGAAGTGATATTTAAGTATTTTCATTGCAATAAAATGTGGGAAGATGGACAGGCCCATTCTGGCCATGGAAGAGGATGTTATGGGTATATACACATGGGCCACGCAAGCTGTAGATCTTGGAAAATGGCTGCCGTCATCAACTCAGAGGAAAGAGAAGCTGTTTACCCAGCATCAGTGACTTGACTTATTCACTGAATGTCAGAATGCAAGTTCAGCGAACTGGAGATTTAAGACCCCCCCTTTACTCCTCAAATTGCAATATCAGTATGTTCCTCCCCATTCTTCATGGAGTACCAACAAGGAGAAGGAAGGAGTGGGTTGCAACTCTCAAGGAAGTTTATTTCCAGTTAAATTAATGATAGATACTAATTTAATGGAATATACCTTAAATTGTCCAGATTAAGATTTTTGCTTCAATGTGGTTGAGTGATGACTCAACACAGAAGCTAAGGTAGTTTGAGTAAAAGTAAGGAAAGCTATATTTTGGCCCATCTAAGTTTTTGAATGATGAAAATTCTCTCTGTGACACACAGACCCTAGTGCCTAGGAAAAGTGACAGGGCACTTAGATGTTCAGTGAGTATTTGACAAACAAATGAATAAAAAAATACTTTATTACACTTTATTCATTTTCTTTCTCCCATTTAGCTGATACTGACAAATTAGAACATCAGATTATTCCCTTTGCAAACATCACCCACTCATCCAAAGAGGTGTTAGCTTAGAACTGCATCGCTACTGTGTATGGGAAAACACATCTGTGAAAATGTCTACTGCACACCTGACCTAGTAGGAGTCAAGGAAATTTAATTATAAAACTTGTCATGTCACCAGAACATGATGTAAACTGATTTGAAACAAATCCAGATTCCACTAGACAGGCTCTTTTAACTTGCTACATTAGACCAAGTAGCAGGAATGTCCTGGAAATGAAAAGCTGGTGCCTGGGACAAAAAGGAGGCTTTGATTGGACATGGCTTCAAAGAGTGCTGTGCACAAATGATGCTTTGTTCTTTGCCCTGCTTTCTGTCCTCACATTTAAACATTGAATGCTTGGGTGACACTCTCGACCCAGATATGTCTTGACACATGGAAATGTAACTCTTCAAAGTTACTTGGTCAAAAACATCCAGTTCAGGGAGTGTCTGACACTGTTCTTTTATTCAATAACATTTTGGTGAATTGAATTGGTAAAGAAAGAAAATACGGCTCATGGCCTTGGATCTAATCAGTCTTGCATTGCAGTAAAATAACTTTCTGGTTAATCCATTAAAACTTTATGTGTTCTTGTGTTGAATTGGCCATAGACTTTGCAGTCAGAAATTTTGGGGTTTATATTTTAATTCTACCAATAAAATGATTTAGTTTCTAGATGTCTTAACACTTCACATGAACTGTTCAAAGAAAATAGACACCTTTCTTGAAACATCTACTTATCAATCCTATCAGATGCTAGTATCTTGAGCAGACTTTACTGAAGCTTTGAAATCAGTGTGTGTGTGTGTGTGTGTGTGTGTGTGCATGCACATGTGTGTCTGTGTGTACACACTACATCACATTACTATGGAACAACAGCAAAAATTAAAAGAGAAACAAATTGCAGCAGTTCCAGTTTTAGGTGAAATAGAGTAAGCATGAAAATTCTACCCCATTGAGGGAAGCTAAAAAGAAAACCTAGACAGAATGCATCAAACAGATGTTTGATGATTCAGAAAAGTAAATAGTAGCAGGTAGATAGGGAGAAAAACATCAGTACAATAAGTCTCTTACATATGACGGGGGGAGGGGTGATGGACCGGAATTTATTTATTAAAAATTGTGCAGCCGGGCTTGGTGGCTCAGCCTGTAATCCCGTGTCTTTGGGAGGCTGAGGTGAGTGGATTGCCTGAGCCCGCGGGTTCGAGACCCGCTTGGGCAGCGAGACCTCATCTCTACAATAAATAAAAAAATCAGCCGGGCGTGGTAGAGCATGCCTGTAATTCCGGCTACTTGGAAGGCTGAGGCGGAAGGATCGCCAGCAGGTTGAGGCTGCGGTGGCCGGGAGCGTCCACTGCACTCCAGTCTGGGTGACAGAGTGAGACTCCAACTCAAAAAAAATTAAATAAATAAATAAAAATTGTGCATTTATTCTTATATGTTTAAGCTTCAGTCACCTTCAAAGTACTCTCCATTTAATGCAATACACCTAGAGAGATGCTTTTTACACTACTCAAAACAGTTTTTGAACTCACCAATTCTGATGCCTTTTAGTACTTCTTCCATTTTTTGTTTAATCTCTTCCACATCAGCAAAATTCTTCCCTTTGAGGATTTATTTTATCAAGAAAAACAAAAAAAAATGTCACTCGGGACAAGATCAGGTGAATATAGACATTAGGACATGAAGACCACATTTCACTGAAGGCAAACATAGCCTCTAACAACAATGCTAGCTGGTACACTGATGCAGACAGATACCTACAACACTTACCCTAGTGTGGGAAGCCTGTACTTCAAGGGGCCCGCCCTCCAAAAAATAATTCCAGCTTTTTGGGACAACCCTCATGCAAAACTTCAAGTTGCAAGCTCTCAAATATGCAAACATGAGTTTGCATGTCCAATCACATAAGTTAGTTCATGTGTCTGGTGTGCATTATGTTAGTTGGGTACCTAGCCTAACTTTGTTGGATTTATGAACAAATTGGACTTAAAAATGCACTCTCAGAATGGAACTCATCCATATGCAGGGGATGGGGACTTACTGTACCCAAAGTACCACCTGCATGCAGTGTGTTACCCTTGAACTTTCTAATGCCTGGGACACAGATGTAGCCACCTGAGTACAAACAGAGAGAACCTCAGGATAGCTTCCTAGTTTCAGCTTAAGAAATAAGCAGGGTGCCTACTAAAACTTAGAGACTGGTGAAAATTGCTCATTTTTTCTTTTCCTCTTTTCCCTGTCCTCTCATGATCCAGCCCTATGTAATCCCAAGGTGGCAGAACAACAGTCATAGAAAGAGCCCAAACTACAAATGAGGGCACCTTCCTCTCCTATCAAAGGAGCTGTGGTTTCAAGAAGGCAGGGGAAATCTCTTTGCTATATTTAAATCTCTATCTCCTTCTGCTGGTGGGCCTAATATGTGGGCGCAATTGCAAGAATGCATGGCAGAGTAGGATAACTAACTGACAAAAAGGAAACTGCGGTTTTTTTTGTTTGTTTGTTTTGATTTTTTGAGTTGGAGTCTCACTCTGTCACTCAGACTGGAGTGCAGTGGCCGCTCCCGGCCACTCCAGCCTCGACCTGCTGGGCTCTGGCGATCCTTCCGCCTCAGCCTTCCAAGTAACTGGAACTACAGGCGCATGCTACTATGCCCGACTGAATTTTTTATTTATTGTAGAGATGTGGTCTCGCTGCCCAGGCGGGTCTCGAACCCGTGGGCTCAGGCAATCCACTCACCTCAGCCTCCCAAAGGCGCGGGATTACAGGTTGAGCCACCGAGCCCAGTATCAAGGAGCTTGTGGAGAGAAAAGAGTTTGGAAACTAGACCTCTTAAGGCTGTGTGTGAAATCCTGGGCTTATACCTGAGATGTGCATGTATGTATCTGATCTTAAATAATATGTATAAATACTGAGATCTGAACTAAAAGATAGTCTATCCGTCAAATATCAGACTAGCCACTGGCTGTTGCACATATGGAATAGATTAAATACTTTTGTGAAATCTTATGAAGACTGAACTGATCCTTGAACCACAACCAACAAAAAGCTTGTTGGAAGTGCAGGCCTGAACCCAGCTGGTGCAATTGCTTACTAAAACAAAAACATCAACAAACAGGATCTGAGTAAGAAGCAGGATATCATAATGAAATATACAAAACATCCAGGATATGACCTCAAATTATCTAGAACCAAGAAGACCACAATTTGCATGCAAATAAACCAACCATAGATGGCAGTACCAACAAGAAGCAGATGCTGGAAATATCTAACAAAGTAAAAAAAAAAAAGTATGAATATGCCTCAACAAGCAAAAGCAAACATTTTTGAAATAAGTGAAAAGGGAGAACCCTCAGCAAAGAGCTAGAAAATATAAAGAAGAACCAGATAATAATTTTATAATTTAAAAATATAATAATCAAAGTTAAATACACACCAAATAGGCTCAATAGTAGACTGAGGATCACTGAGAAAAGAGTAATATATTTAATGTGAAAAGAGAGGAAAACATTTAAGTGAAACTAACAACCAAATGCATCATAAGAAAAATGCCAAAGTGTAAGAATAATAAACAAAATATCGAAAGCATCCAGAGGAAATACATGTATTACTTATGGTGTAACAACAAGTTGATTAATCTTAGATTTTTCATCATAAAGTACAGAGGGCAGAGGGAAGTGAAAAAAACATTTTTTAAGTGCTGAAGAAGAGAACTACAATCCAAAAGTGCAAATACAGTTAAAATATCCTTCAAGAATATGATAAAATAAAACTAGTCTCAGATGAAGAAAATTGTAAATTTGTTTTCAGAAAACTTTCTCTAAAAGAATGTATAAAGGAAGCTCCTTAAAAAGAAGGAAAATAAAACCAAAAGAAAACTTGGGAAATCAGGAATGAAGAATTGGCAATGAATGTGGTAAATATTTCAGAAGATATAATAGATTATTTTCTCATTGAGCTATTTAAACTATGTTTGACAATTTAAAGCAAAATTGTACCATTATGTGGTATGAATTTAAATGTTGTAGATATAATAGTAAGATGATTATAACATAAAGGAATGAGAGGAAAAGGAGTTCTGTATTAGTAAGATTTTACAATTCTGCTTTAAATTATTATTTTAATATCAGATACATTAGATTTCACAACAAGGAAAATAACCAGAGATGAAAAGAAGCAAAGCATGACAAAATATCAGCTTACAAAGAAGACATAACATCATAAATGTAACACACCTAGCAATAGCATTTAAAATACATGAAGCAAAAACTGACATAACTGAAATGAGAAATAGACAAATTCACACTTAGAGTTGGAGTCTTCAATACTCTTCTATCAAGAATAGATAGTGCTGTTAAACAGAAAGTGAGTATCTAGAAGAATGAAAAAACAACATCAACCGAGTCTAATTGACATTTATATAATACTTTACCACAAGCAGCAGAATAAACATACTTTCCAGGGGCATGTGATACAAAATAAGCCATGTCCTGAGTCATAAAAAATATAAAAAATTAAAATCTCATGGGGTGTCAGGGGCTAGGGTTCAGAAATTACCTACAGGGCACAATGTTCACTATCTAGGGAATGGACCATCCTAGGTCACAAAGGAAAACTCACAAAAATTATTGTGAACTTAATTAAAATGAAAGTGCAACATTTAAAATTGTTGGGAAACTGCTAAAGCAGTGGCTTAGAATAAAAATTATGGTGTTGAAAGCTTATATAAGAAAAGATAAATAATCTAAAATCAATAATATAAACTTTCACCTTATTTTAAAGAGAAATAAGCCAATTTTATCACTAAAATTAATACACAAAAGTAATTTTAAAGTTATTAATCAAAATATTTTGTTCAATATTGATTTTTTTTTCTATATGGCATTCTGCAAAGACATTTCTATGGATTCTGTGCACATTTGATTCCTTGGACTTTATTATTTGGCTTCCCAGATTTGGCTACATTCACACAGTCTTCTGAGAAATAAAAGAGGCCTATGTTTATATGTTAACAGCTATCTTGAAGTACATAAAAGGATTGTGAAAATTTTTAAGGATCACATAAATTAAATAATACATATCTTTATCTTCTGAGTTTAAATAATTTAGAAATCACAAATTATTTTTACTAGCTAGGAAAAAGATTCAAAGTAAGTAGAAGAAAGGAAATAATGAAGATGAATAAACATTAATAAAATTAGAACCAAAAAAGAAATGATAAACTCAATAAAGTTAATTTTTATTTGAAAAAATAAAATTGATAAGCTTATAGTAAGGCAAAAAAAAAAATTTCCAAAAGGTACCATCTACCAATATTAAGTATGAAACAGGGATATCACTACAGAACCCACAGATATGAAAAGGCTTAATCAAAGAATACTGCAAACAACTTTATACACACACTTGACAACCAAATGAAATATATCATTTTCCAGCCAGGCTTGGTGGCTCAGCCTGTAATGCCAGCACTTTGGGAGGCCGAGAAGAGTGAATTGCCTGAGCTTGCAGGCTCGAGACCCACCCGCGCAACTTGGCTAGACCTCATCTCTACAATAAATCAAAAATTAGCCGGACATGGTAGCATACGCCTGTAATTCGGCTACTTGGAAGGTTGAGGTGGAAGGAGCGCCGGAGCCCAACAGGTCAAGGCTGCAGTGGTGGCCGGGAGCGTGCCACTACACTCCAGTCTGGGCAACAGAGTGAGACTCCAACTCAAAAAAAAAAAAGAAATATATCATTTTCTTGAAAATCACAAAATACTAAAACATACATAAGATAGATAACCAAAATCATGCTGTATCTACTAAAGTAAACTAATTCCCAATTAATAAACCTCGAAGTGAAATAATTTTAGTGATAAGTTATCTGAAATACTTAAATATCTCTTCTAGAAAATAGAAAAGAAAATATTTCCCAATTCATATTATGAGGTTAGCATTTCCTTGACACTGAAACCAAAGACAGTAAAAAGAAAACAAACAAAAATGACAACAACAAAACACAGAGCAATATTGCCTATGAACAAATAACCATGAACACAAAAATTTTCCACAAAATATTAACTAAGTAAACCCAGCAATATATGAAATATAAACGTATAAATTTATATATAATATATACATATAAATACATTATATAAATTTATATTGTACATATTTATATTATACACATGTATAATATATTTATATGCACATAATATACCACAACCAAGTGAAGTTTATGATGGGAATGCAAAGGTATTTAATATTCAAAGATCAGCCAGTGTATTGAACCATATTACCAGCTAATAAAAAAAAATATCACTTGAAGCAAATAACATTTGACCAAATGTAGCACAAAAACTCTTAGCCAGGGAAAGCCATACATACATGTACCCATTGTACTTTCTGTAAGTCTTTGTGTAGTTAATCTTCCACTCCCTGGTACCCCAATCCTGCCCAATGGATACAGGTGGTGGTCTGGTTCTTCTGATGGAAAGGTGGCAGAGGGACTGAACCCTGCTCCCCATTGATGAGAATGAATAGGTGGTACCACTTGGGGTTAGGAAGCGCTTCACTTTTCCCATCCTAGTGTCAGCGGAGCATCTGACTCCATCCCAACCCAACCAAATGGGGTGAATCTGCCCTCAGCTTACTCCCTCTCTGATGGCAGCAGTGCCCATTCAGACACAGAGATAGGGGAGTTGATGGTCCACTTGGGAGATTGTCAGTGGGGTCAAGGAGGGAGCCAAACTTCCATCCCACCCATTTGCAGTGAAGCAGTGTGAGTCAGCCCTCTACCTTTGTTGGGATGTGAGGCAGGGACCTGTGGGAAGCTGAAATATGCACCAGCCTGTGCTGGATGTCAACAGGGGGAACTGCTGCTAAAATAAATTCTGAATACCAGTCCTTTGTTGTATATGCTGTTGTATACGTGGTTTGCAAATATTTTCTCTAAGGCTTTAGCTTGCTTTACTCTCATTAACAGTTTTGCTCATAGAACAAGCATTTTTAATTTTGATGAGGCCCAATTTTTATCATTTTTTCCTTTTAGTGCTTATGCTTTTTGGAATCAAGTCTAAGAACTCTTTGCCTAGCCCCAAATCCCAAAAGTTTTTATTTTGTGTTTTTCTAAAAGTTTTACAATTTTAGAAATTGCATTGACATGTCTGATGGATGTGTTGTGATCCCCTTCCACGCAGAGCACAGATTGACACAATGTCCCAGTTCTGGGATGATGTTCTCACTTGTTCTTGTGGGCCAAGGGAAGGGGTAACATCAATGGCCCTTTTGAAACAGAGTGCTGAGGTCAGAGCCCTGCAAAGTTCTTAAACCTGGGTTACCTCTTCAAGGCGCTGAACAGGGCAGAAGTCAATGAACAGAGATTTCAAGCACAGGAGCGGAGGCAGAGGGGCAGAACTGGCAGCTGAGCTGAAAACAGGGTCCTTGGAGTAAACCAGCAGAAGGACCTTGTGTAGAGGTTTCCATGGGGCCAGGGTGAGTACTCTGATGGCTTTTTGTTCCCTTTTGGTGTGTTTACAAGGACTAAAATAGCACTGCCAGGGAGATGAAAATCTGTAGACAGCGCAGAGAAAATGAGACTGAAACCACATAGTTCTGTAGGGCAGTGTAGGGCTTCAAACCCAGACCTTTCTGATTCCAGACATTCATCTGCCCTCCTGCTGCCTGTCTTGAAAATCCAGTGTGGCCATTTGGTAATGCCTGCAGCAAATACAGCAAAATGATTGTGTCCTGCAGCCTTGGGGATCCCATTGCCTCAGCAAAGATCAGGCAGAAGAGGCACATCAAGGGTTATTTAAGTCAATGTTTCCTAAAAGGGATATAATCCTTGGTTGGAGGCAGTCACATCAGATTTACCTGTGCTTCTTCTCTAGACCCCACCCAGTGATTTTAGTGGGGACACAGAATAAGGATTTTTGTCAGCACGTCTATGTGCTTCTTGTTCATTGTAAAGCTTGTGGGTTGCCACTTTCATTAATTTCCACAAAGAGGGAGGTTGTTGCTGGGTGCAGGAAGGTATGTCTGAGGAAAACGCATGTGAACTCTAGAGGTTAAGTAATAGAGACAATACCAGACTCAGTAACAAGGCAAGACAGGTGACTCTTGTCAATAAAGTGAAAACTTAGAAGTTTGGCTTCTGAAGCTTTCTGGATAGTGCTCCTCTGGAGAGGAGCACTCTGATGTCCAAATATGCATAATCTGTTTAGCGCCTTTTGAAATGGCAACTCTGATTGCTTGGTTTTAAATCAGCCCTATAATTACTGATGCTACACAACATCTCCCAAATAATTAGGGAGTAGTCCAGGAATCACTGGTTATGAGATATAACCAGAGTTCCATGGGGTTTTTAATTTGTGGAGTTTTAAAATGCCCAGGAGTTTCAATTAAAAGATGTTTACTCATGTAAAATAGGAAGTGTGACAGGGGGAGCCAAATCCCTGTAAGCAAAGACTTGAAAGAGGACTGAAGTTAGGGAAGGCCAGCTGCCAGACACCATGTGTAGGAAGTGTGGGGCTTCCCCTCTATGGCAATCTTCAAAGTCAAGGAGGAGGTTTCAAACATTTTCCCAGTCAAAACTGGGACAAACACTCCAGCAGCTAAATCAATTTCCAATCACTTCCTCTCCCTCCTTTGGAAAGTTTAAAGTGCTGAGAGTTCTGTTGCCAGAGATGGGTTGGGTTTTCAACTTTTGTCTGACTGTCCTCTGTGCCATAAGGGCTCTTTTGCTTCCACTTTTCCTAACCTGAACCATGTGCCTCTCCCCTCAGGGCTGGTTTAGCCAGGGCTGGACTGTGTGTTGTATGCTCAGGAGCAACCCTATTTCTCTCCTCCACTGAGCAGGGCAGATGCCAGGAACAGTGTTCTTTAAAGTTGCAGGAACCTGCCACCCTGGTGAAGTTTCTACGGGTTCAGTGGTCTGTGATGTGTCAAAACATGCCCTCGAAGGGAAGGGACAAATGTGCATCTAGTCACTCTCACCACTGAGAATGAGAACAACACATCCTGGGTGTGGCCTCAGGTTTTGGAGAGGAAGTATGGGTCTTGGACACCCTGCTCTGGCCTATTATTTACCCAGAAACTGCCCGTTTGAATGGTACCCAGAGCAAGAGAAGGCTCTTTAACAAGGCACAGCTGACATGTTAGTGGCCCTGTGACTTGTACTCTAAGAGCCTGCAGATAATGGCACTTGGAGCATCTGCAGTTGAGAGGGTGGATGTATAGGTCTAGATGAACCTCAAGTTTCAGAGCAACCCATGCTCTCTTCTGTTTTTTGAGAAACAGTTTCTGGCTTGCTGCTGGGCTCCAGTGGAGATTAAAAATTTAACTGTGAAACATGAAGCATGTCAGTTTCCTGTTGCTGCTGGGAAACAACACACATTTTTTCTTTTTACAGTTCTGAGATCAAATGTCCAAAATGAGTCACACCGGGATAAAATCAAGGTATAGGGGTGGAGGCTGTTTCCTTCTAGGGGATCCAGGAAAGAAGCCATTTTCTTTCCTTTTTCACCTTCTGGGGTCACCCACATTCCATGGCTCTTGGCCCGACATTACCCTAAAGTCTGCTTCCAGCCTCACTTCTCCATCTCTGTCTCTGGCTCCCCATCTGCTTCTTCCCCATAAGAGTACTTCCATGGCACAATTTCTTGTGGGACCAGTCAGTCCTGTGGTGGCAAGGGATTGAATTGGAACATTTCCATCCCAGAAGGAGCAGTAGTTTGTCCTCCCAAGGAACATTATCTCTAGACATGTCTGCACTTCTTGCTTCTATCCAGACCACTGTTGGAGGACCTACAGAGCACCTTGCTCACTGTCATGACCTTCCCTGTGGTATTACTTCTGTAGCATTGTCCCAGGGCTGTGGCAACAAAGAACCACAACCTGAGTGGCTCAGAACAACTAAAATTTACTCCCTCACAGTTCTGGAGGCTAAATGTCTAAAATCAGGGTGTTGGCACTCCCTCTGAAACCTTTAGGGAAGGGACCCTTCCTTCCTCCTTCCAGTTGCTGATAGCCCCAGCATTCCTTGGCTTGTGGCAACATCACTCCAATCTCCATATGGTCTTTTCTTTGTGTCTTTCTGCTATGCATATCTTTGTGTCTAAGCTTCCCCTTTTAAAAAAGACAGCAGTCATATGGGACCAGGGGTTAGCTTAATGATCTCTTGCTAACTTGATGACACTTGCAAATAAAGTCACATTCATAGGTTCTAACATCTAGGACATAATATCATTTATAGGAGGTATACTTCAATCCACAAAAACCAATGCTCAATAAATGATGTTATTTCTCCATTAGCTAAAAAATCTATGGGTTTGGAAACTAAGGAGTGTATGTAGGAGAGCCTCTTTTCTCCATTACCTAAACTCATACACTAACAAAACTTCTATCTGTCCCCATGATTCTGGGCTCTGTTGGCCTAGTGGTCTTAGTTCCCAAGGAGACCATGTGTGTAGCAAGGAAACAACAAAGGTACATTGAACTGGAAGCTGAGCCTGGGTCATTTTGGTGTCTCTTCTGAACTCACAGAAAAGGGGTTCCTGTTCTGGCTGTGATGACTATTCCTGACCAGTAGAAGGGCCCAGAACACTGTTAGAGGGGAAGTGGGCCCGAACCCCAGGCACTCCCAGCACACTGTGGTCCCCATGTCCACTGGTTAATGTTCATAAACAACTACATCAAACCACAGATGCAGGAGCACTAATGACCCAGCTCCATTACGGAATGAAGGTTTAAGTAATCTGACCTTATAAAAAAATCTATGGTCAGTTGAGGAAGCAGCCACAGACAAAGTGGACATGGGATGGATAATAGAAAAAGGAAAATCAACTATGGCCAAATAACCAGGCATAGAAACAAAGACTGCAGTAGTTAACCATAGTGCAGAAGAAAATATGCGTAATAACATTTGAGTAATACATTATTTTGCTTCTCCTCCTTTTTCATTATTTTAGTACCCAATATAAGGTATGGAAATAGTGTTAACCCTGGATTAAGTTACAGAATATTGAGGAAGGATTGTATCTGAACTAGAAAAAGAACATCACACAGAGATAATTAATGTTGATTTCGGTGTTTCCCACTTTAAAGAGATGATGTGCATGAATAAGAAGTTATAAGATGCAGCTGTATCTTGCCAAGCTTAAGCTTGAGCCAGCCCTCATCTCTACTTGGAGGTTCAATGCTGAGATGACCAACTGGTGGACACTGCTGATAGTATGACATTCACTCCATCACCACAATGCTCTCATCTCCAAGGGAGAGGAGACCAAGAGCTATGCTAGTCCAAATCCTCTTCCTGTGGGGTTAGGATTTGCTGATGACTGGGATGCCTGTGAGGTGGGGCTCGTGGAAGAGGAACAGAAGTGTGACTCCCAGAGGAGCCACAGCCCTGCACACAGGCTGATGTGAGATCCATGTTGTTTTTTCATGGGCACTTGGACCCACCTTTGTCACAGTTGCCACTTCCAGAGAAGCCTTGGGGAAAAAAATCCACAATTGCTTGGGCTTCAGTGATGCATCGCTCTTGAACTCTGGGTTGACATTTCTGAACCGTGTTCCCTCAGCTTACCAACATTGATGTAAGCTCAAGTCACACCTCAGTCCCCATAAAAGAACTTGTCTTTCCTGATTAACCTCATGTGTATACATCCTCTTTCATCATGCTCCTCCCATTATGGAGAGGACTCCTTTCTGACTTGTACTTGCTGCCTGTGTTTCTGCTTTCTTCCCTAAACTTCTAGAAGTCAGGTCCCAAACTCTATGAATCTTTGGGTCACTGGTGCTTTCCATGAGGACACACTGACTGAATGAATGAATACTTGAAAGTACCTTACATCATGCCATCTAAGCTTTGGGTCCAAGCTACCCAGATTTCCCCTGCCACAGAGAGTGGCTTATTGGCTGACTGGGGAATAATCCTTACATAAGAGAAGAGATAAAAGAAACCTGGGCCTTTGCCTCCAACTGGGATGAAAGGATAGGCAGCTTGTATTAGTTTTCTGTAGCTTTTATAACACAGTACCAAAAACTGAGTGGCTTAAAGCAACAGAAATCTATTGTCTCACAGTTTGAGAGGCTAAGAGTTCATTATCAAATTGTGTTGTCAGGGCCACGCTTTCCCTGAATTTCTAAGGGAAAGTCCTTCCTATCATTTGGTGGTGGCAGCATTCCTTGGCATCCTTGACTTATGAATGCAGTACTCCAATCTCTGCCTCTATCTTTACCTGACCATCTTTCCTATGTATGTCTCTGTGTCCAAATGTCTCTCTTCTTATAAGGACAGCAGTCATTGGATTAAGGCCCACCCTACTCAAGTATGACTTTACCTTAACTTGATTACATCTGCAAATACCTTATATTCAAATAATATTAGTGTTCTGGCTTGCTCACCACAGAGCAACAGATTCCAATCTCTGTGACCAGTGGATTAACTACTCAGAAGGAATATCCTGAAAACACAAATTCCAGAGGGACAGGATGAGTGCTGAGTCTCAGGCACCCCACCCCCTACTCTAATTCAGCCACAGGACAAAGGTTGTGGCCAGAAAAGGACAAGGGAGACCTTCAAAGAGATCAGTGTGGGTACACACATGTACCCAATGCATCATCATATAGACTGGTGGTGGGGAATGGGTCTCAGGGAACCCACACCACAATCAGTGAACATTGTAGTTTGCAAGTAGTTTCTGAATTCTAGCTCCCCATCCTCTACCTTATTTGACTCTCAAAACTACAAGAGTCAGCAAAGCTTCCCACCCACAGGCCTGTTTCAAAATAGAACAAATTCTGAGCCCTGATCAGGGAAGAATAGAGGACTGAGCAAACATCAGAAGTGAAAGCCTCTCCCACTGCCACTGAATAATGGAACTAAAGAGAACAAAAAGAGGTCTGTCACAAATGAGGGGGGAAAATCAATGGAAGAACACAATTAATTTCCAGTGTAACAAAGAGGAAATGCCTAAAAAAATCAGACATCAGAGCCCAAACAATGGAAGTTACCAATGACTGGCCCCAGAATATAACAGGGATTAGAGAATGGATGGAAAGAGTGAATAATATTCAAGAAAGACAAGATGCAACACTGAAAAAACTTGTAGCAGAGATTTTGACCATTAAAAATTTCACCCAGGAAATAAATTACAAGATGACAAGCATGAAAAGCAGAGTTAATCAAGCAGAAGAAAGAATCTCAGAACTTGAAGACCAAAACATTGAAAGAAAACTCAGAAAGAAAGAATAAAGATTCCAAGAGATGTGCAATTACATCAAAAGGCAGAATCTACACCTGATTGGTATCCCAGAAGAAGAAAGGGAAATGGAGAATACCTTGGAGCAAGTTTTCTAGGAGTTCATCCAAGAAAACATTCCCCATCTCATCAGAGATGTTATCATTCAAACACAAGAGATACAGAGAGCCCTCATAAGACATCAGATGAGAAGACCAATGCCTATACACATAGTAACTTGCCTACCAAAGTAGGCACAAAAGAAAAAATCCCAAAGGCAGCAAAAGAGAAAGGTCAGACTACCTACTGGGGAAAAACAACCAGAATAGCAGCAGACCTGTCAGCAGAAACTCTACAAGTTAGATGGCACTGTAGACCAATATTCAAAGACCTCAAAAATAAACAATTTCAACCAAGAATTCCCTCCCCATTCAAGCTCAGCTTTATCAATGATGGAGAATTAAAATCCTTCCCAAACACCCAATCCCTAAGAGATTATGCAGCTTCGAGACCAGCTCTACAGGAGATGCTTTAAAGGGTATTAAGCACAGAAGAAAGAAAAAAAATAATTACCACGCACTTCTGAAGAGAACCCCAGAACACAGAATCAACAGAGACTACATCACAACAGCAAACTTGAAAACACACACGTACATCAATCCAAAAGCTAACAGAAAACAAAGAAAAGACTTTATAAGAACCTCATGACAGGGATAAACAGTCACACTTCAGTAATCAGCCTGAATGTGAATGGACTAAATGCACCACTGAAAAGACACAGAATGGTAAACTGGATAAAATACTTATGACCCAATTATTTTCTGCATGCAGGAAACTCATTACACCATAATGGATGCACACAGACTTAAAATTACAGGATGAAAAATTAGTCTCCGCAAATAGACAACAAAAGAAGGCAGGAGTTATTGTCTTAATATCAGACAAAACAATCTTTAAGCTATCAAAAATTTAGAAAGGTATGGAAAGGCACTACATAATGATAAAAGGTTTAGTCCATCAACAAGAAATATCTATCCTAAACATATATGCACCCAACACAGGAGCACTGGTGTTTATAAAGCAACTACTGAGTAAGCCAAAATAAGATATTAACTCTATATTATAGTTGGGGACTTAAATATCACACTAACAACCCTAAATCTATCATCAAGGGCAAAAAAATCAACAAAGAGATCTGGAACCTCAACTTGATAATTAACTAAATGGAATTAATAGATAATTACAGAATACTCCACCAAATAACCAAAGAATATACATTCTACTCACCACCACATGAGCGCATTCCAAGATTGATCACATCCTTGGCCATAAATCAAACATAAACAAATTCCATAAGATTGAAATACTACCATGCATCTTCTCAGACCACAGTGGAATAAAAATAAATATTAACACCAACACAATTCCCCAAAAACCCACAAAGACATGGACACTAAACAGCATGATGCTGAGTGACTACTGGATCAATACAGAAATCAAAACAAATTAGGATTCCTGGAAACAAATGAAAATGAAGAAACATCTTACCAAAACCTCTGGGATGCCATGAAATCAGTTCTAAGAGGGGAATTTATATTTCTACAAATACACATCAAGAAAATGGAAATGTCACAAGTGAACACTCTAACAAATCACCTAAGGAGCTGGAAAGGGGAAGACAAGGACACCAGAAACCTAACTTTAGCAAAAGAATCCAGATCACCAAAGTAAAAGCCCAAATATGAAACATAGAAGACAAAAATATCATAGAAAAACATTAACAAAACAAAAAGCTGCCTCTTTGAAAGAATAAACAAGATGGATAGACTCCTAGCCAAAATGACCAAGAAAAGAGAGAAAGAGTCCAAATAAAAACAGTCAGTAGTGCAAAAGATCAAGTCACAACTGAGCCCAAAGAAATACAAAAGATTATCATATTACTATGCACACTTATATGAAAACAAAGTTGATAACCTAAATGAAATCGAAGACCTTCTGACATCACACAGCCTCCCAAGGCTTAAACGGGAAGACACTGAGATACTAAATAGACCAATAAAAACCCAGAAAATTGACTCAGTCATAAGAAAACTACCTATTAAAAAAAAAAAAGTATTGGACCAGATGGCTTTTCAGTGAAATTTTACAAAACATATAAGGAGGAACTGATACCAATCCTACTGAAAGTATTCCAGGCAATTGAGAAAGACAGAATTCTCCCTAAATCATTTTACAAAGCTAACATCCAAACTTGGAAAAGATCCAACAAAAAAAGAGAACTACAGGCCGATATCCCTTGGATTCCAGCAAATCAATTCCAACAACACATCTCAAAAATCATCCACCATGACCAAGTAGGTTTCATCCCCAGGATGCAGGGCTGGTTCAACATCTGCAAAACCATAAAAGTAATTTAATACATCAACAGATGTAAAAAAAAGAACCACATGGTTGTATCATTAGATGCAGAAAAAGCTTTTGATAAAATCCAGCAACCCTTCTTGATAAAAACCCTCAAACATCTAGGCATAGAAGAAACATACCTCAAAATAGTAAGAGCCATCTATGATAGACCCACAGCCAGCATATTGCTAAACAGACAGAAACTGGAAACATTTCCCCTGAAAATCAGAACAAGACAAGACTGCCCACTCTCACCCTTCTTGTTCAACATTGTCTTGGAAGTTCTACTTGAGCAATTAGACAAGAGAAGGAAATCAGGGGTATCCAAATAGGAAAAAAGGAAGTTAAGTTACCCCTGTTTGCTGATGATATGATCCTATACCTTGAAAACTCAAGAGAATCTGTCAAAAACCTGATTTCACTGATAAAGGACTTTAGCAAAGTCCTTTTATTTATTTTGACAAAATATATGTGCAAAAGACAGTTGTATTCTTATATACAACGAACAGGTGGAGAACAAAACAGAAAGCACAATTCCATTGACAATAGCCACAAAAAAGTGAAATACCTCAGCATTCCCCTAACGAGAGAAGTGAAAGACCTTTACAGCAAAAACTACAAAACACTGCTCAAAGAAATTAAATATGACACAAAAAATAGAAAAATATTCAATGCCCCTGGATAGGAAGAATCAGCATTATTAAGATATCTATCCTACCAAAGGCAATCTACAGATTCAATGCAATACCCCTCAAATTATCAACACCATTCTTCTCAGACCTGGAAATGCCAATACAGAAATTCTTATGGAAACATAAATGACCACAAATAACCAAAATAATACTTAGCAAAAGAAACAAGCAGGAGGTATCACACTTCTAGACTTAAATTTTACTATAAGCCTACAGTAATCAAAACTGCCTAGTATTGGTACAAGAATAGGCATATAGACCAATGGAACAAGATAGAGATTCCAGAAGCAGAACCTCAATTTTTCAACCAACTCTTCTTCGACAAAGCCTCCACCAACAACCACTGGGGAGAGGAGAACATATTCAGTAAATGGTGCTGGGAAAACTGACTGAACACATGCAGAAGATTGAAACAAGACCCTTATCTAAAACCATACACAAAAATCAACTCAAAATGGATCAAAGACCTGAATGTAAAACCTCAAACTATAAGAACCTTAGAAAATGCAGGAGACACTCTTATGGAAATTGGAACTGGCAACTGATTCCTGATCAAAACCCCAGATACCCATGCCATAAGAGATAAGATAGACAAGTAGAACTTCATCAAACTGACAAAATTCTTCAATGTCAAAGAACCATCAAGAGAATGGGGAGACAGCCCACAGTATGGAAAAAATATTTGGCAAATGTTCAGGATCCACTTATGAGTGAGAACATGTGATACTCTGATTTTATTTTTGTGATAGATCACTGAGTATGATAGACTCTAAATCAGTCCATGTTGCTGTGTAGTTCATATGTTTTTCCTTCTTTATGGCTGCATAGTATTCCATTGTGTATATGTACCACATTTTTTTATCCAATCCAGTTTCAATGGGCAGCACAGTTGGTTCCATGCTCAAAAATATTTGCAAACTGTATATCTGACAGAAGCCTAGCATCCAGGATCTACAAGGAACTCAAAAGTGCTGAAAGGAAAAAAAACAAACAACCCCATTTAAAAGTGGGCAAAAGGCATGAATAGACACTACTCAAAAGAAGATGTACAGGCAGCCAACAGACACATGAAAAACTGCTCAGCCTCACTAATCATGAGAGAAAAATGCAAATCAAAACCACAATGAGATATCACTTAACCCCAGTAAGAATAGTCATCATTAATAAAACAAACAACAGATGCTGGAAAAGATATGTAGAAAAAGGAACACTTCTACACTGCTGATGGGAATGCAAACGAGTTCCCCTTCTTTGGAAAACAGTGTGGTGATTTCTAAAAGAACTAGACATTGAACTTCTATATGACCCAGAAAAACCCCTACTGGGAATATTCCTGGAGGAATTCAAATCATTCTACAAAAACATATACCTGCACATGCATATTTATTGCAGCACTATTCACAATAGCAAAAACAGAGAACCAACCGTGCTGCCCATCGAAACTGGACTGTATAAAAAATGTGCTTCATATTCTCAATGGATAATACACAGCCATAAAGAAGTACATGCATATGGACTTCACAGCAACATGGATTAATTTAGAGTCTATCATACTCAGTGATCTATCACAGAAACAAATATCAGAGTACCACATGTTCTCATGCATTAGTGGACCCTAAACATTTATCATAATACTATAAAAAAGGGATTGGCAGTAGTGGGATACTACCAGGGTGGGGATGGGAGGAAGGACACAACATCAATAAGGGCACCTGATCTCAATCAAGCTAGGCAAAGTGTATAACAAGGGAGGCCCAAATCTTACCTGTATGTTTTATATCTAATCCTGAATTGTACCCCACATATTAAAAAAAATAAGTGATACCATGCAGCATTTAGTTTTTCATTTCCATTTCTGCATTATTTTACTAAGGATGATGGTCTCCAATTCTATTTAGGATGCTCCAAAAGTATTATTTGATCCTTTTTATGGCTGAACAATATTCCATGATTATATATAATGATACCTTGGGTAGATATCAGCTAGTGGGATTGATGGATCAAATGGTGGATCGACTATTTTTCTTTGAGAAAGAATATTATACCAACTTTCATAGAGTTTATAGTAGTTTTCACTCCTGCCAACAGTATATAAGTGCCCCCTTTTCTACAGGCCAATATCCGTGATGAACATAGATGCAAAAATACTCAGCAAGATTCCAGCAAATCAGATCCAATGGCATATATAAAAAAATCATCCACCATGACCAAGTAGGCTTCATACCCAGGACGCAGGGCTGGTTCAACATCTGCAAGATAATAAACGTAATTAAATACATCAACAGATATAAGCATAGGAATTGCATGATTATGTCATTAGATGCAAAAAAAGCTTTTAATAAAATTCAGCACCCTTTCTTGATAAAAATCCTTGAACACTTAGACATAGAGGGAACAAAACTCAAAAGAGCAAGAGCCATCTACAATAAACCACAGCCAACATACTGCTAAATGGACAGAAATTGAAAGCATTTCCCCTGAAAACCAGAACAAGACAAGGCTGCCGACTTTCATCCCTTCTGTTCAATATAGTGTTGAAAGTCCTAGATAGAATAATCAGACAAGAGAAAGAAATCAGGGGTATCCAAACAGGAAAAGAGGAAGTCAAGTTATTTCTCTTTGCAGATAATATGATCCTATACCTTGAAAATCCAAGAGAATCTGTCAAAAACCTTCTTACACTGATAAAGTACTTTGACAAAGTCTCAGGGTACAATATCAATGTGCAAAATACAGTCACATTCTTATACACCAACAGCAAACAGGCAGAGAACCAAATAAAAGCACAATCCCATATACAATAACAACAAAAAGATGAAATACCTCGGCATCTTCCTAACCAGGAAAGTGAAAGATCTTTACAATGAAAACTACAAAATACTTCTCAAAGAAATCAAAGGTGACACAAACAAGTGAAAAAATATTCCATGTTCATGGATTGGAAGAATCAACATTGCTAAAGGTGTCTATCCTACCAAAGGCAATCTACAGATTTAAAGCAATACCCATTAAATTACCAACATCTTTCTTCTCAGACTTGAAAATGACAATACAAAAATTCATATGGAAACATAAATGACCACAAATAGTCAAAACAGTTCTCAGCTTAAGAAACAAAGCAAGAGGTATCATATTTCCAGACTTTAAACTTTATTATAAGGCAACAATAATCAAAACAGCCTGGTATTGGTACAAGAACAGGCATATAGACCAATGGAACAGGATAGAGATTCTGGAAGCAAAACCTCAATTTCTCAATCAACTCTTCTTTAACAAAGTCTCCACTGTCAACCACTGGGGAGAGGAGAACCTACTCAGTAAATGTTGCTGGGAAAACTGGCTGATCATATGTAGAAGATTAAAACAAGACACCTATCCATCACCAAACACAAAAATAAACTTGAAATGGATCAGAGACCTAAACATAAAACCTCAAACTATAAGAACCTTAGAAAATGCAAGAGACACTGTTACGCAAATGGAACTGGAAACCAATTCCTGAACAAAACCCTGGATGCCCATGCCATCAGAGATAAGATAGACAAGTGGGATCTCATCAAACTGAAAAGCTTCTGCTAAGCAAAATAAACCATCAAGAGAGTGGAGAGACAGCCCACAGAATAGGAAAAAAATATTTGCCCAATATGTATCTGACATAGACCTAACATCTAGGATCTACAAGGAACTCAAACATGCTGAAAGGAAAAACAAACAAACAACCTCATTAAAAAGTCGACAAAAGATATGAATAGACACTTCTCAAAAGAAGATATATAAGCCACCAACAGATACATGAAAAAATACTCAACCTCACTAATCATCAAAGAAGTCCAAATTAAAACCACACTGAGATACCACCTAACTCCAGTCAGGATAACCATCATAAATAACTCCCTAAACAACAGGTATTGGAGAGGATGCGGGGGAAAACTAAACACTTCTACACTGGTGATTCCTAAAACATCTAAAAATTAACCTTCCATATGGCCCAGTAGATCCTCTCCTGGGAATATATCCAGAGGAACTCAAGTCACTCTGTGAAAAAAATACCTGCACACGCATGCTTATTGCAGCATTATTCACAATAGCAAAAACATGGAACTAATCGTGCTGCCCATTGAAAGTGGACTGGATTTTTTTAAATGTGGTACATATACACAATGAAATATTATGTAGCCATAAAGGACAAAATTATGAACTTCACAGAAACTTGGATGGATTCAGGGTCTATAATACTCAATGATCTATCACAGAAACAAAGAACTGAGCACCATATATTCTCGTTCATAAGCAGACCCTGAGCAATTTATCATAATGCTATAAGAAAGGTATTGGCAGTAGTGGGAAACTGCCAGGGAAGGGAGGGGGACACACTTCATAAATAAGGGCACCTGATCTCAAATTAGGTGAAGTGAGGACCCACATCTTTAAAATTTTAAAAAAAAAGACAAATCAAAGGCAAAAATAAAAATAAGATCACATTTGAAGGTACTGGGGATTTGGACTTGAGCATCTTTTTGGGAAACTCATTCAACCCATAAGAGTTAGTCCAAAGCCAGTAGCTATTTATCTAAAACTTGACAATTGAGCAGGGCTTCTTCAGGTAAGTTGCATAGAAAGACTAACTCAGGTACCATCAAAAGCCCACGTAAATGCAGGGAGATAGTTGCCAGAATGAGATCAGAAGGCCAGAATACAGAATGCAGGAGATATGGTCCTTACTTGGTGCTGGACACACAATGATAGCCAGATTGCTATCCTGGCTTCGAAAGGCACACTGTCACTGAGTGGGGACCAGAACTGCAGAAACCACGGGCCCAGGAGTCACAACTGGTGTTACCTTGAAGCTAGCACAAAGGATAGATGAGATTTGCAGAAAGGGCCCTTCCATTCTGGAGTGAGGGCAGCCTAGTGGAGAGGCTTCCCAGGGTCAATGAGGTTTAATCTGGGACCTGGGGACCAGCAGGGATTCCCCAGGAAAGCAGCAGGGAGAGGGCCTTCTACCTCTCTACTATTGAAAATCCTGATGCCCAAGCCTTACCTAAGCTAAGTTAAAAATCCCTGGATAGAATCAGGTGATCCAGTGTGCATCTCTCACATTGCAACCCAGAGATGTTGACATGGGACTAGCCTTGCCAAGGCCTGGTCTACAGTGAAAGCTGGGAGTGTGAAGAAAGTACAGGGAGTTCTATGTTCCTGGAGCTCTCAGGGCCTAGGGAAGGCCCCAGAGAGGAGGTAGAGATATCACCTTGGGCTGTTGATTAGGTGCTTAGGGGCAGTGATAAAGATATTGGGGAATCCTCCAAGGATTTTGGAGGTGGGAAGGCTATGATTAGATTTATAATCCAGAAAGGTCTTGCTGGCCTTCAATAAAGAAGTTAAAGGGAAGGGACTGGAAGCAGGTTAATCATTACTGCAATGGCCAGGTGTGGCTTGGAGGCATAGTCTTAGACTGGTCAGTGGAGGACAAGTGGGAATGACCATTCCCTCCCATCCCCTCTTCCATGTGTTTTGGTTCAGCTTTTATCTCTCTGTAAGCTTATCATAAGAAAGAGCTCTCTTAACTTCCCTTGTGACTTTTTTCTTCTCTAAAGACAGCGCAGTCTCACTCAGGATAGAAATGATGATGGATAATAGACTCCGAGAGCTGCTTTGGACGCAAAGGAGTGAAGAAGTGGATGTCACAATCAGTAGCTCACCAGCAATTCAGACAGAAAATACACCAGATGAGATTACTGTGGGAGATACTTCAGACTGACTGAATACATCAATACATCTCTGCACGCGCGTGCACGGTGTCACTGCTTCCCACAACGGATCGGCCACTGCACTGACTGACAGCCAGGCTCATCACCAGCCTGCTGGGGGACCCTCCTTGCCCAGCAAACCAGAAAGCTGAACTCTTTCTGTTGATTTCACTCCCTAGTTATTTTCTTCACCAGTCTAAGAAATAATTCTTTGAATAGTGGTTGCCAGAAATTGTGAGCTACATGTGGTATCATATTTGAAGATAGTGTCATTTTAAAACCTTGAGAAATTAAGCTGGAAATAAACTTATAAATAATTTAGGCTGAGATGTTTCTACTACAGGGAGGGTCAAAGGAGGGAATAGCTTGCCCAAATCATATATTTTGTTTCCTGGCCGACTGACCTAATTATTGACACACTTTGCTGCTTATCAGAATCACTCAAGAAAATAAAATTTAAAAAACCCTTGATTCCCTGGACTCACCCCAGACCAATCAATTCAGAGATGCTGAGGGTAGGACCCAAGCATCTGTATTTTTTAGATCTTTGTGGATGATGCCAATTGTGAGCCAGGGCACTAACCCACTTGCGTTCAGCACCGTCTCCTGCACCTGGGGCTCCAGGAATACCTGAGCTGTCTTGGCTCCAGGGTGAGGCACCAGCTGGCTTTCTGTCCATGGAGAGACCACAGTCCTTGCTGCCCACATGGATGGCTCTCCCTCACTCCTCTCCAAGGACACATCTACCGTGTGGCAGTCGCCTAAACCTCTTACCAAATGGCTTTGTTTTGTTTTTCCTGTTTCTGGGTGGACAAGAAGCACAAAGTTATAAATAGTCACGATGTTGGGATGTGTGTGGCTCTCTGAGGCTGTCAAAACCAGCCTTGTCAAAAAGCTCTCATGTTGACAGCCTGAATTCTGCTCCCCACACTGCCCATGTTCACAGCTGCCCCCAGGGAAGAGGGTCTGGGAGGGAGGAGCCTTCCTTCCTTAGCTGGGGATATCCTTGGTTCTGGGATGCTAGGCCAGTCCTCCCTGGTTTCACATTTATACCTATACCCTGAATGGTGCCCTGACCTTTTCTCTCCTGGGCTTGGGGGAGCTTCATGATTATGAGATTTTCCTGTGTCCGTGCCAAAGTTGTTCTCTGCAGATGTGTTCCATGTTCACTGTCCACATGGAATCTGCTGATGCCGGTGAAACATGATTAGGGCCTCAGAAGGCTGAGTTTAGCAGCTCAGGAGAAGTCAGTTGGAGGAGGTGGAAGGGGTCTGTCTTCATCATAGTCGCATGGCATTTATGTATCTGCTTATCTGCTCACTCACCCCTTACTCACTTTCTGGATCACTATAATTGTTGCCAACATCTGGGGAAGAGAGTGGATCATTTGATCCAGATGTGCTCACTCCTGGTATGACCCTGGGCAATGAGCTGAGACCCCCAGTTTACCTCAGTTTCCTCATCTGCAAATTAGGGATAACAAGAGTACCTCCTCTCATATCACTTTGAGGATTCACATGCTAATTCAATAAAGCATTTAGTATGTTTGGAGAGCACTGAGTGCTGTGTGTGCAAAGTAATAAATAAATATAGTCTGCAAGCACTTTCCGAGCATCACGTCAATTTTTCCTCATGACGGCAGGACGTGACATGAACTTCCCCAATCATGAGCCCCAGGAAAACTTGCTACCTCTCCTTGAAGAAGCGGAGATCTTTTTCTATCTCTCCTATACTGTGCCTGGTACTAAGGAGTGGCACAGGCTAGTGTGTTTGCTGAAGGATTGATCCAGTGACCTCTATTTTCAATGCATGGTAACTTATGGTTTATGAAGACTAATTTGAGCTAGAAACCAGAAACTCTAAGTTAGAATTCTCTATCCATCATTATCTGAAATTGAGAGAATTGCATCTAGGCACTTCTGAACTTGCTTTCTCATATCTACAATGGAGGAGGACATGGCATTGGTTCGGAATACTGACATTGATAATGTCATTGAACTGTTCCCTAATGTGTTAGATTTAACATGGCCTGGTCTGCTGGAATTCAAACAAGCAAATTTGTATTTAAATCTTGCTGCAAATATAATGACCTTGGGTACATCTGTTAACTCCATGAGTCTCAGAATTCTCATCTAAAAAGAGGAAATATGAAGATCTGTATAACACATGGCCATGATGAATATTTTACACAGGGAGAAAAATTCCAGATGACATGGAACCCTTTTTCAAGTGACAGCATGTGGGTGATAAGGTTTGGAAGAAGCATGACACTATTTAAATGCAAAGTAGAGAAATACTGTGTTCATAGGCATTAACCTGAGAATTGCCTGGTGACAATCCTTAGCTCCAGGAAGGTCATGTCCCGTGGAAAGAGCCAGCGGGATTATGGAGGGAGAAAAGGCCAATAACTGCCACACTTGGAAGCCAAGGCAGAAGAATGAGAAGGGGTTGCGGTGGCAGAGATGTGGAGGCGGACATGGAACACTTTGTCCCATGACTATGATGGAGGCTGAGAGAGTGTGTCTAACAAGACTGTCCTGTAGAGTGGGAAGTCCTGACTGTGCAGAACCAAGTTCTCTTTGTGTGTTAGTCAGAGCTCATTGATGATATAGAGTGTTTCTCCCCAGGAAGAGAAATCTGACTGGGAGATTCAACTATCCCAGAGCAAAGTCTGGAAACCCTTAAGGGGACCTTGAAATTTCATAAACCCAAGTCCAGAGAATGCTAGCTGGCTTTCATCTTTGCTAAAAGCCTAAGGTAGTGTGTCTGGCAAATGACATTTTCTTCAGTGACTGGTGTGGAGAAGACTCTCACAAAGAACATTAGCATGCAACTATTTTCTTTCCACAGTCCAACAGCAATGCCCCATTGCATGAATCAATGTCTAAGTTCTTGAGTGAAAAGATTATTCCCAGGAAAAAATGTTTTAAAAATTTTGCAACTCATTAGGAAATCTGATGCCCAAACAATTAGGGGGAAAATGCCTTTTAGGGGTGCAAAGACATTTTTCTGAGAGAATGTACTCCAGGGAGGATGGAAGCTGAATCCAAGTCAGCCAGGGCAGTGGTAAGAACAAAAGGTCCTAGACTTATTGGCAGTCTTGAAATAACACCAGTCATTTGGCACAGCATCCAATAGAGATGAAGCTGATGTGGGAATTGGGTTATGTACAAGAAGGAAAGAGAATTTGGAAGAAGATGATTCCTGTCTTAAAATGCTTCTGATGGGCTGTCATGTGAGAAGAGAACAGGTCTACTCTGTATAGCCATAGGGATTAGAACAAGACAGATGGAAGGAAATTACAGGATAACAGATGTAGATTCAAAGAGAGGAAAAATTATCAGAGCTGCCCAACCGTGGTGAGGAATCACATCTAGCATTTGTTGAGCAAGTATGCTGTGCCAGGCACTGGGCTGAGTACTTGGCATGCATGAATTTATTTAATATTTAGAACACCTTCTAAGGTTGATGTTGTTGTTGTTGTTGTTGTTGTTGTTGAGGGAATGGAAGCATAGAACACGTCTGCAAATTGTTTCATTAAGTAATGAATCTAGGATCCAGACACTGGCCAACTTTCTCCAGCGGATGTTCCCGGTAACGGTTGCAGCACACTGCCTCTCTAGGGAATGTCTTATGCGTAGAGGGCTTCTGGCCCAGGCAGGACAAAAATCCTGTTTGTTCCCTGCCCTGCATGGTCCATTGGCGTGAATAACCTCTCAGATTTTATACTCTGCTATGTGGTCACATATACTAGGGTTCAAAATTAGAGATGAGAATATCAACAAACAGATTTATTACAAAAGGACCAGTTAGACTTGAAAAAATAGTGGATCATGTATGTGAGGAGTCCTAGCCAGTTGCTACAAAAGTATGGTGGTCCTACCTACAGAATGATAGAACATATCCAAATTGGCTCCACTCTAGAAAGCATGGGGCATAGCAATGCAGAAAAACTCAGAGCCTCCAGCACATTATGCTTTTTGTTCTTATGTATTCATCCATTCTACAAATATCCTTTGAGTCTCTCCCATGTGCAGAGTACTAAGCCAGGTATATGAAGGTGAGAAGCAGCAGAGAGTTGACAGCCTAATGTGGGGTCTGATGTCAAATAAATAATTATGCTGGTTAATTACACACAAAGATGTGAATTTTTAAAGTAAAAGCATGGCTCAGTGAGAGTGCAAGAAAGAAACATAGAGTGGGGAGGTTAAGAAGGGTCTTCCACAGAGGGAATGCTTAAGCTGGCATCTGGAGGATTGGTGGGAAATGGGAAGATAATCATAGCGACTAGAGGCTGGCAGCTGTTCCTGGTGGGAAAATGGTTGTATGAGGGTTCTGTAGAGGGAGGAAATGTGATTTCACTCCGCACTGTAGAGTGTGTGTGTGTCTGTGTGTGCGTGTTCTTGTATACATGTACATGAACATAGACCAGATCTGCTTTTAGAAAGGCTTGCTCTAAGTACATTATTTTTTTTTGAAGAACTGGAATAGAGAGACCAATAAGAGATCAGTGGGAAGATAACAATTGTAATTCCAGACAAGTAAGACAGAATAGGGGTATCACTTCCACAGCCAACTTCAAAATAGCAGTTTTATTTCTCACTCACTCTAAACCCTGTGCATGTCTACTGGTTTTCTTTTATTGTACAACTGAGCTAAATGCTACATTGTCCTCCTGAAAGACACACATGAAGCGATGTACTAGCTTTTGACCATCTCTGTACAGAACGACTAAATTCTTCATGTTCTAGGATCACTGGCCTAAATGGGTCACATGACCTCAGCCTCACTGCAGAGTATCAGGGGAAAAGCAGGGAAACCCCTGGATGTTGAAGGAGCTATATCCAAGGCCTAGTTTGGAGGAAATTCTGACACATGTGAGAGATGATGGACAGAGATGTCAGAGGTGACTGAAGCTTCGGGCTTGGGTAATGGGATAGAAGATCATAGTGCTCATATAAACAATCCAGGAAGACAGGCTAGGGAGAGGATCAGAGCTGTGGATAGACATCACAACATCCTTCTTGGATCAGTTCAACATTCCTTTGAGACATCCCAGGGAAAATGTCCAGTTGGATGCACAGATTTGAAGGTTAGAAGAGTGTTCTTTGGGGAAAATTTTAAGCTATTCATTGTATGTTCTCTTTGGTTATTCAACTCCTCCATTTTGTCTTATTTACCCTTTAGTACATTTTGTTAAGATTACAATTTCTGTGAAATTGTCCACTCTGGCAAGGTCATTTTTAATTTGCTTATGGTAACTTCTGTCTTTTTCTTGATTGCTCTTGTTTCATATTTGTCTAGCACCTTTGCAAAGTACCAACTTTAGCTTTAGTTATGCTCTCAATGATATCATTTTGCCTTAGTTTTTAAGAATGTGCATTTGTGCCTTGATCGTCTTACTTGGCTTCTCCCACTTTCTCTCTCACCTTCCATTGTTCTTTTCTATAGTTCTGTAGGAAGCAGCAGAACCTAGAGCACCTCTGGAAATCAGTGCTCCGTAAACCCCCAGTGTTGATGTCAAAGGGATTTATCTACTCAGACACCAAGGGGACCTTGATTCCAGATGTTTGGTCTGAAGAGGAGGAAAGGAAAAAGTAAGTGGTGTATAGATTCCGCTAGACACAATCCACAAGGCCATCCCAGGTGTTCACATGTCTGGCCATCGCACTACAGTTGTTGATCGCAAGGACAGTGACACCCACAGGCAGAAGCAGGATCCTCTGCTCAGATCCTCATGGATCCTCTCTGTCCTTGATTTCTGCAGCTGACTTTGATGAGAAAGGCTCTTGTTTGAGGGGATAGCCATACTCTCATTGTTTAATACTCTTAATGTGTCTTTTATAGCAGTTGCTTCCTGTCTTTGGGGTTTAGGAGCTGCTACGTCACACTTACAAAATTCAGACAGTAATTGTCTCAGACTCCCATTATTGTAGAATAATTCATAGCTTGCTGTCTTCTAGAAATGCTAGTGGAATATAATGCAGCTAGAGGGTGTACTCCTTTGCAGAACACAGCTCCTTGCACCCAGCTGTGTGCTTCTCCAGCCAGACTGTCAAAGGTACATGAGGCAGTCTGGGCTCTGCTATGAAGACCCCATCTGCCTCTTGGAGCATCTGAGGAAAACCAATAGAATTTCTTCCTAGGAAAATACACATGTCCAGTGTCTAAAGTTCTGCATGACATTCAGGGATATCATGGCCCCTGCCCCTGAAGCTTATGCAGGGATCCCAGGTTAATAATACCTCCTATGGAACAATAATTAGTATAAAAGTCCAAAATGCTTTCTCAGGGATCTTTGCTACTGCTTAGGGGCAATGATAATTCCTGGCTCAGCCTGTGGATTAAGGTTTGTGGGAATGCCGATTACATCCAGAACATAGAGCCTGGCTCTGCTAAGCAGCTGGATATATTACGGGGAAGTGACTCTATCTCTCTGTTATTTTTAATCTCTATTATTAAAAATTTTGACAATGATATACACATCTTGGCCACCAGTAAGAGCAGATTTGGAAGCACTTCTTTCTATCTACAGGGCACATACTTCTATCCCCTCACCATCATACCCAGTACACACTCATCCCTAAGTATGTTTTCCCCAGTGTCTTTTTCCATGGCCTGTTGTCCTGAAATTCCTCTGGAATCTTGAATCAGGAGGCCACAGTGCACTCCCTGATAGATGCCACCTCATATGACCTAGTGATTGTGCCCTGCCTCCTCAAACACACTGGGGACAGCCCACAGGGTTTGTCTCTTGGTTTGATGGAAGAGGCAACAAAAGTCAAAAGAAGTCATTCTCACTGTTTCAGAGTTGGTGTCAGCAGGACACTCATTCTCATGACAAGAAGGTTTGCTCTGTCTTCTTTCCCACCAAATCACACCGGTCCAATATCCTCTGATTGAATGATGAACACCCTGTCACCTGGCTGGCCTGTAGCCCCTGAAATCCAAATTAACCAAAAGCTTCAGACCCACCATGCACAGACATGAGAGAGGAGAGCTGATTCCCACATTGTCAAGATTTGCAGAGAAATGTTGAACTTAAGACCCTCCCACCCTCCACCCTTGTATTGACAGTCCTGGATGTCCCTCCAGGGCAGAAGCCAGGCTCAGGCACATCACACCTACCTCTCTCAGGCGTCATGTACTCCTGGAAAAGATACCACCAACACCCTCTCACTAGCTGCAGATGTGGAAATCCTGATGTGCCCTATTTATTATTTATTCAACTTTGATACCACATCAAGCAACTTCCTGAGGGAAGTTCAATTGGATTCACAAGAATTAAACACACACAGGGATGAAACCACAAGAGGAACAATTTAATTTAAAATGATAGAGTGACATCGCAGTATAAGCGGAGGCTGGCTTCCAAATGAAACAAAAAATAGATCTTCCACGGAAAAAGAGAACTCAGTGAAACCTCAGTCTCTCAGACAGAGGAAGCCTTTGTAGACACAAAGCACATTTGTGTTATCAAATGCGAACTGAGGAACTTTGAGCTGAATCATGAACCTGGAAGTTCCCATATAAACTGTTGAGACTGGCATTCAAGGCTCTGAAAATTCAGGCACCGAGTTGTACTCCCAGCACGACTTTCCTCAAAACCCACCCTCTGGCTGTGTCTGTGCATGAAGACACACCTCTCTTCCTGTCTGGCTGTGTCCCTCTTGTATGGACTTCTAAGGACAAAGGCAGTGGCAGAAGAACCTCATGTATTCTGAGAAGTGACCTAGCCTTCAACCGAGACCCAGTCAGTCTGTCCCAGGCTCCCATGCATTGGTTAACTTATCCTCTGGCATTATTGATTGTTGTTGTCTGTTTGGTTTGTGTTTTAACATAAGGAGTTTGGGATCCACATACGTAGAAAATGATTTACAGCACAGATTGCTCCAGGCATTTTTTTGTCCATAAAATAAATACTAAAGGTTGACAGCTGAGCTTTCAAGATTCCTCACGATCCTCTTTGGTGTTTGCAAGTGTCACCTACAAATAACCTTGTCCTCCCTTTTGCTAGCAGCTGCTCCCTTTCCTGCAAAATACACATACCTACATGGGCATTTTTGTCCTACTATCTGATCCTAATTCACACTTCCCCTGATGCACCAAATGTCTAAGATTGACAACCCTGTGCCACACTTTGGAAGGTTGTATCTTTTATTGTTTTCATGTAATACCAAAACTGTATATGTGATCAGAGTAAAATGTAAAAGATGTAAAGAGATGAAATGAGATTAATCAAAAGGCGTCATTGCTGGGTAGGCTGGCAGTCAGTGGCTTTTGAAGACTGGGAGAAAGGGAGCCTATGGTAAAGACTGGTGCCTTAGGTTTGCTGTAATGAAGTATAGTTACAACTTACTTGGGTTTTGATGAATCTGAGTACTAGGATCAGCTAAAGTTTGCTCAAGGCGCTAGACCATAGCCTATAGGAACATGAAGTTCCAACCTCCAGGAAGAAGTATAGCTGGGGCTGTGGTAGGAAACTAAAATCAGAGAACTCATTGAGAACTCAAACTAATTAAACTAACAATTTAAGCCCCTACTGTTTGCCTAAAGCTGTGCTAGAGTTTGTGGAAGATAAAGAAAAAGATCTCACTTATAGCCTAATGGAAGTCGATATTATAAAATAATCAAGGAAAGCTATTACAAAGTTTAGGAAGGAAAGTGTTATCATCTCATTGTAAAGGCAAAGGATAAACTTTAAATTATTTCTAAAGCCCAAAAAGATTACATAATTGACTCAATAATTGAGCATTAATTTAGTGTTAAAGTGACTAGAAAGAGTGAAATTAATTGAAGGTTGCAGTCGTCAGAAAAGAGGCTTTGCAGAACTGGGAAAATCTTTAATGAAGATGACATGGAGTAGAAAATCTAGAATTTATTTTTTATTTTTTATTTTTTTGAGTTGGAGTCTCACTCTGTCACCCAGACTGGAGTGCAGTGGCCACTCCCGGCCACCGCAGCCTCGACCTGCTGGGCTCCGGTGATCCTTCTGCCTCAGCCTTCCGAGTAGCCGGAATTACAGGCATGCGCTACCACGCCCAGCTGATTTTTTTTATTTATTGTAGAGATGAGGTCTCACTGCCCAGGCGGGTCTCGAACCCGCGGGCTCAGGCAATCCACTCACCTCAGCCTCCCAAAGGCGCGGGATTACAGGCTGAGCCACCGAGCCCGGCTTAGAATTTTTTTTTTTGACTAGGAGTCTTACTCTGTCACCCAGGTTGGAGTGCAGTGGCATACTCATGGCCGCCACAGGCTCAAGCTGCTGGACTCAGGTGATCCTTCTACTTCAGCCTTCCAAGTAGCTGAAACTGTGGTACATGACACCATCCACAGCTAATTTTTTGATTTATTGTAGAGACAAGGTCTTACCAAGTTGCTTAAGCTGGTCTTAAATCCCTGGACTCGGGCAATCCTCTCACCTCTGCCTCCCAAATTGCTGGAATTACAGGCATGAGCCACTGCACCTGGCTGAAAATATAGAATTTCTAACAAGCACACAAGAAACATGATAAGGTTATGGCTGACTTCTCAGCCAGTAAAGGTACAACAAGCTACTTTTAGATTCAGAGAGTGTATTACTGACATAGACGACGAAAGGAAGAGGAACCCGAGGTGTCAGCCTGGGTTGTTCTTGCCCCACACACCAGAAAGGACCATTACAAAGAAAAAGGGGTCCATGACTGCAGCAAGAGCTGGGGCTAGCCCACTGCTGAGGACCTGTATTCAGACTGCAGTGAAACTGGTCCACAGTCTGTGACTCTGTTCTGAAGAGGACAAGATAGGATGCCGCTCGCATCATCAGAACCTGAGGCCCAGGAGATCCGGGCTCCTGACAGACCCCAGGAGATACAGTGAGACAAGTGGGGGATGCCTAGAGAGAGCGTCTCACAATCCTTGCACCCTCTCATATTCTCAGGAGGGTCATGAGGGGCTCTGACCAGATGCAGGTAAACTGTGGTTAAACCCTTGTCTGTTTGGCCTGTGTGGATGTGTACAAAGCCACCAGAGTGCTACGATGAGCTTCTGCTCTGTAAGTCTGTGCAAAGACAGGAGCTGGAGGGAGTAGGGTGTCTGCTAGCATGAGAAGAACATTGGTGGTTCCTATGTGTACTCTGGACAGGCAATGAGCTCTCATTTGGGATTTGGGACAACTGCAAGCATCTTTACTGATTACCTATGTTAATATGGATCAAGGGAGAACCTTTCTGAAACCCAGGATCTCAAATCCCTGCACCCTTGGCCTTATGCAACTTGGCAGAAGAACATCCATGTATCAGGCTTTATTTTATGCACTGGCATGAAACCACATTTGTCTTCTAAATAAACTAATAATTTATAGAGAAGAAATCCAAGGAAACATGTATCTCTCCATCCCACTCCGACTCCAGCACCTAACTTCATGGGTAATAAATGAGCTCAGTGTTAACAAGAAGGAACAGAAGAAGGGACAGATAAGAGAAGTCTGGGTGAGTGAATGGAGAGATAGACAGAGAGATGGGTGAATTGATGGAGGAATAGATGGATTTCTGGGTGGGCTGGAGGATAGGTGGGTTGATGGAGGAATGGATGGATTTCTGGGTGGGCTGGAGGATGGGAGGATTGAAGTGTAGATTGATGAGTGGGTGAATGGATAGATGGAAGAATGAATGGATGGATGAGTGGATAGATGAATGGATAGATGGTTGAATGAATGGATAAGCGAGTGAATGGATGGGTTGGTAGATGGATGCATGGATGGATGAATGAATATATGAGTGGGTGGATGGTTGGGTGAACAGATGGATAGGTGGGTGAATGCATGTATGTATGTATATTTGGATGGATGGATGGATGGAATGGACGCACAGACAGATGGGTGCATAAGTGAACCTAGAACCAAACTGCCATCACCTGCCATCACCTGCCCCGTCCAGTGGAGGTACTGACAGAAGAAATTAACACAAGTGCAGATCACAGAGATGAGGAATCACCATATCTTAGATGTAGAAGAGGTTTCTAAGGTCCATCAGTTCTCACTTCCTATTTTATAAAGGGAAAAATAAATATTCCTTCTCACTTAGGTCAATCTTTATGTGAATTTTATGTCAGAGTGAATTTTAGAACAACAGAGCAGAGCAACCGGCTTCCCATTGCAGCAGGAAAAAAGTTCTCCTTGACGGGACATTTTTCCACCTCCCCTAGAAAAAAAAATGGAGTTTTCTTTATCTATTTGAGTAATCCTTACAAGTAACAACTTCTTGGTAAACAGTAGATGCCAATTAAGTGCCAGCTGAGTGACTAAGTGACTGAATAAATGATGCCCTTCACAAGCTGACCCTGACTCTCCCAAAATACCTCTCTGTGAGCTGCACTGCTGTCCTGATCACCAACTCTCAAATGTGCCAGAATTTTGGACAATACTAGAAAATACTGGGTATAGTAGGGGATATAGTGGGGGATGGTAGAGAGGCTCAATCCTCAAGCTGGTTTCCAGTTCATTCTTCAAATGAACAAAAGGGGGCCCAGCAGCAATTGCTTCTTAGTCATTTATAAGACTTACAGAGCCATGGTACTGGGAGTGTGCCCAGTTTCAGAGTCCTTGCATGGGCCCCAGGCCCCAGAAGGTGTGATCATGGAGATTTGAAATAGCACTGTTGGGCCTGTAGATTTAAGTTCCTGCAGCTCCGGCTCTTCCCCGCTCACCCTCCCTTGCCCTCTGTCTATTTTGTCCTCTCCTCTTTCTTTTTCCCTGTCTGTATTTCCTTGAGTAAGCTTGTTTCTTTAGCAACCCCAGGGGACTAATGCTGCAGCAAAGCAAACAGACCTTAGGCATAAATCCTGTGCATTGTAAACATGTTTGTAAACAACACAAATCATTTGACCAATACCAGTTTTTGCTTTGGGTGTATGTGTATGTGCCTGTGAATAGCAATGTGAAATATCAAGAATGCAGACACATACATGCATCCAAACACACACCAAATATTATAGTCAATACTCACATACCAATTAACGAAATATATTATGACAGTTTCTACACAATGAACTTTAAGGAATTAAATATACCTATTTTAATACCCTGCAGATAGAGAACATACCACCGTCTTCCACTTTTCTGCCAGGTCTCACCACCCTTCATCTACATTTTAGTCCACTTTCCCCAGTTCTCATCAACTTGCCAGTAAAGTGCGCCCCCGCCAGGACCACCCTCAATTCAGGTTTATCTCCACAATAATTGTCTGCCCCAGAGTCCTTCAGATCCCTAAGATCTCTTCAAACAGAACCATCATGGAAGGTCTAATGCTACATTTCCTTGATGCCAAGGAAAACTGGCATCTGTATCCCCCATAATACATATCAATTGGGATTTGCTATAAAATGATTTCTCAAGAATATTATGTGTATGAATAAAGCATCTCACATTAGTACTTGAGGCAGGGCAACACAAGGATAAGAGATGGTTTGCTTGGGGAGAAGATGAAACCTTTCTCCAGTGACAAACTAATAAATAATAGTATCCCAATAGCATCCAGACCAACATATTTGTTCAGTGAGCTGACAACTGAGCCTGTCCATTTTTTTTTTTTTTTTTTTTGAGTTGGAGTCTCACTCTGTCGCCCAGACTGAAGTGTAGTGGCCGCTCTCAGGCACCGCAGCCTCGACCTGCTGGGCTCTGGCAATCCTTCCGCCTCAGCCTTCCAAGTAGCCAGAATTACAGGTGCGCGCTACCACGCCCGGCTAATTTTTTGATTTACTGTAGAGATGAGGTCTTGCCAAGTTGCCCAGGTGGCTCTCGAACCCACGGGCTCAGGCAATCCACTCATTTTGGCCTCCCAAAGTGCAGGATTACAAGCTGGGCCACCGAGCCCAGCTGAGCCTGTCCACTTTTTCACACTGATGTTTGTAAATGCTTTTCTGGAATTATGCATCATCCCTCTGCCTTGGGATGACCTCCCTGGACTAGAACCCCTCCCTTGAACATCTCTACCTCAACTTGAAAACACGTATTCTGGTCTTTTCTTCTAATTTTCTTCCCATGTATTTCACTATAGACATAAAACTGAAAGAACAAGACTCACTCTCAGTCCATCTGAAATTTAGATGCATTTGTCCTAAACTCTAAGGACTGCAAGGATAGGGAGACTTGATGGAGGATGCTGGAAGACTACGATTCCCCTAAGGCCACATCATCTGAGTGTGGGCTTCCCAAGATGAGTTCTTGCTGGCATGTCAAGGTATACAGAGGGAATAAGGATATAAGTACTCTTAAGTACTTTAGGATGTTTATTATAAATCATTTATTTCCTCAAAAAATTGTAGTGTCTTCTAATCATATCATTGATGTTATTTTCTGTAGCTCATTTTTCAACTCAAGATGGCCACTCTGATTGTCTCATAAGCTTGTTAAATTTTAATCTTGGCTGGATTCCAGTTCAACAAATATTTTTGAGTACATATAGCAGCCAAGCCACTGTTCTACTAGGCACTGAGAATACCATAATGAAATATGGGACACAGAATAGTAGGGGAGTCAACATTTCATCAATCATCAAAATAGAGAAGGGTGAATACGTGGACTGTTGGAAGACTAAGGCTCAGCTTGCAGGATTACGACTTAGACATAGAAAATGTAGGGAACTTATCAAATAGCACTCGAGAAATTCAGATTCTGTCAGATCCACTTTATTTTAAAGCAAAAATTAATATGAAGAAAGTGATAAAAGCTGTACTTGGGGTGAAATTTTTGAAAACCACTGGTTTTAACATTTTCTAACACAGCCAGATGTTTCAGCACCTCAGAGAGCACCACAGAAACCACTTACTTATTTAACAGCCCCTCACCTGTCACCCCAGAAATGCAATAAAATACTGCTCTGAGACTCCGTTCCAGTACGTAGCTACATAAATAGAAGTTCCAGGGAAAATAAATCTTTAGAACCAACAGGGAGATGAGCATTTCCAGACAGTTTCATAAACTTGGGAATGATATTTAAATATTGAGAATGTGAGGCCCAGCTGGGCCTGCTGTGAACTCTCCATAATGATATCCTTATAATAAATGCTAAAATTCATACGGCCATGAACTGCCCCCTTCATAGACATAGATCCCAATTTATAATTCTTGCTGATTGTCACAAACCACAGAGCTCCACACCAAAGCTCAATGGGGCATGTGTGTGTGTGTGTGTGTGTGTGTGTGTTTGTGTGTGCATGTATGTGTGTATGCAGTTGTGTGAACATGTGTGCTAGCAACTCATTTTTAGACATGTTTCTTGGCTCCTTCTCCAGCTGGGAATATTAAATGACTTGTGTTGTGAGAAAGCCTATAAGGTTAAACATGTGGATTTTGGAGGGTGAGAAACAATAATGAATGCTAATACATTATTATTTTGACAGTTTTGAATTCCCATTGTACTTTTTAAATCAAATCTTGCAAAAGTGTTTGTTCTGTTTCTGTTGATCAGAATGAATAACAAACCTGAGACTTTTTTTGTACCGTACATTGTGTAGTGCTTTGTTAAGGCCCTTGGGCTACCAAAAACTGTCCTGAACCATGGAGCTGACAGTGCCGTGTGTGGCTGAAATTAATAACTGGACTTTGTGCATAGAGGGCTGAGCCTCTGGACATCAAAGAGGATCTTGACAAGGGTGGTTATTTCATAACATTCAGAATGGACAAGATTTTCTTATCCTTTGAAAGGGAATAAAAACAATATTGACCTCTTAATATTCTTGTGAAGCTCAAACTAGAAAATTAATGTAAGGTGTTTAAATATATTATCTAGTAGAAGTCAACTCTTGACATATTATTGTTATTGTTTAATCTTACCATGTGGGGTAAAGCAAATCAAGAACATTTTACAAAGTGGCTTCATATGATTTTGTGTACTTATGTATATGTGTGAGTGCTATACAGAGGCAAAGAATAACATTGTGGTGTGTGAACTGTAGTTGGAAGAGAGCACTCGGGAGTGAGAGAAACTATGTGCACACATGGGATAAAATATGTGGAAAATACTATCAAGAGTTTACAAAAACATATTATGAGAGAAGAAGACTTCTGAATCTCTCATAACAGCTTAGATTTGGAAAGCCACCAGAGGAATAACAGATAGGAAAATTTAGGTAAGGAAATACTTAACGTATTACCTAAAGCCACTCAGTCATTAATGGGCAGAACCAAGATTAGAATCCTTCCTAAAAGTGCAATCATATCCTGTATTGCTGGCTTCCCCAACACTTACATAACAGGTAAACTCTAGGAACAGCCAAGTGTTGCCATTAAATGTGACCACCATTTTGCTCATAAAGTCTGTTACTTGTAGGCACATGAAGGCTTGTCTAGGTATCCATGCCTCACTCAGAAAGTTTCCCTAGAGCCAAGACAGCCTCCTGACTGAGCAATGGTGTGGAGCCAAAGACTGTTAAGACCATGTCCCATGTCCCTGAGCATCATTTCATCCAACCCCTGAGGATCAGAGAGACATGAATTGCAGTGGGAATCTAGAAATTAGCTCTGCTTCTTCCTGGATGAGTGTGTACACCCATCATTTACTTCTCTCTTGCTTGTTTCAGAAGGTTGGTACAAACAAATCTCAATTGAAATAGCGAAAAGAACAGACAGTATACTCACAAATCATATCATCATCATTTATTCATTAAACTGTTTATTAAATACCTACTCTGTTCCAAGCATTAGTCTCAATATTGTCAATACATTAATGAACCATCCAGCTGATGTCTCTAATGTTATGGCATTGGCATTCTACTGGGGGCAACAGACAAAATACACAGCATGTCAGTTGATGGTACAAGCTGTAGATAGAAATAAAGCATGGTAAATGGTGTGAGGAGTGCCAGGGTTGAGGCTGGATTGCTATTTCAAACAGGACCATCAGGGAAGGTCTAACTGATAAAGTGAAATTGAGCAGAGACCTAGAGGAAATGAGGAAGCAGCAATTGCCAGTCCTCTGGTTGAAGTCATTGAATATGATGGTCCATTTTAAATCCCCTGTGCTACTCATCAAATTTTATTCCTCAGTCAAAGCCTGCAAAAACTTTTCAAGAAGTTTCAAAAAATTTTCCCTCTGAAGGAAAATGCAGTAGCAGTTCTGCTTTGAAAGCACTTAGAAATGAACATCCCCTCTGGCTATAAACCTAATGCCTGAAATTTCTTGTGTACCCATCTCAGGTAGTAAAATTAATATACCACATTGCCCAGACACAGACAAAGCTTTGTAAATGAAGGCGAAGCTTACAGAAAGCTATCAAGTTCTTATGAAAAAAATAAGGATGCTGGCAAGCTGGTTATGAGCTATGTAATCCTAGGTAAGTCACTTAAAAATCTTAGAGTCTCAGGTTTTCAGAATGATAAAGTAGGATGACATCGACTGTACTTGGTGTGTAGAGTAGTTGTGAGGTGTGAAGATATATTGAATGAGAAAATGTTCATATTCTAAAATAAGTCCCATAATAGAGCCCTGGGCTGTGTGTAGGACACTCAGAACTTTAAAAAGTTATAATCTTTGTACTTGAGTTATTGGCAACATAGAGGATAAATAGACATTTTTAAAAAGTCATGACCAAGATGTCTCTGAAATACAAAGGATAGACTTCCATTTTTAGCATATGATGGGTTACTTACCTGGAAATCCTCCTATAATATAAAATGTAATAGGTTAAAATAGATTTTAAATTAATCTTTTAAGTGTATCATGGAGCTTAAACAAAAGTACGGAAAATCCCCTTAGTACAAATCCAGTACGTAGATGTTGATGTGCGTGTTGCCTTAAAGGCATTTTATATTCCAGGGACTCTGGAGGCTTGAGTTGTGAGGGTGGCATGGGAGTGGCCCCAGAAAAGAACTTATGATTGGGCTTCTTAAATAAATGCTGCCTCCTCAGAGAAAAAAAGTGGATATACCTCCTGGTATATATGTATATATTATATATATATACATATATATACATATATATATAATTATGTATATATATGTATAATATTATATAATTATTATTAATTAATATATTATTTTTAATATATTATTAATAATAAAAATTTATTAATATATATTATTAATTAATATATAATTAATATATTGTGTATATTATTATATAATAATATATATGTATATATTATATATACATATATATATAATTATATATATATATTTCCCATCAAAGATAGATACCAGGAGGCACTTTGTTCTGGATACTGGGAGTAAAACAGGAGGAGCCACTGAGAAAGAGAAGCTATATTTAAAGTAAATAGATTTGTTGATGTTGATGTTTATATCACTCTCAAGTAGGTTGTTGATGCAAACACACATCCTCTCTAGTGATTACACTCTAAATTTAATAATAGAAATAGAAACATCAAACAAAACACACCAAGACTGAAAGGTATTGGAAAACAAACAAACAAACAAATAGAAGAATTATACACTCAATGACGCTCTACTTTGAAACAATACAAATAAGTATAATTAATAAGTTTAAAGAAATAAATTTCCGAGTGAATATATTACAAGATACATTTTTCATAAAACACTATCAGAAAGTTCAGGCATATTGGACAAAAAATTTTCCCATTAAAATACCTCATTGATTACATTTAATTTTAATTTGGCAGATTAAATTAAAGTTTTAAAACAGAGGACAGGTAGAGTGGAAGATAGATCTCAATTAATTACCCAAAAGACAGTACATAGGACTCATATGCGGAAAATATGAAAAAAAGTTAAGAAAAATGGAAGATAGAATGAGAAAATCTACCTACATATAAATATGATTTCTAACCAAAAAAAAATGAAGGAAAAAAGATGACAGAAAAAAAGAGTGAGATTAGACAATATTGAACATAATGCCAAATAAATATTTAGAACTCATTAAAATTACGAATCATCATATACAAAGAGCCCAAAAATTCAATCTGTGTAGATATAAATTAATCCCAAGATACATCAGTAAAGAACTACAAAATTCAAAGAAAAAGATTATAAAATAATCCAGACTACCTGCAAGGAAACAATTTATGGTAACAACATACATACATATTAATTGTGACAAGGGAAACCAAAAGAAAGTGGAATTCTATCTTCAAAGAGCCACCCTAGCATTTTCAACTGTAACACTATCATTTGGCAATGAAAATAAAAGACATTTCAGATAATTAAACCTGATAGACTTTATCTTATTAAAGAAATTTCTAATATGTTTATTTCAGAAAGAAGGAAATGATACCAAAAGGACTGTTAAGTGAATAAAATAATAGCCATTGATCATAAGCAAAATATTGATTCTATCAAATAATAAAGAACATCTAATTTCTGGAGCTGAAATAGCTACAGTACTTTAATTATCACAGTAGATTTTTAGGACACCACCTGATGAATACAGGTATAATTCCCCAGGTAGATGTGACAATTCTAAAACTGAATGTCAGGGGTTTTCCTTGTGTCACTCTGCTGGGCACAGGACTTTTAAAGATGAAAAAATGCTTTCCCCCAAAATGCATCTTGGAAAGGAGGGACCTGTAAATAGATCATTACACTGACACTCACACTGATTGCATGTTTGATATCTCCCAGCCCTTTGTGTGGATTATCCCACTACTCTCACACCACCCCATGAGATGCACCCTAGGAGGATGCTCTGGGACTATTCCTCTTAGCTGTCAACCATACTCACTTCCACCAAATTCATCACACTACAAAGTCTCTTTCTCAAAAGCACATCTTTTTAAAATGCTTCTCTAAGTTACTGACTTTAATGCAGGCCACTGCCTTCGAGATAAACTCCCAGTTCTTTTGTCTGATCTCTGCCGCTCTTCATTTCTGGCTTCTGGTCTTTCCAACCTCAGCTCTCACCACTGGTACTGGTACCAGCTCAGCAGTCTTTCCATGACACAAACACATAAGCATACACATGTACATGCATGTTTACGTTCACACACATTTACAGCCATGCACATGAACACACAGGCATGCATTTACACACACACACACACACACACACACACACATACACACACACACAATGTTACAGTCTTATGTTCTCCATCACTGACCTGCTTTCTACCATTCCAGGCTCTACATGTAGACTTTGCCCTATAGTACCTGTCATCTTCTGTAAAACCTTTTTGTATATCTTTTTCCCTGGCCAGCCTGGGTTATTGTTATGGACTGAGTATTTGTGTCCTTAGAAATTCATATGTTTAAACCTTCACCTCCAGTGTGGCTGTATTTGTAAATGGAGCCTCTAAAGTAGTAATAATGTTAAATGAAGTCATAGGGTGAGATTAAGAATCCCTTAGGGACAGGATTAGTGCCCTTATACTCAGGAACAGAAAACGAAACACCATATGTGCACACTTATATGTAGGGGCTAAATGGTCACAAAGATGGAAATAATAGACACAGGGGACACCAATAAGGAGGTAGGTGGAAAAGGGGGATAGGGTTCAGAAATTACCTATGGGTTACAGTGTTCACTATCTGGGGAATGGGCCACCTGAGACTTAATTCCTACCACTACACAATATGTCCATGTAACAAACAAAATTAAAAACAGAGAACTGAGAGTACAAACACTAAGAATTAAAAAACAAAAACTAAAAACAGAGAGAACTGAGAGTACAAACACTAAGAAAAGGCCACCTGAACACACAGTGAGAGAGTAGACATCTACATTCCAAGAGGAACACCTTCATTGGATACCAGCTTTGCTGGCACTTTGAGCTTGAACTTCTGGCCCCCAGAACTGTGAGAAAAAAATTCAGTCACACAACCCTGTCTGTGGTGTTTTGTTACAGCAGCCCAATCTAAAACAGCTGTGAACTTGCATACAGGCACTCACAGCATCCTGTGCCTGGGTTGGTCAGCACACCATTTGCTATGCAAGTTACTTTCCCAGTTACTCATTTGTCCCCTGTGCCCTACAATGGACTTGAAGGTGAGTGTTGTGTTTTACTGACTTCACATTTTCTGAATGACAAGAACAGAGTAGTCTTGGTGCTCAGATAACATTTAATGAGTGAACAAAAGATTACTCATAATCACATAAAGTAGAGTGGGGCACAGAGATTGGGATTGTCTGTTCAAAGATGCATCCATATACATGCTTCTAATTATACTACAAAGCCTCCCCACATGTGAAAATCACCTCTCTTCTTTATTGGTATTCTTTCTGCTTCTTGCATCTTTGTCATCCAAGATTAATATTTATCTGAATAATTATTTTCAAATAAGATAAAAACCAATATTTCAAGCATAAGCCTTCTGATTCATGCAGGAAATTCTGCATATTTTCAAACCATTCATCAATTCCACTCTGGCTTGAGACAAGTAGGAATGAAGCGTCGAAGTTAGAATTCCCTCCTTGCCCATTCATTCATGTATCCATCACACATAGTGGGTCAAGACCTAGACTCTGCTGCCTGTCAGAGGGCACATTGGAACTTCTCAGAGTTGCTGGACACTGAGTGGACATGGAGTCCCTGGGGAGTTCTGGGGGCTGGGGTTTGACCTGTCATCTGGAAAGCCAAGCATTCACGGCTTTGGTCTAGAAAATTCTTTCCAACATGTTCACTTTAAAATGTTCTGCTCCCCGCAATTCTAAAGAAATGACTTTGCTTTTCTCTTGGACCACATTCAAAGCAACAACTCTTCATTTGGTTTTCAGTGGCTCGAAAATGGGTTTCTTCATTTGAGCTCAGCTGAATGAACCTTTTGCTGGTTTAAAGAAATGTGCCCTTTGCAGATTTGGCACAAAAGTCATGCCAGATCTTCTTGTAAAGATCATTTTAAGTCCATGTCCTCATGTTGCTTTTTCAGTGGATTGCACATAACTGCACAATTAGCAAAAGATTTTTATATTTTTTACCTTGCAGAGGAGTAGAATAATATACCTTGTAATTTTTTTCTAGATATATTTTAAAATATAAAAACTTCTTTGGAAGAATATTTCTTATTAGGAAAACAGCAAAGAAAACCCCAAGTCTCTGGGGAGGTATTTAAAGCCCAAGTTCTCTAATGATTTTCAAGTTCAAAGTTGGGCTGCTCTATTCTTGCTAATGATGTGCTCCAGCCGCAGGCTCTGCAGGTGGCTTCTAAGGCCCCATTAAAATGGAGGTACCTGTTTCCATATTAAAGCATCACCTGCCAGCCCCTCTCCACTCAGGGTGAGTCAATTAGTATAGGCAGAGATTATTAAGACCACAGTTACTCCAATGATCATGCCCCCTTTTCCAAATGGGGGAGCAGACCTGGGGGGGAGGAGACAGGGAGGAAGGGGGTGATGTAGGGTAACACCTGCCTTTTTACCCCTGAGAATATGGCTCAATTTCAGGGAGACTTGCTAGCAATCTCACCAGAACACAAATGCACACCACTTATTATCATTTGACTCTTTTCAAATAGGTCCCTGTCTGCAACAGAAATACCATAGAACCCAGGTGATTTCTTCTTCACATGGGACCTGGGATTTTCATCAGAGAACATGGGTTTGGGTTCAGAAATTGATTGCTATCTTGTGCTGGAGCCCTTCACAGAGAAGCTTCTCTTTGTATGGAGTCTCAGAGCGAAGACACTAGCACCCTCTTCCATGGCTGTGCCCTAAAAGTTAACTTTGGAAGATCCATCTCTGTCAGTCCTCTCATTTTCTGTTCTCTCAGCTTCAGAGTGAAAACCCTGTCAGGATTTGTATTTGTCCATCTTGCGTTGCTATTAAGGAATAACTGAGATAGGGTAATTTATACAGGAAAGGAGGTTTATTTGGCTCATGGTTTTGCATGCTGTATGGGAAGATTGGCACCAGCATCTGCTTCTAGAAGGGCTTCAGGAAGCTTCCACTCATGGCAGAAGTTGGGGAAAAGCAGGCATATCACATGGTGAGGAAGGGAGCAGGGGAGAGAAAAAGAAGTGTTCTTTCCTTCTCTATTGCATGGCCAGGCTGCAAAGTTTCCAAATTTTCATGCTCTGCTTTCCTTTTCTGTTGTAAATCTTACAACTAAAATTTTTTAAATTTTAAGTCCTTCCTTTGCTCCCACATCTGGTTGCTTCTGTTAGAAGCTGCCAAGCCAGAATGCTTTGCTGGTTAGAAATGTCTTCCACCAGATACGTTAAGTCATCACTCTCAAGTTTATCCTTCCACAAAGTCCTAGGGCATGGACACACTGCTGCCAAGTTCTTTGCCAAGGCATAACAAGGGTGACCTTTGCTCCAGTTCCCAATAAGTTCCTTGTTTCTATCTGAGACCTCTTCGGCCTGGCCTCCACTGTCCATATTTCTATCAGCACTTTGGTCACAACCACTTAGCAAGTCTCTAAGAAGTTCCAAACTTTCCCTCATCTTCCTGTCTTCTTATAAGCAGTCCAAATTCTTCCAACCATTGCCCATTATCCAGTTCCAAAGCCTCTTGTACACCTTCAGATATATTGATAGAAATGCCTCACTCTTCTGTACTAATTTTCTGTCTTGGTCCATTTTGTGTTGCCATAAAGGAATACTTAAGGCTGGGTCATTTACAGAAAGAAGAGGTTTATTTGGCTCACAGCTCTGCAGGCTGTACAAAATCATGGTGCAGGTATCTCGTTGGCTTATGATAAGGCCTCAGGAAGCTTTTACTCATGATGGAAGGTGAAGGGAAGCCAGCATGTCACTGAGTGAGAGAGGGAGTGAGAGTGAAAGAGGTGCCAGTCTCTTTTAAACAACCAGTTCTCAAGTGAACTAACAGAGAGAGAACTCATTCATTATCATAGGCAGGGCACTAAGCCACTCATGGAAGGTCCATCCCTGTGACCCAAACATCTCCCACTAGCCTGCACCTCCAACAGTGGGGATGGCATTTTAACATGAGATTTAGAGGGGATAAATACTCAAACTATTTTGGGATTGATGGAAGCTTTGACTCTGTGGGCTCAGGTAAGTGGCACCATGTTGCACACACAGAACTTGAAGCTCTGGAGAGGTCTCTCTCTGCTGAAAGATTTTTGCCTGGTTCCTCTTTTCCTCCCCCAATAAATTCTAAAAGTCTGATAATGGAATTGAAGATCACTAAATATTTAAGATATTTTTCCAACCCATCTTACTTCAGCCAACCTTTCCTTCCACCCCTCTAAAGGGCATCATATTCCTCGATGATTTGCAGGTTATATTTCTTCTTTCCCCAAATGCCCTCCCAATTCTTTGATTGGGTTAACTGCTAGTGAATCCCCAAGTGCAGTCCTCTGCCTCTTCCCTAGCCTCCAGGTAAAGCCAGTCTCTGTTTCCTCCCCAGAACTTTATCAGCGTGCATGTAACCCTTTGTTTTTAAAAGTGGCTCTGCCTCTAGAAACCCTCTCCATCCTTCAAGACTCAGCTCAAGACCCCTCTTCTAAAAATATTTTCCAATAACCACATGTCTTCATCAGCCTGGGCTGCCATAACAAAATACCGTAGACTGAGGAGCTTACACGACAGAAATGTATTATGTTACAGCTCTGAAGTCTGGAAGTCCAAGATCAAGATACCAGCAGGGTTGGGCCATGGTATAGCCCCATTTCCTGGTTTACAGATGGCACCTTCTTGCTATGTTTTCTCACAGAGAGGAGAGAGAGAGAGAACTCTTTTCTGTCTCTTCTTATAAATAATCTAATCCCATCATATGGACCTCATGCTCATGATCTCATCTCACCCTAACTCCCTCCCCAAGTCTCCACTTTCTTTTTTTAAAATTTTTTAATCAATATTTTTATTATGGTTTTGTGGGGTACAGTTAAGGGTTAGGCATACAAATATGTTTCATTCAGGCATCCTGTTAATAAGAGGTGTTTCCCCATCCCCAGACAAATATTTGCTACCGTTCCCATCTCCCCCCCCATAGTTTCCCACTACTGTCAGTCATTTTCTTATAGTATTACACTGGATGTTAAAGGTATATATCCTGAAGAACTCAAATCACTCTATAAAAAAGATACCTGCACACGAATGTTTATCGCAGCACTGTTCACAATAGCAAGAACCTGGAAGCAACCATGCTGCCCATCAAAAGAGGACTGGATTTTAAAATGTGGTACATATACACAATGGAATACTACGCAGCCATAAAAAGGAACAAAATCATGAATTTCGCAGCAACCTGGATGGAACTAGAGTCTATAATACTGAGTGACCTCTCACAAAAACAAAGATCTGAGTATCACATGTTCTCACTCATGTAATGGACCTCCACTTTCTTATGCCATCACATTGGAGATTAAAATATCAACTTGTGAATTTGTGGGGACACAAACCTCCAGTCCCTGTTACCCCAGGTGGATGGATGCTATCCTTCCATGTGCTTCTCTGGTCGCTGAGTCCTGTGGGCCTTCTTCATATTGCAGGTCTGTTGGTTGTTACGGGTAGGTTTGTACTCCATTCTCCCAGGAAGTCATCTCAATTACTTATCCCCCTAAAATCTCCCTTTTCTCTGAGTTTTGTTTCTATTTTAACCAGAAGGAGAAATTGAGGTATTTGAGGGCCCACTACTTATTCAAAGGGCTTTACTTTTGCATGACCAGTGACAGCATGAGCTGTGAGTGGAAAAGGGTCACACACTCTATTCATGACCAAAATTAGCCATCTGGATGGCTCCCCTTAAATGTCTAGGTGAGAATGATCCCAGAGTTATACTTGGGCAGAACCAGGTTGAAATCCATACTTGAACCCCAGGTAACTCTATGTCTTGGGGAGTTGCCCTTCTTGAACCCAAGTCACATCAGCAGTGTATCCTGGTGGCCTGTGAGGGTGCTCAACAAATCCAGGCTCTGACATCATCTCCATGCAACACCATCTCCATGCAACACCAGCATCATCAAAAAGAAAATCAAATTTGGTTCAAAGATAACCCCATGTGTCACTCTGCAGTGGGTAAGAAGAAAGGGAAGGAAGGAACTGCCTTCCTTAAGATGCCTACTATGCCCTGTGTGCTTTGTTAATATCTCACCCCATCCCTGCTACAACAAAAGGTACTTATGTCCCCACTTTACAAATGCAGAAACCAGGGCTCAGAGGTGTGGCTGATGGACCTCAGGTCTGCCTGGGTTCCCAATGTTAGATCCCACTACACCATGTGGCTATAAGGAAAACCCTCTTGGCCAAAGCATGCAGTCCATATTTCCATAAAGACAAGCCTGTTGTTCCAAACCTGTCCTGATTCCTCCCATCCACAGCCCCTGGTCTCCCTGTTCTCCCTGCCCCTCTCAGTGTGGTGTGCACCCATGCCTGGGCAGCCCCTCTTTCCTCCTCAGTCCGGGATGCATCCATCACAAAGTAGGCTTTGCTAAGATGGATTTCAGCTCATCTAAAATTTAGGAAGTCTTAGCAGGGAGGGAGCATTGACCTTTCAATCCTGCATTAGCTAGTTGAGTGATTTTTAAATCGAGACAAGTGTTATCTGGAGAAATGATACCCACTTCCATCATCAGGGGCCTTGGGCCAAGCCACCCTCGATGCTGCCTGAGGCTTCAGCTCTGGATCTATGAGATATTTCCCTCCTGTCTGTTGAGGTGGCCTCCCATCTTAGGTTGGCTTTCTGTCCTTGTTGTGCTGGGTGAACCCAGTGGAAAAAGTTTCCTGCAATTACATTCCCCCTTGGGGGACAACACCCTTCAATCTGAAATAAGTGGCTTCAGTTGTCCTTTGAGAAAAGAAAAGACAAATACAAAAGGCATTTCTCTGACTTAAACTCTGTAAAAAATGGAGCCCAGCAGCAATATCTACTCTGAATAATAGAGGAGTTCTAATTAATGCTGTTAATCTTGAAAATCTACCCAGCGTCTTCCCATGGCAGCTGCTCTGTGTCCTGCCTGGGGTTCAGACAGCCCTGGCTTGCTTTCTGGCTGCACCATGCACTGGCTGTGGGGCCTGCAGCGAGATAAACTATTGAAGGCCAGCATCTCCACCCAGTTCCTGGAGGTCTAAAATGATATGACTCCACATCCAAGATCACCCAGCACGTGGTTGGTGAACTCTAGCCTGCCCTGTCCTCCTTAGAGCTCCCCCTCCATGTGCAATCCAGATCCTGTGGGTGCCATACATGAGTATGTGTCCCTGTGACATAGCCTGCTATCTCTGTCCAGCCAGCTCTTAGGGTGCCTGAGGACGGCCCTTCCCAATCCCCATTGTTGCTGAGAGTGACAGAGGAGCTGAGGTTCCTGGTTTTCCCCTCCCAGATCCCTTGTCTATCCACTCATATTGTGGTGGGGGTAGACAGGGGAGGGTTAAGGATCCTATGGCCTTCTCCTGCTCCTGATCCGTCATGGGGTCTGAATCACCTGTCTGGGGGTGTTCACTCTCCCCTCCAGCTGGCCTCTTATGTGCACTTGATGTCCCAGGGAGACCCAGCCGACATGGATGAGGCCTTCTAGTACTCTCCCCGTCCCCAAATGCAGTTTCATTTTCTAGACCCCAGTGCCCAGAAGCAGGTTAAGTTCACTGTTTGCCTCCAGGCCATGGACTACCTAAATCAGAGGCACCTACATTATTTTCACTAAACTTGGTGGCAAATTTTGCTGATTTTTGCTTGCACGTATGTCCCAAGGTTCAATCCATGCCCTGGGATTCCTTCCATCAAGGAATTGCCACCTGAGAGGTTGATGAGATGAGAACTGGGCTCCAGGACCCGATGGCAAGAGGGAGGGCATAGAGGCAGGTCTCAGATGCTCCATTTGCTGGTTTTTCACTTTTGGGTCAGGCATGCATCTAAGGTAGTCATCCCAGGACACAAAGCCTAGATCCAAGGAAATGATTCTTCAGTCAGAGGGAGATTTTTGAAAGAACCAATGACTCCACTCTTCACAAGTCTTAAAGTAATCTGTCTCCTGACTGCTTTCAGGCTAAAACCCACATTACTTAGCCTCACTGCAGCTGCCATCCCCTGGCAGGCAACCACCATCTCGTTCCCTCTTATACTGTCTTCACAGCTGAGCTGCTCCAACAGTGCCCCCCATTAATGCTTCCTTCAGAAGCACCCTCCTCTCTGCCATCCTGGGCGGCACCTGAATTCATGAAGCTTGGGGAGGACACCCAAATCCTGCCCAACGTTCTGATGAAAATCAAGGTTGATTAGGAATTCGTAAGACATCTGTCTGGTTCCCCAGCAAGCACAGATTTGTAAATGCACATTGTGCTGAGGAATTAGCAAGGGATCCTGTTAGGTATATATTGGGGTGGGGTGAGAGGTGATTAATCAGTTATGATCAATCAGGCTTCAATGTGAGGCTAAGTAATGTGGGCTTTTGCCTGAAAGAAGTCAGGAAACAGATCTCTTTAAGACTTGTGAAGAGTAAAGCCATTGGTTCTTTCGAAAATCTCCCTCTGACTGAAGAATCATTTTCCCTGGATTCAGACTTTGTGTCCTAGAAAGCCTTCCTTAGATGAGTGCCTTGGCCCGAAATGCAAAACCAGCAAATGGAGTATCTGAGACTTCCCTCTGTGCTGTAGGTTCTGAAGCCCGGTACTCACCTCGGTCTCAACCTCTCAGGTGGCAATTCCTTGATGGAAGGATTGCCTATACATCTCTCTGCTAGGACACACCTGACAAATTCCTGGCTCCTTCCCCAGAACTGACTGGTGACCAATTGGCCAAGTCAACAGATTGGTCTTTCAAGAGGACCTTTGTGAAACTGCCCAAAGAGAGAGAAATCAGTCTGGGAGGTACTTTCCCAAAGCACACCTGGCAGTTGCAGGAAAGGTGTTTCATAAGAGAAAGAGAAATAAATCCCTGCCCCCTCCATATCCATCCTCTCACAATTCTACATGGTTATTCGTTTTCTGCCTTTAGCTACATCATTTACGCCAGTGCATTTGCTCCCCTTTCCCTCAGTCTTGCTAAGTAAGCACACGGGTTCTGAGTCACTTCAGGGAGGTAAAATGCCCTAACTTTGTCAGGACCTATAGACATTGTGAAGCCACAGTGTCCCCCAGCTTCGCCACCAGCTCCCCTTTGACCCTGGAAAAGTCAGCTACACTACTTGGCTCTGAGGTTCTTCATCCAGAGAAGGTGTGCTTTGGATGATGATCTCTAAGACTCCTTCTAATTCTGACAACCAACAACCTTCCAGTCTTCCTTCTCTTCTATCTAGAGACAACTAGAAAACATCCTCCAGGGTTCATCTCCCCCTGTGTCTCCTATCCTACATCTAACTGTGAATTAATGGTGAAGACTCCCATGTCTGACTTCTCTGAAGCAAATATGGGACCTCACTGGCCCCAAGAAAGGAACTGAGTCCAGTGGAGACTTCTCCAGGCTGCTGTGGTTCTCTGCAACATGTCACTCAGCCATAACCCCCTACCACAGCTGTGACTCATTAGAGTCCAGTGCCATCTCCTCTTGGACTCCAAAACGTTCAGTCTTTCCCCTTCTATCCTTCCTCCATGCACCACGGTACCACCTTAGAGATGTTTCTGGAAAGGAAAGAGGCCTGGACCAGTATGTGTCCGATTAAGTCTCCATGGTTCTTTACTCCGGCTTCTCAGGGGCCCCGGCTTCTCTGAGCAGGGGGGTCCCAGGCCCTCTCCTTGGAGGACTTCTAGCTCCTTCTCCAGTTCTTCCTCAAGCTTATTTCATTTCTTCGATACGTTGAAACAAAACTCCAGCTGTTCAGTCACTGTCCTCTCCAGGAAGCTTTAGTGGATAAACCCAAAGGAAAACCCAGGTGCCTAGTCCCCTCTGTGGCTTCAGGTCTTCAGGGCTTGGGCACCTGGGGACGGGGAACTTTGGTAGCTGGAAGCCCCTTTGTCGCATGTGGTCTTCCATGGACCTGTTTTGACCTCCCTGCTCTGTCTTCCCTGTGTTTCTAGATGCAGATGCCCTGGTTCATAGATCTCCCTGGCAGACCATGATACACAGAGTATTTTCCTGTGAGTCTTCCTCCTTCAGAGAGAACAGTCTGATAGCTAGCACATCCATGCTGGACAGAGCTGAGCATCAGCACTTGGACCAGGGATGCTGTCCACCTCCCCATTCCATCAGTCACTGGGTGCTTACCAGTTCTTACAAACAGACAAAGTCAGGGTAAACTGTCTCATGCATTGCCACCTGTACATGGGAGACATCTGAGTGAGGACTGAAGGTCACATAGTCAGAACTGAGTGACTAGTCAGTGGCCTCCTCTTATTACTCTTTAGAGAACAACAATGCCGATGTGCCGAACCAAGGTCTTTTTGTTTTTGTTTTTTTGCTTTTAAAATTCAAATTTGAAGGAGTGAGAGTCTGATAAATTTTTGTGCTTACTTTTTATTTAATTCTTTCTCTCAGGATCATAAAGTGAAAGTATTTAAATTCATATTTCAAGAGATAAAAGAAGCCTAACATCTTTCATCCACTTTGTGCATTTTTACTAATTTTTTTAAAAAACATTTTGTACTGGCATCCTGAAGGGTGCAATTTCATGAGTCAGGAGAATAAATAACAGATAAAAATAAATGTAGTTCTCAGCAAAGGTAAGCACGAATTTTCCTTAGGGATGAAGAAAGTAAATGCATGGAAGGGGCAATACAACTTCAGAACAGACCTAGCAAGGAATGGGATGGAGCTAAGCACCCAGATGGACAAGGCTTGGCATCTGCCTGCCTGGATAAAGAACTTGCACCCCATGAGGGTGGGGCATGTTCTTCTCCAGAAGAAGCCATGTGCCTTGCAAATCTTACCCTGACAGGGAGGAATGAGCTTGAGTTGTGTGATCTAGGAGTGTTGCTTGGGAAATTTAATCAGACATTCAGAAACAGCAGGATTTGGGATTGCTGAAGATGATGATGATAATGAAGATGATGATTTTGCTAACTGAGATGTTGTTGAATGCTTATATGTGCTAGACAATGTGGTAAGCATTTTGCCTGCCTTATCTAATTCCATCTTCTTTTTCTCCCCAGCTTTATTGAGTGATTATTGACAAATAAAAATTACGTATATTTAAGGTATACAGCATGATGCTTTGATATTCATTACATTGTGAAATGATCATCACCATCATGCTAATTAACATATCCATCACCTCACATAGATATCTTTGCATGTGTGCAGTGAGAACACTTAAGGTCTACTCACTTAGCAAACTTTAAATATGCAATGCAGTTTTGTTAGAGTTCATCATCGTACTGTATGTTAGATCTCCAGAATTATCTCATCCTTCATAACTGAAACTCCATCCTCTTTGATTATATCTCCCCATTTTCCTGAGATTTTGTTTGTTTATTTGATAAATAGAAATGATAATCCTGTCTTCATAGTGTTATTAGGGTGATTAAAGGAGAAACAAGTGCAGATGCTTTTGTATAAAACTGATCCTCCCCTTCCGCCCCACCACCTAGGAAACCCTTGAGAAACTCAGGAAAGCCCATTCCCAAGAATAATGTGAACAGACCAGATGAGAAAGAGGGTGGTCACCAAGTAATGCTGTCACTGAGAACCTTGCTTAGGAATGACCCCAGGTACACAGAACAGTCCATTCTACCTTCCCACTTCATACAAGTCAAGGGCACTTACAGTCAAAATTAATGATCAGTACTCAACCTTCCAAGCCCTTCCATAAGACAGAACTCATATCAGACCTGCATTTGGGATCACAAAATGAATCACAGGAGAACAGTTCTAGGTTCTAGATATCAACCTTAAATAATAAGATTCAGAAAATATGGTTAAGTTTCGAGTTTATTAGAGTGCAAAGCCTGAGGATAGCCACCTTGGAAACACAAATCTCAAAAGAATAGGTCATCATTCCAAAGTAGAGAAATTAAGGTTTCATTTATACAGTTAACAGAATTGCAAGACTTTCCATACAAGGTCAGGTAATATGTTATAGCAATCTAATTGGTTATAGCTGGCTACATTCCAAGGAAAATTGCTTTAACATTCCGTTAGAAGGGGTAACGACCTGAAGGGTCTTCTCTCTGGTGCACAAGATCTTTTCTAATCATTTAGAAGTTGCAGTTGCTTGCAGTTCAGTCATAACTCAGGCCACATAGCCACATTCCTCTCAAGGTTCAAAATAATTTAAAGTTGCAGTAGCTTTAAACTTGAATTATTTAATTTCACATAGATTAGTGAAACAACTGCTGAGTTATGGCTAGGTCTTCTGTCTATAGCCCAGAAATATGAATTTGGCAGGATGAGGGCATTCTGCCCTCACTTCACATTTCTGAAGTTGTCTTCAGCGGCAGCTTGCCTCACCCTTATCTCTGGCCTTTCGTTCCTTATTCTTTCAGAGAAAAAGATGCTGCTAATCTGAGTGATCGATCTGGGATCCCTTGCATCACAGTTCATGAGTGTTTGGTATTCCTGCTTTCTACAGCAGACTGGACAATCCCAATCATGTTCTGGCCCTCTCTGTGAGTCCATCCACTTTGTGCTGAATAAGCTGAGACTCCAGCTTTCATCCTTATGGACATCAGGAAGGCAGATGGACTTGTCCTCAGCCTCACACATGCAGGTAGAGGCTCCCAGTGTCCTGAGGCTCAGGACAAAGACACACTTCCTGCCTGCATTTCCAAGCGGGCTCTGCACTAGACTGGGAAGAGGGTGATGTTTTCCTTTCCCCAGACAGTTGGTGAGCACTTTGTCCACCACTCAGCTACTGTTATATTCTAAAGTCCCTTGGAAAAGACGGATCATGAGGGCCTGGGTTCAGGCATGCAAATCTTCACCCGAACCCTAAAAACAGTGTTTTCTCCCAGGTCAAACACAGAGACAACTTTTTCTTAACTCTGCTCCCTGACTTTCAGGCTCTGGATTTCAAGCTGTGGGGCAGTTTTCCTCTGCCCCTCCCTCCCAATGGACAAATTCAGAAATAGAGAAGGATTGCTGAAATACCTGGGCAGGAATCCCTTAGGCTGAACCTGAGGGGATTAGGCTGCTCTGACTGCAGGAAAGTAACCTGGGGGACTTTCTGAAATGCAACGATTCAGTCCCCTGTCATTGGACATTTTGATCTAATGGCTCCAGGTCAGGTAGGGAGAATTGTTCATATTTTTAAACCTCCCTCAAGTAGTTCTGATGGGCTAGGTCCTCCATGGACAGGAAGTGGGTTTTTACCTGGACATATTTGAACTGGATCCTGAGGTCTGTCCTTTGTCATGACACCAGATGAAGTATTATGCCCACTAAGCCTCTGCTTTCTGATAATAATAAAAATGAAAACATCATCCTACTTATCAATTTGATCTTTCAAACACATTTACTGAGAATCTGTATTTAGAGGTCATCAATATCATGATGATGGTGATGGTTCTTGGTGCTTGAGTGTTTGCAGGTGGATTGGTCGAGAGAATCAGCTGCATAGAAAGTCATTGCAGATCCTGCAGAACAGGTGAGGCAGTGACGAAGCACTCCACATTTGTTTTAACCTCTTATGCTTTACACATGGATCATGCAGTATGTGTGTGTGTGTATGTATGTGTGTGTGTGTGTGTGTGTGTGTTTAGCTCCCAGACCCAGTCATTCTTGAACCAGAGATTAGACCTTCTTGAACCAGAGATTAGACCTTCTGGGTGTTAGAAATTTGCTATAGAAAAGTGAACTTCTGGGAGGATGGTTCCAGCATCCAGGAGCTCCCACAAGAAAAATCCACATTTGCTTAGAACATCCCAGCCCCTTCTGGATCTGGTCCCTGACAATTTTCTTTTTTTTTTTTTTTGAGTTGGAGTCTCACTCTGTTGCCTAGACTGGAGTGCAGTGGCCGCTGCCGGCCACCACAGCCTTGACCTGCTGGGCTCCGGCGATCCTTCCGCCTCAGCCTTCCGAGTAGCCGGAATTACAGGCATGCGCTACCATGCCCTGCTGATTTTATGATTTATTGTAGAGATGAGGTCTCACTGCCCAGGCGGGTCTCGAACCCGTGGGCTCAGGCAATCCAGTCACCTCAGCCTCCCAAAGGTGCGGGATTACAGGCTGAGCCACCGAGCCCGGCTCTCTGCCAATTTTCTGCTTCATCTCTTATCCTCTCCCACAGCCAGGTGGACTTGTTCCCTAGCTACCAAATTCTCCTCCTGAACTCAACTGAGTTTTTGAACCTCAAAGTCCCCTGCCAGGACTCCATTCCCTCTCTCTGTACCTGGTTTACTCCCAGACATCCTTTCCAGCACTTTCTGCCAAGGAGACCCTTTATTTACCCACCTCCTGCATTGCTCCTGTAAAGTCTGTGAATTTCCATGGGGAGTGCTAGGTGCCGCTCCTTCCCTTCATTGAAGCAGCACTGAGTACTCAGGGATGAGGCATTTAGGGGCTTCTATCAAAATAGGGGTCTCTCAGGGGCAGCCTGTGGGCTGTGTCAGGTTCTAGAGCCTCCAGTGTGAGGAGACCCCACCTGGTACAATGTCCTCAGGTGTTCCTTTGACCTCCCTCAGCTCCTTGCCAACTTCTGCTCTAAACCAGAACTCTGAGATTTCAAGCATGTTCTGTCTGTGCTACCCAATACAGCAGTCATTAGCTTAAACTCTGACTTGAACAATGGAGTAACTGAATTGTTAGCTCCATTTAGTGTTAATCTGAAGGTAACCAGTCACACATGGCCAGGGGCTGCTTAGGTGAATACAGCAGACCTAGTCAGCTGACACTCTTGGAATATATGTAAAGTGCCCTTTGAGCCCATCCTCTAGCTTGGTCCTTTGGCCTCATATCACTACACCCTCTCGCCCACCCACCCACTCCTATGCAAGGCTGGTCACTGAGCAGCTGCAGGAAGCCCCACAGGACCCAGGGAGCTGCCAGAGCTACCAGAATCCCAGGGGAAGCCACTAAAGTGAACTGTGGAGAGGAGGCAGGAGGAAAGTGGGAAGGGGAGGTGATCTTCTCAGACTGACGAGGGTGTGTGTGGGGGTGTCTGGGAGTGAGGGCAGGTTCTGCCAAGGTTCATGGTCCCTACAGGCTCCTCGTCAGGGACAGCCTACGCCTGACAGTGCCATGGTGCCTTTTTGGGTACAGGCTGAAAATAGAAGTAACCCAATAAGTTAAAAGCAGACTTTTTACTCTTATAATTGCCAGGAGATCAGTTACAGAAGAAAAGCCTGCCACTGCCTTTACTAAAGCTGTAAGTGGAAGTATCTGCCCCCTCAGGAGCACTGAGTTCTGGCAACCCAGGGGCTTATCAGAACATGCTCCATTCCACCCCTCCCCTAGACTGACTGAGGCTTGGGGACTCCAGACACAGCAGGAAGGCAGACAGGATACCCATGGATTCAGCACCTATGGTGTGGTGGGTGATTTAGAATAATATGGGGTCCCTGAGGCATTTGCTGGGGCTTGAGAAGGGTCAGTTCTCCAGACATAGGGGAGAGAGAGAAAAGAGTGTGCAGGTCATGGGACTGAGGTATTAAGGTACTAGGTACTAAAGTGAAGTTTGGATGCAGGTTGGATTTGAGGATGTCCGGGATGCTTCCCACAGCAGAGATTTATAATCGCAGCTGCTTGGACCCAAGAGCAGCAGGTTGATGGCCAAGTTAGCCAGCTGTGACTAGCAAAGCCCAGGAAACTGCAAAGAGCTGGGGGAATAAAGTTGGGAGACTGTGCAGGCCTGGGGTCTACACTGCCTGGTAAAATAATGAACCTCAGTAGCCATGACCACCTACTACCTGCAATTCCTGTGCAAGACTATTATGTGTCCTGAGTCATTTCATTTTTGCATCATTTTTTTCTCTTGGAAGATGAAAGAATTGAAACTCCCAATCCAGCTCATTGAAGGTCATGTGGGAAGACCAAGTCACAGGGGAATCAAATTCTGAGTGCACCTCAAAACCACCCTCAGACCACATCGTAATGTCTCTCACTCTCAGACCCTCAGAGATGCATCTTTTTTTTTTTGTGTGTTGAAGTCTCACTCTGTCCCCAGACTGGAGTGCAGTGGCCGCTCCCAGCCACCACAGCCTCGACCTGCTGGGCTCCGGCGATCCTTCCGCCTCAGCCTTCCGAGTAGCCGGAATTACAGGCATGCGCTACCACGCCCAGCTGATTTTTTTATTTATTGTAGAGATGAGGTCTCACTGCCCAGGCGGGTCTCGAACCCGCGGGCTCAGGCAATCCACTCACCTCAGCCTCCCAAAGGCGTGGGATTACAGGCTGAGCCACCGAGCCCGGCTCAGAGATGCATCTTACTGAAGCATCTCTCAAGTAAGACTCACCATTCCTGCACAGAAAGAAAAAACTGTTCCATCAATTACTTACCACCTCTTCAGACACACCAGAAACTACTCTTCAGTGCTCGAATAGGCAGAGGTGCTGAAAAGTTACAGTGTTGGGAGCCAGCCATGGAGGCCCACTGAGCGTTAGGGATCAGGAAGGGCCGTTGACCCCGAGACCACTAGGATGCGTTCGGGAGCTATTGACCCCATTCCCTCCCCCTTTCTACTCAATACTAACCAGATTAAGCTCCTGTGAGCTCAAAACATAGAAACTCTGAGATCGGGATGAACACAAGCTAACTTTAGAAGCTCATTGCTCCCATTCTTCCACAAACTGCAGTTTTGGCTTTCATACAACTTATAATTCAAACTTGGGTCCCATCTAAGAGCCTTAGTATTGGTCACAGGCTTCTGGGTCATGATCTTAGGATTTATTGAAGGTGTAAATTGTAGAATACAGTTTTAGAAGACAGCCATTTTGTTGAAAGAATGCGGCTGGGTTACTTGCAGGTAGCCCACTGTGAACTTTGGACTGGGCCACATTCCAAACATTCTGAGATGGGCCACTTTCGTTTGTAAAATAAATACTTAAGCTTCTATAGAATTGTTTAACTTGGCATAAATCAATCAGCTTAGGATGAAAAAGGTTTATAGAATATGTCAGTCACAGATTAGGTTATCCTTTGTTATGGGATTTTAAGATTATCATATGAAAAGGGCTTAAAGGCAATCATTGATTAAGTTTTCATGGATTAAGGTTCTGGTGGGTGGGGGACGCCCCTCCCACATCTGACTTTGTGTATAAAAGACACGTTGTAATTCCCAATAACACACACATCACTTCTGCACTAGACCAGATTCCAGTCTCTTTCGTTCTCTCTCTCTCTTTCTCTCTTCTTCCCCCCAGTCGCTGATGCCGTCTCCACCTTTGGGGTACCCTGAACCCGGCTGGAGCTGGTCTCCAGCACTAGAGGGCTTGGAGGCCAGAGGGGTCAAATCAAGCCATTGGAATATGAGGTGGGGTAGGACCCTCAGCCTCAGCATAAAGGGATCCCCCACAGTTGACCCAGAAGATAGGGGTGTGAGCAGGTTTCGTTTGGGACCAATACAGTTCAGGAGGTTCGTGATTTTAGCAGGCAGTGTAAACCCCAGGCTTGTACAGTCTGTGGTCAGTCTCCCAGTTTGGTTCTCCAAGCCCTTCTCAGTTCCCTAAGCTCTACCAGTCATCGGTGGCTAACTTGGCCATCAATCTTCTGCTCTTGGGGTCAAGCGACTGTGGAGGCCTTCAAAACACCTGGGAGCCACATCAACCCAGAATTTTAGGATTTCCTGACGGGCCCATCCATGGGCTAGGTCTGTGACACCCTGAGATAGTATAGAATTATGGGAGCAGATTCATGCTCTAAAACAGCATCCACATCCTTATCAGAGTCCCCATATGGCCTGTGACCCCTGTAAATAAAGGACCCTGCTTATGCTGCTCCTGGGCCTGTGGTTTTCCTCCATTCCCACTCCCTCCTCCCATCTTCCTCTCCTAGTCCCTCCCATACCTCTCTCCTCTCCTTCTCTTAAAGGTGCAACTGCAACTCTTTGCAGGGAGTGGCTCAGAGGCCTCACCAAGCATCTACCTTACCCTTTGTCTTGGCTCTTTGCTAAAATACACAGTGTCACCTCTCTTTCACACTCCAATATGGCCAAATAAAGCATGAGTATTACCAGGGGAATTCAACAGCTTCAAGCGACAGGAATAACTATGGAACATGGAGGCCAAGCCACCATTCCTCACCTATGCCATGACCAATTCGTGTATCCAGCATGTGGCCATGTAGCACAGCCATAGGCCAGGCATTAGGCCAGGCACCTGGGACACTACATGCAGGAGAAATTGACCCAATCCTCAGGGAGCTGAAGGTTAGGGAGAGGCTCACCCCCAGGGCCAGGTGTCCTCCAGGTCTGGCAAAAATGAAACAACCCCAGTTAATGCAGAGTGTGTTAACCTACAGCAGTTCATGTCCAAATCATCTGAAAAGTGGTAAAATGCCAGGGTCCTGTGCTGAATGCAGAGTAGATCCAAACACTTTTTAGACAGTTTCCAGGCTCTTTTTCCCCTTGATGCTCTGCAACAACTCCCCGCCCAGGTTGTTGCACCATGGCTATGCACTGATACTAATTTACACCAGGACAGAGCCAGGCAAGGAGAGCACATGCCAGAGTGGTTTCCCAGGGAACTGAAGATGCTGTCTTTAGAAACCACATCATCTCCTTGTTGATTGACCAGTACTGCTATCCCTCCAGGACAGGCGGTGTTATATCACCAACCAAACGCAGATGAGCTGCAAACAAGCAGCTCGGGGAAGCCTGTCTTCCACTACATTCTCTAGTGAAATTAATCTGTTTTGCTTCTGTATTTCCAAATCCTTGCATTCAGATCTTGATTACAAGCACACAGGAGTCATGAAACTGGATTAGAATTCTGGCTTTGCTATTTACAATCAGTGTGACTCCAGGAAAGAGAGATAAACCTTTTGATGGCAATTTTCTTTTTCTTTTTTTTTTTTTTTTTTTGAGTTGGAGTCTCACTCTGTTGCCCAGACTGGAGTGCAGTGGCCGCTTCCGGCCACCGCAGCCTAGACCTGCTGGGCTCCGGCGATCCTTCCGCCTCAGCCTTCCAAGTAGCCAGAGTTACAGGCATGCACTACCACGCCCAGCTGATTTTTTGATTTATTGTAGAGATGAGGTCTCGCTGTCCAGGCGGGTCTCGAACCCGCGGGCTCAGGCAATCCACTCACCTCAGCCTCCCAAAGGCGCGGGATTACAGGCTGAGTCACCGAGCCCGGCTTTGATGGCAATTTTCTAATTTTTCAAATGGAGATCATTGTGGTCACTTCTCAAGTCAGGCAGAATTGCACTAAACCCAGTTCATATGTCATATAGTATCAAAACTACGTTCTATAGGTAGAACAAAATTCTTTCAGGTACTAGTTAGTAGTTACATTCAGTTGTAAACAACAGTGTCTCAAAAAACAGGTATTTAAATCAAGTGGGAGTTTTCTTAATATAATTTAAGGAGGAATTCAACTTGGCAACTTTGGTGTGATGGCCCAGAGGTCTCTGATTTTCTAGGTTTCCTCATGGTTGACAAATGGTTGCTGCATCTTTAAGGATTACACCCATGTCCCCAGCAGCCTAATAGAAGAAAAAAACAAGGAAGACATTGCATTTATATTAAGAAATCATATATTTCAAGGAGCCCCCAAAATATCTTTAAACATTTCATTGGGCAGGATTGTGTTGCATGTTATCTCTACATGCAAGGGAGGTTGCAATATATTTATTTTTTTGCGGACACATTATTGTCGCCTTTTTAGAAAAGAGAAGTCAAGGTTCTTTTGTTTTGAATTTATTTATTTATTTATTATAAAGATGGGGGTACAATTCAGGGTTAGGTATACAAACATTGATCATGCAGGTAACCTTGTTGATGAGGTATTCCCTTCTCTCCCCTAGCAGTTTCCCTCAACTGCCAGTCCCACCCCACCTCCCCTGACAGTTTTTCACTACTGACAATTGCTTTCTTATAGCATTATAGTTGTTCAAGTTCACCTTATGAGTGAGAACATATGGAACTCAGTTCTTTGTTTCTGTGATAAATCACTGAGTATGATAGACTCCAAATCCATTCAATTTGCTGCAAAGTTCATATATTTGTCCTTCTTTATGGCTGCATAACATTCCATTGTGTATATGTACCACATTTTTTAATCCAGTCCAGCTTCAATGGGCAACATGGTTTGTTCCATGTTTTTGCTATTGTGAATAGAGCTGCACCAAACATACGTGTGCAGGTATCTTTTTTGTAGAATAATTTGAGTTCCACTGAGTATATTCCCAATAGGGGAATTACTGGGTCATATGGAAGGTCAATTTCTAGTTCTTTCAGAAATCACCACGCTGTCTTCCAAAGAGGTTGTACTAGTCTGCATTCCCACCAGCAGTGTAGAAGCGTTCCTTTTTCTCCATATCCTTACCAGCATCTGTTGTTGTTTGTTTTATTAATGATGGCCATTCTTACAGGGGTTAGATGGTATCTCAATGTGGTTTTGATTTGCATTTTTCTGATGATGAGTGAGGCTGAGCACTTTTTCATGTGTCTGTGGCTGCCCGTATATCTTCTTTTGAGAAGTCTATTCATGTCTTTTGCCCACTTTTTAAAAGGGCTGTTTGCTTTTTTCCTTTCAGAGCATTTGAGTTCCTTGTAGATCCTAGATGTTAGACCTTTGTCAGATATGCAGTTGGCAAATATTTTTTCCCATTCTGTGGGCTGTCTCCCTGCTCTCTTGATAGTTTCTTTTGCTTTGCAGAAGCTTGTTAATTTGATGAGGTCCCACTTGTCTATCTGATTTCTTAATGTATTGGCCTTTAGGGTTCTGAATAGGAATTGGTTCCCAGTTCCAATTTCCATAAGGGTGTCTCCTGCTTTTTCTAATATTCTTATAGTCTGAGGTTTTACATTCAGGTCTTTGATCCATTTAGAGTTAATTTTTGTGTGTGGTGATAGGTAGGGGTCCTATTTCAATCTTCTGCATGAAAACTGGCTAGTTTTCCCAACACCATTTACTGAATATGTTTTCCTCTTCCCAGTGGTTGTTGTTCAAGACTTTGTCAAAGATGAGTTGGTTAAGGATTTGAGGCTTTGCTTCCAGTATCTCTATCCTGTTCCATTGGTCTATGTGCCTGTTCTTGTACCAACACCAGGCTGTTTTGATTACTGCAGCCTTATAGTAAAGTTTGAAGTCTGGAAGTGTGATACCTCCTTCTTTGTTTCTTTTGCTAAGGATTGTTTTGGCTATTCATGGTCATTTATGTTTCCATATGAATTTCTGTATTGTCATTTCCAGGTTTGAGAAGAATGATGTTGGTATCTTAATGGGTACTGAGTCAAGGTTCTTGTACCTAAAAAGAAAGGAAGAATGGGTATTGGATTTGCAACTACTAGTGTCCACTACAGCTGGTTAAAGTTCTGATGGGTGTTTGTGAATAAGCAAGCAGGGGTCTTTGCTAAGATAAATAAACCAGGAAAATGCTGGGTGTATCCAATGAGGTGAGTGTTTTTGGTCTTGAATGTCTGAGAATTTTCAATGTGCTGATGCATATGGGGTATCTCCAGGAGAGATGTGGCAGGCCATATCATCTGAGCTCACTCTTACCTGGAGCACTATTTGAGAATGCTGTGTTCTTGCTTCTCATCACCAATCCCCAAAGCTGTGCCTAGTAAGGAAAGTGCTCAACGATGCCCCTGAGATAAGGTGCCAATTAGGTGACAAATACCATGATGCAGCAGAGATTTCCTCCTGGCTTCTGACCTCAGAACCCCATCCTTAAACATTTCAGCCTGTCCCCATGTGCTTTTGAAGATTGAGTGAGCAGGCAATGTTGGTTCCGTCCACAGCTGACCCTCCACCTATACCTGCTGAACAATCCCTCCATGCCATCCTTTCCCAGCCCTGGGCACCAGGCCAGCAAAGTCTTGAGCTGTTGGAAAAATTGCAAGAGAAAATTGGGTCAGCCATGCTTAACTGGGTGACTGGGTGAGATATCCATTCATCCAGCCCTGACCAAGTACACCTGCTCGGTTCTGGACACCCCGGGTCACTGGCAGACCCCGAAGAAGACAGAGCAATAGATGAATGGAAGCAGTTTTGGCCAGAACAGCTGACCAGGACAGGCTGCACTCAAATTATCCCATGGACAGTGGTAAAGCTGCAGCTGTAACCATTACTTGGCATGAGAAAGCACGGTGAGGCAGAAACTCAGAAAAGACAGCCTTGACCGTCCAAGTGCCCAGGCGGTGCCCTAGAAGTGCTGAACTGAGATCCAACAGGTGAGTAGTCACAGACAAAAGGAGAGGTCCAAAGAAGGTTCTAGAAGGAGGAACAGCAGCCCATTTCGTGGGAGGGAACACAAGGAGTCCAGGCCACGAAAAGGATGAATTTAGTGTTGTCATTCAGGAAAGGGTCTGGTTTCCTGGACATCTCTCAAGGGTGGAGTGAGGAGATGGTCTGGTTTCTAGTCAGGCCAACAGCTCAGCAGAACTAGACAAATCATCATCATCATCATCATCATCATCATCTTCCTTCTCCTCCCCCAGCTCTTGGCTGCTCCATCTGGAGACTTAGGAGTTCATCTGAGTCTCCTTCAACCCTGGAGGAAGGAGTTCCACATTCATCCCATGAATTAATGGAACGCCTGCTCCAGGTCAGGCTCTGTACGTACACAGACCGCATGTTTTCCTGCTCTCGTGGGCTGCCTGTCTGAGGGTCTTATGACCAAGGGGCACTCAAGAATCTGCACACAAGAGCTGCAGGTGGACCTGGAGGGAGCGCCTCCCCCTCACACTGTGGAGGGTTGTGGGTGGTCACAATGACCTGACTGCCCCTCAGCAGACCCCAGTCCCATCCTGACTTATAGGTTCCCCTGTCTCTGTGAGTTACACGTTTTCCCAGTGATCCAATGTGCTCATCTCGAGGTGGGGATACAGCAACCTTGCCAGAATCTTTGTTTGTTTTTGATTTTGCTCTTTGATTGAAGAGACAATAAATACAACCTGCCTACCATAGTGGACTCTCAACCTGTGCTTCATTCCCCCTTCCACAAAGAGAAGGATTTCAAACCAGTTATTAGAAAGATGCCAGCTCTAAGAGCGAGGCACAAGCTCCCCATTGATATGCAATTCCCCACAGTGTCTTAAGGAGGACTGACAGGACAACACGGGAGATGTATCCTTCTACATTGGGGGAGTGGGCTATTAGGAGAAGCTACTGCCAGAGTTCCTCGGGTCCCCTTTCCCTATGCTTGGCCACAGGCTCTGCTATCAAAGAGGCTTCACTTCAAGAGTAAATTAGACCTGGACATGGTGAGTCCTTGGGTCTTCCAAGGCACCACTGCTGTGCTCTGGGCTCACTGTGAAGCACAGCCATCCATCTCCCTCATTTCAAAGCTCGGTGACCACGCACAGCTGCTGTAGCTCCAGTCTGCCTGGGCCAGTGTTGCTGCCAGGAAATGCGCTCGTCTCTGTCTCTGCAGCAGCATTGAACACTGTCCAACTGCAGACTCCCCTCGCCTCTGCAGTGCTTGGCATTTGGACGGTTTCCAGGTGAATGTGCAGCTGCAGTATGGTGTGGGGACCTCCCCAGGCAGATCTCTGCCAGCATCCCTGGCAACCAGTCTAAAGAGTTCCAGCTACCCTTGAAGGGGGACTGTGCAAAGGTTGGAGAGTGAGATACTCAGCCCTGAAAGGTCCTTTCCATTGGTAGCCTGAGGCTCAGATGGGCAAAGGGATGCCCCAAGCAAAGCCATGTGGAGGTTTTGTGCAAATCCAGCCTCCAAAGTGAGCTGCAGAACAAGTGTCCTCATTCCAGGCCCTGCCAGTAGCAGCCAAGATCAATGTCCTGGTGGACATGCATCTAGTCTGGCAACAAATCAACTTGGACATGCCAGAATGCTGGGTCAGTTAAAAAGATACTTTGTCAAAAATCCAGGCCATTGGCTTTCCAGGTGGGTCCTGCTTTCCAGGGGAAGGAAGACTGGGCCCTCTCAGACCCCTGCTCACCCTGCGTGCTGATCCAGCTGCCGCCTGCCTTGGGTGCCAGCAGAGCCAGAGTGTGTAGAAGGGTGCTCTGTCCCTTGAAAGCTAGGTTTTATTGAATCTTCAGGACAGAGGGACACACACTGGGAGGTGACCTGACCTTCCCAAGCTCACATAATGATGAGCAACTGATCTGGGGCTCTGACCCACAACCTCCAAAAGGGTCCAGAACCCACCCCTACAACAGGCTGCTTCTCGCCCACAAGGCTGGCCTGGTGCTTGAACAGCCTCCCCAGGAACTCTCTTCTGGCTGGATGTTTCAGGTTGTCAATGCTGTTGAAAGGTTGGCCTGCAGTGAAAACGGCCCCATGTTGTAAGTCGGGTCCCTGCTGGTGACAGGGTTAGAGCCTGACTGTAGATGAAAGCCTGAGGAACCCCTCAGTAGCTCCATTGGTAGGAATTGGCTCAAGCCCCAATGTGGAGTGGGCCTTCCTTTCACATAAGCAGGCACAGGTCCAGGGAGTAGGTCCTCACACTGGTCACCTAACCCTCTAAGCAGATTGACTCTGCCGAGGACACCTCGGCATTCACTGATCTTGCTCTCAGGCCCTACCCTGTGCCCTACCCCACCATACCCAGGCTTACCCCGACCTCTGAGAGTGGCCTTCTGGTCTCAGAGTAGGCTCCCGGATGACATGGCACAGGGATACCTCAGCTCTCACGGCAGTCAGGATAGAACATTCACACCCATGCAAAGTGTCTAGGATGCATTTTGGGGACCATGGGCACCCCAAGTGAAGTGCCTGGTTCAGCCTTATGTCTTTATGCCCTGGTCACTTGGCACCATGGCTTCTCTGGTCTTAACTCACCATGAAAACCCATGAGCCCAAGTGTAGCTCCTGGGGAGGCCTCAAAGGCCTCGACTGCTGCCCCTGTCTCCTTTGACCTGGGGCACCAGGGCCAGAAGCATCTGGAGGTGATAACAGTGATATGCATGGACCTCCATACCCTCAGGAAACACTCTGTGCTCCCCTGCCACCCTGGACCATCTGAGATGTGTGTTCTGGCCCCTCAGTTTCTCCTTCCATTTCAAGAAGAATGACTGACCCTCGTCTCCATGTTTGACCCACTGTTGGTTTTCACTTCTGCTCCAGGACAGTGTTGACCTTTTCCCATCCAGGTCTCAGAGGCCCCTCTGTCTAGAAACCCTGGAAGGGGAATGACTATAAACTGGGGGAGAGCTGAAGCCTGCTCCTGTAAGGCTGGAAGTCTGAAAGCAGCCCACCATCTGAGGTGGCCAAGGCCAGCCCCACCAACCGAGGGTGCTGGCTGCTGTCCCAAGGTTTGGCAGCCTCACAGACTGACCCCCAGGAAGACTAGATGAAATCTTGCTCCGTGTTGTGACTTTGAACCAGTTGGTTAATTTCCTTAAACATTTTTTTCCCTTATCTGTGTGATGGGGTTGGTGATAGAATATTAAACGGAGATGATAATAACAGTAGTAAAACCTATTAAAGAGTCTGCAGTGATAAGTCATCACTGAATAAGAGTTATCATCACTGTCAAACAGGTGGTAGATAGCAGGACACCAGCCCTTAGAGGCCCTGAGAGCCATAGAGAAAAGAGAGGGTGGGAAGGAACTGAAGCAGACTGAGAGAGCTATGAGGAAGGGACTCCCTGAGAGCCTGGGCAAAGCAGAGGAGAAGACATATGTGCCCTGGGAGGAGAAAGAGGACATGGTCACTTTAAACCAACACTCTCATGCAGAGGAATTCAGTGTGACAAATTCAAATCAGCACCTGGGCCACAGCTTCCAAATTCCTTCCTGTGGAGATACCATATCACGTGTCTTCTATGCACATGTGAACACAGCAAAACACACCATCACATCCATTTTTGCACTTTAACACAGATGCTAACGTGGTATGCACATTGATCTGTCTGTTCCTGGCTCTTGCATTTATAATTTAGTGGAGATTTTTTTCCTTCTCAGTAAACATAGTGCTCTTTTTAAAAATGTTAACGACTACATAGCATTTCATTGTAAGTCTATAATTTATGTAACCAGTCTCCTCCTTCTACATGGACATTTATTCTTTTCCCAATTTTTGCTATTATAAATTGTGCTGCAATGAGTATCACTGATCATATATTATTTGGCACAAGTAATCGAGTGTTTGTATAATAAATTCCTAGAATCAGAATTGCTGAGTCAAAGGTTAGAGACCTTAGCAATTTTGAAAGTGTTGCCAAATTGTCATCAAAACCAGTTGTAAAATTTTACACTGTCTGTAATTTATACGAGTGACTATTTACTGATACCCCGCCAATTTAGTGAGGTGCCCACAGTAATTTTGTTTGTTTCTATGTGTGGGTTTTCCAATAGATTTGTTTAATATGATGTGTGAGTGTAGTTTTAATTGTTTATAGTTCTTAAAGGATTGAGAAATTTTCATTTGATAAGTGGCATTTGCATTTTTCTTTTTTGGTGAAATCCTCATTTACATTTCATATTTCTATTGAGTTGTTAATATTTTATAAAATTTTGATAATTATCTTTAATTTTTAAGAAAATCATTTCTTTATAAGTATTTTACCTGTATCTGTATGTAGATTTCTGTCATGTGTACATGTATTTCATACTTTTCTTCAGCTTACTGGCTTTCTTTAGGTTATGTTTATTGTTATTCTGCTTAAAATATTAGTAGAATCCATCATATTTTTCTTTTAATTTTTGGTTTTAATGTAAATCTCCCTTGCTTTACAATTATTTCTAGGAATTCTCCTACTTTCTTTTCTGGCTTGCATTAGGCCAAATCACTTAGGAGTGGAATTTGGTATAGAGTTCGACAGGCAAGGGAGTGCATTGATTGTATTGTGAATCAGTGACTTGTGCTGGAGCCTGATGGAAGCAGATGGGAACAGGGGAGGAGACAAGTGTGGGCGTGGCTTCCGGAAAGTTAGAGGCTCTACCTGGCCCCACAGGGTGCTCCACTGTGTGATGGCACCATATTCTGTGCAGCGTAGTGGCAAGGCGCAGGTACTGTTTAACTACCTCAGTAAGTCATTGGCTACAGGCCTTGCCCAGGTACAAGGAACCCTCTGGGAAAAAGTGTGATGTGAGCCGACTGAGAGAGCTATGAGGGATGCTCTGTGCTCCCCTGCCACCCTGGACCATCTGAAATGTGGCTTTTGACCCTCAGTTTCTCCTTCCATTTCAGGATAAACGACTGGCCCTGGCCTCCGCAATGTGGCTCTTGTCATTCTCTGAGCTTCTGGTTTTCACTCCTGCTCCAGGAGAGTATTGATCTTTTCCTGGTCAGGTCTCAAAGGCCCCTGCCTGGAAGCCACAGAAAGAAAATGACTATCAACACGTGGGAAGCCTCCTCCTATAAGGCTGGAAGTCTAAAGGCCAGCCCACCACCTTAGGGGGCCAGCTGCTGTCCTGAAGTTTGAAGGACTATCTTAGTAGTCTCCCAGACTGACCCGCAAGCAGCAGCAGGGATAGGAGCACCCCCGCCTGGTAAAGCAGATCAGGCAGGGCACCAAAAGTATATGCTACAGGACTCTTGTGGGTTTTTTCTTCTTTTTTTCTTTTTTTTCAAATCTTTAATCATTCCATTGAGATTTGTGTTGATGAGTGAGTAGTAAGCCAACAATCCAATGTTATTATTGTTATTTTACAAATAGCTACACTGTTGTCTCAACATATTTATTGAATTTTTCATCTCCCCCTACTCAGTTTTGAAATGATGCTTTAATGCACACTAATTTCCTGTATGCACTTGGGTCCATTTCTGTAGTTTGCATTTTATTTGATTGATTGATCTGTTTATATTCCAACACCACACTGTTTTAGTTAGTGTAGCTGTATGTTATAATAACTGATAAGTAATACAAATTCCCACTCCATACTTTTTTTTAATATAACTTCTCTCTCTTGGATATTCTTGTTAGTTTGTATGTATAGTTAAACTTGAGAAACACACACACACACACACACACACACACACATACACATAAACTCTGGAGCCATCTGGAGATATAAATAAAAATGCACACATAATTGGGATAATATACATTATTAAGATCACTTTACGCTCATACATCTCTTAGGGAATGCATGTGGGCAAGCTGTCTCTTCAAGATCATTATATAACATTCCATTTGTTCAAAGGACTTGAGAATAATTTCTTAGTACTATTTAATCCTCTTTGTATAGTACTGGACACTTCTATTTTTGATCTATTCTCACATGCACTATTTATTTATTAATTTATTTAAGACCAAGTCTCACAATGTTGCCTAGGTTAGTTGCACTATCATAGCTCAATGCAGCCTCAGACTTCTGGCCTTAAGTCATCCTCCCACCTCAACCTTCCAAACTGCTGAGATTACAGGTGTGAACCACCATGCCTGGCATTATAGGCTCTTGTAGCTTTATGTTCCTAATACAAATAAAATATTTTCTTTCATTTCATCTTTATATACAGTTTACATGTATTTTTTTATTCCCCTGGCATGATATGCTATAAATGTGTACAATAAAACCAGTACTTGTGTGCTCACCTCCCTTCTTAGGAAGCAAAACATGCGAGCTGTCAATACTCCCGATGGCTTCTTTCAGATCCTAGCTCCACCCCACTAAGGTACCAGCAATCTGATTGTGCTTTACCATTCTCTTTATTACTTTATATTTTACCAGATGTATGTATATCCCAAAGTGATAGATTGTTTTGTTTTCCTTGTTTGTGTACTTTATACAAATGGTACCACTCTTTCTGCTATCCTCTGTGATCTGCTGTTATCACTCAACTGTGAAGGTTAACAATGTGTCCACAGAGGTGTCTGTGTCTGCTGTTTATTCAATGTCCTTGTTATATCGTGTGGAGTCATAGAGTCTTTTTATAACAATGTACTCGTTCACTCTCCTATTGACATTTGAGTTGGTTCCAAGTCTTACAGTATAACAAATAATGTTACTGTGAAGATTCTGGACGTGTTTTCTGCTATGTACATATAAGTTTTTGGTTTTTGATTATTTCTTTGTTTTAATTGTTCAAAAGTATATAATTAAACATAGTTTTGCTTGGTCATAGGTTATGAATATGTTTAGTTTTTACAAGATGAATCCTAATTATTTTTCACTTCCAAAGTGTTTGGAATAAGCAATATTTAAGCAATCCTAATGTGCCCCATATTTGCCTACAAATGTCAAATTTTTAAAAATTGTGTTAATATTTTTGGCATGAAATATATATTTTATTTTTCATTTTTGTTTTTCTGATTATTAATCCACTGCATTATTATGTGTCAATTTTTCTAGTTTCACTTCTGTGAAATGCTTCTTCATACATTTTGCATATTGGATATGTTTTAAGCTATTGATTATTGAAAAGTTCTTTTTGTTTCATATTTTGAATTTCAATTTTCTGTCAGTCACATGAATTGTAAATATGTTTTGTTGGTTGAATTTCCCATTTCTATGATGACTTTTCATGAAAAGGAATTAATTTATGGTTTAAATTAAATTAATTCAAAATAAATATGTTTTAAATAAGTAAGTGTATTTTTAAAAATCTCCAAAACCTTTCCTAATATTTTCTTCCAAAATGTTTAAAGTTGGACGTTTTCATTTCAGTGTTTAAATCACCTGTGTACTTACTAAGGTAGAGATTCAATTATTGTATTTTTTCCTACAGTTACCAGTTGACCTAGCACAATTCATTGAACAGTGGATCCTTAACCCACTAATGTGTACATTCTACTCTGTATATACCAAATGACCATCAGTTCTTCATTTTTAAGTGTATGTCTGTTGCTTGTATATTGGTAGAGTTTGACTGAAAATTATATTCTTAGTCTTGCTCTCTTTCTTTGAGAAATTAATTTTTTTATGTTGAATATTGCAGTTGAAAAGTTCTAAGCAAAGGAACTTCTTCACCTCTATAGGTAGCTTAATCTTTTAGTATGCATCTTCAAAATTCTTTTTTTTAAGTCAGTGAACTTTTTCTACTTTCAGATTGCAGGGATAAAAAAATAAAAATAAATTAAAAAAATAAAAAGTCAGTGAACTTTATTATCATATGTTTCAGGGCAGATTGTTTATATCAGTTTTTCAAAACTATAAGGTGGTCTTTTAATTGGTAGATAAAATACTGTTTAGTGGCTAGAATAACATTTTGACTTATTTCTTTAAACATGTTCTCTAGGACTTTTTGGATTTTCTTTTGTGAAGGAACACCACTTATCTATATGTTGGAGTTGTTTCTTTCTGCCTTCCACATGCATGGTTTTCTCTCTGTTTATGAACTCTGTATTTGTTTGTTTGTTTGTTTTGCTTTTTCATTTCATTTTGCCTCCTTCTCATATCCCTGACTAATTTTTGATAGTGCTCATTCCTTTAATTAATGAATGTTTATTTGATTTTTCTCTGTGCCCCACCTTATTCTATCACAGGGGGCGAAGTGTGAACCTCTCTGACCCTTGCCACCCCCTACTTTGATGGTGATTAGATTTAATTAAAGGGACAGATAATGATAGAAAATCTCTTTAGAAAGGATGATAAGGTAAGGCTTTTCAGATATAGCATCTGAAGAACTGAGATTGAGTATCTGCAATAATGAATGCCAGGCATCAAGGAGAGGCTGAGGCGGGAATGAAACGGTATGAGGAGGCCCAACTGGAAGACCAGTGATGCCAGAATGGGTCAAGGCATGCTGAAGGTACAGCAAAACAATGATGCTGACTTGTGAGTGTTTATTTTATGGAAGGCACAAATGTATGTATTCTATTTAAGTGTTAAAAATCCATTAGAAATATCAAAACTGGATGATACATTTTAAATACCAAAATGGTAGACGTGTCTAAAAAACTAAAAAAAAATCAGTTGAAATATAAATATTTTTAAATGTAAGAAGTTAAGCACATGTTGCTATTTTATAAATTATCAGCAGAAAAACAATATGATTAAAGTATTCTAAGATAAAGCAAACAGTATATGTAGTAAAAAGATTATTTAAAATGTATATATTTCTTTAAAATGCAATCATCAAAAACAAATTTTATCATTGGCTTCATGATTGACTCTTGAGTTTATTTTATTTTTTATTGACATACTAATTGTACATATTTATTGGGTATTTTTGATATTTGATGTATACATACATTATGTAATGATCAAATAAGTGTAATTAGAATATCCATCATCTTAAACATTTATCATTTTGTTGTGTTAGGAACATTCCATAATTTCTCTTCTAGTTTCTTTGAAATATGCAATACATTTTTTTTTTGAATTGGAATCTCACTCTGTCACCCAGACTGGAGTGCAGTGGCCACTCCTGGCCACCGCAGCCTCGACCTGCTGGGCTCCAGCGATCCTTCCGCCTCAGCCTTCCAAGTAGCCGGAATTACAGGCATGCGCTACCATGCCCGGCTGATGTTTTTATTTATTGTAGAGATGAGGTCTCACTGCCCAGGCAGGTCTCGAACCCGCGGGCTCAGGCAATCCACTCACCTCAGCCTCCCAAAGGCGCGGGATTACAGACTGAGCCACCGAGCCCGGCTGCAATACATTTTTATTAACTATAGTCACCCTACTGCGCTATCCAACACCAAAACTTACTATTTCCATCCAACTGTATTTTTGTACCCATTAATCAACTTCTCTCTTCATCCTAAGTTCATTTTCTTGTGAAAATCTATCTGTTAAAAACCTATTTCTGACTCAGAAAACATATTTTTTAAAGTGCTAAATGTCACTAATTATCAGAGAAAGGCAAATCAAGCCATGATGAGAAACTGTCTCACACCAGTCAGAATGTCTTTATTAAAAAGTTAAATAATAAATTTAAAAAAAACAGATACTGGTGCAGGAGAGAAAAGGGAACATTCCTACATTGTTGGTGGGAATGTAAGCTAGTTCAACAGCAGTTTGGAGATTTTTAAAAGAACTAAATATGAATTTATCATTCAATTCAGCAACCCCACTACTGGGTATCTATCCAAAGAAACATAAATTGCTATACCAAAAAGATAGCTGCAGTTGTGTGTTTACTGTAGCACTATCCACAATGGCAAAAGGATGGAACTAACCTAGCAGCCCATCACTGGTGAACTGGATAAAGAAAATATGGTACACATATACTATGGAATACTGCTCAGCTATAAAAAAGAAGGAAGTCACATCATTTGAAATAACATGAATGCAGCTAGAGACCTTCATTCTAAGTGAATTATCACAGAAATAGAAAACAGAGTATCACATGTTCTTATTAATAAGAGGGAGATAAACACTGAATACACAGATGCATAAGGATGGGAACAGTGGCACTCAGGCACTCCTAAAGGGTGGAGAGAGGGTGGAGGCCAAGGGTACCATGCCCACCCATGTAACGAACCTACCACATGTACTCCTTGAATTAAAAAAAAAAAAAAAAAGCCAGGCTCGGTGGCTCAGCCTGTAATCCCGTGCCTTTGGGAGGCTGAGGTGAGTGGATTGCCTGAGCCCACGGGTTCGAGACTTGCCTGGGCAGGCAAGACCTCATCTCTACAATAAATCAAAAAATCACCTGGGCATGGTAGCGTGCGCCTGTAGTTCCAGCTACTTGGAAGGATCGCTAGAGCCTAGCAGGTCGAGGCTGCGGTGGCCAGAAGCGGCCACTGCACTCCAGTTTGGACGACAGAGTGAGACTCCAACTCAAAAAAAAAAACCCAACCGAGCACACGGTGACTCACACCTATAATCTCTGCAATTTGGGAGACTGAGGTGAGAGGATTGCCTGAGCCCACAGGTTCGAGACCAGCCTGGGCAACTTGGCAAGACCTTATCTCTACAATAAATAAAAAAATTAGCCAACGTGGTGGTGCATGTCTGTAGTTCCAGTTACTTAGAAGGCTGAGGTAGAAGGATCATCTGAGCCCAGCAGGTCGAGGTTGTAGTGGCTGTGAGTGTGCCACTGCACTCCAGCCTAGGAGACAGAGTGATATTCCAACTCAAAAAAAAAAGTTTTTTGAAAACTCAAAATTTTTTTGTTCTTTCAACTCCTTCACTTTCAAACAATCACATAACTCAGTTTATAATTTTGAGATTATTTTGATGAGCTAGAACCATTTGATTCAAGGACTGGTATCTTTTTATTAATAGCATGGTATTTCCAGTTTGTCTTTATCTTCTTTGTTTCTGCCATGTATCATAGAGATTCTGCACAGCTACCCATATTTATTTCAGTTCTGACATGTTCATATTCTATTTCTTTGGAAAGTCTTTGAACTATGATAAGAACCTTTATTCAAACAAACGCTTTGCATTGCTGCTTGTGATGCATACAAATGCACCTTCTTAGACTTGTAGACATTTGCATTTGTTTGACCTCTTTGCCTACATTGAATAATTAAATCATTGATCTTGATCTCAAGATATAAATTGTTCAACTTACAGGTTTTGTTGCTGTTGTTAAGACTGGAAAATTGGTATCATAGCTCATCCAAAACAATGGCTGTATTTTGATAACTAAAAAAAGCAGTCAACTGGAAAACAGGTCTCCAGGGATGAGATCATGCGAGGCCGTGGGCCAGAGCAAAACCAAGTCTTTGTTCTAAACACAAGGAAACCTTGACTAGGTTCCAAGTAGGGGAAAAATCAAATGTATTTACACCATGTAAAGAATAGACTGGGGGTGGGTTACAAAAAGAAAGGCAGGCAGCAATTGCAGTAAGAAATGATTACAAGGGCTCAGAGTCTGGGCACATTTTGAGTTAATCTCTGGGTAACAATGGAATATGGATTGGACACAGAGTAAGAGATGGGAGTGGTGGCAATGGGTGATTTGAAGGTTTTTGCCTTAGAAATTGGATGAATTTTGGAAGAAGCTTGCAGAGATAAGAAAGGATGAGTAGGAGAAGATTTGAAGTTGAACAGATACAAAGAATTTTGGTTCTGAACATGCTAAATTTGAGAAACCCATTGTGGAAATTTGTATACAAGGTTTCTGAGCTCAAAGGTAGGGTAGGGACTGGTGATATAAATCAGGCCTCATCATAGGTCTGGGTGAGATCTCCTAGGAAAGGAGAGTATAAACAGGGAAGATAAGCCCAATGATGAAATCCTGGGGAAACTAACATTAGAGGTTATGATTAGGAAAGGAGGATTCACTGAAGATGGAGAATTGGCCAATGAAGCAGGAGGGAGTCTAGATGGCTGTCGGTGCCCTGGCAGCCAGAAGTAGGAAGCATTTTGGTTGAGGGGAACCAAAAGCTGATTCAATCGAGTTCTGAGAGACCGAAGGAGAATCAGGCTCCAAGTTGACCACTGGATGTGGCAAACACAGATGCTGTTGTTGTTGTCCTTTCAAAAATGTGGTTCACCTGACACAGGGGCTTATGCCTGTAAGCCCAGGACCTTGGGAGGTGGTAAGCCATGAGTATGCCACTCACTCCAGCCTGGGTGACAGATGAGACTCCAACTCAAAAAAAAAAGGGGGGGGCTGGATGGAATGAATTCAAAAGAGACTATCAGGAGAAAAAAGTAGAGAGACAATCCTTTGAAAGAATTGTGTTGTAATGGGAAGCAGAGAAATGAGTCCGTAACTGGAAAGGATTTGACATGAAACTTTTTTTTAGATGAAGTGGTTTTAGAAGAAAATTTTTATGTTCATGGGAATGATTTAGAAGGTAAAGGAAAAACTAGTAACACTGGAGAGAAATGGCACCATAGAAACAAAGTCTTTGGACAGTAATTAGGGTTCAGAATTTGGTGCGCAGTTGGAGGAAAGGGGTTTTGGTCATAAGTATGGAGTGAGGACAGACACATCAACTAACTAACATGCCCACAGAAAGGGGGTGGGTATATAACTTCCTGGTTGTGGGGAGATAACCTCTTAGGATCGGTTCTGTTTTTGTGTGGAAATAAGAAACGAGACGTTAAGATGGGGTGGAGTGTTTGGATACCACTGGGCATTTAAAGAAAACAGTTATGGAAGAGCTGACTGAGACTGGGAGAGTGACTTGACGGGGCCTGGATGGCCTGTAACAAAGAGCTGAGCATCTAGTTGCCGGGATTTTCTAGGATGAGGAAGGCCAGGGAGGTGGCGTGGGTCAACAATCCAAAGTCATCAACCCGAAGTGAAGGCATGCAACACAGCCATCCATTTCTCTTAAGCAGGTCCAGTTACCCAATGCTTGTCTGAGAAAAGTGGGGAATTTGATTTAGCAGTGATGTTTTGCTTCCTCATTACAGGGATGAAAGCGAGAGAAGAGCAAAGATTGGAGGCATTTCTGCTTGTGATGTGTACAGGTCTACCCCCTTAGACTTGTAGACTATGCATTTGTTTGACCTTATTCATTTGAATAATTGACCTTTTTCGAGGGAGTGATTCTAGCGTTAAAGCACAAATTTGAAGCCAGAAAGTAAAGGAAGAAGATGCGGAGTATGAAATGGGAGAAATGTAGGACCCCCTGCTCTCCTTGATGAGGCACTAATGTGCTTTTCATTTTTGTCATGTTTCTACTTTTTTCTTCAGCTTCTATTCTGACCTCTGCCAGTCCACATTTCTTCTTTATTCCTGTTAGAGCATTTCTGGGTATAATAGCTTTTGTTTCATTTTGTTTTGCATGCTGGTTTTGCTAGTTTTTCAGAAGAATCATTTTGTTTATCCTTGTTTTTCTTATTTCTGTTCATGGGGATGTGGTTGCTTAACATTTTTAGTCTCTTTGTGCACATATTTTTTTGGTAAATATTTGTAGTTTGCCACTTCTTTTCCCCAGTCTTTGCTCCTCTGATTTTTCTATCTTTCATAGATCTGATGCTGATTCCATTTCTGTTATTTCTCGTTTTGAAGGAGTGAGTTTTGCTGAAAGGCCAATGTAGGATCAGAGCCATGTTTCAAGTTAGCAGGAAATCTCCCTGGATTGTGGTGGCTTCCCTAGTGAGACAGGTTGTGTGCACAAGCAATTATTTTGTTGCCTTTTTTCCTCCCTATTTTTATAGAAATTTCTCATTTCTATAGAAATTTTACTGCTTTCTTTCCCTCCTTTCGTCTTACATGACTACCTGAAAGCGTGCAGTGTCAGAGTGACTCCTTGTCAGTATTGCTTTCCTCCTGAGTCCTTAAGTTTAAAATAAGACCAAGAAGGCTAATGCCATAAGCCCAAAAACTTTCCTGGGAATTCTTGATTTGTCCTTCAAGTTTTGTGTCCAATTAAAAAAAAAGCTTTTAAAATTTTAGGATAGTTTTATATTTATAGAAAAGTCATATTATTTTGTTTTGAAAAGTCCCAATTGAAGAAAATAATAACATATTCTCAGTTATCATTGTTTTTAATGTCATTTAAAAGGGCAGCATACTGATGTAATCATCATGGCCTAAAAAGTTTTACTTATTAAATTTCTAATATTCATTAGTATGTGACTGTGATTCATCCATTTTGATGACTGTAATAGATTTTATTGTAGTACTATATGGAGTTTATTTACCTGTTGTCCTAATAATGGTAATAACTGCATCCAGGCTTTTTCTGTCATGAATGATATTTGTGTGAATATTCTCTGTATATCTCCTATGGTAGATATGCAAGAGTTTCACTTGAGTATAATTGTAAAAATTATAAAAGCATAATTGGAGGGTCAGAAGTATATGAATGTTTGCCTTCAAAAGATAATGCCAAATGTTTTCATAAATATTTGCAGCAATTTGCTGTCACACTGGCAATACATTAAAAAATCCTGTGTATCTATATCTTCTAATTAGATTTTATTTAAGATATTTTTATCAATATTTTTTATTTTATATTTATTTATATTGTGGGGTACAGTTAAGGGTTAGGTATACAAAATATGCTTCATTTAGGCCCCCAGTTGATAACAAGTGTCTCCCTGTCCCCAGACAGATGTTTACTACCATTAGTCCCATCCCCCCCATGGTTTCCCACCACTGTCAGTCATTTTCTTATGGTAGTGCGTTGGATGATCAAGGTCCACTGTATGAGTGAGAATATGTGACACTCAGATCTTTGTTTCTGTGAGAGGTCACTCAGTATTATAGACTCTGACTCCATTCAGGTTGCTGCGAAATTCAAGATTTTGTTCTTTTTTATGGTTGCATAGTATTCCATCATGTATATGTACCACATTTTTTTAATCCAGTCCTCTTTTGATGGACAGCGTGGTTGGTTCCAGGTTCTTGCTATTGTGAACAATGCTGCAATAAACATTCATGTGCAGGTATCTTTTTTATAGAGTGATTTGAGTTCTTCAGGGTATATTCCCAGTAGGGGGATTGAAGGGTCATATGGGAGGTTGATGTTTAGAGCTTTTAGGAATCACCACACTGCTTTCCACAGAGGTTGCACTAGTTTACACTCCCACCAACAGTGTAGGAGTGTTCCCTTTTCGTCACACCCTCTCCAACAGCTATTATTTTTTGAGTTATTGATAATTGCCATTCTGACTGGAGTTAGTGGTATCTCAGTGTGGTTTTGATTTGCATCTCCCTGATGATTAGTGAGGTTGAACATTTCTTCATGTGTCTGTTGGCTGCTCGGATGTCTTCCTTTGTGAAGTGTCTGTTCATATCTTTTGCCCATTTTATAATGGGGTTATTTGCTTTTTTCTTTTCAGCACGTTTGAGTTCCTTGTAGATCCAAGATGTTAAGCCTTTGTCAGACCTGGAGTTAGCAAATACTTTTTCCCAGTCTGTGGGCTGTCTTCCTGCTCTCTTGATGGTTTCTTTGGCTTTGCAGAAGCTTGTCAGTTTAATGAGGTCCCACTTGTCTATCTTATCCCTTATGACCTGTGGGTTTCGGGTTTTGTTCAGGAATTGGATGCCAGTTCCAATTTCCATGAGGGTATGTCCTTCATTTTCTAAGGTTCTTATGGTTTGAGGTTTTACATTTAGGTCTCTGATCCATTTGGAGTTAATTTTTGTGCATGGGGATAGATAGGGGTCCTATTTCAATCTTCTGCATGTGGTCAGCCAATTTTCCCAGCACCATTTACTGAATAGCTTCTCCTCTCCCCAGTGATAGGTGGTGGAGGGTTTATCAAAGATGAATTGGTTGAGAAATTGAGGTTTTGCTTCTGGAATCTCAATTCTATTCCATTGATCTATATGCCTGTTCCTATACCAATACCAAGCTGTTTTGATGATTGTAGCTTTATAGTAAAGTTTGAAGTCTGGTAATGTGATACTACCTGCTTTGTTTTGATTTTATTTAAGATTTTGAAAAATGTTGATCAAATGTATATAGAATGGTAATTCACTGTAATCTTCAATTGCACTTTCCTATTTACTGATACTGAAAATGTCTTATATATCTATGGGGTCTACATGTTTCCTTTTGTGCATAATGTCTATTCATTCATTTAGTCACTTTTACATTGGACTGTTCTGCTTTTATTTTTGAGACAGAGGATGTCTGTATACATTCTTTATATGAATTGGTTTTTGATTTTTAAATTTCTTCTCTGAATTTATAACATTTTCTTGTTTTGCTTAAGGTTTATTTTGATTAACAAAATGTTTAAAATTTAAATGTACTCAAATCTATGTATGTTTAATTTTGAACTAATACAGTGTGTATTTCATAAATAATTCCCTATCCTAAGGACTAGAAGAAATTCACTCATAATTTTATGAGAAGTTTTAAGATATTATTTTGGTTTTTGATACTATTAAATAATGTCTTCACAGTTGACATTTGTTTATGATGTGAGGTAAGAGTTTATTTTTTCCCCATTCCACTTATCAAACAATCTACCTTCTTTCTCAGATCTGAAATGCCTTTCTTATCCCTACGTCAATATTTCATTCATGCCATGGGTTTTATTATGGCCTCTGTATTTTATTTCATTGGTCAAATTTCCTTTTCTCCTTCCATTTACTACTGTATCAGGACTTCCTGTAAAACTATGGTAAAAGGGAAGAAAACAGGACTCTGTTTTTCTTCCTGGCCCGTATTCTTCAGAATTATTCTGAATTTCCTTAGTCTTTTACTTTTCCGGATAAATTTACTTTTCCATATACATTTTAGATTCATCTTATGATGTTCTGGGAATTTTTTTTTTCAGAAATGTTGGGAGTGATTTAAACTTATACACCACAGTATGCTGGAAATTAGTGTCATGTTTGTGTTGCCAAATTTTCCTATCCATAAATGTGGTTTATCTTTTTTAGAAACAAACTCTATATAAGAGAGCAGTTTTAGGTTCAGTGTTACCATATGTCCACACTCAGTTTTCCTTATTGTTAATAACTTACATTAGTATAATACATTTTTATAAATAACAAACAAATATTGTTATTATTAACAAAATATATCTTGTTTCATAGATTCAGATTTCTTCAGTTTTTATCTACTTTGCCTACTAAACTCTCATTTCTAATAATTTTTCAATAGATTAAATCAAATCCTATTTGAGCAATGATATATTCTGAAAATAATTTTAGTGTCTCCTTTCCAATCCTATGTTTCTATTTTTATGCTAATTATAACATTTACTATAATGCTGAGTAGAAATGTTGAGAACTAGTCTCATTCTTCATTTTAAAGGTATGATTTCTAAGGCATCCCTTTTTAGAATAATTATTTTTTCTAGGTGTTTCTGGGATATTTATTTGTTTCTTTTAATAAATATTATTTTTCAGGTAAGAATATCTAATTATTTTCTTACTTTAAAAAAAAATTTTATCATAAATGAGGGTTAATGTATTTAGGAAAACTTCTTATCAAAGTATAACATACTTGCAGAAAGAGGAGCATAACATGAAGGTTCTATGCATGTACTTTCACAAGATGAGCCCACTTGTGTGACCAGAACCAAGATCAAGAAGCAGAATGCTGTATCCTACAAATGGCCTCATTCCCCTATTAGTTAATACCCCATCCTCAAGGGAAGCCACTATCCCAAATTCTCATCACATAGGTTAATTTTGTGTTTTTGTCCTTTATATAAATGGAGTCATGTTGCACATATTCATTTGTGTCTAACTATTTTCCCTCAATAAGGGTATCCACACTTTCTTTTTTTTTCTTTTTCATGTTGACAGTATCTTTATTTTAACGATTACATTGTGATTACTTGAGAAAATAACCTTGTATTTAAGTAGGGTGGGCTGAAGTTTTCAGTGTCAGTGGGATGATGGCTCTGTTCTCTCCAACAATTCAAAAAGAAGGTTCTATGTTTGAACCTTTTCTTTAAGGTTAAATTTTGGTTTTTTGTTTGTTTGTTTGTTTGTTTGAGTTGGAGTCTCACTCTGTTGCCCAGACTGGAGTGCAGTGGCTGCTCCCGGCCACTGCAGCCTCGACCTGCTGGGCTCCGGCGATCCTTCCACCTCAGCCTTCCAAGTAGCCGAAATTACAGGCATGCGCTACCACGCCCGGCTGATTTTTTGATTTATTGTAGAGATGAGGTCTCACTGCCCAGGCAGGTCTTGAACCCGCAGGCTCAGGCAATCCACTTACCTCAGCCTCCCAAAGACCCGGGATTACCAGCTGAGCCACCGAGCCCGGTTAAATTTTGATTTTTTTAAAACATATTTTTTATTATAAAATTGTGGGGTACAATTAAGGGTTAGGTATACAAATGTGCATGGTTCAGGCACCCTTGTTGATAAGAGGTGTCTCCCCATCCCCAGACAGATATTGACTACCATTAGTCCCACCTCCCTTCCCCTTCCTAACCCCCCATAGTTTCCCACCACTGTCAGTCCTTTTCTTATAGTATTATGATAGATGTTCAAGGTCCACTATGTGAATGAGAACATGTGATACTCAAATCTTTGTTTCTGTGAGAGATCACTCAGTATTATAGACTCTAGTTCCATCCAGGTTGCTGCGAAATTCATGATTTTGTTCTTTTTTATGGCTGCATAGTATTCCATCGTGTATATGTACCACATTTTTTTATATCCAGTCCTCTTTTGATGGACAGCATGGTTGGTTCCAGGTTCTTGCTATTGTGAACAATGCTGCGATAAACATTCGTGTGCAGGTATCTTTTTTATGGAGTGATTTGAGTTCTTCAGGGTATATTCCCAGTAGAAGGATTGCAGGGTCATATGGGAGGTCAATATTTGGAACTTTTAGGAATCGCCACACTGCTTTCCATAGAGGTTGCACTGTTTACACTCCCACCAACAGTGTAGGAGTGTTCCCTTTTCGTCACACCCTCTCCAACAGCTATTATTTTTTGAGTTATTGATAATTGCCATTCTGACTGGAGTTAGTGGTATCTCAGTGTGGTTTTGATTTGCATCTCCCTGATGATTAGTGAGGTTGAACATTTCTTCATGTGTCTGTTGGCTGCTCGGATGTCTTCCTTTGAGAAGTGTCTGTTCATATCTTTTGCCCATTTTTTTCTTTTCAGCACATTTGAGTTCCTTGTAGATCCAGGATGTTAGGCCTTTGTCAGATCTGGAGTCCACACTTTCAGTTATTATTGAGTTTTTTGCTGTAAGTATTTCATTGTATGAAAATACTAAGGTTGATGCATCTCTTTCATTATTGATGGACATTTGGGAAATTTCTAGTTAGACCGTGATGAATAGTGTTTTCATAACCTTTTTATGTATCTTTTGAAGACCTTATGTATGCATTTGTGTGAGAGATGAATAGAATAAAATTGCTGTGCATAAGATATGACTTTGTTGAGTTGTAGAGAATTCTTCCAAATAGTGTCCCAAAGTGATTGTACCAATTATACTCCCACCGTTAGTGTATGAGTTGTGTTTACTCCACTCTTTGTGAAGATTTGCTAGTACATGCCTTTTGTATTTTGGACATTTGGGTGGATTCATACGTTAAATTATGGCTTTAATTAGTATTTTCCTGGTGGTTAATGGAGTGTAGCAGATTTTCATATGTTTTATTGAACATTTGAATGTTTATGAAGTGTCTCCTTAAGTCTTTAGGCCAATAGGTTTTGAGGTGCCTGCCTTTATAATTTATATGCATTTTAAATATGTTTTAGATACAAGTCCATTTGTTATATGTATTATATGTTAAGAATTTTTTTCCACTCTATTTCTTTTTTTTCTTTTTTTTTTTCGAGTTGGAATCTCACTCTGTCACCCAGACTGGAATGCAGTGGCCGTTTCCGGCCACTGCAGCCTTGACCTGCTGGACTCTGGCAATCCTTCTGCCTCAGCCTTCCAAGTAGCTGGAACTACAGGCGTGCGCTACCATGCCTGGCTAATTTTTTGATTTATTGTAGAGATGAGGTCTCGCCAAGTTGCCCAGGCAGGTCTCGAACCCATGGTCTCAGGCAATCCACTCACCTTAGCCTCCCAACTCTCGGGATTACAGGCTGAGCCATTGAGCCCAGCTTCCACTCTATTTCTTGACCTTTACCTGTATTAATGCGTCTTCTGATGAATCTGGTCACACATATTCTTTTTTTTTCTTTTTTCTTTTTTTGCTTAGCAGTTTTAATATCATGTTTAAGATTTTACCTACCATATGGACCCTATGAGCTATATGGACATCCTCTTATGTTTTTCTGTACAGCTTTATTGTTTATATTTTATATTTAATGCTAAAATTAATCTTTGATTTTTGCATGTAGTGTGAGATAACACTATTATTGACACTTCCTTATGGATATCCAATTGACCAAGCACCATTTATTAAAAAGATCATCGTTTTCCTACTATATTTCAATATCATTTTTGTTATAAGTCAGATAACTTTAAATGTGTGGGTTTGTTTATTTTTGTTTGTGTGTATAAGAAAGCAGGATTTATTGAGAGGACAGAAAAAGATCCCGCAATGGGAGAGATCCCGAGGGGTTTGCCTGGATTTGTTTATTGCCTTTCAGTTTAGTTCCATTGGTCTATTTGCCTATGCTTGCATCGACACTACACCAATGTCTCAACTACTAGAGCTCTATAATGGAACACCATATGTTGTGTTGCAAATGATACAGTTTTGGCCCTTTCCCTCAAATTGCCATGGTTATTTTTAGCATTTTACATTTTCATGTCAACTTCAGACTTAACTTATCAATTTCTATATGCACACAATTTTCATTAAATCCATTGCTTGATTTAGGAAAAAATGTCACGTAACATTATTGAGTCTTCCAATCAACAAACATGTGGTGTCTCTCTTATTTATATAAATCTTTAATTTTTCTAAAAGAAATTTCAGGTTTTTTCCTAAAAGCAAAATATAAAACAGTTCTTAAGCTGTCTGGTGAAGGAACGGTTTTTTGTTTTCTTTTAATTTCTAATCAGTATATATTTAAAATAAAATGAAAATATTATGGTAATGTCAAAATTGCCATAAAAGTTTCCATGTGACTATACTAACATCTTTATTTTATCATACGCTAGTAACATGTTTTATCACCTGTGTTTTGCTATCACAGATGAAAAGATATTTAATATCTTTGGTTAGATTAATTTCTAGTTATTTGATTTTGTTTTATATTATTTTAAGATATCATATTAAACATTTTGTTTTAAATTTCTTTGTTTTTGATATGCAAAATGTATTGAATTGTATTATTTACTATAAATTCAGTATTCTTAAAATATGTACTCATTAATTCTAATAATTTAAAGTCTTTTAAATTTCCAAATTCACAATTATGTTGCCTGAAATAATAGTTTTACTTCTTCTTTTTCAATTCCTATGGACTTCAATACTTTTTTCTTGCCATAGTGCACTGACTATGACCACTATTATGATGCTAAACTGATGTTGTGATAGCATAATCTTTATCTCATTCCAAATTTCAATTTCAATGAGAAAGCTGGCTATGCTGTTTTCTCTGTTATTTTTGCTTGCACTCTTCATTTGATCAGAGAAGTTCCCTTATTGCTCTAGTTTCACTATGAATTTTTGTTGTATTTTCCTTTTTTCCCCTTTCTTTAACATGATTGGATGTTGAATCTTTTTCTGCATCTATTAAGTTAATCATATGAGTTTGCTTGATGAAATATACCTTTCCAAAATTATGTAGTAAATGCATTCTTAATAATGAATTTTTATTACAGTTTATTTTATTATATATTAATGTTGCCACACCAAACTTATCTGGCTAATATTTTCCGGCAAAGTTTTCTTCTTTTTATTTTCAGCTCTTACAGTTACTCATATTTTAGATTTGTTAATATAAATAACACATACATGGAATTTTTCTCTTTTGCCAATTTATAATTCTTGTAATTTAAGTAGTTAATATTAAGTGGTTTACTTACATTTGTTATATTGTTGATAGACTTGATCATTTCCAATGATCATAATTATTTAAATTTATTAACTGTTTACATTTTTCTATTATTTTCTCTTTTAAACATTAATATATTTATAGTTTCTCAATACAACATAAACTTGAGCAAGTTCTCAAATTAATATGAGACTGGTGACAAACTCCTGTCGTGTTAATTGCATCTACACCTTTAATTTTGAGTTTCTGTAGATATATTTTCTTTTTTTACTTGGTCTCATATCTCTCCTGTTTTTTCAACAAAATTTTCCCAGATGCATGATTATCTTATTTTGTTGCCTCTTTCAACATCTTCTGTTGTTTAAACATTTTGACCTAAAACTATTTTCATTGTGATTCTTTGTTTGTCAAAGCTTCTGAAGCCTTGGATTCCTGAGAATATTTTATCAAGAAATTTTATCAAGCACTTTTATGTGAATGACTATCTGTTTACATCAAAATTATATTGTCTAAATTTGAAGTTCTTTCTTTTAATGCTTTGAAAACACTACCTCATCATCCTTTTATATACAGAGGGTGCCAAAACATGTATACACATTTTAAAAAGAAAAAAACTGTATTAAAATTGTAATACTCAATAAGATGAATACAAGTCACATTTGACTTCTGCAATTATAAGAGGTGCTCAAGTTGGTAACTGTCAGCGTCCAGAAAACTTCTGATTACAATGAACATCTCTTAACATCTCTTAAAAGATGTATTCTTTTTTTGACACCTCATTATTTACATATTATAGTAAAATGAAAGTATAAAAGTGACAAAGGGAATTTGAAAAGGTTTACAAAGATAAAGAATATATCAGCTACAAAGAAACAAGTATAAGATTGACACATTTTCAACAATAACCTATATACAAAAGTATATTAATTAGGTGAATTTTAATTTCTTTATTAGTTTTCATATTTTTATTTTCAATGTCAAGCACTAAATAATTGCCACCTATTGCCTTGAATTCATTAGGTAACTTTGGCTGTTGGGTTTTATGTCTTTGGGGGGCAGTTAGGAAAACAAGTCACTTCACAACTATAAAATTTTACAATCTAGCAACTGTACAAATATTGATTCTCTATAATAAAGGGCCAGGCCTTCCCAAGTGGCATGTAAAACTGAGGAATCAGTCAGTCTCCCTCCAAGTCCACCTGCTGGACCCCTCATGGGTGCTGTGTGTCTTCCCAGAGGAGTTGCTCTCAGTCAAAAACAGATAAACAATTCCCTGAGAGGTCTACCATGGTGAAAGAATCATGCCAGCAAGTTTGGTAAACTGTAGCACAACCAGATAAGCTTACTAAGGCCAACATATTTGGAACCTAGAAGCGTCCAGAAATATCTTGAATTCATGACAGTTGAAAAATAAATACAGGAGTGATAAAATTCATTCATTCATTCATTCATCCAACAAAATCAAGTGTCTTCTGTTTGCCAGACTCTGTTCTAGACCTGGGATAAAGCAGTGGCAATGCAGATGTAGTTTAGATGTAGCCATTGTTTCATGGAGCTGAATATATATTCATGAATTCATGTATATATTCATGAACTTTGTTTATTTATGACTTTTATTCCCATATGTTCATTCTATTTTTTATTTTATTTTGTAATTTTTTATTTTAAATATGGAGGGTACAATTCACGGTTAGGTATACACATATTCGTTATGCAGGTAACATTGTTGATGAGGTGTGTCCCCCCCAGCAGATTCCCACTACTGCAAATCACTACTGCCAAACCTTTTCACATATAGTATTACGATAATCGATCAAGGTCCATTTATGAGAGAGAACATGTGATACTCAGTTCTTTGTTTTATTCAGCATATGTTCAATTTATAAATATCTATTGAGTTCCTACTACATGTCAGGTAATGCTAGGCACAGTAATGAATACAACAATCTCAGTTACCATAGAATTTACATTTTATTTATGAATTACAATACACAGCAATAAAATAAAAAGGTGCATAATCTGATAGATAGTGACTGGTACTATGAAGAAAAAATATAGAATAAGTGTGGCGATGCCTCCAGGTCATGTATTATGTTACTGTGTATACAGCCTCACTGAGAGGGTGATCTTTGTGTAGAGATTTGAAAGAAATAAGGGAATAAATCTGGCTGATGTCTGAGGAAAGATGTTCGAGGAACAGAGAATAGCAAGTACCATGCCCCTGAGGTGGAAACGTGTGAGGACTACTTGAGGAACAGCAAGAGGGTTGTCACATCTAGAGTGAGAAAGAGATTGTGAAAGATTCCATGAGACTAAGCCAACCAACTTTCACTGAGCATCTATGTACCAGGGCCTTTGCTGATTCCTTCAGGGGCTCAGGGTCTGCTGTGTAGAAAAGCAAGTTAAAGCATAACTTGATGTCATGTGTTGCTCCTATATTTTGCCTCTGATATTATCTGACTTTGTGTGCTAGGCACTTGGATATGTCTCAGATGCATTATTTCAATCCATTTTCCCTCAAACCTTAGGAAATTATTGTTAAAACCAGATAAACTTTGTAGATGAAGATACAGAGATTCAGAGAGGATGAGAAGCCCAAGATGGGGCTGGAATTCAGACACATGATAAAAACACACTCAGAGAAGACAGATGCATCTCATTGTGAGAATCCCTTCACCAGTTTCTGGCTGGGTGATCCTGAGAGGATACTTACCCCAAGACCTCAGGATCTGAATTTGCAGAGTGAGGACCATGGTGATGTGATAAACAGGAAGTGTGTACTGAGTACTTAAGACTGTTCCTTCAACATTGAAAGGCAGCTAGTGCTCTTGACTCTTAGGACATCACAAACCAGCCTCCCCAAGGCATGATGTGAGCACTACAGCTACTCAGGTCAGGTAGGGTAAAAATGGATTGTCACATGATTTTAATTTATTTTCATGAATATTAGCAAGAAAGTAACCTCTTAAATCTATGTTTATTTCTTGAACAAGGTTAAATTATAAAATGAGTTGATTTAAAAATGATTTAAATAAAATTATTAGGCAAGCAATAGATACAAATGTAGTAGAAGTTGTGAAGTTTTTCCAAGAATGATTGGAAACAGAAGCTGGTTGTGTAGACAGGAAGCCACTGAAAAGTTTGAGGGATAGGAAAAATGGATCCAAAACGTATGTAGGGTGTTTAAGGGAAAATTAAAGAGGGTTACCAGGGCTATAGCTTGGAGGAACAGAGATGTTGCTTTCCTGGTACATCCTCTCCAGGATAATGGGTAACTGTGAGGGAAAGGGGATGAGGTCAGCTTGGGACATACAGAGTTCTAGGTTTCTGTGCCCCCCCAAGCGGCAACATCCAGAAGGGGTTATATATGGCCCTCAAGTGCAGGGGGGAGGGGGACTACACATGGCAATCAGGATCATCAGACACTGGTGGGAACCGAAGCCAGGGGAAGGGGTTCTCCAAATAGAAAGGAGAGAGTTGGGGATAGCTTTTAAACAATATTGACATTTAAAAGGCAGCTGAAAGAAGCAGCCACAGAGGAAGCCAAGAAGACCTAGCACCATGCGTGGACACCCAGGGAAAAAGGATGAGGAAGCGCTCTGGCTCACAAGAGTCATGTGAATAGTGGGGACAGCTGCTAGACTGAAGGTGGAGGAGTGAGTGGGATGGAAAGGGAGGAGTAGAATATTCAACTGAGACCGTGCTTTCTAGAATCTTCATTGTGAACGGAAGCAGCAAGATTGGGCCATATTCGGGCAGGGACACAGGAATGAGTTTTGGGTTATTTCCTTTTGTTTTGTTTCTTTGTCTTCAAATGACATTTCACACATGTTGAAAATGGCAGAAGGAGATATTAGAGAAAGAAGTCTTGAAGCTAGCCTTGGATTGGAGTGAGATCGGATCTGATGAGTTCTGAAACTTGGAGGAGGGTTGGGATCCTTCAAGAAGAGGCCACACTGTTTTCTAAGGAAGGTATGGTCAGCAGAAGGAGGATTCTTGGTTCATCCTGTTGCTGCATGATCTTTTTATGCATCCAGTTAGGTGTCGAAAAACACTTTCGAGTAGATCAAGGCGGTTTTTTTCTGTTTTCCTCATGCTGCAGTTAGTATAAAAATGGGCCCCATCTTCAGAGCCTCAACATCTAAGCAGGTTTCAGGACTGTCACTCTCATTAAGCCCAATGACAAATGTGCCAATAAGGAGCTTCAAAGCAGAGAGGAAACTTCTCACCTGGGCCTGCCACCAGGAGCCATATCTCTTTCTTGAATTTCCAGTTGGGCACACCACACAATCTCCCTGCTAGCAGTAGAGCATTTGAGAAGGAGATTTCATTCTGCAGAAGTGAAAGGGTAACAAATAATTATTTCCAGGGACTCACAGCATTCTAGCATGTCTCCATCTTCTGTTCACCATCAGGAGGACTCCTGTTTGAAGACAGACACTTGTTGCCCGTTGTTGGTTAACTGTAGTTGGTTTTGTGTTGCTTTGTTAGGTTTTATTCCTTCCAATGCTGTATCATCAATATCTGTGAGAGTGCTAGATACTGCTCAGTAGAATCTGGTTGAGTAAATGAAAATAGAAGTTGACAAATAGAAGAATCTCCTCACATCTGTCGGTTTCCCATTGGGACATGCAGCAGCCGGCAGGTAGGCTATAGGAACTTGTTGAACATCTTCAATCCAGTATGTTCATCCTGGACCTGACCCTGTACCTTAAAGGACCTTCCATCCCTGAAGGAAGATGAAGCTGTGAGTGAAGGCAGGGGTCTCTGCACACCTCACTTGCTTGAAGACTGAGCAGGTCCTTGAGTTGGGAGCAGAGATGTGAAGTACTCACACATTCAGAGCAATAAAAAATGTACATTTCTTGAATTCTCTACTGTGTGCTAGGACAGTAGTAGAGCTTGAACACACATATGTGGGAAGAAGGTGGACTGTCTGCTTCAATTACCTCTGGAGTCAAGTTCAGAGTGACACACCTGAAACTGTTCAACAAAAGACAGCGCACATTTACACTGATCCAAACACTAATTGCACCATGTTATAATCTCCCAGTCATTGTGTAGCCACTAGACTATGAGCACAGCTCTTTAGACATGGCCCTGTACTCCCAGAGTAGCTCAGAGGGTCCTGTGGTAAATATTTGTGGAGTTAACTTGAGGAATGAGGCCAAGAACCAGAACTTCCTGAACTGTTCTAAAATTCAGGTTGCAGTAAAATTCACCAAAATGTGTTTTGAAGGTTGAGGGGAGGGGCCCTGTTTTTTTCTCTGTCTCCTTCCCTCCATCTTCCTTTCCTTCCTTTCTTCCTTCCTTCCTTCCTCCTTCTCTCCCTCCTTCCTTCTTTCCTTTCTTCCTTCCCCTGCCTTTCTTCTTTCCCCTTTTCCTTCCTCTCTGTTTCTTCCTTCCATAAGCAACCTTTGCTAAGTGATAGACCATGCCTAGCACTGTGCAAAGTACTTGGGATGCTGAAATGGATCCTGGAGATCTTGTTCTGTAGACATTACCAGTCAACTGGGAGACAGTGATCGGTTCTCAGTACATTATTGTTTACATGAGTTCACAAACAATACTGGCAACAAACATATTGTCACTAATTGTCACAAACAATTAATGATCCTAAAGTGTGTGGGGAGTGAGACAGGAGTATTGGAATCTAAGTGATGTGGAAGCTTTAATATGCACAGCAAGTAGGCGGCTGTCCCCAGGAAGGTAACTGGAGCAAATGCTTGGTGCAAGAATTTTATGTATGTGAGTGAGAAAAACATAGTCATTATTGGAGTGGGGAAGAGGAGAAACATGATTAACCTATGTTTCCACCAATTCCTTCATCATATATTTAGGAACAGACCTGAATCACACTTGACCCCCCCTTGAGAAGCTTCCAAACAACATGCAATGGGTGAAATGTATACTTAGCAATTATGTAAGAAAATGACACCAGTCTTGGGAAGCTCATCTAAAGGGTCCTAGGTGCCACCGTTGGGAATGGAGATTGAATTCTCCATTGACAGAGGGAAAAACCCACATTCAAATATTGAAACTGAACTTCTTTGAAAAGGAAAGACACAGTGAGAACATATGAATGTAGGAATACCTGGGAAAAACGGAAAGAGACATAAATATCAAAGGATTCATGGACTCCATTTCCTACTTTCTCAGTGCTTCTCTGTAGATAAAAGAACCTGATAGAAATGCATTTCTAATCTATATAATCAGGCTTCCCTGGCTGCCAAGTGAAGTTTCATGGTTCACCACCACCTAGCTAAATAGGCCAACCTTTGATTTTATGTTCCCCCTGTTGAGAATCAGGTCAAGAGAGAAACTTCAAGATGAACTCAGAGCTATTTGTGCTATTCGTGTGTAATTTTCCTTGGCAATTATTTTCTATCTTTGGTCATAAACTATCTAATCATTTTTATCCAATACCATTTACTAAGCACCTACACCGTTCCCAGAAGTGTGCTGGGAGCTAGAGGATGAGGAAGTAGGGTTGGACTCTGACAAAGTTACAGATCCAAACCCACTGAAGTGGAGGGATAACACTAAGGGATTCAGAGGGAGGCCTCGATTAGGGGCCTTAGAAAGCTTAGTGAAAGTGTGGGCTGCCTGCTGGCTTTTAGGAACCTGTAGTGTTTAGTTTTTCTCTTCAATACAAAGACAGGAGGAAGTGTGTGCAGGACAGCTCAGCCAGTATGTCTGTGAACCTTTCCCTGGGCAACCTTTGGCTACCCTTCCCTGAGCCACCCGCATTGCTATTTGCCAGGTTCTGGATCAGAAGTAGTGAGGGGGCATATGGGGGAAAGTGCTCTCAGGACACCCCATACCGCAGGACCAGAAACTCAGGGCCAAGGAAAGAATTAATATACCCAACAAATTATAAAGTGCAAATGGATTAATTCTGACTTGGAGTACTAGAAGATATTCGTGGAAGCCTTGATATTTTAGCTTGGTCTTAAAAATGGTTAATGTTTTGGGAGGTGGGAGATTATGGGAGGAGCATTCCAGGCAGAGCAATCCTGCAACTGCAAGGTCTTCAGGGCATGAGGGTATACCATGATTTGGATGGACATTCATGGATTTGGGTCCAACGATCCAGTAGAGATGAAGCAGGACAGAGAGTGTGACCAAATCCAGAGGATTCGGGGCTGCATGGGGTTAGGGGATTTATCTCATGGAAGAAGGGATCAATCGAGGTTTTTAAAGAAGACAGGTCTTGGCAAAAATGTCCAGGGGAGATGGAGGTGGGGGAAGATCAAAGCAGGAACATTCTAGTCTAAGAGGTATCATCTAGGAATTGTGGTGGCAGAGAGAACTTTGAATTTCGTGATGAGTTTGATGTGTGTGGTGCTCTGTAGGGAAGATCAGAGGACATTGCAAGAGTTGGAACTGGGCTGTCTGTGAAAGTGCTTGCTCCATAAAGGAGCCAGGCATCAAGTGGGAGACGCCCGGTGGGAGGAGAACAAAGAACGTCAGCACAGCAGCATGAGTACTGTCAGGGCCAAGGCCACAGACTGGGGTGCCAGTTGCCTTCTTCAAATTTATTTTCTAGAATGTCTTACGTAGCACAGAGGCTTTATTGAATTTTTTTAAATAATGCTTACCATTTTGTAAATAAGCATGTTTCTTAAATAAATGTCTATTATGAATAAACAGGGATGGAGACTCCTCAAAGGTGTGACAGGAACAAATATCATTCTTAACCCTGTGTCTCCTACAGAAGCGAATCCTGTCAAACAAAGGAATCTTTCTCTGCCAAAACCTTGCTATGTTGAATTGTGCAAGGGTGGGAATAGTAGGTGGAAGCGTGTTGTTCTGGGTATCAGAAGGAGAATTTGAATGCTCACACAAGAATGAGGAGGAAAGGAAGTGGACAGGAAGGAAAGAAGAGAATACACCAGCAGAGCGGTTAAGCCAAGAGCCTGTGGTGTGCTGCCCTCTATGACTGTCCTCCAGCAGTTGAGAAGTTATAACATGCCGAGTGAGAGTGGGTTTATGGAATTATGATTGGGGAGATTGTCATAACAGATAACACTCTTGGATTCCGGAACCAAAAAGTTAGTGAACCAGGCGATAACAAGCCCTGGAGAGGACAGACATCATGGTGAGGACTTGGGTTCCCTGGAGTTTTTGGAACTGGACTTTGAGCAAACATTAGCTTGCTCTCTGGAGCATATGTGGCAGCAAGAAGGGCACGAATAGTACACAGATTACAATAGAAATTGCAACAGAAATAAAAATAAACCACAATTAAATGAGTTATTCTAGTTATAGATGACTCATTCATATATAATTTGTCTTATTGTATTTATTCAAAAATTATTAAACACCAGCTAATATCATGCATTACCTCAGGCAGAGGAAACTAATAGTGGGGGTGGGGAAAGGATGGCAGCCTGCCCCCACATAACTTAAGTGCTAGAAGGAAAAAGATAAAACAAATATGCAAGTAAATATGTAAAACTTCTTAATAGCAAATCCAATAATAGCACAAGACAAAAGGGATTGGAAATTGACTGTCATCTCCTACCTAGATTCCATTCTCCAAAGGAAGTGGATTTTTTAGGTTCTGTAAAAATGGAGAAATGAACAAGGCGGTGGGAAAATGATTGGCAAATCATCCAGGAGAGGGGAACAGAAGCTGGAGTTGCACATCTCCAGGATTCTTTGATCTTCTCTCCCTAAACTGAGTAAAAAAAAAACATGCCGACTAAAGCAGGATATCCCCAGGAATGCTTTCAATGCACTGGAAGTGCTAGCTTGGTAACCACACGTGGTTAATTTTGTATCTCAACTTGACTGAGCCATAGGGTGTCCAGTTATGTGGTCAAATATTATTCTAAGTGTTTCTGTGAAGGTGTTTTGGGATGACATTACATTTTAATCAGGAGACTGAGTGATGCAAGACTGTCCTCCCTAATGTGGGTAGGCCCTCCATCCAACTCACTGAGGGTCTACATAGAACATGAGACTCACCCTCCTGAATAAGAGAAAACTCCTCCTGTCTGCCTGCCTTCAAATTGGGACATGGTCTTTTTTCTGCCTTCAGACTAACTTTAAAAAAAATTGGCTCTTGCTGGGTCTTGAAGCCTGCCAGCCTTTACACTGAAACTACAATACAATCTCTCCTGAGTTGCTTCCTGAATCACTCTGCAGATCTTAAGGCTTTCCTGCCATCATAATTGTGTGAGTTAATTTATTATAATAAATATTATTATAATAAATTTCAGACACACACTATTGCTTCTGTTTCTCTGGAGAACCCTGATTAATAAACCACAGGCTTCAAAATCATTGCATTGAAATTTAAGATATTGAAGCCACAATAGACAGGCACCACCAGCTGGCGCCAAACTTTAGTGGAGTCTGGGAGGGATGGGAATTGCACAGTAGGATTCCCAGACATCAAGATGGCTACCTGTACGGGCTCACCAATGATCCCATAAACTTTACAGTGCTGTGACTCTGCAATTCTCACAACTGAGGTTATTGGATCTCACTCAACGTGGCTGGATAGATACATGTATATATCTATCCAATACACACACACACAGAGGGTGCCAAAAAATGTATATACATTTTAGGAAAGGAAAAAACTGTATTAAAATTGTGATACTCAATATATACCAATAACATAAGATTAATAATACCAGTCATGTTTGACTTCTGCAATTGCAAGAGGTGCTTAAAGTGGTTACCATCAGCCTCCAGACACTTCTAATTATGGTGAACTAAAAGTAATACATTGATTATATCCCTGAAAACATGTATACATTTTTTGACACCCCCAGTAAATGTATGTCAGACAGTGATAGGTACTATGGAGAAAAACAAAGTAGATGATCCTGGACAGTCTCATTGGTGAAGTAACATTTTCTTTCAAGTTTCCCCTATCCAAGTGTGTAACACTTTATTTACATAATTTATATCATGGTTAAGATCTAATTTCACTTTTAAATTGCAATTTATAACATAATTCAGTTATCATTCACACACCATAAAAATCACTCATTTGAAGTGTTTAATTCAGTGGGTTTGAGTATATTCATAGAGTTTTGCACCATGACCACTATATAATTTCATTACCCTGAAAAGAAATCACATACCCATTGGCAGCTATTGCCCTTCCTCTCAACTCCTGGAAAGCACTAATTTACTTTCTGTCTTTATGAATTTGCCCATTATAGATATTTTATGTAAGAATTATAAAACTTGTGATCTTTCATAACAGACTTACCTCAATTAGCATAATGGATTTGAGGTTCATCTATGTTCTTGTATGTGTCAGTTCTTTATTCCTTTCTTATGGCTGACAAATATGGCATTATATGAATATAGCACATTTATTTATTTATTTATCCAGTTGATGGGCATTTAGTTTCCCCATTTTAGCTATTACAAATAATGGTGCTTTGAGTGTTCATACACATGTTTTTGTGTGGACATATGTTTTTATTTCTCTTGGGTATTTACCCAGGAGTGGAATTGCTAAGTCATATGGTAAATTTATGTTTAACATTTTGAAAAATAAGCAAAGTGGTTTCACCATCTTAAAATTCTAAAACCAATGTTCAAGAAATCTGATTTCTTCACATCCTTGCAAACAGTTACTTTTGTCTTTCTAAAAAAAGTGTTTTAGCAAACCCAGCCAACCTAGTGTGTGTGAAGTGGTATTTCATTATGGCTTGGATTTGCATTTTGCTAATAAAAATGATTAATGATGTTGAACATCTTTTCATATGCTTATTGACCATTTATTTGCAAATCTGTGGAGAAATATCTATTCAGATATTTTGCTCATTCTTAAAAGAGTTTGTATTTTTATTGTTCAGTTGCAGGAGTTGTTTATATATTCTGGAAACAAATACTTTATCAGATAAATGATTTGCAAATGTTTTCTTCCATTCTGTAGGTTGTCTTTTCACTTACTTGTGGTACTTATTGAACCACAAAAGTTTTTAACTGTAATGAGGTCCAACTAGGTTTTATAACTAAGAAACAGTTGCCTAAATCAAGATCACAAAGTTTTACTCCAATGTTTTCTTCTAAGAAGCTTATAGTGGTAGCTCTCTTAAGAACTAATAATCTTACAGGAGTAACAGACTAGGGTCTATTTTGAGTTAATATTTGTATATAATGTAAGGTAGGGAATCCAACAACATTCTTCAGCATGTGTACCCCAGTTATTCTAGCACTATTAGTTGAAATAATGATTTTTTTTTTTTACTTAGTGAATGGTCTTGTCACGTGTCCAAAATTATGTGATTATAATTATAAAGATTGCTTTTAGACACCCAGTTCTATTAAATCTATACGTCTATAGAGCCCATTGTTCTATACGATTTCATTGATCTATCCTTGTGCTAGTACCACATTCCATTGATTACTGTAGCTTTGTAGTAAGTTTAAAATTTGAGAAATGTGAGTCCTCCAACTTCGTTTTTCTTTTTCAGGATTGCTCTGACTATCCTGGATGCCTTTTGTATCTATAAGAATTTTAGAATCATCTTGGAAGTTTCTGCAAAAAAGACATTTGGGATTTTGATAGGGATTATTTTAAACCTGTACATCAGTTTGGGAAGCATTGTCATGTTAACAATATTAAATCATCTGATGTGCAACCATAGGATCTTTTTACATTTATGTAAGTCTTCTTAATTTTTTTTCAACAGTGTTAGTGGTTTTCAGTATACAAGTTTTGCACTTTTTTGTTAAATATATTTCTAAGTATTTTATTCTTTTTGAAGTTGCTGTAAATTGGCTTGTTTTTTAAATTTTTGTTTTCAGATTATGCATTACAAGTATATATAAATAAAATTTATTTTTATACATTTATCATGTACCCTGCAACCTTGCTGAACTTGTTTTTAAATTTTTAAAATTTGTTTATCTATCTATTTATATTTTAGTCAGTTCTCACTCTTTTGCCCAGGTTGGAATGCAGTGGTGCAATCATAGCTAACCACAGTCTCTACTTCCTGGGCCCAACTGATTTTTCTGCCCAGTCTTTAAGTAGCTGGGGCTAAAGGCATGTGCCACCACAACTGACAGAAATTACAGACATGAGTCACTTCACCCAGGCTGTTTTTAACTTTAATAGTTGTGCATGTGTGTGTGTTATGTATGTTCTATAAAATTTTCTAGATGCAAAATTATGATATCTGGGAATAGAGACAGTTTTACTTCTTCCAGTCTAACCTGCAAGTTTTTTATTGCTTTTTCTTGCCTATTTTCTCTCATTAGAACTTCCAGAAAAATGTCAAATAAAAGTGGTGCGACCAGACCTCATTGACTTGTTTCTGATCTTAAGAGAAAACAATATTACACCATTAAATATGATGTTAGCTGTGAGATTTTCATAGATGTCTTTCATTAGGATCAGGAAGTGTATTTCTGCTCATAGTGTCTTGAATATTGTTATCATGAGAATGTGTTGAATTTTGTCAAGTGCTTTTCATTTTTCTACTGAGATGTCATGTTATTTTGTCCTTTTCTTACACTGATTGATTTTTCAGATGTTTAACTAGCATTGAAATCCCTCTTGGCCATTATATATTATCTTTTTAATGTGTTGCTGGATTAGGTTTGCTGGTATTTCATCAAGGATGCTTCCACCTTTATTCATGAGGAATTGGTCTATAGTTTTCTTCCTGGTGATGCCTATATCTGGTTTATTTTTGATGGCTGGTTTAAAGCCTCTGACTAGTAAGCACAATCCCTGGGCTCCTCAGGGAGAGGTGCTATTGACTATTGACTGCCATTTCCCCCCTCTGTATTGATTATATGTTCCTATTCCTTTGTGTTTCATAATTTTTTGCTGAAAACTCTACTTTAAAAAAAATAATGTAAGAACTGTGGCAAACAGATTTCCCCTCATCCCCCAAGTGTTTTTTGTTGTTGTTCAGCTTGCTTGTTTGTTTAGTAAACTTTCTGAATGATTTCTGTATTATCTGTATTCTTTGTTGTTATGGCCAGTGAAGTCTCTCTTTGATTAGTATAGTTGTCAGCTAATTATTGGGTGCAGATTTCCTTAAATGCCTTAATTCAATAAAGCTCCCTGCCTTTGCTGAGGGCTTCTGAAGGTTTTTGGGGATACACTTTCAATGCTCTGGCAGGCAGTTTAGAACTCTGCCTTAGTCTTCACTTCCTGTTTGCAAAGAACCTCAATTCAGTCAAGGTGACTAATGGGGCCGTTGGCAGGTCTTTTCTGGAAATGAGCACAGCCCTTCATATGTGTGTAGCCTTCTAAGTCACCAAGACTATTTCAAAGTTTTACAAGTCCTCTTCTGGGTATCTCATTTTCCCAATTTTTCTTTTAAGATGTGTAGCCTGTTTCTTTTTTTCTTACACTGGTACCAGTGATTCAGGAATTTTAATTAATTTCTGTTGGTTGCTCTTAACAAACAACCTGGCCATATAGCTTGTTTGCTCAGATAAGTAAGATCACATACAGATAAGCCCTTTAGCAGCTTCCAGTTAACTGCCAGACAGGGTAAAATAGTTAAAATTCTCTAGATTTAGAGCTGTCTGTGGAATTCAAGCTCAAGCTCATTCTGTTTTCTTTAGTGTCTGCCAGGAGGCTGGTTTTCACACCCACCATGGTTCTGATGCTGCTTATTTTTTTGCCATGTGTATTGATTAGTTTTATGTGTCAACTTGACTGGGCCACAGGGTGCCCAGACATTTAGTCAAAAGTTATTCTGGATGTGTCTGTAAGGGTGTCTCTGGATGAGATCAGATTGAATCTGTGGACTGAGATAAGAAGAATGTTCTCCCTAATGTTAGAGAGCCTCATCCAGTTAGCTTAAGACCTGAGTAAAACAAACAGTTTGTGTGAGAGGGAACCCCTCCTTCCCAGCAACTGAACTGGGATATCAGTATTTTCCTGCCTTTGGACTTGAAATGAAAAATTTGATTTTCTTAAGTGTTGAGCTTAATGGTTTTCAAACTAGAACTTATACCATTGGCTCTCCTGGTATAGGTCGACAACTATAGATTTTTGGACTTTCCAATCTCCACAATTAGGTGAGCCAACTCTTTATATAATATCAGTCTTGATATTATAATTATTTAGTTCATGTGATTAAGTTATTATATGTATGGAAAAAGGTTATATGTATAACATATTATATTTATATATGTAAAATGTATTATATTCAAATATATGATATAAATATATAATATAAATATTCATTAAATATATATAAATATAAAACAATAGGATGTACATATCCATTATTTCTGTTCTCTGGAAAGCCCTGGCTAATACATCCTGATGGTGGGGCTGTTGATTTTTTAAATATACAGTGAAAATGGAGAGAGGGAGTTGGATAGTGCACGTTAAAACACCACAAAGTTTACTAGTATTAATAAAATTCAGTCATTTTTTCCTGAAAAAAATGCTTATTGGGTTATTGCAGGACTTTGTTTAATCTCCAGAGTTCTGAAAAAGTTTATTTTGACATATTTTTCCAGTGTTCTCATTACTTTTATGGAGTATAGATTTTCAGAAGTCCTAACCCCACTGATATAGAAGTGTTTCTTTGTAGGTCTAATTACACATCCTGCGCTGTCTTGGTGTTTTCCTGGTTCTACTTTAGGAGAATGCAGGGTGGACACTTTGCCTTGAATGGATTAATGTGGAAGCCAAATGCAAGATCTGTAAGAGAATTTGGGTGCATCCTTACTTGGAAGGGATCTGGGTTATCTTGAAATAAGGTGACTTAACCTCAACTTGGGTTAGCATGTGGGAAAATGCAGAAAAACTCACATAGGTCTGGTGCACGTAAACATCCAGAAAGACCCACTGATAATGGGCCTGGTATCTGGAGCAGAGGAGAAGGCAGAAGATGCTGCAGTTTTGAATCTGGAAAGATCATCTGGGAAGATCCTCTTCAGGTGAAGAGGAAAACTCTGTGGACACTCAGGTACTGACTATTAGCCAGGAGCCTGGAGCCTGAAGTTGCAGGAGCCCTTCAAGGAGAGCCTGCTTTTGCAGCTGGTGCATAGAAGCCAAGGAAGTGCAGGCAAGCCAGGTGAATGACCAGATCTCAGAGCTGTGCTGAGAGTTTGGGGAAGATCTATGGGACATGAACCCTCCGCAGAGGACCTGCCAGGGCAATGATTCCAGACTACCCAAGATCCTGTGCTAACAGCGATGGGCCACGCCAACCAAACCAGCTTGAAAAGCAAAGACCTTTTGATGAAAGAAGGATTGTAGAACATTAGAAACACAGAGAGCACAGGCTTTGGAAGTCAGGTCTCAGGTAATGTGCTTTGAAAGCAGACCATGTGGTATCCATTGTGAATCTTCTGAGGTATGTTGGGATGAAAAATATTAGCCATTTAAGCAGACAATGCAGGCATGACTCTTTCACTTTTCTCTCAGTTATTCTTGTAATCAGGGGTTATGCCAATTTATTTACCCCACAATCTTTCCAGAGTGACGGCTCTGTGTTCTAGGCACTAGAGAGAGAGTCACAAAGAAAACAGAAATATTTCTTATCCTCTTGAAGGTGGATATGTGGCAAATGTCTCTTTTTGGACCTTAAAGTGTGTCAGACTCTTAGTTAAATCTCTCCTAGAGCCGAGAAAAACCTAGAAAAAGAGATTTTCTACAGATGCAAATTTCATCAAGAAAGGATTTTGCAGGGCCATTCCTAAATACATCAAAGAAATGTATTTTGAGGTAAAATATTTGTATTTCCTTCAGGGGCTGTTATACTATCTGGTGATACTATACCAAATTTGGGGTGGAATTTGGTATCTCATTGCCACAGAATCTGTTTTGTCCTTCTTGTGATTTCTATTTTAATGTTAATGCGGGTCAATTGTGCCTAAACTCCAAAAGGGAGAGGCTATAACATGCATTTCTGACTTCCTTTTCCTTGTTGGGGTGGAATTTACTTTTTCAGGTTTCCCTTGGTCCAGTGTGTGGAAGTCATTTTATACAGAGGCCACCTTGTGTTAACCTCTAACTAATCAATGAATGAAACAATCAAAGTTGAACATCAACCAATCAAAACTGCTTCATTTGCATGGAGGGAACCCTGATGCATGACAGGAATCCTCAGTGTAACCAAAAAGAGAAGCTTCCAGTGAAACAATCTCAAACTACTGGCATGTCTCAGATAGCTCCCTTATCACTGACCTGCCTGCTGCTCCCTTGCAGTACACTCAATAAACTTGTTTTTCTTCTGTGATCTGACTTAAGTGAATTCTTTCACCGTCCATGACTCCAGCCATCTGGTTGCTAACCGTGACATAGAAAGGGTCTGTCCAGTCAGTTGAGGGACATAGAATTTTATTTCTGGCTTATGGATTTTAGGGGTCAAGTACAGGAAGAGGTATGTTATTTCTTTTTAATCAAAAGTTCTGGTATTGCAGTAGATTGGCTGTCAATACCAGGCCAGTTAGCAGAACTGAACAGCTGACAGCACTCAAAGCAGACAGACATCCACAGGTGAGGTGCTGTGGCAGTATTTTCTGTGACTTGACATGCACAGTCCTTACAAAAACTCTGAGAAGTAGATGTCAATTGTCCTTACTTCTGAGTGAGAGAGCTGAGTCATAGAACCTTGAGAGTCAAAATCTTTATCATCAGGACAGTCAACTCTTATAGCAGCATGTACTTAAATTAGAAGGTGGTCAGAATTCTCTGAATTGATTCAATCGCTTGTTAATTCATTTTTTTCACTATGATTTGCTGTGGGGGGCACCCTCTGGAAAGTGTAAGGGTGTAACATTGAATAAAGTACTTAGGACTCTCCCCTGTAGAGGTCAGGTTGACTGGGATGTGCAGAGTCCTCAGTTCAGTTCATTGGCATGTTGTGTGTGTGAGAGCATGGGTGGGTGTGAGAGCATGGGTGGGTGTGAGAGTCCAGTGATTTAGCATCTATGACATGCTTGACACAGCACCTGGCATGGTGTCTGTGGTCATTTCATGCTGTAGTCCAGGATAGAAAGCCTGATCTGTCACCGGTGAGAAGGACGAGGAGGAGCACTGATGGAGAACACTTTCTCACGAAAAACTGACTTTACTTTGGGCTCTTGACACAAGATTTAAGTAGTGGTCAGTCACTTCGGCCTGCACTGCTCTTCATTTAGAGAGGTGCAGTGTCTCTGTCTTCTCTGTCCCAACATAGACATGAGCATAGAGGGGTCCTTAAGAAACATGTGTTCAGCCGGGCTCGGTGGCTCAGCCTGTAATCCCGCACCTTTGGGAGGCTGAGGTGAGTGGATTGCCTGCATCTGCGGGTTCGAGACACGCCTGGGCAGCGAGACCTCATCTCTACAATAAATCAAAAAATCAGCCGGGCATGGTAGCGCATGCCTGTAATTACGGCTACTGGGGAAAGGTGGGGGGAAGGATCGCCAAGCCCAGCAGGTCGAGGCTGCGGTGGCCGGGAGCAGCCACTGCACTCCAGTCTGGGCGCCAGAGTGAGACTCCAACTCAAAAAAAAAAGAAAGAAACATGTGTGCATATCCTTGAATCATGCAGAAGATGGCATAAAGGGGAAACAGAAGAAAACTTCATGGTGAGGGCTTTGTGAGAGGCCAGTCTCCCAGTTGTTGACTCATGGCCTCTCCACTTGGAGGAGGAGCAGCTCCTCTCCACAAACTGCAATGATCAGGGATGAATCAGAGTTGCTGACCACCCAAAGTTAAGAGTCCAACCACCATCTCATTATCTGGGATCCAGCTTCAACAAAAGCACCTTGGTGACTGTCAGTCCTTGTCTGAGCAACACTGCCACTGGGGCAGTGCTAGCTTCCCTTCTGGATGTCTCTGAGCTACTCCTGCTCTGTCTCCACTTCTGGGCTGACTCTACTCAGCCCTGGGTCAGATCAGTTCTATCTGAGCTTCCAAGTCTAAAGAACCATGTGGTTGACCACACCTGCAGAAGGACTGTGTGGCAAGCACACAATGGGGCTACTCAGGCCAGAGGACACAGGACCTGCTCTTCAGCATGTCACAGTTCTGGTGTGGGCTTCAGAGAGTGAGACAGCTCAGAAGCCAACTCCAGTATGTTATTGAGCCATGTTGGAATGTCCCAGGAGGAGCCTAGACTATCATATGAGCCCAGGCCCCTCCCCAGAGCTCAATGCTTTCTCTCCAGAATCATTTTCTCTTGCTCTGTCCTTCTACCTATTTGAGAGAGAGGGATGGAGGGTTGACCACATGGCAGGCAGCACACAAGCTCTTGATACAACCGTGACAAGAAGAGGCCTGTGCCTATCTGGTGGGAACTTACAGCCCAGCGGGAAAATGACCACTAACAGTCACAACGAAGGCAACGAGTGTTGCCACAGCAACTGAGCCATGCTGAGTCCACAGGTGAGGAGGAAAGATTGACTGGGGCCCAGCAAGGGTCCTCGACAATGATGCCCACCTATCTCAGAGATCCAGAGCTTCCTGCTGCTCCAGTGTGGCCAACACTGCACAGAGCCAGGCTGGTGTGCTATGTACACCACCAATACATGGGTTCCTAACAAGGCAGCTAGCTTATCGTGGAAGGGTTTGTTAATCCTCGGAGCCCTAGAACTAAAGAGGTTCCAAGGATTAGTTTCCTTCTTTTGTACATTGTAATCATGCTGCCTTGGACAAAGAGCTTTATCCGTCTGAGTCTTTTCTTATCTTTTTTTTAGCAAAATGATTGTTCTTTCCTTGAATTGTGTAGTGACCCACTGTTCCAGGCAGTGTGTGTGTGTGTGTGTGTGTGTGTGTGTGTGTGTGTGTGTGAGAGTAGGGTGTGTGCACATGTGCACCTCCCCCTTTAGAGCAAACCCCTATAGTGGGCAGAGGGATGTCTGGGGTTTTGCTCTAACCACAAAGCTTCTCTCACAGCGACAGAGATAGTCTGATTAGTTTAGTAGAGGGAGGGGAAGAACGGAAGGGTGAATGAGGGTACATGGGACTCAGGCAGCAAATTATTTTCTTTTTTTATTTTAAAGATGTAGGGTACAACTCAGGATTAGGTAAATGGTCATTGTACAGGTAAAGTTTGGGCCTTCCTTTGGTCCCCATTTCACCTAGTTTGAGATATTCATGTTATGTGCCCTCCCCATCCCCTGGCAGTTTCTAGCTACTGCCAATCTGTTCCTTACAGTATTATGATAAATATTTAAAGTCTGCTTATGTGAGTACATGTAGTTCTCAGTTATTTGTTTTTGTGGTAGATCACTGAGTATTATAGACTCTAAATCCATCCAAGTTGCTGCAAAGTAATAATTTTGTCCTTCTTTATGGCTGAGTAATATTCCATCATGTATATGTACCACATTTTAAAAATTCAGTCCACTTTCAATGGGCAGCATGGTTGGTTCAATGTTTTTGCTGTTGTGAATAATGCTGCAATAAACATGTGTGTGCATGTATCTTTTTAATGGAATGATTTGATTTCCTCCAGGTATAATCCCAGACGGAAGGTCAGTTTTTATATCTTTTAGGAACTGCCACATTGCTTTCATATGTCTTCTTTTGAGAAGTGTCTATTCATATCTTTTACCCACTATACGTATGAAAAATGCACATGGCTTGTAGTCTCTAGGATGTAACAATTCAGAAAGCTCACTTTGCGAAATCAGTATTCACTCTAGAAAGAACCTGCATAGTGGTCTCCTTTGTCCCTCGCCCAGCACTTGATGCCTAGTTGTGCCTCTGCCTAGTTCTTCTCAGGATGAAAATCAGATCATGTCACTTCCTTGCATAAGCACTCCAGTCCTCTTGGAGTGAAGCCCGGCCTTTCACCTGTCAGGGCCTGGTCCATCTGCCCTGGTACCTCTCTCCCTGCTGCACCCACCCCTCCTGCTCTGACCTCTGGCAAGACCCCCACATTCAGTCCTCCCAGCTCAATCTTTCTTCTGCAGTCCCACCCCCAGGCTGTTCTCATCCCAAAGTCTTCTCCATCCCTGCCTCTTGGCTCTGCTGCCACTCCTTGTGACTTTATACCACTTTCTCAAAATTACTTTTTTGTTTCTTTCCTTGTCTATTTGCCCTTTCCCCCATCTAACTCTGATGTCCTCAAGGGCAGGGCCTTGTCTTTCCAGATTCCCCTAATTGCTAGCACTTAGCACCTTGCCTCTCATAGACTGGCTACAAATCAATACTCCTTGAATAAATGAATGAATTTAGCCTGTGGATGTTTTTTTTGTCCTAGCTGGGCCCATTTCCTTCCAAGGAGGTTTAATAAACTTTTTCTATAAAGATTCTATGAGTGCATATCTTTGACTTTTTGGGTTGAGCAGTATCTGTCTCAATGCTTTGCCTGAGCAGCTGTGGTATGAGAGCAGTCGTCGACAACACATCAACACAGACCATGGCTGTACTCCAGTGGAACTTTATTTGTAGATACTAAAATTTGAATTTCATATCTTTGTCATGTATCACAAAATAGTATGTTTAAACTTTTCCATACATTAAAAAATGTTTAAAAAAGTCTTAGCTTGCAGACCATATGAAAACAGGCAGCAAGCCACATTTGTCCATACAAGCCATGGTTTATTGATCCCTTCCCTACAAGATGCATTTAAGAATGTAAAGATTTGGCCAGTCGGTTGATTCATATGTATAGAATGACTACCACAGACTCTGTGTGCCTACAGCAAAGGGGTATCGGGAAGACCAGGTGATCCCAACACAGCCAACAAGAAGGAGCCCTGGACCTGTGGAATGCATTGGGAATGCTCCTTGGAAGACTTAAAGAGTTGCAAGTCCACCCCAAGATGGAGGAGCATAGCTGGCCAGAGAGTGATGAGAACAAAGCACAGCACGATGCCAATGAAGACAACAGGCTATCATGGTGCTCACAAAGGTGCATCCCGGGAACACACACTCATCAGGACCTTGGAACGTCCATGGGATGTCTCAAGCCAGGCCACTCTGGACTCCAGGGGAGTCATGTGAAGTCCCTGCTCCGTCTCAGTGGCCAGATGGAGAATCCTGCATGAGAGGCTGCAACCATCAGGTAGCGGCAGAGCTGCCAGAACCATGGTCCCCGAGTGTATTGATTAATGGATCAATGTCAAGTCAGAGGGAGGTCTCCAGCGGTGTGCCCCATCTTCCCCCCTGCCTGATCCAACGTTTCTATCAATGATTCAGATAAAGGCATAACAGGCTTGCTTGTCAAATTTGCAGATCAAAGCTCAGAGGGGAGGCTAATGTGGTGGAGGAAATAGTCCAGACACAAAAAGCCTCTTGACAGGTTGGAACAATGGACTGAAGTGAGCAAGATAGAATCGAGCAGGGTTAAAAGTGAAGTCCTGCTTGGTCATGGGCTTGAAACAAAAATCAACGGCAGGTGCGTAAGATGGTCTGCGGTTCATGCCACGTAGACCCACTGGCATAGCAGGAGCAGCTCTGTGCTCAGATTGTTAGACAGGCTGTCCAATGCATGAAGAGTATCAACCCCATACAGAGGGCCTGGAAAGGTCAGGGCATGTCCACTATCTGCACAATCACAGGTGCATCCAGCCTCATGCTTCCTTTCAGTGGACATCGACCATGAGAGACACGTCCAGGGCAGAGTGATCATTGCTACCACATGCTTGTTGGGAACGGGCAGGTCAGATGGTGAGAGGCAGGCTGTTGGCAGATGCAGAGCCATTCTCTATGCTCTCCTGAGGAGGAGGAGACTTCCTTACCGGTCCCAGCAGGCAGTTCCAAAGCCACTGGGCAGAGGACAGAGAAGCAGATTTTTGGCTGAATTGAAGCACAGCTTTTCTGCCAAGAGTTGTTAGCCATGAAGTGAGCGGCTTTCTGAGGAGTGAGCCCCTGTGCTGGCAGTGACACTGGCAGTGACGAGCAGAGGCAGAGTGGCCATCTGTCAGGGACCCCAGAGGGGATTCCTCCCCGGCAGATGGAGCTGCAGCAAGCTGCCCATCAAAACCTTCATTTTACAGATGGGAAGGCCGAGGCCCAAGGGGACAGGGAGTGCCCAGACACACCTTATGATAGTGTGAGCCTTGGCTGGACTCAGACTTTCTAGGATCTGAATTTAGCTTTTGAAGTTCTTTTTAGGGGCCTAAATGAGGAATATGTGAGATGTGAAGAAAAGGAGCAGATGTGTGTGTTGGGTTTGGGGAGGGAAGGGAGGATGAAGCACACACTTTCCTCTCTGAGTCAAGATTCAAATAAGAAATAGAAACCGGGAGACTCTAGTCACAACATCAACTCTGTCCACTGACTCAAGTAAGTCTTCAGGTTGGACAGAGGATAAGAGTCTCACTACTATTTTATCTCAACTAAATGAAACATGTGGAATAGCAGGATGGGTGTCATTTTGACAGGACGAATATGGTCCACTGAGCCCAGCACTGAGAGTTGGGCCAAGAGTCACTGTGGTCCCTGGGAGACCAGTCCAAGAAAGCCCAGCAGCTCAGAGCCACCCTGGACGCCCATAGTGCATGTTCACCAAATTTTACATCCTGATTTGTCTCTCTCCTTCATGGAGAAGTGGGTCAGCCAGGAGAAAGTGGGAGGTTTCTTTCCAATAACTCTAGAAGGTGAAAGTTCTTATGTTATACTGGAAGATAGAAAAAGGTCTTCCTTCTAGTCCTACAGATTCATTTCCCCCTTGCTAGCTCACACAGGCTGGATGTATACCAGGGACTGAAGTATATCAGTGTCAATCCCTGAGGAAAACTCGGAAGGCTTAATGCCTGATCTCCCATGCTAGAATATAATTCCATCCACAGGGATCCTGAAGGCAAAGCCCTGGAGAGGATGGCCCAGCTGACCCAGGGGACCTGTTCCCTGTTCCTGTGCAATGGTGGCCCTGCAGCCCATCCGTGGGCACGAGTGACCATCAACCCAACATGGAGTGAGCTATGGCCATGAACATCATGATGGCCAGGTCAGTCCCTCCCAACTGTGGAAATGAGAACCTGCCTTTGTGTGGGCTTCCCAAGCACAGCATCCAAGGACTCCACATCGGTGCAGCCCTGACTTGCTGGACAGAGCCCCATCATAGACATTGCGATTTTACCTGTGGTGAGATAATCTAGTTCCATCAAGGACAAAAGCCCAATAAGGGTGTCCGTGGTGAGGAGGGCCCAGAGGACAGCTCTAACCTGACCTAGGAGCATCAAGCATGCTATCAATTGGCCTGGGTTCTGCTTGACCCTTGCCAATGTCAAACGCTCATTCATTTGTCTTTTCATTGAACATATTCAGAAATGGCAGACCATTTTCTAAACACAGAAATATTTAAAAACCGAAGGCACAGAACCTGGACTAAAGGAGTTCACAGTATGTTTCAGAAGAAGAGAGAGGAGGAAGGAGGAAGATAAAAAGAAGAGGAGAAAGGAGGAGGGTAAGAAGAAGGGGAGAGGAGAAGGAAAAGGAGAGGAGGAAGAGGAAGAAAAAAAGAGAAGAGATGAAGAAGAGAAAGTGGAGGAGGGTGAGAAGAAGGAGGGATGAGAAGGAAGAGGATGAGGACAAGGAGGAGGAAAAGAAGGAGGGAGCAGGGTGAGGGGGGAGAGGAAGAGAAAGGAGAAGAAAAGAAGAGGAGAATGGAGAGGAGAAGAAGGAAGAGGAAGAGGAGAAAGAAAAGTAGTAGGAGGAGTTGGAAGGAAGGCCCTGGGCTGCTTGACTTATAGGGATAAAAAAGATTGGAGTCTCCCTAAGAAGATTAATATTGTCTAGCCCATAACAGGGTCAGCTCCAGGGAGGAAGCGATCAGAGAAGGGAAAGTGACTTGAGAATCACACTCCCCTGCTGGAGCACAGAAGAAAGGTCTGGCTATCAGTGAAGGACTTTTGTTATCCTGACCCTGAAGGACCCCAGAACTGGCTAGAGACCAGGCTGTGCAGCAGAACAGACTTCAGTGGGTTTCTGGGCCTCCGGATGGAGAAACCTACTCCTGGGTTCAGTTGGTCCAGAACACTGAAGATGGTCTCCGACCGCGGTAGTGGCTCTGGATTCTTTCCTGGGGTTGGGACCTGGGAATCTCATGCATCCCAGAATTGCCACTGCTCAAGGGGATCACTCTGGTCATCCTTCCAGACTGTGTGGTTGGTTTCTGGATACAAGACAGACTGGACCTAGGAGGTGCTGCAAAACTGTGCCCTCCTGGGAGGGTAGAACCAGGAAGGTATGGATGCTGGGGAAGGAAGCCTGTGACCCGGAGAGCCCCCTCAGGTTGCCAGAGTGCAGTCAAAAGCTGGGCTGTAATTTATAAGAGAAAGAAGATTCCAATTGGACTTTTATTTTTCTCTGGAAACATAGTAATTGAAAGGGCTGTCACTGCTCTGAGGAAGGCATGATTCACCTTATTGTCACGAGAGCTCATCTAATGGTCCCTAAGGCCCGCAAGGCAGCAAGGCTGAACAGTTGGCCTCAGCAAGGCTTCCTAGTTCAGCTCAACAATGCCCCTTTAGGGACCATTTTAAAGTGTCTGGATGCAGAGCTGAGCTGGCAAGTATGGACTCCAGCAGACACTGCCCAGCCTCCCTCTGAGGACATCTTACCTGCACTACTTTTAGAAGTCTGGCTGGAGGCTGTCCCATGGGTATCTGTTCTCTGTGCGGCTTCAGTCCTGGCCTGCAGACATATGGGAGGGCCAGCATGGCCCTTCATGGGTGCTGACTGGCTTCAGTTCTGGGATGGGGACAGCTGGTCTTAGGGCTACAGCTTACCCTACACAAGTGACCAGAAGCCCTGTATTTGGAGTCATTGGAATTGTGTTAACAGTGGTTTAGCCCAAATTGGTTCTTTCTGCTTGCTCTCACTTAAGCAAAACCCAGAGAGGGGAACAGAATATACTGGGCTCCCCTGTTCTCCCAGGTTACCTTGTAGCAAGTGCTGAGACAGATGTCTGGACAGAGGAGGGGACATTCCATCTGGCAGAGGAGACTGTAGAGTGCAGAGCTGGGAAGGTATCCTGGAGGAGGTGCCCAGCATCAGAGAGAAGTGGGACTCTGGGAAGGGCCCGCATGGGGCAGGCGATCAGAGCTTGGTCTCTAGAGAAAAGGACCGAATTTCAAATCCCAGTTCTATCTCTAGTGAACTCTGGCGAAAGTTTCTTGCCTTTTCTGCACCTCAGTTTTCACATTTGTTAAAGTGGGAATCATGAGACCACATACTTCATAAAGCTGCTCCAAGGATTAAGTGAGTTAATATGTGAAAAGCGCTTTCAGCATTTCCTGACCCAGTGAATGTGCTATTTCTCAAGTTCTTTACATTTTAAGAAAATTAGATAAAGACAAACTACTCATTTACTTGATTATCCAAACCAGCAGGCAGTGTTTACCTTAGCAAGGATTTTTTTTTTAGTAATAAAAGAAGTAGCATTTGATTTTAAAAAATGCACAAAATACAGAAATTCACACTCTTCTCTTTACACATTCCTGAAAGCAATCATTGTTAACAAGTAACTATGTGTCTTTTTTTCTGTTTATATATTAGCACACATACACACACATACAAACACACATTTAAAAAAATAAAGTGGTAGCAAAACAAAACCATTATATTTTTGTCTTTTATTTCCTGCAGAAGCCAGCTCTATCCACAGACATTACACATACATCCACTTTCTTCTCTGTCATGGTCACATGATACCATTTCCTCATTCAGCCATTTTAATGATCCATTTTTCTTTTTTCAATTTTTTGCAGTTAAAAACAGCATTGTTATGAACATATTTATGCATTGATCTCTGAGCACTTTGTCCTTCCATAGGATGGACTCATCAAAGAGAAATGCCTTGCATTGCTTGTATGTGGGTATGTGCCATCAAATTGTTCTCCAGAAACATTTTCTGGTTTATACTTACACCAAAAAATGAAAGAATACTCAATTCTCCGTGTCCTTTTTATTATTATCAATGTTGTGGTTCTTTGCCCTTGTGATAGATTAAAATCATATTTTGTCATTCAATGTGCATGGATTTGTTAATTTTAAAGTTGAATTAGTAAGTTATTTTTCCTCAATTGACTTAAAAGACAATAAAAGATGTGCCAGATACAAGCATTTGAGATTTAAGTTAGAATGTGGTCAAGGTAGAGCAGAGGTGCTCTTCAAAGAAGTTCCTGCAAGAGGCATTTCACTGGGAACTTGACCAGAGGAGGGCACTTGTTACACACCCGTGTCAGAGGCATATGGGGCAATTGTACTGTGCAGTAGTTTGTTATTGTGCTAATTTTAAAGGTTAAGATACCCTCCCTAAACTCCTTTTTGATAAGGTATTCACTGGAAAGGAAGCAGGTCACACAGAAGTCCAGCGTCTGCTCTTCAAACAGAGACTGTCAGGATTAGAACCTAGGGCATCTGGAAGCCACGTGTCTTCGAATGCCTTTTCCCCTGGTGTACTGCAAATAGTCCTTTGTCACTCCATTCAAATGTGACTTCTCCCAGGAACCCTTCCTGACCTTTCCAAAGAGGAGAGACCATGCCCTGCTCCCAGCCTGTGCACCCTGTTGATGAATGTCATCTGTACTTTTCTGCCTTTTCAGTATCCCCCGATAGATGGCCGACTATCTTCATTCCTCCAGCGTCCAGGCCAGTACTGGGATGTGAAAGGGGCCACAGGACTGAAATGATAGACCTGTTTGGCATATTCTGAAATAATCCCAAGGCCAAAGAAGGCTTTGGGGAGCAGTAGGAGAGGACTCTTTAGAAGGATTTCTGAAACTCTGATCCCCTGAGATCTGGGACCTGTAGCCCTAATGTCAAGTGAAATCCCATGGGGTCCGTGTAACTTGGAAGAGGAAAGCAGATTCTCACTGCCAAAGCCAGAGGGTGGAGCAGGTGTGAAGGGCAAGCAGGGTACCTGGTGTATGGCTTACAGCAGAGAGAGGCTTCCAGGTGGCCACAGGCATCGGGGACAGAGCAACATCTGCTCTGGCTGAATCTCTGTCTGTTGGGCTGGCAGGAATTTCAGCAGACACACAAGGCAAGACTCAGGAGCCTGGTCTGCAGCTCCAGAGAGGAGATGGGGGTGGCTTCTCCAGGCCAGTCAGCCCATCTGTTGCAGCCAGGCCAGCAGAGGTCAGAGCCCTCTTGCCAGATGAACTGTCAGAGAATCCTATGCTTCCATACATACTCCAGGGTCATGGGCCTGCAAGCTACTCTCATCCTTCCAGACATGGGAGGAGAAAATGAAAGCTCTAACCCTAACCCTAACCCTAACTCTAACCCTAACCCTACACAAATAAAAGCAAATGGAATATCACAACCGAGTGGCAGGCTGACTGTAGACAGCCACCCTGGAGCAGCAGGTGAGTCTGGGAGTCCCAGCTGAGGGCAGATCTGCTGCTGCATCATTCTTCAACTCTGGGGGAGATATTCTTGGGCCTGAGTTTGTCCCCTGTAAAGTTTCCCATCCTGCACCAAATCCTAAGCATGCTGGCTGCTCACTGCAGGACAGAGTCCAGGTTCTAGACATGATTCTCAGAGCACTCTCCTTGCCCTGCTTAGGATGGGCTTCGACCTTGGCAAGGGAATCTGAACAGTCCAGACCCCAGCAGCTGCCCATGAGCCAGGCAGAAGAGGCATGGCCCAATGCACCAAGCTAAGATGCTCAACCCTATTTTCCTCTCCTGTCTCCAGTTGCAGCTGGCCTGGCCTATCTGCACTACATCATCCCAGATGCAGATTGTTACTAGATCAGAGCCTTGCAATAGATCAAAGAACCTGCCTTCATTGCAGGAGGCTGAAGAAAGGAATCCCCATCAAATCTTAAATACCACCTGACAAAGTCTGGGCCCGTCCCATGAATAAAAAAGTGTCCTTTTGACTGCAGTCTTCTTATTCTATCCTGCTTGTGCAACAGCTGAATTCAGAGCTTTTAGCTGTTTTCTCATAAAAGAGCCTTTGTCCCTAAATCACCACTGTAATACTGTGTATGCTTATGTAAAGCATCCGCACCTCTCCACTCCCCAGTATATTTCCAATGGCAAATAAGTGAGCTCACTTTGTGGGTAAAATGATTTTGATCTCTCCTAATTCTTTCCCTTCTTTGGTTATCTATTCTCTTCAAGCCCATGCCCAGCTTGGCATATTGCACAGAGACATGGAGCAGAATGAGCTCTTCACAAAAAACCAGAAAACACCCGCTGGTCATGGAGATCTCCTCTTTCTAATTAACCATGGAAATGAGGTCTGTGTTTTCATTCTCATTAAGATAATTATTCTGTTTCCAGAGGAAAAGTCAGCTCTGTGTGGTTTCAATATCTTAGAGTGATGTCTCAGTGTCTGGGGCTCTTTGAGTCTCTGTAAGCCTCAAATGAACCCTGTAGGATGGGGTCCTACCTAAAAATAGGGTCCAACTGTGTATGAATCTAGTTGTCCTATCAACAATGTTCAGGTTCATTTGTTTAATCATTCATTCATTCATTCAAACACTGTTGAAGGCCTCTATATGACAGTCCTTATCAGATGCCATCTGTTTCAGCACGTTTTTCTCATATTAAATTTACATTACACCTAAGGAGAAAGTCATGTTGTGCAAGCAACAACAGTTTTGGAGTCTCAGGGTGGAGTCCTGACTGTCATTTGCTACAATAATGACTTCAGGTAACTGGTTAAGTTTACTTGACCATATTCATGTCTCAATAGCGTCTTTTTATATTCGTTTCATTTGAATCAAGATCTATAATCACATGTAATTGGTTGTTGTGTCTCTTGGGTTTCATTTAACCTGGGAGAGTCCCTTCTTCCCTTTTTTTTTCCCCTGGAGGGAGAGGCTTTTAAAACTTGTAGTTGATGTATCATTTGCCCCTAGAATATCTCACTTCGGCTAATCACTTTTTGGTGTACTGTTTAAAATGTTTCTGTAACCAATTTCCAAAAATGAATATTAGTTCTAAAGACTCAGTGAAAGATGTGGTTCAATTTTGGGGGCATGTGTGCTCTTTCCTCCACCATCCCAGGAAGTACATAAATTCCAGTTGTACTGCTGTCAACCTGGCGCAGTCATTATAATGTCCTTCAGCAACTCCTCACTTGCAGGCCTGGTGCATTGATGATGGTATCTTGGATGTAGCAGCTCACTTGTGGCTACAAAATAGTGATATTGTAATTTTATCATTGTTTCTGAATTTATAAGCAGGCATGTTTTCGTAAAGAAGTTTTTCATCAAATATTTAGTAATCCTGAAATATACTTTGCATAGGAAAAGCAAGGTGAATTTTGATTTTTCCCTCCTCCTTTTCTTTAATTTTCAGACAAATGAGTGGTTACCTTAGCAATTACTAATGACAATTGAGTTTTATTTTATTTTAAGCATCCTTGTGAAATTATAAATGCCTTTTCATCAATACCCATCAGACTCTTTTAGATGCTCAAATTGTTGCCTTGTCCTATGTCTAGTTGTCACAACCACGATGGCTGGAGACTACTTCAGTTTGAAGGATAACCATTTTTTAAGACTTCTCCTTCATAGTCCCTGATGAATAAATGGACTTAGCCATTTTTCTGGCAAGTCCAGATTATTTTTAGTGGAAAATTGTGTTTAGAAAACATAATCCAGACGTGAGTGTGTTCATGACTCTAAACTGTCAAAGTTTCTGGACATTTTTTACTGGACTGAGCTAGAAAATACAGACAATATTTTTTTTAAAAAAAGAAAATCAAATCATTAATTTATACTGATTTCCAATTTAGATTTAAGTCTATTGGGATTTTCCTGAACTTCTTTGGTATTACACTTGCATCTGTTTTATATTATGCTAGAAATCCTGACTTCAGTAACATAATATAATTTGTATACTTTATTTTATTACACAATTAGTAATTGATATAATTTGTATACTTTGTTTTATTATACAAATAATAATTGATATAATTTGTATACTTTTATTATACAAATACTCATAAAATCATTTCAAAATAATATTTATTCTAAGAGTAAAATATCTCAATGCAATCTTTTTGTACCTCGTGAAGGTAAAATTGAGATATTGAATTTAAAGACAATTATAATGTTTTTTTTTTTCCATGTGTATATGCCACCAACTTGAAACACAGTTTATTTCAGGTTGTTTTCAAATTTTTATGGTTTTATTTTCTTTACGAGTCAATTTTAAAGAATTGTTTTAAAATGTGTATGGTTTCAAAATTTAATCTATAAAATATGATGTATTCAGAGAGTTTTTTCTCTTCTTCCTTTGGTATTCTCCCTCCTTTATAGGTAACCATTTTAATTCATTTTTGATGTATTGTTCCATTTGTTTTCTTTCATATTTTCATTTATATCAAACAGAAATATTTTTAGAGCATCATTCTGTTCTTTGTGATTTTATTTTAATTTAAAAATATGTCCTGGCAGTGAGTTCCTTTAGAGAGAATAAAGAATTATCTCTTATTTCCTTGTACTTCCCTACTCCTCCTAGTGTGTGCTTGTACCTAAGGGGTCCCACAAGTACCTGCAGAGGGTCAATTGGGCTGATTTCAGCCTTTTGCTCTTATTACTAATATCTCATTGGATGACCATCAGAAGATGCTTGCAAGAGAATGGCATGATCTAATTTACATTTCAAACTATTACTCTGCTTAACAAGTGATTTCTACATGGGTGGCAAATTAGAAAGAGGGAGACCAACTGGGAAGCCACTGCTTATGCCCAGGCAAGTGTCAATGGGGGGTTGTGCCAGGGTGGGGGCCATGGAGATGGAGCATGATGCCAGATTTCCATGACATTTAAGGGAAAGTACCAGCCAGCTTGACAATATGGTAACAGGATTACTGCAGAGAGAGAAAGACCTTCAATTTGTTCTTAGAGTTCTGCCACATCACAGGCCCACTCCTGATCTCCACACTCCCGTGTCCTGGCTTCCAGTCACAGGGCAGGGAAATGTGCTCAGTACTGGGGTAGAAGCCCTCTGTGTCTATTCCTTCTATTTTCTGAGCCTGGGCACTGGCATCTGTCTGCTGTCCTCAACCAGAGAAGGCCCAAAGGGATTCATCACAGAGATGTCTTTAGCCCCAGCTGAACATAGCCTCTCTATCTTTAAACAAAATCTGTAACACCTTAGTCTGAAGGAGCTGCATTTAATACAGTGGGTGGGCACTTGCCTTAAATCTCCCAATAGACAAAGTTTTCTATAGCAGTGGTCCCCAATTCCCAGGCCCCAGACCAGCATGGGTCTGTGGTCTGTTAGAAACTGGGCTACACAGCAGAGGTAAGCAGTGAGCCAACAAGCAAAGCTTCATCTGTATTTACAGCCCCTCCTCATCACTCACATTATCTGCCTCCTGTCAGATAAGCAGCAGCATTAGATTATCATAGGAGCACAAACCCGATTGTGATCTGTACATGTGAGGAATCTAGGTTGCATGCTTCTTATGAGAATCTAGTGCCTGATGATCTGAGGTGCAGCTGAGGCAGTGATGCTAGTGCTGTCTCTCATCATCCCCAGATGGGACTGTATAGTTGCAAGAAAATAAGGTCAGGGCTTCCACTGATTCTGCATTATGGTGAGTTTTATAATTATTTCATTATATATTACAGTATAATAATAGAAATAAAGTGCACAATAAGTATATTACGCTTGAATCATCCCAAAACCCTTCCCCACCACTCTGTTCCATAGAAAAATTGTCTTCCATGAAACTGGTCCTTGATGCTAAAAAGGTTGGGGACCACTGTTCTACAGAACAAAAAGTGGTCTGGCCCAAGGACCAAGCTCGTGCCTGCCCATGGTGAATATGGCTGGCTGTCCTCTAAGATTAGTGTTTCCTTCTACTGTGTCACAGTGTTGCTGCACAGCCAGAAACTATATTTCCAAATTGCCCTTGCGACTAGTTAAAGCCCTATGACTAGTTCTCACCAGTGTATTTTGACTGGAGACGAAATATGGCACTTCTGGGATGAAAGAGCTTCTCTGTCCCTCTGTTTCCTTGTAAGCCAACTAAAAGCAAAGGTGGCCATGGTCTCAGGGGAACACACAGCCCCATATGCAGGAGACTTTGTCCTTGAATCACCATATGAAAGGCCCCCACATGAGACAGAAACACCCACTGCATTATGTAACTGATGTTTGGGGGTTTATCTCTTAAACCAGCATGTAACATTCTAACTAATGCAGAGAGTGCCTAATAGCACTACAATTCTTATGTGAAACTCCTGACATTTTAAAAATAACTTTTTCTATGTGGACAAATTCCACTGTGACACCTGACCCAGGGTTTCAGCTGTCTGTTAATTGGTTCTGTCCCTACCAGATGATGAAGCCCTCCAGGGCAGGACTGGGGGTCTCCAGATTCCAGCACAGCACATGCTCCAAAAAAATTTCAAGTGGAGATGAGGGATGACTCATTAGAACAAAATAACTTTTATACATTACTTTTTAAATAAGAAGATAGAAAAATGATATAAGAAAAATAGGCTTCTGATCTAAAATAGGTGAGAAAACTGATCTCAAGCGAGGCAGAGTCAGTCAACATCCCAGGAAGGAAACTTCTGGTTCATGACAATGGAATCAACTGCCTAATGAGGTCTCATGACAGGGCCAGGACTTGAGAGAGAAAACCAGATGAGTGCAGGTAGGCACCTGGGAAGGGAGGAAGACCTTGTAGTTTTATAGAATGTGTTTGCCTCACATAGTAGGAAGCGGCAATGTGATCCCCATGCTACAAACCCAGGATGGTGCCATAACAGCAAACCTGCTCTCCATCCTACCCACTGGCTGTGATCAAAACTGTGCAGCCCATAAATCCTAAAGCCGCTTGTCCGCTCATGTTGCCTCTTCTCACAATTATGCCCCTGAAGGAGAAATGGGCCTGCACACACTGTGATCCCTTCTCCCTGTATCCTATGTGAGTCTGCTGGGGACATGATTCTCTGGACTGCCTTGACTTAGATTACTTTTCCATTCTTATGACTTCCCTGAGGAGTGTGGAACAGAGACCCTGAGGAAGAACAGGTGCATGCCCTTGAGAGGACTGAACCTAGAAAGATAAAATGACTTGCCTGCCCGGATCTTGGTGATAAAGCTACAGCTTCCTTCTCGGTCTTCATAAACACACAAGTGCACAAACAGAAACCCATTGCTGCATGGGGTGCAGAGAAAAATCCTAGCAGTTCCTTTATTGTTTACTGTATCAGTACTTAGTAGCCCTGTGAGGTAGTGCCATTTTCATTCTTTTTTCTTCTTCTTCACAAAAGAGGAAACTAAGGCAGAAGCATTGCTATGCCTTGTCCAGGGCTTGGGAATGTTACCCGGAGTCACTCTGGTTGGCATCTTGAGGCTGGCACCCTGCCAGTCAGGGAAAGGGCTGTGAGTCATCTCAGGCCACATTGGAGTTGGGGGACTGAGCTACTTGCTGTTCTGACTTCTGACATGTGATAAAACAAAACAAAACAAATGCGAGCCCTTAGATTATCTGATTTGTGGTTTAATTATGTGTCTTTGGAGATGATTTAAGGGCTTAAGAAGCAGCACAGGCTCTCCTAGCTGTCCTCAGCCTCAGCAGTTCTGTGCTGGAGCCTCTGTTCCTGCCTCACCCCAGCAAGAGCCACCAGCCCTACACACTCAGTCTCCCTTAAAGAAGGGTTGTGCCCAGGATTGTGCAGAAAGTAAGCCCCACTCTGACCCTGGACACAGCTATCTAGCAGCCATGGCTGAACCTAGAGCAAGAGACCACAACAGCTGGCCCTGGGGGGGGGTCAGACAGCCTCAGTCATGCTGGCCACTGCAGGGCTGTGATCTGACGAGATTAGGGACAGAGGACAGTTCCTGGGACAGTGAGGAGGGCAGGAGGTCTCCTAGGTGTTTGGGGAGAGGAAGAAGTCTAGGCCCAGAAAACGGTCTATTTGGCAATAGATTACAGTCCCTGAGGTAGAAATGTTAAGAGGACCTGGATTAGTTGACAGATGCTTTCTAGAACTGCATGAATGCCACATGCTCAATGAGCTTCTAAACATGCATAATTACAGTTGTCCCACCTCCCATACCGGGCCGCCTCCACAGCCCTGCCAGGACTCTCCATCTCCTTCCCCTCCCTCTTCTACTCCTCTGTACCCTGTTCTTCCTGTGGTACCAACCCCTTGTCCTTAGCTGCTGGGTCCATTCAGGCCTCAAAGCCCATGTGACCCTGGCTGTTCCAGGATGCCATCTCCTAGTTTCTCTAGTTGGTCTTGAGTGTGACTGTTTCTGGGACCCCACATTCCTGTGGAATTAAGAAGCAGTTGGGCATTTAAGGTCACAGTTTGCATTTCCTGCAACTCCAGGCATTTAAGGTCACAGTTTGCGTTTCCAGCAACCCCAGGAGTGGGAAGGAGAGAAATGGTTTGTCAGGCCTATGTGCTGGGAGACACGAGGTATCCAGGTAAGTGCCCAAGCATACAATCAAATTATAGCTTGTCATATATCTAGTGAGGTGCTCTAGGCGGCAGGGAGGGGCAGAGAGAAGAGCAAGTCAAGGTCCCCGAGATCCCACTCTCAAAGAGACAAGGCATGTGAGGGAAATCACACAGCATTTGTCTTTCTGCACCTGGCTCGTGACACTTAGTATGTCCTCCAGGTTAATCCATATAATAAATGGAGTGATTTTTTTCATGACTGAATAATATTCCATTGTGTATGTATCACATATTCTTTCTCTAGTCTTCCATTGACAGACACTTAGGTTATTTCCATATCTTGGCTATTGTAAATAATGCTGAAATGAACATGGGAATATAGACTTCTCTTCAAGTTACTTATTTCAAAGTTTTGACTATATATAATTTTTATTTGTCAAGTATACCTCAATAAAGCTAAAGGATGGAAGAGGAAGCAAGGAATGAAAGTGGGACAAATAAACACTAAAACAATCCTTCAGATGCCCTTAGACAAAGGAATGAATTGATTAGTCAAGACTCTATTGATCCTAGTTCAATGGTTCTCAAACATTTTAGTCTGAGGGATTCTTTCCACTCTTAAAAATTAATGATGATCCCAAAAAACTTTCATTCTTGTGGGTTGTATTTATTGATATTTACAATGTGAGAAATTAAAATTGAAACATGTTTGAAATGTTTGCTTATTTATTCATATAAAAGTTGTAGTAAACTCATGACATGTAAACATAACCTATTTTTAATGAAAATTAAATGTTTTCCAAAACAAAGCAAAAGTTAGGGAGAAGAGCGGAATTGTTTTATATTTCTGCAGTTCTCCTTAGAGTCTGATTTAATAAAAGACAGATGGATTCTCATATTCCCTTCTGCATTCAAAATGTTGCAATATGTTATTTTGGGTGAAATATACAAAGACAATTCAGCCTTACACAGATATATAGTTGAAAAATGGAAGAGTATTTTACGAGACTTTTCAGATAATTATGGAGATTTTTGTTTGACATTACCTCAAAACTTAACAAATGGTAGGTTTTTAAAAGATAGTTGCTATGTGGAATCTGAAACTACATCAATGATTGTTTTGTATTCTACTACATTAAATAAATTGGCCTATCATTGAATAGAGCTTTTATATATTCATTGTTTTGTAAGATCATGCATTGGCTATTTGAAAATATTAGTTTACTGAATTATGAAGATTTTCCAAATATTAACACATTATATTATTGATATAAAAACACATTCTTTAATATCACTAATTAATCAGAAAAGTTTTTAAATATTGAAAAACTGTCAATATCTCAATAACAGATACAAGTTCTCTAAAATTTCAATTTTTTCATAATATATCCAGTTTTATTATTATTATTAAATGCTATCATTGTTTTCCTGGAAATGATAGGCTTATTTCTTTATTAAAAAATAAAGTCTGCAGTCGGGTTCAGTGGCTCAGCCTGTAATCCCAGCACTTTGGGAGACTGAGGCGAGTGGATTGCCTGAATCCGTGGGTTCAAGACCCACCTGGGGAACTTGGTGGGATCTCGTCTCTACAACAAATCAGAAAAAACAGATTAGCTGGGCATGGTAGCATGTGCCTGTAGTTCCGACTACTTGGAAGGGTGAGGCAGAAGGATCACCAGAGTCCAGCAGGTCAAGGCTGTGGTGGCCGGGAGTGTGCCACTGTACTCCAATCTTGACCTCAGACGAAAGAGTGAGACTCCAATTCAAAAAAAAAAGTCTGCCAAATACTCATAGTTTGTGTTATTACAGGCATTCTTTCAGGGAAAAATTGTATTACATTAAAGAAAATGACTAGTTCAGCTTGTAACTCAAACAGTAATACAAGTGCTTTTTCTTGAGGCAACCAGGTTACTTCTGCGTGCAGCAGAAACCTCCTATGTGTACTTTCCATTTTATCAAACAGAATATATTGTTTAATGTATACTCTGAGGTCAAGATCTTTACTGCTTCATCAAGGACAGTCTTTGTGTGTGTGTGTGTTTGTCAGAGTGTCATTCCATTTCCCAGGCTGGGGTGCAGTGGCATGCTCACAGCCACCCCAGCATCAACCTGCTGGGCTCCAATGATCCTTCTGCCTCAGCCTTCCAGGTAGCTGGAACTACAAGTGCATGCTACTATGCTCAGCTAATTTTTGATTTATTATAGAGACGAGGTCTCACCAAGTTGCCCAGGTTGGTCTCGAAACCACAGGCTCAGGCAATTCACTCACCTTGGCTCCCAAAGCTCTGGGATTACAGGCTGAGCCACCAAACCTGGATCATCAAGGGCATTCTTAAGTGAAATTTGTGCTTTCCTATCTTACCTCTGTCTGTCTGCCTGTCTGTCATCTATTGTCTATGTACTCACCTTACTACAAGTATGTGTGGTGAAGACGATAATGACAGGGACACATTTTGGAGACACTACTTTAATTCTTACCAAAGCATCGTAAGTTTTACTCACCACCATCATTTTTGCACATCAATGCAAATGTCAACACCATGAAAAAGACAAATAACTTTTTAGTAAGATTATGAAAGTAGTTTTGACCTTATGAATAACCCTGAAATTTTCTCTGGTATCCCCAGGGAGCTACAAAAGACAGTTTAAGAAACCCTGTCTTCAATGATATAAGAAAAGACATGAACATTCACCAAATGAGTAATATTACTCCAAAATACTAACATGCTACAGCTGGCACCTGGCATCTCACCCTTTTTGGGTGAACAAGAGCCATTTCTCCACATTCAGGATAGTCTTTCTTTCTCTCTTCCTTGTTCTTTGCTTTGCTTTGTTTCTTTTCTTAGAAAACCCAGATTCCTGGCCAAGAATGGTGGCTTATGCTTTTGGGAAGACGAGGTGGAAGGATCACTTGAGGCCAGGAGTTTGAGACCAGCCCAGGCAACATATTCCATCTCAAAAATAAAAAAATAAATAGCTAGGCATGGTGGTGTGCATCTGTAGACCCAGATTCTCAGGAGACTGAAATAGGAGAATCTCTTGAGCCCAGGAGTTTCAAACTACAGTGAACTATGATTGTGCCACTGCATTCCAGCAGAGGCAACAGAACAAGACATTGTCTCAAAATAAATAAAGCCCCAATTTCCACCTTTCCCAATCACTCTTGACTCTAGGAGCTCCTCTCTTTGAACAGGGATACTCACAGCACCACTGTGCCTGGGTGTCTGCAACCCAGCAGTGCCCAAGCCTGGCCTTTACCCCATAGTTCTTATGCCTCACCTGGGGATTTATGTTCACCGCTGATATTCTTTCCTGAGACCCCCACCCATCCATGTTCAAAATTCCATATTTATTTCTTGAGACACTGTCTTGTTCTGTTGCCTATGCTGGGGTGCAGTGGCACAATCATAGTTCTCATTTAGGCATAGAAACTAACCTAAGGGACATAGAGAATTAATGTGAAGCCTCTGAGATGCTAACACTCTTATGGGGCGAAAGCTCCATGACTCAGCACTTCCAAAACAAACAACATGATAAAACCCAACAGAAGGGACCTGGATGCTGAGCAAGATGCAAATGACCCTAACCCATACATCCTGGACACCAAGTGCTGGGGTGGAGAATAGAGGGCCACTCTGAGAACACACTCCAGAAATGCTCCTTGGGGAAGATGGGTTGCTCAGGTGGATGTGGAGAGGGTGCGTTTCAGTGGAGAGGGTGCATTTAGGTAGAGGATGGGATCTGCTCCACCCCTCTGGATCCCATCCTCTCCACATTCCCCCCTCATAGGGAATAACAGATGCCAACATTCCCCCAAATCTCCCCCCAGACAAGAACACTGAGGGTCACGTCAGGCTGCCCCTTTACTTCTCCCCTCACATCCAATCAGATACCCTGTTCTGGGGATTTTCTCCCCTTGTGTTTCTGGAACCCATTGCCATTTCCCCTAAGCCAAGATTCCCATTTCAGGACACACCTATACATTTCCTTTATATATTTTTTGACAAGCACACATCCCTAAGCTCTACCTGTAGAGACTTTGATCTGATCTGCCCAAGTGGTGTCTGGGTAGTGGTGCTTTTTACATTTCCCAAATGATTCTGAAGTGCAATGGGGACTGATCCTCGGCTCTAAGCCTTCATCACTACCAAGCTGGAGTGACAACAGTACCCTTGTGGTCAGGTGCAGTTTGTCTTCCTCTCCAGCCCTGAGACTCTGCCTTCTACCATGCAAGCCCCTACAGAGCATCCTTCTTTTATTTAATTGAGGTGCAATTTACACACAATAGAGTCTGCAGATATTCAGGGTATAACTCAATGAATTTTTATATATGTCTGCACTCATGTAATCATGACCCTTCTCCAAATCAGCATCTAGGCAGTTCCAAGTATACCAGAGCCTCCACATACCCCTCCCAGCCTGTACCCCTGCACCTCTGTGAGCATAAAGTAATGTCCTGGATTTGGACCCTCCTGTAGGCAAAGGCTTCTCTGTGCCTAACTCCCTCACTTAACACCTTACTGTGTGATGTGCCCATGTGGTTACTGTGCTAGGAGTCCATTCTTTGTTCTGCTGCACAGTCTTTCGGCACATGGACCATAACACATGGAAATCTACCCAAATCAAGACTCTGTTGGTCAGACACATGCAGCACTTAGAATCCACAGTTTCATTTTATAGATACCAACATGGAATGTTCTCAGACACAGTGCTTAAGGGAAAAAAAAAAGGAAACCAAATGTGCTAGATAACACACTCCCATTTACATGCATCTAGGTTCATGTTTTTAAAACAATGGGACATGTTCTATCAACAATCCATCCATGTAGAAAGATACATGAAACACACTAGGACAGCGTCTCATGGAGGGAGGAAGGGAAAGGGAGTGTGAATGGGGATCAAAGGAAAGAAACAAATAGGAGAGGAGTCTTGTCCTGCATATCATGTCTCCAGCGTTCAGCCAGCCAGTTGCTCCCTTCAACCATTCTAAGCTCCCCTCTGTTCTCAGAATGAAGACTTTAATCCTCTTGGGATGCAATGGAATCCTACCACTTCCTAATGAGTTTTTGTCTAGTCATTGGGGAAAATAAACTGTACTTTCCAAATCAAGCCCTGGTTGCTGACTGCCCCTTGACATTTGCATGTGTTTTTCCATCTGCCTGATATCCCCTCCTACCACAGCCCTCCCTCCATGTTTCCCACTTTGACAACAGTCCATGCGCCCTCTCTTCAAGTGGACTTGAGTTTGATAGTTTCCCAGGCTTCCTGGCTCAGCACCTGTGTCCGCCTTACAACCTCTCCCTTCTCGTTGTTTCTCCAATCACCTCCTGAGGCTGAGGTCCTGGTCTGGATGCTGGAAGTATTTGAAGCCTCTGCACGTGATAACTAAAAATAGCACTCAGTAGTTTGGAGAGGGGAGAGGGAGTACAGATCCAGAGAGTGGCTCTTTAAGATGGAGCTCCTCAGCTGAGGCTGGAGGGTCAGACTGCTGAATTGCCCTGGGGAGGTGGGGAGAGGAGTGTCAGCAGATTGTGGCACAAGAACCCAAGACTCACTGTAGCTGGAGCCAGGTCTCTGGAGCTTGCACTGTAGAAGGAATTGTTTCGCATCTCTGTCTAGCCTTTAATCAATTCCATTAAGTGAAATGCAGCAAACTTGGTTCCTGCTTTGAGGTGGACTCTCAAACTCAGCCTGCAGGATCTGAGCTTTCTTCCAGCTCAAACTTCGCTACTCAGCCCTTGACATGGGACAATGGCTGAGTTTTCAGCATTTCAATGCTAGTCAAATTGAAATGTGAAATTTTAGTTTTCTTTTTAGACAACAACTGAGGGGCAACTTGATCTGTCTGGACCTGAGGGCTCTGTGGTCAGGCTAGGCCTGGGTTCTCAGAACGGTCACCTGATGGCTGAACCAACCTGGGCATGTCTCTTTGCCTTTTTGAACCTCTGCTCCTCTGCTCCTTCATCATACTGATACTTGTCCTGAAGGGTGTTGTGGGGCCACAGGTAATTCATTTCAAGTGATACAGAGCAAAACCTCTTGTCTATTTATACACCTGTTAGATTACTTCTATTGCAAAGTGTTCTTATTTTAAGATATGTTTAGCATTTATTCCGCATTATGTAGGAAAGTTGTCAGTGTCTAATTCCAGTACTAATTTCCATCGTGTATTTCAGTGTGGAGAGAGTCAACATGACAGAGATGGTTTATTTTGATTTTTTCCCTGTATGTATTTATTTGATGCATTCTCTTTGAAAAATTGAGATACATTTGGTTTAGGGCCAAATAATAACTTAGCTGAAACAGGGCGTGCTTTTAACATCACTTGATGTCCAGCGACACGACTTGAACTCAATTAAGTTGGTTCTAGGACACCTTTCCATTTGTGTTTCATAATGGAAAGTGGAGTAAATGAAAAAGCAATCAGTATAAATATGTAAAATGGACATCCTCATAATCACCAGATCATTGCTGGAAATTAAAAAGCAAGCACACAGGTCCGTGGTTTCTTTGTGATGCTCTACAGGGCTGCACGGACTTGAATTGGGTGCTAATTAAAGTTGTGCAATAATGGAATCAATGGACTTTGATTACCTTGCTGAATCTTGATATGAGAGAGTACTGTCCTCATGACAATAGTTAATTTTCTTATTGGAGTTCAAAGGTATAGAGACCAGGACTTTTATTGATAAATGGCCAGAAGCCTATGTGCTCATTAATTTCCACTGGTCATCTTAGGCAAGGTAAAAATGAATGCACAGCCACGGATGGAATTAAATACATTTTTCATCATCCATGAACCTTGAGAGAGAAAAAGGTATAGTGACCTTAATAAGGAAGAGAGGAACTTTGTGGCAGCCATGTTTTTCATATCAATGCAGGCCGGGCACAAAGGGTAGGGGTCTTTGAGGTCTAACTATCTGTCTCTGGGAAAAGGCAGGAAAAAGAACTTTTTCAGATAGTGGACATGGGTATTGGGGTGTTTTCAAGACCTCATTAGTGTGGTTCTACCACTTCTTCACCAAGTGGCACTTGACAGATCTGACTTTAAAGATCTTTTGCCTCAGTCTCTTGATATCTAAAAGTCAAAGGAAAAGCAATTTCATCCAGGTTCTCTGATAATGAAATGGGACTTCAGAACCCTGCCAGGCTAGGCACTTGGCACAGCTGGAGAAATGGAAGTGTTAGTCGTTATTTATGTCATCATCATCGTTGTTATTTGTAGAATTACTAATGTGTCGAGAGGTCTGAATACTCCTCCTCCTGAACATTACCTCCTGCAGGAAGACTGAGTGGCTTCCCATCTCTGGAAAGTGACAAGACAGTCACCAAATCTTTAGCCATGTAAATATTCAACATAACAGCCCAAGTTCCCTAGCCACATAGATTCCAACTCTATCATAAAACAAGTGTCCTATGAATGATTTGCAGCTGAGACATAATGTTAGTCATAGCCCTGGTTGGAAATAATGATTATTATAGATAGTTAACGTAGCTTCTACTAACAAGGGTAAGAGAGGGCTAAGGAAAGCACACCTGGCCAACAGCAGAGTGACCTTTACCTTCTCTTCCTTGAAGAGGCAAAGGGAGGAGTACTTCCCACACCTGGGAAAAAGTGATGCAATTATAGGATGCCATGGCAGGAGCAAGTCTTCTGTAAAGGGACACAGACAGTCATAGTGTCAACCCATGGGACATACCCTGGGTGGTCATTGTCAGGCTTCACCCTTTCCCCATCCTATGTGATCTTTCTTGTACCTCATTGTACCTGGAAAGCAGAGGGCAGCCAAACCCGTGAGCAAGCTTACACAGGCCAACCTCCCTGGACCTGGAGTAGGGTAGAGGGATGGAGAGCTGAGCTGGAGGGGCCAGTGAAAACATCCGACACAGACACACTCATGTGTTGACCCCTGACAGGAGCCCCCGGGGCTGCCTCAGTTTCTTCTTAGCTCCTGAGTGGTAGGCAGCTGCATTTAAGTCTGTCTGTGTGCACTTTCTCAAGTGTACACAATACCAGTCATTTGTGGGGACCTAGGGTTCAGGATGACTATGCCCAGCACTGCATTTTTTTCCTAGAACCCAACCATTCTAAGTGTTTCCTAACAGAGGAAAAGGTTTCTCTTTGCTGATTTCATCTACTCTCCAAGAAGGGGCTTTGGAGAAAACACACTTCTCTAATTACCTGGGAAAAATCCAAAATCTAAGGCATCTTCTTGACAAACTTAGGTAGACAAAGGTCAGGGGTTGGCATCAAGAGCTCTAACTGAGGAGATGTAGCTGCACACCAGAGCTGTCACACCTATTGTTTGGCAAAGGCTCAACTTTGATGTTTATGTTGTAAAGAGACAAGAATGTAAAGGGAAGAGAGAGAAGAGCTTTATGGAGGAATTGAGCCTGCTGCATGCCTTCATTGCTTGGCCTGCCTTCACTGGTCACTGGAACTCTTTCATGCAGCAGGGGTGCCTTTATTGTCAGAGCTCAGAATAGCTGCAACTGTATGCTGAACTTAGCTCTGTGTGTAATTATATGGGTGTATAGTGATGTGTATATGTGTATGGTTGTGTCAGTGGTTTTATGTAATGTGTATGTGATGTGTGTGCATGTGATGTGGTTGTGCATGTTGTTTGTGGATGTCACATGCTCCCCCCAGATGTGTGAGACAGAACACAGGCCCCAAGGAGTTTGCCATCTAGTCCAGTTGGGGATAAGTAAGATGTGCCCCTACCTGGGCCTGGTGAAGGCTTCAGGGCCTGAACTATCACCAGTGCTGGCAGGAGGAGTCCAGAGGACCTTTTGGGGGAGAAGGTGTATGCTGTACACCTTCAGGAACCCTCCTGAAGTCCTGGAATCTGACTTGAACAGGAGACCTTCACCTCCCTCTTAATCCTCTTCTCAAACTGTTTCACAAGAATTCAAATACAAACCAAAGCTGATCATAGCATGAACCCGTAAATGCTTACCTAGACTTGCTGGTTGTTAAGGTCTAGCAGCACCCTCTTTACACCCCTTACTTACATGTTCTGGAACATTTGAAATCAAGTTGCAAACACTCTGTCACTTCCCTGCTCCATTTGAGCCTGCATCTCAAAGCAGCAGGTATTCCCTGACAGGACCACGTGCTGCCACCTCACCTGGGGAAATTAAAATGAGTACAATCATAGCAGCATACAGTCCAGATTCAAATGTTCCTCAAAATGTCATGCACAACTATTTTCTTTTTTGAAAATTTATTTTAAAATTGTGGAGTATGGTTAAGGGTTAGGTATACAAATATTTATTGTGACGTTACCTTCGTTGATGAGGTGTGACCCTCCTTCCCCAGGCAGATATCAACTAGCATTAATCCCAACTCCCTGCCCCCACCCCCTGTAGTTTCCTACCACTGTTAATTCTTTTCTTATAACATTATGATAGTTGTTCAAGGTCCACTTATGAGTGAGAATATGTGATACTCAGATCTTTGTATCTGTGAAAGATCACTCAGTATTATAAACTCTAATTCTATCCAGGTTGCTATAAAATTCATGATTTTGTTCTTCTTTATGGCTATGTAATATTCCATTGTGTAAATGTAACACATTTTTTTTTTTTATCCAGTCCTCTTTTGATGGACAGCGCCGTTGGTTCCATGGTCTTTCTATTGTGAACAATGCTGCGATAAACATACGTGTGCAAGCATCTTTTTCATAGAGCGATTTGAGTTTTTCTGGGTATATTCCCGGTAGGGGGATTGCAGGTTCATATGGAAGGTCGATTTTTAGAGCTTTTAGGAATCACCACACTGATTTCCACAGAGGCTGTACTAGTTTAAACTCTCACCAACAGTGTAGAAGTATTCCCTTGTTGCCACATCTTCTCTGGCATCTGTTATTTTTTGAGTTATTGATGATGGCCATTCTGACTGGAGTAAGGTGGTATTTCAGTGTAGTTTTAATTTGCATCTCCTTGATGACTAGTGAGGCTGAACATTTTTTCATGTATCTGTTGGCTGCTTGTATGTCTTCTTTTGAGAAGTGTCTATTCATATCTTTTGCCCACTTTGTATTGGGGCTGTTTTTTTTTTTTTTTTTTCCTTTCAGCATCTTTAAATTCCTTGGAGATCCTTGATGTTAGGCCTTTGTCAGACATGGAGTTGACAAATATTTTTTCCCAGTCTGTGGGCTGTCTCCCTGCTCTCTGTATGGTTTCTTTGATTTGCAGAAGCTTCTCAGTTTAATGAGGTCCCACTTGTCTATCTTATCTTTTATGGCCTGTGTATTTCAGGTTTAGCTCAGAAATTGGTTGCCAGTTCCAACTTTCCAACTTCCATAAGGGTGTCTTCTGCATTTTCTAAGGTTCTTATGGTTTGAGATTTTACATTTAGGTCTCTGATTCATTTAAAGTGAATTTTTGTGTATGAGTATAGAGAGGGGTCCTGTTAGAATCTTCTGCATGTGGTTAGCCAGTTTTCCCAGCACCATTTACTGAATAGGTTTTCATCGCCCAGTGATAAGTGGTGGAGGCTTTGTAGAAGATGAGTTGGTTGAGGAATTGAGGTTTTCCTTCTGGAATCTCAATTCTATTCCATTGGTCTATATCCCTATTCTTGTATCAATACCAGACTGTTTTGATTATTGTAGCTCTATAAAAAGGTTTAAAGCCTGAGGTGGGCTCGGTGGGTCAGCCTGTAATCCCGTGCTTTGGGAGGCTGAGATGAGTGGATTGCCTGAGCCCACGGGTTTGAGACCCACCTGGGCAACTTGGCGAGAACTCATCTCTACAATAAATCAAAAAATTAGCTGGGCGTGGTAGCGCACGCCTGTAGTTCCAGCTACTCAGAAGGCTGAGGCGGAAGGATCACGGGAGCCCAACAGGTCGAGGCTGCAGTGGCCGGGAGCAGCTGCACTCTAGTCTGGGTGACAGAGTGAGACTCCAACTCAAAAAAATAAAATAAATAAAATAAAGTCTGAGAGTGTGATACCTTCTGCTATTTTTATTTTTTTCTTTTGCTGAGGATTGTTCTGACTATTCTTGGTCATTTATGTTTCCATATGAATTCCTGTATTGTTTTTTCTAGATCTGAGAAGAATGTTGCTGGTAATTTGATGGGTATTATGTTAAATCTGTAGATTACCTTAGGTAGGATGGACATCTTATCAATATTGGTTCTTCCAATACACAAGTATGAGATATTTTTCCACTTGTTTGTGTAATCTTTGATTTCTTTGAGCAGTGTTTTGTAGTTTTCATTGTAAAGGTCTTTCACATCTCTGGTTAGGAAGATGCCAAGATATTTCATTTTTTGTGTGGCTATTGTGAATGGGATTGTGCTTTTTATTTGAGTTTCTGTTTGTTTATTATTGGTGTAAAGAAATGTGATTATCTTGTGCACATTTATTTTATACCCTGAGATTTTGCCAAAATTATTTATCAGTGCAAGGAGGTTTTTGGCAGATTCTCTTGGGTTTTCAAGGTATACAGTCATGTCATCTGCAAAGAGAGATAACTTGACTTCCTCTTTTCCTATTTGGATACCCCTGATCAGATTCTCTTCTCTGATTGCTCTAGCTAGGACTTCTAAAACTATATTAAACAGGAGAGGTGAGAGTGGGAATCCTTGTCTTGTTCCAGTTTTCACGGGAAATGATTCCGATTTTTGTCTTTTTAGGAGTATGCTGACTGTGGGTTTCTTGTAGATGGCTTTTACTATGTTGAGGTATGTTCCACCTATGCCTAGGTATTTGACGGTTTTTATCAAGAAGGGGTGCTGGATTTTATCAAAAGCTTTTTCTGTGTCTAATGATATAATCATGTGGTTTTTGTTTTGACATCTGTTGATGTATCTAATTACATTTATGGTCTTACAAATGTTGAATCAGCCTTGCATCCTGGGGATGAAGCCTACTTGGTCATGATGGGTGATTTTTGAGATGTGTTGTTGAATCCAGTTTGCTAGGATCTTGTTGAGACTCTTAGCCTCTATGTTCATCATGGATATTGACCTGTAGTTCTTTTTCTTTGTTGGGTCTTTACCTGGCTTGGGTATCAATGTGATGTTAACTTCATAAAATGACTTGGAGAGAGTTCCATCTTTCTCAATCACCTGGAGTACTTTCAGTAGGATTGATATCAGCTCCTCCTTGTATGTCTTGTAGAATTCACCTGGAAGGGCATCTGGTCGAGGGCTTTTTTTTTGTAGGTAGTTTTCTTATGACATAGTCAATTTCCTTTATTGTTATTGGTCTATTTAGGGTCTCAATTTCATCTTGTTTCAACCTAGGGAGGTTGTATGATATCAGAAAGTCCTCCATTTCCTTTAGGTTTTCTTTTTTTATTTTTTTGAGTTGGAGTCTCACTCTGTCACCCAGACTAGAGTGCAGTGGCTGCTCCCAGCCTGCTGGGCTCTGGCGATCCTTCCACCTCAGCCTTCCAAGTAGCTGGAACTACAGGCGCATGCTACCACGCCTGCCTAATTTTTTTGATTTATTGTAGAGATGAGGTTTCGCCAAGTTGCCCAGGAAGGTCTTGAACTCACAGGCTCAGGCAATTCACTCAGCTCGGCCTCCCAAAGCACGGGATTACAGGCTGAGCCACCGAGCTGGCCTCCTTTAGGTTTTCAAGTTTGTTACCACACAAATATACATAGTAGTCTGTGGTGATCTTTTGCATTTCTTCAGGGTCAATTGTGACTTCATATTTTGTGTTTCTAATTGTGTTTATTTGGGCTTTTTCTCTCTTTTTCTAGGTCAGTCTAGCTAGGGGATCATCGATCTTGTTTATCCTTTCAAAGAACCAGTTTTTTGTTTCATTGATTTTTTTGTATTATCCTTTTGTCTTCTATGTTCCAGATTTGGGCTTTTATTTTGGTGATCTGGATTCTTCTGCCGAAGTTAGGGTTTTGATGGTCTTGCTTTTCCAGCTTCCTTAGGTGAGTTGTTAGGCTGTTAATTTGTGATCCTTCCATTTTCTTCATGTGCTTTTTTAGAGATATGAATTCCCCTCTTACTACTCAGTATCCCAGAGATTTTGGTAAGATTTTTCTTCATTTTCATTTGTTTCCAGGTATCCTTTAATCTCTGTTTTGAAATCCATGTTGACCCAGGAGTTGCATAGTATCATACTGTTTTGTGTCCATGTCTTTGTGGGTTTTGGTGAAACCTTGTTGGTGTTGATATTTATTTTTACTCCACTGTGGTCTGAGAAGGTGTATGGCTAAATTTCAAACTTTGGGAATTTGTTTATGCTTGATTTATGGCCAAGGATTTGGTCAATCTTAGAGTACATTCCATGTGGTGATGAGTAGAATGTATATTCTATGGTCGTTGGGTGTATTGTTCTGTAGGTATCAATTAAGTCCATTTGGTCAAGAGTCAGATTGAGGTTCCGGATCTCCTTGCTGATTTTTTGTCCTGATGATCTGTCTAGAGATGTGAGTGGGGTTTTAAAGTCCCCAGTTATGATAATGTTAGAATCAATATCTTTTTTGAGTTTACCTAGAAGCTGCTTTCAGAAAGTTGGTGCTCCTATGTTGGGTGCATATATGTTTAGAATGGATATTTCTTGTTGATGGATTGAACCTTTTATCATTATGTAGTGGCCTTCTGTATTTTTTTAAATTTTTGATAACTTAAAGGGCATTTCTGCTGAGATTAAGAGTGCAGACAATCTTGCAGACAATCTCCTTTCTTTTGTGTTCCATTAGCCTGAAATTTTGCTTCCTATCCTCTTATTTTGAGTCTGTCCATTTGGTGAGATGTGTCTCTTGGAGGCAGTATATTGTTGCCTCATGATATTTTATACATTTTCCCATTCTGTATCTTTTCAGTGGTACATTTAGTCCATTCATATTCAGGCTAATTATTGAAATGTGAGGTTCTTATAGAGGTGTTGTTCCTGTTTGCTTGTTGTCTTTCTTTTGGCTTTTGAATTGATTCATGTGTGTTTTCAATCATTTTCCTGTACTCTTTTGAAGAACATTGTCATTCCTTTTTTTTCTTTTCTTCTGTGTTTAATACTTTCTTAAGTGTTTCATGTAGGGGTGTCTGGAGGCAGCATAAGTCCTTAAGGATTGGACATCTGGGAAAAATTTTAATTCTCTCTTTATGATGAAGCTTAGCTTGGCCGGGTAGATTATTCTTGGTTGAAATTGATTATCTTTGAGTCTTTGAAGATTGGGCTCCAAGCTCTCCAAGCTTGAAGGGTTTCTGTAGATAAATCTGTGGCTATTCTAATTGGTCTTCAATGGTAGGTAGTCTGACCTTTTTCTCTTGCTGCCTTTAGGATGTTTTTCTTTTATACCTACTTTGTTTAAGAGAATTATTGTGTGTTTGGGAGTTAGTCTTCTCATTTCTTGTCTTGCAGGGGTTCTCTGAATCTCTTGTGTTTTAATTGTCACATCACTGATGAGATGAGGGAAGTTTTCTTGAATAATTTCATGGAATATTTGTTCCAGGTTGGTCTCTGTCTCTCTTTCCGCCTCAGGAAGCCCAATTACTCTTAGGTTCGGTCTCTTGAAGTAATCATTCATCTCTTGAAGCTTCTGTCTTTTAAGCTTCTTTTCTATGTTTTTGACAGTTTGGGTTAGTTCTATATTTTGATGCTCAAGCTCTGAGATTCTTTCTTCTGCGTGGCTAATTCTGCTTTCCATGCTTAACTGTTTGTTATTTATTTCATTCATAGTATTCTTTACTGCTGGTATCTCAGTTACCAATTTCTTCCTATTTTCCTCTTGTCTCTTCTCAATTCTTTTTAATCTCTCAATTAATGTCTTGATATCTGGGTTTGTAGTTTGAGACCAGTCATTCTGGGGGCTCTTCGTTGTTTGTATTCTGAAGTTTATTTTCTCAGTGTCTGACCTCCCAGGGGTCTGTGAGAGACCCATATTTTTCTTTTGGTTTTTCTTCATTTGTGTAGATTTTCCTCTGCCCTCTTTCTCCTCCCTCTTCTTTAATTCTGTTTTTCAGGGATGGTGGAGTTGCTTTTACTTTTTTTTTTTTACTATTTTTTTTTACTTTTTTATTTACTATTTTTAATTTTTTATTGATTTTCTTATTCATTTATTTTCTTTACTTTTTTTTTTTTTTACTATTTTCTTTTCTGTTCTTTTGTTTCAATAAAAACCCGAGGTTGAGTCAAATGTCTTGCATTTGGCTGTCTCCCTCACAGTAATAGGTATCTGATTTTCCTGTAGCTGCTATAACAGATTATCACAAACTTGGTAGCTTAGAATAACAGATTTCTACTTCTTGACAGTTGTGGTGGACAGAAGTCTGAAATCAAGGTGTCAGCAGGGTTGATCCATTCTGGGGCTCTAGAAGGGGATCCTTCCTTGCTGTACTCACAGCTTCTGGTGATTGGCTGCCAGATGTGGTGTTTCTTGGCTTTTGTATGCATCACTCCAGTCTCTAGCTCTGTCTTCACATGGCCTGCTCCCTGTGAGTCTGTCTTCATGGGGAATTCTCCTCTTCATAGAAGTACATCAGTCACTGAGTTAAGGTTCCCACCGATGACTTCATTTTATGGTGATTAGTTCTGTAAAGACCCTGTCTCCAAATAAGATCACATTCACATTCATAGGTACTAGGTGTTAGAAGTGGAGCATATATTCTGGTAGGACACTGTTCAGCTCATAACAGGGATTTCAGTCAGGTACACCTACCTGCCCTTTGTTTTTTCATGACATTGACATTTTCTGGAAAGTCAAGGCCAATTTTCCTGTAAAATGATGTTCGTGTCTTCCTTATAATTAGACATAAGGGGCAACTTTTTGGCAGGAGTGCTACATGGGGAGGCCATGCACTCTTCCACATTGTATCTCACTCATAATTCATTGACAGTTGGTTCCATAATTGCTGATGCTAAGCTTGGTCACCTGACTAAGGTGGCAAACACCTGTCCTCTCCTTTAAAGGTGCATTTCCCCCTTTTAAGGTGTGAATTATCCATGAAGCATCCTTGGAGACCGTGTGTGACTTCTCTCTTTCACACAAAAGTTCTCTTTTATTGCTGCCAGTACCCATTGATGATCTTATTCCCTTATTTTTATTTTCTCATTCTTTCTGCATCTATTGGCTGGCTACTTTCCTTTTTTTTCTGAGTATCACTTGGGACTTTGGTATTCTTACTGTTATTCAGTGTTTTGTAGTCAATTATTCTTCTTGACAGTCAATTTGTCCCAAGTCTGGCCAGGTCCCTGTCACTTGGACCCGATGTCTTTAGGACATGTCACCACTGGTCTTTGCGTTCTTTCTGACTTTCTGGCACCTGATGATGTCCTAGAATCACCTTGTACTTTCCTGTCCAATGCCTGGAGTCAGCCATTTCTCCATAAAACACTGGCTCTTATTAGTGAGGCCTTGCCCTCAGAAACCAAGATCTGGGTACTAGTGTGTTCATTGCTTCCAATTCCTTTCAGACAACATAACCAGGATTTTTTTTCCAAAAATATGAGGACATATAAATACCTCCAATTCAAGTTAAACTCCTCAGAGTCTCTCTTGGTTTCCCATGTTTCATATTTGTATGCTTATTTCCCTATAGAGATAAGCTATTTCCCCAAGACCCCAATGTCCAGTGTGGCTCTCCTTTGCTCCATCCTCCTATAGACGTGAAGGAGGTTCAGTGGTGCTATCTCAATACTCCTAGCCATGATACACCCACTAATCAGCTTTACATTTTCTTGGGCATTGTATTTGTTCACATAAAAGAGCCCTCCAACCCAGCTAGCCCAATGACACCACAGAAAGAAGTCGTGTTAATATTCAATGCAGAGACACCAACTTCACAAGAGGCCACACATAGGCATCAGGATGAGATCTTGGTGCTTTTGCTAATGGGCTGTGATTTTTATGCAGTCACTGACCTCTCTGTGTGGTAGTTCTCCTGATTGGTCCTAGAGAAAGACCTTTCCTGTCCCTTGGGGATGTTATTAGGATAAATGAGGTTATCACTGTAAAAGCACTTTGAACACAGGGGGGAAAAAGTTAAACTTCAGGGTTTGCTTTATGAATTGCTTTTATATTAATTTACTTTTGAATTATGTAAAACAGCATTTATATGATATAAAATATAAAACATTTATTTCATTCAACAATAAAATACTTATAATTTTCCCTTGAAGAGTCTCATTCCCACTCCCAGTCCTTCTTTCTTTTCCATGCTCATCCCTTATGGGTCACCATTTCAACTACTTCTGTTTTATCTTTCAGTGTGTGTGTTTTTTTTAAATAAACTAATATATAAATCCATTTTAGTTTCTTACACAGAAGGAGAGAGACATACTATATATATACTATGAATGCTATATATGCCATTGCAATTTGTTCTTTTTAACAAACTACACTGGCATTTATACCACGTTGGCTTATAGAGTTTTCTGCATTCTTTCCTGTGACTGCATGCTATTTTGTAGTGCAGATGCACTGTAGGTTACTTCTCCAACCCCATGGATGAGTATTTAGGTCTTTTTAGTATTGTGTGATCATAAACAATAGAATAGCCATGTGTCAGTTTTTATGAACAGAGGTGTACCTTTGGGCTACATTGCAGATGTGATATCACTGCATCAAGAGTTCCTCTCACTGTAGTTATGTCTTAGTCTTCTCATGTTGGTATAACAACCAGAGACTGTGTAATTTATGGATGATAGAAATTTATTTCTCATAGTCCTGGAGGCTGAGATACTGCTCTCTGAAGCCCTGGCTACCCTTCTAATAGTCTCAGTGGCTTGAAAACTGTGACGGGGAGGCAGGGTGGCCAAGCAGAAAGGGCAGTGTTTGGAGAGTCAGGTCATTCTGGACAGCAAATCTGCTCTGCCATCTACTCCCACGAGACTTCAGACATGGCCCATGTCTCTCTCTCCTTTCTGTTCCTCAGTTTCCTGTTAACACAAAATAATGTTGCAAGCACTCCACCATGGTATTTTGGGATTAAATAGCACAATAAATTTTCAATAAATGATAACAGCACATTGTGCTCCATACAACTCTCCAAGTTCATCAATGAAGAAAAATACAAGCAGGGACTAAATACAAAGCAACACACAGGGCAGAACACCAGGTCACAGGTCACACATTCTTTCTCTAGGCTTGGGCTGTGACTGGAGCGGGGCTGAGGGGAAGATTATTTCTTCCATGGTTCCATGTCACTTATTCTGATCACAATGGCCCTGGCTTGACATCTGAGTGAGGAGGTTTTGCTTCAGGAAGAGAAAATGTAGGGTCCTGACTTTATGTTCCAGATATAAGCATTGTAAATCCAGCTCTACCCCCAAATTTGGGTGACTGTGAAGAGTCAAGATTTCTCTGAGCCCGTCTCCTCATCTGAAAATTGAGCTTATTGTTATCACTCTGATGGACACACAGAATCTCCATATTATGGATAAAATTGTGATCCCCAAAATCATGGATTCAAGCACTACTTGCTGTAGTTATGTATGTGATCTTGTTTAGAGTAAGATGGACCCTGAATACAATAAGACAGTTGACCTTATAATAAGAAAAGAGACATAGAGATACACACAGAGGAGGAACTATGGGAAAAGCCACAGAGAAGAAGATAGAGGCTGAGATTGAAGTGATGCAGGCATAAGCCAAGGAATGCCTGGGGCCACCAGGAACTGGAACGAAAGAGGCAGAGAGAATCCTCCCTTAGGTCTTCCAGAGGAAGCACGGCCCTGCAGACACCTTGATTTTAGGCTCTGGCTTCCAGAACTGTGAGATAATGCATTTATGTGGTTTTAGGTCACCTGGTTTGGGGTCCTTTGTTATGGAAGCCACAGTAAACTCATACACTCCAACTTGCTTGATTTAAGTAGGGAGCTGGAGACACATGCATGCACATGTACACATACTCACACACATCAGCATTATGCTTCTAACTTCAGGTCCCTCTTCCTCCCCAGTCCATTTGTTTATATTAGTATATACCAGGAATAATTTTTTATAAAGAAAGCTGACCCTTATTGCCCCGTGCAGCAATTCACACAGCTGTGTGAGGCTATCATCCCAAGAAGAACCCCTTTCAGAATGGGGAAGCCCAGGGCAATTTCCTCTTTACCCATATGACAGGAGTTGGCAGGGCAGGGAAGCGTGTGACTGCTGAGAGCCCTCCAACCCAGCTAGCCCCATGACACCACAGAAAGAAGCCATGTTAATATTCAATGTAGAGACACCAGCTTCACAGGAGGCATCATGATGAGATCTTGGCGCTTTTGCTAATGGACTGTGTGATCTTTATGCAGTCACTGACCTCTCTGTGTGGTAGTTCCCCTGATTGGTCCTAGAGAAAGACCTTTCCTGTCCCTTGGGGATGTTATTAGGATAAATGAGGCTATCACTGTAAAAGCACTTTGAACATAGGGGGGAAAAAGGCAACACCACATAGATCCAAGTTAATATACTTATTACTGGACTAGAAATTTCTTCTTACCTTAGCTAATAACGCTAATTTGTTTCTACAGTATATTAAAATGACAAGCTTTTAGCTCCTGCTCTTAAAGCAAGAAATCCTTGGTCTGTTCTCATTCTCTTCTCAGTGGGGGAAAACGCAAGCAGCAGTGGCCAATCACTGACAAAGCAGATGGCAAAGGCATTCTCGTAGAAAGTGAGCCACAGAGTGATGTCCTGGCCTACTCATCCTTCTTGGCCAGGTCAACTGCCCCTTCTGCAAGACACCTTCCAAGTGTGGAGTGAACGTCAGAAATTTCTCCTCCAAAATTTTCCACTGTGCATTGTGGCAATAGGCACGTCTTCCCCCTCCTTTGGGATTTCATGCTTTCTCCCATGGTGTTTGTGAAGACAGCTCAGTTTTTGTCAGAGGAAGAAAAGAACAGATGAAACAAGCTGGGAGCAAGATCTTCCCTTGTGAGTCAGGAGTATTTTGTTATGTAGGATTAATCAGTTTCAGAAACACTCATGTTGTACCGCCCCCTCCACATGCCAGCCTCTGTGCTGGTCCCAGGAATCCAGAGATTGATAAAATATGGTCTTTGCTGTTGAAGGACTCAAAGTATGGTTAGGGAAAGAGATGGTTTGGCAGAATCAGTTATCAGGCAGTGTGATAAAAAATGTGGAAATGGGGAGAAATAACTGAAATATAAAAGGATAAGTGCATGCCTGAGAAGAATCACTAACAGAATCAGCTTCTGGTTGGAGAAGACAGATTATCTTCTAGGTCCACAGAAGCACAACTCGAGGCTCTTTAGATCCATGCAAACATGGGTCTAAAAGGAAATAGACTGTGAGATGTCAGGGGTCAGTGAAGGAAGGCTGAATCCTGAGGTCGGTGCCAGCAGTGTTTCCCTTGGCTGATCCAGAGAGGCATGAGAGCCCACAGTGTAAACCCACTTCCCGCTGGACCTTGTTTTCTACTGTGTGCTGTGGTTGCCTCCATAAAATGTGATCCAGTACAAGTGTATCAGTCATGGTTCTGCAGAGAAACAGAACCAATTGGATATAGAGAGACTTATAAGAAAATATTTGTTATGGGAATTGGATCATGCAGAGGCTGAAGCGTCCCACAATGTGCTGTTTGTAAGCTGGAGAACTGGGAAAGCTGGTGGCATATTTCAGTCTGAATCCAATAGCCTGATATTGGGGAAGGGAGGGCTGTGGTGCAAGTGAGAGTCCCAGAGTTCAAAAGCTAAAGAACTGGGGTTTCTGATTTTGAGGCAGGTGAAGATGGACATCCCAGCTCAAGAAGGAAGATAATTCACCCTTTTCCTTTTTACTCTTTCCAGGTCCTCAACAAATTCGATGAAGCTGGCCCACATGGGGGAGGGTGGGACTTCTTCACCTAGTCTACTGGTTCAAATGCTAATCTCTTCAGGAAACACCGAAAGAAACAAATAAGATAACAGCGTTTTACCAGTCATCTAGGCATCCCATGCTCTGCCAAGTTGACACATAAAATTAATCAACACACCAAGTGTCCATCTCCTGAAATGTTCTGATCCTGCAGTCTTTCAGCAGCATTCTTGCCATTACTGTGGCCATGCAGGCACTTATTCACTATAAGTAAGTAGATTCTCCAGATAGCAAAGAACAGTGGTTTAAACACTCAGATGAATTGTCATTTTATTTTGCTTCAGCCCTTCTGAAGTTAGTCGCTGTGCATCAGTTCATTAATTAATGAGTGTGATCTTAATCCACTAAGATTATATACTCACAGAGTGCAATTTATATATTTGCCAGGTCTTAAACTTTGATGGAGAAAAGAGAGCATATGTGTCACAGCTTTGTCCACCTCTGCTGGTGGAAGACATCACTTATCAATCTTGGCATCCTTTCCCATTGAGTCCTAAATGCACTTGAGATCCTCTCTATGCAGGGCTCCGTGTAGGCTCTGAGAGATCGCTAGATTTGACTTGGAACATGATCAGTCTTGGCACCCATGCTATGGGAAGATCACATGCTGTCAAGCTGAGAAGCTTTCTGACCTGGTTCTTGGACACAGAATGAGCATGCATGTTTCTGCAAACACATAGAAATATGAGTTTTGTCCCAATGTCTCACTATGCACTTTTCATCCCTCCTATGATCTACTTCCAACCAACTCACATCCTGTTTTATCTCACTAGTTCCATGCTCTTAGCTCCAGACTGGATTGTAAACCCTAGCTTCACCCCAAGTTAGAATCCTTTTCCTAATTTTTTCCTCTTGCTGTCCAGAGTTGATTCATCCTCCAGGTGGTTTCTTGATCACTTCCCATTCTTCAGATCCAAAATGATTGCTCTGATAAGTGGGTGTCACCACCAATTATTGAGTGTTAACAAATGCCACTTCATGCATGTCATTCTAATGCTTAAAATTGCACTGCAAAGTATGCATTTTCATTTTCATTATACACATGATGCCAATGAAGATCAGGAAGAGAAGGAATGTACACTGAGCCACATAGACCTGGACTATGGACCTAGGTTGGTCTGAACCAAAACTTGTACTCCCTAGACTGGGCTATGGTACTTCCATTACATTCATTCATTCACCATATCTAAATATAATTATTGATGAATACACTGAGAAGAAATTCAGGCCTGGCTCTCTGTTTCACAGATTACAAAAAAGAGAGTACAATGTAGACTATGACTAGTCCTACAGATCAGAGTCCGAAACACCAAATGGAATTGCAAGTAAATTCTGCTCTATCTTTTCATTAGGTGAGAATCTGGGTTGTGGGTCCTTCTTAGGAAAGAGTACACATTGCCCCTTCATTTTAACCCCTCCCCAAAACAATTGTTTCTCCCTATGTCCTGTTTCTTTTCAGATGGGGAGAAATCAGTTCCATACCCCTCTGGGACTCCTCCACCTCCACTTTTCACTAATTTATTCCCTGGAAAGAAGAATGGAAAACTGAGCTCTGAGGCACTGCCGGGAGTGGGGGAGCATCCGGCTCTGTAGAGCAAGCCTACGCAAAGTCTATACAAAAAGTATCCTACACGAAGAGTAGTTCATCTTCAAATAGAGTGAAGGCCTGCTCCAGGCTTGCAAAGCTGGTTGGGTGAGTGCCTAATTGCAGGCTTCAATTTTGGGATCGGCACTCATCTGTATGTGAAGTAGGCTGGCCCTTCGAGTCCTGAAAGCTGCCCCTGAGACCAGCTCCTGGGTTTGCCCTACCCCAGACGCTTGAGATGGGGTCTAAGGGCCTATCAGCTCTAGAATTGCGGAAAACCACCTGTATCATCTGGCAGTGACAGGGTCCCTGGAGCCACATGATTCAGGGTAGGCTCCTTTACATGGTGGTAAGGAATTTAGGAATCGGGCCTCAGTCTTCCTTCTAATTTCTCTCAGTTCCAGGTATGGGGTCCTGCCCTAGTCATCACTTTCTAGCCAAGTTGCTTTAGGGAACATGGTAACATATTGTCATCAATCTGACTGGGGACTCTGCCAAGCACTTCTGACAAATCTGGGTTTCCATTTTGATTTGATTCGGCAACAGCAATGGCCTAACAGTACCCCCACGCAGGACCAGCCCTGCCCATAGCTCAGGCTGCCCACTCCTGCACTGGCTGCCCACACCTCCGCTGACACCCCCACCCCATCACAGGCAGTTTCAACTCCAGCATCAGCTTAGTTAGGAAGTAAAGCAGTGACTGCTGAGGCCGGAGAGCTCTCAGCCCTACAGAGTCAACCCTCTGCTCCCCCTCCTTTCTCATTAGAGCCCAACAAAGTTTTCAACTTTGCAAAGAGAACATCAAGAGCCTGGGATAAATCATACAGAAGCGGGCTGTAAGAGGGGACCCGGGCTTGGGCACAGGGAAGAGGTGGCCCACTGATACGGACAGAAACTAGACCTAGAGGCAGGAAGCTTGGGCACCAAGCCTAGCTCCACTGCTTGGCAAGTGAGTAGTTTTACAAACATTATCTCCTCTGAGACTCAACTTCTTCATCTGTGAAATAGGGATAATTTCATTTCCCCCAAAGAGTGGAGCATGGATTAATCAATAAACTAAGTAGAATATTTGACACATACAAAGAGAATACTGCCAGGCACAGTGGTTCAAGCCTGTAACTTGGAAGGCTGAAGCGGAGGACTGCTTGAGGCCAGAAGATTGAGACCAGCCTGGGCAACATAGCAAGGTCCCATCTTTACAAAAAAAAATTAATAATGATAATAATAAAAAGAGACTACTCCAGTATATTGATACCATGAGTGAGGTTAGGCTGGAGCCTTAGATTTATTTTAAGAGTTAGCTTTTTGAGTCACCCTGAACATCTTTGACCCTCCCAGCTTGAGACCCCAAAAATCTGGAGACTTGCCCAGAAATGGGCAGTAAAAGAGCATCACCCCAAGGGCAGGGTGGTGGGAATAGTCAACTACAGTGCAGACAGTAAATGGTAATACTGTCTGAAAAAAATTAAAAACCAGAAAAAAAGCTGAGGAAAAGTCAGTAGACTTTTTATTGTCACTTTTCATTGGCAATTCCAAATACTACCAATGATAAAATATCCCTGACCTATGCAAAAGCTGTTCCTTGGTCTGTGTTCTAAACAACTGTTCTACTTACTATTGAGTTTTTATTAAGTACATGTTCACACAAACACATACACTCACAAATACGCACAGATACATGCATATATACTCATGTGTTTTCAGACATATTTATATGTATATAAACACATATACATATAGATAAATATTTCTGTGATGATTTTTTGTGTCAATTGTCCTGGGCCACAGAGTGCACAGATTAAATGTTATTTCTGGGTATCCTTGTGAAGGAATTTTCGAATGAGATTTGCAATTAAATTGGTAACTTATAGTCATGAATTATATGACCCTCCCCAATGTGAGTGGGTATCACCCAATCTTTTGAGGGTCTGAATAGAACAAAGGCTGAGGAAACAATCTGATTTCCCTCCTACCAGCAAGAGCTAAAACATTATTCATGTCCTGCCCTTGGACTGGACTGGGATTTACACTGTCGGTTCTCCTGGTTCCAAGGTTTTCAGACTTGGACTGAAGCTTACACCATCAGCTCTCCTGGGTCTCCAGCCTGAAGATGGCTGATTATGGTACTTCTCAGCCTCCATAATCATGTGAGCCAATTCCTTGTAATTCTCTCTCTCTCTCTCTCTCTCTCTCTCTCCCTCTACATACACACACACACACACACACACACACACACACACACACACACACACACATACACAGCATATTTACAAACATCACCTCCTCTGAGACTCAATTTCTTCGTCTGTAAAATAGATAATCTCACTTCTCCCAAAGAGAGTGGGACGTGGATTAGTCAATAATCTAAGTAGAATAAAAATGTGTGTGTGTGTGTCTCTACATAAATATATCTATACATATATATCTCCTATTGTTTCTGACTAATAGGGGAAGCCTGACTGATACAACTTCAAGTTAACCCACTTTTATTACTCAAACTTTAACAAGCATTATTTTTACATAAAATTTGTTTTTAAAAAAATCTCATTATACAATGAGCCCCAGCACAGATGGACTCGGTCTTGTGGGTTTATTTTGAGTAAAATTTCGCACCTTTGCAAAACTGCTCCATGGCCTTAGAGCAAGTCTGTGGCTTTGCCCTGCATCACTACGTCTGAGGAGTCTATTTGAAATGAGCAGCCATGGCACAGAGATTGCACAAAGGAAGACTCAAAACATGAACGACCTTCTTTCTGTCATTCTGTGTGACTGTTTGAAGGTTTTATCTCTTTTTAAAACTTAAGACAGGGAAGTAGCCTGCAAACTGTATGATGTAACATTTTTATTTGGTACAGGTACATTTTATCTCACTCATGAACTATTTCATTGAATTCTGATATCTTTAAAGTTGAAATTATTTCTTTAAAAATGTTTTAATTGATTTAGAACTAAATAATGTGTCAAGATTATAACTATTATTTTGGAATGTGTGAGAAGGCACTGTTAGCATAATCTACTCTGATGTCAATCTGTCAAGTAGGCCAGGGTACAAAGTCTTATCCTGAAATAAAGATCTGTATAGAGTGAAGGGTCTGTCAGCAGGTGTTTGGGGTAGACCAGATGTCTGTCAGTAGATATGTCGATAATATCTGCAACTCTCCACAGACCTTCAAAAGTATGTTCTCTCAAAAGATATGAAGACAATAAAAACATTGAATTCATAATGGAGCTGGGACTTATACCAAGGACTCACACTGAAGACACCTGCTTCCAGATTTGTACATTTTTGCCAGACCAACACAAGCTGAGCCAATGGGTATTCAAAGGGGTTTGTCTTCAGAGAGTGCCTGAGGACAAGGAGGTCTGCTTGCTGAGTGGAAGCCACTTTCAGGACAAGGTGAACTCCTAGGAGGTCTGAGTCTCTGAGCACCAACTCCTGCCTGATATTTTAAGGAAGTTTGGATTTAAACTAAGACTGCGAAATAACCTACAGGACAGTAAGTTAAATTTGTATTTCAGATAAACAATGAATATGTTTTAGCATAATTTTGTCCCATTCAATATTTGGGACTTCTTGTGGACAGAATGTTATGTACTCCAAATTAATATGCTGAAGCCCTAACTCCCAATGTGGCTGCATTTGGTGATAGAGCCTACATAAAAGTAATTAAGATTAAATAAAGTTGTGGTTCTGAACAGATAAAATTAGTGTTCTTATAAGAAGAGACACCAGAGAAAGCTCTCTTTCTCTCAAAAGGAAAAGGTCAAGTGAGCACACAGTAAGATACCAGCCACCTACCCACCAAGGAAAGAGTCCTCAGAGTGAAAACTACCTTGTAAGCACCTTGATCTTAGACTTTCTGGACTTCAGATCTGTAAAAAACAAATCTCTATTGTTTAAGTCACCCTGTCTATGATATTTGTAAACTACTTCTAGTAAAGTAATTATTTTTAAAAATCTGAACTTTAACTTTAGGCATCCTGTATTCTTTTTGTTTTGAAAATTCTGACAGCCCTTGTTCAGAGGGTAGGCTAGGGGAGAGTAGATCTGATCTGTGTCATGGCGAGAGTAGGTGACATTCAGGGGCTTCTTTATTCCTGTGGTGAGCACTTATCAGGGTTTTGCTTGTATGATAGCTGTACTGACACCATTGCTTATATATCCCTGCCTCTTTCTGAGATCAGTTAGTTACAAATGGTATCCCAAGAATGGTCATTCTGTCCTTGACTCCCCATTAGAGGTTCAGGAAAGGTGATATGCTCAACCTCTATAATTTAAACCATGGTGTGTTCCACTAATGAGATTGAGCCCCCTGTTTCCTTTCCATCCCCCAGAGGAATACAGGGACAAAGCAGAAACTGGACACTTGTTAGAAGAATTTGAATCAAGGACATGTATAACTTATAACACTGTCAATAAGCTTCAGAGGGCATTATGGGCTGAGCTATGCCCCCCCAAAATTCACATGTTGAAGTCATAATCCCCCAGACCCCCAGAATATGACCATATTTTAAGACAGAGCCTTTAAGGAGGTTATTCAATAGGTAAGAGAAGTTCATATGGGAGGGATCTAGACCAATAAAATTGATTTGCTTACAAGAAGAGGAGATGAAGACACAGATACACACAGAGAAAAGACCAGAGAAAAGGACACAGGAGGAGGACACCATCTGCAAGCCAAGGAAGAGACCACAGAAGGAATCAACCCTGCTGACACTTTGATCTTGGACACCCCACCTCTAGAATTGTGAGAGAAAAAGTTTTGTTGTTTAAGATTCCCAGGTCATGGTTAGCACTTGGTTACAGTAGCCCCAGGATGCTGCTACAGATTGATGATTGTCAGTGTTAAGGAACTGTAATAAAACATATGGCTCCCAAAGAGGTCCTTCTCTTTGAAAATATGATCTAGTGATCTTTTGCTCAGTAACAGCAAAGAATATTTACTTTTTCACTTCATAGCAATTTTTCCCCAAAAAGTAAATGCATCTGAGTCAATCATAGCAGAACGACTAGATGCTGGATAGCATAGGGACTGAATGGTGACCCCTCAAAGGGTCTGTAAAGTTTACCTTGTTTGGAAATTGTGTCTCTGTAGAAGTCATTGAGTTAAGGATCTCAAGATGAGATCACCCTGGGTTAGAGGGAGCCCTAAATTCAATAACAAGTGTCTTTATAGGAATAGGAAAGAGAGATGAAGAGGTAAGACATAGAGAAGAAGGCCACAGGATGAGAAGCAGAGACTGGAGTTATGTGACCACAAGTTAAGGAACACCAGGAACCACCAGAAGCTGGAAGAGGCAGGGAAGATCCTCCCTTGAGACTTCCAAGGGGGATAGTCTTTTGGCCTCTAAATCAGTGAGACAATAAATTCCTATTGTCTTAGACCACCAGTCTTCTAATAATTTGCTACCACAACCTCAAGAAACTGGCAAATCCAAAATAATGTGGTTGTGTGCCCTTCACAAGGCACAGACTGAACTTGGCTGTGGCATTTGTAGGTGCTTAACAAAACAGAAACAAATGAGAAAGGAATCAGAATTCAGGGGGCTCTTCTAGATACGGTCTGGCGAAGGGTAATTGCTCTCTATTCTCGCTCAGCCAGAAGCTGTCATCTCCAGAATGAGTATGTTCTTGCTATTCCAGAAAATATTCAAACATGTACAGAAATAATCACATTTTCAATGAACTGGAGGTTGAAGCTTCTGTTCCAGATGATTAATCAGACTTTATTTGTCTCTCAGAGTTGGAGTTTATATAGTTTTGGACATGGCTTCACATTTTATATACCATCTGCTGCATTTTTAATAGTGGATGAAGAGAGTTTGCTGTTGGAAGAAGAGGTAAGAACCCTAGCAGAGGTAACCCGGATGCACCACTATTTGATTCTAGGGAACAGTTGTAACTGAAATTTTCCACCACACACACTCAGGCACTAAGACTTTCTTTTCCACAGCATCCTAGCCTTCTTGAGGGGCTGAACCAGCATTCCAGGTATGGTCAGTCAGCCTGCTTAGACATGTGGACCAATAATCAAACTTCTTTTTAACAGTCAGATTGTGTCCATTAAAAATTGTGGATTTTTTTTTAGTTAGAATCTCACTCTGTTGCCCAGGCTGGAGAGCAATGGTATGCTCACGGCCACCACAGCTTCAACCTGCTGGGCTCAGACAATCCTTCTACCTCATCCTTCCAAGTAGTTGGAACTACAGGCATGTGCCACCACGCCCGGCTAATTTTATGATTTATTGTGGACACGAGGTCTCACCAAGTTGCCCAGGCTGGTCTTGAACTCTTGGACTCAGGCAGTCCTCTCACCTCGGCCTCCCAAAGTGCTGGGATTACAGGCTTGAGCCACTGCGCCCAGCCTTCTTTCTCTGGATAGAAAATATAGATACAATATTAACCTTAAAAAAATGTAAGCCTTGCTCTGTGTGGTCCCTTTTCTCATAGAACAAGTTCTAAAGACATAAATGCCTAGGCACATTTTGGCACATGTCTAACTACATAGATCTATGTACATGATGACATAGGTTAAGAATAATCTAGTGAATAGTAAATTTAATGTCAACAAAGAGAATAATGCCATAAGGTTAATTACTGAGACACAAAAGCAAGCTCGCCATGACTTCATTTTTGAAACAAAACAAAACAAAAACACACTTAGCTTTTGTTGTTGGTAGTAATGGTGGAGAGAGTCTGGGACAGAGGCCACTACCTTCCACCTTGGGCTTGATGTGAGTAGTAGTCACTGAGTCAGGGAAGAAACCAGTGCCGTCCTTGGAGTTCACCAATTTACAATGCTAAGGACTCAGTCAGTGGGCTGAAGAAAATAAATAAGGCCTTGGGAAAGTGTGAGCCCTTGCTCCACCACTCCCAGACAGGAGAGCAGCCCCAGGTCCCTGCCCACAGCCCAAAGGTGTTGCTTGTATCCTCACCAGTTCTTCCTATGGAAGGAGACTGGGGCCAGATAGGAGTGTGTGAGCCCCTAGTCTGTACTACTCTGATAAATTATCCCAAGATGGCTGTTGTAAAACAACACACACTTATTCTTCTATGTTTGAAGATTAGAAACCTGACATCTGTTTCACTGAGCTGAAGTAAAGGTGTCAACTGGACTGATCCCTTCCTGGAGGCTTTAGGGTAATCGAGTTTGTGCCTTTTCCAGCTTCTAGATCTACATTCCTTGGCCTGCAGCCCCTTCCTCCATCTTTAAGCCAGCAATAGTGTAACATCTTGCTTCAGTTTTCACGTTCCCTCCTCCTCTCCTTAGTTGATGTCCCTCTTGATGTCATTTAGGGCTCACTTGGATAATCCAGGAAAATCTCCCCATCTTAAGATCCTTACTTTAATCAAACTCACAGAAACTTTTTTGCCACATAAATTAACTTTTACGGAGGCCTGGGATTTAGGTCTGAGGTAGATCCTCTTGGGGTCATTGTTCATCCCGCTGCAGAGGTTAAAGGAGCCTTGAGATTTCATATTCATTGCAGTTGGCAGATGGGGATACCAAAGTGCTTTCTTTGTTCTCCAAAGAAGCATGGCTAAGGGTTCAAAGTCATGCAGCTGAATCACTCTGATACTCACTGAAGGAGTGTTTTCTAAGCACCTGGTGTATATCAGCCCTGAGCCACAAACTGGGGATGCAGTCATTCACTCACTCATTCAAACATTTCCCCACTCGGTGGATACTCACTGAGGAAAGCTCTTTCCCAGAAACTTATATGCCATTGGAGTACTTTGGGAACAGGATAGAGGTATTGCTCCCAAGAGACCAGTGATAGATGGGTACACTTTAGCACAGCAAGCCACTGTGAAGAAATGGGCAAACAGTCTTGATGCACAAAAAATGGTTTCCATCAGCCTTCTGAGGTTTTGTCAAATAAGAAGCTTTCAACAGACAGTGATGAAAAATAGGAAACCTAACTGAATTGAGGTTGGCTAGGCCATGGAAAGGATGTGGGTGCAGTTTTCAGCAGCACTGAGGGGTGAAATGTTTGCCTCCCTCCAAGAGCCCCAATAGTTTCTTTGCCAAGAGTGCAAGGTGCACATTTAGTCTGCTTTATCTTCCACATACATCTTGAACTTTCTACTGTCTCCCACCTCCCTCCATGTCAGATCAAGGTTACAAAGCTTCTTCTTATGACTAATCACTCTCACCCAGGCATCTAGGGCTGAGCCACAGGCCTTGCATTTACAAGCATCAAGCTTAGACTTCTTTTCACAGGCACTCTGCCATGTCCCCTAGTGACTGGCCAAGGTCAGCATGGTGGCACCCAAATAAACTTGTGACCATTTGAAAGTCCATGACTAGGAGTCTCTGGGCAGTAGAGATCAAACTTGTATGCAGTACAGAGAATCTCTCCTTGTTCCACCTCCACCTCTCCTCTGCCTCCCCCCAACTTTCCTCAAAGGTATCTCTTCCCTCCTGGAAGTCCTGCTGTAGTCTCCTGCCCCATCCACCAGGCCCTCATGCCAAATCATGTCTTGAGTAAGATTACTGGATGATTCACCTTCCCAGAGACAGAGGCCAGCCAGCTCTGTGACCTTCTGTCATTGGGGATGCTGTATCTCAAGACATATCTGGCATTAAATTGACGGACCCTTTTTCTGCATAGACATTTGTATGACCACTGAGTTGATACATCTTTCTTATTCCTTGTCCGTGCCTACCATGTCCTAGGATGACCTGGTTTGCCCAATCACCGTACCATTTCTAAACATAAAAAGACACATCTTTCTACATCAGAAACAGGTGGATTATTAAGAGAAAAAAGTGGGACACCTGCAAGCCTCTGCCTGGAAGATCAGATGCTTCTTCCATGTGTAGATCTATACTCCCTAGAGAGACCAGAATTCCCACAAGTGTGGCATGTTGCAAGAGCCTCTGAACTGACACCTCCACAGAGCTCATTCTCCTATCCATTTTCCGTGTAGCATCCAGAAGTGTTCTTTAAAAACATAGATTCGATGACATCCCCACTTATAAGAACTATTTCATGGCTTCCCACTGAATTCATAATAAACTCAAGCATCATCCTTAATGAGGCTTTCTTTTTATAATAAGTTAGAGAAGCACAATCAAAATCACCTTTAAAAACAAGAACTTAGTAGTCTGTGTCACTGGTTAAGATGCTGGATATTGCCTGGCCTGAAGGTTGAGTCTCAGGAATTCCTGCAGGCCTTGATATGTCTCTTTCTTTCTCTGTCCAGCTCTGCACAGCTCATTCTATAGACAGGCTCTCCAGGAGATAAGAAAATTGTTTTGGGTGTCCCAGAATTAGGGTCCTCCCATTTTAACAAAGAGCTTCTCCATCAAGAGTTTTTCTTTCTCATCATCTATTCATCAAACCCAGGGAAAGCCCCCATGGGCCACCTTGGGGTATGCACTCATCTCTGAATCATTGTTCAGGGTCCTTGGGCTGCAGCCTGAGGATGAGGTGGGGACTGCTTGCAGAAGGAGGAGGTCGGAACAGGTATTTGCTGCCCAGTGGAAACCAGGGCTGAAACAGCATTCTAAACCCACTTGCAGGCAGCCCATAAAACCTTCCACACCATGCCACAAGTCTCATTGCCCAGCACCTCCTACTCTCTGCCCTACAGCTTCTCTGCAGACTCCTCCTACCACAGGGACTTGGCACATACTATCCCTAAAGCTCTTGTCCTCCTTCACCCACAGTCCACCTCTTCAGAGCTCAGCCCAGCTCTATCTCTTCAAGGAAAGCCTTCCAAGCTTCTGAGGCTGGGTGGGGATCATGGACTCTTTCAGCTTCCGTGAGGACAGTGGCAGCAACTGACTCAAAGGACTGATGGGGATCTAGTCAGAGGATGGATGCATAAAGCCCACTTTCATGTCTGTGTATAAAAGAAGCTCAGTCCATATCAGCCATTTGTAACATGTAGATCTTAAATGCCTGTCACATGGGGATGTTCTCAGGTTTCAATGGAGTCACACGTATGAGGGATTTCATCAATTTTATGACTGCACCAACAACTTCAAGTGGAATAATTGGTACCAGGAGTGGACACAGGCCAAGTCATAAATGTGGCAGATATGCCACAGTGACTTGGGGATGCAAAGGTGGATGTGAAGTACCCCCTTCACAATATCATTAGAGTTACATTTTCTTATCCAGTTATGCAATTGACTCTCAGTGAGACCTCAGGAAAAATTAATTAACCTCTTTGTTCTTTGCTCTTCTCTTTGGCGATGGGGGTAATGCCCTCATTTTGCAAATGCCCTCTTTTCCTTCAGAAATTCTGTAAGACGCAATGACCTTGTAGCTCACTAAATCACTGGATGGCACCAAGAATTCTAGGAGGCGATGCAATGGGCCCAGAAATTTCCAAATGTCAAGGAGACTCCAGCTGAGCCTGTCTATCTTCCTGGAAGCTAGGAGGTAGGTGCAAGGCTCAGATGTGAGTCTTCCCTCTCGGCCTCTAGGGCTCATGTCTTTTCCAGTGATGTCTGCTCAGCTGAGCTGAGTCTTGAAGCCTTGTCAAACTCAGTCTACAGTGGCAACAGCCATTGCTATCTGCTATGATGCCCAGATTTTCTCTCTGTCCTTTCCTTCTGCGAACTCTTTCTCTTCACTCATCCAGCCAAATTTTTTCAGGCTTCTACTACACACATGCACTGCACATTACACAGTGTAGAGGAAGGAGCACAACATTTGGAGCAAAGATGGGAGCTGTGACCTTGGGCAGACCACTCTAACCACACAGTGTCTCTGTCTTTTACCTGCCATAAAAAAAAAAGATAATGTAGTACCCACCCACCTCTTGGGATTGTTTCAGCAATTAGATGCAAAGTGCTCCCTTCAACTGCTACATGTATTTTAACTATCATCTGTTATCAGCAACACCAGTCTACTGGCAGTTCTCAATCAACTCCAGGCTCTGTTTTGCAATGCTGGGCCATTATTTTTTGTTTGTTTGTTTTTCTGTTCTTTCTAACTTTAAAACTTCCTCAACCATATTCTTGGAAAACTCAACTGTAGGCTCTGGGTCTGGAAGCTGACTGAGGTCTAGAAATTGGCACCATCTTTTTTCTCTGTGGCAGTTGGCATCAGTCTACTTGCAAATCGTCTGTGACTCTTCATGTTTTAAAAATTACAGTAGATGCAGGACAATTTCTTTGTCAGCTGACCCTACCTCATTTCTAGGGGCATGGTGACCCATTAAGTCAGACATGGATGACTACTCTGGCCCTGGCACCCATAATGGTGACTGTGTCTACCTCACCTCCAAGGGTTGTTGCTTCATTGGCTTGTATTGCTCTGGATCCCATCATCACGGCAGAGCCCCCACTGCCAGCTCTGGTCTATGAGGACAGATGCCTCCAAGCTCCTTAACAAGGCCAGTGCCCCACAGGTCTCAAAATAAATCTGCCTTCCATCTGCACCTGCCTTAGACCTCTGGCCTAATCCTCCTGCTTTAACAAGGCAGTCCCTCCATCCCCACTCAAACTTATTGTTCATCACTTTTTCAAGCTTCAAAAAGCTTCTTTAACAGACTCTCAGGATCAGCTCCAGATGCCCTTGCTAAAATTTTTGCATTCTAAGTCAGGGGTGAATGTTCCCATATCAACATTTCCTTCTCCACCCACCTTGCCATCTGCCTCCCTGGGCCCCAAATGCTCATCATTCATTCTCACTTGCCATGCTGGATTCTGAGAGTATGTATGAGGTAGACCCAGCATTCTTTCACCACGGAATTTAGCTACTTCAAAGGCAAGGTCTGGACTTCTTTTCTTGGCTGGCCAGCAACCTTGACTTGGTCATTGGCCTAGAGGCAGTGAGGAGCTAGCAGGGGATACAGAGTCATCTGAATCATTTCTTTCAGGTAAGGTTATTGGACATTCTCCAGCAAACAGGAGAAGAAGAAGGATGTCCTTTGCTAACCCTAAGGATTTAGGTGTTCTTGGCGTTTGAGATTCTTGAGAGCATCCACAAATGTCCCCATGCCAGGTTTCAGTGTCCCATGCCTTTCATCAGGGCCTGTACCTTGACACAGAAGCTTGCTGCGGCTGTGCATCTAGTCAGCTTTGCAGTTCTGACATTCTTATTTTGAGATTCTGTATTTGGTTTTTAGCACAGGTTGCCTTGTGGCTGCTGCTCAGATTTGCCCTAGATGTGAAACTTTCTTGGCATGCTTTGAGTTGGCAGATGACTTTTGTGAGTATATTAATTCTTTCTTCTGTCAGTGCTTCCAATGTAATTACTGTAACCTAGCCAGTGGCCAATGGTATTTGAGGGCAGTGATAATTATAAGTTAAGGAGTAGAAAAACATTTTGTACATGCAAATTTTTTCATGTCAGGAGTTATCTATTCCCTTCCATCCACTACCAACAGACTAGAAAGTGACCCAGATTCAAAACCCCATCCTGCCATGGTACTGCTCTGAGCCATTCCTGGTCCTAAATATTTCAACCTGGATTCCCAGACATAAGAGATTGAGAACAAGGGTTAGCTGATACCCTAAAGAGGAGTACAGTCCCAGATGGCAGAAGTGAAAGCCCAGGAGAGTGAGGGCAGGAAGGAGAGTGACCCAACATGAATGACCAGCACTGGACAACAGTAGGAATTTTGGCTTGACTAGGAGGTCAGCTGGTCTGGCTGGATTTGGTGGTTCACTATGCATCCAGCTGGACATCTGACTGGGCTCACCTCCTCACTGGAGTTAGTCTTGGATCTGCTCTCTCACCCTTCACGGGACTATTGATCAGCAGTGGTATGTGCTTCTTGTGATGATGGCAAAATCACAAAGAGCCCAGTGGAATCATGCAGTCCCTTAATACCTAGCTCAGGTCCTGCATGCTGCCACTCTATACATTACTCAAAGCATGTCATATAGCAAGCCCAGAGTCAAGGACTTAGAAGTGACTCCAAATTTTGAAGCAAAAGCTGAAAAGTATATGACAAAGTCCACAGTCACAAAGACAGATGAAGACCAGAAGTCAATAATTCAATCGACAGTGAAAATGTGGGTGTGCTAAGTGCAAACTACTAAAGATCCCAGGAAATACATCTACATGAGAAAGGGGAGAGAATACGGCAGACCATCTCCCACTGGCTTGGTTTTACCACATAGGTGCCATACTCCTTACTTTCAGTCTATCATACATTCCTGAGCACTGGTTATGGTTGCCTGGAATGCTGCATCTCTTGATAGCCGCAAAGCTCAAACAGAAGATAAGAAGTTGGGGTGGAGATATGTGGCACAAGTGTGAGGTGTGGTATGGCCAGATTGTGCTCAACTAAGAATTTGGTCAAGCCTATTCACAACCTGTTGTTCCCACAGAGGCTAGAACAGGGGATAGTAGGGCCAGAGGGTCTGGAGTGGTGCCTCGGAGTCCTGGAATGAAAACTTCTAGGTCATTGTACATTATGATTTCCATTTTACACACAGCTGGTGTTCCTGTTAGCTGTCTCTGCATAGCACACACGACATCCTGAGATCAAACAACAGTTTATCATTGCTCACAGATTGACGGGCCTATTGAGTGTGAGAAGTAGGATCCACCACCTAGAATGGGCCAGACTTAGCTAATTCTGATTTGGCTTTCTCATGCACCTGGGGGAGTTGTTTGTCTTAGCAGAGGCTCTGCTGATCCCCCATGGGAATTCTCCCACGTTTGGGCCTGAGTTGGAACAACTAGACTCTACTCCATGTGAGGATAAGATTAGTGCCAGTCATTTTGGGGGAATCAAACACACTGGCCAGCCAAATGGCAAGTGTGTCTACCTCGGATACAGCAATTCCACTTGTATCAGTGTACCCCATGAGTCCCAGGAGAAGATCTTAAACGTCATAGGGGCTTAGAAGGAAAGAGATGAAGTGATATTAACAGGAGGCAAGCAGGAAAAGGGGATTTTGTTTCTTGAATCCATAATCGAGTATTGAGCAGATGCTCCCCCCGTCTCTTTAACAAAGTTTCTTAATCTGTAGTGAGGGCTTTGGGCCATATTGGCAATGTTCAATCCAGCTTCTGAGAGACACTATTGCTTCCAGCCTACAGGAGGCTCTACCTTCAAAAACTTGGCAATGATGTTTCCTCCAAACAGGAGAAAAAGAAAGTTAATGGATATAATTTTTACCATCCACTGGCTTCCTCCACGAATTTGCCCAGATTCTCTGGTATCTGTCTCTATTGGAATGTAGGATAAGAAGGTATCTGCTTTCATGTAAGCTAATAATTTTAGTTTCTCATCATGAATATATCACAATTCCATAGCATTCTCTTGAGCACATTAAATATTTCTGGACTCTATAATCATTAAAGTCCCTCCCAGTTCTGACTTTGTGGGATTTCAGGCATGCAGAGATATTTTATTATTTTATCCTTTGTAATTGATAAAACCTCATGCAGAACAAGTGCAAATTGATTGATTCATTGTCTTGGAAAAATAGAAAGTTCCCAACAAAGATTTTCTGTATTTCAACATAGAATGAAGTAACATAGTGAGTGTATATATTATATTTTTTTTTTAAGAAAGGACTTGTTTTCTCTGTATTTTCATTTGTGGGTTGGACAGTAAAAGAAAACGTAAGCAAGTAAGATAAGTAAAGCAGAGTCAGAAGGGAAGTGTCCACTGTTCTCACAGACTTGATGATGTTTTCTGAGCAGACCACTTTAGGTTGGTCCACTTTATTGTTATTAGGACTGTTCTTGGTAGAAACATACCTAGGCTTTCAGGCAAAGGATTTATGTTCTACTTTCTAAGAATCTGAACTAATAGCTCATACAGAGGGAGGGAACAGGTTGCCTCTCCCAGGAAATACTTGTATGTGTATGCATGGTTTTATAAATAGTTGATAGCTTTTTTTTCTTTCATACTTTTGTCTAGAAAGCATTTACTGAGCATTTTCCATATATAAACTGTTTCTTAAGCATCAGAACACTATTAGGAATAAGACAAAGCTGCAACCTTCAAGAAGTTCCTGGAAAAATTAAGGGAGTGCTGTGAGGGTCCATAGAGGGTATTAGAATAAACACAGAGAAATTTGGCAGTGCCGTTCACTTAGGAGGGGATTATTCTGAAGCCAGTGTCTGGAGCCAGAGGATTTATGCTTCCAAGAGGGTGTGGGCAAGGAGTGAGGGGAGCAGGTAGTTGGTGTCAATAGCTGGTAATCATTGATAACATGCACTTAGCACTAGCTAGACCAACCACTGGGCTGCTCCCGCTGCATAGTCTCCCTTAATTCTTGAATCAATCCCTAAAGAAGGCAATGTGATCATTCCAACTACATAGAGTAGGGATTGGGCCTTTTGAATGGTCACGAGCCTTTTCTAAACCAACATGATGTACGAGAGGAGAGTTGGGGTTCTATTCCTGGCCAGGGGACTCCAGTCCTTCTAAAAGGCTGCCTTCCCTAAGGGAGTGTGGACTGCTGCTGGTCTATGATCCAAGTTTGCATATCCAGGTGTAGAAAAAGTGAGCTGTCCCAGGTTGGGGGCTCTGGCTCATTGAGGACAGTGCCTTGCTCCTCTTGCTACAGAGCCCATCCTGGTATTCTCCTGAGACTCAGAGAATCGTCTGTCCTGGCACTTTAGCTTGAGTCTCTCTCAAGGACTGCCACTGCCTGCCTTTTGGGTTTGCTCCTTGCTGGTGGTCTTGTAAGGCAGGAGCTGACCCCCCACTTATGCCTCTTCTCTCTCCCTGTTGACATTCTCTTTAACCTGGATAGTCTCTCCAAACAGGAGATTTACACTGTTTAGAAAGAACTTATTGTGGCTTCATCCTGGTGGCAACTATCTCCTAAGCAATGGGGCTAGACTGGGAGAAGGGAACCCTAGGTCCAGATGTTCTTTCATAAGTTGGGGTTTGCACAGCAACCTCCCCCTCCCACTAAGCCCTTCCCCATCCTTTTATGGTTGTGTCTGCCTTTGTAGTTTCTCTGCAACTTTCTTCAGAGGAAAAAAAATAGCCTTCTTCTTTACATATTTTTGGGGTTCTACTTTTCTCTGATTAGATTTATCCAGTAATCCGACTCCATCTGCTTTATTTTTTTCAGAAATCCTTAAGCATTCTGTCTGCTCATGAAATTTTCATTTGTTGGTTATCCAATAATGTCATGGAACTGTTCTGTCTTTTTCTTTAGCTGTGTCTTTCTTCTTGTTTCAGTGGGACTGGGTAGACAGGACATGCTATTTCTGGGTGAGTTTCTCAGCCAGGTAAAGACAGCTCCCAAAACTTTGTTTCTGAGACCTGGATCCCCCACCTCGTAGGGCCATCTGTCTACTTTTCTGTTATGTTGGAACTTGGCTTTATGCAGATATCTAAACTCAACCAGCCCCAGACTCATCTAACCATCCTCCTTCAGTCCTCATCCTCCTCCTGCTCCGTCCTCGTGATTGGTGCTGCCATGGCTGGGAACCCTGGGGAACCTGTAAGTCACCCTCCCTTCCCTCTTCCTGGCTGAGGCAGTCATGAGGATATTGACTCATGTACTCTGTAGATTTAACCTCCTAAACACTTCTTAAATATATGTCATCTCCTCGAGGGCCCGAGGCCAGCCCCAGCACCAGGATCATTTCTCTCCTGCCTTCAAGTATCACAACCCCTGAAGCTGATCTCCCCACCTGCCATTCTGCTCTTATATGGCCACTTTTTCTCAGACAAACACCTGACCCTGCAACTCCCTTTTGATAGCTCCAGTGGTATCTGGGGAACTCTCCCGCTGCTCAACCTGGGCCACACTGTAGGACTTGCAGCTTCACTGCCCTCCCCTCTGCCTCCTGCTGGAACTCTGCATCTTGCCTTCTCTCAGCTGCCTATGATCCTTTTTCTCTCATACCTCTCTGTCTCTGCACATGTGATTCCTTTTTCCCCAGAAAGATTACCTTCTTTGTCTTTGTCTATTCCCTTCCTGCCTTGGGATCCCAGCTCAGTGCCTTCCCAGGCCCTCTGGGTGGCCCCTGTGTACAACTTTTCCTGTGCTGTTCTCACTCCAGATGACTTACTAGAAAATGAGCCTCACATCAGGGCCAGCATTGGCTTATTGCAGACCCTCACTGTTGACGTGCTGTCAGTACAAAGAGCGCCCAGCTTTCTGTATCTGTCACTAAGTGACCTGCTATGCATGACCTGGGTCCAACTTACTCTCCCTGGTGGTTTCATGTGTTAGGGGAAGGGTCTTGAGGAGCTCATGAGCAAGGCCTTTTACCCAGGTCCTCTTCTCTCACCTCTCTTCCACACTGCTCATGCTGCCCACTTCTCTTGTCATCTGCAGGATTCCCCAACCCTCTGTCAAATTCCAATTCTCCTATATGACCCAACCTGCATGAGCATCTTAGCATTTGAGATAACTTCGTGCGATTGTCAGATGAGAATTTCTTTGTGCTTGCTGTTTTCAAGACACATAATTCTATTAATTTTTTATGATACCTTTAATGCTGTGATTGGATATTTTGATCTTCATTCTAGTTCCCCATGAGATTGTGCTTACTTGAGGACAGGGATTGAGTTTTGTTCATCTGTTTGTTCCCACCACCATGCAAATACTCCCACAAAGTGGGTCTCTATGAATGGTTTTGAATGATGAGTGATTTAACATTGTCTCCTCTCATTTTATTCCAACAAAGGCTATGTATCTGTTAGGAGGAGCTTCAGTATTTTAGGAAGAATCCCAGACTTTAAATATAATAACCTGAGTTCAAATTGTGACTTTGACACAAAGTACATGAGCTTAGGTGAGTCCCTTTCAGTTTCAACTTCTTTAGCAGTAAAATTGGTGTATTAATATGCATTCCTAATATAATTATAAGAAATGAGTGAGGTGACATATAGAGGCATTAGATCTAAGGTTTGGCACTGACTGGGCTCTTGATACATATGTGGTTTATAGAATACTCTCTGTGGCATTGGAGCACCCAGTATTCCAGACATAGATTTATGAGTGAGGGTGGATGCCTGCTCTTCCTTGCCCTGGCATTGCCATCCTGATAGAATAAGAATAGCTTTGGTTTCATTTTGTCTTCTGCATTCACAAAGCCATCTGATATTTAGGACAAAATCCTATTTCCCAGGTTAGATAATTGAAATACTACTTTCTAGGTCAAAATTTGAAAATAATTCCACGATTTAGCCAGCATATATTTTAATTATTCATTAATCCATAGGTCGTAATTAAATGGCTGTGACCTGTCTTTCCCTTGATATGAAGCCATTTTCAGCATTTATTTTAAGAAACAATATCAGATTTGAAAGGTCCAGTGATTCAGGTTGGGTTAGTAATTGCATGGTCTCATTCCAGGCTTCTAAACAATCATTCTTATGACATCATGGTTAGACCTCAAGTTCCTTCATAGCGAGAAAAGAAATAAGTACATCTTGGGTTCTGGCCACATACCTGAAGTGTGGGCCTGTCTGCATCTGATGCCAAGAAGCATCTTTACACATTCACCAAAGGATGGAGGCAGCCACAGCTGCAGTTGCGCTTCTGAAGAGGGAATGGGTTCATTCTCATAAAGATGGTAGTAGTTCTCTGAGTGGGACACCCTTCACAACATGGTGTCTTTGAACCCATCTTCCTCTTTTACTGTCTCTCTCTCTCTCTCTCTCTCTCTCTCTCTCTCTTCCCTAGTGTCTGGTAGAAAACAACAACAGAAGAGAGGTCCAGGTAAAACATTATGAATCAAGAGATAGATTTCTGGATGCTGAGTCCATCATCCTAGGACTAGATTGTGGGCAAAGAAATAAAATAAGCAGCTGAAAATAAAGAATGAACACAGAGGTACTAGTCTCAAGCCAGCAAGCAAAATAGACCTCTACTCAGCTCTGCTCCAAAAGGTCCCTTGTATATTTCAGAGCAATTGGAAGCTAAGTTATTTTTAATGATAAGAGAATGCTAGAGAAACCCCTGAGCATGGTGGAGAATGATACATGGAAGTGTATGTTTTGGGCACTTACCTCTGTTTTATGTAATTGCTGTGAGGGTTTGTGGCTACAGCAAATACTGGCTCTGGGCATCCTTATGAAATCTGAAGTTGTAGAGGGCAAAGAGTGGAACAAGTTATCTTCGCTCTCTCCAGAGTCCAGCGCAGCCTTGTTCCTGGTGCCTTGCCTGTTAAAGACTCCCCTGCAGCTTCTGTAAATATCCAGATTGGGCATGCCTTTCCCATTTTTGAAATTGCTCATGCTGTCTTTCAGGTTAATGAACTTGCATTTCCTATAAATTGACCCCTTACTCCATTTCTGTACAATTCTTGCTTGCTCCTGGTTTTACCTCCCTTCCGATTTCATGCTAAATGAGTTTCCCTGCCTTGGTATTGCCCAGAATTTTTTTTTTTCGCACTTCTGTGATGAGTCAGTGCTTCCTACTGAGGGCCGTGCATATTAAAACCTCTACAGTTCAGACTCATGGGGATTTTATTCCATTCTTCACTGCTAAACACTCTGTGCTTGCTTGCTCCTGCTTAAGCTCTTGTCTGCTTATTTATTTGCTCATTTAAAAATATTTATTAAAGGTTTACTCTGCACCAAGCCTAAGTCAGACCATGGAGACACAGCTATGAACCAAATAGACATGGATTTCGCTTATATTGAGGGCAGAGCCTTCCTCAGTACCCGGCAGAGCTCCAGGACAGCGGCTGGGGTCCTGATTTTCTCATAAGTGCCAATCATGAGTAGTGGAAAGAACATCGGACGTGAGGCCATGCATGTCTAGATATGTCTCAGTGAATCAACCAGTGTACACAGGCTATTTGATGGATAAAAGTAGCAGAAGTATGTGGCTACCCAATTTCTCCAGCCCTAAAATAGGAATCTTGATACCTACCACACTGGCTGGTTGAATAACCAGAGCTATATACATGAAACCTTTGGGTGCTTGATAATGGTAACTATTTACTAGGTTTTTATTTATAATCTGTGTTAGGCCCAGAAACAATTGGGGTATACTGGAGAAGCAGCAGACACAATTCCTACATTCAAGGTGGTTGTTTAACAGGAGGGAAAGGAAAGTGCTTGACTCTATTCAGTAAATGTCTGTGGAGGTCCTTCAGGGCAAGATGCATATTTCAGGTCTGTAATGAGATGCAGAGAAGAGAGATGGGCATCATCAGGGCATGCAGTGGACACGCAGGCTAAGGTCAGACAAAGTGAAGTCAATGCTTTGAGGTTCAAAGGTAGATTGTGGGAGGGAAGTTTAGATCTCAAGATGTGTATGGTGGAGTTGATGCCTGAGCCTTGAAAGGTACAGGAAACTTCCGAAGCAGAAGCCAGGGGTCTAGAAAGTTCTAGGTGTGTTTAGATTTTAGGGATTGGCAGAGAGGGCTGCCTGGGGCTGAAGGAAGGAATTCCAGAGATGAAGATGAAAGGACAAGAGCAGACAGACATACAGAGATTTGACTCCCATAAGAACAAAGAATGTGCTCCAGGGCTGAGACTGAAAAGGCGAGAGCAAAGGCACAGGGACCTGGCTCCTAGGGAAAGGACTGTGGACTTGTGTGGATAGCAGAGGCCCAGCAAGGGCTGCTGACCAGGGGAGTTGCTTGATTAGAGATGAGACTTGGAAAGATCTTTCTAGAAATCACTGAAGGAGAAAGTGATAAAACCCAGGTAGAAATATGGTACAGCTGTCTAAGTGGGCTGTGATCTTGCCTGACTGAGATGGGGCAGAGGGAAAGCAAAGTGGGACAGAACCAATAATCTTCTCAGAAATACCAGGCATGTCCAGAGAAGACACCCAATATATGCTTCCTAAATGAAAACTCATGTCACCAAGCCACTGTGAGTCATGTCTATAATGCATTGTCACCATGGAAGACTGAATTGTTCATGTCAATTTCCCCAGAAAACTCTTAAAAGTGATTCATTTTAGGAAAGGATATATGGGAACATGCTTTGAAATTGCCATTAGAGCCTGTAGATTCTCAAAACATCAGTACTGGAACATCTTATCTTTTTACCACCACCCTCCCCCAACTCTGTACAGAACCACCTGTCAAAGTTTCCTGACAAGTGACTAGCGGTTTCCACCTGAGTGCAAAATAGCTGACATGGTCTTAAAATGGGCTGGGGACTATGAAAATTGCCTTGCATGGGTTACCTCATGAAACCTCCACAACAGCTCCATTTTGAGATGAGGAAACCAAGGCTCAGAGTCTTTATCTAAAGTGCCCAAAGTCTCACTGCTGCCATGTGTTAGAGCGGGATCAGAACTTGGGTGTCTGGTTCCACACCCTGCACTCTTGACCACTATCCCAGTTTCAATGATGTGGATGTGAGGCCTGAGGCAGCCTATTCCACAGCAGAATAGTACAGATTAAAGCTACTCCTTAGTTTCAATCTGCTCCCTGAATGTTTGACTCAGAGACCCTAGTTTTGCTCTCAGAGTGTCACAAAACGACCAAAAATATCCTCGGTCCTCGAATACACTGATTGCCCCAGGATTTTCTGTCTAAGCACCCTCAACTCTCCCTTGCCTAACTTGGTTTCCTGAACTCTCACCCTTCTGTTTGCACCTCTCTGAACACTGTCTGTATTTGTCTGTCATTTAATGAAGGCCCTCAGGAACCACCACTAGTGTACAGGAATGGACTGGCTAGAGTGGAATCAAACACCACCTCCTCCCAGAGGAAGTCAGCCACATCCCACCCTAATCTGGGAAAATCCCTTATTTCTCCCTCTATGTGGCCTTTCCACCCGTCTCCCTCCAATCATGCTGGGACTACTTTGGGGACCAAGTGCAGGGATTCACTTTCAACATCTATGTTAGTGATCCTTTATCAGGTAACAGGTCCTGTTCTATTGATGTTGCATGGGTCACCTCATGTCATCCCCTCCATCTCCCTGGGAGAGAGGTATTAAGAACATGTTACTCAAGCATAGGAACACCCAACATGTACAGAGAGTAAGGAAGGGGCCACAGGTGACCACTCTCACCACTGAGCCACACTGTCCATTTGCTGCACCATCCATCCTTTCAGAGTGCAACCTAGTCCAAAGTCCAACTATAGTGTTGGTCATCTGGAGTCCGCCACACAGCTTTTGACTTGTCCTATGCAGCCTTTAAAAAACGTTTTATTTTATTCTAAACAGAAATTAATAACTATATATATTTATGGTATACAATGTGATATTTTGATACATGTATACATAAGAGGACCCCCCCAATGGAATTATCTTTTGGATGGTGGGCTCCTCGTAATACATTCAGGATTTGCGCCTCCAGGTAAAACAGTCAACCAAAGATTTTATCTAGAAGTTTTGAGAAGTGTGTGTCAGGAATTGCAGAAGAAACATCCCAAATTGTGGCAAACATGTGAGACTGGTTCCTCCACCATGACAGCGCACTTGCGAGCACTGTGTTGAGTGTTCAGCTGTTTTTTTTAGCAAAAAAAAGAGGGCACCCATTCTTTGTCCTCCCTATTTTCCCAATCTCATCCCTAGTGACTATTTTTGTTTCCTCGTATGAAAAAAGTCCTCAAAGGGAAGCATTTTGCCGATGTGGAAGAGGCGAAACAACAACAACAAAAAATGGCAGACACACTAAAAGACATTAAAGTTGATGAGTTCAAATATTGTTTTTGTGCACTGGGAAAAAAAGCATCTTGATAGGTGTATTGCATCAACAGGAGAGTACTTTAAAGGTGACTGAAGTTTAAGCTTGTAAGAATAAATAAACAATTTTTTATAAATAAATTTCAATTTTTTGAGGTCCCCCGTTGTACATTGTGAAATGATCAAATCAGGCTAATTAACATATCCATCTCCTCACATACTTGCCATTTCCTTGTGGCAAGATCATCTATAATCCACTCTTTTAGCTATTTTGAAATATATAATAAATTGCTATTAACTGTCATCACTGTGCTGTGCAATAGTTCACCAGAACTTATGCATCCTGTATAAATACAACTTTGTACCCTTTGGCCAACGTCTCCCCTTTCCCCAACCCCAACCCCAGCCATTGATAATCAATCTTCTACTCTCTGCTTTCATGAGTTTGACTTTCCTAGATTCCACATATAAGTGAGATCATGTGATGTTTGCCTTTCTGTGCCTGGTTTATTTCACTTAGCATAATGTCTTCCAGGTTCATCCATGTTGTAACAAATGGCAGGATTTCCTTCTTCATTGAAGCTTAATGGTATTCTAATATTTTATAAGTGTTCCCTTTGTGCTTTCACCTTAGTGAAGATGTTGAGCAGAATAAATGTTTTCTTCAAGACAGTCTCTTGTGTTGTTCAATGTCAGTGTGCACTGTTTCCTTCTCCTGGTCTGTGCATCCATCCTAGCCCAGCCTGGAAATTGCTCCCAGCACTTTTCCCTCTGGATGCTCCCCAGGGCAATGCCAGGTGCCTCTCTTACACACTCAGATCTGACATTCATCAGATATTTGTAAATGAGAGTCCAAGAGCACTGCACTAGAAAACCAGTTTTCTTTTTTCAAAGTTCCCAACATTTTTCTTTCCTCTAGTGTGAGTACTCAGTTAGCTCTCAATCCCACCCACCCACATGTGATAATAACACACAGCTACTTCTTGTTGATCATGATGCTATGGAAGGTAACATGTATATAGTAGCTAACCCCAACAGTAACTCCAGCAGGTCTATGTCATTTTCCACATTGCTCAGGGGAGGGCTAAATCAGGCTTAAGATCATGCAGTATAATTCCAAGATCCAAAGTCAATTTGTCTATTGACTGTGTACCCACATGTGCACCCTTGAGCTTCTCTGCCTCCTCAATATCCTAAGGTGATGGCATCGCAGGACCTTGCTCTCATCCCCAGAAAGTCATGAGAAATGTTGCCTCGTGATCTTCTAAAATCCACATGTCCAGGATCTGTGGACACAGCTATCTTCAGCTACAAGATGAAGCCCCTTGGTACCACATAAGCTCCTCAAGCCTCAGGGCCATTCCAAACAGAAACAAAACAAACAGAAAAAAACAACAAAACAAACCACATGATCTGCACCTAACTTCATAGCCTCTCCTGATCAGAGCATTTTATAAAAATTTCTGACTTTGGGGCTTTCATTCACAATGGTTGTTCAATATTTCATTTCAGGAGAACAGCGTTTCCAGGTTCAACCACTCAGCCAGTTCTGCACTGAAATTTTGGTGAAGGTCAGTCCTTGGGCAGGTCCCCCTGCTGTACTCCTCCTCACCCTCCTTCCCACTTGCAGTCTCTGCAAAATCTTACCTTTCTTCTTGCAAATCAACTTCTCAAAAAGAGAAAATGAAAATGTGATTTTCTCCAGGCAAAACTCTCACAGTTTTATATATTTTCTCTCTAGGCAGGAATAGACGTTTTTTCCTTTTTTTTATTTTAGAAAAATCGAAGGTGGCTTTAAAATGTCAAATTTTCTGACTGAGGACAAACTGCCTTTTAAATATCACATTTTCTAAAATTTACACGTTTTATTTTTACCTCCATCATGTTTCTTCTGAACATATCCCAAGTCGTTGTACTGAAAAACGTTAAGACATTGTGTTTTTTGCACAAGTAGCAATGACACGTTTTCAAAGGTAAGTATTTGGGATTAATGAAAGAAGAGCATTTCCATAATGTAGTAGTAATACTATAGTAATACTATAACAGGTTCACACTTCTGGGCAAGGGGTCCAGAAATTTCCCACTGGCTCCCTGCAGTAGCTGGGTACCACATACTGGCCTGCAGGTGCATCATTTGGACATGAGCACATACAGCCTGAGGTGACTTGTTTACTGTCCACCCATATCCAGTCCTGGCCAAGATCCTGGGCTTTGGTACGGGAATCTCTGGGTCTGCTGAGCATTGCTCTTCTCTTTCCAGTGAGTGATCTTTAGAAGAGATTTCATTTCTTCTTGCATGAAGGTCTTCAATACAAGCAAGGATGACTGTGATGATGACCGCTGTCTAGGGCAGGGAGGATCAGGATTTAGACCATCTAAGGTCTTAGGACACAAGGTAGGGCTCAATTCACACTGACACAGTTATCAATCCCACTATCAGGAAGGCTGAGGCGTCAACAAAGGAAGGAGGCCATTGGCAGTACAGGAGAATGACCCAAGACCATTACTGGGCTAGATGCAGAAACAGGAGCCAACCTCTGGCCTTGCCCTTATTTGAGTGTCTTTGGACCGAGAACAGAGGGAACAGTCCCTGGGCACCCACTATGACCTGGGCAGACCCTGACCCCCTAAAGTATTCCAGCTCAGCAGGGTAGAGGTGGCCAAGAGAAAGCCAATAAGGAATTTCAAGAATGGGAAACTCCCAGACTGCAGAATTAGGTGTATGAGTTTCCTATGGCTGCCACAACAAATTAACACAAACTAAGCAGCTTTAAAACAACAGATATATCTTCTCTCACAGTTCTGGAGTACAGAAGTCTAAAACCAAGGTGATGGCAGGTGGGTCCCTTCTGGAGTCTCTGAGAAAGAATCTTTTCCAGCCAACTCTCCATCCTCCAGGGGCTCCAGGCTTGTAGGCACATCACTCCAATGCCTACCACTGTCTTCATGTAAACTTCTTCCCTTGTGCTTTTCTCTGTCTCTTCTCTCATAAGGACACTTGTCATTGGATTTAGATCCCACCCTAATCTGGATGATCTCATCTCAAATTCTTTAACATAATTGCATCTGCAAAGACCTTTTCACCAAATAAGCTAACACTCACAGGTCAGGGGTTACAACATAGACTTGGCTTTTCTGAGGGTCATCATTCAATCCACCAAAAGGGATGTGACCTACCTCCATCTCAGAGAGAGAAAGATCCACCCCACCCCTGGAGCAGACAGCTCAGCCCAATGTGTGAATTGAAAGATAAGAATAATAATAATAAAGTACTAATAATACAGCTTGCCTAGGCTTCCTATCAGGAAGGATTATGAAAAGTGGTGTGTATGCACAGACTTTTAAAATAGTATCTCCCAAGCTGTGTCCCTCACTTAATAGCAATACTCATAATATTGTGAAACCCTGATAATTGTAGAAATCAAATTTAAAACTCACATAGGCCATCATGAAGAGAGCATTTGGGCATCAGAGAGTGACACTTGTACACATTCAAAAATAAAAAACTTCTGGAATCTCAATTGAGATTCCAGAAACAAAACCTCAATTTCTCAATCAACTCATCTTCAACAAAGCCTCCACCACCTACACTGGGGAGAGGAGAACCTATTCAGAAAATGGTGCGGGAAAACGGGCTGACCACATGCAGAAGATTGAAACACGACCCTTATCTATCTCCAAACACAAAATTAACTCCAAATGGATCAGAGTCTTAGATGTAAAACCTCAAACCATAAGAACCTTAGAAAATGAAGGACATACCCTCATGGAAATTGGAACTGGCATTCAATTCCTGAACAAAACCTGAAACCCACAGGCCATAAGAGAGAAGATAGACAAGTGGGACCTCATTAAACTGATAAGCTTCTGCAAAGCCAAAGAAACCATCAAGAGAGCAGGGAGACAGCCTACAGACTGGGAAAAAGTATTTGCCAACTCCAGGTCTGACAAAGGCTTAACATCTTGGATCTACAAGGAACTCAAATGTGCTGAAAAGAAAAAAACAAACCACCCCATTATAAAATGGGCAAAAGATATGAACAGACACTTCACAAAGGAAGACATCCAAGCAGCCAACAGACACATGAAGAAATTTTCAACCTCACTAATCATCAGGGAGATGCAAATCAAAACCACAATGAGATACCACCTAACTCCAGCCAGAATGGCAATTAACAATAACAAAAAATAACAGTTGTTGGAGAGGGTGTGGCGAAAAGGGAACACTTCTACACCATTGGTGGGAGTGTAAACTAGTGCAACCTCTGTGGAAAGCAGTGTGGCAATTCCTAAAAGCTCTAAATATCAACCTCCCATATGACCCTGCAATTCCCCTACTGGGAATATACCCTGAAGAACTCAAGTCACTCTATCAAAAAGATACCTACACACGAATGTTTATTGCAGCATTGTTCACAATAGCAAGAACCTGGAACCAACCATGCTGCCCATCAAAAGAGGACTGCATTTAAAAAAATGTGGTACATATACACGATGGAATACTATGCAGCCATAAAAGAGAACAAAATCATGAATTTTGTAGCAACCTGGATGGAACTAGAGTCTATAATATTGAGTGACCTCTCACAGAAACAAAGATCTGAGTATCACATGTTCTCACTCATATAGTGGTCCTTGATCATTCAATGTATTACCATAAGAAAATAACTGATAGTGGTGGGAAACTATGGAGGGAGAGGGACAGGGAGATGGGATAATGGTAGTAAACATCTGTCTGGGAATGGGGAGACACCTCTTATCAAAAAAGGTGCCTGAATGAAGCATATTTGTATACCTAACCCTTAACTGTACCCCACAATATCATAATTAAAAATATAGATTATAAAAAAACCCCAAACAAATAAATAAATAAATAAAAATAAAAAGCTTGGAGCTGATTATCAAGTTCCTCCAAGGCACAGTCCTCGAGAAAGCTCACAGGTCCCTCTTGTCAGAACACAGAATCCCTCACCAGGTGGTGGATGCTGTTTTGGTGGTGGATGATCCTTTGATAGTCAACACTGCTTTGGTGATGGACACTGCTTTGGTGGTAGACACGACTTTATCAGTGGATGCTGCTTTACTAATTAATGTTGCTCTGGTTGTTGATGCTGCTTCAACAGAAAGGCTTCTGGGAAGCTTTTTGCAGTTGAGACCAGAGAGCATGGCCAGAAGAGGGAAGATTTCTAGAGATCAGCTCTTTAAGAAGGTTTGTGTGTCCCGTCAGAATGGGAGCAGCCCACTACTAATGGCTTTCAGAGTTACCCAGAAGCTCCTTGCTTAAATTCGTGAGTTTCATGGATTTTCTTCTATGTATTTTCTGTAATAGGAGGAAAAAGCTTTACCTATTCTGCCAAAACTGAAGTTGGGGATTGGGAATGTTTCAGGTGCTTCCACTGAGTAGCATCACTTCTATGCCCTGCTGTGGTGTTCTCATATTCCTGACAACATGTTGGGGGAAGCTCAGAAAGGGAGGAAGGTGGTTGTAAAAGGAAACAACACTGTTACTGTGAAAACTCTATCATTCCACAGCATCATGGCAGGTAGAGAGACCCTGAGGTCAGACCTAACCTTCACGCCTTCATCTAGGCTGGCATTAGATAGATGTTAGCTCACCAGTCTGAGAGATGAAGCCACTCAGCTGGGGTCTCACAGCCATGTAAACCCAGAATGAAACCCAGCAACCAGTGTTCAGACCTCCTAAACAGGTATCCCAAACCTTCTGGCTGTGCTTAGGACTCTTACTGTCTCCTTCTGTATTGGGAACTAGGAAGAATGAGCAGATTTTTTTTTTTTTTGCAGGTGAGCAAAGTTGCCTATCTACTTGGTGACAGGGCCTGGACATGAACCCAGGTTGAACAATATTTGACTGTTGTTTCTGTCTAACAAATGCCTGATACTGAACTGAGTGCTTTGAAGATATCATCGCTTTGAATCTTAGAACATTCACAAAGGTCATTATAAGACTTATTTTACAGATCAGGAAACTGTCATAGCAATGGTGCTTAATGCATTTGTCAAATTCATTCATCTGTTCAACCCCACAGTCTCAAATTTTCAGATAAGTTAGCCAACAGAAGTTTGTCTGACTTGAATTATTTGGTTAGTGTCTCACACACAGAATATCATAGCCAGGAAAATTTGCCCTGAGTATGGCATTCAACCCTTTCATTTTACAAATGATGACACTAAGGTTCTGAGAGGCCCATACTTCACCCAAGACCACCTGGGAAAACAGGATAATAAGCAAGAAGAGAGAGCTGGTCTCCTGACTCCCATCCAGTCACATTTTCCTGCCAAGTCCTGGGATGGGGACCTCAGATGACTTCTCCCACCCACTGCTCTGTAGGCTGCACAGATGAGTGAACTGTTGATAAAGTGCTGGGAGTTCTTACCCGCTGCATGTCACACAAACACAGGACCGGGGAATGTCACCACTACCAACATTAATTACAATCTAGGGAAAACCGCATTTCAGTGTTATTTCACTGAGCCATAATTACTAATGTTTCCAGCAAATACTCAAGGAATCAGAATCTCCCATGACTCCTGCTTATTTATTATGGATTTTTTAAAAGCAATCTCCACTAAACACAGGGTTGGTCTGAGACTTGTTAGGGGGTTAAGTTTTCTGGCAGCACATCTGCTTTTTGGCCCTGAGACTTCAGGTTCCTAGTTAAGAGTTTGGGGTGTAGTTTTTGTAGTTCTGACTTCAGGTTCTTTGCTGGTGTCAATTATAAGAAAAACTTTATCTATCTATCTATCTATCTATCTATCTATCTATCTATCTATCTATCTACCAACCTACCTATAGACATGTCCCACATAATGTCACTTTGTTCAACAACAGACCTAATATACAATGGTGATCCCATAAGATTATACCACCCTATTTTTCACTGTACCTTTCTCATGTTTAGATATGTTTAGATGCACACATACTCACCATTGTGTTACAATTGCCTTCAATATTCAGTACAGGAGCATGCTGTACAGGTGTGTAGCCTAAGAGCAAAATGCTCTACCATACAGTCAAGGTGTGCTGCAGGCTGTGCCTTCTAAGCCTGTGTAAAGGCACTCTGTGATGTTCACACAACCATGAAATCACCTAAGAATGCATTTTTTAGAGCATATCCCCATCTTTAAGCAACACATCACTGCATTTATTTTTACCGGTTGTGGGGAGGGATTCATTTTAAAACAGAAGCCAAAATGTTCCCCCTGTCCTGTTGGGAGGAATGGGCTAAAAACTCCCATGAAGGTCCCAGCTTTCTCCGTCTCACACCATAGCCTGAGGACTAGAAGGTCAAAAATGATCTGCCTCACTGCAGTCCCAAATCGAAGCCTATTCAGAGTCCTTTCTCAGGCTGAAGACCCAGGGTGACTGTGAGCTGACTGGTAAGAGGTGGGGCCTGGTATACTTTCTGTATTGAGGTGAGGCCACAGGCAGAGGAGCTCTTATCTGTGAATACCCTGAGTGCCCAGCCCTGGCTTGAGCCCACATCCAATGCTGCCCAGTCCTCAGTATATTCCAGTCACAGAGGCCATTGCTTTGGTCTTGGAAATGGTCTGAGAAATGTAGTAGAAGGTGTGGTGGCCAATACAGCTCTTCTGCTTACCTTGATGTGTCAACTTCTCCACCAGGCACCGGGGTACTGGGGCTCCACCTCAGTCCTGAATCTAGTTCTAATCTGAGACTATTGCTTTCCCTTTTTCTCAGTGTCCAACAGAGAGTGCAATTGATCATCTGCTTTTTATTGTATATCTCAAATACTCTGTGTGGTGTGCATGGGTGTGGTGTATGTGTGTTTGTGTGGGTATGTGACATGTAGTGTGTGTGATATGTTGCATGTGGTGTGTGTGGTATGTGAGGGGTGTATATATGGTATGTATTGTAGTAAGTGGTGTGTGTGTGTGCTGTCTGTGTGGTACATGGCATGTGGTGTATGTATATGATACGTACGTGTGTATGTGTGGGGTATATATGTGTGTTTCTGATGTGTGTTTGAGTGGGCAAGTGGTGTGTGTGCTGTGTGTAGTATGTAGTATGATGTAGTATGCGGTGTATTTGTGTTCTTTGCTGTCTTTAGCTGCCCTGGGGAAGAGGATTTTCAGTCATATCAGCAAATTATAAAAGGACAGGGCAAGTGTCTTCTGTAGGTGTTGATTGTGGAAGGGACCAAAATGTGATCATTCACTGAAAACCTGCTAAATATTATAAATATCAGATATCGAGCTCGAGCTCTTGCTCTTTCTCTCTCTCTCTCTCTCTCTCTCTCTCTCTCACACACACACACACACACACACACACACACACACACACACACACACAATTCCTTCAATCCTTACAATAAACCTTTTGTTTACTATAAAAGATATCTGCTTGGGAAAGAGGAAATATTTTTCCAAGACTTTTTAACAACTTTGGATATTATATATAAAGCAAGCATGAGAAGATTCTGGAAAAGACAGACCAACTAGAGACCTCAGGACCCAGGGACTGATATGGGAGTTCTTGGGTTTTCTTTTTGCACCATATACCCTAGTCCTGGAGTTGAAGGATCTAGCAACCTAGAAATACCAGTGGACATAGACAAAAACAAAACAAAACAAAAACCTAACAAACAACCAAAATCCTAACAAAAGCCCCATCTCTCTGACCAAAAGACCCAAGCGAAAGCAACTCCCAAGTCAGAAAACTTTTGAACAGTAACTACCTTACTCCAATCAGACACCACAGAAAAGACTGTCCCACCTCCCTCCACCTGCCAATATGCTGACAAAGTATGATTGGAAATCCTGGACTTCACCTCTCTGGGTTGTGCCCTTTTTCTCCCACAATTCTTCCAGGTGCTGTCAAAGAATAAGCAGGACTTTCATCCTTAACTCTCCAGAGACTCAGGGCAGCTAGGATTCCACCCCTCCCCAGGAGGGATGAAGCACCCTCTTGGTCCATTGGGTTATCATAGGAGACTAGGGGAGGGTCAGGATTTTCACCATTGTCCAGCGGGTACAAGGCCACTCCCCCACAATGTTACTGAGGGCCAGCCAGGGAGCTGAGATTCCCATTCACCCCGGCAGAGATGAGGAGCCCTCTTCTTAGGTGTCAAAAAGCAGGTCTTCGTGGAGAACTTACTTTTTATTGTCGCTCTCAAATACTCTGTGTGGTATGCATGTGTGTGTAGTATATGTGTGTTTGTGTGGGTATATGGGTATGTAGTGTATGTGATACATTGCGTGTGGTGTGTGTGGTATGTGAAGGGTGTTATATATGGTGTATATTGTAGTATGTGTTGTGTGTGTATTGTGTATGTGGTACATGGTATGTGGTGTGTAGTATATGATGTGCATGTGCATGTGCTGTGTATGTGTATGTGTGGGGTATATATGTGTGTATATGGAGTCCAGGAATGAGGCAGTGCCCTACTTCTACTGCCGAAGCAGTATCAGAGGGAACTAGATAAAATCAATGGTTTAAATAAGACCAAGAGTTTCAGAACATAATACAAAAATGTCCAGGTTTCAATAGAAAATCAGTCACTGTACCAACAACAGATTATCTCAAACTGAATGAAAAAAGATAGTCGATAGATGCCAACACCTAGATGACAGAGATGCTAGAATTATCTGACAAGGTTTTCAAAGCGGCCATGATAAAAATGCTTCAATGAGCAGTTATGAGCACACTTAAATAAATGAAAACATAGAAAACCTCAGCAAAGAAATACAAATCCTCAGCAAAGAAACAGGAGATATAAAGAAAAACCAAATCAAAATTTGAGATCTGAAAAAAAAATTCCTATAACCAAAATACAAAGCTCAGTGGAAGACTTGACAGCAGAATGGAGGAGACTGAGCAGAAAATCAGTGAACTGGAAAATAGAACAATAGAAATTACCCAATCTGAACAAGAGAGAGAAAATAAATTGAAAAAAAAATGAATAGACTATCAGGGACCAGGGGACTATAACAAAAGATCTAACATTCTTTTGATCAAAATTCTGGAAGGAGAAGAGGACAGGCTAAAAGTATGTAAATATAAGATTTTAGGAAAAACAGCGTAGGACAAACTCTTCAGAATCTAGGATTAGGTACCTAAGCACAATGCATCAATGGAAAAATTAATAATGGACTTCATAAGAAGTAGAAAGAAACTTGTTCTGTGAAAGACACAATTAAGAGGACAAAGATAGTAACTAAAATATATACAGAACTCACAAAACCCAACAGAAAAATAATCAAGCTAGAATCCAGAAGACATGAAGAAATATTTCATTTAAAAGATTATATAGATGGCAAATGGGCACCAGAAAAGATGCTCAATATAATTAAAAATTAAGAAAATAGAAATAAAAACCACATTTATATATCATTACATACCTGTCAAATGGCTAAAATGAAAAATATTGAGGCAAATGATGGCAAGGATGCATAGAAATTGAATCACTCTTGCATTGTTGGTGGGAATATAAAATGGTACAGTTACTCTGGAAAACAGTTTGGCAATTTCTTTAAAAATAAGCATGCAACCCAGCAACTGCACTCCTGAGATTTTATCCCAGAGAAATGACTTTACACAAAATTCTATACATAATTATTTATAAAAGTTTTTTTTTTTTTTTTTCATGATGGTCCCAATCTGAAAACAACTCAGATGTCCTTTAACAGGCAAATGGTTAAACAAACTGTTGTGTCAGAATACTATGGGGTATTACTCAGTAGCAGAAAGGAACAAACTATGGATATATCCAACTGCTCCCATAAATTTCCAGAGAGTTACTCTGAGTGAATAAAGAAAAAGCCTAACCCAGAAGGTTACATACTATATGATTCCATATATAACCAGTCTTGAAATGACCCCATTACAGAAATGGGTAACAGTTCAGTGGGTGTTAGGGGTTAGAAAGGGTGAGTACAAGCCGGGATCAGTGGCTCAGCCTGTAATTCCGCGCCTTTGGGAGGCTGAGGTTAGTGGATTGCCTGAGCCCGCGAGTTTGCGACCTGCCTGGGCAGGCGAGATCTCATCTCTTACAATAAATAAGAAAATCAGCCAGGCGTGGTAGTGCACGCCTGTAATTCCAGCTACTTGGAAGGCTGAGGTGGAAGGATCACCGGAGCCCAGCAGGTCGAGGCTGCGGTGGCCGAGAGCGGCCACTGCACTCCAGTTTGGGCGACAGAGTGAGACTCCAACTCAAAAAAAAAAAAAAAAGAAAGGGTGAGTACAGGAAGGAATGGGTGTGATTATAAAAGAGCCATGGGAAAGATCACTGGGTAATAGAAGTGCTTATCCATGTCAGTATCTGCGTTGTAACATTGTGCTCTCATTTTGAAAGATGTTATCTTAGAGGGAAACTAAGTAAAGGGTATAGGGGCTCTGTCTGTATTGTATCTTATAATTGCATGTGAATGTGATTCTACAACTAATACAAAATCAAAAGTGTGATTAAAAGAAAAAATTCAATGAGTATTATATTTGCCTATTTCCAAACCACATGCTTGTATTGAGATACTTCATGATTGTTAATTTGATGGCTTATGGTTCGGCCTTGGGTATTATGGTGTCTGCTATCTCCCTCTCAAAACACTTCTGCCATCATGAAACAAGCTTGCTTTAAGTCTCCTGTGGGGCAACAGCCTGCCTGAAGCAAGAAAGAACTAGTCCAGTACTCTGGGGAGGCCCAGCCTTCAGCCATCCTGGCAGCTCAATGTTGCCACCTGAGTGGGCCCAGTTGAGACCAGCAGGGACCAGCAGACCAAGCTCAGAATCATGCAAGTGAATTGCATTGTTCTGAGCCACTAAGATTGGAAGCATTTGTTATGCAGCCATTGATGACAGATACAGGCTATATAGTAATGTGGGGGGATGCAGGTTGTGAAGTATGGGCAGAGCCTTGGATGAGTAGGTGGCTGAAATCCTTTCTTTTCTGAGGTCTGGGGCTCTGTCTGGCTATAAATCAAGGTAGAGACACAATAGGGATCACCTGTGTGGTTAGACAGTCAGCAGAGAGACATTTTTATGTTGGAGAGCAGGATCCATGCTTCCCTTTCAATCTCATCTATTTACAAATGTGCCTCCCTGTTCTGTTGAAATTTGTCTGAGAATTTATGGCTTCAGCCAATTGACCATCCCTTGAATCATTCGGTTTCCTAAAGCCTCAGCTCACAACAGGGAGCCCAGACAACCTTCTATAAAATGATCCATCAACACTATGAGCTGTATACGTGGACTGACTGGCATTCAAAAGCCTTGTATTGGCAGTTTTGCAAGTTATACCTATAATACTCAAAAAAGTGAAAAAAAAGTCCTATGAGTAGTATTCAGCTGTGAACTGCAGACAGGAAAATATCTTAAGCAAAATAACCATAGCTTGCATTTGTTTAGCACTTCATAACTTTCAAAGAGCTTCCAAATCCAAGATGATTTTTGGTCTTTCATGGCATCTCTTTGACATGGGAAAAGGACACACTTAGATGAGGAAACCCAGCTGCCACTCAGGTCTAATGTATTAGGGCTGATAAACAGCTAATCTGACCAAACTTCCTCCCCCGAAATGTAAAATTTTGTCCAATCCTGGCTATACGTACTTCTGTATCGGTAGGATCAGGCACATCACAGATGCTCAGTCTGAATTTGTTAAATATGTATTGTCATAAAATGTACTTTGTTCAGCAAGATAACCTTAACCCTTAAAAAACCATCTAGCTCATAAGTGCACAGGTGATGCTCTTAAGTCAAACTGAATGACTTAGCATTTGTGAACAATGTGTTAAGATTGTTGCTTTTATTTAAATGCTGATTATATTTTATTTATGTATTTATTTTTATTTATCTATTTTTAGGGGTTGAGGTCTCACTCTGTTGCCCAGACTGGAGTGCAGTGGCATGATTATGACAATCACGGCTCATGGCATTCAATGCCAGTTTTTAAAAAACTCACACACTGACTTGGTCCAGTTTATCTATTGGATATGCATGTCCTGATAAACATAAGCTCTTGATGATAAATAGGGTCTTCACTTTAAAGTATCAAATGACAGTGGAGCCCAAATTCAACACTCAAATTCGTAGATAATGTCGGTAGTTCAAACATATTCCCATTTGCATCTGTATGACCTGGGATGCCTCACTTATGCCCTCTGGACTTGAGATTTCTCATCCAAAAATAGGGGCAATGATACCAACTGGGTTGGCAGTTATGATAATTAAGAGTAATATGAGCTAGCTATCTGTCAGAGGGCTTGTTCCACATGAGCGCCGTTACAAGGGCAGATGCTCTCTCTGTTGACAGAGACTACATATTGTAGGTCAGTGTAGTTCAAGTACGCAAATACACTAATCAGAAACAAAAGTATCACTGTCATTGGAGCAATGCAGAATTGAAGCTGCCTTCTCATTTTTCAAGACTCAGGGTAAAGAACACTGCCCGTAGATGTCACCTCTTTCCTTCTCTAAAGGTGGCACCCATACCCTCTCCATGTTTGCAGTACAGACATGGTGCTTGTAACTTCCCACCTCTGTACCTGTGTCCTGGGCTGTATTGAGCTGCCCCTTCTATCTCCTATTCTCCTAGAAGATCTCTAAGATGAGAATCATGCTGGGAATTCCTACCTCCCACATCCATGGTGTTGACCTCTGTTCCTTCCCACTTCACTGGAGTTCCCAAGTCTATCCTGGCTTGAATTGAGTCTTCTATTTTATTCTCCTATTGCAGAGCTGGATTGGGCTGAGCCTGGGGTTAAATGCTGATGGCAGGTGGGGAGGAAAGTTTCTAGGGGGAAGGTCTGGCATTTGGGGGCTCAGCGCTTGGGGTCTAAGATTCCTTTTCCTTGCATCTCCTAAAATGGAGATGGATCTTCCTACTCAAATATAAGCTCTTACCTTGCTGTCTTACAACACACCATGAATATTTTTTAAAATGTGTAACAAAACATATTTGCTCCATGTACACAGAAGTATGCAATTCTATGTGCCCAAAGAGATGCTACTTCTGCCATGGAAAAAACAAATGTCCAGCAGGCATCCTGCTAAAATGTAGATCAGGTTATAGCAGGTCTGAGAAAAGGCCTGGGATTCTGCATTTCTAACAAGATTCTTGCTACTGGTGGTTCTTGTTACACCCATAGCAAGGGGATGCCCTGGGCTAGAACCCTGAATTTAGGGGTAACACCTGTGTGACGTATGACTGCTGCTTGTCCTCTTCTATCTGGGAAATGAAGACAGGGATGCCCATATCCTTGGGTTGTGGGTAGGATTAAAAGTTCTATCGATAACTGTGCGGTTATCAAAAGGTGAGTGGTGTCAAGCAAATTATACAACTTCCTTATACAAGTAAAAGATATGAGAACTTCAGGTATAACAATAAATGAGCTACCAAGTCATAAAAAGTCATGGAAGAAACTTAAATGCATATTGCCAAGTTAGAGAAGCCTATCTGGAAAGGCTATAGACTGTATGATTTCAACTATATGAAATTCTGAAAAAGGCAAACCCATGGGATCTGTAAAAAGACCAGTGGTTGCCAGAGGTTCAGGAGGAGGGAGGGACAAATTGGTAGAGCATCAAGGATTTTTAGGGCAGTGAAAACTCTATGATATGCAATGGTGAACTCATATCCTTACACATTTGTCCAAACCTACAGAATGTAGCACACCAAGAGTGAACCCTAGCAGAAACTATGGACTTTTTAGTTAATGTATCAATAATGACTCATCAATTGTAACAATATGCCACACTAAAGCAAGATGTTAGTAACAGGGAAGTGTAGGAGGGAAATACTTTGTATTTTCTGCTCAATTTTTCTATAAAACCACAACTGCTCACAAAAATAAAATCTATTTTTTAAAAACGAAAACAAAAATAAACATTAACATATATTCCACATTTTTAAAAAGATATAAGAAATTAGCAGCAGTAGGGCACAAAGGACAGGGACAAGCTTCCTCAATCACCGTCTTCAAATCACCTCATTTCTTCCCCTCTTCGCCACAAAAAAAATCAGTAATAAACCTAACAGCAGATCACAGGTGTAATATTATGCCTGGTCCATGGTAAACCTGCTCTTTGCCAATCCTGTGAAGATATTTGATCAATCCTTTTGAGCACATGGCTGCTGTCCTCCCTACTTCCCAGATGCAGGTCACAATGACAACAGCAGCACTTTCCTGAGAGTCCTCTCCAAGACCAAACAAAAGGAAGGTCAAATTCCCAGGAAAAGCATCCTCTACAAGGTTTGCCCTGCAGGGTTAGGCCTGTCTGAGTGCCCACTATCCCTGCTTAACAGTCTCATAGGGTACCTGGCTCTGCAGGTGAGAGACATCATAGAACTTCCTCCAGGAAATCAGGAGCGATCCACAACCACTGCTCTGCTGAGTGGTCCAGAGTTGTGGCCTACACGGAGGTAGAATTTGCCAGTTTTAGTGGAAACAATTGTTAAAAGTATTTTAGTTCCTTTGGTGGTTGAAAATCATAAAGGCAAAGTGACCATATAATTTATCAGTAAAACTAAGACACAGTAAAGAATAAAAGGCAGAGGAGCACTACAGATAATTTTTTTTTAAATCTCATATACACACACAAATCAATTTGGCTTATTATATTGATGGGCCCATAAAATAATTTTTGAAAAAAATTTATTTTAAAATAGCATATTCATGTTCATTAAATCATGATTTTAATAATTTCTTATATTGGTTATGCTAATTTCAAGATAAAGCAACAGTTTAAAAAATACACTGGCACAATCTATGTACTTTGATCTATTTCTCAGCTATGTTCATATAAGATATGTATCACTAATATTTTCTGAAGGATATATTTTTAATATGATTTTAATTTTTAAAATTTCAAAATAGTGACCGTATTTTTTTCCAAAGCTGAATTTTATTGATGATGTACTTGAAAGCTATGACAAATTCAAATAACCCTTTTATTCACATCCTGATATTTTTAGTTGAGAAAATATTTTCTCTGTAGCCTGGTAGCTTCAAATCAATTTCTGCTAAATGTGAATATTCTTATATGTAACATTTTACTGAAGCATATAAATATATCAATCTGCATATTTTCATAGGTATACTCTATTTAAATTATTTAGGTTAAACAGAAATAATGAGTGGAAACTCAAATCTTTAGGAAGAAATAAAGAGGAAAATGTGCATAAATATAAAAGACTATATTTTCCTCTTTATTTCTTTGAAATACGTATGATTATTTATAACAAAACTTGAGAATATTGTATTATGGCATTTAAAATGCATGTATATATAATACACATGGTAACTATAGCACAAAATACCAGGTGAAAGTTAATAGACTTACAAATTTCTATAGCTTTTATGTTACTTATAAAGTGGCACAATTGCAACTCTAAATATACTGAAAAAAGGCTAGGCATGATGGCTCACACCTGTGGCTCACACTCTGGGATGTTGAGGTGGGAAGATTGCTTGAGGTTAGGAGTTTAAGACCAGAATGGGAAGCATAGAAAGACCCTCATTTCTACACTAATTTTTAAAAATTAGTTGGGTATGGTAGTGCAAGTCTGTAGTTACAGGAGAATAGCTTCAACCCAGGAGTTTGAAGCTATGTATATACTGAAATAAAGGGGAAAACAGTTTTTTTATATTTATGTACATATTTTCTTTTTATTTCTTCCTAAAGATTTGAGCTTCCATTCCATAGTATTCCTTTTTAGCCCATTTTTTCAATATATACATAAATAATGAAAAATTAGTGGTGTATATAATAATCTCTAGAACAACCATCAAAAAATGATTATTGTCATGAAAGACCTGAACAACACTATTAATCATCTTTACCAAATTGATACTTACAGAGTACTACACATACAACTTCAAGATACATATTCTTTTCAAGTACACACATGGTGTAATCACCAAGATAGTCCATATGCTAGGTCACAAAACACATATCATTGAAGTTAAAATGAATACAGGAATACCAAATATAGTCTCTGACATGAATGAAATCAAGTTATAAATCAACAACAATATAATATCTGGAAAAACACACATATGTGGAAATTAAATAATATATTTCTAAATAATTAAAGGTCAAAAAAGAAATTACAAGCAAAAAATTATGTTGACCAGATTGCTAACAAAAACTACACTAAAAATCTACAGGAAATTAATTACAAATCTGCAGACTATAGATATAGCAGTACTTTCAGGGAAACATAAATCATTAAATTATCATATTGGGCCAGGCTCGGTGGCTCAGCCTGTAATCCCGCGCCTTTGGGAGGCTGAGGTGAGTGGATTGTCTGAGCCCGCGGGTTCGAGACCCGCCTGGGCAATTTGGTGAGACCTCATCTCTACCATAAATCAAAAAATCAGCCAGGCGTGGTAGCGCATGCCTGTAATTCCGGCTACTCGGAAGGCTGAGGTGGAAGGATCGCCGGAGCCCAGCAGGTCGAGGCTGCGGTGGCCGGGAGTGACCACTGCACTCCAGTCTGGGTGACAGAGTGAGACTCCAACTCAAAAAAAAAATTATCATATTGGAAAATAATAATGGTATAAATGTAATAATATAAAGTTTCATTTTTCAGGAGATAGAAAAAGATTAACTGATGATAAGTAAGAATAGAAAATAGTAAAGATAAAAACTAGAATCAGTAGTACAGAGCAAAGAAAAACAAAAAAGAAATTAATGAACCCAGAATTGGGGTTTTTAAAAGATCAAAAAGTTGATAAACTTCTATTACAATTCATGAACAAAAAGGGAGAGTACAAATTACAAATAATATGCATAAAAGAGAATGACACTACAGATCTACAGATTTTTTTAAATAATAGAATATTGTGAAGATCTTTGAAATAGAAAATCTGAATAGAACAAAATCTATTAAAAAAAAAAAAGAGAGAGATATACCTCGTTCATGAATTGAGGGTTCAATCTGTTTGTTAAGATACCATTTCTTCCCAAATTGATTTTTAGATTTCATGCAATCTTTAAAATAATTCATCAAGGCATGTTTGTAGAATTTGACAAGTTGGTTTGAAATGTTATAAATAAATTAAAATATCTATAATATTAAAATAAATCTTTAAAAGAGAAAAAGTTAGTAAACTACCTAACTTCAAATTTCACTATAAAGCTACAGTAATTGACTTATATAAGAATGAGAGATTGATTGCTAAAATAGAATAGAGTGCCCAAAACTTAGTCCATTAATTTTTGGAGAATAACACAAAAGCAATGCTGTGAAGAAGGAAAAGTTACTTCAACAAATATTGCTGAAGCAAGATGTTTTTAGAAAAAAACAAAAACAAAACAACAACAACAAAAACTTACCCTTATCTAAAAATATACACAAAGATTTAAAACTATAAAGATTCTAGAAGAAAACACAAAATAATGTCTTCATGACTTGAGAGTATAAAAAATTATTTAATACACACAGAAAGACCATAAAATATTTTAATAGAAATAATATTTAGCTTGATCAAATAATCTAGCTTATGCTTTCTTCTCATTAAAAGATAGCATTAGTAAAATGAATGGGCAAGACACAGACTGCAAAAAAATGTTTGCAAAATATGTCTCTGACAAAGACTTTTATCAAATGTATATAAAGAACTTTTAAGACCCAATAATGAAAAGGCAATCTAATTAAAAACAAGCAAGACATTTTAAAGAGACATACAACTAACTGGTCAGTTAGTACATAAAAATATATTTAGCATTATTAGCCATCAGGGAATGCAAATTCAAACCATAGTAAGATATCATTTACTCACAAATAACAAAATAGCTGAAACTAAAAACACTGACAACACCAAATGTTGGCAAGGATGTGAATCAGTCGGAACGCTCATACATTTTTTTGGTGACATTTTAGAATGCTACAACCACTTAGGAAAATATTGGGCAGTTTCTTCTAAAACAAACATATGCCCATGAAATGAAATCATATGTCTACAAAGTAAAGACTTACTCAAGAATGTTCCTAGCAACTCTATTCACAGTAGCCCCAATCTGGAATTAGCCCATGAGTCCAAACAAGGTAACTGATAAACAAACCATGGTATATCCATAACAAAAACTGTAGTGTATTCAGTAATGAAAAATTTTAAAAAGTATTAGTGTTACACAACCACATGGATAAATTCTAAAATCATTATGCTGAGTGAAAGAAACCTTTCACCAAAGAAGTCTATATCATATGATTTAATTTATATGAGGTTCTAGAACAGACTGAACTATTAATAATACATGGGAAAATAAATCAAAGTGGTGACTGCATCTTCAAGTGGAGGTGAAATGGCATGAGGAAATGGGGAGATAAAAATATTCTACATCTTTTTTGCTTAGTCAGTGCAATTAATAAAACTCATTCAATACTATCCTAAAAATTGTGCATTTAGCAACATGCAAATTCTGGCTGGAAAGAATTATATATAAAATTGAGTTAGTAATATGCATGTCAAAGTATTTAGAGACAAAATTTACTCATGTCTACCACCACATTCAAATGTATCTAAAAAATAAGATAGGTTCATGAGTATGTAGAAGGATGGATAGATACATGGAAAAAGTATAATAAATTGTTAATGGTACAATAGATGTTGTGGATGTATGGGTAGTCTGTGCAAAAGTCTTTCGGTATGCTTGAAACTTGGCATAGTAAAATGTGAGGAAACAAGAGTTTCATCAAATGTTGCTTTCCACAAGCTGATATATTCGAAAATGTAATTATAATATTTCAAAATTAAATCTTATCACTTGTCCTGTTATTTAATATCATCAGTTTCTTGCTTACTTTAGAACAGATAGACATTTTAATATTTGCGATTTTCTAAAAGCTTTAAATCTCAAATTATTTTTGGAACTTATTATGTAAAATTATTTGATTAAAGATTTCTGAAATCAAAGATTTTTGAACAAAATGTAACTGAAATGTTTTACAAAAAGTTTACTACCATTGGATTTACAAAGTAGTACTCCAAGACTCAAATGTTTTGAAGACCCATTTCAGTATGGGATACAACAAAAGTGGTGATTTTTTTATGTATATCCAAAGTCAGCTTGGACCTGGTACAGTGGCTCATGCCTGTAATCTCAGCACTTTGGAAGGCAAAGCCAAGAGGATTGCCTGAGCCCAGGGGTTCGAGATTAGCTTAGGCAACTTGGTGAGACCTCGTCTCTACAATAAATTAAAAAACTGGCCAGTCATGGTGACTCACATCTGTAGTTCCAGCTACTTGAAAGGCTGAGGCAGAAGGATCACTTGAGCCCAGCAGGCGAAGCTGTGGTGGCCAAGAGCATGTCACTGTACTCCAGTCTGGGGAACAGAGTGAGACTCTGACTCAAACAAAAAAAAAAAAAAAGAAAGGAAAAATTCAGCTCAGTCACAAACAAAACAAAACACTGTAGGTGACTTGTGTATGTGACTTGTGACTGTGTAAGTATAAAATTATTTGTAAATCCTTGGTTGATATATCAAAATTTAAATACTGTTAAGAATTGTAAATGTAACACATTTTAAGCTCTATGGTTTAATTTAATAAAATAATTATTTTTTCCATAACTCTATATACTATTAAAATTTTATTAAAATTTCTCTACAAAAACCAATACTTTTCCATGTCTAAATTTTCAACAGAATTTATCATAGCTTTCACAACAATGTCAGAAAATCTTTGGCACAATAAATGTTCTAAAACTCTAATTTTATTAATTGTATTAAATAAAACCTCATTTTTTAAATAATTCATTGATTTCCTATTTTACATCTAATGACATTGATGTATAACTTGCATAATTTAACTATTTGCAAATTTATTTTGTAATTATCCACCCAACATCTTAGTAACTGTTGCTTTAGTTTCATAGGTGCACAAGAGAAATTTAAATAGATAATTTAAATTGATTGATTTGATTTCATTGAACAGCCACACTTCTCAGAGTGAAATGGAGCTTTGTTTTTGCAACTACAAATGATCAGTTTTCATAATCTTCAAGAACACACTTTAAAAGATATCAACTTTTGAAGAAGATGTAGATGTTCCTTAGAAACATTCATATCTTGTGGTTTTCACCTGGATAATGATAACAAATATTTTTTTGAAGATGAATGCTTACCATAAAATATGTTGAGAAGCAGAAAATCAATTCTTAATTTTAATTCAATCTGTGCTTTATTTTAGAATACTTTGATGGAGAAAGTCATTGCAAAATAAGTATCTTCAAGCAATAAAATATATTACAGATTTATGCCATTCAGCAAAAGACACTCTGTAGCAAAAGCATCTAGATGACTTTTTTATATGCTCCGTGGCTGAACTGTCCAGCTTCCTCTCCCCACACACATTTTACACTCCCCTCGCCTGCAAAGTCCCATGAGGAAGTTTTTCACGTCTAATCACAGTCTTAACTACAGTACTAGACAACAACGCAGCAGAAGCTATAAGTGCAAGATGGAAGGCTATAAAATCTACCTGGATTATATTAATAAAACTATTGACAATAGTTCCCTTTATGAATAAAACATCGGGCACAAAATGCTATACTGGACAGGAGTCTGGGACCATAGATATAAACTGGCACTATCTTCTGCAGAGGCCTAAGGCCATCCTATTAAAAAATATTCCAGATGGTTCCACTGACATGAACAGACTTGGGGGTCAGACCAATATTCTGTAGACCTGCCCCAGGTATGTCCTGGCATGACAGTTGCTAGTAACGTTTGTCCAGATAACTTTTCCTATCTCCCTTTGACAATGAAAGTCTAGATACATTTATGCAAATGAATGATATATTTTCCAGGTATATGTAATTGAATATCTTTCATGTATAATGAAGACATAAAACTTTATTTCTTTCAAAGCAACCTCCGTGGACTTCATAAAAAGAAGAAATTATCCTGCATTCAGCTTCCGAAGGGTCGGAATACTAGAGATTCGGATTCCGCTCGTCTGCAAATAATTCTCTTGATCCCTCTGGTGTGGAATGGCTGAGTCTAGGCAGCTGGAGGCATGGAGATGTGTACACACCAGCCAGGTCTGTCTTTTGTGCTGCTTCCCCAAAGGGCCTCAGAGAAAATGTTTGGGGGGTATTTGGATCAAAAGTACAAGAGTAAAAATATTAGCAGGTTATCTCATTTTTTTTCTTCTCTAGTATAATTTTCATACCATGATGTTGAGCCAGAAATTGAATTTGAGACATCATGCATTGTAAGACACATCATCAATTTAATAATGGATTTTCTGATTAAAAATGAAGCATGATATTTTATGTAGACCTTGTTTGTAAAACACATCATAATTTTAGAAATACTAAAAAGTGAAAAAAGGCAATGCATCTTAGAATACAGAATACTTAGATCTGAATGTTTTAGTATTCAGGTCATTTAGCACTCAATCATTGTACAGACACTTGCAGGACACATATCACCTGCAGGAGTAGCCTGCACACACATAGACAAATACTGACAAGATGAGTCACATAAAATTTTTATTTGTGTATGTGAAAAACACCAGAGTGTTAGCAATTTCATACGACTCAATCTTAAATAATAACAATAATCGTGGCTTCTGATTATGGGTCAATTATCATGTGCAACACATTTTACCTAAATATTACCTAATTTTCACAAATCAACATAAGAGAGATCACCATCCCACTTTTACAGATGGGGAAACTTAGATGCAGAAATGTATGGATCACTCCTGGAAATGTTCTTCTCTCAAGTTGTAGGGCCCTCTCCCTCCATTTCTCATGTTTCCATGCCTATTGTGGCCCTCTCTGGTCCTACACTCACTGTGCACTCTGGTATTTTTGACATACAAAAATGAAAATTTTCTATGACTCAACTTGACAGTACTTGTCTAGGTGCATGCAGGATATTCCTACAGGTGGTCTATGTCCAGCAAGTGCCTATGCAGTGATTGAGTACTATACAATAAAACTTTCAAATGTAAGTGTCCTGTATTCTAAGATGCAGTGATTTTTTCTTTTTTATGTCTCATGCCTTTTTCTTTTATTTCAATGTTTAATTTTTATTTTAAGATATGGGATACAATTCAGGGTTAGGGACATAAGTGATCATCGTACAGGTAAAGTTTGGGCCTCCCTTTGATCCCTACTTCACCTGATTTGAGATTGAGTACCCTTATTGATGTTTTGTGCCTCCCCTTTCCTCTGGCATTGTCCCACTACTGCCAATTCCTTTCTTATAGCATTATAAGTGTTCAGGGTCCACTTATTAGTGAGTACATGTAATACTCAGATCTTTGTTTCTGTGATAGATCACTGAGTATTATAGACTCTAAATCCATCCAAGTTGCTGCAAAGTCCATAATTTTGTTTTTCTTTATGGCTGCCTAATATTCCATCATCTATATGTACCACATTTTCTTTATCCATTCCACTTTTGATGGACAGCCCAGTTGGTTCCATGTTTTTACTACTGTATGCAGCAATAATGCTGCAATAAACTGCAATAAACGCGTGTGCAGGTATATTTTTTCTTTTCTTTTCTTTTTTTATTTTGAGTTAGAGTCTCACTCTGTTGCCCAGACTGGAGTGCAGTGGCCGCTCCCGGCCACCGCAGCCTCGACCTGCTGGGCTCCGGTGATCCTTCCGCCTCAGCCTTCCAAGTAGTCGGAATTACAAGCATGCGCTACCATGCCCAGCTGATTTTTTGATTTATTGTACAGATGAGGTCTCGCTGCCCAGGCGGGTCTTGAACCCATGGGCTCAGGCAATCCACTCACCTCAGCCTCCCAAAGGCGCAGGATTACAGGCTGAGCCACTGAGCCCAGCTGGTATATTTTTTATAGAGTGATTTGAGTTCCTCCAGGTATATTCCCAGAAGGGGGATTGCTGGATTGTATGGAAGGTCAATTTTCAGATCTTTCAGAAATCACCACACTGTTTTTCATAGAGGTTGTACTAGTTTACACTCCCACCAGAAATGTAGAAGTGTTCCCTTTTCTTCACATCATCTCTAGCATCTGCTGTTTTTTGAGTTATTGATGATGGCCATCCTGAAAGGGAATTAGGTGGTGTATCAGTGTGGTTTTAATTTGCACTTCTTTGATGATTAGTGAGGCTGGGCATTTTTTTCATGTATATGTTGGCTGCTCATATGTCTACTTCTGAGAACTGTCTATTCATATCTTTTGCCCACTTTTTAATAGGGTTGTTTTTTTGTTTGTTTGTTTTTGTTTTTGCTTTTTGCTTTTGGCACGTTTGAGTTCCTTGTAGAACCTATAGATCCCATTCTGTGGTCTGTCTCCCTGCTCTCTTGATGGTTTCCTTTGCTTTGCAGAAGCTTTTCAGTTTGATGAGATCCCACTTTCTGTCTTATCTTTTATGGCACTTGCTTTTGAAGAATTGATCAGGAATTGGCTGCCTACTCCAATATGCCTAAGAGTGTTTCCTATGTTTTCTTCTAGGATTCTTATAGTTTGAGGTTTTACATTCAGGTTTTTGATCCATTTAGAGTTGATTTTTGTGTATGGCGATAGGTAAGGGTCCTGTTTCAATCCTCTTCGTGTGGTCAGCCAGTTTTCCCAGCACCATTTACTGAAAAGGTTCTCCTCTCCCCAGTGGTTGTTAGTGGAAGCTTTGTTGAAGATGAGTTGGTTGAGAAATTGAGGTTTTACTTTTAGAATCTCTATCCTGTTTTATACGTCTATATGCCTGTTCTTGTACTAATACGAGTTATTTTCACATTTTAATAAAGTTACATTTAAATCAAGCTTCTCTTAATGGGAAAAATAAGAATCTCTTCAGATTGCAAACTGGAAAAGGATTTCTCCAATTGTAAAAACATGACCAATCTGTCACCTGAGCTCAGCATCAGTAGGCTCTTGTCCAAAGAGCTGGTCAGGGTTTTTATTATAATAATCTCTCAACCTAAATCCTGTTACTCATACTTGGCATTCAGAATTATACTATAACAACACCAAAACCCTGACTCTGACAGCAAGTGGTGTTCATGGATGGGAAAGGATTTATTCTTCTAACAGTAGATAATCAAACACCAACTCTGTGCAGGGCCCCTCCCTAGATTCTGAAATTAAACAAAGTGGTCTTCAAGGAGGAACAGATATAAAAAACAAATTATGATAACTACCTTGGTGAAGGTGAAAATTCTATGTCACGAATGCATAGACTCCTCAATGGAAGTTTATTGTTGAGGAGTCACTGGAAAGAAGCTATATCGGCAAAAGACCCACATATAGACTTTTTTTAAAATTTTTTTTTAAACTTTCCATTTAAGTTGAAATAATTATAGTAAAGAGTGGTTTAGCATATGGTTGCCTTAGTCTGTTTGGGCAGCTGTAACAATATATCACAAACTAAGCTCCTTAAATAATAGAAGTTTGTTGTTCACAGATCCAGAAGCTGGAAGTTCAAGATCAAAGCCCCAGCTGGTTTGCTGTTTGGTGAGGGTTTGATTCCTGGTTCATAAAGGGTGACTTTTCACTGTGTACTCACATGGCAAATAGGGAAAAGACAGCTCTCTGGGTCCTCTTGTATAAGGACACTAATTCCATCTATGAGGGCTTCATCTTTATGTTCTAACTGCTTCCCAAAGCCTCCACCTCCTAATATCATTACCTTGGTGATTAGATTTCAACATGAATTTTGGGGAAACACAGACATTCAGATCATAGCAAGAATGTATGCTCAATTTAAAGAATAACTTTAAATGAATAAAAGGAACACTCTTGAGTTGACCACTCAGTTTCAAAATGTAACAAAGCAAGTGCTATATAATTCCAAGACAACTTCCATTGTCCCGCAGAGAGTAACATTAATATTAATTTTGTGCAAGAAATCCTTTGTTTTTCTTAATGACTTACCGTATATAAAGATATTCTTGAACAGTATAGTCTAGTATTACCTTCTCAAAAAATAACTCATGTTACGGGTATGAACCTAGATGTTGTGGTGACTAAGAATCGATACTCAATACCTTGGGGAGCTGAGTTTGATTCCAACACTTTTACTCTCAATTTTGTGGCAGTTGGGCAAGACATTTAATAAGGTCATGCTCCTCAGTTTTCTTCTTTGTAAAATATTGATGATAACAGTATATACCTCATGGGGTGCTGTGAGGATCAAGTGAGTTGACACATCAAGCAGGTAGAATAGAACCTGAACACAGTAAGCACCATAAGGGGGCTTGTTGTTAACAGCCTCCTCCGCTCCACTCATTTGTCAACCAACATTATATTTTTTGAGTACTATTATCATTGATGTTTGTATAAGCAGTTTCATTATTTTTACTATTGCACACACCTCTCAACCATACATAAATAATATATAAAATGAGGCGTGGAATTTCTGAGTCATAGGATACACATATTTTCAAATATGCTAGAGAATGACAAATGATCTCCAAAGTCATTGTGTCAATTTATATTCCAACCAACCATGTATAATGTCCTCATTGTTCGGCAACCTGGTCACTATTTGGTGTTGTCAAATCCTGCCATTCCTGTCAACCTGAAAGCTATGAAAAGACTTCTCATTGTAGTAATAATTTTTAGTTTCCTGATGACTAAGAAAAATATCTTGTCATACTTTTATTACCCACTCCTAGTTTTGCTGTTGTGTTCTTGCTGTTTGTTTTGAATTCATTTCATTGGATTTTTTAAAAGTATTTTCTACTGAGGTTTTTTCTTGTAGATTTGGAGGAATTGTTTATATAACTTTATCACTAAACAATCAGTGTCAACTATACAACTAACTTTGTCAGTTTTACATTACAAATGCCATCCTTCAGTTTGTGAATTGTATTTTCACTATCCTAATGCTATCTTTTGACATTTAAAAGTTATAAATTGTAATGCATTTGGAATCACCACCTTCTCATTTTATGATTTATGTCACATCTTATTTAAGGAATGCTTCTCTACCCTGACATCATAATGTCATTGGACTCTATTTGTTTCAGAAATTGGGAAGTGAATTTTGCTTTTATATTACACTCCTTAGCATGATGGGAACAGATTATTGTGTATAGTGTTACATAAGTATCAATGCTTATTTTTCCCATATGGATGACCAATTGCCTCAGCAGCATTCTTTCTTCCTATGGATATATAATGCCATCACTGTCATACTTCAAGCTTCTCTATTGCTTTATTATATTTCTGGGGTCTATATTTCATTTAATTGGTACATGTGTCTATTTTAGTATATTCTGGTTTCCTATTAATGAGTAATAAATGCACCAAATCTTAATATCTTAAAAGAACAACACTAATCTATTTTTCACAAGAAATTACAATTTTTAAAACATTCAGGAAACAGTCTGTTTCAATTCCATGTGGCATTAGTAGGCATGCCTTGGGGCTAGAGAATCCAGTTCCAGGATGGCACATTGCATGACTGAATAGTTGGTGCTGACTGCAGGCAACGAGTAGCCACAGCAACTGACAAGGGCCTTATTTGCAACTAAGTCATGTCTTGAACATGAAAATAAACAGAGAGTCTCTGTACTTTGGGGTTAAAATTGGTATAATTTGAATTGAATTTTTCAAGTGTTTTTTGTTATATAGAGATGCAAGTGGTTTTTGCATGTTGATGATATATTCTGCCAATTTGCTGAAGTCTCATTAATACACTTTTTCTGTAGTTTCTGGTAGTGTTCATGTAAATAATCCTATTCTCTGTAAGCAATTACTTGGGAATCGCTTTTATATGTTGATACACATTATTCCTCTCTCCTGACTTAATGCACTAGTTAGGATATCTGGCCTGATAAAAAAATATTAGTGAGGATAGGAAGCAATTTTTCTTCCTTCCAGCTTCACGGATATAATGCTTTAAATATTTCACCCTTTTATATGATGGTTAACATTTTTTCCCAGTAGTTACTATATATCTGGTTAAGACAGTTATTTCTTATTCTCAGTTGGCCAAGAATTTGTTATCATTAAAAAATGATTTTTATAAAATTATTTCATTTTTATCTATTTTGATGATCTTCTGCTTTTTCAACTTTAATCTGCTAATGAATGCTACCTTCATCTTAATGTACCAAGTTTATGTTCTAGAAATAATCTTCATTTAGCCTCAATAGTTTATGTTTTATAGGTTATAAGAATGAGTTCACTAATGTTCTGTACAATGATCACTTAGGTACCTAATATTGAAATGTAACCCACATCTTTAAAATTTTTTAAATTGCTTTTGAAGAAAAAAATGAGTTAATTCATATTTTGTTTAAAATATTTGCATTTGATACTTCATTTGGATTAGCCTATAATTTTATTTATTGTATTGTCTATTTGGGGGCTTATAACAATATTATAATACTCTCATAAAAAGAAATATCAAGTGTTTCTTTTCCTATAATGTGGAAGAGGTTGAGAAAAAAAATGAATTCTTCATCTAAAATAGTTGAAAAGCTTCCCTAAAACTGATTGGGCCTTAAGGAACCTTTACAGGGATTTAAAATTAGTTTCATATTCTATAATGATTTCTTCTGGAGTTAATCGGTAATTCATATTTTTCTAAAAAGTATCCATACCACCTAATTTATCATTTTTATTATAAAATAATTAATAATACTCCTTTTCTTACCTTTTAATATCTGGCAGCAATGCTCTTTTGTATTTTTCATTCTTCTTGCTCTCTGTGCTTTAGACTGGATATTTTCTATCAAGTTGTGATCCAGCTCACTAACTCTTTCTTCGACTGAGAAGAATTGGCTGTTAACATGCATTTGTTGAGTACTTAATTTCAGTTGTTAATTTTTTTAATTAAATAATTTCCATTTTTAATAGTTTTCTATTGTACTAAATTATAACAAACTCAATAGTTTAAAACAACACATTTATTGTCATACAATTTTTCTATGTAACAAAATATTAAAAAATTGAGATATGGGCATCTTTGGGGAGGGACATTAATCTGCCTAACAAAATCTGCTCTCTGGCTTCTAAAGAATCACATCTATTCCACAAGTAAAGTACATTCACCCTTTCCCAAGATCCCCAAGAGTCTCATACCATTACAGTATTAACTCAAAGTTCAAAAAATTGTATCTAAATCTTATCAGTTCAGAAATCCTGAATCTTTTCATCTAAAGAATTTAAAATTTAGGATGAAGATCTGCATATACCCATCTTGTGGCAAAGTTATTCTTGATCTCTGAGTAAGAAACAAGTCCTCTGTGCCTAAAATACTATAGTGGGACAAGAATACAATAATAGTTGTAGATATTTCCATTCAAAAAGTGGGAAATGGAAGAAATAGAGAATTCCCTGATCTCAAGTAATTTTGCAATCCAAGAACTCCGTTTGAGTTTCAAATGGTATAGAAATTATGTTCTTTGACTCATAGCTTTGACCTGTGGGGCTGCAGCTTCACCCTACAAAGCCATCCTTCCTATTAAATTAAAGATAGCATATGTTTGCAACTTTAAAAGTAGTTTTAAAAGCTTGTGCTTTTTGTTTTTGTTTTGTCTTGTTTTGCCTGTAGAATTTTTTGAGGCTCAGTAGCTGTCTTTCCACTCTGTCCCTTTTGGCAGGTAGCTTTTCTGCTGGTGTAGCATTTTCAGGAATTTTGTGGATCTTCCATGCATGTCATGGGATTAAATCCATTAAAAAATAGGCTCCTTCACATATCTTCCCTACATAATCCCATCTCTATTTCAGGTTTCTGCTGAGATAGCTGAGGGGAATTCATGAATCACATGCCTAATCTCTTCAAAGAGCCTTCAGTACAACCAAATTCTCTGACCTTTCAATCCTTGGAAGTCACTAACAAAACTGTTATTCAGTCACATCCTTGGCTTTCTCTCCAGAAAATGCCTTCCTGACTGTGAATCTCCTAATCTAAGCATCTTTTGCAATTTCAGTAGCATGAGAATTTCCCAAATCAAGTCCTAGTTTTCTTCAACATAACTGTTATTGCTTCAATCCATTCTTTTTTCTTTCATGTTTTACTAAAAACAACAAAGAAAAAACAAACTGCACCATCAACACTTTGCTTGGAAATCTCCTCAGCTAAATATTCCAGCTCATTGTTTACAATTTTACTTTGTATATGACTGCAGAACACAATCCAGCTAAGCCGTCTGCTATTGTAGTACAAAGATTGCCTCTCCTGAAGTTTCCAATAACATGTTCCTCATTTCCTTATGAGTTCTCACCAGTCATGCCTCCCATGTGCATATTTCTACAAACTTTGTATGTATAACAGTTTAGTATTTTCCAGGATGTTAAATGCTTTCTTTACCATGCCTCTCATTTTCTTATGAATTTTTACTAACAGCATATTTAACATCCATATTTCTCCTAACACATTGTTCAGGAAATCTTGACTTTTTCTATCATGTTCCTCAAGGTTCTTCCAGCCTTTCTCTATTGTCAAACTTAAAAGTCATTTCACATTTTTTAGTCATTTGTTACAGTAGCATCACACTTTCTTTTTCCTGCTGTTTCAAATTACCACCAACTTCATGGTGTAAAACAACATAAATTTATTATCTTGCCATACTTGAGGTTAAAAGTCTAAAGTGACTCTCAATGGGCTAAAATTAAAGTATTGGCAAGGTGTGTTTCCTCCTATAGTCTCTAGGGAAGGATTGATTTTGCTGTCTTTTCCATCTTTGATAGCCTGCCTACTCTATTTGTTTCATGGACCAATTCTATCTTCAAAGCCAATGATAGTAGTCCAAGTATTTTTAATGTCACATCACATTGCCAATAACTCTTCCACATTTAAGGAACTGTGTGATTTCTTAAATAATTCAGAATAATGCTCTTATCTTATGGTTAGCTCATTGGCAGTTCAATTTCATATGCAATCTTAGCTCTTGCCATGTAACAGATGTTGGAGATGTTTGATACTGTCTGCAAACTAATTGTGATTGAACATGTTAAAGTATTTTTGGAAAGAATTCAATGGAGAACTGAAATCTATAAAAAAGAATCAAATGGATCATCTATGGGTCTGATTTTGAATTCCATTTTCTCTATTTGTTCTGTCTTTGTATGCATGGTTAGTTTTTTGCTTAAAACTAGACAATGGGTGTTAAAATTTCTGAGACTGTGAATAATGCTACCTTTTTTAGGGAGAGTTAATCTGTTCTCTTTTAGATAAATGGAGTGGTTAGATTACTTTAATCCAAACATAGATTGAGTTGTTTAAAGAATGTTAAAGAATAAGTTGTCATCTCTGTAAAGCTCAGTCTTCATCTGATCTGTTCTCGCTCTTAAAATATAGCAGGTTAAAAATCCCAACTGAGGTGGAGGGTGGCTATTAGTTCTTCTTATGGTTGATGGGTTCTGTAAACAATTTTTTTATTTTTTGTCTTTCAGATACTGTGAGGCTGCAGAAAACTCTGCTCAGTCTTCATTCAATTTCAGCTTTTCTTCTTAGGTTCTTTCACTTCTGCAACATAATAATTCAGAACAGACTTTGAAGTCAAAACCACTGAGTGTCAGGATCATTTCTCTTTTCTCTTCTTCTCTCCGGGATCATGGGCAATCAAATTCTGAGAGTTCTAATAGTCCCAAACTTTGATTCTTACCTCTGTGCTACAATAATCTTTGCAAAAATTTTGACATGTGTACAGTGTCCCTCTGCAGAGATCCTCAGCCTTCTCAAAGTCAAGAATTGGCATAGACCACTGAAGGGAAAGCATCATAAAGAATGTTGGCCTGCCTCATTCTGGTGACCTTCTATCTATCTTTTATGTCCTTTGAAATCTCGACAGCTCCAGGAGTTTTCCAGCATCTTCAAATAGATAGTTTGGTATTTTATCTAGATATCCTTATTGTTATTGTGGTAGTATTAGTCTGTTACAAGCAGAGTTACCATTATTAACCTTTTTTATTAAAAGTTTTTACAACTTGTTTTTATGTATTTTTTAAAGAAAATCAACTTAATGCATATTTTACATACAATAAATAAATCTTTTTTAAGTGTAAAGTTGATAAGTTTTCACTAACATATGCATCCATATAACAATCACCACATAATGAAGATTTCTATCACCCCCCTAAATTCCCTTATACTCCCAGTTAAACACCTTCCCCCACTTCTGGCTTTAGGGAGTCTCTGCTTTATTTCTGTCATTTTAGATAAGATTTGTCCTTTTTAGTATGTCATATAAATGGACTTATAGATGCAGTCAGCTCTTTGTATCTGCAGGTTCTGCATCCATAGATTCAAAAACCATAGATCAAAAATATTTGAAAAAATGCCCAATAAAAATAGCAACACTGAATAAATAAATAAAAATAACACTTGCTGAATAAAATTTCTTCTCCCCCGTGGTTGTTATTGATGGCTTTGTCAAAGATCGAGATTTTGCTTCTAGAATCTCTATCCTGTTCCACTGGTCTACATGTCTGTTCTTGTATCAGTCCAGGCTGTTTTGATTATTGTAAGCTTTTAGTAAAGTTTAAAGTCTGCAATTGTGATACCTCTTGCTTTATTTCTTTTTTTGTTGTGTTGAGGATTGTTTTGGCTGTTAGTGCTCTTTTTTGTTTCCATATGAATTTCTGTATTGCTGTTTCCAGATTTGAGAAGAATGATGTTGGTAATTTGATGAGTATTGCATTGAATTTGTAGATTGTCTTGGGTAGAATGAACATCTTAACAACATTAATTCTTCCATTCCATGAGCATGAACAGTTTTTCCATTTGTTTGTGTCATCTTTGATTTCCTTGAGCAGTGTTTTGTCGTTTTCGTTGTAAAGTTCTTTCACTTTTCTGGCTAGGATGATGCCAAGGTATTTATTTCATTTTATTTTTTGGCTGTTGTGAATGGAATTGTGCTTTTAATTTGATTCTCTGCCTGTTTATTTTTGGTGTATAAAAATGTCCTGGGAAACTGGCTGACCTCATGCAAAAGAATGAAACAAGATCCTTATCTATCACCATACACAAAATCAACTCTAAATGGATCAAAGACCTAAATGTAAAACCTCTAACTATAAGAATTTTAGAAAATGCAAGGGATGCCCTTAGGCAACCAATCGTTGATCACAACCCCAAAAGCGTATGCCATAAAAGATAGGATAAACAAGTGGAACTTCATCAAACTGAAAAGCCTTTATATGTCAAAATAAAACATCAGGAGATTGAGAAGACAACCCACAGAATTTTTTTAAATTGCTAACTGTGTATCTGACAAAGGTTTAACATCAAGGATCTTCAAGGAACTCAAACGAACCAAAAGGAAAAAAATAAAAAACTCAGTTAAAAAATGGGCTAAAGACATGACCAGATACCTCTCAAAAGAAGATATATGAACAGCCAACAGACACATGAAAAACTGCTCAGCCTCACTAATCGTCAGACAAATGCAAATAAAAACCACACTGAGATACCACCTAACTCCAGTAAGAGTGGCCATCATTAATAAAACAAAAACAGCCAGGCTCGGTGGCTCAGCCTCTAATCCCGCGCTTTAGAAGGCTGAGGTGAATGGATAGCCTGAGCCCGTGGGTTCAAGACCTGCCTGGGCAACTTGGCGAGACCTCATCTCTACAATAAATCAAAAATTAGCCGGGCATAGTAGCGCATGCCTGTAATTCCGGCTACTCGGAAGGCTGAGGCGGGAGGATCGCCGGAGTCCAGCAGGTCAAGGCTGCGGTGGCCGGGAGCGGCCACTGCACTCCAGTCTGGGTGACAGAGTGACTCCAACTCAAAAAATAAAAAATATAACAAAAACAACAGATGCTGGCAAGAATGCAGAGAGATCAGACATGGTGGCTCAAGCCTGTATGTAATTTCAGCACTTTGGAGGTCAAGACGAGAGGATTGCCTGAGCTTGGGGGTTCCACACTAGCCTAGGCAACTTGGTGAGATCCCCTCTCTATAATAAATCAAAAAATAATCCGGGCATGGTAGTTCTCGTCTGTAGGTTCGGCTACTTGCACACACTCATGTTTATTGCAGCACTATTCACAATAGCAAAAACATGGAATCAACCCTGTTGCCCATTGAAAGTGAACTGGATAAAAAAATGTGGTACACGTACATGATGGAGTACTATGTAGTCATAAGAAAGGACAAAACTATGGACTTTGCAGCAACTTGGATGGATTTGGAGTTCATCATACTCAGTGATCTATCACAGAAACAAATATCTGAATACTACATGCTCTCACTTATAAGTGGGTTCTGAACATGTATCACAATTCTATAGAAGAGGAATCAGCAGTAGTGGGATATTGCCAGAGGAAGGCAGGGCACATAACATCACTAAAGGTACCTGATCCTAAACCAGGGGAAGTGAGGACCAGCTGGAGTTCCAAACTTCACCTGCATATAAATTACTTGTGTACCTAATCCTGACTTGCGCTTCACATTTTTACAATAAAATATTTTTTAAAAACAACAATAAAATAATATAAAAATTTTAAACAATACTGCATAACTGTTTACTTAGTATTTACATTTCATTAGATATTACAAGTAATCTAGAGAAGATTTAAAGTATATGAGAGGATATCTATAGATTATATGCAAATGCTTTACCATTTTACATAAGGGACTTGAGAAACTGTAGATTTTTTTGCTGTACTGGATCCAGGAACCAATGTCCCACATATACCAAGGAATACACACACACATGCACACACACACACACACACACACACACACACACACACACCACAATGTTTCTTCAACATATGGTTCACAGGAGCTTCCTGCTCTTTGTAAGTTTAGCGATTTTTAATTGGATGCTAGACTTTGTGATTTTATTTTGTTATGTGCTAGATTTTGTTGTTTTCTTTTAAAGAATATAGGATTTTGTTCTTCAGAGAAGTTGATTTGCTTACAGATCAGCTTCATCCTGTGTTCTTTTTTCATCTTTCTTCTTTGACAGATCAAATAGGCATAAAAATAAATAAGTATGGAGTTTCTAATTATTGTAATTAATGTGGTGTACATAACAGCTATTAAGAAATGCAATTCACTGTCACTATAGAATGATATCTACTGCAAAACTTATGTGATAGAAAATTAGATCGTATTTAAAACTCAAAATAAATCTCTCAGAGTTTTTTTTAGAAAGTGGGAATTGTATAGAGTACATTTTTGCAATCAATATTATCATAAATACTAACATTCAACATTTATTAAATAAATACTATATATTTAAGACTCTGTTTAATTCACTAAGAACAAAACAATAGCAAAAAAACAGATATAAAACCTTGTCTAAATGTTTGTCTTTTAGAAGAGGCTAATGCAATATAGGCAAATGTACATTATGCCACATGATGAGACCTGTGGGTAAAAAATTAGTCAGGAAAGTGAAGTAGAAAGAGCCAGGGGTGGATTACACATTGATAAAGGGGTGAGGGAAGACTTTATTGCAATATTAGTATTTCAGCCAAGACCTGAATGAAGTAAAAGAACATTTCATGAATCTTTTCGGAGGAAAGGTTTTCCTACACAGAAGGAGCAGCTCAGTCAAGGACCTTGGCACACAAGGAATGGTCCAGAGGCCACTGGGACTGCGATACAAAGTTTGATGTTTGTTGGAGGTGAAGACTAAGTGGTGGGGACAAACCAGATAGTGCAGATCCTTGCTGCCTGCTGCAAGGACTCTCACTTCTGCTCTGAATGAGACGGAACCCTTGGAGGGCTTTGGGCAGAGGAATCACACAGACTGATGCACTATTTGGAGCATCTGGTCGGCAGTTGTGTTGATGTTATTGTACACAGCGGCAGGTGGAAGTAGAGTTGTGCAAGAAAGTGATTCCAACAGTCTGTGGTGGCTTACTTCACACAAGTGCAGCAGCAAGAAATGGCCATGTTGTGAGGACAAGGCCTTCCATACCCAAGATCTGATTCCACACAGTTTCCACATCTCCTAATAAGACTCAACACTTCACACTCCGCTACTCCACAGAATCCCTTCCTCTGTGCCCTTCCGGGTCACTGCCTCTTGTCAAAATCTCCTTTAGCTCCAGTTTCTTCTCTGGCTAGTCTCACTTTCCTCTGGCTTGAGATCAAGCTGAAAATGCCACACTCTTGGGTTCTCAACAGTTTGGAGAATGCTCAACTCATACACCTAGAATTTGAGGTTGGTATTCAAACCAAAGTCCTTTGACACTTTTGCTATTTTTCTTCTTTATTAAAAAATCCAGCTGCTTTGAGTGTTTGTCGTTTCATCGGTTGCACATTTAGGGTGACCATCCTCTGAGATCCATCTTGCTGCCAATGTTTGCTGAAGATTTGATGCTGCCTCACCTCCCTGGCCTCTGGGTCTGCCTTTCACCATGTTCAATCACTTCAGCAGCCACAGGGAGCACCCTCTACTCTTCAGTTTTCTGGTCTTGCTCCCCTATCCTCTCCCACGTCCTACCCTGGGAAATCTTATTTTCAGTACTGCAAGAGCCTCTTACCCTCAGATCACCACCTTTCTCCCTCATGTCCTTATTCAAGTGGTCCCTCTTCACAGATCTTCATGGCTCAAATCAAGGTCATGTTATTTTGGCATAGAATCAATTGATTACCAACCACTTTTCAAGACCTGTCACTCTCCTTATATCCTGGTTTCACCCTTTGCTCAAATTAGATCTCAGGGGCCATCACTAGAAACCTTATGTATCTCAGCCTCTGGCCTCAGCCTCGCATTTTCTCTGGCCCACTAAAGTCCATTTCTCCAACACCCTGTACTTCTTAGGCTGCTGAACGGGCTGACCATGAAACACTTAACCATGCTGGGTGAACTTAGATTAAGTTCTTGGACAGGTGTGCAAAATAATCTAGCAATCCTAATGTATTTGTAAATTTTTCTGTCTCATTTGTGCAGAACTTTTTCATGCCCTCTTTTGCCTTCTCAGTCCATCATCACTTCACATCTCCCAAGAAAGCAGAAGTTGTCTCCCTTTTGTGCCCCAAACTCACCCAGTTGCCTGCTCCTGGCCTCACACTTGCAGTCTCCCTTTTTGTAGGGGACGGACCCACTTGTATCAAAAACTGGCTCCTCCTGTTATCCCTGGAGAAAAACTGCATGCATGCAATGCCGTCTGCTTTGAAATCAACTAGTTTCTCAATAAAAGGTGTGTGTAGAGTCTTACAAAAATAACAAAGCTTCCCTTGACTTTGTACCTCCCTTTAGCTACCGCCTCATTCTTCATCTTTTCTTCTTGGTGGAACACTCTCATAAGGGTCACCAATATCATTATCTTCATGTCTTCACATCATGTTCCCTCCTAAACTGCCTTTACTCTGGTTTCTGTCCACTGCCCTCCTGACCCTGTTCTTTCTTAAGATCACTGACAACATCCCTGTTGCCATATACAAGATTTATCTTTTAAAAAATGTTTAACTTCATTTCTAAGCAGCAGTTAATGTAATTGACTACCCCACCATCTTGAAGCATGTGTTCTCTTGGCTGCTGGCATACCACATGCTCCTGGAGTTCATCTCTTCCCAAAGCCTACTTGCTTTCAGCTAGGGCTCTGAGCCTGGCAGAGCCTCAAAACTCAACCCTGAACCTCCTATCTGTACATACCTGTTCTGTGGTGAGCAGGTCTATGAAAACCTATCACCCAAGGTCCAGAGAAGGTGAGCAGCTAAAAAAAGAGGCTAGAACGCTCAGTTTCTCTGAAAGAAACATTTAAGTTACTTATGAATAGAAGCCATGATATGCCAGGTGGCCGTGAGAAAAGATGATGGATCTCTGCACCATTACTTCCCAGACTCAGGGCTTACATATTATAGGGAAGGGTTGTACGTGCCTCAGAAGGAATGTGTAGGATAATTGCTTGGGGGCAGAATTTATAGTAATTATATTCTCTTACAGAAGGATCAGTAGATAAACTGGAAATCTTAGAGGCTTTCTGTAACTGCAATTAATCAAAAGTCAACATGTTGGGTTACCATTCAAGACAGAGTTGCCATTTGGGATCCCATTCAGTCCTATGATTTCAAATACCATCTACTCACCAATAACCCTCTGAAGCTTACCTTTGACTATTGGGCTCCAGAAGTGGTAAATGTCTAATGTTATCTCAGACTTATTATGTCTAAAACTGAACGCTTAATTTCCCTCCTGTAGGGCTCAGTGCTTCTGTCAGTCTCCCCTCCCCCCAACCTCTATAAAAGACTTGGTTATCTAGTTACAAATCAAATTTATAAATCTTTGATTCTTCGCATTCTTCCACCTTTTCCAGCCCCCCAGCCCCCACCCCACCCCCATCACATCCAATATCAAGAGGTCCTAGTGCCATTTCCTCAAAAATATCCCAAGTTAGTTCCCTTCTCTCCATCTCAACTGCCAGAGTCTGGCCCTGACTGTCATCGTCTCCCTACTGGACAAAAGCTGTTGCCTTCCAAGTAGGGTCTCAGCCTCAACTCTCAGAGATACATCTAAAAGGTAAAGCAAAGACAATGGAAGGAGTCCGGTCTGCTCCCTAGCAGGTCACATCAGAGTGGCACTGTGAGGTCACCTATTCCATGTCTTGACTGTGTCTTGTGAAAGCAACATGAAGCCCGGCTGACCAGCAAGACTTACTGGAGACAAGGAAGGCTGGCAGAAAATAGGGCCAATCTAGACTGGCCTAAAGTCAAGTTGGATCACCAGCAGGAAGTGAGAGACGCTTCAGTGGAATTAAATGCTATTTAGATTGTGTTTCCAGTGCCAGGAAAGAACTGGCTTCAAGATGGAGCAGAGAGTAATTTTTACCAGATAAATGATAGGAATGTCATCCCCTGAGACATTTAAAAATCTGCTTGGCATCTGGTTTTAATTATACTATCCGTTCACTATCATCCCCAAGACAGTATTTCTCAAAATTCCAAGGATATAATTTCTATCCTTTCATTGGACAAACATTTGCCAAGTGCTTACACTGTAACAGGGACTATACAAAGTGCTTGGAAAAAAACAAGGATGCATTAGACGTGTGCTTACCAGAACACATGTGCAGGAGTCATCTTTGTGTCCATGTACTTTTAAGGGAATCATGCAATACTAGAGTTAAAAATATCTTAGAGGGTCCTACCTTGTCCAGGACTTCCCTCCTGGTCCCTCTAGCTCTGTGCTGTTCCTCCATGAGAACATCCACTGTCACTTTCTCCCTGACCAGCCATCAGTCACTGCTATTCTCATAACTGATTGCAAGTTGATGGGAGGGCTTCTTAGGAGGCTAAGAGGAAAAAGAGCAGGCATCAGCACCAGCTCCAAGCCTGCAGCTGCAGAGTCACAGTATACCTGGTAGGGAAGTCTGCAAGTGTAAATGTAACCTTTGCCATGGTCTCCTGGAATTGCAACCAGTGTTTTTCAAAGAGAGTTTCACAAGGGCACTACTCCTGCAAGATGACCTAATGGGGAGAAAAATAACATTATCTGAGAGTGAGGAAAGAGAGAAAGAGAAAGCTTTGTGTCTTAGTAACTCGATACTCAAAGTCTTCATCCAAAGATTCACAGGACTTACTGTTAGTTATTAAGATGAAGTGACTGAGACATTTAGCAAATGTTCACCCTAAACTACCCTTCCCCAAACATATTTTTATTTGTCACAATTTCATCAGATAGAAATACACCATTCTTGGTTGGACTTTGGGAGAAGTTTGAGTCAGACCAGAAACCTCCCTCCTAATTCTCTGTATGCCCACTCATATGGGTGTGGAGTGGATATTCTGCTACTTAAAATCAACACAAGAAGGAAGAGAGTTTAACTTACAGATCATGCACTGGGACAGTTCAGCTCGCAGGATAGGAGAATGCAGGCTGGACACTCAGGAGACCAAATGTGTGCTTAGCCAGACATTAGGGTGAGAACCCACATGAGCTACTTTTATCTGACCACCCACATACCCCTCAATGAGGCCTCCACATTGTTGCATCTAATCCTCATGACAACCCTGTGAAGTTGAGGCATCATTCTCGACTTTAAAAATTATGAATTGGCCAGATCTGGTGGCTCAGCACTTGTAATCCCAGCACTTTGGGAGGCCAAGGCGAGTAGATTGCCTGAGCCTGCAGGTTCAAGACCAGCCCAGGCAACTTGGTAAGAACTCGTCTCTAAAATAATTTTAAAAAGATTAGCTGGGAGAAGTGGCAAGATGGCGACAGAGCAACTTGGTCTGTGAAGCCCTCTGCAAAGGAGATCTGCAGTGGGTCTCTGACTCTTGCCCCGGGGGACTGCGGACCCCAACATCGCAGCCTGCTCTTCATACGGAGCTCAGCCGTTGCCACCACTGGGGCATCACAACAGACTGGACAGTCACTGCGGCCAAACGGTACCGCCGCCGCCACCAACACCGCCACAGCGCCCCCTCCCCGCTGCCACCACCACCGCCGCCACCACCGCTGCTGCCTCCGTGATGGCCATAGCACATCACACCACCTGGGCCCGAGGCGATCCACTTCAAACCCCTCCAGGGAAGATCTGCTGGGTTCGCTGCCACCTCTCCTGCAACCGAGAGTGACCTCTCCGCCTGCCGTAAGTCTCCTGTTGTCTGCCCTGAGGCAACCAGCCATCTTGTTCCTGTCCGGCCCCACCCCCTCTGGGGCGAGCGGCTGAGATAGCACCACCTGCTGGTGATTCAAGGTAACAACACTAAAACGGGAGAAGCAAGCTTGATAAATACGTAGACCAGAGTGCTGAACGTAGGGTAATCTGAACTTTCCTTCACAGCAGACCAGGGGCAATTGACCCTAACTGCAAACTAATTTACCAGTTTGAAAAGAAAACTAGAAATCAGACCTGAAAGGACATTGGACTTAAATAAAATGTCTCAGAGTGTGCTTCATTGATTCTATTAGTTTAATGACTTAATTATATTCCTACTGTATTGTTCCCTTCTTTCTTTTTTCCTTTTCCTTTTGTTTTCTCTGTAAACCATATCTTTGTATAGAGGAACAGCACACTAATAAGGTGGTTGGTTAGCTTCTATGTTAGCATCACTATATATATTTTTTTTATTGTGAAGTTGTGGGGTACAGTTAAAGGTTAGGTATACAATTGCGTTTCATTCAGGCACCCTGTTGATATAGGATGTTTCCCCGTACCCAGACAGATATTTGCTACTGTTAATCCCATCTCCCTCCCCCCACCATAGTTTCCCATTACGGTCAGTCATTTTCGTATAGTATTGCATTGGATGTTTAAGGTCCATTATATGAGTGAGAACATGTGATACTCAGATCTTTGTTTCTGTGAGAGGTCACTCTGTATTATAGACTCTAGTTCCATCCAGGTTGCTGCGAAATTCATGATTTTGTTCTTTTTTTATGGCTGCGTAGTATTCCATCGTGTATATGTACCACATTTTTTTAATCCAGTCCTCTTTTGACGGGCAGCATGGCTGTTTCCAGGTTCTTGCTATTGTGAACAATGCTGCGATAAACATGCGTGTGCAGGTATCTTTTCTATAGAGTGATTTGTGTTCTTCAGGATATATTCCCAGTAGAGGGATAGCGGGGTCATATGGGAGGTTGATATTTAGAGCTTTTAAGAATCGCCACACTGCTTTCCACAGAGGTTGCACTAGTTTACACTCCCACCAACAGTGTAGAAGTGTTCCCTCTTCACCACACCCTCTCCAGCAGCTGTTATTTTTTGAGTTGTTGATAATTGCCATTCTGACTGGGGTTAGGTGGTATCTCAGTGTGGTTTTGATTTGCATCTCCCTGATGATTAGTGAGGTTGAACATTTCTTCATGTGTTTGTTGGCTGCTCGGATGCTATCCTTTGTAAAGTGTCTGTTCATATCTTTTGCCCATTTTATAATGGGGTTGTATGTTTTTTTCTTTTCAGCATGCTTGAGTTCCTTGTAGATCCAGGATGTTAAGCCTTTGTCGGACCTGGAGTTGGCAAATACTTTTTCCAAGTCTGTAGGCTGTCTCCCTGCTCTCTTGATGGTTTCTTTGGCTTTGCAGAAACTTGTCAGTTTAATAAGGTCCCACTTGTCTATTTTCTCTCTTATGAGCTGTGGGTTTTGGGTTTTGTTCAGGAATTGGATGCCAGTTCCGATTTCCATGAGGGTTTTTCCTTCCTTTTCTAAGGTTCTTATGGTTTGAGGTTTTACATTTAGGTCTCTGATCCATTTGGAATTAACCTTTGTGCATGGGGATAGATAGGGGTCCTGTTTCAATCTTCTGCATGTGGTCAGCCAGTTTTCCCAGCACCATTTACTGAATAGGTTCTCCTCTCCCCAGTGGTAGGTGGTGGAGGCTTTGTCAAAGATGAGTTGGTTGAGAAATTGAGGTTTTGCTTCTGGAATCTCAATTCTATTCCATTGATCTATATGCCTGTTCCTATACCAATACCAAGCTGTTTTGATGATTGTAGCTTTATAGTAAAGTTTGAAGTCTGGCAGTGTGATACCACCTGCTTTGTTTTTTTTGCTGAGGATTGTTCTGGCTATTCTTGGACGTTTGTGTTTCCATATGAATTCCTGCATTGTTTTTTCTAGGTCTGAGAAGAATGTTGCTGGTAATTTAATGGGTATTGCATTGAATTTGTAGATTGCCTTAGGTAAGATGGACATCTTCACAATGTTGATTCTTCCAATCCATGAGCATGGGATATTTTTCCACTTGTTTGTGTCAACTTTGATTTCTTTGAGCAATGTTTTGTAGTTTTCCTTGTAAAGGTCTTTCATGTCTCTGGTTAGGAAGATGCCAAGGTATTTCATTTTTTTTTGCAGCTATTGTGAATGGAATTGTGTTTTTTATTTGTGTTTCTGTTTGTTTATTATTGGTGTAGAGAAATGCGATTGTCTTTTGTACATTTATTTTGCATCCTGAGACTTTGCCAAAGGTCTTTATCAGTGTAAGGAGGTTTTTGACAGATTCTCTTGGGTTTTCAAGGTACACAATCATGTCGTCTGCAAAGAGAGATAACTTGACTTCCTCTTTTCCTATTTGGATACCCCTGATTGCCTTCTCTTCTCTGATTGCTCGAGCCAGGACTTCCAATATTATGGTGAACAGGAGGGGTGAGAGTGGGCATCCTTGTCTTGTTCCAGTTTTCAGGGGAAATGGTTCTAATTTTTGTCCATTTAGGAGTATGCTTGCTGTGGGTTTCTCGTAGATGGCTTTTGCTATTTTGAGGTAGGTTCCCTGTATGCCTAGATGTTCAAGGGTTTTTATCAAGAAGGGGTGCTGGATTTTATCAAAAGCTTTTTCTGCATCTAATGATATAATCATGTGGTTTTTGTTTTGCCATCTGTTAATGTATTTAATAACATTTATGGTTTTGTGAATGTTGAACCAGCCTTGCATCCCAGGGATGAAGCCTACTTGGTCATGGTGGATGATTTTTGAGATGTATTGCTGAATCCGGTTTGCCAGGATCTTGTTGAGAATTTTAGCATCTATGTTCATCAAAGATATTGGCCTGTAGTTCTCTTTCTTTGCTGGATCTTTACCTTGCTTGGGTATCAATGTGATGTTGGCTTCGTAAAATGATTTGGGGAGTGTTCCATCTTTTTCAATCACCTGGAATACCTTCAGTAGGATTGGTATCAGCTCCTCCTTAAATGTCTTGTAAAATTCTGCTGGAAAGCCATCTCTTCCAGGGCTTTTTTTGTAGGAAGTTTTATTATTACGTAGTCGATTTCCTTGATTGCTATTGGTTTATTTAGGGTCTCGATCTCTTCTTTTTCCAACTTAGGTAGGTTGTGTGATGTCAGAAAGTCCTCCATTTCCTTAAGGTTTTCAAGTTTGTTTCCATACAAGTGTACATAGTAGTCTCTAATGATCTTTTGTATTTCTTCAGGGTCAGATGTGACTTCATCTTTTGTGTTTCTGATTGTGCTTATTTGGTTTTTTTCTCGTTTTTTCTTGGTCAGTCTAGCTAGGGGACCATCGATCTTGTTTATTCTTTCAAAGAACCAGCTTTTTGTTTCATTGATTTTTTTCTATTATCTTTTTGTTTTCTATGTCCTGGATTTGGGCTTTTATTTTGGTGATCTGGATTCTTCTGCTGAAATTAGGGTTTTTGTGGTCTTGCTTTTCCAGCTTCTTTAGGTGGCTTGTTAGGTTGTTAATTTCTGTTCCTTCCATTTTCCTCATGTGTGTTTGTAGGGATATAAATTCCCCTCTTATTACCGCTTTTAAGGCATCCCAGAGATTTTGGTAAGATGTTTCCTCATTTTCATTTGTTTCCAGGTATCTTTTGATCTCTGTTTTGATGTCATCATTGACCCAGGAGTTATTTAGCATCATGCTGTTTAGTGTCCATGTCTTTGTGGGGTTTGGGGGGACTTTGTTGGTGTCAATGTTTATTTTTATTCCACTGTGGTCCGAGAAGGTGCACGGTAGAATTTCAGTCCTTTTAAATTTGCTTATACTTGATTTGTGTCCAATTATGTGGTCGATCTTAGAATATGTTCCATGTGGTGATGAGTAGAATGTGTATTCTGTGGTCTTTGGATGGAGTGTTCTCTAGGTATCAATTAAGTCCATTTGGTTCAGAGTCTCATTGAGGTTCCGGATCTCCTTGCTGATTTTTTGTCCTGATGATCTAAGTTTGTGAGTGGTGTATTAAAGTCCCCAGTTATTATGGTGTTAGAATCAATGTCTTTCTTTAGTTTTCCTAGAAGTTGCTTTATGAATGTTGGCGCACCTATATTGGGTGCATATATGTTTAGGATAGATATTTCTTGTTGATGGAGTGAACCTTTTATCATTATGTAGTGGCCCTCTGTATCTTTTTAAATTTTTGATAGCTTAAATGGTATTTTGTCTGAAATTAGGATCGCGACTCTTCCTTTCTTTTGTGTTCCATTCACCTGAAAATTTGTTTCCCATCCTCTTACTTTGAGTCTGTGTATGTCCTTTCTAGTGAGATAGGTCTCTTGAAGGCAGTATATTGTTGCCTGGTGATATTTTATCCATTTTGTCATTCTATGTCTTTTCAGTGGTGCGTTTAGTCCATTCACATTCAGACTAATTATTGAGATGTGAGAGTTCGTCCCTATCATGGAGTTCTTATTGAGTTGTTGTTCTTCCACTTGGTTTTTTCTTTTTTCTTTTTTTTTTTTCTTTCTTTTGGTTTTGGGGTTGGTTCATATATATTTTATTCTTTTCCCTGTACTCTTGTGAAAAATGTTGTTCTTTTTTCCTTTTCTTCTGTGTTTTGTACTTTCTTACGTGTTTCATGTAGAGATGGTTTGGTGGCAGCATAAGTTCTTAGGGATTGGATATCTGGGAAAGATTTTAATTCTCCCTCACTGATGAAGCTTAGCTTGGCCGGGTAGGTTACTCTTGGTTGAAATTGTTTATCTTTTAGGACTTTGAAGATAGGGCTCCAAGCTCTCTTAGCCTGCAGGGTTTCTGCAGATAAATCTGCTGCTATTCTGATTGGTCTTCCATGGTAGGTGATCTGGCCTTTTTCTCTTGCTGCCTTTAGGATTTTTTCTTTTGTGCCTACTTTATTTAGCCTAATTATTATGTGTCTAGGAGTTGGTCTTCTCATTTGTTGTCTTGTGGGGGTTCCCTGAATCTCTTGTGCTTGAATTTTTGCATCGCTGATTAGATAAGGGAAGTTTTCTTGAATGATCTCGTGGAAAGTTTGTTCCAATGTGGTCTCTGTTTCTCTTTCTGCCTCAGGGAGTCCGATTATTCTTAGGTTAGGCCTCTTAAGGTAGTCACTCATCTCTTGAGGGTTTTGTTCTGTCTTTTTGAGCTTATTTTCTGTGTTTTTAAGAGTTTGGGTTATTTCTATATTTTGGTCCTCAAGCTCTGAGATTCTTTCTTCTGCTTGAGTAATTCTGCTTTCCATGCTTATCAATTTGTTATTTATTTCATTCACAGTATTCTTTATTACTGTTATCTCAGATATCAGCTCCTTTCTAGTTTCTTCTTGTGTCGCCTCAATTCTTTTTAATCTCTCCATTATTGTTTTGATATCTACATTTGCATTTTGAGACCCTTCATTCTGGGGACTTTTCATTGTTTGCAGTCCAAAGTCAGTTTTCTCAATGTCTGCTCTCCCAGGCGTCTGGGAGAGACCCATACTCTTCTTTTGTTTTTTCTTCATTTCTGTATATTTTTCTCCCTCTCCCCCTTTCCCTCCTCCTCTTCAATTATGTTTTTGAGGGAAGGTGGGGTTGCTTTTATTTCTCTTCTGCAATGACCTGTTCTTCCTTACGAGGATCTTCTGGTTTTGTTCACTTTTCCCTCTGCTTTACAGTCTGTCTATTCAGCAGTATGCAGCCTTGGTCCCTAGATTTAAAAAGGGGGGCATATAAAAGAGGAAAATAATGGAGGAAGGGGGGTCAATAGGGAGTTAGAAAGAGAGAAGTGCGAGAGGAAAAACAGATATACATACCAACTATCAGGTGAGAGAGAGACACAGGGCCAGGAAGAAGTGAAGAAAGACAGGTAAGAAAGATTCCCTAAAGAATACTGATAGTTACACAGAGACAGGCCAATAAAATCAAGATACAGTTTAAGTCAGAAGGTAAACACAAAACATGATCTAAACCAACAGTTTCAATGATAAAATCATAAGTCAAAATAACCGATCAGACTAGAATCACTTCTGTGATCTCTGATTCCAGCCTCTCCCTTTTGTTTTTTGTTGCAGCGTAGGGGTGGGGCTTTGTCTCCTGTTTCGCATTGTTGCCTTAGGAACTGAGGTAAAGTTTGTTGATAGGTGAGCGGGGCAATGGAAGTCTCTGCCTGGAGAGTAGCAAGGTAGTTTACCCAGATCTGTTTTTCTCCACTTGTCTGGGTCCCCCGGTTTGGGGTCTTGCACTGAGTGCTTCAGTCAGGGTGGGCCCGGAGTTCCAGAGCTCCAAAGCTCCAAAGGACAGGCAGTGTGCAGCGAGAGTGGCTCTGGACCTCCCACAGGTACCTCGGCCAGGAAAAGGACCAGAGTCTCTGAGGGGCGGGCACCCAGAGCCTCCCTGTGTGACTGGCGGTGCCAGGTTCCGGGTGTTGGGCTGGAGACAATGGAGCCAGGGAGAGGGCCAGAGGGGGCAGGGACCCAAAACTCCCCCGCACGCTGCAATATCTGGCCTTAGGAAATGAGGTAAAGTTTGTTGATAGGTGGGCGGGTCAATGGAAGTCTCTGCCTGGAGAATGGCGAGGCAGTTTAAGCAGATCTGTTTTTCTCCGCTTGTCTGGGTGCTCTGGTTTGGGGTCTCACGCTGAGTGCCTCAGCCAGGGTGGACCCGGAGTTCCAGAGCTCCAAAGTTCCAAAGGGAAGGTGGTGAGCAGCGAGAGTGGCGCTGGGCCCCCTATAGAGTACTTTAGCCAGAAAAGGGACCAGAGTCTCTGAGGGGCGGGTGCCCAGAGCCTCCCTGTGTGACCGGCGGTGCCGGGTGCCGGGTGCTGGGTGTCGGGCAGGAGACAATGCAGCTGGGGAGGAATCTGGAGGGGGCTGAGACTGCAGACTTCCACACACAAGTAGAACAGCAGCAGTGGTTGGGGGTGAGCAATATCTGGCCTTGCGTGGGAAGTTCCCGGGCCTGGCACCAGCACGGTTGGTGGTGGGCTGGGGGATGGGGGAAGAGAAGTAATAGCCTTTTTGGGAACTCACGTTCAGAGAATCTCACCAGTTTACCTATGCCATCGCCATCTTGCCACGTCTCCATGTTTTATTTTTATTTTTTATTTTTTGTATGAGAGTTGGTTCGTCTGTAGCTGTGGTCTATTGTTTTTATCTGTTTCAGTATAGGCCTCTCTCTCTATTTGTTGGCACACTCATTTGTTTCCCCCTTGCTCCTCAATCTCTCCACTCCCCTCTTCAACCCACTATCTACTCCATTCTCTCCCCTCTGCTAACCACATTTTATTTCAGGGAGTAAACCTACAGCCCCACTGCACAGAAAGATTCCAGAGCAGTGGGAAGTGGGTCCCACATTATCCACACACCTGTCAGCGAATACCAGTACCTGTAGATAGATTTTGAATCACAGCTCCCCCATTAAGTAAATCTCAAAACTGCAAAAAGGACCACCTCCAACCTACAGTGCAACTCCAGAATTGAACAAACTAAGAGGACATACACAAAGAATAGGAGATTGAACAAACAGAAGTAAAACTAATCCCTTTACCCCTGAATAACAGAATTAGAGAAGACGGTGACGTGGAAGGAAGGAAAAAGTAGGGAGGGGAAAAAACCACACAAATGAAGAAAAACCAAAAGAAGAATATAGGTCTCACACAGACCCCTGGGAAATCAGACACTGAGAAAACAGATTCTGGAACACAAACAATGAAGAGCCCCCAGAATGACTGGTTACATGCAACAAACCCAGACATCAAGACATTAATGGAGAGAATTAAAAAAATTGAGTAGAGACAAGAGGAAAATAGGAAGGAGCTGACGTCAGAAACGACAGCAGTAAAGAATACTGTGATGGAAATGAACAACAGACTATAAGCATGGAAAGCAGAATCAGCCAAGCAGAAGAAAGAATTTCAGAGCTCAAAGACCAAAACACAGAACTAATCCAAACTGTCAAAAGCATAGAAAAGAAGCTCAAAAAGACAGAACAAAACCTGCAAGAGATGAATGATCACTTCAAGAGACCAAACCTAAGAGTAATTCGGCTTCCTGAGGCAGAGAGAGAAACAGAAGCCACACTGGAACAAATATTTCATGAAATCATTCAAGAAAACTTCCCTCATCTCATTAAGGATGAAAAAATTCAAACACAAGAGACTCAGAGAACCCCTGCAAGACAACAAATGAGAAGACCAACTCCCAGACACATAATAATTCGCCTAAACAAAGTAGCTGTAAAAGAAAAAATCCTAAAGGCAGCAAGAGAAAAAGGCCAGACTACCTACCAGGGAAAATCAATTAGAATAGCAGCAGATTTATCCACAGGAACTCTTCAGGCCAGGAGATCCTGGAGCCCTATCTTCAAAGTTCTAAAAGAGAAACAATTTCAACCAAAAATAACCCAGCCGAACTAAGCTTCATTAGTGAGGGAGAATTGAAAACTTTTCCAGATATCCAATCCCTAAGAACCTACGCTGCCACCAGACCACCTCTACAAGAAACACTTAAGAAAGTACTGAACACAGAAGAAAAAGAAAAAAGAACAACAGCATTCTTCACAAGAGTGCAGGCAAAAGATTAAAAACACACATGAGCCAACTCCAAAACCCATAGAAAGACAACAAACAAACAGGAACAACTCTGTAAGAATCTTATGACAGGGATCAACTCTTGCATTTCAATTATTAGCCTAAATGTAAACGAACTAAATGCACCACTGAAAAGACATAGAATGGCAAAATGGATAAAATATCAACAGACAACAATCTATTGTCTTCAAGAGACTCACCTCACTAGAAAGGACATCCACAGACTCAAAGTAAGAGGATGGGAAATAAACTTTCAGGCGAACAGAATACAAAAGAAAGGAGGAGTAGCGATCTTAATTTCAGACAAAAAACCCTTCAAGCTATTAAAAATCAAAAAAGATACAGAAGGCCACTACATAATGATAAAAGGCTCAATCCATCAACAAGAAATATCTATCCTAAACATATATGCACCCAACATAGGTGAGCCAACTTTCATAAAGCAACTTCTAGGAAAACTAAAGAAAGATATTGACTCTAACACTATCATAACAGGGGACTTCAATACCCCACTCACAACCCTAGAGAGATCATCAAGTCAAAAAAATCAGCAAGGAGATCCGGAACCTCAATGTGACTTTGAACCAAATGGACTTAATTGATACCTACAGAACACTCCATCCAAAGACCACAGAATACACATTCTACTCATCACCACATGGAACATATTCTAAGATCGACCACATACTCGGCCATAAATCAAGCATAAGCAAATTTAAAAGGACTGAAATTCTACCAAGAACCTTCTCGGACCACAGTAGAATAAAAATAAATATTGACACCCACAAAGTTCCCCCAAAACCCACAAAGACATAGACACTAAACAGCATGATGCTAAACAACTCCTGGGTCAACGACAAAATCAAAACAGGGATCAAAAGATACCTGGAAACAAATGAAAATGAAGAAAATTCTAACCAAAGTCTCTGGGATGCCCTGAAAGCTGTAGTAAGAGGGGAATTTATATCCCTACAAACACACATGAAGAAAATGGAAGGAACAGAAATTCACAACCTAACAAGCCACCTAAACAAGCTAGAAAAGCAAGACCACAAAAACCCTAATTTCAGCAGAAGAATCCAGATCACCAAAATAAAAGCCCAAATCCAGGACATAGAAGACAAAAAGATAATACAAAAAATCAATGAAACAAAAAGCCGGTTCTTCGAAAGGATAAACAAGATCGATGATCCCATAGCTAGACTGATCAAGAAAAAAACGAGAAAAAAACCAAATAAGCACAATCAGAAACACAAAAGATGAAGTCACATCTGACCCTGAAGAAATACAAAAGATCATTAGAGACTACTACGTACACTTGTATGGAAACAAACTTGAAAACCATAAGGAAATGGAGGACTTTCTGACATCACACAACCTACCTAGGTTGGAACAAGAAGAAATTGAGACCCTAAATAGACCAATAACAATCAAGGAAATTGACTATGTAATAAGAAAACTTCCTACAAAAAAAAAGCCCTGGTCCAGATGGCTTTCCAGCAGAATTCTACAAGACATTCAAGGAGGAGCTGATACCAATCCTACTGAAGGTATTCCAGGTGATTGAAAAAGATGGAACTCTCCCCAAATCATTTTACGAAGTCAACATCACATTGATACCCAAGCAAGGTAAAGATCCAGCAAAGAAAGAGAACTACAGGCCAATATCTTTGATGAACATAGATGCTAAAATTCTCAACAAGATCCTAGAAACTGGATTCAGCAATACATCTCAAAAATCATCCACCATGACCAAGTAGGCTTCATTCCTGGGATGTAAGGCTGGTTCAACATTCGTAAAACCATAAATGTAATTAAACACATCAACAGATGTCAAAACAAAAGCCACATGATCATATCATTAGATGCAGGAAAAGCTTTTCTTAAAATCCAGCACCCCTTCTTGATAAAAACCCTTGAACATCTAGGCATACGGGGAACATACCTCAAAATAGTAAAAGCCATCTATGAGAAACCCACAGCCAGCATACTCCTAAATGGACAAAAATTGGAACCAATTCCCCTGAAAACTGGAACTGGACAAGGATGCCCACTCTCACCCTTCCTGTTCAACATAGTATTGGAAGTCCTGGCTAGAGCAATCAGAGAAGAGGAGGCAATCAGAGGTATTCAAATAGGAAAAGAGGGAATCAAGTTATCTCTCTATGCAGATGATATGACTGTGTACCTTGAAAACCCAAGCGAATCTGTCAAAAGCCTCCTTACACTGATAAAGGCCTTTGGCAAAGTCTCAGGATACAAAATAAATGTACAAAAGACAATCGTATTTCACTACACCAATAATAAACAAACAGAACCCCAAATAAAAAACAGAATTCCATTCACAATAGCCACAAAAAAAATGAAATACCTTGGCATTTTCCTAACCAGAGACGTGAAAGACCTTTACAATGAACATTACAAAACACTGCTCAAAGAAATCAAAGCTGACACGAACAAGTGGAAAAATATCCCATGCTCATGGATCGGAAGAATCAACATTGTGAAGATGTCCCCTTACATAAGGCAATCTACAAATTCAATGCAATACCCATTAAATTACCAGCAACATTCTTCTCAGACCTAGAAAAAACAACACAGGAATTCATATGGAAACACAAACGTCCAAGAATAGCCAGAACAATCCTCAGCAAAAAAAAACAAATGCGGTGGTATCACAATACCAGACTTCAAACTTTACTATAAAGCTACAATCATCCAAACAGCTTGGTATTGGTACAGGAACAGGCATATAGATCAATGGAATAGAATTGAGATTCCAGAAGCAAAATCTCAATTTCTCAACCAACTCATCTTCGACAAAGCCCCCACCACCTACCACTGGGGAGAGGAGAACCTATTCAGTAAATGGTGCTGGGAAAACTGGCTGACCACATGCAGAAGATTGAAACAGGACCCCTACCTATCCCCATGCACAAAGGTTAACTCCAAATGGATCAGAGACCTAAATGTAAAACCTCAAACCATAAGAACCTTAGAAAAGGAAGGAAAAACCCTCATGGAAATTGGAACTGGCATCCAATTCCTGTATAAAACCCGAAACCCACAGGTCATAAGAGAGAAGATAGACAAGTGGGACCTTATTAAACTGACAAGTTTCTGCAAAGCCAAAGAAACCATCAAGAGAGCAGGAAGACAACCTACAGACTGGGAAAAAGTATTTGCCAACTCTAGGTCTGACAAAGGTTTAACATCCAGGATCTACAAGGAACTGAAACGTACTGAAAAGAAGAAAACAAACAACCCCATTATAAAATGGGCAAAAGATATGAACAGACACTTTACAAAAGAAGACATCCAAGCAGCCAACAAACATGTGAAGAAATGCTCAACCTCACTAATCATCAGGAAGATGCAAATCAAAACCACACTGAGATACCATCTAACTCCAGTCAGAATGGCAATTATCAATATCTCAAAAAATAACAGCTGTTGGAGAGGGTGTGGTGAAAAGGGAACACTTCTACACTGTTGGTGGGAGTGTAAACTAGTGCAACCTCTGTGGAAAGCAGTGTGGCGATTCCTAAAAGCTCTAAAAATCAACCTTCCATATGACCCCGCAATCCCCCTACTGGGAATATACCCTGAAGAACTCAAATCACTCTATTAAAAAGATACCTGCACATTTATGTTTATCGCAGCGTTGTTCACAATAGCAAGAACCTGGAAACAACCATGCTGCCCATCTAAAGAGGACTGGATTTTTTAAATGTGGTACATACACATGATGGAATATTACGCAGCCATAAAAAAGAACAAAATCATGAATTTTGCAGCAACCTGGATGGAACTAGAGTCTATAATACAGAGTGACCTCTCACAGAAACAAAGATCCGAGTATCACATGTTCTCACTCATATAATGGACCTTGAACATCCAATGTAATACTATAAGAAAATGACTGACGGTACTGGGAAACTATGGGGAGGGGAATGGGATTAACAGTAGCAAATATCTGTCTGGGGATGGGAAACACCTCTTATAGACAGGATGCCTGAATGAAACGTAATTGTACACTTAACCCTTAACTGTACCCCACAAAATCATAATAAAAAATATTGATTAATTAAAAAAAAGATTAGCTGGGCATGGTAGCAGGCACCTGTAGTTGGCTACTTGAAAGGCCGAGGTGGAAGGATCACAGGAGCCCAGCAGGTCAACACTGGGATGGCCATGAGCGTGCCACTGCACTCCAGTCAATGTGACGCAGTGAGATTCCAACTAAAAAAAAAAAAAGACTAAGGATTTAGGGATTAGGAATTTAGGGCTCAGAGAGGTCTAGCAACTTCCCCAAGGTTGCACAGGGAGTGGCAAAGGGGCAGGCTTTGCCTTGGCTTGACTCCTAATCAGGTCTCTCTTGTGCAAACTGTGGCCATAGTGGGAGAGGGCAATGCAATAAAATTAAGGGCAAAATTATGGGAAGAGGATGGGAACTAAATTAGCTGTGTGTCTGCAAGAAAGATGTGGCTGTTCCCATTGCTCACCTGGGCCAGTTGCCACCCAGGGCCTGGGACAGTGAGCCAAGAAAAAAGAACCTCCAGAGGGAAGCAGGCTGGGAAAAATCAGAGATAAAGGTAATAGTTCTCTCTGGACATCTTCTGGGGCCATGCTGTAGTGAGCAGGGTGTTATATATCAAGTCATCAGATGAGAGAAATTAGTAGATTCTTGGGAAGAAGGAGGCAGAAGCCCCAGCAGATGAGGTTGCCCATCTCAGGAGTAACAAGGTGGAAAGTCTAGTGGAGTTAAAATATAGAGAAGAGATTTAATTTCCAACTCCATACATCACCAAAACTCCAGGGATTAAATTAGAACCTTCAGCTGGGAATAAACCAAAAATGAGCAACATGGCAGGTGCTACAGGCTATTCAAATTTGGGTTCATCTCTCAGACATGCCCATAAATCTTGGCTCAGCAACTCACAGGCACAAGATAGAAGCAGGCATGGTCTGAATAAACCACTCACATGCAGCTGCACTGGACCTTCTCTGTTTCAGAGAGGGACTGCATCTGCTCAGATTCACATATGTGCCCATGGCAGTTGAAGAGCAAGTTCTGTTGCTTCCTTCCCTAGAATGGCTGCAAGGACGCATGACTCAGTCCTTCCTGTGATTTCGCACAGCCACCAGTCAGGGGATGGGTGCCATTGGTTTGCAGACTGTTTGCAGCTGTAGCTGTTGACCCAGAGTGGGGCTCCTATAAATCAAACGAGTTCTGGGGAGTTCAACTGAGAGGAAATGGAAAAGAGGCATGCCACAGGGGTGAAGGGCACATCTTAAATTTTATCAAATTACGGATGCTAATACATCTTTAAATTTTCATTTAAAAATTGATAAGTAAATTCATATTATTGACTTTACATTTCAGTATACAACTTCCAAAATGTTTTTAGAATGCTGACCTCAATTAGTCCTCACAAAAATTCTGTTGAAGGGACTGCAGGTTTTCAGCTCTGACATGTAAAGAGATTGGTAGTCATCGCTCCTGCCTCAATAAGAAGGAGACACTGAACAAACTAAAAACAAACAAATTTCCTTTAAGCCCACCAGAGAGTTGAGATTGCAGGGCAAACAGAGTGACAGGTAAATCAGGAAGCCAAAATTATAATCATAATTGAAACAGAAGCTACTGGAGCCACAAACTGGTAGGAATGTTTAGGTGGTCATTTTGACAAACTGCTCAAAGTGGAGTGTGGACTAACGTGAGCATGAGAAACTTCTCAGGGCCACTGTCTGGGGAAACCTCATACTCTTATGAGCAGCATGTCCAGGAAGTCCACCAGTCTTTGGAGGTGAAGATCTAAACATGCACTCACATGGCACTAGAAAGGGAAAGAGGCGAGTACTTGTAAAATGTAAATTCTTCCTAACAAGGGCCTGCAGTCTCAGGCAGAAGACTTTCTCAGTGCTTTATTCCATGTGGGAAGAGGGAAGTCCCCCAATTCCAGCCACCCAGCCTAGAGAAATACATGTAAGGATCACATCCCAAAGAAACAGGTTCACTAAAAGCCTGAGATTTAATTCATAAAGTTAAAGAACATTTTTTCTTTTCCACACCTTATCCCCACCTACCTTGCCTCCACTATAATATCAAGGCATGATGGCTGTAAGAGCTTCAGGATAAAGACTGTCTCTGAAGGAAGATACCTAAGGATTCCACACTCAAGAGGGTAGACAAAACAAGGAAACTAAAAGAATTTAAAGACACTGGCACCTATAGTTGCAATGAATTTTATGTGCAGCTTAACTCCTAGCCAGTAACACAAAAGCTCACATTAAAGTCCTATTTATATCAATCCCTATTAATTATTACAACAAAGTCCCTATTAATCAAAACAATCCAGCTTTCCTCAAAGAATTACAAAATTGTTTTACCTATTGTCAAAAATCAGTCTGAATGCAAATTAAACATCAAGATTAGAGTCAGATATGACACAGATTCTGAATTCTAAGACAGGAAACTTCAAGTAACTATAATATTTGAGGGATCTAATGGGAATAAAAAGGTAGACAGGTAAGAAAAGATGAATAATATAAGCATAGATATGGAAACTTTAGGAATCAAAAGGAAATACAAGAAATCAAAAGCTTGAACCAGAAATGAGGAACACCTCTGATGGATTCATCAGTGGACTGGCTACAACCAAGAAAAGAATCAGTGAGCTTAAAGATAGGTTAACAGAAATTCCCCAAACTAAAATGTAAAGGGGGGGGAAGTGAAAAGAAAGGGACAGACCATCCAAGAATTGTGTGACAATTTCAAAGGGTATGTCTTAGTCCATGCAGGCTGCTATAACAAAATACCGTAAACTGAATAGCTTAAACAACATACATTTATTTCTCTCAGTTTGTTTTGCTTTTTTTTTTTTTTTTTTTTTTTTTTTGAGTTGGAGTCTCACTCTGTCGCCCAGACTGGAGTGCAGTGGCCGCTCCCAGCCACCGCAGCCTCGACCTGCTGGGCTCCGGCGATCCTTCCGCCTCAGCCTTCCGAGTAGCTGGAATTACAGGCATGCACTACCACGCCCGGCTGATTTTTTGATTTATTGTAGAGATGAGGTCTCGCTGCCCAGGCGGGTCTCGAACCCGCGGGCTCAGGCAATCCACTCACCTCAGCCTCCCAAAGGCGCGGGATTACAGGCTGAGCCACCAAGCCCGGCTTTCTCTCAGTTTGGAGACTGGAAGTCCAAGAACAAGGCACTAGCAGATTCCATGTCTGGGGAGGGCTTTCTAGTTTGCAGGTGGTGCCTTCTCCCTGTGTTCTTACATGGTGGAGGGATCAGGGCAGCTCTCTTGAGCCTCTTATAAGGATGCTAATACCACTCGTGATGGGTCCACCCTCATGACCTAATTATCTCCCAAAGAATTCACCTCCCAATAAAATCACATTGGTGGTTAGATCTCAGCATATGAATTTTGGAAGGGGGGCATAAATATTCAGGCTGCATCAAGGTTATATTTATGTGTGTGTATATATATTAAACATATATATATCATATATATGATTAAAATGTCATCAGAAAAAGAGAAAGCATATATATAGTAATAATACATTGATATTGTTAATATGAACAGCAAACAAGATTTTAAAAATATTTCTAGGTTTATGATATTAATATTATATCCAAACATCAGCAAACTGAAGAAAAAGAAAAAACCTGAAGAGTCAGAGAAAAACATAACATCTTACTTATATGGGAACAAAATAAAAATTCAGTAGACTTCTCATCAGGCATCATGCAAACAGGAGATTGCAGTGAAATATTTCCAATATTGAAGTGTTGAAATTTAAAATAAAACAAATTCTATAATTCTACATTCAGTGAAATTATCCTTCAGAAGTGAAGAAGAATTAATGATTTTTTCAACAAAAATTGAAGGAATTCGTCACCAGAAAACCTGCCCCACAATAAGAGTTAATAGGAATTCTTCAGAAAATAACATGGGCCAGAAATTCAGACCCCATAAATTAAGGAAGAGCATTGGATAAGGAATAAGTGAGAGTTAAACAGAATCTTTAATTTTCATTAATTTTTTTTTCCCTAGAGACAGGGTCTCACTCTGTCACCCAGGTTGGAGTGATGTGGAAAGATCATAGCTCACTCTAACCTTGAACTCCTGGGCTCAAGTGATCCCTCTGCCTCATTCTCCTGAGTATTTGGGACTACAGGCATGGGCCACTGTACCTGGCTAATTTTTTTAAAATTTATTTTTAGAGAAATGGGGTCTTGCTATGTTGCCTAGGCCCATCTCAAACTCTTGGCCTCAAGCAATTCTCCTGCCTTGGACTCCCAAAGCACTAGGATTATGAATGTGAACCAGTTTGCCTGGCTTATTTTTTTAGTCTTAATTGATTCAAAAGACAACTGTTCAAAGTAGTAATACTGACAGTTTATTGTGTGATTATAGTATATGGATTAATAAAATGGTAAAAAGGAATAGGAGGAGAAATTTAGAATATTATTATAAGTACAATCACTATACATGAAGCAATATAATGTTATTTAAAAGTGGACATGGATTAATTGAAAATGTGAACTGAATACTCTAGTGCAGTCAATTGTTTTAAAAGACTTTTTTTCAAAGTATAAGAGTATAGTAGATACACTGAGAGAGGAGATAAAATGAAATCTTATAAAATGCTCAGCTGAAACCAGAGAAGGAAAAAAAAATGGAAGGGAGGGGAAGATTTTTTAAGAAGAAATAAAGAACAAGTGTAATTAAAACACGAACATGGTAGATAGTAATAAAATTATATTTTGAAAGTCACTTTAAATGTGAATGGTCCAAATATACCAACTGAAATACAGAGATTGCCAGAGCCGCTTAAAAAAAAAGAAAACAAGCAAAAAACCCCAAGTATATGTTATCTACAGGAGACCAACTTTGAATATAAAGACTCAGATAGATTAAAAGTAAAGGCATGGACAAAGATATAGCATGCTGATACTAACAAAAAGAAAGCTGCAGTAGCTATATTAATTTCAGATAAAGCAAACTTCTAAACAAACAAAAATAGGTTTTAAAAAGAGATACTGCATAATAATAAAAAACTAATTATTTAAGAAGACATAACAACCTCAAAAGTGTATGTACCTAACAACAGAGTATCAAAATAGTTCAGGTAAAAGTGAAAGAAGAAATGGACAAATCCTCTATTATGGTGGAAGACATCAACATCTCTTTGTCAGCAATTGATAGATCAAGTAGGCAGAAAATCATTAAAGGTAATGTTGACCTGAACAGCACTGGATCACACTGACATTTATAGAACACTTTATTCAACAATAGCAGAATACACATTCCTTTCAAGTTCACATTGAACATTCACAAAAATAGGCCCCATTCCAGGCCATAAACACATCTATACAAACTTTCAAGACTAGGAATCACATAAAATCTGTTCTCAGAAAACCATGGACCTAAAAATTACTAACCGAAAGATAGATGAAAGTCCCCAAAATATTTGAAGATTAAACATTTCATTTCTAAATAACGAGTCAAATAATAAATTATAAGAGAAATCTAAAACAATTTTGAACTAAATAAAAATTACAAAACTTGTGAAATGTAGTGAAAGCAGTGATTAACAGGAAATGTGTAGGATTAAATGCATAACATAGAAATTAAGAAAGATCTAAAATCAATACTCTAAACTTCCACATTAAGAAACTAGAGAAAGGAGTACAACTTAAACTTAAAGAAAGAACAAGGAAAGAAATATTTTTTAAAAAAGAACTGAAGTCATTGAAATTGAACCAGAAAAACACTAGAAAAATTTTAAAAATTAAAAGTTGGTTCTTTTAATAATTATATAAAATTGATAAACCTCTAATTAGGCTAACAAAGAGAAAACACAAATTACCAATGTCATAAGTGAGATAAGGGTCCTCACTACTGAACTCAGGATTCAGTAAATTAAAATGAAAATAAACTAATATACAAACAATTCTATGATTACACATTTGATATTTTAGATAAAACAATTTCTTACAAAGCACAAAACACACAAAATGAGGATTAGATAGGCTTGAATAGGCATATATCTAATAACAAAGTTAAATCAATAATTAACAACCTTTCAACAACAAAAACATAAAATAAAGCCCAGATTATTTTATTGGTGAGTTTCTCCAAACATTTAAAAAGAAACGATACCAATTATCTACAAATCTGCCTTTCTCTTCCAGAACAGAGGGAAGCACTCTTAACTCATTCTCAGTCTCACAACAATGCCAAAACCAGAAAAGGATGTATCAAGAAGGAAAACTACAGAGCAAAATCTCTCATAACAAAAATCCTCAACAAAATAACAGAAAGTTAAGTCAAAGAATGTATAAAATAATTATATAATATGACCAAGCAGGATTTATTTCAGTATGCAAAAGCAATTCAACATTTAAAAATCAGTCAATGAAATCAATCACATCAGCTGCCTAAAAAAGAAAAGTCATATGATATTCGTTAATACTAACAAAGCATTGGACAAAATCACTACTGAAAACTCTCACCAAACTAGGAATATAGGGGCACCTTCTCAACTTGATGAAGAACATCTTTTTAAAAGCTACAGTTTAGTATCACAGTGGCGAGAAATGGGATGCTCTCTCCACATGACTGGGAATAAGGCAAGAATAAGAAAATGTCTTCTCTTTACACTCCTGTTCAGCATCATATTGCAAATTTTAGCTAGTGCAATAAGACAAGAAAAGGAAATAAAAAATAAGTATACATACTTGAAAGGAAAATATAAAACTGTCTTTATTCACATATGTCATGGCATTATCTATGTAAAAATCCCAAAGAAACAAAAAAAACCTATTAGACTAATAAGCAGTTATAGCAAGGCTACAGTATAGAGGCTAACACACAAAAGTCAACTGCCTATATACAATGAACAAATTAAATTTGAAACTTAAAAACAATATTACAATAACACTAATAAATAGGTATACAGAAGTACTTATAGGTCTCACAAAGTGTGTATAGGATCTATATGAGAAAAACTATAAAACACTGGTGAGTAAATCAAATATATAAATAAAGGAAGAAACAGTTTGTGTTTATATATTGCAAGACTCAATGTTGTTAAGATATCAGTTCTTCTTAAATTGACCTACAGATTCAAGAAAACCTATCAAAATTCCAGCAAGCCATTTTGTAGACATTGACAAACTGATTCTAAAGTTTGTATGAAAAAGGCAAAAAATACAGAATAACCAACACAATATTGAAGAAGAACAAAGTTGGAGGACTTCTACTTGACATCAAGATATACTTTAAAGCTAGAATAATCATGAAAGTTTTTATTGGCAACAGAATAGACACATGGATCAGTGTAACAGAATAGAAAGCCCACAGAAATATAGTTAACTGATCTCTGACAAAGGAACAAAGGCAATTCAATATAGAAAAGACAGTCTTTTCAACACATTGTACTATAACAAGTGGATATTCATATTCTAATAAAATGAACCTAGACACAGACCTTAAAAGCATCACAAAATTAACTCAAAAGAGATGACAGATCTAAATGTAGAGTTCAAAACTATAGACATACAATGAATAAAAATACATAGAAATATGAGTACATAGAAGAGGAAAAGGAAGAGGAAGAAAAAGAGGAGGAGGAGGAGAAAAAGACAGCTTAGGAAAAATTACATGTGATCATGAGTTTGGCGATATGTTTTTAGATATAATACTAAAAACACAATCTAGAAGACAAAAGATAAGTTGAAAGTTATTAAAATTAAAAACTTCGACTCTGTAAAAGACAATATTAAGGGAAGCCGCAGACTGGAAGAAAATATTTGCAAAACACAAATTTGATAAAGAATGTGTGTCTAAAACTTTAAGAAACTCTTAAAACTCAACAATAATAAAATAAGAAGCCCACTAAAGAAATGGGCAAAATATCTAAACAGACACCTCATAAAAACAATATATGCATAGCAAATAAGCATAGAAAAAGATGCTGTACCCAATCTGTTATTATAAACTGCAAACTAAAACAACAGTGTGAACCACTACGCATTTATGTCAGAGTGGCTAAAATAAAATAAACGACTGTGCAAATTGCTGGCAAAGATTGGAACAACATAAACTCACATTAATTACCGGTCAGAATGTAAAGTGGTACAGCCACTCTGGAAGACAGTGTGGAAATTTCTTTAAATATAGTCTTATGATCTCATCCAGCAACTATGCTCCTGGTTTGAAAATATATGCCTACAAACAAACAAACAAACAAAAACTCCTCATACAAATGTTTATAGCAATTTTATTAATCTATTAATGTTAATTAGTTTATTGATTAATGTTTAAGCAATTTTACAATCACCAAAAACTGGAAGCAACCAAGATGGTATTCAGTAGGTGAAGTGATGAACAAAATGTAATTCTTCTATTCAAGATCGTACTATTAGCAATAAAAAATTAATGATCAAGCCACAAACAGACATGAATAAATCTCAAATGCATATTGCTAAGTGAAAGAATCAGTTTTAAAAGACTTCATACAGTATGATTCTCATTGCATAGCATTTTGGAAGAAGTAATATACAGAGACAGGAAATATATTAGTGGTTCAAAGAGTAAAGGTGAAGATTAAAAAAGGAAAGCACAGGGTAATCTTTTAGAATAATAAATATTATGTATGATACAGTCATGGTAGATACATGACTATACATTTTTTAAACCCATAGAATTTTACAGCACAAAGATTAACCTGAAGGTACATATATATTTTAAATCATTTAGAAGATCAAGGGAGTATCAGGATGGAATGAAGAATGTGATAAAAAAAAATTGTGTTATAAATGTGTGACACAATCTCATTGAAGAGGATGGGAGAGAAAGATGCTGACCTAAGCAACTTTGCAAGTGAATGTTCTGTAACACTAAAGACAAAAGTAGATATAAACAAGCACTGTGCTTTAGTTGATATGGTTGTTTCCACAGGACATTACTTAACAATTCTGAAACCATTTTATATGTATACTAAAATTGAACATTTAAGTAAATGATTTTCCACTGTTGGAATAGGAGTTTAGAAACAAGCAAAAGGTAGAAGCTAGGATGATCCATGAACTCTTTTTCAGCTTAATATGAGGGTTACACACATAAATATTTATAGATACGTGTATGTATATGTATTAGTGTATTAACACATACATATTTCCTTGCTCCATCAGAAGAAAAAGCACTCCAGTAGCAGTAGGAGACCTAGCATTTAGAGCTTGGTTTGTAGTCCCATTCTCCATAAAAGGAACCAGGACTTCTTAGAGAAATGTCTGATTCTAAGACTAGAGCATGATATATAGAAGATGAGTGTGGTGCTTCCTGTGGTGCCAGAAAGTAAGGGAAGCAACATGTGCTCACACAAACACAAACACACACACACACACACACACACACACACACACACACACACACACACAAAATGATGGGGCTATGTCAGTGGGATAAAATAATCAACTGAAAGAGCTCCCATGGCCAGAGCTGAAGCATCTTAGCAACAAAATTAATAAAATAATACTGGATTAAAATACGGCAAATGAAATAAATATTCATAAGTCCATACTGATATAAATAAATGACTGAATAAATAAATATACCAGGAAGAAGGAGTGAATCTCCCATACAGAAGAATCCCAAGTAATTTATGTAGATACTCCATACCTTGTATATATACATAACTCCATCCTCCTCAAGTGTAGGCTGCACAGGGTGACCTCATTATCAAAGATTATAGTATGAAAATGAGGAGGAAAGAGTAACTTTACAATGAAGAAAATTGACCAACACACCTTATTCAGGTGATCAAGGTCAACATCAATGATGATAAGTCAAGCTGATAGAATGTAAGTTTGATAGGAGGTGATGAAAATGACACTTCACCTCATTGGCGTTTCTTGCCAAATCTGTAATCTCACTCTAATATAGAAAAGCATCAGACACATCCCAACAGTGAGTCATCCTACAACTCCTCTTTGGAGAGTTCTTGACCAGTACTCCCAAACTGTTGAGGTCAAAAAGAAGGAAAGTCTGAGAAACTACCACATCCCAGAGGAGATGTGGCAACTAGATATAACATGGTATCCTCTATGGGTTCTTGGAATAGAAAAAAGACATTAGGCAAAATCTGAATGAAGTATAAATAAATCTGAATAAAATATGGATTTTAGATAATAACAATATGCCAATATTTGTTCATTAGTTGCAGCAATTGTATCCTACTATGCATGATTTAATAATATGGGAAACTAGGTGTGAAACATACGGAACCTTTTAGGTTATCTTCACAACATTTTTGAAAATATTTTTTACAAAATGTTATTTAAAATAAGAATGAATAAAATAAAAATAATAAAATAATAGTTTAAATAAAAAGCTTATTTAGAAAATGAGATAGCAATAATTCCAGAAAAAAATAAAATAAGAAAAACAAATAAGGGACAAAATCGTATTTTATGAAAAGGAAATCATTCATATCTAACACAATTAGTAATGAGTATATAGTTTTAGGAAGCATTTTGTATTTTAAATTATAAGAAAATAGGAAGCCAGAGACTTCTTGATATTATTTCAAAGGTTAATACTCAATTTGATTAACTTAGACATTGATAATACCTTAGATAAAAGTATCCTCATTTTAAATTTATTTTTAAATGACACTGTTATCCCTGTGCTGTAAAGACCATATTGATCTTGGGCGTGGAAAGGATTATAAAATAGTCAGCATTTGCCAAGTATTTATAACAAACTAAAATAAATCTATGTTCTGATATAGATTAAAACATTGCTTCAGTGCTCAGATAATTACATAAATATTTTGAAACTCTATCTTGAATCATTTATCCTCAAAATAAACAAATTATATTAGTCTATTTCATTTTGTATACTAAAAAATCTATTATATTATAGTATCTTGTTACATGAAAATGAAAAAAGATACTTATAAAATTGTAATCTTTAGCTCCAGCAGTATAACTGCTAAAAAAGATTCTTCATAAGGATTATGAGGACCCATTTTATAGCTTGCACAGCTCAAGTGTGATAAGAGTAAGTAATTGGAAATTTTTAATTTGTTCTGAAGGTCATAAGATCTGGTGTAAGAAGCCATGTCATTCAAGCAAATAAATAAATTGAAGGGAAGTGAAGTGATATAAAAATCCCGACAAAAAGAATTCTTATGCCCATTCCACAGATGTACAAATTGTATCCAAGGCCAGCTGGCTGCTAAGGACAGGGCAGCACAGGAGCTAGGTCTTGCTGGGCATGCATGGAGAATGGTGAGTCAGAAAGATGTGCTAAGGAGCATGGTTAAGAATCTACTCATGAAAGAAAATGGACAGGGAGAAATGCACAGGTTGTTCAGAATATGCGTTATTTGAGAACTGGCTGCAGAACCCTGAACTGATGCAGGAGAGAAATTAGTCATACCACATGGCTGTGGGGTTGGATACAGTGGACCCAGGTGCACCATTGCCCTCTTCAGCTGGGCCCCTTCACTCTGCCAGGTCCTTGATACTCCTCCATAAACACATGGAGGATAACAACCTCTGTTCAGGGGCTTCAGAACTCACTGAGGTGATCGGATTTGTGCCAGCAACCGGGGTATAGCTGAAAGTGAGTCCCTGTGGGGCTAAGGACATCCAGAGGTGTCACAAGGTGAATGTGGTCAAGAGCAGGCTCATTGGCTCAAGGAGTTTTCTTGACTTTGTTTTTCTTTTTTTTTCTTATTCCCCACCAAAAGACCTTGCCCTTGCCCTCTAAGCATATCAGTGTGGAAATCACTTGTGGGTATCTTTGCTAATAAATCTTCACTTTGTTGGATTGTGCAGAGTGATTTTCTCTTTAGCAGAACTTTTCTTAAAGTCAATCAGCAGCTGAAGCAATTGACTGGCAGGGTAAATGTTATTTTTTTTAAAAAAAACACCTGTAGTCATGCTGAGAAAGTTATTAGAGTGACTGACCTCTTCAGGACCAGCTCAGATTGTTGTTGATAATACTTTGAATTTTCTTTTGCTCTCTCCTGCTTACAGAAAGGAGAAAAATACATTTATTCCCAGGTCACAGCCTGAGTATCAAAGACCCCCCATCTCTCAGTTTGTCTCAATCTAGTCTCCAACAAAATATACATGGAGAACCTGAATGAACATGTTGTATGATCCCAGTGAGGTCAGCACACCAGGATACATTCCTGGTGTGATGGTAGGAGCTAAGTCTGAGGAAAAGGAGAGTCTTTCAGCAGCTGAAGGGAGCTACACTTTTTCCTTCTACTGTTTTTAAGTCATTACAAGCCAAGAATAATTTGAGCTAAAGCTTAGTATGCCCAGGGAAGGTATGCTAAATAATAATAATAATCAGGTGTGGGGCCCACTGGAAGGAGAAAGGATGGAGGAGGGAGGACATAATGCCACGGGGAACAGGCCCATCTCTGATAAGATGTGGTGGAAAGAAATTAGAGATGCGGGAGAAAGAAAATGCTAGTACCCTTCACTATGCTCTTTGTGGAGTTCTTCCTCTGAGTCGGCTCTATGCTTGGAGCACTACATCTAGTCTTTCTTCACTTCCTAACAATTCTCCTTTTGAATGTTCTTTCTATAGAGCAAGGAGAGAAAGGAATGACATTTTTAGAAACTCTGGGAATTTTCCAAAGTCACAAAACAGACAAGCAGTTGAGTATGGATTAAAATCTGATTGCTTCCAAGTGCTACTCCAGGCCACTCAGTAAGATCACCCACCTGAGTCCACAGGAGAAGGAGGGCAGGGTGAACAAGAGAGCTTGGGTTCCTGAAGATGGTGGCCTAGGTTCAAATCAACGGCTCACCACAACCATATTCTATACAGCCCAGCCAAGTTTCCCAATCTTTATGAGGCTCTGTTCTCTATTCTATAACCCAAAATGCTAAGAGTTCATTAAATGAAATAATGCCTAGCAGCAGGAGAGTCCAGCACAGTGCCTGACCACAGTAGGCATCCTGTACAGTAGGCATTCTGTTGCATCCCTTTAGTCACTCAGGGCATCAAGATTAATGAAGTGCTCAGGACCAGAGGGAGAAGGCAGAATCCGCTGATACATAGTAGTCAGTGCATGCAAAGCCTCACTCAGAGCCTGTAGAAGAAGGGGCTTGTGTACAATTCCCTTGAGGACTTCTGGAATATTCTTGCACAGAGGCCTTTCTCCAGGAAGGGAGGGAGCATTAGTGACCAGTGTGGTTCCTGCTGTCTCTCAGTGCTCTTCTTAAGAACTACTGAGGCTCTGCTGTGTGCCTCTCTCTTCCAGGTCCTCCTGTATCCTTGCAATCATTAATCCAAAGCCCGTGTCCATACATTTTATAGCAGCATAAAACCCTACAGTTTCAGGGGCTTCAGAACTCATTGAAGTCTGTCTCCTTATGCTATAGATGGGGAGTCAGAACCAGAGAAGAGAAGGGTTGCCAACCGGCTTAGGCCACTCCTGGGTCAACCCTGTCAACTCTGTCAACCCATCCTAGCAATTCTCCAGGGCTGGAGTCACCTGGATGTCAGCTGCCCACTGGCAGGCAGTCACCCACACTAGCACGGAAGGCACTGGGCATGGAGAAGACATGGACTTGGCAGACGTGGATGGGTTGCCATCCCTACCTCCCATAGGATAAGGACTGAGAAAATTGGCCCACCAGACTCTCAAAATCTTGCCTAAAACTGGGATGGGAAAGTAAAGGAATGGGTAAAGCTTTCAGGAATGCTCAGACTCATGTGCTCTCTGCATGGATAATCATACTGTGTGCCATTCTTACCACTTTGAAAATGAAAAGGGAGGCTCTGAGAAGTTACAAAATCTTCCCACAGGTATGCAGCTAGAGAGAGACAGAGGTTGGAACAAAAGGAGATGTTCCAAAGCCTGTCCTTGGATGACCACAGCAGATCCCAGGGAGTGGCAAGCTTGCGTTATCTCCATTAGATTCTGTCCTCCATGGTTAGTGTGAAAGTGAGTGTAGTACTCAAAGTGCCTGTCCTCCCAGAGCTGTGACCTTAGGAATCAGAAATGGCAGAAGATCAATAATGTGAGTCTGAGGATGAATTCAAAGAAGGATGGACCAACAGTGGCAGGTTCTGGAATCCCAAGCAGATCTTGGGCCTCTGTTGGAAAATCAGTCCTTAAGTACAGCTCAGCCAAACTCCAGGCTGTCAGCTTTCCAGCACAAGAGACAGGACAGCAACTCCTGCTCTCTTGCCAGACAGGGTTGTTTTGAAAATTGTATAAGATGAGAAGTTTAAAAGTGTGTTTAAAGCCATAAAGTATTAAAGAAATGTGCAGTATTATTAGGCCTGGCATTTAATACAACATCATTAAAGCTGTTAGAGTTTATTTTTAATTTTATAAGCTAAGCTAATGCTTGTCTAATTTTGAAATGTTTCCCAAACCTCTGTAATGAGTATATAAACGACTTAAATTATGGCATTTGTAAGACTTGGGGCTCCTTTGGGAGATGGGCCATATACGTGGATGAGTTTTCTTCCACAAATCGCTGTTCAGAAATCTTCACTTGTAAGTGAAAGTATCCCACATTCCACTCACCTTGCTCAAGCAAAGAAGAGCAACACTCTCCCTCTGGGCACAATTATCCACTTTTGCATGCAATTTGAATATAAGCCCCCTAAATCCTCAACAGGCTACATAAAGGGGATTTTGTGCTAAGGACACACACATCGTGGCAGGAGGGGAGATGCTGAAAGCAAGCAAGACAGAACTAAAAGCAGGTCCTATTTTCTGTACACCATATTTCCTTTATCCGTGCATCTGTTGGTGGGCACTTAGGTTGATTTCATATGTTGACTATTGTGAATAGTGCTGCACTGAACATGAGAGTGCAGACTTCTCTTTGATATACTGATTTCAATTTCTTTGGATGTACACCCAGAGTAGGATTGCTGAATCATATGGTATTTCTATTTTTGTTTATTTTTTGAGGAACGTCCATGCAATTTCCATAAAAGCTGTGCTAAGTTGCATTCCTAGGAACGGTATATAAAAGTTCCTTTTCTTTCACATCCTCAACCATAAAAAAGAATCACGGTGGCTCAGGCTGTAATCCCGTGCCTTGGAAGGCTGAGGTGAGTGGATTGCCCGAGCCCACGGGTTTGAGACCCACCTGGGCAACTTGGTGAGACCTTATCTCTACAATAAATAAATAAAAAATTAACCAGGCATGGTAGCACGCGCCTGTAGTTCCAGTTACTTGGAAGGCTGAGGCGGAAGGATCGCCGGAGCCCAGCAGATCGAGGCTGCGGTGGCCAGGAGCGGCCACTGCACTCCAGTCTGGGAGACAGAGTGAGACTCCAACTCAAAAAAAAAAAAAAAGAATCAAGTTTTACAGTTGGAGCAACATGGATTAAACTGGAGGACATTGTGATAAGTGAAATAAGCCAGGAACAGAAATACCAATATTTTATCTCAGTCATATATGAAATCTAAAAAAAATTGATCTTACAGAAGTAAAGATTAAAGTAGTGGTTTTCAGATTCTGGGGAAGTGGGGATTGGAGAGGAGGGAGATGGGGAGAAGTTCGTCAGTGGGTACTATGTTACAGTTAGATAGGAGGAATAAGTTCTACTGTTCCATTGTGCAGTAGGGTGGAAGAAAGAATCTTGAATGCTCTCTGCCCAAAGAAATGGCAAATGTTTGAAGTGATGGATTTGTTAATTACCCTGACTTGGTCATTACACACTGTATGCATATATTGAAACATCCCTTTGTATCCCAAATATGTAAATTAAAAATAAAATAGGGCAACCTCCTCAGGTCCCCTCCCACTCTGGGAGCTTTTCTGTCCTCTCAATAAATCCTACTTTCTAAAAAGAAAAAGGAAAGAAAAGAAAACAAACAAACAAAAGAGCAGATTCAAGAGCCAGCAAAGGCGTTTAGGGCAGGAGCAAAGCAGACAGACAGTGGCTTTCAACTGGCCCAGTAGCATCAATTGAATCATTCTCCTTGCTCTATCAAATTCTGGGATCTTTACAAAGTAAATACATCTGGATAGTGAAGTTTCTAAAACCTTTACTTGGACATCTCTATTGCAACAAGCATTTTGGGTGACATCCTCTCTTGAGTGTGCTGCCTTTCTGAGGACGATTGTCCTATTCTGGGTGAGCCAGATTCCCAGGAGGTGAAGATGAAGGGTGAGTTCTCAGACATGTGAATTGACCTAGAAAAAGCCCCATCCCAGCCCCAGCCTCCTGTCCTAGCTCAGCAGACTCACCCTTGCACCTCTGGGCTCTCTGTCCAGCATCTTTGCATCTGTGTGCCTCCAGGGACGCTGTGAACTTGTTGGACCATGGTGGACTATGTGCTGGACCATGCTGAACTATGTGCCTCCAGGGACTCTGTGAACTTGCTGGACCATGGTTTGTCTTATTTTTATCTCATAAAATGATGTGATAATGTATGCCCCACAAGCTGTGGTGGGGATTAAACTTTATAATGTACATTTGATACATAATGTAACAAGTACTACGTCTACCTCCTCTATTAGACATCCACTGATGAGAAAGGGCCCTGTGTGTCTCACACTGGGGGCAGCAGGTGTCATCGCCAAGCTTGGCTAAATTATCCAACTTCTGGTGAGACCAAAAGCTTCTTATGCCACTTCTGTGGTGGCCAGGAGTTTGCCATGAAACTTTCACAGGTCTGCATGGAGAGTAGCTCCTCCAGGTCCTCCCCATGGATCTGAGAGGCATGATCAGAGTGCTATGGGTTGAAAGTGTACTCTCTAGATAACCAACAAGGCAGGGAAGTGCTTTGAGTGTCCCTCTCTGGGTCTCCCCAACCTCACGAGATGGGTGTTGAATGCAGTCCTGCTGGAGAAATCACAGATGCTGAGCGGGTTCTACCTCATGTGCTGAGTTCCTATTATAATAGCAATATTTACCACAGATAGAGAATCAAGTCATCTGCCCATTCATTCATTCTCTCATTTATCGACTGCTTCATTCCTTAAGGCAAGTTGCCAGGTGCTATGTCTGCAGCTGGGAATACACAGGGTGACAGCTCAGCTTCCTATCTCATGAAGCAGGAGCCTCCAGCAGAGCAAGTGGTAATGGTCATGTCCAGCACTCTTACCTGCCCACTTGGGGTCAAACTCCTTCCTCTCCAAGGCCCACTTTTCTCATCTTTATTATATAGAAAAACATTGAACTGCCTCAAGATTTGCTGAAAATGAAATAAACTAATCATGTCAACCTCTTAGCCTGGAGTCTGTCCCAGAGTACTACACAATTATTAACTGGTACTCATGTGGTTTTTGTTGGAGGTTTTGGAAAGACCAATAAGGGCACAACCAACCCTTGTGAAGGGCACAGTTGTGGAGAGGAGGCCAACGCAACTTCTGCTCCACTCCCCACTGTGTCACCCTCTTCTCCTTCACTACGAGATGGACATTGAATGCAGCCCTGCTGGAGAAGTCACGGATGCTGGCAGGGTTCCACCGCACGTGCTTGGTTCCTATTATAATAGCAGTCACATCTTCCTTCCTTATCTTATTTTTCTGCTTTTGCCCATGCCTCCCTATCAGGACTCCTCTCCCAGTGCATCCCAAGGCCTGGATGGGCCCCCAAATGAATTTTTACAAGTAGACAATTGGGAATGAGTTGCTTTTACACAGGACTGAGGGAACTCCAGGTAATGCAGATTTCAAGGGCTGTGGGGTCTGCCCTAGAAACTTGCCCCCATGAGATCCCCAGGTGAGAGTGAAGTCACATTCCTCAGTGAACTTGTATTTGAGCCCGGGGAGGTGGGGATGCAGTGACAACACAGGTTCCATCAGAAGGAGCCAAAATGGTTGTCGACCCACCAAGTCTCCATGAGGCCCAGAACAGTGCATGCTTTTTCTAAAGAGGCAGCAAGTGTAGGCAGTCCTGGAAAAGGTAATATAGGGGACCAGCCCAGGGAAGACCAGGAGACTTTGAGTCTTTACTTCCATTTTTGCTACGGTGGCAGTAGCTGGGTAGTCCACAAGTAGACACTGCAGGGTCACCAGCAGATGGGTAGTCCTGGCAGGGCTCCACCTAGCTTCTGCCAAAAGCTGTAACTCTCAGTCCTGGGTACTGGGGAAAGGCTTCCTGAGAGCAGAGAAAGCAGATAACCAGTCTCCCCACAGGAAAATAATGCCAGGCGGGGTCTACCAGAACAGAGGAGAAACATGCTCCCATGAGGTTTATTTGGGAGTGTCTTGAAATCACTGGGGATGGAGGAACCCCCATAACAGGCAGATGTACAGCCAGAATGTCTGGAATGTTAGGTTTTTTAAAACTTGATATACAAAATATTGTACCTATTTAGAGTACATTTTGATGAGTGTGTGTATATGTGTGCACCTCAGATGCAATCTTCACCATCAAGTACTGAACATATCTATCACCTGACAAAATTTCCTTTTGTCTTTTTGTGTGTGTGTATGCTAAGAACATTTAACATGGGGGCTATTCTCTTAATGTTTTTGCTTTGTTTTTTGAGTTGGAGTCTCACACTGTCACCCAGGCTGCAGTGCAGTAGCACGATCACAGCTACTGTAACCTCAACCTGCTGGCCTCAGGCGATCCTTCTGTCTCAGCCCTCCAAGTAACTGGCATGTGCCACCACACCCAGTTAATTTTTTTACTTATTGTAGAAACAAGGTCTGTCCATGTTGTCCAGGCTGGTCTCGAACTCCTGCATTCAAGCAATCCTCCCACCTCAACCTCCCAAAGTGCTGGGATTATAGGCGTGGGCCACCACACCTAGCCATCTCTTAATGTATTTTAAAGTGTGCAATACTGTACTGCTAATGACAAATATTGTGCTGTACTGTAAATCTCTTAAGGTAGCTCCACTCCACCACCTTCCAGGCAAGGCCAGGGAACCCTAGGCTTGCGTGGAAAGAACCCAGAGGAATGTCTGCACACAGTAAAAGCACAGCAAGTGTACATAGAGGCATCATTTGTTCACCTCTGTTCACAGGAGGTAGGACGATTCCCCACATAAGGTATAGGGAGAGATGATTCCTGGATCCTTGCAACAACCCCTGAGGAGTTTTTAATCAGCACACCAGGATGCCAAGATGGCATAAAGAGATTTAGACATGCCATTAGCAAAATTACTGAATTCCCAGGCTTTTCTGTCCCCAGGACAGTACTTCCCATCCTAATCATTCCCTGCCCCCTGGGGAGGTACTCACTCTCCCCACACCAGCTTCTTCAGCTCAAGATCCGCGTCTTAGAGCTGAATTTTGCTCTGTAAAGGAAGATCAAAAGAACTTGCTTTAGTGATTTGAGTCTCATTAATTGGACACGACCCTCCTCCTTTACAAGCTTGCCCTGGACGCTGCTCCTGCGTTTGAAACGCCTGTTAAAAGCTGTCTTGCTCTTCCCTTCCTTTGTTCCTATCATATTTCCTCCCAAGTTCTTGATGTGAAATGACAGAGAAGTCTTCTCTGGTCCCACTGAGTATTGTCCAAGAGACTCCTTGTGACCAAATGTCCAAAGCTCAGGATGGCTTAACAAGCTCCACGAGCACCCACTATGTTCCCCAGGTCCAGAGCACAGAGGTGACTAATTAGTGGACAGACATTCCCAAAGAACCCCACAGTCTTCAGGGGAAGCTGGCACACAGGACTGGCACATATATGAGTGACCTTCAGCTGCCGTGACACAGGACCACAAACTGGGCTGCTGAAAACAACAGAATGTATTCTCTCCCAGTTCTGGAGGCCAGAAGTCTGGAATCAAGGTGTGGGCAGGGCTGGCTACTTTGGAGGCTCCGAGGAAGTATCTGTTCCAGGACTCTCTCCAGCTTCTGGTGCCAGCAATCCTTAGTGTTGCTTGTTGTATGGACGCATCACTGCAAACTTTGTCTCCATCTTTACAAGACCTCTTCTCAGCCGGGCTCAGTGGCTCAGCCTGTAATCCCGCGCCTTTAGGAGGCTGAGGTGAGTGGATTGCCTAAGCCCACGGGTTCGAGACCTGCCTGGGCAACGAGACCTCATCTCTACAATAAATTAAAAAAAAATCAACCAGGCGTCGTAGCGCATGCCTGTAATTCTGGCTACTCGGAAGGCTGAGGCGGCAGGATTGCCGGAGCCCAGCAGGTCGAGGCTGTGGTGGCCGGGAGTGGCCACTGCACTCCAGTCTGGGCGACAGAGTGAGACTCCAACTCAAAAAATAAAAAAACCTCTTCTCTCTGTGCCTTCTTTTCTGTCTCTTCTAAGGACACTTGTCATTGGATTTAAGTCCCACCTTCATCCAGGTTGACCTCATCTGAAGAGCCTTACCTTAATTACACCTGCAAAGATCTTTATACCTTTATTTCAAATAAGCTCATATTCTGAGGTCATGGATAAACATATTGTTTGGGGACCATAATTTAACTCATTACAACCATAAATAAATAAGGCTGTGTACCAGGGGCAGAAACAATGGAGAGAGGGAACAATCACTTGTGTTCTAGGGTCAGTGAGGAATTCAGAGGAATCAAAAACTTCTGTACCAAGCTGAAATAAATACCCTGTCTCCTAAACTTTTGTAGTCAGCAGCTAGTTTTGCTTTATTTTAGAGCTGGACTATTTAGAGTCTTGTTTGTCTTTTGTTTCTTCAAGTACGAGGACGTGTCCCTTAGGCACAGTCCCACACTCATGACTCCATCCCTGCACTCACCTTAATGGTAAATTTTCCATTTCTCAATGAGATTTTGGTTTAGAAGTGAAACAAAGACAGATATGTCTCCTGTCCTCAACCCCTGGGGTGATCTCTAGAAGGCACATAAGGGATGAGGGGAGAAAGTATATCAAGCTCCTGGTGCTAATCCACAGGGAGAAAAGGTAATGAGGGAACATTCAAATGAGCAGGCTTCTCCTTTAACCACCCGTGCACTTGGCCCCAAATCAAACAGATCTGCTTGGAAAGCTCAGCAGGAGTTTAATTTTCTTAAGACCCTTTTAATGAGCCCTAATGTGTGTTGAGGTGTGGTGAAGAACACTTCTACATCATCCAGAACAAATACATCCAGATCCTAGAGTTCCATAACTGAGGGTGTGGATTCCCCCCACCATCCCCCATAGCCAGCACTGAGGTCCAGACTGTGGTCAGTGCCCCCAGGACAAAGGGTTCCACCTTACAGAAGGAGAAAGACCAGGTCTCCCAGGGGGCAGAGCACTGGACCATTTAGTGCATCATTCCCTTCCCTGGTGAGCTGTGTGGCTTTCACGGGATGAAGCCAGCAACCCTAGGCTAGTCATCAGGTGTCTTGAGTGGGGGCCCTGCAAAGCAGCACCCTATACTCACTGGAGTGAACCCAGCACCCACCTCTTGGGGGACCCCAGAGTGACAGACAAACGCCCAGAAGCCCTCTTCCTCTAAGGAGTTGAAGCAGGCAGGGTCTCTGTCGCCCAAACCCTTTCCTTAGAGGATCCTTCAGCTTTGGCAAAACGTGGGATACATTTAAAAATAAAAGCAGTTGTTTCCATTTATGGAACACAGACCCCCCTGTATGCCAGCCCCGTGAGGAGTTTCTTTAGCAATTTGTCTGGTTTATTCTTGGGAGGTGGATGTTATCGTCCTGTTTCGAAGAGAAGATCAGGGTTTAGAGAAGTGAAGTCTCTTGGCCAAGGTGACGCGCTGGCTGGGATTCTAGTGCCATCAGCCCAATCCTGCCAGTGCTCCTCCCACAGAGCCCCTTCCTTCCATGCCCATCTCTTTCTCCCTCTGACCCCACAGGATCGTCCCAGTGAATAGGACTCAATAGGGCCCTGCATGTATGAGGGTGCCCATGAGCTCCCAGCATGCTGACCATGAGGGTTGGCCCCAGGGTCACGGGCCTGCCACACACACCCGGGGTTGAAAGACCCAGCCAGGATCTATGGCAGCTGGAAGGTCTTGACTGTGGGTTGTGGTTTGTCTACTCTCCTTTTTTATATTAGAGAAAACTTGTCACATTTCTCACACATTGTCACTGAAGCCTCATTACTCTGAAATGTCACTTCACTTACGAACATCATTATGCATGAACATATGCTGCAAATGACAGGGATTGCAGAAAATTTGAAAAGATGAGATTTTTTTTTCAGAGCTGCATTTTAGCAGGGACGAAGTCAACATTTTGACATCTAGGAAAGACTTAGATGTAGATGGGAGTCTGTAATCTCCTTGCAGATTTCAAGTGAGTATTTCAGTCCTGGCAAGTTGTTTCTTTCTGGAAAGATGGGCAGTTGATCACTCTGACAGGAAAAAGGGCAGGAGGTATCCAGCAGAGCTCAGCCTGTGGAGCTGGGATCTCCAGTGGGATTGCTTTCTGCTGAGTACCAGGTCCTGCCTCACTCTAGTTTGGCAGTGGATCTTCTGCCCTCTCACGCCATGCGCATGGGCCACTTCGTTCTCTGCATGAAGAAAATGCAGCTTTTTGCTGCAGCATTTGGATGAAGTTTTTCTTCAGACCAGACAGGAGTCAGGAATTTTGTGTGTATTTTAGGGTTTGTATTGAGGAGAGGAGAGGACAAGGGACAGGGGAGGTCTTTGCCAAATCGTGTTGCTTTTTGCAAATGGCTGATGAAGTCATTTGATTTTTTCATTTCTTGGACAATGATTGAGCACCTATGATATACAGCATGGTAAGATACCTGACTAGAAAGAAAATAAAGTGTATGCAGCCTACGATTGTCATGGTAAAGAGGGCCACTAGGCCAGAGCCTGTGCCTGGGGATCTGGGGACACTAGATCAGGTCAACCTTATAGGAGTTCTAGGAGGTGATGTCACCACTCCCTACCCACGCCAGCCAGGAACAGAATGTAGAGTGACTGGGTACTAACTAGAAAATAGAGAATCTTCTGAATTTGCAAATGCATGATTGTGTTACTTTGTGTCAACTACTTCTTTACACTTGTTGAGTCAGTTTCCAATGGAAAACAATAATGGTTCTTTCTTTGCAGGGTTGCTGATAGGTTTAAGTGCTCCAAATAGCTCTGAGTGGCAGTCTTAGGGGTTGTCTAGAGGGAAACCGAGGTCAGGAGTGTTTCCCTGGGTATACCCACAGCACACCACAGAGTGTATCCCTGGGTATACCCACAGCACACCACTCAATCTCTCTAATGGCTCTTATCAAAATGCACAACTCTGTGTTCATTCATTTATTCTTTATTTTGTTTAATGTCTCTCTCTGCAACTTGAGAGTAATGTCAGGAGACCCAGACAATGGATGTCTTGTTCACTGCTGTAATCTGAGCCCCTAACAGAGTACCCAGGACATTAGAAGGTTTAATTGACTTTTGCTAAATAAATGAAAGAAGGAATAAACATTACAAAAACTTTTTTTAGCACTTCTTGAATACACGAATGGTGAAAAAACATTACAAAAAAATGTGTGAATCAATGTTCAAAGGAAAGACTGACCAGTAAGTATAGATGCCACACGGGCAGGGAAGTGTGTAGGAATAGAGCAGAAAGAGTTTTGGAACATGAAAATCTGTAGTGTGGGCTACCTGTCCATCCTCTGGTCAGATGTTTTTGAGGGAGCTCAAAATATCTTCCAGTAAGACTGGTGTGGTGTGTGACTCCTGCATGGTGTGCCCCAACCCAAGACCAAGGCAATCTGCATCATGTGGTCTAACTTTGAAACAATCATGTTTTTTTTTTAATTTTCTAAGCCGTTATTAAAACACAGCTAAATTACAAACTTGCACTCATTAAGAAACTGTTTTCATATGTAAAATTTATAGAGTCAATTAACAGTTATTTCATTTGTGATCTTAATTTTCCAAAATAGCAGGGAAATGTAGGTCAACGTCTGTATATCTCTTAAACCATGAGGTTCACCCTCCTCTCTGCACATTCCCAAGCCAATAGCATGAGCCCACTGTAACTTCCCTCTGGTTTGTGCAGAAGAAAAATCAGTCAGGATGCTCATTTATATGTTTAATTGTTTCTATTAAGTACTTTCTGGAGGGAGTTTATGTATTTCCAGTTTTGCTGCTTTAAAACTTTTAAATTTTCTTCACATTAAGGCTTGTTTGTAGGATGTTCCAGATAAGAAAAATGATTTCTCATTTCCTGTAACTGAATTTGCTTGATAGCGAGGGAAGATGATGAAACCTTCTTTTTGGAGACTTCATTCATTAACTTAAAAATTGTTCCCTAAGGATGATTTTTGTTTGAACTTGGGAGTCTGTGGAAGGGGGGGAAGGGGAAGGGCCATGGGCTTTAAAAGTGTTGAGGAAGGGTAGTGTCTGGAATGACAAGCTCACAACAGGATTGCAGTGATAAGAATGAGAGATGATAGCATCTTTGTATTGTGCTTGCAACACGCAAGAAGTGTTCTAAGCCCTTTACAGGTATTTTCTCATTTAAACCTCATCACAACCTGACAAGGTTGTTACTATTTTTACAATCATTTTGAAAATGAGGTACAGAGAGATTCAGAACTTGTCCACATCGCATAACCAGGAAACAGTGGAGTCTGGACTAGAACTTAGGCATGTTATCGCTTGTGATGGTTCATTTATGATATTGACTTGACTGGGCCACGGAGTGACCAACTATTTAGTCAAACATCATGCTGGGTGTATCTGTGGGGGGTGTTTTTCTATGAGACTAACATTTGAACTGGTGAATTGTGTAAAGCAGTTGGCCTTCCCAATGTGGTTGGCATCATCCAAACTGTTGAAGGCCTGAATAGAACAAAAGGTGGGTGAGAGAGAATTCACTGTCTCTGCCTAACAGTTTTTGAGCTGGGAAATCCATCTTCTTCTGAACTTGGACTGGGACTTATACCATCAACTCTGCTTGTTCTTGGGTCTCAAAGCAGAAATATATGCCCAGAAATCCTAGGTCTCAAGATTGCAGATGGCATACTGTGGGACTTTTCTTGTTTCGTAATCATGTTAGTCAATTCATACACATACATACACAAACACACATACAGATGTTTCTCAATTTATGATGGGGTTACATCCCAATAAGCAAATCATATGTCAAAAACAGCATGAGTTGTAAAAGCATTTAATACCCTGGTAAATTCATTGTAAAGTTGGAAAATCACAAGTAAATCATTGTAAGCTCAGATGCTCCTAGACTTAGAATGGTGTTATATTCTGAGTCAAAAAATTGTAAGTCAAATCATTGTCAAGTCAGGGATCATCTGTACACTCTGACTGAAAACTGATACATCACATCTTCAGGGTCCACACACTTATCATGATAAAGGAAATTTCTAGCATGAATCAGGTATCCAGAACACATTTGTCAAATGATGATGCACCCAGTCAATGGAGAATGGATGGTCGTCATACTGTTGTCATGATCAATGGACATTGGACTTGACTTGAGAGCATAAGCATACTTTTCTAGATGGTTATCCTCTGCCTTTGGGGGGGCACTAAACAATTTTATCTCATCCTTGATAACTGACAAATGATTACTTCTTCTGGCTTTTCTAGCCATTGCCCTGTTTGTAATAAATAATATCAAGTGTAGTTCAATGGAGGGGATGAACATAGAAGAGTAGGGAAAGAAAGCTTTGTGCTATCCATTGATGTTCAACATGAAGATGGGGTCCTGCCACACAATATTTGAATTGGAATCACTACAGTTGTGACAGGCATTATCAAGTGCTTCCCAACAGTGGGGGCATTATGGATCACATTAGCATGGAAGAAGCCCTACCTAGAAACTTGGGTCTCCTGCAGAGAAAAAGGAACACGTCTACACTGCTTGTGGGAATGCAAACTAGTGCAATCTCTTTGTAAAACAGTTTGGCAATTTCTGAAAGAACAAGAATTGACATTCCAGCAATTCCCCTACTGGGAATATGCCCAGAGGAACTCAAATCATTCTACAAAAAAAATACCTACACACATATGTTTATTGCAGCACTATTCACCGCAGCAAAAACATGGAACTAACCGTGTTGCCATCGAAACTGGACTGGATTTTTAAAATGTGGTACATACATACAATGGAATATTATGCAGCCATAAAGGAGAACAAACATATAGACTTTGCAGCAATTTGGAAGGATTCAGAGTCTATTATACTCAGTAATCTATCACAGAAATGAAGAACAGAGTACCACATGTTCTCAGTCATAAACAGACCCTGAACAATTACCATAATACTTTAAGAAAGGAATTGGTAGTAGCAGGATACTACTGGGGTGGGGGTAGTGAGGGAGACACAACATCAATAAGGGTACCTGATCTCAAACCAGGCAAAGTGGGGACCAAAGGGAGGCCCAAACTTTACCTGTACGATGACCACTCGTATACCTAATTCTGAATTGTACCCCACATCTTTAAAATAAATAAAAAAAGGAACTTGGGTTCTCACAACAACCTGAGTCATAAGGCAGTCTGATCCTGTATTCATTTGTACCTGTTCCAAAGGGAAATGTTTTTCACTGAGACTAGTTAGGCATTGGAAACTTCTCCTTTCTGCATTGTGACCCCTTCTTACTATAATGCAAAAACTATTCTTAGCTCAGTACTTGGCAAAGAGGTCAGGGCATCATCAAACAGTAAACCACTGACCCTTAACCTGGAGATGTTTTCCAGTCTCCTTGCCAGACACCTTGAGACAGTCCACCTTGAGCTTGACAAAGCACCTGCACTCCCAGCCATGCTGAATTCCCTCCTGATCATGGATCACCTGCACTTTCTAGATCCCCGGTGCTTAGCTGGGGAATCCAGAAAATAACCAAATTCCATCTAAGGCTATCTAACCAGATCTGTTCTTCATATTGCCAGAGGAGATCCTTGTTCCCTGCAAATGAGTCTGTGAGGAGGATATTTATTGGAACAGATGTTTCTATGTCATCTGACAAAAGCTGCCAGCGGCCTCCTGGCATAACTTTGCAAAAACACAAGCATTCCTCTTACATGAAAGCATAGAAAAACAGCTTGTAACTTAGCTTTACATTGTGAGTGTTCACAGTTAAAGTGGAGACAAGTATTAGTGTCTGTAAACTCAGTTATTCAATGGACAAATTCTGACTTTAAAAGGTGTTTGTAGTTTTGTGAACTGACTATGAAAATGATGGGAGATGCCAACACTGGCTGAAGGCTAGATTTGGTGCCAACAGCCTTGTTTATTTGTTTGTTTGTTTGTTTTTGAGTTGGAGTCTCACTCTGTCGCCCAGACTGGAGTACAGTGGCCGCTCCCAGCCACCGCAGCCTCGACCTGATGGGCTCCAACGATCCTTCCGCCTCAGCCTTCCAAGTAGCTGGAAGTACAGGTACGCGCTACCATACCCGGCTAATTTTTGATTTATTGTAGAGATGAGGTCTCGCCAAGTTGCCCAGGTGGGTCTCGAACCCGCGGGCTCAGGCAATCCACTCACCTCAGCCTCCCAAAGCGCGGGATTACAGGCTGAGCCACTGAGCCCGGCTACCAACAGCCTTGTTTAAATTGGCCGGGCTCGATGGCTCAGCCTCTAATCCCAGCACTTTAGGAGGCTGAGGTGAATGGATTGCCTGAGCCCACAGGTTCGAGACCCGCCCGGGCAACTTGGCTAGCCCTCGTCTCTACAGTAAATAAAAATTAAACTGGGTGTGATAGCATGTGTCTGTAATTCTGGCTACTTGGAAAGCTGAGGCAGAAGGGTGGCCGAGGCCCAGCTAGTTGATACTGGGATGGCTGTGAGCATGCCACTGTACTCCAGCCTGGGCGACAGATTGAAACTCCAACTCAAAAAAAAAAAAATTACCATCAGTGTACTTGTGAAAGCCAGATTGTATCAGAATTCCATTTGGCAAAATGAAAAGATCGTGAATTTCAACCCCAGGTCTTCCACTTAAAAGCCTTTTAATATTAGAAGTTACTTAACTTCATTGAGATCACATTTCTTCATTTATGAAGTGGTCAAAAAGTTTGCGGCAAAAATAGTGTCTTCCTTTTGTGACAAGGTAAGTCTTTTCAGTAGTTTGACGTAAGACTCAAAATAAAATAATATAAACATAGTTGTAAAAGTATCTCATTCACCCTAAAATATCACACAGCTGTCAGACATTGCCATTGCTACTCTTCATTCTATAACTACATCTTGAACAAATACTAAAGGTCAAATATTGTGCTAAGGAGACGAAGATGACAGGCCATTAGCTTGCATATTCAAAATGGAGGCAAACTAGTGGTTGATAATAACGTAAAATTGTCCTAAAATATTTGTGCCCTGAGGCTATGCAGGGTCATGGGACTGATGAGTAAATCCAGCTGAGTGTGTTTGGAGCTGAAACTTGAAAAAACCTGGGAATTCACCAACCATAAAATAACTTTGGATGGGTAAATTCATGCTTCCAGCTGAACAGGAAAATAGCCTCATAGCAAAAGACTTGTCCATGTAGTGCTTGCAAATTCAGAGGTGCAAAGATAATAAAGGTTGTTTAAGGAAAAATGTACTGTATCAGGCAGTCAATCCTATATCATTCTGCATAACAAACTATCCAATAGGTTGTTTGTTTCTTACTCAGAAGTTGGCAGGTTAGGTGGGAGTTAAGGGAGGTATGGCTGATCAAGCCTCACATAGCCTGTGTGTTGTATTTTAAGTGGCTTCTGAGGGTCTAAGAAACTGCATAGAAATTTTGGAACTCTTATGTGGCCAGGAGACATAATTGCTTTTTCTGACCCCTTAAAGAGAAAAAGCCCTAGAAAATGATTCAAATCCATTTGGAAACCTGGAGGGCTACAGAACAGTAAGAGCAAGCCAAAATTTATTTATTTCAAATAAATATATAACTAGGAACTAGACCCAAAATAAAACCCTACCAGATGAAATAGTAAACCTTCTTTGAAATAAGATGATATCCTCTTTTTTATCCTTTTATCTATAAAATTTTCATATACAATATCCAACATTCGACAAAAATTTATCAAGCATATCAACTCGGTATACAGGTATACAAAGCTAAAGAAACAAAGGCCAAGAGAAAAAACAAACACTATTAACAGATCCATGGGATTTTTAGATAGAAAAGTTATTCTATATGAATCTTAAAACTACTGAAATTTGTGTAATTAAGAATATAGATGATAAGCTGGAGAATTTTATGGGAAACCTAAATCTATAAAAATGAAATAGTTGAAAATACAGTAGTAATAGAAATTGATGGCTGGGTGCAGTGGCTCACATCTATAATCCCAGCAGTTTCGGAGGCTGAGGTGAGAGGATTACCTGAGTCCATGAGTTTGAGACCAGCCTGGGCAACTTGGTGAGACCTCATCTCGACAATAAATCAAAAACAAAAAAAAAACCAAGCATGGTGGCATGTACCTTCAGTTTTAGCTACTTGGAAGGCTGAGGTGGAAGGATCACCTGAGCCCAGCAGGTTTAGGCTGCAGTGGCCATAAGCATACCACTGCACTCCAGCCTGGGCATCAGAGTGAGACTACAACTAAAAAAAAAAAAAAGCCGGACTCGGTGGCTCAGTCTGTAATCCCACTCCTTTGGGAGACTGAGGTGAGTGGATTGCCTGAGCCCGCGGGTTCGAGACCCGCCTGGGCAGCGAGACCTCATCTCTACAATAAATCAAAAATTAGCTGGGTGTGGTAGCGCATGCCTGTAATTCCAGCTACTTGGAAGGCTGAGGCGGAAGGATCGCCGGAGCCCAGCAAGTCAAGGGTGCGGTGGCCGGGAGTGGCCACTGCACTCCAGTCTGGGTGACAGAGCGAGACTCCAACTCAAAAAAAAAAAAAAAAGAAATTGGTAACTCACTTGGTAGAGTTTTTAGTATACTAGAACTGAAGGGAGAAATAGTGGAATGATGTCAGTGAAAATGCAAAAGTAATGGCATACAAAAATTCACCCTTCCATGAAAGCAATTTAAAAAAAATAGATGAAATCAACTTTTTCAGAACTCTGGAAATTACTCAAAGGCTTGCAACAATCTTGGAATTATTATTTTTTTTAATGATTGATTCTTGGTTGGGACAGTGGGTTTTGTTCTCAGTTTAACTTGTTCTAGTGCCATGTCTGTTCTTCAGTCCAAGGGTGATTTTGGAAAGGAAAAGCACATAGTTCCAGGAAAAGCACATAGTTCCAGGAAAAGCACAAAGCTGGAGATTTATGCAAAACTTTATTCTCAAAGAATTGTCATCATCTGACGTGTCAGATGGAGCTCGTTTATTGTGGAGTTCACTTTCTCCCCAAGAGGTCATTTGTTGAAAACAACTACAAGACTAGTGCTTTAACTTTGCAGTTAATTTCATTTGCTAAGAAAATGAAAAACAGTTTGAGAAAATGTTTTGAAAAAAAGTCTTTGAGTTTCATTATCAGTTTATCTGTAGCTACTGTCTCCGGCAGCCTCCAGAAACCTGGACAAAGTAGCACCATCTGGGGATTCATCTGCATGGGTCCCTTAGGGTTGCTTCACGGTCAGGGGTCAGAGTGCATGGCTTCTATGATGCAATCTTAATGTGAATGTTTAAGAGTTTTTAGTACTTACAAATCCTGAAGAGTACACAACATGCCTGGAAGCCACACATACAGAGGTCAAGGAGTGTAGGTAAAGAGAAAAGAGAGCATGGAAACTAGCAGAATAAATTGGGAAATAGGGTGTGGGTCACTTTAAATTCATGGGCACATGCTTGAATAGTCACTTTAAAGGAAGCAGTGGGAAAGCAGGAAGGCCAGTCTGCTAGCTGTGAGTGTTGTCTCTAAGATCCTATCACTGGCCCCTAGCCTGAGCCATTTGAGTGTGTTATCCAACTGGAAACCTATAAGGTGACTAAGCCACGCTCCTGGCAGGAGAAAGCTAAATCTGCATTCAAAATGGATGTCAAGGAAACATAACATTGTAAGCATTCACTACAAATAGCAATAGGCTAATGTAAAAAGTTTTTCTTTTTTAGAAAAAGTGAGGAATGGGATATCTGTGGGGCTTTGAAAAACTTTAATATATTCTGACCTAGAGGTTCTACAAAAGCAGAAAGTAAAAAAAAAGGCAAAGTTTTGAATCTACTGGAAACTGGGAGAATTTTTTGGTTTCAGCACTTAAGAAAATCTCTGTATAATCATTAACAGAATATGTAGAAGCTAAATTGGCAATACATGACAAAGAATACTGACATTAGATAATTAGTTCAGGAAAGTTACTAAACAAGCAATAACAACTATTGCAACACAAAGAAGCAACAGTAAAACCTGAGAAGTGGAAATTACGATTTTTAGAGTTGCCATATTATACTATGTTAAATGCTAGGTTTTCATCAGCAATAACAAAAAAATAAGACATTGCAACGAAATGAGAAAGTATGAACCATACACAGGAAAAAAAAAAACAATCTATGGAAACAGTCCATATGGAAGTCCAAATTTTGGATTTAATAGAAAAAGAATATAATGAGCTATTTAAATATATTTGAAAATGTTAAAATAAAGAAAAATGTGAGAACAGTGTTTCACCAAAGATAAAATATTAATAAAGGGAAAAAGTATATTTTAAAAAATCATATGAAAATTCTAGAGTTAAGAAGTACAGTAGCTGAAAGAAAATGTTCACCAACGGAACACAAGAGCTTATTTTAAAAGGAAGAGAATATTTTAGCAGGAAGAAGAAAGTACTAGGACCATATACTACCTAATCTCAGTTAGCATTATCCCAGGAAAATTACAGACCAGTATCCCTAATGAATATAAATGAGAAGCCCTCAACAAAATACTAACAAACTGAATTTAACAGCATATCAAAAATATAATACAACACAATCAAGTAGGTTTTATTTCAGGGATGCAAGGATGGTTTAACACATGCAAATCAGTAAATGTGATTCACAACATAAACTGGAATAAAAACAAAAATCACATAATCTTTCCCATAGATGCAGATAAAGCATGTGAGAAATTTTATCATCCATTCATGATAAAACCTTCAACAAACTAGGCATAGAAGAAATATACCTTAAAATAATAAAAATCATGTATAATAAACCCACAGCCCATACCATACCAAATGGGGAAAAAATGAAAGCATTTCTTCTAAGAACTGGAAAAATACTGAGATGCCCATTTCCCCCACTCTTATTCAATATAGTGGTGGAAGTCCTAGACAAAACAAAGAGGCAAGAGAAAGTAATCAAAGTCATCCAAATTAGAGAGTAGGAAGTCCAGTTAACTCTGATTGCTATTGATATCCTCTTATAGTTAGAAAACCCAAACTCAAATGACTCCTCCAAAATACTTCTAGATTTGATAATTGAGTCCAGTGAAATTTCAGGACATAAAATCAATGTGAAAAAAATCAGTAGCATTTCTACACAGCAATAACAATTAAGCTGAGAATCACATTAAGAAGTTAATATCGGTTCTGGTAAGATGGCGACGGTACAGGTAGGACTCAGAATCTCCACAAAAGTGAGCTCCCATAAAGATGCTTGCTTGTCCCCCTCCCCCCGGCCCCTGCCACCTGCCAGCCACACCGGTCTGAGGCCTGGAGGCCTTCGGTCCCACGCACTGCCTGGCTACGGCGGCCCCCACCGACAACAACGCAAGCTGTTCCACCCCAGGCGCCCCAGGCCACTGACTGCATGGAGCTCCCAGCTCCCTTCCCGGCAACACTGCCTGACCCAGCAAAGGCCCTCAGCTCCCAACTTGTGGAGCTCTCGATTCCCTCGTTGACTGCACTGCTCTGCCCAGCACCTAGCTGCTACTGGCCCCCTACCTGGCTGAAGCACCCAGCCGTGCCTCAAGCCACCACCGCCCATGGAAGCCCTCAGCGCCTGCCCTTCAGAGCTCTGGGACCCCTCCCTGGCTGAAGTGCCAGCCCTGCTTCAAGCCACCACTGCCCACAGCAGCCCTCAGTGTCCACCCCTCAGAGCTACCGACTCCATACATGACTGAAGCACCCCGCCGAGCCCAAAGCTGCCACCACCCACAGAGGCCTTTGGCGCCCACCCCTCGGAGCTCTGGGACCCCTCCCTGGCTGAAGTACCCAGCCCCACCTTAAGCTGCCGCCGCCCAGGGAGGCTTACAGCTCCCTCCGGTGGAGCAGGCGCCCTTGTTGGCTGCACCGTCTTGCCCCCAGCCATCCCGAGCACTGCGCTGACCAGCAACGCCTGGCAATCTCACATTCCACCGCCCATACTCGCCTCTGACCACAGTGGGACCAGAGAACAGCTGGAGCTGGAGACCAGGCAGAGACCCGCATTGCCCCATGTGCTCCACCCAGCTCTGCGCAGTCTCCAGCTTGGGATCTAAGAACAAAGAAAGAAAAAGAGGCCTAAGCCGCATGTGACATGCGGATCTATAGCACCCGGCTGTCTTGCACTCTATCTCCCCCAGCTGGATCCGGCTGTAGTAGAACCTGAGATCATCTGGAACCCTGTGACCAGGCAGAGACCTATATTTCTTCGCCTGATTGAGCTCTGCCCAACCTCCAACTTGGAATCTAAGACCTCAAGTTTGTGTAAGGGAATAGTACATCATAAGGAGGTTAGTCAGCTTGTGTGTCTGTATGATTGTATATCCTAGTTTGTTTGTTGTTGTCGCTGCTGGGTTTTTTTGTTTGATTGTTTGTTTTTGTTTTTGTTTTCTCCTACTCTTATCTGTCTTCAGGTCTATTTTCATTTATTAGTGGGTACCTTTGTCTGATTTTCCTCTTACTCTCCTTTCTCCACCTTCTGCTTACCACTCTCTTCCATTTCTTTACCTTTTCTTATATCATTTTACTTTCAGGGAGCAAACCAATACTCCCACTTCATGAACAGATTACAAGGCAGTGAGAAGAGAATCCAGCGTATCCATACACTTGTCAGTGGATATTGGGATCTGCAAATAAATTTGAAATCACAACTCCCCCTCAAATAAATCTCAAAACTGCAAAAGGTATAGTCCTCAACCTACAGTTCAGCTTCAGAACTGAACAAAGCTAGAGGATTCACATAAGGAAGAATAGGAGATTGAGCAAACAGAAGTAAAAGCAACCCCACCACTCCTGAACAACAGATTTAAAGATGGGGGGGAGCATAGGAAGGAAAAGTAGGGAGGAAAATCTATAGAAATGAAGACAAATCAAAAGTAGGATACAGGTCTCACACAGACCCCTGGGAGATCAGATACTGAGAAAACAGATTTTGGAATGCAAACAACGAAGAACCCCAGGAATGACTGGTCACATACTACAAATCCATATATCAAGACATTAATAGAGAGAATAAAAAGAATTGAGGAGAAACAAGAGGAAAATAGGAAGGAGTTGATAACTGAGATAACAGCAGTAAAGAATACTGTGATTGAAATAAATAACAAACAAATAAGCATGGAAAGCAGAATTAGCCAAGCAGAAGACAGAATCTCAGAACTTGAACATCAAAATATAGAACTAAACCAAACTGTCAAAAATCTAGAAAAGAAGCTTAAAAAGACAGAATAAAACCTTCAAGAGATAAACGATAACATCAAGAGAACAAACCTAAGAGTAATTGGAGTTCCTGAGGCAGAAAGAGAGACAGAGACCACCCTGGAACAAACATTCCATGAAATTATTCAAGAAAACATCCCTCACCTCATCAATGATGCGAAAATTCAAACACAAGAGATTCAGAGAACCCTGGCAAGATAACAAATGAGAAGACCAACTCCTAGGCACATAATAATCCATCTGAACAAAGTAGTTATAAAAGAAAAAAATCCTAAAAGCAGCAAGAGAAAAAGGTCAGATTACCTTCCAGGGAAGACCCAACAGAATAGCAGCAGATGTATCTACAGAAACACTTTAGGCTAGGATAGCTTGAAGTTCAATATACAAAGTTCTCAAAGATAAACAATTTCAACCAAGAATAACCTACCCAGCCAAGCTAAGCTTCATCAGTGAGGGAGAATTAAAATCTTTCACAGACATCCAATCCCTAAGAATTTATGCTGCCTCCAGACCACCCCTGCAAGAAACTCTTAAGAAAGTACTAAACACAGAAGAAAAGAGAAAATGAACAACAATGTTCTTCACAAGAGTACAGGAAAAAGATTGAAAACACCCATGAACCAACCCATAAAACCAAAAGAAAGACAGCAAACAAACAAGTACAGCAACAACTCTATAAGAACATCATGACAAAGATAAACTTTCACATTTCAATAATTAGCCTGAATGTGAATGGACTAAATGTACCACTGAAAAGACATAGAATGGCAAAATGGATAAAATATCATGAGGCAACAATATATTGTCTCCAAGAGACTCATCTCATCAGAAAGGACACTCACAGACTCAAAGTAAAAGGATAGGAAACAAAATTTCAGGTGAATGGAACACAAAAGAATGCAGGAGTTGCAATCTTAATCTCAGACAAAATACCCTTTAAGCTATTAAAAATCAAAAAAGATGAAGAAGGGCACTATATAATGATAAAAGGTTCAATTCATCAACAAGAAATATCCATTCTAAACATTTATGCTCCTAACACAGGAGCACCAATGTTCGTAAAACAGCTTCTAGTCAAACTTAAAAAAAGATTAATGCTATCATAGCTGGGGACTTTAATACCCAACTCACAACCCTAGACATATCATCAAGAATAGAAATCAGCAAAGAGACCCAGAACCTCAATGAGACTCTTGAAAATGGACTTAATTGATACCTACCGAACACTCCACCCAACGACCACAGAATATACATTCTACTCATCACCACATAGAATGTACTCCAAGATCAACCACATCATTGGCTATAAATCAAACATAAACAAATTTCATAAGATTGAAATCTTGTCATGCACCTTTTCAGACCACAGTGGAATGAAAATAAATATCAACTCCAACAAAATTTCCCCAAAGCCCACAAAGACATGGACACTAAATAGCATTATACTGAATGACTGGGTCACCATTGAAATCAAAGAAGAAATTGAAAGTTTCCTGGAAACAAATGAAAGTGAAGAAATATCCTAACAAAACCAAATCAGTTCTAAGAGGGGAATTTATATCTCTATGAGCACACATCAAGAAAATGGAAAGATCAGAAGAGGAGAGCCAAACAAATTACCTAAAGGAGTTGGAAAGAGAAGACCACCAAAACCACAACTTTAGCAGAAGAATCCAAATCACAAAAATAAGAGCCCAAATACAGGATATAGAAGACAAAAATATCATAGAAAACATCAACAAAAAAAGCTCATTCTTTGAAAGAATTAACAAGATTGATGGGCCACTAGCCAGAATGACCAAGAAAAAGAGGGAAAAAGCCCAAATAAACACAATCATAAATACAAAAGATCAAATCATAACTGACCCTGAAGAAATACAAAAGATTATCAGAGGTTACTATGCACATCTATGTGGAAACAAACTTGATAACCTAAATGAAATGGAGAACTTTTTGACATCACAATCTACCAAAGTTGAAACAAGAAGACATTGAGACATTAAATACACTAATAACAATCCAGGAAGTTGACTCTGTAATATGAAAACTACCTACAAAAAAAGTCCTGGACCAGATGGCTTTCCAGCAGAATTCTACGAAACATACAAGGAGGAGCTGATACCAATCATATTGAAAGTATTTCAGGCAATTGATAAAGATGGAATTCTCCCCAAATCATTTTATGAAGCTAACAAAACACTGATACCCAAACCGGGTAAAGATGCAACAAAGAAAGAGAACTACAGACCAATATCCCTTATGAACATAGATGCAAAAATCCTCAACAAGATTCTAGCAAATTTGATCCAAAAACACATCTCAAAAATCATCCACCATGACCAAGTAGGCTTCATCCCTAGGATGCAGGTCTGGTTCAACATCCACAAGACCATAAATGTAATTAAATACATCAACAGATGTAAAAACAAGAATCACTTGACTATGTCATTAGAAAAAGCTTTTCTTCTTGATAGCTTTTTTTCTTCTTGATACTATTTTGAGGTATGTTCCTTCTATACCTAGGTTTTTGAGGGTTCAAAACCTAGGTATAGAAGGAACATACCTCAAAATAGTAAGTGCCATCTATGACAAACCCACAGCTAACATATTGTTAAATGGACAGAAAGTAGAAACATTTCCTCTGAAAACTGGAACAAGACAAGGGTGCCCACTCTCATCCCTCTTGTTCAATATTGTGTTGGAAGTCCTAGCTCAGGCAATTAGACAAGAGAAGGAAATCAGGTGTATCCAAATAGGAAAAGAGGAAAGCAAGTTACTCCTCTTTGCTGATGATATGATCCTATACCTTGAAAATCCAAGAGAATCTATCAAAAATCTGCTTGCACTGATAAAGGACTTCGGCAAAGTCTCAGCGTACAAAATAAATGTGCAAAAGACAGTTGTATTCCTATACACCAACAACAAGCAGACAGAGATCCAAATAAAAAGCACAATTCCATTCACAATAGCCACCAAAAAATGAAATACCTCGGCATCTTCCTAACCAGAGAAGTCAAAGATGTTTACAATGAGAATTACAAAACACTGCTCAAAGAAATCCAAGAAGACACCAACAAATGGAAAAATATTCCATGCTAATGGATAAGAAGAATCAACATTGTTAAGATGTCCATCCTACCAAAGGCAATATACAGATTCAACACAATACCCATTAAGTTACCAACACCATTCTTCTCAGACCTGGAAATGACAATACAGGAATTCACATGGAAACATAAACGACCACGAATAGCCAAAACAATCCTTAGCAAGAGAAAGAAAGCAGGAGGTATCACACTTCCAGACTTCAAACTTTATTATAAGGCACAGTAATCAAAACAGCCTGGTATTAGTACAAAAACAGACACATAGACCAATGGAACAGGATAGAGATTCCAGAAGCAAAGCCTCAATTCCTCAACCAACTCATCTTTGACAAAGCCTCCAACAACAACCACTGGGGAGAGGAAAAACTATTCAGTAAATGGTGCTGGGAAAACTGGCTGGCCACACACAGAAGATTGATACAGGACCCCTACCTATCACCATGCACAAAAGTTAATTCTAAATGGATCAAAGACCTAAACATAAAACCTCAAAATATAAGAATCTTAGAAAACGCAGGAGATACCCTTATGGAAATTGGAACTGGGAACCAATTCCTATTCAGAACCCTAAAGGCCAATACTTTAAGAAATAAGATAGACAAGTGGGACCTCATCAAATTAACGAGCTTCTGCAAAGCAAAAGAAACCATCAAGAGAGCAGGAAGACAGCCCACAGAATGGGAAAAAATATTTGCCAACTGACAAAGGATCTACAAGGAACTCAAATGCATTGAAGGAAAAAAAACAAACAGCCCCTTTAAAAAGTGGGCAAAAGATATGAATGGACACTTCTCAAAAGAGGATATACGGACAGCCAACAGACACATGAAAAAGTGCTCAGTCTCACTCATCATCAGAGAAATGCAAATCAAAACCACATTGAGATGCCACCTAACCCCTGAGAATGGCCATCATTAATAAAACAAACAACAACCGATGCTGGCGAGGATGTGGAGAAAAAGGACTGTTTCTACACTGCTGGTGGAAATGCAAACTTGTACAACCACTTTGGAAAACAATGTGGCTATTTCTGAAAGAACTAGAAATTGACCTTTCATATGACCCAGCAATTCCCCTATTGGATATATACCCGGAGGAACTCAAATTATTCTACAAAAAAGATACCCACACACATATGTTTATTGCAGTTCTATTCACAATAGCAAAAACATGGAACCAGCCATGCTGCCCATCCAAACTGGACTGCATAAAAAAAATGTGGTACATTACACAATGGAATACTATGCAGCCATAATGAAGGACAAATAGATAGACTTTGCAGCAACCTGGATGGATTTGGAGTCAATCATACTCAGTGATTTATCACATAAACAAAGAATAGAGTTCGATATGTTCTCACTCACAAGAGGACCTTGAGCAATTATAATGCTATAAGATAGCAACTGGCAGTAATGGGAAACTGTCGGGATGGGGGGTGGGATTGGCAGTTGAGGGAAATTGCTAAGGGAGGGAGGGGCACACCTCATCAACAAGGGTACCTGCATGATCAATGTTTATATACCTAACCCTGAATTGTATCCCACATTTGTATAATAAAAATTAAAGCAAACAAACAAACAAAAAGTTTGTCATGCTTCTATTCTCCTGACAAATGTGCCCCCAAACTGTATCCTTCTTCTCTGTCTCCTTCTCCATCCTCACTACCAGCACCTTATGCAAAGCATCTAAGACTTTGTTACCTTTTATTAGACAACTGCCATGGCTTCCAGCTGGCTTCCACTCTGACCCCTGGAATTCATTCTCTACACAACAGTCAGACCTCTTTTTAAAATGCAAATTCTGTCCACTCTCTTCCTGACTTAAAGTTTTTCAACAATTTCTTAAGTGAATAGGAGAAAAAAGTCTCAAGTTTTTAACTCAATTTCTGAGGCCTCTAAGACTTGACTCTGTCTGCACTTCTGTCAAACTCACTCCCATATCACTTCTGTCCACAACGCTCCCTCCACATTGACTATGTTCATTTCCTGCTTCAGGACTCTATTGGGCATGCTGTTCCCTTCTCCAGAAACAATCTCACTCATCCTGTAGGTCTCGTCTTAGATGTCACTCCCTCAGAAAATTGTTCCTTTCACCTCAGTTGGGTTTCTTTGTTGAAATCTATCACTATTCCCTTGTTCTTCTGTAGGATGTATCCCAGTTTGTAATATATGTGATCACAAGCATTTGTCTCCATATGGCTATTAAATTCCATGAGGGTAGAGACCATCCTGGTTTTAGTAAAACGCTTGTCCTCAGTGACTGTCATTCCAAGGGTATTCATTGAACAAATGAATGAAGGCATGAATGAAGATGTAAAAGATCCAGGACTTTTATCAAATAGACAATAGAAAGTTGTTTTTAAAACCCCTTTATATTTTATCTTCATGATGTGTCAGGACTTCTTGAAACAATCACATTTATGTTATAGAGTTTCTTTGGGCAAAAGTAAATAAAATCCAGCTGGGTAAATGGAAAAAAAAGAAGTTAATCTCACTCACAATAGCCACAAAAATGTCTAAGTATACATTTACAAACAAAACTACAAAACACTGATGAAAGAAATTGTAGATGACACAAACAAATTTAAAAGTATCACATGATAATGGATTGGAAGAATCAATATCGTTAAGATGAGCATATTGCCAGATTTAGAAAAAAATCCAAAATAAAATTAGTAATAATAATAGCCAAAGCAATTCTAAGTAAAAAGAACCAAATTCTAGGCATCACGTTACCTGGTTTCAAATTATTCTACAATGTTATAATAATAAAAATAACATGGTATTGATACAAAAATAGACACAAAGATCAGAGTAGAGAACTCAGAATAAAACCACATAACTACAGCCAACTGATCTTTGCAAAGTGGACAAAAACATGCACTGGGGAAAATATACTCTGTTTAATAAGTGGTATTGAAAAAATTGGATTGTCATTTACAGAAGAATGAAATTGGACTCCTATTTCTTACCATATTAAAGAACATAATCTCAGGATGTTAAAGATTTGAATGGAAGACTTGAAACTTGAAACAAAAAGAATATTAGAAGAAAACCTAGAAAAAACTTTTCTGGATATTGGCCTAAACAAGGAATTCATTACTAAGACTCCAAAATCACAAGAAACAAGACCAAAAATAGACAAAAGGAACTTAATTAAACTAAAAAGCTTCTGCACAGCAACATAAATCATAAACAGAATGAAAGAAAATATTTTCAAAGTATGCACCCAAAAAGGGACTGCTATCCTTAACATAAAAGAAACTCAACCAACTCAACATCAACAACAATAACAACACAACAAATAATCCTATTTAAAAATGAGCCGGGCTCAGTGGCTCAGCCTGTAATCCCATGCCTTTGGGAGGCTGAGGTGAGTGGATTACCTGAGCCCGCGGGTTCGAGACCCACCTGGGCAGCGAGACCTCATCTCTACAATAAATCAAAAATTAGCCAGGCGTGGTAGCGCGCGCCTGTAGTTCCAGCTACTTGGAAGGCTGAGGCAGAAGGATAGCCAGAGCCCAGCAGGTCCAGGCTGCGGTGGCCGGGAGCGGCCACTGCACTCCAGTCTGAACGACAGAGTGAGACTCCAACTAAAAAAAAAAATGGACAAAGGATACGAATAGACATTTTTCAATAGAAGACATACAAATAGCTAACAGGTATATAACAATGCTCATCATCATTTATTATCAGAATAATTGCAAATTAAAACCACAATGAGATATTACCTTATACCAGTCAGACTGTCTTTTAACAAAAAGACAAAAAATAACAGATGTTGGTGAGGTTGTAGAAGTGTAAATTATTATTGCATTTGAATATTTGTATTATTGCATTACATTTGGAAATTATTACATATGGATATTTTTCAAAGAACCAAGTATAGAACTATCATGTGATTCAGCAATACCACTATTGAGTATCTACTCAAAGGAAAATAAATTATTAGACCAAAAAGATATCTGCATTCATATGTTTATTGCAGCTATATTTATAACAGAAAATATGTGGAATCAATCTAAGAGTACATCAATGAATGATTGGCTTAAAATGTGGTCTGCATATATGTGATATATATCATATATATGCACAATAGAATATTACTCAGCTATAAAAAATGAAATCATGTCTTTTGAGCCACGTGGATGAAACTTGGGACCACTATATTAAATGAAATAACTCAGAAACAAAAAGTCAAATACCACATGTTCTCACACATAGGCAGAAACTAAATAATGTGTACACAGAGACAGACAGTATCAAACAAAAGACATTGAAAACTTTGAGGGGTAGGAAAGTAGGAGGGTGGCAAAGGATGAGAAATCATTCAATGGATACAATGTAAACTATTCAGGTGATGAATACATTAAAAGCCCAGACTTCACTATTCCACCATCTATCTATGTAATAAAATTACACTTGTATCTTCTAAATTTATACAAATATCTTGAAGATAAAGGATGACAATAATATACTGTACTAATAGTAATCAGAATTACACTGGCTAAATTAATATCAAACAAAAATGTTAAAACAAAAATTGTTTCCAGAGACAAATGAGAACATGTTATAATTATCAATTGATCAATTCATTAAGACAATGAAACAATTATAAACATATATAAGCTTCACAAAACATCCCAAAATACTTGAAGTGAAAACTGACAAAATTAAGAGAAAATAGACAATTTAATAAAAATAGCTGGAGACTTCAATATACCATTTCCATAATAAATAGAATACTTATAGAAAAAGTTATCAAGTAAATAGAATTGAACAACATAAACCAAATAGCCCTAACCAATATCCATAGATCATGCCACCCAACAACAGAAGAATACACAGTTCAATTTACAATAGCATCAAAAAGTGCACATTGAGCATTTTTTCTTGATATACACTATGTTAGGACATAAAAGAAGTCTCAATAAATTAAAATAATTGACATCATGCAAAGTGTGCTCTTTGTCCACAGTGAAAAGAACTTAAGAAACAATAAGGAAAAGAAATTTGGGGACTTTACAAATGTGTGCAAATTAAACAACACACTCCTAAGTAGATATTTATCTGTGGAGAAAAATTGAGTGACCAAAAGTCAAACTGTATACCTATGGTCAGCTGATTTTCTACAAGGGTGTTAAAACCATTCAATAGGGGGAAAATAGTCTTTTAACAAATGACACAAGGACAATTAAGTGTCTTCAGGCAAAAGAATAAATTTGGAGTCTTCCTCAAATAATATACAAAAATTAACTCAAAGTGGATTTAATAATTAGATGTAACAGTTGAAACTATAAAAATTTTAAAAGAAAATATGTGCAAGTATTCATAATTTTGGATTATCTAATTATTTTTTAGATATGACATCAAAAAGCACAAGAAACAAAAAAACAGATAAATTGGACTTTATTGCAATTTAAAAAAAAAATTTTTATCAAAGGATACTGTCAAAAGAGTGATGAGACAAGCCACAGGATGGAAGAACATAATGACAAATCATATATCTTATAAGGCTTTAATACCCAAAATATATTTTTTAAAACTCCTATAATTTAATCAAAATGTTTTAAAAAATTAAAGTTGGGCAAGGAACTTGAATGAACGTCTTTCCAAAGAAGATATACAAATGATTGGTAAGAACATGAAAATATACCCAACATCATTAGACATTAGGGAAATACAATCAAAATCACAATGAGTTACCACTTCACACCCTCTAGGATAGCTATATCTTAAAAATGAGAAATAAATGTTGGCAAGTATGTGGAGAAACTGGTAGGAATGTGAAATTGTGCAGTTTCTATGGCAAGCTATTTTGTGGTTCCTAATTCTATTCAGTTCCAAGAGAACTGATAACACATGTGCAAACAAAAACTTGTACATGGTCATTCATAGCAGCAGTTTTCACAATAGCTAAAAAAGTAAAAACAATCTAATACCCATCAACAGATGAGTGGATAAGCATAATATGGTCTATTGACACAACGGAGTATTATTCAGTCATAAAACAGAATGAAGTACTGATACATACTGCAATAGGGGTGAGCCTTAAAAATATTATGCTAGAAGCAAGAAGCAAGTTACAAAAGACTATCAATTGTATGATTGTTTTTTACATGAAATGTTCAGAACAAGCACATTTAGAGAGAAAGGAAGTAGATTAGCAATTGCCTGGGTCTGGGGGTTAGGAGAAAGTTATGGGTAGTGAACCCAGTGAGTTTCTTAGGAGGTGATAAAAAATGTTTTGTGAAATGGAGACTTAGAATGCTTAAAATTAGTGTTTCTACATTACTAGATTTTTTTTATGGTATCATAAATGTGTCTGGACAATGTTAATAAACATTATGTGTAAAGAAAAGAAAATATGTTCATGAGAAGATTAATTCAGTATAAAAAGCTAAACTGAAACAACAAAGGCAAAATGTTGAAAAATATCTTTAAAGAGCATAGAAGACATATAGGACATGATGAAAAATTCCAGTACTTAAGTAAATGGAAAATAAGACAGAGAAAAAAATAAAGCAGAAGAAATATTTGTCTATTTTTTTCAAAATTGACCATGAAAAACTAAACACACACACACACACACACACACACACACACACACACACACGTGAATACTAGTCAGGCATGTAGAAAATCAAAGAATAAGAGAAAAGTCTTAAAAGTAGTTAAGAAAAGTGAAATATATTGCCTTCAAAAAAGCAATGATAAGAAAGATGACTCAACAGAAATTTCCTAATTCAAAATACAGTGCTATATCATCCTCATAGTGCTCCAGAAAATCACAGACAACCTAGAATTCAATATGCCAAAATAATAGCTTTCAAAGTTGAAGTTAAAATGAAAACATAATCAGACAATTACTGAAGTAATTAGACACTAGTAGAACTTTCCTAAAAATACTATTTGTTCAGATAGTGGATAATGAAAGCATAGAAAGCCAAGAAGGAAAGATATATATATATAAAATTGTAATTGTATATAAAATTGTATTGTGGGAAAGAAAAAGAAATATATATAATTGAAATCTAAAGCAATAATGGTATAGAAATAAGGAGGCAGATTAAATATTATACAATTTTTGTGTCTGAGAGGGATAAATTACTATGGAAACTGACAACTCAAGGGTGTAAGTAACAATCCACAGGGTAACCAATAAACTTCTAGTAAAGAATCCATATATAACAAGTTAGGAAAAAGAGAAAAATAATGATGAAAATATTGGAAAAATTAAAAGAAGTTAAGGAAAGAGAAAAATAAAATCACAGATCAGGTGTGATAACAGAAATATTAAGAAAGGAAATTAAAATCTAAGAATAAAGATGTTTATATTGCATGTAAATAGACTAAATACACTGATTAAAATATTTTTATACTAAAGAAAAAGTACAGACATATACTGTTTACAAGAGTCACATCTTAAAAATAAAGATTAAAATGTTGATATTAAAATACAAAAAGCAATATACCACATAAGCATTAATAATAATAAGAATGAAGCTGATCATAATAATGACAAAGTGATGTAGCTGTCACATACCAGACAAAGTAGACTTTAAGGCAGAAATAATTTCTAATTAAAAATTAAGCATTTCATGGAAATTAAAATCTGGGGAAATAAAATAATTCTAAAAATGTCCCCTATGGACTTGGTCTCCAGTATACATAACCCAAACTAATAGAACAAAGAGAAGAAATTGACAAAAAAAATCATCATAATGGAAATCCTACCATATGTCACTTTTAACTAAAAGCAAAAGCAGACAAAATTATCAATTATTATAGAAAAGATTTTGACAGTATGATAACAAATTTACTGTAATTGATATGTGAAGAACCCAACAAATGTAGATTATGCATCTTTGTACATGCACATGAATTGTTTACTAAAATTATCCATATGCTAAACTGTAAAGCAAATCACAGAAAAATGACTGAAATCATGTATGACATATCCCTTGATGACAATAGAGTTGAGCTAGAAGTCAATGGAAAAAAAAAAGAAGAATCATAAGTAAATAATTTCCAAATATATAAAAAAGCAATCAACACATTTCTAAGTCCTTTATCAGTGCAAGGAGGTTTTTGACAGATTTTCTTGGGTTTTCGAGGTATAGAATCATGTGATCTGCAAAGAGGGAAAACTTTACCTTCTTTTTTCTTATTTGGATACCCCGATTTCCTTCTCTTGTCTGATTGCTCTAGCTAGGGCTACCAATACTATGTTGAAGGAGGGGTGAGAGTGAGCATCCTTGTCTTGTTTTGGTTTTCAGGGGAAATGGTTCCAATTTCTGTTTAGCAGTATGTTGACTATGGTTTTCTTGTAGATGGCTCTTACTATTATGAGGTATGTTCTATCTATGCCTAGATGTTCTAAGGTTTTTATCAATAAGGGGTGCTGGATTTTATCAAAAGCTTTTTCCACGTCTAATGATACAATCATCTGGTTTTTGTCTTTAAATCTGTTGATGTATTTAATTATGTATGGTCTTGCAGATGTTGAACCAGTCCTGCATCCCGGGGATGAAGCCTACTTGGTGGATGAATTTTGAGATGTTTTTGTTGAATCCGGTTTGCAAGAATCTTGTTGAGAATTTTAGCATAATACATTTCTAAATAACCCATGAATCAAAGAAAAATATTCACAAATAATATTAGAAAATATTTTGTAATGTATGATTACAAAACTATAGGAAAAATATATAGGATACAGCTACAGCTGTTATCACAAATAATACACATGGATATAAAAGGAAAATATAGGAAATTTTATTTATTAAAGGGAAATTAATTTAGTACATTAATTCATATAGTCAAAAAAGATTAAAGGCTCAAAATAAATTTAAGCATCCGTTTCAAGTAATTGGGGGAAAACAGCAAACTAAGTTTAAAACAGTAGTTAAGTACAAAATAAAAACAATATCAGAAATCAAAGAAAGAGACACAAACTATTATAATGTATTAAAACAATAATAGCAGTTATTGGTTGTTTGGAAAGAGTAATATATTAGAAAAAATTCCTGACGATACTGACAAGTTTAGTATTGTTTACTTAAAAAGAAAAACAGAAAAAGCAAAAAACACAATTGACTAAAATCAACTCAAAATTAAATAGAAAAATCTAAAATTTTCATATTCATTAAAGTATTTGATTATTAAAATCTATAATTAAAATTATCCATGCTGAAAAATACATCCTTCAAGCCCATGTGGCTTTACATTCTTCTAACCATCTAAAGAATAACAAAAATATAAAACTTTTATTCACTAAATACTCTTCCACAGAACAGAGAGGAATCACTTCCCAACTGTCTTGATGAGACCAGAACCATATTAATAACAATGCTTCACATGTACTTTACAGAGAAAGACTGTTTAGAGACTAATGGACTGAGAAATACCAAGCCCCCCAAAAAGTTGTCCACATTTTTATCGTTGGAACCTGTGACTATGTTATCTTAGATTATAGAAGGGAGTTTGCAGATGTTATTAAGTATTTGAAATGTGGAGGTTATCCTAGGTTATTCTGTTGTTCTCAATGTAAGAGGGAGACATGAGAATCCAAGTCAGGGATAAGAATCATCATGACCGAAACAAGAAGCTGGAGCGATAAGAAAAAGAGGCTATGAGCTAAGGAATGCAGGCAGGCTTTAGAAGCTGAAAAAGCAAGACAATGGATTCTTTTCTGAAGCCTCAAGAATGACTCAGCTCTGATGACATCTTGATTTTAGACTTCTGTTCTCCAGAACTGTTAAGTGATGGATTTGTGTTGTTTTAAACCACGAAATTTATGGAAATTTGTTACAGCAACAACAGGAAACTAATATGAAACTAGTATCTCTATTGAATATAATGCAAAAATTCCCAAAGTAAATATGAGAAAATCAAATTCATGTAAAGGAGACAATACATCAAAATCAAACTGAGATTTTACAAGAAGGCAAGATATACAGAAATGCTAAAGTAACATTTGAAAATCAATCAATCATTATATGTCACTGTAATAACCAAATAAATAAAAGACATCATATGGCCATCTCAATAGATACATAAAAAGCATTTTATAAAACGTAAAACCTATTCATGGTAAATACTACTACTACTAATAATAATAATACTTTAAGCAAACTTTGGCAAAGGAAACTCCCTTATTCTAAAAAATATCCACAAATTAACCACAGTGAGCATCATAGTAAATGACAAAACACTGATGGCATTTTACTTAAAATTGGGAACAAGACATGCTACCACAAATTCTAATAAGAAAGGTACAGCAAGTTCTAGCTAGTGCAATAAAGCAAGAAAAGGAAATTATGACTACAAGATTGGGTAAAATTAATAAAATTATCATTATTCTATGATGACATGAACATGCACTGTATGTAAAAAATTTTAAGATGTCTAAAGAAAAACTGACAATTAATAAGGAAATTTAACAAGGTCATTGAATAAAAAGTAAATACACAAAGATCAATCTTATTTCTATGTATCAAGAACAATTTAAAAAATAGAATTTAAAAGAACATTACTAACCATGATTTTAAAAATCTAAATTTCTAAGAATAACAAATTATATGAAAATTCTCTACACAGAAAACCATGAAATGCTATTTGGAGAAATTAATCTAATCAAATAATGAATTGATATACATAGTAGATATATATCAATTATTTACAAATTGATCTGTGGCATTAATGCAATTCTAAAGAAAATCTTAGCCATAATTTTTTTTTGGAAAATTTGCAAACTGATTTTAAAATTTATATGAAAGTACAAAAGGCTAAGAATAGCTAAGACAATCATAAAGAATGCAGTTTGAGGAATCACTCTACTAGAAATCAAGATTTATTGCAAAGCTTACAGTGATTAAGATGGGGCTGTAATGCAAGGACAGATAAGGACACTAGTGGAAGAGAGTGAGTCCAGAAGCAGATACACAGTCTATAGATGGATGATTTATGGTAATGGTGATCCAGAGCAGTGGGGAAATGATGTCTTTTCAATAAATGATGCTGAATCCATTGGATATGCTCATAGAAAAAATAAATCTTTCCCTCTTCACATCACACTCAAAATTCATTTTCAGAGACGTTGTAAATCTCACCATGAAAGAAGGAGGATTTAGGAGAACATCTTAGTGATCTTTAGTTGGCAAACTTTTCTTAAATAGGATGCAAAATGTTCTAAACATACAGAAGACTGATTAATTTCTATATAAAATTAGAAAATTATGTTCATCAAAAGACACCAAATAGAGGAAATTAACAAACTACCAAATGAATAAATATATTTACAAAGCATATACAAAGAAATCCAAAAGTAACAACAAAAGCTAGACAAAAATATTCAAAAAGAATATTGGCAAAAGACGGAACAGGTACTTCACAATAGATGTCCTAAGAGCCAAAAACAGGTGAAACAGTGCTCACACTCATTATTAATCCAAAATATGCAAATTAGAATCACAGAGATACCAATCCATATCTCTATAAGTATAAAATTAAAAAGGTCTGACAACATGAAGTGTTGGCAGGGATATGGACCAATTGGAGCCATCAAACAATGCTGGCAACAGTGCTTTTATGGCTAGTTTGAGAAACCTAATTGTCAGCATTTAATAAAGATAAACAAGAAGAAAAAGCAGAATCCGGTAATTTCACTTTTAGGTTTATGCCTAAGAAAATTGCCTGCGTAAGTGCACCAAAGACATGTATAGAATAAGCACTTAGTGATATGCCTGATAGCCCCAAACTGGAGAAAGTCCCAGTGCCCCTCAACAGTGGAATGTTTGAACAAATTGTGGTATAATTACACAGTGGAGTACTCCATGATGATAAAAAATGTATACATTATTAATATACATAGCTACATAGATAAGCCCTATAAACATAATATTGAGTGAAAGAAACATACGTAAAAGAATATAAACCATATGAGTAAATTTCTATAAAATGTACAGCAAACAAAATGAACCTAGAAACCAGTAGTCAAAAGGTGAATAACTTTGTAAAGAAGGTGGTAATGACCAGACAAGAGCACAATGGATACTCGGGGCTCTGGTTATGTGATCATCTTGATCAAGGTGGTAACTTCATGGTGCATTTGTTTTGTGATAATTTGTTGTGTTCTGCATACAGCATTCTTATGATTTGTGCATTTTCCTGTTTGTGTATGTTACATTATAATTAAAGATGAGTTAAGACTTTTATAAAATAAAAAGTGAAGAAGAGACTTAGGGTGAGGGCAAATGTCCTTATTTCATAGTAGACATGTTAAGTTTCAGACACCTGGAAGCATTCAAGTAGTCATGCTTAGCAAGCTCCTGCATTTATACCTATGGAGTCAGGAGAAAGCATCAGGCTGTACCTAGAAATTCAGATGTTGTCAGCATATCTGCATACCTGAAATCCTGTGTGGATGAGATCCACCAATATTGTGCCTAGAGAAAATTGAGAAAGAAGACACAAAACTTTGACCCTTGTATTGGTATCAGACATGTTTCTCCAGAGAAACAGAGCCAGTAGAATATTTTATGTGTATTTGTGTGTTTAATATATAATAAAATAACTTACATAAAAATAGATTTAATAGAAATAGAAATTTAAATAAATAAAAGATGGATTGCAAGGAATTGGCTCATGGGATTGTGGGGGTGTGCAAGTCTGAATTCCTGTGCTATGTTGAGTCATTGTGCAAATCAGAGACCAGGAGAAAGAGCCCATCAACTGCAGCTCTAAGATTTAATTGCAAATTTGGAAATTAAATGAAAAGCATCCACTGCATTTTGCTTAGCCAATCATGACTGTTTTGAAAAATCAGCTATGAATTAGTCTCTACTCTGCGTTTTTCTCCCCATCAGTCATTTTTTGAAATGAAATTAGGGAAACAATGAAAGAATGAGGAACTGATCACAACTGTCTGACATCTGCCTCCAACACTACATTAGAAAGCCCTAGAGAGAGCTGACTGAGGCAGGTACTCCAGGATACACCAGTGATAAGCAGAAGACAGTAACTTATGTAATGCATGCTAGCTCTGTATTCCAGAGGAGGGTCAGTGCTATTCCTCAATGAGTTGCACTGATTGGCAGTTCATTCCTGGGGAGGTAGCTCAGTGACAGCAGATCTGGCTGGGGGAAGCAGGAAAAAGCAGCATCTGAGACAGAAGTGGGATTCTGATATTGCAAAGGATCCAGAAGATTGCCTCACAACACTCAATCCACTGCCCTTCTACCTACCTACCGATCTACCTACCTACCTATCAGAACAAACAGCAGAAAACAGTCTCAGTGTTACATTAGACCATTGCTTTGGAAAGTCTGCATCTCATGAGCACAAATCCCACCTAAGAGTGCCTTAGAGTCAGGTCAAAAAGACTCTGCATGTACATGTACTACAGGTCAAGGTGAGCACCCTTGCTATTCCTACTGTGTGAATTCTTTCAGTGGCTGTCTATAGGGTGGGTAGCATACATCATCCCTGTGTTGAAGTTTGAGGAGCAGGGATGAGTAACAGAGAGGCATCCTTTCATGCCGGTGGTACTTGGAATGATGGTATAATGACAACACTGGGCAGGGTGTTTCAAAGAAAAGATGTTTTGGGAGCCTGGTGTAGGTCTAGGAAGGTGTCTTCACAAAAGGAATGACATTTGAGCTGTACAGGAGAAACAGCACCAGACGTTTGCTTAAGGAGCCAAGACAGATTTTATTTGTACTACTGCAATAGGGGAGAGAGACTCCAGTAAAAACTGAACTTAACTCCAACTAAGACAAAGGTGACAGAGGCTTTTAAAGAGAGAACGTATAGGGAACAAAAAAAGGGCTATGGGGAAATGGAAAATTACAGAAGGGACGTGCTGTGATCTGAATGTTAGTATCGCCCCCCCTCGCCTCCCGCCCCCGTTCATAGTTTAACCTAATTCCCAGTATGATAGTATTAAGAGATAGGGCCAAAGGTGACTAAGTCATCAGGGTGGAGTCCTTAGAAATGGAATTAGTGCCCTTATGAAAAATGACCAAGGGAGCTGTCTCACCCATTCCACCATGTGAGAATGCTGTGAGAAGTTGCTGTCTGTGAGCCAGAAGCAGGTCCTCCTCACCAAACGCTGGATCTGCTCATGCCTTGATCTTGGACTTCCAGCCCCCAGAAGTATGAGAAATAAATTCTGTTGTTTATAAGCTTTCCGCTCTATAATATTTTTGTTTATAACAGCCTGAATGAACTCAGATGGCAGTAAATAAAGAATTACTGATTATTTATTGATTCTACTGGTAATGTGGATCAGGACCAAGCATATTTTGCAGTTTGGTGGTACTGTGTTTTCTTCAACAAAGATTCGGCACAGGGCCAGGGTCACCTGAGAAAGAGGATAACTAGAAACCTGATAGGCAGACAGTTATAAAGTTCCTGCAAGTCCCATAGACTGGAGTGAACACACCCACTTACAGGTCTGTGGACTTCATCTTTAACTCACTTTTTCCTGATTGGGCCTTCCCAACCCTCTCCCTATTGGTGAATTCCAAGACCACACCATGGTGCCTCTAGCTGATTGGTGACGAGTGCTAACCAATCAGTTCACTCCTAGGTCTATATAAACTCCTTGCCTCCGTCACCGTTTGGCATCCCTTTTAGGATCCCTCCTGCTGCAGGAGCTTTCCTGTCTTATCAGTAAATTTCTGTTTACTCTCCCTGGGCTTGTCCATGACCCTCATTCTTCCTGAATACGAGACAAGAACTGGGACTTGAAGAACTGCTGCCAAAGACCGCTGGACTTGAAGAGCTGCACAGGCAAGAGGGCAGAGCTGGCATAGCAGCCGGGAGACAGTGAAGCCTACAGACCAGACGGTGGAGCCGAGCTTATGAGACTCACAGAGCTAAGGAGGCCCCACGGGCCCGCCAAACCAACATAACTGTAACATTCTTTGATGCCAGGCTTGCGTGCCCATTGAGCCCACACTTCTCAGAACCTGGCTTGCCGGCCCACCGAGCCAACAGGGCTGTGACACTTCTTGGCTCGGCTCACTGACCCCTCCCCCTCAATCAAAAAAGCCGCAACATTCTGAGGAGGCCTCGTGGCTGCTGGCACCCCCGAGTCCTCGGGTGCCTCGAGTTCCCCATCTGGACACCATCAGCATCCCAGCCACTGCATGGATACCAGGTTGGCAGTATAGCTCCAGGAACTGCAATATTCCTTGGGGGTCAATCTTGCTAGCCGATCTGAACCGTATCAGCTCAGCCTAGAGCAGATGGAAGTCGGATCAGGTCACTTAGCATTGTTTCCCAGCAAGTCCTCTGTGCACTGCGGGACTTACAGTCACACTGCGGTCACTGCACCAAGTCCCGGGGATGTGGGTCTAGGCACACATTGTGGACCACAGACCTAAGGGATTGAGGATGGGTTGGTGAGGCCCTGGTCCAGCAGAAACTGTGAGGCAAGAGGGGATGGGTGTGGGAGGACAAAACCTACAGGAGGCCTGACCAAGTGGAAGGGAAGAAACCAGGGCCTCTGCAGGGCTTATGCTTGCTAGTTTGTTCTGAACCAGTAACAAGAGAGAAAAGCCAAGCCTGGGGAGTGGGTTTCGCAGTAGATTTAGATCTCATGGCAGGGTTTCAGATACCTTTACACAAACTGAAATAGCTCTATTGCTAAGTGCAGCTGGTGAGATGGCAAAATGTTGTATATCTGCTTGTCGGGCATCTGCTCTGGGCCAGGAATTGTTCTGGTGTTCTCTCTCACAACAAATCTGAAAGGGAGAAACTGTTGTTATTATTTATAGAACAGAGCTGTCCAATGGAACTTTCTCCGAGAATAGCAGTGTTCTATAATCCACACCATCTGATAAAGTAGTGCTAGTAACAATTTTAATTTTTACCTGAGACCCGGGTTCCTGGTAAACAACAAAGGTTAAGAAATCTCCCCATCCTTTTGTGTTCTGGAAAATGGCATATTGCAAAGAACCTTCCTTTGCCACATATGTCATAGAAAAGACTCATGAATGCTTCCTATTTACCTATGTCAAGGTCAGACACACCCTCCACATTCCAGTTCATTGTTTCATAGATAGAGAAATCATTTGTCTCCATTGAGCAATTGGAACAAAATGTTTATTAATCATACTTTAGTTGTGAGTTAATCCTTCTCCAGGTCTCTGAACATCTACCCACCCTCAGCCTGAGTCAGCACACAGTCCCTCCTGAATACAGACTGCCTCTTGGTAAACTTCTATGATTGGATCATGATACACTTTCGTTCCACTCCTCCATGGCTGATTCTTCCTAGATTTTTTTCCTCTCTAGGAAAGAAAAACCCTTATTGCCCAACTCTTGACACATTTGCCAAACTTGTGGTCAGAGTATTCTTTCTATTACAATAATCCCTCCCCTTCTCTCACTTAGTAATTCCAAAAGGATCACCTTACTAATGTAGAGGAGGAAAAAAATAATTTTCCCTCTATCCTTTATAGTTCCTAGAAGGGGCAGACCCATGTTACAAAAGATAGATTAACAAGAGAAGAATGAATATAAGTTTATTCACATGTATATATCATATATACACGGGAGATGCCCAATGAAACGAGTACATATCTAAGAAGTGACTTAGAGTTCAGGTATTTCGGTGTTTTTTGTTTGTTTGTTTGAGTCTGAGTCTCACTCGGCTGCCCAGGCTGGAGTGCAGTGGCACACTCATGGTCATCACAGTCTTGACCTGCTAGGCTCAGGTGATCCTTCTGCCTCAGCCTCCCAAGTAACTGGAACTACAGGTGTGTTCCACCACACCCAGCTAATTTTTATGATTTATTGTAGAGCCAAGTTCTTGCCATGTTGCTCAGGCTCGTCTCAAACCCCTGAGCTCAGGCAATACTCTCATCTCTGCCTCCTAGAGTACTGGGACTACAGGCGTGAGCCACTATGCCCAGCCTATGTTCAGGTTTTAGTACTGTCTTTAACTGAAGCAAAAAATGAAGGGTGTTGAGGCGCTACTTATGAGGAAGTGAATAGGAAAAGGACAGTAAACAGACTAAGGTTGATTATACAAATTGTCAGTGACTTCTCCATTAACCAGAGTCTCCAGTGATTTAGAGTCCTTCACAAATGAAGATTTCCTTTATAGATGTAAATTTCCCTTACAAAAGGGTTATTTCTACTCTGTTTTCAGAGCTCTTCTTGTGTCTTCAGGTTCTCAAAATAATCAGCTCAAAATAATCCGATGACAAAGAGGCACATTTCAAATGGCAGAACCTGGTCTCTTACAGTCATCTTTTAAGGTGATATCTTCTGGTCTCCTACACTAAATCTGAATTTATTTTTCATTCGACATTAGCCATACGCTGAACACTTGAAATGTGGCTAATGAGACCATAAAACTCTATAAGTAATCTAGATTACTTATTAGTTAAATTATATTTTAAACCTAAATAGTCACATGTGACTAGTGACTGCCTTTTGTTAGAAGTTTAGAGGAGGAAACTGAGGCACAAGTTTAGAGGAGGAAACTCAGGCACAAGGAGATGAAGTTCCCAGACCCAGGCTTCCCTGCTGTGGGTAGGGGTGAAGCTGGGATGCACCCCAGGCCTGGCCCATGTGAAGCCCAGCTCTGTCGTTGCTCCAACCTGCTTCTCTTAGCTGAACTCGGCTATACTCATCCCTTGATATCCATGGGGGATGAGTTCCAGTACTCCTGCAGATACCAAAACTCAAGGATGCTCAGGTCCCTGACATAAAACGGAATAGTATTTGCATCAACCTATTCACATCCTCCCATATTTGTTAAATCATCTCTAGATTACTTATAATACCTAGTGCAATACCTACACATCACTTCATTCACATGGATTCAACATAGTACTCAGTGAGGCAAATTCAAATTTTGCTTTTGGGGATTCTGTAGAATCTTTTTCTGAATATTTTTGATCTGTGAATGGTTAAATCGACAGATGCAAAACTCAAGGATATGGAGGGCCAGTTGTAGTGACAGTCTTGAAACCAGTACCCAAAGGCGACAGAGAATCGGTAACCCAAGCTCCCGTTTACTCAGTTTTCACAACATCCCCTTTAGGGGATGCAGGAGTTCCTCTGCTGTGGCAAAATAGAGCCTCCAAGGACTGGTGAGTTAGATATGGATTATTTTGCTCTCCCTACATGCCATTGTGTGTCTAAACCACACCTCTGAGCTCTTATTTTTTGTTCCACAGAAAAATGCAGATTTTAAAAAACCTTTTGGAGAATGGTTTAAGATAAGAACAATTTATGTCTCAAATACATTAGCAGACTAAAGCCTTGTATTTCAATGGATGCTTTCACTAAGAGCTCAGAATACATTGCCCATTGTCTAGCTTTGAAGCCACCCAGAGCAGGTGATAGGTGGTAAACCATTCTTTGCAATGAAGAATTGACTGCAGCTAAAAGGGGATTTATGCATTAAGCTCAAGGTCGGAGTTGTGGAAGACAGTGAGAGAAAGTTTAACCGTCACACTGCCCACAGTTTAGAATTTTTCACTTAAGGAAAGAGAAACATTGTTTGGGGGGTAGAGGATCAGGTTATTGTTCTAGTTTCAGCTGACCTGCACTACGCTCTTATACAATTTCCGTAACTTCTTTGAGTTCAGTTTTCTTGCTTGTATAATTGGAACAAAATATATCTCTCTTGCCTACTTCTTGAATTCAATAGGTTGACAAACAGAATAAAAGATATTGTGATACTTTGAAAATTAAGAAAATGAGAAGTTGTTACAGGTGCTATTCTGGGAAGCAGAGCCTGAAACATTTTTCAAGTGATTTGTTGAGGGGAAGGGCTGTTCCTGACGGGACACAGAGAAACAGAGTGGCGGGGGTGGGTGGGGATGGCTCTGTCAGGGGGCTGACCAAGAATGCAGTGCCAAGAGTGAGCTCTGGAGAGCAGTTTGCACCCCAGGATTTATCCCACCTTGAAGACTGAGACTTTTGTACCTACATCCTTCAGGCTTTGGCCCCAGTCCACCTGATGGGCTCAGGGAACAGAAAGGTGAGTCAGCTCCTGTTCTGTGAGAAAGGCAATTCTCTGGAGAAAGGGACACCTGGGAGTTGTTAACAGTGAAGTGAATCTGGGCAGGACACCAACAGCACCCGTGTTGGTTATTTTTCATTATTTTTGTTGGTGTTGTTATAGAGTTATTATTTGCCTGCCACACAAGGAAGTGAACAAATATTGTGACTCATGTTCAGCACCTGCAGTAGTGCCTACCACTTAATTGGTGTCTAATAATAAATAACTGAATGGAAGGATGGAAGCAAGGAAGAAAGAATGGGTGGGTAGATGGATGTATAATGAAGCCATAGTTATACCAAGGCTTTATAAAGGCATTTAAAACTTCCTAGCACCCCTATTCGTTCTCACCACAGTGTTGTGGGTAGGCCTAGAGAGATTATGCCAATTTTTTTTATTTTAAAGAACTGGTTGAGATAGGCTTATCCAGCGCATAGAATAGGGGCCCCATAGTTGTTCAATTACTTGCCTAAAGCCATCAACCAGAGGCAGCACATTGTGTCTATTAGGGTTGCCAGAATTAGCCATTAATAATGCAGTATTTGGGACCTACTTATACTGAAAATGTATTGCTGCTTATCTGCAATTCAAATTTAACTGGGTATCCCGGAATTTATCTGGAAATCCTATTTTTATAAGACTCATAAAAGACATTCAATAAATATGAATTCACTTGGATCTGCAAGTTGCCTTTTTCTACTCCTCATTTAGTTAAGCAACCACCTGTAATGCTGGCTTTCATAGTACTAAGTCTGGGTGCAGGGATGAACATAGCAAAGCACACTAGTTTTTTAACTCATAGTGCTGCCGTTTGAGGGTCCCATGTCCAACACGCATTCTCTACATTCTCATAAATCCTCTTCTAAGTAGGAAGCACTTTAAAAGAAACAGAGGCCAAAATCTTAAAGTTGATCCTAGTTTAACTTCAGGAATTATACTTAATAGGTAAGTTCATCACTACTTTACGATGCCTCCTGTTTTTGTGATATGATCTTGCAACCAATGCAAAACCTTAATAATATATGTTAAGGGTTGAAGATCCTGATTATTTTATTTTTTCTATTAAGCCAGATCATTTTCGAGTGTACTATACAAATTAAAACATTCAAGTTTCTTCTCAGGAAAGCCCCCTTCCCAAGGTGTCTTTGTCTGCTAACAATCTTTGTCTGTCTTCAGTCAGAAGCTCAAAGAGATGGATGCTGTATTATCTATTGCACATGGTCAGGATATATTGGATATTTGAAGAAGAAATGTTCAGCTCTTAGGAAATCCAATTCCATTAAATGTAGCAAATATCCATTGAGTGGCTATGACTGCCTATCATTTTGATCTGCAACTGCTCTTCAGGATTATATTTCAAACCAGAGTAATCATTAGTCAAGAAATAGGATTTCCAGCGGAAACTTTGGTCAAACCATTGGCCATTTATTGAGCCACTTCTCTACGTTATTTCTCCATCAGGAACAGTAGAGAAGGAGTGCTCAGAGTGACGCAGGGCTGTCATTTCATGAATGATAGTCTCATGGGAGAGATGATCATAAAGAAGGAGTCAAGGAGGCCCCAGTAGGGTTGGAATAGAGGGGTCCTGGGTGAGACAAAAGGCAGAACAGAGTTGTTCAGTGATCTGGAGTCCAACCGGGAAGGAGTTCCAAGCCTCTGGACAGTGGGAACTGTGCTTTGCACTTGACTCCTCAGAACTGGGTACTGAACCAACACCTGGCAGGTAGACAATAAACGTGCACTGATTGGATGCCATGGATAAATGATGCATAGGAACTCGGCAGGTGCATGAGCAGAAGGAGGATGTATTTTACTAGGCAATGACTACACGAGTAACAACCCAGAACAAGATAGGTTTAGGGATCAAATATAATAAAGGTCAACATTTACTGAATTACCAACATATCAGTGAAATCAGAATAGTGTGTGTGTGTGTGTGTGCGCGCGCGCGTGCGTGCGTGTGTGTAAATGCACTATTTTTGTTGTAGATGCTATAACAAAGTATCACAGTTTGGGTTGCTTGGACAACAGGAATTTATTGTCTCATGGGTCTGGGGGCCAGAATCCAAGACCAAGCTGTCAGCAGGGTTGGTTCCTTCTGAGGCTGTGAGGCTATGAGGAAGAATATTTTTCATGCCTATCTCAGCTTCTAGTGGTTTAGGGCACTCTTTTGCTCTCCTTGGCTTATTAATGCATCACCATGATCTCTGCCTCCATAATCCCATGACATTCCCTCGTGTATATGTGTCTCTGTGTCCAGATTTCTCCTTTTGATATGGACACCAATCGTATTGGATGAGGGCACACCTTATTCCTGTATGACCTCATTTTAACTAATTATATCTGCAATGACCTTATTTCCAAACAAGGTTACATTATGGGGATTAGGATGCTAACATATAAATTGAGGTGTGATACAATTCAACCCATAACTCTGTGTGTGTGTTTACTTCTCAATTCACTATGTTTGGCTTCCTCTTATGTCTCCAGAGGTGAGCACTGTCCTGGTAAGGACTGAATTATAGCAAAAGAGAAAATACAAATAAGAACCAGCCCTCGTAGCAAGCTCACTTTGTGTCTGGGCTGCTTTCAGTGTTTTACAGGCACTGATTCATTTAAACATCTGTCCAAGATAGATGATAGCACTCTCTTTTCATTTTACAGCTGAGGAAACTATGGTACAAGCAGGTTAAATAACTTTTCCAGTATCACAGACAATAAATAACATCCAGAATTTTTCATGTTATTGTGGAGGAGAAAGAAGGCAAGCTTGCCAGGTGGTCATCAGCCAAGGTGAGGAGAATGGTTATGCGACAGTCAAAGTTTTGCAGGATGGATGCCCAAGCTAGGCTGCAGGTCAGACCCAGACCTCAGCAGATCTCTACACGGTAAAATTGAATCAAGGGCCGGGCTCGGTGGCTCAGCCTATAATCCCGTACTTTGGGAGGCGGAGGTAAGTGAATTGACTGAGCCCACAGGTTCGAGACCCGCCTGAGCAACTTGGCTAGACCTCATCTCTACAATAAATAAATAAAAACAAACTACCTGGGTGTGGTAACGCACGCCTGTAGTTCTGGCTACTTGGAAGGCTGAGGCGGAAGGATCGCTGGAGCCCAGCAGGTTGAGGTGGCCGGGAGTGGCCACTGCACTCTAGTCTGGGTGACAGAGTGAGACTCCGACTCAAAAAAAAAAAATTTGAATCAAGACCTTTCCTTTGTATTGTTGCCAAGACCACAGGTCAAGGTGAACAACAGCTGTAAAAACTCTGTCAAAGCAAATTATTTAATGACACTTGTTAAAGCATGATGAGGAAGACCTTAATCAGAACCATCACAATAAGTATAGAGATTAATGGGATGGGATGTTGCAATGGGGGAGAGAGACTGAGCTCAACTCTGAATTCAGCTTGGGAAACTGGGAATTGACAGTTTAGAAGTGAGATAGGGTCAGTGGATAAAAAATGACTAACAAGAGATATCAGGAATGAGGAGGATTCCGGCTAAATAAACCTAACAGGACTTGTACTGAAGTTAGGCCAGGGAGACCAGAGATCACCTGGGGGTTGGTGGAGGATGAGGAACCTAATGAGATATTGAGAGGGACCAGATATTGAGGATAAACTACCTTCTTAGTAAACTACCTTAGCAAGGTTCTTGGTAAACCTGAACTTTGTAAGAAAGTAAACAAGTGAACCTAGGAGAAGAGTCAGGAGCCTGACTAATGTTTGGTGACACAGAGAAACTTTGTCAGTCCCAGAAAGCAGGATTAAAACAACTAAGGTGGACGGACATCAGGGAAAAAAGCAGGGTATGTAACCTCAGCTACATGTTGCTGTTAGAGGATGTTCCCTCATCCATGAGGAGGTGGCACCGGCAGCTCCTGCCCCTTCATCCAGGGAAGGAAATAGAGGGGCAAAGACAGAAGAGACAAATCAAGGAAACACTCTTAATAGGGGATTTAAAATTTGAATTTCACATTAACTCCTCCAAAGAAACCAGGCTAAAACCAAAAGACACATTGTTAAATCTTGAGACTCAGATATCTTTCATTGTCAAAGTGCCTCCCTTCCCCTTGCCCTCCTCCCTTCCCTATCCACTGGGAAAGATGTACAAGAGTAAGACAAGGCCAGACATGAAAAACACAGAAGAGCATGTATTTGCCTGGTCCCCTGAATTGCAGAGTGTACACTTGTACCCCACTAAGCCAGGCCCTATGCTGAGATTTGGATAACTGGTAGGGCTTGGCAGAAGAACAAAATACACGTCTTGGAGTTTGGGGGTGGGTAGGAAGTACCATTCAAAGCTGGAAAAGATGTGTATAAATTGAGTGAAGTGGCTCTTAGGTTTTCAGAATCTCAGCACAAATGGCCCGGAACAGTCTCTGTGGGGCCACATAGACAGATTCAGCTACACCCCTGTGATGATTGTAGGTTGCCTTAAGATATTTCTGGAACATGCAGGTGGTGAAACCACATGGCACAGCCGAGCGTGATGCCACCTTACGTCACACCATGAGACTCTTTCCATATCCACATATGCAAAATGCAGTGGGATTCAAGCCTACCACACTAAGACTGTCCCTAGGCTGGAAACACAGGTGTGGGTGGGCATGGGGCACAGCAGGGAGCAGACACCAGCCATGATAGAACAGAAAGCATACAGAGTGCAGTGGCTGCTGAGAACTGATAGGTCTTCTATGGTAAGGTGCTCATATTCCGTCCTTTAGGAAAAAGAGAGTTATGTGTGTATTCAAGTAAGCATGTCTTGTTTCCCTATCATGAACTACAGATCGCTAGATGCTGTGGGTTATTGAAGGAAGATTAGAGGGCAAAGTGGTCAGGTTTTCAAGGTGGGAGAATTTCTGTAGCTTGGTCAGGAAGGCTTAGAGGGGGCAATACTGAGGCAAAAGGATTAGTTAGGGAGATCTGGCAATTGTCCACCTTAAAACTGATGTTTCTGGCACTGAGAATGAGAAAGAGAACATGACAAAAGAAACAGTCTTTTCCAGTCTGGCCTCCTCCATGTGGTGCATTTTGATGCAAGAACATCTCTACAGCTTCACCCAGAGTTCTCCATCACTGACAGCTTCTTGGACAGAAGAGTATTTGTCAGATGACCTCAGTATGGCTGCCTTTCATTGCATAAAATAATTTTTTGATGCTACACTGGCACTTAAAAAAAGTAGTGAGATTCTGTGTCAGAGAAAGTGGACTATGGCTTTTGTCTTTAGGAATTGTATGGTGAATCATTTTCTTCGGGTCATTTTGAGTGCTTCCATGCTATCCATTAGCGAGAACATGACTGTTTCCCCCACCTATTAATCCAGAACTCCCAAATCTGAGTCGTCATTCAACACTTGGGGTACCATCATTGACATCATTGATCCAACTGTCTGGAAAATTGTATTATGACTCCTTTCTCTAATAATCCATCAGAAAAAAATCATTTGGTTCATCGTGCAGTACTTGCTCTCTCAAGATTCGACATCTCCCATAACCCCGCCATTGATCAATATTAAGCTAGATTCTTAAGTGCATTTTTAATGACTTTTTGCCATCATTGGGAACAATTGGATGGAACAAATGTAAGCCGTTCTCGCCTGCACTGGCCATCTGTTTCCATCTCAGGCTCCTGGAGGTTTTTCTTCAGTTGCTTTGTGTCAGGCAATTGTTGGAGTTAGTGGAAATGGACTCAAATGGAGGTGTAGATAAATCGAAAGTTTAAAACACAAATCATTGAAGTTGTCTTGGAACTTAATTGCCTTTTTGCCATCTGACATTTCTCCTTCTCTATCAGGCTATGGTGATATCACTCAAAAAGTTCCAGCTGACTCCGCATGCCTACAAATGTAGGCATTTAAGGATTCGAATGATCCAGAGATGAGCAGATTATCAGAGCAGGAAAGGAGCTGAGAGGCCAGGCTGTCAGTGGCCACACCTGCAGGTAAATAAACAGAAGAATGAATAAGGCTCACCTGGGGTTGCACAGAAGACAAAAGCCCAAGCATTCTGACTTCTGGTTCTATGCTCTTCTTACTCTTCCCCTGGCCTTTCTGCAGCCAGTACTTTAAGAAATATCTTCATGCCCAAAGGAATGTGTCCAGTGAGGGGTGCAGTTCTATACCAAAACGTTGGTCCATTCTTCGTTTGAAGGAAAGTTGCAGAAATGCTTCATCTTTTTTTTTTTTTTTTTTTTTTTGCCTTCTGAGATTCAAAAGGGAATGTTATGCCTGTTGGGGGAATCTAAACAAGAGTACCAGTGAAATGATCTTTCCCAAGGTTTTGCTTAAGAAAAAGATGTTCAACTCTCACATAATATTATACCTTGAAAAGACTTTCCAATTCATCATGAGGACCAGCCAACAATGGGCTAGGGATTAAGATCCCTAAGTTAAAATACAGATTCTGTAATGATTTACTGCAGGCATTGGGCAAACCATCCAACCCAGCCAGGCTTCAGTTTTCTGTTCTGTAAAATGGCACGAAGATTTAGTAAAGACCCATTCCTGTAGTTCTGCTTTTTTTTTTTTAACAAGGGCTTGGTGGGAGAAAAATAGCTGACATTCTCATCGTTGTTCCAACCACCTTCATGATGGCCTGTCCAGATGTGGTCCTATTGGAGTTGATGTACTTATCATCCACTGCCCTTGTCTTTTTGGTATGATGCTCCCTCTAAATGCCTTTGCCAATCTCACTTGTACTCAAGTCCCTACCTTTTTGCAGATAAAATATACCCTGAATATATAGGTCTTTTAGGTGTTAACTCCCCTGGAATGCTTCCTATGACCACCCTAGAGCTACACTGAGTGCTGAGAACACTTAGAAGTAAAATTGTCTTTGCTCTCAGGTGTCCTCAAGCATACTGGGTGGTCTTGGTCACCTTTTCCTACTTTTGCCTCCCATTGTGTAGAAGACTGTTATCTCCCTAGTTATTTTCCATGGTAACTAATTTGTTTGATATTTTGTCTTGGCATATTTTACATTAAAATGGAGGAAGTAGCTAAATAGTAAAACCTCAAACATAGTGAAATAGATTATTACTACTGGTGCTATTTTGGGAGTTTATTCCTGAGTCCAGGCTGGTCCATAATCAAGAAGATGGCTGTATCAGATTGGCTTCAACTATTCTACTATTCAATAGAGCTAGGGGAATATATTAATACTGGTATTATCTTAGTGGTGAACAGTGAAGGCAGAAAAAATAAATCAGAGAAGCAGAAAACTACAGTTTTGCACAAGTTCATGTCATCCATCCATTCACACATCCATCCACTCATTCATCTATCTACCCATCCATCCACCCATCTACCCATCCACATCCACCCATCCATCCATCCATCATCCATCCAACCATTTATCCATCCATAGTTCTAATGAATATTCCTACAGAGTTCAAAAATGTTTGTACAAATGTATAGTCTCATCCACACCATATGTGAGTTTCAGTTGTTCCAGTCTTCTACATCCAATCAATTGGGATTGTGTTGAATCTATAGATCGATTTGGGGATAATTTACATTTTGGTTTTAAAATATAGGTTTTATTTATCTATTCATTTAACATTCTGTTTTTATTTTTTATTTTAGAGCTGTAGAATACATAAGTAAATTGAGTGCAGGTGAAATTTGGGCTTCCAACAAGCCCTCTCTCTCTCCCTGGTAGTGGTCATGGTACTCAGTGGGTGGTTGTGTGTTCTTTATTCTTCTTCCCTCCCTCCCCCATTTAGCAGTGCCCAGCATTTGTTGTCCCCCATTTTGCTTAAAGTTTAGGGCACACTTATGAGTGAGAACATGTGGCATTCAGTTTTTTGCTTCTATAATAGTTCACTTAGAATCATGGTCCCCGGTTTCATTCATGTTACTGCAAAGGATATGATTTTGTTTTTATTTATGGTTGTGTAGTATTCCATTGTGTGCATGTACCACACTTTATTTATCCAGTCCAGTCTTCTGGGCAACTGGGTTGGCTCCATGTTTTTGCTATTGTGAAGAGCGCTGCAATGAACATACAGATGCAGGTGTCTTTTTGGCAGATGAATTTGTGTTCCTCTGGGTATATTCCCAGAAGTGGGATTGCTGGATCGTATGGAAGCTCAATTTTTAGTTCTTTGGGAAAACACCACACTGCTTTCCACAAAGGCTGAACTTGCTTACATTCCCATGAACAATATAGAAATGTTTCCTTTTCCCTACAGCCTCACCAATGCCTGGTGTGTGTGTGTGTGTGTGTGTGTGTGTGTGTGTGTGTGTGTGTGTGTGTGTTTGTGTGTGTGTGTATGACTCTCTCTCTCTCTTTTTTCTTTTTTGAGTTGGAGTCTTACTCCATTGCCCAGGCAGAAGTGTAGTAGCATGCTCACAGCCACCCCAGCCTCAACCTGCTGGGCTCCGGTGATCCTTCCACCTCAGCCTTTCAAGTAGCTGCAACTACAGGCACGTGCTACCACACCCAGTTAATTTTTTGATTTATTGTAAAGACAAGGTATCACCATGTTGCCTAGGCTGGTCTTGAACTCTCGGACTCAGGCAATCTTCTTGCCTCGGCCTCCCAAAGTACTGGGATTACAGGCTTGAGTCAGCATGCCCAGTCTTTTTTACTCTTTAATGATAGCCATCTTGACCATTGTGAGGTGATATCTCATTGTAATTTGAATTTGCATTTATTTGATGATTAGTGAAGTTGAACATGTTTTCATATGTTTAGCAAACATTTATTTATCTATTTATTTATTTATTTATTTTTATTTTTAAGTGAGAAAGCAGGATTTATTGAGGACAGAAAAGCTTCCACAGTGGGAGGGGGCCAGAAGGGGTTGCCCCTAGCAAACATTTCTTAAACACCTTTTTATGTCAATACTAGACTTAGCTCTAGATACACACAAAAATATGAACTGGATATTATTGAATTATAGAAAACTTCCAGATATCTTCAAATGTAGATGACTGATAATTAAGTAAAAAAATTATAACGTTAAAAATGGAATTGCTTCCTTGAGTTTATGACTTTCTGGGTAAGTCACAGGTATGTTTGCAGAACAAAAATCCCTCCCAGAGAGTTTTGGCCCATGCAAACACCTTAATATATTGATTAGGGATAATAACTTTTAAAAATTGTATACAACATACATACAGATAAGGGCACAGGTCATACATGCTCAGCTTAGTGATAATCACAAAGCATGCACTCTCATGAAACCAGTATCCAAGTTCAGAAACAGCATTATCCACACTCCACAGGCTCCTCTCATGCCTGATTCTAGTCACCAAGGGCAACCATTATCCTGGCTTTAAACAACATGTATTTGCTTCATCCTGATTTTTTACTCTATTTTGTTTTACTGTGATAGGGTCTCGCACTGTCACCCAGGCTGGAGCGCAATGGCATGATCACAGCTCACTGCGGCCTTGAAATCCTGGGCTCAGTCAATTCTCCCACTTCAGCCTCCCAAGTAGCTGAGACTACAGACACACACCACTATGACTAATTTATTTTATTTTTATTTCTGTAGAGATGGGAGTCTCTCTATATTGCCCAGACTGGCCTCAAACTCCTAGTCTTCAGTGATTCTCCTGCCTTGACCTCCTAAAGCATTAGGATTATAGGCATTTGCTACTATGCCCAGTCTTGATTTTGTACTTTATATGTACTCTTTTGCATTTAGATTATTTTCTTCAAGATTGTATTTGTGAGATTCACCTCCGTTGTGCTTTTCTATTGTGTTCCACTGCATGATACATGCAATTTATCCATTCTACTGTTGATGAAACTTCTGGTTGTTAGCAGTTGGGGCCATTACAAATAATTTTGCCATGCACATCCTTGCATATGGTTTTGATGACTAATTATATGAATTCCTTTAGGGTGTCTTCCTAGGAATGTAATTGCTGGCTCACGGGGTGTGTGCATGTTAGGTTTTAGTAAATACTCCTGACAAGCTCAAAATGTTTATACTAATTTATACACCCACTCACACAATATATGAGTTTTAGTTTCTCCATGTTCTTGCCAATGCTCAGTATTGTCTATCATTTTTATTTTCACCATTATAGTATAGCCAAGTATTTTTAAATTATTAATACTAAGTTTTTCTCCAATAACAAATACCCATGCATAAGAGGAAAATGTGGGGAAAAAAGTTTTTAAAATGCCTAATGACCTATAATCTCACTAATTGCAAAAAAAGCAGTATTTTCAGTATATTTTACTCAACTTTATTATCTATAGACATATAATGCCAATTTAAGAGCAAGAGTATTGAGATTGTCATGTAGACAAGTACATAGACTTTACTTTTTTTCACATAATATTATACAATGAATGTATTTTGAACCTATTAGATAGTCTTTGGTGTTGTGACTTTCATAGGTGTATAATATTTATTGGGAGCCGGGCTTGGTGGCTCAGCCTGTAATCCCAGAGTTTTGGGAGGCTGAGGTGAGTGGATTGCCTGAGCCCATGGGTTCGAGACCCACCTGGGCAACTTGGCGAGACCTCATCTCTACAATAAATCAAAAATTAGCCGGTGTGGTAGCGTGTGCCTGTAGTTCCAGCTACTTGGAAGGCTGAGGTGGAAGGATAGCTGGAGCCCAGCAGGTCGAGGCTGTAGTGGCCAGGAGCGGCCACTGCACTCCAGTTTGGGTGACAGAGTGAGATTCCAACTCAAAATATATATATGGAGCATTGTACTATAATTTATTTATTTATCCCCTAATAAACTTAAAATCAAGCATCAAAAAAAATCAAACTGATTTCAAAGGGCTTAACTGCATCCCAGAACCAAGCATAGCAGTATTTAAAGAAAGAAATCAAAATCCAGCACCCAGCAACTTAAAATCACAATGTCCATAATCCAAGAAAAATTTCAAGGAATCAGAAAAGCAGCAGCCCAAACAGAGAAAAACATAAACCAACATAAACAGAACAAGGAGTAACAAATATAATAGAATAAATAATCTAGTAAATTAAAATAACTATTATAAAAAGATGTAATGTGTGTAAAAGATAGAGAAAAACATGAGTAGAATTAAAAATAAAAATTACTGAACAAAATAATAAGCTTAGCAGGTTTTCAGGATACAAGGTTAATAGACAAAATTTATATTGTTTTTATGTACTATCCATAAAAAATTGAAAACTGAAAATTTTAAATTACCATTTCAGATGGTACCAAATAACATCAAATGTTTAAGAGTAAATCAAACAAAATGTGTGCAAGATATTTGTTCTATAAGTCATAATGTATAGATGAAAGGAATTTTTAAAAATCTAAACAAATGAAGAAATTCCATATTAATGGACTGAAATATTCAATATTTTAAAAATTATGTGAGTAATGTTTTCTATACTCCTGATACTTCAACTTATGGGGATTCACTGACTGGGGAGAAACTGCCACTCCCATGACCAGCTATTTTTAAGAGATAGCAAACAATTTACCTAGGAGTTCACCTCTCATATGAAAACTAATAAATCCAAAGCTCATACTCAGTTCACCTCCTCTATCTAGTTATTTTGTTCCAGGAAGTAATGTTCCCCGGCTCTAATCATCCCAGGGCCAGATACCAGACAACTAAAGAGAGCTTCTGCTGAAAGCCTGCTGAAATTTTTCAAGTCAGCCAATTCTAAGCCTGTTTGCTCTGACTTGCTTTTCCTTTTACATGAAACTACAATAAAGACTCCTGTTCATGCTTTTCTCTAGCTCCTTCTGCCTCCTGACTGACTCTGTTTACTCCCTGTAGCCCTGCATGGTGTGACATAGCCCTTCCTCTTGGAAGCTGTGAGTAACAAATTATTTTTGCAATGATAATCATCTCCTGATCTCTCAGTCTTACTATGCATGAATAATAACAAATTCTACTCTTGAAAACAAAGATGTAAATTATTTCCAAGTTGATTTATAGATTCAACGCAATCCCAAGTGAATTTTTTTCAAGAGCAATAAGTCTAAAATTTATGAAAATATAAATGATAAAGAATAGCCAAAGCAATTCTAAAAATAGTAAACTAAAACTCTAAGAAAAAAATTTCTACTGTGCACACCTGTATGGAAACAAACTAGATAACTTAAATGGAATGGAGGACTTTCTGACATCACACAACCTCCCAAGGTTGAAGCAAGAAGACATTGAGACACTAAATAGACTAATAACAACCTAGGGAATTGACTCCATCATAAGAAAACTACCTACAAAAGCAAAGTCCTGTACCAGATGGCTTTCCAGTGAAATTCTACAAAACATACAAGGAAGAGATAATACCAAACCTTACTGAAAGTATTCCAGGCAATCGAGAAAGATGGAACTCTCCCCAAATCATTTTATAAAGCTAACATCACACTCATACCCAAACCTGGTACAGATCCAACAAAGAGAGAGAACTACAGGCCAATATCCCTGATGAATGTTGATGCAAATATTCTAAAAAAGATTCTAGCAAATTAGATCCAACAACATATCTCAAAAATCATCCACCATGACCAAGTAGACTTTATCCCCAGGATTCAGGGCTGGTTCAACATCTGCAAGGCCATAAATATAATTAAATAAATCAACAGATGTAAAATCAAGAACCACATAATTATATCATCAGATGCAGAAAAAATTCTTGATAAAATCCAGCAAACATCCCTTCTTGATAAAAACCCCTGAACACCTATGAGTAGAGGGAACATACCTTTAAATAGTAAGAGCCATCTATGATAAACACACAGCCAAAATATTGCTAAACAGACAGAAACTAGAAGCATTTCCCCTGAAAAACGGAACAAAACAAGGCTGCCCACTCTCGCTCCTCCTGTTCAACATAGTGTTGGAAGTCCTAGCTAGAGCAATTAGACAAGAGAAGGAAATCAGGAGTATCTGAATAGGAAAAGAGGAAGCCAAGTTATCCCTCTTTGCTGATGATATGACCCTATACCTTGAAAATCTAAGAGAATCTATCAAAATCTCCTTGTACTTTTAAAGGACTTTACAAAGTCTCAGGGTACAAAATAAATGTGCAAATGACAGTCACATTCTTATACACCAACAACAAACAGACAGAGAACCAAATAAAAAGCACAGTCTCATTCACAATAGCCACAAAAAATAATAATAATAATAATAATCTCAGCATCTTCCTAATCAGAGAAGTGAAAGATCTTTATGATGGAAACTACAAAACCCTGCTCAAAGAAGTCAAAGACAATACAAAAAAATGGAAAAATATTTCATGCTCACGGATTGGAAGACACAACATTGTGAAGATGTCCATGCTACCAAAGGCAATCTACAGATTAAACACAATGCCCATTAAATTACCAACATCATTCTTCTCACACTTGGAAACAATACAGTAATTCATATGGAAACATAAGTGTCCATGAATAGCCAAAACAATCCTTAGCAAAAGAAACAATGCAAGAAGTATCACATTTCCAGACTTCAAACTTTATTATAAGCCTACAATAATCAAAATAGCCTGGTATTGGTACAAGAACAGGTATATAGACTAAGGGAACAGAATAGAAACCTCAATTTCTCAACCAACTTATCTTCAACAAAGCCTCCATAAACAACCACTGTGGAGAGAAGAAATTCAGTAAATGGTGCAAAGAAAACTGGCCCGCCACATGCAGAAGAATGAAAGAGGACCCTTACCTATTACCATACACAAAAATCAACTCCAAATGGATCAAAGACCTAAACATAAATCCTCCAACTTTAAGAATCTTAGAAAACCCAGGAGACACCCTTACAGAAATCAGAATAGACAACCAATTCCTGATCAACACCCCCAAAATCCCATGCCATAAGGGATAAGATAGACAAGTGGAACCTCATAACACTGAAAAGCTTCTGCAAAGCAAAAGAAACCATCAAGAAAGTGGGAAGACACCCCACAGAATGGAAAAAAAAATTGCTAGCTGCATATCTGACAAAGGCCTAACATCCAGGATCTACAAGGAACTCAAACATGCCAAAAGGAAAAAAAAAACAAACAGCTCCATTAAAAAGTGGGCAAAAGACAGATAGTTACTTCTCAAAACAATACATATGATCAGCCAACAGACACAGGAAAAACTGCTCAGCCTGATTAATCATTAGAGAATTGCAAGTCAAAACCACATTGAGATATCACCTAACACCAGTAAGAATGGCCGTCATTAATAAAACAAAAAACAACAGATTCAGCTGGAATGTGGAGAAAAGAGAATGCTTCTACACTGTTGGAGGGAAAGCAAACTAGTTCAGTCTCTATGGAAAACAGTGTGGTGATTCCTAAAAGAGCTAGAAATTGACCCAGCAATCCCCCTACTGGGAATATACCCAGAGGAACTTAAATCACTCTACAAAAAAGACACCTGCACATGTATGTTTATTGCAGCATTATTTACAATAGCAAAAACATGGAACCGCTGTGCTGCCCATTGAAACTGGACTGGATGAAAAAATGTGTTACATTGAACAATGAAATATTAGTCATAAAGAAGAACAAAATTATGAACTTTGCAGCAACTTGGGATGAATTTAGAGTTCATAATACTCAGTGATTTATCACAGAAACAAAGAACTGTATACCACATGTTCTCACTCATTAGCCAGCCCTGTAGTATTATGTAGTTTTACCATGCTACTACAAGAAAGGAATTGGTAGTGGTCAGAAACTGCCAGGGGAGGAGAGGCAGGTACATAGCATCAGTAAGATACCTGATCTCAAACCAAGTGAAGGGGGAACCAAACAGAAGCCCACACTTTACCTGTACAAACACACTTGTATACCAAATACTGAATTGTACCCCATATTTTTAAAACACAATTTAAGAAAACAGTGGCATCAATTCCACTAGTTGGTGTTTACCTAAGAGAGAGTATAAACAGCAACAACAACTACAACGCGTTTACACAAAAATTTCTGTTATATCAGTTTTGTTGATAAAAGCTATAAATTAGAAAGATTATAAATGTTCAGCCTCTGATAAATGGATAAACAACTATTGTTATATACACAACACAAAGTTCTGTTCAACAAGTAGAACTTTCAAAAAAAGATAATGTAGCAAATTTGAGTAAAAGTATCATGATAAATTTTTAAACTTTTAAATAATATTGTTAAAATAAGTATAAATATGATGCTACTACAATAAATGTAAATGTACTAAAATTTCTGGGGAAAAGGACTATCAGAATGAAGAGAATAAACATAATCTAACGTTGTTTACCAGAAAAACACTTAAATATTTTTAGTTTTAAAAAACCAAGGTAATAAGAGGTAAAGCACATTTAAGGTTAAAGGTATCTCAAAGGAAATAAATACTATATATTGGTAATGATAACATTGGATTAAAATATTAACATATATGAATTTAATAAGATAGCTTTTAAATATATAAACACAATGAAATAATTTAGAGAAATAAATTAATCAATAATTGCACCTAAATATTTTATTTTATTTTTTATTTTTTTGAGCTGGAATTTCACTCCACCACCCAGGCTGAAGAGCAGTGGCATGCTCATGACCACCCCAGTGTCATCTTGCTGGGCTCGGGTGGTCCTTCTGCCTCAGCCTTCCAAGTAGCTGGAACTAGGCACACACTACCACACCTGGCTTATTTTTTATTTATTGTAGAGACAAGGTCTTGCCAAGTTGCCCAGGTTGATCTCGAACCTGCAGGCTTAAGCAATAGACTCACTTCAGCCTCCCAACATGCTGGGATTACTGGCTGAGCCACCAAGCTCAGCCCTATTCCTAAATATTTCAGACCACTCTTTTAGAAACAGATAAAACATTAAAAAAGCAAAATATTAGAATATTATCATAACTAGTTAGTGGGGTTTAATTACACATTTTAGACACATGCACATATAAAAAATGCGTAAAAGGTTAGTCAACTCTAAAAGTATATTAAAATCAATTAATTAATATGGTTTATTCTAGCAAGAGAAAAATGGACTAAGATAATACACCACATTAATTAATAAAAAGCAAAAACCACATTGTTTTATCAATAAATACATGAAAATAATTTGAAAAAGTTCAACCCTAATTTTTGTTATAAACTCATTCCAAAAACATAAATTATTAAATAATATGATCATCTACTGGAAACACAGAATAAAAATTAATGTTATAGGAATTACGAAGAGAATCATCAAGGTTGCAGATCAATTTACTTACATGAATGATAATCTTCTTTATCAGAATCAATTACTAATAACAATAAAAAAAGGGATTCCGTGCATAGTACCCATTATAATTATGTGGAACTAAAATTATTCTAAAATGAATGTAAAACATTTTTATGAGGAAAAAAATTAAGCTCAATTAAATAGCATAAAATAAAATTTCAATAAATAGGGAGAAAAGCCTTATTCAAGGGTGGGATAATTATCATTAGCTTAATTTTTTCCTACCTTACATTAAAACTTCAATGCAATCCCAATCAAAACTGCAATTTTTAAATAAAGTCAACACATTTACTTTAAAACCTATATGGGAGAATAAAAGTATACAAACAACTAAGTAGAATTTGAAAAAGAGACAATGGTAGGATTATTCTCTACTACATATAATAAAAATCTCCAAAACCAATGTAAAAACATCACTGGCATGGTGACTATGACACAGACATGAGAATAGGCAGAGAATGAAGGGACTCAGGAAATCACCTGTGAGTATCCATGGTAGCTGAGAATGTGACAAAAGTATACATTTTGTGACTTTGTATGCCTAGGGGAACTTTGCATACGCACCATACAAAATTTCACAAATGTATTCATGCATCCATGCTTGCAAACCAGTGTGGAAGTATGGGTTGTTTTATTGATTGTGTTTTTAACAACAATGTCTCATACTATAGAGAAAAAACATAGTTATATCTCAACCTTATACTCACAAGTAGACTCCAGATAGATTTTTTTAAAACACTAAATGTAAAATATATGACTAATACAAGGATATGTTTGGACTACATTTGTAATCTAGTGTAGGCAAATTCTTAACCATGACTAGAAAAGCACAAATCTCAAGGTAAAAGTAATAGATTGGGATTACATCAAAGTTAGATTTTTTTTTCAAAATAGACAATTCAGAAAAATAATGCAACAAATGAAGAGTGAGAAATCATACATAATACTTAAAACTGACAATGGAACATCACCTTGAATGTGCCAGGCAATTCCGTAAATCCAAAAGAAAAAAAAGCCAAGAAAACTAATGGAAACGTTGGCAAACAATACGGTAGACAATTCCTAGAAAGACCAAACTCAGTAACCGAGAGATAGGTAAAGAGATACAGAAATTGCCTTAAAATAGGACCTCATAATGGCAAAATATAGCAAGAAAGATAATTCCAGTCAACAGCTAGGATATAGGGAGACATGATTTTTTGTGGCAATTCTGACATAGCGGCAGATGTGACCCAGCAATCTCATTCCTCAAAGTTTATTTCTCAGGAACTCTTCCATGTATAAGGACAAGTGTGAAAATACTCAGTGGTTATGGTTGTGGTGTGGCTCTAGAGACATGGAAAAATAAACATTCTAGAGACATTCTGTGAAACATTCTGCAGAAGTTAAAAGCAATGAACTCGAATCTACAGAGTAATGACCAGGCACTGCTCTATGTGTTTTACATGTATTCACTAAATATTCTCAAAACAATTTATGAGATTGACAGTTCTCTCTCTCCTTCACAGATGAAGAAATGGAAGGTCTGAGAATTTAAGTTACTGCCCACACCACAGAGTGAGAAAGAAGCTGGGCCAGATGGAGACCAGGGTTTTCTTCAAGGTTGTACTCGTTTTGCTTTTAATTATACCATAGAAAATTTCTAACATATACAATAATAAAAAGAACAGCATAATAAATCCCCTGTCGTCATCCCTCAGTTTTTACAATAATCAATTCACAGTCAACCTTGCTTCCTCTATACTTCTATCCACTCACCTCCCTTCAGTTTTTATTTTTGAAGCAAATTCCAAAGAGAGTATCACTTTATCTTTAAATATGTAATTCAGAAATATAAATAATTTCCTCTTTGAATACAATCCCTTGTTAATATAATGACATTATAATCCCACTTCAAAATTTCAACAATCAATTTTTACTGTCACCAAATATAGTGCTCACATTTCCCTAAATGTCCTTAAATGATTTTTTTAGCAATTTCTGTACTTTTATATGTATATTTGTATGCATAAGAATATATGTTTGTGTATATATATATGTATATTTGTAGCCATACATTGTTATTGGTTTATCTTTCTATTAAGTCTGTTAATCGTATCTTTATTTTCTTTTTTCTTTCTGTGAATTTTATCTATTGAAGAAACCAGGATGTTTACTCTGCAGTGTTTCCCACAGTCTGGATTTTGCTGATTGCATCCACACAGTTGTTCATACTGTCCCCTGCATTTCCTGGAAATTGAAAGGTCTAAAAGCTTGATCAAATTACGTTCTTTTTGTTTTTGCTGTGTTTTGTTTGGGCAAAAGTATTTAATAGGTGATATTTTTATCTTTTCATACTTTGCACAATGTTTAGTTGTTTGTCATTTTTTTGTCAATAATGCTCATATCCACTAATCCATTAAAGTTTAAAATTTGTGATAGTCAAAATTTATAATTTCTTATGTATTAATGAGCTAGATTTATTTTTAAAAAGAAACTTCCCCTCATCAACTTCTTAGTTACCTAGAGATAAATTCAAATAGGAAAAGCAGAACAAATCTTGATGCTATAGTTAAATAGTTAAATGTAGCTATTCCCTACTATCCTAATGTTGGTCAATTTCTAACTTTTTTTTCAGCATTACTGTGAACTCATTGATTTAAATCTATTTAGTGTTTTCCAGTGCATGGTGGCTCATGTCTTTATTGATCTCAAATTTGCTTTCTGATTATGTTGCCCATGTCCCTAGCTGCCTTTAATAGCCTTCTTGCTGTGTGGTATGAAGAGATATATCAGGCTCTTATTAAACATTTTTTTTGCCCTGGATTCGTAATCAGCAATTTCTTCAGTAGGCTCCAGTTTCTTTTAATGGGAAACTGTAGTTAGACAAAGGCTATTGCCCACTAGACTATACTTTCTTTCTGTAACCCAAACTGTAGAGTTGAGCAAGGAAGTAAGATATCATAGTACAATACCATTATGTTCACGAAAAAAAGTACATAAAAGAATACTTCATATTTTCTAAGTATAATTAATTAACATAGTTAATGTTACAGTGAACTTAAAACATTGGAGCAGGTAACAATGAAGGGGGAAAAGGGATCAGAGAGGAATTGGGTCATTTTTTAAAAAAAGAAAAGAATTAGGCTCATATTTTATGATCTGAGATGTATAATTCATTTAACTTTTTCATCAAATAGTCAATAAGTTAATAAACAGCATTCTTAAAAGGAAAGAAATATAGACAAATCCATATAGAATGTAGGTCAGTGGTTGCCAATGGTTGGTGGGGGGATGGGCAGTGAGAGCTAATGGGAACAATGATTTTTTATAGGGTAATGAAAATCTTCTAGAATTAGATTGTGGTGATGTGAATATATTTTTGAAAATACTAAAAACCATTGAATTGTACAGTTTATAAGGGTAAATTTTATGGCATGTAAATCATATCTCAATTTAATAAACACGATGTTCTATTACCCTCCTAGATACATGCCTAGAGAAATTCACAAGCAAGATTTGGGTATATGGCAGTACCAGGAGTCTTGGGGCTGCCTGAATGTCTATTGCTGGAACTTGGCTAACTAACACAAGACAATATATCAACTAATATTCTATGCAGGAGCCAGAAGCAGTGGTTATAAACTATAGAGCAACAAAGAAAAATCTTCAATATATGGTGTTTTGTGTAACATGCAAAAAGCCAAATGAAATTTATGGTACATTATTTCACATAAATTTTAATATATTTCTCTATATGCATGCATACACAATACTGTCTATTTTTCAAAGTTACATATCTATCTAATTGCATACATCAAACACATCAGTGCAGATGTCAGGGCAAGAGGCAAGGACAGCTGTGATGCTCATTCATGGTCGAGAAAATAACTGAGTAAAATGAGGGGGTGGGAAGATCCCATCTGAGCCAAGAATAGTAGTGAGCTAGCTGGAAACTAGGGATTTGAGGCACCCCCTCTGCACCTGAGTTCCAAAAGACAAAAAAAAAATCTCAATTCAGTTCAAATCCTTTCTATTATTTCTTTCAAAAAGCATCAGAGAGATGGAAGTATATTCTTAATTCCCTGCAAAATGCCTTCAAAATGCTCTCTCCAATTCTGCTGTTCTTAATATCCATTTTATATGGGACTGTTGCCTTCAGAATCCTCTTTCTCTCTCATCCTCTTCTTTCAGTTCCTAAATAGCCCTGATCCCCTGAGCTCTTGTCTTTCTTTCCTTTGGAAAGCAAACTTCACCTCCCTGGTCAATCACCTTCTCTGGTTCCTACTATTCTGTTCTCTCTGAGACTCAAACAAGTTTAACACCACTGAAATTTCAGGAACCTGGTTGAAAAATGCTGTTTTTTACTCTATGGAGTAAGATTGGTAGGTGAAGGGATAGAAAGTAGTGCTCCCTCAGAGACAGTCATGACTGCTAGAACACACTCCATTCTCAGAATATTCATCCCCAACTCCATGGAGCTCCCTCTCAGTGTTCCTGAGATCTGGTAGCCACAGTCTCTTCTCTATTGTTGCCCAGTTCTAAGGATGGCATTTTGTTTCCTTCAGTTTTTACTTATGGCTCACTATGGTGTTCCTTTCTTGGTCTTTCATCCCTCCAATACCTGTGCAGCCAATTCCCTATATTAAATTCCATCTGCTGATTGCCTTTCTAATTTTTGTTTCCTTAACTGAATCCTAGCTATTATGGCATTCAGTACCAGAAATAATTCCAGCCTAAAAAATAGACCCTCAAGGATGGGATTCTGGAAACAGTTTGGTCATATCCTTGGTTTAAGTGTAATACTAAGCTCAAAAGCAATGGGCAGTCTCTAATCATTAAATCTATGACATGTTATGGCATTACGTTTTTTTTGTTTTTTGTTTTTTTTGAGTTGGAGTCTCACTCCATTGTCCAGGCTGGAGCACAGGCATGCTCACAGCCACCCTAGCGTTGACCTGCTGGGCTCCAGAGATCCTTCCAGTTCAATCTTCCAAGTCGTCAGAACTACAGGTGCGCGCTACCACACCCAGCTAATTTTTTATGTATTGTAGAGATGTAGAGATGACATCACACCAAGTTACCCAGGCTGGCCTCGAACCTGTGGACTCAGGTAATCCTCTCACCTCTGCCTCCCAAAGTGCTGGGATTACAAGCATGAGCCATCATGCCTGACCTCTTTTTATTTAATTTTAAATTTTATTTAATTAAAAAAATTTTTTTTGAGTTGCAGTCTCACTCCATCGTCCAGGTTGGAGTGCAGTGGCACACTCATGGCCACTCCAGCATCAACCTACTGGGCTCTGGCAAGTCTTGCACCTCAACCCTCCAAGTAGCCAGAGCTACAAGCGCACTCGCTACCATGCTTGGCTAATTTTTTATTTTATTGAAGAGACAAGAGCTCACCAAGGTGCCCAGGCTGGTCTCGAACCTGCAGGTTCAGGCAATCCACTCACCTGGGCCTCTCAAAGTGCTGGGATTATAGGCTGAGCCAACAATCCTGGCCAACATCACAGGTTTTAAAAATCACCCACTGATGATCATGCTGCAGCATTTATGGATCCTGTGCTGCAAGGTACCAAGTGGCTGCCTCACTTGACCATTACAGTCATTTTATCACATGACTACAAGAATGGTGGGTGATAATTCTCTTTTTACTACACTGGAGAGCTTATAGAAAAACATCACAAACTCAGGCTGTAGAGGCCCAGTTTAAATCGTGGTCAGAAAACCAAAGAGATTTCAAAGCAGCTCTAAATAGTATCTTTTTATTGTAGCTGCAGCAAGGAACTTGTTAGGAATCAGAACAAAAATATACGTGCACATGTTGCAGAATTAAAACATAAGTTTAATTCACATACTTGCTGGCTCTCTTATCTGAAAGCTGAAGAACTTATTGGGAAGAAGAAGAATTTTGAGACTAGCAATGGGTACATCTGGACTGACTTCAATAAAGTTGAGAATCTTGAATTCCTGAATCATTCTAAGGGTTCCTTGCCAGTATAAGAGGTCTCTATCTCCAAGAAGTCTTGCTTATTCAGCCTTGTTTAAAGATCTTTTCATATGCTCACCTGAGGAAGATGACTTGCTAAGTGATGACTATTCTTCCCAAACCCACCCTTCTCACCCCTTTCACTTAGAACTGGAGCCAGATACTATACTGTGTGAGGGAGGCAACTGTAATGACTGCCCTGGAAGGAGGTAGTTTATAAGTATAAAAAAACATGAGATTTTGCTAATTTTCACCAGAAGAAATGTGAGGAATATGTGTGGAAATGAATTTGAAGGGTGTCAGACCAGAGGATGGAAGATAAATTGAGATCAGGCCAAATTTACTGATAGCAGTATACTCACCAGAGAGCCTAGATTTAATGTGTTAACTCAAGAAGTTGAAAGTTTCTAACAGCATTCTTGATTGATTGAAAATTTGGATCACTGGTGACCTACATCCATTTGAGATACAAAATCTTCCCTGGCATAATATAGAACAAGGAACACAAAGGGTGAGAAATCTATGAATGTTGGAGTAGATTTGTTTTGTATGTCCTTTATGTCTTTTTCCTCAAGATCTTCCCTGGGAGAGCCCAGAAGATACTTACCAAGAAATGAATGCTAGAGGAGAAATAGTATTCTTTAGAGGAGAAGTAGTGTTCTTGAAAAGCTCTTTGGCAAGCTTGGCATGAGGGTTAGGGGCATCATTATGCATGGAGACAATAGAATCCTGAGAAAGAGAGTCCAGAAGGCAACATCTGAGTGGCAGAGATGTAGCCATGTCAGAAGAAACAAAGTGCATTTCACATCACCTTTTCACAGCCATCCCTAGCAGTAACTATTGATCATGGAATCTCTAGAAATGCAATGTATGGAAAGTTCACTGAAAGTTACTTAACATATAAACTACAGAAAATCTAAGTTCTCATGGACAGAAACCCAACTGTGGAGACTATTCTAGTGAGTCATGCATTCTCACATTGTACCCGATTCGTAGACCCAGAGCTCTTCAGTTCAAGGGCAGGTTGAGTCTCTGTGTCAAAGGGCCCTGTAACACATTTACAGGTGTATACTGTTGATATTCCTCCAAACCTTTCTAGAAGGGCCCTGCACCATTGACTGGAATGAGATGCTCTGGGCAAAGAGAAATGACCAGAGTCTTCTCTGTTCATTTCACCCTATCTCTGAACTCATGCCAATATCTTGGAACCCAAATGCCTCTGAAATCCCCTAGTAATAGTGTCAAAGATGAGTAGGTCTAGTTGACCAAGGTAACAGCCTAGTAGTTTTTCCCCATTCCTTGGGGTCAAACATCATTGAAAATTGGCAGAACCCCTCATGGCTTCCTGGACTGGGGAGTGGAAGCTTTTGTTGTAGGAATAAATAAGTAGAAGATCCTAGAATTTCTCCTCTATGAGAGTGGATAGAAGTAATTCTATAGCTCCTGGAAAGCTGCAGGGAAGGGTCATTATCAAAAGCCTGCCAGTGTTGGTATGGTCAATGTACAGAAGGGAAATAAATCTTGGAGAAAGATGGTCAAATTTTCTTAAAATTGAACAAGAGGTGAATGTGATCACAGCTTCTCTTCCAATTGTGATAACTCTTACTTATGTATATCAACATAGTCTCTGTGCCTGTGGCCATCCCCTGAATTAATTGTCCTCTGTTTGAAATACCTGGGATAGTCTCTTGTTTTGACTAGACCTTAATTAATGTCTCTTTTTCCTAAATGCTATGAACCAACCACTTGCTGCCTGAGTATGGAGGTAGATGCAGAAAAGTGCAAATATTACTTTTGAATAAAATGTTAAATAATACGTAGTCTAGCTTTTTTTGATTGCTAAAGCAAGTTTGTGTTTTGTAACTTAAAAGGAGTGCAATATTGTCTCTATTGAGCTGATAAGTCCTGGGACTTGCTGATTTTTATTGGTGGAAGGAGAGATGGAAGCATCTCCACCCCCAACATTGATACATTTAAAGCAACAGTGAGACAAAATGTAAATTGTGCTCTGATCTCCCAGAGAGTCACGCCTTCAATGAATTAGTGATCTTAGCACCAGCCACCATTAAAATCAGTTGTCTGAGCCTGCTTCAGATTTGTTTTACAGCTACATTCTAATCCTGCAAAGCCAACAATGCCATCTGTAATGCTCTCTTCCCTATTCCCAGCAGTTCATAAAATCCATGGTGCATAGTAGGAGCTCTATCATTATCTGTTGAAATAAATGAATTTGATAGGAAAGAAAATAAGTGGCCAAGCATGACCTAGATTACAGAGATGAATCTTGCAGAATCAGAACTCAGATCCACATCTACAGACTTACACTCCAGCAAGCCAAACTGAATTCCTATCAATCATCTTTTCCAAAGTCAAAGATAAGAAGTCTTCTCATTGATAAACCTCTGCATGCTGAGTGCTATATTTCTACAGCACAGTGATGAATCTTTCTATGAACGATTACATCAAGTCATAGACAAGGCATGTTCCTGGTTCATTACTGATTATTGCTTACAGAACCAGAAAAGGAATATGAGGTCTACAGAGAGCATAAACTCCCAGGAAGGAGTTCAATGCGCTGATTCTCAAAGTGTAGTCAGAACCTTAGCCTCAACATCATTTGAGGACACACTAGAAATGCATGCTTTCAGGCTATAACCTGACCCTACTGAGTCAGAAACTCGGGGTGTTGACACCAAGACCTGTGTTTTAACAAACTCTCTGAGTGATTCTGGTGCATACTCAAGTTGGAGAAACTCTGGATTAAGGGCAATCAGTGCTTAAGACAGTCACTGGCACTATGTGTTCAGGAAATGTGTAATAAGGGATTGAAAAGGATTCTAAAAGCCACATTTTCTCTACTCTTGTAGACTCTTCCCTAGGATAGAAAAATCCTAAGCTTTCTGACTTTGGATAGAAGTTCATCACTCCCTTGTTGTTTCAAGCATGCAGTGACAGAAACTGCAACCCCCTTTTAAAAAACCAGTATCATTAAAATATAAATATTTTTTAAAGGGCTTTAGAAACAAAGTGAGCTGACATCACTTATTCACAGCACAATTTTCTTCCATTTGTAAAGGAAGGCAAACAAGTTTCCCATAAACAGCACTTCTCCTTACTGGCTTTACAATACAATTTGATTTATAAAAATTCAATTTACACAAAACTTTCAAGAGAGACATTTATTGTGGGAAGTGGGGTATTTGACATTTGGTTCTAAGATCAATAAGTCTGGGGACTGTTTTGAGTTAAGGACGAATGCCTCTGTTCTCTCAGCTCAGCTGTGAGTACAGGTGGGCCCTTTGTTCTGAGTCAGTCGAACGGCAGACGTAATTTCCCATTATACACTATTAGGTCAGTGGTGAGCGATAAATCCAGAGAGGGCCAGCACCCAGCCAGGCAGTTTCAGGAAGTCTATAAAGTGTGTATTTACAGAATTGTGCCAAATTGTTACGGGGATTTAAAAAAGAAATCAATTCTCTGATCTGTCTATCCTTGTAGAGAGTCTGCCAGGTAGGAAATGATCAATGAATGCTTTTCAAAATAATGATAATAACAATTTGCATAACTTTCTTTCCATCTGGAATATGCAAATAAAGATGGAATTAATAATAAAGTGTTTGATTTCACCCACTTTGGGGTGGTTGTAGTCCCAAGTATGATTTTTTCGTTATTAAATTTCAGAGGATAATAACAGAGGATTTATCTCTGCTAGCAAACTACTTACTGTATAGATTTTCTAAAGTTCTGGGAAAAATGCTTCAAGATATATATTTGATTCTTTTCTGCTCTGTCCAGTTGTGAAAATAAAATGTTACTCAGAAAATATACAAGTATGTGAAAACCTATATAATCTAAATGGCTGAAAACTTGAGGAATTATTTTTTGCAAATTTTTGTGAAAAATTATGAGGAAATCATACTTTTAAAGGAGTGACTGTGTAGAGGAGAACCTGTTCCTCAGACACCCTAGGTCTGGGAAATGAGGATTTGGAGGGAAGGACATAGGGCTGAAGAGAACAACTCTTCTCAGGGTCCCTGTGGATGGGCTAAAATTAGAGTTAGGGAAGCCATCGCCCTGGAGGCTTGGAGAAGGGGCCTCAGGCAGCAGCATGGTCATTACTAAAGCAGCAAGCATCTTTCTTCTCACAGTCCAAGACTTCTGGGGAAATAGGTCTGAGCACCTGCTAGGGTTCACGTGAGCAATCATGGCAGCAGCAGAGATGGGTGATTCCTCTGCAAGAGCTTTATGATGAAGTGGTTGCTGACTAAAGGGAAGGAGCTAGTTCCAAGTAGGAAGGTGACTAGCCCCACTGGTGCTGACCACAGGCACAGCTGATGCCGTCACCAGAAAAAGAACGATCCAATCCCAAGGCATTGTCCATTCCCTTTGTGTGGCAAGATCACTGTGTTAATATCTATTGTTGCACAACAGTATTGCACAAATGTGGCCTCTAGTACACATTAAGATCTCACAGTTCCTGTGAGTCAAGAGTCAGGCTACAACTTAGCTGGGTTCTCTGCAAGGTTGCAATTGAGTGTTCGCCAAGACTGAATTCTCATCTGACGCTTGAGTGGAAAAGGTTTCATTCGCTTCTAAGTTCACATGGTTGTTGACAGCTTTCCACCCCATGTAGGCTGTTAGATCAAGAGCTTCAGTCTCTTGCTGTCTGTTGTCTGGAAGTTGCTTCCAGCTCTTGTCATCCAGCCCTTTCCTGGAGGAAGCTCACAATATGATAGCTTGCTTCTTCCCAGCAAGTGAGGAGAGAGTCTCTCAGCAAGAGAGATGTCCAAGTCTTAGAAAACATACTCAGGACTGGGCGTGGTGGCTCATGTCTATAATCCCAGCACTTTGGGAGGTGGAGGTGAGAGGATTGCCAGAACCCAGAAGTTCAAGACCAGTCTGGGCAACTTGGCAAGACCTTATCTCTATAATAAATCAAAAATTTAAGTGGCAGGTGCCTGTAGTTCCAGCTACTTGGAAGGCTGAGGTGAAAAGATTGCCTGAGCCAAGCAGGTTGAGTCTACAGTGGCCATGAGTGTGCCACTGTACTCCAACCTGGGTGATAGAGTGAGATTCTGACTCAATTATAAAAAATAAAAATAAAAAACAGAAAACAAAAGAAAAAATAAAACATACAAGAGTGACACCTTTTCATCTTTGCCATATTCTATTGGCTAAAAGCAAAGCAGACGTGCATTCATACTCAAGGAGTAGGGATTAGTCCCTCGAGGCTGCTGGAGGGACTATCTGCCTCAGTCCCTGAACCTGCATCAGGCTGAGAGTCAACAGAACGTTGAGAGTGAATCAAAGTAAGTGAGGAGCCAAAAACAATATGCATCCTTATTAGTTAATTGATCACTCATTCACGCATTCGTTATTAGAGACTGTCTGGAAGGGAGCCTGTGACTGCTGGTAGGACAATCCATCTGTCACTTCCAGGCAGAGCTCATTTGTGGTGGGGACAGAAGTCATCACAGGGCCTTGGAGTTGTATCTTGTATGAAAGGAGCTATTTGCCACCCACACAGTCATTTACTTTATTATTTCCATAAACAGCCACCATGTGCTCATCACTAGGTTCTTGCTCATTGGGAGCTCCAACAGTAGACACAGGTCCTTCACAGGATCTCCTACCATAGATGGTTAAGGCAGCGAGGAGTGGCAGGGAATGAACACAACACATAACAAGATAAGTGCATAATTATTGTCAGGTGAAATTTAGTGCTCTGCAGAAGGAGTGATCAGAAAAGCTGCAAAGAATCTTTACGTTGGAATAACCTAAAAGCCAGCCAACCACTGATATTCACCAAGAATAGCATGTCCTCCAAGAGGTGGAAGAAGATTGAATTTTTCAGAGAACTGAGTACAAGAAACGAGCAGAGGTCAGTGAGCTGCTGCTGGCTAGAAGGCTCTCATACTAATAAGGACATGGAGAAGGAACAGGTTGAGAGGCACAAAAAAACCAGGGAGTTACTTGAGAAAAGGAAGTGGCATTTTCAGACAAACTCAGTGGCATCAGAATTGTAAGACTGGTACAATAGTGATGAGCAGATTCAAACTTTCAAAAGGGCCCAGTGGTAATATGGGTCCACATTTCAGAAGAATCCAGAATTGTGCCAGGTGCACATGAGGGCTTTGGAAAACCACACAGAGATCTAACGTGTGGGGAAACTAAAGTTCTGCTGGAGGGCTCATAGTCAGGCAGCCCTGCATGTTGATGCCTGCTATGCACCAGGCTGCATTTTAGGCACTGGGACTAGAGCAGTGAGCAAGAAGACCGAGTCCCTGCCCTGAGGAGGTGGGGGTGCTAAAAATATGGGAACAAATATGATCACTTCAGTTACTGACAAATGCTATAACAAAAATAACATAAGATAATGTGAAGCAGTGTGGCTGGAGCTTGTGGTGAGCAGATACCCTGTCAGCTGGGTTGTTCTGGAAACTTCTTGGCATTGGAGGAGCAGGCAGCCTCGTGGAGACTGGGGGAAGAATGATCCTGACAGAGAGGACCACAGGGGCCATAACGTCCTTGACAAGGTCAGTCTTGAGGTCTTTGGGGAGCAGTGAGGAGGCTCACCTAGTGGGGCAGGGGATGTTGGGACCATGGAGGGAGGAAGGACCGAGTTGGCTTCCCCAACCAGGGCCACGGAGGAGGACATGACCCTGGTGTGCAATACTGATTCCATTTTGGTTGCAGATGGGACGGAACCATTGACAATTTTAATGGGAAATAAGCAATCTTCAAAGACATAAATAGAACACGTTCTGGAGCTCAAGAAATATCTGAATCTGCATATCAAAAGCACTCATTATCAGGCAAACTTGATGAAAGAACAGCACCTAAGTATTCATGACACAGTGAGGTGGTTAGAGTAATAACCTTCTAAGTATAAAGATGGAAAAAGTTGCCTGCCAAACACAGATGAAATGTCAGAGTGAGCCGGGCTCGGTGGCTCAGCCTGTAATCCCGCGCCTTTGGGAGGTTGAGATGAGTGGATTGCCTGAGCCCGCGGGTTCGAGACCCGCCTGGGCAGCGAGACCTCATCTCTACGATAAATCAAAACATCAGCTGGGCTTGGTAGCTCATGCCTGTAATTCCGGCTACTTGGAAGGCTGAGGCGGAAGGATCACCGGAGCCCAGCAGGTCGAGGCTGCGGTGGCCGGGAGCGGCCACTGCACTCCAGTCTGGGCGACAGAGTGAGACTCCAACTCAAAAAAAAAAAAGAGAAATGTCAGAGTGACTCCCAGCTTCTAGATGCTGGAGGATTTCTACAACTTGAAAGGAAACAGTTCTATTTGGATGTTTTGTGTCCAGCCCAGCCACACCATTATTTATTTGTCAAAGCTTCAAGAGAAAGAGAGAGAATATATTATCCCAATATCATCCATCCAAAACAATACCACCAATTAAAAGTGAACCAAATCAATGTATGAGAGGGGACATCCCCAATGGAATTATATTTTGGAGGGTGGGCCGTTTGTAGTACAGGCTTCCCCTACTAGGTAAGTGATCTAGGAGCCCCTCAGCATCAGCTAGCATTGTTGTGAGAGACTGCATTCAGCTTAAGAGAAATTTTTGTTGTTTTTTCAAGATTCTTTCAATGCATTTACCCAATTCATCATGGATGATTTATGAGCACACCTGCCCACACTGCACTAAAGTTCAGTCGTTTTTGACCAAAAACAACATGACCCCCCTGCCCCAACCTCCCTATTCACCTGATCTCCCCCAATCGACTATTTTATTCCTGGATGTAAAAAGTCCTCCAAGGGAAATGTTTTACTGCTGTGGAAGAAGTGGAACAAAAAAAGCAAAAGACTAAAACACATCAAAACTGATGAGTTCAAAAGCTGTATTGAGCAGCGGAAAAAGCATCTCGATAGGTATATTGCATCTGATGGGGAGTACTTTGAAGGTGACTGAATAAATACACAATTTTTAATAAGTTAATTCCAGATTTTGGGGGAGCTCACCCCCATACATCAAATGGCAACTTGTGCAAAAGGCACTGATGAGGACTGTGCTTCTAGGGAAGAGTTCAAGGTGTGACCCAGAACATGTCTTTGAGGGACACACACATCCCTGGCCTTTCATGTCAATCCCTTCCAGCATAGGACAGTTGGGCATGACATTTGTAGCCACCAACTCTGCTCAGTCTTTGAACCTCCAAAGGGGAGAAAAATGGCCCTTGAAATGTTAAAGTAAGTCTCAAAAATAATAAGCAAACTTGATTTTGCCTCCTTTCTCCCTCACAAATGGGAGAAACCTCCCCACTTCTCCACCCAGGGTGAAGCCCCCTCAAGAGACGGCTCCCCAGCAAGAGGGATGCTGCCACCAAGTTTCCAGCTATGGCTAGTAGGCATAGTTCAGAGCAGGAGGCCAGACCTCCCCATGTGCCTCAATTCAGGTATTTCCAAAGAACTCTGAATACAAATGGTATTTTCCATTCCCATTGTGGCTATGGTTTCTTTTTTTCTTATTTTGACAGAATGAAAAGGAATAGGGTTGATTGGTTCTTCTAACTTTCAATAATGAATCAGAAAAGATAAATATGAAAGCCTTCAAATTAATTCTAAGGAGCTTTATTATTATTACTATTATTTGTAGGATGCATTCTTTCGGAAATGAGTTTTCCTATCTTCCTTGTGTTATAACAGCACTCCCCTACCCCCACCAGCATGGCAAAAGTTTATTTTGAGCTTGGGGGATGAATTTGCAATTTAAAAATGTGCTGTCATAATCATAATGAATTTGCATAATATGGGCTCTTCATTAGAGCACATAGAATAAAATCAGTCTGATAATCAAATCAATTCATTTGTTATTTATTTAAAGTGGACGAGAAGCCCACGGAGGAGCTGTGGGGACAACACACTGTACTCTGTGCTGGGCTATCAGTGGAGAAATGTTCAGAGACAGAATTTTGTCTGCCCAATTATTGAGAAGGAAGTGGTTCTCGCCAGGCTCACAAGGTACAAATGCTGACTCTAAAACCTTGAGAATTTTCATGTAGAGGCATCGATTCTAGAATATAAAATAGCTTTCCTGATATCAAAATTTTCCAAGATGGAATTTCTCAGCAACCTGCACTATAGTTGTTCAAACAAAATCATGCAGAAGTGCAAATACTACCAACCCCCTACACACATATGTGTGCACACACACAACATATGCACATACACACACCACACATACACACTCCCTTCATGTGTCCCTCACTTCTGACTAGTTTCAACTAGTGCCAAAATTCAGGCCCAGCATGGGCTAAATTTGGAGCTGAGTGCAAAACACCAAAATGATAAATTGATTTCCAAATAAAGATCTGCAACTAGAAACAACTAGAAATATAAATAATTGTTCCAAATCTAATTTTCTTATGAGAAAATATTTGTAATCTATTAAGATTGAAAGTCTCTTAAAAGTGAACCTGTTGTATGTAAGGATCAGTGCTGGGAATTCAGGCACTGAATTTTCTGTTTTGTTTGCATTTTCAATTGCTTCAGTACTATTTTACTTTTATCAAATAATATTAATTGGCTATAGTTGCATTTAGCTATTTCTAGATTCTCTGTTCTGTTCCATTAATCTATGTTTCTATATTTCTGTCAATACCACACAGTCTTAATTACAGTAGCTAGAGGATTAGTCTTGAAATCTGATAGAGTGATTCATCCACTTTATTCTTCTTTTCCAAAGTTGTTCTTTTTCCTAGTTCCTTCATCTTTTTATATAAATTTTATAGTGAGTTTGTATATACTTGTATCTTCAAAAGTAACTTGTTAGTATTTTTCGTAGGATTTAGATTAAACTATTAGATCAATTTGAGAGAGAGTTCACATCTTGACAGTGTTGAATCTTCAATCCATAAACATGGTATGTCTTTCTATTTATTTAAATCCTTTTTTGATTTTCTTCATTAATAGTTTGTATATTTCAAGCAAGTCCTGTACATGTTTTATAAACTATTTTATTTTAAATAAAATATTTATTTATATAAAATAAATCTTTTATGCTTTAAGTCATTGTGATTGACTCTGTACTTTTTAAAATTTCAGTTTCCACATGGGCATTGCTTGAATAAAAATACAACTCATTTTTTGATGTTGACATTGTATTATGTGATATTGGTAGACTCAATTATTAAAGGAGGAGGAGGTTTTGGAGATTTCTATGGCATTTTTCATGTAAACAATCAAGTCTTCTGCAAGTAGCAGTCATTTTTATCTTTCTTCCAACCCATATAATCTCTATTTTTTGTGTGTTGCCTTATTTTGCACTGGCTAGTGCTTTCAGAACTATGTTGAATGAGAGTAGTGAGAGAAAATATCCTAGCCTTGTTCCCACTATTAGGGGGAAAACATTTTGTTGCTCATTGTCAAGTATACCCTTATCTATAGAGTTTTTGTTTTTCATGGATGTTATCAAGTTGAGGAAGCTTCTCTCCATTTCTAGTTTTTTGACTGCCTTTATCATGAAGGGGTATTGGATGTCAAATGTTTTTTCTGTAACAATTGATATGATTTTGACTTTTTCTTTTTTCTGTTAATATCTTACATTGGATACATTGATGTTAAAATATCAAATTTGTCTTTATTCTGAATAAGTCCCACTTAGTCATGGTGAATAATTCTTTTGTATATCATTAACTTTTTAAAATAGCTTTAAACAGTATTTTGTTTACAACTTTTGCATCTATATTAATATAGGATAATAGCCTTTTCTTTTTTCTACTCTCTTGTCTGGCTTTGATAATAATATCACTGACTTCAGAAAATAAGTTGATTAATGTCCTATCCTCTTCAATTTTCTGGAAGAGATTGTAAAAAATTGGTATTAATTTGTCTTTAAGTGCTTGGTAAAATTCTTTGCCTAGAGATACCATTTGTGGAATTTTTTAAAAATTATAAATTTAATTTTTCTTAGTAGTTACAGGGCTATTCAAATGATCTATTTCATATGGAACAAGTCAAAATAGTTTGTGCTTTGTGAGGAATTAGTCATTTTCATCTATACTGTCAAATTGTGATACGTACAGTTGTTTGTAGTACTCCTTTATTATCATTTTGATGCCTGCAGGACCTATAGAGATGCCCCTGCTTCATTTCTGATATTTGTAATTTTTGTAGTCTCTCCTTGTTTTTGTCAGTTTTGCTAAAGTTTTGCCCATTTTATTCATAATTTTAAAAAACAATTTTGTGTTTCATTGATACTCAGTATTACTTTTCTGTTTTCAATTTCATTGATATCTGCTGTTTATTATTTTCAGTTTTCTGTCTTTGAGGTTGTTTTGTTCCTCCTTTTCTAGGTTCTAGAGGTGGAAGCTTATTATTGATTTGAAACTTTTTTCTTTTTTTCTAATGGAAGCATTTAATGTTGTAAGTCTCATTCTCAGCATTGTTTTAGCTGTATCCTATAAATTGTCATATGTTGTATTTTCATTTTCATTCTGTTCATTGTATTTGTTAATTTTCATTAAGACATCTTTTTTGACCCAATTTTTTTAGAGGTATATGTTTAGGAAAAGTATTAATACTTTTCCTAATATATTTAAATCATTAATCTTTAGCTTAATTCCAGTGTGGTCAGAAAACACGTTCTATTATTACAATTATTTTAAATTTGTGGAGTATTCTTTGATGAATACATTATGGCCCATAACGCGTTTGTGGCTCATGTTAGTTTATATTCTGTGGGCACTTGAAATGTTGGGTAGAGTGTTCTACAAATGTAAATTAGATTCTGTTGATTGATTGAGTTCTTCTCTACCTTTGATGATTTTCTGACTAGTAGTTTGCTCTGTTGTTGAGAGAGGAGTGTTGAAGTTTCCAACATAACTGTGGATTTATCTATTTCTCCTTCAGTTCCATCACTTTTTGCTTCATGTATTTTGCAACTCTGCTATTTGAATTGCATTTAGAATTGCTACACATACTTAGTGGATGATTCTTATATCTTTATGTAATGTCCCACTCTATCTCTAGTAATCATCTTTGCTCTGAAGTTTCTTTATCTGATATCAACATAGCTACTCTTTTTACTTTTATTTTTGTATGGTCTATCTTTTTCCATTCTTTTACTTTCAACCTACTTATATTGTCATATTTGAAATGAATTATTCTGTAGAAGGTGTATAATCAGGTTACGTTTTATTTTATTTTCCTCTCTACCAATTTCTATCTTTTAATTAGCATATTTTATGTAGCTATTGATATATTTTAGGGATAATTACATCATTTTTTTCCTTCTTGTTGCCTTTGCTTTGCATTTCTGTTTTAGTTTTTGTCTTCCTGTGCACAACTTAAACAAACTTTAAAATTTCATCTTTATCCATAATATTTTTGAATATATATTTTATAACTGTTTTTAAGTGATTGCTTTTTAAGTATTACATTACATAACTTATTATATATAGTCTATTGGAGTTGATAGTCAACCAATTTAAGTGAACTGCAGAAGACATAACTTGTTTCTTTATATTTCCTCATTTTTAATATAATTGTCTTAAATATTTCCTGTACATGCATTGAAAACCACATTATATTGTTCTAATTTCTACTACAACAGCAAGCATAATTTAGAAAGCTCAAAAGGACAAGGAAAGTCTATTGTACTTTTTAGTATGTTTTCTTTTTCTTTTGTCCTTTCTTACTTCCTGATGTTACCTGATTTCTTCCCTTATCACTTTCTTTCTATTTAGAGATTTTCTGTAGCAGTTCTTTTAGGGTAGATCTACTAGCAGCAAATACTCTAAAGCTTCTTTCATCAGAGAATATCTTGATTCTTCCTTTATCCCTGAAGGATATTTTTGCTGGACATAGAATACTAGCTGACAACCCTTTTCTTTTAGCATTTGAAAACTGTCACACCAATTTCTTCTGGTTGCCAGTTTCTGATGAGAAATTTGCTGTCATTAGAATTGCTTTTCCCTTATAGGTAATTTATCATTTTTCTTTGCATTCAAGATTTTTTTTTTTGTCCTTAGTTTTTCAGAAGTTTGACTGTTGTTGTGTGTTGGTTTAGGTTTCTTTTAATCTAACTTGCTGTGATTTACTCAGTTTTTAAAATCTGAATGTCTTTTGCCAAATCTTGGATATTTTCAGCCATTCTTTCTTTAAATACTTTTCAGCTCCAACATCTTTCTTCTCTCCGTCTAAGACTATGATGACACAAATGTTAAAACTTGTGTTATATTGCCCCATGTTCTTGAGACTCTATTCTCTCTATATATATGTATATTTTTTTATTATAAAGATGTGGGGTACAATTCTGGGTTAGGTATATAAACATTGATTATGCAGGTACCCTTGTTGATGAGGTACTTTCTATATTTTTAAGTCTATTTTTTCTGTTGCTCAGTTGGGTAATTTCTGTTTTTCTGTCAAGTTCACTGATTCTTTCTTTATTGAGGATTTTATTTTAGTTATTGTATTTTCAGTTTTAACATTTCTATTTTCTGTTAACAAAATTTTCAATTCTGAACTTTTCTATTTTTTTTGCAGAGAATTTTTTTCATTTTGGTCTTAGATATCCAAAATTACTCTATAGAGCATTTTTAGGATAACTTCCTTAAAATCCTTTTCAAGTGATTCTAACATCTGTAATGTCTTAATGTTGGCAGTTGTCAATGTTTTTGTCTCCTTCAAGAGCATAATAGTTCTTAGTATAGTTACTATTTTTTAACTGAAAACTGTACATTTGGGGTATTATGAAATTCTGAATCTTATTTAGATCTTATTTTTTAGTAGATGTCCTCTGAAGCTTTTCTTGTGGGGAAGGTTGAACACCACCTTATTGCTGGTGAAGTTCCAGGATCTCCAATTGCCCTCCATTGAAATCCATTTGGATGATCTCCTCATTACTGCTGAATAGAAAGGAAGTTTCAGCTCCCATTAGACCTCTGCTGATATCACCATGGCAGGTAAGGGAAGGAGTGTTTTGTTACCACTCTCCACATAGCCTCACTGACAGTGTGCAAATAAGAGGAGTCCTCAATTTCACTGATTGGTGGTGAAGGTCCTGATCTTCCACTATGCCATCTCTGACACCGTCCCATTGTGGGAGGAAAGGTTTCTTGCTTCCAGTTGGGGGGCACAGGGTTCTCCACTGACACTAGGGAATAGAGAGGCAAGGAGTCCCCTATAACAGCACTCTCTGACATGCCTATCAGTGGGGTGGAGAAAAGTATTGGGACACTTTGATACAAACTTGTGTATTAGTTAGGGTTCTCCAGATATATTGAACAGATAGGATGGATAGATGACAGATTAGATAGATAGTTAGAAAGGTAGGTAGATAGATAGATAGATGATGGAGGGATGGATGGATAGATAGATAGATAGATAGATAGATAGATAGATAGATAGATAGATGAGAAGAGATTTATTATGGGAATTTGATCATAGGTTTGTGGAGACTGAGAAGTCCCATGATAAGATGCAAGCTGGAAACCCTGGAATTCTGGTAGCATGGCTCAGTACAAGTCTGGAAGCCTCTGAATCAGGAAAGCCAGTGGTGTTATCCTCAGTCTAAGGCTGAATTCATGAGAACCTGGGAGGCCACTGGAGCTGGTTCCAGAGTCCTAAGGTCAGAGAATCTGGAGTTTTGATGTACAAAGGCAAAAGAAGGTGGGTGCCACAGCCACAGAAGAGAGAGAATGATTGAGTAAATTCATTCTTTCTCTGCATTTTTGTTCCATCCAGATCTTTAGCCTATTAGATGGTGCCTGCTCACACTGGGTGAGGGTGGATCTTCTTACTCTGTCTACAGATTCAAATGCCAATCTTTTCTAGAAATACTCTCATAGATACACCCAGAAATAAAACCTTAGCAGATCTCTACATATTTCTTAATCCAGTCAAGTTGACACCTAAAATTATCCATCACTCATTCCAGAGTGGAAGTCTAGAATGCCTACTCCTTCTTTGCCAACATGAATTCAATGTGGACACAGTTTTTTCATTGTGCTTACTGAATTAGAGCAGTCACTGTCTAAAAGTCTTCTATCTTGCTAGGTTACCAATCTCCTAGCTATTTGGTAAAAGCATACAGGTTTTCATTTAGACTTTTTGTCCATGTCTGTTGGATCTCTGGGTTGTTGACATCTCTGGTAACACGTCTAGGATATATGAGACAAAAAGAAAACCCAGGGAGCTCACTGCTGTGTTGTTTTGTCTGTCTTGAGATCCCTAGCCAGTCTTTCTTCCTTCCACTTTTTAGAACTATATTATACTTGTCTTATATATAATGGCCAGGATTTTTAGGTGCATTTAGCAGGAGAAATAAGGAAAATTATGTCTATTACATATTTTCAGAGCAAAGTCTCCTTCTATGTCTACTTTTAAGACTTATCTTCATCTCTGTAGCAATTTAATTTTGATACTACTGAGTGTAATTTCCTTCATATTTCTTATACTTAGGGTTTTTTGACTTTTTGAATCTATTGGTTTATAGTTTTAAACAAATCTAATTTTTTAATTGCTATTTTTTCAATTTTTTTATCCTTCCTCTTTCTTCTCTCTACTGGGGACTTTAATTTCATATATATTACATTTCTTGATGTTGTCTCGCAACTTGCCTCATTTTAGATTGTCGCTATAGATATATCTCCAAATTTACTTTTGCATTGTCTATTCTGCTGCTACTCCTCTATGGTATATTTCCATGTATGACATCTATATGTCTGGTTTGGTATATTTTAACTTTGTCTGTCTGTATGTAAAGAGTTCAATCTTACTTCTAGCTCCTTGGTCATTTGGACGATATCTATGATTACTGTTTTAATATAGTTCACTAAATCTGCCACCTTTGTTAATTATGGGTCTGTTTTTATTGATTGATATTGTTTCTCACTAATGAGTTAAAATTCTTTTTAGCTTTGAACCGAATGCTCCATAATTTGTGTAGTTCCCTATTCTGGCTGGTGGGAACAAGTACTATTCCCAGCCCTATGTGAACTTTTGGGACTATTTTCTCTGATCATTTTATTCCCTCTGGCTTTGAGTAGTTTCCTCACATGCGTGTTCTGATCAGTATTCTGTCCTAGTCGGGAGACGGGGTCTCATTACTTCTCCTGAGTTTTCTTTCTTTACAGTTCTTGTGTCTCTGACACTCTGTCTTTGGTCTTCCTTCTGATCAATACCATCTTCAACTCAGGGAGTTAAACAGGTGTACTCTTCTGTGCTGCAGTGTGAAAACTCTAAATAGTAAGCTTCAGACTTCATTCACTTCATTTTTTCCGCTGTGTTCCAGGAATCACTGTCCTATGTCATCTGATGCTTGATGTCTTGAAAAACATTGTTTCATCCAGTCTTGTCTTGGTCATTTTATATGAGAAGGCTAATCTGCCTTTCCATCATGTTCATAACTAGAAGTTTCTTACCATTACTCAATTGATACTGATTCTTTGAGTCCTTCCTTTACTGACCAAGCTCTAATAGTCCAAGGAAGCAAACCTGGAGTCTTGTGGGTCTTGTGACTTAATAATTTTCCAACCAGAACCTCAGACAAATCCATCTTTAAGACTCATTTTTTAAAAATACACAGCAGAAATTGGGGATGGGCATACGGTTGTGGCTTAGCATCTTATCAAAACCAGCAGTAAGAGGCAAAGCAAGGGTTTGGCTATTGACTAATCCACCTTTTAATTTTCTTCTTAATGACAGTGACAATAAGGATACCTGGGAATCTCATAGTAAGCTTCAGGATAGAAGTTTCTGGAAGAAATCATGTTATTGTCAAGATAAGAACACTGGAATCTATCCAAATCTCTTGATGGATTGATTAAGCTCTGATGTTTCATTGTCTTTGGTTGCTTCTGTTCTTTTCATTGCTGTTTAAGTAGGATTTCTTTGATCGCTCTCAGCTCTAAAATATTTGGTGGCTCCTGTGGTCCTGAAACATTATTGTGATCTTAGTTTTGGCTATTAATGTAATTCTCTATCTACCTTTTCATTGTCATCTTCAAATGCTTTCACCAGATCCCTTGGGACTTCTTTATTTTTGGCCTTGGGGAAAGCATGGGTAATTTTTCTAACCTGTCTTCTTTGCTGAAGGCCCCTGAGCTTCCTAGTTAGGATGGCCTCTCTCTCCTCTTCTGTAGAATGCTGTAGTGTTACTGGAGCACACATTTGCAGTATCTTCCTTCTGCTTTGAGCATATGTGAGAGCTGATGACAAACACTGATAATGGGGAAGGAAACACAAACTCATTCTCATTGTGGATGATGGACTTTCTAGGTTGTGCAGCAAGCTGGTTGCAGGCGTCTGTTGGGCACTCAGGGTGGGATGGGAAGTCATTCTCCTGCCTGTACTACCACACCTCACCCACTGATAACCAGCAGCCCTACAAGTGAGAGACAGCTTTCCTCTGAGAAGAAACCTCAGGCCACAACTAAAGGTAACTGGACAACCATGGATCATTCTAGAGGGAGGATTGTGCAAGAAAAACAAACAAGACTACACTCTGAATGGGTAAATTAATGAGATTGGGGCATTCCAGAGATGGCCAAATGACAGCTGAGGATGTTTAGATAGAATTGCTCCCCTGACTTCTAGCTCTGAGGACTGACTCTGCTTGGAATCCACTTGGAATCCCAGCAGGGAAACTTCAGTGGCAACATTTACTTGGAGTTGACCAGAGGCCAGTGCAGCCGACATTCTGCCTGAGCTGAGCTTTTAATAACAGTAATAGCAATTTGGACAACAGTGATAATAAATTCAGTCAGCATGTTACTTTACCATTTAGAAAACACTTTCTTAGACATTACTACATTTCATTTTGTCTGCTGAGGGTTGCCTAGTCCTCATTTTCTTTTTATTTTGTTTTATTTATTATATACATAGTCATACTCATATATATAATTTACAAAAATGCATGAAAGCACACTATTTATTTTTCCAAGTGCATATTTTCTATTGTGCTTCTTTGTGGGCTTCCCTCTCTAGTGGCTTACCTTCCCTCCACAACTCTTTACCTCCTCTTAACTTCACCACGAATAAATCCATACTAACCCTTCTTCCCAATTCTTATTTCTTGCATGTATGTGTGTGTGCATGTGTGTGTGTATCCATGTCATACATCTGTGTGTGTGAACTTGTGCACTGGTACATGCACAGATGCACAGTGCATATACATAGAGAAACCCATATAAATATATACATAGAGACATACACATATACATACAGAAAGCCATGTATACATAAGAAATACACACATACATAGAAAAACCCACACAAGAATACACAAGCTATATAGGTTGTCATTATTTTGCAAAAATAAATTTCATTAAGCACACATTTCAGCATCTTACTTTCTGAGTTCAGGAATGCCTTGTCAAAACCCCTCCCATCACTAGCAAAGCTGGAATTTACTCTTCTGAATGACTACACAGTGTTCCTCAATGTGAATCTCCATAAAGCTATTTACTTTCAAGTTCATGTTTCAACCTTTCAATGGTTGTTGAATGTGAACTTTGTCACAGCTGCATACACTTTTCTATATAAAAAAGCAAAGTGTCACTTTGGTTTTGTTTTTGCTTTTTAAAGGTACAACTTCAAAGAGCCCTGGCATAAAAATACAAAATTCATAAAATTCATGATGAGCTCAGGAATCAAGTAGAGTTTGCAAAGTAGCAGCTCAATGAATTGGGAAGAGCTTTCAATTCCCTTTGAAATGCAAGTTTTAAAAATTCAGATCATAGAGGGTCTGGTAAAATGAGTGCTGCTGCTACTGCTTCTAATCACTCCCCCCTTTCTGAATTTCAAACCATTTTAAAAAGCTGTAAATTATATTTTTCTCTTAATAATATCTCTTTAGCCTCTACTATGTGCTGCAGCCTGGAGTGTGGGCAGACTTTGGTCAGCCCACCCACAGCTGTGTCTTTGTGCTTCTGAACTGTATTACAGGTGGGGCTGGGGATGGAACCCAGTGGGGACTCCGGGCATGCAACTTTCCTGAGCTCTACAGCATTTTAATGGAGGTCAAGGCACAGTACAGAGAGTATCATGGCACCAAGTGTGAAGCAGACAAAAAGAAGAGGACCAAAGGGTCAATGGGTTATTCAGTGACTAAAAGTCCAAACTCTGGGTGCTGGGAATTCACCTTGAAAGAACAGGTAGTAACACTTTCAAGAAGCACATTCCCTGGAGTAACCATACTGTCTCCCGGAAAGCAGATGTGTTATGCAAGAGGTACTAGTGTGTTGTTATTACTCATAAAGACAGATGGAACAACTGAGGAAATTTTTATCCAGGATGGAGATGACATTCACAGGCCCTGCCTCAGTGGAGACCACAGTGGTGAGGAAGTTGAGGAAACAGGTCATGACAGAGCAAGCAGAACTGAATCTTATCCCTGTTTTCACAGCACTCGAATGGTTTCCCAGTGCATTGAGGAGAAAGCCCAGAATAATTTAACTGTGGTACAGAAAGCCCCTAACGTCAAGTCTACCTCCCTGGCCTGCCTCCCAACCATTCCTTGTTCACTGCAGCAGCCACTTTACCTTCTTTTTGTTGTTCAAAACAGCAAACTCCTTCCTACCTCACTGCTTCTTATTGTGTTTGTCTCATCTTTTGAGTTTTGTATCTATAGGATAGAAACATAATACCCCCTGCCCCGATCCCTCACTACATGTACAATTTTGGTGCCAAGGTGTTTTGAAAAATAAAAATGTGCTGGACCTTTGCCTTCAAATCATGGTCAGAAACATCAAGGAATGGACATGGTGGCACAGCCTCTGATGGACATTATCTTGCTCTTTACAGGCATTCGTCTGAATGGTGTGGCAGGTCAGCCATTGTGCCCAGTGCAATGGCCACTAATGCCCACCTCTCCCATGCCTGCCCAGCTAACTGATCGCTAACTTCTGTCGATTCTGACCTCTTTCATGACCTGCTGGTCACTCCCGACTTCCCATCTCTTCCAATGTCCCGTCCTTGTCTTTGTTCTCCTGCTTCTAATTAGACAAACACAAGCATCTTCTAAGCACCATCCTGCTCTGAGGCCTGCCTTCCCAGGGCCTGCAGCAGGACCTGGTCGTATGATCTGCAGGAGAACTCACAGACCACAGGATCCTGGGTCTTGGATTGAATCTGGAGCCATCACTTCTTAGCTCTGTGACTTTGAGTGCATCATCAAACCCCTTTGTGCCCCAGTCTCCTCATGTATGGAGTGAGGATAACAATGGCATTTACCTCCTAGGGTTGCACTGGGAATCAAATTGATTAAAATTGTGAAGTGTTGACTAAGGGGCCTGGCCCCCAGCAGGCACCTGGGAACTGTCCACTCCTGCTGTTCACACTCACATATTAATTCTGTCCCTGGCTGCCAGCACTGTGTGAGGAGCAGCTGCCAGGGATCTGCGTGGTGCTCAGGATGAAAGGAGAGCTTCATCTGTGGCCCCAGATGACCTGGACCATGTCGCCACACTCCAGCCACTCAGAACTACTTCCTCTTCTTGGAAACATCAATCTCATCCCCCCCACCCATGACAACAGCACACTGACCTCATGTGTGAACTCATCTCAGCCTCCACCCAGGTCTGCGAACATCCTTTGAATGCAGATGTGTACAGGTATATGGGAAGAACCAGCGCCCAAGGGGGATGCGGCCAGCCTCATCCATGAGAAGCTCAGTCCACAACAGAAGGTAGATAATACATGGGACACAGTGAGGTGATGTGGAAGGTTGTATGGTCATAGGGAGAGCCAGGAGTTATGGAATTCAGAAGACATGCCTCACCAGAGTGGGACAAGTGAAGACCACTGGAGGAAGTGGCTGAGGCTAAGCCAGGCGAGGCTAGTGAGGTCTAGCCAGGTCACAGGAAAAAATGCACAGTCTAGGCAGAGGAACAGCATGCACACAAGTGGGAGAGTCAGAGCAGTCATCTATCTTGGAGAAACACCAGAGCAGCCAATATGGGGCACTCACTGACACTACCTTTCACACAGGTGTGGACACTAAGGACCAAACGCCATGTGCTACTAGTTCAAGTCACATGATGACCTAAACTGCAGACCTGACAAACTTCAGACATTCTAAAAAATGAGCTTATTTCAAGGAGCTTACATTTTCAGGTGAAAAATAGTCAAATGTTTATTAGTCTTGGTAATTAAGTAAAGTTAGTTGCCATTCACTGAGCACTCAGTGTGCCCAGAAGATAGAAATGTGTGTGTGTGTGTCTGTGTATATGTGTGTGTGTCCCTTTAAATCTATGCAGTAGCTTGCAGATGATCCTGATGCCACCCTACTGTTGGAACTCTTATGTAATTCCTCACTTGACTATAACCTATACCTACTGACTTACTTCTAATAAACAGAATGTAGCCAAAATGGTGGAATGTCATTTCTGTGACTTCTGTCTTGCTCACTGTCTCCCTAGTTCACTTGGAGGGGAGGGATACAGAGGACAGAGAGTATCAGGTTGTGGCAGAGGGATGAAGTTTTTTGTTGTCCAGGGGCACTGAGTGGAGGAGAGAGAGGATTATGTGAGATAGGCAATCAGTGTTATCAGTCACATGACTGGAATAAGGATTCAATCACAGGACAACTTGCAAAAAGAATCATTCTTCAGGGCCCCTCTACAGCTTTTCAGTAATGTCCACTTTCAGGGTTTTTAACTATGATTAGAGTCATGATCTGAATCCACCCCCATGCCAGTGTCCTATAAGCAACTCACAATGGACTATTTGTCTACAACTGCGCATCTATTTTTTGCTTTTTATTTTCTATTTTTAAGAATGAGGTATAAATTACCTTTGTGTTCTAGCAAATGGAAACAGACAAGACTATCAAACAAGCTAGAGAAGACAGAGCTTTGAAAATGAGTAACAGGATATAAGCCTCAACTGGAAAGCTGCTCCCAGAAATGATGTTGTTTCAAGTCTAAGACTGAAACAAGAAGGTACTTCCAGGACTATGAGATAGGTGATCCCACTCTTGACATTTACTGCTCTGAAAGAGACATTTTCATGAAGACGTTAATAAGAAACACTGGTGCTACCATAACCCCTGACTCTGTCTCTGTATATGTACCTCTTTCACTTGGCATGTTTATTCCTGGTCTGCGCTATTCCTTGAGAGGACAAGAGCCCCTTCAGGTGGCTAAGTGAACCATCGGGAGGTTCTCAGATTCAGCTCTTCCCAAGAGTGTACCATTTCCTAGAATGGGATTCCAAATACTTTGGGAGCTGCAAAGAACATGTGACCAGAGCCCCAAGAGCTGTGTCCAAGTCCCAGTTTTTGTTAACCACCTGTAAGAACAGGGGAAAGTCACTGGTCAGAGCCTGTAGGTTGGAGATGACATCTCTTGCCCTGGCTGCTCTGCTTGACAAAATTGTTTAAGATTAGTAAAGGTCACTGACTGCTGGAACCCTGGGAACTAGTGTGTTTCAGAATTCAACATTATTCAAAATGTAAAAAGTGAGAGGATGTACTTACAGTGTTTTCAAGAACACCCCAGAGGATTAGAAACAGCACCTGTAATCAAATACAATAAGCTGCAGTTTTGTGTAAAATATACGAATATTCTTACTAATCAGATCCATCAAAGAAAGACTAAAGAACTGCAGGTAGCTCAGGTCAGATTTGGTTACCAATGGAATTCAGATCAGGTCAGGTTGGATTTTGTCATTAAATGAGCTCCAAAAGTACTTCTGGTTTTCAGAACTTTCTGGTTGATGCTGCAGTAACAGGCTATGAACCTGGACCATTTGCCCAGTGATGGTGGGCAAGCTGAGGTTCAAAGAGTTCAAGGGATTTGCCCCAGTCCTGTCATTTATAGATGGCAAAGTTGGCGTGATAGCCAATTTCTGCTTTACTCCCAAGTCTGTGTCCTGGCTCCACCACTCACCCCCATTGCCCCTGGAAGTCCCGCATGAATAGTGGAACCCAGTGCCAAGTGAGCTGACATTATGGTGAAACCATCATAGGCAAGTTACTTTCTCCTCTTCTTTTCTACATCCTCACCCAGAAAGTAGAGCAATAACACATTTCCTTAGTGCTAAGACATGTGCTTCTAAAATTGGATGTCTTAGAATACTTGTGTACATTTAATATAAGAGGCTTTTATTTCTGCTTCCCCATTCTGCCCCCAAGAAACTCTTATTAAAATGTTGGTATCAGCCGGGCTCGGTGGCTCAGCCTATAATCCCGCGCCTTTGGGAGGCTGAGGTGAGTGGATTGCCTGAGCTCGCGGTTTCGAGACCCGCCTGGGCAGCGAGACCACATCACGACAATAAATCAAAAAAACAGCCAGGCGTGGTAGTGCATGCCTGTAATTCCGGCTACTTGGAAGGCTGAGGCTGAAGGATCGCCGGAGCCCAGCAGGTCGAGGCTGCGGTGGCCGGGAGCGGCCACTGCACTCCAGTCTGGGCGAGAGAGTGAGACTCCAACTCAGGGAAAAAAAAAAATGTTGGTATCTTATTCTACAGTACTGTAGAGCAGTAGCTGGTATCTTAAATTATGGAAATCATTTCTTCAGCCAGGTGCTGGGAGATTAGGTAGACATCATGTAAAGCACCGAGAATACAGGGGTGGGGAGCCCTGCAACATTGATGGTCCTTGGGAAATGGCAGTCTCTATTATTAGCATCTCAGGTTCCAGGAGGGGAAAAGCCATGGATACAGATTGCTCGGCAGGGAGACAGGGGGAGCCTGTCCGGGCTGGAGGGATGACCAAGATGATGGAGGAGATTGCAGAGCTTCAAGGAAATAGGATCAATTTTAAAAAGGCTGGCACCTTGGGGTTCCCTGGATCTGAGAGCCTCTGTGAATGGAGCGGGGAGGGAAATGGGGCATGCTCTCCTGAAAGTCTTAGATTTCAGACTTTGCCAGATGCTGCCAGGGGTGTTCTGTGCACACCTGGTGCTGGGCTGTTTATCACGTGGTTGTACAGGAAACTGGTCTAAGCCACCATGGACTAGCTGGGAGTTCAGTTCTCTACATCCTATGAAAGCCTAGATTTTCTTAGAAAATTCCAGTTTGGAGACACATGACCTCTGAGACTGTTGCTCATGGAGAACTACAGTTCAGGAGTTGCTGTCTTCCCCAAGAGAACAGGCCCCAGGTTGGAAGGTAGAGGTCCCAGGTGCATATCCCAGGGCTGCGCTCACCTGCTGTGCAGTCTTCCACAGCAGTGTCCTTCTCCAAGGTGCAGCTGCCTCTCCTTTACCTGGAGATCCTCCCTTGCTCTCTGAACTTCTCAGGGTCACAGTAAGAAACTTACAAGCAGAGGGGCCTTGAAGTGTACCAGAACCATGAATATCCTTGTCCAGTCCCTCATAAGCTCCTGCACAAGTACTTGTCCTGCCCCAGGCTGGACACCAAGATGCCTCTGGAAAACTCTCTGCCATAGGGACCAACCATATTGGATCTGTCCCTAGATGGACAGGCTTGATTTTCTCCAGTCCTGAAACTGGCCTCCATTGTGGTAGAAAGCACACCCATATGGGGTCCCACAACCTGACTTTTAGTTGTTGGTGTGCCCTCATCTGTGTGCACTGGGAGGTGACTTCTATATACTTCAGACCACCACGATTTAAATGCATGTGATGGTACCTGAAAGAAAGGACCCTCAGCCATGGGTGACAATTCTCACCTCAATTAGTGTCTGCAAACTCAAGCACCCGCCTGGAGATATTACCTCTTCTGATTAATGAGTGTTTGGCTAAATCTTTCCACAATAATTGTCTTTCCTTTATCAGGAGATGTTTGGCTTTATTGGCAGATTTGAATTCAGGTGGATATCTATAGAACCACTATAATACTTAATTAGATGATGTCACAGTCACATGGAGCAACTCACCCTCTGAGCCATGTGTGGCAATGTTTAGCTGTCACGGACTTCCCACAATGTCCTGCCAAAGGACAGTGGTCCAGGCACAGACAGACACTGTTGAGGGTATCTCTGCACCGGGATCCTGAGCTTGGAGACTCTAGCAAAGTTTGGGAAAGGAGGAGTGAGTGAGGGCAACACAGGAAGGGGTGAGAAGGATTCCTAGTCACTCATAGGAAGGCAAGTGTGATGAAGATGCTGACAGGAGTTTTAAAGACAATAGTAGTTGAAACAACAAGATAAACATGTTTAGAGGGTGGACATCTTGGAATGATGGTTGGCACTTAGTGTGAACTACATGCTGGGCACTGAGTCCTGCTTTATCGGTATTGATATTTAACCCTCTTACTAACCCTAAGAAGCAGAGATGGTGATTATCATCCCTGTTTTGTAGGTGAGGAAACTGAGGCTCATACAGATTAAGTAGCCAGATTACAGGTCTGACTGACCTCTGCCTTCCCTACTGTGCTATCCTGACTGGAGGGGGAGCATATATGAGTAGGAAGGAGTCTAGCAACTCCAGGACATGGGGTTTGCTGACGAGGACACTAAGGACCTACAGGTACAACCCAGCCTGGGTCAATTCAGAGAAGGCATTATGGGGAGGCTGAAGATTTGGGATTTAATTCAAGGTGGTGACGGGGAGCCCATGAAGAATTCTCAGCTAAGTGGAACAGGATCTGCACTTCTTAGGGTGACTGGCAAAGGGATTGGAGCCCTTCGGGTGCATGTTAAGGTTGGAGAGCCCCAGGCAGATTTCCAGCCTCAGTAAGCTTCTTCATATGGGAAGAAGTACAGTTAGAACAGAAACCTTGGGTGGAGATGGGTGATGCTTATCTGGCTGTGCCATCTGGACCTCCATCTCCCCATTCCAAGGGCCATGGCATATCCACGTGGGGAAACAATGCACAGAGAAGTCTTTAACTCAGAATGTAAGTATGAGTTCAAAACCACTGGTGAAGAGTCTGAATCTACTCTATGAGTATTCCAAGTCCACCGGTGCAACCTACATGTGGACAGCAAGTGGTAGACAATAGACCTTGTATTGATTTCCAGTGCTTTAACAAAAGGCAGGAACAGGAAGATGGGGCTCGAGACTACTGCAGCCAGTTGTTTCTCTCTGTTCCTGGTCCTGGGATATCTGGGCTGCTCTGGGCATATGCTGCCAGCTCAGATGCCACATTTTCAGCTCTTACATACATACTTGCTCAAGCTTCCTTTGAAAATCAGAGCCTATTGATCCATTTCCGGGAGGCTTGCTCCTTCCTGTATGCTGTAAGATGCTGTTGTCTGTGGTGCTGGGTGATGTGAGATAGCTGTGCTGGCTTCCCAGGATCCATGAGCCCTACCCTGGGGACCTGGGATCTTCATGATGAAAGGGTCAAGGGCATAGGGACTGCCCAACACCCTCAGTGCAGGACATGCGTGATCTCCTGGCATCTAGCTCAGCCCCTTTCTGAATCAATTCTACCTGTAGGAGCAAACAGCCAGCCACTAGAGCAGCCGGGAAGCCTAATCTAGTATTACCAGGTGGCTGAAGCCCAGACGGGGCTTTGTGCTGGAGTACTCAAGCAGAAATGTTGCTCAGCCCATTGTGATCCTATTAGGGAGTGGAGAAGTTAATGAATAGTGTGTTCTTTCTTGCTTTCCCTGTCTGCCTTTAGCACGTTGTGTTTATCTACTTATGTATGGAAATCCAGGCCTTCTTAGTAGGCAGAGCAGAGAAGCAGCTTCTTGTCTTACTGAGAAACTACACAAATCATTCCATTCAGGTACAAGGCTTGATTGGGCTCTTTAAGTCTAAATAGGATGTCCTTAACCCTTTCTCAACCCAGGCCCTTGTTGTTTGAGATGGGTTCTTTTAGGCTGCAAGAAACAAAGAATTGATACAAGAACAAAGAAATTTCCAGAGAGGGGATTTTATTATAAGCTAAGAGAGGCACAAGAAGAGGAAGAACACCTGCAGAGTCAGGCTTTGGAAGCAGGAGCTTGCGAAGGACACCCAAGGTCACTGATGTTCTGGCTATCTTGCTGCGTCCCATAAAGATGCAGAGACTGGCTGCTTCCCATGCAATTTTCACGTGTGTGATTTGCTCTTATTGCCTCCTTTCTAGGTCTCAAGTTCAATCAATCAAAGAAAAAGTCTGATGACTTCCGCCAGTCACCATCTGTGGGGCAGAGCTTCCTCAGGGGGCACAGTGGGTATGCATGGAGCCTGGAGGGGAGAGACTTCCTCGAATAATCTAGGACATCTGTCAGAAAATGGAACTGCCCTTCTTTGACAAAGGCAACAGTCACTACTATCTGAGCGTTGATGGTGTACCAACCACTGGGCTAAGTGTCTGTTGCAGTTACCGAATGTTGCATAATAGGTCACCCCAACGCTTAGTGACATGGCATGGCCATTTATTGTGCACACAAATTCTGTGAGGCCGAAATTGGGAAAGGGTTTACTGGGTAGTCCTCGCTTAGAGTCTTTCCTGTGTTTGCAGTCAGATGTTGACCGGGCTGTAATCACCAACCTTTGACTCAAACTTTAGGGTCCACTTCTAAGGGCTCATTCACATGGGGGAATTTGGTGCCAACTGCTGGCTGGGGGTCTTGGTTCCTCTCCACATGGAACTCTCTATGGGACTGCCTGAAGGTCTTCATGGCACAGTGATCCATTTCCCTCAGAGCCAGCAATTCAAGACATACAAGTGGATTGAAATGACTTTCAGGACTTAGTCATCTTCTCTGAACTCTGTGGGTCAAACAATCCTGATCCAGTGTGGGAGGCCACTGTGTGAGGTCATGAACACTGGAAGGCAGGGGTCATTGGGCTTCTCTTGGGAGGTGGCTATCTGCCACTGGCTCTTTTCATGGGCAATCATGAGGCTTTTCATTACTGCATGACTGGTGCCACTGCTCACAATAACATTGCAACCTCTTCCCTTTGAGCCTTCTCCATCAGGCCTCTCCTAACAGTCTGTTCAAGGCTATTCCAACCACTATGCAATGCCTGGCACCAAAGCAACTGCCACATTTTCAGGTTTGGTTTTGACAGCACCCCATTTCTGGCACCAAAATTAATTCTAGTTGCTATAACTGTGCAAAATAACACCCCAATTTAGTGAGTTGAAATAACCAGATTTATTTTGCTCAGAAAGCAGCAGTCTAGACAGAACTGGGAAGGTATAAGGAGCAAAGCTTCTAATTATCTCTAAATACAGAATATAAATAATATTCTGAAAATATGATTCAAACTATAGCCCAGCTTATTGTAGTAGCCACTTGAAGGTCCACCTGCATGTACCCTTGCTCCGCTAAATTCTCTATACTCAGCAGCTAGTACAATTCCTTAGTGATATAAAATAACATCACTCTGTGACCCACAACCCTCCAGGGTTCCCGCCTCACTCAAGTCCCCTCCCAGTCCCAGCATGGCCTGGGTCCAGCACTCTGTACAGGTTCCTCTTCTGCCACTCTCTACCTCCCTCCACCCATCCCCAGATGCTCCTGACACAAAATGTCAGCACTTTGCACGTGCCATCCTTCAAGCTGGGACTGTCTTTGTGTAGTTCTCCACTGCTTTCTCCATATCCCTACTCAAAAAAAATTTTTTTTCAGGGGGGCTTCCTTATCTACAGTTGCCACTCCTTGTTTTCATTCCCCCTGCTTTACTTTTAGTGTTAACTCTTGTTAATATATTTGTGTATAAGCTCCATGGGAGCAGATAATTTGTCTTGTTTCCCATGGTATCCTCTGTTCTTATACCAATGTCTGGCATGTAATGGAATTCAGAAAGTATGTATGCTAAGGAAAGAAGAAAGATGGAAGGGAGGGAAGAAGAAAGGAAGAGAGAGAGGGAGAAAAGGAAGGAGAGAAGGAGGAGGAAAGAGGAAGAAAGGAAAGAAGGAAGGAGGAAGAGAGAGAGAGAGGGGGGAAGGGAGGGAAGAAGGAAAGGATGGAGAGACGAAAAAAGAAAGGAGATGGGCTGGGCTCAGTGGCTCAGCCTATAATCCCATGCTTTGGGAGGCCGAGGTGAGTGGATTGCCTGAGCCCGCGGGTTCGAGACCCGCCTGGGCAACTTGGCGAAACCTCATCTCTACAATAAATCAAAAAATTAGCCAGGTGTGGTAGCGGGCATCTGTAGTTCCAGCTACTAGGAAGGCTGAGGCGGAAGGATCGCCGGAGCCCAGCAGGTGGAGGCTGTGGTGGCCGGGAGCAGCCACTGCACAGTCTGGGTAACAGAGAGAGACTCCAACTCAAAAAAAAAAAGAAGAAGAAAGGAGAAAAGGAAAGAAGGAGGGAAGAAAGTAGAAGGAGAGAAAGGAAGGAAGGGAAGGAGTAAGAAAGGAGGGAGGGAGGGAGAAAGGGAAAAAGGAAGGGAGAGAGTAAGGGAGGGGAGGAGGGAGGATAAAAAAGGGAGGAAGGAAGGAGGGAAAGAGGTTAGAAAAGAAAGAGAAGAGAAAGGGAAGACAGGAAAGAAAGAGGGAGGAAGGGAAGAAGGGAGGGAGGGAGGATGGACTTTCTAAAGTTTAATTAATTACTTTTGATTAAAGAGTCTTGATATTGCAATTTTAACCGTACATCAGACCAGTTAGGTAGAGGGCCCTGCGATTGAATCTACTGTTTTTCAGAACTGTGCCTCTGTGGAGGATCAATGCCATCGAGTTATATTATTAATGCAAGTCCATCCAGTGGGCTTGTGTTAATTATAAATATGTCTGAGGACTGACTCATCTTGTCTCCTTCTCCATTTCCTGACCCTTTAGCGTGCATGTGGGTGGCCATGCATCTGTGTAAGTTCCCTCTTCTATTCTTTTCAGTACTAGCCAGTTATGATCTCCTTAGAGCTGTGTTGGGGCCCAATCCTGTCCCCAGACTGTGATCTGAGTCATTATATAAATTTTCCCTTCTAGTTACACATCTATTTGGGATTCCTAAGGGTTTGACATAGCATCTCAAGATATATAACCAAACTCAGATACTTTAGAACTTGTGAATGATACAAACGTGCAAGAAGTCAGATGGCATCAGATGCCAAGGACACAGGGAAGGGCCACCAACACTGGATAACAGCCAGTCCCTTCCTGTTTATGCTGTCAGAGTTCAGGCTATGTGTGGAGAGGGGAGATAGCCTGGGAAAAGGGGATTCAGAAGTTGTCTTTCGGAGGGAACCTATGAAACTTCTGTGGAAGATAGACATGGTGGCTCATATGAGTAATCTCAGCATTCTGGGAGACTGAGGCAAAAGGGTTGCCTGAGCCCTCGAGTTTGAGACCAGCCTGGGCAATAGAGCAAGACCTTGTCTCTACAATAAACAAATAAAAATTAGCCAGGCATGGTGGTGCATACCTCCAGCTACTCTGGAGGCTGAGGTGGAAGGATCACCTGAGCCCCGCAATTCAAGGCTGCAGTAACCATGATCCTGCCACTGAACTCCAGGCTGAGTGACAGAGTGAGACTGTGACTCAAAAAACAAAAACAAACCAAAAAAATAACCCTCTGTAGATGGAAGCCTCTTTTTAGCTTATTTTCCTGCCAGACAGTACCTTTTTTCCTATGTCAGAGACTACCCCATGTGTTCATAACATTTCAAGAGACCCTGTTTCTGTTTATCAAATTAAAATATTCATATACATATGAACATTTTATATATCTATATCTATATATATATTTGATATATCTATATATCAATGTTCATATATATATATATATATATTTGTGTGTGTATTACAAAACTCTAAGAACCTCTAGTATACTACCTACAGGGAGTGGAGAAGGGATTGCAACAATTACAAGATGGAAAATTTTGAGAAAAATTAATGGAGACATCACTGTTATAGCTGATGCAGGGGACATTATTGAGAAAATAATCTAGTTTCCAGTGTTCTGTTTATAAGGGCCTTAGTGAAGTGTTTCTTCTGGGCCACAGCACAAACTCAGATCAGCTTCTGAATATTCTTTCAAATCATTATTCTGGTGGACACCAACTCACACAACAACTTTGTTTTTGTGTTGGCTGCCAGGTAGCTCACAGGCACGACTGCATTCTACCATAGCCACTGTGAGAGTTCAGATGTGCATATTGGAGAGCCAGCTATAAACCCAGTTCTAGTATGATCCTGTCCATATATCCTCCATCTTCCCATGGTACCAGGTCCTTGCAATATTCTTGAATATTATGTGCATAGGGGGCAGAGTTCAGAAGATAAAGCATTGGTGACTATATCTAACCACCCAAGTGACCTTGCAGTCCTTTCTGAAGTGCAGTTTTCTAACCTGAGAATAAGGAACAAGGATATCACCTAACTCTCCTGGTTATTTGGAAGATGAAATGAGTAATTGTGTGTACAGTGTTCAGTATGGGGCTGTCATGTATTATGTGTTTGGTAAACAGGAGACACTGGTATAAGCCCATCAAATATCAGTTGAGAGACAAACTCTTCCTTGTTGCCCTGACACCCATTCCCACAGTTTGAGTCCTTAAGCCTGGGAGATGAAGTCTTTGACTCTGAGAGTCTTTCTCTTATACAATGTCCCCAACCTAGATGGCTTGACGGCTTTGCCCAACATGAACACATTATGCCACTCTGTGCCCATCAAAATGCATCCTGACCTACAAGGCTCTGCTCAAGTACCATCTCTGGCATGAAGCTTTTTTCCTTTCTTTTATCTCTCTCCTTGGACTGAATATGATCATTCATTTTTGGGGATCCCCTAGCTCTGCACTTTTGTCCATGTCCCTCTTTCTAGTAAAAATATAGTTAGAAACTTACAGGGGTATTAGTTCGCATACCATTTGTCTCATTAACTCACCCATTCATTCATTCAGTGCAACCTTACCATGAACCACTCACTGCTCTATGCCCTGAAGGCCTTGCTGAAAACAAGGCAACTTGTACCTTTGCCAGGGAGCTTGTATTCCAGAGACAAAAGACAGGAGTAAGTTAAAGCTAGACAAGAACTAACACAAATAAAAATGAAACTACCAGCTAGTAATGAGGTAGCTACTTGGCACTACTTCAGCTGTGAGGTCAGGAAGACTCCCTGAAATGGTGCAGGTTTGGCTGAGATTTGAATAAAGGGAGGGCATGCTTGTGTGAACAACTGGAGGAAAATGATCTGAAGTGACAGGAACAGCTGAGGGAGAGGCTCCAGGCAAGAAGAACAGAGAGAAAGGCAGTGAAGCCACACATAGTATGGTAGGCACATGGGACAATGTTAGATGGGTCCTAGAAAATGAAAGGAAGATATCCAAAAGTTTGGAATTAAGGTTATCTAACTTTCAGCAATAAATATATATATATATCACACACATGAGTGAGGATCCTGTGCACTAATTCCCATTCTTTCACTCCCTCCTCTTTAGAGATGCCACATCCTGAATTGCTGCTTATTTGATTCCATGCACTTCGTCATGTCTTTATCATGTCTGTATGCATTCCTATGCATTATATTTTATTTCTCTATTTATAAAACTGTCTACATGAAATTAAAATGTATGAATCTTCCTGCAACCAGCTTATTTTCTCAACATTATGTTCACCAGAATTATATATGGTATTACCCAAATCCTAGTTCATTTGTTTTCTCTGTATAGCATTTTATTGTGTGAATATACTCCAATTTATTTATCCATTTTCCTCTTGATGGATTTTTGCTGTTTCTGATGTTTTCTTATATCAAGCTGATTTGATCTGCAATGACCAATCCCGCATAAGGTTCCTTACCACTTGTCTTAAGGTTGAAGGTGTAAATATGAGTGAAATTACTGAGTTGTGGGACATATTTGTCTCAAATTTATCAGTTATTGATACATTTAGCTCCAAAACAAAACAGTTATACAAATTCATATTCTCATTGCACATAACTGTCGCTCTTCACATCTTTCCTAGCCCTTGAGAGTATGTACCTTTTAAATGTTCTCAATAGGAGCAAAAGTCCTGAGATAATAACATCTATTTCCTGAGTAATGAGTATGAATATTTTTTCATGTTTATTTAAAATTATAGTTTCTTTTTCTCTGGACTACTTTTTCATATCTTCAGATCTTCTGACTATTTTTCCAGTTTTTTTTTTTTTCTCATTGATCTGTAGTCTGATTTCTAATCCTTTGTCAGCTATGCATATTGCAAATATCTTCTTCTAGGTCATAGCCTGTGTTTTTACTTTGTTTATGGTGTCTTCTTAAAAACCAATATCTCTATTTTAATGTCATTGAATGTATTAATATTGTCCTTCATAATTTGTGCAGTTTGAGACTAAAGTAAAAATATATTATTCAACAGAAAGTCACGCACATTTTCTTTAAACATTTGAAGTTCTGTCTCTGTCACATGCCGAGCTTCCATTTATGTGAGGAGCATGACTGGGGCCAATGCTTCCTCCTCTGTCCCGAGTTAATCCATGTGACCAATACCATGTGGTTTTGCTCAGGCTATCTTTATAATAAATCATTATGCCAGGGGGACAGAGGTGGCACACGTCTATAATTCCAGCACTTTGAGAGACATAAGAGAGAGAATTGCCTGAGTCCAGGAATTTGAGACCAGCCTGGACAACTTGGCAAGACCTTGTCTCTACAATAAATCAAAAACTCAGCTGGGCATGGTAGCACACGCCTGTGGTTCCAGCTATGTGGAAGGCTGAGGCAGAAAGATCGCCTGAGACTAGCGGGTCAAGGCTGCAGTGGTCATGAGCATGCCACTGCACTCCAGCCTGGGCAACAGAGTGAGTCTCCAACACAAACACACACACACACACCAAAACATTATATCTAGTGCAACAAAACACTTCTGGATGTTCAAACCCCTTTGCTAGTCAATATAAAGTTGAAACTAAGTGTCTCTATTGTAACTTTACTAACAAAGGTTGCAGAACATTTAGAAATTATTTAACGTGTATAATGCAAATTTTTTAGTTTTGGATATGCTAAAAGTCCAGATTTTGCCACTACACAATATATCCATATAACAAAATTGTCCTTGCATGCTTTCCATTTATAGAAATAATTTTTTTTAAACCTAAAGTTAAAATCAACTTGACATATTCTATGAAGAACCCTGACATACTTTTGATTGGCCTTCCTTTAACTTTGTGAATTTTTCTGGGAAAAGGAACATATTTAAAATATTTAAACCGTCTCTCTATGTACAAGTTAACCACTTCAATATCTTAGCTCTTTTTAAGTGTCTTTAATAAAGATTTATGTATTTTTCAGTAAATCTTGCACTTATTTTGCTAAATTTATTCCTATCAAAACTATGTAGATTGTGTTGTATTTGTAATTGGTATTTTTGTTGCTGTTTTCAGCATATAAAAATACAGTTGATATTTTGTCATCGTTCTTATATCTTATCATTTCTCATTAAATGTAATATTTTGTCTGTAGATTACTTTGGTTATTTGTGTAACTCATAGTATTTTCTGTGAATAATAAAAGTCTGGTTCCTTCTTTTTAAATTCTTATAACATGTATTCCCTTGACCTTACTATTTCTTTCCCTGGCTTTTCTTTGACTGGCTTCTTGAATTCTTTCCTTCAATATTACCTGCAAATTGGAATTCAGACAATATCTCCAAGGAACTTTTATGCATATTTCTGGAGTTTTTTCTCAGAGTTACTCCTTTCTCTCCCATAGTCTGCCCTGAAAATTCCAGTCACCTTGGTTGGTCTCAACTGACTCTATTGTATTTATTAAACTCAAGATTTCTGGGTTTGGATCTCCTTTCCTACAACATGGTCTAGAAATTGCCTCCAGGCAGAAATCCAAGTTGATCATCGGGGTCATCTACTTGTTTCTCTTTTGTCATTGATTGCAGTTGTGTGCTATCTATTATTTATCTTAAAGCAGTTGTTTTGTAATTTTTTTAGTTTTTTGTTTTTGTTTGCTCATTTATTTATACAGGGAAGGCAAGTACTTGAGCAATTGTACTTTTGGAAGGTAAAAGGAGAAATTCTAGACCATTTATATTTAATTTAAATGTCAAATGGTTGAGATTAGGTTTACTATGCTGCTATTTGATTTATATTTATCCTGTATGTTCTTTTTTCCTGCTTTCTTTTGATTTATAAAATGTTTTTTAATCCCATATTATCTGTCCTACTTGGTCTTTAGCTATATCTCTTTATGTTTAGTGATTTCTCTGGGTATTACAGCAGGCATTCTTTATGTATAGGAATCTATCATGAATTAACATTTTAGAATTTTCTATAATTGAAGGCAAAAACCTTCAATAATTTAATTCTATTTACCCCTTCACATTCTGTCTTTCATTTTCATATATTTTACTGTATGTTATGAATTCCAGTGTGCATATTTCCTATTATTTTTTTCTCTAAACAGTCAATTGTCTTGTATATATTTAAGATGCTAACGAGACATGCAGTCTTTTAAATTTATCACTATATTTATCATCCCTGGCTTCTTTTTACCTCCTTGTTGATCCACGCTTCCATCTGGTTAAATGTTTCTTCAGCTTGATATTTCTTATAGTGCTGTTTATGATGCCTCCCAGTTTGCACTTACCTGATTTTTCAAACTTTACTTGTAAGTATAATTTCACTGGATACAGAATTCTAGGATGAAAATATTCTTTTAGCACTTTAGAATGCTGTTGTTTCTTCCTTTTCCTGGTTTATATTGTTTTTGAAGATAAGTCAGCTATAATTCATATAGTTGTTATACTTTATGTGATGTAGCAACCTCACTTGTACTGGTGACTTTTAGGATATTTTCTGTCTTAGGTTTTCAGCAATTTGACTCTAATGACCATAGGTGCATTGGATTTACTTTCCTGGACATCACTGAGCTTTTTGAATCTGTGGATTGATTTTCCATTTTATCAGATTGAAAAAAAAGTTCAGTAAATATTCAGATATTTTATTGCTTCATTCTTCTTTTCTTTCTCATACTTCAATTTCATGCATATTAGACAGATGTTTTTGAACCACATGCTACTGATGCTTTGTTTCACTTTTCTTCAATATATTTTCTGTCTGCTTCATTTTGGAAAATTAGTATTGACTTGTGGTCAACTACACTGATACTTTCTTCTTCAGCTTCTAATCTGTTTTCAGCTCATTAAATTTTATTTTGTTTTGTGTTTTTGCTTCTAGAATTCCATTTAGACTTACTTTTAGAATATCCATTTTTGTTCTGAAATATCCTACCCATTTATTCATTATATACCGCATTTCACTTTGTGCTATTCAACATTTACAAAAGCTGTTTTAAAGTCCTTGCTTGTTAATTATATTAATCAGATGTCTTTTACCCTGCTTCTATGTTTTGTTTTCTAGTGACTGAAAATATTGTACTATTTTATTTAAAGCACTGTGTGTGTGTGTGTGTGTGTGTGTGTGTGTGTGTGTGTGTGTGTATATATATATATATATATATTTTTTTTTTTTTTTTTTTTTTTTTGCGTTGGAGTCTCACTCTGTCACCCAGACTGGAGTGCAGTGGCCGCTCCCGGCCACCGCAGCCTCGACCTGCTGGGCTCTGGTGATCCTTCCACCTCAGCCTTCCAAGTAGCTGGAACTACAGGCGCGTGCTGCCACACCCAGCTGATTTTTGATTTATTGTAGAGATGAGGTCTCAGCAGGTTGCCCAGGCAGGTCTCGAACCCGCGGGCTCAGGCAATCCACTCATCTCAGCCTCCCAAAGGCGCGGGATTACAGGCTGAGCCACCAGCCCGGCTAAAGCACTGTATATTAAAGAGCACCAGAGACTGAGTATTGTGCTATGTATTGATATTTTGGGTCCTTCTGGTTTGCTTCCCAGAAACACCCTTCTCTCTGTGGTTAGAGTGGGGACTGATAACTAGGAAGTCTCACAGAGTTAGAGCTGAGTCTGTGGTGCAACTTTAGTCAGAATTATTTAACTTGTGGTCAGTCCAACACCTAACTGTAAAGTCAGAGTATCACGTCAATATTGAATCTGGAATGGTTTTGTAGCATGTTCACTTCTATCTGGGTAACATGAGACAGAGATGCTGGAACAGTAATACAACATCCTCTGTTCACTAGTCCCTCTTCCTCCACAGGTTTCTTATTCAACTCTGTGAAGGGAGAAGCTTGAAGGAGCAGAGGAGGTCATTAATAGGCCACTTGATCTTTTCTTGCTCAACTCCATCTTGCTGCCTCACACGGACATCTAAAACTTAACTAATATTTCCTCATTCATTCAAAGTCTCTCAGTATATGGGACCCCTATTCATGCTTAGAACAGGCATGTGCCCTAGGTATACAGGTATGAAAACTGATATCTGTCCTTTTGTATACTGTCAAAGACTCATTTGTCTCTGGAAATCACTTCACCAAAATCTCATCAGACTGGATATGGTGGCATATGCCTGTTATCTCAGCACTTTGAGAGGTGTAGGCAGGAGATTCACTGGAGACCGGGCATTTGAAACCAATCTGGGCAACCTAGTGAGACTCTGTCTTTACAAAAATATTTTTAATAACTGACTGAGCATGGTGATGCACTCCTGGAGTCCCAGGTGCTCAGGAGCCTGAAGTGGAAGGATTACTTGAGCCCAGGAGTTGGAGACTGTGGTGAGCTATGATCATTGCACTCCAGACTGGGAAACAAAGTGAGACCTTCCCTCAAAATTTAAAAAAATTTTTTAAAAAAGATCTTATTCACTGTTCTCCGCTTTTCTCATAAAGAAGCACGGCTTTAATCAGACTTTATTTGCTTAAACTCTTCGTGGTATTACCTTGGGAGTTAAGGTCTTTCACAACCTTGCATGTCTTAACCAGAAGCGAAAATCACTGACACTCTTGATTTTTAACTACTGATTTGGTTCCTTCCATGGCTATGGGCATGTTCAGTTTTCTTTCTTCTTGAATCTGTATGATATTTTATATATCGGGAGGAAATTATTCACGTTTGTCTAAATTTAAACATTTATTGACATAAAGTTGATATTTTAAAATATATTATTACTGGTTTCTCCTCTACTGGATCTTCTGCTTTAATCTTTTTAAAATGTCTACTTTTAAAATTTTTTTCTTTCCTTTCCAAAATATGTATTCAAGGCTTAAATTTCCCTCTGAGCTTAGCTTTAGCTCCAACACAGCAGATTTGATGTGTTGTACCTTAATAACAAAATGTTTTAATTTCTATTTTGATTTTTTCACCCATCGGTTATTTAGAAATAAATAACCGTTCTCAGAAGTTAGGGTTTTTCTAATTATCTTACATTCAATTTTTAGGTTTACATTGTGTTCAGATAGTTTACACTGATTTCAATCTTTGGATATTTGTTGGAGATTTTGCCATAACTCAACTTTAGGAAAAAAATGTGGACTATGGCATTATACAATGAAGTATTTAAGGATTAATACCCCTTGTTTTCCACTTGGTCTGGTACTCTGTTTTGTTATTTTTTGACCTTTCAGTATACATATGTGTTTAAATGTGTTCTTAACTAACATATCACACTCCATTTTTTTAATCAATATTTTTCATTATGATATTGTGGGGTACAGTTAAGGGTTAGGTATACAAATATGCTTTGTTCAGGTACCCTTGTTGATAAGAGGTGTCTCCCCATCCCCAGACAGATATTTACCACTGTTAATCCCATATCCCTCCCCCCCATAGTTTCCCACCAGTCATTTTCTTATAGTATTACGTTGGATGTTCAAGGTCCACTATATGAGTGAGAACATGTGATACTCAGATCTTTGTTTCTGTGAGAGGTCACTCTGTATTATAGACTCTAGTTCCATCCAGGTTGCTGCGAAATTCATGATTTTGTTCCTTTTTATGACTGCATAGTATTCCATCATGTATATGTACCACATTTTTAAAATCCAGTCCTCTTTTGATGGACAGCATGGTTGCTTCCAGGTTCTTGCTATTGTGAACAATGCTGCGATAAACATACGTGTGCAGGTATCTTTTCTATAGAGTGATTTGAGTTCTTCAGGGTATATTCCCAGTAGGGGGATTGCGGGGTCATATGGGAGGCCAACATTTAGAGCTTTTAGGAATCGCCATACTGTTTTCCACAGAGGTTGCACTAGTTTGCACTCCCACCAACAGTGGAGAAGTATTCCGTTTTCACCACACCCTCTCCAGCAACTGTTATTTTTTGAGTTATTGATAATTGCCATTCTGATGGAGTTAGGTGGTATCTCAGTGTGGTTTTGATTTGCATCTCCCTGATGATTAGTGAGGTTGAACATTTCTTCATGTGTCTGTTGGCTGCTCAGATGTCTTCCTTTGAGAAGTGTCTGTTCATATCTTTTGCCCATTTTATAATGGGGTTGTTTGTTTTTTTTCTTTTCTGCATGTTTGAGTTCCTTGTAGATCCAAGATGTTATGGCTTTGTCAGACCTGGAGTTGGCAAATACTTTTTCCCAGTCTGTAGGCTGTCTCCCTGCTCTCTTGATGGTTTCCTTTGCTTTGCAGAAGCTTGTCAGTTTAATGAGAACCCGTGGGCTCAGGCAATTCACTCACCTCAGCCTCCCAAAGCACAGGATTATAGGCTGAGCCACCGAGCCCAGCTTAGTGGTATATTTTATATATACATTTTATACTTTGTTTCTAACAATTCTATTATTTTAAATTCTCTGTGGTCAAAACCTGCTCTTTATTGTTTCTGATGGTTCTTGTTCATAGTGGCAGGTTGCTTACTTCAGTGTTTTATGATTTTGGATTGTAGCCTCATGTTTGTGGAAACTTATCTGGCAGAAACCACATAGATACCCTTGTGGGAAAGAGTGTTTTTACAGAGATAATTTAGGCTATTTCCCCCAAGTTTCCTTAGATGCTAACAATCAAGGCTTACCTTGTATTAATTGCTCCACTTGGAGTTTACCAGATTCGATAATAAATGTAACTTCAATCCCCAAATCTAGGTGATTCAATAATTAATACTATAAATAATCACTTGACACAATTTTTTCTTTGTTTTTTTTTTCTTTTTTTCCCTAGAGTCCTGCTTGCTACTTTCATGTTTTCCTCTTTGTTGGCAACTGTATTTTTCTTTTTTGGTAGATTTTTACTGAATGCACAGCTTTCAAGTTCCCAGTAACTATGTGGGGGTCACCTTTACATTCCTTTCCCTTACATGGACCCAAAGATTGTTGTCTTTGTTTTTAAAAAAGAAGTATTTCCATTTATAAGTTAGAAAATACCCCTAGGGAAACATTGACTTCAGTGTTTAGCAAACAATGCTTCTTTGGGGCACTGTTTTATTTCTTTTTTCTTGGTATTTCCCTTCATTTGCACAAACTCAGCTACACATATAAAGAATCTCCATTATGCTTTATCCTATATATCTATGATTGTTAATGCAAAAATATATATTTTCAAATTGTCTAGCTTTTTCATCTGAGAATCACTGAAACTAACAAATGAATGAAGTAAAAGTACCCTATCCCTTTTTTTACTAAGTTAATACAGTTAAAATCCTTGCTCTAACAAGGAATTCACAGAACCTGGCTTCTCCTAACAGCAAACTAGTTATTGTTTCCATAAACTAACTGTGAATTTTTAAACAAATCTCATTATACTCATTCCTTATCACCATGTCCAGCATGACATTGGTACTTAATAAATATTTACAGCATTTTATTTGATGACTTTGTGTGCATTCAATTTATTGATAGGCTAGGAATAATTGGAGACAAGGGACTATGTATTGACCACCTCTGTCTGATCCATGATACCCAGAATAGTACTGGGTACATACTATTTGCTCAAGAATAATTTGTCTAATTTGTTGAATTCCAAAAACGTTTTGCTTTAAACATTAAGCTGAAGCTGAAACATTTTCACTAATTTTCCTGAGGCTATATTTTTAGTGAAAATTGAAGATAGGACTTGAATTTATTTTTCTCATTACTGAAGTCAGTATAATTTTCTTTTTTTTTCTCTTTTAATTTTTATTTTAAAATTGTGGGGTTCAATTTAGGGTGAGATATACAAATATTCATTATGCAGGTACCCTTGTTGATGAGCTATATTCCCCCTACCCCAGGCAGATATTGACTACTGCTAATCCCCCATCCACCCCCACCACGCCCTGCAGTTTACCGCTACTGTCAATCCTTTTCTTATAGTATTATAGTAGTTGTTCAAGGTCCACTTATGAATGAGAACATGTGATACTCAGCTCTTCGTTTCTGTGAGAGATCACTCAGTATTATAAATTCTAATTCCATACAGATTGCTGTGAAGTTCATGCTTTTGTTTTTTTTTATGGCTGCATAATATTCCATTGTGCATAGGTACCACATTTTTTTTATCCAGTCCTCTTTTGATGGGCAGCATAGTTGGTTCCAAGTTCTTGCTATTGTGAACAATGCTGTGATAAACATACGTGTGCAGGTATCTTTTTTACAGCGTGATTTGAGTTCTTCCAAGTATATTCCCAGTAGGCAGATGGTGGGGTCATATGGAAAGTCAATTTTTAGAACTTTTAGGAATTGCCACACTGATTTCCACAGAGGCTGTGCTAGTTTACACTCCCACAAACAGTGTAAAAGTTTTCGCTTTTCGCCACATCCTTTCCAGCATCTGTTATTTTTTGAGTTATTGGTGATAACCATTCTGACTGGAGTTAGCTGGTATCTCAGTGTAGTTTTAATTTGCATCTCCTTGATGACTAGTGCGGCTGAACATTTTTTCATGTATCTGTTGGCTGCTCATATGTCTTCTTTTGAGAAGTGTCTATTCATATCTTTTGCCCACTTCATAATGGGACTGTTTGTTTGTTTCTTTTCAGCATGTTAAAGTTCCTTGTAGATCCTTGAGGTTAGGCATTTGTCAGACATGGAGTTGACAAATATTTTTTCCCAGTCTGTGGGCTGTCTCCCTGCTCTCTTTATTGTTTCTTTGATTTGCAGAAGCTTGTCAGTTTAATGAGGTCCCACTTGTCTATCTTATCTTTTATGGCCTATGTATTTTGGGTTTTGCTCAGGAATTGGTTGCCAGTTCCACCTTTCATAAGGGTATCTTCTGCATTTTCTAAGGTTCTTATGGTTTGAGTTTTTACATTTAGGTCTCTGATCCATTTAGAGTTCATTTTTGTGTATGGGAATAGGTAGGGGGTCCTGTTTCAATCTTCTGCTTGTGGTCAGCCAGTTTTCCCAGCACCATTTACGAAATAGGTTCTTCTCTCCCCAGTAGTGGGTGGTGGAGGCTTTGTCTAAGATGAGTTGGTTAAGAAATTGAGGTTTTGCTTCTGGGATGTCATCCATTGGTCTATATGCCTATTCTTGTACCAATACCAGGCTATTTGATTATTTTAGCTTTATAATAAAGTTTAAAGTCTGGGAGTGTGATACTGCCTGCTTTTTTTTTTTTTTTTCTTTTTTTCTTTTTTTTTTTTTTTTGCTGAGAATTGTTTTGGCTATTCGTGGTCGTTTATGTTTCCATATGAATTCCTGCATTGTTGTTTCTAGATCTGAGAAGAATTCTGCTGGTAATTTGATGGGAATTGCGTTAAGTCTGTAGATTGCCTTAGGTAAAATGGACATCTTAACAATGTTGATTCTTCCAATCCATGAGCATGGAATATTTTTCCACTTATGTCATCTTTGATTTCTTTGATCAGTGTTTTGTAATTTTCATTGTAAAGGTCTTTCACATTTCTGGTTAAGAAGATGCCAAGGTATTTCATTTTCTTTTGTGGCTATTGTGAATGGAATTGTGCTTTTTATTTGGGTTTGTTTGTTTATTATTGGTGTATAGAAACGCGATTGTCTTTTCCACATTTATTTTATGCTGTGAGATTTTGCCAAAGTCCTTTATCAGTGCAAGGAGGTTTTTGGCAGATTCTCTTGGATTTTCAAGGTATACGATCATGCTGTCTATAAAGAGAGATAACTTGACTTCCTCTTTTCCTGTTTGGATGCCCCAGATCGCCTTCTCTTCTCTGATTGCTCCAGCTAGGACTTCCAAAACAATATTGAAAAGGAGGGGTGAGAGTGGGCATCCTTGTTTTGGTCCAGTTTTCAGGGAAAATGGTTCCAATTTTTGTCTGTTTAGGAGTATGCTGGCTGTGGGTTCTTGTAGATGGCTCCTTCTATTTTGAGGTATGTTCCACCTATGCCTAGATGTTCAAGGGTTTTTTATCAAGAAGGGGTGCTGGATTTTATCAAAAGCTTTTTCTGCATCTAATGATATAATCATGTGGTTTTTGTTTTGACATCTGTTGATGTATTTAATTACATTTATTGTTTGACAAATGTTGAACCAGCCTTGCATCCCAGGGATGAAGCCTACTTGGTCATGATGGAAGATTTTTGAAATGTGTTGTTGAATCCGGTTTGCTAGGATCTTTTTGAGAATTTTAGCAACTATGTTCATCAAAGAAATTGGCCTGTAGTTCTCTTTTTTTGTTGGGTCTTTACCTGGCTTGGGTATCAATGTGATGTTAGCTTCATAAAATGATTTGGGGAGAGTTTCACCTTTCTCAATCACCTGGAATACTTTCAATAGGATTGGTATCAATTCCTCCTTGTATGTCTTGTAGAATTCTGCTGGAAGTCATCTGGTCCAGGGCTTTTTTTTTTTGTAGGTAGTTTTCTTATGACATAGTCTGTTTCCTTGATTGTAATTGGTCTATTTAGGGTCTCAATTTCTTCTTGTTTCAGCCTAGTGAGGTTGTGTGATGTCAGAAAGTTCTCCATTTCCTTTAGGTTTCAAGTTCCAGATCTCCTTATGATTTTTTGTCTTGAAGATCTGTCTAGGGTTGTGAGCAGGGTATTAAAGTCCCCAGCTATGCTAGTGTTTTAGTCTATCTCTTTTTAAAGTTTGACTAGAAACTGCTTTATGAACATTGGTGCTCCTATGTTAGGTGCATATATGTTTAGGATGGATATTTCTTGTTGATGGATTGACTTTTTATCATTATATAGTGACCTTCTTCATCTTTTTAAATTTTTGATAGCTTAAAGGGTATTTTGTCTGAGATTAAGATTGCAACTCCATCTTTCTTTTATGCTCCATTTGCCTGAAATTTTCTTCCCATCCTCTTACTTTGAGTGTGTAAGTGTCCTTTCTGGTGAGATGAATCTCTTAGAGACAATGTATTGTTGCTTCATGATATTTTATCCATTTTGCCATTCTGTGTCTTTTCAGTGGTGCATTTAGTCAGTTCACATTCAGGCTAATCATTGAAATGTGAGGGTTTATCTTTGTCATGATGTTCTTATAGAGTTGTTGTTGTACGTGTTTGTTTGTTGTCTTTCTTTTGATTTTTTGGGTTGGTTCATGGGTGTTTTCAATCTTTTTCCTGTACTGTTGTGAAGAACATTGTTGTTCATTTTTTCTTTTCTTCTGTGTTTAGTACTTTCTTAAGAGTTTCTTGTAGGGGTGGTCTGGAGGCAGCATAAGTTCTTAGGGATTGGATGTCTATGAAAGATTTTAATTCTCCCTCACTGATGAAGCTTAGTTTAGCTGGGTAGGTTATTCTTGGTTGAAATTGCTTATCTTTGAGAACCTTGAACATTGGGTTCAAAGCTCTCCTAGCCTGAAGTGTTTCTGTAGATAAATCTGTTGCTATCCTAATTGGTCTTCCCTGGTAGGTAGTCTGAACTTTATCTCTTGCTGACTTTAGGATTTTTTTTATGCCTACTTTGTTTAGGCAAATTATTAAGTGTCTAGGAGTTGGCCTTCTCATTTGTTGTCTTACAGGGGTTCTCTGAATCTCTTGTGTTTGAATGGTCACATCATTGATAAGAATAGGGAAGTTTTCTTGAATAATTTTATGGAATGTTTGCTCTAGGGTGGTCTCTGTCTTTCTGCCTCAGAAAGTCCAATTACTCCTAGGTTCAGGCTCTTGAAGTAATCATTCATCTCTTGAAGGTTTTGTTCTGTCTTTTTAAGCTTCTTTTCTATGTTTTTAACAGTTTGGGTTAGTTCTATATTTTGGTCCTCAAGCTTTGAGATTCTTTCTTCTGCTTGGTTAATTCTGCTTATCAGTTTGTTATTTATTTCATTCACAGTGTTCTTTACTGCTGTTATCTCAGTTAATCAACTCCTTCCTATTTTCCTCTTGTCTCTCCTCAGTTTTTTTTAATCTCTCTATTAATGTTTTGACGTCTGGGTTTGTAGGAGATCAGTCATTCTGGGGCTCTTCACTGTTTGTGTTCCAAAATCTGTTTTCTCAGTGTCTGACCGTTCAGTGTAATTTTCACCCAGCCAAGGTTATTTTGAGGATTAAAGATTCTTTATGTGAATGAAACAGTATGGTAGTGGACACATAGTAAATGTTGAAAAATGCTAGTTTCCTTTCCATTGACACTTATAGTCTCCATTTCATTATGTCATAGTCATGTATTTATGGTACATGTGAAAGATATGCCTATGGGCAGAAGCTATGAGGCACATACAAACCAAGGGAGCTTGCCACAGTGAACGTATAAGTATCAAAACCTCCTATGGCAGAATTGCTGGGAATTCTAGGAGTGAAGGCCAGAGTGTCACAGTGCCTTGTGTGACAGCACCATGAGGGATTCCTGAATTCCTAAAGCAGCTGCTGCCCTAGACCCTAAGTTGACTGGTGACCAATCCCCCAGTGTTAGCCTCAGCCCTGTGGATGGGTGCAGGTAACCCAGGGATCCAGAATGCAGGACTCTGGTCAGAAGGCCCAACAGAGGTGCCCTGGGTACACAGGTCCCCCACTGCTCTTGGGAGCTTAAGGAGAGGTCAAGACTGGAGACAGGGAGTTGGAAATCACACTCTGGATATGACAGAGGAAATACTGGATCTGGACAGAAATAAGAAAGAGGTAAGTGCTCACAGGGTCAAAGAATGTGGGATACTATTATAACAGTTGGAAAGAGAAATTGAAGGAGGAGAAATAAAGGACAATCAGAAAGGTTGGAGACAAACCATCTTAGTGCCATTCTCCAGAGATCAATAATGAGAGGTCAGAAGCAGGGATCAACAAGGTGGCACCAAGAAGGCAAGGAGACGTCTTCCTAAAGTCTCCCAAAATCTCCTTGAGAAGTGAAAAGGGAAAAAAAAATCAAAGATGCTAATGGAGGGGATTGGTCTTGACAGAGTCTTGCTCTCTAAGCAATCTCCTTAGTCCACCTTTCTTGAATTCTCTGGGCAACCTCTGGAGGTGATAGGTTAACAGAATCTATGCTGATGACCTGCCCCCTCTCTCAGTAGCAACTGATAGAAATTGACAAAAATTGTGATATAGTCCTCACCACACTTCCAAAGACCTTAGAGCTGGAGAAGGGACAGGAAGGAAATTTGTCATGGGAAATGTTAATACAGGAAGGGAATTGTTTTTATTTTTTTTATTTTTTATTTTTTGAGTTGGAGTCTCACTCAGTCGCCCAGACTGGAGTGCAGTGGCTGCTCCCAGCCACCACAGTCTCGACCTGCTGGACTCCAGCGATCCTTCCGCCTCAGCCTTCCAAGTAGCTGTAATTACAGGCATGCGCTACCATGCCTGGCTGATTTTTAGATTTATTGTAGAGATAAGGTCGCGCTGCCCAGGCAGGTCTCTAACCTGCCGGCTCAGGCAATCCACTCACCTCAGTGGGAATTGTTTTTAAAAGAGAGAAGGGGGAGAAGGAGAGGCAAAGGAAATAGATATGTTCTTAATTTCTTTATCTTTATTTATTTATTATATATTTAGCATAGTGATGCATTTTCATTTTAAAAGTATTCTGGGAGCATACTGTATAAAATTAGAATGTGTCCTTCAATTTATCATCTCTTCCTTATTTGCAATCATTTGACCAGATGCCATTAAAGTAATCTATTTGGTGTTAATGTGTTCTTTTCCTTCTCACTCTCTTCACCTCCTTTTCTCCCTCTCTCCCTCCCTCCCTCCCCTGTATATGTATGAATGTATGTTCCAACATGGAAAGTATTACATTATTCTCTTTCAACAAGTTGCTTTTTTCACGTAACAACATAACTTATTAATTTTGCAAGCTGACCTTACAAATCTATCCCCATTTATAATGGTTTTATAGGATTGGATTTACCATTATTAATTTAACTATTCTGATTATTTGTTTTATGTTTTTGCTATTACAGACAATACCCTGAAGAAAAAAGAATTTATACACATGCATACATGTCTCATACATATGGGTTGGTTCTTCTTTTACATATATTCTAAAACATAACATTGGATCAAGGTATTAAATTTGATTGACTGATAAATTATGTTTTTAAGGAACTTGACCAAATTACAAAGACAGTGCATCCTCCTCAACATTTCTTGCTACACATTTTTTATGCTCTTTGCCTAATATGAGAGGCAAAAAAAAATCTTTAGTTTTTATTATAGCTTGTATTGGATCATCTTTTAATGTGTTTATTGGCCATTTTATTTCATGTTTAGTGAGCCAACAGTCTATATTCTTTAGACTATTTTCTACTGGGCTGTCTTTTTCTTCTTAATTTGTCTACATGCTTTGTAAATTCTAAGTATTAAACTTTTGCCTGTTTCTATTGAAATATCTTTGTCATTCTGCCAGATGTCAATTAACTTTGTGTACGTTGCCACTTATCACAGGGAATTTGTCAATCTTTTACCATATGGTTTCTAATTCTTTCATGTCACTAAGTTTTCTCCTGCCTCAGATTATAGAGGGTTTTTTTTAGATTTATCTCTTTAATCAAAATTAAAATTTATTTACATATCATTAAATTATGATCTACCTACACGTTTTTTGGCAAGTGGGTAGTCAATTATCCCAAAATCATATATTAGATAGATTTTCAGTCTTCATTGACTTGAAATGCCACTTTTATTGTCTATTAATTTAAATCTTATTATGTACAGATGCCCTGATGTGTCCATTTGTTTCTAGAGTGCCTAGTCTCTTTCATTATATATTTATATTGCACTAATACCATATTGCTTTTATTTTTCACCTTATGGCACATCAAATAGGGCAAACCCACATCTACATTTATACCCACAGTGCATCTTTTCAAAATTATTTGGCTATTTCTATACACGTATTGCCCACACAAACTTGAGAATCAGCTCATCACTTTCCATGATAACCCTATTGAAATTTGCTGGAGACATAGATGGAATGTATAAATTCTTAGGGAGAAATGACATCCTTACAGCATTAAGTCTCGCCCTGAGTAGAAGACATTTGGGAGTGTTACCAAACCACTTTTCTTTTCCTCCTGGACATATAGGGGCTGATATTTTTCATCTTCTTTCACTTTGGATGTGACCACATGAGTAAGTTTCAAAAAACAGAAAACAGGGAAACAGTACAAACCACCTCCAGGCCTGGCCATGGAAACCTTCTACACTGTCCCTCACTCTCTACCTTTCACTGTCTTCCACCTGGATGCAGGGATCTAACGGGAGAATCTGAGGCCACCAAGGGTGCCAGAACCACAAGATAGACTAGCAACACGGAAGGTCACATCCCAGAAACCCACATTGAATTGTTATTTGAGCAATAAATAGATGTGTATTTTGTTAAGTCACTGTGAATTTTGGACTGTTGACTAGAATGTTGGTCTACTCTTATTAATGATGAGTGTCTCTTCATCTATTCAGACCAACTTTTACTTTTTCAGTAGGTAAAAAGTGTCTAGAGTTCTTCTGTATTATTATTTTGGCCCTGAATGTAATCTTTTTTTTTTTCCTTTCCTATTACATTTTCTATTTGGTGTTGCTGGTTATAGAAAAGGTATTGATTTTCGTAGGTTGATATATTCAGCTCCAGGTTGTTGAACTCTCATGACTGGTTCTAGCAATTTATTAGTTTGTGCTTTTGCATTTTTATAGGAAAGAATTTTCTCATATACATAATGTCATATTGCTCAGGTTACTTTTTTTCATTTGTACATTGGTTTTGTACCTTTAGCACAATATTAAGTGGTGATATATAGTGGGCAAACTTGCTGAGCTAATTTTAGAAAATATCACTAATATTTTACTATTAAGTGTGATGCTTGCTTCCTTTTCAGGTAAATACTTTTTATCAAGATAAGAGCACTTTATTACTATGTTTTCTAAATGGTATTTTATCAGGAATGAGCATTGACTTTTATCAAATGCTTCTTCAGCATCTTGAGAGACAAAGTTTTTCCTTTATTCTCTTAATGTAATAACCCAACAGGTAGGTTTTTCTAACATTCTCATATTCCTGTAATTAACCCTGTGCCATGGTGATGTCTTATTATTTTTATACCTTGATATTAAGATTATATATTACTTAGGATTGGTTTATCTCTTTAAAGTGGACTTGAATATAATTTTTTCCCCTCTGCTTGCTTGTTTAGTTACAGTGTCATAACTACATCAACTATTGCAATAAGATGGGTATTTCTCTTAATCGCTGAAAGTTTACAAAAATTGTGAGTTATTAGATGTGTCTGACCATTTACTGTTGTAAATGCTTTTTAGTGATTATTGTTATAAATTTTGCTTATATTGCATATGAATGTATGAAGTTATATATTTCATTTCTTAAATATTTACTTTTTAATCAAAAACCAAAAAGAAAACTATAAAGTTTTACAAAGTTTTTTTTCCTAAGCATACCCTTGCACCAATACTTTCATTGTCTGCTCCCAGAAACAATAACAATCTATTTTAGCTAATTCTTTTGAGATTGCGTATGTCTAAAAAATGTACTTTTATGGCAATTTTTGATTCTTCATCATTAGATATTAGTACTGTCTTCCTACCAAAGACACTTGGGATATGATTTTCTTATGATAATTACAAAACCCACATACATACTTTTCCTCCAACCAAACTCTTTACTGTTTATATATAATAATTCCAAATTTACATAATTTGACTATGTAAATATATTGAACCATGTACAAAAAGGCATTTACTGTATTATAATACTTCTGAAATTTTTTCTGATGTTAATAATTATCTCATTCTTCAGGCCTAATATAATTCATGTCAGATTCACCAGATGTGCATATCCCTCTCCATACTTACATTTCAGTTATTTGAGGCTTTCCATATATATGTGTGTTTGTGTGTGTGCGTGTGTGTGTGTGTGTGTGTGTGTGTGTGTGTGTGTGTGTGTGCATTTCAGAAGGTAAACACCTAATAAATGACCACAAAGTAGACACCTTCATATTCATGTGTATTCACGTGGTGTGGTCACCCATACCCAAGGCGCAGAAATAGACCATTACCAGTGTCCAAAATTCTCTCACCCTTTATTTTTTATTTTTTATTTTTTTTGAGTTGGAGTCTCACTCTGTCACCCAGACTGGAGTGCAGTGGCCGCTCCCGGTCACCGCAGCCTCGACCTGCTGGGCTCTGGCAATCCTTCCACCTCAGCCTTCCAAGTAGCTGGAACTACAGATGCGCGCTACAGATGGAACTACAGCACGCCTGGCTGATTTTGATTTATTGTAGAGATGAGATCTTGCCAAGTTGCCCAGGCGGGTCTCGAACCCGCGGGCTCAGGTAATCCACTCGCCTCAGTCACCACTGTATTTTAAAATTTTTTTTTATTTTAAAAATGTGGAGTACAAGTCAAGGTTTGGTACATAATTGGCAGTAGCAGCTCATCACTTTATTCCATGTATAAGCTTATTACTCAAACCTAACCTTTCATGACTTCTGACATTATAGATTGATTTTGCCTCTTTATAAAACACACACATTCAAAATAATGTTTGTGACAGCAATTTATATTGTTCCAAATAACTGCAGTTTGTTATTTTATAATTGCTGTAATATATGATTGTTTATGTCTCTCATAATGTACTAATCCATTTTATTGTTGATGGGCATTTGGGACATTTCCAGTTGTTGATTAACAAAAAATAATGCTGTTATGAATATATTGCATGTTTATTGGTGATTATATACACAAATATTTCTTTGAGATTATGTGCCTGGTAGTGCAATCATTGAGTTTAAGATATTTAAACTCTCGCCATTACTGTAATAGAGCTCTAGTTTCTCCATATCCTCACTAACATTTGGCATTTTCTAGCTTTTTGAATTTTAGTCATTCTGCTAGGTCTATACTAGCTTATCTTGTGGTCTTGGCTTATATTTCCCTGTTGAGTAATATGTTGAGTACACTTTTTTATACTTATTGATTCTTTGGAAATTATTTTTTGTGACATATTGGCAGGTTACATTTTCCTCTCTTACTGATATAATTTTTGTGAACTTAACTTCCTAATTTTAATTTATTCTTATTTTTCATTTTATAGTGTTTTTGTTAAAAACCTTTGTAATTTATGAGTTCTCTGTCTACTTCAAGTTCTGGATATCAGAATGTAAACATTTTTCTTTTACTCATTGGCTGGCTTTTTTTTAGTATATTGCAAAGGACAAGTTCTAATATCCCAAGTCATCTAATAAATTATTTCATTTTAGTTGGTTCTTTTGCGTCCAGATTAAGAAATTTTTTTGAACCTAAGTTTATTTAAAAATTGCCTCTGACAAATTTTATACATTTTAATAATCGATCAATCACATTTAGATCTAAAATGTATTTTGACTTTTTTTATATGTTGTCAGATAAGCATTTTTCCCCCCTTAGGGGAGTCCAATGACCAAGAACCACTGATTGAAAAGATGTTCTAGTCACCCTCTAGTACAAGGATTTTCTTTCCCACAAACCAGCTCATCTAGAACATTTTTAGAGTAGGGGTTGAAAATGCAGATGAGGAGCCAGGCTCGGTGGCTCAGCCTGTAATCCCGCGCCTTGGGAGACTGAGGTGAGTGAATTGCCTTAGCCCGCAGGTTCGAGACCCGCTTGGGCAACTTGGTAAGACCTCATCTCTACAATAAATCAAAAAATTAGCAGGGTGTGGTAGTGCGCACTTGTAGTTCCAGCTACTTGGAAGGCTGAGGCGGAAGGATCGCCGGAGCCCAGCAGGTCGAGGCTGCGGTGGCCGGGAGCGGCCACTACACTCCAGTCTGAGGGCTCTCAGGGCATAACTATAAATATTTACATATTGTAAGTCAAGGAAACAAATTATTACATAAAATATATTCTGTCATCTTTCATTGACAAATACACACTTTCTCATGTTTCTATTTCACAAATGTATTTCCACTTAAAAATTAGTTTGACCTTATTTTAAGACTTCTGCCTTGTATTTTTTTTTTTGCATTCAGTTCAAAATATTTTACATATTAAAGTTTTTGACCAAAAGGTTGTTTAAAGGTATGCTAATTTTCACATGTATGAGAATTTCCTAGTTATTTTGTTGTTATTAATTTCTCACTTCAGCACTTGGATAATTTGCCCATTATCTTCCGGCTTTCATTTTCCTCTTAAGAAATTAGCTGTCATTTTATTATTACTCCTTTGAAGGAAATCTGCTAGGTTTTTTTATTTGTATCATCTTTAAGCTTTTCTTTTTGTCTTTGGTTTTCAGAGGTTTTCTATGTTGTGACTAAGTGTGCTTTTCTTTTTATTTGTTCTTCCTAGGTTTCATGCTCATATAACTTTATATCTGCAGTCACTTCTGGAAAATTTTTATCCTTATTGCTTTCAAATATTGTTCCCATACCATATCTATTCCTCTACTTATGGGACTTTAGTTACAATATATTAAATTTTTACACCATTCCTCTTATACTCTCTATTATTTTTTTATATCTTTAAAGACCATTTATCACTAAGTACATGTCTGAATATTTCCTTCTAATCTGTCTTCCAGTTTTCTAATTTTATGTTCTGCTGTGTCTATTGTTGATCTAAACCCCTCCATTAAATGATTCATTTCCTTTGTTTTATAATTCTAGATTACCCATCAGCTTTTTTTTTTACTAGTTGCCCATTTTCTACATAACTTTTTAATCTTATCTTTTATTTCCTTGGGAATACTAAAAATATTTATTTGAACATTTGTTCATAATTTATTACCTGAATTCCCTACGAATTTGCTCCTATTACTTTTGTTTCTTGTGGATTTGGGTCATGTTATTGTCTTCTCATATGCCTAGCTATGTTTAGTAAACATTGGGCATTGAGTTTAAAATGTTGTAGAGCTTAATTAATGTTTCAGATAATCTTATTTTCTTCTAGAGAGGAATTATATTTGCTTCTGTCCAGGGGCTATGCTAAAAACTCTAGTAAGTTCAGATACCTTAGTCAAGGCAAGATCGGTTTGAACTTGGACTGTATCTTCTTTTAAGGACTTCTCTTTCCAATTTACTCTTACTTCCTTTGAGTCATGCATTCAATGTTTTGCGGGAAGTTCCTGAATTCCTTTTTTTGACAGAGCTTCTCAGGAAACTGACGCTGAGACAAAGATTTGTGTGCTGAAGTTTTTTTGGGGAGTGTTCTTGGGAACAATGCTATGAGAGATAAAAGAGACAGAATCAGGCAAAGGGAGAAATTGAACTAGGATGCAATTATTTTCGAAGTTTCAACTGATCCTATGGTGAGTCTTAAGCTATAGTAGCCCTTAATAGCTGTCCTCAATTTAGATGAGGGGGCCAAGTCTTTAACATGCATCAACCAAGCCCTAGGCAGAATGTGTAGCCATGGGCAAAATAGCTCCCTTCAGTTAAGAGCAATTCATCTGTGACCTGTCACCAGCCAACACTCCTGGAAGCTGGGGAGTGAGCACCTTGACAAGCTTTTTCTGTAAAGGGCCTGATAGTAAATATTTAAGCCATCATAGCCCATGAGGTCTGTCACAACTACTCAGTTTTGCTGTTTGGTGTGAAAGCAACCATAGACCATAAAGAACAGGTAAATATTAATGTATTCCACTAAAACTTTATCTACAAAAGCAGAGAGTGAGCCATTCTTGGCTCATGGGCCATCATTTGCAGACCCCTAGCCTCAAATAGATGACACAAAGTGTATTATGTCACAAAATCTTATAACATCATCCTTTCACCCCCATGCTGAGTATATCTAAGTTCTGATGCCTAGATTTTGTCCCCTTTTTTCCAATTGTCAAATAAAAGCTCCTATCAGTCTCTCAGCTATTTTATCCAAGTTTCGAAAATGCTTTTAGAGCTGTGCGGTGCTATACAACAATCACTAGTCACATGGAGTTATTTACATTTAATTTAATCAAATGAAATTAAAATCTGAAATTCAAATTCTCAGTCGTAGCAGTCACATTATTGAGTATTTGGTAGGCATGTACAACTAGTTTCTACCATATTGTACAGAGAAGATTTAGACCATCTTCATCATCATAGAAAGTTTTACTGGATATGACCCGGAGCAGAAAAAAAGTTGACTTAATACTTCATATGCCAGAATCTATGGGTTTTTCCCCTTCTACCACATGTTGGCCTTATAATTCTCCTCTCCCTTAATTGTTCTCTGATACTGTCATATCAATTTTTTAAAAGTTTTGTCTTGTTTTTCTAGTTGTTTTCAATGATAATTTCAGTCCTAATCACTTGGTCCAAAATAACCAAAGTAAACTCTATACTATGACTAATTAATTTTTTTAATGAAAACTATTCTTTGGGAGCAGTGTGAAGAAGATGAGGCAAGAACTACCCCTGGACCGACCAAAGCCCGTGCGCCACTCCATCCCCGCATCCATCGTCTTAGTTCCACTCCCATCACCACCATGCCAAGAGAAAGGCTGAAGGGGATGCTAAAGGAGATAAAGCCAAGGTGAAGGATGAACCCCAGAGAAGATCTGCAAGGTTGTCTGCTAAACCTGCTCCTCCAAAACCAGAGCCCAAGCCTAAGAAGGTCCCAGCTAAGAAGGAAGAGAATGTACCCAAAGGGGAAAAGGGAAAAACTGATGCTGGCAAGGAGGGGAGTAACCCTGCAGAAAATGGAGATGACAAAACAGACCAGGTACAGAAAGCTGAAGGTGCTGGAGATGCCAAGTAAAGTGTGTGCATTTTTGATAACTGTGTGCTTCTGGTGACTGTACAGTTTGAAATACTATTTTTTATCAAGTTTTATAAAAATGCAGAATTTTGTTTTTGTTTTTGTTTTAAGCTATGTTGTTAGCACACAGAACACTTCATTGTTGTTTTTTGGGAAAGGGGCATATGTCACTAATAGAATGTCTCCAAAGTTGAACTGATGTGGGAAAAACACCTTTCCCTTCTAGTTTTAAGAGACTTCCTCAGCCGGGCTCGGTGGCTCAGCCTGTAATCCCGCGCCTTTGGGAGGCTGAGGTGAGTGGATTGCCTGAGCCCGCGGGTTCGAGACCCGCCTGGGCAGCGAGACCTCATCTCTATAATAAATCAAAAAAAATCAGCCGGGCGTGGTAGTGCACGCCTGTAATTCCGGCTACGTGGAAGGCTGAGGCGGAAGGATCACCGGAGCCCACCAGGTCGAGGCTGCGGTGGCCGGAAGCGGCCACTGCACTCCAGTCTGGGCGACAGAGTGAGACTCCAACTCAAAAAAAAAAAAAAAAAAAAAGAGACTTCCTCTTGCCTTCCAGGAGGAGGGATTCCCCGATGTTGACACACATAGCCACCTTGGTACAAACACCTTGTGGTGTGGAAAAACATTCATTTTTTATGCCCTCTTCTCCCTTTCTGTCTTCAGGATAGACTTAACTCCCTTAAACCCAGACATCTGTTGGGACCTAACCCCAATAATTGGTTACCAGTATGTCAGTCATGACACTGAGATGGCACCCCTCATAAGAGCAGCAGTTTCATTTATAGATTGTGGATCTCCAGACAAATTCTGCTATTTTCATTTCATTTCCTGAAAGTCAGGATCAGCTTGTGAAAAGTTGTCAAACAACATGCTAAATGTGAAATGTCAACCCTCACTCTAAACTTCTTCCCTGTTCAGAGCATCAAATGAAGACTTCACTGAATTTTTATAGTGGTTTCTGATTTGGGTAGTCCATTAAAGAAGGGAGTTTGAAAGTTGTTGTATACTGTTAAAGATTATCTGCCCATGTCCTGCCTGAAATACCATGATTGTTTATGAAAAGTGTCTTTAATAAAGCTGGATACAGTTTAGCTTGGAAAAAAAAGAAAGAAAACTATTCTTTGTATCCTCTCTCTCTCTCTCTCTCTCTCTCTCTCTCTCTCTCTCTCTCTCTGTCTCTGTCTCTCTCTTTCCTTTTTTTTTTTTTTTTTTTTTTGAGTAGGAGTCACACTGTGTCACCCAGGCTGGAGTACAGTGGCATGATTATGGCTCACTGCAGTCTCTACCTCCTGAGCTCAGGCAATCCTTCTACCTCAGCCTCTTGAGTAGCTGGGACTACAAGCTTGTGCCACCACACCTGGACATTTACTTTTATTTTTGGAAAGATGAGGAGTCGCTATATTGCCTAGGCTGATCTCGAACTCCCGAGCTCCAGCAATCCTCCCACTTCAGACGCCCAAAGTGCTCTGATTACAGGCATGAACCACAGTGCTTGGCTTGTATTGTCTATTTGAGCAAATTAAATATCCTCTTCAAGTACTATTTGAAATTACCCTGTTTATTCAGTTTATTGAAAGGATTTCTGAAGCTAATCTGTAGTTTTAATTCTCAGCAAAAGCTGTGTGTTGTTCAGTTTCACATTTGCTTCTGTTGGTGCCCTATTGGTTTCTCTGTTTAAAGGTGTGTGTGTGTGTGTGTGTGTGTGTGTGTGTGTGTGTGTGTGTGTGTGCGCACGCGCGCTCAGGGTTTCTGTATCATGTTGAATAGGAAGTTCATATCCCGTATCCACTAACAGCACAGGCTCAGATTTTTTAAAATTTTTTTTATCAAAGATGCTTTGTTTTCATCCATGACCTTAAGAAGTTGAATACTTCTGAGTGGGGAGCTTTGAAACATTGACTGTAAAATTTGCAGTCCCTTTTTCACAAAGGATGCAGCACTTTATGCAGAAAGCCTCTCCCCATATGGGGCCTTTAACTTGTTGAGCTTGAGACTCCAATGAGTATGTCAGCACTAAGTGGCGGGCCAGATGTCTCCAACCCTGCCTTAATTTTTTGACTAAAATGTATTAATATATCTATATTTCAAGTGTGCAATGAATGGTCCTTCTTATTTTCGATCTGACATATTTTTTACATTCAACATATATTTAATCCAAAATGGTAGAATTAGAGGATTTTCAACATCTATTCAATCTTCTATCTCGAGCAGAAATCCTGTGTATTTATGTCACAAATGTTATCACATTCAATTCTCACACTGACCCTAAAGTAAGTATCACAATAATTGTTTTCTGGGAAAGTGAAAAGATGTAGAATAGTTATTATCTGTGTGACTTTGAAAAAGTAATCTGGTGAGGGATTATATTTCTGAAGCCTATGATCTCCCTGACTTGAAGTTCTAGAACCCAGCAATAGTTCAATGCTTCTAAGTGTGGGGAGGGCAGGAGAGCCAGCAATTACTACAAGTGACAACAATCTTATAAGGAACTAGCCAGTAGAAAGCTGCAAGTTTAGAAGCAATATCTTCGAGCAAGAGCTATTATTTGGCACAGCACACAAAATGAAGTCAGTAAATATTTGGGGAACAAATGCTCCGTTTTCACTAAGAATAGGTTGGGCAGAGGAGGCAAGGAAATGAAGAGCTGTCAAAGCAGATTCTTTTATCTCTGCTTCCTCTGAAGAAGACCCGTTAATTCTGCTGTTTGCTCTCCTGTGAGTGATTCAGGGTGATAGACTGGGAGAGATGCTCCTGGATTCTTGGGCAGTGGAAAGACACTCACATCTGACAGTGAGAAACATTTGTCTTTGGAGAGCAGCTCATGTGTAGAATGTCTGGAACATGGTGAGCATCTGATAAACAGTCACTGAATGAAGGGTAGATGGGTGAATGAAGGATGAGGACAAAAGATCAATTACACAAGGCTATAACGAGGAACACCTGAAGTACCAGCATTATATGTGTTGACGATTGAATATGCTATTCGTTGGACACTGCATGTTGTAGTAGGTACTTTTGCATTTGACAGTATTTTGGATCCTAATAAGAAATGTGTGAGCAATGCATTATTTTCCTCTTACCAAATGTGGAAACTGAGTTGAATAACATCACAAAGAATCAGCACTGATTCCTGGATTTTTCTCACTCTAGCCTCTGCACAAAGCATGAGATTTCATCCTGATCCTATGTTCTTTATGTTCTACACTTTGAAACTGTGAATGGATGGGTTATGTTCAGACACTGAGGTGGGCATGAGATAGAAAACAAAAGGGAAGAGGCCACAGGGATGCATGTTTATTTTCTGCTGTTGGCTGGCTGGACCCCAATGATGGCACCATGCTTGTTTCAGCTTCACAAGATTAAGTAAAAGTCACTGGATTACAGCTGGGGTGGATCACTCAGTCTGAAAACTAGGCACATGATGCAGCTGGGCCACAAGGGAGCTGGCAGCCTGGAAAAGAAGCATTGGCTTTACTTCTGCAGGGTTGTTACAGAAAACCTTCTGCAGAAACCCATTTTTAAGACACTCTCATCCACTTCCCTCGTCCCCCACATGGGAACCAACAGTGTTGACTGTCTTGTTTGTCCTTTCCATTAACTCTCAACTGAGAGAAGAAAAAGTAGAAAGACAGTTTCTAAGGACTCTCAAAAAGCCATTATTTAGAATCAGCAACAAGGACTGGTTTATTTTATTCTGTTTTATTTTTTTCTGAAAGATCAACAGTTAGAACTCATCTGGCTGGTTCCCTTCTAGGCCAGTCAGTGGGAAGCCAGTGGGTTTGGCAGTGATCAGCAATAATTGCCTAGCATGAGCTGATAAGAATGGCATGCAAATCACTCATTGCAACTCAGAATAACAGATGACATGGAAATGTTTTTAGAGCATCATTTCCCAGGAAGGTTGGAATAATCATTTCACTTCTTCAATCATCCGAGTGGACCCCTGCACCGAGGCAGGCTTTGGTCTAAAATGCTGCTCCTTCCAGATCACTCATGGAGAACAGCTCATCAGCTAGACTGAGTAATAGCTAGACTGACAGCATCAGCTAGACTGAGTAATATCTCCCATCAAACAAGACCACCATGGACATTCTGTGACCACAGTGTTATGTTCTGAATGTTTGTGTCCCCTCCACCCACTACAAATTTCATATGTTGTAATCTTAATCCTCAAACTGATAGCATTAAGACATGAGGGTCTTTGGGGGAATGATTAGGTCATGGGGGCTTTACTTTCATGAAGTGCCCTTATAGAAGAGATCTGAGAGAGACCATATGATAACACAGAAGGTGCCATCGATGAACCAGGAAGCAGATCCTCACATGACTCTAAATCTGCCAGCACCTTGACTGTGGTCTCCCAGCTTCGAAAGCCGTGATAAATAAATTTTTGTTGCTTATATGCCACCCGGTCTATGATATTTTGTTATAGTAGCCCGAATCTTTCCAGAACTTGAATAGTAAACCCTGTGACTCCCGCTGCTGGAAGTCTTAAAGAGAACATAGGCACATCCCTTATCCTGGAGCCTGGATCAAGTAGACACTGACTTGTAAATAACAGCTGAGTCTAAATCTGACATAGAAATCTTCACAAAAGAAATTTGAGATATCAACTTGAAGAAGACCTGGAGTCTTGGCGGGGGCAGCCTTAATAGCCACATTCACTAAGTCCTGCCAGTGCTCTCAAGCCAGAGGTGCCTCTTCTGAATGGGGTAATAAATCTGATTTATAGGCATATCATCAGGAAAAATGTGATAAGAGGATGATGTAAGTGATGAACTTAGCACTGAAGCCCTTAAAGCTTGTTGTGAGGAGTATTTTGCTCTCTGCAATTATAGCCTAGACATTCCAGAGCCAGCAATGCTCAGTCCACCTTGAATGCAAGCACTCCTGACACCATCCCCCTCCACCCCTCATCACAATGGCCAATCACACGTGATTCTGGAAGTGTTTCTCCTCCATCCACCCCTCATCACAATGGCCAATCACATGTGATTCTGAAAGCATTTCTCAAGGAATACCCACTGCAGCAGCTGAGCCAGCCTGGCACAAGGCATGCATAGACAGATCAAGTCAATTTCCTCTTTCTCGAAGAGAAACTGATCTCCTGGGTTCTCTTCCTTCCAGGACTCTTGTCCAGTCTTCTCCTTTGCCATAAACAGAGCTTTTCCCTTTGCTCTTGACTTTTCTGCTCCCACATTCTGATTTGCAGAGTGCTTTGGCATGGCAGACCTCTGCCACTACCCAATCTACCTTCAAGAGTTTGGCTCTGAGACTCTTACTCAATTTGCTTAAAGAGATCTCAGATTGGTACAATTCTCTTGGCTCACTTTTGGGCACATAAGCAGAAACTTGGTAAATGTTTGCTAAATTTAATTTGATTGAAGGGAAAACCTAAAAGAAAAGTGTTTGGGGTGTTTTCTTGTTTGTTGGTGACCTGGCTCTCTACAATTAGCATATTGGACCAGACAATAGAAAATGCCCTCTGAAATCAGAAGGGCACTGCCCAATGGCAGAAATCCACAAAGAAGGTGGAATGTCATGACACTGTGTTTCCTATGTGCCAGGGTGCCACACCAAATGGGAAACATGTAAAGAGCTGACCCCACAGCTCAGCCACAGAGAACTGTTCCCTCTTCTCTGCTTGGGCCCCTGAAAGTTGAATTAGAAATGTAAGTTCTATGAAGATTATGAATAAAGAGAGGCCCTCAACGATTTCACATAGAGTATTTAGAGCCAGCTGTAGGCCTGGGTAGATCTGGCCCTAATTCAAGGCTAAGTGAGCAGAGGGAAAAAATAGAGAAAATATTATGCAGGTTAAATGAATCCCCTACAACAGATAAATGAAAAATATTTTTCTTCATGCTAACTTTTATTCTACTAGTGCCCACCTCTTCTATAATCTGCACAGTTGAAACTTCTCTTGCATATGTATCTCACAAATAAAATAATATATACTGAATCCTTCCTAAGCAAAGCACAATGAGAATTACCCAATTTTTTTATACTTCTCTCCCTGTTTTGCCTCCCAGTATTGTTGCTCAGGTAGGAAATTTCTGCTCATTTAATTAAATGAGTATTGTTTTCATTTTGCATCATCCTTATTTCTATTTCTCAGACTTTCACACAAGCTATGCTTTTTCCCAGTGGCCTGAGAACTTGCCAACCAATTTCTTTTGCCTGGAATCCCCCTCCTTTAGATGGTTTGGGGTGGATTCTTCACATGGTTTGTCTCAGGTCACCTGGCTTCTCTTCCAGGAAGTCTTCCCTCACCATCACAGAAGCCACTGTGGCCCCCATCACTCTGGAAGCCAACCTTCCATGACTGCATTTATTTACAACTACCCTGATTTTAATTCACATCTTTCAGGTGCATGCACAACTGCCACTTTCTGAGAAGGAGGCTTCAGGAGATCAGGGACAGCTCTCCCTCTCCTTTCTCCTCTGTTTTCCTGAACCCACGAGATGCCCTGAATCCATGGTCATTGACTGACAGCATGCATACATATAACGGAGGTGTAAGCACTGAATTGTGAACAGCCTCTGCCCTTGACCTCCCAGGATATGGAAGAAAAGATGACGTCTATCACATAAGACAAATGTTACAATGGTCAGAGGATATTCTGAGATGAATTAGTGAATAAGACATTCGAGGAAAAAAAAAGTAAAAAATGCCATTCCACAGACATAATATTCATTCAGGTTTAGTAAGATCAGAGCTGACCCTGCAGAAAATAAACATAATGTTATCAAAAGTCAGTCTCGAGGACATGTCACAGGATGAAGAGGAAAGGGCAAAATAAAGAAAGACCTCAGGAAGAAAATGAAAATGTGGAGGAGACAGTGTGATTCTCGGGGGGCAGAAATGGCATTGAAGAGGCAGCATATCAACTTCAGCAGGAACCATGCAAAAATATTCAGTAAAAGGAAATCCTTTTGATCTTAGCAAGTAGAAAGGAACCTCACATACCAAAGTAAATATGTCATAAATATATTGTGTTATATCTCTGAGAAATGATCCCTTTTTAGGAATAAATAAAAAATAAAATAAAGATACTATGAAATTCAACTCAAGAAGTGAATAAAAGAAAAAAAGAAATGTGCCATAAATACAAGTAAACTAACACAGGTCAGAACAAAACTAAATAAATTAGAAAACGAGAGAACAATAACACTGAAATGAGATAAATATATACACTGATTTTTTTAAAAATAGCAACTCTCCAGTCTCACTCAAAGAAACAAGAAGTCACAGAAAAGGGTTTTGGCAATAGATGGAGAAAATAAAAGGCATGTAAGATATACTTTTTTCTAGAATCAGAGTGACTCAACAGTTTTCTAGGCAATATATAAATTAACACATGCAATCAAGTGGTGAAACATCTGGATAACAGGTCACTCTATTAGATCACTCCACAACCAACCTGACATGATGGTGCCTCAATGTCCTGTTTACACAACAGCTGGCCAGCGTCACCCTTTCAAGGTATGTCCCACCCTGTCACTGCTGGCTTAACTGCTCAAGGCAGCTACCTCACTCAGAATAGTGTCTCCCATCCTCACCATGGCCAGGGTACCTTCCAGACCATGCCCTCATGGTTCCTCTTCACCCACTCCCTCGCTCTCCTCTGCTCAACCACCTGCTCAGGCCTTCTTGATCTGCTCCTATCTCACCACCTGCCTCCAGGCCTTTGCACAGGCTGTTCCCTAACTTGGAATACTAGTCTCCAAATGCCTCTAGGCACATTCCTCTCTTCATCTGAACTTTTGATGATGAAATATCACCTTCCCAGTAAATCCAAAACAGGACTTCATCACTATTCCTTTGTCTGCCTTACCTTTCTTCATAGCGTTTTCATCACTTTTTATATAGGATATTTAATTTTTCACTTTAATATCAATCTCTCTCTCTCTCTCTCCTTGCCTCTCCTTCCCTCCTTCTCTTTCTTTCTCTTACTTACTGTCTCTCTCTTTCTGCCCCTCCCTCCCTCTCCCTCTCTCTCTACCACTCCTTCTCTCTCTTTCTCTTCCTTCCTATTATTCTCCCTCTCCTCTCTCCCTCCCTCTTCCTCTCTCCTTCTCTTCCTTCCTTTTACTCTCCCTTTCTCTCTTTCCTTCTCTTTTCTCTCCCTCTCTTCTCTCTCTCTTGCTCTCTCTCTCTCTCTCTCTCACACACACACACACACACACACACACACACACACACACACACTCACACATACACGCACACACACAGAGATACATATTCCCAAGATGTGCATTTAAGGAAGAACATCCATCCCATCCCCAAAGAAGCCACACTTCAATTTCAGGGCAGGAAGACATGACTGCCCTGAACTGGGGCAGGATCATGTCTTACTCGACTGCAGGGCTTCCCACAAGCAATCTGACTAGAAGTCACAATTCATGACCTCCAGTTGCTACATAATCACATGCATTTATTATGAGGAAAAAGCTGCATGTTGCCTCATACCAGCCCTGGGATAAAGCAGAAAAGGGGGCACAGGCTACCACATCCACGCTCATCCATTCATCCCTTCATTTCCTTGGCAGATAATTACTGAGTGCCTGGAATTCACCAGAGATTCACTCCTCCAGGGCCCAGGTACAGTGGCGAGACAGAGAAAACAAGACTGACAGGTCTTCTGGCAGCAGAAATGACATTTGAGGAGCCCTTCTGGGAATTATGAAGAGGGACTTTGGAGCTTTGAGGGACACTGAGAAGCATGCACACAGGGTGCTGAGATAGATGCCTGCAGGGGAGGGCTTTATTCTCTGGGAGATTAGGCAAGTGACCAGAGTGAAGGAGGACAAGGACCCAGCCTGTGCAGATGAGTGAGGAGTAGCCTGATGGTACCTAAAGGTGGCGAGGGTTATGGACAAAGCACTTCAGACAGAGGAAACTTCAATATGTGGGAAGGCTCAGAAAAAGGGAAAGAGTCACAGTGTAGAGGCTCAGAATGGAGTCCAGGGAGGCTGATGTTTACTGGGCGGGGGTCAAGAGGAGGGCTTGTGGGTTCTGGTCAATGGAATTGGAATTCTGGTTTCTGCCTTATAATGCTACTACGGCTGCAGCAGCTGTTGTTGGCATTGGGCTTACTGCTTCCCTACAGAGAATCAAAGCAAGGCCTCGAGACTCCCAGCACACTACAAATCATGAGAAATCCACAGAGAGGCAAATGGCAATCTTTCAGAATCCAGTGCATTAGCTCTAGCATTAGGAAGACAAACATGGATAAACATGGAATATGAGCTTTTGATCTAGTCTTGGGCAAGCTGCTGGCCCGCTCTGAGCCAGAACCCTTGTCTGTCCCAGAGCCATCTTGACATCTGTCCCACCTACTTTACAGGAGAGGAACGTGATGAATGTGGAAGCGTGAGCATTCCAGGGTGACCTCATAAAATATGCTGATATCATCACAGCAATTGCTATGAGGGAAAATCAGTTCACGGGCTGAATAAGTTATTCCCCTCTCTATACTTGTAGGTGAACATATAGATACATGAGCTGATTAAAGGAAGCTTCTAGAAGGTCTGCTCCACCCCCATCATTTGAGACTTGGTTTTCATCCTCAAAGTGCTAGGCCCTGCCATTAACCTTCTGCCATTAACCTTTGGTGCTTTTCAATTAGCAGAAGTGAGGGGTCCTTGGCAGGTGTCAGAAATTGGAAGGACGGGCTCAGGGCATCACCCCAGGCTGCAGCAAAAGGTTCTAAGTGTTCTGTTGGAGGGAAGCCCAGGAGATATCGATCAGTTGCAGGTGGATGCCTACACAGAGGGCAGCTTTGTGCCCTAGACCCCACCCCTATCTGCCTCCAGGAGAAGGTTTTCTGTGGGGTCTAGATGGAGGCAGAGTCCCACATTGTTTGGGGAGCTGCCCCACTGCATTTTCTGAGTGTGGGTCTGTATGGATGGAGCACTGCTGAATCAAATGGCATCATGACTCTAAACCTCAGTGAAAGAACTTTGGGGAAATCCCAATAATTAGAAATGTATTAAGTCAACATACTTGGAGTTACATGGTTACTAGAAAATGGACATCTGCCCCATCACTTACTAGCTGCATGATCTTATACATTGGTTTACCATGTGGAATGGAAATGCTGAAATGAACCTTCCTAGCTTTGTGACCTCTGTGAATTTGCTTTACATTCTGGATCTTCCAGGGCATAGTATGCGGACTTTGACAACTTGCTTAACTTCCCTGGGACTCAGTTTCCTCATCTGACGCTGCTAATAGTAAAAACTGAGCTGGGCTCGGTGGCTCAGCCTGTAATCCCGCGACTTTGGGAGGCTGAAGTGAGTGGATTGCCTGAGCCCGCGGGTTCGAGACCCGCCCGGGCAGGCGAGACCTCATCTCTTCAATAAATCAAAAAAATCAGCCGGGTGTGGTAGCGCGCGCCTGTAATTCCGGCTACTCTGAAGGCTGAGGTGGAAGGATCACCGGAGCCCAGGAGGTCGAGGCTGTGATGGCCGGGAGCGGCCACTGCACTCCAGTCTGGGCAACCGAGTGAGACTCCAACTCAAAAAAAAAAAAAATAGTAAAAACTACTGCAGTATCAAATAAGATAATCTGCTGAGAGCACTAAGAAGAGAGATGTGATACGCCAGGTAAGTCTTTCTTAAGTCAAAGCCTACCTGACCCTGGGTGAATTTAGAGGCATGGAGGAAGGTCATGGTTTTGGAGTCAGATATGAAAGACAGCGAGTGGGAGCACTGGGAGTGGATATACCCTGAGGTGCTTCAAGGCAATGGCTTCTAGTCTTTGCTGGGACAGGCCTCCTCCATGACCTTTGCTGCCCTTCCCCCCACCTCTGGGCAGATCTGAGCTCCTACCCATTGTGCTTTCTTTCCTAATAAGGGCATCTCTCTTTCTGCTTTATTTTACTGGTCTAACCCCATTTTTTTTGGTCAACGGAAGTTGGGAAGGTTTTGGTACTGGAAGACATGGTGCCCTGGGTCTCTGAGCACTAGACATATGAGCTCCCCTAAAACCTCTGTTCAGTAAGAAGCAACAATGATTGTGATGACTTTCAAGGTGTGAGAAAGGGAAGGCTCTGAACACAAAAGAGGTGTGTCCTGCCCCCTGGTACCCTCCTTTCTTGCTCCGATCTCTACAGAGTTTCACACATTCCCTTCATTAAAAGCCTATCTTGGTTTCTGATCCCATTCTCCAATAAAAGGAACCTGGGTCCTCTGGAAGTGCTCGGATCACTCACAGCGATGAGTGAACCAGAGGAAACCAATGACCAGAGCTGGAACTACTGGGCTACAGAATAAATAAAGTAATATTGTGATAAACCTAAAGAATAAAATAAGTATCCACAAATCCAGACTTCTGTAAGCAAATGATCAAATACATTGACAAATGGGGGAGACAAGACAAATCTTCCATGAAGAAGAACTCTAAAAAATTTATATAGATACTTCCTCCTTTAATTTGGGCTATGCATGGTGGTTTCCTTCCAATGAGTACAGTATAGAAAGATGGGGAAAACACAATTTTGCAGTGATGAAGCCTTACAGTTGCACATCAGCCAAGTGACCAAGGTCAGCACTGACAGTGCCAAATTATGTTGACAGCATGTGCCTTATGTGACGTGATGAGAAGGCACTTCCTCTCTGTGATCTTCCTCCCCAAACCCATCATCTCAGTCTAACCATGAGAAACACCTCAGACAAATCCTACCTGAGGCTCATGCCACAAAATGTCTGACCAGCACTCCTTAAAACCATCCAGATCATCACAAATAAAAGAAAGTCTGAGAAACTGTCACAACCCAAAGGAGCCTAAGGACATGTGACGATTAAATGTGATATGAGATCCTGGAACAGAAAAAAAAACATTAGATTAAAAAAACAAATAAAAACCCTAGAGAAATTGAAATAAGCTATGAAATATAGTTAACAAAGACATGTCTATATTGGTTCATTAATTATGATAAATGTACCATACTAATGTAAGATGTTAACAGTAGGGAAACTGGGCGTGATATATATGGAAACTCTCTACATTATCTTTATATTTTTTTCTGTACGTCCATAATTTTTTTTTAATTGTATTTCTTTTTAAACCACCCTATGGCTAGATGAGCTTCTTCAATCAGAACACACAGAAGTAGGGCTCCTGAGTTTGGGATCTTTCTACATTGACAATCAAACTATCTGTGTCATCTCTCCCTGAACACACAACTACTGAGTGATCCTCACTAAGCTACTGGTTAGGGAGAGAGAGAAAGGCATGTCTGGTGCACCCTGGAGAACCAGCTTCAGATATCCTTTCCCTCATTGCTCTTGGGGGAGCGATTTGCCCAGGAGATAATGTCCTGCAAAGGAACACGTTTTATTACACTGAAGATTCAGACCCCACTAAAGGGCTCTGGTGAGCTCAGCTTGATCCTGGTGAGTGGTTTTTTTGCCTAGGCAAGGAAAACCTAAAATTAAAGCAGCCCAGATAGCCTCTTTCAGTCTCAATCCTTTCCTGTTGTCCCCAAAACCTAGATCAAATGGGACGTGGGCCAGCCATTTCCAAACCAGAAACACAACTGCATTGCCAAGGAACTTTTTTACGATCATAGGTGCTGGATAAACTCAACTTGCCCAGAAGTTTTGGGTGCAAAGATTTGCTGTAAACAGATGTGGGCAGAGGATGGAGAGTGCCAGAACGTAGTCATTTTATACACTGTCCTCGGATGGTCAAGCTCACCTTAGCAGAAAGAACCTAGAGACTTTGAGGCCTCAGGCTGAGGATGGATGAACGCTTAGTGCACCCCTTGTCCTCCTTTAGGGAGCTACATCGAAGCCCTCCAGTTTCTAAGAGAGGATGTAAAAATGAATGCACTAAAGGGCCTGCCAGAGAGACGGCAGTAATAATCCTCCCAGATCCACCTCACTAGAATACCAGTCAAATTAGAGTCCCAATGGGGGATGGGGCAAAACTGTTAGCATGACAAGAGAAGGGAAAATACAAAGCTGGGAAAGAAAGAGGCAGCTGGTCACACCCTCAATGCCTCCTGCGGGTTTTCTGCCCAGAGCAGGCCTGAACAAAGAGATGAGAGAAGCCCCCACTCTCAATCACATTTAGAGTTTGATTATTACACTGAACTGAGCATACTAATAACCGACTTCGGTATCTTTTATTACCTGAGAGTGACAAGGAAATTCATGGTGCTGCCTGTGTTTTCATTCAGGGCAGGAGAATAAAGGAGCTTGCTGAATAAATTTAAAGGGTCAGTTAGAAAGGCAAGTAATCCCGCTAAATCACCCCAACCTTCTTTTTCCACCTGATGTATATGTAAAACATACATGCATAGACAATATATGTATGTGCAGATCCATAGGGTTGTACACATCATTTTAACCTCAAAACCAAAATATGCACAGTGCTGTGTTAGATTATGTGAAAGACATTAGAATGTGGTATAATGTCTTTCACATAAAATATCTGTGAATATTTTTCGTGACACTAATTGTCCTTCTGAAAAAAACATGCCTTGCCTTGTAAGGATTCTGATTTGTAGGGGACAGTAATGTATTTAGACAAACTTCTACTGATGGACATCAAGGTTGTTTCCCTAACTTTAATATGACTACCAGCCTCTGAATTTGATGCCCAACATTGGCCAGCAGAGTGCTTTAATTGATGCATCCACTCCCTCTTCAGGCTGGTCCCTGGACTCTTGCTGGGGCCTGAATGTGTCTGGAGGGGTCTCATCTTCCACTCTGGAAGCAACTGGCTTTCTCAGTGGCCGCACAGTCTACCTGGTACAGACAGCAGCCATCTGCAACTCTTGACTCACCAACATGCCTCAGATTTTCCTAATGTGGCATGCATATCCCCAAGGGAAATAAGGCACAGAATGGTGCTGATTCTCTCATGAACTTCTCATTGACATTGTTCCATAGCAACAATGCTTTGTTTTCTGATGTCCCAAGGAAATGCTTCCCCAGAGAGCTCGGAGAAGGGCTGAGTGGCCCCTGGTGGGATGTCAGATGCTTACAATGAAGCCATAAGAATCCTCTCTGAGCACTGGGCAATTACACACAATATTGGCTCCCTTTGTTATGTTTACATGCATCATATCATAGCCTAACTATAAACCAATACATCCTCACATTCTCACAGAATGAACAATCTCATTTAATTCAACAGCTCATACAAATGCCCATTCCATCTGCGATATCGAGTGGGCTTTATGTGTTAGATACCATTTCAGAGCCTAGAAAAACAATCCTGAATAAAGTTGAGAAAGTTTCAGACCTTAGTATTCAATGAGGTCACCCAGACATTAAACAGATAAATACCTCTAGATGAAAAATTATACATTGTTGAGAAGCTTTGTGAAATATAGAGTGTGTGAAAGCAAAGAACAGTGGGGATTCAACTTAGAGTGGAAAGACTGGGGTCAAGACTTTCTCTGTAATGGAGTGTCCTACAGGCAGAGACTTGAAGGATATGTATACATCTGGCAGGAAGGGGTGAATTCCAGGCATTGGGGAAATCCCCAAGGCAGGAAAATATTTGTGGACTACAGGTAAAGAAATAAGGCCGAGGGGTAAGACAGAGGCTAAGGGGTAGGTATTATGGGTTGAATTTTGCCTCCCCAAAAATGTTGTCAAAGTTCTTATTCCCCATACCTGTGAGTATGACGTTATTTGGAAGTAGGGTCTTTGTAGACGATCAAGTTAAAATGAGGTCATTAGGGTGGGTCCTAATCCAATATAATCAGTACCTTTATACACAGAGGAAATGTAGACAGAGGCAGACACACATAGAGAATGTCACATGAAGACAGGGAGAAGACAGCCATTGATAAGCCAAGGAGTGCCTGAAGTCTTCATAAGCTAGAGAAAGGTCTGGAATAGATTCAACGTCTCAGCCCTCAGGAGGAACCAACCCTGCCAACACCTTGATTTTGGACTTCTAGCCTTCAGACTGCAAGTTATTTTGTGTTATATAAACTACCCAGTTAGATCAAGGCAGTAGTTCAATACAGTAGACAAGCCATGTGCAGCCTTTCAGCCAATGTTAAGAATTTTACATTTACTCGTCAGGGATGGTAATGCTGCAAGGCTATTAGGGAGAGTTAAGATGGGAGGGGAAATTATGAAATTTATGTTTAACAAGGTACTCTGGTGATATCACTATAGCGGTCAGTCACTGGGCTGAATGTATACAGATAGTCACCCTCTCCTCTAATCGTCCTACAGCACCTTGGCCAGTCTAGGCCAGTGTAGAAGAGTTTGAACTGGGTCCAAGAGATCTGGGACCATGGCCCAATGCCACATGATCCTAGGCATAACCATCTCTCTGAGTCTCAGTTTTCTGAAATGCCAAATGGAAATCACAGCAGCACATGCTTCCGGCGAGTTCTTTGTGAGGATCAAGCTGGACGGCACCTGGCCCAGAACTGCCTACTAACTGCTTACTGATCTCCGGTGCCTACTGGGTATGCAGACAAAAGCACTATAGGAAAACCCTTCTGGGAAATAGAACAATGGAGGTTTTTGTCTAGACAAAACTTTAAAACATCTGACAGCTAAATTCCTGGCACATTTTTGTTGTTCTGATATAGTAGAAATGTTCAGGACAAATATATAGACATCAGAAACCACAGAAGGAAGAGCTATAAAGAATTATGGAGCCAACTAGCAAAAATGTCAGTGGATTTCATCTCTTGAACTAGCTCTGGGATGTCTTCTGAGATCTCAGACTTAGGAAGGACTGAGAGGATTGAGAGTTCAGGGGTTGACTTCTAAGACCATGCAAGGGTCTAGACTCTGGGGGTGGATCATTCCACATCTGCCTCAGTCTCATGTTCAGGTTGGAATTAGATCCAGAGAAAGAAAATGAATCTAGGACAGGCTTGGTGGCTCAGCCTGTAATCCCAACACTTTGGGAGGCCGAGGTGAGTGGATTGCCTGAGCCTACAGGTTCAAGACAAGCCTGGGCAACTTGGCGAGACCTCGTATCTACAATGAATAAAAAAATTAACCGGGTGTGATAGCACACGCCTGTAGTTCCGGCTACTTGGAAGGCTGAGGCGGAAGGATCACTGGAGCCCAGCAGGTCGACACTGGGGTGGTGGTGAGCATGCCACTGCACTCCAGCCTGGGCAACAGAGTGAAACTCTGACTCAAAAAAAAAAAAAAGAAAAAAGAAAATGAATCTAGGTGGCTTAGCTTGGCAGTTTGTACCTAAAGATAAGCATTACTCAATTACTCAACACAAGAAATACCTATTGGGCCTCAAATAATCATTTATTCATGTGTTTAAAACATTCATCAAGTTCAGGCACTGAACTTGGACAAGAATTAGTACTTCCTTTTGAAGCTTGCATTCTATTGAGATATTTAGACCAAACACACAAAGCAAACAGGGTTAGATAACCTGAGCAAGGTTATGGAGAATGGTGCTGTGAAGGTTATAGAGATTGGTGCTGTGAGAAAAATACACAGGGCACCAACATGGGAAAGAAGAGTGAAGCAACCGATATGAGTGGTCATGGGGACCCTAAGAGAGGGGACATCTCAGCATCCAACCACATGAGAATGGAGGGCAAGCAGACAAGAAAAATGAAGTCTCAGCCAGGCACGGTGGCTCATGACTGTAATCCCAGCATTTTGGGAGGCAGAGGCAAGAGGGTTGTCTGAGTTCATGGGTTCGAGACCAGCCTGAGCAACTTGGTGAAACCTTATTTCTACAATAAACTAAAAAATTAGCTGGGCATGGTAGTGCATACCTGTAGTTCCAGCTACTTGGAAGGCTGAGGTGGAGGAAGGATCACCTGAACCCAGCAAGTCAAGTCTGTGGTGGCTGTGAGCGTGCCACTGCACTCCAGCTTGGGTGACAGAGTGAGACTCTGACTAAAAAACAACAACAACAACAAATGAGGTCTCAGCAAAAGAGAGCTTGAGATCAATCAACTTGGAATAATTGAAGAAACATACATACAAATGTGTATATGCACACATGCTTATGTATGTGTATTTATGAGCAAGTGTATGCACGCATACAATCAAGTGTGCATAAACACACATGTCTAAATATAAATATGCACACTGCACACACAAGCAGTCACAGAGCAATGAGGTTGAAGCGTAATGAGTGAAAGGAAAGGGCACTGAAGCTGAGAAGTCAGCCAGAGTCAGAGGAGGCGGACTGAACAGGTCACGCAGAGTTTTATTTTTGTTCTGAGTATAATGGAAACACAGAAGTGTTTGAAACAGGAGACTAATGTAGCCTGCTGTAAGTTGTATCATAATTCTGGCTTTTTTTGTGTGGGAAATGGATTATATGGGGATAGAATTGGAATCAAGAAGGTAAGTTAGGAGGCCTCTGAGGAGGCTGAGGGAGTGATGATGGTGACCTGGATCAGATGGTGACAGTGAAAAGGAAACAAAGTGAATGGATCTGAGATACAGAGCACACCAATGTGTGGGAAACATGGAAAAACAATAGTGAGGAAGAAGGATTATTCGGAGAAAGAAATAAGCAAAATGTGATGTGATATAAGTTAAAATTGTTCCAAAAGTGAAGGTAGACATCGTGACCCGGACTCAAAAAGATTTGTTAACACAAGATGGATAAACTCAAAGAAAGCATGACCAACAGGCATATTCCAGTGAAACTGCTGAGGGGAAAAGACCAAAAAAAATCTTAAAGACATCAGGAGAAAATGAACAAAGATTCATCAAAGTAGTGACAATGTGACTGAAAGATATCTGTTCAATATAAATGATAGAAACAAGAAAGCACTAGAAGTACATGCTATATTTAAAGTTCTTTAAAAAGACCCAAGGTAGAATTCTATACAAATTGTTAGCATTATTGTAAGTGAAAACAAAATAAAGACATTTTGGTCCATCAAAAACTAATAGGGTTTTTATTTTATAGACCAGATTGAAAAAAAAATACTCAACAAAATTCAATTGACAGATTGAAATGGTTGTAAGAAGACAATTGACATTAAAAAATATGGAAAGGAATGAAAGCAAATAAGAGGACAAAAATATAGCTATAATTTAATGATGAATTAATTAAATATGAAATTGCAAAAAATAATAATACCCTTTAGAATTTGTATATATATGATATATATAATTGAAATGCAGACCAATAATAATGCAAAAAACAAGAGATGCATAATTGGTATTGAAATAATCTCAGGAGTTCGAAAATTTGGGGGATGTCTTTATTTTCTCTTCATTTACAATGATGTCATAACTCTGTATAAAACATTATCTTGGGAGTTTTTAAAGAACTAAAAATACAGTATGCAATTATAGTGACTTCTTGATTCTATCATTTATATTGACCAGTTATATTTCAGCCTTATTATCACTACTTTGATGAGCACATGTTCATTTTCTCTGGATGTCTGTGAGTATCTCAGTCTTTATCGGGTCATAAAGTTCCAAGACATGCTGTAATAGCTAAGGTAGTCATCATACAAATTGTTACAGAATGCATTATCAAGCTAAGGGAGAGACATTAATAGCCTTAAATGAACATACAAAAACTACAGTCAATGATCCAAGTTTGCATCTCAAGAAACTTGCAAAAGAACATCAAACCCAATTCAAAGATTGTAGAAAGTGGTAAACAAAGACAGAAGTTTTCAGAAAAAAAGGAACAATAACAAAGCTAAAAAAAGACTTCTTTAAAAAAATTATAGAATGTTATACTGAGCAAGATTGATCAAATAAAACATTAGCAATATCAGAAATGATAAAAAGAAATTTATTATGGACTCTACAGATATTTAAAAAATATTATGCACCACTTTATGACAAAAAAAATTAGACAGCCTAAGTGACAAGGGAAAATTTTTTAAAATATGGCTTCTAAATATGTCACAAGAACAAATTTTAAAATCTCAGTAGCCGCATATTCAGTAAAGAAATTGCACCTATTACTCAACAGACTGCAAGTTTCCTAAGTGTTGTAATATATTCCCTACAGTGTCACCTGGCACATTGCAGGGACTCAATAAATACTTGCTAAATCAATAAATTAAAAAACAGAATATGGTACAAAACAAATATGTCACAAGAACAAATTTTAAAATCTTAGTAATCCCATATTTAGTTTTAAAAATTGCATCTATTACTTAACAGTTCCCCCCTCAGTCCCACCTATATAAACAAAACAAAACAAAATTTGAAGTCCAAAATGATCCACAAGTGAATTCTTTCAAATATTGAGGGAATGAGGAGAACCAATATTACATGAGGTCTTCCAAAACTGGAAAAAGAGAAAAAGCTGCCTAAAATCCATTATGAGTACAATTTATTATTTTTATGCAAAAACCGACAGAAGCATTAAAAGAAAAAAACTTGGAAACCTATCTCTCTTATTGACAAAGGTGCAAAGACACTAAATAAATCATTAGAGAATGAGAATATAGTAGTAAATAAAGAGATTAATGCATTATAACCAAGTGGCATATATTCCAGGAACGCAAAGGCAATAAATATTTGAAAGCAAATGAATGTATCTCACAGAATGAAAGAAAAAAATGAGCAAATTATATATCGGTTGAAGTTATGCAAAATATACACACATTAACCAATCTTCAATACACATTCAGGCTAAACACTCTCAGAAAAACAATGGCAAGATGGGAACTTTATTATTTTGATAAATGTATCTGCAAATATCTACCACAAACTTCACATTTAAAGGTTAATTATGGAAAACTTTGCATGTAACATTGAAGAGAACCTTGTATCTGCTATTTCCACTTCCATTCAGCATAGTACTGGAGGCTTTAGTTAGTGCAATGAGGCGAGAAACAGAAATAAAGAGATAGAGATAGAAAATGAAGAAACAATATAATTGTAAACATGGAAAGTCCAAAGTATCTACAGACAAAAGTTAAGAAATAATACATAAATTTGGTAAAGTCATTTGATACATGGTCTGTAAAAACAACTAAAAATGTATTGCATGTCTCTATACCAGCCACAATCAAATAGAAAATGAACTTTTAAAAAATACTGACTAAAAAAGCATCAAAAATCAAGTAAGTAGATATGAACCTAGTTAGAGTTGTAGAAAATCTCTATTTGAAATGCATACAATGTCACTCAGAAAAATAAATATCTATACAAATGAAATGATATTCCATACTCATGCACTAGATGACTTACTATAAAATGTCAGTTCTTCCCAAATTGATGTATGTATTCAATGCAATTCCAAAAAGAATCCCTATGGATTTTTCTACCAAAATTGCCAAAATTCTTCAGAAGTGTATGTGAAAGCACAAAAGGGCAAAAATAGCCAAGGAAATTTCAAAAAAGATGGACAAAACTGAAAAACGTACACAAGCAGATATCAAGGCATGTTATAAAGCCACAGTTATAAGACTCCAGTGCAAGTTTAGAGAAGTAGAACAGACGAACAGAGGAGCAAGTCCAGAAATAGATCTATACATCTATCTCAACAACAATAGTGCTACTGCCATTCAATGAAGGGAAGATGGACTTTCAGCTGGAGACAGACCATCTGGAGAGCCATAGGAAAAAAACAATGACACATGACCCCTCTTAGGTACAACAAATATTTTCAGATGCATCAAAGACTTATGAAGTTTAAAAAAAAAAGGTTTCTAGAAGAAAATATAAAACAATGTCTTTCTGCATTGGGGACAGGCAAATATCACTCACATCAGACAAACATATGATTCCTTCTCCTAAAATATATCACCACAATGTCCAGGGTGCTATAAAGATATTATTAGCCAAAAAAAGAAAAGATTAGCCATGAGAAGAAACAGGAAAATGCAATCCTTAAGCAATAGAAAAAGCAATCAAAAGAAAGTGATACTGAGGGATTTCGATGTTGGGATGGCAGAAAAGGGCTTCTAAATAAAATGAAAAAATATATTAACTGGACTTCATTTCTAAGAAAAAAAAAGCAACATTTTTTTTTGAAAGGTATCAACTAGAGAATTGGGAATTGATAGGCAGATTTTTGCTTTGGGCTATGGTAGAGTAACTGGCGAAGGAGTTGCCCTTTTACCTGCAACAACTAAAGACTAGGCTCCAAACCCTACACTACAGGCACGGCAGATCTGTGATCCTCAGTAAAAGCAAACAAGAGCCTTCAGCAAATTGTGGGCCCAACTTTCTGCCTGAGGCCAGCTTCTGGCCAGGTAACTGTGAGACGGTGCCCAAGCTGAGCCTGGCTTGGCTGCAATAAGGCAGCAATGGCCCCAGGCTGGGCTGCACACACCCCAGAGTGAGGATCTGCAAGGCTCATAGACAGATGCTGTTGTGGCTGAGAGGCGACCAGAGATTTTAGAAACTCCCTGTTGGAAAGCTTGAGGCCTGCTGTGGCCAATGCAGAAACTTCACTGAGCATCTAGGGAGTTCAGATGAGGCCCCAGAAAGACCTTAGCCCAAGAGTAAGGATGGCAATGTTGTGCGAGAACCACATGCTAAGGACAAAAGACCATGCTGAAAGTTCACTTACTGTAATAAAATCAAAGAAATCCTGACTTTCTAATCTGCCTTCTAAAATACTGATCTGCTATGAGGAAAAACAAAGACAAAAAAACCTCAACACTCTTGAAAGGGTATTATCTACTCCCCCTAACATAGATCATCACAATGTCTAGAGTGCAATAAAGATATTGTTAGCCATAGGAGGAAACATGGAAGTATTACCCTTAGGCAACAGAAAAAACCATCAAGAGAAACTAATGCTGAGGAATTTAGATATTGGGATGGCAAACAAGGGCTTCTAAATAGCTATTTCAATATGGAGAGTGATTTAAAGTGATGGATGATTATAATGAGTGAGCAAATAGTGATCTCAACAGAGAAATAGATCCTATGAAGCATAACCAAATGGAAATTCTATAACTGAAAAACACAGTTTTTAAATTCATTGGAAGGCATTAAGAGAGATTGTATATTGTGGAAGGAAGTGTGAACTTGAAGATCAATAGAAATTATCTAATTTGAAAAACAGAAATGAAAAATATTGAAAAAATAATGAACAGAACCTGAGTGACCTATGAGAAAATATAAAGTTATCTAACATTTTTAAGTATCACAGGGAGAGGAAAGAGAAAATGGGGTACAAACAAATATCTGAAAAAAATAGTTGCAGAATTTCCTGGAATTTGATGGAAATTAAATTCAAGAAGATAAATGCATCCCGTGCATGATGAATTCAGAGAGAATCATATTTATGTACATTACAAACAAGCAAATGCAAATCAAAGTTTAAGAGAGTCTTCAAAGTAACCAAAGAAAAAAGGTAGGTTCATCACATGCAGAACAACCATGATGTTATCTCTCATCAGAAATACTGGAGACCAGGAGAAAATTGAGCAGTGTCTTTAAAGTGCTGGAAGAAAAAAAGAAAAATTCTTGAACCAGAATGTTATAAAAGGAAAACATGCTTCAAAATAAATCGGAAATAAAGAAAAAAAATTGTGTTTTTTTTTTTTTAGAAAACAGAATTTATTGAGGGGACAGAAAAACTCCCATAGTGGGATGGGACCTAATGAAGGTGTTGCCCAAGACAACTTTTTATTTTTTAAAAAAAGGTGAAAGAATTAGTCATCAATGAACCAAAACTAAAAGAATGCTAAAGGAAGTTCTTCAAGCTGAAGAAAAATAATATGAGATAAAAACTCATTTACAGAAAAGATTAAAGAGCATGAGGTAATTTATTATTAAAAGAAGTAATATTGTAAGTACATTGTGCTCTAGATTTATAATGTATGAAGGTATTAAATATGTGACAACAATACCCACAATACAGGAAGAGACTTAAACAGAAGAATATACTGCAGAGTTCTTAAATTTTATGTGAAATAGTTTGATTCCCAGAGACCATGGTAAATTAAGGATTCCTACTGTAATCCTTAAGCACTTGAGCATATGAAAACACAAAAATAAGAATAAAATGTCAATAGAGAAAATAAAATGAAATTCAAAAATGTATTTGATTAAGGAAATTAGGATAAAAGAAATAAAGAAATGAAAACCAGATAGAATAAATACCAAAATGATATGTTGAACATAACCATATCAACAATTGCATGAAACATAAATAGAAAATAATACTTCAGTTAAAAGACAAAAAAAATATGAGAATGCAATAAAAAGCAAGGCTTGACTACATAATATTTAGGAGAGAAAAATTTTAAACATAAAGACAATTTAAAAGTCAAAAAATTGGAAAAAGGATATATTATGAAAACAGTAAACAGAATTCTGGTGTGGATATAATAATGTAAGACAACATGCAACCCAAGACAAGGAATAATCCTTGTTATTAGAAAGATAAAAAATTAAAGATAAGAAAAGTAAATCTTAGTAAAATAGTCAGTGTACCACAAAGGCATAGCAACAATATATGAGTAAAGTTACTAATAATCCTGCAGAATGCAAGAAGCAAAAACTGACAGAAACATACAGAAAAAGCCAACTTATAGAATTGGACATTTAAAAACCTATCTCTCAGTAATTGATAGAACATTTAACAAAAACAAATATAATAAATTTTTTTTAAATACTAAAGATATAAAAAATGTGAAGAGTATTATCAACCAAATTGACTTAATAGGCATTTGTAGAAAATTATGCCAATAAACATTCATTTCAAATCCACATAAAGTGGTCACCAACATAGATCATTTGGTAGGCTAAAAACGTCTCGATAAATTTTGTAAGATAAAAATCTTACATTGTATGTTATCTGTTTACAAGAAAATTAAATTAGAATCAATAACAATAAAAATATTTTTTAAATCTCCAAATATTTGGAAATTAAACAATGCATTTCTCTTTTATATCTTTATAGAGTTGTATAAACATTAACATAATCCATATTAAAACACTGCCCCACAAATTTTTCTTTTCTTTTTTTTTTTTTTTTTTTGAGTTGGAGTCTCACTCTGTCGCCCAGACTGGAGTGCAGTGGCCGCTCCCGGCCACCGCAGCCTCGATCTGCTGGGCTCCGGCGATCCTTCCGCCTCAGCCCTCCAAGCAGCCGGAATTGCAGGCATGTTCTACCATGCCCGGCTGATTTTTTGATTTATTGTAGAGATGAGGTCTCGCTGCCCAGGCGGGTCTCGAACCCGTGGGCTCAGGCAATCCACTCACCTCAGCCTCCCAAAGGCGCGGGATTACAGCCTGAGCCACCGAGCCCGGCGTACAAATTTTTCTTATGCTTATTTAACGTAAATTTCCACTACCACCACCTGCCTCGGGCAAACATTGATCTGCTTTTGTCTACATAATTTTGTCTTTTCTGGGTATTTCATATAAAGGAAGTTATGCAATACATAGTCTATTGCATCTGACTTCCTTCCCCTCTTTCTGAGGTTCATCCATCCAGTAGCTTCTATCAGTAGTCTACTTTTTTAATCATTGAATACTATTTCATTGTATGGATACATTTTGTTTATACATTCACCCGTTGATGGACATTTAAATTGTGTCCACTTCGGAGCTCTTAAAAATAATGGTGCTGTGATCATCAGCATATATATCTTTGTGTGGATATATGTTTCTGATTCTTTTGGGTAGATTCTGAGGAGTGGAATTGCCAGGTTGTACATTTAACTTTTGAAGAAACTACCCAACTGTTTTCCAAAGTGACTTCTCATATTATATCCTCATGAGTAGTCTGGGGAATCTAGTTTCTCAAATCTTCAGCTACAGTTGGTATTGCTGTTCTTTGCGCCCACTAAAAGGCATGATGTGGTAAGTCATTTTGGTTTTAATTTTCATCCTCCAATGACTAATAATGGTGAACATTTTTTTCATGTGCTTTTTGGTCATGTGTACATCTTCCTTAGTGAAATAGCTATTCAAAGCTTTTGTCTAGTGTTTAATTGGTTTATTAATCTTATTACTGAGTTGTAGGAGTTCTTAATACATTCTGGATACAGATTCTTTATCAGGTGTATGAATTGCAAATATTTTTTCAGTCTGTAGCTGGCATTTTCATTTTCTCAACAGAGTTTTTGTTTTGTTTTGTTTTGTTTTTGAGTTGGAGTCTCACTCTGTCGCCCAGACTGGAGTGCAGTGGCCGCTACCGGCCACCGCAGCCTCGACCTGCTGGGCTCCGGCGATCCTTCCACCTCAGCCTTCCAAGTAGCCAGAATTACAGGCATGCACTACCACTGATTTTTTTGATTTATTGTAGAGATGAGGTCTCGCTGCCCAGGCGGGTCTCGAACCCGCGGGCTCAGGCAATCCACTCACCTCAGCCTCCCAAAGGCACGGGATTACAGGCTGAGCCACCGAGCCCGGCTCTCAACAGAGTATTTTAAAGTGCCGATTTTTTCAATTTCATGAAGTCTAATTTCCTCGTTTTCTCTTCATGGATCATGATTTTGCTGTCATACCTAAGAACTCTGCCTAACCCAAGGTTATAAGGTTTTAAACCTATATTTTTTTCTATAATATTTTTAGCTTTAGCTTATATAACTAAGACTATAATACATTGTGGATTAATTTTTGGTGTATAGTATGTGGTAAGAGTCTAAGTCATTTATTTTATGCTTAGAGATATCCAATTGTCCCATCACTGACTGTTGAAAAGACTGTTCTTTCCTCTACTAAATCATCTTAACACTTTTGTCAAAAATCAATTAACCATAAATGTAAGGCTATATTGTTTGACTCTAAAGTTTGTTCCATGACCTGTATTTCTATCTTTGAAGCAAAAGCACATTGCCTCAATTGTTGTATCTTTATACTAATTTTTCAAACATGGTAGTGTATATCCTCCAACTCCATGCTTATTTTTCAATTTTTGTTCTATTCCTATATACGTTTTAGGATCTGCTTACTCATTTCTATACAAAAACCCATAGGGATGTGAGAGGAATTTATAGATGGATTTAAGAAGAATTTCCATCTTTTTACTATTTAATTTTCAGATTCATAGCCAAAAAATATTTCTTAACATATTTACATATTTTATTTTTCTCAACAGTGTTTCATAAATCTCATTGTACAAGTATATGCATTATAGTTTATTTCTTTTTAAGTATTTTTTCTTTTTGGTACCACTGTGAATGAAATTTTTTGATTAATTTTATTTTGGAATTATTTGTTACTGTTAATAAAATATAATTGATTTCTGTGTGATGACACTGTATCCTTTAAACTTTGATTGAAAATAAATTACAAGGTATATTAAAAAATATTTTTTGCTTGGCTTGGTGGCTCAGCCTGTAATCCCACGCTTTGGGAGGCTGAGGTGAGTGGATTGCCTGAGTCCATGGGTTCGAGACCCACCTGGGCAATTTGGCGAGCTCTCATCTCTACAATAAATCAAAAAATTAGCCGGGCGTGGTAGCACCCACCTGTAGTTCCAGCTACTTGGAAGGCTGAGGTGGAAGGATCTCTGGAACCTAGCAGGTTGAGGCTGTGGTGGCCGGGAGCGGCCACTGCACTCCAGTCTGCATGACAGAGTGAGACTCCAACTCAAAAATACATATATATATTTTTTTTTTCCAAACTTAGCCATAAAAACTGAAACAAATAAAAAACTTTAAAATACATAAAATTAGTGTTTCTTTGGAAAATTTACACCTGTTAATGCTTATATTAAAAATAAAGATTTTAAATTACTTAATCAAATTTTTCTCTGAGAAGCTAAAAAAAGGAAAAAATTAAATCCCAAGTAAATAGAAGAAAGTAAATAATAAATTAGAAGCATAACTAATTAACTAAGAAAAAAAGAAAAAAATTGAAAAATTTGTTTTTGTAAAAGATTAATAAAATTTTGAAACAGCTAGCAAGAAAATAAAGAAAATCATACACAAATATAAAGAAATAAACACAAATTACATCGCTATAAGGAAGAATAAATGTTGTTACATATTTTATTGACACTAAAATTTCATAAACAGTTTATGAGCCAAACTTAATGCCAATGACAACTTACATCAACCAGACAAATCTCTTGGAAAATTTAACTTAATGAAACTGACAGACAAAAAAAAAAAAACCCAGAAAATTATAGGCAATGTTCTTCACAAACATAATTTTTAAAATGATCTTAAATAAACTATTAGGAAATTGCAACTATCAATATATGAATATGTAATATTCTCTAAGCAAGTGTTTATAAACATATCACAGGGATGCAAGGTTGGTTTGATAGCTAGACATTAATGAATTAACATTATCAGAATAAAAGAGAACATTATATGATAATCTCAATAGATGCAGAAAAAGTATTTGGCCAAATTCAGCATCCATTCATAATAAAAACTCTCAGCTAACTAATATTTTTAAGGATAGTTACTTAATCTGAGTATCCACAAAAATTATCTACAGCTTAACTTCATACTTAATGGTGAAATAGTTCATGGTTTTTTACTAATGTTTGGGAACAATGCAAGAATACAATACAAGGATGCCATTTAAATTGAATATTGTGCTGAAGGTCCCATCCAGTAAATAAAGCAAGAGTAAGAAATAAGTGCATAACAGTTTGAAAGGAAAACCAAGACTTACTTATTTTCAAACAAGATTGCTATGTGACAAATAAAAAAATAATCAAAGCAAAAAACAACTTTTATTTTATTTTATTTTTTAATTTTCCTTTTTTTTCTTTATTTTAAAGATATGGAGTACAATTCAGGGTTAGATATACAAATGTTCATTATGCAATTGCCCTTGTTGATGAGGTGTGACCTTTCCTCCCTTGGCAGTTTCCCTCAGCTGCCATTCCCACCTCCTTCCCCTGGCAGTTTCCCACTACTGCCAATCCCTTTCTTATAGTATTATAACAAATGTTTAAGGTCCACTTATGATTGAGAACATATGGTACTCTGTTCTTTGTTTCTGTGATAGTTCACTGAGTATGATAGACTCTAAATCCATCCAAGTCCATATATTTGTCCTTCTTTATGGCTGCATAATATTCCATTGTGTATATGTACCACATTTTTTTAATCCAGTCCAGCTTTGATGGACAGCATGGTTGGTTCCATGTTTTTGCTATTGTGAATAGAGCTGCAACAGACATGCATGTGCAGATATCTTTTTGGTAGAATGACTTGAGTTCCTTCAGATATATTCCCAATAGGGGGATTGCTGGGCTATATGGAAGGTCAATTCCTAGTTCTTTCAGAAATCACAATACTGTCTTCCAAAGAGGTTGCACTAGTTTGCATTCCTACCAGCAGTGTAGAAGTGATCCTTTTTCACCACATCCTCATGAGCATCTGTTGTCGTTTGTTTTATTAATTATGGCCATCCTTACTGGGGTTAGGTGGTATCTCAATGTGGTTTTGATTTGCACAAAATATAACTTTTAACACTGATACATGATTTTAGCAAGAATGCAGAATATAAGATCAACATGCAAAAATCAATTGTATATCTTTAGGGCAGCAGCAAGAAAACAAAACAAAATAATTATATTTCAATAGCATTAAATGTATTTAAAAATAAATAAAATAAAATATCTGCAAATTCACTACACTGAAAACTATAAAATACATATTTAAGAAGAATGATAGAGTGATATACATGTTTTTCATGGATTGGTAATCTCAATATTTATATGATGTAAATTAGCTCCAATTAATGAATAGAGTCAATATAATCTTAATCTAACTTTTAAAGTTTTTGTAGAAATTGAAAAAAGGTACGTTCAAATTTTTAGATCTTGGCTAGGCAATGATTTCTTTGAGAAGACCTAAAGAGTAATAAACTTTAAAAGGTATTAAAGATTTCACCAAAAAAAGAAAGTCTGCTTATTAAAAAAAATCATTAAAAGTTAGAAATCAAGCCACAGAGTATCAGGAAATATCTGCAATACATATATCTAACAAAGGATGCACAAACATTCACACATACATATGTGTGTGTAGATGTGTGTGTATGTATGCAACCATATACCAACTGAGAGTGACTTCATACCCATAAGAATAGCTAGAATTAAGCCAAATGCAGTGGTCCATGCCTATAGACTCAGCTACTAAGGAGGCTGAAGTAGGAGCGTTGCTTGAACCCAAGAGTTCAAGGCTATTATGTGCTATAATCACACCTTTGATTAGTCACTGCACTCCAGCCTGGGCAACACAGCAAGATCCCATCTCTAAAAAATATAAAATAAAGTACTGACTAAAATTAAAAATACTGACAACATTAAATATTTGCAAAGATTTGGAACAATGGTATCACTTATATATTTCTAGTGAAAATGAAAAATGGAACTACCATATATCTACACTATTACTGCTCAGTTCTGTTTAGAGATAAAATGAAAATAGACATCTATAAAACTTCTTTTACAAAAATGTTGCTGATAGCTTTAAATATCATATTCTAAAACTGGAAGCCACAGAAATATTTATCAGCAAGTAAATGGATAGACAAAGTTTGGTGTATCCATAAAATGGAAAATTACATAGCAATAAAAACATCAAACTACTAATATATGCGACAACATGGATAGATCTCAGAAATATGTTGTAGGAAAGAAGCCACACACAAAATGATATCTACTGTAAGAGTCTAATCTATGGTGGTAGAAGTTGGAGCAGTGATTGACTCATCAAGGAGTGGTGCTGGTAATGACTGAGCAGAGCTATTATAATAAACAACCTTCAGATGATGAAATTGTTTTCTATCTTGACAGAGGTATAGAGTGAGGGCATGCAGGAAAATTTATCCCCAAATACAGTTTTTTGCCACAAGGTCTCTCTGACCTTCCTGACTCCACTTAGACACAGAGAAACTATTTCCCCCATCTGTTATTTCTGTATCTACTGCAGGAAAGAAGAACAAAATATAACCACACCTGAACAAACCTTCTTACAAGTATAATGACTATCTCCAAGGATTATTTAAATTCCAAAATTCTATTTATAAGTCATTTTGTTTCCCTCATCTCTTCATTCTTTCTAGCAACCATGTGTTGTCCTTCAGTAGAATTCCTCTTTTTGGAATACCTGTTTGACCAGAATACAAGCCCCCATTCTTTCTGTAACTTCAAGATAGCATTTAAGTTTCTGTAACTCACTGGGAAGTTGGGTCTTCATTCTGAAGCCTCCGTGTACACACATTAAATAAAATGTGTGTGCCTTTTCTCCTATTAATCAGTCTTGCCTCTTGCCGGTGATTTTTCAGTGAACCTTTAGAGAGCCAATGGCCATGGCCCCCACGGTTTTGGCGCTGTGAGCAGGATGAAAGAAATGCAAAAGCTGCTCCTCTTTTTTGTAGCAAGGAGAACCGAGGAACCAGATCTGCTGGAAAAGAAGTGAAAATTCTTACTGAGCCAGGTCCTGGCTGCTCCCTCTCTGTGTGCATTCTGGTGGGTGAGTTGAATGGTTTATTTAAAAAATCAGTCTCATCTGCAGGGTTTTGTTTAACGGGAAAAGAGGCATTTATGTGACTAGTCTTCGTTTAGCAACGAGTCTGGTGTACTTTTGGGTACTTTGTGGTAAAAAATATTCATATTGTTTGATCTCTTTTCCTCTCAGAAACTCATTTTCCTTTGTCTCTTTCCTTCCGTGTTGTTCTGTTGTAACAAAGACCTCATAAGTTCACTGTTCCAGCAGTCCCTGCAGACTGATCAGTTAAGTGGTTCTGTTATAGACCAAGGCTCTGGGAAAGAAGGGCTCCTTACATTTCACATCTTTAATTCCAAGTTGTTTATCTAAACGCAGCAAGGCAGCTTGCTTGAAGTAGCAGATGTTCTTTTGATTGTTATAATTTTGACTCAGTAGTGGGTGAAGGGCAATGAAATTTAGATATAAATACTAAGTCAATTTTGACTGCCTTTGAACAGGTTTCAGTAAGGTATACTAACCCTCTCCTGGTGACCTGTGACCTGGTTGCAGAAATAAATTCCCTTCTTCCCCAGGCTCTTGCCTTTCCTTTCTTTTGACTAAGAGAGAAAGCAGCCAGACTTGTTTGCCAAGAACAGTTCTGACTAGACAGGCGTCTGTTAAAAACTAACATTGTTGAGGGTCCCTGAAAAAAAAAACAGGTGAGGTTTCCCTCTAGTCTTATCGTCATGTCTTTGAGAGTTTGACTTTGTGGCCATGCTTATGATCACTGCCATTTGGGGATAGGAGGGTAAGTTGTCGTCAGGTTCACCGCAGATGACCAGTTTGAAAAGACTGCTAATTCAAAACACATAAGATTTCAAGAGCCGGGCTCGGTGGCTCAGCCTGTAATCCCGCACCTTTGGGAGGCTGAGGTGAGTGGATTGCCTGAGCTGCGGGTTCGAGACCCGCCTGGGCAGGCCAGACCTCATCTCTACAATAAAATCAAAAAATCAGCCGGGCGTGGTAGCACGTGCCTGTAGTTCCAGCTACTCGGAAGGCTGAGGCAGATGAATCGCTGGAGTCCAGCGGGTCGAGACTGCGGTGGCCGGGAGCGGCCACTGCACTCCAGTCTGGGTGACAGAGTGAGACTCCAACTCAAAAAAAAAAAAGATTTCAAGAAGCACGATTTTGTTCCAAATGTGTTCTAAACTTTTAGGTGAGTGTTGTCTTAAAGGGTTCCATCCCTATAGGACTTTTGTCATCTTTTATTGTCTTTTGTCTTTATCTCTGAGAGTGAATTTCGGGGAATCATCCGGCATTGCCTTCTCCAGGAATTATATGGTAAAAAGCTGGAAAATTACCACTTGGGCTTTAAAGAACCTTTTAAATTGAATTGCTATTAGAATTAAGTGTACCATTGAAGAAAATAAAAAATATTTTAGGAATCTTTCATTCTAAATACTTGATATAAATGTTAAATTGAAAGAAAGATGTAATCGTGTAACAGTGTCATGACCAGTCTTAAGAATTATCTCCTTTCTGGCTTGATATTTGTGTTTCAGAAATATAACACTGTTTGTCCTGGCTAAAAAAAAAAGAAACAAACAAACAAACAAAGAAAAATGGTATAAGCAATGTGAAAGAATTGTTTTTAGAGCTCTGTGGTAAAAAGTCACCTTAATTAAAGCTAAAATTCAAGCTATATATTTTTACAGGCTTTTTCTTCTTTGATTCTTACTTTTGGGAATTGAGTAGACTAAATTTTGTCTGTTTCTCTGTTTTGGTCTATGCCTCCTTTCTCTATGACCTAAGATAGAGCAACTTGGGATTCTACGGGAAAACAGAAAATGTACCAAAATTTTTGTTGTTGTTGTTGAGAAATCTCTGTTTTGCTTAATGTTCCTTAATAGTTGTAAGTGGACAGATTTCTCTCTGCTCTAAAACTCTATACTTTGTTGCCTAGTTCTTCTGTCTTTTAGAATGCCAGAAAATTAAATTACATTACATTGAAAATTTGACTTTGGTAGAAGTAATAACTAGGTAAATATGAGATTATAAAGGATTTATAGATTACACATTTCATATTTTCCTAGTTATTAAATCTACATTTATATATATATGTACCTATATATATATTTACCTAGTTATTACACCTACCTCTATATAGATAGATAGATATAGATAGAAAGAGAGAGAGAGAGAGATAGATACTTTTTTGAGATGACTGACAGTTACTTATAATAAATGGTTATCAATTTCCTCATATATTTAGATAAGAAATATGTGACTTAAACCCTAAGTTTAATGCTTTCTTGGCGCCTTCTCTTCCTTGAAGTGCTTCACCCTGAAGCTAAAAATACAACTCTTTGACATATAGCTGACCAAACCCTTCTGTAAAGAAACTTGCATCTTTAAGATAATCTCCATTTGTAAGAGTATCTACCTGTTCTAAATAATTCATAAGTCATATCTTTGTTTAAAAGTGCTTTTCCTGGCCATATTAACTGAACATTTACTTATGCCATTTTCTAGCTTAGGAAAATTACAGTACAAAATTCAGGCCTAGTGTTTTAACTCTATACTTTAAATATTATTTCTCCATCTTGTTTCACCTAGGAATTGTCTCTTGAAAAATATAAATTGAAGGTTACCTGGAACAATAAAATAGGCAATTGAAAAAGATAATTTAAATGGGGTGAGAAAAAAAAACAAGAGGTTTTGAAACTGGCAGAGAGAAAACTTTATAGATCTACAAAATCTTTTATCTGTGAATCTATATGCATGTTGTATGTATGTAATGTTTTACTACCAAAATATATGAAAAATGCTAATCAATTTAAACGGAAAAGTAAATGCTTAACATGTTTTGTCAGAAAATGGAAACATTAACTCATGTCTTTTAGTCACGCATTTTTAGTAATCGTTAGTAAGTAAATACAGTTTTCAGTTTTTTAATGAAATAGGAACATCCTCAGAATTTAATTTAACCATTTTGTCTTGGGTCTATTGGTCTGTTACTCCCAAACTGTTTCTGCTAGAAGTTTTAAAATATAAAACTTTACTTTTGTAACACTTTGCTTACTCAAGTTATCTATAAACTTGTATCTTTAGACTTAAGTCATTAAGGTATGAAGCCTAGCCCCAGACATTGTCGTTTGTCATACACTCTACATTTGGCACAAAATTAAAATTATTTGTCTCCTAAATTTTTCACTAAAAGTAAGATTTGCTAAGAGTTGACATTGTAATTGATGAATGTAATTAAAACTACTAGACAAAAGAAAAGCAATTTTACATGCAAAATGAATAAAAAATAAGATGTGTTTTGGTAAAAAATTATAAGAACACATGGAAATGTGTTTTGGGGTTTTTTTTAAAGGGAAAATAACTTTGTCTAGTTTAGATGTATTTAAGTGTTTTTTTAAATTAAAGCAACAAAAATAATGGCTAAAACTAAATAATTATAGACATAAAGTTGAGAAAGAAAGCACATTTTGGCCTTAGAATTAAAATAACTGCTTAGTAAAAAAGAGAGAGAGGGAGAGAGAATATAGAACTGACATTAAAAAGTCCAAGCTTGTTGTAAATGGGTGATATAATGAGAGACCCAAGAGATTCAAAAAAAACTCTAAGAGAACTATTACTATATGAATTCCTACCCCACGTTCACTGTATTTGTTTGCAGTGTTTGTACTTAGAACTTTGTTAAGTTTAATTTTTGTATGTCTCATAAAATAACCGATTGCTTCCGCAACTGCTGCTAGCAGTGTGTGAATGTTAAGCAATAAGCCCCTCCCAGACATTTCTTTGCTTAGATAACAGTAGACTGGTGGCACCAGCCACCCCCTCCCCACCACCCGTAGGTTCTGCGTTGTTTAACCTCCTGCCTGCTTGCTAAACCTAGCTTATCTGACATTCCACTCTGCCCATTTAGCAGTTCCCCGTCAACACAAGTAGCTGAGTTAGAGCCTGCGCAGACCAGAAAATAAAACCTACCAATCCCAAGTGCCCCCGTACCCATTAGGAGAAATTACTCAATCATGTAAAAACAAGTTTAAAGTTCTTTCCCCTCCCTCTGTAATTGTGCATAAAAACTGCTTGCCATACTGGATCGGGGATCTCTCATCCCTGAAGTCGCTGTGTCGGCTTCATACGTGAGCCCAGACTCGAGCCTGAATAAAGACCCTTGTGTGTTTGCATCGGAGCTGGCTCTTTGTGGTCTCTCAGATTTAAATCTTGGGTTTAACAATAAGTCATGATAAGCTTACAAAAGGCAATTTATGAAAGAAAATTTGTATCTGAGTAAACTGATTATGATTAAGAGGAAATAACTGAATCATGCTGAATATTAGGCCCCTATGTTAAAACAAAATTTTCTTAAAATTGTTGATTTCCTCTTACTATAATTTTTAAAAGTGTAACTTTACTATGTCTCTCTCTGCTTTCAGCTATTTTTTCCCTTAAAAAAAGTCTGAGATGATAACCTTCTCTTTCCATTCCTGTAACTTCTTATTCTCTTTATTGACTATTATTGTGGCCCAATACTAAAATGTTTTATCATAAAGATCTAAAGGGCAATGTTTTCCTCCAGTGTAGTTTGATTCTATATTCTTGATATTTCTTGATGTGCCTGAATTTTTCTATATAACCAGAAAATTTTTGCAGTCAAGTATTTCCTTGCTATACTCAAAACCTTGGACAGGCCGGGTGCAGTGGCGCATGTCTGTAATCCCAGCACTTTGGGAAAATGAAATGAGAGGATTTCCTGAGCCCATGGCTTTGGGACCAGCCTAGGCAACTTGGAGAGACTTCATCTCTACAATAAACTTAAAAAAAAAAATTAGCTGGGCATGCTGGCACACACTTGTAGTTCCAGCTACTTGGAAGGCTGAGGTGCAAGGATCTCTTGAGCCCAGCAAGTCAAGGTGGCTGTGGCCGTGAGCGTGCTACTGCCCTCCAGCCTGGGTGACAGAGTGACACTCCAACTCAAAACAAAAACAAAAAAAACCTTGGACACAGTCTTTCTGTGTCTGATTCATGCAAGTACCTTTCTCATCAGGTTTCACTTGCAGATTATCTGCATGGGCTTTCTCTAAAGGAGAAACAATCACACTGCAGAAGGTCTTCCTTTGCCTCTTAGTATTCAACCTAAGGTCAAATTCTATGTTTTAGCAAGATAATTCCTATGTTATCATCATTAGGTTTTGACTTTTGATCTGTTAGAAAAACTAAAGTTTTAAGAATTTAGGTTTCTATAGTCATATAACTATTTGCATTCCTTTTAAAGTTTGCCACCTTGATTAAAATGAATAACTATTATTTTTATGATAATCTGTAATTCTGTTTTGTTAAAATGTTGTGAACCTTTTACATCTATGATAAGTATCCTGTTAACTAATTCCTGTGCTGTTAAGTTACAGGGCTTTACTTCCTGGAACCAGAAAAGCCAGTGATTCTTGCTAAATCTCACCAGTCAGGACCTCATCTTCAGGCCCAGGAAGAAATGATAATAAAAATAAACTGCTTTTATGAAACATAGGGCTAGAAATTAAAATCTCTCTAGGCCCAGGAACTAGCATGGAAGAAGTGGGCATGTGAGATCGTAAGGGCTGATTTTGAGAGATAAAGTTAATTCTGAGTTTGTCTACAAATATTAAACACTAATATCAAAAACACACTGACACAAGGTCAACATCTGAACCTTTATGTCGAATAACAGGGTTTCCTTGGAGCATTGGTCTGGACTCTAATAGAAAATTATAAAAAGATATATTAAATTTATAAAAAATCTTACCTTATGGCCAAAGTAATTAAGATTAAATAGATTTGTTTTTAAGGTTTTACTAAAATTAGCTTTGATGTTACTAATGCATTCATACAAAGATAGAATTTGGTTTTCTCCTTGGAAAAATATTTTCATGTAATTTTATGAGATAATTAATAGTTTTGTTTACTCTTTAAGTAAACTACAAAAAAAAAAGAGGGGAGAAAAACAAATTCAGTAGACCTTAATGCTGTAATTCTTAGTTCTTACTGCTTAAGAAAATGAATCCCCTATCAAAGAATAATGATTTTTGCTTTTAGAATCTTTGAAGCATGATTTTTGTCAGATGAATGAATGACTTATTTTATAGTCACCTGTGATCCTGTGTTATGGTGCTATGATATCAAGTGTATCAAAATCTTTGATATTTGACAAACTTTCCAATATCAAAATTTCAGGTTCTGAATTCAGTCTCTTTGACTTTACTTATTTTAGATATTAGGTTTCCCTGAAGTTCAAGAAAGACATATTTTTTTTAATTTCATTTTTTGAAGTTATACAAGAAGCATTATCAAATATGAAAAGATGTTTAATTTGAGGGATTATATCTATGTGTATGTGTTGTAAGACTGTGTGACATTTCTATAATTCTGTTATGTTGTGATTCATGTTATTAGCAGTAACAATGATTATAAGTTAAGTGGTTATATGCAACAGAACAACCAAATGCATTTGTCAGTTGTGTCTTTGACCAAATTTAAGATTTTGTCATCTATAATTATTGTTTTGCTTTAATCCTTCCCAAAAAGCAGATTATAATCAACTAAAGGACTCTAACAGGTGCTCTTCAATGCCAATTTCTAACAACTTTGTAAACTGTGCCATTGGACAAGAAGGAAAAACTTCCAGGACTCTTACTAGAGGACTTATGAGAATTGCTGACTCGATACAGAACAGAACAAGAGTTAATTACATGAATTAAACTAAGAGAAGACAAATGATTTTTATGACCTTTTTGTTTGAAGCATTACTGATTCTTTTTGTTTAGCTTTTCAAAATCTAGAAAACCTTATATTTTGGGGCTACTTACAGCTTTTGACAATTGAGTAAACTATACTCTTGTGAGCAAAATTTGAAACATATTTCTTTCTCTCTATCTGGTTCCTCCAGAATTTAGAAATTGTGAGTATCGATGTGACAACATGGTTATTTGCCTAAGTTCAATAAGAATCTGTGTTCTTTTGTGACAGGATGGGATTAGAGATACTGGTTATTTTACCAAGACTTTGGCTAGAATGACATTTCAGAACAGACTGCTTTGAGGAGTCGAGACTGAGATCCATAAAGAGCCAATAGCAAGTCCCTTGGTAAGGCTAGGCTAGTGTCTACAGGACTCCTGACTTGTGGTAAGTAAAAAAATTTGCTCACTAGCAAGTCCAGGAACTCCAAGTTATTTCAGATCCCCAAAAGAAGAATTCACTCAATTCATGCAAGAATTTGTGGGTGGATCTTTGGCTGGACTGGAGGCTTTAAAATGTCTAACCTGAGATTTCTTATAGAAAGAGTTCTAACAAAGCCGATTTAAAAAGAGCCTATATGGCAAATAATTATTCTTGCTGCAGTTTATGCAAATAATCAAACTATGTAAAACTTATTGTGCAAATAAATTGGCCCTACTATGATTTGTCTTTGGTAGAAATGGAGAACTGGAGAGAAAAGTTATATTTCCAAAGAAACTATAGTGCACTTGTGGTTAGATTTCTTTTGCTCGTTATTTTTGAATTTTTATTATTTTCTACAATTTGGAAGGTATCTTGAATTTTTTTTCTGAATTCAAGTCTCCAGACTAATGTTTTTAAATTTTACTTCAGATTTTCTCACTTGTAACCACTAGAAATTAAAACTATGCTTCTCTTAAGGCCCTGTGAACTGGATCTAGACAACTAAACAACCTCATGCCTGCCTACTAATGTGCAGACTTCACTGAAAGCTCACTTGAATGCTTGGTTCAGACTGCAGTCCAGAGGAATCTGTTCAATTGCCACTGCAATATAAGGATACATCAAAGACTCCGAAAGCTAGTTTAAAAACTGCTTTCAGACATTAACCTTTGTTTTTCTTCTGTCTCCATAGAAATGTCTCTTATTAAAGGTCTGTTTCTCTACATCATCTATAGAAAACCAGTCTGCCTACAATGCCACTTTTGAAAATGAGACACGGTTGTTTAATGAGACTGACACAAGTAGAATCCTTTGCTACTCAGCTTTTGACTCATTTTTTTTCTGTTTCACAGCTACTAGCTTAGTTTTTAAGATGCAGAATTTCTAGGGAAGTTTCAGACAGGGGACTGAAAGGGCACAGAAAAATGTATTCCAAAATATGGTTTTTGCCACAAAGGCTCTGGCCTCCTGTCTCCACTTAGTCACAGAGAAGCTACATCTCTCTCCCTATTATCTTGTTATCTACTTGAGGAAAAGAGGAGCTAGATATAACTACACCTAAGCAAACCTTCTTACAAGTATAATGACTGTCTCTAAGGATCATTTATATTCCAAAGAACTATTTACAAGTCATTTTCTGTTTCTCCCAACCATTTATTCTCCCTAGCAACCATGTATTGCCCATCAATAGAATGCCTCTTCTTCCCCCTTCCCATAACCTGTTTTTGTCAAAATACAAGTCTCCATTCTTTCTTTAACCTCAAGATAGTATTTAAGTTTCTATAACTCTATGGGAAGTTAGGCCTTCATTCTGAAGGCTCCTGTGTATACATGTTAAATAAAATTTGTATGCCTTTTCTCCAATTAGGCAATCTTGCCTTGTGACAGTGATTTTTCATCAAAACTTTAGGGGGTCAACAGCCATGGCTCACAAGGCCATGTGGGTGCATACATATGTCAGAAGTTATAGAACTATATAGTCAATTTCTATGCATTACACAGTTTGAAAATAATAGCCTAATAAAGTTAAAAACAAAAATCCATGCCATATTATGGGAGAATACATTTAATTAAATATATTTAATATATTTGAATTAACAATTATTTGATAATAAAATATCATTTTAAATATGCTTTACTATGTATTTAATAGATATACAGAATATAACAGGAATTCTAGAAAGTAATGAGAAATAAGTAGAGCTCCCATACAGAAAAAAATGGACAACTGGTCAAAAGGTTTGTATAGGACTTTCTCAAAAGAGGAGCTCCAAATAGCTAGAAGGAAAAATATATATGTAATCTTCAGGAAGAATGAAAATTAAATCAAAAGGAGATACCACTCTACTCCACCAAATGGGCTTAAATTTTAAAAAAAGAAAAGGTAAGTGTACAAAATGTTGGGAAGATATGGAGTGATTGGAATTCTGATATCTGAATAATATCTGAATAATGTGAAATTTGATCAATCCCTTAGAAAAAATGTGTAGCAATATATGATAAGCTTACTCATAACTTTGAACCTACAGATTTTATTCCCAGGTAAATACCAAAATATTCACATATAATGTCAACAACAAAAAAATCACAAGCATGTTCCTGGAAGCTTAATAGCAATACATAACATGCAACATCATCACCATTATTTAAAGTCTCCCTAATGGTGATGTGGATGGACTGCTTGTATATGGCAAGGTTCTTAGTAATCAAGTAACTGCTGCATTTGAACACCAATGGAAACAACAGTGTTGACAGAGATTGTGGGGTAGTTTGGTTTCTGATCTCATCCCTGGAGAGATTAAAACAAGAACAAGTTAAACTACAAGCCACAAACCTACAAATTTTCCTAGTTTCTGTGTGAAGATTAAAGCCTGATAGGGGGAAAAAAAATGAGACTTGAGGAGATATTTGGGAATATACAAGGGAACTGGGAACCTTGAACCTCCAAATTCCCATGAAAATCTCTTGGTGGTAGGAACTGTCCCTCCTCCTGTTTCTGATGAATTAATATCCCGCTGCATAAAGACCTTCCAATAACTTCTCTGAAGTATTTCATAAGGGAATGCCAGTTTTCCCATGGCTCTTCATTTTTGCAAAACCTATAATGTAGTAAAATCCTAACATAGCCCAGAAGGAGAGTTATAAGTTCTGTTCTGTGAGAAGATCATTTATATAACAAAGGAATTGCAAGCTCCATCCAATTTGGATCTGTTGGGACCCAAGCAGATAGGCTTATGGATGGATTTTGAGCATGCTTGACCAAAACAGATGAAATTTAAGTTGGATCAGGTCATATGTATTGGTAAGGATTCATTCCACTGGGATCTAAAAGCACTTGAGCAGCTCTAAGAAATTCTGAGTATTTGCTTTGTTTGGGTTCAGCTGTGACAAACCATCTTCGAAGTTGAGACACATTATTTTCTGCCAAATTTTAGAGTCAAAAGTCTGAAGTAAGTGACCAACTCAGACTTTTCCTAGAACATCCTTGGTTATAAAACTGAAAGTCCTGCATCCTAGGAAACTCCTTAATTCTGGGTAAGCCAGGAAAGTTGGTCATCTTAGTCTGAAGGCTCAGGAAGATTGTAATATAGAAATGGTTCCTTTATGTACAACTTAATCAGCCACACCAAAACCGTATCACCGAGAGGATGCAGAGAGCACTCTTTTTTTGCTTTTTTAAAAAAAGTTTTTAAGCAAAGTGTATTAGAGAAAGAAGGGAGAAAAGAAAGGGAGACATACCAGAGCTGATGGCTTGGGTGAGATAAACCGCCAAGTCCTTTCTTAACCATGGCATGAAGAAATCCTTGAAAATGTTGTGGTCACCCTCTGAAGGCTGGAGACAGTGGTGGCATATTCTGTCACTGGATTCTGAGTGGTCATTAAGAATAAGAAAGGCATAGAGTTGTTTCAAGGAGTTTGATCTGTAGGGAACTATGGCAGCGGATATTTGATCATGAATTCCCTGTAAGTTATGCCAGTTTACACACTTCAGACCACTTTGGGGGGAAGGTTCAGTCCCTTTGGGGAATAATCTTGCCATGTAGTTCCATGTGTATTCTTTAAATTTTCCCTCAAGCCTTTCCCAGAGGGAAATGTGGTCATTTACCAGGGTGAAATTTCAAAAAGAAGTACTTCAACCTTTCTGGGACTACTGGATACTATTCAGAGTTGATGCTAATCCCTGGGGAGTCAAAGCACTACAGTGACCAACAAGTCTGTGTTAGGGTTTATGTGGGTCAGATGATACACGGAACTTGACTTGAATTGGTCTCATTCTAGGTCCAATAGGCCAGCGAGAGCATTCTGTGGTTATTTATCCAGTTTCTGAATGTAGAGTTGTAATAGACATTCATAGCAAGTGGTTTAATCACACAATTTTTTGTCTGACCCATGAGGTGAAATCTTGATGGCAGAACAGGCCAAGTATAAGTCCTGAATTATTTTCTTCCACAAGGAAGACAGTAAAACAAAAGCAATACCAGATACTTGGGGGATTGCAAGGACTTAAGACTGAGGAAGTGCAGTGGCAATATTTTGTTTCATCCACCCATTTAACTCAAGTTTTTGGTGCTTAGGCATGTATAATGACCAAGCATGGGTTATTGCTAATCACAGCTGCTGCTCTAGATGTAGGAACTTAATTGGGCAAATTAGCAGAGATTTGATTCTTAAATACTACTTGACCTGGGAGAAAATTATTTTCTTTTATATAAATTGAGAAAGTTAAAAAAAATTTACTTTTTACCTTGGGGTTTTGTCAGTAAGACAAGGGGAAAGCAAAAACAAAACAAAAATGAAAATAGGAAGAAAGTTCCAAAGTTTACAATAATAAAAATAAATGAAAAGGACAAAACTCAAAAATTAACAAAGAGATGGATGTCATAATTTAAATTAAAAGTCTTGAAAAGCAACAAAAACAACCTTCAGCTATATTCTATTTACATTAGAGACCTGCCAAAGATATACAGTGATCGAAAGTTTGAGAGTGAAAGGATGGATTGTCGGCAGCATTTCAGGTGGCTCCCAGTGGTCCCTGCAATCTTGACTCCCTTTTGCAATGCCCTTCCCTTGTATGTAGACTGGTCCTCATGACTTGATTCTAATAAATGTAATATGACACAATTAACGAGATATTGCTTCTGAGAGATGAGGCTACTGGCTTGTATAAGCTTTTGCTTAGTCGCTTGCTCACTATGATTGCAGCTATATGCTATTTTATAAGCTGTTCTATAAAGAAGACCATGGGTCAAAGAACTAAGAGAAATTGCTGGTCAACAACCTGCAAGATGATGAATCCTGACAACAGCCATGTGAGTGAGTTCAGAAGCAAATCCCCCCTCAGTCACACCTTCAGATGAGACTGCAGCCATAGCCACTGCTTTCAGTGTAGCATTGTAACACGTCATGAATCAGTAGCACCCAACTAAGCCACAGTCAGATTTCTGACCCAAAGAAACCATGAGACAACAAATGTTTGTTGTTTAGGGTATCTGTTATGGAGCTATAGATAACTAACACCAGTGGGAATAGATACACCAGGCAATATGAACCAAAAGGAAGGACAGATAGTTCTATTAAATGCTGCAAGTAAGTCTACACTGAGTCAAAATAATTATTAGGAATACAAATTTATACAAAATTATTAAAGTTATTTATGAGAATGTCTGCCATAGATGACCAGTGAAATAATGATGCTGTCAGTAAAGATGGGAGACCAAAGGAAATGACTTGGTGTGAATAGTGGGAAGCCTATGTATCTTCCTGCCAGATAAATAGTGAATCCCTTGAGAAAAACAGACTTCATTTAAAAAGTGTTCAATTTTGTGTAAGATGCACATGAATATATAAACATGAAGGCAGTTTAAAAAGACAAGGATATTGCAAGGCTTATCTTTTAAAACAGCATTTTGTGCCCCCTCTCTTCCATCTGTGGTTCTTGCTCCCCAGATGCAATGACTTTTTTTCAGATATTTAACTTCATTCTTTTAAATAACATGCTTTCATCTTATTGCTTGAATTTGTATGTTGAAATGTTGCATTTGGAAATGAGGGTTCAGCTTATGGACATGGTTCCTTATCTCTCTCTCTCTCTCTCTCTCACACACACACATACACACACACACACACACACACACACACACTCACAAACTCATACAAACTCACACATTCTCACACACTCACACACACACAGTCACACTCACATTCACACTCCCTTCACTTTCTCCCTCTTCTAACACAGCTACATCTTATTCTGTGGAAGACTGTTATTACACATTTATATCTCATGATTATGTAAATAGTATTAATGGCTGACACATATGATATACTATCATCATGTTTCCTTTTATAAACTTTGGTCTGTTTTGTTTTGTTTTTTAGGACTAATCACTGCTGTTCAAAACTTTTTAAAAAGTTATTAATGCACCTTGACTTGTATATCCCCAAATTCCCTTGCAGATATAAATTCTCCCACAATGCACCTCATCTGATAATTTTAATTTTGTCTTAAGTACATTGCTCTTAAATCCTTTAGCTTCACACACAATCTGATCTGGTTGTGCTCTAGCCTGCTTGCAATACTGCTGTTGTCACCATCATTCTTAAGAGTCTCTTTGCTTCCTTACTGGATAAATCTACTGTTTCTTGAAACAACTTGGTTTATAAATGTGTTTTGTTGAATTTTATATTACAGAATTTTCCCCCCTAAAAAATCCCCCCCCCCAAAATTACATATTAGAGAATTACTTCCAGGCAATACCTGCTTCAAGTCTGTATGTACAAAATTGTCTTTATTCTTTCCTCACACATGAATGAAAGTTGGGTTGAGTATGAATGCTATGCAAGAAATATTTTCCTCTAGCAATGTGAAGCTGTTATTTATTTTCTAGTTTGCAATTTTGTTGTTGAGAAGTTTGACACCATTTGGATTTTTTAGCTCCATGAATGGAGCTGGTTTTTCCCACTGAAAAATGGTTTTCTATTTGCCTCATTGAAATTTAACAATGATTAGGCTGGTTTCTACCTTTCTTTCTTTCTTTCTTTCTTTTTTTTTTTTTTTTTTTTTGAGTTAGATTATCACTCTGTCATCCAGGCTGGAGTGCAATGGAATGCTCATGGCCCCTGCAGCCTTGACATGCTGGGCTCAGGCAATCCTTCTGTCTCAGCCTTCCAAGTAGCTGGAACCACAGGCATGCACCACCATGCCTGGATAATTTTTGATTTATTATAGAGATGAGGTCTCACCAAGTTGCCCAGGCTGGTCTTGAACCTGTGAGCTCAGACAATCCTCTCACCTTGGCCTCCCAAAGTGCTGGGATTACAGGCATGAGCCACTGTGCCCAGCCAGTTTTGCATCTTTTTAATCAATTGTACAGGAAAATTTGAAGACGTCTTCAATTAATTGATTCAACACAAATTTGCCTAAGTTCTATCACGCACTTGTTAGGTCCTGAGATGCAAACAGAGAAGTGCTTTGGAATTTATCTTCTAGAAGGGATACAGAATACAAAGAGTAAACATAATGCATAAGTAAATGACTTTGTAAGTTAAAAGGTGATGTGTTATATGAAACAAAAGAAAAAAACAAACTGCTGTAATGTGAGATTGCAACATGAATTGATGAGGGGAAGAGTGAGAAAAGTCAAGTTCTAAAACTCACTCCAGAGAGAATGAAGAGACATCAAAGACTCTGAATTAGTACCTTTGTGCTCTCACAACAACACACTATAGACTTAGTGGCTTTAACAAATGACATTCCTTTCTAACAGTTCTGGAGGCTAGAGAGTCCAAGAACAAGACTCTGGCAGGGTTCAGTTTCTAGTGAAAGCTTGCTTCCTGGCTTGTAGTTGGCTAGCATCTCACTGTGTTCTCACACAGTAGAAAGAGAAGGAGGGCAAGCTTTCTTGTATCTATCCTTAAAAGGCCACCAATCTCAACATTAGGACCTTACTCTCATGCTCTTGTCTAAATCTAATCACCTCCAAAGACCTCATCTCTAAATACCATCACATTAAGGGTTAAGGCTTCTACGTATGGATTTGGGAGGGGGGAGCACAATTCAGTCCATAGCAAGCTGAGGTAAGAATGTTTCTGGTATATTTGAGAAACATCAAGGAAATCAGTGTGGCAGGAGAAAACTGAGAGCTAGGGAGTGTTGTAGGAGATTATTAGAGGGATCCAAGGGATCTGGTCTGCTTCTAGTGTGGGGATTGGGGTGCTTTTGGCTACTCTGAATCATAGAGGGACCCAGGCGGGTCTTTTAGCAGAGCCATGACGATGGGTTAACCTAGATTAATAATATTACTCTCATTCTGGGTTAAGGATGGCCCATATCAGGAGAAGCAAGGGGAGAAGCAGGAAGACTTGTTGGGAGGTTATTGAACTAGTACAGATGAGAGATGAAGGGGTATAATAGCAGTGGAGAAGAGAAAGAGATAAATTATGAATATACTTTGAAAGTAGAGGTGATGAGATTTCCTGTTATATTGGATGTGGTGAGTGAGAGAAAAAGAGAAGTTTAAGATAATTGCAAATTTTTGGGTTGAGCAACTAAAAGAAGGAATCTGTCCTTGCTGAGATGGGCTATGGGTGACACAGAATTTGGGAGATTGGAGGGAGAGTGAGGAGTTAAATTTTGTATATTTTGAGTTTGAGAATGGAACATCAAGAGAATGGGACAAGCATAACTGGATATATTAGTCTGGGCTTAGAAACAATATGATCTAATCTGGAGAAATGCATGCAAAGTCCTCAAAATGTGAATGATCTCAAGACCTAGAGTGCATGAGAGCCATGAAGGTAGTGAGTTTGTACACGAGGGGGAACATCCCCTACTGGAGCATTCCAACATTAAAAGCTCAAGAACAAGAGAAGGGAATCTAAGAAGGTTAAAAAAGAGAAATCAGTGAGATGGGAGGGAGAAACCAAAAACATGTAAAAGGGAGAGATGTCAGAGAGTCATGAAAACACAGTGAATGCAAGTGCTGCTATGAGATCAGATCAAATGACTCCTGAGAATTGACTAATATGAAAGTTATTGGTGATTAAATGCCTAATTGAAGTCAGTTTAGAAGATAATTGGAGTCAGGTAGCAGATAATTATCTTTGTTGCAAAAGAGAGCAAAAAAGTGAGGTGGTAGTTGGTGGGCAAAGTGAGGCCAAGAAAAGCCTCAATTTGGAGACTTACTGTCTTCAGCACTAGGAAATTCTCTTGCATTATTTCTTTGCTAATTTCCTTTGGAAACTTATCATGAGGATATTTGAAGTCATAAACTGCTCTTAATTTTTCCCTCCTTTTTTAAAAAGTGATCTCTCCTCTTCTCCATTTCTTTGTTTGTAGTCTTAGTTTCTGAAAGGCTCCCTTAGAACTTTCTTGGACCATTCTAATGAATGAAGACCTACAATGGCTTCCAGAGTGATATGGTTTGAGTAATATCCCCTCCAAATCTCATGTTGAAATGAGACACCCCAGTGTTAGAGATGAGGCCTGGAGGAGGTGTTTGGGTCATGTGGATAGACCTTTCATGGCTAGATCATGAATGACTTGGTTCCCTCTCCATGGCGATGAGTGAGTTCTCACTCAGTTCACATAAGAACTGGTTGTTTAAAAGAGTGTGGCACCCCTTCCCACCCCACTCCCCCTTATTCTCTCTTCCTTTTCTCTCATCATGTGACATACCTGCTCCCCCTTCTCTTTTCATCTTTATTGAAAGTTTCCTAAGGTTCTGATCAGAAGTAGATGTTAGCCGGGCTCGGTGGCTCAGCCTGTAATCCCACGCCTTTGGGAGGCTGAGGTGAGTGGATTGCCTGAGCCCATGGGTTCGAGACCCGCCTGGGCAACTTGGTGAGACCTCATCTCTACAATAAATAAAAAATCAGCCAGGCATGGTAGCACGCACCTGTAGTTCCAGCTACTTGGAAGGGTAAGGCAGAAAGGATCGCCGGAGCCCAGCAGGTCGAGGCTGCGGTGGTCGGGAGCGGCCACTGCACTCCAGTCTGGGTGACAGAGTGAGACTCCAACTCAAAAAAAAAAAAAAAAAATAAGTAGATGCTGATGCCATGCTTCTTATATCACCTGCATAACCATGAGTCAAATAAATTTTTTTCTTTATAAATTACCCAGCCTCCAGTATTCCTTTATTGCAATGCAAAACAAACTAACACAGAGTCTGCCCAACAAGATTAGATGTTGTCCCTAGTGGTAGCTGGCTTGATAGCACACCCACTGGCTGCCTTCCTTTCCCTGTCTTATTTCCCATTTCCCTATGGGTGTTCCCTTGACCTCTTAAATAAGCCAGTTACACTTGAATCCTTACCTTGACAGGACCCCAAACCAAGACACTCTGTCTGCTAAGTCAATTTCATTCAGCCTTTCCTTCCTCACTTCCAAAATTGTGTTGCTCCTGCCTATTCTCTTTGCCTTGTGGGCTTAGGACTTTAGAAAATCCTTTTATTGATACTTTAATGAGGTTTTGAGAGGTGAAACAGTTAAACAAAAATGTTAAATTTGCCATATTTAACTGCAGTATCTGCAAAATGTTGCCCAGTTGCCTGTCCATTCATGAAAACATGAATGAGTGCATGAGTACATGAATGAAAATTTGTAATTGCTCCCCTTCAAGGGAAAAAATGCAGTTCTGACCTATCCTCTGTGATTCTTCAAAATTTACTAGAGTCCAAAAGTTTGTCTCCATGCCAATAGACAGTTAGCTTTGCCCAGGTATTTCGTCTTTGTGTGCAGTAAATAAGCTGTGAGTATATATCTTGAGTGTGGGAGATGGATGTATGCTCACAGTTGCCTACACCCCTCCATCAGCCCTTTCATCTTTGGACCGTGAAGCCATCCTCATTAGTGCTAAATGCAATATTGCCACCAGCAAGGTCACTCGTCAACACTCGAGTTCCTTCATCGCCTGCACAACACCGAGAATAATGAAAAGACCATCTTTCCAAATCAGGTTCCGGTGAGGCCTGTGTTGCCCTGATGATGACATTAGAACAGGCTAAATTGTTTTCATTAAAATGCAGCCCATTACTGTAGATGAGAAAGAAGCTCCACAGAGGAAGATTTCAGATCTATGCTTTGTTTCACTGAATTATGGAAAATTAACATGCTTCTGTCTTCACTTCCTAAAGGTAATAATGGGCCCTCAATTGGAGGGACAGAGCTCGTATGATTAGGCAGCCTGGAGGAGTGAGGCATATGTCTAATTTTGCTTTCAACAACAACAGCAGTAACAAAAATACCCGTTCATTAAAAGCAGAGAAGAAGAGATATTTATATATGAAATGAGTGCTTTTGATTTGATCCCTGGAGTAAAATGTCATAAATAGCTGTTAATTTGGGTCTGTTTACTAAAAATTTAATGCCTGCAGAAAATCTATTTGAATCATCACAAATGTAATAATGTCTACCAGGAAGAAAGCAGGGAATGATAGCAGCAATTTGGGATGAAACTTGAGTGTACTGGAGCTGGTGTCTGCCCAAGCACAGCCTAATTAATGTTTGTGTGCTACCCACCAAGCAGATTCAAACCAAGCAGAGCATCAATTAAAGAGACCAACTGAATCCTCAGGACTTACTGCAGCAATGAATTTTTTTTTTCAGTTCTAAATAACATTGCTATTAATATGTGGCCCTTGAATGTGTGTTCTTAGTTCCCTTGATGAAAGGGGTTAATTATCATGATGATTATTTCATCATATTATTTTGTTGCTCTGCCTAGCAAAACAAAAGACATTTCCTGGGACAAGAGGAAAGATATCCAATAAAGTCATTATGTGTAAACACCACAGAGCTGAAGCCAACAAATGGCTGCATCCTTACTAATGATGTCCCTGGAGAAAGGCATTGTAGGGAGAGTGGAGACCTCTGATCTGAGCTCCTTAGCTAAGCAAAGAGAGGCAGGGATGACTTTTGTTTTTCCATAGCATTCAAAGGTAACCCCTGCCCCCTGGTCCTTCTCCTGAGCTTGCAATATTCATTTCTTTGGGAATTTCAGGTATTACAGTGTTTGGTTCAAAAGACCAGAGAAAATGGCCTTACTTTTGTGTTTCTTTCAGCCAACCTAGACTGCAAGTGTTAATTTCAATGATTTGTGAAATGTCTGGGTTGAGGAGCTCTCTGCATACCCGAGTCTCCCATTTCTATCACAGCCCTACAGAGGAAGTTAGGGCATCTCTATGCTACCAATGAATACAATGACATGGAGAAATAGCAGTTGGCTTTCTAAGGCCACAGAGCTACCTAAGTTTTTAGCTAGGACTTGAACACAACTCTACCTCATTTTTAGGCCTATTTACTTATAACTACACTAAATTATTGCCTCAGTCTCCCTAAAATATCCATCAGGGAGAAACATAATCCAGAGCCCGAGTATGGGGGCCATGGCTTCAGGCTGTTGTCTATCTTTACCTAGGGAAGCCCTGTCTGGTGGCCTAGAGACAGATGCTGCCCTAACCTATGGATCTAGAGAGGGCTTCATTGGACAGGGAAACAGTGGTTTCCTTTCCACAGAGGATCAGGGAAAAACAAACTCCACAGTGCTTGAGACTGCGGCCGAAGGCCTTGGAATGAAACCAAAGTCTCAAATTTCAAACACTTCTCTGTCCACTCAACCCCTTTCTGAGTGAGCTTCTTGGCATCTAGGATTTTCGTTACTCCAGGGTTCCTGAGAAGCTCTGTGCTGTGCCCAGGGCAGTTGGCTGGCTGTGTCCTGCTTTCTTGTCAAAGCTTTTTCCAGGAACAGGATCATGTTCCCATGCCTTTACCTGATACTCCCCAACTAAGCCCAGTCTCATTCCACTCTTTGAGATTGCAGTGTGTTCAGGGATTTTCTTTTCCTCCCTGCTTCCTTTCTATTGTTACTGTAGACACAGAATCTTCTCTATTGGTCTGGAACCATTCCCCTCACCCCTGATTTTTAGCCAGTAGCCTGGTTTAGCCGCGGTTTTCTCCTTCTTAGAATTGTTTTTTGAGGGCCAGCCTGCTTCCATCTCTGTGCACCAAGCCCACATAGGCTAGAACAACTCCCCATAGTCTCAGAAATACCAAGTTTTTCTGACCAGTCTGGACTGCATAAAAATCAAAGGCCAGTTTGGATAGTCTACCTCTAGGGAACTGGACAGGTTGCTGACATAAAACCAAGAGATCATATTAGAATGAAATGCCAGCAGGATCTAGCTTAACTATGCAATATCAGCATGAATAAAGAAAGTTTAAGATAATTCATGGTGGAACTGATGCAGAGATTCTAAGATTCATTTGTTGTCATGGTTCCTGTCCCCCAGACTCTTGCTCACATTCACACATAATAATATCCCCAAGTGCTCTAAATATGGAAAGTTCATTGTAAGAGGGTGCTGGGTGGTGAGACCAAGCTCCAAGACCCATTAGAGGACAAGCTCCCTGGAAGAAAAGATTGTGTCTCTGTCTTCACCTCCAAGTCATAGTGTTCAATACTGTGGCTGGTAGATGTCAAGCTACAACCAATGAGTGGATAAATAAAAGAACAAAATATAAGTAGAAAAAGACAGCATATCTGATGCTTTATATCCTCATGGTGTTGGCCAAATACAACTACTCTGTGTTTCTGTCACAAGATTACATGGTGATGCTGCAAATCTCCAACAAAAGCCCCTCTAGTTAGATACCTTAAATATATCATCAACAATATATTTCACTTACACACACAAAAGCTTTTATAACGTGGGTCAAACTGTCATGCTGTTTTGTTAAGCCTGAAGCAAATAACTAACAACACTTGCATTTTGAAGTTGTCTTTAACTTGGCACCGGATTTTTTTATTGTATCACAGTCACAGTCACTTCCGAGTTTTGCCACTTCTTTTGCAAAAATACATACATGAATAAAGGAAAGAAACAAGAAGCCATCACTCACTTCTTAGTGGTGCACCGAAGCCAGCGTATACAAGCTCAGGAGAGCCAATAATGCCTTGCTGATCACTTAAGATTGGCCGTAGAGGGAGTATTCACACCATAAGAACGGAACAGTCTCTACCAATAAAGGCTTTTAATTTCTAGAGCATGGGAAGACTGCACAGCACCAACCAAATTCCACCTTTCTTCTCCCTTTTATCCCCCTCTGGATCTGTACTCCCAGAAAGTCACATTTTCTACAGAGTGCTGGCATGAGTAGACATGTTGCCATACTTTCTATTGTGTGCATTGGTCTTGATCAGGAATGCAAGAAGAATACAATAAAGGTTGAAATGGTAGTTAACAGTGGTGAAACACAATAATCTTTTCTCTGGTTTGGGATGGGAGTCTTGGGTTCAGCCCATGCACTGATGTAGTGACTCCTGGTTTTAATTTAAAAGGTTAATTCAGAAGGAACATCAATGGGGTGCAACAATGTGTTCATTTTTCTCTAGACAAAATGTGCTTGAGCCATGCTTCGCTTAGCTGGACAACAAAGGCACATCCCTTGGTGTTTTAGAGGCCATGTGGTTGGATGTAGGAACAAGACCTGAGGACTCCATGTCTTTGAGCTCAGCTCTTGACTTCACCATCATTACAGCAAGTTTCTGAACCTCTCTGTGCCTTAGTTTCCTCACATTTACTGCAGACATTCAGGAAGCATCTAAGAGATGAGTTTGTCGTGAGCATTAAGTGAGGAGACACAGCTCAAGCACTTGGTACGGAGCCTGGACACAATTATCCTTCCTCAGTAGTGTCATCTGTTGTTATTGTGTTATTTTTCTTTGCTGTTTTAATGTTCTATGAAATGTTATAATTTTAAAATTTCTTGTATTATAAACAAGTATAACAACAAATCCAGGAAAATATGGCACCCTCTATATCCTTTGCAGAATACAATGCATGCAAACGTCTAAAGAGGCAAGAAACTCTTCAGGAAAGGGACTGATTAACTTTAACTCAGAGTTATTTAAATGTATTTGAACAGATACCTATTGTTTGTAAGGGCTGAGAAATGTCGTCTCACCCACCATGCTTGTGTTAGCACAACTCAGAGGAGCACTGGGAGTGTGCAGAGTGTGAATGCAGGTATTCTGCAGGGGTCAGAACAGATCCCCTGGACCTCTGTGGAGAATATGATACCTCAGTGTCCATAATTTGCACTGGGGACCAGAGATGAGGCTTGGGGTCTCTATCAACAAGACACCTTCCACAAGGTAAAAGATGAATGAAAACCTCTTTGGGCCTTCCTAGAAGATCTGGTTGTGTGCAGGCCACCTCTGTGCCCTCAGTCAACTGTGTGTCATCATGCCCCATGGTGCAGTGGCATCTGCACATTGTCTGGTCCACTATCAAGCATAATCCTTGGCACATAAATTGGTGTTGATGCTGCTGAAGGAGCAAATGGATACAGGCATGAAAGGATGCTGAGGAAGATGTGTGCCCATGGAGTAAGGTGAATCAGAGGAGACACAGAGCAGCTTACTTGACCAAGGTTGGGTGAAAAAGTGGAGGCTTCAGAGAAAGGCTGAAAGCAGAATGAAGAGGAGGAGAGCCCTTATGAGAATGACTGTCCCACACAGCATGCAAGGCTCTCTTCGTGTAAAGCCACACTCAAACACATAGACAGAGAGAGTGGAATGCAGGAACTGAGATTGCTGAGATCCAAGGGAGAAGGAAGAGGATGAGGAAGCAGGTTCTCTACCTCATGAGCTTGGCATGAAATTGGGCAGGGAGGCAGTGCAGATATGCTCCCATGTGAGGATTAGGGTTTCAACAAACTAGAATAAATCCATTTGTGCTCAGAGGTGCAGGAGCGCAGAGTAAGAGGGCATGGTCATACATGAAGATGAGTGAATGGGGCATAGTCAATGATAAGGCTAAAGAGGGAGGGTGGCCAGGGGTGAGGAAGGCATTGACGGGGATGAGGGAAAATGTAGGAACATGGTCAGGGGAGTGGGTACAAAATGGGAGAAAGAATAAACCAAATACCAGAAGAGAAGTTGGCCCCACAGAGCACATTTTAACAATAAGCAGCAATTCTCTGAATGCTTGTTCAGTGAACCTGTATTCAGTGAGACATGAGACAGAGGGCAATCCCATCACTATTCTTCTGCTGATCACTCTGTCCACAGGCAGGAACCACAGGTAATGTGTATGACAGACAGGGGGATCCAGTTCACTCAGAGACATGTCCACAGATGTGTGAATTTGGAAGAATGCTAAAATTTTTTCAAGAGAGGTTCAGTCATGGGTCACAGGTGACAAAGGAGTAATCTGGGTGTTTCATGGAGGAGGAGACATCTGAGGAGGATCCTGAAGTTCTGGGTGGCTCATTGCCAACTAAAGGAGAGTTGGCAGGGGAGGATATAAAGTCTGAGCAGGGCCCTTTCCTTCATCCTGTACTCTCCCTGTCCTCTCTCCACCCTCGTGCCTGCCATTGACTGCTTGCACACTGCACATTCATCTATTTTCCCATAAACCCAAAAGGAGAGATAGTGGCAATTAATATTTTTATGCAAATGTTTTGTGCCTCAGGGCGTACCCTTGCTGTGATTTATGAACAATGATTAAAAATAACTCACTTAATGTAATCTAACAGGAACAAATATGGGAAGACAAGATTAGATTAAATTTCTTCCCCCTGGAAAAAGAACTTTGAAGGTCACCACCGTCTTGGAAATGCAAGTGATTTCTTCCATTGGTGATCAAGATTTCAGACCCCAAAATGAAATTCTAAAAATAAAATACGTGGCATTTAATATGTTGTTCTGAAATTAAGTCTATGCATTTGGTTTGTCTTCAATCTCCTTTCCAGGACTCAGAGTTTTCTCTCTGCCCACAGAATCAATGGTGAGGATAAGCTAGTGAGTTTACTTAACATAGTTCTCTTCCCAGGGCCCACTGGACTCTTCAGGAAGAGCATTTCTTTAGCTGTGTCAGAAAGAATGGATGGAGTAACAGATCAACAGATCTTGGATGCATCTCCTTGTGCACAAATTACTAAAGTTGCCAATTACAAACTCCCCCTCCCATAGGACTCCCTAAAGTCAAAACTTAACAACATTGTAGAACTGGTGCCTCAGAATGAGGGTATCCACATTCACGGGTCAGGGGCCTTTCCTGGTTTTCATTTGGTCCATCAATTTATTACGTAACAGAAGGAAGACTTCCAAGAGGGAAAAGCCCAAAAGAGAATGTTTTGCATAAGGAAGTGAATTTTAGACAATTGAGAGCTGATCTGAAGTGTAAATCATGTAATATAGCTATTTAAACAGTTATTTGCCATCCAGAACTGTGCAAAGTCATTCAGACGTGTTCCCACCACAGCTGCTACACCTACATACTAAGATGCCATGCATCCTCACTCTGATTCCGTGTGCCCTCATTCAGCTCTGACGCATACTGAATCAGACCGCAGGTGTAGACACTCCATTGCTAGTGGTGCCTGCTTGTAGAGGTGACCAACCTTATTCCAAAAGGTAAGATGGCTCCGCAGTCCTGAGGAGTTTCTGTTTTGGATCACCTTATGATGGCATCAGTTGGGTTTGTTTCCAAAAATACATGCTAAGCAACAGGGACTCCTAGGCAAGCAAAACAAATCATCTATAACTCTTCCTGTTGGTAAGCCATCATAAGCATCTTAAGCCCTGTTAACTGCCATTTTTTTGTGATGACAACCATCCATCCATCTATGCAACCATCTATTCATCTGTCCATTCATGTGTCCATCCATCCACTATCCATTTACTAAGCACATGCTCTGTATGAGAGGCTAGGAACCCTTGGTTATTCTGCTCTTGTGGGTCATTCTATCCTGCTGTCTGATGAGGCAAGAAGGAAGAGATAATTATTTATTTTTCAAGGACTACCTTTATGAAGACAGCTTGACAGCAATATATAATCTAATGCACTTAATGACTCAAAGTAGAAAATAATATTTCTTTGAATGTAGTCACTCATTTATTCATCAATTAATTGATTTATTCAACAAATGTGTTTCATTCATTCAACAAATACTTCCCAGGTACCTACTTTGCTCCTGATATTCTTCTGAGTACTGGAGATATAGCATGAACCATATAGAAAATGACAGTGTCATCATCAAACTTATATTATAACTGAATACCAATTAAGTATCAATTACTTTCCGATATTGCCTGTTATATAAAAGAATGCCATATTTCATCAATTCTAGGGTAGACATTTTTTCACATTTTAAAGTTTCTGAAATCTGGATATACTTGTCATGCCTGTTGACCAGATGGTGGCCTTAACATAGTGGTCATTGTCTGGGCATGCATATTTAAGCTTTCAGAATAGATTAAGTAGCTTGGAGAGAAATCTTGGACACTTAAATGGAGCATTCCCTTAAGGAATACTACCTTAATGTTATGGAGGCAAAAAGGATAATGCTGTGCAAAAAAATAAATAAATACAGGCAATTATTAATGTAAAAGTTCCAGAGAATTGGGTTGTAGTTTTTTTAAGTTTTAATAATACCATGATGGGTGGACAGAATAAGCATCCATCCCCCAAATGTTCATGCACTAGTCCCATGAAGCTGTGACTATGTTACACCAAAGGCAAAGAGGCATTAAGGTTGCAGATGAAATTAAGGTTGCTAGTCATCTGACCTTAGAATAGGGTGAACGTTCTACATTATCCCAATGGGTCCATTGTCATCACAAGGGTCTTTAAAAGTGGAAAAGAAGCCTGTAATCCCAGCACTTTGGGAGGCAGAGGTAAGAGGACTGCCTGAGCCCAGAGGTTCGAGTCTAGCCTGGGCAGCTTGGCGAGGCCTCATCTCTGCAATAATTAAATTTTTAAAAATTAGCCAGGTAGCCGGGCTCGGTGGCTCAGCCTGTAATCCCGCGCCTTTGGGAGGCTGAGGTGAGTGAATTGCCTGAGCCCACGGGTTCGAGACCCGCCTGGGCAGCAAGACCTCATCTCTACAATAAATCAAAAAATCAGCCAGGCGTGGTAGCGTGCGCCTGTAATTCCGGCTACTTGGAAGGCTGAGGTGGAAGGATCGCCGGAGCCCAGCAGGTCGAGGCTGCGGTGACCGGGAGCGGCCACTGCACTCCAGTCTGGGCGACAGAGTGTGAGACTCCAACTCAAAAAAAAAAAAAATTAGCCAGGTATGGTGGCATACATCTGTAGTTCCAGCTACTTGAAAGGCTGAGGTGGAAGGAACACCTGAGGCCAGCAGGTAGAGGCTGCGGTGGCCAAGAGCATGCCAGCACTCAGGCCAGAACAGGAATGAAATTCCGATTGGAAAAAAAAAAAAAGTGAAAAAAGAGGCAGGAGAATCAGGGTCAGAGAAATTTCAAGATGGTACAACTCTGGCTTTGAGGAGGGAGCAAGGAGCATCAAACCAAAGAACACCTGTAAGAAGCTGGAAAAAGGCAAAGAAATAAATTCTCCCTAAAGACTCTAGAAGGAACCAGCCCTGACAGCACCGTGACTTTAGTCCAATGATATCCATGTCAGATGTCTAACCTATAGAACCTTAAGATAATAAATTTGTAAGTCACTAAGTTAGCGATAATTTGTTATAACATTAATATAAAACTAATACAAATATATTATCAAATTTATGTCATCTCTATTTTCCTTATGTACACACAAATAAGATTAAAATCTACCATATGTAAACTATTTTCAAATGATATGAGAGCAAAGCATTTTTAAAAAATTTATTCTTATTTTTTAGAGACAGGGTTTTGGTCTGTCACACAAGCTGAAGTACAGTGACTATTCACAGGCACAATCAAAGCTCACTGCAGCCTCGAACTCTAGGGCTCATGATCCTTCTGCCTCAGTCTCCTAAGTAGCTGGGTCTATAGGTGTGGGTCACCACATACAGAAATTTTTTTTTAAATGATCTTGTAGAGAGAGTATCTCTCTATGTTGCCCAGGTTGGTCTCCAGCTCCTGGCCACAAGCAATCCTCCTGCTTTGTCCTTCCACCATGCTAGAATCATAGGTGTTACACTGTATCTGGCCTGCATATGTAAATGTAATTGGGCAATTTTGTTTTTCCTTTCTTATGGTACATAAGTAAGTAGTGACAATAACTGACATCTTAGAGCCAATGAATACACTAACAACAAAGCAACATAGCTATCATATACTCATTTTGTATATGTGGAAAAGGAAAGTAGTAAGAAAGAGGCCAAGATTCCATTCCTCTGCTTACACCCAAGCCCATGTCAGCCTCTTATACACTTCTGGCCTGAGTGGTTGTGCTCCAGTCTCAGAAAGAAATACTATCTTGGAGCTTAGACCCTCGGGAGTACTTGGGACACCTAGAATCTAAGCCACAAGATCTGAAGGACGTGGGGTCCATCCTTGCTGTCCAGCTTCAGAAGAGGAGAATTGTGTACAGGATAAGCTTCGTCCCCCAAGTTCAGTCCTCCTACACAGGACGCTAGGACCAGTTATGAGTCTGAGAGGTCAGATGGATGTGTCTATCTCCCGGTGACCTGGAGAAATGAAAATCTTCATTGCTTGTGGCCCTGGGCTGGATCTTCTGCAGCTGTTTTTCCTAAGAGAGCCTGGTGCCAAGCACAAGTTTGCAGTTGCAATTCAGCGGCAATGACCCCCCTGAAAATAACCCACACAGAAATGTCACTTAGGATTCTTTATGACTCGAGCTGTTCATCTATCTTCCCAACAGGTCAGCTCTTGGCTACCTGTGAAAAAGATTTTTCAGAAAACCTTCTCAAATAAATCACGAATTCCCTTTCTCTCACAACTTAGAAGAACAAAACTTTATGAATTTGAAAGGTAAAAGAAGAAAGCGGCACCTTTCTTAAAGGCTCCCTCAGCACAATAGGCATCCTCACGCCCTTCTCTCTCCCTGCCAGGTGCCGTTCTTCATGCCGCTAACAACCCGCAGGTGCATTCAACAATTCTCTTGCCTGTGATCTCTCTCTCCTGGAGGTCACTAGAAGCTCAATTTATGTGCTGCCTGTTTGAGAGCGGAAGAGAGAGATGAAGTCTCCGGAACTCACTCTGACCCACTTGGAGGTGAGTTACTTTCACCTCAGACCATCCTTTTACAGGAAATGAGTCACTGAGAGTCTTTTCTCATGGCACATTGTGAGGGCTCTGCCACAGCCCCCAAGAACAGAAATGTGCTCTCAGCTCTGGGAGGGAGAGGGGAGCTGCTGGTCGCAACCCCCTGATCCGCACTCAGGGTTCTGGGGGCTGAGATTCTGCTCCTTTCTGCCTTCCTGGCCTCCTCCAAGGGGTTACCTCAGACAGCAGCTTGGCCCAGCAGCCTCTTCCCCCAGGCAGGGATTGGGGTGAGTTCTCTGCTGATGAGAGAATTAAAAGACAACAAAGTAACAGACAGGAAATGGCCTGAAACCTGGCCCTGCTCAAGGTCTGGGTAGCTTCAGGCAAACCACTAGCTTCCCTGAGCCCCCAGCTTACTCATCTGTAAAATGGGGACATTGGTGGCCATCTTACATACCTTAGACAATTACTAAGAGTTTGAAATTGGAAGATGCGTTTAAAAGCTCTTGAAAATCATGGGTTTGCAAGGGACTGGTGTCTGCCTGTTGAAGGCTGGAGGTGAGAGCAAATGCAACTGGGGATCGGAATCAGATCCCAGAACAGAAGTCCTGCCACATCTATTGTTCCTTCTGGGGAGGGGCGGGAATAGTTTATCTACCCTGTCCTTAGATGTGACCCCTCCTGGCAGTTCCTGCCTGTGGCCTGGCATGTGTATCTGTGTAGCTGAGCTCATAGAAGCTCCACAGTTCTTGTCAACATCACTGATAGACATCCAAGATCTTATATAAATGCCTGGGCTACTGGATGTTTATATACTAACAGGAAGCCGCTCCTGGATTAAAAATGTCCTGACCCTAGCATTCCCTATGCTAGGAGATCCCTGGGGCGCCCAGAGCCCAAGAGACAGGGTGTATGGTGGAAAAGAAATTGGGAAGTTTTTCCTGGAAATATGTATAGTGGGCTGTGGGACAATGGCTGGCAGGTGGGGAGGGATGGTTCTGAATGGGACCACAAGTTGGCTCAATCCCAAATTCATTGCAAGAGCCCATTTTCCAAACACCCGCCACTCCTTCCATGCTGCATCTCTGCAGGGTGACCCCTAACTTTGGAATGATGTGGACTAGATCAGGGACCTGATCAGGAATGCAGCTCTTCCTGATCCCATCCTTTCATGGTTTGCATGTGATGGAGTAAAGGAACGGCAGGAATCAGGAAAACTTATTCTTTCTGGTTGGGTCTCTGATGCAGTCTGTGGCCATAGGCCATCTGGAATTTATCTTCATTGGTAAAGAGGGCAACTGAGCTGCTGCCTGTATGCTGCAGAGCCTCACACGGAAGAGGCAAGGGGCTCAAGTGCTGGTAAGGACATGCCCAGCCCACTCCACAGGCATGAATCAGCTGCCCCAGAGGAGGACAGAGCTCTTGGCACAGAAGGAGAGGAAGAAAGGAGGGGTCCCTCCTGATGCAATTCCCAATTATGTGCCCCAGGTTCACCTAGCCACCTCCTGCAAAGCTGCACTTTCCTGGGTCTGTTGATCATGGGCTCTACCTCACCAGACAGTGGAGACTGGAGTGGGTCACCCATTACTAACATGACTGGACTGGACCCAAGAACCACATTCTCTACTGCTCAGTGCTTGGCTCAGGCTGGAAGTTGACAAGTGTCAGGAGGGTTAGGCATGGGACACACAGAAGCCCAGATAAGGAAGTCTTCAGACAGAGGCTACAGGACAGTCCCTGGGCACCCTGACCACAAAGATTTGGAGTGTCCATTGTCCCAGGGATGAGGAGACCAGGTTGGGCATGTTCCCTGTTGCAAGGAAGGGAAGGGGGTTCTTGATTCTAGAACAGAGAAAAGGCTTTCTGCTTTCGGGCTCCTCTCAGTTTCTTCTCAACTTGGACTCCACCATGGGAGACTGTGTTGTTCTTTGCATTGCCCAGTTTTAGCAAAACTCCTGTCAAGTCAGGTTAGCCAGACTCCCACCCCCCATGTCTGATTTCCTTCAATATCTGACCAAATTCTGCTTTTCCACTGTCCTCTAGGTGATGCCTGGTCGCCCGTGCCTGCCTTCAGTCAAGAACACTGTAGGGTCCATTTGGTCAAAATCCCCCTGACCCCTGATATTTCCTCTTAGTAATTTTCCACTTACCAACCCCCTCCCTTCTCCTTGACTATAAATCCCTACTTTCCTGTGCTGTATTCAGAATTGAGTCTAGTTCTATACTGAGATCTCTTTCCCCCTGTTGCAATAGTCCTGAATAAAATTTTGTTGTGTTGCTTTAACTACTGCCCACTTTTGGTTTTCTTTGACAACAGAAAGTCAAAGGCAAGTTCTACAACAGACGGACATGGAAGAGGAAACCCAGGGAAGAAACAGACACAAGAAGGGAAACAGTACACAGATGGTCAGAGCAACAATGTGAAAACAGCAACAGTTATTATGCAAATAAAATGAAGACTGATACCAAAAGCAATTATTATTATTATATTATTAATACACCGAGTCCCTGAAGAATAAGTATACTTTGGAAACAATTTGATAAAAGATATAGAGGATCCTAACACAAATGGGATTACTGGGTGAGGGGATTAATGGGATTATTTGCCTTGTTGAGATTGTCACTTGCTCAGGGTCATGAGTCAGTGCTCCGGGCAGCAGCAAAACCCACTTCTCAGAACACTCCTCCCTGAGCTCTGTCCATCACACCACACAGTCTCTGATCACCCCTACAACCTCTGCCTACCCCCTGGACAAAAGATGGAAGTGGTCTGAACCCCAGAGACTCTCAAGCCTCCAGGAAGCAGGGAGCTTTGAGACAATGGAGGCAAGGCCCAGAACCTCCTACGGCTCTTGAGAATGTGGGGGATATGAGAAAGGAAGGCAGTCACACCTGGCCTGCTGCACCCCAACCTGAAAGGAAAAATGAGACAAAGGATTCAGAAGGTCTCCTAGTGAACAGCTGGGGTGGAGGGGAAGGGGAAAGGACTGGGGAGAAGAGGTGAAGGATATAAAACTGGATTTCAGTCAGGATGAGGAAGGGAAGGCAGAGGAAATGCCACAAGGGCAGAGCAAGGATAAATCACAGCCTACAGCAGTAAAAGGAGCCTCAGCTGAGGTCCTTGGTAGGGAAAGGAAGAAACTAGAGGAAGAATTTAGGGGAATTAGGGGAGGCCAGGAAGCCCCACAGGGACATGATCAAGGTTATCCATAAGACTCGTAGAGCCTGTAGCAAGAAAGGGTGAAGTATCATGAGTAAGCTGATCCCAGCACCAACTCATTCCTGCAGTGTCCTCGGAAAGAACTGATTAATCTCTCCATAAGTCATTCCTTAGTATCAGATTTTAAACCTGCAAACATTGCATCTCTCTGCTCCTTCTTCTTATGTACACATGAACAATAATAAAAAATATTTTTAAAGATGTCTTATTTCACTCATTCATTTGTTAAAAAATGAATACATTCTCGAGTGTTTGAATCACGTGCTACATAGGACTTATTTCCCTCAGATAACCAGCACAAACCTTGACACTAGACTGTGCCCTCCTGCTTGCTTCCCTGGTAATTTTATCCTGAGGATCATTTTGAGCCAGGAATATGGAGAGCTGTGACTTCATAATTTGAGATTTATGTATCATTAAGTTCCAGCAGTACATGGTAATAAATAAATGTAAGTACCAGAGCTCCCACCCCATCCTGCAGGAGGAGATGGAAGGCGGGAGCAGAGCTGAGAGTTGCCATCCAGCACCCAGGTGTAAATTGTTCAGTGCTGGCAAAGGCCCTTGGATGAGGGGCAGGAGAGGTGTAGAGGTCCAAGAGAACTGCTGGAGGTTCTGTATTATACACTGGGTCACAGGGGTGGATTTAGGTTGCCCACAAGCCGTCCAGAATTGGGTCCAGTGTGCTGTGTCTTGCCCAGAAATCAGGTCAATGATTTACTACTGGGCCCTGAGCGCCTGTGCTGGATTCAGCACAGCGGTGCTCTATCAGTCAAGACTCACTTGGCTGAAAGCAACAGATAGTCACCTTGAAGTTAACTAAGGGAGAAAAAAAAATGATCAACTCATTTAGAGATTTTCTAGAAGAGATAAAAAATAAGTCACAGGAGTATAGACTTCAAAGTAATTCCAAGTACCCTAGTATCTACCACTATAAGCTCCAACATCCTTTGTATATATTAAAATTTTTCTTCCATTTTCATTTTTCCCCCCTTAGATCTTACTCTGCTGCCCAGGCTGGAGTGCAGTGTCATGACTATGGCTCACTGCAGCCTGCACGTCCTGGGTAATTTTTCTGCCTCAGCTTCTCGAGTAGCTGGGACTGTAGGGGAATGCCACCAAGCCCAGCTCATTTTTTGATCTTTTGTAGAGATGAGGTCTTACAATGTTGCCTAGGCTGGTTAGAACTCCTGAGTGCAAGCAATCCTCCTGCTTTGGCTTCCCAAAGGGCTAAGATTACAGGTGTAAGCCACTCACTACACCCGGCCTTTTTCTCCTGTTTTTCTGTGTAATATTTCAGACAAAAGTATAGGGAATAATGAAGATTTTCACATCTGCCACTTGGTTTCTCAAAGCATAATATTTTGTTGTATTTGGTTTTAATGTTTTTCTTCCCTTCCAAAAAGTAAAATATTAATAAGGGAGTAGAAGCATCCTATTTATTCCTTCCTAACCAATACCTACCCTTCCTGCCCCCCCCCCATTTCCAGAAGTATCCATTATCCTGAATTCGGTGGTGTTGTACCCACAAAAAACTGTATAACATTAATACACATATGTTTATTCAGAAACCATCCATTTCATTACTTTGAAAATTTTTTTCAGTTTAATTTAATTTATTTATTTTATGTTTTTATTTTAAAGATGTGAGATACAATTCAGAATTAGGTATATAAGTGGTCATCATACAAGTAAAATTTGGACCTCCCTTTGGTCCCCATTTCGCCTAGTTTGAGATCAGGTATCCTTATTGATGTTATGTGCCCCCTGCTTCCCCTGAGAGTGTCCCGCTACTGCCAAGTCCTTTCTTATTGTATTAAGGTAAATGTCCAGGGCCCACTTATGAGTGAGAATATATGGTAGTCAGTTCCTTGTTTTTTGGGTTTTTTTTTTGATAGATCACTAAGCATGATAGACTCTAAATCCATTCAAGTTGCTGCAAAGTTCATAATTTTGTTCTTCTTTATGACTGTGTAATATTCCATCATGTATATGTACCACATTTTTAAAAATCCAGTCCAGTTGTTGGTTCCATGTTTTGCTATTGTGAATAGTGCTGCAATGAACATGTGTGTGCAATTATCTTTTTTGTAGAATAATATAAGTTCATCTGAGTATGTTCGCAGAAGGTGGATTGCTTAGTAATATGAAAGGTCAATTTCAAGTTCTTTTGGGAATCGCCACACTGTTTTCATAGAGGCTGAGCTAGTTTACATTCTCATCGACAGTGTAGGAGCATTCCCTTTTCTCTGCATCCTCACCAGCATCTGTTATTTTTGTTTTATTAATGATGTACATTCTTACTGGAGTTAGGTAGTATCTCAATGTGGTAAAATTAAGTAAGAAACTCAATGGATAGTGAATTGGATTTCTTATTTAACTTTAAAGACGTGGGGTACAATTCAGGGTTGGCATAAAAGTGGTCATTGTACAGGTAAAGTTTGGGCCTCCCTTTTGACTTCATCGTTGCCTGGTTGGCAGTCAGGTATCCTTTGCTTTGAATATTTTAAAATTTTAAATAGTCATTAATAACCTATGTCATATTGTATGTTTACTTTGAAAATCATGTTTATGGTCAACATTGTTTTTGAGACATAGATGTTTGGATACAAGTTTTGATACTTTGATTTTCCTTTATAATATGCATGTTTTGTATCTTATTTAAAATATTGTTTTTTATAACCAGAGGTCATAAAGATATTCTATTGAATTCTGATGAGTTTGGAGTTATTTTCTTGTTCAGGTCTCTCCTTGATTTGGAATTTATGTGCGATACAGATCTATTGTATTTTTATTTCATATGGAAAATGTGTTGTTCCAACACTATTTATTGAACAGTTTATTCTTTGCTGAATTATAGAGCCAACTCTATTTTATAACCAAATATATATAGACTTATTTCTGAGTTCCTTCTTTGTTCCATTTTTCTATTTGTCTCTCCCTGCATCATTATCATACTGTCTTAATTACTGTAAGTTTGCAACAAATGCTGATAACTGGTAAGTAAATTAAGGTCATAAAACAATGGAATAAAGTCTGTCATATAACAAATGTACTAAGGGAAGATAACAGTAACCATACAAGTCTCCAGAGAGGTTGTACTAGTTTACACTCCCACCAACATGTAGAAGTATTCTCTTTTCCCCGCATCCTCTCCAACATCTGTTGTTTTTTGTTATTGATAATGGTCATTCTGACTGGAGTTAGGTGGTATCTCAGTGTGGTTTTAATTTTCATTTCTTTGATGATTAGTGAGGCTGAGCAATTTTTCATTTATCTGTTGGCTGCTCATATATCTTCTTTTGAGAAGTATCTATTCATATCTTTTGCCCACTTTGTAATAGGGCTGTTTATTTCTTCTTTTCGGTATGTTTGAATTCCTTGTGGATCCTAGATGATAGGCCTTTGTCAGATGTACACTTGGCAAATAATTTTTTCCCCATTCTGTGGGCTGTCTCCCCACTCCCTTGATGGTTTCTTTTGCTTTGCAGAAGCTTTTCAGTTTGATGAGGTCCCACTTGTCTATCACTCTCTTATGGCATGGGCATTTGGGGTTTTGACCAGGAATTGGTTGTAAGTGGACCCTGAAAAATTATCATAATACTATAAAAAAGTGATTGGCAGTACTGGTAAACAGCAAGGGCGGGGGCCTCACTTCATCAATAAGGGTACCTGATCTCAAACCAGGTGAAATGAGGACCAAAGTGAGGCCCAAATTTTATCTGCACAATGTCCATTTGTATACCTAACCCTGAATTGTACCCCACATCTTTTTTGAAAATGCTGTAGCAGATATTAAAAAAAGGAAGAAGAAAAGGTACAAGTCTCTTTCCAGCTATCTAAACTATAATTCAACTGTAAGGGCAAAATAAAGACCCTTTCTGACAAAGGCTTTATCTCTCTGTGCTGCACCCTAGTTAATTCCCTTGGTTTTATCTTTCAGTTTATTAATACTTTCTTCCCAACTATATCTAATCTGCTGCTCAATATGATCAATGCACCTTAGATTCTGTGTTTACGTGTAATTTTTGCTTCTAGAAGCACTATGTCATTCTATTGCAAATCTACTTAATGATTTCTACTTTATGTACTTAATCTGTTTAATTATATTTATTATTGCTCTTATTCAGATTGATCAAACCTGGTTCCTCATATTATCTGTTTTCTCTCACTCATCCTGGGTTGTTCTTTCCTGTGTTTTATAATTTGTGATTATGAGCTCATCTTCAGTGAGACTCTGTAGTCATCTAATTTAGGTGTTCATCTTCTAGACCTGCTGTGTATTTGCTTCTTTCAAATATCCTGAAAATCACATGAACTTGGAACAAAATTTTATTTTGCTCTTTGGCTTAAGTAATCCCAACCATGAGAGGACAATAGTCACATAGCAGAATTATATACCTGTTTTTTTATTTTTACAGGAAGATTTCTATTTTTGTTTTCACCCAGACTCTAAACTTGACATCACCCTGGGCCTATGGGAAGTCATTTCTCTTTCCCCAGGTTCATGATTTCATTGAATATGAGCTCTTGGTTCATACTTCTTGACCAGCAATGGTCTACTGCCTGACCTCCCCAAACACTTTTCCCCTGGTGCAGCAGCAGAGCTGTGGTTTGCCCATGAACTGATGGTTAGTTTCCACTTATCTTCAATCGTTCAGCAAACATTCACTGGGGACTTACTATATACCCATTACCCTTCTGGGGACTGAGAAAGCAGTGTTAGACAAAACAAACAAAAGAAGGTCAAACATGGTGGTTTACATCCGTTATCCTTGCACTTTGGGAGGTTAAGGCAGGAGGATTACTTGAGGTCATGAGTTCAAGAATAGCCTGGGCAATAGACATCTACAAAAAATATATATATAAATTAGTCAAGCATAGTAGCATGTGCCTGTAGTCCCAGCTACTCAGGAGGTTGAAGTAGGAAGATTCCTTGAACCCAGGAGATTGAGGCTACAGTAAGTCAAGATCATGCAACTGTACTCCAGTCTGAGCAACAGAGTAGGACCTTGTCGGGGGGCGGGGGGGCAGAGAGAGAGAGAGAGAGATTCCTGCTCATATGGCTGTTTTAGTGTCAGGAAGCAGATAAACACATCTTCCAGGTGGTGGTAAGAGCATAATGGAGCTGAGGTGAGTGGAGTGCCTGAGCCTGCAGGTTCGAGACCTGCCTGGGCAACTTGGTGAGATCTCATCTCTACAATAAATCAAAAAATTAGCCGAGTGTAGTTCCAGCTACTTGGAAGGCTGAGGCGGAAGGATCGCCGGGGATCGAGGTCGAGGCTGAGGTAGCCGGGAGTAGCCACTGCACTTCAGTCTGGGTGACAGAGTGAGACTCCAACTCAAAAAAAAAAAAAAGAACATAATGGAAAGTAAAATAGATCAGGGAAATAAAATGGAATGGATGGGCTATGATTTTATGTGAGTGGGCAAGCACAGCCTCCCTGTTAAGGGGACATTTGAGCAGGGGCCTGAAGCTGTGAGAGTGAACTGAGTCCTGCAAGTATTTGAAGGAGGAGATTTCAGGTTTTAGGAGCAGCAGGTGCATGTGCCCTGAGAGGAAAGGGGAGTCATGGAAGAGAAGCCTAGAGGAAGAGAGGAAGATGGAGAGGAGAAGAGGGAAAAGAAGTGGCCAGGAGGCAGGTCGTGGAAGCTTGATATCAGAATCAGAGGATAAGAACTTGAATCAGAGGATAAGGACTTCCAATTTCATTCCAAGGGACATAGAATCCCATTGGAATGTGTTGGGTGAGGGATATAATCGGACCAACTATCACTCATCACTCTAGTTTCTGCTCAAATGTCATTTGCCAAAACATATCATACTCCTCTCCTCAATCTATATCCTGTGTCCCATCGATTCCTAGCGCCTGGAACATGCCAGGCCCTGCCTTCAGTGCTCAGCATACAACAGTGAACAGATTGGGCCAAGCTCCTGCCTGCGGGAATCTTACCCTCTTGTACTTACAATTTACAAGTCACTTTGTGAACTGTTTTATGTTTCTGTCTGCAACTACACTGCACATCCCACCAAGCAGGGTATATCAACTGTATGACTACAGGAACATTATTTAATCTATGGTTTAGGGTCATCCTTTGCAAAATGGGAATAGTAATATTATTCACTTCATGGGATGCTGTGAAGTTTCAATTAGTTAAAATACAAAAAGCACTGAGAACACAGCTGTTGAGAGTTCATACATGTAAATTTGTTTTTATTTTGTTTCTTCTGTATCACCATACTCACCTGGATTCCCACTGTCTCCTCTCTTTCCTTTTTTCATTTAAAATATTTTCATTTAAAAATATTTTTATTGAAGTAATTGCAAATTTATATGCAGTTGTAAAAAAAGAAATACAGGGAGCACCTGTGTGCCTTTTAACCAGTTTCCACCAAAGATAACATCTTACAAAACTGTAGCACAACATGACAACCAGGATATTGACATTGAAACAATCCACCAGTCTTATTCAGATTTCCAGTTTTACTTGCACTCCTGTGTGTGTGTATGTGTGTGTGTGTGTGTGTGTGTGTGTGTGTGTGTGTGTGTGTGTGTGAGTGTGTGCACATGCATGTGTATTCCATTCTATACAATGATGTTACATGACAGGTTCACATATCCACCACACATAGAGATACAGGGTGGTTCCATCACCACAAGAATCCCTTTTTTATTGTTAAAAAAAATAACATGGTACAGAATGCCACATTTGAACCACTGAGGAACATGATTGGAATTTCCAGTTTGTAGCTATTATAAGTAAACTTCTACATCTATGTAGAAGTTTTTGTGTGAAGGTGAGTTTTCCTTTTTAGGAATAAATGCCCAAGAATGCAACTGAATGTTTTATAAGAAACTTCCAGATTGTTTTCCAGAGAGACTGTGTTGCATTTCAACTGATAATGTCTGCGTAATCCAGTTCCTGTGTCTTCACCAACATTTGGGGTTGTCACTATTTTTTATTTGAGCCAATTTAGTAGGTGTGTAGTGATACCTCCTTGTAGTTTTCATTTCCATTTCTCTAATGGCTAATTATGCTGAACATTTTTCATGTGCTTATTTGCCATCTGCACACCCTCTACAGTGAAATGTCACCAAATGTCTTTTGTCCATTTTATAATTAGATTGTTTTGTTTTTTACTGTTGAATTTTGAGAAATTTTTATAAATTCTAAATACTAAGTCTTAGTCAGATATGCAATTTGTAAATGCTTCCTCCCAATCTGCAATTTGTCTTTTCATTCTCTTCACATGGTCTTTTGCAGAGGAAAAAAAAGGGATAATAATTTTGAAAAGGTTCACTTACACATTTTTCCTTTTATGGATTTTTTTGTTGCTTTGAACTCCTTTTTTTTTAGACCCAGATCCCAAAGATTTTATCCCATTTTTTCTAAAAGTTTTATAGATTTCCAATGTACAGTTAAGTTAATGAACCATTTTCAGTTAATTATTGTGTATGGTGTGATGTTTAAGTTGAAGTTCATTTATTTTGCCTATGGATGCACAATTACTCCAGTTCTATTTGTTGAAAAGTCTAGCCTTTCTAATTGCTTTGCACCTTTTTCTATTGGTGTCAATATTGCATCACTTCATGTGAAGTATGAACACCTTACTTCCATTCAGGTACATTTGCCTTCACCACTTTCAGATATCATTGTCTTGAATATCAGATGGTAGTATAATTTTTTATTTCAATAATCACATGTGATTTATAAAATTCAGAGGAAAGAGATAGTTTTTGTCTGTAACCCATATTTCTGTTCTTTCCCTTGTTCTTTCTTTATTTCTAGTGCTTCATGATTTCTTTTCTCTTTCGTTTCTGTTGGAAGAGTCTTTCTGGCACGCATTTTTTTCTCAGCTTCTCTTCATCTAAGGATGACTTTAATGCCCCCTTCATTCTTGAGGGATGATTTCCCCAGTATAGAAATTCATGGTTGACAGCTCTTTTCTCTGCTCACTTACTTCCCTTGATAGTCATTCAATTGGGCGTTCACCTATAGGTCAGGTGTCCTTTCTCTCTGGCTGCTTTCAAGATATTTTCTTAACTGCTTCCAGATGTTGAATTAAGATGTGCCCAGATGTGAGTTTCTTTGGGTCTATCTGGTTTGGGCTTTGTTCAACTTGTTGAATCTGTGGATTCTATAGGTTTATGCATTTCACCAAATTCAGTGATTTTTTTTTAAGCAATTATTTCTTCAAATATTTTTACATCTCTACTATCCTTCTTCTCTCTTGAAATTCTTATGACATGAGTGTTGGAAATCTGAGTATTGTCCCACACATTCTTGGGATGCTTTTCACTTTTTTTTCAGTCTATTTTTCTTTTTTTGTTCAGAATAGTTAAATATTTCTGTCTGTCCTCAATCTTACCAGCTAAGTCCTCTGTCATCTCCACTCTACTATTGCACTCCTCCAGCAACTTTTTAAAATTCCTGTTACTATATTTTTTAGTTCTATAATTCTTTTTTACAACTTCAATTTCTTTGCTAAGACTTTTTTTTTGCTTTGCTTTTCATTTGTTTCAAGAGAATCTGTAATTGATTGCTGAAACATTTTTATGACGACTAGTTTAAGATCTTGTCAGATAATTCCGACATCAGATCCATCATGTTGTTGGCATCTGTTAATTGTCTCTTCTCATTCAAATGGCGATTTTCCTGCTTCTTGGCATGACCGGAGACTTTCAATTGTGTTGTGGATGTTTTGTCTATTAGGTTAGGGTATTCTGGGTCCTACTTACATATCTTATTTTATTTTAAAGATGTGGAGTACAATTCAGGATTAGGTATATAAGTGGACATTGTACAGGTAAATTTGGGCCTTCCTTTGGTCCCCCTTCTCCTGGTTTTAGATCAGGTATGCTTATTAATATTATGACACCCCCCCTTCCCCCGGCAGTTTCTGGCTGCTGCCCACCCCCTCTTCTCCCCTTCCCCAGCCCCTTGGCAGTTTCTGGCTACTGCCAATCCCTTTCTTACTGTATAATGGTAAATGTTTAGGGTCCACTTATGAGTGAGAACATGTTGTACTAAGTTAGTTTATCAATTGGTCCCCTGTTTATTTTAGCACATAGGTCCTGGACAATTTTACGGACTGTGGCTCTAATGACAGTCTAATTTTCAGAGTCTTCGTACTATTATTTGAGTTTCTTGGTCTATCTGGAGCTCTGTGGGGGCTCCCTTTGTTCCCTGATGGAGCAACCTGAGGGCAGAGGGGTTTCTGCCTGCCAGGCCATCAGCTTTTCTTATGGAGGAGGGGAGTTTTAGGCTTCCTTGGCTGGGCAATCATTGTGGTGGGAACCCATTGCCCGACCGCACTGGAGCCAACCTCTCAAGCGTCCCACTGTGTCTGGACAGAAGAGGGAAGTCTCAGACCTGAGGGGACAAAGAGGATTCCCAGATTGTGCCATTTAATTTGGAACTTCTTCACCAGTCTGTATCTCCAGGCTAGAGAGGGGAGTCTCAGGCCAAGTGGGGAAAGAAAGTGTCTCCTCTAACCACTTATTCTTGGCAAAGTTCCCAGTTGTACTCACAGTGGGGTTCTGGGTCCATCTATTGTTATGGGAAGGGCTCAATGAAGAAATAAGTCCCCATGGGCCAGATTCCATTGCTAGCCTGGGAGATGGGAAATGCAAGTCTCTTTCTTCTATAGAGTTTGGGACAGAAGATGCTGACACTCAGCTGTTCCTCTGATCCTTGAGCTCCTAGCCAGTTTGGCTTCCTCTTGACCCTTTGCTGAATTCTGCAGTGGCTGTCTTTGGCATGGTTTCCAGGCTTCATAGCTGTACTTGGCAAAGAGCCACCATCTTATTTAGCCCCAAGTTCTCCTCACCTCCTCTGTGGGCCCCATCTCCCCTCTGCTAGCTCTGCTCCACTGAAACTGCTTCCAGGGCCTTCCCTCCTCTCTCCTTTGTCCCTAGATACAAGTCCTCCTTGGGTCCTGCTTAGTCTCATGCCTCAGGAAACATCTATGTGCTGAGATCTCTCAATTTTCTATCTGAAGGTAGAGCCTCGGCCTTGAACTCCAGACTCAGATATGGATCCAGCTACTACACAACATCTCTAATTAATTTTTTTTTATGCATCACAGTCTTGTCTGAAAAAGTAGTACCATTAATTTTCTCCCTTACACCAATGACTTCTCTAGTTTTTTCAATATTAGGAAACCATAGAACACCACCCAATGTTCAGACCAAAAGCGCAGTAGTGGTCTCTGAGTGACATTTTTCTTAGCAGTCGACATAATGCATTGGTACATATCATCACCTCTATCCTCCCTCATAGCTATGAACCTCATCCATGCTCATGTCCTTTTCTCCATATCACCAGAACAGCCCCTCCCTGCACACCTGATTCCTCTCTTGCTTTTCTACACTTGCCTAAGTGAGTTTTTGAAAGCATAAAGCACCCCAGGGCACAACGTCTTTTAAAACCTTCTGGTGGTTTCCATTTCACTTGAAATAAAAGCCATAAGAAACCATCGATCCAGGCCTGCCTCTACCTCACTCTCCTCCTCCCCCATTTTCCCCTCACCCACAATGCATACCCATGCCAGCCATATTTCTGGCCCTGAAGTCCACAAAACTGACTCCCCATCCAGGGTGCTACTTCTTATTCTTTCTGTTTGGGATGTTTTTACCCCAGATCTACATGTAGTTGCTCCTTGTTCAGGCCACAACCAAATGTCATGTTGTCTAGGAGATGCAAAGCTTTCCTCAGAGTCTCCTCCTTCCCTACCTTCAGGAACATGCTCTGTGATGTTACCTCATTTGAATCTTTCCCAAATCATAGTAAATACTTGGCATCCACTTATTTATTTGCTTGTTTAATGTGTTTATTATCCATCTCCTCACATAAGACCTCATGTTCCTAGAGTACAAGGACCGTTGCTGGGCTGTTCACTGTACCCACAGATCCTACAGACTGTCTCCCACCAAGTAGGGACATAGTGCTAGATGAAGAGTGGATACAATGAATGAGAACCATACGAGGTATTTGAGCAGAGTCATCTTGCTACTGTACTGTTCCTTTGTGATTCAACTGTGAGCCTTTGCTTCAGTTCACAGCAATCTGCTCTAGTGGGTGGAAAAGGGGAGAAGAATGGTTGACCAGAGTGAGATTCTTAGATGAAGGAAAGGCTCAGAAATAACTGACTTTGCTCAGTTTTGTAAGTTCCAGAGCTTGTACCAGAACCCAGATTGCCGGAGGCCCTGTCCAAACTAAGCCCATGTTTCCATCTGTGTTTCTAAACCCAACCCAGAGACATGGAGTCTCTGCTACCCCATGCCTCCAATCTGGTAGAGATGGTGTTCGACTCATGACCTGGCTTGACTTCTCTGCCAATTCCCAGATATCTGACCAGGTCCGTGTTGCTACTTTTATTATGGAGGGAGGAAGAAGAGAAGAGAAAGCAGCAGAGGGAGACTGGGTCAGAAGAGGTGGAGTGAGAGCAGGAGACAAGCTTGTTAGGAAGAGGGAAGGGAAGAATCCAATAAGTGGAAATAAGCAAAAGCAGGGTGCGAGACATAAAATTGAGAAATAATTCTTAAATTAGATGCCTGACTCTGGCATGGATTTTATAGCATATTATGAGATTCTAATGCAAACCAGCGCCTCTGTTTTATTTATGCAGAAAACAGACTGAGAGATCAGTGCAGAGATTCATGAATTTGAACTACACCAGATCTAGTAATAGTAATTTTTTTTCCACCTCTATTTCACTACTTTTCAGTATATGCAGCTCTCAGTGGGGAAATAATATTTTCTTTGATTTCAAATGGTGTCTGAGTCTTTCAGAATCCTTGGGGCTGCAGTGGGAAGTTGGCAAGTCATTCACTCAAGAGCCTGGCCTGGTAGATAGGAATTTATAGACACAATGTCTATAGATAAAGAGTCTCTGGACCCAGAAGGACCATGAAGCAATTTCAGTGCAAAACATGGTCTTTTTTATTAGCCTCATCCATTCATTCATAAGCTACGGTATCGCAACTGTGCAAAGACCCAGTCATCCATTCCCTCATTCACTCCAAGGGTAGGTGTTGAATATCTATTGTGTAGAGAGGACCATGCGAGGCATTGTGGAGGATAGAGGCAAAAGGGAAGCTTGCCTGCTGTTCAGAAAGACCAGAAACCGAGTTTGCAGCAACTTACAAACGCTGTCCAGTCACATAATCTCTCAAGTGTAAAATAAGGAAGGCACTCGGTGATTATGCAGGTTTTGAGGGAGCATAGTGACAGAGTTAGTTCATAAAACTTTCCCAACTTTTCAGGTCTGATTTCCCCATTTGCTGGTGAAAATACTTGCATAGTTGATCGAAAACTTTTTTATAAACTAACTTAATCACTTTATAGGTATAGTCAATAATTTCTATTTTTTAAAAAGTGTGCAAAATTTCAAACATACTTAAAGGTGAAGATGTTTTATTTTTTATCATTGCTTCATCTATTCATTTATGACTTTTTCATCCCTTTTTTGCAAATGTCAGATATTGAATCATTTCACTACTAAAGATTTCAGTATGTATCTCTAAAATATTAAAAATTTAAATGTATAACCAAATGCCATTATTATATCTGACACAATTAACAATAATTTCTTACATGTATGCAATATCCAGTCTATGGTCACATATCTTTGACTGCTCATAAATGTTTTTATATAGTTGGTTGGTTTGAATTAGAATCCAAACAAGGTTGATGTATTGATTTTGGTTAAGTCTCTAACATCTCTTTATTGCTCAAACATTCCTGGACCCATTTTATTCTGTGCATTAACTTTTTCCAGAATTGGATCAATTGTTCTGTAAATGCCAGCCATACTAGATTTGTCTGCCTGTTACTTTCAGTGTCATTTAAGTTGATCTTTTATTCCTTATTATTTTATAAATAGAAAGTAGAGATTTTAGTCATTTCAGATGTAATGTTTTGGGCAAGAATACTTTATAATTAGAACTGTGTATGATCCATACTGCTCACACCAGGGAAGACACTTTATGATCATCCAAACTTTAGGGATGCTAAGATCAATCAGGGAATTTTGGTGGTGACAACTCAATCTCTCCATTGTCAGATTCCTCAGCCATCATCTATATAATGGAGTCATCCATTGAAAACTATTATCCAAGTCAATTATTCCTTTGGTTGGTAAAATGATATATTTTTTAAAATTCTATAATTCTTCTATACTTAACAACTTATAATTTTAATGAGTAAAACTAAAAAGGACCTTAATGTGTACTCAGTGGTATTACTGTATGTTACTTTTTTTTTTTATGTGCAATAGAGGAAGGGTACTGGCCCTTTCTAACTCTTCATTTTTTTATAGCAGAAGATGAATGCCAAGTTATTTCAACTCTATTCCTGTTTATTGAGATTTGACTCTGTGCAGGGCTCTTTGGCAGGTGCCTGGATACCTGAGCTGCCTTTGCCTTCAAGAAGCTCAGCATCAGTAGGAGAGAAATAACAAAAGAGTCACATTATATTCAACACTTAGCAACAGAGCCATGAATGAGGAACAGCATTGGCATAGAGCAGATATGATCAGATATGCTTCCATGAAACAGGACGATTTAACAAAAGACAGAACATGGAAGTTTACCCTTGATGAATAACTATGTTTCTAAGTAAACGTGAGTTGAAATTCAGATACCGCCTAGAAGGGCAGAATAGTTTAAGGGCTGAAGATGTGAGACATCTCAGCATGATCAGGAGTTTCTATGTGGTCAAGCATTGATGAAGAATGAAAGAATAACCATCTAACTGATTGCCAGAACCTACCTGACACCAAAAGGGGTCATAATCCGGGACTACCTCAGGTAGATCCTGGTAGGTTGTCACCCTAAATACATAGCTCAAAATAAGGATAAGGAAAATGAAACTGGAGAAGTAGAAGAAAATGTGGGACCCAGGATGTAAAGAACACAAATCTTTAGAGTATTAATGTTTGATTAGTGTTTTCAGCAGAATAATGCCTCTTGATGAAGGCCATATCCTACCCCTCAAAAACTAAACACATCAGGTTATATGTCAAAGGGCATTGCTATTGAAGGAACCAAGGTTACTAAGCAACTGACTTTAAAATAGGGAAATTATCCCAGATTATCTGAAAGGGGGGATTTAATATGAGGGTGCTTAAAAGAAAATGAGAGAGAAAGAGGGTAGAGTCAGAGGAAGACAGGATGACAGAAGCAAGGTCATAGTGTGGAAGACTCAACCATCCATTGCTGGATTTGGAGATGAACAGGAAGGTTACAAAGCCAAAGAATGTAGGCAGCCTCCAGAAACAAAACAATAGTAAACAAATTTTTCCCTGGAGACTGCAGAAAGGCCCTGCAGACACTTTTGTGAGACTCATATTAGACTTCCATAGAGCTATAAAATAATAATCTGTGTTGTTTTAATCCACCAAATTTGTGGTAATTTGGCACAGAAAACTAACACAATAGAAAACTAATATAATTGGCTATGATAAAGAGAGAAGTACAGTGAATCCAAGATTTCATTTTTGGAAAACTAGATGAATCATGGGATCATGCATTGATAAAGAATAAATAAATATAGTTTAAGAACAAAGATGATGCATTTAATTTAACAGATAAAATTATCTAAATCTTCAGTAGCCATGGATATTGACATTCCTGAGGTAAATAGCACTGGCAAAGACCTATTGACTGGATGAATCTCAAGAGATTTTTATCTTCCATGTGCCATTCAGGATATCACAGGGTGAGAAAATGTCCCTGAACCAGCCTAATTCAGAGTGTGAAATGTTCACCAGCATTTGAAGTCCCTTACATCATAATATTCCTGGGTTCTCTCTTCTGACCATGCCTAGAATCATGCTTCACTGCTTGGTATTTCACAAAGTAAATAACCGCCAAATAGATTATGGTAAGTCCTAGCATCTTGTGATAACTATAGTGTGCATTTATTTCTTGTACATCCACACAAAATAATCTTCTTTCAGAAGGCTTTGTATCAAACCATGGATTTGTAAAGAAGATCACACAAATCTGACCTCAAGATTGCCGTATTACCTAACCCAGAGTAATTATAGATAGGCATCCTTGACAGAAATTTGTTCCAGAAGTGGACACATGAGTCCTTATAAACCTGAAATAGTTTAATCTTTAGAGGGTGAGGAAGGCCTATTTGACGGGATTACACAGCTGTTAGCGTCATCCCAACATCTCCAGTATCCATATCTCTCCATGTGAAGTAAATTGCTGGATCAGTCAGTTCAAGCTAATTGTGCTGCAGTAACAAACACCCTGTAAATATTAATATCTTGAGACAATAACAAATCTTTGTTTCTTACTCACATTACAGGTCAGCAGTGAGTTTATTACTCCAGGCGCTTCCTCATTCTGGGATTCCAGCAGATGTAGGAGCCTCCGTCTGGAAGACTAATGAGTCAGGACAAATGGAGAGTAATGGCAGGCCCACCCAATGGCTCTTAAAACTTTTGCTAGACCCAGCAAAATCAAGTCAATTCTGCCACATCCCATTGGCCAGGAAAGCTTGGATAAGCCTAAAGTCATAGGACGGAAAAGAGAATTCTCTCACTAAAAGGAGAAGTGAGGAGTTGAAAGTGATATTACAACCTGCTTCACTCTGTTGAGGGGAACCAGAGGTGACAAGAGACGAATAGAAATCAAAACAGTCATTAAGTTCCGGGTTCTAAATACTCCTGAGTGATGAGTGTCTAACCTAACCCAATCACTTCTTTTTATATAAGGGGATTTGAATTAGATTTCTGTCCTTAATATTATAAAATAACCTAGCAGATTCGTATTCAATTTATTTAGAGAAGAGGCCTACTATGTAATTTTGGTAAAGCTGAAATCTAAGATAGGTTTATGTAGATATGACCTTAGGTTTACACCATCTATTTTTTTTTCAAGCAGTCAAATTGCAATGTCTGATACGGTTATTCAAAATTCTTGTATAATATTTCTTTGTAGTCTTTTGAATTGAATTCGAACATAAATAAAGTGTGCAAATCTTAAGTTTATACCTCACTGCTTTTTATAATAAAGAGAACTGTACAGAGGCAGATTATAAAAAATTAAATGTTACTGACATCCCAAAAGCCTCCCTCATGACCCTTTCATGGTTAATAACATAGAACTTTATACAAATGATACAGTACATATTCAAATTTATATCTGAAAGATCCATTTGGTTGCATTTAGCCATGTTTTAAAAATTTTGTTGATGTATATTTCATTGCATGGACATACTGCAGTTCATTTATACATTCTAATATTGGTATACATTGGGTACATTCTAGGCTTTTACAACAAAAGCTGATTTTTCCCATCTTTTGGTATGTATGTTTCTACTTCTGTTGAGTATACAATGCAGAAGAAGAAATGCTTTTTCAGTGTCCCAAAGAATCTGTGCTTGTGGAGGAAACTGTTTCTCATTTCTGGAACTTTTTGGTTTACTTGTTTCAAGGTTATATCAGATGGATTGCTATGTTATTGATCATTGTTATATCTATTTGTGGAATTGACCATTTGGTCATTATGAAATGTCCTTCTTCCTGTAATAACACTTACTGCTGTGTCTGATATTAGTTCACCTATACCAGCTTTCCTTCAGTTATTGTTTGCATTGTGTAGCTTTATATTATTTACATTCAACCTTTCTCACTCCTTTTCTTTTTTTTCTTCTTTCTTTCTTTATATATATATATAATTTTAAAGATGTGGGGTACAATTCAAGGTTAGGTATCCAAGTGGACATCGTACAGGTAAAGTTTGGGCCTCCCTTTGGTCCCTACTTTACCTGGTTTGAGATCAGGCACACTTATTGAGGTTATGTGTCCCACCCCCACCCCTACCCCAGCAGTATCCTGCTACTGCCAATTCTTTGCTCCTTTTTTATATAATTTCTACTATTGTTGTTGTTATCTGCAATTTTTAAATCCTATAATATGACCGTCTTGCTTCTCATTTAGAGCATGTAGTTTATGCTCACAGTGCATTAGATTGAACCCTGTGAAGTTGCCAATATTTGAATTTTTGACTAACATAAAGATAATTTATGTGCTTCAACCTAGTAATTACTACATATTTGATTTAAATCTATAATCATACATTTTGTTTTCTATTTCTCCCAGGTTTTTCCTTTCTCCTTCTCTTCTTGAATTATTTGTATTAAGTATGTTTTATGATTCCATTTTCTTCTCCATTAGCTTGTTATATATTCTTTTCCTATTATTTTAATAACTAAAATAGAGATCATAATAGACACCATTGACATATTACTTAAATTGGTGGTTTAATAAATCCTGAGCAACACAAGGTCTTACAACACTTTTAAGGTTCTTTCACCAGCCTACGTCCTTTTGGTCTTAGTATAAATTATCATCCCTAGTTCTTCACTAATCCTTCAATCCCTTCCTTCAATAAAATTCTAATTCATGACATTTGCTACATGACTTTGTAATTCCTCACATTCAAGGAGGAAGATTCTCCTTCCCTATGCCATAATTTTCAGTTGGGCCCATGGTTTGCTTTGGAATATGTGTGGATGAAATAGAGGGCACTTGGTGGCACAATTCCTTATGAAACAGCAAGTGTTGTCCATTGATTCCTTGTGCTTCATTCATTTGCCATGTGTGGGACATTCTCCAACTATCCAAGGAGTCCAGGGAGAACTGACAAGTGAAGAAGATCTGAATTAATGGCCTGGGGCCAGACCCAGCGGTGCCCAGCTGTGCCCAATCTGCTAATAAGCCCACTTAATTAATCTTCCTTTATGATCTCGCATTTTTTATTTCTGTCGTTTCCATTTGGATCTTTCTATAGTTTCCATCTATCTGTTGAATTCTCAGTTTCTTTTCACTTCTCTACTAAGTCCTCTGACATAGCTGCCATAGGCATTTTAAAGAGCCTATTTGATAATGCCACTAGCTAGGCTATCTCTGAATGTTTCATGACCATTTAGTCTCATGATCATGGGTCTCATTTTTCTTATTTCTTTTTCATGCGTCATGTGAAATTTTTATTGTATTCCGGAGACTTTCTGTAAAAAAGGAAGTACATCCAAGTAAATATTTACTCAAGAACAGAGCATGCCCCTGTTTCTGCCACTGGTGTGTGTGTTAGTGTGTGTTAGTGTGTTAGTGTGGGTTGAACCTATCTACTCAGCAGTTGAATTGAGTCCAGGCGTTGTTGTAACTTAAGATGCATTTCATTGCTAGAGTGGAATACTTGAAGGTGGGATTAAGACCTTTTCTTTAGCATGACCTGTGATCTGAACACTGGTGAGATCCTAGAAATCACCTTTTGCCTTGGGGCACAGATATCAACTTTCCAAATCATAGGAGTATTTCTTCTGCTTTTCAGTCAACATGCCAGCTTGTGGGATTGTTGGGGAGTTCTCTTTTCTCTTCAGTCTTGCCCCCAGTTTTCTGCATCTCAGATGTCTCTGCAGCCTTCTGCTTCATCCCAGTTTCAGTCTGCTCCTGTCTTAGAGAAATTCCTGGTTAGACTTCTGCCCCATTCCACACTTTATGACTATGGCAATGCCCTAGGTGAAGTTCTGCAGACCTGTAAGTCCAGCATTACCACTCAGAGACCGGATTGTATATCACAATATATCAGCCCATTTATGCACCTCAACTCTTAAATATTTGTGAGCTATTGAGAAACCTCATCATACCCTTAACATTCTACAAACACCATGCACTGTCCCAAGTGTGAATGCCTCAGAGCTTGCAAGACTTAGAAATATATTAATATATGATTTGAGGAGAGAGCAAGTAAAGGCCACTTAGCCCATTACAATGCATTTTTACTTTAATATTCAGTTCCCTCTAGATAGTTTAATTGTTTCCTGAGTGAGTCTAACATTTTGATTCAGTATTGGTTTCCCCTTCCCCCCTTAATTTTCATGTATGGTTCCTTCTGTTTGAGCCCAAAATAGTAACCCAGCCTCATTTACACTGTTTAGGATTTAAAGCATATGAATTAAGTTATTACTTAACAGTTTATTCTCTTGGCCTTGAAAACTGTTGCTTAGCTTGTCTATAGAATGCATCTCTTTTCTTCCCAGAGCTGACCAATTTGCTTTATTCTATAACTAACAAAATGTGTTCAACTAAAAAGAACCCATTTCTGAAGAAAGGAGCACCTGAGGATCTGAAATAATACCACACTCATGAAAGTAGAACTGTTGGTCGTGGGGCAGTAAAGCACTTTGTGGTGGACATGGTTTACCTACTTGTCTGCCATTTCCAAAAGTTCATCCCTGACCAGGCCAAGTCACACCCCAGCCTAGGGCTCCCTTGAGGTTTCCTGTTATGGTTTGAATGTCTCCCCCAAATTTCGTGTGTTAGAAACATAATCCCCAAATTCATATGTTGATTGGAGTTGGCCTTTGTGAGTTAATTAGGATTAGATAAGGTTATCGAGTGGGGCCTGATGGTTTTATAAGAAGAGGAAGAGACCTGAGCTGACATACCATGTGAGCCTTCCACCATGCCATGATACAGAAAGAAGGCCTTCATCAGATAGCAGCACCATGCTCTTGGACTTCCCAGTCTCCAGTACTGTGAGCTAAATAAATTTTTCTTTATAAATTACCCAGTTTGTGGTATTCTGCTGTAGCAACAGAAAACAGACTAAGAGACTCCCTTTCCCTGATGAGTGTTTTCAGTGCCATTCTAGGCTACCTCCTTGCCTCCTTGACAGCATAGTTCTACCTATATTTGCAGTTTCCTGTTCTGTGGATCTGTCTGCTGAGCTTGTTCTGTCCCTGCTTCATATGTTTCCCTGAAACTACTTCTATTAGAAGAACAGTAAATATGTAAGATGGGGGAGGGGATCTGTGACCCATACTGTAAAGGAGCTTTTAGGGCATGGAAGCTCTTTACAATATCATTTATCTTAAATTCCTGAACATTATATTCTACTACATTTCATATCTGTACTTTTTCATAAAACTTAAATGCTTGAATTGCCACTGAGTAATACTAACTATGTGAAATAAGTCTAAAGACAGTGCCTATCTTCTAAGGTTATCTGAGACTGAGAAAACACATGTTCTGTGTCCAACAAAGAACACTCAATAAATGTTTGCTCTTCTGATGATCTCAAGTCAGGCACTGTTACGTGCTGAGGAGGGGGCACTCAATGAGTATGGACAAATGATACAGGAACTAAAACTCTCGAGCATGGGTCCAAAAGCAAAGAAAAAAAGCCTAATGATCCAGCATGCAATATTGTTTCTACAGATGGTGGAGACGGTAGAATCAACCTAAGGATCAGATCAAATGAACTGCTGTAAAATTTCCATCTGAGGGGAGAAGGAAACAAGAGGAGAGAATAGATCCCTGAAGACCAAACCTGCTGCTCTAGAAAGAAGGTGAGTTTAAATTACTCAAGTCCTAGAAAATTCAGAACCAAATAGACACCCAGGACTGGGGATGGTCATGACAGAGGTAATTTATGCTCACAGGGATCCAATGCACACAGCTTTCACATCTTCCACAGCAGTTTTCCTCTGTAATGCAGAAATATGCTGAGAGTTCCTGCTGAGATAATTTAGGAGACTGGGGTGATCTTACCAAGCTCCCAACTTGGCCAAGGGCTGAATTCTACAGCTGCTTCTGGATGGAAAGGGGGTAGGTGAAACTGTGGTCTGTTGGAAGGAGCATCTCCATGTTAGTCTGTTTTCTGCTACTCCGCAGCCCCTGGAAGAGTGACCTATGTATGGACTGAAATTGCCAAGTCAACCTAGAACAGGTAACTGAATTACTTCCGCTTTTGTCCCTGCCCCTCAGGGGTCCAAGCCCTCCACTTCTTGATGACTAGTTCTACAACTCTTCAAAAGTGTCTTGCCTGGTCCTTCCAGCACCGGGAGGAGCAAGACATGCAAGAGCAGTGAGCTTCCCTGTCCCTTCACACCCTATACCTCTGGTGGCCATTCTGAATCAGAAATGGCTGAGCAGACTCAGGTGTCCTTAAAGAAAGCCTCTGGGCCCACCTGAACAGAAAGTCGCAAGAGGTCTCCACTGTGGCCTCAGATCCCAGCCAGCTGTCCCAGTCCAGTTAGTCCTGTAAAGTTAAGGGGTTCTAGCTGCTTCCTCAATCCCTACTGGGTCCTTGGGTTGCATTTCATCAAGGGAAAACACAGGGGACTGAGGAGACACCTGGAAACTCTGAACGTCTAACAGTAGGAGCACAGAGCCCTTGTACTCAGTGGAGATGAGCTAAGAAGCAGTAACTAAAATATAAGAAGGCAAGTGTTCTGGAGATGATTCTCAAAGCTCTGTGGAAGTCACCTGTGATCACTCCCTTTCCTTCTCTGTTGATCCAGGTTCTGTTAGTCTCCACCTCCCAGGACATCTGCAATCTACCACTGAGGACTGACACTGCTCAGACCAGGACATCTGTCTCATCTGGGTCAGTAAAGGAAGCTGCCACCTTGTCTCCTAACTTTGCCTTCAGTGGACACTAGCTGGACAACTGCCTAATTCAGCAACTCCATCTTCCTAGGATCCTTTAGTGTCCGTTTGTCTTGTATCTCTCAACCCAGCAGAAAAACTCACCAAAAAAAGGCCACTGTGGCCAGGCTCGGAGGCTCAACCTGTAATCCCAGCACTTTGGGAGGCTGAGGCGAGTGGATGACCTGAGCCGCAGGTTCAAGACCAGTCCAGGCAACTTGAAGAGACCTTGTCTCTACAACAAATAAAAAATTAGCTGGGTGCAGTAGCACACACCTGTAGTTCCAGCTACTTGGAAGACTGAGGGGGAAGGATCGCTGGAGCCTGCAAGCCAACGCTGTGGTGGCTGTGAGCATGCCACTGCACTGCAGCCTGGGCGATGGAAGGAGACACCAACTCAAAAGAAAAAAAAGAAAGAAAGAAAGAAACCACTGCTTGCTACCATCTATGGGCTCTGCCCTGCTTTGACCCTGCTATCCCCACAGCATGGTGGTGTCAAGTACATACAAGATCCCGACACACACGAGGTCTCACCACACATAAGGTCTCATCACACATGCGACTTCACCCCACAGGAGATCTCACCACACACATGGCCTCACCACACACACGGTCTTACCACACGCAAGGTCCCACCATACATGAGTTCTTACCACACATAAGATCTCACCACACACGAGATATCACTACACACAAGGTCTCCCCATACACGAGGTCTCAGCACACAATATTTCACCACACGGGACGTCTCAACACACACGTGGCCTCACCACACACATGGCCTCACCACACATACTTTGTGTGTGGGTCTCGCCACACACAAGATATGACCACACACAAGATTTCACCACACACCAGGTCTCAACCATGCCCATGACCTTATTGTTTCTGCCATGCAGGACTCTCACAGCTGTAGCCTTGATTCTGTTGTTGCTACTCATCTGGGCTCCTCTTACAGATCTAAAAAATTCCTATTTGTACATCAAGACTTAGTTCAACCATCCTTTGTTCTACATTCTCCTACATCTACAGGCAGATTAAAAAATAATAGCAAGCCGGGCTCGGTGGCTCAGCCTGTAATCCCGCGCCTTTGGGAGGCTGAGGTGAGTGGATTGCCTGAGCCCGCGGGTTTGAGACCCGCCTGGGCAGTGAGACTTCATCTCGACAATAAATAAAAAAAAAAACCAGCCGGGCGTGGTAGCGCACGCCTGTAATTCCGGCTACAAGGAAGGCTGAGGCGGAAGGATCGCCAGAGCCCAGCAGGTCGAGGTTGCGGTGGCCGGGAGCGGCCACTGCACTCCAGTCTGGGTGACAGAGTGAGACTCCAACTCGAAAAAAAAAAATAATAATAGCAATAGCAGATTTTAAAACACCCATGCCGAGCAATGGCCTCTTGGGTGCCAGGCATATCCACTCACCTATGTGGCTCCTATGCTTGCTCACATAACACTCACGGTGACCTATCAGGGTGCTAGGGTCACTAGGACAGACAGACAGATAGACATGCACAGTTCCCAGGGCCAGCTGATTAACTTGCAGGACTTTTGCAAGCCAATCATTAAACACAGTCATGAATTCAAATTAAATGATATAAATTATAATTACATAAATTATATCAAAAAACAAAGGTATTAAATATATAAACCCGTCACTAACTGATTTTTTGACTACATTTACTATTATCAATGCTCTTGAGATTACTTACATCGATTGCATCTGTGTAGAGGACACACTATATCATGGTAGCCACTGCAGCCTCCCCCAGCCCAGTACCAGGGATGCTGAGTTGGTAGCTTGAAATTGGCCGTGATGGGTATATTTCACCATGGGAATTGGCAAATGCTATTACTCAGACTTAATGTATTAATTTGTTTGCTCCTTGTCTAGATTTAAGAAAATCATGGATAAAATGTTAATAATGGAGATTAAACTTAAAAACTTTGTCCTATCTGTTGCTCATACATTATAAATAGAATAAGAAGTTGAGAAAATATTCCTTAAGTATTCGAGCTCTATTATATGACTCAGTGAGGAATTTGTTCTCATCGTTCATGTGCCTTTTGCATTTTTTCACTTTTGTCTTTTTTGTTAACTCGAACAAAAATATCAGCCAACATTCCTGTTGGAACTACACTCATTAGTCAATTTTGTGAGCAACTTTCTTGCTCAATTGGATTGAAATTAATCATTTTTATAGTAAAATGTATAGTAAAGTTTTATGTGTATATATGTATGCATGTGTATTTTTTTTTAAAGAGTGCTGGTTAACATTTACCAGCACCTCATTACAATAACCCTGATAAAGCAAGTATAATGGTTATTATTATGTTTTTTTAGCTTTATTGGGGTATAATTGATAATTAGAAATTGTACATATTTAAAGTGTAGAGCTTGATGCTTTGATATACATATACATTGTGAGATGATTACTGCAGTCTTGTTAATCACCATATCCACCACCCCACATAGTTACTTTTTTTTCAATATAGTGAGAACACAAGATTTACTCTCAGCAAATTTTAAAGATACAATAGAGTATTATTACGTAGAGTCAGTATACTGTACCACAAGTGTGATTTTTAGTATCCCCACGTTACAGATGAGGAAGCAGAGGCCCAGAGAGGTTACTGAAGCTAGCCAGTATCTCCCAGCTATTAAGTGACAGAGCTGGGACTTGAACCATGCCCCTGTATATCAGAACCTAAACTCATAGTTTCTATGCCATATTTCCTCCTGAATTTAATCTCTCCCTCCTCTGGATTACCAGAACATTTGTACAAACACATCTGTCAGTGTCATGATAATTTCAGGATAATTAACAGTGTTTCTTTTTTCCCTAATAGACTCTTTTATTTCTCTTAGTCCAATGGCTATTGTAGAGTCCCTAACAAACAGTAGGCAGTTAATAAATGTTTAAATAAATAACACAGTCCCCCCTGTGCTTTACATTTTCGGCCTTAGGTTTTGGAGCAGATCTGCCTTCTCTGCCTCCCAGCAACCCCATCTCTGCCTGTCTGGAGCACACCATCTCTGCACATTGAGATATCCTCCAGGAAGCTGTCCCCTCACTCTCCCCAGAGCCCACCATGTATGCTTTTTCTGTCTTTCCATTAAGATGCTCCTGTACTTCCTGCAAATGGTACCCATGCTCATGTATGCCTTGGGTTTCCAAAACCCCAAAGAAGTTTCCCTCTTGTAGATGAGAATTCAGTGAGCAAGTCATGTGACCCATTATGTACAAGGCCATGACTGTGAGGAAAACAGTCTCTGCCTTTGCAGAATGTCAAGTCTGGGTTTCTTGTTTATTTCTAGATCTTCCATTACTCCTCTGGCCATTCCTAGCTCTCCACAGGCTCTCAGTAAGTGAGGGGTGGTTGGAACATATTCTTCTGTAGACACATTCTTCATCCTTCTGAAGGTCTGAGAAGAGCAAGGCAGGCTGACCTTGATCCAAAAAGAAAAAGAAAGACAGGAAGGAAGGGAAGAAAGAAAAGAAAAGATGCGTCTTTAAGCTCTGAGATGGCTAGAAAATGAAATAATCATGTTAAACAGTGAACATGACATGGGTCCCTGCTGTTATTAGGGACAATTGTGACTCCTTGTGCATCCACACAAACTCCAAAATATTAATCAATAACAACTGAAAATCTATGTGGGAATGGGAGAACTCTAGTGGGGAAACAGGTTCAGTCTCTCACAAGAAGGAGAAGGTGATGGGGTTTGAGCAAGTAGAGAAGATCCAGCCTGCCCATGGATGAAGTTTCCAGGGGTGGCCTGCAACCATAGTACCCAAACCCCCAACTGTCTAGCTGACAGAGAAGAGAAGGGGATAAGAGCTGGTGTATCTTTTGTTAAGATCCTTCTTGCTTGCCTTTCCTCGGAGCTAATATAAACCTAGATCCAGACAGACAGAGAAGGGCCTGTCTGGGAAATCCCTGAGGCCCATCCCTCCTTTTCTCCTCTCAAGACTGATGGAAGAAAAATGATCACCTCAAAAGTGTGTGCATTGGTCCTGAAAGGAGAGGATCATCCCAATTCTCCATTTCTCATGCTGTGTTAGCTTCTTGGCTCTTCTATCCTTGGCTGTATGACTTGAAAAAGTCACTTTGACTTTCTGGGCTTCCATGGCTTCTTCTGTCAAAAGGATTTAATACTTTTTGTCAAGCAAATGATAGTGAGAAAAAAAAAGTAGGTATTTCTAAAATTGGCAGATGTCATCATTCCTTTATGACCTCCGGTGTTGTTTTATACCCAACACAATGGTCTCCTCTATCCTCCAACCTCAATCCTCACTAACAGGACCTGTGTGGAACATTGAAAACACAACTGCAAATCACCTTGTTTCAAATACTTACATTTTTTAAATTACAAAAGTAAAAAATTAAAGAATCTTTGTTGCCAACAATTCTGATGGTAGAGGTCACAAAAATGCCTCTTGACCCATTGATCCCTCCCTCCCCCCTACCCTACCACCAGAAGTAACTCATGTATCTGGGCAGGAACACTGGAAACTTATTTTTTTAATCTTGGAAGCCCAGTGAGCAGGCAGGAGTAGGTTGCCATTTTCTGATTAATATCTGCACATCTCTTCCTTTGTGGTCAGGTGCTGGTGGCTCCTGGCCCATCTGTCTTTGTGCTGCTGCTCCTCTGGGTGATTATTCCTGAGCATATGGCTTGTTTGGATGACAAACTCCCCCAAAGCAGTGCTAGCTGGCTACCTAATTGCTGCGTAGAGATTTGTCTAGCACATGGCCTCAGCATCCATTCTAATGGAATGTCACATCAGGCCTGAAAAACTACCTTCCATAGTCCCCATGTTTTGCAGACAGAACAGCTGCGGCATTGACAGAAAAGTTTCCAAGAACCTAAGAGGTGGGATGTGGCAGAGTCAAAAGTTAAGGGAGCCATCTTTTGACTCCTGAGTCAATATTTTGTGTTATTTTGTTTTCACTATTCCTCCGTGCTTCAAAAAAAATGCAATTATATAGTCATGCTCTCTTTGGTCCTTCTGTAAACCCTTTAGATGGACATTTAATGTGATGGGGCAGGAGATACCAATTTGTGAGTCACATGACTCTCCAAATCCAGCTACAACTTTTGACAATTTTCATGTATTCAGCGAGAGACAGAGAAAAAGAGACACAGATATAGAAAGACAGAGAGAGAGAGAAAGATGGAGGGGGAAGAAAAAAGGGGGAGAGAAATACGAGGGGTGACCCATAAAAACCTGGAATTCATCTTTTGATGGTGGGCCTCTTGTAGTACAGGCTTCCCCTGCTAGTTAAGTGTTCTATGAACCCATGGACATCAGTTTGTCAGCTAGCATTGTTGTGAGAGGTTGTGTTCGGCTTCAGTAAATTTCTTTTTTTAACATGCTTGCCCATTTCATGATGTGTGATTTGTGAGTACACCTGCCCACATTGTGCTGAGTGCTAAGCAGTTTTTGACCAAAACCACCATGATCCCCATGTTCCACTCTCCCTGTTTACCCAATCTTGTCCTGAGCAACTTTTTTTTGTTTCCCCAAATGAAGAAAATTCTCAAAGGGAAACATTTTTGCCAATGTGAAAGAGGTGAAACAAAAAATAGCAGAAGCACTAAAAGGTTCAAAAACAATTTTAAGCAGTGTTTTGATAGGTATATTGCATCAAATGGAGAGTACTTTGAAGATAACTGAAGTTTAAATATATAAGAATAAATACACAATGTTTTATAAATAAATTCTGGTTTTTGGAGAGTCCCCCCAGTAAATATCTTGAAAGAATGTTTCTCAAATCCATATTTTGTGCCCAGTATGGATACTTGTAACAGGAAGTCTATGTGAGCATCTCAGAGTGTGATGCAGTCTCTGCAATCAGCACGGGGCAAATTAAGCCCTAATCATAACTGTTTTTGTCTCTTGATGATGTTTTGTCTTATATGACAATTTCTGCAGGAATAATTGATTTTATGGCTTGATTTCATTCCTTGCCTATCATGTTGAAGACATAAACACATAATGAGATTGTTGTCTAACATTCATCGAGATTAAATGGTAGCAGAGTATCTGGGATTAATCAACCCTGTTTCTTTCATTAGATTATCTGGAGCAGCTCAAGCAAACAAGCAGTTTTCGCTCAGTTTGCAGCCTGTCCCCAGCAGATGTGGCCCAAAATTGAGCAGTGATTCCCAGGTAACTGACTATCAAGAGTTCTCCTGTAGGAAAATGACCAAAAGAACAAGAGATAAGGTCAGATGGCTAGCAGGAGCCCTGGCCTTCAGGCAATGTCTGGGAGGATCTCAGATGGAGTCCTGGGGTCAGTGTTTTTCTCCAACAGCGCCTCAGAGATTCCATAAATGAAGCAAATAATAAGTTGGGGTACAGGGTAGTGATAAGAACACTAGCCCTAAGGACAGGGGCACAGAACTCAGCCCAGTCTTGCTTTACCTGGCTCAGTGATCTGAATGAGCCTCCCACCTGTCTGCATCTGTGTCTCCCACCAGGGAAGTGAAGGGACTTGCAGTACTATACTTGGATCCCTTTCAAAGACAGGCAGCACAGGGAGGGCATGTCAGCCAGAGGAACTGCCTCATGCCAGCCCTGTGATCACAGGCTTATTGTCCTAACTTTTAAGTTCAGTTTCCTAAAGTAGTATTGACCTCACATGATCTAGGAGTAAGCTTATCAGATAAGATACAAAATTTCCAGTTGAATTTAAATTTCAGTTTAACAACAAATAACTTTTCAGTATGAGTATATTCCACATATTGCTTGACATATATTCAGACTACCCCCAATCTTGCACACATACATGGTCTTACACCAGGCATCATTTCTTGCCTGAGCATCCTACATCCTCTATTTTCCAATTTGCTTGAAGTGAGCATGAGACATGGCACATTGTTGACTGATATAGATTGGACCACAGAAATTGCCATTTTAGTAGATAACAATGATTGAAAATTGGCAGTTTCACATGATTTAAATTAATGTAAGGGTGATATTATGTCCAGAGCTCCTTTAATGCCCAGATACTGCTTTGGACTGGTCATCTTTCCCTCTGCTGAGTTTTCAAAGAGACAGAATCCACATGGGATAATGACAGATCACAAGTCACAGCAGCACCTCATACCACTTTATAATTTTTACCCTAATGTTGCACTTTCTGGCAAAGTGAAGTGGTAGCAGATGACTTGGGTTCAAAAGCCAGACATTAATCCTTCTTCCCTTCAAGGGGAAAAATAGAAAAGGGCAGCGTGGTTGTTGAGCTGCCTTCAGTAATGACTTGAAAGGGAAGTCTGCACAGAGGTACATGGCCGTCACCCCACAGTGACCCACCCACTAGAAAATGGGGCATATCCTGGAGTCAGGCCACTCCTCTTCCCTGCACACCCCATCCTTTTGTGTCCCCAAAACAAACCTCACTTACTGGGTCATTCCCCAAACTCATCCTGAACTTGACAGCAAAAAGTCACACACAGGAAGAAAGGGAGCACAATTCTTCCTCTAGTCACTCTCATCCCACAGTGAGGACAGCACAAGGCATGCAGGGGAGGGTCACTCACATCACGCTAGAACATTTTGCATCACTGAAAATAACCACTTATTCTTTGGCTGTAGTTGACCAAAGTCCTGCACAGCTCTCGAGATTCAGAGAGCATTCCACCTTGTCCATAAAGCTTCCTGAAAGTGGCTGCTTCTTCTTCAGGATTCCACTGGGCCACTCAAAACGCCCCACTCAGCCTGACCTCATAGAGTCATCCTCTGTCACTTTCAGTAGTGACATGTTCTCTTCTACAGACTTGTTCCTTTTAGAGCGCAGTCCTTCTGTCAGTCTGGCTTGAAACCCTTCAGAGAACTTCCCCAGTTCTAAGGTAGAAGTCACATCTCTCAGCACACATCCATCCTGGATGTCCTGATCTGTGCCCACGTCTGTAGTCGCTCCCCACTGCTCCCTTCCATACACATGGTGTCCACACACACGGTGTCCTGGCACACTGCCTTCTCACAGGCTCACAGGTGCCCAGGCCCTCTGTTTGCTCATGTGCTACCTGGCCTAGATGGCCTGTTTTCACCATCATGTCTGGCTGCCTTCTACTCATTCACTCAGATTTAGGTCAAGTGTTACCTAACCCAAGCAATCTTCTTTGCCCCAAAATCTAGTGTGAAAATACTTTTCCTTTAAATTACCATTGGCTTATGATCCTATTCAAATGCTCTGTGGCTCAATTTGCTCATAGGGAGATGGACTATGCCTTGAGATTTCTGTGTAGACAAGTGCGTCAATGAAGGTCAAGCTCAAAGCCATGCCTGGCACTCATGTCAGTGGAGCTAGTGGCAGACTTTGCTGTATTAAACTTCTCTTGATGTATTTTGGAGCCCACTTTCACACTGAGAGTGTAATTTTGTATTCTTAGTATGCCTATTTCTTGGAACTAATACAATAGCTGTTCAACAAACCTTAATCCGTGAGTGGACAATGAAAACACAACTGTCATGTGTTTGTTTGTTTTTTTCCTCTCTCTCTGAGGAGTTTGTACACTTTTTCTCTTAGCTTCCAAGGAGTGTCATCACAAATTGCCACAAATTGATAGTTCAAAACAACTGGAATTTATTCTATCATAGTTCTAGAGCCCAGAAATCTGAAGTTCAAGTGTCAGCAGAATCATGTTCCCTCCAAAGGCTCTAAGGAGTATTCTTCTAGTTCCTGGTGGTCCCAGGTGTTTCTTGGCTTATGGCCACATCACTCTTGGGGCCTCAATTTCTTCATCTCTGCCACAAGCATACATGACTGTTTTTTGCTTGCATCGGAGTATTTTCTGTTTTCTTTTCTTATAAGGATTTGTCATAAGATTTAAGGCCTCACCAAATCCCAGATGATTTCATCTCCAGATTTTTAATTTAATTACATCTACAAAGATCTTATGTCCAAATAAACTTATATTCACAGGTGCTGGGGGGGGGGTTAGGATTTGAGCATCTCTTTTTGGAGGGACATAATTAACCCACTACACTCCTTGTAATTGGAAATAAGGATTCATTTTCCTTCCGAATTTCCACAGCTACTGGAACATCATTCAGCTACACTGCTATGTGTTAAATGCAATTTGAGGCAGCTATTTCAGGGAAAAGTTGGTTTTGACAGGGGGCCAGGAACATTGGGTTATTTACATGATTTGTGTATGGAAACCATCCGTGACCATTCACTCCAATAAACACTTACTGCTTACAGAAGTGAGTAGAATGCTGGGAGCCTCCAGTTCACATCAGGCATGATCCCTGCCCTCAGTAACAAAGCCCATGTGGTTACAGACACAGATCATTCTGGATCAAAGCAACCACGACTTACCCTAGGCTCTGAGTGAGATGCTGCAGAGCCACGGCGGGGAGGAAGGGAGAGAGATTCCAGGCCTAGCTGTAGGAATGAGAAATGGTGCCTTAGAGGAAGACTGGGGAAGAGTCAGGGTTGATGCTGAGTGTTGGGTGCCTCTAGTGTGGGGGTGGATACCGAGGATAGAAGGGGCGGAATTTGTGAAGAGACGCCACAGGTGAGTGTGGCTGGGGTCCACTCCTGGGGTAGCAAGGGGTATGTGGGCCAAGGAGAGGGCAGAATCCCACAGTCTGGGGAGGTGCTGCCATGAGCCCCTGCAAGGGACTTCATGGGAATGATTCCTTTGTTTCTTGTAAGTTCTTGTAAGGAAATCCTCCCAGAGGAGTGAATGCCAGGTGATTTTACAGGTGCCAATCCCAATCTCAGAACCACCTAACATTACAGAGTGGGCAAGTCTGAATTTCACCTGGCCTCTGGTTTCCTTATCCTCTTGGCAATACGGTGGGAACAGGAGGAAGAGGAGAGCAGAGAAGCAGGAGAATGCCGTGGCAAAAGTCTGGCTGGAGCAGAAGGCCCATTTTGCAGAGAAATAGTCTTTCCAACCCCCTCCAAAACCCCATCCAATAGCCAGCCCAGCCAGTGCTCCTTCCAGAACATATTTCAAATCCCCCAACTCTCAGCCTCTACAAGAGTGTCTGACACCCGTTGAATGTTGACACTCTGGAGCCAGGCTGCATACAGTAATTCTTGTTTCACATTTCAGTTGTTGAAAGTTAAATAATCTCTGGGTGCCTCAGTTTTTTCATCTGTACAATGTAAATAATAATAGTACCTATTTATAGGATTGTTTTGAAGATTAAATGCAATCTCATCCGTAGGTACACACATTTGAGTTGTCAGAGTTAGCAAATAAAATGCAGAGCAAACAATACTTATAAACTAAGTATAAATGTGTCCAAATAGTCCATAAAAGACACTAAAAAACAATATTTGTTATTTATCTGAAGTTCAAAATTATCTGGACATGCTGCATTATTTCTGATAACCCTAACACACACATATGGGCATACACGCACACACACACTCGCCTCACACACACTCACTACACAAATTATACACACCACACACACACACACACACACACACACACACACACACACACACACACCACAGAATCTATATACACACAACACGCACATATAATATACATACATATGTACACAAAACACACACACAATATACAAACCCAAAGCACAAGCACTACACATACATCACATGCACACAAACCACATAGCCACACATCCATACACCACATACTATGCACACACACCACACATCCATATACCACATACCACACACACAAGTACTAGAACAAAGCTGGGAATGTGCTTTCTATGTCTTAGCCATCATTTCCTTCTCTCTGTCACCATGAGTCTGGCAGTTGCTGCTCATATATCTGTGCCTGGCTTTCCTGTGCCCTCCAGTAGATATTGGCCCCAGCAACCAGACTTTGTTCCCATGACAAATCATATTCTGACAACTCTTCCTACACCCTCTGATGGATTTCCACTGGTCATGGCAGCTATAATTCCTCATCAGAGACCACAAGTTTCAATGTTGTAAGGACTCAGCCTCCACCTCATTCACTACCTTCCTGTCAAAAATTCAACAAATATTTATTGAGCAAATATGATGGGCTCCAGTCAAGGTACTGGGGATGTAAATGAAATTAAGCTAAGTTCCAACCCTAAAAAGCTTAAAATCCCAGCTTTGTAATCCACCACCAGGACTCCTGACACACTAGGACTTTTGACCTACCCAGACTCCTAACCAATCCAGACTCCTAACCCGCTGGGTCTATTAACCCAGACTCGTAACATACCAGGACTCCTGCCCCACCCAACACTGTTTTCTTGAGCATGAGGAACTGCCATGTATATATCTGTTCTGGACCAAGACTGCAAGAGGTTTTTGTCCACATTATTTTACTAATTATTAACAAATTCCATGAGATATTTTTATCCTTATTTTTTAGATTACACAACTAACTAGGTCTAGTGAGGTAAATAATCGAATGGCTGTGTGGCTTAGATGGGACTCCCAAGCCCACTGACTCAAAGCCTGTGTCATTTCCTTGGCTCTATATTTTCTCCTTTAAAAGTATTAACTTTTAAAAAATCTATAAATAACCCTTCATTGGAAGCTAATGATGTCCAACGCACAGTCATACGGCATACATGTTTAGCAACGTCTCCATGACAACCAGTGAGGAGAATGCCATCTAGTGAGTGATTTTTATTTCTTGCTGAGACCAAATGTGGTGCATAGCCACCCCGAGCCAAGGCTCCAGGCCAAGCAGGGTGAGAGTCATTCAGCCACGCTAGTTATATGTCCCGCCCTAGAGGAATTGGCAGCCAGCACGCAGCAATGGGGAAAATTGGGAGGCAATGAAGGGCACAGAGGAAAGAGGGATCACTTAGGACTGCAGAGGACAGGACAGGCTTCCAGGAGAAGGTCACAGTCGACCAGCGGTTGAAGAATGAATGAGGCTTTTTGATGGTAGGCCACACCAGAGCAACCTCTCAGGGAGCAGAGATGTGGGTTTAACTAGAATGATCAGAAGACTAAAGAAGTCCTTGTAGATATAAAAGTAAAAATGCAATTTGGGGACATGAAAAGGAGTATAATCATTATCTACAGAAGATTGGCATCCTCTAGAATTGAGGGAACAGAGAAGTGACTGCACCGTTAGGACTTTCATAGAAGGGGAGGGGTGGGTGTCAACTTCTTTGAAAGAAGTGGGTGCATTTGTGCAGAGGAGATGATGAGAACTGGGGTCCCAAACCACTGCTATTCAAGAGCTTTATTTAAAATAATCCTAACCACTGTGCCAAACACATTTTGGTTCTGTACATATGAAATGGGGCTCAAGAGTATTTTAGAGTATGTTCAGGTTTCTGATGACTGGTCAGGCATGAGAATCCCTGATCTGCCATCACCTGACAGCTGGCTGTATCAAATGCTCCCCATGAAGGCGTCTACACCATATAGGAAGGCATCTACACTATATAAGGGTGACATATGAAGCAGGATTTTTGTTTGTTTTGACTTCTACAAGCCCAGTATGACTGCAAGAATTTGGGAACAGGTTAATATATTTAACCACTTAGTTACCTTAACTAACTTGGACCACTATTGGCCAGCAGGCTTGAGTGAGTCATCTGAACTCTAGGTAGAATCATCACATTGTTGAACTCTTCTGCATTAACTCAACTGATTCTGATTAACTATAGTCAAAGGAACATTCATGTGAGGTAAGCCTTCATAGACACTTACATCAAATATGAGTCATGTTCAAAGTTTAACTCAGAGTAGATGTCTGGATGCACCCTATAGTCATAAGAGCTGATACAACCCAGACTATGAAATAATTGAGTATACAGTTACAGTTACATAGTCACACAAAATGGAATTAACGCCACAACATACCCAATCTAGCACTTTGAAAGCATAAACCTCCAAAGGGTGAGGTTTCCTGAACTAAGAAGGTTTTTTCTTTTTCTTTTTCTTTTTGAACTGAAATGACAGGTGAAATGAGGCTGTATGAGCAGTTGAAAAAACATCTCCATGCACAAGGGAGATATTCACTCTTCCTGCAAACATGGTCTCTCATATGGGCCAGGGTCTGGGACACAAAATGAGCCCTGACCTCAACAGTCTCACCAGGACCAGGGGTCATGGAGGATGCCACAACCTGCAGAGCCTGTGTAAGATAAGGCCAAACAGTCAGGCAGGAAGGCCACAGAGAGTTTGTGGGGAGGGAGAAACATGGTCAGATGCTGCTCCTGCTAAATATTCCCACATAGAAACATAGAATGGGACCAGAACCTACTGGCGTTTGCTGAGCATCTGAAGCAGCTGCTGGCCAACATTCCCAATGACACTGCTGTCCAGACACCTAATATAATTAAGATTCATTGCCATAGAAACAGTCAAAAGTAAGACTTGCATGTAGCAGAGTGTGTTCTGAAATATTGTTGGCAGAAGCAGCTCCCCATTTTGCACCAGGAAGAGCAATACGAACTGGTGACAGGACATGGCCCAAGGGTGGCACAGGCAGGACCCACTGAGGGACATGGACCCTACCACAGAAATGACGCCCCAGCTCTTCACTCCTGACTTTGGTCTCCTTCCGAGCAGAGAAAGCCAAGATAGATGGCACTCCCCAGTGACTGGGGCACATTCGCCCATGCTCTCTCCTTTAATTCTCCACCAGCTCTTGGAGGAAGTCCCTGTGTTCTAGGCAACCACGTTTCCCTGGGTTCTTTGCAGACAACTGTTTGGCAGTGAGTTCCTCACCCACACAGCTGCAGGGCCTCGGGCATCCCTCACACTAATTCTATCCCCCTCACCAAAAGTATGCCCTAATCCTAGGGACCATCTGACGGTGGTCCTGTGTGCTCACACTTGGCTCTCTCCTAGTCTGAAGCTCTAGTCTTCTAGTTAATGTCTTCTTTCCACACAGTCACTGGTTAGCTGCACCCAGCCCATGACAGGGTCTTTCTCATAATAAGTATCTCATGCACTCAAGGGCAGTCCCCAGGGGCTCCCCAAATCATGAGGCACTCATGATATCACCTGTGCCAGCAGCTCTCAACCTCTGCTGGGATCCACATTGAATTCGGGGCAGATGTGAGATGTGTCTGATGTCCCCACTCTGTCACACTTAGTCATGAGGATTTGAGAAAGTGGAAAGGGTATCCTTTTAGCTCCTTGCTCACCATGGACCCTGGAGCCAGATGGGTAAGGGCACAGGTATCCATTAAGTTCTCTCCTTGTCTTTTCTGGCTCTACAGCATTTGCAAGCAGGCACAGTATGCTCACAAACAGCTGGGCTCTGTTTCTCACTTATTTTTAGCTCAGGAGAATTACTGTTTTTCATAGAATGGAACCCACCCAGTGACACAATCCTGAAGGTGGTGGAGCGAGAATACAACCCAGGTCTGCCCAGCCTCTCAGCCCGTTCTTTCCTGGAAGGACTTGAATATTGTGTGGAAGTCACTAGGTCATCTCATTCAGTTTTGTTCTCCTTCCGGATGCCCTTCCAGTTCACTGGAACTGTGAAAGACAGTGGTGTCACTTGGGATGGAGGAAATGGAGATAGATGTGAGAGGCCTGTATTTTCTCCCTGTAAGATGAGGATCCTGATGGAAGTCTTCTGGATCCTTGAGTCATCACTGAGAAGGGGAAGAGCCTGAAGAGCCGCAGACCCACAGTGGACTTAACTGAGTGATAAATCTTTAAAGTTGGGGTTTTTGTTGTTGTTGTTGTTGTTGTTGTTGTTACCATAACAAAGCCAGGCCTATCATGACTGAACCCCGAGCTGTACAGGAACCCCAGGGTGACCAGACTTGCTTCCAGAGGCCTATCCAGGAATCTGGGAGGTAGGCAGGACAACAGGCAGGGGAGCAGCAGCACAGGTCAAGAGATCCAGGGTCTAAAGCAAATCCCAACAACCTCTGAGTTGCACCCTATGCATTGGCATGGCCTCCTGGCTGGCTCTCTGCACTCCTGATAGCCTCCTGGGCAAATCAGTATGCCAGGTTACACACAGATACAACTGAAATGTCAGACCCAGATCATCAGGCCAGCATCAAAGACCACTGTGTCCTGGCAGCTATTCTGAGGAAGATCTGATCTTGGTCAGAGTCCAGTGACTAAAGCAAAAGACAAGGACATCTGTCACTCAGAGGAAACCTGGAATCTGAACTTCCTGTTTCTCCAGCCAGCACTGAGTTCAAGTAAGGCCTGAAGTTTTGTGTGCCTCTCACAGGTGCACATTGACGGAGGTGTGACCAAGCCCCTGCTGTACTCATCTACTCTTTCTGGAGACAAAGATGAATACCATGCAATCCCTGCCCTCAAGGAGCCCCCTTGCTGTGGGAAGCAATGTGTGAATGGGGCTTTCCCACATCTCTGGCTCCCCTTGTTCTAGCCCATGCATTCCTTCAATACCATTTCTTGCATGAGTCCCCAATGGACAAAGATTCTGTGCTAAATCTGGAGAGATTTCAACTCTGCATGGCTCAGGAGAACTGGCTATCAGACATCGGCTAAAGACTGGCTTCTATCAGACATTCTTGCACTGGGAGGAGGGACTGGTGTCTCACCTCCAGGTCCACCCAGGAGCACCGGGGATATGTCTGACCTCCAGCCAGTGCAGATTTGTGTTGTGAACCAATACAAGAATCTTAGGCAGAACTACTGTTCTGCTCTTTTGACTGTTTTGGGCTAGGGACCAAGGTGTATGGGCTCTTAATCCTTCAGAGGCCCTGACACAGGTTCATAAGTATGGCTCAGTTAGTCTGACGGCCATTGGATGGGATGGATGGAAGAACAGATGAACATTAACAACCTTCCCCTAAGCTAGCCCAGACCAATGAATTGGAAATGTCAGTGGGAGAATGTTCCTTAGATTTCTGAGCTACCACAAACAGGATTTCAAATAAATGAGAGTTAACTTGGGAACAAAAATTACAACCTAATCCTTCAGGGAGTTTATTTTAAAAGACAGACAAAAAGCACATTTAATTTAATGTTATGCTAAAGCAGCAGCAATGTTCAAAGGTAGAGCTTGGTAAGAGAGAGCAATTGCTTCTGTGCCCCTCGGAATAATAAACCTCAAAAAGAATCAGGCAGCTACTCTACATATTCTGTGCAAAGACCTATCCTGCCCCCTCCACTGCAGCATGCTCATCTACCAATATTCTTGCCTTAAACACCCCAAGTACCCTTCCCTTCACTCCCTTGGGAACCTTCATCCATGCTGATTCTTATGCATCCTGTCATCTGAACGGCCCCCCATGTTTTGGGGTCCTCCATCTACCCTCCCCACTTCCCTTCCTTCTTCCTTTTCCTCTTCTTTCTTCTCCTTCCTCCCCCTTCTGCCCCTCTTTCTGCTTTCTCGCTCTCCACCACCTCCTCCTTTTCAGATGACCTCCAGGAAGGCTTTTCAACACCTCACAAATTGACAACTCCCCTTCTGCAAATAATGCTTAAATTGTCCTTTGTGGGTAAGACCTTTTGCTTTATGGCTTCCTTGGGTTTTAGTTGTGTACCGCTGTCACCCTATAAAGCATGCCTGCTAAGAGGAAGGGGGGGGAGGAGAGTGGTCTCATGGGATCTGGGGACATCTCAGGGGAGGGTGCAGGGTGGTCGATTTTCATGAACTGCCTTGCATTCCTCACAGCAACCTCTGTCCATCCACTCAGTGATGCTCTGCAGGAAGGAGGAGTGAAGAAATGCATGGAAAGCTCTAGAAGAGGACATGGAGGGTAGGTTCTCAGGAAATGTCAGTGAGATGAAGCAGTGGTGGGGGGCATAGGTGCATATATGTGGTATGCCAGAGGCAGAGATCAGGCACTGAGGCCCACATTCTCACACTACACAATCAAAGACATTCTAGGGCTAATTCTCCTCTTACTCTTACTTCTAGCCCTATTACTACTGACACTATTTCTCACAGAACTGAGACTATAGTAGCTCCTTCCCATTCTTGCAAAGAAGTTATTAATGTCACTATTTGGGGATTAAAAGAAATGACTTCCAAAAACCTCAGTACCTTTGTGAAAGTTCCAATGACACATCCATATATAAGCCCCTGTCGGTTGGCCTTGGGTACAGAGAGCTGGGCTTGGGTCTGATTGATCTTTGTACAAGTATCTAGTTTAAGTAGATGGTCATTAAATGTTTTACTGGGTGAATTAGTCCATTGATAGTCTATGGCTGCTGTAACCAAGCAGCTGATGCAGAGCATAATTGACTTTTTCTCCAGTGAGTGGCCCACATTGAATTCCTACCAGGAAAAATTAAACTCGAGCAGCTCTTTGTTTCAGTCTGGATTTAATTGGTTAGTAGCCTATTAGTCAAAATAGTAGAACCAATATTCTGTGATTCAGAAGAAAATTCTGACCTGGAGAGAAAGGTATCTTTGCTCTAATAGACCTTGGGCAACCAGGATCATGTAGCTTGGAGGATGCTGCCAATTTTTCTTTGGTTCAATTCGTAGCCTATCTAGTGCTAACATTTCCTTGAGGAGATCATTACTTTATGCATTCTTGTACATTTTGAATGTATTCTTCAGCATTTTAATATTTAAAGCATGTTTTCTAAAGCAGTGGTTCTTTTCTACATTGTGAACCACATAAAATTTATTGGAATCCATGTTTTGTCAAAACTTCTTATGAGCACTGAGGAGCTTTGCTTGAATGTGTTTTGGGCAGGAAAACCCATGGGAAGAGAGTGTTGGCAATCTGGTTTGTAGATAATAAAAATTGACACTCATGGTGGCCTGGGTGTGCGGAAGAGATCTCTCTAAGGCAAATCAGCATGATTGTCTATTAATTAACCTTGAAATAGAAATATTCTCAAGCATTAAAACCTTTTCAGGTGAACTGCAGTGAAATGGAGACACCCTATTACCATAATAATATTTTAAGCTTGATAATGTATTTAACATTTGTCTAATGTAAGTGCCTGTAAGTGCTGTAATATGCCAGTTGTGATAATAAGATCAAACAACAGTCTTTAAATAACGACTGTGTTGAGATGGGAATATCTCAACAGTAGGTAATCTCCTACTTCCCTTCTCAGGTGCCTGAAGCAAGTCCTGTGCATGAGAAAGCAGGAATTTTGCTACCATGTTAGTCTTTACTGGGTTTCCTTCCCACTTTTGAGAAGCTACTGTGTTCAGCGCTGAGCACATGAGGGCTCTACCTGGGACAGGCCAATGTTACTCCAGAGGACACATATATTGATAAGATGGGATGTCCTGCTCTCAAGGACCATGAGGGATTGTGATGGGAGTGTTCAAAATGGAAAAAAGAAAGGCCCCGCCTCTCCTGAGAATGATCTCTGACTCCTGCCTTCATCTTATCACTGGACTTTCATCATGTCTGTCAGAACACACTAATGATAGTAGCAAACAAATCCTGAATCTCCATGGCTTAGCCCAACAGTCAGTCACTTAACCCTAAAGTCACAGCATGCAGTCAAGAGCCAGAGGAGTGCTCCTTTTCACATGGTAACTCAGGAACCCAGCATCCTTTTCTCTGGTAGTTCCACATCTTTTCGGGGTCTCAAAGTCTCACATTAACCTCTGCATCCAGGTTTGGAAAACGGAGAAAGGGAGGGAGCAGGGAGATACAAGGGGCCTTGCAGAAAGTGGTCTGGATGTGTAAATTCCACTGTTGCCCGCATTTCTTGGCCAGGCATCATATGCTCAGCCCCATCCATCTGTGAGAGCATGGTAAATACACACTTAGGAGGAAAATGAAGGCGCTCAGTGGACCAGAGAATTATCTCTACTCCAGTGGACATCTCCACAAATAGATCCTACAGGGCAGGGGTGGGTCTTATTCACAGCTCTGCCCTGACACCTAGCAGAGAGAAGACATCCAGTGTGGGACTTCTGAATATTTGTGTGGGTAAATTAATAACATAAAAAACTCTGGCTGAGTGAAGTAGGGAAAAAAGTGGGGTTTATGTTCATGAAGTTTCTACTACATAACCAATGCTATGCCTGGCACCATGTTATTGTCCAAATCAGTCCTCTACGGTATGGCAGAAGAGATGCAGAGCTCCTAAGTAACTTGCCCAAGGTCACTGGGCTCGTTGTGAGTGGATCTGTGAATGAAACCAAAGGGTTCCAGTTTTCCACTGTTTTTATCCATGGCATGAACACAGAGCTGTGAGAGAGAATAACTCTCCCTGGGGAGAATTATGGAAAAGGCACAACATCTTAGGACAGTGAGAAATTGCTTTTGCTTCCTTACATCTGACCCCAAGAGGACTCTGCTCCAGCATGCCTTCCCCACACCTGGTGAAACTCTGGAGAATGCCATCAGTCCAAGCTCCCCAAGACACCCATCTTCTCGTTGGAAACTTCAGTCTATTCTGTGCACTAATTATGGCCTGTCATCCGGAACAAATACCTCATATGACAAGCGAGATAATTAATATGCTAAGGGAAAACTTTCTCTTTTTCTTAATTAAAGCACACAACTCCTTTTAAAAGCAAGAAAATATATCTATTGTCTCTAGTCAGTGCACACACATACCAAAGTCTGTAGAACATCACCATTTTATTATATTGTGCTTTCAGTTTTCTTAATGTAAAAATAGTTCACAATTAGAAATTTGAGGGAATAAGAATCTGCCAGAAAGTGCCAAACAAACAATAATAATAATATCTAGGGAGTATCTAATGTGTACAAAGTGTTTTGCAAACATCTGTAATGCCCAGTCACTCTACCCAGAGTTATTATCCTGATTTTATTCTTTTTCTTAAATAAGGATCAAGGAATTTTAAGACAGTCATGCTTTTATAGGCTTGGAAATGGTAGGGTAAGACTTTGAACTCAGATGCTTCTATACTGAGCCTGATTTATTTCTTCTAGGTCACTCTGCCGGTCCAGGATTAGTATCGAAGCAGCTCAACAACCCCAAATGCTTTGGGATCCCCATTCTGTGCCAGAGACTGTGCTGCCAGCTGTCAATAGGAGAACATGGAAGCAGCAGACCCTTCACCTTCAAGAGAGCATAGGAAACACATGTCCAGGTGGACCAGAGCAGCCTCTTGGTCCCCTGGATGTTCATGACCGTCTCCACAAGTAGATCCTCCAAGCATGGGGAACTGGTCTCTGTCCCTGATGACTAGTATGGAGGAAACACAGGGAAGATGAAGCCAGAGCCAGCAAATAACCATGCCAACAAATCACAAATGACCAAATGTTACTCTAGGAGATATATCTAGCAATGACCAGTCAAAATCTCCCTCCACGCCTCAGGAAACTGCGGTTTAAGAGCTAATTCCCTTGCTCATGGTCACTCCAAGGAGGTAAGATCAGAGCAAGTTCTCATCTCTTAGCATCTTCTGTTTTATCCCTTCTACTGGAAAAAGGCAATTCATCAACTGCATATCCTGATTTTTGTTCTTTTCTTTTCTTGAAAAATGCTCAATTCTATAGCTTTAATCATCAAAGGAAGAAGAAAGAACACATCATGTCTTGTAAGAGGCTCTCCCAATAGTGCACTTCTCTGCCTTCCTAAGAAGATGGCCAGATAGGCCATGCACAGTCCCCATGGCAGTGGCAGCACTGAAGGGGCACTGCCAAAGGACCCACTGGGATTTCATGTGGCAGAAACAATTGTGTCTGGAGACACAAAGGTGTCTAAGGAGTTGAAAAAGTGCAATTGTTGGTCTGAAACCTCCAGGTGGAGTTCAGATTCCATGGGCAGAGCCACATGTTTGTCTGGCAGGCCTCACACGAGGGACAAGTGCATAGTTTCTCTGATGCTGTGACCCAAAGAAGAGGTAGCCAAGTCTGGCATTGGGGTGGGAGGCAGGAAAGGATGGCATTGTTTGCACCAGGTAAGGGAGTGGGAGACTTAGGACACAGGGAAAAGGATATGGTCCATGGCCATGAGCCAACTCATGCTTGGGCCTCAGCGTCACCTCTCCAGGAGTTGGGCATTGTCAATCAAGATCACTCAGTGGGAAAACAGGAGGAATCTGGACTGCCAGAATGAAATTCTGGTTTTCATCAGCCTGCTGTGGTTGATGACAGAGTAGCTGGTTATGCTGCCTCCTACTGGAAGCTGGGGTCAGGTAGTGGGAAGATGAGAGGCAGGGACCAGGCAGAGGGGTACATAGGGTACATATTCTTCACCATGGCAGAGCAAGCCTCCCACAGCACAAGCACTCGGGCAGGGCCATGGGCCTGAGCAGGAAACAGAGACCAAGATGGAAGCTCAGAACGAGTCCACCCATATAAAGTGTCTGAGGATTGCGCACTAGGGCTGTGAACACTGGTCATATGCCAGGATCCAAGTCAGCCTGGCTCTTGTCAGAATGGCTCTTCTTAGATGAGAGAGAATGATAGGAGGGCTCAGAAATCATGATAGGACTATATGATGGGGAGGCCCTTGACTGAGGGTGAGCTGGTCACTGCAGAAATGACGATCATGCACCCCATGCAGACTTGGTTGGTACTATTCCAGAGTGGGAGACAGAATTATGTCAAGGTGGGGATAACCAGGCAACTTTGAGCATGGCATCCACGAGGTAGAGAGGGTTGGTAAGGAGGACGGCAGTACATGTTTCTAAAGGGTTTGACCCTGAAAAAGACCTCTCTACCATCTACCTACCACCACTACCTGCAACTCTAAATATTATAGCAGAAGGCCACTGTGCTGGCCTATCTAGACACTTACAGAAGGAAGAAGAAACTTACCATTGTGACTCATTTTATCCAGCCTTCCCTACAGGACCCTTCCAGTGAGGGAACTGGGTCTAAAAATGCCCATCTGGACCCCAGCACAGCCACACAGGACAGACTGCGCACCTGGATGAAGGCTATGCTATTTACCTGGCCCTCACCTCTCACATTCACAGAGTCAGTGAGGTCTGCCAGCCCCGAGATTGACCTTTCACATGGGTGAATTCACCTCACCCCAAACTACACGCCAGCTTGCACTCATGAGACAAGGGCTGACAACACTTATTTTGTGGGTGGTTGTAGAAGGTATGGACCCCTTTATTCATCCATTTATTCATTTACTCAGCATGCATCAAATACCCACACGGTGCCAGGCACATGTGTGAGGCAATGCGCAAACAGATGAACATCTCCACACTCAGATAATTCATATTACAGTGTGGGAAACAGAAAGGATTTTTTTAAAGTCAGAAAAATAAAGAAACAAATATAAGTACCTAATCGTAGAAGAGATAATAAGTTTCATGGTAACTAGGGAGGAAAGGGGCTGCAGTTTGGGTTGTTTTTTTTTCTTTTCCTCCTTTTAACTAGACTTCACTTTTTAAAGGAGTTTTAGGTGCACAGAAATTTTTAATGAAAGGTACAGAAAGTGCTCATATATCCCCTACTCCCACACATGCCCAGCCTCTCCCGTTATCAATATCCCCCACCATGGTGATGCATTTATCATAATTGGTGGTTCGACCACTTGTGAACTCCAAGTGACACCATTGTCACTTGTAGTTCATAGTTTACATCAGGGTTCACTCTTGGTGTTGTGTATTTTATGGATTTGGACAATCCCGATCCACCATTTATAGTATTATTCAGAGCAACTTCAGTGCCCTAAAGATCCCTGTGATCTGCCTATTCATCCTTCATCCCAGTCCCTGGAAACCACTGATCCTTTTACTGATTTCACAGCTTTGCCTTTTTCAGAATGTTGTATAGTTGGAATCATATAGTATGTAGACTTTTCAGTTTGGATTCTTTCACACGGTAATATGCATTTGTTTCCTCCATGTCTTTTGGAGCTAAATAGCCCATTTTTGTTTCGTACTAAATAATATTTCATTGATTGAATTTACCACAGTTCACTGATCTGTTTATCTACTGAAGGGCATCTTTGTTACTTCCAAATTTTGGCATTACGAATACAGCTGCTATAAACATGTATGTGCAGGTTTTGTGTGAATAGAAGTTTTCTGCTCATTTGGGTAAACAAAGAAGTTTGATTGTTGAATCATATGGTAAGAGTATGCTTAGTTTTGTTAAAACAAGCAAACACCAAACTGTTTTCTAAAGTGGCTGTACCATGTTGCATTCCCACCAACAATGAGTGAGAGAGTTCCTGCTACTACACATCCTCGCCAGCATTTGTTGTTATCAGTGTTCTCAATGTTGGCTGTTCTAATAGGTGTATACTAGTATCTTTTCATTGTTTTAATGTTTATTCCCTAATGACATATGATGTGGCGCATCTTTTCATATGCTTATTTGCCATCTGAACATCTTTTTGGGTGATGTGTCTGTTCAGACCTTTTGTGCATTTTTAATGGGTTGTTCATTTTCTTATTGATGAGTTTAAGAGTTCTTTGTATATTTTGAATAACTGTCTTCTATCAGACATGTCATTTGCAAATATTTTCTCCCAATCTGTGTCTCTTCTTTTCATTCTCTTGATGGTGATATTTGTAGAGCTAAGTTTTTAATTTTAATGAAGTCCAACTTACCAATTATTTCTTTTGTGAATTGCATTTTTGGTGTGTATTTTAAAAATCCTCATCAGCCCAAAATAATCTAGAGTTTCTCCTATGTTATCTTCTAGGAATTTTATAGTGTTTCATTTTACACTTAGGTCTATGATACATTGTGAGTTAATTTTTGTGGAGAGTAAGTTCTGTGTTAAAATTAATTTTTTTACATGTAGATGTACAATTATTTAAGCAGAAAAGATTATCTTTGCTTCATTGTATTGTCTTTAATCCTTTGTTCAAGGTAAGTTAACTATATTTATGTAGGTCTATTTCTGGGCTTTCTACTCTGTTCCATTTATTTTATATGCCTATCCTTTTACCAGTACCATACTATCTTGATTACTATAGCTTAATAGTTACTCTTGAAGTTGGTCAGAGTCAGCCCTTCAGCTTTGTTCTTCTCTTCAATTTTGAATTTGGCTTTTCTCGTTCTTTTGTCTCTCCGTATAGACTTTATAATCAGTGTATTGATACCTACAAAATAAGTTGATGGGGTTTTGATTGAGATTGCATCTATAGACCAAGTTGGGAAGAACTGACATCTTGACAATATTGGATATTTCTAATCATAAACATTGAATATTTCTCCATTTATTTAGTTCTTTGATTTATTTTAGTGTAGTTTTTCTCATATACATTTTGTACATATTTTGTTAAATGCATATGAAGTAATTCATTTTTGGAAGGCTAATGTAAATAATGTTTTGTTTTTAATTACAAATTCCACTTTTTTTGGTAAACAGAAAACTAGCAAAGTTTTATATACCAACTCTGTAACCAATAACCTATAATTGCTTATTAGTTGCAGGATTTTTATTTCAGTTCATTCTTTTGGATTTTTTACACAGGCAATTACATCATTTGTGAACAAAAATGGTCTTATTTTTTCCCTTCTCAGTCCATAGTCCTTTTATTTTTTTTCTTGTTTTATCATGTTAGCTAGAAATCTCAGTATAATATTGAAAGGAGTGGTAAAAGGAAACATATTTTCCTTGTCCCTGATCTTAGCAGAAAAGCTTCCTATTTCTCACCATTAAATATCATGCTAGCCGTAGGATTTTGTAGATGTTCTTTTTCCATTTGAGGAAGTTCCCTTCTACTCTTAGTTTGCTGAGAGTTTTTATTTATAATGAGTGGGTGCTGAGTTTTGTCAAATGCTTTTTCTGCAACATATAATCATTTCTTCTCTAGCCCTAATTTGATGGATAACATTAATTGATCTTCAAATGTTCAAACAGACTTGAATACCTGAAATAAATCCCACTTGGTCATGGTGTATAATTCTTTTTATGCATTGTTTTATACATGACTCAATTTGTTAATATTTCATTGAGGATGTTTACATATATGTCTATGATACATATTGGTCTGTAGTTTTCTCTTTTTTGTAATATATTTGTCTGGTTTCATTAGTAAAGAAAGACTAGCCTTATAAAATGAGAGGAATTATTTTCTTTGCTTTTATTTTCTGTAAAAGGTTATAGATAAATGGTATAATATTTTCCTTAAATATTTGGTAGATTTCACCAATGAGACCATCTAGGCCTGGTACTTTCTGTTTTTGAAGGTTATTAATAATTTAGTCAAGTTATTTAATAGATATAGAGCATTCATATTTTCTATTTCTTCTGTAAATTTTTGGCAGATTGCGTATTTTAAGGAATTGACTTACTTTATCTAGGTTATTAAATTCTGGGGTGAGTTGCTTATGGTTTTCCTCTATTATCCTTTTAAAGTCCACAAAATCTGTAATAATGCTTCCTCTTTCATTTCTGATAAAAATGATTTGTGTTCTCTCTCTCTCTCTCTCTCTCTCTCTCTCTCTCTCTCTCTTAAACTATCCTGGCTAGAGGTTTATTCATTTCGTTGATCCTTTCAGAAAGGCAGCTTTTGATTACATTGATTTTTTGTTTTCAATTTTATTGGTTTCTGTTCTGATTTTTGTTGGTTTTGTTTCTCTGCTTTGGATTTTCTTTTCTTTTCTTTTTCTAGTTTCCCAAGGTACAACCTTAGATGATTGATTTAGGACCTTCTTCTTTATTAATATATAAATTTTCCTCTAAGCATTGCTTTTGCTGCATTTCACAAATTTGGGTAAGTTGTATTTTCATTTGTATTTGGTTCAAAATATTTTTAAAAAATATTTTGCATTCTTCTGTTGTGAGATAAAGTAGTCTATAAGTGTGGATCATATCCAATTGATTGATAGGGCTGTTTAATTCAACTGTATCCTTACATATTTTCTGCCTGCTATGTCTGTTTTTTTCTGATTGAGGGGTGTTAAAGTCTCCAACTATAGGAATGAATTCATCAACTTATTCCTCACACGTCCATCATTTTTTACCTCACGTATCTTAATGTTTTATTGTTAGGTGCATGTACATTAAAGATAGTTATGTCATCTTGGAGAATTGACCCCTTTATAATTATGTAATACGTACCAAAGTTTTAAGTGTGGTACTTAGAAAAGACCTTTCAGGGAAGGTAAACAAGCACCTGCTGACAAAGCTGACTGGCAAAGGTAAAGGCTGACAATCACCTGCACGAGAAGCAGTCAAAAGGTCCCATTACAATGCAGGTCAGATCCTACTACACCAGCGGAAACCTTACCCCTGTCTTTGCATTGACCCTAAAACAAGCCAACCCCAACTTGACCCACAAACTCTGTGGGGTCTAGGACCAGTTGTTCTCTTCTCATGACACTCATCTTCCTTCCCTAAGCCCCAGCCATCCTGGCCTGGTCTCTCTTCTAACCTAGTGAGATAGTGCCTGTCTCAGGGACTGCACATTCCCTTATGTCTGCCGGGGTTACAATTCCTCCTGCTCAATGCCTAGTCAATTCCAGGTTCTATGCATTTCAGTTTCCAAGCCACCTCCTCCAAGGAGCTGCTAATGATCCCATCTCACTTATTGCACACACACCTGTGTATTTCCTTCAGCGGAAACCAAACAGTTGAGATGAATCTGTCATTAGATTGTAATTTACCTGAGAGCAGGGATGTCATCCGTTTTGTTTTCCTGATGTATCACAGCAGGCCCACAATGATTGTGCTTTGGACAAATGCATGGGTGGGAGAATAGAGCCCAAGACAATGCCTGGAATTACTCAAATCCATAAAAAGCTGCTAAGCATGAATATCATTCACAGTGGTGGGAGATCTCAGAGAGTTCAGTCAACTTCCACAGTGTTGTCCAGCTTCAGGAGTGGAGCTGGGATTTGAACCTACAGCTTCTGACCAAATCTTGCATTTCCTTTGAAGAGGTAGAACTATCTCAGAGACCAAGTGGCAGGGGTAGTTCTTGGCTTGCGAGGGGGAGGCAAAATACAGTAGCCTGATAGCTACTAAGTAGAGTTTCCTAAGCTGGAACCCCCATTATGGTGAAATACAAGTCCATGTGGATGCTACTTTTCCCCCTCCATTTTGTCTCCCCCACCAGCAGGATACACCCCAGGGCTCTCTGCAAGGAAAGCCATTGCAGTCCTTTCTGAGGCAGAATACTTTTCCATATCCCAGCCCTACTCCATCTTTAAATAATTCAAAGCACTGAGCCCTTACAGATCCCCGCAGGCTGGGCATCCTCCCGGGAAGCTGTTGGAATAAGAAGAAAGGGCTGACTCTCAACCCTGAGTTCAAGAGATGTCCAGAGCTTTTAATTTAGTTTGATTGATTTAATATCTTGCATCCTGGGAGCTGAGCTCAATGTGATCCTGGCTGCACTCCTCTCCCTGCTAAGCTGACAGTAAAGCTGTGCATTACAGGGCTAAGAAAAATAATAAAGCACTTTCTCTTCGTAGTTCATCCAGCAGCCAGGAGCTGTTTGCAGAAAGGCAAGATGGGCTCCCGGCAGCTGCCCATGGGTCACCCTGAGCTGTGCTTCTTGCCAAATCTTCTAACCTGGAATGCCTGTCTTTCTCCACTGCCCTGGGAGGAGTGTGCCACCTCATTTTTCAGAGACACTTACCTGGACAAAGACCTGAAGTTTTGAATCCTTTTTTGCTGCATGAACATTTTTATAGAGTAATCTCTCCTTCAATTTATCCTTTACTCTCTCCAGTGAGAAAACTTACCACTGGATTCTCCCATTGTTGTTTTTGCCTTCTCCAGGAAGCCATTCCCATCCCAAGCATTTGATTCACCTTCTTTGTAGCTCTGTGGCCTGAACACCAACCCCCCTAAACAAGGATATATTGCTTTCATTGGCTTAAATTCCACCATTTCTTTCATAAACTAGAGGGTGTCCTTCTGACTGACCCTCGAGAACCATGCCATATTCATCCTGATGGCCTAGAATGAGCCCAGGCCCACATAATCTATAGCAGGAATTATGGAGGGTGTGGCCGGTGAGTGGAGCCAACTGCTTCCCGATGGACGAGCCCCTGGGGTTAGTGAGAGGAAAGCAGATTGGGCTTCAGCTCTGGCCACCTCTCTAGGCCTCCTTTATAACTGGGACATTCTGCCTGCATGGACCTGTCTCTAGTAAGACAGCTCCTGGCTTTCCAGTGCTTTTACATGAGATCTTCCCCCTACCCCACCATGACTTGGCACTGACAACCCCAAGTCCCTCCAGACCCTTGCCCACCTCAGCCAAACTGGAGAAAATATCGGAGGAAGGATGAGTTATCATCACTACCCAACAGTGTCATCAAGGGCCCTAGTATGTCCAGCCTAGCTCACCTCAGCTTTCTGGGTAGGCTCCAGATGACCCCAGCAGTGCCAGGAGCCCAAGAAGACATACAAGCTCAGAAAAGAAAGTTGCATCTTCTTCCATGCAAATCATAACACTAACAGCCTCTGCCTGCAGTTACTCACATGAGACTATGTCATGTGTCTCCAACAATACTGGGCAGAACTTCTCCGGCCCATTCACCTCCTGGGAATGGGAAGGGTCCTTCCTGGATGCACAGGAAGGTGAAATTCCAAATAAATCAGTCTCTTCCAGCAAAGAAGATAGCCATGGCTCCCATGCTGTCTTCCTGGGCAGAACATTCATCCTTCATTATCACACCTCCAAAGTCAACCTAACCCTTAGAACCCCACTTACACTGTGAGCCCTACAGACAAGGCCTGAGCCCACTACCCCTGCCCCATCTATCCACAGCTGAACTTTCTGGGAACTGTTGACTTAGCCCCAGCCAGGCAAGTGAGAATCTCCAGATTGTGATCATAGATTAGATGCCTGTTTACCACACCCTTGGCTGGTGGGACCCTGGGCTTCTCCTGGCATGGTCTGCATCTTATCTGACACCACCCAGACTTTGTGTCCAAATACACCACCCTCAGTGTCCTTGAGGAGTTACACTGAGCTGCTTGGCAGGAGGCAGTGTGGCAACCAGGAGTTGTGAGCCAGCACTCAGGAGAAAGACCTCAGGGACAACAGAAATGCTTCACGAAGCTGTGGAAGAGAATACCAAGGGACACACAAGGTCTGGCCCCCAAGGAGATATTGACTGCGAGTCCTCATTATCCTTCCAACACCAATTAAACAGAAGCCCTTCTCACATCCTCCTCTTAGCACTTACTAGCTGTTATTGTTCATTCAACATGTGTTCACCATGTGCCAGGCCCTACAGAGAACATCAGATGTAACCTTGCCCTTAGGGATCCCATATTCGCTCAAGCTTCACCTGGAGAACCTCACTGGCCCTCATCATCCTGTGAAAGATCCCCTACAACCTTATTATCAGCCACAAGACAGAAGAAGCTCCACTGAAAGGACATAGGGCCTGTGAATGAGAGAGTGGAAAATAAAGTTAGGTCTGGTTGGTCTGTCCCTCCACCACTGTGTGTTGTTCAGAGGATGGTTTGTGTTTGGAAACATTGGAAGCAACAGAAATATATCCAGATGCCTTTATGAGCCACTTGATATTTGCCTGCTACTGTGCTTGGCACCATCACAAAAACAAAGCTCATCAAATGGATGGTAAATAGGGCTTTCAGAGCCATGCCTGATGTGCAGTGAGCATTCAATAAAGGCTAGTCATTGCTGCTGTATTCGACATACTCCTTGCCTGTAAGCTCAAAAGACTTGAGACCAGGCAGATGAAAAATAAACATGACAAGGAATCCAGCTACCACCAGGATGGAGTAGACACTCAATGATCTACTGGGTAGAGATTGAGGTCAGCCAGGCAGGGGCAGAAAGTTGTTGGGCACTAGCTATGATGACCAGTGATGATGACTGCAGGTGGAACAGCCAGGTCAGGAAACAGAAGGTTCATAGCCCAGGGTGAGAGGTCAGAAGAAGGACATCTCTACCCGGGCAGGGCACTGACAATAGCAAGTCTCTTTTGTAGCCTTGAGTTTACAGCTTCCAAGTTCAGGCTCTGGCTCAAGGACTAGCTTTTTTGTCCATGATGTGTGACTTGGACAAGTCCCTAGGGCCTTTATGAGACTCCTTGGTTGTCATGTGCATTTAATGGAGACAGTAGTAGAAACTCCACCTTAAAAATAAGGATAAAGTGAAACAAAAATTAAAATAAGTACCAAGCTTAGTATACAAGCAATATGTGTTAGTTGTGATTATCAATTAGTGGTGAAATCAAGAACACTAGGACGATTTTTCCAACCAGGAATTGCAAGTTTGGTTATCCTGGAGTCAAAGGTGAGATTCGTGCAGGCAGGGGACAGAAGATGGGAGACAGACAGACACAGCATAAGGTGCTGATGGGGAGACAGGGCAAGAGGACATGGGACTGACATGGGGCAGGTTCCTTTCTTTCTTTCTTTCTTTCTTTTTTTTTTTGAGTCGAAGTCTCACTCTATCACCCAGGCTGGAGTGCAGTGGCACGTTCATGGCCACCACAGCCTCAACCTGCTGAGCTCAGGTGATCCTTCTGCCTTACCTTCAAAATAGGTGGAACTACAGGTGTGTGCCACTACACCCAGCTAATTTTGCTTGATTTATTGTAGAGATGAGGTCTTGCCAAGCTGCCCAGGCTGATCTTAAACCCGTGGGCTCAAGCAATCCTCTCACCTAGGCCTCCCAAAGTGCTAGGATTATAGGCATGAGCCACCGTGCCTGGCAACAGGACAGGTTCCTCTCTAATCCCAGGCCCTTCTAATTCCAGAGCCCTAGGGAAAGTATTCACACTGGATGTTCAGCCCTAACTTGCCCCTGTGTGGACTTTCTTTCATCTCTGAAGATGGACTACTTACCTCTCCTGGACGGGCATCCCTTAGGAAGGGCCTTTCCTGCCCCTGCCTCATAGGCTTTGGAAGGTGTGTCAGGTGTTAAATCAGACTCATCATGCCTTATCCCAAGGGACTCACATGAATAGATGGCTCCCAACAGCAGTTTCCTAAGCAACAGCACTCAGGGGAAAGACAGGAGCCACTTTTCTTCCTCAGAACAAAGTGCATCATGCCTGGAACCTGAGCGTATGGGAAGCAGACCATCAAAAGCAGCAGGGTATTCCAGCAGTTCACTTTCTGGGTGCTTTTGAAACACACTTTGCACCTCAATTCCAAGAAGACCCAAACTCTGTGGCAATACTTTGATGTTTTACTGGGGAAATGTTTTTTTTTTCCATGGCTGTTTTTGAAGAACAGAAGCAAGAAAAGTGAGCTGGCTATGACCCCTTTCTCAGAATGCATAACAAAAAAAAATCAGCATTCATTTTACAACTGTTTAAGCCTCTCATGCATATCCGCAATCTCTTACCCTCAGACCGGACACATTTCAGAGTCAGAATCTTCTGGAAAAGGGAACAGGAAACATTGACCTTGTGAGATCCTTTGACTGGGTCAGGAAAACTCCTCTCCATCAACATTTGAACATACCTACAACAAAGCACATAAATGTCCTCAACATCCAGGTTAAATAAAGGCCATATATGACTTCATGGCATTTCAGAGCATCTTTCCTGCCAAAATAATTTCTTTTTTTCCATATGGAAAGCCAGTGGCTAAGATCAGGCTTGCCTTTCCTTGTATACGTGGGTTTGAGATGACGGGACCCGTGGGTCTGTTTCCACTCCTGCATTGTATCATGCTGCTTATTCCCTTCAAGTTGTTAGTAAATCTTAATTATCATTGTACAAATCTCCTTCTTTCTTATTTGTACTTTTTAAAATTTCAATCTGGCTTTTGTTAGCAATTTATTTTTCTGTTCAGATATTAGAATCAATTTGTCCTCTGACATGAAAAATTATGTTTCAATTTTGAATGTACATCATTGAATTGATATTTCTATTTGGGGAGAATTGCCATCTTTAAAACATTAGAAATAGCCACCCATGTATGTATATAATTTCTTGAAATTCTGCCTTAAGTTTTTCTTTCTTTTATTCTTTTTTGGGAAAAAAAAAAAAAACAGGCATTTAATAGACCACAGAATGAACACATTTATATTATGAAAGCTGAATCAAGATGTCTTAAGTTTTTCAACTAAAGTTCATTATATTCTTTAAAAAGGACTTATTTATTTTGGTAGATTGGTTACTAAGTAACACAATTTTCATTGCTTTTATGATTGTTACCACAATTTCTAATTGTTGAAAGCTCAAATACATGAACAATATTGATTTGTGCATGTTGTTACATCTTGTATCTTGCAATCACAATGACCTTTCCTATTACTTCCAAGAGTTCATTCTGTGGATTCTCTCGGTTACCTACTCTATGTAAACATTCACATAATCTGCAAATAATGACTTCTTGGTTTCTTGTTCTCCAGTGTTTATAACCCGTCCCCTTAGCCCTTCAGGAGAATATTGAGCAAAAAATTTTTATCTTGCTCCTGCCTTTAGAAAGAACTGGCCTGTACTTTCACCATTGACATATTTGTATGGTTGAATAGAAACACTTATTTGGATTCTGGTCTTTCTGTCCTACTCTTAATCTGCTAAGAAATTAAGATATTGGGCCAGGTTCGGTGGCTCAGCCTGTAATTCCAGCACGTTGGGAGACCAAGGTGAGTGGATTGCCTGAGCCCTCGGGTTCAAGACCAGCCCAGACAACTTGGCAAGACTTCGTCTCTACAACAAATAAAAAAATTAGCCAGATGTGGTAGTGTGCACCTATAGTTCTGGCTACCTGGAAGGCTGAGGTGGAAGGATCGCCGGAGCCCAGCAGGTCGACACTGCACTCCAGCCTGGGTAACGAAGTCAGAATCCAACTCAAAAAAAAAAAAAAAAAGGAAATTAAAATATTGATATTGTTATGCATGGGTTGGTTGGGTTAGTTGTTTTAAATGCTAGAGAGTTACATCTTTCATCACATTTTTTTGCCAGTAAAATCAGTAACTTTTCTTTAATTTCTTAATATGATTAAGTACATTAATGAATTTTTTCCTAATGTTATAAAATCACTGCATTCCTGAAGTAAACTTGGGATATGTACTACCTAATATATATATAACCTAATATACATATATAACATCTATAATAAATAGATATTATTTTTTATGCCGCTGAGTTCAATTTACTACTTTTAAGGACTTTTGCATCTATTTTTACAACAGAAATTAACCTATTATTTTATTTCTTATTGTCCTTGTCCAATTTTGGTATTGAGGACATTTCAGTCTTGTAAAATAATGTGTTTTATTTTCCCTCTGTACTGGGAAGGGATTATTTGTTCCTTTAAGGTCTTGGGAAACCTACTCCTTACCCACAAACCACCCACAACATATCTCTTCCTGGTGCCTTGATGGTCCTTGGAGTGGGAGAGGAAGAGAATGGAAAGATTTTTTAGTAATGCTGCAATTTATAAAATAGTTATAGCTCAATTCTGGAATTTTGTTTTTCCTCTAGTAAATTTTGATATTTTATGGTGCTCTATAAAATTTCCATTTCATCATAGATATTAAATTCAATGGCACAAAATTGGTTTTCAGAAAATATTCTCTTACATTTTGAAATTCTACTGCATCTATGAGACATTTTATTTGCACTAGTTATATTTGTGATCTCCCTCCACTTTTGTTCTTCACTTTCCCCAAAGTTTTATCTACTTAATTAACTTTTTTCAAACAAACTTATTTTGGTTTTGTTAGTTTTCTCTATTATTTTTGATATTTTATTACTTTCTGCTTTAAATTTTGTAAATTCCTTTCTTCAAGATTTTGTTTTGCTTTGTATGTATGTGATTAGACAAATGTTTGTTCTGCTAACTGATTGAGTTGAATGTTTATGACAGCTTTCAACTTTGTATATTTTAACAAAAGAAAAAAGAACATGACTTTTAAACAAGTGTTTTATGATCATTGCCTTAAATTGTTTTCTGTGTGACACTAATATTAATATACATGCTTTATATTTTAAATATTTATATTTACTTTTTGAATATATTTTGAATATATTCTATCTATTATCTGTTTATATATATATATTTGCCCAGATGTATCTTTCTATTGGAATATCTTCTATCTTCCTGTAGCATTTTATTTCCATATTCCTCTTTAAAGACTCTTTATATGATTGTAATGATTATCCTTAACTCTGTCTACCTAAAGTTTATATTTTTCTATGCTTTTTCTCAAAGACTTATATTTTTAACCTTGCAATTTAGATCTATAGTCTAACTCTAACTGAAATTGATTTTCAAGTGTAGTACAAAGCAGTTCTTAAGATTTATTTAAAATATAAACATCAAATTCACCAAGACTCAGTCAGAAACTACTAATTTTTAGCACACATATTTAACCTAATATTTTTCAAAAAGCTATAAAAAATAGTTATATCCTTCTATTGTAGAAAATATGACATTTAGCATACTTTTACTTTCTTCCCTTTTTTTTTTTTTCCTGACTGGTTCTCACTACTACTGTGCTAACATCCTCTTTTAACATTTAAAATATTACATTGCCATTTCAAAATATTATACCTAAAATTAAATACATGGTGTTCTTGTTTATTTCTTTGCCATTATTCTTGATCCCATGTCCCTTTTGTTACTGGACTCATAATTTTTGTTTGTTTATTGCCATTTTTTTTAGGTATATATTCAAGTTATTCTTCTAAGAGAGCCAATAGAAGGTAAATTGATTTGCTATATCTTTTTTATGCATGAAAATTGGTTATTTTGCTCTCCTATTTAAATAACAGTTTTTCTGGGCATAGAATTATAGACTCAAAATGCCTTCAGATGTTTAAAGTCATTTTCTCTGAAGGTGTGGTGTTGCCACTAGAAATTTGCCACCCATATGATTCCTGCCCCATTCTAGGAATCTCTCTTTGTTGTTGTTATTACAGTAAAGAGTTGAGAATAGTTTTTTTCACTTTTGAAGTTCTGAACTTTATTCAGAATGTCTCTAAGTGCATGCATTTTTTTCTTAATCAGTTTTGTCCCAAAACAGACTCTTTCTAATCTAAAAATTGATGACTTCCTTCAGTTCAGGAAACATTCTTTTTTTCATGGTGAGCATCCCCTTTCCTCTATTTTCTCTTTCCTCCTCTTTCTCACTCTCTTTTGGCAAAACTCCACAACACAATTGTCTAGATGAACTATTTAGTATTTGGCCATTATGCTACTCAGCCATATCTCAAGCCTTTAACATCATCAAGTTTCCAAAAACTGATCATTTGTATTCCTCGTATTATTTCTTTTTACTTCTGAAGGTATTATCTTGGAATTTCCCCTGAAAAGAACCTTGGTTTAGCAGCCTTTCTGAAGGGCATCTCCTTCTGTGTCTCCTCCCACTTTATATTTATTTTGTATTTTTTATCGGTATAGGTATACATATTTGGAAATACATGTGATATTTTGATACCTGTTTACAATGTGTAATGGTCAAGCCAGGGAAACTGTGATATTCATCACCTCAAACATTAATCTTCTCTTTGTGTTGGGAACATTACAATTCTTCTCTTCTAGCTATTTTGAAATGCACAATAAATTATTGTTAACTGTTACTTCCCTACTGTCTTATCAAAGACTAGAACACCTTCCTTCCTGTTCAGCCTCATTCCTAAGGTTACCAGTCTCTCCCAAGTGCAGATCAGGATATCATGATAAAAGCTAACCCTGACTGAAGCTGGAAAGGGCCAGATACCCAGAAGCTAGATGTTCCCCAGATCACCACCTTGTAAAGGCCAACTACAGAGCAACAGCAAACGCCAGTACTTACCAGCCTCCCAGCCCTTCCCTTTGTTCAGAAGCCAGGTCTAGATTATTCTTCTGGGCATACTTGTTCAGTTACCCTGGGTACTATGTCTGTGCCCCCTCCTCTGCCTGGTGATTGGGACTGGGGCTTTGTTGGGAAGAGCTGTTGTTCTTTGTAGTAGCTTTATCCTGCCCATTTTCACGGGTGACTCACTTTGGTTTCTCTACCCATTCGACCCTACCAAATCTCCCCAGAAGTCCTACAAAGTCTCTGCCTCTTTCACAGTTTCTCTTGCTGGTTGGATGTCATATAGTTTTTCAAATTCTGTTGTTTTTAGGGGCATAGCGGGTGATTGCTGTGCTTGGTAGCCCACTTTGGTCCCAAAATCATCTTCCTGAAGGTAGCATGCTCTCATTGGAGAGCTCTGCAGGTTCCTGTTGATTCCACATTGAGTCTAAACCCCCTAACTCAGCACAGGACCCTTTAGAGCTCAACCCAGCCTCTCCTCTCTTCCCAAGGGGTCTCCCCTGGCCTTTGTTTACCCTAGTCAATCACCACCCTAGCAGTGCAGTGCATCTCCTAGATGTGCCAGGCAGTCTTCATGTTCTGTTCCCTCTGCTGAAATGCTCGCCTGATTTCTAAACCAACTGCCATGTGATTTCTAAACCAACTACCACCTGATTACTAAACCAACTGCAGGTTACCTCTTCCAGGCCCTGCCTGCCCCCACACTCCTCGTGCTGGGGTGAGCTGGACATTGCTAGCTATATACTCCTGCACTGCTTTTGTTCTCTGCTATCTTGCTGCCTTTTCCAGACTCCCTGCCTTGCAGAAGTCAGAGGCCATACTTCCCTGATGGGAGCCATTTTCTTTCTTCATCAAAAGAGTATGACAGTGAAATGCAAATGTGCCTTCTCTATGAAGACTTGTCCCCTTCTCCCAGCATTTGCGTCCCCATCCCTTCACTATGTCATAGTTTTCCAACTTCTGTGAGGGTAGCTTTCCCTTTTTATTACAGTCAGGTTTTCATAGGTCTTTCTCTGACACTAGGGTGTGACTCTTTTGAAGGTAGGGATTTTGAATTTTGTTGCTACATTCTCTAGAAACAGCGGAGTGTGAGGTGTGCAGTAAACACCCAGTGACACCATCCAGTGGGTGAAAATGACTTAGCCCCAGCTCATTCTTTCCTTCTCATTCCATGGTATCTGACCTGACCTTCCCACCTCTAAATCTCAGGTGGCTCAAGGATCCAGCCTCTTTCACAGGCCACAGTCTTATTCCATGTGTGGGCATTTCTTCTCTGAAGGGCTCCTGCCACTGGGCCCTGGACCAGACACTATCCATAATGGTTTCTTTTCCACTATGTGGTTCTGCTTTTGTCAGCCAGGTAGTAAGCCCTTTGAGCAGAGATGGCAAGTAGTGTTGATCCCTGGAACATCCCAAAGAACAGCAGCTCGTCAAGTTTCTCAGTGCACTATAACTAGGTTGCAATGACAACCACCCCAATGAGATTTTATCTTGAGGTGTGGGACACCACCAAACCCATAATCTAAGCCAAGTTTGGCTGTCTCTGGCTCAGACCTGCTGATCATTGGTGTGTGCGAGTGAGCCTAACATGACTAGTCCCCAGGGAGCCACACTGCTTCGGCTGTGCTGGTCCAGCTACCCCAGGCCTGCCACCCTATGCTCCAAGCTCACTCTGACTTCCCACCTGTGGAGTTCTGGTCTGTCTGCTGCAAGGAACCAGGGAACCCTGGTTCTTAGGTTCACAGTCACAGCACTGATCTCGGGGACTGCCGTAGCACTTCTTCTCACCCTCTTTGAGTGACTTTGAGCAACCCTATATGCAATGGTCACTGTGTCTGTCTTATTGTGTTTTACATCTACCATTGAGACTCTCAAATGGCATAGGATATGTCCAATTTACCTTTAACCTACAAAACCGATACAGGCTGGCACCTGGCCAGCATTTGTGTCAGTTGAGTAAAGAATCAAGCTGTTGCAGTTGGTACAATTTGTGCAGGAATTTTTACATCCATGGACCCACTGATCCATTGATACATCCACTGAACTTTTTCAATGAGCTCCTAAGGCCAGTCTTATCTGTTGAACAATTGCTATGAGGTATGTAAACACAGTCTTCACAAAGAGCCCCACAAGCCCCACTACTCCATTTTACTGATGTGATATTACCAGCGCAGAGACTGACAGAACTGCTCTGAGGCATGACTGGATCTGAATCCAGGGCTATTAACTTCTATACCCAATGTCTCTACCACACGATTGTGCTGCCACTCTGACAAGCAAAGGGCACAGGATGCATTGAGTTTTGAAGTTCCTTCCTGAATTTTTAAAAACACTATAAAACTTTAATACTCAAAAGCATTTTTAAAATACAAAAATACTTCCCACCTCAAGCTCAGGGATATGTCTCTCCTGTGATTGAAAGTAGTATGATCCTCTTGTGTGAGAAAACACTTGTATCTCATTAGATGACTGAAGTTCACCAATAAAGCAAATTAAAGATTAAAAACCTGCTAGCCTTCTCTTTCAGAGACGTATCTGCTTTCTCTTAGCTTCAGCTTGGCTCCCAGACCTCTATTTCATGCTCCCTCATCACTGTCTATCAGGGATTTAGGGTAAAGGACTGCAAAACAGGCTCTAGCAGGGTTTCCCATGGGTGTCCCTACAGGAAATCTTGACCTTTAAACAAATGCTTAAGTTTAAGTAGATTGTTTTATGGGAAGAAATAGGAAAAGAAGAGATACAAGACCTTTGCTCTGTTGATCTACAGTGAGGCCATAAAATTTCCCTCAAATCCCATCCTAGGATGCATCCCCATGGTCACAGGGTGAGACTTCAGGAGGAGAACCACCATACTCCACCAATGAGGTCATGGGCTAAACTGTGTCCTCCAAAAAGTCCATAGTTGAAGCCCTAACCCTCAGTGTGGCTGTAATTGAGGACAGGGGCTTTAAAGAGGTCATTAAGTGACCATTAATAGATCATATGTGTGGACCTGAATCCAATAGGACTGCTGTCCTTATAAAAAGAGATTAGGACACAGACACACACACCGGACGACCATGTGAGGACACAGGGAGAAGACGGCCACCTACAAGCTAAGGAGAGAGGTCTCAGAAGGAACGAACCCTGTTGACACTTTGATCTTGGACTTCTGTCCTCCAGGACTATGGGAATATTAATGTCTGTTGTTTGAGTCTCTCAGTTTGTGGTGCTTTGTTTTGGTGACCCAAGCTGACTAATACAAGAAGTAACACAGAGAAATATCACACAGGTATCACTGGGGGAGCAGGAGCCAGTGGCAAGTATCCACTATCTTCTCCCATAGAAAAGGGCATCCTCAGAAGAAATAGTTCTGTGGTTCTGTAGGGTAGGATAAGAAGTCAGCTGAGGACACCCAATTAGGAAGAGACATGCATGTCCAACAGTTCAATGACTTGGCTGCTTCTCCATGGTGCGAAAGCCATGACAACAAGATATTTAAGGGACATCAGGGGACCATTCGGGAGGAAATACAGTAGGACAGTGGTAGGCAGGAGGTGTTGAACTGTCCTATAATAATGAAAGATCTTCCACCCCTATTGTCTCTACCTACTTCAGAGTTCACAACACAGCATCCGTCCAAGTTGGGCAGTGTTGGAATCTCCCCAATTGACACTATAGGCCTCTGATGGCTTCTCAATTACTCTGGATCCATTAGATAAGGGGGTCCCCAAGCCCCAGGCCATGGACAAATACCTGCCTGTGGCCTGTTAGGAACTGGCTACACAACTAGAGGTGAGTAGCGGGGGGAGTAAAGCTTCATATTCTGCCAGATCAGCGGTGGCATTAGATTCTCATAGGAGCACAAACCCTATTGTGAACCGCACATGCAAGGAATCTTGTGTGCTCCTTATGAGCATCTAATGCCTGATGATCCACCACAAATTGCATTCCAAAAACAAGTCCCTAATGCCAAAAAGGTTGGGGATTGCTGCATTACATCCTATGACTCTGTCTCTGCCAGATGACAGAGGCTCCCTGGTAAAAGGCTCACCTGTGTCATCTCACTGTGTGGTGACCGTCATTTTGAGGGCTCCCATGATTAGAATGGCATCACTGGGCAAGTTGACCTTGGTGGAAGTCTTCACACTTTCCTGTTATCTCCCAGTGAATTTACTCCCTAGCAAGGTGTGTTCCCCAAGCTGTGAAAGCAGCAGCACCCAGAGAGAGAACTGATGTGGTTAGGACAATGGGTCCCACTTACATTCATTCATTAAGGAGAAGTAGGACCTCCTTGGGAAGTCCTAGAATACAGAAAACTTGGTACACATCTTTTTTGCACATTTCCACTCTGGGCAGCGCTCCTTAGAAGAATTCTCTCTGCTGCTCCTCTGCTTTCTTTGGCAGCTTTTGAGATTTCCTGGGACCTGGCACCCTCCCTGAGCTCCTGGCTTCCTGTATTTAGCCTCAGTGACCAGGGAGGTAAGTGCAGAAGTCACTCCTCTCTGTAGTATCAGCATAACTCAGTGGAGGTGATCATCTGTCCTTTGGATTTCCTTTGGAAATCATACACAACCTGGGTTCATATCTCCCTTCTACCATTTGTCCAGAATATGGATCCACCCTCAGCTTCACATCCCTCAGATGCACACTATGGGCTTCCTGGCATGCACAGAGGTGTATTATTGAGGATGTGAAGGTGAACATCTAGTATCCTAAGCAAGGCATGAACCGGCTGCTGTCCTAGAAGAGCCACCCCTACCCTCCAGGCCATGGCATTCTTCTCCTGGTGAGTGATTGGACCCCAGTTTAGCATGAGACCACAGGAAATCACTTATCTATTACAACCTGGAAATCTTCTAATACAAGCTAGGAGGACCACAGCCTTGTGGGGGGTCACATAGCCCCTACCTCACAGGGTCAGTCCCTGGCCCTGAACCCCTCTCCTTAAGAGACCAAGGTCAGGGCTGCATCTGCCCAGAACTGCAGAACACAACAGTCCACTTGTACATTCTTGCTTTGGAATTTAAGTCTCCCCTAGCCCATCCTCACCCCCAAAGAGGGCTGTTTTCTCTGCCCAAGAAGCTCTCCACTGGTCCTAATACCCCTTTAATCCCCTGAGGGTAATGGATGATGCTGCCAAGGGCACTGTGTCTCTGGTGCGGGGACTGCATGTGTGGTGCTTCCAACACTGCTGAAACATTTTGGTGCCTCTGGTGCAACCTCCTTTGGTGGTGAGTGGCCAGGGTCTCGGGCTCCCCAGACACCTCAGTACTCTCAGGGAGCATTGCCTGCCCAGGACGCTCCTGCCCCCACCATGCCCATGCCTGCATACCAGCTGGACAGCAAGCATTTGGTATCTTCTGTGCTCCTTCCTCTTTGCCCTCAGGACCCAGTCACAGGAAACCTCCTGTCATTTACTGAGACTGACTAGAGTAAACTAAGGAATGCTGAGGCCCAACGAACAAACAGGAACATCCAAGAAATGAGAAAACCCCAAAGGTTAGAGGGTGTTTGAGGAGGACAGAGGATGCTCCCAGGTGCCAGAGCCTGTTTCTGTGTCCTAGAAAGCCCCAAAGATAAGTTACCCTCACCTGGTGAGCCAAGTCAGACTTTGGTGGAGTCTCATGCATGGAGCTCCAGAAAACTGTCCCCAAGCCAGCATCAGCTGCGAGAATGCCTTGCTGGCTATGATGGAAACCACATTTCTTGAATGGTCTCTATATACCTGAAAGTCCCATCTCCTTGCTGCCCTGCCAGTTGCCTGCAGACTGGGAAAACACTGCTTTCTCTACTCTCAGACTGCTTTCTCTACTCTTTGTAGGAAGATATCACAAAAATAAACCTCACAGAGGTTCACAACGGATGGCCAGAGGTATAGATGTAAATGATTCAAATGAGGATTTTCTTCCCCTTTTTTCACTATTTTAAATTAAAACAGACATTGTTAGTATCAATAAAGTATATGGAAAGATGCATAATGAGATAAAAAGCCCATCTGCCTCCTCCCTGTGGAGAGGATGTTCCCTGCTGCTCAGAGAGCCCTCTCCTGCATAGAGGGCATGAGTTCCCAGAAAGCCCAGGGCACACTTGGGGCTCAACAGAACTGATGGGACCAGAGCTGAGCAAGGACAGGGGCCAGGAGGGAGGGGGGACATGCCTTTAGCTACAGGGTCAGAGCAGAGCTGGGTCTGATGCAGCAGTTTCTTGGGCCTCCTTAGGAAGACTTGCCCACCAGCCTCAAAGAAGAGCTGCTTCTCACACCTTGAGGGTCCACCCGTAGGGAGTGAGATGCTCCCTACCCTACCTCATGAGGGGGACTTCCTGGCAGCCTTTCTATCACACCAAGACCACCCTGGGACCCTAATTTCAGTGGTGAGATGGTGGCTGTGAAGACAGCTGCCCCAGCTTTCCAGGCCTCTGGGTCACTGAATCCCTTACCTCACAGACCGTCCCCTCTGCTCTCTCAGGCCTGTTGCACCCACACAGAAGACACTCTGCTCTCCCATCATGCCCCACAGATCAGAGAACATACAGCCAACCATGACCCATTCCCGCATCATAACGCTGACTTCCTTGACTTCACACTAAACTTTCAGAAATAATCACCCATGTTTACCACCTACTCGCTCAGTGGTCATGCACGGCTATCACTAAAGCCCACAGAGACGGGAATCTAACCCAAGCCTGAATCTGAGTCCATCCCAGGGCAGAGCAGTGATGCTTTTCAGGATTCCTCCTGGGCCCTCTCCCTTCCCAGTTACACACTTCCCAGGCAAATTTCTCATCCACTGTTCCAGAGACTTCATGTGACTCAGAATTGCCTTGTTCACCCCTTTCAGAAGCATGTGTTCCTTCCCTGTGCATCTTGACATCTCTCCCTGCAAGTGCTTCACAGGATCCTTCGCATCCAGGCATGAGGGTCCTCCTGTCTTCCTTCCCCCTCTGGCCCATGCAGTCCCCACACATTGCCATCTCCACCTCTTGGTGACTCATCCCTTTCAACTCAGCCCTCATTCCTGCAGCACAGACCACTTACACCCACACAATATGATCTGTCTCCCAATTGCTCTAGGGACACAGAACTGTTTATCAGTCCGCTGGTTCCTCTGCCTAGAATACTAACCCCACCAACTTTGGTTGTAATGCACTGGATAGATCCCACTTTACTGTCTTCATGACTGTGGCTTCTCTGTGTGTCAAAAGTAACTATAGTGATAAGGCTGCATAATATTTGCTGTGGAATTGGATGAGTTTATTCATGTAAGACGCTAAGAACCATGCTTGCTACAAAATAAATACCCAGTATTATTAGATGGTATTGTTCTACTATACTATTATAAGATGATACTATTGTTACAAGCTAAGGTTCCTTGGCTTCCCTCCTCCACTCCTATGTTGAACTAAGCCCAGATCTTCATGTATCATGCATTCATCTGTTCATTTGCTCAGTCATTTGTTCATTCGACAACTAGCTGTTGTCACCTGTTAGGTGGCAGGCACTGTCCTCCTCTTCACACTCACCTCTGTCACGCGCAGAGGTGACATTTTATTTTATTTACACTGTTAATTTGTATGTCTCTCCCCTCAAGTGAGAACTCAGCAGAGACAAGGTGTGCATAATTGCTTCCCATGCTTAATGACCATCCTGTTCCAGGGGCCTAAGAGTGGGCCCGTCATGTACTGTGGTTACACATTCAAGCACAGGAGAGGTTCATCTTATGAGGTGATCATTGTCAGCACTCTGCTCAGGACACATAGCCCCCCCCGCCGTGTTCGTCAGGGACTGGGGAGAGCTAAGGAGGGGCTGTCTCCAACCCTAACACAAGATGGGCAGCATGCTTGGGGGTTGACAAAGCAACAAAGCCAGAAGTACTGTCTCAGGCCCCTGCCAGGGAAAAGAGTAGGTGAACTGCTATCACCCAAAGCCCTTCACCACTCTGGAGAGTGGATGTGTTGCTGCCGTATTGATCCTCGGCAGACTAGATATCATGTGGGGCAAATAGTGTTTGCTTTAGCTCAACCACTAAGAAGATGGAAAGAGAGGAACTTGGAGGAGCAAGTCCAGGCCCCCAGCAGCAACCCTAATGGTGCCAGAGCTTCCTGCATGTGGCCAGACCCACAACTGCCTCCATGGACAGTAAGCATCTTGTGGGCAGAACCACATCTTCTGGTTATTTCTCCATCTAGAGTCCTTCTTGGTTACCCAGAAACCTCCACAGGCTAGCACATGGGAGGCTAGATCACCATTTATTGTCATTTCAGTGGAAGAGCGAGTAATTCACTCTGTCTGCCATGCCCAGGGCAGTGCCTGAAACAAAATAGCTCTTTAAAAATATTGATTATAGATGTCCATGCATCCATCAATCCATCCATCCATCCATCCATGTGACCATCCATTCATGTAGCCATCCATCAGTTTATTAAGTTGAACTAATTCTAGTAATCACATAAACGGAGGCTATTAGCTACATAGAATTGTGTCTACCACACACAGTGACTCAGCAGTGCTTGGTGCCATATCACAGCCTCTGGTCTTCTGTTGGCAAACTTAGGCTAGTGTCAGTAGAACCCTTGAGAGGCTGATTCTCAAGGTAGGAAGTCCAGACATCCCATCACTGTGTAACCTGAGCGCTAAGACTACTTCCAACATCATGAAATTTATCATTTTGGATTCCATGTTATAAAACCCAACCCATGAGTGTGGTGTCCCAGCTGTGGTCTGGTCCTGAACTCACAGATAAAGAGGTCCGTTTCATCTTTCTGGGGCAAGGGGGCATTTTTTGATGTCAGGGGCATTTCAACCCCATCCTTCTGGATATATTCTAGAGCGGAAAATTCATGCAGCTGGTGAAGAAATAGAATGCCTTCATTGTCAGTGGGTCACATCCCATGTGAAACAGGTTTGTGGGCCCTACTGAGGATAGTTTTAAGAGGAGCAAGGTGGGAGCAGGTCTGGGAACTAGAGGGCTGTTACCACAGTGTTAGAAGGAGTCGATGGTGCTTTAAACTATGGCATGACAGTAGGACTGTATCAAACATAAGTCACCAACCAATACCCATCTCTATAGGGAGAGTCCAGGAGGTTCCACCTTCCAGCTCTTTGGTGTCAAAAATCAGCACACTGGCATTTGGTTATACGCTGGTCTCCCATGAACTGTTCTGTGTCTGATCAAGTCTGAGCCCCAGACAAAAGCAATCCTTTGGGTTCAGGTGGTTACGGCCATATCTTGAATAATGGCAAATCAACTAAGACAAATGGTGCCAGGTGACACAGCATGAGCACCCATCAACACCCAAAAATATTTACTGAGCATTATGGGGTGCCAGGTACTATCACTGCATGCAGTTGTGAATAAGACCCATCTTAGCCCCCAATAGCTTGCATTGCAAAAAAAAAAAAAAAAAAGGTTCTCCCCACTGGGACTTCAAACTTCATCTGCTACTCTCTTTCCATTTTTTGTCATGCAATTTTGTGAACATTCTTTGAAACTCAGAAGTGGTGTTGAATGTGCAGAATCCCTCCCACAATTATTGCTTCTTGGTGGAAGATTCATTGACCTTTCCGCTGTGGGGAGTTGGCAGTCTTTAGAAGCCATCATGGCTTGGCTTATTCAGAAAATGATTTCCCTGAGGATCAGATAAAGCACGTTTGCACAGTCCCAACCAGGCTGTAACACAGAGATATCCTCAAGTCCTCCTCAAAGTCAGCAAATCCCACAGATGGCAACTTGATCAAACGGCCGTCTCTGCTCTAAGCTCCTTATCACTCTGAATCTGCAGGGGCTCTTGAAGTTTCTCCGTAGGAAGACAGCATCTTTTTCCTTTTTCCTCCTCACACTATTCATCTGAGCCCAGCTCCTTCCTGGGGACAGGAAACTTGGCTTCTTTTCAAGCCCTAAACCTCTAGACCTTCGGTGCCTAGAAACCTCACCAGGACAGGTTTTGCCACTTGTTACCTTATGTTTTGTGCTAAGGGGTGGTGTCACCCCTGCCTCAGAGAGCACAGTTTTCTCTGGATGATTGAATCCAGAGGAACTTCTGTCCTGTCTTTTCTTGTCATCAGTAATGGGAAAATGTTTTTTACTGACTTATTTTAGTATTTGTGTTTCTTTGAGGAGAAGAGAAATATTCCAACAAAGAAGCAGTAGCTGAGACCAGATCTAAGAAAGTGTGATACACATCACCCAAAGGACATGAGAGCAATGAGCACCATGGTCATGGAGGACCACCTAAGTATTAAGGCAAAGAGGGGAGAGGATCAGATTTGTGTTTTCAAGTGACCATTCTGGTTGCAGGATGGGGAATAACTTGACTTGGGAGAGACAGTTCAGCATCAGTATCTCTGTATCTCTTCAGCTCAACATCTCAGTATCTCTTCAGCTCAAGCCATCAATGCATACTGACTGAGCTGGTGTAAAATATACACTTCATTTTTCCTTCCATTGTTGTATTTGATTTTCATGTGCAATCCTAAGAGAAATGCAGGGCAGACAAAATTACTCTAACTTTTCAGAATTTTAAAAAGCATCATTGAAATTTTTAAGTAGCATTTATATTCCAAGGAATGTAAAATCAAGTTTACGTGCTTTTTTTCTTATTCAACCTTATTGAATCCTCACAAAATTCTGACAGGCAGTAATGTCATCCCTGCTGTATAGATGGAGAGGCTGAGGCTCAGACAAGATACATTGCATTCTTTGTCCAAAGTAGATTTGAAGGTATCCCTGGAGGATGGGGGTTCTAAGGAACCGGGATGTATGTGGAACCACAGACAGGGGTCACACAGCCATAAAGAGCCAGTTGTTCTCCAAACCTGGGATTTTATTCCATTTCATGGTCTCTCAGTGGACTCTCACTTCCCAGGACTCCCCTTACCCTGGTAGAAACTAGTGATGACAATTGTCATAACTGTTAGGTACTGCAGTGCTGTGTGTTCTGGGCATTCGCTCATGACCCGGTTCACTGTAGAATTTCCTGGTAATCTCCACCATGTACTGAGCTCTGGAGACACATGATGGATGAGTCCTGGGTCCTTCCCTCTGAGAGACTTAGGAGCCAAAACAGATAAGGCAAACAACAATGTAATGCCAGATGGACTGGCATCCCTGTGGATGCTCTGTGACCCTAAGATGTCACAGATGTCAAAAGGGAACCATACAACAGAACACGGGGGTGTTTGTAAAATTTCCATAAGGGAGCACAAAGAAAGCATAAAAATGGCAAAATCCACACAAATACCATTTAAAACGCCATTACTACTAAAATATGGGATGTTTATTTGTGGATTGGAAGAGAAGCTTCCTAAGCAGATGGAATAGAATTTGCAAACATGCTGAGTTATAAAGTGGTTGAAATGTCTGTGGACTGTGAAGGTAACTTATATTAATTTAGTTCTTACCATGGCTAGGGCATTTGCTGGCAATACAAAAGCAATCTTGTGCAATAATCACAATGTAACTGTAGAAGCCACAGTTAAGGAATTTTCACTGGGCGGTAGGCACTTGCAAAGTGTTGCAGTGCCTTTATCCTCCAATGCAGCAGCAGCTCTGGGAATGAGTCAGGGGGATACCATCATTGTCCCATGTCACAGATGAGGGCACCAAAGATTAGAAACTGTACCAGGACACACTTCTATAGATGTTGTTATCATTGGTCTGGCTGGTAGTCCATATTTCCCTCTCAATAGTGTAACTCCCTTTCTAAAATCTGAGGGGAGAGGGATGCATGATGAAGATCCCTGGCCCCATCCTTTGGCTCTGCCTGTCCCATGTCATTTAGATGATGCTGACCCAATCCCTCTCTTTACCTCCACTCTGTTGTCAGGCCAGACAGAGGGTCACATGATCACAGTCTGGCAAATTACCCACGAACAAGGACTCAACATTCTTGAGGAAGCAAACTGGGTCAGAGATGGGCCTGTGACCCAAGCGGGGTCTTTACTGTGACCATCTGAACAGACTATTAGAAAAGGTTGTCCCTTTTCACAATTAGTAGGATGAATTTTGAAGCTGCTGATGACCATTCTTCCCCAATGTATGGAGAGCTTTTCTGAGAATGAGGCCAAACACAATCAAGCAGAACCAGTGGGGATGGGGGAGAACCAAGCGTCCTGATAATGTCATTAGAGATTCTGGATCAAACCATGCCTGAAGTCAAACCATCCTTTGGACTCTTTAGTTACATAACATTTCACTGTTATTGTTTAAGGTAATTCAAATTCCATTTCCTTTCTTGTAAAGAAAGAGTTCAAACTAGAAGCAAGAAAGACTCAAAATGCATATCCAGATGTCATGTTTTCAGTGACTATGGCAGAGCAGTGTCAATCAAAGAATGATGAGGCTCATAAATTTGGAAAGGAGAGTTTCATTTCTCATAAAGGTCTGCAGCCTGCAGGGTGGCCATTCGACAGGCTAGGAAGCATAGCTACTGGCTAGAAGCCAGAAATTGACACTTTAACAGAGGAGCAAAGGAAACAGAAATTTATACAGAGCAGAGTCTCCTAACATACATATTTAATAAGCTATAGGAAGCGTCATGAATATTTATGAAAGGAGAAACATACACATGCACAATGGAGCTTCATACCCTTTCCTGGGTGACATGCATGTAAAAAAATGCTGGCGTTAGCATAATTCAAGGGTGGAGTTTTCAGCTCCCTAATGTCAAAAGGTGAAGAAGAGGAGGACCCGAAAAACTGGCCAGACATTCTGTGGTCTGTAATCTCTTATTAAGCATTAAAGGAAGGGCAACATCAAGGGGTTGGTTGATATCAGTAGTGGAATCTTTTGAAAGAGTTTGTTTCTGTTTAGTCCATAGGGAAGAAAGTCTATGGGTGGTTAGTAAAGGAGAGGGCATAATGAGGCATGTCTGACCCTCCATCCTGTCATGATAATAACTAAGTTTTCAGGGTTACCGAAGGGTTCCCTTGGCCAAGAAGGAATCCGTTCAGTTATTTGGGTGGCTTAGGATTTCATTTTTATTTCTCAGTAGGTACTCAATGTCTGTACCTGTTTTTTAATGATGATAACAATTATAGGATTAGATCCATATGAAAACAGTAGAAAAGAGGTTCAGTGGGCAATTGTCATGTCACCATGATTTCCTCCCTACGATATCTTTGGGATATGGCTGCTCTAATTGCCCCAATTTTATATACAAGGGCAATACAATGAGCAGAGTTGGACTGGTTTGGCACCTTGTCAACTATCACACAGCAGTTAAGTCAAGGGAAGAGGTCTGTAGACAGCTGCCGGCGTGAGGCCTGGGAAGTAAGTGCTGTGCACATTAAGCAAATGAAGCTTGGACCAGACTTTAGAAGAGAAGCCCCTGGAGACTTTAAAGTTGAGGTGTGATGGGTTGCATGCACAGTTAAGCGACACTACATCAGCTGCAGGGAAGATAGGTTGGAGGGCGAAAACATGAAGGCGGCCAGTAGAGGGCCTTGGCAATAATAGTTCAGGTGAAAGGTGAGGAGAGCTTGAGTCAGCTGGAAGATGGCAGCCCTGCCACCCACTACTGAGGAATGAGTCTCCAGGAGTACAACATGATCTGACCCATGGACTCACGCTCTGCACCACTTTGGTGCCACCCTTTGGTGCCTCCCTTTCTCTGGTCTTCCGTAGTGCTCTGATGCACACACCTTAAACATCCTGATTCCCAAGTTCTCAGCGTCACTGAAAGAGTCTGATGGTTCTTTATTTTATGTTATTTAGTTTTTAAAATCATCACATAGCACAAATAACTTTTTTTGGTATTGGGTTCTATGAATTTTAATACCAGGGCTATTAAGATACAGACTGATCCATCACCCCCAAATACACCCTCCTATTGACAGACACAATAATTTGGATGAATTTCAAAGATATTATGCAGAAGGAAGGAGGTCAATCTCAGAAAGCTTTCTGAGTTTCATATACAATCACAGAGTATTAAGTTGTGAGATTGACTTCCTTCCTTCCACATAATGTCTTTGAAACTCATCCAAAGTGTTGCATATATCAATAGTTCATTTCCTTTTATTGCTGAGTAATATTCTATTGTATGGGCGCATTACAGTTTATTTATCCTTTCACCTGCTGAAGGACATTTGGATTAATTCCACTTTGGAGTGATCATTAATAAAGTTGCTATGAAAAATCCCTTATATGTGTAAACATAAGTTTTCTTTTTCCTAGGAGTAGGATAACAGCCATATGGTAAGTGTCTGCTTAATTATTTAAGATGGTGCCAAATTGTGTTTTAAGATGGCTGTACCATTTTGCATTCTCACCAACAATAAATGAGAGACCCAATTGTTCCACGGTCTTGCCAGCACTTGGCATTGTCAGTAAATTTTATTTTGGTCCTTCTAATGGATATGTAATGGTTTCTCATTATGGTTTTATTTGATACTTTGTCAATGGCAAATATGTAAAAAATATTTTCATGTGATTATTTCCCATATTTGCAGGTTTTTTGTTGAAATGTAGTTTTTAAATCTCTTGTTTATTCCATTTATTTATGCATTTGAATAAATTTATGGGGTAAAAGTCTAATTTTGTTACATGTGTATATTACATATATCTGTCACCTGGATAATGTGCATTGTACCCATTAAGTAATTTTTTATCATTCCCCTGTCCCATCCTTCCTAGTCTCCAATGTCTATCATTCCACACTTTATGTCCATGTATGCACATGATTTACCTCCCACTTATAAATGAGAAGATATGATATTTGTGTTTGCATTTCTGAGTTGTTGCACTTAAAATTATGGCTTCCAGATTCAATCGTATTGCTGCAAAAAAGCGTGATTTCGTTCTTTGTTATGGTTGAATAGTATTGCACTGTGTATATATGCTGCATTATTTTAATCCATTTATCCATTGATGAACACGTAGGTTGATTCCACATCTTTGCTATTGTGAATAAGACTGTGATAAATACAAATGCAGATGTCTTTTTGGTATAAGTACTTCTTTTCCTTTGGGTAGACACCCCATAATGGGATTGCTACATTAAATGGTAGTTCTATTTTTTGTTTATTTGAGAAATATACATATGTTTTCGATAGAGGTTGAAGTAATTTACATTTCCACCAACAGTATATAAAGAATTCCATTTTCTCCACATCCTCACCAACATCTTATTTTTATCTTTTTAATAATAGCCATTCTGACTGGTGTAAGATGATATCTCATTGTGGTTTTAATTTGAATTTCTCTGATGATTAATGATGTTGGGCATTTTATATGCATGTTGGCCATTTGTATATGATCTTTTGAAAAATGTCTGTTCATGTCCTTTGCCTGCTTTTTAATATAATTATTTGAGGTTTTTTTTTTTTCAATTCAACCCATAACACTTGCCTTTCCATTCTCTTAACAATGTCTTTTGCAGCAAAAGCTTTCATTTTGATTAAGTCCAATGCATCAATGTTTTCTTCTATGGATGTGCTTTTGATGTTATTGTTTTAGTTTCTTGCAATTTTTTTTTTTTTTTGAGTCAGGATCTCACTCTGTCTCCCAGGCCCTAGTGCAGTGGAACAATCACAACTCACCACAGCCTCGAACTCCTGGGCCCAGGTGATCCTCCCATCTCATCCTTCTAAGTAGCTGGGACTAGAGGTGCATGCCACCATACAGCTAATGTTTTTTTTATTTTTCGTAGAGGCGAAATCTAACTATATTGTCTAGGTTGTTCTTGAACTTCTGGACTCAAGCAGTCCTCCTGCCTCACCCTCCCAAAGTTCTGCAATTACAGGTGTGAGTCACAGTGCCCTGTCCCTTTGCAAATTTTGGGTATTAGTCCTCTGTGGGATGGAGAGTTTGCAAACATTTTCTCCCATTCTGCAGTTTTTCTGTTCTCTTTGTTGGTTATTTCTTTTACTTTGCAGAAGCTTTTAGTTTAATTATTTTGTCTATCTCTTAATTGGTGCATTTAATTCTTACTGCTAAGTTTTAAGAGCTTTTAAAACACATTCCGAATACAAATATTTTGTTGAATATGTGGTTTGCAAATATTTTAGTGTAGTCTGCAACTTGTTATATTAGTTTGCTAAGACTGCGCTAACAAATTGCCACACCCTGGGTGGCTTTAACAAAGGCAATTTATTGTCACACAGTTCTTTCTGGAGGCCAGAAGTTTGGAATCAAGGTGTCAGCACTGTTGGTTTCATCTGAGGCTAATCTCTTTAGAATGTAGATGCTGTTTTCTCCCTGTGTCCTCATTTGGTCTTCTCTCTGTATGCATCTTTGTCCTAATTTCCTCTTTTTAAAAATTTTAAAGATGTGGGGTACAATTCAGGGTTAGGTATACAAATGTTCACTATGCAGGTTCACCTGTTGATGAGGTGTGTCCCCCTCCCCCAGCAGATTCCCACTACTGCCAATTCCGCTTCCCCCAACCCCAGCAGTTTCCTGCTACTGCCAATCCTTTTCTTATAGTATTATGATAATTGTTCAACGTCTGCTTATGAATGAGATCATGTGATGCACAGTTCTTTGTTTCTGTGATAGATCACTCAGTATTATAGACGCTAAGTCGATCCAAATAGTTGTGAAGTTCATAATTTTGTCCTCTATGGCTGCATAATATTTCATAGCATATATGTACCACATTTTTTTATCCAGTCCTCTTTCCATGGGCAGCACGGTTGGTTCCATGTTTTTGTTATTATGAACAATGCTGCAATAAGCATACACGTGCAGGTATCTTTTTCATAGAGTGATTTGAATTCCTCCAAGTATATTCCCAGTAGGAGGATTGTGGGGTCGTATGGAAGGTCAATTTCTAGATCTTTTAGGAATCGCCAAATTGTTTTCCACAGAGGTTGTATTAGTTTACACTCCCACCAATAGCGTCCTAATTTCCTCTTGAAATAAAGATACCAGTCAGACTGGATTATGCTTCCCCAACCCCCAATACCTTCACTTTAATTTGATTACCTCTATAATGATCCTAACTTCAAATAAGGTCACATTCTGAGGTTCTGGGGTTAGAACTTCAACAGATGAATCTTGGGAGAATGCAATTCAACCCATAACACTTGTCTTTCAGTTCTCTTAGCACTGTCTTTTGCAGCAAAAGCTTTCTATTTTGAGAAAGGCCAATGCATCAATGTTTTCTTCTATGAATGTGCTTTTGATGTTGTCATGTCTAATAATGTTTTTCCTAACCCCTTTGTCCCAAAGATTTTCTCCTATGATTTATTTGAAAGCTTTTTTCAGTTTTTGCATTTTACATTTAGATCAATAATATATGCTGAGTTAATTTTTGTATGTGGTATGAGCCTTAGGTTGAGGTTCTTATTTTTGACATATGATGGACCAATTTTTCCGACACCATTTATTGAAAAGACTATTTTTTAATCCATTTAATTGTTTTCGCACCATTTTTTTAAACTCAGTTTTTTTACTTGAATTGAAAAACATATTTGCATAGGCTCATGTTTGAACTCTGTGTGACCTTATACATATCCATGTGTCTATTCTTTTGTTAATGCCACATTGTCTTGACTGTAGTAGTTTTTTGGGGGGTTTTTTTGAGTTGGAGTCTCACTCTGAACTATAGTAGTTAATAGTAAACTTTAAAATCAAGTAATTTAATTTCAAATTATATTATTTTTCAAAAGCATTTTCTTATCTATTCTAATTCATTTGAAATTGTATATACATTTTAGAATTATCTTGTATTTGATTACCTCTGTAATGATCCTAATTTCAAATAAGTTTACATTCTGAGGTTCTGGGGTTAGAACTTCAACAGATGAATTTTGGGTGAATGCAATTCAACCCATAACACTTGTCTTTCCATTCTCTTAGCAGTGTCTTTGCAGCAAAAGCTTTCAATTTTGAGAAAGTCCAATGCATCGATGTTCTCTTCTTTCAATTTTGAGAAAGTCCAATGCATGGGTGTGCTCTTGTCTTTAGTCACTAAAATTGTGCTGGGATTTTTATTGAAATTACTTTGAATCCATAGATCAATCAATTTGGGAAGAATCAGCATTTCACTGTGTTGAAATGTATAACAATGTATGCCTCTTCATTCATTTATGTCTTCTTTGAAAGCCTCATCAGTGTTTTGTACTTTTCAGCATTCAAATTCTGTACACTTTGCTATATTTGTACTTATATTTCACTTTTTTAAATTATTTTAAATGATATTTCTTAAATTTTGGTTTCCAAGTCTATTGTTAATGCATAGAAATTGGTCTGTTTCTGTGTGTGTGTGTGTGTGTGTGTGCGTGCGTGTGTGTGTATGTGTGTGTGTGTGTGTGTGTGTGTATAGCTTGTTTCCTACAACCTTGGTAAACTCACCTCAGTTCTAGAAGATTTTTTGGGTTTTTTTGTATACTCTTGGTATTCTGGAGACAATCATGTTGTCTATGAATAGGAAAGTTTTGTCTTTTCTTTTTGACCTGTATGCTGTATTTCTTTTCTTTCTTTCTTTTTTTTTTTTTTTTTTTTTTTTTTTTTTGATGTCTCGCTGCTTAAAACAGCAGACTTCTTTTCTTTTTTTTTAATTTATTTTTTATTATGAAGTTGTGGGGTACAGTTAAGGGTTAGGTATACAACTGCATTTCATTCAGGCACCCTGTTAATATGGGGTGTTTCCCCGTTCCCAGACAGATATTTGCTACTGTTATTCCCATCTCCCTCCCCCACTCATAGTTTTCCAGTTTCTTTTCTTTTCTTTTTTTTGAATTGGAATCTCACTCTGTCGCCCAGACTGGAGTGCAGTGGCATGCTCCTGGCCACCTCAGCCTCGACCTGCTTGGCTCCAGAGATCCTTCCGCCTTAGCCTTGCAAGTAGCTGGAACTAGAGGTGCGCACTACCACGCCCAGCGAGTTTTTGATTTATTGTAGAGACAAGGTCTCACCAAGTTGCCTGATTGGGCCACCGAGCCCAGCTTGTATGCTGTATTTCTTTTCCTTGCCTTATTATACAGGCTAGGAATTTCATCATAATTCTGAGTAGGATGAGTAAATGGGAACTTTCTAGCCTTTTTATGATTTTAGGGGGAAATTTTTACATCTCTTACAATTAGGTAAGATATTAGCTATACATTTTTTAATAAATGCCCTTTAAGAGGATGAGGGATTTTACTTTTATTACTAGTTGACTTTGAGTTTTTAACTTAAATGGATTTGAATTTTGTCAAATGCTTCTTCTGTACCAATAGATATGATCATATAGTGTTACTTCTTAGACAGTTAATATGGTTGATTACATTGATATTTGAATATTGACCTGGTTTTGAGTTCCTGGAATAAACTCCAGTCAGTAGCAATGTATTAACATTTCTATTTATTGCCAGATTCAATTTGCTAATAGTTTTTTTAGGATATTTGTATATATGTTCATGAACAATACTGGCCTGTAGTTTTATTCTTGTGTATTGTCTTTGTCTAACTTAAATATCAAGTTAATTCTTAAAAACAAAACAGAAAAAAGGTTTTATCGCTTCAAGAAATTGTGTACAATTGGTGCTACTTCTTTTTAAAATATTTGAGAAAAATGTGCCAGTGAACCACCTGGGCTTGGAAATTTCTCTCAGAAAGTTTTTAACTACAAATCGAATTTCATTAATAGTTATAGGGCTATTCAGATGGTTTATTTCATCTTGGGAGTATTTGGGCAGTTTTTCATTTTCAAGGACTTGGTCCATTTCATATAAGTTGCTGAATTTGTTTTTGTAGAGTTGTTTATATTAAATGATGCAAGTATTCATCTGATGTTTGCAGATGTGTTTTTTTAAAGCTCTCTTTTATTTCTGATATTGGTAATTCTAGCTTCTCTCCTATGTTTTCTTGTCAACCACACTAGAGGCTTATTAATCTATCAATCTTTATAAAGAATAGCTTTAGGACAACCCCCTCGGGTCCCCTCCCACCGTGGGAGCTTTTCTGTCCTCTCGATAAATCCTGCTTTAAAAAAAAAACAAAACAAAAAACTAGCTTTGAGTTCTTCATATTCTCTTTTTCTATTTTTAATTTAATTTATGCTCTTTTCTTTATATGTTCTTTTTTCTGTTTGCTTGGGTTTATTTTACTCTTTATTTTGTAGTTTCTTAAAGTAAACCTTAGATTACTCACTTGTAATCGTTCTTCTTTTTTCATAAGAGAATTTAATGCCTTAAATTTTCTTTCAGTTACATCCTATGAATTTTGATATGTTGTATTTTTATTGTTGTTCGGTTAAAAGTAATTTCCAATTTATCTAAAGACTTTGTCTTTGAACAAATGATTACCTAACAGGTGTTGTTTAATTTCCAAGTGTTTGGAGATTTTCCTGTTATCTTTATGTCATTGATTTCTGGTTTAATTTCATTATAACCAGAAAACATACTTGATATTATTTCAATGATCTTTCTTGATGAATGTTCCATGCAGATTTAAAAGTATATACGTATTCTGCTTTTATTGAGTTTAGTGTTCTCTAAATGTCAATTAGATGCAGTGGGTTGATGGCATTGTTCATGTCCCTGCCTTTGCTTATTCTCTCTGCCAGTTCTATATCTTACTGATAGAAGAGTGCAGAAGTTCCCAACTGTCATAGAAAATTTATTTATTTTTACTTTCAATTTCTCCAGTTTTTGTTTCATGTATTTTGAAGATCTTTTGTTAGATGCATACACATTTGGTATTATTATGTCTTCTTGAAGAATTGACTCTTTTATCATTATGTAATGTCTTTAAGCCTGGCAAATCTATTTGCTTTAGAGTTCATTTTGTCTTATGTTAATGTCACCAACCCAGATTTTTTTTAGTGTTCATATGAATAAATTTTTTATCTTTTTCTTTTTTCTTTTTTTTTTGAGTTGGAGTCTCTGTCGCCTAGACTGGAGTGCAGTGGCCGCTCCCAACAACGGCAGCCTCGACCTGCTGGGCTCCGGTGATCCTTCTGCCTCAGCCTTCCAAGTAGCCAGAATTACAGGCACGGGCTACCACGCCCGGCTAATTTTTTGATTTATTGTAGAGATGAGGTCTTGCCTGCCCAGGCGGGTCTCGAACCCGCAGGCTCAGGCAATCCACTCACCTCAACCTCCCAAAGGCGCGGGATTACAGGCTGAGCCACCGAGCCTGACTATCTTTTTCTTTTAATATACTTATGCCATTATATTTGAGTGAGTTTCTTACGAGCAGCATATAAGTAATTATTGTACTTTTATCCATTCTGACAACTTCTGTCTTTTAATAGTGTATGTAGACCATTTTCATTTATTATGATGTTGATATATTTGGATTTATTACTGCCATTTTGCTATTTGTTTTCTGGGTTTTTTCTGTCCATTTACAATTTTCCTGTGTTTTCTTTCTTGCCTTCTTTTGGGTTATTTGAATACTTTTAGTATTATTTATTGTGCGTTATCTTACTACATCTCTGTATATATTATTTTTTAAGGAATTGATTGTTCTAAGGATTTTCATGCACATACTTACCTCTCTACATTGTACTTAGAAAAAAATATGTCATCACTTCACACAGAATGTAGAACACTTACCTCCACAGGGAGCCCCTGACCATCTCTTCTTTGCGCGATAATTGTCTTATGTATTATGCTACATACATTGAAAACTGAATCAATGTTCCAATTTTTTACTCTTAATCTTCAAGCATGTTTTAAAGAATTCAAAACAGAGAAAAGTAATCTATTATACTTCCTCATATATTTATCATTTCTGTCACTTTTTTCATTCCTGATGATCTGAGTTTCCTTCTGCAATAATTTACCTTCTGTCTGGATATTGTCCTTCAGGAATTAATTGGAGTAATTCTGAAGGCAATGAATTATCTTAGTTTTTCTGCAGTTGAGACTGTCTTTATTTCATCTTTATTCATGAAAGTACTTTTTCTGGATATATATTGCTGGGATGACAATTATTTCCTTTCAGCACTTTAAAAACGTTGTGCATTTCTATCTTACCTCCATGGTTTCAAATAAGAAATCTATAGCCATTTTTTATTTGCTTTCTCCCTATAGGGAATGCATCATTTTTTTTCTGACTGCTTTCAAAATATTTTGTGTGTCTCGTGTATAGCAGTTTGATTATAGTGTGTCTAGGCATGAATTTCTTTCCATTTATTGTCTCTGAGGTTTACTGAGTTTCTTGATTCTGTTCATGTATGTATTTTTCCAAAATTGGAGAGTTTTTAGCAAATATCTATTGAAATATTTTTTGGTATTATACTCCTTCTCCTCAATTAGATTCCAATAACACAACTACTAGACATTTTATTGTTCTCTCACAGTTTCCTGTGATTTAGTTCATTTTTTGTCATCTTTTTCTTTGTTGTTCATATTGGATAATTTCTATTGATCTGTTTTTACTTCACTGACTCCTTTTCTCTGTCATCTCCATTCTGCTATTGAGTTTATCTGTTCATTTTTTTAAAAAAATGTGTGTGCTATTATCAGGACTTAAATTTCCTTTTTAAAATTTTTGGTTGATTTCAAGTGTGTTTGTGATGACTTGTTGGAATATTTTAATAGAAGCTGTCTTAACGTCTTTGTCAGAAAATTTCAACAGCTGTGCTATCTCAGTGTCTGTTACTATCTCACATGAGTATTGAGATATTCATAGTTCTCTACATATGAAGTAATTTTCTATTTGCTTGACTTTCTGGATGGTATGTCATGGGACTGAGAGAGTGGACGATGCCCAATTTTTGTTTATGTAGGTAGTTGACATGCTGACATTCAGGCCACAAATTTCACTTTGCCTTCTAAGAACTGACTCTGATAGGATGGTCAGTTTATTCTTCCAGGCCTTTGCAGTTCATTCAGATGTATGTGTGTCACCCAGAGGCCAATCTAAGTTCTGGTCTGTGAGCTCTCTGTTAGTTTCATTTTCAAAACATTTGAAATGCTTCATAAGATGACATCCATATGTGCACAGTTTATGTGTGCAGAGGGATGGTGAGCCTAGGCATTTATAAGCAACCTTACCCAAGTTCCCCTGGCTAGAAAGCTGCGATGTTAATTATTCTACTCTATTTTGCACTTATGCAGCCACCTCCTCATCCGTGGTCAGGTAGCATGGACGTAGAGAGGGGAGGAAGTGTGTGGTGCAGCCTCACTTCTTGAAAAACTAGAGCTGTGTGGTGCAGCCTCACTTCTTGAAAAACTAGAACTGGGCTCATGTCACTGGCTCTGCCCCATCTTCATGTGATTGCTTAAGGGGCTGTGATAGGAGAGAAAAGGGGAAAAAATAAAATAAAATAAAGATTTCTGAAATTTCTTTGTATTAGGGACTCCTTTTCCCCCTCCTTGTGCCAGAACTAGAGAATTTCTCCTGGAAATCCCTCTACTTGTACCTTAGTACCTATTTCTCGGTTTCCAGTGCATTGAGTTCAGACCTGAGGAGACAGGAGCAGGAGAAGGAATGGCAAATTTTTCATTAATCTGATGGAACATTGAATTTTAAAACTCTTCCCCAATCTGCCTGCTGCTATTTACTTTCCAGGATCTTCAAATGGTTGCCCCCATGTATTCTGTCCAGCTTTTCTAGGCATAGCCAGTTAGAAAATGAAGGAAAGCTGTGTTTAATCTAACTTCTTCAGATTCAGAACAGAGTCTGCTTATTTTTGTATCAGAGATGTTTATACTTATTTTTCTAAAGATTCTTCTGAACAGTTCTCTTGGTTTATAACATCTGTTTAATTCAAAGCTATGCTTTTCTACTTGGTGGTGTCAAGCAGCATTTTTTAATGAAATTTTTCTACATCTGTTCTTTGTAACATTAAAAAATATATCAATGTAGTTTTATTGATCTGTTTTGGAAACACTTTTAACAGAATTCTTTCTCAGTGTGTCCCAGACCCAAGTGCCTGGTAATAAACTAAAAAAAAAAAAAAAAAAAAGATTTGCTTTTCTTTTAAGAAATCAATAAATCACAAGATATGAATGTGATGTTTTAAAAGAGAGCGAAATGAACATTTCTGACTTATTAAAGCATTCATGTTGAAATAGAAGAGTGTCGACTGTGAAGCCTTGCATGAGGGGCCTGAGGAAGGGCAAGCCTGAACTCAGAACACACATTCAGGAGATTGAGGCTATGTGGGCTCTGAGCTCACATCAAATCCTGTCCTCCTCAATTTAGCCAGCCCACACTTTTCCCCACAAAATCTTCAGCATGCCCCGTTTCTCTAGCTACCTTTCTCAGGCATTCTTTTGGTTTCTGCAAAATATACCCACCATTTTGGCCAAGTGTGCCTGCGCACTCCAGAATACCTGCCACCCAGGGGACACACAATGACCTCTTCCAACTAAATTTCAAGGTGTGTCTGGGATTCCTACTGGTTCCTTACCTGTACTTCATTCCCATGTGATTGGATCAGACACAGATAATGTATAATATCCCTATCTACCTTCCTTCTCGCCCTACTTCACTTGTTTTGTTCTCACTTCATTGAAGTATAGCTGGAGCAGATGCTCCTGAAAGGAAAACAGGAGTTTTATAGACTGAAATGAGGCAAAGGTGAACCAAGCACAGGATAAAGGTCTTTACACTTCAGTGGTGGATAAACACGAAATGGTTGGTATCTCACAGTGTCTGGAATGTGGAGTGTAAAGTAGGGAGAGATGAGACGGGGTGGCCAAGGTAGAGATGGACCTGAATAGTAAGGAGGGGACAGAGGAAGATGTTCCTGATACACCCTGATGTATATAAACATTGTGAAAATATGTATATATGTGGATAGACAGATACAGAAAGTCAGAAGATGATAAGTGATTTGGAGAAAAGAGATCTGGGAAAGGGATTAGAGTGAGTTTCTCATTTAAAATGGGATGATCGTCAAAACCAACAGGAGATGCCACTTCACATTCATTAGGATGTCTATAATTAATACTTAAGTCAACAAGTAAATACAAAAATAACATGTTGGCAAAGATGTGGAGGAATTAAAACTCTCATTCATTGCTGGCGGGACTCTAAAATAGTGCAGCTGCTTTGAGGAGTTCATGACAATCTTAAACACAGAATTTACATATGACTCAGAAACTGCACTACTATGTACACCAAGCTAATTGAAAATTTATGCTCATACAAAAACTTGTATGTGAACAGTGATGACAGCATTATTTACAATAGCCAAAAAGTGGGAACACCCCAAATGTCCATCAGTGGATGAATGCATTAAGAAAAAGTTTGTATATTTGTGTTCACAATGGAATATTACTCAGTCATACAGAGGAATGATGCATGCTGCAACATAGATCCTTGAAAACATTATGCTAAGTGAATTAAGCCAGACACAAGAGACCACATATTGGATGATTCCACTTATACAAAATATCAACAAAAGGCAAATCCATAGGAACAGAAAGTAAATTAGTGGTTGCCAGGTTTATGGCAGAGAGGAAAATGGGTAGTGACTGCTAAAAGGGTTACTTTTGGGGGGTGATGGAAATATTTCAGAATTTGATAGTGGTAATGGTTGTGAAAATTCTAAAATCCACTGAATTTTGCACTTTAATATGATACATTTTGTGGTATATGAGTTATGTCTCATTTTAAAAAGCTAAAATTTAAAAAGGTAGAGGTCAGCTGGGCTCGGTGGCTCAGCCTGTAATCCCGCGCCTTGGGAGGCTGAGGTGAGTGGATTGCCTGAGCCCGTGGGTTCGAGACCTTCCTGGGCAACTTGGCGAGACCTCATCTCTACAATAAATCAAAAATTAGCTGGGTGTAGTAGCGCGCACCTGTAGTTCCAGCTACTTGGAAGGCTGAGGCGGAAGGATTGCCGGAGACCAGCAGGTCGAGGCTGTGGTGGCTGGGAGCAGCCACTGCACTCTGGGCAACAGAGTGAGGCTCCAACTCAAAAAAAAAAAAGGTAGAGGTAAGGATGAGGGAGACTTTCACTGAGAACATAAGGCAGATATCTATCAGAGAGATTTCCCTCTCAGCCAAGGGAGTGTCCAAAAGTGACAAGGCAGGAAAGTCCCTGGAGTGTTTGGGGGAAGGCAGGGAATGGAATGAGGACAAACAATCAGGGGCCTGCAGGGCAGTTAGAAGAGGTGATCAAAGGGGAAGCACAAGGCAAGACCATCTTGCTATACTCCAGAGCACTCTTTGAGAGTGACATGACCTTCGGAGACCCTAGGGCAAAGGATTGACTTTACATTCAAAGAAAAGTTTGAGATGTTGGTGTTTTACTGATCCCTCTGAAACCAGAGATGGTGGGAGTGTTTCAGGAACACAGAGCAGTAGGAATAAGATCTGACAAATGGATGAAGACAGCAGTAGGGACCCTGTGCTGATTGAGTAAAACAAAGATAAAGGACGATGTGGATCAGTCCTGGAGGCTAAGACAGAGATGCAGAGTGAGGTCATGGGTGTTTGGGGAACCACCAGAAGTATACTCACTTGTGTGGTGCTCACTTTATTCTGCTACTAGAGATGCCAGAAGAGTATTTAGGCAGTACGTGTGAAGACTGAAACCTCCTCCCTCACTGCAGGTGATGTGGGCTGAAGGATCTCAACAATGATATTAAGGTCATGGGAAGGGCATTCAGAAAGTATGATGAGATGAGAAAACACCTAAGCTGAGAGACACAACCTAAGGTTGAGTAGACCTTTTGCTCACTTAACGCAATGACCTACATTGTGAAGGTCTCTTCATAGGAAGGAAGACACAGGCACTACCCTTATAGAAATTGTAGCCTATCAGGGAATCATGTGAGGATTAGAGCCAAGCAATCCAAGTAGAAGACCTGCCTGCACCAAGTATAAACTCAATAAGTGGTTAACGATCATGATGATGGCAGCAGATTGGCTGGAAAATGTCCCAAATTCTTCATCTTCCCTTTGTCCATTCCCCTTGCAATGTGCCATTACAGCTACTCTCATTAAGGAGTCCAATCTTTTTGAATTTGAACTGGGTTGGTGATGTATTTGGACCAATAGAATATGTTAGCTGTGACAATGTACAGTCTTCAACCTAAGCCTCACTTGCTCTATGTCCCCTAGAACCTGGAGGAGAACAAGCCCAAGCTGGCCTACTGGAAGGTGAGAGATCATGAAGGGAAGAGCTGAGTCGTACCAGTCAAGTCCGTCCTAAACCACACAGCCCTCGGCCACCTGCCAACTGACCACTGAGGCATAAGAAATCCTAGTCAAAATCATCCAGTGTTGAGTCACATGAATCACCGTTCCACTGGCTCATAGACTTGTGAGAAATAATAAAGGACTATTAAGACACTATGTTTTGGGGGGTTTGTTACATGGCAATATCTAACTGATACAATTTCAACAAAGGAAATATAACAGGAAATATTATAGCAGTAGGAATGAATTGGACTCAGTCAAAATTCACTTAATACCCACCTTGTGCTATGCACCACACTGCCTCAAATTTTATGTTTTATAGAAGCTTACTGAATGGATGAAAGAAACACTCAAAGGAGGCACAACAACTCTATTATGTAAGCACAAAGAATCTCAGCCTAAAAGAAAGTTTTTTAAAAGTAATCACACTCCCTAGAACCTTTTGGGTTAACCAGTTACTTGCTTGTTTGTTACTACAGGAATCTGGTGAACTGACTCTACATCACTTGGGGATAAATCCTCAAGAGGTCTCATCAGCCAGCAAGCAACCCATCAGAGAACTAACCATGTTTCTTTTATTCAACAAACATCCATTTTGTGACTAATCTGTGTGCTGTACCAACTGTTAAAAGGAATGGCCCCTGCTCTTCAGTGATGATCATTCATAAACAATTTCGATGCAGTGTCACCTGGACTGTGCAAGAGGTAAGTACAAAGACTGTAAAAAGTTATGGGAGATACCCAACTCTGCCTCATGAAATTTGAGAAGGTTTCCTGTAGGAGAAATTATTTAAGCCAAAACCTAAAGGACAAATAAAGAGGCAGCCAGAGATAGGCAACCCATAATAATGACCTTTCATTGAAGACCTACTGTACTGGACTAAGGAGCATTGCAGTCATTGTTTCTAATCCACACCATGAAACAGCCCTGGAAGGTACAAACCATGGTTCCTAATAGTCAGAAGACATAACTAAGGCTTAGAGATGTCAATTAACCCACTCAGTGTCACTCAGTAAATAAAGAAGAGAGAGCAGGATGCACTTAGGGAAACTCAGGTAAACCAGATGGTTGTAATGTGGACCATGAAGATGAACATGAATACGGAGATGAAGATAAAAATGAAGACAAAAATAACACTGAAGATGTACACATTGAGGCCTCAGAGGTAAGCAAGCATGGATTCGTGTTTGGTTTTAAGGGGAAGACAAAGCATTCGGAGTCCAACATGGGAGAAGTGGGGCCATTAGAGAACAGTGATCTGAATTGCACTTAAGACAGATCCCTCTAGAAGCTGTTGGAAGAAGACCCACAGAGATGCTGGTGGAGAGGGCAGAAGTCAGGACTGACCTGGCAGGGCCAGGCCACTTGGTGTAGAACTCCACAGTGCAGCCTAGAGAGAGTTCTGCCCCGCCTGCCTTCATCAGTGCCGAGTCTGGCACTGGGACAAGGAAGACTCTGCAGTATGAGGCTGACAGGGGTGCTGTCTGCAGAGGCATTGTGGGTGCCACACTAGGACTTCCTACTATGTTTGGGTTGGAGAATGTTCTGTGTCTCTTCTCCTGGTCCCATAGGCCTGCCAAACTGGTCTCAGGCAGGAGCTTTCTGTTCTTTTCTGGTCCTTGCTGCTGACCTTGCTTCTGACTGGTCACAAACCCATTTGAAAGCTTCCTGGTGCCTTCCCAGAAGGACTTTGAGCCTCATGGGGCCTGTGTATCCACGCACCAAATCTCCCCCAGAGCAGGGCCCTGACTGCTGAGGTGTGCTCTCTGTGTACCCAGAGAGTCATCTCTCATTTGGATGGAAATCCATCACCAGGAGTTGCTCCAATCCAGTCTGTCACATCACATTCCTGGCTGGTGCAGGCTTAAGTCAGTACTAAATCTTATATAAGAGTCATGATTGGTCAGCACAGGTCTATTTTCAGAAGCATCTGACGGTAACCGACTTTGAACACAGAAGCATGTTGGCAGCAAATGATTGATTTGAAGATCTGGATTTAAAGACACATGTCTCCTCAGATTTAATATATGCAGGGCACTTGGTGAGAAGAAGATCTTTTCGGTTTTGGTTTTTTCCCCCCTTCATCTGCCTAAGAGTGAAATCTCTCACTTCATTAGCAACCTGTAAGCTCCCAACTTCTCACAGAAATATTGCTCCCAGGAAAAGAGGTGTGGTGAGAAGGGAGATATCTGGTGAGCAAGACTGAAACCAGAATTTTCAGATTGCAGTCAATGGAGAATACTCCTCCAGCCCAGCCACAGAAACAAAAACCAAGCACAATCAATGGAATGCACAGTGAAATTCTCATCTCCCAACTCTGTATTTGTAGTTCAGCATGTTCCACTTTCTTCAAGGTCATCCAGGAAGCTCTGAACTGACCTTCAGGCTCATATTGACACACTCTTTCATTGATCTCATCTTGTCTTTATATAGCACCTCTACCCTGAGATCTATGCTAGACCTCCCAGCTAAACTCCAGACTCCTATCATCTCCACTGGGATTACTGATGAACTTTATTGCCCACAAGGGGCTTTTAACCTCTATCCTTCAGAACTACCACTCCATAGCAGTAGAAGACAAACACATCAACCTACATGGTGACTCACATTGAAAACCCTGGAGTCAACCATAACTTTCCTTTTTCTTATACCCCAAGACCGACTCATCTTCAAATACCATTCGCCTTTGATAGATCCAGAATCCCAACATTTCTTCCTCGAGTAACTCAGCTTCTTCTACCTCAGCAGGGCCCCTTTCATGGAGTCACAGAGTGTTTCTTAACGCACCGAAGTCAGATCAGGTCAGTCCTCTACTTCAAATCCTCTTCTCACTCACAATAAAAGTTACAGCAGTGAACATGGTCACAAAGGAGACATATCTTTTCTGCTCCACCCAACCCTTCCTCACTGGGTTTCCTGCTTCTCCTCCTCTTTGTATTAGTTATCTACTGCTGTGTAATAATTATCACAAACTTAATGGCTTCAAAGAGTATGCATTTATTATCTCACAGGTTCCATGGGTCGGATGTTTGGGCATGAATGAAGTGAGTGTTCTGCTTAGTGAGAATAGGTTCCTTTATGTTTTCTGTTTTGTTTTTGTTTTTGCATTTTCTTTCAACTGCCTAAGAATGATACCATTGTTGCAATCAACGTATCAGCCAGAGCTGGGGTTTCACCTGGAGACTGAGATGATGAAAGATCTGCTTTCAATTTCCCTCAGATCATTGTCAGAATTTATTTCTCATGACTGTAGGACTGAAGGTCAGGCTTCTTGTTTGCTGTAAGCTGGAGGCCCCCTGCAACTCCTTGCCACATGAGCTTCCTGAACAAGATCACTAAGATCATCAAGCCAGCAAAAAAGAATGTCTGGTCTACTGGCAAGATGTAGTCTTATGTAACATATCCTAACTGAGCGAGTGATATCCCATCACTTTTGCCATATTCTGTTGCTAACTCATTTTATTTTCTTCAAATTCAAGGGTAGAGGATTGCACAAAGCCATGAACACCAGGAGGCAGGATCATGGTGGCCACCCTAGAAACTATCTGCCATATCTTCTTATTTCCCTTCATCCTATGGGCTTCTACATGCCTTAGCCTATGTGTCATCTGTACATGCAAATCTCCAGGGCCCTGGTCAGATTTCAGGGGGCCAGTGCCATGTGTTCAGATCCATGGGAGCAAATCTCTGGTTGACCTTTACAAAATAAAGCAAGCACAAAGTATGCTTACTCTATCAACTGCTTTCCAAAGTTATTTAACACAGTGTGAAAGGTTCTCAAATATTTTACAGATATCTCTCATGGGTTCATTGTTCAGGATATGCTATTTAGTTCAAGTCAGAGGTAACTTAAGCTTTGACTTTCTATTAACCCTTGTCTGGATTCTGTTGAAAATGGAGATGTGGATGACAATAAATGAGATTTCTAGTATGGTCTTTGTTGTGCTTAAATAATCTAAGACTTAGACTTAATTTCACAATATTTTGTTTTCCAATCTCTGTTTGCCCATCATCACAAATCTTAGTATTTCCATCCCAGGGATTGCTTTCCACCATTGAACAGAATGACATTTCTGAAAGGTGCAATTTGTGCTGGTCAGTCAATTGCTTATGTAGAATTTAATGCATGATGACTCTGGCTTCTTGTCAAAAAGATAGACACGTGTGTAGAACATTGGGAATTCATGTCAACCTGTGATGGTCCCAATGATCTTAGGGATGAGGACCAGTCTCTATGTATTAGGTACTTCGCTATTATATTTTTATCCCAATGTCTGATGACAGAGTGTGGGCTTCAGTTTTAGGTTCTATCAACCCTACACATATAGATTTGCAAGTCATTTTACCTCTCTAATCATTATGTTCCCATCTGTAAAGTATGGGTGAGATAATACTTATTTCAGAGACATTTACACAATTTGTGAATTTCATTTTTTTCTGATATTAAGAAATTTAAATATTTTGAGTCAAATCCATTTTAAGTTTCTCCGTGGTTTTTTCATTTATTTATTTCTTTCAAAGGCATTGCCTACACTGATATCAATTGATTATTTACACCCCTACTTTACTCATATTTTTGTTTGCTATAAACATATCCCTTTCCTAATATATGTGTAAGTTTTGCTGCATAGCATTAAATGAAGATATTCTTCCAACTAACCATTCTCATTTATTGTTTAATTATATTACAGTAGTTGTCCCTTTATCCACAGTTTTAGTTACCTGTGGTCACCATGGGCCTAAAATATTCTATGGAAAATTCCAGAAATAAACAATGTATACATTTTAAGTTATGCATGGTTCTAAGTGGCATGATGAAATCTCACACTGCCACACTTCAGGCCTCTGGGATGTTAATCATCCCTTTGCATACCCATGTTGTATGTGCCACTCACCTGTTCATCATAAACATCACCTGCTCCTAACATCCAGTCATTGACATTGTCAAGGTTCATTGATCCAGGATCACCTGAAGCAGATGAATCTCCTTCTGACATCAGAAGGTCAATAGTAGCCAAATGTGTCACAATGCCTCTGTCATTCACTTCATTTCACCTTATTATGTAGGCATTTTATCATCTCACATACTCACAAGAAGAAGAAAGGTGAGAATGGTACAACAAGATAATTTGAAAGAGAGAAAGTGCATATCATATAACTTTTATTATAGCATATTGTTATAATTGTTCTATTGTTGTTAATCTCTTTTTTGTCTAATTAATAAGTTAATTAGACTATGCTATTCTCATGGCGGAATATAGTGCACAGAAAGATTACTGTAAACTTGTAAGGTCTCTTAAAATTTTTGTTTGGAATTGCCATGCTGTCATTGCCACCCATACTAAGGTGGCCAAAGAAAATCAAATGACCAAGTCCAATATTAATTATGTAGGAAGGTATACTCTTCTTGGACAGGGGATTGGGATAGATAGCAAAAAAGAGAGTGCATATTTTCTGAACAATAATACAATCATCAAAAGTCTCCCTATTAGTCATATACATAAATTTCCCTTCTGTTCCCCCTACCAGGTAAGACATCCTAAAGGAATCATCCAATCAGGGTTCAGTGCTTGAATGCCTAGGTGTCATGATTGTCTTTTCATCAAGTTCAGATGGGACTTCTCTGAGTCTGGAGCCCTGGCAATTTTTTTAAAGTTATCTCCTTCCTACAGAGAAAACAGCAACAGTGACAAAGAGCAGAACAAACTGCCATGAACACTTCCATTGGAATGGGGAATAATAGGTGGGAACAGAAAGCACCCAGCAGTAACTGACTCACAGCAATTCTAAAATCCAGGTGGCTAGGGTTGAAAAGTTTCATGTTGGTAAAAATGTTACTGGATTAGGCCCAGATTCTGTTCCCTTATTCTCCATGACTCTTGACCTTTCTCTCAGATAGTTCCTTCTTTTATCATTATCTTTCTAGGTTATGTCTGAAAAAGTCATTGGAAATTATGTTTTCTGTAGTGGCTAACAACTTTCTCCTCCCTTCTGCCTTTAAAAATGTGGGTCTTGAAGGTCATTTTATACCTCAAATCTTATGGGAGGCACTTTGAACTTATCTGCCATCTCAGGAATCACACTCTTGAAACATTTATTCTAACTGGAAGGATATACTAGGGGGCAATTTAACCCAATCAAGTATCTTAAAAAGATATGGAATCTGTGGCATTGATTTAGTCTTTGCCTGCCCAAGGCTATGTCTTAATGATGACTACTTTGATATGGTTAGAAACAAGTCTAGTCTATAAACTTGCAAAGTACAAGAACTTCTCAGTTTTCTCTGTTCTTTTTCATTTTTGCTTGTAAAATGGACAGTTATTTCTTAACTTAAAATTTTTTTGTAAAACCACATAATCTGTAATTAATAATGCTCAGCTGATACCAATAGAGCTTGTCCTGAAATATCTGTGCCCAGACTCATATATTCGTTAGATGCATTCTCTGCCTTATAAATTACTAAAGGCTAGTATTTTGCTAAATATTTTAATACTGCACAATTTAAGTTGCCATTTTCAGTGTTGTTCAACGGTTCCTATGACACTTGCTTTCCAGCTCCAAAAACAATACCAAGAAATATATTAGATTTCTGTGACAGTAGTACTCTAACTTTTTGTTCTAAATTCCGTATTGGTCAGTTTATTTTTCAACATTGCTTTGTAACAAACAACTCCAAAAATCTCAATGACGTGAAACCATAAGAATTATTTTTCACTCTTGGGCCTGTGGATATGTTGTGGCTGCTCATCCCTAGGTTGGTGTCAGGTCTGAGTCTTCACAAGTGTTGAAGATACAAATAGAAGATCTAACAATGACCTAGGAATTGCTCTACCTCATAGTGAAGAGAGGAACTCAAAAGAGGAAGAATGAGATCAAACAGTATCTTAAAGTCACTATTTGGACCAGGCATGCTTTCATGCTTCCTCACATTCTACTGGTCAGAGGAAATCAGATGACCAAGCCCACCATCAATGAGTTGATAAAGTATAATAATCTCAGAGGTGGTAGAAGAAATGAATATTGATTAAAAAAAAAAGTAAGGCAATCTACTGCAGTATTCTTTTCTTTTTGTTTTTAAGCAATTTTTAATGTATAGCATAAAGAAAAGAGCACAATCAAAATGTGCCCTTTAATGAATATTTGCAATTATATAAGCATGCTTATGTAGACAACAACTTGTGTTATTTTTGCTATATATTTTATTTCTTAGATGCCACAACAATTTTGCTTTAAAACATTAATAATTTGTTAATGAATTTAATACAATAAAGTATATTATAAATCAAGTGCATTTGTATCAATTTTTTGCTCTTCATGCCTTTGTGTCAATATGTCTATCCAGTATCAGTTCCCTTTCTTCTGAAGATCTTCCTATAAAACTTTCATAGTGCAGATCTGCTAGAGATGAATACTTTCAGTTTTTCTTTTTCTGAAAGATGATATACTAATTCTAGATTACATTTTTTTTCCTGCATATTAAACCTGCTGTTCCACTGTCTTCTAGCTTGTATGGTTTCATATGAGAAATATGCTATATTCTTGTCTTTATTTTTAAAATTTTTTTACTGGTCTTTTTTGTCTGGCTGTCTTTAAGATTTTTCTGTTCATAACTTACGTTTCTAATGTTTTATTATTATATGCCTTGGTATGTGTGTGTGTGCATGCATGCACATGTGCACACTTGTGTTTTTCATATTTGGGATCCATTAAGCTCCTCAGACCTAACGTTTATAGTTTGCAACAAATTCAAACAATTTTTAGCCTTTTCCAATTCAAATATTTTTTCTAAACTTCCACTCCTTCTCCAACACAAACTATACACATGTTAAACTGCTTGATATTGTCCCCTAGGTCAATTAGACTATTTTTTTTCTTTTTCTTTCATTGCTTCATTTTGGATATATACAATACCTGTCTTCAAGTTCACTGATATTTTCTACCAGAGGCTAAATTCTGTTATTAACCCAATCCAGTGAAACGCTCTTATCAGATATTGCATGCTTAATGTCTAGATTTTTTTCATATATCTCGTGTTTTCTTTTACATAATTAGGCATAGTTACAGTGGCTATTTTAATGTGCTTTATTCCTACTTTTGTCATTTTTGTAATTCATGGAACTGTATTTATTAACTGATTTTATTTCTGATTGTGTATCACATTTACCTGCTTTGAGGAATGTTTAATCATTTTGATTGAATGCTGTATATGGTGGTGTATTTATTGTCTTCCTTTAGAAAATGTTGGACCTAGTTTGCAGGGAGTTAAGTTACTTGCAGTCCAATCTGATCTGTTAAAGTTCCATTTTAAGTTTTTCTGGGAAAGGGCTACAGTAAGACCCCTATATACAAATGAGTTCTGTTTTTCGATTGCATTCATAAGTACAATTTGCTTGTAAGTCCAACCAAGTTTGTCTAGGTACCCAACTAACACAATCGGCTATAAAGTACTGTACTGTAAGAGGTTTAGAATACTTTTCACACAAATAATACATAAAGAATAAACTAATACAAAAAATAAAGAAAATATTTTTAATCTTACAGTATAGTATCTTGAAAAGTGCTGTAGTACAATACAGTACAGTTGGCATATGGGGCTAGCATCAAGTGAACAGGCAAAAAAGAGTTACTGACTAGAGGAGAAAGAGGAGGTGGTCCTGCACCATACTAGTAGCACTAACTTATATAATTGAACATGCAAACATACATTCACATTTTTGAAAGTTCACAACTTGAAGGTTCATATGTAGGGGTCTTACCATAGAGGAAACTTTACTCCAGGAATAGTTCAACTTGACTGCTAAGGAATCTAAGGAATGACCCCACAGAGTTTTCTACTGAATACCCCAGGGATCTCTGAGGCTCCTTCTCTGTAGATGACTGAAATCTGAATGTCTTTTTATCCTACCTGGGCCTCCAGGATTGTTCAACTTATAGTTCCTCAATCATCCTCTGCCTGGCTTTACAGAGTTTCACTTTAAGTATGCATGTCTAATGTTCAGCAAAAACCCAAAGTGGCTTTAATACCTGGAACTCTTTTTCTTCTCTTTTCTAGAGTACTTCTTGCAAAGTTTAAGTGCCCAGGCCTTCCAAACTTCAGTCTCCATCTACCTAATTCTGAAAGATCACCAGACTCTGCATTTCTTATTACTATAACCACATACCAGAAATTTTCTCAAGGAAGAAAAATGAGACAAATGTAGGTGTTTCACCTTGTTTATTCCCCTCTGTTTGGAATCACAGTCTCATGCTGTCTTGTCTAATATTTGAAAAGGGTTGTTTCAAATGTTTTGCTAAGTTTTCAAGTTTATATTTACTTTTATGATGAGAACTTATGCCTAATCCTTGATACTCCATCAACAGGAAGTAGTCTTGATGTATATTTTAGGTGGATTCAATTTATTAGCTTGAAAACATTTTCTTTTAATCATAACTTTGTACTTTTAGTGGGTTTAAAATTCATCCAGTGTTTTTATCGCATCTATAAAGATGATGTTCTCTTTATTCTACTACTGTGGTAAACTACATTAGTTGACTTCTAAATATTAAACTGAAGTTGCATTCCTGAAAAAAAAAACAATGTGATCATGTTATATTATTCTAGTTATATATTGCTATATTTGGGTTACCAATATTTTGCTTAGAATTTATTATCTAAGTTTATCAGAAAATTTTCTATAATTTCTCGTTATTGTAAAGCCCTTGTCAGGTTTTAGAAAAATGGTTATGCTGGCCTAATTAATGAGCTCTGTGGTGTTTTCTCATTTTATGTTCCCAAGATGAGTTTGTAACAGTTTTCTACTATTTCTTCCTTATATTTGAAATATTTTATAGGTAAAGTTATGAGTTCTTAGAGATTATTTGGAAAGAATTTAATAACAGGCTTAATTAATTTAATAGACACATAACTATTAAAATATTCTATTTCTTTTTGGTTAGTTTTGATAAATTTTGTGCTTTGTAAAAATATATCCATTTCATTTAAATTTTCATATTTATGTAAAAAGTCATTTATAATATTCTTTATACCTTTTTGAAATCTACAGACTCTGTAGTGATTTTTCCTTTTTCTTCTCTGATACAGACAAGAAAATTTTGCAATTTATGTCTCTTTATCTTTACTTTTGCAAAAAAATTAATGATTATTTTATTATTTAAAAAATATTAGCCTTGCTTTCATGAATGTTTCTCTATTGCATATATGTATTTTTTAAATATCATAACTTTTATTCTCTTATCGTTATTAGTTTCTCCTGCCTACTTTATTTGGGAATAATTTATTGTTCTTTTCTTAGCTTTGATTTGTAATTATTAGTATTCAGATAAATCAATAGATAAATAGGTTAAAAATTATGAATTATGTCAATTTTTGTATGCAGTAGTCTATATGTGCCATTGAGATTTTTTGTTAATCATATTCAAATCTTCTATATCTAGATATACATATCTACATTTAGATATGCAAGTAGTTGTTCACATATATATATATTTTTTTTTTTTTTTTTTTTGAGTTGGAGTCTCACTCAGTCGCCCAGACTGGAGTGTAGTGGCCGCTCCCAGCCACCACAGCCTCGCCTGCTGGGCTCCGGCGATCCTTCCGCCTCAGCCTTCCAAGTAGCTGGAACTACAGGTGTGCACTACCACACCCCGCTAATTTTTGATTTATTGTAGAGATGAGATCTCGCCAAGTTGCCCAGGTGGGTCTCGAACCCGCAGGTTCAGGCAATCCACTCACCTCGGCCTCCCAAAGGCTCGGGATTACAGGCTGAGCCACCGAGCCCGGCTCACATATATATTTCTACATCTAAATATAGATCTAAATATCTAGATATACACATGTATCTAGACATAGATGCAGATATATAAGACATAAATTTCCTTCTGAGAATCCTCCCAGATTCAGCTGCATTCCACAATTTAGTATTTTGTGTTTTTATTATAATTAGTTAAACATATTTATCTTTCATTTACAATGTAATGCTCTTCTTTTATTCATGGTTATTGTATTGTTTAAATTCCAGATAGGATTTCCTTGTCACTTTCTTGTTATTAATTCAATTGTGGTCAAATTTCACACTCAAAATTATGTCAAATTTCTGAAAACTTTTGGATTTGCTTTCTGTCCAACTGAAGTCAATTTTTGTAGATGATTCCTATACACTTTAAAAAAACATTTGCAAGGCTAATATTTTTAAGATAACAAAATAATCATTAATTTTTTTGCAAAAGTAAAGATAAGAAGGCACAAATTACAAATTTTTCTCATCTATATCAAAAAAGAAAAAGGAATTATTCATTTGGATTAGTTAAATATATTTTATCATTCTTCCTTTCCTTCCTCTATTTCTTTTTCTAGTCTTTTAATTTAATTTCCTTATACCTTACTTACTTAGTAGGGTAAAACTTAAATTAATACCTTAACACTTCAGAGAAAATGCTAGCACCTTACAGTCCTTTAGTTGCATTCAACTACCTTTTGCCTCATGCTCTATTGTTCACATATACCTCAATTACATATATAAAACAATTACATAGATTTTTCAATAGCAACCAAAAGGAGGATTTCAATAATATAAAATTATTACAGTTATAATTACTGTTATAGTAATAATAATAACTAACATGCATTAACTAATTTATATATGTCAAGTATGGTTCTAAATATTTTGCATCAATTGTTTTATTTTTTCCTCATTGCAAACTTATGATATAAGTACTATTATTACTTTCATTTTACATATAAAGTAATGAAGCACAAAGTGATTAAAATCTTTTCTTAAGCTCACACAGTTTGTAATAAGCAGAGCAAGAATTTAAACTGAGGCACTCTGACGTTCTTATCCATTGGTTTTGTTGCCTTCCATGAGTCATAAGATAACACCAAAAGGCTGAGACTTCATGAAACACTGAAAAGATTCAAATTTTTAATATGGTCTTGGGTACACTGGGAAGTTCATGCAACAGATTTTCTAACCAAGATGGTATCTCTCTGAGTTGTCCTGCTTTAAGTACAAAAATATAAAATAAAAATATTTACTAAACACAAATATGTGTGATGATAATTTTAAAATATAGAGTTCAATGACAACAAGAGTTATATATGGTTTCTGACCTTATTGAGTTTATCATTAATGGAAAGACTTCAATCAAAACTTAGAACAGTTGCTTTTAATTTTGGTTGTCTTAAATAGAATATGCTAAGAAAGAGCATTGTGAGGGCCCACCTTTTTCTGGAGGGTCCAAGGTGGCTTTCTGAAGGCAATGACACTGCAGTGGAGCCCTGTGTGACAAATTAAAAGGAACAGTGTTCAAGAACATCCCAAGCATTTGAGCTGCCAGGTGTAAGCGATCTGGAGCTGAAAAGACATAGCCCATTCAGGGAAGTGGAAGAAGGTCAGCCCATTGCTGATGCCTCTTTAGGAGGAAAATATGAAGCAAACTGAAGAAGAACTTAGCTGGAACCAGGCCATACAGGACCATTCAGGCTGAACTACAAATTTAAGACATACATGAGAAATAAGGGGAAGCTCTTAAGGGAGTAGAAGACAGCAAGTGCATGGTCAGAATTGTTGAATATATTTTTTTTATTTTTATTTTATTTTATTATATAAATGTGTACAAGTAAGTGTTAACTACTCAAGTAGGCTGTATGCAGGTGAAGTTTGGGCCTCCAGTTTGCCCTCAATTCCCCTGATTTAAGATCAAGTACCCTTTGTGTTGTTACGTGCCCATGTCCTTTCTTCTTCCCCTGGAGTGCCCAGTGACTGCCATTCAATCCCTTGTGCTAATGTGACTAGGATCTAGGGCCCACTTATGAGTGAGAATATGTGGTATTTAGTTCTTTGTTTCTGTGATAGATCACTAAGTATGATGGTCTCCAACTCCATTCAGTTTGCTGAGAATTGTTGAATATATTTTTTAAAAATTTTGCCCTGGCTGTAGAAACATATTAGAAGAGACCAAGCATTGAAGCTGGAAGTAGCCTTGGGAAGTCAGTAGCCCTAGGAAGTTTTGACAATGTTTAGTAACTGACTCTGAGCTTTGAGGAAAGGTAAACATGCATAACACACTCGAGTTTCTGGCATAAGCAACTGAGTGGATGCAGAACACTTCCCTGGGAAGGAGAACAGGGGTTTGAAAGGAAAGTCTCTGAGATAAGTTTTTGACAGATTGAGTTGATGCTACTTGGGAGATGTCCAAGTAGAATTTTCCATTATGCAGTTGCAAACACCTGTTAGGAACCCATGGGAGAGAGCTGAGCCAAATACGAACATTCAGGAGTCGGTAATACATAGATTGCAATTTAGACAATGGGAAAAGATGGAATATTTCAGAAAGAGTTAAAAGTAGATGTGAGAGAGAGAAGACCAGCAACTCAAGTGAATCAAACCCATCTTTAGTTTTGAACCAATGGTTGTTCTTCTAATCAGCCACACCTCTGAATATCTCTTCTATTTTTTTTTCTTAGTAGTCCTTTGAGTTGTAGGACAGGGGCACATTCTTTATTTGTTTTGTTTTTGGTAGAGATGGGGTCTCATTATGTTGCCCAGGCTGGTCTCCAATTCTTAGCCTCTAGCAATCCCCAACCTCAGTCTCTCAAAGTGCTGGAATTACAGGTGAGCCACTGTGCCTGGACAACCTTCTTTTATCTACTTTTCCTCATCTCCTCAGTGGTCCTTTCCTGTCAAGGTCTAACATCCAATTTGTCTTGTAAATTGGAAGTATTTATAACCATCTACTCATCTCCATCCCATGGTCCCTAGCTTTACACTCCAAATTCAGACACCTGTTTCCCTTAAAAGATAGGAACCTTCCATGATAAGTTATTGAAAACCTCACCACTTCCAACCTGCCCCTTCATCTACTGCTGCCAGCATTATCATTCCTATATCAAAACAAGCCATTCCTGCTGCTGCTTCAACACTGCTGTTGCTAAAGGGAAAGCCCAAGGCTGTCCATTATCCGCGTCCTGCATGCTTTGCTACCCTCATTCCCCATCAATCCATGTTCTTCTCTTTTCATACAAGCATTGCTATTTGCCACAACGGGTCAACATGGTCTCACCTACACATCTGGCTCATGTGTACTTCTGAGTCTTCATTTTTGTTTTGTTCACTATGCTTGAAATGTCTTTCCATATTTTTTCAAAGAAAGATAATGTTTTGTGTTCACCACATTTCTCTTTTTTTCTTTTTTAAATTTTTTATTTTAAAGATGTGGGGTACAATTCAGGATTAGGCATACAAATCTTCATTATGCAGCTACCCTTGTTGATGAGGTGTATGCCCAACTCCAGCAGTTTTCCATTACCACCAATCCCGTGCCACCCCCCTCCCCTGGCAGATTCCCACTACTGCCAATCCCTTTCTTGTACTATTACGATCATTGTTCAAGGTCAATCTTAGTCTCTCCTTCCACCACTGAGCATGCAGGAGGCCCACATTTCACATCCCATGGTATCTGGGTGAGGCTTGTGATTACCTCTAACCAACAGGACAGAAATAATATGGCACTCCTATGGCCTGCCTTACAACACATCTCCATGTCCATTTTCCTCTCAAGTCCCCTTTCATGGCCACATGTTAAGAATGGCTCCATCCCAGGAGGATAGATGAAACATAGGTCCCTGAATGGCTGCCTAGAGAAGCTGTTTACCGCCTCTGTCCACCAGCTACTTTGGGGATGATGTGAGTGGATTTATTTTTCTTACATCATGCATCTAAGAACTCATTTTTTTCTACCACAGCATAGCCTAGGCACCCTGACTATTACACCTATTTTCCTCACCTACCAAACCTCCATTCACCTGCAAATCCCAAAAAATTACAGGTAATCCTCCCTAGCCCAACCAGGTTTCTGAGGTCTGACTTTCTTGTTCCTTTTTATTCATGGAGTATTTTAAAACAACGTCTAATGCACTGTTTGAAAATATTTTCTGTCTATCTCTTCCCATAGAATGCAAAACTCCACATAGTGAGAAAGTATTGTCTTCAGTTTTGTGTGTATGGATCTTTAGTTTTTAACCCACAGTTTTCTGTAGAGCAGGTGCTGGGCCCCAAGAAAAGGATAGGGAAGTGGATATACATTGCTTCTTTGCCCAACAGCCTCCTTGCTTCCCCTGCTTTTATCTTCTGCCAGAACTGTGAATTTCATTTTGTCACCTCCCCACCCACTGGCCCATAGACATGTGGTAGGGACCCACTTCACACCCATCATAGTGCCATATTCTTCCTAGACACGCAACCCAAGACCAGCTTATAGGAAGTTTTCTTTAGAATTTTTCACAATGTCTTATATCTGACACACTGGAGATGTAGGTATATCTTTTTCTCTGATCATGAGCTATACAATGCCATCCCAGCACTGTCCTCAGCAGGAAGGGGAGTTGGAGAATTGGTTTTGATCTTATAAAGAAGCAAAGATGATGGTGGTGAGACAGTCACAACAGCACTGTTCAATTCCAGAACGCTTCCTGTCTTCCTTGGGTAGCTAAGAAAAGGTTCACCTCCCTTCCCTAAGGCAGCTGGAATCAGGGCTATTCACCTGGAACAAAAAGACATGAGAAATAACACATGACTCAATTTACTGCACAGATATTTCCTTCAGTTCTCAAATATTCAATTAGTACCTTCAGATTTTCTCAGTGATTGATCATGAGTATTAGGCACCTAATGTGTGCAAAATGTGAAAGTCATTTTTTGTTGTATCATCTTGTTTCTCCTGTAATTTTACATTAAGACTTTCTATGGAAATGTGTGTGTATGTGTGTGTGTGTGTGTGTGTTTGTATCTCGTATTTGTAATTTTCAGACAACATGACCCTTTATAAAAATGATTTGAGATTTCTCAAAGATGTGCATATACTTGTGATTAATAAAATTAACAGAGGAGAAAAGTCACAGCATTTGTTTAGTATATGAGATCTCATGTGTCCTCTACTGTTGTCAGAGTTGTGTTCCAGTAAATTGTGAAAAAAAGACATAATTACTTACAAAATATGCAATGTGCAGAGAATAAAATTCAATTATTTCTTAATATAAATATATAGCTTTTAGATATTGTAAATCTCTTTGGTGCAAGCCTCACCAGCAAAATTTCTCACTGTTTTCTTTTACTTCTTAGCTTTGTGATTCAAATAGATGCAGACATCTGCCCATTCCTGAACAAGTCCTGAGGACTGCAGAAGTTTCCAAAGAGTATTAGTGCATTTTTACTCATCTTGAAAGAGAGTGTTTAGACTCATCCAAAGGTCTCATCTTGAGTCAAGGAATATAATCCAAATGGGGAAGTTATTCAAATGTGGGAGACATATTTATGAAATTTGCCCAAATGACTGGTAAAAAAAATTTTTAATTTTGTCCAATGTAAGAGAGCATTTGTTTATTTTAAGCATATACAATAGTTCCAACAATAATATTAAATAATTCCCAAATAGCTTTGCATAGTCTAAAGAGCCATCTGACTGGTTAGAAATGTCCTCTTTCACCAACCTGACTTCCAAGTGCCATTGATGACCCATGCAGAAAAACACAATTATTCTAGAACATGTGAGTACCATATTTTTTTACTATTGTAGAAGTTTGTTCATGTAATTATTTGGATTAGTTATCTGAACAACTAAGAGAGAAAAGTATAATAAATATATCAATATTGGTGGTTTTTCAATTTTAGGAGTCTACCATAATCAAGTCTGAAAAAGGAAAAGTCAAAGTCTCCCCATGCATTTCACCAGCAATTATTTTATTTTTGTGAAAACACAAACACCATGAAAAACTGCCTTATGTAAAAATAGAATTTCTCTAGGCAACTTTTCTTGCTCATAATCACGGAGAACATATCAAATCAGCTATGAGATGAGCATCCAGTCAATTAACTGTGTGCTTCCCAATTAAAGCACATGAATGTTATATGATTCCAAATATAAATCCTCAAATAGGCTCATAATCTCATAGCTTTCTAGGTGTTACTTCCTTTATTGCAAGAACAACAACGCTTTTGCCTAAAAAGCCTAATAAAATGATGAAATCATAGAAATTAAAACCAAGGGACCTTAAGTGACTTCTTAGCCCACATAAAACTCTGCAGTTCAGTAAGTCTTTTAGTGTCCTCCTGAAGTACCATACAACATTGCATGCAGTTAGTATTAGGTTCTTATTGTCAATAAACTTATTCCCTGACCACTTAAAAAATCTATTCCATCTACTAAACAATTCAGTGGACACTGAGTATTCACTCAGAGATAGTGAATAGTGATTGCTAAAATTATTGGATGTGCCCTACACACCTGGTACCCTGTAAAGGGTTTCACATATTGGAGTGGTTAATTTTATGTGGGTACCATGGCCTGGCTGCTTGGTCAAACAGGACTGTAGATATTGTTGTGAGGGTATTTTTAGATATAAATAATATCTATAATCAATTGACTATGAATAAAGCTGATGATGCCTCATAATGTGGGTGAGCCTCACCCAATCAGTTGAACACCTTAAGAACAAAGACCGGAGCCAGGCTTGGTGGCTCAACCTGTAATCTCATGCCTTTGGGAGGCTGAGGTGAGTGGATTGTCTGAGCCCGCGGGTTCGAGACCCGCCTGGGCAGCGAGACCTCATCTTTACAATAAATAAAAAAAAAATTAGCCGGGTGTGGTAGCGCATGCCTGTAATTCCGGCTACTCAGAAGACTGAGGCAGAAGGATCACCGGAGCCCAGCAGGTGGAGGCTGCGGTGGCCGGGAGCGGCCACTGCACTCCAGTCTTGGCGACAGAGTGAGACTCTAACTCAAAAAAAAAAAAAAAAAGAACAAAGACAGGGGTTTTTCTGGGAAAAAAGGCAATTCTGCCTCAAGCCTGCAACATAAAAACCCTGCCTGAGTTTTCAACCTGCAGATTACAGACTTAAGACTGTAACATCAGCCCTTCCTTGAATTTCTAGCTCGCCAGCCTGCCCAAAAGATTCTGAACTTGCCAGTCCCACAATTGTGTGAGTTAATTTCTTAAAATAAACTCCTGTATGTTCATAGATAGAAAGATCTCTCCAGATAGGTTTATAGATAGATAGAGATAGAAAGCTCCTGCTGATTCTGTTTTTCTGGAGAACCCTAATATATATTATCCCATGAAAAAGCCCTACAAAAGTGGACAAGTAATGGTGGACTCAGGCTCTGCCGTCTAGAGCTCGCAGCACAGACAGTTGTGGCTAGTAAGTGTACAACAATGCACATCACACTTGACAATGACCAATGAGTGTCAGGATGGGAGAGGGAAGGCCCTCTGGAGTAGTTGCCCATTTTTCAGGGCTGCCCAGAGGGCCTTCAAGAGCAGTAGTTTGGCTGAGGTTTCTGAGCTGAGCAGGGCTGCAGCAGGAAGGAATCTGCAAGCCAGATTTTCCACGTGGCAGAAAAACACAAGCCAAGACAGGAGAAAGGAGGGGGAAGGCTCCTGGCAAGCCCTGCACTTTGAGTTATAAAGACATACTTTAAGATCAAGGGGCCTGGAGCAGGACAGATCCAAACCCTAAACCTGTACTGACATGCATCAGTTGTGTAACTCTGGAGAAAATACTTGAACTCCCTCATCTTCAGTTTCCACCCTCTGGAAAATGGCAGTAACAGTTCTTCAAGGAGTTTGACTACCTCAAGAATGTGGCATGCATTCAACCACTGTAGGCTGGGCCTTCTGCTGGTCTTGTTATATCTGTGAATTCTCCAAGAGAGCAGTAGCCCTGTTTCCTCAAGTCTTCTGCACAACAAACTCCTAGTCCAGCTTGCTGAAATGCACACAAGTATTATATTCCCAGAAGATCTGCTAACTGTGCTTAAAGAACTAAAAGGGGGAAAAAAGGCTGGATCCCGCTTGTCAGCTAGAAGCCATCTATCCTGCCTTAGTTCTTGGCCAGCTTTCTGGGCAAGAGAAAAAAAACATGGACTTGGAAGGCTCACGTCCCAGCTGTGTCACTGCCTGCATGTGCCACCACACGCACGAGGTCTCACTCTTCTCGTCTCAAAAGTGAGATGAACATCTGTCCTGCCCCCTCCCTGGTCGGGGGACCATCAAGCGTGGCAGTCACTGAAAAAGCTTTGTAATCTCTAAGGAGCTGCTCACAGTACAAGTGGTGTGTGTGTGTGTGTGTGTGTGTGTGTGTGTGTGTGTCCCAAGAGAAAGTTAGTTCCTGAGATTTACAACTTCCTAATATAAATGCTGTTATGGAGAGACTTTTAAGCTCATATGAATCACAATTAATGGGAATAGATAAAACAAAGGAAATATATTTGGGTTAGAACTAAAAAAAAAGAGTTGCAATAAGTAAACCTCTAGCCTATTAAACATAAAAAGAGGGAAGGGCAATGAGAGGGAGGGGAAAGGGAAGAAAGAGGAAGGACTGAGGGAAGGAAGGGAAAACTGCATTCCTCTATCTGGACATGGGTATTGAATGAAGAAAGGCATCTATAAATTTCTCAGAAATTTTCCTACCTGTCCAATACAGGTGCTTCGAGAGAGCACTCTCACTCATGTGTGCACACACACACAAACACATACCACACAGATGTGCGCACACACAGGGGTCCATATTGGAAGAAAGTAGACGCTGGATGGAGTGAGGTGAGCTGCAGCTCACCAAGGCAAAGTTGCCTGTTGAGTTTGCACTCGCAAAAGCATCCCCTGGCCCAGCCCTACCTCCCAGGGAAATCTGAAATGGTTCTGGCCATCCTTCTAGGCCTTTAGCCAAACCAGCCTACAGAAAGAATTCAGAGCAAGGGGCAGCTTTGCAAGGAGCAGTGAATTGGCCATGGAGAGCAGGCCCTATTCAAGTCAATAACCATTACAGAGGGTTTGTCGTACCCCACACCAAGTCCATTGCTGGGCACAGGGATGAGCTGACCTTGGCTGGGCTTGCAGCCAGGAGGCACTGAGCTGGGGTGAGAAGCAACAGGGGATTCAAGTTCTGCAAGGGGCTGTCTGTACCCTAATCATTGACACTGGTCTGGCACATGGCAAGTGCTCAGGAGATATTTGTTCCATGAGTGATATGGAAGACGAGTTGACATCTCAGTGAGGAATGATGTGGAGTGTATTCCAAGCAGCAGGATTGGGGATGTGAGGTGAGAAGGCTGCAGATCTGAGAATATCTAGAGAGCCAGTGGTAGTGAGTTCTAGCGGAATCACAAGGAGAGGGGTGAAAAGAGGTGGGAGCAGAGGCTTTGAGACCAGGGTGGCCCAACTCATGGCACCACTGGGGAGCAACTGAAGGGGTTTAAGCAGGACAATGGCATTCTCAGAGTCAGTAAAAGCCCAAGAGTTGAGGACAGGGAGCAGAGTAGGACTGAGGGTCAGGAGAGAAAGAGCTCAGAGGGGGATCCATCCTGTCTCATGGCTCTGGCCCTGCCCTGCCTGGCATGTGGAGAGCCTCATGGGTGAGATGTGGTCCTCGGTCCAATAGCAGAGCCTCACCTGGGAGCAGGTCAGCTCTACGTGAACCCAAGAGTCAGCCCCAACCTCAGACTGGGCTCTGCAGATTGGAAAAACCACACCAAGCTCTCTGGGCTCCACTGGGTCCTGAACACGAGATGCAGAAATCCCATCTGCAGGGACCACCAGAGCTGGGTGGGAGGGCACTGAGGGGAACTGAGCTGCCCAGTCTGCTGTCTGACAGTGGTTTCCCTCGGGACCTGCCCCACCATGCCCATTGCTCGACTGGGCCCATCCCTCGGGTCTTCAGTTTCCCTCTCTCCAGGAGTGATGGAGCTTGGCCTCTCCTTGCAGGGGTTCAGAGCAAAGCCTAGAAAGGGCTGGAGCAGATTCACCCAAAGGTCACACTCGGAAGAGAACATCCATTACTTCCAGTGACCTCAATCCCTAGGGGGTTTCTGCAAGTGTTAAATAACTAAATATTATATGTAAAGGGTTGCTGGCAATGCCCGGCTCTCAGAAAGGCTCCATGACATCCTATGCAAAACTGGCCCTCCGTTCAGCCGCAGCAGTAGCAGCTGGAAACAGGTTAGATATGCAGAATCTCAGCCGTACCCTGGCCTGAGACTCATATTCTGCACACGAATGTGACTGTCAGCTGGTTTGCAAACATGGTGAAGTCTGAGAAGCGCTGCCCTGTAAGCATTTGCTACATTATTTTTTATTGCACAGAGAAAGTTCACACAGTCCCACCCCCGGCCCCACTCACCTGCCTGTTACATTTTCTTCATTCCCTGGGAGGTGAGGGCTGGTGCCCTGGAACAGGCAGCTCCTCAATAAATGCTCAGGCCAATGGTGGCTTCAGAGCAGGCAGCCCTGGAGAGCTGTGAGGTCTTGAACACATTATTAATCTCCCTGGATGATATTCATTTATGCTCCTGAGATTGTTGTGGAAGATGACACACAGGCTCATAACACTGTGGTGGACACAAACTTACTTACTGAGACTGAGATAGTATTAATTAATATTTTGCTATCAACATTCTTTTATAGATGAGGCCACTAAGACTTGGGGGTTTTATTCCTAAACCAAGGTTAAGTACTGCAGGTGGAAGAACCAGGACTTGAACTGTAGTCCCTCTGAGTTCAAATTATCAGTGGTTTCTGCTAGTCTCTGATGCTTACCCAAGTGCCCAGGTCGCGAGGCAGGCATGAGCATAACTGAGAGTTTCCGCATCACGTGGTGCTGTCCAAACACTTTGCATGGGAGAGGAGGTGGAGAACACTCATGTCCACTCTTTAGGACCTGTTCCCCCCCACCACGCCACACACATACACAGGAGAGCCACCACCCAGGAAAGAAGCCAGGTAACTCTCTCTTTAGGGCAAGGGGCTAGTAACTCACAGCTTCCAGCCATCAGATTGTCATAACTGAGAGAGTGTTCCCTTTAAGAACAGCAACAATAAAAAGTCTACAACAGAGCTTCTCCTGAAAATGATAAAACGACAATGAAGAGATAAGGAGGGTTCAATCTAATCTCACCTGGGAGGCTAACCATCTGCAATGCATCTTTGTCAGGTCTGCTGGTAACAAAGATAGCATCGAGATCTCATAGAACAATATCAGGGGGAACGGGTGAGACTCTGTCGCCCAAGGGTTTACATGATGGTGAAACCTTTGATTTACTGAAAAAGAGCAGGAAAATAACTCAGTGTTCAGAGGCAGTCTTTCAAGGGGAAAAATAGACTATTTCTGAATAACAATTGTACTCCTCACCCAGTACATTTAAAAATACTTTTCGCACTGGGATGCTGAACAATACAACTCGTGCTCTCTGAAAATGGGGCCACAGAGGACAAAACTATCGGCCTCTTTATCGCCCATAACATAGTGCTGTGGCAACCCAATACTTAAACCACTCAGGTCTAGGCATCATCCTGTCTCTAAAAACCCATTTGGTGAGCACCAACTATGAACAAGGGACACAGAATAAAAGTCAACATGAATGAATGCAGTCATCCTGTATGGAGTTTGCTCTTTAACGGGAAGCTTGGTACAAGTATGTATGTAACCCATGCTAGAATAAGACACTTCGTCTCCCACAATGGCAGCTAAGAACAAGGTTATTATGCCCTCTGCCTTGTATTCAGAGATACCAGCCAACGATGAAAAACATGCTGATAATTGGTCCAAAACACACCTATCCATCTCTGGGCTAGATAACTCAGGATGATGGTCCATTTAAAAGATTAAAAGTAGAGATTTATTTAGAGGAAACTGTCAGAAGCTTGTATTTCTGCCACACTGACCACTAGGAGGAGGTGGGGAATATGTCTTATGCCAACTTAAGCCAAGTGATGGGTTTCAGAAGAACAAGTAGAGGCGAAAGAGTTATGTCCAGAGACAAGTTTAGGGCCAGATGGAAAAAAGATTGTAATGAGGTGTCCAAGTCCCAGGTCCATATGAATGTTTGAAGATGAAACACAAACACACACTCAGAGAATGAGTAAGTAAGCAAGTGAGAGAAAGAGAAAGCATGAGGGAGGGAGAAAGAGAAGGAGAGGGAAGAGAGAAGGAGAATGAGAGGGAGAAAGAGTAGGAGAGGGAGCAGAAGAGAGAGAGGGAGAGGGAGAGAGTGCAAATCCTGGAACGTGCAAAGAACTATGTTTTTGGAGCCAAACACACATAGATATTAATCTTGGCTCCTTTACCTAAGACCTGTGTAGCCACAGGTAAGTTACTTCTCTTTCCCTGGGTTTCTTTGTCCCCAAAGAGAGAACAATAATCTACATTGAAGCAATTGAAGCCCTATGGGAAAGATGATCTATCAAACATAGAAATATCAAGCAAGGGACCAGAACATAGCAAATGATCCAGAAACACTCCTTCTTACCTCCTCTGCCTGGTGTGGCTTGGTCTAGGAGCTGATGGGTAAAATGAAGATAACATAGGATCTCTCAGGTTCATTGTGCACACACTGTCTGGCCATGTCCTTACTCTCTTGCTCAGAAACCTATGCTCTCACCTTAGGACCTCCCTGACCACAGGAAAAAGCCTGGCCTGCCCTGCTGGGTGCTCCCCACTGACCCTACCTCCCTACATCCTCTCTTTTTTTTACCTGAATTGCCTAGCAAGCTAATTCGATTTTCACCATCCAATTTTTTTTTCCTAAATGCAACTTAAGTGTGACTCACACCAGCCATAAATTGAGCTCACATTACACAAGGATCTGCCCCTCAATTCCTACTGACTCACCCAGAATTAAATGGCAGAGCTCAAAGACCACCCTAATTCCAGCAGGAAAAATGACTCACCCACCTCTCCACACAGTTGAGACACAACTGCCATCCTGGAGCCCGGGAGAAGGAGCCCACAGCTCTGCGCCTCCCTGCTGGCGCCAGGGCCTGGCTGGGGAATAAACTAAGCAAATTTCTATGAAATTGCTTTTATTCTGAGAGGAGACCAGGATCCTATTTAAAGCAAATCGCCAAGTGATTGGAGCCGCTGGGAAGAGTGTGTTATCCTTAATCCTGTACCTTTATTAATATGCCACCGTCTTGTTCAGTAAAAGCAGGCCAACAGATTGCTCATTTTGTTCTCCATGGAGGGTATTAAGCAGGGTGATTTAGGACAAGAACACTCATATTTGGAAGTCTTTTTAGTGAGTACAAATGGAATATTCCGTTTTCTTTGGCTCCATGAGGGAGTAGCAGGTGTGAACGTTGTTCTATCAACTCCTCAAAAACACACTTCCTGGCCTGCCCCTACTACCTGGCTTCAAATCACTGGAGTGAGGAGGGACGACTGACGTTGCCCAGTGCTATCGCTCATTATTCAGATGGAGCTACTGAGAAGCAGAGATGGGGAGGAGGGGGTCCAGGTGGCCATGGTCTTCCCTGCCTGACTTCACCTGGGCTCTCCTTGTGTTGTTCCCAGACAGGACCATAGGTAAACTTCAGTTTAATAATTATACACATCCCTTTGTTGACAACTTAAGGGCCAGCCAAAATGTCTGAACTGATTCCCCAGCTGTATCTCCCTGTGAATTGCACTCATATCTATTTGTCCTGTTAATGATGCCAGCATGGGTGGATTTTAATAGACACATCAGCCTCCCAGCTTCATTGTCCAAACCTCGCAGCCAAGTCTTAGGCAAAACCAGACTCTCATAGCCCTGTTTTTTTTGTTTTTTTTTTTTGCCACATGTCTGTACTCCAACTTGGAGTTCCCTCGCCCGATCTGTCTACCTGGAAAACTCCTTTTCATCTCCCGAGACATTGCCATGGATTGGGTGTGGGCAGCAGCAATCTATTGTCAAATGGAAAGGCACATAAGAGACCACACTCAGATACATCTGGAAGGTACAAACAGGTGTCTCACAGTCATCCACCGCCAACTCTTGTTGCATTGCCTACTCCTCTGGAGACCACACCCATGGCTTCCAAGGAGTCCCTTACAACCAAGTGAGGAAGAACAAACTTCAATCCAATGTACAGATGGGTCTAAATGATATTGTGCCATCGCCTGAGAGTACACAGCTGTAGCACAATGGCCTCACTCAGAATGCCCCTGGAGACTAGTGGCAAAGGAAAATCATCCCAGTGGGCAGAATCCTGAGCAGTATCTTTGGTTTCTACTCTGCCAGTGTGACAAAGAACCAGAAGTATAGACACACACTAATCTGGGTGCATTTGCTAATGGTTTGGAAAGAATAAGACTGGAAGATTGCTGGCTATGAAGAGGTTTGTGGATAGGCCTCTCAATACGGAAACAGACTGAAAATATTTGTGTCCTGTGTGACTATCCACCAAAGGGCAAACCACCTGGAAGAAATTCTTAATACTCAAGTGGCCAAAATGATATATTCTGGGGATGTCAGTCTGCCTCTTTCCCCAGTCACCCCTGTCATTGCCCAATGGGTTCGTGAATAAAGTGACCACGGTGAGAGGAATGGAGGTTATGCCTGAGCTAAGTATGCACTTTCCTCACCAAGGCTGACTTGGTTATGCCCATTTCTGAGTGCCCGATGTGCCAGCAGCAGAGACCAACACTGAATCCTGATATAGCATCTTTCCCTGGGGGAAGCAGCTGGCCACCCGGTGGCAGGTTGATGACATGGGACTTCCCCACCATGAAGGAGACAGAGATTCATCCTCACAGGAATGAACTCCTGTGCTGGATACAGATGCACCTTCAGCCTGCCTGAAATGCATCAGTCATCATCAACATCCTAGGATCACAGAATGCATTTTCTAACAACATGGCATTTCTTCCAGCATTGCATCTGGCCTGCAAAGGCGGGACAGCAAAGGGCTCCTGCAGTGAGCTGGTCTTACGACACACCCCACCACTCAGAAGCAGATGGCCTAATCAAAAGGTAACTTCCATTGGAACAAATATCCCTCTTTCTAGGTAATTTTCAGTTGAAGAAATACAAGACAACAATGAATAATGAAAGGTCAGTATTGTAAATAGTAACAGAAATGAAAGTTAAAATACTGCTGAGACATTTTTGCTAAACAAATTTGCGATTTTTTAAATGAACAATACTAAATACTAATAATCTTGTGGGTAAATAAGTTCTCTCAAACATAATTGCTAGATTATTAGGTGTAACAGACCCAGTCCCAGACCCAAGTGTTATGGCTAAGGGATAAAAGCCCCATATTCTGGTCTCTGACTCAAAGCATCTACCATACCTGTAAGATATAACCTATCCATTCAGAGTGCTGCCTCCCATTGTGCCATAACAGAGTTTTCCTTTGCAGGCCAGGTGCAATGCTGGAAGAAATGCTATGTCGTTAGAAAATGCATTCTGTGATCCTAGAAACTAACACATGGAAAACTCTGTTATGGCACAACGGGAGGCAGCACTCTGAATGGATAGGTTATATCTTACAGGTATGGTAGATGCTTTGAGTCAGAGACCGGAATATGGGGCTTTCTTCCCTTAGCCATAACACTTGGGTCTGGGACTGGGTCTGTTACACCTAATAATCTAGCAATTATGTTTGAGAGAACTTATTTACCCACAAGATTATTAGTATTTAGTATTGTTCATTTAAAAAATCGCAAATTTGTTTAGCAAAAATGTCTCAGCAGTATTTTAACTTTCATTTCTGTTACTATTCACAATACTGACCTTTCATTATTCATTGTTGTCTTGTATTTCTTCAACTGAAAATTACCTAGCTTTGTCCGTTACCACACTGGATGGCCTGTGGCTCATTTGCTAATAGGCGCTATTCTTTCTACATCACATGGAATAATTGTTTTCCCACAGCTTGAAACTTTGATTTGATTTTGTTTATGTTGTCTTTTACTATTCAGATACTTTATTTTTCTTTTAATTAGGTCAAATCTTTCTGTATTTCTCATTTTTTCATGACTTTCAAATTCTGTATCTTGTTTTGGAAAAGTTTTTATATACCAAGCGATTACCATAAGCTCTTACATTTTATAATTTGTTTTAATATTTATCATTTACTCTTTGGTATCACCTGCTATTCATATTATCCTTCCTTATATGGTTAGATATTTGTTCCAGTGGAAGTTATTTAACTGTCTAGTCTTTCTATATGAATTTTAAATACCTTTTATAAACTTGTCATAAGCTGAAATCTGATATTTACGTGAGTGTGTTTGCTCTCCTTATTCATTCAATTTATTATTTTTATAGCATCAATAACATGCTGATTTAATTACTTCAGCACTGTGATGCAATTTTATATTTTATAGGACAAACTCTTTTCTTTTTTTGTTTTTTCCAAACAAAACAAACCAAAGGACTTTATACATTCTTCTTTTGAAAATTTTCTTCCATACAAAGTTTAAAATTAGTTTAAGTGGAATACAAATTTCACTGATTTTTTTTTAGGAGATTTTGTTGATCCTGTAAATTACTACTTTATGGAGAATTTACCTATTATAAGTATACTGACAAGGAAAGTTCACTTAATAAGGTCATTGGGATACCTTCTCTTAGGAGGTAAATCTGAGCGGAGACAGGAACTAGGTGAACTAGTGCATCAGGGACAAAAACGCTCTACACTGAGGAGAGAAGTGTAAAAATTTCAAGGAGGGAATGTGTTGGGGTGCTTGAGAAATAACAGAAGTAGAGTGACCTGGCAAGAATAGGAAGAGATGAGATCAGAAAGGCAAGGGGGGCAAGATCCTTTATCACTGTACTTCCATATTAACACCTTTGATTTTTATTTTGTAATTTTTTAAATGCAATGGGAAGAGTTTGGAGAATTCTGAACTTGAACAAGACAAGACTTGATTTTTATATTTTTACGAATCACTGTGACTGCCCTATGAAATACAGAGTATAATAGGGGACATGAATGGAAACAGGGAGATCTATCAGGAAGTTCTTGCACTAGCCCAGGAAAGAACTGATTAAATCTTAGAGCAGCAGTGCAAATCTTGAGAAGAGATTAGGGTTATATATTAGAGGTAAGGCTGATAGGATTTGATGATGTATTTGACGTGTAGTTACAGGAAAAGAGAGGCACAAAGGAAGATTCCAAGGACCTTGGCCTGTGTGACCATGGGTGGGGGGAACCCATTTGTTACATGGAAATAACAGGAGAGAACCAAGTTTCAGAGTGTGGTAGAAAGACAATCAGGATGTCTGTCTTGAATGTCAAGTAGAAATCATGTCACTCCTCCACTCAGAGTCTTCCAATGACATTCCATTCTCTCTCCCAATAAAGACAATGTCCTTATAGTGACTTACAATTCATAAATGACCTCTCCTCCTACTACCCCCTCCTCTTACTCTACTTCAGACACACTGGCCCTAAATGCTGCTGGAACATGCAAAGAAGACTGCCAACTCAAGGCCCTCACATTTCTGTGCCTTCTGTCCAGAATGTTCTTCCACAGATATCTGAATTCTGTGCCCTCTTAGTGAAGCCTTCCCAAGCATCCTATCTAAAAATCTAATCCCCTCCCCATGAATAACCCCCCTTTTTTTGTTTTATTTTTCATTAGCAGGTATCGCTACCTAATATACCACACATAATACTAATCATTTTTTATTGTCTAGAGGGAAGATCCATGAGGGTAAAATTTTTTTTTCTCTTTTGTCATATTTGTTTCCCAATGATTCAAAGATGGCCTGGTACTTAATAAATATCTATGGAAATATCTATGGAAGAAGTGAAGAAGAGAAGAAAGGAAGAAATGTATGTCGTAATATTAAATAGGTATTATCTATCTAAATCTAGAGTTCAAGGAAGAAGTTGGGGATTCATGGATAAGGAAATATTTTTTTTTCAATGTTGAACTTTTATCCAGCCTGCTTAACGAGCTATTTCATTGCCAAAATGGATTTCAGGTGTGTTGTTATGGTTATTTTATTTTGTTTGGTACTTTTAATTAGACAAATATTTGCAAAAAATGACAGGTAGTTTCTTTCTTCCTTATTATTATTTTCTTGCCTTATTGATTGGGTAAGACATTCAGAAAAATGAATAACAACATATCTGATATCTATATGGAATATAGATATCTTTAATGGAAATAGTATATACATATATATATACATATATGGTATATATATATATACTTCCTTCAGTTCCTCATGTGTCTATATATATATATATACCATTTCCATTAAAGATTCTAAATTGTCATCATTTTTTTTTGTTTGTTTGTTTATTGTGAAGTTGTGGGGTACAGTTAAGGGTTAGGTATACAATTGTGTTTCATTCAGGCACCCTGTTGATATGGGATGTTTTCCCATACCCAGACAGATATTTGCTACTGTTAATCCCATCTCCCTCCCCCCACCATAGTTTCCCAGTACGGTCAGTCATTTTCGTATAGTATTGCATTGGATGTTTAAGGTCCATTATATGAGTGAGAACATGTGGTACTCGGATCTTTGTTTCTGTGAGAGTTCACTCAGTATTATAGACTCTAGTTCCATCCAGGTTGCTGCGAAATTCATGATTTTGTTCTTTTTTATGGCTGCATAGTATTCCATCATGTATATGTACCACATTTTTTTAATCCAGTCCTCTTTTGACGGGCAGCATGGCTGTTTCCAGGTTCTTGCTATTGTGAACAATGCTGCGATAAACATGCGTGTGCAGGTATCTTTTTTATAGAGTGATTTGTGTTCTTCAGGATATATTCCCAGTAGGGGGATTGCGGGGTCATATGGGAGGTTGGTATTTAGAGCTTTTAAGAATCGCCACACTGCTTTCCACAGAGGTTGCACTAGTTTACACTCCTACCAACAGTGTAGAAGTGTTCCCTTTTCACCACATCCTCTCCAGCAGCTGTTATTTTTTGACTTGTTGATAATTGCCATTCTGACTGGAGTTAGGTGGTATCTCAGTGTGGTTTTGATTTCCATCTCCCTGATGATTAGTGAGGTTGAACATTTCTTCATGTGTTTGTTGGCTGCTCGGATGTTTTCCTTTGTGAAGTGTCTGTTCATATCTTTTGCCCATTTTATACTGGGGTTGTTTGTTTTTGTTCTTTTCAGCATGCTTGAGTTCCTTGTAGATCCAGGATGTTAAGCCTTTGTCAGACCTGGAGTTGGCAAATACTTTTTCCCAGTCTGTAGCCTGTCTCCCTGCTTTCTTGATGGTTTCTTTGGCTTTGGAGAAGCTTGTCAGTTTAATAAGGTCCCACTTGTCTATTTTCTCTCTTATGAGCTGTGGGTTTTGGGTTTTGTTCAGGAATTGGATGCCAGTTCCGATTTCCATGAGGGTTTTTCTTTCATTTTCTAAGGTTCTTATGGTTTGAGGTTTTACATTTAGGTCTCTGATCCATTTGGAATTAACCTTTGTGCATGGGGATAGATAGGGGTCCTGTTTCAATCTTCTGCAAGTGGTCAGCCAGTTTTCCCAGCACCATTTACTGAATAGGTTCTCCTCTCCCCAGTGGTAGGTGGTGGAGGCTTTGTCAAAGATGAGTTGGTTGAGAAATTGAGGTTTTGCTTCTGGAATCTCAATTCTATTCCATTGATCTATATGCCTGTTCCTATACCAATACCAAGCTGTTTTGATGATTGTAGCTTTATAGTAAAGTTTGAAGTCTGGTAGTGTGATACCACCTGCTTTGTTTTTTTTTTTTTGCTGAGGATTGTTCTGGCTATTCTTGGACGTTTGTGTTTCCATATGAATTCCTGCATTGTTTTTTCTAGGTCTGAGAAGAATGTTGCTGGTAATTTGATGGGTATTGCATTGAATTTGTAGATTGCCTTAGGTAAGATGGACATCTTCACAATGTTGATTCTTCCGATCCATGAGCATGGGATATTTTTCCACTTGTTTGTGTCAACTTTGATTTCTTTGAGCAGTGTTTTGTAGTTTTCCTTGTAAAGGTCTTTCACGTCTCTGGTTAGGAAGATGCCAAGGTATTTCATTTTTTTTGCGGCTATTGTGAATGGAATTGTGTCTTTTATTTGGGTTTCTGTTTGTTTATTATTGGTATAGAGAAATGCGATTGTCTTTTGTACATTTATTTTGTATCCTGAGACTTTGTCAAAGGTCTTTATCAGTGTAAGGAGGTTTTTGACAGATTCTCTTGGGTTTTCAAGGTAATCATGTCGTCTGCAAAGAGAGATAACTTGACTTCCTCTTTTCCTATTTGAATACCCCTGATTGCCTTCTCTTCTCTGATTGCTCGAGCCAGGACTTCCAATACTATGTTGAACAGGAGGGGTGAGAGTGGGTATCCTTGTCTTGTTGCAGTTTTCAGGGGAAATGGTTCTAATTTTTGTCCATTTAGGAGTATGCTTGCTGTGGGTTTCTCGTAGATGGCTTTTACTATTTTGAGGTATGTTCCCCATATGCCTAGATGTTCAAGGGTTTTTATCAAGAAGGGGTGCTGGATTTTATCAAAAGCTTTTTCTGCATCTAATGATATAATCATGTGGTTTTTGTTTTGACATCTGTTAATGTATTTAATAACATTTATGGTTTTACGAATGTTGAACCAGTCTTGCATCCCAGGAATGAAGCCTACTTGGTCATGATGGATGATTTTTGAGATGTATTGCTGAATCCGGTTTGCTAGGATCTTGCTGAGAATTTTAGCATCCATGTTCATCAAAGATATTGGCCTGTAGTTCTCTTTCTTTGTTGGATCTTTACCTGGCTTGGGTATCAATGTGATGTTGGCTTCGTAAAATGATTTGGGGAGCGTTCCATCTTTTTCAATCGCCTAGAATACCTTCAGTAGGATTGTTATCAGCTCCTCCTTAAATGTCTTGTAGAATTCTGCTGGAAAGCCATCTGGTCCGGGGCTTTTTTTTGTAGGAAGTTTTCTTATTACGTAGTCGATTTCCTTGATTATTATTGGTTTATTTAGGGTCTCAATCTCTTCTTGTTCCAACTTAGGTAGGTTGTGTGATGTCAGAAAGTCCTCCATTTCCTTAAGGTTTTCAAGTTTGTTTCCATACAAATGTACGTAGTAGTCTCTAATGATCTTTTGTATTTCTTCAGGGTCAGATGTGACTTCATCTTTTGTGTTTCTGATTGTGCTTATTTGGTTTTTTTCTCGTTTTTTCTTGGTCAGTCTAGCTAGGGGACCATCGATCTTGTTTATTCTTTTGAAGAACCAGCTTTTTGTTTCATTGATTTTTTCTATTATCTTTTTGTCTTCTATGTTCTGGATTTGGGCTTTTATTTTGGTGATCTGGATTCTTCTGCTGAAATTAGGGTTTTTGTGGTCTTGCTTTTCCAGCTTCCTTGGGTGGCTTGTTAGGTTGTTAATTTCTGTTCCTTCCATTTTCCTCATGTGTGTTTGTAGGGATATAAATTCCCCTCTTATTACAGCCTTTAAGGCATCCCAGAGATTTTGGTAAGATGCTTCTTCATTTTCATTTGTTTCCAGGTATCTTTTGATCTCTGTTTTGATGTCATCATTGACCCAGGAGTTATTTAGCATCATGCTGTTTTGTGTCCATGTCTTTGTGGGTTTTGGGGGGACTTTGTTGGTGTCAATGTTTATTTTTATTCCACTGTGATCTGAGAAGGTTCATGGTAGAATTTCAGTCCTTCTAAATTTGTTTATACTTGATTTGTGTCCAATTATGTGGTCGATCTTAGAATATGTTCCATGTGGTGATGAGTAGAATGTGTATTCTGTGGTCTTTGGATGGAGTGTTCCATAGGTATCAATTAAGTCCATTTGGTCCAGAGTCTTATTGAGGTTCCGGATCTCCTTGCTGATTTTTTGTCCTGATGATCTGTCTAAGGTTGTGAGTGGTGTATTAAAGTCCCCAGTTATTATGGTGTTAGAATCAATGTCTTTCTTTAGTTTTCCTAGAAGTTGCTTTATGAATGTTGGAGCACCTATGTTGGGTGCATATATGTTTAGGATAGATATTTCTTGTTGATGGAGTGAACCTTTTATCATTAGGTAGTGGCCCTCTGTATCTTTTTTAATTTTTGATAGCTTAAATGGTATTTTGTCTGAAATTAGGATCGCAACTCCTCCTTTCTTTTGTGTTCCATTCACCTGAAAATTTGTTTCCCATCCTCTTACTTTGAGTCTGTATATGTCCTTTCTAGTGAGATGGGTCTCTTGAAGGCAGTATACTGTTGCCTGGTGATATTTTATCCATTTTGTCATTCTATGTCTTTTCAGTGGTGCGTTTAGTCCATTCACATTCAGACTAATTATTGAAATGTGAGAGTTCATCCCTATCATGGAGTTCTTATTGAGTTGTTGTTCTTCCATTTGGTTTTTTCTTTTTTTTTTTTCTTTTTTTCTTTTTTCTTTTTTTTTTTTTTTGTCTTTCTTTTGGTTTTGGGGTTGGTTCGTGTATATTTCATTCTTTTCCCTGTACTCTTGTGAAGAATGTTGTTCTTTTTTCCTTTTCTTCTGTGTTTAGTACTTTCTTAAGTATTTCATGTAGAGATGGTTTGGTGGCAGCATAAGTTCTTAGGGATTGGATATCTGGGAAAGATTTTAATTCTCCCTCACTGATGAAGCTTAGCTTGGCTGGGTAGGTTATTCTTGGTTGAAATTGTTTATCTTTTAGGACTTTGAAGATAGGGCTCCAAGCTCTCCTAGCTTGCAGGGTTTTGCAGATAAATCTGCTGCTATTCTGATTAGTCTTCCATGGTAGGTGATCTGGCCTTTTTCTCTTGCTGCCTTTAGGATTTTTTCTTTTGTGCCTACTTTATTTAGGCAAATTATTATGTGTCTAGGAGTTGGTCTTCTCATTTGTTGTCTTGTGGGGGTTCTCTGAATCTCTTGTGTTTGAATTTTTGCATCCATCACTGATTAGATAAGGGAAGTTTTCTTGAATGATCTCATGGAAAGTTTGTTCCAATGTGGTCTCTGTTTCTCTTTCTGCCTCAGGGAATCCGATTATTCTTAGGTTAGGCCTCTTGAGGTAGTCACTCATCTCTTGAAGGTTTTGTTCTGTCTTTTTGAGCTTATTTTCTGTGTTTTTAAGAGTTTGGGTTATTTCTATATTTTGGTCCTCAAGCTCTGAGATTCTTTCTTCTGCTTGGGTAATTCTGCTTTCCATGCTTATCAATTTGTTATTTATTTCATTCACAGTATTCTTTATTACTGTTATCTCAGATATCAGCTCCTTCCTAGTTTCTTCTTGTGTCTCCTCAATTCTTTTTAATCTCTCCATTATTGTTTTGATATCTACATTTGCATTTTGAGACCCTTCATTCTGGGGACTTTTCATTGTTTGCATTCCAAAGTCAGTTTTCTCAATGTCTGCTCTCCCAGGCGTCTGGGAGAGACCCATACTCTTCTTTTGGGTTTTCTTCATTTCTGTAGATTTTTCTCCCTCTCCCCCTTTCCCTCCCCCTCTTCAATTCTGTTTTTGAGGGAAGGTGGGGTTGCTTTTATTTCTCTTCTGTAATGACCTGTTCTTCCTTATGAGGGTCTTCTGGCTTTGTTCACTTTTCCCTCTACTTTACAGTCTGTCTATTCAGCAGTATGCAGCCTTGGTCCATTCAGAGAATCTCACCAGTTCACCTATGCCGTCACCATCTTGCCCCGTCTCCCAATTGTCATCATTTTGTAGGTTGTATACAATGATTTCTTGTGGAAGTGCAAATTGAACCACTTATTTTTACTCCGTACAGTCTAGTTAGTTACATAGTTTGTTGTTGCAATTGTGACTGTTGTCATTGTTTCTAAACTCAAAGCAACCTGGCCACAGAATATTTTTCCACAACCACTGGCTGAATAATAATATCAATTTGGAAAATATCTTAGTTCTCTTTTTTCATAGACTTATATTTCCAGAAGATGACAGGAAAATAATATGCTTTGAGGCAACTGAGTTCAGATTTTCAATTTTGAACTTGTTTGCTTTTTTTTTTTTTTGCTTGTGAAACTCTTTTTTTTCTTCTAATTTTTTTTATTTTAAAGATGTGGGTTACAATTCAGGGTTAGGTATACAAATGTTCATCACACAGGTACCCTTGTTAATGAGGTATGTTCTCCCTTCCCCAGGCAAATTCCCACTACTGCCAATCCCGCTTCCCTGTCCCTCTCCTGGCAGTTTCTCACTACTGCCTATCATTCTCATATAGTATTACAATAATTGTTCAAGTTCTGCTTATGAATGAGAACATGTGATACTCGGTTCTTTGTTTCTGTGAAAAATCACTCAGTATTATAGACTCTAAGTCCACCCAGATTGCTGTGAAGTTCATGATTTTGTTCTTCTTTATGGCTGCATAATATTCCATCATGTATATGTACCACATCTTAAAAATCCAGTCTTCTTTTGATGGGCAGCATGGTTGGTTCCATGTTCTTGCTACTGTGAACAATGCTGCAAAACACATGTGTGCAGGTGTCCTTTTTATAGAGTGATTTGAGTTCTTCCAGGTATATTCCCAGTAGGGGGATTGCAGGGTCGAATATAAGGTCGATTTTTAGATCTTTTAGAAATCACCACACTGTTTTCCACAGCGGCTGTACTAGTTGACTCCCCATCAACAGTGTAGAAGTGTTCCCTTCTCACCGCCTTCTCTCCAGCATCTGTTGTTTTTGAATTATTGATAACAGTCATCCTCATTAGAGTTAGGTGGTGTCTCAGTGTAGTTTTAATTTGCATTTCTTTGATGACTAGTGAGGCTGAGCATTTTTCATGTATCTGTTGACTGCTCGTATGTCTTCTTTTGAAAACAGTCTATTCATATCTTTTGCCCACTTTGTAATGAGGCTGTTTTGTTTTTGTTTTTTTTTTTTCTTTTCAGCATATCTGAGTTCCTTGTGGACCCTAGGTGTTAGGCCTTTGTCAGACATACATTTGGCAAATATTTTTTCCCAGTCTGTGGTCTCTCTTACCACTCTCTTGACGGTTTCTTTGGCTTTGCATAAGCTTGTCAGTTTGATGAGGTCCCACTTGTCTATCTGATCCCTTATGGCATGAGCGCTTGGGGTTTTGATCAGGAATTGGCTGCCAGTTCCACTTTCCATTAGGGTATCTCCTGCATTTTCTAAGGTTCTTATAATTTGAGGTTTTACATTTAGGTCTTTGATCCATTTAGAGTCGATCTTTGTGTATGGTGATAGGTAGAGATCTTGTTTTAATCTTCTGCATGTGGTCAGCCAGTTTTCCCAGCACCATTTATAGAAAAAGTTCTCCTCTCCCCAGTTGGTGGTGGATGCTTTGTCAAAAATGAGTTGGTTGAGAAATTGAGGTTGTGCTTCTGGAATCTCTATCCTGTTCCATTGATCTATATGCCTGTTCTTGTGCCGATACCAGGCTGTTTTTATTATTGTAGATTTATCATAGAGTTTAAAGTCTGGGAGTGTGATATCTCAAGCTTTGTTTTTTTTGTTTTCTTGTTTGTTTTTGCTGAGCATTGTTTTGGCAATTCGTGGTCGTTTATATTTCCATATGAATTCCTGTATTGTCATCTCCAGGTCTGAGAAGAATGCTGCTGGCAATTTAATGGGTATTGCATTAAATCTGTGGATTGCCTTGGGTAGGATGGATAGCCTAACAATGTTGATTCTTCCAGTCCATGAGCTTGGGATATTTTTCCATTTGTTTGTGTCATCTTTGATTTCTTTGAGCAGTGTTTTGTAGTTTTTGTCGTAAAGGTCTTTCACATTTCTGGTTAGGAAGATGCCAAGCTATTTGATTTTTTTCTGGCTATTGTGAATGGGATTGTGCTTTTTGGGGGGGTTTCTGTTTGTTTGTTGGTGGTGTACAGAAATGTGACTGTCTTTTGCACATTGATTTTATACCCTGAGACTTTGCCTAAGTCCTTTATCAGTGCAAGGAGGCTTTTGACAGATTCTCTTGAGTTTTCAAGATATAGAATCATGTTGTCTGCAAAGAGGGATAATTGACTTCCTCCTTTCCTATTTGGATACCTCTGATCTCTTCTTCTTGTCTGATTGCTCTAGTTAGGACTTCCAAAACTATGTTGAAAAGGAGTTGTGTGTGTGGGCATCCTTGTCTTGTTCCGGTTTTCAGGGGAAATGGTTCCAATTTCTGACTGTTTGACAGTATACTGGCTGTAGGTTTCTCATAGATGGCTCTTACTATTTTAAGGTATGTTCCATCTATGCCTAGATGTTTGAGGGTTTTCATCAAGAAGGGAAGCTGACTTTTATCTAAAGCTTTTTCCACATCTAATGATATAATCATGTGGTGTTTGTTTTGACATCTGTTGATGTATTTAATTACGTTTATGGTCTTATGAATGTTGAACAAGCCCTGTATCTGGATCTACTTGGTCATGGTGGATGATTCTTGAGATGTGTTGTTAAATCCAATTTGCTAAGCTCTTGTTGAGAATTTCAGCATCTATGTTTATCAAGGATATTGGCCCGTGGTTCTCTTTCTTTGTTGGATCTTTTTTTTTTTTTTGAGTCGGAGTCTCACTCTGTCACCCAGACTGGAGAGCAGTGGCCGCTCCCGGCCACCGCAGCCTCGACCTGCTGGGCTCCGGCGATCCTTCCGCCTCAGCCTTCCAAGTAGCCGGAATTACAGGCATGCGCTACCACGCCCAGCTGATTTTTTGATTTTATTGTAGAGATGAGGTCTCACTGCCCAGGCGGGTCTCGAACCCGCGGGCTCAGGCAATCCACTCACCTCAGCCTCCCAAAGGCGCAGGATTACAGGCTGAGCCACCGAGCCCGGCGTTTGTTGGATCTTTACCTGGCTTGGGTATCAATGTGATGTTAGCTTCATAAAATTATTTGGGGAGAGTTCCATCTTTCTCAATTGCCTGGAATACTTTCAATAGGATTGGTATCAGTTCCTCCTTGTATGTTTTCAGTGGTGCATTTAGTTCATTCACATTCAGGGTAATTATTGAAATGTGAGAGTTTATCCTTGTCATGAGGTTCTTATAGAGTTTGTTGTTGTTGCTGCTGTTTGTTTTCTTTCTTTTAATGTGGGGGTCAATTCATGTGTGTTTTCAATCTTTATCCTGCATTCTTGTGAAGGGCATTGTTGTCCTTCTTTTCCTTTCTTCTGTGTTTAATACTTTCTTAAGTGTTTCTTGTAGAGCTGATCTGGAGGCAGTATAAGCTCTTAGGGATTGAATGTCTGGGAAAGATTTTAATTCTCCATCATAAATGAAGCTTAGCTTAGCTGGGTAGGTAATTCTTGGTCGAAATTGTTTATCTTTGAGAATTTTGAAGATTAGGCTCCAAGCTCTCCTCTCCTGAAGTGATTCTGTGGATAAGTTTGCTGTTATTCTCATTGGTCTTCCACTAGAGGTAGTCTGACCTTTTTCTCTTACTGCTTTTGGGATTTTTTTCTTTTATACCTACTTTGTGTAGGCGAATTACTATGTGTCTAGGAGTTGATCTACTCATTTGTCATCTTGCAGGGGTTCTCTGAATCTCTTCTGTTTGAATGGTCATGTCACTGATGAGATAAGGGAAATTTTCTTGGATAATTTCATGGAATGTTTGTACCAGGGTGGTCTCTATCTCTCTTTCTGCCTCAGGAAGTCCAATTTATTTTAGGTTCAGCCTCTTGAAATAATTGCTCATCTCTTGAAGATTTTTCTCTATCTTTTTAAGCTTCTTTTCTATGTTTTGACAGTTTAGGTTAGTTCTATATTTTGGTCCTCAAGCTCTGAGATTCTTTCTTCTCCTTGGCTAATTCTGTTTTCCATGATTATCGGTTTGTTATTCATTTCATTCCCTGTATTCTTTATTTGCTGTTATCTCAGTTATCAACTTTTTCATTCTTTCCTCTTGCCTTTCCTCGATTTTATTTATTCTGTTAATGTCCTGATATCTGGATTTGTGGTTTGAGACCAGTCATTCTGGGGGCTCATCATTGTTTGTGTCCCAAAGTCTGTATTCTCAGTGTCTGATCTCCCAGAAGTCTGTGTGAGACCTACATTCTTCCTTTGGTTTTTCTGCATTTGTGTAGATTTTCCTCCCTCCCCTCCTTCTTTAATTCTGTTGTTTAGGGATGGGGGGTAGCTTTTACTTTTGTGTGCTCAATCTCCTATTCTTCCTTGTGTGGATCCTCTGGCTTTGTTCAATTTTGAAGGTGGACTGTGGTGGGAGGCTGTACTTTTTGCAGGTTTGAGGTTTAATTGATCGGGAAGCTGTGATTCAGAATCTATCTGCAGATCCCACTATTCACTGACAGGTGTGTAGATCCCCTGAAACCCACTCCCCACTGCCTTACAATCTGTCCATGCAGTGGAGGTACAGTTTTGCTCCCTGAAAGCAAAATGAGGTAAGAAAAAGGAAAAGAATGGAAAAAAGGAAGAAGGGGAGGTAAGAGGAAGGTGGAGAGAGGGGAGTAAGAGGGAAAACAGATAGACGTACCAACTAACAAAAGAAAAGAGAATGAACAAAGACATAAAAGAGTTTTTTAAAAAAACTAAAACATACAATCACACAAACACACAAACCAACAAAAATATTCCTATTGATGTACTCTCCCTCAAAAATACACAGACAAGAAGTCTAAAAAAACAGTAATTGAAAAACAGAAACAAAGAAAGTACAAAAATGATATCGAAAACTGAAAGAGAGAAAAAAAAACTAAAACAAAAAAACAAACAAAAATGAGCTAAACAGACACACACACAAAAAAACTTACTCTGACGTTGTTCCTATAAGTCCAACTTCCTTTCAGTTCTGATCTCCAGCCTCTCCTCTCTGCTCTCAGGACAGACTGATAGGGTTGCTCTCAGCATGGGTCAGATGTCCCAGGCCTGCTGCAGATCAGATCTGGTACTTGCCCAGTTTGCTGCCTATCAAGTCTGCCACTCACATCTGGCTTGTCTGTGTCTGATCCTGCATGGGGGAGGGGTGTCTTCGAGTTTGATGAGATAGCCTCTAGTTCCCAAGTTGGAGGCTAGGTGGAGCTGGACAGGGCAATGCAGGTCTCTGCCTGTCGCAGGACAGAGAAAATGGCTGCCATCAGCATTTCCTCACTAGGGGCTCCTCTGCAGATCTTCCTGATCTTCTCTCTCCACATATCAGATGGGGGCTCCAGCTGCCTTGCTGTCACAGGTGATGGTGTAGGCCAGGCACCAGGCAATGAGAATCAGCTGAATTCAGCAAGCTTTTCTCAGGAGAGTCCCAAGAATGGCAGACAATCCTGAGCGCCAGTGTCTCCAATCTCAGGGCAGTAGGGGTTGCAGTCACCTCCAGAGAACCCAAGTCTCCCCTCAAATGGAGTTTCATTCACACACTGGCACATACCTACTCACCCAGAGAGTCCTTATGGATGCTGGCTTTTGTGGAGACTATCACAGTCCAACCGTCCCAACATCATCTTGCCAGAAGTCCTTGTTTGCAATTAAAAATGTTTTCTATCCTAAAAGATCTAATCAATTCTAAATGTGAAAACTTCTGCTAACAAGAAACTGACAGCTATTTTCTTGATGTATATCTCTTCCTCTTGGAACACTTTTCCTTATCTTGAGCAAAAATATTCTGTACAATTTCCATTCCTCTGGAACTTGTGCACCCTCAAAAAAATCTTCCAAACTCCAACCCAGTGTTTCTTTTCTCTTGGTTAACCTCCTCCACTTCTTCATGTCCTCATAGTTACCAGATTCCCAATTAAACACATTTTTATTGATTCTAGCTAGAAGAGGTCAAGTTGTCCACTGTACTCTGTAATCAGATAGATCATGTTTCATCCCATAGGCAGGTTGATTTCCAATATCTCTGGAAAGCAAATTTCATAGATAGCCAAGTAGGGGAAATATAAAGAAAAAAAAAGAGGAGCACAAAACAAAAACTAAAGGAGAGAAGCTGCAAGAGGAGAAACACAAGGCAGAGAGAGAAGAGAAAATAGGACGTAGCAGAAGAAAAGAGCACAAGGATAAGAAAGAATGTTCTCGGGTGTATCCGTTAAAAATCATACTTCAAGATGAGATTTGACATCTAAGAGGGTTATTGAGAAAGTGCCTATAAGGGAAAAGGGGAAGAACCTCCAGACCATGATGTAAGTCAAAAACCTGTGTGGGAGAAGAGGAAGGAAGGAAGATTGGGTAAAGTCTCAAACTGCAGCACAGTTCTAAGAAAGTTTTGGTTACATTGATATAGTCCTCAAGCCAAAGTTGCCCATCAGATGCATCCCCAATGTGCTGCAGGCCTAGACCTGACTTAAGACCCCTGCCATGCTCATGCTCAGCCACTGGCTAGGAGCAGCCTGCAAGAAAATAGGGGGTCACAAAGGACGGTGTATCCAGAGGGCACCATCAGGGGCCATGAGTCAATTGTGATCTTCCTGCAAGGAATTTGAGTGGCCCATATTCATGATTTGCATGGAGCAAAAAAGGAGGAAAAAAAAGAAAGTGAAAATAATTGATAGAAGAAATTACAAATGTGTGCCTTTTTCATTCAGTGTGTTCTTTTTAAATGACTTAATGTTTATATCTTTATATGAAAGGTCATGCTCGAACAAAGAAGCATTGGTGGAAGTTTCTTATTTCCCAGTACTAATGTTAAAAAACTCAGTCAACATAGGCAGAGTCTCCCATAGAGCTGCTACTCTTGAGGACAAGACCTGGTCATATAAACAATCAGAATAGCTCAGATGGAGCCAGAAAGTATGCCAGGTCCCTTTCTTCACTGTGGTAGAAAGAATGGTATTTACATTTTAAAGCAACCTTCCTTCAAAGACATTAGCATTACTTTCAAGTGAGAAACTGCTGATTCTACCTCCAACATTGGGATAAAACAAGGTGTATTTTTGGACTTCTTCCACTGGTTCCAGGAGCAGTGAGGGCAGCTGGGATCAGAGTGAAGTGAGTACATTTGTGGTTTGGTTTGGGGGGCCCAATGGAGAATGAACATAGAAGAGCACCCCTTCTTACACTACAACCATCAGAGGAATGCAAAGTGGCAGACTGAAGAGGGCCAAGTCCTCTCACTTTATTTTATAGTGTTCAAAATATTGAGATTTTTATTGGGAGTGGGGACAGGTCAATAGCTTATGGTTAGTCAAAGTTGCAAAGGGAAATCTATGATGAAAACTGAAAAAACAGTAGACTTACTATGAGTAAATTATATCAGACTATCCACATTTCTCTTTCCAAAAATTTGAGGTAAATTTATATGCAATGAAATACATAGATTTTAACTGTATCATTGAATAAACTTTGAGACATGCACATCTATCAAAAATTAGAAGCTTGTTATCACTCCAGAAAGCTTCCTCTTGCACCTTTCCAGTCACTCCCTACCATGCAGGCATTCATCATTTAAATTTCCATCATCATTGATTCGTTTTGCCTATTCTTGAGCTTTGTATAAATGTAATCACAGAGTTTGTGCTCTTTTGGGTCTGACTGTTTTCACTCACCATCATATTTTTTAGATTAACCCATGATGATCCATGTTATTTTTTTCCAGAATATTATACTATTGCATTAATTAATATTCTCCAACTTATATATTCACCTCCAGTTAATGAACATATAAGTTGTTTGTAGGTTGGGGTTGCCATGAGTAAAGTCAATATAGCATCCCATTTACAAGTTTGCTGAGGAAGTGTATTTTTATTCCTTGGAGCAGAAATTATCAGATCATAGGGCAGGCATGCATTAAAATTTATAAGAAACTAACAAACACCTATCCAGAATGATGATATTCTTTTTCACTTCCACCAGCAACATGTAGGGACTCTCATTAATCTACATTCTTGCTAACACTTGATACTGATAATCTTAATATAGTCATCCCTCTGGATGTGAGGCAGTATTTCATTGTGGTTTTAATTTGTATTTCATTAATTACTGGAGTTTTTAGCCCCTTTCATGTGTTTATTGGCTATATATCTTCTGTTGTGAAGTAGCAATTTAAGTCATTTATCATTTTTTCTGTGGTTGCTTGACCCATAACTGACTTATGGGACATTTCTATATAATCTCTAAAACAAGTTATTTGTCTTGGGACAAATGTTTGTATTGTATTGCTATATTTTACTGTCAGTATTTTCTCCCAGTCTATAACTTGCCTTTTCATTTTCTTAATGGTTTATTTTGATGAGAATACGTTTTTAATTTTGAGGAAGTTCAAATTGTCCATTTATTTTCTTTTATGGTTATTGCTTTGTAACCTGCTAAGAAATCTTTCACTACTCCAAAGTCACCATTAGATTCTTTGGTTTTCTTCTAAAAGCCTATTAGTTATAGAGTTTACAGGTAAGACTATAGTCTAAATTAATTTTTATGAAAGGTATAAAATAGGAGTTGATTTTTTTCTAAATAGATATCTAATTATTAGAGTACTATTTGTTAAAAAATACTTGTTTTCCATTGAATTACTTTTATATCTTTGTCAAAAATCAGTTGACATTGCATGAATGAGTCAATCTGGATTCTATTAGTTTCCATTGATTATATACCAAAACATACTATTCTATTTGTTGGAAATTTATAGTATGCATTAACATTGGTTATGAGTTCTCCAACTTTTTTTTAAGTTTTAAAACAAAGTTTACTAGCAGGAGGAAGAGAGGAAAGAAAGAGCAGGCAAAAATATTTTATACCAGAAAGGCCTGGCATGGGCAAGACTCTTGAAAAAGAAAGACTGCCAAGTTCTCCAACTTCAAAAAAAAATTGTGTATATTCTAGATAATTTGCATGTTGATATGAATTTTAGAGTCAAATTACTACTATTTGTAAAAAAAGCATTTGTATTTTGAATGAAATAATATTTAATTTGTAGATAAGTTTAGGGAGTACTGACATGTTAATAATATTGATTATCCCAATTTTTTTTTTTTGAGTTGGAGTCTCACTCTGTCACCCAGACTGGAGTGGCCGCTCCTGGCCACCGCAGCCTCAACCTGCTGGGCTCCGGCGATCCTTCCGCCTCAGCCTTCCAAGTAGCCAGAACTACAGGCGCACACTACCACGCCCGCCTAATTTTTTTTTTTTTTTTATTGTAGACATGAGGTCTCGCCAAGTTGTCCAGGCAGGTCTCAAACCCAGAGACTCAGGCAATCCACTCACCTTGGCCTCCCAAAGCGCGGGATTACAGTCTGAGCCACCGAGCCCGACCGATTCTCCCAATTTATGAACATGGTATATCTTCCATTTATGTAGCTTTTAAACTTTATAAATCATACTTGTATTTTCCAAATAAAAAGATCACACATCTTTTCTTTTTTTTCTTTTTTTTTTTTTTTTTTGAGTTGGAGTCTCACTCAGTCGCCTAGACTGGAGTACAGTGGCTGCTCCTGGTCACCACAGCCTCAACCCGCTGGGCTCCAGCGATCCTTCCACCTCAGCCTTCCAAGTAGCTGGAACTACAGGCATGTGCTACCATGCTCGGCTAATTTTTGATTTATTGTAGAGATGAGGACTTGCCAAGTTGCCCAGGTGGGTCTCAAACCCACAGGCTTTTTTTGGAGGCTCAAATCCACTCACCTCAGCCTCCCAAAGTGCAGGATTGCAGGCTGAGCCACTGAGCCAGGCTTGTACATCATTTCTTAATGTTCCCTGAAGTATTTTATTTTCATAAATTACATTGTTTTAAAATAGTGTTTTCAAATGTTTGCTGCTATTATGTAGAAAAATGAATTTTATGTTGATTTGCTTTATGTTAACTTTACTTGCTAGTATTTTTATTGTTATTTTAAATTACTTAAGAAATTTCTGTGCATGCACTGTTATCTCTTGACATGGGCAGTTTTACTTTTTCCTTTCAAATATTTATACCATTTATATTTTTTTGTTTTCTAATCCTAGATAGAACTTCCAGTATCATGTTACACAGAAGTGATCAAAGCATACTGCACTGTTCCTTTTCTTAGAGTAAAAGCCTTCAGTGTTTTACAATTATATAATATTAGCTGTAGATTTTTTCATGCATTTTCTTTATTATTAATGTGATTGTTTCAACTCATTGAAGCAACAGTTGGAGGTGCCTCAAAAGTAACAGCAGCGGAGTTCCCAAAAGGGACTGGTTAAAACCATCCTAAGATTGGTCTACTTGGGACTCCAAAAAAAGGAAGCACTAAATACCAGGATTATCAGACTAGAGCATTTATTAGGGGAACTTACTTAACAGAAGAGCTTTAGTGTAGCCTCACAATGGATGGCAAGAGAAAAGAGGTGTTCTACCCAGGAATGTTCACAGGGAGGTGGTCAGAGCATTACGTTTTTATGAGGATTTAAGAAATTTGGCTCCAAGTCGGGCCAGTTTCTTTCAGTATTTTGGGCAATAATTTAGATGCTTTTATCAGTGTCTAGGAATGGTCACGGCCCTGGTTTGAGTTTAAACCTCCTGAGAAATACCTGCCCCTGGCTAGATCACGGAGTGATCAAGGCACTTTGTGGTTTTTGGTCAGGACACAGAAAGAGGGAAGGAACTGGGAGAAACCCTACAGTGATGAATTATGCTGATTGATTTTAGAATGCTAAGAAAACATTTCATTCTAGAATGAACTCCATTTAGCAATGCATATTATACTTTTATATACTACTGCATTCTAGGTGCCAATGTCTTGCTCATGATTTTTGTGTTTGTGTTGATAAGTGATATAACAGAATAATTTTTTTGTAATTTTTTTGTTAGGTTTTAGTAACAGAGTTATGCTGGCATCATGAGATAATTTGAAAATTACTATTACATTTTCCCTCTATTTTTTGAGATAGAGTGTATAAGGTAAGTAATATTTTTTACTTTAATGTTAAAGTCATCACTTAAACTACCTGGGTCTAGAGTTTTCATTATAAAAAGGTATTTAGTTATCAATTCAATGTATTAATAGATACAAGACTGTCCAGATTCTCATTTTGTTTTGGTAAGTTATGCTTTTTAAATAAATTTTTCCATTAACTCTAAGTTATAAAATTACTGGAATAAAAATTTCTATAATATCCATTTAAGGTCTGTGAGCACTTTAATAATATCCTCTCTTTCATTCTGATATTTGTTATTTGTAGCTATACCCTTCTTTACCTGACTCCCATATGTATGTGTGTTTGTGTCGGTGTGTATGTTCCTTATTATTTGTTTTGCTAAGTTTTTACCAATTTGGTTAGCCTTTTCAAAGAACTTTTTTTCACTATGTTAATTTTTCAATTGTAGGTTTTCTCTTTTATTTAATTCTGCCCTAAACATTATTTTTTTATTATTCTGCTTTCTCTGGATTAGTGTGATTTTCTTTCTCTGGCTTCTTAAAGTAGATTATTAACTTTAAAAACTTTCTTCCCCCCTAATTACACATTTAAATGTATAAATTTCTTTTTAAGAATAGTTTCAACTTCAACTCATATATTTTAATATGTTATACTTTATTTTCATTCAGTTCAAAATATTTTCTAATTTTCATTACAATTTATTCTTTGAATAGTGGGTTATTTATAAATGTGATCTTAATTACCAACTACTTGGGTATTTTCTTGTTACTAATTTCTAATTTAATTGCAGTGTCTTTATCAGGTTTTGCTGTCATAATAAAATGATTTGTAAAGTGTTCCTTTCTCCTTTATTACATTTTATTATAGCCTAGGAGCATATTACTTATAATTTCACTCTTACAAAATTTACTGAAACATATTTCATGCCATAGCATATGATTGTTCTATCATGGTGAACTTTCCATATGCATGGGGAAAGAATATGTATCTGCATCTGTTGAATATAGTGTTTTACAAATGCCAGTTGGGTCCGGTTTGTTGATAAGACTTTTTAAAAAACTTTCTGTATATTTAAAGATTTGGTGTCTATGTATCCTATCATACTAAAAGGTGGATGTTAACATCTCCACATATGATTTTCAATGCATCCATTTCTCCCTTCACTTTTGCCAAATTTTGCTTTATATATTTAATTCATATACATTATGATCCCATGAATAGAAAATTCCGAAAAAAATAAGTAAATAAATAAAAATTAGAGTAAATAAACAGACTCAGCAAGGTCATGAGATAAAATTTTCACATAAACATTTAATTGTATTTTTACATGAGCAATGAGCTAACTAAAAATAAGATTAAAAAACAATTCCATTCAAAGTAGCATAAAAAAGGATAAAATACTTAGAAACAGATTTAATTTAAAAGTTCTAGCCTTGTACACTGATGCACTGCTCAGATAAATTAAAGATCTAAATAAAGAAAAACTTCCATGTTCATGGATTAGAAGACTCAATGTTGTTAATATCACTTCAAGGACTTTTGGCTAAGATCAAGTGTGATAATTCTCCCCCAAATTGATTCATAGATTCAATGCAATCCCAAACAAAATACCAGCAATTTTTTAAAATATTATGATGTATTCATTTATTTTAATATACAGATCTAAATACAAAGGTCTAGAATAGCACAAGTAATTATGAAAAAGAAAAACAAAGTTGGAGGGCTTACACTTTCCAATTTCAAAACTTACTTTAAAGCTACAGTAATCAAGAACATGTGATAATGGCATGAAACATGCCATTTAGATCAATGTGATAATGGCATGAGACATGCCATTTAGATCAATAGGACTTAATAGGGAGTTTAGAAATCAATTTTAGTATGTACAGTCAATTCAACAAAGGTGCCAAGAAAATTAAATGGGAAAGGATAGTTTTTCCAATAGATGATGCTGAGATAATAGATTATCCATATGAAGAAGAAGGAGGAGGAAGAAGAGGAAGATGAAGAAGAGAATGAGGAAGAGGACAAGGAGAGGGAGAAGGAGAGGAGGACTTAGGTCTTTATCTCACACTATATGCAAATACTAACTCAAAATGTATCATAGACCAAAATGCAGTCATTAAAACTTTAAATCTTCTAGAAGAAAATAGGAAATAATCTTTTTGACCTTTGGTGAGACCAAGACTGATTAAATATGACACCAAAAGCATGATGCATACAAAATAATTTGATAATTGTACCCCTTCAAATAAAAAAAAAAAAAAAAACTTTTGTTCTTTAAAAGAAACCATAAAGAAAATGAGAAGTTAAACTAAAAATTAGAAACATATATATGTGGGGGCGTTTTTTGGCAAATCATATATATGGTAATGGACTTGTATCTAGACTACAAAGAATTTTTACAAGTCAAAAATAAGAAGACAACTCAATCTTTTAAAAAATGAGCAAACATTTGAATAGATACATGTTTGTACACATGAATTTAAGCACATGATGATGAAAAGATGCTCATCATCATTAGCTCTTTTTGACTGAAGTCACTCTAGTAGGTGTGAAAATTAAAACCCCAAGAAGATGCCATTTCACAACCACTAGAATGACTTTAAGCAAAGAGAAACAATTACAGGTGTTGGCAAGGATGAACAAACTAGAATCCTCATGTGTAACTGGTGGGAGTGTAAAAAAGAAGAGCCACTTAGGAAATAATTCTGGCAATTTCCTAAAAAGTTAGACATAAGCTTGCCATAAACCCAGCAATTCCATACCTTGGCATCCACTCAAGAGAAATGCAAACACGTGTCTGAACAGAGACACATGTTAGAATCTTCACAGTTACTTTATTGTAATAGCCACTGCTGGAAACAACCCAGACATTCATCAGCTGCTGGATGGACAAGCACAATGGCACCTACCTAAAAAGCAATATACCGCTGAACAGCAAAAAGTATCCTAAAGTTTACTCTTTTATCCCAGTGTTTTGTTTTGGATAGTTTCTATAGCTACATCTTCAAAATAACTAATATTTTCCTTCGCATTTTCTATCTGTTTGTCCCATCCAGTGTATTTTTCATCTCACACATCGCAGTTTTCATTTCTAGATGTTTAATCTGAGTCTTCTTGATATCTTCTCTGCTTCTAGCTACCTTTTCAGTAGCTAGAATTGCAGTTACAAAGCAGTTTTGGTGCCATCTGCTAAGGGACATCACATTAATGTTTCTCATCAGAGTCAACAAACGGACACAGAAAGCAGGACATCAGTTCCTGGCCTGTACGCAAATCACACCACATGTCTTTGTAAATCATCTCATAGATTCTGCAGAGCCAAAACTATATCCTTCCCTAGATCACAATATGAAAGAATTATCTTGCAGTAATGAGTTTTAGACTCACATGGTCAGACTCTACTGGAGTTCTGTGACCCATGCTTTGAGGAGCACTGTTGTAAAGCAGCATTGTAATATTTCTGCATTCACACACACATCCATTCACCTGAGAAACACACTAATAAGCACCTATGCTGTCCCCCAGGCAGTGCATGGCATTAGGAAGAGGCCCAGCAATAATGAAACAAGACTAGAGGAGAGCACCTGATTTGGAAAAGGGGTTCCAGGGAGGTGTTTGGAGAAGGGAAGGCTCCTAAGTTGAGAAGGTTGGGAAGGTTGCCCATGGTGGGTGGAGGGTCCTCAGCAGAGGCTACAGCACAAGCAGCATGGGTGCAAGAAAGCTCCTGAGCTCTTCAAGAAACTCTAGATCTCCCAGTGTGATCTGTGGATTGGTGCTGGTCCCCAGACTTTGTTGCAGTCCATGATGAGATGAGAGAAAGCATTATAAATGTATATAGAAAATCAACAGAATAATTTCATGTCTGTTGGAATTAATAATAAAAAATGGAGTCTGTATTTTTTATGATTTCATTTTTGAGTAATTTCTTTTTGCTGTAAATTTCAAAATATTATCTGTGATGGATAGAAAAAAATTAAGTCTGCTCTTTCTTCACAGATGAATAGAGATGCACTCAATATTTTCATCTGACTAGAGGGGCATAGAGGGCAGGGTGGCAGGGACAAAGCTGGTCTGGGGTGGGGTGGGCAGGAACCAAGCCAGGAGGGGACACCCAGCCCACATCATGAAGTCCGAGCTTTCCGCTGAAAGCAAGAGATGCCACTTCAGGGTGCCAGCAGGTGGACTTGACCAGACTTATCTTTCAGATGGTTTTGGTAATTATATGAAGGAGGGATTGAAATGAGGGAAACTAGGGGGACATGGAGAAGTGACACTGGACTTAGGAGAAGTTATTGATCTCTTCCGAGAGTGCCAGGGTCTCCATCCAGGAAGCTCTGAGATGGCATAGCATCACAAGAAGAGCTGCAGCTACGGCCTGGTCATGGGGTGGGTCTCAGCCTTGCAGCTCAGCCCTGCCCAAGTCCCAAACCCGGGGCTCTGGAATTTCTCTACTGGGGGATGATGGGGGTATGGGGGGGATGGATTTGTAACGAGGCTCTATGTAGACAGCACGTTTCATCCACACCAAGCAGGTAACAAGAAAGGAGTTCCCTTTTTAAATTTTGCATTTGGAGGAAGTTTTCGTTATTTCCTTTTAATCCCTCAAAATCAGTGATTTGGCAGTGGTGTCCAAAACAGACAGGCCATCTGTCAGTCACCTGATGGAGAAAATCACGAATGTGAAGGGAATGTTTGAACCTGAGGCTGCACACAAACATAAAACCAAGGACTTTGGTGGGGGGAGAAGGAGCGATTAAGTGAGTCACAGCAACACTCTGCCAACTACAATTTAAATTTTAAAATAAACACCTCCTCTTGCAGCCTTTGAGATTTAAAGGGAAATAAATAAACATACAACAAATCCTCCCTGCGTTACTATTTGCTTTAACTCTCTGCAAAGTCAAGACTGGGGACTTTGTTGGTGAAAAATAAATGTCAGGTTCAATCTCAGAGTGAAGTGTCCTTCCTTCAAGCCCTAACACTTGCCTGGATCTTACTGATGGCTCTGGGGTTCAGTCAGAACAGACCCTCTGCACGTTGCGCCTCATCTCCAGTCAGACACCATGCTGGGAGGGATGTCAAGCCCAGGATGACCAACCTGCTTCTCAGGAGAGGTTCCCAACCCATTCACACAGAATGAAGACCAACTACAGTCCAAAGAAGCAACAGGGAAAATAAGCCAAAGCTTTATCCAGAGGCCTGGGAGAGGAATTTATTAACTGCCTCTCAGGGTCTAAGAAAACGCCTGAGGACGTCCCTCTGCACATTGAGGAAGAAGTGTTGGAGCTGAGTTTTGTGGTATGAATAGGAGTTTGCCAGGTGTGCCCAGCAGGAAAGGAAGTACTGGCTGAGAGAACAACCTGGACACAGACAAAGACACACAGACATGTGAAAAGGCATGATGTTTGGGGACTCATGTGCAGCGTGGTGCTCTAGAGCACAAGAGGGGAAGCAGGGAGGAGATTTGGCTTGAAGAGATAACCAGCGGACACCTGGTACAGGGCAAGTTTACAGACTTTATCTCCTGGATGTGAGATGTCTTAGGTTGCTTGAAGTAAAAGTGTGACAAAAAACAGTGATGGATGTGCGTGTGTTTGCATGGTTGTGTGTGGGTGTGGATCATGAAAAACTGGGGGCCAGGGGGTTTGCCTGATGGCTAGTTCAATAATTCAGAGGTCGGGCAGTGTTTGTGCACCAGTGACCTTTCCCACAGGATCAGCGTCCTTCCTGTTCTGCTGCCTAGCCCACACAGAGCCATACTTGGGCCTGAGGGGAGACTGGACAAATGCTTGTTAGACTGCAAGAGTCTAGCCTAGGAGAGCTGGAACCAGAGTCAGGGATGGATCCCAGGTCTCCTGACCTTCTCCACATCCTTCCCACAGCACTGGACTATCCCTCTTCATTCCTGTTGGGAAATTATTTGAAATAGTGACATCACCCTAGTACCAAAGGTTCAAGTGAGATGACAGTGGGCAAAGGGAACTCTTCCCCCTTAGGTTGCTGGTCACTCACAGACTCTGTAATTCCCCTGGAACAAGAAGCGCCTGTCTTGACCATGTGTGAGTATGAAGCGTCCCTGTAAGATTGCATCTTCCCACTGCACCCCTGCCCAGAGCCCCCTCTGCTCCCCAGGTGGCAGACTCAAGGCTGACTCAGAAAGTTTATACACTCAGTCACTTATGCATTCAACAAACATTTCTTGAATGCTCCCTTCCCTAAACCCCATAACGAATGTTTTCCATACCAGCTCAGCTAATATTTAGCATAAATATTTAATATAACCCTGGAACAAGATGGACTGAACACTATTCATTCATTTAAAAAGAAAAGAAAAAGTGTTCCAAGAACCTGAGTGCCAGGCAGTGTATTTGGCACTTATTGAGAGAGTACCAGGATTTGGGAACTCTTTGGGTGACAAGGTGGGGGGTTGCTTAATATGAAACTGAATCAGGCACAAGAAGGCGGTGAGTCAGTAGAGGTCCCAACAAGAAACAGAACCAATGTCAAGGACTCAAATGAAGAGATGGTGAGGCAGAGGCTTTTACTGAGCTGTGAGTAGTTTCCAAGAGTCAGCAGGAAGCAACTGAGATATGCAGGGACTTGTGGCCGCAGGTGCCTGTGACCTCATGGAGCTGTGGATGTGGACCACCATCTGAGGGCCTGGCCCCTCCTGGCTGCTAAAGGGTCCAGCATAGAGCCTATTTTGATCTCCCCAGCTCTTTGAGGGGAGGAAAAGACCCCAAGGAACAGGGTAGAGGTGCTGAAGTTCACTATTTAGCTCTCTATTCGAATGCAGAGCCATCGTCCTTCAGGAACAAAACGAGTGAAGAGGCTGTCAGTGCTGCACTGCCGTGCCAGGATCAAGTTAGTGTCCTACTTGTCAACGATGGAAGCCAGGCAATGGGGTAATAATAATTTTTAAATACTAAGGGAAAATTATGCCCAGGCTGTTCTATCAAACTAATCTATTATTTAATACTAACATAGGATAGGGTAAGATTATCTCTTTTATAAAATAAAATTGATGAATCTGACTACACCAAAATCGGGAACTTCTGGTCATCAAAAGACACTATGCAAGACAGAAAAACAAGACAGAATGGGAGAAGGTATTTTCAACACCATACAAAAAAAATCGAGCTCATACACAAAGTATATGCTTTGTAAAAGTCCATACAAATCAATGTAAAAAGACAAGCAACTTGAGAAAGTAGACAAAATACAGACATAGATACTTAGAAACAAAATGACTAGCAAACTAATCAAGAGAGTGCAAAATAAAACCATGCCAGCGCATGCCCACAAGATTGAAAAACAAGTAAATGGCTACATCCACAAACTGATCCTTTAGTAAACATCTGGCAGTGTTAATATCAGTGTGATGAAGAAAAAGTTCAAAAACCCTGGTGGTGGGGGATCCCACTGGAATGTCAACTTTGGGACACAATTGACATTATCTAGTTAAGTTGTAGGTATGTAGATGATACTCTATAACCCAGCAATTCCACAACTAAGTACAAACTCTAGAAAAACTCATTGGCAAGTCCACCAAGACACATGTGTGAGACTGTCCACAGCAACTTGGCCTTTAATTGCCCCAAACCACAGTATCTATCAACCGAATAGTGAAAAAAGAAATTATGGTATAGCCATGAAATGAACTACTAGACTGTGCTGAAAATTAATGAAGTACAAATCCAAAAACACGGATGAAACTCCAACACATAATTTTGAGCAAAACAACAAGACAAGTATGATTCCACTCACGTGAAATTCACATATGGTTTCACTGTGTGAGACACTATAGACAGAACTAAACTACTTTTGTGGTAAAACCATAAAGAAAAGTAAGATAAGATAGTTGTTATCTAGCAGGGCAGTGAGAAGGGAAATGATTACAAAGAGGTGGCACATGGGGGATCCCAGGCTGCCAGAAATATTCTATCTCAAGACCTGGGTGCTGGTTATAGCAGTCTTGTTTTACTTATTTATCAACCTATACATATGTCTGTACCCTTCTCTATGTATCTATGTTACAATTTAGAGAAGAAAAAAAGAAAGAGGGAGGAAGGATGGGAAGGAGGGAGGGAGAGAGGGACACTGAAAAAGAAATCTGCATCATACAACACTGGGGATAAAACAAGTGTCTCTTCCTATAAGGTGAGACAGAGCTGAATCTTCATCCTGGATACAGATCTGGGTCCCTAAAAACTAATTATCAGCACATGAAGAGCAGAATCTCTAGTCTAAGAATTAAATTCAGAATGCTGGTTTACTGATTTATAACAAGAAATAAAAATGGATATGAAAATTTACATAAATGAATGAATGAAATAATTGAAAGAAAGGTATGTGGATAGTTTACAAAGGTTGTTTCCATAAGACATTTTTTCAAATACAAGGGAAGACATTTTATTATTAGACTAAATAGTTTTAAGGTGGAAAAACATCATGATGACAAAGAGCAATGTTATATACTGACAAAATAGAATACTAGTTCAGGAAGATATAGTAGTTAAGAATATATATGCCCTTTAAAATATCCCATCACAATATATAAAGGAACAACTGACAGAATTATGAGAGAGAATAGAGACAACGAAATTTATTGCCCAAGATCTTAACAAAGCCCTATTAGAAACTGGTAAATTAGAGAAAGAAAAAAAGTCAAAAACAAAAATGCATAAATACATATAAAATTTGATTGACAAGATTAATAAAAATCCCAAAGCAAAATATATGTGTGAGTAGAGGGGAACTTTCACAGTCATGGATGACGGATGATGTCGGAAGACACAATCCAGCCGAAACAATCTATCCAGGCATAATATATTCCCTGAGAATAATGCAGTAACATTACATATCAATAACAAAAATGATTAAAAATAAAATACCACTTGTTCAAAATCTAAAAAATTATTCTGCTGAAAAAACTTTAGGATAGGGAGTAAAACATAGGAGAATTACAAAATAATGAGACCACACTACAGCAATAACTGCATATGTTAAAATATATTTATCAGGAAGTAAGAAAAAAATGAAAAAACATGAGCTAAGCATTTAATTCAAGCAGAAAACAAAGACGAATATATGCTACCCAAAAGGGTGGGAGGGTAGGACATAAAATGATAAGGACAGAAATCAATAAAACTGACAAAACCAAAACAACAAAAACAAAAAGTTAAGCTTAGAAAGTTTCACAGGAAAGTTATGCCAAACTTCCAAGGAAGACAAAGTTTCTGTTTTATACAAGTTGCAAAGTGTTTCAGATGAGAGAGAGGGAATAATTCTATGAATTTTAAGAGTTTTATTTATTTTACAACTCTAAATAGATCAAAGACCTAAATATAAAACCTCAAACTAGAAGAATCCTAGAAGAAAATGTAGGAAACACTCTTAGGTACATTGGAGTAGGCAACCAATTCTTGACCAGTACTCCTAAAGCAAATGCCATAAAAGTTAAGATAGATAAGTGGGACCTCATCAAACTGAAAAGCTTCTGCAAAGTAAAGTAAACCATCAAGAGAGTGGGGAGACAGCCCACAGAATGGAAAAAAATATTTGCCAAATGTAAATCTGACAAAGGCCTAACATCCAGTATCTACAAATCACTCAATAGTGCTGAAAGGAAAAAAAACAAACAACTCTACTAAAAAGTGGGCAAAAGATAGGAATAGACACATCTCAGGAGACAACAGCTACATGAAAAAATGCTCAGCCTCACTAATCATCAAAGAAATGCAAATTAAAACCACACTGAGATACCACCTAACTCCAATCAGTATGGCCATCATATAACTCAAAAAACAGCAGATTCTGGAGAGGATGTGGGGAAAAGAGAAAGCTTCTACACTGTTGGTGGGAGTATAAACTAGTACAACCTCTGTGAAAGATAGTGTGGCAATTCCTAAAAGATCTAAAAATCTACCTTTTATATGACCAGCAATCCCCCTTCTGGGAATATACCTGGAGGAACTCAAATCACTCTACAAAAAAGATACCTACACACATGTTTATTGCAGCACATTCACCAAAGCAAAAACATGGAACCAATTGTTCTAAGAATAAAAAGTGAACTGGCTAAAAAAAATGTGGTGCATATACATAGTGGAGTATTACACAGCCATAAATAATGACAAAATTATGGACTTTGCAGCAACTTGGATAGATTCAAAGTCTATAATACTCAGTGATCTATCATAAAAACAAAGATCTGAGTACTGCATGTACTCATAAGCAAATCCTGAACAGTTATCATAATACTGTAAGAATAGGATTGGGGGGCCAGACTAGATGGCTCAACTTGTAATCCCAGCACTTTGGGAGACCAAGTTGAATGAATTGCCTGAGTCCACAGGTTTGAGACCAGCCTGGGCAACTTGGTGAGCCCTCATCTCGAAAATAAAACCAAAATTAGCTGGACGTGGTAGCACACGCCTGTAGTTCTGGCTACTTGGAAGGCTAAGGCAAAAGGATTGCTGGAGGCCAGCGGGTCAGTGCTGGGGTGGCCATTAAGTGTACCACTGCACTCCAGCCTGGGTGGTGGAGTGAGGCTCCAACTCAAAAGAAAAAAAAAAAGAATGGAGCTGGCAGTAGTGGGACACTGCTGGGGGTGGGGAGAAAGGACAGGCACATAAAATTGATAAGGGTACCAAATCTCAAACCAGGTGAAATGAGGACCAAAGGGAGGCCCAAACTTTACTTGTACAATGACCACTTATGTACCTAACCCTGAATTGTACCCCACATTTTATAAAATTATTATAAGGTGTGGAATAAAATTCAGGGTAAGATATACAAACGATTATGCAGGTACTCTTGTTGATGAGGTGTGCCCCTCTCTCCCCTAGCAGTTTCCCTCAGCTGCCAATCCCGCACCCCTCCCCTAATAGTATCCCACTACTGCCAATCCCTTTCTAATAGCATTATAATTGTTCAAGGTCTGCTTATGAATGAGAACATATGGTACTCTGTTCTTTGTTTCTGTGATATCACTGAGTACGATCGACTCTAAATCCATCCAAGTTCCTACAAAGTCCATATGTTTCTCCTTCTTAATGGCTGCATAATATTCCATTGTGTACAAGTAACACATTTTTTTTATCCAGTACAAGATAGTGTGGCAATTCCTAAAAGATCTAAAAATCTATGTTCCATGTTTTTGCTGTGAATAGAGCAGCAGCAAACATATGTGTGCAGGTATCTTTTTGTAGAATGATTTGAGTTTCTCCAAGTATATTCTCAATGGGGGAATTGCTGGGTCAAATGGAAGGTCAATTTCTAGTTCTTTCAGAAACCGCTACACTGTCTTCCAAAGAGGTTGCACTAGTTGGCATTCCCACCAGCAGTGCAGAAGCATTCCTTTTTCTCCACATCCTCGCCAGCATGTGTTGTTCTTTGTTTTATTAATGATGGCCATTCTTACCGGGGTTAGGTGGTATCTCGATGTGGTTTGGATTTGCATTTCTCTGATGATTAGTGAGACTGAGCACTTTTTCATGTACCTGTTGGCTGCCCATATATCTTCTTTTGAGAAGTGTCTATTCATGTCTTTTGCCCACTTTTTAAAGGGACTGTTTGTTTTTTTCCTTTTGGCATGTTTGAGTTCCTTGCAGATCCTAGATGTTAGGCCTTAGTCAGACATACAGTTGCCAAATAATTTTTTCCCATTCTGTGGGTTGTCTCCCTGCTCTCTTGATGGTTTCTTTTGCATTGCAGAAGTTTGTTAGTTTGATGAGGTCCCACTTGTCTATCTTATTTCTTAAGCTATGGGCATTTAGGGTTCTGATCAGGAATTGGTTGCCAGTTCCAATTTTCATAAGGGGGCCTCCTGTGTTTTCTAAGATTCTTATAGTTTGAGGTTTTATGTTAAATTCAAGTTAATTTTTGTGTATGGGGATAGGTAGGGGTCCTGTTTCAATCTTCTGCATGTGATCAACCAGTTTTCCCAGCACCATTTACTGACGGTTCTCCTCTCCCCAGTGGTTGTTGCTGGAGGCTCTGTCAAAGAAGAGTTGGTTGAGGAATTGAGGCTTTGCTTCCAAAATCTTTATCTTGTCCCATTGGTCTATATTTTTAAAATTAAAGTGTTGATTTTAAATCTGGTTTTAAAAAACTTCAAAAAGTATACACTCTTTTTATTTATAGTCTTTCTTATATATGTCCTAATTGACTTTAACATTATTTTAAAATAATAATATATTATTATAAGTAGAATTTATCAAAGGAACAAAAAGCAATTTTAATATCAGAATGCCTATGAATGGAATTCATTACTTTAAGATATTCAGTTAAAGAAAGAAAAAATATTGACTAGGTTAGTAGAAGCACAAAAAATATGCTCTTGGAAATATCCAACATATTTTTAAATACAATCATGTTCTTCCAGAAAACTGTAAATAAAGAAGAACGTTCTTTACTTGACAACTAAGTACACACTGATGGGCTACAACAAATACTATATTCAGTGATTTGACATGAGACATGGTTTCTTTAATACTGGAAACAAGAAAAACACAATCACTATTACCTCTAATTGCAAAACTCTGTCCAATGGAATAATCAAGAGAATGATCAACAAAAAGTGAAGAAATATATCAGGAAGAGTCAAAGCTATCTTTATTTGCAGCTGATATGATCACCTAAATAAAAACTCATCAGAATCAGCAGACAAAATATTGGAATTCACAAGAGTTCCACAAAAATTTGGAGGTACAATGTCACCATACAGTGGTATTTCTTCCACTGACAATTTCTAACTAAAACGTACAACAGAAAAACAATATAGCATTTACAATAGTAAGGGAAATGATAATGCACCTAGGAATAAATCTAACAAAGAATCCATGAGACCTTTATAGAGAAAGTTTTAAATTTCATTAAAGGATATAAAGAAATATTGAAATAAAAGGAAAATCTACCATATCCAATAATGACATAGCTTAACATTTAAAGAGATGACAATTCCTCCTAATAGTCATAAATTTTTTTTTTTTTTAGTTGGAGCCTCATTCTGTCACCCAGACTGGAGTACAGTAGCTGCTCCCAGCCACCGCAGCCTCGACCTGCTGGGCTCCGGCGATCGTTCCGCCTCAGCCTTCCAAGTAGCCGTAACTACAGGTGCGTGTTACCATGCCCGGCTACTTTTTGATTTATTGTAGAGACAAGGTCTGACCAAGTTGCCCAGGCTGGTCTCGAACTCTTGGGCTGAGGCAATTCACTTGCCTCAGTCTCCCAAAGTGCTGGGATTACAGGCTGAGCCACCGAGCCCAGTCAACCTTTAAGAGCTACCAATAAAAATTTCAGGGTAATTTCTGAAAACTTTAACAATCTCATTCTGACATTTATATGAAAATATAAAGGGTTGTGAAAAACAATAAACCAATTTTAGCAAGGGAAGAATGAAGAGGACCTGGCCTATAAGACATAAAAAATTACTCAAAGTACTACTTTTTTTTTAAGTGAAGTTTTGGTATAGAAATATCAAAGTCATAAGTGGAAGAAGATAGAAAGTTCACCAGATCCGTGTGTGTTTAGGGATCTGTTTTATGAGAGAGTTTACATCACACTCCAGTGAGATAGGAATGGACTTTTTAAATAGAAGGTATAGGTTTACCTTGTGGGTAAAACTAAAATTGGAATTCTCCCTCATATCCTAAAGAAAATAATCTCCAGGTTGGTTAAAAAAATCTAAATGAAACAGGAATAAAAATAAAGTTGATAGAATAAATTATTAAAGAAAACTGTATCTTGAACTGAATATGCACATCTTATGTAATACCCAAAAAGTACAAAGTCTAAGGTTTAAAAAAGTGAATTCTACTGTAATGACATTAAGAATGTAAGTCTAAGATAATGACATTAAGAGTGTAGGTCTAAGATAATGACATTAAGAATGTAGGTCTAAGATAATTCTATCGTAAAGAGATAAGTGACAGATTAGGGGCAAAAAAACATTTTAAAAATCAATAAGAAATTAACATCAAGAATATGCAAGGAATTAGTGAAAACCAACAAAATAAAGACAATAGATTTTAAACTAGGAAAGGTATATTAATAGGCACTTCACAAAAGGGGAAACTTGAATGACTACTGAATAATGAGGGGTTGCACAACTTCATTGGGAACCCCAGAAGTGCCTATTAAAACAATGATATGATTGCATTCTGCATCCACTTGATTGATAAAACATTCAGAGTATAAAGATGTTGTGAGGATGTGGTGAAATGAAACCCTCATGCACTGCTGATGGGAATACAGCTTGCCACATTGGTCTGAAAAGCAAATTGGCTGGACCAGGCAAAATTAATCATGGTGTCTCTTATGATCCAGCAATCCAACTCCTAGGTGAAAACCCAGAGAAGCCTATAAAGACCCAAGTGTGAGGATGTTGCAATATGTTTGTGTCAGAGAAACTAGAAGCCATCAGGTGTTCATGTCAAGAAGAATGGAATAAGTTAAGGTGTGGTAGATTCATGCTACAAAGCAAAGAGTAAGGTTCATACAGAAATGTTGGTGCATTCTCTAAAATAGGGTTTAGTGAAAAAATTAGGAAACAAATGAGATCTATGGTGCAATAACATGTATGGAAATTTAAGAAGGACACATAACCCTTAAAATTTTGATTTTTTTAAAGTTGCACAAATATTTAGGGACAGATAAAATACACTAAAAATTGTGACTTTGTTGGGTGGGGAGGGAATAAAAGTTGGGATCAGTATGAAAGAAAAACAAAATCAAACAATGAGAAGTCTTGGAGGGAATGATGATGATACTGGATCAAGAAGTGAAGAATATGATTAACAACTCTGTGAACCTATAAATTAAATGCACTACTTACGACTATTGCTGCTAATACTACTACCACTACTAATAATAACAATAATGTATAAACAATAGCATGGGCTTTGTATAGACCTGAGTTTAAGACCCTAATATGTCACTCGGTAAATATGTGACCTTATAAAATTTACTTGCCTGTCTGAGCCTCAGCTTTCTCAGGCATGTAATGAAAATCAAGGAAAAAGATGACTGATTGTCCTTTATCCGTGTCAAAAAGTTACTACCAAAACTGAGTTTAAGCCTGTTCTGACCATCTGAGGACAATTTAACATCAGTTACCATACTTATGAGTGACAGCCATTCAGTAGCAGCCTCACTCCACTAACCAGACATCCATGGCCAAGGTTATCAAACCTCTAAATATTCCCTCTTTCAAAGTCTGTCAATCTCTGAACTCTATGAGCAGTTTGCTTTGTTCAGAGTGACAATGTCCTATAAGCACAACTCCCCTTTGCTTAGCAAGAAACACATTCAACTTTTTAGGTTTCAGCATTTTGTTTGAGGAGTGCCCTCTTGCTTTGACAAGGGTAATTAAGCCCATATCCTGGAGATAATGTGAGGATCAAATGATACCATTCATTAAGAGCTCATGAGTAGGAGTGCCTTGAGTACCCAGCTAGTAAGAGAGTTGGTTAAGCCTGAAGCCTCATCTGTGAACCACATAAAGGAAAGGAGAAGACAGAGAAAAGACGTTTGATGAGGTAATGAGCTGTTCATATATGTGTATATAGTGTTGTTGCCAGACCAAGTCACGCTAGGCATTTGCATTGATGTGGAAGTGGTAAAATGCAAATTTAAAATAACCTCTCTAATGCATTAAGATGTAATGTAATCAGTGTAAGCATAATAAGGAATGTGCAACTAAAAACAAATAAAGGTAGAAATAGAAATAATGGTGATTACTTGATTATCTTTTCACATATTTAAATGAATATGAAAAATAAAAACAAAAAGCAAAGAAAAAATGGAACAAATAGAAAATAAATGGTAATATATAAATTTAAATAAATATCAGCAATTATTAAGTGTAATGGGACTGTGTCCTTCAAATAAAGAACAAAACTGTCAGAATGAATGATAGAACAAAACTCAAATATATGCTACCTTAAAATGACACACGTTAAAGATAAATACACATATAGATTATATTTTAAATGTTAGGAAAAGATATACCATGCAAACATTAACCAGTAGAACGCTGGCATAGTTGTCATTAGACAAGGTGAAATTCAAGATAAGAAGAATTACTATAGAATACAGAAGGGAATTTCATAACACAGACTTAAATCAATAGGAAGATATAATGATATATGCAAGAAGGTAAAATATTTGGATATTCAAATGAAAAGAAAACACTACAACAGATTATGCAAGTCTTTTTTGTTTTATTTTATTTTTTTAAAGATGCAGGGTACAGCTGGGCTCGGTGGCTCAGCCTGTAATCCTGCGCTTTGGGAGGCTGAGGTGAGTGAATTGCCTGAGCCCGCGGGTTCAAGACCCGCCTGGGCAACTTGACGAGACCTCATCTTTATAATAAATCAGAAAAATTAGCCGGGCGTGGTAGCACACATCTGTAGTTCCAGCTACTTGGAAGGCTGAGGCAGAAGGATTGCTGGAGCCCAGCAGGTTGAGGCTGCGGTGACCGGGAGCAGCCACTGCACTCCAGTATGGGTGACTGAGTGAGACTCCGACTCAAAAAAAAAAAAGATGCAGGGTACAAATCAGGATTAGGTACATAAGTGACCATTGTACAGGTAAAGCTTGGGCCTCCCCTTGGTCCCCACTTCTCCTGGTTTGAGATTAGGTACACCTATTGATATTATGTGCCCCCACCCCCTGGCAGTTTCCCACAGTAGTATTTCCCTTTCTTATAGTATTATGATAAATGTTCAGGGTCCACTTATGAATGAGTACAGTTCTTTGTTTCTTTGATAGATCATTGAGTATTATAGACTCTAAATCCAACCAAGTTACTGCAAAGACATAATTTTGTCCTTCTATATGACAATAATATTCAATCATGTATATGTACCACTTTTTTTTCTAGTCCACTTTTGATGGGTAGCATGGTTGATTTCATGTTTTTTCTATAGTGAATAATGTTGCAATAAACATGCATGTGCAGGTATATTTTTCATAGAGTGATTTGAGTTCCTCAGGGTATATTCCCAGAAAGGGATTGCTGGTCATATAAAAAGTAGATTTGTAGATCTTTTAGAATCGCTAAACTGTATTCCATAGAGGTTATACCAGTTTACACTCCCACCAACAGTGTAGAAGAGCTCCCTTTTCCCCACATCCTCTCCAGCACCTATTGTTTTTTGAGTTATTGATGATGGCCATTCTGACTGGAGTTAGATGATATCCCAATGTGATTTTAATTTGCATTTCTTTGGTGAATAGTGAGGCAGAGCATTTTTTAATGTATCTGTTGGTTGCTTGTATGTCTTCTTTTCAGAAGTGTCTATACATATCTTTTGCCCACTTTTAGTAGGGCTGTTTGTTTTTTTCCCTTTGGCACGTTTGATTTCCTTATAGATCCTAGATGATAGGCCTTTGCCAGATATGCAGTTGGCAAATATTTGTCCCCATTCTGTGGGCTTTCTCCCCTCTCTCTTGATGGTTTCATTTGTTTTGCAGAAGCATTTCAGTTTAATGAGGTTCCACTTTTCTATCTTATCTCTTATGGTATGGGTATTTGGGGTTTTGATCAGGAATTGGTTGCCTATTCTGATTTCTATAAGAGTGTCTTTTGTGTATGCTAAGATTCTTACAGTTTGAGGTTTTATCTTTAGGTCTTTGATCCATTTAGAATTGATTTGTGTGTATGGTGATAGGTAGGGATCATGTTTCATTCTTGTGCATGTGGTCAGGCAGTTTTCCCAGCACCATTTGCTGAATAGATTCTCCTCTCCCCAGTGGTTGTTGGAGGCTTTTTTGAAGATGAGTTGGTTGAGAAATTGAGGCTTTCCTTCCATAATTTCTATCCTGTTCCATTGGTGTATATGCCTGTTCTTGTATCAATGCAGGGCTGGTTTGATTATTGTAGCCTTATAATAAAGTTTAGAGTCTGGAAGTATAATATCTTTCCTTTTGTTTCTTTTGCTAAGGATTGTTTTGTCTAATCACGGTCATTAATATTTCCATATGAATATCTGTATTGTCATTTCCGGGTCTGAGAAGAATGATATTGGTAATCTAATGGATATTGCATTGAATCTGTAGATAGCCTTTGGCAGGATGGACATCTTCCCAATGTTGCTTCTTCCTATGCATAGCATGGAATATTTTTCCATTTGTTTTTGTCTTCTTGGATTTCTTTCAGCAGTGTTTTATAGTTCTCATTGTGGAGGTCTTTCACTTCTCTGGTTAGGAAGATGCCAAACTATATCATTTGTGTGTGTGTGGCTATTGTGGATGGGATTGTGCTCTGTTTGTTGTTAATGTATCAGAATACAACTGTCTTTTGCACATATATTTTGTACCTGAGATTTTGCCAGTTCTTTATCAGTGCAAGATTTTTTGACAGAATCTCGGGTTTTCAAGGTACAGGATCATATCGTCAGCAAAGAGGGATAACTTACTTAACTTCCTCTTTTTCTATTTGCATACCCCTGATTTTCTTCTCTTGTCTGATTGCTCTAGCTAGGACTTCCAACACTATATTGAACAGGAGGGGTGAGAGTGGGCAGCCTTTTCTTGTTACAATTTTCAGGGGAAATGCTTCCAATTTCTGTCTGTTTATTTGGGTTTATCATAGATGACTCTTACCATTTTGAGGTATGTTCCCTCCATGCCTAGGTGTTCAAGGGTTTTTATCAAGAAGGGATGATAGCGTTTATCAAAAACATTTTCTGCATTTAATGATATAATCATGTGGTTCTTGTGTATTTAATTACATTTATGGTCTTGCAAATGTTGAATCAGTCTTGCATCCTGGGAATGAAGCCTACTTGGTCACAGTGGATGATTTTTGAGATGTGTTGTTGGATCCAATTTGCTAGAATCTTGTTGAGAAGTTTTGCATCTATGTTCATCAGGGATATTGGCTTGCAGTTCTTGTTCTTTGTTGGATCTTTACTTAATTTGGGTATCAGTGTGATGTTAGCTTCATAAAATAATTTCCAGAGAGTTTTAAAAATTTTTGAATAACTTTATGCCAAATTTTTTTAAATTTTAAGTGAAATGTATAAATTTCTTGGAAAACATATTTTCCTAAAGTTATCCAAGAAGAAACACAAATCTAGTTATTGATACATTAAGTAGCTTTAATCCCTAATTTTAAAAGTCTCAAGCACACATACAAAATTTCAGTAATTTCATGGTAAGTTCTTCAAAATATCTAAAGATGATAAACCACCAATAGGAACACAAAGTACAAAGGAAAAAATATTAACATTCATTCATGATACAACTAGTACTTAACTAAAAATATAATTACACTTCCTTACTCTGAAAAAGGATATTTTAAAAAAAAAAGTATAGCAAGCATCATAACTTTTTGAGAAAATATTGAAAGTGTTCTCCCGAGATTAGGAAACAAAAAAAGAATTTCTGCTATTTTCTGTAATAAAGAAAGAAGATGTAATGAAATGCATATTAAGTAGAAACAAAACATGTTCTAACTATGTATGTAAGAAAATTCAAAATGAATAACTGAAAAATTATGAATATTGTTAAAATAATGAGATCTTAGCAAAATTCTTTGATTTTAGGACAAAATACCAAATAAATTATGCTTTTATTTCAGCAAAAATAATTTTAAAAGAAATTTGTTTTAAAAATTACCATTTGTAAATAGAGCTGCAACAAACAGATACGTACAGGTATCTTTTTTGTAGAATGATTTGAGTTCCTTCAGATATTTTCCCAATAGGGGAATTGCTGGATCATATGGAAGGTCAGTTTCTGGTTCTTTCAGAAATTGCCACACTGTCTTCCAAAGAGGTTGTACTAGCTTGCATTCCCACCAGCAGTGTAGAAGCATTCCCTTTTCTCCACATCCTCACCTGCATCTGTTGTTGTTTGTTTTATTACATGGAACCAACCATGTTGCCCATTGAAGCTGGACTAGATAAAGAAAATGTGGTACATATACAAAATGGAATATTATGCAGCCATGAAGAAGGACAAATACATGGACTTCGCAGCAACTTGGATGGATTTGGAGTCGAGCATACTCGGTGATCTATCACAGAAACAAAGCACAGAGTACCATATATTCTCACGTATAAGGGAAACTAGAACAATTATAATACTATAAGAAAGCATTTGGCAGTAATGGGAAACTGTCAGGGGAGGAGAGGTGGAATTGGCAGTTGAGGAAAACTGCTAGGGGAAGGAGGAGCATACCTCATCAACAGGGGTACCTGCATGATCAATATTTGTATACCTAACCCTGAATTTTACCCCAAATCTTTATAACTAAAAAAATTACCATTTGTAATGATATTCAAAAATAAAATTCAATATCTAGGAAAAATATGTACATAAACTCTGCATTAAAAATACTAATATTGAGAAAAAATTTTAAATGGACCTAAATAAGTACACTTTATTCATGGATTCAAAGACAAAATACTGTAAATACTGTCAGTTTTCCCTAACATTGTCTATACATTTCATGCAAAATCTCAGCTGTGTGTATGTGCTTATGTGTGAGAGAGAGAAGAATTTACGTAGAAATATAGAGTCAAAAAAAGAGCAAGCAAATCCAATCATAAGGAATGAGAGAAAAAATAAGTCTTACATCATGAGGTTTTAGGATCCAATCTAATGTAACAGTAAATGAAACATAACATGGAAGAGAATTTTTGGAAGATGGCAAAATAGGAAGAACAAGGAATTCATCTTTCCAGCTAGACAACAATTGTATTGGCAAAAACCGTGTAAGTATTTTGAAACTCAGAAGTCTATTTGAAGGCTTACAACATCTAGGGTAAGATGTGAACAGGAAATTGCTGTTAGTCGTAGACATTTCCTTTGCCAGCTTGATAGTAACTACACTTTTCTCACCTTCCATGCTCAAGTCAGGCATCCATGCATGTGTTCTTGGAGCAGCTTTCATATAACTTATGGGAGCCAGCGTGGGCACTAAATCCCATCTCCCAAATATTAGGAATCTGTACTCAGATTCCTGATTACTAGTTCTGATCACAGAGGCACAGAAACAAAGGAGAGCAATCATTGTTGCATAACCTTTCTACCCATTGCATTATTGCAAGCCTGTTTCCCTTTGGCTGAAGCAACTTCCAGGAGATTTAAAGGAGGAGTACTTTTTATTGCTCTTTATTTTCCCCTTTTTTTCTCTTTTGGGAGTCAGTCATTTAAGGGGCAAGATATTCAAAGACAATCACATACTCAGAAGAATTTAGAAAATCACCATGCATGCCAAAGGAAAGGCACAAGCTCAGAAAAGCTCTGAGAAGACTTTAAGTTTACACCTCAGGATTATTCCTTGCACAGAGACAGCCTCAAACAGTTTTTTAAAAGCAAACCCTAGAAAAGAAGGAGAGTCAGATATCCAGAGTTAATTATAAGATTCAAATGTTCTGTTTGTAAAAAACAAACAAAATCACAAGGCATAAAAATAAACAGATTCAAACAGAAAATAAATAAACAGATATTACCCCTGAAAAACCTGATGGCATATCTACTAGACAATGACTTTTATATTATTGCCTTGAAGATATTCAAAGATTAAAAAAACAGACTAGGACAAAGTCAAGAAAGTTCTAGAGCTAAAAATATAATAACTAAAATTAAAAATTCACCAAAGTGATTCAAAAACAGATATAAACAGGCTGAAGAAAAAAAGTAAATTTGAAGACAGGACAACTGAAATAATTGCATCTGAGAAATAGAAAAAAAGGATTGAAGAAAAGTAAACAGAGCCTATGGGGACCTGTGGGTCATCACTGAGCAGACCAACATATGCATTGTGGGATTACCCAGAAGAGAAAGAGAGACTAAAAGAGGCAGATAGGTTATTTGAAGAAATAATGGCCAACACTGTCTACATTTGATTAAAGAAATGAATATATACATATCCAAGAAGTTCAGTGTACTCCAAGAAAGATAAATTCAAAGAGATTCATACTGAAGTACATTATAAACAAACTTTCAAAAGACTAAGAGAGGATTTTGAAAGCAACTTATCACATACAAGAGATTTGCAATAAGATTATCAGAAGATTTCTAATCAGAAACTTTGGAAACCAGAGGTAGTGGGTGCCATATTCCAAGTGATAAAGAAAAATCTAACAATCAAGAATACTATATCTGGCAAAACTTCACAATGAGGGAGAAATTAAGACATTCCCACATTAACAAAATGGAAAAAAATCACTAAATTGTTGGCATACTGGCCTGAAAGAGATGTTCAAGTGAGTCCTGCCAGGTGAGAAGAAAGGATCTTAGACAGTAGCTCAAAGCTATGTAAATAAAGATTTCCGTAAAGGTAAATACATGGGCAGTTATTAAAAACTAGTTTATTGTAATTTTAGTTTTTAATTCAATTTTTTTGTTTTCTACACATTTTAAGAGAATAATGCATTGAAAAATTATTACTCTGAGTCTTTGGACATACAGTGTATAAAGAGGTAATTTTGTGACATCAATAACTGAAAGGGTAAGAGACAGAGCTATATATAGAAGCAGTGTTTATGTTATTGGCATTAAGCTGTTATAAATTCAAATTGGACCATTATAACTTTAGGATATTAAGTGTAACCTCTTTGACAACCATAAAAAAACAGGTGTAGAATATACAATAAAGGAAATGAGAAGACAATTAAAATGTTTCACTGTAAAAAAAAATCAACTGCACACAAAATAAGTAATACAGGAAATAAGAAACCAAAAAAGGATGTAAGTCATGCAGAAAAAAAAGTAAAATGATAAAAGTAAATCCCTCTTTATCAATAATTACTACAAGTGTAAATAAATTAAAGCCTCCAATCAAAAGACAGAGATAAGCATAAGGGATAAACAAATAAACAAAAATGATCCAACTATATGCTGTTCACAAGAGACTCGCTTTAGATCCCAAATCATAAATTGGTTGCAAGTGAAAGAATGGAAAAAGATATTCTACACAAAGAGTAACTAAAAAAGAGTGGACTGGCTATACTAATATCAAACAAAGTATACTTTAATCAAAAAAGAGTATAAGAGACAAGGAAGGACAATATACTTATAAAAAGTTCAATACAGCAAGAAGATATAATAATATTAAATGTTTATACATCTAATAACAAATCATCAACTATGTAAAGAAATTATGGCACATGCTAAGTAGGGTTTAACCTTGAAGAAATTATGCTAAGTAAAATAAATCAGTCACAAAATAACAAGGATTATATGATTCCACTCATATGAGGTTCTTTAAAGTAGTCAAATTCATAGAGTAGAAAATAGATTGGTGGTTGCCAAGGGCTGGGAATGGGGATATGGAGAGTTAGTATTTAATAGGTACAGGGTTTCAGTGTGGGAAGATAAAAAAGTTTCTATGAATGATGGTCATGATGGTTGCACAACCCTGTGAATGTCCTTAATCTCACAAAGTATTATACTTATGTTATATATTTATCAAAAATTTTAAAAATAAATAGCTTTTAAAAAACATCACTGATTTCCAAAGGTTCAAAGAGAGAAGGAAGGGATGAACAGGTGAAGCAAAAGAGATTTTTAAGAAACTATTCTAGGATTCTGTAATACATGACATGATGCATTTCTGAAAACATATAGAATGTATAACACAAAGAGTGGACTCTAATGTAAACCATGGTCTTTAGTCAATAATAATGTATCAAAAGATTAACATAAACAAACAAACAAAAGGCTATGAAACAGCACAGTAGGGACAAATCAATCATTAGAATAGAATAGAGTCCCCACATGGTTGATTACATAGTTGAAAAGGTGCCATTACCTTTTCAATAAGTCTTGTTGGATCATTGAGAAAATATAGATCATGTGGAAAAAAATCTGAACCATGATGCTTAACTCACCCCAGGTATAAACATCAGTTCCAAGTAGATCATAAACCAAAATATATACAGGAAAACGCTAAAACTATAAGTTGATATAGAAAAATGTCTTCATGACCATGTCAAAGGTGAAGATTTCTTAAACAGGACACACAAAATACAAACCATGAAGATAAATAAATCTAACTGTATTAACATTAAGGATTTCTAGTAAAATGGCAAACCACAGACAAGGAGGAAATATAATATAGTAATATATATTATTTATATATTATAATATAGTAATTTATAAACCAACATAACAATTCTTACTACATTCTTAATAAAAGACAGAAAACCTAATAAAAAGTAGGCAAGAGACTTAAAAAGATAGTTCATAAAATTGGACATCAAAATGGCCAATAATTGAGAAAAAGTGTCCAAATTTATTAATCATCAGGTAAGTGCATTTTAAAACCATAAAGTATTATGACTATGTTCTCACTTAAATAGCTAAAATCTTTAAAACTGACCATCCCAAGTATTGGTGAGGAAGGGAAGCAACAGAAATTTTCGGATGATGTTTTGAAAATGGAATCTGGCACATAACTTTGAAAAGTTGTTTGACATTATCTACCAAAATTGAACATATACATATCCTATGACCCTATCCTAGGTATATATTCAATAGAAATGTGGATATATGTGTACCAAAAAATATGTACATAATCCAAGCAGCCTTCTTTTGTTTTCTTTTTGAGTTGGAGTCTTACTCTGTCACCCAGGCTGGAGTGCAGTGGCATGCTTACAGCCACCATAGCCTTGACCTGCTGGTTTCAGGTGATCCTTTTGCCTCAGCCTTCCAAGTAGCTGAAACTACAGGTACACGCCACCAAGTTTGGCTAATTTTTTGATTTATTGTAGAGATGAGGTCTTACCAAGTTGTCCAGGCTGGTCTCAAGCCCCTGGGCTCAGGCAATCTTCTTACCTCGACCTCCCAAAGTGTTGGGATTATAGGCATGAAGCACCATGCCTGGTCCAAACAGTATTTAATAGCCAAATACTGGAACTAACTCGTATCCCCCAATAGTAGAACAGATACACGTGTTGTGGTAGGTTCTTACAGTAGAACACTATCTGGCAAGGGAAAAGAATGGACCACTGCTATGTCCAACAATATTGGTGAATCTCAAACATACTTGTTGCATTCAGTGTCCTAGTTAACCAGCATCTCCAGAGGCTACTTCTCCCTTTCAGTCTGGGTCAGTTACCAAGTGCTTCTTTCATAAAAGGTATATAAGCTATTCTTGAAAGTGTAAACTTTGTTTTAAGGTTCATGAAAGTTGTACATGTACTGAGAAGGCCCTGTCTCTAGGGCAACCAGAGTTTTTAGGTCCCATTGTTACAGAGACCCAGCAATCCCCAAATCAAGGTTGGAAATTCCCAGACCAGGTTACATCATATAGCTAAGTGACACATGGTGTTGACCCAAGAGATGTCTGAGTGGGCCTTATGGTTGTCATTAATTTTACAGCCATGATCTTTCTCTTACAGTATATTACAATACTATTATCTGAAAGAAACCAGACTTGAAAGATTGCCAACTGATTTATATTATTTACATAAATTTAGGGGAAAACAATCTATGGTAATACAAGTAAAAATAGCAGTAATATTTGGAGAGGAGGAATGGCTGGTAGAGACCATGAAGGAGGCTTCTGGGTTACTTTTGTCTTGTTAGTGGTTACCATGAGTGTATTTTCTTTCTGTAAATCACTCATTCATTCATTCATTCATTCAAGATCTATACTTTAGTTCGTGCTCTTTAATATTAGTTTTCAGTTATAAAAAAGAAAAAGTTTATCTTAAGAGGAATAAGAAAATGCCACTAAGCTCACAAAGTATATTAAAACCCAGAGAATTAAAGATGTTCTATATTTGTTAGCTTAACTTATTAGATTTGCAAGCACTATTTAAATGCTTGGAAGGTTTGTTTGCTAGTCAGACAATTGAAATACAAAAAAAGAAAACTAAATATATTATGTATATTAATTCCATTTAAAATACTTCAGGGAATTTAATGATCTAAGTTTATAAGTAAGATCAAACATTAATCAAAATTGAATCCAAAGGGATAAAGAAGTTATTTTTCAATGTATGATTTTAATACATCAAATAATTTTCAAAACATAAGTTCCTAAGTGACTCTCAAATCATCTTTTCAGTGGACAAAAGCAGTTCTCCAAGATATTGAAAATGTCACGTTGACAACATGTGACATGGTCAACACCATTCCTGGGATCAAATAAATGAGGAATGCCAGATATCATCATTGTTATGATTCTAATTATATTTGCCCTTGTTATGACTATTGTCATTTGTCACGCTGTGTCAATACAATCTGCATCCCAGATTATTTTCTGTGGGTTATGTTTCTCAGCCACTGGATCCTACTTACACAGCCCCACAGTACAGTCAGACACCCCTGAATCATTATGGTGCCTTGTAGGAGTTGAGTTATGATCAAGATCCTCAAGGTCAACTCTGCCTCAGAGTTGGGGGTTAGAAGGTATGCTGTGCCAAGACTCATGACTCACAGGTCGCATGATGCTTCTCCCTTCCCTACTCCAGGGGAAGATGTAGTCCTGCACTCTTTGTATCTACATGAACAAGGACATATGTGTGAACATGGTCTCATGCAGAATCATTTGTGTATAAGGAAGCCCACCAGAAACCTACCTTACAGGGAGCATCACTAGCCAAGGCAGTTTCCCCACAGGGCATTGGGGTCAGGGCAAATTGCACCAATGCATGCTGCAGCTACGCTAGTCCACAAGTCTCTAACAAGCATCTGTGTCCTTGAATAATAAAATTAGGGGCTCAGTGGGCTCCCACAGTGTGTGTCCTCTTTCTATTTAGCCTCTGAAGGAAAGGGCAATGCCTGACTCATCTCTGTACTCCACATCCCTGGTGACTGAGATAGCAAAAAAATAAAAATAAAAGATTGAAAAATAGTCAATGGCATGTTGAAGACACTCAAATAAAACCAATTCCATGTAGTGCAGAATGGTAAAAATAAGAGGGTGCCCAGAATCCAAACACAGGTTTCGTATCAAGTTATCACGGGACCCTGTGCAAAAACAACCAACTCCCTTCACCATTTTATCATCTGTAAAACAAGGGTTCTTCCTCTGTCTCCCTCTCCCCCACCAGGGCCACATGGGTGGTAAAGTGACAGAGGGTGAGGAGTGCTGGGCTCCTGCAGAGATGTCCTCAAAAGTGCTGGGACAATCCAGGAGAGGTGGGCAGAGAGTAGCTGGATCAGTCCTTCATTCATTCACCAGCCAGCCCAACAAAGAGGACTCATTTGATAGGGAGAATCCAGAGATGGTAGATCCAGTGCAGAAGGTGATGACAATACCCCAGAACTGGGAACCCAGTGGAAGGATGTTAGATGTGCTACTGCCTGGGAGGAACAGGTCCCAGAGGGCTGTCTCCTGGGAGGTTTCCCTCTGTCAGGTCCTAAGCAAAGGTGGGGCCAGAATAGGCCTTGACATGCATATCTGATAAAGCAGGGACCATGGCCACCTCATACCCTGGGTGCTGGAAGAGGCAGGCTCTGAACTGCTGGAAAAACTGATGCTCCAACACAATGCCCAGAAGTCTCTGCAATGAGGAGCAAAAAACACATCAGAATGTTTCCATCACAATCAGTAGAGGAGAGCTATATTCCTTCTACCAAAATACTGCTGACAGTCAAAACTTCATTCAAAAGGCCTTATATTTTTAATTCAGTATCTAATTCAAGAAATACTTACTTGACATGGACAATATATAGGATAACAGACATATGTACTTATTTGTTAATAAAGAGGGCTTTGGGCCAGGCTTGGTGGCTCAGCCTGTAATCCCAACACTTTGAGAGGGTGAGACAAGTGGATTGCCTGAGCCACAGGTTCGAGACCCACCCAGGCAACTTGGCAAGACATTGTCTTTACAATAAATCAGAAATTAGCCAGGCGTGGTAGCGTGTACCTGTGGTTCCGGCTACTTGGAAGGCTGAGGCAGAAGGATCGCTGGAGCCCAGCTGGTCAAGGCTGTGATGGCCGGGAGCATGCCACTGCACTCCAGTCTGGGCGACAGAGTGAGACTCCAACTCAAAGAAAAGAAAAGAAAAGAATAAATAAAGAGGACTTTTTACAGAAAATTCACATTTTACCCTGTATAAGTCAGAGTTCTCCAGAGAAATAGACCGAAAGGCTATGTGTAGATATATATATATAAGATATTTATTGTGAGAATTGGTTCACACTACTCTGGGAGCTAAGAAGTCACATGGCATGCTTTCTTCTAGCTGGAGACCCAGGAGAGCCAGTGGTATAATTCTCAGTCGCAATTTGAAAGCCTGAGAATGAGTGCGTGGGTGAAGGGCACTCGCATAAGACCAGTTGTTCAAAGGCCTGAGAACCAGGAGCACAGGTGTCCAAGGGCAGGAGACATGGATGTTCCAGTTTGATTTGAGAGAGTATACTCCCTTCTTCTGCCTCTTGGTTCTATCCAGGTCTTCAATGGCTTGGATAATGCCTCCCCAGATTGTTGAGGGTGAATCTTCCTTATTGAATCTATGGATTTTAATACTAAACTCAGTGGTTTTTCTTCTTTGAAAAACTTGCCTGTGGCAGGTCTTTCTGCCATTAATATTTCTTCTTCTTTCTCTCTTTTCTCACTAATAAACTTTGTTTTAAAACTTTGCTGGCCAGTCTAAAATTCATTTTAGAAACAAGCCAAAGAATCGTCTTTGAAAATATTACCCGTGACTGATCTTTCTGCCATTAATCTTTCTTCTTCCTTCTTCTATTTTTTTCTCACTGCTAAACTTTGTTTTCAAATAAATAAATACAAATCTCTTCCAGAAACACCTTCATAGGCACACCCAGAAATAATGTTTTCCCAGACATCTAGGCACCCCATAGCCAGGTTAAGTTGACATGTAAAACACACTCTGTCAGCATAGGAATGACCTCTGGGAAAAAAGACTTCCTCTCCTGAAGAAGACTTCCTCAGGGTCTCAGCCTACCCCCATGCAAATCGAGTCTAGGACCCTGACACACAATGAGAAAGTATCTCCTAAATGTAATGTTGGTGATAACAAAGTTATAAATACCCACAGTTATATTTCTGGAAAAGGAAAACTGTCCCTCTAAGATTGGTAGATGACAAGATCCTGGACTGAACTTTGGAGAAAAGTGAATGTGTGGCTGTCTTGGATAGGGATGGTAGCCTAGCTTCACATGGCTTGTCAGCCTCGGATCTTGCTGTCCAAAGCTGGTCAGAACACAAGGCTGGGACAGGGATGTTTGTGTGCAACTGGAGGTTTCTCAACACTTCTGATGCCAGGTGGGATGCAATGAAAAACCTGTGGATTATTTGGTTTGTTTTTAAAATGAATTTTAGAGCAATCAGCAAAGTTTTCAAACAAAATTTATTAGAGAAAGAAGGAAGAAAAGAGAGAAGGAGGAAGAAGAAAGATTCATGGTGGAAAGATCTGCCATAGGAAAATTTTTTCAAATAAGAAAAATTGCACCTTAGCGCTCAACTGCAAACTAGATATAGCTACCTAGTTACTGATATGCTGATGGATGGAATCCAGGTAACCATGACTTCAAAGAGATTGACATCTCTGGGTTCCTGATGGGAAGAGATAAGGGGAGGAGCCTTTTCTTGACCACCTAGTTTCCCACTGGAAACCTGGCAGAAGTTCCCAATTCACAAGCTCCTTAGCTAAAAGGTTGTCTTGTTATCATTTCTATAGCTTTCATTAGTTAAGGGGCAGGGAATCTGAAAGTTACTTAGTGATTATTATGCTAAACCACGAGTTGAAAGGTTAGGTTGTCCTACTCTGATGGAGTTTTCTTTTTTTTTTTTTTTTTGAGTTGGAGTCTCACTCTGTCACCCAGACTGGAGTGCAGTGGCCACTCCCAGCCACTGCAGCCTCGACCTGCTGGGCTTCAGCGATCCTTCCACCTCAACCTTCCAAGTAGCTGGAACTACAGGCGTGCGCTACCACACCTGGCTAATTTTTGATTTATTGTAGAGATGAGGTCTCGCCAATTTGCCCAGGCGGGTCTCGAACCCATGGGTTCAGGCAATCCACTCACCTCAGCCTCCTAAAGCCCTGGGATTACAGGCTGACTCACCGAGCCCAGCATAAAATGTAATTTTTAAAATGTTTGAAAGCTTCCTAAAATCTACCTATGGAAAATTTATCTGTCTAACCTGTGCTAGCTACCCTGTCTTACTTCCACTGGGATTTCATCTTGGATTAAGCAGTCAGTAGATCCCTCTGTCTTTCTAAGCTATGGAAATTATTCTTATTTACATTACAGCAGTTTGTGGGAAGGATTGTCACTCCTCTCACTACTCTGAATGAATTCAAACATGTATTTGGAGTGACTAACAGTAGGGGAACAAAGCTTTCTTCCCTCCGAGTTAATCTTTTAGGGTGAAAATTCTGAAATGGTATTTAATTTTGCTTTTCATCTTGTTCTGTAATTTTTTTTAAGGGACCAAGGTTTGTTTTTGCTATGGTGTCATTATGCCTTGCTCCTTTTGAAGATTAAATTCTGAACTTTTTTTCCTTTTGCCCAAATTCCTAACTAAGGGACTTGGGGAGTCATCACCTACAAACTATAAAAGTTCATCAGGTAGGTTTTTATTAACACTATATAATGTGGTTTACTTTCCAACCTGACTCTGGCATAATATCACATAACAAATAAAGAAGTAAATAAAAATATTTTACACCAAAATATGTTTATTTGACACATTTTGAAATGACCCTGCAAAGCCATCTCTTGGGAACATTTGCATTAGTATAGAATTCCCTTCCTGAGAATTTCCAGAAGAGTCAGACACCTTTTATTGTATTTACCACCTATTCTCTCTGAAACCTGCTACTTAAAGCCTTCATCTACATTTCAAGGACCTTGGTGCTCTCAACTCCCCTCTATCTTAACTCAGTAATTCTTTTACTGATTTCAAATTCTTTAGACAGAGCTTAATTCTTTCTACCAATTGCCAATCAAAATCCACCTAAAACCTGCAATCCCCCACTTGGAGATATCCTGCCTCTCCAGACCTGAGCAATGCAAACCTCACACAAACCTCACATGTATTGATTTATTATTTTGTAACTTCTGTCTCCTTAATATATATGTATAATCAAGCTGTAATGCAATCGCCTTGAACACATGTTCTCAGGATCTCTTGGGACTGTGCCTTAGGCCTTGGTCACTCACACATTTGGCTCAGAATAAACCTCTTCAAGCATATTTTGGCTGAACTTAGAACTTTTCTGTTGTCACTTTGAAAAGAATATATAGGGAATAAGAACAAAACAGGACCTGGTGAGCCTGGCCCTCTTGAAAGCCACTGTCAGGGGCATGTTTGACCATCTTACATAGAAGTGGTTCCCATACCCTAGCTGGGAGGATGCAGAGAATGGAATGAAGCCTGGGTGAGCCCTGCACCATTTTGGATGGACTATTTGCTTCTCAGAGAATACAGTTGTTCATTTATTCAGCCATGCCAGCCAACACACTACATCATATGGTTGAAATCACACACACTTGGTATGGACTCCAACCCATATTCACACTAGTATGAGTGTGAACCTCATACTCAGCTACCTGGGCCATGGCTCTGGAAGGTCAGGGACAAGGCCCACAGGCCCTCTAGAGCCCCGGGAGAAAAGGGAGAGGTTGATGTTAAAAGACGCTCAACCACACAGTCAACTGTCCAGAGGCCAGCTAGGCTAGAACCATTGCATGTAATGATCTCAGACACAATTCAGGAGTGTGATTTTCCCCTTGTCTCCTTCCCTTCTCTTCTGCTTTCTTGGCCACATAGAAAAGATGTAGACAAGAAGGGTGAGCCAGACGGAGGCAGGAACCAATTTGTAGGGCTTGAAGAAAGTATAGGAAGTTCCCAGTAGGGGAGGAAGGATGTAAACAGGTAGTGACCCCTCCCCCAAATGAAAGGGGCATTGTTGTCCTTGATGCTAGAGAAAGCCACCTAACAGGTTCACCTGCTCTTCCCCATAATCTGTCATCATTAGTCTCTGTTTCTCAGATTTGGTCACACTTTGCATTTCTACCTTTCATTCCATCTCTCCTTCCCTCTCATATTTGCAGCTTACTTTAGCATCCTGACTTAAAAATTACAAGGGTTATTCTTCTGCCCTCACTGTTCAGGAGTATATAATTGGATCTCACAAGTGTGGACACAGCCATGGTGGAGCTCCATTTGAACACGTTCTCCCAACAAAGAAGAGTTTCTGTCTTTCCAATGGCTCCCAACAGGAATACCAAGGAACAGACTGGCAATTGCACTCCACTGCTGCAGAAGGCATTATGGAATCTTCCAATTAAAGGTATTTTAATTACTCCTAATCCCACAGCCCCAGCTTGGTCTCTTTGCCTTCTGATAAGGATGCTACAAGAAAGTGCAAATGGGATGCATCCCAAGACAGAATCTCTAAGGCCTACCTGAGCCCACTCCCTTTCCCTTTGGAATGCACTTTAATTATGCTCTACTGGTCACAACACTTTACGTCCAAGGAGGAAATTGTATAATCCCTTTAGTGACAATTAAAGGAAGGATTTGCCTGCAGGTCATCTAGAGCATCTCCAAAACATTGCCTGGTTGTTTTCTCCTTTTCTCACTTTAATCCTGTTATCTTGTTTCCTTAGGGCACTTTTCTTTATTACTTTCAAACCTTATCAGAGAGGAAGAAAAACAATCAGAATACCTGCACGATGGTTATCGGGCAGTATTTGGAATCCCTGTATATCATCTCAGAGAACTTTACACCTGGAAAGTTCCTTGGAAACAATTCAATTCAGGAATGGAGAAGAGGTACCAGTGCATGTGCCCCTGACTTTGCAGGGTCCTCTCCTGCATCAGAAGGACTCTGAAGACACAGATTACTCATTAGAAACTGGTACTGTGACTGATGTCTGATGTCTGCTGAGGGCAGGAACAGACAGGTAGACACAAGGAAGACTACCTGGCACATACTTCTTGCTTCAAAATGGGGATCTGAAGTCCAGGGTAGAGATTCAGGTTCACACTTCTGAGTCCAAGCACAGGATCTGTTTTCTTGGAGAGGGAAATCTCTGCAGATCTCATTATACTTTTAAAAATTCATAAAGAAGAAACTTTGGAGACAGAGAGAGTGCACACAGAAGAAGACATTATAACAACAGAAGTCACTACTCAGAGGGGCTCCAGTGAAAATGGAAAGCAGAACAAGACGTGTTTGCTTGAATTTACAATGAAGACCCACCAGTTGTGCATATGCTGCAAGTTTGGAAAGTGTTTCTCACGCACATGGTGAACCTTTCTGGGTGATTCCCTGCCTCTTTTCCTACTGGAGCAGGCATGTATGATCTTCAGCTCAGCATCCCCACAATACTAGTGGGAAGTGGATGCTCCATCAATGCATGAAAGGATAAATTCATGATCTCAGTAAGCCTTTGGAGTCCCCCAGACCCCAGTAGCATGGATTTGCAGAAGAGAAAGGCCACAGACATGTAGAGCAGATTCCAGCCTATCCTGGCTGCTTCCTTGTGAACTTAACTGAGCATGTTGGACTGGACGAGACCCTATGAGGGTTCTATAAGACATTCTGTACATTTTTCCATCTCTGAAAACTCCAGCACCTTGCACTGACTTGTTCACATAGGTATCAGGCATGAACCAAGCACATGTTCAGATGGATCATTCCAGCTACTCCTCACCCCCAAACACTTCAAGAAGCACCAGAGGGGCAGATGTAGCCCTGGATGGCCATGTGATCTTGTATACGTTGTTAACTCCAATCTTTCTCCTGCAAAGGGCTGAGAGTACCTGCCTCCCAAGGGCCTCCATGAGCATTACCTGAGATAGCAAACTGGGCCATGCCTGATAGCTGGAGGTATGATAGACAGTCAATAAAGGTACCTCTCTCCCTTGCTGATAGATATGGCCACTGCCTTCAAGGAGCTCAGTGCCTCAGTGTGCTGAGACAGTGAATCTGCAAAGAAAACACCTTGGGAGATGTATGTTTAAAGCATCCAAGGACTCTTCAGGGGAAAGTAAACCAGTCACACCCAAAAGCCTCAGCCACTTTGAGAAGTGTCTTGTAGGAACATGCCATGTTCAGAGGTCAGTAAACACGTGCTCCTGGTTAAAGGACCTTGCATTGATGAAGAATGGGAACATAGTGATCAACCAGTATGGGAGGACCACAAGACTCCATTGAGAGAGCTGAGGATGGAATAGGAAACTGTCTGGGTTGAGGTTCCAGGTGTGAGTAGTTAGAAGACTTTAAGGCTTTAAGAATTGAAGTTGGCGGCAAGGGGCAGGGGGGCAGGTTGTGGTACAAATGTTCCCTACTCCTATATGATGTGTAGTCAGGAAATTTAGAAGTGAGGGTGGAGGCCTTTGGACATCAAGAAAATCTCTTATATTTGGGAGAAGCATAAGTACGACGGGATATTAATTATGTCAATTAACAAATATTTTAAGAGTCTGGAAACAAAATTTGTGGAACCCATTTGTTATATACAGAAACAAGAGAAAGACCAACCTTTATGCTACTTCTTCAATAATTGTGTTTAGAATATAAAGTCCAAGAATCATTCCACATGACAATAAAACAGTGGGAACCTGGAATCAAAATATAGTAAGAATGCCAGACACACCATAAGAGAATCCCAAGGGTCCAAGTTGCTTCCAATAAAAACTCTACCTGCTGGACTGGGTTGGTTCCTTCTGGAGTCTTGAGCAATAATCCATTCCAGGACTCTCTCCTTGGCTTGCCAATGGATGTCTTATTGCTACTCTGTGTATTTTCATACCATCCTTGGTATATGTCTATGCCTGTATCCAAATTTCCCCTTCTCATAAGAACACTGGTCATATTGAATTAGGGTTCACCCTAACGATCTTATTTAACTTAATTATGAGGACCAAATTCTGATCCTCTCTCTCTCTCTCTGTCTCTCTCTCTCTCTCTCTCTCTCTCTCTCTCTGTCTCTCTCTCTCTCTCTCTCTCTCTCTCTCTCTCTCTCTCTCTCTCCTTCTTCCTCTCCCTCTCTCCAAATTCCTAGCTAAGTGGCCCAGGAAGTCTTATCAGATTGGTTTCTTTTATTAACCCTGCATAAAGAAGCTTACTTTTCAAACTGACTCGGTATAATATCACACATTAGATAAAGAAAAAAATCAAAATATTTTATGACCCTGTAAAGCCATCTCTTAGGGACTTCAGGTACCTTTTATGACACTTACCACCTATCCTCTCTGAAGTTTGACAACTAAGAGGCTTCGCTGACATGTGAAGAATGACTCCCTCACCCTTCCTCAAGCTGTCCCTTTCCTTTACTGATTTTAAATTCTTAGATAAAAGTTTAACTTTTGCTACTAATTGCCAGTCAGGAAATCTTTTCATCCACCTATAGCCTACAAACCCTACTTGGAAATATTCCACCTTCCTGAACCAAACCAACGCAAATCTCCCAGGTATTAATTTGCAGTTTCTTGTAACTTCTGTCTCCTTAAAATGTATATAACCAAGTTGCAATTCAAACACCTTGGCATATGTTCTCAGGATCTCTTAAGATTGGTGTCACAGGCCTAAGATAATTTACATTTTGCTCAGAATAAATTATCCTAAATATTTTTACAGAGTTTGGCATCTTTTTCAACAATTACACCTGTGAAAATCTTATCTCAAATAAAGTTACTTTCTCAGAAAGTGGGGGTTAGGAATCCAACATAGAATTTGGGAGGTGAGGGAGCACAATTAAGCCCATAACAAGGATTCATGTTTCCTTCACTCTGTTCACCTGGGTCTTCACTCTAGTCCTGGGAAGGCACTTGTTCCCCATTGACCATCCATGTGGTCTGTTCACTCCAAAGAATTTTACATCAAACTGTTAACAAACAGAAATGATCAAAATGTCTAATGTGTAGCCTATTAAAAAGAACTTTTGAGGGTTTTTTTCTAGCTAAAACACTAGAAAAACAACAGGGTACCAACATGGAGGGCTACAGAACCAGAGGGCCAAAGAGGCACCCCAATTGACAGTCACCATTAATGACAAAACTCCAACTGCCCATCAAACACCTGGTAAGAACAAACCGACTAAGGAGATGGTGCCCAATGCTTGTGGGTACAGTCTGGGGGAAACTAAAAGCATAGTTACTCCCAAAAGGCCTTAACCTCCTGGACCTTGTCCATTATACAGGCCAGAAAGTCATTGGAAAGCAGATGCACTCTCTTCTGAAGAGAGGAGAGAACACTTGGCTCACAAATGGTGGCTATTTATAGAGGCCTACAAATATGCTAAGCTGCTTGGCACTGGCTCACCATCACCCCAACAATCCCCCAGGTAAATAGAGTGCTGGAACCCAAATTAATTTCTTAATTTAAAACAGGTGTCAGACTTTTGGTCCTGGCCATCCATGTTGAAATCATATAGCCTTATCCAAAAGAATTTTCTCCTTTAAACAAAAGAGGAGGGAAAGAAAGAGACAAAATTCAGTTAGCCCTTCCCCAACGTCTTTGTTACAAAAAAGGGAGGGGTTTTTTTTCTTTTCAAAATCTTTGGACTATCATTTTGGCTAAATAAGTAACTTTTGCAATAACTACTGTAATCTTGTGTTATAAACTTACGCTTTTAAAAATTTTAATAATTAAACTCTTCAAGTTCTCTATTCAGTCTCTCTAGGGTGAGATAAGAAGCAAGCTCTAGGAACTACATCTGCCCCACACCCTCCCCAGCTAACTGCAGACCAGGCACAAGGATTACTATCCGACATAGGATGAATGGCAAAATAACTTGTGCTTCACCCTCTAGCATATCAATTGTTGTGAAAGTATATCAGACCTATTATAAAAACAAAAGAAACCCGTTTTCTTGTTTTGAATTCTCAATTTAAGCTACAACCTAACTACATGTCTGGAATGTTTTCAATTTTTCTTTCTTCAGACTTTGTTAAAGTGGCTACATTTCCTTGTTAAGGTACAACTGTAGGTGATTTGCAAGAGAATATTTCAACTTACGTTAATGAGTTAGAAGCTTTGGCCAAACACACATATGATGTACAGGACTACTTTCACTTTTTCAGAATTGCTTTTGGAACAATAGCCTTTTTCATCATCGTTTGCTTAATAATTTTTGCCTCTGTTTTATTAGATCTGAATAGCATTCAGTTAAGGTCCCACCGTTTCCTGTTCATGCCCTTGGAAATAGATAGGTAGGGACAGCTCTGTGGCCCATCTCAGCAGGAAGTAGATACAGAAGAATGATCTTCACCCTGTTTCCCAGGATCATAAGAATATTTCCAAGAGCAGGAGTGGGGAATGAAAGGACAGACCGAGAGTGGGAAGACATTTTTCATCTTGTTCTTAAACCCTGATACAATGATGAGAAAGTAGAAGCTATGCTTTTGGAGAAATGCACATTTTAGGTAAAATTAACTTTACCAATTTTGTCTTTTCAGAAACAGACTTCCAGGTATCAGAGATATCTCATAGTGGCAATCAAGCTTGCCTAGAGTAAAGGGGGTTTAAAAGGCCTAGGACATCATGCATTGGGCAAGGATTGTAAAAGTCATAAAACTTGTAATTACAAAAGTTATAACCGCTCAGAGGGAGAGTAGGTAGGGATTCCATTTTCCAATAAATTGGGCACTATCTACAGGGAAGCCAAGGATCCCCCAAAGCTACCCACTGGGAATGCCTAGGAGATAAGGGGAGGTGCACCCTCCACTAGCTCTAAGGAATGTCATTTGGGAAGGTACAGGAGCATTAGAATCCTTGTCACGCCCTTCTCTAGGGACCATGATAATGTGGGCAGGCATTACTGGGTCTCTGTGTCACAGGTTCTCCAAGACATCCACAGATGGTCGATAAGGAAGTCATGGCAGTCACGTGCAACATCTCCAAGAAAAGGATTTAAGCCAGGGCTTTGGGGGGCTATGACGTCACACTCACCTAGAGTGTAGGCCCACTCCCTGTCTGTGGTGGGAGGGTGAAGCTTTCTTAAATAATCTTTTCTTCTCTCACCTCTTTGTGTTGCAATTCTTTGCAATTTACTTGGATCTCTGGGTTCCCAGTGTGGCACCTCCGGCTTGCCAGCTCTGGCGAAGCTGTGCCTCTACCTCTCTCCATCCACCCTCACCCTGTCCACACCCTAACATTTGATTGTTCCGTTTTTCTATTTTATTATGAAATACTTCAATCATCCAAAAATTTTAAAAAGGAGCAGAGCAGACAACTGTGCACCCACTACCTACCAACTCTTTCAGATCATAACACTTTAGCACATTTGTGGTCATTTTTTTTAAGAAACAGAAAATGTTGACGTTTTCTGGTTATCCTATCCTGATTTAAGCCTTTTGTTTTAACACCTGTTACTCCAAGTATAACCACCAAAGATATAAACTGTTGCTTCTCATGCTGATATGTGCTGATTACAGGACGCCTCCCCACCCACATAGGTGCCCATCAGCAATGAGTGGTGCTGGTTTCCATCTTGAAGGATACAAGTATGCTACACTGTCTGAGACCCATCCAGCCTCCAGCTTTCAGGTCACTGGCCTAGGGAAAATTATTTGACTATTCTGTGCATTAGTTGTTTGTCTGCAAGGTGGGAAACATACAGTTCCTGCTTCATAGGGTAATGGTGACAACTCACTCATTCAGAAAGTTCATGTTTGGGACAAGTCTCACAATAGGCTCCGAGGACATTGCACATCATGTAGGTGAGGGTCCCACACACAGCAAGTGTTTGTGACACATTCATTCTTATTTTTTTAAATCATTTTAAACTTTAAGTGAATTGTATGAAACTGTATGTACCTATTGTTACTTGCTGTTTTCACCCCACATTGCTTCTGAGCCTTATCCATTTTGATGACCAAATAGAGAAAAGCTAAAAGTTATTAGTGTGGTAACAAACCAAGTGTCCATCAGTGGATAAATGGAAAAACAAAATATGGTCTACAGATACAATGGAACATTATTCAGGCTTAGAAAGAAAGGAAAATGATGAGCCTTTGGGACATTGTGATATCTGCCCTTTGGTGAACCAACCAAAAAAGGGCAGATACCACATAACTCCATTTATATAAGGTCCCTACAGTAGTCAAATTTACAGAGATAGAAAGAAGAATAATGGTCCCCAGGGGTGGCAGCAGAGGTTTGGACAACTAGTGTTTAATGGAGATACAGATGCAGTTTGAAAAGAAAAAATTCTGGAGATGAATGGTGGTAATGATTAAGCAACAATGTGAACATGCTTAATGCCACTGGATTGTACACTCAAAAAAGTTAGAATGCTAAATTTTATATTATATATATTTCACCACAAAAAAATTAACGAATTAATAAGTAATAGTGGCAGTAGTCATTATAATAGGAAGTAACACAGCTTCTTGTGAGGCTTTTTGGGTACCAATTCATTAGGCACATGATGGACACAATTAAGGATCTTTTAGGGAGAAGGGAGCTGCCGCAAGAAAAAACATAGGTGTATTTGTTTGCTCAGGCTTCCACAGCAAACTACCCCTAAGTGTCTTAAACAACAGACACTTGTTTCTTCACGTTCTGGAGGCTGAAAAGTCCAAGATGAAGGGTTCAACCAATTTGGCTCCTCGTGAGAGTTCTCTTTCTGGCTTGGAGATGGCAACTTTCCAACTGTGTCCTCATGTGGGAGAGAGAAAGAGCACACTCTGGTATCTTTTCTTATAAGGATACCAGTTCTATGACACCAGGGCCCCACTCTTATGACTATGTTTAGTATTAATTATCTCCTCAAGGGCCCTATGTCAAATACAGTCACATTGAAAGTTAAAACTTCTACATATGAATAGGGGTGGGAGGAGATATAACTCATCCATAGCAATTGGAAAAGATCCCATAGCATGGAAAAGATTGATTAGATATCAGTGACACCAAAGGCTGACCCCAGCTTTGCCACATCAGGGATTAGAGGATACTGATACTCTTGAAAAGAAAAGGTAGTAGGGAGGACAAGATGATCTCTTGATAAATAAAGGGGCAATTATAACTTTCTTCCCCATGCTAAGTTTGAAATAAACCCAGGAAAGGCAGCAAAAAACAAAAACAAAAACAAAACAAAACAAAAACACATTCTGAGGCTTTGTGGAATTGCCGGGGCTGGATTTTGAAATGGGGATATCATAAATTCATTGACTTATTCAGCTTTAACCTTATGCCTAAAGATCAGCCCTAGAACCAAAACAAGAGAGATAAGTTCACCAGACTTGAAGACAACATAAGTTGAAGGAAGGGAGGGTTGCTGACTACCACTGAAAAGAGATAAATCAATAGGAGACCACCGAAAAACAGAAAGGAGTTGTTTGGAAGGTGGAGGACAAAGAGAGTGGTTGAAATGCTGAGAGAAAATATGTGAAAACGGAAAAAAGGTTGAAGCTGCAGAGGTTACAGAACTTACCTGAAGAGAAAAGCAACAACAAATGGCAAAGTCTGAGAAATGAAAATCGTACTGGACAGAGTTAAACTGGCAAGAAAGACTTCATTTAAGACAATTGCAATATGAGCAAAAGCTTTAATTCAATTCCACTGCAGGAGGATTTTTAAGCTAGAAAAGTATCAGAGGATGTTGGGGGGATATTGGCAAATGTGATCAGGCCATGTATGTTTGCTAATTGTTTCTCATCACTGTTAGGCTCCTACCCTCCCACAGAGACTAGGAGACAGGGGTGCCATCTTCCTCATAATTACATTTCAAAGAGTCAGCTCCCAGATCCTTGAGAAAGACATTTCTGGGTTATAGAAGATCAAAGGGGCAGAGACAGAATTTACAATTGCAAATTTTCTAAAGTAACTCCTCTAAGAAAAGACAAGTCAAAGGCCCAGAGTCAGGAAGAACCCTGTCCAAGCTTTAGCCAAGCTGACAAGAACATTAAGACTGTCTTGACCAAGTCCTAGAACCAGGAGAAAGGTGAGGAAATGGAAGCTCAGAAAGGAAGAAGGACTTGCTCAACACAAAGTCAACTGTACAACCGTGAAGGCTCAGAGAACTGTCAGGAGTTTTCACATTTCTCATATCAGCACATTCAGTCACTTCAGCCAGCTGTACAGACTTCTTATCATCACTATGCCTATTTTACGGATGAGGAAACAGACTCGGGAAAAATGAACCGGCAAACAAACAATGCTGCAGCAGACCCAGAGCTAGAACCGGATTTGACATTACCTGGATTTTCCTTACTCCCATACTTCCCATCTTCTGGGACATTTTCTTTTCTTGTATTCTCAAGGATGGCCCAAACAAGGAAAAGCCTTTACAATAACAAACTTGAGGGAAGATTTGTGCCCACAGGAGAGGCAGCATGTAGCTGGTGCTGGTCACATTTGGAAGATTTTGGCTTTTGGACCCAACACTTTTGCCTTCTTTCTGTTTCTGAAATTAAAATCAATACCATCAAACTTTAATATAGGCCCAAAGCAAAAGCATTGTTGGCAAATTCATTCACATCCGGTAGAGTGTTACCACCAGGGATGTTAGTACCTTAGCAAGAAGTTGAGCACCCATTCCAGTCAGGATGTGCATCAGGGATCATGCTCTTTAGAAAGCTCCTATGAAGCCGGGCTCAGTGGCTCAGCCTGTAATCCCGCGCCTTTGGGAGGCTGAGGTGAGTGGATTGCCTGAGCCCGTGGGTTCGAGACCCTCCTGGGCAGCGAGACCTCATCTCTACAATAAATCAAAAAAATCAGCCGGGTGTGGTAGCGCGCGCCTGTAATTCCGGTTACTCGGAAGGCTGAGGAGGAAGGATTGCCAGAGCCCAGCAGGTCGAGGCTGCAGTGGCCGGAAGCGGCCACTGCACTCCAGTCTGGGCGACAGAGTGAGACTCCAACTCAAAAAAAAAAAAAGAAAGCTCCTATGACTGTAATGGATATTCTCATGCCTCTCTCCTACCTGTCCATTGCTCTAGAACTAGATGTTTTACAAAGCATGCTCAAGGAAAGGCTCGTGATTGCCCCTTCACAGTGATACAGAGTCCTGGGAACGTTGTTCTGTGGAGTAGGGATGATGCAGCTGTCTGTCTCAATTTATAAAATATTATCTGCCACTATGACTGATTTGTTCCCAAGCCTCACACCTCCTGCCCTGTTACAATCACTGTAGCTAGGCAGCAGGCTCCCTGGACAGCAGGAATCTAGGTGTCAATCTTGCTAATTGTTGGGAAAGTGCCCAGAAGCACCACAGATTCCTCCAGAAGAGCTAGATTGAAAATTACAACTCAGACCAGGGTCGAGTCCCCCAAATGTGACACTCCCGGGTGCCTACTGCTTGCTGCTCAGGTAACTAACTAAAAAGAGGAGAAGGAAGAAGCCCCCAGCTGAGATGGCTGACTTGGAGAACTAACATACTGCTGTGGCCATGATCCGAGGATAAGGGAGAATTCTTTGGCCACAGTTGACTCCCGACAGCCAGGACAGTGAGACTCAAACACATGGCCTGATCACATTGGCCAACCACCCCTCAACATCTTCTGATACTTTTCAATCCAAAACTTAAAAACTTTCTTGCCTTTTGTTTCACTGGAATTAAATTAAACCTCACTCTCATGTTGCAATAGTCCTGAATAAAGTCTTCCTTGCCTGTTTAACTCTGCTCAGTACTTTATCAACTGATGAGGGAGATTCAGCAGCATTATATGGTGATGACCCAGGCAAACCTTAAAGCCTGGGAAGTCCACATGTGGAACATTTCAGACCCCTGTCTCACCTTCCTGGGTGTCAGGACCCAATTGTGGCCACAGAAGTACTTCCTAATCCATGGGGTTGTGGCCACAGCAGCAGGCTGGTTCTCCAAGCCAGCCATCTCAGCTGGGAGCTCTTTCTTTCTCCTCTTCTTAGTTAAGTGAGGCAGAGGCATAGCTTTGCTGGGGAACCATCTTGGGCAGGGCCTAGACATTTTCTGGAGCTTGACTCAGAGTCTGCTCCTGTGGGTTTTCCCCAAATGTTCCAAGACACCCAGTTCCCTGCATGAACTACCTTTCTGCAGGAAACATATACCAAAAGCTTCTGTGTCTTTCAGCAGAACTCTGACAGGGATCAAAAAGCAGTCAGTCATTGCTGAGGTCTGAATGTTTGTGTTTCCTTCAAAGTTCTTTTGTTGCAGCTTAATACCCAATGCAATAGTGTTAAGAGATGGGCCTTTGGAGGATAATTAGGTCACGAAGGAGGAACCCACGTGAATGGCATTCATGCCTTTATAAAAGGGGTCCCAGGGAGCTTGTTTGTCCCTTCACCATGGGAAGACACAGCAATAAAGTGCCATCCATGATCCACGAAGCCCTCTGCAGATGCTGAATCTGCTGGTGCCTTGATCAGGGACCTCCAGAATTGTAAGCAAAAAAAGGTCTGTTGTTTATCAGCAACCCAATTCATAGTATTTTGTTATAGCAGCTCAAACAGACCAAAATAACTATGGTCCTCTTGTCTGAGCTTGCGAGCACCTGGACTTACAAGTGAGTGAGAATAATTGCCTGGTGAATGTCATCACCAGGTTCAGGGCTGTGAGCTCAAAGACAGAAAGTGAGCACTAGGTTTTCCCAGAACACCCTGGGGGCAAAGAGAAGGTGGATTTAGCAGCTCTGCCTTCCTCCATATCTCAGGTTTCCAGCAAGGAGGAGGGAGGCCCCATGGGCAAGGGCTTGTCTTCATTTTCTCATGAGGGTGAGAGCAGAACTCTGCTAGGTACCCATTGGCAAAAGTGATACTTGCCTTCCTTGCTGTCAGAACACTGTCATGGCAGCCTGACCCAACATCCCTGCACTTGGGAGCCTCAGATGAGTCTCTCTCAGAGATGCTGGCAGGATCCAGGGAGACACTGGGTTGCTTGGAATAGACAGGCTGCCTTCCAACACAGAAATTTGGGTGAATAAGAACACTGAGGCTCAAGGGCCAGATGGCATGAGACTGAGAGGTGAATTGGAAAGCAGAAACGCTGAAGGATGAATGCAAGGGTGACCAAGACGTACCAGTCTGAGTTCACAATGCCCAGCAAGCTCCTTCCTGGAGGCAGGAATAGCCATTTGTCCCAAGACAGACAACCTAAGAGCAAAAGCCCAGTAGGACAGGGTGGTAAAAAGGCTGTCTGGCCCCACTGCTCTCCTTGGTCTCTTACCTGCCTGTCCTGTGACACTCTGTGGGTTCCAGTACCATCTTGTCTCCTGGATATCCACCATTGTCTGCTGAGCACACACCTGACCATGCAGACCTGCTCACAAATGATCCTAGGCACCCACTGCCCAAAGACCAAGTCCTGGAAGTGAAGATTCACTGTTTCTCAAGCCAGACCTGAGTTTTCAATTTATTCTATAAATAAGAATTGATATCTTTCAGGTCCTTTCCCGATCATTGTCTTTTCTGTAGCTTTGGCTTTAATACCACAGCCATTTAAAGTATTCATGATGCTGGGACTTTGCTGCATTAATATGCAAATGTTGTTGTAATTATCACTGATGCTTATTGAATTGTGCCTGGGCCAAACACTTAATGCATAAACTTTTTCAATCTTCAGAGCAGACTTATGATTTATGTATGATGACTAGTCCCATCCCTCAGATGAGGAAGCCCAGCTCAGAGCAGGAAGAAGGGGCATTACCACAGCCACATGCTAGAGGCACAGGCGGGATGTGAACAGGGCAGTCCAACTCCAGAGCCTGGCTATGTTTAAAAAGAAAACTTGGAAATAGACAAAAGGACGACTTTCAATGCCACACTGGGATACTGTCTAACAGTTCACACATGCATAAATTATTTGTTTGACTTTGCTCTTTTTTTTATTTTTTTATTTTTTGAGTGACAGGGTCTCACTATGCCGCCCAAACTCCTGCCATCGAGCTATCCTCTGACCTCAGCCTCTTAAAGTACTGGGGTTACAGGTATGAGTCACCACACCCAGCCTGTTTGACTTGCTCTTTATCAGACTCAGAAGTTACTTGTCAAGTTGTAGATTTTTACCTAGCAGAGATGCAAATGGTTTCTACCTGGTAAAGAAGATGACCCTACAGGTGGTGACTTTATTGCCTTGTGGGACATTAACCAGTTTTGTCTTTAATGTAGCGACTTTATTTCAGCTTTCTGTTCCTGGCTTACCATATTAGCATCTCTTTCTCAAACTCTCCTTTGAATGATTTTTGTTATTCTGCCATTCTCCTGTTCAATGAGGTGTTAATCTTCGACAAGTGTTCATTCTGTATTTGTAGGAGAGACCTGTTTACAACTTTTAAGAATGATATTTTGATTGCTCTTAGCCACTACTGTCCTTCTCCCACTATCAGCCCCTGCCCCGATGGAAAGTCTGCTTCTCCTGAGAGGTCTACTTCAAAGGCACCTCTTTGTTATGCTTTCTTTGTCCAGCCTTCATCCTCTGATTACTCCATCCATGTCACTCATCCTAATCCCCCCTCACATCCACATCTCTATAAGATGATTGCTCTGTAAGTAATTAGGAGAGATCAGAGACCAGATTCCCCCTTCTAACTACTGATCTTTGTTATAAATTAACTGCCTCCTTTTTTGTCCTGTACCTAACTCAGATCAGATGACGTCCAAGACCCCATGACTGTTACATTTTCAGTATAGAAAGTTAAATATACATTTTCCAAAAGAGAGACCACCTTGACTTATCAGATCACCACAACTGTGCATCAAGCCTTATATAGAAAGATGCTGAAATTCTGTTAAGTTCTTCTGAAGTTTTTCTATATTAAGCCATCACAAACTTCCACACTTCAGTACATTGACTTTGATGCTTTGAAATCCGTGCTTTCCGGGAGGCCCATCTTCAACTTTGGACTTGAATAAAATCTCTTTAAACTATATCCTGACCCTTTTAATTATTTTAGATTGACAGTGTCTATAACACACGCACAGCCCTGATAACTCCCCCTCCCCCAGCAAACAGAGGCTTCCAATATGGTGACCTTCCTTGATGCTTCCTTCTGAAGTCCTTGCTTTGAATCTCCAGTGGAAAAGAGTGTGACTTCACAGGGACAGCACACCTCTCCTAAGTTGTTTGATGAATGAATGGATGGATGAGTGGATGGATCATTAAAAATCAGAAGGACAAGCTTGGCCCTTTAAAAAGCTGCAATTTAGCCTCCAAATCCCCAGGTAATCTTGGGCAGACCTCTCTCTGGCTCTCAGTTTCCTGACCTATTAACTGCAGGAGCAGAGTGGGTGATTCCCGTCTCTGCCAGCTCTCAGAGTCTCTGATTGTGTTATGTATGCTAGAAATTGATTCACAGACAAATCTTTGAACATCCAGACACTCGATGACAGTAAATTTAGAAAGAAAAAAATATTAATGATGTGAAATTCAAAAACAAAGCAAAAACTCTCCCATCAAAATCAGAGTTATATTTGTCAGGAAGCTGCAGAAGCCTGCGCTGATGGAATGAACTCATTCATCGGTTCATATTTATTTATGGGGTGATCTCTGGTAGCAAGGTAAGCCTTCTCTCCATCAGTGTTGATTAGGAGGGCCAGGAAACAGGAAAGTTTTAAGTTCATTTCAGCAGAACTTGACCCTGAAAGGTACCTATAGAAACCTAGAAGAAACTTAGCTTATTCTTTAGTCTTTTTGCCTCAGCATAACCATTAGCAAGCATTCAGACATTCTACTACAGAACAGGCAGCAGCCTATCCCATTCCCCTGGCAAATCTCCTTCAGATGCAAAACCAGGACAGCCTAACCATTCATGGTTTAGCATAATAATCTCTAGTAAACTTTTAGGCTCCTTGTCAAGACAGAAGATCAAAGATCCCCGTCTGACTGACCAAAGTCATAAAAGTAATAATGAGACCACCCCACCTTTGGTCAAGGAATTTGTGAGTTGCAAATGCCTGAGTTTACAAATTGCAAATGTCTAACAAGTCTTTTGCAGGAATCCTCTCCCCCCCCTCCCCACTAATCAGCCCTCTGTGAACTACATGATACAGTTAAGCCCCACCATGGCAGCAATCATGTGACTAACCCACCCATCTGCCTGCTATTCATTACCTGACATCATCGGTACCTGTGCTTGTCTACCCCTTTGTGATGATGTGGAAGCAGACCACCACCCAATCACCTTAATGATCTTCCCCCATCAAGGGAAATGGTAAAAAGGACTCAACCACAAGCAACCAGTGGCCATTGCCTTGCTAGAGTCTGGTGTGGCCATGTGCTCTTTGAGCCATGGCTGTCGCCATGCTTCCTGGCTTTGGTCCCCCTCCCCCACCTTGGGGAGGTAAATCTTCTCTCTTCCTTCTCTTTCTCTCTCTAATTTACTTTTAAACAAACTTTTCTTTCTTAACCTTTTTGTGTGTCGCAATTCTTTGCATCTACTCAGATCTCTGGGTTCCCAATGCGTACCTACAGCTTGCCAGCCCTGGCGGTGCTGTGTGCCTCCCTCACCTCATCTCTCCATCCACCCTCACCCTGTCCTTCAGAACCCTAACAGAGCCTTCCACCATCTCCTCCCTGAAATGCGTTGTAGGTGGCCTGAGCTAACCTTGGCATCTGTGAGTCGTGAATAGGAGCAGGGTCCAGAACAATTGGCCACCTGCCCTTGCAGATAATTGAAAAGAAAGGAGCTAAGAAGCTGGCATCTCCCCTTGGGTGAGTAATTTGAGTTTTGACAGAGAAGAGAATTTTCCTTTTCCTCAGCCTGGGAGCATGGCTTTCTAAACCCAGAAGGTGGCATCTATTCCCATTTCAATACAGACTGATTTCTGGCTGCCTGGGAACCCCATGGTTCTTTTCTGTCGAATTTGCATTGCAATGATTGGAGACTGCAGGAGATTGGGATCCATTTTTTTTTTTTTTAGCTGTGCGTTTATCAATGCAGAAGTCTGCCCAAAGTTAACTTCATCTTGTCCCAGGAAAAGCACCCCCCTCCTACCCCATGCCCAATCTGATACCTACTTCAAAATGAAAAGAAGAAAAGTTTAATAAAAATCAAAAGACTCACTAGACTGAATACTTATCATCACTGTGGTGATCAAAAATGTGTAAGAATATCTCACAGAAGATGTACAGGGAGTCAGATTAAGAAATTCTGTCCCTGAGAAACAGGCAGCTTTCTTCTTCAAAGCTCTGGTGTATCAAAGTCTCCTAGAGAAAGAGAAGTGGGTGGGAGATAGAAACTGGGTTTTGAAGACAAGTTCTGGGGAGACAGCAAAATACTCTCCAACTTAATAAGGAATTCTCACAGAAAGGGTAGGTTCCTGGTTATCTGCACTAACAGAAGGTCTCAGAAAGTCAGAACTTCAGATTGCTGGGCCCAAGCTGTCACTGAGTCTTGAGTGAGGAAACCAAGGCACAGCAGGGATGGTGATTCACAGGGAGATTGAGGTCTGCTCAAATGTCACCCTGTGTAAGCCTTGCCAGGGTGTTAATTTGCTAATGAGACAATTCCACTGGGGTGTGGACACTTTCTGGATGTCAACTGAGCATCAAAGCATGAGGGAAATCAGTCCATTCAATCTGTGAAGAGCTGTCAACTACTTGGAACTCAGCCAGTCTGGAACCTGTAGGTAATTACACAAGGTTATATGGAGAGTTTTCTACAGAATTAGACTTAACTCCTGATAGTCCAACTCTCAGTGCAAACCTATGACATAGTGAGTAAGAGATGTTCTCCAAAAAAGACAGGCCAGGTCCAGGCCCTGGTTCTACCAGCTGCTCGTCAGGTAACCTTGGGACTTACTTGACTTTCTCCTCCTCAGTTTTCTCATCAGTTGCAATGGGGCTGCTGAGATTAACATCTAAAATACTCATAAATCTAGGAGCATCCTCCCATTTTCATGAAGTAAGATGAATCACAGATAACCTGCTTGATCCTGCCCCGAATCCAGGAGACAAGAGTGGGCTGCAGGGGAGTGGGGCACAGGGTAGCATCTGCCACCTGGAAGGGGACTGCACAAGATTTAGAAGCCACAGGGTCCAGGGCTCCCCAGGCTGAACTTGCACCTACTCACACTGATGTGGAAGGACCTGTTGTGAGAGGGGTCCCAGTTGGTCCCAGAAGTGAGAAGAAGCACTGTGCTCTGCCCCAGTGACCTCCTGACAACTAAGCCAAGTATGGAAGATGCTTGATGTTCTGCACACAGGGCCAAAGCTTACTGGCCCAGCCCTGCTAAATATCTTCCCTAAGTTAATTTATATGTTTGATAGCATCATTCCAATCAAAATCTTATTACATTATTTCTACAACCTGACGAAAAATCTTCAAGTTTACCTGGAAAAATAAATAGCCAAGAACAGTCAGTAAAAGTTGCAAAAATGAGAATAATGGAAAGGAAATTTTCATGTCAAATACAAGGTAGTATTACTGTTCAAAGCAATTACAGCAGTATGGCAGTGGGCGGGACAAGATACATGTAGACAGGAATAACTCTTCCAGAAACAGATCTAAGTAAACATAGAATTTCAAAAAAGGGAGATGGATTATTGATAAGTAGCAAGGAAAATCTGAGATATAAGCATTCAGACAGAAACAAAGTCCAAGTCTTATCTCATAGCATATACCAAAATAAACTTAGATGTTTTAAAATTTTAATAGAAAATAATAAAAATAAAATCATGAAACTTACAAAAGAACAAAATGTAGAACATTTTATACTTCATCTCAGAATAAGCACCATCTTTAAAAGGAAATAAATTTATATAAAAAGTTTGTGGGGTTTTTTTTTTGTTTTTTTTTTTGAGTTGGAGTCTCACTCTGTCACCCAGACTGGAATGCAGTGGCTGCTCCTGGCCACCGCACCGCAGCCTCGACCTGCTGGGCTCCAGCGATCCTTCTGCCTCAGCCTTCCAAGTAGCCAGAATTACAGGCATGCGCTACCATGCCCGGCTGATTTTTTGATTTATTGTAGAGATGAGGTCTCGCTGCCCAGGCGGGTCTCGAACCCGCGGGCTCAGGCAATCCACTCACCTCAGCCACCCAAAGGCGCGGGATTACAGGCTGAGCCACCGAGCCTGGCGAAGTTTATGTATTAAACTGCATAAAAATAAAAACAAAGTTTGCTAAAATATTAGCACAAACAGAATTCAGGGGAAAAACAACAAAAAATAAAAATTTCATAGCAGTATATTACAGTTAATGTTCTTAATACATAAAGTGCTTTTAGAAAACAACAAGAAAATAAAGTAATAACCCAAATTGGAAAATGAGCAAGGAGGAATATCTGGTAATTTGTGAAAAAAAAGGAAGGAAAAACTGCTGAAGAAAACATACAAAAAATTGCTTCAATAGTGATCAAATGCATGATATTTACCACAATTAATAAATTTTTACATTTTTATTTTCTTAATAAAGATTACTTGTCTTAAGGAAGATTCTAGAATAACTATGACAGCAGCCTGTGGAGGAAGAACCAAAGAAAAGATAAACAATTACTGGAGTGAAGGTGTTATTACCAACCAGCTCTGACTTACCAGTTGATTATGGGATATACTTATACTAAATAAGCATTCATTGCTTATCTGAAATCCAAATTTAACTGGGCAACCTTTATGCCACTTGATAGCCCCACATTGGACCAGTAAGCTTTGGCCCTGCATGCAGAACATCAAGCACCTTCCACACTTAGCTTAGTTGTCAGGAGGTCACTGGGGCAGAGCCCAGTGCTTCTTCTCACTTCTGGGACCAACTGGGACCCCTCTCACAACAGGTCTCTCCACATCAGTGTGAGTAGGTGCGAGTTCAGCCTGGGAAGCCCTGGACCCTGTGGCCTCTAGATCTTATGCACCTGCTCAGATGAACTCTAACATAATATTCAGCCAATGGGGGCCTCCTCTATCTTTCAAGAAGGGAAGTGAAGCACTTCTGCACTCAAGTGTTCAGAGGATCAACATGCTTCTTTGATCTGCTTGGCTAACCCATCCAGAGTCTCAGCATCTCATCCCTTTACTATCAAGGCCCCAAGTTACAGGAAGGATACTTTCATGGTCTGACACTCTAGTCCTCTTTCCAGTTCCTCATTTTTGCAATTAAGTCTGGGGCCTGATCTCCAGCTTTTATTACCACAGAAGCGGGGGATTCTTTGAAGACGGTCTCTGACTTACACATTACCATAATTGGTGATGGATCAACCTAAGTTCATCATATTCTCTCTCCTGAACACAATTCTTTTACTTTCTTTTTCTCTGTTCCAGAAAAATGGCAGAGGTATTACATGAGCCAGTGTAAATGTTTTTACGTGCTTTCAATCCCTCTTCACACAGGTAGGAATTTTTATAACTGACAGCTCCCAAACACCAGGAACTAATGATTCTCCACCTCTTCCAGTGGTGCCCTCAACCCTCACCCCAGCCAGTTGATAAGACAGTGATACCAACTCCAGAACCCCATCCTCGAAGTCCACGTCCTGGGTGGCAGCTTCTACTAACCAAGAGCAATATTCTAGTCAAGAGGAGCAGTCGTGGGCTGTTTGCTTCCTAATCCCAGCAGCCAAGGGCTCTTTGTAGACATCACACACTTTCCACAACCACCAGGTAAACAGAGGTAAAGACAACAATGTCGACCGTGGACCAGGCATGTCATCATCAGTTATAATCGTCAATGTGAGTTTTTGTTTTCTCAAAAGGGGTAGGGGGTGTCATGATAATTGCTATGGTGTAAATGTTTGGGTCCCCCACCCTGCTTCCAAATACATTTATTAAAATCTCAGTCCCCAATGTGATGGTTTTAGGAGGCAGGACCTTTGGGAGGTGATTAGGTCATGAAGAAGGGTCCTCAAGAATAGGATCAGTGCCCTTTTAAAAGAGACCCGAGAGGCACCATTCCCACTCCCACCTTGTGAGGGCATAGCAAGAAGGCACCATCTATGAATCAGGAAGCCTTCACCAGATGCCAAATCTTCAGGAGCCATCATTTCCAGCTTCTAGAACTATGAGAAACACATCTCTACAGTACTTTGCTATTGCAGCCCAAATAAACTGACAAGATTAACTGAGGAACATTACACATACCCATCTTCACCTTCTGTGCATTTATAAGACCAGACTCCAGATTTAATCTTTGAAACACCTTAGAAAATTGAGTGACAACTTCCTGGTACTAAGCCCTTCCTCAACACATGTAGAAAGTCCTGGATTCCCCACTTTCTGATTTATCTACTTTTTGCAGATAATAACTCCTCCCCACGCTTCCAAGGTCTGTTCCCACCTTAGGCAGGGGCTGGAAGCTGAAAGCCACTCTCCCAGGATCCCTTGCTATCCAGTTTTCGGGATTCTGCCAAGAAAGACACTTGTGTGAGATTTGGAAAGCAGACAAAAATGCCATTATTTTCCTCTAGTAGAGACAGATGTGTGGCTAAATGAGAGACTGCGGCAAATTCAGAACAAGCTTCTATGAATTTCCTGCTAGGTGCTGAAGGAAGCTAAGGTCACTGCAATGCATGCATGCCCCAGACTGCTGGGAGCTAGCAGTTTCTCCCTCTGAATGTTAGCCCTCAACCCTTCCCATGGTTTGAAAGATATCTGATTTCCTAATTTAAACACCCTTCTCAAAAAAACCTCAAGCAGTTTCTGCTTCCTTACTGAACCCTGACAGATACTATTCCCAACATTTTTTTCCAATCCTTCAAAATGGTAACAACATATTAAATGGGTTATGAATTAAGAATCTTCAAACAAACTATTGGGATGCTGGTGATATCTGTATAAAGTGGGCACAGTCAAGGGTATCCAGCACCAAACCAGAAGTTAGTCTATCACCTACCAAAGATGGACTATTCAGCTAAGAGGGACTTGGCCCTTAATGTATTAACTTGAGGATCATACCCAAGCATGGTTCCTTGGAGAGGAAAGCCCTTTCAGAATTTGAGGGATGGCCCAAAATTAATAATCAAATTATCAAGTTACATATGTTACAATCAAAAATGGTCAGCTGAGCTGCATCCAGGTCATCCCTTCCAAACATGGCCACTTACAGTGAATCTGCTCCATCTGGACTCAAGCCATTGTAGAGAAGTTGGAACACACCACTGCCAAGATCATGCCCATGGGACCAGTCACTGCCCCAGCTTCAACTCTATTATGACACAGAAGGTCAAACCTTCCTGCCTCATCAGATACCCTTAAACCTGAATGCACCTGGGCTGTGTGCAGAGAAAGGAAGCCCTCAGCCAGCATGAATATCATGGTCTGACTTGAAATACACATCAGATGCCAGAAGCACATCATTGTGACACTATAGAATATTACCCAATGATTGGGAGACCAGGCCAGCTCTGGGTTGTTCCCAGGGCCTGGTATGTTGATGACACTGAAGATGTGCTAGCCATATTGAGCATGGTCCTGTCTGTCAAGCAGCAGGGTAACTGTGAAGCCACTTCTGCGGCCCTAGAAGTGACCACCTTGTGCAAATGATCTCATTCCACTTCAAGAACAGGAACAAAGATAAGTCAAAGGACAAAAACATGTCCACAACAAGAACACATCAACTCCAGTCTCAGTCCCAGACCCAAACATGGGCATCCAGGCAGCAGGACCTGCCTCTCACACAGGGCAGCAAGCACCACATAGCCTAAATCTTATGTGATGGGCAAAAATGAGATCTAAAAACATCGTTGAAACCCTGGTTTTATTGCACAGGATGCTGTGGTGTGAGGCTTTTATGTGACACTTAATAATTTAAAATCAAGGCAATTATAAGATGTGTAATATAAAAATGTGCACACAAAAAACCCCACCCTTTAAATAGAGCAGGAAACTGCATTGGATTGGAGCTGAGACTTGATAATCTGAGGGTGGCACAGAGAAAAGGATGCTAGAGGATATCGAATAAGAAGAGCTTGATGCTGTCTCTTAGGCTCTTTGGGGATAACCCACCCCCAGAACCATCCCATGATCCTCCAGCACCCACGAGAATTTGGAATCCAGAGGCCATTATGTGTATAGACATAAGCATCCCTGGGAATCCTTGCAAATGTCAGCTGTGTATCTTTGGAAAATCCCTGATACCCTGTAGGACAGTGAAAGGAGTCTCAGAATGTAAGATCAGAACTATTGCTGTAAAGAGATATCTTGTACTCTCAGGAACTGTGGAACTGGGTCACTGTCGTTCTTGGTTGGGGAGATGCTTTGGTTACCATGCTAATGACTCCCTGGATCATAAACTCCCTTTCCCTGTCATAATCTTGATCTATAATGCCTGCAACTCTCTGTGTATCTCTGCTACATATTCAAAGAGGCTGGCAGGACACAGGGCAGAGGAGAACTAGACATCACCAGTCCGTCATACTTGCCATTCTTATTAGCTTGATGACTTTATCTGCTTCCTAGATCATAAGATTCTCCTGATTGCTGAAACTGTGGTATTTACCTGTACGCCAGCTTTGGAATTTATTTAGTTAAATGCCACCATCACCCAACATCATCACCACAATCATCATCATCACCATCACAATCATTGGAACCAGAATCATGATCTTTATTTTGAATTATTCTGCCTTCTGGCATCTGTTTCCTTCTGGTAAAGTCATACATAACTAGATGGAAAACTCATTGGGAACAAGAATTTGTGGTAATCTGCTCTTCTTTGAGACCACCAGGGTCAAAGCCATTCTCCATATCTAACTGCTCCCATACTGACTTTTTAAATAATTTATCTCTGTGTTTCTATCTTTCCCATGTTCTCTACTGCATTCATCTGTTTGTTTTTCTCTTTATGTTGACACTCTGTTTTACAAAGGGTTTGAATCTCTGGCCCAGAGCTTGATCAGCTCATGTCTCAATCCTCCTGACTTCCTCTCCTCAGACACACAAGCTGCATTGCCACTGTCTTGATCTTTCTATATTATTTTCTCCCTGGCACCAAGAAAGGCAACATAAAACCTGCAATGGCTCCTGCTGTCTCTAGGGAGAAGAATCTGACCTATGAGATTCCACATCACAGTTGTCCCTGATCTGTAAGGCCAGCATAACTCACCTTCTATTCATTCACACCTGAGTATCCTGTGGCACACAGGACTGTGGATGGTTATAAAGAGGCCAGCTGCACTTAGATCAGCTCCTGGTTTCCTCCAGGGTTACCCTCTTTAAACATAGTTTATTCAGATGCCATTTCCTCGTCAAGCACAGTTTGGAACATTGCACCACTTATACTGTGTGCACACGCCTTGGGACCTGCTTAACCAGTCTGGGTCCCAGTTTTACCACTTTAAGAACTGAGTATTTGGCCAGGCTCGGTGGTTCAGCCTGTAATCCTGCGCTTTGGGAGGCTGAGATGAGTGGATTGCCTGAGCCCGCGGGTTCAAGACCCACCTGGGCAACTTGGCGAGACCTCATCTCTACAATAAATCAAAAAATTAGCCAGGCGTGGTAGCATGTGCCTGTAGTTCCAGCTACTTGGAAGGCTGAGGTGGAAGGATTGCTGGAGCCCAGCAGGTCAAGGCTGCAGTGGCTGCCAGCGGCCTCTGCACTCCGCACTCCAGTCTGGGTGACAGAGTGAGACTCCAATTCCAAAAAAAAAAAAAAAACTGAGTAGCTCTAGTGAATTAATTTACCTTTTTATGCTACAGTTTCTTCCTCTGGAAAATGGGACTCACAATAATACTAACAACAGAAAAACAAACTTTCAGAAGTTGTCATACAGAATGAACTGGTTACTTTAGAAAATTCTTGACATCACTCCTGACTTGAAAAAAACATTCAACCAATGGTACTGGAGTGGCCTTGTGTTTTGTTATCATGAATTCCTAGGCCAACACTGACTGAATTCCCAACTTCCCTCAGACCACCTGGAGCAGATGTTGTCTATTTTTCACATAGTTGCACTATTGACACTGAACATTCTAGAGAGTTCCCTGAGGGCAGTAGTCACACATCAAACAGCCTCCATTATCATTCCTCACAAAACCTCATGCATATTAGGATGCACAAATTTTAGGAGCCCAGTTCATCTATGATGGCTGCCTACCCTTGAGGTAGCAGAGACAACATCTAGGTCTGAATTTGGAGAATTTCTGAGGCAGAGTATCCCTGAGCAAGAGTCCCCAAGAAATAATGTTGCATGACTGATGTTTTCTCCTCAAATCTACAATCTCCATAGTTGATTTCAAAAGAAAAACAAACTAATTAACCTGTTGAAAACATCCCTCTAATCAATTGTGTATTTCATGGTTTCATTAGATATGGGGCCAAACTCAACCAGGCAATCGTATTTAATTCCTTGCATACCAGTTTACAGAAGGATAGCTTATGGCAGCCTGCTCATTAGCAGTGTAAGGTAGGATTTCTGCTGCAGGTTAATCCCTTTTTATAATTAAACCACATTAGGGCATCCCAAGATATCACAGAGCCCTTGATGTCTTATGATGGATGGGAGGACTGATTACAGTTTGGAACCTTTGCAGACAGCTGCTTTTTCCTTCACCCTTTCCTGAGCAGTCATTGGTGTTTTGCCAGAGGTGGCCATCTTAGTTTGAGCACTGCTGCTATAACAGAATATCTGAGATTGTGTAATTTATAGAGAAAAGATGCTTATGAGGATCATGGTCTGGAGACCGGGAAGTGCAAGATCAGATTGCTGCACCTGGCAAAGGTATCATAACATGGCAAATGGCATCACATAGCAGGAACAAGAGAGGCAGCCTCACATCAGGACAACCCGCTCTCATGGAAACTAATGCAGTCCCACAACATTGAGGACCCTCTCCCTTGAGAAAGGCATTAATCCTTCAGCCTGAGCTTTGGGGAACAACTATATTCAAGACAGGGCAGTGACTTTTCTTGAGTTGTTTGACTTTATCAGGCTGCCAATGGAGACTTTTAATTGGGCAGTTGTTGACAGCCCCAGAAACATTTTATATATTTAAGCAGAGTTTTCAAGGAAGAAAGGACAAGGCTAGGGTGCGTGTCATGATTTTACTCTTCTCACCTTCAACGCTTTCAACATCAGGTTTACCAACATTATTGCTACTGTCACTGTCTAAAGGTAAATGTCTCTGCCATAACTTTCAGTCAAACAACCACAAACTGTCAGCCCCACCACTTCAACTGCAGAAACAAAGGTGTGGCTTCAACTCACCCTCTCATCTGGCTACCTTTAGTTTCCATATCTGGCTACCTTTGGTTTCCATATAAAAAAAGCAGAAGAGTAAGGTCATCTCCACTTTGATCTTAAAATACTAGAACAAGAAGGAGACTTGGAGGGCTAGAATGCTGAGATATTAATCAAGATTTCCCATTGTGCTAAACCCTTTTAGGCAGATTTTTCTCTGTGTTCCATCAGAGGTAACCAATTCACTGGGGGAGAATTAGGAATTTTTATGACTTAAGTTTTTTAAAAAAAATAAAACCCATAGTAAATATCAAAACCTTAAAAAGATGTCTTTTGGAGTTGTAAGAACCAGTATATTTTAAGCACCAAAAAAAATTTAAAAACATATGGATGCTGTTAATTTAGGAAGGAAGACTGAGGCTATAAAAACTAGTTTTCCTACCAAAAAAAGAAATGAAGTTCATTGTGTTATAAGAAGGGGGAAGAGAAATAAACAGATAAGAAATGGGGCTCAGAAGCCTGTGGATCCCTAAGTCACCTCATCTTCCTCTCACGCTTACTCAAATCACATTAATAAAAAAACCTCACATCTGGATTTTTCTAAAGAACCTCTGGCCAAGAACAACTTATCCAAAACCAGGGTGACCATTTGCCCAGAAATGAGGGATTTCCCAGGCTACAGAATTTTTTCTGCTAAAACCAGGAAAGTCTCATCAGGATGAGTGGATCACCCTGTGGCAGTACTCACCTCATATTAAGATGATGAGTTCTCATGAAGGGAATCAAGCAGGATGTAGACAATGAGAGTATAAGAAGAAAAGAAAGGAAGAAACAAGGAAAGCAAATGGCAGACAAGGCGTTGTCAGAAAAATGTCATTGAGGGCTTCAGGGCTATAATCCGAACTATCACTGTGAGTTCAGAGAACTTGGTGAAAATTCAAAAAGCTAATTCAGAGCTGGGAGAGCTTAGGAAACATATGGAGGAGGAGCACAGAGAAGTGAATGAAACCTTATTTCTCTCACAGGACTCAAAGAAGTAATTGAGTAGAGAAACGTCCCCATTGCCAAAGAGAATACCACTTTGGAAGCAGCACAAAAGCAAACAAACTTTCCTGGGAAAAGATGTGAGGTGCACACAGGATATGATTGAGAAAGCAATGGGAAGTAAAGCTGAACTAAGCCAAGAATTTACGATGATGAAAGAGGAAATGATTGGAATGAAAAACAGAGAAGGTATGACAAGAGCACAACTGCATCTCTAAAGGACAGGAGAGAAATAGTACACAGACATAATTCAAGAAAACCTTTCTGAAATAAAATACAACTTGACTTGAAAGACAAAAAGGCTCATTGTATTCACAAGATATAGGAAGATACAGAATAATCAACACCATGATAGCCTGGAAAAATGACTGGAGTTTACTCATTGTAAATGAACTCTTTGAGTATGTGAGAAAACATACCAAGACACTTGGGAAGGAAAACATAACAATTCTAACTAGACTTAGTCTTCTTTAAAAAAAAAAAAAAAGATTTGATTCTAGGAGGTAGAAAAATGCCTACAAAACCTTCAAAGAAAGTTTGTAGTGTTAACTTAAAACATTCAGATATCAGAGCAAGATCAATATATTTGAGCATTCAAAGATCCAAGAAATGTAATTCTAGTGAGTAGGGAGCAAAACCTTAACAAAAGGATGTATGTGAGAACTGCCTGTGCTTCACTGCAACATTAAGAACAAAATAAGTGTGGGAATTTTGGATTATAATAGAAGGCAAATGTTATAAGTCATGACAATATAGAAATAACATAACCAATAAAGATGATAGGATAACAGAGAGAGAGAGAAGCCTGCTGAATGGAGTTGTTTAGGGTAGAAAGGGGGAAAAGTACATTCTAATGCTTCCCTAATGTATTGTTAAGTCCAAAAGATAATATTTAACTGACAATATAAGTAAATATGTATATGTAGATCTATAAAATAAAAGAGCAGCATCCAAAAGTCCCAGGTCCAGATAGTTTCAAAAATGGGTTCTGTAAACTCTTAAAGGGTAGATTATTATGATACTGCCTGAACTGTTCCAGAGGACAAAGAAAAAGTAGAAAGTTTCCAGGTCACATAAAAATACGGTGGAATCATGGTGAAACCAAAGCACTACAAAGAAAACACAAGAAAGAAGATACTAATCTCACTTATGAATACAACATCCATGCAAAATGTATTAGACACACCCTAAGCATCAGAGAACAGATTCCAATAACAAAATTTAAAAAAACCCATAACATGACAAAGCAGAGTTTATTTCAGGAATTCAGTGATGGTTCAATATTTGGAGAATCAAATAACATAACTCACTATTTCAATTGATTAAAACTGGAAAATCGTATGATTAATTCCAAAGATGTTGAAAAGTCATTTAAGTCTATTTAATTCCATTTTTGATAGGTAAAACTCCTAATAACACAGATGTTAATGAAAACTGCTTTGCCATGATCTTGTTCACATATATATGTTTGCATGTGTGTATGACCATATATATAATATATCCAAGACAAAATCATTAAACTTAAAAAGATACAGAGGAGTGTAGATTTTATAAGAGAGAAATGCATGTGTGGGGAAGGCACTGTAGATCATGAATTATCTCTGTAACTATAAACAAGAAACAGGTATTAGTGGGAGCCTTTTGGAGTAGAACCATGGGATAGAGGTAAATGAAAGAAAGACTTTTTTTTTTTTTTGAGTTGGAGTCTCACTCTGTCGCCCAGACTAGAGTGCAGTGGCCGCTCCCGGCCACCGCAGCTTCGACCTGCTGGACTCCGGCGATCCTTCCGTCTCAGCCTTCCAAGTAGCCAGAACCACAGGCGTGCGCTACCACACCCGGCTAATTTTTTGATTTTATTGTAGAGATGAGGTCTCACCTGCCCAGGTGGGTCTCGAACCCGCAGGCTCAGGCAATCCACTCACCTCAGCCTCCCAAAGGCGCGGGATTACAGGTTATTCGATTCCGAATTTCACATGTGCCTTTTAACAAGCGTATCTTTATAAATAACAATTTTGCAACATTGTTATTGTAGAGCAGTGACTTTCATTTCCAGGGGCCATAGGCAATGTCTGGAGACACTTTTAATTGTCACAGCTCCGGGGTGGGGAGGGTGGAGGTCACTAGGTGGTAGACGTCAGGGGTGCTGCTCAACAGCCTACAAAGTCCAAGACAACTGCCTACAGCAAGCATATACCTGGCCTCAAATGACACTCCTGCCGAGGTTGAGGAACTCTGTTACAGAGTGGTAATTTCTACCACAGAAGTAACTATGAGGCAATCAGAAGTGTATGGAACTTAAATCAGAGAATCTGAAGTTTCCTCTGTCATTTATTGGCTACTTGACCTTGAGCAAATCATTCTTCCACTCAAAGCTTCACTATTCTCACCTATAATTGTAAGGTGATAGTGTAAAAAATGAAGGATGTAATCCTTGGGAAATGGCCATGCAAACTCTAAACAACTCCATTTAGCCGGCTTGGCTGGAGTGAAGGAAGACAGACCCATCAGAACCCTGCCCTGGGAACTCATCGCCTGGTGGAAGAGGGGACAAATAAACAGAAAATTTCAATGTGTATTTCAGTGATAAGACAGAGACATGGAGAGAGTTTTGGAAGCAAGACTTGGAGGTCACTTCAGGCAAATAGGACATATGCAAACTAGGAAGACTTGAGCACACTGGGCACCTCCAGGCACTAATCACCTCGCAACTGGAGAAGAGCAGCTATCCACAGTCATCAAGCATGTTGCCTGTTGATCACACATGAAACACATTTGATATCCCATGCTTATCAGTAAGCACACAAGGGGTGTGTGTGTGTGTGTGTATACAGTCATACCTCAAAGATATTGCAGTTTTGGTTCCAGATCACCATAATTAAACAAATAGCACAATACAAGGAGTCCTACAAAGAATATGGTTTCTCAGTGCATATAAAAGTTGCATCTGCCAAATATTATAGTAAGTGAGCAATAACATTATGTCTAAGAAAAAAAAGTAATGTTTATACCTTAATTAAACAATACTTTACATAAAAAATGCTGACACAGAGATAGGAAGTGAGTGCATGTTGCTGGGGAAAAAACTTGCTTGATGTAAGGTTGTCACAAAACTTTATTTTGTAAAAAATAAAACCACAATATATGTGAAGAGCAATCAAGCAAAATGCAATAAAATGAGACATGCCCATATACATACAAATATGTGTATATATGCAAATGTGTATATAAATGTATATACACAAACACACAATTAAACTTCTATGAACTCATACTTCCCTTTCCTCCATGCTTACTAGTTTGTGTTCTATTCTGTGGGATGACCTAACTCGAAAAATGCTGATTACAGCCCCTTTAAATGACCTCAGGACTCAGCAGTGAATCACAGCTCAAGTTTGACACACATGATGCTTCCTCTCCAAGGTGGAGACAAATAGGGGCACACCAGTGCCCAGGGAAAAATGCATCTTCTTTGACTCCCCAGTGCCCTAAGCAAAATCCCAGGTTCTTCTGGCCTGTGGCCTCCTCACTGCAGCCCTGAGGACCTGCCAGTCCTGCCTCCACCCCCGCCTCATTCTGCAAGTGTACTACATGACTTGGTTTTTGCCCTGAGCTTCTTTGCTGTGTAGCACACCTGAACAGGGCCTGTCAGGAAAAATGTTCCTCTTGATTTTTCTGCTTCTAATGTTGTGATAGAGCAGTTTCTTTTCTGGCTGGAGCCATGGAGGGTATCAAAGAAAAGAAAAAAGAAGATTCTTGCTGAGTTAGAAACCCTTAAGAAAAATTGAAGGAATTTCACAGGACTGAGGACCAACTGCCTGAAAAAGAAGTTTGCCCAAAAGAAACTTAGAAAGGCAAAAAGGAAGTGTAGCTATAAGAAAGTTGCACACCACTGCCAGAAATGTGGGCAGAGGCTCAGGACGAGGGTCTACTTGGCTGAGACAGTAAGAAAAGTGGCGATTTGTGTGCACCTGTGGAACCCAGCCTGGCCTTTCTCCCCAGGATCAGAGGTGTCGGCGGTGCAAGCCAGAAGGTCTGAAGGTGTTACAACTTCTTTGCTTTTACTGTATCCTCGATAGCACCTTTGGCAAGCTCAGCAAGCCTTCAGTTATGCTGAGGACGGTGTATTACATGGGGGCACCCAAACCTGAAGTCAGTAAATCAGCTGACCTGCAGGTGTGGTTATAGCAAAATCAACAGAAAGCGAATTGCCTTGAAAGAGAAATCTTTGATTGCTGAATCTCTTGGTAAATATGGCGTCATCTGCAAGGAGGGTCTGATTTCTGAGATCTATACTGTTGGAAAATGCTCCAAAGAAGCAAACAACTTTCCTAGGGCCCTTCAAATTGTCTTCTCCATGAGGTAGAATGAAGAAAAGGACCTTTCATTTTGTGGAAGATGGAGATGTGAAAGACCAATTCAACAGGCTGAATAGAAGGATGAGTGAAGGTGACTACCATGACTACTTTTGTAATCTGGCCGGTTAATAACAATGAATGCTTTCAAATTGAAAAAAAAATAACATGGAGGAAAACACATAGTTTCTGGATAGATAAGTTGGCTAAGATGTAGATTTGCGCCTAAGCAAATAATCTTAAAGTTTATTATTACACAGAAAATGTTTCTAAATAGCCTTTAACTCCCCAAATAAACTTTTGTATCCCTGGGAGCAGGACACAAAAGTAAAGGATTTTAGGGTGTAAATTCATCTGTCCACAGCAGCATTGACTTGTCACCTTAGCACAGCAATGTTTTTGCACCAGTGTCAAGGATATGAAACGTGACTTTCTTGGACATAAACAGTGGACAATAATCCTTCCCTTATCTATGTTTTTATTTATTTATTTATTTATTTATTGAGTTGGAGTCTCACTCTGTCACCCAGACTGGAGTGCAGTGGCCGCTCCCGGCCACCACAGTCTCGACCTTCTGGGCTCTGGCTATCCTTCCACCTCAGCCTTCCAAGTAGCTGGAACTACAGACACGCACTACCACACCCGGCTGATTTTTTGATTTATTGTAGAGATGAGGTCTCACCAAGTTGCCCATGCGGGTCTCGAACCCGCGGGCTCAGGCAATCCACTCACCTCAGCCTCCCAAAGGCGCGGGATTACAGGCTGAGCCACCGAGCCCGGCCCTTTATCTATGTTTAGGAGTTTTCCATTGTATATGACTTTGAAGTAAGTCTGTAAAGCAGTCAAGTCTTGTTTGCCTAATTTTTTTTTAAGGGAAGAAACTGTACCCGAGAAAGCAAAAGTGACTTTGCTGAGATATCAGAGCTCCATCGGTGACCTACAAGTGGACTCTGCAGTTTACATTCACATCTGAGACTCTCTGCTGAGAGCAGCCCCTGAATGTACCTGAAAAAGTAATATTCTAAGATACTTAACATTAAAGTATGTTCAATAAAGCCAGTCGAGAATATAGAGCCCATCTAGACATCATCTTCATCAGACAGTGAAATTAAATTAGATTTCCCTGATAACCAGCCTTAGTAAGCCCATTTGCATTGCGAGTGTGAGATTAGAAATGGAGTAATTCAGTAATGAATCTACTTGCAGAATTTCTGAGCATGCATTTGGGCTCAAATCAGTCTTCCATTTCAATTCAGAATCATAAAGTTGCAGCTTTAATGGGGACCTGGGGGATCATATGGTCTAAACCCAAGATTTAAGTCTAAAACACAGCTTCCTCCAAAATGGCCATCCAGCCTCTGTATGAGCAGTGCACCCCCACCCTATATCCCCCTGACCTCCACTGCCCCTGGAATGAGAAACCCACCATAGTCCAAGGTGTCCTATTCCACATGAGGTTAACCCTGAGAGGTTTCTGTGTTAAGACAAAATCTATCTTGCTGAAACAACTTCATTCCCTCTTATTTTGGTCCTTGAGGCTTCACAAGACTGATCCATTCACTACCTGACTTTACTTTTAAAGGTTGCATCCCTTTCCCCCTTCCTGTTCCTGCTCTTCTACCTTCTATTTACTTTTAAATAGTTTGCCCTTGATGAATGGGAGCTGATAGATTTGTTCTATTCTGGATGAGACACAGGACAGGCCAGGTGGAAAAATTTCCAAGAAGGGAGGTGCCCTCCGGATGAGGCTGGGGCTGGACAGGAGGGTGGGGCTCTGACCAAGAGCACAAACTAAGGTCAAAGTATTTGCATCAAAGACAGATCTTGCAACCAAGTCTGGCTCCAGATGAGGCTGAAATCAAGGCAGACTGTGGCTAAGGTGATAGGAAGCCAGGATATGGTAGAACCACAGAAGCTTCCTGAGGACCTTCTGCCTCCCAAGACTTGACATCCTTGGATCTCAGCCATCTCAGGCTAAAGTCATTCTGGAAAGAGTCTCCATTATGACTGTCCCCTCACCTCTAACTCAACAACTGCCATCAGATCCCAGCATCATCCTCATAATGTTTATTTTGACAGTTTAATTAAAGGAATAAAATTTATGTTATTGAAATATTCTAGTGTGTCTTGCCAGGAGGAAGATATGAAGAAGGAGGGGATGAAAGTGATGGAGAAGATGAAGAAGAAAGAGGAGGGTTTGAAAGTGATAAAATAAATGAAAAAAGAGAAAGAGGAGAAGATGAATGTGATAAAGAAGAAAAGAAGGAGGAGGAGGAGAAATATAAAGGCTATAGATAAGGAGGAGACAAATGTGATGGTGAAGAAGGAGGAGAATTAGGATTTCATTTCGAATTCATACTTTTGTAAAAACTTCAAACTACTTACAATCCCCAGTAACTTGAGGGGCCATTAAGTGGTCGCTGCACCCTCACCGGATATCCCGAGCAATCCTGAAACAGAGACAAAGTGGGGCTTAGCCAGCCAGGCCTCAGTGATCCATTCAAAGAACAGCAGGGCAGCCTTCTCCACCCCGATCGGAGTCCACCAGCGAACCAGCAGTCATAAGCTGTTCCCCGCTAAGAGCTGGATTAGCTGTGCCCCAGAGGGAAGCTCATCTTGCCCAGCAGAGCCAGCGGGAAAATGAGCTTATGTTGATCTTCTTTCTTCAAATAAATGCACATTATCTACACACGTAGAAAAGATAGGCTGAGCATTTATTTAGCCAAGAAGCCCAGATGCAAAACTCCAGCGGTGATGACTCCCATAGAACAATCAAACGATCACAAACATTGTTTATCAAAGCAGTCAATTAGTAGCCACTTGACTAAAAAAGTAGTTACATACTAAAGCAGAGGATAATAGTGTTCTCTGGATACATTGTTGCTCTTTAAAGGGGCGATACCCTTTTATCCTCTCCAGTGAGTATTTGATAATCGGCTCACCCGTGGTGCTGGCCTGCTGCTAATTCAATCCAAGGGGAGGATTTACTAATTCAATCCAAGAGGAGGGCTTACAGCTGTGCGTGCTCTCCAGGTGTCATTCTCCTCCACCTCAGGGGAACGGTTGGGTGTGCCCACCTGGCCATGAAGTGCCCAGGAGCTCTGAGGTTGGGGGATGAAGGGTGATGCAACTCTTAAGGTACAGAGGGAAAAAGCACAGACTGAGAAGCTATAGATATTTATTTAGCTCTGAGTTTTCTTTGCCATAGTGCAGTGGACACAAGAGCCAAACATAATGTGACTTCTACAGACTTATTGATCATAATGATAGTAATTAGCAACATTGTTATCATTAACTAGCACTCACTTTGGTGATGCTACGGCCAGCACTCTGTGCTCATCATCCCACGGAGTCCCTAATAACTCTAGGAGAAAGATGCAGATTATGTGATGGAGAGAGCAGAGTGTCCTTAGCGTAATGTGGGCAAACATAAGAAAACAATGACTTCAACCTACAGATGTAGCAGAAGTGAAGCACAAGATGGACCTTCACAAAAGAGTGGGCCTTGGTCATGCACAAGGGAATGGGGGCATTCCTGGCAAAGGGAACAGCCTGTGCAGAGGCCTGGAGATGTGAGAGGGTGCACATACAGTCTGATTGCAATCCCTGACTCCATAAATTCCTCCCGGGATCTAGGCTTTGTTTGAGGGCCATACCCACCTGAGCTATTGTGTGCTGCAGGATGACCGCCCAACTCTGGGCTGGTTGGCCTGGACACAGATGTCCACCACGTTCTGTGTCTCCACCCCCTCCCTGAGACTTCATTTCCTCCCTTGTGAAATGGGGATCATTGTATCTACTAGGCAAATCGAGGAGTAGAAATAGCACACATAAAGAAGCTATCAGGGATGAAACAGGTGGTATGCATTCAATAAACCAGATGTTTATATACAGTGCTAGTGTCTCTTCACCCACCCAGGATAGGGAAAAGCAACTGGGGTATAGACACATCTTCAGAAAGCTGAAAGAGGCACAGAACTGCAAATGTGTGTTGTTGTTGTTGTTGTTGTTGTTGTTATTTTTATTATTAGCATCACCCTCAACAACATCATCACATTCACTATCAAATATCAGCTCATACATTATAATCATATACATTATCTTAGTAGAGCTGAGAGGAAATTATAGTGGGGTTCCTGAGGATAAATTAGTTTTCTTTCCAGAACATTGTGCTTAACTTAGAAGTCATTATGCATCTACTGGTAGAAGCTTTCTTAAAATATAGTGCAGAAAATATATGTGATGTTCTCTATGACTATTAATAGCCCAACTCTATTTATTAAGCTAAAAAAAATAAGACAACAAGAAAGAAAAGTAAAGGTAAATCTAGACTGGAAGAGAGATGGTGCACTCAGGCAAAAGCTTGTTTATAAAAGTTGATGTATTCTTTCTGAGGGCCAGGTGGCTCCTTCTCAGCCCTGGCTTGGCACCTAGCACAAGGGGTCGTGGAGAAGCGGTGGATAGTGAAAAGCAAATCACCAATAGCAGTCAGCAAATGGACAAGAGAGAATCTGCACTGGAAAAAATTCCCTGTCACCCCTCTCTGCCCAGAGTCTGGCACAGAGACAATACTCAGTGTGTGTACATTAAGTTAACAGACATTTCTGGGCAATGTCTCATGTCCTCACCCTGCCTTTGGCTGGCATAGAAGTCTATGCTAACTCTATAGCTCACAGGAATAACGTGGGGCCTCTGGCAGGAGAGAGGGGCCAAGAAGGGAGAACAAAAGTGCTAGTCTTCTTTCCCAAAGATGCATGGGTGTGCCTTGCTTGCAAGGAGGGGAGGTGTTTGAGCCACCTTCATCCCTGAGTTAAAGGAAGGGAAGGCAAGCCTGCCTCACTGGGCTTCCTCCATACCCAGGCATCTGCCACTGCCTTCCTCTTCTCAGGATGGGCCCTTGTCCTACAATCACTTGGCACTCCTTGTAACCACGTTTCTGGAACAACACAGAAGACTTCTGCGGTGGAACATTCTAGTGGACAGACAGAAGGAGGACGGGGCCTTGAGTTCCCCAAGAGCCCAACAAAGCACTAACTCCCACCAAACTCCAACTTCCTAGACCTGCTACCTGTTTCTCAGTTTCTGGAGATAAAAAACAACATGAACCATAAAGTATCTTTTTTTTTTTTGAGTTGGTGTCTCACTCTGTCGCCCAGGCCAGAGTGCAGTGGCACAGTCACAGCCATCCCAGAGTCGACTCACTGGGCTCTGACAATCCTTTTGCCTCAGCCTTCCAAGTAGCCAGAACCACAGGCATGTGCTACCCTGCCAGGTAAATTCTTGATTTATTGTCGAGATGAGGTCTCACCAAGTTGCCTGGGCTGGTCTTGAACCCACGGGCTCAGGCAACCCACTCACCTTGGCCTACCAAGGTGATTGGATTACAGGCTGAGCCACCAATCCTGGCCCATAAAATATCTTTAAAAGTCAGATATGATCGCAAGTGGCCCCTGCCACTGTTCTGTCATTTCTTTGTGGTCCCACATGTTGAGTCCCCCAGACTGTGGAAGTAGGGAGCAGAGCTGGAAACCCTAACTCCAGTCCTTCTGACATTCAAGGACTCGATGGCAATGATGGCTGTATCACTGCATCGAGTCACATCTGAGTGAAGCTGGACCAAACTTCTGCTGCAGGTGAATCAGTCAGTTTGTCTGGCCACCTTTACGATTTCCTGGAGAGATGTTCTCCAGATGCCCCCGCCCTGTGTTTTCTAGTGTGTCACCCTCTTGCTCTCTCCACTCGGAGCCATGACTGCACATGTAGTCCTTGATGATGTTCAGAAGGCTGAGAGAGGACAGAGGAGGGTCCAGGAGACATGGAAAATAACATTCAGCTCTTGTGCAAGCCAAGAATCAATATTCTCTGAAAGGCATATGGTCATTCCATCCATTGTAGCTTTTTGTGCTTCAGTTAGATGATTCCCTTCACCCTCAGCCCCTCATCCACGGTGAGGAGTGGGAAAATAGCAGGAATCACATGCCAGGCAAATGGCCAGGTTCCCTCCATCTCCATCCCTAACCGGCCCACAGCGTGACTCCCATGCCGTCTTCCCCCATGTCACTGCCTGGCCCACAGAATTGCCCTTCCCACTAATAATTCACACCAGAGCTAGAGCGGATACTCCACACCTTAGCAGTTGGACATAGGTCTGGGCACCTGATGTCAGTCCCCTGACACAGGATCCGTGCCTCCTTAGGTTTACAATACTGCTGATCTTCCTGAGTCACCACATCTTCCTCTTACTACAGTCTTCACCTTTCAGCTCTGTATACTTCTGCCCCCACCAGGAACAGGCTCACTTGCCTCCTCTGTGCAGCTGCTGTGAGTGGTGCACACTTCTGAGACTCCATTGATCACTCCATGTGGGCAGGATCTGTTTGCCATGAGTCCCTCTGGGGCAGGTTATGACTCCTCCCTCCCACAAGCAGAGGTTCCCTCCTCCATGTCCCTGAGAGGTGACACAGGCTCCAGCCCAAATGCGATGATTGGCACCTATTTGTCACTAACTTGCTGTGCAGCTATGGGCAAGTTTTTGGACCTCTGAGTCTCAGTGTCCTTACTTTTACAGTGGGGCTGTTAATAGTGGTATCTCCCTTTTGGGATGCTGGGAGGTGCAATGGGCTGAATGGCGACCCCCCAAAAGATGTGTCCCCATCCTAATCCCCAGAATCTAGCAATGTGACTTTGGAGAAAAGGTCTTGCAAATGTAATAGTTAAGAATCTTGAGATGAGAAAACCACCTTAGATTAACAAGGTCCAGGTAGGCCCTAAATACAATCATGTGCACCCTTCTGAAAGGGAGGTTGGGAGATATCTGAGACAGAAGAAGAGGAGGAGGATGTATGAAGATGAAAGAAGAGAGAGGAGCAAGGCAGCCACAAGTCCAAGAACACCTGGAGCTACCAGAAGCTGGAGGAGGCAGGGACAGTCCTCCCCTAGGCCCTTCAGGTGAGCATGACCCTGCCAACACCTTGATTTTGGACCTCTGGCTTCCAGATCAGTGAGAAAATAAATGTATTTTGTTTGAGGCTGTCCAGTTTGTGATAACTTATTAATGCTGCCTCAGGAAACTCAGGCAGGAATGTAAGTGCCCTAATAGATGCCAGACTCCTGGAGGATGCCAGGATGCTGGCTGTCCATGTGCTTGTTCATAGGAGCCACAGGGTCACTCAGGCTGGAGTGCATCTCTGAGGCAATTGCTCTCCAAGCTGCAGGGGTAGGAGAGATGACCGGCAGACAAGTCACATGCTCACCTTTGTGCCAGATGTGGAATCTCTCCCATGAGCCACATGGGCCAGGATGGGGGAGAGATGGTGCATTCCTAGGAAAATGAGGCTCTGTGATAAGAAGGAGGGAAGATGGAAGCCAAGAGGCAAAACAATCAGGAGTCCCCCACTGCTGTCCCTCTGCCTTCTCCCCCACCTGCGTGTTCCTGAGTCCTGTAGAAGCCCTACCTGATCATTGTTCTGAGCTTTCCAAAGCCAGGCTCACAACCCCCTGCCCTGGCAACTCTCAAGACTCAGGCAGTGACTGGGTCTTTACTGAATCCAACGACATCCTCAGCCTTGCTAAGGAGGCCTTCAGCGATCAATGTGATCCGGAGGTGCTGGGCCGCATCGGTCCCGCAGGGCATTCACATCCTTGAACCCTTTAGAGCCACTCCAGTGGCAGAGCCAACTCAGGCCTAAGCAGACCAAGAGTGCACTTCCCTGGTGGGTCCCTGGCTTGAATTGTACCAGCTCAGCAGTGTTGGAAGTGCATCCTTATTGATGAGCCAGCCTAAGACATGCCCGATTGCTGGACCCTTCTGTGCTGCAGCATAGGTCCTGTCTTTAGGGCTACAGACAATCACACTAATGGCTTCCAGCACACAGCTGGGTTCTGCTTACAACCCAGCAATGAGGTGCTCCCTGGATCTGACCATGATGGGAGCCTTCATCAGGCGCTTCATGAAAACAGCTTCAGGGAGGAATGGGCAAGAGGCATACAGTGACTAGGGTCTGGACTGGAGTTCACCACAGGCTTCTGCAAAAGTCCAGGCTGTGCAGGGAACAGGGCTATCATCTCTGGGCAAGCCTCGAGGGCTCCAGGCAGAAAGGTGATGGGAAGTTTTATGAAGCCCAGGACAAGATTCTCTCCAGTCTCAGCTCTGGGTTCCCAGGTAGGTCAGGAAAACAAGGAGCCATGGAAGAATTGGCTCAGATGAGGAAGACAGCATTTCTCCAGGGACTGGCTTCCATTTGGAGCCTGCAAACATAGAGCACCATGGAAGAGGGGACATTGGCAAAGTGGCAGGGCATCGAGGCTGGGACTCAGGAGGCTCTGCTGCAGAGGAGGTTTTGTGTCTCTCAGCCTCTCAATACCCTTGGGGGCAGATAGAGAAAATGGAAAGCTCCAATAGGGTCACACAGCAGCTGAGATTTGAACCCCAGAACCCCAGTCAGATGACAGCTAGGGTTCACGTGTCCTGCATCTCATGAGCTGTGATCAGGCAGAGGCTTCAGTACAGGAAGCAGCTCAGAGCTCGCTCAGTTGACCCAGCTTGTTCTAAAGGTGTTTCACTCCCTCTCCTTGGTCTGCAGAGATGTCTGCTCAGGGTATGGTTAATTCAACAAGTCATCTTGAGACCTACAACCCCCAGATGTGGCTGCCACAAGCACACTGTGCTCTCTGCCCATAAAGTGCCCCTGGGCATTTCCCACCTGGGCTTCTATAGCCCTAGAGAGCTGGGAGAGCAGATTCAGATGGAGAGAAGCCAAGAACATGGCTTAGGTCCCCAGGATGATAGAGGAGGTGAGAACCTAGCAGTCAATGCAGAGGGAATTAGAGAAGGTGGGGGATGCCCAGGGCCATGCTGAGGGTCCTGCTTCTCCTTACTGGCCCAAGGTGAGCCCCAGGCCTGACAAAAGTCAAGGATCAAGGGCCACGGAGCTGCCAGGGGAAGAGGAATGAGATTCCCTGACAACTCCTTCATCCCTTCTACCCAGCCAGGTGAAATGGTCTGATGAAAGGCGATGACACAAGACCAGCAGGGACTCCGGTCACTTACCCTGAAATCCGAGAGAGCGTATTTCCATTCATCACACATCGCGGTAGAGACTTGCCAGGTGGAAGGAACAGAATGGCCCACAGAGTGGGTCAAAGGCCCTGTGGGGAGGGAAGACCAGAGGCAGAGCAGGCCCAGGAGAGTATGATGGCCAGTCAGTGCACCAGTCAGGGCATCTGTCAAGTGTCCATAGGTGGAAGGGAGCAGAGACGGCTGGCATGATAGAGCTGAGAGGATGGAGATGTGGGCCAGTTCAGCCACACCTAGATATGGGTTAACAAAGAGAGGAGCCGGCCCCTGGTGGGTGGTGGAGGCCCCTGAGAGCAGCCCAGAGGTACCATGAGGGCCCAGGATAAGAATTCAACACAGGAAGTTGTGACACACAAGAAAGACATGTTTAATGCTATTTCCTGTGCTAGGCCTGTAAGATCTCTTTAGCCCTAGGACAGTCCCCCAAGGTGGGCTGGTTCATTTGACAGTGGCTCCACTCCTTGAAGTTAAATTCGGGTCAATGATTTAAGACAAGCTAAAGGAGCCTTCCTTAGGAATATGGAAGAAGAGGGGTGAGGATGGGACAGGCATTGGATCTAAGTGTAGGAAGGATCTTACACACAAGACCCCAGGCTTGAATTCTGGCCACAGGAGCATTTTGGGTTGGATAAGAAGGCCAGCTGTGATGCTGCCCTGGGTTCAGGCTGAGCTCAGGGACACTGAGTGTCACCCACACCCCTACATTGCCAGGACCAAGTTACCTGTGTGCTCTCTGCCTTGGGGGTATCCTTCTTACAATCTCAGGAGACCCATCCTAATAAGGCTTCCTGAATTGATACACAGGCATTTCTTAAAGCATTCCCAACACAAGGCCACTGTGATGAGGAAGCAATTCTTCCCCAGCTCCAGACCTCTTTCCATGCAGAGGGCACTCTCATCTGTTCCCTACTGCTTCTCTCTACTTCCTGACTCCCTCCACCCAGGCAGAGGAGGAGTTTCTGTGTGGGGCACTGAAACCCTGCAGCCCTTTAACCCAAGTCCCCTGGAACCTGCTTTATGCAGATTCTGAATCTTCCCTCTGCCCCTCCCCAGTGTATTTGCTGGGGATGCCAGGATGTAGGGGACAGTTCTTTGGGTCACTGGATAAGTGAGTGTTTTAGCCAGCTCAGGTTGCTATGACACAATACCAGAGACTGGGTGGCTAAACTCAAATTTATTCCTCACAGTCCTGGAGGCTAAAGTCCAAGATCCAGTTGACTCTGTTCCTGGTGAGGGCTCCTCCCTTGGTTGCACATGGCCCCTTCTTACTGTGTCCTCATGTGGTAGAGAGAAAGAGAGAGATCTAGACTCTTCCTTTCCTTATAAGGACATGAATCCCATCATGGGCCCACTCTCATGACCCCATCTACCTCCATTTACCCCCCAGAGGCCCCATCTCCAAATACTATTACACTGGGGTTAGGACTTCAGCATGGGAATTTGGGGAGGACACAAGAATTCGGCTCCTAGCGGTGAATTTAACCAATGCTGAGGTTTAAATGACAAGACCATTGACTTGTAATTCCCCAATCAGCTTTGTCAGTAATGAGAGGGATATTTTGACTCACTTTATTATTTTGTCTTATTTCTCACTGGGTCCCAATTTCAGACAGAGAAGAGGAGTGTGCTTTATGAAACCTTATGACCCAGATATATCCCTTGGGCAAGCTACTCACCTCCCTGGACCTCAGCTTCCGCCTCAGTGCCAGGGAGATGATAATTGCTTCTCGCCTCACTCAGAAGGCTCCGTGAGGGCCAGGCAATTGGGTGCTGCCTAAAGAAAGCAGAGAGTGGAAACTCAGCATCACATGGACTCAGAGAAGTCACCTGCACTGCAGATACAAATAACTCATTGGTGTCTTAATGGACCCCTTGTTTCTCATCAGTGGAAGAGAGGACATGCTGTCACGCCAATGTTGAAACTTCTAACTGCACTGGAGGGTCCAATGGAAGAACCACGTGTGCTGAGGGGAAGTGTGGTACAATACGATGATCATGCAAGCATGTGCATGTACACAGACAAACACATCCCCTGCGGGGGCTACCCACTTGAGGCCAATTCAATATTTTGAAATGGTTGGGCAAGCGGTGACTGTGATCACGGAGTCTTTCGTGATGACACAAGATTGTCCATTCAGTCAGTCATTCAACAAACACCTTTAAGCCAGACATATTCCAGGAAGCATAGCTTCACTTTGTGTTCACAAATTGAATTCCCACCACACAGTCCTCCCTTTATCCTCACACACCCTGCCTGGCATCATCTGCTTCCATGTCTGCTCAGGTAGTCCCCTGCCTGGATCCCTTCTCCCTTCTGTGTCTCCTTCTTCAAGGCCCAGCAGGGTGCCTCCTTCCACAGGCCTCCAGCTGAAGGCCGCATCTCCCTCCCTGAGGCACCCACCCCCAACTCCCCAGCAGCAACTCTGCCTGGAATGAAGCACTTGCTCTACCCTCTCAACATGTCAACATTCCTGAATGCATCAGAGTTCTCCCAGGCAGCATCAGACAGCTGGAAGGCTGGGGCTCTGCTAACCAACCATTCTGGTTTGTTCAGGACAGAGGAAGATACGGGAGGAGGGACTTCACTGATAAAACCAGGAAAGTCCCAGGCAAACCTGTGCATGCTATCAGGGGCTACCTGTTCACCTGGCCATCTGGTAGAAGTCCCAGCTCCAGGTGCTCAGCTGCACCCCTTCCCTTGGCCTTGGAATTCCCACCATGAGGTCTCGGCAGTAGTCCCTGCTCAGGTTCACGTTCAAGGATATTGGACAGTCTCTTTCAGCTTTGTCTACATCTGTCCCTGCAGTAGTAAAGGAGTGGCCCATCTCACTTCACCCATTCAGTAAGAAAAAAAATCAGAGAAAGTCTTTGCTTTGTCCTGAGGTGATTAAGGTTCTTAATGATATACAGAAGCAGCAACCTTTCTATTCGATCTGTCCCCTAACTCCAGGAAGATTAAAGGTGCCCACCTAGCCACATAGTCAGCCAATTAGTCATGCCTTGCTTGCAGTCTGGAGGGTAGCAGGCCACAGGGGTCTTCCAGAGCCTCTGACCCATGGTCAGCCCTGTCAGCCTCCTCTCTACTCATGCACATGACCTTGTTTACTCTGAGCTCTGCAGAAGTTACAAACTGCTCCTCTTCTGAGCCTTCTTGATACAGATAGTCTATGACCACACATTCAGGTTGTGTTAGCACACTCATTCACCATTTAAAACAAACAAGTTAAAACCCAATGATGATGATGATGACGAAGATGATAACTAGCATTTACTGAGTTTCTGTTATGTCCCAGAGACTCTGCTCAGCACTCTACTTACAGTATCTTATTGAAGCACATAAATTTGATTTTCACTTTTAAAAGGTTTTAAAAAAATTATACTGGAAAAGTATAGATACACTTTATGACAATTTAAAATATTCTTTGAAGAGCCCTTTAGACCCATAACAGATTTGCCCCTATTCCCTGGATGCTTTGAACAAATGTACCAGGATATTGCAGGCAGTTCTTTCACTATCTCAGGGTGGTGTGTGTGCGTGTGTGTGTGTGTGTGTGTGTGTGTGTGTGTGTGTGTGTGTATGTGTTGTGCAAGTTCTCTGGGGTGAGTACCCAGGTGTGCGCACCTGCACTCAGGTCCACGTGTCTGTGCCCCGCAGGTGTGTGGCCTCTAGTCCAGATCTGCCTGAAAGCCCTCCCTCCAACCCCTTTCTCTTCCACTGCCTAGTTGGGAAGGAGAGAGAGCAGGCCTCTGTTTGTTCCAGAAGAGACAATTTGAAGCAACGCTGGCAGAACAAAACCCTGGCCTAATACCTTTCCAAAAAGCATATTGCTTTTGTAGCCGCAGCAGCTGAGAGTCCAACAGCTATTCCCCAGACAGCCCAGCACAGAGCATTGCTATTTTTAGACTGTATCACACCTAAGAGTCTGTGCAGAAAAGACACTGTGCCAAGCAGACATGCTATTCCTTCCTCCAACCACCACTTAGCCTGATGCAGAAGCAGCAGCCTGCCTGCATTTTTTTCTTAATGTATCAGATTCCAGCAACAATGTGGCATTCTCTTTGAATTCTTTTCAAGAGTCTGGTATATAGTCATCCCTCTTGATAGCTATTATTACGGTGCCCAAGTCAATTCAATGCCAAATGACAGAATGAAAACTGAAAAAAATAAAATAAAATAACCATCACGTACACTTAACTTTTTGGGCAGAATATCACTACATCTGGATGTCTGAGTGTGTTTCGATGTTTGGCTGCATTTTCAGTTTTCACTGAGATGTTTGGCATCAAGTGAAATATTCACACCCAAAATAACATTTACTTGGGTACGTGCAAAAGCTCTTTACATTATAGAGTAAAAAAGCACTGGCACTTTTGAAATGTTGGAACCAACGTGCAATTTTTCTGGGAATAGAAGGAAATTGCTGACAAATGTTCATTTTTGTTAACTTCATCACCTTCCTTGTCACCACCACTATCATCATGATCGCCACCCTCATCCTCACCATAACCAGCAATATCACCATCACCATCACTGTCCTCATCATCTCCATCATTATTATCGTTACTGCCATCATCACCACCATCATACCATCACTATCACCATTGCTACCAATATTATCACCATCACCAACAGGATCATTATCACCATCATCACCATTATCTCCACCGTCATCATCATCATCATCACCATCATTATCATCACCATCACCAACATCATGATCCCCGCCCTCATCAACACCCTCATCAATAATGTCACTATCACCATCATCACCCTCATCATCTCCATCATCATCATCACAACTGTTATCATCACCGTGAACCCCACCATCACGACCGCCATTATCACCACCATCATCATCACCATCATTATACCACCGCCATCAATATTGCCATCAACATCACCATCTCCACCATCACCACCATCATCATCCTCCTCCTCATTATCACTTTTATGACCATCGTCACCCTCATTGCTATCTGTAACCATCAGGTAGTAACTAGATGCCCAGATCTATATTCAGGTCTGTTTCACACATTATCTCTGATCTGCACAGCCACCTTGCAGCATATGCACTAGATTTTATTTATTTATTTATTTATTTTTCAAATATGGTGCAGAGAAGTTAAAGTGACTTTTTCAGAACTAAGTAGCCATAAATGATAGGAGTTTCCAGATTTCTGAAACTCCTTAGCCCTTTCCATCATACCAGCTTGCCTCAAAATCATGGATGACTACCATAATAAGGGATCTCAGCAGTCAGTTCATTAACCTCTTGAGTGACTGAGGAAATTGCTCCTGCATTGAGTTATTCTCTCAGCCTGTTAGTGTCCTCCTTCACAACATGGTCTCCTGTGAATGTGCCTTGTCTGGGACCTCTCTCCTAACTGGCCACTCAGTAGGCAGTCTTGGATCAAGACTTCTCCAGCTGCCTGGGTTGGTTCTTGGCCATTTGTAGGTGTTCAGTGAGTGAAGTGTTCTTTGGCATGGGCACTGTGTTGATCTAATCTCAGTAAGGAGCAAGCTTTGTGTAAGGAAACAGTTTGCTTCTGAGCCAGGAAGAGCCATCACCCAGACCACACTCCACCACCACCTGGCCAGGTAGCCTTAGACAGGCCTCAGGGTCCTTGAAATCTGGAAGTCAATCTGAACCCTTCTTTGCCTTCATGCTCTCATTCCTCATCAAACCCTATATCTTTTATTACCAAAGTATTTCTCGAACTTGCCCTCTTCTTTCTCCAAGTCCCATTAACTCAGCAAATTTAGAAACAGGAGTTGATCTCATCTTAGTAACAATGGTCTCTTCTTTCTCCAAGTCTCACTTTTTCAGAATATATATATATATATCACCCTCCCAAACTTCTGCCTCACCTGGCCTTCTTCATCTATGGAGATGGCCCTAAAATAGACCCAACTGCTCACAGAAAACAAACAAACAAAACTCACGAAAACTTGGAACAGATCTTGACCTCTCCACTTTTTCCTCAAGTCCTGTACTCAAGTGTCAGTAGGTCCCATCAACTTCAGCTTCACCATACAGCCTGACCTAGCATTTCTCACACCTCTACTCCACTGTGGCAGTCTAAGCATCTCCTTGTTGCTGGGATTACTGCAGTAGTTTCCTGACTGGTCTCCTGTCCTGACCCTGCATCTCAGCCATCTGTTCTCCACCTGGCTTGCAACTCTTGTAATTAAAACCTACAGTGGTTCCCATTACACATCGTGTCATACCCCAAGCAGCAAGTGTAGCCTCCAAGACCCTCAGAGATTCAGTCCTTCTCATCTTCTTCAAATTCTTCTTAGCTACTCCACTCCTCCCCCCTCTGCCAACCCCACATACATGATCCCAATACTTATCTTTGACCACTCATGGCTTCACTGCTGCAGCCATGGCAGCATGGGGGCTCTTCCATATCTTGTCTTGCCCAACTGGTTCTCCCTACATTCCACCCCCCCAGTCTTAGTTTGAAGTTCACCTTCCCATCATAGGCATCCCGACCCACCGAGTTGAAGTCAGATCACTTTCTTGTCAGTGGTCACAGCATGAATTAGAATGTGTAAATATGTATCTGCTTGTTTGTTCAATATTTTGTCTCCTCTCATCTCTGCCTGGAATGGAAGCTTCCCCAGGCTTCCATTCTTCAATGAGTCTTCAGCACTGATGGCAACAGCTGGGTCCCAAAAGGGCTCAGTGCATACGTGCTAGGTGAACAAATCATGGCCATTCTCTCCAGGTCACTCTGAGGTCAAATTAGGGAAGTCTGCCACATGACAGCAATGTGTATTCCTAAGTCAGTAAATAGTCAAACCCCAGAGCCAACCACCCATGGTAGGACAAATCCACCCACCCGGTTAAAAAAAAAAGGAACCTGAAATATACTACACATTACATATTAGTTATCACATTTAAAGCTTTCAATGGCATTTGACATAACATTTATTTCTACCAATGTACAAAGGAACACTGAGGCTAAGGTGACAATTTGCCTTAGGTAACATCCAGCAGTAAAGTAAAGAACCAGGACTCACAGTGGGTTCAGCCTGGAGTCTTACCTTCTTCCTCCCATGGCCCCACCCAGTGCAAATGGTTCCTCTCCAAACTCCACACATGGGCTTGAGGAGAGAGGACATGAACAGCCCTGGCCAAGCTGCCCTGCCTGACCGTGGGCCCAACCCCCAAGCAGCTTCATTGTGACATCACTGCAGACTTACAGCCTTACTGTCAAGGGCAGGGCCTGTCTGCCATGCTTGGTGGGCCTCTCTGCACCACTGGAGCTTGTAGGTTCTGCTTGAGAAGCTTTCATTATCCTCCCCCCAGCTCCATCCTGGGACTGCCATGCCTACCCTAAAGAGGCAGCCTACACACCACTCCCTGGCCACAGACACCTCCATGTAGGACAGCTTTCAAGCAGATTGCTCTTCTGTGTGGCCAGCTCCTTGGAAAGATGGGGAGACAGGAGTCCCCGAGAGGTCCGTGAGTGGGTGATGGATAGGGACTTGTCAGTCCAATGCTCCTCTGCTCTATAGAGGCAGCCCTGAGTGCAGATCAAGAAGCCAAGGGGATTTTGGAAAATGACAGCTGGAAGGGTCTATCTCCATGCATCAAACCAACTCTTTTGTGAAGCCTTCATATCTGACACATGACTCAGCAACTTTAGAAGCAGGAGCTGACCTCATCTTAACAACAATGTGTCTTAGGAAGCAGCAGAACAAGCATTTATGAAGTGTCCACAAATGCCAGACATCAGCTTGAACCACGGAAGGCAAACGCATCAAAACATTTTCGTTCAAAACATTTTAGTGCAGGCTCTGGGAGCATGAGCACTTGAACTGGAATCCAGCTGTGCAACCTTAGACAATGATGATGATGATGATGACAATGACAATAATGACAGCATAAACCTTGGACCCTGCTCCCATGTTGTAAAATAGCAATGGTGTAAATACCTACCTCACAGGGCAGTTGCAGAGACTACACAGATAAGTCATATATTATACCTGGAAGAATACTGATTACATAGGAAGGACACAACCAACATTAGCTATGAATATTTTCTCCTTAAAGATGAAGACTCTGAGTCCCAGAGAGGTTTTAAATGCACCAGAATCCCCTGAAGAACAAATCACCGCAAAGGATTTGAGTTGTTGCTCTCTGGAGAGCTCTCTTCCCCCCTTCCTCACCTCCTCTGATTGTAGATCCAAGGAACAACATTCTGAAAGCATTGGTGAAGAATGTGTCTCATCAGAGGTTAGGGAAATTCAAATACAATAATATAATAAGAATATATGGCGTAGGGAGAAAGCAGTGAACAATTCTTTTCCAAACATGTGGTCCCTACCATGGAAGGTGGTACATTTACAGGAAGCAGTGACAGAAGGGTGGATGTAGAGCAGCAATCTCACAAACTCTGAGTTCCAGTCCTGTACCCAGCATTGACTGGGTCTGAAATCAAGGATCAAGTTGCTGCTCCTCTAAAACAAGAAATTGCTAAGTTCCTTCCTCCCACTTAACATGCCACAGAGTTCCCTCCAATCTATGCACATTGGCCCCAAGGCCCTCCTGCTAGCCAGAGGAGGGAGGTGGAGGAAGCAGCCCCTGCCCTCCGATATGCCCAGATAAAACAGAACAGGGCAGGAAGCTACCATGTGCAGAGAGGCTGCTGTCCAGTACTACCTGGCCTTCTCTCAGCCTTGTACAGAGAAAAATGCCATAGCTGCTAATTATCCTCAGCTCCAGCTGTTCCACCAGCCACTGGCCACAGGCTTTGTGGTATATCAGGCCTCACACCCCAAATGCCAGACCCAGGTGTGCATTTATCATTCCCGTTAAGGGCACCATCTCCATGGGCCTCCTCCAACTCCCTCCCTGATGCCAGCACTGCAGTCCTCCTTGTCAGCAGCAGGTGCTCTCGTGTGATGCACACACCTGCTCCCTGGTGGGAGACTCACTTGCGGGACTTTCCACTGTCACCTGACACAGTGTCCCTTGCTAGAAGAAGGAAGCAAGCTCTTCTCTTTAATTAGCTCTAGTTTCTCCATTTAAATACATAGAAAGATGATTGTCAGATCGTTTTAGAAGCAATAGATAGATATGTAATATAGACAGATAAATGATAGATGGATGGATAGATAATAGATGAATGAATGGAGAGATAAATAGATGATGGATGGATGACAGATAGATATATAGATGATAGATAATCATAGATACATAGATAGAAAGAAGATAGATAATAGATAGATAATAGATAGATAGATGTGATAGAGATAGAGAAGAGATAAATAAACAGGTAAGTGTTGGATGGATAGAAAGATTGGTTGACTGATAGATAAGTAGATAGACCAACCCATTTGTCCATGTCCGTACACCAGTAAACAGTCAGCTCTTGGCCCCATGCCCTTAGGCCACACTGCTGCCCTGGTCTCCCTGAATCCATTCCCCAACCCATATATTTCTTACCCAGCTCACACTGGTTCCTGCCCCATTGTTCCACAGAACTCACATCACCAAGGGCACTGTGGCCTCTGAATTTCAATCCCCAGGTTTCTTTTCAGGTATTCACATGTGTGGCCTTTTGGCAGGAGATGGGGGTACAAGTGCACAGGAGCCCCTCCCGCTGGTCCCTCCCCACCTCCTCTTTCTTTCCCCTGCTTCCCTCCAGTGTTGGACTTCAGTGAATGCCTGCTTAAGATGTCCAGTAGGTCTTTTTTCTAATTTCATATTTCAAAAGTTCTAAAAAGATATAAAAATGTGAAAACTTATCACCTCTGAAAAATAAAATTGACAGTGTTGTAAGAAACAAGAAGGACATTAGACAAAGTCTCATACAAGGGCAGTTATGAGGAGTTTGCAAAAACAAAACAAACTTGTCTGTCCATGAGGGGGGGACATTAGCAACAGCCTACCTGAACCATGCTATGTGCACTGCACTAAGAATTTTATTTTCCTGACACCTATATCCATCAAGTTATATTATTATTTTCATTTTACAAGTGAGGGGATTGAGGATCAGAGTGGTTAAATATGCTGCCCAAGATTAAATAGCAAACAAAGAGCAGAGCAGGGTTTGCTTTGAGAGCCTGTCTCAGCCCCTGCAGGACCTACTGTCCAGGCCACGAATGTGTGGTTCCTCCACCAACTTTGAGTCTTCACTCTCAAGGGCCCTGACTCAGAAATGCAGCATTTCTGCCATCAGAACGCTATGCCCCTCTGCTATGATTACATGTGACTTTCTGGGGTGGCGAGAACAGCACAGATGTACATTTCCTTCACAGCTAGATAGAGATTCCCAGAATTGAGGTGGGGGAGGCAAGGCTCATAGCCCTGAGTGGCTCAGAACTCAAAAGACACAGCTCTGGCTCCAGGCAGAGGCAGAATCCTGATCCTCCCTATCCACTGGAAAATGCGGTCTCCTTCCTTCCTTTCCTTTCCTTATTTTATTTATTTATTTATTTATTTATTTATTTATTTATTTATTTATTTATTTATTTATTTTGGTCTTGCCTTTTTTAAAGTAAACATTTAGTAAATGTTACTTTAGTAAAGTAAACATTTAGTAAATGTTTAGTAAATACAAGAGTGTATTTGTGTGTATATGAGCATGTAGTGTGAGTATATGAGGTGTGTTTGTGTGAGGTGTGTGTATTTTATCTGTAAGTATTTCACTACGCACCTCCAAAAGAAAAATCTTTTTTTAAAACATATTCACAATATCATCAAATATTTTTTAAATGCTTACGTGTTACCAATAGTCTAAATTTTAATTTTGTTCAGATCTGAACCTAAATAAGACCCATACTTTAGAAACAGGTTGGTAAGTCTCCAAAAACGTTTTTCAATCCCAAACCACCTAACTCTACTTTTTTTTCCCCTTTGTAGTCCATTTAGCAAAAAAACTGGGTTGTTTTTCTTGTACAGCCCCCTGTAGACTATATGTTGTGTTTCACATGCCCCATGACTCTTGTAAACTGGGAGTTTGATTTGGGGGCATTTGAGGTTTTGGCAAGACAACTTTCTACACTGCACTTTGACTCTACTGGGAATTTGTGTGTCTGCTGAGATCCCGTTTTGTAATGTCAGCAGTCACTGAGGATCATTGTAAGTCCATTAGTCAGTAAAAATGGAAAAGGATGACTTTCTAATTCTAACATTAATTCCTCATGTGACAGTTAGAATATTTATAAAAAGGAAATCTCCCATTTTAATTATCTGTTTACTCAGAAATAAAGTTCTTACATGCAAAGCAGGGAAATGTATTTATTTCTTTCCCTTTATCAGTTTTCAAAATAATGAGTAGTTTCCCTGTCAATCCCCTAATAATGACTAGTTTTTTACTTTTAACTTTAATATAAGCTCAAAAATCGAAACATATTTAAAGTGTTATATCCATTGAAGTTAATCAGTTTAAATAATACCAAAATCTTGGTTGAAAGAATCTGAAGTCTGGGTGAGTCCTTTTTTTCCCCATTCATTCTTTTTTTTCTCTTTAATATTCTAAAATTATAATAAAATATGCATGATGAAATGTATCATTGTAACCATTTTGCAGTGCACATTCAGTGGCATTAAGCACATTCATGATGCCATGCAACCACCATGACTACCTAATTCCAGAACTTTTTCATGACTCCAAACAAAAACTTACAAAAGGATGTTCATTCATAAGTATACTTAACTTGAGTCTTTCTAAGAACCTGATATGCCTTTTTCTTTATTTAAGCTTGTTTCATTGTCTTTAAGAATTTTATAGTTTATTTTATATAACTTTTGAGCAATTCTTTAAGATTTTTTTCTAGGGGGTGTGTGTGTAATGTATGTGATGTGAGTATGTATGTATGTTTGTATGTTGTGTGTTTTTATTTTGGGTGTGAGCTTGTGGTATCTGTGTATAGTATGATTGTATGTGCATGAGTGTGGTGTAAATGTGCGTATGTGTGAGGTGTGTGTATTTTGTGTGGGGTGAGTGTGATAAGTGTGCATGTCTGTGGTATCAACGTGTGTGTAATGTCAGTGTATATGTGTATGTGTGTGTTCATGTGATATGAGTGTGCGTAATGTGTCTGGTGTCTGTGGAGTAAATGTGTGTATGCATGCACATGTGTGTTGAGAATGTATAGGTTTTGTGTGTATGTGAGCATGTGTATGTGACAAGAGTGTATTTGTGTGTATATGAGCATGTAGTGTGAGTATATGAGGTGTGTTTGTCATATGAGTATGTGTATGCATACATATGTAGTGAGAATGACTATGTCTTTGTGTGTGTTTGTGAATATGTGTATGTGGTGTGAGTGCATGTCTGCATATGCATGTGTGGTGAGAGCATGTGTGCTTGTGAATATATGTATGTGCATGTGGTGTGAATGTGTGTGAATAGTGTGTATACACTGGTGGACAACCTTAAAGATGGCCCCTAGTGACCCTTACTTCTTTGTATAACACACTTCTCTTGAAAATGGGTTGGACTCCATGACTTGCTTCTAATAGTAAAATACAGAAAAGGTTGATGGATATTGCTTCCAAGATTAAATTACAAAGAAACTTTGCCTTCCGTCTTAGGCACTCAATCAGCCTATCCCTGTCAATTGCTTTAATGGAAGCCAGCTGCCATGTTGTAAGCTGCCTCATGGAGAGACCACATGGCATGGAATTGATCTATAATTTGCCAGAAGGCAGTGAAGACCTGAGAACTGCCAATAACCATGTGAGTGAACTTGCAAGTAAATCCAATAACTCCAGGTAAGTCTTGAAATGACAGCCTGGCGAGAGCTTTGTGAGAGCTCTACCTTGAACCAGGGGTGCTTGGCTATGATGTGAGCAGATTCATTACCCTTAGAATTGTGAGTCAATAAATGTTTGTCTTAAGGTTGGGGGTAATTTCTTATACAATGACAGATATTCTAACAAGTTTGGGCATAAATCTATAGGGATACAGTTTGGATATTTGTCCCCTCCAAAACTCATGTTGAAATGTGATTCCCCAATGTTAGAGATGGGGCCTACTGGAAAGGGTTTGGGTTTCAGGGGCCATTCCCTAATGAGTGGCTTGGTGCCCTCCCAGAAATCATGAGTGAATTCTTGCTCTATTAGTCCACGTGAGAGCTGGTTGTTTAAAAGAAGCTGGCATCTCTCTTGTTTCTTCTCTTGCCATGTGACATGCTTGCTGCCCTTTCACATTCAGCCATGAGTAAAAGCTCCCAGAAGTCCTGACCAGAAGCAGATGCTGACACCATGTTTCTTGTACAGCCTACAGAACCATGAGCTAAATATAGATCTACCTCTTTTCTTCATAAGTTACTCAGTCTCATATATTTCTTTATTGCAATTCAAATTAAACTAATATACATTAATGATTCTTTCCCTTTGTTTTTTAGCTAAACATTTTATTGAGATAAATACAGATTTATATGAAGTTGTGGAAAATAGTACAGAGTGATCTCATGTACCTTTTACCGAGTCTGCCTCAATGGTAATATATTGCAAAAATATGTACACATTATATACAATGCAAAAGTACACAATAAAATATAATAATCATGATATTGACAGCAATATAGTCAAAATACAGAGTATTTCCATCACTACAAAGATCCCTTATTTTGCCCATTATAACCACATCCAGTTCCCTCGATTTCTATGCCTTCCTTAACTACTGACAACCAGGGATGTGCCCTCCATTTTTATAACTTTGTCAGTTCAATAATGTTATATAAATTGAATCCTACAGTATGTAATGTTTGGAGCTGACTTTTTCCCCTTATATAATCCTCTGGAGGTTCATTCAGGTCATTGCAAATATCAACAGTTTGTTCCTGTTTATTTCTGAGTGGCATTCCATGTTATGACTATGAATGTACCATAGTTGTTTAATGATTCACCCACTGGAAACCACATGGGTTGCTTCTAGTTTTGAGCTACTATGAATAAACATTCAGACAGAGGTTTTTGTGTGAGCATACACATACCCAGGAATAAAATTTCTGGGTCATATGTTAGTTACATGCTTAGGATTTTAGTTTTCTAGTCCAGAGTGGCTATACCATTGAACATTCCTGCCAGCAATGTATGAATGTGTGAGTGATCTGAATGAAGTTGAATATGTTTTCCTGTTTATTTGCCATCTATGTATCTTTTTTTTTTTTTTTTTAAAGAAATGAGGACTCACTGTATAGCCCAGGCTGGTCTTGAACTCCTGGACTCAAGCAGCTCTCTCACTTTGGTCCCCAAAAGTGCTGGGATTACAAGTGTGAGCCACTACATCCTATATATCCTTTTTAGTAAACTCTCTTTTCACATATTTTTCCCATTTGGACATTTTTAAATTAATTTTTAAATTTTTTCCTTCACATTAATATAATCTCACTTTTCTTAGTTTGATCAAATACAAAATTGTATTTACTGATTTTTGAATGTTGACAATCTCTGTCTTTTAAATGGTATGTTTAGCTTGCTCACATTTAAAATGATTATAAGTATAGTTAGATTATAATCTGACATCTTGCTAGCTGTAGTCTCTTCCTCTTATTTTATTTTATATTACATTTATCTTCTTATTCTACATTTTCTCATTTTAATTGTTAAGTTTTCTACATTGTCTAATTTATTTAATTATTATAATTACACTCTAAAATCTTTTTAAAACTAGGTTTTACAATGGTGTTTATAAAATTATCTGAGTCAAAATTCAATTTTTTAATTTCATGTGTAGTAAAAGGTTCTTATAACAATATATTCCCTATTTCCTCCAATTTCCTGTGTCAGTTTTTGTTTTTACATTTTAAGATTTCTTTATCTATTCCATATATTATGCCTTTGTCAGATATGTAATTTTCAAATATTCTCTTCCACTTTGTAGCTTTTTCTCACTTTCTTTTAACAAGGGCTTTGCAAATCAAATTTTTAAAATTTTAATGAGGTTTCATTTATCAATTATTTTCCTACTGTGAATTGAGCTTTTAGTGTCAAGTCTAAGAGTTTTTTGCTTAGCCTTAGGCCCTGAAGATTTTCTCCTATATTTTTTTCTAAAAAGTTTTGTAGGTTCACATTTTAAGTCTGTGATCCATTTCAAGTAAATTTTTATATAAAAGTGAGAATTATATCAAGTGGTTTTTTTGTTGTGTTTTTGTGTGTAGATGCACCATTACCCTGGAACCATTGGTTGAAAAGGGCACTCTTCTTTCATCAAATTGCTTTTGCACTTTTGTCAAAAATGAGCTTGACACATTTGAGTGGGCCTACTTATGGATTTCCTGTTCTGTTCCATTGATCTATGTCTCTGCTTCACACAGTCTTGATTATAATAACTACATATAATTCTTACAATCAGGTAGAGTACATCAAAAAACACAATAAACAATGAAAGGCAATCCATGTAATGAAAGGAAATATTTGTAAATTATATACCTGATACAGGGTTAATATCCAGAAAATATATATTCTGAGCTGAGAGGAGGGGGAATAGAAAGTTGTTGTTTAATGGGTATAGAATTTCAGTTCTACAAGATAAAAAGAATTCTGAAAATTGGTTGTACAGCAATGTGAATATTTAGTACTATTGAACTGTACAACTAAAAAAGATTGAAAGAATAAATCTTATGTTACATGTATTTTACCATAATTAAAAATTTAAAGAAAATTGGGTAGATTGGTTCCTCCCACTTTTTTCTTCTTTTTCAAAATTGTTTTATCTATTTGAATGTCTTTACTTTTCCATATAAATTTTAGAATGAGCCTGTCTATATCTACAAAAATTATTGCAGAGATTAGTTCATATTGTGTTAAACTTGTATATCAATTTGAGTAAAATTGGCATCGTTATTCTATTTCACTTTTTAAATTTCTGCTTCTATCTTTATTATTTTCTTTCTTTTGCGTGCGATAGCTTTCTTTTGCTCTTTGATTTGTAGGCTGTTGAGGTGAGAACTTAAGAGTACCGATATGAGACTTTTCCTCTTTCTTACTATATGCAATTAGTGGTATAAATTTCCTTCTCATCATAGTTTTAGCTGTATCTCATAAACGACACTTTCAATTTAATTCAGTTCAAAGTATTTTTTCTTTTATTTCTCTAAGGATTTCCTCTTTGATCAATGGATTATTTAAGATTGTGTGGTTTGGTTTTGTTTTCTAGTGTTTGAAGATTTTCCTGTTAGTGTTCTGTTTTTCATCACTAGTTTGATTCCATTTTGGTCAGAGAGCACATGGCATGATTTTAATTATTTTTAAATTTGTTGAAATGCATTTGATGGTGAAGGATACATTCTATCGTTGTATATTTCCAAGGTCAATTGAAAAGAATGTATATTCTGTTTTTGCTCAATGCAGTCTTCTACAAACGTCTATTGGGTCCTGTTGGTTGATGGATTGTTAGGTTCCTCTCTATACTACTTATCTGTCTAGATGGTCTATCAATTGTTGAGAGAAGGGAGTTAAATTTTCAACTCTGTGGGTTTATCTCTTTCTTCTTTCGTGTCTATCAGTTTTTGCTTTATATATTTCACAGTTCTGTTGTTCATTGCATATAAATTAAAAATGTATATGCCTTCTTGGTGGGTTAACCTCATTATCATTATATAATGCCCCCCCTGCCACTAGTAATTTTCTTTGGTCTAAAGTCTACTTTATCTCATATTAATGTAGACATCCTACTTTCCCTTGAGTATTGTTTGTGTGATTTATCTTTTACCATTCTTTTATTTTTACCTTCCTATATCTCTGTATTTAAGTGGAGTTTCTTGTAGACAGCATATAGTTGGGTCATGGTTTTTAATCTACTCTCCACTTTCCTCTGTGTCTTAGTATATTTAGATCATTTACATAGTAACATAATATTGAGATTCTAGGGCCTAAGTTTGTCATTTAAATTCTTGTTTTATTCTCTCTCTCTCTCTCTCTCTCTCTCTGTGTGTGTGTGTGGGGGGGGCGGGTACCTTTTCCTGCCTTCCTATGGGTTACTTGAACATATTTTAGAATTCTCCTTGCCTATAGATTTTTATGTGTATCTCTCTGTATATCATTTTTAGTGGTCGCTCTAAGTACTATACTATACATACATAGCCAATCATATGTATAATGATGTCATCTTTTTACTGGTTGGAGTGAGGTACAGAAAACTTACATTTCTTTAAGATCCTTCATTTTTCAAGTTTATAACTGTCTTAAATATTTTCTTTATATATATTTAGAACCACATCAATGTCATACTGTTTGTTTCGGCCGTCAATTATAATTTATAAGATTACCAAAAAAAAAACCTATTGTGTTTATTGATTTTTTTGTTGTGTTCATCTTTCTTTCTTCTTGATGGTTTAAATTTCTTTTTTAAAATATCATTTTCTTTCTGTTTAGAGAACTTCCTTTGGATATTCTGTTAAGGCAGGCCTACTGGTGCCAAATTCTCTTAGTTTTTCGCCATCGGAATATGTCTTAATTTTTCACTATGAAGGATATTTTCATGGGCATAGGATTTGGGGTTGACAGTACTTTTCTTTTAGCAGCTGAAAAATATTTTGTCATTTCCTCTGACCTCCATAGTTTCTGATGAAAAAGTTATATTCACTGTAATTCAAATTGGTTTTTTTTGGGGGGAAGGGGGGTTTGTTTTCTGTTTTCCCCCTCTAGATTGGATGTCCTTTTTCTCTGACTGCTTTCACAATTTGGTTGCTGTTGTTATTACCTTTCAGAAGTTTAATTATGATGCAGGTTGGCATGGATTTCTTTATGTTTATACTGTTTAAGTTTCTTTCAATTTATTAAATCTGCATGTTTATGTAACTTGCCAACTTGGGTAGTTTTTAGTCATTATTTCTTCAAGTATTTTTCACTCTCCCTCTTTTAACTTTCCTTTAGTGACAAAACAGCACAAATTTTAGACTTCTGTTATAACCCCACAAATCCCTTTGGCTCTGTTCATTTTATTTTGGTTTCGTTTTTTTAGTCTACTTTTTCTGTGTTGTTCTGATGGGATTCTTTCTATTGTTCTCTCTTCTAGCTCACTAATTCTCTCTTATAGCCTTTCCATTCTGCTGTTGAGGCTATTCACTGCGCTTTTAAAATTTCAATTGTATTTTTTAATTCTAAAATGTCTATTTGTTTATTTTTTAATATCTCTATTTCTTGCTGAAACTCTATTTATTTGCTGAGACGTCCTATTTTTTCACTTGTTTGTGTTTCTAGTTGTTTGTTGAAGCATTTTTATCATGATTGCTTTAAAATATTTGTCAGATAATCCCAACATCTCTGTCATTTTAGTATTGGCATCTAATGATTGTCTTTTTCATTTATTGTGTCATCTTCCCAATTCTTGGTTTGATGAGTGATTTTCTAGTGGATTCTGAGCTTTTTTGATTATGTTATGAGACTCTGGGTCTTACTGAAACCTTCTATTTTAGCTGTCGGGTAGATCTGCTGGTGACAAATCATTTTAGTTTTCCTAGTGACACCACTCTGAAAAGGAACTCCATTCTCCCCATCCTTACTTTTAATGTCAAGTAAAGTCCAGTTTCCCTGCTCACCCTCCCTTGACACCCAAAGTAGGAAGGGCTCCTTGTTACTTCTGGGTAAAGATGAGAATCCAAACGCCCACATGGTCTCTGCTGACACTGCGTTGGATGGGGCATCATCACTGCTAGATGAGGTCCCACCACTGCTGTGTAGGGATAAAAGTCCTTCCTGTTCACTAGACCTCCTTAAATGCCAGACAAATGGGGAAAGGGAAGAGGACCTCCTTATGGCTGAGTGAGGGTTGTCTTTGCTGATGTGACTAGGCTACAGCAACAGATTTTTCTGTGGTATTGCTGGAGTAGAGTGACTGTTATCTAACAGTCTTCTATTTTCTTGAGATGCCTCCCTTTTTTTGTCCTTTGGCTAGAGAGAGCAGGGTTTGGGGGTCGTTTGTTTGTGCGTGTGTGTTTGCATCCACTGGAGTTTCCAGGTTGCTGACTTCTTCAGTTCCAAGTTTAGGAAATATGAAGCCAAAAGAAATACTAGGGAACTCTCCACTGTGCTGTTTTTCAAGTGCCAAAGTCAACCTGCCTTCTCTCTATTTTTAGAGGCTTCTTAGCTTTGTTCTATATATAATGTCCAGGGGGTTGATTGTACTTAGTGGGAAGAATAGGGATAAGAATTCCATCTTCCTGGAAGCATAGGTTCTTAGATTTTATAACATGCCACTTTCATAATCCTATCTTTTAGGTAATAGTTTTCCTTTGATTTGGTGGAGGGGGGCAAATTCCAAAATAAATAATTTTATCACCTGCAAACAAAGATGGTTTCATTTTTATTCCTCTGCTTCTCCAGTTCCGGTGCCTCTTATTTCTTCCTCTTGTCTAATTGCATTGTCTTTCAGTGCAATTCTAGACAATGGGAGAGATGAAGGCATCCTTGTTTTCATTCTATTTTTAGCCAGAAGGACATTTGTATTTTCCATTAAGTAGTATGCTAATTTCTGGATACTTGAATTACTATTTTTGTCAAGTTTTTTTAAAGCATGAATGTGTTTAATTATGTAAAATGCTTGTTCTGTTTTTGAAATATCAGAGAATATTTCTGCTCAGCTATATTCGTTTGATGAATTATATTAATATGTGTTCTAACACTGAACCACTTTCCTGTTCCTGGTTTTAAAAAAATCATTGGTCATAACCCATTATTTGGTTACATATTGTTTGCTTTTAGTTTATTATGCTTTATCTAAGATTTTTATGCACCTGTTTTCATAAGTGAAATGCCTATCAGCATTTTGGGGTGTTTTTTTGTTTGTTTGTTGGTTGGTTTTTTTGAGTTGGAGTCTCACTCTGTCACCCAGACTGGAGTGCAGTGGCCACTCCCGGCCACTGCAGCCTCGACTTGCTGGGTTCCAGCGATCCTTCCGCCTCAGCCTTCCATGCAGCTGGAACTACAGGCGTGCACTACCACACCCGGCTAATTTTTGTTTTATTATAGAGATGAGGTCTCACCAAGTTGCCCAGGCGGGTCTCAAACCCGCGGGCTCGGGCAATCCACTCACCTCAGCCTCCCAAAGGCACGGGATTACAGGCTGAGCAACCGAGTCCGGCTAGCATTTTTGTTTTTTAGTAAAAACTCTATCATGTTATGGGGGCTTTCTGTGCTTCATAGAAAGAATGTGGAAGTGCCTCATCTTTCCCTAAACTCTGAAATTATCTAAGTAGCACTGCTATTAATTGACCTAATTAAAACTTAATATATAAATATGGAAATAGGGATTGAAAGGAGTTAGTGCTCTTTAACTACCTCCTCTATTTCTTTAATAGTGACTGACCTGTTTAGATCAATTTTGGTCCTTTGAACTTTTCTACAAAATTATTCTATCTTGGCATTTAACTTTATTTGCATACAATTCTACAAAGTAATGTTATGACTTAAAAAAATAAATTATTTGGGATGTAATACCTACTTTCTTTTCATTATTTCTAATTTGCTTTCTTTTTCCAATCCCTACCAGAACATTTTTTGGGATGGTCTCACAGTTTGTCTCTGAACTAGATTTTAGATGTATTTGTTAGTTGTATTACTTTTGCTCTAACTCATTAGTAATTTTGTTGTTTCTTTTTTCTTCTTCTGTTGTGTTTAAGTTATTGTTCCTTTTCTAGTTTTTTATGCTTGATATTAATTTATTAAGTTTTCTTTTTTCATTTTTAATGCTATTTATTTAAGGTCAAACTTGTCCTTTTGTAGCTGTTTTAGTTATATTCTCTAGATTTTTATATTTTGGGTTTTCATTATTATTTGTATGAAATTATGTACTTTCATTCTTTATTTTGCTTTTTATTTTGCTCCAAGAGTTGTATAATAGCATATTTGGTGGGCAAGTCTTTTTGCTTTCTTAATGCTATAATTACCTTCTAGTTTTATTGCTTGTGGTAAGAGAGCACTGATTGTATTATTTCTATGCTTTAAATTTAATGAGATTATCTTTGTAGCATAAGATATGGTCAATTTGGGAGTTGTTTCATGTGCTTTTTAAAAGAAGATGTATTCTCAATTATCAGAGTTCAGAGTTCAATATATGTCTATAGGATCTGCTTCATTGGCCATGTCATTGAAGTCTTCTATCTCCTTACTAATTGTTTGTCTTGGACGTAGAGTGATGTGGTGAATTCTTCAGTTATGAATGTATTTCTATTTTTCCTTGTATTTCCTGAAATTTCCATTCTTTGAAAGTGCCTTTTTTATTTGGTACATGTATATTAAAAACTGTGGCATTGTCATTGTGATTGTAGCCTTAGCATTATAAAGATACCTCCTTTTAAATTTCTTTCAATGCTGTGTATTCTAGCATCTGTCTTGTTAGTATGAGTGTTACACCTGCTTTCTTTTGTTTGAATTTATCCTGGGATTTTATATTTGTATTTATTCATCTTTTTAAAATCTCTTTATTTTAGGCAGGTCTCATGTATACAACATAGTGTTGAATATCACTTTTGAATTCAATCTGAAAATTATATTTCTTTCATTTGTGTTAAGCCCACTTTTATGTATTATTCATCAATATAATCAATATCTTTGTTTTTATTCTATCATAATTAGGTGACATATGACATGTTGTACACATACACATATATTCACTCACTGTGTACCATGTTTAACTTGTTCTTATTATTTGATTTTTCTCTCTTTCTCTGACATATCTTTTAGTCTCTAAGAAGGATTTAAATTTTTGGTTCTAATGGACACCTTTACTCTAAAACCTTTCTATTTCTATCACCCTCTCTTTTCCTGGACACTGGCTCCTAGTTACCTGCTGTCTTTCTACTCTTCTTCTCCCCAAACAACTAATTAAAGCTACATATATTTTTTTCTGAGTTATACCTATAGCCAGACTACTCCACTTTTTACATATTCCCCTCTTATCTCCACTCCCAACTGTGATAATTTATCAGATTAGTTACATTGTTAGAGCACATGCCATACATACTGCACTGCCTTCCTCATAGTCCCATTTAGTACTAGTTTTCTGGGTCCTGGCACACCACGCTAACTTTCCTTCCTTCTGCCACTGACTCACCATCATTTTTGTTGTATGAAGCTGGTTCTCAATTAGATATTTCAGGAGAGGTTGATAGAAGCAGTATTTTCTGCGTTTTTAAATGAATGTATGCCTGAAAGTCAGTCTGGGTAGTTGACTTACATTGTCTTTCTTTGAGTATCTTAAACATGCTTCTCCATTTTCTTCTGGAATAAAGACTTGTTCTCAAAAAGTCTGATGTAGTCTGATTTTCTTCCTCTGCAAGATATTTGGGTGTTTTAATACCCAAAGTAAATGTGCAAAGAATTTTATTTTAATCTAAAGTTTTACTAAAATGTGTTTGTGTTTTGGTCATTCTGACTCAACTTTCCCAATCATGGAAGTATGTTATTTTTCAATATTTAAATTTAAGTATTCTTTTTTTTGAGGAAGCTCTGTTTATTTTAGCTATTGGTTTCAGCATTCATTCTGTCCCAGGCATTTTTGTCTGCCTCAGCATCTCCAATTATACATTTGTTGAATTGACTTTTTTAGTCTTCCATATTATTACTTTCAAATATTTTTAATGTCTTTTCTAACTTCATTTTTTAAACATATTTATTTACTTATATTTTATATTTCTTCAATGGCATTACCTGTGACAGTTATTCACTCTTGTATTCCTTCTAATTTCGTTTCTGTTTCTAAAATAATGTTAATTTTATTTATAAATGTTTACTAAGTTTTATGAGCTCCCATTCACCTTCTTTTTGTCCGATCATCTCACTTATGTGTTATTCTAATTCTGATATATGCTGCTTTTTATAAATTCTGTCATGTTTTTAAAAATGAGATTGTTTTGAAATATCCAAGTTTTCAATTTTTGTGGCTATGACTTTCTGTTTTGCCTTGTTGTCTATAGGGATATTATTACACTACTTTTTTTCTTGTACTACTTTGCATGTAATTCAACCATAATCTTTTATTGCTGTGTTAAGTGAGTTAATTTTTCTAAGATTATTAGAAGGAAAGTGTGGGCCAGAATAACTTTTATAGCTTCACAGCTGTAAGGCTGCCTCTCCAGATGCTAAGAGTGTTAAAAAGAATATGGTCTTGTTCTTCTGAATATCTGACTTCCCTTCTTCCTTTCTCCACTTTTGTCTGGACCATTTTTTTCTTTTCCCTTAGAGTCCTGTCTTAGTTCAGGCTGCTATACCAAGATACCATAGACAGGGTAGCTTAAACAACAGAAATGTATTTCTCACAGTTCTGGAGGCTAAAAGGTTCCAGATCTAGATACCAGCAGGTCTTGTCATTTGCAGACAAGCCTCTTCCTGGCTTATGAATGGCTGCCTTTTTGCTATATCCTCACATGATTAAGAGAGAGAGAAAGAGTGTATGCTGGTCTTGTCATCTCCTTCCAAGGGCACTAATCCCATCATGAAGACTCCACCCTTATGACTTAATTTTAATTGATTGCCTCTCAAAAGCCTCTCCTTCAAATACTGTCACATTTGGCATTAGAGCGTCAGCATGAGTTTGAGGGGAACACAAACATTCAGTTCATAGCAAGTCCCTTTCCTGCTCAGTTTATATTCACTTCTGTATTAGTCAGTTCTGGATGCTATCAGATTGGTGACCTAAACAACAATCATTTATTTCTCACAGTTCTGGAAGCTGGGAAGTTTGAAATCAACATAAAAGAAGATTCGGTGTTTGGTGAGGGACTACTTCCCGAATGATAGATGACTGTCTTGCTGTGTCTCCACAAAGTGAAAAAAGAGCTAAAAAGCTCTCCGAAGTATTTTTTGTAAGGTCACTAATCCCATTCATGAGGGCTCCACCCTCATAATTTGATGACCTCCAGACCCTACCTTCTAATATCATCACCTTAGAGATTTGGATTTCCACACATGAATTTGGAAGGACACAAGCCTTCAGAACAAGAACTCTTCCAGCAATTTTCCCATAGTGGAGCCATACTTGATCCAGGAAAGAGGAACCAAGACCCTTGGAAGGTCTGCCCTCCTACAGTCATACCTCTTTCCTAGGAGCAAGAAGTCTGGATGGCAGAAAAATGTGCCAACCAAAGCAACTGCTCCCATCACAGGTCATACTCAAGCTGACCTGGGACCCTAATCACTGCCCAAATGCCCCTAAGTCACTACTCCAGCATCTGAAAACAATAATCAGATCTAGCTCATGAGGATTACACTAAATGATAGTTCTGAAAATTGTGTAAAGTGTAATGTGCTATTCTGTCTGAGTTACTTATACTGATGCCAAAACACAACTATGACTTTGATTTTGACTCTTGAGTCCTCTGTAAATTGAAGTTTGCTTAAGAGTTACTATGGGAGGATGGCTACACAGGGCAACTGCCTCTAAATAAATAGAAAGAAGAAGCCACACCATGCAATCTACTGATCCATCCATCCATTCACCCACACAGGCATTCAACAGTATCCACAGAGCACTCAGTATCCATCAGCCTGGACTTGGCATCATGACAGGCTGAAAGGAGTAAAAGAACAGCTATAATAAATCTGTCAATATTAACCAAACACAAAAGTATCTATTAAATAAACAACTCTAAGGCGGGGAAGCTGCTTTAAACAGGGTGCAGGCAGAGTGCTGTGGGGTCCCACAATGATAATATGTGGCCTTCACTCTGAATGTGGACTACACAGCAAGCTTGTATTCTGTGGTTTTCATCATTATCTGGTTGGGTTCTGAACTCCATCTTGTGTACTATATGAAGCCATCCTTACTCCAGAGTTGAAGAACAAGAAGCAGAGAGGTTAAATGACTGAGCACATAAATGAGCTCTGGGATTTGAAGTTCAGTCTGAGAGCCCAAAATTCATTCTCTGATGCACCTTGACTCCTATCTATAGCTAGCTCTCTTCTTCTCATTACAATAATTCATTTATTTGCATCCATTTCATCAGAAATTAAATTGAGCACCTACTATGTGCCAAGAACTAGGTCCTAGGAGCTGACATTTTTCTCAGAGAAACACATAAAAAAAAATTAGCCAGTAAATACTTAGCATGTTAGAGAGTGGGGGATACATCAATGGAACACAAGGCACAATGGAACACTGGGGCAGGGGTACTTTCAGGGTACCCTATAAACTATTGAGGTAGTAGAAGTGAAGGGCAGAGGGTGCAGTAAGTGCCACCCATTATAATATCCTGGTATCATGCCCTATAACCTTGAGTGAATCACATAAAAAAGTCATTCCTTCAAGTCGAATCTTTCTTGCAAAATTTGAAATTGGCCCCAGCATTTTTTAAATTCATATTTGAAGATATGAGTGAGTTAATCTAAATCCATTACTAGGGGATGGGGGGAAGTGGTATATTTAGTGCATGCATTCAAACTGCTGTGCACCATACCATCTGTATGTGTATGAGTCAGAGTTCTCCAAAGAAACAGTACCAATAGGTCATAGAGAGAGCATTTAAGGAATTGGCTCACACGGTTGTGGGAGCTGGCAAGATGAAATCTGCAGAGCTGGCCAACAAGGCAGAAATTCCAGCAAGAGTTGATGTCACAGTCTTGAGTTTGAAGGCAGTCTGAAGGCAGAATTTCCTCCTCCTCAGGGGGCCTCTGTTCTGTTTCTAAAGGCCTTCAACTGATTGAATGAGGCCCACCCACATGGTGGAGAGTCATCTCCATCTACCAGTGTAAGTGTGACTCACATTTACAAAATATCTTTACCGCAACATCTACACTAATGTTTGAACAAACAACTAGGCACCATGCCCCAGTCAAGTTGACACATAAAATTAATCATCACAGCATTAAAAAGTAAGTGCAGTCTGTGACAATGGCATTCTAACACCAGGATGAATATGAAGAGGGGCAACTGGTCTATTTAACATGTCACAAAGCCATCTTTCCCCCATTGCAGTGCAAGGTCATTTCTGTGGTGACAAAGCTGACATTTGGAGATGTCAGTGATTTCATCTTTAACTGACTGCCCCTAGCCCAGTCAGACTGAGTTGGGTTGGCCACCTCCCAGGTTCTGCAGCAAGCGTGGGGGGTCTATACTTAGAGGCAGAGGAGCGGGAGGAGGCGATCCTCATTTTAAATGTCACAGTGATTTATAGACTATATTTCCTGAGAAAAGTGCAAAGATTTATTTCCAGGAGACAGGCCGTTTGTAAACACGAAGCTCACAGGTGCGGCTGTGTGGATTGGTGAACCCATGGGGGTCTCTGCCTTTCGCTAGGGAAAGGAACACCAGCAGGTCCTGGAGGCAAAAGCAAGGGCTTGGGCCCAGAAGTGTCCTCCTAATAATGGCTCCTTTTCTTTATCTCCCCTGTGGAATTAGGTTTAGATCGACTTGTGGTACTCTATGCCACCTAGCTGAATGAAAAGTGAAATAATGATAAGTAGGTAAGTTGATAGATATGTTAATTAGCTTTACTTTAGTTTTCTACATTGTATGCATATGTCAAAACATCACCGTGTGCCCCATACATATGTACAATTATTATTTCTCAATTAAAAATAAGTTTTTTAAGTGAAAGTGAAAGGATGAAAAGAGTAAGAATTTTTACCAGGGAGATAAATAATTATCAATTTGTATGCTCATAATAATCTAACTTAAAAATATATAAAGCATCATCAACACTAAGCTGAAACTAACACAGGTACAATAAACCAGAGGAATATGTTCATGTACCTCTTCTTGTCATTAATAGTCCATTCCAGTCCATTAATGGACTGGAAATTACCGCCCATCAAGCCAGGACTCAGGAAGTGCTACGGGGAGAGAAAGGGTAAGTGGAGGTTGGAGGGGTAGTCCTACTAAAGCGGAAAACAGTGCAAAGTGCCTTTTTTTAGCCCTGGATCTGGTGGAAGAAGAAAATTCTACCCAAATATTCAAGGCACATTCATGTCCTCAAATAGACCCTTTACCAGGATCCACAGTAAAGATCAAACCAATATGAACTGATAATTAAAAATCAAACAACCATAGAAACGAACAAGCCAGACAGTCAGACAAAGCAAAATTCAGCGGAAAGCAAACAACAAGGAGAAAAGAACCAAGGTAAACTTCAGATATTTGGGCTATCATGCACAAAATGTAAAATAAGACAAATGTAAAGGGAAAAAAATGATGAAATCAAAGATACAGTGAGGATAAAATGATTTGCCTAAACTGAATGGGTAGATTCAAAAAAGAATGAAATAGAGCTTCAATACGTGAATGATATAATCAATGATCTCTTATTAGTCCTACTGATTTATCTGCAGATGCTTTGGATTCCTGTGCCATCACATTATCCACAGATAAAGTCACATGAGAAACTCAGATGTCAACCAGAGACCTTCTGTCTCTGGGATCTGGTGAGACATTCTTCAAGTCCCCATCTTCCTGGCTGCCTCTCTGCACTCACACTCATGTGAATGGTGTGACATTCATGCCACCATCTCTACTCAAAGGCACAAGCCTCCACCGGTTTCTCGACAGACTCACTCACAGCCAAGCGGGCTGGGAACTCAGTAACCTCACAAACACCTGAAGTGAAAGGAGGAGTGACTCTGTGGAGTGTGAAGCCTTCTGTCACCTTTGGCTCCACCTCCCTCCTCCCTCCAGACAGATGGGCGATTATCTTTCTCATCATCTCATATAATAGCCTACAAAGTATTCTGTTTATACCTGGGTCCTTTGAATTCCCACATCCTGCCCCAAGCAGGCTTTCAGGAATCTCCTGAGCAACAGCAGCAGCACGTTTTCTTCAAGTCCACTGGAAAGAATTGAGGAGGGTGTGCAGAAGAAAATTTCTCTGCCTCATTTCAACAGATGGCCCAACAAATCTAGGTGTTTTTCCTGTCATGGTACATGGTGCTGGGGATGATTAAAGAGTGTGTTTCAATATCTGTTTGCACATTTGTCTCCCTGTGGGCTATGGGCTTTGAGGGGTCAGATCTACGTCATACTGGCTGCCCAATCCACAGGATAAGGGAGGAGGGTGCAGGGGCCTCCTACAAGCAGCTGCAGGATTTTGTCTCTTGTGAACCCCAGTTCTGGGTGTCCTCATATTCCCTTTGCTACCTGCCAGCACAACTCTGCTGCTGTGGAGCTGTGGTTAATAGCAAAGCTCTCCCTTGGCGCCATAAGGCTCCACGAGCAGCAGATAATGTATATGTAAAGTAGTTGCTTTTAAAATCTTTTATGTGCCTATCATATTAAAAGCAATCCTTTGGAAATTACCAAGACATGATGCACACCTGCTTGCGATTTTTATACCTTCTTTTTTACCTCCAAGTAAAGAATGTAAAATACTCAAAACTGAGCTTGTTCCTTTTATTTCAAAAGCGTCCTGTAGATTCCACTTCCGCATGGTCACTCTAGCTGGGCTCGATTCCTCCATCTCCAGGACAACTTCCTTAGTTCAGATCCTTATAGAACCACAACTTTCTGGAAGGTTTTCTGTCTCTGATGTTGCCACTCACCATGAGCCTGTTCAGGCTTTCCCCAGCATTGCCACCCAAAGTATCTTTCTAAAATTAAGCACTACGGTGTCGCTCTTTGGCTTAAAACCCCACAGCGATGGTTTGTTCCCAAAGCTGGCCCCAGACCACTGCTTGCACACTCCCTTTAAGCAAACAAACACCATCATGTTCTTCTCCTTCCAGTGCTGTACACCATGAGTTAAATAACAACCACTGACAGGTCTCTGGCTCACTCCTGGCATTGCTGGAAAAGTCTAACACTAAGCCGGGCTCGGTGTCTCAGCCTGTAATCCTGCACCTTTGGGTGACTGAGGTGAGTGGATTGCCTGAGCCCGCGAGTCCGAGACCCGCCTGGGCAGCAAGACCTCATCTCTACAATAAATCAAAAAATCAGCCGGGTGTGGTAGTGCATGCCTGTAATTCCGGCTACTTGGAAGGCTGAGGCGGAAGGATCGCCGGAGCCCAGCAGGTCGAGGCTGCGGTGGCTGGGAGCGGCCACTGCACTCCATTCTGAGCAACAGAGTGAGACTCCAACTCAAAAAAAAAAAAAAGTCTAACACTAAACCATCACCCTTCTTCTGTACCTCCAACCAGAGCCATACAAGGAGGCTCCAACATGCTAGGAATGATGAATCACTGGGCTCCATCATCTTCATCAAACGCACTCCCACTCACCCACACCCATGCACAACACACCCCTGTGCACACTGACACATATTCACACTTACATTCACACTCTCACCTATCAGCTGAGACCACTTCACATTTCAGAGAGAAAGCAGATGTTCACAGCAGGAGCCCTGTCATGCTAATTGATGTGTCAACTTGACTGGGCCACAGGGCTCCTAGATAGCTGGGTGCACATGGCTTGTGGATGTGTCTATGAGAGTGTTTCTGGAAGAGATTCATGTCTGCATTGGTGAACAGAGTATAAAGCAGATAGCCCTCCTCAAGGAGGCATTATCCAGTCCATAGATACCCAAATAGAACAAAAAGGTGAAGGAAGGTTGAGTTCCATCTGTCTGACTGAACTGAGACCTCAATCTTCTCCCGCTCTTGGTGCTCCCAGTTCTCAGGCCTTCAGATTCAGACCAGAATCTACACCACTGGATTCTGGGCTCTTGGGCCTTTGAACTTACACACTGGCTGTCTTGGGTCTCCAGCTTGCAGACAGCAGATTGTAGGACCTCTCAGCCTCCATAATTGTATCAGCTACCCCCTGATGAATCTCTTCCTTTAAGTGTCTCCTGTTGGTTCTATTTCTCTGGAGAATACTGACAATAAAAGCTTCTTATCTCACACCAGCCCATGTACAAACCACCCATTCATACATCCTCTGCCCTGTCCCTGCCCCATTCTCAAGACTTTTCCAACCAGGGGCCACTCATTCCCCACCCCCACAGTGCTCTGAACCCATCCTCAACACCTGCTTTCATTCTTGTTTTCCTAAAGTTTGCCTTTTCCTATTGGTGTCTAAGGTTGATCTCCACTATCTTTAAACCAGAACCTCTCAACCTATCCTCCTCTCTCAAAAGCAATTTTGCATATACTGGAGGCTTGGTTCTCCTCCCCTTGTTAACCAAACATTGTACTCTGGGTCCTCACTGACAGCTTCAAAGTCATCCTTGTTCAGATGCTGCACTCAGTGTTTCCAAACCCAGTGGGCCATCTGCTCTCCTGTGACACACAGCAGCATTTGGCAGTTTTTCCTAAAACCCTTCTTTTCCCAGTTTCCCTGTCATCTACCCTCCAGCCCTGTCTTTGCCAGTCTCTTGGAGTAACCCGGGCAGTTCTATCTATGAGATGGGCCTACAGCATGTATCACATGTGTCCTATGATGGAACAGGTCTGTATCAGGTAGGATTCAATTAGACTGCAATCCAGGGACCTAAATTGGAAAGTTTACTTTTATTTCCTGTAGAAAAGTTTGAGACCAGCTGTAGGAGGCTGATTTGGCTGCTCTGTGGTCATTGAGGCTGTGTCCATCTGCCTACCCCAACCTCTTCACACAGCTCCATTGTGCACATCACCCCTGGCCACTGGCTTCATTGGTAACATTTCCACTTCAGGAAGCAAGAAGAAGGGAGAATCAGAGTGCAGAGGGTCTGAGTCCTGCTTAGTCAGTCCCAGAGGGCTTAACCTGGATGTCCCTTCTCCCCATGGTTCTGCTTATTTCTCTTTAGCCACCACCTTCTGAAAGAAGAGATGGCACATGTTGTTCTTGGGGGTGCACGCTGTCATCTCTGTTGCCAAAAAAGAAGGGGATCAAGGATTTGGGGGTACATACCTGACAGTCTCCATGCAATGTCCCAAAGTGGACTCCTGACCCTTCACACCTGCTCTGCTTCTCCTCTGAGTTTTGCACCTCTGTTCATGCGGCTGCAGAAGCTAAAAGCCCCAAAGCCTCACTCCCCTTCCCTGGCTTCCATGCATCCAGTCTTTCCATCCTTCCATCCCAGAGCCTGTCTCTCTGCCCTCCTCAGGGCTGGAAACGGCTCCTGAATTCCACTCTGGCTTGGTAGTGACAAGCTCAGGAGTCAACCACTGATAGTAATGTAGGCCAAGTGGGGCTGCAGGGAGTGAGGCGAAGGCTGCTGGGCTTAACTGGGAGCTTTCTGAAATACTGGATTCAACTACAACAGCAAGACCCTCAGCCCATGTTCTGGTCACCGTTTGGAGTGACACTGGCATGATCCAGGGACTCTAGATCATGCAGAAGTCTCCAGGAGAATGTTAAGGTATAACCCAGCAGGAGGGAATGCAGGGCAAACCCAGTTCAGTCCCACAGAGGTAGCCCTGAAGTCATCTGCCCAAAACCTGCCCAAGGTCACTTGCTGATCAGGGCAGAAGGAGGTAGAGACTTTCCAAGTCCAAAGTGATAAAGACCTGCCCATCCCCAAGATGGTCACATTGGCTTCTTGAGCATGTAAGAGCCAGGTTTACCCCCAGCACAGTTGGAAACGGCAGTGGGTACCATTCTGTGCCAGGTGCTCTAGCTGACCCTGTCCTCAAGAGAATGATAGACAGGCACGGAAGGGTGAGCCAAGCAAATGAAGATCCCTATCACAGGGGAAGAGGAAAGCCCTCTGATAGGGTGCCAAGCGCCACACCCGGGGTGCAGAGAACCTGTAGGGAGACTCCATGGAGAAGGCAGCTTCCCCATGGGCCTTGCAGTCTTCACCAGATCAGAGAAAAGACGATAGAGGCTAAACAAAGGGAGATGGGCAGGAAGATGTTGGCTGACCCTGGAGGCAGGAGCAGGTGAAGCAACCTAATGGGATGCAGCCGTGAGTGGGGAAGGGAAGCTGCACTACAGACAAGCTTGCACACATTAAAAACACACACACATGACTGTGCAGGGCTACACAAGCTCACTCACACTCACATGTTCACACATACACCCCACACACTCTCACACATCTTCACAAACAAGACACACAACTACCCAACATACACCCCCACATAAAGTCTTACATGCACACACATATACACATATACACCGCACACATCATGTTCAGGCACACATTCAAACATATTCAAGTTCATGCATACACCCATGTTAACATTCACATACTCACATGCATGTCCATGCTCACACACACTTGCCTGTGCCCCCTGCAGGGCATACACTTCTACACAAGTTCTCACACACACCACACATCCATGCTTGAGCATTCACTCAAATACATTCACATTCATGCACATACACCCACATTCACATTCACATACATCCTCACATGCATGTCTGTGCTCACATTCTCTGTAGGACATATATTCCCACATAAGCTCTCTCATACACACACACACACACACACACACACACACACACACATCCATGCTTGGGCACTCACTCAAACATATTCATAAACATACTCACACATTCCCATTCACATGCATGTCCATGCTCTCACACACATGCCTGTGCCCCTGCAGGACATACACTCCTACACAAGGTCTCACATACACATGCACACACACACAACATATCCATGCTTGGGCATACATTCAAACACATTCACACTCATGCACATACCCCCAAATTCACATTTACATACACCCTCACATGCATGTCTGTGCTCACATTCCCTGCAGGACATATATTCCCACATAAGCTCTCTCACTCTCACACACACACACACACACACACACACACACACACACACACACACACAAACACACACACACCAATGCTTGGGAACTCAATCAAATATATTCATGCATATATTCACAAGTCCATGCTCACACATCAATGCCTGTGCTCCCTGTGGGGCAGTGGGTACACCTGTCCCTAGGTACCTATCAACCTGTCAGTGCTGCCCAGATTCAACCTGACTTCCCCAATTATGCTCTTCAGAGAACATTCTATTAAAGACAATTTGTCAGGCCCATCTCGGGTTTCATAAGAATAACAAGCCTCATCTTGATCACTTCTCAGGCATGCTCTGACAGAAAGAAAGATACGCCCCCTCCGACCCCAGAGCCGGCAGCTCATCAGCGCCTTCCCCACTCCCATCCCACAGAAGCCAGGACTTCAGCTCTTTGATTTATGGGTCACGTACCCTGGCACCCGAACCTGCCTAAAAGTTGGGAATGTGATGACTCACCGTACTTGGCAGCTCATACATACATATATTTCAGAACATCCATGCTCACACTCATTATAATTGGGGCTGGATAATCAGCGCATTCAGCTGCCAAAATCAAGTGCACAATTCACATCAACCTCTTGGATCAGAAAGAGTGCTGGCTGACATTCATTCCTCCATCTCTGGAAAACACAACAGAAAAGGGCCTTCAAGGTGGGCCAACCTACTTCTGCAGCAGCTTTCCCTGCACTGCTCACAGCGAGTTGCTCTACATGTTAGTGGATATCCCAGGGTCCCAGGTCAGTCTTGACTGGAGGCAGTCTTGGCCCGTAGTACATCTTCATCTGCCATTCCTAAAGCCATGGCTCAAATAGGCAGGTACTTCTGGAAGGCATGTGGAGGAGGTAACGCTCCCTCCCAGCCTACAAGTCTGCAGTTTAGGTGGCCTGTGCCAACTGATAGTCATATGGGTGCAAGTGATAATTCAGAGGCAAAAAGGAATTTTTCATTCACGGAAGTAAAAAATCCAAGTGTAGATTAGGTTTCAGGTCTGGCTTGATGGAGGCATACAAAGTGTCCTTCTGACTCTCAGCTCTCTGGGTAGGCGTCACCTTCCATTGACAAGATGTCGGCCAACAGCTTGGGGCCTTCCACTCTCTCAATAACACATTCAGAATGAAAGCTAGGGCCAGCATCTTGATGTGTCCCCTCAGTATACCAGGTTCTCATGTCTGTCCATCTCTCTGTTGCTAGAGAATGTGGTGCCCAGAACTACTTAGGTCTGAATCACTTGGGCCTCCCTGCTGATAAATGTACTTCCCCCAGTCTCAGAGCCCAGGAGTGGAAGACAGGAGGCTGCCCTGAGAAAATGAGTGTCTGGTGGGGGGGGTGTACCCAGCAAAGCATCACCAGACATTGGATGGCAGAGGACCCATATTCATCCCAGAAGACTGACTTCTACAGAACAATGACGTTGTCAAAAGGGGAGAGTCAAACTGAGAAGACATGAGGGTGCTGAGCTCAGGAGACCTTGCATAGACCAGAGAAGGAAGGCCAGAGCTGAGTCAACAGAAAGAAAGCAAAGTGATTTCAGGAGAGACATGGCTATGCAGGGGGCAATGTATGAGAGGAGCCTGAACTGGATGGTGGCTGGTGGGGCAGGACCAAGGAAGGCAGTGACCAGGGTAAATGTCAGCCTCTTTCCCTCCTAGGAGTTCAGCCTGCCTTCCTGTCCCATAGGGGCCTCCAAGGGGTGTGGCGATCTTATTCCAGACCTGCTACTCCCAGTTGCTCTGATAACACCTGTCACTGCATCTCCCATGGGCTCCCACATGGTTCTGTGATGAGGTCATTTTGCCACCTGCTCCATAGAGACCAGGAAAACCTGGTACCCTGCTGTCTGTCCTTGCTACTGCCTGTGGAGTGTAAGGCTTCAAATTGTGCAATGTTGTACTGATGTGAACTTGACGGGTGCCTGACCAAGGGAGTGGGGCAGGAAGGAATGAACAGGCAGACGTCAACAGCCACAGACAACTCCCAGACTCTCACCTGAAATGGAAAGGACAGAGTGTTAGGGTGGGGCTCACATGATTGCTGAATGCAAAGGAGCTCAGGGGACCACAGGGAGCAAGACATGAGCTCCGAGGAGATGCACCAATGAGGGCTGGCAAATCAAGTGAAAAGGGCAGGGTGGTCAGGCCTGGACCTTACCACTGAGGTCACTGCGAGAAATTAGGATGAAGGAGAGCCTGAGAGCTGGCTCATGGTGGGTGTGGAGGAGACAACAGCAGGAGACTGGGCAGTCTGAGACAGACTCACCCCAGGACAGGCTGGCAGAAGAGGAGACACCGGCAAGGCAGGAACAGTCAGAGAGATGGCAGGAAAACTGCAGCGTGAGGTGAACAGAAGGTAGGAGAACATTCCACTGCAATGCGGTGGCTAGTCGGTGGCTGGAGAATACTCTCCTCTACTCCACAGGTCCAATTTCTCTTCAAAACTCAAAATCCAATTTCTTCAGGGCTCAGCCAGTCCTGCTCTCGCCTATTTTTATTTCCTGCCCAGAGCAAGTACAGAATTGGGGCCATCAATGGGTGAGAAATCATTGTGCCTCCAAGGCCTATTTTTCACAGTAACAAGTCATTACTTCTGGGCCTGGAGTCATTTCTCAGGATCTTAATACATTCGTTTATCAATCAATACTTAATTGATATCTGTAAAGCATGTTCAAAATCGGAGGTGAGAGCAACTCACTGGTTGCCGACTTTGTGTCTGGAGCAGCCCCATTAATGAGTGCTCTCTGCCACAGGTGCTGTGTCTGCATTCCTTGGGAGCTCTGAGCCTGGTCACCGGGGTCCCCACTGCCCCTGTCCTGGGAAATCCTGACTGTGGGGAGAGTGGTTGACTGTGCCCATTGGGAGTGGGGGTGGGGGTGGGGGTCTGTGGCCTACCTTGGCCCAGCTGCAGCAGGTATAGTGGCAAAAATGCACAGAATGTTCTATCAGCAAACCAGGTCCCCAGCCTGGACCTGCCACTCACTTATGATTGGCTCGGGCAAGTTCTACTGTGCTGAGCCCCAGTTCTCCAACCTAATAAGATTACCTCTCGATGAGGCAGAGTAGGATGAACTCTATGAAGTGCTCAGCAGAGTGTCCCACAAAGAAGTGCTCCACAAATATCAACTGTTGCTCCTACTGTCATTAGATCTAGTTATTTGATTACATTCGTGACTTAAAACTGTAACTAAAGTGCAAATTGGCTGAGACCAGGCCATTTGAAGAGCTTAGCTGCTGGACACAAGAGGAAGGCCTGCGTTTAGATCTCAACGTTGTCACCTGACCAAGGTGTGGCATCAGACAGGTGCTGAGCCTCTCCTGCAGGCTGGAAGGTGGAGATTCCAGGTTTGCAGGCTTATCAAGTGCCTAAAGGAGGCAAAGGACGTCGCCCTATAGATGATCAGGAGATGCAGGTTACAATTGCTCTCTATCCATCTTTATCTTTTCTTCAGGGCTCCAACAAGTACCTACAGTATGCTCAGGGCCTAATGGATGCATGCAGCAGTCTCCTCCCAGAAAGTGGGGCATTCCTGGGCTGCCTGCATCTCTGCATCTGGCCAGGGGCCCTCCTCCCTGGCCAGGAGAACCTCCAAAAAGGCAGGGCTGAGTGGCCAAGGAGGGCAGGCAAGGTATGGGCTCTTGCATCCAAGCCCTGCTCCCATGATTACAAACTTCCTGGGCATCATTTGTCTCCTTGACACACCATTTCCAGCCTAGCTCTCCTGGGGCACCCAGAGCGGGCCCAGGCCCTTCTAAGAGTTGGCCTGTGGCTGTGCCAGTGACTGATTGGGGATGAGGCCGCTGTCCCTGCCTTTCTGGGAGCCAGAATGTTGATTGAATGGCCATTTCACTCTCTCCAACAAGCAAGTAACAGTGTAAACTGGGGTCTAATTTATCAAAAACAGTTGCTTGTATTCTGCGTGGCCCATGTTCTCTGCTGAAATATAGCTCCTGCCCAGCTCCTGGCCCACGTGTGTGCGATTTCATGATATTTCAGTTTTATGGAGGACATCTCACTGATGAATGTCTCTTAGTGAACGATCATTCTGGAATCTATTTTGCCTTCAAAGAAGCTTCTCCTGGAATGGGCTGGGAGGGGGTGGGCACCATGTTATATATAAATTCACTGCCAGGAGCCCCGGCAGGGGAGGGAATGAGACCAGCAGGAGACAAGAATGAAGTGTGTGAGTCTGCAGCCAGGCCCATCTTCTCTGTCATTGTCCGAAGGCTGCTGGGATGGGCGGGAAGACAGGCTGTGGGCCCAGCAGCCCAGTGTGACATCCCTGGCTCCACCACCTGCCACTGCCTGGCCTTGGACAGCTCACTCCCTCTGGCAGCCTTAGCTTCTCAAGGGGCATCATTATTTACAACTTGCTGCAACTCTCCTTGTTCTCCACCGTCATTACACCCCAGATGGGTGTGGGATTCCAGACTGAGCTGCACGCTAGTTACAGAGCGACCATGCCAGAGTTGTGGGGATCCCGAGGGGACAATGAGAGCCTTCCCTCCAAGCACACCTTCACCCTGGGATTTGGCCCACACTTCCTAGGCTATCAAGTCCTCAGAACTCAGATCCCCTGTTCTCTCTTTCCTGGGATGCCTGGAGTGTTATTCTCTTTTGGCTGTGGCCCCAACAAAGCCTTTGGGACCAAAAAAACCTAGGCTCTGGCCCTGTCTGCCCACAGGGCCTTGGAGAAGTCTCTCCTACTCTCTGAACTTGGGACCCGCATCTGCAAATGAGGCTGCAGGATGAGATGGTCCCTGCAAGGCCCTCTGGTGCCTACGGGGACTGAGGGTCTGGCCAGGGTCCTGCAGCAGCCTGACCATATTGTGCACAATGTGGACCCTGATATTTGCCCCAGCGTAGAGGGACAGCTGCTAGCCAGAGAGCTTCTTAATTCCTCTCTTCCCCTGAAAAATGGATCATAACTGCCCCTTTCCAAGCTACCTTTCCTCTCCATTGAGGTTCTCAAAGGGGGATCCCTAGGCCAAAATCATCAGTAACACCTGGTAGTTTGTTAGAAATACAGATCCTCAGGTCCCTCCCCTGACTAGTAATCCAAAATTTGGGAGGTGGGATCCAGCAATCTGTCTTAACAAGCAAATTAGCACAAACTTAATGACTGAAAAGACACCCATTTATTATATTAGTTTCATAGGCTGGCAATCTGACCTGGATCCCACTGGGCTGAAACCAAGGTGTTGGAAGCGCTGCATTCCTCTCTGGGCCCTGAAAGGGAAAATTCATGTCCTCACATTTTTAACTTCCTTGGCTCATAGCTCTTCCTCCATCTTCAAAGCTGGCAGCATCATATCTCTCTGATCTTCTTCCATAGCCACATCTTCCGCTGATTCACTTAAGCTTCCATGTGATTAGGGTAAGGCCATCACGGCAATCTCCCCATCTCAGAGTCCTTGACTTAATTACACCTGCAAAGCCCGCTTTTCCAGGTGAGGTCATCACATATTCACAGGACCCAGGGATTAGGAATGAACATTTTTGGAAACCCATTGCTCTGCCAATGACACAAGACCGCCAGGTGATTCTGACATGTGATACACATTGAGATATGAGCACTCTAATGGATGGTTAACTCCAAAACGTAAACTCACCAGAGACCCTGAGCTCACTAGAGAGACTTCCTCACACATCTCACCCTATGCCTATCAAATAAGAGAAATAAGACAACTTTAGTAAGCAAATGAGTTAATTTCTGAATAAATAAATGAGTGATGAAACTGCCACCCCACCGCTCTGAGTTTATAACAGGGACCCCCCCTGTGAGGCTGTCAGATAAAATGCAGGATGCTCGGTTTAATCTGAATTCCAGATAAATGACAACTAATGTTTTATTATGGTATCAGTATGTCTTTTGCAATATTTGAGCTAAACTTAAAAAATTGTTTCTGACATGAAATGCCAATTTAATTGATGTCCTATATTTTTATTTTCCAAATCTGGCGCCTCTGAATGTGGTAGCTCTGGGGAATTCACTGCTCTTTCCAGGACTCTGTTTCCCTGTCTGATCTTCTAGAATTCATCTTTTCTTGTCCAAACTCATCTGTTTGATCTCTTAGTGGTGACATGGTGGCTTCCTTCCTCTTGCTGTCCTCCATTAATTGATACTCCTACCTTCTCCAACCCCCAGAATTTCAGGGAACCCTCCCTAAAGACAACAACCCAGAGGTGATCCTGGGTCTGGAAGCTTCTGGTTGTAGCCCAAGCAAGTGATGGGTTGATGAGCAGCTCAGCTGTCACATGTATTTTGCAGCCCTCCTTCAGGAGCAAGGAAGACACCAGCTTGCATGGCTCAAGGTTCTGCAGAGGGCTTCAAATAATCCCTGGTTTCAGTGCTAAAACGGCCTAGAACTACATGGAAGAAGCAAGCAGAACAGCCCAGAACCATATGCTCCATGGACAGGGGTTACAACTGGCCTGCCCTATATTCTGCATACTCTGGAGGATTTGGGGTCCATGCTATAATCATCATGCAGGGCTCATAATGGTTAAGGCCAGTGTTGTCCATCACGGTGTCCTCAGCATGAAGCTCTGGAGGGCAGGAAAACATCCTCAACATCTGTGAACCAAAAGGCAGGGGTGGGGAGAAACCATCAGATGCTCTTATGGGTTCTAGAAACTTGCATATATATATGCATTAAAACAATCTAATGAAGATTCTTGATTTTATCTTTGGAGATATAAATGAAAGAGAAGGTAGATAAAAGGGAATCCACTTAAACATGTGATCCACTCAAAGGAAGAAAAAAAACCCAGGCGCACACGCACATTGACCTGAAGAGCCCAGGAACACCTTCTCAACCCACCTCCCTTCCCTCCTTAGAGCCTTATTATCCTTTGATCTTCCTAATAATGTGTTTCTTTCCTGGTAATAGGTTTTCATCATCCTCACAGTCTATTGATTAGAACTCTTTTCCAGGATTTTGAGATATTGGCTAAAATAAGGGACAAAATAACTCAGTCTTCAGGTGATGTTTCAAAGGAGGTATGTTCACGGTGTCCTCTCTCCGCATGAGGCCCAGCTTACAGAAACCAAGGGGGGACCAGGAAGACAGAGCCTGCTCCAGGTTCACTTGGCTGCTCTCTCTTCTTGCCTCACACCATTTTGGTTTTTGGCATGGTGAATGGTGGGCTGGCCAGCACAAACCCTGGCCAGACCTGCAGACAAACAGAGGGAAAAGGAGGGTCAGGGAGGGGCACGTAGTCCTGTGTGTCCCTTTAGCTGATGTTGGGATGTTGTGGATGATTAGTGGAATCCTAGTACAGGAACTTCTACACAGAATCTGTAGAGGCAAGGGAGAAGGAATGATCCATCATATGCTGGTTTAGTCCATTTGGGCTTCCATAACAAAATGTCATAAACTGGGGGCTTATAAACAACAAACATTGATTTCTCACAATTCTGAGGCTGGAAGTTCAAGATAAAGGCAACAGGAAAGTTCATGTCTAGTAAAGGCTTCCTGGTGCAGAGATGGAAAATTCTAGTTGTGTCCTCACATGGTGGAAGGAGGATGGTGCTTCTTTTATAAGGACTTGATCCCATTTTTGAGGCTCCACCCTCATGATTTAATCACCTCCCAAAGTCCCCACCTCTCAATACCATCACACTGGAGAATTATGTTTTAACATAAGAATTTAGGAAATCTGGGCATAATGGCTCACACCTGTAGTCCCAGCACTTTGGAGGCTAAGGCAGGAGGATTGCTTGAGCCCAGGATTCAAGATCAGCCTAGGCAACATAGTGGGACCTCATCTCTACAAAATATCAAAAAAGCCTGACTTGATGGTGCATACATGTAGTCCCAACTACTCAGGAGTCTGAGGCAGGAGGACCAACTTAGCCCAAGAGTTCAAGGTTGTGTTGAGCCATAATCATGCCATTGCACTCTAGCCTGGATGACAGAATGAGACACTGACTAAAAAAGTAAAAAATAATAATTTAGGGAGACACAAACATTCGGACAACAACAGCACATGCCCATGAAGTAACAGTGAGGTGTCATTAGTAGAGACCCAGGAACAGTCTGAAGGGTTCTAGAAGGGCAGATAAGTTCAGTGAAGTATAGGGTACAAGATGGAAAGCCTGAGGGAACTGTATGGACTAAGTTGGGAAGACTAGAGATACCTGGCTAGGAGCTGGGCCTTCATCCCACGGAGCTGGAGGATCTGTAGGCATAGAAGTGTTGGCCACAGACTCGTATGGAGCCTCCCTCAGGTGGGTGAGGTGGGTGCTTCTAAAACAAGCTCATGCAGGGTCAGTGTCTCCACTGGAGAATGGGAAGGGCACTGTGTGTGGACTCAGTGTGATTCCAGGCTTCCCTCTGTGCCAACTGAGTGGTCTTCCTTTCTCTTCTCTAACACAGAAACAACCACACCCTTCTTCCTATGAACACACACATATGTGGTTCTGTGGCACATGACTAAATGCAAAAAAAACGAAAAAAGGTAAACTAAAGTGCGCCTCCATGGAAGTCCGTCAAAATTCAACCTTCAACCCTGGAATGGAAGATTCAGAACCAATATTTTGAGGAAGAGAGTTGTTTTACATTGATTCTTGAGGGTACTAAATGTATATTTTAAAAAATAAATTCTCAGTTTGGTGAGACAGAGAAACAGCTGCTTCTGAAGTGAGCACAAGGACACTGTTTTTCTGGAGGCTTCTTTGCTGCGGTGCCCATCCATCACCTTCAGGGATTCAATGAAACTGTTACAAATATGATCAATCATCTTTTTATTGAATTAAGACAAATGGCTGGTTATTAATAGGCTAAGATTTAATGAAGAAAATGGATAATGCTGCACGGTGAAAAGGCAAAGAACTGAACTATGCACGTGGCTTCTGTGTTTTCCTTGGAAACATCTTGAAGCATCTTCAGTAAGGAGCGCCCCTGGCTGGACGACCCCTCTGACTCACATTAAGAACTCAAGGAAACACAAACTCCTAGTTTGATCCTTTTTCCGCTGCCTTGCTGCTGTATGATCTTCAAGTAATAACTTGTCCTCTCTAAACTTCTGTCTCTTCTTCGTGGAAGGTGCTTGGCTTATGATGGTCCAGCAGACACAGGCCAAGAGAAGCACAGCCCTGGCCTCTGATGTGAGCTCTGTAGGAGACAGACGGGATGTGTACCAACTGCAGTTCTTAGGGGAGCAGGCAGGATCAGATGTAAGGACAGGACATTGGGAGGGAAGAGGGATGTGTGCAGACTACAGGAGCACAGCTGGGCAAGGTCACCTCTCGGGCCCCTCTCTGTGCTGCGTTTCCAGGAATTCTTGGAAATGAGCTCAGAATGGTGCAGTATTTGGAGCGTGCCGTGGTCTTGGTTGGGATGCCTGGTGTCTGTTTATGGCAGCACTTCTGGGGAAACAGATTGTGTTTATGTCAGAAAGAAAAGACCATGTTTCGGGGCATTCCCTGCAGCTTGTTAGGTCAAATCAACACCCCCAGACCCATCTGCCTCAGCAGGGCGCTCGGTCCCCCTCAGTGCCAGCAACCCAGAGCCTCATGGGGAGTAGCCGAGCTCCAGGGAGGGGAGTCCTCCCATGGAGTGTGATGGTCACCTGGCACCTTCTTAAGAGTGAGAGTCAGGTAGTCCCCACATGCTTTGTCTGTCATTTCTGCAGCTTCCACTCACACCTGCCTACTGGGTGGGGGAGTGGAACTCGGAACCATGAGTCGTAGATCCCAACTCCCAGGAACATAGAGTTCAGGGAGTGAAATGGGGAAGGTGGGCTAGCAGAGGTTACAGAGAGCAGTCGGGAGCAAAGCAGAAAGGACTTAAGCTCAAGTCCTCAGCCCAGCCCCTGTTGTCAGGGAGAATGTTGGAGGGAAAAGCACAGAGAACAGGCTGAGACTTGAGGATGATAAAGGGGACACTGTGAAAAGACCCATCTAAGCCAAAAATGTGTTCATCATTGCATCAAAGATGGAATGGAAACAGAGTCACCTGCAGGCATCACTATTGACTACTCCCTCTGCTGCAAGCCCTTTTTGCTCTTGGATTCTGTGCATTACTTTCTTTCGAGTTTCCTCTCATTTTTGTGGTTATTCCCTTTGTGATCTCCCCTCTTCCTCTAGGCCACCCATGGTAGGTTACCTGGGGGCTCTGTGCTCAACCCTTTTCTACCCTTCCTGCCCAACCCAGAGCTTCTGCTTTCTCAACAAAGTATTTGTTTACATCTTTCTGTTTGCCCCATGCTCAGGTACGAGTTGGAAGTAGCCCCTGCCTTCAAGGGGCTCACAGCCTAGTGAGGAGTCTGAAAGCCACAGTCCCATGAGTGGCCTCACCCATTGTGGGTCATTCTGGATCAAAATCTCAAGTCCAGCTCCTAAAATTGTTCATGGATATCCCACCCACTCCCAAGACACCCCAACTTCAATGCATGCTATACCCAAGGACCTCACCTCAGCAAAGGCCCCTCCTCACTTGCCATCTCTTTAGCTGCCAAAGAATCCATAAAGCTTGATGTGTGGATGCTCTGAAATCATTAAAGATGCTTCCAAATGTTGCATTATGTTATGCTGGATGTGTCTTTAACTGCAAATTTAATTCGGCTTATACAGGCACAATTCCGGAACCACCAGAAATCAGAGCTCTGAAGAACCAGAGATCACAGTGTAAGCAGTGATGCAGATCACAGTTTTTCTCTCTTGATCATGAGTGCTGTTTGTTCCCAAAAGATGGATGGGCGCTCATGGTCAAATGGTATTCACCTTCTCTTCTAATAGCTCTTATCTTGAAGGTTGCCTTCGTGTATTCTCCCATCTTGCCAGAAACCAGATCTGCCAACTGACAGAACTGTAACAGCGGCCTCTTTGGGCACCAGGGTCTTGATTGCACTGATCAAGTAGGCTTGACCTTGTCAAAGTACATATCTGAGGACGATGACCTGACAAAAAGTGTCTAGGGAGAGTGGCTGAGTCCATGTTCTAGAGAGAGTCACCGTGGAACCAAACAACTGGACAGCCTTAAAGGACAGACGCAGGCATTTGCAGGAACATTCCTTCCCCAGGGTGATGGAGCCATTGTCTGTGCGCTGGCCTGGATGATCCCACCACCCTGCGTGGCTTATGTGACAAGATGTAGACCCCTTAGTGTGGCCTGAAGGCATCTGTCCTGACTGCCTGGTCCTTCCCATGAACTCCCACACCCCATGATTGTGTATGCCTGCCTGATCTTACTCTGCCATTGTTTGCCGAAGTGCCTGCTGGAATCTGCCTGGGAGACGCCTCCTCATTCTGTAGGAGTCAGCTCAGACCATCCCTTCCAGAGCAGGAATTGGCTATGCTGTAACTAATGCTCTCCCAGCCTCCCACAAGAACCAGCTCCTCCTCTTCTGAGAAGGAAAGCAGCTTCTGCCTATCAATGGGTGTGGCCACACCCAGAAGCCCATCCTGGCTGCAGCTGAGTAACCCGGAGAGAGCTATCAGATCTTTCCAGAGGCTTTTTGCCTCTGGAGGACATTTCCCCTCTAGTGGCAAAGCCAAGGGTATGAGGGCTATGGCCTGCTGCCCACTTCAGCTAGAAAATGTGACCCACACATGCCCAACAATCAAGAAATTTTCACATATACTTCTGCTCTAATGTTATAATTTATCCCCCCCAAAAGGTCGTTTTGAAGAATACTTGATAACATGGAGAAATGCTCACATGGAAAAGCCATTTTAAAAAACAGAAGCATATGTAAAGTGTAATCCCAATATTTTCCCAAAATATTGTTGGTTATCTTGTCCAAAAATTATAATGGTTATCTGAGAGGAGTTATGGGTACTTATGTTTTTCTCCATGTTTGAAAAACATTTTGATAATTTATATTAGCTTTATAAGAAAAACAAATATTATGAGGCCTAAGGAAAATGCCCAGGCATTTTGTTGTGGGTTGAATTGTGTCTTCCCCAAAAATATATGTCAAAGTCCTCAGAATGTGACTTTATTTGGAAACAGGGTGTTGCAGATGTAATCAGTTAAAATGAGCTCATACTGAAGCAGGGTGGGCCCTAATCCAAGATGACCAGTACCTCTGCAAGAATGACCATGTGAAGACAGACATACGGTATGTGAAGATGGGGCAGAGACAAGTGATGCAGCCACAAGCCAAGGAGCACCAAGATGGCCAGCAACCACCAGAAAGTATCCTCCCTGCACGATCCAGAAGGAGCCTGTCCAACCCTTGATCTTGGACTTCCAGTCTCTAGGACCATGAGATGATAACTTTCTGTTGCTTGAAGCTACTATTTTGTACCACACTGTACTTTCTCACAACATCCACAAAAAACCACATGTACTTTCCAAGGAGTAGTTCCCTGTTTGATTGACACACAATGTATCCACATAGTGATGGATGTTGACCCATTGTCATTTCAACTGATCAGATGTTTCACTGCTGAATACAGAACAGAGACTGCATGGCCTCGCTTTCTTTTGAAGGGCCACTGGCTGTTTGGAAAGGAGTCCCAAGAATACCTCTGTGAGACAGCAGTTCCTGGCTGAGGCATCCATGAGGACCTCTGAAATTAGCTTCCAGGCACTCCCTTCCCCAGGCCTCCTCGGCCAGAGCCTCAGAGGGCAGGGCCAAGGGCCCTCCAGTGGCTCTCAGGAGCACCAAAACCCAGGGACACTCATTCATTGCAAACTGTCCTCTTGCCCATCTCCAGGAAGATCATGGAAGATTACTGTGGACATCATGGCTCCAAAATGAACCATCAAACAATAGAATCTTAAAAACAAATAAACAAAAATTAAACAGCCACTATGTGAAAAACATTATGCAATTTTTTAGAGTAGCCTCTTTTATCCTCTGAGTTATGTCCTGAGACCCCTAGTGGATGTCTGAAACCTTGGGAAATAATGGAACACGTTTCTGTTTACATCTTCCACTCACAAATGTAATGCTATTTTATCATAACTGACCCCTTATCATGCACTGTGGCCATAACGTTTGCAGTTTGAAGTATGACAGGTAACTAGCATGAATTTCCTTTTCCTTCTTCCCAGTTTCACAGATAGGAGATTTGGTCTCACCCTAGATCTTGGCAACCTCAACATAAAATTTTTTTCTTCTCATGTTAATTCAAAAACTTTCATCTTTTCACTTAAGGAAGCATGTTAAGGCCTCTCTTTGGCATATCTGAATTGTCAGCATCACTACTCTGGTGCTTTGGGGCCATTCAGTGAAATAAGGGTTACTTGAACACAAGCACTGCAACACTGCAACAGTCAATCTGATAACTGAGAGGACTACTAAGTAACTCACAGGCAGGCGGTAAAGACAGCATGGATATGCTGGACAAAGGGATAATTCGTGTCCAAGTGAGATGAAGCGGGGCAGTGTGACATTTCACCATGCAATTCAGAATGGTTTCCAATTGAAAACATATGAATTGTTTATTCTGGAGGTCTCCATTAAATAGTTTTAGTTCTCAGTTGACTGCGATGTAGCTGAAACCATGGAAAGCAAAACTGAGGATGAAAAGGACTACTGTATTGGAAATATAGCAGTGGACAACACACAGAAAGTATCTTTCCTTTAACATTGTGAACAGTGAGTGGGCACGGCTAAGACACATGTCTACCCATTTCCCGTCACTCCAGAGGTACTTCGGGTATTTCACATCACAATTTGAAAACCACTCCTCAAGCCAAGTGCAGACCCCACCCAATCCCCCTTTCGTGGGTTACAGCAGTCTGTTAACAGTACTAAGCCCTGTTCCTCTGATCTCAACCTGTTGGCCTGTGGATCTTCATGCTGTCTTCCCCATCACATCACCACCTCCACCATCAGGAGGGCATGATGGAGCATTCACTGAGCAGCCTCCCATTGGGATTGCGCTGGGCCTGGCCACAGGAGATGGATGTGAAACCCCCAAGCCATATTCCCACAACCTACCCAGGAGACGTTCCTTTTCAGGGCTACCTCGGTGGTGAGATGGAGACCAGGGAAGGGATTAGCACTTTTTGTCTCCACAGAATGGTTTTCCAGAGGCAAATCATATTAAAGCAATACGTTTCCTCCAAACTATTAGATATTCTCCGGGAAATGTAGGCTGGCAATGAGCAAGTCCATATGTTAGCATTAGTGGGGGCCAAGCCATATTCCATCTGTGTTTCAGCCTCGTTTATCAAGGCCTCCATCATAAAAGAGGCTTATTTATGGCGTTCTTTTCCTGTCCTTATTGCAAGCAGGTTCAAACCCTCCTGAGATGTCCATAAACAAATATGATGGAGCCAGTGGCTACTCCGGCCTGCCCCCTGCACTACTCTCTTCAGAAATCCACAGCAAAACTGGGGGCTTCATTCTTCCTGAGGTTACTGATTCCAGACAGGCAGCTGCTGGCAGCTCCCAGCAAGCTATTTAAAAGCCCACTAACACGGAGTCTTGGGCTGTACATAGAAACTAACAGAATGGTGCTCTCGTGGGCAACTTATTCATTTTAGTGCCACTCAGAGAGGTCTAAAAAGGCCTGATAAATACTTAAAATCAGAATGATCCTGAGAGTGTTTTACAACACAACTGGTATTTAATTAGCCTCAATTCCGTGTTAGGAAGGCGTGGGAAAGACACCGTTAAGCTGTTTATACACCCAGATGACTCTCCCTCCCATCCCGCACACCAACTACCGAGTCTCGCTACCTTGTTTCTTAGTGGGGAATAAAACAAATAATTTGGGGAAAGCAATAAAGTAGGAGCGGGGAGGGTGAGACAGGACTGGATCCAAGGGCAGCTGCCAGAATGTCAAAAGGACGCTGGATTCAGCTTGGTCTCTCCCCTGATGCGTACCTCAATGCATCTTTAGGAATTACTCCTTGTGAGCCTGGGGAGGGAGGGAACCTTCACTATCCAGGCTGTCTCTAGGGGACATTTGAGCATTTGGGGCTATTCTTATTGGGCAGGTGATGCAGGACATTGGCCCATTTGCAGAGGGAATGGTTCGTGAAGGCTGGGTATTTGTTCTCATTTCCAATGTTGGGATTCACCAGCGTCTAGAATGGCAGTCAATCTCTGCCTTTCTGCTCCCTTCCTGAACATTCCCAGCCGAGCACCAGATACTGTCTTTTCTTCTAGGTACAATGCATATAGGTCAGTATTCTCCAGGCTGGCTGTGGGGTCTGGATTATCATCATTGTATACATGACTCCTACAAAAATACATTCAAGTTGTAACACAGGCCATGCAGCAGACCCAGTACCAGAATCTAGATTTCCAAATTCCTATTCAGATTTGTGCCTCTGGAGCAGGCTGCAAAGGGCTACAGCATGGCATTCTTCATCCAGCATATGTTTATTGAGGGTATTCTATAAGCCAAGCATTGTTCTAAGTGCTGGGAATACAAGACAGACAAACCTACGTCCCCTAGTGGAGTTTATACCCTAATGGAGGGAGACCAACAACAAAAATATTAAAAGGTAAGTTAAGCAGTGCATTAGCAGGTTATACGGGATGAGGTGAAAGAATCAGGAGGTATCAAGTGGTTATGTTTACAACAGGAGGGCAGGGAAAACTAAGACTGTGTGGAGAAGGTGACCCTCTGACAGAAACTTGCAATTGCAACAAGCCATGTGGACATCTGAGGAAACGTTGTGGCAATAGGACTGGCTAGTGCAAAGGCCTCTGGGAAGATATATGCCAGGAGTGCTCCAGGGACAGCTAGTTGCTGATTAAGGGTGAATACGGGGAAGAATGGATGAAGTCTGGAGAAATGGGGCTCGAAGTTTATAGATTCTTGCAGACTTTTGTGAAGCTTTGACTTCTACCTTGATTGAGATGAAGAACAGGAAGGTCTGAGCAAGAGGCAGTAGGACATAACTTAGGATTTTATAGATCACTCTGGGAATTGTGTTGAAATTAGATTATGGGGGGCCAATTGGGGATACTAGTTAGGAAACTGTCATAATCATCAAGAGGGAGTTGATGGTGGCTTGGACAAGTGATGGAGTTGGGAAATGGGCATTTCCAGACAGAGTGAATGAGACATGACAGAGAATAAAGAGGAATTCAGATAAGTCTATGATTGGGGCCTAAGCAACTTGAGAGATGGAGGAAACATTGGCTGAAGGGCACAACTCTGGGTAAAACAGACTTAGTAGGAGGAACAAAGGAGATCCATTTGGGTTTGAGCTCCAGGTGCCCATTTGACAGTCAAGCGGGATGTCAGGTAAGTGATTGGGCAGGCCCGTCAGGAGACCTCAGAAAGGGTGCAGGTTGGACACATGAGGCCAAGAGTGTCTAGTGTGAAAACTGTTTTTAAAGCCATGAGAACATCAAGGAGGAGAGGGGAGATACAAGCAGGTGTCTCAAGGTGAAGTTAGGATGCTCAAGCAGTAAGAACTGGGTAAAGGAGGAGACACCAGCATCATAGATAGGAGGAAGGAAGGAAGAGAACCAGGGCAGCTGCAGTGTGAGATGCCTCAAGGACAGAGAGGGACTAGTGTGTCAAATGCCATGAGTAGATCTCGGGAGATGAGGTCTGCAAAGTGGCCATGGAACTGAGAAAGGTGGCCATCATTGGTGACCTTGGCAAGGGCAGTCTTAGTGGAGCATTGAGCCAAAAAGCCCAACTTGATCTGTTGGGGTACAAAAGTGAATGCAGCAAGAGGAACTGAGGGTTTGGGAGCTGCAGACAGCTTCATGGAAGAGTCTTGCTGTAAAGGGAAGCAGAAGCCAAGGGTTGGAGCTTGAGGGAACATGGAGACAAGAAAAGGTTGTTGTAATATGTAAGAAACCATGTCAGCTTTGCACATTGATGGGATGATCCAGTGGAGAAAGGAAAAATCGATGCTGCAGGAAGGAGGAGAGCGTTGCTGGAGCTGCCTCTCCTAGAGTCTAGAAGGGTCATCTGCAGTCAGGAGAGAAGTGGATGAGAGGGCCCAGATGCTGGTCCACAGAGGCAGGGCCAGGAGCCTGTGGGTGTGATTGACATAGTAAATACTTTCTAGCACATCTGTTTTTCACTCTCTCCCCATGCACCCTGGCTGTGGGCATGTGCTTGAGGTTGTGGCTGATGCTACTGATGGCAGGAATTGTGACCACAGAAGTGGGTGGTGGTGTCATAAGGGAGGAGAAGTTGGTGAGGTGAGGTTTGGACATGTCCAGAAGTGGCCACATGCAGACTCTGCCAAGCCTGCAGAGCCTTTCCTTTCTTGCTCCCTCCTTCTTTCTTCTCCTCCTTCCCTCTATCCCTTTCTCTTTTCCTTCCTTCCCTTGACAACTTTTACTAAGCACCTACTATGTGCAAGGATGGTCCCAGATCCCTGGGATTCTTTAGTGAACAAAACAGGCAAAACTCTCTCCCGTCAGGGAACTCATGTCCTCACTGGTACAAGATGAACAATAAAATGAGAAAACGATAAGAGTATTTAAGGTGATAAGTGCTGTGGGAATAAGAAAACACAGACTAGGGTAAAGGATCCAGGAAGTGGGTGGTCAGTAGACTCATTCTGAAAGTCACATTTTGGCAAAAACCCAAAGGACAAGAGGAGCTAGGCAGCTGGGTAGAAGCATGTGAAATCATGGCAGTGTCCACCTGTGGGTTTTTTAATTGCTATCTTAACAAAGTGTATCACAGATTCAGTTGCTCAAACCAACACCCATTTACTAGTTCAGAATGCTACAGTTTGGAAGTCTGACAAGTGTGGCTAGGCTCTCTGCTTAGAGATTCACAAGACTGAAATCAGGGAGTGATCTGGGCACAGCTCTTCCCTGGAGGTTCTGGGAAGAACCCATTTCCAAGCTCATTCAGGTTGTTGCTTGAATCCAGGTGCTTGTAGTTGTAAGACTGAGGTCCTCACTTCTTTGCTGGCTGTCAGTCAGGACCTGATCTTAGACCCTAACGGCCACCACATTCTCACCATGAGGTCCTTGTCATCTTCAAAGGCATAACAGGCTGGCCATGGTGGTGCATGCCTAGAATCCCAGCACTTGGTGAGGACAAGGTGGGCAAGGTGGGCAGATTGCTTGAGTTCGGGTGTTCAAGGCCAGCCTGGGCAACATAGAGAAACCTCATCTCTACAAAAAATAAAAAAAACTAGCCAGATTTCATGGCCTACACTTGTAGTTCCAGCTACTCAGTATGATGAGGCAGAAGGATGACCTGAGCCCAGGAGGTCGAGGCTGCCATGAGCTGTAATCAGCATGATCATGCCCCTGTACTCCAGCCTGGGTGACAGAGTGAGACCCCGACTCAAAAAATAAATAAATAAATAAATAAAAGGTCAACAACAGCTTATTTAATCCCCCTCTGGGACCATCTTGAGAAAACTCTCCTTCTTCTAAAGGTCTCAGTTAATTGGGTTAGCCACTTGGGTCATCTCAGTACCATCTTTTTTTTTTTTTTTTTTTTTTTTTAGTTGGAATCTCATTCTGTCACCCAGGCTGGAGGGCAGTGGCACACTCCTGGTCACCGCAGTCTTGCCCTCTTGGGCTCAGGTGATCCTTCCACCTCAGCCTTCCAAGCAGCTGGAACTACAGGCAAGCACCACTGTGCCTGGCTAATTTTTTTATTTATTGTAGAGATGAGGTCTCGCCAAGTTGCCCAGGCTGATTTTGAACCTGTGGGCTCAGGCAATCCTCTTATCTTGGCCTCCCAAAGTGCTGGGATTATAGGCATGAGCCACTTTGCCTGGTCCATCTCAGTATCCTAGGGTAATTGACTTGAGCCTTTATTGCATCTGCAAAATCCCTTCACAGCAGCAACTAGGTTAGTGTTTGTGATATAATGCCTAAAATAAAGGACCAATATTATATGTGTCTTGAGATCTGGAAAAAACCAGGAGGTCGTGAATGACCTAATTGGAAATCCTCCTCCCAACTCTGCTTTCACAGATAAGGTCCACTAATCAAACTACCCTCCTTATCATGGGGACCAGGTGAAGTTCCTGCTTATTCCTAAATAGCTGGTTTCGATTACCCTGCCAGACCGAGGAATTATTCAAATAAGTTAACCACATCTTCCTGCAGGAACCAGGAATCACCTTTCCCTTTTGTTACTGTAAAGTCTATCTTCCACAACCCCCATGTAGCCCTGGGTGTCATGCAGTGCCCTCCTGTGGGCTGTGAGTTTCTGTGACTAATAAATTGTACATCTTACTTGTCCGGTGTTGAATTCTGTGATTCTTATAACCCTAGAAAGGCAATCCCTACCTTACCAACAGTATAAACAGGAGGCTATTACAACAGTCTTTGACTAAATAACCTAAGCATAGGAAAGTCAGGTGGTCCTCTTCAGAATTCTGACGACTTCCCCAACCCCAGATCATTTTTCTTCCTGTGGCCAGAGTGAGTATTTCAACATAGAAATCAGGCCATGGAGATCCCTCCTTAGTACTTAGATCACAGCCAGACCCTGCCTGTGCCCAGAGTGTCCTACACAATCACAACCCCATCATCTCTCAGGCGTCATTTACTACTGTCCTCCTCACTTCATTCTAAACACAGAAGCCTCTTCTCTGCCAACAGTCCCTGCCTTCAAGCCTCTGCACTTGGATCTGCCCTATGGAATATTCACACACTCACCCTGACAAATGCACAGGACACACCCCACTTTCTCCATGTCTCTGCTCTGACCATACCTTTCCTGATCACTCTATATACAAGGGCAACTCTCATCTGCCTGTGACCCCCAATCCTTGTCCCTCCTTGGTTCATCCCAAGATTTATCACCAGCTGACAGGGGATGTTTTTAGATGTTTACTTTTTCTTCTCCCTCTGGGTTATAAATTTCATTAGGTCAGAAATACCGTTTAATCCCCCACTAAATTCCTAGCACCTAGACTAGTGCCTGGCATGTGGTGGACTAACAGTGCACTCATGTGTACTGTTATGAGGGGTGAAGGAGTGAGCACCCCAACCCCTTGACTCGCTTTGTGCCACCTGCACCACTCCTGGAATACACCAAGCCTGCTCCTTCTCCCGCATCTTTCTAATTGCCATGCCCTTGACTAGTTTCCTCTTCTCCAAGATCACTCTATTTCACAGCTCTCTCCTTCTCATTGCCAGATCTACACTCAGATACCACATGTTCAGAGAAAGTTCTTGATCACTCTAAGGGCACCCCCTCATCACTCTTACCCAATTCTCTAGTAACGCAAACCACTTGTGTAGTCTTTAACTGTCTAGTGGTCATACTTTTTTAAAAAAGACTAGAGACATATAATTAAACATAACATGTCATCCTGGATTGGATCCTGGAGCAGAAAAAGACCTCTTGAAAACTAATAATAATGTGTCAGTATTGATTCATTAATTGTGGAAAATCTACCACCCTAATGAAAGATGTTAACAATAGAAGTAACTAGGCGTGAGATATAGAAGACTCTATTACTTTTGTAACTTTTCTGTAAATCTAAAACTATTCAAAAATTAATTTTTAAATAACAATACAAATAAATAGCTGAAATTAATTTTAATGACATATTTTATTTAACCCAACATGTCTAAAATATTATCATTTCAATGTTTGATGAGTATAGATAAATATTAATAAAATATTTTACTGTTTTCCATACAAATCTTGAAAACATTGTACGCGGTTTCCACTTACAACATCTCAGTTCAGACAAGCCACAATTCAGGCACTCAAGAGCCACATGTACACAGATCTGAAGTATGTGCCACACTCTGGAACAGCCTTCAATATGTGTGTGCACTTTCTCACTGTTTGTCTCTCCTGCAGGAGAGAGCCACGAAAATGAACTGGGGGTGAGGAACAGGCAGAATTCTGAAGAGGGCCACTTGACTTTCCTATCCCTAGGCTATTCAGTAAAAGACTGTAGTAATGGCCTCCTGTTTATCCTATTGGTGAGGCAAGCATTCCCTAGGGTATTAGGGATAGAGGAACACAATCCCCAACATTGGGCAGGTGAGACTGTCAGCAGTTTATTAGCCACAGAAATTCACATCCCAGAGAAGGACACTACATGGCACCTAGGGCAACATGGGGACCACTCTCAGAAATAAGGAGGATGAGGTGACTCCTTGCTCCTGCCCTGTTACCCCTGTATCTTCAGTATTTGAAATGGAGCCTGGCACAGGGTCATATCTCAATAAATAAAACAAACGTATAAACCCTTATACTTGATCTCTGCCCATTAATTCCATACTTGTACATCCAGTTGCCTATTTCATGTCTCCATGAGAACATCTGATTCAACCATCTATTGTGTAACAAACCGAAAGCTTAGTGATATAAAATAACCCCTATTTCATTGGTCCACAGTCATAGGTCTACAGTTTGGGCTGGGCTCAGCCGAGCAGCCTTTCTCTGGTCTTACCTGAAGTCATTCATGTTGCTGCTGTTACTTGCCAGCTGATGGGGATGGGATGATCCAAGATGATGCTCCCATGATGCTGCTATCTGGGTTGGCTCAGCCAGGTATCTCCCATCCTCCCTGAAGCCGATTCTGTGTCTTAACATAGCATCAGTGTCTGAGGAAAGTAGGAGTGGGGACAAAGACCTCCAGAGGTTCAAGCTTGGAACTCAGACAAAGTCATTTCTGCCACATCCTATTGACCAAAGCAAGTTGTGAGGCAGCCCAGGCTCAGGGGCTGGGAAAAGATTCCATTTTTCATTGGAGGAGGGGCAAAGGGTTTTTAATCTACCTTGATATTAGGAATCTCAAACTTGACATGGCAACAAAAGAATTCTTAGGATCCCCCCCTTCCCTCAAGCCCTTTGCATCTCAGCACCATTCTCACCTGCTTGCTCCTGCCAAAGATCCAGGTGTCCTTGATAATTCACTTTGCTGAAGCCTGCATAGTGCATTCAGGAAGGAATATGCCCTAAACTCTCCACCTCCAAGTACACTCCTGATTTCTCCATCTTCACTGCCACAGTCCTCATTCCAGCCATGGCATCTCCAGCCTGGGTGCCTGCTGTTCCCTTTATTCTCACCATCTAGTCTCCACACTGCAGCCAGGGGAGCATTGGAGTCTCAATCAGATCTCATCACTCCCTCTGTACCCTCAACAGGCTCTGTGCTCCCAGGGAACCCCCAGCTGTCCCCTGCAGGGCTGTTCTGCTTCCCCTTCAGATCCTGGGAGCTCTAGCACCCTTACTTCTGCTCCTGCAAACAGACCAAATCCATCTCTCCAAAGGGGTTGTTTCTGGAACATTCCTTCCCTTGTCCTAACAGGGCTGGTTGCTCCTTGCCAATCAGAAATAACCTCCCTGACCACCGATCACTCCTTGTGACATCAGCTCTCCTTATTTGAACAATGGGTACATCCAGCTGCTTTTCTTGCTTAGTTTGTTGTTATTGCTGTTGTGTTTTCTACCCCATGAGGGTAGGGGACTCTCTGCCTTGCCCAATTTTTTTTTAATTTTTAGTTGTATATATTTGTAGGGTACAACAGATTGTTTTGACGTATGTATATGTTATGGAATGGCTAAATCAAGCTAATTAACGTTCCATCACCTCATATACTTAGCATTTTGCATGTGGTGAGAACATTTAAAATCCACTCTCAACAATTTTCAGATACACAGTACATTATCATCAACGATGGTCGCTGTGCTCCACCCAGTTCCTCCTGTCTAACTGAAACTGTCTAACTGTGCACACTTTGACCAACATCTCTCCATTCCCCCAATCCTCACCCCACCCCAGCCTCTGGTGACTACTGTTCTACCCTCTATTTCTATGAGTTTGATGTTTTGAGATTCCACATATGAAACCGTGTGTTTATCTTCTGTGCCTGGCTTATTTCACATGCCCACTGCTATGTCCCTGGCCCCTCTGAAGTGCTTGGCACAGGGCAGGTGCTCAGTATATTTGCGGAATAAGCAGGTGAAGCCCAAATAGGAGCTCCCCTAGGACAGGTAATGTTCTGTCTCACTGCTCTACCCCCAGAGCCAGAACAGAGCTCAGCAAACACTCTGAGTGGATGACCAGAGCTGCTCCCTGTCCTGCCTTCTGGTGTCCTCTCCAGACCCCTGCCCAGCGGTGTCTCCCTGGCCAGGCTCAGAGAGGGCACACTGCTCTGATCCCAGAAGGGTGACTCTGCACAGATCTCTGAGATACTCCTCCACTCACTGAATTCCTTCCAAAGGAATGCCCATCGGGCTATTCTCTGCTAGGGAGAGAAGCTCAGCGATAGCATTTAACCCCAGGCCACTTCTGCCTGTCATTGGCTGGTACGTTTGCTTTTTGATAAAGACTGATATCTTGTCCCAGCCTGACTCAACTCATCACTATCCTAGCTGTGCTGGAAAAGATGGTCCTATGCGGCATGCTCTCAGCATCATCTCCACCCCAGGCTCACCACTCCAGCAGACACATCCTCCTGCAGAGCTAGATCCTCCCAGTCAGCCAAGGGGCAGTGCCTCTCAATTACCTAGGTACTCTATTCTCAGACCCCATGCTGAGGAGGAGACCAGGGCTGCCTGTCACATCGGAGAGAAAACAGAAAAATCAAAGCTGTGACAGCAAGGTAACAACTCGCCCAACCTGCTTATATAACAGATGGGAAACCAAAGTTTAGAGGAATACCTAAGGTCACACAGCAGAGAAGAAAAGGCAGGTGTGAAAAATCCACAATTTCCTTGCACACCTGGGAGGATTTGTGGTTGTTTCCATTAAAACGATGAACCCACATGGGAATAAGGGCTGGAAACCCATTTGTACATGGTGTGGCAAGCACCAGGACATTACCAGTTTGATGAGAACAGACAGAATGTTTAACCACACTGTCCACTAATCCACGCACATAGCAAAGTCACCTCCCCCCCTTTTAAATCTTCCTAGCATGGGAAACAGTGATTTCTATAAAAAATAAAAAAATAAAACCAGGTCAGTCCCCTAACGCCTGGCTCCTTACAAGAAAATCTTATTACTTGAAAGTGTGATTTGTTTGGTTTGTAACAGCATTGCCTATGAGAGAAATTCTATTACTCTGGTTTCTTAGCCAGTTGCAATAAAGCCAGAGATAATGTGCAGAGAAGAGCTCCATTCTCTTTGCAGTAGGGCCAAGCATCACTCGCAGGACAGTGTTACCCGCACCCCCCCAAACACACACACACTCATCTGGGGAGAAAAGTTGCCCAATTCAGGTTGAATAGTGGCTGCTCACTGTGTTTAGGCTTAATCGGCTGATTGGGGTCCCAACAAAATGCTTTGACTTAATTTCATCAATTTACAGGAAAAAAAACCTGATGATTAGTTATTTGATGAAATTCTTACCTTCTCATCCTCAAATAATTTTCACATTCAGATCCAAGTTGCTTCACAAAGAGCCCAGTGCTGGGACAAGGCAGGTAGCTTACAGGGAACTCCAAGCAGCCTGGCTGACTGCTGGCCTGGTCACTCAGAAGAACTCAGGCCTGGGAAATTCCTTCCTTTCTTTTCCATTTCTTTTGCTAATCAAAGTTCCAAGGAATTTCAACCCATAAACAGGTATAAAGACGTAGTTTTTTTCCTTCTGCCAAAATGATGAGAAAGACCTAGTTGGGTTGCACGTCTCTCTGTGTCCAGGTCGCTGAGAGAAGTGCTAGCTTCTCTCAGCGACCATGACACCACAGTGTCAAGACAAGGAAAGGATGCCCTGATGTCACCCACCTGTCCAGCAAATCATCACTGCATCATCTTCATTTTCTCCCCATGGCCTCTCTGGTCCAGAGACTTTGCAGGAACACTGCTGGACACGCACATCCCTGGGAGCCAGGTGGGCCATGGTGATGCATGGGGGTCTCCAGGAGACTGACCAGGACCCCCTGGCCCCTCTGAATGCTGCTGCATATGTAAGACTCTGGGGACAACAGGTTTCTGCTCCTGTAACAACTTTCTGTATCTTGTCAGTCTTCCCCTGGAGCATCTTTCCTGGTCCTCTCATGTTAACATAAGTGTCTCCTCCTCAGAAGCCCCTGGTCTGACCTTGCAGTGAGCTGACCTGGTGTGCAGTCAACACAGGCATCCCCCATCTCTGGTCACATCCTTCCCACCTTAGAGGTCATGGGCATGGACTGAAGACGTGCTGGATGGGGGAATAAAATAAGCCAACCTCTGAGGTGCACAGAGATTTATTTACTCAACAAATATGCACTAAGTTCCCATGAGGTGCTAGGACTCCTAGACCCTGAAAACACTCAAGGTGGGTTAGATTCCCATCAACCTGAAGACAGATACTTAAGCCTGGAGACTGATGCAAACAAATGAATACATTGATAAATATGTTTGGAAGTAGGTTCTAAGAGGAAAAAAATCTTCCTGTGGGGTAGACCCTCACCAGGGGAGGGAGCAGCTCCAATGGGGGATCAGAAGAGATTGCAGAGGAAACACTCCTGAGCAGGGGTCCCATGAAAAGAAGCAGGCACAAAAAGAGAGAAGGACAAAACACATCATGAGAGAGGACAAGGAGGGTGCATGCACTGAAACAGAGGACCTGGACATGCTGGGGAGTACAGCATGAGGCTAAAGGGGATACAAGAGTCAGAGCAGAGGGCTGTGGAGTCACCATCAAGGATTGTTCATTTTACTTCTCCATAGCAATTAGAAACCATCACAGACTCTTAACAAGGGAGTCAGAAAGGATATATATTGTTTTAAAAGGGCACACTTGGTGCCACATAGAGAACGAAAGAGAAACATAAGAGGGAAGAGAGGGGGCCAGGAAGGAAATTATAAAACCCACAGGGAGACATAGGGGTCTGGGGAACAGGGAGGAAGCACAGGAAGGGGTGAGGGTGTGGGGACCATAGAGGGAGCACAGTACCCACAGGGAGGGGTGAGGTGGGGACAAGGGAGGGAGAACAGGGAGGGGTGAGGTTGCGGGGACCAGGAAGGGAGCACAGAGAGGGATGAGGGTGTGAGGACCAAGAAGAGAGCACTACACCCACAGGGAGGAGTGAGGGTGGGGGAACCAAGAAGGGAGCAGAGGGAGGGGTGAGGGTGTGAGTACCAGGGAGGGAGCATAACACCCATAGCGAGGGGTGAGGGTGTGGGAAACAAGGAGGGAGCACAGCACCCATAGGGAGGGGTGAGGGTATGGGGACCAGGGAGGGAGCACAGCACTGACAGGAGGGGTGAAGGTATAAGGACAAGAGAGGGAGCACAGGGAGGGGTGAGAGTGTGAGGACCATGGAGGGAACACAGGGAGGGGTGAGAGTGTGGGGACCAGGGAGGGAGCACAGCGCCAGCAGGGAGGGGTGAAGTGTGGGGACCAGGAAAGGAGCACAGAGGGGCGAGGGTGTGGGGACCAGTGAGGGAGCTTAGACCCACAAGAAGGGGTAAGGGTGTGGGGGCCAGGAAAGGAGCATAGCACCCACAGGGAGGGGTGAGGAAGTGGGGACCAGGGAGGGACCATAGCACCCACAGGGAGGGGTGAGAGTGTGAGGACCAAGGAGGGAGCATACACTCACAAGGAGAGATGAGGGTGTGAGGACCAGGGAGGGAGCACAGCAACCACGGGGGGGGGTGAGTGTGTGGGAACCAGAAAGGGAGCACGGTACCCATAGCAAGGGGTGATGGTATGGGGACCAGGGAAGGGACACAGCAACCACAGGGAGGGTTAAGGGTGTGAGGACCAGGAACAGACCACAGGACCCACAGGAATGGATGAGGGTGTGGGGTCCAGGAAGGGAGCACAGCACCCACAGAGAGGGATGAAGATGTGGGGATCAGGGAGCGAACACTGCACCCACATAGAGGAGTGAATTTGTGGGGTCCAAGGAGGGGACACAGCACCCACAGGAAAGGGAGACGGAATAACTATGCCATATCCCAGAACCTCTGCTGTCAACCAAGAGTGAATTGAACCCTCCCTGAAGTAGATGAGAGAACCTACCTGTCTTTTCCTTGCACCATAAGGAGATGCGGTCTTTCCACTTGAAAATTATGTTGCTTTCCATAGCTCTGTCATAAACTTTTAATAAAACTGCTGCTTTCTGTAAAAGGGGTCACACATGACATGAACACTCTGTACACCCTCTAATATCAAGCAGACATGGTGGGTGCCATCGGCTGCCACCCTCTCCTGGGGTCCCTGGCTTTATTTGTGGCCTCCCTCAAGTAAAATATAGGCAACTCTAGCTCTCAGGTAGCGGGTCCCACCCTGTCTCCTGGGCATCTTCTGCCTTCCCTTTTGCCAATTATCCCCTGGTATGTGTTTGGTGTTAGGGCAGGGAGTCGCCAAATCAGATACATCTAAATTCACTTTGCTTCTTAACAAGGGAGAGAGAGCCTCTGTTCCCACCACACATGATCAAGGATGCACATGGCCCTTAGGCTCTGGCAGTGTCTTGCTGTCTAGGAGAACCAGCGATGGAATGAAAAAGTCAACCCAGAAGGGAGCAGAGCAAAGGGGCTAAAAGTACCAGCCACCAGGGACTGCAGGCTCCCCACTTTCCCTGCCACTAGGGGCTCCCTGTCATTTATTCCCCTGGTGTGCCAGATGGAGTACTGACCCTGTCTTCCAGAATTCTGCTGCTTTTAGGAGAAAGTGCAAAACCCGAGGTAGAAGATGAGGCCTGCCAGGCTGCCCTGCCCAGCTCTGCAGCCTTGTCTTCCAGAACACCTGATCTGCCAGGACCCATTGAGCTCACCTGTGAGCCTGCACACCTGCTCTTCCTTGTACCTGGAAGTGTGGTGCTTCAGTTCTTCCCCAAGCCTGTCTCCCACTTATTAGCTCCCCCCATCATTCTTTATGTCTGAGCTTAAATGTCTCTTCCCAGAGAGACCTTCCCTGACCTCTGCTTGGTCCAGGTTCCCCCACTAGAGGGACTGCAGACCATCCTGGCTTCCCAAGCCCCCAGCCATCACCCTCTTTGGACATCACTCTGAGCACCAAGAGGTCTGATGTCCTCCAAATTCCTGGTTTCTGGCACACTGCCCAGACCTGGCGGGTGCTCAGTAAACCTTTGGGTAATAAATCAATGAAATGAAGGGTCTGGACGTCAAAAGACTTTTGCCTTTTCATTTGTGTGAAAGCAGCTTTGATGTGGACCAAGATATCCACATGGGAGGAACACAGAACTCTACCAGCCTGGAGCTTGTCTTTGTTTTGCATAATATAATTAAAGGCACATTTGCCAACACCAGGCACTGTGTAGCGGAGCCGCTCTTTCTGCAAGGTGCGTTTGTTTCCTCTGCACCCCTCCATCAGCTCAGACTAATGCCGATTCCCTCGATAGAGAGTTCTGATCATAAAGACAGATTGTATTGTCCCTGGGCCACAATATGAATATTTATTCCTTCAACAAACTATGCACTTGCATGTCATTTCCTCATCGGTTTAATTTTGAGAGAGAGGGTAGCTTGGATCAGTGGATGGGTCCACAAGTAACTTGGAAGATGACTGATTTGATGCACCTGTCTCATTTGCAATTTGGAATTTAAACTCTTCCCTGCCACAAACCCATTCCCAGCAGGGGCATTTTCTGCCTCCCTGCCTCTCCTGCTGACACAGGAGAGGCTGGGCATGTGCTCACCCCACTATCTCTGTCTAATCTTTTGACTATTTCTTAATGAAAAAAGTTTAGAAGAATTGCTGGGTCAAAAGATATGCCTTTAAAATAACATTTATCAAATTTCTCCTTGACCACATGACACATGCTTATCTTGAAACATCATAGAACCACAAGGAATAAGTAGAATCCAAATCTCATGACCAACCAGCCAGAATTATTTCCATTTCAGCATAGCTCTTTTTAATCTCTTTTTTATATTCCTGCATCAAAACCAACCTCAGGCCCTCTCTGTTCCTGTGGTCCCTACGCCTAGCACAATACCTGCTCATGGGAGGTGCTGCAGAAGCTTCACAAGTAAAAGGATGCGTGTCCCCTACTGTCCCTCATGTTCATCATCCTCACAGCAGGAAATAGGAACGTGTTCTCCCTGACTGCTTAAAACTCACAGGTTACTCTTAGGATAGGAACCAAAACTCCTAAGAGAGCCTGTGTAGTCTAAGCCTTCCCTGTTTCTCCAACCACCCCCTACTCCATGTCTGCCCCTCCCCCAGTAGCTTACCACAAGTGTTAGCAGATGCCTGTGCTTGTCTTCATCCCCTTCTCGACTGGATGCTGGTTCTAGTGGCTCCCAGCAGCCATCCTGCAACTGACAGGCACAGCTTCCCAGGAACACACACACATGGTCAACGTGATGATGTTCCTGTGATGATTAAGGATCTCTGGGCTGCTGGCTCCAAGAGGACAATGTACACCCCTGATTTACACTCTCCTATCTTGAGCCCCTGGCAGGATGCCTGGCACAGAGTAAAGTTGTTCAGTCATTGTCGGAAAGATGAAGGGATGAAAGAGTGAAAACTGGACAGTGAGTACTGAATGATGAGAGGTGAGCTAGCGAGTCAGTGAAGCAGAGACGAACGGACACTTGCAGCCCCGGGAGGAGGCCGTGAGAGGCAAACTCCGAACCCCTCTTGGTGACTTCAGCGATATGCAGAGATGAAGGATAGATCGGCAGCCTGCCCACTGCTCCCTGGCTCCCAAGCCTGCCCAGGATGCTGCAATTTGCTGGCTGTGATTAAAATTCTGAGAGTCATCCTGTAGGAGGTTTCTAAAGTTCCAGGCTCACTCCTGTATGGCTGAAGTCAGAGACTCAGCCTCAGAAATCACCGTATCCTCTCTGCATGGTGACCAACTATCAGCACTCTGGGACCTTGTCATTCCCACCTCACTGCCCCAGGTCCAGGCCCGCCTCTGCCCTGTGTCCAGTGCCTCTCACTCCTGTCCAAAAGTCTAAGGCCAGGAGCCGCTATTTCGCTTGCCTCCTTCCCCACATCCACAAGAAAGATGGCAGCCTCCCTGTCCTGAGTTCTGCTCAGTTCTGGGACTCCAAGATGGGTCATCCCAGAACTGACCTCAAAAATACAAAGCAGGAAGGCTGGGGAGCGAGTGCTGTGGTCTCATGACCAGTGCTAAGGCAGGTGGGAGTCTCAGCTTTCTGGGGACACTGAGAGATGGGGAATGGCGACACGAGACACTTGCTTAAGTCCTCTTGCCATGGATACAGTCTGAACCTTTTCTTGTTGCATCCAGGCCCTTCAAAGCTGGTTGCAACCTGCTTGTCAGATTAACGTATTTCTCTGCACCTTGCACCCTGGGTGTATGCCTCTCCTAAACACCAGCCATACACACAGAGACATACAGTATGCACATACACACACAACTATGCACAGGCCCAAATACACACAAGAGTGCACACTCACAGGCACACACATGCACAAATACCTACATATGCACACCCATGCACGCACACGTGTGCATGCATGCTTTGATTCCCCAGGGTTCTGCACCACAACCCAGGTTTCTCCCTGATCCTCACCCGCTCTGGAAGTTCCTTCTCAGCTCACACACCTGCTGAGCTCCTATGCACTTCAGAAACCATCTTAAAGCCTTCTATTTCCTGCCTCTTTTGTTTCACCTGCACCCTCTAGCCCAGGCTAAACCAATTACTCCCCAGTTCAGCCTTCTCCCTTCAAAGGTCTGGACACAGAGCTATGGCTGGCCTGTGTGTGTGTGTGCACATGCACAAGCACACACATGCTCTCACACATGAACTCTCATGCATACATACATGTGCGCATCTCTGGGGAGAACATCCACAGGCTTCACCAGGCTCTCCAATAATCCTGTGACCCTTCAAAAGGAAAATCCTCTGCTGGGATGCCTCACAGACCCTTCTTGCAGCATTTTCCCCATTGTTATGTGGTGTTTTGTTGTTGCCTCGCTGAACTGTGAGCTTCTTTAGGGAAAAGGCCACATGGCAGCTGTGGTCCTCTAGGAAGCAGACTCCAAAGCAGAGTCACAAGAGCAACAGATGCACTGGGGCTGGTACCATGAGGGATGAAGGGGAGAAGGAATGAGACAATGGGAGTGGGAGTGCATGTGTGTGCACACTCAGATCACAGAGCATCTGTGAGGGGAGAGGAGGGAGGAGGGTTGGGGGAAAGCTACAGGCTAGCAGGGAGCCCCGGCAAGTGGCATCTGTCAGAGGAGCTCCTCACTGGCAGGGTTGGCCTAGCCCTGGAATTCCAACCACACACTGTCCTGGCCAGCAGCTGAAGTGAGCCTGGCCTGGTATAAGTGCCACAGTGGATGCTAAAGGCACCAGGAGCGAGTGCCCCCCTCCAGTAAGGCCTGTCTTCAGGAAAACTCAGTGGCTTCTCTGGTTGCATCTTATCTCCACATCCTAAAAGCCAAGCACCACACCTGAATTATAGCAGGTACCCAACAACTGGATGTGGAATGAAATACTCTTGCTCTAACTAGTCTTCCTTTACTGTATTAGTTTCTTAGGACTGCTTTAACAATTGACCATGAACTGGGTGGCTTAAGACAACAGAAATTCATTCTCTCATGCCTCTCCAGGCCGAGTCTGAAATTCAGGTATAGGCAGGGTCAAACCCCCTCTTCAGCCTCTCCCAGCTCTGGTGTCTCCCCAGTGTTCCTTGTCTTGTGGTCACATTATTCTGTCTCTGCTCAATTGTCACATCACCTCCTCCTCTCCTTCTGTGTCAAATCTCCCTCTGCCTCCTTCCTGTAAAGACACCTATAATTGGCAGGTCCCCCAGATAATTCTGGATCATCTCCTCATCTCAAGATCCTTAACTCAATCACATCTGCAAAGGCCTTTTCTGCCATGTAAGATAACACTCACCTCACCGGTTCCAGGGATTAGAAAGTTAACATCTTTTGGGGGAGTCGGGACGAAGAGTTTTTTAGCCAACCATGCCTCCTTAAACTTCAGCTCAGAGATACCCTCTCTGGGAAGCCAGGGGAAATCTCTTCCCACAGAGATATTCTCCCTCTCCTCTCAGATCCTATAACACCTGAGCCTCTCTTCTAAGCTGTCCTCTATGTAGCTGGAAGTCCTAGTGAGGGTAGGGCCCTCAAGATAGTGTCCTTTCCCTATTCATCCCAAGACTCCCAGAACCTGGGTTTGAACAGGCCTTTGGGGTACAATGGGTGGGCTCAAACAAACTTATTTGTCAGCAGAAGTAAGCGGCAGACTCCTCGTTGAGGAGAAGACAAGATTTTTCATACCAGCAATACATACAACTGAAGCGTCCTTATTCCTTTGTGGATAATTTGCTATTTTTTTACTTAATTTCTAGACAGAAATGAGTTCTTCATTTATTTCTGCTTCCCTTGTAACAGTCACAGACATTAATTTCCTGAGGAAAGTTTGCCAAGAAATGCCTAAAATGGATTTTTCATCTCCTGTTACAAACCAAGAGATGCAAGCATTAGCGGCAGGCATTAAAAGGTGTTACCCAAAAGCTTCATGTGGCTGGGTCAGACGTGCTACAGATGTAGCTATAAAGCTTAGACAGGAAGAAAAGCAAAGGTCTTCAGAATTTGTTTCCAGACATTCCAGAGTCAGACACGAGAGGGTGAGGTTGTTTAGAAGTGGACGCTCTACCATGATGGGAGCCCTCTGTGGTGACCTGAGGAGGACGATTTCATGCTGTTCCTGCCTCTCCAAATCTTCCTCCCAGCTTAAGTTCTCAAGAAAGCCTATCTTCACCCCTACATTATTAGGCTGCCTGCTTCAAGGGCACCATCAGCTGTTATTCCCAATATTTCCCACCTTATTTTCCAGGATAAAGTCTTTCATTCATGTACAGAGACGGCAATTCCTGGAAATGTCTTTTGTCTTTTAGAATATTACCCAGGGTTTATCGTTAATCTTCAACCTAGAGAGATTCCCATAACTCAGTATTTCCCAAAATGGTAAATTGCCATCTTGCTGGAGTTTGGGGGATTGAGGACATAGAAGAAGGGAATGGTATAAGTAAATATTGGTATTTTAACTACAGAATTCTGAGAATGTTTGATGTATTAAAATGTATTTAAATTTCAACAATATTAAACATAAATGCTTTGTCCAAGAACATGTGGACATGAATAAAGACCTTGTTAACATCTCTGTCAAAAACCAACGGGCACCTCTTGCACATTGATGTTATGGGCTGAATATTTTCATCCCTCAAAATTCATATGTGGAAGCCCAACCCTTTATCATGGTATTGGGAGGTGGGCCTTTGAGAGGTCATTAAGGTTAATCAGATCATAAGGGTGGGGCCCTCCCAATGGGATTAGTGCCCTACTCTCTCAGCCATGTGAGGATTCAGCAAGAAGGTAAGAAGGACTCTTCAAGACAGAAGAGATCAAACCTTGTCAGACCTTGATCTTGTTTAAGCCACCCATTCTGTGGTATATTGCTATAGCAGCCCAAGTCAGCAAAGACAATTGAAGTATTCTTGTCCAGGTATTATGTCTAGCAGTGAACATAATGAGATGTTCACTGATAAGTGGTATCTGAATCTGACACTAGCCTAGCAGCTCAGAGATGTCAGGGCTTTTCCCTCCAGCCCTCAAGGTGGTGTCTATTGCTCTAGCCACCCCATCTGCACTCCAATAGAAGCAAAACAGAAAAGTGACGAGGCAAAGAGATTTCCTGGAATCCCCCAGTGACATCTGTTTATCTCTCATTGACCAGGTGTTTTACAAGGTCACCCCATCTGCAGAGAGAGTCAGGAAGTACAACCATTCTGGCTTTCCTCATCACCAAGTTTCTGTTAGTAAGAAAGAACAGAAAAAGGGATATTTGGGAGGCAAATAACAGTTTCTTGCACAACTAGTAAAATATTTTCAGTTAGAATCTAAATACAGCTCACTGGTAGAAAATATATATATGTGTATACATAATATATATTTACATATTATAGATATTTTACATTCTGTGTAATATATATATATACACACATATGTGTATATGTGCATGTGTGTGTGTGTGTGTGTGTGTGTGTGTGTGTGTGTGTGTGTGTGTGTGTATAAAAACATTTCCTTTTTGTTAGGATCAATTACACAGTCTTAAAGATCGGGTTCCAAATGATAAATTCTACCGCTTTTAAGAACTTTTAAATGAGTGGCTCCCTAAGAAAATAGATCGTATATTTCCCTCCTAGCCCTTGCATTGAATAGTATGATAAAGTGTCCTGACGCAGGATTTTTTTTTCAATGCATAAATGGTTTATTGACAATGAGAAACACTCGCAATTTGTCTGGATTGTAAAATATCTGCTTTACTCCAGGGTTTCAGAATTCCAAATACTGATGTCCAATCAGGTTTGGTTTTGTTTTATAGACAGAAGTATAGAGCTGAGGGAAGGAAAGTCAAATTAGGAAATGTCCTTGAACATTGTAGCTATAAAAGTCCCACCATGATTCAGATGATTTAGATGGAACTTGTCTGCCAAAGAAAGAATGTCGTTTTGAATTGTCTGTTGATTGAACCAGATTCTCCAAGTCTCTTAGTTATTCATGTCACCAAGTAGAAACAGTGAACTTGAGTTGTGCTTGAAAATGATAGGACTGTCTCGGGGGGCAAGACTGAGAAAGCACATATTCTAAGAAGGGAGTCAATAGGCAAAACCAGAGGACTGAGAAAACAAAGGTTAGTGGGAGGATTTGTTGATTTGTTTCTGTTGGCTTGGGGTTTTTGTTGTTGTTGTTGTTTTTGTTTTGTTTTGTTTTGTTTTGTTGGTGAGGAGAAGAGCTGAAGGAGGAGGGAGGATGGTGAGTGTCCCCATGAGGACTGAGGGCACTTCCAGAAGAGTGGCAGGTCAGGTTGGGTGGTTGGAGCTGAGACCTTCCCTCCAACCCTAGGGCTTTGCTTAGAAAGCTCATGGGCGGCTTTCTCATCTTGGTTATCTGGGTCTAGGGGCAGCACAAAGAATGAGAAGGAGGGAAAGCTACTCTGGGGAGGGAGAATATTCAGGAAGACACAGCAATGGTCCCTATTAGATGCCAGGAGTCCCTCAATTCAAGCAGAAGATGAAGAGACACAGAGAGATAATTGAAGATAGAGTCAACAAAATGAATACCCCTGGATGTTGCTTGTGGGGTTAATAGAGGCATCCAAGATGGCTTCCAAATGCTCTACCCTTGGCAGTATCTTGAAGAATTCCATTAATTAAACTTGCTGCATGGATCTGAAGCTGAGTCAAAAGCCTGGGATAACGATGTAGTTTGGGAGTCTTCAGTGGAGGTAGCAGAGACTGCAGGGAGGTGGGGTTGCCAGGGAGAGAGCAGAATAAAACAAGGCCTCAGCTAGAACCTGGGAAGAGAGTTCACAGGGCAGTGCTGGGGATACCCAGAGGGAGGAGAAGTGCTGGGGAGAGTGACTTCAAAGAACAGAGATGAGATCAGCAAGGGAGGTGACTGAGGGGGCAGGGAAGGTGCACAGAGGCTAAGAGGGCCACTGGGGGCTTCATTATTAGCACCCTGGCCTTCCCTTCCTCATTTCTACTGAGAGATTTCCTTGTCAGTACTATCATTTTAAGGGAAAATTTCCAGCTAGCATTAAAAACACCAAAATGTACTACCTCTAGTTTCAATTTTTGGAAAAAGTACATTTTCCAGTTTCTCAAGGGGAAAAATTATGACTTAAAATTGACAGATATAACTTGAGATATGAAAAACATGGGCTCAATTAAAGAGAGACTGAAAATACTGACTGCCTGTCTACCCAGACTGTATGCCCCAAGAGTAAATGAGGCAAAGTCACCTGTTCCTGCTCCTCTAGCCTTTCAACTCCCGCCCCAGACCTTTCTGCCTTTTGCAAGGAGCCCTTTTCCCTCTATCAGTTAAATACCAAGAGCAAAATCAACCTAAGCTTGCCAAGGCAGACATGTCCTACAGTCGTCATGGAGTGAACCTTCCCGAGCTACATTTCATGAGTATTCCAGACTGGGCCGTGGTCCCTGACTTCCCACCCCTATTGCAGCTCAGACACGAAAAAAGACTGATATTTGTGGGTGTGGTTAGGAGGAAGAAAGAAAGGGAAACCCAATAAGCATAGAGTGAGGGCATTTTACACAGTCCAGAACAAAGAATAACTGTAAGGAATTGGTCTTGCAGTCCCAATCTTGAAAAGTTGAGCAGAGGTCCGGGCATGTTGGCTCACATCTATAATCCCAGCACTTTGGGAGCCCAAGGTGAAAGGATTACCTGAGCCCGTGGGTTCAAAACCAGCTTGAGCAACTTGGCAAGACCTCATCTCTACAATAAATCAAGAAATTAGCTGGGCATGGTGGCGCGTGCCTGGAGTTACAGCTACTTGGAAGGCTGAGGCAGAAGGATCACCTAAGCCCAGCAGGTCAGGGCTGTGGTGACCATGAGCATGCCACTGCACTCCAGCCTGGACACAGTGAGATTCCAACTCAAAAAAAAAAAAAAAATAGAAATGAAAAATTGAGCAGAAATACACCATCCTCTATATACTGGCCCTAAATACTGAAATCCCAATGAAATTAGAGGATGGGTCTTGGCAAGTCAAACAGAAATCAGAGCATATGCTGACTCTTCTCTTCCTGCAAGACTCAACTTGGGCACTGCCCCTTCAGAAAGTTCCCAAGGGGGCCCCAGGCTGGGCTGGAAACCCTTCCTCAGATTCTCATGTGTCCCTGCACAGAATCCTGGGTTATTATATGTTTCCATCATGATAAAATCCAGCAAATTATATGTCTTCTGTGTTAGAAACCCATTACTAACTGACAAATTATCATTTTCTGATTTGAAAGTCAAATGTAGCACACCAAAATGGCCAAAATCTAGAATGCTGACAACATCAAATATTGGCGAGGATATGCAGCAATAGGAACTCATTCATTGCCGGTGGGAATGCAAATAGTACAACCACTTTGGAAGACAGGTTGAGAGCTTCTTACAAAGCTAAACATAGTGTTACTATATGATCCAGTAATCATGTAATTCAAAATTAGTTAAAAACATGTCCACACAGAAACCTGCACATAGATATTCACAGCAGCTTCATTCATAAGTGACAAAACTTGGAAACAACCAAGGTATTTTTTAATAGGAGAGTGGATAAATAAACTGTGGTACATCCAGTCAATGGAATATTATTTAGTGCTAAAAAGAAACGAGCTATCAAGCCATGAAAAGACATGGGGGAACCTTAAATGCACGAAGTGAAATGAGCCAATCTGAAAAGGCTACATATTGAGTGATTCTAACTATGACATTCTGGAAAAGGCACAACTATGGAGATGGTAAAAATGATCCCTAATTGGAAGAGGTTGGGGATGGAGGGAGAGGAATGAAGAAGAGAAACACAGGCTTTTTTTAGGGCAGTGGATTCGTGTCATTATACATTTGTCAAAACCTATGAAACATGGAAGACCAAAAGTGATCCCTGATGTAAACTATGAACTCTGGATGATGAAGATGTGTCAGTGTAGGTCCAGCAGTTATAGCAAGTGTACCACCATAGTGGGGGATATTGATGGGAGGGAGACTGTGCCTTCCCTGTGTGGGGACAGGGAAGACGTGGGGGATCTCCATAACTTCAGTTTAATTTTGCTGTGAAACTAAAACTTCTCTGAAAAACCAAATCTTAAAAGAAAAAGACAAGTGAAGCATATGGGAGTAAAGTGTGTGAAATTAACATGTTTCCAAGCAAGGAATGTTCTCATCCTCTGACTTGGTTACGCTTCCCTGGATCGTGCTACCTTCTACACCTCTGAGTGCTCAGGCGTGGTACCTGGTGCATGCCATGGTGGTGGGAAGTCATCTTGCATTTGGTGGTCAAATGCACAGAGGATTGAGGGAGGTGCCTCAGGTCCTCTGATGAGAGAGTGGCTGAGCCTCTGTGGGATGGACAGAGTGGATGACAACCACTGATCACAGAGCAGAAGTCACACCAGCCTGAATGTCCCTGCCGAGAGAAGCCAGCTGCCGTAAGGAGGAGGAGGAAGGATTCTTCTGGAAAAGGTTGATGTGTGGGATGGGGATGGCGTTTCTTAGCCCTCATGGTCAAACGTCTCTCTCCTTATCTGCCTTGAAGACAAACGACCCTTTCTGCTTTGAATGCCATTTTCAGAATGCACTTCAGCAGCCGTAAGTTAAAATATACCTTGTTAAAGGAAAGGGAGTTTTTGAGGCATTTTATGCCCTGGGGCTACCGCCAATGTGGGTTTTGAAGTGTTTTATACTTATATCAGTCTGTCGATCATAAAATAACCATGGGAACAAGGTGGGAAGTAAATCCAAGTGGATCTGATAGAAAGGAGCCTCATGGGAGAGATGGGAAGAAGGGACTGCCAGTCTTTGTCTCCTACCTTGACACCAGTCTTACTCAGAACCATGCCAGGTGGGTAACTTTCCAGCAAAGGGAAACGTTGCTTTCAAGGGCCCCAAGAATAATCAATATGAGCCATTTAGGAGTAGAAGTGTTTCTCACCTAATATGCTGTTCCCCGGAGGCTTAGGATACTCTCTGGCTGTGGGGAGTTCTCAGTCAGTGCAGAAGTGTGAAGATTATCTGAGCCCAGGAGGTTGAGGCTAGAGTGAGCTGTGATTGTGCCACTGCATTCCAGCCTGAGTGACAGACTGAGATACTCTCACTCAAAAAATCAAAAACCAAAACCAAAAACTCAACACACTTTAGTCCCAGAAGTAACTGACTTCTCAGGGCAACGAACCGATCTTTATTGCCCCCTTAATTTTAAAATAAATGTGTTTTTCTTCATAAAGATAATACATTTTAAGTATAAAAAAATTGAAATGCACAAATAAGAGCATAATTGTCTAGCACCTAGCAACAGATACTATTGACGCCTGGTCTGTATTGACAGTCCCTGGTGAGTTCACCAGACTTTCTCTACTTTGGCACAGGGAGCACATTAGGCCAGAGACTTTGTTGAGGTAGCTGTTCTGAACCTTGTAGGATTCTGAACAGCACCCACTAGAGGCCAGTAGCACCTTCTCCAGGCATGACCATCAGAAATGTCTCCACACATTGCCAATGTTCTCTGGGAGGCAAAATCATCCCCAGGTGAGAACCACTGTTCTAAGTAGAGATGAGGTTTATAAGAGTACCCAAACTTTGTGCATGGAGACAGGAAGATATATTGTGAAGGGTTATGCTGGAATAGTCTCAGAGATTGAGACTGTACATATACAACCATGTCTATGGGGTTACAAGGATGGAAGGAATGTCAGGGTTGCAGATGGGACAGAGGCCCTCATGGAGGGACACTTAAGAGTTCACCATGTGTGGGAGTACACCTGCCCTGACCCAGACACCCTGAAATCTAGTCTACTGAAGGACTTGCATTCAGTCCACTTTTGTGCTTTCTTGCAACACCAAGGCTTGGTTCATTCTGAAGGCTCTGGTCCAGTGTGTTTAGATAACTGTCTGAGAGGGTCTGTAAGCAGGAGGGGTTGGAGGTTGGGGACGATGGATGAGCCCTCCCTGCTAGTCCTGTCAGGTGAACAGGAAATGAATGCAGTGAGTTCATGAAAAATGAAAATGACAGATTTAAGGAGCAGATGTCTTGAACTGTTTGAATTCTGCCATTCAGCAGCTCAATGCAGCTCAAGAACACACCAAATAGGAAGTTTTAATTAGGACATTAGTAATAAGTCAGTTCTCAGTGATGCTGGGAGAAAGTATGAGATTTGGTGTTTGTTTCTATTTCTGCATGGGACCCTCCAGGCTGTGAACCTTGAGTGGGTCACTTCACCTTGGAGAACACAGGTCTCCTCACCTATAAAATGGGAATAGTATTTCATTCAAGGTCAATGCAAGAATTACTTGAGAGGACATAAAGTATCCAGGTAAGGGCCTGCTGCACAGCAAAAATGGTAGATACCGGCCTTGATGTTGTCACTGGCATCATCATTACAAATTCCAATTACTTTAATAAGCACCAAAGCAGAAAGCAATGTGGGGAACACACATGTCTCCCCTATATCTCTGCTGACTCTGTCCATGACTGCTGTGGAATGTGCAATCCGATGTCAGCATCTAAATTCTACAAATTTGGGGGTCAAATTCAAATAAATGAATACTCTAGGGTTTTACCATATTTGAAAAGAAAGACAAAAACTTCCTGAGGCCAGAGGTTCCACTTAGAGAAAACTGATTACCTTGTACCACTGGGTTCCATACCTAACATGGCAATTGGAGAGGTCAACCACAATGGTCCAACAGCTGATCAGAATTTTGCAATCACATTGCTTTGAATTATGCTGGTTGGGGAGAGAATGGGGTGCTATGCTGGCCCACATGAAGCATGCACAGATGGACACTGCCTCCAGTGTGCTCTTATCCACACTGTAGAGGGGATAGCCCTGGAGAAGAGAGGAAGGAGGTGCTGCTTTTTCCTATACCAGACACCAGTTCTCCACTGTCCCCTCAGAGAGCATCCTGCACTAAACATTTTACATTGTGGTATCACTAAATTGTTACCAAAACCCTGAGTGGTCTGTATTCGTCAGTTCTGGCTGCTGTAACCAAGTACCACCGGACAGCTTAAATAACAGGGATTTATTGTCTCACAATTCCAGAGGCTAAAAGACCAAGCTCAAGATGTGGGCAGGGTTGGTTCCTCTTAAGGTCTCTCTCCTTGGGTTGCAGATGGCGTCTTCACCTGTGTCCGCATAGTTGTCCCTCTGTGTGAGTCTGTGTCCTCATCTCCTATTTTTATAAAGACTCCAGTCTTATTAGATTTGGGACCACTCTAATGACCTCGCTTAACCTTAGTTACATCTGTAAAGATCCCATCTCCAAACACATTCTGAGGTCCTGGGGGTTAGGATTTCCACATATGAATTTGGGAACACAGTTCAGTCCATAATAGGTAGGTTTTTGATTCTGAATTTACAGGTGTGGAAACAGAGCCTTAAGCTCCAAGGCCACATCTCTTGTTAGTTACCATTTCTCAGTCTCAGTGTCCATGGCTATAAAAACCATCCCTTCAACTAGTACCTGTTGAGCCCATGCAGCTTAATAGTTATTGGGGTCATTTCCTGGCCACGGAGCTTGCCTTCTCTTGGGATTCATCATGCTTCCCTCATAGGGATGACCAGGTCCCTGTCAGAGGTTATCTTTGTGAGTTCTCTAGGGTGCTGGTTAGCTAAGGATCTCACCTATCTTCCTGACAGATAGCTGGCCACAGCTCTATCTCCACAGGGAACAAGGGGACTTCCACATGCTACAGATTTAGGGCTTGATGACAGGGTGTCAGAAGAGTACCAAGGGCCTTCCTTGAACTTCAGAAGCAGATGACCACTCATCATCAGAACTGAAGAAAGCTGGTATTACCCCGAGAGGTTCCAGGTCCCCCACAGAGACAAATACAGGAGACACAAGTACCACAAGTGTTAAAGGACTGAATGGGTTAAGGACACATAGTAGGGATACCCAGTTTTCTCCAGAAAAGGCTCTGGAAGGCCCCCACAGGCTCCACGCCTGTCAACATGGAAATGGTCCACAGAGGCAGGAGTAGGTGAACACATCTAAGATGTCCAGGACACTGCACAGAGTCACTCTGTGTCTGAGCTCTAGAGGCAGTGACTGTCTCTGTAGCCCTCTAAAGGAAAGCAGAATTTGCCACCCCAAAATATGCCACTTTGGCCCAAAGATTATTTTGAGCTGAAAGCAATCGAGAGGAAGCATATACAAGAAAAGCTCTCTGTCCTTCCTTTATTTTCCTAAAAGCAGGACTTAAATTACAAACTTGTCCCTTCTCCTCTCTCTACCAGGAAGAACAAAGGTTGATCACCAGAGATGGCTTTAGATCCTTATCAGTCTAGAGATGGCACCAGAGGAATCTACACAACATGCTTTGCAAACTAGTCTTTTTCTACTGTGACTTTTCCATATATTTGCCTCCCCACAATTTGCTTTCCCTAGAGACGTAAGGTCCTTTTCCTTTGTCTTAGCATATCTGTAAAAATGTACTATTCTTTGTCAAAAATGATGTCATATAAGCTAGAGTTCTAGTCCACATCTTTGAGAATTCCTCATTCCCTGGGTATCTCCCATGTGTTCTGAGACATACAAGTTGATGAACTTCTGTTTGTTTGTCTCTTGTTAATTGATCTTTTGTTATAGGCATGCAAGTCAAAAACTCAGAAACGTAGAGGGAAAATTGGTTTTTTTCTACACCTCACACCTTGCCTACAGCACATGGTCAGGCCAGAGTTGTTCAATGAGTGAAAGAAGGAAGAAAATGTTGTGAGTGGACACTGGGCTCTCACAAAAGGCCTCATGGACACTTTCTCAGTTGTGGTCGATTTCTGAAAGGTTCCTTCTCAGGAGATGACCAGCCAGTGTTTCTGGAGCCTCCTTGTCCACAGGACTGGACCGAGCATCCATTTCCTTCAAGTGACGGCTCTTTCATCACCTCTGTGGGTTTAGTGTCACATGAAAGCACGTTTGGCCTGATGGGCAATTAGGTGTGAGTGTTTCTAATTGCATCACTTTAATTCTGATATGAATCAGGGCCTGATGGCTGCTGATGGGGGAAGCTTCTAAATTACTCAAGTACAGCTCCCATTTTCACTGGAATCCGATTACTTATGTGCCTTTTCCTTTGGATTAATCCGGAATTTTAATTTCAGCAAGGGGAATCCATCAAAGGATGATTTCTGTTCAATACAAATTAATCCAATTGGGTACTATAATGTGAAAATTAACACAACACCTGGAGTGCTTGTTCTACACGTTAGCCAAAGCAAGTGGGATGATCTAAACAATGACACGCAACGCCGAGCGCGTTCACTTCCCTTACTTCATTGTTACAAACCACAGCTCCCTGGGCACACAGGGGTTGCCCGTTGCAGGGACAGCTAATGGCTGAGCAAAGACATGATTAGTGTTGATGGTCAAGTGAAAAACTCTGCATTACTACTCCTTCTCAATTGTTTGGAAGGGAAAATAATCTGTGTGGACTCTGTGTTCACCTGACTACTTATCAAATGCACCAGGCAGAGGATTTCCTAAAGGAAAACCTAGGCCTTCTTGCCTGTACCTGCCTCAGATTGACTTTCCTAAAGAGCTGAGTGGAAAGTGGCCTGTAGGGAACCCAGGGAGGCTGGGGAACAGATGAGGGTGGTTTGACAGGAGTGACAGCAGGGCAATGGGGTGAGAAGGGCCAGGATTTGGACAATGTTACAGGGACAGTTTAGACATGAGCGTGAGAGAGAGGGAGGAAACAGCCAGTCCTCAGGTTTGTTCTCAGAGGCTGAATGGAAAAGCCTGAGGGATGAACAGGTTTTGGGGAAAGTGGTGATCACTCTGAGTATGCCTTCAGCAGGAGGGGTGGATTCTGGGGCAGAAATGGACAGCTCAGCATGTCAGTGGCAACCCAGTGAAACTGTTTCTTTGTCCACTTAAGCTGGACCACCTTCACCATCTTGCCTTCCAGAGTCCATGTCCCCAAGGCCCCGCCACAGGGGAAGTCATGGAGTGAGAACATTACCTTGACCCCACCTAATGACAAAAAAGGCTGAGACTCCAAAGTGATACCTGGGCCATATTCTGAGTGCACTCTGCCTCCACTCGGGCTCACCCTCCTCATCTGAAAACACACCCAGTGGTGTTGAAATCCACCAGACCAAGGCAGAGGTGAGGACTGAAGGGATCTTTCCTGTCAGCTAAAGAATCATGAAGTTCATAAATTTGGAAAGGGAACCTTTATTTCTCATAAAGGGTTGCACCCTACACATTGGCCATTCTGCAGGTTGGGACAAATAACCTCCAACAAAAGCTGGAAACAGGCAATCAAAGGAGGGAAGTGTGAGACAAACTTATGCTGAATGGGCTGGCTAAGTATACATATTCAATAAGCTATAGAAGGAGACATGAGTATGTGTGAAAAAAGAAACATACACATGCAAAATTGAGCTTCATGCCTCTTCATGGGTTGCATGTTCAAAAAATACCCGCGATAGCCTGACCTGAGATGCGTTTTCAGCCTTCTGACATCAAAAGGTGAAGGAACAGACATGAAAACCCTCATTTTCTATCCTCCCTAGACTGGCCAGAACCACTTCATGGTCAGTGGTCTCTTGTAGGGAAGGGACGCATTCTGAAATGGGTGTGCTGTCACATGGAGACTGGAAAGATAGAAGGGTTCAGTTTCAGCCTCAGATGATTGGCTTAAGGTGCTAAACAAATGAATGTCTTTTTTTTTTTTTTCCATTTTTCAGAGGTGTTTTCCACTTACTCCTTAGGAAAGAATTCTAGCTAAAGGTTAATAAGGAAGGGGTATGCTGAGGCATGACTACATATCCTGTCCCGTCTTGGCTAGAAACTCAGTTTTAAGTTTTTTCTGGGGTCCTTTTGGCCAAGGGGAAGAGAAAGGTCTGTTCAGTGAAGAGGAATTAGGGTTTAGGATTTTACTTACATTTCTCATCTGGGAATGACTAGGATGTGTGGAGCCTGATGAGAGTACTCAGGGGTCAGTGGTGAGGAGGGCATGGACCAAGTCCCGGGGCATCTGTGACAGTGCTTGGGGAGATGAGCAGCAACCAGCAATGGAGGCTGAGGAACAGCTGGAAATGGAGACGGCAGAGAGTGGGAGAAGGCAGGAGAGAAGCTTGCAGGAAGTCCCCTGCCCAGCGAATATTGCACTCATGACCTCGGGGCCTCAACTGCATCTCAACATGGAATTTGTCCTCTTATGTCACCATCTTTCATGTGGGGATTTAAATCCTCCTTAACATGGCTCCTAACATTCTTGGGAACAACAAGAGAGAATAGTCTAGCAATCATGGCCAAAGCTCTGGCTCTGCCTGGGCAAGTCACCTCCTCTCTCCTCTCCCAACCTACACTTATCTCCAGGCCGTGCTCTTTAAGGTTGTGCTCCCGGCTTGTGGTAGAATTCACAAACCAGCAGGAGGAAAAAGTCTTTTGTTAATTGCAAAACCCTTTACAAATATGAGCCGCTATTATTATGTTTTTCCCCTAGTACCAAGAAGAACCTTGCAGAAACTATATAAAATGCTAAAATAAATTAGATTTTCACCTGCCCCTTGATATGTAACAGTGTAATTGAATTTCCTGACTTTCACCCAGCTATTTTGAGTGAAAGGAACAATAGGTTCCTTTTGAGTTCCTTCATTATTTTGGAAACATTTGAATGATAATCCTTTAAGTTTAGAGGAATCCCCTGGGACAAAACTTTCCCATGGGCATTATTTTGAATGATCTTAACAAGGAGTCCTGAGTGAACAGACAGCCTGGTGTTATTTCTGAATAGCCCAGGATGCTTGACCAGGACCCCAGAAACCTGGTCCTGGCTAAGGATAGAAGCCTGGGTCCAGATCGGTGCCAGTACAGCTGCTAGGGTAAAAGGTCTTTCTATGAGTGACCTTACCTGGAGGGCAAGATGTAGAGGTGAACTTTGAGACACTGGATCTGGAGGCAGGGAAGACATTGTAGTATCCCATGTGTGAGGTCAGCATTCCAGCGGGTTATGAGCTCACCAGCTGATATCTAATGGGTTGACTGGTTTTCCCTGCTTTTTTTGGGGACATTCCAGATCTAGTGTGGGTATCAGGGGTGCAGAGATTTGAGTTTTTTTAATTTAAATTTATTTATTTATTTTAGAATTGTGGGATACGAGTGAGGATTTACTACATAAGTAGCCTGCATGCAGGTGAAGGTTGGGCTTCTAGATGGCCTCACTCCCCTGGTAGTAGACCAGGTACCTTTGTGTTGTCATGTGACCCCACCCTCTTACCTCTTACCTCCCTCCCTCCCCTAGCAGTGCCCAGCAACTGGCAATCCCACCCTTATGCTAATGTGACTGGTAATCAGGGCCCAACATTCCATGAGGTCATCTGTGATTTGAGTTTAAAGCCAGAAGTGTTTCCTGCAATATTTACAACTTTGGCTGATGGTCCTCACATGCAACAGCCTTCTGGGTAAATGTCCTGGCATGGCAGAGCTGGAAGGACCTTCAGAGTTCTTTCAGATCAAAACTACAACTCTCCCCTATCAGGTGGGGCTTGAATTTCCCCAGAGAGGAAAGAATCAGACGCCAGGACAGCCTGCAGAAGAGGGGTAGAACCACAGGGTAAACTCAACTGTCCTAGCATCAGCCTACCCACCACACAGAGAATGGTGATTAAGCCTCCACATGAGGGTCTGCCAAAGCCATATTTACTGTCTGCCCAAGAGAAAATAAATTATAAAGAATGTGGGGCTTAAAGAAGGCATGTCCAGGTTCATTTCCTATCTATGTGGAACTCCCACTTTCCCACATGCAAAACAAAAAGAGAAACCTGGAGGCACTTTTTACCACAAGAAGGTCTCACAGCAGGGTAGGCACTTTCCTCCCTCCTTTCTACTCCTTTATTAGAACTGAGCAGAAAGACCTAGAGAAAAAAAAGACCTAGAGAAAAATCCCACAATCACCTGCAATGTTGCAATTTCAAGTAATTTTGCCAAGTGAGCAAACCAATCAGGAGAGACCAATTGAGGGTGGGTGGTTGAGAAACTTAAAACAAATGCTTAGGCAAATGGTTTGTGCCCTATCAACATGACTTATTTTGGGTTCGATATTCCCCAATGGCCATTCTTCATTTGTGGAAGGGAGGAGAGAGTTGGCAACAGCCCAGAGATCTCGCCAAGCATTTTCACTATTGATTTTCTTGGAACTCATTGACTAATAGGGCCATTTGGCACCAGAATCAGGGAGAACTGAAGGGAATCTCAGGTCTCAGGTTGATTTGGGGGCCAAAATGACTATTCCTGGAAGGGGGGTGGGGAAGAAGTGTCCAAATAAATGTCTTCCCCTTCATATAGATAACTGCTCAATCCAGGTAGGATGTCCCACTCTACAACTTGTGCATGACTCATGGGAGCATTTTGGAAGTATCTTACGGTGGAATATTTAAATTATGTATTTTATCTTTGTCCCTGGTTCCTAGCAGAGGACACCTAAAGTGATAGTAGAATTTCCTGAATAATAAAAGTGTTTTTCGTTATTCATAATGAACCCATTTCTATCATAAAAAATTGTATGTATTAATGATGTACACCTGAGTTCACACTAGTGAAGTAATGTAGGGTAGGACTCCTAGATAGCATCTGGATGGGACTGGTCACTGGAAAGATCAAGAGATAAAAAAGTGAGAACTTTCAGTCCCCCATCCCCTTTGCCCCCTTCACTCCTTAGGGAAGAGAAACTGGAGATTGAACTCTATAAAAATTCTTTTTTGTTATCTTCTTGATTAATTTATTTTTTAATTTATTTTTATTTTTCAAATTGGGAGTCTCTCTCTGTCATCCAGGTTGAAATGCAATAGCACAATCATAGCTCACCACAGCCTCAACCTCCTGGGTTCAGGCAATCCTTCCACCTCAGCCCCCAGATAGCTGGAACTACAAGCTCATGCCTCCACATCTGGCTAATTTTTTAATTTTTTATTTTTTGTAGAGATGAGATCTTGCTATGTTGTCCAGGCTGGTCTCAAATTCCTGGGCTCAAGCAATCCTCCCACCACTGCCTCCCAAAGTGCTGGGATTTTAGGTGTAGGCCACCATGTCTAGCTATTTTTTTAGTTTTTAAACTAACTTATTTCTTATGCAAATTTGCTTTTTAATTGATAAAAAATGGTATGTATTAATGGTATACAACATGATGTTTTAAAATATGTATACATTGTAGAATGGCTAAATTGAGATAATTAACATATATATTACCTCACATAGTTATCCTTAAAACCACAAGGACATATCACCTCACACCTGTTAAGATTAATATTATCAGAAAAGATAAAAAATAAATGTTGGAGAGAATATGAAAAAAGGGAACCTCTGCACATTGTTGATGGGAATGTGAACTAGTACAGCTATTTTGGAAAACTGAATGGAGGTTCCACAAAAATTAAATATAGAACTATCATGTGATCCAGTAATCCCACTTCTGGGTATTGTGAAATAACAATAAAGCTGCCCAGTAAGCCCCCCAAATGACTAAATGGAGCCTCTCCTGGCCAAGAAGACCTCAAGGAAAACTTAAAAACTGAGTTCCCAGCCATGATAGGATGGAGACTGGACAAACCTCAATATGCCCCTTCCTTATTAACCTTTAATTAGAATTCTTCCCTAGGAGCAAGCAGACACCAGCTCCGGAAAACAAGAAATGAACAATTCATTCCTTTATCACCTTAAGCCTGGAACTGGACTCCTCCACCCTCTTTATAGTTGTGACATGATAGCTTATCAGTTTCGCAATGTGTCCCTTCCTGATAAGAGACTACTGACTAGGAAGTTGTTCTAACCAGTTAGGGAGGACAGGTAGTGAAAAATTTTGTGTCCTCTGCTTCACCTTTTGACATCAGACGGCTGAAAATTCTACCCTGGGATTATGCTAGCACCAACATTTTTTTGAACATATGACCCATGAAGAGATATCAAGCTCAATCATGCATATAAATGTTTCTTCTTTCACCAGTACTCATGATTTTTTTATACAATTCAGCCACTGGGCTCAGCATTTATGCTCCCTTTACCCTTCCTTCAAAGTGTTTGCTCTTACCTTCTGCCAGAGGCTACGCTTCCCAGCCTGCAGAATGGCTAGCTTGCAGGTTGTCAGGTCTTTATGAGAACCAAACTCTCCTCGCCAAATCTCCAAACTTCATCAATCTTCAGTTGGCATGTTATATCCAAAGGATATGAAATAAGTATGTTGAAGAGATATCAGCATAACTGTTTTCATTTCAGCATTATTCACAATAGTCAAGATATGGAATCAATCCACATGTCTATTCATGGATGAATAGATTTTTTAAACTGTGATAAATACACACACATGAATAATATTTAGCCTCAACAAAGAAAAAAAATCCCATCATCTGGGAAAACATGGATTAACCTAGAGGATACTATGTTAAGCTAAATAACCCAGGGACAGAAAGAAAAATAGTGAATGAATGATCTCCTTATGTCTGAAATCTAATAAAGTTGAACTCATAGAAGCAGAGAGCAGAATGGTGGTTACCAGGACCCGGGGCTGGGGGTAAAGAAAAGAGATGTTGATCAAAGGATAAAGCATTAGCTGGGCTCGGTAGCTCAGCCTGTGATCCCGCGCCTTTGGGAGGCTGAAGTGAGTGGATTGCCTGAGCCTGCGGGTTCGAGACCTGCCTGGGCAGCGAGACCTCATCTCTGCAATAAATCAAAAAATCAGCCGGGCGTGGTAGTGCATGCCTGTAATTCCGGCTACTTGGAAGGCTGAGGCGGAAGGATCGCCAGAGCCCAGCAGGCCGAGGCTGCGGTGGCCGGGAGCGGCCACTGCACTCCAGCCTGGGCGACAGAGTGAGACTCCAACTCAAAAAAAAAAGGATAAAGCATTTCACTTAAATAGGAGGAATACATTCAAAAGATTATTGTATACTATAGTATCTATAGTCAATAATAATGTATTGTATACAGATTGTCCCTGACTTACAATGGTTTGATGATTTGGCTTGTGGTTTCTGACTCTGGGATGATGTGGAAATGATACTCATTCAGTAGAAACCTTACTTTGAGTACCCTTACAACTACTGTGTTTTTAATTTTCAGTACGATATTCAATATATTATATGAGCTACTCAATATTATAAAATAGAATTTGTGTTAGGTTATTTTACCAGACTGTAGGCTAATATAAGTATTCTGAGTTAAGGCGGAATATTCAGTAGGTAATCTGAGCTAGGGATGTTTAGTAGGTCAGGAGTATTAAATTATTTTCGACTTAATGATATTCTCAGCTTATAATGGGTTTATCTGGATGTAACACCATAGTAAGTCAAGAAGCATCTCTACCTAAAAACTCTCGAACAAGGAGATTATATGTACTAGGAGGATGATGGGTTAAAGGGGGGCATGGAATTTCCATGCCTCCACCCCACCCAGGCACTGTACCCTATGCCTGGCTTACACATCTCCATTTGGCTGTTCCTGAGTTGTACCTCTATAATAAATGGGTAATAGTAAGAATACACTCTCTCCTGAGTTCTCTGAGCCATTCTATCAAATTATGGAACGTAATAAGGGTGCACGAGAGCCCTTGGACTTGTAGTTATGGTGAAAGAAATGTGGGTAGCTAACGTGTGAGAGAAGTCTGAGGGGACTGGGGTCTTAATCTCCATGGGGCCTGTATTTACTCTAAGAGTTGGTGCCAGATTTAGGTCGAATTAGATTGGTTGTTTAGAGAGTTGAAGAATTGGTTGGTGTCAGGAAGAAAGCACATAAATAATTGTAAAAATGAAAATAAATGGTGATACTATAGTCTAGCAAACATAATCATGATGTACTTCTGGATGCTCACACAGAAAGGAAGAGCTGCCGCTTTCCTGGGCTGATCAAAACACATCCGGCTCTGTGTCCACCTAGGGTGTCATATTAGAAAATTGATGTTAGCCTGGGCAACTTAGCAAGACCTCATCTCTTCAATAAATCAAAAACTTAGCTGGGCATGGTGGTATGTGCCTGTAGTTCCAGCTACTTGGAAGGCTGAGGTGGAAGGATCTTCTGAGCCCAGCAGGTTGAGGCTACAGTGGCCGTGAGCGTGTCACTGCACTCTAGCCTAGGCGACAGAGTGAGACTCTGACTCAGAAAAAGCAAGAAAAGAAAATTGATATTGACACATGGGGAGGTGGAATAGCCCAAAAGTCATGAGCTCTGAAAGATGAGGGATGAACAGGAAGGAAGGTTGTCAGTGTGTCTCCATGCAGCAGGGCTTTGGTGGACAGCAGATCTTAAGTTAGCACAAGGGACAAGTATCACAGTTAAAACATACCTGAGCTGTCCAAAGAAAGAGTAAGCCCTTGTTCCTTGAAATGGTTTACCAAATTTGGGAAAAACTAAAACAAAAACAGTCCTGGCTTATCTGTGAAGTGTGAACTGTAACTGGAATGAAGTTTCTATCATTGACTCAAGGATCTCGGTGACTTGTCCCAACCATCCCTCTAGGGGATCTAGTATCATTGCCTGCCCTGAGTAAACACTGCCCCTGAGAACTGTGGGCCTTTCCACCTCCATGACCTACATTTCCTTCTCCTCTGAGTTCAAGAGGAGGGAGGGGCCCCTTGGACCTGCCCTGTGTCCTGGGAGGGGAAGGACTTGCTGCCCATCCCACCCCGCCAGCCGTGGGCAGACTGAAAAGCAACTTCACAGTGGATTTGTACTAAATTTAACCTTCCCATTGGAACAATTCCACCTGTTATTCTGCAAGAAGTCTTTGCAGGTTTTGGAAACACTGGTGAGCCTGCAGCTAATGCTTCCATATTCAGATGGAGCTGCACAGAAGCCGTCACTGTAGGGTGTTCAAGCCAAACCATCGATGCCTAGCCTTCCTTATTCACTGAGCCCAAACCTACCAGCCCACCCTCTACCAGCTCTACCAGCAGGGACAGAACAAATGGATCAGTAGGAGCTGCCCTCGAGGCACCCACTGCAGATGCCATAAGAAAGGCTGAGGCTCAGATGAAGGGGAGCCAGGGAATGAGTTGATCCTACCCATGGTCTGGGGTCTGGGGTCCCTGAGGGCACGTGGGCCTTTCCTGCTGCCCTATACAATGCTCCCCCATACAATGAAAAATCTTTCCATTAAGAAGGAGAAGGCTGGCTGAACAGGAGCAACCTTCTCCTGAGGATACCCCATAGCATAGCATGTTGCCCATCTGGCCACTGCAAACTCTGTGAGAATGATTTGGGACAAGTGCTTTTTATGGGCTGTTCTCAATTAATAGGCAATCAATATGCAAGAGTACCAGATTGTGGGTCCGGAAGAATGGGGTCTGCCAGGGGAATGTAGGTTTTTCTCTATAAAGCATCAGTGGTTGCTTAACTCTCTCTTTCTTCTCCCCACCTCAAATACCCTCATCATGACATGCCACTCAGGAAAGACAGACACATACACGCACATACACGGGCACACATATGCACACACCACACATCTGCACATTGTTCTGATGTGAGCAGATTTATGCAAACCTATCCTAAAGGCTGAGGGATCTGAGAGGTCAAAGAAAGAGGCTGAAAAATTCAGTTTCTCAGATGCCACTTACAAGCAGATGCCACATCCTGGCTGCCGAGATCCACACACTGTTACCCACCAAACCCGGGGCTTATATACCCTAGAAAAAGGGTATACATGCTTCAGAAGGCATGTGTCACCAAGGTTGTTTGGCCTAAAGACAGGATTTACTGTAAGTACATGCCCTTAACAGTAGATAAAGTAGAAATCTTAGAGGCATTCCCAGAACTGAGGTTAATCAGAAGTCAACATGGTGGACTAGCATCCAAGATGGAGTTGCTTTAACACACACACACACACACACACACACACACACACACACACACACACACCCCACAGTGCACATACATGCACACACACCATATACAAGACACACACATATGCAGGTACACACGCATGTGCACACATACCACACCATGCTCATACACACCTATGTGCACACACACATTCAAAACAACTACCGCTAGTCAAAATTGCATAATATGTTAAATATACCCAAAATATGAGGAGAAAAGTCATATAATTCACTCCTTTCTTTTATTGGATTCAAAACACTTTTCCATCCCCCAGGGCCACCGACAAACTTCAGACAAGCTCAGCACTCAATCTAAAGTTTCACTTCCAAACTCGGAATTAGAAAATTGAAGTTGGCCCGAAGTGTCTTATCCCTGCAGGAAACAGGCGAAACTCTCCTAAATGTAAAAACATAAGCTGAGAACACACACAACATAACACATTCTGGGAATTAAATAAAGATACGTACAAAAAGAGAGCCAGGAAATAAAAATATTTCGCACACTTTATATTCATGCGAGACATCGAAGTGGGTCCCCATGAGGAGAGCAGAGAGTGAGTGGGTGGAGAGCTTCCAATGACAACTCCCAAGGGTGGGGGTCAGGACAGAAGGGCTGGGTGAGGCTGTGTGGGCACCAGCAGGAGAAACAGAAACTAGCAATGATCAATTTTAAAAACAGTGAAAAACATACTCAGCACACATCAAAGACAGATATGTCAACACTGCATATGGAGGAAATATTCATAATTAATTAAAAGCACTACCTAAAATTCTTTGCTGCTCTGTTTTAGAAAGATAAATTATTATGGACCAGTCATTCTCAAACTTATACAATGACTTTTTTTTTAAAGGCTCTCATATGGACTACAATATGAGCTGAAATCCAATACCTTCATATCCCCCAAGTTGCCCATCATTAAGCATTTGAAGCTGTCCAGGAGCTCAGACTTGCAGCCCTCAGTGAGGTGACTGTCCCACAATGCAGCAGCGGGAACTGACCCCTTCCCGTGCTGAGTGGCAACTACAGAACTTCCAACAAAGAACAAAGCTTTGCAGACACTAACGGGATAAGCACTGCAACAAGGTCTCATGTTTAGATTCTCTCCAGAGCAAGAGGGGCCAGCATTACTCGACATTGTTTGGCCTGATTGAAGGCTTGAGCTTGGAAAACACAGGATGTCAGTACACTAACAAACCACCACCTTCTCCAGAACCTTGCCTCCAATTCCGTTTTTGGATGGGATGGTTATGAGATCATTTTGCTACAGTCCCAAAGCACTTGAGAATGTCAGAGCCTTGGAAGTGAGAGAAATAAATTCTCAGTTCATTAAAGATTTAATCAAACCATTTACATGATCAGGGGTTCCCCAACATATGGGAAATTTGATGGTGCGCTGGCTGCACAGGCTGGTGTGAAGATCTGGTGAGCAGTTTGTGTTGGCCACGCAAGGACAAGGAGAAGAACATATTGTAGTCCATATAAACAATTATTTTCTCGTAAAACAATTAGGGAAATGAACTGGAAGCAGAATCGTGAAATGGACTTTTCATCACATCTAATTACGTTCTGCTGGTGGTGACGGGGTCCCGGGACGGAGGTCGACCGAACTTGAATTAGTGCTCTCTGTGAAGTTGACAACTGGGCCTTCTCTGATGCATTGAGTGGGGAGCGGCCAATGTTGGGGAACAGTTTCAGGGCCAGGTGTGATGGCAGGAGGGAGGTGGAGCAAATGCTTAAGGGGCCCACAGAGTCAGCTGGAATTCAGAAGCACAGATTCAGTTGGCAGTAGGTGCACCCTGCTCTGTCTCTGGTCATCACTTCAGTGGCATGCTGAGATTAGGCATAGGTGGATGCACCCTGAGGTCCTAGGATGGCTGTTTACCTCTCTATAGGAAGCTGATGGCAGTGGGACCTCGGAGAGCATGAGTGTCCTCTCTGTGCAGACAAGCCCCTGTAGATGGGTGATCACCATTCACTGCAGCCCAGCAGCACCCAGAGCTGTCCTATGGGACTGGCATTGTAGCAGTCAGTTCCTCTCCCTGGGAGAAAGGAAAACTCTGGTTCCAGCTGGCTAGTAACCAAGTCACCCAGAGAGAACAGTGTCATGCTGTAACAACTCTCTCTCCCCATGGATCCAAGGGAAGTCCTGGTTTGAGTTTTTTAAAAAATAGAGAAAGCAGACCAGAAAACAAAGACAGTTCTGGTTCTGACCAGCAAGTGGGAGAGTTGCAGATGCAAATTCTACAAGTGTATCAAGAACCTGTCCTGTACCAAGGTCTTGTAGTTACTGCTAAAATCTCCCTATAAGGATGCATCTATTACTCATGATCTATCACTTCACCAATGGGGATAACGAGGTTCATAGTGGCTGAATAATTCCTTCTAGCCATGGAGTTGGCAGGCAACAGAACTTGAATGTGAACCAAATTATCTGGTTCTAAATCCAACATTCTTTAGGCCACCCACAACTTCCAAAGGGGAAGCTGAACCTTGTGTCCATCAAGGCCTGCAGAGAGCTGGAGCTGAAAAGAGAGGGAGTAAGAGGCTGAGAGAATGCAGCCTGGCCATCTCCTCACAAACACCAAAATGGAGGAATTCTGCTGCAAAAATGGAAATACTATAACAAAATTTTTGCTACATAAAAATCGGAACAACTGACAAATCCAGGACAAATTCAATCCAGTGTCTGAGGGTAGAAGCCAAATAGCATGCTTCAGAAGGATGAAGGTGGACAGGCCTGGGAAGTGAATGGGAAGATGCACAGGCAGAGGGAAAACTCGAAGCTGCACAGCAGTGGCAAAAAGGGAAACCCCAAGATGTGGAGATGCAAATGATTGTGCTTCCTTCCTCAGCCTCCTGCTTGGGCAAATTTCCCCTGAGCTGGTTTCCTTTTCTGCACAATGGGTGTGAACATAAGGTCCACATCAGGGATAATTTTTGTGATAACTGAATACACGTGTAAAGGTTTGAATAAATAACAAGACCTCACACAAATCACATGACCACCCCCTGAAGATGGAGGACACCGTGAGGACACCCCTAACCACTGGAGATCAGGTACCTTTGGAGAAGCAAGATGGGGAGAACTGCCCTCAGGCCACTCAGTGCCCAAGACAAAGCACAGCAAAAGAAGTACAGAGTCTCAGCTCCGATCTTACCCAACTGCCACAGCATAGGCAACAGAAATTTGGATGTGAATAACAAGAAATGTGCCTGTTCAGCTTTATGCAGCAGAGGCAGAACTCCTGCCTGCAAACTGACGGGTGATATAGGCAGTGCCAGGTGGAGACACAGCTCTCCACCATCCCCAAAGCAGCCCAGAGGACAAGAAGTGCCCAGGCACAAACACTATACACTTAAGGGGACACCGAGCTGGAATAAGAAAATGCCAGCCCCCAACCACCACTGACCCACAGTGGGCCTCACCCTCACTGCCATGGGGTCAGAGTTTCCCTCTTGGCCTGTATGGGCGGGGCCAGCTGTGACTCACAGGCGCTGTCCCTGGTCATTATCATACAGATCAGTCAGAGAAAGCTCACAGCCTCCTTCCCATGACTCTAGGCACTGAGATTACTAAGATGACACAGTCAGTCTTAGAGAAGTAGACATGAAAACAAAATAATGCAAGAAGAATGTTAGCCAGAGCCATGGTCAGCTAGGGTACAGTGCGAGATCCCAGAGGGAAGAGCCACTTCCACATAAACATTGAGTATGTGTGGAGACCATCCTTGTAGGAGAAAGATGCTGCCCCTAACAGGAAGAGAATAGGATGCCTGCCCAATTCAGGACCCTGGGGCAGTTCAGACCTCACAGTTCAGACCTCGTAGTCCCAACAGAGGCATGAAATACTCCGATGAACCAGAGCCTTCTGCAACTGAAGAGCTCCAGGTGAGGCAAGTGGGTAGCTTGACTTGTTCTGTGGACTTGGGCTCCATCATGGGACTGCATGAGGAGAGGAGGAGGTAAATGTTCAGATCTCTTTTCTCTTAGAATTACATTCATGGCCACAGCAGATGGGAGGGAAGAGGTCAGGCTGGATGGAAGAGGCATCAGACAGGAAAACACTGACATGTCTAGTGGAGATGTAAGGGAATTGTGAACAGCAATGAGGCTGTCCATCTAAATAACAGAAAGAGACTCTTTAAAAGAAAGATGTTGGCTGGGCGCAGTGGCTCAAGCCTGTAATCCCAGCACTTTGGGAGGCTGAGGCAAGAGGATTGAGGTTCAAGACCAGCCTGGGCAACATGGTGAGACCTCATCTCTACAATAAATCAAAAAATTAGCCAGGCGTGGTAGTGCGAGCCTGTAGTTCCAGCTACTTGGAAGGCTGAGGCAGAAGTATCACTGAAGTACAGCACGTTGACACTAGGGTGGCCGTGAGCGTGCCACTGCACTCCAGCCTAAGCAATGGAGTGAGATTCCAGCTCAAAAAAAGAAAGAAAGATGTCTATTAAGGAATAAGCATTGCCATGTGGCTATGTGCACCACACTGGACTATATGTGTGTGCAGAGAGGTCAAGGAAGACGAAGGTTTTTAAAGAAAAAAATAAAGATTACATAGTTGTTTTGAGATAATTATCCCAGGCTACAAGGATCAATAACAAGAGTGACACAAGTCTGAGGCTGGACAGGCAGATTCTGGGCAGATGTCCTTGCAGAAGTATTTTCTGGGTAAAACTGTAATGGCCTTTGTATGAGGTTGTGTTTTGGCACAGTCTTTTGTGATAGCTTTTATTATTGGGCAATTATGCATGAGAACCCTCCCTTCATGACCTTCCCTGACTCTGTATGTCAATTTTTTTTTTTTTTGAGTTGGAGTCTCAGTCGCCCAGACTGGAGTGCAGTGGCCGCTCCCGGCCACCGCAGCCTCGACCTGTTGGGCTCTGGCGATCCTTCCGCCTCAGCCTTCCAAGTAGCTGGAATTACAGGCACGTGCTACCACGCCCGGCTGATTTTTTGATTTATTGTAGAGATGAGGTCTCACTGCCCAGGCGGGGTCTCGAACCCGCGGGCTCAGGCAATCCACTCACCTCAGCCTCCCAAAGTTGCGGGATTACAGGCTGAGCCACCGAGCCCGGTGTGTATGTCAATTTTTTTAAAAACACTAGTGACTCCATTTGATTTTGACAACTTTCACAAGGCCCACCAAGGAGCAAGATCTTCGTTTGGGGAGTGTAGGCCAGGTACTCTCACTTCTGTGTCCTCTTTATATCCCTGATAAAGAAAAGCACTTGAACCAGGGGGCCTGGCTGGTGTCACCATTCCTGAGCCAGAACGGCTCCCAGTCTTCCTCCTGGACTTTCTGGAATGTTCTCCTCTGACCCAGCTTCCACCTCACCTCGGCGTCTCTTGTTCATCACAGAGCCATCTGTTGATGACTTGTGTGGCATCAGACAGCTGTTGTATGTTCACCCTGAAGCGAATGGCACTTCATGGTGAGTGAAGTAATTTCTTGATGTGGCTTCTGTCACATTATTTATTTTTATGATGGCTTTTGATGAAAGGCATCATCCCCATAGATGTTATTGATGGCTTGTGTGAATTTGCATTAAGAATATCTATGATCTGGAAAATGTAATTTGTGTTGGCCCAGGCTTGCCAGGTCTCTGCCACAGCCTGCACCCGAGTGTACATCTGGAACAGCAGAAAAAGCGATTCAGATGCTCTGCAGCCCTGCATGGGCACTGACAGGCACCCAGGGGTAAATAAGACACACACCTGAGCTTCACAAGCTCACAGCCCTATGGACTAGGTCTAGGAGGGAAAGAGGTGGCCCCTGGGTGTCAATGACAACCTAGGGTGGAATCGAATAAGAACAGCAGAATTTATAGATCACCATGATCAGGGAAAAGGTTTCATGGAGGGTAGATGCCTGATTTGGTCCCAAATGACAAATACATGAGATTTCCCTGAGACCCAGTGGGGAAGTCGACAGTACTGGGCAAGGGGACAGTTCGGCATGCCAGGAGGATGAGGGACAAGAGCTACAGACCCAAGGGTCCTGGGGTCCTGACCCGATTCATTGTTTCTTGCCTGGACTACTGAAAACTTCAGCTCTGACCGTCATTAGTCACTCTCCCCACTGAAATCAGAACAACCTTTGTAAAATACCAAGGGCTACCATTAAGTACAGATTTCCTGGTTCTGTCCCTTACAAGCTATATGACCTAGGCAAGTTCTCTAACCTCATCTGTAATACCAAGACTAATAATAGTATCTCTCTTAAACACATTTTGAGAGTTAAGTTAGTTAATACATGTACAACTACTTAAAACAGTAACTGGCATAGGATATAACCAATAAATAATAGCTTTAATGGTAATAATTGCCATTGTTGATAATAATTGTTGCTGCTAACAATAACTGTTATTATTATGAAACTGTTATTATTATGAAACCCTTGACTACCACCCCTATAAAGACCACATTCTTCCTGATGGTTTGGTCTCTCCATGAATCTCCAGCCTCACCTCATGCTCCCTTAGAACTTCCTTCTCTACCTTCCTCTAAGTGTTGATACAACCCTAAATGTAGCATGCTTTCTGCTAACTCTTATCTACCATTTAATATTCAAGCCATACAATAGGATAGATTTTGTAGGAATACTCCATGAATCTATCCTACAGAAAAGGTCACACATGTGTGCCAACACATAAAACCCCACACGCATCAATGTTCATGTAATAGCCAAACCCCTGGAAGCACCTGAAATATCCACTAAGAAAGGAATGAGTACCTGAACTCTGCTCCACGGCATAGTGAAAACTCCACATCTGTCAAAAAGCATGAGCTCAGCCCAGTGATGCTCTGGGATGTGTAATAACTGGCTCTCCTGAGAAGTTAAGAAGACGACTTGCAGTACTTGGTGGTTCCTGTTATGTAAATACAGCATTTCCACTATGACAGACCTCAAGCTGCAAACACGATGCCAATCAACTCAAAAGGCTCCTGAAAATTTAGTAATCTGCTCTCACCAGCCAGTGTGAGCCAGTTCTAAGTGCACCACCAGATGGACCTAATGACATGAAAACATCTCAAACCCACATCGTTAGGTATAAAAAGCAAGTTATGGAACTATTTATTCAATATGATCTCGTGTGTATCCAATCCCATTTAGGCAGAAACAAACAAGATGGGGCTTCCCTATAAATAAGCATTTTTTTATTGGATGTACATCTACTAACTAATTATGATAGCTCAGACACATTTGCTTGGGAAGCTTTCTGAGCTATCGTGTAAATCTCCACTTACTTATCTTTAACCTTTCTTTTCTATTTCTTTTTTTTTAAGTGGGAAAGCAGGATTTATTTAGAGAACAGACAAGTTCCCACAGTGGGAGGGGATCTGAGGGGGTTGCCCTACCTTTCTCTTTCTTCTCATGGATCTATAGGCGTTTTAGGACAAGCATGAAGTAGGGACTGGTTATTTCTTACTAAATTCCCAGAGCTTACTCCAGCGCATGGCTCCCAGGTGGCCTCCCACAAGATGCTAATGAGTCTAGTAGCACTACATGTACTCATCAACCATCCATCCATTCTAGATCCCATGACATCCCAACCTTGGAAAACCAACAACAACTCAGTATTAACCCAGAGTTAGCTCCTCTCTCTCTTTACTCATTTGGTCACGCCCTGTCTCCATAACCTCCCTTACCAAAGGGAAACACATCTATGATGTAATTCCTTTGACAGCCAATAGGGAATCTATCTGGCTTCTCACACTGACCATGATCCAGCCAATGACAAAATTCCAGAAGCCCACACATTCAGAAGCTACACAACTGAGTCTCACAAATATCTCTCTGGGGGTGCTCGATCCAGAGACCTGACCTCTCTTCCCTTCTCTGACTGCATCCTGAGAAGGGATTGGGTGGACAAGGACAAAGGAGGGCCACTCAGGGAGAATCAATCAGAAACATTGCCTTGGCAGCTTATATTCCTTTTTGTCACACTCTTTTTGAATATTAAATCTAATAAGCTGATTTGTCTTCCAAGATGCAGATTTGGAATTGGCCCACAAAACACCACAGAGAAGAGTAAACCAGAGAAAAGTGTTAATTTCCTGCCTCAAATCAGAGAGGAGCCATGTAGACTCTTTCTCACTGACTTCAGACCCAGATATGGGGCTGGTGATATTTTTCCCATTTCACAGATTGGGAAGCAAAAGTCGTTTTTTTAGGGTGGCACAGTATGATGCAGAGTGAGGATGAAAACAACTTTCTGACTTCCAATTTCATGCTTATTATGGCAATTTCCATTTTCTTCCTACCCTGACCCCCTAGCACCCAACACAGGGTCAGGCAGACAATTCCAGCTTTAAAAATGCTGATAGGTTTGAATTTAATTGGTCGACTCTGGGTTGAGATAACCCCACTGCAATCAAGCTAATTAATGTGGATACCCACACTCTCTATCTCAAGAACCCTGAGGCAAATTGTCCTGCAATATTTTCTGCTACCAGACTCAGGCAGGGTATGTCGTGTGGTTAGTTTCCATGCTCTTCCAGCATGGAAAGTCATCACTGCAGACAGGCAATGTGACCCCTGCTTCCTGTGTCTTGGTGCAGAGCAGAAACTGTGGATGGGTGGGTATGCATCGGAACACGCACACACATTCACACCCGTAACAACATTCGCTTTCTTCCCTTTCCCAGCAATCGCTTCATCCATCAGCAACACCCCAGAGGCCCGTTGCATCTGGTTCATGCAAACATCCATCCTTCCTCCTAAGAACTGTTTTATCATTATCCTGTGTCATGATTATTTTGACAGGATAATTTGAAAGATAACTTATTGAATACTTAGTCATATTTGTCAAATAAACAATTGAAAACAGTCTGTTTCCCCCTCAGTTGCTGAGTGCTCGCCCGCCTGCAGACTTCAGGATTCATGGTTTTCTCCTGCTGAAAGCAACAACTGTGGGCGAAGACAGAAGCTGGAGCCGGCCTCAGGCAAAATTTTGAGCAAGAGATGTTTGTCTTCCAAATAGGTTGTCCACCCTTCTGGAGCCCCCTTTCCTAGACAAATGTAGCACTTTGGGAAGTTTGAACACTCATGTTCCTCATCCTCTTTATGACACCAGTCTCTAAACTACTCATTTCTTCCCACCTGATTGTATATTTCCTGCATGTGCAGAGACATACCAACCCCACAATGTGGCATCCAGCTGGAATCTTTGCAGTTGTTGCTATCTGAGCCAGGAACACCCTCCCCAGATAGACTATAGGTCCCTCCCCTCTGTCACTCCCTTTGAGCCCATACTCTGTGCCAGCCTTTCCCCAAGGTCTTCCCTGACACCCTCTTTAAAACCACCTTCCCCCACACCCAGAATGCAACACCTGTCTGCTTGATTTTCTCTCAGAGAATTCACCCTTTCAGGAATTCCTCTGCCTCACCCCACTCCAAGTCAAGAACATGAACTAGCCCTGCAGTCTACCTTGGTGCATCATTCCTGGCTGCCTAGCAGACACCTGCTGACTGTGTCCCAGGGGTCAACTCCAGGGCCAGGTACTGGGGATTCAAGGAGGAAACAAGGCCTGCCACCAAGCAGCTCATCAGCCTGCTGGAGAGAAGCAGAGTCAATCTCTTATCATGACGATAAAGGGCAACATCTGCACCTTGTGTTTTGGGGGTCAAAGGTGAAGTAGATCTGGGGAGGGTTGTTTGCCCAGGAGGCTCAGACAAAGCTGAGTCCTGATGGGCAACATGGATTGAGCTGGATGGTTGGAAGGAAAAGCCTAGTCCAGGCAGGAGGAATGACTGATATGGTTGTCTACACTTGCTTCTTCAGTTCTTCCCATCCTGCTTCCTCTTGACCCCTCTCTCATCAGGACTTTAGCCCCAACATTCCCACAAACAGCTGTTGTCAAGTGAACCATGACCTCTATGTTGCTAATCCAGGGGTCGGTTCTCAGTCCTCACCATACCATACCTCTTGGCAGCGTTTAGAAGTTGACCCCACAGTCCTCCATGCAGAAGCCCTCACTTGGGTATCAGGTTTTGCCCTGTCCTGCTCTCTCCATCCTCACTGACCATTCCTTGTCAGTTTTCTCCCCATCCCCTGCTCCCATGGGGACAACGAATGGCCCCATCTGTCTGACCTCTTCTCTGTGCATATTCACTCCCTCTGCAGTCTTACCAGTCACAAGGCTGTAAATGCCACAAGTGTTGACAACATCCACCTGTCCTTCCCTTGAACTTGAGAGAGTCATGCAGCCAACTCTCTGCTTATCATGGGGTTCAACAAACACATGCCCCAAACCTGACTCTGAGTCTTCACCCACTGACCTGTGCCCCACATTCTTCCCCATCTCAGGAAATAGCAACCCCATCCTCCCAGTTCTTCAGACCAAAATCCTTGATATAAACCCATCAACAAACTCTGGTGTCTATTGCCAAAACAGGTAAGGAAGTCTGAGCCTGAAGTCTTTGCCCTAGGTTATCACAAACTTCCTACTGGTTTGCCTGGCTGGCCCAGCACTTGACCTCCTGCTTCTGAAGCCATTCTCAACACTGAAGCCAAAGCATCCTTTTAAGATCCAGGTCCATCATGCCTCCCTGTCTCATTACTCCCTGGTTCTCCCTCCTCATGTGAGGACAACCCCTATCCCACACTCTACAGGCCTCACAGTCACTCCCTCCCCACTAATCTGACCTGATCACTGCCCCTCCCCAGTCTCCTAAACTGTTCTCAGAACATCTAGTCTCCTTGTGCTTCTCAATCATGCTGGACATTGTGTGGCTTCCAGCTGGGGCCTTTGCAATTGTTGCTGTCTGAGCCAGGAACACCCTCCCCAGGTAGACCATAGGCCCCCCCCATCACTCCCTTTGAGCCCATACTCTGTGCCAGCCTCTCCCCAGGGTCTTTCCTGATACCCATTTTAAAACCACCTTCCCCCACATCCAGAACCTGACACCTGTCTGCTTGATTTTCACCATAGAATTCACTGTCCAATAAAACATTTTATAACTTAATTAATCTTCTTGTACATTAACCCCCACCTTCACCATCATAATGTAAGCTATACAAAGGTAGGATTCTTGTTGTTCACTTCTGTATTTCCCATACCTGCAACGCTGTGCCACACAGTCGATGCTATGTACACATGTGTTGAGTGCACTGACAAATGCACAGGTATGTAAGCATGATGATGTGTTCAGGGGAATTAAGTGGTCAAGGTAGCTGAGGCAGAAGGCACATTGAGGAAAAGTGATAGACGTGACAGAAGAGCAGGTTGACAAAGTGTCCATGCCTTGGGGGTGGGGGGGTGGCTTGAGCTTCATTCTGAGAGCCATCCTAAGACTCCATCCTTAGACCACTGGTACCTCCAAATCAAAGGAATTGCATAATCATATTTTTTATTTAGGCCCTTCTGAACCCAACATGGAACATTGACAAAGAAGCATCGAGCCCAAACCATCGGTGGTCATTGGAATAAGAGAACGAGAAACCAAAGAGCATGAAATGGAGTAAGGGACAGTGGCCCTAGAGGGGAGAGCATGCCTGGCCCACTCAGAAGGGGGCCAGTGCCAGCTGTGTTCTCACCCTGTCCTTTGTCTTCAGTTCCTCCCTCCCATCCTCCACATGAGCTCCCTTACATTTACCCCTCACTTACTCTGAGTCCTCATATTCTACCTCTCAGAGTGAAAAGAACCCTGCTCGGTTGGGTTTTCATGTCTCTACTCCCTGCCAGAATTGATGATCCATTTCTCCTCAAAGGAAATAAAGATGCAATTGAGCCCATTTCCTTGGCGCTCCCCCCTTTGACTTCCCAAAACACTTTGGACCCACCTCTGCTGAAGCACTTAGGGTGAATTGCAATTGATTTGTCTGTCTCCTTCCCACGGCCATGAGCTCACCAGGGGCAAGACCACATCCCTTCCTCTCTATGCCCAGTGCCTCTCTCAGACCCTGGCACATAGTAGGAACTCAGTGAATGTGTGTTGAATAAATGCATAGTGGATGCATGGATGCAAAGATTGATTATTGTGTCACCACTCTTCAGTTTGGATAAGTATTATATGTCTGCAATTCCTGGACAACTAGTCAGACCAAAACAATAGATGGCTTAGCCTTTCCTGGCTACATAGAGAAGACATCTAAGCCTGTAGTGATATATTTCACAGGAAAGATGGAATATGGATTACCTTGAAAATTAATGAAACATATACAAAAAATTAATGATATGAAAAATGGCTTATGAAAGCAGCAAATAGCTTCTATTGACCATATGCTAAGCAACACGCTGCCTCCTAAATCATAATAAACCATTGCTTGAAACATTATATACCTTTGGTAGGGATCAGTTTTGTATGCCTGCCCACTTAACTTTACACCTGGCCTGACTCTGCCTTCCACCGGTGACACTTCAAGTCTCCGAGCTTCAGTTCTTCACTCACAGAATGTAGGCAATGGTGACTCTTTTGTGGTCTTGAGGGTCACTTGGAGGAGAAGATGAGTAGTGACTTTAATAAGTTAAATTGCTGTAGAAATGTAAATACCAATTCAATGTTTGAGTTAATTTAGAGGTGGAACTGTAACTCACTCAGCATATATGTTTGGCAAAGTTGACCCTGAAGACTATAATCTAAACAGTATTGTAAACACTCCCTTAATCCAGGTACAAAAAATAAATAGACTAAATTGGTATCACACTTTAAAAGCAGTCATTTAACTGTAGCAGGCTAATTGCGTATGATCCTTGCCTAATAAAAGCTCTTCATGATGCTACTTTGTTAGAGAGCAGATGATTTGCAATACTATGTCTATTCATAACAAATTTCTTATTTTAAAAAATGACAATTTAGATTTATTCAGGATCTTTAGACACCTCACCATACACACACACACACACACACACACACACACACACACACACACACACACACAGATCTACAATTCCCCTAATTGCAGGTGGTTGAACTCTGCCTAGGAAATTCCTGAGACCACTTTCATTCTAGTTCCTATCGAACAAAAAGTCCTAGGCAATGTCTGTCCACCATCCTCAGCTGTGTCCTTATCTCTTCTTTATAAGAACAACAGTTCTATTGGATTTTAGGAGACACCTATGACCTTATATGATCCTCAGTTCCAAGGGACAGTCTTCTCCCCCCTTTGCTTCCTCACTGACTACATACAATCCTAACATCACAAACTGGGTGTTAAAGTCAGGGGAGGACCCTGGGAGAAAAAAAAATCACAAGAAGCAGCAATGTCATCATTATTCTGTTGATTGAACCTCAGATAAGAACTTGATAAGGGGTTAGCACCCTTCCTCTCCAGTGGGTATCAAAGACTCTCCAGGCTGGACAGGATCTGCCTCCTAGGTCTTCCCAGACAATTAGGAAGTCATATCCTGGCCATTTCCACACACACAACAAGTTCAATCCCAGCCTAGGTTGGTTTCTGATCCTCTGCTTGCTGAAGTGGAGACCTTGGAACAAACACTCGAGCTACTCAACCCCCACTCGGTGTCACATTCACAAATGATACCCCTGATGTTGCTGTACCTGCAGGCATCACAGGGACTCTTCTGTCATGGCCCCCAGGGACCCCAGGCCACAATAACCCTCATGTCCCAACACAACCAACTCTGCAAGGAAGCAAAGATGCTCGTCCCATGGCACACCCTGAATGTGGCCAGCTTTCCCTACTTTGCAATTGCAGGGGCAAAGATGCTGAGCCCATGGCACATGACTAAATGTTGTCATCTTTTCCTGCTTTGCAGTGGCAGGGGCCTGTGTTAACAAAGGTCCCCTCCCACTCCTCTGGCCCAGTTCCAACATACAAGCTTCTAGAACCGAGAGCATGGACTTCCCTAGGAACACTGTAGGCAGCACCCCCTTGCTCCCCTGGGCTGCTCCAGGGGGATGAGAGCACCCCGGAGATCCACCATAATTGAACTGCAGATGTCCCAGCTCCTCCCGAGCAGGCACCCCTGACCAGGGCTCTACTCTTTCCTCCCACTAAACTGTGACCCAGGTCCAGCTTCCTCTGCATGGACCTCTGCATGTTTCCCAAGACTCCCCTCCCCCATATTTAGCTTCAAACACACCTGGCTCCTCCCTAAATCCATCCACCTGCTTCATTGCCTAGCTCAGGAAATGGGCTGCCCTTCTGTTCTTGGAGGTGCATCCTCTCCCTTGCCTCCACTCAACTCCCTTGCCCCTCAGGGTCCTGCTGGATCTGTTGGCCCCTCTTTCTCAGTCTCTAAGCCTTCAGTTTCTTCCCTATTCTAAAGACCACCCCTTCCATGACCCTCGGGGTGCACCCTTTCTATTTAAGGTCAAGTTTCTGAAAATAGTTGCCAACACTTATTGTCTTTCTCCAGTACTCAGAAAATGCTCCCACAAAGTCATCGCAGGCTTCCTAATGTTCACCTATGTCCCTGACGGAACCCTGTACACAGGAGCTGCTACTGGGTGACCCTATAAACACACATATCTGGATGAGATGCAATTGGTCTTGCTGAAAAGCAATGACCTCACTACCCTGTCGGAAATCTTCAACAACCTCCTGCCTCTTCCCACCACACACACACCAAATGGAAAAAGTTCAAGACATTCAGCCTGGCATTTGACTCCTCCTAAGAAGACTGCTGTTTACCTCACCAGCTGCTCTAGCCTCTCCCACCCCAAAACTCCAGCAAAAGCAATTATTTGGAGCTCTTCATGAGTTCTATCATGAAAGTGCCTCTGAAATCTGTTCCTTCTCCCCAGAAATGCTCCTTTCTACTTTATTCACTAGACTAACTTCAGCCCAGTCCTACAACATTTTGTTCAAATATCACTTCCTTCAGAAAGCCTTTCTCATGTTTTAACAATTTCAATCTCTTAAATGCTTATGTTCATAAGTGCACAGGCATAACCATCAAATTATTGTTTAATATATAAAAGAAAAGTCCTCATCATTTATGGACTGATTAGGAAAAAAGTTATGGTGCACACAGAGTGAAAGAGCATGCACCCATTACAAAGAATGAGGAAGAATATTTTGCATACTTAAAAAGCCAATTAAACCAAAAGTAAAAAACAATTCTCCCAAATCAAAAGCAAAATGAAACCAAAAATGTAACTGTGTAGCAGAACCTGGTGCTCAACCACAGAGAAAACTTTTCATGTTTCAGATTATTTAAAACAGTGTTCCTCCCCCGTCTTGAAAATAATACAATATTCTTATTATACCTGAAACATTTAACAGTAATTCCTTAAAGTGACCAAATATTCAAATGTTCAAATTTCCCTGAATATATATAAATAGATATAGATACAGATATACGTATAGATAGATATGTAATATATATGAATATATATCTCTAATTAGAAATATTCTAAAAGACAAAAGAAGAAACAGATAAAAGTATAGGGGGAAAGAGAGAGAGGCAAACAACTAGATTAAAAGAAGTCAAGAAAAGTTCCAACAAATGCCATGTGTGAACCTGGTTTGCTTTATGTGTAAAAGATAGAGTAAAATAATAATAATAATAATATAATCAGGGGAATTTGAAAAGTCATTATTTTAGTGTCCTACAGAATTGCTAAATGTTTCAGGTATAATAATAGTACTGTGTCTTTTCAAGACAGAAGCTGAATATTTATGGATGAAATGCTACGGTGTCTAGGATTTGATTCGCCATGTCCTCTCTGGGTGACAAGTAGGCAATAAGCTATGATAATTGTGGAAACATGGAGGTTCATTATGCCACACTTTTATATATGCTTGGAAATTTCCAAAATACAAAATTTTTTAAATGATGAGGAAGAGCTACATGTTTTGTATAAGGCACATAAAGTAAAATGGACAAAGTAAATAATATATGCAAAATGACTCCTTTTCTGTGAAAAGGATAGCTAGCTAGCTAACTAGATAGATAGATAGATAGATAGAGATATGTACTTTAAATCTTGAATTTCTTGTATTATGCAGATCTAAAAAATATAGATATATATGCTTGTGGATGCATAAAAACTTTCTAGAAAGGTACTATTAGCAATTGTTACTTCTGAAGACTAAGGGTAAAGGAAAAGGTGATTTTTTTTTTTTTTGGCATACCCTTGTGTACCATTGGTATTTTTTCCATCACTGGTAGTAATTTTATAATTTAAAATCAATTTGTACTTCAAAATAATGATAATAATTTAAAAACTGGAAACACATAAATATCCTAGAATGGGAGACTATTTAAATAAATTAAATGAAAAGAGATAGCTGAATGCTCTGACTCAGCCATTTGAAGAATGATGTGGATCTGGTTTAATTGTCATTGAAAGATGTGAAGTAAACAAAAGACATGGTGCCAAATGACTTGTATAACATAGTCCCAGTTTTACACATATCTGTGCCTACAAAATAATTATTTCCAGGTAGAGCGCTTGTGAGTGATACCTCTTTTCTTTTCACTTACATGTATTTTCACATTTCCCCAATGAATACAAACTAATTCTGAAACTTAAAAAAAAAATTAAAGCTCAACTAGATTTGTTAAGGTATCTTTCCCCCCACTCCCTGAGAGCAAGAATCATCTCCACAGCCCCAATCCTTTGCACTATGCCTGGCAGAATTGGAGCTCAGAGAACATTCGGCAATCTGGATTGAACTGGTTTGTCCAAATCAGTGAAGTCTGGACATTCACATAGTCTAATAAGTGTATATACCACATTCCTAATGAACTAAACCCATCTGCTTCTTCAGGACAAGCCATGTGGATTCATCCAACTACCCAATACTGAATATCTGCATGTGAGGTACTCAGCTGAGTTTTGGAGATAAAACACTGCAGAGACAGAGCCCCTCAGGAGCTGACATAAAGCATGGGTGGCAAGTACAATAAAGAAATTAATACCTCACAATGAGGAAACATCAAGAGAAGGAGGTAAGCAACAGTAGAGGGCCCAAGGAGCTAACTCTGCTTGGGGATAATAGAGAATGCATCTGTGCTGATCTGGGTTGCTGGTCTACCAACCAACCATGGTTCACTTGAGATGGAAAGGAAGCATGATAGACACCTTGCAAAAGTCTTGTTAATGATACATGTAAGTAATATATCAAGTGGATTAACTTCCTAAGGCTGTCATACAAATTACCACAAATGCTTAAAACAATAGAAATATATTCTCTCACTGTTCTAGAAGACCAGGGTGTCTGCAGGGCCACAATCTCTCTGAATTCTCCAGGGGAAAATCCATTTCTGCTTCTTCAGCTTCTAGAGGTTCCAGGTGTGCATTGGTTTGTGGAAGTATCATTCCCATCTCTGCCTTCACTTCATATGACTGTATGTCTTTTATAAGAAGATTCCCATTGGATTTAGGGATCATTCTAATTCAGCATAATCTCATCCAGATCTTTACCTTAGTCACACCCACAGACACCTTATTTCCAAATACCATCATCACATTTGAAGTTTCAGGCGGACATGCACTTTGGGGGACACTATTCAACCCACTAATCAAGGCTCCACGACATGGATGCAATCTATTTGTTGCCAGGGTGAGTTGGTATTGGGCTGACACATCTGTCCAGGTGAGAAAATGAAGATAGAATTGGGTTCATGGACATGGGAATGTGGAGGAGACAACAAACACAACCTTTGTTCTCTCTAGGTGGGCAAAGAGGATAACTAGGATGGCGGTTTCTCTCAGGATTCCCAGCTTTGCACTGTGGTTGTCTTTCAATGGAATTGGCTGAAACAAGCTAGTAAGGTATACGATAGTGTCACTAAAGAGCAACATACAGTAGACAGAGATACTGGTGAGCCAGGGGAGGCGGATCCCACAGAGTTGAGTCTGTTTGGAGAATGTCTCACATGAATCTTCTCCAGCCCAGCAGAGGGCCCCAGAGTCACCTGCCTCCATGGAGCATCTGGGCACTGCCCTGCAACACTTGTGCAACCCCAGGCAAAGCATTTCAGGTCTCTGGGCCTCAGTTTCCTTAATTATGAAATAAAGACAAAATAATTTTCATAAGCCTTAGAAAGCGCTTGTGATAACTGAATAATGCAAATTTGGAAAGCTTGTAAAATATATATTACTAATCAGTCATGAGGAGGCCTTGTCATAATTATTATTCTTTATTCTTTTTTTAACACCTCCCCCCCATCCTTCATTCTTAACCATGTCACAGGTTGACCATTTGTCCATCTTTCCGTGTCTCTGCCAGGCAGGGAGCTAAATTGTAACCAGTTAGTGTATTTTTGGAAAGCTGCTTTACCCACTTCCAATAAGAAGCATAAATCCATGAGGCTTTACAAACCAATCAGGCTAAGTAGTATTTTGTCTGAGTTGAAGGAGCAACAGGAGATTCATTGGGAGGTGCTGGCAGGTTCTGCTGTCGGAAGCCCAGCAGAGCCTCAGGTCTACATAGCCAGGAAGCAAGAATGCTCTGGGAAGGCAGGAGGTGTGAGAGTGAAGCCCCAATAGTCCTAGGCCACAGTCAGAGCGGGTGATCCAGGAGAAGGTTCCAGGACATTGGTCATTGTGCCACGTCCTTGCCTGGCCCCTTTGTTTTCGCTCCCTTCCTAGTCTTGGCTGAGGGAGCCACCAGGGGATCTTCAAAGCCATTTCCCTTGAGATATTTATGAGCAACTTCGATTAGCGGGTTAGTGTCAGTATCTCCTGTTTGCTGCTGTGTATTTCAGCAATCACAAGGTGTTACTGATTGGCAAACTCAAACACATATTGTCCTTAATTTGAGGTTAATTATATATAACATTTCAAAGGAGGTAATCTCATTAATTTTGATTTGCTTCTAACAGTATTAAAGCACGCAGTGGAAGACTGACTCGATTAAAATGGAGCACATGGGGGGGGGAATCAGGCTCTTCCAAGATTGTTTTGTGCATTTTATTAGCCACGGTGAGCCCAGAAGAATGCCAGTGGAACTTGTCCAAAAGCAACAGTGTGGTTAACTGAAATTGCCCAACCACGGGGCAGTCTTGCTTGCTATGCACATCCCCAGTTCCATGCCTGATGTGTGTCAGAGGTTTCATGAACATTTGTGGGTGAAGAAATGAATAAATGGGAGATTTCAGTGAGACAGTCATGTCAGGATATAAAAGGAACCTGAGATGGTCTGTTTCATTCTTTCATGCACTGATTCAACCAAGACAAAAGCACAGAGCACTGTTTACGTGCCAGGTATCATTGGGAGGGAATCACAACCCATTCTCTGCAGAAGGTCACGATCTAATAGGAAGGTAGTCGAGAACTCCTCTAGGTGTGAGTTGATAAGTATTCACTGTGAGCCAGCCACAGTGCTAACCCTGGGGGAGTAAGTGGCAAATATGACAGGCCCTTCCCTGCCCTCCTGCCACTGATGGCTTGCCTGGCAGTTAACACAGGTGTGATCTCAAGCAGCAAGATAGCACTGTGCTGAGGAAGACCCAGGTACACACTGCTCTCCATTCTGGGCTTGTCTCAGCGGACACAATGCAGGAAAGAAGGGAGGGTGTATCCAGAGGTGGGTACAGTGTAAGTAAAGGCCCAGAAGCCTCAGACAGCAGAGCGCAAATCGAGAAGGGTGAGGGTTCAGTCTACATACAGCAAAGGGAGATGCGGCTAGACACACGGCAGAGGTCAGACCTCGCCTGGCCAGCGAGGTCATGATTGGCAGTTGGAACTTCATCTTGAGATCCCTGGTCCTGCATTGCTGGAGGATCCCCTGCGTAGCTTCTCCCCTCTGGGTCTCCCTGGCAGCTGTAGAGGAGTTGGCACATAGTTCTTCTAGCTATTGTTTGAAAGCTAGAAGAACTTTCAAACAATAGCTGAAAGGGACAGGTTTACTAGCACTGGGCAGAAGCCAGCTACCCATCCACTGCTCGGGGCAGGGCTTTTCTAGAAAGTGTGATTCAGTCCCAGGGTTTAGGCCTCAACTCTTAAACAACCCATCCTACCCGCTATCCAACTTGATCTGGAGGAGCCAGGCCCAGGAACCTGACCCAGTTTGTCTCTCCTACTTAATCTCAGGCAGAGAAGTTGAGACAGAGAACATTCAAAAGGAGAGATGCTAGCCACTGGGTCTTGTCTTTCCCATGTGGAGAGAGGAAGAGAAGAAAAGCAACCAGGCTGCCCAGGCAGGTGCTTGGGTAGACCCAACCCCAGAGAAGTGAGGAAGCCCAAGAGTGTAAGACACTTAGAGCATGAACTAAGAGGTGCCCAGACTCTGGCCTAGGCTAATTTCAGATGCCCAGGGGACCACAGGCACATGGCAAACAGTCCCTCTTCCCACAAGTTCCAGTGAGCTCAAGGAACTACAGTAATGCCTTTCTCTAGCTGGGGGAGGCCAAGTATCTGTCCCTGTAGGAAGAGGCAGAGGTATAAAGAGGAACAGACCCCCCCCCCGCAACAAGATGACTCCAGAGCTGACCATCAGGACTCACCTAGGGAGGGCATAATGATGGGTAATCTGGGGTCCATCCTGCATGGGGACTCAGGGTGACTGCTGGCTATGTGGTGTGTCGCATTTTTCTGCTATTGCTCCCCAACCCAGAAAGTGTGATCCTCAGAGCAGAGGATTCTATAGAGTGATGATCCTTTGCACAGGTGTAAGTTGTGTTGTGAGAACTGTTATTCATACCCCCAAAATATGGACAGGTAATGCTCCCTTAGTAAGGAGACTGTCCCTTTGGGGATCAATGACAATTTTCTTTTTTTTCTTTCTTTCTTTATTTATTTTTATTTTTTCATAATCAATATTTTTTATTATGGTTTTGTGGGGTACAGTTAAGGGTTAGGTGTACGATTACATTTCATTCAGGCACCCTGTTGATAAGAGGTGTTTCCCCATCCCCAGACAGATATTTGCTACTGTTAATCCCATCTCCCCCCACATAGTTTCCCAGTACCGTCAGTCATTTTCTTATAGTATTACATTGGATGTTCAAGGTCCATTATATGAGTGAGAACATGTGGTATTCGGATCCTTGTTTCTGTGAGAGGTCACTCAGTATTATAGACTCTAGTTCCATCCAGGTTGCTGCGAAATTCATGATTTTGTTCTTTTTTATGGCTGCATAGTATTCCATCATGTATATGTACCACATTTTTTTAATCCAGTCCTCTTTTGATGGGCAGCATGGTTGTTTCCAGGTTCTTGCTATTGTGAACAATGCTGCGATAAACATACGTGTGCAGGTATCTTTTTTATAGAGTGATTTGAGTTCTTCAGTAGGGGGATTGCGGGGTCATATGGGAGGTTGATATTTAGAGCTTTTAGGAATTGCCATACTGCTTTCCACAGAGGTTGCACTAGTTTACACTCCCACCAACAGTGTAGAAGTGTTCCCTTTTCACCACATCCTCTCCAGCAGCTGTTATTTTTTGAGTTTTTGATAATTGCCATTCTGACTGGAGTTAGGTAGTATCTCAGTGTGGTTTTGATTTGCATCTCCCTGATGATTAGTGAGGTTGAACATTTCTTCATGTGTTTGTTGACTGCTCGGATGTCCTCTTTTGTGAAGTATCTGTTCATATCTTTTGCCCATTTTATAATGGGGTTGTTTGTTTTTTTCTTTTCAGCACGTTTTAGTTCCTTGTAGATCCAGGATGATAAGTCTTTGTCAGACCTGGTGTTGGCAAATACTTTTTCCCAGTCTGTAGGCTGTCTCTCTGCTCTCTTGATGGTTTCTTTGGCTTTGCAGAAGCTTGTCAGTTTAATAAGGTCCCACTTGTCTATCTTCTCTCTTATGACCTGTGAGTTTCGGGTTTTGTTCAGGAATTGGATGCCAGTTCCGATTTCCATGAGGGTATTTCCTTCATTTTCTAAGGTTCTTATGGTTTGAGGTTTTACATTTAGGTCTCCGATCCATTTGGAGTTAACCTTTGTGCATGGGGATAGATAGGGGTCCTGTTTCAATCTTCTGCATGTGGTCAGTCAGTTTTCCCAGCACCATTTACTGAATAGGTTCTCCTCTCCCCAGTGGTAGGTGGTGGAGGCCTTGTCAAAGATGAGTTGGTTGAGAAATTGAGGTTTTGCTTCTGGAATCTCAATTCTATTCCATTGATCTATATGCCTGTTCCTATACCAATACCAAGCTGTTTTGATGATTGTAGCTTTATAGTAAAGTTTGAAGTCTGGTAATGTGATACCACCTGCTTTGTTTTTTTTGCTGAGGATTGTTCTGGCTATTCTTGGACATTTGTGTTTCCATATGAATTCCTGTGTTGTTTTTTCTAGGTCTGAGAAGAATTTTGCTGGTAATTTGATGGGTATTGCATTGAATTTGTAGATTGCCTTAGGTAAGATGGACATCTTCACAATGTTGATTCTTCCAATCCATGAGCATGGGATATTTTTCCACTTGTTTGTGTCAGCTTTAGCAGTGTTTTGTAATTTTCATTGTAAAGGTCTTTCACGTCTCTGGTTAGTAAGATGCCAAGGTATTTCACTTTTTTGTGGCTATTATGAATGGAATTGTGTTTTTTATTTGGGTTTCTGTTTGTTTATTATTGGTGTAGAGAAATGCAATTGTCTTTTGTACATTTATTTTGTATCCTGAGACTTTGCCAAAGGTCTTTATCAGTGTAAGGAGGTTTTTGACAGATTCTCTTGGGTTTTCAAGGTACACAATCATATCATCTGCAAAGAGAGATAACTTGACTTCCTCTTTTCCTATTTGGATACCCCTGATTGCCTCCTCTTCTCTGATTGCTCGAGCCAGGACTTCCAATACTATGTTGAACAGGAGGGGTGAGAGTGGGCATCCTTGTCTTGTTCCAGTTTCCAGGGAAAATGGTTCCAATTTTCGTCCATCTAGGAGTATGCTGGCTGTGGGTTGTATGCTGCCTATGGGTTTCTCATAGATGGCTTTTTTATTTTGAGGTATGTTCCCCGTATGCCTAGATGTTCAAGGGTTTTTATCAAGAAGGGGTGCTGGATTTTATCAAAAGCTTTTTCTGCATCTAATGATATGATCATGTGGTTTTTGTTTTGACATCTGTTGATGTATTTAATTACATTTATGGTTTTACGAATGTTGAACCAGCCTTGCATCCCAGGAATGAAGCCTACTTGGTCATGATGGATGATTTTTGAGATGTATTGCTGAATCCGGTTTGCTAGGATCTTGCTGAGAATTTTAGCATCTATGTTCATCAAAGATATTGGCCTGTAGTTCTCTTTCTTTGTTGGATCTTTACCTGGCTTGGGTATCAATGTGATGTTGGCTTCGTAAAATGATTTGGAGAGAGTTCCATCTTTTTCAATCGCCTGGAATATCTTCAGTAGGATTGGTATCAGCTCCTCCTTAAATGTCTTGTAGAATTCTGCTGGAAAGCCATCTGGACCAGGGCTTTTTCTTGTAGGAAGTTTTCTTATTACGTAGTCAATTTCCTTGATTGTTATTGGTCTATTCAGGGTCTCAATCTCTTCTTGTTCCAACCTAGGTAGGTTGTGTGATGTCAGAAAGTCCTCCATTTCCTTAAGGTTTTCAAGTTTGTTTCCATACAAGTGTACATAGTAGTCTCTAATGATCTTTTGTATTTCTTCAGGGTCAACTGTGACTTCATCTTTTGTGTTTCTGATTGTGCTTATTTGGGTTTTTTCTCTTTTTTTCTTGGTCAGTCTAGCTAGGGGACCGTCGATCTTGTTTATCCTTTCAAAGAACCAGCTTTTTGTTTCACTGATTTTTTTTGTATTATCTTTTTGTCTTCCATGTCCTGGATTTGGGCTTTTATTTTGGTGATCTGGATTCTTCTGCTGAAATTAGGGTTTTTGTGGTCTTGCTTTTCCAGCTTCTTTAGGTGGCTTGTTAGGTTGTTAATTTCTGTTCCTTCCATTTTCTTCATGTGTGTTTGTAGGGATATAAATTCCCCTCTTACTACAGCTTTCAAGGCATCCCAGAGATTTTGGTAAGATGTTTCTTCATTTTCATTTGTTTCCAGGTATCTTTTGATCTCTGTTTTGATTTCTTCATTGACCCAGGAGTTGTTTAGCATCATGCTGTTTAGTGTCCATGTCTTTGTGGGTTTTGGGGGAACTTTGTTTGTTTCAATGTTTATTTTTATTCCACTGTGGTCCGAGAAGGTTCATGGTAGAATTTCAGTCCTTTTAAATTTGCTTATGCTTGATTTATGGCCAATTACATGGTCGATCTTAGAATACGTTCCATGCGGTGATGAGTAGAATGTATATTCTGTGGTCTTTGGATGGAGTGTTCTGTAGGTATCAATTAAGTTCATTTGGTCCAGAATCACATTGAGGTTCCAAATCTCCTTGCTGATTTTTTGTCCTGATGATCTGTCTAGAGTTGTGAGTGGGGTATTAAAGTCCCCAGTTATGATGGTGTTAGAGTCAATATCTTTCTTTGGTTTTCCTAGAAGTTGCTTTATGAAAGTTGGCGCACCTATGTTGGATGCATATATGTTTAGGATAGATATTTCTTGTTGATGGATTGAGCCTTTTATCATTATGAAGTGGTCTTCTGTATCTTTTTTGATTTTTAATAGCTTGAAGGGTATTTTGTCTGAAATTAAGATCGCTACTCCTCCTTTCTTTTGTATTCCGTTCGCCTGAAAGTTTGTTTCCCATCCTCTTACTTTGAGTCTGTGGGTGTCCTTTCTAGTGAGGTAAGTCTCTTGAAGACAACAGATTGCTGCCTGATGATATTTTATCCATTTTGCCATTCTATGTCTTTTCAGTGGTGCATTTAGTCCATTCACATTTAGGCTAATAATTGAAATACAAGAGTTGATCCCTGTCATAAGGTTCTTACAGAGTTGTTCCTGTTTGTTTGTTGTCTTTCTTTGGGTTTTGGAGTTGGTCATGTGTGTTTTTAATCTTTTGCCTGTACTCTTGTGAAGAATGTTGTTGTTCTTTTTTCTTTTTCTTCTGTGTTCAGTGCTTTCTTAAGTGTTTCTTGTAGAGGTGGTCTGGTGGCAGCATAGGTTCTTAGGGATTGGATATCTGGAAAAGATTTCAATTCTCCCTCACTAATGAAGCTTAGTTTGGCTGGGTAGGTTATTCTTGGTTGAAATTGTTTCTCTTTTATAACTTTGAAGATAGGGCTCCAGGCTCTCCTAGCCTGAAGGATTTCTGTGGATAAATCTGCTGCTATTCTAATTGGTCTTCCCTGGTAGGTAGTCTGGCCTTTTTCTCTTGCTGTCTTTAGGATTTTTTCTTTTATAGCTACTTTGTTTAGGCAAATTATTATGTGTCTGGGAGTTGGTCTCATTTGTTGTCTTGCAGGGGTTCTCTGAATCTCTTGTGTTTGAATTTTTTCATCCTTGATGAGATGAGGGAAGTTTTCTTGAATGATTTCATGAAATGTTTGTTCCAGTGTGGCTTCTGTTTCTCTTTCTGCCTCAGGAAGCCCAATTACTCTTAGGTTTGGTCTCTTGATGCGATCATTCATCTCTTGCAGGTTTTGTTCTGTCTTTTTTAGCTTCTTTTCTATGCTTTTGACAGTTCGGGTTAGTTCTGTGTTTTGGTCTTCGAGCTCTTAGATTCTTTCTTCTGCTTGGCTAATTCTGCTTTCCATGCTTATTAGTTTGTTATTTATTTCCATCACAGTATTCTTTACTGTTGTTATTTCTGACATCAACTCCTTCCTATTTTCCTCTTATCTCTCCTCAAGTTTTTTTAATTCTCTCCATTAATGTCTTGATGTCTGGGTTTGTTGCATGTGACCAGGCATTCTGGGGGCTCTTCATTGTTTGTGTTCCAGAATCTGTTTTCTCAGTGTCTGATCTCCCAGGGATCTGTGTGAGACCTATATTCTTCTTCTGGTTTTGTGCGGTTTTTCCCCCTCCCTACTTTTTCCTTCCCTCCACGTCACTGTCTTCTTTAATTTTGTTATTCAGGGGTAGAGGTATTGGTTTTACTTCTGTTTGTTCAATCTCCTATTCTTTATGTTTGCCTTCTTACTTTGTTAAATTCTGGCATCACACTGTAGGTTGGGGTGGTCCTTTTTGCAGTTTTGAGATTTACTTAAGGGAGGAGCTGTGATTCAAAATCTATCTGCAGGTCCTGGTATTAGCTGACAGGTGTATGGATAATCTGGAACCCACTTCCCACTGCCTTGGAATCTGTCCGTGCAGTGGGGCTGTAGGTTTACCCCCTGAAATAAAATGTGGTTAGCAGAGGGAAGAGAATGGAGCAGACAGTGGGTTGAAGAGGAGGGTGGAGAGATAGAGGAGTAAGGGGGGAAACAAACGAGTGTGCTAACAAATGGAGAGAGAGACCTATACTGAAACAGATAAAAACAACAGACCACAGCTACAGATGAGCCAACTCCCATACAAAAAAAAAATAAAACATATAATGATGCTAACATACAAGCTAACCAACCACCTTATTGGTGTGCTGTTCCTCTATACAAAGATATGGTTTACAGAGAGAAGAAAAGGAAGAGGAAAAAAACTAAGGAACAATACAGTAGGTATAGAATTAAGTCATTAAACTAACAGAATCAATCAAGCACACTCTGAGACTTTTAGTTTAAGTCCAATATCCTTTCAGTTCTGATTTCTAACTTTCTTTTCAAGCTGGCAAATTAGTTTGCAGCTAGGGTCAGTTGCCCCTGGTCTGCTGTGAAGGACAGTTCAGATCACCCTTTGTTCACCACTCTGGCCTATGTCTTTTTCAAGCTTGTTTCTCCCATTTCGGTGTTGTTACCTTGAATCGCCAGCAGGTGGTGCTATCTCAGCTGCTCGCCCCAGAGGGGGTGGGCCAGACAGGAACTGGCAGAGACTGAAGATGGATGCCTGCCTCAGGGCACACGGCAGGAGACTCACAGCGGGCAGGATGTCTCGCTTGCAGGAGAGGTGGCAGCGATCCCAGCAGATCTTGCCTGCAGGGGCTTCAAGGACTGAAGTTGTGGATCGCCTCCGACCCAGGTGGTGCAATGTGCTACCAGCGGCGGCGGCAGCTGCGGTGGTGGTGTCTGCGGCATCTGCGCTGCAGTGGCTGTCCGGACTGCTGCGATGTCCCAGCGGTGGCAACGGCCGAGCTCCGTGTGAAGAGCAGCTGCCATGTTGGGGTCCGCAGCCCCTGGGGCGAGAGCCAGAGACCCACTGCAGTTCTCCTTTGCAGAGGGTTTCACAGACCAGGTTGCCCCATCGCCATCTTGCCGGAAGTCCCCAATGACAACTTTCTACACCTGGCAGTCTCTCTTCCATCATCAAACACATTGTTGCCTTTGCCAAAATCTTTTCTCTCATTTTACCCATTGTCCCCAATAGGACATAGTATATGGGGTGGGTCTTGCTGACTTGCACAGTAAGACCTGCAGGGGGTCGTGCATGGGCACCCACTTGTTCTGTTGTCCACTAATTCAACACTCAACTCTAAGAATCTCAGCATAGCCAGGCATTGGAGGAGCTCTCAGTCCTGGGGAGAAGCCCGAGGGTAGATGGGGCTGGGCCAGCACAGAGCAGGAGCATTACTCTGCTCGCAGGAGCCACAGAAGGCAAAACAAAATCCTCCCACAGCCTGAGAGGGGCACCAAGACTGTATCCATTCCACAGAGGGGAAGGCCAAGACTCACAGAAGCAAGTCAAGTTCCTGACAACACAGATGGGATCCTGGTCTCCTTTCTCCAAACATAACAGGCCCCAAAGGATGCAGGGCCTTCAGCCCAGGCTTGGGCCTTCAAACATGTTCTATAGGCAGGTAGGAAAGCTGAGATGTTTTTCCTTGTTGTTTGAAAATCTCACTCATTGGGGGTTACTGATTTAAACAGCCACCAGGGATTAGGCCTGTGGATTGTGCCAGTGTCAATTCCCTGGTTTTGATTGTTTGCTTTAGATCCTCAGCATAAGAGGGATCCACTGGGGACATGGAGTGAGAGTGTGAAGGACTTCCCTGCACTGCTTTTGCAACTTCTGTGACTCTATAATAATTTTTAAATTAAAGATTTTTTTAAAGCCTGTATATGCTCTTTGTAGAAAATTAGGAAAACATGTGCAATTGTAAAGAAAATAAAAATCACCAGTTATCATATAGCTCATCATTTTCCTATTTTCCTAGTATTTCTGTGCCTTTTCTCTTTCCATAATGGTGATCGGGTAGGATAGATAAGTAAACAGAGAATGACTTGGACCCTGCCATGTGCATGTTTTTGCATCCATCCTTTTCAGCCTACCATTCAGTTACAGACATGTCCCCCTCCCCATCAATAGTTACTCTAAAGCCATGCTTCCCAGTAACTGTGTAACAAGACATGCTTCAGTTGTCCATCTCCCCAGTGCCATTTAGTAAAGGCTGACTGTGCTCCAGGCACCCTTACCGACAAGATCTTATGTCCAAGGAGCACACACAAGGGACACCAGAAATGTAAATGTACATGAATACACAGCTGAGTTCAGGTGCAGATCATAAAAAAGGGCAGCTCGGGGGGTTGATGGAGTGATGGCTACATTGGACAGGTGGTCAGGAAAGGCCCCTGGAGGGGTAGGTGATGTTGGAGCTGATGCCTGATGAGGCAGGGTCCAGTCACACAAAGGGTACACTGGGGAGGGGCAGACAGCAGAAAGGATGGCCTGGCACAGATGCCCACTTACCTGACACAGACCAGGAAACAGGTGGCACTGAGACCCTGCATGGGCAAGCCAGGGCAGGCAGGTTACAGTGAGATCAGAGAGAGTCAAAGGCAGCACCATGCCACATAAGCCAAGCAAGTGAGGAGTGCAGGGAGCTTTAGGTTGCTGAGTCAGGTCTAGTAGACATTGTTGACCCTGGTTGCTGTGTGAGAAGAGCTGCACATGTGGCACAAATGTTTCCCTCTCCAATGCCCCTACTGGGTCCTTTTGATTTAAAATGTCCTAAACTCTCTAAATTGCTAAATATCTCATAAATGCAAAAGAGCATATTTAGGTTACTTTCTATTTTTAAGCAATGTTTCTATCAATTTCCCCTCCTTCTCTTCCTCCCTTCCTTCTATTACCAGTCGTGGGATATCCAGAGGCCGGGGTAGGGCTCAGAGAGCAAAGGGAAAGGGGGTTGAGAAGTCTTGGAGAGAGGAAGGGCCTGAGCTTCACCTGCCACAGACCCAAGATATCAGGGGCAATTGCCAGGGGATGACAGTGCCTTGGCTCGGTCTGAGGTGGGGAAATAGAGACAGGCCAGATGGACAGAAGCTGAAGGTTAGGAAGCATTGGAGGATGAGGGGAACTCTAGGGGCAGGGCTCAGGGATGTATGCTGGGGGACAAGCAGTGCCTTTCTCTGGGGTAGGAAACCCCCAGAGAGGAAAAGAACTCAGGGAATAGGTGATAGGTTTCACTTCAAACATGCCTTGCTGAGGGGCCTTCACTTCACCAAGAGGAGCTCTCAGGAGAAATTTGGGCTCCCATCATGACATGGAGCATCAGAGGTCTCCAAGGAACAGTTTACAGAGGGAGGGAAAGAGGCCCAGGGAGGGTCAGAAAAAGGAGACAGGAGGAAGGACCAGACTGGTAGGGGAAACCATGTGTTGACCAAGGAGTGAGGTATGCCTTGCACTCTCAGTGATCTCACTGTGTCCTCGGCGTGGGTGCAGAGTATGAGACTTGCTAGGTTAAGAAGTATGCATATTTTCCAAGGCTTTTTATAGTAGTTGGTAATGAGAAGCTAAGGAAGGGGATGGAGTCTTTAAAAATCAAGAATGAAACATTGATATATGTCTGTATGTAGAGAGATATTTTAGAAGTTTTCATAGGAAACTCTGGAAAAAGTAGTAGGGCCTAGCAGGAGGGCAGAAGTCGTAAGTGATGCATTCTTCTTGACACAGTACACTGTTCTATATGGGATAATCTTTATCATTAAAAGTGGCTGCTTGGCCAGATGCAGTGGTTCAGCTTGTAATCCCAGCACTTTAGGAAGCCGAGGCAAGAAGATTGCCTGAGCCCAAAGGTTCGAGACCGTCCTGGGCAACTTGGTGAGACCTCATCTCTACAATAAATCAAAAAAATAAGCTGGGCATGCTAGCGCACACCTGTAGTTCCAGCTAGTTGGAAGGCTGAGGCGGAAGGATCACCTAACCCCTGCAAGTTGAGGCTGCGGTAGCTGTGAGCATACCACTGCATTCCAACCTGGGCAACCGAGTGAGACTTCAACTCAAAAAAAACAATGACTGCTTAGAAAGAGGAAGTATTAACAGCATTGCAGAGTGATGACCCAACAAGTGGGTCTTGAGCCACCCAAGACCTCAAGTCCAGTCCAGGTCCCAGTTCTGCCCTCTCCGTCCAAAATGCAGAAGCCCTGTCCCTCCTCCTCTCAGGGCCCTTGCATACTGAGGACCAGATATCACACTGCCTTGGGTCCTTCCTTCTCCACACTAAACACCATCAGTTTTTTGTCAGTCTCCATTAAGAACCGAATTTCAAATCCCTCCACTGTTGTGGCCTTCACTTCTTGGAATCAAAATGTAAGAGCAAATAGAGCCCTCAGACAAAATCAAGCCAAACTTAACTTTTCACAGACAAAGACCCCATGCTGTGGAGAATGATAGCCTCAAGCCCCACAACTGCCTGGTGCAGGCAGGGGTGACATTGTGGGTCCCTGACCCCTGCCCACCCAGTACTGAGTGTTTCTGGTTACCAGTGCAGATTTCAATGTCAAGAGACGAGTCGTGTTGCTCTCAAGGAGGAATTCCAGATCCCAGGGCAGGCTGTGGGAGGACCAGGATTTCACTCAACCCCTCAAGGGCAGTCAGGTCCCCAATTCCATACCTGCCTTTAGCACCTTCCACATTTTACCTGCAACAATCACCTTGTTTATAATAATGGCACAGAGCTTGTCTTCCCCCACTAGACCAAAGCTCCATGAGGAACAGAATCTATTTATATCTTTCACCATGAAAGCCTAATACAAGGTCTCACATGTAATAGGCATTTAAAAGATGTTTGTTGAATGAATAAGTGAATAGCCAGAAATTATGAATGATGTTCAATTGCTGCTAACAGAGACCTGACTACATAGGCTTAATCATATTTAGGGTTTATTCTCCCACTTGTTAGGTAGTGAGGGACTGGCATTGGTACAGTACAGGATCACTAAAGACCTTGAACTTCTAACTGTCAGTTCTAACATCCTTAGAGTTGGCGCCCATCTTGAAGGACACAAAATGACTCCTGGAGCTTCAACCATCATGTGTACATCCCAGACAGTAAGACTGAGAAGGAGAAGAAGAAAAAGGAACTTTCCAAGAGTCTGGAAAGTAGTCACCCCATCTACAAGAAATGTTGAAAAGTGTAGTATTTTTATTCTGGTCACATTTCCTTCATGACTAAAATTAAGCCTCTCTCACTAAGGGAGAAGGAAAAAATGGAGCTCAGGTGGGATGATAGGGTGCCTTTGGCCCCGGAACACTTAGTAAGCCCCAACAAGACACCTAACCTAAGTTATTTTTTAATCCTCCCAGTGACCTGACGTGAGCTCTGATTATTTCAGTCTCCAAATAGCAACAGTAAGATGCTTGATACCTTGCCTAAGGCCATGAACTAATATGCTACAGAGACAAGACCAAAATGATGGGGTGCTCTGCCCACAGGCTCTTATGACTACCAGTAGAATGATTGTATGTCCTTCCTTTTCTCCTCCCCCACAAAAAATCCAAAACCCAAAAACAACCAAAAAATAGACCTTCCCCAGGTCTCGCTGAAGGCAGAGGTAGTCTTCACATCAGTGCTGCCTGCTCTACAGGAGGCTTCCTGGTGGGGGACACCACAGACAGAGGGAGGCGTCCTTGGGAGAGCCAGCCAGGATAGCAAACTGTGACCCACATTCTCAGTTCCCCTTCTTCTCTCAGCCCCTGCCTAGCCTGCTGCTGTCCAGGCTGGGCAGGGGCTGTTTTTCTCCCACCCATACCCACTGGAGCTGCTAGGTGGTCGTGTGATGCTTGGAAAGGAGGCCCGGGTCCCCTCACTTCACAGTCCTCATTGTAGCTGCACTAGTTCTCCTCTGAGTATAAGCAGAGTTTTTCTGATGGTGAAACTAAGACATCAAGCCCGTGCACTGGAATTGTTTGGAAAGGAAACAGGGAAAGAGAGATGAGGCCCAGTGGGTGAGGGATTCCACAGGTTGACGGCCATAATGAGCAGCTTTCAATCTCAATTCCAAAAAGCACATCTAACCACAAATACATCCAGTCTGTTGACAGTACATTGAAGGCAATCCTGGAGTAGAAAATTAAGTAACAATAAGTTATTTGATTTGGGATATATATTTGAAACAATAGAACTAGATCATACATTGATCCCAAGTAAGAACAAATTCAAGGGTTTTGTTATTGTTGTTGTTCTTCTTCTTCTTCTTCTTCTTTTTTTCTTTGTAGGTACAAAATACTTTGGAGCCTCAAAAAGAAGAAAAAGATCTAAACAGAGAAAGCAGTGACCATTGACCCTGAATTAGAAAGATCCCTTGGTACTTGAATTGATTGGATAGATTTTTCACTTTATTTTGTTGGAGAGAAGTTCATTTTATGCCTTTTCATCTTCACCCAGTTCAGACAGACCCAGAAAATTCCCGGGTAGGGAGTGGGTCTGCCTGGAGGCCTCCACAGTTGATTAGGGTGAGTCAAACCTTGTGGGAACATGGTGGCTGCCATAGGCCAGTAAGGCTGCCATAACAAAATACCACAGACTGGGTACCTTGTAAACAAGAGTAATTTACTTTTCACAGTTCTGAAGGTTGGAAGTCCAAGGCCAAGATGCCAGCAGATTTAGTGTCTGGTGAGAATCAACTTTCTTGTTCATAGATGGCTCCTTCTCTCTGTCCTCACATGGTAGAAGGGGTGAACCAGCTCTCATGGGCGTCTTTTATTAGGGTATAAGGTACCTAATCCCAGTCAGGAGGCATCATGATCTAATCACTTCCCAAAGGCCACTCTCCTAATATCATCCCCTTGAGAGTGAGAATTTCAACACCTAGATTTTAGGGAATGCCAATATTCAGACCATAGTGTTGGGGTTGCCTCAGCTCCACCAGCAACTTCCTGAAAGTTCCACTAAGGAGATGACAGGTGGCCCTGATTTGGGGAGATATGGAAATGTCCACCAGGAGGAGGAGGCTGGAAGGGAATCCAAGCTAAGGGAACAGCATAAACAAAATGCTGGCTTGGGCAGCTCAGTTCAGAGGAAGGATTGAGAAATGATGTCCAAAGGCAAGTCATGGCCAGTCAATGGTGGCTCTTGATATCATTCAGAGAATGTAGAACCTCACTCACTCACTCACCTCAAAACATGTCTTGAATACGTACCTTGTGTAGACATCAGGTAAACTGTAATTAACATGGTTTCTACCTCTCAGAACATAAAGTCTAGTTGCTGGAGGGAGTGTATATTAAGCATGTATCACACATATACATATATATAATTATGAATTGTGTTAAGTGACAGGAAGGAGAAGCACAGGGTGCTTTGGGAAAAGCAAAGGTGACTCACTTGGCCTGCAGGGTCAGGGTGGCCCTTCTGAGGTGGTGAAAATGAGAGTGAGTGCATGGGAGTGAGTCTCCCAGACAAGGTTTCCCCACTGCCATGAAGCAGAACATAGAGGAACGTGTCAAATTAAGTTAAAACATTGATTTTTATTTCCATAAGCCACAGACTTTAGGGAGAGAAGCAGGGCCCAAGTGTATATGAAATTATAATTTAAATAGATTTATTAATCACAAAATTATATTCATTCACTCTGGATATTAAAGCCCATTACAGAGCTACAATAATTCAAACAATATAGAAACCTGGTGCTGTGACTCAACCTACTGTAATTCCAGCACTTTGGCAGGTGGAGGTGGGAGGATTGCTTGAGGCCAGGAGTTCAATACCAGCCTGGACAACATAGCAAGACCCCATCTCTACAAAAAATAATTTATTTTAAGAACATCAGGATAGAAAAGAAAAAGAAGATGAAAGAGAAAGAGGAGAGGAGCATGCAGTGATGTTTCAAATCAAAGAAAAAGGGGAGGAATCTTTTCAATCAATATAATTAGTGTAATTAGCCATTTGGGAAAACATTGAGACAGATTTATCTTTTATACTTACACCAAAATTGACCTCAAGTGAATCAAAGATTTAAATTATTTTAAAAGCTGTATGTGTAAGGCAATAATTACTTGTATAAATTGTGAAGCAATCATATATTTACAATCACTGAATGAGAACAGATTTTCTTCTCTTGTCTCTACCAGCAAATCTGTAACAGAACAGCAATAAAAACTCCATAAAGAAAACAAAGACCATTAACAAACCTAAAAGACAAACAAATCAGTTGATTTTCTTACTATTTAAAGAACTTTTACAAATCTTTTCTAACAAATAAAATTCCAGGCCTCATAGTGTCCCCTCAGTCAAAGGAAACCATTGATAGGACCCCCAACCTGAGTTCCCGTTGTCCACTAGTCCCTCTTCCACTGGAACCAGCCACAAGGGGTCCCTCCAGCCCCAAGAGCCAATCTGTTGTCCCTATGTTGACTCCTATTCTCTGTGCTTGATGGCCCCGCCTCCCTTATCCCAGCTGCAGTGCTTGAGGCACCCTGCCTGGCTATCTGTGTCTCTAGGCTCTGCCTTTGAGCTGTGGGCCAGGACTTGTACCATCTGTGCCATCCACAGTTGGGGTACAGGATGAAGTTGTACAAATCTCCTGGGAGTGGGACCCAGGCCTGATTCTGAATGAATGCAAGTGATTGCATTTTTAAAAAAGAAGTGGCTACACCCATGTCCAAAGAAGCAATATTCACAATAACCAAAAGGCAGGCAGGAGTATCCACTGACTAATGAACAGATAGATAAAATGTAGTCTATCCATACAATGGAATATTCAGTATTCAGCCTTGAAAAGGAAGGAAACACTTGCTACAAGTATGGGTGAACCTAGAATACCATGCTAAGTGAAATAAGCCAGTCGCAAAAGAACAAACACTGTGAGATTCCACTTATATGAAGTCCCTAAAATAGTCAAATTCATAAAGATAGAAAATGGAATGATGGGTGCCAGGGGTTGCGGGAGGGAGAATGGGGAGTTTAATGGGTACAGAGTTTCAGTTTTACAAGATGGAAACAGTTCTGGGGAGGATAATAGTGATGGCTTCACAACTGTATGAATGTATTTAATACCATTGAACTGTACACTTAAAAATGGTTAAGATGGTAGATTTCATGTTCTATAAATTTTAACACAAGAAAAAAATGGGCAGAACTTAGAAATAAATAGGATCTTTCCACAAATGAAAATGGATAGACCCTGGGATAGCTTAACAAGGACATGGTAGTTCATCACCTCAGAACCTTTCGGATTGCAAGTCATCTTTTACCATCAACTCTGGCCGCAAAATAATCAATTGCAATTCATTGTTTCCATATGTGCTTCTGGGTAACTTCCCCAGTCATGAAAATATTTGGGTGAAAATTTTGCTTATCCTAATTTCAAAAGGTAAATACCTATCAGACTATCATGGCTAGATAAAAAGGCAAGAGATGAAACATTACCTATGAAAAGGATGGGTACAAAAGTCATTTGAAGATGAGGCATAAAAGATGCTAAGTAAAATGTATTTATATATAGTTTAGTCTACAAGTGTTTTAATTATCTGATCAGAATCCAGAAAGACACGTTTCTTTGGTTTTTTAACAGACCCATTTTTGTGATAAAAAGTATAATTATACCTAATTCTTTTTTTTTTTTTTTTTAAGAAAGAAAGTTACATGACAAAGGCAAGGAACCATGACTGAAAAGAAAGAAGTGGTGCTCAAGCAGGGGAGGTGCAATGTCAGGGACGAACGCTACCATAAAAGGAAGTAGGTCCCCAGTGCTGCTCACCCACAGCATCACAGCAGCCCTCCTCAAGCATCTTGGGGGACTGCCCCGTGTTTATAGAAAACCTCCAAGCCCTCACTCTAGCTTTCCAGGTCTACTGTCCCAGGTCAAGTCCTCAATGCCAAGCACATGGTCTCCCCAGTGGCCTCCACGCTTGGCACTTTGCTCCCCTTCCTCATTCTGCAGGTGCTCCTTCTTACCCCTCCAAATGTTCTGTCCCTCGGTCCTCAAGACCTGCTCACAGCACCCCCTACAGGGCCCCACGGACATTCGTATCGATGCCATCTCTTGACAGCTGTCACTGTGGCTGTGGGAAGAGATGAGCAGCTCCCAAAGGTGGGGTCTCGAAAGCAGCACCTCTCTGCCCCTGCCCCCATCTTGGTAAGAGCCCTGCAAGAGTGTTTCCTGCCTGTGATGGCTATGAGTTTTATAGGTTGAGCCCATTCACAAAAATGTACATTTGAAGTTGTAATCCCCAGCACCTAAGTCTGTGACCTTATTTGGAATGAGGGTTGTTGCAGACATGATTAAAGTTTAGATGAGATCACATGGAGTAGGTTGGAACTCAAATCCAATATGACAATAGTGTCCTTATACAATGGAGAAATTTGGACACATAGATATACAGGCACACAAGGAAGAAGCCATGTGAAAATGGAGGCAGAGATTGGATGATGCATCTACAAGCCAAGGAATGACAAAGATCTCTAGAAACCCAGGGGCTGGAGGTGAGGTGTGGAACAGATTCTCCCTCAGCCTCAGAAGGGCCCACTCCTGCCAACAACTTGATCTAGGACTTCTGGCCTCCAGAACCATGAGACAATATATTTTTGTTGTTTAAGCCATTTTGTGGTTCTTTGTTATGCATCTGGGGAACTGATAGGATGGAAAAACTGCCTCATGGGCACAGGGAAGCTCAGTGCCAGGAACTCAGGGCTCGACTCCCTAGGATGGACCTAAGGAAACATTCCCTTTCACAAATATGAAAAGGCCGGGCTGGTCCTGTCTTTTGCATGAGCTCAACAGGCTTAGACCAAGTGCCTCCCTCCTGCCCATGGGCTTCTCTATAGGAGGGTCCCCATGAGGAGAGAGCAGATTGTAGGAACCCTCACCCTCATGACAGGAACCCTGGAGAATGGCCTTCTGAGCCCCAGATGTTAGCACAGCTTGTGCCAAACAGAGTTTTCATGTTCATGGGAAGCTGAAGGTGATTTCTCCCAAAGAGGAAAAACCATGCTAGGTGAAAATTCATATTCAGACATTTCCCGTCATGTTTGTAGCTGGCAGTTTACAAAGTCTAGCAAGTCGAGAACTCTGGAAACCATACAGGGCTTGTTGTTTGTTTCAAGAATTCTTTATGCTTGCTGGGTTTTTTCAACCCATGCTGCTTTGGCTAAGACTATCCTGTCAACTTTCTTACCCCACCTGCTTCTGACAACACAAAGAATAATCCAAACAGTAAATAGTCTTACTTGAATTATTTCCTTTCTTCCCCCTTCCACCATCACCCCCTACCTCCTGCCGCCACATGAGACGTCATGTATGAGGAATAATGAGGCCGAGTGCACCTCCGTCTGTGTCGGGAGGCACTGTCTGGGGACCTCATTAGAATGTGCTTGCTTTTAGAGATGATGAAAGGACAGTTTAGAAAGCTCTAACTCCCAAGGAACGTACCAGACACTCACAAAACAGTGAGTGATGGTCTCTCCTTTCCTTGCAGACTGCGAGTGTTGAATTCAAATGCAGCCTCCCCAGTCGATATAATTGTCAACTGTTAAAAATAGGCTGGTTAGAAATACCGGCTACCTGGGCCCCCAAGGGGGAGTGCCTCTGAGGGAGTCCTTGTCAGCACTGGCAGAGCTGATGGCAGGAACTTGGAATGTGTTCCTACAAAAGGAGACATCAGAATTCATCTTCCGCTACTGAAGATGGCTCGCAGGATGTGGCTTGATAGAGTTAAATGTCCTCCTTGCTGGGCATGGTGACTCATACCGGAATTCCAGCACTTTGGGAGGCCGAGGAGGGAGGAGTGCTTGAACCCAGCATTGCATTTCAAGACCAGCCTAGGCAACATGGTGAGACTCCGTCTCTATCAAATATATATAATATTTTATATTATAAACATTATAATTATATATATATATATAGATATATATAGATATATATATACACACACACATATATCTCCAGGCGTGGTGGCATGTGTCTGTAGTCACAGCTACTCAGGAGGCTCAGGTGGGAGGATTGCTTGAGCCTAGGAGGTGGAGTCTGCTGTGAGCCATTGTTGTGAGCCATTGTTGTGCCACAGCAGTCCTGTCTGGAGACAGTGAGACTGACTCAATTTTAAAAAATCAAATGTTCTCCAAGTAAAGATGGGTCCAAATACTTACCCTGTCCTGTAATATAATGTCCTCAGGAGAATGCTGAAACTTCAGGCACCAGTGCAAGGTGGAACCTATCCCACAGTTCAGCTTAACCAGGCTGTATATAAAAACAAATCTGGCCAGGTGTGGTGGCTCAAGCCTGTAATCCCAGCACTTTGGGAGGCCGAGGCAAGAGGATTGCCTGAGTCCAGGTGTTCAAGACCAGCTTGGGCAACTTGGTGAGACCTCGTCTCTACAATATATCAAAAAAAATTAGACGGGTGAGGTAGTACACGCCTGTAATTCCGACTACTTGGAAGGCTGAGGCAGAAGGATCACCTGCACCCAGCAAGTTGACACTGTGTTGGCTGTGAATGTGCCACTGCACTCCAGCCTGGGTGACAGAGTGAGACTTTGGCTCAAAAAAAAAAAAAAGGAAAACAAATCTTCTCTCAAGTTTCAGGAAGAGCAGCAGGAGAAATATAACATGTACAAGCCTAATTCAGTTTCTTCCAGGGTCCTCTCCTCTGAGGGCTGCATTTTTAAAAGTTTCCCTTGATATCCTAGTCATGTCAGATAAGGCCAATTCATTGACATTCATTGTGATTTCTGTTAAGACTTGGAATTATATCTGCCATCCTAGTTTTTTTTTTTTTAATTTTGGCATCCTATTTATTTGCTTTATTAATCTTCTTTTCTACTTTCTCTTATTTTTATTAAACTTTCTTTTTTCTCTGTTGTAACAATGATTCTTTGCTTGGCCAAACTTTGGTCAAGCTTCTCCTAGCTCTATCTGTGCACATCCTTGGAAAATTCCATTTTAGCAAAAGAACACCGCTACGTTAGTTTATCAAGAACCACTCCCACCACCTCTGTTATCGGATGGCCCTCACTAACTGCTCGTGTTCCTCATTCTCCACCAATCCCCACATGCTGTCTCCTTACCTTGGCCTATCTTCAAATGGATCCTGTTAGATTGGTTTAGCCAGAATCTCCCTTACCCCTGATGCTTTCTCTTAGTCATTTTCTATCCACTGACCTCCACCCTACTCTTGACGATACATTGCCCAAGATATTAGTGTTGAGCCCAGTCTCTGTCCCCACTGCTGCAAGACCCCATTGCCCTGGTCGGTATACCTATCACAATGGTTCTGAAGAAAGTCTTTGTTCCCATGCTTTAACAAGTATTATTGAATATTTTTTAACAATTGCTTTAGATGCTATATATGATATTATTTAAAAGATGAGCCAAATTTCAATCTCCATAATTAACTATCTTTTCCTGATAATGCTTACAGGTACTCTGTATGTCTTCCCTCCTCCGACACACACAGTTGAATTATCTCACTTTACATATTGAACACCCTGCCCACCCATTCTTTACCATATTCTGATTGGTAGGCTACTGTTTTACTTTCACGTTTTAGAAGTGATTTTATTGTCTACAGTTAAATGTACGGACTTATGTTTGCCCACTTATTTTGTTTCTAATTTTACATGATTGTCTTAGGGTGCACGGAATTGGATTTATTATTATCCGTGGTTCCTGACTGTGGCAGAATTCGTCTTTCAAAGATGGTCACATCAGTGTCTACCCCATCCCAGGGGCTCTCCACCCCACAAGTGGGACCTTTGTTCATTCGCTTTGCACTTGAGCATACCCCACAACTGCTTCCACTGACAGGTCATGGCAGAAGTGTGCTATGTGTTCTCTGAAGCTGGGTCTTCAAAGGCACTGTGGCCCTTGCCTGTCTTGCTCACACTCTCAGGATTCCTTGAGAGCCCAAAGTCTAAATGTGAGACTCTGGTCACCCTGTGGCCACCATGCTGGAGAGTCCACTTGTAGAGGCTACCTCAACATTGTCTGGGGAGTTCTAGCTGTGTGTGTTTCCAGTTGTCTTTTAGATGAAACCCCAAACGTTGAGGAATGGAGATAAACTATTCCTGCTGTGTCCTGTGTTCGTTCCTGATCCACAGAATCTGTAAATTCAGAGCATTGTAAATTGTTTGTGCTGCTAGGTTTGGGGGTAAGTTGTTAGAGAGCTATCATTACTAGGACAGTAACTGGAAGGTTCTATCAGTGGTCCCTCTGTGACCTTCTGGCACTTTGAATTTAATCAGTTGTTTATAATGATGTAATATTCTCCTGCATACCTACCTTTTAGAACAAAATCTAGGACCATGACGTAACTGGCATCTGTGTGGTCCCCATGCCACTGACCCATTTCCTGTCTCCCCACCCAAGGGAGTCATCATCCCGGGTCCTGTGTCCATCATTACCTTTCTCCTTGCTACCTGGTACTATTGTATTCATAACTATTCATAATGGATATGTTTTCTTTTCAGTTGTGATTAAATTTATGAGAAGGGTATTATGCCAGATGAAATATTTTAGGACTTCTTTTATTTTCATTTTAATTAAGATGCTTCATATTCTATGTGGCATATATTTCATTTGTTTTGGCTTCTGTATAATATCCCATATCTGAGTAGATCACAATTCATTAGTCTACTTTCTTATTCATGGGAATTTGGATCGTTTCAAGTTTTTCCTATCATTAACATATGAGTAGTCTTAGGCATTTCTACTATTACATTATGAAAAAAGTTATCACCTCTTATCAACAGAGTGCCTGAATGAAACGTATTTGTATACCTGACCCTTAACTGTACTCCACAATATCATAATAAAAAATATTGATTAAAAAAAAGAAAGAAAAACGTTATCTTGCATTATACCCAGAAGTCAAATTTCTGGGTTATAGGGTATGTGAATATTCATTCTAAATGTTCATTTTATTTATATGCTTATGTCTTATATGCATATACTTGATGCTAATATTTTATAAGTTTCATATATTAGAAATATCTTCCAATTTGCAAATCACCTTTTCACTCTCTTATGGATCTTTTGATAGACAGAGTCCTTAATCTTAAATAGTCAAATTTATCAATTTTTTCTTTTGTAATCAAAGGCTTGCAAATTGCATAAGAATTATTCTTAGCTGGGTTCGGTGGCTCAGCCTGTAATCCTGCGCCTTTGGGAGGCTGAGGTGAGTGAATTGCCTGAACCCGCGGGTTCAAGACCCGCCTGGGCAGGCGAGACCTCATCTCTACAATAAAATCAAAAAATTAGCTGGGCGTGGTAGCACACGCCTGTAATTCTGGCTACTCAGAAGGCTGAGACAGAAGGATCGCCGGATCCCAGCAGGTCGAAGCTGCGGTGGCCGGGAGCCGCCACCGCACTCCAGTCTGGGCAACAGAGTGAGACTCCAACTCAAAAAAAAAAAAAAAAGAATTATTCTTTACCTCAAGCTCTAAAAAAATTTCACTTATGTTTTGTGCTAAGAGTTTTAGGAATTTATTTTTGACATTTAAGTACTTAATCCATCTGGATTCGACTTTTGCATAATGTATAATACAGGGCTGCAATCTTGCCTTTTTCTGAATGGATAACCATGTTTAAATAAGCCTATTTATTTGATAGCTCTTCTTTGTCTCATTGATCTCACTTACCATCTCTCACATATTGTCAAAGTTTCATACAGGTGTGGGTCGTCTTCTAAGCTTTCTATTCTATTCCACAGGTAAATGTGTCTGTCTCTTCCCTGATATTACAATGACTACATTTCTATTGCTTTGCAACAGTACCTGATTTACTTACTAGGCAGGTCCCCCAAGTTCTTTTTCTTCAGAAGAGGCCTGGTTATTCTTGGACATTGACTCTTCCACATGAAGTTTAGAATCATCTTTTAAAAATCATTAACAATACCCATGGGGAATATGATTGGAATTGCATTGACTCTTTAGATTAAACTGGGAAGAGTTTACATCTTTTCAGTATGAGTCTTCCTATCCATGCATTTGCCTTCCATTTATTTACTCCTCTTTAATATCTCTTAATAAAGTTTTATAACTTTCCCTGTAAAGGTCTTAAACATACTCTGCTATATTTATCCATGAATGCTTGATAGTTGGATAGTCTTGTAGGTAATGTCTTCTCTTAATCTTGCACATTTTGTATCTTACTCTTCTATTAGGTCATTTTGCCAAACATTCATTATTTCTGGTAATCAGTGCATGGATTCTTTTGGAGTCTCTATCTAAATAATCATTTAACCTGCATATAATGACAGCTCTATTTCCTCTTTCTAGACCTTTGCTTCATATTTTCTACATGTTAATTCATTAGCTAAGCCCTTCCACATAATGTTAAAGAAAAATGGCATATAAAATGGTATATAAATGGTATATATACTATATGATATATACTAAAATGGTATAGTCTTGTCTTTACTGATCCTAATAATATTTCCAACATTTTCCACTTTAGAATGCTATTTGCCCCAGATTTGTTACATTCTTTTGTAGGTTAAAAATTCTCTACTTCTAATTTACTAAGAGTCTTTAAAATAAATTGATGCTGAATTTTATCAAATGAATGTTCTCTATATATTATTTAATCTGTTAATTAAATTCATAAATTTATCTTATTAAACCATCTTTGCAGACATAGCAAAACGCAGCTTAGTTTTGGCTTATTATCTTTTTTGTACACTAGTGGATTTCACTTTATAACATTTTATTTGGAATTTTAAGAAATAGCATATATGAGTGAGACTGACCTGTTTATTTTCTTGTAACGTCCCTGACTGGTTTTAATATCAGAGTTATGTTGACATCACAGAATAAGTTAGAGAGCATTCCTTCTTCTTCTTTCTCAACTTTAAAATCACTTGGACCTATTTATTTGCTTCATTTGTAATTCTGCAGGAAATTTTTCAAGTGTCTAAATTTCTTTAATAGTTATAAGATTATTAAAGCTTTTCATTTATTATTCAATCAATTCTGGTAAGTTACATTTTTTGAGACTTTGTTCATTTCCTCAAAATTATCAAAGCTATTGGCATATAACTATTGAGTGCATTCTCTTTTTATCTTTTGCTTTCTATCTGGATTTATTTCTCCCTTTTTATCATAATAGAGTTTATTTGTGTCTTCTCTTTTCTTTTGGTAAGTTGACAAGAATGTTGACTGGTTATTTTTTTCCCCAATAAGAGGGAAATATATGTGGATCTTCCCTATTGTATCTTTATGAATTTTTTAATTGATGTATACTCTCACTTTTATTCCTTTCTATTTTTTTGCATTTGTTCTGTCATTTTTCTTACTTTAATATGAATATGCAGTTCACTATTTTAGAGATTTTCTTCTTCTCCAATAGAAGTCAGGCTATAAACTTCATTCACTGAAAGAACCATGCAATGTTTTCTTATCTTTCAATTGTAGATACACCTAATTCTACTGTAATTTTCTCTTTTATCCAGGAGTTATTTGGCCATGTATGTGAATTTTTAATTTAACCATAGCATCTATATGGAAAAGTGTATAAAATAAATGATTTGCAGCTCAATAAATGATTACAAAGTGAACATACCCATGTCACCACCACCCAAGTAAAAATACAAAACATTAAGACTGCCCATTAAGCCATTTAAGCCATCACAGTTACTTCAACTCCTCTTAAAAGGTAGCAATTACCTGATTCCTAATCCTATAGATTAGCTATGACCAATTTTGAACTTTATAGGCATGGAAACATGCAGCATATGTTGTCAAGGGTCTGAGTTTTTTCACTCATCATGATGTATGGGAGATTAATCTTTGTGGAAGAATGTGACAATAGTTTATATTTTTTCACTCTTTGTCATTTTCTATTGTATGTGCATACCACAGTCTGGATTGCTTACATATATTGTAGTACACATATTTTTATGGACTATATATCTAAGGGCAGGAGTTCTGGGGCATAGATTAGTGCATGTTCTACCAAAAACTTGGTAGAACAAAAGTAAGCTGTTCTAAGCACATTCCCACAAGCATTGAAGGACAGTTCCAATTGCTCTAAATCCTTGCCAATATTTAATATGTGTCACCTTTCAAAATTATAAGCATTGTGGTGGGTCTGGAGTATTATCTTATTGTAGTTTTCATGTATATTTCCTTGATAACTAATGACACTGAAATTTTTTTTGTTCGGGGCTTTTGCACATTCTTCCATTGGGTTGTTTTCCTATTTATCTGAAATAATGTTTAATATAATACGGATATGAGCACTTTGCTATGAATGTATGTTCTGTAAACGTTGGCTTGCTCTTTCATTCTCCGAATTACATGTTTTGATGACCAGGGCTTCCTAATTTTAACATCATACACTTTATTGGTCTTTTCCTTTTGTGATTAGTACTCTTTGTGCCTAGTTTAAAAAGACTTTGCCTGTCTCAAGGTCAGGATGCTATTTTTCTACATTTTCCTCTATAAACTTTATTGTTTACAATTCAAATTTTGATTTACAATAGACTTGCATGTACACTAGACATGTATACAGAGCAAGATTAATTTTTTTTCACGTGGCTATTGAATGTCCTTTCCACCACTGTTTTATAGGATAATAAATCAAATGTCAACAAATCTGTGTGCCTGTATCTGGACTCGTTATTCTGTTCCACTGATCTATTTGTTTACCCTTATACTAATACGCAATGATCCTAATTACTAATGTTTTATAATGAACTTTAATAATCAGTTGTTTAAATCTTCCCCCACTGCTTTTACTCAATATTGCCTTTGTTATTCTTGGTTCTTTGGATTTTCATATAAATTTTTAAAACCTTTTATAAATATCCTCAGAAAATTTGCTAAAACTTTTATTGAAACTGCATCGGAGCTATAGATGAAAATGCATAAAGTGGATACCTTTAAAATACTTAGCTTTTCTATTTCTGAACATAATATAGCCATTGATGTCCTGGTTAATGGTAAACAATAGTTTCTCTAAAGAAAAATACATGTTTTGAAGCATATGCTAGTTTCCGTGGTATAAATACTGTTACCATGGCCAATTTCAAGCTGGACATTACGAGACAGAGACCGGAAGAAATACATACAATTGACTTTTATGAGAAATTATGAACACACAAGTGGAAATAGTCATTCATTTCTTTAGGTCTTCTTTAATCTCTCTTCATAATGTTTTGCCCCTTTCTATACGGAAAGCTGCATGTTTATCTGGGTTTTTGGATGCTCTTGCAAATATTATTTTAAGTGATATTTTTAAATTTTATTTTTCAATTTGTGTGGTTTATTCATGAGGCCACCAAGTAAGGAAATATAGGCAAATATATGGTAAATGATTCAGTGATAGAACATTACAATACAGGATAAAATGATATCTATGCTTTCACACTTTGGGACCATGCCAAAGAAATGTAGTTAATTTTTTATATTGTCTTGTTTCCAAAAACCTTGTCAAATCCTTGTTATCAAATAATTTATATGTATTCCTTTTGAATTATTTATGTTCATAATCATTTTGCCTTCAATTAATGAAGTTTTATTTCTTGCTTTTCAATTACTCTACATCAAGTTTCTTTCTCGCTTTTTTTTTCTAGTTAAAACTTCAAGTAAAACATCAACCATGAGTTGTAATAACGAACATTCTATCTCTTCCAGATCTCAAGGGAAACATTTTTGATAAGTTCTTTTTGGTAAATATCCTTTTACAGATGAGGAAATTAACATACTTCCATCTCTAAATGATATAAAGTTTTTGTATTACTTTTGTGTTTAATTTTATCAAATACTTTTGCTTTATCTTCTGTAGCGTGTAGTTTTTCTCTTTTATTCTGATTTTGCAGTATAATATAAGGAGTGATTTTTCAAAAATTAAAACCACCTAACATTCTTGGAAGAACACCAACGTGGTGTTGATTGATTATGTCTGTATAGTATAGTATAGTATAGTCTATATAGTACTAGATGCATTTTGTTGGTTTTTGTTAAGTATTTTTACATTTATGTTCATGAAAGAAATTGTCCTGTAATTTTTTTCTTGTTTTTACAAGCACTTGTCAGGTTTGGGTATTAAGGTTATTCTATCCTCATGGAATACATTTTTTCTATTTTTAGCAGTTACCAAAACAGCTTTAGTGTGTTTTTGTTTGTATTAATTCCTCCTGCAGCATGATGTCTTTTGCCAATTCTAAAATGTTGAGGGGCTTCATTGCCTACAAAGATTGCATCTGTCTCCCTTCCTTTTACCTCTGCTTTTTGCACTACAATTACATATATGGAAGATCTTTCCACTGTGTCCCATATATGTTTTACAGTCTACTTAAGGTTTTTCATATTTTTCTCAATATATTGGATTGACGTATCTTTCACTTTATTAATTTTCTTCTAAGCTATGTTAAATTTCTGATAAAATGTTTTATGAGTTCTTCATTTTTCTTTTCTTTTTTCCTTTTTTTTTTTTTTTTTTTTTTTGCAGCTCTAGAATTTTTATTTTAGCAGTCCCACTACTAGGTCTCTACCCAAAAGAACAGAGATTGTTATATGAAAAAGACACTGCACCCACATGTTCGTTGCAGCATAATTCACACTTGCAAAATTGTGGAATCAGCCTAAATGCCCATCAGTCAATCAGTGAATAATGCAAGTGAGGTATACATATACTATGGAATACTTTTCAGCTATCAAAAAGAAAAAATAATGTCTTTCGCAGCAACTTGGATGGAATTGAAGAACATCCTAAGGGAACTAACTCAGGAACAGAAAACCAAACACCCCATTTTGGCATTACACCCTTTCTTTTTTTTTTTTTTGAGTTGGAGTCTCACTCTGTCGACCAGACTAGAGTGCAGTGGCCGTTCCCAGCCACCGCAACCTCGACCTGCTGGCTCCGGCGATCCTTCCGCCTCAGCCTTCCAAGTAGCCGGAATACAGGCATGCACTACCACGCCCGGCTGATTTTTTGATTTATTGTAGAGATGAGGTCTCGCTGCCCAGGCAGGTCTCGAACCTGCGGGCTCAGGCAATCCACTAACCTCAGTCTCCCAAAGGCATGGGATTACAGGCTGAGCCACCGAGCCCGGCTGTTTTTTTATTTTTAAAAAAAGTTATCCAACCAATGTCTGTTCATCTTTTTTGAATGCTGGACATTGTATCTGAAATTTTATAGATGTCATTTAAGCCTCTAGATGATATAATCACTCCATAGTGGCATTACTTTTTAATTTTGTAGGCAATTCAAGTAGGAGCATATCTCCAAAAGCAAGGTGACTGAAGGTTGGCCTTGAGTATTCATGAGGGCTTTTTTCCCCCAGTTATCCCTCCTCCAGAACATAGAATATTGGGGTTCTCTGCTAAAATTCAGAATGTTTATCAGGTTCCTTATTTTTGACAAGACATGAACTTCAATTTGTCCTCGAAGCTCTGTGTTTCTGTAAAATCTCTGGTCAACCCTTTAGCCTTTAAGCCACAGCTCACAAATCAGCAAATAAATTGAAGGGGAAAATCTCTGTCAAATGTTAGATTCTGCTCTCTGTTTCACTCTAGAAATTATCTCCAGATTTCAACAATCCAACTCCTGGCAGACTTGATAGTTTCCGATATTTTCAAATAGATTAAATTTTACATTTACCACAGATTTTATCTTTGTTATCAGTGAAAGGGATAGTCTAAGACAAGTTAGTCCACCATAAATGGAAATGAAAATGCTTTCCAATATTAAAGATACGATTTAATGTGATAAATCTATACAGTCATGTAACTATCACCACTATCAAAATATCAGATAGTTCCTCGCCCAAGAATTTCCCTCATGCACATGGCAATTAACACTGTCTACTCAAGCCCAGCCACTAGCCACTACTAATCTTTTCTGACACAATAGTTTTGCTTTTTCTGTGTTTGTGTTTCACTCCGTTTTGTTGTTTAGGTTTGCTGATGTTTATTGATTTCTTGCTTTTGTTACAAAGAATAAGCTCTTGAATACATTTACCAACTCTGTCCCTTTTCTATTTTCTACATCACTTGTTTCTGCTTGTATCTGTATTATTAATTTTCTGGCTTTTGTACCATTGTTTTTCTGTGACTTTCTATGTGTTTTAATTAAAAATTGCAATAGATTGTTAGCAAAAATGGCCGTAACAATTGCTCTGTCTGTATCCTTGCCCTTGGGTCATTGCTTCCCTCGCTGATTCTGGGCTTTGCCATGTAACTTGTCTTGGCTCTCAGATTAATAGGAGATGTAACACAGAGACTTGAAAGTGCTTCTGTACTGGGGTTTGCTCCCTCTTGCTGCACCCGGGACCCTGAGACCATCATATGAATAAGCCTAAGTAGGCCTGCTAGAGAAAGGCCACATGGAGAAAAACCACTGTGCCCCAGCCAACAGCCTGCCAACTACCAGATCTATAGATTAGGCAATTCTAGATCAGCAATCCTACCCACCAGCTGGCCACAAACACATGAAAGAACCCAGCAGAAACCTGTCATGCCAGCCTAGATTACAGGAATGACCCAGCCATCCCACAGTGCTCAATACATGGTTGTTCTAAGCCACTACATTTTGGGGTAGTTTGTTATAAATCAAAAGCTAACAAATATAATTGCTACATTTATAATGTCATTTTCTGTTTCTAGATAATCAAGTAATTCTTAGTTATGAATTTTCCTTTGAGGATTATTTTAGCTGGATGCTATAAGTTTAGGTACATAATATTCAACAAAGTCTATAATTGAAATGTTAGAACCGGGTTCGGTGGCTCAGCCTGTAATCCCGCGCCTTTGGGAGGCTGAGGTGAGTGGATTGCCTGAGCCCATGGGTTCGAGACCCACCCGGGCAGCAAGACCTCATCTCTACAATAAATCAAAAAATCATCCGGGTGTGGTAGCCCATACCTGTAATTCCGGCTACTTGGAAGGCTGAGGCGGAAGGATCGCCGGAGCTCAGCAGGTCCAGGCTGCGGTGGCCGGGAGCAGCCACAGCACTCCAGTCTGGGCGACAGAGTGAGACTCCAACTCAAAAAAAAAAAGAAATATTAGCTTTTCTTCCTTTTTTTATTCATTTCTTCTTTCTTTCTTTCTTTCTTTTTTTTTTTTTTTGCAACCGTGAGTTAAGAGAACATTTACATTTCATCTTTCTAAAATCGTTTTATTATTTGCTAGCTTTATGACATTGTAGTTTGCAAAAGTAACCTGAACTGTTTATGTTTTTTGTAATAGATTGCTGCCTTTCTTATAACTTGAGTTCATCAAATTTTATAAATGTCCCAATAGCTCTGATAAAGGAGAAATATTCTCTACAGAATTCATATTTCAATGACTTTTCAAGCAGTTTCTCCCATAATATGCACTTCGTAGGGACAGAAGATTGTTTTGCATTGCTGTGCCCCAGCATACAAACATTGCCTGGCACATAGTAGGTACTCAACCAGCATTTATTTGTTGAGTGAACAAATATACTATCCTAATTAACAATACCAGTTAGATTCTTTATTGCCTTAATATGAGTCATTATTTATAATTTATTGTGATGATTTATTTTACCAACATGCTGAAAAGTGAAATACATGTGTTAATAATTTTATTACCATTGTGCTATTGCTAATTTCTCCATAATACTCTTTTTAGTACTCTTTCTTTTACTATTTCTATACAAGGATATGTTCCTCATAAGGTTTTCTATATCTGCGAGTTCAGCTTTTATCTCTATAAAATCATAAGCTATGCTTTGTGATGTGTTTGTCATGAATCCTTCTGTGTCTGATACTAATATTGGAATTGCTGTGAATTCTTTGCCTGAGCTATTATTCCCCCTCGATGCCAGAGATGGGTAGGTGACCACCAGGGTTCATTCTTTCTTTTTATCCTTGGTAAAAACAAACAAACAAAACAAATACTTTTTTTAAAGTCATCAACACACCCAGCTAAAATATCCCATTCCCCTGTAGCAAGGATAGCCATATGACTAAGTTCCGTCCAATGTGATGGAAGAAGTTTATTGAATGGGACTTGAGGATGAGGAACACAGTGCCAGGAGGGCATTATGTCCTCTTCCTTCCCCTTGTTACCCTGCCATTTCTGCAGTCCTCTTTGAGTTGAGACCTTCTAAGGGTAAAAGCTAGGTGATCACTAAGTGACCGTGGGGCAGAGACAGAGAAGCAGATTTAGTCTCCAGCAGCATTTCAGAGTGGCCATACCATCCCCAGGAGTCTGACATCTGAATTTAAATGTCAAAGTAAACCCTTATGTATTAAACCAAACACCAGCCATTGGTGGCAGCATCCAGACCCAACTCCAAATCAACTCACTCCAACTAGTGTCAAGATGTAACAGAGAACAGCCTTAACCTTAGACGAACAATTAAGTACACCACTCACCTCTTCTCCCTTCTCACATCCCACATTATCCCCATTCATTTAATCTCACTCTTTCTCTGTGTGTATACATATATATGTAAATTATACATAATTTACAAGGTTTTTTTTCCTTGAACATTTTCTATATTTAGATAATGCTAATGCTCAAAATAAATCCTATGTCACAACTTTATCATCGCTGAGCTCTTAATTTGTTTTATCTGTTGCTTGATTGGCATATATCTCCAAATGATACCTAAAGAAAGATACACAGTAATGTGTGTGGGTGGGGGGGTGTTCCTTTGTCTGTTGCTTTCACATTTTAAAAAAAGTCAAATAATCCAATCAACTCTGATTAGGTACAAGATTATTGAATTAGACAAGTTTTATCTTAAAACCTTGGTAAAACTAGTGAATGCTGTTTTGTTTTGTTTCTCTCCCTTTTTCTTTCCTTCTCTGTAATCATGCCTGAGTGAATAAGTTACAAAATAGATTCACAGGAAAAAACATTTAGGACTCCAGTCCTAAGGAGAGTGCTCTAAGACAGCATCTGTGGATGGGACTCCCTCAAGTGGGAAGTCTTCTGGGTGAAGGATTAGGACACAGGTGAATCCTTTGCCTTTTAGGACAGTCTTAACTCCACTTCAAGGTCACATGAAAATTCAGCATCTCTGTAACCAATGGTGCTCCATAGATGTATGCATAGCAGCTAGCATCAGGGTACAGTGGATTCCATGGGGTATCCTTGTGCAGCTATAGACATGTGGTCATGTGTATGTCCCTGTTTTGCAAAACAAATCTTTCATTCGAGGACAGTATAGACCTTTCTGCAGCCAGCAGAGGCAGCAGCCTTGGACTCAGTGAAAGTGTTTTTATGGACAGGAGACCCTGAGACCCCAGAGATCAAGATTTTCTGGTTTATTTCCCAGCCTTCCCAGCTCTACTAAATCCTACCTCTCTGTTGTGACCAAAAAGTAGTTGTGTTTGAAAAAAAAAAAAAAAAAGTAAGGGACATTTGGGTTTAAGTTGATGTACTGAAGACTAACAAGACCCTTTGAGAGAGAAACAACCCATGAAAGGGCTAAGCCTGGAGATGGTTTTGCTGCCTTCTCCTTGAGCTCTGAAGGCTCTGAATATGTCTTCCCCAGCCACACCTGCTGGAAATATCCTGAATTTCCACCAGGTTCAAGAAAATCACATGGCAGCTTAATCTACTTTCTGGTAGAAGATGTTTCCCAACTGGGATATGTTCACACCAGTTCTGGAATCCAGACAATTGGAAGAGACTGAATGTCTTGGCAAGTCTGAAACCAAGATTTTTTTCTGTTCTATCTTCTTTGCTCTCTGATTTCTGCCATCATCCACACTATGACTGGCCACAACAGTGAGGGACTATCACTTTCCTTAGAAAACTTTGTGGCTGCCCCCTTCCAATTCTTGAACCTGCAGGTGAAAGGCTGCTGTAGGGACCATGATGTGTCTTGCTTACCCTTTGGAATGTGAGGAAGTATGAAACCATTGGAACCTGGATTCCCACTCTACCCCATATGGAAGAGCTAACAGAGATGTATGGTACCATTGGAGCCTGAGTTTCCCATTCCCTCCCACATGGAAGTGCTGAAGAAGTTTACCACGTCCGTAGTACATTTTACAGATACATACTCCACCAAGACACTGAAGGAGATCTTCCTGGCTGAGCTAGGGCAAGAGTTTCATTTGGGCACTACAGTGATTTGAATGGTGTCCCCAAAGAAATATATTCATGTTTTATTTGTATACCTAACCCTAAATTGTACCCCACTATTTTAAAATAAAAATTAAAAGAGGGATAAAAGGAAATATATTCATGCTCTAATTCCTGAAATCTGTGAATGTGACCACATTTGGAAACACGATCTTTGCAGATGTAATTAAGTTAAGGATCTCAAAATGGATGTTTATAGTTAACTTAAGGTAAGCCCAAATTCTTATAAGAGGAAAGCAGAAGAAGAGACAGAGACACAGGAGAGAAGACCACATGAAGATGGAGGCAGAAATTAGAGATGCAGCCATAAGTCAAAGAACACCTGAAGCCATCAGAGGGTGGAAAAGGAAAAGAAGAATCCTATCCTAGAGCCTCCAGAAGAAGCACAACCCTACTGACACCCTGACTTCCGACTTCTGGCCTCCAGAACTGTGAAAGAATAAACTTCTGTTGCTTTAAGCTATCATATTCATGGTTATTTGTTACAGCAATTTTAGGAAACTAATACAAGGACTTAATTCACTTATGGGAATTTATTAATAAAAGTGATTTCAAATTGTTCAAAGCTAGGTAATGTTTCCCTGGTAATATTTGTGGAATCATCTCTGTTCAACTGTAATAGGAAATAGGATGGAGAGTACATTTGGGGTCTGATGGGCAGTATAGCCTTGGAGTTATACTAACCATACTGTCCTTGGGACTTGTTTTCAGAAGCAGTAGAGCATAGCAGCAAAAGCATGGGGATGGAGCCAGGTCACCTGGGGCAAACCTACCTCTGTGCAAAAATAGGCAGTGGCAGAACCTTGGGCAAGTTAATCAACACTTCTGTGTCCCCATTCTGTAAAGTTGGATGCTAGTGCTTATCTTGTAATTCAATTAATACACTTTAAAAGCTTAGAAGAATGTCACATCACTATCATCACCACCATCATCATTAACAGTGTCACCATCATCATCACTATATCATCATCATGATCACTATATCATCATCATCACTGTCAGTATAACCATTATCATCACATATCACTATCATCATCACCATCACCGTTATAACCATCACCTGTCATCATCACCATCAAGACTTAAACTGTTGAAAATGTTGAACTTTACCTGAGCCCTGAGCTCCTGGAAAACAGTGAATGTTAGCAAATCCTTTTATCCTTATATGTTCCAAGATACTGCTTACTACAAAGAACATCTCCTTTCCACATTACCTAGATAAGAATAAGCTCCCTTATATACCTAGGTCAAAGCCAGACACACCTTCCAAATTCTCATTCTTTGCCTCATAATGGTGATCTGAACTGCTTGTCCCACTGATCAATCAAAACAAAGCGCTTGTTAACTGACTTGGCCAAACTTTAGTTCAGTTCCTCTTCCTCCCTCCATACTCTGAACGTTGACCCTCTCTCAGCCTGAGCCAGTTGACAGATCCTCCTAAAGAGACCCTTCCCAGAATTGGGTGACTTTAAAGGATGACATTCCCTGATTGATCAAATGTCTGATCCCACCACCTGCTCCCCTACACCCAGTTCTTTTTTTACTTTGTTTGGTCCTCCTAATGAAAGGAAGTCCTTTTCTGCCAGAACTTTGAAATGTTTGCAAATCTTACTGTCGTGTTTTTCTCCCTACTGTAATATTTCCCCTTCCTTTATTGCAATAACCCTTTTGACTAAAGTCTCTCCTTATTTAAAATATACATAGGTGCCTTATGTCCCTTTGTGGGTGAGGCTATAGCTCAAATTGGTCAGAGTCCTAGACATTCATTGAACTTCATCATTAATAGTCACTATATTTATTTCCTAGGGCTGCCACAACAAAGTATCAACATACCAGGTGGCTTAAGCAACAGAAATGTATAATTTCTCAAAGTTCTAGAGGTCAGAAGTCCAAGATACAAGATGCCATCAAAGTTGGTTCCTTCTGAGGATCTGAGGGTGAATCTGTTCCAGGCCTCTCTCCAGCTTCTAGTGGTTTGCCCGTAATCTTTAGCAATCCTTGGTTTGCAGATGTATTACTTCAATCCCGGCCTTTATCTTCACACAACACCTTCCTTGTATATGTGTGTGTGCCCAAATTCCCCTCTTGTGAAAGTATACCTATCACAGCCGGGCTTGGTGTAATCCCATGCCTTTGGGAGGCTGAGGTGAGTGGATTGCCTGAGCCCGCAGGTTCGAGACCCACCTGGGCAACTTGGCGAGATCTCATCTCTACAATAAATCAAAAATTAGCCAGGCATGGTAGCGCGCGCCTGTAGTTGCAGCTACTTGGAAGGCTGAGGCGGAAGAATCGCCGGAGTCCAGCAGGTCAAGGCTGCGGTGGCTGAGAGCGGCCAGTGCACCCCAGTCTGGGCGACAGGGTGAGACTCCAACTCAAAAAAAAAAAAAAAAGAATACCTGTCACATTAGATTAAGAGCCCATCCTACTTTAGTAATATTTCATCTCAGCTAATTATTTCTGCAATGACCTAACTTCTTGTCCAAGAAGTTGGGGTTTCCATGCTCCAGCTCTCAGAGACACTTGCCCTGGGGACTGCCACTTGTCTGTCAACTAGTGTTTCTTGCACATGCCACCCTGATGGGACCCTGTGCAGAGCAGAGATAGATATATGATCTGGAATTTCTTAGGCCCTTGGTTCATTGCCATAAAAACCCATGAACACATTTCATAAGTGTCTTGAAGACATGACCCCATTGACTTTGGGTATTAAACATGGCAGAGGAGAAATCTGAGGCCAACGGGTTTTTGTTTGTTTTGCCATAACTTCTTTCTTCTACCCAGATATGTACAACCATTTTTTATCCTTCTAATTTAAAATTTTCACTGGATTGTCTCATTTTGAATTTAATATGGTAAGCCTTTATCACCTGATAGATGAGCTGTTTTTTCAAAGGAGAAAACTCTTCTCCCTTGTCTTGCATTTTTGCTTTAATTCTGTCTTCAGGTTCTTAACCAGATACAAATCACCCATGTGCTGACTCTCCATACTTCATCTACCACATCTCATGTTTCATCTTATCTCTTGCACCACACTGGTTTTTTCCCCTCTAAACTCTAACAATAATAAGCAGCTGCCCAGGAGTACATTGTTAGTTTCCATAGTTTATAACAAGGTATTTGTTATTGACATTATTCACAGGTGGAGTAAATCAGTACAGTCCTGTGCTGAGGAGTCAACTCAGCTAGGTGGAATCCCACCTGGAGTCAAGGAATGTATGAGAGGGTGATGCACATAGATGTTTGACTTCTAAAGCGTAAGGACTGTTATGGGTGGGGGCAGAGAAATTAGAAATAGGCCTGCCTATCTTAGTCATTTTCTACTGCTATAATAAAACTGGTAATTATTTTTTTAGGTCTTTAATTTTTCTTTTTTTTTAACTTTCAATTTTTTATTTTAAAATTGTGGGGTATAATTCAGGCTTAGGTATACAAATATTCATTGTGCAGGTACCCTTGTTGATGAGGTGTACCGCCCCTCCCCAGGCAGAGTTCCACTACTGCCAATTCCAGTTCCTCGCCCCCCCAACCCACCTCCCTTGCAGTTTCCCACTACTGTCAATCCCTTTCTCATAGTATTACAAAAGCTGTTCAAGGTCCACTTATTAGTGAGAACAGGTAATACTGATTTCTTTGTTTCTGTGAAAGATCACTCAGTATTATAGACTTTAATTCCAACCAGGTTGCTGCGAAGTTCATGATTTTGTTCTTCTTTATGGCTGTGTAATATTCCATTGCGTATATGTACCACATTTTTTTATCCAGTCCTCTTTTGATGGGCAGCATGGTTAGTTCCATGTTTTTGCTATTGTGAACAATGCTGTGATAAACATATGTGTGCAGTTATCTTTTTTATAGAGTGATTTGAGTTCTTCCAGGTATATTTCCAGTAGGGGATTGCGGGGTCATATGGAAGGTCGATATTTAGAACTTTTAGGAATCGCCACACCGCATAACTGGTAATTTATAAACAATAGAGGTTTATTTGGCTCATGGTTATGGAAGCTGGAAAGTCCAAGAGCATTGTGCCAGCATCTGGTCAGGATCATTCCATGGCAGAAGCATTACATGATGAGTTAGTGTAAGGGACAGAGAGAAAACAGGGACCAGACTGTCTTTTATCAGGAGCCCACTCCTGCATAACTAACCCACTGCTGTAATAATGACATTAATCCACTCATGAGGGGAAAACCTTCATGACCTAATCACCTCTTAAAGGTTTCACTTCACAACGCTATAACAATGGCAATTAAAGTCAACGTGAGTTTTGGAAGGGACATTCAAACCATAGCATAGCACAAGATTAATTGGCTTGTCCAGGCTCAAATGAAATTACCAAATTCTCTCAAGATGAACAGAATTGGCAATGTCCCCCACTCCCACTGATTTCCAATCCACTCCTGAACTAATAACAAACCCAAGGCACCATATCCTCTCTTGTTTCAGTAGGAATACTGTCCCCAGAAGTCTACCGTAAATGCCATGAACTCTTCTGCTGAGGAAGATCCCATGGGGCTGCAGAGGCTGCATTAGGATGAGCAAAGCAACATGACTCTTCCTGTTGGCTATGTTGCCCAAGCAAATCCAAGGTAATTAATGGGACCCTCTGCCTCCAGCTTCTTCCAGTGCGCATAAAACGTCCTTCCAAGCACTAAATACACCAGACGGTGGCAAAAACAAAAACACCACACTAGTGATTGCTTATAGACTCAACCTGTTTTTCTTTCCCAGGCAGAAGCTTGTCCACACTTCAGCGCTTTTACAGCCTTTATTAAGAGAAGCAAGAACTCAGTCTATTTGATTTATAATTGAAAATCATAAACTATAGCATTCACCTGCTGTTCCCATGCACTGGTGAAATGATACAAGGCTATTTCATCACTCAGTCTCATAATTGGCATGAACCAACATCAGTATGCACCGTGGCATTCCCAGAGGCCCACTAACAAGTTGATACAACTGCACAGGCTGGAGAGCAGAAATTTAGTAAAAATATTATTTCATGCTGATATGTTCTCTAACTCCTGCTTCATGAAGAGTCACTAGGATGCACAAGGGCACTTCATTAGTAGGGTTGAAGAAACAGCAGGCCTGGGCCCAGTTTGGATGTGTTGCTCCTTGACAAAGCTTCTGCTTAACAAAACTTTAGTTGGGGTCTTGAACTTCCTCCTAGGCCTTCCTTGCAAAATCCAGGTTTAGTAAGAACCCTGTTAAGTTAGTTTAGTAAGCAACCCCCCTACTCTCGATAGCTGATCACCCTTGCTATCTGTTCAGGTTCCTCATCCTCTGCCATCCTCAGGTGACGTCTAATCACCCTAGCCCATCTTCAGCAAAAATTTTGTTAGGTCACTTTAGCCAGACGCCTCTTTGCTGTTGATGTTTCCTCTCAGTAATTTTCCATCCAGAAAAGTTGCTCTCTCTAACTTCTGTCTTGGGTATAAATTTCCATTTGCCTATGCGGTATGAGGAGTTGAGCCCAATCTCTCTCCATTTCTGCAAAAACTTCTTTGCAGTGGCCCCTACACCTATCTCAGTGGTTCTGAATAAAGTTCACCTTACCACGCTTTACCAAGTGTAACTGAATAATTTTTTCTTTAGCACCTTCCCAGAAGCCCTTCTCCATGATGAAGGGGAGACAGCCCCACCCTTGGCCACACACTGACTTCAGCCAAGAGCAGATCTCGACAGTGCCTCATGCATCACCACCACCAAGCCTGCATGGAATCTACTAGGTCTTATAAAGTCAGAGAAGACACTGTCTTGATCCTCAAAGAGCTCTCCTTTGGGATCTGAGGACCATGCCTACTCTCAGTGGCTGTTATTTTGCTGAGCTCCATTCTGCCCCAACAACAGCATTGTCTGGGTCAGTTCATAGAGACAATGAGGTAACTCAGACAAACACTGTGCCTTCCCTTCAGGACTCCCAGTTGGAGGGTGGAGGAGGTTAGTGGATTAAGTCACAGGGCAGAGGAAGTAAAAAAAAATAGCCCAAAGGGTTGGGGAAGAGGCATGGGATCACTTTCGACCTTCTCTCTCCAGAATCTCCATTAGGAAAGTTGTTATCACTATCAGCTTCCAAAGCCCAATGACAATGAGTTTACAAGAGTTTAGTAGGACTCTCAGAGGCTGGGACACAGAACAGTAAGGCGAAATGCAGGGAACCCTTTTGGTATTGCTGCCTAGAGATTAGGGAAACCCTTTGCATTGCCAGTCAGAAATGTTCATTCATCCCACAACAATACAGTGAAATATTTTGAACAATTTTTTTAATCAGTAAAAGAAGAATGAAACCCATATGTGTGGTGCATACCTATAAGCCAGGCATTTTTATATCATTTTTTAAATTTTTATTTTCAAAAACAGCATGTAGTAAATTGACTTTTTTGTTTTATAGCTATATGAGATTTAACACATGTGTAGATTCATGTAACCACAGCTATAATCGAGGTACAGAACAGTCTCATTATCTAAAATACTCCACCAAGCTGTCCCCAGCCCCAACCTGTGGCAACCGCTGAGTTATTCTTTGTCATTCTAGACCTACCTTTCCAGAGATGATATAAGTGGAATGATACAATGTGACTAGCTTTTTTCCTATGTCATAATGTCCTTGATATTCATCCATGTCGTTGCATGTCAAGATTAATTTGGCTGGGCTCAGTGGCTCAGCCTATAATCCCAGCACTTTGGGAGGCCGAGGTGAGTGGATTGCCTGAGCCTGCAGGTTCAAGACCAGCCCGGACAACTTGGGGAGATCTCGTCTCTACAATAAATAAATAAATAAATAAATAAATAAATAAATAAATAAATAAATAAATAAATAAATAGCTGGGCATGGTAGTGCATGCCTCTAGTTCCGGCTAATTGGAAGACTGAGGTGGAAGGATCACCGGAGACTAGCAGGTCAACGCTGGGGTGGCCGTGAGTGTGCCACTGCACTTCAGCCTGGGCAACAGAGTGAGAATTTGACTCAAAAAAAAAAAAAGATTGATTTTTTTTTTTTTACTGTCAAATGGTATTTCATCACATGGATATACAACAGTTTGTCCATTCACCAACTAAAGACGTGGGGTTCTTTCCAACTTTTTATGATTATGAATAAGGCTGTTGTAAACACATATGCTATGTGGAGCTTTTATTACTCTATAATAAATACATAGGAATAGGATTGCTGGGTTATATGGTAGGTATATGTTTAACTTCATAAAACACAGCCCAACTGTTTCAGAGTAGCTATATGTTCTAGTATGCATTCCCATCAGCAATGTGTGTTTTAGTTGTTCCACATCCTCACCAGCACTGGATATTGTCAGATTTTTTATTTTAGCATTTATAGTAAGTGTGCAGAGACATCTCCTGGATTTGTATTTCCCCAGTCCCAACTTGTGGCAATCACTGAGCTATTCTTCATTCTAGACCTGCCTTTCCAGAGATGATATGAGTGGAATCATACAGTGAGAGTAGCTTCTTTCTCATGGCATAATGACCTTGAGATTCATCCATGTTGTTCTGTCTATCAAGATTCATTCATTTTTTATTGTCAAATGGTATTTCACTACATGGATTTTAATTTTAATGCTGAGTATCTTCACGTGCTTATTTGCCATCTGTATGTCTTGTTTAATTACACATCTGCTCAACTCTTATGCTCATTTTTCCCGTTTGTTGCTAACTGTTTGGTTTGAGATATATATATTTTTTATATTTATATATATATATACACACACACATATACTACATATACATGTATGTGTGTGTGTATATATATATATATTCTGTACAGAGCTCTTTTATCAAATATGTGATCTGTAATTACTTTCTCCAAGTCTGTAGCTTGTCTTTGCAACCTCTTAACGTGGTCTTTCACAGAGCAAAAGTTTTTGGTTTTGATGAAATCTTATTTGTCTTTCTTTTTTTGTTTGGAGGAGAGACAGGTCTTGCTCTGTCACTCAGGTTGGAGCACTGTGGCATGATCACAGCTCGCTGCAGCTCATCCTCCTGGGCTCAAGCTATCTTCCTGTCTCAGTCTCACAAGTTAGGTTTACAGGTGCACATCACCACAGCCAGTTTATTTTTTATTTGTGTGTGTTTGTTTGATTAGCTGTGATGGGGTCTCACTATATTGCCCAAGCTGGTCTGGAATTCCTGGTCACAAGCAGTCCTCCCACCTCAGCCTCCCAAAGTACTGAGATTATAGGTATGTGAGCATGGTGCCTGATTCTCTTTCTTTTATGAATCATGCTTTTGATAGTCCTTGCCCAACAGTTCACAAATATTTACACCTATTTTTTCTTCTGAAAATGTTATAGCTCTACTTTTGCATTTAGATATATGGCTATTTGCTTTTGCATTTAGATATATGGCTATTTATGGGTTAATTTTTTTTTAATATGGAACGCTTCACGAGTAATTTTCATATGAGATGTAAAGTTTAAATACAGATTCTTTTTCCATATGAATGCCCAATTGCTCCAGCACCATTTGCCGAGAAGATAATCCTTTCTCCAGGACACCTTTGTTAATAGTCAATTGAACATATTGATGGGGTCTATTCTGTACTTTTTATTCTGTTTCTTTGATTCATACAGCTATCCTTTCACCGTAATACCTTGTTTTGGGTTACTGTCACTTTGTAGTAAGTCTTAAAATCAGGAAACGTAGTTTCTCCAAACTAATTCTTTTTTTTTTTTTAAGTAATTTTGGCTATTCTAGTTCCTTTGGTTTTTATATACATTTTTAAATTAGTTTATATCTCAAAAAAATCCAGTTGGGATTTTTGTTGAGATTGCATTAAATCTATATGTCCTCTTATGAAGAATTTTTATCTCAGCTATATTGAGTCTTCCTATTCTTGAATATAGTTTATCTCCATTTATGTAGGTCTTTTTTTATTTCTTACCATCACGTTTTGTTGTTTCTAGCACACTAATCTTGAACATGTTTGTTCAACTTACAGCCCAGTATTTCACTTTATATGAAACTATTTTAAATAATATTATTTCTATTGTCTTGGTTTTCAATGGTTTATTGCTAGTATATAGATATATAATTAATTTTTGTGTGCTGACCTTGTATCTCACATCTGTGCTAAATTCACTTGTTCTAGCTCTTCTTCACATTCTAAATTTTGTTTTAGATTCCTTGAGGTTTTCTATGCACACAATCACATCAAATACAAATAGTGGCAATTTTATTTCTTCCTTTCCAATATGTATGCCTTTCATTTCTTTCTCTTGCTTTTAAGCACTGCCCAGGATCTCTAGTTAATGTTGAACAGGAGCAGTGAAAGTGCACATCCTTGTCTTCTTTCTGATCTTAGGAAGAAAGCATCAAGGTTTTCACCATTAAGCGTAATGTTAACCATAGGTTTTTGGAGGATGCCCTGTATCAGGTGAAGGAAATTTTTGACTTCCTAGTTTACTGACAGTTTTTGTCGCAAGTGGAGTTGAATTTTGTCCAATTTTTTCTGCAAAAATTTATTTGATCATATGGTGTTTCTCTTTATTCTTTTAATATAGTGAAGTATAGTGATTTATTTTTGGATATTAAGCAAGTCTCTATATTTCTGAACTCAATTTGCTAATTTTTTGTGAAAGACATTGATCGCTAGTAGTGTATTTTTCTTGTACTCTCTGTTTACCTTTACTATCAGAGTAGTTTGGCCTCATAAAATGAGCATGTGCACCTGGAAAAAAATGCACATTCTCCCATTATTGGTAGAAGCATTATATAAATGTCATTTAGATCCATTTAGCTGATGGGGCGAATGTTAGAATCTCTAGTTCAGTCTTCTTGATCCTTGCAGGTTTTCTGTCTATTTGTTCTGTTGATATTGACAAGGAAATGCTGAAGTCTCAAAATATAATTGCCATTTTGTTCATATCTCCTTTCAGGTCTATCAGTTTCTCTTCACTTATTTTGAAGCTCTATTTTAGGTGCAAACCAGTTTAAAATTGTTACATCTTTTTGGTAAATTAACTCTTTTGTTATTCTGAAATGTCCGCTTTATCCATTATAATTTTCTTTGCTCCAAAGTCCATTTAGCTTGGTATTAATTTAACTATTTCAGGATCCTTCTGATTAGAGTATACATAAGACATCTTTATTCACTGGTTTTCTTTTAGCTTATTCATGTCGTTATACTCAAAGTGATATTTTAAAAACAGCATATCATTGTTTTTATTAAACAATTTTGATCATCTATCTTTTAAAATATAATTTTTAATTATACTACTTTTTATTTTTTAATTAATCAATTTTACAATATTGAAATATATTTCACTTGCTATAAAATTCATCATTTAAAGTACACAGTTACTTGGTTTTCAGTATATTCATAGAGTTATACAACCATTACCACAATCTAATTTTGGAATCTTTTCAACATCCAAAAAAGAAACTCCATTACTTGTTATCAGTCATTCACCTTTTCCCTTGATCTAGCCCCAGGAAGCCACTAATTTACTTTCTATCTCTATAAATTTGCCTATTCTTGAAATTTTACAAAAATGGAATCATACCCTATGTAGTTTTTATAACATGTTTCCAATTTCTGTATTTAACTGGTATATGTATTTAGACTATTTACGACTATTTACATTCTGTTATTGTTTTCTTATTTCCTATCCTCTGACTGGATCATTCTGATATTTTTTAGTATGTAATTTTATCTACTTAGCCCTTTTTATATCTTTCATGTACATTTATTTTAGTGATTGCCATAGGAATTATAATGTATGTATTTAAATTTTCATAGTTGAATTAACATTTTACCACTTGAAGTGGAATATAAAAACCCAAGTATTACAGAGTTCATCTAGCATTCTTTTATGTTGTAACAACCATAGGTATCACATTTATAATCATTAAAAATGTCATCAAACAATATTATAATTTTTCCTTTCAATGGTTATTATTTTTAAAACTTTGAGAAGAAAATAGTCTGCTATATCTACCTAGATATTCACCATTTCCTTTCTTCTTCCTTCATTCCCAATGTTGCAAATTTCCATCTGGTATAATTTTCCTTACTTCTTTCAGCATTTCTATTAGACCAGATCTGTTGACCATAAATTCTCTTAAGATTTCTTCATCTGTCCTTTTCACCTTTACTCCTGAAGGACATGTTTTGCTGAATATAGAATTCTGGATCAATAGGTGTTTTTTTTTCCCAGTACTTTAAAAATTTTATGTCAGTTCCTCCTTCTGGCCTTTCTGATTTCTTAATGAGAAACCAGAAATCATTTGAATCATTACTTCTTTAAATTATATTCAGTGTCTCTTTCTCTCTAAATATTTTTATTTTACATTTAATTTTCAGTGGTTTGATTATTATTTTTCTGGTGAAGAATTTCTTTGAGCTTATCTTGTTGGGAATACTTGAATCTGTAAGTTTATGAAGTTTAAAACCAAATTATTATTTTTTGAAAATATTTTTTCTGGATCATGTTCTTTCTTCTCTCTTCTGAGACTCTGATAACAAATATTAGACTTTTTGTTATTGTCTCACAGGTCCCTGGGGTTCCATTCATTATTTTTTAAAATATGTTTTCTCTCTGATACGCAGATTAAATAATTTCTATTGACTTGTCTCTCAGTTTACTAATTCTTTTGTCATCTCCAGTTGACTATTGAGCCCATTTGCAATTTTTTACAAGTTTTTAGTTATTATCTTCTTTAGATCTAAAATATCTATTTGGTTCTTCTTGATAGTTCTTTTTCTTTTTGCTGAGATCTTCTATGTTTTCATGTATTTCCAAAGTGTTTGCCCTTACTTCTTAGAACATGGTTTTGATAGCTGCTTTTAAGTTGTTTTTTTTTTAAATAATTTCAACATCTGTGTCATGTTGGTGTTGGTGTCTGTTAATTGACTTATACCTTATAAGTTGCCTTTGTCTTTGTTCTTTGTATATCTATCAAATTTTTATTGTATCTTGGAATTTTAAATATTATATTATGTGACTCTGGGTCTATGGATAATGTTGATTTTGTTTGTTTGTTTAGTATCTGCTTAGCTTTCACCTTCCTTCTGTGAATTGTTATCACAGTATCAGTTCAGTTTCAAAGCCTTTGTGGTGCTATTTAGATCTGTCCAATGTGTGTAACACCAAGTGGCCAACCTGGGTGGGACTTGAGCAGAAATGTATCCCCAGTTCTTAGTCTCTGGTATGCTATGTAAGGTTTAATCCGTTCATAGCCAGCTTACAGGTTGACTCTAGGAGTTCTTACATCATTTTATTGGCTAGTTCCTTGACTTACTTCCTCTTCATGATTGCCTCAACACTTCCTGGAGGCCCCTTTTGTAGTCCTTGAACAAGAAGCCTAAGGTTGCCATTTTCTACTCTGATGCTAATTTTCTGAGACCATATTTTGTCTGTGTCTGTGTCAAACCAGTAGGAGGAGAGAAGAGAAAAATGAAAGAGGAATATTTCCTGTTGCTCTAAGGATCAACCCTAAGGAGGGAAAAATTCCCCTCTTTAAAAGTTTTAGGTGTCTGTCCAGCTTCTGCTTCTGTTGTACTTTAGAGAAATTGAGCATATCTCCCCATTTCTCAGGCCAGAAATAAAAGGTTATTCTTGAAGTTCTTGTTCTCTGTAACTGGTTCCGATCTTCATATTTCATACTGCTTTCAAGTCCAGTATGAGCAATATCAGAGGAAAGTAAAATGGGGACTTTATCACCAATTTGGTGCTCCTTCGAATTTTTACCTACTTCACCAATCTATCATTTCATGTCAAGTCCTCATATAACTTCTTCATGCATCCTGTTTAGGATTTGCATTCTGCTATAGTTTAAATGATGGTATCCCCTTTCAAATGCATGCTGAAACTTAATCTCCAATGCAACAGCATCAAGAAAGGGGACCTTTAGGAGGGATTAGCTCATGGTGGTGGAGCTCTCATAAATGGGAGCCCTTATACAAGAAGCAATTATATTTGGAGACCTCAGCACTGTTCTCTCACCCCTGTGCCATAGAAGATTAGTCCCTTTTGTCTGAAATATCCTTTCCAAGTTGAGAAATGTGGTAAAATCACTTTTTTGTCTTAAATCTTAGGCCAGTAGCTACCCTTTCTCCCCCAACTCAATCTCAGCTCCCAGGACTCTGCCACACACTTACTTTACTCCATTATCATTTGGAACCATTTTTGTTCCTGGTATGTCCCCCTCCCTGGACTGGAAAGCCCTGAGAAAAATGCCTGGATTGGTCAACAGTGTACCCTCAGCACCCAACATAAGTCTACCCTGATAGAATTCTCAGTCAGTGCCCAGAAAATGGGCCCAGAATTTCCAAACTGCTAGAAAAATACAGATGCACTTGTATTCCTGTTCATAGAGTGTACAACCACTACAAGGCACTTAATTGTTGTTTATAAAGTCTTTGTGTATCTTCAATGCCCAGGGAGGCCTCACTACTGGGCACACAATTTGCGAATGATTTCCACAAGGTCACTAACAGATGGGTATGAAGTTCCAACTTGCCTCTGTGGACCCCTGGCCCTTCCTCTGGAGCTCTCCATCCTACACCCCCCCCCCTCACCCCCCACTGAGTTCCTTCCTAGCCACCAAACTGCCCATCCACCAAACTCTCTCCAGAAGGGCTCAACTCCAAGGCACATTCTCACATGGAGTTACCTCCTCTGCCCAGAGCATTCCTTTTCTAAGCCTCTGTCTTTTATTTATTGAGAGTAGGGAAACAAATCCTGTCTGGTATGAGGTCGCAAGCACTGCAGAACACAGGTGCAGAAAGACGGCCCCATGAGCTCCTGCACCTTCAGGCCATTTGGGTTGTTTCTTGGTGCCTGAGCCTCCTCCTTCTCCACCCTAAGCACTGGGTATCCAAAGGGAACCATTATGTGCTTGTGAATTACAACCAGGCAGCAAGCTTTATGCTCCGCAAATGGGGTTTTTCTGGGTCACAGCTCAGAAGGAATAAAGGATTCTGATGCGGTTACAGAGAGAAGTGACTGGGTTCCGAGGGTCAGACGCCAGCCTAATGTGAGAGCAGAGCCAGGGGCTCCATGCACATCTGCCAGGTGACTGATAAGGAGGCCGGCTCTGAGGGGACGTAGGCTGCAGCCTAGCTGGGCCCACTGCCACTAAGTGGTTGTGTGACCTTGAGCAGGGGCCCCCACCTCTTTGAGCCCCAGCCCTCGTCTGTAAATGATGACAGTCCCTGTCTACCATTCACTGTATCAAGGAAGGACACACCAAAAGGAATACCCAGAGTCAGCATCCATCTTACTATTACTTCACAGTCAAGAAGTTAGTTATATTTTCATGGCCTGTGAGTGTGGCAGGAACCTCGGCCAGCAGCATAAAGGAAATGCCAGCTGCCTTCCTCATCGATTCACTTCACTGAGGCCCAGACAGGGCACAGATGGGGGAGAATTTGAAGGAAAACTTGAACCCAGCTAAGTGCTCTTCACAAACCAGACAGGTGGTTTTTCAGGTCCTCAGAAGAACTTGGACTTTACTCCTTCTGGAAGCTTCTGAGCATTTAACTCGGGCACACTCACACTAGGCACACTGTGGTCTTTAAAGAAAGTCCCATCAGCTCTGCCTAACAAAGACTTCCTCCTGCCCCCTCTCTGGCTCCTTCCATTATCTACCATACCCTTTACATCGTAATAGAAAAATTTCTGATGAAACGCTTATTAAAAATGGCAAGGCCAACTTTACCCAAAATGACTGAATACAGCAGTGATGGCTAGCATTTTATACCCAATGAGCAGAGCTAGGATGGGTGGAAAATTACTAAGAGGGACTTGCATAGATACCAAGGGTGGGGGATTTTTGCTAACCTGGCCCAATAGGATTCTTGCTAAAGGTAGACCAAGGTGATCAGATATCGAGGAACGGGGATGAAGAGCTTGATTAGACACCAAGAGTAGAAGGATTCTCAATAACTGGCTTAGCAGGCTTCTTTGCTGAAACTGAGCTAGACAAGCCAAGGTCAAGACCCAGTCCAGAAGAAATCTCAGAGGAGCCTGATAAAGTTTGGTTGAGTGTCTCATCAACCTTGTCTCCCACAGGATCCAGCAACCACTTCAGACCGGAGCCAAAGACATTAAATCCCCTATTTGCAGCAGTTAATAGACTTGCTTGCACCTTCCTGAAATTCTCTGCTGTCTTGCCTTCTGAGACACCTTTCTGTCCCAGGCCTCAGTTTCCCTTCCATAAAACAAAGAATGAGATTGGATTTCATGATTCAGGGGGTCTGTGCTTTGAGCAAATTTGCCTGGCTGGGGATGTGGGGAAGGGAAGGATTATGTCATGTCACTGGAGGTCTGGATTAGTCAGGGTTCTCCAAAGAAGTAGAACCAATAGGCTATATATAAATGCCTAGACAGAGATTTATTATAAGGAATTGTCTCATGTGATTATGGAAGCCGAGAAACCCCATGATCTGCTGTCTGCAAGCTGGAGACCCAGGAAAGCCAGGGGTATAAGTTTCAGTTCAAAAACAAATGCCCCAGTCTAAGAAGTAGGCCAGAGGGAGCAAATCTTCCTTGTCCCACCTTTTTGTTCTATTGAAGCCTCCAGTGAATTGTGTAAGGATCCACTTACCTTGGGGAGGGCCAGCTGCTTTACTCAGTTACCCAATCCAAATGTTAATATAATTCAGAAGCATTCTCACAGACGCACTCAGAAATAATGTTTAACCAAATATCTAGGCACCCTGTGACCCAGTCAAGTTGACACATAAAATTAACCACCATGAGGGATGAGCTGAGACATTCTGAGGAAGGTCCTAAAAATCAAGATGTGGATGTAGCAGCAGACCCTCAGAAAGAATGTTGAGCAACAGAGATGAGACCAAGTCAAGGGAAGGTGATGGAAACCACTCATATAACTGAGTGACAAGAGGAGGAGGCTGGGACAAGTGACAAACCAGTCGACTGGACAAAGGGAGAGCCAGAGTTTCTTGAGTGGCTTTGCCACTGGCAAAGGGGTTTTGGTAGGAGCTGGTTCACCCCAGGAGCTGATTTGGCTCTCCCCACCTCAGACCCTGTCTCCCACTCCTGGTTCCTGGCTGCCTCCCCCACTAGATGGCCAAGAGTTAGCCGAAGGCCAAGACTAGATGTCTATCACTGGGTCTTCATGCCTAGCCCTAGTCCTGCCTGGAGTGGGCCCTAAGGGAAGAGCTTGTGGAATGAAAGAGTGGTTTCAGCTGTGAGAATAGTTATCTTTTGGAGAATGATATGGGAACTCAATCAATCAATTAATTAATCGGTGAGAAAGAAACATTCATGTGAATTAATTGAAAAGCATCTTTAGGGGGCAATGTCTAAGCAGTATTCCATTACTGTTGGTTTTTCAAGTCTCACGGAGAGATTGGGTTTGAAGGCCAGGTTGAGCCTTAGAGAAGCAGCCACAAACCCATAGTGAAGGAAGGCAGATGTGTCCAGGCCCCAAATCAGCTCCTGGGGTGAACCAGCTCCTACCAAATCCTGTGTCCTCCTCCTACTACCTTTATCCCTCAAAACTCTGCACATCAGTTTTGTCAGGAAGGTGTAGTAGCCTCAATTCCAGATGGAGAGCCAAGGCTCCTAGCAGCTGAGTGACTCACAAAAATTCACCAAGCTGATGTACTCTTCTCCCATCTCCCCCATTACCAATTTTTTACACATTTATTCATGTCATAAACATGTTCTTATGCCACCTACGAATTAATGGCTTCTTTTCAACACAGTGAGTGACACTGTCATGGCAGTGTCAAGACAGGATGGAAAAGCAGGAGGAACATCAGCTCAGCTTCATTCATTCATTCAGCATGCATTACCTGTGCTCCTAATATGTGCTGGGCCCAAAAGGCCTGAGTACACACCATGAACAGACAGACAAGTCCCTGTGTTTACAGAACTGACAACTAGAGGGAGAACCAAACATTACAAACACAAATGATTAAACAAGGTCATCTTATAGACTGGTAATTGTGATAAAGGAAAATAAAACAGAGGTAACTAAAATGCTCAGATGAAAAACATACTAATAGCTAATGTTAAGTGAGGACTTATGATGACAATTTCAGTTCTGTGTAAGGGCTTCACATGTTTAATTTCCTCCTCCTTGCTGTACAAAGGAGGAAACTGAAGCGTGTACAGGTTAAGGAACAAAGGTCTCACAGCTGATAGTGTTAGAGCAAGGCTGCCAACCCAAGCATCTGGCTCTAGAGCTGCCCGGTACAGACACAGCAAGTCACAAATCTGAGCCACGTATGCAATTGCAAATTTTATAATAGCCACATTTTAAAAGGAAAAGTGAAATCAATTTTTAGTATTCATTTCTTTATTTAATTGCAACTAAAGAATGTATCTATTTATGGTGTGCAATGTAATGTTTTGATATATGCATAAATTGCTGAATCAGTAAATCAAGATAATTAACATATCCTTCATTTCATATGCTTATTTTTTTGTAGTGGGAGCATTTCAAACCTACTCTCTGAGCAATTTTCAAATGTACAATACATTATTTTTAACTGTAGTCACCACACTGTATAATAGATCTCTAAAGCTTATTCTTCCTGTTTAAATAAAACTTTGTACACTTGAATGAAATTAATTTTTAATAGTATAGTTCATTAAACTCAATAGATCCAAAAGATTATTAGATCAATAAGTAATCAATATTAAAAAATTATTGAACCATTTTACTTTCTTCAAAATAAGTCTTTGAAATCCAGAATGTAGTTTGCACTTACAATATATCTTCATGCAGACCAGCCCCACTTTGTGGGCTCAGCAGCCACCTGTGGTTCTGGCAGCCACATTGGAGGTCACAGATTTGGAGCCTGGAGGAGGCAGGAATGGGGATCAAGGGAGCCACCATGGAAGGATAATAGGATATTCAGGATGGGGTGACATTTTATATGAGCCCTGAATATTGCAAAAGAGTCAGCCTTAAGAGTCTCTGTGGGAAAAACTTTATTGACAAGAGAAATGGGAAAGTCATTGGCCTTGAGTTAGCAATAACCTTGGTATATTTGAGGATCCAGAAAAAGGGCACTGAGCTGAGTGTTCTGCACAGGATGTGTGGGAGTCAGGTGGGAGGTCCCAGGGCGAGCATGAAGAAAGAAGAGCAGGTAAAAGACACGTGCTTAAGCACCCCCAGTATTCAAGTGCCTACTGAAGCAGTAGAATCTGGAACAGGAAGTAGAACACACTCAGAACAGGAAGGGCAAAACAGAACAGGAAGTGTGACATATTCAGAACAAGAAAAACAACACACTCAGAACAGGACATGAGACACACTCAGAACACTCAGGGAGGCTGAAGTTGAACAGAATAAGTTGTGCCCCAAGGACCATGCACAGACAATCTGAAAGACAAGGCAGTGGTCCGCACTGCAAGTAAGACTGAACATTTTGGGTTAGCAGGGCTGTTATTACGTGCATGCAGAGGTGGGAGACTGCATTGTAATGACCTTCAGCTTTTTTCCTGGTTCCAACTTTCTCAGCATTTCTGGATTACAGGAAAGCAGGAACCATTTTGCTGGGTGAAAAATTCCACTCAACTCTTAGCCTGCATAAACACGATTAATCCAACCAGAAAGCTCCTGGGGAGCAGCCCCTCCTGTCTGGGAGCCGTCTGACTAGAATTACCTTGTTTTAACTGATGGAGAGGAACATGAAAACAAAGGGAGGCCTTGGAACAAAAATTATTGCTCCCACCCAGGGCTGACAGGTGGCCTTGCAGTGGTCTGGTATGTTTCTGCTCATTGTGGCATTTAACAACCATGATGTCTGTTGTTGGTTACTGTAGAAACTGCCCTGTCTCTTTAGCCTCTCCAAGGGGATGGGGAAAAGATGCATTGTAAGTTTGACTGGAATTGTCACCTTCTCCAAGCTTATTTAAATAAGCAGTTACTACAAGGGAGCATCACCAAGTGTCTGTCTACTAGCAGCGTTCTGTAATCTGCACAGCCTTTGTCCTCAGAATATGCCTGCTGTGTCCTCTAGATCTTATTAGTAATCACAGTCACAGGAAGGTGGGCTCCAGGACTTAGTCTGGCTATTAACAAAAGTCCTGGAGCCCACAGATTAAACATTCTGGTGGGGACCCCACTGTCTTCTTTGCAACTTTCAGTTTACCTAGAAGCATGTCACCTTTACTCCCTGGGAATCACATTCCTCAACTGTAAAATGGAAGCAGTGATGGCCTTTCCTGAAACTCAGTGATAAGTCAACATAGTAAAGTATTAGGCAATTTATTCACAATAGAGAAAAGGTAGAAGCAACACAAATGTCTATCTAGATAAATGGATAAACAAAATCTAGTATACACATATGGTGGAATATTATTTGGCCATTAAAAAGAATGAAATTCTGACACACTACAATATGGATGAACCTTGAGGACATTATGCTAAATGAAATAAGCCAGTTGCAAAAGAACAAATACTGTGAGATTCCACTTACCTAAGATAAATCGAGGAGTCAAAGTCATAGAGACAGAGAGTAGGATGGTGGTTGCTGGACCTGTGGGGAGTTGATGTTTAATGGGTACAGAGTTTCAGTTTGGGAACGTGAAAAAGTTCTGGAGATGGATAATGGATATGGTTGTGTAACAGTGTGCGTATACTTAATGCCACTGAACTGTCTATTTGAAAATGGCCAAACTAGTAAACTTTATGTTTGTGAAATTTACCATAATAAAAAGAAAATGAAAACACTTTTTTAAAAAGCACTGTGCAAGTGAGGAATTATTATTATTATTATTTATAAAACAGTGACCTAACAAACAAATACATGCGCACTCAGCTTCCAGGTCCTTCCCTTTTCTCCTCTCATTCACCAGTGTTTTCAAGGGTCTAGAGGGAGCATGCCAAGTGCTGTGGTCACAGCAATGAGCAAGACAGACAAGGCCTCTGTCCTCTCAGAGCTTCACATGGCAGGAGGGTCACATGGCCAGCAGCATCCACCTAGATATGAGAACTATAGACTTCTCAGTGTTGAGGAGGAAATGTGAAAAGGTGGTGAGGTAATCTCTAAGCAGCAGGGGTCTCTGGGTTTGCAGGGTCAGAAAGGCTGGGAGAAGAGGGAGGCTGGAAAATAAGGAGACTGGTGGAAAGTCGTGGCAGGTATGAGGCCTGGAATGGTGAGCACGGAATAATGCATCATTGCTTTGAAGGCTGTGGTAAATCAGATAGACTGAAGAGGCACCAATAAGTGTTCTGCTTCAGAGACTGAGAAAGAGCAGAGTGAGCCCAAGGAGGGAAAATGATAAAGAAAGAAGGGAATAGCAAAGATAGCAAGTTCAAATCGATAAATGGGAGACAAAATCAACCAGTGAGCTAGGTATTAATTATCACCCCAATTTTACCATGAGAAAAAAGAGACTGCAAATGATTAGCGAAAAATGTATAGCCTAAAATGCTGGAGAAGAAAAAGATTGAAAATAAATGAATTAAGTGTTCCGCTTTAGACAGTGAAAAAGAGGACAGTAGACCCAAGAAGGTAGAAGAAAGGAAATTGAGAAGAAAATTCGCTCACATTTTTACAAAGAAAACAAAGTAACAATAGAAATGCTCAACAAAATTAAAAGCCAGTTCTTTGGAAAGCCTAATCATGTAGGCAAACCGCCTACAAATTGGCTCAGAAACAGAGAGAAGAAAGGGACACTGACAAGGACATGTGTCTTGTGATGCTTGGGCACATCAGCTGAAACAACCACTTTGTAGATCAAGTCACTAATGGCAAAAGTGAATCCTCTCCCTAGCCATAGTCTCACTTTCCACAGTTTCAATGACCCTCCATCAACTATGGTTCAAAAATATTCGTTGGAAAATTCCAGAAATAAACAAGTCATGCTTGTTCGACGCATGCCATTCTGAGCAGTGCAATGATATCTCAGACCCTCCTACTTCATCCTGTCCTGTTCTTCCTGAACTCATCCCTTTATCTAGCATGTCTATGCTGTCTGCAATCTTCACCCATTAGTCACATAGCAGCTGTCTCGATTATCAGATTGAAAAGACATAGTATTATAAGGTTTGGTACTACCTGTGGTTGCAGGCATTCACTAGGGGTCTTAGAATGCATCCCCCAGAGATAAGGAGGGCCCATCATGGCTGTATCTTATAACCTAGAATCACTCCTCTCCCCCCCACCCCGCCCCTTCTCTCTATATATCTCTCAAAGTGGACCCAAATTAAAATTTCACCAAAAAGAAAGTGAATGAATAAACTGTGGTCTATGTGCATAATGGAACACTCTACAGTGGTTAAAATGAATGAACAATAAAAGTATGTATCTTTCTCAGAATCAATCTCAAAATAAATCTCTGCAACATGCAGAAAATATGATCGATTACTTATGAATAGTACATAAAATACATTTGACATATGTAACAAAAATATAAAATTATAAAAGATCAGGATTGAGTGACTCTGAAGAAGAAAAAGGAAAATGGGAATTAGGAGAAGAACAAAATGGGTTTCACTCTATTTGTAACAATCTTTTTCATTTACTAACATCAACAACAAACCTTTTTTTCAGAAAAGATCTGAAGCAAAAATCTGTTAGACCAACAAAGCAAGTAGGGGTGTATCTGAGTGGGTACTATATTACTCTCTATACTTTTCTCATGCTTATTTATATTGAAAAATTAAAAGCAAATTCTATCAAAAGCAAATGTCTAAAATGAGACAAAACAATTCTGTAGAAAAATAACACATAAACAATCTCCTTAGATATAAGCAATATATAGGGATTATCACTATAAGATTTCAGTAAACAAAATGGTAATGGCTCACAGATGTGTAATATATAATTTACTGGAGTTGGGTCAAGAGTCCAAAAATATAACCACACAGGTGTGGAAAGTTGGTCTGTGGTCAAGGTGTCCAACAAATCAGGGGAAAGCTGGTTGCCAAAAAATTATGGCAGAAACAAACAAGTGTAGTGAAATGATGTTCTTATGTCATACTATACACAAATACAAATTCCAGGTAAGGTAAAATCTGACAGAAAATAAAAGTTTAGAGAAAAGATAGGGGGCCATCTCTATATTCTCATGGTGGGAATATGTCCATTAAACAACACACAATAAGTCCAACACATGAAGGAGAATACTAATCAGATAAATAAATTATATTTCAAACTTTTGACCAAAAAAATGCACCAGAAATAAACTTGAAACTTGAAATTGAGCCACAGACCACAGACAAGCAAAAGGCATTTTCACTGAAGCCACCAAAGGATTGGTATCCAGAATATGTAAAGAACACCTACAAATCAATAAAAAGGGCAAAGTGTCCAATAGAAAGAATGCAGAGAAAGCACAATGGGATGCTTTACAATAGATGAAATCTCAATGGTCAGTGAAATTACAAATGCAGTTCTACTTTTATAAGTGAAGTGGAAATTAAACATCAGTGAATGGCACTGTAAACCTCCCCATTTGTAGCACCAAAGGTTGGCAAGGAGGTGAAGCAACAGGAATTCCCATACAGCTAGCGGGAGATAAATTGCCACAACTCCTCTGCAGAACAATTGGACAATACCTTCATAGGGTGCTCTGCAGGTGAGACAATTCATTCCCAGGAAGGCGCCCTAGAGGAACTTACCACATCTGTCCCAGGTATACCACAGAAATACCCACCACAGCATTGCTTTGCTATCAAAAAATTAAAACACTCCAAATATCAATCAACAAAGAAATGTATAAATGCATTTTATGGAGTTATATGATGAAATACAATAAAGTCATAATGAATTTTGGATCTCAGAATACCAGTTAAAAAGTGTGAAACCACTAAAATATACTATATCTGTAAATTTTAAAAAGCCAAAACAGCATTGTAACTGGTTGACATACAACACAGGTAATAAAAAATGTAAAATGTTGATTGCAAAAATCACACGGATTTCATGAAACAGATTCTGGGGAAAACAGAGGATTGGCCACAGGAAAAGAAACCCTGGAGATGTCTTCAGTTTTATCTGGACTGGTGGATTTGTTCTATAAAAGAGAGATAGCAGAAGGAAACTTCCAGAATGTTACTATTTGCTCATGCTAGTTGGTAGTCCATAGGTGTTGGTCATGCTATTTATTCTCTGTTCCTTCCGTATTTTCAAGAGAGAGAGAGGAATGTACTATAAAGTTATATGAATTAAAACAGTTTGTTACTAGGGCAAGAATACAAGGAATACCAAAAGAGGCCAGGAGCACAGACTTCTTCACATTAGGATTCGAGCCATGGTACCAGTGGCATTTCAATTTAGAGAGGGCAGACAAAGAGGCCGCGTAATTGTCCACCTCTAGGGGAGACCACTAGCTTGACACCTACCTCACCTCATTTGCCAGTTAAGTACGTCAGCGCTCTATGGTGGGGACAGAAACCATTACAGAACTGAAAGGAAATGGAGATCAATGTTTTCTTGACCTCAGGATAGGAGGCCCTTCCCAGGCACAACATCAAAGAAAAGCACCTTATGGAGAAGTGATTTGATAGATTTTGTTATTTTACCACGTAAAAATAAAAAAAAAATTATCTTTGCAAAAACACTATAAGCAACATTTAAAAGCAAATGATGAATTTTCAAGGTAGAAAGAAGGAGCTGACATGAGCACAGGCGGAGGGGCAGGGTAGCCTCTGGAGACAAAGGTGAGGGCCAGTGGGGTGAGGGAGGGGCAGTTCCTAGTAGGACAGGATCAGAGACAGATGGCCTCCTCCCCGTCTGCCCCTTGCCCCTTTGCAGACTGGTGGCTGCCCTTCCTCAGAACACTGGCCCCATCAGGAATACTCATGGGACTAATGCAGTGACTCAGGAATGGCAAAATCACAGAGCAAGTTCCTAGGTATCAGAGTACATAAGCTTTCTCTTTTTAAATGTCCTTTCTGCTGCACTATGGCCTTTAAACTCTGAAACAAGCCTGAACTACCTAGATGTGGTTATAGAAACTCTTCCTTCAAACACCCTGAGCTTCCCCATCCTGGAGCATGTGGGTGTTCATTAGAACCTCAATCTTCCATTCATTCCTTCCCTCAGTGATTCGCTCGGTAACCTTGTCCCACACTGGCCTGTAGCAGGCCATAAGAGAGCTACTGGAGAGGTAGTCAGTATTCACGGCCCCCAGACTCATAGAGCTCACCATCTGCTTGGAATCCTCCAGAATGGATTGAGTACAAGGCATTTATGTAGGACTTCATCCCAGGATGCACTGCCAGAGGGGTGAGGCAGTGGGAAAGGGAAGAAAAAGTAGGCCATTTGATGCAGTTCGTGAGCACATTCCCACAATGGGCAATTGAAACTCCACCCTACCCAGCAGATGACATGGAGCAGGTGTCCAAGGTATCCCCACAGCTGGGCACTGGGCCCGCATCCACCAGTGGCTCTCACCTGCTCCAGAGTTTAACTGGCCAGCATTCCCAGCCTCCCCCTGGGAAGAGCCAGGCCCGGACTATGAGGTCTATGTAGGCAGCCCTCCATGTACCCAGAACTGGTGCTGCCATGGAGATATGGGTGAGACGAGACAGCACCCACTAGTGGGGACAGATGGATACATAGGATCAAGAAGACAGCACACCAAACACCATGGTGGGGTAGGGACTGAGGGGTGACGGGTTAGCCGAAGGCCTTGGGATGGTCTCTAGGGTTTGGCATCTAAGATGAGCCTTGAAATTTCAGGAGAGAAGCTCTTCCAGGCAGAGATAGTAGTGATCAGGGACCGAGTGATGAAAAAAGAAATGGGGGTCTGGGCTCGGTGGCTCAGCCTGTAATCCTGTGCTTTGGGAGGCCAAGGTGAGTGAATTGCCTGAGTCCGCGGATATGAGATCCACCTGGGCAACTTGGTGAGACCTCATCTCTAGAAAAAATCAAAAAATTAGCCAGGTGCGGTAGCGCGCGCCTGTAGTTCCAGCTACTCGGAAGGCTGAGGCAGAAGGATCGCCGGAGCCCAGCAGGTCAAGGCTGCAGTGGCCGGAAGCGGCCACTGCACTCCAGTCTGGGTGACTGAGTGAGACTCCAACTCAAAAAAAAAAAAGAAATTGGGGTGTGGGGAAGGGAATGGTGCGCAATTCTTGGTGGAGTGAGTGGCGTGGAGGTTTGCTGGGGTTTACTGAAGCATACATCCCATCTCTCTCCTCTGCAACCTTGAACTTGGCTGGTTGTCCTGGGTATCTGCCATGTGATGGGGCAGCCATTTCCCTGCCAGGAAGGATAAGGATTTTATCTCCTTCTGGGCTGTCTTGTTCAAAGTATGGGGTGCTATCTCCCCAGCAGGCAGTAAGCCCTTCATAAACATGTGCTCATGGGTGGGGAATCCGGCTCTGTGGATGAGCAAGCCAGGCCACTGTTATGTCTGCATGGGGCAATGCATAGGAAAGGGAAGCTGCATCCCAAAAGGATAGGCTAGGCCCTCCCTGTCTGGACCCTGCAAGGCAGCAGACGGGCAGCAGCAAGACGGGCCACAGGTTGGATGGGAGGACCAGGCAGGTCACTCCTGGAGCACGGCGGTGCTGCATGAATATAAATTCCCTGCATTTCTTAATAACTGGAAGTAAAAGTTTGTGTAAACTCAATTGTCAGAGCACTAATAATCCGATTTCTCTCGGCAGGGTCAGTCCTCTGGGCTCCATCTATAAAACAAATGTTTGTCATACTCCGGTAAGCACTTCTTAGGGATAAATAAATAATCAAGGAACTAATCGAGTGTACACCTTGCCACACATTTATGTATTCTTTTCTTTGCACATCAATAACCCCATTGGAATTGAATTTATAAATTCAAATTATCTTTTCGAATCTTTTTTTTTTCCCCCAGCAAGGCCAGCACAGACAAGCAAAGAGACTCGCATCCTGCTCTTTGCTCACCTCTGAATCCCAGTCCACACACTTCCTTGCCTGGAGAACACTTTCTAGCTACGTCTTTCCCACCTGCATGATAGCCTGGAAGGGTAGGAACTCATTTGCAGAGCACCTACTATGTGCAGGAGGGTTGATGGGTTTTGTTTGTCCCAAGAACAGCTCTAATCCCAGCCCTGGGAGGTCTTCCCTGACCGCCTGCTCAGAGGTGCCACCTTTCTCATACTCCTGCCCAGATGCAAGTGGAGTCACTTGGAATGCCAGGTGGCCCCGACGACCAATTATGCTCCCACGCAGGGCCTGGGCTTCTCTTGTAGTGACAACCTGCTTTGTCAGGCACCTGCTTTTTGTCCTTCTCCCTGCTGGGTGACACACTCTAGGTAGGCAAAAGCCATGTCTGCCGTGCTACCCTTCCACACGTATGCTTGGTGCATCAAGGGGTGACCCAGGACAGGGTCCTGCAGTGCCTCATGCCTTCCAGTAGCCAAATAATCTGCTAAAAACAAATTTTTTTTTTAGTCAGAATTTCACTCTGTCACTCAGGCTGGAGTGCACTGGCACAATCACAACCACTGCAGCCTCAACCTCCTGGGCTCAGACAATCCTTCTGCCTCAGCCTTCCATGTAGCCAGAACTAAAGGACACACCACCATGTCTGGCTAATTTTTTATTATTATTATTTTAGAGATGAGGACTCACCAAGTTGCCCAGGTTGATCTCAAACCCCTCAGCTCAGGAAATCTCACCTCCACCTCCCAAAGTGCTGGAATTACAGGTGTGAGCCACCACACCCAGCTAAAACTTTCCTAAATACCAGTCTGACTAAACCACTTCCAACTTTCTAACTGTGGTAAGTTGCCTGCTACCCACAAGAAGGGCCCCAGTGATACCCATCCTGAACTCACGCCTTGCAACATCTCCTCCCAGGAAGTGCCAGGGGTGGTATGTTCAGTAGAGAAGGGATGGTTTATAAAACAACTGCAGTCTCTCCCCCTCTGTCTCTCTCTCTTTTCTTCCCTTCCACTCCCCCAGGGGGAGCCAGCTGCCAAGGACCATCAGGCAGCCCCAAGCAGAGGCCAATGTGACAGCCAGGGAGGAACTGCGGCCTCCTGCCAACAGCCTCAAGAAACAATCTCCTGTGAAGCAGAACCCCCAGCCCTGAGACCGCTCACTCAGACAAGCTCAGGAGGAGCCCGAGCCAGGACCACCAGCTGAGCTGCTCCCAGCTTCCTGTTCGTCAGAAACTGTGAGACAGCTCCTGTAATATTAAGGAACTAAGTTCTGGGGTGACTGTAGCCTGATGAATGCAAGCTTTGATGCTTCTCATCAAAGAGAAGCTGACAGCCTCGGGGAAGGGGATTGACCGGGCAGGAACAGAAGACCAAGGTCAGCCAGGTGGAGGGCAGGGTGCTTACTCAGTGTCCAGGCTTAGGTGGAGCCAGGATGGCAAGGAGAGAGCTGACGAGAGTGCTGGGTCTACCATGCTGGGGAGGGCAGGCTGAGAGGGAAAAGAGAGGGACGTCTGAAGATGACTCGCAGATTTGCAGTCAGAGAAACTGGGTGAATAGTGGGGCCTTAAACTGGGCAGTGGGGGGGGGATGGTTTAAGGGGATCGAGAATTCTGTTTTGAAGTTGAGACACCCCGAATCGGGTGGGGTCAAGTGGGCAGCTGGAGGCTTGCACTCAAGAAGATTTGGGCTTGAGGACATTTAGTATAATAACACATGTGAAGTGTTTCCTAGATCCCAACATTGTGCTGAGTGTTCTGCCTTTGTTAACACATCTAGAGGGTACCATTATCATTCCTACTGGTAGAGGAGCACCCAGGGCACAGAGCAGTCAAGAAGCTCTTGACTGGGAGCTCCCCAGGTCACATAGTGGGGGTTTGAAGCCAGGCATTCTGGCTCCGGGACCAAAGCCACCCTCCGGGACCAAAGCCACGCCTAGATGGTGTCACCGAGGAGACAGCCTTACGAAGTGTGCCTGTCTTAACTCCTCCAACGTGCAGGGGGTGGGGACAGGCACGAAGATGCTCCTGCCTTGACACAGGACCCGCTTTCATTCTGGAGGAAGCACCCAGGACCCAAGGAAGGTGAGGAGCCTCATGACCTGCCTGGCCCCTGAAGCAGAGGCCTTGAGAAAGTTGGGAGAGACCCTGCACTGATGCTGGTAGAAGGATATGAGTCCTGTGTGCTCTGTCCTGGACGCTCAAGGGTGTGCACAGTGGCATGCACTTCAAGCCCCTCCCCATAGGCAGGGCCATGTCACACCACGTTTGGAGATGGCCTGCCATGATGAAGATAGGCTAACTGAGGATATGCCCTGAGCAAAACCTCTGTGGGCAGGTGCCTGGGGTGGTAATGTAATGCAACTCACAAAATGCTCCCAGAGAGATCCACGAAGGTCTGTTAAAAACTCACTGAGACTAGGCGCGGTGGCTCACGTCTATAATCCCAGCACTTTGGGAGGCGGAGGCAAGAGGATTGCCTGACTCAGGGACTCAAGACCAGCCTAAGCAACATGGCAAGACCTCGTCTCTACAGTAAATCAAAAAAATCAACTGGGCATGGTGACACATGCCTGTGGTTCTAGCTACTTGGAAGGCTGAGGCAGAAGAATCACCTGAGTCCAGCAGGTCAAAGCTGCAGTGGCCACGAGCACGCCACTGCACTCCAGCCTGGGCAACAGAGAAAGACTCTGATTCAAAAAAAAAGAGAGAGAGAGAAACCTCACTAAATATTTTATTTTTAATGAGGGGCTACAGGGGAATGAAAGATAGGGCAAAACATGCTCCTTGCTTTGAAGGGTCAGTAAATAAGGGCTGCAGGAGAAAATGCAAAGGACACTGGGAGCACAGAGCAGGGCAGACTAATTCTGATTAGAGTGTCAAGGTGTAGCAAGTGGGGTTTGGGGAAGGTGTCACCAAGGAGGAAGCAAGTGATCAGGCACTGAGGGAAGAGTAGGAATTGGAGAACCTGGAAAGCAAGAACAGATAGGAACAGACATGGGGATATGTGTTGGGAGGGGCAGGAGAGAAGGCCCCACACAGGTGGGTGGGAGGCAGGGAATGGGGGTCATGGATGCCATGCTGCCTTGTCCAATAGCCAAAGAGCAACCACAGAATGTTCTTGCTTGGGAGAGCCAAGACCAACCTGCTGAGGGCCAAGGTCCATCAGTTCAGGTAAGCTTGAGTCCTGAGTGGAGTTTACCTTGAATGGGCTAGCACACAAGAATGGTGAGCCAGCAGGGCCTCAGCATCTACACCAGGTCTCCCCTTCCTTTGGCAGTGACATCACTGTCCACAGCAGTCTTGTTTGTGGGGATGTAACCTGCAAGGAGCCTGGCTTGGCAGGCACCGGCCATGTGGAGGCAGCCCTTGCTGTGACATCATAATGCTTTCCACAGCCTCTTCTCACTGACTCTTGCCCCAGGAGGGTAGCAACAGATGCCATCACTCTCTTGTCAAAGCAGAGGACGGAGGCTAAGAAAAGACGAAGAATGTGCCCAAAGCCTGGCCCTATGCAGCAGAGCCAGAGTCCAAATGCAGGTGTTCAGAGGCTAAGCTGAGTTCTTCTGACCACTCTAGGCCACCATCGCTGGTACCTCCCATTTCTGCAGCCACTCCAGGGCTGGCCATAGGACAATGAGAGTTCCTGGGACACTCTGGATGCCCACCAGGAAGACCCATGTGGCTCAGGCATAGACGCCTGCACTATCGTCCTCACCCCTCTTCCTCCAAGCAGCAGTCGAGCTCTCCACTGATACCTGGGTGCATACCAGTTCCATGAACTTGCGAGACTGTCCACCCTCTGTGTAACCCCTGCCCCATCCCCAGCACAGGGAGGTGTGGGTGTCCATTGCCCGTGCTGCTTGCAAAGAACTCTGTATGTCATTGGTTTCCACAGCTAGGACAGGAGCTGGCAGGCCATGAATTTGCCATTTTATTGCACGGCCTCCTTTTCAAAGGAAGTAAATAAATAAATAAAGGCCCACAGCTCCCCGCTGCCCGCTCCTGCAGGCTGAAATGGATTATTTTCTTTGCCCTGAGCCCAATATCTGTGCTTATTGAGAAGCATATATCTGAAGCGGTGGGTTTTTAAACTAGTCAGCATGCCCGGTGCCCTCAGGAAGCATCTTTCTTTCCTTTGAACGGCCTGGCTCTCCCAGCAGGGGTCTGCTGGGCCTTTTTATAAGCTGCGGAGGCATTTTTCTTCCCTGAAATGAGGGCCTGGCCAGCAAGTCTCCAGGAGCTGCCAAGGCTGTTGGCAAAGAGTGCTTCTGGGGCCAGATCTCCTGTCCTCGGGGACGCCCTCAAGTTTATGCCTCCAGCCGAGGCTGCATGGTCAGTGTGGGCAGAATCCTGACACCCGCACTGCTGTCTTCACTCCTTTCCCTCCAAGCAGCAGCTGAGCCCTCCTCAGTGCACCACACTTCCCTGAACTTGTCCAGGCTGCAGGGGAGAGACAGGAGGCTTGGGAAAGGCAACCTCAATCCCACCATCACCCCTCATGCAGGATTGTGTAATTCTTAGTCTCTTCCCTGCCTCCCACCAGCAGACCCCACAATCTATGTGTTCAGGGTCAAGGTCAAGGTACATTTGAAGTTTTCGATTCATTGAGGAAACACAGCAATAATACTAACCCATGAGGTAACATTTCAAGTCTGAAAGATACAGGTGATTCCTCCAGGTTTTCAACCAGACCCACAGCTCCAGCTGCAGAGGCCTCCTGACAGGTCCGCTTGCACATCATCCTGCACTTGGGTCCTTTCATCCCGTCCATCAACAGCCCAAAGAAATGAGTCTCATTCGTCCATTTTATAAATGGTGAAACCGAAACTCAGGGAAAGAGGCTGGTCTGCCCATGCTTGCCCAGCCAGGAGGAGGCTGAGCTGGGTTTTGTCCCCAGTGTGTCTCAACGTAAACACTAACCAGTATCTTAAACAGCTGGCCCAAGCCTGCTTGTCAGGTGTTTGCTGATTGCAACCCCCAAGGCCCATCCTTCCCTTACAGATAGCAGTCTGAGGACAGAGGGTCTCCCCAGGTGCTCAGAGACACACAGCCAGGCAGGGTGGGTGCACACCTCAACCATCTGCCTTCTGTCCAGGGCCCATCCTCTCCCACCCACAGCCAGCCACCTTTATATAGTCATTCTGCGGGAAATAAACTAAACACCACGATTAGCATTTATTATGGCTTCTCTTACTAGATGCAAGACAATGAACAGAGTCATAAAGGGGAGAACAACAATCGAATCAGGGAAATATGGCACTTTTAAGAATAGTTTATGAGATGAACAAAAAGAAAACTCTCGTATTCCATCCTGGGATATTGAGCAATGCTCCTACGGCTATTTGGACTGTAAAGCATTATTGAGCTGTTCCTGCAATGTAAAGTGTACAAGATGGACATAATTAAAAACAATTGATTCAATATTTTTGCCAAACCTCAGGGTAAGAATATAAACTAGTCATAATGGAAAAATGCCAGATCTGAGGTGATTCGAGCCAGATGATCATTGTCAGAATACAGCAACCATCACAATGAAGGTGACACACACATACCATGAACGTGACAGCACACACACAGTCATCAGTGGAAGTGACACACATACCATGGGCATGACAGCACACACACAGCCCTCATGGTGGAAGTGACACATGCACCATGGATCTGAGAGCACACACACACACACACACACACACACATACACACACACAAAGCCATCACAGTGGAGGTGACATACATACCATGGGTGTGACAACACACACACATCCCTAATGGTGGAGGTGACACACACACCATAGGTATGATGGCACACACACAACACTCATGGTGGAGGTGACACACACACCATGGGGGTGACAGCACACACACAGCCCTAATGATGGAGGCAACACACACACTATAGGCATGATGGCACACACAGACTTCATGGTAGAGATGACATACACAACATGGATCTGACAGCATACACACACACACTGGATGTCAAAGCTGCCTTCCACCAATGCACCACTGTCCCTCACACAGTTACTGCATCACAATGGAAGGGACACACACATCATGGGCATGACAGCACGCAGATAGCCACCAAAGGAGGTGACACACAATATGGCCATGATGGCACTCACATAACAATCAAAGGAGGTGACATACACCATGGGTGTGATGGCACACACACAGCCATTAACAGAGGTAACACATACACAATGGGCATGACGGCACACACATAACCATCACAGTGGAGGTGACACACACACCATGGGCATGACAACACACACACAACCATCAGAGGAGGTGACACACATGCCATGGGTGTGATGGCACACAGACAGCATCAAAGGAGGTGATACATACACCATGGGTGTGAATGTACCACACCGCCATCAGAGGAGATGACACACACAGCCATCACAGTGGAGGTGACAAATACACCATGGGTGCAATGACACACAGAACCATCACCACAACAATGGGGGCAGCACACAACAATGGATATAACAATGCACAACATTGGGAGTGATATACAGCAATGGTATTGATGACATACACAGCAAGGTGACAATACCCAACAGCAGGAGTGACACATTCATGCACTGAGAAGCCCCCGCATGCCAGACCATAGCAGGCACTAGACCATTCACGGACTGAGTCCAGGTTTGAGTTCACAGCTGGTGATGTCATGAAGAGCAAAACAGATGCAGATCACTTCCTGCAGTGGTTTTGCCACCTAGAGAGAGGCAGACTCTAACAACAGAAATTACACCTATGATAAAAACAACACCTGTGTGAGTGTCAGGCTGCACTTGCCTGCAGTATTGGGTGTGGCTGCTCAGAGGGCAAGTGCTAGGGACTCTGTTCCCAAAACAGGCACTGATCATGCCAGAGTTTAGACTGGAAGAGCACTTTCAACCCAGGTCATGTCAACCACCACCCTCATGCCTGGAAACAGAAAAGTATGTTCAGTTAAAGCACGCCTGCCCTAGAGTTCCACCAGATACCTTAGCAGCTGAATCACATGGAAATTACATCAGAGCAAGACCTCACTGATGGGGCTAAGCTTCATACTCAGCTTTCACTGGATGTCAAAGCTGTCTTCCACCGATGCACTACTGTCCCTCACACAGCTACTGCAGCCCCAAGGTGACGGGGCCCCCTGCCCTCTGTTCACTGGCCAGGGCCAGTATAGGATATGGACATGGCTGCAAGAAGCAAGCTTCTTAGAACACCAAGTACGGAGAAAATGACACATTAATGCGTAAAGGCAAATTAGGACAGAGATGCTCAAGAGCTCTGGGACAAAACCCAAAGGAAACACTGTGTGGTGGAAGTCAGCCGTGGGTCTAGGCAGTGGTGTACTTACACATGTTTAATAACCAGTTCCCCATGGTGAGGGGTTAGGTAGTCGTGACCAATATCTATGGTGCAAATGCTCCCATCATGGTCGATTTCCAGCTACAAATGTAATATCAACTGTTGCATATTTTCTGGGTATTTGAAAGATTTATCAGCCAGCCCTAGCCCTGCTTCCCCCCACTACTCTGGCTTTTGGGGAAGCCTTGTCCACAGAGATCTACAGCTGTGACAGGAACTGCAAAGCGAGTTCTTCCAAGCAGTGAGGGCTGGATCACTGCAGGTCTATTTGCTGCAGGCATACAGGAGTTCTGAGAGAGCCCCAGAGTGCCCATTCTTCTAGTAGGACTTGAGCCTTCCCACAAGCTCTTGGTTTATCAAATGTATACAGGGCACCTGGTATGTTCAAGATCTGTACTCAATCAGAAAGCTATACACTCAAGCTGAACTCAAGTTCCAAGGAGCTCCTGGAGGCCAGGACACACCCTCCCGTGAGTCAGTCAGACAGAAGGAAGTGTGTGTTAGAACACTGAGCACGACTCGGCTCGGGGAGGGGAGAAGGTAGTGTGGAGACACTGGCCTTGGCCCTGGCCCAGATCTTAGATACGAGGCAGGCACCAGGCGGGCAAGGTGGAGCAGGAAGACTGGAGAGCTGGCCAGGCAAAGACATGAAGAACAAGAGTGGTTGAAATAATAGAACAGTGTAGGAAGCCCCAAGCATGCAGTGAGAAAGTGAGTTGGCCGACACTCTGGAGATTCCAATGCCAGAAGAGGCAGCTATTATTTACCAAGTCCCACTGTGCATCATATGCTGGGCTTTGCATTTACACGAGTCATCCCAGGCAACCTCACAGTCCACCAAGACATGCCCCATGGTATCTCCAGAGAAGGCCCAGGAGACACAGACGCTCTCATAGCACGGAGCCAACTTCTGAGTTGAATCCACACCCATGGCCTGCCTGGCTTGTGAAGGCACCTGGGAAGAGGTCAAGAAAGCCCATGAGCTGAAAGCATTCTGTGGGGCCACAGACCTTACCGTAGTGCTCAGTGGTGACGAACCGTGAATGTCACCTGGGGGTGTGCACATTTCCAGACATATCCAGCCCCTCTTGCAACTATCACCTGGACCTGAAGCCTCTCCAGTTCCCTGCCTGCTGCCAGACTGAGGTTCAAGGGCCCTTCCAGGACCTGGAGTCCTAGGGCAGAGAAGACAAGGTGTTAAACCTCTGGACACACCATGGACACTCCAATGCACATGTCGATTGATTGAGCAAATAACTGCCACAGTTATAAAAAGCAAGAGGAGGATGAAAATGTGAACAGATTTTCTGAAACACACCTGAATTTTCCAGGTGATCAAGGTGGGGCTGTGGTGAGGGAGGCTATTCCCACCCCCGGCACCCGCCAGCCTCATGTTCTCTTGTGGAACTACATCATCCACATGCTTTGCAACCTCATCTCCACCAGAACAGTCTCTGTGGCCATTTCTAGGGATTGGACCTTGTCCCTTCAGGACATATCTTCTTCATCTCCCCAGAACTAGGCAGACCCAGGCTTAACTCATCTTACCATTTGCATCCTATGGTGTTTTTACTTTGTAATTTCTTTAACATACATTCCAGAAGAAGAGAGCCAGGATGGAAAGCAGCTCAACAGGGTCCACAAGGGGCACAGTGCCCTCCTCCTGAGACATGCTGAGCAGGCAGCACAGAGCAAGCTGCCCCGTGCCCAGGATGGAATTGGATGCCTGGAGGTGATCTGCTGAGCATGAATGTTGAAGTGCTGGCCCACCAAGCCCATTCTGATTAAAGAAAGAGGGAGATGCCACTCAACCAGGACTCAGGTTACCAGCAGTCAGCAACCATGGCTGAGCACATGCATCTGAGTAGAGAAGGGACCTCTGGTTGGAGGGGACAGTGACGTGCTCCCAAGTCCATGCTCTGGGCCCCTTGGCAGCAGGGGTGCCAGCCTCATTGCAGAGACTGAGCACATTTCAGTATGTGGGGAAATGATTTCATTTTCCTAATCACTGTTAGCAGCTGGACGCTAATGACCCCCAGTTCTGGCTCCCTTGGTGAAATTTCAGATCACACATTCATGTCTTTTGGGGTCAATAAGTCCAAGCCAGTTAAACCTCAGGCCCACGTTGATCAGAAACTCCCTGCTGCCTTGGCTCAAGTAAGTTCTTGCCAGCCTGAGTTCTGCCTTTTCCTAGACCATCAGAGAAGCAGCAATGGGAGAAAACCAAAGAAAAGGTGGAGACAGATGAAGTGAGATAAGCACCAATGCCAAGCAAGCAGGGATGTGTCAGGGATTCAGGAAGAGAAGGGAGATCATGCCCACCTGGGAGGTCAGGCAGGGGTGGCGTCCTGGAGGAGGTGAGACTTCCATATGTCTTTGTTTAAACTCGTGGTGGTCTGTAACCCGCCATGAGGGCACAATCTCCAAGAGGGCAGAGGTGTCGCATATGAGGGTCCCAACTATGAATGATGGAACCCCTAGCCCCCAAGGTCCTGCCCCTTGGGCCATGGTACCCATGGCTGTTCCTCTGCCCTTACAACTCCTGACACATACCCATCACAAATGGGGTACAGATGCCCCTCCTCACCGCCAGGCCTGGGCATCACCCTGTACCCACCATCTGGCCCACCCGCGTAGCTACCGCAGTGAGCTTTCTGAAAATGTTTTCTGTTGCCTTCCACTATCTACCAACACCTCAATAGAGACAAACTCGTAGTTCCTGATGGTTGAAGAACTAAGCCCCCCAGCTGACACCAAATCCTCTCCCAACTCCTTGCCTCAGTGCAACCATTTCTGGTGACACCCTCCCTCTAAGGTCTCCTGTCCATCCTCACAGTGTCCATTCCCCAAGATGCCCCCTCAACCTTTTATCAAGCCCTTGCTCAAACTTTAAGAGCCACTGGCCTTCACCCTCTAGGTGAGAGCCCCCTGTGTCCTCCCCACACACACACATGCACACACAAAGCCTTGTCCCTGTGCTGTCTCCCATCTGGAAGGTGGGTGCAAACTTTGAGGCTTCCTGCTGGATGTCCTGAAGCCCAGAGAAGTTTGGGGCATGCCAAAGATACTCATTCCATGTTTATGAACTGAATAAATGATGAATAATTGAACAGAAAGCTATGTGGCAGAGGCTTTATCTTTTCCACATCAGGAAAGCTATGTGGCAGAGGCTTTATTTTTTCCACCTTTGGCCCCCCTCCTCATCGGGTGTCAGGTCCCCAGCACCTGCAGCCCTTGGTGGCAGCCTTGTCCCCAGTGCCATCTGCCATCTTGCTTTTGATTACTCTGAGCACATGCCATTCCTCCAATTATGAGTCCGTATCTTATCCTGTACCTCCCCATCAAAATAAGTTATCCTGCATCTTAGACTCATGAGCCCCAAAATCGGCATACAGCAGGTACTCAATCAATACTGGATGCATGTGTGGAATAGGAAGGCCTGTTCTCAAGCTTACACAGAAAGTAGCACAGGCCTGATTCCTCCTACCTTCTCCGGGAAAGGGGGAGTGGAATAGTGGAACCAGGACGACAGGAGCACTTGTCATAGGACACAAAGAGACCCAGTGTGTACATGATCTCCTAGGGCTGGGTGGGAATGAGGGATGCTTAGGGAAGCCAAAGCCCACAGCAGTGGTGATAATATCCTCTCCCCTCACCCTACAGTATATGGATAAGTAAAGCTGGCTCTTGAAGTGCTGTCTCCTGACACCCAATACAGCCCTCTGTCCAGGGCCATCCTGCAGGTAGAGAGAAGGTTTCTGGAGTAGGTTAACCACCCTCTGGCTACAAACCCCACCACAGGCCCCCAGCCTTGGCTGCAATGGTTGGGGTACATAGACATCCCCCTCCAGGCATCTGAGCTCTGACCCCATCAAAGACTAGCAGCCACCATCAATGGTGAAGATGGGCCCACAGAGCAGCAGGGCTCAGACTGACAACTTTCTTTATTATAGCCTTGCCCTAGGGGGCTCAGAGTGTCCAGGACAGATCAGTATGTTTTACCCTTATCAAGAGTACCAGGCAGGAGACCCCAAAGAGAGCAAAAAAGACAGTGTCCACTCTCAAAGAGAGTTCCTGCTGACAGAGTCTGGGCACCCTGTCTTCCACCTCCCTCAGAGGTGAGCCACCAGCAGACCAGACCCCTGCAAGATTTCAGTCCTTTGTCTCCCTGAACTCAATGCCCCAAGCACACCTGGACAAAGCCCACCTGCTGCCAGACCATGTCTACCTTGACAATGATGCAGCATATACCCCAAACACCTGTGCATTCATGATGCTTATCACCTGAACGGGGCTTTGCTCCAGCGCCCTACCACACCGCCATCCTTTAGGGAAGAAACAGAGAGTGTTTTGTTTCCTGGAGGTTGCAGTTCCATGGGCTGCTGTGATCCTAATCTACTGGCATCACTGTGTGCCCTGTCATGTGGGGAGCACAGGGGATGGCAGTCGAGTTTCTTACCACGGAAAATCTTAGCACCCACTCTGGAGAGAATGGCAGAGAGCGACCCAGGAAGGTCACATCTGATCTGGAGCCCAAGACACCCATAGATGCGGTGGAGTGGAGTACATGAGGGGCCAGAGGAGGATACTTAATGGGAGGTCTAAGACTGTCATCCTAAACCTGTCCCTTATAGCACAGGGTCAGTCAGTGGAAGAAGCTCTGAAATCATTTTGAATGAGTTTAGACACCTGGAAAATGGACTCTCCCCAACACACACACACACACACACAGAGAGAGAGAGAGAGAGAGAGATAACACTTTGCAGTGTGCTTGAGGAGAGGGAGATCTTGGTAGCCCCAGGTCCACCACTTTGCTCAGCTGCTCCGGGTCCCTAATGAACGCCCATGTGTCACGTGACCACTTCTGTGAGTGTGTTTGGTGAGTCCAGCTCTGGAGTGTGGAGCAGCTAGCTCGTCCAAGATGTTGACTCTGAGGTGCAAAGCCTGGAATGTGGTGTTGGGTCCCTAGACTGTAGATCTCCCTGACTTGCCTCCTGCCCTACAGCCTGGAGACAGATCATCTCACCAGGGTCAGGTTTGTGTGTCCCCTGAACTCATCAGGAAAAGTCCTTCTCTTCCTGTATCTTTGCCTCTTTCCCCTCTGGGGCACCTGGCCATGGGCAGAGCCCACCCCCAGAGAAGCAGCTGAGGCTTCTCATGGCAGATGTAGAACCCAGATGACAGAGACGCCAGATACCTAAAGCCTATCTGCATAGTAATTGACATTTTTTTCCAATTTTTATTTGGAGTCGTTGAAGTTCTGATTCGAGGCTGGGGAAGAGAAAGGCAAATTCTCATTTTCCCTTGCTCATTCCTAATTTGTACCGCTGGGTGTTTTAATTTACAAGTCAAAGTTAATAAATTGTGTATGCATCCAATGACTTCATGCTCCTTCTGATTTTATTCCCTGCTGGCAGGGTCTGGCAATTCATTTCCTCAGGGAAGGGTCTCAGTGGACTTTGGATATGCAGGCTATGAGTACCCCTTGTCCACCATGGGATTGCCATCCCCGCCCCCAAGAGTCCCTGGAGGGATTCCACAGCTTCTGCCCAGTTCTTCATGGAGGAGTTTAAGTAAAGTACATAAAACATGTAAGGTTTAATTAAGAATAAAAAAGGAGAAACCAGTTCAAAATGTATCAATAATAGGCCGGGTATAGTGGCTCACGCCTATAATCCCAGCACTTTGGGAGGCCAAGGCAGGAGGCTCACTTGAACTCAGGAGTTCAAGACTAGCCTGGGCAACATAGCAAGACCTCATCTCTATAAAACAAATTTAACAATTAACCAAGCATGGTGGTGCATGCCTGTAGTCCCAGCTACTCAGTAGGCTGAGAAGGAAGATCATCTGAGCTCAGAAGGTCAAGGCTGTGGTGAACTTTGATTGTGCCACTGCACTCCAATCTAGGCAACAGAGTGAGAACTGAACTCAAAAAAATTTTTTTAATGTATCAATAATAATAACTAGGACTTAGTGAGTATGGTTCATAGGTAAACACTTAGGTGCATTTTCCCAAAAGGCTCTACTAGTGATATTTCTAAAGGACCTGACCCAGAGTTTGGCCAGAAAGTTCTACAGGCATCTGAAACCCATCCATCTCCTGAGAGAGGAGATCCCGAGCCCTCTCCAGCCATGGTGGACAAGTCACTTCCTTTTGCCACATGCTGAGTCTGAGTGAATGTGCTGACTCTGGAAAGAGAAGCTGCATGTTTAAGGAGACTAGGTGAAAGGAATCTCAGAAAACTTGTGCCTGCAGAGGAATGGGAGACATGTGAGGCCTGAGAATATTTAGACTGTCCAGGCAGTTGTTTCTCCAGCTCCCAGCCCACACGCTCTCACCTCCAGCCTTGGCATGTGCTGTTCCCCATCAGGGATGCTCTTTCCTCCCTTCCCCTGCCTAGGTTCTCCTGGTGAACTCTGAAAGTCTGTCAGTTTGGTCACAACTCAAAGCATCACCTCCTCCAGGAAGCCTTCCTGGGTCCATCCTTCCTCCCATCCTCTAAATATTCTGTCCTCCCCTCCATAGAAGGCAGAAGCTGTGATTGCCTGCTTATGTACCCCTCATCCAGGACACTGTGAGCTCCCACAGGCAGGGATCAAGCCTTGCTCTGGCTGCCACAGGAATACAGTAAAAGAAAGCCAAGGCAGATGCTAAAACATGTAAAGAACTCGAACAGGGCTCTTACGAGAGAGAAACCCCTTCTCCTTCTCCCCTTGAGGCATTTTCTAATTCTTTCCCATTCCTTGCACACACCAATTCTGTAAGAGCCCAACCTCTGAAAAGAGGATGGAGAAACAGAATCATGAAGGAGAGAAGCAACCAGTCATCTTCTGCAGGTCCCCTCCTACCTTATTTTAAATGTCATTCATTCCATCAATCAGCAAATATTTGCTGAATGCCTTTATGTCCAAGGCACTGTTTCAGGCTCCGAGAAATGACCATCAATAGGATGTGTGTGGTTTCAGCCCTCGTGGAGTTTAAGCCTCAGTGAGAAGATAAACAGAAAAGCACACTCCAGCATGTGCCACCTGGCAGAATGAGCTGACTCATCCCCTCTGCTACAAATGCAAAGAAAATCCTAGTAAAGTATAATTTGTTAAAGTTATAAACATAAACATCAAAAAGAAAAGGAACCACATACCTGAAACAGAGTGAGAACTCAAGGTCAGAGCAGTACAGGGGCATCTGATCAGACATCAGCCCTAACAACCAGGGTCTGGAGCTTTTGTGCACATGCTTAGTAGATAGCATGGCCTTGAGTTAGAGAAGGACTGAAATGAAGACTCCTGCATAAAACAGGATCCAATATGGGCCACTCTACCCTGAAAAGGAGATGGGAAATTGTCCACCAAACAGACCTGATAAGGGAAGCCAAGTCTGCTCCTGGTTATGGGTGGGAAAAAAGGATCTCACAAAATTAAACATATAATCCTTGGTTATATATAGGTATGATATCTGAACTTACAAGATCAGTATGGAATAAAAGTCTTCAAATGAACAAGGCCATAGACTTGTGAAAACCTTGAGTCTCCTGTCAGAAGCAAGGAAAAAATGAAAATATATATTTATCAGCCGGGCTCGGTGGCTCAGCCTGTAATCCCGCGCCTTTGGGAGGCTGAGGTGAGTGGATTGCCTGAGCCTACGGGTTTGAGACCCACCTGGGCAGCGAGACCTCATCTCTACAATAAATCAAAAAATCAGCTGGGCATGGTAGTGCATGCCTGTAATTCCGGCTACTTGGAAGGCTGAGGCGGAAGGATCGCTGGAGCCCAGCAGGTCAAGGCTGCGGTGGCCGGGAGTGGCCACTGCACTCCAGTCTGGGCAACAGAGTGAGACTCCAACTCAAAAAAAAAAAAATGGAAAATATATATTTATCAGCAGAGACATATCCAACCCCCAGAGTTAATGAGACTCTTGCAGTTAAAAACAAAATCAACTCACAAGGAATATAAATTTACAATAAAACTACATCCCACATGAGGAAAAGACCCACCATGAGCAAGTTCTAGAAGACATCACAAAAAGAAAAGCTAGTACCTATTTTAGCCAGTTTTCACTAGGTTATGATATGTAACAAACAACTTCAAAGTCTCAGGGGCTTACAAAAACAAAGGATTTTGCCTCTGTCATGTTCTATGCCAGATGCCACAGCTACAGATTGGCTTGGGCTCTACTCCATGTGTTGTCCCCAAAAATCGGTCTGAATGAATAGCCCCATTTTGGGACATGTTCTCACGGAAGAGAGGAAATTGTACAATAAACTAATTATGCAATGGTTCTTAAGGGCTGTTGCTAAAATTGATCACTTCTGCTTACATTCCTTTGGCTAAAGTAACTAAAACTGATGTGGGCGAGACAGTATCTTCTCACAGGGAGTTACTGCAAGTCACTTGGCAACGGCAAGATGTATACCTTCCTTATAGTGAGGGCAATGGGTAATTGGGAACAAAATTACTATCTACCACAGCACCCTAAGGACTTGAGATATTAAACTCTGTGAAACTTTAAAATTATTTTATTTAAAACAAAGAATTAAAATAAGGACTAGAAATCATTGGCAAAAAAAAGATGTAAAAAGAACACACTGATTTGAAAAAGAGCCAAATAGAATTTCTTAGAAGAAAAAATATAATGATTGAAATTAAACAGCCGGGCTTGGTGGCTCAGCCTGTAATCCCGCGCCTTTGGGAGGCTGAGGTGAGTGGATTGCCTGAGCCCGTGGGTTCAAGACCCGCCTGGGCAGCGAGACCTCATCTCTACAATAAATCAAAAAATCAGCCGGGCGTGGTAGCACATGCCTGTAATTCCGGCTACTTGGAAGGCTGAGGCGGAAGGATCGCCGGAGCCCAGCAGGTCGAGGCTGTGGTGGCCAGGAGCGGCCACTGCACTCCAGTCTGGGTGACAGAGTGAGACTCCAACTCAAAAAAAAAAAAAAAAAGAAATTAAAAAGTCATCCAGACACAGTGACTCACACCTCTAGTCTCAGCACTTCAGAAGGCTGAGGTGGGAGGATCACTTGAGGTCAGGAGTTCAAGAAATTAAAAAGTCAGCTAACAATTTTTAAGTGTAGAGTGAAGCAGTTGAAAAGAGAATTAATGAATAGGAAGACAGAATTGAGGAAACGGCCTAAAATGCAGTACAAAGGGGCAGAGAATTTAACAATATGATTGAGAGTTTAAGGAAACTGAGAATAGACTAACAGAATTCTGAACATAGGTCAATTTTGAATTCCAGATGACATGAATAAAGACAATGAGGGAGACAATAATTGCCTAGTGATTTTTAGAATTGAAGAAAGGCCTGAGTTCTCAAGCTGAAGATATTCACTCAGTCCTAAGTAGGAAAATTAAAAATAAATGCACATCTGGACCCAACATTAGACAATGTGAACAAAAAGACAAAAAATCATTTTTAAAGCAAAGAGGAAACAGAAATTACCTAAAAAAGAGATACAGAGTGGGAAAGAGGAGGACCAAGAAGAAGAGCAGGAAAAGAGAAGGAGGAAGACTAAAAACAATAACTTTGGTCACATGAAAGTGGTGTAATGTCTTCAAAATCCTGAAGGAAAATAACTAAACCTAGAATTCTCTACCAAACTAAACCAATGGACCCTCTTTAAGTCTAGCACAAGATACTCTAAAACAAATGAAGCACAAATTATTCCTATATAGTTCTATTGAATAGATAACATGTAGGCAGTCTCACACAATGTTGGATCCTGGAGCAGCTTTTATTCTAGCATTTAAACAATAAGCACAAAATACCTCCCTCCATTTTAACTGCTGCCATGTTTAACAACTACAAAGTGCTAATCTAAGTTGTCTTAAAATATATATATAATAATATAAGTGCTAGTTTTTATCATTGGCTCCATTAACAAAAATAAAGTATATAAAGTAAGGAAGATTTTGGTTCCAATATAGCAAATGTTTCCATTTATTGTATCTTCAGGTTAAAAATACATATCAGTCAGAAATAAGCCTAGTGTTGAGTATAGATGATGTTTCTTAGTGCAGTGTATCTTAGTGCAGTGTATCTGCAGCATTTCTTTTCTTCAATTTCATAATATTAAATGACAATCACCAGTCCACCATCACCCTGTTCAGGAAACCATCTCTTTCTTTGAAGAAATTAGATGATGTGCAAAGGCAGTGGAAAGAATCTCAGGGCCATTGCCTTGCTAAGCTATGGTGTGGTCGTGTGCCCTTTGAGCTATGACCAGGCCTTGTTTCCTGGCTTTGGCTCCCTCCCCTACCTTGGGGAGATGAATCTCTTCTCCCTCATTCTCTATATCTCCAATTTACTTTCTAAATTTACTATATTTTCTAATTTTAAAAAAAAAGAGTCTCAGTCTTCACCTTTGGAGCAAATACCCCAGTCACCAAAGATTCAACAAACCCTTCTTCCTTCTGTTGGTCTCTAGGTTCAAGGTCATTTTTCCCTAGGGTTCCAGGATTATTTTCTAAGAGGTTCAGTGGACTGGATTGAAAATATATAGAAAGAATATTTACATCACATGTCTATAAACATCTATCAGGAAATACTAATTTATGAGGAAATTAAATGAGGTTATGATCGTTACATTTATTCTTTAATCACTGAGCATCACAAAGACTTCTAAAAGCTCAACTTTGAAACAATAAAGAGAGTATTTCCCAATAACAACAGCATAGAGTAATATAACACATCTGTGAAGAAAGAGTGGACAGAAAGGGAACAAATACTTCCCATTCTGGCCAGCACCATGGACAGTTTCACAATATCCACTAGCCAGGGTATGCAGTTGTATGCATCGACTAACCCAGTTGTATGCAGTTGCCTGGCGGAGACCAGTGTTGACCTTAGATCAATAGCAAAGGTCACTGAAATGAGCAGCATGTTGTTTCTACCCTGGAGGAACTTACAATCTAATGGAAAATGAAGCACATAGAGATGTTCATTTAACTTATGTGAATTCAACCCTATTCACTGGAGAGAGTGTTCCCACACACTATGCTCTTGAGTAATGCATGCCCCAGGACATGGTGTAGACAAACCTGAGATGATCAAGGCACCACAAATTCCCCTGAAGAGAATGTAGGTGCTCTGCTTTTCCCTGACCAGTGACCAAGCAGAGAGACAAACTCCTTCATGGAAGAGACAGGCAACAGCTTCCTCGATATCCATGAAGAAACATAAAGACTTTCAAGGGTCTTAGCAAACCACTGACCAAACCAGGTAAGAGGAACCTGTGAACTTCACACAGAATTATTGACACAAAATCTTGTGTACTGCTCTTTATGGGCAATTTAAGGGAATTTCAGGGGTAATTTTGATTACAAGTAATTTTCACCTCCTAGGTGACTTTACAACCAAACTCTATATAAGATACAAGTCCACTGTAAACAAGTAATTTCCATCCAAAGCGATACAGCTGGTGACAACAGGATGTTCAAGGCATAAAAGAAATATAAAAAGGGTGATTATCTCTGTTTGGGGTTTTTAAGAAAGACTTCTGATAGAAGATGAGGACTAAATAGGGCTTGAAAACTGAAAAGAAGCTTTTTAGGTAATGAAATGGAGGAGAAAGCATTCCAGGCTGAGGACAGTGTTTTGAAAGCACAAACAGGAAGCAGCGTGGGGTGGCCAGGGACCAGAGGTGGCTCGGTATTTATGGAACATAAAGTGTGAGAAGAACCACAGGAGAGGAAAGCAGACAGAACCCGGTGTAGTCACACCAATGGGCTCAGACAGCCTCCGGAAGGTGTCTGGAGAAACAGAATGCTCCTAGCAAAGAAAGGGTATGACATTTTTCAACAATTTTTATGACTGTGTGGTAAAGAAAAGTATTGGAAGGGCAAGACTGGAAGCAGAGAAAAACATTAGCAGCTTTGATAGTCTAGGGAGACATGCTGGGCTTCAAATGCAGCAGAGAAAGGTACAGTGCATAGGCCAGCCATATTGGAGAATGATGGAAACAGAAGGCAGGAATAAGAAGAAGGACCTGGGGCCCAGATTGTACATCCAGGTGTCAGAGAGACCACTCATTGGCTGCACTCTCTACTTCTTTAGCTGTCAGTTAGGATTAATTAAAAAGCTGTACTTTTTTTTTTTAACTATCTCTTTCCCTAACTCCTCCAGGACGAGGGCCATATCTGTGACATCCCTACTCCATGCTAAGCCACAAGAAGACAGGTTTATAGTAAGCATCTAACACATGCCTGCTGAGGGCATGGATGAGAAGCAGATTTGTGAGGGAGGACACCAAAGGATGTTCTGGAATGTGGAGTGTAAAGCACAGCCTCACAGGGAGCTCCTGCCTGAAGGGCAATGCAAATCCAGTCCACAAGGGCCCTGTACCCTACACCTCACAAGCCCGGGGAGGACTTTGGGGACATGACCTCCCCCTTCTGAGGGGGCATCAAAGGAAAGTGGGAAATGGAAAACCCCAGTGGGTAGAGATCTAAGAAGCACTGGTCTACTTGAAAGGAGAGATGGATGGAAGGGGAAGGTTCACAACTGTTTATGGCTAGATAATGGTTTAACTGGACATTCAAGAACTCTAAAGGAGTGGGGCCAGAAGCAGAATGTCTTGGATAGAAGGTAGCTTAAGAATCTCATAGAGTAGAAATGCTCAGGTTCCTCTATGTGTCCCCAAAGGGCATGGTCTCAGAAGTTGGTCAACTCTACCAGTCACCCTAAGCATGCTCACTGGGCTTGGGGACAAAATGGGCTTGGAGGCCAGGATGGCACTGTTCAGAGGCTGGCCTGGCCACCACTACTGAGAGCCTAAAAGGCCATCACCAATGGCCAACACTGAACACTTCAAACAGCACCAAGTTCTTGGGGCACCAGTTAGATAAGCTATATTGCACACCTTTCATTATGGAGGGGGCAGAAACTCACCCTCCAAGAAGTAGACACTTACCTGGGTGAGTACTTACCTTGCCTGCCTGCTTCATTTCAACAATGCCATTTGTGGGTTTTCCAAATACTTGATTCATTGCCACGGTATCACTGTCAACATTGCATCTGTCCAAGAAACTGTTTTGATCATGTGTATCCTGTGTTTAGTTCCCACTTATAAATGAGAACATGCAGTAGTCAGTTTTCTGTTTCTGTACTAATTCACTTAGAATAATGACTACCAGCAGCATAAAAGAAGCCCAAACTTCACCATCATTCAATATGCCCATGTAACAAACCTACATATGTATCCCTTGCATTTAAAATAGAATTTAAAAAATTAAAAACTGTTTTGAGTGGAAGGAGGCAAAGAAGTAAAACCAAGAGTTGATCCTCATGGTGGTCTCTCAACCAAAAACACCCAGGGTTACAGACCATAGAATGCCCTATTGCAGACTCACTTCTCAGTCTGCCCACAGATAACAGTCTGTGAGACTATTGTGTTGTTCTACAGAAGAAGTTTACTCTGAACCAGAGGCTGAAATATGGTCCTGCAGCAGCAGAACCATAAGATGGGCCCCAAGGTTTCTACTTCCTGGCTTACCAACTGCATAATCCCCTCCCCTTGAGTGTGGGCAGGGCTTGTATATATATTGGTATATTGCTCCTGTGATTATGCTATGTAAAAGCAGAAAGGATTTTTTTTAGATGTAATTGAGGTCCCTAATCAGTTGTTTATAGTAAACAAAAGGAAGATTATCATTGGTGGGCCTGACATAATTAGATGAGTCTTTAAAAGAGACCAAGCCCCTCATGAAGGGAGAGCTTCAAAGTGTGAGGGTCCTGTGGAGACTCACCATGCAAGGAATTGGCATGGCAAGGATTTGCAGGCAGTCTCAAAGAGTTGAGAGTAGCCTCCAGCTATCAGCCAGCAAGAAAACAGGGGGTTCCATCCTCAAACCCTGAATTCTGTCAACAATCACATGAGTTTGAATGAGCACCCCAAGATCCAGGAAGGAATGCAGCCTGGCCTTGACTTCAGTCCTTGATTCCAGCCTTGTGAGACCCTGAACAAAGAACGCAACCCAACTATACTCAGACTTCTGACCTATGGAAAGCATGAGACCACAAGTAGATGCTGTCTCCAAATTTACAGCCATTTGTTACACATCACAGATTAATGCAGGACCACTACTCTCATAGCTAGATGTACTTGTCCAGGAATCAAGGGGTAGACGCACAGTAACACTTCTCACTTTTTAATTAAAGTCCACTTGCAAAAGTTTTGTTTCCCACCCCTGAAGCTCTGAATTCTTCCAGTTTAGGTATTTTGGTCCCCAAAGGGAAAATTCCCCAAAGGGGAAATAACCCCACTGACTGAAAACTTGAAGCCGGGCTCAGTGGCTTAGCCTGTAATCCCGCACTTTGGGAGGCTGAGGTGAGTGGATTGCCTGAGACTGCGGGTTCAAGACCCACCTGGGCAACTTGGCAAGACCTCATGTCCACAATAAATCAAAAATTAGCCAGGCATGGTAGCGTGCGCCTGTAGTTCCAGCTACTTGGAAGGCTGAGGTGGAAGGATCGCCGGAGCCCAGCAGGTCGAGACTGCGGTGACTGGGAGCAGCCACTGCACTCCAGTCTGGGCGACAGAGTGAGACTCTAACTCAAAAAAAAAAAAAGAAAGAAAACTTGAGACTGCCAGTTTGTCACTTGATGGATGGAGATGGGAGGTTATCATGTTGTCTAGGGCACTTTATCCTGACTATCAAGGTATGGTGACAAGGAAATGTATGTGGGAAACGTTAGATAGCCTCTGAAGTACAGTGATAGAATCAGTGGAGGATTACAGAAACTCACTATGTTCAGGACTACTAAGGGCTCAGCACCTCAGGAATAAAGTTTGTCCCCCCCACCAAGATAAAGAACCTCTGGCAAGTTAAGTGCTGGCTAAGGACAAATGAATATACAGTGAGTGGGGGATGAAGGGATTTTTATATGCCACCCCTGGCCTTGTTGTGAAGTACAAAACCAGAAACTGTAGTCACTAGACATATTTTCTCCTTGCTTGGTCAAGTGCACATGTACAGATAGATGATTTCTCCCCTTTTTCCTGTCTCATTTCTCGGCATCCATCGCATAGTGGTGGTTCTCTTTATAACTTGGCCCAGCAATTGCAGGTATCACAATGGAACTGTGATTGGTCAGATGTCTCCAGAAATTGGGCACAATGACAGGTGGAAATGTGGGTCCTCCCTTTTGCGGGGGAGGGTGAATACATTAAACTATACACAGGAGCATGGGGGAAGCAGAGAGTCTACAATGGCTACTATTGTGTTTGAAGGTTTAAATGTGAGAAGGCTGTTTCTGGAAACAGCAGAACCAAAAGGGAGGACAGGGACAGGCTGTAGATGCTGGAATACTGCGCCACCTTGCTTTGGCCAGCAGAAGTCAGAGTTCCAAAGATTATCTTCCTCATCCTCCATAGAGACAGGGTTCTACCTGTGATTCAACCTCCACCAAGCAGTCACACCCACCTGAGATCTGGAAAGCTACATCAAACACTGGGGCAGTAACTTTGCATATGTCAAGCAGTGGACAGCATTAACTATGGAATTTCTGCTGCGGTGGTGCTGTTTTGGTTGGGGTCTTCTCCTCCTTGCTTGACCCCTGGAAGAATAACACCCAAACTTGATTACCTGTCCTTACAAGAAATCCTGTGTAGTAGCATATTATAAATGAACACATTCTGTTTAAAAAAGCCTGAGCAGATCTTTTGCTGCCTGTGACTAAGACCCTTGAATAACACAGAGGCTCATAGATATCCACTAGTTGATGTTATTACTGAATAAGGGAAAGGTTACAAGAGAAGTTCAAGCTAGAGATCTGGAAGCCATCTGCAGAAAAGCTGAGGCTATGGAAACAGCTGGGATCTTTCAGGATGGGGGATTCATGTGCCAGCCAGGAGAAGGCCAAGAATGGACTATGTCTACCAAGCTACTCTAAGAATCACATGAAGTGATGCTAACAGAAGAATATGGGAGAAGGTTAGGAACTGACCTTTTGGAGAGAGTGTTTCTATCTTCCCTTGGCCACCTGAGCCTCCCAAAAGGAAGGAAAAAATTCAGCACTTAACTGATACAAAAAAAAGATTTGGGGCAAATTTGGTTAAAAGAAAAAAATGTTTTATTTGCTCAATCACTCAGATAAATATATTATTCAACATGTGGTTACCAAGTCTCCCATGTTGAGTCTTGTGTTAGCCAAGGAGGTGAAATGCATGGCGCAACATCCTTGCCCATGTGGGGCTCACATGACTTGAGAAGACAGACACCAACCCACCTGTCACCCAGGCTGGAAACAGCAGGCATCTTTGACTCTATCTTTCCTGGAATTCCCACATTCAATACAAAGATGAATAAAATGCAGTCTCTGCCTTTGAAGAGCCACAGCCTGTGGGTTTAGAACCATTCGCAAGTCTTCATATCCTCCACACAGGCAGGCAGTGAGAGGGAACGCTGACTGTGGACATCCAGAAGCCTTCCAGGAGGAGGTGGGAACTGAACTAGGTCTTAAGAGATGGGTGATAGGAAGTGAAACCCAGGAAGGGAAACAGCTTATGCATATATGGAACAAGAAGACTCAAGAATCAAACAGCACTGAGAGATTAATTGTAGCTCAAGCAGGAGAATTTGAATAATAAGAGCAGAGGCTTGAACTGAGAGAAGACTACAGACTGTGGGTAGCTGGTCTACTCTGATAAAGCAGCTGGAATATACAGGAAAACATCAAACACTTTTAACTGTAGACCTGCGAGACAAGCAGGGGGATCTCAGTCTTTGTGGCATATTGCAACATCCTTGTGAGAATAAGGCATGAGTGGGCCATGATAAAGACAGTAGGGATGGAGGAAAAGGGAAGATGCTCCTTATTTGTGGGGTCTTGTGAATGTCTTCCACCTGTGTATGTCCTATCTGTCAAGAGCAGTGTCCCACTCTTCAGTGTACCTCCAGCACCTAGAACATTCAAGGAATATGGTTGATGCCTAATAAATGCTGAAGATTGGTGAGCGAAAAGCAAGGGCAACACAACAGAACAAAATGAAGAGAAAGAGTCAGAGGCAATGATCATCAACAGGCATGTGACCACCCAGTAGTACCTTTCAAATAAAACTTCCACTGACTCTACAAATAATGCCCTTTAATGTGTGTATTATTATTCCCTTTTATAGATGAGAAATCTAAGACTAATAAAATGTCCAAAGTCACATAACTGTTGTGTGGCTTCCTCTGAGACCCAGACCCATGCCTGTTTAATGCCTAGACCTTGATCAGCCCTCAGCCCACCAGCCATTTCATGTGTAGATGCCCACACAGGTGTGCAGGACTTGTCAAGTTCTTCATGGCCCTACCTAAGTGGATCAATGTTCCCATTAACCTACTCATCCTCTGTTCTCATCATGCCAGACAACAGCATCACTTCCACTGAAAAAGTCACAGAATCCAAATAAATGGGTCAAATTTCATGAGATGTGGCTCAGGCTACTACCATAAGGAATGTCTAGAAGAAGCAGACCCGCAGGACTGAGAATAAGCAAGCAAAGAAGTAGGTGAGGCACCATGAGGACGTGTTGTTATGGAAAGAAGCCAAGGGTGGAGAAAAGAGAAAGGGGACTCAGCAGCCCCAAATGCTACAGACCCTTTCTTCATGGTCATGTGCTATCATCAGCTCATCCACAGTGTTTTTTTTATTTGCAAAACTGCCTCCCTTTCCATGGCTCAGCATGGAGAAGTTAAATTAGCCTCTGCAGACAAGGCAAGTGGACTGCTTCATTAGTTGGTTGGTTGATAAATGTGATGGTTGGTTGGATAGTGGGTTGCCGGTGGTTGAGTGGGTGGGTGAGTTGGTTAGTGGGTTGGTTGTTGGATTGGTAGGTTGGCAGATTGGTTGTTGCGTGGGTTGGTTAGGTGGTTTTCTCCCTGAATGATAAAATGTTGCTCCTCACAGTCAACAAGCAACTTTTTCCCTGTATCAATCGGTAGATCGGAATTGAGCATTTCCAGTGAGGTCACATCATAGATGAATATCACTTATATCACTTCAACTCTATGCTCTTGATACAAAAGAGAAAGAAGATAAGATAATGTAATGTAGTTGATTTTTTTTTTCTGCCTGTCCACTCAATGAGTAAGCAAGATACAGAAGACAAAAATTGCCTTTTTCCTGGTCACACATCCTTCACAGTATGAACCCCTTGCCAGTTGTGTGTGAATATAGTGTTTTAAGATCATGTTTTAATAATACAAAATAGCCCTTCAATGTAAACCGATGGCTTTATCTAGTGTTCAACCAAAGGAATATCCACCAGTGATGATGCTGTGAACTCTCTGGGAGATCACACTGCAAAGATATCTGTAGGTGCTTTGAGGAATTATCAAAGGAAAAGTGGCTTATTCAGGACTCTGTCATCACACAAAGTTTAAGCCCCACCTAAGAAGCTTCTTGACTGCAGCACATGATTGATGTTCTTTCCACTGGTATTTACTGAGCATGCGAGGTACAGAGTAAGGGTGCTGATGAAATAATGGCAAATGCGTGTCCAACATGATTTTGCCCTTCAACATCTACTGGTTCCCCACATCCACAAACCAGAGAGTTGAATGATCTAGAGATGACTCCATTCATTCATTCATTCATTCATCTAATAAACACTTATTGGACACTATGTACCATGATCTATTCTAAACCTTGAAGACTCGGGGATAAACAGGATGCATGCTCATAATGGCAGAGACTGGCATCTTACAGATGGCTGCAGAATCCCAGGTGAGTACCACAAGGATATTAGTTTCTGTGCTTGGCTTTGTGACATTCATTTAGATGGCTACAGTCTGGTATGTTTGACAAACGTCATCCTCATGTCTTGGAAGTCATGCAATATATTTCTAGAAGAATCACCCTGGTTCTGAAATGACATTTGAATACATGCAGCAGAGAGATGCTGGCACCATGTTGTGTCCTGTGCAATATGGGCCATCAAGGCATTTGCTGGGGCTTGTTCCAAGACTCCCTGGAGGTGTCTAGAGTGCTTCTAACCCTGCACATCCAGTGGGTGTGAAGAAATGACTCCTGTCCCTGTTTATTCATGCTCTGTACTCAATTAGCTCAGAAACAGCTGGAGGCCCAAGTTCAGAAGTAAAACGCAACCCAGGAGTCTTTTAAAAAATCCCTCTCCCAGTGGGAGTTTTTCTGGAAACAAAAGCAAACCCATTTAACTTATTATTGAAATTGATTATCCATTCTGCAAGACTCTCAGTTGTGATTTGCCTGGAAAGAAGAAGGCACATGACCTATGATGCCAGAGGGAAAATGGGCTGGAGCCAGGCAGGGACTCTGCCCCACAGGAGGCCTCCCACAGGGTGACTCACACTGAACTGAGGGCTAGGGTGGGGGAGTCAGAGCAGATTTGTGATGTGTATGATTCAAAACAGCCCTCCCTGTTGGCACGGCTACCCCACCAGCTTCAGAGCTCCCAGACCATGCTGAAAATAACAACCCTGTACCAAGTTCTGTTCAAATAAACAAGAAGCATACAGTGACAGAGACTGACATCTACAAACAGTTGCAGAACCCCAGGTTAGGAATTCAGTACCCCCACCATTCAAGTATGTGGGCTCCAGCAATCTTGGTCAATTAAAAGACATGGGGCACATCAGTCCTGAGTGTTTGCCCAAATTAATAAGCTATCAGACTACTGCATAGGAAGGGGATGTGAGGACTGAGGGGAGTATCCTCGGGGAGTGCCCATCTCAGGGCTTCTCAGTAGGAGCATCCATTCCACCTGCTACTGTGGGGACCCACAGGGCTGCAAAAAAAGCTTTGGGAACTAGTGGACAGCCCTCAGTGCTTTCTGCTCAGAGGGGTTGAATTTGGGAATGAGGCTTGCTTAATATATTGTAAGCATCTCATGAAATGGTCATTTTGCAATATTCAAGCAAGAAACAGCTATTGCCCCATACCCAGGCCAGTAGAATGCACTATACAGGGGCCTGTTCAAGAAATCCCAATCGACCAGTAGGGATGGAGGAGCCCTCTGTTTGGGCTGGAATTTGACTTGGGGACCAGAAGGAAGAGGGAAGGGGATTTAGTCCCCACCCAGGGCTGACAGTCTTGGACGGATAAACTGAAACCAGGTTCATGATCCACTTCCTGGGGAAACCTAGAACAGAGAGACATTAATTCTAATTTGGAACTGGTCACTCATTGATCCATCCATTCTCTGTTCTTAGGGAGCATCCCTGCTCTGTGCAGAGCCTGACATGCATGTGTGCACAGTGGTCACACTTACACAGAAGTGCTTGACTCTTTGATAACTTGCAGTAAAGGTTGCAAGAGTATCGTGGCCAGGTCCTGGGGTTTGCAGTAAAATGTTTTCATCCCGACCTCTCCTCTTACTGGTCGCAGGACCTCAGATGCAGCATTTGTCTCTTTGAGCCTCTTATCTCATCTATAAAGTAGACATGATGGTGGTTCCATATCATGGCCCTGTTGGAAGGGGAAATGGGAGGCTGAGCACTCAGCTCTCTGCTGAGCCCCAAGTGTGTATGCTCACAAACTGGAAAGGTAATTTCCTGTGACTTTTCAGCTTCTTCCACTGCCTCCAAAGGCAGGTGACCTCAGTCCTGGTCCAATCTCTCAGTCCTAGGTATATGGCAGAGAGTCTGGTATCCCATGTGTTGAGTAACCAAGGAAAGGGTGCCCACCACGAGTGACCAGGCAACCTGGGGGTTATCTCTAGCACAGAGAGGTCCAGGAGGTGGAGATGTCAGCTTCATGGACAAAACCAGCCCTGCTGACCAAGGGTTTTGCCTTGGCCAGAGTGTCCTCAAAGCCTGTGGTTGGTGGAATAGAGGCCAAAGGGGGCCAGGAACTGCCCATCCACACCAAAAGGTGTCTCATGAGTTTGGATGGTAGGTTTGTCATAATCTGAGTGGTCTCAGGGAAGGGAACCTAACACCATGGAGAGAGAGTTTAATTTTTTTCTCCATGTGAAAAAGAAACTATTTAGGCAGCTGGTCAACACAGATGAATTCCCTGTGGACGGAAATGCTGTATGCAGATGATGGGTGGGCACTAGGGGAGAAGGGGGAGGTGGCATCTGTCTTGTCTACCCATAAGGGCCTACTATTCTAGGTGAGATAAGAAAAAGGTTTGGAAATCTAAGGAAAACAGGCATTCTGGAAGTCAGTTGGTCATGATGTGACATTCAGCCATGAAGTCTCCTACGAACAGACCTCAGAAACCTGCCCAGACACTGCCATGGGGTAAGGGTGTTTCCCAGGGGATGGTCAGAATAGCAACTGTTACGATGATTTTGTAGCTTTAAGCCAATAATACACCAACAGGTATAATGATTCTAATGCTGAGACAGAAAAAAGTGATTTTATTTCAAAGAACCCATTTAAGACAGAGCCAGCACACACTAGAGCTGACATCAAGGATAGGGGGAAAGCCTGGGCCCAAAGCCGGAGGACACCCACTGAGGGATGGGCCATGAGGAGGCTGGTAGTCCAGGCCCCTTAAGCCAACTCAGAATCCCTGGGAGGGGGACAGGAATAGCTGGTATATGTGGGAAAGGTTTTCTGAAGCAAGAGAAGGCAAAGCCATGCACAGAAGGAAGGGCCAGGAAGCAGAGTAGAAGAGGGATGATGTCCTTTTAGTAATTAAAAGCATCAAATTAATCATGATGCCACTCTGGAAAAATCAGGTTCCCAGCAGGAAACAGGATTCCACTTAGAGGTTGAACTGGAGAATTAATGAAGACAATTTACAGAAACGAGGGCAGGATGGTGAAGCGCACTGGAGATAGACCCACCAAGCCTGGTGACAGCATGCAGCCATGGCTACCTCCTACAGGAAGGGGCAGGTGGGAGAGGCTGTGGGAGCCTCAGGAGCCAGCAAAAGGGACTTGCTAGAACTCCCGCCCCATAGCAGGGTAGAAAGACCATGTCACTTTCTGCTCCTGCTCCTGTAGCCAGAACTTCCATGGGCTGCATCAACAGTGGAGGGAGGCAGAAGCAGTCCACAGAGACTAGCCTTCTGGAGCACAAAGCAGGGCAGGAACGCATCTGAGGGGGCAGATGGAGAGTCCTCAGGTCACCAGCTCATCTGAAGAAGCATCAGAGATGCCAGGGCCCCCACTCCTACCCCTGGCCCCTTGTAGCTGGGATGAGGGGAGGGGCAATGTGTCTATGTGCCTCCTTGTCTGCCCCTTCCGGAGCGCCAGAACAAGGTCTGTGGGGGGGCTCCCCAGGGTTGCCGCTGGTGAAAGGAAGTGTGACGGTCCCAACCCAACCCTGGGGGAGGGACTGACCCCTTGGAATCCTCCCAACAGCTTTGGGGTGGGCAGGCATTTTTTTCCTGGGTTTAAAACTACTCAGTGGCAAGGACAGAAGCCAGAGTACTAGGATAAAGGGCACTGCAGAGCAGCTCCAGAGGAAGACTCCCATGGCTTCTAAATGAGTCCTGCCTGGTTCTAAACACTGAACTCATAGGTCTAACCCTTGCCCTCTCTGAACCTTCTCATCTGGACAATGGAGCACCGAACACCCCCACAGAGCCGGGAAGCCTTCTGTGTGTGGTTTTGGCCTCCTGCTCGATACGGGCTCCCTTTGGCTCTCAGCTGGGCCCTGTCGGGAACTGACCAGGAGACAAGCAAACTCTGGGCCTGTGAGTACAAGCAAGGCTGTCCCACATCCCCAGCCCATGCACCTAGAGCAGAAAACCCAGGGCCCTGCCTCCGCCTCCGGCATAAATATAAGGCCAAGCAAAGAAGAGTTTAAAGCATAAATAACCCGGACGGCGTTCCCCCGCCTCCAAATGGTGTGATGAATACCCAGGAGGATGCTGCCGGAGCGCGCTGCTGTGTGAATGTGCGTCCGCACACGGTCTCTCCATCATTTCTCAGCAGCAGTGGTTCATTAAAAATGCAACTCGTCGTGCCTTGATTATTTTTGTTTTCCTCGTTTCCTGAACATCCATCTTGTCTTAAAACCTGCCTCCTCCTTCAGATTCCTCAATGCCAATTTTCTCCTTAATGGCTTCCTCTGCTCCCTCTCTGTGTTTCCCTCGGTGCCGTCTTTCCTCCACCTGTTTCAGCAGATCAATGTGGCCGTCCTTGATGCAGAAATTGAGTCTGAACTGAAACAGATTGATGCCGCAAAGAGGCAGGCCATACTCTGGACCACAGAGTTAGAAATCCGGGTTGGGAGGACACCCCATGGCACCCTCCCATGGCCTGGGATGGAAGGGGATCACATCCGAATGTGAATTCAGGAAGCCACTTGTCTCTGGGCCTCAGTTATCTAGACTGCAAACTCTTACTGAGATCCTCCATCTCTGTGAGGATCAGATGAGACAATAACTACAGCTTCCATTAACTGTGTATCTCCTTTTGTGATGGTTCCATGCAAGTCCTTGCACCCTTTCAAAGCCCTGACAAGTGAGGATGGAAACTGACATTACTGTAGGATCTGGGGTCTCCAGAACAGAGTTCCAACTTCATCCCCCTGAATTCTTGATAGGTCAGTCATTCAATCTGGATGCACCAAAAACAGTCAAGCCCTAGAGGTGAAGTGTGGGGCAGGGATCTTGGACTCATTCTACCTCCAAAGCCAGAAATCACATCACTCTGTCCTCTGCTTCCTCTTATCTCCTTCTCTCACACTGACTGTCCTACCTCCCTCTTAGGAGGACCCTGTGATGACACTAGACTCACCCAGTAACCCAGAACATCTTCCTCATCTCAGGCGGTTTAACTTAATCATGTCTAAGAAGTCCCTCTTGCCAAGTAAAGTAACATATTCACAACTTCCAGAAACTAAGACGTGGACATCTTTGGGATCCCCGCTAGTGGGGAGAAGAATGAGGAGCTTTCAGGCACTGGTATTGTGGTGCACAGGGGTGTTGGGCAAGGAGAGATGGCCAAGGACAGATTGGCAGAGGACCTGGCAGGGTTGCACACAATTCCAAACCCCACTTCTACCTCTGCTCAGCCACCCACCCCAGAGCAGCCTTTTGGACCCTGAAGCAGGGAGGCCCAGAGGAAGGCAAAGACAAGAGGGGTCATAGGGGCCATGTGGGAGCAGGGCTGGGGGAGGGTGAGTCCAGGGTGAGTGCCGTCTGCTGAAGCAGGCTGAACCCAGAACGAGGACTTGTTGGGAGTTGGTGAACATTAATCACAGCACTGCAGAGCTCAGCTTCAGATCACCTGGGCCTGGCTCCTGGCTCCATGGCACACCAGCTGCAGAATGCAGATAGTAACTCTTGCCTCCTCCACAGGACTGAGAGTGGATTAAAAGATATGAGGGAGATGGAAGAGATGGGAGTACTTGGCTCTTGCTAGGTCCTCGGCAGTGTGTGGTTTCCTTCCTCTCATGGCAGCCTCAGTGAACGTCTCTCTTCTTCCCCAGTCTTCTGGGCTGCCTCTTCATGAGATTGTTTTTTCTCTGGCATGCCCTTTTTTGTTTTCAGTCCCCGCAAAATATCCTCCATTCCCAAGTCCTACTTGCTGAAATGCTGCTGACTATTCAGCATGTGTAAACCTCTCTAGTGAGTGCTCTGCCCTTTCTGTCTCTTACCCCTTCTCTGCTCCCCTGCCTTCCAGCCCTGTGCAAGAGAAGCACCCTAAGATTACTATTATTTTGCATGGAAAAAGAAAATAAAGTGGCATCCCCTATCCATCCTATCTCTGTTAAACAACATAAAAGCCTCACCAGGTGTTTTGTGAGAACTGTTCTTCATAAACTGAGCTCTGCCTTTGCCAGCCTGGGAAAGATATTTCTTTAATATGCCTAGTGATCATGGAGAATGCTGTTAATTACAGCCCAAAGACATAAAATACACCCGATTAAGACAGTGAATTTGGAAGCTCCAGATAAGGAATCCCAAACAGTCTACAACACCGGAGACAGAAGAATCTGCGGACACATGCAGCCATCAATCAAATATGCTTCGCTCCCTCTGACCTTCATCTTCAAGCATATGGCATCCCATTCACCAAGACGAGCAAAATACACCCACCTTCCCTGGGAGGACCCAGCTCTACTCACATCCACTAACAGCTGGGAGGGCAGGGGTCTGAGCCTGGCATACCTTCCCTCCTGCTCAGCTACCCTAAGCCCCTTGCCCTTGCCCAATATCTCTGCCTTCCTGTCCTCTCTGCCTGAATGCTCTCCTAGCCTTTTCTTGACTGCTTGTTCTATCCAACCCAGTAGTCACTTCCTCAGGAAGGTTTCCGGATATCCATGGGCAGGAATGGACTATTTTTTCTGTCCAGCACTTGTTTTGTTCACAGGATTGGGGTGTGCCCTGGGCTAGTAATCTGCATATCATCCCTGACCAGGTCAGAAGACACTGACCAAGGAGCTCAGACACACTATATGCTGTTGGTCACAAATGGTACCAAGTGTCACTGTGGGGACTGGTATGCCCAGAAGCCATTAAACCCTGCTTTGAAATGTGTCACCCATCCAGAGAAGTCCAAGAATGCCTTTGTTGCCTTGGATCCAGGCCACATTTTGGGAAATGAACAAGCTTTGATCCTTATCCTTTTCTCCATTTAAAGTAATTCTGACTGTTCAAGGTGAAACAAGAACAAATTTTGGAATAGAAGTCCAGGCGTCAGATCTTTGAGACTCTGAGTCAAATTTCCATGTGTTTGCATAAAATATTCAAATAGTCTAGAGCTTCTAACTCTAGAGGAGGGTGGCTCCTAACTCCATAGGAGACCTTGACTTCCTGTAGGCTTTGGGCTCGCTGGTCCGCTCCAATCCTCAACGCACTGCGTAGTTTTCTGACCTGGACACACACTCACCTCTCAATGGCTGGTTTATGGTTGTAAAGCCGCAGCCTGCCTGGGACCCTCAGCTCCATCTTCCTCTGCAGCAGGGAGGCCTGTGAGCAAGACACTGGGAGCTGGGGGACACCCAGGTCCTAGCCCACCTCTAGCCATATTGGCTGTGAGATTTGGGGCAGGTCCCTTCCCCTCCTGAGGCCTCTATGCTCCCATATGTAAACTGCTGTGAGCTCCCACCCTGAAATGGTATAACAGGCTGGGTGCTGGAAATACCTGGCTCTCTGCACCTTGACTAAGGCATGGCCACCTTGGGCTGCACTAGTAAGACCCCCACAGCCCTGTTAGTGATGGGGGAGATGGCCAGGCACTGCACATACACACAAAGACCAGACTCACTTCCCACCTTCCCAAACCTTAAGCAACAAGATAGTTTCAGTCTCCAGCTCCTCAGCCTGTGGGGTCTGGATACAAGGCTGACTACGTGGACGGCCTCCAACCCTCAGCACTGCCCAGAGCTGGTCGGGGGTGGGTGGAAGGTGTGAATTCTCCCCAGTTGAAGCAGGAAGCCTGCCATCAGCAACAGGTAGCCTATTCAGTGGAGACTGAATGACACAGGCTCCTCAGGGGAGGCACCGAGCAGAAGAGCTCTCCCTCCTCCAGAGAAAGACCATCTCATTCCCAGGGGTCCACTTGGCCTGACCTTCTCCAGACCCCAACTGGCCAGGACACCTGCCTTCAATACCCCAGTACTCCATTCCTTTCCCCTCCCTATCTCGCAGCACAAGTGCAGGCCTCCCCCAAACACATGCACAACACACATATACTGCACACACCCCACATACAAATGTACTACATATACCACATAATACACACATACATGCACTACACACCACTTGTGTTAGGCCCACCGAGGCAGCACCTCCAGAGAGGCGTTCAGGGTAGGAGACATCAGTGAAGAACAAGGCACTGACCCTTAGGACAGACCTTGGAAGGAAACTGTATACACTGGGAGTCAATGTCAGCTAAGTGGTGCAGGGCTCAAGCTCTGGAGTGATCATGGAGCCTGTGGCCTAGGCAGTCCTCTAGTCTCCTCTCTATAAGGAGGGAGAGTGTGTCCCTGTGCATAGGCTGTAGGGATAGCTGGTGGGCTCCTAGGTGTCTGGTGTGCTCTCAGCCTGGCCTGTAGGATGCTCTCACACATGCCAGCTGGCTTGCTGCTATTGCTGCTGCTGCTAAAGCCATACCTGTAGGCTCTTTTGTGCTGGCCAGGGCAGCAGCTCACACAAGTACATGTCACACTGACTGAGGTCCAACCAAGACCACTGGCAATGGGCAGAAAGGCAGAAAGACTCAGGACTCAGCCCTGAGCCCTGGAACTTGCATGCTGTGGCCCTAAACCCTTCCCCTTGGCTCAAGGTACCAAACTGATGTATAACAAACCACCCCAATCCTAGCAGCACAAAGAAAAGCTATTTTATTTGCTTATAACTCTGGTCAGGAGCTGGAACAGGGCACAGTGAGCACAGTTCATCTCTGTCCCATTGTGTGTGGGCTTCAGGTAAGGGATTGGAAGTGCTGGAGGAGAGCGTGGCAAGACACCCCCAGAAGTCTGGAGCTATGTTCTGGCCATCAGCAGGGCACTTCAGTTCTTCCCCACCAGCCACTCCATACAACCAGCCTGGGCCTTCTCTTAACATGGCGGTTTCAGGCCAATTCAACCTTACGGGGTTACAAGAGGCCAAACTACCAGTGCACTTACAGAGCTGGTCCAGGACCGACTCCACATCTCACCCACTGTCTCCACTGGACAAAGCAACCAGAACCAACCTAGATTTGCACATGTGCAGAGAAATGAACCCCTCTCCACAGGAGGCATGTCCAGTGATCTATGACCATCTTTTATCCACCAAACCTGGGTGCTACCAATCCACACCCCTTCCCAAGATCAGAGCATCTTCTTCATTAATGGCTCCCATACCCCTCCTCTGTCCAGGAAGACAGCAGCCCCTGATTGAGCACCTGCTGGACGTGTGCCAAGCTCCCAGCTAGACACATAGCCTGTATCATCTCAGTTCTCTTACTCATGCCTCACAACTAGACTCTGGCAGGAGGGAATGGAGCCATGATTCTCACTTTGTAGATGTGAGAATTATATCCAAATCACGAAGCCATCACAGTTCAGTGCTCAGTCACTAAGGGGCCAGACAAGGTGTGCAGCCACGTCTGGTCCTAGAACCCCCATCAGGTGGCTTCTCTAAGACCTGTACTTGCTTCTCTAGACTCCAGCACATTGCCAAACAGCTAAACACTTTCCAAGCTGTCTCTGTCCCTTGTCTGTCAAACTTAGGTAGGAGCAAGGGCTTCGTTAATGTGAGAAGTTCACATCAACTAGGTTGGTAAACCATACATGGTGGAGTCCCTGGAATTGGGTAGCAAAGAACTACAATTATAATTTCCAGCTTCATTATGTGTCTCCCTCCCTCAGGTGTTGGGGACAAACACTGAGGCAGCTATGGTCATGTAAGTCTTTGAAATCTGCTCATAAATATTTGCTCGTTAAATAGATGGGCAATTTAGTGGATACTTGATAGGTCATGGGCCTTCCTGAAAGCCCCACCAAGGGGGCAACCCATGGCCTTTGAGGTCTGGACTCAGTTCTCCAGTGTGTGAGGACACAGGGCATCAACCTGCCTTTCTACCTGTAGTGGGTTGGATCGTGACTCCCCCAAAAGCTATGTTCATGTCCCAGAACCTGTGGATGTGATCTTATTTGGAAAAGGGGTATTTGTAGATGTAATGAAGTAAAGGATCTTGAGTTAAGTTCTTCCCAGATTATCCAGGTTAGCCTTAAATCCAATGACAAGTGTCCCTATAAGAGACAGAAGAGGAGAAGGAACAGGCTTATAGGAGGAGGTCAGGAGACAAGAGAGACAGAGATTCCAGTGAGGCAGTCACAAGCCAAGGAACACTGGGAAAGGCAGGAAGAATTCTTCCTAAAAGCTTCAGTGAGAATGAAGTTCTGATGACACCTGGAGTTAGGACTTCCAGCCTCAAGAACTGTTGGAAAATAAATTTCAGTTGTTGAAAGTCACCCAGTCATTACGGCAGTTGCAGGAAGCTAATATACCACCTGGCATGCCCCAGGGTCACTGTAATGGTAGAGGCCATCCCCTCCTGGAAACTGGCTGGGCTGGGCCTTCCCAGAAGCCCTTGCAAGAACATTGGCCATCTCCTGATGCTCTGAGTGCTGGGGACTCTGCAGAAAGGTAGGTCTGGGGACAAGGCCTGGTTCATGCCTTGCTGAGTTCTTTGATCTCGAGTGAGTCTCAACTTCTCTGACCCTGAACATGAACATTTGTGAGACCTAAAGACAATTAGGAGTTGTGCCTGGCAGGCAATAGATGCTCAATTCATGGCATCTGTTGTTGCCAGAGATTTTTTAAAACAAACAAGGGAGACGGGAGGGAAGCCCGGGCCATCGTGAGGGCAGCTGGGATCAGAGGATCAGCTCAATATGCTGGAAAACATCTGCGCCGCAAACAAAGCCGATGCCAGTCAGGGGATCGAAAAAGACAGCCAGTCCGTTTAGTATTGATAAACGGCTCATTAATATGAAACTTTGCTCCATTTAGCATTTCTTATTACCAATTAGCAGTAATGTCTCCACCACACTTGAGACGATTGCAAATTGATGGTATCTATTTTCCTGGGACAAGCATGGCAAAGGGTTAGAACTATCGCACAGGGCAGCTCTAAGCTGGCCATCAAAACTTTGTAGAATACTGCACATGGGCTGGAGAGACCTGGGAAATGGCCAAGCCTAAGGCAGAGAGGCAACAGGCACAGGAAAGTCTTCAAACTGCCCACCAAGCACGATACAGCGCAGGAATATGACTCGCTGAGGCCCTTAGTGAGTTCTCAGTCTGCTGTTCTGGCCAGCCAACAACTCCTATCCCTCTCCCTAGGTGATTGATGACGGCATCTTGTGTCACAAAGTAAACAAAGGAATTGTGCTACCAAGAATTATGGGGGAAATAAAGCCATCTCTCTCCTGGCCCAAACAGATAGCACGAGTTATGGCAGAGCATTAAGCATCCTTTGCGGGGCAGATATACATCGATTTTTGTTTAATGCATCAGCCTGTTTATGTGGTTGGTTATTGGAAAATCTGCCCCCCCCAAAAAAATTGAGCATTCATTTTTGTGGCTTGTCCCCTAGAAGGGATTTCTGGGACTGTTTCCTGGTCCTGGGAATGATGTGAGCCTGGATCAACAGTCAGACAGACCTGGGTTCCAGCTCCTGACTCTGGCACTGAAAGGTGAGCTACCATTGCCAAAGCCATGTCACCTCTCTGAACCTCAGTTTCCCCATCTGTATAATGGGCTCTAGCTGATTGAGAGTCCTCAAGTAAGATGAAGGCAGTTCCTCATCCACAGGAAGGACTGGTCAACGAGTAGGGAGGCACTTCATGCCCAAACCAGAGCCACTGGAAAATGTCCCTCCCGACTCTCCATGGTACTTGTACTGTTCCTATGCATGCCCACCCAGAGCCTGCTGTAATGTTTGTGTATTCACGTGTGTGCTCACATGAGGACAGGTATGTACACAGAGGTGTAAACGGATTCCAACACCCTCAACCTCCAATTCTCATAGCACCTGTTCATTCCCTAATCACAGGATTTGTTCTCTCAAGGGTCTCCTCATAGGTCCACTTTACCCAGGGACCCTGAGTCCTTGTGTGCAGGAGTGCCCCAGGGCTCATCTCTGAGCCCCCAGCACATCCCCAGAGCATGGGCAAAACAAACACTCAATGAATGACTAGACAAACACTTAAGCAAGTATGTAGATGTGCATGTCTCATTCATCTGCCAGGGGCATGTCCTCATGTACCACACGTACTCACACACAGTCACACCTTTCTCTGCCCCAATCAGTGGGACTGAGCCCCAACATGGTGCACTCAGTGTCTGAGCCGCTTCACTGTCCCTGCCTGAGCCAGCCCCCTGCTCACTTCTGGCCTGTGACTCCTTCATGATTTGCCCCTCCTTGCCCACCTTCCAGATTTCCTGCTCGTGTAATCAGAGGGTGTGTGTCCTTCCACTACCCCATACAAACTCCCCATGGCCTCAGGAGACTCCACAGCTCTGTACACCATCAGTACTGGCTCCCCCACAGAATCATCTGTCTCAGTTCCATGTGGTTCTCCTGTGGGACAGAAGCAAGAGCCACAATCCCAAATCAATCAGGACCTGGGATGGTGGGGATACTTGGAAGCTGTAGAGCCAAGATTACAGCCTTAGACCAAGCCCAGTACCTCTCCTGAGTGCCCCATCGTTGCCCACCCAGGAAAGAAGCATAGGTTTTGGAGCCTGTAAAATGTCCTGAGAATAGCATGAGATGGAGCCCTCTAGAGATTCCTATGGCCACCAAGAGCCCACTTGACCAGCAGGGTCACAGGATGCTGCCTCCACTCATATGCGGGACTTCAGAAGAGTCTGCAAAGGCCCCTACCACCCCACTGAGGTCAGAAGGCAGCATCCAGCAGGCCAGACCCCTCTTCCTGTTACCCCTGCCAGCACTTCCACTCACCCAGTTTCCTGACCATGTTGAGCACATAGTGAGGACACATTTTGCGATTAGAATCAGGTGTCCAGGCAAAATTCTGCTTCAGTCCTTACTGACCAAGGGTCCTAGGTGGAGCTGCAGTCGTTTCTCCATGTGAATTAGTACGAGGGTCAATAAAACAATCTCAGCAGATCCCTGGCCAGGGTCTGGCAAGAATGCATACAGTACGTGCTAAATACACATGAGGAGTCATCTTTATTATAACAACCTCGCACCCTAGGATCCTGAACTCCAGGTCCTCTGCCCTCATTTTACTCTCTGTCAGGTTCCAGAATCAGGGCCACTTGGCAATTCATATCTGTCCCCTGACTCACCCACAGTCTCAAGGAAGGGCCCCATGTCATCTATAAGTGAAGCCTCTCAGAGACATGAGGTGGGAGGGAGCCACTCACATTCCTGATTTACAAATGAGGAAACTGAGGTCTGAATAGTTCTTGGTAACCATCTCAGAACTGCAGCCTGGCAAGGTGCAGACCCCAAGGCTCTATGTGGAGTTTTACTCCTAAATCTCATGTCCTGATTTGGTGGGTCATGCCCAGGGCTTGGGTGTAGAGGGTGTGGATTCAAATCTCCACCCCGCCGTTACAGCTATGTGGCTCCATGCTCTCGTCCTGTTTGTCTGGTAGCTCCTCCTGACCACTGCAGCCTGGAGTACGGGAACTCAACCCGCAGGCTCAGTTGGGTGCACCCCCAGGACTTCCAAGCCCCAGGTTCTCTCACTTTGAACACATCACATTTGCTGCTGGATTGTACCAGTGTCCACTCTCAGTGTGAGCAACCAAGGACCAAGCCCTTTCTCCCCTCACCTAGCCTTCCCCTCACCTCGCCTTCCCAGAGCATGGTGCAGTTACTCAGTCAGTGTCAAGGATGTTGGTTATTACCTGGCACTGATCTGACTTTTGCTGAGTGTGGCTTGATCCACAGATGCCTTCAAGGTGGCCTCAGAGAGACCCTCCTCCGGGGGCTGTTGGGTGGCCACTGAAAAGGCCACAGCACAAGGTCTGAAACTTAGTGCTCACCTCATGCTCGGTGCATCTGTTCCATCCCTGCAACGATGCTTTGGTCAAGCTCCCCAAGGCCAAGAGTGCCCCTGTGGAAGTATATATCATGGTTAGAGGAGTAGAGAAGCCACCCCCACTGGCAATGACTGACACGTTGGCCTGGGAGGCCTCACTCCAGGTCCTACAGGGTGACCTCTGAGTAGAGTGACTGAAAGCACAAGGAGGTGGTCATATCCAGGCCCCACCATGACCCCAAAGCCCCTGCTGATGTGGAGCAGGTGTCTTGGACTCAGGGAGACCTTAGCTTATCTGCTGTCTCCAGAGTTAGACTTTGTCTCCTTCGCTTGCCAGGGTAGCAGCCTGACTGGGCAGCACAGCATTTTGTGTCCAAGGAGATGACAAAACCTTTCTGGTACCACTGGTCTCACCGGGCACCTTAGTTGGCAGTTCAAACCCATCCTCCTGTCTGTCTGAGAATGAAACTAGGACCCTCCACCACCTCTGTTCTTGCCCATGCTCCCCCTCCCACCCACAGACCCCTCAACTCCCAGTAAGCAGAGCAGCCCAGGACAGGGTGAAGGGGACAGACAGGCCAGGATGAGATGAAGCGGCTTCTGAAATTGGGTTAGACATTGCACCTACCAATTCTGTTGGCAGACTGGGCTAAAAGCTGCCCCCTAGACATTCCATCCAATTATTTAAATCCCAGCCTCTCTACTCACTATGAAGATTGGACAGGATTGGACATTTATTAGCTAACTGAATGGCTGTAATAAGATAGCAAATCCAAAGGAGCAGAAAATTAAATGTTCTTGAGTTATCTTATTGAAATTTCCCTTCTACGGCTTTTATTGGAGGCGACAGCGCCAGAATTTCAAAGATGCATTTTAAGAGACTTCTTTATGGGGTTACCCAGCAAACGCTGAAGCCATCAACATGAAACCAGCAAGCGAGCTGTCGGGATGGACTACCTCCGGCAAGGCAGAAACACCAGCTCTGCAGCGCGACTCGGGTTTGGCAGCAGATCTGGCCCCACTTACTCGTCCCCAGGGAATCAGAACAAACACCCGCACACTCGGGTGATGGTTCTGCTGATGCAGACATTGCATTTTATTGGGAGAGTTCACTCTTTTATTCATTGAATTTTGATTACTTATTATCATAAGGAGATACATTGATTTCATAAGCAAGGCAGGAAGAATAAACCAAAGAATGAAGCTGCTGTCAGTTCTCAGACCCCGGTTTCAGGAAACAACGATTCTGCTGGAACACAAATGCTCGTCTTGATGTAGACATATCGAAGCCATTAGGGGAGATGTCTATTTGCCCCTGAGATAGAAGATGCGTGTCAGGAGCAAAGCCTGCCAGGGTGCAGAGGGGCCTGGGCCAGGAGCGCTGGGCAGTGAGACTGCTTGGAGGCCCCTCGGGGAAACTATCTGAGGCAGACGCCTCTCATGGGAGGATGGGTGGTCCCTGTCAGGCTTCCCACCCTGACACCACCCTTTCTAGAAAACATGGCCCTATCCCTCATGGCTGTTTTTCTTCCCCTGCAGACTGTGTGGTATTAAAAATAATGATTTGTGCCCGGGTGTTCATTTATAAAGGTGACTGTGAGAAGACAGGAAAGGGTCAATGCCACAAAAAGAAAAGCTGTTGTTACGGCACCCCAAGAAAGGAGAGGCACGACATATCCAGCAGGGCCACAGGGAGGCAGAAAGGAGCGAGGAAAAGGCCTGGGCCACAGGCCTTCTTGGGGTGTCCATGGGAAAGGCCAGATAGGTCAGGGAGGCAGCTTAGCTTTGGCTAAGTCATGCCAGTGGAACTTTGGGCATGGAAGCTGTCCTTGGATGTCTTGTAGCTGGTCCAGAGGAATATTGGCTGTGTGTGAGAGTTAGAGAAAGGAGGTGGGTGAGGTATGGTCTTGGGATTATTTGGTGTGCTTATGAAAGGTGGGCGCATAGCCAGGCAAGGTGGCATGGGCTTATAATCACAGCTACTCAGGAAGCAAAGACTGAAGGATTGCTTGAGCCCTAGAGTTTAAGATAAGACCAGACAACAAAGTGAGACCTCGTCTCAAGAAAATAAAAGCAGGTACTCGGACAAGTTATTGAATGTGTCTAGAAATTAGCTAGCTCTGGGAAAGGCAGTTTCTCCCTAATCAGCAAGGCCTTTGGAGACATCAAACAATCATTTTTAAAAACAGAAAATAAAAGACAATTAATATACAACACAATTTTCTTGCTCCCATACGCAGAGATAATCTACTGGAATTTATAGAAAATATCCCATAGCTGAGACCACAATACCAATTTAGGGATCAGGTACAATGTATTTCCCAAAAGGTGCTCAGGCTCCTGGGCTGTTTACCATGACACCAAATCAAGGAGGGGTCAGGAGGCTCATTCTTGTGCATCTGGACCCAAGTTGTTTATGGGTGATGGGGTAGACGGTGTCTAGTAGGGGTGGTAAGGTCTGTATCTAGGGCTAATGGACAGATAGGTGCCACAGAGCCTGTTGGTGGCAGGTACCACTCATACAAGTGTCCACTGAGCCTCATGGTGGTCAGCACTGTGTGAGGCATAAATTAGGGTCAAGCAAATCGACAAAGTCCTACCCTCGTACCCTGGCCATCCACCAGGAGGAACAGACACAGTGTAACACAGTTACAAATGATGGCAAGTAGTATAAAGGGACAAAGATTCCACACACAGTGGATCCTCAGGCTCTGGGTGAGTCCCACCAGGACTGTTCCTCTGCAGAATTCACTTCTCCGTCCACAGATAAAAGGGAAGACATTTCAGCTGATCCTGGGGGATGGACAGAAGTGGCCCACCATGGCCTGAGGATAAGAGTCCTCTAGGCAAAGAAGGCATAAGAGATGCGGGACATGGTGACCTTGAGCCACTGGGAGAAGTCCATTGGGACTGGAGTATGTGGAGGAAGGGAGGAAACGGCATGAGATGATGTGGGAGAAGCAGGTGGCAGTCAGTTCTCAGGAGCCTGGAAGGCCAGGTGGGGAGGTCAGTCTGTATCTCTGGGGCAGAAGGTTGCCTTTGATGGGTTTTCAGCAGGCTCCTGGGCTGTTTACCATGACACCAAACCAAGGAGGGGTCAGGAGGAGATCATTCTTGTGCATCTGGACCCAAGTTTTTCATGGGTGATGGGGTAGACGGTGAAAGCATATGCTCTGTTGTTTGAGGGATTCACTGCACAGTATATGAAGAACAGATTGGACTGGCTAGGTGGGTGGATGAAGGAAGCCAGCAAAGGGCTGCAGCGACATCCAGGGAAGGTGGTGTTGTGGACAGGGTGAAGAGGAAATTCATGATCCACAGCAGGACCAGAAGCAACAGGCCTTGAGGCAAATTGGATATGGTGCACAGGGTGGAATATAGTCCTAGTTTTGTCCTCAGCGTCCAAAATAGGTGCCTATAACTATTTTTTATTGCTGCCAGGGCAAATTATCACAAACTGAGTGTCTTGATGTAGAATTATCACTTAACAATGCAGATTCTCAGAAGTCCTATATGGTCACTGAGGCCATTTCCTTCTGGAGGCTCCAGGGAAGGATTCATTTTTTTGCCTTTTCCAGCTTTTAGAGGCTGCTTGCATTCCTTAGCTTGTGGCCCCTTCCTCCATACCCAAAGTGCACCACTCCACCCTCTGGTTTTTGTTTTGTTTTGTTTTAGATTCAGGGGTACATGTGCATGTTTCTTACATAGGTATATTGTGCGACGTTTGAGCTTCCATTGAGTTCATCACCTAATAAGTGAGCATGATACCCAATAGGTAGTTTCTCAATCTTTGTTCCCTCTCCCTCCCTCCCCCTTTTAGGAGTTCCCAGTGTCTTAGTTTCCATCCTTATGCCTGTGTGTCCCCACTAGAACATGCAGCATTCAGTTTTCTGTTTCTGTGTTAATTCACTTAGTGTAACAGCCTCCAGTTGCATCCATGTTTCTGCAAAGGACATGATTTTGTACTTTTTTATGGCTACAAATGGTGACTTGGATAAAGAAAATGTGGTGCATACACACTCTCTGCTTTTGTCTTCCATATCTTCTCTCCTTTGCTCTCCTGCCTTCCTCTTTAAAGGACGCTTGTGAATACACTGAACCCATCTGGGTAATCCAGGGTCACCTCCCACCTTAAGGTCCATTGCTACCTCCAGTCCTGGCACAGAGGGGAGGTCCCAGACATGTTTGTTAATTACTGGGATGATCGAATGGATGATCAAGTTTATTGTGGTTCAACTAGGGAAGACATTGAATGCTGAACTGAAGATTCAGGGATCCATTCTGTATGCAGTGAAGGGGCTGTTGTGAGCAGGGAAAAAATAAGACTCTCCAAAGTCTAATTCAGTGGCTCACAAAACATGGTTATGCTCAGTGTCCAAAGACATATTGAGCATTTATGTGTGACAGGCACAGAGTGAGGTCTGGGGACAGGTTTGTGGATCTGAGCAACCTCTTCCTAGTAGCTCACAGGAAGCCAGTGGTGTAGATGACCAATCACAATTTGTGAGAAATCTCAGAGGGTGTCATAAGGTTCAGCAGTGTGACCACGACCTGGAGCATGACAGTGGCCAGAAAAGGTGACCCAGAGAAGAATTTGGAACTCATGCTTGGAAGGTCTGTTCATGGTCCACCAGCTGTATTAGTCTCCTGGGCTGCCATTACAACTTAGGTAGCTTAAACAACAGACATTTATTCTCTCACAGTTCTGAGGGTCAGAAGCCAGAAAGCAGAGTGTTGACAGGACTGGTCCTTCCAGAAGCTCTGAGAAAGAATCAGTCCCAGACCCTTCTCCCAGCTTCTGGTGGTTACCAGCAATCCTTGGCACTCCTTGCCTTGTAGGCACATCCATCTAATCTCTGCCCCTGCATTCAAATGGTCCTCTTCCTGTGTTTCTTTGTGTCCTCTCTTACATGGGTATCAGTCACTGGATTTAGGATCTACCTTAAATCCAGGATGTTTCATCTCAAGATCCCTTAACTAAATGAATTACATCTGCAAATATTTCCAAATAAGGTCACATTCTGAGGTTGCTGGTGGATATATGTTTTTGTGGGATACTACTCAGTCTACTATGCCACGTAAACACCTTGAGGTGAGGGAGATCACACCAAACAGCACCAAGAGCATGGTGTACCCAGAGAAGGAAAGGCCATTCAGTGCCCCCAGATTATTCCAGAAAGATTGAGAACAACTGCCGAAGGAGTTGGAAGGGAAGGAGGAGGATGCAATGCCCTGAACTCAATACAACAGCAGTTAACTGCATGAGTTCTACCGAGAACATTTATGAAGAAGTTGCCTCCATCTGACACCCATTCTAGCATTCTGTTGACGCCTGCTAAATCTGTTCACATTCTGGGCCAGGAAGAGTCATTCTTGCTTCGTGCATTACACAAGACATCTGTAAATTGGATACTCTTTTCCTCCCTTTAAAAAATAATTTCCCTCAACCACCATACAGAGACAATTTTACACTGAGGAGTGCCGGCCGTGAGGCAAGAATTGCTGAGTGTGAGTAGAAAAGGCAGATGTGAAATGATCCCCCAGCTACTGAGGTGCTTTCTGGAAAATGCAATCAAATACTTGATAACTTGCTAATAGTATGGTTATTAAACAGGCTGCCTTCATCTTTCCCAGAGAGCAAGAAAATGTACAAGAATTTGCAACACAATGGAAAATGGGGGATTATGAAAACAGGCTTTTTGTTGTTAATATTTACAGCACTTTATATTTCTAAAAGGTTCATGATCCTCCTTGAGCTTCCAGCCACCCCTCCTAGTCTGCAAAACTTTTCCTCCAAGGTATTGAATACTGATTATCCTCTTACAGAAACTCACCGCTTACCCAGCCCCTGTCCCTTTCAGAGCATACTAGTCCTGGGAGCCCAGGGACCTTGCTCTTCACTCTGACATCCACCAGGAAATTAGTCTCTGTGTGCCTCAGTTTCCCTGTCCTCGAATTGGGAATGAAAATGACATTACCTCCTGAAGGTGTTACAATGTGGCAATGAAATCATAAAAATAGAGAGTGCTCAGAAGGGTCTCTGACATGTAGTAAGCCTGGGTCAATGCTAGCAGGTCAACGTTGAAGTCTACGCTGTACTAAAGAAAGAACAGTCCATCCCCACTGGGATAAGCACTTCCTGCAGTCTGGACAACATTACTATCCACCTAAGAGAGGATAGAAGACAGGAATGGAAGGAATTAGGTGCCCAGGATTGCTGTAGGGAAGGGCCAAGGCATCATTACCAATTGGATAATTGACTGAGATCAGGACCTCAAGATTCTAAAATTCACTCACTCATTCATTCATTCACCAAATATTCCAGGCACTTTACTAAACACAGAATGTTAGTGGTGGAAAGGCCCCCATGATTCAGTCAGTCCAGCATCCCTCCCTCAAGCTAAACCTTTTCACTCCCCAACAACCAGCATTTCATAGATAAGTAAATCGAAGCTCACAGAAGCATGTGACTTGGACAGGTTATACAGACAGTCACAGCAGGGTCAACAGGGACTGAATTCTTAACTCTACTTTCTCTACACACTGCCAGTCCAAACATGAGCCTCTGGTTACATCATCCCATGACAGATAGGGGCTTTCTCTCAGGCACCGGGTAAGCAAAGTTCTCTGGAACCTTCCCACCCATTTACCTGCCATCATTGCCACCCTCAACATACATACCCCATCGTCTAAAGAGGAAACCTTCATGACAAAGAGTGTCAGATGTCCTCAAGACTGTAACAGGACTGAAGCAGAGTAGACAGAAAATGGGATAAATAAATGGAGGAACTAGAGCTGCTTGCCAGTGTCTTCCTCTTCCCTGGGAATGTTCAGAGCCACAGTGTCATGGAACTACAGGGTTATCATTCCTCCATTCTTTCCCTTGGCCGCTCAGAGCTGGTGATTCCATGAGCTGTAGCCTACACTCAAGGTTGATCTTCCCCACCTGCCAAAAGCAGCAACAGTAACTGCAGCAGCAATGCCAGCCCTTTTAATCTTCAGAGCCACCCACTGCTGTCACAGAGGTACCACCTGTGCAATTGGAACTATTGTTATTATCACTGTTTTTTGAATGACAAAACTGAGGTTCAGTCAATTGACTGTCCTGGGTTTATGCAGCAGGCAGCCTCAACTCCAACCTGTTGTCTCCAAGTGCCTGACTCCTTACAAGCAATGGCTTCTTTCCTACCTGATGCAACATTGGGCCAAATACCAAACCTCGCTGAAGGATGCAAATACTGCTGGGGGTAATTGGATGTCCTCCACTTTGTTTTAAGACAGTGCTCTAAAATACACATGAAAGTTCATAAGGGAGGTACAAATATGGAAAGAGGAAAGCTAGAATGAATCTTGTGTTGTTGAATTGGAATTGCAGGTAATGTTGTGAACTCATGGTTTTCAATATACAGACAAGTAAATAAATGCTTGGGGAAAATGCACATGCATCCATGCATACATGTATCTCCAAACTTTTTTTCACTAAGAGGGACTGGCAGCAGTGAAATCCCAGCAAAAATAAAGCACACATGGTACCCAAGTCATACCTGATTGCCATTATCCACTATAAACCAGGGCCCCTTGGAGAACTGTTGATTCCACAGTGTGGGCAGGGAAAGAACAAGATGAGGCTATGAATATTGGGATGTGTCAAAAAGACACAGAAAAGCTCTCTCCTACCAGAGGCTGAATTTATACTCCCCCAAAACAACTCAGAAAAACTGACAAAATATGTGAAACAATGGGTTGCAAGACACCTGACATCAGGCAGCAAAATAGAGTGATCCTTAGAGATGGCAAACAAGTGAAAAAACTCTATGATTGCTCCAGTTTACAACTTTGAGAAGTTTCCAGGTCATGATTCAGGGAGGGAACCCCAGCCAGAGTCCAGTGAACTCCCTGAGTTGAAAAGACACGCAGAGAGTCTGGGAAAGCAAGGGTGGCTGGAGTTCATTGGGTGAAGTGTCAGAGAGGAGAAAGTTGCATAGAAAGAAAATTCCAGAGACTTCCAGAGATCTACAGAGGGTTGCCCTGAATTACTTGGCTGAATATTGATCAGCATATGAATAAGAAGACAAAGACTTAGAAGCCCTGCCCTGTGAACAAGATGGGGTGAGTGATCCTGACATACTCTGGGTCAGTTCCCTCTCCCACCATGTGCAAGTTGTTGGTCCCACACAGGAGGAGTCCTGGTCAGGACACAGCAGCAGGTGATCAAGGCCCAAGTGAAAAGAGAAACAAACCTGCGCTCGGATGGCTTCTGAGTAGGTGCCTTCTGCCAGTGAAGCCCAGCAGCCAATTTCCAGGCTGGGAATGCTTGAATGCAGATTAAACTCTGCTGGCACCTGCCACCAACATCTGGCAGCCAACCCAACTGCCAGATCAAGAAGGATCTCCTACCAGGTCCACACATACAGGACAGGTCTACCCCACCTCCCATGGCAGGAAGCTCACTCTCTTTCATATGATGAGTGCCAACTTGAATGGGGAGAGAATGACACAAAAGATACCTGAAAAAAATTCCCAGTGGGAAGATAATCTGGGCTGCAAACCACAAACCAGCAGACAAGGGGCCCATTTCCCCACACATTCCTCACAAAGTACTTGCAATGGGTCTGAAAACCAATCCAAACAGACTAACCAGAGGAAAAACTCTGCAGTAGAGTTGCAATTTAAGGGTGGAACACGGAGCAGAAGTGAGTATCCCCTTCCCTCTCACTGAGTGATCTATATTGAATGACAGAAAGGGACCTAAAACAGAGGAACATTAACCAGCTTCAGAGCAACAAAACCAAAAAGGGAAGATAGAAAGGGAAGAGTTGATCTTCACAAATAAGGAAAAAAAATTTGAAAAAAGCCACAAGAAATCCTCAGAGTCTTAAAGTGACAGTGCCCCAAAAAGCAGCTATCAGAGCACAAACAATGGAAACCCCACAGAATGACTTACCCCAGATGACAGTCACAGAACTCAGAGATTGGATGACTAAAATGAATAAAAAGTATTACAAAAAACTAGAAGCAAAACTCACTGAAGTCATAGAGGAAATAAATGCAGAGCTGGCCAGTTTCAAAAAGACCCATTCTGAAATACTGGAAATGAAGAAATATATCCTCAAAGTTAAAAAAATACATTAATAAGCATAGGAAGTGTTAGGGTTAAGATTGGGTGAGGGAAAATGGATGGAGAGGTGGAGGCAAGGTGAGGCACAGCACCACTGAAGCCGGCAAGCCGGAGGTGCATTCTAGGAACCCAGAGATCTGAGTAAATGCAAAGAATTGTAACACACAGAGGTGAGACAAGAAAAGATTTATTTAAGAAAAGTTCACCCCCCACAGACAGGGAGTGGGCCCACACTCTAGGTGAGTGTGGCGTCATAGCTCCCCAAAGCCCTGGCTTAAATCCTTTTCTTGGAAATGTTGCATGTGACTTCTTTACCAACTACCTGTGGATGTCTTGGAGAACCTGTGACACAGAGACCCATTAATGCCCACCCACATTATCATTGCCCCTAGAGAAGGGCGTGACAAGGATTCTAATTCTCCTGCACCTTCCCAAACGACATTCCTTAGAGCTAGTGGAGGGTACACCTCCCCTTATCTCCTAGGCATTCCCAGTGGGTAATTTCGGGGATCCATGGCTTCCCTGTAGATAGTGCCCAATTTACTGGAAGATCGAATCCCTACCTGCTCTCCCTCTGAGTGGTTATAACTTTTGTAATTACAAGTTTCATGACTTACAATCCTTGCCCAACGCATGATGTCCTAGGCCTTGTAAATTTCCTTTACTTTAGGCAAACTTGATTGCTGCTATGAGATACCTCTGATACCTGCCCTAGGTCTATTTCTGAAAAGAAAAAGTCAGCAAAGTTAATTTTACTTAAAGTGTGCATTTCTCCAAAAGCATAGCTTCTGATTTCTCATCATTGTGTCAGGGTTTAAGAACAATATGAAAATTGGCTTCCCACTCTCAGTCTGCCCTTTCAGGAAGCAGGATCAATCAGGCAGAGGAAAGAATCTCAGACCTTGAAAACCAAAATATGGAACTTACCCAGTCTGCCAAAAACATAGAGAAAAGGCTCAAAAAGAATGAGCAAAGCCTCCAAGAGATGTGGGACTATGTCAAAGAGCCAAATCTATGCCTGACTGGTATCCCTAATGCAGAAAGGGAAACCAGGCTGACTAAAGAAAGTCCAAATAAACACAATTAGAAATTTTTTTTAAAGGCAAGCTTGACCCTGAAAACTCAAAAGTTTATTAGAGATAACTATGAACACCTGTATACAATAAACTAGAAAACCTAAAGGAAATGGAGGATTTCCTGGCATCATACAACCTCCCAAGGTTGAAACAAGAAGAAATCAAAACTCTAAAAAGACTAATAGCAATCCAGAAAATTGACTCAGTCATAAGTGAAAGGATAGACCGAGAGTGGGAAGTCATTTTTTTTTTCTTGTTTTTAAACCCTGACATGATAAAGAAAAAGTAGAAGCTATGTTTTGGAGAAATGCATATTTTAGGTAATGATTAACTTTGCCAACTTTGTCTTTTCTGAAACACAGACTTCTTAAGCATGACCAGTATCAACCCATTGTATACTCAGTGCATGGTGACCAGGACCCCCCTTAGAGTTTTCTGTCCAGACTTCCTGGTGCCAAGCATCAGAGGTATCACATAGCTTTTATCAGTAGGTCCTGGCAGAAGCAGCAATTAAGTTTGCCTAAAGTAAAGGGAGTTTACAAGGCTTAAGACATCATGCATTGGGCAAGGATTGTACAAGTCATGAAACTTGTGATTACAAAAGTTATGCAGATCTCAGGACTTGTGACCACTCAGAAGGGGAGCAGATGGGGATTTGATCTTCCAGTAGATTGGGCACTGTCCACAAGGAAGTCAAGAATCCCCCAAAGCTACCCACTGGGAATGCATGGGGGTAAGGGGAAGTGAACCCTCCATTAGCTCTAGGGAATGTTGTTCAGGAATGTACAGGAGCACTAGAATCCTTGTCACGACCTTCTCCAGGGGCTATAATATAATGGACAGACATTAGTGGGTCTCTGTGTCACAGGGTCTCTAAGACATTCGCAGGTGGTCAATAAGGAAGTCACAGCAGTCACATCTACCTAATTGCAACCTCTCCAGGGGAAAGGATTTAAGCCAGGGCTCAGGGGGCTATGGGGCCACACTCATCTAGAGTATAGGCCCACTTCCTATCTGTGGGAAGTGAATAGTTCTTAAATAAATCTTTTCTTCTTTCACCTCTTTGTGTGTTGCAAATCTTTGCATTACTCAAATCTCTGGTTGCCAGCATGCAGCTCCAGTATGCCAGCTCCAGCGGTGCTGCGCCCCTCTCTATCCAGCCTCACCCTCCATACCCCAACAATAAGAAACCCCACTACCATAAAAAGCCCTGGACCAGTTGGCTTTTCAGTTGAATTCTACAAGACATATAAGGAGGAGCTGATAGTAATCTTATTGAAAGTATTACAAGCAATTGAGAATGATGAAATACTCCCTATCATCATATTGATATCCAAACCTGGCAAAGACCCAACACGGAAAGAGAATTACAGACTAATCTCCTTGATGAACATATATGCAAAAATTTTCAATACGATTCTAGCAAGCAAGATCCAACAATATATCTCAAGGATCATCCACCACGACCAGATGGTCTTTACTCCTGCAATGCAGGGCTGGTTCAACATTCAAAAGACCATAAATATAATTCAGCATATGAACAGATGCAAAGCCAAGAACCATATGATTATTTCATTAGATGCAGAAAAAGCATTTGATAAAAGCCAGCACCCCTGCTTGATAAAAACCCTCAAATACCTAAGCACAGAAGGAACATTCCACAAAACAGTAAGAGTCATCTATGATAAACCTGCAGTCAACATTTTGCTCAATGGGCAGAAGCTAGAAGCATTTGCCCTAAGAATTGGAACAAGACAAGGATGTCCACCCTCACCCCTCCTTTTCAACATAGTGCTGGAAGTCCTAGCCAGAGCAATCAGACAAGAGAAGGAAATCAGGGGTATTAAAATAGGAAAAGAGAGAATGAAGCTATCCCTCTTTGTGGACAATATGTTTCTTAGATAGAAAACCCTAGTAAGTCTGTCAAAAGCTTCCTCTTACTACTAAATGACTTTGGTAAAATCTCGGATACAAAGTCAACATGCAAAAGACAGTTGCATTTTTATACACCAGCAACAAGTAGGCAGAGAACCAAATAAAAGACACAATCCCATTCACAACAGCCACAAAAAATGAAATACCTATGCATTTGCCTAACCAGAGAAATGAAAGACCTTTACAACAAGAATTACAAATGCTGCTCAAGGAAATCAAGGATGACACAAATAAAAATAAAAACAACTCATGCTCAAGGATTGGAAGACTCAATATTGTCATGATGTCCATCCTACCTAAAGCAATCTACAGATTCAATGCAAAACCTATCAAATTACCAACATCTATTTTCACATAACAGGAAATGACAATACAGAAAATCATATAGAAACAAAAAAAGAGTACAAATAGCCAAAACAATCCTCAGGAAAAGGAACAAAGCAAGAGATATCACACTTCCAGACTTTAAACCTTATTACAAAGCTATAGTAACCAAGATGGCATTGTATTGGTACAGAAATAGGCACATAAACCAATGGAACAGGACAGAGATCCAGGAAGTCAAAACATCTTTGACAAAAACCACCAATAACAATCACTGGGGGGAAAGAGACCATATTTAGCAAATGGTACTGAAAAAACCAGCTAACCACATGCAGAAGAATGAAACTAGACCCCTACCTATCACCATTTACAAAAATCAACTCAAAATAGATCAAGAACCTAAATGTTAAACCTCAAGCTATAAGAATCCTACAAGAAAATATAGGCAACACCTTTCTGGATAACAGCGTAGGCAATGGATTTATGACCAAGTCCCCAAAAATCAAATGCTACAAAAGCTAAGATAGACAGCTGGAACACCATCAAGCTTTGTACAGCATAAGAAACCATCAAGAGAGTAAAGAAACAACTCACTGAATGGGAAAAAATTATTTGCGAATTATGCATCCCAAAAGGTCTAACATCCAGGATCTACAAGGAACTCAAACAAAGTGAAAAGAAAACAACTAACAATCCCATTGAAAAGTGGGCAAAAGACATGAACAGACACTTACCTAAAGACAACATACAAGCAGTCAACAGACACATGAAAAAAAGTTCAGCCTCACTAATCATCAGAGAAATTCAAATCAAAACTACAATGAGATACCACCTAACTTCGGTAAGGATGGCTGTCATTAATAAGTCAAAAAACAACAGGTGCTGTCTTGACTGCAGAGAAAAGGGAATGCTTCTACACTGTTGGTGAGAATGTAAGCTAGTTCAACCTCTATGAAAAAATGTGGCAATTTCTAAAAGAACTAAAAATTGATCTGCCATACAATCCATCGATCTCTCTCAGGAACATACCCAGAGGAACAGAAGTCATTCTATAAAACATAAATCATTCTACCTGCTCACACGTTTATTGCCACACTATTCACAATAGCAAAGACATGGAATCAACTCTGTTGCCCACTGAAAGTAGACTGGAAAAGCTGGGCGCGGTAGCTCAAGCCTGTAATCCCAGCACTTTGGGAGACCAAGGCAAGAGTATTGCCTAAGTTCAGGGGTTCGAGACCAGCCCAGGCAACTTGGTGAGACCTCATCTCTACAATAAATGAAAAATTTAGCCAGGCATGGTCACATGCCTGTAGTTTCAGCTACTTGGAAGGCTGAGGCAGAAGGATCACCTGAGCCCAGCAGGTCAATGCTGGGGTGGCAGTGAGCGTGCCACTGCACTCCAGCCTGGGTGACAGAGTGAGACTCTGACTAAAAAAAAAAAGAAGAAAGAAAGTAGACTGGAAAAAGAAAATGTAGCACATATACACAATGGAATATTATGCAATCATGAACAGAACAAAATCATGACCTTCACAGCAACTTGGATGCAGTTGGAGACCATCATACTAAGTGAACTATCACAGAAACAGAGAACTGAATACTGCATATTCTCACTCAAACATGGGCCCCGATCACTAGTCACATTAGCACAAGGGTGGGATCAGCAGTCTCTGTGTACTGCTAAGGGAAGGAGGGAGGCAAGAGGACCAGGGGCATGTGACGACACAAAGGGTACCTGGTCCACTACCAGCCTAGAAGCCAGATTTCAGCTGCATGCAGGCTACTTATGCAATAAATTTTCATTTGTATCCCACAATTCTATAATAAATAAATTTTCAAAAAATAATTACATAGTATACTTTTAAAAGATATCTTTTCTGTAAAAAGCTACAACTCAGGTATAGTCAATAGAAGTAGTGTTCATGTTTACAGTAATATACTGGAAAATAATGTCCAACATTAAAAGAGTATAGTTACTGCTAAAAAGAAGAGGAAGAGGAAGGAGAAGGAGAAGGAGAAGGAGAAGAAGAAGAAGACAGGTCTGAGGTCAGGGGAAGGACCAGCCAAGAGGATTAGGGGTTAAAAGTTATCACAACTAATACACACAGGACCACAGTGAGTGCCTGCCCTATCAGCCACATTGGAAAATCACACATTAGTTTAATATTCAAAAGAGTCTTACCTCAGTAGTGGGGGGATAATTAGCTCTGAACTGAGCACTACTCTAATTTCCAACTAACACATTTTAAAAGCAAGACCTGAAAGGTTTAAACTGTTTCAAGTAACTTAACTGCATCCCAGAATGAAAGCTCAAAATATCCAATTTCAAACGAGGTAAAATTGACAATGCTTGGCGTCCAACCAAAAATTACCACATGTGCAAATAAGTGGAAAAATGTGACTCAGGATGAAGTGGTAAACAGTCAAAACTAAACTCAAAATGATACAGACATTAGAATTAGCAGAGAACATTAAAATGGTTATTATATTTGCATTCCATATGTTCAAGAAGTTAATTATATATGTTCATGAAAGATAAAAAATAAAAATGTCCCAAATTGAACATCTAGAGATGAAAACTACAATGCATGAGAGGAAAAATACACTGGATAAGATTAAAGACAGAAGGAAAGATTAGTAAACCTGAAGACATGTCAATAGAAACTATTCAAAATAAAACACAGAAAGAAAATAATTTTTAAAAATGAACAGAGCATCAGTGAGCATGAAACAGTTTCAAGCAGTCAATACAGGCTCCTCCTCCTAAAGGAGAACAACATGATGTGGGGAAAGAGATAAAATATTTCACATTTAATGGAAACTATAAACTACAGATCAAGAAGTCCAATGAAACTAGAAAACCTAGAAAATCCAATAGAATCTACCAAAAAAAAACCGACTAAAATTAGTAAGTTTTGCTTCTCTTTTTCTTGCTTATGTAATTTCTGATGAGATATTACTTGCTTGCATCATTTGTGATGAGAAATTTGAGTTCCTTGTATATCCTGGATGTTAGGCCTTTGTCAGATATACAGTTGGTAAATAATTTTTCCCGTTCTGTGGGCTACCTTCCCACTCTCTTGATGGTTTCTTTGGCTTTGCAGAAGCTTTTCAGTTTGATGAGGTCCCACCTGGCTATCTTATCTCTTATAACAAAGATTTTTTGGGGTTTTGATCAGGAATCGATTGCCTACTCCAATTTCTGTAAGGGTGTCCACTGCGTTTTCTAAGATTTTTAAAGTTTGAGGTTTTATGTTTAGGTCTTTGATCCATTTGGAGTTATTTTTTGTGTATAGTGATAAGTAGGAGTCCTGTCAATCTTCTACATGGGTTCGGCCAGTTTTCCCAACACAATTTACTGAATAGGTTCTACTCTCCCTGGTGGTTGTTGGTGGAGGCTTTGTCAAAGATGAGTTGGTTGAGAAATTGACGTTTTGCTTCCAGAATCTCTATCCTTTTCCATGGGTTTATATGCCTGTTCTTGTACCAATACCAAGCTGTTTTGATTATTGCAGCCTTATTATAGAGTTTAAAGTCTGTAAGTGTGATACCTCCCACTTTGTTTCTTTTGCTAAGGATTGTTTTAACTATTTGTAGTCATTTGTTTCCATAAGAATTTCTGTACTGTTGTTTCCAGGTCTGAGAAGAATGATGTTGGTAAATTAACAGGTATTGCATTGAATCTGTAGATTGCCTTTGGTAGGATGGACATCTTAACAATGTTGGTTCTTCCAATCCATAAATTTGGAATATTTTTCCATTCGTTTATGTCATCTTTGATTTCTTTGAGCAGTATTTTGTAGTTTTGTTGTGAACTAGAATAAACACTTCTCAAAAGAAGACATGCAAGCAGCCAACAGACACATGAAAAAATGCTTAGCCTCACTAATCATCAGAAAAATGCAAATCAAAACCACATTGAGATACCAACTGACTCCAGTAAGAATGGCCATCATTAATAAAACAAAAAACAACAGATGCTGGTAAGGATGTGGAGAAAAGGGAACACTTCTACACTGTTGGTGGGAATGCAAACTAGTTCAACCTCTATGGAAAACAGTGTGGCGATTCCTAAAAGAATTAGAAATTGGCCTTCCATAAAACCCAGCAATCCCCCTTCTGGGAATATACCCAGAGGAACTTAAGCCCACTCTACAAATAAGATACCTATGCATGCATGTTTATTGCAGCACTATTCACAACAGTAAAACAATGGGACCAACCATGCTGCCCATCAAAATTGGACTTGATAAAAAAAATGTAGTACATATACACAATGAAATATTACACAGTCATCAAAAAGGACAAAATTATCGACTTCACAGCATCTTGGATGGATTTAGAGTCCATGATACTCAGTGATCTATCACAGAAACAAAGAACTGAGTACCACACGTTCTCACTCATAAGTGGACCCTGAACATTTACCATAATACTATAAAAAGGGATTGACAGTAGCCAGAAACTGCCAGGGGAGGGAGGGGGGCACATAACATCAATAAAGGTACCTGATCTCAAACCAGGCAAAATGGGGAGCAAAGGGAGGCCCAAACTTTACCTGTATGATGACCACTTGTATACCTAATCCTGAATTGTACCCCATATCTTTAAAATAAAAAAGTCCATATTTTTACAATGCCAGTTCTTCCCAAAATAATCTATAGATTCTACACCATATCAATAATACAGATTCTACACCATATCAATACACCAGATTTTTTTTTGCAGAATTTGACAAGCTATTTTTTAAATTCCTGTGGAAATGCAAGGGACCTAGAACAACTCAGCAACTTTGCAAAAGATGTACACAGAAAACTAACATATCCTGATAATGAGATTTATGACAAAGCTATAGTAATCAAGAAAATGTGTCATTGGCATAAAGTAGACAAACATATCAATGAAAGAGAATGCAGAGTTTAGAAAAGGCCCACATGAACAATTGTTTTTTGATAAATATTTAAAGGCAATTCAATTAAAAGGGATACAATGTTTCACAAAAGGTACTGGAACCATTGGATATGCACAAGCAAAATTTGCACTTCAATTCATGCCTCTCATCATATAAAAAGTTAACTAAATGCACAGCTGTAACTTGTAGAAGAAAGCATAGGAGAAAACTTTTATGACCCTGAGTTAGGCTACGTTTTCTTAGATGTGATGCCAAAAGCATAATAAAAACATTAAGTTAAAATTTCTGCTTTTGTGAAAGACAGATTATATACAGAACTATCAAAACTCAAGAACATGAATAATCTAATTTTGTTTAAGGCCAAAAATTTCAATTAAAAAATACTTTACCCAAGAAGCTATACAGATAGCAAGTAAGCATATGAGAATGTACTCAGCACCAATTGTCATTAGGGAAATGCAAATTTGTAACTATAATGAGATACCACTACACACAGACTAAAATAGCTTACATTAAAAATACTGACCTTACCATATGATGAAGATGTTGTGGAAAAACAGAAACTGACAGAAAATGAAACTGCAAACTAATAGAAACAGTTTGGAAGTTTTTTACAATGTTGAACTCACGCCTACTGTTACTGTCACTGAATGTCAATGGATTCTGTCACACCACTGCTGTTTGCCAAAAAAAAAAATGTAAGCCTACGTTCTTCAAAGATTTGTGATTTGTACATAGATGCTCATAGCAGCTTTATTTTGTAATATTCAACTACATTTCAATCAAGCTGTTATTTAAAAAAAAAAAAAGATACAAAGGCCAACTTGAAGGGGCTCCCACTGGCTAAATTTGGGACAATGGTAGCATCAAATAAAGTTTTGAAAATGACATATTTATTCCACTGAATAACAATGGGATCTCTTAGTACACACTGATATTAATTAATGTTAATTAATATTTATTAATTAAATAGCAGAAAATTTTCTTTAGTGCAGAAAGATGTCAAATAACAAGTATAGAAGGAATGATACAATTAGAAAATCACCATTTACAACCTATATAGTAATAAGTAACTCAGGCAAGAAATATCAAAGGATACTAAAACTCATAGGTTAAAATGGGATGAGAAAAATCATTTTGTATGCTCTTATAGTATCTCCCCCACAGAGTATTTATAAATTGCAAAAAAAAAAAAAAAAGAAGAAGAAAACCGGTTACCTTATTGCAGAGAAACCAGGAAGATACCAGGTAATTACAATAGATTATATTTTCCAAAGATGCCCTCAACTACATGCCCTATTCCACATGCTCTTCCTATAACGACTTTGACACCCCTCCCAATGAGTGGTGAGAACTCTCCCCTTCTTTTAAACATGGATTGGTCTGTGTGACTACCTGGATTGATAGAGTGTAGTGCATGTAACACCAGAGGATAGGTCATAAAATTGTCTGACATTTCTACCTTGTTTTATTAGAATGTGTACTCCAAGGAAGCCAGCTGCCAGGTAAGAAGTTCAATAATCCTGAGAATGTGTTCTTACATGCTATGGGAAAGCCCATACTGGTCCTAAGACTACATAAAGGGAGCGAAAAACCATCTAGCCACCAATTCCAGTTACTATCTCACTGCAACCACATGTTAGAGACCCCAAACTGTACGATCCCAAGTCTGAGCCATTCCTGAATTCTTGATACACAGAAACCATCAAGATTATAAAACTGTGGCTTTTATGCTGCTAAGCATTAGCCTCTGGAACTGGGGGAAATTGTTTGTCAAACAGCAATAGCTAACTGGAACAATGATAAAAGTTAACATCACTAATAAGAGAACTCAACCTCACATTACATTTGATAGGATACAATGACAACTATATAACATCACAAATGTAATAATCTGGCCAAAGATATATAAACTGGGTCTAATCAGGAGGAAGTATCAGACAGTCCCAAATTTATGAATATTCTACAAAATGAGTGGCCTATAATTCTCAAAAATATCAAGGTCATGAAAGTCAAAGAAAAATTGAGAAACTATTCAAGGAAAGTACTAAAGAGGAAAATGCATAATTCTGAATTAGATCCTTTTGTTGTAAATATCATTGTGAAAATTGGTGAAGCCTGAATAGTGTCTCCAAGTGAAGGGTATTACTCTTGCAACTTTTTTTGTAATTCAAAAGTTCAAAATAAAAAGAGAAAGAAAATGCATGGCCATATGCTATAGTTTGTATGTGGTCTGTCCATAATTCAGGTGCTGCCCATGTGATAGCATTACAGAATGAAACCCTTAAGAGATAATAAGGCCATGAAAGTGAATCCTTCATGAATGGTATTAAGACCTTTTAAGAAAAGTTTCATTCTGTTTCATTTTCTGCCATGTAAGGACACAATGTTCCTCATGTTCCTCTCCCCCAGAGGATGCAACCCTCTGCTGGCAAGAAAACCTGCCAGCATCTTTATCATGGACTTCCCAGCATCTAGAACTGTGAGAAATAAATTTCTGTTACTTATAAATTACCTTGTCTCAGAAATTCTATGATAGCTGTACAAATGAACTAAGACAGAAATTGGTACCAAGAGTGGGGTGTTGTTATAGCAAATACTTTAAAATGTGAAGTTGCTTTGAAACTGGCTAATGAGTAGAGGCTGGATCCGTTTTTAAGTGATTGATGAAAATAATCCATGCTACCATGAAAAGAACATTAAGGGCAATCCTGATGAGGGTTCAGAAGAATAAGAAAGCTATAAGGAAAGCCTCATTTTTTTCTTAGAAATTACTTAAGTGGTATGGAATAGAGTGTTGGGAGTAATAGGGACAGTAAAGCTCATTCTAATGAGGTCTTAGGTGAAAATGAGGAATATCTTATTGGAAACTAGAGGAAAGGCCATTCTTATTATAAAGTGGCAAAGAGGTTTGCTGAATTGTTCCTGTTTTAGTACTTTGTGGAAGGTAGAAAACTTAAGAGAAATGAACTAGGATGTTTGATGGAGGAAGTGTCTAAGCAGCAAAGAGTTCAGGATTCTGTATTGCTTTTCTTATCTTCTTATAGTAAAATGTGAGAAGAGAAAACTTGTTTAAAGATGGAATTTATAATTAAAAGTCAAAATGTAAGAGACTTAGGAAATTCTCATTCTGGCCATATAAAGAATAAAAAAGGGTGTTTAGGAGAGAAAAATAAGGGTGGGGCTCAGCAATAGTTTATTGAGAATAGTACACATAAAAGGAAATTGGATATTATTCATCAAGAAAATGAGAGAATGATCCTGAAGGCGTTTCAGAGAACTTTGAGGCCTCCAGGCCCATCACAGGCTCAGAGTCAGGGCCTTACGGATAGAACAGCTTCCAGAAAGGGCCCCAGGACACTTGTGAGACCTCAGGGTTCACTGTGGGGCTGCCTCAAGGGCTACCTCATCTGCTCCCTGCATTTCAATGCAAAGTTTGCCTTGACTGCTACAGCAGTGGTTCAAGTAGCCCCAGGAACGGCTGGGACCACGACTCCAAAAGGTACAATTTTTTTTTTTTTAGTTGGAGTCTCACTCTGTTGCCCAGACTGGAGTGCAGTGGCCGCTCCTGGCCACCGCAGCCTCGACCTGCTGGGTTCCGGCAATCCTTCCGCCTCAGCCTTCCGAGTAGCCGGAACTACAGGTGAGCGCTACCACGCCCGGCTGATTTTTTGATTTATTGTAGAGATGAGGTCTTGCTGCCCAGGTGGGTCTCGAACCCGCGGGCTCAGGCAATCCACTCACCTCAGCCTCCCAAAGGCGCAGGATTACAGGCTGAGCCACTGAGCCCAGCTAGAAGGTACAAATTTTAAACCTTGGTTGTATCCACATGGTGATAATTCTGCAAGTGTGTAGAATGCAAGAGCTATGGGAATATGGATTCTTCTTTCTACATTTCAACAAAGGATGTTGCAGACATCCTGGAGCCCAGACAGATACCTGCCACAGGAGCAGGACTACCACAGAGTCCCATCTAAGGCAATGCTCAGTAGAACTGTAGAGTCAGGGCTACTGTAGAGAGCCCCCACTAGGGCAGTGATTAGTGAAATCATGGGCTAGGGCTGTCCCCAAGATCCTGGACCTGTAGAGCCACCACCACGCAACTCTAGCCTGGGAGAACTGCAGGCCTTTGACTCCAAATCATGAGACCTGCTATACAGGTGGCACCCAGTAAAGCCAGGGGGATGTGGCTGCCTGAGGCTCCAAAGGCCCAAACCCTCACCCCAGTGTGTCCAGAATGTGGAACATGAAGTCAAAGATTATGCTCACACTTAAAGATTTAATGTTTGTTTTGTTGAGTTTTGGACTTACTTGAGGTCTGTTACTCCTTCCTTCTTGCCTATTTCTTCATTTTGCAATGGGAATGTTTAGATCTGATACCTGTCCAACCATTATTTTGGAAGCACATAACTTATCTGATGTCACAGCTTCATAGCTGGAGAGCAATTTGCCATAGGATGATAACTAGATGAGACTCTAGACTTCAGACTTAAAAATTGATGATGGAATGAGAAGGACATGAATTAGTTGGGAGGAAAGGGGTAGGGGCAGAATGCGATGGTTTAAATATGTCCTCTCCAAAATTCAGGTGTTGCTCCTGTGAAGTATTAAAAGGAAGGGCCTTTAAGAGGTAATTAGGCCATAAAGGCTGCTCTCCATGAATGAATTAAGGTTCTTAAGGAAGAGGTTTCACATGGCATTCAGACATTTACCCTTCCACTTTCTGTCATGTGAGAACACAGCACTCCTCCCCTTCAGAAGATACAGGCCTTACCAAACCTGCTGGTGCCTTGATCTTGGACTTCTCAGCCTCCGGAAGTATAAAAAAACAAATTTCTGTTCTTTATAAGTTACCTAGTCTAAGGTAGTCTATTATAGCAGTACAAACACACTAGGACACCCTACTTTGCTAAATTATGATGAAAGGGTTTGTGAGTGTTCAAAGCTTGGAAAGGAAGGTCATTTCTACCCCATTCAGGGTTCTTTATCCCAATCCTGGGTATTCATTAGGCAACAAGACTCCATTTAGACACCAAGATCAAAGAAACGCTACAGTCCATTAGGAAGCTGACTTGGCCACAAAGGTCACAGAGGGTATCAGAGAAAAGGGTCTTTGGGGGGAAAAGGTATTGGGGAAAGGTATCAAAATGTATTTTGATGACCTCCTGAGGTCATCATTTTGCATATGGTTGTTAATAATGCAACGTTGAGTCTATTAAACAGAGTAAAAGGTAACTTTGGCCTATGGGAAAGAACCATTATGCAAATTCAGGCAGAGGAAAGCTTTTTAAAATGCACATACTTAACTAAAGCATCCAGAGTTCTGGTCATTAGTTTCTTTTAACAATGTCCCCAAGAAAGCATTGTTTCCACCAATTGCCATTGAATGGAGAGCTAAGAATTTGGACTCAAATGAACCAGAGCACTGACTCCAGATTGCTGCTTTATCCACTGTGGGGCACTGAGGATGCTGCTTAAAGTCTCTGAGACCCAGTGTTCTCATCAGTGAAAAATATTTTTTGGATCTAATGTTCTTTTGGAACTCTAGTTAGCATAGAATCTTCAGGGTGGAGCCGTCCAGAGATCTGCAATGTTAAAGCCCTGGCATAAATGTGCACTCTCTGAAGCTTGTCTCTGGAATCCACCTGCACCATCCTAGCTGTGGGTAGCAGGATGTCTGCTCTGCAGCCATGGAAACAGCCCTCAGAAAAGCAATTACTGCACAGGTGTGTACTTTAGATCTGAGATATTTTGAAATTATTTATAACTGTAAAAGTAATTAGTCTACATAATGAACTAATCACTTACTGGAATTTGGGATTCTTTTGGATTTCCATGTAACACTCATGTATCCAGCAAAATTTAGTTTTCTAAATGCTGATAATTAAATAAATTTCAGTTTTATTTCAATTAAATTGAGCACAACTATTATAGTAGATTTAGAAATTGTTCTGTGTGTGTGTGTGTGTGTGTGTGTGTGTGTATTCCTTCTATCTGCTGGTTTAAAAAGTGAAGTTAAGTGGAAATATGCTGACGTAAAAAACATGATTTGGGGGAACTTTTCATGGGGCAGCTATTATCCTCATTTTACAAACAAGGATCTATTTTAGAAAGATTAATGCTAACTTTAAAAATTATTGAGTGCCACCTCTGAACCAGAAAGTTTGTAGTATATTATCTCATTTAACTCATATAACAGCCAAAATATGTATTATTATACATATACAGATGAAGAAACCTGGTCACAGAGAGGGAATTAAAAGCTGACAAAAACTAGTGGCTGGTTATCAAATAAAGTATATATTCTTTAACATCTGTAACAATTCTAGGAGGAAAGAAACAATTGTAACATCTGTAACAATTCTAGGAGGAAGGAAAAATTATTTTCCAATTTCAGATGAAAAACCAGTAGGTCAGAGATGTTAAGTAACTCATCCAGAATTATCCACAAAAAGTATAGATCCAGGTTTTAGACCCAAATCTGTCTGACTTGAAAGCCCAGAATCTTCCTGAGATATTCTGGCAACTCCAGGCTGCACCAAAAGTGGTCTCACCTGAACTGTTCATTCTGCAGGAACACCACGCCGTCCACTTGAAGAACTCAGACTTCTCCTACAGCATTCATTCCCATAGCTTCCTGACTTACCTACTCCTTCACACAGGAAAAAAAAGAATAACCTGTTTGGCCCCTGGGGCTGGAGGTAGTGTAGGTGTTATCCTTCTTGTCAGTCCTGCTTCAGAACACTCTCCCTTTCTCCTCCATCAACACACCAGTTTTAAACTTCATGTATCTGACTCTTCCTCCTATCACCCTTCCTTGAGTTTATCTACTACTCCTCTGACCACTCTCTTATTTATCAAAGACCCTACCTTCTATCTCATTGGCCCTCTCCTTAATTATTCCTGTTGTTATCCTTGGCGATTTCAATACACAGACAGGTGACCTTCCAGCATCCTCTTAGGTCCTTGTTCTCAACTGATCTTCTATCCTGCTCTCCTTGGTCATTCTTGGGCCACATAATGACATCTGCAATACCTCTTAAATGATCAAGCTACATATCCTATTCTTAGAACACAAGCTACCATTTTTCCTGCTCGTTCTCCTTCTCATCCCAAGTCTAACAATCTTCAGCCCCACTGGGGCCTTGACCCACTGATACAACTCCTTTTGTCTTTCCTTGCCCCCTTCATGTCTTCACTTCAATCCATACACAGCTGACACTTTGTGTCAGTCATCATAACCACTCCTTTGTTGCTTTTTTGGCCTGGAGCATTTATATGCCCCAATATCCCCACATCTCCCTCCCTCGCTTCCTGCAGATCTTTACTAGTAGATAGCTTTTCAGAGAAGCTATCCCAGCCACTCTACCCTAAAGTTACCCCAACACTTTCTACCCTCTCCTTTATCTTTCTCCTGGAATGTATATCTCATACTATACAACTTCCCCTTACTAGACTGCAAGCCCCATGAAGGAAGGGATTTGTGTCTGTACAGCACCAGGAACAATACCTAGCACACAGCAGGTGCTCCTAACTATTGAATAAACTCCTCATGCCCCACTGTGTGCCCACAGCACTAGCACCTATTTATGGCTTGTTGAGAACATCTATCTTATTTTTTTAAACTATTTGTTCACATAGCAGACTCACCCATGTCTCATTCACCTTTGTACCTCATAGACTAGCAGTAACCAGACAGAGTAAGGACCCAATAAATATTTGTTAAATAAATGAATGAATGAAAGCTAAAAACTGCCGTGTTACTTACCACAGCAAATCAGGTATCCAAGAAATTGATCTCTTGTACTTCTTGGAGACTTAGTGTAGAGCTTTGGCATAGAGCAATCTGTTCCATCTAAAACATATGGTCAAGAACCCATTTGTCTCCCGATACCACTCCTCACCCTCACATATCCTTCTTACTTTCTCAACATCCTCCACACAAGGTTGTCACCACTTAATTGCCTCCCAAACTAGCCCTCCCTCTCACAGTCGTGATATCTTGCCTGATATAATAAACAGTAGAAGCTACATTCAAGAATGGAGAACAGCAGGGCTTTTCATGTTTCCATTTTGGAGGTTTCATCTGGAGCTTGTATCCCCTGTTTGTAGGATAGTCTCAGCATGCCATGCAACCTTTTAGTTTGTTCAGCACTTTCCCAAGTGGATCTAGGTGCTCCAACATCTTGGACCCAAGTTCACCATTCAAACTTTTATGTGCTACTCCTCTCTGCCCCCAGGCTTATCATCAGCACATCCAAACGAGACAAACAATGTCCAAAGGAGTCTTTATGGCCGGGCTCAGTGGCTCAGCCTGTAATCCCAGCACTTTGGGAGGCCGAGGCAAGTGAATTGCCTGAGCCCACAGGTTCAAGACCAGCCCGGGCAACTTGGCAAGACCTCATCTCTACAATAAATCAAAAAAATCAGTCAGGCATAATAGCGCGCACCTGTGGCTCTGGCTTGGAAGGCTGACGGGGAAAGATTGCTGGAGCCCAGCAGGTCGACGCTGGGGTGGCTGCAAGCATGCCACCGTACTCCAGTCTGGGCGACAGAGTGAGACTCCAACTCAAAGAAAAAAAAAACAAAGGAGTCTTCACAGGAAGGAGGTAAAGATGTGAATGCATTCCTCACTCTCCTAGAAGGATAAAGGGAATTCAAGATGACTATCTTGAAGGTGGCAGGATGGTGGCACGGGTATCAACATTATTAAAACTTCAAAATGAGAGCATGCCAGGGGTGGAGGAGCAGAAAAGAGTAAACCAGGAAACATTTAAAATCATCTATTTTCTTGGTGTCGAACACATGACCTCAAGTGATCTCACTTTGGCTTCCCAAAGCATTGGGATTACAGGCATGAGCCTGGCCAAGATCCTTTACTTTTTATTCTAGGCACCTGGCATGGTTGTCCCTGATTCCATCACTCCTCTCTTCTTAAGCTGACTCAACAAGCATTATTGTTGATAAGAAAAATGATATTTTTTAAAATAGCTGAACTTTGCGTTTTTGTCATAGCCACGGCAATTTTATACTGATTATGCCACTTGCCTGTCATAATGCTCCTGAAAGACAGGTGTTAGCTTTATGTCCATTGCACAGATGAGAAACTCAGGCACTGACACATCAAGTAATTTGTCCCAAGTCACCCGGTCAGTGGTTGGAAGAATGAAGTTAGAACCCCAGGTTTCTGACCTCTAACCCAGTGCCCTTTTCCTCGTGGCCTGTACAACCACATAGGCCCGTTCAGCAGCACCTGGAAGGAACGTGGCTGTGCACCACCAGAGGCCGACTCTGCCCCCATGGTCCCCACCTTGGAGAATCACTAAGGGCTCTTGATCAGCAGCCACAGGCCAACGTATAGCTTCCTAATGTTGAGTTCCTCTTTTTTTTTTTTTTTTTACAAGTTACTTCATTAAAAGGAAAGGTTAGATAAATGCTGTGCTTTGAGTCAATGTAGCCAATCTTTCTTTTCCCACTGGCTCTGAGCTGTGCTGTGTGCCCCATGAGTACTCTAAACGCCTTTTACTACTTCATAATCACCCCTCATTGTGCTCTACACTCACCTTGTTATTTAAACTCCTATAAAAGGTAAAATAAAAAAAAGTTAATGGTCTAAAACTTGCTTCTTTGAACAACCTAAGAGGACATTTTACTCATAAATGTAAGCAAGGAAACAGGATTCCATTTCTCTAGTTATGAGACAAATAAATATCTTCCCAAAGCTCCGCGGCCATGCCACTGAGTAACCTCCCCAGCAAGGCCTTGCATCGGGGGTCCTGGAGAGAACCCCTTATTCCTCAGGACTCCAGAGTTCTCCCAACCCCTGGGAAGCCTGTTCCTCTGAGGGAGAGGACAGCATAATGAGGACAGTGATTGATTTCAGCAGCCCAACCTCCTGCCCTTCTGTGGAGGGCTCAACAACCCGTTCACTCTCTTAATCAACAAGCACAGATTGAGTGCCTACCACACATCAGACCCTGGGGACATAAATATAGAACAATTCCTACCCTCCAGAATTCCAGAATTGCACAGGTAAGGAGAAAGACAAACAGAGGGAAAATACAGCACACTTCGCTATTGTAGAGGAAGGACACAGTATCGCAGGGTTTAGAGAAAGATACTCAACCCAACCTGAGCATTTCAGGAAGGCTTCCTGGAGGAGAGTGGGTTCATCCTGAAAGATGAATTGAATTTTGTCAGGGGAAGAAAAGCAGAGAATTCCAGACCAAGGAAAGAGCCTGGACAAAATGGGAGAAATAGGAAAGATGGCTTGTTTGGAGGTCAAGGGCAGTAAATGGCTCAAGCAAGAGAGCTAAGAAGGAGTGACTTGAAGAGGAGTGGCAGGCAGGTGGCTGAGCGATGGTGAAGTGCCACAGCCTGAAGGCTTCTCAACTCCTCCCATTGCACAAAAGGAGCAGCATGGAGTGGATCTGATCATGAATGAGACTCTATGAACATCACCTGATCAGAAATCCAAGTGCACTTCCCTACTTCTCTCCCACCAAGTGGGAATGAATGCAAAGAGACAAAAAGACTGTGTAGCTCCTGGACATCTCACAGAGGACAGACTGAAGTTGGGGGAAACCAGAGTGCCCAGAGCAAGGAAGGGCATGAATATCCACCAATGCGAGCTCTGGTCCTCCTTTATGCTCTCAGCACTGGAGTCACTCTGAGAGTCTGAGCAAGCCCTCTTCTCCCTCCAGGTCTGACTGAGCATCGTGCACAGACTGTGTGCTCAACAGATGAGTGTACAGCAAACCGAGAAACAGGGCAGGGAGAGGGGACAACACACCCACTCAGCACCAAAAAGGTCAGATAATGTCCTCTAAGAAATCCACATTTAAATTTATCCATTTTATATTGATTCATAACTTAAGTCAGCCCATGCATGAAACCCCATAGGAGTGGTATAGACTTTGCCCTCTAGGGACTTTCAATCTACAGAGAAGACAGACCACGGACACAGTGGTCATGAGATGCTCCAACGTACCTACATGTCACTCACTCATGGAAAACATCTCTCATTCCCAACCAGCCTTTCTTGGCATCATGCATGTGATGGCTGCTTTTATGGGTCAGCTTGGCTGGGTCACAGTGCCATATTTTGTCAAACATTATTCCAGATGTTTCTGTGAAGTTTTTTTTTTTTTGTAGATGAGTTTAACATTTGAATTGGAGGACTCCAAATAAAGCAAGTTGTTCTCCTTAATGTGGGTGAGCCTCATCCAACCAGTTGAAAGAGAACAAAGACCGACCTCCCTCAGTAAGAAAGAATTCTGCCAGCAGATGGCCCTCATACTTGAAATACACATCAGTTTTTTCCAAGTCCCCAGCCTGTTGGCTTATTCTGCAGTTTTTGGACTTGCTTTGCCAGCCTCCATAATTATGTGAGCCAATTCTTTCAAATAAATTAATATCTCCCTCTCTTTCTCCCTCTCTCCCTCTCCCCTCCCCCTTTCTCTCTCTGTCTATTTCTATGAGGGTCCCTGATTAATGGAATGAACCAAGATGAGCCACCCCCAAGGCTAACCTGCTGCTCCAAACACCCTCCCCCACCCCAACATCTCCCCTAGCCACACTTTCTGAGACACAGCTCCTGTCCATGTCCACCTTTCCTATGACTTTCCTGCTGAGCAGTCTCTCATAAAGAAAGTCCTCGTTCTGCGTTCCAACTGATTGGAAGGATCTCGCTGCCGTGGTGCCTGGACTCCAAAGCGTAATGTGGCTTCTTCATGTGGCTCTTCCAGCCTACCAAGCCAGCCCTTTCTGTAGGTCCCACAGAGGTGTTAGGTCAGAATTTGATTGCATCCCATCTTCCCTTCAGTGCTCTGACCAGTCTGGTAAACCCTTCAGCAACTTGACTGACCCCTGGTCCTTATTCCCAAAGGCAAAATCCCTCTTTGGGGTTCTATGGTAGACTACATTGTGTTTTCTACATTGTATTCACTGCCCCCATCTGAGGATAATGCACCCCTCCTTGTCACCATGTGATCTGAGGTATCTCCCTCTGGGGGAGTATTCTGCCCTACCCCATGGGTCATGTTACTCACTATAGCCAACACAATGTGAGCAGGAAGTTTCCTGGGCCATTGTGTGTCTCCATTAATTTCGATGCTCTTCTCCTACTGTTCTAAGAATGGAAAATCCCAATTAATATTTTCTCCTGACATCTGATTCCCAGAGTAAAGAAGATGCATAAAACAGAGCTACAGCCAATTCGCAGCAACATATAACACGAAGTAAACCTTTCTGTTCTAAGCTATTGAGATTTGGAGATAAGGAGTTTTCACAGCATAATTTAGCAAAATCTGATTAATGCAGGCTCCATCATCCCACCTCACAATCTGACCTCTGACCCTGCACATTCCCTCCCCCACATACCCCCACTGGATTCATCACACATAGCTCTCAATGCCTTCTACATTTCTGCAATCTCCGAGAGTGTCTTCCGGTCCCATATAAACCAGTAAGTACAAACAGATAAAGGATGAATAAAAGCAGTACCTATGTTCATGCCAGGATTTCCCCAGGACCAATGCTACAACCACATCATAAAGCAGAGTGTACTCAGTGCCCCAGGAGAGAGGCAAATGAGATTCATGGGCATTAGACACAGAAGGAAGCCTCCTTCAGAGTCATTGCTCATTCAACTGTCCCAGAAGCTCAACTAGCAATTAATAAACTTAACAATGAAACTGAGTCAAGCATCCCTGTTTTCAGACACTACACTATTGAAACCAACTTTCATGCTGCATCAAAAGTACAGTTTTTAAATGCTAATTTAGGCCAGGCACAGTGGCTCACACCTGTAATCCCAGCACTTTGGGAGCCCAAGGCAGGAGGATTGCTTGAGCCCAGGTGTTCAAGACTAGCCTGAGCAATAGAATAAGAGCCCATCTCTACAAAAATCAAAAAATTAGCCAGGCATAGTGGCACATACCTATAGTATCAGCTATTCAGGAGGCTGAGATGGAAGGATCGCCAGAGCCTAGGACGTAGAGGCTAGCAGTGAGTTGTGATTGTGCCACTGTACTCCAGCCTGGGTGACAGAGTGAGATTCCAACTCAAAAAAAAAAAAAAATGCATAAGTGCCAATTTAACTTTTTCACTATCTCAACTAAGTGGCCATCTGCAGGGGATGGATGAATAACATGATGTTTCTTATGAAATCACATGCAGCAAGAAGAAAGGAACTAGAATCGTGAATATATTTTTAAAACATATAGTCAAGTGGGGGTGGTGAAGAGACAGAATGATGTCTTTGGTACAATACTCACACATGTAAAGTTAAAGTAATATTTATACAACACAGTACTGAATATTTTGCAGAGATTTTTTACCATATGCAAAGACATATACCAAATCTATTATAGTGAGTACTTACAATGCTTAGAGACCGAATAGAAGTAGAGATAGAGAATAAAGGGGAAAATACAATAATAAAACAAAAAGAAACAAAGCCCAGTTATAAAATATAAAATGAACAACGCTTCTGAAAGCAATTAAGTATGCCTGATAAAATATTGTCCTACAACTTCCTTTTGAAATGCAATGCTGACTGGGCAAGAAATAATAAATCCTTGGGGATCAATCAACACATGAAGGCAGGATTCCAGGAAGGGAATGAAACCCTGAAGCCAGCTTTGATCCTAATGGCATCTGCTAACTTAAAGATCTTGACCTTCTGACTGGTAGCTGCACAGACCTTAGGTACAGAGGACAAGGCTAGGTAAGCCCAAAAAGGGTAGCTTGTAAGAGAACCCTACGTGAAGCTCTTGGAACCTCCAAGAGCCACCCTTCAGTATGATGGTAACCTAGAAAGACACCAAGACCTCAGAAAAAGACAATAAGGGACATACCTTAGCTCAAATTTGTTGTTGAGCTGATAGAAACAATTTTTTTTTTTAATTCTCCTGATAATTTGAAACCCTGAGCCCTCATGTGGCTTTGCAGCCTGGACTCATACCAACCATGATAAAAAGAAAAAAGCCTCAAGTAAGAAATTCTTTTAAAGTTGTCTTATCTTGAGCTGGTAGCAACCCAAGAGAATACAGATTCTCTTCAACAGAATGTACCTTCAGTGCAGGCCTCAAATAATTCTCACATATAAAGTTATTTTAAAAATGAACCATGGTCAAGTCACAAAATAGACAAAAGGCAGTCTGCATGCACAATAGCCAGAAGAAATAACGGGCAACAAAATCAAGCCGCAAAGCCTTCAGTCATTGCATTTCTATAAACTGGGATATACAATAAAAATGTGACTTATGCTTTAAGAAATAAAAAGTTTAAATATGTATAAAATATGAGACTATAAGAAATAAAGAAGTAGATTTGAAAAATCTAAATAAATACAAATATAATTAAAATTTAAAATACAACAGACAGGTTACAGCAGATTATTCACAGCTGATGAAACAATTACTGAACTGAAAGGTAGGATGAAGCATCCACACAAACAAATGTGACAGACGTAAAAGATGGATGGGTTAAGAGTAAAAGAGCGTGGAGAGGGTGCATCTAATCAGAATTCTAAAAGGAGTTAATACAGAGAGTGGGACAGAGGCAATGTTTATTAGATGTTGGATACAAATTTTCAGAAACAGAAGAAAAGAATCAACCCTCGGATCAGGCAATCTACCAAAACACTAAGAGAATACATTTTTTAAAAGGAAAAAATTCACACTTAAATATATAATAGTTATACTATAGAATAAGTAAGAAAATATTATAAAAAGAGAATATATTAAAAGCAAAAGAGAACAAATATCACCCATAAGGGAACAAAAGTCAGACTGAGGATTGACTTCTCAACAGCAATAGTTGATGTCACAAAAAGGGGTAATAACGTCTCCAATGTATTTTAGAGAAAATAATAGAACTGCATACTCAAAAAACTGTTACTTAATGAGGAAAGTAAAATATAGACGTTTTCAGATATAAAATAACTTAATAAGATAATTTGCCATCAATTGGCCATACCCCAAACAAATTCTAAAGAATCTACTTCAGCCGGGCTCGGTGGCTCAGCCTGTAATCCCACGCCTTTGGGAGGCTGAGGTGAGTGGATTGCCTGATCCCGCGGGTTCGAGACCCGCCTGGGCAGCAAGACCTCATCTCTACAATAAATCAAAAAGTCAGCCGGGTGTGGTAGGGCATGCCTGTAATTCCGGCTACTTGGAAGGCTGAGGCGAAAGGATCGCCGGAGCCCAGCAGGTCGAGGCTGCGGTAGCCAGGAGTGGCCACTGCACTCCAGTCTGGGCAACAGAGTGAGACTCCAACTCAAAAAAAAAAAAGAATCTACTTCAGACAGAAGTAAAACCATGCCCAAAAGAAACTGGGAAATACAAGAAGGAACAACAAGCAAAGAGAATGATAAATATACAAGAAGTCTAAACAAAGGCAAGCTGAATAAAATCTAAACTGCACAAACAGTAACAGCACAAGCCAACTTGGGAGAACTTAAAAATGTTTTAAATTGGTAAAATATAATAAAATGGACAAAATAGCACATAAGTAGAGATTGGGGAATTCTGGGAGTTAAAGTATTTTTAAGATCCTTGTGTTTGGGGAGGAGAATAAGTATTTTTTTACTTTGTTTGGTTTAAAAGTAAAATTTTCTAAGGGGACAACTAAAATAAATAACAATGCAAAAACCTCCAAAGTGGTGGTGGGGGGAATGAAATGAATAAAACAAACTCAATACACAGAAAGACAAACAATTACAGGGAAAGCACAAAAATAAAATAAATAGAAGGTATGAAAGATGATAAACATGAATCAAGATTTTTTTTTACTAATTGCAATCAATATAAGTAGTCCAAACACACTGGTTAAAATACGACAAAGATCGTTCAATTGAATTTTTTTAAAATGATTGATCTATATACTATTGACAAGAAATTTTGTAAAACTTCAGAATGCAGAAAGGATAGAAGAAAAGGTTGAAAAATATATATCAGCCAAATATTAATCAAAAGAAAAAACTGAAGTGTGTGTGTGTGTGTGTGTGTGTGTGTGTGTGAGAGAGAGAGAGAGAGAGAGAGAATGAATTAAAATTTAAGGCAAACTACATAGAAAAAAGATGTTTACTATAAAACATCAAAAGATAAATATACCAAGATATAGAATAATTCCAAATAGTAATTATCCTAATAACATAGCTTCGAGATATGAAACTAACATTGACTACTATGTTTTGCCGTATAAGTAAATTCTATTGTTAATAATTGTTATACTACACAATTATTAATGAATGAAAAAGATAAAAATTAACAAATGTACTAAATATTTGAATTACAATGAACAAGTTTGTTCTATAAAAATAACTGGAGAATGCATATTATTTTCAAGCACATATGGAATATTTATAAAAATTAGCACACATTTCATAAAGCAGTCCTAACAAACTTCAAAGGATTATGATTATACAGGCCAATTTTTCTGACCAAACTTTAATTAAATTAGAAATAAATAACAAAAAAATCATTAGAAAGACTGCATACATTTGGGAAAATCTTTTAAAAGCACTCTTCTAAATGAACCATAGATAAAAGAAAAAGGTTATAATGGAAATTTAAAAATTTTAAATATGAAATTTCAAAACTTGTAGGATATAGCTAGATCAATCCATTTTTTAAAATTATAGCCCTAATTGCTTAGGTTAGAAAAGAAGAAAGGATGAAAATCAATGAGACACGCACCTAGTATAAGAAATTAGAAAACGATAGTAAAATAGCCCAAAGAAAACAGAAGGAAGAAAATAATTTTAAAAAATTAAATTAATAGTAAAGAGTAAACAAACAATAGACAGGATAAACAAAACTTTAAAAAGACCAATTAAATGACAACACTCTAGCAAGGAAACCATGAGAGAGACTTTTACAAAGGACGGTGAGAGGTTAACATTTGAGTTGGGTGTTGAAGGAGGTGAGATTTGAGCCCTGTGGCTGTCTGGGAGGAGAGAGGTTCAGGCAGAGGGAAGCACTGCAGAAGACCAGGAGTGACCATCACATATTCTGAACTTCTTACCTTTTGTTAGGCTTCCATGACAGTAATATTAAAAATTGCCACACTGGCCTAGTGCAATGGCTCAAACCTGTAATCCCAGCACTTTGGGTGGCCAAGGTGGGAGGAACACTTGAGTCCAGGAGTTAAAGACCAGCCTGGGCAGCATAGCAAGACTTCTATGAAAAATAAAAAAATTAGCTGGGCATGGTGGTACACGTCTGTAGTCCCAACTACTCAGGAGCCTGATATGGAAGGACAGCCTGAGCCCAGGAGGTCGAGGCTACAGTGAACCATGATCATACCACTGCACTCCAGCCTGGGTGACAGAACAAGACCCTGAATTAAAAAAAAAAAAATAGCCACACTAACACCATCTCTCCACTCCTTTTTCTCAATAACAATTCTAATATAATTAGGCGGAACACCCATGTATAATTATGATACTTCTCACATAATTAGAACACTTCATTTTATAATATACTGTTTATTTTAATCATTATCTGTCTCTCTCCATTAGAATTAAATTCCATGTGAGCCATGGTTACATCGCTTTTGTTCACTACTATATCTCCAAGACCTAGAACAAGATCTGGCACTTAGAGGATGCTCTGTAAATAATTTTGGATGAATCGATTAATGGATCAATATGAAAAAAGAGAAAAATTAATAGAAAAAGGGTGATAAGCTTGACCAGGTACTTTACAGAAGAGGAAAAGCAAATGGCCCATAAACATGCAAAATGCTCAGCCTCCTTTGGAATTATGAAACAGTCAATGCAACCTCCATGAGATGCCATTTCACATTCACTGGATATGCAGACTGAGAAGTCAGACAATGCCCAATGTTAGTGAGACCATGGAGCAGCCATAGCTTTTAAATTCTGCTGGTGGGAGTACAAGCTGATACAACCACTCTGAGTACTCTTTTGACACTACCTAGTAAAGTCGAAGATGTGTAAGCTGGTTTTTATTTCCTTTCCACTCCAAGACCCATGTCTATCCATCATTATCTGTGCTTCTGGGGACTGACCTATACATCATTCAGGGGCATCTTTCAGAGCTCCTTGCCCTTGGGACTCCAGCTGAGTTCAGTCAATGGGGGGCGCTGAAGGAGGTCAGAGGGCAGGAGAAGAGCAAGATGGGGCATTTCTCCCCACCACTCCACTTCCTCTCTTCCCTGGTACCATCTTCTAACAGGGGCTGCAAATTCTATGACTCTACCTGCAACGTTGACTGAAAATAAAATTTTTTTGAAAAGGAAAATTGTTTAAGAATCCAACAGTATTATTCCATTTTATGTAGTTCAAAAACATGCAAAACTAAACAATAGATTATTTACATATTAAAGAGTCAACAAAGTTGTGATCAACACCTTATTCAAGATAATGGTTGTAACTACGAAAAGAAAGAAAAAGGGAGCAAGAAATGACAAACAGGAGTTTTTAAATGTGCCAGTCACCTAATTCTTAAACTGCATAGTGTATAGAGTTGATTCTTTCTACCTTTATTCTTTTTTTTTTTTTTTTTGAGTTGGAGTCTCACTCTGTCACCCAGACTGGAGTGCAGTGGCACGCTCCTGGCCACCACAGCCTCAACTTGCTGGGCTCCAGCGATCCTTCCACCTCAGCCTTCCAAGTAGCTGGAACTACAGGTGCGCACTGCTACGCCTGGCTTTTTTTTTTTAATTGTAGAGATGAGGTCTCGCCAAGTTGCCCAAGCGGGTCTCGAACCCACAGGCTCAGGCAATCCACTCACCTCAGCCTCCCAAAGCGCAGGATTACAGACTGAGCCACCAAGCCCGGCTCTACCTTATTCTTTATGTTTCCTCACATATCATGTGTGTCTGTTGTATATATTTATTATTTAATAAAAAATAATTTTAAGAAGATAATTAAGATTTTTTCCAGAACAAAAACTCGTATTTAAATAGCCATTATGCTAAAATTAAAAAATCATGCAGAATGATGCCTTTGCAGAACTTCTAGAAATTAAAAATTTCAAGCAGAAAAGTAGCCAGGGACAAAACATTTTTAATAATTATATTCAGTAGAGTAACATTTATAAAAAATAATTAACCAAATATATTACAAAATTCTTAACAAGAGCTCGTGAATGAGTATTAAGTACCCAATAAAAGTATTAAATCTTTCTCTCCCTCTTTTTTTTAGAAGAGACCTATATTTCATGTCAAGAACTGTAGAATGTGATTAGCCCAATTCTCTACACCTGAAATCAGAAAGGAAACAAGAAGAAAAAAATGGAGAAGGAAAAGAGAGGGATTGCAGGGAAGGGAGGGGTAGACCAGAACACCAGGACAGGCTTCTTGGGGTCTGCCCATTGAGTGAGAAACTCCGGGAGGGGAGGGGAGGAAATGTTTGGAGACCCCAAGGATATGCAGGTAGAAAGGCATAGACAGGGAAATAGGGAATTCCAAAAGAGCCAAGAGCAGGAGCAAGACATGAGCTAGAAAGATGTGAGATTGAGAGAGCATCACCAGGAAGTACAAAGAGATCTTAGCGGACCATCACAGAACAGAAACTAAGAGCAGGTGCGCCAAAACGTGACTGCCTGGGTTTTGCATCTGGGCTTTTTGAATTACTAGTTGTGTGGGCTGCAACAGTTATATTCTCATTCAGCAAATATCATTTTAAAGTTAACTACACTTTCCACGCCTCCATTTCCTCTTCAAAGAGAGCATCTTGATAACAAGATGGTAGATCGTCTGTCCACCAAGTTTGTTGTGAAGAGTAAACAAGATAACGTGTATACCATACAATTCCCGGAACATGGTAAAGGGTCCAATAAATGTGTGCTATTTGTATAAAACTATGATGCTGGGCAAACATGCTGGAAACAGGCTGTGCAGAGTCCTCGTGTGTCATTAAAAGGCATTTGGATATTATCTTGCAAGTGATAAGGGCCCTCTTAAGAATTTGGAGTAGGTCAAACGTGTGTTCTAGAAGGGTCACTCTGGCTAGGGCAGGCAGTGGGTGTGGCAGTTTGGAGGCCAATTATAAGACCCTGGCACCAGGCCAGACAGAGAAGGAAGGGCAGATCAATAACGCAAGGCAAGAGGACCAGCTGCACTGAGAGAATGTGCACATTGAGTATAAGTCAAGTGACTCCTGAGTTTCTGATGGGGAAACTCTTAAGACTGCTGAAGTCCCTCTTGCCACTCTGTCCTGGATGGAATTGTGTCTCCAAAGAAATGTGTTGAAGTCATAATTGCCAGTACCTCACAGTGTGACCTAATTTGGAAATAGGGTCATTGCAGTGTAATCAATTACAATGAGGTCATTCTGGAATAGAGTGTGTTCCTCATCCACTATAACTGGTGAGAAGCACACAAGCAGAAGACAGTCATGGGACAAAGATGGCAGAGATTGGAATGATGCATCTACAAACCAAAGAATGCTATGGAATGCCGGTAAACACCACAAGTTGGAAGAGGCAAAGAAGGCTTCTCCCCTAAAGCCTTCAGAGAGAGAGTAGTCTTCACACTGTGAGAGAATAAATCTCTGTTATTTGAAACCATTCAGGGTACAGTACTGTGTTGCAGCTGGTCCATGACACTCATACACCATCCCAGCCCCAACTCATAGGCGACCCCTCTGAGAAGGCTTTCCTCTGTCTTCATAGAAGTCAGGTTATACCTCAAGTGGAGACTTTTTCAAAATGAATTTTACCATCCTCTGTATTTCACTGCCTCCCTCACTAGACAGTGAACTTCATAAGGTTAGGCACGAGGTCCTAAAAGTCTCTGAAACTCCAAATCTCAGCCAAACGATGAGTGAGAAGGGATGAAGCCATCCGGCACAGCAGCACTAATTACATACAGCCCCTTGGTGCTGTGCGTGTCCTCTGGCCCCTGCTTCCCCGGGTTCCTCCTGCAAGCTTCCTCTTTCCCAATCACTCTCTGTCCCTCCACCTTAAATGGATGGGGCTACTTGGCACCACTCCGGAATTTACCAGGTACTTGGGTGATACAAAATGAGATGCTCATTAGCTGGACTCTCCCCATGCTTGCCATGTTGACAGATTTTTCCACATTCCTCTTATGAACTGAGAACTACATTCTTTAGCATCATCAACTAAGGACATATCGTGTTCAAATCTTGCTCCACTCCCCCCGCCACCTAGAGGATCTTCTCGCTCATCACTGATGCCTAGCTAGGGGACAATCTCTGTAAGACGCTCCATTTCATTCATTTTATAATGCAAACCTCTCCAGTCAACTGTTTCTGCTCCTGTTTAAACAGTTTGCTCATCTCCTCTGTTCTTATCATAGCGACCAGAAGCTGTTGCAGTTCCCTGTTTCTGCTTAATTTTGAAATGCAGTTCATGTCAAAATCTGTGTGAATATAAATGAATCCGTGTTGTTGCAATATGGTACTGTGGGTTGTAGTGTAATTTAGCAACATCTGGAAACAGCTCCCTGCAATTTGTGAACCCAGATCTCACAGATGCAGGATCTCTCAGTCACCAGGAGGAGAGAAGAGCCAAGCAGCTGCTCACACTTCCTTCTTCTATCTCACTGTTCCACCCTCGGCCATCAACAGGGACAGCCTGGGAGCCACCAGGAGTGCCTATGACTCACTTCCCCATGATAGTGCTTCCTGAAGGACTCTCACCAGCCACCTAGTGTGACCTCCTACGCAAACAAGCATCTCTTCCATAGCTCCCCACAGGACATCATCTACTGCTTTATGATAGGTTGTCCACTGCCTGCTGCTGAAGATTCCTTTTAGGAAGCTCAAGAAGCTTCTGTAACCCACGGCACCATACCGCAACAGTAGATTCATTTACACACACACAGATTTTAACATGAACTCCATTCCCACCCATGACGTTCTTGACTGGACCCTCTTGAACACCCTGGCCCTATCCAGCAGGATTTCTGCCATGAGGGAAATACTGTCCATCTGCTCTCTCCTGTCTGGTAGCCACTGACCAGACTGAGTCCTTACAATGTGGATGAGGCAACTGAGAAACTAAAAGTTTCATTTTATTTCATTTTAATTCATTTACATCTGAATCACCTGAATGTGACTAGTGGCTACTGTGTTGGACAGTTCGGCCCTCAAATATTTCTGCTAGGAATCTGTGGTCTAAAAATGATGAATTGAGCTAATGGCCCTCTCCTTACTCCAAACATACAGAAATGCATTATAAGTCTTGACAACAACAAGTATTTTCTAAAGCAAAGTAAGACTCAAAAAAAAAAGAAAGAAAACCCTTCTGTGCCCGAACACAAGGGAAATACAAAGTCAGAACATTAGCATGCAGGGGAGGCTAAGGGACCACAGGAGCACTGGACTTATGGACAAAACTTGGGACAGAGGTTCCATGGAAGGGTAGGAGTCCAGGAGGCAAGAGAGAGAGCTGGTTGTACGGAATCTCACACATCCCATTTCTCCTCTGTGAGCTGCACCCCGGGCCTGATGTGCTCAGATGCTTCTTCCAACTCTCTATTTCTCTAGAGGAGTACGACATTCATATAAAATGTGTATTGAGAGATTTAAAAATTGTCCTTTGGCTGGACTTTCCAACTTATCATTTCAGTTTGCTTTTGTTTTTAATAAGTCTTTTGGTTTTTTAATCATGCTCTGTTATCATTTTATGAATTTCATCTCTTTCTTATCTCTTTGACCATTTTCGGTTGTGCTTATCCTAAAGCTCTATCAGGTCTAGTTCCTCAGGAGTGGGTTTTCCAACATGTGTTTTGCATACTATCCCTCATCAGGGTGGATTTTCTTTGTGCTTTGTACATTATTTTATCAGCTTACCTTCCCTTGGAACTGTCCTTAGCCATAGTCCCACCAATTTTCTAGAATGTGAAGGTGTCTCTATGGGACAGAATTTTAGAAGTGCTTAATGAGTTCACTGGTTCAGATCTGTGTGGACCCTAATTTCTTATTTCAGTTATTTCAGTTTTTCTCTTTTTTTTTCCTTAACTATAGCAATTGTGTGGTGTTAGATTCCAAAATCATCTGGGCTTAGGGCTCCTACTGCTTGAGAGAAACTGTTACTGCCCAAGGCAGCCCCATCTGCTTCTTGGGACTGGGCAGAAGTTGTTCTATTTCCCATTATAAATTGGATAGATCCTTCTCGGCTCTAAGCTATTTTCAGAGAGCTCACGTCTAGCTCTCTTTTAAATATTCCTACAGTCTACAATCAAGACCTAATGTAGGCATTGAAACCCAGCTCCCAAGGCTTGTGGGTGGTTCTAAACTCCTGAGGCACAAGGGGCTTCATTTCTCCCATTGATAACCAAGGAGTTTTCCCTTATTGTCTAGCACCTGAAACTGTCCAGGACTGCTTTAAAATCTGATTATATACCTGCTTTAAAAATAAATTGCTTATTCCATGTTATATAAATAAACAATAAGTATTTATTCATCACTTATTTAGTTTTATTTTAACACATTTGTGTGTGTGTTTAGAGCAAAAAAAAATGAAAATAGCTCATTTCACTACTTTTCTACAATTATCCATTGTGGCTGCCTAAGAAATCACCACAAAACTTAGTGGCTTACACCATCAACAAACTGTGTCCTTACTTACAAATCCATAATTTGGGCAGGGCCCAGCAATGATGGCTCATGTGTTCTATGTGGTCAATGAGGATCGGTGATGAGGGTTGGAGGATCCACTTCCAAGATAGCTCACTCACATGGCTGGCAAGTTTGTGCTGATTCTGGACATAGCTCAGTGGGTGCTGTCAGTCCTGGGCCTCAGTTTCTCTCACGTGGGGTCTCTTTACACAATTGATTACACTTTCTCACAACATGACATCTTGGTGCCAAAAACCAATATTTCAAGACGCTGTAAGTGGAAGTTACCAGTCTCTTAAGTACTATGCCTGAAAACTGGTACAGTGTCATGGTTGCTATGTTCTAGTGTCAGGTATCACAGAGCCTACCCAGATTCAAGGGGGAGGGGCATAGATTGTGCCCCTGAATAGGCAGACTATCAAATAATTTGCAACCATCTTTGTTTAAAAAAATTTTAATATAAAGTGACAGGGTTTCACTATGCCGTCCAGGAAAATCTTAAACTCCTGGCCTCAAGCAATCCTTCTACCTCAGTCTCCCAAAGTGCTGGGATTACAGGCATAAATCACTGTACCTGGCCTGCAACCATATCTAATCTAACATACCATAGTGGTGGAGGCCTCAATTTTCTTTTCTACCCCACTCTAGACTTTTAAAACATTTCTCAATAGAAATCGTCAACCTAAATAACAAACAGAGAGAGACTTTCTGAAGGAAAATTATATTTCTTCAGGAATAGGGCATTGCAATAAGAATACACATGCCACAGTAAACTAATGTGCATATTTAGGGAGGTAAAAGAAAATAAAGGTTTTTAAAGAAAAAATAAGAAGGATTACATAATTGTTTTAAGATTATCCTTGGCTATAAAGATTAGTAACAAGGGTGGAGTCAATCTGAGGTTGGACAGGCAGTTGCTGGGCAGAAGTCCTCACAGAAGTATTTCTTGTATAAGGTTGCAATGATCTTTGTGCAAGGCTGTGATTTTTGCAGTCCTTTGTGATAGTTTTTGTTATTGGGCATTTATACATGAGAACCTTCTCTTTAAGGCAGTTCCCAGCTCTATTTATCATGGTTGTTTTCTTTTTTAACACAGTTGATTCCATTTTCACTCTGACAACTTTCAAAAATGTATTTGAGTGCGCCCACAATCCTACCTTTCTCTACACTCCATATTCTCTCTTTTCTTTTTAAAATAGAGTGCCCAGCATGACTAGGATGGAAACCTACCGTTTTACCTAAAATCACTAAACTTATACAATTTACCTGATGATCAATTGCCTAATTCTCAGCTGACTTAAACATCAACATCTTTCATAGCAAGTTTTATGTACTGCCAAACCCTATCTTTTTCCCCCTTTTGGTGAAAAGGGGGTTGTACTTTGAGATATTTTAAGAACACGTTTCACTTATTCTTCCAAAAGCATGTCTGAAAATGTCTTTCTGACACACATGTATTAAATAAGGATTTAAAGAGGGTTGGACCTGTTTTATATCCTTACATGTGTCTTTCTGAATTAATTTTGAATTCTTAAAGGGCTTCTTAGTCATTAATTACAATTAGCTCCACCAATTGTCATGCCCTATACATTCTTGATCCACTCCCTGAAGTCTAATCAATCTGCATAACAGATACCACATCCTGTGCATATCACTAGGTAATGGTGGTAAACAGTTCAGTAATCTCAGGAGTCCCAGGCGACCAGCAGGAGCTGTTACTGGACTTGAATTTTTGTCCTAGAATTTGCCCTTAGCAATCAAGCTTCTCAATGAAAGTCATGCACACCACCCAAGTGGATGCTTAGAGATAAGATTGATAACTAGAGTTGCCAGTGCCAAGGGCAAGGGCTAACTGAAAAAAGGCAGATACTATGACAGAAGAGCGAGGATAACAGAGTGAATGCCAAAACACGAAAAATTTTAAAAATCCTTACAAAACAGTTTAATGTTAGCAAAGTTATCAATAAAGAAATTGATCTCCACACGTTTGATCCAAATGGGGATGTGAGACGTGGTCAGAATGGAAGCTGTCTGTGCTGGCTGGTTCTTTTGTTCTTCCAAAGCATGAGTGTCTCTCTAGTAATCTCTGTTAAGGGATCGCACAGGCCCAGGTGTGGGACCAGCACTACCTATGATAGTTATGGGACTGTGCACAGTCTCTTATCCTCCTGAGCCTTAGGTGACAACAAGCTTCCTTGGAAGGGCAGTTGTTAGAATTAAATGAGCCAATTGATGCTCCTAAAAGTCTTCTCCATGTGGCAGGACATAGTAAGCTATGAATAAGTATCCCAAGTTATTTTTATTTCCTGAGACCTATCTTCCTCCATAGTTTATAAATCCACAGAGGAGAGGATAGATGGGAACTTGGTCATTTTTTGCTTCTTTATCATATTTCCAAAGACTGGAAGGAGCAAAACTTCTACATGCTTAAGACAATTGTCTTAGGAATAGGAATGAGGGTTATAAAACTCCCTTTTTCTTTTGAAGACAACATTTTTACATTCCTAGAATGTGGTTATTTTTGTCCTTTTTTAAAAAACTATTTGTTCAGGGCAACCCCTTTGGGTCCCCTCCCACTGTGGAAGCTTTTCTGTCCTCTCAATAAATCCTGCTTTCTATAAAAAAAAAAATAAAAAGACCAAAAAAACCCCAAAACAACTATCTGTTCATTTTCTTCATAATGTCCTACTTTTGTCTATGTACTATAATCCTTGGACTCATTGAAAAACTTAAACATGCTTATTTTAAAATATCCCTCAGATTGCTGTGTCATCTTTAGTTCTGGAATGCAAGTTCCTCTGTGTGCTGAGCATTCTCTGGATTTTTTTTTTTTTTTTTACTCTAAGTATATCTTTTATGAGAATTGGTTTTCATGGGTTTTCTGAGCACTCTAGGTGGTAGACATTTCCATGCAGGGCTTTGGCATTTGTTTCTGTTGGAGTCACTTGTCTTTGACTTCTCACTTCACAGTTCCTTTGGTACAAATATGGATGCTATGCATCACGGAGCTGGCACTTCAAAATCCCATAGCAGAGGGTGGGTATCCACTTGGTTGTCCCATTCACTGAAGTGACAGCCTTTAACAGAGCCCAAATGTGTGAAGAAAACTCAATTCCAGTTCTCCCCCATCCCTGGGGTCAGGAGCCTCACATGAGACCTGTATCCACCCTAGATATCACACTTAAACTCCCATTTCTGTCTCTACTTTTGAACCTCATCTACTTCTGGTATCTAAGACTTTCTTTTGCTTTCAAGTTCTACTACATATTTATATTTTTTGTTACATTTTATCCATCTTTTTTTGTGTTTGAAGCAAGGGGATGCATCCTATATCAGTTTGCTATATTCAATATAAGTCATAAGAAATATACCCAATGTCTATAGCATGGTAACCCTACTAATGAAACTAGCAATGCCCTGTTAGATGTAGCATTGCCCTCATGTTTGCAAGTTCTTTTGTTGGGGGTAATATAGTTTGATCCTCACAACCATTCTGTGAGTTAAATATTGTTAGCCCTATTTTACAGATGAGGAATCAAAGTTCATGAAGTAGAATCAGAACTCAGAAGTAACATGTTCTTACCATTCAAAGAGGAAAGGTCAGAACTGTCTCCATTCCACCCAGAACTTTGGAGAAGCTTCTGGAACTTGGGGCTTCCAGAAAGACCAGGAATGATGAAACACAGGCCATGTGTCCAGCTCACAAAATGCAGGATGGTATTAAAGAAACAGGCAGCACGCAGCACATGGCTGAGAGAAATGCAATCACTCCACCTCTTTTGGTAGCCCATTCAGTTAAATAGTCTTTAGGGAAATCTAAGGGTTACCACATCCAAGTTAAGGCCTGCTAAGAACAATCTGAGGCTGTTGTAAACTAAATTGTAAATGGTTACTGCTGGCTGGGTGCTGTGGCTCAAGCCTTTAATCCTAGCACTTTGGGAGGCCGAGGTGAGAGGATTGCCTGAGCCTGTGGATTCGAGACCAGCCTGGGCAACATGGTGAGACCTCTTCTCTACTCTAAATCAAAAAATTAGCTGGGCATGGTAGTGCGCGCCTGTAGTTCCAGCTTCTTGGAAGGCTGAGGCAGAAGAATCGCCTGAGCCCAGCAAGTCAAACCTGGGCAACAGAGTGAGACTGCAACTCAAAAAAAAATGGTTACTGCCTGTCCTTACCTAAGAGTCAAGAAGTGGAGAGACAAGTGTAGCTTTATGAAGGAAGATGTCCATCACAGTACTATTTATAATAGAACTTCATGCCAGGGATCTGAGGACCATGACCCTGCAAGGATGTATATCTATCTTGGAAGAGCCCCCAGGCCCCTTGTGAGGCAGAAGCACAGTGTGCTCAGGGCCTTGGCAGACGCACTCAGGGTCACTGGCAGCAGTCCAAGCCCTCACTGTAGGTACGTTATGTTGCCTCTCTGCAGTAATTTAAAGTAGTCACCGGAGACACCAGAAAAATGTAGAAAAGGCTTATGATGAGAGAGGGAAAAGGCAGGCACAAATAGATCATGCATCAATTACAACTGTGTTAAAATCTGCTTATTTGTCAAGCTATATTAGGTAGTGGGAAAGCCCCATAGGCAAGATAGGAATGCACAGAGGCAGCCTGTGTCACTCAGACAAAACCTCTGAAAAGCCAGGAAGCTTGGGTCTTAGACAGGCCAAGGGCTGAGTGACTAGTTAGTGACTCAGATAGGCTGTTTTTGAGGCCTCTCCAGAGTTTCCTGGGAGCTGAGAAACCTAGAAACTCTCCAGTTTCCAGCATGAGCCCTAAGCTTTCCTCCGGTAAGCCAAGATGCTAGCCCCACGAGGCACCCTCCCAATTAGTATCATTTTATGAACTTCCCTCGTCCTCAAGATCAAAGCAGGTAAATGTTTCTTTTAAAAACTGAAGACAAAAATGAATAAGTGCATTATCCTCTGAGACTTTCTCCTCACTGTGGGAGGGCTGCCCTTTCCTCTGTGTTCCCATAATCCCTGATCATACCCAAACTTTGCACCCTGAACTCTGGGTGACTGATGAGCCCATTGCCTTGTCACACCAGCTCCCAGAAAGCAGCACATAAACCCCAGCCCAAAGCTGATAGGGGCTGCCAGGAACAAGAGGAGACCCAGCCAGGCAGAAGGCACATACCACTACTGCTGTTACTAACAAGTCATAGTAATAAAAACAATAACAGATGTCCTGTTTTGAGTCCTGGCTCTGTGGCAGTCCTGTTGCCAGAGACTGATGTGCATTATTTCATTAAAGTATCAAGATGTTACCCCTGAGCAGATATTAGCATCCGAAATTATACTAGCAAGGTAATTCAGAGGGGTTCGGTGACTTGTCCAAAGTCACTCAGGAAGGAAGAAGCAGAGATAAGAACTGACCCCAGGTGGCTGCCATGGCAAAGCCAGGTCCTGTGCACCATATGGTGTGGCCTCCAGAGCAGGGATTGGACAGAAATAATCACCATTCTCTGGGTGTCCAGGGTAGGAAGCCCCGAGATCCAGGACAGATCTTAACTCTGGGCATGTTTCAGGATGGAATTGTGAAGGAGGTGGGTCTAACTCAGGGTGGGGCTGAGATCTGGCATGGGGGTGGGGGGCGCTGAGCAGAGTCAGTGGGGAATCCAGGTAGGACTCAAACCCACGATGGGGTAAGGTCCAGTCAGGGTCTACAGAGACCACAAGTGGCGTTCAGTGAAGGAGACCCAGCCAGAAGTGGCAAACAGCCACCCAAAACCTAACCCTAATTGTAATGACCACACCCGGGCATCAGGGAAGGGCCATCCCCAGAATTCCAGGTTCAAGTGCTAAATAATCACTGTCCAGACCATGAGCAAAGGCATGCAAGGGAAACTCTAAAACCCCTGACGATTCCCAGCCAGAAACAAAAACCTCATTTAGTATAAGGACTAGCTGGTCTAGTCCACAGGGAGTTAGGTGGTACCCACAGCTGGGATTTTGCTAATACAGGTAGGGACTTCTTAAAGCCCTCTAGTTCTTGTCAGAACTCAGGGTGGTAGAGAGAGGGTGTCCCTGGATATCTGATGGGTGAATAAATGAGTGGATGAATGAATGGCTTCCTAATTGATGACACTGAAGGACTCCACCCAGTGCTCAAGGTCAGAAAAACTTAACCAATGAGCAAACAAGCCAAGGATAAAGTCCTTTCCTTCCTCCCGTCTTCCGTAGGTTCTGGTCCAAGGACAGGGTCAGGTGTCTTCTCTGGCATGCTACCCCATCTGAAGCGGGCAGCTTGGTCAGTGAGGCCTGGAAAGAGAACATACGTGAGTCTCACTAGCTCTGCCTCCCTCCCTGCTTCCCTGTGTGCCCCTCATTCTTGCCCCCTAGGGTTGTACCCTCTCACAAAACACAGCGCACTGGGGCTCTGCTTCAGGTTTCAGTTTCTAGAGAAGTCAGGCTGAGGTGACAGTCATCATCTACAGGCACGTGGGACTATGAGCTCCAAGTTGGCAGGTGCCACATTCCAGCTGTGGAGGACCTTCTAGCACCCAACAGGAAGCATACATCTGCCTGCCATGTGCCAGATTGGTCTGCACAGCATCCACACTGGTGGAGCATCAGATGGGACAATCACAGGTGGAATAGGTGTGGAAGTTGTTGCATTCCACGAAATTATAGACATGGTTTGCATACTCCCAGAGTAGGTGCTGTAAATACCCCCATTGTGCAAAGGAGATTTGGAGAGGTTAGTGTCTCAGCCAAGGGTCACAACTGAGCTGCAACCCTGGCTCTGTGTGTTCCCCAGTCTGTCTGCATAGCCCATGTCCTCAGCCTTGACATCACACCAGGTGCCCTACCTGCTGCTTATCCAGGTAGCTGGCCTCCCACTTGCAAGTCTGAGCCTCCTGGTTCTGAGCTTCCGCTACCCCAGCAGGATAGCAGAGAAGTGAGCCAGAGGAGGCGGGACTAGACACAGGGGTGATGGCCACAGGCAGCATATGTGGGGCAGGTAGTTGTTGAGACCTGCTGGCAAATGACAGCTGAAGAGATACTAGAGGAGGACTTTACATGGATTGCGGAACCAGTTAGCTTTCCAGGTGCATCTTAGAATGCCAAGCGTGCATCCTCACCATCGTTTGCAGGTGTTTGTGAATCATGGCCCTGTTAGTGGGAAGGAAACAGGGCCAAGAAAACAGAACACTCTGAGTCAATAGCACAGCAGGGACGCACCAACAAGGGGGCCATCACAGGCACGCAGAGTCAGCTGGAGGAAAATTAACCATTGTTGGCATAGCAAACAGGGTCTTTCAGAGTTCTTCAGACAGGATGAGGAATGCAAGGGCTGGAAAGACCCTCACCCTCCAAGGGTTCCTGGGTCAAGTTGGTCCTGACCACCCTGGACAGAGTGCAATTGACTCTGAGAGAAACACACATTCTCAGTCAAAATCACAGGCAGTAAAAGAAAACAATAACTAAATAGGTTGATGCATCACCTGCATGAACAAAAAATAATAATAATATCATCCCAGCCCCAGAATTTCAGGTAGGAGGGGAGAGAACCCCCAAGCAGTGCCAAGAAGCAGTGCTCTGTGAGGCCCCCCAACTCCTGTTCATGGCACAATGCCTGAGGTGAGGGTTGTCAGTAAGGAAGGGGCTCACCCAGACAGAACAGGTGGGACAGGCGAAGAACAATGCCAGCGATAGAGAGAAGCATGACATTTATCAAAACTCCAGACTCCGGAGCCAAGAAAAGCAAACTCCAACCTGCCCACCAAACACAGTCCACAGCTAAGAAAGGTTTTTACATCTTTACAGGGTTGGAAGGAGCGAGTGATGGAGAAAGAGAGGGAGGCTGAGGAGGGAGAGAAGGAAAAAGAGCCAAAGACCATATGTGGCTTGCAAAGCCTGTCTGACCCTTTATAAAACAAAAACACAATTTGTTATCACCAAGACAGGGAGGGTACAAGAAGGCTAGAAACAGGGGTGCTATCAAGGTCAGAAGTTTAGAGGACAGAGCAAGAAAGGCAGAGAATAGCGATGTGAGTGGTTCACTGCCAAGTCCAGGAGCTGCTTTGGGGGCATGGGGACGAGCCTGGGTGAGGTTCTCGGGAGCTCCTCTCATCCATCCCCTAGGAGCTGGTTTGGGACTACCCACATCCAGCCTGTGTTTTGATGTAGCCTTAAGGCAGGACTGTCCAGCAGAATCCCTGCAATGACAGAAATTGTCTAGATCTATCTAATATCATGGCTATGAGGCACACATGGACACTAAGCACCTGAAGGTGGCTAGTGCACCTGAGAAACTATATGTTTTACTTTATCTTAATTAAATTAAACTCAATGAGCTACACATGATTAGAGGCTCTTGTATGGGAAAGTGTCACCGCAGAGCCGGGTTGGCAGACTTTGAACCCCATTTGTGACAATTAGCTGTGTGGCCTTAGACACACTGCTTAACCTCACTATGCTTCAGTGTCCTCTTCCGTAGACTGAAGACACTGACAGCAACTGCCCAGGGGATTGCTTTAAAGATGAGGGAGTCACTTCATGCAGAGCATGCAGAGTAGGCGTGGCAACTGGGGTGCTCCATGATGCTACCATCATGAGCACCAGGTACCATCGCTGCCCTCAGCCCTAGAGATACAAGGGTGAAACTAACAAGCATGCCAGGCTCCTGTCCTTAGGTAACTTTGGAGTCTAGGAAAGGAACTGGATGCCGATCAGATAACCATGCAAAGAAATGTCAAGTTTTAACCAAGACAACTGCTCTCTGGACAAGACACTTAGGGACTAGCCAAGTCAAGGAGGTAAAGGAACGCACATCTAAGGCAGCAGTGCTTGAGCAGAGAGAAGAGGGATTAATTGGACAAAGGAGAAAGTGAAGATTCTTCTTGGCAGAAAATTTACAGCATGTGTAAACTGTCCTGTGGTGGGAGGAACCATGACCAGAACAGGGAAGGCCACTATAGCTTGAGAGCAGATAACACGTGTGTGGTGAGGATAAGGCCAGAGACGGGGTTGAGAATACACCCTCCAGGGTCTCAAGGCCATGGGAGGGTGTTTTCCTTCATCCTAGGGCTGGTGGGAAGACACTGAAAGGTCCCAGTATCCTTTGTATTCATGTGCTAGGAGTTCCTTCTCCAGGAGGATGACTTGAGGATCTGTCCTTTCCCTGAACTTCATCTCTTCCAGCCACTGAGACTCAGAACACTCAGAGATCACAGAAGGCAGGTGCTGGTCAGGAGCCCCCAGACCACACCTTGTCCATCCCCCCCTACAACCCTCAGGCCTCTGTGGACCCAAAATCACAGAGCGCTGCTCCTCCTGCAGCATCCAGGGCTCGAATGGAAGGTTATTCTAAGCGTGTCCTGGAGGAAACTCAGCACCACATGGGTGGAAAGGACCCCACAGGGAGATGTTCGCAGGACCCTATGGTGCACAGCTTCATGCCATGGTGCCCAGGGTCCTCTGTCAGGAGCCACACCCCCTCCTCATTCATCTGGAGAATCCCCGCTCCCTTGGCTCAGCCATACCTCCATGTGGTTCAGGTGGGTCTACTCGGGGCTCCCAGAAGCCCCCAGGACTGCCTGTCATGCCATCTCCTTCTGTGGCACATCTAGGCAGCAGTGCTTGAAGGAAGCACTGTTTTGTGCTCAGAGAACCTGAGGGCCAATGACATCTAGACCCCAGAGCCAAGGGCCCAGAGCAACTGGACTGAATGAGCCAGCCACCCCTGCCCCCTCCACCTCCCAAGAGCCCCTCTCCTCCCCAGGCAGCCTTTCTTTTCAGGGAGGAATTCTGGAGGAGCAGCTAGGACCTCGGCTCCGCATGCTGGCTCTTGAGGCTGCGACCAGCCTAGAGCTTTGGGAAGGGGTGATATGGGTGCTGTGGACACCAGCACATAGACTGCCCAAGAAAATGCAAATGAATGTGGCTGTGGTCCTGTCCCAGCCCAGGCTTGCTTGGGAGTCCAGGCACTTGAGCCTAGCAGTTCACTGTTCATCTCGTTACCTCTCACTCCAATCCTGGGTCCATGAGATCATACAATGCAATGCACTGTGCCACTCGGGGTACCCTCAGAAAGGGTCATGACAGGGCCTACACTCAAGCTGTTTGTGTGCATGTGCGTGTGTGTTCGAGGCATGTGTATCATGTTGTAATTGTGGGTGTTTGTGGGATGGATGTGAGTGTATAAATTGGCTTGGTTTGGATTAGGAAGGCAATATGAGGAAATCTACTCAGAAAATATTTCTGGGGCTGGGCACAGCGGCTCACATGCATAATCCCAGCACTTTGGGAGGCAGACACAGGAGGATCCCTGGAGGCTAAGAGTTCGAGACCAGCCTGTCAAAGAAGAAGAGGAGGAGGGGGGAAAGGAAGGAGGAGAGGGGGAGAGGAGGGGTAGAGAAGGAGAGGGGCAGGAGATGGGAGGGGAAGAGGGAAGGGAGGGAGAAGGGAAGGGGGCAGAGTCAAGGGTCAGGCGGTGGAAGGGTGGGTGAGCACCAGGTTGTGCCGCCTCCTTGGTTCATCCTCCCCACACTCAGTGAGGTTCAGAGAGGTTAAGTCATTGCCTACATTCACAGAGCCCGCAGGTGGAGATGTGGATTCAAAAATGGGCTGCCCCAGCTCCAGCATGCAGACCCTAATAGGTGAGAACTTGGAGGAGTTGCTGGGTCCTGGGGTCTGGGAGGTCTTTTTTCATTTTTTATTGGGATGCACTCTACATACAGAATTAATGCTGTTAGTCTTTTTCCATATTCCCTCATCACCTGCCAGCTGGATTTCCAGTGACTTTGTCTGCAAATAGAATCACATCACACTTATTTGGAGGAGCGGAAAGTACGGCCAGACCATGATGTGACTGATACCTTAATCCACAGACTCTAGGCTGGGGGCTTGGAGTCCTTGCCCAGAGAGGAGGACCATGGAATCCTGGGGTGTAGTTGGCCTTGCCTGAGGATGCTGGGAGTCTTCACCGAGGCTGAAATCCCAGGATCAGAGCTTCAGGCAGGGCTCAGTCTCCAGAGAGATATTTTGGACACCTAAATCCCAGCTACATCCCAACATCCCCAAAATAACCACCAGCAGCCACTTCTGAAAGTGCTGGCTGTTCAGTTTCCAATCAAACTGCCGCCATCTGACAGCTGGCCTGAAGGAGGAAGCTGTGGGAACGTTTCGGACCTGGCAGATCTGGGTTCACACATAGGTTTGGCCACTCACAGCAAATCCCTGGTCTTTGAGTCCCATTTTTCTCATTAGTCATGTAAGGGCCCCAATAGCACTTTATGAGGTTTGTGAAAATTCAATTCAATTCAAGGCCATTTTCAGCAGCTTTGCCATTTACAACTTCCTATGAATAGTGCACCATGATGGGGGAGGCGAAGGTGAGACTCCCAGGAACATCATCTCACCTTTGAAAACCAGGCTCGCCATGGTCCATCTAGGAATCGGGCACTCCCTGACTTGGGATGTTCCTTTTTTCCCCCACCCACCCCACCCCTCCACTGGGTGGGTTCCAAGATATACCTCAGCTCTCAACTGCAGGCTCATCTCCTTGCGGAGCCTTCCTTGACCCCTCAGATGGATACTGTGTTCCTCCTCTGTTAATATCTGCTGTGTTAATATCTGCAGTTCATCCATCTCACCACATTTCCCCTATTCTGCTAGTTCTTTGTGTTCTCTCCTCCTCTAAGTATGTCTTCTACCTCACTCCTCCCTCCCTCTCTCTTTCCACCTTCCTTCTCATCCTACTCCCCCTTCTGATCTCTCTCTCTCTCTCTCTCTCTCACACACACACACACACACACACACACACAGCAGCAGCAGTAGCACTGGACCTGGCATGGGCACCTCATGAGGCCCTGGTCCTGATACACTTACGCAGTTTCATTCAGTCGTGCCCCAGGACTCACTCTGCTTCCCTTTACCCCAACCCTACAGGTATTTGCATTTGGTCACATAATGTGTACCCAAATGTTGAGACTTAAGAAGTAATTTTAACTGTTTTAGGAAACTTCCTTAGTGAAACTGACAATTGCATTTTGCCATGAGTGTTTGCAGGGTCAGAATATGATGACCACTGAAAAGAGGGTAGCGTCACTACCAGGATTTGTTCTAGGGCACTAGCAGTGTTATCTATCATTGCTATTGTATATCAGGGAAAATATAGCACAATGAATAATACTGTAGTACTATTATTATTAAAGTATTTTTGAACAGATGGACATTCTAAAAATGTTCTGCTCCTTCCCTTCCTCCTTCAGGGCTTGACAGACACACCTCAACAAATCGCTGCCCTAAAGGGAGAGTTGGTTTCCCTACTTTCACACAGGCCCTCTCCAGTCCATGCCCCACTGGAAATACTCCACAGTCTCACAACTTACAGGAGGATAAACTGCCCACATCATTGCATCTATGCAGCTCTCATGGCTTTTCTCCCCCAACATTGTCTCCCTCTGCTATGCCCAGTTCCCGCCAAACACCAGACATTGGCATTCCTTCAGCTACTTCAGCATGCTGCATTTGTTCCTGGTGGAGACCCTTGCCCTGATATTTATTTTATTTACTTGGTTGCTTTGCCCCAGAGTGATGTCCATATGCCTCCTCCTTGTCAAATGTAACTTCATCATAGAAGCCTTTCCTGACCATTCTGGGTAAGTGTCCCATTGCCTCATTTTGTTGTCACTGCAGCACCCATGAACATATGAAGTTGTAGTATTGGTTTGTATGTTTACTTTCTGTCTTCTGACTGTAATATTAGCTCCACGAGGATTGGGACTCTCCTCTCTAGGCAACCTCTGTATCCCCTGTGGTTGAAACTGTAGTAGACCCTCTTTAGTTCTCAGTATAGTTTTATGCTGCCATCATAAACCAGGGCATTTGCTGGACTGTGTGTTGTCTGTATCCTGCCCTTCCTACTAACACATAAGTTGGAGATCCAGAAAGATCTCAGAGTCTAGGAAATTTGGAGTCCAAGGCATAGGGAAGCAGGATGCTGGGAGTTCTGGCCAGTGACAATAGTTTAAATTGTTTATAATGAAGGTATGAGTTGAGTCATGATTTCTTCTTCTGGTAAGGACAAACAGGCATCTATATCCAGCCCTCCCACTGAACACAATTAAAATATCTGGGCAAAAAATATATCTTTAAAAATTGTTAGAGAACTAACAAGATGGTGAAAATTTTACAGTCCAGGATCTGAAGGAAAATGGAGGTCAAGCCTTATGTATATCTTCTTTACTCCAAGGGGCACATTGCTCATGCCAGAGGGATCAATAGAGAGTCTGAAAGTCTGAGCAGTGTTTCCACAGCCTTGTGGGGTCAAGACACCAGGAAAGGGCCCTAGTGAGGCCCCTCTGAGTTTAGCTGGGAGCCAAAGGGTTGACTATCAAGAATGATGATAAACTTTTCAGGGAATACAGATTACATGTTATCATCAACACCTGGAGTCGAATTGAGGCGATTCAGACCTTAAGTGCTGAAAAGCAATTGATGGAAATATAAAATCATATTTGAAAGAAGATATCATTCTAGATCTCAATTTAATTTTACAAACAACTTTAAGATTACAACATCTGGCATATAGTAACTATGAATACAAGGAGTAAAGACATTATGAACAAAACCAACAGAAACAACAGATAATAGAAATCATCACAGGAACTCTAGATATTGGCATTATCAACACATATTTTTAAATAAATCTTTATAATGTTCAAAGAGATAAAATAAAACATTAAAAATGTCAGTATACAGGTGAAAATTCACTGTTAAAAATGAAAAGTATAAAACTGAAAAATAAAATTACCACAATAAAATTAATTAAATGAATTTAAGAGCAAATTAGACACAGCTGAAGAGAAAAATAATGAATTAAAAAGCAAGTTAAAATAAAATGTACATAATAAAGCATAGAAGTACAAAATGATGAAAAACAAAGAAGAATGCATATGAAATATAAATAATTTAAGGAATAGGTAATTGTAATTGGAGTCCCAAAAGGAGCTGGGAGACTGGACAGGTCAGAAAAAAAAGAAAACTGAAAAGATACTGGCTGAGAAATTTTCAAAGTTGAGGGAAGATATTAAACAGAGAAGTAAGAAACCCTACCAACTCCTATCAAAAATAAAGTCAAAATCACCACCAACTTTTATCACAGCAAAACTATTGAGAACCATAAACAAGGGACACATCAACAAGGGTACCAGCATAATGAACATTTGTATACCTAACCCTGAATTGTACCTCACACCTTTAAAATAAAAAAACTAGGGGGACAGGGAGAGCAAGGGTAGTGGGATTAATGGTAGTCAATATCTGTCTGGCAGGGGGACACCCCTTGTCAACAAGGGTGACTGAACGATGCATATTTGTATACCTAACCCTTAACTGTACCCCACAATTTCAAAATAAAAAATATGTTTTAAAAAATTTTTAAATTAATTAATTAAACGAGAAAAAACTTTTTAAAAAGGGAACCATAAACAAAAGTAGTTTTTTTATTAGAGAAAAAGATACAACACCTTCAAAAAGCAACCATTAAAATGACAGCTACTTCTGACAGAAAAAAAATTAAAACACAGTGAATGATACCTTTAAAGTGCTAAAAAGAAAGTAAATGCCAACCAAGAATGTTACATCCAGTAAAAATATTCTTCAAAAATTAAGATTAAACAAAGACATTTTCATATAAATGAAACAGAGAATTCACTACCAGTAGATCACACTAAAGGAAGTACTGAAGACTGTTCTATAGACAGAAGAAAAATGATCCCAGTTGAAAAGAAGGAGATGCAAAAAATTAAAAGCAGAAAAGAAATACAGAACAAAAATTGTGTGTACACAATAATAGCCTTATTGGGCTCAAAATAGAGAAAACTAAAATATACAATAACAATGCCATACAAGTAGAAAGGTGATAAATGGAGTTTATATGTTTTTAGGTCCATAATTGTCTAGAAATAGGCCAAAATAACAAATATTTGACTTTAATAACTCAATAATGCATATTGCAATATTTAGGGCAACTGCTGAAAGAATATTAACCTAAAAATTTCAAGTTAATAGGGAAAAAAATAAAATACATAAAAAGTAATATGGGAAAAAGGGGGGGAAATAGAAGAATTAGAACAAATAGAAAGCTTTTAACAAATTTAAACTCAAAGGATCAGTTATTACATCAAATACAAATACACTAAACTCTGTCAGGGGAGAAGGAGGCATATAACACCAATAAGGGAGCCCACACTTTACCTGTATGATGACCATTTCTGTACCTAACCCTGAGTTGTACCCCACATCTTTAAAAGAAAAATAAATAATTAAAAAAAGAAAACGAAGACTGATGTACTACATTAAAAAAAAAAGTAAGACCCAACCATATGGTGTTGATAAGACATATTCACAACATAAGTGCAATACGAGTGTGAAGGAAAAAATAATGCACACATATAAAAACAAACACCTACCAAAAATTTTTTTCAGGATGTAGAACTATGTTGATATTAAATAAAAGTAGACTTTTGGCCAAAAAACAACAGATATTGGTGAGGTTGCAGAGAAACAGGAGTGTTTGTACACTGCTGGTACTAATGCAACCGTTCAGCTTCTGTGGAAAGCAGTTTGGAGATTTCTCTGAGAAGTAAAAATAGATTTCCCATTTGACCCAGCAATTCCACTACTGGGTATATACCCAAAGGAGCATTAGTTGTTCTACCAAGATACCTGTACTGATGTGATTATCAAAGCAGTATTCATAATAGTAACAACATGAAGCTGGGCTCGGTGGCTCAGCCTGTAATCCTGTGCCTTTGGGAGGCTGAGGTGAGTGGATTGCCTGAGCCCGCGGGTTCGAGACCTGCCTGGGCAGCAAGACCTCATCTCTACAATAAATAAAAAAAAACCAGCCGGGTGTGGTAGTGCATGCCTGTAATTCCGGCTACTTGGAAGGCTGAGGCGGAAGGATCGCCGGAGCGCAGCAGGTTGAGGTTGCGGTGGCCGGGAGCGGCCACTGCACTCCAGTCTAGATGACAGAGTGAGACTCCAACTCAAAAAAAAAAAAAAATAGTAACAACATGGAACCAACTTAGATGCACATCAATGGTGGAATGAATAAGGAAAATTTGGTATATATACACCATGGAATACAACATAGCCATAAACATGAATGAAATCATGCCCTTTGGAGCATTGTGCATGCAGCTGGGGGCCATTATCTTAAGTGAATTATCAGAGAAACAGAAAACTGAGTACCACATGTGCTCACTTATAAGTGGGAGCTAAACACTGGGTAACACGGGTATAAGGATAGAAACAACAGACACTGAGGACTCCTAAAGATGAGAGGAATAGAGAGCGGTAGAGGTTGAAAAATTACCCATTGAGTACCATGCTTACTACCTAGGTGACGAGCTCAATAGAAGCCCAAATCTCACCATCATGCAAGATACCCATGTAACAAACCTGCACTTGTACCCCTGAAATCTAAAATAAAATAAAGGTAGACTTTTAGAGGATAAAGAGGAACACTTCATAGTAAAAATGTCAATGCATCAGGAAGGTTAAAAAAAATCTAAATTTATGTGTACCTGGTAATAGATGCTCAAAACATATGAAACAAAAATTGATGCCACTACAAGGAGAAATAGACAAACCCACAATCAAGTGGGATATGTTGATACATGTCTCAGTAACTGAGAACATGCAGAAAAAAGTCAGTAAAAGCAGACAAAATTTGAAGAACATGAATAACAAAACTGAACTAAGAGATAACCTACGGAATACACTGCCCAGCAAATGCAGAATAAACTCTATTTTTGAGAACTCCTATCAAACACTTACAAAACTGGATAATATGTTGGGGGCATCAATCAAGTCTCAACAAATCTCAAAGGAATGAAAAGATGTGAAGTCTATTCCACAATGACAATTCTAGAAAATGATAATAAGCCATCCTACCTTTGGAAGAGCGTGAAAGGAAGAAATAGCCGCCCTAGGATGGGAAGAGAAGTCAGTGAAAGGCTGCTTGTGGCCCACGGGATTTCTACAGAATGACTGGGTGCTTCAGACACAAATGACTTTCGCACTCACTCATAAGCTCTTGTCCATTGTGTGCGAGCAAGAAAGACGAGGCAGAAGGGAGTCACCTCAGTGGTTCAGGGATGCATGAGATGATCAACAGCCAGAGAAGACAAATGCAAATACAGCCTGCCTCCTCAGCCCACTGCTCACAGGAATCAAAAACCTCCTTCCCATCCTCAAGAACAAGGTAAAAATCCACTGATTCTGGGGAAAGGGAGGAAACAAAAAACACCTGCCTCTGGAGGAGGGCAGGAAAATCCCTTGGCCCAGGGTCCTACAAAGCAAGGATTTGATCCACCTGGTGGAGAGGAAGACCATACCCTCCCTTTTAAGAACTGTCATAGGTCTTAAACCTGGAAGAATATGGCTGCCACAGCAGAGGGCCAGGGGGTGGGGGGGAGGTTTGCAGTGGTGGTCAGAACATTGAGAGGGCTCCACCCCAAGGCTCTCTCCAGTGGCTAGTTAAGATGACCCAAGCAGAGGGTCAGGGTGGTGGCAACCAAGCCTCTTCGGGTTTTCAGATTCAGGGATGCCTCCTTAGAGTTCCCTTTCTGACCTCCCAAAATATCCTCTGTCCCCTTCCTTACTTCTGTTCCTACAATGACATGGGATCATCTTGGCCATTCACCTGTTGCTCATTTGCTATCTGTAGCCTCCACTGGAACAAGACTCATAGCCAAGGACTCACCTGAAGTTAGTTCCGCCCAGCACCTGGACCTGCTCTGCTATCATCTGTTGAATGAATGATTGAGAAGTACTACTACTGACACAGAAAGTATCAGTTGTTAAGTGCCTGCAGTTTGCCAGACAGTCCACACAACAGACCCATGAGATTGATACTATTATTTGAATGTACAGTTAAAAAAAACAAACTGAGGCTCTGAGACAGGGGTGGCACACTTGAGTAGAGAACTAAGATCTGTACCCAGATCTCTGGCTCTGCAGACCTTCCCTATGTGTTTCTATGTGTCCCTGCCTCAGGAAGGAGAGGACCTGGGGCTTGTCATTAATCCTACAAAGAGTCTCTGAGACTATCCCCAGGCTGGGCCCTGCAACCCACACATCGGGCATGAGGGCAAATCCTAGCCCAGAGCAACCCTGGAGCATCCTCCTGCTGAGTTGCAGTTCTGGGCCTGTTCCCAACCTCACCAAGGTGCAGCTTTCTGAGTGAGCAAACAAGCCCCTCTGTGTTCCCACGTGGAGGACCCTCCAGGCAGCCTCAGAAGCGCCCTCTCTCAGTACTGGGCCCTGAGCCTAGGGTGAGCTTTCATCACCACTGCCTCTCAATCAGCCATGATAAACAGCTTCGCTTGGCTCCTGGCATTTAGGCCACAATTAGCAGCCCCTCGTTTACAATCCAAATAAACTCATCTTTAATGAGAATACTTTTCCTTTCATTATTTTATGGGCAGCTGGTTAGAGCCCCTTAGTAAAAATCATTTAAAACAGCAATAAGGCTACAATGCTGGTAGGGGGACGATGAGGGCCATGGGCCCAGAGTAGCCCATAAATGTGGCAAACTTGATGAGGGGAGCCAAGCTATGCTGGGAAGCCCCCACAGTGGAGGCGACATGCAGCTCCCTGGGTGCTGGCAACGATCTAAGACCAAGGGTGCCAACAGAGGAACTCAGGGAAAGGAGGGAGGAGCAACCCAGGAGCGGCAGGCCCAGAAGTGCAGTAAGAAGACAGCAGATGTCTCTTTTGTCCCCATGGTCCAGCTGGGGAGAGGGCCCCAGAGAGGAGAAGGGTCTCACAGATGACCACATCAGAGTCAAGACCCAGGAGAAGCAAGAAGGAGACAAAGCGGGCAGCAACCTCTCTAGCAATGGCAGATGGTATCCTGTGACAGGGCACTTCCTAACCCTAACAGCAGCAGCAATAATGACCCCAAAGGTAATGGAAGCCAGCGTTCATCTAGCCCCTTCTCTGTGCCAGACAGTGCTCTAAGTGTTCCGTGTAACAACCATTCAATGCCCCCAACAACCCTTTGAGGTGGGGATCATGAAGATTTCCATCTGGGCAACTTGGGGCCCAGAACAGGCAGGGAAGACTTTGGGGTCAAGTGGGGACACCTGTGGAAAGGGAGCCCAGTACCAACCTCAGGCCCAGCCATCACTTCTCCACTGTCCCACAAGTCCCTGGTTTGAATTCAGAACCCTGGTTTGAATTCAAATAAGGAAACTGTCCCACAAGTCCGCAAGCCTCATAACCCTGGTTTGAATGCAAATAAGGAAACTGAGGCACAACGAAGTTTTTTTGGTGAAATTTTAAGTCCACCCCAAAGGCGTATTAAGGTAGAAAGAGGGTCTTGGACCTCTAAGTCCTGCCTTGCCTCAGTCTCCACAACACCCTGAGAAACCCATAGAGACCATATTACCCACAAGCCATACAAAAGGACCCCTGACCAAAGCTGGGAGTTTTGCTCCCAATTTCACATAATCTCATGTGGAACTTATCCTTTACCAGCTGGGGGCAGGATTGTCCAGTGGTTACAGATTCAGACACTCTTCACTTCCTCCTCCCTGCACCCTATTTCCAGGAGCAGCACCAAGGCAGGGAATCTAAAGTGGGTTTGAAGGAGGAGTGAGAACAGCCCTGGGCAGGCAGCATCTCGGGGCCCAGAACAGGCAGGGACAACTTTGGGGTCAAGTGGGGACACCTGTGGAAAGGAAGCCCAGTACCAACCTCAGGCCCAGCCATCGCTTCTCCACTGTCCCATAAGTCCTCAAGCCTCAGAACCCTGGTTTGAATGCAGCACCCACCCTCAACGTGCAGCCAGGAAAGGAGACAGGTGACTTGGATCTCCATGAAGCGGGCCAGGCACAGCAGGCTTCTCAATAACCATCAATGCCCGCAGAAATGGAGCCCTGCCAGCTTTTGAAGGAAGTCCTACATACGCTTGGAGCAGTTTAGCTAGAGGGGGACTACAGATGCTAGGCAACAGGCACAACAAACACATTTAAAAGATCTTCCTGATAAAAATCATTCCAATGAAATGCATCCAACCAAAAGATGAAACAAAAGCAGAAAACAGGAATGCGGAAGCCACAATGAATAAATGAAAATAAATGAATGAATAAATGCATACCTGAAGGAATGTATGAATGAACTGAGAACTCTGGGACCAAATGAACACAGAACTAAGACTAAGCCACTTGGGGAACCATGGCTGCACTAGAACATTCTGACAAAATAACAATAATATAAACAACAAAACCTGGGCCAGAGGAAGGGCGTAGGCAAAAGTGTAACAGCTGCAGTCATTGCATTTTTCCCAGCAGGGGGTTAATCCTCACTATCAAAAATGGGAGGGAGGATGTATTTTAAAAGATAATGAGTCTACTCTTTTGATGATTTTTTCTTGTGTGTGATTTATTTCCTTATTCTTAGAGCATTTGGGAGCTAATATCTCTTGTGGTTAAAAAATATGATCTGAAGTTCAGCAAATCTTTCCATTTTATTTGTTTCTTTTTCTTCTGTTAAATCAAGTGAGTTTGCTCATTTGTATTTTTCAAAGCATGATCAAATAATTCCATTTTTATAGAAGTATTTTCTCTTTTAACATATATACATATGTATGTATGTTTATAAATGCATAAAAACATATATGCATTTGTATATGTGTTTAAAGAGCTTTCTGGAAATATGGTTGCTTGGGGCAGATGGATTTTTCAAATATAGTCATAACAATGTCTTCCAGCCCAAAATGCCCTTTGGCAACGTGACCTTGCTATTTCCTCATCAAGATGTGGACTCAAACCCCCCCTCCCTTGGACTGAGGCTGGCTTTGGTGACTCGCTTGTAGCCAGCAGAATATAGTGAAATGACGCTGTATGACTTCCAAAGGGGGCAGCAGAAGCCCTGCTGCTTCTGCCTGGATCCTTGGGAACTCTCACCTCTAGATCCTCCCTATGAGGTGCTCCCTCTCTGAACCAGCTGCTGTGCTGTGACAGCCTAAGCCACATGGAGAGGTGCTCTGGTTGACCATCTTTGCTAAGTCCAGCCTTTGAGTCATCCTAGACGCCTGAGTGAAGGCACCTCTGGAAGATTTCCTGGCAGTTGAGCCATTCCCCACCATGAAAGTCTTCCCAACTGAGACTCTAGACATTGTGGAGAAGGAACATGCTACCCCTAGTGTAAATGCTGACCCATAGATTCCATGAGCATTACAAGGAGGTTCTTGCCTAATACTATTATTAATACAATTGGGGTTATTTGTTATATAATGACAGATAACAGGAAAAGTCACCAACTGTGTGATTATTTCTGAGTGGCAGAATTTTAGGCAATTAGCTGTTTCTTTATACATTATTTGAGCTTTTTAAATTAATATCTATCATTTGTATAAAAACAACAAAGCCATTACTTAGTGAAAAGAATCTTAGTGCTACATTCAAATTCACTAGAGAGTTGATTTCTCCAAAAGTTACACCTCTCCAAATTCTTGTCTCCAATTCTGAGTGTATTTAAAGTCAGGTGCAGTGGCACAAGATTTCCTTCTCCTTGGCAGCATCTGTCCAAGCTGAGGAAAGCGACATATAGAATCATACTCTTGGTAGATGCTGTTGCTGCTGATGAGGACAAATTGCCCAGTTTGGTAATCCACATTGCCTGATTTTGCAGATAATTGTTTATGTTCCAAGCCACTTTGTTCTGTGCTCAGCTGGACAAATGCTTCATGCCTCTGCCAGTCTGGGTACAGGGTTTAATTCCCTGAGAGATCAGCTGGTGTACAGCAATGTCCTTCCAAAGGAGAGTTCTCCAGGCTTCTGTTACTCAAGAAACACTCTTCACTCAGCTCTGGAATATCATCCTAATTAAAAACCTCTCTGCTCCAAATAGCTTTAGTTAAGGCTATTTCTTTCCCTAATCACAGAAAAGCTGTTATAAAGTCACTTTTTTTTAATGTAAGATTCATATGTCTGCACTCTACTCTGTTAATGGAACCGACCCCAAAACAAAACAGAAAGAAAACACTAAATGCATAAAGCTATGAATTATTAGAATGAAAAAAAATATTACCAATGTATATTTACAATCGTTTTATAAATAGGCCAAGTGCAATAAAGAAATGCACAATAATCAACAGAGATTTGATAAATGAACAAAATGTAAATGGACTTGCCTTATGTTTCAAGGCGTTTTTCTGCAGGCTGGAGAAATTGTCAGGAGCAGGAATCACCAAGGCCAAAATCTAGAATAGCATATTGCCTAAAAACATGGGTTTCTTCGGACTCCTCCTCCTACTAGCTGCATGGCCTTGGGCAGGTTACATAACCATCTGTGCCAAGGGACTGAATCCTAGGACTGTGTTGATGATCAGATGAGACAACCGATGTGAGGCACTGAGCACAGAGCCTGGTTCGCAATACGTGTGCAGTGAATAATAGCTGATATTATCAGATTCAATTTCACATTTAGCCAGCAGTGAACGAGTGTCCCTACACTGGAGAAACCCAGCCGGTGCTGTGCCGGAGCCAGCCCGTCCAGCTCAAGAGAACCAATTGTGTGCCACTCTTCCCAGCTCAGCATTCAGTGGCATCACTGTGGTAGCTTTAAATAGTCCATAATGGGGGTATTCAGACCAAATAAATTGACACCATCCGTCTAGTTATAGAGTGGCTATTAAACATTTATCAGCATATCACCGGATCCAACAGAAGAGAGATGAATGGAACAATTTAAAGGGCACCAAAGGATTGGACGGGAGGGAGGAGTATGACTTAAACCATGTGACCTTTAAGTATCATTTACTCATTCTTCAAACGTGGTGTATGCCACATAGTACAAGGGACAGAGCATGGGCTATAGGGTCAGAGCTGGATTTGAATTCTCTCGTTTCAGGGATGGGAGAACTGAAGCTGACATTGGGTCTGGGAGCTGCTCTGGGTAATAGAGTTATAACAGAGACAGTTCTTAAACCCAGCCCCTCTGACTTCAGGGTTGCCCCTCACCTCATCAAGGAGTCCCTCTCATCAACTCACCCTGACCTCAAAGGCAAGGTCTAAGCAGGGCTGTATCTGGGATGCAAATCTAACCTAGTTTGTTCATTGTGCTTCTGGTCTTGAGATGTGGGTTTTTCCACAAGAACTACAATAACCAAACCAAACAATTAAACACTTGAAGCCTCAAATGAACCCATGTTGTTAAACCTCATGAAAAACAGTTTAAAAAGAAAAAGAAAAAAAAAGCCTACATTGACTTCCTCATTCATTTGCACAAGCTGCAGAGCTTGATTCTTTCATTTTTATTTGGGAACAAGTTGAAACGGCCCTCCAAATTAAGAAAATAACTTTACAAATTCAAGTTTTATGTTTTCTTTTTTTTTATTGTGAAGTTGTGGGGTACAGTTAAGGGTTAGGTATACAATTGCGTTTCATTCAGGCACCCTGTTGATATAGGATGTTTCCCCGTACCCAGACAGATATTTGCTACTGTTAATCCCATCTCCCTCCCCCCACCATAGTTTCCCAGTACAGTCAGTCATTTTCGTATAGTATTGCATTGGATGTTTAAGGTCCATTATATGAGTGAGAACATGTGATACTCGGATCTTTGTTTCTGTGAGAGGTCACTCAGTATTATAGACTCTAGTTCCATCCAGGTTGCTGGGAAATTCATGATTTTGTTCTTTTTTATGGCTGCGTAGTATTCCATCGTGTATATATACCACATTTTTTTAATCCAGTCCTCTTTTGACGGACAGCATGGCTGTTTCCAGGTTCTTGCTATTGTGAACAATGCTGTGATAAACATGCGTGTGCAGGTATCTTTTTTATAGAGTGATTTGTGTTCTTCAGGATATATTCCCAGTAGGGGGATTGCGGGGTCATATGGGAGGTTGGTATTTAGAGCTTTTAAGAATCGCCACACTGCTTTCCACAGAGGTTGCACTAGTTTACACTCCCACCAACAGTGTAGAAGTGTTCCCTTTTCACCACACCCTCTCCAGCAGCTGTTATTTTTTGAGTTGTTGATAATTGCCATTCTGACTGGGGTTAGGTGGTATCTCAGTGTGGTTTTGATTTGCATCTCCCTGATGATTAGTGAGGTTGAACATTTCTTCATGTGTTTGTTGGCTGCTCGGATGTTTTCCTTTGTGAAGTGTCTGTTCATATCTTTTGCCCATTTTATAATGGGGTTGTTTGTTTTTTTCTTTTCAGCATGCTTGAGTTCCTTGTAGATCCAGGATGTTAAGCCTTTGTCGGACCTGGAGTTGGCAAATACTTTTTCCAAGTCTGTAGGCTGTCTCCCTGCTCTCTTGATGGTTTCTTTGACTTTGCAGAAGCTTGTCAGTTTAATAATGTCCCACTAGTCTATTTTCTCTCTTATGAGCTGTGGGTTTTGGGTTTTGTTCAGGAATTGGATGCCAGTTCCGATTTCCATGAGGGTATTTCCTTCATTTTCTAAGGTTCTTATGGTTTGAGGTTTTACATTGTCTCTGATCCATTTGGAATTAACCTTTGTGGATGGGGATAGATGGGGTCCTGTTTCAATCTTCTGCAAGTGGTCAGCCAGTTTTCCCAGCACCATTTACTGAATAGGTTCTCCTCTCCCTAGTGGTAGGTGGTGGAGGCTTTGTCAAAGATGAGTTGGTTGAGAAATTGAGGTTTTGCTTCTGGAATCTCAATTCTATTCCATTGATCTATATTCCTGTTCCTATACCAATACCAAGCTGTTTTGATGACTGTAGCTTTATAGTAAAGTTTGAAGTCTGGCAGTGTGATACCACCTGCTTTGTTTTTTTTGCTGAGAATTGTTCTGGCTATTCTTGGACGTTTGTGTTTCCATATGAATTCCTGCATTGTTTTTTCTAGGTCTGAGAAGAATGTTGCTGGCAATTTGATGGGTATTGCATTGAATTTGTAGATTGTCTTAGGTAAAATGGACATCTTCACAATGTTGATTCTTCCGATCCATGAGCATGGGATATTTTTCCACTTGTTTGTGTCAACTTTGATTTTCTTTTGAGTGTTTTGTAGTTTTCCTTGTAAAGGTCTTTCACGTCTCTGGTTAGGAAGATGCCAAGGTATTTCATTTTTTTTGAGGCTATTGTGAATGGAATTGTGTTTTTTATTTGGGTTTCTGTTTGTTTATTATTGGTATAGAGAAATGCGATTGTCTTTTGTACATTTATTTTGTATCCTGAGACTTTGCCAAAGGTCTTTATCAGTGTAAGGAGGTTTTTGACAGATTCTCTTGGGTTTTCAAGGTATACAATCATGTCGTCTGCAAAGAGAGATAACTTGACTTCCTCTTTTCCTATTTGGATACCCCTGATTGCCTTCTCTTCTCTGATTGCTCAAGCCAGGACTTCCAATACTATGTTGAACAGGAGGGGTGAGAGTGGGCATCCTTGTCTTGTTCCAGTTTTCAGGGGAAATGGTTCTAATTTTTGTCCATTTAGGAGTATGCTTGCTGTGGGTTTCTTGTAGATGGCTTTTACTATTTTGAGGTATGTTCCCTGTATGCCTAGATGTTCAAGGGTTTTTATCAAGAAGGGGTGCTGGATTTTATCAAAAGCTTTTTCTGCATCTAATGATATAATCATGTGGTTTTTGTTTTGACATCTGTTAATGTATTTAATAACATTTATGGTTTTACAAATGTTGAACCAGCCTTGCATCCCAGGAATGAAGCCTACTTGGTCATGATGGATGATTTTTGAGATGTATTGCTGAATCCGGTTTGCTAGGATCTTGTTGAGAATTTTAGCATCTATGTTCATCAAAGATATTGGCCTGTAGTTCTCTTTCTTTGCTGGATCTTTACCTGGCTTGGGTATTAATGTGATGTTGGCTTCGTAAAATGATTTGGGGAGCGTTCCATCTTTTTCAATCGCCTGGAATACCTTCAGTAGGATTGGTATCAGCTCCTCCTTAAATGTCTTGTAAAATTCTGCTGGAAAGCCATCTGGTCCAGGGCTTTATTTTGTAGGAAGTTTTCTTATTACGTAGTCGATTTCCTTGATTGTTATTGGTTTATTTAGGGTCTCAATCTCTTCTTGTTCCAACTTAGGTAGGTTGTGTGATGTCAGAAAGTCCTCCATTTCCTTAAGGTTTTCAAGTTTGTTTCCATACAAGTGTACGTAGTAGTCTCTAATGATCTTTTGTATTTCTTCAGGGTCAGATGTGACTTCATCTTTTGTGTTTCTGATTGTGCTTATTTGGTTTTTTTCTCGTTTTTTTCTTGGTCAGTCTAGCTAGGGGACCATCGATCTTGTTTATTCTTTCGAAGAACCAGCTTTTTGTTTCATTGATTTTTTCTATTATCTTTTTGTCTTCTATGTCCTGGATTTGGGCTTTTATTTTGGTGATCTGGATTCTTCTTCTGAAATTAGGGTTTTTGTGGTCTTGCTTTTCCAGCTTCTTTAGGTGGCTTGTTAGGTTGTTAATTTCTGTTCCTTCCATTTTCCTCATGTGTGTTTGTAGGGATATAAATTCCCCTCTTATTACAGCCTTTAAGGCATCCCAGAGATTTTGGTAAGATGTTTCTTAATTTCCTTTGTTTCCAGGTATCTTTTGATCTCTGTTTTGATGTCATCATTGACCCAGGAGTTATTTAGCATCATGCTGTTTAGTGTCCATGTCTTTGTGGGTTTTGGGGGACTTTGTTGGTGTGAATGTTTATTTTTATTCCACTGTGGTCCAGGAAGGTACATGGTAGAATTTCAGTCCTTTTAAATTTGCTTATACTTGATTTGTGTCCAATTATGTGGTCGATCTTAGAATATGTTCCATGTGGTGATGAGTAGAATGTGTATTCTGTGGTCTTTGGATGGAGTGTTCTATAGATATCAATTAAGTCCATTTGGTCCAGAGTCTCATTGAGGTTCTGGATCTCCTTGCTGATTTTTTGTCCTGATGATCTGTCTAAGGTTGTGAGTGGTGTATTAAAGTCCCCAGTTATTATGGTGTTAGAATCAATGTCTTTCTTTAGTTTTCCTAGAAGTTGCTTTATGAATGTTGGCGCACCTATGTTGGGTGCATATATATTTAGGATAGATATTTCTTGTTGATGGAGTGAACCTTTTATCATTATGTAGTGGCCCTCTGTATCTTTTTTAATTTTTGATAGCTTAAATGGTATTTTGTCTGAAATTAGGATCACGACTCCTCCTTTCTTTTGTGTTCCATTCGCCTGAAAATTTGTTTACCATCCTCTTACTTTGAGTCTGTGTATGTCCTTTCTAGTGAGATGGGTCTCTTGAAGGCAGTATATTGTTGCCTGGTGATATTTTATCCATTTTGTCATTCTATGTCTTTTCAGTGGTGCGTTTAGTCCATTCACATTCAGACTAATTATTGAAATGTGAGAGTTCGTCCCTATTATGGAGTCCTTATTGAGTTGTTGTTCTTCCACTTGGTTTTTTCTTTTTTCTTTTTCTTTTTTTTTTTTTTTGTCTTTCTTTTGGTTTTGGGGTTGATTCGTGTATATTTTATTCTTTTCCCTGTACTCTTGTGAAGAATGTTGTTCTTTTTTCCTTTTCTTCTGTGTTTAGTACTTTCTTAAGTGTTTCATGTAGAGATGGTTTGGTGGCAGCATAAGTTCTTAGGGATTGGATATCTGGGAAAGATTTTAATTCTCCCTCACTGATGAAGCTTAGCTTGGCCGGGTAGGTTATTCTTGGTTGAAATTGTTTATCTTTTAGGACTTTGAAGATAGGACTCCAAGCTCTCCTAGCCTGCAGGGTTTCTGCAGATAAATCTGCTGCTATTCTGTTTGGTCTTCCATGGTAGGTGATCTGGCCTTTTTCTCTTGCTGCCTTTAGGATTTTTTCTTTTGTGCCTACTTTATTTAGGCAAATTATTATGTGTCTAGGAGTTGGTCTTCTCATTTGTTGTCTTGTGGGGGTTCTCTGAATCTCTTGTGTTTGAATTTTTGCATCACTGATTAGATAAGGGAAGTTTTCTTGAATGATCTCATGGAAAGTTTGTTCCAATGTGGTCTCTGTTTCTCTTTCTGCCTCAGGGAGTCCAATTATTCTTAGGTTAGGCCTCTTAAGGTAGTCACTCATCTCTTGAAGGTTTTGTTCTGTCTTTTTGAGCTTATTTTCTGTGTTTTTAAGAGTTTGGGTTATTTCTATATTTTGGTCCTCAAGCTCTGAGATTCTTTCTTCTGCTTGGGTAATTCTGCTTTCCATGCTTATCAATTTGTTATTTATTTCATTCACAGTATTCTTTATTACTGTTATCTCAGATATCAGCTCCTTCTTAGTTTCTTCTTGTGTCTCCTCAATTCTTTTTAATCTCTCCATTATTGTTTTTATATCTACATTTGCATTTTGAGACCCTTCATTCTGGGGACTTTTCATTGTTTGCATTCCAAAGTCAGTTTTCTCAGTGTCTGCTCTCCCAGGCGTCAGGGAGAGACCCATACTCTTCTTTTGGTTTTTCTTCATTTCTGTAGATTTTTCTCCCTCTCCCCCTTTCCCTCCCCCTCTTCAATTCTGTTTTTGAGGGAAGGTGGGGTTGCTTTCATTTCTCTTCTGCAATGACCTGTTCTTCCTTATGAGGTTCTTCTGGTTTTGTTCACTTTTCCCTCTGCTTTACAGTCTGTCTATTCAGCAGTATGCAGCCTTGGTCCGTTCAGAGAATCTCACCAGTTCACCTATGCCGTCGCCATCTTGCCCCATCTCTATGTTTTCTTATTTTAGAAATATTCATGGCCTCGATATGTCTCTCCTATGTACTTATATAAAAACATTTTTCTCTCTCATTTACCAATTTTTAATAAATTTTTCATTCTACTTACGACAAAGCAGTCATTTCAAATTAATTAAGTTTTCATTAAAATGTATTATTATAATGTCCCAGGTACTGAACAGCGATTTCATTTCTGGGAGAATAAGACTGAAAAAAAAGTTAAAACACTACAAATTTTGCAAGTGAACAGTTTCAACCCAATATCTTCCTCTGGCGTGTAGCACAGGGAGTTTGCACACAGTAGGTTGAGAGAGGAAAGACCAGCTATACTAATTATTAGTGCCATGAATCAGGAGAGTACATTTATACAGGATTTTTAAAAGTTCATGCTATTTGTATATTTTTTTCATTTTGTTCCAACTATCTTCCAATGTAGACACAATCATCTCTTTTTAAAATTTTTTTCATTAGAAAAACAAGACCCAGAAATGTGAGGTCATTCACCAAAGGTCACACAGTCTCAAGAGGCAGAGTTGCCACTTGAACCTGGGTCTTGCCAACTCCAGATGCACTTGAATGTGAGAAGTGCAGGCTCTGGGTCCCAGAAGGAGCTAAAGGATCTCCTTGCTCTTCCTCCCTGACCATGTTCATTCTGTTTGGAAGAGTTATTTTCTTTGCAAGACCAACAAGCTTGATTCAAAATCAGAGTCATTTCAGCGTTTTAAAAATATCAAATAGCTTAGAAAATTCAAGCACTGAAGAGGAAAAAAGAAATCAAGTTACTAAGAAAGAACACTTACCTCAATTTTGAGGGCCCTTGAAACTTCTATTTGCTCCTTTTTCATAACACTGTTTGGACCACACAGATCAGGGCCATGATGGGAAATGGAGAGTTATATGCAATGTCCACATGCTTTTCAGACCCTCAGTGCTACAGGAAAAAAAAGAAAGAAAGAAAGGAAAACATTAATCTGGATGATCTGATATCTTGCAGACTTGGTTTTGAACCATCTTGGGTAAGAAATCTGAATCCTGGGAGCATTCGCAAGACAAGGAAACCAGAGTCAGTAGGGCAGAGGAAACCAATCTATGTTCTTCAACACAAAAATTAAATAGATTCCTATTCTGTTTTCTATCAAGTTTTGTGATCTTCTTATTCTGGCTCTTCATTTTCCACCTTATCCCCCTTTCTAGGGCTTTCACACCCCCTCCCCATCCCATCCTAATATTGCGCTGACCATCTGTGCCAATGGCCCTGCCCTGTAGTCCCACCAGCATAACCAAGGCTCATCCTTACCCAGCCAGCACTCCCTTACAATGCCTTCTGAATGTCACAGCTGGCCTGCTGTGCCAGCCTACCTGCCTCTAGCCCTTTGCCTGTATTGTTTCCTTCAACTAGAACACAGAGTCATGCTCAGGGAAAGGAAGAGCATGCTCCCTGGACCCAGCAGCCATGGGCTAACTTCTGTTAGGGCATGAATTGGCCTGTGAAATCACTTACAGTCTCAGGGTAACACAATAAAGTAGATCCTCGCAGGTAACACCTAGTCCACACTGATGGGACAAAGGTAATCATTTTGTAAATGACATGACCATAGTAAAGCTGGAGTGAGCCTCTTACTCCTACCCAAGAATGTGGAAGAGAGTCCCAGAACAAGTTTATATCTCCCAGAGGCTGGACTTGTACCACTAGGATGGGGAGCCAAAGGAAGCTGCAGGGGAACAGAGGGCACACAGCCTCAGACAGAAAGAAGAATGCAATTAGGGCACACAGAAGAGGGAGGAAATTGACTTTGGTCATTTCTCCTGACTTTCATCCCACCTTACCAAGGTCTTGTTCATGTTCCTGCCCTCGCCACATAAGATGCTCAAGAATCCCTATAACCAACTCCTATTCCTTCTTCATACCAACCCTAGTTTGCTTCTTTTACTTTCCAGCAGATGGTTTAATTAATATCATAAAGAGGCACTGCCACTGGAATCAGATCCACTTAGCCAGTGCAACTTTTCCCTAAAGAGAAATATTGTGCCCTGACAGAACCCACACTGCCCTTCCCTGTGCCCTCTCAAGCTTTTGAAGAAATTGAACTCTTGTTAGAAGAAGCTCCAAGGTCCCTGGAAAAGTGTGTAACTTATCCCCAGAGCACAACAGCAGTGAAGAAGGGAGCAGGGGAGAAGCCATAGTGGAGCCTGGCACAGCACCAGGCTTAAGTGCTTGCACCTTTATGAGTCGCAGGTCGCCTGGCCGAGCATCCTCATCTGCTTCTACCCAGGTTCACATCAATCCTGCAGTCCCACCTCCACTGCTTGCCAACTGTATCCAGAGCTGTCCGGCCACGACAGCAACCCACCATAGGCCAAGGTCAGAGCCCAGGGCCCTCAGCTCTCTCTCCTCTACTCGGTCCACGCTGGCTGTCAGAGACCAGTTTGCTCATTGAAACAATGACCCATTGCCTAGGATGCGACCCACAGAATTTATGCTCTGCAATTCCTGATGACATTATTTAAATTGCCTCTGATTTATCATTAACCCAATTGTCATTTAAAAGTAATTACAGAAAATATTGTAATCTAAGTGTTATATCAGGGACACAATGCAGAATAAATACTGCCTCTGCCTTCAGTCAACTCAGTAATGTGAATCAATACCTACTGATTTTTTGAATGTGAACATGTTGAGAGATCTTGAATCCCCATTACTGTGGCTGGACCATAAATCCTCCTTTGTTAGAGAATGAGGGGGCCCCGCAGGTAGCCCGGCCTCCTTTACACACTTCCTGTGGTTACACACTTTCTTGCAGGTCCTGCAGTTCATTCTTTGAGGCGATGCCTCTCAGGGGCAAGCAGGGGATGCATGATCCCTACCCAATGGGTTCAGTCACGGCCCTGGCCTGAGATGCACAAAATTCAATTTCTCCCATAAAACTTTCATCAGATACTTCATTTATGTAAATTCATCCCATGCCCAGCAGTGGACCAGGTATAATGAGGAATATTCAGAAGTAAGATATGATCCTTGCCCATATTCTAAGTCTCATCTGAAGAGTCTAATACAGTTGTCTAAATTATGAGATTTGGTTTGAGGTGTGATTCTACTCTGCTTCTTACTGGATGATGGGCCTTGAACAAACCTAACCTTGCTGAGCCTCAGGTGTACCCTTGGTAAAACAGGACCAATATCTGTCCCTTCTGTTTCATGTTGTAGCCAGTCAAGATGATCAACTGAGTTGATGGATAAGGAAACATTTGTATACTGCAAAGTGTTATACAAAATTGGGAAACAGTATTATCACAGAAGGCCAATGATTTATAGAAAATAAAGTAATCCATGAAAGATCAGAGAAGCAAGAATTTTTCAGATAAATAAATACCATTCTGCTTACCTTCTTGTAAATGAAAACAGAGCTCATAAAACTAGTATAAAAAATAAATAACAAAATCAATAATCAGAACATGAAATGACTTCTGACAAAATTGCATGGAACAATTTGTCTAAAATTTTAAAATAATTATGTTTATGTTGCTTAAAGAGATAATAGAGGTAAATAAGGAAGAAAGTACTTTTAAAAGCATAAGAAACTATAGAAAAATAAAATAAGCATAGAAAAACAATAACAATTGTTTATTTAAAATAAACAATTAGAGCAGTGTTTTGTAATTTTCATTGTAAAGGTTTTTCACGTTCTAATTGTTTATTTTAAATAAACAATTGTTATTGTTTTTTCTATGCTTATTTTATTTTTCTATAGTTTCTTGTGCTTTTAAAAGTACTTTCTTCCTTATTTACCTCTATTATCTCTTTAAGCAACATAAACATAATTATTTTAAAATTTTAGACAAATTGTTCCATGCAATTTTGTCTGAAGTCATTTCATGTTCTGATTATTGAATGCTCAACCTCACTAATCATCAGGGAGATGCAAATCAAAACCACACTGAGATACCACCTAACTCCAGTCAGAATGGCAATTATCAACAACTCAAAAAATAACAGCTGCTGGAGAGGCTGTGGTGAAAAGGGAACACTTCTACACTGTTGGTGGGAGTGTAAGCTAGTGCAACCTCTGTGGAAAGCAGTGTGGCGATTCCTGAAAGCTCTAAAAATTGACCTTCCATATGACCCTGTAATCCCCCTACTGGGAATATACCCTGAAGAACACAAATCACTCTATAAAAAAGATACCTGCACATGTATGTTTATCGCAGCGTTGTTCACAATAGCAAGAACCTGGAAACAACCATGCTGCCCAACAAAAGAGGACTGGATTTAAAAAATGTGGTACATGTACACGATGGAATACTACGCAGCCATGAAAAAGAACAAAATCATGAATTTCGCAGCAACCTGGATGGAACTAGAGTCTATAATACTGAGTGACCTCTCACAGAAACAAAGATTAGAATATCACATGTTCTCACTCATATAATGGACCTTGAACATCCAATGTAATACTATAAGAAAATGACTGATGGTACTGGGAAATTATGGGGGGGGGGATGGGATTAACAGTAGCTAATATCTATCTGGGACTGGGAAAACACCTCTTATCAATAGGGTGCCTGAATGAAACGTAATTGTACACCTAACCCTTAACTGTACCCCACAAAACGATAATAAAAAATACTGATTAATAAAAAAATAAAAAATAAAATAAACAATTAGAAAACTAAGAAATGAAAAATATAGCTCTTTAAAGTTAATATGTGATTTTTTAAAAGGAACATATTTTAAGCAGAGTTAAAGAGAGAATTAATGAATTGGAGAGAATATTGAGGAACTCATCTGGAATACTGCACAAAGAAACAAAATGACTTCTATAGATACATACATATAGGTATGTGTATGCACGCACAATATATTTCATTGATTTAGTATAAATTTTTTCTTATTTTAACATATTTGAAATCGGAGTACACATTATAAATGAAGCTGACTTACAGGCACTCTTGGTCTAGATTAGAGACATCTTCCAGAGAGAATTGGCACTTGCCCCACCAGTCACCTGAAAGTACTACTGAGCTAAGATCACTTGAAATTAAACTCTATAATTAAGATTTGAATTCAAACTGTAAACCTGAGTACGTACAAATTTGGAGTTCAAAATCTCAGGGAAAAGTGTTTTCCTTGCTGCCATTTCTTCACGTGGATTTATTTCTCACTTACTCTTACAGCAAGGTTGCAACCCTTGGGGTTCTCACTTTACATAGGAGTCTTCTGTTAGACTTCTTACCTTTGGCACCTTTCTTTGGCAGTGGTGCTTGGGGAAAAAATGGTCCTTCCGTTGATGGCATCTTAGATTGGTTGAGTTGCATTTATCTATACATCTACACACACTCACCTACAAGCAGATCAGAGATGGAGAAAAATCAAGGAAGTCCTAAATATATTAAATAGCAATTCCAGGTGGAGAAAAGAGAGAAATACTGTCTGAAAGGCTAATAGCTTAACTTTTTCCAGAACTAGAGAAAAACAGGAGTCCTCAGTTCAAAATTGCAGTGCAAGTACAGAGCAGAATAAACAAACAAAAACTCCCAAATGCATAGCAGTGAAACTGCACAAAAGCAGGATAAAAGAGAAAATATTAAAAGCTTGAAGAGAGAAAAGGCAGATTCGTATAAAGAATTGTGAATTAGATGAATAGTAGATTTATCAATAGTGATAGAGAGTAGAAGAAATGGAATAATGTCTTAGACTGAGGGAATGGAATAATGTTAAAGGCTGAGGGAAAATAATTACTAACCTACATTTTATACCAATCTAAACAACTATTCAAGACAAAGAGAAAATAAACATTTGCAAAAACTAAGAGAATTTACCACCAAATATGTTTACTGCAAGAACTATAAGAGGATTCTTTCAAAAGGAAATGTACACCCAGAGAGAGCTCATAACATATCAGAGATAAGAGTAAGATAATGATGATTTATAGGTTGATGGATTTAATAAAAGATTGACTTATGAAATAATTGCAGCAGGTTTAGAGTTGTTTCTAAGGCAAAATTAAATTGCAGATAACAGGAATAAAAAGGATAATAGCAGAGCGGTCTATGACTTGGCTAATTCTTCTGATGTCCAAGTCAATTTGGAGAAAAAGATAGACATAAGACCATCCCATGTGGTAAGACATTCTCCCTCATGCTTCCCCAGGAGAGCCCCTCTTGGGCTTCACTAGTTTCATAGAGCTTATCTATCTCTCCGTGCAATATTTTCAGTTATCTTTATGTAGGAAACATTTTTATCTATGCCCCCAAAGACTCAATTCAACATTTTAAACAAAATAACACAGAAAGTTTCCAAATAATATCGACAGAGTGTCAGAATCACACATGTAAACATTTTGAAAAGCCCACCAATTTCAAGGGCAAGCATGTGTATCTGGGATGCCACTGGACCCGAGGGAGGCAGAATTCCATGAAGGCTATGCTAATGCTGTGTTAAATATTAACCTTGATGATCCTGAGATATGATGGGAAGCTTCAAAAGAAGAAAGAAAAAACAAACAACCTGATGTCTCTTAAATCCTCATATGAATAAATTAATAAAAGTAAATAAACATCAAGACAAAAAGCAAGACCATATCTTGTGATAGTTTCATCCAAAGAGTGTTGAGCAGCTCTTCTGAAGATTTCTGAAGCCCAGTCCTCAGGAGCAGCCACCCCTCAAAGGTCTTTTGAGTCTGACAATTTGCCCAAGGCAACCCCTTCTCACCTAGTTCCTCTGCCTATCCCCTTCCACCACCACACAGAAACTGCCCCTTCCCCTAAGCCCCCCACCTTGTGGATTAACTTACAGTGGCAAGTCTCCACCTAACTTGGTGAGAAGTGGTTCATTAAATGAATTTGCTTTGAATTTTATTATGTTTTACTTTGTCTTAGTTTGGGCTGCCATAACAAATTATCATAGGCTGGGTGACTTAAACACAAATATTTATTTTCTACGTGACGGAGGCTGGGAAATCTAAGGTCAAAGTACCAATGTGGTCTGGTTTTGACGAGGGTCCCCTTTGAGGTTGCAGACTGCCAACATCTTTTTGTATCCTCAGGTAATAGAAAAGAGAGCTAGCCAGCTTTCTGACTTCTTTTTTTTTTAGTTGGAGTCTCACTCTGTCGCCCAGACTGGAGTGCACTGCAGCCTCGACCTGCTGGGCTCCAGCGATCCTTCCACCTCAGCCTTCCAAGTAGCCATAATTACAGGCATGCGCTACCATGCCCGGCTGATTTTTTGATTTATTGTAGAGATGAGGTCTCACCAAGCTGCCCAGGCAGGTCTCGAACCCGCAGGCTCAGGCAATCCACTCATCTCAGCCTCCCAAAGCGCAGGATTACATTCTGAGCCACTGAGCCCAGCTCTGACTTCTTCTTATAAGGGCATTAATCCCATTCTTGACAGCTCCACCTCATGAACTATTACTCCACTTACAAATACCATCACACTGGGATTAGGATTTCACATACGAATTTTAGAGGGTCACAAGCATTCAGTTCACTGCAGTCTGCATTTTTCTAAAAAAGTGTACTTATTTCCGTGTTTTATTTGCCATGCTGTGTGGCAAAGATAATGTTTGCAGAACAGCATGTAAACTGAATATATTGCTGCCTACAAAGCAATGGTTTGTTAACAACCATAATAAGTGTTGGTGATCTGGAACTGATACTTAAATATTTTATATCCTAATATGCTAGGTCTTAGTTTTATATAGGCATTTTTCTGTTTTAGAAACACTCTAGGAAATTGGCTAAGAGCTTTGAATTGATGTGTAATGCAACATAAATATTTCCCTTTTCAAATATGGGGAAATAAACTCCTGGTTAGCACATTTACATAGAACTTCTGATTTTCTGGAGTTCGTGGATGACTGACATGAAGAAATAGGCACATATACTGAAGTGCTTAGATTTCACTAGAAAAATCAATGTTTAAATATTTAATGTTTAAAATGTAAAGAATAACCACTAAAACAATATAATTACAATATATAGCCTCCAAACCAATAAAGAAATTTGGAAAGTAATATTAATACAATGGAAGGCAAGAAGGAAAAAAAAATGAAAAAGGCAACAAACTACAAACATAGGATAAACTGGCCTAAGTCTAAACATGTAAGTAATCACAGTAAGTGAGTGCAAAAGGATTAAAATCGTGGAGTAAACATCCCAAAAAGCCCCCCCAAAAGTATATTTATCTCAGTCCATTTGTGCTGCTGTAATAAGATGCCACAGACTGGGTAATTTATAAAGAACAGAAATTTATTTTCTCATAGTTCTGACAGCTGGGAAGTCCAAGATCAAGGCACCAGCAAGTTTGATTGTCTGGTGAGGGCTGCTTTCTGCTCCAAGACGGTGCCCTGTTGCTGCATCTTCCAGAGGAAAGGATCACTGAGTCCTCACACGGTGAAAGATAGCAGGGCAAGATAACTGAATACCGTGTGAAGACTCTTTTTTAAGGGTCTTAATCCCATTCACGTGGGAGGAGCCTTCATGGACTAACTATCTCTTAAAGGCCCCACTCAATACTATCACACTGACAATATCTGAATTTTAGAGGACACACATTCAGACCATAGCATTCTGCCATGGCCCACCCCCCAAATTAATGCCCTTCTCACATACGAAATACCTTCCTTCTATCCCAATAGCCCCCAAAAGTCTCAGTTTGTTCCAGCATCAACTTTAAAGTTTAAAATCACATCTAAACATATGGGTGAGACTGAAGGTATGATTCATCCTGAGGCAATTTCCCCTCCAGCTGTGAATCTGTGAAATCAAACAAGTTCTGTGTTTCTAAAATACAGTTGTGGGACAGGAACAGAACAGATATTTCTATTCCAAAATGGAGAAATAGGCAAGAAGAAAGGGATAACAGGTCCTAAGTAAGTCCAAAACCCAACAAGGCAAATGTTAAATCTTTGACTTCATGCCTCACCTTCCAAATACACAGGAGACCTCAATGCTTCTGGCAGCCCCATCCCCAGAGTTTTGCTGAAGATTGTCCTGGTGGGGGCTGTCTTTTGTGGCCCCACACCTGTGGCAAGTCTCTGATTGAGCCACAGATCTGTCTGAAACATATTTTGACATCTAGGTGGAGGCAGCCATGGCTCCATAGCTCCTGTAGAGTTAGCACTATGTGGTTGTGCTCACCAATTGCACCCTCAGGAGCAGTGGCCCAAGCCACATCTAGGCCTGGCTGAGCCACAACATTTAGGGATAGCTGAGGAGCACTGACAGCATCAGAATGCAATGAGCAGAGACTTGAGGCAGCTCTGGGCAGCGAACCTTTAAGGCCCCACAGGCACCCTGGGTCCCTCCCTTGAAATTCTTCTTCTGCCAAGGTCTTGGCACTCTGAGCCTGTGATGAGTATGGCAGCCTCGAAGATTTTATTGGATTTTTTTAATGTAGCTAGTTCCTAATTACAAGAAACATGTGAAAACAAATCACACAGAAAAGTTGAAAATAAAAAGACAGAAAAATATATACCTATACACAAGAAAAACTACTACACAGAGGAATGTAGCAAGACACAGAGGGAATAAAATTTAAGACCCAAAGTGTTAGTAGGGATTAAAAATGAAGGTCACATACTAAAAAGGAGAAACCAAATACAATAAACACCATGAATTTGAAAGGGAATTGACCAAATCCATAATTATAAGAGTATTTCCAAATTTTTAAGAAATGAATATATCAGACAAATAAAAGCTAGTAAGGATTTGAAATGTATATTGAATGGCCAAGGAACTAAAATAGTCAAATTAATTATGGGGGGAGGAGGAGAATAATGAAATCACACTGATTTCTAGACTTACCTAAAGCTACAATAATCAAGATAATGTGGTGTTGGCAAACGGATAGACATAAATCAACAGAAGAGGATGGAGTTCAGAAGCAGACTCACACAAATATGGTAAATTGATTTTTGACAATAGTGCAAAGATGATTCAAAGGATAGTCTTTTCAACAACTGGAATTCCATATGCCAGGGAACAGAGAAGATAAAGAGACCCTAGCCTGTACCTTGCACCTTTTACAAAAAGTAAATAAAAATGTATCATAGATTTACATGTAAAATGTAAACTATAAAATCCCTAGAAGAAATCACAGGAGAAAATCTTTGGCTAGCCTTGGGCCAGGCAAACAGTTTTTAGATAGAACACTAAGAACACAATCCATAACAGAAAAAAAAAATAAATGAAGATTTGAAATTTTTGCTCTGTGCAAGACACAGTTAGGAGAATGAAAAGTCACAGACTTGGAGAAAATATTGGCAACTCACATATCTCAGGAAAGACATCTACAATATATAAAGTACCATTGGAATTTGGCATTAAGAAAAAAATAATTTAAAAATAGACAAAAAATTTGAGCAGACATTTTACTAAACAAGATATCTTGGATGGGAAAACTCATGACAAGGTTCTCAATGTTGTTGGTCATTAGAGAAACGCAAACTAAAGTCACAGTAAGATAACATCACACCCGTTAAAACTGCTAAAACTAAGCCAACAACAACAACAACAACAAAACCTACAATACTCAGTGGCAGTTAGGATACAGAGAAAACAACCGAATCTCCCATACCTTGTTGGTGGGAAGGCAAAATGATACACTGTGGGAAAAAGTTTGAATGTTTCTTACAAAGCTCAACATACACTTACCAAATGACCCACCAATCCCACTGATGTAAAACGAAATTACAACTTACAGCCAAACATACATACAAAGATGAATGTAAGTCTTTATAGCATTCACAAACTGAAACAGCCCAAATATTCTTCAACATATAAAGAAACAAAGGCAACGCCTTTAACCTTATCAAGACTATCAGAAACCTACTGCAAACTTCAAGAAGCCATCTTATGGAAATCAGCCATCTTATGGAAATGGAATTACCCCCAGCAACAAAAAAATAAGTTCATGAGTCACACAACATGGGTGACTTTCAAATACGTTTGCTAAGTAAAAGATGCCTGACTCAAGAGCCTGAAGATATCACTATGACATTCCAAGCATAGCTATAGGAATAGAGAACAGATCAGCTGTGGTTATGGGTTGTGGGGCTGGGGAGAGTATTGATCACAAAAAGATAGCACTAGGGAATTTGGGAGATGTTGTAACTGCTCTATATGTTTAAATGTTTAAATGACTGTCCATGTGTCAAAATTCATGGTTCTAGAAAATAAAAAGAGTCTATCCTACCATATGCAAATTTAAAAGAAGGAAATATATCCAACTTAAGTACCTAAACTCAATGGAATAGTAGAAGAAAAGAAAATTATGAAATAGACTTCCACAATAATATATACAGAAATACAAAAAAAGATACCTGCAATTCATTTCTAACATTGGAGATCATTACCAAGCAGAGTTTTACACAGGAATTCTAAAACAGTTCAACATCAGAAAAATCTATTATTGTGATACACAAAAGTAACAGAATACAAAAGAACACATATAATCACCTAAGTAGGTACCAAAATGGCATTCAATACAATTCAATACCCATTCAGGATAAGAATGCTTAGCAAAGAATAGAAAGCAACTTCTTTAATGTGATCAAGACTTTCAGAAACCCACAGCACACTCTAGAAGTCATTTCATTAACATCAGCAACCAGGCAAGGTGACTGCTGTTCACTGCTCCTATTTTATCTTACTAGGACCTTGATAAGCAAGAAAAAAAAAAGAAAAACTAATAAAATACAAACTTGGGGAAGGAAGGAACAGAAATCTTCAAAATTTGAGAACCATATAATTTTCTTTTTTATGCATACCAGCTTTATGGAGACATTATGGAGCTATAATTCACATAGTATATACTTTGATAAAGTGAACAACTTAATGGTTTTTAGTAAATTCACAGAGTTATGGATAAGCCACCACAACCAATACAGGAACTTTTTTATCATGTAAAAAAAGAAATACCGATTCCCAGTCACTTTCCATTCCTCTCTTTCTCTTGCTACTGGCAACCACTAAGCTGCTTCCATTTTCTGTGATTAACCTATTCTGGACGTTTTATATAAATAAATTAGGGTAATATTCGGTCTCACTTCTTTGTATCTCACTTCTTTCACTTAGCATAATGTTTTCAAGATGCATCCACAGTGCAGTTTTTTTTTTTTTTTGAGTTGGAGTCTCACTCTGTTGCCCAGACTGGAGTGCAGTGGCACGCTCCCAGCCACCGCAACCTCGACCTGCTGGGCTCAGGCAATCCTTCCGCCCCAGCCTTCCAAGTAGCCGGAACTACAGGCACGCACTACCATGCCCGGCTAATTTTTTTGCTTTATTGTAGAGACGAGGTCTTGCCAAGTTGCCCGGGTGGGTCTTGAACCCACGGGCTCAGGCAATCCACTCGCCTCAGCCTCCCAAAGTGCTGGGATTATAGGCTGAGCCATGGAGCCAGACCTCTTCATCCCTTTTTATTGCCACATAATATTCCATTGTGTGGCTCTATCACATTCTGTTTATCCATTCATAAGTTGAGGGACATTTGAGCTGTTTCTCCTTTTTGGCTATTATAAATAATGCTGTTATGAAAATCTGTGTACAAGCCGTTGTTTGAATATATATTTTCGTTGCCCTTGGGAATATACCTAGCAGTGCAAATTCTGGATCACAGGAAAATTCTGTTTATTCTCTGAAAAACTTCCAGATTGTTTGCCAAAGAAGCTGCTCTTTTTTATAATCCTACCACCAGTATTCAAGAGTTCCAATTTCTCTACATTATCTCCAACACTTATAATTAACTCTTTCATTATAGCCATCCTTGTGGATTTGGAGAGGTAACATTGTGATTTTGATTTGGCACTTATCTGATGACTGCTGAATGTTGGATTCTTTTTGTGCACTTAATGACCATTTGTCTATCTCTCTGAGAAAAAAAAGTCTATTAAAATCCTTGTCCATTTCTTTGTGTGTCATTAGCTTTTTTGTTATTGAGTTGTGAGAGTTCTTTACATATTCCTTATCTTAGATGATTTGAAAGCATTTTCTTTCACTTTATGGGTCATCTTTAAATTTTCTTGATTGTATCCTTTGCTGCACACAAATTTGTAATTTGATGATGTCTGATTAATCTATCTTTGTTTTGTTGCTTGTGCTTTTGATGTAATATCTAAGAAACCATTTTCTAATCCTATGTCATGAAGATTTATTCCTATATTTTTTTCTAAGAGTTTAAAAATTCAGCTCTTACATTTCAGAGCTAGTGTCTGTACGAACTACATTTTGAGTTAATGTTTGTATGTGTTGTGAGATAGGGGTTTAACTTCATTCTTTTCCATGTGAATATCCAATTGTATCAGCATCATTTTTTGAAAAGGCTATTCTTTCCCCCACTGAATTGTCTTGGCAGCCTCTTCAGAAATCAAGTAACAATAGACATATGGGTTTATTTCTAGACTCTCAGTTCTACTCCACTGATACCTGTCTGTTTTTATGCCAGTACTACACTGTCTTAATTATGATAACTTTGCAGTAAATTTTGAAATTGGAAAGTGTGAGTATTCCAACTTTCATGTTCATCTATCAAGATTGTTTTAGTTATTCTGGGTTTCTTGATTTTACATATAAACTTGAGGATCAGCTTGTCTATAGCTATAAGAAAACCAGCTGAAATTATTATGGAGATTGTAAACATGTAGATCAATTTGGGGAGTGTAGTAATCAACAATATTAATATTTCCAGCCCACAATATGAATGTCTTTCTAGCTATTTAAATCTTTAATTATTCAACATATTTTATAATTCTTCAGAGTATGCTTTATATTCCTTTTGTTAAAATGATTTCTAAGTATTTTATTATTTTTGATGCTATTTTAATGAAATTGTTTTTCTTAGTTTTATTTTTGGATTGTTAATTGCAAATGTACATAAGTAAAATTGATTCTGTATCTTACAACATTGGGGAACACATTAGGTTAATAGTGTTTTTTATTAAAACTTTATGGTTTTCTGTTTACGAGGTCATGTCATCTGCAAATTAAGATAGTTTTACTTACTTTCAATGTGGATTTTTTTAATTTATATTTTATTAATTGCTTGGAAAAAACCTCTGATGTAATGTTGAATAGAAGTGGTGAGAGCACACACTAAAGAGGAAAGCATTTTATCTTTCACCATTATGGTGTCAGCTGTGGATTATTCATAGATACATTTTAACAAGGTTGAAGAATTCCCTTTCTAATTTCAGTTTATTGAGTTTTTTATTATTATGTAAAGGTGTTGAATTATTGTAAAATGCCTTTTCTATGCCTATTGAGATGAGTATGTCATTTTTACTTATTGTTTTATATTTTATAGACATAATTAATTTTCAGATGTCAGCAAACCTTTCATTTCTGGGACAAATCCCACTTGACCATGATCTCTATTCCTTATTATCTGTTGCTGGACTTAGTTTCCTAGTATTTTGCTAGGATTTCTGTGTCTGTGTTTATAACCCGTATTAGTCTGCTGTTGTATGTTTATGTCTTTGTCTAGTTTTGATGTCAGAGTAATATTGGCCTCACAGAATGAGTTGAATTGTTTTCTTTACTCTTAAGTTTTTTGGAAGAGTTTGTGCGAAATTAGTGTTAGTGCTTTAAATTTTTGGTAAAATTCACAGGGAAGGCATTTGTGCCTGAGCTTTTCTTCATATGTTCTTTTTAACACAAATTCAACCATATTATTTTCTGTAAGTGTAGTCATATTTTATGTTACTTTGAGTCTGTTTCAATAGTTTATGTCTTTTAGATTTTTTTTACCATTTTATCTAGGTCATTAAACTTGATACACAATTGTTCATGATATTCCCTTATAATTCTCTGTTTCTATAAGGTTGATACTAATGTTCCCTTATTTATCCTTGATTTCTTATTTATATTTTCTTGGTCAATATAGCCAATTTTTGGTCAAGTTTATTGATTTCTTTAAAAGAATCAACTTTTTATTGATTTTTTTAAAAAAAATTTTCTGTTTTCTGATACATTAGTCTTTATTCTATTCATTATTTCTTTCCTTTGTTTGCCTTGAGGATTTGTTTGTTCCTCATTTTCTAGTTTTTTGGGGTGGAAAGCCAAGATATCTGTTTGAGATATTTCTTATTTTTAATATATAAGTATACGGCTATAGTTTTCCCTCTGAGTATTGCTTAATCTGTATTGCACAAGTTTTGGTATACTATATCTTCATTTTTATTTACCACAAAAGTATTTTCAATTTTTCTTTAAATTTCGTCTCAACCTATGAGTTATTTAAGCATATGTTATTTGATTTCTACATATTTGTAAGTTTCACAAACTTCCTGCTGTTATAGAGTTCTAATTTTATTCCATTGCTTGCCAAATACACTTTGTATGATTTCAGTCCCTTAAAAGTTTACTGGGGCATGTTTTATGGCCTGGAATATTAACTATTATAGAATTTTCTAGATACCCTTGAGAAGAATATGTATTCTACTATTGTTAGGTGGAGTGGTTTATAGATGACTCACAGGTATAGTTGGTTCATAATCAAAACCTTTCTGTAGGGAAAATTCCGGATTCACATGCCTTCAATGGTGAGAACGACCAAACATTCTAAGAAGAATTAATACCTATCCTTCACAAGTTCTTCTAAAATATAGACAAACAGGGAATACATTGCAACTTATTCTGTGTGGTCAACTTATCCCGACACCAAAACCAGACACTACAAGAAAAGAAAACCAAGGACCAGTTAGGCCTTCTGACTATAAATGCAGAAATCCTCAACAAAATACTAGCAAATGAATCCAGCAACATGTAAAAAAAGATTGAACACCAAGACCAAGTAAAACTTGTCCCAAGAATGTAAGGTTTATTTAATATCTGAAAATCAATCAATGTAATACACCATAAAATAGAATAAAGAAACAAAGGTATGTCACTGCCTCAATAGATAGACACGCACCTGTTCCATTTAATATTGTACAGGAGTCTATATACCTAATTAGGCAAGAAAAAATAAAAATAATGACAGGCATCTGAATTGGAAAGGAAAGAGTAAAACTATATATATTAATAGATGACATGATTCGAATATAGAAAAACCCTAAAGAATCCACTATAAACTTTAAAACTAATAAACCAGTTCCTCAAGGTCACAGGATAAAAGAGTAATATACAAATCCATTGTATTTCTATATATTTGTAATGAACAATCTGAAAATAAAATAAAAAATAATCCATTTTAATAGCATTAAAAAGAATAAAATATTTAAGAATAAATTTAACCAAAGAAGTGCAAGACTTATACACTGAAATTTTTAAAACATCAGTGAAGTAAATTAAAGAAAACCTAAATAACTAGAAAGATATTGACTGGAAAGCAATATTGTTAAGATGGTGATACTCTTCAGATTGAGTTAAAGGCTCAACACAATCCCCATAAAAATCTCAACTAGGTTTTTTGTGGAAATTTACAAGCTGATCCTAAATTTAGACGTAAATTTAAAGAACCCATGATAGCCCAAAAAAAAAAAAAAAACTTGAAAAAGAACAGCAAAGTTTGAGGACTCCCAATTTCTAATTTTAAAACTTACTATCAAGCACAATAATCAAGACAGTGTGGTACTGGCATAAGCATGAATATGTAAGTCAATGGAATAGAATTCAAAGTCCAGAAATAAATCCTTGTATTCAGTTGAGTACTGAAGACAATGCAAAAAAAAATTAATGGGGAAAGAATGATATTTTCAACAAATGGTGCTGAAACACTGAATATCTATAGGCAAAAGAGTGAAGTTAGACACCTACCACACACCATACACAAAAATTAACTCAAAATAGCTCAAAGACATAGGTGTAAGAGCTAAAACTATAAAACTCTTAGCAGAAAATCTTTGTGATCCAGGTTAGGTAATGGTTTCTTAGATAGTGCATCAACAGCACAAGCACAAAAGAAAAAATTGATGTTAGACTGCATCAAATTTTAAAATTTTACTTCAGACAGTACCATTAAGAAAGTGAAAAGACAACCCATCAGATATTTGCTAGCCATATATCTAAGGAAGGATATACAGAAAACATAATTTAATAATGAAAAAACAAATAATTTGAAAAATGAGAAAAATATTTGAATAGACATTTTTCCCAAAAATATATAGAAATGGCCAATTAGCACATGAACAAATGCTCAACATCAGGGATTTCCCAACCCCCTGACTGCAGATTAATACTGGCTCTTGGCCTGTTAGTAACTCTACCGCAAGAGGTGGCAGCCGGTGAACAAAGCTCCACTTTCTGTCGGATCAGTTGTGGCACTAGATTCTCATAGGAGTGTGAACCCTATTGTGAACAGCGCATGCGAGGGATCTAGGTTGCACACTCCTCATGAGAATTTAATGCCTGATGATTCCTCCTGCCCTACCCCCCATCCCCCACCCCACCCCACCCCCCCACCCCTGTGAAAAAATTGTCTTCCACGCAACTGGTCCCTGATACCAAAATGGTTGGGGACCACTGCTCAACATAATTACATTTGGAAAATAGTCTGTTATTTCCTCAAGTGGTTAAATATATGACCCAGCAATATCACTTCTCGGTATATACACAAGAGAAATGAAAACATATTCTCACAAAAACTTGTGGAAAAAAATTTTATAGCATCGTTTACACATGATAGTTAAAAAAAAAAGAAAGAAAGAAAGAAAGAAAAAGAAAAAAAAAAAAGCAGCCAGACTCGGTGGTTCAGTTTGCAATCCCAGGTTTGAGACAAGCCCCAGCAACTTGGCGAGACCTCCTCTCTACAATAAATCCAAAATTAGCTGCGTGTGGTGGTGTGCGCCTGTAGTTCTGGCTATTTGAAAGTCTGAGGCAGAAGGATCGCCTGAACCCAGCAGGTCAATTCTGGAGTGCCCATGAGTGTGCCACTGTACTCAGCCTGGGCGAGAGAGTGAGACACCAACTCAAAAAGAAAGAAAGAAATCCAAATATCCAGATGGATAAACAAAATTTGGTATACAATGAATATTACTTATTAATAAAAAGACACTAAGTACTAATGCATGCTACAATATGAATGAGCATTGAAAACACTATGCTAAATAAAAGAGAAAAGACCATATATTGTATAATTTCATTTATGTAAAATGCCCAGAATAAGTAAATTTATAGAGACAGAGTATAGATCAGTGGTTGCTTGGGGCAGAGGGGAAGTTAAAGGAAATGGAGAGTGACTGAAAATGGGTATGGATTTCTTTTTGTATGGATGAAAATGTTAAAAATTAGATGGTTGTAAGATTGTGCAATGTGAAATACATGATAAAACACTGAATTACACACATTAAACAGGTAAATTATATAATATATGAATCATATCTGCTAATGAATGGCATGTTTGTGTTCCCCTAAAATTCTTAAGTTGAATCCTAAATCTCCAACATGTTGGTATTTGGAGATGAAGTCTTTGAGAGGTAATTAGTCATGAGGATGGAGCCTTCATGATTAAGATTAATGCCTTTATAAGAGAATGAAGAAACAAGCTCTTTCTCTCCATCATGTAAGGATAGAACAAGAAGATGGCTCTGAGCAAACCTAGAAGGAAGCCTTCATCAGTCACCAAATCTGCTGGCACCTTCCTGCCTCCAGAACTGTGAGCAATAAATGTGTATTGTTTAAGCCATCCAGTCTATGGTATTTTGTCATAGCAGCCCAAACTGATGAAGTCAATCAATATCTTTATAAACATGTTAAAAAGATATTGGCAAGGTTTTTGGAAAATTATAGTAAGGTAACATAATAACAGTAGATAAAATTTATCAAGTGGTTGCTAAGACAGAGGTATTGCTCTACGTGTTCTAAATGTTTTATTTCGTTCTCCCTTTACAACAGCTTGATGAGGTAGGTACAATTCTATTTTACACAGAAGAAAACTGAGTCCAAATGCAGTAATTAAGCAGCTATAGGTTTACAGTTAATAGATGGATAAGCTGCGGTATAAACCCAGACTGCCTGACTTGAGAGTCTAATCTATTATTATTATTATTTTAAAGATGTGGGTTACAATTCAGGGTTAGATACCTAAGTGGTCATTGTGCAAGTGAAGTTTAGGTACCCTTATTGATGTTATGTGCCACCCTTCCCTGGCAGCGTCCCACTACTGTCAATCCTTTTCTTATAGTATTATGATAAATATTCAGGGTCTGCTTATGAGTGAGTACATGCAGTACTCAGATCTTTTTTTCTGTGATAAATCATTGAGTATTATAGAGTTTAAATCCATCCAAGTTGCTATGAAGTCCATAATAGAGCCTAATCTATTAACATACAAAATTTTTGCAGAAATTTACAAGCTGATCCTAAATTCATATGTAAATTCAAAGAACCTATAATAGCCAAAATCACTCCTGTGTTCCCATAACAACAACTGAGAAGCTATGATGAAGTAATAACAGATGATGAAGAATGCACTTAAAATGGAACATAAACTCTGGTATACCCAGGAATGAATCTAACAGAATATGTAGAAGACACATATGGAGAACATATATGGGACTTTCAGTTTCAGCCCCAACATGGAAACAGCATGGAAGTCACCCCTCCCATCCACATATTCCTCACATAAAGAAAAACACTGAGCAAACTGAAAAGCAATGTTTTTTGTGTGTGTGTGTGTGTGTTTTTAGATTCATCAGAGGATTGAGATCACAGAAAAAACTACTCCTCTGAAGTCTGCAGAGTAAGGTGAAGACAGGGAATCATAGGCAAGATCAGTTTAACCCGAGGCTAAAACTGCAGGAGCCAGTAAATGTTAGGGCCACTTTAATGCTAATTTTGACAAGTTACCAGAAGCTGACTATGGACTAGTTTGAGAGTTTAGAACTCTCAAGGACCCAGTCTTAGGGGTACGCTCACAGTTTCAAGAGTTTTACCACAAAAAACTCCACCAAATTCTCACTATAAAGATCAGACAAAGTGTTTAAGAAAGGGGAAGGAAGGGAGAAACAAAATTAAGAACTATTTTGAAATATGACCAGAGAAGTTTTCATCATAAAGCTTTGACTTCCAGGTGAAACTACTTTACCCGAACCTTATCTGACCTGGAGGATGAGTAATTGGCTAGTTTAAGGCCCCTCTAGATTCCATATCTCATATAAGGAGAAACAAAAAGAAGCAAAAAAGATTTCTGAAGATCACAACCCAGGAACATAAGTCCACTACAAAACTAAGATCTGATCATGAGATTATAGAATCTTCCCCTCCCCAACAATTTACCACCACATCAACAGGGATCCTATAAGACAGCAGTGTATTACAACAGAGGGAGCTATAAAACACAGACTCTATTTAAGAAGTTCATAGAAAAACCCAAGGAAAACAGGGAGGGAAAAGAAACAAAACAATAAAACTGAAGCCCCTGGCATGTACAGCTATAGCGATCGTTAGACTCAGTCTAATTCCTAGACAGATTAACATAAAACCTCAAACTAAAAGCTTAGTTACTTCAGTTTCTATCCCTTGATGCATCATGCCTGACTTGGAACAAAAAATTACAAGACTAAAAGGCAAGGAAAAACTCAGATATAACAAAGATCTGGGAATTATCAGACAAGAAACTTTAACTAGCTATAAGTAATATGTTAAGGACTGTAACAGAAAAAGTAAACATACAAGAACAAACGACTAATGTGACCAGAGAGATGGAAACTTTAAGAAAGAATCAAAAAGAAATGCTAGAAATCAAATGCACTACAACCATGATGAAGGTTACTTGATGGGTTCATCAGTAAACTATACACAGTTGAGGTAAGAATCAGTAGGATCGAAGATATGCAAATGGAAACTTGCCAAGCTGAAATGCAAAGAGAATAAAGGATGAAAAAAATGAAAAGAATATCCAAGAAATGTGGGATGATATAAAAAGGTATCAGTACACATAATGGGAATACCAGAAGAAGAAAGAAACAAGCAGAAGAAATATTTGAACTAATAATGGCTAAGGATTTTCCAAAATTGTTAACAGACACCAAGTCACATATTGAAGAAACTCAGAAAACACCAAGCAGGATAATTGTCAAAAAATCTACACTAAGCATATGATATTAAACTACTGAAAAAGGAAAACAAAGACACAGAATTTTTTTGAAAGAAGCCAGGTAATAAATATACGTAGCCTATAGAAGAATGCAAATAAGAATTACATTGGAGTTTTCATCAGAAACTATGCAAACCAGAAGAGAGGAGAGTAAAATATTGAAAGTGTTGAAAGAATAACACATTAACCTAGAATTCTGTATAGAGTGAAGCTGTCTTTCAAAATGAAGGAGAAATAAATCTCAGATAAGCCAAAACTGAGGAAATTTGTTGCCAGTGAACTTATTTTGCAAGAAATGCTAAAGAATTTCTTCGTCGGGAAGGAAAATTATAAAGGCCATACATTCAGATATGTATAAAGCAAGAAAGAGCCTCAGAAAAGAAATACATTTAAGTAAAATAACATCTTTATTTTTCTTAATCTTACCTGACCAATTAAATAAACATTCATAATAATAATAGCAACAATGTATTCAGTAATTATAGCATATGGATAATTGAAATGAATGACAGCTATTTTATAAGAATGGGAGGAAGTAATTAAGAAGATTCTGCTAACATGTACCTGAACTACCAATGAAGTGGTTTACTCTTATTGAAAATAGACTTAGGTTAATTGTGAATGAATATTAAAGACTCATGGGCAACCACCTCAATTAAACAAAAGTATAATTGCTGTACTAAAGGAGAGAAAATTAATCTATAAAGTGCTTAAATAAAACCAGAGAATATAGGAAAAGAGAGGGGGAAAACAGAAACAAAGTATAAGTGAAACAAATAGAAAACATTTTAAAACATGGTAGATATTAATCCAACTATTTTGCTAATCACTTCAAATGTAAATAGTCTAAAAACAACAATTAAAAGACAGAGTTTCAAAGTGTAAAAAAGACCCAATAATATGTTGTCTACAAGAAATACATTTTAAATATAAAGACACAAATAGATTACAAGTAAATGGGTAGAAACAGATATTCCATTCTAACACTAATTTTAAAAAGTAGACTAATGATATAATTTCAGACAAACCAGACTTCAGAACATGAAAAATATCAGCGATAAATAGGGTCACTATATATTGGTAAAGAGATTGATTTTCTAAGGAGATATAACACTTAATATGCATGTACCTAACAACAAAGCTTCAAAATATATGAAGCAAGACTGACAGACTTGCAAGGAGAAATAGATGAAGTCACTCTTAGAGTTAGAAAAATCAGTAATTGATAGATCTAGCAGGCAGAAAATCAGTAAAGATATAGTTGAACTGAACAGCACCATTAATCAACTGGATCTAATTGACATTTATAGAATATGTCAACCAATAACAGCCAAATACACATTTTACTTAAGCTCACATGAAACATTCACCAAGGTAGACAACACATTAGGCCATAAAACACAACTCAAAAAAATTTTAAAGTATAGAAACCATATAAAATCTACTCTCAGATCACAATAGAGTCAACCCAGAAACCACTAACAGAAAGATACATGAAAAATCCCCAAATATTTGTAGATTAACAACATTTCTATATAACACATGGGTCACAGAAGAAGTCTCAAGATAAATTTTTAAATATTTTAACTAAATGGAAGTACAACTTGTGAAAGAAAACAGGATCTGGAGACCCCAAACTCACTATGCCAAGGGAAAGTTGAATTTGGGAACTGAGTCACATGCACCAAAAGCTACCTTCCTTTAGTTCCCAGATGGATGGCTGCCACAACGAAGGGCTGCATGTCACCCCAGATGGTCCCCCCCCAAAATTTTTCACAGGATGTATCCCCCTATAGACAATCACTGAAGCAGAGTTCTGCTGGATCTTCCTTCACTCTATCATTCCATATGTTTACACTATCTTATGTGAAATGAAAATTTACCCAGCATGAGATGAACACAAATTAACTGATCCTCTACTACTCCCTTTCATATGTAACTTGTAAAATCATTGATATCAGGTCAAAAGCCTTCAAGAATGTAATGTAGTGTAATGTTCGCTCCAATTACTTACCGCCCCCACTTCCCCCTTTTTTTCTTTCCCCTCCCATTCACTCTTTTGCTTTAAATACTGCACCCTTACAAAGTCTTTCTTGGAAAACCACAGATCACAGATGCTGCTGTGATTTGTGTTTCTTCTTCCTGAACATGTCCTAAAACTTTGGCAAAAAAAAAAACCTCAAAATGATTGAGGTGCCTTAGTCATTATTTTTGGTTTACAAACCCAAAATGTGTGGGATGCAAAAAAAAGTGTTGTTGAAAGTATGTATTAGAAAGTAAGAAAAATCTACAATCAATAATCTAGGCTTCTACCTTAAGGACCTAGAGAATGAAGAGCAATATAGGCCTAAAGCAAGCAAAAGAAAGGAAATAACAAAAATTAAAGAAGATAGCAATGAAATTAAAAAGAGGATAAAAATAGAGTCAATGAAACTGAAAGCTAGTTATTTTGAAAGATCATTACAATTGAAAAGCCTCTAGCCAAACTAGCAAAAAATAAATAAATAAAAGAGAGAGAGAAATGAGAAATTTTTTAATATTAATAATGAAAGGGATGCCATCACTACTCACACTATGAATAATAAAGGAATATTATAAGAAATATATGCTCCAAAATTTAACAACTTAGATGAAAGGAATTAATTCTTTGGGAGGGGAAACTACTAAAACTCACACAAAAGGAAATTACAATCTGAATCTACATCTATTAAAGAAACTGAATCAATAATTAATAACCTTCCAGAAAAAAAGACATTAGGCCCAGATGTCTTCACTCGTAAAAACCTATCGAACATCTAGGCGAAAATGATGCCAATTCTCTCCCATTTCTTTCACAAAGTAGAAGCAGAAGAATAATTTCATTACTCATTCTATAGGGTTATCATTACTAATATCAAAACCAGATAAAGATATTGCAGGAAAGGAAAACTACAGGCCAGTATTTCTCAAGAACAAAGATGCAAAAATCCTCGACAAAATATTAACAAACTGAATTCAGCAATCTATAAAAAAACTATATACACAATCAAGTGGGATTTAATCCAGATATACATTCAGTTATATAATCCATAACATCAACATGCTAAAGAATAAAAATCTGTAATCCCGTGCTTTGGGAGGCTGAGGTGAGTGAATTGCCTGAGCCTGCAGGTACGAGACCCGCCTGGGCAACTTGGGGAGACCTCATCTCTACAATTAATCAAAAAATTAGCTGGGCGTGGTAGCGCGCACCTGTAGTTCCAGCTACTTGGAAGGCTGAGGTGGAAGGATCGCCGGAGCCCAGCAGGTCGAGGCTGCAGTGGCCGGGAGCGGTCACTGTACTCCAGTCTGGGCAACAGAGTGAGACTCCAACTCAAAAAAAAAAAAAAAAGAATAAAAATCACAATGATCATATTAATAGAATCAGAAAAAGCATCTGGCAGAATTCAATACCTATTCATGAGAAAAACTCAGTGAACTAAGAATAAAAATAAAATTTTTTAACTTGTTAAAGTACATCTACAGAAAACCTACAGCTGATACCATTATAATGATTAGAAATTAGATGTTCTCCCCTTAAGATAAAAAGCTAGGCAAGAATATCCCCTCTCACAGAGAACATTCAATATTGTACTAGAAGTGCTAGTTTATGCAATAAGACAGGAGAGGAAAAAGAAAGAATAAACAATTTCTTTGTAGAAATAAAACTGTCTTTGTTTGCAAATGAAATAATTGCTATGTAGAAAGTCCCAAAGAATCAACACAAAACTCCCGGAGCTAAGTAATTATAGTAAGACTGCAGGATACAAGCTTAACAGCAAAAGTCCTTTGCTTTCCTATATGCCAGCAATAATTATATTTAAAATTTAAAACATAATACCATTTACATTAACAACAACAAAAAAACACTTTACAAATCTAACTATATATGTACAGGATCTATTTGAGGTAAACTACAAAACTCAGATGAAAGAAATCAAAGAAAATCTAAATAAATGAAGAAATACTCTATGTTCATGAATAGGAAGACAAATATTATTAAGACATTGATTCTTCCCAAAGTTATCTGTAGATTCAACACAATCTCAATTAATATCTCAGCAAGTAATTTTGAGGATATGGACAAACCAATTATAAAGTTTCTATGCCAGGGCAAAAGATGCAGAAGAGCCAACACAATAACAAAGAACAACAAAGTTGGAGGACTGACACTACTCAATTCTAAGACTTATTATAATCAAGACACTATGATACTGATGAAGGATTAAACAAACAGATCAATGAAACAGAACAGAGAGCCCAGAAATAGATTCATACATAGTCAACTAATCTTTGAAAAACGCAATTCAATGGAGAAAGGATAGTCTTTTCAACAAATTGTGCTGGAACAAGTGGACATCCATATGAAAAAAGAGAAATGATTGAAAAAAATTCTAGACACAGATGCTACATCTTTCACATTAACTCAAAAAAGATTCTAAGCCAGGCTCGGTAGCTCAGCCTGTAATCCCGCGCTTTGGGAGGCCGAGGTGAGTGAATTGTCTGAGCCCGCAGGTTCGAGACCCGCCTGGGCAACTTGGCGAGACCTCATCTCTACAATAAATAAATAAATAAATAAATAAATAAATAAATACAAACTACAGGCATGGTAGCGCACTCCTGTAGTTCCAGTTACTTGGAAGGCTGAGGCAGAAGGATCGCCGGAACCAGCAGGTCGAGGCTGCAGTGGCCAGGAGCATGCCATTGCACTCCAATCTGGGTGACAGAGTGAGACTCCAACCCAAAAAAAAAAAAAAAAATAGATTCTAGACTGAAAAGTAAAATGCAAAACAGAAAAAACTAGAAAGTAACAAAAGGGGAAAACCTAGATGAACTTGAATTTGGTGATGAGTTTTAGCTACAACACCAAAAAAAAAAAAAAAAAGATCCATAAAAATTGGTAATTGAAGCTGGGATCGGTGGCTCAGCCTGTAATCCTGCGCCTTGGGAGGCTGAGGTGAGTGGATTGCCTGAGCCCGCGGGTTCGAGACCCGCATGGGCAACTTGGTGAGACCTCATCTCTACAATAAATCAAAAACTAGCCAGGTGTGGTAGCGCGCGCCTGTACTTCCAGCTACTTGGAAGGCTGAGGTGGAAGGATCGCTGGAGCCCAGCAAGTTGAGGCTGCGGTGGCTGGGAGCGGCCACTGCACTCCAGTCTGGGCGACCGAGTGAAACTCCAACTCAAAAAAAAAAAAAAAATTGATAATTGATAAGTTGGACTTTATCAAAGGCACTGTTCAGAGAATGACAATACAAGTCATAGACTCAAAGGTAATATTTTCAAAAGACATATTTGTTAAAAATTTGTATCCAAACTTCACAAAGAACTCTTACAATTCAACAAAAATAGGCAAACAACCCAGACAACCCAATTTTCAACTGGGCAAAAGAATAGACGTCAAAGAAGGTATACAGATGACAGATAAACTTATGAAAATATGCTTAGCCGGGCTCGGTGGCTCAGCCTGTAATCCCGTGCCTTTGGGAGGGTGAAGTGAGTGGATTGCCTGAGCCCGCGGGTTCGAGACCCGCCTGGGCAGGCGAGACCTCATCTCTACAATAAATCAAAAAAATTAGCCAGGCGTGGTAGCGCGCACCTGTAATTCCAGCTACTCGGAAGGCTGAGGCGGAAGGATCACCGGAGCCCAGCAAGTCGAGGCTGCGGTGGCCGGGAGTGGCCACTGCACTCCAGTCTGGGCGACCGAGTGAGACTCCAACTCAAAAAAAAAAAAAGAAAATATGCTCAACATCATAAAACATTAAAACAACAATGAGATGCCACTACACACCTATTAGAAATATGAAAATCCAAAACATTCACAACACCAAATTCTAGTGAGGATGTGGAACAACAGGAACTTTCATTGCATAATGGTGCAGCCAGTTTGGAAGACAGTGTGGCAATTTCTTATCAAGTTAAACATACTTTTACCACACAATCTTCAAATTACTTTCCCAGTATTTGCCCAATGGAGTTAAAAAACTCTTGTCCACATAAAAACCTGTACAAGAGTGTTTATGGCAGCTTTGTTCATAATCAAAATGGAAAATGACCAATTTTAATACGTTAACATACAAATAAATGATGGTACATTCACACAACACAGTAAAAAGAAATAAGCTATCAAGTAACAAAATGGCATGAAGGAGACTTGAAAGAAGCAAGCATGAAAAGATTACATATTGAATGATTCCACCACACACCATTCTGTAGGACCACAAACTATAAAGCCAGAAAAAATATCAGTAGTTTCCAGGTGTTGAGGAAGAGGGAGGAAGAATAAATAGGTAGCGTGCAGAGGAATTTCCAGTTGGTGAAACTATTTTGTATGGTTCTGTAATGGTGAACACATAACATTACGCATTTGGCAAAACTCATAGAATGTACAATACCAAGAGCAAGCCTTAATTAAACCATGGACTTTAGCTAATGATAATGTATCAGTATTAGTTCATTCATTAACAAATGTACCACACTAATGCAAGATAGTCATAACAGGGGAAACAAGGAAGAGGTATATGGGAACTCTCTGTACTTTCTGCTCAATTATTCTGTAAATCTAAAACTGCTCTAAAACATAAAGTCTATTAACTTAAACAAGAAGAAATATGCAGAACTCATAATAAGATATGATCAGACTGGGAAGTATCCATGTTCATGCAAGGGAAGAGTCAACCTCATGAAGATGCCATTTCTCCGAAGTCAAGCTATACTTTCATCAAAATTCCAGTCAAACCCCAAGAGGGTGCTCTGTGAAGCCAATAATCTCATCTTAAAACTCATCTAGAAGAGCAAAGACACAGAACTGGCTAAGAAGATACTGAAGTAAAAGGAAAGAGATGGAATTTGTCCCGCCAAATGGCAGAAGCAATTAAACAAAGTGACAATAGCACAGAGACAGAAAAGTAAGCCAGTTGAACAGGACTCAGAGCACAGAAACATATCCACTGACTAAAGCCTGCTGTTAACAGTGATGTTAATGCAGTAGGAAGCAGCCCATTTTCACCCCCATCCCTGAGAGTAAAGAAAGCTGAGCTCTCTCAGGGTTGAAAGTCCAGCTCTGAATCTCTCAGTCTCCAGAGTGGATTAAGGTGATCCTGGACTCTTTGTGTCCCTGCTTCCAGCCGGAAACTGAATAAACCTTCCCCGGAGGAAGATAAGACCTTAGGCTTAAAATTATTTCTACAATTTCTCATCTACAATGCCTAACATCCAATCAATATTGCCAAGCACAGCAAGGTAAAACCAAAATTGGTAGGGAATAAATGAATTATTCTCTAAATGCTGCTGGGATGAGTATCCATGTACAAAAAATAAATAAAATTTAAACCCTGATATAGTCCTGCAGAGCACTAGGCTGGAGGCTCAGCTAAAATATTATGGAAGTAACAGGTTGTTTTTGTAAGTTCAGGTGTATTCTCAGCTGAGCCTACTGGTAAGTCAGGTTGTAATGTGTGTGCTGAACACGGCTTCTCAGGTCTCCCACCTCTTCATTGAGGATGGACTGTGGCCAGTGGTGATGGTGGCAGTTTGCATTTCTCTGGTCTAGGGTAAGACCTACCACGTTGTCAGTGGTCTCCTCACAACTTCCTGTATCTCCAAATCATGTCATGCTGAAACTCAAGCATAAAAACTTTATATGATTGAAGAATACATCCTTTAAGAAGTCATATACCTGAACTGTTCACAAGTAGGCCAGTACCTTTCTTCACCTGCTGTTTGGTGGGGGCCCATTGACCTTCCAGAAATAAGATAGAGAACAAAGAACATTAAGTGGCACAAATCTTAACTGTACAGTTTTGACAAGTAAATAAATCTATATAATCTTCATTTCTCGCTCTCTTTTTTGTTGTTGTTTGAGTTGGAGTCTCACTCAGTCGCCCAGACTGGAATGCAGTGGCCGCTCCCGGCCACCACAGCCTCGACCTGTTGGGCTCCGGCGATCCTTCCGCCTCAGTCTTCCGAGTAGCTGGAACTACAGGCATGCGCTACCATGCCCGGCTAATTTTTTGATTTATTGTAGAGATGAGGTCTTGCTGCCCAGGCAGGTCTCGAACCCGCGGGCTCAGGCAATCCACTCACCTCTGCCTCCCAAAGGCGCAGGATTACAGGCTGAGCCACCGAGCCCGGCTCATCTCTCTTAAGAATAAAACATTTTCATAATTCCTAAAAAAAAAAAAAAAAAAAAAAGGAAAACCAGGACTAAAAACCATTTGTAACCCCCACAGGTATTTACATTTTTTTAAAAAAGAAAAGATAGAAAAGTATCTTTAGGACTTCAAAGCAAAGCAGAGACACAGTCTTTCTCTCTCTCTCTCTCTCTCTCTCTCTCTCTCTCAGGGAAAAAGAGTTTTGTTCATTTAAAAGATAACAAAAATAAATCACAGCAGAGAAGATACTTCAACTAGTGTAACTAAATATCAGTATCAGATATATATAGGTAAGTCATGGAAGAGAAAACATAAATGAGCATTGGATCAGCCTGAGTTCTCCAGAGTAACAGAAAATAGTAGATATATATGATATTTTTAAGTGGCTCACATAATTGTGGATGCTGGCAAGTCTGAAATCCATTAGACATACCAGGTAACTGGAAACTTAGGTGTGAGTTGATGCTGTAGTCTTAAGACAGAATTTCTTCTTTTCCAGGCAGCCTCAGTTTTTGCAAATAAGGCCTTCAACTGATTGGGCAGGGCCCACTCAGTGGGTCTACCAAAACTAGCAAGAGTAATCTTCCTTACTTAAAACCAACAAATTGTAGACATTAACCGCATCTACAACATACCTTCACAGCAACACTAGATTGGGATTTGATTAAATAACTGGGTACTTCAGCTAAGCCATGTAAACAAGCCATCACAGTCACTAGATGTGAAAAGATGCTCTCAGCCAGGTACAGTGACTCAAGCCTGTAATCCCAACACTTTGGGGGACTGAGGAAAGAGGATTGCCTGAGCACGTGGGTTTGAGACCAGCCATGGTGAGACCTTGTCTCTACAGTAAATTAAAAAATTAGCTGGGCGTGGTAGCTCACACTGTAGTTCCAGCTACTTGGAAAGCTGAGGCAGAAGGATCACTGGAACACAGCAGGTTCACACTGGAGTGACCATGAGCGTGCCACTGCACTCCAACCTGGATGACGGAGTGAGACTCCAATTCAGAAAAAAAAAAGATGCTCTCATCATCAGTAAGTCAAGAAAGTGCACATTGAACCCACCTTGACATTCCATCAGATTAACAGAAGGGTGAGTGTGACCACACCTTGTGTTATGGAGGGTATGGAGGGATAAGACTTTGAGTTCATGGCTAGTGGCACAGAAAATGGATCCAGTCCTTGGAGAGCTCCCAGGGGGCAGGTGATGCTGTGGTTTATCTCATTTGCTCTCAAGTCAGATGGCCAGGGTTTTGCATATTGGCTCAGCCACTTCTCAGTCATGTGATCTCAGGCAAGACGTCCAGCCTCTGTGTGCCTCAATAGCCTCCACTGTAAAATGACAAGAATAACAGTCTAATAGGCATAAGGCTTTGGGAAAATTAATGAACTAATACACATCATACATGAAAAGAGGCCATGGCACATGTGAGTTGGGATCATTTGATGGTCTCTAGTAAAGTGACATAAACCTGGCAAGCAACCATTGCATTTCCAGATGCTCCCCAGGGCTGAATTCTACAACATAAGTTCACAGGAACATGGACAGCCATGTGCATAGCATCTGTTATCTGGAAAGGCCCAGCATTTGGACAGCCCCAAGTGGACCCCAGCACAGCATCAGGCCAAGGGTTGGGCACACTCATGTAAGCTGGAGGGGAGCAGAGCCTGGCCTGGACCAGAAGGGTGAGACCTGCCAGTCACATAGTAGGTACTCAGTGAACATTTGCAGACTTAATGAATCATCCCTGCTTATAAAAGTCTATAGACCACATGCCTAAAATCTCTTGGGCCCTCAGTGAATGCTTCCAGAGCTTGATGAATGGGTCTACTCCCTTAACCCAGTTACTCTGCAGAGGAAGAAAAAGAGATCCAGAGGTAAAGGGGTGAAAATTACAGAGCGGTCTCCTAAATCCCAGGCCAGGAGCTGGGCACAGCCCATCTTTTCCCTAGGGTTTTCCCTGCACTGCACCCCAGCTGTATGCTAAAGCAGATTGGGGATCCGAGAAGTATAGGAAACACTGCCCATCCTAGAAGACAATGGAAGCCTGAGGTGGTAGACATCCCATGAGCCCACCACCTGAGGTACACAACAGGAAGGCCCTTCTCTCCCAGGCTTAGTGGTGTCCTAACCTGCAGCTCAAGCTTAGACTTGGAAAGGGGCTCAGAAACAAACACCACCCCTTGGTGGCATTTTATCCAAAGCAGGTCCTTGGTGGCATTTTATCCAAAGCAGGTCTCTCGTGCAGAAAGGGATGGAGAAAAGGGGTCTTCACTGAGACAGGAGGGTGTGGGTGGATGGAGAAGCTTCCAGGCCTAAAATTCCTGCTAGAGTTTTGAGTGGAGACGAAGAGGCAGTGTGTTGGTGACAGGGCCACACAACTGTGGAATGACAAGCAGTCAGGAGTGAGGGCTCAGAACAGGGAGAATCTTAACACGTGCGAGATTTATCAGCCTGTCACACACCAAATGTACTTACAATAAAACTTGACATCACAAGGGTTTCTGGAACAAATATTTCTTTGTTTTGTGCTCTGTCTTTGGGGCCAATCCATCTCTGAGTGGCACCATGTGTGTGGACAAATGCCAACCCCAAAGCGTGACAGCCAGTGACAGGGTGGGAGGAGTCTGTTCCCTCCAGGTCCAGGAGTCTTGGGGCTAGAGCAGTCAGGGGGTGAGCACTCCCCACCACAACCTTGGTGCTCAAGGGTGGGGCAGCAACACCCGCAAGGCCTTGGCTAAGTCAGGAGCCTGTGGGAGGGCCCCTGGCTCTGTACCTTTGCACAGGTGACAACCTATCTAAGTCATGGGGTCCTCAATGTTCATTGTGCTCACGGCAGGATCATCTGAGTGGCTTCAAATGAGAAAATAAGTGAGCGTGAGCCAGCAGAAGGATCACAACCACTACAACACTGCAAAGGACATGGAGGACAACTTGGGAAGCTCCAGGTTGTGATGTCTGGGCCAACCCACGACCACATCTGTCCTGATAATTCGAGGAACCACAGGACAGTCTCGAACTCACTGTATAAAGGGAAGGGAAGGAGGTGATGTGCAAAGAGGGGAGAAATGATTACTTACACTTGAGAGCTTCCACTGTTTGAGGAACTAAGCTTGGGGCGTTACATACATCACTCCTTTACATTCTCACAACATTTCGATGAAATATCATTAACCCCATTGTACAGATGAGAGTGCTGAGACTCAGAAAAGGTGAAATACCTGTCCAAAGTCATGCAGACAATACCTAGTGAAGTGGAGACTTGAAGCCAGATCTACCTGCCCCGTCCCTGCACCCTGATGACATGCTCTTGCCATCACATCAATGACTGTGCATTGGGAACATTGAGAGCACGGGCACATGACCTGACCAAGTCTCCCTATGACCCATCAGAGTGTATTGTCCTCAAGCATCTCTATCACTTTTCAGAAAGGCCAGAAGCCACTCCCTCACCTCTCCTGAAAAGCCTCCTCTCCCTCCCAAAACCACCTCCTCTCACATGCTTTCTGTAGCTCCTCTGTAGCTCCGAACTCAGCCTATCTTACCAGGAGCAATCAACTCAGGTGTTGGTCACCAAGGTCCCTGAGGAGGGCAGGCAGACCTGGAAGCATGGCCCAGGAACCCGCCCAGGTCCAGGAGGCAGAAAGCAGTGGGATTGTGATGGACAGATCACTGTCCCTTCTTGAAGATGGCTTACTTATTTCCACTGGAATGTTGCCCCCATGGAAATCCAGGCCAAGTGAGATCAATTCTCTTAATTTTTCAAAGAAGAAAGAAACAAACAGAAATACAGCGTTCAGATGAATTCTCTTAGGTTTCAGATATTAGTTTGAAGTTTTTGTTAAAATGCTTTGCAAGTCACACAAAGTCATTTGCAAGAGAGTGGCCTCTGTAGCCTCCACTGTAAATGGATCAGTCGGCCAACAACATAAAGGGTGATATGTAGAATGGAGTGGCAACTATGCCTGAGCAAGCTACCTGAAAGTGTCATCTCTCCAAAGGATGTTTTGCCAAGGAAAGCTGCACCAGGAAGGCAGACAGATGCTAGCAGTGCCCAGACCAGGCCAGTGCACACAGGTAGGCCCTGACTCAGGTCCTCAAGGGTAGGGACACCTTCAAATCACTGTATCTATACTGTGATCTATACAGAAACCCAGTGATTCGTGGCTGGAGTGAACATCTCACCTTCTCTTTTCTTCTCCTTTATATTTTCTAATAATTCTTTCCCCCAGGCCTCCTACCTACTTTCCAGCCTAACATTCAGCTTCAAGAGCAAAGCTCTTGTTTTCTACAGAAGAATGCATGAGAATCTCTGCAGGCTTGGACAAAAAGAGGATGGTGCTTCAAGATAAAGTTGTTAATTACAGCAGTGCTTCCGGGCCTCGGCTGGGGCCGTCTTGGAGCTAGCAGGGATCCCTTGGATAACAGGTTTGCAGGAAATCAGCTCGTCTCCATCAGGGAGGCTCTGGGGGCCACTCCAGTCTGCCATGTGAGACATGATTTCCGAAAAACATTTGTTCCCTTCTCCTTCCTCAATATGCCTCGAAGTCTGTCTCAGAATCAATACAGGCAATAACCAAAGAGCAGAGAGAAGTCAGGAGGCAGCATCTCCAGGGAGTAGATGGTGTTGCAAAGAGAGAGAGAGACTGCAATCACCTCACTGTCCCCAAGCACCCCAAGTGGGGCATGCCCAAGGCCCAGACACCATGCCAGGCACCAGGGATCCCAAGAGGAGAAATGAGGCGCTTCACTTTTCACCAGACTGTGGTAAAATCACAGCCCAGGGGACTGCGGGGGGTGGGAGCACAGGGAAGAGCCACCACTGTCTGTCCAAGGTGGAACAGAGAAGGGGACCCTGGAATAGGATGGCACAAGCTTAGGCTTAAGATTTTAGGGGAAGCACTGCCCAGCAGGGAAACCCATTGGTCGTTGGAATGGGAAAGCTTTCAGGCCAGGAGGGCTGTTCTGGTCAACACTCCACAAGCAGGACTCAGGCAATGCAATGAAGAGGTTCCACTGCAGTGGGAAGAACACTGACTTTGGAGAGCAAGGTCCCCAGGCTTGCAGCCTGATGATGTTGCCCTCTAGACCTTGCCCATTTCCAGAGCATCCCATGAGGGTGGGACAGTGACAGATGGTCCTGGAGGTCCCTCAGGGTCTCACATCCCTGATCTACCAACTCCTCTCTGTATCCATGAACATCATGACCCAGCAACTCATCATGAGCACAGTGACTGCTCCACACTATGGATGATGGATGCACAAATGGCCCCTTCTGCCAGAATGTCCAGTTAGCACTCAATGACAGAGGCCTCCTCTTGCCCCAAAGGCTTCTGATCCTCTTCTCCAACCTGTTTAAGGCAGGCCCCCTCTCCCACATCTCCCATGGACCTGGGATGCCCAAAGACCCTCCATCAGTTCCCAGACTCCTTGGTTTGATCTCCCAGCTCCTGCAGAGTCAGGGGGAATGGGCAGAAGGATGGCCCTGTCACCGTAAGCATTTCAGAGGGCACACTTAAATAAAGCCAAATCCTTCTACTAGAAATAAACCTCAAAAACATTTTTAACAAATGGGCATTAACATCTCTCCTGGCAATGGAAAATGTGAATCTCTTAGCAAAGTTTCGGTGATAATTCAGCCACATTTTCCTACTTCACACAGCAACGATTCTCCACAGATTCCCGCAGAATAATCGGCCCATTCCAGTTGTTAGGACGTAGTCTTTAAAACTGAGTTATTCCTGAACATCTTGGAAAATAGGGGCTCTTCATCTCACCAATTATGAAATACTGCAGACATCGTTCGCTGTTGGAGAGAAAGATTTATCGTTGAAAGGAATGGCGAGATACGGCTGCTGGCGCCCTGGGATTCTTCTCTGGAGTTTTTTCATCATTTTGCAAGTAACATTGGGGGAGAATTTAACTCCTCTGGGCAGGTGGTGGGGGGAGGTGGAGAATGCTGCTCTGTCAGGGAAGGAAATGATTGCGAGGGGACCTTCTCAAGGCTTCACAGGAAGACAGTGCACAGGATTTATGGTCCAGCTGGGCCCCAGATCTATTCACTACTCTCTCACTCACTCACAGAAGGTGGCATGGTCCAGTTCTCCCTGGCCACTAGAAGGAAGCTGGCCTGGAGGGGACAGGCTGGAAGCAAAGAGGCTGTGTGTGAGGGAGGCTGATGGACCTAGACATTGACTAGATGAGGCAGAGGCAGCAGGAATGAGAGGGATCCAAATCCTGCAGGTTATGATTGTCACATGAAGGGACTTGGTGCCTGCAAAGCTCACAGCTAGAAGGAACTGAATATTGCCCCCCTCCCACCCAAAATTCATGTCTACCTAGAAACTCAGAATGTGACTTTATCTGGAAATGGGGTTTTCCCGATGTAATGAAGACAAGAATTTCAAGAGGAAGTCATTCTGGAGTAGAGTGGGCTCTGAATCCATTGACTGATCCTTCCTTCTTTCCTTCCTTCCTCCCTTCCTCCCTCCCTCCCTCCCTCCCTCCCTCCCTCCCTCCTTCCTTCCTTCCTTCCTTCCTTCCTTCCTTCCTTCCTTCCTTCCTTCCTTCTTTGAATTGGAGTCTCATTCTGTCACCCAGGCTGGAGTGCAGTGGCATGCTCATGGTCACCACATCCTCGACCTGCTGGGCTCAGGTGATCCTTCTGCCTCAGCCTTCCAAGTAGCTGGAACTACAGGCATGCGCGACCATGCCTAGCTAATTTTTTGATGTATTGTAGAGACAAGGTCTCGCCAAGTTGCCCAAGCTGGTCTTGAATCCATGGGCTCAGACAATCCTTTTGCCTCTGTCTCTCAAATTGTTGGCATTATAGGTGTGAGCCACCATAGCCGATGACTGATGTTTTCATAAGAAAAGAGACACAAAGAAAAGTCCGTGTGAACACAGAGGCTGGGACTGGAGTGACACAGTCTCCATCAAGGAATGCCTAGAGCTGCCAGAAGCTGGAAGAGGAAGAGAGGATCCACACCTAGAGCCTTTGGAGAGAGTGTGGCCCTGCTGACACCTTGATTTTGGACTTCTGACTGTAACATAATAAATGACCTTTGTTTTAAGTACCCCCAGTGTATGGTAATTTGTTTCAGCAGCTCTAAGTCACTTATCCTGGAGGCCCATTGTCCAAGCTCCTCCCTCACACAGGACACACAGCCCACCTGCCTCTGACAGGCTTGTCAGATGAACTCTCTTGCACATCTTCATGTGGGGGTCTCAGTAGTTGTTCAGGGATCTGATTCTCACATGGATGTCTAAGATGTGAGCAAATTCTCTTCAGAGTGCTCTGGAATCTGCCTCTGGGTGTCTCCCCATGGACTCCACTATGCCCCCATAGCCCCTGATCCTTCTCTCCAGTGCTATGGACCAGACACAGGCTGGTACTGAGGACACCCAGGCCCCGATGATGGCGTGCGCTGGGCATAGCCATGGCCACAAAGGAGTCATCAGAGGCACCAGAACCCAAACCCAGTTGACTGAGTCCATCTGGTTCCCAGAGGTATGTGATTTGAGCCAGGCCTGGAAAAATGAGAGGGACCAGAATGTCAGCAGGTGCGGGTACCACAGGGACAGAAGCCAGAAGGAGTGGCTACTTTCTGTCCTCAGCTCCCACTACACAGGCAATTTCTGCCACGTCTTAAATCATATAAGTATGAGAACTGACGCATTCACTCTAATTGTAATAAATTAATTTGAAAGCTCTGCAGTGATGGAAAAATGAATTTTTTTTTCTCAAAGAGCCCAATTGACATCTTTCTCTCCCCCCACTCCCTTCATTTTTATTCATAATGAACCAACCCTCCCATGACCTATCCAACACCTGTCCTATACCCTGATATCTGACATCCCCCTCACTCCCCGCTCGAGGGTATGAGCACAGAGGGGACGTTTCCTTTTCCCCTTCCCTCCTGGTTTACTGTAAATCTATGGACTCTCTCCCTGCCAATGACATTTATCATGCAAAGGGAGAAGCTTCAAGGTTGTTCTATCAGTTCATTAGTGCCTAACAAGAGACTCTGAGAGTCTTCAAACCTGGCTGCTGTGAAGTTAGCAGAGTTTTTGTATACACTGGTTTTGGTCAGAGCAGTCTAGAGGATGCTGATTGCCCAGATCCTTGTGTGCTGCTCAAAGTCAGGGTTGGGAGGAAGGTGAAGGACTTGGTCGTGCATGGTCCCCTCCCATTCAGCTAAGCCTGCCTCCCCCCACCCCCTCAGCCCCTCTGCACCTTCAGTGTAGCTGCTGGGTTCAGGTTTCTATTCTTCCAGCACTGTTGGAAACAGGCTCCCTCCCTCCTGCTCCTTCTTATTCCTTTCTCCAATAAGCCTGACTATGCCAGCAGCAGCAGCAGCAACAGCTCTATAACCTGCCCTCCATCTAAAACACTCCATGGATTCTCACAGCACCTAGGAAAGAACCTGGATCCTTAGATGCCGGCAAGGCCACACATGGTGTCATATAACTAGGAGACTCTTTAATTATCTTTTGAATATCTGCCTCCCCTGCTGGATGGAGATCTCCCCAAGAGCAAGAACCCCTTGTAGGCTGTGCTTGTGACTCTCAGTCCTCATCCCTGCCTCCAGCACGGACACCTCTCAGTATCTGTTCTGTTCTGTTCACAGGTAGACTCCAGAATCCTGAAAGAATCCTACAGAACAGGTTTGCATCTTGCTCTTTGGGTTTCTGTGGAAGATAGTTCTAGACACCTGCACTGGAGTGTGGGGGAAGCATGGAATCTATTTAACTTTGCCTACGTTTATTTAGGGCAGTCGTTGGAAAACAAGAGACAGCCACTACATGGCACAGCAGACAAAATGACTAGTGAGACTCACAGCTCAAGACAAGGTAGATAAGTGATAAAGCCCAGTGGCCGCAGTCTGGGCAGTGGGGACTATGAGACATATGAAGTATCACTGAGAGGCAGTAGCCATGCTGAATCTTGTCAGAAACAGTGAAGGCTGGACACTGGGCTTTACCTGCCAAGGCAAAATCAGGTTAAAAGCACCTCCCACAGCTGCAGCAGATATCAGAGTAGCACACACGTGCTCAGAAGAGCAGCGCCCAGACATCTTGCAGAGTTTGCAGTGGAGGGAAGCAAGACTCTTCGACTTTGAGGTACACAGGATCAGGGATTAATGCAGTGTAGGAGGGCAGCCAAAGGCTCTGAGGTCAAAGGATGAACTTGGGACACTGCAGAGGATGCAGCGAATTCTTACAATTAGCTTAAAGGTTCTGGCCAAGTATGTGGCTGTCCCAGTGTGAGGCCACAGAGCATGGGAGCACACGGCACACAAGAAAAGGCCAACTTACGATTCCAAGTCAGGGTGAGGACAGGGAAATAGCAAAGCAGGACAAAGATGCAGAATTATTCCTTGAGCCTCACCAATTACAAAACAAGGGGGGACAGAGGAAATACTTTGAATATCACAGAGGTTTCACATACACTCACACATATATAATTATGTTAAGTCACTGCTAGAACATTAGGGTGTGGTCTAGTCACTATTACAAAGTCCTGTGTTGTCTTCATAAAGTCTGCAGCAAATGAGCCCTATTTATTGTAGTAAGTACTCACATAGTCTTAGTAGACCCACTAGAATTCTGTTTCCCTGAGCAAACAGGATTACAATTTCAGGATATGTAGAATAAACTTAAACAAGGTCAATTCCTATCTGGCTACACTGTGCATTATACTGAATTTGCTATAAATTTCTTGCACTTTTCAATATTCAGCTTCACTAATAAAGAAATGCACATTGAAATAATTAAAGCAGTTTTCACATGGCAGGAGAAAGACGGTGACTTCCTCCTCCTCTTATTAGACACCAACCAAAAACAAAATAAGAAACAGAAAGGAATCTTGCACCTTAATATATGTGGAAGGGCTACTATAAAAATAAAAGGTGAACAAAAGTATGGAAGAGAGCCAAGGAAGAGTACCTGTGGTGTAGATGTCAGGGAAGAAAAGTCAAAACCAAAACAGAAACTGACATTCCTTGTTTGGGACAAGGAGAGTATACACAGATGTATGACAAAAGCATTAATGGGCCATGTTTACAGTGTTCAGTGTAGGAAAGGTGGAACTGAACCAGGGATTCCAGAGAAGCCATATTTGCAGGAAGCAATATCTTAAAGAGTTGCACAGAGGAGAGAGGTTGTATTGTGAATTAAGGGATGAGTTAGTGTGAGCAAGGAGAAGTAAAATTAAAATAACACAACTGTTAGGTTGGTGTGCCAGTGTCACAGAAAAGATGCAAAGAATTGTACAAGGAATAGGTTAGAAAAAGTTTATTTAAAAAGTAGATTAGAGGAAAAGTTAGATCCACTTCCTCAAGATTTGAAGACGCATTTGGCACTGAATATTTGAAGGTCAGTGTTTTTATAATGTTTTTCCCAGAAGGCTGGAAATGGGAATTGATTGGTTTGTGAAAAGTAACAATGGGAGGAGGGTTGTCATTTCCATGGGGATTAGCTGCCCAGTACGGCAGCGGTCAGTTTCAGATAGTTCATCACATAGATAGGGAGAGTAGCCCAGGGTCTATAAAACAAAGTTTCAAGACACAAGCATTAATTTTTAAATGTCCTTGGATTTAGGGAACAAAAAGGCATTTAGCTGGGAGTGTGTTGCTCATGGGTGAGATAGGAAGACTAGGGTAGAAAAACATTCTTGGGAAAATTGTAGGAGAGCTGGAGTCAAACACATGAGCCAAACACAAGAGCCAACCACAAGCCACCTGTCTTCAATAGCCAAGGTAATTCCATTTTTGACTTTTTGACCTTTCAACAACTATAAACATATCCTGTGGTAACAGGAAACTTTCTGCTGGTTTCTAACACACACCAAATATTTCACCCTGATTAGGAAAATTGTAAAACTTAATAGAGGAATTGATTCTATAGAAAAGAGGTTAGACGGAGATAAAAGCATCAAAGGAAAAAAGAAAGAGATGGAATAAAAAGTGACACAGCTCAGGAAAAAAGTATGAGAAAATATAAAACCATGACTGAAGTGTAAACCAAACAGACAACAGTACAAAGACAAATACAAACACCAATGAAACATAGTAATAGAAATGAAAGACGGGATTGAGAAAAGCAATCAAAATGAAATGGAAATTAATAAGGGACTAAGGAGGAGGATGAGAGAGAAAGCAATAGATATGGAAGACAGACAAAAAGTATCCAAGAAACAATTTTTTTCTCAGAAGAAGAGAACAAAATTAATGTAACAGAAAAAAATTTAATATTATTCAAAAACAATTTTCAGATGTAAAAAAAGACTCATGTCCGCAAATATAAAAGATATATATCTCAGGAGGGGAAAATGGCAAAGAATGCTAATAATCTTGCTGGATTTTAAAGATAAAGAATTCTTTGGACAGCCATGGGGGAAAAAATCAAGTCACATTAAAAGAGAAAATCATTAGATGTCTCAGATGTTTCCATGACAACATTCAGTTACAAAGTCCTGAAAAAGGAAAGTCACCCAAAAGTTTCATAGCCAGCCAATCTGTCTTTCAAATATAAAGACAGAAGGAAATAAGGTTTGAAAACTCAAAAGCTAGAGGAATGTGCTTAAAATAAATCCATCCTGAAGAAAATCCAAAAGAAAATTTTGGCCAACCAGGAAGCAAATGGCAAATCTATGGCAAAAGAACCAGTGATGAACTTGTTAACACATTTAACTATGAAATTAAGACCAGCACAAATATGATATTTTATCTACCAGAGAAAGTATAACTGTTATATATAAGATCCATTTAGAAATATTTTAACTATCAAGGACTAGGAGGGGTGCTTGATAGGTAGTATAAGTACACGGATTTTCAGAAATAAAAATGCCTTTAACTCTAATAAGTCAATTAATAGATGTATAAACATTTGCTAAAGTGTAAAGGAAAATACTGATATTTTAAACATAGCCAAATAAAACGTGAGAGCAGAGGAAGTTGAGACAGACTAGTTCTATAATTGATTATGTGGAGTCAATAGAGGATTGAGTAGAATATATGAAATTTAAGATATATATATAGCCACTAAAGAAAACTTATAGTCTTCTCAAATAATAAAAATAAACAGACAAACTAAGTAAAGGACACAGAGAGCCTATAGTGAAAGACATTGACATAATTAAAATAAAAAGTATAATAACAGAACTAACCTCAAACATATCAATACTTTGCTAAAGAGTTAAACTTATTCAAGAAGAAAAACCCAGCTACAGGCTGCACCCCAGAGATAGACTGAACAAAGCAACTCAGAGAGGTTAAAGATAAAAGCATACGAGGCAAATGCATTTTTAAAAATGTAGAGACAACAATCCATATCAGATAGGCTTTATTTGGGGACACTAGGCATGATATAAAACAAAAAGGCACTTTATAATGATAAAGAAGTCTAGCAATTATGTATATTAGCACATCATAATGTAACATCAACATTGATAGAGCAAAAACTCAGAAAATACAAGAGGCAAGGATACATTGGAGTAGGAATTTTTAATTCATCTCTCTCAGTCCATGATGGATCATGGCAGAAAAATGGATAAGAACGTGGAAGCTTAAGACCATAATTAAAAGTTCTATAGACTGCAAGTGATTGTGGGAAGCAGAGAGAGGTACACGGAATGACTGGTGAGCACTAACTGCCCACCGTATTAAGTAAAGCACAAAACCCAGAGTCCATAAAAGAAAATACATTTGATGACAATAAAAATCATTTTATCATGTCAAGAAATACATGTAAACTAATTCAAAAGAGAGACTGCGAACTGGACAAAGAATTTGCCATTTATGTCATAAACAAAGTACTTTTCTTTAAAAAAAATAGTTTTTCAGATCAATAAAACAAATAATGCAACAGAAAAATAATCAAAGGATATGAATCCAATTTATAAAATGAAAATACAAATGGCTCCTAAACATATTTTTAGAAGTTCAGTCTTACACACATACACATTTTGAAACTAAAACAATGAGATACTATTTTTCACTTATCTAACTGACCAAAATGTCGACAAACACTAGGTATTTTGGAAAGAGAGCTTGGGCACCTTTATGCAATGCTGGAGAGAATATGCGTTAGTCAGGGTTTGGTTGGAAAAATGGAAACCCTCCAGATACTTCAATCAAGAGGAGATTAATGTGGGAGATTACAGGTTTACTACGCTGTTGGGGATAGTAAAGGTCAGGGAAGCTTCAGAAGCGTTCAGGAATCCAATAAGTGGAAACTGCAGGGAATGAACCTCCACCACAGATCACAACTATGTACACAAGTGATTTGCAGGAAGCTGTACCTAAAAGCCACTGACAGTACTCGCCCAGGCTTTGTTGAAACCTATGTCTCACATCATCCCCAAAAGTCAGCTTTTCTTTCTGCTGGGCTTCTAAATTTCACACCAGTGGCTCTCATTGGCAGAAACCAAATAAGATCTCGTCTGGCAAAGGATTTGGGGGAATGTAGCTTCCAGAATCTGACCCCTACAACACAGAGGGCTACACCAAAGGGAGCGGGAATATTGAGGAGAAGATAACAACAGATAATCTAGAAAAGTGTGCTAATTGGTATGATCCATGTTGGTAACAACATTCATCACATTTTCCCTTATACACAGCCAGGAATTTATCCTTCAGATGCTTAGCACATGTGCCAAGTGACACATGTACCAGAATGTTATTCATAGCACTGTTTGTGATATTAAAAGATTGGAAATACTATAAATGTCCATTAATATAGGACTGGCAAAATCAGTTATGATGCACTCACATAATGGAATACTAGACATGCATTTAAAACAATGAGGTAGTTCCATATGACAGCTATGGCTCCATTTCTAAGATATATTGCCAAATGAATAAAGCAAAACAGTGCATGCAATGTGTTACCATTTGTGTGAAAAGAACACACTTGTGTAAAAGTTAAAATTAATCACGTATAAATAAGCTTGTTTATGCAGGATTCACTCTCCAAGATTTGCAAGAAACTGCAAATGTAGTTGCCTCTGAGGAGAACTAGGGACAGGGCTGGGTCAGGGGGGCCCTTCTCTGTATGCATTTTTGTTTGTTTGTTCATGTATTGGCTAACTGCAAACAAGTAATACTTGTATTAGTCAAGGTTCAGTCAGAGAAATAGAGCAATTAGGTATAAATAAATGTAGAGATGGAGTGATAGAGATGGTGATGAAAATCATGGGTGTGATAGAGATAATGGAGATGAAGATGGAGACGATGTAATGGAGGTGATGGCGATGGAGATGTTAGAGGTGGTGATAGATTTGTTACAGGAATTCAACCTCACATACTTTTGGGAATTGGTTAAGCAGCCTTCCAAGGCTGTTGTCTTTGTGTCTAGTGCTGGAGCTTAAGGTCCACAGGGTGGGCAGCAGGGAAGATAAGGTGGCTGTCAGGTGGAAAAGTAACAACAAACTGTAACCCATAGCATGAGTAAACTCCAAGAGGATGGACAAGCCCATATCCCTCTGGTTGCCTCTGACCTTGTGGTGTGGGTGTCCTAGAAAAGTCAGCTCTCTCTTGTGGACTTAAGCACACACTTCCTAGCCAGTAGTGGGAGGATCCAAGGGAATAAGGAGCAGTCTGAGACCCAGCCCTGCTTCTGAGACAGGACAACAGATGGGAACAATGTGTGCAAGTTACCAGTGGCTGCTGCTTCCCTTCTGCCCTTCCCAAGGTCCACACAAGAACCCCTTGCAATGGCCACACAAGCCAGAAACACACAGAGGAGGGAATTCTGGGAAATGTAGTCCACCATACCCAAGCTGACCTATCACTAAGGCACCACAGAAGCCAGAAACACAAGAAGAGAATTCTGGGAAGTATAATCCCAACCTGGCACATTACTAAGGCACCACATTCTTTACAAAGAAAAATGTGGCCATATTTTAAATCCATATTTTAAATCCATATCTAAATGTGGCCATATTTTTAAAATGTTAAGAAATCAGTCCTAATCCTGACAAAAGTTCGATAAAATTAATGCAGTCTTATGTTGTTGGTGGCAGCATAAATTGGTACAGACTTCTGAAGAGCAATTTGGACACACAAGTCAAGAATCATAGGAGTCTTCATACCACTTCTGGGAAATTGGACAAAAATATTCACAATCCAAAATGCTTCCAGGGAAGAGGGGGCTCCATCGCTCCACTATAACTAATCTATAACAACACACAATTAGAAACAACACAAATACAAAAAAAAAAAAAAACCTACCTGATGTCCTTACTGCTTCAAAGACCACACATTTTAAATATGCAGGCTCTAGCAACATGAAAAATGTCTACATTAGTAAGTAAAATAAAGTAGGTTACCAAACTATCTGTATACTCTGAATGTATCTATGTAATTTCATGAGACTAAAAGCCAATGGACAACATCACTGTCCTCAGGGAAGCTGGTCAGTGGTCCCCAAGAGCTCTTCAAATAGCTGACCTTTTCCAGGAAGTAGGTACCTGGGGTCACCATTTAATTTATCTAGTAAGGGAAGCTTTACTATAAAGCTTAATAGCTTTACTATTAAGAAAACAGAGGTCCAGTCAGTGTGAGCCACATGGCCAATGTTCACAAATATTAAGTGGCAAACTCAGGACACAAAGCCAGGTCTGCTTGACTCTGAATTTCTGCTCTTTCTACTATACCATGCCACAATTTTCTCAGTCCTCATGGATATCTAAAACAGGGTAAGTAAGGACCTGCTGACTGCTTTTTTCAGATTAATCTAATTTTCATCCTATTCAAGGTAGGGATTTGGCAGGGATTTCTATTCCCTTACCAAGTCCATTCGTATTACATGGAAACGATTTCCAAATTGATTTAAGAGCTTTACTCCCGGGTGGTGGGTCCCAGCAGATTGGATACACTTCCAGTTTGGCTTCTAAGTGATTCCGATTTATTTTAGAATGGCACTGACTAGGAAAGAAGCTTCTCAACAGACCCTGTGCAAAGATGGTGCCATAGAAGGAAGATTAACAGGCTAGAACAGAAAGAGTTCAGGACATGTTCCCCTTTTCTCACGAAAATGATGCCCAGATTTTCTAGGAAGGAATTGAAACATAGTGCCCTCCTCTTTTGCACAAACTGTCTCTCTTTTTATTCTCTTTCCTCCCACAAAGGAGAACAAGTTGCTAGTCTGGTTGGTCAAATTCCACACCACATATTGGGCTTTTTGGTAAATCTTCTGCAAAAAGAGCTGCAATTACCCCCTCCCCATATCTGTGCTCCTCTGCAGTGTGACTTAGCAGCTACAGCTCCTCCCATCAGGACATGGAGTCTATTTTCTCACCCTTTGAATCTGTGTTGAACTTATTATGACTTGCTTTGACCAGTAGAGTGTAGCGAAAATGAAATGATGGTGTGCCCATTCTAAGCCTAGGGCTCAAGAGATCATGTGTTCTAGAAATCTGTCCAGCACGGGTGAACTAGGCTGGGCTAACCTGCTAGATGAAGAGAGTCACCCCTTGTTCCAACTGACAGTCACCCATCCCCAGAAGCAGAGCTGCCTAACTGACCAAAGGCAGGCCACAAACATATGAGGTAGCCCCATCAAGGCTAGAACAATCTCCCAGCTGAGCCAAGAAAACCCAAACTTCTGGCCCTCTGAATCATGATCTAAACATTTGGATGTTGTTTCAAGCACTAATTCCTGGGGTAGTCTGTGGCCCAGCAAGAGCTAACTAATCCTTGTGGCATTGCTAATGGGTAGGGACACTGCTCCTGAAAAGCACACACCCATTCCTGCTCTGCCTCTTCCTCTCCATCTCCTCCCCTGGCATGAGTGAGCCAGTAGATGGGTGAACAAGTGGAGCCCATGCTGGCCTCTAGGGATACGCTGACCACCTTCTCCTTTCTCTCTCATGCCCTCTGCCTCCTTCTCTGGGGTGGCTGTGCCTTAGGGCTTAGCACAGCTGTAGCCACACCCATACCCAACACACGCCTGCAGCATGCAGGTCACGTCTCAAGGTCATCTACCATACAGCAATCCTAAGATCCAAATGATGGCAGGGATGCAGAGCCCTGCCTGAGCTTCCAGTGCTGGTACATCAGGCACTGGCCACTTGTGAAGTAAAATTTTTAAAAAGCTATTTCAAGACATTTCCTATTTGTCTGGTGCTTCTGAGTTATCTCCCCAAAACTGAGACATGATGGGCAAGACGGACTATAGGCATCCCTGGGTTCTCAGCCATAACACTACCAGACACTGCCAAAACTCTAACCTAATCTCTTTGAAAAGCATTTAATCCTGATTACACATGTCTGGGACTCTATTTTAAGGAAATAATCAGGGAAGCACATCAAGATTAATATTCACGGGTGTTCACTGCCGCCTTATTGCCATCGAAAAACAAAATAGAGGCAGCTTATTAAATAAGTGATAGCTCCTACTGAGATAGACTATCACCAAGGCATCAGCAGCCATGCTCATGTGGGCATCTCACCAGAGTGCTTGGTGCTCAGCCACATGAGGCTATTCAATGTCCCATACACGAAAAGGGGTCCCAAGCCAGGGAGTCTGTGGACTCTGTTATCCATTTATTTCGTTGGCAAATAGTCTCTGAGTCCTTTTTGTGTGCCAGACATATACTGGCATGCTGAGATTGTGGAGCTGGATGCGCCACAGTCCAGCTGCCTGCAGAAGGGCTTCAGCACTCTCAGAAACAACTGCAGGGAGACAGAGAGGAAATGCCCCAAGAGAGAGGGAATGGTGCCAAGGCCTCGGATCGTCTCTCTTATCCCTTTACAATAAACCTCTAGACTCTCACACACTCCCAAGCCCATCAATCCACCACCCAGCCTTCCCATGGTCTCCCAGTATCCAGGAGTCCTTCCTTGGCACCCCACCAATCCTCTTGGATGCAACAACAGTGCTGCCACTGTAGCCCTCTCCTTAGCCTCTGCAGACTCGCTCTAACATCCCCCTCCTCCAAGAAGGCCATAGCCAGAACTAGACTCCAGGGCCTCCAGGCTCCTATGCCTCTGCTCCCTCCCTGGGCTCAGCCCCATCGCCCACAAACACTCACATGGCCCACATCCCCCAGACAGCCCTCTCACTTGCCATCCGGGAGGATTCACTTTACCTGTCATTTTAGCCAGGCTCAGATATCCAGGTGTTTGGTAAAATACCATTCTAGACATTTCTGTAATAATGGTTTGTGGTTAAGATTACATTGAAATCAGTAGACTTTTAATAAAGCAGATCATCCTCCATGGTATAGGCGGGTCTCATCCAATCAGTTGAAGGTCTGACTAGAACAAAGGCTGATATCCCTGAGGAAAAGGGAATTCTGCCTGCAGACAGACTCAAGATGGCAATATCAACGCTTCTTTGGGTCTCCAGCCAGCTAACCTGCTCTGCAGACTTCAGACCCGCCAGCCTCCTCAATGACATGAGCCAACCCCTTAAAACAAACCTCTCTCTCTCTCCATATATACATATATTTACATATGTACATCTGTGTGGGTCTATGTGTATACATTGAAGTTTAAAAATGTAACAAGGAGTCTGCGAGCCATAGAGATCTTGAGTCTTTTCACATCCCTGGATCAGGCCTGTGAGGAGTGAACCAGGAAGCTCTGGAGAGTACTAACTAGCACTGCTCCGATACCCATATGCATTTCAGGACTAGATCAAGTGTCACTCCCCACAGAAGCCGCCCTAGTGCCTGCACCAAGTTCTCTTTTTCTCCTCCAAATCCCTTGCCATTTAATGTACATCCATCATGGAGTACACACATAACTTGGAGTCAGCCAGCCTTACGTTCCCAGACCTGAAACCCCTGGGGGTTCCTACTCAAGACTCTCTGTCCCTGTTCCTGGTCTGGTCTTTGGCTGGCACTTGCAGGGCAGGGCCTGTGGGATTTGAACTGGGATGGAAATAAAGGTGCTAGTCTGACTGATTACTTACATTACATTACATTAAGAAGTTTTTATTCCTCAGACGTAATGAAGGTTTAAAGTATGAAATTCTTATTTTCAAATCTTACCTTGAAAAAATCTGCATTGTCAGAATGAATGTGGAACTTGTTGAAAAAATTTGAAAGTATCTCCCTCCCGGGATTTCTCTTTTAAACAAATCAATAAATCGTATCTGATGGCTTTAACATAGATTAACCAACTAAATAAGTCAAGTCAGGGTTTATTTAGCCTCTTTGAAGGAAGATATTTTCAACATTCAACATTTAAAAATGTAACAAGGGGTCTGCAAGCCATAGTGGTCTAGGGTCTTTACACATTACTGGACGAGGCCTGCCGGGGTGGGAGGTAACCGAGGAAGACATCACTTTAGTGGCCATTGTCCCTGCAATTCCAAGGGATCCCCCTTCCCCATTCATGTTAAGGCGGAGTTGGGGAAAGTCAGCCAGTCACAGATATCAGAATGGGTCATTTTCCTGAGAATGTATTATTATAGATCTCTGCCATCAGTCTGATGTTTAGGAAAAGGAGAGAGAGTAAGGAAAGAAGGAGGGAGAAAAGGAGGGAGTTAGAAGGAAGAAAACCAGGAAGACCGCCCAGTAGGGGTGAGTCAGTTCCTCCCAGTCCTAAGTTTTGCTGGGAACCAAGAGCAATAGTAAAAGGAAACGATGTTGCTCTCAACGCTCCGGCTTTGAAAGTTCTCATTAATTCACTCTGACAACTTGTCTAACACACACGCACATGCACACACACGCACATGCACACGCACGCACACATGTACACACAGACTCGTACATGAGCACGCCTGGCAGCCGCAGCACAGCCTCCCTTTTTAAGGCCAGGACACTTCACTTGTAGCAAAGCCACTGGAAACAGTGAGCTTGGTCACTCTTTCTAGAAGCAGCTCCCAGCATCAGCCTGTTGAGGACTCAGCTGACCGCTGCCTTCCTGAGATGCCTGGCACTACCAGGCTGGGCTTCTCAAGAGACTGGAAGACTGAATTGTCCTCATGGGAGTACTTTACCTCTACCCCCAGCCTCGTGAGAGAATCTAATAAAAGGCTGCAAAAAAACTGCCCCACCACCATTCCACCCCATCATCACTAGGAAACAAGTAAGAGAAGGGTCTCATCCTAAAGCTGGAAACATCACCAACTGAAAATCAAAAAAAGACACAGACAATTCTGCTGGGAGAGTAGCCATATGACTGAAGTTCCTAACCCCAGAAACTGGACTGGTGGGTTAACAAAATCCTGAGCTTTTGCACTAATATTCTCAGGTGAGACAAAAGGATACATATATACACACACACACTCACACACACACACACACACACACACATATATACATAGGGAGAGAAAGAGAGAATGCCAAAAAATGTATGCACGTATAAAGAAAGAAAAAAAGGTATTAAAATTGTAATTCTCAGTAAGATGAATATGTCATGTTTGACTTCTGTAATTACAAGAGGTGCTCAAAGTAGTTACCATCAGCATCCAGACACTTCTGATTATGACAAACATCTCTTAACATCGCTAAAAATGTGTACTTTTTGTGTCACTCTGACAAATATATAATATATGTGTGTGTGTGTATATATATATATATATGTATGTTCTATTGGTCTGTTTCTCTGAAGAAACCTGACTAATACAGGATATATAGCAGAAGCAGAATCATATGGTAATTCTATTTTTAATTTTTCAAGAATCTGTCATATTGTTTTCTGCAGTGGCTTGCCTGGAAATTTTTGACCTAAATTGTTCCTAAGTGACCCAGATGTACACTGGAATTTGAAGTCACCACACTAAACTCCCGCCTAGTATGATTCTGTTAGAATGACTGTCAGACACTATGTCTCTTCCCACAAAATTCAATTCTCTCACTCCCTGCCAGAGGATCTAATTGGTCCTGCTTGGGTCAGATGACCATCCAGAGACTAATTTGCTCTGTCCAGAAGGCAGTTACAAAAGGAAAACAGGGCCACTGGGAGCCACACCCCAAAACAGGATGGAAACTTCCACAAAAGAAAGCAAAAGACAGCCCAACAGATGTCTTTGAAGTAGTACAGTCTTTCAACACCTAAAATCCTCAGAGAGGCATCAGTGTTTCAAACAAGAGATTGTGGCGAACAGTTAAGATTGGGATTTGGGTTCTCAGGGGCCAGACTGTCGAAGGGAATGACTGACCAGGGTTCAAATTCACTCTGCCACTTTTCTCTAAACTTCAGGTATTTCATCCAGAAGACAGAAATAATGATAGGTATCCCTTGAAGCTGGGTTAGTGTGGTACTTTGGCGAGATGATGTACCTGTTAGGAATTAGTATGGCCTGCAGGAAATCTGAAATCAGTGGCTGGAGATTACTGGAAGTCTGCAGGTGGACAGGCCAGGGCTCGCTGGGTGACTCTCTGATGGCACATCAGGGACCTGCTCCCTTTTACCTTTCCGCTCAGCTATCCTTAGTGCTGTCAGTTGAACTGTATCCCCCAAACAGATATGTTGATATTCTAGTACCTCAGAATGTGACTTTATTTAGAAATAGGGTTATTGCTGATGTAATTAGTTAGATGTGGTCAGAATGGAAAAGGGTAGGCCCCAAATCCAATATCCCTGGTGTCCTTGTAAGAAGAGGAGAAGAGATACCTTGTGATACACAGAAAGAATACCTTGTGATGACCCAGGCAGCTGCAAGTCAGGGAACGCCAAAGATGACTAGTAGCACCAGAGCTAAGAGAAAGGCATGGAACAGATTCCTCCCTGGGGTCTTCAGAGGGAGTACGGTCCGCCCACACCTTGACTTCAGACTTCTAACCTTCAGAACTGTGAGAGAATAAATGTGTGTTGTTTTAAGACAGTTTGTAGTGCTTCATGATGGCTGCCCCAGGAGATAAATATACTTAGCATGGGTTATTGTCCTCTGGTCACAAAATGACTGCTTCATCTACAACATCACATCTGTTTTCAAGGTAGCAAGAAAGCTAAGCAAAGGGCAAACGTTACCTACCTGCTACCTGAGTGAATCTTCCTTTTGAACAGTCTTCCTGAAAACCTCAGCCAGTCATCTCCAGTTACAGCTCATTAGAGAAAACTTGAGACACAAGAAGGCTGATACATGAAGTGGTGGCTGCTATTGTTGCTGATTTCATGCTGGACCTTTTCTCACTCCCAACAGGCTTAAAAATGTGTCCCCATCACACAGCAAGAAAGTGAAGGAGCTGGAATTTGTACCAATACTCCATCATCTCTCCACAGTGCTTTAACCAACCCTGGTAAACATCATAACTGCCCCAAAGATCCCTTTCTGATTAACTGGATTGAATGTGGGGGGAAAGTACTCAAAATGTCAGTTTGAGTCACTAGTCAAAAATACACAAAACCAGCCGGGCTCGGTGGTTCAGCCTGTAATCCCGTGATTTGGGAGGCCGAGGTGAGTGAATTGCCTGAGCCCGCGGGTTTGAGACCCACCTGGGCAACTTGGCGAGACCTCATCTCTACAATAAATCAAAAAATTACCCGAGCGTGGTAGCGCATGCCTGTAGTTCCAGCTACTTGGAAGGCTGAGGCGGAAGGATTGCTGGAGCCCAGCAGGTCGAGGCTGCAGTGGCCGGGAGCATGCCACTGTACTCCAGTCTGGGCGACTGACTGAGACTCCAACTAAAAAAGAAAAAAGAAAAAAAAAATACACAAAACCGTGTGAACCTCTTTAACCCTCAGCAAACCGTGGGAGGGGCAGTCAAGATGTTTACCCACAAGGGAAGCTCCTGAGGTCAGCATGCGCCACATGCTCTGAGTCACTCATGATACAGGCTGAATACTGATTTCAAGAAATTAGAGAAATAGATATTTATGTTATCATCAAGATTGGCTTTCAGAAAGCTCTTTCCAAACGTAAATCAGAAGCAAACACTTATCAAAACTGACTAAATACTTATCCACTGTGTCAGTCAACAGCTCAGTACCAAAGCCATTTGAACTTTGACTTCACAATCTGCATTTTTAAGCATCTCGCCCACCCACCAAGAATTCAAAAATCTGTAAATCCCATTCTCCGTGTAGCTGCTGGCCCCGTTCTGGTTTCCCACGTGGATATCACAGACTGTGAGCTTCATCAAGAGGGCTTCTGAGTGTTGTTTTTTTTTTGAGTGAAGTTTTCTGTGCCAGTTTTTCTCTGCCTGCCTCTCCATTGCAATGAAGCCAAGGAACTATGCACTTTGACTTGATATTAAAGAAAATAGCACAGCTTTTCTACAATGATCATCCATTTTCAGGCCCATCTCTGCCCTCGGCTAACCATTCAGTCCCAGATGATGATGGGGCCTCAGTCTCCTGTTCACAGCTTCATCCCAAGAGCTCTTAGCTCAGTCTATCCTGGCTCTTCATCCTGACATTGTCTCCCAGCCCCCTGCCTGTTATTATGTCTCTAACTCTTTTCTTCCTTTTGCCCAGATCTCCTCCAGGTTCCTGGGAAACATTTCATTTATTCATTCAGTAAATAATCATAGAGCACCTGCTATGAAGCATGCACTGTCCTAGGCTCTGGAGTGAGCAGGAAGACAAAGAGCCTGCCTTCTAGAAGCAAATATTCAGACATGTGAGTCAGCTAACAAGTAAGGGACAGATGAATGAATAATAATAATAATAAAAGCACTAACAAAATAAATAACTAAAGCAGGGTAAAGACTAAAGAGTTATTGGGTGTAGTAACCAGGCCCCAAGACTCTCACCTCCTAGAACATATGCCCTGGGCCTCACCTCCTACATCAATAGCGATGGCACATGTAAACAATAAGATATTGTGGAAATGAAAGGATATGATTTCTGAGGCTAGATCATGAATGACATTGGCTATTTCCACCTCACTCTCTCATCATTCACTCTGGAAGAAATCAGCGGCCATATCATGACAACACTAAAGCATCCCTATAGAGAGGGCTCCTACGGACAGCCTACCTTAACTTGCCAGCAATATGAAGAAGCCTTCTAGAAGTGAATGCTTAAACCTCAGGCAAGCCTTTGAGTAACTTAAAGGACCTCAAGAGAGAGAGCTAAGCCATTCTCAAATTCCTGACTCACAGAAACTTGTGAGATAATAACTGTCTATCATTGTCTTAAGCTTGGAGGTCACTTGCTATGCAGCAATAGATAACTAATACATTGAGGGTGCTCTTTTAGTTAGACAATGAAGAAAGTCCTCTCAAAGGAGCTGACTTGTGAGCAGAGATTTGAATAAAGTGAGAAAACAGGTCGTGTAAAGATGTGTGGAAGGACATTCCAGGAGGAGGAAACTGAGCTGGCCTGGGCACCTTGATGGGCATAACTTGGCCTTTTTTTATGAATAGCAGGGAAGCCAGTGTGACTAGAGTGTATAGGAGCAAGAGAGATAAGATTGGAAAAGTAGACAGAAAAGGCCAAACCAAGTAAGCCCTTTAGAACACAATGGGGATTTTGGATTTTATTCTAGGCATAAGCTGTCTTCTGAAGAGCTGAACGGTGTATTAACTTGGTTTCTGGATGGAAAATGGATGGTAGAGGGGTAGGGATGAAGATGGGAAGTCACTTACAAGGTTCCTGCACCAAAACAGCAGAAAGTGATGAAGGTTTAACTTGGTGAGTGTTTTAAAGGTAGAACCCCCAGCACTTGCAGTTGGAAAAAAAGATGGAGTATGAGAGGAAGAGGAATGAAGACTATGTTTTGGACTGAACAAGGAAGACTTAGGAAGAAGTGACAATGGGGAAGTGAAATTAAGAGTTCAATATCTGGCAGTTTATGTCTGAGATGACTTTTAAATATCCAAGGGGAGTTCTGCAACAAGAAAATAAATGTGCAAGTCTGGACCTCAAAGGAAAGTTCAGGGTAGGGGATGTAGGAGCTATATATATATGTGGTTATTTAAAGCCATGGGCCTAAAGGAAGTGACCTAGGGTGAGGGTACAGGTAAAGAAGAGTGGGGCAAGACCGGGCTCAGTGGCTCAACCTGTAATCGAAGCACTTTGGGAGGCCGAGGTGAGTGGATTGCCTGAGCCTGCAGGTTCAAGACCCGCCTGGGCAACTTGGCGAGACCTCGCCTCTACACTACATAAAAAATTAGCCAGGGGTGGTAGTGCCTGCCTGTAGTTCCGGCTACTTGGAAGGCTGAGACGGAAGGATCTCCAGAGCCCAGCAGGTCGAGGCTGCAGTGGCCGGGAGTGTGCCACCGCACTCCAGTCTGGGCAACAGAGTGAGACCCAACTCAAAAAAAAGAAGAAGAATGGGGCAAGGGCCTGGTCCTGAGGATGGGAATATGACAAAGGAATCTCAAAGCTCCTTGTAGAAACCTAGAAGAATATATAAAAACCTTTTCTGTAGGATGTATCATTATCATTCTATGTCCTCAAATCACTTTTAGAAATAATGGCCAGAATAATACAATGATACTTCTAGAATAATACAATGATACAAAAACTAACAAAGACAACCAGGCATGTAAAAAGACAAGACAGAAAATGTAAAAATAGGCAGGAACAATGGTTTACAGAAAAGACCTATATCAAACTCTTATACTAGAATTATCAGTTATGGATTATAAAACAACTATGCTTCTTATATTCAAGAAAACAAAAGCCAAGCAATAAAATTTCAGCAAGGAACTAGAAAGCAACGCCAAGCAAAACAAAATAACTATAGCAGATTTTAAAAGAACCAATTGAACTTATAGAATTTAGGAAGAAACAGAAGTTAAAAATTCAATGATCAGTGAAAGGGTTTAGCATCAAAATAGACACAAAAGAAACAAAAATGGAAGATGGGTCGATGGAAATTATCCAAAAGAAAATATCAGGAGAAAAATATAAGGACTATGGAAAGAAGATAAGGGACATAGGCGATACAAGAAAGAAGAAATAACTTGTATATAATAAGAAGGAAAGAAAAGGCAGTGTAGAGCAGAGGCAACATTTAAGAGGATAAAAACTGGGAATTTTCTAGAACTACTGAAAGGCATTAGCACACAAATTCTAGAAGCCAAATCAATTGCAAACAGAACAAGTGAAAAACAAATACACCAGGTATTTCATAGCAAAACTGCAGAATTCTTTTAAAAATAGAAAATCTTAAGAGCAGATAGAGAAATAAAAAGATGGGTTCCCCTTAAAGGAGCACTCTTAGACTTCAGGTTCACCTCTCCAGAACACATATGGAAGCCCGAAGAAACTGACAAGATATCAGCATGCCAACAGCTAACTGCTATCCTAGAAATTCACCCAGCTAACATATCCTGCAAGAATGGGATGAGAAAAAGGAAGTCTCAAACAAAAGCAGAGAGGTTTCATCAACAACAAACTCATACAAACAGAAATTCTAAAAATGTTCATCAGACAGGAGAAAATGAATCCAAATGCAAGGCATTATAGAGATCGAATTAGCAGCAAGTAAAAGAAGGAATCTTAACACACAATGATTAGACAAAACAATAATACTATGTCTGATAAGTTTCAAAATATATAGGATTAAATATAGATATAGGATTTTAAAAACCGCAACTCTGGACTATATTTCAGGAGAGAATAAGTTAAGTTAAAGTGTCCTAGAATTCTTGCATTTTCCCAGAAGGTGGGTAAAAGTATTGGTTAACACTGGCGTTTAATGTATTGCTGATGTATATTATAATTTCTAAGATAACCACTAAAATAAAGGAGTGCATATTTCTGAACTAAAATAAGAAAAAGTGGAATGAGTTTTTAAATTTTAAAAATTTAATCCCCCTACTGAGACTATACCCTGAAGAACTCAAATCACTCTATAAAAAAGATACCTGCATGCGAATGTTTATTGCAGCATTGTTCACAATAGCAAGAACCTGGAACCAACCACACTGTCTGTCAGAAGAGGACTGGATTTAAAAAATGTGGTGCAGCCGGGCTCGGTGGCTCAGCCTGTAATCCCGCGCCTTTGGGAGGCTGAGGTGAGTGGATTGCCTGAGCCCGCGGGTTCGAGACCCGCCTGGGCAGCGAGACCTCATCTCTACAATAAATCAAAAAATCAGCCGGGCATGGTAGCGGGCGCCTGTAATTCAGGCTACTCGGAAGGCTGAGGCGGAAGGATCGCCGGAGCCCAGCAGGCGAGGCTGCGGTGGCCGGGAGCGGCCACTGCACTCCAGTCTGGATAACTGAGCGAGACTCCAACTAAAAAAAAAAAAAAAAAATGTGGTACATATACACGATGGAATACTATGCAGTCATAAAAAAGAACAAAATCATGAATTTTGCAGCAACCTGGATGGAGCTAGAGTCTATAATACTAAGTGACCTCTCACAGAAACAAAGATCTGAGTATCACATATTCTCACTCATATAGTGGACCTTGATCATCCAATGCACTACTATAAGAAAATGACTGGCAGTGTTGGGAACTATGAGGGGGGAGGATGGGACTAATGGTAGTAAACATCTGGCTGGAGATGGGGAGACACCAGTTATCAACAAGGGGGCCTGAATGAAGCATATTTGTATACCTAACCCTCAAATGTACCCCACAATATCAAAATAAAAAATATCGATTAAAAAATATTTAATTAGTCCTAAGGAAAGCAAAAAAATGTGAAAAAGAGCTCAGAACAGGTGTTACAAATAGATATCACATAGTAAAATGAAAAATATATCTGAACTATGTTAGTAACCACATTAAGTGTAAATGATCTTAATGCTGCAATAAAAGTCAAAGTTTGTCATGCAAAATTTTTACAAATATTTGTGACATTTCTATGAGTCCAATGTAAACATAAGGAATAAAGAAAAGTTTAAAGGAAAGAATGGAAAAAGATATATATGCAAACACTAATAAAAGGAAGCTACTATATGAATATCAATGTCTGATCAATAAATTTTAAGGTAAAAAGATAATTAGACAGAAACAGTGGCTATTTATATTGATACAATTTTCAATTCACCAGGAATAAAGTAACCATTCTTAAGTTTGTTTGCACCTAAAAACATAACCTTAAAATAAAGCAAAACTGACAAATGTATAAAAATGACAGATCCCTCAGCAGCATAATTGATACATCAATTATAAGTTGACTGGGGAGGAGATAATTATCCAGAGGATTAAATGACATAATAAACAAGATCAGTGCAACGGCAAATAAACACACAGCAAAGAGGATCACTAAGCCAAAAGTTAGTTATTTGAAAGCATAAAATTGATAAACATCTGCTGAAAGCAAGGAAAAGTGAGAGGGAGAGAGGAGGGAAGAAGGATAAGGAGAAATACAGTCAGAGAAAAGGATATTAAGGGAGAAATTAAATAAACCTAAAGAAAGTATGAACTTGTAATTAATACATACATCAATATCAGTTAATTATTAATAATAAATGTGCCACACTAACATAAATGTTAATAATAAGAAAAACTGGGTATGGGGGATATGGAAACTTTCTGTGCTATCTTAATTCTTCTGTAAAACTAAAATTATTATAAAATGAAAAGTTCACTTAATAAAAATAAAGCATTTCCCAAAAGAAAGAAAGAAAGAAAGAAAGAAAGAAAGAAAGAAAGAAAGAAAGAAAGAAAGTCAAAGAAAAACTAATGTTAGGAACAAAAAAAGTGATAATATAAATTATGGAGACAGATTCTACCTTTAGGATAAAAATTTGAGAAAATTTAGATGAAAATGACTAATTTCCAGAAAAATAAAGCTTACCAAAACTGCATGAAAAAGATAGAGAACATTAAAATTATCTTACACATAATAAAATTATTGTGCAAGTAATACAAATCCATTTCTCAAATAAAACTTTAGGGAAAGATTTTTCAGTAGAAATTCTACCAAGCATCTACAAAGGAAAAATTCCAAACTTGCATAAATTTTTTCAGAGAAAAGAAGAAAATATAAATATTTCCCAATTCATTGAATGAGTAGCATTATTCTGATACCAAAACCTGACAAGGATAGTATTGAGAGAAAGAAACTAGAAGACAAATTTTAATTATGAACATAGATGCAAAAATCCTATATGAAGTACCAGTAGACTGGATTAAGAATTATATAAGAAAGAAAATAGATTCATCATGACCTAATTTGTTTATCCCAAGAATACAAATGTATTTTCATATTAAAAAAATCAATCAATGGTAATTTGCCCCATGAACAAATAAAGCAGAGAAATCATCTCAATACAAACAGAAACCCTGATTTAAAAATTCAATATTAATTTGTGATTTAAAAAAACAACTGAATTAATCTAAAAATGGAAGAAAATGTTCTTAATCTGATAAAGTGTACCTTTTAAAAACCTATTAAAGTATTTGTATACTTAATGGTGACCTATTACCAATCTTCAATTCAAAATAGAGAATGAACCAAGTCCACTTTTTATCACAACTTCCATTTAACATCTTACAGTAGGATTAGCTGATGCATTAAGTCAAGAAAAGAAATAACATGAAAATTTGCAAAAAAAACTGTCATTATTTGCTGTTGATATAATACATGGTAATAGAAAGAAGTTTATACATATTTAATTTGAATTAATATAAAAGATTTCTAATATGACAGGATATATGAATCAATATTAAAAATAAATTTTATTTCTACATGCCAGAAATGAACAACAAACTTTTTTTTTTTCACAGGTTACATGTATAGAAGTGTTTCAGTTTCTGGTAATTGGTACTGGATTGTCTTGAATCAGACCAACCATCTTGCTGATAGCAATTATTTACTCTGGGTAAAATGTAAAAGTCAGAGGAGAGAAAAGAAAAGTAGCCATAAACTAGATGAGCACTCTACATGTGAAAGAGGGATTTAACACTGGGTAAGTCTGACACCTGCCCAGCCTTTCCAGAAGCTTGGCACACAGGGAATGGAGTTCACACAGGAAACAGTAGCCTTAATAGACAGGACTTAGATGCCAGAGTTCAGGGCCACTAGGGCCCCTGGAAATTGAGGGTGAAAATACCAGAAAAGAAAGAACCAATATGCACTTGGTCTCCCAGAAGAAAAAAGTAAGAAAATGAGGGATAAGTGCACATATATTTTTATTGAAGAAATATTAGTCAAAAATTGTCTAAATTTGACCAAAAACATCAACGCACAGCTGCAAGAATCTCAATAAATCCTAATCAAAATAAACACAAAGAAAACCACACTTCAGCATCTCCTAATCAAATTGATGAAGAAAAAAAAAGTATAGATAAAAAAATTTAGCCGGGCTCAGTGGCTCAGCCTGTAATCCCGCGCCTTTGGGAGGCTGAGGTGAGTGGATTGCCTGAGCCCGCGGGTTCGAGACCCACCTGGGCAGCGAGACCTCATCTCTACAATTAATCAAAAAAATCACCCGGGCGTGGTAGTGCATGCCTGTAATTCCAGCTACTCGGATGGCTGAGGTGGAAGGATCGCTGGAGCCCAGCAGGTCGAGGCTGCGGTGGCCGGGAGCGGCCACTGCACTCCAGCCTGGGCGACAGAGTGAGACTCCAACTCACAAAAAAAAAAAAAAAAATTTAATCCTCCATAGAGATTTCCTTCTTGACTTCTTACCTCAACCAGCTAGAAAATTGTTTAAATACATAAAACAGCTGATTCCTACGTTGGGACAAAAGACAATGCAGGATGGCAAGGATGGCAGGATGGCATCCTTGAGATTAGGGGAACACATGGAGAAAATCCTGAAATTGTCCTGACTTTCTCAGCAGACCATAGCTGTCTTAATAAAGTGAGAAGAGGCAGAGGGAGGCTGGAAAGTTTTCAGCAGCTGGAATTTGCAGGTGGACAATTCAAGAAGAAGTGTGACTACACAGGGAGAAAACTCAGAAACTTTCACAAGACTCTCATTAAGATGACTGAGTACTGATCTACTCATGCATCAGGCAAAACAACACAAAGTCAGTCGCTGGAGGGTTATGAAGAGAAAAATTTCCAGATTTCACACAGGGATGGAAGATATTTTATTTTTATTTATTTATTTATTTATTTGAGTTGGAATCTCACTCAGTCGCCCAGACTGGAGTGCAGTGGCCGCTCCCGGCCACCGCAGTCTCGACCTGCTGGGCTCCGGCAATCCTTCCGCCTCAGCCTTCCAAGTAGCCGGAATTACAGGCATGCACTACCACGCCCGGCTGATTTTTTGATTTACTGTAGAGATGAGGTTTCGCTGCCCAGGTGGGTCTTGAACCTGTAGGCTCAGGCAATTCACTCACCTCAGCCTCCCAAAGGCCTGGGATTACAGGCTGAGCCACCGAGCCTGGCTGGAAGATATTTTAATTCCATCCTGGGAGAGTAGGAAGACTTTGTTGAACAGCGGAGCAATCACTAGGGACCCTGAAAGAACCGGACTGAAGTAGCAAGGTCAAATTTTTCCTTCAGTAAAGGCTTCACTGGACTCTACTAAGAAAGGACAGGTATAACCCTCAAAGAGATCAACTTGATCTACAAGTAAACTACCTACCTGTGGAAACAAACTTCAATGCTCTAAGGAAGACAACAAAATTGAAACAAACAACAATAGAAAAGAAAAATTACCTGGTTTTCAATAAAAAATTCCAACCTAAAAACAGGAAAAAAAATCAGTTCCTAGAAAAACACCAGACACTCACAGTCCATTTATATAACAAAGGACTTAAAAACTGCTAGTATAAGTATTTAAATTTGCTTGAATGTTTAAAGGAAAAGCTGAACATGGAGGAAAATGGAAAACACCAAACAGAGCCAATAACATTATCTACAACCAAAAACTACAATCTCTAAGATAAAACTTTCACAAGATGGGGTTAACAACATATTAGATACTGGAGGACAAAAGATTAATTAATTCAAAAACATAGCTACAGGAACTACACAATATAAAGTGGGGGAGGGAAAAAGTATTTAATAAACAAACAAAAACAACTGAACAGAACCTCAGTAATCTAGAGAACAACATCAAGCAGTTAAAACATATTGCAATTGAAGGCCCTGAAGGAGTAGGAATAGAGGCAAAGAAATAAAAATTACTTAAAGGAATAACAGTCTAAACCTTTTTCAAATTTAATGAACGTGATATATCCACAAATGCAAACAGTTCAAGATAAACACCCTCACACAAAGACGACCTAACCAATATTGCTGAAAAACAGTGATAAGGAGAAAATCTTAAAAGAAACTAGGAAGTGGAGGGACATTTACATACAGAAGAACAAAGAGAAAAATTTAACAGACATATTATCTGAGACTACACAAGCCAGAGATATACATTACGATTAATTGTTTTTTATAATTCCATTTTATCTGCATTATTGGTTTTTGATGGTGGCATTGTTTTTAATTTTTAGTGGTTGCTTTAGGGTTTACAATATTTGCCTTTAGCTCATCAGTCTCTATCTTCAAGTAATATCATCCCAGTTCACCTACAGTGTGAGAACCTTACGATCTTTCTCCTTCTGTCTTTTGTGCACTAATGGTTCTACATATTTTACATATGCATATGTTAAACATCTCTAAATGTGTGCTTTTTAAAAACAGTCAGCCAAAAAATTTTTAATTGGAAAAACGGTTTTTATGTCTACCTGTATATTTAGCATTTCCACTGCCTTTCATTCTTTTATGTGAATCCATGTTGTTACCTGACACCATCATTATTTCACTAATGGATTTTTTATTTAAAAAAATTTTTTTAATGCAGGTATACTTGCAGCAAATTCTCCCAGTTTTTGTTTATCTGAGAAAGGCTTCATTTAATCTTTAATTTATAGAATTAGCCGGGCTCGGTGGCTCAGCCTGTAATCCCGCGCCTTTGGGAGGCTGAGGTGAGTGGATTGCCTGAGCCTGCAGGTTCGAGACCCACCTGGGCAACTTGGCGAGACCTCATCTCTACAATAAATCAAAAAATCAGCCGGGCATGGTAGCGCGTGCCTATAATTCTGGCTACTCGGAAGGCTGAGACGGAAGGATAGCAGGAGCCCAGCAGGTAGAGGCTGCAGTGGCCAGGAGCAGCCACTGCACTCCAGTCTGGGGAACAGGGTGAGACTCCAACTCAAAAAAAATAGAAAAATAAAATAAAATTTAAAAATTTATAGAATTGTCTTACTGGGTATACAATTTTAAGTTGTCAATTTTTTTTTCTTCAGCACCTTCTGTATTTTGTATAGTTATGGGTTTACCTATTTTATATATACATCTGTTATAAATCTCTAAATGTGTGCTTTTTTTAAACAATTTAAAAAATTTTAATTGGAGAAAGGTTTTTATGTCTACCTATATGCATTCATAAACAGCAGTGGTATATCTGATATAATTAACTCAAATGATGCATAGGGTTCTATTAAGTGTTACAACTGTAAGCATTCTGGGAAAATATCTGTGCCCCCTTTAGGTAGCAAAGATTTAGTAGATATGACACAAAATGCACAAACATCAAAGGAAATATTGATAGACTGGACTTCAAAAAATTCACAACTTCTGATCTCGAAAAATCATCATGGAGAAAATAAAAAGACAAGCTACAAACTGAAGGATGATATTTGTAACACATATCTCTTAACAAAGAACTGGTATCCAAGGCATGTACAAATTTTCTTCAACTCAATTATAAGCAAACAAGTAAAAATGGATGAAAGGTTTTAAAATAACTTTCATAAAAGAAGATAAAGCATATTCAACAAGCATATGAAAATGGGCTGAACATCACTAGTCTTAGAGAAATGCAAATTAAAATTACAATCAGATACCACTCTACACCCACTAAAATGGCAAAAATATAATCTCAGAGAGTATATAGACTAAACGGAAGTTCAAGTAGCATAAACTGCTATAATCACCTTGAAATAACTTAGTTTATCATACATCCATCCTATGACTTAGACAATTTTCTCCTATTTTTTTATCTAAGATAAATAAAAACATTTTAAAAGACTGAACATAAATGTTCATAACAGCTTTATTCATAAAAGCCAAATATGAAATACAACCCAAATGACCATCAGCAGACAAATGGGTAAACAAATTGTGGTGTAAATGCACAATGGAATACTTCTTGCCACAAAAATAAGCGCACAACATACAATATTCATGAAACAACATTTAACATTATCACACTGAACATTTAACATTATCAGACACACAAGAGTGCCTACTGCATGATTCAATTATGTAACAATCTAAAATAAACAAAACTAATCTCTGATGACAGGAAGTAGACCAGTGTTTGCATAGGGCTGGAGGATAGAGTATACCACAAATTGTGGTATATGCATACAATAAAACACCATTTAATAAAAAGAAATGATTACGGATATGCAAAATAATATGGATGAATTATGACACAGATAATGCCATTATGTTGAACAAAACATTATGTTGAACAAAAGAAGTCAGACACCAAAGGACAAATATTGTATAATTCCATTTATACAGAGTTCTCAAACAAGCAAATCTAATCTACAGTGACAAAACTCCAAACAGCAGTTGCATCAGCAAGAGAAATGGGACAATTGCCCAGAAAGAGACACTAGGGAATATCCTTGATTGAGATCTTGTTACCTGCGTGTTTGCTCATGTCAAAACTCATTGAACTGTACTCTAAATTCTGTGTAATTTGTTATATGCAAATTATAACTCGATGAGAAAACTCAGGAAAATTTTTACAACAGCATCTGAAAATACAGAGAAGTAAATCTAACAAACAATTAAAGGTCTTTGTTCAGAAAACTATAAAATATTTCTTGAGAAATTTTAAAGAAGCTCTTAAAAATAGAGAAAACAAAATTTGCATTTATTGGAGATCTCAATATTATACAGATGTTTCTGCTCTCCACATTTTTAGATTCTATGTAATACCAACTAAAATTCTAAAACGAATTTCTGTGGTAGTTCTAAAATTTTTATGAAAATTTAAAAGGTAAGAATAGATAAGACATTGTTGACAAGCCAGAAGAGAATGTGAGAGAATTTACTCTATCAGATACCAAAACTGTAGTTAAGACAAGGTGGGTTTGGGGTACAGTGGGAGACAAGAGAACTAGAAACAGGTCATGTGTATATGGACACTTCATTTAGAATGTCCCCTTCTGTGGTATAACGAAGGAGATAGATGGGTTTAGGACCACTGTTTATCCACATGGGGGAAAAAAATGAAACTTGTTCCCCTACCTCCCACTGTATACAAAAAATAATTCCAGACAGACTGAGACACAAAAGTGAAAGTCAAAACACTTAATAAAGATTTTTTAAATGATATGAGAAAACATCTTCATGACCTTCAGATGAGAAAACGTTTTTGAACAAGATTCAAAATGCAGTAACCATAAAGGAAAAGATGGATAAATTTGGCCACATAAAAATTAAGTATTTCTGCTCATACAAAAAACACCAGTAAAAGAGTTCAAAGGTAAAACAAGCAGGGACAGAAAATATTTGCAAAACACATATAAGTGACAAACATCTCATTTCTAAAATATATAAAGAACTCCTGGAAATTCAGCAGAAAAATGGGTCAGACACTTGAACAAGCATATCACAAAAGCAGATCTCCAACTGGCTGGTAAATGTAAAAAATGGTGCCTGTTTTCCTGTCATCAGTGAAATGCAAATAAAATAAACACTACAAACCCACCAAATTCGCTAAAATTACAAGCACTGGTGAGAATGCAGAGCAATGGAGACCCTCATACAATACTGTAATAAGCTGAAACAACAGGGAAGAGTTCAGATTGTCCAAGAAATTTAAAGATGCGTATACTCTATAACCAATCATTTTACTTTGAGGTATACACTTACACAAGAGCACCAGAACCCAAATGTTCTCCAACAGCAAAATGGATAAATAAATCCTGGTATTCAGAGATGAAAACAAATATATTACAGCTGCACACAACATAATGGATTAATTTTTAAAACATCTTGTGGAGCCAAACAAGCTAAACACAAAAATCCGTACTGTGTCATTTCATTTACATAAATATTTAGAACATGCAAAACTAAGCCATATTATTTAAGGTTACCTACCTGGGTGGCAAAGCTATAAAATTGTATAAAATAAGTTATACAATCAAGGAAGTAATTTCAGGGTAATGGTTGCCTCTGGGGAAGATAAAGGAGGGGCTGGGCCTGGGAATTCACTTGGAGGTGGTTCTGGGTGGCTAGCTGGAAGTAGAAAAAGGGGCATTAGCTGGAGGTGCTTTAGGGTCAAAGACAAGTTTCTTTTTTAAGGTAGGAGCTAGTGTAGCCCATCTGTAGCCGACCATCATAGTCCAGCCAAGCAAGAAGATGGTGACTTAGGAGGGAGGAGGGAGGCAGGTGAGATGCCTTGGAGGGGACAAGAGGAGTGGAAGTCTGTGTACAGGATGGACCTTAGGTGACCTTAGGAACCAGGGTAGTACATCCTACAGAACATGGGTCTAGCAGAGAAGCTGATAGATACAGAGGAGGGAAGATGAAGAGAATTCCTGTATTGTCTCTTCTTCTTTCTCAAAGAAATAAGAAACTAGGTCAGTGTCTCCATCAAGCCAGGGTTTCCAGAGCCCCTATGTTTCTCAACACCCCTGGGCAGGGCCTAAGAGTAGGTCATACAGGACCACCCAGCTCTCCCTGAAGCCCCACCTACTAAGATGCCAATGACCACAGGACTGGGAACTGGAGAGGTCCACAATGAGGATTAAACTTTAACCTTTTTTTTTTCTCTTATCCAAATTTCTACTAAGAAACTTGGAAAGTCACACCTGATAAGGACTCACTAGACTGGGTTTTATTACCCTATTAGCCCATATATTGAACTTTGTTTTCCAACCTTACCCTGGCATAATATCACACAACAAATAAAGAAAGAAATCAAAATATTTTATGACTCTGCAAAGCCATCTCCAGGAGACTTTTAGACTTTGGCATCTTGCCCTCTACTATTTCTAAAATTCCTGAGATAGAAACTACAAATTGCCAGTCAAGAAATTTAAATCTGACCTGGTGTGGTGGCTCATGATGAAATCCCAGCACTTTGGGAGGCCAAGATGAGAGGGTTGCTTGAGCCCAGGAGTTCAAAATTAGCCTAGGTAACATAAAGAGACCTCATTGATATAAAAAATCAAAAACCTAGCTAAACATGGTGGCGCATACCTGTAGTCTCAATTACTTGGGAGACTGAGACACAAGGATCGCCTGAGCCAAGGAGTTTAAGACTTCAATGAGTCATTTTTGGGCCACTGCACTCCAGCCTGAGTGGCAGAGTGAGACCCTGACTCAAAAAAATAAATAAAAAAAAATCCTTAAATCCACCTATAACCTACAAGCTCCCGCTTGGAAATGTCCCTCCCAAGTCAAACCAAAGCAAATCTTACATGTATTGACTTATGGTTTTTATAACTTCTGTCTTCCTAAAATATATAACCAAACTGCAATCCAACCACCCTGGGCACATGTTTTCAGGACCTCCTTGGGACAGGTGCCCCAGGTCTGGTCACTCATATTGGTCAGATTATGCCATTTTAAGATATTTTACAGAGTTTGGCATCTTTTCATCAACAACACAAAAGCAATGCAGAGACCAAGATATCTAACACCCAGATCAAGGGGTGAGGGGCTATCACTCAAACATGCAGAAAACAATTCCTGAAGAGAAATGCAGAAAAAAAAAACATCATGTCTTGCAGAAAAAGTACCTAAACCAACACCTGTGAATGAAATACTGGAAGTGACCCATGCTCACATTGAGAACATCACAGAAACCCTGAGTACTTTACATACAGACATTGTAGATGCAGGGACAGGAAAGAGGAAAAAGATGGTTTTGAGATTCCCAAGTTCAAGTTCTTCTATGCAAAATTTGCCTGTAGATCTAAAATGATAGAATCAGGGAACTTGGTAAATACCAGCTGCTGCACTCCCAGCTATTTTCAGTTTTCTGCAAAGAAATGGGGTCAGACCCCAGCATCGCTTCCTCCCAGTGAGTGCCAGCTGCCCGAGGGAGGGTCCAGTCTGGAGTGTAAGCACTGAAATGCAGAAGGATCTTTGCTTGGCAGATTTATTGAAGCACAGTCACTGGCTTCAAACACAGCTTACTTCGTAGACATTTTTGAGCACTGAAGTAAACTTATTTGAAAATTCCAAGAACCACATGATAATATGGTGACATTTAATGACACGGTTTATGGATTCAAAGCAAAAACATCACCTTTGCAAAAGCAAAATCAAAGGAAGCTCACCAATGATGTTTAGTAGGGGTTATCCTTTGACTCAAGAAGAATCATTAAGTTTCTGGAAGCAACATCTGCAGGTGCTAAGGCAAACGTCATCGTTATTTTGAAAGATTTGATATAAAAAGTTCAATTAGATTCAAAATCCATTTGCATTATCACAAAAAATTTAACATTATATTTGTCAACAAAAGAAAAAGACAGTTGTTAGATTAGAAGAGTAAGTTCAATTTAGAGATACTGAATTATCCAAATTCTGGTTAATGATGAGCAAGGAGATTTTGCCAATCCTGGAAACAGCAATAAATAATCTCTGGCCATTTGCTCTCAGCCACTCGCCAGAGTTGCTTATCAGCAACCCGAGGAGAAAATATCTGAGGCAATTTCAAATATAAGCCAGATGTAAAGAATGGTCAAGTGGCAAGTTCAATCTCTGATTTTAAATTTTTGAAATGGTTTTATTTTTAAGTTCAATATGCAATGCTTTTCCTACTACTAACCTTTTAAAAAACGCCAATAGTAACTGGGCTCAGTGGCTCAGCTGGTAATCCCGCGCCTTTGGGAGGCTGAGGTGAGTGAATTGCCTGAGCCTGAGGGTTCGAGACCCGCCTGGGCAACTTGGCGAGACCTCATCTCTACAATAAATCAAAAATAAGCCAGGCATGGTAGCGCACGCCTATAGTTCCAGTTACTTGGAAGGCTGAGGCGGAAGGATCGCTGGAGCCCAGCAGGTCGAGGCTGCGGTGGCCGGGAGCGGCCACTGCACTCCAGTCTGGGCGATAGAGTAAGACTCCAACTCAAAAAAAAAAACAAAAACAAAACAAAACAAAAAAACGCCAATAGCTTTAGGGGGTACAAATGGTTTTTTTGGTTACATGAATGTATTATATAGTGAGGAAGAAGCCTGGGTACCCATAATCACCTCCTATGTGCGCTATACTCCATAGTATAGTGCTTTTTCATAGTACATGATTTTTCATCCCTCCCCCTCTCCTTCCCCCCTTCTGAGTCTCTGATGTGCAAGATGTCATTCTCTATGCCTTGCAGTTCCTTAGTTTAGCTACCACTTATAAGTGAGAACACGTGGTGGTTGGTTTTTCATTCCTGCATTACTTCACTTAGTATGATGATCGCCAATTCCATCCAAGTTGCTGCAAAACATTATTTCACTCTTTTTCATGACTGAATAGTATTCCACTATATATATTATATATATTATTCCATTATATACATATTATATATATGCCAAGAAATATATGCACATTTTAAGTATGAAGTTCGCTCAAAAGATGGTATTAATCAAACAAGTGCTAGTGTCATCATGCGACAGGCAGGACAGTCAAAGAAAATGGTGGAGGCACAGTTGAGCAAACACCCTACTACACATTTCTACTGTAATTTAATTCGAAAAGTAATACACAGATAACATCTTTTAAAATGTGTATACATTTTTGGCACCATATGTATACACACATACATACATATAATTTTTATTATCTACTGGTCAATTAATGTACATTTACATTGATTCCTCATCTTTGCAGTTGTAAATTGTGCTGTAATGAGCATACAAGCACAAGTGTCTTTTTTGTATAACAACTTCTGTTCCTTAGGATAGATACCAAGTAATGAGATTGCTGGATCAAATGGTAGATCCACTCTTAGTTCTCTGAGAAATCTCCATACCAATTTTCATAGAGGTTGTACTAATTTTCATTCCCACCAACATTGTATATGCATTTCCTTTCATTGTATCTGTGTGCCAACATCTATTTTTTTATTTTATTTTAAAATAATAGCCATCGTGACTAGTATAAGGTGGTATTGCATTGTGGTTTTAATTTACATTTCCCTGATGATAAGTAATACTAAGTATTTTTCCTTATGTTTTTTGGCCATTTGTAGATCTCCTTTTAAGAGGTGTCTGTTCATGTCATTTGCCCAGATTTTATTGAGGTTATTTGCTTTTTTCTTGCTGATTTGTTTGAGTTCTGGATATTAGTATTGTTTGCTCTGGATATTAGTACTTTGTTGAATGTATATTTCAAAAAAAAATATCTTCTTTCATTCTGTGGGTTGTCTATATGTTGATTATTTATTTTGTTGCACAGATGTTTTGTAGTTTAATTAAGTCCCACTTGTTTATTTTTGTCCTTGCATTTGCTTTTGGGTCCTTAGTCAAAAATTATTTGCCTACACGAATGTCCAGAAGAGTTTGTCCTAGGTTTTCTTCTAAAATTGTTATGGTTTCAGGTCTGACATTTAAGTCTTTAGTCCGTCTTCAGTTGATTTTTTGTGTATGGTGAGAGACAGAGATCAAGTTTCATTGTTCTGCATATAGCTATCCAATTTTTCCAGCAGCATGTGTTGAATAGGGTATTATTTCCCCAGTGTATGTTTTTGTATGCTTTGTCAAAGATCAGTTGGTTGTAGGTACTTGGGCTTATTTCCGGAATCTCTATTCTGTTCCATAGGTCCATGTGTCTGCTTTGCTTACTACAACTTTGTAGTATAATTTAAAGTCAGGTAATATAATGCCTCCACCTTTGTTCTTTTTGCTCAGAATTGCTTTAGCCATTCCGGCTCTTTTTTGGTTCTATATGAATTTTAGGATTTTTTTTCTAACTCTGAAAAATGATATTGGTAGTTTGATAGGGATTGTATTTCATCTGTAGGTTACTTTGGGTAATATGGTAATTTTAATAATGTTGATTCTTCCAATCTATGAGCATGGGATGTTTTCCCATTTGTTTGTGTCCTTTGCAATGTGTTTTATAATTCTCCTTGTAGAGATATTTCACTTTCTTAGTTAAATATGAGGAGGGACCCCCAAAATAGAATTTATTTATTTAAAAATTATGTATTTATTCTTACATGTTTAAACTTCAGTCACCTTCAAAGGACCCTCCGTTTGATGCAATGCACTTATTGAGACATTTTTTCCACTGCATCCAATTTGATGCTGTTGGTGCTTCTGCCGTTTTTGGTTTCACCTCTTACACATTGGGGAAATGTTACCCTTCCAGAACTTTTTTCATTCAGGGAAACAAAAAGAAAAGTTGCTCAGGGTGAGATCAGGTGAATAGGGAGGATAGGGCATGGGAGTCATGCCATTTTAAAGCAAAAGCCGCTTAACACGCAGCACGGTGTGCTCAGGTGCACTCACAAATTACCCATTATGAAATGGGCAAACCCATTGAAAGAATCTCCAAAATAATATTTACTGAAGCTGAATGCAGTCTCTCACAACACTGCTAGGAGTTACATAGATGTGATGGGTTCCTAGGACACCTACCTAGTGGGGGAGGCCTGTACTACAAGGGACTCCCCTTCCAAAAGATAATTCCAGGTTTTTGGGTGTTCCCCCTCACATTTTAATTTTTCCATTATTGTAAAAGGGATTGAGTTTTCTTATCTGATTCTCAGTTTGGTTACTATTGGTGTATAGTAGTGCTTGATTTGTGTGTTTTCATTTTGTATTCTGAGACTTTACTGAATTCATTTATCAAGTCCAGGAGTCTTTTGGAGAAATCTTTAGGATTTTCTAGGCATAAGATCATATCATCAGCAAATAGAAATAGTTTGATTTCTTCCAAGTTGGATGGCCTTTATTTCTTTCTCTTGTCTGATTGCTCTGGCTAAGACTTCCTACTTACCATTTTTTTAACATTATATAATATGAATACTTGTGGACTTTTTTTTTTTTTTTTACCAAGCCCTGTGTATATGGACCCAAATCCCCTGTAGTTTGCCCCAGTGAGGTTCACAAATGTGGCCCTGTTCCATGTCTGCCGGGATACAAGCAGGGCTCAACAGCTTTCAAATCACAGGCCCAGGGATTAGGAAGGTAGGCTCTGGTCACAGAGAGCCAGGATATAAAACCCACTCTTTACCCAGGGGCTATCAGATGAGACTGAGCCTCTCTGACTCTCCTCATATGTCAAGTGGGACAAATAACCTAAGAGGGTTTTATTAACATTTAATGGGAAATTTCTGGTCCTAAATGACTATTCAATCCACACCTGAAAGCCACTTTGTGGAAGGAAGGCAGATCTAGGCCACTGCCCAGAGCAGTGCCCACAGGTGACTGGGAGGTCCTGTGATCGGACCCTCAGGTGAAAACACTCATCCCAAACCCTAGCTGGATCAGGGCAGGCCCCACCACATGCACCCTAGTAACTCTGGGGTTCTAGCGGGGTTGGGACCTTGTCTAATGATCGGTCAGCAGACTGCCCTCGGCAAGCTCAGACTCCACACAGGACTGTACTTTGGAGGTACACACCTGAGCCCTCTGTCATCCCACCCTCACCAAGGAGCCCTCAGCATAGACAGGGTCTCTGGGAAGCATTCTAGCCACCGGCCACCACAGCTGACACCACACTGACTCACCCTGCTCCAGTCAAAGCCAGCTCCAGAGAGCCCAGACCATGTCACAGGGAGTTCCAGGGTCCCTGCCAGGCCCACTCCCACACCTCGGTGCCTGCCTGTCGGCCCCAGCGCTGGCATTGGAACATTGTTCTTTGAGCGCCCCCACCCTCCTATTCCCCTCCCAAAACAGTGTGCACACCAGGCACCAAGGAAAACAGTGATCTGTCAGGGAAGGTGGCAGGGACATGCCACAGTGACCACCAACCCAACATTGTAGTGGGTTCGAGAATTAAAGCTCATCTCTCACTCACCACATGACACTGAGGGAAGGCTGGCAGGTGCCTTGCTAATCCTGGACACTGGGGAATTGGACTGAAATCACACACTTTCACACCTGGGCAGAGATTCTATCAGCCTGGGAGGCACACACATGCATCCCGCACACAAACACACACAGCACGTACCACACACCACATCACACACACTCACATGTACCCCATACACATACACACACATATACACACAGGCACCATACACCATACACACACACACACACACACACACACTCATACCACATCATATTCACACATACACACCATGCAAACACACACTCACAAACACTACACACATCACACACATACCACATCAACTTACATGCCCCCCCACACACACTCCCTATGCACTCACAACAAACCATACGCGTACCCTGCACCCACACCACACATAAACCCACCACACACACACACACACACACACACACACACACACACACACACACAACTTACACCACACACCACATATAAACACATCACATACACCACATACCAAACACACACTTGACCTTCACTCCCATTTCATTGGCCCATTCAGGTCCCATGGCCATGTCTGTCCCTAAAGAGAGGTGCCCTGCTCCATGTCCTGACCATGGGCAGAAGCAGACATACTGGATTTGCTGCATAGACAAGCTGCAAGCTGGACAGGTCAACTTGCCCTAGGGGTCAAGCATCCGGCTTCCTCTTCCTTCGGGAGTCTCTGGGTCCTTGGTACTTGCACTGTACCCCAAGCAGGGAACTAAGCCTTAGAGCTCTGTCACCAGCCACAGCCACATGTGGCCAAGCTGGGAACCCAGATAGGCCTGCAGAGCCATCCTCAAATGTCCTGGGCCTGGGAAGTGGTTCCATCCCCATCTACCCATGCCCACTTCCCAGAAAGGGGGAGATTGGAGGATCCACACCTCACAACCAGGTGCCCTCCAGGAACTGGGCAGCCTGAGAGCAGGGAACCTACTGCCCCATTCCATTCCAATAAGTTCAGGCAGCTAAGTTGCACTCCCTCCTCCCTGCTGGGAGAGCATGCCAAGTCTCATGTGAAGAGCAAAGGAGGAGCCATGAGACACTGACCAGCAGCCCACTCCTTCATAGGCCCCAGGTCAGAAGTAGACTTTGCCCCAGCTAATACCTCACATTGTGTATTTTCTCATCCATCTGCAGGAGGCCCTTTCAGATCCCAGGGGAGAGAAAGGATAGCCAGGGAGTACCTACAGCAAGGAGGCAGCTGTGATTTGGGCCATGGAGAAGTTGTGGTGAAACCATGAGGAAGGAAGCCATTGCTACTGGTTTTACAGGAATCCCAGACCCTTAAAAGAAACAAGGCCCAGGGAGGGAGGCATGTGCATGCTTGGGGTACTGCCCTTCCATGGACCTGCCTTCCAGAGGAAGGACCAGCCTTCCACCTTCCATTCCAGCCTGGCCTTGGTGATTTATGTCACACCAGCTTATACAGGTCAGCACTAAGGAGAAGTATCCCCAGTTTTCTAGGATTTCTAGAGGGTATTCCCAGTCTTCCTGTTCCTGGCTTACAGTAGACACTATTATGTGGAGATTGAATGGGTGGGTAGGTAGATGGATGAATGAACTGATGGATGATGGATGGATGGACAATGGATGGATGAGTGGATGGATAGATGAATAGATGGATGAATGGTGAATGAATGGGTGGATGAATGGATGGATAGAGGATAGACGGATGAATGGATGGGTGGATGGATGATGGAGGAACAATGGATGGGTGATAGATGGATGGGTGGGTAGGTGGATGTATGTATGTATGAATGGATGGATGGATGAGTGGATGGATGGATGGATGGATGGATGGATGGATGGATGGATGGATGGTTTCGTAGATGGATGGACAATGGATGAATGGATGGGATACTTTGCATGCACTCTGTCATGATTGCTCACCATAAGGAGAGCATAACAGACATAACCCAGGGGCTTAGAGACCTCACTAGGCCCATTTGGGAGACTGGTGAGGCATCTGATTGGTGTCTGCAAAGGACCATAGAGTGGTGACAAGGGGCACTAGAAGGGACCCATGTGAGGAAAGGCACTGAGGAGGGAGAATGTTGTATGAGAATCAGACAGCTACCACTCCTCTCTGGGCACTTCCCCTCTGTTATCTTATTAAATCAAAACAAGAAGTCTAGATAGTAGGTACTTATATTTACCCTCCTTGCTCAAGTCAGAGTGATCCAAGGCCCCTGTGGAGAGGGGGGCAAGCTGGGACATTCACCAACTGTCAAAAGCATGAACCCAGCTAACCCTTGTGACCCTGCCCTTTTCGTCACAGCCCCTGCTCTCGCTTTGCATGGGACTTGTGTTCTGACAAGCCCAGCTCTCAGTCTTTCTGTAAACAGCAGCACCCCCAGCACCTGCCTGCCACCTTGTCTCCATAGTTTGGGCTCCACCCCCAGATGTGCAGAGCTCCTCTGGGCCCTCTCTGCCATGGCAGGCCTTCCTGTCACAAGCAGCCTGGCACAAATGTCCTCTGCCCCCGTTGCCACGCAAGGCCCAAGTTCTGGCTTGTACACAAGGCTGTAGTAACAATAAACCTGTGTTTCTCAGGTTTACCACCACAGTGATGCTGTGTGTAATATACCCCTGGGCTTCCAAGATCACGCTCCTAGGAGGAGGGGCATAGGACAGCATGCATCTGGCCCCACCATGGCTTTTGGGAGGCCACCAGTGCAATTTGTATCAAAAGTATTATAAACGTGCATACTTTTCATTCCAACATATCCACTTTTAGGAACTTACTCTGGATTGTCATTGATTTGCATAAAAATGTACCAACAGACAGTCATCTCTGCCATTGCTACAGGAGTAAAATAGGAGGAGTAATTTAAATGGCACATCCACAGACAGATGGCCACAGCCATCATAGCTCGGGCAATGGACAAATGCCTGTGACATGAGAAACTTTAAAATATGTTATAAAGTGAGAAGTGCAACCGCAAATTGTCTGCAATTAAATTTTCAACATAGGTGTCTACTGCGTGTGTGTGTGCTCGTGTGAAGGCATTTAAGAGAAACTAAAACAGAAAAGAGGCCCTGCATAATGTTAACCGTTGTCAGTAGAAGATGAAATTGCAAGCGACTTTTTTTTCTTTTGGCTGTTCCCTGTATTTTCTACCATATAAGATGTGTATATTACCGTTACATTCAGAAAAACAAGTATTTTAAGAAATTAGTAGTATCCAGTTTAGGCTACACATCACGGTTTATTCCTAGGAGTCTAAGGCCAATGGACCCCAAATGAATTCCTAGGAGTCTAAGGCCAATGGACCCCACCACTGGCAAGAAATACAAGGAAGACAGCCATGCCTCAAGGAACATAATCGCAAACACGTGCCACACCCGCTCTATGCCCAGCTCTGTTCCCTGCATGTTCCTCGACGAATTCCTTACCTTTCCCAGCACCACTCTGAGGAGGATCCCAAGGAATCCATTTTGCAGATAAGTGACCTGAAGTACAGGGAGGTGAGTAACTTGGCCCAGGTGGAACCCAGGTGGCCAGTCTTTCCTGTCATGTGGCTTGGATGAGAGGAACACCACACACATGGAGAGGCTCTGGCTCAAGATGGCCACTGGACCCTGGACCCAGCCCTCTCCTCAGTATTCAGGACGCAGTCAGAGAGTAGATGCCCCAGGAAGAGAGTTAGCTGGCCCCTTCCCCTGCAAAGCTGGGTTGGGATCCATGGCAGGTTCGAGGTGGAAGACTCCAAGCCCTGTCCAGTGAAAGGCAGCAGTCCCAGCCACCCTGTCAACATGGCCCTAGCAACTTGGTGTCTCCCCCACATGCTGTGGTCTTCCTCACCCTCACATGTACCTGGTGAGGAAGGGCTGGCTAAACAAACCCCTTCTCAAGATACAAATAAGCTCATGCCCCCCTTAACATCAGTAGACCCTTATCCTCACAGAGTAGGGTGAGGAAAGCCGGAGTAAGGGCTGAGGGGGTTGGCAGGAGACATAATAGTCTAAGAGAGAGGACAGCCTTCGGTCTCTCATGCATCAGCAGCAAGGGCGGGGCTAGAGCAGAGATGGAGGGGCTGAGAGAGATGGAAGGGAGAACAAGGCTGACCAGAGGAAAGGTGACTGGAGACCCGTGACCTCCAGACTGGGACTCCCTTGGAGCAGCGAGACCCCTATTTCACCCTCATTACCACAAGTAGCTGTGGTTATCACTCCGACACTTTGGAGGTGAAGACAGATATGGACTCTCAGAGTAGCAGTGGGATTGTATGATGTGTCAAGAACCCTGTGAGTGCCAAGCTCTCAACCCAGTCTTTTGGCACACAGCACCCCACCCTGAAACTTGGTGTGGTTACCCCTATTTTCACATGAGAAACCTGGGGTTCAGGTAAGATAAGTGACTTGCCCAGGTCACACAGATTTGCCCAGGGCAGAGAAGGTATCAGACCCAGGAAGCTGACTCTGAAGTCCAGCTCCTCCCTGCCCAGGGCCCTGGTATGCGTTTTCTCATATATCATATTCATGAAGTCGCCAACACCACTTAAGAACAAGGAGGCATCACTAAGCATGAACACAAGATGGGGATGGTGGCTATCCCCACTCTTACTGGATTTACAGGGAAGCTGGACCCCAAGACAGAGAAAAGTAGTGACAGTACAGTGGGACAAGGGCCAGGTGAGATCTAAAGAGCAAACAGGTTGTAGCCAGGTTTATTAGTCAGCATTTGCCACATAACAAACAGCCCCAGAACTCAGAAGCTTCTGACCAGAGGCACTCATTCTCATGCTCCAGGGTCAGCAGGTCACCTGCAACTCAGCTGACCTGGCTGGTTCAGCAGGTGGTTCTGCAGCAGGTGGCAGACGGACTGGGCCAGGCTCCTGTGGGTTCCTTGTCCTTCTGCAGCCCAGGATGAAGGCACAGCAGGCACTTGGCAATGAGACTGTGAGCACTGAGGGTGAGCCCACCCAACAAACACAGGTCAAGTCTTCTGGCCTTGAGTCCCAGGGTGGGAGAAGGGCAGGGGGACTAGGAGGAGTGTCCCAGAGTGTTCCAGGCAGCAGGTCCAGCAAAGGGGAACTCCCTAGGACAAGAGAGAACGTAGAAGTATGGGTGGCCTGGAGAGGTCAAGAGGAATTAGACCACCCCTGAGTGACAGGATTTTGGGTGTGGCTTCCCCTCTAAGAGTGGGTAGAGCCATTTTGGAGGAGGGATTTAGGAGCAAAGAGCCCATCGGCTTGTTCCGTGTGGGTCTCTGGGTCAGAGAGATGCAAAAGCAGAAAGACTTTTTTGTGTGCATCTAGGGGATCAACATCATCTTTACTCCACTTTCAAACTCTTTCCACACCCTCCTCGGCCACAGAGGAGTTGCTGGAGACCCCAAAGGGAAGTACTGAGAGTGTACTCTTTGAACCCCGATCTCCAGGGCAGCATGACAGGGGGTCTCATAAAAACTGAAAATATAAGAAGCCAGGAACAAAGCACCTTCCCTCACCTCCAAGATGTCTAGTGTGGACCCACAAATTACAAAATCAGTATTGGCACACACATTCCTGCATCCTCCCAGCAAATTCCCAGCCCTCCCCACTTCAAATATCTCATACACACCCCCATCGTGGCAGGGTACGAACCAGTAATTAACTCCCCAAACCTCCAGTGGAAACCAGTCTGCTTTGATTCTTGTCAAATTCATTTAATTATGAATTTGCAACTGGCCTGATCGTAAACTCATCTGAGACATGAGGCGGCCTGCTTTCTGCCATGCTCGGTTTAAAAAAAAAAGTTTAATGAGCCTTGAATTTTAGCCAAGAAATGGATTTTACAAAATACACCCATGCTTAAAAATGGGTGAGGTCCCGATGCTATCTTCCCTGAGGCACCTCCCCTGACCAGCCTAGTTCATTCAGGGGTTCCCTTCTCTGGGCTGTTGGAGAACCTACTGCCTGCATCATGTCTGCAGAGAACACAAGAGCTGTGGAACTACTGAGCAAAATGCTACACACACACACACACACACACACACACACACACACAGTGCACACCCCTTGCAATGTGGCTTGGAGGAGCCTCCCTTAAAGAAGTGGAGCCTCTTCTTCCTCTCGACTGTGGGTGGTCCTTATGACTTGCTTTGGCCAAAAAAACATAACCAATGTGACCTCAACCCGTTCTAAGCCTGGCCTCAAGGGACTTTGCGGGTTTCACTCCCTGTAAAGCCCTGCCTGGCTGCCGTGTCCATACCTGGGGCTACCCTGCTGAAGGATGGAACCAGACAGAGCAGAAGCAAGCTGACCTGCACCCTCTGACCACAGATGCCCGAATAGGCCCAGCAAGGACCATCCCAGCCCTGCCAAGACCAGTCAAGCAGATCTGGAGATACAGAAAATTGATGAACCATTCTGGTTTTCAGTTGTTAAACTTGGGAGTACTTTGTTATGCATCCATAGCTAACAGAAACCCTAAGCCTCAGTTTTCGCATCTGTGAAGTGGAAAGGATGGGTCTGGGGTCCCAGGACAGTCACTGAATCCTTGTCACTTGGTCACTTTAATCCCTCCTGAGTCTGTCACGAGGGTCAGTGTTCCATGTGTCATGGACCCATTCAGGCATCCCCAGCCTCGGCTGCTCTCACCTTCCCTCACTGAATGGCCACCAGGAAAACCCTCCCAAAGCACACAGCTGGTCAGGATCACACACAGGCCTCAAGTTACTCCAGGGTACCTCAAGCCCTGGATAAGATTCTGCCTCAAATCAGGACGTTGACGCTTCCTAATCTGGCCCCTTCACTTTATTTGGGGCTGCATCTCTCACACCACCTATCCCATGAGCCACCCAAACCCACCCAAACTCACCAGCACTTTTCTCACTCTGTGGTCTCCATACAGTCTGTTCCCTCTGCCTGGAATGCACCACCGCCCAACCCCTCTATCTCCTGACAAGCACCCAGTCCATCCTCAGAAGCCAGCTATAAACACCCCCCACCATGCAACCTGCCCTAACGGCCCACGGCCATGGCCAGTCCCCCTGCTATGTCCCCAGTGGGAGGCAATGCTGCTCAGTGGCAAGGAGCACAGGAAACCACCAAGGCTGGAACCCTGCCTCTGCCAATGACCAGCAGGGCAACCTAACTTCTCTGAGCCTCAGTTTCCCCACCTCTAATGTGGACGGGAGATGAGAGTCTTCCTCATAGTGTTTCCTCACAGGAATGAGGTTGTCTGCATAGAGGGCAGTGCTGGTCCAGAGGCAGCACACAATGGTGGAATGGAGGACAAACACTCAAAACTGGGGCAGGTAGTACCCTCAGGAGGCAGTGCCAACCTTCCCAGAGCCCCCAGCCCTGCTCATTCCTCCAGGTCAGATCTTACTAGGCTCGGGATCCCTCACAAACCCACTGATTTCTAAATTTAGGAATGAAAAGAATATGTGTCGAGGCTGGGCTTGCAGCCACAGGACTGGGTTGGGGAGATTCAGCATCCTGGGCAATCACCCACTCTGCTGAATTCACGGGCCCCAGCGGGCCACCTTTTTCACTTTCCACCTGGACATTGGGAACTGCATAGACGCAGCCACCAAGCCCCATCCTTGCAAGGTAATTAGTCCATGACCCTGCAATCTCTGCATTTTGAAATTCATCCTGAACTCTCGCAACCCGCTGGGCTTCATTTCAAATGCCCATGCTCTTTCATCTTCCCAGCCGCCTTCATTAATTCACACACCCAAGCTTGGGTGCATGTGCCCGCCTCTCCTCCCAGGGCTGTCTGCAGTCTCTGGCCCTGAAAATTGATCGGCGCTTCCTCCTCCCTGGCATTTGCACAACGGGAGGTGGTCTATGTGTCTGCAACCAGCCGATTTCTCCTTTCCCTTCAATTTGCGGCAAGCGTTACCGCCCCGGCAAAAGAAGGTGAGGGGAGATTAATTGGCAGAGCTGCATAAGGACGATTCTGCCCCCAAAGTGGGAGACAGGCCATGGAGAAGTTGTGGTCTAATTGGTTACATGTGACCCTTTCCCTTTTTTTAAATTTAATTCTAACTTTTAACATTTGAAGCTGCATCAATATTAATTATTGCTTCCTTTTTCTGAGTCACCTCTCACCCAGGAAAGGGCATGTCCATTTCTCAAAGGGAGAAAGATAGACTCGCCAAGTGCCAGGGCTGAAAAGGGCCGTGGAGAGTCCCAGTCCAGCCCTCACTCCTTGCCATGGCGAAACTGAGGTTCTGAGAGATAGTGTCTTGATTAGGATCTCGCAGTCTAGGAGCAGACCCAGGCTCAGTGCTCTGTCTACAGTGCTGAGGCTGGACCTCTGTCAGCATTTCAGAGGGAGAAAGAGCAAGACAAAGGACACAGGGCTGATGGATGGACAATGTAATTTTGTTTTATTTCCAAATCCTCCAGCATTCCAGAAAGTTTTAGAAGAATTCTTTCTTGGCGTTTCTGAAAGCTAGTAACTCAGAATCCTCACCAAGTACAGTCGGCCTGTTGCGCTGCTCTTTAGGGAAGAGGATGTTGAAATTACCAGTGAAGCCGTATTTGCAAGGAGCATCTGGGGAGCAGAGCTCCATCCCCAGTCATTAGGTAGCGCTCACCAGCAGGAATGGGTATTGAAGACCCCTTGTGACTCCCTGTGCACTTGTGAGTGTGATCAATACCCCCTCAGGCCACTATCGACAGGGATGGTGCTGCTGCCCTCCTCATGGGCCCCTACCTGAGCCTGCCACTCAGGGCATACTAGAGAGAGGACGTGGAGGCTGAAGAAACCCTAAAGTATGACTGAAGTGCAGTCGAGCAGGCACAAAGCACCGCCATTCATACCTCTTCCTGGCCACAGGGGAAAGCTATTGCAGAGCCCAATCTTCAAGGGCTGGGGGAGGCAGGCATCCTCCATGGTGAAGAGATTCTACATGGCCACTGGCCCCGAGCTTGCCTCCGACTCTGCTCCCTGACCTCAGCTGGGGCACTGGGAAAGTCATGGCCCCTTTCAGGAAGGCAGTTCCTCAGTGGCTGGATCTGGATCCCCCACTTTGCTCACTTTTCATGCTTTTCCATTCAGGCTCCTTGGGTAGCCCTGTGTGTAGGTCTATGGGGCTCTCACTCCTGGGGATCCGCTACAATCGCCAGCAGCTAACTGCCTGATGCAAACAAAGAAGAAATTAACCTAAATAGACTAGAGAGAGGGCTATGGGACAGGAATGAGGCTAGAAAAGTGGGTTTGGGGTGAGGAGGCTCTGGGGAGGTGGGGCCTCAACAGCAAGAGTCACTCATCCACCTCTTCCAGGTAACATTTATTCAGCCCATATTCACTGTAGCCCTACCCGTACCACTGTTGCCCTACCCTGTACCAAGCATTGTCCCCAGGCCTTGGGGATTCAAAGCCCACCCATTTCTTCCATTCCTGCTTCCAACCACTCAAGATAGAAAGTCCTTGTGCAGAGGATCTAATAATCCAAGCTTTGGGTGGCTGCTCACCCCGGGCACTTTCTGGGAGGTGAGAGGATATGGCACAAAGAATATCCAGCAACGCTTTGGTATCTAGACAGGGAGAATGTCTGGTCCCAAGACTCAGTAAGGCCACAAGCAGGTTGCTCCTAGAAAGGGTAACGGGATGCTCAGGCCATGGGTATGTGGCAGGTGTTCTCTGTGATTGGGTGGAAGGCACTGGGGTCAAGCAAGATGGGAACAGGAGGGTGGTCATGAAGACCAAGGATGCCAGACAAGGATGTGACCCTTAGGGCAACAGGAAGCCAGAGAACACACTTAGTCAGAGGATGGCTTAGGAGATGCAGGGAGTGTTGGAGGTTTAGTGTTCAGGAAGGAAATTCAGAGGAGGCAAGGGAAAGGGGTCAAGTTCAGGGGTCGTTCTTGTCCATGCCCACATAGAAGGATGGGCCCAAAGTGGCTTGCTGCATGTCCCACATGGTGCTGTTTGATTCCACAGCAATAATAATTCTGTAAGGTCAATAATAATACAGGCACAGCTCACACCTAGTATCTCAATATTATGTGTGGTAATTCATTCATCCTCCCAGCCAACCTATAAGTAATGAATGTACCCAGCTTCTATTGCTGCATACCAAAAACCCGGAAGTTTAACAACAACTCAAAATGATAACCATTTATCAGCTCCCAGTTCTGCAGGTAAAAGTCAAGCAGAGTGTGACTGGGGTCCCTGCCTAGGGTCCCACAAGGCTAAAATCAAAGTGCCAGCCCAGCTGTGCTGTCATCATCTGGAGTCTCTAGAAAGAAATTCACTTCCAAACTCACTCACGTCCTTGCAGTTATAGAGCTGAGGTCTGTCGGGCTCGGTGGCTCAGCATGTAATCCCGCGCCTTTGGGAGGCTGAGGTGAGTGGATTGCCTGAGCCTAAGGGTTCGAGACCCGCCTGGGCAGCAAGACCTCATCTCTACAATAAATCAAAAAATCAGCCAGGAGTGGTAGCGCATGCCTGTAATTCCGGCTACTTGGAAGGCTGAGGCGGAAGGATCGCTGGAGCACAGCAGGTCGAGGCTGCGGTGGCCGGGAGTGGCCACTGCACTCCAGTCTGGGTGACAGAGTGAGACTCCAACTCAAAAAAAAAAAAAAGAACTGAGGTCTCTGTTTCTGGGCGGCTGTCAGTAGGGGCTTCTGTGTGCTCCTGGAGGTAGTCATATTCCTCACCAGGTGACCTGCTCCAACCTCAGACTAACAATGGCACATTGACTTTCTTGCTTCCAATCTCTCTGACTTCCTCTTCCTCCATCAACTGGGATAGGCTTTCTGCTTTTTAAAGGGCTTACCCATTTAAGTCAGGCCCACCTAGATGATCTCCCTGTCATAAGGTCAACTGTGCATATAACGGAATACAAGCCTGGGAGTGATATCTCATCTTCACCAGTTCCAGAGATTAGCACAGAACATCCTTAGAAGGCTGTACTGGGTTGAGTAGCATCCCTCTAAAATCCATGTCTTTCCCAGAACTTCAGATAAGATCTTATTTGGAAATAGGGTTCATTGCTGATGTAATTAGTTAAGATGAGGTTACACTGGAGTAGGGTGGGCTTTTAATTCATTGTGACTGGTGTCCTTACAAGAAGAGACCCAAAGACAGAGAGGCACAGGCAGAACAGCATGTGATGACAAGGGCAGATATTAGAGGGCTGCATCTGCAAGCTGAGGGATGCCAAGGACCTGCCCACAACACCAGAAGCTAAGAGAAAGTTATGGAGCAACTTCTTCTCTAGAACCCTCAGAGGGAACAGAGTCCTAACAGCACTTCCATTTCCAGCTTCTGAACTCTCCAGAGCTATGAGAGAATAAATTTCTGCTGTTTTAAGTCACATAGTTTGGGGGACTTCGTGATAGTGACAAGAGTACATTAATACAGGTTCCATTTTAGAAATTCTGCCTACCACAAGTAGGAACTCATATCCTGTCCATTTTGCAGATGAGAAAACTAAGGCACAGAGAGGTGAATGGCTTGTCCAAGGTGACCACCTAGAGAACACCTGGATCTGGCACCACATTCAGAACCCCTGCTCCATCTGCATCCCAGTGAGGGGAGGAGCTCCTATGGTCCCTCTCAGGGACAGAGTGGCTAGAGTCCAACTCTCAAAGCTTGTGCTCAGACATAACACCTCAGAGCCTTCCCAGGGTCCTGGAATACAAGCTGGGGCAGGAGGATTATCCACCTTTGCAGATGTAACAATGAGAGGCCAATTGATCATCCACATAACACTCTTATGAGATAAAGGGGGTGCCATGGATAATTTTGCCAGGGCAACCAGCATATATAGGACTGTCTCAGGCTCCTCTTAAACACACACATCCAGGTTGCCTAGGGCTAAACTCACAGCCCACCACTGGGATCTTCCTTCCCATCAGGCCCTATGGCAACCTGCCTTAAGTTTCAGGCCTTACTTTTCCAGAAGACTCCATCACTGGCTACAAAATATGGTCTTCTGAGCCGCCTGCTCTAATTGCAAGCAGCGATTACTCCCTCAGTTGCAGGGCCAACAGCTGGGCTAAGTGGCCGTCCCCAAAACCCATTTCCTGCCTGGCTGGGTACAGAATGTTCTTTCCCTCTAAGTAAAATAAACAGGTCTGAACTCACTGGACTTTTCTATTTGCCGTCCACTAAAGCCTTCTAGCTCCTGGGTTTTTATACAACTAAGATTTATAGTGTCTATTCTCACTAGTGCAGAGTCCCCAGATAATGTTAATAGATGGCTAGTTTTGCCAATAAATCCCTCCGGCAGTAGAGAGAAATATCTATTTTAGACGAGTTCTCCAGAGCTAATCCACATTCCGAGTGGTAGAGGGTACTTAGGTTGAAACAGCTCCACTCAACAGGCAAGGGCACTTTTGTAGAGTCTGGGTTCATGCATCCCACCTCTGCATCCTGGCACCAAGAGAGACGCTAGGGACAAAGCTTGGAGGGCTAGGGGCAGCACCTTTGCAAAAATGCTTCTGAGACAGGTAGACCAGAAAGCAGATACTAATCTCAGAGAACAGAGCCCAGAGAAGGTGTTCAGGAAATAGTCATCAGTTGAGCAATTGACCAGTCCAAAATACAACATCCTCCCTATAAGGCAGCTTCCTGTCCCTACCAGCCTAAAGGTCACTCAGGCCAGAAATCTCAGAATCAGAGCTGACCACACTCTCCCTGATGTCTGCATCCAGGCCATCGACTCGCTCTGCTTCTAGCCCCTCCCTCCTGGCTTTGTCCCTCTCCCGGGGTGGAGAGAGGACCTCCTAATGCCTCTGACTCTCCCACCATCTATCCTCATCCTGTGGTCAAATGACCCATCCTGAAAACTGAGCTTCCTGAATGGAATCAGTAGACACTCCAGATTTTCTATTCAAAGCAAGAATGGTGATTGGCCAAAGGTTTGGTGGAGACCCCCTCCCCCCATAACATTCAAGGTCCTTCAGAGTGAAGGCATAGGAACCTTTCCCTAGGCCCCACTAGGCCTGGACATGTTCAAGATCCCCCAACTCAACCCCTCACTTTCCCAACCCTCAGTAGGGCGTCTTCTTTATAGTACCCAATCCCCTGATGAAGTCATTCTAGGTTCCTGAGGCCCAGCGCAGCTGTCACCTTCTCCAGGAAGTTTGCCTGGTGGTCCGATTCTTCAAGTGCCAACCTTGCACCATGCACTGAAGATAGCGGAGGACAAAACTATTCTATATTTTTGGATAACTAGAAGGGAGGATTTTGAATGCTTCCAACACAAAGAAATGTTTGAGGTGATGGATATGCTAATTATTCTAATTTGATCACTATACATTGTGCATCGCCTAAATATGTACAATTAGTATGTGTCCATTAAAGAGAGAGAGAGAGAGAGAGAGAGAGAGAGAGAAAGCCCATCCTTCCTCCTGGGGCATTGTGAAGCTTAGCCAGTGTTCGTTCCTGTCCCAGAGGGCCCCACAGATCTTGGCCAGGCTATTGAGGCCCAGGTAACATCCCACCATGTGGAGCCATCTGTGCTCAACACTCCTGCCTGGCAGCACCCTGGACAAGGAACTCCTCATTCCAGGGCCCTGGTAAGTCCAGGAGAGGTGGTGTGAGAGAAGAAACCACCCTGCATTTTTCATCTGAGAAAAAAAAATAGCATGTGTCAAAATTATTAACTCAGTACGACCTCAAGGATAAAGAAATGAAAACATATGTGGTCCCAGTAAAAGCTCCCTTGCACTGGGCATGGCTACAGGCCCCAAGCATTCATGCTTATTCTCATATGATCTTTGTGGAGACCTCAGGAAATGGCTCCCAGCGTGGACCATGCTTCACAGGTGCAGCCATTAGGGCTAAGAAGAGAGTGAGAATCCTGTCCCCTTACCCCCATCCAAGGCTGCCTGGCTGGACCCAGGGCTGGAATTAGCATGTGGCCTTGGCCCTTCCTGACCGCAGGTTGTGCTGGACAAGTGAGGGATCCAAGGGAGTTGAAGCAGGTTATCCAAGTCTAGCGTGGTTGTTGATGCCCATCTTTCTTTACCTGCCAGAATCAGAGTTTTGTGGTGATAAGACCCAGATATGCATCCTGGTTCCATTGGTGACTGAATTTGCAACCTTGGGCAAGCCATGAAGTTCCTCTGGACCTTCGTTTTTTCATCTGAAATTGGAGTAGTAATAATACACTACATGCAGGTTTTGTGAGCAGTACACAGTGAGCAGACACCACACTCAGCAAGATCCCTGATCTGGCATGAACACTCCACAGTACGTGAGCCATTGTGTTACAGTTTTCTTCACTTTACCAACTTTCCTGTATAGGGGAAATCTTACTTCAATAACTGGAAAATAACTTCTTTAAGAAAACAGCTTTCTAGTCAAGCCTGAAAACAAAGATACAGACAGATTCACTGTTTTTAACAGCGAGAATTAATCCAGAAAAAAAAAAACTTTTCTTTACCTGAGTGTTTTATATCAAACATTCCTCTCTTATGCATCATCTTGATATGCAGTCGACATACCTGTTTAAGTCCAGTTGTCGTGATGGTCAGAGTTTTTGTTGCTCACCTTCTTGATGTGCCCATGCACACAGGGGGCCCAGACGGATCTGGCCAGCAGTCATCAAGTCAAGTCAACTTCCGGCCTCTTCCTCATCCCTGGACAGTGTGGCTGTTACACAGTAGTCACAAGCCCAAGGCCAGCAGGAACCTGCTTGAGCACCCTTCAGATTAATGTTGAATGTCTTGCAGCCTGGTGGTGTTAAGCCTGTTCTCTCACATGAGAGAACACAAGGAATTCAAGACATGGGATGCAGGATGGGCCTCTCCACTAGGTCCCCTACTCCAGCTCCAAGTCTACCCTGCGCCAGTATGAGTCCACTCAGATCTGCCCACAGCTCCAAGGGTGTCTCCAGTCACTGAAGGCACATCCAGAGTTGATCTCTCAGCCACCATTCCTACCTCCTTCTTGCCATGGGACAAGGCTGGACACCCCCCTGCCAGATGGGCAGTCAGCCCAGTTGGCTGTCTCCATCAGGTTTCTCAGGTGGGCAGCTGGATGAGGGGTATGCCCTGGCAGTTGCTTCATGAACATTCATCTGCAAGTCCCCAGAGGGTTAAGTCAACACCAGGAATCAGTTTGTGTCACGAATTACTGTACTTTTTCTCAACTAACCTTGCATTGTCTCTATAAATTTTGGAATTAAAGTAACTTCTCCAGGTATCATTTCTGGATATACCAGGCACCTTCTGCTCCCTGCCTTCCCTCACCACCCAATAGGGGGTACCCTCTCCCATGCCACATCCTCCACCCGATCTGCGAGTCTCCTTGATTTTACATGGCACTTGACCCTTGCAAGATGTTCCTGTGCACTCCCTTTCTTTCTTGTGTATACTCTGTTTCCCTCAAATAGAGCATGAGCTCCATCAGTGCAGAGTCCTTCTGGAGTGAACTGGTAAATGTGGTCATTACCAACAGAAACCAGTAGTAAGCCCAGCAAAGAAGGGGATTTACTGGAGGATGCTGAGAGGGATATAGAATCCAAGGGCAAGTCTGGGCTGACAAGAAAAAGGACCAGACAGGGCAATTCTGGGCTTAGGGTGCAGACACTCGTTGGCCTCCCATCTCACATTTCACCACCAGCCTCCCTCACAAGACCCACAAAAGAAAGACTTAGTCTGACACAGCTTGCACTCCAGGTCCAGCCCTGTGGTCAGGCAATGCACACTTGCTAAGACAGGAGATTATTGAAAAGACAATCTGACAGACAAAAATAACAACTATCACAATCAATGGTACATCTGGGATTCTATTCCCAGTCATTCTAAACCCTAAACATGTGTTCTTTCCTACACATGTTTGTGGTGGAGGGATGGGAGGGTGAGTAAGCAGGATGATGGGTGAAGAGACAGAGAATGGGTGGATGGATGGATGGATAGGTGGGTGGATGGATGATGGATGGATGGATGGATGGGCCAATGGATAGGTGGGAGGGAAGGATGGATGGCTGGTGAATGAAGAGAAGATGGGTTGCTTGAATGGAGGGATGAACATATGAATAGGAGGCTAGATGGGAAGGTGGATGAATGAGTGAGATTAGTGAGTGACTGGGTGAGTGGTGAAAGATTTTGGCCCTGGATGGACTCAGCCAAGATACCAGTTGTTGACTTGGGGCCCTAGTAACATAAGTTAAGCAAAAAAATAATAATAATAATCTTCTGGAGCAAGAGTCTTTACAAAGAGTAGTCCTATGATGTAGCTAAGGGAATGTGGTCCCTGGAGAGGAACCCTCCATTTCTAGTATGCCAACTCAGAAAACACATGTTTGTGTGTGGAGAGAGACAAAGAGAGAGAGAGAAAAAAAATGATTCTTACTCCAAATGAAGGCTTGAGGACCATCAAACCCGAGACTCTCATTTTCCAGTTAGAAAACCCAAGATCCACAGAGGGAAAGGAAATTGTCCAAGGTGACACAGCTGGTTAGAAGCAGAGCCAGGTTGCAGCCTTCCCAGCCAACTCCTCCTACCTCACCACCCTGCCTTCCTGAGAGCTTCTGAACTTGAATGAGATGGTATATGCTCTGTAGGCATATGGAGGCTGCTCATTAACACATACAAATCACATCTGTGCCTTCTGAAAAATGAGACATTTAACATGGGTGCACAAAATGCAACAAACAGAATGGGAGAGGCTGAGCAAAGCAAAACATCTGGCTGTCAGCAAAACAAACCAACATGCATCCATACGACCACCCATCTGAGGGCTGCTGGCGCTGGAATGGGAGACCGTGGGTGTTCCGCGACCTCCACCCTCTGCAACTCTCGTCTATGGGGTGACATAGCAGGGGTGGGGAAGGCAGGGTTTGGCCAACAACACCCACCTCATCACTGCTGGTGAGTTTTTGGTGAGAGCCCACACATATTCCCAGCGTGATGAATGTAGACACACTTCACCCTCCCACCCCCCTTTGGGTGTGAGAAGATGACCCCTCCGGGATTGGGATGGAGTCCCAGCGACTCTGCTGGCCAGTCAAATGACCTTCACTGGATCCCCTCACTTGTCTGAGCCTCAAGGCCTCGCTGTGGGCCACAGGGTCATGGGGAGAGGATGATGGTCCAAGAGGAGCAGAGTCTGCAGCTGCATAAGGGAGACAAGGCCCCACCCACCTAAGCTGCCCCCTCAGGAGCCTGCAGACCTTCACCCCTGCTGGAATCCTTCCTGTCCTTACCATCCATCACCCAACCACTACCGGCATCCCACCCCTCTCCTCCAGCCACATGAGTCCACTGAAAACAGCTGCCTTGACCCTTGCTAGTGAGGTTTCATCTGCCTGAGACACCCTTCCCCACATGTGCGGCTGATGAAAACCTACCTCTCAGTCGGACCTGGATCCACAGTCAGCTCTTCTCAGACCCTTCCAGAACCCCTCCACTTACCTGTCCACACTGTCCTTCCTGCTCTCCTCCAAATGCCACTCAGAGCACCTTACTTGTATCATAGAAATATGTAATTCATCAAAAAATCCCCCCTCATTCCCTGCCAGACTGCAGGAACCGGGAAATTGTGGGCTGCTGCCTTTTATGGCCCAAGCCCAGTGCCTAACACCTGACAGGTGTCTGGCAGGTGTCTAACAGCACAGTGAGCTATGTGTTAAGGAGTCTGGGCCCTGGGATGCAGAACTAGACTAGACATCAGTCTCCAGTTGACTTGTTAGTAGCCCTGGGCCATGCCAAAAGATGCTGCCAGCCTGGACACTCTGGTCATTGTCCTAGGACAGTCTGGTTCCCAGCGTCAGGCCATTCCTTTGCTGATTCCTCTGCTGACCAGGGTCAGCTATGGCAACTCCATCTCAGCCCTGAATCTGCAAAGGTCACAGATGCTACAGAACATGAGGACCTTCTCCACAGGCCCTGTCCCTCTGATGGATGGCTGCCCAGCGCTCGAAGAGACAAATGCTCCCATGACTATTCATCAGCAGGCATTTCTAATGCCTGAGACAAGCCCCTATCCATTACATGCCTGCAGCAAGTGCAGATGGAGACAATCATTTTTCTCCCCTCCTCCTCAGACCATCAATTGTCCCCTAAGTGCTGCAATCTGACCAGTCTGAGAGCAAAGCCACAGACCAGATGCCAGTGACCAGGCTCTGCTCTGACCAGTCCTCGCCCATTCTTAGAAAGGTCTTAATACCCCAGTGCATATGAGAAGGAATAGCCCCACTTAGGACCACAACTCCCTCAAGGCCCACCTGCAAATCCCTACTCTTCTCAGAAGGCTGCCCAGAAATAAATGAGGTGTGGGTGTAGGGTTTCCTATTGCATGGTTCCCTGGACTCTCAAATTAGTACCTGGGTCATCATCATGAATAAAAATTCTTAAGAGAATGTCATTCCAGAGCTGTGGCTGTCTAAACCTAAAGAAACATGTCAGCAATCCCAAGGGTTTTCAATTTTGATCAGATAATAGTGAATACTAGAATACCTGGTAAGTGGAGCACATAAAACTAGCATCAACAAGGCCATCACTGAATTCTCCTCTGAACAAATTAGAAAACAAAAGTAGGAAGAGGGAGAGAGGGGGAGAGAAAGAGAAGGAAGTAGAGGAGGAGGAGGAAAAGGATAGACGGGGGAGGAGGGAGAAAGAGAAGAAAGAGGAGGAAGAAGGATAAAGGATAGAGGGAAAGATGGAAGGAGAGAGAGTAAGAACTACAGTTGGGGGTTGAGGGGCATTACCAGCCTTGGGCAGAAATGCTTCTTTCTCCCCTGTGAGCTGGTTAGTCCCACAGCTCACCAAGTGTAACTGGGTCTCCCGGGTCCCCCCGCACCAACCCGTGGACTTAGACCAGGATACAGTGTGATTTGAAGGACTCAGCAGATTTCCCTCCTCATTAAAATAGTGACCCTTTGGTGTGTCCTTTGCGGGGACTTCTCTCATGAGAGATGTAAACCTGTGTCTTGAAGACCTTTGGTCATTTAGAGTCTCAGACAAGCCATTTCCATCCATCTCAGCAGAGCATTCTTCATCTGCCAGCTGCTCATTCCCTCTCCATGGTGAATGAATAGCTGATCAACATGCATCTGATTATCATCCGTTCATCCCACACTGTCTCTAACCACTTCCTCTGAGCCAAAGCCAGCACTGAGAACTCAGAGAACCGCACAAGGTTCGGCCTGGTTGCACAGCCTGGTTAGACCAGGGGATGAACTCCTGCAGGAACGACAACAACATATATGATCAGAGCCCTGGGCTGGTCCAAGGAAAGCAGCAAGGTTCTGCGTGGGAGAAAGCAAGCTATCTACCACCTGCCCAGTAGCCCAAAGTGGGTGAGCCCTCTAGGAATGGGGGAGAGACTCAAGACCAACTGCCAGTTTGTCTATGTACAGGAGACCATCCACCCTTGAAGAAGCTCTCTGAGGAAAAAGAAGGGTCCCGGCTCTGCCTTCCATAAAGTTCAGGCACGGTGAGGGAAGGCCCTCATTGAGGGACCCTTGAACAGCTAGCCCCTTGTCCGTAGGGACCATCTGATCCTCAGCCCCACAATGCTCAACACTCATGCCCCAGTCCCCCCCAGGTTATGCAGAGACAGGAATGGCTGGACAGTTCGACCTTACTCTCCCTTGCTGACCATTCGTCCTTCTGACAGACACACCTTCTTCTTTGAGGCATGACTCTCCCTGCCCCAGAGGACAGATTGCTTCTCCAGAGCTTGTCCATTCTGGGCAGTAACAAATTGATGTCCTCTTTCCAAGTATTGGGGAGACGTCTCCCTGTCTTCACCTAATGTCCCCCATTATTCCTTGGTCACTTTCCCCCAGCTAAGTACTGTCTGCCCTAGAGTCTTCACTTGGGGTCTCAGAGACAGACTAGACCTACCCAGAGGTGCTGCTGGGGACAGAGGTGAGACCACTTCAGACTCAGATGTTTCTCTTTCCAGGTCTGGTTGCCCTACCCTAGCTAGCTCCCTTCTCTGGGCTCCCTGTCCCCGGCCCAAAGTCCCCCACATGGGCCAAGCATCACACACCAAAATGAGATTCTTGATGCCATTACTCAGGAGCATGCAGAGAGGGCTTGAGATAGGCCTGAGCTTTCCTAGGCCTTGGAGGAGCAGGGGACGGCAGCATCCAAGGTGACAAGGGTAATAGCTGCCGACACTCACACTGAGGCCTCTGGCACTGGCGAGGCTATTAAGGGTCTCAGAAGAGAAATGAGAAAGGACTGCAAAGTACCGTGATGTATAATTTTCAGGAGGAGAAATTTTGCTTCAGGAAGAGACACTCTTTAGAACACTCGGAGCAATCAGTCCGGAAAACTGAAAGGGCCTTTTTTCCCCTGTGTTTCTGACAAAGAAAGGACAAGGGGATCTTTTCCAACGGGTCCACTGTGCCCCAGGAAACAGGAACCACTTTTGACTTTATGTTTATCTTGTCTTCCTTGTTACAGCAGCCAGAGGGTCTTGGAATGGGACAGAGCCTCCCACCAGACGAGGGTGAGTTAGACCCGGTAGGTGTCAGAGCTAATGTCCCGAGGCATTCAGGTCAAGATTTTCTTAGATTTTCTCTTTCAATTCCCAGTCCCCTCAGTCCCACATGGGGCTGACCACGCAAGGGAAATAAAAGGAGTTTCTAGGGGGAGCCGTGGTAGGGATCCCTGCCTTTTGCTAGAGGACAACAGGACCCCTATGAGGCTAGTTTCCTCCCCCCATCCCCCACCCCCCAGTGTTGAGATGGTTTCTCCTCATTCATTCATTCAAAAACATCTGCTTCTAGTTCTAGTCACATGGACTCAGTGGGGAACTAGGTCTCTGTCTGTGGGTATGTATTTGTCCCCAAACGGTGCCTTATTCTAACACTGGGAAAAGCTACCGGACCAGCAGGGCTACTATTTCCAGTGCACTCGTGGAGAACCTAACTTCATTCTGGGCAAGGCTAAGAGGATGCATGGTGGGCAGAGACCAAGCTGGTCCCTCATACCCTCTCTCCTGAGTACTTGCAATTGGAAACAGCACCTGAGTCCATCTGAAAACCCAGGCACTGGAGCTATGGGGCTGAGAACAGAAGTGCCAGAGTTGGCACAGGAGCAGGCCAGACACCAAAAAACAGTTACGATGCAGTAGACCCTAGTGAGCAGAGGAAACCAGTCTGTGGAAGGCAGCTGGAGGCTGGGCAGTCTCATAGGGAAAGTGAGCCTGAGACAAACCAGCTCCTAGGCTGTGACCAGGGTCTTTGAATGGCCCCCATGAACTGGTTCTAGATGCCTGAGACTTTCTACCCTGGTGTCCTATGGAGACACTGGGAAGGCCAACAAGACACAGGACTGAGCTCAGCAAGACCCAAGAGCTCAAAGTTCTGATCTCCATTCTTGTTTCACCAGCTGGGATACTCCGTTCCCCCATCTGATTAAAGGAAAGGTCAGTGTCCTGGGTCTTCCAGGTCCTCCAGAGCTCGAACATACTGTGAAGGGAGAGGGAGGTGGCTGTGACACCCCCACCCAGTCATGGCTACTCTTTGTTCTCTCTGAGCCTTTGGGACCCCTGGCTCAGAAGATGAAGCCCAAGCATCTGCAGACAGGCTGGGCAGGGGAGAGGCCACACCAGCCCTGTTCACCACCACAGCCCATCACAGCCCTGAGGTCCCCTGCTTGCCACACCTTGTCTTCACCATGGCTCCACCCCCATTCACTCTTCCTCTTTACTAAATGCCAATGCAGAATCCAGGAACCCATGGCTCTGACCTTCAGGGGAATCAGAAGTCCAAAATGGGTCTCACAGGGCTAAAAGCAAGGTGTTGGCCAGGCTGCATTCCTACCAGAGCCTCCAGGGGAGAACCTGTCCCCCTGACTTTTTCGCTTCTAGTAGGTGTCTGTATTCCTTGGCTCATGGCCAGTTGAGTCTTTCACACACTGTGTCTCTCAGACTCTGATCTTCCTGCCTCCTTCTACCACTTCTGACAACCCTTGTAATTCCACTGGGCTCACCCAAATGCTCCAGAATAATCTCCCCATCTCAAGATCCTCGACCTTTTTGCCACGTAAGGTGACATATTCACAGGTTGGAGGGATTACCGCATAGACACAATTAAGGGCCATTATTCTTTCAACCATCTTTGATGGGCCAATTTCCTGGATGCTGTGAAGCTGGCCCCATTGACAGGACCTTGTCCTGCCCCACGACACTGCGGTGCAACAAAGAGTGGTCAGAGCAGGATGCAGGTTCTATATCGGGTCCTGTTCAGCCTCTGCCCTGCCTGGAGCAGCCCTTCCTCCTACCTAGACTCAGTTTCCTCGTCTTCCAGGTGCGCAGCTGATGGCTGATCCTCCAGACAGGGGATCCCATAGCTCCCCAAATCCCAAAAGTAAGCCAAGAATGGGTCATCAGATAGATATGGCAGGATTATGATTGGTATTATAAATTTTCCCACTGTGCTGTGGGGTGGACTTGCTCCTATCTGATGGAGTCCAAACTATGTGGTGAAGACCAGCCCTCAAGGAGAGAAGAGACCTTTCCCAAGCTACTGCCCTGCTCTGCATCCACACAGCAGCCCCCCAGACTTGGGTCACTTTTAAGAAAGCAATAGTTGGCCCAGCAGGGAGGGTGGAGCCCTGGCCTGGTGTCAAAGGCCTGCCCACCCTGCTGTGCTGAGCACCTAGAGATGTGTCTTTAACTGCCAACAGGTGCTGGTGGGATCGGAGATGAAGTGGTTTCCCAAGCTCCTTCAGTGCCCCTGAGCCATCCCTGCAGGGACAGTTACAGGCATGGTGGCTACGACTGGGTTGCCACAGTGACCGGGCTGTACCAGGCCCCCACCAAGCACACTCCAGACCCGACTTCCTCCTCTGGGTCCAGGGAGGGGCTGGTACAAGACCCCAGATACCAACTCCAAGGGATGGTGGGCAGAGAAGCAGCTGCCACAGCACTTCAGGGTTTGTCCACCTGCTTTGGATCCCTCTCTCTAATTGTCAGAATCATGGCCTCTCAGACACTGGACTCTACAAGGGTATTCAGAATTAACACCTGGAGAAACTTGACTCATAAAAAATCCCTTTAGAGCAGAGGCCCATAGAAGCTGAGAAGCTTTGACTCAGAGACCTTGGCAAAGATAAATTATGGAGTCATCAATTCTTATTCTATTACCATATTGAAAGGGATTCTAGGAAGCCGGGCAATGCAGTGGTCAGGGGTGTGGGCTCTAGGGTCAGCCTACCAGGGAATTCAAATGTCCTAAGTGAGAAAGTCATAGAACAACCCATGACACATCTGTATAATGGATACCACATAGTCCCAGAAAGAATGAGTCACAGCTCTGTATTGATCTGAAAGGTCCCCAGATACATTGTTGCAATAGCATGTCCTATTGCTTCTAACTATTCACTCCCCAGCCTTAAGAGAATTACCCATCTCTGCCTGTTGCCTGCAACTTGGAGAACCTTCTTGTAGGGAGAGGACATGTCTCCACCCAATGACACTGGACCAGACCGGAAGACTCCCTTTGGCCAATGAACTCAAGCAAAAGTGACAGGTGCCATTTCAAGAGCTGCCGCGTGTTTCGCCATTTCTCTGTTCCCTCTGCCACGCCCCATCAGGACTGTACTTCAGCCTGGTCTGGAATGAAGGAGAATGCAGAGCTGGTCCTTAGCCAGCAAGATATCAACCTTTGTTTGATTCAGAAAGCCACTGATACCTGAGAGTCTTTGGCTCCTGGAACATAACCTCCAGAAGCTGAGTGGCATGTTCTGAGCACACACCCAGGACAGAGAGATGTGTGTGTCAACATGCAGGATGACTCTAGAAGGATAAACCCAGGCCTGGAGCAGCAGCTGCCTCTGGAGAGAAGATGGGGCCAGGGTGGGCGAGGGAGATGGAAATGTCACCAGACACACTATGAAGCCGTTTGAATTCTTACCTTGCTCATTCTTGTCTTAAAAGAGCAATGACTTCTAACCAACTCTTTGAGAGTTAAGGTGATGATATTGAAACTGTCCCAGCTAACACTGTGGCAACGATACTGAGATGGCCTGCCAAGGAAGTATCGAAGGCTGAGCCAGCCTCAGTCCATCTCCCCGACAGAGGGATCCCTCTGAGCAGGAGGCAGTGCTAAGGGGATTAGCAGGTCCCCAGGGTCCACCCAACACCAGGAGGGGGCTGCCCTTAATGCTGACAGTTGCATAGAAGAGACCAGGCTCGGGAAGGTGAGGGGGCTCACCCAGGGGCCAGGCTCTGACTTGTCCAGGATTGGTCTCTTGAGCTCTGCTCATTTCTGAGAACACTTGTTTCCCTGCCAGTCCTCAGTGACTCACCTGCTCTTCTCTGCCCATTTTCCTATCATAACAGTTGCTCATTATCCTCCCAAATTACTCAGGCGTCACCCATCCATGAGATAGCAAGGCCAACGTGACTTCCAGATCAACTGACCATTTCTTAGAATAGTCCCAAAGTTTCTGACTTCCGCTGTGGAATCCTGCAGGTCAAGGGTCCATGGGAGACCCCAGGGTCCAGAGGGTAAACACTGTCAGAGACCATTTCTCTCTTCTCTTTCCTGCGAGTAGAGTCCTCAGCCCCTCCCCTGCCTATGATGGAGTGGCGTTTAATGCTGTTTTATCAACTTTCCCTCTAACAGGGATTGTCTTGATCCAGGAGCTAATTGTATTGACATTAACCTGTTTTAACAGGTCTAAAGTATCAATAAATCATTTTTTAGTAGCTCTTCTTATTATAGCACTTTGTTAATGTATTGCACTTGAGGTGACAAATAGCCTGAGAAATCATTGCTTTCCTGTAATATACTTTGTCTTTTTAAGTCTTTTCTTTCCTCCTGCTAGTTCAGTTACTTCTAAAGTTGATTTAGAGATGAATAAAGTGACAGCAAGGCTGGTGTCACACACTGGACCGGAATCCTCCATTGTCTACCATGGCTTCATTTCACCTGGACAACAACCATTCACACATCCCTCCATGTCTATGCACAGCCAGAATCTGAATAAGTGTATGTTACATACTTGTTTCCATATGAGAAGGATCTGGAAATGTGTACAGTCAAGGACTTCTGAAAAAGGCTGGAGGCTGAGTATCACAAAGAGCAAAGCTTCATTTAGGCTTTTGGAAAATATGAAAATCCATAGATTGGTAAAGAAATAAAAATTCCAAAAACTTCAACTGACTTAGAGGTTGCCTACATCTAGCTCTGGGCTTACTGGCAACCAAGGCAAAAAAAGAAATACTTTCTGTTTTTAATTCGTATTTGGAATAAAAAGGAAGCTGGCTGATTTTTCAGTGGAAGCTCTTTCACCCTTCTGGATTCAAAGAATTGTTTATGAAGGGCTTTGAAGTCAGACAGAAATAGATTCACAACCTGGTTTTGACACTTAACCATCTTTGTGCCTTGGGCAAGTCACGTACTACCTCTGAGCTCCAGTCCCCACTTCTATAAAATATATAGAGTAATGCCTCATTGTTCTGTACAGGTTAAATAAGAAAATATGTGCAGAGAACTTGGCATAGTGCCTGGGAGAGAGCAGATCCTGGGGGTCCCCATCTGGGGATGGAGATGCAGAGACGCTGCTTTCACCTTGGTGAGAGCAAAAGAACCTATTCCCTTTCCATAACTACAGAGGAATTTCACTGAAGACAGTACTGAGTCCAGACCCAGGAATGAACACTCCACTAACTCATTTAAATCCTAATTCATACCTTGTGGGATTCTGATCTGTTCATGGCAAAAACATTTTTATTTTCCCTAACAGCTTCCAACATGCGTCCATGTTCCAGCTCCCATTCAGACTCTTGCCCCTTTAGAGAAAGTCTTCTTGAGGAACACAGGATACAGAACCCCGTCAGTTTCAGAAAGATGTTTGTCATGATCCTCATACATTTCAATACTTTCTGGATATGAAGCAAACAAGCTATTCTCCAAGAAATCCCCTTTGCCCTAAATAAGTCACAAGAAGAAACTTCTGAAAAGCAAACTCTCTCAGAAGCTCTGCTCAGAGAGGGCCATGCTTTCATCGGGATGCCCACTTTCCACTGCAGACGAAAACATTTGTGTGACCCAGTGGATTCATCCCTCAGCCAAGCTGGCTCTGAAGGCCTTGTGTCCCCAGCTGGGGGCACAGATCTTCACTATGGCCACTCATTATTCTGGGAGACACACTTCTGCCTGTGGTCATTAGCACATGCCCTCCATGAGGATCCAGGGCTTGCAGATGGGCACTGCCCTCAGCCTCCCCAGGGCTGCACCATTGACAGTCCCAGGCCGGCCTGTGCATCCCAGAGAGATACAGGCTTGGAGACAGGCAGGATCCTAACACAAAGCAGGCAAAGGGAAGGAGGGAGAAAGGAGCTGACCAGCCTCTCCCTGACCACGTGACTACTCCCCACCTTGGTCTCCCTTGGCAACTTCTCCAGGAATTTACAATTGTCACAGAAAAGTGCTCTATGAGGACGGACCTAGTGCCTCTTTCTGAGGCCTTTTGCTGGACCCAGGCTCATTTTTGGTTTAATTCTGCACAAGTTGAGGAGGTCAGATTGAAAGCCAAAGTTCTGCCAGGTAACCAGTCAGCTTCCTTGAGTGAAGGGAGAAAGTCACACATGAGCACACAGTCATTCATGCACAAGGATGCACACATATACATGTATGTACATATATGAACACATGTGAGCTGTGTCTCTGTGTACGTGTGCATGCAGACACACTTGTGAGTGCTCACAGACACCTGAGCATGCATATGCATGAGCACATATAGGCACACATGTGATCACATGCATTTGTGATGTGTGTGAACACACAGAGTGTGCATGAACACACATGAACGTGTACACACACACAGAAACTCCTGAGACTGCTTTGGTTTGGGGATTTGCCCCAGCCTACAGGGAGGCAGTGCACCGAGCAGCTCTCTCGCCCTGCCCTCTGGCTCCCCTCACAGGTTCGGCAGAATCCTGGGGGACCAGAGCCAGGCCTGTGGCCCGAGGCTCTGGGGGTGGGGGTTGTCCTCCTGGATCCCCTCCCCCACGGGCAGGGCTTCTCCAGCAGAAGAGCTTCCAGTAGCATCTTCTGCACAATCCTACTCGCACTCCTGCCCCACTGGCCCTGCCTGGCTCTTTTCCTTTTGTACTTGAACAGCCTTAACCTTCCCACATGTGCCAGGCTCATGCCACATGAAGTGCCCTCACGGGTCACCCAGGAGGCTGGACTTCCACAGGCCCTTCCTGAGCAGGCCTGCATGCCAGGCCCCGTGCTTCTTCTGAGCCTCAGGTGGGCATGGTAGAGGAGATGAAAGGTCATTGTTCTGCACTGAGCCCCCCACTACCACTGAGATGCATTCCTACACACTCTGTCGGCTAACCCTACAGTAGCCCATCAGCAACACTTTGTCCTGAGATGCAGAGAGGTCTGGAAGCACACCCCAAGATTGCTCAGCCAGTGAAGTGAGAGCCCAGCCTGGTACCCGGCCAAGTCAGGGGGTGACAATTGATCAGGGTGTGGGCCTGGCAGTGCCAGGCCATGCCATCCTCCAGCCTGAGGCTAAAGGAAACGTCTGTGTCCCTACATACACTGATCAAAATAGCCTCTTATATTCTGAACTAAGAAAAGTTAATAAAAGACCAAGAATCCAAAAACTAGCTTTATGGCTATACATAAAGCCTTGAGTTACCTAATCTGCTCACCGTTACCACTGTCAACCCTTATAAACTAATATACTGGTAGACACACCAGCCACCACCCCTGGAAACCTGGGGCTGATCGGAAATGACTGTCCCCATTGTACAAAAGACAATAAACAAGGGCCTGTCTTTCTTTAAAAATCTTAATATCTTATCTATCATGGAGGTTTTGCATTAATTTTGATATTTCAAATTATTACACCAAAATATTATCTAACAGAGCCACTGTAATTTTGCCTGAGGTGCACACCTACCTCTCCTGAATCTAGCTCCCATAGGTCTGGCCTTGAGTTTTCATCTTCTTCCATTGCCTTTGACCTAGAAGTTGGAGGTGTGTGACAGCCGTGTGATCAGCAGAAACAGGGTCCTGTGAGTAGGGGGAGGGGCAGGTCACTGACTAGAGTCATATCCATGGCAGGCATGTTGAGTGGCTCAACAGAGCAGATGCTTTTTACCCTTTTCCAGCCCAGATCTGATTCTCTACTGGGTGATGAGAACCGCCAGCCCCAAACAGCCCCACAGATTAGTTTGAGGTCTGCCTCTACCATTTAGCATGGCACTGATTCTATTAGAATCCTAGTTCTTCCCTGCTGTGAGTTAAGGAGAACCATTTCTCTAGGTTCCCACTTCCTGATTTCAGCCCAGAGAGAATAATTAATTCTGTTGATCCCTAATTGACTTCAGGTGACTCACATACCAAACACTGACACCGTTCCTTTAATGAATAATTTCTTCACTTAAAATGGCTTCAGTCTTATGTGGAAGAGAAGAATAAGAAAATTAAAGCTGCAGGAAGATAACGCAGCAAAGAATAAGCAAAGCATATTTACATATGCAATCAGGCACCCCTTTTGCACTGAGAAAAGGCAGGGAGGGAGCAGCAAACAGAGAAAGAACAACATATACAAAGGAAAACTATTAATAAATTGGAGACCCTGCTGTGGGCTCCAGGAGGCTGGTGCTGATAACAGTGCAGGTTACAAAGCGTGGACACTGCTGAAGTCCCTGCGCAGGCTGGTGCCCGGGAGGCTGAGCCAAAAAGCCACAGTGTCAGGCATCTCAAGCCTTCCATGGCTGCCAGGAAGGCTGTGAAGATCAGTTGTCTGGAGATTCCTGCCTGCTCTTCTAGAATGGCTGTTCTCATAGAGGCACAGCCCACAAAGAAGATGCTCTCCCAGCAGGCAAGAAGGGGGATGCTCAGAGCTCAGAATGTTCTAGAAAATGGAGATAAAAGACATAACAATGGGAGAGGGTCTAAGCTTGCAAATACATCGTTTTTATTATTTCTTTAGTGACTGGGAATGACTATCTTGAGTGAGTTGGGAGCCACTCAACACCTGCCATGGATATGACTCTAGTGGGACCACAGGACCCTGTTTCTACCTGTCACACTGCTGCAAACAGCCCAGTCCAGCTCTCACCAGAGGCCTTGAGGGTGTGAGCAGGCAGATGAGGAAAGCTGACACCAGCCTTGCCTTTCCCAGCCTGAGGGAGCCAGCCTATGTGCAGCAGGAAGTGAGAGAAGGTTGCACTGCATTCCCACTGGGGTCTACACCCTGGCCGTAAGGAACATGGGAGGCCTGGCTGGCTGATCATTCCCAAAGACTCACTCAGGGAACAAATGCTGAGGGCACCAAAGTGGACAGGCCATGGTGCCGCCCCCATGGGGCCGTCATTCTTGTAAAATTTGGCTGAGCCTGCCCCTAAGGCTGAGGAACTCAGGATGTCTGGGTTGCACATCAGCTCCTCAAATCTCCACACGGACTCTCCTTGACAACCTGCAAGGTGGGCCCCTGCCTGAAAATGAGCAGACTATGGCTCAGAGAGACTGAACTCTTTGCCCAAGGCTCACAGCACGTAGGTGACAGTGCCTGGATGTGAACACATACCCTTTTGATTGTCAGGTTCTCAGCTACTACACTCTGCAAACTTGTTCTGTAGTTTAGTAAAATATTTACTACCAGTCCCAGGTAGTAAATATTTTACACTCTCTGTCACAACTACTCAACTCAGCCATGGTAGGGTGAAGGTGATGTCAACAATATCTCATTTGACTGGGCATGGTGGCTCATGCTTGTAATCCCAGCACATTGGGAGGTTGAGACAAGAGAATAGCTTGAGCCCAGGAGTTCAAGAACAGCCTGGGCAACACAATAAGACCTTGTCTCTACAAAAATAAATTAAAAATTGGCCAGGTGTGGTGGCACATGCCTGTAGTCCTAGCTAGTAGAGGCTGAGGCAGAAGGATTGCCTGAGCCCAAGAGGTTGAGGCTGCAGTAACCTGTGTTCATGCTACTGTACTCCAGACTGGGTGACAGAGTGAGATCCTGACTCAAAAAAAAAAAAAAAATCGAATTAAATGAATATGACTGTGTTCCAATAAAACTTTATTGAAAAACACAGGCCATGGGTCAGATTTGGCCCACAGGTTATAGTTGGCTGACTCCTGCTCTACTGTCTTATCAAACCAATTTGCAGTCCTCTGAATGTGTGTGACCAATCCCCCCTCCCACTTTTGCCCAAGCTATTCTCAGTTCTCCCTCCTGTGCAATATCCCAGCGACAGAGGTGAGCAGGATGGCACCAGCCTTATCCCCACAGACACTGTTCTCTGGTGGAGGCAACAGACATAAAATCGTGCAACAGCAAATGAGATGAGGGACAAACAATTCCACAAGTATCTCTAGAGAGGTTCTGGCCTGGTCAGGTGGGGCAGAGAGAAAAAGCATGGTCAGGAGACAGAAAAGAGCCAGGAGTCCTAGTGTAGCAGGTTGGCTAGGGAAGCCATCTCTGAGAAGGTACTATTTGAATTGCCCTAGAAAAGATGGCAGGAAATGGCAGAGCCAGAAGATAAACGTCAGAGAAAACTTAAAGTTATAACAAAGACTAGTCAGGGCTCTTTTAATGCACAAGGCAGAATTCCCAGTCAAACTGGACTAAACAAACAGTAACAACAAAAACAGGATTAATTGATTCACATCTCTGGGAACTGAAGATGTGGTTGGCTTCAGGAATGTCTGAATCCAGTAGTGTGACAGAAATCTGCCTCCTTTTTCCATCTGGTAGATCCACACTCTCTTTTTCCACCAGGCCATCTCTGGATCACAACAGTCAGCATCAGTCACCAGAAGCTATGGACCCCTTCACCCTACTCAGCAGTCTTGGTGACAGGGAGTGAGCTCTTGCCAACTCAGTTAAAAGGCTGAGGAAACATTTTCCTCCCTGTCAAGGTTCCACCAAAATTGCAGCAGAGAGATTTTTTGAGATACAGGAGAACAAGACAGGAGACACCACAACAAAACAGCTGAAGATACAAAACATGCAATGCATAGCAAGTGACTTAGTAGGACTGAGGAAGCCAAATTCCAAATCTGCAGTTTGAAAATCTGAAAACCAGTCAGAGGGACACTTGAGGCTGGACACTGGTGCCTGAGCTGAGGGGAAGGATGACAAAAATCAAGAGAACTAAGTAAGAGCTGAGTGGACACTGTAAAATTCTGGGTCCTCTGGGGCTGGGTGACTCTCCCACTTTCAGCCTGGGAGAGACTGAAAGTTTGCTCTCTGGAGAAGGAAAACAGATCTGGACCAGGCATCCCAGCACATTGACAGCATGAGCTCTGGGAGGTCAGAGACTCACAAGTGTCTCCTGTCTTGTTCTGTCTTTAAAAACAACTCTCTGCTGAGACTTTGGAGACTTGAGAGGGAAGGAAATATTTTCTCAGCCTTTTAAATCTGAGTTGTCCTTTTTGGTGCCCTCAGAAGGTAGAAATCCCTTGCATCATTGCTCCCAGGACTCTGGCCACCAACCCTGCTCCCTGCAAAAAGGACATGAAAGAATCACTTTGCATCTGACCAGCCAAGGGAAAAGTCCAAAACTCCTGAGAGCTGAGACTACCCCAAACATGGTCCACCCAGATGGTCCTACAATGATTCAAAGCTGACTATCCTCACCCAAGCTCAGAACTTCCAATCAGCTGCTTAGACCCTCATTCTTAACTATCAGCTGAGCACAAAGGACTAGCAGACATCTGCCTCCAACATAGAACACAGACAAATTAAACACAGAAAAAAAATACAGTAAAGCTCAGCGGAGAGGAAGCAAACACTGCAGAAGAAGAAGAGAACTTCCAAAAACATTCTTAATATTCTTAGAGAAAGAGACGCTGCATTCAGGAAATAAAATCGAGAGTTCCAAAGAAAATGGAAAGGAGGAAGTCATTAAAAGGCACAAACATTTCTCAGAAAAGAAGCTCATTAGTTGACACATTGAAAAGGCCCCCAAGTGCCCAACACAACAGATGAAAATTGTCCCACACCAAGGCACGTCACTGGGAAATTTCAGAACCCAGGACACATGAAGAAGATTCTACAGCCTTCCAGATGGTGCAAAAAAAGGGAGGAGAAAACAGGTCACACAAAGAACCAGAAAGCAAAACGAACTCTGTTATCTCAGCAGTAATCTTGAAATCTAGGATATGCAAAGCAAAGCCTTCCAAATTCTTAGGGAAAACAATTCCTAGCTAGAATTATTTTGCTGGAAAACTGTCAATCAAGTATAAGAGTAAAATGATGGAATTTTCAGACTCACAGGGCCTCAAAAATTTAATTTTCATGCATCAAATCTCAAGCAGATATTGGTGGGGGTAGAGAAGATTACCAAAACCAAAACTAAAGTGTGGAAGAAGAAAGAGGAAAAGAACAGATGCAGGAAGCCGCCATGGGGAGCACAGGACACCACGTGAGAAAACCCCACAGGAGAAAGATGAGGATAATCTCCAGGAGTGGGTGGATGCGGATAATCTCCAGGAGTGGGTAAAGGAAGCTTGAAGACTGGCAGCTGTGTGGCCCAAGAGACAGAAATTAGGATTAGGATAGATTGTACCAAGATGTTATCACACCATCCTTTTACCTAAGAACGGGATGTCCAGGCAACGCTGGCCCAGCTGTGATCTGAGTATGTGTTGGCCATGAATGGAAGGAGTCCTCATTTCCCCTCCATCTTCTGCTCACAGGACCAGCTGAGAATATGCACAATACTCTCCTATGACCTAGTCTGGAATCCAGGAAACAGAAATACAAAGTCACCCTGGGGCATTTTTGGATGCTTTGAATGTAGTAGCTCTGAGTTTCCCAAAAATTCTTGCCCACAAATTCCCTCAAGAGGGATTCTAGTAAACCCTCAAGGAAGCTGAAAACCAGACCATGACCCACAGGTGGTAGACTGTGTCTTCTCCAGAATTTTTTCATCTGAAGGAGACACTGCCTTGCCTTACAGTCACATCCGCACTTGCTCCGCGGGTCCTCACTTCTGCACAATATATCATCATCCCGTATGATCTGGAAAAGCAAAGGAAGGATCCGGACAAGTTAGACTCCTGCCTCTGGAGGAGTAGAGCTCCTGCTCTGGGTACCTTTGGACAGAGGATCCAACCCCCAGGCCGTGGACCAGTACCAGTCTGTAGTCCGCTAGGAGCTAGGCCACACAGCAGGAGATGAGCAGCAGGAAAGTCAGTGAAGCTTCATCTGTATTTACAGCCGCTTCTGATCATTCCTGTTACCTCCTGAGCTCCGCCTTCTGTCAGATCAGAGACAGCATTAGATTCTCATAGGAGCATGGATCCTATTGTGAGCTATGTATGAGAGGGACTTAGGTTGCACACTCCTTATGAGAGTCTAACGCCTGATAATCTCAGGTGGAGCTGAGCCCGTGATGCTAGGGCTGGGGAGTGGCTGCAAATACAGATTAACATTAGCAGTGAGGTTTGACTACACAGAGACCACATAAATCAATTGCTTGCATTCTCCTACCAAAACCCTATCAGTGAGTGGCAAGTGATTTGATGTACTTCAATTGTACGGCTGCATCTGGTAGCAGGCTTTAGTCAGAATCCAACACTTATTTTAGTCTGCACATGGCTCACCTATTATTTTATTTACCATTTCTGTCCATGTCTCTTTTTTATGGTGAGTTGTATAATTATTTCAGTATATATTATAAGGTTATAATAATAGAAATAAAGTGCACAATAAATGTTATGCACTTGAATCATCCCGAAACCATCCCACTCTCCAGTCCATGGAAAAGTTGTCTTCCACAAAACCTGTCCCTGATGCCAAAAAGATTGGGGACCACTGCTTTAGAGCACCAGATATTAACATACTCTATATGTCATGTATTAAAGAACCCCTGCGTGTCCCTCTCACTCCAATCCAAAATCTTAATTATGATAGCACAATTAATGATGTTGCCTGAGCCCTGGCCCAGCCAGATCTGTGCCTAAACACTCAGGAAAGTGCATCTTTACCTGACCTTCTCTATGACCTTGAATCCCAAGTGCCAAGGCAAACAGGCATATCCTGCTTTGGAGGTAGAGAAGGTTTGAGAGGAGAAAGCACTTGGGTAAGGGCAAAGCCTAAGTCACTGCCATATTCCTCCCCTCTAACAGCAGGTGTAACCGATTCTACACAGCCCATCATTCACACATTGTTTCTATCTTGTTATTAAGACCTCATTTCCCAGTTGGTGCTCAGTCCTTTTTCTTGCTTCTCCTTGGGTTCTCAGAAGTTGAGAGATACATGTAACAGCTGCACCTAGAAGCTGAGAAACATTTTTCAGTGTTCAATAACTCTTTTTACTTTTTCCCTTACATGTATATGCAATTAGATATCACAAGAATGAAACATGGTATCAATTCTTTGAATTACCATAAGAGTCTTGATATTGACAGTGAAGTCCAATGAAAATATTGACACAAGTGATAGTTGTTTTATACGGTGAAATTAAAATATATTTTATGATTTTTTCTGTGCTAATGATAATGTACGGGCTCAGTGGCTCAGCCTGTAATCCCGCGCCTTTGGGAGGCTGAGGTGAGTGGATTGCCTGAACCCGTGGGTTCGAGACCCGCCTGGGCAGGCGAGACCTCATCTCTACAATAAATCAAAAAATTAGCCAGGCGTGGTAGCACGCGCCTGTAGTTCCAGCTACTTGGAAGGCTGAGGCAGAAGGATCGCCAGAGCCCAGCAGGTCAAGGCTGCGATGGCCGGGAGCGCCCACTGCACTCCAGTCTGGGCAACAGTGAGACTCCAACTCAAAAAAAAAAAAAAATGCAGCCCTATTACAATGATTAAACATTATTAGTAATATTTCAATGAAATTTGGTTAATTTTCAAATTGGTATGCTCCTTTTATTGACAATCCCAGGTGCTACTGCCTCTGCAGATCAAAGTTTCTCCAAACTAAAGTTAAGATTTGAAACCTAGCTAAGAACTACAATGACTCAAGACAGGGTGTCTAATTTGTCATTACTGCCAATAAAATGTAAATTATGTGAAAATCTTAATTATGATAGCATAATTAATGATGTTGCTGAAATAAGGGAAAGAAAATTAATTTTATAGAATAAATATTCAATGATGCATAAATTATGCATGCTTTTGTTTTATTACTCATTCAAGAACTACTGGCCCATCAACAGAAGTCCCAGAAATATGCAGTAGCAATTAAATTCAGTTTGCTTTGATATTTTATCAGTTATCAAAAAGTAATCCATGGTTGTATTCATCTATTTATATTTTGTCATTATGAAGGTGTATTTGTGAAAGGAGGAGGCTAGCATATTTTTTACTTAACAGTTTGTTAGCCTGATTTATAATTTATAAATATTTAAGCTTGCAGTATGTGGACCTGTGTTTGTACTCCCATCCTGAGTTCCATATATGCTAGGGCTGGGCCAAGGTAGCGGCAGGAATGGAGGGAGACAGAATTAAGAAGGGGCAGGTCTCTAAGGTTCCAGAATATTCTGTTTCCCCTACTAGGGGTTGGATGTATGGGTGTTTGTGTTACTAATTTTCTGTAAACTGCATTTGTATTGTATGCACTTTTGAGTGCATAATATATATAACAGTAACACATAAAAGAAAATAAAAATAAGAGTGAGGAAAAGGATTTACCTTGTTTACCACTCAGAGAAAAATCCCAGATGAGATGATATGCAGGAAAGCACATTGTAAACTGAAACCCTTGCTCTGATGCAAACTGTCATTATTATTCATCTGACTCTGGCCTGCGGAGGTTGAACATTATCAGCTCTGTTGAGAACAAAAATGGTTGACATTTTCCTTACCAGAATTTTTAATAATGTATTTCATTTTATATTGATTCTAAACACATTGCTTGCCCATTTTGGAAAAAAAGGAGTTAAGAATAAAAAGCAAGTGTATATCTCACTATTCCAAGAAAACCACTACAGACATTGTCATATATTTCAGTCTTTTTTAAAATGTTCTATCTTTCAATCTATAATTTTATATGATTGAGATCAGCCTCCAAATGTGATTTTTTACCTTGCTGTTTTTCTCACTTAATATGCTAAACTTTCCCCCATGTTATTACAAACTCATTGTAAGCATCTTTGGTGCATAATTTACTTAATCATTTCCTCATTACAGGACATTTAGACAGATTTTAATTTCTCACTATCACAAATTACCCTGCAAGGAATAAACAGTACTATTTCTAAGTCTTTGTGTAGACTTCCAATTCATTTCTTAGGATCAGTATTTAGAAATAAGCTTGAGAGAGTTTTTAAGATTCCAGATGCAGCTATTGAAGACATTTATTTTATACATAAATGTCACTGACCTTTCCCATTTGGAATATAGTGTGCTGTCACCCTGGAATGTACCATTAGTAACAAAGTGAATCAAAAAGCTACACAGAAGCGGATAGACTTGAAATCACATCCTGGCTTTGCAAAACATTGTTTGGAGATCTCAAGAGTCACAACCTTTCTAAGTCTCAATTTTCTTATCTATAACAAATAATCATGACCACCAGGTATAGTACCTATAAAGATTAAACACAATGCAGGTACACACCCTGCCTAATACTTGGCACACAATGTGCAACAAATGAAAACTAACACTTTTTAAATTGCCTTTTTCCTAATTATTCCAGCAAAAAGTTCCAGAGTCAACTCTGATCAGTCTTCCTAGAATTATATGCCCTTCTCTCAGCCAATTACTGTGGACTCTGGCCAATCTTGGAGTCATGTGCTCCTCTTCTGAGCCAATTACTGTGGCCTCTAATTGCCATACCAGGAGTCACATGCTTTCCTCTGAGCCAATTGGTCAGACTTGAGTCTTTTGTTCATCTTGAAGCTGGAAAATCACATAGGGTCTGCCCTCCCTGAACTATAGGGATGGGAATTACAAGTTCCAAAGAAAGGGATTCTGTTATCACAAGAGGGAAATAGATTGACCAATAAAAACAACAGATGTCTAGGGCATCTATAGCAATGTCTCCCTGCAGCTTGTTTAGGAAAGGGCTGGAGTCCCAAACAACCCCCTGGGACCACATAAGCATGGAAAAATCATCCTGTCACATATTTATATTGGGAGGAAAAAACTAAACAAGATAAAGATGGCTGATAGCTACCACAGAGGATTCCCAAGACCTGGAGGATAGTTGAACCCAAAGAGCTTGAAAATCTTTCCAGCCTTGAAAGATTATGAAATTACAGGCAGATCTAGAAAAGGGGTGAGTTTGCCATCCTGAGGAACAGGAGAGAAGGTGGGGAGAACTTCACTGCCTAGAAAAACCCGTGCTTCAGTAGGAATTCATGGACAAAGCTTCCACTCACAGAACACGAATCCGCCACTCACCTCCAACCCAGACCCAGTCCAAAAGCTCCCGTCTGAGAGATCTCTCCAATCCCTGTAAGAGATAAACATCACTGGCACTAGCTAAGGAGGATGAGAGCAGATTTCCTTTAGTCTACTGCAATGGGGAAGAGTTCAGTCTGTGCAGAGGTGATTGTTTTAAAGCGAGAATGAGGGAGGAGAGAGAGGTAATGAGCTAGGCTCTAGCAGAGTCAAGGAAAGAGAGATTTAGTAAAAGTGGAAGGGGTGGTCATTGTGATTAGGTCATCTGAGTTTGCTACTTGGGACTTATCAGAGCCTGGCTCTTGCTCTCTCACAGTAACTGTGACACTGGGGTCTTTTCTTCAGGAGTTGGCTGGAACAGACAGTAAATTCTTTTGGTAGCCTTGAACTTTCTCAGAGAGGAACTCAAGAGGAAAATGCAGCCTTGAACTGTTAGAAGCTATGCCAGTGTTTGTTCTAGTCTCTTCGGGTGGAGGGATGGTGAACAAAAGCAACTGGGCTGAGAGTCTGCAGTTTCCACAGGCCACGGTGAAGCCTAATCAAGAAGAGGGATCAGAGGAACCTGAGTTGGTCAAAAAAGAAAGTCTTCCAGATATCAATACCAACCCCCAAATATTCATGGGTTGTGCTCCTCTATCATACCCCCCATGTGCTTTGCTGTCACCCTGAAAATCACTGTAAGGTTCCCAAGTGTGGGGCTTCCATCTCCATGTCTCTGGCACTCAAGACAGGATGTGAGAGAGAATGAATTCTCAGTTAACTGACAATGCTGACTACCCAATAGTAGAAAACAAGACCAGAGTTCTAACCCCAAGCAGGGTATGAGCAAGGATTAATTCTTACTTAACTCACAATGCTGACTGGACAGCAAGACAAGCTGGGACTGGGAATGGTGCCACACCCCTTACTGAAGGCTATCAAGGGGCTCAGGTCTCCACGTCCAAACACAGAGATTTTGACCCAGACAGTCTGGACTTGTAAAACTTAAGAACTCATATTTTTAAAGCTTCTTGACAATCCTGATGCTTAGTGGGGACTAGAGGTCACTGGCTCAACACACCTAGATGAGCTTTTTCATAGGATACCTTCATCTGAAGATGGATCTCTAGTGGCTCCTGCCTGAGCCCTCCTCTCCCACCCTCCACCCTTCGCAACTAGGCATCAGAACCACCGAGTCCTCTCTGGCTTCTAGGCTTCCTGAAGGGGGCAGAGGTGGGGAGAGTGGGTGTCCTCTGGGATGCTAAGTCCTGAGACTAACATCAAGGTTTGGAGGCAAATAGATAAAGGAAATCCCTCAGCCAGTGTTGGCTCAAGACTGCTTAGGCCTTCTAAGGCTACCTCCAGGAGCTCCGCTGAGCTAGAGCGCCTGTTAGCAAGCAAGCCTACTTCTCCTAGTGCTGCCAGTTCCCCTGGGTTCCTTACTGGGAGGGAGGCCAAGATCTTTCCTGCTCATTTCTGGATTCCCTGGTTCCAACACAATCAAACCCAACTCAGTCTAACCACTTCTTCCATGAAAGCCAGGAGTCATAGAGTGTCAGGGCAAGAGAGACCTTCAGGATCATCTCATTCACCAACTTTGACAGTGAGGAAGCTGAAGCCCCAGGGTGGCACAGGTCTTCCAGCCAGGGCTTCATTCGGAAGAGTGAGTTCTACTACTTCCCCAAAGCCGTCTCCAGGTCCTGTTTTCTTCATTTCAGTCAAAGCTTAGGCACAACTGCCTGGTACATTATTCTTTTAAAGGAAGAACTCCTTCTGGTGATGGTAGTTCTGCCACCTCAGGAGGTGAGCTAAAGCTGCACTCCTGGAAACTGCCAGGAGAGGGAGGGGCAGGACTGGCAGTAGTGGGAATCTGCCAGGGAGGGGGGAGGCACACCTCATCAACAAGGGTGCATGCATAGTGAACATCTGCATACCTAACCCTGAATTGTACCCCATATCTTTAAAATAAAAAAGAATGCAAAAACCAAGAAAAGTGTTGCTGAAATGTGTCTGTTTGGCCTGCTCCTTGGCAGCATCTCAAAGTCTAGTTCAAAACTGTACTAACTTCAAAGACAGAAAGAAATACGTAGAGGAGAAGAAATAAATAGGGTGATGGAGCTTTGAGCTTTTTATAGGTCCTAATGGGCATTCCTGAGACGGGCTTCCTGTGTGGGTGAAGGGAGGAATTGGACTAAGGCGTGGGGGAGCAAAGGTCAGTCCACTTCCTTGGTAACCCTCGGGGAAGGAGGCCAGAGCCCCACCAGCCTGGTGAAGGCAGCCTAGAGTAGACCTGAAGACAGATTTTCAGATAGCAGTGCGGGTCTTGCAGGGAGCGTCAGCTCACTTCTGGCAAACACAGCAGTCTCCACCTGCCACTGCCTATTAAATGGCATTATTTAGACTTTGACAGTTACTCAGACACAGAACTGGCAGATTAATTTTATCTTAAATCTTTAGTCCACGGAAATATTTCAAAATGTAGCTTTTTACAACCAGACGGTAACAAAACAGAAGTCATATTTGTGTTTGGGCAACATCTGCTGATGTCACATACCAGGAGAGGCCCAGATGTTGCCACACGGCAATTCATTTGCCCATTAAAGAGAAAAGGTCTTGAGGGCAAGCATCTTGGTTTGGGTCACGGCTCTATCTCAGGCACTTGCTATGTTCTTATATGTCAAATGAATCATGAGTTACCCCAGGGCAGGGGGCAGACAGTGGCAGAAGGTGCTAGAACACAGGCAGGTAACAGTCTGACCCTTTAGGGTTTGAGGCTCCATCCAGGGGCACTAACCCAGTCACATAGGGCCCAGCACTCCTCCCAGTCAGTTACCAGGAAGGCCAGTCAAAAATGCATCCAGAGTTCATGTTTCCCTTAGAACTCTTACCAGCTCATAGCTTTCCAAGAGGAAAAGTGACTAGCCCAGGGTCTAGAGTTGGGCCCACACCTGGCTCCACTGAAGTTTAGTCCCACCCAGTGTCCCCCAGATCCTGCTCTGGCTGGACCTTCCTGGATGAGTTCTGTGGCTGCTGTAACACCTTGCCACAAACTAAGAGGCTTACAACAACACAGATTAATCATCCTATAGTTCTGGGGGTCAGAAGTCTAAAGCAGGTGGGCAAGGCTGTGTGCCTCCTAACGCTCTAAGGGAGAACCAATTTCCTTGCCTTGTCCGGCTCCTGAGTCTCCCACGTTCCTCAGCTCACATCCACCTCATTGACCTCTGCCTCCATCTTCACATCTTCTGTCCCCTGCTTCCTTCTTGTGAGGACCTTCATGACTGGACCCACCTGATAATCCTGTGTGGGTGGAGGGAGGGACTGGACTGAGGCAAGGGGGAGCAAAGGTCAGTCTACTTCTTTGGTAACCCTCAGGGAAGGAGGCCAGAGCCTCGTCAGTCTCTTGAAGGCAGCCTGGGGTGGACCTGAGGGCACGTTTTCAGATAGCAGTGTGGGGCTTGCAGGGAGCGTTGCAGGGCCCCAAAGCTGGTCAGAGTACCTTCCTACAGGCCTTGGGCCACACTATAGCCTGATTCCTACGGCCAGTATCCATCATCTTCCTCAGAGATTCCCTGAACTCTCAGCCCAGAGTCCAGCGTCAAATGAATGATGTTTGTTACTTTTCCTCATATCATCAGAATCAAAAAAGTGCCAACTAAAGATTTTCAGATCCTCATCTAAACCAAGATCAGAAGCTTCTGAAGAGATGTGAATATCTGGTCCTCATTAATTTAAAACTTGTGGGTCTGGCAAAAAATGTCATTAACCCTTAAAAACAGGAAAAGCAGGAGCAAGGAGGGGAGCAAAGAAAGAAGAAATGCCGCAGCATCCTAGCGTGAGACAGGAACTCCATCAGGCACTCTGCATATATCACTCACAGCATCATTCAAGAAAGTGATCACTACAGTCGGCCTCTGTATCCACAGGTTCTGCATCCACAAATTCAACCAACAGCAGATCAAAAATATGTTTTAAATAAATAAATAAATAAAAAGCAATACAGTGTAATGATGATTTACATAGCATTTACATTGTATTATGTACCGTAAGTAATCTAGAGATGATATAAAGTACGTGGGAGAATGTGCATAGCCTATAAATACTATGCCATTTTATATTAGGGACTTGGTCATCCTTGGATTTTGGTATCTGCAGGGATGGGGGTTCTAGTACCAATCCCCTGTGGATACTGGGGGATGACTATTACTCACTTACTGACTCACTATGGTATGCTGTATTATTGTCAACATTTTACTGCGGTTCCCACTGGGCCATCTTTACATATGGACTCTTTGCCCACTGTTGCTGGGCTTGGCCTAGTGATTTACTTTGGTCAAGGAGATCTGAGTGGCATTGACATGTGCTGCCTCCTAGAGAAGCATAAAGAGCCATCTCATGGTTCTGCTCGCTCTTTTTCCCCTCTGCATTGATACCAGCAATGTCCCAGATAGGGGCTGTTCCCCAGCCTATGTCCCAGAGTGAAGAGCCAGAATCACTCATGATGAATCTGTCATATGAGCAAGACTTTAAGGAATACCTGTTACTGCAGCAGAACTTAGCCTAAGCTGACTGATGGATATGGAAACCAGGTTTAAGGGAGACTGAGTGACTTGCCCAAGATCAGGGAGTTGGTGGCAAAGCCCAGGCCCTGGGCAAAGCCCAACCCTCTGTCTGACCCTGCCTACTTCTCCAGGCAACTCTCTAAGAGCAAACAATAGGATTGTGGAGATGACTCAACGTGGCAGGGAGCTAAACCCAGGTCAGCATCTATGAATTCACAATTTTATAAAACAACAACAATAGCTAGCACCTAATGATTATTTTTATGTGTGTCAGGTATCAAATCAAATTCTTTGAAGGTTTTTCTTCTACTCTCTGTAGTGACCCTTGAGGTAGGAGAACCTGCGTTTTACAGAAGACTGGGTTCATGTTATTTCATCCTAGTATAAATCTACCTTATTCTTCTTATTATCCATATAATGCTCCACAATATGAAGGCAGCTAAGTATGTATACCCATTCCCTTATCAATAAACATGTCACTCACTTCCAATATTTTATAATGGCAAACAATGCTGCAACTTATTGATCTGGTACATGCATAATTTTATGACTTCAGCTACTATTTCTGTGAGATAGAGCCCAGAAGTAAGCTTGTCAAGAAGTATACACATACATTGAATTTTGATGGAAACTAAAATATTACCTATCCTCCCAAAAAAGCTATATCTATTTGATTAAGCTCCAATCTCACCAACTATATAATGGCAGCCATTTCCCAATGCTGTTACTAGCCCTGGACATTAACAATATAAAATTTTTTAAGACTTTGGTAAGCCTGAAAACTAAAAAATAATATCTCATTGTGTTTTAATTTGGTTAATTTTAATTATTGGTAAGGATGTTCATCTTTTCTTTTTTATTATTTTTTATTTTAATTTTTTATTTTAAAATTGTGGGGTACAATTCAGGGTTAGATATACAAATATTCATTATGAAGGTACCCTTGTTGATGAGGTGTGTCTCCCCATTTGATGTTATCTTCTATGAAGAGCTGGTGTATGTCTCTACTCAAGCACTTCCTCCTGGTAGGGTAGTTACTTGTGTCTGAGGTCTTCTACCCCTATCCCAAACCCATGCACTGCAGAGGAGGAGGTCTGCATCTCTGTAGTTCTTCATGAGGGCTGACACAGCGCTGTTGTCTGGAAGATCCCCATGCCATTCACGCACACTGGGCGTGAATGGATGAGTGTAAATGGTCATTTATTGGGTTCTTCCTATGTGCCCAGCACTGCACTTAACAATATGCCAATGGGGTTCTCATTTCACCCTCAGAAAAACCTGCTGAATTAAGCATGTATCTATTATCTCACTCCAAAATTCCAAAGTCCAGAGAGCTGTAAAATCTAAAAGAGTTTCCATGAGCCATTTGGTGCCAAAATCTTACCTGAATTCTCACAAGGCCATTTATAATCTTTGTTTACTGCTTTAGTTTCAATAGTCATGTTTTGCTACTAAAATATCAAATTTGATTTGGGGATATTTACTCTGAACTCTGCTGGCGAGGTTAGTCACTGTAATACACACTGTGTTACCTTTCCAAAATCCAAAAGAAAAAGACTAAAATGAGAGGACTGCCTTCCCGAGGGTTTTGGCTAAGAAATTGCAAACCTGTATCAGTATTCCCATGTTATCGATAAAGAAACTATTGCTGCGAAACTGATAACTTTCCCATGATGCAAAGTTGCTAAATAACAAAGCAAGAAATTCAACTCTGACCCCAGCGCCTGTTCTCTTAACCCAGACCGGGCCCTGCTGTCTGTCCTAGCTCTTCATGCCACGTGACAGATCCCCGACTTGTGAGTTCTGGGAGCTAAAACTCAGTGAGAACTGTACATTTGTAAAAGCAACAAATGGTTTTATTTCCAGTGATACAGGACTATTAAACTATCTTGTTTCTATTGAGGTGACTTGAGATCTCAATTCCAGCACGTTCTCATAGCTCATAAATGCCATGCAAGGTCTCAGAGCCTACAGCCTGTGTTGGGGAATAGAAGAGCTCTCTCCCTGAGGTGTGACTAACACTGGCCTGGCTGGGAGGCAGACTGGCTCCTCTCTAACAGATTAGTTTAATTAAAAGCAGGACGGATGCTTGGCTCCTGTTGGAGACAATCATTAGACAATCAAAATGCTTGGGTACAAGGAAGTAATTGCATTTCACAGAGACCTCTTTGCTATCAAGGCAGAATCAATCAATGATTAAATTAGAAGTGAAAATGAGTCGCTCAGGCCCAAGGATCACACTGCACAGACACTGAGTGAACCCCACTACGTGCTGGGGGAACAGAGATGAAGGGTCACAGTTGCAGCCACCCAAAGTCCCCTAGGCTAACCAAGCAGCCTTTCAGGATGAAGCACAATGTGTGGATTGGAAGGGGCTTTTGACACAATCGATTCTAAAATATTACAATGGTATAATATCTTTTCGGTTGAAAGAAAAGTAGACAAACAGAGAAGGGAAATGTAGTGATTAGCCACCATTGTGTAACAAACCATCCCCAAACTCAGTAGGGTGTAAAAAAGAAGCATAGATTTCTCAGGGATCTGCAGGTGAACTGGGTCTGCTGATCTTCGCTGAGTTTCCTCCTGTGTCTGCAGGTCAGCTGGGATGCTCTGGCTTAGGCGGTGTTCTGCTGAGTGGTTGTACTTCACATGGCAGGAGTGGGGGTGGCCAGAAACGTTACTCTGCCTCTCTCTTACTCTCCTCCCAAGACCTGGAGGCTGGCCAGGCATGCTTTTCTTGGGTGACAACAGAGACCCAAGAGGTCCAGCAGAAGCACAGGGGTTCTCTTCAGGTCTAGATTTAGAACTGGCACAGTATCACTACACCTGCAAGTCACTGGCCAAAGCAGGTCACCTGGTCAACTCAGTCAAGGTAGGGGAAGTTCACCCAAGATGAGGCATAGCGAGGGTGTGGATGTGGAGAAGGATGGAGAAATGATGTTGATCATTCAAACTGCCACAGAAATCTTACATTTTTTGAGCACCTGCTATAGGCCAGGCACTTTATTATTTCAAGGAATCGAATAATTATCTTCAAAATCTGCATCATTGTCCTCACTTTAGAGATGGAGTAACTGAGGTTCTTGGAAGCAACCTGGCCAAGGTCATCTAGTTAATGAATGGATGGACACATACCAGCTTCTAGCACTTTCCATCACCCCACCTGCCTTCACACTGGCCTGGGAGTCAGAGCAGCTAATCTCTAGCCCAAACCCTACCTCACCTCCAGAAAGTGACTTGAGGCAAGGCTTTCCCACTTCTGGCCCGATTTTCCTCACCCATAAACAAGGAAGCTGCCTCAAAATTTCCTTCAAGCTCTGAGAGTCCTGGGTTTTAGGGCTAATTGATTGTGAACTCAGTAGGTTTCAGTTATACTGAATAAATTTGGATGACAAGACAGGAGACGGAGCAGATGCAGACTCCAGAGGCCTGCTGATTGGTTCACGTAGGTTCTAGTCACATAATCTGAGAGCACAGCATCTCTGGCCTTGAAAGGACTTTCATCTAGGCTGGTGGCTTATATTTTTGAAGTGACTGTAGCTGACTGATTAATAGTCTCCAGTGGTCTTCACAGGTTTGAGGGATTAGGATGTGGAATGTGTTACATTATGTAGCAAAAAGGACTTTGCAGATGTGGTTAAGGTTTCAAGCCTTGGGCTGAAGAAATGATCTTGGATTATCCAAGGGGCTCAATGAAATTGCAAGGGTCAAAAAAGGAAGGCAGGAGGTCAGAGAGGAGGGAAGATGCTAAAGTGCTTGCTTTGAAGAGGGAGGAAGAGGCCATGAGCCAAGAAACATGGTGATCTCTAAAAGCTGGAAAGGGTAAAGAAATAGATTCTCCCTTAGAACCTCCAGAAAGGAATACAGTCTGGCTGACCCAAGATCAAAGGAACCAGCAGATTTGATGTCTGGTGAAGGCCTACTTCCTGGTACAAGGACACCATCTTTTAGGTATATCCTCACATAGCAAAGGGGTGAACAAGGTCACCGAGGTCTCTTTTATAGAGATATTAATCTCATTTATGAGGGCTTCACTCTCAGGACCTCGTCACCTCTTAACAACCTTACCTTCTAACACCATCACACTGGGGGTTAGGATTTCAACATATGAATTTGGGGGAACACAAACATTTCAACCACAGCACACACACATATACACATGTATACTCGTATACAGAACTGGAATAAAAGCTCCACTAAAAAATAGATGCTGTGTGAGATTTTATTTTTATAATTAATTTCTATTGTTTCATTAACAAGCAAACAGTTAGGCTGATTGAGACCCACTGGACTGACTGTACAACCCAAAAGCCACCCAGCTTGAAAACTTTGTTATATGCTAGAGGAAGCACCTGGTTACAATCTAACCTCTTAGTTCAGAGTATGGTCACTCTGAGAAACTTCCAAAGCATTTATTTTATTCAACTCCACCATGTTTCCATCCCTCTTAGCCTCCTCTTGATCCCTTTTTGTGACTGTGAGTTATTCCCCTCAAGGAAACATCTTTGACTTCTCTTCTCTTTAAAGAGGTTGCTTTTTACACTGGACAGATCACTCCTGGTGGGTGCTGATACATCCCCCTGATGCCTGCAAAATATTCATGTGGAGCAGATCAAGTCATGAGCATTCGTTTGTGTTTATTCAGAAGAGATTCCCGAGGGCACAATCTGAGTTCTCAGTGCTAGAACTACTCTGTTCAAGTTAAGGAGAAGAATTTCCAGTTGTACCAGAATGGGTCAAGGAAGAAAGGCTGCAGTGGTAAGATGGCTGACACTGGAGCTCTGTAATGTGACCCCTCCCATAAACCCCTAATCTTCAAATCCTTCACAAAGCATTTGGGTGTGGAGAGGTTTCAGGAAACTGGGGACGGACTTGGGCTTTGTGCCCAGAGTAACCCTGGTCAAATCTAAGCATAAAGCATAGATTCTGGAAGCACAGAGCCAGTGAGCATACAAACTGGCAGAAATAACTAGGCAGGATCTGGACTCACTAAAAGCCGTGAAAGTGGGTTCAGATCAAGTATGGCCCACACTCTGAAGGTCAGGAAGCCCTGCTGGCTTCTGAGGGGAATCTGACACACCCCGTGCCCTTGAGAAGCCCACAGCCTAGTGAGAGGAACTCATAGCTCAAAGACAAATGCTCCGTAAGGGGAATGACAAAGAGACCATGGAAACCCAGAAGAGGGGACTATTAACCTTCTGGGGGTTAAAGAGTACCCAACAGTAGAGAGGATATTTGAGCTATACCTTGAAGGCTTTTACTGACTGGAGATAGAAAGATGGAACAAACTAAGATCCCTGGACCTGGCCTCATGCCCCAGGTATCAGAATCTCAGATGTGGGGCTGGAGTTGCATCTTCATAAAGAGCTGCAGGTGATTCTGATGCCCAGCCTGGCCAGAGATCCACCAGCCTGGAAGAATGATCATAGCTGCAGCTGAACCCCCCTGGACTCTCCTGCTTGCTCCTGCCCTGTGTCATAGGACTTTGTGTATGTTGCTTGAGCTGAACTGGGACTCTCTCTCTACTCTCCTGCCCCCTCAGGGCTCAGTACCTGTCACAGATTGGTGGGGACCTGCTTGGTGAGGCCTTTGAAGAGACTCAAAGTCATGTGCACCTCAAATTTTTCCCTGTCTCCCGGCTCCTCCCAAACCTCTACTGACAAGAGGCCGTTCCCCAGTCCTGGAGCTGTTCATTGCGTCCAAGGCCACATGACCCGCCAACGCAGAGTAGCTCGTTGTGCTGTCAGCCTGTGAAACATCTCGCATTGCACTGGCTGCTTGCACATCCATCCCCTTGAGGATAGGCTCCATTTACGCCACAAATGGAAATGAGTCTTCTGAGACTATTAGAATTTTTCAATAAGATATGAGCTGGCATGGAAGGGAGGTAAGATAAAATGTCTCCATTCCAGACCTCCAAGGTTTCCTTCTGCTTCTGCCTCTATGGAGGTGAATCTTGGAAGTGATGTACATGAGTGCCCCTTCAACAAAACTCCTTCAATCCCTGCTGGTGGATACAAGAAAGAGACTGGGCATTTCCTGACCCCTCGCTGTGCTTGCTCAGGTAAACTTTCCTGGTTGCTAAAGAAAAGTGGCTAGGGTGGACCGAGCACTTGTGACTGTGTATCCACTGATAGCCCTCCTCCACCTACTGGATGCTAAATGCAATTCCCTCTCCCTGGGCTTCAAGTATCTCCAGCCCCAGCTGGTAGACTCCTTCAAGGTCTATCAAAGTCAGCTCCTCATTCAATATTTACTGGGTGTAAGGTCCCCAATCCATATGAAGGTGGGGAAAGGGAGCACGTCTTACCTCTCCAAATTGCCAAGATCAAGGGAGCTTCTGAAAATTTTACAGTGCTTGTTGCTTGAGCACTTCCTGGTCTCTGGTACTAGACAGGCATCAGACAACTGCGACCCTGGCAGACAATGCCCAACAGGGATGGTCCAAGCTGGGAGGCCAGAAAGAAGAATCTGAGAGTGTTAAGAAAGCACAGAGAAGACCTGAACACAGAACTCATGCACTTGTTGAGAACCCAGGAATCAGGGAGCAGTGATTCCAGCAGCTCAGCAGGACCTGACTACCACCTGATGCTGGAGCTCACTGGCCCCAGTTCTCATCCTGTCTGCTGATCCGGTTGTATCTTAAAGCTCATGGTCACTCAGAGTCACAGAATCTACTTTGAACAAACTGCAAAGTCACATTGAATAGGAAGAATGACTCCTTGCATATCTGCTAGGGACCACCATGGAAACCAAGGATAAATCAGATGGGACCCTGCCCCAGTGAGCTCAGTCCAGAGTGGGAGGTACACAGGTAGCCTATTATGACACGGGGAGCCAACTCAGCCCAGAAGAGCCAAGGTAGGCTCAACAAAGACTTCCTGGAGAAAGTGGGCTCTGAGCTGATACTTGTGGGATTTGGAAGGAGGCACTCGGGAAAGGTATTTCTAGAAGAGCAAACACCACAGGCTAAGAACTGGAGGAAAGAGAGAATATAGTGCACAGGGGATAACTAGTTAAGTGATCTAAACTGGAGCATGAGGAGAAGAGTAAAACATGAGTCTGAACAGAAGAAGGTCCCTTAATGCTGGGGATAAATTTATGAAACAACCGAAGAGCCAAGGGTTTCTGGGGGAGGTAGGAGAGGAAAGGATATGAACAGAGCTGTGCTTTAGGACAACTCATCAGAACAAACCATGAACATCTAAAAAATAATGTTGACTTCATTTTAAAAAATGAGAATGCAAGCGAAAACAACAATAATAAAAATATGTCATTTCACACCAGCTAAATATGGGGGGGAAAAGTGAAGACCTGATGACATCAAGTGTTGAGTAAGATTTGAAGCAACAGTGACCTGTGCTCTGCTGGTGAGTTTCATTGGCACAACCACTTGGAAAACAGATTGGCATAATCTGGTGACTTAAAAATACACACAGGGTCACATGGCACTTAGGAGTACATCCCATAGGAATCCTCTCACACATGGCCACAGGCACACTGTTCCCAAGGGAAACCGAAACAAAATAAACCTAGAATCAAAGTGTCCATCAGTAGGGGAGTGGACACATTCATTTTTGCCATACTAAAATAATGTAATACTGGAACACCATTCACAAGGGAGAGGAATGAACCACAACTGTGTACAATACCATACTGGTCCTCAGGGATGTACATGTGACCAAAGCAGCTTTGAGACTCACTCCACATGCTATATGGGTTTCCATTTGTACACAGGCAAATGTGTGTATACTACAGCCATGCATAATGTAACATGCAAAGCTTCCTGCTTGCAAGCTTTGTTTCCAATAATTACAATTTGTGAACAACATTAATAACCAACATTTGGGGACTTCTATTCAGTGACTACTTCTGTTAAAGATTTCCAACTGACTTTATACAACTGCATTGAAATTTTAAAGGATTTGTTTACATAGATTTTAGCATCACTATAGGACACGAGTTGATTTACCAAGTAATTCTTCAAAAGTTCAAACATTTATCACATCTGATTGATAATGATGAAAATGAGAGAAAATGGGTACTACTCTTCTGGAGAAAAAAACTAGTTTTTTTTTAATTTAACATTAACTTCATCACAAAATTGTTTATTTCAAGTTATTCTGGGTACACACATAATAGCTGTAAATTTCAACAACTACAGATTCTGTTTAGATTGGTAAATTATCACAGCTTGTTTTAATGAGCCATAAACAACTCCAAGTATATTTTTGTGCTTAATTTAGAAAGAACATTGTTTTTACCATGACGTTAGCTTTGCCAAAATGTGTATTCCTATACTTAACTACAAGAAGAATTTGGCCTTTCATGCTGTTTTTCAACTAAATTTATGTTAACATTATTGTTTCACCAGCAGCAAAATGAACTTCCTAATCTTTATCAATTCCATGAATTAGACAAAAAGGATCAAAGTATCATTGGAATTAGATGATTTTCTTTTTGAAGTATCTGGTAACAATGATGTAAAACTGGAATAGTTGAGCAGTTTCCAAGGTTCTTCTACTAATAGCGCCAACACAGTCAAGGCTACTACTTCACTTTCCATATTTGCATAAGAATACTTAGAAGTGGAAAATGAGCAAAATTAATTTTGAGGACCCCCCCATTGGATCTAAGTGAAAAGTCATGATTCACAGAGTAAAATGCAAACACACCTTCTGCACCACACATGCTGGGTCATCGTCCTTGGACCCGATTTCCTTAAAACTTCAACAAATGCTTCCTCCATAGGTTTGCTCTTTTGCTGTGGCTGTGTTCAGGAATGTCCCTGTGTCACTTTGGGGCAGGGGTGGGGCAAATGTTGACAAACATGTCGTGTAAGCTCCACACTCGTCATCAACTCTGTTGAGAAACAGAAACTCAGGAATTTAGAATGTAATTTTTAATTAAATATACATTTTTGGTTTTTTTGAATCCACTATTGCCAAAATGGTTGTTATGAAATTCTAAAGAATAACTGTTATAAAACAATGATGAGTGGGTAGCTGTAGAGTACACCATACAACACGTGACCAAGAACACTCTGACCACTCCACAGCTCCATTCTTTTATCCGTAAACGTTTTATGAAGACATACTTGTATTCCTCAAATCTCCCACTATCTCTATGTGACATCCTGTCATGGGCAGGCACCAGCATGAGTCACCTTACAAGACACAGCTTGCCCACCCAGTGACCACTGTGGCTGCAATGGTCATAGCTGTTGCAGGTGCATTCTCAAGAGGCAGACTCAGAGACAAGCGACAGGGTGTTTAAGGGTCAACACCCATGAAAAGAAGCGGAAGTAAGTAGGAGTGGCCAGAGGGAGACACCCAACTGTGACGGAGCCTGACAAAGCTCCAATCAGCCTGGGGGAGCTTTGCCCATCCATGACCATGTACCCCACCTTTGCCCTTCAATACCCCTCCTTGACGGCCAGGCCTTTATACTCCACCTGGCTCAGTCACCAGACACAGTGTGACCTTGGCTGAGGCAACTCCAGGCAGCTAGGCAGGCCCCAAAGCGTCTCCAGTAGAAGGCTGATAGCCAACCACTCTGTAAACGGTCCGAATGTTTTTCCTTGGAAGGAACCTGGGCAGTGCCTCTTGTGTCCCTCCCCAGGACTCACATGCTGCCACCATCCACCGTAGTCAGGAGACCCTCAGTCCATCCTCAAGGAGGTGTCAGTTGGAACACCTGACATTTCCAGATCAGCGAAGAGAAAAGAGGTTTTGTGATTTGCCTTTTCAATGTACATAATGGAGTGCACTGACTTGTGAATTCTGGTCACTGGCTTCTTCACAGATCTGTGGTGCACGGGCGTTGGGAGGCACACCAGTGTCTGCCTAACCTACATCCACTCTGGCTAGCCTTCATGCCACTCGTGATACCAATCCTTCATTAAAGAATAGGCCAAGCTCGGTGGTTCAGCCTGTAATCCCAGCACTTTGAGAGGCCAAGGCAAGTAGATTGCCTGAGACTGAGGGTTCGAGATCAGCCAGGTGTGGTAGCACACACCTATAGTTCCAGCTACTTGGAAGGCTGAGGTGGAAGGATCAACGGAGCACAGCAGGTCAGTGCTGGGGTGGTGTAAGCATGCCACTGTACTCCAACCTGGGCGACCGAGTGAGACTCACAACTCAAAAAAAAAAAAAGGTAAAAGATCTGGGCCAGATGCTGAGAGAAGCCAAATAAACATTGTCCTACTAGTCTGGGAAGTGAAAATAATGCCAGCACCCATTCCCAGGTTGCCATGGGGTTAGTATCTCTAAGACCTGGCGCCTCGGAAGCTCTGTGATGCTCTTGTGATGTTAGTGTCTATAAGGATAGTTGAAAGGAGATTGTTTTCATGCTCCAGGCAAAGCTGGAGTTGGGGCCAGGGCCAGGTGTGTGGGTGGTGTTCAAGAGGGTGATAACATTGCAGAGGTAGGCCAATATCAGGAACACTAGCTGAGTCACGTGAAGCCCTCCCCCAATCAGTGGTGTCTTCTATGTCATCTCTCATCTGCACAAGAACCTTCCATCACAAAGAAATGGAGGCTGGGGGATCACAGAGACCCACTGGAGGCCACAGAGCTAGTAAGAGAGTTGAGTTTAAGCAGATGTCATGACCCCGGGCTGCCTCTTGGCAGGGAGTTTAACAGAGTGAAAGGCCACCAGACATGAAGAGGCAGGAATAAGAGAGTCTATGAACCCATAAACCTGGTCGAGAACCCAACACAGAAAGATCTTCCCATCTGGACCTTCCATCTCTCTGCTGCTGATTCCATCCTTGGCCAGGCAGACACACGAGAGAGTTGACACTCAGCCTGGGAGCCAGGAGGTCAAAGCCAAGACTTGACTGCCATGGAAGCCAGGTGGGCCTAGGTGTGACCCTGCTGGTGGGACACAGTGGTCCCCAGAGTCTGTTCCCAACCAGCTCCAAGACCTGAGATGCACAAAGTATACCCCGACATCCTGCCAGGGAGTGGAGGTATTCATGACAGTCTTCTGTCATTTCTGTAGGAAGAGAATTCACATGATGGAGGGCAGCGGCCAGTCCATATGTCAGCAGCATCAACCTGAATGGGACATGGGAGAAGCTCCAGAGCTGAGGGCTGCTTGTCACAAATAGTTTATAACACATAAAATATCGCTTGTACACTCTACATGGACTTGTGTGTTACTGTGTGTGAGCACACAACATTTGCTATCTCAAGACAGCTTTCCCGGCCATCAAGATGCCCACAGAACTTGGCTTCATGGCTTCACACTCACACCTGTGTGCTGCCCCACAATGTTCCCAGCACAACGTCCATTCGAGCCTGAGGCCACTGGTGTCAAAGCACCAGCTGGGAGGCCTGGGCAGCTCACATAGCCTCCCTGGATGTTCCTTCACCATGATGGGGGATCAACCTGAAGAGTTGTCATAATGACTGAAGATGATGCCTGCCATACCCATTCGACACCAGGCCCTTCACAGCCTGGGTTCTTGCTTCTGAACAGCCTGGCACCTCGGATACCTGGCTTCAAGGGCTAGCATGGCAGGAGGACCCACCTCATCCCTGAGTCTCAGGGAACTGAGTAGAGAAGACCCTCCTCTTGACCTCACCCTGTCCCTGCCCTCCTCCAACCTGGCTACAATGGTGTCCCTTCTCCAGAAGCAATGCCTGACCAGATCAAACATCCACCTTGGCAGTGGTAACAGGACAGCGTGAGTGTAGACTCGGAGCTGGAAGCTGAGGTTTGATAAACGTGCTCTGCCAATGCTGCTGGTCCTGTCAGACACCATGGGGGAGATGGCCTCTCACTTCCCTGCTTTCTCGGGTGCTGTCATCTGACCCTGCTCTCTGTGCACTGAAGCTGCCTTACCAGGGCAGTTTATCCAAAGCATACCTGATCCATCTGTCTACATGTCCACGGTGAGCATGTCTCCTTTCACCAGTGAGGTGCAGATGCCAGATAATAGAGATGCAGAGAGAAACAAGGCTGTCCTTGGGGGCAGAAGCTGGACAGGCCACTGGGAGGCCCAGGAGCTGCTAGCGCAGGTAGGCCTGGACGTGGGCGGGGATGTGAACATGGGCGCTGAAGACAAGGCCTGTCTCAGGCCTCCTGCTTCTGCACTGGACTCTTCAGCACCCCCTTGGCCTGAGCCATGCAACCATCCTTCCAAAGACCAATGGCTGCCTCCAGCCACAGCCCCCAGGCCACTGAGCCGCAGGGTTGCCAGAACTCGCCTACCTTTCTGTCATTTACCTCTGGGCCTTTGCACATACTCTCTCCTTGGTTGGAAGGCCTTCACTCCTTTTCTTACCTGGTTCTAGAACACTGCTTTTAAAACTCAGCTCAGAGGTGTCCATCCCCCATGAAGACTCCTGACTCAATGTCCCACTTCTGTGCTCCCACAGCACATGGTCCTACTTTTCCACGCTGTGTGGCTTTGATCTGGCCATGTGTCCATCATCCCATCTCGGTGCAAGGCTACCATAGGCTGTGCTGTGTGTGCTACAAAAGCACACACTCGGGGAAAACTCACAGTACAGCAAACACGGGGCCTGGGCCAGCCCCAGGGGGAGGCAGTCGTGGCCTGGCCTTTCAGGTGTGCCCAATCCATGCAATAGGTAGGGGGTACACAGAACAACTACACAGTGTGGTCATGCAGGAATGACTGAGTGCAAGTGCTGTGGGACTCCTGAGGGAGCCTCCTCCCAGCCTGGGACCAGGAAGACTTTCCTGAGGTCTCCTTCCCTGACCTGGAGGGTAGCAGGGAAGCACAGAGTAGGGGACCCACCTGCAAACTCTGGGACCACAGAAAGAATCACGGCATTCAGCAATGGGTGTCAACTCTCGGAAGACTCTGAGCCTCTTTTCTGGAACCTGTCTCCGTGGGAAGCCTCACTCCAGCGGGTGCCTCCAGGGACCTTTCTAAACTGTAGACCCAAGCCTGTCATACTCCAGTGGAAGCTTCTGCCTCCCAGGAGATGTCCAGATTCCTCCCCATGGGAGTCAGGAGCTGGCAGGGACTTGGGGTATCTCCTGGGAGGGCAGATTTCTCCAGCTCCAGGACCAGGGTGTGGCCTCCAGTCTCCCCCTGAGGTCATGAGTGACCAGCAATTCAAGGAAAGGAGTTGCCAAGATCAGAGCAAAATATTGCCTCAAGTCAAGGATGCTCACCAGGCAGAGCCAGCAAGGACATCTGCAGAAGGGTCCAAGACACTGCTGGTGGTCCTGTGGCCCCTCCCACACCCCCTGAGCACCTGTAGGGGCCAAGATCTGTGCTAGGACCCAGGATAGGAAGCCTCGACCTCCAGCCCGAGGCCTGGACCTCTTCATGGAATCCCAACCAATAATCCTGGCAGTGCTGTCCAGTTTTTAACGGTTCCAATTTAGCAGGTCCTCGAGCCAAGAACCTTTGTGTCTTTTCCAGTGTCTGTCCCTCCTCTCCCTGAAGACTCCCAGAAAGGCTCATTTAGGGCAGGATATGAGGCCCACCCGTGATGGGAACTGAGTCCACTCTGGCCCTGCTGGTCCTGCTGGGTGCCCGTCTGTCCACACCTCCCTGATAGAGTTTCCTGCCTGATGACTTGAAGGCAACTAAAGGGCTAGGTAAGAAGTCCCACACCCACACGCTGGACTGAGGACCACCACAAGTTAACTGATACTGAGCCCACTGGCTCACAGTTGGCGGAGGGTGTGCTCATCTGTAGTCCCACCTGCAGCTCCTCTGAGCGGGGACCCAATGCAGGCAGGAGGAGAAACCTCCATCTCTCTGGGCTTCTGAGAGAGACATGGAGGAGAGGCCCTGTGTCTGCTGAATTCCTAAGCCCATATTTGTTAAGGAACAGGAGCTTCTGCTGCAGAACTCACCCCCATCCCTGCCCAGCCCCAGCTCAGAGCCCCCGCGTGCTGAGCTTGGAAAGGCAGGTGTGGGTGGGGGAATGGGGTGGGGGGTTGAGGTTAGGCTTTTCAGGACTTTTAACAGATGAGAGCTCTGTCAAACTAGGAAAGGCTCCCCACCATGCAGACGGGCCGGGACTCCATGGGATACACCTTCAGCGCTGTGATTATATCTCAGGAGGTGGAGTGGGCTCGCTCGTGCCCCCCAGAATTCATGTCCACCCAGAACCTCAGAACATGGCCCTATTTGGAAATAGGGGTCCTGCAGGTGTCATTGGTGAAGATGAGGTCACACTAGAGTAAGGTTGGCCTTAAATCCAGTGACCAGTGTCCTTATAATAAGGCCATGGGAAAACACAGGGTACAGCAAAGATGGGGGAAAGGTAGGGACTGTAGCGATGCAGCTGCAAGCTAAGCTATGCCAAGGATTGGGGTCGGCCACTGGAAGCTACAACAGGAAAGGCAGGTTCTTCCCCAGGACCTTCAGAGAGAGCACAGCCCTGCCAACACCTTGAATTCCGACTTCTGGTCTCCAGAACAATGAAAGAATGTATTTCTGTTTTAACCCCCCAGTCTGTGATACTTTGTTATGGTGGCCCCAGGAGACTACCGAGGGGGTAACATTTAACCTAGCACTTACTGAGTACAAACACTCTTCAGAGGGCTTTGCATCAAATATGCCTTTTAGTGTTTACAACAGCTTGCAAGGAAAGTGCTGTAGTACCCCCATAGAGGACCTCAGAAAACTGAGGCACAGAGATGCGAAGGAACTCACCAGATGTCACACAGCCTTAGTGAAGGGTTGTAAAGGTTGCTACCTCCTCCTGGTTTCTGTGCCTCTGACTGAAGCCACCCTGGTCTTGCCTCTGCCACCGGAGCCACAGACCATCTACAGACACAACCCACAAGTTGACGATTGGAGCCCTCAAGCTGTATGGAGCTGGGTGCCAACTAAATCAGGCTGCAACGTGGTGAGTCCAATTCAGAGCTGCAGGGAGACCACAGCAGGGGAGGGTCTCTGGAGACCTCTCGCCTGTGCCCAAGCTACATGGACGAATGAGCATTCTCAGAAGCACTCATCCTGGATGTCTTGTCATTCTCTTCACCTCCAAAGGAGGCTCTGAAAATGCCATGTGAAAAGTTCTCCTCTTTCACATCAGAGAAGGAAAAAGAAAGTCCCTCAACCCAGGTCAGAGGGAGGAGGAGAGCCCTGCACCCTGGGGAGCTTCCCAAAGACAGTGGCCCAGGGCATGGCGATGAGGGCAGAGCTGAGTCTGTTGTCACTGTCCTCTTTTCTCCACACCCAAGGGAAATGGATCTCTCCCTCCAGAACTGAGTTGGAAATGCGTTTCTGCTGTGGAGTGATTGTGCTCTGGTTCCAGGATTAGACTACAGGTGACTCGGTAGTCAAGAACACGTCAGCTCTATCTCTGTGGAGAGGCAGCCTGATAATGTTTAAAACAAAAAAAGAACGTGGGTTTTGGTTCTTTTTTTTAATCCTTATTTTACTGCTTCCCAGCTGTATTTGAGTCTCAGTTTTTTTCTGTTCTGCAAAATGCAGCTAATAATACTTCACAGGAAGCTTGGGACATTTTTAAAAAGATCAATGTATGTAAATTTCAAGGTGCCTAGCCCAGAGTCATTGCTCAGTCAATGCTTCCCTCTCCGTCTGTAGAAAGGATGCCTGACAGAGGTTAACCCTCAAGGAGCACTAACTATCTACCAGGACTAGTTTAAGCACTTAACCTGCATTAATCAAATTCCAACTCCTGCAACAACCCTATGAGGGAAGCCCTATCTCCCATTTGATAGATAGGAACACTGAGTCACAGTGGACTTAAGGAAATGCCCAGGTCCCACACTCTCCAGCTCCTGCCATATGCCCTGCTGCTGACAGGAGAGGATTCTTTTCCCCTGGGTAACTAGGGGTAACCCCGCCCTGCTCCTTCCCAGTTGGTAATGCATCTCTCTCTCCCTCTGTTTCTCTGAGTAAATGCTGATGACATCATTTTCTTCAAAGGATTAATAGGGGGACAGAATAGGAGGCAGGATGTGGAGGCCCAGACTGGCATGGATGTGCCCCCACAGGCTTCACCACAGAGGTAGGCTTGGAGGATGTGCTTTGAGGGAAGGCACTATTTCAGACGGAAGGGTCTGACCCATAGTGGATGCCTCAGCAGTCGGGACCAGATCCTAATTAATTTGTGCATCCAGATGACATGCTCTCAACTCCCAGAGAGACTGGTGCAAACTGAAATGCTGTCCTGGGCCCCAGCTTGTACTGTGTAAATAACACAATGCTACATGCACACCCCCTCTTCCAGGAAGCCCCTCTCTGGCTACCTCCTTCCCCAGATATATCTTTGATACAGTACTCATTCTTACTCTGTACTGTGTGCTGAACCAAGAAAACAATTAGATAAGAACGCTGTCCTTGGAGAATTTCCACAGAAAAGGACATGACCTTGCAGAGGGCCACCCCTGAATGACGGGATGCTGAATCCAGTGAGAGCCTCAAGGAAGGAGCAACTAGGAGAGTCAGAGGAGAGGTGAGAGAAAGGGAGTGGAGGGGAAGGGAGAAGGGAGATGGGGGAGAAGAAGGGTAGAAGGAGGGAAGGGGTGGGAGGAAAAAGGAGAAGGCAAGGGGAGAGGGAAAGAGAGAGGGTCAAGGAAGGAGATAGAACAGGAAGGGAGAAGGAGGGGAAGGGAAATAGGGGGAGCAGAGGGGAAGTGGGGGCAGGGAAGGGAGAGGAGGGGAGAGGAAGGAAATGCCAATCAGGCTGCGACCCGAGAGTGAGCAGCAGCCCATGCATGGCAAATTCTGTGGTCACTGGCTTTCTCTGCCTCCTCCTCTGCACTGGGAAGGTCTAGCGGGCAGAGACAGGTCTCATTCATTCATTCATGTTTATCGAGCACCCACTGGGCACCAGGCACTGTCCAGGGTGCTGAAGATACAAAATGAGAGAATCAGACAGAACCCGCCCATCATGGCTGGCGCTCACATGCTTACCCATCCTGGAGCCTCCTCTCTCTCTACCCGGTGCTTGGAGATGCCCAATCAATGCTAGAGGAAGAAGGATTTTGCTCAGCGTGCAGAATGTGATCACGAACGGCTAGATGCTCCCTGCACTGCACCATTGATGGCTCTACCTGGGATGTATGCTGGTGGAAATAAATGCTCAATAAACCATCTCCCTGGCCTAAACACAGAGCTCATGGGAGGTGCACCACGTGTTGCCCAGAACTGCAAACACCAGATGTTCCAAACAGCCACCAAAAGACTGGATTTGCAATTTTCTTTCTTACCTCAAACATCCATTCACTCATAAAAGTTACAAGTGCAGAGAAGACAGCATGAGGGCAGAGCCCACCAATTAGCTTGCAGCTTGATTTGATTGTGGAATCAATGGATGAATAGAACAAAAGAACAGATGTATCATCCAATCCAACCACCTTAGTTTACTGATAAGAAAACTGAGGTCCAGAAGTGGAAGTCTCTTCCGGAGTCACAGAGAATGCTTCACAAGAGTTGGATCCAGGGAAGTCTTCTGGCAAGAGGTGGGGTATGTGTCAGGGCCAGGACTGGGGTCTTCTCCCACTGTGCTCTTCAAAAAAGCCTAGAGGAGGCCAAGAAGGCACAAAGTTCACCTAGGTGCCCTCCAAACACCTGGTCTGTGGCAACATGACCCACCACAAGACCCTTCCCAGGTGATCCAGCTCACCTGTGTCTGTCCTGGCAAGACCACCTCGGAACAGTTGACCTTACACCAACCCTCTGTGGGCAACCCTTAGGGGCGGGAGTTCAGGGTTCTAGGGCTCCCTTCACAGGCCAGGGCATGCAATGGGTACTCGGGCAGTATCAACTATGAGTCACTGGTACATCTCCACAGACCTCCCCATGCCCAAATCAGGTGACAGGAGCTGACTGTTTTTGTGAACACAGCTCTTCGTTCCCCAATAATCCTTTTTTCTTTAAAGTTTAAACGGCCATAATTTTTTCTTTTATGCCCTTGCATTTGTTTTCCAAGAAGATGATTACCCATTCATGGAGTATTAATGATCTATTAATATGGAAAGACTGGGGAGAGAGCCGGGTTGTGAAAGAACACACATTTTTATTCAAATAAATTACATGGATTTTCGATTAAAACGCTCCACTTATAATGGACACTTAGTCACAGCCCTTTCTAGGCATCTGCTGCCAATTCCCCTTCTTCATTACCGCAATGTTGAACAAAAGGTCTATTCAGAACACAGGCTCTCTGGAAGTCCAGGATGGCCCCAAATCTCTTCCTTCTCACGGCTTGTTCATTTGGTACATCTCATCCCTCGAATGCATTTCTGCAGAAATAAATGAGATGCAAGGGCTGGTGCAGAAGGAGGAGAATGTGCTCCTTGCCTTCAGCCCTGCATTTCCAAAATCTCATCTGCTATAGGCTGGTTCATGCCGCCCATCTGCTTTGTCTGAGAGGCTTTCCCATCTCACCGTTGACAGCCACTGCCAGGAGGTTGACCAGCTGGCCCAAAGCTTTCTTCTTAACTGGAGTCTTAGCCCCATATCGATTCGGACTGCTTAGAAAAAGTTTCTTCTCCTGATGGCCCCTGCCTTGGCTTCATTCTCATGTAATGATGGCCATCCCAGCTGGCCACGACCTCATCTCCCCCAAATGGATCGCTGAGTCCAAACAGAACTGGGACTGAATTTGGCTGCAGAGATGAAAAGCGTTCAGTGCCTCCTTTTGTATTTTTCTTTTCCGTGTGGCTCAGAAGATAACACCATCTCTTGGGCTTTCTCCCAGTGGTACTACAGAACTCAGGGTCCTACATCATGACTGGCCCAGGACCCACACATGATACCCCAGGAGGAGAAAGGCAGCACAAGGACTCAAAGACTCCAGGTCTCCAGTTAGCTTTTGCCACAAGTCAGCAGCATGCCTTTGTACACACTCTTCTCTGCATCTCAGTCTTCTCATCTGTAAAGTGGAAACAGTCATGACTTGGCTGTGCTCTCCCCACAAGAAGCTGTGAGCACTAAATAAAATAATAAAGGAAAACAGTATTATTATCATTGTGATGACCAAAATAGCAATATCAGGGCCAGAGAGTATGTGAACTACTTTAGAGACCTTACTTCTAATTCAGAACAGTGCAAAAGATATTATTCCACTTGACAAAGAAATTAAGTGTGTGATGATTACCTGATTTGCTCAGGATCATGCTGATAAAAATGACAGGACCAAATTTTCCACATTCCATTCTACACTGACCTCCTCTTGGCTAGGAAATGTCTCTGAGGTCTTAGGACCCCTCTCACTTCCTTGCCCCTCAAAACATACAAGGCAGGCATTTGCATTGGGATTGCTGAAAAACTGTTGTTTAGCCAGCATCATACTTGCTCGTATATGAAACTGAAACATGATCTGGCTACCTCAATAAAGCGAATCTGCCCAGCACCAAGTCAGCTGGGAAGACTTGCTGGAGTTGCAGGCAAAGGCTGGATCCCACAGGGCCCTTGGGCCTTGGGACAGCCTGCGTTCACTCTGTGAGCAGCTTAAACCTTCTGTTTCAGAAAAATGTTTCCATGACAGCTCCGCAGCAGCACAGATCTTTGACAGATCCTGTTCTGGAATGCTGCCACCTTCAGACTCTGGACATTCCTGCTGATGACTGTGTCAGTGTCATCTGGAGTCCCAAGTCTCCAAGTCCTGGTCACATGCTTCGGGGTCTCCCCATCTTGGGAAGCACATGGGACCCTAGGGGCTAGGAGACCACTGTTTGGGTCCTGCCACAGGGAGGGGTGGGCCTTGAGTGAGTCTCTTCCCCTCTCAGGCTTCAGTCTATTTATGTGTAAAATTCAATGTTTGGATTACATAACCGTACGTGACCCTCCCAGACAACTTACAGACTGGAGTCATCAGCTGGGGTAACCTCCCCTGGTTCCTTCCTAGGAAACGTCCTAAAATTCTCCTCCTAGGTAACCTCTTCACCAGGTAACTAGGTAAATGTATTTCTAAATAACCTCCTTCCTAGATAACCTCCTGGAATTCTTCTCCTAAGTAACCTACTCACTAGGTAACCTAGGTAATCTCTTCTTTAAATAACCTTCTCCCTAGATAACTTCCTTCCTAGGTAACCTCCTCCCCAAGTAACCACTCTAGAACCTTCCAGGTCACCTAAGACCAAAGTCACCTGCAGAGGAACTATGAAAACCCTGAACCTCAGTCCTACTCCAGCCTGTGTAGAACTCCCTCAGTCAGAAGGTTTTTCCTCACCAGCAAATTCCGGCTTTTACTTCTAAAACATTTTGTGCATATTCATTTTACATTCTGTGCCTGATAACTGCAGTACACAAAATCCTTGGGGGTCTAAATCTGTTGCTTGTTATTTTTGCTGACTCTCGCTTGTGGCAGTTTGTTTCCTGGTGTGTTGGTAAAAATCTTCATTATGAGCTTATATTCTGTTGATCTTAATCTATGGGTGTCCTGAAGGCTTAAATTGGGGTTGCATTCCTCCAGAAGGAATGTGTTTTTCTTTCTCTAGGAGCCTGGGGTTGATTCTGACCTAAGACCACAAAATCCCCTTAGGGATCTCAGGCTTGCTGAGGAAGAATGCAGTTAGGTTGCTTCCACCTTGCTGGGGACTCAAGGCTCACTCTTCAAATGGCAGGCCTATAGACGCATGGCTCCTTGGGGCAACTATTTTCCACACACTTAGGACTCACACTTCAGCTCCATAAATGCTCAGAAGTCTTTTTCTCCTAATTTTCCCTTTAGTGATAGCTAATATTTTTCAGCAATGCACCAAAAACTATGTTTGCAGTGGAGTTCTGCTTCTAGGTACGATACAGAAGAGAAAGATCATTACTACACCATGGAAACAAAAAAACACCATATAAACCATTAAGTCATACTTTTCAAGCCTTAAAAGAGATATAAATGCAAAAAAGTCCAAATGAACCAAATTCCAAATAAAGACATGGCCTTCGTAGGTAAGTAGAGAACGATGTTTGCCATCATATCTGGGGTGGTGACCAAGTCTGGAAACATGAGCAGGCAGAGAAGTGAGCCTGGAATGGGCAAAGAGGCCCTAAGCTCAAGAAGAAACCAACCAAACTTTTCAAGCATTGTGGGCTGAAATGACAGATTAAAATGTGAAATGAAATGAAATAAAAATAATCTTTACTATCCAGACAATTCTAGAACTATACCAAAAAATTCTAAGTAAGAGGCAAATGAAGGTGAGGCTAGAAAGCGGAAAGAAATCTTGTACTTCCATGATGTTTAGATTCCAAGACGCCCTGAGGATGGAGGCAGAGTGAGAGACTTCATTCTCAAAACAGTTGAATCTACAGGTGAACTGAAATTAGCCAAAGCTGTAACTGAATTTCCAACCAGCTCAACTCCTGGTAAGACCACAAAGACCAACCCTTGGAGGTTGCAAGAGAAACTGGAAGTTGGAGTCAAGAGCAAAAAGGTAATCTGTAGTCTTTTGGGGCTTGAAACCTGGTGACTTCAGGACTTAGCCTCACCCTCAACACTTTGAAATGAGAGATGAACTAAAACTAATGAAAGATGCGATCCCTCTCCAGCTCAGTTGAACTCTTGGTTGAAAATGTGACCAATAATTGAAGGAAAAAACAGTTAATAGAGACAGACATACATGTCTCAGATGTTAGAATTAAGCACACAATAATATGCTTTAAAATATATAAATTTTATTAAAATGATTTGAATGAGAGAACAAAGGAATGTTCAGCAGCAAAAATGAGAGCTTTACAAAAATAAAAATGGAATCATAAAATAACAAATGTTATTTGTGAAATGAATACTATATTGAATGGATTGGCCACATATCTAATTAGCATATCCAAAAAATGTAGTAAATCTCAAGCAGAATAAATTCAAATAAAATTATACCTAGGCAAGTCCAAGTTAAATGTTGAAAAACAAAGATAAGTGGAAAAATCTTAAAAGCAGGCCAAGGAGAGAGAGAGCCAATTAAGAAAAAGGCATGATGTCCTCTCTCGCTACTTCCACTCCACAATAATGGGGATACCTTAGCTGGTGCAGTAAGATAAGAAAAAGAAACAAAAGGCAAAAAGATTGAAAAAGAAGAAGTAAAAGTATCTTTACTTCTTTTTCCATATGACTGTGCATATGGAAAATCTGAAGAAAACTACAAAAAGAAATGACCAAAATCTAACAAGTGAATTTAGAAAAATTTCAGGATATAAAGTCAACATATAAACATTAATTTTATTTCTATATACTGATAAAGAACAATTGAAAACTAAACATTTTAAATGCCATTTATAATGGGATCCAAAAACAACAAATGCCTGGGAATACATTTAATTTTAAAATGTGCAAGATCCCTATGATATAAGTTTTAAAATGTTGTTGAGATAAATTAACTATTAGTTCATGCCATATTAATAGATTAGAGAATGCAATAGTGTTATGATATTGATTCTCCTTACTGGTCTGCAATGTCTATTCAATCTCAATTAAAATTCAAGCAGACTTTCAACAGAAATTAAAAAGCTGATTCTAAAATTAATCTGGAAATGTAAAGGGTCTAGAACATCAGAGTAAATTTTGTAAAAGAACAAAGTTAGAGGACACTCCCTAATTTCAAAATGTATCCTAAAGCTATAATAATCAAGAGTTTGTGGTATTTGGGCTAATACAGACAATAAGATCAATGGGATAGAATAGAGTCCAGAGAAAGATCCACACCTGTATAGTCTACTGAGGCACTAGGGCAATTCAATAGAGAAAGGAAAGTCATTTCAGCAAATGATAGTGGAGCAATTAGCTAACTGTATCAAGAAAAATAAATGCCTTACAATGTAGACAAATATTAATTCAAGGTATATTATAGACCAAAAAGTGCTAGGTGGACTCATGAATCTTCTAGAAAAAAAACATGTGGAAATGTTTTCAATATATTGAGGTAAGAAAATAGTTCTTTGTGAGGACGCAGAAATAATTATACAAGAAAAATATAAATCTAGCTTCATCAGTATTTTAAAATTCTGCTCATCAAAATTGCCATTAAATGAAAAACAGCAGATTAGGAGAAACTATTCATAATATGAATATCTGACAAAAACCTCATAAGTACAATATCTAAAAAAACTGCCATAGATCAATAATAAAAGGACAACCCTATTAAAATTGGGCAAAAGACTTGACTAGGCAGTTCACACAAGCAGTTATGCACATGACAGATAAGCACATACAAAGTTCTCAAGCTCATTAATCATCAGAGAAGCAAAAATTAAAACCCAAGTGAGGTACAACTTCACATTTAACAGAAGAATAAAAAATTAAGACTGACAGTGACAAGTGTTGATGAAGATGTGGGGTAACTGTCATACACTGCTGATGGGATTGTAAAATGTGAAACCATTTTGGAAAGCTGTTTGGAAGTATATACTAAAATTAAGCACATATCACCATGTAACCCAGCAATTCCAATCCTAGGAAAATGGATAGAACCACCAAAATAAATCATCATAATAGCTACAAACTAGAAATAATCTAAATGCTTATTAACATGAGACTGGATAACCAAACTGTAATACGTTAATATAATGGACTACCACTCAACAATAAAAAAGAACAAACTACTGAGACATGAAACAACATGGATGAATCTCGCAGACAACATGGTAAGTGAATAAAGTCAGAAATTCAAACTGCAAGAATCTATCTGTATGACATCCAAAAGTCTATAAAGCCAAGTTACAATGACAGATCAGGGGTTGCACTGGGGTATAAGGGAAAGTGACTGGAAGGAGGCACAGAAGAAATTTCTGGAGTGATGGAAATGTTTTGAGTTTTGGTTACACGGTTGAGACATTTGTCCAAAGTCACCAAACTATATATTTAAAGACCTATGCACTTTACTGATTGCTGATTATCTCCCATTGGAGATGGGGGCAGCTACATTTGCTGAAATCTATGCAGGATCCTCAGAGCCCTACAGAGGAGCTGGACAACCACGAGGCCAGAGACAGAAGTCTGACCAACAATGTTTTTCAAGTGTGTTTCAAGAGCAGCTCTGGCAACTGAGGAACCCTTAAGGCTTGTTGGGAGATGAGGAAGGGGAGAAAACAAGATCATACCTCCTGTCAGAAGATCTGGTTTTGACACTCTTTGGCTTCATGCCCTTGAGAGTGTTACTGAATCTCCCATAGCCTCAGTTCCCTCACCTTAAGATGGGCTCATTATCTGACTTCTGTGCCATGTGTTCACACTTGGGAACCTTTGCTGCCAGTTTCTCTCTCCTGCCTACCAGGACTGCAGCTGGACTCCGGGGCAAGGGCCATCTCTGGCGCTGGTAATATGTGAGGCTTTTACCTCCAGTGAATGAAGGGCCGCCAGTAGCTGTGGGTCTGGTGTCTGGGATGTTCATGGGGAGTAGGAGTGGTCAGTGAAAGGAGGACTTTTCTCCATGCAGGATCAGACTTAAAGGTGGGGTCTGCTCACAAGTCCCTATTAAAATTTTCCATCCTCTGCTCTGCAAAGGATGAAGTAAATATCACAGGGCCTTGTCTGCCTCTGATGCAAATTCCTGTGAACAGGGGCCAGATCTCCTCCCTTGTGTGTACCTTCAGGAGGATCAGATGAGATTTAAGGAGCACCTGGAAGCTAGCAAGTGTTCTGCAGCAAGTAGGTGAGGAAGGGTGCTTTCCTAATGGAAGGATTGACACCCAGACCCCCGCTTGGACTCTCACCTGCTGGGACCCCAAAGTCTGGGTCTGGTGCTTGTTCAACCTTCAGCCCTTTTGTTGTATTTCTGACATGTCCCCTCTTGGGACCCTGTCTCCTTGGCCACGTACAATGACACCATGGACACCTGGGTTCACAACATCACCGATTCTTTCGTAGGGGGCTTCAGCACACCGATGACATCACTGCTTCTGTTTTAAATGCACAAGGGACAGGATTCACTAGCTCATTGGGCTTCAGCAGTGAGATGAGGCACGTACTGCCTTCAGACACATTGAGCAGATGCCCAGTTAACCATCCCATTAATGCCTGCTTTGGTGGAGGAGTGCCAGTGACTTGAGTGTGTAACATACAACGTGATGCCATCCTCAGGTTCAGATGAGACTCTGGAGTCACCAGCAGATTTGGGATTTCAGCTGTTCATTTGACCCTCAACTTATTTGTGGTTAAAACAAAACCGAGAAAAATGAGCAAGAGCATGACTCCCACCATCCTTATGCCAACAAGAAGCCCATCCCCTCCTTCAGCACCTGTCCGGAAATTCAGACACCTAAAAAATGTTCACGTAGGAGCTCGGTACTCCCCGCGGACAACAGCCTTAATATCATCGTTAAAGGCCAGTGTGAGACCTGTGCATCCTGCTCTGACCCATAGCTTCACTGTAACTGCATTCCACATAGCAAAGCCAGTGAGTGCTGGTCACATTCCCTGTGACCCACGGAGCATTGGCCCATCTGGACCAGGCTTTGCCTCGCACCCCCAAAGGAGCAGAGTCTGCTGTTTCCCCCCCTTCCACCCCTCCATCTACCCTGCATGTCCGACGTGTTCTCTGGACTCTGTAGTACTCCTCTGCCTAGGACGGTGATTAACTTTTTTCTTTAGAGAAAATGGATTTAAATTTAATTGCTGCTTGAAAAAGAAGGGGTGGGGGGCAGCTGGGGAGGAGGGACTGGAACAAAAGGGAGAAAGCAAAGGCCTGATCAATTGTTTCAATTTAAAGAGGCTGCAGTAAAATGGTTAGAAGACAGAGTTATGTGCCTCCCAAAAATGTGGCAATAAATAAGGGAAATCACCCAGAACAAATAGCACCAGCTGTTTAGATGAACAGAGAAGCCAGGAAATGTGAAGGATGAACGACGGCGACTGAAAATAGAGGGGTGGGGTCTGTGGGGAGTGGGGAAAGCAGAGATCTTCAGGCAGGTGCCTGGTCTAAGGGAGGAGACAGGTTGCTCTGAGGAGGGTACACTGAGGGCCCGCTTACGCTCAGCCTGAGGCCCTGGGGAGATGGAAGCCCTAAGGGGAAATTTCACAGCCTTGCAGCAATACAGACCCATCACCTACACATCATATATTCATTCTATAAATGCTCTATGAGCCTGTGTCTGTGCTGGGGACAGATATGCACCAGATATAGCCCTGCCCTCCCGAGGAAAAGGTGCCTGCATGGAGGACATACACACAGTCATCAGGGCTCTAATGACAATGGGAAACACAGAGAGACAAACTGCTTGCTTTCAGGGTGGGGGAGAGCAATCTTAGAAGGCAAGGCTGAGAACATAACTCTTGTCATATTTTGCTGGTGAGAGAGGATGGAAATTTGGGGAATAGACACACCGTCCAAGGGAAGGCAATGGCAAGTGCCATGAGAACCATGGCTTGTCCATGCTGCTAGGCTGAAGGGTGAGAGGTGCATGTGTGGAAGATAGAGCTGAGTGGTGGCCAGGGTCTGACCAGACAGTCTTGTCCTCAAGTCCAGAATTCAAATAATCCTCTTCCCCTCAATCTCTTTTCATCTTCATGACAAGCTTGGCTTTACAGGTGAGAAACCCAGGCTCAGTGCAGGTAAGGGATCTCCCGAAGGTCACACATCATCTGACTCCAAAAGCTGTGCCCAGGCAGGTCTACCCCATGACCCGCCTGGATTTCCCAAGGAGACTCAATTCCTGATAAGTCATTTGGTCCCTGAGATCCTGGTAGAGACCAGATTGGGCTAAGCTGGGCTTTGAGACTCAGTGAGTTGGGTTTGCAGAACCGCTGCCCAGTTTCCTACCTGGGCCCAGAAGTATTACGCAAAAGGATGTCCCTCCGAATGGAAATGTGAGGAATGAAGAAAAAATGTTCCCATCCACCATCTCTGAGCTGAGGGTGGATGGAAAGAGTTCTAGCATGGCATTTGCCTCTTTCTGCCATGGCATCCATGGACAAGTCACTTCATTGAGTTTCAGTTTCCCCATCTGTGAAATAGGACAATAGAATCCCAGGGTTGAAAGGGACGACAGAAGTTACCAAATTCAACCCTTTAAATTATAATCAGCTAGCCTCTACTTGCATGCCTATAGAGGTAGGAAGCTCACTATGTATCTCTAAGGCCATTCACCTCAGACCTAAGGGTTAAAAAGGTTCCCCTTATATTAAGCCCAAACCTCTCTTTCCCCCTAGAACAGCATGCATGTGGTTTACAGCAGCTTCCTGTAAGTCCTCACCATCCTCACTGCTTCCCCCCCTTTTATACAGTGTCAGGATATTCAGCATCAGCACACACTGGGGGGGAAACATTCTCTGCAGAATCACCAGCAGTAGGAATAACCTCAGTTCTCATTCCTCCTTGTAGGCTAAGATTTTTTTCAAAATGTTTTCTGTCTTCATCACATAGACTTCTGAATGATAGCAATACTGGTGTTCAGCCCTTGCTCTACCTCTAGCATGCTATGCCACATCAGACAAGTCACATTAGACTCTCTAAGTCTTCTCTCAGGTCCCCACAAGGTAAAGGAGTCCCCAATAGGTAAAGGGATGATTGTAACATCTCTTCGTAGAGCTTTCAAGAGAATTGAATGGGCTAGTGCAGGTAATGCATTTGGAATAGTGAACAGCAAATAGCAAGCACAAATGCATGTTGGACATCAATCATCACCACATCATCCTCGCTGCCGTCATCAACGTCATCATCATCATCATGGTCATCGTCACCATCGTTGACATTATCAACATCATCACCGTCACCATCGTTGCCATTATCATCTCCACCTCCATCGCTATCATCATCACCACACCATTATCACCACAGTCACCATCATTACCACCATCATCACCATAATCATCATTATCATTATTATTATTTTGTTGTTTCAATTTTCTTTCTCACCATCAAATGAGCAGATTGCAATAGGTGCCTTGAAAGGAATCCTCTTGTGCTGGAACTTAGAGACACTTCTTTTTTTGTTTGTTTTTTGTTATTGTTTGTTTGTTTGTTTTTAAGATGGATCTCACTCTGTCTCCCAGACTGGAGTGCAGTGGCCGCTCCCAGCCACTGCATCCTCGACCTGCTGGGCTCTGGCGATCCTTCCACCTCAGCCTTCCAAGTAGCCGGAATTACAGGCATGCGCTACCACGCCCGGCTGATTTTTTGATTTATTGTAGAGATGAGGTCTCGCTGCCCAGGGGGTCTCGAACCCACGGGCTCAGGCAATCCACTCACCTCAGCCTCCCAAAGGTGCAGGATTACAGGCTGAGCCACCGAACCTGGCTGAGACACTTCTACTTTCAATCCATGTCACGTATTTCTGCTGCCAAGTAACTGCTGCATTGCAAGCATATGGAGGTCATTTGCCCCTTTGGTGTAATTGGCCCAAACAGCCTTAATGAACTCAGTGTCTTCCCATCCCGCCCTCAGAATGAAAAGGGTCGCTCTATCTCTGCTCATCCCTGACCCAGTGGCCTTCTCTGGGGAAGGTGGTGACACATGTCATATTGGCAATATTCATTCAGGGAAACCCATCTCCACCCTCCTGCCTATAAAATCCAAGAAATTTTGGTCTCATCCATGCTAATCCTATACATCTGGTGTTTCCATAGCAACAACCTGACCCACATGTTTTCAGACTTTGCCAGGTGTGTCTTCCTAACATGCTGAGGATGTAGGACCTTTACTGCCATGCCATGACCCAGGACCCACCATGTCTCATCTGGATCATTTCAGCCACCTCCAGATTTGCTTCCTTCAGTTCATTCTCCACACTACTAATGTCCCAGTGAGATTTCTAAAAGGCAAATGTGATCATGTCACACCCACATTTAAAGACTTCAGATCTCCCCACGGCCTTTGAGATGAAGCCCAAACTGCTTGGCCTGAAGCCCAATAACCCCCAGAATCTGTCTCTCAACCTCAGCCTTCTCAGTTATGTCCTCTGCTACTCCCTACCCTATCAGATTCCTGCCCCACTCCAGGCCAACAACGTGTGTGCTCTGTTTTCTCTGGTTGAGGAGGCTTTTTCCCCCATTCCCTTTGCTCACAGATCAGTATTCAATCATTTCTTAAGGCCCAGCTTACACAAGTAACCTCTACTGGGAAATAGCAAGCACAACAGTATGTTGGACATCAATAGCACTAGCAAATAGCAAGCACAAATGCATGCTGGACGTCCTGATCCCCCAGCAGGCATACCCTCCACTGGACTCCCCATCACACTGACTATGTTTTACTAATACCTCTGTTTACAAATTGGTATCCATCAAGTATGCTCTGAAAGATACGAGATAAGAACCACAGCATAACCATGTCTGAATCCCAAGGCCCGGCACAAAGGGATGCTCAGGAAGTGTTAGTGAATTCATGATTGGATGGATGAATGGATGGATGCATGCAGGCATGATGGGTGGATGGATAGATGAGTGGATATATAGGTGACTGGTGGATAGATGGATAGATTTATAGATGAACAGGTGAACTGAATTGTGGAAGGAAGGAAGGAAGGAAGGAAGGAAGGAAGGAAGGAAGGAAATCGTAGAAGGTTGGATAGATTTGAGGATGGACTGACAGATTCACTCATGGCTGGGTAGATGGTTGGATAGATTCATGGATGGATAGATGGGTGGGTGGATGGATGGACAGATGGACGAACAGACAGATGGATGATTAGATGGAAAATGTGTGAAAAATTTGAATCCACAAATTTGAAGACAAGGGTTACAGGTGAATAGATGAATAGATTCACGGCTGCATGTGTGGGGCGATGGACGGACAGATTCATAGATAAATAAATGGATAGGTGGTTGGACGGGTAGGTAGGTGGATTAAGTGTATGGGTAAATAGGTGAATAGATTCCTAGAGAGATGGATTGATGGGTATATACATCAGTGAATGGGTAATAGAGAGATGTGCAGGTAAATATTTTCTAACTCAATTTGAGAGTACTTTTTTTTAGTAAAGAAATTGTCTATTTATTTATTTATTATGTAAATGAAGACATTTGAGCTTCCATACCTTTGTTTTATGTCTTTGGAGCATTGAGCTTATTTCTTGTGTTCCTTCTTTTCTTTCTCCCCTCCCGTTTTTCTTTTTTAGTCAGAGTCTCACTCTGCTACCCAGGCTGGAGTGAGTAGCATGATCATAGCTCACCACAGCCTTGACCTCCTAGGCTCAGGCGATCCTTCCATCTAAGCCTCCCATGTAGCCAGGCATATGCCACCACTCCTGGCTCATTTTTTGATGTTTTTTGTAGAGGTGAGGTCTTTCTATGTTGCCTAGAAAGATCTTGAACTCCTGGCCTCAACCAATCCTCCCACCTTAGCCTCCCAAGATGCTGGGATTACAGACATGAATGACTTCACCCACCTTCCTTCTTTTCTTAAAAAATATTTTTTGTGTGAGTTGAGTATGGTCGTTTGAGAGCTTTATTTCTAACCAGTGATTTAAGAGTATAAATACTGTTTTAAGTTCTATAAGAGCTTACTTTTACATTGTTAAAAATATTCTTTAGTTTCCAAGTCTCTGTAGATCAAAGGCAAGAATGAGCCATTATCTTTTGACTTCTTCCTTTTAAGAAAAAAAATATTGGATCCACTCTCTTTTCAGCAACCAACCTCCCCCGACCCCTACCAAGGTCAGGGCAATAAAAGCTTCAAGAAGACCAAAAGCCAAGGGCCCATTTCCCAGGGAGGCAGCTGGGTTAGGAGAAGGCAGTGGCCTTGAATATCAGTGCCTTGGGTTCCCTTCCTGATTCAGCCTCCAAATGCACCCGTCCCACAGAGCCTCTTGGGTCAGCTCTGGTCCTGGCCCAGAACAGCTCCCTGTGGGTCTGTCAACAGCAGAGTTGTCATCATGTTCTGGGAGAGGCTGCCATCGACCGTGTGTACCCGAGTTCTGGGTCGATGATCTTTGCTATAGCAACCATGCATTTTGAATGGAAATGCACACTGAGTAATTGAAGGCTATTTTTCTCTCTGCTAAAGCAAGAGAAATCCCATGTTGGCTGTCATTTATATGAAGGGTGCTTAGATCCTGTGAGGGAAGACCATGTTCTGAGGGAAAAACATTCCAAGGCAGGAGGAGAACGGCATGTGCTATGTGCCTACCCCTGCCAAGCCGTGGACTGACTCCTTCCCACATATTCATGCCATTCAATTCCCACAGCGACCCTGTGAGGGGAGGATGATGAGCCCCATTTCATGGGTGAGGGACAGGAGAAGAGGTGGAACTCACCCCAAATGGGCAGTAACGAAAGGGCCGCTTAGGATTCCAACCCCTAAAGGTGTGACTCCCTTGCCTTGTCCTGCCTCCCTTAGCCCCAGTGTTTCTCCTCTCTGAAATACTCCCCACCCCCCACTTGGCCTTCCCTTGGCCTCTCCACTTGGAGGATGGGGGATCGTCCTTAGCAGACACATGAAGGTTAAACGCACAGGTCAATAAGGGAGACCAATCCAGGCTGAAGTCCTGGCTTGGCCTCTTTTCATCTGGGAGACTGGGCACAGATTCCATAAACCCCTGGCACTTCTGTTTCCTTAGCTCTGGAATGATAAAGAACACTCACGTTTCAGACTTTTGAAGGGAGTAACGAGGTTAAAACCCCTGTCACATAGATAGCACTGGTAGCCACTCAGGGGGAGGTGGTTTTATTATTATTACGGCCCAGTTCCCTCTGATTGGTTAGTTGGATTCTCAAGGGTCTCCCTCCTCCCTCCAGATGGCTTTCATCTCCTAGTTGGGTTTCAGAGTCCATGAATTTATTTGCAGCCATGAGAAAGTTCCAACCAAAGGGAAGCTGGGAGATGAGTGAAGTCCCCAGAAGAACCAGGAAACGGGCTCGAGGATCAAGCTTAAGGAAGCCTTACAATCTCAGGAGAAAGGATGGAGGTGACAGAGTTCAAGAGTTGGGGGTTAATGGAAAAACCCGGAGCACTCAGTATCACAGAAGCCAGAGGAAAAGGAGATATTGAAATGGAGTATATGGGGGAGGGAAAAAAAAAGAAATGGGGCATGTGTGTGTCAAGACTCCTGAAACTGCAGGTGGGAACATACCTGAGCAGTGATACTGCCATAGAAAAAGGGACTCGATTTGGAGACTAGGATAGGGAGGACTGGATTGTTCAGAGGGAGCCAGAGTATGGAGGGCACAGAACACCAAAAACACCAGTCTTGTGAACCTGCAAAGTCACTGAGTTCAAGTTCCCATTGGACGATGGGTCTCCTCCACAGCATTCCAGGCTATTGTTGTCCAGTTAATACTTGATTACCTCTGATGATGGGTAATTCACTTCTTCGAAGGGACAACTGCCCTATGTGTTTATTTTTTTTGTTCAAAAATAAACAAAGGAAGCTTGTCATTGCAAGAAGGGATTTTCTTAAATCTCTTTCTCTTTATTGTCTTCTTTTGTAGTTTTATTTCTTGAACACTTTCCAAATTGTATCCAAAACTTATCATTGTAAAATCTGAAATATTTCATTCTAAAATTAGCATGTATTTATAATATATTTCCTCATAGTTAAGGATGAGTTGGTGGCTTAAAAGAGAAGATCAGAAGACTCACTTTCTCAACCCCCATGTGCACCATCAGTGTCTAAAAATGCTGAAAATGATGAAAGGGAGGAATCTACTCCAAGAAAACTGGATGAAACTGTAAGTAACAAACAAAAATATGACAAGAACTATTTCCCCAGCTTTATAGATGTTTATATTTACTTTATTGTGTCTTATGCAACAGAACATTTTCAAAGAGTATTATGGTACCAGTTAAGTAGCAGCATCATTTTGAGACCAATCTTTCAGAGTTTAAAGAAGAAGGAATGAAATATTTTAAATGTGGATGTGATGAGAGCTTTAAAAGCCAAAAATTGTTTGCTACAGCTTTTCAAAGTAGAAATGAAAAAGCCACTGAAGCATCTTACAAAGTCTCCACATTGCACCGGCTGGAGAAGCCCATACAATAGCCAAGAGACAAATACGGCCGTGAGCATGGTCATTGCTCAATGACCGCTGGATGAAAAGTCAACGGAAGAAATCACAGCATTGCCACTTTCCAATGATACAGGAACTTGCTGAATCAATATTGAACTGCAAACATGAAGACTGAGTTAATATTTTGTTGGCAGAATTGTGCTTTTTCCTCACAAATGGAAAACTCTAGTCATGGCCGGACTTGCTATTTTGTTCGCATGAGTCTGGTACCAGCACTAACTTATCTTATAAGAAGATCTTTTCTGTGACTTCTTGACAGCAAACACAAGTGGTGCTGAAACATTCAGAGTGTAGAATAACTTTTTTTTAATCTCATCATTTACTTAGGAACATGTGTGCTGACATTTACATGGACAGGGTGAAAGTGATGGCGGGCGAATTGGCCCAATTCTTAGCACAACCAAGGTACAGACACCATGCCACACAGGCAGCTATTGTACTTGTTACTCCAGCATGCTTCTCCAAAAGAGAAAAAAAAAATGTTCTTGATGAGCAGTGAAATTATTACTTTTATTAAATTCCAATGCTTGAATGAACATCTTTTTAACATTCTGGTTGACAAAATGAAAGATACACAGAAAGCATTCTGCTACATGCCAAAATACGACAGTTGTCTCCAGGAAAAGCTCTTGTACAAATGTTTCACTTATGAGCTGAACTAGCTGCTTTTTCATAGAAAGCAGTTTTTACATGAAAGAACAACTGACAAAATACGGTTGTCCAGATTTGGGTACTTGACAGATATTTTCTTTGTTCAAAAATAAACAAAGGAAGCTAGTCATTGCAAGGAAAACAACTGACAGCAGCTGTTGTCAATAATAAAATGTAAGTTTCTTGTGAAAATTAGAATTTTGGAAAACTTGTGACTACCGTTGTGGATAACAGCTTCTCAATACTTAAAGACTTTTCTGATGCAATCAGTGGTGATATTCACAAATGTGATCCTTTTTATTGTGGTAAAAAAACACATAACGTAAGATGTACTCAACCATATTTAAGTGTACAGTCCAATGGTAACGAGTACATGCGCATTGTTGTGAAACAGATCTCCAGAACATTTTCATCTTGCAAATCTGAAACTATATCTATTAAATACCAATTCCCCTTTCCCTGTCCCTCGCCCCTGGTAACCACCATTCTGCTTTCTGTTTCTGTGAATTGGATTACTATAGATGTCTCCTATGGTGAACTCATACAATATTTGCATTTTTTGTAACTGGTAGCATGTGACAGAATTTTTTTATTTTTTAAGGTTAAACAATATTCCATATACGTACATATACATTTTGGTAATTCATTCATCTGTTAATGGACACCTGGGTTGCTTCTACCCTTTGGTTATTGTGAATAATGTGCCATAATCATGGGTTTACAAATATCTCTTCAAGACCCTGCTTTCAGTTATTTTGGATATACACCCAGAAGTGAGATTGCTGGATCATATGGTAATTCTGTTTTCAATTTTTTAAAGAAATATCATGCTGTTTTTCACAGCATTTGCACCATTTTACAATCCTACCAGCAGTGCACAAGGGTTCCAATTTCTCCACATCCTTGTCAACACTTGTTATTTTCTGTTTGTTGAATAGTAGACATCCTAATGAGTGTGAGGTGATGTCTCAATATGATTTTTATTTGCATTTCTCTGATGACTAGTGATATTGAGCATCTTTTCATATGCTTGGTAGCCAGTTATATATCATCTTTAGAGATATGTCAATTGATCTTTGCCAATTTTTTTTTAAAGATGTGGGGCACAGTTCAGGACTAGGTATACAAGTGGTCATTGTACAGGTAAAGTTTGGGCATCCCTTTGGTCCCCACTTTGCCTGGTTTGAGATCAGGTACCCTTAATTGATATTGTGTGCTCCCCCTTTTCTCCCCTGGCAGTTTCCCACGACTGCCTATCCCTTTCTTATAGTCTCATAGACAACATTCAGGGTCTGCTTATGGGTGAAAACATGTGATACTCATTTCTTTGTTTCTGTGATAGTTCAACTGAGTATCATATTCTCTAAAAAATATGGAATGCTTCACGAATTTGCGCGTCATCCTTCCACAGGGAGCATGCTAATCTTCTCTGTATCATTCCAATTTTAGTATATGTGCTGCCAAAGCGAGCCCAGTCCTTTGCCAATTTTTAAATCAGGTTATTTACTTTTTGATGTTAAGTTATAGGAGTTCTTTATATATTCTGAATATTGGCCCTTTATCAAATATATTATTTGCAAATATTTTCCTCCACTTTATAAGTTGCTTTTTCTCTCTATTTATTGTGTTTTTGATGCACAAAAATTGTAAAGTTTGATAAAGTTCCATTTGTCTATTTTTGCTTTTGTTGCCTGGGCTTTTGTGTAATATCCAAGAAATCATTGCCAAGTCCAATGTCATGAAGCATTTTCTCTGTTTTTTTTCTGGGAGTTTTGTAGTTTAGATCTTCCATTTAGGTCTTTCATTCATTTCGGGTTAATTTTTGTACATAATGTAAGAAAGGATTGAACAATGTTATTTTGCACATGGATATTTCCCAAAACCATTAGTTGCAGAAACTGTTTTCTTCCCCATTTGTCAAAAATCCTTTGTCCACATAAACAAGGTTTTATTTATGGGGTCTATATTACATTCCATTGGTCTCCTTGTCTTTATGCCAATTTCACACTGTTTTGATTATGTTAAGCTTGTAATAAGTTTTAAGTTAGGACATATGAGTCCTCCAACTTTGTTCTTCTCTTTCAAATTGGTTTTGGCTATTCAGGCTCCATACAAATTTGAGAAAGAACTGTTCTTTTTCTGCAAAAAAAAAAAAAGCCATGGAATTTTGATAAGGATTGCATTGAACCTACAGACCACGTTGGGTAGTATGGACATCTTAATTAAGCCTTGCAATCCATAAGCATAACATCTCTTTTCATTTTTTTGTATCTTCTTCAATTTCTTTCCACAGTATTTTGTGATTTTAAGTGCACAACTCTTTCACTGCCCTGATTAAGTTTAGCAAATGTAATGTGGGATGGTATAATGTAAGGTGTCAACATTTGGAAGGTCTTTATAACTCAGGATCAGTTTACAAATGACCAATAAACAATGTTACAAAATCATAAATGTGTAACAGATCCACTGAAAATGCAAAATAAGCAACAGATTTTAATACAACAGAGTACAAAAAGGTCACTGATATGCTTTCAGATTCCACAATGCAAAAAAAGCCACCACTTTTCAAAAAAGAACATTCACAATTATCTGGGGAAAAAACTTCCAAAAATATTCTTTTCCAATGACATGTCTGTGTTAAACCAGGTTTTCTTCAAAATTCAAAAAACCTATTGCCACAGACTAAATGCAGAAACAGACATGAGAATCAGCTGTCTTCATCAGTCAGACACTGAAAAGTTGCAAAAATGTAAAACCCTGTCCCTCTTTTTACTAAATGTGTATTTGTTTTGGAAATACATTAATTTTTCATTAAAATATCTATTTGTGTTAATATCACAGGTTTATTATTGTGATTTTAAATAAAATAATAACAATTTTCGAAGTTTTTCAATTTTTGCTTTTAATGTGGTATCAGTAATATAATCCACATACTCAAAAGTGCTTTGGAACCCTCCATGATTTTTATGAGTGTGAAGGGAACCAAAAAGTTTGAGACCTGCTGGTCTAAAGTGAATGGAGCATGACTACAATTAATCTACATATTGTGGACAAACGTGTTGTTTAAAACTTTAACCACCACTAAATTGTACACTTTCAAATGGTTAATGATTCGTTTTACCTCATGTGAATGTTACATCAGTTAAAAAATGCAACCATTCAAACAAAATTTATACATTCTGAATTATCAAAAGTGGATTGCCTGAGCCCATGGGTTCGAGACCCGCCTGGGCAACTTGGCGAGACCTCATCTCTACAATATGTCAAAAACTAGCCGGGCGTGGTAGCCCACCTGTAGTTCCAGCTACTTGGAAGGCTGAGGCAGAAGGATCGCCAGAGCCCAGCAGGTCGAGGCTACTCCAGTCTGGGCGAGTGAGACTCCAACTCAAAAAAAAAAAAAAGTAATAAGGATGCACAAAACAAAGAAAGCATCAACGGTGAAAGAGTTCTAAAGTTTGAACAGAAGGCATAGCTAAAAAATTATGGCAGAGTGAAAACCAAACTACCTTATCAGTATATCTATATATGGATACCGACATGGGCTAAACTTACCTATTAAAAAAAAATGAGCTGGGCATGGTGGCTCATATCTATAATCCCAAAACTTTGGGAAGCCAAAGTGGAAGGATTGCTTGAGCCCAGGAGTTTGAGACCAGCCTGAGCAACTATAAAAATAAAAATAAATAGATAGACAAATAAATAAAATAACTAAGAAAAAATTGGTTATAAACTTGATAAGTAGTCATTACCTAGGGAAGTTCTTGTGCCAGGCAATAATAGGGGTCTGCTAGGCACATTTGCTAATAACGGATGATCTGTCTCAAAGGGTATGCTTTTCATTAATAAAAAATTAATAACAACTTGAGGATTAGATGACAAAACAAAACCTAAATCTATGCTGCATACAGTAAACACACCTAAAACAAAGTGATTCAGAAAAGTTGGGGATAAAAACTAAAATATGAGGGTTTCAATCTTAAAATCTTAATATCAGATAAGGTTAAATTCAAGATTTTTTAAAAGTATCAGACCGGGCTTGGTGACTCAGCCTGTAATCCCAGCATTTTGGGAGGCCAAGGTGAGTGAATTGCCTGAGCCCACGGTTCAAGACCCGCCTAGGCAACTTAGCAAGACCTCATCTCTACAATAAATCAAAAATTAACCAGGCGTGGTAGCACACGCCTGAAATTCCGACTACTTGGAAGGCTGAGGTGCAGGAATCGCCAGAACCCAACAGGTCGAGGATGCGGTGGCCGGGAGTGTGCCACTGTACTCCAGTCTGGGCTACAGAGTAAGACTCCAACTCAAAAAAAAAAAAAGTATCAAAGGGGGTAAAACAAAGCCCATTGTAATGACAAAGGATGTCATTCACAGTGAAGACCTAGCATCCACAAATACCTATGTACCAAACAAAGCAGTGACATTCATAAAGCAAAATCTTCAGGAAATTCAAGGAAAAATAGAGAAAGGCAATTCACCTATTTGCAGAAATGCACCGATGTTTCCATTTTAGGAAGCATATTAATAATTAATCATATTACTAGATCAAAAGACAGGTCATATGATCATCTTTATGCTGGAGAAGCATTGATAAATCTCAACAGTCATATTTTTATTGTGCAACTGCTCAAAAATGACTAGATTGATGCTTACTATGATACACTATATTTATCTCATTGCAAAGGCCAGTATTATACTTACCAGGATAATATTTATCCTGGCCCTGTTAAGACAGGACAAAGGTATCTCCTATTGTCACTATGACTGAACATATCCTAGAGATGCCACACAATTAAGCAAAAGAAAGAAATGAAATATATAAAAATTGAGAGGCTTGGTAAGTTGCTTAAAATTATCAGGAAATTCACCTATTATCAACAAGGGGGCCTGAATGAAGCATATTTGTATACCTAACCCTTAACTGTACCCCACAATATCAAAATAAAAAATATTGATTATAAAAAAAAATTATCAGGAAAAACAAGATTAGTTGGTGACTAGTCTTACCAGTTGGCAGCATATGTTAAAACTGAATTTTAGATTGTGTTACAGGTACATTTATACACAGATCAATTGGGGAAAGGGGAGGAAATTCCAAATACATGTGGAAATGTACTATATAACATAGGTACACTGTCCACTTAAAGAAGATGAATTATACAATAAAGGGTGTCTGTGAGAAAGTTGACTCTCAACCTTACATTTTACAGAAAAAAAATAATGTTCAGATGGATCAAATATTTAAAATGAAAAATGGAATAATAAGAATACTAGAAAAATTAAAAGAATTCTTTAAATCTCAGAATGGTCAGATCTGAGAATGTTTTAAAAATGCATGCATACACATACATCAAAAAACTTGAAAATCTTGGCTATATAATTCTTTAAATTATGTAATGTAAAAAACATACTGTAATCCCAGCACTTTGGGAAACTGAGGCAAGTGGATTGCCTGAGCCCGTGGGTTTGAGACCAGCCTGGGCAACTTGGTGAGACCTCGTCTCTACAATAAATCAAAAAATTAGCCACGCTTGGTCGCGGGTGCCTGTAGTTCCAACTACTTGGACAACTGAGGCAGAAGGATCACCGGAATCCAGTGGGTCGATGCTGGGGGGCCATGACTGGGCCACTGCACTCAAGACTGGGTGACAGAGTGAGATGCCAACTCAAAAAAAAAAATACATATATAAATAAAGTTGAAAGGCATAAAAGGGTAGAAAAATGTGTGCATTTCATATCACAGAAAGAACTATTTACTTTAATATGTAAAGAGCTCCTATAAACCAATAAGAAGGTCAAGAGACAAAAGGAAAAATTAGATAAGGGCTATGAACAAACAGGTCACTGAAAGGAAAAAAACACATTCTTAAACATTTGAAGAAATGCTCAGCCTTAGAGTAAGGAAAATGCAAACTAAAACTAAAATGGGAATTCTATTCTTACTTATCAGATTAGCAAAGACAAAATATCAAAATATTGTGAAAGTTGCTTAATCACTCTAAGTCCCAATTTCCTAATTTGGAAAATGGGTTGTTCTGAGAATCAACTGAATCAAAATTTGTCAAGGGCCCAGAACATATATATGTGGTGTTAAATAAATGCCCATCACATCTGTTATATGTGATGTTAAATAAAATGAAATAAATATATTGCTGACAGAAATGTAAATTGGCACCAGTTCTCTGGAGAAAAAAATTAATCTGTTAAAATTAGAAATGCACATAACTTCTTAATAGCAACTCTACTGCCAGAAATGCTATACTACAAATATGCTCTCATGTGTGTGAAATGCATGTAAGGCACATTCATTACAGCATTGTCTGAAATTTTGAAAGATGGGAAATAACTTAAATGTCATCACTCAGGGCTAGGAAGCAAACTAAGGTGCATCCACGTAATGAAAAAGTAGAAAACCAGACAAAGCCAAGAAAAAACAAGGAAGGAAATATGAGCAGGAAAAAAGCAGAGATTACTAAGTTTATAAAGCAGGAAAAAGTGCCAATAAATTAATATGATAACTTCCATTGTATTTATTTTGTGTGTGAACATAGATAAATCTCTGGAAAATGTAATTCAAGACATAAGAAAGAATGCAAAATTTCATAAATTGTGAGAGCACTATGTATACTCTATGTTAATATGCTTTGAACTCTCAATAGAATGAGACATTTTCCTAGGAAAATATAAATTATAAAAATTCAAGAAAATGTCAATGACTAATAACAATGCAAGGATATTTTAAAATTTAATTTAGAAACCTCTAAATTGTTCCAGGCTCAGACAGTTTCAAATAACAGATTCCTCCAGTACCAGATAAACAGTTCCAGGCCATTAAAACAAATCTCCCCATTTGTTTTATAACAACATTTAACCTTGAATCAAAATCTAGCAGCAGGATATTAAGGAAAACCACAGGCCCATCTCACTTATTAATAGACGTGCAAAACCCTTTTCTCATTAGACAGGGGACATGCTTCACTGTGTGGCAGGCACGGGTCTTGTTCCCCAGGAGCAAGGCTGTGGGGGGCAGAGACCACACACACAAAGACACAACACATACCTAGGAGAGTGTGACCAGGCATCTGAGAACCTGCAGTGGGGACTTCTGACTAGCTGTGGGGCAAGAAGGAATGCCCAAGGGAGTAATGGCCCAACCCAGCTGAGGAAGCAGAGACACTATGGAAAGAACGAGGGTGGGTGGCCGGAACTGCAGGCAAAAGGGACTGGGTAAGGAGCTAAGATGGGAGGAGGGAGGAATGAAGGATGGTGTATGAGTGTCCTGTCACTGCTCTGACTGCAAAAATGCCACAGTGCCCGCAGCTTAAACAACAAACAATTATTTTCTCACAGTTCTGGGGGCCAGAAGTCAGAGATCAGGGTGCCTCTGAAGACTCTGAGGGAGGATCCTCACACCTATACCAACTTTCAGAGACTGCCAGCATTCCTTGGCATTTATGTGGCAGCCTCACTCCAAATGGCCTCTGTCACCATATGGCCTTCTTGAGTGGCTCTATGTCCAGATTTCCCTTTTCTTTTAAGGACAGCCAGTCATGGATTAGAGTTCACCCAAATCCAGTATGACCTCAGCTTAACTCTATTACATCTGCTAAGGCCCTATTTCCAACTAACGTACTATTCCTGGGAGTCAGGACCTGAACGTATATTTTGGAGGGACACAGTTTAACAGAAGGGACAGCGAAGATCCATGAATCTTTTGAAAACAGATGGTGCATACACACATGTGTGTGCATATGTTTATGTAGGTTTATAAGTATGTGTGTGTATGTACATAGATGTGCATATGCACCTGTGTGTATGTACAAAAGTATATGTGTTACATGGATGTGTATAGGTATGTGCATGTGTGTGCATATGTACATAGATGTGTGTGTGTGCATGCACGTGTGTACTTGGTGTGTGTTATATGATGTGTATAGGCATGTGCATATGTGTGCATATGTACATAGATGTGTATGGGTGTATATAGGTGTCAGGGGTGGGAGAAGGAAACAACGGGTCATATTTGACTTCCTTGATCATCACTGACTGCAAAGGTCATAGATGTCCAATTGGCAACTGCCTCAAATCCACCTCCCGAGCAGTGCCCAGTTAGCAACAGCTACGAGGTAAAATAAACTCTCTTAAGAAACTGGGACTCTCTAAGGGGACATTCCACACCTTTCTCGCCAGTGATGTGTCAAAGGCATTCCCATGCCAGACAGGAACAAGCCAAGGATGCACAGTCACCACTCTTACATTCCCATTTTCTGAGCTTTTAGTGGATGCCTCAAGGCAGACCTAATACACATAGCAGTCCCCCCTTATTCATGGTCTCACTTCCTGTGATTTCAATTACCTATGGTTCACCACAGGCAAAAATAGGTGAGCACAGTAAGATATTTTTAGAGAAAGAGCATATTCACATAACTTTTATTACAGGATATTGTTATCATTGTTCTATTTTATTATTAGTTATTGTTGTTAATCTCTTACCGTGCCTAATTTATAAATTAAACTACATTATAGGTATGCATATTGAGGAAAAAGCATAGTACTGTATGTAGAGAATTGGGTACTATCCACAGTCTCAGGCATCCACTGGGGGTCTTGGAATGTACCCCCCACAGATTAGGGAGGACTACAGTATAATGACTAGAAAGGAAAAGATAACAGTATCAAATTTGCCAAAGACACAATAATAAACATCTTTGGCAAACTTGATACTGTTATCTTTTCTTTTCTAGTCATTATACAGTAGTCCTCCCTAATCTGTGTGTTAGACCCAAGAGAAGCTCAAACACACACACACACACACACACACACACACACACACACACACACACACAAACACACAATGTTTGATAGCACAGTTGGGTGACTTTAGTTAACAATAATATATTGTGCATTTCAAAATAGCTAGAAGAGAAGATTTGAAATGTTCCCAACACAAAAAAATGATAAATGATCAAGATGATAGATATGCTGAATACCTGATTTGATTATTACACAGTGAATGCATATATCAAAATATCACATGTACCTTATAAATATGTACAATTATTATGTGTCAATTTTTTAAAATTTAGGCACAATTGATGACTGTTTAACAATTTGGCTAGATACTGAATAAATACTTTAAAATCTGTATCATCCCTAGGTAATAGCAATCACCAGTTAGTGCCTATAATGGGAAAAAGAAAGATTCCACTCAGAATAGCAACAGATAAAAAGTACATAAGACCTAGAAATAGCTGCAATAAAAATATTTCAGTACCTGTGTGAAGAAAAAACTGTAAGTTTTTCCAATAAAATATTTAAGTATATAGAAGAACATTCTATACCAATGGAAAGTCTGGACTTGTAAACAGACCAATTCTCAAATATTTGACCTAACTCCAATTGAAGTCCTAATTTAAAGACAACAACAAAACTTAGCAACAACACTGAAAAGGATATGGTGAAGTAATGGCAAAAGATAATTGAAAAGGAAATGTGGAAAAGAAAAGAAATGAGAAATACCCTTTCCTACCAGCTACTGTGATGCATATTGAAAGCAGACACTGGGGTTCTAGCACTAAAACAGTGAACAGATCAATGAGCTGACATATACAGACCTGAAACAGACCTTCATATATCTAAAAGCTTGGTAAACAATAGCTGAACTATCAAAAATGATTCCAGGAGGTCATGAAAATGTTCTAAGCTGATTAATGGTGATGACTGCATACCTTGGTAAAGTAACTTAAGTCGTTGAAACGTATACTTGGGTATACTTGGAAAGGGTGAATAATATGATATGCAAAATGTGCCTTAGTAAAACTATTTTTAAAGGTGGGGATGGATTCCAGGGGACTTCCAGCTTGAGATAGTAGTCTAAACTCATGCACTTGAGTCTTTCCTTCCCCAAATCCAATACAAGTGGTTTAAGAACAGAAACAGAAACATAGAAATGGAAAACAGACTACCCAACGCAATCTACAGATTCAATGCTATCCTCATCAACTACCAGCAATATTTTTCATAGACCTATAAAAGACAATACTTAAATTCATATGGAAACAAAAAAGAGCCTCGATAGCCAAAGCAATCCTCAGCAAAAAGAACAGATCCAGTGACATCACACTCCCAGACTTCAAACTTTACTACAAGTTTACAGTAACCAAAACAGCATGATATTGGTACAAAAATAGACAGACCAATGGAACAGGATGGAGAATCTGGAGATAAAACCATTGACCTACAACAAGCTCATCTTTGACAAAGCTGACAAGAACAAACATTGAGTAAAGAACACCCTATTTAACAAATTGTGTTGGAAAAACTACCCAACCATATGCACAGGAATGAAACTGAACACTTACTTATCACCATATCAGCTAAAAATGGATTAAAATTAATTTAAAATGGATCAATAGCTTAAACATAAGACCACAAACTATTTTGTAAAATCCTAGAAGAAAACCTAAGGAACACTCTCCTGGACATTGACCTAGGCAATGAATTCATGAACAATTCCTCAAAAGCTAATGCAGTGAAAACTAAAATTGACAGGTAGGACATTATGAAGCTAAAAAGCTTCTGCACTGCAAAAGAAACCATTAAGACAGTAAAGTGACAATCCACAGAATAGGAGAAAATATTTGCCAAGTATGCATCCAGCAACGGCTTAGTATCCAAAATTTATGAGGAATTCAAATGTATCAATGGAAAAAAAACATTAAAAAGTGGGCAAAGGACATGAATCGACATATAAAAGGCCAACAAACATGAAAAAATGCTCAACATCACTAATAATCAGAGAAATGTAAATCAAAACTGCAGTGAGATACTGTCTCAACCAGTCAAATGGCTACTATTAAAAAGTCAAAAATCAAAGGGAACACTTAAATACTATTGGTGGGCATGTAAGCTAGTTCAACCTCTTTGGAAAGCATTTTGGAGAGTTCTCAAATAATTAAAAATAGATCTACCATTCAACCTAGTAATCCAGCTACTGGGTACATACCCAAAGGAGCATAAGTCATCCCAGCAAAAAGACACAGGCCTCAAATGTTTATTGCAGCACCAGTCACAACGGCAAAAACATGGAACCAGCCCAGTGCCCACCGACAGTCGAGCAGATAAAGAGAAGGTGGTGCATATACACTACGGAATACTATGCAGCCATAAAAAGAATGAGATCATGACATTTGCAGCAGCATGGATGTAGCCGGAGGCCATCATTCTAAGGGACTTATCACAGAAAACAGAGAAATGAATACCACGTGTTCTCACTCATAAGTGAGTACTAATCACTGGGCACACACGGCCACAAGGATGGGAACAACAGACACCTGGCACTGCTAAATGGGAGAGGGAGGGAGGGGGAATAAGGGATGCAAAACCACACAATGGGTACCAAGTTCACCACTGGGAGGGAGGGACCCACACCTCATCTTCACGCAATAGTAACCCACACCTCATCTTCATGCCATATACCTATTAACAAATCTTCATGTGTACCCCTGGTTCTAAAATAAAAAAGAAGTTAAAAAAGAAGAAGAAAACAGAGAAAGATGAATTAGTGAATCATAAGTGCTGAGAACATTCTGAAATAATAACATGGATGAGACAGACTGATACAGAAACAGGGCTGCCCAAAAACGTATAAGAAGGCAGCCGGGCACTGGGAGGAGCCATTGTAGAAACGGTCACTGATTTCCCAGTGAGAGATCCCCAAGCCCCAAGAATCGACGGACAAACTCTGGAAGAAGAAGCTGCCAAGGAACGTAAGAAACAATGAAAAATGAGGGAGAGGTGGCAAGTCCCTTCTCCACAGCTGGGGGAACATCTAATCCAGGCTCTAGTGAAGACAATTACTCCACTGTAATTGGGAGGGGAGACCCAAAGACGTCCTGCCATGGGCTAGCGCAGAGGTCAGCAAACTATGACCCACAGGCCAAAACCCACAGGCAGCTTTTGCAAAGTTATACAAGCACACAGCCAGACCCATTTGTTTAGGAGTCATCTGTAACTGTTTTCGGCTACAGTGGCCCAGGGAGTGTGTGGATTGCTAAGCTGAAAATATTTACTCTGGGACCCTTTGTGGAAAAAGCTGTCAACCCCCCCCCACCCCCACCCCGGGCTAGTGAGGAAAGGGTGGTGCCATCTACGACAGCCACTGCAGGTTACTTCATCAGACATAGATACAAATACACTTACCTGCAGGACAAGCAGTTCCATAAGGCAGTTAAATCCTCCAAATCACATCTCCAAAATGACCTGGCAGTCAACTAATCCATGATGAATCAGGATTAATGCAGAAAACAGAAGAGAATGTTAAATATCTAATTAGCATCCACAGAGAGACTCAAGAGGATATTGCATCCATAAAATTGGAACTGGCCACAGCTTTTTTTTTTTTAAATGGGAGATTAAAGAACAAGAAAGAGAACTTTGAAATTTAAAACATGGTTACTAAAATAACAGGAGCTGTGAATAACATGGCTGAAACCCAAATTGGTGAACTGGATCATTAAAGTCCTGAAATAAAAAGACATAGGAATTATGAGTATTAGGTTAAGAGACAAACTATAGATCCTGGAGAAGTGATATCATTCCAGTGGAGGCCCAAAGTACACTGAAGGGGGAGAAGTAATTAAAGAAATAAGAGAAGAAAATTTCCTCTGAAATGGAAAGAGACTTAAGCCTTCAGATCATGAGTATACTGATAAGCAATAATGGAAAAATTACACACTGCTTCATATAGTCTGGTGAAACTTCTGACTCTATGGATTAACAACTCCTTTAAGCTTCCAGAGTGTAAAGATAATAGATTGCCTTTAAATAAAAAAGAATCAAACTCCTACTCATGTTGGTCATTCTTTCTGCAATCCAAAATGCTAGAAGATAACATTCGTGCACTAGCTACAAAGTTTCTGAGGAAACAGGACCTCGGAACTAGTATTCTATATCTGGACAAAATATTGTTCCATTGTGAGGGCAAAATGAACCTACTGACCTATTTTGCAGGACTCAGTGTACTGTACATAGCTCTTTCTGAGGAGAAATGATTACAGGGTGCAAATCATTAGAATGAAAGGAAAATTAAGAAGGGATAGCATTGGCATAAAAAAACAATGGTGAGCAAATAGATCATTAAAATTTACAGTTAAGTCCAAATAATTACTGAGAAAATGAGGTTAAGTGCAGTTGTTAGAAATAATTTCCCAAATAGACAAGACATAATGTTCTTAAAGTAATTGACATAATGTCAAAGAAAAAAAGTAATATTCTGGGACTAAAATTCCAAATGATTACCAAAAAATGTGCCAAATGCCTTGTCAAATTCAAGTGGTAATTTATGAATACTGATTAATTCTCGGAGTTATAGGAATATGTTTTAATATTTTATTGATTAGGAACATCTTGGTTACATGAAACAGAAACCCAGCTCAACCCAGCTTAAGCAAAAATGTAAATATAGTGCAAGGACATTAGGGTGCTTCATAGGACCCAAGGAGAAGATAACAGTTCCAATGGGAATGAGGATTCAAGGGCCAAAGATCATCTCCATGCCTCTCTCCATTCTCACATCTTGCCTCTGCACAGGTGTATTCTTCTTTCTGAGTATATTGGCTTCCTTCCCTTCTGCAACCCACTAGTGCAAGGTGTGGCCGTTGTCAGCACGTGCATTTTGCATCTTTCTTCCTAGCACTCAAAAAATGCTTAATTTTTTGTTCTCAGTTCCAGGTCCCAAACCTCTTGGAAAGACTAATTGTCAGAGCTTGGATCAAGTGTCCACTCCAGAGTCAATCAAGTGGGACTGCAGGGTAAGATCACCTTGGTATATAGCTGATCTGGGGGCACAATGCGGGTTAATGAGGGAGGTTGAGTCCTGGAAAATGTGTGCTGGGCATACGAGGTCAAAGTGACCACTACAGTCCACCCTTTGGCTGCCCAGCTCACAAGAGCTCGTGCGCATTCACATGTAATTCCCCACACACAGTTCAACATTGTGAGGGCTCTGAACGCTCTGCCTATTGAGACGTGGCCCCCATGTCAAGTCCAGGAATTTGGCCCATCCCGATTTCTGGGCAGGGCAGGGAGAAGTGGGCTGGAACGAGGCTGGAGTGCCCCCTAGTGTCCAGCTCTTTTGGCCAGAGCCAGAGTGCCGCAACAATCTGGTGGAGTCTCCCTGGGCCTTGACTGGAGACCTTGGATAAAACAGAGAGTAAAAGTTCTGGGAGGAAAGAGAGACATCAAGTTAATACCTATAAATAATTGTATGGTTTCAATTAATGCTCCAGACCCCATGGCACTAAGTCAGTGTGAACACACATATTTGAGTCCCGGCATTTACAACAGCAGGGCACTGTGTCTCCGGTGTGGAAGGGTGTCTTCTCAGTGCTCTTTGAGAAAGAACTTGGAGATGTCCCAGAGGAGATGAAATAGTTAGAACTGGGCACCAACACAGGAGCAAGAGTGCCAAGAACTCCTGGTGAAGAGCCATTTTCAAGTCATTGTCCCTGGGCTCAGGAATCAAACTTGAAGACGGCTGTGAGGCTGGCCTGGCTGGGGCCCTATGTCAACCCTTGGCTGCGACCATCCCACAGACTGTCAAATGCTGCCAGAGGACGGTTCCTAGAGAAGTGCGGGTCTAACAGCCACATAATTAACACCCCATCCCCCCACTGCTAAGAAGTCTATGCCCCCACCTGTCACCGACACAAGCCCTGGGCTGACCGCTCCATGCAATTCATCTCCACCAGCCTCTTGACAGGGCGGTATGGCCTCCCAAGGCGTCTGTCCATCTTTATCAGCTGACAGCTCTTGGCTCAGACCCCAGTGAGGCCCACTTATATTGCAGACAGCCTGACATACCCAGGAAGCATTGCCCCTGCAAGTGCCCCTGCCTAGGCTCTGGGTGGCAGGACCCTTTCCTCACCTGTGGACAAATGCAGGGGCTTCCCTGGAAGGTGCGGAGGTCGCAACCCTCAATAAAAGTGTACACATGTCTCATCTCAGTGCATCCCTTGGGTGTGGCATGCGGTGCTTGGCAGACACAGTGAGGTCCCATCCTGCCTAGGGGAGGCCGCTGCCATCTGGGTGTCCCCTCTGGAAGGAACCCCATCCCACGAAGGCAACTGCTCTAGGGGGAGGGAGCTGGAGTCTACCACCCATGCTAGCAGGCATGAGCCCTGGCTGGAAGCCATATGACTAGGAAGCGGTTATCCCCAAAGCTTGAAACATCCAGGCTGGGTTCCCAGAGAGTCCAACCAACTCACCCCCAGATTCTTCCTCCAAGTGGCCCAGATGAGTTCAGGGTCAGCATCTCAGTTCCTGTGTCTACCTGCCTTGTCACCTGGTCTGCCTCTCCCCTGCCCTCATGCTCCAGAGTGTTCCAGAGACAGAGTACATGAAAGAGTGACCTTAACGCTCTCAAGCATTGAAAATGTTGAGACCATTTAAACAGGAAAGATGATGCATAATGAGTTGACCCAGCTTAATGACAGGAAACATCCCTGCTGGCCCTGGGGCACATGTAGCAGCAGCTCACAGAGGGGTCACCCCCATGGACCCAGTCCTGGGCACGCACACCTCCCTCTCTGGAAGGAAAAGTGCATGGTGATTTCACCAGGCAACATCAGAGAACCTGCCAGCCAGGCGGGGGCAGAGGAAGGGCTGAGGGGAGGGGACTCTGATTAATTTAATGGGGAGTCCGGGGGAAAATCCTAGAGAGAGAGAAAAGAGGCATTTTAAAAGCACAGATAAATACCTTAAATCACACAGAACAAATAGAAGCAGCTGCTTTGCTGATAAATACTTAAGCTCTAGAACGTTCAAGATGAAGTGGCCCAGCCTGAAATAGATTAGCGTTAATACTGGAACAACAGGAGTCAGAAGACGCGGACGGGCGGGGGCTGGAGGCGCTGTGTCCTGAGCGCTCTCCTCCCCAGCAGATGTTCCCACGACAGTTGGGCTCATTCCTCTGGGGAGACCTCATTGCCTTTTGTTTTTAAGACAATCTGACAGTTATGATCTGCTGGTTTATTATCAAGCTGTCATATATTTTTCATGTGCAGTGGTAATATCCATTTGGGGAATGAATCTATTTCGAAAGTGGCACTTGGGCGACGGAAGATAAGACGGCCTCGGGCCAGGCGCTGAGACCTCCCAGCTGGGAGAGAATCCCCTCCATCCGCCAGCATCCCGCAGCCTTCCTCATTGCAGAAGGCACCCAGAGCCACCGAGTGGAAGAGACTCAGCTCTGATTATCATTCCCATCTTAGAGATGGCAAAACTGAGGCCCAGCAAGGTTAGGCAAGGTAAGCATTTACTGACAGAACTGTGTGATCTGGAGAGGTCTCTTGATCTTTTTGTGCCACGATTGCCTCATCTGAAAAAAGATCATAATGAAAGCTTCTGCTCACATATGGGGCTATTGGAAAGATTAAATGAGATCATGTTGATATGTTTAGCCCAGTGCCTGATACACAGTAAAGGCTTAATAAAACCTTGAAATCTTTCTCAGCTCTTAGTATTTGTGTCGGTTATCTCCTGCTGTGTAACAAATTACCCCCAAATTTAGCAGGAAAAAAAATATATATATATATATAAAATCTCCACTCACAGTTTCTCTAGGTCAGGAATCAGCTGTGTGGCTCTGGCTCATGGTCTCTTGGTAGGTTGCATCAAAATGTTGGCTGGGCTTACCATCATCTGCTGGCTCAACTGGGGCAGAAGCTTCTGCTTCCAAGATGGCTGCTGGCAGGAAGCCCCACAGTTCCTCACCATGAAGGTCTTTCTACAGCTGCTCAAGTGTCCCCACACCATGGTAGCTGGTGTCCCAGAGCAAACGATCGAAGAAGACAGGGAGGAAGCAGCAGTGCCTTTTCTGACCTGGCCCTGGAAGTCCCACACAGCCACTTCTGCCACATTCTATGTGACTGGAGGAAGTCCCCAAGTCACCAAGTACAGCCACATTCAAGGGGAGGAGATTAGGCTCTACCTCTTGAAGGGAAGAGCAGCAAAGGCTTTGGTGGATTATTTTAAATACACCATGTTATTGCTGAAAGAATGAGACCAGATCTTAAGGAAAGGGAGACAAATAAATTGTCTAGAAAGACCCACAAAAGAGCCAGAAAATAACTAAAGGAAACTCTATGACACTTGTGGCCAAGAAGGTGGTTCTTCCTGGCACAGCTGGCTAGACTTTTAGGTTGCAGAACAAGATGTCCCAAATCTTTCCGGGGGACAGAGTCTCCCAAGCTGTATCTGTGTCTGGGCCTTTGATGCCAACACTCCAACACTTCCAAACTGCCTGGAGCCCAGTACCTTATGGGGCTTTCCTGCTGCCCCTCCAAGCCCTCTCATGTCTCCCGTCCTGTTTCAGAGCTGCTCCTCACTGTCCCTAGCCCGCCTCTCCTGTGTACCTTTTGCCTCAGCTGAGACAGTGGCAGATGTGCAGACGGTCGGGGCCTGGGAGACTCTCAGGGGGTGAAAGCTTAGACTTCGGAGATTGGACATCCCCTCTCCCTCACATTGAAAGTCACACTTAAAGCTGGTGGCTGAGAAAGGCAGGACAGTCAGCCAGGCTGGCATGGATGCTGTCTTGGTGTGCTCTGGTTGGGCAGCTTTCCTGTGCCCTCCTCTCATGGGCTTCCGGCCCTGCCCTCCACAGGCTTGAGACCCAGGTCCCCAACAAACCTTGAATGAGGGCTGCAGGCTGCCCATGGTGAGAAGCCCTCAGCTCTGCCCTCGGGGCTACTCTGGGATAGAAGGTCTTGCTCTCCATGCCACCGCCCTGGAGGCGGTCCACGGATGTTCCCTCCAAGGCAGGGATGAGCCTGGCCCGAAGCCACAGCCCAGACAGCAGATCCCTCTGTCCTCAGAGCTCCAGGCCACATTCTGAGAGGATCCCACGTCCCTGTAGCTGCCTCTTGCTGGCCAAACGAGGTTGATAATCAGGGTGTTGTGAGTGAACGGAGAGTGTCCTCAAGGGTGCAAAGTCTCAGTAATACAGGACGAGTAAGTCCTGGAGAAGAGCGAGCTGCTGGCATCAGTGATACTGTGCTTGATGGACCTTGTGTTGCCTGTCCTTGTCCCAGCAGTAATAATGAGTGAAGAGAGTGGGAGGCCTCTTTGGAGGGGCTGGGTGGGCTATGACATTGAGGTGATGGACTCATCTAGTCCACTCCAGACTTATCAAGTGCCACATGCTTGTATATACAACTTGTATATGCCAACCAGACCTCAATGGAGTGGCTTAAACATTATTTAAACAGTCGGGCACGGTGGCTCAGCCTGTAATTCTGAGCCTTTGGGAGGCTGAGCTGAGTGGATTGCCTGAGCCCGCGGGTTCAAGCCACCCAGGTGTCAGGCCACCAAGGGAAGGCCACAGTGAGGGCACCTGGGCACTGGGCACACCCATTATAGCCAGACCTGGGCAGGCGAGACCTCATCTCTACAATAAATCAAAAAAATCAGCCGGGCATGGTAGCACGCGCCTGTAATTCCGGCTACCCGGAAGGCTGAGGCGGAAGGATCACCGGATCCCAGCAGGTTGAGGCTGCAGTGGCCGGAAGTCGCCACTGCACTCCAGTCTGGGCGACAGAGTGAGACTCCAACTGAAAAAAAAAAATTATTTAAACTAAGTTTCTGCCTGCCATACCATGTTAAATGATGAAAAATGATGAGACAATCCAGAATGCCCAGTCTGGATTCTGGGAAAGGGACTCAAACCGAGCAAATGATAGCACCCCCCCCCCCCCAGAAAAAGTCTCTCAGGGACCCCTCAGGCAGAAAGAAATAGTCACATTCCTTGGGGAGGTATGTTCCTTTAACTGTGGCACCAGCTTTGGGAGGTAAGCACTGTCCCCCTTCTCACAGGTGGGAACAGGGAGGCTCAAACAGGCTCAGTAAACCATCTGAAGTTGCACAAGTCAGAGTGCAGGAGGCGGCAGGTACTACCCTGCCACATGCAAGAGATCCCCTGCCAGCCTGGGCTTCCGCACTGCCACGTGCATCCTCATCTTGTGCAATGACACATCTGTCATGACCAGATGATTTCCAAAGTAGAGACAGAGCCTGTGAATGCGCAGACCCACTGCCAGCTGCTCTGCCCACGGACTGTCCCCGGGACCACAGTGGCCAGCCTTTCCTCCTGTCCTCCCCCACTGTGGCACTGCCACCCTCCACCTCAAGTCAGGCCACCCAGGGAAGGCCACAGTGAGGGCACCTGGGCACTGGGCACACCCAGTATAGCCAGAGACACCCGTGGCAGCCCCGTGGAGCCCAGAGGGTCCCTGATCAATAGGAAGGTAGGGTCACACTTGCCTTCCAGAAAAGTCTCTCAGGTGCCCAGGGAGGGCAGACAGCCTCAGCAGGGAGGCTGCCCTGGGAAAGGAGCTTGACATGGGGGAGCTGGGAAGGAACGAAGAGGGGGTAAGAGGATGCATGGGCCTTCCCGGCCTGGATGACACTCACGGCAGGTCCCACTCCCCGGGACTGACCCCCCGCTTCCCTCAGAACCAAGAGGGGCCTGGTGTCCCCACTACCCCATGAGTTTCTTCCAAGAGGAAGGGCGTCTTATTCCTCTCCCATCCCAATGCCAGCACGGGGTCTCGGAGGGTGGAGATGGCGTCCCAGGGGATGCACAGGACCGTCTGTTAGGAAACAGGGAAACCTATGCAGAAGTCAGAGTCTAACTACACAATGTACACTTGACTGCTATGAGATAGGTGACTGGCCAGACCCTTGGCCCTCATCTCAATGTCTCATGTCCCTCGTCTGGCAGAGAGGGGCAGTTCCATGACACAGACATGGTGATGGGGACTGAGTTTAATGTGGGTTATTTGTGTTGAATGTTGTTTTAAATTAAATTGTGCCTCACAAAATGGATGTGTATTTTATTCTATCTTATTTTATTTTAATCGGGGTCTCACTCGGTCACCCAGGCTAGGGTGCAGTGGCATGATCGTGGCTCACTGCAGGCTCAGGAGATTCTATTGCTTCAGCCGCCCAAGGAGCTGTGACAACAGGTGTGTGCCACCACAGCCAGTTAATGTTTTGATTTGTTGTAGAGACGAGGACTCACTATGTTGCCTAGGCTGGTCTCAAACTCCTGGGCTCAAGCAATCGTCTCGTCTTAATTTCCCAAAGGGTTGGGACTACAGGCATGAGCCATCACGCCCAGCCTGGATATGTGCTTTAAAAGATTTCTGTAGAAAGATAAACCATATATTGAAAACAATGTAACTGTAGCAAAATAAGGAGGAAGGAGGGAGGGAAGAATGAAAGAGGACAACAGTAAGAAGAAGAGAAAGAAAATGAGGAAGAGGAAGACGGGGAGGTGGAGAGAAGGAAGAGGAAGCAGAGAAGAAGGAGGAAGAGGAGTAGCCAACTGTCACCTCCACTCTGGACTCAGCTCTTCAGCGGCCCCAGGGAGGCCAAGGAGATGCGACAGGAGGTCAGCTCGGGTGGGGGGAGCTTGATCTCCAGATGACTGTGAGCCGCAGGTTTGCATGGGACGTGCAGAGCGTGGTCGCCCCCTACGGGAGCATGTGCTCATGCAGGGGGATGGTCCCAGGTGGCCACCACATTTTACCCAGAAAATGAAGGACAGTGGCCAGGCTCGGTGACTCAGCCTGTAATCCCTCGCTTTGGGAGGGGAAGTGAGTGAATTGCCTGAGCCCGCGGGTTCGAGACCCGCCTGGGCAACTTGGCGAGACCTCATCTCTACAGTAAATCGAAAAATTAGCTGGGCGTGGTAGCGCGTACCTGTGGTTCCAGCTACTTAGAAGGCTGAGGAGGAAGGATCGCCGAAGCCCAGCAGGTCGAGGCTGCAGTGGCTGGGAGCGGCCACTGCATTCCAGTCTGGATGACTGAGTGAGACTCCAACTAAAAAAAAAAAAAAAAATTAAGGAGAGTGTGTGCAGTGTTTAATCATGTATACAATCCCACAATGCATATCCATCTCCTTGGTAAAACTGCACAAAACTCACTGAGAAATATCCTGAACCCTCTTTTGAGGGTTTCTTTGTTGAAAGACCAAAACCACACTCCCAGGGGAAATCTCCTGTCCATCCAGTCCAGGTAAGGACAGTTGAAATGACAAACGATACACCTCGGCTATACCCAGGAGGGTCACAGTCTACCAGCCAGTGCTGCCAGGGACGTGCAGAGCCCGGCTGAGGCCCAGGGACATGCACAGAGGTGCACTTGTCCTGGTGGGGTGCAGGCCCTGGGCAGGAAGAAAGGACAGGTGGCCCACAGGCCCAACCCTGGACAAGGATAGAGTCCATCTCGCTTGGTTTTTTTTTGTTTGGTTTTGGGTTTTTTTGGAGTCGGAGTCTCACTCTGTCGCCCAGGCTGGAGTACAGTGGCACACACACAGCCACCACAGCCTCAACCTGCTAGGCTCAGGCAATCCTTCCACCTCGGCCTACTAAGTAGCTAGAACTACAGGCATGTGCCTCCACACCCAGCTAAGTTTCCTTGGTTTATTGTAGAGACGAGGTCTCGCCAAGTTGCTCAGGCTGGTGTCAAATCCCCGAAAGAGTCCATCTTAATAATGAAATACAAGCTGGAGATGCCCATTACCCTGATTTGATCATGACACAATGTATATATGCATCAAAACACCACATTGGACTCCATAGATGTACAATTTCATGTGCCAATTAAAAAGAAATACATAAAAAAGAAAAGAAGAGTGACTTTTGTGTGCACCACTAAGGGAAAGAGATGACCAAAAAATATATATTCCCAAAGTCAAGACTTTTTTTTAATGAAAAGAACTTTTTTATTTTTTAAAAAAATCATGCAAGGGTAACCTCAAATGGAAAGGCTTCTCCACAGAAATTTCCAGAACTCAGGACTGGGTGACAGCCATTTTGCCAACAAGAAGTTGTGCCACCAAGAAGTTGAAGGTGGAAGAGCCCAGACAGCAGGCAAAACAAAGTAAAGTAAGCCGGGCTCGATGGCTCAGCCTGTAATCCTGCGCTTTGGGAGGCCGAGGTGAGTGAATTGCCTGAGCCCGCGAGTTTGAGACCCGCCTGGGCAACTTGGCGAGACCTCATCTCCACAATAAATCAAAAATTAGCCAGGTGTGGTAGCGCGTGCCTGTAGTTCCGGCTACTTGGAAAGCTGAGGCAGAAGGATCGCCAGAGCCCAGCAGGTCGAGGCTGCGGTGGCCGGGAGCGGCCACTGCACTCCAGTCTGGGTGACTGAGTGAGACTCCAACTAAAAAAAAAAAAAAAATCAAAGCAAAATATAGTAGAACCTTCCACTCTTTTGTGGTTAGGAGTAAGCACAAAAATACTTCAAGCCACATAGAGGTTGGCTGCTCTCCTGGCTTGATGGGAAAACTTTCGCGAAAAGCCTGAGTTTCCTTCTCCAAGAAGTGATGTGGGGACCACCCCATGGTGCCACCCACGAACCAACTACCAGCTTTGAAAAATTATAGACTCACTCATGGGGCTTTTCAGCCTAAAGACGATAATTCTGACAATGAAAGAGATACTGCTCTTCCTAGCAAAGGTGAGACACAGAGAAAAGATGTTGAAAATGGATGTTGATGTTGGGAAATGTTTGCATTGCTGTATGGTTTTGTGTCTGAAATGGTGTGTCGTCTATTTAAAAAGAACCTTATCTGACCACTTCAAGCACTTGGGGAAATATTTTCTACCCTGTGTAAAACTCTGCAAAGTTCCAGTGTGCTTTGAACTTATTTGTATGGGGAGAGGGAGGGAGGGAAGGAGGCAGGGGGGAGGGAGGGAGTGGGAGAGGGAGGGAGGGAGGAAGGAAGGAAGGAAGGAAGGAAGGAAGGAAGGAAGGAAGGAAGGAAGGAAGGAAGGAAGGAAAGATGGATGGTCAGATGGTTGGATAGATAGATAGAGGAATAGATATGATATGATAGAGGATAGATAGATGTAGATATAGATAACATCTTTCAGTTAGTTCACAAGAACAACAGAGTGACATCATCAAGAAGATGGAGCCTTTGTTAACCTTGTTCCCAGGCACAGCTTTGTGTAGGTGGTGGACAGGGTTGAAATGTGAGTCAGGATGTATGCACACAGCAGCCAAGTTACTGCCATTTGGTACCACTTATTTTTGTGAGAATCTCTTTTCATCATTGATGATTATTAAAACCAAGCATAGAAATAACCCAGCTTAGAGCAGACCTTCAAATCACTGTGTCACAAAATACTGAGCCAAGATTCCCCACAAGAGACACGCACCAACAATAAGATTACACTCGCTAAAAGAATATATTCAATAGCAGCTTAGTGAAAACAAAATGGTTTAAGTATTGCTAATGGATTTTAGAATTTTAATTAATTTTATAACGATTTTAGCAATATGTTATTTCATCTTTTTCCAATGGTTCTCACTTCTGTTATAAATATTTCATATACACTTACATGCATGGAACTTAAAGTTGAATAAATGCACACATGGTAGCTTATTGACTCAAACCTGTTTTTCACTGAGACGGCTGATGCAGTCCAACACTTTGGAGTCCACTAGCATGAGGCACAGAGCTGCACACCTCTGAGTTCAAGTCCCGGCTCCATCAAACACCAGTGGCAAGTATGACCCTTTGCTTCTCTGGCTTTTATTTCCCCATCTGGAAGTCAGGGTTGGAAGTTGGGGCAAGAACCATGCCAGGCCCAGAAGATGAGATGAGCCCTGCATGAACTGCCCGGGCTCAGAACTCAGGGAGGGCATTCGCCCCACCCATCCAGCACAAGGTAGGCCCCGAGGGAAGAGCTTTTTATTTGTAAACTAGAAGCAGCCAGCCGCCCAAACACACACACATCTACCCAAACCGCACACCACAACACACACATACCATAATACACCACACTCACCACACCACAAATGTATCACATACTACACACATACAACACACACACACACCACCCCCCCACATACACCACATGTACACACTATACCATGCACCCACCATACACACATCACACACACAACATACACATACATGCACACCACATACACTCACACACACCCACACATCCACATACCACACACATACCATACCACACCCTGTGTACACAAAATAACCCAAATTGTATTTCTTTCAACTGGAAACCAGGATGACACATTACCCGCTTATCTGATGAAGATGGAGTCCATGACTAACGCTGAGAAGTTACCATTTGACAAACAGTAACCATCTTAGCCTCACCAGTGCAACAAGTACCCAGGTTATCCCATTTTATAGACATGGAAGTTGAGGACTAGAGAAGAGCAGTAACCACCCCAAAGTCACACAACCGCCCAGGGGGGAAAAAACAACGGATCTGTCTGGCATCAAAGCCTGTGCTCCTCAATAATTTTTATCCTGCAACTGTCCCCAAATTTAAAGGTCAGCCCAAGGTCATGGACATTTTCCCCTAACAAAGAGGATGCTTTAAATGTGTAATAAAATGAGCCGGACTCGGTGGCTCAGCCTGTAATCCCGCGCCTTTGGGAGGCCAAGGTGAGTGGATTGCCTGAGCCCGCGGGTTCGAGACCCGCCTGGGCGGCAAGACCTCATCTCTACAATAAATCAAAAAATCAGCTGGGCGTGGCAGCACATGCCTGTAATTCCGTCTACTTGGAAGGCTGAGGCGGAAGGATCACCGGAGCCCAGCAGGTCAAAGCTGCGGTGGCCGGGAGCGGCCACTGCACTCCAGTCTGGGCGACTGAGTGAGACTTCAACTCAAAAAAAAAACAACAAAAAAAACCCAAAATAAATGTGTAATAAAATGTGATTTCTCCTTTAGTTTCCATGTGAATCGACTCACAGGCCTTAAATGCTCACAGCCTCACCACTCTCTGCCCTTCGGGGAACCATAGTCCCTGGGTCAGCATCATGTCCCCTCGACGGGCTGAGAAAAGATCAATGGGCTGAGGACCCCACCACCAGCATGGACACAAAGCTGTCAAGAGCAAGAAACTGTCCTCCTGAAAGACAACCCCCCAAATAACTGACCAGAAGCCTTACAAATTCCACAGCAAAGAACACTGCTTGATGGCAGACTTAATCATCAGATTTAGTCATCGTCCATGGTCCCCACCCCGTAGTAAATGGCTGGCTACGGGATGTCTTCCTAAGCACATGCATCATTCAGGAGACCCTGAAGCAGGACACTCCTTGGCCTGTGGCAACCCTGGTACCAGGGGTTGGGGATGGCCTGGGCCAAGTCATCACTCACAGCAGGCATCAGAAGGGCATCTCCCCACTGGTGCTGATTAGAAAGATCGAGGGAGGCAGAAGGTAGGGCACAAGAGGGAAAGAGGGTGACCCTTCCTGGGGGTCTGACTTGGGTCACACTGGACAGAGAAGGGCGAGCCCGGAAAAGAGGAGACCCATGAGGTGGGGCCTATGCTTCAAACACTCAAAGACAGAGGAGCAGGTGGGTGTTCAAGGCTTTGGGGGGGCTGGACACCAGAGAGGGCTGTGCAAGGCTTGACAATGCCATGATGTGCCAGCTCAGAGGTCCCAGGGTAGGAGTTCTCAGCTCCTGGGGTGGTTGTGGGCTGAACACAGAACTGTGTTGAGTGTCTTCGCAGCCCGGCAATGTTCACAGGCCCACTGGACACTCTGCTGACCCCAAATAGGCATTTCCTGCTCCTACTAGTAACGATTTGGTGACTCTCTCTACCTCTGCTCTTTCTAGATCATTCCAGATCTAGCTCTGCTGCCAGTGGACTCACTGCTCACTTGTCCAGTTGACAGTCTCAAGTGCGAGAATCCAATCCAATCAAAATGCATGCAGTGAGCACCTACTGTGTTCCAGGTACTATTCTAGAGATCAGAATATGATGGTAAACAAAACGAGGCTAACACCCTAGGGGGAGAGACATCCATGAGCAGATGGATACCGTGCCAGGTGGCTACAGGAAGACCAAGAATGCAAGGTGGAGGGGGATGGGAATAGAGAGATGGGGTGGAGGACTTATCAAGACGGACCAGGAGCTCTGAAAAGGTGACACTGAGGCAGAAAACTTACTGAGGCAAAGGGGTGATACTTGCAGGGCTCTAGGGAAGAGCGTCCTGAGCAGAGGGAAGGGCAAAGGCCCTGGGGCTGGAAACTTGGGTGTGCTTGAAAAACGGCAGGATGGCCAGTGGGCTTCTATTGTGGGGGAAGCGGGGGCATGGGATAGAATGGACTAGAGGTTGGTGAGGCCACGGAAGGTTTTCTGAGATGGGCTATTTCCGCCTGTTTGGATGCTGGATGGTCCAGGAGAGGAGGAAGCATTCATGATGCGGGACAAAGCGGGGCCGTGGATGGAAAGGCATCCTTGAATAATATTTAAAAAATGTATTCACGGGACACTTGTTAAGAGTGGCAGACAGATTCTTTTCAAGTTCCTACAGAAGGAGAGAGGCTTGGTGCAGAGTTGAGCACAGCCTCAAGCACAGCAAAGACAGTTGGGGTTTTGCAGCCAACACGGAGTAGGACATCAGTTATGGAGTGTTATCAAGAGGGTCTTGATCAGATATCGAGGGCAGGGGTGGGGAACTTGGTCTGATATCAAGGGTGAGCAGATTCTTTGCTAAAACTGGGCGCAGCAGCCAAGGATGAGGCCAGTGGAGACGAGGGTGCGGAGGAGGCCAGAGAACATTGGTTCAAGGAGAGAGTCTGTGGCAGTGGGAGAGAAGGGATGGTTTGTATGTGCAGGAAGGGGCCGTTCCTGTTGGGATGGCTGGTCAGTGCAAGATGGAAGCAGGAAGGGGGAGATCCCCAGGCACACAGGCAGGTTGACGGACCCATGGCAGGACCACATTAGTTGTCACTGTCCCCGTGGGCAGAGCTGCTGCCCCCTGCCATGAAGAAAGGGACCAGCCTGTGGATGACTGCCCAGCCAGTTCCTACCTTGGGTTCATCAGCTACCATCAAAGGGCAAGCTCCCAAGGTCACCAAATAAACCAGAGGGAAGCAGGTTTCTCTGCTTCACCATCACGTTCAAGCAGACGCTGGGCCATCAATGCCGGGAGAACTTTCACATGTCCTGACATAGTTGGAGTGTGGTGTCCTCCAAATGTCATGTTGACATGTGATCCCCAGTGCTAGAGATGGGGCCCAGTGGGAGGTGATTGGGTCATAGGGGCGGATCCCTGAATTGGTGCCATTCTTGTGATAAGGAGCGAGTTCTCTGTTAGTTCACAGAGCTGGTTGTTTAAAAGAGCCTGAAGCTGCATGGTGGCTCATGCCTGTAATCCCAGCACTTTGGGAGCAGAGATGAGAGGATTGCCTGAGCCCAGGGATTCAAGACCAGTCTGGGCAACTTGGTAGACCTCGTCTCTACAATAAATCAAAAAATTAGCTGGGTGTGGTGGTGCACACCTGTAGTCCCAGTTATTATACTTGAAGGCTGAGGCAGAAGGATTGCCTGAGCCCAGCAGGTCAAGGTTACAGTAGCCCTGAGTGTACCACTGCCATATTTTATGTGAGACTCAGACTCAAAAAAAAAAAGCCTGGCACCTCCTTCTCCTTCTCTTGTTCTCACCATGTGACCCATCTGCTCCTCTCAACTTTCTACCACCACGTAAGCTTCCTAAGGCCTCATCAGAAGCCCAACAGTGCCAGTGCCATGCAGAACCATGAACCAAAATAAACCTCTTTTCTGTATAAATTACCCAGCCTCAGGTATTCCTTGATAGCAACACAAAGCAGATGGATACACATCCCATGGGAGAGGTCCTCTCAACTCTGCCCCTCCAAGATTTGGTGACTTTTCCAGCACCCATGGATCGCCACAGCAAGGAGTGTCTTTCAAGGACACTGGACTGAGTCTGCATTTAGATGGGACCTGAGGCAGACACGTGGATGTGTGCAGACACATGAAGGGTGAGGGTGCAGGACGTCACCCCCCACCAATCCCAAATGTCCACTCTGCAATCTAGACTCAGCTTAGGGACATTGCTACCCCTGCCATGACCCTGTGTGTGAAGCCCAGAACTTCCCACGTGAACCATATCCAGTGAATTAAAATCAAACATCACCATCGCAGCTCTTCTTCAGTGCACTCACACAAAAGGAGACTGTTCCTCAGCCACCCTGAGTAACTCACACCCCGCTGTCCACAACCCAGAGGGCAAGCGGAAGACATGGAGAAGTGAAGTCAGCTTATCGGGTGCCCTTTGTGAGTGTTAAGAGCGTGAGCTCCTGAAATCCTGGCTCAGCTTCCCTAGCTCACTGTATCTGAGATGGAAGTTCGGCAGGACAAGCAAGGCTAATTTCTCAAGACAACTAGCTGAGACAGTTTCTTTCTGAGCCCCCACAGAAAAAAGAAAAATAAACAAAAACAAGATGCAGTTGAGAACCAGTCAGAGCCAGCTAGAACTAAGACGGCAACTAATTTGCCTGCAACCTGACCTTGCCCCTCATTATGCACTCATTATAATACACTAGTATGCTAGATGACACACCCTCCAGCACCATGACAGTTCCAACCCTGCTCATTTATAGTAACAAACTGGGTGGAACTCCAGTTCTTAGAAATCTCCACCTCTTTCTTAAGGAACTTATGAATATTCCACCCCTTGCTTAGCATAGAATCAAGAGATAACTATAAAATAAAACCCCAGTGACATTGGACGGCTGTTCTTCCCAGAGAGTGGCCAAGGCTGCCCTGCCTACGGAACAGCCTGCTCTGTCATTTCCATCTACTTGCTTTCATGTTCCACCTGAGACATCAGCAATGTACAAAGGCTGCTCTGCCTACAGAGTAAGCTCTTTCTGTACCTCTTTTCTTTGAATGAGCTTACTTGCACTTTATTTCGGTGGCTTGCTCTTGAGTTCTTTCCTGCATGAAACCAAGAACACCCTTTGACCTCTCTGGCTGGACCCCAACTTTCCAAAACCTGAGCATGGCCACTGGGACACTTACCCTTGGGGACCCACCTCTCTGGTGCTATGTTGCTCATCAAAGCTGCATGTGTCACCGTCTGGAGAATGGTCTCGTGTTTGCTGGCCCAAGTTCTCCACTTGCCAAGAAGTAAAGCCACCCCACCCCCCTCTTCTGTTCACCTCTCCTAGTGGCCCTCTATGTCTGTCTTCGAAGGTACTACATTCCTCCTGCCATAGCATGCTGAAGAACCTTTACATTTGCTGGTTTTGGTGGAGCCCAGGATGTTGCCGGGGTCGCCAGCTGAACCACATCTGCATGTTTTATCCCAGATGCTACGTGGCCTTGAACTTCACACCATTTGACCTTGAGTATGTGATCCATGACACGCGGGAGGTGACTGTCTTGACAGATGTTAATCTCTTCTCTGTCAAAGAGGGGATGGGAGGCAGAGGCCAAGGAAAGCTGTGTGTGACTGACTCTGTCTGGTCTGTTGACAGTTTCCCAGCAAAGGGGAACCTCCCTGCTCTGGAGGATCCACGGGTTGAAAAACATCTGCAGAATTTCCCTCCAGTATATCTTGGCTCTCTCTTTTCTCCCTGGGTTTCCCCAAGGGGTGGGATGGGGCTGTTTCCAACAAACTATGGGGATTCCACAGTGGATAATGCAGACATGAGGTCCCTGTCCTCAGGGGTGTCAAGATAAATCTGAGCACAGAACCCAACACTTACCAGCATCCCATTCACACTGAGTAAATAAGCCAGTGACAGATACAAGGTGCCCATCAGTGAGGAGATTATGGTGGGTGTGAACAGGTCAATCCATTGAATTCCAAGTGGCCATTTCCAGACATCAGTGACAACTTTCCCGACAGCCAGGTGATATCGTCACTGAATCCCACATCGAGATGTAACCCCAGGTGAGAGAGTGTGATAAGGTCCAGGGGACAGGGACAGCAGTGATCAAGGTTGAGCTGGTTCCTCCCCCAAGGTGCCCCGAATAGGGCTCCTGGCTTCAGACAGACACAGAGTCCTCGCCGGCGTGAAGTCTGCTGGGAGAGGCATGGGGATGGTGCATGGTACAGAGCTAGCAAATGAACCAGCAAGAGGATGAACTAAAATACTTCTCCAGAATGAAGCATGCTAGGGAGAAGATCAGGGTGATGCATCCACAAGTGATGGAGGGAGGACCGCTTCAGGGTGACTGGTCAAGGAGGACTCCTCAGAAGTCTGGAGGCAGGGCATTCCAAACACGAAGAAGAGCTAATGCAAAGGCCCTGAGGCTTGTGCAGGATCCAGGGGGAGGAAAGACCAATATGGTCAGACAAAGGGAGCAGGAAGGAGCATGCTGGGGGGGGGGGCGCTAGAGGGGCCGGAAGAGGTCTGTTTTTCTAGAACCTTGCAGGCCACATGAAAACTGAGTTTCTTCCATGTGCAAGGAACGAGTTTCAGCAGAACATGACATGCCTAACTGGTATGTAACACTCCTCCTGGCTACTCTGTGAAGAATGCATCAAAAGGCGGCGTTCATGACACCACCCGGAGCCAGGTACATCGGGCTTTCTTTGTGCTCGATTGCCAATGGAAGCACTTTCTACATAACTCACATTTTACAGATGGGGAAACTGAGGCACAGAGGGGTTAAGTATGTTGCCCAAGGTCACACACTGAGTAGGATTCAAACCCAAGGAGATGATGGGGAAGGCCAGGCAGTTGTCCGGCCATGAGAGGACCCAGGCTTGGGCCAGGGTAAGGCCCCAGGCATGGAGGGAGGCTGACAACGGGGGAGGCTGGGGAGGCAGAGCTGAGGGGACTTGCTGGTGATGGAATGGTCGTTGAGGGATAAAAGGCATCAGGAAGGCGTCCGTGACCCCTCTCACACCCACCTGTTCGTGCACACCCTCAGGGTCATCCTCAGACCAGAGGCAGGTGCTCGGCTGGGCAGAGAAGCCATCATCTGGCCTCTAAACCTGCTCCCTTCACATGCCCCGGAGGGCTGCCTGCCAAGCACTGACTTCTTTTCAGAGAAGGAGCAGGTGCACAAGCGGCAAGATCATGTTTCATCATGACCTGTCACCAAGGGGTCATGCATGGGACAGCGTGCCTTCCCCAAACCTGCCGCCTTCCGGCACCCCGACGCTAAACACAAAGTGGGATGTTGAAGAACCTTCTGTGGGGCATCGAAGGCTCTGGGAACCGAGCGTGAAAGAGGGCATCTCATCAGGGGACGGGGTGGGGCAGGCGGTGAGGAACCTTGCCTGCCATGTGGTGAAGTTTATTACTGTTGGATCAGAACAGGGTTGGAGGCAGGGGTGCTCCTAGGTAAGAAGGCAGGACCCATCCCCACTGAGAGCCCTGGCGGTCAGACCTGCGTCTCGGAATTCATCTTTGTGTCTCCAGGACAGTAATGGAAGTTGAACAAGTGAAGGAAGGGGGAGAAGTGGAGAGGGCACTGGGTGAGTCAGTGGCAGGGACGTTAGGCGGGATGCTATCGCAAGTGACAGAAATCCAAACTGGACCGGCTCCCGCACCAGGGTGGGCCTGTCCGTTCCCATAGCTGCAAAGGGTGAGGGTCACCCCAGGGTTCTGATAACTGTTTAAGGTGCCTCTGCCCCCTCACCTCAGCCCTGCATGCATGGCCTCCTTCCCTGACTCCCCCACTCCCCTGGGGAGACCTGGGCACCAGCAGCCTGCTAGATCCACACAGGGCAAGGAAGGGGTCCCTGGGAGGAAGCCAGACAAGGGCAGATGACACAGCTGGAGTCCATGTTCCCCGAACAGTCCTGAGTCCTCTGACCTAAGTCATCAGGCCAATGACAGGGTGCACGTGGCCACTGAAGCCTCATGGATGCATGGGGCTGGCCAGCTTTGACCATCTCCAAGGCCTGTGCATGGCCCTCAGACCCTTCTTCCTTGGTGATCTTGGGTGGACCGGAGCTCCAGGGAGCTGAGCTGCGTGGCCCCTGCACATTCCGAAATGCACAAGACCCAGTGGGGACCGACTGTTGTGAGTAAACTGCTCCTTGATTTACACTCCCAATGTTTAAGTTCTCCAGGTTGCTTTTCACACATAAGGGTCTATTTGGTGTATGTTTTTTTCAAAAGAAATCATTTCCTGAGCCAAATATGAATTGTCACCAACTTTCAGCAGGCCAGAGACAAAATGCACATGCATTAAAACACCATGAAGCAAACAGCCTTTTAAGAAAGGACAGAAATTGCCATTTGATTTTCATCTTAGCCTGTTATAATAATTTTCAATTTCACGACATTGCAATTATCGGGTAGTTAGAGAACGTCTCTGGCAACCTCAGCAGGAGGTCCCCAGTGCCCCAGACAAAGCATTTGGAAACACAGGGCAAGCAGGCGCAATTTGACCCTCTTAAATGCTGGGCCCTGGAATGGGGGAACAGGATGTTCGGCCCCTGCCTGCCCCGTTCCTAGGTCCAGGGGAGACAGGTGACACCATCAATGGGAGGACACAGTGCCATACTTGTTACCCAGCCAGCAGGCCTTGTTTGACCTTGAGCTTGACCTCCCAGACCACTTGGCAGCATTTGGAGTGCTGCCCAGGCAATCTCCTTCAGGATCTGGGAGCCCTAGGCCCTGCTGGTGGCCCTCCCGCCCCTGACCTCTCTGCTGGCTGGGTTTCCCTGAAGGAGGGAGAGCCACACCCTGGTGAGCTACTGGAGACTTGAGGTGGCCCTACCCATCACAAAATGCTGTGGGGTGTGTCCCCTGGGAAGAAGGCCAGTGGGCTCCAAGATACCTGAGCGGAGTGGAGGGGATGTCCCCTGGAAGCATCTACCTTGAAACTCTGGGCCTGGGTTTAGGGTCTTGAGGCTCTTGGGGCCCCAGGAACGATCCCCAGTTCATGGAACAATACTGTCACCTCCCCTTGGCAGAAGCCTGTGAAAAGGGGAGCCAAGCACCAGGCACTTGGAAGCACAGAGCTTTGAGGCGAGGGCCTGATCATTCCAGAACAGTGGGAGAAAGAGCAGGTCTTTGTCTCACCCCCTTCGCTCTGGAGGGGCTCCTCTGGTTTTGTGTCATTTTGGTGGAAAGACAGCACCTCCCTCCTCCCCCCCACACCCACTCTGTGCAAACCACCAAGAAGTGCGGTGCTCAACCCAGCCAGCTCCTCCCACAGGGGAAGGCGGGATGCAACTGTTGCCTTCTCTAGGATCCAGCGGATATTTATGGTTTGTTAATGTTATTGCAAAAATCTCTCTCTGATGAAGTCGGCTTGGGTTGTATAAATTAATGACCTCAGGTAGGACAGCTAGGAGCATTGCTCGGTCCCTGCCAGAAATACTGCACATCAGCAAAAATACTGTCATCAGAACCACGCTGGAGAAATAACTCAACCATTAGCGGTGAGCACAGAGAGGGGCTGTGCATCCTGGCACCTCCAAGGCAAGCAGAGCCCAGGCAGAAGCAGGGTCCTGGACGCAGGGGCGGGGTAGTCCCGCTAAGAAGCTCCACACCCAAAACTCTGCCAGGCTGCCACCTGCACCAGGAGGGGATCCAACTCATGGGCAACCCCAGAGGTCTTATTCCTAGCTGGCAAGGATGGCCCTCGGGCACCGTGTCCAGCTGGTCAGATGTGCACAGCCTCAGGCTCAAAGAGCACCCCAAAAGGTGAGCAACAATGGTGGGAAAGCCAGGGGCTGGACTTAGCTCATGGCCCACTGCCGGCCTTAGCTAGATGTTCCTCTGCTGCCAGGAGAGTATTCTCCCGGCCCAGGCTCTGCTGATGCTCCTGTCCCCAGTCCCCCATGTCCAGCTACATTAGAAACTGTAGGGGAATCTGAGAAGCTGTGTGCAAGGACAAGCCTGGGGTGCAGCTTGGGCCCTCTGTCCTCGGACTCTCTGTCCTGCCTCCCCAGGCCCACACTCTCCAGTTCCCAAGAGCACAGGTATGCACACACTTGCACACACATGCACACACGTGAACATGCAGGCCATACACATGCACACATGTGCCCACTCAGACACAAATGTATGTGCACACGCATGCACATTCATACATGCACATGCACACACATGCATGCATGCAGGTGCATGCCCATACATGCACACAGGTGCACATGCCGGCCATACACATGCACGCACACATGCACACTCACGCATGCAAATGTATGCACACACATGCACATGCACACATGCACATCTATACACATGTACACACATACATATGCACAAACACATGCAAGCACAGGATTATGCAGTTCAGAGCATCTGCCTTTATATTAAGAAGATGAGGGCCCTTCCTTCTTCACAAGACACCTGGGTGCCAGGTGAGGAGGAGGAAGGTGCTTCCTCGCCGAGGGGCAGAGGGATATGGAACCCAGGAGGGGCAGCAGCACTGCAGGACCAGACCAGCACCCCAAGCTTGCAGTTTGCCCCTTCCCTCAACTTAGACACTGGGAGAGCAGCCCAGGGGCCCAGCCTGCTAGGTCTGACTACAGCCATCAAAGGAGAGGCAGGCTGGCCAGTGGGGTCTGCTGAGGCCAGACCCACCTGTCTGCACCCATCCCCAAGGCCCTTAGCCACAGCTGACCCTTGATGTCAGGGTTACTGTCAGTCTAACAGCAGAGAAAAGACAGAGGTGTCGAACCAAGAGTCCACTCAATTGTCCATTCGTGTTTCACTAGGAATGAACTTGGCCACCTGAATTCCCGAGGTGGGGAGGGGACTGAAGACCAGGTGGTGAGCTGACACCAGTGTGACCAGGAAGGGTAACCCACCTGGGACGCCAAGAGGGTTGGAGCTTAGCCAGCCCAGATACCCAGTCTCCTTTCCCTCCATCACTTCACCTTGTCCTAAAGTCATTTCCTTCAGAGTCACTGGAATGAGTCCAAGTGGAACCACGGGGAAAGGCACACAGGGTTGGAACTGAGCCCAGAAGCCTGGGGACACTGACCACTGCCAGCTGTGATCTCGTAGCAATGGCTTCAACACCCTGAGCACTAGGCAAGGAGTTCAGTGTTAAGGAGGACCCAATGTCACAGAGATGGAACAGGAAGAACCTTGTCCCTGCCAGGCCCCAGTGACCAAGCGTCTCATTTCTTTTTTTTTTTTTTTCAGTTGGAATCCCACTCTGTCGCCCAGACTGGAGTGCAGTGGCCGCTCCCAGCCACCGCAACCTCTACCTGCTGGGCTCCGGCGATCCTTCCGCCTCAGCCTTCCAAGTAGCTGGAACTACAGGCGTGCGCTACCACGCCCGGCTAATTTTCTGATTTATTGTAGAGATGAGGTCTCACCAAGTTGCCCAAGTGGGTCTCGACCCCGCGGGCTCAGGCAATCAGCACCTCAGCCTCCCAAAGCGCGGGGTTACAGGCTAAGCCACTGAGCCCGGCTGCATCTCACTTCTAAGCTCTGTGGTCGCAGGGGGCCAACCCTCAGGAGGGCAGGTGGAGACTCCCTCCTGAGAGGAGGAGGGGCTGGCCTGGGACAAAATGTAAATACAGACAAGCGGAGACCAGATTGGCCCAATCCACCCCACGCAGCCTGGGTCCCAGGACAGCCTCAGGATCTGATCTCCACTCCGTCCTGAGATCTGCATGCACAAGTCCCTCAACCTGGAGTGGCCTTCCCTCCTTCCTTCCCAGTGAACTCCAATTCCTCATTAGGGCCCAACTCAGATATGCCCAAGTTCAGTTCTACACACACCCATCCCACATCTCTCAGCTCCCACCTGGAAGGATCCCCGTCCATACACCCCTCGCTAGCTTCCTCCTGCCAGCCAGAGACAGCAGCCTGGCTGCTGCAGAACAAACCACACCACGCTGGAGGTCTGGACACCACAGTGGACACCACTGGCGCTGACTCTTTCTCATGAGTCTGTGGGTTGGCCGAGAGGTTCTTGGGGTCATGTCTGTCTTGGCGGGGGCTGGCACGTCAGGGATGGCCTCACCCACAGGTCCAGGGCCCCTGCAGGGAGGCCCAGCAGGTTGGATACACTGCTCACGTGCTGGCAAGAGACGAGAGGCTGTGCCCTTTGCAGGGAAGCACTGCCCAAGCTGCAAGTCCCTCCTCCTCCTTCCCCCAGGCTTTCTGGAAGAATGGCCTGTGGTCGAGCCCCGGGGTTAGAGTGGGAGGACACGGGCAGGATATGGGTTCAGGAAAGAGTAATCCAAATGGGACCATTATTGCAACAATCTACCCTACTTCCTGCCTGGAAACCCTGGCTCCCTAGAATGAAGCAGGGACGACCTGGAATTCCAAGAGGGTCAGGAGGAAGCTCAGAGGAAGGGACAGGCCCTGAAGGAGCACAGAGAGCAGAGGGAAGGGGTGCACTCTGCAGACTCCGGGATGCTAGAGCAAAAAGCACAGACCACACCCTGATGGGCAGATGTGGGTTTTTCTGCAGCACAGCTGTGCCCTACCACCCCTGAGTCCACACTAGATCAACCCTCAGGCTCCTTGAGCTGCTCCCCAAAATGCTGGTTCCTGGTCTGACCTCTGCAGAGTCGTACTAAAAGAGGAGCAGCCAGCAACCAAGAATCCTCAAAAAAGTGTCCTGATGCTCACCCTGAGGACGTCCCACCTGCTCCTTCTTCCTAACCCCGGAGCTCTGGGATCCTCAGCCTCAGGGCATCCAGGGCTGGTTCCAGTCTATTTTTCTAGAATTTTCTCTTGCTGCCCCTGCCCACCTCCACACTCCCCCACACTGGGTTCCACACTGGATCTCCAGTCGGTCCCTCCTTCACCTTTGATCATGCTCTTCACTTTTCAAAATGCTCTTTTCTATCCAAGAAATTCCTATTCATCCCCTAAGGCCAGCAGCAATGTCGCATTCTCTGTGAAGACCCTGAGTCTCCCAGGTTGGATGAGCCCCCTGGGGTGCCTGTGTGCAGGGCTGTGCCCACGACAGCAGGTCATTCACCCTCCGGGATGGGAGTGCCCACCCGACAGAGACCAAGTTGTGACAATACACGGTGGCTCCCTCAGCCCCGGCTCAGGGCTGGGCACAGGGTATGCGTGAGACAGTGATGCTGAATAAATGAAACCCATTTCCCTTTGCTCAAGAGATCTAGAGAAAGCTTTGGCCTAGGCTCCAAGGTGGGCTGTGCCCCTAACCATTGCTCTCCAGGGTCTCTCCATCCCCAACCCGCTGGCTCAGGCCCGTCGATGGACTCGCCCCTGCACTGCTCTCCCTGGGCACAGGCGAGCACTGAGGGCAGATGGGAGTGGAACAGGAAGACTATGCCCTGACCTTTCCAGGGGTAATTATTACTCCCAGGACCTTGAACTGCATGTCTTCATTAGGTTACCAAATAAATTATTACATTATTACATTTTAAGTTGACAAGTAAATCTTATTATAAAAGTGTAATGACACTATAAAAGACATTTTATTCATCGCTTCATCCTCTTGTTCCCGTTGACACTTCATTACCACTCCCGCGACATGGAGAATGAAAGCATTAATTTGGCAAATCGATGAAAATCTTTCGGGAGCTGGGATTTCCAAGACCTGCCCCTGGAGCCCAGGTGACTGCTCAGGACAAAGGTCCCCATCCCGGGGGGGCTAAAACAGCCCTCAGAGCTCTGGGGCCAGCTTCCTTCCGCATGAACACCCCAGGGAGGGGCTACCCCAGCACCATCCCTGATGTGCCTCCCCCCCAGTGCTGGTCCCTGAGATTCCTGCCAAGGTCCAGCTGGCCCATCCTACCTGCTACTTTGGACGGTCTTTTAACAGAGCTGGTTGTGTGACCTTGAATAAGTCATTGCACACGCACTCCTCTATATTTAAAACAGGACAATGAAACTAGCACCCACAGGGCTGTTTATGGGGATGAGGTGAGGGGGGCGTGTTATGGGTAAAAGCATCTACTCTGGATTCCTGCTCCACCTCCAGCTAGCTCTGTGAGCTGAGATGACAGGCCTGACCTCTATGCCTCAGTGTTCCCTTCTGTAAAGTGGGATGGTGTGCAGAGCAGAGAAGTTAGCACACCGTGGGCTGTGCTGCTATTGTCCTGTACAGCCCTGGGTCCTGGGGAAACAGGAGGGAGGGATGAGGGAGGAAAGTCCCACAGGGACCTCATCTTGATGAACAGACAGGAACAACAAGAGAGAGGGGGACAGTCTAAGCCCAAGATAAGGGTGTGGCACAGCTGTCTAGGGGACACCTGGCAAGGACCTGAGAGCCTTGATGCCCAGAGACAGCGCCTGCGGGGCAGGTATCCTCTCTTTCTTTTCTTCTCTCTTTCCTCATCTTCCTGTGTCTCTCTCTGTCTTTCCCTCTCTCTCTCTCCCACTCTGGGCTGGCTTGTGGAGACTGGTCCTGCCTGCCTCCCACTTTCTCTGTTTTTCAATTACTTGATGGCCTCTACTACTTTTATCATGGAAAAAACACATACAGGTATATAGATATAGGTAAGACAACAGCACCTGCTCCCTCCTCCTCTCTGGATCCATAGGGCGTGCTCTGTCTCTCTCTCTCTCTCTCTCTCTCTCTCTCTCTCTCTCTCTCTCTCTCTGTCTGACTCCCTCCTTGTCTCCCTGTCTCTCTGTCTCCCATCTCTCTCCTTGCTTCCCTCTAGCCTTATCTCTGTCTCTACATCTCTCTCTCTCTTCAGTGATGGATGTGTTTTTTTAAACTGCCTATAAGTTGGAAATTGTGCTATTTCAAACAGCTCGATTAAAGTTGAGTTTTTTTTTAGGTTGATCATTTCCCCTTCTTTCTACCACTATTAGCAGGATGCAAGAGACATTTCTAAGTAAGCCACTTGAGACTGGGAGACAAGTAGTAAATGATCTCTACAGAGCTGCAAGGAAAGACCAGAAAGCCATGGAGGGAGGCCAATGAGACAGAAGCAGGTGTGCCACAACCCAGTGAAGCCACACCCCTACGAAGCCACGGCCTTGCTAAGCCACCCCCCCTGAAAGCCACACCTGAAAAGCCACACTACCTGCCCACTCTTGATGCCTTGCCATGCCCACTGGATCACCCAGACCTCTTGAGGACAGGCCCCAAAAGAAGCTGTGTCCACCCTCGCGTGACCCTGAGGTGCTTGAGGTTGGTCAGGCTAGGATGTTGTCCCTACAGGAGGACCGTGGGAAGGCCGCAGGTGCATTCCTGTAACACAGGGCGAGGTTGGGGGCTGTGGTGCCTGGGTCTGGACCAGAGGAGTGTGGGCTTTCCAGGGCCTGGTGGATGGAGCTGTCTCAGGGGCAGCCCATTACGGCGGGCCTTAGAGATGGGAGTCGCTGAGGCCAAGGGCTACTGAGCCAACCATGGGGCTCACATTCAGGACGGCCCCAGCCAGTGGCACCATCCTCAGGCCAGCCCAGCAAGAAGGCCCAAGATGGGCTGAGCTGGGACATTGGGCTCCCACAGATGACAGCACTTATTCAGGATGCAGGCACCATGCACCAGCAACGAAGAGGAGGCAGGGACGCTGGCCTGGTCCCCTTCACTCCTCGAGTTGCTGCTGGGTGGGACAGAAAAAAGGTGCAGGGCCCAGAGCTCGCAGGGCTGGGACATCACTAGGCCTTGGAGGAAGAAGCAGAATTCCTCAGAGAGACAGAGCCCGGAAAAGGGCCTCCAGGGGACATTTGGGAAACAGAAGCCTCCTGGACAGCAGCCTGTGTGCTCCAAATCACCCCACAACCAGCCCAGACTGCTGTCCAGGAGGCTTCAGGAAGCAAGTGCACGCCAGAGAGAGGCAGGCCGGGCCTCTCTGAGGAGGGCGGCCCCTGCTCATTCTTTAGGGGCCTCCTCCACTGCCTTCACTGTCTCTCCTCCTGTTTCCTCTCCCTCCCTCCCTCTTCCCCTTTTCCCCTTTCTCTCTCCCTTCCCTTCTCTCTCCCTCCCCCCTCCCTTTTTCTCTCCTCCCTTTCACCCCCCTCCCCTCTCTCCCTCCTCCCCTCACTCTCTCCCTTCCTCTCTCTCTCCCTCTCTTCCCCCCATCTCTCTTCCACGGCACAATGGCCATCACTGGGCTCACAAAATCAAATATCTGAAAGATGTTAGGAACTTACCTTGGTTTCTATGGCAACATGAGAATAATTCACATTTCCCAGCCAAACTGAAGGCGAACACATTTTTCCTCCGCTTTATGGGTGGCCAATTATTTTTAATAGCTGGGTCAGTGGCGGACATCCCTGGGTCCTCTGTCCTCATTAGCATTCTCAGGTGATGGCACGTGAGGACAGTGGTCACCAAAAGTTTATTAAGAGACTCCAACCTAGAGTGGGGAGCAGGGATGCCCTTCTGCGACTCGTCACCCGAGAGAGCCAGTTCAGGCCACCCTCCCTGCTGTGGGGCCCTGGTATCTCCACCCTGCGGCCTCTGACTCTGTGACAATGACCAAGGGCCTGGTGAGACCCTGTGGACTCTTATGTCAGTGTCCTCGCTTATGGGCATGTGGTCTTGTATGTCCTACTTTGCTTTCTGCCCCTAGAGTGGAACCATAATACCTACCTGCAGATCCATGACTGGCAGAGAGTAGGTGTCCAATAAATGCTTACAGAGTAAAATGACCAACCAATCCACATCCATGCGGCCAGGCCAACCTCATCATGCCACTTGCTGAGTAAAATCTCTCCTCCCCAGTTGGTCACTGAGACAAAAACTGACTGGGCATCCCTGAGACTTCTGTCTCGACAGATGGGGAACAGGTGTGCAATGCCAGAAAGCCAAGAGCAGAAACTCAGTCATTTGGGTCAGCCCGGGCCACCCCCAGTGTAGAGCCCTGGCCTCCTTGGCCTCTCTCTGGACTCCATTCCCTTCGCCTCTCAAATATTGTCAAGGATTCGCTCTGTGCCTGGCCCTGTACTAGATGCTGGGACACAAGAATCAACAAGACAGGCACAGTTCTGCTCCTTGAAGTTGGTGGCCCACCTGGGAGAAGGCCCTAGACTAGCAAACAACATGATTCTTCTAGGTGGTGAACCGTGCCCTGAAGAAAATGAAACAGAGTGAGAGAGCGAGAGAGCAAGAGAGAGTGAGAGAGAATAAGAGAGAGAGAGCGTGAGCGTGAGAAAGAGAGAGTGGGGCGGCTCAGTGGCTCAGCCTGTAATCCCAACACTTTTGGAGGCTGAGGCGAGTGGATTGCCTGAGCTGCAGGTTCGAGACCAGCCCGGACAACTTGGTAAGACCTCGTCTCTACAATAAATCAAAAATTAGCCGGGCATGGTAGTGCACACCTGTAATTCTGGCTACTTGTAAGGCTGAGGCAGAAGGATCGCCGGAGTCCAGCAGATCAACGCTGGGTGGCTGTAAGTGTGCCGCTGCAGACTCCAACTCAAAAAAGAAAGAAAGAAAGAGTGACGGCAAGAGCCAGAGAGGGCGAGAGAGAAAGTGTGAAAGACAGAGAGAGAAAGAGAGAGAGAGAGCACAAGAGAGAGTGAGAGCACGTAAGAGAGAGCAAGAGTAAGAGAGTGAGAGTGAAAGAGTGTGAGGGAGAGTAAGAGAAGAGAGGGTGCGCTCGGGTGCTGGTGAGGGCTGGATGGAGCAGGTGCCTGGGAGCCAGCCCTCTGAGGACCAAGCCCTCTCCTTCCTGAGCAGCCTTGGACCTATGTCCATGGGCCTTCTGCCTCCTTGTGGGTCACGCGTGTTCCCTCCAGGAGGGACAAGTGGCAGACGCAGTTCTGCTGTCACCCCGCCTCCGTGCAGCAAAGTCCCCACCCCCCAGCCTTCAACAAGTTGCGGGTACAGGCTCCCCAGAGCCAGGACCAAGTCTTTTGTGTTTTTTTTCAAAATCAATTTAAACATTACAGAAAATAAAATGAATAATTTAACACACACTCTTACATCCACAATCCAGGATTAACCCCGCCCAGCTAATGTCTGGTGGTATCTGAATCATCATGTTACAAGAAATAAAATATAACACAAATATAATTATATGTAAATGTAAATATAAATATAATTATTTAAAATACACACGCACGTAAATTATATTTCTATTCATAATTCATAAATATAGTATAGACTATATAATCGAAATAAAACATGCGGTTAATGCCCCTGTCACCCCCACCTCACCTCGCTTCTCACAATCACAACAGTGGGGTGTCCGTGTTTCCATTCGTGCTTTATTTTTTCCAAATATTAATATATTCACAAATAACGCCCACATACAGGTCAGAGACTTGGGAAGAGTGGGCAGGGGCCCCGAAGTAGAAGAGCTGTGTGTCCTGGGGTACCTTCGTTATTTCTCTGAGCCTCAGGCTTTTCTTCTGTGAATCAAAATGAGAACAGCGACTCCCTGATGATGCTAGGGTGACCAGGGTCATCCAGGTAAGGCCTGAGAGAGCCACATGAACACTCCGAGGGCTGGTTGGTGGCTGCACACTTACTTTCTCCTACAGGTATTGTTGCCTGGTCTCTTCATGCTGATCGAATACATCATACAGTTCATTCACCTGAACTCGGCATCACATCCTGCCATGTGAGTGGGCATCTGACATTGTGTTAACCACCGATGGAATGATGTTCGGTGTTTCCAACTTTTGTCCTTTTCAGCCACACAGCACACGCCCCAGGGCATTGATCATAGGTGAGATCTCTAAGCCCACACTGGCTTCATTTGCACCCTGGACTCCAGGTGTCTCTGAGGGTGTGTGTCACCTCTCTGCCCCCTCAGAGGGAAAGAATTCCTTCCTCTCCCCATCCCCATTAGGTCACTGGTCCTGCTCTAACGTCTCTTTTGGGAGCCTGAGATCTGAGTGCGCCTCCATTCCATGTTTCTGTGACCGTGTCTGTGTCTGTTTCTGTGTCTGTGACCTCCCAGTGGTTGTTCAGGCTCAGGTGTGCCTGGGCTCCCCTGGGACTTTCCCACACTACCTGGTCCTCTCACTTCCTTTATCTTGTGGAAACCCAGCTCCTCTCCCTCAGTCACCTTTCTGCCCTCTGGCTTGGTGATGCTTTTGCTAAGCTATTTTCTCCAGCTCCATTGGAGAAGACACCATATTCTCTTGACAGCAAGGTCCCTGCTGCATTGTTTTTATTTGTTTAAGAATAAATTCCTCTCCTAGTTTGGGTCATTAAACTCTAAGGCCACGGTCATAGGTCTGTAATTAACTGGAACAATCTGAAGGAGAGGCCAGTCTTTTCTTCCTTGAGATCTGAAGCCAGTTCAAAAGTACAAGGACAGGGAAGTGGGCCTCCCTCCCATTCACCTGGCAGACCCTAATGATTTACACACAAAAGTTGCTTCATTAGCCCCAAAGCACTGAGGAGGCCTGGGGGCCTTCAGGACTCCCAGCCAGCAACCTTGATGGGAAAAATAAACACATCATAAAAATCATAAAAGCAGCAAATAACTCCCCTCTGTGACTGCCTCTGGTCCCAGCACTGCCCCCACGCTGTTCCCCATACACCTCTGCCAGGTGCAGCTGGCAGGTGCTCCTGAGGCCCAGACCCCCGAGCCACGCTTGGTCAAAGTCTCCCCCACCCCCACTTCCCAGCTAGCAAAGCCCACCTTCATGGTTCCATCAAGGAACCAGCAAGCCGCAAGGCAAGACCCTGACTTGGCCTGGGTCAGGTGCAGCCACGGCTTCAAGCCCGCCCCAGCTGTGCCAGGAACCCCAACCTCATGCATTATTTTCCTCCCTAAATTCTGATCCATCCCTGGGGTCAGATGCCATGAAACCATCTAAGCACGGTGCCTTTGGAAAGAGAGAGCCTGAGACTACTCATTCAAGTTATGTAGTGATTATTGATGATTTCAGGGTTTTTGTTTCCTTTATAAGTCAATTTTTGTAATTTGCATTTTTCTAGAAAATTGTCCATTGCAGCCCGGTTTTCAAATGTATAGGTACAAAGCTGCTTATAGAATGTGCTCATGATTTTTTAAAATTAGTAGACTCCATTTTTAGAGCAGTGTTAGGTTCACAGCAAAATTAAGCAGAAAGTCCAGTTCCCCCGTATTCTCCCCCATACACAACCTCCCCCAATATCCACATTCCAAACCACGTGGTACATTTGACACAATCGGTGACCTACACTGTCACTATTATCACCCAAAGTCCAAGGTTGACATTAGGTTCACCCTTGCTGTTGTTCATTCTGTGGATTTGGGCAAATATATAACCCTATGTATCCAACATTACAGAGTCATGTAGAAAAGTTTCATGGCCCTAAAAGTCCTCGGGGCTCTGCCTATTCAACCCCCTACCCATCCCACCCCCAGTCTCGGGAAACCACTGATCTTTTAACTATCTTCATAGTTTTGCCTTTTCCAGAACATAAGACAGTTGAAATCATAGAGTATGTAGGCTTTTCAGATTGCCCTCTTTCACTTAGCAATATGTATTAAGATTTCCTCCATGTATGTTCATGGCTTAATAGCTCACTTCTTTTTATCGCTGAAGAATGTTCCATTGTATGGATGTACCACCATTTGTTTATCCATTTACTTATTGAAGGACATCCTGGTTGCTTCCAAGTCTGAACAATTATGGATAAATATTTATTTGTAGCTTTTTGTGTTTGTAAGTTTTCAGCTCGATTGGGTGACTACCTAGGAGTGTGACTGCTGAATTATATACGACATGTAGCTTTAAAAGAAACTGCTGATCTGTCTTCCAAGGTGACCGTGCCATTTTTCATTCCCACCAGCAGTGAACAAGAGTTCCTGTTGCTACACATCTTCGTCAGCACTTGGTGGTTTCGTATTTTGGATTTTGGACATTCTGGTAGGTGTACAGTGGTTACCTCATTGTTGTTTTGATTTGCAACCCTCTAATGACACATGATGCTGAGCATCTTTGCTTCTTTTCTATCTATAAATCTTTTTTGGTGAGATGTCTGTTCAGATCCTCTATGTTTTAATCGGGTTGTTCATTTTCTCATTGTTAAGTTATAAGAGTTCTTCTTTTCATTTTGCACAGCAGTCCCCAAACGGATACGTCTTTTGCAATTCATTTCTCCCAGTCTATGGCTTGACTCTGTTCAGTTGATGCTTACGAAGTTGAAAATATCTTCAGCATCTGTAGTTTTTGCTTCCTTTCTTTTTCTTATTACTGTTGAATTTTATTCCTTAGGAGTTTGTCTCTTTGTCGTTCGACAAACATTATTCAGCTCCCACTGTAGGTAGGTGTCGTTTCTAAATGCTGGAGATTCAACAACTGCAAAACAGGCGCAAATCCCCTCCCTTCTGGAGCTTACACGATGAGTGTTTCTTAAGTCAACTTTGGTTTTGTCAGTCATTTCCATTATTTGTGTTTCTTTTCTACCCCCAATAACTTCTACTTCTATATTTATTATGCTATGGTCTTCTTTATTTTTTAACTTTTATTTTCCCATTGGTCCATTTTTTTGTTTTTTGAGTTGGGGTCTCAATCTGTCGCCCAGGCAAGAGTGCACTGGCACGATCATGGCTCACCACAGCCTCCACCTCCTGGGCTCAAGTGATCCTTTGCCTTAGCACCCTAAGTAGCTAGGACTACAAGTGCACACCACCATGCCCAGTTTTGTGTGTGTGTGTGTGTGCAGACAAGATCTCACTATGTTGCCCGTGCTGGTCTCAAACTCCTGGGCTCAAGTAATCCTCCCCACTCAGCTTTCCAAAGTGCTGGTATTACAGGTATGAGCCACCGAGTCCATCATTTTCTACAGATGTGTTAAAATATCCCATTATACTTGTGGATAGGTTGGTATTTCCTCATAATTATATCAATTTCTATTTTATGTTGAAGTTATGTTGTTCTACAGTTTTCATGGCTTGACCATATGAAACACCCTCTTCGTCCTCATTAACACTTCCTAAATAGGGTTTAGGGGAATACAGATATTCCCAATCACACTTTTTATTGGGTTAATATTTCCCTCATTTTTTTCTCCCATTTTTTCACTCCAAACATAAATAAAAATTTTGTTCTTGGTATACCTCTTGTCACTAATATGTTGGATTTTATGGAGATTTTTAAAGTATAAAATAGATGAGAGTAATTTATTTGTCATTGATCACTTACATATCTGAACTTGCTTGGGTCATAGGAATTAATACTCCCTTTTGATCATACTTCTCCTTTATGTGTTTTCTACCTCTTTTCTTGCCTTCTCAATTTTGTTTATTCTTTTTCTTTCTTCCCCTCTACTGGAAGTTATGCACTCTGTTTATATTCTTTAAAAAGTTATCCTTACATTTTAAAATATCTTCTGAATCTTCCATTTTCTAAGACACTCCAAGGAAAACCAGAGGAGCAGGTCCACAGCCCCTCACAGCAAGTCACTGTGGGCTCGGGGCTGGGGCTATTTCGCTGACTCATGTATTTTGCAATCATGACTGAAGAATCCCACTTCTAAACATCTATTATGGGAAAATATTCAGACATGTAGACGTTTATCAGAGCATCATTTGCAATAGTGGAAAAAAATAGAAGCAACTCGATATATAATAAGGAAATAAATGAATTATGTCGATCCATGCAACTGCATATCATGCAGTCATTAAAATCATGTTTTTGAAGAATTTTAATGACATGAGAAAATGCTTATGACAAATAGCATAACAAGATATCCCAAGCAGGTCTCTTTCTGTCTGTTTTGGCTGCAGCAAGTAGGAAATAGATGCTGCACGGCCAGGGGAGTTGCAAGGGAGGCCACGGGTACAACTCTCTGAGCAGGAGAGGGCACGTTACAGAGATAACAAGGCACAGCTACTAGAATGGCTAAGATGGACCACACCAAGTGTGGGGGCAGGGGGATGTGGAGAAATGAAATCCAGCATTGCCTGCTGGTGGAAATGTAAACTGAAAAAACTGCTTTGGAAAATAGTTTGTCGTTATCTGTTAGAGTGAAAGAAGCATGCCACATGGCCCTGCAGTTCCACTTCTGTATAAACACATAGGCATGTGTCCACTGAAACATGCATGCAGACATTCAGGCTCAGAGCATTATTATTATTTTTGAGCTGGAGTTTCGGTCTGTCACCCAGAATGGGGCGCAGTGGCACAATCATGGCTCACCACAGCCTCGACCTGCTGGGCACAGGTGCTCCTCCTATCTCATCCTCCCCAATAGCTGTGACTACTGCCATATATCACCACACCAGGTTGATTTTTGTAAAAAATTTTTTGTAGAGACGAGATCTCGCTATGTTTCCCAGGCAGGCTGGTCTCGAAATCCTGGGCTCAAGCAATCCTCTCGCCTTGGCCTCCCAAAGTGTTAGGATTACAGGGGTGAGTCACCATGCCCAGTCCAGAGCAGCATTATTTATAATAGCCCCAAATGGGACACATCCTCAATGTGCATCAGCAGTAGAAGGGACAAACTGTGGTCTCCTCATATGATGGAAAAGTAAACAGCAATGGAAAAGAAGGAACCACAGTTACAACCATCTGGAGATGCCCACTAACAGAAAGTTGAGCAAAAGAAGTTATTCACAAAAGAGTATATACTGTGTAACTCCGTTTATATAAAAAACATAAAAGTAAGCAAAACTGAAGTACACTTTAGAAGTCAGGGTAGTATGTCCTTGGGAAGGAGAAAGCACACAGGGAGAACCAGGACTGGGCCATGTTCTATTTCTTGTCCTGGATTGTGGTTACGTGGGTGTTTGCCTTGTGGTAAACCCGTGGAGAGACAGTTTTGAGTACTGCTGTCTTTTGTTAGAGTTATACTTCACAGTTTAATTGTAAAAACAAAAAAAAATCATTGCAAAAACTTCAGAAGAAAACATAAAGAGTGTGTTCGTTTACTTTTTTCTTTTGAGTTGGAGTCTTTGTTGCCTAGGCTGGAGTGCAGTGGCATGCTCATGGCCACCACAGCCTTGACCTGCTAGGCTCTGGTGATCCTTCTGCCTCAGCTTCCAAGTAGCCAGAGCTACAGGCATGTGCTACTTTTTTATTTATTGTAGAGACGAGGTCTCACCATGTTGCCCAGACTGGTCTTGAACCCGCGGGCTCAGATGTTCATTTTATATTGCTAACATGATATCACAAACACAGCCTATGGCCACACAGCTAGTACTGGTATTGGACCCAGAGAGCTTGTACCTTTTTTCCATTTCTTTCATTATTAGGGATGTGTCACTTTTACCACTTCTGTTTTTGAATAGCCTGTGTTTTGTACGTGTGCCCATTTTCACTGATTTCCAAGAACTCTATGAACTAAGGAATTTAAATCAATCTCACCCAGGTTCCCTGGATTGTCGTGTATCTTTTGTTTATAGAGGTTTTGGAGTGTCAGTGGTCACTGCAGTTTGCTTTTGTCATTTAGTCGTTTTCTATATTGCTTTTGCCATTGTCATCATGCTCAGAAAGCCCTTCACCACTTCTAATGATGAAGACAGTCATGTGTTTTTTAGTACTGTGGGCTTAATTTTTATATTTACATCCATTCATCTGGAATTTATTTGGGTATGCAAGGAGGGACCCCCAAAACCTGGAATTTATTGATAAAAAAGCGTATTTATTCTTACATCTTTAAACTTCAGTCACCTTCAGAGTATGCTGTTTGACGCAATACACCTATCGAGACTTTTTCCACTGCTCAAAACAGCTTGTGAACTCGTCAATTTTGATGGCTTTTAGTGTGTCTGCTGTTTTTTTTTTTTTTTTTTGAGTCGGAGTCTCACTCTGTCGCCCAGACTGCAGTGCAGTGGCTGCTCCCGGCCACTGCAGCCTTGACCTGCTGGGCTCCGGCGATCCTTCCGCCTCAGCCTTCCAAGTAACTGGAACTACAGGCGCGCGCTACCACACCCAGCTAATTTTTGATTTATTGTAGAGATGAGGTCTCACCAAGTTGCCCAGGCGGGTCTCGAACCCGCGGGCTCAGGCAATCCACTCAGCTCAGCCTCCCAAAGGCGTGGGATTACAGGCTGAGCTACCGAGCCCGGCTCTGCTATTTTTTGTTTCACCTCTTCCACATTGGCAAAATGTTTCACTTTGAGAACTTGGGGCGAGATTGGTGAATAGGGAGGGTGAAGCATGGAGTTCATGACGTTTTGGGTCAAAAACTGCTGAACACTCAGCGTGGTGTGGGGCAGGTGCGCTGGTAAATCACCCTTCATGAAATGGCCAAAGGGTTGAAAGAATCTCCCAAAAAAATTCACTGAAGCCGAATGCAGCCTCTCAAAACAACACTGATACCGACGGGTTCCTAAAACACTTACCTAGTGGGGGAAGCCTGTATTATAAGGGACCACCCTCCAAAAAATAAATTCATGATTTTGGGGTCCCCCCTCATATAATTTATTTCCCCTAAATGAATAATCAGCCTCATCTTGTCATTGAAGTGGACTCAGGGGCTGGATCCTTGCACCATCATGTAAGAGGCTGTGCACTCAACTCGGCCATCATTTGTCTCAAATCTTTTATGTCAGGGGCTGCAGGTGGGTGTGGAGGGGCTTCACATCTGAGTGGGGCAGACCCCGAGCCACCCATGACCCCACAGGGTGAAGTGCAGCACTGGAGGGAAGCCAAGGGGCCAGGGCTGAGAGGGGAGAGGAACAGCATTGCGGGCAGGGGCCAGGGGCCAGGGAGGCTCTGGGGAGGCCCCATGCCTCCAGGTGCCCTGAGAGCCCAAATACAGGGTGTATGGATCCAGCAAGAAGCCTCCAGCTCAAGGTGAATGGCACAGGCTGGCGGGGCTTGGTGCAGACTGAGACAGGTCCTGTCGCCCCTCAGCTCATCCCCATGTCCTAAACGGAGTTGGGGAGTTGTTTGCCCAAATACAGATGGGATTCCACCCATTTAGAACCATCCTAGCAACACCACACAAACACACTTTCCACCTAGTAGTCCTTCCAAAAGCACACACCACTCGAACTCCCCCACCTCTGCTCCCCAGGACCCCACCAGGGCCTGGCTGCCATAGGTCGTCTCTGGCACTTTCTGCAGCAGTGGGGGTAACAGACCAGGCCTCCCCTGCGAGTTGGGCAAGGTGAGGCACTCAGGGACAGGAGTCACAGCAGTTAAGGGCTGTCTCAGGGCCCTTGGGGCTCTGGCCACATTCAGGGGCAGGGTGTGTATGCACTGTAAAGACCCCGAGATGGGCTGAAAGAGCAAACCGCTAAGCCATGAACTCCAGGGAAGCGTGAAGGCAGGTGATGGCGGTCACAGCTGCCTAGCTGTGACCTAGAGCCTGAAGCCTTACACCTGGAGACTGCACGGACAGCTAATCTCCAATGTGCAGACCACACCAGCAAGGTCGGTCCATGCCCCGGGCCCTGGAGCCCAGGTAGACAGCTCTCCCAGCTCAGTCCTGTGCTGGGCCAAGGGCAAGAGAGGTGAATGGGCTCCCACCTTGTGGAGCCACCAGCCCACCCATAGGGAGTGGACCATACCCACGCAGGTCAGTGGACAGCACACTGCCGCCATGGAAGGGTCCCAAGTGTGGTATGGTATAGATGTGGGGTATTCAGAAGGGGGAAGGGCACCTCAAAAGCTGCCCTGGAAAACCGAGGCTCGATGGACCTCGCTTCAATGACACAGGGGAAAGGTAGTGCTTCAGTGTAGGGGTGGGGTCTGGAGGCAGGGGGAGTGTGTCCTGGGTCTCAGGAGTGGAAGGAGAAGTCCCCTTCCCCAGCACGGGCTCTTTTCACAGCAGGTGCTTGACAGATGTGGTTCGATGGGGAGGTCCCTCTTGTAGGAGCCGGGCAGGGCTCACCAAGGGACTGACCCTGATGCTCTCCTGTTCAGCCAGTACAGCATCTGTGCTTTGAGGGATCCCCTTCTACCTACCCGGGCAAGCAGCGTCCCTGTGCCACCTGCACAGCTGCACCTTCACCTCCCTGGAAAGCCTGGTAGGGGTCAGCAGAGGTGAGGCCTGGTGCACTGTAGGCAACCTGGAGTTCAGGCTGTCTGGCAGTTGTGGCAGGGCTGGGTCAAGGTGCCCTGTCCTCGAGAAGCAAATCCTCGAATCATGGGCCAAGGCTGCGGCTTGTCACTGCATTTTTATTCCAGGTTTTTTAGCACATCACATCCGGACAGCACACCCTGAACATTCTAGATCAGTCTGCTCATATGCAAGGCCTACGGAAAACACCCCTCACATTCAGACTTGGCGTTTACATACATATGAAAATACACGTGGGACTCCATGTAACTCTGTGGATGCTTCCTACTTGAAAAATAAGCTGCCTCAGAGGCAGGTCCTTTGCGACCCCAACGTTTTGGCCACATGGTGTGATCTGAGCTACAGAAGAGCCCAGGGTCCCTCTCAGCTAAGTGAGATGGGTTTTCCTGCTCAGAGCCATGGAGGCGGCTCTTTTTGTGACTGAGTCCCCCACATCTAGCCAAGGAGCAGGTGGGGAGGAGGTGGGGCATCTGGTCTGAAGGGATCCCCTGACCCTGGGGAGGGGGTGGGACAGCAGGCGTGGGGAAGGCTCTCCTTCTGTCTAAGGCAAGTCCGTCCCTCCACTGACTTGGGAGTATCTGACATTTGCACAGCATTTTGTGCTAATTTCTGTGCCATATGTAATGACCCTTGGTTTTTGTAATAGAAGCAGGAATACATATCCATAACATATGTCTATATCTTCCACTGCCTCAGGCAGCATCCCAGAGACTGACAGAGGCCATGGCTGCTCCTGGAGGGGAGTCTGAGAAGTGGGTCACCAGTGGGTCATTGACCATGAAGGCTGTGGCCCCACCCATGGGGTTGTCCATGTCACTGTGGGCTGTGGCCTGTGACAAACGGGGGACTGGTGGGAAGCAAGTTCCAAAGCCCTGGGGTAGAAATTCAGACCCCGCAGAGCCCCAGGCAGGGTCAGGTCTGGGTCCTTCAGCCCTTGAAATCCAGACACCAATTAGCAGTCGGAAGCAGTGGTGCCCCTCACCCAGCAGATCTGGAAAAAGGCAGCACATCCTGAGGAGAAGCTTTGATTACAGGGCCATTAACTCCTGCCTGGCTGCATCCCAGCGCCAGCCTGTGTGGCCCCCCCAGCTCTCTGTCTGAGGACAACCCCCATCTGCGCAGTGGGTTATCAGGCCAGAACCTAGGGGGGTGCGGGGTTCTCGCTTTTAAAAGAAGTTAGTTAGAAATGGAAAGTAAGGCGATCACGAGAGGCCTCGCTCTGCTCAGCCTCCTGTCCCACAGCCTCCCAGGCACTCTGTGGGGCTCTCGGCTCAAACTTTTGAGGTCAGCTTATGAGCCAAGTTTAAACCAAGAAAGAAAACACACACCAAAGTGGGAAGGTTGGCCAGTTACAGAAATAGGGCTGGCTGTGAGGGGCTCCCACGAGCAAGGAGATCCCAGGTTAGTGCAATGTCTCACTTAGTCTAGATTTTGTCTATATTTTATTCTCTTTCACTCAACAGAATAGAATTTTTGCATTTCAAAGTAGGTGTAAGATGGCCACCACCTCACTCTGGCCCTGGCACCCAGACAGCAGGCCTCTCTGGGAGAGCCTACATCCCAGGCCGTCTCAGGCTGGGGTTGCAGGAGGTGGCCATTTGGCAAGGACACTCCAGGGAGAGGGCGAGAGAGATCCTGACCCACCTCTGGCCCTTCAAGCCAGGACCTTCTCCCGGCTGTCTTTGGTATCTCAGAAAACAGAGGTCACCTCTGTCCTTGCCAGTCTTAGACAAAGTGTGCGGCCTGATCCTGGCAAGCTCCCCAGAGGGTATGGCTGCCCTACAAGGCCTTTCCTCGGCCCAGGACCAGCTCAAAGGAGCCTGCTGCCAGCCAGGCGGGTGGGTGCCACTGCCAGGGTGGCGGGGCCTGCTGCGAGTGGGCCCAGGCTCATTTCTTGTAGTGATTGGGGGCGTCCGCAAAGGCAAACTTGAGGCGGTAGGCCTCAGCCAGCAGCAGGCTGATGTCTTCATTGTCCCAGTGGGCTGTGGGCAGGTTCTGGAGGAAGAGCAGCAGCTCCTGGGGAGAGAAAGACAAGCCCAGGTCAGAGGAGGTGACCTACAGTGGGGAGAGTGCAACTGCAGAAGAGGGCACTGTAGCAGGGACCCTGAAAAGCCAGCCAGTAGCTGCTCCCTACTAGACCCTGGCAGGGCCCCACGCCTGACCCCACATCCCCACCCACGTCCCGGCAGCCAGGCACAAGGCCCCTTATACAGCTCCGAGTCCGACACCTGAGAAGATGCTGAGGCAGGGGCCACCCAGTACTTCACTTAGCAGAGACCCCTGCATCCCCATGGGGAGACCCGGCTCTTGGGGGCCTGGCTGCAGCGTTGCCACCTCTGTCCAGGAGCTTCCCACTCTCCCAAAGCCTCTATTAGGGAAGTAAAGCACATCTGCCCCTGGAACTGCCATTTGGCACACCCTTCCAGGCACCAGCATAGTTAGCTATTGAGGCACGTGTGTGCAGGAACCACAGAAAGGAGCCAGTGTGGGTCCACCCCAAGAATCCAGGAGCACATCAAAGCCCAGCATGCTCCCACCATGCCTGAAGACACTGGGTTTAGTTGGGGGGTGGGGAGGGTGCTGGGCTCCAACACACCTAGCTTCATATTCAAGGTCCAGTCAAGCTCCCTGGGGCAAAAACTCCCCCCTCTGAGAGACTCCCCACTCTCTGAATCCCAGCTTCCTCTTCTGTAAATGGGGCTATCATGACTGGCCTTGGGGTTGCTAGGCAGACTGAGAACATGCACACGAGGCCAGACGCACATCCAGTACCAGGCAGGCACACACCAAGCACACACTGAGTGCACTGGGGGGGTATACATTGGGCAAGCCCCCACCAAGGACACTGGGGACAATGGGTGGGCATGCACTGGGCAGGCACCCAGCTAGCACACTGGGCACACTAGGCAGGCACACACTGGCCATACTGGGCATATACACACCACACACACTAGGCAGGTACACACCTGGTTCACCGAATGAGCACACACTGGGCGGGTGCAATGGGTGGACATACACCAGGTGGAGCTTGTAACTGTCACTCACTTGATTCTTGGTATTTCCAGGAAAGAGGAGCTCTGCTTTGGAGCTGGCCATGTTGGAGCCCCCTCTACTTCACCCAGACCCGCAGCTGGGCCATGTCTCAGCGCTGGTGGGCTGTGGGAATGCTGAGACCCATCCCCACGGGACACACAAGGGGCTGTCTCTGCAGCTCATGGTTTAGAAGCCGGAAGATGGACACTGAAGAGACAGTGACTGACTTATCTGTAACTGAGGCAGGTGCTGGGAAGGAGAAGCACAGGGGCCCTGGGGCACAATGGGGAGACTCAGATGGCCCCGACATACAACCATCACCTGACAGCCCATCAAGGACAGGGTAGGTCTCGGGAAACCCCAATACCCAGAGGGATTTGGCAGAACTAGGCTCAGAGGGTTATGTGGCCAGGCAGCTTTCTGGGGAGAGGGGTGGTCTCAAAGAAGAATGTGGGGGTGGCTATCGCAGGGCCTGGTCCAAGCCTAGGCTCCCTATCATAAAGCCAGGTTGACTCCTGGAGGGAGGGGTCCACATAGCTCTGATGGACTCCAGCCCTACAGAGTTTGTCCCCAGGGACTTCTGGGGTCACCTGCAGGCTCCCCTACTTCTTCTACCTCTAAGTCCTTCCAGGAGCTAGGTCCAGGAAGTCGGGAAGGTGGTCAGGAGGTCCCATCTCCAGCTCCCGGCAGGTGGCAAGTGATAGAAAGGGTAGTAAGGGTAATAAGCTCAGGCTACCCATACTGTCTGCTTCAAAAAGGGTAGTAAGCTCAGGCTACCCATACTGTCTGCCTCAAAAAGGGGAAGCCCAGAGAGACTCACTCCTGGGCCTATGGCAGCTACTGGCTGCTTGTCCACTGAGATTCTTGTGCTCTGCAAGGCTGGCACAGAGGGGGCACCATAGGGTAGCTGGGCCCTGAGTCCACATCCTGTCTCTCTGTGTGACCTTGGGCAAGTGTCCCAGACTCTCTGAGCAGCACTCCCCTCCATCTGTAGATCAGGGTAGCAATCTCTCTATGTGGGGTCTAAGCAGGATGAACTGAACTGTGTGGGCACAGAGCCTGGCCAGACAACCTGGGCTCAACTCCTGGCTGCGTCAGAGTCTGTGGTCCTCATGTAACCCAGTCCCACCTTCACTGATTCACGCCCTGCAGCTGTCCCAGAACCTCACTTTCTAATCCCCTATCATGAGAGTTACATACGTGGACTCCACTCTAATTGATGTTTTACTGTTGCTGGGTTTCCACCCCCCCCACTTCAATTGCATTTCCTTTTGCATTTTGGATACTTTCTGTGGGCCTTTAAATTGAGTTCACGGAGCAAATTTCACTGGCAAAAAGTCCCCAGGGACATATCAACATCAATCTGCTGTCTTTCACCATTAGATGCAACTTACACGGATGCCAATCCAATTCTGAGCAGGTCATAAATAAATACCTTTGGTTTTATTTTTAATCCACTTCGCTTCATATTATCATGACCTCGCTACTTGCAAGGTGAGAAGCAATACCCTCCCATTATGGTAACTTACCGACTCCACTGCACACTCAATTTCAGAATCTAATTTAGTCCCCCAGGTTCACTGGATGGAGGGAGAATAGAAATGCCCAGTTCTTCACAGCCTGCAATGCTAAAGAAGGAAAAATCTATCTGGGTGACCTTTACGGGAGGCAAAGAACACAGCCAAACACGTCCTTAAATACAGATTTCTTTTTTTAAAAGGCTTGTCTTATTTATGCACTAGGCAGAGGTGTCTCCTATTGGGGAAACACGACACATTTATTAGCCATGAGCTGTTTTGCATTATCCACATCATGCAGGTAAAAGGGCCATAACTCACAAAGCCATCATGCGGTCACATTACAGGGATACAGCTCTCCCTGGGACAACTTGGCCCAGCATGAGCAGGAGGGCAGGGCTGGGATGGGCTTTCAAAGGGCCCCAGGCAGAAAACAGTAGATGGCACTTGGGTTTTAATCTTAACTTTTCCATGAACAATGATATGACCGCATTTGGTTATATAAAAATTAAAGAAGGGCTTTGCCCAGGACACTGATGCAATAACAAGTCAAGGATGTATAAGGATTCTGCAATTCTTTCCATCCCCTCGTCCACGAGGCACCACTATTTCAACAAGGCCACAGCAAGAGTGCAGTGTGATGTGCACCCTGCCTCTCTCAATCAGTCTGTGTTCTAAGAGTCCTTCCATAGACATTGCATGTCCACAGTGGCCCTTCCTAAAGGCTGCAGGGTCTGGGGTCAGTGAGGGATAAGAAATGAAATCAGCCCCCAACTGCATGGCCTGAAGGTCTGCACTTCTTAGCCCCGACCACATATTATAATCACGTAAAGAGCTATAGAAACATTCTAACACCCAGGCTCCACCCCAGACAACTGGCTCAGAACCTCATAGGTGGGGCCTGGGCAGAGGGGCTGTTCTGTTCCTCTGTGTAGCTCTGTGTAGTGGGTGATCTGGGCTGTACCCTGGTCACCCTGGATGTTACATTATGAGAGAATGAATCGAGGGGGGTCTTCCTTCTACCAGGCAGCCCCTGCTGAGGTAAGGTTGAGAGCTGGGTGGGTCCTGCCAACACCACACTGGCAAAAGTGGAGCCCTGACTTTCAAGTCTCAGCACCGGCAAAGGTATCTTTAAAAGCCCCCAGTGAGTGGGATGCAGAGTAAAGGTCAAAAGCCGAGTTGGGTTTCCAACAGTTGCTCCCATGAACACTGCTGCAGTGAGCAGCATTTAGACAGAAGTCATCCTGCTCTCATTTTTGGCCCTGGGTAGGTTCTAATGGGTGAGCTTTCTAATGCTACAGAGCAAATAATGTTTATGGCTTTGGCTACTTCTTGCCATAAGGATTTTTTCAGAGTCAAATAAATCACCATGCCACCTGCAGAGTATGATTATGTGCTAGGCCCTCCCCAGAAGGATGAGATGGTGGCATGCTGGTGTCCTTGCTCCCTGAGCTTTAAGAAAGGAGGTAGGTGGGTTGCTGCAGGCCCTGGGTCCCCTCTCAGGACCCCAAGCTCTGTGTGGTTGGCCCAGGGCAGAGGCTCACGTGATCCTGGGCAATACTGAGGTGGCAGAAAGATCACAGGATCAGATGACGGAAGCCTGTGACTGAGGCCTGGCTTCACTGCTGCCAGACCCCACAAATGGTGTGGATATGTCCTTGGTGCTCTCGACTTATGTCATGGAGCCATCTGTCTCCTTGGCTACATCCTGTCTGCTAATTTTGGCCCTTGGTCAGTTCTAGTAGGTGAGCCTTCACGTCTTAATTGTCCAGTGTGTCAATGTGTCTCTATGTCCCCCCAACTAAGCATTCGGTGGTCAATGAATGTTGCAAAGTAAGTACAGAGAAGCAACTAAAAGCATGCTTGCTGATGCCAAATGACTGGGGTTCAAATTCCAGTGTTGCATTTATTAGCTATGTGACCCTGGGCAAGTCTCATAATCCTCTGTGCCTCAAGTTTCTTCATCTGTAAAATGTGAATAACAACAGTACCTCTCTCACTGGGCATTGAATGTGTGCAAAATGCCCTTGACAATGCTTAGAACATAAAAGGCACAAGAGTTACCCATCATTACTATTATTCAATCATTATTTTTGTCATTACTAGTGGCAGTACTAATAACCATAGCAGTAGTAGCAGCAGCAGCAGTAGCATTTGCTCCTGAATAAATGTATTTGTTGCTGACTAGAATTTTACCCATGGAAAAAGCCAGATAATTTGGGAAATAAGCATAATACGAAACCAAATTCTCACTGGACAGAACACTAAAAGGAGGCAGGACAACACCTTATTCCCCTGCTGTGACACTTGGGCCATGGTAGGCATGGGACACATGTCTGAGGGTAGGAAATGCCATCACAGGTATCACCAAACAGGCTACAGGTGAGATCTTGCCCAGGGAGCAGCTGGGCCTGCATGCCTGCACTGCATCCAATGCTCCTTAGAGACTGCCAAGAAACCAGAGAGGATACTGCTTTTTAACCTCTTTGGGCTGGGTCTTCAAATTCTAACATCTGATGCAAAATGAACTGTATTTAATTTTAAATATTCTTAAAGAATTGACTAGAGCATACATTATTGAGTGCATAAAACACAAGGCCTCCCCTCCTCCTGTCTGCCTTTGGGCTGACCCATTACCCACCGTCAATGCAGGGTATGCTCTGGCCCCATGAGCTCAGAGATTCTCCCATGGGGAGGCCTGGCCATCCTGGTAGTGCTCTGCAAAGCACTCTCATGTGCAAGGCCTCCCCCAAGCCTCATGACAGTCCCTGTGATCCTTCCATGTGGGTAGAGGAAAGCCATCTGCTCAGGTCCCCAGGGCTTTGACTCTGAGCTCTGAGCACACACCTTCTTCTAAGTGAAAGTTCAAATGCCCCTTCCCCCAGAAAGGAACAATCAAGTGGCCCTTGGACAACAGAAATGGATTTGACTAAAGAAGAAGAAATGTCATGATCTGACAACGTCTTGTCATGCTGTGACTAAGACCAGCCTGCTCGAACTCAAGTAGGACCTGCAGAAATAGAAACAGAGAGAAGGAACCAAAGTGTGGAGAGCACGGCATGGCAGACACTACCCTGGCTCCATGTGAGGAACGGTCTCCAACGGGAGCTGGGACTGTCAGCTGGAGGGAGCCCAGGGCTGGCACAGGTCCCTGTGGGACCCCCAGGGCCCAGCATGGACAGTCTTCTTCATGGCACTTCAACACACAAGGGTTAAACAGAAAACTAAACATTAGCCCAGTGACTCCAGCAGCTATAGACTCTTCAAGGGCAAAGTATCAGAACAAGGAGAAACCTGAATGGCTGGCCACACCTGCTACCACACCATGGGACTTCCAGGGCCAGCAATGAGCTGGGCACATGAAAGGGCCGCAGCCTCTGCTTTCTTGGGGTACTGCCCTGCTGTGCACATGCCTGTGTGTTATTTTTCTGTGTGTACATACAAATTCACAGATGTGCATTTGCATGAAAAACTCGAGAGGACCAGCAGCCAAAGGCTAATGTGGTCGTCGTGGGGAAGACAACATGGTGGTTTCTTTTTGCTTTATCCATATTTTCTAATCTTTTCAAAATAAACATGTAGTAGCTAAAAACTAAAAACAAATTTTTAAAGTAATAAAAGCGGAGGGCCTACCCTGAGACAAGGGGCAGCTTAGCTGCTGGTGTGGCCTGTGGGTTTTCCATGCTGGACCCTCGTTATCCAGCCGGGCAGCTGCTGTGACGGTGTCCCCATCCAGAGCAGGAGCTCTGTTTATGGGGGTGGGAGGGTGCCCTGTGCTGTAGGACATCGCCGGTGCTGCAGGTGGAGCATCCAGCTTCCACCCTTACCCCAACCTCTCTCCTCCAGCAAATGGGGCATGAGGTCCAGGCCCTTCTGACGGGCAATGCAGCAGGTGTTTGTTCATTCACTGGGTGACCACAAGGGGAGGGTTGCTGCATGCTGGGTACTGCTCCAGGCACTGGGGACACCCAGTACACAGCTCTGCAAGGGTGTATGTGTATGACTGTGTGTGGAGGTAGGTATCGAGCAACAGGCAGAGAAATAAACAAGAAAAGAGACAGTATTTATTACAACACAGAGAAATATAACCGAGCCATGGGACACTGGCAACCACAGGCTTCCCCTTCAAAATCTGATATAGGTTGTAGGGCAACCGAAACATGGCAAGTCCCAGCTGAGATGTGCTGTCCCTATTGGACACACTCTGAATTTTGAACACTTGGCACAAACAAAATATGTCATATATATATATAATAATTCCTAATATCATATATATAATAACTCATAATGTTGTGTGTGTATGTATATGTGTGTGTGTGTGTGTGTGTGTGTGTGTGTGTGTATGTGTATACACATATATATCTTTTTTTTTTTTGAGTTGGGGGGGTCTCACTTTGTTGCCTAGGCTGGAGTACAGTGGCAGGACCATGGCTTACTGCAGCCTCGACCTCCTGGGTTCAGGTGATCCTACCACTTCAGCTTCCTGAGTAGCTGAGATCACAGGGATATACCACCACATTCAGTTAATTTAATGATTTTGTGTGTGTGTGTGTAGAATCGAGGTTTCACTATGTTGCCTAGGCTGCTCTTGAATTCCTGGGCTTAAGCAATCCTCTCACTTCAGCCTCCCAAAGTGCTGGGATTATAGACGTGAGTCACAACACCTTGCAAATATTTCTTTAAATAATTCTTAAATCGATTACAGGTTCAAATGATAATATTTTGGATGGGCTGGGTTAAATAGAGTATTTTATTAAAGTCAATCACACCCCGTTTTTGTTTTGACATTTCTACATGGCTGGCATTAGATTCTAACTGGATGACGGCACACTCTAAGGAATATTGCCTCACCTTCCTCTGCCTGCTCCCAGGCCAGTGTCTGCCAGCAGCACTGACCAGTGCTTCCCTCACCTGGACACTTTGTGCAGAGAAGGTACTAGAAGGCTCCCCAGGCAGCAGAAAGGACTGTGAGCTCGCGGTGGCAGAACTCGTCAACACCTGCTCCTCAGCACAGCAGAGAGCACACAGAGGTCTGCTTAAAGCTACTCAAGTCGGAAGTTTACAAATTGCCAACACGCAAAGATGAATACATTAATCAAGATGGGGCTAAAAGGGCCCATTTGTCTACTCTTATTATTTTCTTCCCTGAACTGAGAAAAATGAAACAGGAGCCACCACATTGACATACAAGACAGGTAGCAGGGTTAATTGGTTTAATTCACTTTCCCATCCGCCTTCAGATGCTCAATTTGTGTGGCTTGGCGAGAAAGTCTAACCACTGAAGGGTTGTGAAGGGCCCGGCGTCTGTGGAAAGGAGGCCCTGGTGCCACCTCTAAGACACTTGGGGTCTGAGGACCAGGGCAGCAGTGTGAGGTTTCCTGGCAGATAGGTCCTCAGGGCATTTCTCCCAACTCCTTAGTCTTTAAGATGAGGAAACCGAGGTGCGGAGAGGCTGGACAACTTGCCCAGAGAAGCAGGTCAGAGCACAGGTGGGTCAGAACCCAGCTCTCTGCATGTTGTCCCTGGAGGTTGAGTCCCTAGTCTGTGAGGTTGGGACAGAGAGAGGAGGTACCTCCAAGCTGAAAGAGCAGTGACAGAGCTGCACTGCTGCAAACAAAGGGCTCCAGGAACTCACCATGTTGTTTAATTGTCATCTTGACTGTTGTGCTCTATCTGTGGGCTCTGGACAAGTTGCTGGCACCTCCTCAGAGGTGACAGAAGAGCCCTTCACAGGTTGCTGTGAGGGCTAAGTGGGTAGACCACATGTTGGTGTGGAGCCAGCACACAAGGGTCATTCCTCCGCTTCTGCTGCATTCTCTCCACCAGCATGCCCTAGCGATCATGAGCCCTTGCACAACCACAGGAGGCAAAAGTCACACTTTACAGAGCAGACATGAAGGCTGGGAGGGGCTGAGGCTGGAATCAGAACAAAGGACCTGTTTGTGCCTGGATTCACAAAGCCTCTGCCTGTCTGAGGCCTCTCCCTGTCTCACACCCTCCCCTCCCTGTCTGCCCATTTCCCGACCTGAGAGCAGTCTCCACAGACCACACACTATGGAGGTCGGGGGTCATGGTTCCTACCCAAACCCACGGGGCCTTCCGACAGATGATGGAGGGATGGATGGGACATTTGTATTCCTCCCGTGCAGGATCTGCTGGGGTTTGAATCCATATTCAACATAAAATATCGGGTCTTGTTAAGAACATGTGTAAAATGAAAGAAAAAGAGTGGCTGGGATTAAATTATACCAAAAAGGGCTTGATTCTGTCAGTGTAGACCACCTAGTGAACTTCAGGTTGCATGAGACCCCTAGACCCCCAGCCCACTGTGTTGTGAAATTCCTTATTCAATATTGATTCAGTATTAAGAAATGAGGGCAGAGGCTGCGATTGCTTTTGTTAAGCTCTGGCTTAACACTGAATTATAGCCAGGCCATGCTTCTCTTTAAGCTCTGGCCCCTTCCCCAATCTGAGGGAGGTGGATCCCCCTTTTTCTTTCTCTCCAATCTATTTTCTAAATAAACTATATTTTCCTACTATAAAAAAAAGGAAATAAGGGCAGAAAACCCTCAGTGGCCAAGGAACGGCCATGCTCAGCAGCTAGGGGAGGGGGGACCCAGCACCCCAAAACATAAGCTGCTGCTGAGGCACAGTCTCCCTTTCTCCACTCAGGCTTGGACCCTCCATGGAAACACCAAGACCCCCCAGGGGAGCTCAACCTGACATCTCCAGGTCCTGCCAGCACTGCACGGGACAGAGCTAACTGAGGTTGGTCCCCATTCTTAGAGAACCCCTTGGACCTGGATCTTAGCTGATCAGGACTACCCTAAACATTCACACACGAGTGCCAAATCAACTCCTTAACAAGACCCATACTCAAGTACACTAGTCTTGTCGAACAGGATTTCAATCTAGTACCGAGGCATCACAGGGTCTGTGTCTGAGGGCGCAGATGGACTATACTGCTTTTCCTGTTACAAAGTCTCATGAGAGGACTCTGACTCCACTGCATACCCTCCATGTTACTGAACTTCCTGAGGACAGGCTGGTTTTGCCTCACCCTCAGTGCAGCCTGTGGAAGATGTGGGCTAGGCTGAAATCGGCTCAGACCTCCACAGAGAGGCATCTAGGAGAACAGGATGAACTCCGTTACTTGGTATGGTGGTGGCTGCTTCATACAAGGAAAAGCAAGACTCACTCAAAAGAGGTAAGGCCATCTTCCTGAAATGGCCCTGGGCTGTCATTGACCTAATGACAAGCTTTGGTGCTAATGATGCATGGTTACCCTGGGAAAGGGATCCAAGGGACTCTTCATCTAGCTCATGAGCTCTGTGTTCAGTGGGACAAGTATGTGCATGAGGAAAAGCCCCTGTATGTGTCAGGACTGGTGCAGCAGCAAAGCTGCCATTTTAGGACCAGGAGGGTCTTGAGATCCAGATTCTATAAGCCCCGACCATGTGCAGGTACCAGGGGCACTGCGCCCCTCCCCGCAGGAGCATGTGCAGGTCAGCAAGCTCCTGCAGTTGGCCCGTGGTCTCCTCTCCACGGCCCTTCCCTCCTCCTCTCTGGTCTCTCTGGGCTGTCTCTGACTCCCATGGTGATATGGGCTGTCCCCTTCCTGTGGCCAACCTCACCTTCTTTTCTTCTGTGTAATTCCAACTCATCCTATAAGACTTGGTACGAAGTTAGCCATATATACTGACCCTACCACCTTCAGATGAGGATGGCCTCATCCAGGACCCTGCACTTTGGAGAGCCCTGCCTGCCACCAATACTGAAACCAGAGACCTTTGATTTCAGTCTCTAACGAACATTTTTTAAAGGTTCAGAGACTAACTGTGAGCAGGAATTATGGGGGAAAGACGAATAAGACAAATGGGCCCCAGATAAGACACATGAGTACAGGTGTGGAGAGGGGGAACTGTGGCCTCTACCCTGGATACCAGAGAATGACGTTCCCCAAAGCCCTCAGATGACCACAGTGCTTCTGTGCCTCTGTCTCGGCGGGGCAGCTGGGGAGGTGCTTATTGGAAACAAGAAGTTCAAGGGAGGGGAATCTGCCCACCCTGGCTCACTGGGGAACCTGCCTGATCAATACCCGTCTGGCTCAGGCCCACCTCCACCCAACCTGTCTCCTTTGGTCTCCAGGCTAAAAGGGCAATACTGGGGATCAGGGTCAGGGCCTCGGCATGAACATGGTATGAGTCATAATTCTTAAACATTCAGACACATGGTTCATGGGCTTGAACTCCTGCTCTCAGGGAGGGCCTGCATACCAAGACCACGAGAAAGACACTACAGTGGGTCTGTAATCCCACCTCTAAGAATCTGACTGGAGAATATTCCTCAGGTTTGGGTAAAGGCTAATGTAGAAAGGTGCTCATTAGTACCTTGCTGTTGACAGCCAAAGGAAAGAAAACCTCAGTTGCCTCAGAGCAAATGACTAAATGCATGCTGGTGTATGCAGGATGTTGAGTAGGCAGTGCTGGGAGAACTGAGAGTCATTTGAGAAAAGATGGAACTGCATCTCTAGCTCATTCCATACCCCATGGTAAACTCCAGTGGATCCAAGATATAATGCAAAAGAGAAAACATGCCAGTCCTAAAGGAAACCATGGCTGAGTTCTTTCATAACTCAGAAATAGGGAAAGCCTTTTAAACTATGACTCCAAGTTCAGAAGTAATAAAAGATTGACAAGTTCAACACAAACTTTTTTAAAACCTTTCAAATAAAAAATAATAATATGTGCTGTGTGTGTATATATATACAGAAAGATCTATGGGAAAGGTCAGCTATCAAAAAGGAGATCCGAGGAACAACTGGGGGAGTTCAAAGCACCCCTAGGTCTCAGATGTGCTAGAAAACTGGAGGTCATTCCAACTAAGTGTGCCCATGGTCATGCGCTTGTGTAAAAGGCCTTTTCCCTAGGCACTGCCCAGTTAGTGCATGGGGGTGAAGGTGCTGAGCTCCACAGCTCACTTCCAAAGATTCACCCAAAAACTCAACCCTTGTTATGAATCATCAGTGAGTATGGCAAATGAGCCCAGTTGTTATATCTAGATGGTTGTCATTGAACTATGCTTTCTACTTTTCTGAATTTTACATCTTTTCTTTTCTTTTCTTTTCTTTTTTGAGTTGGAGTCTTACTCTGTCGCCCAGACTAGAGTGCAGCCTCTAGTGGTAGCCCGGCTACCACAGCCTCGACCTGCTGTGCTCCGGCGATCCTTCTGCCTCATACTTCCAAGTAGCTGGAACTACAGACGTGCGCTACCACACCCGGCTAATTTTTTTATTTATTGTAGAGATGAGGTCTCACCAAGTTGCCCAGGTGGGTCTTGAACCTGCGGGCTCGGGCAATCCGCTCACCTCAGCCTCCCAAGGCGCGGGATTACAGGCTGAGCCACCGAGCCCGGCTAATTTTACATATTTTCATAGTAAAATGTCAGGGGGAAAAAGGCCAACTCTGCTCATGTCTGTGAAAGAGATTTTGGCACATCCATATGATGGGATGTTTCTTTATTTACTAGTTAAGAACTATGTTGCTGAAAACATGAGGATACTGGAAACTCCTCAGAGTGTAATGGCTAGCAGGATGATGAGTGAGCAGCTACACAGGAGGCATGATGCCCACTGCATCATGAGACACACATAGCAGCACAGTGGCAGGAGATGGACTACCACCCACAGCAGCCAGTCTGGGGGTAGAAACGGCAGTCTTCTATTTCTCTTCTTTAAGATTCTGTTTTCCAAACTTTTTTTTGCAATGGGATGTACAGAAAACATTATTTCAATTTTAAAAAGACAAACCAGCTACCATCTCCTTCTAGAAGTTTCCCTGGCAGCGCTCCCCTGCCTAGCAGGACTAGACAATTTCTCCATAGTCATCTCATATCCCCAGGGCTGAGCTAAAAGGAGGGAACTGACCAGTATGTGGAGGGACAGGCTGGCTCCCTTTCTTCCCAGTACTCTGGAAACCACAGGTTTTCTAGAACTGAAAAAAGGCCCAGGGAACAGTCAAGGCTCTTAGGGTCCATTCTCAAAGAAAGAAGGGCATGAGGACTGGCCAGGATGCTCTTGGGCTGTACTGGACCCACAGTCCATGGGAGTCCTGTAGAAAGGGAGGGCATGAGATCCCAGGGGCTTCTTGCTTGGGATCTCATGTCCCTTCTCATGAGTTTCCTGTGGGGACACTCTTTCCCTTTGCAATCTCAGTCCCCGTGGCTTGGCTGTGTCAGGTGTGGGAACTTGAAAGAACCAAGAAGAGAACAGGTCAAGATGTAAATGGTTAACAGATTCAGATTTTGGACATTTCAAAATGGTGACATAATGGTAAGGCTCTGGTGAAAATCTCCGTATTTTGATACTTAAAACCAGCATGTGATCCAAAGAGGGGAGGTGGAGAGGACAGGGCAGGAGAAGGCACAGACCTGGGAGATCTCTCAGCTGGCAGGAGACCTCCAAGCCCAGCAACTCAGGGCTGCAGATGGCAACAACTCCCTGGCTGCCTCAAGGGAACCTACACCTGCTGACCAAGAACACTCTCTTCTCTCAGGCGGACAGCTGTGTGATTCTTTGGGGATGGTGGGGCCTGGCCCTGGAGACCCCAGCTGTACAGCTCTGCCAGCAAGGGCTCCTCTTCCCCAGAGTCCAGCACGTGGATTGAGACACCAGTGAATGGCAAGGAAAGAAGTCCTTTACAACACTCTGTGCCGGGGACAGGAACCAAGGACCCTGATGGTGTTCCCACTCGGCTTCCTGATGCTTGCTCGAGCCTCAGCGCGGACGCTTGTGTCCCTAATCAGGCAGCTCAGTTGTACTCACAGAGGCTTGAAGCACTTCCTCTCCATATCAGACTGCCAGCACTAAGTGTGTCAGCTGAGGAACATAATCCAGGTTTTCTGAAGCTATGGAAAATGAGAAATATCAGGTGGCCATTCCTCAGCCTGGGAGGCTGTGTGCTCTGTGTGTGTGTAAGAGTCATGTGTGTGCGGTGTTATATGTTTGTGGTATATGTATTGTGTGTTCTTGAGTTGTTTGTGCATGTGGCATGTGTATAGCACGTGTGGTGTGTGTGTGTTATATGTGTGAGGTGTAGTATGTGTGTAGTGTGTGTGGCAAGTATGTGTATATAAGGTGTGTGTGTTATATGTTGTGTGGTGTGTGTACTATGTGGTGGGAGCGTTTAGTGTGGGGAGGGCACCCGAGGCTGCCCCATCTCCTTTCTGGATGAAGGTCTTGCCTTGAGGTGATGGTGCAGGGTCACTCTGACCTGAGGCAGGAAAGGACACACACCAAAGATGCTGTCTTCCTGGGGACCCTGGGTTCCTCTGCCCCATCCCACCCATAGGACAGGCAACCTGGCCTAGGAAACAATCTGTGTGATGTGTCCTTTGTGGGTGGTCCTAAGCAGTGGCTGGCAGAGGCCCTCGTGCTGGGGTTGGGAAGGGGGGCTCTCCACCCTCTTTTCCCCACACAGGAATGGGGAAGGAGCAGGCAGGAGCTGTGTAGAGGACTGGCTGGGATTGTGTGTTAAAAACCCACTGGGGGCTATGTGGCTTCTCAGATGGGAAGGGAGGTGGTCCCTGCCCCAGCTGCCACCTCTCTCTGCCTTCATCTCACCTCTCTTCTTTTCTCCTAACAAGGGGGTTCCTATTCTGAGCCAAGACAAATGAGAATGATTTCTCTTTTCACAGCAAATAATTATCTCTTTACAAACTCTTTTATCCTGGGTTTTTTTTCTTAAACGTTTTGTTGCAGCATTCAATGTGTTTTAAAAAGTCTGCAGCACGGATTTCTCTAAGTTTCTAGTAATGCCAACAACAGCAAACTTTGAGTACAGGTTGTGGATATGCTGAACACCAGGTCAGGAAGGGACTAGGGGTGCAAAACTTACCTGACCCAGAGTCTCAGCCTCGATTCTCAGAACTGCAGCCTCCTGGGAAAACCCTGGTGCTGGATAAAATGCTGCCCTGGCAGAGGTGGGGTGCACAGTGCAAGAGTAAGGGTTGAAGGGTGTAGGGGTACAGGAGTGAGGGTAGAGGGTACAGGGGTGAGGGTAGAGGGTACAGGGTGGGGCGCAGGAGTAGAGGGTGCAGGGGTGGGATTCAGGGTAGGTGTGGGGTACAGGAGGTGAGGTGCAAGGGGAAGGGTAGAGGGTATAAGGGTGAGGTGTAGGAGAAGGGTGCAGGGGTGGGGCATGCAAGGGTCAGGAAGAGTATGGGGTATGGGTACAGGTGGTGTGCAGGGCAAGGGTGTGGGTGAGGGTACAGGGGTGGGGTTGGAGGTACAAGGGTATGGGTGGGATACAGGGGTGGAGTTTTGGATGCAGGGGTGTGGGTGTGGGTGAAGGCACAGGGATGGGGTTGGAGGTGCAGGGGTGTGAATGGGGTAGAGGTGCAGGGATGGAGGTAGAGGTGCAGGAGGGGGGTGCAGAGGTAGGGGTGGAGGTGCAGCGGTGGGGTAGGAGGTGCAGAAACCATACACAAGTGTGTGCATGTGGGAACAAGTGTTTTCTGTGAGAGGTCTACTTTGACCAGCTTCTCCAAGGTCACTCATAGCACTCTATGGCATTAGGCACCAGTCATAGACACGGATGGGGCCACAGAGGTCCTGGTAAGAAAATTGCTTATGAAAAGTTCATCCTTATTTATCTTATTTTTAACCTTTCTATCACACTCAGTGAGTGCCCTTTTAACCAGAAGATCAAAGAATACAGAACACAGCCTGATACACAGAAGACATGAAAGTAACTACACACAAAAGGTCAGGCTGCGCCCGGCCCACACTGCTCCCTCTGAAGGTAGACGCTCAGTCAGGGTTGTGAGCTGGCCTGAGTCCTGTCCTCTGTCTTGTGTAGAGCGCAATAGCAGATAGGGGAACAGCCTCAGTGCCCCGGAGGAGAGACTTCCTTTGCTGTCTGAAGTGTGAGAGATGTGCTGTGATGTCCTTCAAGCGTCACACTTCCTCACTGGCCCTAATGCCTTTGAGTGGTGCAGCCTGACGACGCCACAATTTGACTTGATATGGCCACTGATCCATGGTGGCCAGGTCCCTGGGGCCACTTCTTGCCTCTCTCTATCCCTTCCTTCCCCTCCCAGACCATCCCAGGAGCCCAGTGTACAGGCTCTGACAACTGATTTCTTTGACAATCTAGTTATTAGTTTGAAAATCTTGTCAAGTTCTGGACCAAACCAAGGCTAAAAATAGAAAGACAGTGACAGCCATCCGGGACAGGGCGGCAGCTGCCGGAGCTGGCGACTCATCGGGCTGACAGCCCTTGGAAGGTGACACCTCAATACATTTGCCTTCTGAGGAGCCTCTGATGGCACAGGAACATACGCCGTCCTTGTAATTAATTTCATTTTTCCCCCCAAAAAAGGAATCCTAAAGAGAAAAACACCTTTCTGTACTGAAAACATGAGCACGGCATGGAGCGTGCCAGCTGTGTTCCCATTCTGTTTCATCTCTGGGCACACGGCTGAGAGGCTTCTGATCAACACACAGAGGACACTTCAAACCCTAGCACAGCAATTAGTCTGTTTCATCCCATGAAGGCATCCTGCTTTGTGGTATTTGGGGACGAGATGCTGTGGTCACATCATCCCTAGAGGTACCACTTGAGAAGGGCCTGTGGGCTGTCGGGAAGGACGCCCACTCCTACAAGAGGCGTCCAGGGTTCATGCGCTTATCTACAAGGTAGCAGAGAGGCATCCTCACACAGCGAGCCCAAGTGAAAGCACCACAGAAGGCTGGAGCCTGCCAGGCTGCTCTAGCTACTAATTCTAGAGAAGTTATGAGGAAGGGGTTACCAACAAGTACAGGGCAGGGAAGCGTGGCCACTGTGGATTGTGTTTCTGGTGTCCTGGACTCTGGACATGTGTCCCAGAGCAGTGGCCATCACTTCCTGCCTAACGGGACTGCAGTCCAAACCCAGACAGCTCTGGGCATGCTTCCCGCAGACATCAGCAGCTCCCAGTCACAGAGCAAGCTGAAGATACAGGAACAGAGGGGCTCACACAGGTTTCCCAGCTTCCCAAGGGCTTCAAGGAGCCGGCCCTGCACCTGGCTGGGCTCTGTGCCAGGACAGACAATGTCTGCATATTGAGAGGCCCATGCTAGGTTCTCAAATACTTAAGGGAGGTCAGAGAATTGTGGTCAGATAGTAGTAATTTCAGAGGTGGGGCATTTCCAGCCCATGACAACTGTATGTGACACAAGGTAAGCCAGATAGATGAAGCTAATTCAAGACAAGGATGTCAAGACACTGCACTCAGAAGGCTAGATGATTGCTTGCATGGGCCCAGAATCACTTGGCATGATGGCAGGTTCGACAGACAGCAGAACACCAGAGCAGCTCTCAAAGTGCAAAGAGTGCCAGCAGGTGGGCTGGTGGAAAGAGTGACCAGGGGGCGCACTGGACAGCCGATGCTTCAGGGGCTTGCTAGTTCTTCAATATGAAGGAGGAGTCATGGTCTGGAGATGGTGCTGGGGGCCAAGGAGAACCTGAAGCCCCCTGTTCCTACTGGTCACATGGCCCCTCTCTGCTCTTTCCACACCTTCTTCCTGGCCCTTTTCACCTACCCATTGTCACACCTATACTTACCACCTAGGTATCCTACCATCTACTCATTCTCCCATGCCAACAGACCCAATGGTGACTTTTGACCATCAGACCCATGGGCCCAGTCCGGTTCCACCAGGACCTCCTACAAATGCTGCCCACTCCCATGTGGGACTTACTGTCACCTAGGTCAAGCTGCACTTGCCCTTGCAGGGCTCACCTTGATCAGCCAATTATCTAATACACAAACCCAGGAGCCATCTTGCTTTCCTTCTCTTTCTTCTCTGTGCTTGCCCTGTCCCCATTGCCACCCCCACCATGTTCAACTGATCACCAGATGCTTTTGGTCCTAAACACACCTCCTAAACACCCTTTAGACTCACTCACTTCCTTCCTGGCTCGCCACTGGTTGGCCTTTGTCACCTTTCTCTTGGATGATGGCCAAAGCCCTTCCCTTGTCCCCTATCTGCATGGCAGTCAGAGGTCCATCTCCTACTTCTATCTTCCTGGCACACACTACCCTCAGCCAGACAGAGCTTCCTTCTTTTGACCTTTCTGCCTGCAAGTTCTCTGGCCTCTAGGTTACCACATATGTGGTTTTCTCTGCCTAGAATACCATGGCAGGGACTGCCAAGTGCCACTCAACAGCCCTCAGCCATGTTACCCCTTTTCCTAAGGAATAAAACCCCAATTTTCTTCATGGAGGCATAAGTCTAACTAAAATATTGTGTTTTCTACACTCCTTTGTAGTCAGATGTGGTCATATGACTCAGTTCTGGCACAGGAGGAGTATTTGGAAGCACTGGGTAGAATTCAAGAAAAGCTAATAGAGGGAGCTGTCTTGGCAGAGAAAGTTTCTTTTTTATCTTTTTGCCACCAGCCTGGAGCATGAATGTGGTCACAGAAGTCTCAGAAGCCATCTTAGGCCATGAGATGTCTGAGAATGGAAGCCACACATGGCAGAGAAGAAAGCTAGGAGCCTGGGTTCCTAAAAATACAACGAGGCTATATACCAACCTGAACTGCCTACCTCTGGCTTTCTTCAATGGTAAAATGAAAAATGCTGTGACTTTTTTTTCTTTTTTTGCTAGATTCAGTCAGATCTAGACTGACTTAGCCCAAGTGCCTTTCTCTCATGGCTAACTCATTAGGGGGTCCCATCTCCAGCAATCTTCCCAGGACCCACCCATGCATCTCCCTCGAGAGGATCACAGAAACCTGGGCCCCAGCCTCAGCTTTGCTGTGCAGCCTTGGGCAAGTACTTTCTCTCACTGGGCCCAATGCCTTGATCTGTAAAATGGGGGAAATGTCACCTTCTTCACTGTGAGAGTTAAATGAGATGATGAATATGAGTGGGCCAAGTGCATTCAACAAATGCTAACTTCATTTTGTAAGCAAGGATAACCGCCGTGGTGGTCAAAAGAGTGCTTTGTAGATTTGAAGGTGGACAGAAAGGCAAAACTGGGAGACCTTCATTAGGTCTCCCTAGTGACCTGGGGGGCTGTGGTGGGCCACAAGTTCTTGTGTATGTGCCCGAGAGGGCTGAGGGGCCATTGCCCCATGGAAGAAGGGAACAGCTGAGATGCTACAACTCGCTGAGGACACCCATTGGTGAGGGGTAGAGGAGGAATCTATCTTGGGCCTTAGATTCCGAGCCATCTCCCATCTGGTACAGTGTCACCAGGGTCAGGGTGCAACCTCATGGAAGATTGTGGTGGTTCTCTCATGCCAGGAAGAGAAATCCACCACACTGACCTGGTCTGGATTTAGAATACACTGTTTTGAGTAAATGACAGAGATAACTTTGTATTGGTCAATACACCTGACCACAAAAGGCCTGGCTTCCTAATACCAGTAACAATCTATCCCAGAGCACTATAAAGCATGTAAACCAGGAAGAGATTGGTCTTTTGCATAAAAAAGAAACACTGAAGCAGTAGGACTGATTTCTAGTCAGACAAATGCAGGAGAGCAGTGTGAGGTTCAGCCTGCTGGTCACCTCTCAGAGGAACCCTGAACAGGGGCTGCCGTTCCAGCAGAGAGCAAGGCTCAGACTTCAGCCCGAGCACGCCCTTGCATACATGCACAGCAACCCCAGGGTGAGCATTCCTATCACTGCCCTGTACAGTGAGGAATCTGGGATCCCAGAGGTGATGTCGCTGGCCCAGAGCCAAACAGTCTGAAAACCATGGAGCAGGACTTGAGCCAAGGCCATTAGGCTGAAAAGCTTGTGTACTGGCACCCTGCTACCATATCCACACCTTGAAGGGACAGGGCTAACACCAGCTAGGTGGTGACACTGCTTTTCCCTTTTGCAAGTGCCCAGGGTTCAGAATGACTGCCGATGGACCTGTATGGTGGTTTTCTGCCCCTTGCTCACTCAGGGGTTCTCTTCAGCCCCAGGACAGGGGCGCCTTCTAGGTGAGTAGGCCATCAGTGACCACAAAGGTCCGAAAGGTCTCCAGGGGCATCACCTCACAGGATCTCCCCAAGCCCTACAGGAAGAAGCCCCAGCCCAGGAGCCAGCACAGCTGGGCACTGGATTCCCAGATCCCAGCTGGGAGGCAGGCCACGGTCCATGAAGTGGCCCCACAAAGAGGCCCCCACAAGAAGGGGCATGAGGGAGCCAGAGCCTTTCCAGACAACAGACTAAACTCTGAAGACTACATTTAAATATGTGGTAATATTGACTTTCAGCAAGTTGATTTCATAGATTCACTAGCTAAATGATATTTTTTCTTGTAATATACATTGTAAAAATTATTAAATTTCCTGAGTTGTTCAAGTCTGTGTTCTCACATTGATTTTTCTGTTGCCTGAGAAGCCAGGAAGAGACACACGGTGTGGCTCAGCTCTAGAAAGGTCAGTGTCGGTGTTAGCATATGCTGGGAAGCTGACAACCTGCCTCATCCGGGAGCATGGAGAGTGTGCACAAACTCTCTCAGCCGACAAGCACCGGAGGGCGCTAAGCATCACTCAGAAATCACCCCCAAGCCTTTAATGGTGTATTTAAAACAACTGCCTCAGGAGGCTCTAGGCCCTCACAGTTGGGCCAGTCGTGAGGAATCTGTGTGAATCAAACAAGTACTTTGGTCCCTTTTCTTTAATGGCAAAGGGATTGCTCCCCCATGCTGCACACAGTCTCCTCATAGGCTGTAGAAAGTAAGATGACCCCCTGTGTGGCCACTTGTGACACTTCCTATACATTGTGGGACTGTGGCAAAATGCCACATCCCCTCTAAGCCTTAGTTCCCTCAGCATCGCAGTGGGAAGAACAAGGCCGTCTGCCTCGCGGGGAACCTGACGTGGAAGCAAAAGGCCTTTGTAGCAACCAAGCAACAGCACACACATACCACGTGGCCACCCCCTTCTCTGGCATCCATCAAGTTCCCAAGAAAGGAAGAGAACCAACCTCCCATTCAGCAGGTGGGGAGGAGGCCAGTCTCCTACCACCTGATCTCAAAGGAGGGGTGCATGCACGGGAGCCCTGTGGGGGCATGGATGGTACTGGTTGGAGAAGGTGGGGCATGCAGTGACCCAGAGAGAAGGGCCTGGTTCAGAAGAGGTTGGGGAGGCTGGATCTGGGCCTGGAGGCCAGTGCCGAAGCTCACCCACCTGTGCCGAGTCAGCCTGGGGGAGGGTGGCGCGGGGAGGGAACGGACTGGCCCACGTGCCTGTTGAATAAATGAGCAGGTAGGAGATGAGCTAGTCCATAAGGAGACAGCTTGGTGAGGAGGTCCAAGTAACCCAGGTGCAGAGGCAGCTCAGCAGAAGGGCAGAGGCACAGTGAACCCTGGCAAACCCAGGGACCCAGAATGAATCAGGTGCAGGTAGCTCGAGTGCCACTCTGAGTGGAAATAAGACGTCCACAGAGCAGACTGGAGTGCAGGATGAAACCTGGGCTGCATGTTTATCAACTTCTGAGATGCTGAAAAGATGGACTCAGGGAGGTCTTAGAAGCTGGAGGAGATCACCCCTCATGCAAGTTCAACCAAGAGGGTGCCCAGACTCCTCAGAATCCTTCCAGGCCTAACTGAGCCACTCATTTGGGTATGACAGTGCCTTGGCCACTGCTGCTGTTGCTGCTGTTGATCTCAGTCATTTATGGCGTGCCTACTCTGTGCCCTGTACCACATGAGGCCCTTACTGACCCTCTTCTCATTTATTCTAATGACAGGCTTGCAGAAATGTATTTCATCCATACTACAGATGAGAACACTAAGACCAGAGAGGTCAATCCCAGCCCCTGGCCCGTGTGCTCCTGTGTGCACAGGTCCAGCCCTCACTGCCCCTGAGGAGCCAGTGCTATGGGGTTTCTGCTGTGGCCACCTTGGAAGAGGGGCCTCTCCCTGAAAGAGTTCATTTGAGGTTGGTGAGAGGATCCACACTCCCAATGCACCAAAGATGGGAGCTGTACCACAGGGCATGAGGCATTCCTTTATTTTGGAGGTCATGATCACCTGGGGTCCTGAATAAGCAAGTTATATTGCCAGAAAACCTTTCCAGGAAGTCATCAAATCCTCAAAAGAACCAATGCCCAAAAGCCCAAGGGCCCCAGCCACACAGACTTCCCAGCTGCTTCAGCTCCAACATCACCCCTTTCTTCTGGAAGCTTCCTCTTTGACCTTCCACCATGTATACCTCCGGCAGCCCTGCCAGTTCTGCTTTCGTTCCAGCCTCTGCAGGCTCCTGGGGCAAGGCTGGAGGGCCTCATTTGTGCCCCCTTCCCCACCAGCCATCTCAGTGAATGATGCACCACGAAGCTGCCAACGTGGGTGATAGAGCAGCCTCTGTGTGTGGTGGCAGCATTCTGTATATAATGGAGAGCATTTTCTTCTAAAGAATTAACAATGCAGCCAAGTGCAGGGATAAATACTATGTGGCATTCTGTTAAACATCTAGTTAAGTTTCTATTTTTAGAAGTTTTTGAAAGCCATTTGAGGGTAATAAATGGAGTTCGCACTCAACACCATGGAGCAGATGTGCAATGCTCGTGAGTTTGTGCCGACATGGGCCAAGCCTTGAACCACCTCTCCCAGGTACAGCCTGACCACTGACATGCCACTGGACACATCTGTTATCATGGCCCTGCCTGCAGTCCTCAAAAGAAGGCTTCTCAAAGCCATGTGACACTGCCTCCAGGGGACTGGACCAGCGATGAGCACTAATCTTCAGTCAGTCAGTCAGTGACAAACGTGAACCTCATTCTTGCTGCCAGAGAACCTGCGTACACAGGAAGCCATGGTCGGGCCAGGAGGAAAGCCAGGAGGTGGCTGGGCTGGGTTGAGTCCCTGCTGAGTGAGTAGGCTGGAGGGAGGAAAAGGATGCTTGGGAAAGGGACCTTAGGGAGAGGGATCACTGGGAGAGGGACTCCAAGGAGAGGGACCTCGGGAGAGAATGAGGGAATCTAGGAGGAGGACCTGGGGAGAGGGACCTCAGGGAGAGGGACCCCAAGGAAAAAGGCCCTGGGGAGAGAGACCCTGGGAGAGGGCCCCTGGGGAGGGACCTCAGAAGAGAAAGCCCCAGGAAAGCGACCCATGAGCAAGGTAGGCTGGGAGAAGGATCCCCAGGAGAAGGACCCCAGAGAGAGGGACCCCAAGAAGAGAGACCCAGGCAGAGGTACCTGGAGAAGTCTCCCTGGCCTGGTCACAGTCCTGCTGGCTCTGTTCAGGCCTTCAGGACCCGCCCCACCCCAGAAACTCAAGCTACTCTGAGTGGGCATTTCTTTCAACCAAGATCACTAAACTATCTTATGCACATCTTCCTTTTTAAGATTTCTATTTTGTTTTTAATCCAACTGTTCTTTTCTCATGCCATATGGTCTCTCTCTTCTGCCTATATTTGTTTTTAAATCGCTTTCGGATTGTTCTGCCGTTCCTCGTCCGTTGGGTGCAAAGGTCACCTATGTTGGGAGTTGCTTCTCCTGTGACAGGTTTTCAGCAGCTGTTTGTCATTATGGCTGGAGCTCATCTTCAGGAGGGCACTTTTTCTATGGGAATCCCACCTGTCCAAGGATGCGGAGGCACCTCAGGATTCGTTTTTGTTTGTCTCTGTTGAGATACTTGGCTTTCAACAGTTCAGACCAATTTGGCTTTTTGGATTTGAATCTGGCTTCCACCCCACACAGAGGGCTCCTTTGGGATCAAGGTTCTGCAGAAGCCTCTTCCCTGGCACCTCCCCAGGAGGAAGGAGGATGCTGGCTGCAGTGTCAACCTGGGAGAGCTTCCTCAGCCCTCTTGGGAGCAGCAGAGTTTCACAGAGTGGACAGGGTGAAGGGTCCCAGCTTCATGCTAACCCCTCGGAGGCCTCGGTTTCCTCTCCTTCCCCAGGCTGGGCTTCAGACCTCTATGCAGGTCCCACATCGCCATGGACCTGACTTCAGGCCTACCTCAGGCCAGGCTCTGAGGCCTGTTTTCTTTCCTGGCCCCTGAGCACTACTTGAGTTGAGGGAGTGACACTCCAGCCAAGCTGTCTGTTGCTCTGCCCACTCCTGCCAGTTATAGACAGATTACAGGTGCCCTGCAGGGGGCACACGTCCAACCCCGCCCCTTCCCACTACATTACAACTACAGAAAACACAAAGTGCTCAGAGTGTTTGACGAATGCCAAGTGTTACAAGGAATGCAAAGTGCAGCCCTGCAGAAAACACTAGGGGGCATGTATGTCCAAGGCCTCTCTGAGAGCACTACATGTGACCCCTGGGTCCTCACTATGCCCCGAGAGGTGGGTGGAGGCCCACAGGTCACCTGGGAGTCTTAGGGACTGCTATGTGTTGCATGCCAGGCACGCTGCCATATCTATTAAAGATCAAGCAAGAAAAATGTGCCCACTTGTGGCTTACAAATATATTATTATTATTATTATTATTATTATTATTATTTTAAGAGTTGGAGTCTCACTCTGTCGCCCAGACTGGAGTGCAGTGGCCGCTCCCGGCTACCGCAGCCTCGACCTGCTGGGCTCTGGCGATCCTTCTGCCTCAGCCTTCTGAGTAGCTGGAATTACAGGCGCGTGCTACCACGCCCAGCTAATTTTTTTTATTTATTGTAGAGATGAGGTCTCGCCTGCCCAGGCGGGTCTCGATCCCCCGGGCTCGGGCAATCCACTCACCTCAGCCTCCCAAAGGCACGGGATTACAGGCTGAGCCACTGAGCCCAGCTACAAATATATTATTAAAAGATAATCGTCCTCACAGAAACAGTTTTTAGAACAAAATACTTCTTAGAGGGAGGGATATTTTATCCCTGGCATTGTTTATGTTTGCAGTTCTCAGTTATAATAAAAGCAGACTGACTCAGTTGCTTCTGTGATAGTCGGCTCATGATGGACTGTGCCCACTGCTAGCCAGGCGCCCATGCCCATCCCCCTGGAGTCCAGGCTCTGCTTCCTGCACCCTTACTGACTCCATCTGGGTCACCCAGCTCCCTGCTTGTCCTTCCTGAACCAGCCATGCCACTTGTTTTCAGCACAGTAGCACTTACCTCTCACCTGGCACTTCTTTCAACTAGTTTGCTTCTCCTGTTACTCTCAGTCTCATCTGGACCACTTCCTTTCTATCCAGTTTGAACAATCTGAAGATAATTGTCCTGTGCTACTTTCACAGGTCAGCTGGTGGACCATGTTAAGTTTTTGAATGAATAAGTGAATGAATGTGTGTCTTCCAAAGGTTAATGGTGTTTCCCAACCCCTTGGCCTATGGGGAAGAACAGCAGAGGGAACAAGGTCTGTGGGTAGAGCCCTGTCCTAGCGTCATACCCTGTGGGCATGAAGAAATCTGCTTTCCAGTGGGCAATGCCCTCCCCATGGCCTGAACCAGAACAAACCACTGAGTTACAAACTATGTATCAGGAAGAAACATCTCACTGCCTGTCCTACAACACAGTCTAAATCAATTCCTACAGCTCAGTCTGAAACATAATCCGATTTGACTATCTCTGAACGATTATAGAAAGGTGCTGGTGTTGGCTGCCCTGGGTGGAGATTAAGATGCACCGCTGGCAGGATGACATTAGAGATAACGGTTAATGACGCTATCTTGGCCTGGCCCAAAGAAGCTGCAGGCCTGGGCTCTTTCTCTCTTTGGGAATGAATCTTATGGATTTTTTCTAATGTCTCTTATGCTGTCTCTTCATCAATTCTATCTAGCAACTGTAATCAAAAGGCTTCAACTTGATTGCAGGACTCTGAGCTGGGGAGAAGGAGAGTTAATCAATCCTTTTTACAATTCCACCCATGGACTAGAGTGACAGGGTTTTGAGGTTATCAAACAAGCAAGTAGCACAATAATGCTTGGATTCTTGGATAAAAGAGATACTACAGAATAAGCAAACAATCCAAGGGTTTCTCCACCTCTACTAGAAAGTTCTCTGTCTCTCGGTCAGCTCCTGGTATCAAACGGGCTGAGGAAGCCCAGGTTGTGTGGGCCCTGAAGGTTACTCAATTTGGGGGATTCTTTTAGAAAGAAAAATAATATAAAATAAGAGTTCAAAACTGGGAGTCAAATAGCATTTACTTTGAGAGAAAAAAGAAATTAGAACAAATTATAAAATTTAAAATCTGGTAAATACTATAAACATCAAAAATTTCAAAAACCACAATATTTGCATTAACTAACTGCTGAACACACTCTTCTATTATACCCCTTTCCCTACATTTTCGTTACATAGTCTTTGGTCACCTCATCATATGACAATGCTTTTGTAATATCATGTTTTAAATGTAATTCAGTCTTTTCACACTGGCAACCCTAAGTCAATGGTTCTCAACTCAGGACATTTCTCATTTGTCACACAACACCTGTGATGTGCAGGACAGTCCTAAGAGGCCAATGGTACCAGTGGACTGGGCCACTCCCTGAGAAAAGCGGCCCATTGGTCACCTGGGGGCATAAAGGATGATGTTAAATCTCTCAGCCAAGGGACCGGCACCTTACCAATCTGACGGAACCCCCTTTGGCAGGAGATGGAGGCGGGGGCTTTGGGGCCAGGACACCCCTCACTAGAGTATGCTTTGCCAGGTTATATGCCTCCTGGTACCTCACCTACCCCATATGTAAACAAATATAATAACAGCACTGACCTTGTGGTGTTGCCATGAGAATTAGGTGAGATGCACAAAAATACAGCGGCCAACACATAGTGTATACTTACTAATATCTGCGCCATAACCAAGGTAGTTCTGATTAAAATGGCCTAGTATGCTAAACTGCTCAGTTGCCTCCAGGCCAAGACAAAGGAACTCAGCCAGTAAGCACTTTCTCGTGCCGTACCATCCCTCCACTGCAAATGGGAGATTGCAACACCTATATGCCCCAAGCCAGGGGCACTGGCTCCAGAGAGCTCCTGAGTGTGGGTGTGCGTGTTGGCATGCTGTGTGCCCACTGGGCTGGACATGTGCACCACACATGCTACTGTGGTTGGAAGACATAGGGGTACAGTGAGGATGGGGCTGAGGAGGGATGCTGGAGGACAAGCACGCAGGTTCCACACATCACTGGCCCATCTTCCTCGAGGTCACTCCAGCTAGCATCAAATCCTGAGGCTTCAGGACTTCTCAAATGTGGGGCTGATAGGTTCTGGCATGGAACACCCCTCTTCATCTTCACACCACAGCCTCTGCCAGAAAAGGACCCTTCCCCATCAGAGAAGGCCTGTGGGCCCTGTCCCAATACAGAGGACCTTCAGGATGAGCAGACAACTCTGGAAAGGAACTGTGGGAAGGCAAATGTGTGGTTATACTTTACTAAAAATATGTGGGTCCAATCAAAGACCTTGGCAGTACAGTAAGTGTGAGGCTCTGATAGCCATGAGATGTGAGCCTGGATGCCCAGCTCCAGAGGAGTATGGGGGTTGGCAGGGATTATCTCTAGATAAGCAGCCAAAGGCAGAGATACTTTGGAGCACACTCAACCAGGGGTCTGGGAACGGTTTCCACCCACCTCTTTGAGTACATCACACCATGACACGATCTTTCCTGGGGCACTGGGCCTAACTGGGGGTGAGGTGAGCAGGGGAGGGTTCTTTGGAGATCACTGACTAAGGACTGATTCAGAGCATGGCTGGGCACCACAGGCAACACAGATTGGCACAGAATGCTGAGTAAGGGGCAGCAGGCTCGAAGTGAGTGCACACATGCCTGTGAGTTTGTGAGGTGCTCCTGTCTCTGTAGGAGAAGAGACAGGGCTGCACTTGTGGGGCTTCCACCCTGAGCCTTCAGTCCTCCTCTCGTATCTTCAACAGGTCTCTAGGGACCAATGCTCAGCAGGTGCCTCCTGGTGGGACCTGGAAAGCGTCAGTACCAGTATAGCGCATGTAAGGCCTACATTTCCCATAATCCAGTTTTTGATGCTCAATATCAGATCCCAGGATCTCCACAAGTCAGGTACCACCTAAGTATCATTCGAGGTGGAATATCATTCCACAGAAGGTATAGGACAATTGCACTATGGTGATATTTAAAATGCAAACTTATTCCTGGAAGCTGTTCAAAACTAATTAACTAGCCTGCACGACAGAGCTTTTACTTCCTGGTTCCAGTAAAACCTGGGTTGTAAATCCTCTGCTGTTAGGACACCTTCCCTTTGTTTTCAGGAGTTCAGAGGGTCACCGACAAGTACTTCAGGCCAGAGATTTATAGACTTACAGGTGCAAAAGTTGCTTTTAGGTCTCTATCAACTTGCAGACCCCAGTGACTGTTCCACTGAGGCTGGGCTCAAGCTCAGATGGGGCAGGAGTAGGGACAGAAGTGGCTTCAGAATCCTGATCTACCAGGATTGTTCCCCTTCCTGGAGAGACAGAGGCAGGGCTCCAGGAGAAAAGGTTCGCTCAAAGCCAAGCCTTAGGTAGGACTCTCTTCCAGCACCTTACTTGAGGGAGTTGTATGGTTCCTCCATCTCACGTGGTGGTCACCCTCAGGGCCTCTGCATGATCCCACCTCACAAGCACCAGACTCAGCGTCCCCTGAAGATAAAGGCTCAGAACTTCACAGTCCTTGACTGAGAGCAACAGGGCATGTGTCAAATAAATGTTGAGTGGTGGGAGGGTAGATGGGAAGGTGGGTGGGTGAGTGGGTAGGTGTGTGAGAGGTTGAATGAGCGGATAGCTGGCTGGCTGGCCGGGTGAATGGAGAGATGGGAAAGCAAACAACTTCTAGGATGGAAATTGAAAGTAGTCCCCGTGGCCTCCATCTTCCCACTGGAAACCTGGAAGTAGCCAGTATCGTGAGGAGCCAACCTCAATGTGAGGTCACTAGGGTCACAGCTATGGCAGATGCAGGTATCTATTCCCAGTGTCTAAGAGGGCCTGATGCACAGGAGGCTGATGTTGCTTGTGTTCAATTAGCACTGTTACTGTTAAAACTGATACATAAAAATCCAAATACATTTCATGCCAGGTAGCCATTTGGTAGAACAGAAATTTTAGTCACAACTCACAGAATATTATTCAGCTAAGTTCTATTTTGGAACTAGTAGAATTTGATACATAAAACTGTAGTCTTTAAACCAAGATATTAGCCAAGTCATTTCCTTCCTTCCTCCTGCCCGCCTTCTCTCAATTCCTTCCTCCTTCCTAGGAAAACACCACGAGCAACATAGGAAAAAACAAATCCCTTGAAACAAGCATTTGGCAAAAATCTCATTTCCTTATAGAATCATGGTGCCCTGCTTCAGTATGGGGCAGCTGGGAGGGCTTTCTGGAATCCTTTGGGGAAGTCAGGGCAGTGGATGGCGCTGGGAGCCCAGGCTTGGTGTCAGACTGCCCTGGGATCAGCTCACAGTGCCCCAACCAGCTGTGTGGTGCCAGTCAAGTTAATCTCCAAGTGGGGGACAATTGCCCTCTTTGGGAGAACTGGTTCAGGGATTAAAGATGTGCATGTAAGGAGCACAGTGAGCTCTATGGAGGAAGTCACTCAAGATGCAGTAGAACCTCTTAGAACCACACAGATAGGAACTTGTTTGATTCAGGGACTGAGAGAGTGATGGATGGAACCATCTAACCAAGGTTGCGTGGTAAGAGCAGCAGAGCAGCCCTAGCACAAGGCCTCTGCAGTTTGCACACCAGGCCCCTCCAACTCCAGCACTTACCCAAAGCTGCCTGCTTGCTGCCAATCATTGGAGGTACATTTTGAAGGAACAGGGAGGCTTTGGGGGGGGTCAAGTTTTTACTTCACAGATAAGCCACACCAGCGTGGGGAACCCTCCCAGGGCTGTGAAAGCCAGAGCAGCAACTGGGAGCCTCCAGGATGGCCCCCAGGACCACCCCCACCTCAGAGCCAAGCCATCTCGTCCAGGCCTCCTGGCACTTGAAGACAGATGGAAGATGGGGGGCGGGCATCCTCCCCAGGCCCCAGCCGGCTGCCAAGCAAGGGCAGCTTCTGGATAAACAAGCCTTGTTTCCTGGAATGGGCTCCGCACAGCAGCATTTTTCACAACCGATGAGATCCATCTTAAAATAAGTGAAGCAGACTGGGCTCCGGAACGAAAAGACAGATTCAGCACACACATTCAGAGCCTGAGCGATGTGATTTTTTCAATTGATTTCTAAATACATACAGCTCAATTTCTGCTCAAAATTATGTCCACAGCTCCCAATGAGGAAAAATCGCTTCAAAAATTGTTGGGCTTCATTGTGGGTGTCATCACTGCTCCTAGCTACCCATCTCCAAAGTGACAGAGGTGTCATCTGATAATGATTATAAAAAGATACTAATGTATCCGGGAGTGCAGACAAAACCGCAGATTGGTATTTAAGAGTGAGATTCTAATCAAGAGTGATAATGTAATAGGAGATGTCACATCATTTGACTTTATAACAGGCTCACAGTCTGGTTCTCACGAACTGGCAGAAATTAAGATTATTACAATGGGATTATTTGGAGACATGAAATACGGCAGTGAGAATGGAGTTTTTCCTCCCATAAATCCTGGATACCAGCATGCACATTGGTGAGGGCAGACCAGTATGGGGTGCATCAGGCAAATGAAAACAACCTCCCCAGCCAGGTCGCCAGGCCTCCTGCTACATAGTCTGGGAGCTAGGCAGAAGGCAAATATCCTACAGACTCACCTGGGAGAGATAGTCCCTCTCCAGTCCTGGCAATGCAGCCTCTTGACAGAACAGATGGGGAGGAGCCATTCCCAAAGCTCCCAGAGTGCTGTACTCCACGTGCAAGAGGAAATGCACGGGTTAGGTGGAGACCAGCACCCCTTCGGGGTTGCCCTAACCAGGCCTCCAGGAAAACTCACATCCCCTGACAATGTGGATCCTGGGCCTACCCACTGGGGAGCCCTCCAGGGCTCACGTTTAGGTAAATACCTACCACAAGATACACACCCCAATAAGGGACTCTGGGGTGTGTGGCCATACTGGTACCTGCAGATCATGCCGGTGGTGCCCTCTGAGGTACTTCCCTTGGCGACACCGCCCAGACACACAGTTAGGTGGGGACAAGTGGAACTGGGGGGGGCCAGCCTTTGGAGGTCTCAGCATTCTTGCAGTAACTGGTCACTGCAGCAGCCAAATGGAGACTGAATATGGAAACGAAGCAAAAAAACCCCACAATGTCAACTTTTCACAAAGGCTCGTAGTGGAACTCACAACGGCCTTGGCCAAGCCAAAGGGCCTGAATCCAGGCTTGGCTACTGGGAAGATGATCGAAGACTGAGGGCTGGCCATGTTCGAATTTGGGATTCTGCCAAATAAAGTGCTATGGCCAGAATGTCTGTGCCCCCTCAAAATGTATACGTTGAAGCCCTAACCCCTAAATTGATGGTATTTGGAGGTGGGGCCTTTGGAAGATGATTCAGTCATGAGGGTGGAGCCCTTGTGAATGGGATTAGTGCCCTTATGAACCAGAGAGTTCCTACCCCTTCCACAATGTGAGGAAACAGTGAGAAGGCACTGTCTATAAACCAGGAAGTCCTCACCAGATGCCAAATCTGCCAGTACCTTGATCTTGAACTTCTAGACTCCAGAACCATGGGAAATAAATGTCTGTTGTTTGTAAGTCTCCTCCGTCTATGGTGATCTGTTATATCAACCCAAACAGACTAAGACACACAGTAACCGAAACACACAGCATTAGCTAACATCCTGAAGACCAACGAGGAGGCTCTCCGAGGAAGACGTGCCTTTCCAAAACCTGTCTTCTAAATCTCAGGGGAGGGAAGCAACGAGGTTACCCAAGCAGAGAGCTGGGAAGTCAGAGCAACACATAGTGCCCACTCTTCTCCAGGAAAACATGTCATTTACCATGTCCCAGGCCATAGGTAATCACCACCCACTGCCTCCCTGTCCCCCAGGAACTGAGAGCACCTCAGAGTGGGAGCCATGTATCCTTAGCTAAATGGATACACAGCACACTGCAAGCAGGGGTGGGACACAGGTATTCACCCTTTTATAAGCTGTAGCTCTGGGCAGTAGTTCCTCAATAAATAGAGGGGCCGTGAGATGATCTACCTGGGTGATCCCATGGTTAGGGTCACAGCTCACAAACGCTTATCTCCATGGGTACCAGAGCCTCTGGCTTGAGTCTAGCCCAGCATGGCCATGACGTTTGCCCAGTGTTTCTGCAGAGTAGCAAAAAAGCCACTGAAGGGTTGGGGAAGCCCAGCTTCAGGGCACAGAGAGGTGCAGAGTATGAGGCTTTGGGCAGAGTTATCCCAGCCCTTCCGAAGTCAGGGACCCCTGGGAAAACTGCCCCAGTGGAGAAAGAAATATGACATACACGAGAGGGTCCCTGGCTTCGTACTAAGGGGCAGTGAGTACCCCACCTTCACACCATGAGGTGAAGTTATGACAGGGACTGAGGCCAGGACATCACCTGCACGCCAGTGTCCAGTCAGACTGAGAATCAGCCTCACTGAGAATCAGACACACTAAATAAGAGAAGAGCAAATATTTTTTCTTTGCATGAGGAATTAAAAGATCAATGCAACTTCTTCTGTGTGCTTTATCTCAGAAAACAAACACCCCAAAGTTGAACTGAGAAATCCTATCATGTTTGCCCTCAAAATCCTCAAACTAATTAGGGTAACAAAATGAACATGCCATAAGGATCAAGGGCTTTTTGGATTGGAAGTGGATCGTAAGGCAGCTCAGAGATGTCCTCAAGCACTTTCATTTTATTCACTTTATCTTATTTTCCTTTTTTTCTATGCCAGCTCAGGGTGCAGGCTTAGCAAGGACCCGGGGCCAGGTTTGTTCACTTCATGCTCACCACCTACTTGGGAAGGGCTGGCGACATGTTGATGATGCCTGTAAACACAGGCCGGCTGAGAGGTGATCTGCGGTGACATGAGACAGTGGTGTGAAGACGGAGGGTGGGGCAGTGGGAGAGGGTCCTCAGTAGCAGAAGGCCACAGGGCATGGATGGAAGAAGCCTTGGCCCCAGCACCTGAATTCAGGGCCTTCCATGTCACTGAAACTCATTTCATTTTCACTCCATACCTGTGGACCTGAGAACCTGGCCATGCACTCCTTTCTTTTTCCATTGCCCTCACCCCAGAATCTTCCAACTCCCACCCAGGTAACTGGTGCTGCCTTGTGAACTGGTCTCTCTTGGCCTATCTATTCAGCCAGAGTGATCTCACCATGCATGGAACAGTACCAGCACATGGTGATTCCTCAAAGAACATGCGCTAAGTAAATGAACACATTACACCAAGCATTGCCCAAAGTGCTTAGATCGTTTCCTCTTTTATTCCTCCAAGAAGTACTGACTGGGGCCCACTCTAGGCACTTGGACCTAACGGTGAACTAGAGACCAAAGTATTATAGAGTCATCCCCATCTCCTCCCTACCACACAGCCCCACTGCCTCCCAGCCTCCTTTTGGGTCACCCCTCCTACTACCCTCATTCCGTCACCCCAGGGTCTGGTTCTGGCTCTGGTACCTATACCCTTGGAACAGAACACTCCCCATGGCCAAAGGTTGACCAGTCCCACATTCCTCCCAGGCCTGATTGCTGCCTTCTTGCATTTATCCCAAGCTGTGATTATTGTGCTTATTTTTTGGTTCACTCTCATTGTATCCTCCCTGCCAAGGTTTTCCGAGGGCAGCTGCACTCTGCCTGTTCATCCCCGAGTCCTCAATGCCCATAGTGACACTTGGCATGCAACATGCACTTGATATATGGTGCTAAATGAAGAATCATTGAAAGAAGATATGGACGTGACACAGACCCTAATCAAGGTGCTGTGGGACTCATCAGAGTAATCACATACAAAGACACACTGAGCTAGCCTTGGCCTGCCACAGGTGTTCAGTGAAGGGTAGCTGCCTGTAGTTTGCCCTACATAGCTTCTGTCAGGGAAGAGGCAGATCTTGCTTGTCCCTAAGGAAGACACTCGGCAACAAAGCCACAGGCTGGTGCTCCCTTCCCAGCTGGGGACTTGGGTTTGGGCCTGGACAGGTGTGCAAGAGGGGTCCCGATGAGGCTGGCTGAGGCCTGAGTGAGCAAGTGAGCTGGGTATGGGATGTGTCTGGTGGAGGGGCAGCCTTGGCTGGAACTGACAAAGTCTGGGGGAAGTCAGGTGGATTCCACTTTGTATCAGCCTCCCCTTCGTGTGTGCCCCTGACAGGCAGGGAGCCCTGGAGGCTGCCCCTTGCTGAAGCCCCCTTATCTGCTCAAATGTCACATCAGAAAACCAGGACATGTTTAATAAGCAGAAAGGATACCAGCCTCATAGCACAAGGGACTTTTTTCACAAAGGAAGTCCAGGGGCTTGGTGGTGAAGCTGGCTAATCCCGAGTTCGGCTCAGAGGATGCAGCCTGGGGGTGACAGGGCACTCCTGGGCCACCAAATCCTTTTTGATTTCTTTTCCACCCAACTTACCAAAAGAAAAACCTTAGGCAATCTCCGCATCTGTCACACTGAAGTGACCATTAAGCCTACCAGTACTGGCTTCATCCCTCAAGGTTTTGCCACCTGCGAACACCACTGGGGGTTGGGAGCTGCTGGCCAGCGGTACTCTGGCAGAGCTTGGTTTCCTTTAAGCCCTGGCCCCACCCTCAGGCCGGTACAATTTTATTCCCATGCTAGATTCTTTTGGGTGTCCTTGAAAGGCTGCAAAATGGGAAACCGTGACAGCTGAGAGGGAGCTGAGAGGGAGACATTTTAATAAGGCCCAAGATGTAATTACATTTCTTCAGGGACTGAGCAGATGAGCTTCTCCAAGTTTATCTGCCTTAGATATCAAACACCATTAATGAGATAATAAGGGCTTTTCAATTAATGATTTGAATGGTGGGTGTAATTTTTTCTTTAATGGCAAGACTAATTCACGGGCAGAAATGAGCAAGGAGAGAGACGCCAGCAAAATCCTCTGTTTTCCACTGCCCTCTACCTTACCTGCAGGCTGGTTTCTTCTGACAGAGGCATGGGCTGGGCACCTTCTGGAGTAACTGGAGTGGACACAAGGGACACCTTTCAGGTCCAGGGGAAAGGGTATTACATTCTGGGGTTGAAATGTCAGCCTTTCCTCATACAAGAGAGATACTTTGACAAAAGGAAGGGAGGGAAGGAGAGAGTTCACAAAGGAAAGACAAATATGCACCTGTACTTAGGAGATAACCCAGGGAAGGACGTTTGGAGCTAACCAGGACACCTAGGACTGTATTTATTGTACTGCCAACCTGAAGCTGCTGCTGGACCGATGAAATATCAGCATGAGTCATGGCAAAGCTACCACACGCAGGCATGGGGCCACACCGTAGGTGTCACCACTGAAGCTCCTGCTACCCTCCCATTTCCTGCCGGCCAGCAAGCTGAGAGCTCCAGGTGAGGCTGCATGAGCTTCTAGAGAGGCACAGCCTGAAGGGACCTGCCAAGTTTCTGCAGGAGTCAGTGTCCTAAAAGCCAACTCGACAAAACCACAGTTACTTCTCAAGCAGTATTTCAACTGTGCTGCACAGCTGGAATTACTTGGAATTTCACAAAGGCATCCAAGAGTGAAAATCAAAACCAGCACCCGCAGGCAGCCCTTTCAAGTCAGTCTGGAGAATCCTCAGAATCATAGTCTTACACTCAGGCTCCGGGGCCTCTTCTGCAGAGCCAACTCACAATGTGCTCAGTCCTTATCCCTTCAGAGGCCCCACCCTAAGAATATTAGAATATAACCATACAACACACTAAATATGTTTTTTTTTCCTTATAAGAACACAAAAATGTTTTCATAAGTTTGCTTGGAAATTATTTAGCTGCAAGTAATTTGTTTAACTTAAAACTGGCTATGAGCTGGGCTCGAGGGCTCAGCCTATAATCCCGTGCCTTTGGGAGGCTGAGGTGAGTGGATTGCCTGAGCCCACGGGTTCGAGACCCACCTGGACAGGCGAGACCTCATCTCTACAATAAATAAAAAAAATTAGCCGGGCGTGGTAGCATGCACCTGTAGTTCCAGCTACTTGGAAGGCTGAGGCGGAAGGATCACCGGAGCCCAGCAGGTCGAGGCTGCGGTGACCGGGAGTGGCCACTGCACTCCAGTCTGGGTGACAGGGAGACTCCAACTCAAAAAAACCCCCAAAACTGGCTATGATTTCTAAGAAGCATGCTTGGGAACTGTTGTGAAGTGACAAATTCTAACCTACAATTTATACTAAAATATCATCAACTTTATATGAATATGAAGCTGAACATTTAATGAAGTGGATAGGATGTTACTTTTTATAGACATCACCTAAACATTTGCTGACTTCAATTCTAGAGTCCATTTTTTCCCATGGCTCAAAGAGCACACACAGCTCCCTAAGATCGTGGTAGCTGCTCTGTTACAAGCTCACATCTAAGCTGGGCCTTCAGTAAGGCTGAAATCTCTGTATGTACTCCACGTCCAACCCAGGGAGATTAAGGCCTTGGTTCAAACTATTGGATCAAATAATTACTCTGAATTATCTTTAAATGTTCCATTTAGATAACATAGCATTTCCGCAGACACTCAGTATCCCTGACAAACGGCATCACCCTTCAACCTAATGTGATGGGTGAGTAGGAACCTGCATGTCCTGATCTGCTGCCCAAAGCAGGGACATGACACCTCCGCATGGGACATGGCTTCCCAGGAGCCACAGTGGGTAAAGACAGCCATGAGCTGGTACAGGACTCCTAAGGCAGTCAGTGGAAGAGAAAGAAAGGCCACTCAGTCTGGGGAGAAACAGAAGACAGGCAAGAAGGAGGCACACACCTGGTGAGTTCAGAGGGCAGTGAGCTACTTGGCGCTGCTGGCAAGGAGAGGTGGGGTGGGCAGTACAGGGACTAAGGCTGGCTAGTTGAGCAGCTAGGTCAAGGGGACAGGTGAACAGCCAGGTCATAGGGGCAGGTGAGCAGCCAGGTTATGGGAGTGGGTGAGCAGTCAGGTTGTGGGGGCAGGTGAGCAGACAGGTCATGAGGACAGGTGAATAGCCAGGCTGTGGGGGGGCAGATGGGCAGGTGAACAGTCAGGTTGTGGAGACAGGTGAGCAGCCAGGTCATGGGAGGCAGGTAAACAGCCAGGTTATGGGGGCAGGTGAACGGTCAGGTTGTGGAGGCAGGTGAGTAGCCCAGTTGTAGGGGTATGTAGCTGTCATTGTACAACAGAACTGGCTGCTAAGGACTATACGTAGAGGAGTGATGGGGCCAACCACAAGTTCTGGAAAGCTCTCTCTGGCTGCACTTGGAAGAGTGAATCGGAGAAAGACAGAAGGGAGAGAAGGAGGAGTTGGGCCCTGCAACAGTCTGAGGAGGTGACACTCACTCATAGTTGGGTGGGGCAGTGGTAGCACAGGGCCAGAAGGACTTGGGCAGGCATGGTGCAACCGCCAAGCTGCATGAATTGCAGGTATAACTCATGATCAACGAGTTATGGGGGGGAATCTTGGGTGCCAAGGAGGGACTACTGAAGGTGGGGTCAGAGACTGGTATGTCCCACAGCTTGTTTGTCAGAGTCCACAAGGATGTAAGTACAGAAACCGAGGGAAATGCTTTGAAAATGTCAGCACTGCACCTTTGCCACGGCACATTTATTGTACTTTACTAAAGTACTGATCTGAAATGTACTAGGAGAAGATCTAAACTGGCTCTTAGGCACAGAGTTTGAGACAAGTAGCCACAAAGCCAAATGGTCCCACAGAGACGGGCGAACACAGCTGGGACTAGGACAGAGGGAGGCCTAGGGGAGGAGCAGGCGTGCCCGCAGCTATGCATTCACTCCTGGTTCCCATTTAGGATAACTCCCAAGGAGGCTGCAGACCATAGGGGGCACTGCCAGAGCTGCTCTCAGTCACTGAGCACTGATGATCAAATGCTCTCTTCTGATGAGAGAAAGAGCCTACTGGTGCAAAGTGAGGCAAGATGCCAATGCTGAGCTCTGACCCTCTGTTAGTGGGGATGCCCTGCTGAGTCTCCCAGAGGCTCTGCCAGCCTGAGTGGCTGGAGTCCTGCCAACAGGCAGCTGCCATCCATTCTCTTAGCTCCGGCCACAGAGGCTGAGACTAGCTTGTTGCCCCCAGAGAGCTTCTCGTCTCCTTTCTGGTCATAGATCACAGGGAACCCACTGGGGCAGGAAGGATGCTCCTGAGGCTGGAGCAGCAGGAGAGCTCATATTTCCTTCTGCTGCTCACAGGACTGTCAGGCTCAACTAGGTAGTGCAGTGTTTAGTACTGGCCAATTAATGAGCTGGGCTCCTGTAGGCAGAGCAGGCAGGTTTGGCATTTCTGCAGTTCTAGGACCCAGAATCCACTCCGCTGAAGACACTGCCCTCCAGGAACACATGAGTTTACAGCAAGATCTTGCAAATGCATGCCACTTTTTGTGCACTCAGATAAGTAGACTCAGAATATCAGAGTCAGAGGGAGCCGAGTGGGCATCTGTCAGGTGGTTCCCACATGTGAAGAGTGTCTGTATCACCAGGGGAGCTGAGGTCAACAGCAGACTCCTGGCCCCCAGGCCTCCTGCATAAGAACCCCAATGGACAGATGGGAAACTGAATAGATTGAGCACGAACAAGATCATAAATGAGGGGGCCATTCAGGGAGCCCACCTTCTAATACTCCTATTCTAGAAAGAGAAATCTGGCAGGGAGTTTATATTTTAGGAAAACCCTGAGTTTTCCAGACTGAAGAGACTCATTGACTGCTCCAACAGGATGATGAAAAGACTCATCACTGCAATAGCTATTTCTTGATTTCCAAGCTTTAGATAACACATTTCTCCAACAGAAAAGCCTTGTAGATGTGATCCATCACGTCAGAGCAGAGGTGCTGAGGGAGGGACAGGAAGGTGGCAAATAAAGGACTAGAAGTCAGATGTCACTGTATCCCTCATGAGCAAGCTGGGCACTAGATGAGAGCAGAACACTTCCTTCTGAAGCCTGAGGGGATGTGGTTTCCAAACTCAACACTCTGCTCAGAGGAAGGGTGAAGTGCACTCATGTCCAGACACAGTATCCCAGGATGTCTCACTCAGGGAGGTGCCGAAGTTTCCTCTACCAACTGAGGAAAATAGCAAGAGGTGGACATGGGCTCAGGTGCCAGAGACATGAGCAGAGCACAACAGGATGAAGCCAGGATGAGTGGGGCCACTGCCCAGTGGTCTGGAGGGTAGACCAGCCTGGCGGGAGGGGTTGTCCCCAGAACAGGCCTCAATGGGATGGTTCCAAGAGGGCACAAGGTGGAGAACACCTGACCTGTGAGTTCCATCAGAGATTTCCACACCGATAAAATGGCTGGGGATGAATGAGGGGGCGGCTCACAAGAAACTAGCAGAGACAACTGCTGATACCAAGGAAAGCAATGCTGTACAAGAAAAGAATGATATCACAGCAGGCAGGTGACTCAGCATGAATAATGTTAGGTGGCCATGAGGAAGCAAATCCTAACCAGGTAAAGAATCTAGTCAAACTACACCGGGAGCCTCGGAAAAGAGGACTGGGTACATGTGCATGGTTGTGTTGGGGACCATGGTGGGTAAGAGCCTAATTCAGTCGTGCTCGGTGGCTCAGCCTGTAATCCCGCGCCTTTGGGAGGCTGAGGTGAGTGGATTGCCTGAGCCCGCGGGTTTGAGACCCGCCTGGGCAGCGAGACCTCATCTCTACAATAAATAAAAAAAATCAGCCGGGCGTAGTGGCGCATGCCTGTAATTCCGGCTACTCGGAAGGCTGAAGCGGAAGGATCGCCAGAGCCCAGCAGGTCGAGGCTATGGTGGCCGGGAGCGGCCACTGCACTCCAGTCTGGGCAACAGAGTGAGACTCCAACTCCAAAAAAAAAAAAAAAAAAAGAGAGCCTAATTCTCATTTTCTCTTTTCTGTTGTAGAAATGTATTAACTAAAGCTCCAAAGTCAAGAAAAAAAATATATATATATATAAAACAAAAAGTAAACATAACAACTTAAAAGGTTGAGTGGCTGCCTCCAGAGGTGGGAGAATGCTAGGAAGAAGGGACTACTCTTATGGTACAAAGTCTATCAGAACTGTCTGTCTTTTTAACAAATATGTACATATTGCTCTGATAAAATTTTAAAAAGTATGTTTTCTTACAGATATGGGCTTGAGGCATGAATACCTGGGAACAATCTCAGCCCTACTCCCCTCGTCTTTCATTTCCAAATACCCCTTTGCTGAGTTTTCCTCTCTGAATTTAAGATACTACAGATAAAGAAAAACAGCCAGATTAATAAGCAACCATCTCAGGAGCTCTGTCAAGTTCTTGAGTATCATGAAATGAAAAAGTTAACATCCTTGTATCTTAATGTGTATTACTGTTCACACTGAATCATTAATAAACACATGGTTCTTAGGAAGCGTGTTGAAATCAATCAGCAACGGGACCTAGCAGCTCTAAAAAGCCTATGCATCATCACCTGAGAGGTGATAGTATTCGCTACAGTATAATTTCAAAAAAAGAAGAGAAAAGAAAAAAATAACCCTCAAGTCTGGACATCCACACGAACAGGCATAGCAGACACACACCCGGCTGTCCCAGGCAGCCAAGCAGTGCATGCACACGCAGGGACCTGCTGTAAACAAATGCTCATTTTCATTCTGGCTGACAATCATGTTTCCCTGCCTGCTTCACTCATATTGAAGTGTGACCTCATGAAGCACTGGGCATTTCAGTGGGACTCTGGAGGCCCACAGATACCTAACTGTCTTGAACACAGAGCAAAGCCAGCACACTGTCACTCCATGCTCTCCAGGAGTCCAAGGTGACTGTCAGGGTCCCAGCCACAGCCCCACGGCCACCAGGCCATGCAGGCTCAGGCTCCAGTTATCCCCTTCCTGAAAAAAGTGAAATCCACCACAGAGAGAGATGATTCAATAAAATACATAGATATGTCTAAGCAGAGTCATGGGACAAAAATCAATTTTCTGCAGCCTTGTGCAGGATTCCATTTCTTTTCTTTGAAAACTGACTCCATGAGTTAAGTTCTTAAAGGGAACATGATCACAGCAAACCTGGGATCAATGTGGGACACATACCAAGCACTGGAAGATGAAAGGGCTGTAGCATCCTCTCTACTCTAAAGATCTGTGTCAGGGGAGGTGGGAGGAGGAACAGGAACCCAGTGACAGGACAGGGAAAAGTCAGCTCCTCCTCCCTCCCCCAGTCATTCCTGAGTCTCTGTGTAGGGGCTCCCCTCTGGGAAGAGAATTTGGGGAAAATGTGGAGTAGATAGTGTGGTGGAGAGAAGGATGGGTGGGTGGGGAGAGGCAAGGGGACATCAAGGGGGCTCCTCAAGGCTGGGTCTGGGCAGCACAGGAGGCAAGGTGAAGACCATGTGCCCCAAAGAGAACACGTCCCACGAGAGCAGGTGCCAGGAAGCCACAGCAGCAAAGCCCCAGTCCACGGACTATCCACACTCTGTGGTCCCAGTTTCTCCTGTTACTCTGGAAAGGTGCTCAGTCACTGCCACTTATCAATGAAGGACTCCGAGGTAGATGTTCTCTTTCCACACACTGATGGGGCCGCCGCCCCTGCCCTAACGACAGTGAAAGAGCAAGCCAAATGCCACTAACATGAGAACTTTCATGGCAATAATGAAAGCATAAGGGGCACTGTGACAAAAGAGATCCAAACAAATTCTAGATGAGGCAAAGGAGTCATTTTTTAAAATGACTATTTATGTAAGAATTTACCATTTGCAAAGAGAAAAAGCCTTTATTTTTCAAAGATCAAAAAAAGAACAAAATTAATTATTCCCCTGCCTTATTTCCTAAGAGATTCTGAGGGTGTATGTGCATGCAAGAGACCATATGTGTATGCACATTTATGTGCACGTGTGTGCATGTATACATGCAGGTGTGTCTACACATGTGCACGTGTGTCCATGTGTGGAAAGAACCTGCAGTTCTCAGTCCCTCCTCTGTCCATCATTACACATGACCCTCCAGCAACGCTAGGAGCCCAGTAAGCCAGCTGTCATCATTTCCCCTCTCAGGATGAAGTTCAGAGATGTTCTGGAACCTCTTATCTCACTGTCCTGCCTCCTCTTCTGGTCTGTAGATGGATGCCCCTGGATACCCGCCAGTCTAGGCATGGCAAAGGGGCCACTTGCCCTTGATGTAGCTGCCTGGAATGCATGGCCCCTGAGGATCCCTAGGCTTGCATGGTCCAGGCCTACTGCTTCCTGGCACTATCTCTGAGCCTCCTCCCCTGTTCCCACAGGACAGAATGCTGCCAGTTACTTCCCCTTGCCCTTACCAAAGAGCCGGAGCACAGCATGGGGTGATACAGTGCTGGTGAGGCACTTGGTGAGCACATGGCTTATGTGGATAGGGAGAGCCTGCCTGTAAGGCTGCAGAGATGGGGTTATGCGGTGCTTACCACCTGGCTCTCCCACACTACTGGCTGTGCACTGGTTTCCACTCAGTTGTAAGAAGGAAGTATGGGCCACCTCCAGTGCTCTTTTACAGGATAGGGCAGAGGAATGGGTAGAAGGGGATCATGTGTTCTGCTCCCACTTGCTTAAAAAAATCGTCATCTTCCTTTGTGTTCTCAGATGCTGTGGGTGGGCACTGCCCTCTGATGACTGACATTCCTGACACCAGAAAAGTATGAGGCCTCTGTCCCTTATACCTAACCCTCCTGGGACCAAGTTGGGTGAAGCAGCACTCCTACTGCTCCCTAGGAGCCCTGGCTGGGCTCAGGCTGGGGTTGGTCTGCCACGTGCCAATCACCCTCTACAGTAGCCAGCAAGATGTCCTTGGAAATGTACTTCAAGGAAGTGTGGGGAAGTTCTTCTTTTGGTATAGCCCACATTTCTCTTGCTTTAATTGAGCCACAGAGAAAAAGATCTCATTACTCCTCTTAGATGTAAAGATCCATGTAAGTCACCCAAGAGTCTCATGCCTTTCATCTTTCCTCATGCTCCATCTTCTCAACCTTTAATCATTTATTCCAATAAGAAGGTTGCTATTAAACTTTGCAGCCTAAACCCCACTTTATCCAGAAATGACTTGAACCATGCTCTACTGTTATTATCATAATGAGTGGTATAAGAAGGGTCCATTTCCCAAAATCTAGAAAGAAAATTACCTGCTGGTATTTCTGTGTGAGGATTAGGAACAGACAAAGCTTTGAACTTGGTGGACCTTCCTGCCCTCCCAAGTCTCTCAAGGTTGCTTAGCCTTGCCACCTCTGAAAAATGCCCATCCTAGGAATATCAGACAGCATTCAGGAAGGCACTCAGGAAAGCATGCTCTCAGGGTTGCAGACTCTCTAAAGCATGAGGAGTAGCCAAGGTGGGAATGTTTGCCATGCTGGAGGTAGGTTCTGCCCAGAACCCGGGGACTTGGTGGAACTGAGAGATCACCCCACATCTGGGTCTCTGGAAGGCCCGGCCACATCAGCCTTGAGTGGGAATGTGGTCACTGCTGGTCCCTAGCATGAATACCCCATCCCCTTCTGCCCTCCACTGCCACCTGCCCTTTTCTTCCTTCTGGGGCTTGCCCTGCACACACTCTAGCTCCTTTAGAGGGACTCTCCAGGTACCCTCTCCTGCCTAGAGCAGGCTTTGTCCTTCTCTGTCGCTTCCAGGATTCTACTTGCCTGCCTCCCCTCCCCTACTTCCCTGTGGCCTAGCACTGCGGAGTTGGCATCCTATACTGCTCTACTCAGACCAGCGGGACTCGTCTGAACCTAAACCCATCACCTGCTTACCCTGTGGGCCACTCCCTGCCACTGAAGGACCACTACTTCTCTGGGCTGGAAACATTCCTGTCTGTCCTTCTCACCCTGCAGACCCTGCTCCTCAAGCCCTGCCGCTGGGGCCAGCTCTCCTCCTGCATGCTCCTTTGTGTTGCCTTCAGCTGGGAGGATAGCCACCCTGTGCCCAGCTGGCTTGCTGACCCCCCACTCCCACCAGGTATGTTTTAGCACCAGAAATAATGCAGTCAGAGGCATGGGCAGGTACCTTTTCCACAGAGCTTAGTTCCATCAGCATGCTAACTTCAGTCCCATGCCGAGAACAGACTAGGTCCCAAATGCCTCCCAGGGCACCTGTCTTTTAGGCCAATTTGAGGGCCTGATATGGATGAGCCTATGCTTAAGGCTGCTCCTGGCTTCTCCTTGCTCTGAGTGATGCCTCACTGCCTGAAAAAGCTCTAGTTGGCCTCTTGCCTTTGCTCCTGGTGTCCTCCTTCCTATATGGTGCCCTTAGCCTGGTAACATATCCCCTATGCAGGGGAGGAAGTGCCCGTGGAGACACAAAGGGGTTTCCAAGGAACTGGTCCGGATGGTGGGAGCTGGTGATTTGCTTTGCTATTGCTTATTGTGCATACAAATAGATTTGATGGCCTCTTCTGTAGCTGTTCTCCACAAGGAAAGCTCTGCTGACACCTCACAGCTAAGCCTAAGCTCCACCTGCCCATTATGCCCTACCTCCTGAACCCCAGAAGTCATCACCCTAATCCTCACTTATTCACCTTGCAACTGTCCTGTTGAAATGCCAGGGCTGCAGAAGGCCATGACCCCTCTGCACAAGAGTATCAGGGATGCAAGAGGTCAGGTCAGGCCCACCTTTCCACAATGATCTGGGAGTCCCCTCCTCTCTGCTGTTCCCACTCCTCTTCAAGCAGACATCAGCTGGCCGCGAGTACATTGACTATCAACCTGCTACATGTCCAGCCACTATGGACAATGCCCTCTTTCCTCAGAGTTTCACAATGGTGCATCAGAACATGGAGGTAGGGGTCTGGGCTCCCAAGAGCTCCTGTTCAAGAATGGTCCAAACAGCTAACACACCACATGGCAAAGCAAACTCGACACTCAGTCAACACACCACCCAACCACGCAAACTCCACACTCAGTTAACACACCACAAGGCCACACAAACCCCACATTCAGCCAAAACACCACATGGCCATGCAAACCCCACACTCAGTCAACATACCACATGGCTATGTAAACCCCACACTCAGCTAGCATACCACATGGCCATGCAAACCCCACACTCAGATAACACACCACACGGCCATGCAAATTCCACACTCAGTTAACACACCACATGGCCATGCAAATCCCACACTCAGCTAACACACCACACTGTCATGTAAACCTCACACTCAGCTAACACACCACATGGCCACACAAACTCCAAACTTAGACATAAGCAGCAACCTGCACACAAAGGCACAACAATCCACTCTAAAGATTACTTTTCAATTGACCTAATTTTGTCTTTAAAATGTCTCAAAATGATAAAGAAGGAGACAATTGATCTTTACTTTGGCATTTCATGACATTTGCTGCTTGAAATGAACACAGGATGAAATGCAAACCCCTATAAAACCATTACCCATTGAAGGATACGCAGCTTGCAAAATTAGCCCAGTTTGACAGAGACTTGATGCACTGCCACGAGGCCATTCTATGAGCCAGTGGGCAGAATGACGCCTCACTAATTAACTGGGTCCTGGGTGTGAGTTCTTCAGTGAATTAAGACAGCAACGAATTGGCCCAAAAGGATGTCTGAACTCCAAATGAAAGCATGCAGAGAAGCATGTCTGTTAGCAGTGATGTGAACAACATTTATCCTGCCAGTCAGCTATCCTTTCATCTCTACTGTGCGCCAGATGTCATGCTGAATGGAACACCATGGCTCAAGGACTCACAGAGAGGGGGAGATGGACACACAATAAGAGGCTGGAGGCACTAGGAACCCTCACGGACAAGGGTCATTATGTGGCCTCAAACAGGAGTCCTCGAGAGAGAGAGTGGAAGAAAACCCATCCAGAAAGCAACTGCTAGACTCCAGTACTCTCTGGTTTCAGATCAAAGGGAAGGGCTGGGGTGGCCAAAAGTAAAGCAAAGCACTTTCACCTGTCCACTCCAAGGTCCTAGCAGACAGAATTCCACTATTTTGTCTCTTGGAGGGGCTGAGGTCTCATTGTCATTAATAACATGGTTCTCTCAGTAAGAAAAAAACTAGAAATGATAAATCCCCATGTGCAAGTGCTGTCTTCTCTACACCTCTTCCAGGTATAATTCTAGAGCTGCAATTGATCTTAAGAGCAACCTTTAATTACCCTGAAGCACAGAAGTCCAAACAGGCCCTAGCTAAGGAGTATTTGCATTGAGGCTTCTCATGAAATACATGAAAGGGAATGAAATACATGGCCCATGTTTGTGGCCAGAGTGGCTGAGCGCACCTTGGCACCAGTGTCTGAGGCCAGAGGACAGGCAAGGAGGGAGGTCTCAGCCCTGCTTCTGTGCACTGAAGCCAGCTTCGTCTCTACAGGGTACAGAGCTTTTGTTGTTGTATTTCTTACTTCGTAAATCAGAGAATCCACAAGACATATTTCTAGTGTCTTTACTAGTTGTCTCTTTACCAAAGAGTCCTGAAGGCTGAGGCTTGAAGCATCTGGGGAGGACTCCTGAGTACAGGGTAGGACTTAATGGGTAGCCAGATGTGGGCTGAGAGGGACTCTGATGAAGGGTTGGGTCCAAGGGACAGGGTGGCCAGCTAAGTAGGGGTGCAAAGGTCACAGACTGAAATGTGATTTGATATGTGCATAGAGCCTACACAAGTTACTTGGAAATGACCTCATCTAACCCTTTCTCTACAATGGGAACACTGAAACCTGGTCCAATTAAAGAAATGCAGCTTTTCTGTTATATGTGGGCTGGACTGAATGGTCCAGAAAACCTCATCACAGTGGCTTGGCCAAAGGGAAGAAACAGGTAGCCTCATCAGTACTCTGTGAGGCAGGAGCCATTGGTGGGGAGAGGAAAGCGGCAGAGTTTATTCACACCATTCTTCACACAACCCCTCAGACCCTTTCATGTTCTTGCTCCCAACTTCTCACTCCAATATCCTTTATCTGTTATTCAGGAAGAAGTTAGTAACTGAGTTGCCACTACACGGCAGGTGCCTATGGGCAATGAGGTCTTCAAATGAGCAGAGAATGCCTCTTTCCTTAGGGCTATGTGGTATGCTCTCTGTATGTGTTCATGTGCACATGTGTGTGAGCTGAAAGGCAGATGCAGTGGAATACCTGCTTCAGCATCTTTGAGGAAGAACAGAGAATTGGGAACCAGGTGTCCCTGTATCAGCTCTGAGCTATGAACCTCACAAAGTGGCCTCACTTCCTGGCCAAATCTCCACAACAGTCCTTCAAGTGGCAATTAACCCTTGTGAGAAAACCATGATTATACATATTGAAGAGAACATGGAAAATACAAAAAGTTCAAAGAAGAGATAGAAATATCCATAACTCTACTACCAAAACTAAATACTGCTAACACTATGACTTGTTTGTATTTTTTTTCCTGTGCATGTGATATAAGCAAAGTTGGGGTCATTTTTATGTGTATATAAATATAAAAATGTACATAGTTTCAGGTCATGCTTTTCTTCCACAAAGAAATATGCCAAGAGTATTTTCTCATATCAGTAAATATTTGAAGATATAACTTTTAGTGGTTATAAAATATAAACAGCAATGTACCATGATTTGGTCCCAACAATTGGATATTGGCTGCTGACAATTTGCTTTCCCATAAGAAGGAGGACTACTGGATCAAGGTAAGGCTCTTGATATAAATTATTAATAGCTCTCCAGAAAGGTTCTATATCATACCCCTCATCAGAATGAATGAACATGCTATTTTATGCTAGCTTCTTCCATTTTAAAGAGGTGCCTTTCTAAAAGCATTACTTATTTGACAGGTAGCGTTTGTTTTCATTTTCAATTCTTTATTAATGATTGGAAGATACATTTACATTTTCTGGACGGCTGTATAAATTCTTACATGGGTTGTCTGTCTTCATTTATTTATTTTCTATGAGGACATTTTATTAGTTATTTGTATGAGTTCTTTATATATTAAGGATATAAGCCACATTTATGTTTAGTCCTATTTGTGAATGAAGAATTTTATTTCTGTTTATCACTTGCCTTTTAATTTTGTTTATCATGTCTCAATATTCAGACATTTACCACTTCTATATTATGCTTAAAATGTGTTCCTCTAGAGAACTGACATTTTCTACCTGGCACTCTAACCATTTTAAGTTAACTTTTTAATATGGGGTATTTCAGTCACAAAAGTAAGGGAAATTCTAACCCCAAATGAAGGAAGGGTGAGCTGGGGCTAGGAATTTTCAGGGGAGACTTGCTTTTATTTTTCCATTCGGAGCTGAGCCTCAGGCAAGCAAGAACCTACATACCCACTTTGTCTATCTGTGTGTCTTGGTTTCCTTGCTTGGGCTCAAGGGTCCTGACTTATGCACCTCCACCTGCCCCAGGCCTTCTTCCTGCCCTGTGCCAGGCTGTTTACATTGAAGACTGGGCCCCAGAGAGGGAGCAGAAGATACCTCAGGGCATCTAGTCCCTGAACTGGCTTACTCCTCCGAAGAGGCCATGCATTTGAAAAGCACTTTTAAAATGTCCATGTTGTGTGCGTGCGTGCATGTATGTGAGTGTGTGAGTGTGTGTGTGTGTGTGTGTGTGTGTGTGTGTGTGTGTGTGTTCATGTGTGCACACACACCGTATGGGGAGAGGATAAGGGAGCTATCGTGAACATATTTATCACAGGACAGAAACAGAGGTATGGTCCTAATTTAAATGAGATTGCCTCTAGTGTTTCCCTAGGTATTGGTGGTTGTTATTTGAGATATTCATTAGCATGTTAAGAAAGTATTCTTTTATTTATATTTGATTGAGGGTAGAGTTGTTTTTCTTTTTATTAAATCAGGAAAAGCTACTTACTCTCTTATAAGAGATCATGTAATTTAGTGCCTTTAGTTTGTTGATGGGATGTTATATTAATAGTGTGTGCAGGAAAGAGTTAGCATAGTTGTTCTGATGTTTGAGGCTGACGACCCCTGGCTGGCATCTGGGAGCATGGCTTTTGACATGTGCCCTACGAGATAAAGTTAAGGATGACATTGTATCTCTCTGCCAGCCTGTCTAGACTGCCTGTACAAATGCAATTTATAGCAAAATCAGTGTTCCTTCTGGATCTGGAATTTTGGTGGGCAGAGGGTGCCTCTGTGATCAGCCCCCAGTAAATCCTCAGTCTCTAATGGGTTTTCCTGGGCAGAAATGTGACATTTGCTGCTGGAGAGGGAGCTGCTCTATGTGGCCCCTTGGGGGACAGCACGAGGAGCCCACTCCCTGGACTCCTCCACGCTCCACTCAGGTGGAAGTCTTTCCCCCCTTATGGACCAGCTACATACTGATGACAAAGCTTTAGCCATGAATGCAGCTGAGCCCTGTGCACCCTTCAAATGATGCCCTGAATGTGTGGGTGGTTGTGAGACCCCGACACAAATAGATTTATAAAGAATAAACCAACTCAAAATCCCTGGGGTATTTTTGTAGCTTATTTTGGCATTTTACAGACACACACACATGCATCTCCATGCTATGATCTGAATATGTCCCCCAAAATCCACATGTTGAAACTTAATCGTCAATGTGGTAGTATTAAGAAAGGAGGCCTTTGTGAGGTGATTAGGTCATGAGGGCAGGGCCTTATGAATGGGATAAATGACCTTAAAAAGGGGGCTCCAAGGAGTATCCCAGCCCTTTCGCCTCCACCCTTCCCCACATGAGACCACAGCATCAAGATGCCCTCAACAGACATCAAATGGCCACGCCTTGATCTCGAACTTCCAGTTTCCAGAACTGTGAGAAATACATTTCTATTGCTTATAAATTAAGGCATTTTGCTATAATAGCAGAAATGAACTATGACACTCCATATATATGGAGGGAGAAACAGACAGAAACACAGATGCTGCACAAAGGATGCTGTGAGCCAAGTGTCCGAGTGTCGAGCTCTGTAGGATAAAGCACCAAAGTTTCTCTTCTCTCTTTGGCCGGACAGGTCACACAGAACAAGGTTTTTTCAAAGTGTGAACAAACTCACTGGAAAGACATTTTCTGGCCTAAGAACTATATTTAAAATGAAGATTTTTGGCAATGTTGGATTTTATCCCAAAAATATGGGTGCATTTAGGTTGATTTTTTTTAAGTCTCATCTTGAAGCAATTTTAGCACTTTATATTCTCCAAAAATACATAAATTCCTCTTTTCTAAAATAGAGGAAGACTGTTGTTTTCACCCATTTATCTTGGCTCTGCTTGTTAGAGGTTTGCCTATTTTATTGGCATTTTTAAATGCCCCTCTAAGATGTACTTAGCAATTCTACTTACCAACTTTGTTTTCTAATCCATTCATTTGGATTATCGTCTTTATAAGTTGACTTTATTTTTCCGCTTCTAACTTCTTGAGTTAAAGGCTTAGTTTTTTGTCTTCACATTTTTAAATAATAAAAGAATTTTGGTTTTGAATCTATCTGCAAGCCCAGCACTGGCCACATCCCTTATGTGGCTTTTGACTATCACTCTGTAATTGCAGAATCACTTCCATCTTGACCCATGTCATTTTGAAAGGGGTTCTTTAATATCCAAGTGCTTGATTATTTAGTTTTAACCTTATTACTACTAGTTTTAAAGGATTATGCTCTATAAATACAGGTTGTATCATTGCTGTTTTTCTGATTTTGGACATTTATGGCCTAGGTTAGATGATTAATTTCTGTAAATGTTCCATAAATACTTAGAAAGAAGACACATTCTTTTTTGGTACAGATTCCACCCAGAACGCTTAAATCACTCCTATTTTTTCCTACCATTCAGATTCACAATCCACCTTACTTTTATCCAATAAAATATGCTTAAACTTTCCTCCTACAGTTGCTTCACTGAATTTCTTTATATGTTTTATACAGTTTTTAAGTTTAATATACAGACAGAAAACTGCACAAATCACGGCCTCTATAAAGCAAGCACATCAGGAAACCTGCATTTATAATGAGATTCAGTGCCTTGGACCTGCAAACCCTGGAGCAACCATCAGGCCATTTTACAGCTTCTGCAGTGGTACCACTCGTAGCCACCATGCTGCAGCTGCGGCTGCATCCTCACCATGGACAGTGCCTTAGTATAAAATGTCTCTTTGCTCTGTTCAAGTTTTCCTCCTTGGCGTTTGATGAAAATCTGTTTGCTTCATATCTGTGCTATGCCGTCCCATCTCTGCCCAGTCTCCCATTTGTATCTTTTAGGGCTCCTTATGTTCCAGTTGCCAATTCATTCTCAGCATCAAATTCACCAAATCACTTCACATTGCAGAACAGGTGGTTACAGATACACTCCATGACAGGAAGGCCATTCTGTCCTGTCTTTGGTTCTCTTTCTCCCACAGGCTCCCCTCTCAACTGATCTATTACTTCTATTTCCTGGCCTCTGGCCCCTTGTCCACCATACTGACCCCTGCAGAGTAGCCTCTTCACTCACTTGTCCTTCCCCTGCTGACCTATCCCTGGTGGTTGAAAACTGACTATCACAACAGCACAGGGCCTAGCCCAGAGAAAGGGTTCTAAGGGTGTTCGCTTAAGGAACAAACAAACTGGCTGAGGTTATGAGGATCAGGGTCATCAAACAAGACTGAAGATACTGCACACACCTGTTATTGTCAGATTTCCCCACTGAGTGGCTGGCAGATGTCACAGAGCTCAGACTGAAATTCACAAGAGTAAGGTGAAGGTTCCTGGGTGCCAAGCACTGCAGGTTGGCACCTGCTGGGTCCTTCTCATGCACATCCACTGAGCAGCTGGGGATCTCACTGGGACATAGGACTGTGTACAGATAACATGTTTCTAGAATGAGAGCCCTGGCCCTCCACCCTGCCTCCATGCTGCATTCACAGGCCTCCTGGGGCAGGCAGTCACCATGAACACATGGAAGTTGTGTCTCCTAATGAGGCCGGTCATTCATCAACAACAGGCAGCAACACACTAATTTATCAGAGATATTTACAGACCTCTAAGCTGCCGAGGCCTCCTCAGAGAAAGTTCCCAACTTCACTGGAAGTGCCACACTCTGTTCACCATAAATTAATCACATTCTCTACTTAGGAAAACAAAACACTGCCAACTGCCATCCCCTTTTGTAACTAAGGGGCTCGGTCACTTAAAATTAAAAACAACAACAGTCCTGATTTCTTATATGTGTAGAGAATTTTCCAACTTCACAAGGTGCTTCTGAATTTATACAACTTCGAGGCAGGCATTTCCTAGAAGCTGGCAGGGTAGGAACCACCCCATTTGGGTGATGCCCTCTCAGTAAAACTCAGGGTGAGGGCAGCTGGACTCCAGAGGTGGGAAGGCTAGCAAGGACTGGGACCAGAGAACAGGGGGCTGGCTGATGAAGGGGAGGTCAGAACCCCAGAACTCTGGGAAGTCAAACTGAGAGGTCTAGACTTTGAGGGATAAAGTGGATATACTGAAGATTTTCTAGGATGGTCTATTTTCAGATTTTATAATGCTCCACTCATAAATCAGCAACAGATCCCAGTAATGCCAACATGTGGAGTTTAAAGTATATCTCCCAGTCCACCAGAACAAGCATGCAGATGCTTCATGAGAGATGTGACTGCAGTTCTGATTTAGGACTCATGCCCCAGCAACAGAAGCCATGGAAGGTTTCTGAGCAGGCCTTGACCCCTGGAGCCAGTCCTTCAAGGGCTTACTGGGCTATGGGAGCCTGAGAAGGGTCTGCAGGCCTGAATCAGCCAGATGAGCCAGAGGTCCCTAGGGAGGGGGAAGAGGGTCCTGAAGGAAGGCAAGGCCCCCACTCAACTCACACTTTCTCGGCCCAGGTACAAAATATGCCTATAAAATAACCCACTTACTGTAAAATAACCTACAGAGGAAAGGACGAAGGTGGAAGGTACCAAGTGGGCCCCAGGGGACCTCCTTTCACCTCCAAGATACACAAAAGTCTGGCTGGAAGAAGGCAGGTGGGAGGCAGAGTCCAAGCTGTGGGTGCTGAGGCTGGAACCTCAGTGCTTGGCAGAGGTAGGAGGAAGGTGCCATGGAGAGACCCCATTGGACACAACAAGTGGAGCCCATGGGATACAGTGAGGAAATGCCCAGGGGCAGAGTGTCCACACAGAGCTAGGGGTTAGAAACAGAGGTGACAAGGGGGCATCTGTGTGAGGACAATCACCCTTCCTGTGGACCAGCAAGTCTGGCAGAGGTGACAGCAAATTCTCCAGGAGAAGTATATACCTCCTTGGATCCAGCACTCAGTACAGGAGGAAACATTCACTCCAGAAGATACTGCCATCTAGGGCCCAGAGGGCCCAGAGTACAGCCCCAATCCCAGCCCAAAACCCTGTCTCACCTCCCTCACCCCTCCCCATACCAGACAATGCTTCAACTTTCCTTTCCTGTCCACGTTTTCAGGAATTAAACACAGAAAACACCCCATCACTCCCTCTCCCCCCAGGCCCAGAATGCTTGGCTCTTGTTTAATACCAGGAGAGCCTCTGCCTTTCTTCTGGGAATACCTTGTCCTCAAAAAATGATTCTGTTCCTATGGAAATGACTTAAAGCAACACATTATTTCCCAAGAGGCAAATTACAATGCTGCAAACAGTAAGAGCTTTTAAAATCATTTTCCATGAATGTTCTATTGCTGGAGACTCACGTTCTGGGTCTCTCTCATTCAGGCTGCATTCCATAGTTGCAGAATCATTTTCCTAAAATGTCACAATTGCAAACGCAATTCCCCCATGCTCACCAGGACTCCTCGGGTTCTTTATTTAATTTGTTTTCTCTTCTTATCTCCTTTCCCATTTAGTTCAGTGCCCCACAACGCATGCTGGTGCTCATAGCATCTCTCCATCCAGCCCCCTGACATCAAAGCACTAATTTATTCTGAGCTTAGAGAAAAAAAAAAATCTTGTAGTTCCTCTGGCAGCCCCTGCTCCCTGCTCAAGCTGCAGGGGCTCCACAGGCTCTTGGGGTTTGCACTGCACCCAGTACCCACACCCGCTCCCGCACCCCATCTGCTTGGCTGCACCCGTCTCCTGTCCTCCCTTGATCTCAAGTTAAGTGAGCAGGCTCTGAGAAGTCAAAAACACTTTAATCAGCTGCCCAAGTTGCACCCTCTAATTACAGCAGGGCAATGTCTCCAATCAAAGAGCAAACAAATTGTGTCTCTTACATAAAAGTGTGATGAAATATGGCAGGTTGATGATTTTGGGCACCTTGTCATTTGCATCTTTCAAGGCCATCATGAATTCTGGTGCTTCAGGCTACGTCTGCCCCTGCCAGCGACCCTTGAATGTCACCATCACATGACACAGCAGGAGAAGGTCCACCACCAACTCAATGTCAGGGTTCCTATCTTCTGTCTTCCACCCCCAGGGGATCACAGCCCTGCTTCAGTCCCCAGAACCAGGGTGACACTTCACTGCAGTCATCATAACAGGAAGAAATGCCGCCCCCAGAACCCATGTGGCACTTTACTGCACGTCATCACACGTCATCATAACAGGAAGAAATGCTGCCTACACGCTCCCACAGTCAATGTGCAGGCCAACATTCATCTGGTCTGCCTTAAGCCACCTTGTGGGAAGGGGAGTGTGGTGGCACTCTCCCTATTTGGAAAGCAGACAGAAGAAATGGAAGACCAAATGGAGGCAAAGCCCTTTGCTTATGGTCTCTCTCCCCAACCATATGTGGCTCGGGGTCTCCATGCAGAGCAATTTCTGGGGATGACAAAGATCACTTCCTCATGCATAGTGCTCTACAGCTTCAGGGTCTCACACACCCCAACTCTTTCCTACCCCACCTCCTAGTAGGCATGGACAACCCAGGAAGGCAGCAATATCTGCCTGGGGCCTCCAGGTGGCCTGGCCAGAAGGGATCTCAGGTGTGTGATTTCTCACCCAGTCTGATCTCTAATGCATCACAGTCCAAGTGTCGTGAAGAGGCTTCCAGAGGCCAGAGGTCACATGCCACCCCTTCTAGGAGTCACGCTGCTGAGGACATGCTGGCTCAGGGAAGTTTCTGTGGGGAGCTTGTTATACAGCCATATCTAATAACTTGAAATGTTGACAGTGTTTCCACCGCCAAGACCATGTGACCGCTGCCAGATTTGTCTCCTCAGTTGGACTAGCTGTCAACCAGCAGGAGGTCAGTAGTGAAACGCAACTAGAACTTCTCAAAGCTCTTCCACAAATAACCCTGTGAACTAAAATTTAATAAACCTCTCTGCTAGTAGAAAATCAAACTCAGATTCTTTTGAAAAGGCATTACTTACTTGAAAATCTCTTTCTTCTAGTATTTCTTTCCTCCATCTCACGAGAAAAGCAGCACAAACGTACAAGTGGAAATGAGAAAAGCCCTCAGGTTCAGACTAAAAGAGAAAAAATAACCAAGAGAGAAATTTTAATGTGTTGAGTCATTAACATAACTATAAAGTTATCTGTGATAGGGTTTATCTAGTCAGGGTTCAGAGAAAACCAAAGCTGGTGTTGACTCACTTTTACTTAATGCCTTAATTTCAAAATTCTCCCCTCATTAAAATAAACACCATTTTCTCTTTAAGTACCAGCAACCTGATAAATAGCATGTGAATAGCAGACCAAGTTTCAGGCAGCCTCAAAGCAGTTGTTCATTTGGTTCTCTTGCACAGATAATAGCCAATAAAAGACAAATTCAATGAACACTAATCCTATGCCAGGCAAAGAATATACTCCTTGCAATAATCATATGAAGGAGGTATTCTCCCTTTTCACAGATGAGGAAACAAATCTGGGAAGTTGAGTAACTCATCCAGGTTGAACTCAGGTAAGTGGGAAATCAGGTCCTGGGCTTGAGTCTACACCAAAGCCCTGTTCTTCCCAGGGAATTAACAGGAAAATAAAGCTGGCAGGAAGTCATGGGTCACGGAAAGACGAGGCTCACACCCCCTCAAATCATCACCCCATGTGTCTCCTCATTATCATCAAATGTGTCCTTCCCTCCCTCCCTTTTTCATCTACTCATTCTTTACTCATCCTTAAACCCAGGACCACAGTCATCTCCCCGGAGCTCCTCCCAGACCTGTCCTCTGGTTTGGTACACCTGTTCCTCAGGGCTACCAGATTAGTTCAAGCACACAAACCAATTGTTAAGACTTGGGTTTCCCAAAAGTCCAGTTCTCAGGGTGCTGACTTCACAATTCCGCCATGTCCATGCAATATCTATAAGACTACTGATAATACTTTATAAGTAAATATAAAATACATGGTGCATAAGATGGTGATGTGCCATGGAATAAAATGAGGCAAGGAAGAAGGATGGGAAATAGCAGGAGGGCTTGAAGGGGGGTAGTTTGCAATTTCAATATGATGGTCAGTCACCTAAGGTGACATTTGAGCAAAGCCCAAAGAGGAAAAGCCATTTAGACATGTAGGAGGAAAACGTTCCAGGTGGAAGCAACAGGAAACACAAAGACCCTGAGGTGAGAGACCACTTGGCATGTTCCAGAAACAGCAAGGAGACCAGTACAGTTATGATAGAGCGAGGTGAGTGAACAGAAGCTGAAGCAGCTGTGATGGGCAAGTGTGATGGACAGACAGCTCCTCGGGAGCTTAGGTCACTGCCTTGTTCTCTTGGCTTCAGAAAGGAGGGGAAGATGTAGGCTTCAGAAGGATCCTTCTGGCTGTCAGGCTGAGAAGAGACTTGGCACAAGGCAGGGGAGAGGTAGGACCAGGAGGTAGGTTAGGAGATCACAATGATCACAAAATCAAGAGGTGCTAGTGATGGGGCCAAGGGTGAAGCAGTAGAGCCTGTGAGAAGTCAAATTCTAGATATATCTTAAAGGCTAAGCAGACAAAATATAGTGGTAAATACCAGAGAACTGAGTAGGAAAGAAAGAGAAATCAATTACAACACCAACATTTTTGGCCTCAACAACTGGAAGGAGGAAGTAGTCTTTTTCTAAGATGGGGAAGAGTTATGAAAAAGTTTGTAAGAAACTGGTGGGAAGGTCGTGACTTAGTCTTTCATTATGCCAATTTTAAGACATCTGCTGGGAATCCAGGTAGAGACGTCAGGTAGGCACCGAGACAGGCAAGCCCAGGAGAGTGGCCAGCAGTCCAGGCTAGAAATAAACACTGAAGACAGAAAGACCCAAAGGAATGACCAGGGAGCTGGGGGTTGATCCAGGGAAGTGAGAGAAGCAGCAGAAGGGTCCAAGCTCTGGGAGGTGACTGTTGGATTTTACAGTGCGGAGGTCACTGGGGGGCAGGAAGGCTGATGGAGCGTGTGAGAATGGAAAGGAGGAAAAAACAGACAGGACTGTGCTTTACTGAGCTAGCTAGAACTGGCATTAAAACACTAAACAAAATTGCTGATAGTGGAATGGACCTCCTTACCTTCAACTGCCTGGTTTTGAAAGGGAGGGCTGCCCTCAATATTTCATAGACACATTTCCTCAAGGCCTTTTTGTAGATAACACATACCAAGTTAGAAAAGTTCTCTTCTATTCCTAATTTACTAGAGTTATTATCATAAATGGTTACAGAATTAAATCAGATGCTGTTCCTGGATCAGTTGAAAAGATAATTTTTTTCTTTGATCTGTTAATGTGGTATATCACACAAATATCATAGTTTGTATCATAGTACCAACCTTGCATTGCCAGAATAAACGCGATTTGGTTACAATATGTTATATTTTTACTGAACAATTATCAACATATATGATCGCCTTTATCTTAAGCAATGCTTTTGCACTATAGTCTCTGGTGGAGGGACAGTAGTCTAATGTGACTACAACTACTCATCAGTTTTTGCTGGGTAATGTATTTATTTTAAACAGCTCTATTGAGTTATAACTATCATACAATAAGCTTCATATACTTAAAGTTTATAATTAAGCTCACAAGCTTGCCACCGTGTGCTTACGTTGGCAGCACTATACAAACAACTCGGTTAGGCTTCGTAATCTTGGTATATCAGTGTCTGACAGCTGTGTTCGTGTCGATGTGTGGTGGTGTCTTGCTGAGTGGCGTTCATTATTGTTACTGCATGTTTTGTGTGTCATCAAGAGAATGTCGGAGCTTGAATTAGAGCAACAAACAAACATTAAATTTCTTGTTAAACTTGACAAGAGTGAAAGTGAAATCAGGAACATGTTAGTGCAAGCTTATGGGGATAATGCCATAAGAAAACAGCAGTGTACAAATGAATTAAATATTTTTCTGAGGGGAGATAAAGTGTCACTAATGAAAAGAGGTCAGGATGACCAGTAACGAGCAGAACTGACAAAAAACATTGCAAGAATTCATCGAATTGTGTGTCAAAATCATCAGCTGACTATGAGAAGCATAACAGACCAAATAAACATCAATAGAGAAATAGTTATTAGGAAAGTCTGAACTGAAAATCTCGTCACAAGAAAGATGTGTGTAAAAATAGTCCCAAAGGAGCTCTTGCATCACGACAATGCACCTGCTCACATAGCACTGTCTATGAGGGAGTTTTTAGCCAGTAAACAAATAACCGTATTGGAACACTCTCCCTACTCACCTGATCTGGCCCCCCAGTGACTTTTTGCTTTACCCAGAGATAAAAGAAATATTGAAAGGAAGACATTTTGATGACATTCAGGACATCAAGGGTAATATAATGACAGCTCTGATGACTATTCCAGAAAGAGTTCCAAAATTGCTTTGACAGGTGGACTAGGTGCTGGCAATGGTGCATAGTTTCCCAAAGGGAGTACTTCAAAGGTGACCATAGTGATATTCAGCAGTGAGGTATGTAGCACTTTTTCATGAATTCATGAACTTAATTGTCACACCACACACACACACACACACACACACACACACATACAACTTGTGAAAACACCATCACTCCCAAAAGTTTCCTTGTGTCCATTTCTAAATCCTCCCTTCGATCCCTCCCTTTCCCAGTCAATCACTGGCCTACTTGTGTTATTATAAATTAGTTTACATTTTCTGTACTTTTAAATGAATAGAATCTTATAGTATATACTTCATTTTGGTCTAACTTCTTTTACTCAAGATTATTATCATGAGATTCGTCCATGACACTACAAGTATCAGTAATCCATTCCCTGTAAATGCTGAGTAGTACTTCATCACATGGATACATCATAGTTTGTTTATCCATTCATCTGTTGATGAACATTGAGTTGTTTCCAATTTTTGGCTATTACACATAGATTCTATGAATATTTGTGTACTAATCTTTATATGGACATATGCTTTAATTTTGCTTGGATAAATATCTAGGAGTAGAATAGCCAAATTAAGAGTTTAACTTTTGAAGAAACTGACAAACTATTTTCCAAAGTGGTTGGTTGCACCATTATACATTCCCACCAGCAGTGGATAAGAGTACAAGTTCTGTCATATCTTGGCCAATGTTTGATATGGCCAGTCTTTTTAATATTAGTCATTTAATAGGCGTGTGGCAGTATCTCATTCTGGTTTTAATTTACATATTTACATTTCTCTAATTACTAGTGACTTTAAACATCTTTTCAAGGTGCTTATTTGACATTCTTTGGTGAAGTATCTCTTAAAAATTTATAAATCAGTTTGTTTCTTATCATTGAGTTTTGAGAATTATGTTCTATATATTGCAGATATATACTTTTTCAGATATATATTTTGCAAATATTTTCTCCCAGTCTATACCTTTTCTTTTTGTTCTCTTAAAGATGACTTTTAAGGAGTGTAATTTTAAATTCTGATGAAGTTCAATCTAGTGTTTTGTTCTTTTATAGATCATGGTTTTGGTGTCATATCTAAAATATCTTTGCTTAACTCAAGGACAAAAGGTTTTCTTCTAAAGTTTTATAGTTTTAAGTTTTACATTTAGGTCTATGATCCATTTTGAGTTAATTTTTACATATGGTGTAAAGTCTGAAGTTAATTTTTAAGTACATAGATATCTACTCATGCCAGCAATTTGTTGGAAAAACTATTCTCTCTTCACTGAGTTAAAAATCAGGTAATGTGGATTCTTGGGAAGATGGCAGCAGAGCCAGTCAGACTAAGTGAGTCCCAGTGTGAGTGAGTGAGTGTATAGAAAATTTTGCATATGTGTGAGTGAGTAAGTGGGCATGTGAGTAGCTGACTGAGCAGCGACTAGGGAACAGATTACTAGACACACCTGTATGGAAACAAACTTGTTAACCTCAATGAAATGGAGGACTTTCTGATATCACACAGCCTCCCAAGGTTGAAACAAGAAGACATGGAGATACTAAATAGACCAATAATAATCCAGGAAATTGATTCTATCATAAGAAAACTACCTACCAAAAAAAAAAAAGACAGAAAGCTCTGGACTAGATGGCTTTTCAGAGGAATTCTACAAAACATACAAGGAGGGCTGATACCAATTCTATTGAAAGTATTCCAGGCAATTGAGAAAGACAGAATTCTCCCCAAATCATATTATGAGGCTAACATCACACTGATACCCAGATTGGGTAAAGAGTCAACAAAAAAAGAAAACTGTAGGCCAATATCCCGGATGAACACAGATGCAAAAATCCTCAACAAGATTCTAGCAAATTGGATCCAACAACACATATCAAAAGTCATCCACCATGACCAAGTAGGCTTCATTCCCAGGATGCAGGACTGGTTCAACATTCGCAAGACCATGAATGCAATTAAATACATCAACAGATGTAAAGACAAAAACCATATGATTATATCATTAGATGCAGAAAAAGCTTTCGATAAAATCCAGCATCCCTTCTTGATAAAAACCCCAAACACCTAGGCATAGAAGGAACATACCTCAAAATAGTAAGCACCATCTACAATAAACCCACAGCCAGCATATTGCTAAACAGACAGAAACTGGAAACAGTTATCCTGAAAACCAGAACAAGACAAGGCTGCCCATGCTCATCCCTCTTGTTCAACATTCTGTTGGAAGTCCTAGCTAGAGCAAGTAGACAAGAGAAGAAAATCAGGGGTATCAAAACAGGTAAAGGGGAAATCAAGTTATCCTTTTTTGCTGACAGTATGACCCTACACCTCAAAGACCCAAGAGAATCTGTCAAAAACCTGCTTGCACCGATAAAGGACATTGGCAGTGTCTCAGGGTACAAAATAAGTGTGCAAAGGGCAATTGCATTCTTATACACCAACAACCAAATAAAAAGCACAATCCCATTTACAGTAGCCACCAAAAAAATGAAATACCTTGGCATCTTCCTAACCAGAGAAGTGAAAGGCCTCTACAATGGAAACACTGCTCAAAAAATCAAAGAAGACACAAACAAATGGAAAAATACTCCATGCTCACGGATAGGAAGAATCAACATTATTAAGATGTCCATCTTACCAAAGGCAATATACAGATCCAAGGTAATATTCTTTAAATTACCAACATCATTCTTCTCAGACCTGGAAATGACAATACAGAAATTATATGAAAACATAACCACAAATAGCCAAAACAATCCTTAGCAAAAGAAACAAAGTGGAAGGTATCACACTTCCAGACTTTAAACTTTACTATAAGGCTACAATAATCAAAACAGTCAGGTATTAGTACAAGAATAGGTATATGGACCAATGGAAGAGGATAGAGATTCCAGAAGCAAAACCTCAATTTCTCAACAAACTCAACTTCAGCAAAGCCTCCACCAACAACCACTTGAAAGAGGAGAAACTATTCCATTAATGGTGTTGGGAAAACTGACTGAACACATGCAGAAGATTGAAACAGGACCCCTACCCATCACCATAAACAAAAATCAACTCTAAATGGATCAAAGATCTAAACATAAAACCTCAAACTATAAGAACCTCAAAAATGCAGGAGACACCCTTATGGAAATTGGAACTGGCAACCAATTCCTGATCAAAACCGTTAGTGCCCATGCCATAAGAGATAAGACAGACAAGTGGGACCTCATCAAACTGACAAGCTTTTGCAAAGCCAAAGAAATCATCAAGAATGGGTAAGACAGGCCACAGACTGGGAAAAAATAATTGCCAACTATATAACTGACAAAGGCCTAACATCTAGGATCTATAAGGAACTCAGTTGTGCCCAAAAGAAAAAAGCAAACAGCCCCATTACAAAGTGGGCAAAAGATATGAATAGACACTTCACAAAAGAAGACATATGAGCAGCCAACAGATACATGAAAAAATGCTCAGCCACACTAGTCATCAAAAAAAAATGCAGATTAAAACTACACTGAGATACCACCTAACTCCAGTCAGGATGGTCATCAACAATATTTCAAAAAACATCAGATGCTGGAGAAGATGCGGGGAAAAGGGGACACTTCTACACTGTTGGTGGGAGAGTAAACTAGTACAAACTGTGGAAAACAGTGTGGTGATTCTTAAAAGATCTAAAAATTGACCTTCCAAATGACCCCACAATCCCCCTACTGGGAATATACCAGGAGGAACTCAAATCACTCTATGAAAAAGATACCTGCACACGCATGTTTATTGTAGCATTACTCACAATAACAAAGCATGGAACCAACCGTGCTGCCCACTGAAAGAGGACTGGATAAAAAAATGTGGTACATATACACAATGGAATATTACGTAGTCATCAAAAGGACAAAATCATGAACTTCACAGCAGCTTGGATGGACTTAGAGTCTATAATACGGAGTGATCTATCACACAAAGAACTGAGTATCACATGTTCTCACTCATAAGTGGACCTTGAACAATTATCATGGGAAACTGCCAGTGGGGGGCATACCTCCTCAACAAGGGTACTTGCATAATGAACATTTGTATACCTAACCCTGAATTGTACCCCACATCTTTAAAAAAAAAAGAAAAGAAAAGAAAAAAAATATATATATATATAAAAATGTGTATATATATACACACACACACATGAAGAACCCATCAAGAGAGTGGGGAGACAGCCCACAGACTGGGAGAAAATATTTGCCAACTGTATACCTGACAAAGACCTAACATCCAGGATCTACAAGGAACTCAAAAGTACCACAAGGAAAAAAACCAAACAGCTTCATTAAAAAGTGGGCAAAAGACATGAATAGACACTTCTCAAGAGAAGATATACGGGCAGCCAATAGACATATGAAAAAGTGCTCAGCCTCACTAATCATAATGTAAAACAAAACCACATTGAAATACCACCTAACCCCAGTAAGAGTGGCCATCATTAATAAAACAAACAACAGCTAGGTGCAGTGGCTCAAGCCTGTAATCTCAGCACTTTGAGGACCGAGGCAAGAAGACTGCCGGAGCCCAGGGATTTGAGACCAGCCTGGGCAACTTAGTGAGACCTCGTCTCTATAATATATCAAAAAAATTAGCCATGTGTTGTGTGGTAGTGCAGACCTGTAGTTCCGGCTACTTGGAAGCCTGAGGCGGAAGGATCACCTGAGCCCAGCAGGTCAATGCTGGGGTGGCAGTGAGCATGCCACTACATGCCAGCCTGGGTGACAGAGTGAGGTTCAGACTCAAAATAAACAAACAAACAAACAAATAAATAAATAAAACAGATGCTGGAGAAGATGTGGAGAAAAAGGAATGCTTCTACACTGCTGTTGGTAATGCAAACTGGTGCAACTTTTTTGGAAAACAGTGTGTCAATTTCTAAAAGAACTATACATTGACCTTCCATATTACCCAACAATCCCCCTACTGGGAACATACCTGGAGGAACTCAAATCATTCTACAAAAAAGATGCCTGCACATGCATATTTATTGCAGCACTATTCACAATAGTAAAAGCATGGAACCAACCGTGCTGCCCATCGAAACTGGACTGGATAAAAAAAATGTGGTACATATACACAATGGAATATTTCGCAGCCATAAAGGACAAACATATGGACTTCACAGCAACTTGGATGGATATAGAGTTTATCATACTCAGAGATCTATGACAGAAACAAAGAACAATGTACCACATTTTCTCACTCATAAGTGGACCCTGAACATTTACCATACTACTATAAGAAGAGGATTGGCAGTAGCAGGATCCTGCCAAGGTTGGGGGTGGGGGAAAGGAGACATAACATCAATAAGGGTACCTGATCTCAAACCAGGCAACATGGGGACGAAAGGGAGGTCCAAACTTTACCTGTACAATGACCACTTATGTACCTAAGCCTTGATGGTACCTTACATCTTTAAAATAAAAATTTAAAATAAATTTTTTTAATCAGGTAATGTTAGTCCTCAATTTTTGCTATCTTTTTCAAAGTTGTTTTGGCTAGGTCTTTTGCATTTCCATATAAATTTCAGAACCAATTTGTCAATTTCTACAAAAAAGCTTGCTGGGATTTTTATTTTTATGGATCGAATATGCCTTTACTGATAAATCACCCTGTCCCCAGCCGAAGTGCCTGGGTCCAGCACGGTCCTAGGAACACCCGCACCCCAGCCCCTCGCCTGCCTCCTGGCTCAGCCTGCAAGGGGTTCCGGGATTTTTAAAAATAGGAATCACTTTGAATCTATAGATCAATTTGGGGGACTAGCATCTTAACAACATTGAGTCTTCTGACTCATGTTCATGGTATACTTCATGGTTTACTTAGGTCTTCTTTATCTTCACCAATGTTTTATGGTTTTCAGAGTACAGGTCTGTTACATTTTGCTTTTTAGATTTTGCCTAACAAGTTCATATTTTTTGATGATACTGAAAATGGGTTTTGAAATTTTCAGTTTCTGATCACTTGTTGCTAGTTATTGGGGTTCCTCTATTCTTTACTTCCTTGTATTTCTCTTATAACTAACACAGTTCTAGATTTTTAAAAATCCAGCCATGATCTCTAACTGAACACTGTGATATCTAACTGGCTGTGATTTCTGATACATTCAGGTTAATTTACATTCTCTGTTCTCATAGTCACTGCAGTACATTGAGCTCAATAGAGACAGCACTGGGGAAAGTGAGGGCTGGACGGGCACTGGGTGACTCTGTGCTGTGCAGAGGAAAAACAACTGAACACGGGCAAAGGATATCCCAAGAAGCCGAGAAGCAAATGTCATCATAGCATTCAACCAGATTCTTCCGTTAACTTCTCAGAGTTTTCCAAGAAGTACTCAGAGAGGTGGAAGACATGTCTGTTAAAGAGAAGGGAAAATTTGAAGACCTGACAAAGGCTGACAAGGCTTGTTACGAAAGAGAAATGAAAACCTATACCCCTCCTAAAGGGGAAACAAAAAACAAGTTCAAGGATCCCAACGCACCCAAGAGGCTTCCTTCAGGTTTTTTTCATGTTCTATTCTGAGTATCGCCCCCAAAATCAAAGGAGCACATCACCAAATCAAAGGAGAACATCTCAGCCTATCCATTGGTGATGTCACAAAGAAACTGGGAGAGATGTGGAATAACACTGCTGCAGAAGACAAGCAGCCTTACAAGAAGAAGGCTGTGAAGCTGAAGGAGTAATATAAAAAAGATATTGCTGCATACTGAGCTAAAGGCAAGCCTGATGCAGCGAAAAAGGGAGTCATCAAGGCTGAAAAGAGGAAGAAAAAGAAGGAAGAGGAGGAAGATGAGGAAGACAAAAAGGACAAGAGAGAGAAGACGAAGATGATGATGGATAAGTTAGTTCCAGTGCAGTTTTATTTTTTTCTTGCCTATAAAGCATTTAACCCCCCTGTTCACAACTCATTTCTTTTGAAGAAAAAAAATGGAAATGTAAGGCTGCATAAGACTTGTTCTTAAACTGTACAGTGTATTTTTTTTGAAGACTTTCCCTAACAAGTTTATATTAACACAATATGTCTTTAGATAGCCCTGTCCTGGTGCTATCTTCAATAGCCACTAACCTTGCCTGGTACAGTATGGGGCTTGTAAATTGGCATGGAAATTTAAAGCAGGCTCTTATTGGTGCATAGCACAAATTAGTTATATATGGGGATGGTAGTTTTCTCATCTTCAGTTGTCTCTGATGCAACTTATACAAAATAATTGTTGTTCTGTTAACTGGATACTACTCCTATGTAATTACAAAAAAAGTTGCAGCTATTTTGTTGACATTCTGAATACTTCTAAGTAAATACAATTTTATTTGTTAGAAAAAATTTACATTCTTTTATTTTGAAGTTTCCAATTGTTCTACTTTTTCCATTATTTTGCTTTCTTACCTACATGTGGATTGCCTTACTTTCCTTCTTATTCTAATGCTCTAATAATATAAATAATAATAGACTTGTTTCCATTATTTTAATACTACAGTTTTTTGTTTGTTTGTTTTGAGTCAGAGTCTCGCTCTGTCGCCCAGGTTGGAGTACAGAGGCACGGACTCACAGCCACCCCACCATCGACCTGCTGGGCTCCGGCAATCCTTCTGCCTCAGCCTTCCAAGTAACCAGAACTACAGGAGTGCACTACCACACCCAGCTAATTTTTAATTTATTGTAGAGACAAGGTCTCACCACATTGCTTGGGCTGGTTTAAAACCCGCGGGCTCAGGCAATCCACTCGCCTCAGCCTCCCAAAGTGCTGGGATTACAGGCTGAGCCACTGAGCCCAGCCAGTTTTATTTTTTTGTCTGTTTCTTTTTGAGTCATGGTTACTCTGCTGCACAGGCTACAGAGTAGTAATACGATCATGGCTCACCACAGCCTCCAACTCCTGGGCTCAGGTGATCTTCTTGTGTCAGGTTCCCAAGTAGCTAGGACTACAGGTGTGTATCACCATGTCCAGCTAAATTTTTAAAAAATCTTTTGTAGAGTTGAGGTCTCCCTATGTTACCCAGGATGGTCTCAAACTCCTGTGCTCAAGTGATCCTCCAGCTCCACCTCCCAAAATGCTGGGATTACCAGCATTCGTGTATTACAGACCATGCCAGGCCAAACCCCATACATTTTAACATGCATATTTAGTTTAGTGGTCTAAAATGAATTATCTTTATTCTCTTCACAAACAATAAAAAAGGGAATATTTTAATTCCAGTCATACCAAAACCATATACAAATCTTATCTTCCCTAGCTATGTGCTCAAGCTGTCCAGAATTTCACTTCTATTATTACTTTTTCATATTAGGAAATGTTCTTTTATACATCAATGTTTGTTTAGAGTTACTCACAACTTTACCTTTCTTTCCTCATTATTTCTTCTTGTATCTAGACCTTTCTTCTGAAATCATTATCCTTGAAATTCAATCTTTAGAAATTCCTTTGATGAGAAGGTCTTCTGGTTGTAAACCCTTTTGGTTTTTGTCTAAAAATGTCTCTACTTCATCCTCATTCTTAAAAGACAGTTTTCCCAAAGAAAAACAATTTTGGTACAAGCCTCAGAGAATACCAACAGTTCAACATTCCAAGGAATATAAACTCCGAAAGGAAGAAATCACCAGGAAGTAAGCCACCTAGAGCAAGAATCAACAGAAAAAACAAACAAACTTTTCTTCTTGAAAGATAGTTTTGTTGGATATACAATTCTATGTTGGGTATTATTTTAAAAGTTAATGTTGCACCACCTTCTGGCCTCCACTGTTTAATGCTATCGGTTTGTCATTTCTTTGTAGGCAATATAACTTTCCTCTCTCTGACTGCTTTTGAATACTTTGTCTTGCACGTTTTACAGTTTCTTGATGATATTGATTCCACCAGAGATATTGGTCTTTTTGGAAACTATCATCCATTACTCATATCAAACATTCATTTGTTGATATTCTCTTTGTTTTCTCAGAATTTTGATCAGATAGATTTGGGGTCTTTTCATTCTGTCTTACGTTTCTTTTAACTTCTCTTTTTATATCTTCCATCACTTTGTCTCTCTGAGAGATCTTTTCTCAAATCTCTCTTACAGATCACTAATCATCTCTTCAATTATGTCAATATTTGTTTCACTCATCTGCTAAATTTGAACCCTGGTTCTTTCTTCAGACCTGCCTTGTACATTGATAATTCCTTCTTTTTTCACGTAATACCTTTCTTTTCATTCTTTAAAATATATTAAACTTATTTTAGAGCATATCTCAGATAATTTACAACTTTGTAGATCTCTTTCTGCAGTTTTTTCTCTGCTGATTCTTGCTCCTAGTGGCTTGCTTCCTTATCTTCAGTGAGTTCTTCCCTTTTGGAGCTTATGTTCCTTGAAATGACTAACTGTTGGAATTCTTGAGGCCTGTACCAAAACTGGTTTTCTTTAGGGGAAATAAATTGTATTTGATTCTTCTAGAACCTCAGGGCACTGTTATCTCCAGACTATGTTGACCAAAATTTTAGCCTGCAATTTTTCAGGCCAAACAAATAATGTAAATTGGGGATCCAAACCCATGTGAATGTAGGAATGTAGTTGGGAATTCTGAGAAGAGTGTTCTTTCCTTTTATTTTTTTTTAACCTCCCTGATCAAAGCCAAGAAAGGGAAACACTAGTACCTGTTCGGTTTCTGAACATTATTCAGGCTTTAACTCCTGCCTATGGCTCATTAAAATCAATTGACGGGAGATGCGGCAAGAAGGCGGGGCAACCCGAAGTCTGAAGCCCTCTGCAAGGGAGATCTGCAGTGGGTTTCTGACTCTCACCCTGTGTGGCTGGGGACCCCAGCATCTCAGCCTGCCCTTCAGACAGAGCTCGACCGTTGCCACCATTGGGATATCGCAACATTGTACAGTTACTTACTGCATTGCAAACAGTCCCGCCGCCTCCGCCGCAGCCCCTCCCCCCGTCACCACCGCTGCCGCCGCGGCCTCACTGACGGGTAGCACATCACAGCACCCGGGCCGGAGGAGATCCACACCAAACCCTTCAGGGAAGATCTGCAGGGATTGATACCACCTCTGCCGTGTCCGAGACTGTCCTGCCCAGCTGGGGTGGGGTTCCTGTTGCCAGCTCGGAGGCAGGCAGCCATCTTGTTCCTGTCCGGCCCCACCCCCTCTGGGGCAAGCAGCTGAGATAGCACCACCTGCTGGCGATTCAAGGTAACAACACCGAAACGGGAGAAACAAGCTAGATAAAGACATAGACCAAACTGCTGAATGAAGGTTAATCTGAACTGTCCTTCACAGCAGATCAGGGGCAACTGATTCTAACTGCAAACTAATTTACCAGCTTGAAAAGAAAACTAGAAATCAGACCTGAAAGTACATTGGACTTAAACGAAATGTCTCAGAGTGTGCTTCATTGATTCTATCAGTTTAATGACTTAATTCTATTCCTACTGTATTGTTCCCGTTTTTCTTTTTTCCTTTTCCTTTTCTTCTCTTTGTAAATCATATCTTTGTATAGAGGAACAGCACACTAACAAGGTGGTTGGTTGGCTTGTATGTTAGCATCACTATATGTTTTATTTTTATTTTTTATTTTTTTGTATGAGAGTTGGTTCATCTGTAGCTGTGGTCTACTGTTTTTAGCTGTCTCAGTATAGGCCTCTCTCTCTATTTGTTTGCACACTCATTTGTTTCCCCCCCTTACTCCTCTATCTCTCCACTCCCCCGTTCAACCCACTATCTGCTCCATTCTCTCCCCTCTGCTAACCACATTTTATTTCAGGGAGTAAACCTACAGCCCCACTGCACGGACAGATTACAGGGCAGTGGGAAATGGGTTCCACATTATCCACATGCTTGTCAGCAAATGCCAGGACCTGCAGACAGATTTTGAATCACAGCTCTCCAGATAAGTACATCTCAAACCTGCAAAAAATGATCACCTCCAACCTACAGTGCACCTTCAGAATTGAACAAAGTAAGAGGACATGCATAAAGAATAGGAGATTGAACAAACAGAAGTAAAACCAATCCCTTTACCCCTGAATAACAGAATTAAAGAAGACAGAGACGTGGAGGGAAGGAAAAAGTAGGGAGGGGGAAAAACTGCACAAATGAAGAAAAACCAAAAGAAGAATGCAGGTCTTACACAGACCCCTGGGAAATCAGACACTGAGAAAACAGATTCTGGAACACAGACAATGAAGAATCCCCAGAATGACTGGTTACATGCAACAAACCCAGACATCAAGACACTAATGGAGAGAATTTAAAAAATTGAGGAGAGACAAGAGGAAAATAGGAAGGAGCTGTTGTCAGAAATGACAGCAGTAAAGAATACTGTGACGGAAATGAACAACAGACTAATAAGCATGGAGAGCAGAATCAGCCAAGCAGAAGAAAGAATCTCAGAGCTCGAAGACCAAAACACAGAACTAACCCACACTGTCAAAAGCATAGAAAAGAAGCTCAAAAAGACAGAACAAAACCTGCAAGAGATGAATGATCACTTCAAGAGACCAAATCGAAGAGTAATTGGGCTTCCTGAGGCAGAAAGAGAAACAGAAGCCACATTGGAACAAACATTTCATGAAATCATTCAAGAAAACTTCCCTCAACTCATTAAGTATGAAAAAATTCAAACACAAGAGATTCAGAGAACCTCTGCAAGACAACAAATGAGAAGACCAACTCCCAGACACATAATAATTCGCCTAAACAAAGTAGCTATGAAAGGAAAAATCCTAAAGGCAGCAAGAGAAAAAGGCCAGACTACCTACTAGGGAAAACCAATTAGAATAGCAGCAGATTTATCCACAGAAACCCTTCAGGCTAGGAGAGCCTGGAGCCCTATCTTCAAAGTTCTAAAAGAGAAACAATTTCAACCAAGAATAACCTACCCAGCCAAACTAAGTTTCATTAGTGAGGGAGAATTGAAATCATTTCCAGACATCCAACCCTAAGAACCTACACTGCCACCAGGCCACCTCTACAAGACACACTTAAGAAAGTACTGAACACAGAAGAAAAAGAAAAAAAAAACAACAGCATTCTTCACAAGAGTACAGGCAAAAAATTAAAAACACACATGAACCAACTCTAAAACCCAAAGAAAGACAACAAACAAACAGGAACAACTCTGTAAGAACCTTAGGACAGGGATCAACTCTTGCATTTCAATTATTAGCCTAAATGTGAACGGACTAAATGCACCACTGAAAAGGCATAGAATGGCCAAATGGATAAAATATCATCAGGCAACAATCTATTGTCTTCAAGAGACTCACGTCACTAGAAAGGACACCCACAGACTCAAAGTAAGAGGATGGGAAACAAACTTTCAGGCGAACGGAATACAAAAGAAAGGAGGAGTAGCGATCTTAATTTCAGACAAAATACCCTGCAAGGTATTAAAAATCAAAAAAGATACAGAAGGCCACTACATAATGATAAAAGGCTCAATCCATCAACAAGAAATATCTATCCCAAACATATATGCACCCAACATAGGTGCGCAAACTTTCATAAAGCAACTTCTTGGAAAACTAAAGAAAGATATTGACTCTAACACTATCATAACTGGGGACTTTAATACCCCACTCACAACCCTACACAGATCATCAGGACAAAAAATCAGCAAGGAGATTCGGAACCTCAATATGACGTTGGACCAAATGGACTTAATTGATACCTACAGAACACTCCATCCAAAGACCACAGAATACACATTCTACTCATCACCACATGGAACATATTCTAAGATCGACCACATACTCGGCCATAAATCAAGCATAAGCAAATTTAAAAGGCCCGAAATTCTACCAAACACCTTCTCGGACCACAGTGGAATAAAAATAAACATTGACACCAACAAAGTCCCCCCAAAACCCACAAAGACATGGACACTAAACAGCATGATGCTAAACAACTCCTGGGTCAACAACGAAATCAAAACAGGGATCGAAAGATACCTGGAAACAAATGAAAATGAAGAAACATCTTACCAAAATCTCTGGGATGCCCTGAAAGCTGTAGGAAGAGGGGAATTTATATCCCTACAAGCACACATGAAGAAAATGGAAGGAACAGAAATTCTAACCTAACAAGCCACCTAAAGAAGCTGGAAAAGCAAGACCACAAAAATCCTAATTTCAGCAAAAGAATCCAGATCACCAAAATAAAAGCCCAAATCCAGGACATAGAAGACAAAAAGATAATACAAAAAATCAGTGAAACAAAAAGCTGGTTCTTTGAAAGGGCAAACAAGATTGATGGTCCCCTAGCTAGACTGACCAAGAAAAAACGAGAAAAAAACCAAATAAGCACAATCAGAAACACAAAAGATGAAGTCACATCTGACCCTCAAGAAACACAAAAGATCATTAGAGACTACTACATACACTTGTATGGAAACAAACTTGAAAACCATAAGGAAATGGAGGACTTTCTAACATCACACAACCTACCTAGGTTGGAACAAGAAGAAATTGAGACCCTAAATAGACCAATACCAATCAAGGAAATCGACTACGTAATAAGAAAACTTCCTACAAAAAAAAAAGCCCTGGTCCAGATGGCTTTCCAGCAGAATTCTACAAGACATTCAAGGAGGAGCTGATACCAATCCTAGTGAAGGTATTCCAGGCGATTGAAAAAGATGGAACTCTCCCCAAATCATTTTACAAAGCCAACATCACATTGATACCCAAACCAGGTAAAGATCCAACAAAGAAAGAGAACTACAAGCCAATATCTTTGATGAACATAGATGCTAAAATTCTCAACAAGATCCTAGCAAACCGGATTCAGCAATACATCTCAAAAATCATCCATCATGACCAAGTAGGCTTCATTCCGGGGATGCAAGGCTGGTTCAACATTCGTAAAACCATAAATGTAATTAAATACATCAACAGATGTCAAAACAAAAACCACATGATCATATCATCAGATGCAGAAAAGCTTTTGATAAAATCCAGCACCCTTCTTGATAAAAACCCTTGAACATCTGGGTATACGGGGAACATACCTCAAAATAGTAAAAGCCATCTACGAGAAACCCACAGCCAGCATACTCCTAAATGGACAAAAATTGGAACCAATTCCCCTGAAAACTGGAACTAGACAAGGATGCCCACTCTCTCCCCTCCTGTTCAACATAGTATTGGAAGTCCTGGCTAGAGCAATCAGAGAAGTGGAGGCAATCAGAGGTATTCAAATAGGAAAAGAGGAAGTCAAGTTATCTCTCTATGCAGACGATATGATTGTGTACCTTGAAAACCCAAGAGAATCTGTCAAAGGCCTCCTTACATTGATAAAGGCCTTTGGCAAAGTCTCAGGATACAAAATAAATGTACAAAAGACAATCGCATTTCTCTATACCAATAATAAACAAAGAGAAACCCAAATAAAAACACAATTCCCTTCACAATAGCCACAAAAAAAATGAAATACCTTGGCATCTTCCTAACCAGAGATGTGAAAGACCTTTACAATGAAAATTACAAAACACTGCTCAAAGAAATCAAAGCTGACACGAACAAGTGGAAAAATATCCCATGCTCATGGATCGGAAGAATCAACATTGTGAAGATGTCCATCTTACCTATGGCAATCGACAAATTCAATGCAATACCCTTTAAACTACCAACAACATTCTTCTCAGACCTAGAAACAATAACACAGGAATTCATATGGAAACACAAATGTCCAAGAATAGCCAGAACAATCCTCAGCAAAAAAAAAAAAGCAGGTGGTATCACAATACCAGACTTCAAACTTTACTATAAAGCTACAATCATCAAAACAGCTTGGTATTGGTACAGGAACAGGCATATAGATCAATGGAACAGAATTGAGATTCCAGAAGCAAAACCACAATTTCTCAATCAACTCATCTTCGACAAAGCCCCCACCACCTACCAATGGGGAGAGGAGAACCTATTCAGTAAATGGTGCTGGGAAAACTGGCTGACCACATGCAGAAGATTGAAACAAGACCCCTCCCTATCCCCATGCACAAAGGTTAACTCCAAATGGATCAGAGACCTAAATGTAAAACCTCAAACCATAAGAACCTTAGAAAAGCAAGGAAATGCTCTCATGGAAATCGGAACTGGCATCCAATTCCTGTACAAAAACCGAAACCCACAGGTCTTAAGAGAGAAGAGAGACAAATGGGACCTTATTAAACTGACAAGCTTCTGCAAGGCCAAAGAAACCATCAAGAGATCAGGGAGACAGCCCACAGACTGGGAAAAAGTATTTGCCAACTCTAGGTCTGACAAAGGCTTAACATCCTGGATATACAAGGAACTGAAACGTACTGAAAAGAAGAAAACAAACAACCCCATTATAAAATGGGCAAAAGATATGAACAGACACTTCACAAAAGAAGACATCCGAGCAGCCAACAGACACATGAAGAAATGCTCACTAATCATCAGGGAGATGCAAATCAAAACCACACTGAGATACCACCTAACTCCAGTCAGAACGGCAATTATTAACAACTCAAAAAATAACAGCTGCTGGAGAGGGTGTGGTGAAAAGGGAACACTTCTACACTGTTGGTGGGAGTGTAAACTAGTGCAACCTCTGTGGAAAGCAGTGTGGCGATTCCTAAAAGCTCTAAAAATTGACCTTCCATATGACCCTGCAATCCCCCTACTGGGAATATACCCTGAAGAACACAAATTACTCTATAAAAAAGATACCTGCACACGTATGTTTATCACAGCATTGTTCACAATAGCAAGAATCTGGAAACAACGATGCTGCCCATCAAAAGAGGACTGGATTAAAAAAATGTGGTACAGCCGGGCTCGGTGGCTCAGCCTGTAATCCCGCGCCTTTGGGAGGCTGAGGTGAGTGGATTGCCTGAGCCTGCGGGTTCGAGACCCGCCTGAGCAGCAAGACCTCATCTCTACAATAAATCAAAAAATCAGCCAGGCGTGGTAGTGCATGCCTGTAATTCCAGCTACTTGGAAGGCTGAGGCGGAAGGATCACCGGAGCCCAGCAGGTTGAGGCTGCGGTGGCCGGGAGCGGCCACTGCACTACAGTCTGGGCGACAGAGTGAGACTCAAAAAAAAAAAAAAAAAAAAAATGTGGTACATATACACGATGGAATACTACGCAGCCATAAAAAAGAACAAAATCATGAATTTCGCAGCAACCTGGATGGAACTAGAGTCTATAATACTGAGTGACCTTTCACAGAAACAAAGATTCGAATATCACATGTTCTCACTCATATAATGGTCCTTGAACATCCAATGCAATACTATAAGAAAATGACTGACAGGACTGGGAAACTATGGGGGGGAGGGGGATGGGATTAACAGTAGCAAATATCTGTTTGGGGATGGGAAAACACCTCTTATCTACAGGGTGCCTGAATGAAACGTAATTGTATACCTAACCCTTAACTGTACCCCACAAAACCATAACAAAAAATACTGATTAATAAAAAAAAAAAAAGAAATGTTCAACCTCACTAATCATCAGGGAGATGCAAATCAAAACCACACTGAGATACCACCTAACTCCAGTCAGAATCGTAATTATCAACAACTCAAAATATAACAGCTGCTGGAGAGGGTGTGGCAAAAAGGGAATACTTCTACACTGTTGGTGGGAGTGTAAACTAGTGCAACCTCTGTGGAAAGCAGTGTGGCGATTCCTAAAAGCTCTAAATATCAACCTCCCATATGACCCCATAATCCCCCTACTGGGAATATACCCTGAAGAACTCAAATCACTCTATAAAAAAGATATCTGCACACGTATGTTTATCGCAGCATTGTTCACAATAGCAAGAACCTGGAAACAACCATGCTGCCCATCAAAAGAGGACTGGATTTAAAAAAATGTGGTACATATACAGGATGGAATACTATGCAGCCATAAAAAAGAACAAAATCATGAACTTCGCAGCAACCTGGATTGAACTGGAGTCTATAATACTGAGTTACCTCTCACAGAAACAAAGATCCGAGTATCACATGTTCTCACTCATATAATGGACCTTTAACATCCAATGTAATACTATAAGAAAATGACTGACGGTACTGGGAAACTATGGGGGGGAGGGAGACGGGATTAACTGGGGATGGGGAAACAATCTTATCAACAGGGTGCCTGAATGAAACATAATTGTACACCTAACCCTTAACTGTACCCCACAAAACCATAATAAAAAATATTGATTATGGAAAAAAAAAAATCAATTGACAATACCTGTGGGTAAATGCCAGCTTTAATGCTGTTCTCTAGATTTATATTTTCTTGAGATTTCTGGTCTCAAGAAATAGTATCTCTTCCTTTGTGGTTATGTTTTTAAAAAGCACACAAGCATCATTTGGTATCCTGTGCCAGGAGGGCCTTTCAGATACCGAGTCTACCACACTATCAGAAGTGGAAGGCTTTGTCCCGCTATTTTTCTTTAAATCAAAACTCATTTCTTTAAGAATCTTAAATAGATTACTGCTGTGGCTTTGTAGTATAGGTTTGATGTGCTAGATAAGTTTTTCTAATATCCATTAAAAAAATATATAACCATTAAAATGTTAAATGTTTGTGTTGGAACTAAAATCAACTAAATATTCAAACTGAGTGAAATGCCACTGAGGGCTTTAGACCCTGTACTCTGGCTGTGCCAGCTCGCTCCACACTATAACTCAGATACCCCTTCTAGTTCAGTGGGTGTCTATATCATGTGATGGTTTCATTATAAAATGTCCACTGCCTGCAGGATAAAGTTGGAATTCCTTAACATGAGACAGAACAGCCCTGACATCTGGTCCCTACCTCCCTCCCACCTGACTTTCCAGCCCTCTCACATTTCCCTTATGTGTCAGTCCTTTCACTCCACAATCCCAGCAGGGAATACTCCCTGTTTGTCCACCAGATAAGCCCATTCATTCTTCAAGGTCTTCCCTCTTTCTCCCAAGCAGTGCGGTCCCTGCCCTTCTTCCCAGGAACCATGGCTATGTCCAAGGAGTACCATCCACACTGTCACCAGAAATGGTCACATGCTCTCTCTCCCTCTGTGACCCTTTCTTCTTTATAATCCCTGCCCTAAACCCAACCCAGGATTAGAGACTAAATGAAATTACATATATAATCCAAAATACCAGGAGCCTAGGGAAACTGACAGGCTGGGTGAGTAGAAGATTGGCAGTAAGAATATGCCTAAAGAAACGTGCCTTTTTCCTTTTAAATACCTTAGGTGACTTGAACAACAAACAAAAAATTTCAGATCTTTAAGGCCTTCAGGGAACTAGCCCTAAGGAATGCATGATTGGTAATTAGCATTGCAAATATTGAGAGGGAAAAGGTCTCCAAGAGTACTTAGGGATGTTCCAGAATGAGGGGTTCTCTAAGGAATCCTGCTTACACTCTTAATTTGCTTAAAAGCCTTTTATTTAACCAGGGAGTGCAAAGGTTAGCTTCAGGTCAGCCCTCCTACCCACTCTCACTCTGCATTAATAAGGTTGCATTGTAAGTTCTGCAGTCCCAGAAGATGTCTCCAACCCATGAGCAGAATGTAGGATGGACCACACTTTTACAGAAAAACAGCATCAGGGAAAAATAGAGTTTTACAGCTCTACTTAAGTGGATTATTGGTCTTCGATGGCTTGGTAAGCTATATTAAAATAGTAATTTAATAAATAAAAAATTTATATCACAAATGGAAAATGGGCTTCTGCTTTAATGAAGCTTAGCCTGGACAATCAATATCATCATCCAATGCACAACGCATAAACAGGGAGGTTGGGTGTGAGCAGCAGCAGGTCACGTGGCACAGGCCACCCTGGCTGCCTGAAATCAGCTGGAGCCCACTCAGGACAGGGGGCCTCCAGCCTCTCACAATCTGGCACATTCAATCAGGGTTTCCAGACTGCTGCAAAATTGGCCAAGTCGACTGGCCATTTCCAAACTATGGCCAGGTGGTACCCTCTGGGTGAGTCAAGAAGGAGGCTGTGACTCTAAGAAGGCCCCAGGGCTGCTAGACCAGCAGTGGACATCCATGGTTCCAACTCAAAGGGAAGCACAGCACGAAGGTCATTTCTGGTTGGGGTGAGCTGGGCCATCCATGAGAACAGCTTCTGGGAAGATGCCTGAGCACCAGTCCAGGTCTCCCACCCCTTGCTCCCTGACTTTTCCTACCCACCATCAGGCCTGTCCTGCAAATCAAGATGTCCCCATTTTCCCAGGCACCAGACTAACTTGGGGAGGGAAAGAAGGGAGCCTGAGATTTGGAAAGGCAACTTAGTAATCAACCTTCAGCAGATTCATAGGACTGTTCTGCCCCAGTGGTCCCATAGCAGAAGGGATAGTATAGAGGTTTGCGGAAACAGTTTCTTCTCTCTACACTGGGACAAAGGTCTTAAACTGGTTACCTATAAAACTGTAAACTCTCCCTTCTTTTCTCAGCAGAAATCCAAAGAGACTAGATCAGGAAAACACCATCATGTGTGCAAAATTTTCTGGATTGGAGCTGAATGAGGTTTGCCATGCAATTTCTGAGCATCACTAGAAAAAGGACAACTGTCTTCCACTTAGAAAGGTTATGATGCAGTGGAAAAAGTGCCAGTGCATCCTAAATAGTACGAGGCTCCCCTGTCTTCTGTCACTGCTATCAGCTAAAAACCTTCCAGGGCTGTCAGGAAGATGAAGCCCACACTTACTCTCAAGGCATTCAAGGCCCCATCCCACTTAACCTGTATTCTCCCACTCTGCCCCAAGTGACTCCTCCATGCAGGCCCCAATGCTGGACCTGCTCCTGCTCGTGCCCATCTGTGCCCATATCTACAATTCAGGGGCAGAATCAGCACTTGAGAAAAACCTCAAAAACCATCAAACCCTGGGACCTAATGACTTCAGAAACCGAGCATGCCCAGTCAGGGGATGCTGGCCAGGACTAGCATTTCCTCCCAGGGCTTTGGCCACCTCATCCCACAGGTGAGACTGAGGCAGCTGGCCACTGCACTGGCAAGACTCACAGGCAAGGAACTGAGCAGAGGTTTGGAGGGATGGAGGAGATGGGCGGTTCTCAGAGGGACAAGGGGCTCCGTGTTCACCAGTCCCAGTGAAACAATCCCCCAACCCTGTGCCCCCACTCCTCACTGTGGATGGGGAGAGATACCTCCAGTCTTCCTTGCACTGCCAGTCTGCAGAGGAAACACTCAAGTCATTTAACAAACCAGTAGGGAATATTTTCTTTAGGATTCTGATGAGTGATGAATATGCTTCTGATTAATACAACAAAAGAGAACATTTTGGCAAATTTTATTTCTAATCATTTCAGTATTACCCTTTCTTAATCACTAATTAAGAAAACAGCAGCTTTGACAGACTACTTGACAGTAAGTCTGCTGGGGCCACACTGAATCACAATGCCCAAGTACTCCCCTGAGTGCCATGCAAAACTGGTATGTTTTCTGCACTTTGAAAGGGAAGAGAAATACAGTTCTTTGAAGCATATGCTGGCAGGCTCATATGTTGTCTTATAGAAGCCCAAGGCTAATTTAACTAAAGCTCTAATTGTCCAACCAGAGATTAAGTGACCACTCTGCAGTTCGCCAATGGTAGAGAGGGGGCTCTGCTTTAAAGAAGGCATCTGACTGCAAAAAGAGGAGTAAGGGCATGCCTCACTCCTGCACCAGAGACTCACTTCTGTGCTCTGAAGGCTCACCTCTGTGTCCTGAGGCCTGTGGCACTGTGGAGAGCACTAGGAACAATCTAGGATAGGTCTGCAACTGTGGGGATGGGACAAGCACCGGCCTTGGAAGCCTCCAAGTTGGGTTTCAGACTCCCTACTGTTTATCATCCTGAATACTGCCCTTCACTGGCAACCTCATTTCTGTCTGTCTACATCTACCTACTCTCAGCAGTCCTTCAGTGGTCAGTAAAACAAAGATGCTCAGTCTCACTGGGAATGAGGGGCATGTAAAGCAAGGTGAGGAAAGAGATGTCAGTTCATATTTTTCAGGTGGGCAAAAACTAAAAATATGAGGAATACAAAGTTTAGGAGAGAATATGGGTTAAAAGAAACACTGTATACTGCTGAGAAGGGGAGATGCTACCATTCTGGAGAACAATTTGGTAATATCTAGATGTTCCTATCCTGTAACTCTAAAACTTTTATTTTTAGGAATTTTCTGAGTATTGTTTTATTGATTTATTGTTACTTTTGACTGCACTGAGAATTTCTATAGTCCAGATTTCATATATTTCATAAAATTTTACTCTCAAGTAGACCAGAATAGCCAAGAGACAAATTCACAATGTAAATGTTTTTTAAATTTACTTTTAAAGACTATTTATATAATTTTAATAACATACAATTTTTCTTTAAATACTGTTGGTTTTTGTTTTAATTTTATTGGGGTATGACTAACAGAAAATGTATATATTTAAAGAGTACAACTTGATGTTTTGATATACACATTGTGATATGATCCCCACAATCAAGTTAATTACCATATCCATCACCTCACAGTTACCTTTTGTTGTGTGTGATGAGAACACTTATCTACACTTTAGCAAGTTTTGAGTACACAATGCACTATTGTTAAGTATAGTCACCATAGAACTTCAGGTTCAGAAGTTATTCAACCTCTATCACTGAAACTTTGTATCCTTTGACCAATATCTCTCTATTTCAGCCCGAACCTCAACCCCTGGCAACTACCATTCTACTCTGTCTTCTATGCTTCTATGCATTTGACTATTTTAGAGTCCACATATAAGTGAAATCATGCAGTGTTTATCTCTCTATGCCTGTTTTATTTCACTTAGCATAATATCCTCCAAGTTCATCTATGTTGTTGCAAATGGCAGAATTTCTTTCTTTTGTAAGGCTGAATAGTACTCATATGCATATAGTTTATACATATAATTGTTATATGTTTATATATTATATAATGTATATATAATACGCATAATTAATATACACATTTCCTTTATCCATTCATCTGTTGACAGACACAGATTGTTTCTATATCTTGGCTATCGTGAATAATGCTGCAATGAACACAGGACTGCAGATATCTCTTCAAGATACTAATTTCATTTCCTTCACATATATATAACCATAAGCGGGATTGCTGAATCATATAGTAGTTCTATTTTTAATTTTTTGAGAAATCTACAGACTGTTTTCCATAATAGCCATACCAATTTGCTTTTCTACCAATAGTGTACAAACAGAAATTTCATTCCTAAATAGAGCGTCTCCTATACCGGGGCATTTAACATGTCCAGTGTTAAATGCGTTGGAGCACTGTGTAATTGCAAAATACTCAGAAACAACTCAAATGTCCTTTAGCAGAAGAATGTATAGATTATGGCATATTCATACAATGTAAAACTACACAGTGTGAAAATAAATGAAATGCAGCTATATATGTCAATATTAATAAGTATAAAAATAAAAAGTTCAATTAAATAAAGCATGCTGCAAAAATACTTATAGGATGCCATTTATTAAAAATTTTAGGGGCTGGGTTAGGTGGCTCAGCCTATAATACCAGCACTTTGGAAGGCCGAGGCAAGTGGATTGCCTGAGCCTGTGGGTTCGAGACCAGCCCAGGCAACTTGGCAAGACCTCGTGTCTACAATAAATCAAAATTTATTTGTGCATGGTAGTGTGTGCCTGTAGTTCTGGTTACTAGAAGGCTGAGGTGGAAGGATCACTGGAGCCCAGTAGGTTGATACTGGGGTGGCAGTAAGTGTGCCACTGCCCTCCAGCCTGGGCCACAGAGTGAGACACCAACTCAAAAAAAAAAAAAAGTTTTAGGATATTCATTATGATACTACCTTTTTTTATAGATACATATACACTTGGCAAACATGCTAAAATATGTTTAGAAATGATAAAAACCAAGTTCAAGGTATCTACCTCTGGAAAGGAAAGGAAGAGGCTTCAATACTATTATAAAATTTAATTTCTAAATAAGAAATAAACAAAATATCTGAAGCAAAAATTTTTTTAAAAAGCTTTTTAGATTTGACAAGGCTGGGTAGCAAGTACTCTGCCATTCACTAGATTATTATCTACACTGTTTGGTATACTAACATTTTCATAATTTAAAAAGCAAAAAGACAAAGGACTAATTTGAAATGGTCTTTCTAGTCATCAGTAGACTATGTATAGCCACTAGTCCATGTGGCTCCATGGACTAATCCATGGGCTGAGGTGGTTAGCCCATAGGACCAGGAGCACAGAATGGACCAATCAGCCTCCAGGTGACCTTGGAAAAGGGTTTTGGTCCCACCCCCCGCTGCCATTCAGACTCTATGAGCTCATTTCTGCCTGGGCCTCAGATTCTGGTCTCTGTGAACTCAGGCGACCGCTCAGCATCTCTTCCCTGGTAGATGACAACAGGCCTGAAGCAGCTCCTAGATGTTCTCCCGGCTGCCCTGTAACCTCCTTTGCAAGGCTCTTTATTCTGTCCTTCCCCATGAGGGGTTGTCTGTACATTTGCTCTCCTAGGAATTGTCATCAGTTTTTTTCAAGGCCCAGGGCCTTGGTTTTTGAGAGAAGCTCAACAGTATGAACAAAACAACAGAGAAGAGTTATTCCCTCCTTCAGCTACTGGTTGGGAGGTACAAGATAAATTCTGACGCCTCATGACATTATGTGTTTTCTTAAAACAGCATTCCAAGTTCTGCAGCACATTTAGTTTTCCTTATTAAATGACAGAATGGAAGTTCAAAATGACTACAGATGAACTAAATGCAAATTGCTTACATATGACATACACTTTTTAAAATACAGGCAATAAGGCAAAGAAACAATTTTCCTTCTTTTTTTACAGAGAAATTGAAATAAAAGGAATAATTTTTCACCTTTAATTGCATCATTAAGCTTTCCTTCTAATTTTCAGCACTGAAATAAAAATGAATGGGCTTCTGGCATCAGGGGATCTTCCCATGTATACCTATTTATGTAGATGTATTTTCGAGGCCATTCAAATGACAGGAATTGTTTCCCACTCTTTGCTCAGATTCAAGTGCACCGACTTCAGCTGTGCAAGCAAAATCTTCGCTATCATCTCTTCTGAAATATTCATCACCAGGCTATTGCATTACACAATTACCTACCAGTAATGCAGAGCACGGCCATTTTAAAATTCACACCAACATCCCCATGTTTGGGGCATGGGCTAGTAATAAGAACTGTAAATCACATTTCATGATACAGTCAAATACTAAGGCATAAATGAGCCTGTTGTTCATCCAGTCAGCTTCAAAGTGATTAATCTATTAGCTCTATGCCGTCTATATTATCTTTTGTCAGATACTTATTGGCATGTGTCTGTCCATGTCTGAGAACATTCCAACTGGTTAAATGACAAAAGTCACTGCCAGACAAATCTAGTGAGTCACATGGTAGATTTTCATCTCTACAGTCTTGGGAGGGATGATGGGGGGAGGGAAATGACCCATGAGGTCTGCTCCCTGGGCCTGGTTGTTGCTCTGATGTATCAATACTCTCTAAGTGAAGTAGGCCTTATAAAGTCATATAGCATAAGAGAGCAACATAAAATACTAAAATATATTGAAATTTAAAAATTTCTAATGGATGTTTATTCTCTGGTTGATGCATCAATCAAGGAATGTATATGTACATGCGTATATATGTATATAATACACGGAGTGCATTTATCTTAAGGAATTGGTTCATAAAGTTGTGGAGATTTGGTGAGAACAAAATCTGATGAGGCAGGATGGCAGGCTAGTGACTCAAGGAAGACTTACAGTTTAAATCCAAAAGTTGGCAGAATTTCTTTTTGCTAGGGGAAGTCAATCTTTCTGTATTAAGGCCTTCAACTGATTAGACAAGGCCCACACACATTATGGACAATTTATCCTTTGCTTTGTGCAAAGTCCCCAATTTAAATGTTAATCTCATTTTAAAAACACCTTCACAGAAACATCTAGAATGATGCTTGACCAAATACTTGGGCATGGCGGTCTAGTCACGTTGGCACATAAATTAATAATCACAGCCATGACTGCCCAGATCTGTTTGCCTTCAGTTTTGAAAGGTGTTTCTCAGTGCTGTGTTCCTAGATACTTTCAAATGCCAAACAATTGGTTTAAATATTCAATTTATTAACAAAAATATCATTATTCATTGAGAAGTTATGGACGCCTATGGCTCACAGTGAGAAATGACCCACCATCCCTCTCCAGGGGACTGGCTGAGAAGGTTCGGAAAGTGAGCAGGGCAGGACATCCCTTGTGCCTCTTCCTAACACCTGCCATCTCTCATGCTGCTGCTGGTGGTCCTAAAGGGAGACCAGGATCTTTAAATGCAAAAAATGCACACCAGCGAAAAACAGTTTAAAATCAAACCCAAACAATGACCTTGGTGTGCATATTTTAGCAAGGGTCTTAAGACAGATGCAAGGTTGCTAGCACAAGTGCTCAGGACAGGACATGTGAGATTAGGTGCAGAATCACAGGGTCAGCTGGTACGCCAAGACACATCAGGGAGGTGGCTCACTTCACAAGCTCACATCACAAGTATGGCACTGCCTGCAAATGCCTGATTCCTTTATGGGTGAAATCAAAGACATCCTTTTAATGCTGCTCTGTCAAAACTTCATGAAATATACAAGCCCTGGAAGACTGTGGGGGCCAGAGCCACCACTAAGTTGCAAGAAGGCTTAACTTTCTGCTGCTAACATCAGCTGCCCTCCATGCTCCCCTCCTATTTCCCAAATCTCAACATTACGCATCTGATGACTCAGCATTTTTAGAAGCTGCGGTATCACCCTTTGGTCTGTGAGCACCACTGTAGAGATACTTTTGCTACTTTGTCCAAACTGAACTCCATTATTTTTCCTGGTAAATTCAAAAGAAAAAGAACCTGCTGTGAACTTGATTATTTTTTCTTTGAAGTAAGAAATGACATCACACCATTTAATAACTCAAAGACTCGATATCTCTCTATAGACTGAACTTAGCCAAAAGAGCACAGGGGTCAGAGAAGTAGTGAGTGAGCAGTGGTTCTTGGGAACCCCCTACGTTCAGTCCCTGAAGCTGCCTTCATAAAATTAATAAAAGACCACAAAATTAGAACTGTAACGGGGGGGGGGCAGATTTTGTCACAATATAGACATAGCTAAATCATAAGATGTTTGTTATACTTATTTTCTTTTCTCTTTGACCTTTTCTCCCTTCATGCATACCCTAGCCCCAGGGACTGGTTGCAAGATAGGTGAACTCATTTTTCATACAGGCCTCTGAAATTCTCACCTTCTTGATGGTGAATTCTGCTAAGTGTAAGCTTAGTTAAATAGTAGCCAGCCATTGTTTCCTAGCCTGCTTGCCTGATTGCTTATTGCTCAGGAGTCATGTAGTTGGTGGTTACAAGACTTGTAACTTCCCCAGTTACTCCCATATAATAATATTACTATTATAAAACCTAAGACTGGCGATAGAGATATTTTTCAGACTCTGCATTCTGGTAGACCATCTGACACCAACAGAACCAGTGACCCATGACCCCTACCCAGAAACTGACTTGGTACATGAAGACAATCTTGACATCTCTATGATTTCATCCCCAATCAATCAGCAGTCCCAATTCCCTAGTGGCTCTCCCCACCTGCCAAATTACCCTTAATAACCCTAGCCTCTGAGTTCTTGGGGAGGTGGATTTGAGAAATATCTCCCATTCTTCTACTCGACTGCCCTGTGAGTAGTAAACTCTTTCTCTACTGCAGTGACTGCTGTCTCAGTGCATTGGCTTTTCTGTGCAGCAGGCATAAAAACCTGGGAGGCTGTGACATTCTTGGCCCTGTGCTGACTTGTGCAAGGCCAGCCCTGCACATCCAGAGACTGATGCTGACAGGCCTGTACCTACTGCCACACATATAAGCTCACCTCTAGGCGCATGAGAACACCTCTAGGCGCACGAGAACATGTGCTCTGCAACTTGCTCCTGGGAGCAGGTCTCTACAGGCCCCTGCCATGGGCCCTGCTGTGCCTGCTAGGCCTCCTCCACTCCAGTTTCCACTCACGGGCCTCCTTGTCCACCCCCCGCCCTGAGACTTGTTTCTGTTCCTGGCCTGAGAAGCCCTTCCTTTTGCCTCCACCACCCTCAAGGCCCATCCTTTAAGGTCTGAGTCCTCTGCATTTCTTTGCAGGGACTCTTTGGGCTGGTTTTGGCTCTCTTCACCAGCTTTCATCCTGTGCTCTGGGGCCATATTCTCCCACAACATATCAGAACATGCATGCACAGTACATTCCTCTGGGCACTCGTTTCCCCACAGGGACTTCTGAGGACCAGGGAAATGTGCCCTGCTCCAGCATTCTTCCAGTACTTAGCTGAGATACAGGCAAATGCCATCCCCTCTGCTCTTGTAGAAAGGGCAAGAGCACTAAACTCAGGCCTGGGCTGCAACTCCCACCCTGCATGGCACTGGACAAACTGCAGTCCCTGTCTTAGCTTTCAACAGCTCATCTATATGATGGTCATTATACTGCCTACCCTCCAGTACAAATTATGGTGAGAATTAGATATGTCATTGTTTAAGTGCATACCACAAAACCCTGTACTCAAAACAGGTGGCTGAGAGAATGATAAAGCTGATGATGTTTTAATATACTTTTCTCTGTGAGCACTGATCTGAAAACTCTTCAAACAGACAGCTTAGGTTCAAACGAACCTCAGTTTTCTCAACTGGAAAAAGGAAGAGTTGAGATGGATAAATTCTAAGGGCCTCAGAACCTCGAAGACCCAGACCTCCAGAGTCTGCAGTTCAAGGGCACTGCTTTGAGGAGGCTGGAGCAGCCTGCCAGGTGTACAGGTGACATGTGAACTAGCCCAATGAGTGTACTCTCAAAAAGACAGCTTCTGTCCTCCTGTCTTTACTGACTGATCTGTCCACACAGATACCCACTTCCTGCCATGGTACACTGAAAATATCAGTCCTGTAGAAACAAATGAGAACAGGGAGGGAGCAGAAGGGCCTACCACCTGGCGGCACCAGGTAGCATCATCAGGCCCAGTGTCTACCAGAGAGGGTATGGAGCCGTTCTTTTCCTATAACAAGGCAACAAAGGGATGACTTAGTCCATCGTGTTAGTCTTTTAGCATCACTGACGGGAATTTCCTAGTTACTCAGCTCCTGTAATACACACGAGGAAACAACAGTAGTGGAATAAACATGGCAATGTGGATCCATCAACAACTGACTGAGAGCTTCTTGGGGTAGGGTCAAGGTCTTATTTGACTTGTGCCTTCATGCCCAGCTCAGTGCTTGGCACTGAGAAGAAGAGCCTTGATGTGTGCTGGGTGGCAGATGGGCTACTAGCGTTGTCCTTTCTTAGCATGAGAATGGGTGGTAAACCCGGAAATCTTCATTTTCTCCAGAATCCCAAGCTGATTCTCACACAAAGTAGAGTTGAAGAAACATTCTGCTGGGTTGTAAGCTTCTAGAGATGAGGACCCACTTCCTCTTCCCTCTGAAGACCAGGGCACCTGGTACAATACTATAGGACTTCTGCGCATGATGGGGATTTGAAAAATGATGATAGTGAGTGAAGGAATGCGATGCTGAAGTTCCAAATTATTTACTTAATTGGGAGTTTCATACTGAGCTGCTTTGATCTCTAGTTATCATTGATAACTAAACATTTAAAAGAAACTCAGACCACCAACTCTGAGCAAACACTTAAAACTGCCCCCTTGTAAATTAGGCGTGAATAAGACTTTTATTGCAAATAAACTATTTTGAACAAAAAAGAATCCACAGTCACCTAATAACCATTCTCCAGGGAATTCTCAGATTTAGTAGAAAACAGAATAGTGAGAATAATTTCTTAGGAATTAAAAACAAGGAAAATTACACAGGTACTGCAGAACAAGAAAGGAGCTCTGAGACAGCCACATTGGCTATCCCCTTGATACCCGTGACTGCTGTGACTACTCTCTATCCTGCAGGTCTCACAAATTCCACATTTGCTCGCCCAGGACAGGCACTCAGCTTGTGTGTGTACATGGAGTGTTTGTGTGACGTGATTTTTAAAAATATTTTCAAGTAAGACTTTAAAAAAATTCTCCAAAGTAGAAAGCATAATATAAAAAACTCCATGCACCCATCACTGAATCCACAATAATCAATATTTGGCCAATGCTGTTTCATTAATCACCAACCCCTGCTCTGCTCACACACTGCTGGATTATCCTAAAACAAATCCCAGACATCACATTTCCACCATGAATAGCTTCTTGTAGAGCTAGGGCTCTTTCTAGATGCATCATCACAAAACCATTATTATATTTAACAATAATTCCTTAATACAATCTATCATGTCCCCAAACATGCCTTTTGGCTATTGCTTTGTTCTCATCAGACTCCTTACAAAGTACACATGATGCCCTTGATACCATGTCTGTCATTCTTTTAAGCTCTCCCCTTCCCTCTTTTTTGCCTTTCTGTCTTGCTTTTGGTAGAGAAACCTGGTCATGTGTTCTGTAGGATGTTTCATACTCTGCCTTTAGCTGGTTTCATTTCCATGGTGATTCTACCTATTTCCCCTTTTCCTGGTACTTCCTGCAAGGTGGACTGAGCTCTAGAGGCTGGATCAGATTCAGAGAATACTTCGCTGTTGGAGCTGTGTCTTTCATATTTTACCACATCAGGAGGCACGAAGTGTCTGGGATCTCCTTTTTTGTGATGCTATGATTGATCAGCAGGTCCAGGTGGTGCCAGGCAGAACCATCCATTATAAAGTTCCCTGTAAGCTCCCACTAATGGTTTTCAATGCTACCAGTGAGCGTTGCCTTAACTCATCATTTCATTAGGGTGACAGTGCATTCTTCCATTCCCTCTGCATTTACAGCTGTATTTCTTTTTCTTTTTCTTTTCTTTTTTTTTTTTTTTGAGTTGGAGTCTCACTCTGTCGCCCAGACTAGAGAGCAGTGGCCGCTCCCAGCCACTGCAGCCTCGACCTTCTGGGCTCCGGCGATCCTTCCGCCTCAGCCTTCCGAATAGCTGCAACTACAGGTGCGTGCTACCAAGCCCAGCTAATTTTTGATCTATTGTAGAGATGAGGTCTCGCCAAGTTGCCCAGGCGGGTCTCGAACCCACGGGCTCAGGCAATCCACTCATCTCAGCCTCCCAAAGGCGCGGGATTACAGGCTGAGCCACCGAGCCCGGCTGCTGTATTTCTTCCATAAGGAATACCCTTCCCTCAAAAACTAACTGACTACCAGGAAAGCGGAATATTTGCTCGAATCTTCCCTTTTATTTATCAGCTGGTGCCCTAGCAACTTTCAAAGGTGAATTAGCAAGGGTTTTATTTAGAAATTATCAATTTATAGACTTTAACAAACTTAATATGTTCCAATAAACTGCCATCATAATTCTTCCTGTTGCTTAATTTTCCTATTTCTGGCCAAAGGAAGCCCCTTTAAATTGGGCTTTTGGCATGACCCCAGGAGTCTATGAGAAATTCTTCATTTTTTTATGACTATATTTTCCAGGTTCATCTGAAACATTTCCTGGAATCAAACATTTCTCTAAGGAGTCTTGGTTACTTTTCATGGGAAATGGTATGAGGACCCTACAGGGGTCATTTCCACTGAGTTGATAATTGGGTCCAATAATTTTCAGTGGAGAGCGGTAGGAGAAATGATTTTTAGTTTTTTAAAGAGAAGAATGCATCAAAAATTCATATTGAGTCTTAATTCATACTTAAGATTATAGGTGTTTTACTTTTATTTTATGCTTGATTCTCTTTTCCTTATGTAAAAAATCTTAGTTCTTATGACATTATTTATTTACTTATTTGCTTTATCCTAATATATGTGGGTGCAAATAAGTATTTCAAGTATGTATATAAATGATAGTTTCAAAATAACTCTAATATTATTACTGACAATATGACTACTAAATAGAGTTTTAAATTTTTTTTACAATTATTTTTGCTTAAGATACAGCCTACTAGGGCTGCATATTCAAATTGCTTGTCTATTTGAAGCAATTTTTCTCTGTGTTAAAGTACCAACTTGATATATAGTTTAGGTTCTCTTCTTATTTAATTTTGTTCCTGCTTTTTAAGGATAGCTTTCTTTTGGTTTAATTTGGTTTTATAATTATGTAAAGCAATACATGATTCAAAGCAAAAAAACCCTGTAAAACAAGGTACATTTGGAGATGTCAGGAGTCAGTCTTGACTCTTCCATTGTGTCCCATCCTTCATTGGTTTCTGGTTCATCTTTTCATCAATTTTGTTTTGTTTGTAATATAAGCAAAGAAAGAGAGAGGAGAGAAGGGGAGAGAGAGAGAGAGAGAGAGAGAGAGAGAGAGAGAGAGAGAGAGAGAGAGAGAGAGAGAATATGCATATCTTCACATTCTGCCAACCCATTAATAGATAAGTGATAGACTATTATACATACGGTTCAATATCTTGCTCCTTCCAATAAACAATAATACAACAAAGAGTTCACTAGCAATACAGAAAGAATGTCCACATTCTTTTCATCCCCATACAGAACTACAACGTATGAGGTATCACAGCTTGTTCAGCCAGCCCCACAGTGATGGAAACCTGGTTGTTTCTTGTTTTTGCTATTACAAACAGTGCTACAATGAATAGGCCTGTGGATATGGCTTTTGTATTTTCTCCAACTTATCTTTTTGGATGAGTCAACAATTGTAAAAACATATGTTATTTGCTAGAAAGTATGAAATACCCGTCTGTGTTCATTCTTACTGGGGCCTTGCTTTCAACTTGTTGAAGCACGATGCTTACCTTACAGCTGTCTTTGTCCACCTTTCCTGTTATGTTATTAGCAAATTCATAGCAAGCTGATGGTTCTCCTCTGTTGGACATTATATAGTACTACCTACTGTACAAATATTGCTGCATATATACTATTAGTGTATAAGGGAAGAAGAATAATTTTTTCATTAAACTACTTTGAGATAACTCTAGATTTATATGGAGTTGTAAAAAACAACACAAAACTATCCCATGAACCCTTTACACGGGCTACATTTTAATTTACAGTAAAAGGAGTATCATCAACTCCTTTGCCTGGACACTGTGCTCTGAACGTGACACACAGAAGAGCATTAAACTATAGTGCTCAACTGACACATCCTGATGAAGCAGTCAATTAAATACTTTATGCATTCTACTAAACGCTTTATGCTAGCAGGCACTGGTGTGCTTCAAATGCTTAAACTGGGCATATAACTTTAACTTTACTGTTAACATAACAACTTAACTTTGTTTGCATTGCATATTCATCAGTGCACATGCATGTGTATACAGACATGTGTGGGTGTGGATGTTGGTGGGATTACTTCAAAATAAAGCCTAGCCTGGCGATTTTCCTATCTCTGGATTCTTAGTGAATAAATATCAATTTGACCATAAAAACTATACTGTCTGGCCGGGCTCGGTGGCTCATCCTGTAATCCCGCGCTTTGGGAGGCTGAGGTGAGTGGATTGCCTGAGCCCACAGGTTTGAGACCCACCTGGGCAACTTGGCGAGACATCATCTCTACAATAAATCAAAAAATCAGCCGGGTGTGGTAGCATGCGCCTGTAGTTGCAGCTATTCGGAAGGTTGAGGCGGAAGGATCACCAGAGACCAGCAGGTCGAGGCTGCGGTGGCCGGGAGCAACCACTGCACTCCAGTCTGGGCGACAGAGTGAGACTCCAACTCAAAAAAAAAAAACAACTATACTGTCTGAATCCTTGGCCATGGAAAGAACTGATTTAAGGGAAGGTTACCAATCCAGAGGTTAATTTTCTTTTTCTTAAACAATAGATGATAAATCTCAGGGTTCTTATTCTATTGGCATTCTTTTACTTTCATATTAAAAATTATTTTAGGTGTTAACTCAATTTTAGTTAAACAATTAAAAAACACTATAATAGAATGCTTGGTTGGTCATGAATTGAGTTTTTCTAAAAAGTAAATTAGAGCACCAAAAATATTGTTTAAAATAGTCATGGATTAGATAAATATTTTATTCATGTAATCTTATAGTTGCCAAATTTTACTTGAACTTTCCAGTTAAGCATTTATTCTTCCTTTGGGGACATACAAGGATTAGAAATAAAATGCTGCTAAAACTCTTCCAATCAAACTTAAACAGAAGCAAAATAGAAGTGCTAAGTATTCGGATTTTAAAAACAACTAAGGAAAATTGCATTGTTAATTTAAAAGAGCCTATCACAGAAACAAAAAACCAAGTATCACATGTTCTCACTCATAAGTGGACTTGAACAAGTATTGTAATACTATAAGAAAGGAATTGGCAGTAGTGGGAAACTGCCAGGGGAGGAGGGTACACCTCATCAACAAGGGTACCTACATAATGAACATTCAAATACCTAATCCTGAATTGTACCCCACATATTTAAAATATTTTTTAAAGAGCCATTTTATTGTAGTAAAACAATATTGAATATATGAGAGGAGATTTTAAAAACAGAATTATTTTTTGGAGGACAGGCCCCTGGTAGAATGGGCTTCCCCCACTAGGTGATTATTTTAGGAACCCATTGGCATCAGTGTACCAGCTAGCACTGTTGTGAGAGGCTGTATTTGGCTTCAGTGAATGTTTTTTTTTTTTGGAGATTCTTTCAGCTTTGTCCATTTCATGATGGGTGATTTACTAGTGCACCTGCCCACGCCATGCTGAGTGTTAAGCAGTTTTTGACCAAAAACAGCATGATCCTTTTGCCCTACTCTCCCTATTTACCCAATCTCAGCCTGATGACTTTTCTTGTTTCTCCAGATGTAAAACGTCCTCAAAGGGAAACTTTGCTGATGTGGAAGAGGTGAAACAAAAAATGGCAGAAGGACTAAAAGACATCAAAAGTGACAAGTTCAAAAACTGTTTTGAGCAGAGAAAAAAGCATCTTGATAGGTGCATGGCATCAGAGAGTACTTTGAAGGTGACTGAAGTTTAAACATGTAAGAATAAATACCCAAATTTTTAATAAATTCTAGATTTTTTTCATCCCCTGTATATGTCCTAAGTCCTGAAGATAAGACAGAAAGCTAAAATCTGATAGAAAGATTTTATCAATTTTATTATCCTAGATTCCTTATAAATTTAGATTTGGATGCCATATAAATTTAGAGTAAATGTATTAGTGAATTTGTTAGTTTATTCTTCAAAAAACTTGGTTGGAATTTAGGATTGCAATGTTTTTAGAGTTTTTAGTGTAAAGATATTAAGTAGTTTTTGTTAAATGTATAATTTTGATGTTACTATAAATGGTATTGATTTCTAAATTTTATTTTCCAATTGTTCATTGGAAAATACAATTGAGTTTTGTACATTAACCTTGTATCCTGCATCCTTTTACTTTTCTGTTAATAGTGTATTTAAAGTGTTTTATATATGCAATCCATAAGGACAATTAAACTTTTTCCTTGTCAATCATTGTGACTTTTATTTCACATTCATGCCTGATTGCCCAGGCTACACCCTCCAGTACAATATTGGATGCAAGTGATGGGAATAAATATTCTTGCCTTGTTCTCATTATGGGGAAAGCATTTAATAACTTCACCAATAATTATGATGTAAGCTGTAAGATTTTGTAGATGTCTCTTAACACTGAGGAAGTTTCCTTCTTTTCCTAGTCTACTGAGACCTTTTATCATGAGTGGGTGCTAATTTTTTCAAATGTTAGTTCTGTATCAACTGACATGATCATATGGTTTTCTCCTTTATTCTGTTACAATTTTGGTCAATTTCACTGGCTGATTTTTGAATGTTAAAGTAACTTTGCATGTCTGGGATAAATCCCACTTAGTCATGATGTACTGCCATTTTTTATGTTACTTGATTTAATTTGCTAACACTTTGTCAAGGATGTGTTTTTTTTTCACCTATGTTAATGAGGGATATTGGTTTCTACTTTTCTTACAATGCTTTGTCTCATTTTGGTATCTGAGTTACACTGACTCATAGAAAGAGCTGGAAAATTTCTCTTCCTCCTCTACTGTCTGAAAAAATTTATGTAAGTATGGTATTACATCTTCCTTAAACGTTTGAGAGTTCACCAGTGAAGTCATCTATGTCTGCAGTTGTCTTTGTAGAAAAGTTTTTAATTATGAATGCCATTTATTTAATGGATACAGGGCTTTTTAGGCTTCCTATTTCTTCTTGCACAAAGTTTTAACATTTGTATCTTTCACGGAATCTGTCCATTTCATCTAGGTTGTTAAGTTTGTTGTTATAAAATTGTTAATAATACTCCTTTATTATCTTTTTAATATCTGTAGGGCCTGTAGTGATGTCCCCTCTTTTATTCATGATATTAGCAATATTTTCTAGTTTTCTTCCTTGATTAGACTAGCTGGAGATTTTTCAGGGTTATTCATCTTTTGATTTTGTTGATGTCCTCTATTGCTTGTCCATTTTCTAGTTCACTGACTTCTGCCCCTTTCATTTTTATTTCTTTCCCTCTACTTCCTTTGGGTTTAATTTCCTCTTCTTTTTCTAGATTCTGAAATTGAAAAATAAAATTACTTACTTTAAATCTTTCTTTTTTTCTAATGTATGAATTAAAAGGTATACATTAGCTCTATAAGTAATGCTTTAGCTGTACCACAAATTCAAATGTTTTGTTTTTATTATCCATTCAGATAAAAAAAATTATCTTTTCCTTTGACTTATGAGTTATTTAGAGGTGTAGAGTTTGATTTTCAAAAATTTTGTGATTTTTTGATATCTTTCTGATTGATTTCTAACTTGATTCTCTTAGGCTTAGATAACATACTCTGTATGACTTCAATCCTTTAAACTTTTTAGATTTGTTTTATAACCCAGGAAATAGATTGGTTAGTGCGTACTTGGAAAAAAATACTGCTGGCTATCTGCAATTGTCAGATATAGTATTCTATTAATGTCAATGAGATCAAGCAAGCTACTTTTGAACTTTATTGAAATTTCATAATCCTTTATTGACTTTTGGTCTATTCATTCCATCAGTGAATGGGACAGAAAAGTAAAAATCTCTAGTTATAAATGCTTTGCTCCCTTCAAGTCTGTTCATTTGTGCTTCATGTAAATAGAAGTTCTGTTAACACATTTAGGACAGTTATGCCTTTTTGGTAGTAGACTTTTTATTATTTTAAAAAAAGTCCTTCTTTACCTTTGGTAGTATGCCAAAGTATGTCTGAAAGTCTCCTTCATCTGATATTAATGTAGCCAGCCTTCCTTTGACTAGCATTCATGTGATATATTGTTTTCTTTCCTTTTTACTATGTGTTATTATATTTAAAGTGCCTCATTTGTTGAACAGCATATAGGTGGATTGTTCTTGTTTATTCAGTCTGATAAACTTTGTTTTTTCATTGAAGTGTCTAATCTATTTACATTTAACATAACTGTTGATATGATTGAGTTTAAATTTACCACCTTGCCATTTGATATTTATGGCTTCTTCTGCCCCCCCCCCCATTTTTCCTACAACTCTTGCCCTCTTTTTGACTAACCAATTATCTTACAGTACTCCATTTTTACCTTGTCTACTAGCATTTTATACTTGTGTTTTCTTTTGCTACTGGTTGCTCTAGGGTTTACAGAATACATCCTTAACTCACTTCAGTTTATCTTCAATTATACCACTTCACAGAAAATGTAAGAACCTTACAGAGTATGCTTCCATTTACCCCTTCCCTGTGTTATTGTGAAATTATGTTTATAAATATTTTTCTAGCATTTCTCTTTTTAAGAAGAAAGTGCCTATTTCACCAACCCTCTAGAAATGAAACTTCAAATTTTCTTTTTTAAGATGTCTGCCCCACACCCTAACTTGCCCACTCAAAAATAACAAGTCCCAAGTCATGTAAAGTCATGCAGCAAAAAGGATTCTGTACAGGGCAGTAGGTTCCCTTTCAGATCAATGGCAAGAATCCCATCAACAGCAACTACACTACTACTGCTCTGACCTATGAAACAATTACTACATGCTATAATTGTGCTAAGTGCTTTACATTCACTATTCCATTTTGCTTACTCTTCACAAAGTAAATCCTTTTACCACTGATGTTTTACAGGTAAGGGAGCTGGGGCATGGAGATGTTACATGCTAGCCATTCTCTCCTGCCTCCAGCTCTCCAGAGAGGATGCTACACTAGCATACACAGTTACAATTCTCACACTTTTTGCATACGTATTTTAAAAACAGAAATCTTACAGTATGGATTGAAATATACTTATGTCCATTCAGGGAGAGTGATAATACAAAAAGCAAGGGCAGAAGAAGAAAGAGCAAACTCAAAGCCAGGAGAGCAATCTTCTCCCTGTGGCACTGACACATATTCTTGCTAAATGTCTCAGCCTGCTCATCCACAAAACCTGAAAAATAACCCTGTATTCACATCCTCTACCCCATCAAAGGTGGCTGGGAGATTAAACAGAGCAGCACCACGGACAACTCCTGGCATGGAGCGGCTCTCCACAACACTGCTGTAGCAGGTGAGCACAAATAGCAGAGTTCTGAACGTTTCAAGTGATACAAGATGCTACCGGGTAAGGCACTACTTAGACAACCATTCCAGGAAACAGAATGCAAATTAGGAGAGGCAGAAAAAGAAAACCATGGTGTACTGAGTACGTACTATATGCCAGGTTCTGTGCATATTCTTTCAATCTTTCCCAACCACGGCATACAGGCATTACTGCCTACTTTAAAGATGAAGGCCAACCACGGCATACAGGCTCAGGAAGATAAGCCACAAAACCAGTTATTTTCCTAGAAATTCTTCTCTGACCCTTCAAGTTAAGTCAATTGGCCTTGTTGAGCACTCCTTGCACTTCTGCACCACAGTCTTTAGCACTCTGCAGTACAACTCCTTCTTTACTCTCACCAGAGTGTAAGTTTTTCTTTGCTGGTCTGCCATACTTACAGCAGCTCCAGATATATAAAAGGAACATCATAATTACCCAATGAAAAACTGAACATCACTAGGCATAAAGTTGGAAACTTCAGATCCTCCAGTACATCAGACGCTTTAAGAAACTACTTCCAACAGGCAGGAGGACTTACTGCCAGGCCTTGGAGAGAGATAAGAGCTGTAGACAATCCTGAAGTCATAACAACCTGAGATTATAAGATAAAGGGCCAACTGTCCTCAGCCACAAGCAACCATGTCTCAAGCCAGGTTTCTCATAGTGCTGAGGGCTCCAAGTCCCAAGCTAGGATTCACGTATTGCTGAGGGCTCTAAGTCCCCAGAAAAAGTCCACACTCACCAGGGAGAGAGAAAAAGATATTTAGACCAAAGAGATGGTATGTGCAAAGTATATGTATATAGTGGATTGAGGAATGGCCAGTGGAATGATGTGGACAAGTCTGTCAGGTTCCTACCCAAATAACCAGTCTCTCTTTCTTCAATAGGATTACCTACAATTTTTAGTTGGGTCAGTGGCACCAGAAATAAGTAAGTGGTCATGTGCCATTTTGCATGTGCTCTCCTTTAAAAAAGCACAGCCTAAGTTCAAGTCAATACGACGTAAGCAGAAGTGTATGCAAAGTTCAGGAAGAATTCTTCAGTGAAGGGGGCACGATGCCCCTTTTCAACACTTCTTTCCTGTTAGCTGGGATACTGACATGATGACTAGAACTCAAGCTGCCCCCTTGGAACATAAGGTAGCACATTAAGAAAAGCAGAGCACCAGAGTGTGTGTCTCATGGTCTTGAACTGTCACAAATGCCTATCTCTATGATCCATTTTGGGAGAGAGAGAGATGATACTCTATTTTGTTTAACCCCCCACCAGTCACATGGAACATGCAGCCAAACCAAACTGAACTAACACAAATGGGGAGACTATTAATAAAGTTGGGGAGGAGAATGAACAGGAGAAATGGGAGTGAGAACAGATAGAAGAAAATATAGGGGATAAGCCAGTCCTCACACAGTTTTCCCGGTCTACAAGCCTCCAATCTGCCAGGTGTCCTTAATAAATGCCTACTCATCTTACAAAACACTGGTCAGTTATTTAAAAGCATACTTTTAAATTTTCAAATGCGGGGGACTTGGTGTTGTTGTTGTTGTCTTTGTATTACTGGTTTCTATTTTAAATGTACCATGGTCAAAAAAAATACCAGTCTCAACTCATTGGAATTTGTTGACACTTGCTTTGTGGCCTTGTATGTCTTCAATTTTTTGCAAAAGCTTCATGTTGTTTTCTGTTTTCAGGTGCAGAGTTCTATATGTAACCATTCAATGAAGCTTGTTTTTTGAACTGTTCTAATCTTCTATGCCTTAATTTTTTTGTTGTTGTCATTATTTGTCTGCTTGACAGATCAATTAATGAGAAAGGAAAGTTAAAATCTATGGGTTTGTCAATCTATCCCTGTAATTCTGGCAACATTTGCTAGATAGGATGCTCAGAGTAAGCTTTTGAGGTGCATGTAAGCACAGAATTGTTACATATTCCTAGTGACATTATTTTTATCATTATGAAAAGATCTCTTAACACTAATAATTTTTGCCTTAAAGTCTATTTCATCTGGCATCAGTATAGGTTACTGCAACTTTCTTTAGTTATGATTTTTCTATCATGCTTCTTTCCATTTATAAAATTCAAAATTATCTGTAATTTTAATAAAATTATCTTTGTATTTATGTATGTCAATAGTTGGATTTTAGTTTTACAAAATGAATGTGACAATCACTGTCTTTTAACTGGTAAAATTAGGTCTATAGTTATTTAAATAACTATCTTTTAACATTTATTTCAAATACATTTCTAATGATTTTTATTTACTCTGTTTTTCAAAAATATTTTTCTCCTTTTATGCCTTCTATTGTATTGATCAACATGTTCTTCCTCTCCCCTTTCCCTATACTGATTTTTGAAGTCACACATTCCATTTCTATTCATTTAGTGGTCACCCTTTAACATAAAAAACTTGGTTTTTCCTCAGCAGTCTATTTCTACCACATGTCCTCTGGCTCTCTTTGGTTCTGTGGAAAAGTCTACTGTGATTTTCAGTGTCATTTTTGTATAGATAACTGGCCTTTTATGATTAGTTACTTTCACGATACCTCTCTGTCTTTATTGTTTTGTAGTTTCACTATACAGTATGTCTAGATCAGAATATTTGTGTTTCTCATCTCTTTTTAAATTTACATTCTGGGCTGGGCACGGTGGCTCAAGGCTGTAATCCCAGCACTCTGAGAGGCAGAGGTGAGAGGACTGCCTGAGACCATGGGTTTGAGAATAGCCTGTGCAACTTGGCAAGACCTCATATCTATAATAAATCAAAAAATTAGCTGGGCATGGTAGTGCATGCCTGTAGTTCCAGCTACTTGTAAGGCTGAGGCAGAAGGATCGCCTGAGCCCAGCAGGTAGACGCTGGGGCGGCTGTGAGCATGCCACTGCACTCCAGCCTGGGCAACAGAGTGAGACTCCAACTCAAAAAGATTTTAAAAATTTACATTCTGGATAATATCTGAATAATTATCTCTTTAGCTATGTCTAATTTGTTTGTAATCTCCACTAGAGTTTCACTGTCTAAAATTTTCATTTGCTTATGTTTTATTTGATTATTTTTCAGAGCTGCCAGATCTCTTCAATTTCTAGTCTTCTTAAAGTTTTGACATCTACTCTTATGTGTCATTTTTTCTAACAATAGTTCCTACTTGTTTCTGAAATTCTTTATAGAGTTCATTCCTGCTATCTCTCCCATGGATTTCCCTCCCCCACTTATTTTATAACCTTGGATGGTGGGCTCATTTTCAGTGGGGATCTGTATTTTGAAATCCTATGCAGTCTGGTGAATGTGTATCTTTCCTTGTACTAGGTGTTCATCTTTTCCTTCTGCTTGGTGTACCAGTGATATTAGTAGCTTTTAACACCTTTTTTATTAAAAGCTACTAATATCACTGGTACTCAGTTTATGTGTGCCCATATTATGCAGCTTTTGTTTATGCACATGCTATATGACTCTGGAAAAAAAAATAGGGGAGAGCACCCTTTTTAACCCCATCTCCACCTGAGAGCTCAGGTTGAGACAGGAGCATCAAGTTTCTCCTGGGCCAACAAGTAGACTTTTTACTCCTAGTTCACCCCTTGTCCAAGAGCATAGCCCTTCAGTCTGGCTTTACTTAAGTGCCTTAGTTCCATATTCCCTACCTATTAAGGGGCACAATATCTTAGCTCCTATCTCAAGTGTGCGTTCAAATTCAAGGTCAGAGATTGGCAGCAACTGCCTTCAAACTTCTATTTTTACTAGGGCCTCGGATGACTACTCTGCTTTCTTGCAAGTTTCCCATGCATTTGAAATATTGTTTTTGAAGCATTTCTGGGTGTTCTGAGGATTATGTGATATGCCATATTTAAAGATCAGCACTGTACAAAGTCTTCACCAACCCACACAAGAAGCAAAGAAGGAATCTGTGTCCTCTCAAATTCTTGGTTTAGCACTTTGGTTCTTTATTGTGCCCCTCTGTTTAATCTGATTTATCCAGGAGGCATGGGCATAACCCAGGGTAGATGCTCACAAGAATACTGGTAAATGGGGCTGGACAGAAAGGATCCCTCACAGCCACACTGAGCTCTCCAGACTCTATCTGGTAAGCAATGGAGGTCCCAGTGAAGACAACTGGGGAGGAAGGTGGAACGACAAGCTTCCCAAATGGCCTGGAGAACCAACAAAACAAAAGAATTGAGGCAACACCACTTTAAGGTGTCTAAGAAGCCAGCTACCAAAGAGTACTCTAAAGGACCTAACATTAAAATGTGCAAAGAAAGGGTATTAGACAGACTATGAGCATTTATTTTTTCTAAAGCTAGACAGAAAATTATTTCACTTGAGTAGATATAGCTTAGAAGCAATGAGAGTAACATTTCACAAATAAGCCTATTTCTCTTTAGAGAAAAGATTTCAGAATTGCCTAGGAAGGGTTAAGGCTCAGAATTAACAAAGTGCCAGCTTCCAGCATCTCCTGAGTTGTCATGGTGACACTTCCAACTGGAAATCACTGATATTGGCCATTCCTTTCATCTAAGTTCTCCTAATAGATGTGGTGACACACATTAAGGGGAAAACAAATGAGTCCACAGGGCCCAATCTGGGCAATCTCAGTTAGTTGCTAAATTGGTGTCCATTTAAGCCATAACTTGGCTTGGATTACTAGCCTGGGAGGCACTCAGGACTAGAACATTGTTCATTGTTTTGGAGTAAAAACAAGTCAGGATGTCAAGTTCAAATCACATTCTTTTAATACTACTTTTTAGAAAAGCAAAACAAAACAAAAAACTACCACAAAATGTTGTTTTCATACCCTATATTAAGAAATAAAGGGCTATTTACCATGGCACTAACTGGACCCAGACTTCTGTAGAAAATGAGCATTGGTCTGATTTTCTTTTCTTTTTTTAAATTTTAGATTCAGGGGTACACATGCATATTTATTACATGAGTATATCGTGTAGTGATAGAGATTGGGCCCCAGGCAGCCCATTCCTCAGACAGTGAACATTGAGCCCTGTAGTTTCTGATTTTCAAATATGTTTTTCTCCCTGTTGCCTGCTCCATGGTCTGGTTGTCAGGCCTCATTCCTGCTATCATCAGTGTTTGGGTGGGGAGGTCCTACTTCCTAGACCGAGTTATCTGAGTCCTTATGGTTTTATAGTTTTTACCTATGACTCTGTGGAAAGATTCCCTGAAACAGTATGAGTAATGGGTATAGGCTTCTATATAGGAACTTCTTGATACCAATTTTGGGGGTTGGTCTCTCTTGTTCTGTAGCTGGGATTCTGCAGTGCTCCAAACAGGGAAGACTGCTCAACAAATTTAAGAAAGACATGGTGTTACTATGTTAATAAAAACACCAATGGCACAAAAGAGATTCAGTACTTCAATACCTGGAATAAAAATAGTTGCTTTCTACAGCCTGGAACAACATTATGTGATGTGGTTTCAACAAAGTACATGATTTTCTATTTCCTTGTGCGTTTTCTGGGTCACATATATTTCTTCGCCAAGTCTATACTTCTGCTTCAACAGTTAGAAGAGTCTTTCAGTATCACTTTTCCTGGAATAATTTGTTATCCATCATTTTTATGGCAGCATTAAATTTTAAGAGAGAATTGAGAGGGATAGAAAATCTACTGCATATTCCAGCCCCAAAAGAAAGCCTTTAATAAATTTAGAGCTTTTCAGTTTTACATTTAAATCTGACCCAAGAACCAAAAAAAACCTGTCTAGAGCTGTCTGTCCTTCACACAGTGTAGGGCTGGTCACTCAGTTGGGCATTAGGCTCCATCTGGGCCCTCCTGGCAGGCAGGCAGGGCTGGTCTAAGGACCCAGACCATGAGATGTATTGTCAAGAAGCATAGCCTCAATGGTCAAAGGACAGATTCTCATTGTCACCACCCAAATAAAAATCTAGCAAGAGTTTGTGGGTGTACCCTGCAGGACACCATATAAATCAGGTCAGAGTACCAGGCATACACCATGAATCTATCCAGCCCCTAGCAGGATGCCAGTATGCCAGGCCCTGCACTGGGTGCATGGCACACAGCTGAGTCAGGCACTGTCCCTGTATGAAACAGTGGCCCTGGAAAATGCAATAGCACTACTAGGGTCTGGCCAAGTGTAGGAGGCAGAAAGACAGGGGTTCTGACATATGGAACACAGCACACAAGGTTGCAGGGAAAGGACTCTCCTCTAATATAACCTAATACATCACTTCTGGTCAAACATGGGACCAGTCACTGCACTGCTGAAAGCCAAGGAGGTTGTGATGAGAAGCACAACAGGTTCATTTTAAGAATCACACAGCTGCCTGGTGCTGAAGAGATGGCGAATGAGGCAGAGTGGCTCCGAAGGAGAAGCCATGGCCGGGCTGAGAAGGGTTGGAGCTTTAGCCCCAGTTCTGCTTCTTGTTGGCCAGGCAGCTGGGCAGCCTCCCCTAGAAGGCAGCCTCTCCAGGCTCTGCTCCTCCCCTTTTCCCTCCTAACTATCAGAGAAGCTCAGCAGCTTCCCAGCCACATCTCTGCCTCAGTGAGCCCTCCACAAGAACAGCTTGCTGAGTGCACACAGAGAGTTGACAGAGAAAGGGTAACTGTGACGAGCTTAACCACTTTAGAAATGTGAATTTTTCTACATTAATACTCTCAAGACCAAGGGAGCACAGGCCTACTCCCAGCATTAAGCCAAGTGTGTAATTTGCAATCCAAAGGCAGCCAGTCTCAGGAGAGGCCATGACTGAGCCCAGCCAAACACATCACATGCTTTATCATCACAACCCAGGATGACACACAATGAGAAATTGTCGCTCCACTTCAAGAATAGAAAGATTGATGTCTGCATCATATTGACTCTCTGGACTCAGAAATTCAAAAGAGAAAAATCTCTTTTATTTATTAGGACTGACTGGTTCTTTCCCTCTTTCCCAGAACTTCAACAAACCACAGTCATAAAGCATTAGCAAGTGTTTTTGGATTGCTAGAACAAATCACAGGATGATTAATGGACAGTTTCATTTACAAGACAAGAATGGAAATGGCAGGGTTGGATCCTTTCCCTCCAGGCCTGAGTGAAGGGTTTCCCATTTAACCTCGATTATAAAGGCAAAGAGCCTAAGAGTAGGTATGGCTCACCCCAGAGCAGGGCAGACCAAGGAAGACAGAGAGTGTGTGTGTTGGTGCAAAAGTTCAGCGGTCCAGGTGGTTCAAGTGTGCAGGTGAGGGGAGAAGGGAGGTGATGGGTCTGTACTTCCACCAAAAAGCAACTGAAGATTGGCAGGGAGCAGCAGAGAGCCATTCACACAGCTCACAGGGTGTTCTGATTGCTGACCCACCTCCAGGCTGCCTAGTGATGAGACCACTTTCCCTGGCCTCAGCAGCATCAGCTGTAAAGTGGAGACCTTACCATGTTCTGGGTACAGCTCCTGGGAGGGTAACAAGCTAATTGGTGCAGAGTGTGTATAACAGTGATGGGCACATGCAAGCTCTTAATAAGTGGGAATTATTGTAGTTTTTCTTTTTTTCTCCAATGGCATGGGAGAATGACTACTAAAATCATTAAGTTGTCAGTTTAAAAATGAAAATAAAAAGTACAAGCATGGAGTTCAAATATTTATATTTAGGTCTGTCACTTTAAGTTTGATGTTTATAAGGAATGTTTACACCCTTGGAGTCCCAGAAATGGAATTACTGGGCCATCTTAAGTGTATAATTCAAAATAATAGGGAAAAAGGATAAAACTTACATGAACAGTGCTGGAATGGTAGGTGCTCTGGCCCATCAAACAATGGGCTTCTGCATCAGCAAAAGTGACGTGGAATTCAGATGCATTTGCACCATGCCAAGACTGATCCAGCAGCTATTCATCGATTTGACATGTGCAACACTGAAACTAGGGCTGGTGCTGCGCTGAGAGGATACAGCAGTGGGAATAACATTCTGTTAAGATTCCACTGCTCCCGAGAGTCATGTATGCAGCACTCCACCTGGACCCTGGTAAAGATGAATTTCCATTTGGACTGCTCGAATCAAAAGGAGACTGGCTTTTAAGGTTTTTCATCTGGATCAGGTTTGTAACAAAAACACACGTGAACCTGCAGATTCTTTGCTGAAACTCGGTCTGGTCTAAAAGTCCCAAAATTCACTTGGTAATTTAGGTAAATTAACTCCTCTAAAAACTTGCTTTTGCAACTTTTGTTGTATTATTAGATTTTGCAATAGGAGTTATTTTAACAATGTACAATATAATTAGCCACTTAATGTTATTAAGAAAATTTATGAGCCTTTATGAGTTGAAAAATGGCCCCAAATGGTATTTATTAACTATCTAGGACTAAAAATAGGACCCTATTGCCTCAGTGAACCACATTTTAAAAAATGTAGAGTCACAAATAATATGTCTAATTATGTATTAAACTAATTCTCGCCTTCACCTTTTGAATTTCTAAACTCCTTACCTCATGTATCATTTTAATTATTTTTCCAGTTCATTCCCAGGGAAACTGGTTGATGGGGAATTAATTAATGGGTCCAATAAAGAGGCTGCCAGCATTGTTCTACCACAATCTGCACCCTGGCCTCATTTGCATGTCTCCTTTTATTCTAAACAATAGCACTGCTGAGATTTCAGCATGAAATTGTTAGCTCATTTAAAAGGACACAATCATATCCATTTCCACAGATATTCATCAATTATCACATTTTATTGCAACATGAATCCATGAATAGAGCAACCACTAGAGTTTCTGGCCCCAGGGTTTTAGAAAAATTACAGGTATTTAAAGACTACACTGTATATTCCACTTGATGAGATGATCTGGGATTATTTCAAGCGCACAGAAAGATATGAAAGGCAGACACTCCCTGGTGCTGCAAGTTGCAACAAGTCAAAGTCCACACTGAAAGAGCTGCCTTTGTCTTCTGATGGCTCATGTCCAGTGCAACTGCTAGACAGACTTCGGAGAAAGGAATACGACTTCCTTTGGTGACGCTTGTCTTCTGGTGGCTGGGCCTGTTACCAATGCCCAATGCTGGCATAGAGGGAGGAAGGACAGTGGGGAAGCCAGTTCCTCTTCCCAGCGGTGGCCCACACAGAGAGGCTGCCTGGCCAAAGGCCAGTGGTACCACAGAATGGGTGGCAGCCTGGCACCCACATTGGGCACCCAGACTTTTGCCAACAAGGTCCCCTACTGCTGGCATGCCAAAGAAGAACAAAAGCCAGGTGTGGCCAGGCAGCAGACCCACCCTCCCAGCTGTCCTTGTCTAACACTATTACTGACTCTGGTCAAGGTATGTATACTCCCTGTCCGTTACTCAACTGAAGGCTCCTCCAAGGCAGAGGACAGTTCTCATTGGTCTTTTAATGTCCAGCAAGTGGCAATGGAATGAGCTGGGTCCAAATACCCAAAGAGATGCTCAAGGCATCATACATAAATGAAATGGATAAATGACAGATAGACAAGTGTGTACCAGAGAGATAGCAAGACTGACAAATGTCAGTCCAAATTTCTAGGCAAACTCAGAAGAAGCTTGAGAAGGCCACTCAGTTGGGCAAGTGCTGAGCAAAGCATGGCTGTGTGTGTGTGTGTGTGTGTGTGTGTGTGTGTGTGTGTGTGTGTGTGTGTGTGTTCGGGAGTGGTAGTAGGGTGGTTAATTTGTTCCTTTCAAGTTATTAAATAAATGACTACGGTCCCTTTCTGAGGCTTTGGCCTCTAGCCCCAAGCATCTCGATCTGTTCTAGTGTGATCCCTGAAGACACTCACAAACCCCCCACCAGGCTGAGCCCCTGACACAACAGGACAGCATGGGGCAGATGCCTCCAGTAACACTGAGGATGTGGCATCTTTGCAGTCGGGTGCCTTTATTCACTGTTGCACTGATCTTATTTGGAGTTCACTATGGACACACAAAGGAACATTGTTGTAAAGGGTAGAAAGACCACATCTATCTTCTTATATGCTAATGCCCATCTCTTTGTATGCCCTGGCTCTCCTCCTGAGCAGTCGCCCCTTCATTACTAGGATGAATAAAGGAGGAGGCAGGATTTATTAACCTATAAACAATGCCTGAAAGAGCTCACACTGGCATTCACTTTACAATGGTTTTCTTCTGCCTCTAAAGTCCTGGAAAGAGAGACAGAGTGGTTAAAAAGAATTTTATAGAGGGACTGGTATCAGGCAAAGCAAGCCAGGAATAGGCATGACAGTCTGCAGTAATCAAACCTTTTTATGAACAGTGCCCACCCCAATTCAAGAAAGGATTGCAATTATCTACCCAGATACAAGAAGCGTTAGAGCTGGATTAAAAAACACAGTGACAAAGTGAGCCAAGAGATGAGGGCGGAGATACCGATACACTTAGAGTTTGAGCACAGTCCATCACCACCCAAAGGTATATAAGCTTAAAGAAGCCAGATGTTCTGGCAAGCTCTGCCTCCCAAGTGACTTAGTGCCCACTTGGAGGTAACCATGGGACAGAGGCGATTGGTGTGCTGCCAAAACCTGCTCTTTCCCTTCCATGGCAATACCTTGCACTGAGTACTTTTTCAGCTTCCCTCTGCAGCAGGGCAAGGCATGTGACTAGTCTCTTAACAAGGAATAGAAGGACAGTGTCCTCCAGGGCAGCTTCTTTTCTTCCAGGCAGAGCCACAGTATACTGGACACTCTTGGGCAGCCACTGCTCAGCCCTCCCCAGCTCCCTTGACTCATTCATCTCCTTGTGTGCCCCCCAAGGTGCCTGCACATCCCAGCCTGCCACCACCATTTCAAGAATGTCCCCAAGGGTGCCACTTCCCTATGTGCTGCTGCCCACTTGGGGATTCAGGTGGCATTACACCTTCCTGCATGAGCATCAGGTGGCTTTACCATTGTTTGTATGAATTTGGGGGAAGCTTTTCTCTTTTCAACAAAACCATCAATTCTTTGAGAAGTGACCATGAACTGTACAATTTATGCCTTGGTTTATTTAGTCTCAGAGGCTTAGTTCACAAAATGCTGTTGGCACGTTGCAACAGGAAGTTTTTTTGATGATGTCAAGCACCCTCCCCAATTGATCTCAATCAACTTGTTCCTTTCTGCCAGTTTGTCTAAGGTACATCTTTCTATATCTCCCATGACGCACGATGCAGTGTGACTCGGAGCAGAGCTCTCTTTTCCTGGATCCCTATGTCCGGCCACTTACTGTGCATGGCCCCTGGATGTGCCCAAAGTCCACGGACTCAGTGCAGCCCCAGTGGGACTCAGCATTTATCCTGAATCCTCCTTCCTACCCACCCCATATACAGCCAGAATGTGTGCAGCTGAGGAACTAAGAGCAGGATTCAGAAAGTGGCCACAAGTCTCCTTGCCTAAGGACCTGAAACAAAAACACAACTCAAAACAAAACACAACACAATGCTAAAAACTAGCTGCTTCTTGGAAGCACGAAATGAGAGAACTGGCCTGGGTTCCAAGAGGGTTGGGTTCTAGGAAGAAGAGCCTTGGTAGGTCCTTCACTCTCCTCTGTGTCTACAGTTATAGGCAGGGGAAAAGTAGCCACTTGATCTTATAACCACCAGCTTCTTTCATGTGATCCCTCCAGTCTCCCCCAGCGATCCAGGCTAATCAACTCAGTCCTGGGGGACCTTGCTCAGTCTTCACGGAAAACCACAGCAATAACAAGAAACCTCTAATAATAACTGTTTCTTGATCCCCTCCCCCACTCACAGAAGCAGGTCCAAGAGTCCAGCCAGCCACAGGAGAGAACTCTGGGGAGGGTCCTGGGTCACCTGCTCTGTGAAGAAAGGCTACCACCTGAGCAGAACCCACTTGTGCTATCACAAGTCTGAAGTGGGAACTTAACTTTTCACTAATGTTAGTGAAGAGCCAAGAAAAGACTCAAAAATAACCTTTATAATTGAGAATCCTGTCATTTAAAAAAACATTGCTACAGCCTTTAGAAATTGCCTCTTTATAATGATGACAATTAAAGTGTACAGTACATTTTTCAAAAAGACTCTGTCTACTGCAGAGAAGAAATTAAAGACACTTGGAGAGTTAACATTTATTCTTTGTGAAATTTAATTAAAAGTAGCACATTCCTGACACCTTAACAAGGCAGTGATCCTGCCAGAATTCTGCCAGAGTATGATGGAAAACAAGAGACATCTGCAGTGACAATCTCAAAGTTTATGAATACCTAGATGCTCCTAGGATTCCCTTTAAATAATCCAGTCACGCTTAATGGTGACAGTGAGAGTGACCACAGAAACCCTGGCCAGACACCAAGGAGGACAAAGTAGTTGTGCCAAGCTCTGCCCATTACTGGGCAGGGCCAGGTTCAGCTTGGCCCTAAAGCCATGATAGTTTACTAATGACAGTACATTCATAGAAATAAGAAAAGGATTTTTTTTTTTTGAAAATGTACTACCATTTCTGTATTTAAAATAAAATGCCATCAGGTGAAATGGATCAGTCTAAGTCATTTAATCCTTCCTGACATTAACCATATTGAGGCAAATAGCTCAATCTATACAGACATTCAACAGGGATTTCAGTTTTCCTAATTCTATGTTTACTAAAGTACAAGTGGCCTCCCACAGACAAACCTGCCCAGCACGGAACAGCAAGACGGTCCAGTCCAGCTGCAGGCTACCCTCTCCATCTCTCAGAAGCGGTCTCATTTCAACTCCTATGGCTCTCTGGGACACAGCTGGGTCTAACTTTCATCTCTTCGGCTTTCCAAGAGCATTTCACAGGCTTTGTCAGCCCAGCAGGCAGACCTCTCAGAGGCAGGAGGAGGGTGCTGAACAGCTCATGTGCCAGCTGAGTAAGAGAGCGGTTAAACATGTCCCCAAGGTGTCAAGGGACAGGATGCAGAGCCCAGGTTTTGCAACACTGATGGAGGATCCTGGCTGGCCCTGCAAGGCAGGCACTACCATGAGCACTATTTTCTAGGTTGGGACCTAAGGATCAGAGAGGGTAACATAACTAGCCAAGGTCACAGACTTAGGGAGGCACATGTGGCTACTGAGCTGCCTTTCATCCACACTACCTCCTAAAGAGGAGATGTAATGTCGAGATGCCATGCTTGTGGCTGAGCCCTGGACTCTGGTGGCAGGCACCATCCCCCCATTTTACACTGAGTATGCTGAGGCACACCCAAGGTCATTCTGCTAGCAAGCTGGAGGAGTCAGGAGCTGAGCCCAGGCCCATGCAATGGCAACCCATCATCACTTCTGATAGCCCACTGCATCTAACTAGTACCTAACAGAACTGCATGTGAAGGATTTATATAGTGGCCAGCAAAAGGCAAACATGGGAAAGTTGAACAATTAGAAACTTCCAACCACTGAGGTCACTCTCAGCCAAAGACAAAGCTGGCTGGAGGTCACAACTCAGACTAGGGGGTGGGAGACGTTGGTTTTGGCCTCTGTTCTTTCCAGAAGGAAGCCTCCTATCACAAAGTGCTCATCAACTAAATGCTAAAAGGTTAGAATGAGGCTGATTAAATTGCATTTGCATATGTATTCCCACTTTTTAATACTCAAGAAATAAAAACTTGAAATACTTTTTTAATAGCTTAGACTTAATTCATATTTAGATATTCTTTGTGTGAGGCTCCTTGCTTTGTTAACTGATGGAGCAGACAGACACTCTTTGAAGAGCCTGCTCCTACTTACTATGCAGATTATCTGGCCCGTGGGGATGGGGTTGGGGCTCTGGACCGAAGCTGGCTGATCTCCAAGGCTGCTTCAAGTAGAAACTTGGTTTTTTTCCTTTCGGCATGTTTGAGTTCCTTTTAGATCCTGGATGTTAGGCCTTTGTCAGATATACAGTTGGCAAATATTATTCTACAAGAAAGGGATTATACCATGTAGCAGGAAACTGCAGGGCGAATGGGGGGAACACAACATCAGTAAGGGTACCTGATCTCAAATCAGGCGAAGTGGGGACCAAAAAGAGACCCAAACTTTACCTGTATGATGACCGCTTGTATACCTAATCCTGAATTGTACCCCACATCTTTAAAATAAAAATATATAAATAAAAGGAAACTTGTTCAGATTCATCAGAGGCTTCTCAGTCTGGGACAGGGCAGGATGTTCCATGTGATGAGGACAATATGCCCAGCAAACAGCAGGTGATCAAATAGATTGTGACCCTGGACCAAAAAGGACAGAATACTGGAGAAAATTCACAATCTGTCAGGAAGAAGTTCAAGTTTGCTTTATCTCAAACTGATGATTAACAGCAAAATCATTCTGAGAAAAAGCATTACCCTTATTATCTTGAACTCTCCCTTCAATAAGATCAGAATAAATTCACATTCCCTGCTCAAGACCACAAATAAGAGGCCCTAGGGCACCCTACCCTTAGATGTGTTAGTTAGGAGTGGCTCCTCATGCTGTGTGCCTGCTACATCCCTGCACAGGGTACCAGTGACCAGAGCACAGAAAACAAGTAGGTGGAGCCTCTTCTTTCTGGGGTCAGAACAAAGAGGCATGTGAGCCACAGCAGCTACAAGGTCCAGGGACCAGCTGCACAGAGCAAGCACTCAGAGGAGGCTGCACAGAGCACTGGCCCATGAAGAACCACACCATCAAAGAGCAACAGGCTAAAAAGTCCCAAGGAACATTGATGTGTACAGTCTCTGGGAAAAAACTAACTTGGTTGAGTCCAATATTTGCCAAGCATATCTGACCAAGCAGTCACTTTCACTGCTGCAAAAGGAGGGAAAACACTGACTCTCAAAAGCCCCATCTCCAGAAAACTGCTGTAAAGGAACACATGTGCAACCACACCATGCGGGCAGCAGTCCTAGGTGTGGGCACTGAGTGCAGTCAGAGGGGCCGTAATTGCTGAGGTCCCAAGGACTCAGTGGTAACTTAACATATTCTCCCTGCTATCAGAACTGGTATAGATGGGGGACAGGAAGAGACCCTCCAGCATGAAGAGCAATGAAAAGAGGGACTATCACTTGGGGCAGGAGCTGCTGGTGCTACCACCTTTGGAAAACATCTCCCTTCCCATATGCTCTGTCAGGAGCTTGCCACTGCTCCATTAGGAGTCGGGGTCTACATCACCCCAGGATTCTGAATGACTGTCACGAAAGTGGCCCAGTACGGTGGATGTGATGCTATGTGACTTCCAAGGCTAGGTCATTAAAACTTCCAGCTTATTCTCTTAGAATTCAGCCATCATGCTATGAAGAAGCTCAAGCAGCCCATAGAGATGCCCACATTGAGAGGTCCTGGTCCACAGCCCTGTCTGAGCTGTCTGTGAGTCAGCACCAACTTGTCAGTCAAGTGAATGAGCCATCTTTAAAGTAGGTTCTCCAGCCTCCAGGCAGGCCACCCACTCCAGTCATCCCTGCTGAATTGTGCAAACTGCATATCTATGCACAAAATCACAACTGCTATTTTAAGTCATTAAGTTTGGAGATTTGCTTCACAGTGATCAGTAACCTGAACAGTACCTAATCCATCTGTTTTTTTTTTTTTGAGTTGGAGTCTCACTCTGTTGCCCAGACTGGAGTGCAGTGGCTGCTCCCAGCCACCGCAGCATCGCCTGCTCCCAGCCACCGCAGCATCGCCTGCTGGGCTCCGGTGATCCTTCCACCTCAGTCTTCCAAGTAGCTGGAACTACAGGTGTGTGCTACCACACCCGGCTAATTTTTTTTTTTTTTTTTTATTGTAGAGATGAGGTCTCACCAAGTTGCCCAGGCGGGTCTCGAACCTGCGAACTCAGGCAATCCACTCACCTCAGCCTCCCAAGGCACGGGATCACAGGCTGAGCCACCAAGCCCGGCCCTAATCCATCTTAAACCTGAGGGCAGCCTGTGTTACCCAATGCAGGTGGGTAGCAGCAAAGAGCAGTCATTCTAAGCTGAGGAGGAGGCCTGGCTAACAGGACCCTACAGGACCCTACTACATAACCCCTGTGCCACCAAATGCAACAGGTTAGCCAAGTCCTGAGCCTAGACAAAGCATGAAGGTGAGAAACAGCAGAGCCAGCACATGGAACAAGGGAATAGGGAGAAGGCAGCACTGTAATAACCCTAGTGAAAGATGGCCCGATCCGAAGGAAGACACTGCTAGAGGTGTAAAAGGAAGAGGCAGAGCAGGTGTCATTCCTGGTGCAGAAGCAGCAGGACTTGGTGTAGAGGATGGAAAGAAGGGAGAATCTAGGCTAAGGGTCTCATCCCTGGATGAACACTGGAATCACCTGGAGCACAGGAGCCATGGATGTTGGGATCCTTTTCCCAGAAATCCCTGATCTAATGGGGCCTTGGTATTAAAACCATCCCAGGTGGTTCTGATGTGTAGTCAAGACTGGACTAGCATGGGGTTGGGCACACCTGGTGGTGGCTGTCACTAACAGTCACTCAGCAGAAATGGTCTGAGGGGTAGGTGAAGGACCTTGTTTAGGACTGGGAACCTCTGTGCTGCCTGCGGGTCCTCAAGGCATCTCTACTCACCTCCCTCATAAGGGACTGTCCTCATTTTCCCGTTCTTTTTCACACAAATGCATGCTACAGTTTATACCTTTTTTAATTGATGTTATGTGTCCCCCACCCAATCCACACCCTGGCAGTATCCCACTACTGCCAATCCCTTTCTTATGGTATTATGATAAATGTTCAGGGTCTACTTATGAGTACATGTGGTACTCAGATCTTTGTTTCTGTGATAGATCACTGAGTATGATAGACTCTAAATCCATTCAACTTGCTGCAAAGTCCATAATTTTGTCCTTCTTGATGGCTGCAAAATATTTCATACTGTATATGTACCACATTTTAAAAATCCAATCAACGGGCAGCATGGTTGGTTCCATGTTTTTGCTATTGTGAATAATGCTGCAATAAACAAGTCTGTGCAGTTATCTTTTTTATAGAGTGATTTGAGTTCCTCCAGGTATATTGCCAGAAGGGGGATTGCTTAATTGTATGGAAGATCGTTTTTCAGATCTTTCAGGAATTGCCACACTGTTTTACAGAACACTGCTCAAAGAAATCAAAGAAGACACAAACAAATAGAAAAATATTCCATGCTTACGGATTAGAAGAATTGACATTTTTAAAATGTCCATCCTACCAAAGGTAATCTACAGATTTAACTTAACACCCATTAAATTACCAACATCATTCTTCTCAGACCTGGAAACAACAACACAGAAATTCATATGGAAACATAAAAGACCATGAATAGCCCAAACAATCAATCCTTAGCAAAAGAAATAAAGCGGGAAGTATCACACTTCCAGACTTTAAACTCTACTATAAGGCTACAATAATCAAAACAGCCTGGTATTGGTACAAGAACAGACAAATAGGCCAATAGAATAGGACAGAGATTCCTGGAGCAAAATCTCATATTCTCTACTAACTCATCTTCAACAAAGCCTCCACCAACAAACACTGGGGAGAGGAGAACCTATTCAGTAAATGGTGCTGGGAAAACTGGCCGACTACATTTTATATCTTGATAGCAACAGAAATTACTTGACACTATGTTGAAGAACCCACCATTTTCTCTGGAATAAGACAGAAAGAAACACATTGGCATTTGGTTAGGACAAAGGGAGCATCATCAAGTGCTTTGCCCAGGTAGCCACTGATGGCTTCTGCTGATGGGACTGCAAAACCAGCAGGTCCAACTCTCATCCTCTCTGCACCCCCACAGAGCAGTGGGTCCCAGACCTGGGCAGGCATCAGCATCCCCAGGAGCACTTGTTAAAACACAGACTGTTGGCCTACCCCGGAGCTTCTGATTCAGTAGGCCTGGGGAGGGCCTGAGAATATGCACTTCTAGCAAGTTTCTGGGTGATGTGCAGGCTACTGATCCAGGGCCGTGCTGTAAGAACCCTGATGTAGAGACCATCAAGAGCTCTGTCTAATGGCAATAAAGAGAGTGAGGGACTACTAACCGTGTCATACTCTCTAACCTGGAGACAGAGAGGAAATAAGAATAATAGTTCTGAAGAATCCTTTACAATGGCATGCTATTCTACAATAAAAAGGCATTACCTACTGCTAATGAAAAATCCTAAACAAATCTCAAGATAATTATGAAGACAAAAAAGAGCACACACTGTAGAAACAACCTGTAAAAACTCCAGAAGAGATAAAACTAAATACTGTGAACAGATTTTGGTCTTTGTTGAAAAGTCATTATAAGGGGTCTGAAGCCATTCATATCTAAGAGCAAAATGTCTATGAGAGCCACAGGTATAGCAAGTGGTCTGCTGAATGCAGGCAGCTGAAGGTGAGCAGGACAGACACCCAGTCTCAGGGACACCCAGGAATGAGGAACCAAGTGGGGACCATGATCCAAGCAGAAGAAAGAGAGAAGGGAGAAGGAAGAAGGCCCTGCACATCTGCAGCATATCTGAGACATCAAGGCAGGCCTTGAATTCTGTCCCAAAGAAAAGGACTTTTGAGCATCTTCAGAGGACAATGGCGCTAGGTGGAAACACTGAGGAAGACAGTGTGGCTTGTGCCTTTCAGGAACTCATACACACGAGATTTCAGTGGTTATCTTAGACAACTGTGTATGTCATTTTGGGGGTTACAAATATATTTTAAGTGGACAAAGACAAGGCTCCTGACAATAAAATATAAATGACAACCTGCCTTCTGCATCAGCTTTAATGATGGGATTAGAGAGGCATAATGCTAATAGAAGGGGAGAGGTAAGACACACATAGAACAGGAAAGCTTCCGGAAGCACAGGGTGCTGAACTGATTCACTAAATCATGTGCCCCTTTCTGACAGTATTTTCCTCCTATGTAATTTGGCAATTACTTGCCTGCAAACCATCAGCAACTTTTCCCAGAAAGAAAAAGTCAGAAACCCTTAGCAGCAGCCACAGAAGCTTAGGAGAGGCCTGTTCCACTTGCTAGAAGCATGTGGGGCACTGGCTTCTGGCATCTTGATTATAATGATAAACGGAGCCGACAAGTGCATAAAACATGCACCAACAATCAGGGCATAAATTGCCACAGTACTGTCCAAATGAGGATCTTTCTCTAGAATCCCGGGCCCCCAGAGTCCCACTTAGACAGGAGGACAGTCGTTTCATGCACAGTTCCCTGGAGGTTAGGCAGCTCCGCTCCAGGAGCAGAAAGCTCATCGTTAATGAAATATACAAACAACATGGCACTCATTTGCACAACTGAAACCACATACTTTTATAAGTCACAAAAAAACATCTTTACTACTACTACTAATAATAATAATGATAATAATAACAAATGGATAAATGCCAGAAAAATGTGCCGGTTGTGCAGCTGAGGCACCTTCAGACCTGAAAACATGTGGGGAGCTGCCAGAGCTTAGGCAGAAATGGCGACTGCATTTCATTCAAATTAGCTCATGATGGAAAAAGAGACCTTTGATTCTTATGCACTTGGAGGCAATGATTTTAAAAATTGCCATTTAGGAAATCATGGATTCTGTACATATTCTTTAAGATAATATAAGCTGTCAAATCCCTAAATTAAGCATTTATCTCCAGGTGAGGGACACAGATTTGCTAAAGTTGGGGGTGAAAACATATACACAGTCAAAACTCAATGTTCAAAAAAAAATCTGACAAAACCCTTATATGAGCTCAAAAGACTCCAACAGAAAGTAGATACGAAACAATGGTTGTTCAAAAAGCGTACCTGATCTCAAACCAGGTGATACAGGGACCAAAGTGAGGCCCAAACTTTACCTATACAATGACTGTTTGTACACATAACCCTGAATTATACCCAACATCTTTAAAATAAAATTTTTTAAAAAAAGCAAAACAGCCGGGTTCGGTGGCTCAGCCTGTAATCCCGCGCCTTTGGGAGGCTGAGGTGGGTGGATTGCTTGAGCCCGCGGGTTCGAGACCCGCCTGGGCAACTTGGCGAGACCTCATCCCTAAAATAAATCAAAAAATCAGCTGGGCGTAGTAGCGCGCACCTGTAATTCCGGCTACTCGGAAGGCTGAGGCGGAAGGATCACCGGAGCCCAGCAGGTAGAGGCTGCAGTGGCCGGGAGCCTGCCACTGCACTCCAGTCTGGGCGACAGAGTGAGACTCCAACTCAAAAAAAAAAAAAAAAAAAAAGCAAAACAAAACAAAACAATGGTTCCTTCAAAGCTAAGCTATGTGTGTGCTAGTGTATGAGGCTGGATGAGAAGACAACTGTGGAAATCTCTGCTTTCTTCACCTTCTATTTCTCATGGCTCCCTCATAGCGTGTACTCCCATGCCAAGTGTATTCAAGATCCACATTTGAACCTTGGCAGAAACCTGGGTGCCAGGTAGTAGAGGTGCCCACAAAGCAAAGGTGTTCCCCAGCTTTGCTCTTACCTGCTAGGACCTGTACTTTGGACAGAGTACCTAACTGTGCCTCGATTTTCCCATCTGGAAGGTGGCCATAATAGTATCCCCTGCATCCGGCTGTTCTCAGGACAATATGGGGTGGGTATGGTATGGAATGCGCAGCATGGTACATGGACACCCTGCAGCTCTTATGTGCCAACTAATTTTTTTCACAATCAATTGTGGGAAGGGGTGTGAGGAGAGGTTCCCCGGATCCCCACCACTGCTCAAGGCTTGCCTTCTTCAGCTGGAGTCCATAAGGCCCCATTCATGTTCATTAGCCATTCAATTTTATTTCACGTGTGCCACTGCATTCAACAAACAGTCACAGAGTAATATACCTGTATCAGACACCACTCTGGGCACTGAGACCTAGAGACCAACCCCACCAAGGCCAGGCCCTCAAGGAGCCTGACTGGAGAGGGCCACTGCTGCTCTTCAGAGACCTGGCCTGTTCACCTGGACATCTCTTCTCTCTAAGCCTGTTACCTCTCTAAAACAGGAAGCCATTACAGCATGATGATGTGTAACTCTGGGAGCCAGGGAACAGTGGCCTGGAGCAGTCAGAAGAGGGAACAGAGAGCTCAGGGAAGCATGAACAAGGGGAAAGGATACATGAGCTAAGGGAAGGGAGAGTTCTGAGGATGGACTGAACTGGGTGGTCATACCAAGAGGAGCAGGGAATAGGGAGGACGGAGGGTGGCAGGGCTCCAGACTGAGCTCATTCCTGTAGAGCCAGCCTGCCTGCCAAGTGTTTGCCCTGTGGCTATGTCCATCGAGCAAGCAGAATAATACATCAGGGACTAGGAGAGGGACAGGATTATGGGAGTCTGAAGGAGAAAGCCAAGTGAGAACAAGGAGTTCGGGGCTTGCACAGCATGGCAGGCTAGTCCTCTCAGGACACACCCACCTTTGAGCAGTCCTAAGACAAAAAGAGCCATAGAAGATAAAGTGGAAAATGTCATCACAGATAGGAGAGCCCAGGGTAGCAGATAAGGGAACCCAGGGAAGGAAATTCTCAAGAAAGATATGCTAAGCCCCACTAACAGAAGGGCACTCCAGCAGGCTAGGCTAGACAGAGGAGTCCCTGTTCAGGAAGTGGCATGCAGCCAGCCTGTCACTCACTAAAAAAAGAATGGTCACTGAAAGCTCAAATCTGTTGGACAATCCTTGCTATACTGGCCCTTTGGCCTCCAATACTCAGTAGCTCTCGGGACAGCCCAAAGGGCTGGCGGTCAAGGCACTGGGCCAGCGCCACACAGTAGCAATGGCAGAGCTGAGACACTCACAGGGCTACTTGGCTGCAAGCCCAGGATCTTCCCTGTTAGTTGACCACCTGGGGCAGGTCCTTTACAAATGTAGTTGCATTTTGCCCCGTAAACCCCCACTGGGCAGGGATAACCATCTCCACTTAGCTCAGAAAGGTGAAGATCATGTCTCCCAGAGAGAAAGTGAGCAGTGGCATTGGCCCAAGTCCATCTGGGTTCAAACTGCCCTGGATCCCTGCACCTAGAAGGAACCTTGTAAAAGTGCTGCTGCAAAGTGTGAAGGGGAAGGTGGAGTGGTGGCCTGAAGAGGCTGTATGGCAGAGAGGCAAGGATATCTGCATATGTAGGAACGGAGTACCAAGTTAGCCGCCCAGCACTCATGAGCTGTGGCCTAAACCAAACTGAAAAGACAGGCAACTCCAGTGGAAACCCACCTACAAATTCTCCAAAATGACTGAACTCTAACATCAAAACAGTCTCAGAATCAAACAAGCTGCATTCAGTTTGACCCCCCAGGTCTGACTGCCACAGACCTGGGGCTGTGGCAGGGTCAGACACCTGCTCAGTGGGCTGGCCTCACAGGCTTTCTTGGACGGCAAGACCCAGCCAGCCTGGTGGGGACTGGCAGTGCAGGGAGCAGCCTGCCAGACCTCAAAAGAATGCTCCTGTCCCTGTGACTGCAGCCCTCTAAGGCCCCCCATGCCAGACACCCCTTGTATCCCTTCTACTGCAAGTCCTGCACTATGCCTCTATGCTGGAGGGCGTCTCCCAAGGGACCCAAGATGGAGCGAGCCATATCCGTCTTGTTTAGACAGTTCTCACAGGTTTGATAAGCAGGTGGACCCCAGGAGATCATGTTCTCAGGTGGGAGAACTAGGGAACTCCGAATCCCGTGGAGCAACACTCAGCAGAGTATTAGCACTAGCTGCAAAGGGACTGAAGAGCCCTTCCATCAGCCACCCTGGTTGATACTTGGACTGATGAAAAATGAACCCCTTCACTCTTTATGGGCAGCTACTACCCTCTACATATCTATGCGCAGAGTAGGGGGTCAATGGAAGGTTCTGCTCTCACAGAGTGTTCTGTCCAGTGAGTAGGGAGACAGCTAGGAATATCTCAATCAGCTATGTGCACACCTCCCAGCTCAGCCAGACACTGGGCAGGACAGTCCACAGTGCCTCCAGCACTCCTGAGAGGTGGTATGGCTGGCCCTCACTCTCTGTGGTCTGAAAGAAGAGGAGATAATAGTATAAGGGGCAGTGGTGGCTTGAGGGGAGACCTGCAGACCCAGCAAACAGCATGTATAATAACTGGAGTAGGTTTTCAGGGAGCATGGAGGGAAAGAGCTGAGGCTGGGGCTGAAGAGGAAGCAAGCCTCGTTGCCTGAGAAGATTCTGGCATTGCCCTGAGAGCGACAGGATTGAATCTTGAGGTTTCTGGTAATGGGTCTGTGTCTTTAAGAGCCAGTCAGCTGCAGGGCCAGAGCAGAATCATGACCAACAAGAATAGAGGATGGTGTATGCAGACAGTCAGGGATGGCTGCCATAAGAGGGACTTGAGAGAGGACTTGGTGATAGATGGCATGGGGCGTGGAATGGATGGCTGCTTATCTCTGGCTTCCACATCGGGAGGGGCAGTAGTCTCATTTGCTGGAAAACAAGCAGGCTCTTTCTGAAGGATGTTGCTCAAGGCTCCACTGTGAAACCAAATCAACTGTCAGCTCACAGGCAGCTTTGCGCCTTCAAAACCAACTCAGATTTAAACGTGCTCTCAATCACTGCCAAGCACCCAGCCAGAGAGGATTCCTGTAAATGGCAAGCAGGCTTGTAGATACAGGAATCCCAAGGGCACCAGAATAATACAGAGGGAAGGAATCAGTCTACACCACTGCTGGCTTGGGCAGTGTGGACCCTCACCCTAACCCAGCAAGCCAACCATACATGTGCTCCTCAAGAAACTTCTCTCAGGCCATGCTACCTGACCCAAACTTCTCACACACACCCAAGACAACAATAGCCACTTATGTGCATAGGGGGAACCCAACATGGGGACCCTGCTCACCCCAACGACTAAGAACCTTGTTCACCCAACAATCCCAACGACAGGGAGCCCTGCTCACCCCAACAAAGAGGGTACTCATCCCAACAATGGAGAACCTTGCTCACCCCAGTGATGGGGATTCTGCTCATGGCAACAACAAGGGTACTATGCCAATGACTAGGAGTCCTGCTCACTCCCAGAATGGGAATGTTGATGCCAGGGACAGAAGGAGTGGCTCACCCCAATGACTGAGAAACTTGCTCACTTCAACAAGTCCAAAGGTAGAAAGAGATGCTCATGCCAACAAACCCCACAATAGGAACCCCTGCTCACTCCAACAATACCAGTGACAGAAACTTGCTCACCTCAATAATCCCAACAATGGGGAGCCCTACTCATCCTAATGACAGAGGCATTTGCTCATGCCAACAACCCCAATGATAGGAAGCCTTGCTCACCCCAACAATCCCAACGACAGGGATCCCCGCTCACCCTGGGCAGCACTTTCCTTCTCATGGTACTCAATGGCAAGGGCATGCTTAAGGGTCACTCCCCACTCAACAGCTCATGCCCACTGCATGGGCCTACCTGTGGTTGAGTCCACATTATCTGAGCAGAGGTGACACATATTACTTCCCACAGTCCCTACCACCAGCAAGTCAGGGACTTCTGAATGGCCTTTCCCCTGACCCCTACTTGGCCAGGACAATTCCCCACCTCCTAGGGGTACCTGTCCACTTGCCCCCTCTCTTTGGTGGTTCCTTTCCCTGAGTGCTATCCCTCCACCTTTCATACCTCCCAAGCACTGAGATCCTTGAGAGAAGGGGCTATACCTCACCCCTCCATGACCCCAGCTCCTAGCACAGGGTCGGGCTCTAAGTTTTTCTATTACAGATCTCTATTGAATGTCAGGGATGTAAATACCCCATGAGAGGTGCCTAATCAAAGCTCTTAATACTATCTATGATTGTGGTGGGAAGAAGAACACACATGTATTGCCACAGTAACTAGTGGGCTAGTTTTCTTCTATCCATCCATCACTCTTCCCTTCTGTCCACCCTGTACCATGATTGCCAGAAACATGCTTGTACAATTAACCCCCAGAACATCAGTTCTTGGCTGGGTCACAGGACACTCACATAACCACCTCCCCTAGGATCTCACAGAGCAGATACAGACAATGTCAAGTGGAAGAGGAGAATTGGGGGAGCAGAGCCTTAAGCATGGCACTGGAGCTGGCCCAGGAAGTGTAGGCTTTGGGGCAGATCCTGCCACTAGCAGCACAGCCACCCCAGGCTTAAGTGAGTGTCCCATGTAGTGTCACAACCAGCTGCTGCCAGTGCCCTTGAGATCTCCTTACCTCTTACACCTCAGAGGTGAGAAAAAGGAGACTCAGAAGTTGGTAACCTGAGTTACCATGGCCATCCAGCTGATCAGGACCACTCCAACTCAGGGCCATTCTGGGCCTGAGCTATGATCCATGGGACATGCTTTAAGAGGCAGAAGACCAGAAGAGCTAGAGAGACATGGTCCCAGTGCCATTAGCCTCACCCCTGTACATGCACCCTGTGGTCTGTGCCCTACACACAACAGTGTTTCTCCTGTCTACAAGGTAAAGATGGGAAAGAGAGAGACTTAAGGGAACTGGATAAGCACCCTGGTCCTTACCACACAACTGTGTGTGCACAACTGTCAGCCCAACCTCCCCAGTAACAGTACTCATCAGCAATCTCCCAGGTACCCGCCACTGGCCCTGCTACTTGACTTCAATCAGCAGGAAAGCGCCTTTCTTCTCTTATCGCATCAGCGAGGGGGAAATGAATGCCCAGGATTCGATGGGTCTGCAAAGGAAGTGAAGCCACCCTGCCAGAATAGCAATGAGCTGCCTCTGGGAAGGCTCTCGGCTGCGCCAGTCCATGAACACTGCAAGGCGGCAGGAAGGCCTCACAGAGCAGATGCTAAGAGGCAGATCTGTGGAGTATAAATAATGCAGTGCAGGAAGCAGGGTGCAGAGTGGGAGACAAGCTGGGAGCTGACACAGACGATGGAGAGAAATGACCAGAAAACATGGGCATCCTTTGCAATTCAAGTGGTATTACAGAGAAGAAGAGAATTAAGTCCAAGGTGGCTACTCATCATCTCAATCAGCTCTTCTAGTGTGAGCCACAGTAAATCCACTTGTTTCTAACATGGCTAAATGATGGCTTCAGGATCAGCTACAGTTCCCACTAACATTTTGCTCTTTTCCCAAAACATCATCCATCTTTTGCTGCATTGTAGGCTCTTGACTCCTGTGTGTGTTCTTTTTCTTCTCTTGTCAGTCCAAGGTGTTGGTGATTCTTGAATCAGGGGTCCACACCTAGAGCTTGGTTATTGGCTGTTACTCAGAGGTTCTAAGTAGCATTGGCCATTGCTCAGGCAGAGAACCTCGGCTCTCACACCAAGTCTTATCCCTTGCAGACAGATGACAGAAGACAAATCACAGCCTCTCTGAACCTCAGTTTCCTTTTCCATAAAATGGAGAAATGATAGCCTCATGGTGACAGCTGCCACTTTCGGAGCAGTCACACATCTTCAGTTCTATTCCATGTCTCATGACGGCCCAGGATATGGCTTGCAGAACCACCTTGGTATTCCTCTGAGATTAAATATGCTGGTACATGTGCCAGCACACAAGGTCATGTGCAGGGATGGCAGCCTGGCACCTAAAGCACAGATGGGCTCAGCAAATGTTTCTTAGCCAAAGACAAGCTTGATGAGACACCATGAGTTTACCCCAAACCACCATATCTCCCCTCTGCACAGAGGCCTCCCTCCTGACTGGCGTCTCTGACAGCTCAGCCTGTCTGCTCGCCTGATCCACACATGCCTGGGGAGCTGCAGACCCAGCAAGGAGAGAAGTGCACTCCATCTTCTTTCACACACTGGGAAATGGCACTTCTGAGGCTTCTGAGTATTCCTATTAAATTGGCCCTAGGACACAATGCCCTGCTTGCTAGTACTGCAGGAAAGTGCAGTCTCCAGTGGAAAAGGCACCCTACTAAGGAGAACTGGACAGCATACTCCCTCACACTCTACCTCTCAGGAGGGGCCCTCAAGACTCCACCATCTCCTCCACTTCAGAAATGAGAAACAAACATAACCCCACCCTCTAGCAGACAGGCAAGGATGGCGGGTGGGCCAGACCCATCTGGGAAAGCTGAGCAGGGGGAGGCAGGAAGTGGCTGAGGAGCCTCCATGGCACTAGGTTAGAGCATCCCTTCCCAAAGTTGGGCTGGGAGGGAACACACAGGAAGCAACTGAGGCCCCAGGCTGAGGGTGCCAAAGTCAAATGACAGAGACATGACAGTGAGTCACACAATCAAAGAAGAGGAGGAACAGCATGTGGTATGAGGAGGCCAAGCCAGCAGCACAGAGTGACAAAGTTATGTAGCATCAAGGGTTTGGATCAAGATCCCTTGGGAGGCCACCAGGGTCCCACAAAGGGTCAGCTGTGCGAAAACAATGAACTGACACACAGAGTGGGATACCACTGTATGGCAGATCTGGTATCACCTGGCTTGGAAGTAGCAGTGTGGGAGGACAGGAGTATACCCAGGGACTCTGGGAAGTTGCTGTCCTTCTATCCTGGCTTCCCCAACAGAGGTTGAGCAATGCTGGGCATGGTCTGACAGAATAAGCCCTGGTTTGGGGCACAAACAGAACAGCTGGCTGCTGCCCTACTATAGGGCTGCCACTCAGAGCAGAGAGTGTCCGTACTATGGCCACTGCAGAGCACATAACTGTTCCACAGTGAGGAGTTTATTACAATACTGGCTAGCGATGACCAGGGGCACAATCAGGCTGTGTGACCCTGAGCAAGTCAATTTCCCTCTCTGGGAGGGTCTCAGGGTCCTACCCTGTACATAACAGGCCCAAATGGCCCTGTCCATCAGGCTGTCTCATTCTTATCAGGCCAAGTCAATCCTTTCTCCCTTCCCTCCTACTCCTTGAGGGTTCCAAGACTCTCTTAGGCATCCTCAGGGTAACCCTGCTGTGCCTGTTCCCCCTAGTGAATCAGTAAGCTGGAGTCCTCAAAGTACTTTCCTCACTGATACCAGAAAATGGCACAGGCCGCATGGCTCACAGACACCTAATCAGGGGGGCACAGGGGATCGCCGGCCCGACCTCTGGACCATTGAATGATTTAATATAGCCTAATGAACTCAAGCATTCAAAATGAATGCAAATTGTTCTAAATAAGTGTTCATAAAAACAAGTCATTACACCAAAAATCATCCCATTCTAACTCCAAGTTTGGCTCCCATAGGATATCTGATACTCTCTAAACGAGCTCACGTTAGCAGAGTGACAGAAGACCCACTGATACCCTCCTTAGGTAGGGGGCCAGAGGGGCCCAGTGAGAGTGCCCCACCATACTGAGGAGGGGGCACCTTACCCTCTTTATGCTTTCTGGTCACACTCACAAGATTCCCTGGTGGCCAGGAAAACAAACGCCATGAAAAAGTCCTTAGAGCAACTCACTCTGTTTCTATTCACCCCCACACAGTGACTGCTTTTAGGGTTAAGATTTTGGATCTGCAGGTAGCCAGGAGAGTACTGTTGAAGCAAACTTAATCCCGGAATACAAAGTAGAGAAGGAATACAAGAGAATACAAGAGAAAGAAGAAACGAACAGAAAAGGAACAAAGGGAGTTAGGAGCATACCCAGATAAGAGAAAAATGTTGCCTAGCAGCAAGAACCTGCCCTCTCCACTCTTGGACTAAATATCTTGCCTGCCCCTGCCTCCACTCTCAGGCAAGAGGCAGGGATCTCACTGCCTCAGTCCCACTGTGCCCACCATCTCCTACTGCAGAGGGTCTCCCCCACCTGAGCCTGCATAGCCTGGCATGGGGCTGGCCCTGCAAGCGGACCTGAAAAAGCACTGCTAACCGTGCACCCCAGGTGAATCATCATGGCCTATACAGAAAGGGACGCTTGGGGATAAAAGGAGAAAAACAGTGTTCAAGCTGCTAGCTCTCTATACCACCCTGCAGGACCTATGGTCAGCACTGAAACGAGTTCCAGAGGAGGCAGGGGTACAAAGTTAAAGACCATAATTTCCAGGACTAGACTGATTATTAAAGTCTGAAAGAGAATAGTTTCCAAATGTGTGCATTTGGGAATATAAAACATCTTTCAAAGACTTAAAAATTAAATTGTATTTAATTACATATAACCAAGTGCCTTCCCTGAAAAATACAATTATAGGGAAATTTGCTCCAGTCTGGAAACTGCAGGGTTTATGTACTTAGAGACAATCAAGATTACTGGCATTTTCTGCTTAAGTCAAGATGGGAACTCCTTGCTGCTCCCCCCACCTATCCACTCATTTGCTACAATCCACAGCCCCTAAGGAGGAGAAGCAGTAGGTCCAGTACAGATCCCCAGACTCTCTAGTATAACCTAGCAGAGCTCCATGAGAAAGCCCTAGAGCCGGGCATAGGCCTTGGTGGCAGAGGGAGAGCTGCTATTCCCGGGCAGCTGCGAAGGTCACCTTGGCAGACTCCCTCTGTGTTCTCTCCATGCCCTTCCACTTGAGTGTGCCCATCTTTCTCTTCCAGGGACACCATGACCAGAACCTACTATCCAGGAACAGAGTGGGAATGTGTCCACCTGCCCATGGTGTGGCAGACAGACCACGGGCTCTCTCAGGCCATCTCTACCACCTCTCACCTCCACAGCTTCGCATTTCACTCTTGTCCCATCCAACCCTGAGGTTTTGCCCCCATAAGACCCTTCCGGAGCCCCCCATGCCTGCAATGTCTTCTCAACTCTGAACCCCATGCATCTCTGGCTACTCTTGGTAGCTGTCTCCTGTGACCATTCCTATATTTCATAGAAACTGCAATCCTGGACAGAGTTCATGCTGCATGCTGTTGATGCTTCCCATTAGGTCCCACACGAACGTTGGCTCCATGACTGTGCAATGAACTGATCCTCCTGGGTTTTAAAATGTCCCACCAGGCTGGGCTCGGTGACTCAGCCTGTAATGCCAGCACTTTGGGAGGCTGAGGTGAGTGGATTGCCTGAGCCCGCAGGTTCGAGACTCACCCGGGCAACTTGGCGAGACCTCATCTCTACAATAAGTCAAAAACTAGCCAGTCATGGTAGCGTGCACCTGTAGTTCTGGCTACTTGGAAGGCTGAGGCAGAAGGATTGCCAGAGCCCAGCAGGTTGAGGTTGCGTTGGCCGGGAGCGTGCCACTGCACTCCTGTTTGGGAGACAGAGTGAGGCTCCAACTCAAAAAAAAAAAAAAAAAAGCCCCACCAAGAAACTACCTTAAAAACAGTATGGCTAGCTAATAAATACATGAGAAATTTTTGAAATTTAGCAGTAACCATGACAATAAAAAGAGAATCAAGGAGCTACACATCTACTGCTTAATTGAACTATGAAAAATAAGGTTAATTGAAATGCCTTCTGATGATAAGGGTGAAAGAACATACCCCCCCCGTGCATTGCTGGCTGCAGAACAAATTAACACAATGAGCCTGCAAGGCCATCTGGCAACCTGTACCAAGTTCTGTGAACACGGTCAAATTCAGTCACCCTGTAGCCCCATCCCAGAAAATATCTCTTAAGGGATTATTTCTAAATACAGGAAAAGCTTTAAGCACACAAAAAAATCACATCACAATTATAATTATACTGAAAAATCACCCAGCACATTTCAGGAGACTATAATATATCCATAGGAAGGAATAATATGCAATGATTTTAAATGACAGCTATAAAGATCCAAACTTGGAAATTGTTATGATGAAGCAATGTGACAAAAGTAGTAACTATTTGATGTTGATTTCTGATGTAATATTTTATTTTTCTTAAGTTTTAGGAAACATCTATATAAAAAAGATGGAAAAGAAACACCAATACCTGCTTCAACAGGATTTATGCTGGGTTGGATATGTTCAAGAAGGGTTTTCCTTCTTTTCTCTATTCTCTATAAAGTTTCAGTACTCTTATGGTAAAATAAAAGAATATAATATTTTAGAAAATAAACAGTGAAGGAGACCAGTCAGGAATTTCATCGCAACTACAGGTTTATTTAAGACAGTACCCTCAGCACTGCAGAGGTCTCTCTGCCTAGGACCCCAGATGTGCAAACGAGCTCAGACCAAGGGCCTGTACTTCTTTCAGTAAGTTTTTGTGTGCTCAACAATTAAGTTTGTCAAGGAGCTAGGAGGTTAATATTTGGAAGCCTCAATACTCAAACAGTGAAAGGAAGCCAATAGCTGGCCCAGGACACTGTCCTAATATCACAAGCCTGGTCACCAAGGGCCCAGGAAGAAAGAGCACAGCATCCACTTGGCAGAGCTGTGAGTGCCACACCAGGGACCCAGGCAAAGCACTGGCCTCATCTTCCTGGTCATTAACAAAAGGTCAAAGAAAATTGGACTGGAAACCTTGAGAATACTCCTCACACTGGGGACACACGAGGCCAAGCTCCTGATAGCAATTCTTAGGTTAACTTTCACTTTTTGGATTTCTTACAGAACCCATAAAAATAAAGGTAATTACCAGGCTACACCAGACCTTAAAAGACGAGTCTATAAATCAAGGGCACATGTGGACAGTTAGGTGTAGCCCCACGTGGGGACCGTGATGTCCACTAGGTCCTGTTCAGGAGCCTTCGGCACCTGTCTCCTGGTGCTCCTGTGCAGGGCTTCCCCACCCTACACTGCTCCTGAGTAAGGTAGGCAAGAACCCCACCTCCAGTCAAGCACTGGGTGACACTAAGTCAGCTTTCTCCCATCCCACCTTGCCCTGTGCAGGGACACAGCAAACTTCATTCACCAAGAGAAGTAATGCAGGGAGGAGCTATGTGCAGGGGCTGCAGGGGCAGGAAGAGGGACAAGAGCTGGTGGGGGAGGAATGGAGGGAGGATCCTAGATCTCAGGGAGTTTTAAGTGCTTTCTGTAACTCTGTCTGCCACCATCCTTCTTCGTGCCTGGTACTAGCCATTATGAATATCTGGGATGTTAGAACTACTTTACCCTGCTCTTTGTCTCTTGACCTTTGCCTGGTAAGAAGGCCTCTAACCAGGGACCCTGGCCTGACACTACTGAGCACTGTATCAGCAAGAGACAGAGTAACGGATGTTCCCTGCCACAAGAACTTGACAAGCCCTCCACCTCCTGGTTTCTCGATGGTTCCCACTGCAGTAGCTTAGCTTGGTAGCACAGAGGAGTCACTGTAACTAAAGGACAGCCGAGAGTCAACGTCACCCCTTCTCCTGACAAAGACAGTGAGCAACTAGCTTGGGCTGACCTTGGTTAAGTGCTAAGGGATTGTTTTGAGCAGAGACTTCCTGCACTGCAAAAACCCTAAAACCACACCTCACAAATAAAACAAGCCCCCACACATCTCAGAGGCAGAACCCCGCCCTAGGCTTCCTTTCTTAGCTACACACAGGGAGCTGAATTCTAGGAACCACAAGTGCAGCAACAGGAGCAGAACAAGCTCAGCTTGGGGCAGCCTAGGGAGGCACCCAAGCCTCCACGAAGACCCTGCTCTGGCTTCTTCCTTGCTGTTACAACATCCTTTGGGCTGAAAGTAATCTACCCTTTCATTCAAGGAACAGGTCATTAATTTTGTTTTCAACTAACTTACACAAAGCAAGTCAAACCTACATGGAGGAGGCAAACATGGAAGTACTAAGAGGGCCCACCAGACTGGGGTCAAGTCTGTGCTTTGCAGCAGAACTCCTTCTGTGGGCAATTGAGATCTGAGCAGAGTCTGCAGCAAAAAAAGAGGGCACAATCTGAGCAGAGGCAAGGATCGGGATCAGACAGCAGGATCTGAGAAAACTGCAAAGTCTTCACGCAATGGGAGAACATGCTTCCACCTCCACGCCCTCTCCAGAGCGCCCAACAGACTCTGAAGACCCCACACAAATATTCTTCCAACTCTACGCCCTGCACATAATATGGTGCAAGCTTCCTTTCCCATCAAAGAATAGGTCTCTTGAGTATTTTTCAAAGGATTGTGCAACTGCAGGCTTGGCCATCATGGGCAGCTCCGTCTCACTGCCCTGCCCTGCCCTGCCCCAGGCTCTCTTGCCTCTGTGCCTGGCACAAGGCAAGTGCTGAGGGGTTGGTTTTTAAAGGCAAGCGCTTCTTCTTGGCGCTCCTCCCTCAGCATCCAGCAAGCTTTCCTGTGAAGGCGAGCCATTCAATGCTTTAGGACCATGATTTGAACTGCTGGCCACAAAGACAGAATTCAATAATTTTTCTAAAAGTCTATTTTGTATACCCTTAATTATTATGTTTTTGTATATTCATTTCTATCCTAATCTTGTCAGAAATCTTCCCAGGCTGTGTGTTTTTAGTGCGACGGTAGGGCTGGCCTTGGTATAATGGGGAGCAGCTCCCTGCAGGAAGGAAAAGGTCCCAGAGCTCTCTCCACCTTATTGCCTTACACTAAGATCAAGCTAAGATCTGGAAAAACACAAATCCTCACGAGGTAAGTGAAACCAAGCCCTCTTCTGGGGCTTCATTGGACAGTCCAGTTTTATTTAACCTTTTGTCTAGAGGCCTAAAGCAGTTAGACAAGTTGCTTATGGTCGTACTGCAGATAAAATATTCATAAATACATCATCTCAAAGCTTAGCAAGAATACCATATAGCACGTAAACTCCGTGTGACCCTGGGTGGGGCCACCAGCCTTCCCCACTCTTACTCCTACAGAACAAGACCCCAGGGCAGCCACATGGCCCTGCACCTGGCAGGCCCTGCTGATCCTGCAGCCCTGGTCTGGAACCCAAGGACCCAGGGCTCCGGGCTAGAGAGCTCCTTGGGGATTACCAACTCAGGTATCAATCGGCTCCTATGCCTCTTAACTTAAAACCTGGAGGAGGGTAGGGTGGGGGGAGGGCTTCAGGAGGCCCATGTGCTGTTACAGCAGTAACTCTGGCAGTAACATAGTTATGATGTTGAACTCTGTTCTTTCTAACCAAAGATTCCAGTCCCACATTCTGGACAAAGACCAAGTCTGATGTCCACTCCAGAGCCTAGAGCTCAGATGTGGGCAGCAATGTCCCCAGCCTTCTCTCCCCCATCTCACTTTCATAGGGCAAGGTGTGAGCAACCCTCCCAGCTGATCTCTGTCACTCCCTCACTCAGCAGGTGCTCCTGGACATTCCCCCACTGCAAGCCCCATTCAGTCACTAAGGGATGTACAGGGACTCAGGGAAACAAAGAGTTCACAGCCTGCCAGGGATCCAACAGGACATAGTTCTCCTATAGGGAGCAGTAGGAAATACAGATGTTCCAGTGAGGGTGAGCAGCACGTCCCTCAGCAGTCGAGGTCAGAGAATCTGTTGTTGCCTGGGGGTGGTGGTTTGAGAACAGGAGGGGAGGCAATATCACCACTGACTTCTACTGCATCAAGGCACAGCCCCCCATGTCTGCCTCAAATTTGTGAATGCAGGCTTTTCCAATCCCTACCATGCAGCGGGCTCAGGGAATCAAGGACCTTTCACACAGCTCCACTGAGCCATGACTTGTCAGAAACAGCTTGTGAGCCCTGCTGGCATCCTGAAAGGGGGCTTGTATTTGGACACCCGTCTCTATGGGCAAGGCCTTGTACACATGCACACATGGATACCCACAGGTGGGCCACACCCTCACATCCTCTGCCCAGACAGGCTAGCCAGTCCACCTGAAGGACTCTGGCCCTGCCTCCCTCACTGCGGACCCAGGGTCAGGAGCCTCCTCCTGCTGCTGGTCTTCTTAGCTCCACATTCTGGCCCAGGGCTCTCCCAGGAATGTCCACTGCTTTCTTCACTCATTCTGAAAATCAGATGCCATGGGAATGGGGTGGCAAGTGTGGGACATGGTTGAGAGCACCAGAAAGAGCATGACCTTGGGATGAAAACAAAGCTCCATTCCAATTCCCAGAATGTCTCTTCCTGGACGAGAGGCAGTAGCTGCTCCCCACAGGTGTCTGGGGTTGGAGATGTGATCTCCACAGGACCCCAACGTGGTTGCCTGTTTTTCTTAACTGATTGTTCTAGGCCCAGGACCTAGCACACAGTGGGGCCTCAGAAAGGGACAGTGAACAATAGATGAACACAGTGGGAGAAAAGATTCACCAAAAAACTAACTTGCAAACAAAGGAGCCTTGTTTGCTGCATGTTTTTACTATTAAGTAGAGCTCTTTACTCTTGCCTTAGAAAATGTTATTACCATTAAATTCACCTCCAGAACTGGCTAAGAATTCTTGTCTACTTTGGGGCAAGCACAGAGAAATTTATTCAGGCTGGTCACCCACTATTGATTACAATGGTGCTGCTTGACACCTTTGAATATCTGCTTCAGGGAGAGAGCTGGATGTTTGAGAAGTCAAGACTGTGCCTTCTGCCCAGATCGACTCCTCAGGAAGAAGTCTTGTTAATAGGACTTCCCAAGCTGCGGAAGATCACTGACGTTGACGGTGGCATTTTATCGCACTTTCCCGCAGAGTCCAAATGATCACAAACAAAAAAGAGCTGCCTGTCCAGCCTGTTGCTAGGCTGCCAGCGTTTACAAGTCTCATCAAGTAACTTTTCAGAAATAAAGATTTTATCTGTATACATTTAGAAATCAGAGAGCAAAATGTTGTACAAATCACTTTTCTTGCTCCAAGGACAACTCAGTATTTCATCAAGGCAACTCAGTATTTCATCAAGGCAAGGAGAGACAGCTCTATGTCAAGGACTGTATGAAAACTGACAGTGTCCCAAGCCCACCTGGAGAATCATTCTTTCCTGGGGTGCACCCAGGCCAGATCTTTAGACCCTCAGACACTTGGCCATACATGCTGGAGTTCACCATGCCTGCAGAGGAAAGAAACCATCTTCTCCATAGTCCCCAAGCCCTGAATAAGCTCTGATAAAACCCAACGTGATTGAAATACGAAGAAAGAGTCTCAGAGTCACTAAGGATATTCTAGATACTTCTTTAAATACTAGCTCTAAATCCCCAGGACACTGCCACTCTGAAGTAGATACACCCCTCTTCTGGCTCCTCCCTGCAAACCTATCAGCAGTGAGCCAAGTCCTGCTGAATATTCTCATTTCTAAATCCTTCACCAGCTGACAGTGATCTATGCCTACTTCCTGTAGGCGGGCAGGCATGAAAAGCTTACGACCTCAAATCTTAATGGGCTTATGAAAAAGTATGTTGTACAGAGACCTGCTTCTCCAACTTTATTAGATTAGCCCAATCCATCAGTTTCAGTGCCACCCGATTCACAGACTCAACCCTGCAGCACCTGGAAGGTCCAGAGGCGTCCCAACAGCTTTTGCCTGGGCACACAAGCAGAGGATCCAGCAGGTGCTGCACTCAAAGCACAATGCCCACCCTCACCTGGGTTTGGCGAGGACCTGTGCAGGCCCATGTCAGCTTTCTAAAGGAGCTGGGAGAGCAGGTCTAGAACGACCCAAGGAAAAAAGCAAGACAGAGATGATGAAAGAAGCAAGTGACAAGCCAGTAAACTGTTTGAAGTCAGCACAAATCCCTAGGGACAAGGGCCAGAGGGACCAGAGTCAGGCTCTGAGGATGGCACAGGACAGAGGCACAGGGTGGGTGGGCACAGGAAGTGCAGGGCCGGGACAGACACTGTGGCTGACCGCCTGCCCTGTCCCAGTGAAACGTGAGCTAGCCAAGTAGCTCAGCCTCAGCTGAGCGATGCCCTCCAATCTGTGGTGTCCAGCAACCTGGGGTGCTGTGAGGATCTATGGAAGAAACAAGGGGCCCTGTCCTGCTCAGATCAGGCATCTCCCCAGCATGTGCCCCATATAAAAAGCAACAACTCAGCAAGGCATGCAGAGCCTCCCATGTGGTCCTATCTGCATCTAGCAGCCTCTGTTCTGCCCTGGCACTGCCACAACCAATCACACCTCACACAGAGAAAGTTCTGCCTCTTGGAGCCTTGGAATGCACTCATCCTTGGTGTGAACCTCACTTCCCAGGCACCCTACCTCTGCTCTCACGGAGGGTTCCTCAGTGCACCCTGTTGCCTTCCTCCTGCCCAGCTGCAACACAGCTACCAAACATTACTCACAGGTCTCACCCAGGAAGTTCCCTCAGCCTCTGGGCAAGTGAGGTACTTGCCCAAGTTCCTAGCACATCTGGGCACCTGCATCACACACAGTCTGCAATTGTTGGCCACCTACCCCTCTGATGCCAGGCTGTGATCTCCCAGGGGACAAGGGCTGCTTCCTGATTCACAGCTGAGTCCCAGGTCCTAGCACAGCCCTCCCTCAGAGCAGTTCAGACTGCAGGTGATGGTGGGTGGTTGGACGGACAGATGGACTGACAGATGTGTCATCCATAAGTATGCCTACTTTGGGTTCAGAAAAATGTTAGCAGAACTAACTTGCATTTCTAATTACAACTTACATAAAATTTCAAGACCTGAATCTGATGGTTTGGACTTCACATTCAAAATGGTTTCTAGGAAAGGACTCATCCCCCACCTCAACCTCTGCACAAAGAAAATTCCATCAAAAAGCCTTATGGGTGCTCACTTGATGCAGGATATCAGGGACAAACATTTAAAGAATAAAAAGCCCCAGCTCAGGGCTCATCTGCCAATGCCTCCACAGCCTCCCTCCCCTGATGGCTGCCATATCTACATCTCCTGCTTCAAAGGTGTCCCATAGTGAGATCCAGCTGGGACCTGGCTGTCCTTGGGACCTAACAGGCACCTCAAACAAAATAGGCTGACAGAATTCTTCCCTGCCACTCCCTCTCTTGGGCCTCACAGTGCCCATCCCCAACTTACATCTCTTGCCATCTGCCTCCCTTCAGGAAACGGGGGCAGCCACATCCTGACTCTGACCTCCTGCCCCAGCCTTCCTGCTACTCCCCTCATACTTCTTCTGCTCCATCCTGGCCTGGGTGCTTAGTGCTCTTTAACCTGAAATGCCTTCCTCATGGAATCTGGGGGCTCCATCATTCATCTCAATTCAGCCCCCCTGCACCAGTCCTCGTGGCCTTCCATCATGTGGCTCTCAGAACCTGGAATAGGTTTCAGTAACACCATCTGGTTTGCTATTAGGCTTCTCTTCTGGGAAGCGGGCTCTTGAGAGCAGGACCTTTTTTGAGCAGCTCTTTTCTGAGAGATACTGGGAACATGTACGAAGTGCAGGAGAGGCCCCATCTCTAGACACCTTCTAACATACCTTCCCCAGGGATGGTAAGGACTGCACTGGCCATGTTGAAGGAAAATGAATAAAATGAAGAGATTTCACCTAAAATGGTAAATGAGGTTCAGGTGCCAAGACGATGTGTCGGCAGCACAGAACAAAGCTACCTCTAAGAGACAAGCCTCCAGGCCTGCAGTGGTCTGTGCGGCCCCTCACGGTGGTGGGCAGACGAGGGTCCCAGCAAGTTGGGGGCAGTGGGCAGCTGGCATTTAACAGGCCTGCTGGCCCTGGCCCTGACCCCCTGACCTCTGTCCCATGTCCCTAGCTGGCACAACGAGGTATTGTGGTGCTGTGTCTCAGAAACAGCACAGTCAAATCAGGCCCCACAGGGCTCAGGAGGAACTTGATGACACAGCTCTTCTACCATATGGAAATCTGAATGTTGTGGCTTTGAGACTCAGTGTCACTGGGTTAATCCCCCTCTCCCCATGTCACAAGCTCCCAGCGCACTAGCTCCACAGGCCTAGACCCTACTGCTGCAGCACCTCCATGTCACAGCGCACTGCTGGGAGCTCTGACCAGGGCCAAGATGTGGACTAACAGTGGCAGCCCAGATTCTTGGCCCCTACTCCAGTCATGCACTGCCGGGAGTAATTGAGACACCCAATCTCCTGGTCATAGAGGGGCCCTGGAGCCCAGTGTTTTACAGGAAGTAGAAACATAAGTAACCATAATATAATATGAAAGGGAAGACGATCTTGGACAAGGTGCTTAAATTCCTAGATCCCTAATTCCAATTTCTATAAAAATTGGATAACAATGATCTCGTGGCAATAAAACACAGAACTTGTACAGCTCAACTGTTTACAGAGCACCAGTGATAAAAGTGGTGGGAAGACAATCTTATCTGGCACCTCCTCTGTGCTTGGAATAAGGCCAGGCACTTTCTATAGGCTAGAACAGGTGAGCAAATTCTGGCTCCCAGTGCCTTCTCCATAAACAAATCCTACTGGAACACAGCCTTGCCTGTCCACAGCTATGGTTGCTTTTGTGCTACAACAGCAGAGAAGTTGTGAAAGAGTCCATATGGCCCACAAGCCTGAAATATTTACTATTTAGCCCTTTACAGAAAACTTTTGCCAATCCCTGCATTAGAAAATCTTCCTCATTCCTAGCAACTATCCCACGAGGCAAGCTTCCTGAAATGTGGCCCAGAGGCACAGACAGGAGTTGAGCTGAGATAGTGAGACAGAAGCTCATTCTGTCAGAGTCTAAGATGCTGTAGAGAACAAGGACCCATTGGGACTTATGTGAAATACCCAAATAAATCCTGTCCTTAAAGGATCTAGAGCCATCTGGCCACAGGTGGGCGATTTGAAGCTTCAGCGTATAAAAAGCGTCCTAGCCACAGATTTGCCCCACCCACTTCCCTCCACAGCATGTGGATGCGCCCCAGCAGGAGTCTGCCCTGAGCGCAGGGTTAGGTGGCTACTGCCCTCGAGGAGGAGGCAGATGCTGACGTGACCAGGTCCACAGACCAGGGAAACCAGCCCATATTTAATCTCCTGTGATCTGCAGCCAGACAGGCATGAGGAGTGTGGGGAGTGATGATTAAAGATACACTTTGGGCCGGGCCCGGTGGCTCAGCCTGTAATCCCGTGCTTTGGGAGGCTGAGGAGAGTGGATTGCCTGAGCCCGCAGGTTTGAGACCCGCCTGGGCAACTTGGCGAGACCTCATCTCTACAATAAATCAAAAAATTAGCCAGGTGTGGTAGCGCACGCCTGTAGTTCCAGCTACTTGGAAGGTTGAGGTGGAAGGATCACTGGAGCCCAGCAGGTCGAGGGTGCGGTGGCCAGGAGCATGCCACTGCACTCCAGTCTGGGTGACAGAGTGAGACTCCAACTCACACACACAAAAAAGATACACTTTGGGATACGGGTGGTAGAAGTATCATGATTAAAATTCAAGTAGCCTTTGGATATCACTAGAAGGGAATTTAATAAATGCCTTAAGCCAAATGAAGTCATCCTGCAATACTCACCTGGCAAAAGGAAATTTTACCTTTTCTTTAAAAAAGAATCACTAGGTCATAGGAAATTTTAAGCATCAGAGGGTTTCCCTTGTTTATCAGAGACGTTCGTTTCCTATCCTCCCAGGGCGCAGATGAGAAACCATTCCAGCACGACACAGGTGAGCCTATAAGGTGCACACAGAGCCCTAACGGTGATGGAAGACTCCAAATGAGAGGCAGCACTCACCAAGCTGGAAGCAAAACTCCCCAAGCCCACTTGCTGAATATCAAGGAATATTGACCAAGGAGAGGATGTTGCCGGAATTTAGAGAAAAGCACCTGGCGTTTGCATTTTCTTTCAGAAACCTGTTGACAGTACAGGGTATGTCACATTAGCACATTCGCTGAGTCACAGCCTTGCATGTTGGTAACCATGCACAGGGAACCCCCACCCAGTAGTCCCTCCCACCAGCCTCCTCATCCTCACCTCCCTCGCACTGCCCAACAATCCCAGCAGCCTCAAATGCCCAGGGATCGCCCACCCAGAATTGCCCTCCCTTGGCTCCCTCCCTCTCCCTGTCAGAGTCACACATCTCAGAATTACCGACGCCAACCGACCCCATCTGCTTGCTGCCCCTCATTCAGGCTGAACGCAGCCCTGCCCATCCCAGCCTTTAGTGACCTGACCACCTCATGCTTACCCCCACTCAAGGCTCCTCCCCAGGGGGGAGCTGGTCTCACCTCACAAATGACCCCCCCCCCAGAACTGCACTCTCCACTAGGGTAGCTACTGGACACAGGAGCCTATTCAATGTACATTTAACCGAATTAAGTAAAAATAAAAATCCAGCTCCTCAGCCACACTAGTCACATTTTCTTCCACGTAGAAAATGGCCACGTGTAGCTAGGGATGCCCTATGGATAGTCCCATCATTCCAGAACATTCATTCTATCAGATAGCACTGCTTGAGATCCTCTCTTCACCCCAGTTCTTCCTTTTCCTTAGCCAATCGCCCCTCCTTTCCCTTCTCTTCTGAGGGCCTGGGCACTCCTTCCCCCTCCTCCCTCACCTGGGACCACCTCAGCCACTTGGGAGCTGGGCTGCAGGCTGACACCCCTCCAGCTCACAGCCTGGCCCAGAAGACGCCCCACTCCACTCCTCCACTCAGTCACAGCTCATCCCAGATAAACTGGGCACCGTGGATGAGATGGAATAGCATCATTCCCTCCTGGGGCCCAGGGCAGAGCTCCACATGCCATGCGGGGTCCCTCTCTTCCCTCAGCCTCATCCCGTGCCCCCCACAGAGCCATGATGCTCCTACTCTCCTCTGCCTCTGCTCACACCTCCCTACAAGAAAGGACCTCAGCTCTCATCAGGACTCCTTCCTCCCTAAATCTACTTCCGGGCCCTCCTGGAATCCATTCTCCTCAATGAAGTCATTGGTACTTGCTTTTTTCCAAAATGCATCCCCAATCTAATGACCATCCTCTCCCTTGTTATCTCTCAATGGCTCCCCATTGCCAATCCAAGGGGCACCGTGCCTCCCAGAATCAGGCCCTGCCCTTGCCCTCTGGTAGCCCTGACTTTTTTATGCATTCCTCAGGGGGCCATGCTCCTGCTTCAGGGCCTTTGCACATTCTCTTTCCTGTCTTTGAATTTCTTTCCCTTCCTCTCCTACCTGCTTAACTCCTATTCATCCTTTACACAATAGCTAAGGTTTCATTTCCTTAAAGAAGTCATCCCAAACATTCCCAAAAGCACTGCAGTTTTCTGCCTGTCTCTTACCATCCTCTAAGTCTCTTTCCAGTACTAGCCAGCTAAGGCAACTGCTACCCTGAGTGGGAAGGGGGTCTCCTTTGTATTGCTCAGTTTTAAATTTGGGATGCCTTTCCAGTAAGTGGTAAAGGAAGGCCCACTCACAGGCAAGTCGAGTTGCAACACTACAGAGATTTGGGACAAGTCCCTGTGGCTGCTCCCCTGCCCGGCAGGGCCCAGGAAGCACCCAGGTTTATGTTTCACAGGTCCAGCACTGCTACCGCTGCTGTTACAGGCACCTGTGTGAACAGAAGCAGATGTGTAACAGCTATATCCATTCCCATGATCTCAGGAGGAGCTTGAGCAGCCATGCTCCGACAAAAAGACAACTTTTCATCCCAGGACCTGCCCAATGAGGGTCTCTGGGAGGCCCTGCAGGAGTCTCCAGAGGTAAAGTGCAACCAGAGGGACATGAGGAGAAACAGGGTGGCCCTCAGACCCACCTCTGCACCCAGGGCTTCAGCCAGGAGCACACGACTTTCGAGGATTCCAACTGCTGCATGGAGAGGGCCTGAGGAGCAGTACCAGGCTTCAAGAATGCAGAGCCAGGAGCCCTAGGTCACAGTCACTGCCCTAAGCCTGTTGATATGACAATGAAATAGAAGCCAGGTTTGTGGCTGCTTATCCATAGATAAGCAATTGCAGAAAGCAGGACTGAAATCCAGACTTGGGGAGGGAGGCCACTGAGGCTGAAAAGCCACGCACCCTGGCTGAGAACAGCTCTGGTGAGCAGTGAGTGAAAGCCCAGCTAGGGTGGCTGAGGCACCCTCGGAGACCCTCTAGCTGGCAGAGTCTCTTGGAGTCTAAAGCTCTTCATAAGGGCAGCTGAGCTGCTTTCCTGAGAGGAAGTCATCTGCCAACCCTTCTTATGGAGAGAAGGTGCTGGGCACACAGCAGCTCAAGTGGGCTGTGATCAGGGAGACAGTATATACATATAGCTTGTGCGACCAGCTCCTTCAGGGATCAGTGAAGGGTACTCTAGTCACACCAAAGAGGGCACTTACTATGGACTGAACTGTGCCCCACCCCCATTCACAGCTTGAAGGCCTAACCTTAAATGTAACCATATTTGAAGATTTAAGAAAGTATTAAAGGTTAAATGAAGTCACATGGGTGGGTCCTGATCTAATAGAACTGGTATCCTTATAAGACGAGTAAGAGACACCAGGAGTGCCTGTGCATGGAGAAAAGGCCATGTGAGAACACAGCAAGGAGGTGGCTGTCTGCAAGCCAGGAGGAGGGCCCTCACCAGGAGCCAACCCTGCCAAAACCTCCATCTTGGACTTCTAAGTTCCAGAACTGTGGGGAAATAAATTTAGGTTGTTTAAGCCACCCAGTCAGTGATGCATTGTTATGGTAGCCTGAGCTGACTAACACAGCACCTAACTCATCCACCACAGAAGGGGAGAAAGCCAGGAAGGTCCCCTATTCAACACAGAGGGAGGATACATAGGGCTGGTCTGCCAGTATGGCTGTCAGAATACAGTCTCCAGACTGCAGTAAGCTGGGAGGGCACAGGGCAGAAAGGAGAAGGCATGTCTTCCCAGTTAGGGTCAGGGTTGCTCTGGAGCTACAGACTGCACCCAGGCTTCCTGACTGCTAACTTCTCACATGATTATGGTATACTTGCTATAATTAATGAACCATTGCTGACTTATTATTGTCAAACGAAGCCTGTCCTTTATTCTGGTTTCCTCCATTTTTACCTCATGTCCTTTTCTGTCCCCGGATCCTATCCAGGACACTGCATTACATTCATTCGTCACATCATCTCAGGCTCCTCGGGACTGTGACAATTTCTCAAATTTCCTTTATTTTTAATGAGCTTTGCCGTTTTGAGGAGTGCTGGTCAGTCATGTTGAAGAAAATAACTCTATGGGAGATTTGCCTGGCGTGTTTCTCATGGTTAGACTGAGGTGATGGGTTTGGGGAGGAAGACCACAAAGGGAAGTACCTTCTTGCCACATCATGTAAGGCACATACTGTCAACATGACTCATCACTGTGGGTGCTGACCTTGGTCACCTGGCTGAGGGTGTGATGTCAAGTATCTGCACTACAGAGTGACTCTGTCTCTTCCCTTCCATACTGTCATCTTTGGAAGGAAGTCACCATTTGCAGCCCAGGTTTAAGGCTGGGGAGTTATGCCTACCTCCTGCAGGGGGAAGTAGCTACAGAAATTAATTGGAATTCTTCCCCATGGGAGATTTATCTCTAATCCCTCACTTGTCAATGTATTTGATCATTTGCTTACATCAGTATGGATTCGTGGATACTTGTTTTATACTTTAGGTTATAACACAATATTACTTTATTTATTCTGTTGCTCAGTTGTTCCAGCTCTGGCCATTGGGTCCCTCTGACTCACCTGTCACTGTGGGTGATCTGAGCACTTCCTCACTTTCTAGCCCTGCAAGATGCTCCAGGCTCTTCTCATATACTCTCTGCCCTGACCCTAACATCAGCTCCTTTTCCAGGGGAATGGAATCAGAAACTAAGACCTGGGTGCTGGGAGTGTTTATAGATACCAGGGGATCATGGCTTCCAGGCCCTCTCAACTGAGAGAAAGGACATACCTATGTAAACACTGGCGTGTGTGTGTGTGTGTGTGTGTGTGTGTGTGTGTGTACATCTGTGTGTAGCACCTGCATCTGTATTCATAGTTCACACTGATGTCTCCAACTTTAATCCCACCACATAGGTCATCCTAAGATGATATGGGTAATAATGTTAGTCCTTGATACCACATGTGCCCTTTGCCCAGGGCATTCTCTCCCTGAATGTTCACCTGGCACACTCCCTCCCTTGACTCAGCTCCCAGCTCAAACGTCCACAGAGAGGCTGTCCCCAACTACCTACCACTAATGGCAGCTCCCAGCACCCTGTTCCTTAAATGCACCTCATGCGTTCACACCTCCCACTGTCACTGCAGCTCCTTCCACACCAGGAGGACTGCAAAATCAGGTTCAGCTACACTCCTGAATTCAAGACTTTTCCCACTCCCATCCATCCTACATGACTCATCTTAAAATACCACTTTCTTCTCATTCTCTGCTCATAAACAATTCCTTGTTTCCTGATTCATTTTCCCTGCAGCATCTGTTTCTCCCTAACACCGAGTCACATTTGCCACGGGTTCATTCCATTATGTGCTCATGATCTCTCCCATGAAAAGGTAAGTCCTGTAAGGGCAAGGACTTGCCTTTCTAGTTTCCTGTGTCTCTCTAATCCTACAGTGCTGGTGCATAGTAGGCACTTGACCAATATTACCAGAATAAATATTTGCAACAAGTGAGGGATGATGCCACTATCAGAGACCAAGCGAGGCATCATCCAGTCATGCAATTCCCACCAGAGCCAGCTAAGGCCCGTTCTCCTAACCCCATCTCTCAGGTGACAGCTAAGGAAGCTCTTGTTGCTTTGTTCTCCTACTCCTGACCTTTAAAATTTAACAGGTTTATTTCTGAATTAACTAAAGAACAACAGAACATGTGCCCATCAATATCCAGTTACTTGGTCCATAGATGGTGCTGACTCTGCCATGGCATGTATGCAATCATCAACTCTGTCAGGGAGGAAGACACTCACAATGACAGAGTCTCTTCCGTCTTTCACAAATCATTAATTCGTCAGACCTTCCTCCTCACAGCAACTGCTTATAGGGGCACTTTCTCTCATGGCTGCCACCTGGCCTGAGACAATAAACTACAAAGGTCACATGTGTGGTCTTGGGACCCTACTGGAGAAGCCCTGCTAAGGGAGAGCACATGCGGCAGTCACCCACACTCCAAAGACTGAGAGGCTTGCTGAAGCATTACTGTCCTTAGATGCACCTCTGACCTTAGCAAGCATCAGCACTCAGAGAAGGGTACTCTGCTCACCTGGAGCTCAGATGGCTACAGGGTCAGCAGAGACCAACGTCACCCTCCCTTTAATGTGGTCATTTCACACAGGGTGCCCAGGAGTTGGGCCCATGGTGAGGGCAGAGGAGAAACTGAGATGAGTGTGCCCGAGGGAACCTTCTCCGAGACCACCTAAATTGCTTCAAGCGTATCACCAGCAGTGGACAACAATGTCCCTCTTGGGCTAGGCACTGTGTTCTCAGACCCAGAAGGAGTAAGCCTAGCTTACCACACAACTACCTGAAACAGCCCTTGCCACAGTGTAAGGCTTGAAGCATCCATTTGACCATTTTCTGGTCGCCTTTGCACTACTCTTATTCATTCACTTAAAGTCCTACATACCTATGTGAGAACAAATATCCGGTGCATTAGAGAACAGCCTGTGGAGCAAGGCAGTGAGGATCAGGGAAGAATAAATAAAACAAGAGAGCCTGGCTGCACCAGTGATGACAGTGAATTTAGGAACAGATTAACTCAACTATCTGGCTGCAGACCAACAACAAGGAAATAAACCCAAAGGTTTCTTTCTCATTCAAGTTAATAAATATCCCTGTATAGGGTCTGGTCCTGGGATGTGTCCTTTCTACAGTCCAGGGATGGGGGACAAAAGGTGAACATGAAATCCATGTTTTATGGAGGACCCTGAAAACTGACTCTCATGGGCCAGGGCTCTTCTGGGAGCTGGGACAGCCCCACCCACCCATGACCTCCCCGTACCCCACTGCTCACATCCAGAAAGTAGCATGTAGTGCCCTAGGGAGCAGAGAGCAGCTCCCTTTTGTCTGGGCTATCTCTAGATTGTTTGTGCTTCTTTAACGCTTTTTGTTGTACTCATGATAAAGCACCTCATTCACTTTTGTACACTGTCTAGTTCAGGGCCTGGGACAGGGTAGGTGCTTATTAACAACCTTTTCTTGACACATGTCTCAAGAGCATTTTAAGCTATCTTGTATGGGGGTTAAAGAGTTACTGAAACCTGTAATGGCTCAGCTAATAAACACCCCAGTTTAGGGGAGAGTAATCACCCGATTGCTTTCCTATGATTACTATGTATTTTCATTGCCAAAAGATGCAATACAATTTCATGGTTACTTGGCCCTGTAAAATAGAAATACCCCCAATTTTTAAGATACAAAAAGGTTTATAACCAGGGTACTGTCAGTTCAAAAATGAGTCCATGGTACAAATGAGTCAATTCATGACAAAATTTAATTTCAGGAAAATTAACTCAATAAAGATGCCACAATTGTGCTTAAAGTTTTAATACCTATTAGGAGTTTTAGGGAGGTGGTGCAGAACCACATGCGAGCCGATCTATTTTCTGGCATCTCAAAATGTGACTTACTTAATACCTAATTTATTCATAATGGGGACAGTATTACAAGAAACTCTGTGTTTAATGAGGGGGGCCTGGGTCTTGAACAGCATAACCAATCACAAAAATGGAGAGCGTTCACAATTTACAGGATATTAAGTTTTGTTTCCTGTAATACTACAGAGAGCTAATCAATAGCACTAGACTGACTGCTACTTTAACCAAACAGTCCAAGGTAAGGCTTTATGTCCCAGTAAATGTTACTGGCCAGAGATTCTGTAGATGCCAAGTATCTAGGAAAGCAAAACCAAAATGGGGATTTGAATAACAATCTACTGACTAGTAATAATTTCTGTAGTAAACATCATGAGACTGTATAAATTACAAAAAAGAAAAGTCAAACGCAGGACTTCAGAGCCACAAAACAAAAGGTTTAGGATTGTAGGACATGCTGTGGGACACTGTAGGACATGATTCATACGAAAACAAACTCAGAATAAGAGACTAGCAGGCATGGAGGCCCAAGCACCCTGTCCTGTGGGAAGAATGCATCCAGACCAATATCCTGTTGGTAGGAGCTGATCAGAAAGACCCCAGGCTCTCCCTAGCTGTTCTAGCGACTCCCACCCCAATCTCCATGGATATCCACAGACAAGGCTCCAATGCTGGAACCCAACCCAGTGCCTGGGATTTATGCAGCCTACCAAAACCTGCAGCCCTGCAGCTCCCTTTTCCAGCTACCTGCCACCCCCTGCCTCACCTCCAAAGGCAGCTGCCCCCTTTCATACAGCCCTAACATACAACCCATGAAGGGCTGCACTCACTGCAATAAAAAGCCTTCCTCTTAAGGTCTCAGGATGAAAACCAGCCGTATGCTTCTTTCTTTAGCACTCTATCGAGATTTGGTTCCTAATCCCACATAATGGAGCCTACTATTTGCAACTGATGATGAAAGGCTGGCACATAATCCCCCCACACACACACACAGCATGGCCTCAGCTTCAGCAAACATCTTGAACAAAATGAAAAGGTGCTAGAATAAGTAATGGGACACTCAAGGGAACAAAGGTAGCTTGTTCCAGAAAACTCAATCTCCTGAAGAAATGAATTTCATCAAAATTGGTGAAGAGAGGAAAATTTCAGATTGCACTGAATCTATCTGTGAATTTTAAAAAAAAATCTTTATACAGGTAACTCAAAACATAGACAATGTGTGAGTCCTGAGTATGAATTTTTTTGGCAGAAGTAGTTCAAACTCACAGCAGAGTTACAAGTATCATTCACATATTCCTAGGACACTGCTCGAGATGTAAATTGCCAGAGAGCACAGGGATGCTGTCTTCACGCAGTCAGAATTAAATTCAGCCACAAATAGAATGATATAAAGTTCTTTTCCCTGTTTTACATCTTCTCAGATAACAAGAATGCCAGAAATGTACTTTTTAAAGATCACATTTCAATTGAGAGAATGCTTTGAAGGCAAAATCAAAGGCAGCACGTAGACCCAGAGCAGAACATGACAGGAAATGGCCCAGGCTCTTGGCATCCACAGAGCATGCAAAGGAGAGCTCACCTGGTAGGTGTCCCACAGGCGGATGGTGCAGCGGAGGGGCACCTCCCTCATCAGCAGGTTGTTCATCCAGCGGAAGGCAAACTGCAGGTATCGCACCTCATGCTGGTCCAGATGCCGATGCACTTGCTCTGTACAAAACAAACACAGACCCAAAGTGTCAGGGAGTCCTTGGGAGCCCACTGGCAGCCAGGCTGTCTGTGCCCTGAGGCCCTGAGCCTGCCTCAGAATCCCACTCTGACAGCCAGTGGCTCTTAGACACCATTCCCCAAAGAGCAAAGGACTAATGCTACGAATGAAAGGCTTTATAATTCATGCTTCTTTAAGGAAGAAATGACAGTGATGCTGATGGTGACAATGACAATCACGGCAACTACAGCTCCCATGTGTTCGGTGTACCACATGTGGGTGCTTTATACACACAACCCAGGAAGACGGCCAGGGCTACTCCTGTCTCTCAGATGAGAACACAGAATTTGAGAGAATCCAGAATGAGGGGAGCTCAGATGGATGCCCAACCTGTGTGGCTCCACAGACAGGTGCACTTCCCCCTGTCTCATCTCAGAGCTGGTCCACAGGCCAAGGCTGGTATCCCAGGAGGGACTGAGATAGAAGATGAGCCTGCCAGCTCCTCAAGACTCGCTTAACCCAGTCCATGGAAAATGCCCCACCTGTGCCAACTCAACCTTTGAGTGAGCAAAGGGACAAGTCCCTGAGCCAGGGACCAGGAGGTCCCTGGATTCTGGGTTTAGGGCACCCCTGAAGACAGCTGAACCTCTGAAAAAGAGCCAGCTTTACCAAGCATCATTCCCCAAAGCACAAGCTCACACCCACACCAGTCACATGCTCTCGCCTTCTCATAAAGCTGCCATGGGTGGCAACACAACAGCCTAAGCTCGAGATCCTTCACTCCCTGTCTCAGCCCCTCTGCCGAGTTGCTGTCACTGTAGTGAAAGACGTCGGAGCTCTGAGAAGTTCCTGGAGGTATCATTCCAGGAGGCAAAAATTCTGATGATCATGGTGACATTCCTATTTTCCAACATTTTTCCCAGGACATTCCACTCTGAAAGGCCAGGAAAGATGGGTGCTATTTTATAAAAATTAGTACTTATTGCCTCACTGACCCAGATTATGAATGGGGACATTCCCATATTGATTGTTTAAAGCCAGGCCCATCCAAGGGTTGCTGAGTGCCTTCCTTCTGCACACCTCCTGATTACCCCTACTTTCCAAGCTACCCTTTCCTTCTCTTCTCTCCATGCTTACCTTCCCTGCTGGCCTGTTTTGAGAAGTGACAGAGACCCTTAAAAAACTTCACAGGAATCCCCATTCTGTCAAAGAAAGTTTTCGATATGGCAAATAACAAATATAAGAGAAGCTACTGTTCTGTTTACTGGTTTGTTTTTACTCAAGTTCCTGATAATTTGCAGTATTTCAGAAACAATCGAGAAATGGAGGAAAGCAAAGGGTATGGAAGGGCCTGTCCTGCGACAGTCTTGCACCTGATGAACCACATGCTCTGGCAGGACATGCCAGTGCCAGGCTGGGCTTCAGGGTTGCAGGACTGGGAACTGATGTCACCTAAGAACAGGAGCCAGTTTCCAGGGAGGCTCTCCTGAGCCTCCAATGCCTTTCTCCACAGTGTCAGCAGCTCAGCAGAGGGGCTGAGACAGGCAGTGAAGGATCTTGAGCTTAGGCTGTTGTGCTACCACCCATGGCAAGTTGATGAGAAGGTGAGAGCATGTGACTGGTGTGAGTTTGTGCTTTGGGGAATGATGCTTGGTAAAGCTGGCTCTTTTTCAGAGGTCCAGCTGTCTTCAAGGGTGCCCCGAACCCAGAATCCAGGGACTTCCTAGCCCCTTGCCCAAGGATCTGTCCCTTTGCTCCCTCAAAGGTTGAGTTGGCACAGGTAGGGCATTTTCCATTGGCTGGGTTAAGCGAGTCTTGAAGAGCTCTAGTCATTCCCTTCACTGTCTCTACCCTCACTGTCACCCTCCTCCCCCAAACCACTACTGTCCTCAGCTGATCAGAACATGCTGGGCAGAACTCCTGTGGGGCTGGGCATGGGGAAACACCTGGGGGACAAGGGCCTGGTTCATGCTGCAGAGTGAAAGCAGCAATATAAGCACATTCCAACAAGATAGTAAATAACTGCAGAAGTGGGTTGATGAGAACAGCAAAACCTCCTCTCTAAGCCTCTGCAGCAAACTTGGGAGCAAGGAGCCAGAGAGGTCAAGGCGCCAGGGAGGCTGGACTGCCTTGCTCACAGCTCAACAAGAATCCCTCCAGGAGGCTGCCTGGACTAGACAGTGATGAGATCCTAGAGGCACCCACACACCCACCACTGAGTGCTGCTCAGGAACAAACTCTGCAGGAACAAACTTGAGGACTGAGGGCTCCAAGTCTAGCAGAGAGCAGGTCCAAGCCCCTCGTGTCACGCCCAAGAAGCAGGTGGGGAGGGACAGCCTGCATAAAGAATCCTCCAACTGGTATCTGCTTACCCCGGATACTCAGCTGCTACAAACAAAGGGCTTGTTTCTTTTTTGCTTTATTAAGCGGTTTGGCACACACTCAAACATAATCACTAGACTTCTGCATTTCTACATTAGCAAATTCCATTTGTGTCCCCTTACCTCCCACCCCTAGGAGTAGAACATTAAGAGTGGCTGGAAATGCTGGCGCCTGGTATGAATCAGAGAAACAGGTAGAATCAGTACCATAGTCAACTGGAAGCAAACAGGGTCACATGAAGGCAGAAAGGACAGATTACCCTGAGTAACTGAAAATGTTATTCTTATATTAAGACCTAAACAAGTATGTATCATGGCATAGAATCAATTATCATCATTAGTTTTTAGGATAAAATTTACAATGCCAATGAAATTTCATCTTTGCACTGGCCCCTTTGAGCTCCATGGTCCAAAGCTCCCAGCCCTTAGCCCAGGGTTCATCTCCCCTCCTTGGAGCATTTCTGAGTGGTACTGGGCTAGACACGTTTGAGGAACCTGGCCCAGAGATGCCTGAGGGACAGGGAAAGTTCAAGGCCAACATGGGAAGGGGAGTGGGCCATGGGGGAGCTAATACCAAGGAACAAAGAAGTTTTCCAAATAGAGCTAGCATCATCATTATCTTCTTCTCCCTCTCCTCCTCCTTCTTCTTCAGTCTCCTCCTCTTTCTCCTTGTTATCATCATCTTCTATCTTTCTCTGCCACATCATCATTATAATTATCACCATCATCACCTTCATCCTCATCACATCAGAGCTGTTATACAAATTCTCACCTCGACTTTCTTGATCAGAATCTTTGAGGTAGGATCTGAGAGTCTCTCCAGAAGATTATGTGCCAGCCACACACCTGCACTGGGAACCCCTCATAGGGCAAGTCACACAAGGACACAGCACCACATGGACTCCAGAGACCAAGAAAGAGAGGGCCCCGGGGGCTCACACAGGACACCCTGTTCCAGGAGCTCCACACCAAGAAAAGGGCTGGTGTGTGGGGCCAGAAGTGATGCCGGCATGTTGTTTACATAATAGTAGTGCTTTATTAAATACATTTATTTTTTAAATAAAACTAACTTCACTACCAAGAAACAGTTCCTGCCGGCTTCAAGTAGAGGGCAGAACAGCGAGAAGGCAAAGGGAGCAGCCCTCACCGAATGTAATCATACAGCTGCTCACGGAGAGGGACTGAACAGACCAAAAGGGGTGACACTCTCTCTGTGTCCCTGACAGAAAGCTCAGTGGTGCTTAATGCCACAAAGATGTTTCATCACCAGACATCTCAAGACCTCCCATAATTGGCCCACACAATGCAACTGGAATGCCTAAGAATAGCGCCCAAAGCCCCTGCTTCCCTTCTCAGCCTTCACTCCCACTATTTTCCCATAACACCACATCCTCAGGTGGTACCAGGTGACTGACAATGCCCATATCACAAAACCACAGTGGTCCTTCCATGTCCCCAGGCTCACTTACGCTACAGCCTTCTACTGGGGTATGCCCTGCCCACTGCAATGCTACTAACAAGTCAAAACCTACATACCTTCCAACCCCACCCCCACCCCCACACAGTGAGCCTTTCCCTCTCCCACCAATATACTTTTCATGGTGGAGTGGGTATAACTGCTTAGAGTCTGTGCTCACCCCTAAGATATGAGCTGCTCTGACACGGGTAACATGTCTGAGTCTCCTTTGTCTGTCTAGCCCCTGGTACACACAAAGTGCCTAGTTAAGTGTCTGTAAGATGACTATGGTGAATGAATGAATGAAGTGAAAAAACATAGCTGAAAAACTGAATAAATCCCCAGCATGGAAGTCCTCTTTCTCTACTCCTCTTTCTCAATATAGTAATACTGAGGAGTTTTTCAGTCATGCAATGGGATGAAAAGTTATTTTAAAAGAATTTAAAGAATTATTTCTAATCTGAATTCATCTGCAGCCACAAAACTAAAGAGATGGAAAGTTCCAAGAGACCTGGAGGTGACTCCTCCATCCGGGTCTGACCTTTGCCTGCTCTCCACAGGGATAGAAGTCTACCTGAACTGCCAGTCAGCCTCTGCCATGGCCCAGCACAGGCACAGGATGCTCATTTAGAAAATGACTAACTTTACTGAGCAAGGCTCTCTTACATAGAGAAAGGAGGAATACACGTCTGTGAATACATGGTTGGCTGCCTAAGGAAGAGCAGGCCAGAATGACTGTGACAGTTCTGGAGGGAAAATCACTGCTTGAAAACAAGAGCCCAAGGAAGGAGGGGCCATGCAGGGTGACCCCAGATGCCAGCATAAAAGGAGCACTCCCAGGGCAGGTGCCTGGCTCAGCAGGTGGCACCTGGTTCCTCTAGACACTCTCAGCCTGGGGCTCTGTGTGGATATCTGAGTAGCAGCCAGTGCCCAGTGCCACCACATGCTGGACTGCAGCTCTGTGGTAGAGGCAGCTCTGCAAAAGTTAGCAGCATCAAACCTTGGGGGACATGTAGCCAGACCACCCATCCCCATCTAGCCACTGCTCTAGACACTCCCCCAAGGCTGTCAGGGCAAAACACCAATGCACCACGTCGGTGGTGTAACAGTCACACATCTTACTAATCAGGACATGAGTGCTGACCCCAAGTTTTACGAATGTGTGTTCAAGAGAGTTTTTAACAGGGCTGCAGAACCCTCTGCAGTCCACCATTAGGAATATTTGCTCACATCCACTCCTCTCCTTGGGCTCCACACACTAACAAAATGGTTTGTTAACCTAGGAACCATCAAGCCCAGTTTACCATGAAGGTCCATCAACATAGCACTCACTGGGCCAAGCCCTAGGCCCAGGCATGCGCAGGAGAATTGCCAGCGGGTCTTCCTCACTAGACCATGAGTTCCTCCAGGGCAGAGACCTGATCTGGGCCCAGACTACGATGTATGCAGGGCTCACATTTGTTAAACGAACAGCTCAGTACCCAGAGGTGCTTCTCTCACAGATGTGGACAGGTGAAAACTAGGGAAAGTGAGCACCACGAAGTCACAAACAGAAGAGGATTCAAGCCTCCCTGGCCTGATCCATGCTCTGCCTAGAGCACCAGCAGCCCACTGGAGGAGAAGGTCATAGTTTCACGAGCTGGGAAAACAAACAACTCTAACATGTGCCTGAGAGGCAGGTGACACCTTTCTAATGCAAACTGGCAAGAAACAGACTTGAAAAATTAAACACATATTTCTGGAACATCTGTCATTGCAGCAACTAAACAGAGTAAAAATTAACCCTTTCTGCCCTCCTTGCAGAGGCTCAAAGGTAGAAGGTATGGAAGCTGACAGACACTTTACCCTTCCCCATGAGATGCTGACTTGGCAAAAAGGAGCCTGTTCCAGCCAGAGTGTGATGACCAGCCACACTGTACCAAACTCCCATGGGGAAGCTCCTGAAGGGGTCCATGCACCTCATGCCCTGACCCTGGGAACCCTTGCCTCTCAATCCTCACCTATGAGGTAAGGCAGGTGAGGCAACCTGTCAAAGGTGCATGTGAGGCAGCAGTCGAATCAAGATGGACCCCAGGACTGCCCCCACTGTGCCCCTGACTGCCAGATAAAGGTACAGCTTTTTCCTCAGTCTCAGGGTACCAGCACCCTGCGCACAGCCACCCATCCTCCTCAGAGCAAAGCATTGTACATCTACAAAAGTACTCAGCCACAAAAAAGGATGGGAAAACCCAATGCAGTGTTAACCCCACAAGGACACTTTCAGAACAGGAGGCTCCTCATTCATCAGTCCTTTCAGTGAAGATTTAGCAGAGTACCTCCACATCCCAGGGCTGCCTTTGAAAGCGAATCTACAGGGAAGACAAGGTCTCCTTCCTGCCCTCTGGGAGCTCAACCACTTATAGAAGAGACAGAAAGGAAATTTACCCTTGAGGCTCAAAGCTGTCTATCTCATCAGAATTACCGAATGAGTGCCCCCAAGTGCTTGGTCTTTTCTTCTGAACAACACAGGACCTTGAACTCCTGGAAGGAGCTTGAAAGGCTGGCAGTGATGTCAGCCATGGCATGAAACCACAGTGGCATTAGTGAGATGCCCCATGGCGAGTGCTCTGCTGGGTGATCCCCAACACAGCAAGCTAGCCTGGCTTGATCTGGGGCTAGTGGAACCTCCATTCTAGAACAAACTGTGGAACATCGTTTTTCACATAGCAGTGGCCATTTTTCACAGACTCATGACTCCTCTGGACATCAGGAATGGAGAGTGATCAAGCGGACCAGCCACTGGCTTTCCGGTCACCTTCTAATGTGCATAATGAAGCTCTGGCACGGCTGCTGCCTGTATCGAACATGGTGAAAAATGGACTGCTAAACTCTAGGCGTTACTTTCAATTTATATACTTCAGAGCAGCAAATGTATATGCTGGAAAAGACTCATTTTTCTTATTTTATAAGTAATCATGAGCAGATGCTCTTTCACTGATAAAGGTAATTTGGTTAGCAATAATTCTGAATTTAAAATTTCCATATCACTAGAAATAAGAGTGTACAGACAATAAATGAGCAAGCAGATGTAATTATTGTCATATTTCAGACTGAAAAAAATTTTTTTCATAAAGCCCTTATGTGGTAGGGCAGGGCAATGTGATTGCTGTAAAGTCACAGGAAGAGACGTGTCATATTGGGAAGCAGGGAAAACAACCACAATATTTGTTGAACACTTTTCTCAGCACTTTAAACAGCAGATCCACAGACCAAAAATTCCACTGAAACATCTTGTCTTCTTGATTAAAAATAAAAATAAATTATGCAAACACATTGTGTCCCAGGATTTATGCTAAAAAGGAAAAAAACACGTATCCCATTGACTTGGCATAAAAAAAACATACTGTTTATGCGGGACCAGATACTACTTAGATATATTTGCCCAAAGAGTAGGCATAATTGCTCACACTTAGATACCTGACAAAGAAAACCTTTCAAACCCCCTGCACAAAGCTGAGAACAGACATGAATACATCAAGCTTTTGCTGGGAAAGGCATGAATAGGCTTTGATTTGGGGGGAAGATTTCAATTCTCTAACCAGTTAAAAAGATTTAAAAAAAAAAAAGAAGAACAAAAGCAAGAACCACTGTCAGATAGCATGGGCCTCTCCACAGCCAAGAAGCCTCTCATTCTGAGTTCACCCACCCTCCCCGTTTATGGAATTTGGTTTATGTTAACTATAAATAGCTAGAAAAAGTCAGGTCCCAAATAGACATAGGATTCAGTTGCACTCACCAGCCAGATACAAAGCCCCTCACTGCTAAAGGCAGGCAGGAGGTTAAAACTGAGGTAAGGAGCAACAGCCCCAGGCCCAGCCAGGTCCAAGAAGGGAAAGTAGTCTGGGGCTGAAGGTTAAAGACAGAGCACAGGGCCTGGGCTGGAAGGGCACAAGGCAGGGAGATGGGGTTCAAGAAAGAAGAGCAGAATCCAGGATCTGCAGCTCTACTTTCCCAGCACAGAACACTCACTGGCAAATCCCTGCAGGCAAACAGGCAGGACTCTTGCCAGCCCTGTGCCAGGAGCAGCAGCCAGGAAGGAAGCTCTGACCTAAATCTGGGCTGCCAGTTAGTCTTCCCCCTCGGGCAGCAGATAAGCCTAGGTTAGTGAGCAAGGAAAAGGCCTCGGGTTTTAGAGTCAGGTGAGCCTGACTTTAAATCACTGGTCTAATTCTGGAAAGTTCTCTGAGCTACCAAGGCCTCCAGGTCTTCTCCTGGAGAAGAAGAGTACAAACTTCTCACAGCCTTCTTGGGAGAAAATTCCTGATAGGGTGGCTGCTGCAAAGTAGCCGTTTTAAGGTCATCAATCTCTTCCTCACCCTTCCTTCAGGGCTAGACCAAGAATGAGAGTGGGAACATTGTGAAACCATGTCTAGACGTCCACGCTGGAGGCACCAACTGCCATATCCAACTCCTGTGCCAAGAACCATGCTCTCTGCTATCTCTACTACACAACCAAGCCAACCTTCTCTCAGCATCTCAATAAACCAACATGAGAGCAAATGCATCTGCCCCAAGGCCTGAGAGCAATGGTCCACTGCAGGTCCCTTTGGGACTCTTCAGCCATCACAAACAACACAGAAGCAAAATGACAGAGGGGTTTGAGGTAAGAGAGGATTAAACACATGATGACTTATCAGAAAAACCGAGAGAAAAGAGTGCTCCAGCCCAGGGCTGTGCCAGGACCAGAAAAAAGAGGGCACAGTCCTGCTCTCCACCTTCAGAGGGGAATGTGTGTTAGGACGAGGTTTCAGGCAATGGCCACCATGGCCAAGAAAGTGGAGTCATCCACTCTTTCTTTGGCCAGAGTGGATGGGGTGGAATTCCAGCAAGGATGAGATGAAGACAAATACCCACTGGTGAAAAGGATTGGTACTGAGGGTGGCACCTGCGCCAGTCCTGAGGCACAAACCACACTCTGAAATGCAGGTTTGGTTCTGGACACTTGAGTGCACACAGCAGTCTTCCGTTGATGGCAGCTGAACTGCACTACTATGCATATGTGCTTCAATGGGAAACCTCTTCCCTTATAAACACTGCTGCATTTCAATAACAATCATACATCATCATAAGTCTTTAGAAAAATACATTTTTTTTCCAGAAATTATAATGGAAATCAATAGGAAGTGAGATTTATTTATTTATTTATTTATTTTTTGAGTTAGAGTCTTACTCTGTCGCCCAGACTGGAGTGCAGTGGCACGCTCCCGGCCACCGCAGCCTCGACCTGCTGGGCTCTGGTGATCCTTCCGCCTCAGCCTTCCAAGTAGCTGGAACTACAGGCGCGTGCTACCACACCCGGCTAATTTTTTGATTTATTGTAGAGATGATGTCTTGCCAAGTTGCCCAGTGGGGGTCTCAAACCCATGGGCTCAGGTAATCCACTCCCCTCAGCCTCCCAAAGCATGGGATTACAAGCTGAGCCACCGAGCCTGGTTGGAAGTGAGATCTATTCAGAAAATTGTAACACCATTTCAGGAATGTGCCACTGATAAAAGAGAGAAATTCCTAACCGCCATATCCAACTCCTGTGCCAAGAACCCAGAATCCCAGCTAATCCCACAGCATGACTGGAGAGACCAAGACACTGGTCTCTCCAGAAGGGGAGGCATTGCAGCCCTCCCCAGAGCACACAGAAGGTAAAATGACTGCCAGTAAAGCAGGTTTCTTTCAGGTGCTCCAGTGTGTAATTTCACACACTGGAGATGTGCCATTCTGCAATGAATCTAGGGGCTACCATATACCAAATTAAGACTGGCCTTTGTCGCAGGTTCCAGGAAGGCAGATTCTACATCCTTGCAGTGTCCTTGTTATGCTAATGAGGCTACTCTTGGTGGACCCTAGATAGCTCCCAGGGAAAGACCAGGCAGGGCCAGACCTCCAGGAGGGGAGTAGGGAGGGGTAGGGAAGGGAGCAGAGCTGGAGCCTGAGCTCCATCCAAGTTTCAGTCACCCACATCTGCATAAGGCAACCTCAATCAACACTGGTTACTGAGTTCTATAGAGCTCCCTCGGGTGAACACACTGCTGTGGTGAGAGGGTCATGTGCCCTGACTCCACGGGGAGGGGTACGAAAGGTCTGCATCCCCAGGACACTTCCAGATTTTGTCTCATGCTTCTGTTCACTTGACTGGTCTTCCTGGCCTGTACCCTCCACAAGAAAACTGTAATCATACCTATAGTGCTTTCTTGAGTTCCATGAGCCATTCTAATGAATTCCCAAACCTGAGGGAGTCATGCACACTGCTGAATTTACAGCCAGTCAGTCAGAAGTGCAGGTATCCTGGGGACCACTGAGGTGCAGCTGGTGTCTGAAGTGAAGGCAGTCTTGTGGAGTCTTGTGTCCTCAGCTTATAGAAGCAACTCTGGGTGATTAGTATCAGGATTGTATTGTGGTATGCCAAGTCAGGGTACAAAGAGAATACTCTTGCTACCATTAAATGGGCCTGAGAGCTGAGGTCCAGACAGACAAAATAATTTCTCCAAGCCTAATGTTAACATCAAGGTCATGCCACACAATTGCTATCTTCTCACACACCCAACACAAGGGTGGGGGGGAGGCAGGCCAGACCCAAGAGGCACAGCTAAGTGCTCACAAGCAGGTGAAATGGAAGTGGCTGCCAATAGAACCCCAGGATGAGGTCACTCCATTCACCCCCAAGCTACAGGGACAGGGACACTACCACTCACTCTCAAATCTCAGTAAACATGATCTCAGGACAAAATTAGCCTCCTGGAAGGTTGTAAATAAACAGTATTTATCTGACACCACAACACACAATCTTTTCATCTCTAGAGAGGTTTGTTTTTTTTTTTTTTGACAGTAACAATCTAAAATACAAGCTCTTCTAGAGTTACATGAAATTGAAACAACAAGGTATTAAATCATTCTCATTTCACAGATATGCTCATGAGCTTCTTAGCAAACCTCTCCAAAGCAGGGCCATTTACATACAGGGAAGCAACAACAAACCTGATTGATTAAAAGAAAGAATGTAGATGACAAAGCTGCTGCACTGGGTGCCTAAACCTCAGGAACCACTGTCTGGACCCCAAGAACCACAACAAAGATTGTCCCCAGAAGGAGAACCCCAGATCAACAGCTGCCCAGGGAAAAGATGTGGGCTGGGGACAGACAAGACTGAGAGCTCAGAAGGTGACCTTGGCCCTTGGTTCTGCCCCACCCAACTCCTCTGTGAAGTTCACCTCGTCTTTAGCTTGTCCTTTTATCTTAACAGCATTATTTCAAAAGCAGCTTTTAACTTTAGTAAAGTACAATTTATTTGTTAAAATTTTCTTTAATGTTTCATGGCTTGAGCGTCATTTTAAGAAATCTTGAGTGCCAAACTCAAGGTCACAAAGATTCTCTATGTTTCCTTGTAGAAGTTATATAATTTGGGGTTTAAAACTTAGATCGCTGATTCATCTTTAGGTAATTTTTAAACATGGTGCAAGGTATAAATTAAATTACTTCTTTTGACATATGAATATCCAATTGTAACTGCTCCATTTAATATATATTATAAACATAGATACTTTTGCCATTGAGTTTCTTTTGTACCTTTATAGAAATCAATTGTCCATATATGTATGGTTCTATTTCTGAACACTCTTCTATTCCATTGATCTCTCTATCTCAATACCAATAACAATAAAAATTACTGAAGCTTTCTATTTCTTGAAATCAGGTAGTGCAAACAAAAAATTTTTTTAAGTAAACAAAGTCCCTCAACTTTGTTCATCTTTTTCAGTGTTGTTTTAGCTATTCTAGGGCTTTGTATTTCCACATGAATTTTAAAATCAGCCTGTCAATTTCTACAGAAAAGCATACTGAAATCTTGATTTGGATTGAGTTGAACACATGATTAGTTTGGTGAAAACTGATATTTAATACTCTTGAATCTTCTGATCTCTGAACATGATTAGGTCAACTTTAATTTCTCTCAGCATTGTTTTGTAGTTTTCAGTGTACAGGCCTATTATGTCTCTTGTCACAGTATTTTCCCTATTTCACATCTTTATGCTATTATAAACGGAGTTGCTCATTCAATTTCTTATTTCTCACTGCTAATATATAGAAATAAAATTTATTTCTGAATATGGATCTAGTATCCTGAAACTTTGCTGAATTCTTATTCACTCTAATAGCTTTTTTGTAGATTCTATCGGGCTTTCAAAAAAGATGATCATGTCTGCAAATGGAGACAGTTTTAAATTTTTTATTTTCAGTGTGGATGCCACTATGTCTGTATGTGTGCATGTATGTATGCAAGTATGTATGAATGTATGCTTTCGTTAGTTTTTGCCTCACTGCACTAGCCAGGATCTCCAGTACACATGGCAAACAGAAGTGTGCCATGTGCCTGATCCCAGAGGGAAAGTGTTTAGTTTATAACATGTTACATAATGTTAGCTACAGGTTTTTGGAGATGCCCATTACTAAGCTTAGAAAGTTCCTTTCCATTCCTAGTTTACTGAGAGTTTTCATTAGGAACGGATGTTGGATTTTGTCAAATGCTTTTTCTGCATATACTGAGTTGATTTTTATGAGTTTGTTCTATTAAAATATGTTAATAATACTGACATATTGATTTTTCTTTTTTTGAAAATAATTTCTTTATTTATCATAGAATTATGGGGAACAAGTGAGGATTTACTACATAAGTAGGCTGCATGAAGGTGAAGTTTGGGCTTCAAGGTGGCTCTTACTCCCCCCAGTGGTGGACCAGGTGCCCTTTGTGTTGTGAGGTACCCCCTTCCTCCCTCGCCTAGTAGTGCCCAGCAACTGCCAAGCCCATCCTTGTGCTAATGTGACTAGTGTGTTCAGAGCCCACACTTGAGTGAGAACATGTGGTATTCAGTTGCTTCTGTGATAGTTCACTTAGTATGATGATCTCCAACTATATCCAAGTTGCTGCAAAGGCCATGATTTTGTTCGTCTTTATGACTGTGTAATATTCCATCATGTATATAGTATCACGTTTTCTTTATCCAGTACACTTGATGGGCAGCAGGGTTGGCTCCATAATTTTGCTATTATAAATAGTGTGGCAGCCGGGCTTGGTGGCTCAGCCTGTAATCCCGTGCCTTTGGGAGGCTGAGGTGAGTGGATTGCCTGAGCCCGCGGGTTCGAGACCCACCTGGGCAACGAGACCTCATCTCTACAATAAATCAAAAAATCAGCGGGCGTGGTAGCACGTGCCTGTAATTCCGGCTACTTGGAAGGCTGAGGCAGAAGGATCGCTGGAGCCCAGCAGGCGAGGCTGCGGTGGCCGGGAGCGGCCACTGCACTCCAGTCTGGGTGACCGAGTGAGACTCCAACTCAAAAAAATAAATAAATAGTGTGGCAATAAACATGGGTGTGCAGGTGTCCTTTGGTATAGCAATTTATGTTCCTATATACCTACTCCTTGGGCATATTCTGAGGAGAGGGACTGTTGGCTCATACGTAAGATCAATTTTTAGTTCTTTTAGCAATCACCACACTGCTTTCCATATACGTTCCCCAATGTAGAAGCATTCCTTTTTCCCTGCAGTCACTCTAGCATCTATTGTTTTTTAACGTATTAATCATAGCCATCCTTACCAGAGTTATATGGTATCTCGTCGGAGTTTTGATCTTCATTTCTCTAATGATTAGTGAGACTGAGCATTTTTTCATGTGTCTTCTGGCAGTTTATATGTCCTCTTTTGAGAAGTTTCAGTTCATGTCCCTTGCCCACTTTTTAACAGGTTTGTTTGCTTTTTCCTTTCACTTCATTTGAGTAACCTGTAGAACCTGGATGTTAGGGCTTTGTCAGATGTAAAATTCGCAAAGATTTTCTCCTATTCTGTGGGTACTCTAGTGATGCTTTCTTATGCTGTGTAAAAACTTTTCAGCTTGATCAGGTGTCACCTATCTCAGCTTTTATTCCACTTGCTTTTGGGGACTTGGTCAGGAATTCATTGTCTACTCTGATATCCAGAAAGGTGTTTCCTACATTTTCTTGTAGGAGTCTTCTAGCTTGAGGTTTTACATTTAGGTCCTTGATCCATTTGGGGTTGATTTTTGTATATGATATTAGGTAAGGATCCAGTTTAATTTTTCTACATGTGGTTAGACAGTTTCTTCAGCACCACTTGAAAACTACGGTTTCCTTTCCCCATTGATTGTTACTGGTAGTTTTGTGGAAGATGAGTTAGTTGAGAGACTGTGTTTTTATTTCTGGAATCTGCCCTGTTTCATTGATCTATGTGCCTATTCCTATACCAATGCCATGTTGTCTTGGTTACTATAGACTTGTAATACAATTTAAAGTTTGGAAGTGTGATGCCTCCTGCTTTGTTCTTTTTGCTGAGGATTGTTTTTGCTATTCATGCTTTTTAAAAATTTCTATATGAATTTCTGTATTATCATTTCCAGATATGTGAAAAATGATGTTGGTAATTTGATGGATATTTCACTGAATTTGCACATTATCTTGGGTTGGCTGGACATCTTGACATTGATTCTTCCAATCCATGAGCATGGAATGTTTTTCCATTTGTTTGTGTCACTCTTGACTACTTTGAGCAGCATTTTGTAGCTCTTGCTGTGAAGGTCTTTCACTTCTCTGGTTAGGTGGATGCCAAGGTATTTCTTTTTTTGTGTGCTATTGTGAACAGGATTGTGTTTTTTATTTTGTTCTCTGCCTGCTTGTTGCTGGTGTATAGAAATGTAACTGTCTTTTGCACACCGATTTTGTAACCCGAGACTTTACCAAAGTCGTTTATCAGTACAAGGAGGCTTTTGATGGCCTCCCTATGGTTTCGTAGGTATAGAATCATACCCTCCACAAAGAGCGATAGCTTAACTTTCTCTCTTCCTGTTTGAATACCTCTGACTTTCTTCTCTTGCCTGATTGTTCTGGCTAAGATTTCTAGGACTATATTGAATAGAAGGGGTGAGAGTGGGCATCCTCGTGTTGTTCCAGTTCTTAGAGGAAATGCTTCCAGCTTCTGCCCATTGAGCAAAATGTTGGCTGCAGGTTTATCATAGAAGGCTCTTGTTGTTTTGAGGAATGTTCCTTCTATGCCTAGGTGTTCTGAGGGTTTTTATCAAGAAGAGATGCTGGATTTTGTCAAATGCTTTTTTGGCATCTAATGAGATAATCATGTGGTTCTTGGTTTTACATCTGTTAATGTGCTGAATTATATTTATGGGCTAGTGAATGCTGAACCAGCACTACATCCCAGAAATGAAGCCCATCTGGTCATGATGGATGATCCTTGAGATGTGTTGTTGAATCCAATTTGCTAGAATTGTGTTGAGAATTTGTGCATCTATGTTCATCAAGGAGATTGGCCTGTAATTGTCTTTCCTTGTTGAATCTTTGCCAGGTTTGAGTATCAGTATGATGTTAGCTTCATAAAATATGTTAGGGAGAATTCCATTGTTCTTGACTGCCTGGGATACTTTCAGTAAGATTGGTATCAGCTTCTCCTTGCATGTCTTGTGGAATTCAGCTGTTCAGGGCTGTTCTGGCAGGGAGGTTTCTTAAGACTGAGTTGATTTCCCAGATTGTTATTGGTCTGTTTAAAGTTTCAATTTCTTCTTGTTTCAACCTTGAGAAGTTGTGTGGTGCCAGAAAAATCCTCCAATTCCTTTAGATTTTCGAGTTTATTTGCATGCAAATGTTCGTAGTAATCTCTGATAATCTTTTGAATTTTTTCAGGGTCAGTTGTGACCAGGCTGTTTTCATTTCTAAATATGTTTATTTGGACTTTCTCTCCTTTTCTTTTTTTTCTTTTTTTTAGTCAATCTGGCCAGGGGTTCATCACTCTTATTTATCCTTTCAAAGAACCAGCTTTTTGTCTTGTTGATCCTTTCTAAGACATTTTTGTCTTCTATATCCTGCAAATGTGACTTTATCTTAGTGATCTGGATTTTTCTACTTAAATTAGGATTTAGGTGATCTTGCCTTTCCAGCCCCCTTAAGTGTGACATTAGGCTGTTTTTTGTGATCTGTTTTCTTGATGTGCACATGCAACATTGTGAATTTTCCTCTCAATGCTGCTTTCATGGCATCCCAGAGATTCTGATAAAATATGTCTTTGTTTTCATTTATTTCTAGGAATCTTTTTATTTCTGTTTTCATTTCTGTGTTGACTCAGAAGTCATTCAGCAGCATGCTGTTTAGTGTCCATGTCTTTGTGTGTTTAGGAGGAATCTTGCTGGTGATATTTATTTTTATTCTACTGTGATCTGTGAAGATGCATGCTATTATTTCCACCTTTCGAAATTTGTTCACACTTGATTTATGTCCAAGAATGTTCCATGCTCATAGATTGGATCTTGGAGTAGGTTCCATGTGCTAATGAACAGAATATATACTCTGTAGTTGTTGGGTGGAGTGTCTGGTAAATATCTATTAAATCCATTTGCTCAAGTATTGAGTTAAGGTTCCAGATCTTGTTGTTGTTGTTTTTCCCTGAAAATTTGTCTGAGGTTGTTAGCGGGCTATTGGGGTCTCCAACTATGATTGTGTCAGTACTAAGTTTACTTAGTAGTAGTTGTTTTATAAAACCTGGTGCTCCTGTGTTAGGTGCATATATGTTTAAGGTGGATATTTCTTGCTGATGAATTGAGTCTTTTATCACTATATAGTATCCTTCCACGTACTTTTTAACTTTTGATGGTTTGAAGTCAGCTTTGTCTGACATCAGAATAGCTATCTCTGCTCTTTTCAGCTTTCTCTTTGCCTGAAAGGTCATTTTCCAACCCTTTACTATGAGCCTGTGGGTGTCCTTTGCAGTGAAATGAGTTTCCTGGAGGCAGCAGAATTTTGGATCATGCTTCTTTATAGTTTGCTACTCTATGCCCTTTCAGTGGTGCATTCAATCCTGTCACATTCAAATTATTAAAATGTGAGAGTTTATCCCTGCCACAGGGCTCTTAGAGGGTTGCTTTGCTTCCTTCATACTTTTGTATTTATATATGTGTGTTTTCATTTTAATGAATGATCTATAAGCTCTGCTAACTCTGTGCTTGTCTGTACTTTTGTTAGGGTATGACCATTCTTTTGTTTCTATTTCAACACCTTCTTAAGCATCTCTTGAAGGGCTGGTCTGAAGGTGTCATATTCTCTTAGAGACTTTATGTCTGGGAAGGGTTTTAATTGTCACTAATAAAGCTTAGATTGATGGGGTAGGAGATTCCTGGCTGGAATTGCTTATCTCTGAGAACATTAAAAATGGGACCCTAGTCCTGTCTGGCATATAGTGTTTCTGCAGAGAAGTCTGGAGTAACTGTGATGGGTCTTTCTTGGCAGGTGATCTGACCTTTCTCTCTTGCTGCTTTTAGGATTTTTTTCTTTCATGCTTACTTTGTGAAGGTGGATTACTATGTGGATCGTCTTCTCATGTGGTAGCTTGTGGGGTTCACTGAATCTCTTGAGCTTGAATAGTTGCCTCTCTAGTGAGTTGTGGAAGTTTTTTTTGAATGACCTACTGGAATGCTTATTTCAAAGTGTTCTCAGCTCCCCTTTTTGCTTCAGGAATACCAATCAGGGGTAGTTTGGGCTTATTTACATAGTCTCACACCTCTCAGAAGCTTTGCTCATTCTTTTTTGAGCCTTTTTTTCTATATTTTTGATAAACTGTGTTAGTTTCATATTTTGGTCTTCAAGCTCTGAGATTATTATCTCTGCCTGATTGATCCTGCTCCGTATGTTTGTTATTGTTTTTAATTTCCTGGAAGAATTTCTTCATTTCCAGTATTTCAGAATAGACCTTCCTGAAATTGGCCACTATGCTTTTACTTCATGTATGACATGGGTGAATTTCATTTCTAGTTTCTCATGGTTCTCTTTATTAATTTTAGCCATCCAATCTCTGAGTTCTGTGACTGTCATCGGGGCAAGTTGTTCTGGAGGGCCTGAATTGTTTGTGCACTGATAGCTGCTTTTTGGGGGCACTGTCTCTTTAAGACTTTTAGGCTATTCTATGTTCTTTAGTTGATTCTTCCTCGTTTGTGAAAGTCAACTCTTCCCTCCTTATTTTTCTTCTTTGGTTTTGTCATATTGAAGCTAGTTAATGTCTTTCTGTTCTAGGGTCTTTTCTATAATTCAAAATAGATCACTCAGTGAGCAAGGGCAGGGTATTCACTTCTGCTTTGTGCTCCATGCTGAAAAAGGTTCTTCTGCTTATTTTTTCCCAGGGTTAGGCCAACTGGGCTGGATTTCAGCCTCCACTGAAAGTACTCTGCAGGGAATGGGTGGAGGGTTGAGCCTCCCATTTAGTTGTTTACAGTTTTTAGCCCAGAAACCTTTCTACCAGGAAACACTCCAGTGTCCTTTGTGTCACTCCCTCCCCACTCAAGTCTGGTCTCAGCACTTAAAGAAGAGTGAGCTCCCTATAATGGAGGGATCTGTCCTGTGGGCACATGGGTCTGGCAGGACATCTTTCCTGATCTGAGGGATTGGCTTGCCAGATGTTGGTGGTGGGTGCCAGTCAAGTAACATGTAGGCAAACTTTTCCAGCTTGGGAGCCAGCTGTGGGGCTCTGCTGGTAGAAGATCTGCACTTGGGGGCTGGCCAAGCATAGGTTTGTTCCCCATGATGCTTAGGCTCCAGTTGTCCACCACCATGCCTTTACCAGGACTACTCCCGTATGGGACCAATGACTCATGTGTGGTGGGGAAGGGGAGAACTAAACTGGAGTATGTCAGGACCACTCAACCCCTCTTATACAGGGCAGGGCTTCAATTCCTATGTGAACCTGGCACATGGCAGGGAATAAGGCACCAAGATTCTAGCACCTTTCATCAGAGCATCTTGCTTTCTGGTCTCTATGTAGTCAAAGAGACCTCTGCAGGGTGCAGGGTGCTTCACCTCTCCAAATCTGTTCAGGATGCCTGTGTTTATCTGCATCTGGATCCCTACTCTCTGCCATGCTTGGCAAAAAAGGGGACAGTCTGCTTCTCTACGGTGGCCATGCTGGATCCCAGCTCCAGGTGACTTCTCACTCTATCCATTCCATCTCACAGCTCCTGGGATGTCCCAGGAAATACAGACCTCCCAGTACCTGTGGTGACAGAGTGGACAGAGACTGTGGCACAGTCACCTGCATGTCCTGGAGAGTAGGATATGGAACAGTGGAGATGGGGATCGATTTTTCAATGGTTGAATCATCCTTGCATGCTGGGATAAACCTCACATTATCATGATATATATCACTGAATTTGATTTACTAAAATTCTGTTCAAAACCTTTACATCTATAAAAGATATTGGTCTATAATTCTCTGTAGTACTACACATTTCTCTAAATATTGCTTTATTTGCATCCCACAATTTTTGAGATGTTGTATTTTTATTTCTACTTACCTCAAAATACTTTGTAATTTCCCTTATGTTTTTTCTATGATCTATGGGTTATGTAAAAGTATGTTAATTGGTATGTAAATATTTGGGTATTTTCCCAGATATCTTGGTGCTGATTGCTAATTTAATTTTATTGTGTTCAGAGAACATACCCTGCATTTCTTTAAACTTTTAAGCTCTATTGAGACTTTTTTAATAGTGTAGAATATGATCTGTCTTGGTAAATGTTCCACGTGCAATTAAAAGAACATTCCTTTAATCCATTTAGAGTTGACTTTTGTGTATAGTGATAGGTAGGGGTCCTGTTTTAATCTTCTGCATGTGGTCAGTCAGTTTTCCCAGCACCATTTCCTGAATAGGTTCTCCTCTCCCCAGTGGTTGGTGGTGGAGGTTTTGTCAAAGACGAGTTGGTTGAGAAATTGAGGTTTTGCTTCTGGAATCTCTATCCTGTTCCATTGGTCTATATGCCTGTTCTTGTACCAATACCAGACTGTTTTGATTATTGTAGCTTTATAATAAAGTTGAAAGCCTGGGAGTGTGATACTTTTGCTTTGTTTTTTTTCACTGAGGATTGTTTTGGCTATTTGTGGTCATTTATGTTTCCATATGAATTCCTGTATTGTTGCTTCCAGATCTGAGAAGAATGCTGCTGGTAATTTAGTGGACATTGCATTAAACCTGTAGATTGCCTTGGGTAGGATGAACATCTTAGCAATGTCAATTCTTCCGATCCATGAACATGGAATATTTTTCCATTTGTTTGTGTCATCTTTAATTTCTTTGAGCAGTGTTTTGTAGTTTTCGTTGTAAAGGTCTTTCACCTCTCTGGTTAGGAAGATGCCAAGGTATTTCTTTCTTTCTTTTTTGTGGCTACTGTAAATGGTACTGTACTTTTTATTCAAGTTTGTTTGTTTTTTGTTGGTGTATAGAAGCATGACTGTCTTTTGCATATTTATTTTATACCCTGAAACTTTGCTAAAGTCTTTTATCAGTGCAAGGTTTTCGACAGATTCTCTTAGGTTTTCAAGGTATAGAATTATGTCATCTGCAAAGAGGGATAACTTGACTTCCTCCTTTCCTATTTGGATACCCCGGATCTCCTACTCTTGCCTGATTCCTCTAGCTAGGACTTCCAAAACTATGTTGAAAAAGAGGGGTGAGAGTAGTCATTCTTGTCTAGTTTCAGTTTTCAGAAAAAATGGTTCCAATTTGTCTGGTTAGCAGTATACCTGCTGCTGTTTTCTCTTAGATGGCTCTTATTATTTTGAGGTATGTTCCATCTATGCCTAGATGTTCGAGGAGTCTTATCAAGAAGGGGTGCAGGATTTTATCAAAAGCTTTTTCCATATCTAATGATATACTTATATGGTTTTTGAAAAACCTCAAATTATAAGAACCTTAGAAAATGTAGGAGTCACCCTTATGGAAATTGGAGCTGGCAACCGATTCCTGATCAAAACCCCAAGTGCCCATGCCATAAGAGATAAGATAGACAAATGGGACCTCATCAAACTGACAAGCTTCTGCAAAGCCAAAGAAACCATTAAGAGAGTGAAGAGACAGTTCACAGACTAGGAAAAAATATTTGCCAACTATATGTCTGATAAAGGACTAACATCTAGGATCTATAAGGAACTCAAACATGCTAAAAAGAAAAAAAAAACAGCTCCATTACAAAGTGGGCAAAAGATATGAATAGACACTTCTCAAAAGAAAACATACGAGCAACCAACAGATACATGAAAAAATGTTCAGCCTCACTAGTTATCAAAGAAATGCAAAGTAAAACTACACTGAGATACCACCTAACTCCAGTCAGGATGGCCATCATCAATAACTCAAAAACCAACAGATGCCGGAGAGGATGCAGGGAAAAGGGAACGCTTCTACACTGTTGGTGGGAGTGTAAACTGATACAACTTCTGTGGAAAACAGTTTGGCAGTTCCTAAAATATCTAAAAACCGACCTTCCATACGACCCTGTAATCCCCCTACTGGGAATATACCCAGAGAAACTCAAATCACTCTATGAAAAAGATACCTGCACAAATATATTTATTGCAGCACTATTCACAATAGCAAAAACATGAAACCAACCATGCTGCCCATCGAAGGAGAAATGGATTAAAAAATGCGGTACATATACGTAATGGAATATTATGCAGCCATCAAGAAGGACAAACATATGAACTTCACAGCAACTTGGATGGACTTAGAATCTATAATACTGAGTAATCTATCACAGAAACAAAGAACTAAGTATCACACACTCTCACTCATAAGTGGACCCTGAACAATTATCGCAATACTATTAAGAAAAGAATTGGCAGTAGCAGAAAACTGCCAGGGTGGGGGTAGGTGGTATTGGTAGTAGTGGCAATCTGCTGGGGGAGGCGGGGCAACCTCATCAACAAGGGTACCTGCATAGTGAACATTTGTATACCTACCCCTGAACTGTAGGATTTCAACATGTGTTCCCACATCATTAAAATTAAAAAAAAAATTAAAAATAAAAAAAGAACATGTATTCTTGGCAATTTTTCATTAAAAAAATTATGTCAAGTTTTTTGGTAGGGTTGTTCAAGATTTCTACATCTTTACTGATTTTCTGTCTATTTGTTCTATCACTTACGGGGGGAATAGACTGAAATTTCCTACAGTAATTGTGTTTCTATTTTATATTGCATCTTTATCAGGTTTTACTCTGTGTATTTTTAAACTCTATTATTAGATGTATAAACATTTAAAACTATATACAATTGACTAATTGACACCTCTATCATATGAAATGAACCTTTTTATACTTGACAATATTCTATTTTGAATCTTACTTTAGCATTAGTATTAATGCTCCAGTTTTCTTTAGATTGGTTTCAGCATGAAATATTTTTTCCCATTGTTTTATTTTTATACTATTTGTCTTCACATTTAACGTGAGTTTCATGTATGAAGCACATAGTTGGGTCTTTTTTTTTAATCCAACCTGACAAGATGCACCTTTTAATTGGAGTGTTTGATCATTTGTACTCAATGTACTTATTCACATAGTTGAGTTAAAACCTGTATTATTACTATTTATGGCCAATCTGTCCCATCTCTTCTTTGTTCTATTCTCTTCTTTTTTGGCCTTCTTTTACATTAACTATTTTATATAGTCCATTTTATCTCCTGTGTTAGTTTATAAGCCATAACTCTTTGCCCTATTATTTTAGTGGTTGCTTCAGGGATTATGGTATACATTTTTGCCTTATCACAGTTACCTTCAACTATTATAATACAACCTCATGGACAATATAGTATAAGAACCCTAAGATAGTCTACTTCTGTTTCTCACTGATGGCATTTGTGCTTTTGCTGTCTTCGTTGTACTTCAACATGTGTTCTCAAACTCACAATACATTTATTTTTGCTTTAACCATTTGATTGTTTTTAAAGAGATTTAAATAAGAAAAGGTATTTACATCAATTCATGTAGTTGCCAGTTTCAGTACTCTTCAATTCATATTTTCATTCAGTATCATTTTCCTTCTACTTGCAAGTTTATATTTCTTGTAGTGTAGATATCCTGGACTCTTGGTGATGAATTCTTTTAGTTTTTTGTCTAAAATGACATTTATTTCATTCCATTTCTGAAAGATATTTTTACTGGTTAACAGGTTTTCTGTTTTTTGTTTTTCCTCTTAGTAGTTTCGATATGTTGCTCCACTGTCTTCTGGCTTGATGTTTCTGATTAAAAAATCAGTTGTCATACTCACCTTTGATCTTCAGTATGCTTTTTTTTTTTTTTCTTTGATTGCCTTTGAAATTTTCTTTTTATTGGTGGGTTTGAGCAATTTTATTATGATATTCCTTGTTCTGGTTTTCTCCACATTTTATGTTTGGTTGGCATTCATTCACATTCTTGGCTCTGTGGATTTATAGTTTTCAAACAATTTTTTAAAAACTGAGTGTTAATTCTTTCAATATTTGGGGATCACAGATTACATATATATAAAGCTGCTTAAATTGTCCCACAGTTCAGAACTTTTCATTTTTTCCTAAATGTTTTTTCTCTTTCATTTTGAATAGTTTCTATATGCTATGTCAGCAGGTTCACAAATTTTTTTCTTCTATGAAATCTAATCTGCTGATAATCCCATATAGAGTACTTTTCATTTCAGACACTGTAGTTTTTATATCTAGAAATTCAATTTGGGCCATTTTTATATCTTCCATGTCTCTACTTAACATATTTTACTTAATGTGTTCCTACTTCCATATCTCTACATATTTCTCTAGATTTTCAAACACATGAAATACAGTTACAACAACTGCTTTAATGTCCTTGCCTACCAAGTCTAATGACTGTGCCATTTCCAGGTCAGTTTTGATTGATTTTTGTTCCTATTATATGTAGTATTTTCCTGTTTCTGTACATGCCTGGCAATGCTTTTGGAAGCAAGATATTGAGACTTTTTCCATGTTGTACACTTGATATTTCTGTATTCCTATAAATATTTTTGAACTTTTACTGGGACACAGTTAAGTCACTTGGAAACAGTTTAATTCTGGGGATTTTGGTTTTAAGCTTTGGGGCCATAGTAATATTTAGTTTAGTTTTATAAAGGTTTCTAGGGCTTACATAGGTTTCCCTTTTGGCCTTTGGGAAAGAACATAATTCCCACCCTGGGAGGATTCCAGGGCTTGTTCTCTCTGATCATTTCAAGTGGTTGTTTCCCAGTCTCACAAAGACATGCTGATCAGTATCAGCTTAATACCTAAAAGGGACACCGCAGAGCTTCAGTTATCTCTGTGCTGTTTTCTCCTCTCCCAGCCTCACCTCTACAAAGCCCAGCTGCCTTGGCTTCCTCCAGACTCCCAACTCTGTCCAAACTCAGGGAGATCCACAGGCTCCCCCTGGAACACGGATCCAGAGACTCTCTATAGGCAGGTAATTTGGGCAATCATAGAGCTTCACAGAGCTCACCCTGTACTTTTCTTCCCTCTCAGAGGTCACTTTGTTGCCTAATGTCCCATATCTTAAAAATCATTGCTTCACATATATTGTCCAGTTTTTTAGTTAATTCAAGCAGCAAAGTGAATCTGCTTCCTGAAAATATGAAACAGAACTTCAGAGGTACAAGGTATCACCAAACCTGAAAACTTTCTCATTTGAGAATCATTAAGATCAATGTTGTTGCTGTTTTTAGGAGAGAGGGTCTCTCTGTCACCCAGTCTAGAGTACAATAGTAGGGTCATTGTTCATAGCAGCCTCAAACTCCTGGACTCAAGTGATCCTCCAGCCTCAGCTCCCTGAATAGCTGGAGCTACAAGGATATGCTACCATGCCTGGGTAAAAATTTTTGTTTTTTGTAGAGATGAGGGTCTTGCTATGTTGCTCTGACTGGTTTAGAACTCCTGGCCTCAAGTAATCTTCCCTTCTCAACCTCCTGGAGCACTGGGATTACAGGCGTGAGCCACCACACTTGGCCTAAGATCAAAGTTGACTGGAAACAGGCAAGATTCCCAACATGCAGTGCTCATATCCATGATCATACTTAAATGAACTAACAGCTGGGCTGTGATTTAAAAAAAAAACATAATTGGATACTTTTCTCCATTTGAGGAAAAATATCCAGCAGGTAGAGGGTCAATTGAGGTGAAACTCTCCTTAGACTCCTTTACCTTAAGCTGTTCAGCCCTGTCTCTGCCTGCCACAGCAAGCAGCATTTGCTGACAGTGGGTAGGATGAAAAATATGCATCAGGATTTTCTGATGCAAGAATGTTAGCACCATATCTAAGTGAGAGAAGCAGGCCCTGAATCCTGATGCTAGAGGGAACAAGAGGTAGGGAATCTATGGTATCCTTTGTTCACTGTATTCATTTTCTGTCATTCTGTAACCAATTATCACAAATTCAACATCTTAAAACAACATAAACTTATGATATCAGAGTCTTTGTGGCCCCAGACTCCAGCTGGGCTCAGCTGGGTACCCCTTAAGGCTTCACAAGGCTGCAGTCAGGGCTGTTTCCTCACCTGGAAGCCTGACGAAGGAAGAACCTGTTTCCAAGCTTGTTCATGTTGGCAGAAATTCACTTCCTTGAGCTGTATGACTGAGGGCCCTGCTCATGGTTGGCAATGAGCCCACACGTCCTCATCAAGCGAGCTATTCCAACCAGCCAATTACTTAAAGAGCAAAAAAGAAAATCTCTTGCTAAGTCTTCTAGGATAGAGTCTTAAACAATGTAATACAATTACAGGACTGATATTCCACCATCCCATATCCCATTGATCAGAATAAAGCTCATATTCCACCTGAACTCCAGGAGAGGGAATTACACTGAGGTGTGAACATCCACAGGCAGGGACTGGCAGCAGTCACCTTAGGATCTGTCCACCAAATGCATTCACTGCAATCAGCTTGGCAGGAGGAAAGCCATCTGACCCCACTGCTCTCCCTCTGTAGCATGACAAGAAAGAGGAGGGTCAGGATTCACTTAAGATACCAGTTTGAAAACCCAGGCATGGCTGTGAATCAGAAGAGGAACAGGAAATCTCTGCTTGACTGACAGCTCCAAAGCAACAGGCAGGGCCCTTTTTTAAATGAAGAAGGAAGAAGAGAAAAAAGAAACATCAAGCTAAAAGAACACAAACGACTCATAAACAACAGGTCCTCTCGTCAGCAATAAGAAACCCAGATACAGTTTAAACCTACAGTGCAGATGCAGAGCTTTCCCAAAAATATCTCCCCCATCCAGACGCACTTTATGACTGAGAACACAGCCATAACAAGCATTTGTGTGAGTTGTGACCTTGATCCTAGAGCTCCCCAACGCCTGCTGCTGGTACAGCGCCTACCATCTTTCAAGACAACTCATGCAGCATTGTCCTCTTGAAGCCCATCCGGACTTTCCTCCACTGGAGAGAGCTGACTGCCCCTTCCTTCATGCCCACTAGGTGGCCTGGAGGTTGCAAGAGAGCACTGATAAAACTGAAGTGGCCTGGAGGTTTGCAGGGCCGTCTCTTCCATTAGATTGTGAGTTCATGACATGAAATCCTTCTGATTCCTTTCCATGCCCTCGACTCAAAGGGCAAGACACAGTTAAAGTTTTCCATGCAAGCAGGATAGACAAATGGATGGATGGATCAATGGCTGAAGGGTGGGTGAGGAGATGGATCAAGGGAGAGAGGAAAAATGGAGAGGCTGGTTAATAAGTGGATGGATGAATGAATCACTAGATCCGTCAGGGATAGGTAGGACGAATAGTCCTAGCATACCTATTGGGATAGCACTTTCCAAAGCAGGTCCCGCTCCACACACACTCACTGCTCACACCAACTTCCACCCCACACACCCACACTGTTAACACTAATGCCAATACCATCTCTCCCTGCATGTCCCCATCTCCAGTGCTCTCCCAGCCCAAGTGGCAGTTAGTCACTTGCAGGCCCCACAGATGGCCTGGCTGCTTCACGCATCTTGCTTCCTTCCCTCAGCCAACATCTGTGTAAGACTCGGTATCCATGTCTCAACCTCTGTACAGTTTTCTCTAGATGCCTCTTCAATCAGTCCCTCACACCCCTTGTCACAGCAACTACAGAATGTGACTGCTTTCATTTGTCCTCCCCATCTGCCATCTAATTAGAGTTCCCTAAGAAGGATCTTGTCCAGATTATCACCATCCACTCAGGTTCCACACATGTGGGCATTTCCAGATGCTTGCAGAATATGTGAGGTCATCCATGTCCCGACTCAGAGGTCCCACAGGCTGAGAGGGGGCTAGAGGCACAAGTAGGTACTCAAAACCCTGAGCAGAGACAGGATATTACTTAATTTGCCCCAAGTATTGGCAGCCATGTTGAAGGCAAATGAACAGACTCCGTGTTCCCTCCCTGCACAAGAATGGGAACACAAGGAAAGCAGTGAGACCGCCCAGAATGACGAGGGGCTGTCACTGGACTTGCTTGCTTCTGTACTCCTGTGCCATGGGCCTAAAACACTATAGTGTCTGGATAATTGTTTGCTGAATAATTGACTCCAAGGAGCACATGGGCTGTCAGGGCCCCCACAGTGAGTCCTGTGTTGATAGGAAAGTCGGGCAAAGACAGGATGAGGACAAGGAGAGGGAAAGGAAGATAGATTCTTAAGTATGCCACATACTTAATTCTTCCAGACACAAAGTGAGTGACAGATGAGGGCCCTGAGGATCAAGTGTTTACGCACATCAGGCCCATGATACCACTCTCCTTTATATTCATCTCCCTTGGCACAACCCACCACCAGGAACTGTTCCTAATGTGATGACTGCCTGGAATAAGAGACATTCAAAGGAATGCCACCAAGAAGCACCTGGTGGTATCCCAGTTCACACATCTTTAGAGCCAAAGCCTCATGTCCTGAATGTCTCACATGGTGCTCAGTGATGTGTGTAAAGTAGCCATTCACTAAATGGTCATTGACGGGTGACTTACCCATAATAAATGTATGTAGTCAGCCCAAGGGAGGGAGAGAGTGGGATGGACCAATGTACTGGCTCCAAGAGGCAGGACAGCATAGCCAGAAGGAAAGCAGAGAAGAGGAGGCTTAAATTAAAATAGTCTAGACAATGTCTCTGTTTCCTCAGATTCAATTAAAACAGATAGACCAGCCGGGCTTGGTGGCTCAGCCTGTAATCCCAGTGCTTTGGGAGGTTGAGGTGAATGGATTGCCTGAGCCCACGGGTTCGAGACTCGCCTGGGCAACTTGGTGAGACCTCATCTCTCCAATAAATCAAAAATTAATCGGGCGTGGTAGCGCGCACCTGTAGTTCCAGCTACTTGGAAGGCTAAGGCAGAAGGATCGCCGGAGCCCAGCAGGTCAAGGCTGCAGTGGCCAGGAGCGTGCCACTGCACTCCAGTCTGGGTGACAGAGTGAGACTCCAACTCAAAAAACAAAAATAAAAACAAAACCAGATAGACCTGTACTCTTCATACATTGACTGAGACCACTGAAACAAGTCAAGGACAAACACTTGAACTAAGACATTGACAGGATATTGTGTTTGTAACTAGCACAGACCAACAGCATAGATCCACACGCACCCAGCAGAGCGTACACAAAAAAGCACCACTGCACACAGAACACAAGGAAAACTCCAACACCCTAAACAGGCACCTCTCCCATTGACAATAAGAACATAAATGTTGGTTGGGCTCATACATGTAATTCTAGCACTTTGAAAGGAAAAGGGTATAGAATCATTTAAGGGCAGGAGTTCAAAACTAGCCTAGACAATATAGTAAGATCCCATCTCTAAAAAGAAAATGTAAAAACTAGCCAGGCGTTGTGGCACATGTCTGCGGTCCCAGCTACCTAGAAAACAGAGATGGGGAGGTTGGTTGGGTCCAGGATTTCAAAGCTGCAGTGAGCCATGATCATTCCACTACTCTTCAGCCTGGGTGACAGAGACCTAATCTCTAAATAAATAAATACTCCATAAATATCAGCAGTCATACTGATGCAGCAAAAGTGAGAGATGCAAGAGTCAGATTATTCGAGAAAATGAATCACAGTGGCTGACATCTAGTCCCCCAGCCAACCACGTCTGGCACAGGGCTCTGTGCCCAGAAGGAGGTACTCAACCAATCTCTGAGAAATAACAGAACAATGGACAGAGAGTCCTGGGATATGCACGCTGCTCCTGCCCACCACACTCCAGGGCTTCCTGGGAACTTAACTCCACATTATGGACTATTTCTGTTCTGTTTCACTATTGATAATAACCTCAAAGCTACCAGGATACCCAGAAGTAGCACGTGGTGAACACTAGTGGTTAAAGAACAAACAGGACAATGTTCACCCAGCACTTAGCCTCCATGCTTTTTTTTTTTTAATACGTGGAGTGTATTCTAAAATGAGAACATAATTTCAAGGGAGGTTTTAGTCATCATTGAAAAGGTTTAGTCTTTTTGCCTCAGCAAAGCCAACAGAAAGCATTCAGACATTCTACTGCAGAACAAGCAGCAGCCTATCCCATCCTCCCTGACAAATCTCCATCAGATGCAAGACCAGGACAGACCAACCTTTCAGTTCATGATTTAGCATAATAATCATGGTAAACTTTTAGGTTCCTTGTCAAGGCCAAAAATCAAAGATCACCCTTTGGCTGGCCAAAGTCATAAAAGTAATAACATGACCACCTTTGTTCAAGGAATTTGTGAGTTACAAATGTCTGAGTTTGTGAATTGCAAAAGTCTAACAAGTCTCTTTCAGGAAACACCCTCCCCCCCAGGGTTAACCTAATCAGCCCTTTGTGATCTATGTGACACCAATAAACCCCACCATGGCAGCAATCATGTGACTAACTCACCCATCTGCCTGCTGTCCATCACCTGATGTCAGTACCTGTGCTTGCCTGCCCCTTCGTGATGACGTGGAGCAGACCACCATCCAATCACCTTAATGATCTTCCCCCATCAAGGGGAATGGTTAAAAGGACTCAACCACAAGCAGCCAATGGCCATTGCTAGACTCTGGTGTGGCCATGTGCTCTTTGAGTTATGGCTGTCGCCATACTTCCTGGCTTTGGTTCCCCCCCCCCCACCTTGGGGAGGTGAATCTTCTTTCTCCCTTCTCTCTCTAATTTACTTTTAAATAAACTTTTCTTTATTTGTCTCTTTGTGTCACAAATCTTTGCATTACTCGGATCTCTGGGTTACCGGTGCTGCGTCTCCCCTCACCCCTCCAGCCACTGTCACCTTCATCCTCTCCGTACCCTAACAATCATCATCATATTCAAAGACCTAAGAGGTTCCTAATCCCATTCTGACTGAAAAGTGTTTTTCATATTTCCTGCACTGAAAAACTAAACCCAGACAACTGGAAAATTCCCATCTCCCATAACTCCTTTGACTAGGAGTAAATAGCAGCTTACTTTTTCTTCTCACTCACATGAAGTTTGAGTATCCTTTCCTTGCTTTCTCTCCACTGTGACATTCCCAGGCTACTCTCAGGAACCATGTGTGGGCACAGCTGGTGTGTACCTCTTAGAAGATGCTGGATGTGACAAGACCCCCAAAATCTCTCAGCAACTATGGTGCCCACCCACTATGGTGCCCACCCACTGTCCAGCCTCCTAATCCCCAGCAACATTCACAGGGTGCCACATCCACATTCCCCCAACTCCATCTGAGAGAAGGTGGCATCATCCTCCCCTGTGCCCAGAGACTACTACTTTCTGCACTCACTCCCCAGCTATACTTGACTTCTTCCTCTCTCATCTCCCTCCACTGTCACTTTCTTTGTCTTTCCCACATGTTCATGTGACTTTCATACAAAATGCAATTTTCCACTCTAGAGATACTCTATTATCACATTCTTTCCAGTAGAAAACTTCCATTAAAGGTCTCCCGTACCACTCGGGAAATTTGGAACATCAAAGCCATTAATGATAGCAAAGACTTGTAACCAGTAATAAAATAAGAATCCTCCAAGTTCAAATAAATGAGAGAAGGGAAAGCTTTTCCTCATGGCAGAAAGTCAGCTAGTAAACAAAGACAGAGGTAGAGTTAGAAAACCACCATCAGCAACCATCACGGTTGTCAGCGCATAACAAAACCAAGCCATCAAGACACAAAGACTTCTGTGTGCATATTGAGGAGCAACTGAAGGCTTGCCAGATCTCAGAGAACCATCAAGTTGAGGTTCTGGATCTCCTTGTTGATTTTTTGCCTCAATGATCTATCTAGGGTTGTTAGGGGGTTATTTAAGTCCCCAGTTGTGATAGTGTTAGAGTCAGTATCTTTCTGTAGTTTCCTTACTAGTTGCTTTATAAAACCTGGTGCTCCTGTGTTGGGTGCATATATGTTTTGGACAGATATTTATTTTTTTGATGGGTTGAATCTTTTATTCTTATGTAGTATCCTTCCATATCTTTTTTAATTTTTGATAGCTTGAAGGTGTTTTGTCTGATATTAAAATAATTACTCCTGCCTTTTTGTGTGTTCTGTTTGTCTGAAAGTTTGTTTTTCATCCTCTGTGAGTCTGTGGTTGTCCTGTAGTGAGATGTTTCCTGGAGGCAGAGTATTGTTGGGTCATGGTTTTGTTTTGTTTTTGTTTTTTTGAGTTAGAGTCTCACTCTGTCGCCCAGGCTGGAGTGTAGTGGCACACTCGTGGCTACCCCGGTATTGACCTGCTGGGCCTAGGTGATCCTTCTACCTCAGCCTTCCAAGAAGACAGAACTACAGGCATGGGCTATCATGCCCAGTTAATTTTTTATTTAATGTAGAGACAAGGTCTCACCAAGTTGCCCAGGCTGATCTCTAACCCGCAGGCTCAGGCAATCCACTCACCTCAGCCTCCCAAAGTGCTGGGATTACAGGTTGAGCCACAGAGCCCAGTCGGGTCACGTTTTTTTAAAATCCAGTTTGCCATTCTATGACTTTTCAGTGGTGTATTGAGTTCATTCATGTTCTGACTGATTATTGAGATGTGAGAGTTTATCCCTGTCATGAGACTCTTATAAAGTTTTTTGTTTGTTTTAATTTTGGGGTTGATATGTACGGTTTCAATTTTGCATTAGCAATGTATGCTGAGTTGATTCTGTCTTCCTGAATTCTTGAGAAGTGTGTGGTCATTCTTTTTTTTCTTTCTTCTGTGCTTAATGCCTTCTCAAAGCATCTCCTGTAGAGCTGGTCTGAAAGAAGCATAAGCTCTTAGGGACTGGATGCTTAAGAAGGATTTTAATTCTACATCATTGATGAAGCTAGTTCAGCTGGGTAGGAAATTCTTGGTTGGAATTCTTTATCTTTGAAAAGTTTGAAGACTGGACTCCATTCTAGCCTAAAATGTTTCTGTAGATACATGTGCTGCTATTCTTATGGTCTTTTCCAGTAGGTAGTCTCATATTTCTTTCTCGCTGCCTTTAGGATTTTTTTCTTTTATACTTACTTTGTGTAAGCAAATTACTATGTGTCTACGGGTTGGACTTCTCATTAGATGCCTGGCAGGGGTTCTCTGAATCTCGTGTTTGGATGATCACATCTCTGATGAGATGAAGGATGTTTTATTGAATCACCTCATGGAACGTTTGTTCCAAAGTGTTCTCTATTTCCTTTTGTTTCAGGTATACTGATCAGGAGTAAGTTCCACCTCTTAATATAATCACATATCAGGCTTTGTTCCATCTTTTTAAACTTAATTTCTACATTTATAACAGATTGGGTTAGTTCCATATATCAGTCTTCAAGCTCTGAGATCCTTTCTTCTGCTTGGTTAATTCTTCTTTTCATGCTTGTCAGTTTATGATTTATTTCATGGACAATATTCTTTGTGATCAACATTTCTGTTGTTAATTATTTAATGTTTTCTTCTTGCTTTTCTTGGTTCTTATTCATCCTCCCCAAACATTCCTTGATCTCTGTATTAGTGGTCTGTGACCAGTCATTTTAAGCATTCTTCATTGTTTGAGTTTCAAAGTCTGTATTCTCCAACATTGTCCTTCTAGAGTTCTCTGTATCATTAATTTATCTTCATTTGCGATGGATTTTTCTTTTCTCTTTACTTCCATTTCTCAGTGAGAGGGGGAATAGTTTTCACTTCTGTTTGCTTTCCCCCCTATTCTTCTGAGGGTAGAGTCTCCATATTTGTTCAATTTTGAAGCTGGGTTGGGGGTGGAGAGCTGTGCTGACCTTTTGCAGTTTTGAGATTTGAATAAGGTATGTTGGGGAGTGCTAAGACTCAAAACCTGCCTGTAGATCACAATGTTTGCTGACTAGGATGTGGGCTCCTGGTACCCACTTCCCACCACTTCACAATATTTCCATTACTAAGGAAAAGAAAGAACTGAGAAAGAGAGGAGGAGAATAGACAATGAAGAGAAAGAAGTAGAGAAGGAAAAACAAAGAAGCCAACGAACAAATAAACAAACCAGCCAAAAAAGAGGGAAAAAAAACTAAAACTGACAATATGAAGATATTTTCACACTCATATATACCCATATGTGAAAAAAGGAAACAGAGAGGGAACAATACAAAATACACACACAGACACGCGCAAGCGTGCGCGTGCGCGCGCACACACTCACACACACACACACACACACCCAAAATATGCAGAGAGCAAGGAAAACTAAAAAAAGAATTTTTTTTTAACTTTTGTAACCCTTGAGCACCCTCTTGTGGCAGTTTATGAAATTTTGTGTTCCTTTTTCACTGGTGTGACCCAAGCACTGCCACTCTTGACTCGTAGCAGAAGGGAGGAGGCTCTGGCCTCTAAATTTGTCCCCCTGCTCACCATGGAGGACAACAGATCCACCAGTGTTCAGCCCTCCCATGTGTTCTGATCAGGTTACTCTCCGTGTGGAGTAAGGGGGCTGAATCAGTTTAAAACTCAACCCCATCTATCTGCTGTGGGCTGAATTCTTTGCCTCTGTTTGCACCCACAGTCCTCCAATGGTCCAGTGTGGGAGAATGGGGTGATTGGGTCTCTATGCCAGGCCTGTCCCTCAAAGAATAATGCACCTGGGGAATCCTCTCTTAGTTGACAGTGATCAGCCTCACAGAAATACTGAATTCACCCCTTAGTCTCAGGGGGGTGGTTCCACTGTTTAAATGGGCAGGTTGGAGGCTGTCTTTGCCCAGGTTCCAGAACTAAGGCAGTGCTGATGCCTCTGCATCCTCTCCTCCACTGGGACTTGGCGACGGATCCCCCTGCTGTATTTTCTCTGTGATCTCTGCTGCCAGTATCCAATCTGGCACCAGAGATTGTGGTGGTGAGCAGCTTCATGCAGAAACTGTCCCCCGCCACTTTCTTCCGGGTAAAGTCCCAAAGATAGTGTCAGCCTCTGGACAGCAGATCATGCTGGAATTCAAGTAGCAGTGCAGGAGCAGCTGCCTCAGCAGGAGAGCTCAGGTGGTTTGCTCCCATGTCCCCACTCTGTCAGCCACTCACACACCCACTTGCACGCATATTCGTCCTTATGCACAGTCTCTTATACTGAGACTCACACACTTTGACTGACTTTGTCGTCATCTTTGAATCAGACCAAACCCCAACTTCACACACAATACAAGTGGGCCACACCACAACTGGCAGGCTGTCACCAGGTGCCTCCTGATGGGACACAACCACATTCCCATGGCATCCCACCAACACTGCACCACCTGTATCTCACCACGAGGAAGCATCAGACAAACCAAATTAAGGGACACTCTTAAAAAAGCAAACTGCCCTGCAGGCTTCAAATATGGCAACATTATGAAACACAAAGCGAAGCTGAGTCACTGTTCCTGGGGACTGAATGCAATGTGTCACCTAAGATTTTCTTTTGCTACAAAGGACATTCTTGGGGCAACCAGTAAAATCTGAATATAGTCTGTAGTTACTAGTACTTAATCAATGTTAATGTCTAGATTTTGATGATAGGACTGTTGCTATGTAAGAGAATGTCTTTATTTAGAGTAAACACATAAGTCTCTGGGAGCAAAAATCACAACTCATCTCCACTACCCCATTCCCCCTCTGCATGGACTTGAGACGTCGCCTCCCCAGACTTCACCACACTAATAAGGCCCCCAGCCCCTGTGTTCTCAGGCTCTCTCTGAAGATTGAGATGCCCAGTGCTGTGGCCTCTGTGTCCCCTATAGCAAGAGACAAATCACCACCCTCTGCTCCCTCCAAAGCCCCTGTCTTGAGATGAGATGCAAAATGTGGAGCCTGGGCCTCACTGGACAGGGTACACAAATGCCAATTTCTGCCCCTCCTGACCCTCGTTTGTAACACAAACTTTTCTTAGTGCTCCTCATCTGTCTCTTAGAAACAGAGAGAAAAAAAAACAATTCCTGCCCCAAGAAAATCATTTCCCAAGGCTCTTGCTGATCCACTTTTTCTAGAAGACAGTGTCAGACAGCTCAAATCCTACTTACTGCTATCTTTCCTTCAATAAGTTACTGCTTTTGAAAGGGAGCTTAGACTGAAGGTTGTAATCAGTGAATAAAAAAAAAAATAGAATTGGTGAGCCCAGGAGTGGTTCTGAGCAGTGCAGACTACAAGCTAAGGAGAAGGAGCTGCACACTGTTGCATAGCTGGGAGTCAGCTGATGTCACAAGCGCTGATACCTGATTCCCACTGGTGGGGGCCGTGTCCACAAGGAGGCCTCCACCCTAGGCTTCCTAACGAGAATATCATGAGAAGATCCTTTTGGAAATGAAAGCACATCTTGACAACAGTCCACATCAGAGGAAACAAAAAAGGAGTCTATGTGGCAGTCAAGTTCAAGCGGCTCTTGGATCCAACATGGAATGGCTGTAGTGCACCATGCTCATGAGGACAGCAAAGTTCTAGAACCTCCTACTTATATGACAGAGGTCAGGCAAAGAGCAAGATGCTCTGAGCTCGCACAGCCTTTCTCAGTTCAGCCTGCAGGATGAGTGAACAGTGGGGTTCATTCTCCCAGGGACATCTGTGTAAGGTGACTGGGGTAGTAACCGTATTCAAAACACTTAACCAGTGAGTATCATGAAGGTAGCTTCCCCAAGCCATGCACAGGTTCCTCAGGGATGGGCCAGTCAGCTGCAGATGACTATGGCATGGGGAAGTGGAGGGAAATGAAGATCAAGCATTTGCCCATCAGGATGCCAACACCCACACCAGGGTCTGCATCACACTGCTGGGTTGACTGGTAGGGCACCAAGAACTAAGGAGGCCTTCCCATAAGGCATTTCAGTGGAAATGCATGCTGGTGGCTCTTCAGGTGCTTCTCATTCAACCCTTAGTGGTTCTACCATGGCAGGGGGAACATGTGCAGTGTGGAGAGCCAGTGGAGACCAAGGAGATCAGGCAAGAGGTCTGCAGGTGCCTCAGTAGTCAATGAGCAGGTGTTGCTCCCCAAGAATTGGAGAGGAGTAAGAAGACAGGTGTCAGGAGAAGCTCAGGCTCCTTGCTGGCCTTGCTCAGTGCTTGGCCTGGCTTCAGACTGCATGGGGCAGTGTAAGGCCTAAGAGCCCCAACTTGCTCCAGAAGCCAGGCTGCTCCCAGCAATGCTCTCCCCTTTTCTTGCCTGGCAGAGACCACCACAGTGTGGCTGGTGGCCAGGGCCATTGAATTTCCCATCACTGCAAGTCTCTCCATCTGACAGGGTCTCTGCTTCTTCCACGCCTGGCCCTGGCTTTGCAGCTGCTGTTGTCTGTGAGCAGACAATGGCAGAACAGACCACATCAACACTGCACAGCAGACTGTGTTCAGCTAGAACAATTACACATGTGTAGTCACAAGACAAGATACAAGTCCTTCTCGAGCTCTCTGTGTTCATACAGGGATAATGGGAGAACGGTTAGAGTAAGAATACCAAGTGGAAAATTATAGATTCAAGCTGAATTGCAGGTTTCCTCGAAATTAGAGGGGAGGCATCCAAGTGTAAAAAGGGAGTGGGCTTGGCACTCTCACACCTCTATAATTCAATCACTTAAACTAGGAGCTAAAAGCATTAATAGTTCTTAGAATGTTCTGTATGGATTAAATGAAGAGGGACACCTTCCCCATGCAACTTCAGCAAAGAGACCCTCGAAAGTCACGCTCTCATGCAGCTCCCTCCAGAACCCCCAGGAACCCAAGCCAGGAACAGAATCCTGGCTCTTGAAATCACCAAGCTCACTGCTGACACCAGTCACTGCAGTGCCATGTTCAAACATGTGCTGTCATTTGCTGGGTGTATACAATGGGAGGCTCTGTGCCTATTATCTCATCTGGGTCCCAAGACACCCTGCTGTGTCCCACTCATCCAGCAGGCATGGCACCATGTGCACAAGTTACAAGAGAAAAACCATGGGTCCAATTCTTTCATGCCAGTATGTGTACATGTGCCAGGGAGGGCAGGATTGATGAGAACAAGCCTTAGGGACCTCAGTCACCCAGGAAGCCTGGAAGGGAGAGGACATCTCTCTACTTGTTGCTGCAGCATGTTCCAAGGAGGACCACTGACAGGCTCCTTAGCAGAACGTGGCTTGGGTGGAGGCCACCCACACGGAGACTGGAGACTACAGTGGTGCACTACTCCACCCACACACACACACACAAGCTGCACTGAACCCAACTTCAAAGCCCGACTCCACATTCTACCTACATGACTTGGGCAAGATTCTCCTCTTATCCTCAGTTTCCCTGCTGGTCAAGTAGAAATACTATTAGTTCTGACCAAACAAGTTGCCAATGAGGAATAACTGAAGTAAAGGATGTAACTGCTTAGCAGAGTGCCAGAACTCTAAGCAGAGCTCAATGCATAGTGAGGTGCTCCTCAGTGGTCATACTACACATTGTGGTTAGGGCTTGACATTCCCAATGAACAGACCACAGGTGGGAGCTAACCTCCCCTGCAGGGTACTCACACATGGCTAGATGCCAGAGCTGATTCACACTAAACACACAAAGGGCATTCACTGGCACATCCAGAGGAGAATGCTAGGGTTCTCAGCCTGGGGCAGCCCTTTCCTATACTTGGATGGCTTAAGAAATAATTTGATGTATTTCTGAGTGCTTGCATTCACCTCTCCTCCTTCCTAGCAACTCACAAAAATGAGAAAACACTCTCCCCCCCCCCCCAAAAAAGAGAATAAACACTCAAACATACTCAGAGGAGAGAAAAGATAGGTATGAGAACTTGGAAAGCAACTGGACAAGGGGCTCCCACAGGGGACCTGAGAAAGCTAAAGCCCAGGTAGAACGGCAGAAAGCCGAGAGGCAGCCTGGCTGCTCCTAATGAACCCATCACTGAGAAAGTGTCAGCACCGGGCACCCCTGAAGAAGGCCTGGGGGGCCACATAAGTGTGGTCTGTAAGAGGCAGCTAGAGATCACAGCCATCCCTGTATATCCTTGCTCTCCCCACAGCCTGCCCCACCACTTTGTCACACATGTCCCCCAGAACACCAGAGCTTCTTCTTTGCAAATGGTCAAACCAAGGGTCTCTAGATGGAAGGACTCAGGCACAGCAGGGTAGACTGATTTTGTGCAGTGGCAGAGACCTGTGATTGCAGACAAGGCCTGGGTGACTAGAGGGCTGAAGAGCATGGGAAAGTCTCCACACCCTGAAGGGTGGACACCCCAGGGACCCACAGTCCAGAGTATGGAGGACTCAGAGGCACCATTATGAGTCTACCTCTGAAGACATGCCCTCCAATGCATGAGACAAATGCCTTTTATTAAAGGGTCACGGGTTTATGGTATAGAAAGGAAAACAACCTTTATGATTAACTGTCCTCACCCTAGCAAGCCCTGCCTGGAAATGTCCACCAGTAAATGTAGCCTATTCTGATTTTAAGAAGGACACTAGTTTCTTAAAATGAAGATGATAACACACTCACATTCTCTCTAGCAACTTGTAACCATGATCAGAAACAACACTGGGAATCATTTCCAAACCAGATTTGATGGCCTACATTCAAATCCAAAGCAAGTTTTTCTTGTTAAGGTCAAGGAGAATTGCTTTACTTGGATGTCTCTACTTACAATTTAATTAACTAGTCTCAGTTTGGCAATAAACCCTGAACATCAATCTCGGAATGAACAGTCACACAGATATTGTCATTAAGGAGAAAAGCATCTAGATCATGAGCTGGGGAGGCCTCCTGTGTTTGCATTTCATTACACACAGGATGGTCATCACTGTTTCCCGGTGGTAAACACACTCCACACTTGAGCAACTAAGAAGAAAAATGCTAAGCATAGTTTTGCTGTTCCTGTTCCCAGAATCTCAATGGTTCTGGGAAGGAAGAACCTGGTTCAGGTATAGTACAAAGAGACAGTGCCCAGCATCTCTGTGTTGCAAGGTCTTCTGCCTGGCACTACTCCCAGGTGGATGCAGAAAGAGTGGTTATTAGGAGCGCTCTTCCTCAGACCACCCCCAGCTCGGCCATAACTGGAGCATGATGTCTTTCTGAAGACTGTAAAGTGAGGATGGGGAGGGGTGACCAGATGATCTCAGAGGACCCTCCATTCTGAATAGCAAGTTTTTTATGATTCTGTGCTAAGTGCAGGACTGGAAGAAAGAACTCTCGGAACAACTGTTAATGCTCTGTCTTCCAGTGTAGGACAGAATGTCCTCAGTGGTTACAGATCAACCGCACATTAGCACTAGATCTTAAAAACTAAGCTAATCCTTTTGTCCTGTAGAGGATTTAAGAGTGATCCTACCTAAAGGCCACGACCCCAAGTACCTTGAGGAATCTCTACCAGTCCAAAATGGGATAGAATTGACCTATGGTTTTAAGAAAATAAATATCTCTCTACTTATTCAGAAGGAATACTTTAAAATGAGCTTAACTTGGGAGGAAAACACGAAGTATCAGAGAGGCAGTAAGGCCTAGAAACAGGAGAGGGCCAGGGAAGACCTCAATAATGAGGCCACAGTTGGGGGCAGAGAACGTGCCATCGCTGGGCTGATCCTGGGCTCTAATGGCTATTGGGAGCCAGTAAGTCCCAGGACTCTCTGACTCACAGGGTCTTCAATTCAGGTGTTAGCCAGTATTTCACAGTGGAACTGAACATTTCAAAGTACTCTGGTAGACAATGCATCCTTTGATTATCTTAATAACTTTGGGGTGGTAGGAAATATATTTGAAGACTGTCACTCCAGACCAAGGCTCTTCCAAAGAGGAAGCATTGTTCTTCTCCCAGTACAATGTCAACTGGTGGGAGAGGCCAGTGAGTGCAGGGGTTCATAGGTAAGGGCACAGGAAAGGGTGCAGTGCACTCAGTGGCAGGTGGGGGCCATTGACTTTGAACCAAGACAATTCTCAGATGTAAACAAGAGAGCTGACTGGCTAAGACTATTATCTAGTTACCAAACACTGTTGTCATTTATACTTCATATGCAATATTGCCTTCTGTCACTTTTACACGTGAAGTAGCAGTATCGCAGGTTGCATTGGTACAAATGATGGGGCTGTCTCACACATCTAAATGATCTATTATACAGATTAAAGGGCAGTAGGAAGGGGATTTGAGATTCTCGGGGAGGAAAAAAGCTTTGGAGAAGACCCAAATGAAATAATAAACATCTGGAGGGTAGAATAACTAACACAGAAATTGCTTCCACCATCCCCAAAGTATCCTCTTTGTAGGCAGGGGAGCTTCATCTTGAAGCTTTATTGAAACAATATATTGCTGGAGCCTTAATGTGCAGGCACTCTGTTAAACAATTCAACGTTTACTGAGGACACTCTACACACTGAGCATGGGTTACTGGGAACATCTGGATAAAAATGCAAGCTGTGCTCAAAGCAAAAAAGAAAGAACCACCACTTCATATTTCAAAAGGGCACATGCAACTTTTTTTGGGGGGAGGGTCAGGGTCTTACTCTGTTGCCCAAACTAGAGTTCAGTGGCACTGCAGCCTTGAACTTCTGAGTTCAAGTAATCCTCCTGCCTCAGCCTCCTGTGTTGCTGGGACTACAGGCACTTGTCACCACACCTGGCTAAGTTTTCTTTGTAGAAACAAGATCTCACCTTGTTGCTGAAGCTCACATTAAACTTTCTGACCTCCTCCCACTTCTCAGGGTCACATGGTAGATGGGACACCATAAAAGACAAAAGATGTTGGTCAAGAGTCCCAAAAGGAAGCACGGGAAGCAAAGTGGAGGAGATCTGATGGAGGATATGACCATAGGCATGGCTGTAGGGTGCAGCTCCCAAGGATATTCTGAGGCAGAGACAGGCAGGACCCAGGGCCCAAAGGACACTGCCGGGTTGCCCTCGTGGGTAGGAAGGAGCTGGGAAGGCTCCCCCATGTTCATACCAACCCAGCTGGGCAGTGCTGGAAGCAACCTGGAGATCATCCAGCCTATGGGGAAGCTGAGACCAACGAAGGGGCAGAACTCTTAAAAAGGGGATGGTAATACACTACTTGATAGTGTTATGAAAAGTCAACACAATAACACAGATAAGAAACTAAAAGCAGAGCCTAGTACACCGTAGGCACTAAATAAATGCTAGTTGCTATTACTATTAACAGGATGCATTTCAATGCATTACATCCTTGCCCTCTCCTTCCTGCAACTGCTGACCAGGTGAAGGGCTGTGATGCTCCACACAGTAGGTGGACATGTGCACTGGACAGAGGCTGCATTATAAAGAAGCCACTGCACAGACTGACTCCAAGATGTGAAGCCAAGGGAGACAAGAGAAGGGCTCATCCTACTCAGGGTGCCTTACAGGATGCATTACAATAGTGGCAACAATAGTAGCAGCAATTCAAGCTCTAACTTGGAGATGAAGGCTGAACTAGCACTAGGTATGTGTTCCTAATTATTATTTTTTTGATTACACTAAACTTTCTCTATTTCTTTGAATTTTTTTGTATTACATAATGCATCTCTCTTCCCCAAAATGCAACAAAATGTCCACTTAGATATGCAGTTGAAAGTACATTAAATTAGCTTGACTTAAGGAACTCATGATATCCACCCAGAGAGTGAGCACCAGCCAGGGATGCCCCAGAATCCTGGCTGCAGTAGGGTTTGCCATCTCAATTAATCCCACAGTCAATGCCACACATAGTCACTTGAGTCACAGAATGCACAGTATGTTCAACTGTGAAGGCCTGTTGGGCAGAAGGTCCACAGGAAAAGCCTTTGCCTGAGACAGGAGAACAGGAGCACCAGAATGCAGCACTAACCGGCACACCCAGGACGCCTCCCTGAAAGTCAACATGACATCCTGGATCTGACAGAACTGCAATTACACATGTGCCTTGCCTGTGTGTCAAGTCCGTGTGTTTCACATGAAATATCACTATCATTTCAAATGTTCAAATCAGTCATTCCAGGGCCTAATGAGGACGCGCGCTGGGAGAGACTGCTCCGTGGACTTGAGTGCAATGTTGATCTATCCTCCACTCTCGGGCTGCTTACCTTGTAGGGGTAATAAAAATATTTTCACTTGGGTGGTAATAAAGCCAAATCTAGTTTACCAGCTGTAACTAAATTCTATCTTGAAAGAATAAGTCAATTTTAACCTTACAATGTAGTCAAGGCAGCTTTCAGAGAAATATCATTAAAATCACATTTAACCTGAATTAAGAAACACAGGAAAGGGAAAATGTACACGTAGATAAAGCCATTTAATACATATAGGTAGAATTATTCCCCTGTAATGCATTTTGGTGTTTTTTCCCTTAAGGGTGAAAGTATAAAATATTAGCAATAATAATGGCCACAGTCACCCTTGGTCTCCCTGGGCTCGATCAGTATCCTCTACTCTAATAGGCCTCCCTGGGGGGCTGGAGGGAGGAGGATGCCCCAGGAGCCCAGGCTGGGCAGGGACCTTTGCAGCTCAACAAGATCCAATGCAGGCCAAGCAGACCCATCTGCTGTATAATTTGATCATAAAAATGATGATGATGATGAGGAAGAGGAGGAGGAGGAGGAGGAAGAGAACAGTGAGTACTAATACTGCATGAGGCTTGAATATGCCAGGCACTGTTGTAAGTACTTACAATATTAGCTCCCATGACCCTTTACACTTGGGGGAAATGATGGCTAGTACAGGGACATTAGGAAACCACTCTATAGTATTTACAGAACCAGAAATTCAACCCAAGTCTGCCAGCCTCCAAAGTTCCCACACTGCTACGTGATAGATAAAGGTATTCCAGAAACACCCAAGAACTATTTCTAATATGTCTAAAATAGAGTACATCACCTCTCTTCCTCTTCTAATCCACAAACTAGTCCCTTCAACCAAAATCTCTCTTTTCTGCTCATGGGTCGACATTTTCCCTGTCACTTAGCCACCAAAATTTTGGAACCCAATTTTCTTCTAGCCTACCAGAATCCCTGGGCAGAGACATGCTATCGCCAAGATACAAGCCTGCAGCCTTGCCCCTCACTGTGGCTCATTCTTGTTCTCTCCTTCCTGTAGCTGCTGACCAGGTGAAAGGCTGTGATGCTCCACATAGTAGGTGGACATGTACACTGGACAGAGGCTGTGTTATAGAAAAGCCCCTGCACAGACTGACCCCAAGATGTGAAGCCAAGGGAGACAAGAGAAGGGCTCATCCTACTCAGGTTGCCTGCAGGGTCCCCAGAAATGCAGAGCACACCCATGACTATCTGCATCTGGTGCCTCCTGGCTAGAATCTGAATGGGAAGGGCTAAGAGAGGGCAACCCCAAAATGCTCAGCATCCTCCCCACCAGCAAACTGAGGACAAGGCTCAAAACTTAATAAACTTAACAGACATCAGAGAGCGTTTATTTCTTGAACAGCCTATCGAGCCTCAGTACTCCTCGAGAATAGGCTTAAAGGCCACTTAAATTCACAAAATTGAAATGCTGGTGTTTTCGGGTGCCTTTGATTAAATAAGCTTCAAAGATTCCATTTCAAATAGAAAAATGAAGAGTCCTCTTTTTCTTCCTTCATGTAATTATTTTAATTTGGAAAATATGAAAAATTTGAAACTTGATTCTTCTATTCCACCAGCCCAAGACATGAGTCACACTTCTGCTAACGGATGATGATGATGATGATGATTATTATTTCTTCCATGAACTATATCATAGTTTAAACACACACACACACACACACACACACACACACACACACACACACACACACACTCACACATACACACGTCCAAGCTGTTAAGGACTGAATGTTTATGTTTCCTCAAATCAAAAATTCGTATGTTGAAGCCCTAATACACAGTGTGGTTGTATTTGGAGATAATACCTCTAAGTAAGTAAGTAAGATTAACTGAGGTCATGAGGGTGGGACCTTGATCCAGTAGATTACTGTCCTTATAAGAAGGGACTCCATTCATGACCCGCCTGGGGAACTTGGCGGCACCTCATCTCTACAATAAATCAAAAAATTAGCCGGGTGTGGTAGCGCGCGCCTGTAGTTCCAGCTACTTGGAAGGCTGCAGCGGAAGGATCGCCAGAGCCCAGCAGGTCGAGTCTGCGGTGGCCAGGAGCGTGCCACTGCACTACAGTCTGGGCCATGGAGTGAGACTCCAACTCCAAAAGAGGAAAAAAAAAAACCCAAAGTAAACATTTAGCCGAGTTCGGTGGCTCAGCCTGTAATCCCGCGCCTTTGGGCTGAGGTGAGTGCATTGCCTGAGCCCACAGGTTTGAGACCCGCCTAGGCAATTTGGCGAGACCTTGTCTCTACAATAAATAAAAAATGAGCCGGGTGTGGTAGTGCGCGCCTGTAGTTCCAGCTACTTGGAAGGCTGAGGTGGAAGGATTGCCGGAGCCCAGCAGGTCGAGGCTGCGGTGGCCAGGAACGGCCACTGCACTCCAGTCTGGGTGACAGAGTGAGACTCCAACTCAAAAAAAAAGGACTCTAGAGAGCTCACACTTGTGCTCCCTTGAGTTCTTTCTCCCCCCTCCCCACCTCTCAGAGACACATGCACAGGAAGAACTATATGTGTATGTGAGGACAGAGCAAGAAAGAAGACTTCTGCTACCCAGTCCAAGGAGAGTAGCGCACTCCAGAAACCAAATCGGCTAGAGCCTCTATCTTGAACATGTGGAACTGTGGAAAATAAACTTCTGTGGTTTAAGCCACCCAGCCTGTGGCATTTTATTCTGGCAGTCTGAACACACATGAGCCAACTTTATCTTTTGGGTAGGAAAACTTTCCTAAGGGCTCCTCTGCCTCTCCTGTGTGCTCCTACAGTGCACCTGTCCCTCAGTGACACTTATCAGTCACTGTCAGAAGTAGTTGCCTTTTCCTCTGTGTGCAATCCCCAAACCACCCCAAAGTAAATGCCCTGAAAGGTACTGGTCCATGTTCTGTGCCTGCACAGTGCCCTAGGCACAGCAGGCTGGCTGTGGCACACTGTCAATACACTTCAGAAGTACTCAGTGATAGCCCGAAACCAGGAGGGAAATCCCAGAAGAAAATTCTTAAGGGACTCAGAAGCTTTGGAGCCCCTGGGTCAATGTTGGTGTGACAGTGACATTTTCTCCTGATTCCAACATTGCCTCCTTGGCTCTAGCCTAAGAAAGGGGCCATCTGCAGGCCCTACCATGCCAGGTTCACTGCTAACAACTGGCTATTTCCTGTCTCTTGTGTGTTTTCTCCCCAACTACAAGCTCTCTAAAGGCCAAGGTCCTGTCTGACACTTGCTCCACACTTCCTACCTTCTGCTCAATCCAACATACTTCCTCCCACCTTTAAGTGCCACCATGAACTCGTGTGACTGGGCAAAAATAAAAGCACCCTAACTGTCAGGGAAGGTGACAAGAGGGTGAGAAATGGGTTTAGATAAAGCAGAGGTCAGGAATGGAGACCCAGAACAAAGGCCTGGAGTCTAGTTTTACACAGTCTGTGGCTACTGGAGAATAAGAATGAACAGAAATTCCTCAAAAGGAGACACACAAGCAGCCAACAAACATATGAAAAAAATGTTCAACTCACTAATTATCAGAAAAATGCAAGTAAAAGCCACAATAAGATACCGTCTCACACTAGTCAGAATGGCTATTATTAATAAGTCAAAAACAACAGATGTTGGTGAGATTGCTGAGAAAAGGAAATGCTCATACACTATTGGTGGGAATGTAAGCTAGCTTAGCCCCTGTGGAAAGCACGTTGGGGATTTCTCAAAGAACTAAAAACAGAATTACCTTTGACCCAGCAAACACACTGTTGGATAAATACCCAAGGGAGTATAAATCATTCTACCAAAGAGACACCTGCACTCATATGTTTATAGCAGCACTATTCACAATAGCAAAAACATGAAACTAACCTAGATGCCCATCAATGGTTGATTGGATTAAAAAGGAGATACACCATGGAATACTATGCAGACATTAAAAAAAATGTTCTTTTAAGCAGTGTGGACGTAGTTGGAGGTCAATTATTCTAAGCAAATTGACATAGAAACAGAAAACTGAATATTGCATGTTCTCTCTTCTAAGTGGGAGCTAAACACTGGGTGGGTACACACAGGCATAAGGATGGGAACAACAGACACTGGTGATTCCCAAAGGAGGAAAGAAGAGAAGAGGACAAGAGTTGAAAAAACTGCCTATTAGTACTCATCATCTGGGTGACAGGCTCAATACAAGCTCAAATCTCACCATCTCCCCCTACACACCCATGTAACAAACCTGCACATGTACCCCTTGAATCTAAAATTTAAAACATTACATTTAAAACAAATTTTTTTAAAGAATAAGAATGAGGAGGACTTGGAGGGTCTAGAGGCTATTGCACTAAGGGCCTGAGGGTGCAACTGTGGCTATAGCAGTGTGGAGGGGCTAGAGAGGAAGAAAATGCAAAGCTGACTAAGGGGGCGAAAGGCAGGAAGTCAGAACTTCCTACAAGATCAGATCAACAGGGCCACTGTCCTAGGTGGTCATGAGCAAGTCATCATGGCTGTGCTCACAGACTCGAGTAGCAAGAGGCCATCACCCAGGGTCACTGCCAAGAAAAATTCAGCTTCCTAAGGGGTAGTCTCCACCTGACTGTGAATATATGCACCAGAGTGGTCAACAGGTACTAAGCCAGCATTTCAGAGAATAATAAGTAAGACAGAAATAAGCCAGAAATTGATCAAAACTAATAAAAAGGAGTTTTTTTTAAAAGCAGCCACTTGGTAACCAGTCTCACCACAATGGCTGTGCTGTGAAAAGTCAGTTTCGTTTATTTATAGCTTAGTCAAAGCTCTTGGCCATAAACAAGAATCTCTTCTAGAGGAGGCAAGTTGGTCCTCTGACACATCAGGCAACAGGAATGTGTGACAGTCAATATACTCCCCAGGATAATGAGAAAATAAATGACCCCAAATATGGCAACCTATGCCAATGAGTCAAACCTATCTAAAGAGTGCACATGCAAACATGCATGTGTAGATATGTGTACAAGGATATGTGTATGTATATAAGGGTGTGTATATATATAGGTGTGTGACTAGAGTTGTGTGTGTGTGTGTGTGTGTGTGTGTGTGTGTGTGTGTGTGTGTAGCTGTGTGTGTAGCTGTGTGTAAGCGGTGTATGTCTATATAGTTATGAGTATGGTTATATAGGGGTATTGTGTATAGGTATCTGTATGTAGGGGTGTGTGTTTGCATAGGGATGGGTGTATATGTGTACAGAGGTGTGTAGGGGTGTATGTATAGGTGTGTGTATGCAGGGGTACATGGATATACAGGGGTGTGTGTGAGTATAGGTATGTGTTTATAGATGTGTGTGTATGTATATTTAGGGGTGTGTGTATGGATATACTTTAATTTCAAATAATCCATTGCATTTAAGGCCATATTCTCCTTGTCGTCTATAACCTCAAGGAGGGAAGGGCAGCCTGAAGTGCAGGACTGGGTTTGAATTCAACTCTGACTCACTCTGAACTCACCCTCAGAAGGGCTGACACATAAAATACAGGAGGCCTAATGAAAGCTGAATTTTAGTATGCGCCAAATCTGACCCAGGGCATACTTACATTAAAAAAAAACTGTTCATTGTTTATATAAAATTCAAATTTAACTGGGCATTCTGCATTTTCATTTCCTCAGTCTGGCACCCCTAACTCTTAGATGCTCTGTGGGGTTAAAAAAATTAGATAGGGAGATACCACTAACTCCAGTCAGGATGGCCATCATCAATAACTCAACAAACAACAGATGCTGGAGGGGACGTGGCAAAAAGGAAACACTTCTACACTGTTGGTGGGAGTGTAAACTAGTACAGTCTCTGTGGAAAACAGCGTGCCAATTCCTAAAAGTTCTAAAAATCGACCTTCCATATGACCCCGCAAACCCCCTACTGGGAATATACCCAGAAGAACTCAAATCACTTTATAAAAAAGATACCTGCACACATGTGTTTATCGCAGCATTGTTCACAAAAGCAAGAACAGGGAACCAACCATGTTGCCCATCAAAACAGGACTGGATTTTAAAAATGTGGTACAATACACAATGGAATATTAAGCAGCCATAAAGAACAAAATCATAAACTTCACAGCAACCTGGATGAACTTAGAGTCTATAATACTGAGTGATCTTTCACAAAAACAAAGAACTGAGTATCACATGTTCTCACTCATAAGCAGACCTTCAACAACTATCATAATACTATAAGGAAAGCATTGGCAGTAGTGGAAAACTGCGGGGGGCGGGCGGGGAGGCAGAACTGTCTGTAGTGGGAATCTGCTAAGGAAGGCGGAGTATACCTCATCAACAAAGGTACCTGCATAATGAACATTTGTATACTTAACCCTGAATTGTATCCCACATCTTTAAAATAAAAAAATTAAAAGTTAAAAAAAAATTAGGTAGGAAAAAGTTGTCCCTATTTTTTTTTTCTTAAAAAGAAAAAGAAAAAGCATAGTTTGGACAAGAAAACTAAGAAAGAACATTTCTGTTGGTTCATCCTGTGTACTTCCCTAAGTAGACCTAGCAATGGCTTCCATGCTGTTGTTAGTAATACTTTTGACCATTCATTAATGTCTTAGTTCAGATTGGCTTATCAACAACTGGGTTCCTCTGAAAGCCCCTCCTGACCCACCAGGGACTCCTGGTCTTAACCCTCTGAGAATAACTTGAGGGCAGAGACCACCAGAACCCAAGATGTCAAGAATTCCAAGAACTTCTCTCTGCCCACTTTCCCTCTCCTCCCCTGAAGAGGCCCCCAGCACCATCACTGTGCTGCCAGAAACAATCCATGAGCTTCCCTTTTAGTGCCAGTTTCACCTCCCACAGAACAATTCTCTGATCTATGAAGCAATTGTTTATGATCTATCTTAAGTCTTCTGAAAATGTCAAGGATAGACATGACCAAATGAACACATCTGCTGAGGTTGAATATTTTCAAATATTATTTTTAAATATTGAAATAAGTCTTCCATTTTTATAAATCAAAAAACATGGCAGATATTTCATTTATACAGACATCACCTATGTCACAAAAGATGTATAACACTGAGGGTCAGGGGATGAGTGCTTGCCCCAGAATTTGGGTAGAGGGGCTCTGACTCTAGTCTTTGTAAACGCCAGGTGCTGAAAGCCCACTCTGGCAGCCATTCTATCTTGGGGGTAATCAGGGATCATGTGATCCCAGAACACAGATCATCAGACATAACAGATGTAACAACAATGGGATGTAAAAAGGATGGTGATACAGTTTAGATAACTGTTTCCTCCAAATCTCATGTTGCAATTTGATCCCCAGTGCACCAGGTCCCTTGGAGAAACCCCAGAAGACAGGTCCTGGTTCTGCCAGCTGACGACTGATGTACTGAAGAGCAGAGGTCTGTGGTAGTATTGTCAAAAGGTGTAACCTGACTTCCAGCAAGATGGCAACGCGGCAGTTTGCTCTGTGAGACCCTCCACGAAAGAGAACACCCATACTCTCGCTCTCCCCCAGGGGCTGTGGCTCTCATTGTTGCCAGCCTGCTCTTCACACGCTGCTCAGCCGCTGCCTCAGCCGCCATCACCACAGTCACCCCACTCTTGCCTGACCGCACTACTGAAACCACCACCGCTGCTGCCACTGACGCCCCACCCCCCACCGGGAGCTAGGCTCATGGCACTCCTCCCACGCACCGCCGAAGCTGCGGCTGCCACCGCCACTACTGTTGTCTGTTCCCTCCCACCCTGGGCGGCCTCCGACTTCCGCCCAGCCTGGCCTGAGTAGCTGGGCGCTATGCTGGCCTGCACTGCCCAGCAGTCTCAGGCTGCAGGGGAAAAAGAGATCGGCTGGAGCTGTGAGACCAGCTTCACCCAGCTCAGCCCATCTCCCAGCTTGGGATCCAAGGTAACATCAAAATGGGAAGGACAGAAGCCCTTCCCCCTAGATAGACAGAGGCCAAATCTGAGTGGCAGATTTGGCAGGCAACCGAGATCTGAACCACCCTCCACAGCATACCAGGGGCAACTGACCCTAACCATGAACAATTCTACCAGCCTGCAATGAGAGCTAGAAATCATAGTCAAAAGGACACTGGACTCAGAGGAAAAGTCTCAGAGTGTGCTAGTTTCCTCTGTTTTAATTTTTTTTTTAATTCTTTGTCTGTTTGTCTTACTTATCTTTTTTCCCCCCTTTTCTTTCTCTTCTTACTGTTATCAATAACGTTTTGGTTCTGTTAGCTTACTGACTTTATTCTATTCTTTTTGTTTTTTTCTCTTTAGACCTCATCTTTGAATAGGGGAATAGTACACCAATAAGGAGGTTGGTTAACTTGTATGTCTGTATGATTATATGTTTTAGTTTTTTCGTATGTTTGTTGGTTTGTTTTTGTTATTGTTGTTTTTCTTTTTACTCGTATCTGTTTTTTGTCTCTTTTCATTTGTTAGTCGGTACGTTTGTCTGTCTTCCCTCTTACTCTTCTCCCTCTCCACCTCCCTCTTCCCCCCAACCCTGTTCCATTCTTTTCCCTTTTCTTACCTCATTTTGTTTTCAGTGGGTAAACCTATAACCCCACTGCATGGACAGATTGCAAGGCAGTGTGTAGTGGGTTTCAGATTATCCATATACCTGTCAGTGGATACTGGGATCTGCACATAGATTTTGAACCACAGCTCCCCTCCCAATTAAATCTCAAAACTGCAAAAAGGAAAGCCCCCAACCTACAGTCCAGTTCCAGAATTGAACAAAGTCAGAGGATATACATAAGGAAGAGTAGGAGATTGAACAACAGAAGTAAAAGCAACTCCTCCACTCCGGAACAAAAGAATTAAAGAAGACGGTGGGGGGGGAAGTGGTGAGGAAAATCTACACAAATGAAGAAAAACCAAAAGAAGAATATAGGGTCACACAGACCCCTGGGAGGTCAGACACTGAGAAAACAGACTTCGGAATGCAAACAATGAAAAGTCCCCAGAATGACTAGTTGCATACGACAAACCCAGACATCAAGACATTAATAGAGAGAATAAAGAGAATTGAGGAGAGACGAGGAAAATAGGAAGGAGCTGATAACTGAAATAACAGCAGTAAAGAATACCATGATTGAAATAAATAACAAACTAATAAGCATGGAAAGCAGAATTAACCAAGTAGAAGAAAGAATATCAGAGCTTGAAGACCAAAATACAGAATTAACCCAAACTGCCAAAAACATAGAAAAGAATTTTTAAAAGACAGAACAAAACCTTCAAGAGATGAACGATTATTTCAAGAGACCGATCAGAAGAGTAATTGGACTTCCTGAGGCAGAAAGAGAGACAGAGACCACCCTGGAATAAACATTCCATGCAATTATTTAAGAAAACTTCCCTCATCTAATCAGTGTTGCAAAAATTCAAACAGAAGAGATTCAGAGAACCCCTGCAAGACAACAAATGAGAAGACTAACTCCCAGACACATAATAATTCACCTAAACAAAGTAGGTATAAAAGAAAAAATCCTAAAGGCAGCAAGAAAAAAAGGTCAGACTACCTACCAGGGAAGACCAATTAGAATAGTAGCAGATTTATCTACAGAAACCCTTCAGGCTAGGAGAGCTTGGAGCCAAATCTTCAAAGTTCTCAAACATAAACAATTTCAACCAAGAATAACCTACCTAGCCAAGCTAAGCTTCATCAGTGAGGGAGAATTAAAATCTTTCCCAGACATCCAATCCCTAAGAACTTATGCTGCCTCCAGATCACCTCTATAAGAAACACTTGAGAAAGTATTAAACACAGAAGAAAAGAAGAAAAGAATGACAATGTTCTTCACAAGAGTACAGGGAAAATATGGAAAACACACATGAATCAGCACAAAAACCAAAGGAAAGACAACAAATAAACAGGAACAACAACAACCCTATAAGAACCTTATGACAGGGATAAACCCCCACATTTCAATAATTAGCCTGAATGTGAATGGCCTAAATGCACCACTGAAAAGACAGAGAATGGTGGACTGGATAAGAAATCATGACCCCATTATTTGCTGCATCCAGGAGACTCATCTCACTACAAGGGATGCACACAGACTCAAAGTGAAAGGATGGAAAATGAGTTTCCAGGCAAATGGATCACAGAAGAAGGCAGGAGTTGCAATCTTAATATTAGACCAAAAAAAAACCCTTTAAACTATCAAAAATTTAAAAAGATGCAAAAGGACACTATGTAATGATAAAAGGCTCAATCCATCAACAAGAAATACCCATCCTAAACATATATGTACCCAACACAGGAGCACCAGCATTTATAAAACAACTACTAAATAAACCAAAAAAAGATATTGACTCTAACACTATTATACCAGGGGACTTAAATACCCCACTGACAGCCCTAGATAGATCATCAAGGCAAAAAATCAACAAGGAGATCCAGAACCTAAACTTGACACTTGACCAAATGGACTTAGTGGATACCTGCAGATTATTCCACCCAACAACCACAGAATATACATTCTACTCATCACCACGTGGAACAATATTCCAAGATCGATCATATCCTTGACCATAAATCAAACATAAACAAATTCCATAAGGTTGAAATCTTGCCATGCACATTCTCAGACCACAGTGGAATAAAAATAAATATCAAAACCAACAACATTTCCCCAAAGTCCACAAAGACATGGACACTAAACAGCATGATGATGAACAACGACTAGGTCAACACTGAAATCAAAGAAGAAATGGAAAAATTCCTGGAAACAAATGAAAATGAAGAAACATCTTACCAAAACTTCTGTGATGCCATGAAATCAGCTTTAAGAGGGGACTTTATATCTCTACAAGCACACATCAAGGAAATGGAAAGATCACAAGTAGAGAACCTAACAAATCATCTAAAGGAGCTAGAAAAAGAAGATCACCAAAACCCCAACTTTAGCAGAAGAATCCAAATCACAAAAATAAGAGCCCAAATATGGGACCTAGAAGACAAAAATATCATAGAAAATATCAAAAGAACAAAAAGCTGGTTCTTTGAAAGAATTAATAAGATTGATGGGCCCCTAACCAGAATGACCAAGAAAAAGAGAAAAACAAAAACCAAAAAAAAACCAAATAAACACAATCAGAAATACAAAAGAACAATCACAACTGACTCCAAAGAAATATAAAGGATTATCAGAGATTACTATGTACACCTATATGGAAAAAAACTTGATAACTTAGATGAAACGGAGGACTTTCTGACATCACACAACCTCCCCAGGTTAAAACAAGAAGACATCGAGACACTAAATAGACCAATAACAACCCAGGAAATTGACTCTGTCATACGAAAACTACCTACAAAAAAAAAAAAAGCCCTGGACCAGATAGTTTTCCAGCAGAATTCTACAAAATGTACAAAGAGGAGCTGATACCAATCCTATTTAAAGTATTCCAGGCAATTGAGAACAATGAAGTTCTCCTCAAATCATTTTACGAAGCTAACATTACACTGATACCCAAACCAGGTAAAGATCCAAAAAAAAGAGAACCACAGGCCAATATACCTTATGAACATAGATGCAAAAAAAACAAGATTCTAGCAAATCGGATCCAAAAACACATCTCAAAAATCATCCACCATGACCAAATAGGCTTCATCCCCAGGTTGCAGGCCTGGTTCAACATTTGCAAGACCATAAATGTCATTAAAACATCAACAGATGTAAAAACAAGAACCACGTGATTATCTCATTAGATGCAGAAAACTCTTTTGATAAAATCCAGCATCACTTCTTGATAAAAACCCTCAAACACCTAGGTATAGAAGGAACATACCTCCAAATAGTAAGTGCCATCTATGACAAACCCACAGCTAACATGTTGCTAAATGGACAGAAACTAGAATCATTTCCCCTGAAAACTGAAACAAGACGAGGCTGCCCACTCTCACCCCTCTTGTTCAATATTGTGTTGGAAGTCCTAACTCAGGCAATTAGACAAGAGAAGGAAATCAGGAGTATCCAAATAGGAAACAAGGAGATCAAGTTATCCCTCTTTGTTGATGATATGATCCTATGCCTTGAAAATCCACGAGAATCTGTCAAAAAGCTGATTGCACTGATAAAGGTCTTTGGGAAAGCCTTAGGGTACAAAATAAATGTGCAAAAGACAGTTGCGTTTCTTTACACCAACAAGCAGGCAGAGATCCAAATAAAAAGCACAATCCCATTCACAACAGCCACCAAAAAAATGAAATACCTGGGCACCTTCCCAACCAGAGAAGTGAAAGATCTTTACAATGAAAATTATGAAACACTGCTTAAAGAAATCCAAGAAGACACAAACAAATGGAAAAATATTCCATGCTCATGGATAGGAAGAATCAACATTATTAAGATGTCCATCCTACCAAAGGCAATCTGCAGATTCAACACAATACCCATTAAGCTACCAACATCATTCTTCTCAGAACTGGAAATGACAATTCAGAAATTCATATGGAAATATAAACGACCATGAATAACTAAAACAATCCTTAGCAAAAGAAACAAAGCAGGAGGTATTACACTTCCAGACTTCAAACTTTACTATAAGGCTACAGTAATCAAAACAGCCTGGTATTGGTACAAGAACAGACACATAGACCAATGGAACAGGTTAGAGATTCCAGAAGCAAACCTCAATTCCTCAACCAACTCATCTTTGACAAAGCCCCCAACAACCGCTGGGGAGAGGAGAACATATTCAGTAAATGGTGTTGGGAAAACTGGCTGACCACATGCAGAAGATTGAAACAGGACCCCTACCTATCACCACATGCAAAAATTAACTCTAAATGGATCAAAGATCTGAATGCAAAACCTCAAACTATAAGAATCTTAGAAAACACAGGAGACACCCTCATGAAAATTGGAACTGGGAACCCAATTCCTATTCAGAACCCTAAAGGCCAATACCTTAAGAAATAAGACAAGTGGGACCTCATCAAATTAACGAGCTTCTGCAAAGCAAAATAAACCATCAAGAGAACAGAGAGACAGCCCAAAGAATGGGAAAATATACTTGCCAAGTGTTTATCCGACAAAGTCCTGACATCTAGGATCTACAAGGAACTCAAACGCGCCAAAAGAAAAAAAAGCAGCCCCTTTAAAAAGTGGGCAAAAGACATGAATAGACACTTCTCAAAAGAAGATATACAGGCAGCCAATAGACACATGAAAAAGTGCTCAGCCTCACTCATCATCAGAGAAATGCAAATCAAAACTACATTGAGATACCACCTAAGCCCAGTAAGAATGACCATCATTAATAAAACATACAACAACAGATGCTGGCAAGGATATGGAGAAAAAGGAACGCTTCTACACTGCTGGTGGGAATGCAAACTAGTACAACCTCTTTGGAAGACAGTCTGGCGATTCCTGAAAGAACTACAAATTGACTTTCCATATGACCCAGCAATTTCCCTATTGGGAATATACCTGGAGGAACTCAAATCATTCTATTAAAAAGATACCTGCACATGTATGTTTGTTGCAGCTCTATTCACAATAGCAAAAACATGGAACCAACCGTGTTGCCCATTGAAGCTAGACTGGATATAAAAAATGTGGTACAGCTGGGCTTGGTGGCTCAGCCTGTAATCCCACGCCTTTGGGAGGCTGAAGTGAGTGGATTGCCTGAGCCCGCAGGTTCGAGACCCGCCTGGGCAGCGAGACCTCATCTCTACAATAAATCAAAAAAATCAGCCGGGCGTGGTAGTGCATGCCTGTAATTCCGGCTACTCGGAAGGCTGAGGCGGAAGGATCGCTGGAGCCCAGCAGGCGAGGCTGCGGTGGCTGGGAGCGGCCACTGCACTCCAGTCTGGGCGATAGAGTGAGACTTCAACTCAAAAAAAAAAAAAAAAAATGTGATACATATACACAATGGAATATTATGCAGCCATAAAGAAGGACAAATATATGGACTTTGCAGCAACTTGGATGGATTTGGAATTAATCATACTCAGTGATTATCACAAAAACAAAAAACAGAGTTCCATATGCTCTCACTCATAAACAGACCTTGAACAATTATAATGCTATAAGAAAGCGATTGGCAGTAGTGGGAAACTGTCCGGGGAGGGGGATGTGATTGGCAGTTGAGGGAAACTGCTAGGGAAGGGAGGAGCATATCACATCAACAAGGGTTCCTGCATGATCAATGTTTATATACCTAACCCTGAAATGTACCCCACATCTTTATGATAAAAATTTAAAAAAAAAAAAAAGGTGTAACCCAAAACTAAAAAAAAAGAAACGTAATCCCCATTGTTGAAGGTGGGGCCTAGTGAGAGGTGACTGGTGGATGTGAGGGTGGATCCCCCATGAATATTGGATTGGTACCATTCTCACAGTAATGAGTCTTGCTCTATTAGTTAATGCAAGAGCTCGTTGTTTAAAAGATCCTGACACCTCCTAATGTCTCTCTTGCTCCGGCTCTCACTACATGATATGCCTATTCCCACTCTGCCTTCCACCACGACTGTAAGCTTTCTGAGGCCTTACCAGCAGATTTTGATGCCATGCAGAAATGTAAGCCAAAATAAAGGTTTTTTTCTTTATAAATTACCCAACTCGGGTATTTCTTTATAGCAATGCAAAACAGACCAATACAAATGTCATTAGGATTCACTGCAAAAATACAAAATTTCACTTTCAAATATACATAAGGATTCTAGGTATAACATGGAACAAAAATTTCATGCTTTGAATGCTGAAATTCTATCAGTCAGTTGGAGCATTAATGTATATTTATTACTGCAACAGTAAATTACTAAATAATTGTTCCAAACTGTTGATTTTACATACAAAATTCTTTGCTAAGTAGGGAACAGATTGACAGTTAATGCAAATATTGAGAACATATTAGCTCGATAACTTTAGAATGAACACCATATCCTCTTTGAGCCTACAAACACACATAAAAATTTAAATAATACAAGGCACAATAATACCGATTCAATGACATCCTCATTCTATTTTTTTGGAGTTGTTTGACACATAAACTTTAAAATGTATATTTAATTTTTAGTTATTTAATTCTACTTAGCCATGAGCCTTGTCTGGAGAATTTTCAGAAAAAATTATTCTTCCCGAACAAAAATGTCAAGTCCTTAAATTTTCCCTACTGAAATATTTCATGAGATTGTATAAAATAATTAAATTGTGGATAAAACTCTCAATTTATGCTCTTATCTCTAAAGTTATTTCTATGCTGGTGACTGTAGGGCTCATTAGTGTTGTCCAACAAATAACTCAAAGGCATTGATAGCTTCTGGGAAACTGAGACTTTAAGCAAATGACATATAATTTAAAAATGTACCATAAGCTAATTGATGCAAGCACGAATTAAGTTCCTATAGCATATTTCTGGTCACAAAAACATTATCAAACTTCTAAATAAAGACCAAAACATTTCTAATATCAAACATGAAAATAAATGTGAGCTATACATACATCTAAAAAAGATTAATGAAATCAAGCAAGATAATTATTTACCCACTTTTTGGTGAATCAGTCAGTGACAGTAGTCATAGTGGTGGTGGATTAAATCCAGGAGTAAAAGTTTGCAGAGAAAATTGTAAAAAGCATCTCCTCCCATCACACAATTCACAAATAAACAGACATGTCAAGTTCAATGAGCACTTTCTTACCACATTGTTTACTGTCATGCATGTGTATGATTACTATATTCTTTACAACAGATTTTTATTTTACAATAATTTGTACTCACTAATCCCTTTTCCAATATGCTTATTCCAGCTCAAGGTCTTGGGTGGATGGAGATTCTCCCAGCAGCTCAGGGCACAAGCCAGAAACCAGCCTTGGCTGCCATACCATCGCAGGACACATTCACGTGTGGGCACATGGGCACACGTGCACACACAGACACACACACTCAGACTAGGACCATTTAGACACGCAATTCACCTGAAAGGCACAGCTTTGGGATGTGGGAGGAAACAGGAGTACCCAGAGAAAACCCACAGAGACTTGAGAATGTATAAACTCCATCCAGACAATGGTCCCAGCCAGGAACCAATTATTTTTCTCATCAACATTATAATGAAACAATGTTGAACCAAACGTTATTAGAGGGCCTGCTATATAGCAGAACAAAACAGCACAGCATTCAATGCAAAAACTGAAATATCAGCCTCCTACTGTATGGTCCAGGAAGGCCTTCTGGAATAGCCCACTCTCCAAACACACACACCTCTCTGCTCATGGGTCCCCTCCAAGTTCTGCAGACACAATCTGCAGAGACAAGCATTCCAGGCTCTACAGGAGAAGAACAGCCAGCGCAACAGCACCCCGGAGAGGTCCACCATTGCTCCAAACATTAGAGGCATGATGGTAAGTAAGATGGTAAGATGGTGAAGAGCTAGCTATTTCGTGCACTGATGTCTCTGTCTCACATGTTTACAATCAGCTGTGATGGTGGATGGTTCTACAGAATCAAATGATGCTGGTGTGGATTTCTCTGAATAACTGCTTCTATGCATATGCCTTCCAAGAAATGTCTATCATGCAAGGGAAGGAAAAAACAAGGGTTTAATCTCTCCCCAAGAGAGAAAAAAGGAACTACTGAGAACAGATTAAGAAGCCAAATAAGCCGGGCTCGGTGGCTCAGCCTGTAATCCCGCGCCTTTGGGAGGCTGAGGTGAGTGGATTGCCTGAGCCCGCGGGTTCGAGACCCGCCTGGGCAGCAAGACCTCATCTCTACAATAAATCAAAAAATCAGCCAGGCGTGATAGCGCATGCCTGTAATTCCGGCTACTTGGAAGGCTGAGGCGGAAGGATCGCTGGAGCCCAGCAGGTAGAGGCTGAGGTGGCCGGGAGCGGCCACTGCACTCCAGTCTGGGCGACAGAGTGAGACTCCAACTCAAAAAAAAAAAAGAAGTCAAGTAAATGTAAAAAAAAAAGTGTTAGATGGGGTTTTGAATAAAGGTAGCCCCATAAAAATCTCAAGCCCAGCCCTGTTTTCTCAGTGCTCCTGCCCTAGCCTCTCTCACTGGAACTATGCAGCAGCTCCTCCCTGTGTTCTCCCAGAATCCAGACTCAGCCCCTTCATTCCATACTGCCACCAGCCACCAGAGTGTCCCAAGAAAAAGCCTCCTTTTCCCACCTGGGGTGGGAGGTGGCCTGGTGGAAGTGACTAGCCCACACCAGTCATTCACTTGCACAGAAGCTGCTTATTCCACTTCCAAGGTCAAAATAAAATGTTGTTTGGCAGAAATGAGAACTCTTTAGCCAGGTCCTCACCAAAAACCTGTGACAAGAATTCAGTTTCCACAAGGCAAGTAATTGCTAACAGGATTCTGCTACGGTCATAGCTGCTATTCATCCGGGAAATCCCAAATCCTTTTCCATATCCCAGTAGCCAGTGCTCCGATTGATCAGATCTTAGATGTGTTTTCGGTATTTTCCCATCCAGGGTGGGTCTTGTTCTTCTGGTGGTGATTTTATCTAATTCTATTTACCCTAAGCTGCTCATATATTCATTCCTTGTCTCTACAGACTGTTGGCACTGGACCACCTGACTCTCCCCACAAGAGGGATTTGGGTGTTGATTTCTCTACTTACAGGGGATTTGAAGTTCATAGTAACTGCTGTCTCCTAGTTATGCTGCAAGGGTAGTTTTGTGTAGTTTTATTTGCTTTCCTTCTTGATTTATACAATTTTTTGAGGCAGTGTGAAACAATTCAGATTTATATGAACTGCTGAAATTTCACATTGCACTCTTTTGTAGGTTGTTTGATGGATATAGACTCTAGGGTGACAGTTATATTCTTTCAGCATACTGAAGATATCCTCTTGTACTTTTGTTGAGAAGACTTTTCTCAAAAAATTATCTTTCTTTTCTAGTTCTTAAAGAATGTCTTTTTGTGATTAGCTTAATTAAATTTACTATAATGTGTTTATGCAGAGTTTTCTCCTCGGGATTCATTGGCCTCTTAAATCTGTGAATTGGTGTATTTCAGTAGTTTTGGAAAGATCTCATCATTATTGCTTCAAATTCTCACTCATTCTTTCTCTCTTCTCTTTATGACTCCAAATAAATATATATTCGACTTCCTAATTATACCTTCTCTTACTTTCTGTATTTTCCATACTCTTAACTCTCCATGTTTTACTATGTCTATTTTCTTCCAATCCATCTTGACTGATTTTCTCTTTAGCTGTGTCTAATTCATTAAACCTATCCACTAAATTATTACTTTGGCTATATTTTTTAATTCCAGAAGTCCTATTTTTCAAATCTCTTATGCAAAATTGTATCATTTCTGACTTCTTGAAGACATTTTCAAGCTTCTTTTATTTCTTCATACATAGTAAGGATAATAGTTTTATGCTATGTGTCTAAGAATTACAAAAGCTCAATATTTTGTGGGCCTCACTTAAGAAGTCTTAAATGTGTGATCATCCTTGACTATGTATAGAGTTATTTTATTTGGGAAAAAAAAATTATAGGAACAATTTGAACTGTAATTTCATCCAGAAAAGATTTTGTTTTGTTTTGCTTCTCATAAGCATTCTGGAGACTCCAGTACAGAATCACCATAACTGAGGTCCAAACCACCCTGGTTCTCCCAGGTGATTTGAATCTAGATTGTAAGACTATATGAGGGCTGTATCACTTTCACTTTACCCTGATGGGTCTCAGAAACCCTATGGGCATTTCTCAGATTCCCCAATCTAAGTAAGCTAGGGTTTGACCCATTTACTCCATGAGCCTGCCAAAACTACAACTCACTTTGGATCAGCAAATGCCCTTAAAACAACAGTGGCTTTAGTGCTGGGCATCTCTCTCTAGGTCCTAGCATTCTAGTCCAGGAAGTCCTTGTTATCTTAATAGCAGCTCAATGCTTTAAAGAATTTTTTTCCTTTCCTTTTTCTTCATTTTTGTTTGTTTGTTTGTTTTTGTTTGTTTGTTTGCTGGCTTTAAAAATAGTCCTGTGGCCAGGCACGGTGGCTCATGTCTATAATCCCAGCACTTTGGGAGGCAAAGGTGAGAGGACTGCCTGAGCCTCCCTAAGGTCATAGCTGGAGTTCGAGATCAGTCTGGGAAACATGGCGAGACCTCATCTCCACAATAAATTAAACAAAAAAATCTATCCAGTGTTTTTAGTTGTCTTTGGTGGGAAACTTGGTTAGAATTATCCAGTCATCAACTACTGGAAGTAGAAGTTTCTCCTACTCTCAATGTTTTCTTTAATTTCAAATTAAGTGGCTCAAGTCACCATCTGTCATTCTGTGGAAGTTCTACAGGGGATTTCCCTGGGGTTTGTCCTCAGCCAGCTTGCCTCTCTCTTTCTTTACTCCTCACCCAGCACACACTCTTGAAGGCCGCTGCCCATCCTCCTTTCCATGTGGCTTCCCTTATAGACACAACCCTTCTTCTTTATTCTCACACCTCACGTCTACACTGCAGATTTTGACTAACAGTTTAAAGATGACAGAGAGAGGCTATGGAACTACTCAAGATAGTGCTTTTTAGAAATTCTTAAAAGTGCTTTTTAGAAATTCTTTAATCACTCCTTTTCACAAGAAAATAAAATAGTGATGTTGCCCCTGTTCTGGGATTCCCTTTTACCACCTCACTAAGCTTCTTTCTGTCCCCCCAAAGACCTTGCTCCTCCCTCTCTCTCTCTGATCTCTCCTGATTATTGAGTCTTTATCCTTACAAAACTACCACTGAAACTCTCAAATTCCTTTAACCTTACTTTGTAGAGCAATTTAGCTCCTTTTTAAACTAATCTCATCTGGGCCATGTCCTTAAAATCTCACCTTTCTTAATCAACGAGTCTATGAAGCTGCTTTCCTTCACTGGAGTGTGAAAATTTTCTTAAATAAATGCTCTTCTTCTGCTAAAATGCAGAAATGAGGCAGAGCTTTTTGCTTTCCTTTTTTTTTTTTTTTTTTTTTTTGGCAATTTTTTCCTAGAATGTCCTTTGCCCTTAATAAAATCTTTACTGTCCCTGCACAAGTTCCAAGCCCACAAATTCTTTCTCTGGGAGGTTAATGATGAAATAGAAGAGGGAGCCTTGTGTCGCTGAGGCCTGAGGATGCTTCTCCCAAACAGTTCCTGAGGGATGATGGCTCCCACAAGTCAAGAGTCCATTTCTGTCAATTCTGTATACTTCCTGCTTTGAAAGCCTGGATATTTTTATTCTGAGGCCATCATAGAAATTCTTTAAGATTTCATTAGACTAACAGGAACTAACATTATAGTTTAACCTATTATGCCAAAGAATCTCTGTTGCCAAGAACTGATTCTTAAAAAAAAAAAAAATTTGCAGGATGAAAACGCCCTACTCAGAAGTTGCACTGAAAATAGAAATATGATTTACTAAAAAGTACAGATTTGATTCGGGTTCCTTTGGTTGTTGTTGGTGCTCTTTTAAACAATCATCTAGCAAATCCACAATGTGCTTCTTTCTGAACCACAGCACCAGAGAAAATCAATTCAAGTATTTCCCAAACTGCAGCACTGGAACAAACGAGCCCTAACCACAACTTTCTAACCTCCAAGAAAATATAAAATATGCCTTCTAAGGGACACAAGAGGCAAAGCAGAACCTGCTAAGAAAGTGTAATTCACATCTATTGCAAATCATATTTCAAAGAACTAAATGAGACTGGGGAACACTTGTGAAATTGCTGGTTTGAAAGAATAAAAAAAGTCCAGCCATACTCAAACAAGATCTCACTGTGAAGCCTACAATAAATGTCTGGAAGTGCACTAACAGAGGCAAAAAACCAGTATTTTGAATTGATAGGTTGAAAAGTAGCTAAATTTAATACTGAATCAAAAAAAGTATGATTGGAAGAACTGTATAAAACTTCATAATATGGAAATTAGGTAATAACCATTAAACACAAAGCTAAAAATCAGATTCAATCAAGGAACAAAATGGAGTTTATAATTTGTATGACTCCATTTTATAATGTCATTCAGTGGTTTCCCAAACCAAGTGCTTTTCCTGTGATGACTGAGGCTACAGTTTTCCAGGCTAAAGGTACAGTGAGTGGGAAAGCATCCTAGATAGAAAAATGATGTACAAATGCAGAGAGCAGAGTACCAAAGGACTGCAAACAACCACTACACTACAGTAACCTACAGGCACTCAGAGGCAGGGCACTGAAAGGCATTTGGCCAGGTCTAAGTTTTAAACAAAGTACAATTTCTCTGTACCTTCAGTGAAATAATTTGCCAGGCTCACAGGGGACTCCTTTTGAAAGAGCATGTCTCTTCATACTTCATCACTGACCAACTGGTATCACAAATATATGCCTGGTTCTGGTTGGCATCACTTTGTTAGTGCTCTGTTCATTAATTTAACAAACTATCAGGAGAATATGCCCGGAATGGGCAAGCATTATCTCTCAACTTTCATTTAATTAAACTCTGCTATTGCAATATGACAGTCAGCACATCGCAGGGGGAATTATTTTAAGGATGAAGGTAAAAAGTATTTCAAAGCCCCCACTTAAATATGAAAGCATAATCTAAAATTGCCTGAGCACACACTATAATTTTTCTATAATATTAAAGATGTTATTTCCATACTTGGTAATTAATTGGATTCCATGGAGAAATTATTCTAGCATCCTTGATAGAAAAATGATGCACAAAGGCAGAGAACAGAGTACCAAAGGACAGCCATAAACAACCACTCTGTCGTCCAGATTATGACAATCACCAGGCTTAATAAGGAGTGAGTGCTGCCGGCTTCTGGTGCACAAGCATTACACTCCTGCAAAGTGAATGCACTGAATTCTGATTATATAGCCTTAATAAAAAGAAATGAGAGCAGCTCATGCTCCAGCGGCTGCCTCACAAGGATGCGCAGGAGTGATTCTGAGCAGGCTGGAGCGTCACTAGCTGAATGAGGACAGCCTCCTCTCACGCTGAAGGCTGGGGAGGCCACAACCCTCACCCTCAGAGAGAGGGCTGCTCAGAAAGTTGGCTTACCATCAATCCGGCTCACGAGCTCTTGTAACATTTTCACTTTCATTTGAATCCCAGGTTGGGCAAAAGTGTAGTTGTCCTAAGGAAAAAATAATAACATGTATCATATGCATATAAAATAAAACATTTTCCAAAGGGGAAAAAGGCAGTTGGAATAAAGATGAACAGTCTTATAACAGAAGGAATTCACAAACGGCTAGATTTTATCTTGAGAAATAAACAAGAGGACGCACACTGGCCAACAAGCAGCGCTGAAGAATCTTATTTTGAGGAGGGAAAGCCCGACATTTCCTGATGTCAGAGGATGAGCATACACATCTCAGGAATATAAAATGGCACACTTCTATATGTAAAAGAAAGATATTTGCACTTAAATTGAACAAATGGGCACCCATGTTATAGTTCATGGAGGAGAACTGTCTATACAAACTGACTGCCTGGCCGCACACCTGGACCCCACACTCTTAGCACTGCCAGGAAGCCAATGGGAAGTGACAAATGAGCCAGCACTGACAGCACCAGCATCATGCCCCCAACCCAAGTGATAATTACAGGGTCAATGCATAGGAGAAAAAATGAGCATTAGACTTCACTCTCAGAGATAGAATTGGGTGAACTCAAGTGAAGTTCATAAACCAAGATAGGAAAGTCTATAGCATCAAGGTGTTGGGGGAGGGGGACACCCTGGGCAATTTTAAGCCAATCAGACCAGAAATGAAATCCCACTTAGAAGCTGTGTTACCTTACCAAGTAACAAAACCTCTCTGGACTTCAGTTTCATCATCTCTAACATGAGAATAATAACCCTGTCTTCTGGGACTGTCTGAGGTTTCAAGGAAATAATGTAAGTGGAATGAGCAGGAGGTCTCAAGTTACATCAGGTTCTCAGGAAATGACTGGCTGTATTACTGCTACTGTTACCACCTAAGAAAGCACAAACATGCAGCTAAAGGACTTGGCCAGAAAATCCGCAAAGGACTGTTGATACCCACCTCATTACATGGTAGGGACACAGAAGCAGAACCAGTCAGAAAGAAAAGGGAATCTCACAGAAGTAGCCCTTAGAGCCTCAGCCAGTGCTCAGGAATCATTTTCAGAATGAGAGATGCAACTGGACTCACGCAGCAACAGACTTAATACATACTTGACAATGGTGAATGTGGAAGGCAGAATAATCGCCCCCAAAGACATCCGCATCCTAATCCCTGGAACCTGTGAATGCGTCACCTTACATGGCAAAGGAGAATTAAGGCTGCAGATGGAACTAATGTTGCTAATCAACTGACTTAAGACATGGAAATGATCCTTAATTATATGGTGGACCCAATGTAATCACAGGGTCCTTAAAAGTGGGAGGAGGAGGCAGGAGAGTCAGGCAGAGAGATGCCATGTGAGAAGGATTCAACCTCCCAATGCTTGCTTTGATGATGAAGGAAGGCCCATGAGCCAAGGAATGCACATGCCCCTAGAAGCTGGAAAGGGCAAGGAATGAATTATCCCCTGGATCCTTCGGGAAGAACACCACCTGAATGACACCTTGATTTTAGCCTCCTGAGACCCACATCAGACTTCTGACCTCCAGAACTAAGATAATAAATCTATGCTGTTTTAAGCCATTAAGTCTATGGTAATTTGTTATGGCAACAACAAGAAAATAATACAGAAGGTCTAGAGGATGTTCTTTATTGGGCGTCCTAAGACTCACTAAAAAGTAAAAAGAGAATTGAGAGGTACCAAAGCGACTACACTGTCCCCAGGGTTCTTGCGGGGTCCAGGCTCAGGCTTTGAACTCTCTAGTGAGCAGACAGGGCCTCTGGCCTGGCCAGCGCTGGAATATGGCAGCTTGCAGCAGGTTTACCCTCAGGCAGTGTCACTGGGGAAGGCCACACAAGTCTCAGCAAGAGGAACCCAGGGCCCTGGTCTCAGGAAGGCCACAGGCAACGTGGCCTTGGTCCAAACAGAAGGAACTGGGAAAGGACAGCTGCTGCTCACCAGGGAGGCTCCAGACCACTGAGCAAGTGCTCAGTTACAGAAAGCAGAGTTGGTGTAGCCTTTCAGAGATTGGGGGACGGATGATCTGCTGCCTGCACACCCAAGGGCAGCAGGTGCCTGCAAGCAACACAGGGCATAAGGGAGGTGCTGGCTTCACATGGTTGGAGCCAGGTCTACATGCACAGCACAACAGTAACTGTCCACATCCCACCAGGCATTAAAAGCCCAGGAGAGAAGTAGAGGGATAGATCTGGACTTGACATTCCTTATCCACTCAGGACTGAAAACCACTCAGCATTTCTAGGGGTAGTCGACCACATTCTCTATGCTCTGAGGGTTTTATAGAATCCAAATACAGAGGAAGGAGAACAGAGGAAATCAGCCCCTGGAAAGCACTGGGGGACATGGGACAGCGTTCATATTACTCCCAGCTCCAGAACCCAGAAGGGAGATTCCAGGTGAGACAAACGTGAAGCTGAGAGGCCAGCCTTCAGAAAAGCAGCAGTTTCTGGGGTCAGAAAGTCAAATGTGAATATACAAAGTCAGCACTCTCTACGTGTCTCAATCTCTCTCTCTCTCTCTCTCTCTCATAAACACACAAGCACGTGCATGCACACACACACACGCACATGCGCAACCTTTCCTAACAAGAACAGGCGTAGCAGTCACTGTGGCACAGAACTAAAAATGCCTATGAGGCATTGAGGATTTTTTTACCCCAGAAATGGAAAATTAACAGAGTCACACCTACCCTCTTGCTAGGAAATTTCTCCCAGGTGGATTCTGAGTGACAAGCTCTGGATTCCAAACTGTCACATCTCTGTAAGGGCAAACACAGGAAGATTTGTGTTTGCCAGCTTTACTTAGAATGATGCCAAGGTCCTCCCATGACCTTGGGCAGCAGGAAGTCCAGGCTCTTGGGACATGATCTTGCCTGGGATGCCTAAACCAGAGGGAGGATTTTTTTTCTAGATTTAGTGAGTCAATTATATGATAAGCTTGTGGATCCTCCTAAAATCTGAAGTACGAGCTGTCCAAGACTCGCCATTTAGTGGACAGGACTTCTGGGCTTTGAAGGAGCTGTGTTCATCCCAGTGAGACCCGAGCATCCCTCTAGCTAAGACAGAGCAGCAGCAGAAGTTAAGGGCAAATCGTGAATTTTAGTGGATGTGAACTTTAATATGGGTAAGAAATTTTGGCTCTGGATTTTAATTCCTTTGAATGTCATCATCTTTGGACCTAAATTTGCAATGGTTAATCTTTAAGACTTAATTTTCCCTCACAGATTGGATAGCAGAAGGAGATTTATATTCAAATTTTTGGTATACTATGTTGTTGGAAGTTTATATACTGTCACTTAACCTACTGGAGGAATTTTTGATGAGCCGGGTTGAACAATAAACCCAGACAGAATGAAAGATGAGAAATAAACTAGACAGTGATTTTGCAGCCTCAGATACAGAGAGGACTTAAGATTATTTAATTAATGTCCTATTCTGACAAATCAGAATTTCAGAGTCATTGGGAACACATTCTAACACCCTACTAGTCTGTCCTGATGGACTGTTGCTCTCCTCCATGCCCTGGCTGACCAGGACCCCCATTAAACAAACAACAAACAGACCTGGGGTCTACTTCCCCAGGGAGGGTGCTCAGTTGGTACCTCTCCCATACTTTCTCCATCCCCAGAAATACTCCTTCCAAGGGGGCAACTTATCCATTGCAAAACCTAGAAGAAGAAAGTGAGTTCAGCCCCCTTTCTGCCTCTCAGAGTTGGCTGCTCTCCTTGCCACAAGGTTCTGTTGCACATGAGAATGGCCCTGCATGCAGCACTGGCTCTGATAGGGTAGGTGAGCCTGAATAATCCTGGGATTCAGTCAGCCGGTTTATTTGGCTCTCACACTAAGATAGGATTTCAAGCCTCTCATTTAGCAGAAATAAAAGTTATTCTATGGCCTCCATCTGCCACTATTTTGTTTTATTTCTCAATTTGTTCAAAACCCAGGTAGGGAGATGGGTTCTCAGAAATCCAAACAATGAGAAAAGAATGACACTTGAGAGCCTATAAAAAGAAAATCAGTATTTTGAAAAGACCTGCAAAGACTAACAGGTACAGCCTTGGCATTCTCACTGCAGGCTAGGGACAGAGAAGGCCAGTCTTCAGACAGGGTGCAACACAGCTGGCTGGACTGAACCCCAGAGAGTAAGGTCCACCAAGGTTAAGACCGCCGGTTCTGTTCACTCAAGGGTGAGAAACTAGATTTATCCTCAAGATACACACCCTAGCACCCCTCCACAACACACCTGACAGGGAGAAACACCATACCCAGAACACAGGTGCTGTGTGAATATATGAATGGGCAGAAAAACAGGAATTAAGCAAGGTACTGTATACTTATAAAAATGTTAATAGTAATAATATTAATATTATTTCCTTCATAAAAAGTAAATATGTGTATCCTTTCAAAATGAGATTTTTATTTTGTGCCTTTAAAAAAGGACGTAATTTACAAAACCTATGGGTCAGAGAGAAGAAAGGAAGGTCTAAGGAATACAAAGACCTTTTGTGAAATATTTTACAGAAGGTAAAGTCAAAGAAAACACACTCATCTTGCCTTATATCTATTGCTATTCCAACATCACACTGCTGGCAGTAACAAATAACACTTTCTGTGCTTGTCAGAAGAAAAGTAGAGAAAAACTTTCTGAAAAGAACATTTTAGAGAAGAGCTAAAATATAAATTCCTATCAGATTAGCTGGAAGAACCCAGAGCCCCTAACTATTAAACCTTCCAGCTCATAGAGGGCCAAAAATTCTTTTACGTCTCTGGAAAGGGCTCTTCCAACTGGACCAGGGATTCAGCTCACCACAAAGTCCAGCATCCCTTTTCCAGGTCAATCGCATTGTATTAGTTTCTTTCCCACACTGAAACCAAATTTTTCTTCTTTACCCAGGTCTTGACCTATCTCTGAAACAGTTCAGAAAGTACTTTCTGCAACAAAGGGCCTGACAGACTTCCATTTCCTTCAACTCTTTTTTTTTTTTTTTTTTTGAGTTGGAGTCTCACTCTGTCACCCAGACTGGAGTGCAGTGGCACACTCCCGGCCACCACTGCCTTGACCTGCTGGGCTCCGGCGATCCTTCCGCCTCAGCCTTCCAAGTAGCCGGAACTACAGGCATGCACTACCACGCCTGGCTATTTTTTTATTTATTGTAGAGATGAGGTCTCGCCAAGTTGCCCGAGTGGGTCTTGAACACGTGGGCTCAGGCAATCCACTCACCTCAGCCTCCCAAAGTGCTGGGATTACAGGCTGAGCCACCGAGCCCAGATTTTCAACTCTTTTTTTTTTTTTTGAGTTGAAGTCTCACTCTGTCACACAGACTTGAGTGCAGTGGTGACTCCTGGCCACCGCAGCCTCGACTGGCTGGGCTCTGGCGATCCTTACACCTCAGCCTTCCAAGTAGCTGGAACTACAGGTGCACACTACCACTACCAGCTAGTTTTTTTTTATTTATTGTAGAGATGAGGTCTTGCCAAGTTGTCCAGGCAGGTCTCGAATCCACGGACTCAGGCAATCCACTCACCTCGGCCTCCCAAAGTGCTGGGATTACAGGCTGAGCCACCGAGCCCGGCCTCAACTCTTAATAGAGTCCATTCAACATCCCCTCAGGACCCTCTGGTCATCAGCATTGGACACAACACCATGGGTGCTGACCATGCAGAAGACAGAGAGCCGTGAAGCCTCCTGCCACTCAATCTCCTTCACTCAACCTCCAGCCATTAATAGATTGATGCGATTAAAACACCAATCCAACATAAGACAGAACTGCAGCAGAGTATTAGTTTATCTGCTCAATAAGTCCTTACTAAACACCTCCTTCATGCCAGAAAACTAAGTCCTGTGTATCAATGGTGTGAAAAAGGGTCAAACACAGCAGGCCTGGCTGCTGTTCTTGGAGTCCTGCTTACAAGGCTAGTCCTCAGCTAGTGTCTGGGAACGTAGGTTTCTGGAGGGTCCCTGCCATTCCATAACTAGTAAGAGTGGCTCACTACACCTAACTTTGTACTGTGGTTCATGTAGAACACCTTCCAGGAAGCTGGCATTTTGGTACATGCCAGGCAAAGGGTATCTACATAACCAGCCCCAATAACACCCTGGGCATTGAGTCTCTAGTAAGCTTCCCCAGTAGACCACACATTTCACATATGCTGTCATAGCTCACTACTAGAAGAACTAAGTGCATCCTGTCTGACTCCACAAGGACATAGGACTTGGAAGTTTCCTTTGGTCACCTTTTCACTCGGTAGAATTTTCTTTGCATGCTTGTACTGTGATGAATCACAGTATGAATATTACTCTGTGCTGAGTCTGGGAGTGTGGTCGAAGAGTCCCCCAACACAAAAGAGGAGAAAAACAGACAGGGCCCTTCTGTTCACAGGGTTGACAGTCTGGCAGCAGAGAAAACGTCCATCACAAGTCACGCAAGTGCATGTTTACTGCTAATGGGAATCTGGGTGGCTGCATTATCACAGCACAGAATAGGGGGCTGGACCTGGAAGACCACTTGGAGGATGTGAGACCTGAGCTGGGATAAGAAGGATGGTTCAAGCACCATGTAGCAGAGCCCCAGAGGCAGCAGAGAGCACGGAGCATCCCAAGAAAGGAATGAAAGCCAGGGCAGCTTGCAGGGCAGTAAGGAAGCTGTGAGACAAGAGAAGACTATTCCAAGGCTGGAAGGCCATTTAGGGAGTTTACAGTAAGACCAAGGCAAAGCTATCAAATGAAGTTAATGGAATGGAAATGAGGATAAAAGATAAGAGATCTGCATTTGGAAAAGATGATTCTGGCTGCAAGGTACAGAAATGACAAAATGGGACCAGAGAGGATAGAGGAATACCAGTTAGGGGACAACTACCCCAATCCAGGCAAAAATGACGACATGAACTTCCCATGGAAGAAGCAGTCAACCACAACTGTCCAAACAGCTTTCATACTGACCTGCACTGGTTGGCTTTTTGCACTTGAATGCAGGACTTTCCATTTATTCTTATTAGCACATTCATTTGATTGGTTCCCAGCTGGCATTCCAAGCAGCTGAACTCATTCTGAATCTCGATTGTGTCATCTATCACATTAGCTGTCTCTCCAAGCTTACAGGCACTGGTTAAACTGATCCCCTTCATTACAGTCTCCCGAGAAGAAGAGAGAAGGACAAGGCCAAGGACAGGGCTCTGTGGCATGCTTTCAGAAATGGCACTCAGAGCAGAAAGGTGTTATAAAAATCTATCAAGCTTTGTTTAACTCCTCACTTTCCCACCTGCTAGATTAATTTCTCTGATCTTCTGTTTTCTCATCTGTAAAATGGAGAGAGGGATAACTTTATCACAACACCACAGGGGTTATTAAATGAATTACTGTGTCTAAAAGAACCTAAGACAGTGTCAACAGAGTATGAACCCAGCCTCCCATTCCCCACCTTCCACGACTGGTATCAGTCATGAGACCATGGTTAAGACTGCAGGCTCCCACCTACCTGTGCCAAAGTAACCAGTGCCTTGGTAAAACACTTGACAAATGGGGAAAATGCTAAACACTTGTGCTGAGACGCAGATCATTCAGCAAGATAAAGTGGTATGCCTACAACTGAAGGCAGTCTATGATCAGTTGTAGATGCTTACTTTAAGAACAACAACCACTGAAATGAGGGTGAGAAAGGAGACATCGCCAATAAGCCAAAGTGAAGCCAGTCTGACTGTAGGGTTCCAACTAAGTGACATTCTGGAAAAGACAAGACTAAAAAGACCAGTGGCTGTCCGAGGTTCAGGCAGAATGAACACACAGAGGTGAGGCACAGAGGATTTTTAGGGCAATGACATTATTCTGGATGATATTATAATGGTAGATACATGTCATTACACATTTTTCAAAACCCATAAATTATACAACAAAAAGAGTGAGCTCTAATGTAAACTGTGGACTTCAGTAAATAATAATAAATTAACATTGGTTCATCAGTTGTAACAAATATGCCCACTAAAGCAAGATGTTAGTTAATACTAGAGAAAACTGAGTTTGTGAGGGGGGGCAGTAAAGGGGTAATATGGGAACTCTAACTTTCTGCTCAATTTTTCTGTAAAGCTAAAACTTCTCTAAAAGCCAAAGTTCATTAATTTTTAAAAATACGCCTATCCAAAAAAAGGTAGGGAAAAAAATGGAATAAGAAAAGATTAAACAGTACCTGGTTCACTACAAAGGGGAGTGAGGGACACCTAGAAGCCCAAACTTCACCTGTATGCAGCCTACTTATGTAGTCAATCCTCACTTGTACTCCACATCTCTATAATACGTTTAAAATTTTTTAAAAAAAGAAAAGATGAAACAAATAAAAAATGCAAAATGGCAATCTAAACTCCAAGCATACAAATAATTAGATTGGCCACATTACATGAATATACATGAACTAAACATACACAAAAAGAATGCGAGAGCAAATTTCAAAAATAAGCTACCTACAAGAAGTACACTTTAAGAACATAAACTTTGTATCTCTGAGTCACATTTTGATAATTCTCACAATGTTACAAACTTTTTCATTTTTATTTTATCTAGTATAGTAGTCTATAATCAGTGATCTTTGAGGCTGATATTGTAACTGTTTTGAGGTACCACAAAACGTACCCACGTAACATAGAAAATTTAATAGATAAATGCAATGTTCTGACTGCTCCACCAACTATCTCTTTCCCACTCCTCCCACCTCCCTATTCATGGAGACACAACATACTTAAATTAGGCCACTTGATAATCCTACGGTGGCCTGTGAGTATTCTAGAGAAAGAAAGAATCTCATGTCTCACTTTAAATCAAAAGATAAAAATGATAAGCTTAGTAAAAGCCAAGAAAGGCCAAAAGCTAGGTTTTTTGTGCCACACAGTTAGTCAAGCTGTGAATGCAAAAGAAAAGTTCTTGAAGGAAATTAAAAGTACTACTCCAGTGAACACACGAATAATTTTTCAAAAAGCAAAACCTTACCACTGATATATAGGAGGCTTTAGTGTTCTGGGTAGATGATCAAACCAGCTACAAAATCCCCTTAAGCCAAAGCCTAATCTAGAACAAGGTTCTAAATCTCTTCAATTCTGTGAATGCTCAGAGAGTTGCAGAAGCTGCAAAAGGAAACTCTGAAGCTAGCTGAGGTTGGTTCATGAGGTTTAAGGAAAGAAGCCATATCCGTAACATAAAAAAGCTAGAGGGAAGTGCTGATGTAGAAGCTGCAACAAGTTATCTAGAAGATCTAGCTATGATAAAGGTGGGCAACACTAAACAACAGATTTTCTATGTAGATAAAACAGCCTTCTATTGAAAGAAAATGCCATCTAGGATTTCCATAGCTAGAAAGCAGTCAATCCCTGGCTGCAAAGCTTCAAAGAATATGCTGACTCTCTTGTTAGGGGCTAAGTTGATGCCAATGTTCATTTTCCATTTTGAAAATCCTAAGTCCCTTCTCAGCCTTTTGGCTAAGATCAAGTGAAGAATAATGCTAAAATTGCTCTGCCTATGCTCTATAAATGGGAAAACAAAGTCTGAAGGACAGTATGTCTGTTTACAGTATGGTTTACTGAATATTTTAAACCCACTGTTGAGACCTACTGCTCGGGTAAAAAAAGATTCCCTTCCAAATATTATATTTTATTGACTATGCATCTGGAGCTCTAACGGAGATGTATAAAGAGATAAATGTTGTTTTCATGCTTGTTAATGCAATACCTATTCTGTAGCCCAAGGAGTCATTTTGACTTCAAGTCTTATTATTTGAGAAATACATCTTGTAAAGTTATAGGTGCCATCAATAGTGATTTCTCTGATGGAGCTGGGCAAAATAAGTTGAAAATCTTCTGGAAATGTTTCACCATCTAGATGTCATTTAGGAACATTTGTGATTCATGGGAGGAGATCAAAATAGCAGTGTCAACAGGAGTTTGGTAGAAGTTGATTCCAACCCTCACAAATGACTTTGAGGGGTTAAAGACTTCAGTGGAAGAAGTCACTGCAGATGTGCTAGAAATAGCAAGAAAACCAGAATTAGAAGTACAACTTGAAAATGTGACTGAATTGCTGCAATCTCATGATAAAACTTGAACAGATGAAAGGTTGTTTCTTATGGATAAGTAAAGAAAGTGGTTTCTTGAAATGGAACCTATTCTTATTGAAGATGCTGTGAACACTGTTGAAATGATAACAAAGGATTCAGAATATCACATAAACCTACCTGATAAAGCAGTAGCAGGGTTTGAGAGGGTTGACACCAGTTTTGAAGGAAGTTTCACTGTGGGTAAAATGTTATCAAATAACATTGCATACTATAGAGAAACCTTTTATGAAAGGAAGAGTCAATCAACACAGCAAACTTCATCATTGCCTTATTTTAAGAAATTGCCACAGTTACCTCAGGCTTCAGCAACCATCACTCTGATCAGTCAGCAGTCATCAACATCAAAGCAAGACCTTCCACCAGCAAAAAGACTACGACTCGCTGAAGGCTCACATGATCATCATATTTTTTAGCAATGTAGTATTTCTGAATTAAAGTATGTACATTTCTCAGATATAATGCTATTGCACACATAATAGACTACAGTATAGTATAAACATAACTTTTACATGCATTGGGAAACCAAAAAATTTGTGTGACTAGTTTATTATGATATTTGCTTTATTGTGATAATTTGGAATTGAACATGCAGGGTCTCCAAGGAATGCCTATAAAAGACATTTGTATTGGAAAGAAAAGAGTATGACTCTTTGTTTGCAGATGGCATCACTATGTACACAGAAAATCCTAAGGCATCTACCAAAAAGCTCCTGGAAGTAATAAGTGAGTTTAGTTAAGATTCCCAGAAACAAGGTATAGCATATTGAATTTTCCAAAAGTGGCCACAACATTATCTCCTATTCCAGATGCTCTTTTATGATGTGACCATGCCACTCCTGGATCAAGAAATGTAGTCTAATTTTCCTGTCTTTGAATCATAATGGGCTTATGACTGCTTCAACCAAAAGAGTACAGTGGACAAGACTTCGAAGTATAACATATGGCTTCCAAGGCTCAGTCAGGAAAATTGCAGCTTACCCCTTGTTGACTGGAAGAGTCTAACTGGGAGGCTTGAACTATCACAAAAGAAGTCTTACTCTCCTAAGGCTACCACACTATGAAGACAACACCCACATGGAGAGGCCATGAGTGAACCATCAAATCTAAAATCCTACTTTTAGAGTCTTCCAGGTCAGGCACCAGACAGTTAAGTGAATGAGACTCTAGATGATTCCAGTCCCCACCTGAGGCTCCAGACACCATAGTGCATAAATAAGCAATCCATGTCATGCCCTGACTGAAATCTTGACCCTCAGGATCTGTAAGCATAGGAACATGGCTGCTTTAAGTCAGAAAGTTTTGGAATAATTTGTTATGGAGCAATAATACCTGGAAAACCATAGTCACTTTACAAAAATTATTTTATTCGTATATACCAGTAGTAAAACAATCAAAAAACAAAATTTGCCAACAAAGCTATACCATTTAAAATAGTATAAGAAACTCAAAATAAGCCAGGTTCAGTGGCTCAGTCTGTAATCCTGTGCTTTGGGAGGCCGAGGTGAGTGGATTGCCTGAGTCCGCGGGTTCAAGACCCGCCTGGGCAACTTGGTGAGACCTCATCTCTACAATAAATCAAAAAAAATTAGCCAGGCATGGTAGCGTGCACCTGTAGTCCAAGCTACTTGGAAGGCTGAGGCGGAAGGATCACCGGAGCCCAGCAGGTCGAGCCTGTGGTGGCCAGGAACGGCCACTGCACTCCAGTCTGGGCGACTGAGTGAGACTCCAACTCAAAAAAAAAAAAAAAAAAGAAACTCAAAATATTTAGAAATGCACTTGACAAAATATGAGCAAAAGCTATACACCCAAAACTACAAAATGTTTGTAAAGATAATGAATAACTAAGTAATTTTTAAAATACCATGCTCACAGAAGAGTAGAGTCAATATTTGTTAACATTGTCAATTTGAGGGAAAATGACATTGATTCAACATACTCTAATCTAGAATCTCAGTAGGCTATTTTTTGTAAGAAAAATGAACTTTATATAAAATTTATATAAAATGAACTTTATATAAAATTTATAAAAAATGAACTTTATATAAACTTTACATAAAATGAACTTTGTATAAAAATGTAAAGAACCCAAAATACTCAAGACAATTTTTAAAAAGAACAATGTTGGAGGACTGACCCTATTTGACTCCATGAAAAGCTACAGTAATTAAGACAGTGTGAACTGGATAAAAATCTGTTAGTAGATCAGTGGAGCAGAATAGAATGTTCAAAAATAAACCCACACTTACACAATCATTTAATTTTCAGTAAAGATACCAATGCAATCTAATAAGAAAACAAAACAAAACTGTTTTAGTTTTTTTTTTTTGAGTTGGAGTCTCACTCTGTCGCTCAGACTGAAATGCAGTAGCCGCTCCCAGCCACCGCAGCCTCAACCTGCTGGGCTCCAAGCGATCCTTCCGCCTCAGCCTTCCAAGTAGCTGGGACTACAGGCACGCGCTACTACGTCCGGCTAATTTTTTTTTTTTTAATTTATTGTGGTGCTGAGGTCTCGCCAACTTGCCCAGGTGGGTCTCGAACCCGCGGGCTCAGGCAAACCATTCACCTTGGCCTCCCAAAGCGCGGGATTACAGGCTGAGCCACCAAGCTTGGCCCAAAACTATTTTTTTTAAATGGTATTGTGTTCCCTAGGATATCTGTACAGGGGGAAAAAATGACTCTGACACATTCTTTACACAATACATGGAAATTAAGTCAAGCTACATTGTAGACTTAAAACTAAAATTATAGTGTCTAGAAGAAAAACACAGGAGTAACTCATGGCATCCTGGGATAGGCAGAACACAAAAAAGGCCAGCAATGTGGTGGTATCATGACTCATATAGGGAAAGACCAGGAAACTACCAGATTTGTGACTGGGGACTGGAGTGGACTCTGTCTTGGAGGGGGCCGTCATCCCTCAAGTAGTGCTGCTAGGAGTTAACCATTCAAGTTAATGCCAGGCAAAAAGGGATAGACCAGGAAACCAGAGCCTGTGCAGGGAGCCCTTGGAGGAGTATAGGTTCTTAAAGTTTATGTTCCATACAGGAGAGAAGTCAAAGACCAATTCAGAAAAAAGTAGTATATTAAATTTTTCCATAATAACAATTTTCTGCTCATCAGACGACACTGTTAAAGAAATGAATTGACAAACCACAGATCAGGAGAAAATATTCTCAAAATACATATGTTGCCAAAAGATTTCTATCTGGCATAAATGAAGAACATGAGAGAAATGTAGAGCTGGTGAAACTGAAACTGCATTCTGACATGTACATGAATGTTCACAGAAACTTTATTCACAGCAGCCCAAGATCAGAAACAGGCTTAGCTTCCTGGATGGATAAACAAATTGTAATATATTTGTATGATGGAGTATTACTTGGTAATTCAAAGAACTGAACTATTCATTCAGGTAACAACATGGATTTTTATGCTTTTCAATGCTGTAGTAAATTGAATTTTTTAAATTCTCATTTTTAAATTGCTTGCTGCTCAATGACTCATTCTTAATGAATCTTCTCTTGCAGCCCAGTAACTAACACATTCTTATCTGTTTAATAAACCTTTTAAAAATATTGCCAAGAATCCTCAATTTTATAAAATGGGGCTCTAAAATCATATATCTAAAAAACTTCCACACATAGAGTACGATTCATCTGGTATTTGAGGTAGGAGCGTATTTAACATATCTAAATGGACTAGATACTTCACTCATTTATTCTCTCACCCACGGGGCTTCCTTCCATATGTGGGGCTCCACTGCTCTTTCTAGATGAAGACTCGCCTTCTAGATGCATATAACCAAACTCCAAATCAGAACTAAATAAAAATGAACTTTCTCTCTGCTACCTGCCCAGGCAATAGACCACTCACTTCTTTGTTCCTCTCGTTTAGATAACAACATCCCCGGAATTTAGCCCCTTCCAAGTTCCAGCTGTCCAAGCTCACTGCTGAGGTTTCTGAGCCATCCTTCTGAATTTGCCTTTGGCTGCTCTCCTGTTTGCAGCATAAACTTTAAGAACCTATACTTCCCCGAGGGCTCCCTGCACAGGCTCTGGTTTCTTCGACAATCTCTTTTTGCCTCCCTGGCATTAACTTCAATGGTTAACTCATAACAGCTCTAGTAGAGGGATGATCCCCATCCAAGACAGAGTTCACATCAGTCCCCACTCACAGGTCTGGTAGTTTCCAGGCCTTTCTCCATATGAGTCATAATACCACTGCATTTCTGGCCTTTTCTGACAAGCTCTAAGATAATTTAGTCACTTTCCCCAATATTCCTATCACTTATATGCCACCAACCAGTTCTTAGAATTGAATAATTCTTCCCCAAGGAAAGGAAATGTAAATGACTAATTATAAAAGGCAATGGTTCTTTTCTACTCAAAGAAGCTGTCCTGTTAAGTAATGAATCTAAGAGTAATAGTGTGACTTCAGGGTAGGCAAATATGAAAGCTGTAATTCAAGAAGTAATAGCTAACCGACAACCTTGGCACTAGTGTTGTTAGTGAAATGAAAAGACTGGCAAAAGCACAAGAATAATCCCCTAAAAGCCTAAAGAAGCCCTCATCCAGCCTGGAACTTCTAACAGGACACCAACTTTAAGCCCACAGGGAGAGGCAGGGCTGAAGCACAGTGCTAGGTCAGCAGCTTCCTCTGCCCAGAAAGCACACATTCAAAACCAGTTATCATCAGGCCCTGAAGCCAACTGTTTAAAAGCAATCCTTCTGAAAGAAATATTCAATCAACTGAAATTGGCTCAGATGTGACTCTGTGATCTACACCCAAAATCATCCTCAAAGGTAGTTATTAATACCAAATAGCATTAAAAAGACACAATCCATGAAACCACTGAAAGAAATAATAGTTCTCCAAATTATCTTTAAAGATTAAATATCTGACTGGAGCCCTCACAGTGTATTTGGTTGGGGAAAAAAAAAACCCTAATCTTATTCTGGAACCTGAACATCACTCTGCTCTGCCAGCCTGTTGGGAAAGCCACCAAAAGCCCTCCCTCTCATGTTCCAGAACACCTCCAGGAGGTGTTCAACAGTCAACCTGTGCATGCCTGAAGAATAAGAAACAGTAAAACTCAAGAAAATGGGCAGAAAGAGCAACTACAAAAGAATGTGAAAAATAAGGACAAAAACATAAAGAATTATTTTTCCAAATTAAACATACCTGAATTTTTAAAAGTATTTACAATCAAAGCTACCACACATTTGAAGCAGGAAACCCTAAAATTCTGCACCCAGTATTGAAGATTATTCACCGTGAAGGCTTAAAAGATACAGAATGGGAAGGTCAAGGTCATGACTCCTAACTTGGTGCTGCCTCACTTTGGTGGCAACCTACCTCGACCTCTTATCCTACGCCCCTGTTTGCACTCCTGCCTACTGAGGGCACCCTCTTGCACTACGGAAACCTCTGACCATGTGGTCTGCCAAGACAGAACATGAGACCTGTAGCACCACAAAATATTTTTCTTATAACCTCATTCACTTTCAAGGTAAAACCATCCAATTGGAATCATTAACAGATGGAAAATTTCTAGCCTAGAACTGCTGACTACCCAGCATTCATTCTATATACTGTTTCTTAATGGGATGTTATTAAGATTCTTCCCTGAGCAGAACTGTCCATGCATTGCTGGGTGTTAGTGCTCTCAATCTCTGCCAACTAAACGCCAGTGACATCCTTCAATCATGGCAACCACCATAAAGCACCTCAAACATTTCCAGCAACCTTAAGGAGCCATTATGACACTCTAGGCCTTTCCTACCACCACCCAGTTTAGGCTCTTGTTTGGGCCTGCATAACTACCCTCCCTAACCCAAATATCACCCATACCCTTTCGCCAGGCTACATGTCCCTAAGGGGAGTGTCAATGAACTTGCTTCATTGTTCACACAAACCAGAAGTGGCTTGTTGGGAATTACTTTGTGCACAAGCATCTCCTATAAGATTGTCACACCTGGAAATCAGCTGCTTTGCCTTTTCTCCCAACACCAAATGCCCATTAATAAAAAGGATACCTCTTAAACAAATATCTAGTGGGAAAGGTATCAATCTATCAGAAATGAGTAATAAAGTTCAAGTATCTGAGGAGGGTCACAATGGCAGAACTTCCTTAGAGCTGCCAAATGTCTACCCAGTTTCCCAGTCACAAGGTCTGGCCCACATTCTTAATCCCCAAGCAATCTGGTTGATTCCATACCATGGAGCCTTGGCTTAGTCCCGAATGCTCTAAATCTGCTAATCCCCTACCTAGACCTCAATCTGTCTGGTTACTTGGAAACTACTGGTATGCCATTCTTATAAATGTTTCATGCGTGCTGGAAAAGAATGAATCTTCTTTGCATGTTGAATACGGGATTCAAGATATTTCAATGAGCTCAAACTTATTAACTGTGCAGTACAAATACTCCCAAATCTGACTAATTCTTATCTACCTGACCACTAATTATTGAGAGGCAGGAAAGCTGGAGCTAGACTGTGTGGGTCTAAATCCCAATGCAGCAACTTCTTAGCCACAAAATGGGCAGTGCCTTATGGGCTGTTGTGAGGGAAAATGAACTGATAATACAATCAAAGCACTTAGCAGGGTACCCGGCACTGACAATGTCTTCTGGTAATTCTGCCCAGTATTTGTTTCTCCCTCACCTCTCCCATCACACTTAAATACATATACACAAATATGTTTTCTAGACCATACATTCGGGATTATATTCTCCCTGGTAAACGTATCCACTTACTACTAGGCAGTGATACTCTTTGTCCCTAGTAAAGGCACTTGCCTTAAAATGTTTCTCACCTAATAGCTACATGACTATCACATAGCTGTGTAAGAGTTGTAGAGCTACTAACTATTATTTTGGTTAGTGTTTATCTGTTGCATTTTTCCAAACCCTTTCCCTTCTACCTTTCTGTATCCTTATGTTTTTGGGGGGAGAGTCTTATAAGTAGCATATAGCTGGATTATATTTTTATATTCAATATGGCTTGACATATTTTTCTCCAGAACATGCCACATTATTCCACTTTCTTCTGGCTTTTCTTCTTTCTTAAGAGATTTCCTCTTACCTTTCCTTTTCAGTGGCTTCACTTTCTTGTCTCTTTGTGTAATTTTGTTTTAATTCATCTTTCTTGAGACTTGTTTTGTTTACTGACTATAAGTAACAGTGTCTTTTATCAATGCCAAAAAATTATTGGCCATAATCTTTATAAATACTGGCTTTCCTCTATTATATTTTCTTGTTCTAGATCTATTTTTTCATTCTCTCTCTCATGTGTTAATGTCATATTTTTAGTATCTCTCTGTGTTTATCTACTCAGTAATTTTCTCAGCACTACATTCTATTTGAACTAATTCTCTCTTTTGCTATGTCTAATGACTTAAATTTCAGTGACTATAATTTTGACTGCTAGAAGTTCTTTTGATTCTTTTAAAAATCCATGAGTTCTTTCTTCAGAGTCTTAATTTGCTTTTATACTGTTCCTTTATCCTTTATCATTTTAAACCTACACATTTACAGTTCCTTTCAAATCACTGTTCTAATATCTCAAGTCTATAGGTACAAATCCTCCTAATTATAACACCAGCTAACATTATTCTTGGCATACTCTTTCTCTGCCTGTTGTATACTTTTTCTATTGTGAGCTCTTATTCAGAGGGGTTTTCCCATGAAGATTGCCACAAGCCAGTATTGGGAAGGCACCCCTCAAGGGCAGAAATTCTTAGAGGGTAGGGAGCCACCTATTGGAGGAACCAGTGGTCTGTGAAATTAAAATTGTTTCCATAATAACACAAAGACATTATTCACCTTTCTCACTGTGCTGACATTCACACTGCTAAGTAAAAATGCTGGCATGCTGGCCAGAATCAAGGCAGTGCTCCAAACTGCACTAATCCTCACTGCATCCCTAAGGCCACAACTCACGGTTTTAAAAACATAGGCAGTTTCACATAAGGATCCCCTTGATGAAGTAGGAAAAGTTACGAATTTTATTATTAATACTGTTTACAATCTCAACACTTGAGAAAACATCTTTTCAACAGTCTATGTAGCAGAAGGGGGAGAATATGCAAAGCCCTTGAGGTGCATATCAAGAAACAGAGACCTACTCAAGGAAAGCACTCAGTGGTATTGATTCAGTTGTGAGTTGGATGGGACATTTTCTTCAAGAGACATCATTTTTACTTGAAAGGATGACTAATGGATAAACTGATCATTCAAACTTGGGTCTCTGGCAGACATTTCCTTAAAAATTAATAAAGCTAACCTGTCACTTCAAGGAAAACAATGGACAGTATTTGTTGCCAATGATAATGTCTGGGTTTTTAAATCAAAATCAGAATTTTGGAAGACTTTTATCCACCACTCTGAGCCTGACAGCTTATTCTTATGAGATGTTGGTAATTGTAACAAATGTGCTTTTTTGATATTATACAATGAAACACGTCAACATTGAGAAGATCTACATACTTCAGTCATCCAATGTTTTCCAGATCACCAATGAATGACATTACAGAGTCAATGTATGAGTAAAAGATCCATTCAAAGTGCAAGACAGGCCAATCGATTTTAATGTAATTGAATATAAAATATTCATTTATGTGAATGCGGATAAGAAACTACCATTTGTTGAATAACGGTATAGTATTTTTTTAAAAAAATCCACCACAGCCGGGCTCGGTGGCTCAGCCTGTAATCCCACGCTTTGGGAGGCTGAGGTGAGTGGATTGCCTGAGCCCACGGGTTCGAGACCCGCCTGGGAAACTTGGCAAGACCTCATCTCTACAATAAATCAAAAAAATTAGCCGGGTATGGTAGTGCGCGCCTGTAGTTCCAGCTACTTGGAAGGCTGAGGCAGAAGGATCGCCAGAGCCCAGCAGGTAGAGGCTGCGGTGGCCAGGAGCAGCCACTGCACTCCAGTCTGGGTGATAGACAGAGAAGAAAAAAAAAAATCCACCATTAACTGAAAAGGCTTTTAAAACACTCTCTTTTCCAACTACATATCTGGGCGGGGCTGGATTCTCTTCAACCAAAAAATAAGGAAAAAAAAATCACAACAAATTGAATGTAGAAGCCCATATGAGCATTCTTCTGACATCTATTAAGTTAGACATTAAGGAGATACACAAAAATGTCAATGCCTGTTTTGTCTTCTCACAAAACTTTTTTTTGTTGTTTCTTATAATTACATATAATGGCTTTGCCACTGTTATTTTTAAATAAAATACTAAACATTTTTAAATTTTCTCCATTTGAATTTCTGACATGGTAAATATCAAGAGAATTAATCCACACAAATAAAAGTTCTTTGAGTTCTTCAGAAATCTTTAGGAATGTAAAACATACTAAGACACAGAGGCTTGCACATGTCCACTGCTGAACCACTGTATTTGCTTCTGGACAGCGCCAGGGCTTCCCTGTGTAGGATAAACTTTCATCTTATCATACCCTTGCCAAGGCAATGCAGCCTAAACTCTTAGGCATTACTTGGTCTGAAAATGCCCCTCAGATGTACTAGTATCAGCCAGTGAAGTTAGCACTCTTCTCTTCAGGAGGACTTCTCCTTGTTGTTAAGTAGCTCCATGATATATATTAAACAATTTTTGTTCAATATCATCCAGTGTTTCCAGGCATTTTTTGAGAGAGGAGTGGCTTGTTCTTTGTCCTAGTTAGCCATCTTACTAAGGCCAAAAGCCTCCTCCCCAGTGCTCTGTCCTCATCTCCATCAGCTGTCCTCCCTCCCCGCCTCATCCCTCTAGGTTCTGGGCCCCTTGGGGATGGCAGGGTGATGCTGACTCACACATACCAAAGCCTTCTGATAGTACCCAGCATCTGTAGAGAGAAGGTACTTCCCACACTCTGCCCAAATCCACAAAGCTTATCAATTAATTACTGAACCCTGGTAGATTACTCAAACTGAGGTTCAAAGATGAACAAAACACATAGCAACTACTACCCAGGATATCCAGTTGTTTCTGCCCTCTAGAACTTCTCCCGCAAAAGGGAGCTCACTTCTACATATTACAGCTGGGAAAGGTCATAAAGCAACCAATGTGGGTTCTAACAAAAGCTATGTCATCTCGGGCAAGTGGTTTCATCTCAATCCGTATCAGCCTTGTGTGGGGAGATGTAATCTCTGACCTGTTTGTGAGAGAACACCAACATCAGGAAGCACCATCATGCAGGATGCTGTTAGGTCCTCTTCTTCATCCTCTCTGTGACTACCTTCCAATCACAGAAACTGTGGGCCCAAGAGGTCCTTTAGGAGTCCTCATTCCTCTTGAGGAAGGCTTAGCACACAGTTCGGGTTCAGCAGCTCCCCTGAAGTGTCTATGGCAATGGCATAGACAGCACAACTTGATAATACCCCTGACCTTGGTAAAATCCTGGGAACAACTGGAGAAAGCCAGGCTCAGAGCTGCTCTTAACAAAATCAAGAAAGAGTTTTCTCAAAGGTTTTTAATCAGGGTAATGATGTGATTAAAAGCATGCTTAAGGAAGATGGTTCTAGCAGTTCCAAGCAGAATGAAGTAGAAATAGATGAGACCAGGAGTAGGGAAATGAGCCAAGAGGCAGAAGCATCCATGTCCATCTGAAGCTGACACTGGTCCATTTGTTGCTTTGGTCTTAACCCTCTTCATACCCTCACATTTCTCTAAATGTAAAATGGCAGTAGGGCTTGTATATACTACAAGAGTCCCCATGAGGAGCTCAGCTGGGTTGGCCACAGCTACAGAAATCACAGGCAAGCTCCCAAGTTTGCTGCATGGTGGGAATTGACATCCCTCAACTCTTACTTCCAGTGAGGACCACGTGGCACCAGTCACAACCATGTGAGAGAAAGACGGATTACTATCATTGGACTGAGACACACTGTAAACACATGCACCAGAAAAGCATTATCCCTTACACTTGTCGGCCCTGTCAATAAACCATTTCATCAGACCACAAATCTCAGGTGAAAAATGAAAAGCCAGCATCGATTTCATTGTACAGTGAATTTTATTTACAAATAGATGCCAGATAATCTTATATTAAAATGGCACAAGCTCCATCGCTCACGATCAGAAGTGACATTTGAAATTTATAAAGTTTTACATTATGATTCAATCCCTTTTCCAAGGGGGTAAAAGCCTTAAGGTCTGGGAGAAAGAATAAAACATGAAAATATTAGCAAAGTAGGGAAAATAATGAATTGATGCTTGGGCCAAAATATATCTCTAACAGGTGTATTTTTCTTTACAAGAAACAAAATAAGTCACAAGGAGTCTGGATCAGCTGATAGATATGAGGTTTCCATTCTTCAGTTATGCAAAGGGCTTCTACTTCATCAATTCCTAAGTTATTAAAAGTCATGTGAACCTACAAAGTTTTCCTCAATATAACCATTTTAGCTAATATATTCAAATTAAGCTTACATTTTATAAAAGCCTTATTTTGACCATTTCAAATCAAGTAACTCAGTTGAGATCTCTTCACCTGGTGGTATCAGGAACCAATGTTATGACAAGACTCAGGAAAAGTCAAGCCCTGATAGGAAATGCAGATGACCAGTGACATACAATCACAATTTGCCTTCTTAGAGGCAGGGTTCCACACACCTTTATGCTGGAATACAGGGAGGCTGGCAGAACACACAGACCCTCCTGGCAGGCCCTCCAGTTCACTTTGCAGTGGGTCAATTGCATGAGACTACCCAGGATGATATTAGAAGTCTGGGACCTCAGAAAACTTTTATCAACTGGAACACTGCTCTAGGTTTTTTCCTCCTCTATTTACAAGTCCTGCTCTGTGAGAATATTCACCCTCCTCCTCTGAAATATAGTTTATCCCACCTTCGGGTCCTCGAGGGCATGTGCCTTCTGTCCCCTCATGCTGTACCTAAGGTCTAGTCTCCATCCTCAGTGAGCTCCTGAGGCAGGCCTCACGCCTTACTTATCACTATTTCTTAGGTGCGGAGCACAATACTTCACACAAAGCAGGTGTCTAGGAAGGGTGTGTTGGCATAAAATAAACCTAAAATGCTCCACACCACACTTGAGGGTCCATCCATCCACCTCAGTCATTTTTCTTCAACATCAGCGGGCTTCAGTCCTCATTTCTGACTCACAGGCCAAGAGGGCCCTTCCCTGGCACTGTATGGGATTTTTTCCCCACACTGATCCTTGTCACTAGGAGACCTGTGGCTTTTGCACAAAAATCTCAGTCACCAACCCTAACTGATATGGAGACCAGCACAGCCCCCATCATGGTCCACAAGACTACCACCAGCCCATGTTACTCCCTAAGGCCAGGCACAGCTGTGACATACTGAATACTAGAAGCCCTGGCTACCGTAGCCGGCAGAGAGAAGGCTCACAGAGGGTGTTCTAAGCCAGGAGCTGTAGGCCCATATTTGATGCCTTTTCAGGGAAACATCCTTCTGAATAACAGTTGGCTACAAGCAGCAACTGTAACCACTGACTACATATGGTGCTGGTGGCTAGAGTCTGCAGATAGCAGGGTTGGGAGACCAAAATCCATGGGGATCAGACTCTGCATCTTGCCTTCCACTTGACCATCAGCAGGACACCATGACTGTCCCCAGAATGAGAAGTATACACACCATTTCTCACCCCTCATCCTACTATTCCAGATGTAGAGACTGAGGCTTCAAAGGTGAGTAAAGGGCCATGCTAAGACTCAGAGGCAGCCTGAGGTGTGAAGCCCCATATTCTTTCCACGTCATGGACTGAAGAAAGCCAGGAGGGGGGCTCACCTGAATGCCATCCAGCAGCTTGCTCATGCACCAGTAGGTGTCAGCCTCAATGTTGTGCAGCACCTCCGCAGGCACGCTGGAGACGTCCACGGTGTCCACCTCCTCTGCCTCTGTGTGGTGCCGAGCATGGAAAAGACAAGGAGACTTAACCACATGAGATAAACAGCACAGCGAAGAGGCCCGCTGATGAAGAGATCTGCACACTGCGCCAAGCACCCCTCATTCACATTTTTCATGAGTCTAACTAAATGACTCATGTAGTCTTCCACCTCATCACTTAATGGTTCTCAATTTTAATACCTAATTAGTTGCAGATTATTAATATTCTGAATCCTCTCCAATTAATTAACATAATTAATATATTGTAAATTATTGCTTCTCAGGCATTTCACATCCTAATAAGGGACAACCTAGAATACACTACTTATTCCTAACAGAGATCTGACAGTTTCTTCAGATTTTTTAAACTCTGCTTCTAACATATTTACATATTCATTTCACAATAAAATCTCTAAAACCCTGTTTCCAAGGTTGGAGTTCCCAAAACTACACTGGGTATACACTTCTATACTTTGATCAAATACCCCAGAAAGCAGTAAGACAGATGTGCTTCAAGAAATAATAGACAATGGGGTTCTAAATAATTTCTTTCTTAAAGTGTAAAAAAAAAAAAAACCTAATGAGAAAACATAACCTAAAAGTTTTAAAATGCAAAACAGATGCCTAATTGAAATGGCTTATCAGATGCTTGAACAAACTAATTTTAGATCCTTATAAAAATTGCTATCATCCAGCATAACACTCATAAATGTTTAAAAAACTATGTACCCTATTTTTTAATTTTTTACTTTTGTTTTATTTGCAAACGTACATGGAATCTTTGCAAGGAAAATGTTCTTTAAGAAAAAAAAATTCTAGCCCAGAATATATTTAGAAGGTTTAAGCAGATAAAAATCACAATAATGACAACAAAAATACTAATTGCTAACATTTATTGATTACTTATTATAAGTCAAGCACTCTTCACATTTTAAATGTATGTGCTCCTTTACTCAATTGTTATCACTCCAGTACTCCTAAGGACAGTAGGGTGCAGAGAACAATAGCCACGCCATGCTGAGCAGCCTGGAAAGTGAGGGGGTAATCAGGGTGCAGCCCCACCACCTGACCCAGACCCAGCTCCTTAACTGCTCCTCACACAGGAAGGACTCAGAGGCACACCTCACATTCATGCTCCATAATGATCCAGTCCCTTTGCCACAGCCCTACAAAATTCCTGACTCACGCTCAGGCATACAACCAGGAAGAGTGGAGATGAACGGACCATCTCCCACTGCACTTGGTTCACCACACAAACCAAAAAGGTCTAAGGGGAAGAGCATTTCCAATACTCAGGCAGGAGCCGACCAGTTGGTCACTTGAAGTGGCCTCATGGGCCAAGACAGGAAGACAACAGCCTTGGACATGCATCCAACACAGCAGGGCCTGTGGGAATGCAGGTCAGTGAGCACAGATTCAAACCAGTTCACCAGTCACACATCTCTTAGGGATGGCGGGGATGATTTGGGAGGACATGCTAACAAAAACAGCTCTCTAGGGAGGTCAAGGCGAAAGGATTGCCTGAGTCTAGGGGTCTGAGACAACCCTGAGCAACTGGTTAGCCAGGCATGATGGCATGCACCTGAAGTTGCAGCTACTTGGAAGGCTGAGGAGGAAGGATCACCTGAGCCCAGCAGGTCAAGGCTGCAGTGGCCATGAGTGTGCCACTGCACTCTAGTCTGGACAACAGAGTGAAGACTCCGACTCAAAAAAAAAAAAAAATAGCACTCTGTTCTCCATGTACTCATGCGCTCTCTCACTTGCTCAATGGGTATTGTTTTGGTTTGGATTGGTTCTGGGGTTTTTAAATTAAGAAATAATTTGCATGCCATAAAATACACCCTTTCAAGTGCCCAATTCAATAGTTAGTAAATTCGCGGGGCTGCACAACTATCACCACTAGTCACAGAACATTTTCAACACCCTGAAAAGAAACTCTGGACCCTTTAGCAGACATTCCCTTCCCAGCAACCATGAACCTGCCCTCTGTCTTCATGGATTTGCTTGTTCTAACATTTCATATTGAAGGAATCATACACTATGGCCTTCTGTGACTGGGTCCTTTCATTCAGCATAATTTTTTCAGGGTTCATCCATGCACACATGACAGCACATATCAGAAACTCCTTTTATGGTGGAACAGCATTCCGTTGTACGAATGGGCCACACTGTGTTCCTGCATTCCTCAGACGGTGAGCCACCCTGGGTTGTCTCCACTGTGAGGGTATGTGAGCAGAAGACTGCAGGTGTCCTGTGGGAGAGCTCTGTCCCTACATCCCAGGCACTGGGAACAGAGATGAGTGAGAAAGTCAGTGCCCTCAAGAAGTTGATGCATTAAAGAGGAAAACAGACGACTTTACAAATTGAAAACAAATGTTTAGGTGCTGGTCATCCAGGTGGCATGAAGGTGGAGAGGCACATGGTAAAAGTGAGTCAGTTAGAGACCCAGGCTTGTAAAGGATACCATAGCTCACAGCATCCTAGATGCGCCTAGACCCTCACTCCCTCAGCCCAGTGTTTTCACCATCCCAGGCCCCTTCCCTCAGATGCAGGATTGGAATGACAGGGGTGCCCAACAGGCTCCTTTCCCTGATCCTCTTCTTAGCCTGAGTGCACCCTTGACATTAGCACTCTCCTGGCAGCTCCCCACCAAGGCCCTGTGGGGCTGCAGGCTCTCTCCTTCCAGCTCATGGGGCAAGGTACCCGGTTTCAGAAGCCTGCTGGCCCAGGAGCTCAGTGCTTAATCTAAGCATCCCTGCTGATGAGGTCCCCAGAGTGACTCCAAGGGAAAGGCTCTATCTCCCAAATCTCTTGTAGTAGCCAGAGGTGGGAGGTGTTATCATTGCCAGTTTACAGATGCAGAAACTAAGCACCCAAGTGCTCATTATGTGCTCTGTAAGACAGTGAGGAGAACAAATAGGACAGGCCAGTTGGAACACCAAGTCCAGCCACATCATAATGTCTTTCCTACTGGAATGAACTGCAAAGGTCAACCACACAGGATTGAGTATAAGTGGTCTCCTTGCAGTACAGCTCCCTCACAGGGAAAACAACTTCAGCAGAAGCAAGTCAACATTCTGCAGACCTAGAGCGAATCTGATTTTATTTTCCAATCTCAGGGAATTGAATCAGCAACAATCATCAGAGGACGTCTTTTGAGAAGTTTTCCAATGACAGAGTCTCTCTTTCAAGGGCCTTCCAAGCATGGAGATACTTCCTCAGATATAATAAAAGGTAAACAGGGATATAAAGTCTCCCTCCAAACCTCAGTAGCCTCTCCTCAAGTTCATAGATGCAAGTGGGCTATCACAGCCCAGATCTGCAAAACACAAGCCCTGCACAAGAGAAGCAGAAGCCTCACTCTTTCTTAGTCTGTTTAGCTGGAGCATTTTATCCAAGGAAATGCCAGTGGCCTATTCTAGGTGTCATTTCTCACAATGGGTTATTTGTTACTCTTCAACATAATGAAGTAATGGCATTTAACTCAGAAAACCCCTATGCCAATTTATCTTCTAAATGCCAAGCAAATTGAAATTACCCTTATTGTTAGAATGAGATAAATATTTCCCAACCTGAGAAAGCACCCTCATGTTGTTGGAGCCAACAGGACACTCTGGATCCCCAGGATGTGACAGCAGAGTCAGGAGCTGCAGAAAATACTCCAGGCTGTCATGTCTGGCTCCTGAGGGGTAGCAATGGGGGTTCCAAGACCACCCAGAGACATTGGGTACATGGCCCCACAAAAGCCAGAGCACAAAGGGTCCCTAGAGGCATGGTCTGGACAGAACCACAGTCAAGATCAGCAAGTTTAGCATAGGGTCCATCTGTTAGATGCTGATCTACTAAACCGTCTGCCAGAAGGACTGGAGACAGTCCACATATGGGGTGGGAATGGTCCTCTGAACCGGGACTCCAAGATGGCCAAGGACCATGACAGATTTCAACTCAAAACCATTCAACCCCCAAAGGTACACATTTTCCACCAAGTATGGGGCAAAGAGGGAGGGAGACCAAGCAGGGAGGAAGGCAGAATGTGAACAAAGCCCCAGGCACCTGAATCAACCAGGGTAGAATGTTCACAGCCAGGTAGCCTACAACAACAAGGTTGGCTTTCACTACCTAAACATGTGTCACACCGAAGGATGGCAGAGATGACAGCAGTAACATCAACTGAAAGATTTTTCAGCTAAGGTTACAAGTGAGAAAATAAAACATAGACACTGAGCGATTCCAAGTAATCCCAGGGTTCAAAGAAAGAAATATGATTCAAGGGGAAAAGTTATAAATGCACAGGTGAAAAGAGAGTAGGCAAGTAGAATGAGACTATCAACAAATGGAAGGTGAGGCCTAAAAAAAACTACTGCGATGGCCATGGTAGTGAGCAGGGTTTCTGGGCAGTGCTATCCCTTCAGGGCCTTGGAGATCTGGCCTTAGATATTTCTTTCCTGAGCCTGAAGCAGTGACTGTGACAGGAGGTGGGTGATGTGCAGGGCACCCCTGGACTGACAGGGGTGTTTGGGGGAAATGTACACAACCTCAGCCTCCTCATAGCCAAGAAGGACTAACTGGTTCCTGGGAGCCACCACAGGGATGGGCTATTTTGAGGACTTTCTAATGTGATATTTATGCAAAACACATAATTAAAAATAATGAACTTTAAATCAGTTTATTTCAATAGACCTGATTCTATTGCTAACTTTTCTCTTTCAACTATAAACTAATACCAGCATATATAAACACTGTATCTAACATGTACCAAGATCCCACTTGCCCCACATCAGCCACAACACCTTCCTACAGGGCCTGGGGACACTAAGTTGAGAAAGCTGTAGTCCCCAGAGATCCCTCAGGGTAGATGGGAGACCAAAAAGTGCACAGCTAACCCTAGGAGAACTTGGAGGAGGAAGAAAAGGTATTCCCACAGCCCAGGGAAGAACATCAGCAGTCTCAAGTGGACTAAGACAGAATGTAAAGTCACAAGATATAAAAACAGGCACTGAATTTAACACTTTTTTTCTGTTTGCCCCAAGAATACTCAGGAGTGGCGCTTGCAGTTGGAGCATTTATCCCAGGATAACTTACAGATTACAGTCCTAACCTTACCCCCAAAGTGTGCCCTGAAATATCTCACTTTTATTATTATTTTGGCATCGCTCTAGTATGTGGTCTCCAACCTTTCTGGCATCAGGGACCGGATTTATGGAAGACAATTTTTTTCCACGTACGAGGATTGCAGGGAGGCTCATCGGGCATTAGATTCTCATAAGATTCCTCGCATGCACAGTTCACAATAGGGTTCATGCTCCTATAAGACCCTAATACCACTGCTGATCTGACAGAAGGTGGAGCTCCACTCACCTGCTGCTCACCTCCTACTGTACAGCCTGGTTCCTAACAGGACCAGTACTGGTCCATGGCCCAGGGATTGGGGACCGCTGCTCTAGCATATTAATAGTCTTTAGAAACAAATGGTATTCTATTTATAGCATTCCAGTTTTAGTAGTGGTATTCATTTACAAAATATAGTAATTCTCTCTTTTTTAAAGTAACTCTTGATCACTGAAAATGTTAAATCCTAAAACAGGCAGCATTCCTACACATTATGTTAACACACACCAAAAAAATTATTAAATACTGATCATCACATGCATTTCTGTTACATTAGGATTAGAGACAAGCTCTGTTAAGAAATAAATCCAAGAAACATTTTCATATTTTATTTTCACATTGAAAACCAGTCAGATTTGCTTCAGTCTCAAAAAGCACATTAATGTAAAATTAAATGAACACAGCAGTGACCTGCCTGCCTTGCACTTTTTTTTTTTTTCTAAAAAAGGAAATGGGGGACAAGCCCCTCAGGTTCCCTCCCACCGTGAGAGCTTTTCTGTCTTCTCAATAAATACTACTTTCTAAAATAAAAATAAATAAAATCAAAAGGAAATGGGTTAAAATCATCTCACTTGCTTTATTAGGTCTTAGAAAGGCTGTGGAAAATCATTTAACTAACCACCTTTGAAGATGCTGTCCTGCTATATTATTAAGAAAAAAAATCTGCAAAATAATCTCACCTTTATCAACAACTCCGTGTACATGAAGATCTCCACAACTGTATATGTGCACACAGAAAACATCACTCAGAAGAATGCCACAAACAGGAAACCCTGGATATCCCTGCACGGGGGTGTGAGGGGTGGAGGACAGGAAACTCCCACTCTTCGTTTTCTGACAGAGAGTATGGAGTAAAAGGGAATGTCAATTTTCACAAAGAACAGTTATTTTTGTAATAGGAAAAATAATGTCGTTTAAGCCATTTGGAATAGTTTAACTAAGGTATACCAGATAAATATGCCTAGAGCAAAATTCCCCAAGGGTAGTGGCAAAGCCCTTGTAAATGTTTTGAGAAACTTGTAGGATGTTTTGGGGTCCAAATGATTAAGGTGAGGAGAGATGCTGGCATTCTGTGGACAAGATCAGTAATACATGGTATGGACAGCACTGCACAATCACCATGTCCAGTGTGAGTTCTGACTGTTCCACCAATGAGTTCTGACTGTTCACCAATCTGGATGGATGGGTAGACAGACAAACAAATGGGTAGGTGTGTGGACATATGGATTACAGGGAATTAATAGAAGAATGAAAGCTATTTAGCCTGGTAAGGAGAAGACTACATAGGGATATAATTGCTACTCTGAAATATCCAAAAAGCCGTTTTAGGGAAACAAGGAACAGAAATTTTTGGCCCATCTTTCCACATCCAGAAAACAAAAAGGGTCAGAGGATGAAAAGAACAGGGAGACTGGTGAACTCAAAATCAGAATGTTCAAGTGATGAGGGCTGCCCACAAGACAGCTGATCAGGCAGTAGACCACCTGCTGTTGAGCAGGGTACTTGTGCTGTGTTCCCACAGCAGGTTCTCTATGTGTGGAAGCCCACGTGCCCATACAGGACCTCATTCCAATCCGCAAGCCCCTGATGAGGTTAATACCCACATGGCATAGATAAGGAGCCTGCAGGGAGATAATGTACTCAAGTCCCATGCCAGGAAGTGGCAGAGCCTGGCTGTGAACCTGGGTCTGCCTGAAAACAGAGTCTGTGCTCTTTCCGTTGGGGCTGCAGCATGGAGGTCTCTGGCTCAGTAAGGAGAGGAGGGATTCAAATTTAAGACTCCCAAGCTGGGAAGATTTAGTCAGTCACTGACTAAATCCTCCATGTGCAGTTATAACTCTAGAAAAGTACAACTTCATAAGTGAAAACAACAATCCCTCAGTCATACCACACGGTGCAAGTCCCCCCTCTTCTGTCATTTACTAAAAGAGCCTGTCACCAAGTCAAGCTCTGGGCCTCTTGAAGGGGCTCACTTCCCTCACAGGCCTCCTGTACCTCCATGAGTCAGTCTCTGAAATGGCCAGGGGACCAGAGGACTGGAATCTGGCTTTGTCAATATCAAGGAGTGCTAGAAGACAAAAAGGCCTGACACAGAGCTAAGTTCTCTCTCATATTAAACCAAATGGAAGACCTTGGTAACTGGAAAGGGGAAATTCCCTCAGACTTAAGCAGTTCCTTTCATTTCAAAGGATTCTAGGACACTGAGTGCCAAGGTAAGGAGGATAGCAACTGATCACCTACAGCACAAATGCTGCGGGTAAAAAGCCAGCCCCTGCAGGGGAGCACTGAGAGACAGGAAAGGGAGTGGGTTACTGTTGTTATGACTACGTTAATCACCTTTACTGCACAAACCCTGCAATAAACCTCTCCACATAATTAGGCGCTTAACTGGTAATCAAAAATATTCTGTTCTTTATAAGCAAGCTGGAATTGCTCTATGGATCTAATCTTTCGCATTTCCCAACTTGGGAGTCTTAAATTTGAAACCCTGACACTTTGGTGATAGAGATTTTAACACTTAATTACATAGATTTGGGTTCCAATGCAGAGAAAAAGTCCTGCTTTGGTGAGAGTAGCATCACATCTCAAGACTATCAATTCAGAAAACTCTTTGGTTCAGCAAAAACAACTAACATTATGAGCATATCAGCTTAGCAGTAGAAATGCTTAATTCTAATATAAATAACGTTCAACTCAAGGTTATAGACTGAACCATGGTCAGTTCCAGATTCTGCTCCCTGCTTTTAAACCTGGGCCGCCTGCTTGCAGCCCACAAGCACAGGCATAAGGTCAGTGGGTGAGACATCAGCAGACAATTAACACAGAACAAGGACAATGTGCTCAGCGCGGGTCAGGCAAGATGGCAGCATTTGGCCATATCCAACTATCAACTACTGGCCCCAAGAGAGATCCCAAATGACGAGAACAAACACTCTCTTCTCACCAACAGCACAGTACTGCTTTCCATCCCAACTACACCCCAAATGAGACCCCAGTCAGGGGTTTCCAACCTCATAAAAACATACCACCAAGCAGGAAGCCACAAAGCTCGGAAACAGGGCAATGTTAGTGAAGCAGCTTGTCTAGTCTTTGTATAAGAAAGCTGGTATCAAATTCCATATGGAAAAAAGACAACACCTGACAACACTTGGGAAATAACAACAGTGGTGAGAATGCTGAAGTAAAAAGTAAAAGATATTTTCTATATCTTTCACCATCTTTGTTTTAATAATGTCATTTTTGCAATAAGCAAATTTTTAATCTTATAACATTCTTTTGGCTTGACAGATTCTTGATTTTTAATAATACTGAGAGTAGTTTTTGTTAACAGAAATGCTATTTGTTGAAATAACAATTTATTATATTAACAAGTATTAAGCACTCTTATGTGCAAGAAACTGTGGGACTGGGAGAAAGGTGACGATGAAACAAAGAATACACTTAAAGTCTAGAAGAGGATGTTTTCATCCACTCATCTGACTCACTGACTCATTCGTCCTCCTAGCATAAACTTACCGTCATCTATTACAGGGAGACGCAACTTACATAACTGCATCTGTAAATAAGGAACCAGTCAAGTGGAGGGTGAGCAGTGTGACAAGCGGCAGAAGGCACGGAGGCCCTGACCAGCCCTGGAAAACATGAACATGGAGCCCGTGACATTCCAACTAAACCTGCAGCACAGTAGGACCAAACACAGGTGATGGGAAAGAAAACACGCGACTGTACAACAGAGGTGGAGGAAGAGCTCTTGAGGAGCGCGAGGCAGAGGCCCCGAAGCTGGAACTCCTTGTAAAGTGAAGGGGAGCCCGGGAAGACATGTGCACTAGAGCGACATTCTCAGTTCCAGGCTTCAAGAGAGTGTTGCTGCTGCAGGATGCACTGCATGTGAGGAGCCAGCCCATCCTGGCAAGCGTGGAGGCAGGGACATGATGTAGAGAAAGCACTAAGAAAATGAAGAGGAGGGCACAGGCTGGTGGAGGTGCTCCCACCGAGAACCTGCCAGCCCCAGTGCTGCTGAGGTACATATGCAGCCCCTGTGGTTCAAAACTGCTGGAGAACCAGGCATGAACCCCACCATGGGCCACACACCACAAGGACACAATGTGGCAGAGAGTCCATCGTCCTGCTGTGTCACTTCGATCCACGTCTTTACCTGTCTGCTGCCATACTCCACTATAGAGAGAGCACTCGGAGGTAGGAGATAAAAGGAATGCCTGGCACATAGTAGGTGCTCAGTAAACACATGCCAAGTGAGTGAACCGCCTTCCTCAAGGAGCTTGCAGTCTAGGAAGAAGGGTGAATCACATGGTGAACTAGAACTGGATGAATGAATTAGAACTAGAACACAGTGGACATCATGCCAAGGTGTTGTTTGCAGAAAGAAAACAATGAATCCCAATTTATCTGGTTAAAAGAAATGCTCAAGTTATTGCTGAATTTAAGATAATATATCAAGTTTAATTTCCTTCTACTAATGACAATGCAAACAATATTAAAATTAAAAAGAATTTGTTCAAAATGAGGGAAGCATTCTTTCAAACGATGTCACACAACAATGTGCCCTAACTGTCTCCTTTATGAAAAAGCTCAGAATTATCTGAGGAAAAAGTAAAATGATTTTGCTATTTGGATACACCCTCGAAGAGCTGAGCGAGGCTCTGAAAACCATAGGTGCAGTTTCTCAGGCAAACAGGATGTACATCTGATCCCTACGGATCCCTGAGTCCCAGTTGTCCAGTGCAGCAGGTTTTCATCCCACTCTTGCCCCTCTGTAGATCTGTGGGAAGGTATGCACAATCACCCAGGACCACGCAGGTCATTAAATTGTGTAATGTCATCAGAGGAGCATAGGGCTAGCACCTTCCATCACGCCCACACGACAAAAACTTTCCTTCCATTACTCACTACATTAAAGGATTAGGCCCTTCATTATTCCTTAATGAGGACAGGAATATAAGACTTTTGGCTGAGACCTTTCTGATTCTGTGTTTCCAATTAGAAGAAGATTCTACAGAAATACTCATCTTTCAGAAGGCTGACAGCAGAAATTTATATAGAGAATAAGTTTTCTTGAGTCATAATAATCTGAAAACACAAACTGATCCTAAATCAATCAATTAAACTGATTTACTCCTTTTATCTAATTAAGTCAAAAATAATTCCTCAAAGAATAAATAGGTCTTTAAATCAATCAGCAAAAAATGATTCCTCATTCAGCTCATTAATAATGGAGCCAAATGTAAAGAAACATTGACCAACACAAGGCTCTACTCATTTCCAAAGGCCTTGTATAACCAAGTGGAGAAGAGAATCAATGTTCATTCCACATGTGGAAATACAGTTTTCCCTTGGTATTTCAGGGGGATTGGTTCCAGGACTTCCTTCAGATACCCAATCTACAGATGCTCAAGTCCCACAGATTTTGCATAGTTTTTGCATATAATCTATGCACATCCTCCTATATACTGTAAATCAGGCATGTGCAGTCCATGGGCTATATGAGGCCCAGGACAGCTAGTAATGTGGTCCTACAAAATCTTTTAACATCATTTTTTTTAGCATGTCTTTGTGACCCCATGTGTAGCTCCATTTTTAAAGATCACAATCACGCTTTATTCATATCACTTTTTGGCAGCACATACATTTATGAACAGCTGTTTTCAATTATGAAGCACACAAAAAGCAAAATTCAAACAAACATTTCTGACAAGCACCTTGAGAACTCACTATGAATTGCAACCACTTTCATCAAACCAGCCATTGATAGATTAGTTTTACAAAACAAGGTCAAATTTCTCACTAGTTTTATATTGTTCTCATTTTTCTATACTTTATAATAAAAATATTTTTAAAATCTTATGTATACACACTAACTATATCATATAATTTATGTGTAGCCAAAGACAATTTCTCTTTACACAATACAGCCCAGGGAAGCCAAAAGGTAGGACATCCCACTTTAAATCATGTCTAGATTACATATGACACCTAATACAATGTAAATGTAAATAGTTGTTTAAATAATGACAAAAGAAAAAAGTATCTACGTGTTCAGTACAAATGCATTTTTAAAATATTTTTATTAAATCCATGGATGCAGAACCTACAGATAAAGGGATGATTGCATTCTACTGTGAGGGAAAGTCACACTGAAAAGTTTAGGTAAAGACATTTCACACAGGACAATGATGAAACAAGAATGCAATGACAACCTCAAAGAATCCTTTCTACACATGCTTAAAATACAGGTATGTAGCAGGTCAGGAAAAAAGCCTTCTAGACAAAAGCCCAGGACAAAATAAAAACCTGGTCTTTATATTTTAAAATATTAAATAGTTGTAAGTGAAAACTTAAAAAGTAAAACAAATTGAGAACACATTTACAACTCATTACAGGGCAAGGATTGAAACTGTCTACAAAGAATTATTTCTCAGTAAGATATCTAAGTAGGCCAACTGAGAATGAGGAAAATACCAAAAAAAAAAAAAAAAGGTTATGTATATAAGAAAGTCAGTTAAAATCATGAAGCAATGGTCAATATCAGTAGTTATTAAATAAATTCAATAAGATATACCAGCTCACCGATAAAATGGGCCAATGTTCCAAAGCTGAAAAATATTCCCTACTGATAAAAAAATAATAAAAAATGGCTTACACCTGTAATCCCAGCACTTTGGGAAGTCAAGGTAGAAGGATCACTTGAGGCCAGAAGTTTGAGACCAGTCTGGGTAACAAAGCAAGAACTCATCTTTACAAAAAAAAAAAAAATCAAAAAATTAGCCAGGCATGGTGGCACACACCTATAATCCCAGCTACTCGGGAGGCTGAGGCGGAAGGATCACCTGAGCCCAGGAGGTCAAGGTTGCATGAGCCGTGATTGTGCCACTGCACTGTAGCCTGGGCAACAGAGTGAGACTCTTACTCAAAAAATAAAAATAAAAAATAGACCCCCTGAACCACAAGAACCACTCAAAACACAGTTCTCTATGCACTGCTCAAGAGTCAATGAATACATTCTGCAGAACAACCTCACAAAATATATCAAAGCCCTTTAAGATCCACAAAGCTTTGCTAAGCCCAGACAGTACAGCAGGTACCGAGATGGGAGCCCAAGAGAAATCAGCTCTGGGCTGATTCAGCCCTTACATCGCTCATGGTCTGGCTGGGGAGTTGGACAACAAGACAGAAGTCCCAAAACCAAATGAGAATGGGCAGGATACCCTGTCCCTCACAGGTTACACAGTGAAATGGCACATTAGTATGAAACAAGTGCCCTGGGACTTTATTATTAACAACACAGTGAAAAGCCAATAAATAGCACTCACTGAAAGTCCTACTGCAGGTACCTTTGCTGTTTAGATGATGTAGAATCTTAAAGTACCGGTTAATTGAAAGAGCTTGCTGCTTTAACTAATAAGATAATTCAGCTTTCACTGACAGCTTCAACAAGGTAACTTGGGCTAAGGCCATTCACAAAAGACTAAGCCTCTTTCCTCATCAATGCTTGGTTTTTAATAAATCACTCAGACACTTAACTCCAAAATTCTGCTCATGTTTCAGTTCTCCTTACATCCCAACTGGGATCCCTCTCACCAAGTTTACAGAGTGCCAGGGCTCAAGTGTGGTTGATGCAGTTGCCTGTTAGTATGAGGGTCAGCCTCCACCCGCTCCTTGACTGTCAGCTGTATCCATTTGATTTTCTGGCAGGTGCAAAGTAACTGGCTGTGCAGTTGGTTGGAGCCTTGATTCTGTGCCTCTGTGTAGGAAGGTTGGGCAGGATGAAGCATACTTTCTTTGTGTGAAGTCTCCTCAGGGCAGGGATAGAGAGTGGGCAGAGCTGTTTACAAATTAGGTATCTGTTACTTAGGAAGGGGATTATTTGTAGGACTATTCTGCAATTATGCCTTTTGAGTACATTCACTGACCCTCCCCATCTACAGATGACCTGCATGCAGACTGACATATAAGAGGGGAAGGTCATGGTCCCTTATGTTAAAGATAGGTCGATGTGTTTTTTTCAGTGGAACATATTTCCTTTTGTTGATAAAATGGACAGCCACACAATTGATTAAATTATTTCTAACAGAAGTATATTTTTTTAAAAAAAGAGAGGAATCAGTCTTCTTTTGCTTTGGCTTTTTGCTATGTTACATGGACTGTCCAATTTTTGTTTTGATATAGTAGCCTCATATCCGTCTGTGATTTTACTCCATCCAGTTGGGATAGTTACAATGTAAGCAGTTTTTTACTTCATTTTTATGGTCCATTTGCTGGATATAATAGAGAGAGATGAATGTGTTGAAATGTATTGATTCCTGATGGATGGGCCAGCAGGGGCACTGCCAGGGCAACTGAAATCTAGCTGAGGAGCCGGGTTGCCAACCTGTGAGTGACCACAGACATGCCCAGTGAGTGACCACAGACAGCCTTTCACGTCGACACGTTAGAATTGCTGTGGAGGCAATGTTTGTGAACCTCATTTCACTCTGCTTTGGGAATTTCAAACATTGTACTATTTTAAGGAATGCCCAATAAGCCTCTTTTCTGCAAAAGGTAATTCAAGTTGAGAGCCACATTGAGGATGATTTTCTTCAGATAAACATCTCAAGTAAAACCAGCAGATGAAAGAGAAAGAATATTCTAAGGCTCCTGACAGGTATTGGTAAAATGTTTGAAAGGAGTGTTTGAAATATTTACTACAGCCAGCAGTGCCCAAGACTGTCCTCCTCACTGATGGCTCACCAGCACCATTATCTTCTTTTCATCTTTGCTCATTGTAATGAGGTCTAATTTGCATTTGTTATTTTCTGGTAAAGTTTAACTTTTTTCACTGTTTGTTTGTGACTGGTCCTTAAATCCCTTTTTGATTCACTAGGCTCCCAGTTAAAGCCATGCAGGTGGGTACTGATCCCATCAGAGGTCAGCTCTCCTCAGCTGGAATCTTATAGACATCTGTGTCTCCTACTAGAAAGTGCACTCTTCAAGGGCAGAGGTTTTGCCACAAGGAACCCTGCTCAGGGCCCCTAAAGAGGCTCAGGAAGTGTGTGTTCAATTAAATGCAGCAAACAAAATATGCAGCAACCTACAGTTACTGTAAAAAGACATCCAAGAAACTAAGCAATCAAAATTAAAACAATCCAGATAAGTCTTTCAAAATCCATACACACAATACTATCGGACTAGCAAATTCCACAGGGCTCACATGTATACCTTTGAGATTAGTAATGGGTATCAACTATGTTTTTAACACTCCCTACTACCATGTACTTACGTGAACTGAGTCCCTACCAAAACCTGGTACAGACAAGGCTACTTGGTCTCTGTCAACTAAATTACCTGAAAAAATGACTTTGAGTTTCTTCTTTGTCATGTCTATAGTGAAATTATAAAATGCAAAATTGAGGGTGCACGCATGTTTTGTTTCATATGGGTATAAACTCCGAGGATGGTTCCAAAAATATATGGAGTCACTAGAAAAGTCAAATGTAATAGGAATATAAAATCACACAGAAATGCATTATGATTTAAGGTGCATTATGATCTTTGAGTTGGTTGTGGTAGAACCTATGTATGAATCTATAGCAATTATTCAAATTGAATATAAGGGCAAATTTATAAAGAAGTTGAATGATTATGGATATGCATTTGCCATATTTTCTGAAATTTTTAACTGTTTTTTTAAAATTAGATCATCTCAATGTATTGGTATAATGACTCCCTCTGTTTACTCAAAAGCAATTAAGAAATTAAAGTTCAATGCTAACGGTGCCTAAGATAAACAGTAAGCCATCATTAAGGCTTACTTAAAATTAAGGGATAAAGTCTCAAAGATCTGTATTTGTCTTCTTCACTAATGGCATGGAATTCTCTTCATGCAGTAGGTCTGTGCATGAGTTGTTTTTTTTTCCTTTGGAGAATATATGTTCTCTTAGATGTTGATTGGGTATCTTTTTGTTCTCAGCTGTACTCGTGTGAGGCAGCAGACAGCCTGGGCCTGTACTTTAGGTCAGTTTGAGGGTTCTTGAGGGTTTGAGGGTTCAAAAAGATGCAAAGAAAAACAGATTTCTTTTTTTCAGTGAATTAATTCGTTTTTTATTACATATATAATTATATATAATATATAATTATTTTTTACTTTGTATATATATATAATAAAAAGCTAATTAATAATATATATATGGTTTTTTGGTGGGGGGCAGGGTCTCACTCTGTCACCCAGGTTGTAGTGCAGTGGCACAATCCTAGCTCACTGCAGTCTTGACTTCCTGGGCTCAAGACAGTTTCCTGCCTCAGCCTCCCAAGTAACTGGGACTATAGGCAGGCACTACCATGCCTGGTTATTTGTTTTAATTTTTTTGCAGTGACTAAGTCTCACTATGTTGCCCTGGTTGGTCTCAAACTCCTGGCCTCAATCAATCCTCTCGACTTGGGCTCCCTAAGTACTGGGATTACAGGCATAAGCCACTGAGCCCAGCCTAGAAAAACCGATTTCTTATCCAAAATCTACAAGGAACTTAAACAGATCAGCAAGGAAAAAAGAAGAAAAAGCAAATAATTCCATCAAAAAGTGGGCAAATGACATGAACAGACATTTCTCAAAAGAAGATATACAAATGGCCAACAAACCTGAAAAATGCTTAACATTTTAATCATCAGGAAAATGCAAATTAAAACCACAATGAGATATCTCTCTAACCCACTCAGAATGCCTATTATTAAAAAGTCTAAAAAAAAGACGTTGGTGCAGATATGGTAAAAAGGAAATACTATACACTGTTGGTGGGAATATAAATTAGTACAATCACTACGGAAAACAATATGGAAATTTCTCAAAAAACTAAAAGTAGATCTACGATTCAATTCAGTAATCCCACTACTTGGTATTTTCCCAAAGAAAAATAAGTCATTATACAAAGAAGACAACTGTACTCACGTATTTATCACAGGACAACTCACAATTGCAAAGATATGGAATCAACCTAAGTGCCCATCAACCAATGAGCAGATAAAGAAAATGTGGTAAACATATACCATGTACTACTTATTCAGTCATTAGCAAGAACAAAATAATGTATTTTGCAGCAATTTGCATAGAACTAAGAGGACACTGTCTTAAGAGAAGTAACTCAGGAATAGATAACCAAATACTGCATATTCTCACTTATAAGCAGGAGCTAAGCTATGTGTCTACAAAGGCATACAGAGTGGTATAATAAACACTGGAGACTCAGAAGGAGGGTAAAAGATGAAAAATTACCTGTTAGGTACGATGTACACTATTTAGGTGATGGGTTCACTGAAAGCCCAGACTTCTCAGCTATATGATTCATCCATGTAACCAAAAACCACTTACTTGTACCTCTAAAGCTATTGAAATTTTTAAAAAAGAAACAGATTTCTAAATTTGAGTCCACTGTACCTCACACACAATGTTTGACAAGGCAATACATAACAGGTAAAAACAGACTACCAAGATTTTCTGTTAAAGGCACGTAAAAAGGAGCTTAGGTGAACTAGAAGTAACAGCACAGATTCATGGCCTTTTCCCTGCTCCATCATTAATGGCCAGTCCCACTGTGTGATTATCCCTCCCTGTACCAGGTGCCAGAGCAAAAATTGGATTATTTCAGAGGCTCAACTAGTCCAGATGCCACCATAGTAAGCACCCAACCTTCACACATATCTCCTTCTACTTCCTTCTACATCCTTAGGATGGTGAGGTACTCAAGCTCTTCAGTGAACACTAAACTGCTTTCCAGAATGGTTGTCTCACAAAAAAAGATTACAAGGGTGTCAATCTCATCTCACCTGAAAAGCACTGAGTATTATCTTTTTTAGTCTGTGCTGATTTGATAGACAAAAATAGAACTGCGTTGTTGGTTCAATTTGCATTTTTATTACTTGTGAAGCTAGACTATTTTTTTAGTTTATTAGTCATTTGTTTCCTACTTTGTAACATCTCTGCTTATTTCTAAAAAGAATTTTTTAACTATATATTGGTTATCCCACACATAAGAAATGGTTCATAAAGATAAATACTACCACAAAAAATAATAAACGTGTTAAGGAGAGTAGCATAGGTTGTTTTTAAAATGTAAATGCAGCCTCTGCTGGTACATCATGCCCAAGGAGCTGCCAATCAAAGCAAACATTCCGAGTCCACTTGAGGCCACCTTTTTTTTTTGAGATGGAGTCTCATTCTGTTGCCCAAGCTAGAGTGCCGTGGCACACTCATGGCCACCCCAGCGTCGACCTGCTGGGCTGAGGCAATCCTTCCACCTCAGCTTTCCAAGTATCCGGAACTACAGGCGCGTGCTACCACACCCAGCTAATTTTTTGATTCACTGTAGAGATGAGGTCTCGCCGAGTTGCCCAGGCTGTTCTCAAACCTATGGATTTACGCAATCCTCTCACCTCGGTCTGCCAAAGTGCTGGGATTACAGGCTTAAGTCACCATGCCCAGCTGAAGCCACCTCTTTATATAAACATGAAAGATAACTAAAATCATGAGACCATTTGGGGTGAAAGGAAAATATTTTGTTTGGCCTTTCTTATTCAATTCGACATCAGTGTACTTTTAATCAAATATATCAATATGTACTAATTAACCCTGCTTTGGGTAAGTCAAAATTAACAAACCACTTCAATAATAAATCAAAAAATCATAATTGGTATTTTAATTTTTTATAAGTAACATACCACGTAACACTAGACTGAATATTATATTACCACCATATAATTACCCACAACATATTATACAGCCCGTCCTCAACACTGTTATTAGACTCATAAAATATGCTTCCAAAATGAGAAAAAATAGCTGTCAAGAATCGCGTCTTATTATTCAACTATTAAACTTTCTTAATCATCAATCAGTTTAATTGCTCCTGACATGGGTTATAAATAACATTTTGTGGCTCAATAAAATACCACAAAGATAACCCCTTCAACTCCCTAAGCTGATCAGCAATTCCTCCTTGGATATTCTAGTACAAGATACTTATCCTTCACTGGGATTCAATTATTTCCATTTCAATTGCAAGTAACATTTTGAAGCATTTTGCTAATTTTTGCAAAAATTGTTAAGAAATTGCTGTGTTAAATTGCACAGTATTATTTTCAATTAGATCTCTAATGGGTAGATGACCCATTTCACTCTGGCCCAAATCAGACAGTTGAATCGATACTGGTGTTTAGCCATGTTCAGTTGCTGCTCCTTTTCCCCCATCCTCCAAATCAGTCAGCTTAGTATCCTCAGCTCCTGCAGTGTGGAGCTACAGAGATGCAAAGACAAGAACGTGGCCTTACCTTCAAGGGACTTGAAACTGAGTGAGAGACCACAAATAGACAAATCATTATAACAGAAGGCAGGACTCCGCTATGATATGGTCCTTCTGTTTTACCCATCATGAGCCAGGGGCCATGCACGCTTACTGTTCATCGCCCCACGACATAGGCCCCTGCAAGTTAGTGCCATATCACGCACAGCTCAGAAAGCCCAGGGGACTCACTGAATGCCATTAAGCACACTCACAAAGCCCTTTACCTATCCTTTGAAAGAATTATCACTATTGCAATTAATTGTGTCATTGTTCAGCTTTCCTGATTAAGGGTAGGCCTGAGACCTAGGAGTAACACCCCACCAGAGACACAGAAGAGGTGCCCAAGGCATACTGGCTGGAGGCCGATTAGACATGCAGCCTCCCAGGGCCTGACTGGAGAGAGGCACAGAGCACCTGGAGGAAAGAAGATTTAGGAAGCTCCACAGAAGAGAGAGCCGACTAACTTGGGCCTTGAATAATCAACAAGCACATAGTTCTATAAATATACATGTCTAGCCACCTCACCCTAGCTAGGACTACTCTTACACAGCTTGTCTCAGTCCCCACAGTAAACCCAAGCACTGCAGCCTGACACACAGGACTCTTCATGAGAGGTCTCCCTTGGGTTTCTCTGGACTCTAGGTCCACGGCTCCCACCGTAACCGTCACCTCTACTCACCAGTCTACCCCCTCATAGTCACTCCCAGGTTCCAAGCCTCTCCCTCCGCCTGGCATGCCCCTCCATTCTGTATCAAGGTCCTCCTCAGCTCCCCTGTCCCACCCTCCACTGGAGTAGTGGCTGACTCATATCCTCATAGAGTAAACAGACAACGTCTCTCTCACAATGAAGCACTGTCCTATAACCTGTGTCTCACTCGGTTTTGCTCCAAACAGTGGAGTCTTTGGGGGCTCTCTAGGATGCAAGCCAGGGCCTAGCATAATGCTCCACCCAGAAAAGGCACTTTAAAATGTTCATGGAGCCGGGTTCAGTGGCTCAGCCTGTAATCTTGCGCTTTGGGAGGCTGAGGTGAGTGGATTGCCTGAGCCCGCGGGTTCGAGACCCACCTGGGCAACTTGGCAAGACCTCATCTCTACAATAAATCAAAAATAAGCCGGGCGTGGCAGCGCGTGCCTGTAGTTCCAACTACTCGGAAGGCTGAGGAAGAAGGATCACCGGAGTCTAGCAGGTCGAAGCTACGGTGGCCGGCAGCGGCCACTGCACTCCAGTCTAGGTGACAGTGAGACCCTGACTCAAAAAAAAAAAAAAAAAAAATGTTCATGGAGCCGGGCGCAGTGGCTCATGTCTGTAATCTCAGCATTTGGGGAGACCAAGGCAGGAGGACTGCTTGAGCCCAGGAGTTCAAGCCCAGGAGTTGGGCATGGTGGTGCATGCCTGGACTCTCAGCTCCTTGGAAGGCTGAGGCAGTAAGATTACCTGAAACCAGGAGGTTGAGGCTGCAGTGAGCTATGACCCATGCCACTGCACTCCAGTCTAGGCAACCTGGACTCAAAAAGAAGAAAAGAAAAAAAAATACATGAGATAGGTATACAGACAGTTGAAAATATCAAATGTTTGTCCAGAACATTATAGTTTATAAAGTATTTTCTGTAACATGACATCCTTGGGATTTTATTGTTGTTGTTAATACAGACAGGCCTAGGGAATGGGGTTTTAATAAAGGAAGGAGGCTGGGGAGGGATCTGGAGGCTGGACCTGCCATGGGTAGGTCCTCAGAACCGCAGGCAGAAGGTAATAGGAAAGGGAGAGAAGTCAGGCAGGAACAGCAGGTCAAGGCTCTGCAGTAGTAGCTCTGTATCTAAATATGGAAGTTGTAGGGAGCCAGTCACTCAATGCTTTCTGGAAGGACGCCATTAGGATCCAATGGCTGTGCTTTGGTAAGATGAGCATAGAAATAGAAGTCAATCAAAGGGGGTGAAACATGAGGCAGGACACTGGAGGTATGTTGTGACCACAATTCTCAGCCTTGAATGGGAAAATCAATGTGGTATCTGACCTGGGCAAAATTCAATTCATTAATTCAAAAGATATGACCGAGCACACCTCAAGCAAGAAAGCTTCAGTGTGTTGACCAAAGCATTCATCATGCTCTTAATCCTGACCTAGAGCGAACACCAAGGCAGCTATTCTTACCTGTTTCAGAGGTGAAAACACAAACTGACCAAGACACAGGACATGTTCAAAGTCACACAGTCTGTGAGAAGCAGAACAAGACTGGAGCTAAGTCTTATCTGTCTGACTCTAATACCTGTGTACTTTCTATTGTGGTGAGAGTTTTTTAACTGGACTAGTATGAGCTCAACCTGATCCTTGGCCTTCTAAAGGGTACAAATTCAATAAAGGGTGGTTAGAATGCAGGCTCTGGCATCAGAAGGCTCTGCCACCTCCTTGCTAAATGGACTTGAGCAAATCAGTTAACCTGCTCAATGCTCAGCTTCTTTACCTATAAACTGGAAAAAAAAAAAAATTACCTCTCTCCCTCTCAAGAGTGTCGGGAGAATAACAAACACGAAAAGCTAGGCTTAACAAAGTGCCTGACACAAATAAACATTCAATAAATGTTAATATTAGAGCAGGTTAACTTCCAGGGAATTCTACCAAATTCTAACAAGTAGAACAAAAATAATAATGACAGCAAGACTTCCAATCAGAAACTATGTAGGACAAAAAGACAATGAAATGACAGTGCTGAAGGACTGCAAGGAAAAATTCAACCCAGAATTCTGTATCCAGTGAAAATATGTTTCAAAAAGGTGAAATAAATTCTTTTTCAGACAAACAAAACCTACATTACAAAAATGTTAAAGAAAGTTCTTCAGGCAGAAGTAATATGATACTAGGTAGAAACATAGATCTACACAAGAAAATTAAGAAGACAGGAAATGGTAAAAATGTAGGTAAATATAAAAGGCATTTTTTCTTGTTTAAAATTTTTTTTAAAGATAATTGACAATAAGCACACCAGGCATACAGATCTTGGTTTCTAATATGAACCTCCAATAAAAGGAACCAGGTTCTTTAGAGAAAGGCTACACACATTCACATAATGATGGGGGTATGTCAGGGAAATCCAGGAGCCAACTGAAAGAGCTCCCAATGGCCAAGCCAGAATGATTCATGTTAGGGTACGGACAGGGTGAGGGCGGCGTGCTGGAGGGGTGAGGGGAGGCACAGCACCAGTAACCCAGAGATCTGAGTAAATGCGAAGAATTGCAACACACAAAGAGGTTAAAAAAAAGAAAAGTTTATTTAAAAGTAAATTAGAGAGAGAAAGAGAAGCAAGAGAGAAGATTCACCTCCCCAAGGTGGGGGAGGGGACCAAACCAGGAAGCATGGCAACAGCCACAGCTCAAAGAGCACATGGCCATGCCAGAGTCTAGCAAGGCAATGGCTGCCGGTTGCTTGTGGTTGAGTCTTTTTAACCATTTTCCTTGATGGAGGAAAATCATCAAGGTGACTGGGTGGTGGCCTGCTTCCAAGTCATCACAAAGGGGCAGGCAAGCGCAGGTACTGATGTCAGGTGATGAGGGCAGGCAGATGGGTGGGTTAGTCACATGATTGCTGACATGGTGGGGCCTACATTTGCAATTCACAAACTCAGACATTTGCAACTCATAAACTCCTTGACCAAAGGTGGCCTGGTGGTATTATTACTTTTATGACTCTGGCCAGCCAAAGGGTGATCTTTGATCTTCGGCCTTGACAAGGAATCTAAAAGTTTACTAGAGATCATTATGCAAAACCTTGAATTGAAAGGTTGGGCTGTCCTGGCCTTGCATCTGATGGAGATTTGCCCAGGGGGTATGGGATAGGCTGCTGCTTGTTCCCATTGAGGGGAATGGTTAAAAGGACTCAACCACAAGCAACCAGTGGCCATTGCCTTGCTAGACTCTGGTGTGGCCATGTGTTCTTTGAGCTATGGCTGTCACCAGGCTTCCTGGATTTGGCCCCCTCCCCCACCTTGGGGAGGTGAATCTTCTCTCTTCTTTCTCTTTCTCTCTCTAATTTACTTTTAAATAAACTTTTCTTTCTTAACAACTCTTTGTGTGTTGCAATTCTTTGCATTTACTCGGGTCTCTGGGTTACTGATGCTGCATCCCCCCTCGCCTCTCTATCCAGCACGCAGCCCTCACCCTGTCTGTACCCTAATACCAAGTCCACGGTGCGGTGAAGTCACTAGCATGCAAGAGTTGAGAATGCAGAATGAAAGGGGAGAGGCCAAAGAAAACCCCAGCAAACCAATGGTCCAGGCAGTAGAGGGCAAACAGCACACACCAGAGTCAGAAATGACAGTGAGGAAGAGGACAGGGACCAGAGGGGTGAGAAAGCCAGGAGGGCTCATTGTCCTGGAGCCAGTGAAGGAAAACACTTTTGAACACAGAGGGACATGATGCAGAAGGATGTGATGGCTGCAAAGAGTCAACAACATGCAGGGCAGGGTGGTCACTCCTGACCCTGGTAATATTTTGCTCAAAGAGGGTACGGGGTTGTATCAGTCCCAGTGTGAATGTCCTCATGCCCTGTGCTATGGAACTCAGCAGAACACATCTAGTTTTCAAAACTAATGACTCTTGTAACTTCTGCTCTTAATGTGACAAATTAGTCCAACTCCAATAAGCCAAATGGGATTTCCAGGGAGATGAAAGGAAACCAGGCACCACTGCTTCCTCAACCCCCTTCATGTCCAGATTGTGAAGTCATCTCTGGTACATGCTCAGTGACTAAAGCATCAGGGCACCTAAAAGAAAGACATTGCCTACAAAATAAAGTTCCACACTTAAGCCTTCTGCTTTGAGCAGCACAAATTCCACTGGTTATAAATCAGGTTTATGAATTTTGTATGGATCTGAAAGAAAAAACCCATCAGTCATTGCTGAGATGCTCATCCACTTTACACCTCGCTGTAACTGGACAGCTGACACAAGGTGCTCAGCCCTAATGACGCATTATCATCAAGCCAAGCTCCAAGGGCTCTATGACAGCATCAACAGTAGTGACAGCCCCTACTCTGCATGAAATACAGCTGTGTCAGTCCAGACTTCCAATCACTCTCTTAGCACCACTGGACCAACAATATATTTTCAATACTCACTGCCCTGGGCAATACTGCACACTCTTGATTACTCTTTGGATATACATAATACATGAATAGCAAAACCAATTGTGAAGGTCCAAAATTAGACATTGCTGCCTGGCCTCAGAAAACACTATCATTTGAGAATGTTCTTCTGAAGTGTTTTTGTGTTTTATTGGCAAACCAATGTATTATTATTGCAATAATAATGATTTAAATACAAATACCATTAGAGCTACAATAATAATACACATGTACTTTGTGATTTTACTTCAAAGGCGTCATGGCAATACATGTATACTCAATCATTAACCTCCTAGCAAGAAGAAAAGCTGTAAATACTGTCTCTATTTTGCAGATGGTGAGTTTGTGGCAGAGAAGCAAATAGTAGGTAGGTCCAAGGCCATGTATAGGAACACGTGAAAGCTGAAAAAACTGCTAGATTGTTTTTACCCAAAAATATGCAAGTGTGCACACACAAAATTGTATGGATGTTGGCTCACAACAAACCCATTTCCTGGACATTTACAAGGAATGTGAGAGGGAGATATTCACAAGAAATTTCTTGAGAGAAAAAGAGCCAACAGAACTAAAACTGTAGTGGGAAGACAGAGAGATCGTGACACAGAGACTATTATAGGACGTGGCACTTTATTACACTGGCCAGCCCAGCGGGTTCGAGGAGCTAATGCATCCAAATCGAGCCCCACAGAATGGGAGAAGCGGGGTCTTATACCTTCGATTAGGTAAGGGAGGGGGGTCATGTTGAGTGATTACACATCTCCTTTGGAACTTACAAGGTGGTGTTCAGAAAAATCAGATCTTTCAAAGAACAAATGGTTTCCAGGAACTGCAGAGTTGTAAACCGGCAACTTCAGACGAGGGGTGTTGGATAAGTGTGAATTAGTTACTCTTTTGCATTTCCATGAGAACCATCAGTCTCTAGCCATTTGACCTTTTCAAACAAAACCAGCCTGGCGGGTCTTTAGAGTTTGCCACTAGACTTTCAAAAGGAAATACCTTTAACTGCTACCAACCCTTCTCCTGCCACATCAAAACTACATTGGCAAACTGAAGAAAAATCAAACTGAACTGTGGTGTTTTGCTACTTTAGTTTTTCTGTTCCCTGGCTTTTCATATTCCCAGCCATCCAGAAGACACAAGGCATGCTTCTCTATCAGCACTCACACTCATCCATTATTTCCACATCAGTGAGTAATTCAATGTATAAAAGCTAACACCTGGCCAAGTGTGTCGCTCACACCTGGAATCCCAGCATTTTGGGAGGCCGAGGCAGGAGAACTGCTTTAACCCAAGAGTTTGAGACCACCTGGGCAACAGACCGAGACCTTGTCTCCACAAAAAATCAACAAATAAGCCAAGTGAGGTGGCTCACATCTGCAGTCCCAGTCCCAGCTACTCAGGAGACTAGGCCCAGGAGGTCAAGGCTGCAGTGAGCTGTGATCATACCACTGCACTCCAGTACGGATGACAAAGTAAAACTCTGACTCAAAAAAAAAAGAAAGAAAGAAAAAACAGCTCTCACCATTGTCCTCCTGTCAGTCCTCAGTCCTCAGTCCTCAGAACTTCCTGATGCTGTGTCACCGCACTTACAAGAACAGGAAGCTCTGAGAATTCAACTGGCTCTGACCTCAGGCAGAAAAGTGGGAGCCAGGAGGCCACAAAGCCTCTGCCCAGCCATCTGCCCTGAAGGACAGTCTTGCATTTCACAGTAGACACCAAGGCCTGAAAATGGGGGCACAAGTCAACAGCTGTGTTGGGAGGAGAAAGTAAAGACCAGCAGCACTTTGACTGCTGGTCTTTGCCAAGAGTGTTGGATGATTAGGATGCCCAGCAGGCAACACAAATAGTACACATCCAAGACTAAGCTCTTGCCACTCTTCCAAAACCAGGCCCTCTACCAGCTAGACCCTCTCCCCACCTGGCCCTCAGGAATGGCAATTTCACCCTTCCTGCCAGGGAGGCAGACACCTTGGAGTCATCCTTGACTACTCTCCACACTTTCCTCCAACCCATCAGCAAATGCTTTTAGCTCAACCTTCAAACCAGAGTCAAATTCAACCACCAATCACCAGCCCCACTGCCACCCCCTTGCTCCAGGCTACCTTCGATCACTCCCCACCTAGATTAGCACAATAACCTGACTGGTCTCTCCAAGCTCACCCAGCTTCTCCCTCCAACTTACTCTCAGACATTCTCAAAGTGACCCTTTCCAAGAGTCCACATTAACCCATGTTAATCAATGTCCTTCCACTGGTTCCTGTTCCCACAGGTCTAGACCGATCAGATGGCATCAAGTGTGGCCCTTCCAGGCTTGCTTGCTGGGCCCCAAGGCTACCTCCAAGCCCATGCACTCGCTGTCCTACACTTGTGCACAGGGCTCACTCACCACTCTCGCTGTCGCTGCCCTACTTGTGAGGCCTTGCCAAGCCAATGTCAAAGACTGCAACACTTTCTTTTCCTCTTCACTACTCTTTCTTCTTAACATTTACCAATATCTAACATATATGTAATTTTTTTTTATTTTGTCTCTCTCCTCCAAAAGAATAAAAGTTTCTCAAGTCATAGAGACACCTGTCAGGTAGATGGATGAAATGATATAAATTTGCCCACAAGAGGCTGATTCAGATGCTTCCAGGAATTAATTCTTTGTTCTATCACCAAGCAAATAAGAATAGCTGTCAGATCTATATTTGCAGCATGACATACCCTCCAAGGTCCCATTCAAATGTTGTGGCAGGTAGCAGGGCTTTAGGAGAGCATCAGCATCAGAGATAGGAGGCAGGGACAGGTTCAGCTTAGCCACCAATGATGACTCTTGGAAAACTGGCTTCTTCCTCTGGTGTCAACTTCCTCATATGAGAATGGGGAGGATGACTTAGACTATCATAAGGTTCCCTTCAGCACTCACAGCCTCTGACTCCCTAAATGACACAAATGTGACCTGCGTTGTCATGTTCATGGTGGATCCAGATATCTGAGTGGGACCTGGCACTGCTCCTGTTTTGAGGGTCTGTTCTTAAGACAAGACTCAAACATGGAAGAGAATCAACATGAAGCACCATTGATCTCTTAAATTAAGTCTCATTTTAGAAGCCAAAGTTCTTCTCAATCACTGGGACAGACTGTTCTTCAGAACACCAGACGAAATGAGTGACCCTTACTTAGAGAACATGCTTTAAAGATAAGCAGGGTAAAAGGACCCCACACTCATGGTTCTCATCTCCTGCTCCCTCTGGGGCATCTGCTCCTTCAATGAAAGGTGGCTAGAACTGCAGTAGTACTTTAACATGATGATATGCCTGTGTGTGTGCCTCTTACCCACTCTTTGTTGGTCCAGCACAAACAGTAGAATCTGCATAAGGAAAGTATGTGTGGTGTGTCTTTCCTGTGAATGCCTGGCTTCCATAACATATATCTACATGTTTCAGTTTGGTAGCTCCTACAAGATGAAAGTGATTCCATGGAAAAAGGCACGGTCTTTACCTGTTTCACAGGGTTTCTTAACAATAGGAACAGGCTCAATTTAAGCTACTATTATTTTTCTCTTCTTGAGAAGCTGCAGCTTCTTTCCCATGGGGATGAAGAATATTGGTAGGGTAATCTTTGTGCCTGCATTAAAGGTTTCCCAAACCAAGTTGAGAATACAGCATCACACAAAACACAGGGAGGCCGACTCTAGAGACTCAGACAAAGGGTTATCAGCTAATGCACAGCCAGAGTTGGAATTCAACATGGGGGTGGGGGAATGAGTAAAGCTTACAACTATGACCAAGGCACTGGGTAGAGGAGACTCTGCCTCACAGAAGGCTGGCATGTGGTAAAACCTCAAAGGGGAATCTTGTGGAATCTTGTGTAGAAAGCTATGATCGTTTATAAAAATGACTCTTAATTAGCAAGAGTTCATGAGGACCTGTTACTTGCCCTGGAATAGAACTAACCAAGAGGGAGAAAAGATCTGGATACTATCTTACTTGTCAATTTAAGAGTAAAAATGAAAATGAAAATCTTTCCTGCTTAAGGAGTTTTGATTTCTTGTTTTCTCTCTTTTACCTAAAATGTTTTATTTGAAGATACGCAGGTTTGTTTTTATTTGCTTTGTTTGGTAAATCTCTCTTGTTCATCTCTAATACTCCAGCCCTCCATCCTTGCAACCCTCCAAAGGCATGTTTCCTAGACAACCCATCGTAGCTCAGAACACCTCATTTATGCAAGTGTACAAAGAGCAGCTTTCTCTCATTCACAGCTGGCATTAAAAGGTAAATTTATCAGGTGAGAGCAGGATTCCAAAAACCTTGGCAATTTTTCTGCATCTCTCTTGAGGTGAAAGAGCTAAACAAACAGGTCCCTAAAGTTAGCAACAGAATGGAAAGGTAGCAGCAGAATCCCCAGAGATTCTGCTACTAAACAGGCTAACACAGAGGGCCAGGCCGTTCTCATGATCTCTAGCTCAGGAAGGAGGCCCTGTCCAACCTCCCATTCCTAGCCTGAGAGCTCACACTCACTCCAGGCAGAGTCAACATATGAAGACAACCAGGACATACAACACAGACAGATAAGCAAGCAAATGGTGAACAGCAGACAGCAGCTACCACAAGGCCTTGAAATATGCTAAAACTTCAATAATTGCAACAAATATGGCAATAGGGCTGGATGAAGCATTTGTAGACCTAGGCCCGTCTCTGCAGGACCTTGGTTAAACCAGCTAGGCTCAAGGCCCTTGTTTCTCCATCTTTAAGATGGCTGTAGAGGACTGAAAGATCTGAGACCCAGCTACCAATCTGTTATGTGCAGGAGTAAGTTGCTGAGACCCACATGGCCTGAGCCTTTTTAACCAAGAACAATGACTGCACTCTGAGGATCACTAACTTTAACCAGCCTTAGCCATTCAAGTTTGCTCGTCTCAGCCCAGACAGAATGACTGAGAAGAAAACAAGAACCATGCCCAAACAATAAAACCCTGAGAGAATGGATGATTTAGGGATCATCAGCTGATACAGTAAATATCTTCCCACTTTAAACTGGGCACGTGTTAGTCTTTCATTATAGTAATTCAAGTCACTCTACAGATATTCACAAAAAGTACACAGCAGTAACAATAGTCAGCAACTATAATCAGTAGTGACACTAACTTTATAGGTAGGTTCCTTAACCTCACAAGGTCTCTATTACCTCATCTGCATAGCAGGGAGTGGGCATGGGAGGCTGAACTCGACGGTCTCTAGAGACCCTTTAGTCTTAAATCCTATAACAGAGACTTGCTACTCCTGGGGAAGGCCACAGTTCAAAATTCAGGCCATGGAAACCGATTTCACAACTAGACTGTGCCATAAACATCCAAGAAAGAAGGTAGAGCTTAAATCTCTCTCTAAAACCTACTGAGAATATACTATGCCAACATAAAAGTAGGAGGTGTTATCATGTTGCAGAGAAACCTCTAGAGATTTGCTCAGAATGCACTTCCTAACACAGTCAAGCATGCTGATCTGAATACCAACCTACAGGAAGAAATCCAAGGCTTATTCTTGGTGGTATAGACTTGCTGATAAAGCAGTTGAGGATGCCAACTGAATGAATGCATAGAGTCATTTCAAAATGAAAACTACCTGGGAAATTCTCAATCATCAAAGAGAGCCTACATGCTTACATGGCGATAGGACTCATGTAAGTGCCATCCGTGAGGCCCTCTTTGTGCACCTATTGAGTGCTTTTGTGGATAACACAGTGGGGTGACACTCTCTGCCCCTGGATCCTAACACAATATCTGTTCTCCATTCAGCTTGGTGGTCTCAGGCTCCTATTCACTTTTGAACCCAGTGCCACCCTCCAGATAAGAAAGGAGAGAGAGGCTGATCGCAGTGGCTCACACTGTCATCCCAACAACTCAGTAGGCGGAAGGAAGAGGCTCATTTTAGGCCAGGAATTTGAGACCAGCCTGAACAACATCAAAAGAACCTGTCTCTACAAATAGAACAAAATAAAATAAAATGAATAGAAAAGAATAAGCCAGGAGTAGTGGTGCATGCCTGTAGTCCCACTTAGCCAGGAGGTCAAGGTGGGAGGATCACCTGAGCCCAGGAGTTCGAGGTTACACTGAACTATGGTCATGCCACTGCACTCCTGCCTGGGTGACAAAGAAAGACCCTGTATCAAAAAGAAGGAGAAGGAGAAGAAGGAGAAAAGGGGGAGGAAGAGAAGAAGGAGAAGGGGAAAGGAGGAGGAGGATAATGAGAAGGAGGAGGAGGAGGAGGAGGAAGGGGGAAGAAGGAGGAAGAGAAGGAGGAAGAGGAAAAGAAGGAGAAGGAGGGGGAAGGGGAAGAGAAGGTGGGAAAGAGCATTTCCTACCACACAGTCTTTGGAGGTCCACACACCTCCAGACTGAACAGTGATTAGGCACTTGTCTTCTTCACCTTTACAGCTCACTGACCACTCAGTCTTATGGGAGACACCTGTGTGTCTGGTTGGCTTCCTCTTCCAGACAATACCCTCTTTTCAGGCAAGCACGGGAACACTATTTGATACAACCATATATGTTTGCCCAAGAGGGTGCCCATCACATTACCTGGGCCAAGCAGGCAGCTTCTACAGTGCATGAGCTTATGTTGTCCTGTCTGGAAGAGAAAATGAACCTCAGTGTAGTTGGTTGGTAGATTCAACAAAAACACTCAATTCTCTCATTTTGGGAAGCTATGTACATATGTTTAAGGGCAAAACAAGAAAGAAGGGTCAATACCGTGCAAAGAAAAGAGTCAGTGCTTTTTAAAAATAACTCTTCAAACCAGAGAGTTAGAATTACACAGAATGCCATTGCTGCTTCAGCCAATGATAAAAATTATTCTAAAGTACCTGAGGCCACAGTTCTGCAGTAGTGAATACAAAAGCAAGTTCTAAAAGAAAGGGTATGAAATACTAGTCAGAAAGATGATGCTCACTGTAACCAATTTTGACTGTATGACCATGGATAGGTTACTTCCTTCTTTGTACCTCAAATCCTCCTCCATAGAACCTAAGGAAGGCAACCAGCCACCCCACAGAGAGAACAGGAATCAATTAAAATTTCATCAGTAAAGAGTTTGCATTGACAGAGGGTAACTAGAGGGAACTCTGTCCCTATGAAGGCCCATAGAGGAAGGGACAGAAGGATTCGGATGCCGAGACAAAAATGCAGACTCCAAGACATAGCCATGGTGCTTTGGAGTTTCCTGTCCTCACAAAAAAGGAATGTTGTCAGAATGGCAGGATATTGCCTGGGTTCAGATTCTAGCTCTGGCATTCAGTAGCTTTAAGATTTTGATCAAGTAATTTTATCTCTTTGTGCCTCAATGTGCTGATGTGTAAAAGAGGGGTGACAATAGCATCAACTTCATGAATCAGTGACATAATGACAAGGAATGTTCTTTAAAAGCTCCTGGAACAAAGTAAGTGCTAAAAAAATGTCAATGGCCACCTTTGCCACACCTCCATCATCACAGTTATCATAATTATCATCACTCTTGTTTCTCCAGCTCCCAGCAATAACTGCTGAATGAATGGATACAACAAATTACCATTTATCCCTTCCGAAATTCAAACTACCCAATAGCAAAGGATCATGTCTGAAACAATCTGGTATTCCAAAAACCAGCCAGTAAAAGTGGTTTTTCAAAAGTTTCTAGGATTCAACTGAAAATTCAAGCAGACTAGAATATAAGAATTCCATTCTGACTTTTAAGAACTAAGGCTATGACCAAACCACAGACAGAAGTGGCACAGTTGCTAAAGACATAAAGTTGCAAAGTTTAAAGACGTAGCTTCTTATTTCCTAATTTTCCTTTAACCTCTTAGACACAACATGACAAGAACTGAAATAATCTACTCTATACAAACTTAACTTTCTATCATAAAAATCATCTACACTTTCAGCTTTTGTGAATTAGAAAATAAATCAAAAGTTCACATTCATCTTTACAGAACTTTTATTCCTCCAACAAAAAAAGACTAAAAAGTAGTAACAATGAAAAAGAAATCATCTTCATTTTACAAAATTTGAGATCGATTCCAGTCAAGTTGTAATAGATTAAATAACATGGTGTGAAAAAGTGTATGAAAAAAACAATGAAGTGCATTCATAGAACTTAATGCTGGTGAAAGGAATTTAAAAGATTTTTAAATGAATCCAATCTGTATTAAATATAATTGCCACCTAGGAAAAAAACAAAACAAAAATAAGTACATAGTCATCAAGAAAATACAAATCCAAACCACAATGAGATATCAATTTAAAACCAATTCAATGGCTAAACTAAAAAAGATAAAAATAGTGTTGACAAGGATGTGGAGAAATTAAAAACCTCACACAATGCTAAAGGGATTGTAAAATGGAGTAGGTACTCTGGAAAACAGTCTGATAGTTCCTAAAAAGATTAAACATAGAATTCCCATATGACTCAGCAATTCTGCTCCTATACATAGCGCAAGAGAAATGAAAATCTGTCCACAAATAAGCTTATACATGAATGCTAATAGCAGCATTAGTTATAACAGTCAAAAAGTAAAAACAGCCCAAATGTTGATCAATTGAAGAAAGGATAAACAAAATGTGGCATATATGAAGGAGTCATAAGAATGACTGAAGTACTGAATACATGCTACAACACAGATGAACCTCAAAAACATTACAATAAATAAAAGCCGGGTATATTCCCAGTAGGAGAATTGCAGGATCGTATGGAAGGTCAATTTGTAGATCTTTTAGGAATCGCCACACTGTTTTCCAGAGGCTGTACCAGTTTACACTCCCACCAATAGTGTATAAGTGTTCCCTTTTAGCCGCATCCTCTCCAGCATCTGTGGTTTTTTGTCATTGATGATAACCACCCTGACTGGAATTAGGTGGTATCTCAGTGTAGTTTTAATTTGCATTTCTTTGATGACTGGTGAGGCTGAACATTTTTTCATGTATCTGTTGGCTGTTTGTAAGTCTTCTTTTGAGAACTATCTATCCATATCTTTTGCCCACTTTGTATTGGGGATGTTTGTTTTTTTCTCTTCGGCACATTTGAGTTCCTTGTAGATCCTACATATTAGGCCTTTGTCAGACATACAGTTGGCAAATATTTTTTTCCAAGTCTGTGGACTGTCTCCCTGCTCTCTTGATGTTTTTTTTGGCTTTGCAAAAGCTTGTCAGTCTGATGAGGTCCCACTTGTCTATCTTATCTCTTATGGCATGGGTACTTGGGGTTTTGATCAGGAATTGGTTGCCAGTACCAGTTTTCATAAGGATGTCTCCTGCATTTTCTAAGGTTCTTATAGTTTGAGGTTTTACATTTAGGTCTTTGATCCACTTAGAGTTGATTTTTGTGTATGGTGATTTTTGTGTATGGGATCTCGTTTTAATCTTCTGCATGTGGTCAGTTTTCCCAGCACCATTTACTGAATAGGTTCTCCTCTCCCCAGTTGTTGGTGGTGGACGTAATTTTGAAAACTGTACTGTTGTTAACTTCACTTGGCAATATTTCTCATTCCATTGTTGGGCCAGTGATAAATTTCTTGGAATAAAACGAACTCACTGGACAATGTGATCCTTAATGGGTGCTGGATTCAAATTTCTATCTTGGTGGGTCTTTTACTTCAGGAAGAAATGCATTTTTAGCCATGGATTGTTTACTGTCTACTTATTGATACTTCACAAGAAAATCTTTAGGATATCTCAATATGTGGGGGGCAGGGAAGTGTCCTTTTAGTAATATAAAGGACAAATTTTTTCTCTGGAATGTTACTTTTTACTTTAAGTCTAAGAAAATGCTTTTATATTTGAATATTATTTCATAGTCAAAATATTTTAAATTGGTTGAAAATGTCTTTTGATATTTACAATTAGATTTAGCAAGAACTGAACAAAATAATAAGAAAACTTGAGGTCACAGAATTTTTATTTTACTTTTAGCATTGTTTGAGCTTGAGCAATGTAGATAAACTTATTAATGCTAAATGAATATAAATGCAATTCAACATTACCAATTTAGATTCCAATTTTCAGTTATTTAAATTAGTTTTATATATATGTATATTTTATTTTGTTTATGATTTTCTAAAGGGATTAACTCTGTAACTTAGGGTTTTTATCACTTATGGTTTCAGGGTTTTTATTGATTCAGTTTTAAATTGTGAAAATATATAAACATACAACAAATGATAAAATAAACATCCATATTATCATCACACAAAAGAAAAAAGAAAAGCCAATCAGAAAAGACGACATTCTGTATGCTTCCATGAAGAGTATATTAAATGCTCAGAATAGGCAAATTCATACTGATGAAAAGTAGGTTGGTAGTTGCCAGGGCCTAGGAAAGGAGGTAATGGGGAGTGACTGTAAAAGGGTACAGGGTTTTGTTTTGGGAGAAAATGTTTTGGGATAAGACAGTGGTGTTGACTGCACAATTCTCAAATATACTAAAAACCCCTGAATTATACATAGTAAATGGAGGATAGATCGATCGAACAGACAGAATACACAAGTAAGGAATGGTAAGAGTTGGTTTACTCTCCCTTTTCAAGCACAGTCCCCACTGCTCTGGTCCTGGGTGACCAGCAACACACACACGCCATTACTTTGTACTTATATCCTTCACATCTAAAGTCTCAGCTCGAAAAATTTCTTTCTCTGCCTTGGTTTTTAAATTCTGTTCTTATAAAAGTAGATATATTGCGAAGTTGGATCATCACATAGAGAAAAACCACAGAACTGCTTTCTGCCCCCAGCTAGAAACTTTTGGGGCAGTTTCCAGTCCAGCTCCACCACCTCCAGGCTTCCAAGTGGGAGATGAGGCTCATTAATTACACAGAGATGGATACCATGGGGAGGCTGGGAAGAGAGCACAAGCCAAAAGTGAAGCATGCAGCTCCCTTTGGAGTACATTTCTCTCCTCATAATTACATTAATTGCAATTAGCTCTCTCCTCCTTCATAATTCTTTTGCTCTGACACCTGCAGAAGTTCTCTGGCTCCTGTTCAATGCCATTTTCCTGCTGCCATGGGTCCTCAAGCTCATTTCCCATTTGGTTCCAGAAGCACAAAGCTTCTCCAACCTGCAGTCCTAGGTGAATGTACCTCCATGTGCACTCTCTCTCTACTTTCACCAGCCAGCCAACATCTAATCTTCATACCAAAATTAATTTCTCTTGTAGTCAGTCCTGAAATAAAGTTACTGATGACAGACAGATAGTTCATTTTTTCCTCCTAATTCATTCACCCTTAAGGAAAAGTTTCATAAGTAATTAAATTGATTTTTCCTTTCTATTTGGAACACAGATCTATTTAGAACAGCAAAGTAATAGAAAGCCTGATTTCTCAGGGAGGACCCCTCTGGGAGGCTGGCAATCTGAGTGTTACAGCGAGATGCACTTCCTGAAGATGGCTCAGAGGGCACCTCCGTGGACGGGAGCCGAGCTCACATCATCCCTCTTCTTAATTGACATGTGCTGTATAAATTACATTCAGAAGGGTTTCATAGGCACTTTCTGGCTCCAAAAAGGCTCTTTCATATTAATGTAGTTTGAATCCTTCTTGAATACTATTCAACTCTTATTACTGAAGCAAAAACTTAGACGTCTGACGTTAATGGCATAGCTAAGCAGCTGAAAGAGTGTGACCAGAGTAGCCATTTCTAATTACCCATGAAAGAGTCACTGAAACCTCCCCAAAGAAATACACAGTAGTAGTGAAGCTTGGGGCCTTATGAAGTCAATAAAACATCTTTATAAAGTTGAGCTTTTCACCCAAATGTAGAACAGATTTTTCCTATTTGTTGTTCAGAATGAAAAAACATCTTCAACCCAAAGTTAAAACAAACAAACAAAAAAACATGACTCCATTACTGATCTAATGTGATCAGCATACCAGGTGGCCTGCTCAGTCTTACAAGATCTCCAAATACACAGGGAAAGAACAAAAGAATCATGAAGTCACTGTCTTCTCCTAGGCTTGAAGTCCAACTTGCTGAAAGATCCAATGACCTTGACCACATTTCTTAACTGAATGGGCCTCCTTTGCTCAGCTGTGATATGAAGTTGCCTTTAAAGATTAAATAAAATAAGCCGGGCTCGGTGGCTCAGCCTGTAATCCCGCGCCTTTGGGAGGCTGAGGTGAGTGGATTGCCTGAGCCCACGGGTTCGAGACCCGCCTGGCAGCGAGACCTCATCTCTACAATAAATCAAAAAATCAGCCGGGCGTGGTAGCGCATGCTTGTAATTCCAGCTACTTGGAAGGCTGAGGCAGAAGGATCGCTGGAGCCCAGCAGGTCGAGGCTGCGGTGGCCAGGAGTGGCCACTGCACTCCAGTCTGGGCAACAGAGTGAGACTCCAACTCAAAAAAAAATAAAAAGATTAAATAAAATAAACGTAAAATGTTGGACACAGTGCCTGACACACCAGAAGTTGGTATTCCTGTGAAAACAAATAATTCAAAGACCTCATTTTTCTTTCTGAGGGTACAATGAAGAGGAAGACAGGCCCTACCGTCAAGGAGAGGAGAGGAGGGGTGGGGGGGGGAGGGAGAGTACCCTTAACTCCCATGTTGTTCAAAGGTCAAATGCACACATAAAGTTATAAATAAACACACACACACACATACACACACTCAGAAACACATACATTGTTTTATTGTGTTTCACTTTATTGTGCTTTATAGATATTGCTTTTAATATATATATATAAATTAAAGGTTTGTGCTAATCCTGCATTGACCAAGTTCATTAGTCCCATTTTTCTAACAAGATGTTTTCACTTTGTGCCTCTGTGTCAGCATTTTTAGCAATAAAGTATTTTTAAATTAAGGTACGCACATTGCTTTTTTGAACATAATGCTATCACACACTTATCAAACTACAGTGTAGTGCAAATATAACTTTTATATGCACTGGGAAGCCAAAAAAATGTGTGTGACTCACTTTATTGTGATACTAACTTTATTGCAGTGGTCTAGAACCAAACCCACAGATTTTCCAATATAATTTATCTATTATACATCTGCCTGTATAATAGATCTAAAATGGCAACATCATTTGATGCAAATAAATGCTCATCTACTGTCATGACTGAACCTGGATCATATCTCTAAATACTGACACCACCTTTCAAATTCCTCTCTGATAGGTCCTTTCATGTCATCACTTTGGGTTTTTCTTGTACTTACTTGGTTGAAATGCAATTAAGATTCTAAATTTCAAATATATCTCTAGTAGGTTTTAGCTTATCATTACTTCCAGTTATTTTTCTTATATTTGCAATGTCAAAACACAATACTTTTGAAAATTTTAATGGCATATAATTTTGTTAAGGATAGTAATCTCCTTTGCTCCATAACTGCAAAGAATTTTCATTTTTTAGATTTATGGACATCAATTAGAATAATCAAATCAAAGGATAATTTCATGTCTACCTCTATTTCCTTCCAATCATGTTTTGAATAAACACCAGCTTTCAGCATTTATCCATTTACTAACTGTATCAAGTTTGATCCACAAACATCATAAAAGTAAAATACTATCACATATCTTTTTAACAAAAAGGGATGGTCCACATTCTTGTCATAAAATACTGTATGATGAAGCCCATCTTGTTGAAGGACTAATTGAAGGAGAAACCATATTTCCTTCGTGTCCTCAAAATATTATTCACTCAGTGATGCTTGATTTTGAGAAAATTCACCTACGATATCTTCAACTGAAGACACAGAATCTGAGAATTTGCTTATATGATCAATTTTACCATCATCATTAACCTCTAGAGAGCTGCTCTCAGTCTGTCTGCATTCATCTTCTGATTCATTTAATAATGGTGAAATGCTTTCCTCTGCCAATTTTCCTGTCATTGCCATTTGAAGTGGAAAATAAAAAATTCCAAATCCTCTGTGTTCAATGAAAGCTAAAAAAAAAAAAAGACTTCAAAAATGGTATCTCCAGATTTCTTTATAACTTCTTGAAAGATAATACAATCATTTGGGCAACAGAGTAAGAAAACTCCAGGATCATATAAAAGACATGGTCTATTTCATTATAACATGATTATTAATGCCACCTCTTACTCTTCCATCCTATTATTATATTAGTCTATTTTTACCATAGTTAGGAATAACTGATGAGTCATGATAAAATAACACCTAGAAAGATACAACAGCAAAATGCATCCTGACATAGAAAAAAATATTATTAAGATCTATAATATAGTTATGCTTCACTTAATAACAGAGACATGCTCTGAGAAATGTGTATAAGGATATTTCATCATAGAAAAGGTACAATAAAAATACAGTATAAAAGTTTTAAAATGGCACGCCTTCTAAGGCACTTACCATGAATGAAAGTTTGTGGAATTAGAATTTGTTCTGGGTGATTTATTAAGTGGTAATTCAATGTGAAGGCCTAGGACATTACTGTACACTATTACAGATTTTATAAACATTGTACACTTAGGATACACTAAATTTATTTAAATTTTTTCTTTCTTCAATAAGTTAACCTAAGCTTACTGTGAGTTTTCTAGCTTATAAACTTTTTACTTTTTAAAAACTTTTTGACTCTTTTGTAATAATACTTAGCTGAAAACTCAAAACACTATACATCTTACAAAAATATTTTCTTTCTTTATATCCTTATTCTATATGCTTTTCTCTATGTTAAATTTTTTTTTAACTTTTCAACTTAAAAAAAAAAACTAAGACACAAACGCACAAATTAGCCTAGGCCTACAGGGTTAATTAAGATCATCAATATCACCATGTTTCACCTCTACATCTTGTCCCACTGGAAGGTCTTTGGGGGCAATAACACGCATGGATAACACACATGGAGCTTTCATCTCCTATGATAACAATGCCTTCTCCTGGAATACCTCCTGAACAACCTGCCTGAGGTTGTTTTACAATTTTTTTTATAAGTGGAAGGAGTATATTCTAAAATAGCAATAAAAAGTAGAGTATACTAAATATATAAACCAGTAACACAGCCATTCATTATCATTATCAAGTATTATGTACTATAAATAATTGTATGTGTATACTTTCATACGACTGATAGCACATTAGGCTTCATTACACCAGCATCGCCACAAATACATGAGTAATGTATTATGCTATGGGCATTATGATGGCTACAATGTTGGTAGCTGACAGGAATTTTTCAGTTCCTTTATAACCTTACGGGACCACTGTCATATATGCAGTCCAACATTGACCAAAACATAATTATGTGGCTCATAACTGTATATCCCAGATTTATAACAGGTCCAATGGGTACATGTGGCAGCTGCAAGCTAGAATGGATTTTATCTTATTTTTCAAAATTAAGTAGAATTTTTTCCCCCTTGTTCTATGAAGAACAGAATAAAAGCCATAAATATCAATCCTTATAAATACTTTGAAATGTTCAAACAGGAAACTCAAAAGCCAAACTTGGGTCAAATGGACACTGAGAATATATAGAATTAATGCCTTTCCTCAAAACAGAAGAAAAACACAGAACATGCCTGTGGCCTGAATAAACTCCCTCAACCCTTTCCATGAGACCACAGAAGAACCCTATTTGCTCTCCTTCCCCCAAAAAAGCTAAGCATTATGTTTGTGAGCCATAAAATATTAATCTGAAGTATGACTCTATATTTAGAGTACTTCCAAAAAAATGTTAAAACATTCTCCAAGACTAGGCTAACTAGTTAATTTTTGTTAGTTTGCTTTTTGCGAAGTAATTTTGTTTTTAGTTTGAGTTTAAAACTTAAAAGCTATTTAGGCCAGGTCAGAGAGGCTTGTGAGGAGCAGGGTGAATAACGTATTCTCTTGCCGGGTCGGTAAATACTTCAAGAGTAACTTTCTGCTCTACTGGGTTAGTGTGTCCACGCAGAGCGAGGCTCCCACATTTTATTCTTTTGTTCAGGGATCCATTGCAGTGCCCGAGTGGCTAACTGACAGCCCTTGTCCAGAATCCGACAGAAAGATCCATAATTACCACAAGCCTGTCTCACGCTCTGCTTGTTCGGCTGTCCAGAAAAGTTGTTTGGTAATAGAGGTCATCAAAGGAGGATCTGAATGCCTGCCCTGGCCCGAGGGCCACAGTGAGTAAGCGTTCATTAAAGACATATACTCTGCACTGTTTGAAGTGCTGCCTGTTTACTCTGAGTTGTTTTTGGAGGACCCTTGAAAGCTCCTCACCAGGGAGGCTGTTCTGGGAGCTGACAGAAGGACCCACAGACCCTAGCAGAGTCTGACCCAAGTGGGACCTACCTGCTGCACTACCTTGGGCACACTGTCTAACCATGCTTAGCCTCTTAGGCATCATCTGACCACAGAGCAGAGGCCACAAGTCCCTGCTGTCAACACAAGTGAGGGAACAACTCAAAGAAAGAATGCTGGACATTAAGGTGACCGGCACATGTCTGGCACCTAATAAACGGCGGCCATTTTCATGAATTCTCCACTAAGGCAGATCACTGCTTAGGATGAGATGCCCAAGCCCTGGCATCAGCTCAAAAGTTAACGGGAAGAGAATAATCCAATGCTGACAGTGATAAAGTGACAGAAAACAGTTATATAAGCACGACGCTTCAGAGTTCAGAGGAGAGAGAGACCCAGGAGATAGCCCATGGCAAACAATGAAGGCGTGGGCATCTTTGAGGAAAGGGAACCAAGACAGAAGTGGGAAAAAGAGTCAAGCTGGTTCCCAGGCCACAGAACAGCACAGCTGTCCAGGAGAAGTGTACCATCTTCAAGCTGCTTCTAGATTCTGGAAAAGGGAAAGGGTGAGATAAGTTATCCAGAGTTTGAACTTTTAAACCATTTAATGATGGATCATTTTCCAAAAACTTTTCTGAAGCTTCATGGCTTCTATCTCTGTATTTTCAAACTGCCAATACAGTAGTACCACGGGGTGGGGGTGGGGTGTGCTAACCTAAATTTACTCTGCAAACTACATAAACCAGAAGTAACTAAAGGATTTTTTTCATTCACTTTTTAACTTTAACAAGAATTTCTATTTTGTCTTGCTATTCTTTAGAGCCTTGGATTTCAACCCAAAATTTCTAATTGCTTAAATACAGGTGATTTGCCCCAGTCCTCTAAATATAAACTACAGGAGAAAAAGTATCAGTGTTTTTCTCTGTCTGCTCTGATTGGCTGACATCAGAGATAACTTTACTTGTACTTTCATTAAGTCCACTTTCAAAATGTAACGATGGTTTTACTGCTGGAAGGTCAGAGCAATGACTGCTATACCTGAAAAATAGCGTATTGGCTTTGAAAACCTTCATGATCAGAAACTCTGAGGGACTCTAGCACATCTAGCACTTTAACCATAACTCCCCCAGTTAACCAGAAAAACAAGATAAATGGAACAACCAAACCTCTAACCATGAAGTCAAATAGCTTTCCAAAGAAGATAGCACCTCCTCCCTTCCCACCCCCTCCCTTCACTAGGTGTGCTGGTCTTATGAAAACCTTGTAGCCACGTGGGATGATCCTCCAAGAAGCCTGATAAAGCCCCCTGGACAGAAGAAGGATGAACAGTCTGTATTTCACATGAGGTGCTCCCTTCCCACAATGAAAAGTTCTTGGGTTTGAGGATGACATCTATACCCAAGGATATGCTGAGTAAAGTTGATCCACACTATATCACCTTGACTACCGAGAACCAGAGAGAAACAAAGTATAGAGTCAACCTCTAATGGAAGGGTTGTGATGTGTCCCGGGGTTAGAGAGTGGCAGTGTCTTGGTCTTCATGACTTAGTCTTCATCACGGCTGATGAGGGAACACACTGGCATAGTCCTTGTGTTCTCTTGTGAAGTGAGTCCCAGTAGAGACTAAGCTTCCCAAAGAGTAGTATATAAAATTCAGAAAATGTTGGAAGATTCCTGTTCTCTCTGGCAAATAACAGGAGGTTCCAGGGCACAGATGAGAGCCAACTGTGCACTGGAGTCTCTAATTTTCTTATCACTCTTCCAGAATACTTAAGACTCCCACCTGACAGAAGAGGTTATCCTTCTCAGAAAGGTTAGGTGGTTCATGCATACCACACAGCCTGGCACCAAAACCAAGAATCTAACTCACATTTCTGAGTTCTGAAGTCCAGATCTCTATAGCTATACTTGAGTTTCTCCACTTCTGATAAACACGTAACTCTCATGAATGCCAGTAGAGGTCTAGTTTCATCAACTGCAAAAAACCCTAAATGCTATAGAAGACCACTTGGCTGCAGAACCTGAACTCACCCTGGCTCATGCCCCACCCCACCAGGCTTCATCTCACTTAGCAGCCAGCACTGGGTCTCTGGCCAGTCTCGTTTCCTCTAAAGTTGTGCTTCCCAAGACCAGAGCCCAGCCATGTAGCCAACAGCCATGTGGCTATTGAATTTGAAGTTAAAATGAAAAAGAATTAAAAATTTAGCTCTTCAGTCATGCTAGTCATATCTACCTTGCTCAAGAGCCACAGGGCTGGTGGTCAACACTCACACTAGGCAGCACAGATGGAGAACATGTGCATCAAAGCACAGAGTACTGCTGAACAGTAGATACATCTGGGCATGCCTCTCCCTGCAAAACTCTCCAGTCATCTCTCCTGCCTCTGAGGTCAAAATTAAATCACATCCCTGTGCAGAAATGGACAAAGGTGACAGAGACTCAGGAGGGGAAGATGGCCTTCCTCATACTCCCTCAGAGACTAAGTTGCTTTTCTACAACTGGTTTGGCCAAAGAAAGCCCTATCTGAGAGCAGAACCTCCACATACCTAGATTAGTTTCCATGGTGTCCACTATTTCCAAGCCCTCCTAAAAATCCTGGGCATGGAGAAGCCTCTACTTTTGCTGAGGAATGAATGAAAAGCCTACTTGCCATCCTGGGAATTGCACCTGACTGTCCTCTGCTCTCTGCTCAGAGTGTATTCTGCAATTGGATAAACTTTTGTTTCATTGGAAAAAATGGTCCTGAAAAAATACTGCTTGCTAGAACTGGTGATGGATATTAACAGCTCAAAGATAGGAAAGGATGGTTGATAGGTCTTAGGCAGGAAATACAAAATTTCTGGAGGGAGGAAATGCAAGTGTAAAAAATGATAGCAGAGGGAGACGTGGCAAGATGGCGACAGGGCAACCCAGAGTCTGAAGCCCTCTGCAAGGGAGATCTGCAGTGGGTCTCTGACTCTCGCCCCGTGGGGCTGGGGAACCCAGCATCTCAGCCTGCCCTTCAGACAGAGTTCGGCTGTTGCCACTGCTGGGATATTGCAACATTGGACAGTTACTGCATTGCAAACAGTCCCGCCGCCGTAGCCCCTCCCCCCGTCGCTGCCATCGCCGCCGCTGCCGCCGCAGCCTCAGTGACGAATAACACATCACAGCACCCGGGCCCGAGAAGATCCACACCAAAGCCTTCAGGGAAGATCTGCAGGGATTGCTACCACCTCTCCCGTGTCCGAGACTGTTCTGCCCAGCTGGCGTGGGGTTCCTGTTGCCTGCTCGGAGGCAGGCAGCCATCTTGTTCCTGTCCGGCCCCACCCCCTCTGGGGTGACCAGCTGAGATAGCACCACATGCTGGCGATTCAAGGTAACAACACAGAAACGGAAAAACAAGCTTGATAAAGACATAGACCAAACTGCTGAACGAAGGTTAATCTGAACTGTCCTTCACAGCAGATCAGGGGCAACTGACTCTAACTGCAAACTAATTTACCAGCTTGAAAAGAAAACTAGAAATCAGACCTGAAAGTACATTGGACTTAAATGAAATGTCTCAGTGTGCTTCATTGATTCTATCAGTTTAATGACATAATTCTATTCCTACTGTATTGTTCCCTTTTTTCTTTTTTCCTTTTCCTTTTCTTCTCTATTCTTCTCTCTGTAAACCATATCTTTGTATAGAGGAACAGCACAATAACAAGGTGGTTGGTTGGCTTGTATGTTAGCATCACTATATGTTTTAATTTTATTTTTTATTTTTTTGTATGAGAGTTGGTTCGTCTGTAGCTGTGGTCTATTGTTTTTATCTGTCTCAGTATAGGCCCCTCTCTCTATTTGTTTGCACACTCGTTTGTTTCCCCCCTAACTCCTCTATCTCTCCACTCCCCTCTTCAACCCACTATCTGCTCCATTCTCTCCACTCTGCTAATCACATTTTATTTCAGGAAGTAAACCTACAGCCCCACTGCACGGACAGATTCCAGGGCAGTGGGAAGTGGGTTCCACATTATCCACACGCCTGTCAGCGAATGCCAGGACCTGCAGACAGATTTTGAATCACAGCTTTCCCCGTAAGTACATCTCAAAACTGCAAAAAAGGATCACCTCTAACCTACAGTGCAACTTCAGAATTGAGCAAAGTAAGAGGACATACATAAAGAATAGGAGATTGAACAAACAGAAGTAAAACCAATCCCTTTACCCCTGAATAACAGAATTAAAGAAGACGGTGATGTGGAGGGAAGAAAAAAGTAGGGAGGGGGAAAAACTGCACAAATGAAGAAAAACCAAAAGAAGAATGCAGGTCTTACACAGACCCCTAGGAAATCAGACACTGAGAAAACAGATTCTGGAACACAGACAATGAAGAGACCCCAGAATGACTGGTTACATGCAACAAACCCAGACATCAAGACACTAATGAAGAGAATTAAAAAAATTGAGGAGAGACAAGAGGAAAATAGGAAGGAGCTGTTGTCAGAAATGACAGCAGTAAAGAATACTGTGACGGAAATGAACAACAGACTAATAAGCATGGAGAGCAGAATCAGCCAAGCAGAAGAAAGAATCTCAGAGCTCGAAGACCAAAACACACAACTACCCCACACTGTCAAAAGCATAGAAAAGAAGCTCAAAAAGACAGAACAAAACCTGCAAGAGATGAATGATCACTTCAAGAGACCAAATCTAAGAGTAATTGGGCTTCCTGAGGCAGAAAGAGAAACAGAAGCCACATTGGAACAAACATTTCATGAAATCATTCAAGAAAACTTCTCTCAACTCATTAAGGATGAAAAAATTCAAACACAAGAGATTCAGAGAGCCCCTGCAAGACAACAAATGAGAAGACCAACTCCCAGATACATAATAATTCGCCTAAACAAAGTAGCTATGAAAGGAAAAATCCTAAAGGCAGCAAGAGAAAAAGGCCAGACTACCTACCAGGGAAAACCAATTAGACTAGCAGCAGATTTATCCACAGAAACACTTCAGGCTAGGAGAGCCTGGAGCCCTAACTTCAGAGTTCTAAAAGAGAAACAATTTCAACCAAGAATAACCTACCCAGCCAAACTAAGCTTCATTAGTGAGGGAGAATTGAAATCTTTTCCAGACATCCAATCCCTAAGAACCTACGCTGCCACCAGACCACCTCTACAAGACACACTTAAGAAAGTACTGAACACAGAAGAAAAAGAAAAAAGAACAACAGCATTCTTCACAAGAGTACAGGCAAAAGATTAAAAACACACATGGACCAACTCCAAAACCCAAAGAAAGACAACAAATAAACATGAACAACTCTGTAAGAACCTTATGACAGGGATCAACTCTTGCATTTCAATTATTAGCCTAAATGTGAACGGACTAAATGCACCACTGAAAAGGCAAAGAATTGCCAAATGGATAAAATATCATCAGGCAACAATCTATTGTCTTCAAGAGACTCACGTCACTAGAAAGGACACCCACAGACTCAAAGTAAGAGGATGGGAAACAAACTTTCAGGAGAACGGAATACAAAAGAAAGGAGGAGTAGCAATCTTAATTTCAGACAAAATACCCTGCAAGCTATTAAAAATCAAAAAAGATACAGAAGGCCACTACATAATGATAAAGGGCTCAATCCATCAACAAGAAATATCTATCCTAAACATATATGCACCCAACATAGGTGCACCAACTTTCATAAAGCAACTTCTTGGAAAACTAAAGAAAGATATTGACTCTAACACTATCATAACTAGGGACTTTAATACCCCACTCACAACCCTAGACAGATCATCAGGACAAAAAGTCAGCAAGGAGATCTGGAACCTCAATGTGACTTTGGACCAAATGGACTTAATTGAAACCTACAGAACACTCCATCCAAAGACCACAGAATACACATTCTACTCATCACCACATGGAACATATTCTAAGATCGACTACATACTCGGCCATAAATCAAGCATAAGCAAATTTAAAAGGACCGAAATTCTACCAAACACCTTCTCGGACCACAGTGGAATAAAAATAAACATTGACACCAACAAAGTCCCCCCAAAACCCACAAAGACATGGACACTAAACAGCATGATGCTAAACAACTCCTGGGTCAACGACGAAATCAAAACAGGGATCAAAAGATATCTGGAAACAAATGAAAATGAAGAAACATCTTACCAAAATCTCTGGGATGCCCAGAAAGCTGTAGTAAGAGGGGAATTTATATCCCTACTAGCGCACATGAAGAAAATGGAAGGAACAGAAATTAACAACCTAAGAAGCCACCTAAAGAAGCTGGAAAAGCAAGACCACAAAAACCCTAATTTCAGCAGAAGAATCCAGATCACCAAAATAAAAGCCCAAATCCAGGACATAGAAGACAAAAAGATAATACAAAAAATCAATGAAACAAAAAGCTGGTTCTTCAAAAGGGTAAACAAGATTGATGGTCCCCTAGCTAGACTGACCAAGAAAAAATGAGAAAAAAACCAAATAAGCACAATCAGAAACACAAAAGATGAAGTCACATCTGACCCTCAAGAAATACAAAAGATCATTAGAGACTACTACATACACTTGTATGGAAAAAAACTTGAAAACCTTAAGGAAATGGAGGACTTTCTGACATCACACAACCTACCTAGGTTGGAACAAGAAGAATTTGAGACCCTAAATAGACCAATAACAATCAAGGAAATCGACTACGTAATAAGAAAACTTCCTACAAAAAAAAAGCCCTGGTCCAGATGGCTTTCCAGCAGAATTCTACAAGACATTCAAGGAAGAGCTGATACCAATCCTACTGAAGGTATTCCAAGCGATTGAAAAAGATGGAACTCTCCCCAAATCATTTTACAAAGCCAACATCACATTGATACCCAAGCCAGGTAAAGATCGAACAAAGAAAGAGAACTACAGGCCAGTATCTTTGATGAACATAGATGCTAAAATTCTCAACAAGATCTTAGCAAACCGGATTCAGCAATACATCTGAAAAATCATCCACCATGACCAAGTAGGTTTCATTCCGGGGATGCAAGGCTGGTTCAACATTCGTAAAACCATAAATGTAATTAAATACATCAACAGATGTCAAAACAAAAACCACATGATCATATCATTAGATGCAGAAAAAGCTTTTGATAAAATTCAGCACCCCTTCTTGATAAAAACCCTTGAACATCTAGGTATACGGGGAACATACCTCAAAATAGTAAAAGCCATCTACGAGAAACCCACAGCCAGCATACTCCTAAATGGACAAAAATTGGAACCAATTCCCCTGAAAACTGGAACTAGACAAGGATGCCCACTCTCTCCCCTCCTGTTCAACATAGTATTGGAAGTCCTGGTTAGAGCAATCAGAGAAGAGGAAGCAATCAGAGGTATTCAAATAGAAAAAGAGGAAGTCAAGTTATCTCTCTATGCAGACGATATGATTGTGTACCTTGAAAACCCAAGAGAATCTGTCAAAGGCCTCCTTACATTGATAAAGGCCTTTGGCAAAGTCTCAGGATACAAAATAAATGTACAAAAGACAATCGCATTTCTCTATACCAATAATAAACAAACAGAAACCCAAATAAAAAACACAATTCCCTTCACAATAGCCACAAAAAAAATGAAATGCCTCGGCATCTTCCTAATCAGAGACGTGAAAGACCTTTACAATGAAAATTACAAAACACTGCTCAAAGAAATCAAATCTGACACGAACAAGTGGAAAAATATCCCATGCTCATGGATCGGAAGAATCAAAATTGTGAAGATGTCCATCTTACCTAAGGCAATCTACAAATTCAATGCAATACCCATTAAACTACCAACAACATTCTTCTCAGACCTAGAAACAACAACACAGGAATTCATATGGAAACACAAATGTCCAAGAATAGCCAGAACAATCTTCAGCAAAAAAAACAAAGCAGGTGGTATCACAATACCAGACTTCAAACTTTACTATAAAGCTACAATCATCAAAACAGCTTGGTATTGGTACAGGAACAGGCATATAGATCAATGGAACAGAATTGAGTTCCAGAAGCAAAACAACAATTTCTCAATCAACTCATCTTTGCCAAAGCCCCCACCACCTACCAATGGGGAGAGGAGAACCTATTCAGTAAATGATGCTGGGAAAACTGGCTGACCACATGCAGAAGATTGAAACAAGACCCCTCCCTATCCCCATGCACAAAGGTTAACTCCAAATGGATCAGAGACCTAAATGTAAACCTCAAACCATAAGAACCTTAGAAAAAGAAGGAAATACTCTCATGGAAATCGGAACTGGCATCCAATTCCTGTACAAAACCCGAAACCTACAGGACTTAAGAGAGAAGATAGACAAATGGGACCTTATTAAACTGACAAGCTTCTGCAAAGCCAAAGAAACCATCAAGAGAGCAGGGAGACAGCCTACAGACTGGAAAAAGGATTTGCCAACTCTAGGTCTGACAAAGGCTTAACATCCTGGATCTACAAGGAACTGAAACATACTGAAAAGAAGAAAACAAACAACCCCATTATAAAATGGGCAAAAGATATGAACAGACACTTCACAAAAGAAGACATCCGAGCAGTCAACAAACACATGAAGAAATGCTCAACCTCACTAATCATCAGGGAGATGCAAATCAAAACCACACTGAGATACCACCTAACTCCAGTCAGAATGGCAATTATCAACAACTCAGAAAATAACAGCTGCTGGAGAGGGTGTGGTGAAAAGGGAACACTTCTACACTGTTGGTGGGAGTGTAAACTAGTGCAACCTCTGTGGAAAACAGTGTGGCGATTCCTAAAAGCTCTAAAAATCGACCTTCCATATGATACCGCAATCCCCCTACTGGGAATATACCCTGAAGAACACAAATCACTCTATAAAAAAGATACTTACACACATATGTTTATCGCAGTGTTGTTCACAATAGCAAGAACCTGGAAACAACCACGCTGCCCATCAAAAGAGGACTGGATTAAAAAATGTGGTACATATACACGATGGAATACTACGCAGCCATAAAAAAGAACAAAATCATGAATTTCGCAGCAACCTGGATGGAACTAGAGTCTATAATACTGAGTGACCTCTCACAGAAACAAAGATTCGAGTACCACATGTTCTCACTCATATAATGAACCTTGAACATCCAATGTAATACTGAAAATGACTGACGGTACTGGGAAACTATGGGGGGGGGAGGGGGATGGGATTAACAGTAGCAAATATCTGTCTGGGGATGGGAAAACACCTCTTATCAACAGGGTGCCTGAATGAAACGTAAATGTACACCTAACCCTTAACTGTACTCCACAAAACAATAATAAAAAATATTGATTAATTTAAAAAAATTAAAAAATAAAAAAATCAGCTGGGTGTGGTGACAGGCACCTATAGTCCCAGCTACCTGGGATGCTGGAGCAAAAGGATCTCCTGAGCTCAGGATGTTGAGGCTGCGGTGAGCAGTGATCATGCCACTGCACTCTAGTCTGGGTTCAAAAAATAATTTTTTAAAACCACTATATATATATATATATATTTTTTTTTTTTTTTGAGTTGGAGCCTCACTCTGTTGCTGTACCCCACAAAACCATAATAAAAAATACTGATTAATAAAAAAAAAAATGATAGCAGCCACCAAAACACCTATCTCCCAACACTTCCTCGCAAACATTATAGAACGATAAGAGGGAAATATCAAACTATACTAAAGTCATGTCCTCCACAGAGCCTGAAAACAGAGATGCCCAGGCCTCAAAATAACTGCCAGTGAGAAAGAAAAACCTCTGCCTATCATCTCCCTTTCCTCTCACAAGGCTCCATGATGGGCCGAAAACTACATGGGAAGAAGAGAATGCGAGGGGGTTATGCAAATGAGGAAACTCCCTGGTAACTTTTATGAAGCAAGCATAACATTTATATCAAAACCTGAGGACAACAGTACTCCACCAGAAACCCTACAAACCAGTATCACCTATGAATATGAATGCAGAAATACAAGGACGAATATTGCAAAAATATGAACAAGCAGAAAACAACATATCTGAATCTTTTTTTAAAAAAACATTTTTTATTTTAAAATTGTGGGGTACAGTTAAGGATTAGGTATACAAATAAGCATCGTTCAGGCACCCTTGTTGATACGGGGTGTCCCCCCATTCCTAGACAGATATTGACTACCGTTAATCCCACCACCTTTGCCCTCCCTACCCACCCCCATAGAGTCCCACCACTGTCAATTCTTTTCTTATAGTATTATGCTAGATGTTCAAGGTCCACTTATGAGTGAGAACATGTGATATTCAGATCTTTGTTGCTGTGAAAGATCACTCAGTATTACAGAGTCTAGTTCCATCCAGGTTGCTGCAAAATTCATGATTTTGTTCTTTTTTATAGCTGCATAGTATTCCATCATGTATATGTACCACATTTTTTTAATCCAGTCCTCTTTTGATGGACAGCATGGTTGATTCCAGGTTCTTGCTATTGTGAACAATGCTGCGATAAACATACGTGTGCAGGTATCTTTTTCATAGAGTGATTTGAGTTCTTCAGGCTATATTCCCAGTAGGGGGATTGTGGGGTCATATGGAATTCTTAACTGGTCTTTTCCTTGCTTTTCTCTTTGAGGTGGCAAACTGTAGCAAAGAAAGCATGAATTCTAGGGTCAGCAGACCTACCATACCACGGCCTTGACTGGCAACCTCCAGGGAATCACAATAGTAAAGTGGGGTAGTACGCCCATCCTGAAGGTGTGGCATGATTACATGTGATACTGTAACTAAATACTTAGCACAGTGTCTGACACTGAGAACTCATCATAGTCATAGTTATTTTCACTGATAAATTCTCACTTTGACTAGCAGAGCACTTTCATTTTCTATTAACTCACAAATGGTGGCATACATGAGTCAGTAAAGAAATTTTTTAACATCAGAATAAGGCATTCCTTAACAATTAATCAATTTGCAAGCAGAGATTTTTTTTTCCCCCCAGGTTAAAACACTAAATTGGAAATACAAATTCTGTGACAGATCACAGAATATATCAGCAGGATCTCATAACTAAATGCCATCAATTTTTTAAAATCCAGTGAAATTTTTATGGACAAGATAAAAATAGTGCATAACAGCAGTGAAGAATGGATAAAACTACACCTCAGAATTAAGTTCCTTCAGATCATCTTGACCACACTCCTCAGTAAGGCTTTAATTATCACACGGGGGTTCTTAATCCAGGCCTAGGAAACAGAAATTCCTGAAACAGTAAGTGTGGGGCCAGGAATGGCCCTGGGGAGAGGAACCATAGAACTCAAGATTTAGTCAAGGGTGTAAATACCAACACTGCAAGCACTCCTAGCATAAAGCCCTCACCCTCTGCTGACCTTTAAACTGTTGGATGAATTTACTCTTAAAAAGTTTTCAAAGGTGCTGGATTTAATTACTGAAGTTTCTGGATATTAAATTATGTGGCATTTATATTAAGGGGGTAAAAAGTAAGAGGATGCCTCTAATGTATTTGTTTGTTTGTTGTTAGAGCCAGAACCACTTCAACAATGACTACAATTTTAAAACAGGAAATAAAAGGAAACAGCTTTTAAAAAGTGAGTTGGGAAAAATATATGAAACTGCATTTCAATTGGATGGAAATAGAACTTGTTCTCTAAAGAAAATAATTTTGAAGGGTCCAAATTAACAAGGATAAAAATCCCAACATTGCAGCCTTGAGGACCATATTCAAATGAGTAAGAATTTTGACAGTGTGTCATTAAACTATAAATTGGATACACAAATCCTTTGATTTAACTATCAGCTGCAGACATCAAAACCACAAGATCAAGTAATGCCATGGCAAGCTCTAAGACAGCAGCTTACGAAGGTGCCTGCAGTCCAGGGTGAAACAGGAGAGACTGGAGTTCTGGATCTGAAACTGCAGGGCTTTAACAAGTCACTTAACCACTCTACATCCCTTCTTCTACTAAGGGCAGTAATACCTACTTTAGAAGGTTGGTGTGAGAATTAAAAGAGATATACACTAAAGTTAATTAAACTGTAAACATAGCTTTGGTGAATTCATGTTAAGGTAGGAAGGTGGGGAAAAAAGAGAGGCCCTTCTTTATCTCCATAATCCCTTGTCATTCAAACTAGATATGGCTTTTACTCCAAAGAAAGGGAAGCCAGGATTTAAATGAAAGGAGAAACAAAATGGATTAATTCTTAGAATTCTTAGATTAATTCTTAGATTTTTTTTCATATCAGAGTTCCCAAGTCCTGGTGACTTAATAGATTTTGAGGACAGTTTTGACTACCTTCAATCTCATTTTAAATCCTAACCCAACCCACCCACCACCATGCTCATACAGCACTTGGCTCAGGGTGGGTACTCTATACATGTCACGCACTATAACAATATAAATCAACATAAAATGCTTCACCACAACTGTCACGTTGCTAACGTCAAAACAGACTGCAAACATGTGTGGTCTCATTGGGGAAGGAAGTCAGGAGGACCCAGGGGATCAAGATAACGAAAAGCAAGGTCCCAGAAATAGGCCCAAAGCCAAAGAAAGGGTAGCTTTTCTGTTTGTGGAGCTTATGATATATAGGCATTGCTTCATGGCTTATAAAGAATATTAACATCTTTCTCCTCATGAAAATATGTTAGAAACTCATGCACTGCATTTCCACAAAACTGCCCAAACTAACCCTTCTGCTGCTGCCTTCCAAATGGGTGACACACGTCATGGGGGCTGATGAGCAAAGAGTTCTGTGTGAACAGTCACCCGCATACCAAGTCAAGAGGGACTGTTGATCAAATGTTTGCTTCTGCCACACTAGCACATCAGTCACAAGAACTGCAGTCTCCAGGTTCCAATCCAATGACTGTTTTACACATACACACACATACCCTTTCTAATTAGGCCAGTTTAATAAGGTACCTTTAGGTTGAAAACTCAAATATCAAAACTGGGGAGTATATTAATTGCTCCTGGCTCTTCAATTAATTCTGCTGAATCAGTTAGCATCATTGAGCTCTGGCCCATGTTGGAATAGTCTCACAGGTGAATCTTAAAGTATCTACAAATAGATGAAATACATCTGTAAGCACATAGACACAGACACATGTCCTGTCTCAAGCCAATCGAAGACTTAGAGTAAGGTGGCAATCTCTCACATGGCTGGTGAGAATATATATTCAAACAACTTTCTGGTAACAACCTAGCAAACATTATCAAGACTTAAAATACTCGGTCGGGCTCGGTGGCTCAGCCTATAATCCCAGCACTTTGGGAGGCCGAGGCTACTGGATTGCCTGAGCCCCGCAGGTTCAGACCTAACTGAACAACCTGGCAAGACCTCGTCTCTACAATAAATAAATAAAAAATTAGCTGGGCATGGTAGCGCACACCTGTAGTTCCGAGTACTTGGAAGGCTGAGGCGGAAGGATCACTGGAGCCCAGAAGGTCGAGGGAGCGGTGGCCAGGAGCATGCCACTGCACTCTAGTCTGGGTGACAAAGTGAGACTCCAACTCAAAAAAAAAAAAAAAATACTCATAGCTGTTGATCCAGTAATGATTCTTCTAAGAATGTTTCCAAAAAAAAAATCCAGAATTCAATCAAGGATTTATTTACTGATACTATATGTATTATCAGTAACAGTAAAAAGCAGAAACTACACATTAGTCACTAGGAAACTGACAAGTTATGATATCTCCTTACAATAGAATAGTGGGCCTCTACTTTCTTTTTAAAATTATTTTATTGAGATACAATTCATATACCACATAACTCAGTCATTTAAAGTGGTTTTTTTAGTATATTTACTAAATTGGGCAATCACCACCACAATCTAGTTTTAGAACATTCTGTCCCTCCTCAAAATAAATTCCGTACCCATTAACAGTCAATCCCCATGCTCCCCATCTTCTAATTTTCCACATCATTGTCAACATTTATTATTGGTCCTTTTTTTTATAGCAGCCATTCTAGTGGGTGTGAAGTGGTACTACAGTATGGTTTCTGATTTGTATTCCGTAATGATTAATGATGTTGAGCATCTTTCATGTGCTTATTGGTCATTTATATATTTTTTCTGGTTAAATGTCTACTTTAAATACTTTGCCATATTTTTTGCCCATATTTTAATTAGATTGTCTTGTTACCGAGTTGTATGAATTCTTTGTATATACTAGACACAAGTATCTTTTCATATATATAATTTGCAAATATTTTCTCCCATTCTATGGGATGTCTTTTCACTTTCTTAAGAGCATTGTTTTTACAACACAAAAATTTTCTTTTGATAAAGTCCAATTTATTTTTTTTCTTTTGTCATTTTGCTTTTGGTATCATATCTAAGAAACCATGGCCTAACTCAAGACCATGAAGATTTATTCCTATATTTTCATAAAGAAGTTTTAAGGTTTAAGCTCTTACATTTAGGTTTTGCGTATGGGAAGAGGAAAGGGTGGAACTTTATTATTTTGCACGTTGATATTTAATAGCTGTTACAGGACTGTCTGTTGAAAAGAACAACTTCCTCATTGATTTTTCTTGGCATGCTTGTGAAAAATCAATTGACCATAAATGTGAAGTTTACTTTGGACTCTCAATTCTATTCCACTAATCTACATACCTATTCAAATGTCCTTATGACACTGTCTCGATTACTGACATCTTTTAATAAATTTTGATAACTGAACATGTGAGTCCTAATCTTTGCCCTTCTTTTTCAAGGTTGTTATGGCTATTCTGGGTCCCTTGAATTTCCATATGAATTTTAAAATAAGCTTGTCAATTTCTGCTAAACCAGCTAGGTTTTTACAAGCGATTGTATCGAATCTTTCTATCAATTTGGGGAGGACTGCCATCTTAACAATATTAAGTCTTCCAATTCATGAACGTGGGATGTCTTTCCATTTATTTAGATCTCCTTTAATTTCTTTCAGCAATGTTTTGTAGTTTTCAGAGTGCAAGTCTTGCATTTCTCTTGTTAAATTTATACTTATGTATTTTATTCATTTTAATGCTAAATGGATGTTTGTAATTCCGTTATTAAGTTTTTCACTGCAAGCATATAGAACTATAACTGATTTCTGTATCTTGATCTTATATCCTATAACTTTTCTGAAGTTGTCAATAAGCTTTCATAGTTTTTTAGTGGATTCCTTAGAACTTTCTATATATGAAATTGCCTATATAAATTTAACATAGGGCCATGTAGTAAAAACTGTAAAAGAGACCTGAGCTCTGCAAAGGTACAGCTATGGTTAGAAACTAACAAATGTGTTGTTTCTAAATTTGCTTTCAATTCAATAAAGAGGGATTGATTATCTTCATGCCCTGACCCTCGGATAGGTGGAAAGCTGCCCATGAGGCTGATAAACATATTTTCCCTTAAACAATGAGCCTAAGATAGCACAGATCTCCTTGATGGCATCTCAAAATTTGATTGGTTGAAGGACTCAATTTGCTCTAGTCTCCAGGGACCCCACCTCTCATATACCAGGGATCAGAAGCTGACAGACACAGGACTATCTCTATAGATAGCCTCTTTATTATAAAACCATGAAGACAGTTTAGACATCTCCCATGATATCATCTTCAACCAATCAATCAGCAGGCCCTAGTTCCCTACCTGTCAAATTTCCTTTAAAACTCCTAGTCACTGAATTTTGGGGAGGAAAATTTGAGAATATCTCCTGTCCTCCTCACTCAACTGCTCTGAGATATTAAACTCTTTCTCTGCTGTAACAGCTGCATCAGCCTTGGTTTGTCTGGGCAGCAAAGCATAAGGACCTGGTCAGGTTGTAACATATACAGGATCAGGTGATCCACAAATAGAAGTAGTTTTGTTTCCATTCTAAATGAATTTTGTTTCATCTTCTTGAGTAAATTTCTTATCTAGAATACAATACAATGCTAAATAGAAGTGGAGAAAGTAGATATTCATGTCTTGCTCCTGATCTTAGGGGAAAAACATTTCTCATTCCCATTAAACATATTAGTCATAGATTTTTTTCAAGGAAGTCTTTATTAGGGAGGAAGTTCCCTTCTAGTTTGTTGAATGTTTTGATCATGAAAAGGTGTTGGATTTTTGTCAAATGCTTTCTCTGCATCAAATGAGATGATCATGTGGTTTTTGTCCTCTATCCTGTTAATACAGTATATTACACTGATTGATTTTCAAATATTGAACAATGCCCTACATTCCTAAAATAAATTCCATTTGTCATGATGCCTAATCTTTTTAATATGCTGATAAATTCAGTTTCCTAGGACTTTGCCAAGGGTTTTTCCATGTATCTTCATAAGGGATATTGGTCTATAGTTTTCTTTCCTTGTGAAGTCTTCATCTGATTTTGATCTCAGGATAACATGTACCTCATTGAAAGAAGTGGAAAACATTCTCTCCTCTTCTATTTTTGGAAGAGTCTGTGAAGGAGTAGTGCTAATCTTTGTTAAATGTTTGGTAGAATTCTTTTGTGAAGTAATCTAGCCCTAGGCTTTTCTTTATAAGAATTTTTTACTGGAAACCAAAGTGAAACCCAAACTTTACCTGTACAATGACCATTTGTATACCTAACCCTGAATTGTACTCCACATCTTTAAAATACAAATTTTAAAAAGATTTTTAAATTACTAACTCAATAATTAATATTAATTAAGAATACCTATTGTTAACATTATTTAAGTTATTAATTAAAATTAATTATCAAGTTAAAGTAGTTCATCATTAATTCAATCTCAGAGAATTATTTTAAGAAACTAGTTCACACAATTGTAAAATCTGGCAAGTCTGAAACATATAGTACAAGCCAGCAAGCTGGAAACTCAGATGTTGCAGTCTTGAGGAGAATTTCTGCTTCAAGAAACCTGTCTTCACTCTCAAGTCCTCCAATTGATTAGATAAGGAAGTCCACTCACACCATAAAGTGTAATCTACCTTACTCAAAGTCTACCAATATAAATGTGAATCACACCAATCCTTCTGAAAGTATTCCAGGCAATTGAGAAAGATGGAATTCTCCCCAAATCATTTTACGAAGCTAACATCACACTGATACCCAAACCGGGTAAAGAGCCAACCAAAACTGGGAACTGCAGGCAAATATCCCTTATGAACATAGATGCAAATATCCACAACAAGATTCTAGCAAATCGGATCCAAAACACATCTCAAAAATCATCCACCACCAAGTAGGCTTCATCGCCAGGATGCAGGGCTGGTTCAAAATTCACAAGACCATAAATATAATTACATACATCAATAGATGTAAAAACAAGAATCACATGATTATATCACTAGATGCAGAAAAAGCTTTTGATAAAATGAAAGATCTTTACAATGAGAACTACAAAATATTGCTCAAAGAAAACCAAGAAAACACAAACAAATGAAAAATTTTCCATGCTCATGGATAGGAAGAATCAACATTGTTAAAATGCCCATCCTACCAAAGGCAATATACAGATTCAACACAATACCCATTAAATTACCAACATCATTCTTCTCAGACCTGGAAATGACAATACAGAAATTCATATGGAAACATAAACAACCACAAATAGCCAAAATAATCCTTAGCAAAAGAAACAAAGCAGGAGGTATCACACTTCCAGACTTCAAATTTTGCTATAAGGTTACAGTAATCAAAACAGCCAGGTATTGGTACAACAACAGGCATACAGACCAATGGAACAGGACAGAGATTCCAGGAGCAAAACTTCAATTTCTCAACCAACTCATTTTTGATAAAGCCTCCAACAACAACCAGTGGGGAGAGGAGAACCTATTCAGTAAATGGTGCTGGAAAAACTGGCTGATCACATGCAGAAGATAGAAACAGGACCCCTATCTATCACCAACACAAAAATTAACTCTAAATGGATCAAAAACCTAAACATAAAACCTCAAATTATAAGAATCTTAGAAAATGCAAGGGACACCATTTCCTGATCAAAACCCTAAATGCACATACCATTAGAAATAAGATAGACAAGTGGGACCTCATCAAACTGATGAGCTTCTGCAAAGCAAAAGAAACCATCAAGAGAGCAGGGAGACAGCCCAAAGAATGGGAAAAAATATTTGCCAATTGTATGTCTGACAAAGGCCTAACATCTAGAATCTACAAGGAACTCAAGTACGCTGAGAGGAAAAAAACAAACAGCCCCATTAAAAAGTGGGCAAATGACATGAATAGACACTTCTCAAAAGAAGATATACGGGCAGCCAATAGACACATGAAAAAGTGCTCAGCCTCACTAATCATCAGAGAAATGCAAATCAAAACCACACTGAGATACCACCTAACCCCAGTAAGAATGATCATCATTAATAAAACAAACAACAGATGCTGGTGAGGACACAGAAAAATAGGAATGCTTCTTCACTGCTGGTGGGAATGCAAGCTAGTACAACCTCTTTGGAAGACAATGTGGTGATTTCTGAAAGAACTAGAAATTGACCTTCCATATGACCCAGCAATTCCCCTATTGGAAATATACCCAGAGGAATTCAAATAATTCTACAAAAAAGATACCTGCACACATATGTTTGTTACAGCTCTACTCACAATAGCAAAAACATGGAACCAACCTTGCTGCCCATCAAAGCTGGACAGGATTAAAAAAATGTGATAGATATACACAATGGAATATTATGCAGCCATAAAGGACAAACAAATGGACTTTGCAGCAACTTGGATGAATTTAGTGTCTCATACTCAGTGATCTATCACAGAAACAAAGAACAGAGTACCATATGTTCTCACTCATAAGCATACCTCGAACAATTATCATAATACTATAAGAAAGGTATTGGCAGTAGTGGGAAACTGCCGGGGATGGGGGAATTTCTGGGGAGGGAGGGGCACATCTCATCAACAAAGGAACCTGCATAATGAACATTTGTATACCTACCCTGAATTGTACCCCACATCTTTAAAATAAATAAATAAATAAAAAGAAATGTGAATCACTTCTAGAATACATCTTCACAGCAACATCTAGACTAATGTTTGACCAAACAACTGGGCACCATCACCTAGCCAAATTGGCACAAAATTAATTATCACAGTCAGTTCTGGAAATTTGTGTCTTAGAGTTTCTCCATTTAATCTATGTTACCTAGTCTATAGAGTTGTTCAAAGTATTTCCTTAATGCTATATAGCCCTAAAATTACTCATGATGTTAGTAATTTGAGTTTTCTCTCACTCCTCTCTCTCTCTGTATGTCAGTATAACTAAAAGTTTGTCATTGTTTTAATATATATTCTCAAAGAACCAACTTTGGCTTTGTTTTCTCAACTGTTCTATTCTATTTTATTTATTTCTGATCTAGTCTTCATTATGTTCTCCCTTTTGTTTGTTTTGGCTTTAGTTTGCTCTTCTTTTTGTAGTTTCTGAAAGTGGAAAATTATTTGAGATCTTTTTTAATATAATCGGTTATAACTATAAGTTTCTCTTGGAGCACTGCTTTAGCTATATCTCACAAGTTTTGGTATAGTGTTTTCATTTTCTTCAATTCACAGTAATTTCTAATTTCCCTTGTAGTTTCTTCTTTGGCCCATTAGTTATTTAGGGTATGTTCTAAAATTTCTATAAACTTGTTGATATCTTCATATTTTCTTCTGTCACTGGTTTCTAACTTATAATGTCACTGTGGTCAAAGAATACACTTTGTATGAATTCTAACCTTTCACATGTATTGAGGCTTGTTTGATGGTCCAATATAAGGCCTATCCTAGAGAATGTTCCATGAGCACTTGAAAAGAACATGTATTCTACTACTGTTAGGTGCAGGGTTCTGGGCATGTTTATTAGATCTGGTTTTCAGTGTTGTTCAATCTTCTAATTTCTTATTGATCTGTCTAGCTTTTCTACTCATTATTGAAAGTAGTATGTTGCAACTTTTTAAAAATGCATTTTTAAAATGTTGAATGCCATTACAAAAATGCTTATATATTAAGCAAAATGCAATACTGAAATGTGCACTTATAATATTAAAATAATTGCTAATAGGTAAAAGAGTCCATAGACAAAAAGGTCAGAAAAAAATTAGCCAAACGTTCTAGTGACAGCTTCTGGGATGCGGAGCTATACTGTTATTAAATTTTCCAATTTTTTAACAGTAGGTCCATTATCCTGATTATTTTCAAAATGTTTTTAAATAGAAAATATGAATACATATGAGTCACAGGCTTTGCAAGGACATGGCACCTGTATTGTCACTACAGGGGCTACAGAGCCAGCAGCCTCCACTCTCCCATTGTACCTTCCAGCATCCCCAGAGCTCTCTGCTCTTTGCTTCCCTCATGTGGGACTAGAACTTCCACAGAAAACCTGCTATGCTGAGATGCTCTGGTTTCTTACCTTCAACATTTCTGAGATTAACTATCGCCCACAAAAGCACCTTAGCTGTGAGGAACACTCAAGGAAGCCAAGCAGAGTTTGTACTTAGCAGCAGGCTCAGTTTACACAACATATGGAAAAAACAATACAGTGAAGTTAAATTTAAATGCAAACAAGGAAAGCTAAAACAAATCATTTTGAGAGCTGTAACTTATCAATGAGAAACCAGCAATAGCTCTTCCTTCCCTCACTGTCACTCAAAGCCCTATTAATGCTCTGATAATAGAAACAGGAGAAATAATGAATGTGCTGCTAAAATCCAGCTGACGGCAGATTCTCTGCACTATTTCTCTCATGCATCCAGACTGGCTGTGGGATTTACCTGCCTTACCAATTGTACACTAATCACGACTCCAGCAGAGTTTCAGTTCCAGGAGCTGCATGCTAGAATGTTCTCTCTGGACAAAGCTACATGTTTAAGAACAACCTCTACTTCAAGAATCTAACTTACAAACAGGAGTATAAAAATAAATATTCTTAATGTTCTTAAGTAAATGTATTGTTTATTCCAGTCCTTTTCCACATTTGCTTTCGAGAGTAACTTATTTTAAGAGAAAATGACAGAAAATCAAATCGATTAGAGCTTAAACATACTGATGGTGAGAATCCATTGTAAAATACTCCCCACCTTCCAAAATGTAAACATCATCATTCCTCCCATGCAACACCACCAACATTCAATTACCTTGAGTTATCAATCTAAAGTGCCCAGTCAAAATTGGTTTCTAAATTAAATAGCATAGAAACATCAAGGAAGCGGGGGGGACTTCTTTGTTTTTCCTGTGTTGAAAATATTTAAACTAAATACAATTCTCTGCCTAAATTGTACAATTCAAAGTGATGAAATAATGCTTCTTAATTTAAAGTCAAATTTAACATTATTGAAAGAAATATGATAGTCACTGTTTAAAAGGTACAGGCTTTACTTAAAAATTACACCATGCCTAGAGGAAAGAAAAACTAAAATATCCAACAGCAGTGGAATGCTTTCGTGAATTATGCTACATTATCTCAATAAACTATTATGAGCAGAAGGTACATAAGCTTTACAAAGATTTCTTAATAATATAGGAAAATGCTTGTATTACAAGGTCAAATAAAAAAACATAAAACAAAAAGTTATACATAATATGCTCTCAATTATACAAATAAAATACACAGAAAAAAGACTGAGAGGAAATATATCAAAACAGCTACTATCCATAAGTGGTAGTATGGCTGCCTGATGGGTACGTGACAGGCACAGTTGCCTGAGTGACCACTGAAGGAGCAAGTGCCTGGATCCCCAATGCAAAGAACAGGTTGGAAAACACAGCTTAGGCTCATGGCTCATGGTGAGTCCTCCTTCTTCCCACCCCAAATCTAGACACTGGGGCCCATGTGCTCAACAGAGCCTAGAGAAAAACAATTGCAGTCAATTCAGCTTCCCGGTTAGCAGCTCAGAGAAGAGGCCCAGGTCCGCTCAGAGGCCTGGCCATGGGCAGAACCAGAGATGGAAGAGGGCCCAGGTTCATGACTGCTCACCACACAGAGGTAACTGAATGGCTGATGCCATGGTCCCACCCCAAGGAACCAAAGTGGAGCCCAGGATGCTGCCCAAGCAGACAGCTACACCTCTCTTGGGAAGGGAGAAAATAGGGAGACACCTCCCCACCCTCTTAAGGTGTCTGGGTGGGAAGAGAAAATCTTAATGAGAAAACAGGTTGTACAGTGAGGAGAGAGGCATAAATAAATGTTCTTCTCAACAGAGGGATGGTCAAATACTTTAACTTTCTCTTTCATAGTTGTCTAGACTTTCCAATATCTCTACACTATTCTATTAAAAAGTTATAAAACTGTGTTTTTTAATTGCACCATAAACACAAAAACTTTTTGTAGGAATCCAATTCGACAGGTATATCCTGAACTTCTCCTCTGAGCAATGCATGGCACATGTGAGACACAGTCCCTGGCTTCTAGGAGTAGATAATCTACCAGGGAGTAGCACACGAGGAAAAAAGAAAACAGCACATATCAACAACAAGCCAAAATGGAATCAGTCTCCAAAAGTCGTCAGAGATATATGTCAATTTTACTTTCACATATAAACTTTTAAAAAAGAAAACATGAAATTATCATAAGACTTGGCCGAAAGATTATTAAAATGATGGGATAGTGTTCAGCTTTGAGCCCAGGAGAAAACCCCAGTTGTGTGCATCCATTTTTAAGGGGGATAAAAGGTTGTAGTAAATGTTCCCTCTTATAAGAGAGAACTCGGCACTGGGCACAAAGGCTGTCAACACTGCAGGTGAGCTAGCTGTGGGAAAAACAACATCATGCAGGAGGTTATTTATTTCTCTTTACAAACAATATGATTTCTACATCCCAAGTCAACATTCTTCCTTCTCTGAGTTTTTATCACAGTTTATGAGACATCCTTAAATTACATCCTTAAATTTACATCCTTACATTAATATGAGGTTTCAACAAAGTATAAAACAAAATATAAAAGGTTATGACAAGTGTCGACCAGGATGTAAACAAACTGGAACATCCCTTCCTACTACACTGCTGGTAAGCAAGGAAGATGGTGCTGCCACCTGGAGAAATAGTCTGGCAGGTCCTCAAGAGGTTAAACACAGAGTTCCCATATGACCCAGCATTCTACTCCTAGGTATATACCCAAGATAAATGAAAACACACAGAGGCTTGTATATAATACTCACAGCAACATTATTCCTATTAGTCAAAAAGTAGAAACATCCCAAATGTCCATCATCTGATGAATGGATAAAATGTGCTATATCCAATAATAGATTCTTATTCAGCTACAAAAAGAAATGAAATATGATAGATGTTGCATCACAGATGAACCTTGAAAACATGATGCTAAGTGAAAAAAGCCAGACACAAAAGGCCACTTACTGCAGGATTCCATTTATGTGAAATGTGCAGAAGAGGCATATCCACAGATACAGAGAGTGGATTAGAGGTTGCCTGGGGCCGACAGGGGATAAAAAACGATGGAAGTGGCCACCAGTGGGTCCAGAATTTGTTTGGGGGATAATGAAAATATTTTTAAATCAAACCATGCTGATGATTGCACTACTCTGTGAATATTCTAAAAAACATTTGAACTTTATACTCTAAGAGGGTAAAAGTTAGGGTAAGTTATGCCTCAATACAGCTATTTTTTAAAATGCAGTGATAATGACAATTGGGTGGCAGTTGAGAGTGGGTGAAGGGATAGAAGAAAGGGCTGAGAGTGGTTGAAGGAATAGAAAGTCAGAAGAAACTGCTGGTAGCTTCTGAAGTCAAATGACAGGGTGGGGTCCATTTTGTTGACTTTATGTTTGAAACTTTCCATAACAAAAAGGTCACTAGAGGTTGTGGCCCATATAGTCCAACCTCTTAGTAGCATAGAAAAATCCCTACCCCCATTTCTGATGTGACAGTTTCCTGACCACCATTCTTCACCTTGTTTTGGGCAGGTCACCAGTGACACCCACACTGTCAAACCCTTTGACCAATTTTCCTGCATCTCTGTGGCATTGGGCTCTATTGGCCATTCCCTCCTTCTTGATGTTGTCCCCTCCCTTGATTTCTATGACACATCATGCCTGGCCTTTTTCCTACCAATGAAGCCACTTCTTCCCTGCTTCCTTCCCACGGCCCCCCATTGCTCTCCTAGGGGCACATACTTTGCTTGGCTACCTCAACACATCACATTCGCCTTCTTTTTTGCCTCCTCTCTCTATATCTTTATCCTTTCCAGGCCCCCTTTTGGTTGGCAGGATAGGAAGGGGTGGTGACCAATGAGGGAAAGGTGCTGAGTGGAATCCCAGGAAAGCTGAAAGCAGATACACTCAGCTGACACACCACTCTGGTCTCGGCCCTGCACCCTTCACCATCTCCCTCTCGCCATACCTATTACATGGACCCAAAAGAGGTACAGCCGCCATTTCATTGGAGGAAAGTCATAGGCTAAGATGATGACAGAGATACAGCAGGATGATCATCACACCAACAGTGACACATACTGGACATTTAATGCATTTCACACATGGCTGTAAGTTTTTCTTTTTACCCCACTCAGTGCTGACAGCAACCCAAGAGATTGGTGCCATCAAGATCTCCATTTCTCATGATCATGAGGGGATCACTAATGTGTCCAAGGCTGTCTACAGCTCATAAGGGGGAAGCGGCACCAGGATCTGAACCCAGGCAGTCGGGTCCCAGAGATGCAACTTTCACACAGAGTCCCTGATGACAATGAAGCCTCCTGAACTCTCAACCTCCAGACATCCATGGGACAGCAACCACTACCAGTTCCTTGACTCAAACACAATTATACCTCAGAGATCCCTAAAATATCAGCAATCCACAGAACTCTGGGATGAACCATTCTACACTCTCCCTAGATAAGCATGTCCAGACCAATGATGCTCAGAGGCCACTTAAAGGCTAACAATTTCCTAACTGACCTTTAGCACAGATGACTCACCACAGACAAAGCAAGCTCAACATGTATTAAATCAGACCTACCATCTCACCTCCTAAACCTGCTCTTTCTACTCTATGTCCTCTCTTGGAAAATGGCCCCATATCCCCCATGCAGCCAGGAACCTGAGAGGCACTTTGGACTTTTCCTTCTCATTCACTCTCTGACTGCACTGATCCACCTCAGCACCCTCTATGTTGGCCTCTTCAACATCTCTCAGACTAGGCCCTCCTCTCAGGCCCTGACCCCCTTCAGTGAGTCTCCTGTTTCCATCTGCCTCTGGTTTGGGCCTTCTTCCATGCCCTACAAGGTCTCTCTATACCCAGTATTCTTCCTCATTCCTATTATAAACTCTAAGATGGCATGGATCCTATATTATCCTTATCCTAAACCTGGCTTCCTCAATGACCTGAACTAACTCCAAAGTAGTACATACCTTCTGCTTCCTCTCACTTCCGAAAGTTGAAACTCAAAAATGTGTCACATGCCTGTTCCTAGCCAAATGCATGTCTCTAATGAGTGTGCTGAATGGAGTCTCCTACACATTCTGATTAGCATGTGGGTCAAGGACACAATCTGTAAGAACAAGCACCCCTGCATGGCTCTGAATTGGAATGGGCATATTCAAGCTTCACCAAATTCATTGTTTTTGTGATTATAGTTTCTTACACATTTCCCAAGACGTCAACCTCTGAAATTCATGAATTCCTAAACCTTCCTGGAATAGAGAACGTTTCCATGATCAATTACTCTGAGCAAATTACACCCACCCATTACAACACCTTCACTGGTTGGATTTTTCTCCCCAAGCTTCACTGATGTCTAATTGAATGTGTTTACTAGACTTCACTGTCTTGACGTGTTTTGTAACCTGCTAACCTTATCCCTAAGGTCATGAAAGGTCTCTTAACCTCTTACCAATGACAGGCACCTCCAGGGTCCGACCAACACTGGTGGGTGCCATTCAAACAAAGGTCAGTCACAGATCTGTTTCACACTTACTCGGAGAGGTTGTGGCTAGCACTAGAGAGGAGTGTGTATGTGTGTGTTGAGGAAGGGTATATGTGTGTATGTACATATGTCTGTGTGCATGTGTATGCACATATGTACATGCATATGTTAACCTTGAATTTGTGGATTCTGCATCCTTCAACGGAAGAACCAAATTGCATTTCTCCAGTGCATAAGGGCTCCATAAGGCAACCTGGACTATGTGGTATATACTCCTGTCTCATGCCAGTGGTGTTCTGGCACCTGCAGAGATCCATGGGACTCTGACTTACCTCTGAGCACTCCTCCACAAGACATCGAACTTTGCTACCCCCCCACACACAAATTATTTCTCTGACTCTGATCAGCCAGCCTCCAGCTGAAGATAAGCATCCCCTTCCGTGTGATAAAGCAGTTAATCTATTTGGACAAGCCGAGGTCCTCCAGACCAGACCCTGGATGCTAACCTCAAATAATTGTTCACTTCTTACATCCTTTCTTCCAAGTCAAAGAACATGGCACTGAAAGGGCTCTAAGTGCCAGCATGTGCAGAGTCAGGGACTCCCACTGAGAGACAGGACATGCCACTGCTACTTAGGAGCAGTTGTCTCCTATTACAGTCGCCAGTGCCACACTCCTGGCTTCCCTCTTCCCATGGAAACAGCAGGAACATGCAGTGCACCAGGAGCTGCAGAGTCTTGGAAGACTGGGCACACATCAAATACACACCCCCAGAAAATCCACAGCTCCCACTCAGACCTACAGATCTGTCTGAGGGCCCCTGGAGAAATACCATACCCAGAGAATTCCCTATACCTTCAATTAACTGGAATTATTTCCTGTGTTTCAACTTCAAAGAAAGAGGAAAATGCAAATCACAGCACAAGTTTACCCTGAACCACGCCAACTGCAGCTCTCAGGAGACGGTGCGCATGCAGGCTAATGCCCCAGGCCATCTGCACTCCATGAGCAGTCATGTGATGGCCTGAATTCTGAGGCCAAAGGACTAGAAAGTACTCAGGTATTGAAAACCCATTACTAAATTTTACCTTCTGAAGGAACAAGCATATCTTAAAGATCTTTGATAAACAGCATCTGAGGTTTACTTGCTTAAAGACCCAGTGAACTAAGAGTTTAGTAAACCAGAAAAGTCTTTCTAGAGCACCAGTGCTTCTGCCAGTGAGTTATGCCCAGTGGATCCCTGGTCTATGTACTTCCCAGACACCTTTGAATCTCTTCTCCATGGTGCAGCCAGAGGGAATAAACAAAGATGAGAACCAGATCAGGTCAGGTGGTGGGTTTTGCATATTCCTGAGATATGGTCCCAAGTTCTTCCTGTGACTCACCAGCACCACCAGCCCAGGTCATTCTCCCTCTTCCTCCCCAGCACTCCTGCTGCTCTCTCTGCATGCCCAGCCTCAACCTAGGTCCTCCTCATCCCACTAAATGTGGCTTAAACGTCATCAAGTCCAGGAAGCCTCCTCTGACCCCCTAAGCTGTAATAGGTTATCATAGCACCCCATGTTTCCTCTAGACAATGTGAATGGTAATTGCTTTAACTAAGCTTTCTAATTACTTGCCTAAAATCGGCCTTCCCAATTGTAACCACAAGCTCCAAGAGGGGAGGAACCAGGTTTTCCTGGTTTACCTGTGTCCCTACCACAGCAGAAGGCCAAGGAGATTCTCAGTCAATACTTCTTGAATTGAACATCTCACTGTTCTGCCAGACCCGGCAACAGGGAGGGTGCTTATGAAGTCTGTGTGAACGACAAAACTCCAGGCCCAGAAGGAAGCCAGACAGCATGCCACGCAAGTTAAACAAATGTTTCTTTACAACGTAATGAAAGATGGACTTGGACTGTACTAATGGACATTCTCCAAGCCTGGTAAACAAGATCTAAAAGGACCAACTAATGCACCAAATCCAGGACCAAAAAATCTAAAATGTCCACTTAATAGCCAACTGAGAGAAATAAATGGTGCATTTTACACAGATGTTCCAAAGTAACACTGTACAATGCATGGCTGTGTCATGTGTGGTGTGCGCATGTGTTTGTGTGATGGAACCTGGCTACAGGAAGGCAAGGAGAGTGTCTTTGAGAACACCTAAAGACACCACTTGCAGAACCAAACTCTATTTTCTCCCATTTTCCTTTCTCCTGGACAATTAACAGCATGGTCATGTCCCTTTGTCCTGTCTTGCTGATAATCAGGCAAATGCATTAAGAATCGCTTGGGTCTTACAACCTAAGTTGGTGGTAAAGTAGTTAAGACAAACTTATTTACCACATTAATTAAATGGTCTATTTAACATGGAATATCAATTCTCTAATCACATCTCAGTTGAACTTCTTCTTTCAATTAACAACTGTGAAGTCTACTGACAGAGGTCCTACTGTTCTAGGATCATTAAGAGCACTTTCATTATCTGTCAAATGAGGGAGTAAGAAGCAGAAAGGCAAGCACTCTCAGGAGCGGCCTCTCCCCTACTTAAGAGATGATTAGGGAGTGAGCTGCGGCAGTTCTCATTAGTTGCTTAGCAATGAAACGACCTCCTATGAAATCATAAATGGAAACAAAGTGTGAGAGGGGTTGCAATAAAATCCACTAAACAGATATGTTCTCATCCTCAGAGGATAATCCTCGAGTAAACTTAATCTCTCCAGATTGCAACAATGATAAGAATCAGCAGACTACAAACTGAAAAAGCTAGAAACACAATCTCCTAAAAACTAACAAACATCAAGTCAGGAAGGGTCACATGAAGACAAATTAAAATCGGGTTGAAATTTAAATGCTACTGCTAACAAGTAAAGCCATCCTTTAATATTTATTTTCTATTCATGGAAAAAGTAGATCTTTCTGTTAGCTGAGTTTTCGAAACCTTAAAACATGTTGAGGCCAAGCTCAGTGGCTCAGCCTGTAATCCCACACTTTGGGAGGCCGAGGTGAGTGGATTGCCTGAGCCCGCGGGTTCGAGACCTGCCTGGGCAACTTGGCAAGACCTCATCTCTACAATAAAATCAAAAAAATTAGCCGGACGTGGTAACACGCGCCTGTAGTTCCAGCTACTTGGAAGGCTGAGGCGGAAGGACTGCTGGAGCCCAGCAGGTTGAGGCTGCGGTGGCCGGGAACGGACACTGCACTCCAGTCTGGGTGACAGAGTGAGACTCCAACTCAAAAAAAAAAAAAAAATGTTGAAAAGAGGTAAAGTTATATTACAGTTGGTTGTCATAACACAGATGAAAAAATGCAGTACTCAAAAAAAAAGCATAGCCCAACCTAAGCCCCTATTAAACCAATTACTTTCCAAGTAATTGACATTTCCTTAAACCAAAATATTACTAGTATATTAAAAGTAGAAAAGTGATAAAATGCCACAGAAACACAATCAAAGAAGATCTGGTGTTTAGCTTGTAAGCAAAAGATTCAACCAATAATCTATCACCTTAACCTTATACATTTAATTCCAAACCACTAAAGCCAGTGCTCTGATGGTAGCTATAAATAAACCATACTACCCAAATACATTTCTCTTCATATATTATTTAAAAGAAGGTAATAATTATAACTGCATCTTAATGTCTTCAGTTGTTGAGCACATGGATTTAAAGACATTTTGAAAACTAACATCAATGAGAAACTACTATTCTCTATTATTACTTGTCATTAATGACATGAAGCTTAATTGCAAGTTTCAACATTGATATAATGATGCATATTCACACACAACAAGTTCACCAAGTTTGTTTAATATTTGTGAGAAAAACCCATAGTGACATGAGCTTACCAATGTATTCGCAAATGAAGACCACAAAGAAAGGAGTGACGAGGTCATTTATCCCCTGAACATATCCACTGGCAGGGTGACGAATTGCCCATATAAACAAGATCCTTTCAAAAATCTGAAAGGAAACGGAACAGGTGGTAAAGCAAAAAGTAAACACACGGAAAACTTTAAAACTTTAAAGCAAAAGCATCCTTTTGCTTAAAATATATACTATCAATATTTTTCACTTTCCCTAATATTAAATATAAACAAATATCAATTGCTGCTTAATGTTTTTTCTAAATTCCAATTATCTTGACTATTTTCTGCTCACAAGCCATGTGCAGCATTTCTCCAGCCCCTGGCGGTTCAGCCCTCCCCCAGCTGGCTCTCACAACAGATGCTCTCTGCTCCTCCAGGCTCCTTGGGCCATGGCGGCACACAGCTGCCTGGGGCTCAGTGAGCAGAGAAGCAGCATCTGGCCATTGGTGAAGACTTCCTCAGTGTGGAGGGATCGGTGGGTGGGTGGGCAAACAGATGGACAGATGGACAAAACAGGTGGATGAGTAGATGGACAGATGCTCTGAATTTCTCTCATAAGGTAAGTAGATATCTTTAAACCCCTGAAAAGTTATCACCATCCCTAAAGACATACCTAAGCATCTTCCTATCGCGTACCAATTCCATGGGGTTTTCAATTACCCAAGCCACGCACAAAGGAGTTATCCCAGTCCCCTCTCTTTCCTCACAACTCTCACATTCAGTTTATGCTTCCTCCATCACTTATCTCCACCCACCTTCCTCTACCTTCATTCACAAAAGGGATTTTACCAAGGTTTAACAAAAGCCTATCACACCATACCACATACACACATGTATGTACACACATACATGCACACGCATGGCTAACAGAACCAGTGCAGCACTCTGGACTCCCCTCAGTCTAATCCTTGCCCCTGGGCCCTCCCTCAGCCAGCACCCATATTCTAGCCACACTGAGCTACAGCACTCTTCTCTGAACCATCCAGCTGCCTAGAAAGTCTATCCCTCCTTTACTCTGAGCCTTCTTCACTCTGAGTATTCAAGACTCACTTCAAGCATGACATCCTTCATGAAGACTTTTCTGCTTTCTGCTTCCTCCCCCATCCTCTTTTTGGAAGAGCCAACTACTTCCTACTTTGTAACACTCTCGTCCCCCTTCTCTCCACTGAGTCACTGGCTACCAGCTCCAGCCTGACCTTCAGGCTGTGTGCCAGCCAAAGCCAAGTCTGACCCTGTGTCCAGGCCTCACACAAAGCAAGGCACAACAACTAAGACTTCAGTAATGAACGCTCCAACAAATGGATGAATTATATCACCTCCAAACAACCCAACCTTGTAGAGCCAACTATATTTGTACCCTGGGGAGTCCATCCCTTCCTACATTGCCTACAACCCTAAATTTTTTTTTTTTTTTTTTTTTTTCGAGTTGGAGTCTCACTCTGTCACCCAGACTGGAGTGCAGTGGCCGCTTCCGGCCACCGCAACCTCGACCTGCTGGGCTCCGGCGATCCTTCCGCCTCAGCCTTCCGAGTAGCCGGAATTACAGGCATGCGCTACCACGCCCGGCTGTATTTTTGATTTATTGTAGAGATGAGGTCTCGCTGCCCAGGCGGGTCTCGAACCCGCGGGCTCAGGCAATCCACTCACCTCAGCCTCCCAAAGGCGCGGGATTACAGGCTGAGCCACCGAGCCCGGCTACAACCCTAAATATTATCAGGCTTGGTAGTCTAGAGCTCTAAAATCACCAGTAACCCAAGATGTAAAAAGAGAAACCTGGGATCTAGACAGGAGAAGTCTCAATCCAGGACACACAGTCTACAGCGGCAAAATCAGGCCTAGAACCCAGGCCCTCCCCACTTGCCACACTAGTATCCTATCCACTGTGGTTGAGTAACAAAGTAACCACCCCCCATAACACAGCAGGCACCTGATCAATATTGGTTAAATGAGTAACACATTCACGCTTACATATTCATACACATTTTTCATTTTAAATCAACAGATTACTAGAGAAAATTGAATGTTTAAACAAGATCAAAGATCACACAACAATGCAGCACCATTTAAGAATTTCACTTAACCAATGAAAGGACCAATATGGAGTTGATAAACCCAAAGAGCAGTCATTTTAACATTGCCTAGTTCTGTCATATTCTCTTAACATTACCTAGTTTGCCCTCTAATCAAGGCCAGAACCAGTTTCTCAGAGGTAACTATTGATAATTGTTTTACAACCTCCTCCCCAGCTTGTTTTGTAATCCAAGTTAACCTAATCAGCCCTTCTTGAGCTTCATGACACAGACCCCATCAACATGGCAGTTGTCATGTGGCTCATCCACCCATCTGCCTGCTGTCCATCACCTGACATCAGTACCTGTACTCATCTGCCCTTCATGATGATGTAAAAAAGACCACCACCCAATCACCTTAATGACCTGCCTCCACCAAAGGGAAGGTTTAAAGCATTCAGCCTCAAACAGCCATTTGCTATTATTTTGTTAAGCACTGGTCAGGTCATGTGTTCTTTGAGCTATGAAAGCCATATTTTCCTAGCTTTGGCCCTCTCCCCTACCTTGGAGAGGTGAATCAATCTCTCTCTCTTTCTCTCCACCCCTCCCTCCACACCTCTGTCTTTGTCTCTCTGTCTCTTATTTACTTTGTAAATAAACTGTATTTTCCAATCTAACTTCTGTGCAATTCTTTGTATCTTTTGCATGGCACCAGATCAGAGACCAACTCCCTCCCCCCAACTCAGGCCTAACCTAACAGCTAATGATATAGATACTATTTAATAAAGCTGCAAGCAGTGGCCAGGAGATGCATGCTTTTTTCAACCCCTCAGGTGGCCCCAAAGACAGACAAGAAAGCAGGATTGGGCAGGAGGACCCTCAGCCAATGGCACCTCAGCCCCAAGTCACAAAAACAACAGCTCAACCTGACCAGCCACAGGGACACAATGGAAGCCCAGGCGACAGAACTCAACTGTAAGACAGGGCAGTGACAGGGAAGCAAGGTAGGTTAGGAACATTAAGGCAGGTACAGAGCATCTGTGAAAATCAACAGCCCCTAGCACCTCTTACCAGCAAGACTCTTAGGGACCTTTGAGCCCAGAAAGGGTTAGGAACAGGAAAAGGATGGGACAGGGGTTGTACAAGGACAAGAACAGTGACGGGGAGGGAAAAAAAACCAGCAGAGATTCAATGACTCCATGAAAGTTGACCACCCAGAGTCATGAAGAGATAAGGAAATTCTGCCAAGTTCCTCCCGGCTAAGAAGGTCCAAAACACCCTGAAGCCCTGCTGGCATCACACCATGTCCAATGTCTATCCAGAGGGCTGCAGTGTCCCAATACCACTCTTGCTCACACAGTGTCCTACACCCTGGGAAATAAGTGATGCAGTGTCCCAGAGGGCCCATCCCCCAGGATGGGGGGCAGCCAGGGAAATGCTCCCAGAGCAGGGAGCTAGTCATACAACAGGGATCAGAGAATGTCTGTGGCTCTGTGTGTGTTGTATAGTATGTGTGGTATAGTGTGTGTGTGTGTGTGTGTGTGTGTGTGTGTGTGTGTATGTGTGTGGTGGATAATGTGTGTGGGGAGTGGATAATGTATGTAGTTTGTGTATGGTGTGTAGTATGTGGTTATGTATATGTTATGATGTGTAGTGTGTGTTATACAATTTGTGTGGTGTGTATATGGTGTGTGTGCAGTATGGTGTGTGTGAGGTGGTGTATAGTATATGGTATGTAGTGTGGGGTTGTATAGGGGAAAATCCAGAGCTTAAAGCATAGAGATGGAAGTAGTAATTTGAGCAGTGGCACACCCCCACTACTTAAGCCCTGTACTTCTGGAGGCTTGTCACACACACACACACACACACACACACACACACACACACACACACAAACTCACACCCATACCTACTCCCAAGCATGAATGCAGTTCTTCCATCAGCAGCCCAAGCAAAGAAGACACCCAGTCTGACAGAGAACACTTACCCAGTTTCCCTCAGGGAGGAGAACCAAAGGAAATGTGAGTTCTCTGCAGTTGCTCTGCAGGCAACTGGCACAGACTGCTCACTGGGGACTCCAGACCTCCTGAAAGCCCATGCAAGGTCTGGGAAAGTTGTAGGGGGAGAGATCTGCCATGGGTGCCTGACTCAGTTCCACAGTACAAGAAGCCCCAATAGCCCAGCTTCTCTTAAGCTGTATCTGAGATGGATTGAGTTCTACCTCAATGCTACCTCAGGAGAAATGCACAAAGCACTACAGGGCAAGTCAGCAGCACTGAAGAGGTGCTTGGAGGAGGTGGTTAAGCCCTCACAGTCAGTAAACAAACAGTGCTCAAGTACTCCCAAAGCACCCTCACAAGCCAGTCAACAATCCAACATTTACGTTCTTAGGCCCTCTCCACACCAAGGGGAAGGGCCTCTGCTGACCCAGTCTTCTGGAAGCACAGTGCCAGCCTGGACATTAATGCATTTGAAAAGAGTACACTCGGACTACTTTAGGGGAAAATGTAGAATTCAGATTTCTTATTAACTAAGAAAAGCTATCAGTCAGTCCAAATTATTTAGATTTAATTCCACTTGATCTCTCTTGATAACCTGAACATCATATTTTTAGGACTTTAATCCCACTAACATGTAAATAAAGGGACAGGCAGTTCAAGCATTAAATAAAAATGACTTTCAACAAGGCAGGCAAGATGAAATAGTGAAAAGAGGCTGTCCTGTGGAAGCGAGTGGCACTGGATACAAATCCTGGTTCTGTCACTAAGGCAGTGCACAATTCCAGGCTCAGCCTCTCGGAGAGCCTTGGGGAGACCTGTGGACCCCACAAGCTATCACCACTACAGCAACCCCCAAAGAGCACAATCTTCAAACACTTGTCCCATGTCTACTGTCCCTAGCCTGGCCACTATCATCTCATGCCTTGTCAGCTGTGAGTGTCTCCCAGCTGGTCTTCTTGTAAACACTTCAGTACTCCATATCCCACCAAGCAGCAGAGGGAGCTGTCAAAAATGCAGAAAACATCAGGTCATACCATCTGACCCCTGCATCTTCCCAAGATCTGTAGACAATGCAAACTCCTGACCATGACTGCAGGTGTCTGCCCTGTGGCTTTCTATTCTCTGACCTCATCACCTACACTGGGCTCTCCTTCCTTAGGCCAGCAACTCTTCTGCTCCCACAGGGCCTTTGCACTGTTGCTCTTTCTGCCCAGAGCTCCCTTTTCCCAAACTTCCCATGGTTCCCATGATTTTCGGCATAAGATTTTAGCTCAATGCCATCTCCTTAAAGACAACTGCCTTTACCACCCTATCCAAAACAGCACCTCCTTTACCATGCCAACCTGGCTCTAGCCTGTGGGTCTCACTAATTTCACCCCAAGGAAGGATCTCCTGTGTCTCAGTCACCAACATGCCCTCAGTCCTGCAGCCTGGCAGAGCGGAGGACTTAGGAACACTGATAATGGCTGAATGGAGGTGCAGATGATCCAGCCACTCCCCTCTGCCTCATATTCGCAGTCCTCACTTTCCCTGTTCCCCAACTTCTGTGCCATTGGTGGGTGTCTGAGCCCACTTTGGTGCTCTGTCTAGACACACGATGCCATGGGTACCTAGTAGATGTGTGACCGGCTTTTCCTATAAGGTTTTCTCCATCGAGTGATTCTCCAACCTTGCTCTTCAGCTGCCAGCCAGTCAGGACCTCAGGATCCCTACTTGTCTGAGAAGAAAAATGAACCCAGGGGAAGGGACAGAAGTAACTCTGTTGAAGAGGGAAGGAAAGACGGGAGCACTAGTGAAGAAAGACCTCAGAGAGGTGACAGGTAAACAGGGTGGTGAAGACTGATGAGGAGTGTTTCCTGGGGGAGAAAAAGAGGAGCCTTCTGCACAGAGGAGAGCCCAGGCACATGTACACATGTACACACACACACACACAGAGGAACACATATATACACAGAGATGAGCAAACATAAAGAGAGATAAACACACACTGAGACAAGAGCACATACACAAAGAACAGCACACACACAGAACAGCACACATGGAGAGAGAAGAGCATACACAGACAAAAGCACATACACACAGAACAGCACACATAGGGAAGAGCACACATGGAGAGAGATGAGCATACATAGACAAGAGCACACACACACACATATAGAACAGCACACACACAAAGATTACACAGAGAAGAGCAAAAACACACACAGAGAAGAGCACACACACATGCACACACACAAAAGCACATAAACATACACAGCCTGGGTAACACCGCGTTTGTTTGGGAAACCACATGTGGCTGAAAACAAAAAATTGAGGAACAGCCTTTCCATGATGACCTGGCTCCACTGGTGGAGAACTGTTTTTATTTCTCCCTGAAAAGATTCTATTTCCATGCTACAAGTCATGGACTTGTGCTAGAGAGAACCTGCCAAAGGAAAAGCAAAGTGGAGTACTCCTCCATAGATCTAGGTTACTAAGAGGCCTGAGCGTTCATTCCCCATTAGGAAACCAGCCGCCTGTGAGCTGTTCCCAGGTCCATCATCTCCATGTAGAAGGCCGGCGCCCAGCCAGCTCAGCAATTCTGAGTGCACGCCAAACTCCATGCCAATTAAACCATTTCTACTAATCACTCCAAGATGAGCATCCCCCTCCCCTGCCATTTCTGGGCAGGCACTCCCATTCTTCATGTAATTACAGATCTAAACTCATCTTCTGCTTATTATTTCCCTACAACAGTAGCTATTAATTTAGAAAAGAAGGAAAACCTCTATGATTTATGTTTCTTTGGGTGGAGGGGGAAGAAAGGGTAAATAACTTGCTTGAATTCCTCCAGCCCCGCTTCTTCCCATCACTGTCATGCTAGGGTCACAGCAAAAAATCACAGATGGCTCCACCCTCAACGGAGCCAACTGCAAGTCCTAGGCCCCCTGTACACGGTTGACAGGCTGTCAGCTCCATCTGCCTGCATGTCGTCCTAGTCCAACTCACCCCAGCTGCAAGACCCTCTACTACCTACCTAAACGGTGCACAAGGAACCCCCAAGGAGAGGCAGGAGAAGCCTCTCTTTTAAAATATTGCCAACAGGTCAGCCTCGTCTAGACTCTGAGGGGGAAAATTCCCACTTACTGCAATAATGGAAACAAGATTTCCACACAGAGATGCCTGGGGACACTGGAAGATCATGACCCCAGAAGGATGGAGGAGGACCTGTCTGATTCCTGTCCTGTCCATGGGTTGAGCAACAGCCTGCAGGAAACCAGCAAAGCAACAAGAAGCTCAGTGCCCATTTGAAAGCCCCAAGGTTCAAATGTACCCCTGGCCACGCCCTGGAACCTCCTGTGGCTCCAGTCTCAGGGACCTCTGCTCCTCGAGTGTATGCCTTGAACTATGTGCTCAGCTCAACCCCAAGGCACCCTGCCCACTCCCCACCCTCAAGCTGACTGCAAGCCCCTCTTCCAGCTCCCACTTCCAAGCCCTCTTTCCCTAGGACCAACTGAAGAGGCTGGAAGCTCAGGGTATCGGGCCCAGAGGAAGGGCCAGGATCACTTAAATCAATCGGCTGCTTAATTAACTCATTCACTAAAGGCTTTGAGCAGAGAAGCGACAGTCCCAGAGATCTCAAAGTTGTGAGCTAATGAATGGCTAGTTTAAAAAGTAATCCCACGCCTTTGGGAGGCTGAGGTGAGTGAATTGCCTGAGCCCGCGGGTTCGAGACCCGCCTGGGCAGCGAGACCTCATCTCTACGGTAAATTTTTAAAAACCAGCTGGGCGTGGTAGCGTGCTCCTGTAGTTCCAGCTACTTGGAAGGCTGAGGCGGAAGGATCACCGGAGCCCAGCACGTCAAGGCTGTGGTGGCCGGGAGCAGCCACTGCACTCCAGTCTGGGCGACAGAGTGAGACTCCAACTCAAAAAAAAAAAAAAAAAAAAAGCGGTAATATCTACCAAAGGACAATAAAGGAAGGATGCCCTAAGCATGTGGAAGTGTTTAATGACGACACAAAATGATCTGAAACGACTCTAACAAGAAATACTCACTAGATTTTATTAGTTATTAAAGTTCTGGTGACATTCTTGATATTCATGTCTTTGTTAGAGAGGCTAGAATGTAGTTGGTAGGACATAACTGTGATTTCATTTACAACTGTATATGATCTCCCCGGGTTTCATGCACATCTTTCTTCACCCCACACTTCAACTGTGCACTGATGAGGACAGAGACCACATCTAGGTCTTGGTGTCACTCACATGCCTACAGTGTTCACTGACATTCTTTAAGGGATTGCAACCCCCACAACTTTGTATGTCAAAAATCCAGTGAAACATACTAGCAATTATTACAAGAAAGATGAGAACAATATGCTCACTTGCACAAGACTTTCAGTAGAAGCAAGGGCCAGTTAAGGAAATAGCAGGCATGAGAGGAGGAAAAAAGACCTGTCACAGGACATTGACTCCCATTTCAATGAATGTATTGTTGGTTTAAATAGCAATAATATCTACCAAAGGACAATAAAGGAAGGATGCCCTAAGCATGTGGATGTGTTTAATGACAACACAGAATGATCTGAAATGGCTCTAACAAGGAATACTCACTGGATATTATTAGCTATTAAAGTTCTGGTGACATTCTTGATATTCATGTCTTTGTTAGAGACTGAGAATTCATTAAAAGTAATACAAACTTTAAACTCTTCCCAAGGTATCTATTCTGCAAATTGGTTTATACTCAACAACAACGATAAAAATAGTTGCTGCTACTAGTTATCACCAGGGCTGAAGAAATTAAAAACTGGAGGCATCCCTAGTTTGCTTGCCAAACTTCAGAAACTTAAATGCCATGGCACACACATTAATTCAAAAGTGAAGGTCCTTCCTTAAAGTCTCAACAGCATTACTCACATGCCTACCGGGTCCCCTAGTAGACTGCTCTCTCTGTCTTCACTGCATCCACTTTATCAAATATCCACATGCCTCTACAGCAGAACCAGAACACCAGCCTTTCAGTGTACATGAGGGAGCAGAGATATTTTACATACAAAAAAGTGAAATATATTGCAACTGAAAATGTTGCTGTGCTCATGATTACTTATTTAAAAATCTGATTTTAGAAAATTTAAAACATCATAATTCTACTCTATCCATCAGCAATATGACTTTACAGCATATAAAGCACCATGGAGATAATTTCTGTGAGAGGAGCAAGAAAATATAGAGTTCTATTGAGAAGACCTGTGGGATTTATATCCCTCAAAATCTAGAGGCACTGTAGGTTAAGAAAGAAGAAATTACTTACAACTCAAGTTTCTGCAACATGATTCAAGGAACATTCCCCCCATATGAATTATAACACCTGATGAATGAAACCAAAATAAAAGTCTGCAAAAATCTAGAATGTGTAATAAAAGGCAACCACATATCATATTGAATATACCAAGATAACTACTGTCTATTTACAACACAATATATAGAACTCTCTTACAACAAGCAGTGATGCCACGTTTGGTGTTTAAATTACACAACAATGACCTCATTCAGATACGTTAATTTGCATCCCGATGTTTTGTGTTCACATCAAGTGTCTTGATAGGTTAGCAAAACACAAAGGTTTCATAACATTCAAAACTAAGTACTGAAAAGAAATAATACTTTCAAACAAAACATCAGAGCATCACTATTACCAGAACAAATACTCAACACAACTGATAGGACATATCAGAGCATACCTGAATAATCAGTAAATGGTTAGAAAGCCTTTGCCAAAGTAAAGAGAAACCTGACTATTCTGTCTGACAGTATGGTACATCAGATGTTGCCAAACTTAATCTTGTGATACAGTATGGCACATTCAATGTGAACAAACTTAATTCTCAAATGTATTTTAAAAAATTCATCATGACCAATTTGGATTTATTTCAGGAATGTAGAGTTGGCTCAATACTAGAAGATCTATTTGTAAAGTCCACTGCATTAATAGATCAAAGAAGCAAAAACATATCTCAGATGATGGGAGGAAAAAAGATTTGATAAACCTCAACAACCATGTATGAATTTAAAACTAAGAGCAAGGCACCTCCTTAACATAATAAATGCTAAATATCACAAGTCAATGGTGCAATGCTAAGAGTTTCCTTTAAAATAAGGAATGAGACTAGGCTGTCTGCTTTCCTCACATATATATATATATATATATATATATATATATATATATATATATTTTTTTTTTTTTTTTTTTTTTTTTTTTTTTTTTTGAGTTGGAGTCTCACTCCTTTGCCCAGGCTGGAGTGCAGTGGCATGCACGCTCATGGCCACGCCAGCATCAACTTACTGGGCTCTGGCGATTCTTCCACCTCAGCCTTCCGAGTAGCTGTAACTACAGACACGCGCTACCACACCTGGCTATTTTTTATTTTATTGTAGAGATGAGGTCTCACCAAGTTGCCCAGGCTGGTCTCCAACCCACGGGCTCAGGCAATCCACTCGCCTCAGCCTCCCAAAGTGCTGGGATTACAGGCTGAGCCACCAAGCCCAGCCACTTATATTCATTTTAGTTGAAGTCTTTGCCATCAAAATTAAACAAACAAAAAGGGAAAAAATGTATATACAGAATAGAAAGAAAAAACAAACTTATTTTTCACAAATGACATGATTAACTTTTTAGAAATCTCAAATAAAGTTACACATAAATTATTAGAATTGATTAAATAGATTAACAGCTTACAACAGTCAACTGCATTTCTATATAAGAACTGCATTTCTACATAACAATTAGACTATGAAATTAAACATTTTGAACATACTATCTATTTCTTAAAATCTACAAATAAATGTAACAACTATAATATATTTAAGGGGAAAAAGTTTGTAAAATAAAAGATCAGAAGAACAAAATAAATGCAATAATAAAATATGAATTATCTCCAAATTGATCAATGTATGCAACCTAATTTCTGAGATCTTGAAACATAAAAACTGGTTTTAAATTTACATACAAAAGGTAAGGTCAGAAATAACCAAGAAACAAGAAGCAAATATAGGTGTCCCATCCTACCAGACCCAAGGCTATGATAATCAAAACAAGGTGAAGCTGGCACAGGGATAGACAGAGCCTCATGGAATAGATCAGAGAGCCTAGGAGTGTACACGCGCACACACAAAGTCCTGAGAAGTGACAGAGCGGGCCACTGATTCATAGGCAAGGGTACAACTAGTTATCCACATGGGAAATTTTTTTTTTTGAGTTGGAGTCTCACTCTGTCACCCAGACTGAAGTGCAGTGGCCACTCTCTGCCACCCCAGCCTCGACCTGCTGGGCTCCGGCGATCCTTCCGCCTCAGCCTTCCTAGTAGCCGGAATTACAGGCATGTGCTAACACGCCCGGCTGATTTTTTTATTTATTGTAGAGATGAGGTCTTGCTGCCCAGGTGGGTCTCAAACTCGTGGGCTCAGGCAATCCACTTTCCTCAGCCTCCCAAAGGTGCGGAATTACAGGCTGAGCCACCGAGCCCGGTTCACATGGGAAATTTTTAAAGAAGATGTACTGCTAACATCAAACTCCATGAAAAGTCAATGCTAAATGGATTATGGTTCTAAATGTAAAAGGCAAAACTTTTAAACCCTTAGGAGAAATATAAGAAGACTCCTTTGAAATTATAAGGTGGGAAAGGATGTCTTAGGACCCAAAAAGGTGTAATCATAAAGAAAAAAATAAGAACTTCTGCTCATCAATGAGCATGAAAAGTCAACTGACTAATTAAAAGAAGATACATGTATCCACATATATCCAAAGAAGAATTAGTATCCGAAATATATTAGAAACATAGCACCTACAAATCAGTAGGACAATCTAACAAAAAAGACAACATAAAAACATTAGGGGCAGCCAGGCTCGGTGGCTCAGCCTGTAATCCCGCGCCTTTGGGAGGCTGAGGTGAGTGGATTGCCTGAGCCCGCGGGTTCGAGACCCGCCTGGGCAGCGAGACCTCATCTCTATAATAAATCAAAAAAAAATCAGCCGGGCGTGGTAGCGCACGCCTGTAATTCCGGCTACGTGGAAGGCTGAGGCGGAAGGATCACCGGAGCCCACCAGGTCGAGGCTGCGGTGGCCGGAAGCGGCCACTGCACTCCAGTCTGGGCAACAGAGTGAGACTCCAACTCAAAAAAAAAAAACAAAAAAAACAAACAACAACAAAAAAAAAAACATTAGGGGCAAAGGTATTTCACAAAAGAAGAAAAGCAAATGACCAAGAAACCTATGAAAAAAATATTTAATTTTATCAGTGATTGAGGAAGTAAAAATTAAAAGCACAATAAAAACACCACTTCCTGCCCACACCAGGCAGTATAGAATGTTCAGTCTAATAATTCCAAGCATGGCTGAAGGTGTACGCAGCACTGTGCAATAGCCTGCAGGCATCATAGCCTGGCAATACTCAATGTGCATGCTCCCTCCACAAACCCCACAGTTCTACTCCTGCAGATAATCTCCAGAGAAACTCTCACACAAGACGTTCACAGCAATGTCATGAGAAAGAGCAAGGAAATAAAAGCAACCCAAATGCTTCTGAACATCAGTCTAGCTGGATAAATTATAGCAACTACCACAGAACACTCGAAAGCAGTGAAAATATGAACTTCAACGACATGCATGGATGGATGCTGTAATATAAAGAGCAATCCCAAGTGAATACATTTAGCACAATTTCATTAAATGTAAAGATCAAAAACAGGCAAAACATATACACACACAAGATAAAACCATACAGAAAAGCAAGAGAATAATGAACCAAAATTCGAGAAAATGTTTACTTGTTTGGGTACACAGAGATGTTTGGAGAAGAACAAAGAGGTTCCAAAGACTTTAGCATTGCTCTCTTTCTTAAGCTTGCTAGTAGGGATTCTGAAGTTAATTTTTAAATTTGTTTCTTAAGTTGGACATACATGTTATAGAATTCCTCTTTCTCTGACTTTTTCACCATAAAAACAGAAAGAGAAAAGATCTACAGATCAGATCCCCAAAATATATACCAAAAGAGTTCAATGAATTGATTATATAACAAACATTATATCTTAGGCTCTCACAAATGTTTCCCTACCTATAGAAAAAAAGGATTAATTATGACTCTAAATAAAGTAACAAGGAATAACACAAGAGAAACTTTTCAATACCAAGGACTCCGGGATATGGGCCTCCTAGCATCCCTCCCAAGCAGAGGACCCACAGAATGCCACACTGGGAGGGTATAGGTTTGAACATACCAGGCACCACCGGTGGGTATTGGGGAGATGCTGATGAGGAAACCTGTCTCAGGTCATTCCCTTGTAGAGCTTGCAGTACAAGGGTGACAAACCTCAAGAAGGTCAACTCACAGCAAGATAGTTCACAATTATCAATCCAACCAAGCTCATGGTGCTAGGGATGGAAAACACCAAGATGAAGGTTCCTGCCCTCACAGAGCATACCATCTAATGGGAAGGGAGCTTACTAACAAGCAATTCCAGTAATACCACCTAGGTGCTGGAATAGGGAACATATGAATGCTATCAGGGTACAAGAGGGACCCTCAGCCAGCCCTGACAGGGACAGGTGGCATTGGCAAGGTCAGGAGGGTATTCCATGTAGAGGAGCACTCCAGGTAGAAGGAACAGGATGTATAAACACCAGAAATCCACTTTGACTTGGCCCCAGATCTTTGGTCACAAAAATCAACTCCTGCTCCTTCCCAACAGAGCACATGGGATGCAAGATCAGCACAGCCTTTCCAACTCTGCACAGACGCTACAGCCAAGAAAAAGCTTTATAAAAGGGAAAGAGTCCATTATGAATGAACTCATACTCCATTGATATCTAACTCATAAAAAATGCTCATTCCATCAGGGTCATAAAAAATATCACTGCATCAATTCTAAGAAATGTGCATAAATAATTTGCTTTAAAAAGTCTGTATGTTTCATTTATCCTCTGTGTCTGTTTAAATGTAATAAGACATTACTTCTCAATGACTAATTGGAAAAAGCATCTTATTTCCCTAATTTGTGAAACTGCTATAAGAAGCAAATAACCAGAGGCAAATAATATAATAACTATAAAGGAAAAGTCACACAGTAGATGATTAACTTAAAAAGACCCAAGTGTAATATTTGAATGCGGTCTTCCAACAAACTCACTGTACCAACCATTGCAGCTGGTGGGCCACAGGTCAGAACTGGTATTTGTTAATGAGTTTGGTCAACACTGGACAGGGTATAAAAAGAGAAAGTGGCCTCCCTGAGGAGGTCAGGTGGGAACAGCTGGAAAACAGCCACAATGGCCCTTACCTCCACACTCACATAGCCACAAGCACAGCTGGGGGAGGCCTGGAAGGTACCCCACTCCTCTCCCACCCCCTCCTGGGGGCTATTCCACCATGTTTGCCACCCAGAAAAGAGCAAGGGGCACAAACTTTCTGACAAAGACGATTCACTCCACCTGGAGAAAGCAGGGCAATGCCTACTGGACCTGCTCCTTGGCCCTCACCTCCCACTCACTTCAAGATCCTTCCATCAGCAGTTAAACACACTTGAGTCTGGCAGTTTCTAAGTCTTAACATACGGATTACTTAACATAGGGATTTCCAGGTTCTAGCCCAGGAGTCTGATTCAGAAAGTCTGACGGGAGGCTTGGGAACAGGCAAGTTAAGGTTTTTTAACTTTAACTTATGAGCAAAAATGGATTAGACACTTCACCAAAGATTTAGGTGTGGCAAGTTAGCACACTAAAAGATGTTCAACATCATTAGTCAATGGGAAAATATAAATTATAACCTTATAAGATACCCCTACACACACACTAAAAATGGCTAAAATTAAAAAGACTGATAATGTCAAGTGTTGGTAAGGATGTGAAGCAACTAGAACTCTCATATATTGCTGGTGGGAATGCAAATTGGTTATAGCCACTTTATAAAACAGTTTGGCAGTTTCTTACAAAGCTAAATATATAACCCAGCATATATTTATATTTACCACATAACCCAGCAACTCCACTCCTAGGTACCTACCAGGGGGGAGAGAAACAAATGTCCTCATTAAGATTTATATATGAAGGTTTATAGAAAATTTACTTTGTAATACAAAAAATTGGAAAGAACCCAAATGTCCATTCACAAGACACATTGTGGTATATCCATACTGGAATACTAGTCAGTAATTAAAAGAAAAGTAACAAACTACAATACATGCAACTACATGGATGAATCACAAAAGCATTATGCTAAGTTAAAAAAGTCACACACAGCCGGGCTCGGTGGCTCAGCCTGTAATCCCGCGCCTTTGGGAGGCTGAGGTGAGCGGATTGCCTGAGCCCGCGGGTTCGAGACCCGCCTGGGCAGCGAGACCTCATCTCTACAATAAATAAAAAAAACCAGCCGGGCATGGTAGCGCATGCCTGTAATTCCGGCTACTCGGAAGGCTGAGGTGGAAGGATCGCCGGAGTCCAGCAGGTCGAGGCTGCGGTGGCCGGAAGCGGCCACTGCACTCCAGTCTGGGTGACAGAGTGAGACTCCAACTCAAAAAAAAAAAAAAAAAAAAAAGTCACACACACAAGTATACAGTTTGAACAGAAAGCAGATCAGTAGTTACCAGAGGCGGGGGAGTGGGGAGGGGAGATTGACAGCAAAAGACCATGGGGAAACTGCACAAGATAATGGAAATATTCTATATTGAGAATGAGGTGGTTGTTACACTCCTACATGCAGGTATCAAAATGCTTCCAACTGCACATTTAAAATGAACAAGTTCTGTTGTATGTAAATTAGACCTCAATAGAGATGAAAGGAGGGAGAGGAGGAGAAAGGGAGGGAAGAAAGAGGGAGGGAGGGAGGAAACCAACCACAGCAGACCTGGCCATTACCTGTTGAATGACAAAGTGAATGTATAGCTAGATGGGGGAAAATGCTTATGGCAGAAAACCACCTTCCTGAGTAGTTAGAAGCCCAGACTTTAATGGAGCACATAACCAACTAAAATCAAAGTTACATTTTCCTGGTTTCCATCCAGCTACATACAACCACATCACTAAGTTAAGTTAATAGGATATAAATTAAGTTACACTCAGTAACATACAAGCAGAAGTACTATGAGCAACTTCTATGACTTCTTTAAAGTGGGAGTATGTCCGTCTCTACCCATATCTTACTATCCCTGTCAGTGAAATGCAAACATGATGAAGAGCACTACAGCAGCCACCTTGGACCATAAAGTTAAAGTCAAGCACAGTAAAGTAACCAATATTCGACAATGAACTATTACCAGAGACAGTAATAAATTACCATCTTGTGAAGCCACCGTAATGATGGATTTGCCGTCATTTGCAGATACATCTAAATCTAATCTCAACACCTCTATAATGCCAGAAACCATAACTTGATTTTGCCTAGTGGACAATACAAGTCAAATATTTCAATATTTTCCTAAAGTCCCTTGCTCATCATTTAACTTCCCCCACACATACAAGGTTGTGCTCAAGTTACCCACTCATCACTCTGCCAGCCTGCAGGACCCTGCCCCTCCCCAGAAGCCCATGTGCCCTCCAGGCTGACTCAACGTGCTGAGACCTGCTGAGCCCTGCTGAGCCAGGATCTGGGGAGCATCAGCACCTTCAGAAGGAGCATGCAGGAAGTGAAGGAGACCCATAGCCGGGGAAGGCATTCCAAACAATGGATCAAGGTTCACAAAGGCATTGAGAACCAACTAACACACAGTAGCAGTGACTTAGAAGCCATACTCTGAGATCAAAAGGACTGAAAAGTCAGTTCTACAAGGAATGTGGCAAGTGGTAGGAAAACTTGAATAAGAATAAACTAAAAGTCTTGCAGCAGGCTATTTTCCATTTTTAAAAAATTAGCAAGGAGGAGGTTTTAATACAGTATATCTCGTTTTCCAGATACAATAAGCACAACTATTGAAAAAGACAATCAAAAAGAAGTATCTCAAAATGACTACTTCTGTTGAAGATTAATTTTCTCTTTTTGTGTTTTACAATCTATAAGCACTTTTGCTTTAACAATTCTGGATGTTTTTTTAACAGATTTACCGCACAGACAAGAGACGTCAAAGTTTAAAAGTACATTTACTGAAGCGATCAAGATGCAAAACAAAATATTTCAAACAATAAGAACATTTAACTTTAAAGAAAGACCACGTGAAAGAAAAAATATGGTAACTAAGAACTAATCTAATAAAACATACAAAACCCTTTATGGAGAAAAATTTTAAACTTCACTAAAAAGCATTTATAATGGCCTTAATCATGAGGAACTAGTATGTTCATGAAAATGAATATTAAATTTCATAAAGGTGACAATTCTCCAAAACTGAATTTAGAATCTATGCAATTTCAATCAGAAATCAAACAGACATTAAAAACAAAAAACACATGAAAAGACCTTGGCAAAGTGATTCTGAGACTTACGTGGAAGAAGAAAGAGTAAGACCACCCAATAATTTTGAAGAAGAATAAGAAGTTAAATATGAACTCCCCCTACCTAACATTAGGACATTATAAAGCTAAATTAGTTAGCAGCAGAGTGTGATATGAAAAGAAGACAACCTAAATATGGGGACAAAACAGATCTATGTGAATGTGACAATGATATAAAAAGAAGTGACACTGCAAGCATTGGGAGACAAGCAGGAGCCTATAAATAGTGTTAGGAATGGTCATCAAAGGAGAAAATTAAGCTGATTCCCACCTCACATCATACACAGCCATCAACTGTAGATGAACTGAACAGAGATGTAGAAAAAGCAAAAGCTTTAGGTGAAAATAAGGGCAAATACCTTCGTGATGTATGTGCAGAAAAATACTCCTTAAGTAAAGCATATTCATACTAGCCATAAAAGACTGATATAAGTTGATCTTCACACTAAAACTAAGGACTTCTGATCATCAACCACCACCAAGAAGCAAGGGGAGAAAACAGTCACAGAGTGGGAGATGATATTTGCAACATACAAAATGACAAAGAATGAGAATCATTACCATATAAAGATCAACAACCAATAAAAAATTAGATCGAAAATCCAATATAAAAATGGGTAAAAGGCAAGAACAAGCATTTTCTAAAAGAGGGGACACAGAAGACATCCACAAATATTTAACAAAATGTTCAACTCCATTAGTAACCAGAGAAATGAAAAATAGGAGCACAGGAAGAATATCCACCAAAGAAACAAAAACTATAGAGTCTGACAATATCAAGAATTAGCAAGGATGTGAAGTACCAGGATGGAATTCTAATACTCTGCAGGTGAGACTTTCATTAGTAGAAGTCCTCTGGGAATCAGGTTCATATTATCTTGAAATTTTAACAGGCACATACACACCCAACTATGCAATAACTACTTCTTGGTAATGCCTTAGAGAAATTCTTGCCTGTGGGCACCTGCATAAATGTACATGGAGGCTCCAGGCAAAATGCTTCCTAAGAGCATAACGTTAGAAACAGTCCAAATGTCCATTGACAGGAAAAAAGCTAAAGAGAGTGTGTAGAATGTTTAATTAATAAAGTATTATACAAATGATACAATAGATTAGCTGAATCTTGAGAGATAATGAGGCAAGGAAAAAACAAGCTGCAGAGACTAAACTACACAAAGAGTGAAACAGTTCCAAAAGATGCCAAATTAAATGTTATATTCTTGGTATTACATGACTTGTGAAAGTTATGAAGACTCATAAACATAAAAGTCAGGAAAGAGGTCATTGTCTCCTGCGGAAGGGGGTTCTGAGGGGAGGAAAACAGAAGCAGCTACAGCGCTATGGGTCAAGCTGGAGTTCAAGTTCATAGTTAGTCAGTACTACTCCAGTTCTACTTCCTAAATCTGGTCTGGGTAATGAGTGCATATGCATTCTTTTGTATGTATCAATACTACACACACACAAATTAAAAAGCAAATTGAGATTCCTGTCAGAAATTGTGTCCACAACATCCAAGTGCACCAGAAGCTGGACATCCCAACCTTGCTTCTGGGTGAAGTCACTCCTCTGCACCTACTTTCTGGTTAGTACAGTGGGCATTGGTCACTCCCAACAGAGGGAAACTCCCTTGCAGGAATGTCCAAGTTACAACTCTTACCTCTGTCACCTTGGGTTGAAGTATCAGTGCTTCGGGGCTCATCCGAGGGATGTCTATGTGGATCTGGAGCCATAGGAGAAACATACAGTTATTTTAATTAATTTAAATCATTACAAGCATTATGACTGAAATAGCAAACCTTAATGACAACCTTACTTTGCCTTTTCATCTTCTCTCCCTCTGAGGATATTAATTCTCTGTGTTACCAAGTTCTCTCCTGGAGGGGGTACCCAAAAGCAAGTTCCATCTGAACAGATTCACCCAGGCCTAGGACAAAGGGCTTGTTTGATACTTTCCCAACCAAGCAGCAGTTGCTGCATGATTAGGCACAGAGCAGGCCCTCAGCTATTTAGTAACATAATCCATAGCAATTAGTAAACATTGATTTTCAGCCTCTGACACAGAGAGCAATTCAAGCACATCAATAGTGTACAAGTCTTCAGCTGTGACAGCTTCTTCTTGGACACAGGCCACACATTTCTCCACTTCACAAAGTCCTTGGGGAATCTAGAACACTTTTCTAAGAAAGCATTTGAAAGCTTTTGATTTCTGCCTGGTCACCATCTGACATGATGGTCATAATAAAGTCCCAACACTGCAGAGGAGAACACTTGTGGGTTCAAGAAAGCAACCAAACAAGATCGATCCGAGCTTGAGCTGGCATCACAGACTGGCTGCCAACATCCCATGTGAACATCCCCCACCAGCCCACAATACCGTCACTCCTGTATATCCAGGACAACAAGACCAAACAGGTTGAGGGAAGACATGCACATTTTAATGCCAAGAGGGACACTACGATTTTGTCTCATTTTATCCCATCCTTATACATGCTCAAAGAGGATTCTAACATCCAGGACACTGGGACAACCTCATTCTGCCACTTACTACACTGTGGTCTTGGGTAAATCACTTGGGCTCTGTTTGGCTTCCTAATCTACAAAATGCCTACTTTGAATACCTCAAAACGTTACTGGTGAAGATCAAGTGAGATTGTAGGTCAACAGTCAAATGGAATAAGCTAAGACACACATGCATCTGTAATGTGGGCCAAAGGAGCATGTGGGAGGAGCAGGAGGAAGAGAAGGTAACGGCATAGGTGTTGCTCTATCCAGACAGGCGGGGCCCAAGAACTCCAGCCAGTCACATGCAGGAGTCCAATCTCAGGCAGGGGCAAGGGCACCCAGGTCTATCACCAGGGCATCCTGTAGTCTATTTTCAGAGCACGGCTCCCATACAATTAACACTGGTATAGACACCTATCGGCACCATAAGCTCCTGCAGGACAGGAACCATATCTGATTCACCTCGGCATGCCCAGGGTCAGCACAGCCCACTTTACATGAGTTGCCCATCACATGTTTATGAAGCAGTCAGGAGAGATCACATCAGATCCCAGACCCTGTTGTCATCCCCATCATCAAGAGGAGAGGCTCCAATCTTGGAGAGATGGGTACTCTACAAAGCTGGGTGAATGGGGCTCTGTGTGCCCTTCCCTCCCACCACCTGTCCCCATCACAGAATGGGCAGATAGGAAAAGGCCACAGTGGTCTGCAGAGGTGACCTAAGAGGGAAAGACACACCAGATGAATCTTTCAATCTGACCAACTCCCATGTGGCTTTGATATGATATGATACCTTCAGCAAAAGAGTGAGCACTTAAAAATCAAATGAAAAATTGACAAAAGAATTGACAATAAGGGAACATGCCAAGGCCACCATCCTCCTGCTGCTTCCATCTGTACGGAATGGAAAGGGGGAGTGCTGCACACCTTGAGTCAGAGTGTGGGTCAAGGTCAATTCACAGGTCAAACACCCATGAGTGAGCAGCAAGGAGAGACCAGGGTTCCCAAACCCCAAATCGGGCCAGCTCTGCCTGAATTGGCAATGGCAAGAAAGCATGGGGTACAGTTCCAAGAGGATGTTTTCCTGGCATCAAAGCAATTAGGGAGACAGGAGAAAACATCCCATGTTACATAAGGTATTTCTCATCTATATTAATGTCGAAATAGTTTGGGAATTCACAATAATATGGAATCGTTTAATTACCTATCACAGTAACTAAATAAAGATGTATGCAACCTGTTTGTAATTAATTTTCCCTTAAGAAATTCATACCACAATATAGCTTGGTAAATCTTGCAGATAGATGCTAATGTCATCATTGGAAAGTCTTTTTCTTGAATTAAAATTGAAAGCAAGTGCAAAATGATACCAAATTTATCAATTTCCTAAAACCAGTGAAGTGAAAAAATAAACCAGATAAGCTAATATTTCCCTAACCAAATCCAAAGGCAATCTGTATCTCAAATCAGTTTCCAAGAGTAGCTGGGTGGCATCCCAGTGTGGCCTGGGAGCCTCTCCGGCATGAGACAGAAAGACCAACTCCAGTGCAGGCAGCACAGGCCAAAGACAGGGGAAACTCTGACCTGGAGGAAGATGAAAGTGGGTTCTTACACAGGCTTCCCACTGCTCACTCTTAAGCAAGTCACTTCCCTTACCTGAGCCTCAGCTGTGTCCCACCCATGAGGAAAACATTTTCTAAGAATCCATTTAAATTAAAGAATCCAACTGGGCATGGTGGCTCAAGCCTGTAATCCCAGCACTTTGGGAGGCCAAGGTGAGAGGACTGCCTGAGCCCATGGGTTCGAGACCAGCCTGGGCAACATGGTGAGACCTCATCTCTACAATAAACCAAAAAAAAAAAAAAAATTAGCTGGGTATGATAGCATGCACCTGCAGTTCTGGCTACTTGGAATGCTGAGGCAGAAAGATCACTGGAACTCAGTAGGTCAACAGTGGGGTGGCCGTAAGCATGCCACTGCACTCTAGTCTGGGCGATGGAGTAAGATTCCAACTCAATTAATTAATTGATTGGCCAGGCACAGTGGCTCAAGCCTGTAATCCCAGCACTTTGAGAGGCCAAGGTGAGAAGATTGCCTGAGCCTACAGGTTCGTGACCAGCCTGGGCAACTTGACAAGACCTCATCTCTACAATAAATAAAAAAAATAGCCAGGCATGGTAACATGCACCTGTAGTTCCAGCTACTTGGAAGGCTAAGGCAGAAGGATCACCTGAGCCCAGCGGGTCGATGCTGGGGTGGCCGTGAGCATGCCACTGCACTCCAGCCTGGGCAACAGAGTGAGACTCCAACTCAGAATAAAAGAATCCTTGATTATGTATCAGAGGTAAGGCCTGTCTTTGAATCTCTTTAACAGATCTATATCAGACTGACAAGAAGATGTAGATATCCCACATCTGGGGTAGAAAAATTTGGCAAAGTTCCTTCACGTATAAATAGGGTTTGCAAATGAATAATTAAATATTGACATGCCTCAGAAAAACCAAAATTTGATTTTTGGTATATAAGACAATGACACCAATTAAGAACTACCATTTTGACCTTTCACTTTCAAAGAGTGAGAATTATTAAGTCCTCAAAGAGCTATTATTCTAACAGCAAATTCTGGATGAATTGTGAATCATAAATCAACTTTAAGTATTTTTCCCATTATGTACATCATCTGTCAACTGACTGCTTAAGAATCCATAATTATATCCATTAGTATCAAACTAAATGCAAAAGGATACATTGGCTACACCTTTTGCTATGGACTGAAGTATGTCCCCCCAAAATCAAACTGATTGATATAACTTTCATATATCTATCTGCACCAAAGAGGCAAACGCCATCAAGTCCAGTAGAGTCTCTCTATTGTGATGCAATCTATTTCAATATCTGGTCCCAGACCTTCCAGAATAGCCCTTTTATTCTCAGACAGCAGCTCACTGAGATAAAGAACACTGACCATCACCCTGATGCAGATCACCATGATTTAGGCTATTTATTTTGTTAACTCCAGTTAAAAACACTCTTCTTACTTTTGTAGAAGGAACTGGAGACAAGCAGCGTATTAGTATTAGAAGAAATTTGCCATTATTTGTTTTCAAATTTATTTATTAGAAGACAGAAATCTGTGAACCAATCAAGGACATGATGTTAGATAAAACACTTCTCCCTACAAATCATTACCAAATCAGACAATATATGAAAAAGGAAAAGCATTCCTACCTGTCTATATGTGTCTTGGTGAACTTCATCATTCCTAGAATCATAATAGTGCTCAATAAATGCAAAATATTCTTTTTGTTTTCTCTGGAGAGTGGCTGGTCTTCGGTCTACATTGGCAGGAAGGTAACCCTGGATGAGAAAAAAAAAATACCTATGATCAGTGTTAATTGGCGGAATCTCTACTAGAAGTTGAAATAAAAGGTTCCTATCTTAAATGAGCTTGGTCTCCTAAAACCTGACAGAGGGGAACGTGAGTTGTCAAAAAAAGAAAGCAGACACACAGATCAACCAGTTGAGCACACTGCTCATGAGACAGCAGTCCTGGTCTAGCATCTGCAGCCTCCCCACATCAGCCCACTTCATGCACAGCCAGACAAGAGTTAGGTGGGAATCTCAGCACCAGGCAGGTTCAAGGCTCTACAGTGGGACTAAGAATTGAAATATCCTCCCCTAAAGTCTTCATACACCATAAAGGATTTACAAGTCTGTATGGTCTTCTAACAGCAACCACACACCCCACACACGTGCACACACACATACATATATGTAAACATACCTGCATATGCACGCTCACATGTGTATGTACAAAACTGTCACTTATGCAAATTTGTTCCTATCTCCAAAGATTTATGGGACTTGTGGCAGTTACAGTGCCCATACATAAAGGGGACTTGAGTCCAGAAAGGGCCAGGCAGTACAAGGAGACCATGAAGAGCCCAGACTCCGGGGCCAGACTAACTTTATTACATGTTATGGTTTCTATTTTTTAAATTAGATTATTGATAATATATAGTTGCCCCTTGGTATCTGTAAGGATAACAAAATCCATGGATACTCAAGTCCCTTACGTAAAATAGCATAGTATTTGCAAATGACCTATGACCATCCCCCTGTATACTTCAAATCAGGGTACCCAACCTTTTGGCATCAGGGACCGGTTTTGTGGAAGATAATTTTTCCACAGAGATGGTTTCAGGATGATTCAAGCACAATGCATTTATTGTGCACTTTATTTCTATTATTATTACATTGTAATACATAATGAAATAATTAAACAACTCACCACAATACAGAACTAGTGGGAGCCCTGAGCTTGTTTGCCTGCAACTAGACAATCCCATCTGGGGGTGATGGGAGACAGCACTAGCACCACCACCGCAGGTCCACCTCAGATCATTAGGCATTAGATTTTCATAAGGAGCGTACCTAGATTCCTCACACATGCAGTTCACAACAGGGTTCATGCTCCCAAGATAATCTAATGCCACCACTGATCTGACAGCAGACGGAGCTCAGGTGATAATGTCAGCGATGGGGAGCGGCTGTAAATACAGATGAAGTTTTGCTTGCTGCTCATCTCCTGCTGTGCAGCTGATTCCTAACAGGCCACAGACCAGCAGCAGTCTGTGGCCTGGGGACTGGGGATTCCTGCTTTAAATCATCTCTAGATTATTTATGATCCATAATATAATGTAAATCGTTATACTGTATTTTATTTGTATTAATTTTTACTGTTGTATTATTTTTTTCCAAATATTTTCTATCTGCAGATGTAGAACTCATGGATATAAAGGGCCAACTGTAATTTACAAAATAAAATGCACCTATTTTAAGTAAACAGTTCCATGACTTTTGACAAGATTATCCAGCTGTGTAACTACTACTCTAAGGAAGATACAAGACACTTCCCAGTACTCTCTGAAGTCTTTCCCCACCTCCTCACTATGGATGGCTGTGCCTGTCTGTCCTAGAACTCCCCAGAAATGGACTCATTTGTGAGCTACACTTTTGTGCAAACTTTTCTTTCAGTCAGTATGTTTTCTGAGATTCCAAGTTGTGTGAATCAGCCGTTATTTCCTTTTTCTTGCCAAGTAGTAAGTAGTCCATTCTATGGATGGATATACCAGTTTGCTAAGCCATAGATTTACGGGACTTGTGGCAGTTACAGTGCCCATACATAAAGGGGACTTGAGTCCAGAAGGGGCCAGGCAGTACAAGGAGACCATGAAGAGGCCAGACTCTGATAAACATTTGGGTTATTTCCAATTTGGGAAATAAATAAAGCTTGTTATAGTCTTGCACAAGATTTTTGTGGACATGCACTTTCTCATGGTTAAACGCCTAGGAGAAGAGTTCCTGGTTCATAACGTATGTGTATGTTTCGTTTTCTAACAGACTACTAGATCTTTTTCCAAAGAGATTATATCATATTACAATCCGACAAACCAAGTGTGAGAATTTTAGATGTTCCTTACCCTATCCAACACTTAGTACTGTGAATGGTTCAATTATCAGCCATTCTGTTGAGTATGGTTTTAATTTCATTTCCCTAGTGATTAATGATAGTCATTAATGATTCATGTAGCCATTGCATTCCTGAAATATCTGTTTAAATATTTTGCCCATCTTTTAATCAAGTTGTTTGTCACCTGATTATTGCATTTTATGAATTCTGGATACATTCTAGATAGAAGTATTTTTTTCAAGTATACATACTGTGACTATATTCCTCTAGTCTGTGGCTTGCCTTTTTATGTCTCAAAGGGATGAAATATTAAAGTTTTGTGAAGCCCAACTGATTATTTTTCTTTCATACTTAGTGCTTTTTGTGTCCTGTATAAAAAAGATTTTCTATTTGTTTTTTTTTTTCCCCTAGAAATTTTAGCACCACACCAGGCCACCGCCTTCTTATCCCCCCAATGTGTTTTCAATGGCCACATCTTCAGTGACATCTGAGGGATTCCCAAAGTGAAGCTGGTCACTCAAAGCTCCAGTGGCACCTGGCACAAACCTCCCTCAGGGCCAGCCCCACACAGTGTGCCAGCCACATGGCAGGCATACAAGTCATCACTGGGTGAATCACATATGAATGAGTGAGAATGAGTAAATATGGTAATTTTTGCTTTTAATATGCTTCTACGTCTGTAGTAAACATCATTGTGTTGCCTGCCAAACATCTACTCATCCTTGTTCAAACAGAGCCCAGAAGATGCTCTGGGAACCACATCTCCCTATTCTCAACCCATGTGATCTGAGTAGAAAGATCTTCCTTCAGGACAGATCTTGACTGGGCTGAGCTAAACAGTTATGCTATCCCGTGGTCACTGTAACTGGCAAATTCAGGGATGGAGAGGTGGCCCAACACAAGCATAAGAGCCAAGCCCAGAGATTTCTTTGCTGTTGCTGTAACCAAATTGGATGTGTACCATGTGAAGTTATGACAGCCACCATGTGACTATGAGGGAGAACTAGGAGCTGCAGGTCAACTGAGAAAAGCTGACCGAAAAGGAACAGAGCTCAGAGAGTTGCCAGGCCCTGATGAAGAAGCCAGAGCCAGAATGCAGCCACATCTTCTCAGCTATATGAGCACACACATTCTTTTTATTCTCCTTGAGGCATTTCCAGTGGCATCTCTTCTGTATTATAAATTACAGTCACACACATTTGTTTTAACACATTTGAATTTATTTTTTTAATAAACATTACTGAAGTATAATAGACATATATGAAAATATACGCAAAATTCAAATTCTATAAATTATCACAAACTGAACACAGTGTAAATACCACTCAGGTAAAAGCCAGCACCACCACTTTATCAGGCTCCTCAGGAGCCTCCCAATTACCAATCACTTTCCCTTACCTCCTCCTCCCACAAGTGGAGTCATTTTTCTGGTGTGGCTGCATTCACTCAATGTTGTTTGGAAAACTAATTCATGTTATAACGTGTAACAGTAGCTCCTTTCACTGCTGCATAACACTCCCATGCACAAAATCCATTCTACTGTTAACAAACATTTGGTTGTTGCCAGTTTTTGCTTTAAGGATTCTGCTCGTCTTTTATGGTACATGACAGGCATTTACCATAAAATTTTTTTTGAGTATATACCAGAAGTGGAACTACTAGTGTGTATACCTCTCAAAGATTTTGCTAAAGAATTTTCAAAGTTGGAGAAAAGGGGATGCTTCTACACTGTTGTTGGGAATGCAAACTATTTCAACTTATATGGAAAACAGTGTGGTGATTCCTAAAAGAACTAGAAATTGACCTTCCATACAACCCAGCAATCCACCCTCCAGCAATATACCTGGAGGAACTTAAATCACTCTACAAAAAAAAATATGTACACACATGTTTATTGCAGCACTATTCACAACAGCAAAAACACGGAACCAACTGTGCTGCCCATCGAAACTGGACTGAATTTTTTTTTAAATGTGGTACATATACACTATGGAATATTATGCAGCCATAAAGAAGAACAAAATTATGGACTTCGCAGCAACTTGAATGGATTTCGATCTATCATACTCGAAACCAAGACTCGAGTACCACATGTTCTCACTCGTAAGTGGACCCTAAACATTTACCATAATATAAAAAGAAAGGAATTGGCAGTAGCAGGACACTGCCAGGGGAAGGTTGGGGGGCACATAACATCAGTAAGGGTACCTGATCTCAAACCAGGTGAAGTGGGGACCAAAGAGAGGCCCAAATTTAACCAACAGGATGACCACATGTATACCTAATTCTGAATTGTACCCCACATCTTAAAAATTAAAATTTTTTTTAAAAAAGGATTTTCAAAGTTATTACATTCCCATCAGAAGCGTATGAGAATTCTCACCATCCTACATCCTTGTCAATACTTGGTATTGTCCTATCTTTTCACATTAGCCATTCTGATGGGTTTGCAGTGGTATCTATAAAAAGTAAACTACATTAGTTTTAATCTGAAATTCCCAGAAGACAAATGGAAGGCACTGTATGTCTGCATCTATGGAGTGTGTGTACAAATGCAGTTAGCCCCCTTCCTATTAAGTTGTCCACTTCTTACTGATTCATAAGCATTTGTTATCCAGTCAGCATGTGAGCCCTGTCATAAAATCCTCCTTCTTGTGATTTGTCTTTTTTCTCATTAATGATCTCTTTTGATGAAAAGAAGTCCCTAACTTTAATAAAGCCCAATTTGCTAGTCTTTTATGATTAATTCTTTTCAGGAAAATTTCCTTCCTTTATTCAACGTTCTGTGCTTACATACCTCCCTTTAAAATCATGACAATATTCCCATTGTCATTAAGTATTGTTCTTCCACAGGGGTCGACAAACTACAGTCCACTCCCAATTTTTGTAAAAAAAATTTTGTTGAAACACAGCAAAGATTATTTGTTTACATACTGTGCATGGCTGTTTTTGTGCTACAGGGACAGAAATGAATGGTTACAAAAGAGACCATATGACCCACAGGCTAAAATACCTACTATCTTTACAGAAAACGTCTGCCCACCCCTGCTCTAAAACATTAACCCTGAATACTACATAGGATTCCATCACATGTATTTATATGTATTTGTATTTAACCTTCTCCCTGCCCTATATCTAGACATTCTGGCTACTTCTAATTGTCCAGTATTCTAAAATACATGTCAGGGAACAATGACTAGTTATTTCCTGAGGTAAAATTCCTGCAGGGAACTGTTAGCTCAAAGGGATACTGGATATCTTCAAGGTCCTTGAGCATGATTTCCAAGTAGCCCTGGCAGAAGGAGCAGCAAGTGACATCCCAGCAGCCTTGTCACACACAGTGTCAAACACCTCCTTCCCCAGTAGTGAGGAGGCGCCTTGGGGCAGAACACTCTCACTAGAAAGCACACAGTGAATCCAAATGTGTTGGAAAGGGCATAGAACAGTCTAGCTGATAAGGTAAACATGACAGCCAAACATTCAGAGTCCTCAAAACTGAGGAAAGTTGTGGCTCTTGTTCCCACTTAGCCTCTATTGTCCCACAAAATGAAAGAATATTCATATTCCAAAAAGCATGTAATTATAATAATTATAAAAGTGATTAAAATGCATAACCAGTCCCTAAGTGTACACTGAAGTGCCAGGCATGGTTCTAGGTGCCTTCCAAGTATCACTGAATAAATCATTCACTTGAGCATCTCCATAATTAGTCCACTTTAACCAGAATCACCCAGGATATGCCAGTGGATCAAGTAACACATAGTCCTTTCTGTTGGATACCCCACCATCCCCCTTGAGGTAGGAATGTATAAAATTACAAGGGGGTGGCAGGGATGAGGTCTGAATAAGAGACGCTTCCTCATCAAGTTAAAGACAGCTTCAGAGGCAGTGCACCTTGAAACCATGGGCTTCATCCATGGTTACCTCATTGCTATCTCAAGTCAATATTGTTAGGGAATAACAATTTCATGAGATTACTTCTCCTTTGTCCCAAAATTGCCATACCCATAGGTTAACTAAGGGAGGAGATGGCTCCTCACCAGGCCATGCTCTACACACAGCACAGTCTTTAATCCCAGTAATCGTAGAAGGCCGCCATTACTGCTGTTTAGAGAGACAGAGCATATAGTGTATGCAGGGAAACCCGCACAGATCAACTCAGGGTGAGAGCCAAAACAGTGCCTGGCTGTTAATGGGTATGCAGTAGCCAGGAGAGAAGGTTTATGTGAAGAGCCAGGGGTCTAACCTTGAATGCAGTGGGGGCCACTGAGGGTGATCAGTCAAAGCATAGTGTAGACAGCCTGACACTGACTGCATACAATGGAACCAAAGAATCCTTAGTGAATGGGAAGGAGTACTCTTAGAAATGCTTTCTATTACCCAAATTTTAACCTAGCTTATTGAAACACAAATTCTAAAAGGCAAATATGTCATCCTCAGAACAGAGGCAATAAAAACCCCATACATGTGCCTGACACTCCCATTCCTAAAGGAAAACACACATATGCAAGTTGAGGTCTTTCAATAATTAAGCAAGACTAAAAATTATGCAAATGAAATATATTCAAGTATGCAATGAATTTTAAATGACAGTACTACAGAAAACTTAATTGCTGTATTAGCATGCTATAAAAACACTAATCATAAATGTAAAACAATGCATGCATATATTTATAGCTAAATTGTCCCAGTGACACAAAAATCAAATTGTTCCCTCCCACTGTGTTCAATACAAACCTACCTCAATATATTGGAAGAAAAGATAATACTGGAGTTTCACTTATCATTTTTAACCATTATACTCACTAATGTAAATGTTAAATGTTTAATTAGTTTTTATTCAATGTTTCTGAAATAGTTATTAAAAAAGAGCCAAAAATATGATTCTCTACAGCACTAATTTTTTACGAAGTTACTACCCTGTTTGCGTGAAATTTAAATGCTAAATAGCATCACTGGTGGTTTAATGATATGTTCTAGGTTACAGTATGTTAGTTCTTCATAAATTATAAGAACCATGTTTCTCATCTTTCTTCATTGATGCAGCAGTTCCTACTCATCAATTAAAAATAATGTTCTTCCACAAACACAAGGATCATGTTAATGACAAATCATAAACACACTGAAAAAGAGTCATTAGTTTGCCAGACCTTGAAATAGATTCACCTTTAGGTATAGCTTAGATACTTTGTCTTTTTAAACTGGACAAATGATCAATTCTTCTAGATTCAGTGTGTAACTCTTAACCTCCTGGTCCTAGAAGGACTGATGGACTGGGACAACCACTTCCATCTTACCCCACTCACCCGAGCCCTCTGGCACACTCATGGCTCTCAGCAAATCTTACTTGGCCTCCCTCCTTCAATGTGTCCCCTCTGATGCCCCCCAGGTACCTTATCCTGGGTGTATAAGGGAGGATCAAGAAAAAAACAAACCCGGAATTATCATTTGGAGGGCAGGCCCCTTACAGTACAGGCGTCCCTCAGGAGGTAAATGTTCTAGAAACCCATTAGCATCAGTGTGCCAGCTAGGGTTGTTGTGAGAGGCTGCATTCGGCTTTTTTTTTTTTTTGGAGATTCTTTCAACATCCTTGCCCGTTTCATGATGGGTGATTTACAAACACACCTGCCCACACTACATTAAGTGTGCAGCAGTTTTTCTTTTAATCAAAAACAGCATGACTCCCATGCCCCACCCTCCCTAGTAACCCAATCTTGCCCTGAGTGACTTTTCTTTGTTTCTGTGGATGAAAAAAGTCCTCAAAGAGAAACGTTTTGCCAATGTGAAAGATGTGAAACAAAAAAACTGCAGAAGTGCTATTAGTAAAGACATCAGAATTGACACATTCAAAAACTGTTTTGAGCAGTGGAAAAAGCATCTCAACAGGTATACATCATACAGAGAGTAATTTGAAGATAATTGAAGTTTAAACAGGTAATAATAAATACACAATTTTCTACAAATAATTCTGTTATTTTGGGGAAAAGTTTTCCTCATATGCAGCCTGCAATGGGGCCCAGCTACCTGCACAAGTATAACACATAGCTTTCAGTGATCTGCTTCCCAGGTGGTCCATGTGTGCCTTGCCCTCTTCCATGTGGAGCCTGTGTGTCCTAGAGCAGTTGCTTCCAACCCTACGCACATGAGAACCCCCAGGAAGCCAGGTAACAGTATCTCCTGAGCTTCCCAGGTGATACTAAGATATAACAAGAATGGAAAATCACAGGTCTAGAGGGCAAGACAGAACCTCCATGTCCTTGTCTCCCATCCCCACCTTGCCCCATGGTAGGCACAACATGGACCCCATGGTTCACAGCACACTGGAGTCAGTTCAGACTCTCATGCCTGAATCCACCTGAAAATTCCAATTCACTGCATGGGCCCAGGCACAAAGATCTGCAAAAGCCCCTAAGAAGAATCAAATGGGAAGCCAAGTTGAAACCCTGGGATTCAGAGAATGACTAAGAAGCAGCTTTGACTGGGGATGCCTCTTCCTTGTGACTCCACAGTCTTTAATTGCTTGCTGGGTTATCTCCATCATTTTCCAAAATATTCTTGTGATCCCAGAACTTGCAAAGGGCCTGGCTGAAAGCAGATGTGTGAGAAATACTTGCTGAACCAAGGATGACTGATTAGCAGGGTTTACTATTCTCACCAAATCTCTGATATGACAGAACATATGCTGGGGCTGCCTGTGCCTGGGAGTAACCAGACAGGAAGGAGATTCATAAGCAAGCTCCTGGGTCAGCAGTGCAAGGATGAAAGCTGTCAACTGTGCCCGCCTTCCACCTGACCAGTCCCATGCCTGACTAACACCCTTCAACAGAGTAGGTCCCTTCTTCTGGAGGCCCAGAGCTACAGCACAGCATGACAGTACGTGAAGAGCCTTCTTGCCAGCACAGGGCATAGAGCATGACAAAGGCACAGCGAGTATCTGTTTCCTGCGAAACGACCAAGGCTTGCTCCCTACTTTAGGTGTCAGAGTCTCTCCAGCCCCACCCCTGTAGTCTTTGGCCTCTCAACTCCTTTCCCTGCCTCTTCCCGGTTTTCCCTGTCCTAGTTCTAGTCCCCTCCCAAGAGCCAGTCAGGTGCAGTCCACTTCGCACCGGTATTGCTCCTCCTCCATTACAGACATGGGCAAGAATTACTCAGTATCTGAGTTACCTGCTTACGCCCCTGCAGGACACACTCTGCTTCAAAGGAATCTCTGAGTGTGCATGGTCTGGCACTCAGCAAGCACTCAATAGGGGACAGAAATGGGGGCAGCAGTGCAATGGGGGCACAGGAACAAGATCCTAAGAGAATGAGCTCTGTTTCTGTGCAGTCAGACCCTAGGTCTGCCCTGCAGGGGCAGCAGGATGGACAACAGAGAAAGGTCTACTGTCTATTCCGCAGGCCACAAGGGGACAACTTGGTCTTCTTCCCTCCCTGCTATTTCCCAGCAACTAACCCAGTGACTGAAACACAGAAAATGCTCAATAAATATCTATGGAACGAATGAATCTTTCAAGGCTTTACTCTTCCAGAAACACAGCCTCATTAATCCCACTTAAATCCTTCAGGACAAAGCTCAAGCAAGGGGGTGAGAAGGACCCATGCACCTGGCTTCCTCCTGGTCCCTACTACCCCTGGTGCACACTCCCTTAAATAGACTGCCTACTCACCCCAGTCTTTACTACTGCTTGTCCCACCCCTACTGCATCCACCCCCTGGATCTTAAGACCCTCACCATCTCCCTCACCCAGAATGAACACCAACAACCCTTTCAAGATGCCATGTAAAATGTCACCTTCTCTAAGGAGGCTTGCCCGGGATCCTCCTGAGTGTGAACTCTCCTAGAATCACACCTCTCCCCTTCTTGATCTTCCCCACTCTCACTTGCAAGGATGGGAGGACAGGACAGGCTTTGCTCACTGACCAGCACTACTTTCTTACTCATCTGTCAACCCAAGCCCAAGAGAGGGCCAAGAACTACCACTATTTCTGTCCCTTGTGACCACAAGTCCTCACTCCCTTCCCTCCTTGCCGACCAGCCAAGGCCTCAGACTCCAGGTATGAAGTTCCCTCCCCAAGAAGCCGACCCTCAGCATTAAACTGCTCCACTTGCTGCTATAATCCCTGTTCCCTTGCTTCACACTTGTGTCCTGCTCATCCCCTGTTCATCCTGGAGTATATAGTCTAAGACTGCACTGTCACTGTCCCACTGAGAGTCTGCACCCTGACTTCTTCCTAATGGCAAGCTAGTATCTGGCTCATCTCTGTCCCTTAAGCAAAGGCACCTGTAAGCAGTGATGGTTGCATGAATAAATATGTCTAAGAACACCTGGGTTTACTCTCATTGGCACCGTCAGCATTTCCGGTACAGACTCTACCCATGCCCACACGCCTCATGTTCACAACCAGCAGAGTGGTCAGTCTGTCATCTCCCCCCTGCTCCTCTGTCCACTGAAGCCAGAGTGTCCATTTCCATGTCAACCCCTGCGCAGCACACATTAGGGCAGCAAAACCGTGATCTGCAGAGACTGAGAACTAGAGAAAAAAGAACAGTACAAAACAACTCACATGAGACTTTCCACCCAGACTTGGCACATCCGTAATAAATGTAAAATTTCAATGAAGGATCTTCAAATATTTTCATCAAAACGTCCTATAAATCAACCTGAAAAGCCTGTAACCTATCTTAGAGGACATTTGTAAAACTGGATATAAACTGGAAAACTGGATTAAAATTAAAAATACAAAACAAAAATATAAGCAATCACAGCAGGTCTAATTTTAATTGCAGAAGAATATTTAATCAATAAATATTCACTGTTCAGAGCTGCATCTGCATTTAGGATTACGAGGTACTAAGCTGCAAATTTATTAAGACTCATTAGCAAGAAAGAGTCTTTTAAATACTGAAAGTCAGACCCAATTAGAGTTTAGGAACTTAGAGTTCCCTATTGACTTAGCTCCAAAAATAATGAAAAAGGAAAAGAGAAGAAAGCTGTCTATAAACTATTCTGAAATGTTCAGCAGGAACAAATTTACTTCCAGTGCTAAGCCAGAGCTAAGTACATGTAGATGTTCCAGTATAGTAGATGGACCACTACTGCCACCCCAAATTTCCATAAAGGCAACTTAGTGCTGGGGTTAAGGCAGTAGAATCTTGTCCTCCATCACAGAAACACAAATTACTTCTAATAACCAACATCATTACTAATACTTAAATTTTTGTCAAACATGTTTCCCTGTTTTCAATATATTTCAACATATTTAGAACATATTTCCTGGTTGCAACTCCTCAGAGTTGAAATAACTTTTTTATGCTGGAAACTTTCTACATCATAGGCTGGAACATACGATAAAGATTTTATTAATAATAAAATCAGAGAAAAGAACATAGCTGTCATAATTATCACTTATCCTTATTTTCTCCTAGTTTTGTTGCACCAAATTTAAAATTAAGCAAAGTATGGACAATGTCATCTTAGCCAGGCAAAGGCCTGGCTAAGTGTGTAGTACTCAGGGCAAGTGTGTGGGCTGTGGCAGACAAGCCACACTCAGGCCAGCTGATCACAGTTAGTGCTCACAGGGGAGACTATGCTGAGGAGGGACAGAGAGACTTACTGAGAGAAGTTTCCACGTAATTGGACGAACTGGCTTAGGGATTCCGGACCAGCTCAACTTCCGTAATTCCTCTGTTGACAAAAAAAAAAAAAAAGGCACAAGGGAAAACAAGATTTACAAAAGGTTAGCAAACTTTCCCCAATGCTTTGACATATTCCACCCATTTTATTAGGAGGCAATGAGCCCCATAAATGAAACTAGAATACCTCTAAATGAAAACAATTTTGAATATTGATTATTCTCAATAAAAGAGAGAAGGAAGTTACCACTCTGTTCAAACAAAGCTTAAGGTTACCTCCTTACATTGAAATCTGAAAGTCATGTTTGTAAAAACACATACCAGCCGGCACGGTGGCTCAAGCCTGTAATCCCAGCACTTTGGGAGGCCAAAGTGAGAGGATTGCCTGAGTCCGTGGGTTCAACACCAACCTGGGCAACATGGTGAGACCTCTTCTCTAGAGTAAATCAAAAAATTAGCTGCATTCCAGCTTGGGTGAAAGAGTGAGATTCCAACTCAAAAAAAAAAAATCCCCAGTTTCCTTGGAACTACCCTGGGACAGGTAAGCACCAGGACCCTTTTCTCTCACAAGCAGTGAAGTCCAAAGGACACCAGCCTCCTTCCCCTCCCACTTCCTTCTCTCTACTTCTCTCTCCCCCATCGCCCCACACTCCGGAAAGCCTCTTCCCCAACTTGACCACCATAACTGGTTTTTCTTTCTCTCTTTCTTCCTCCCTTTCTCCCTCCCTCTCTCCCTTCCTTCCTTCCATCCCTTCTCATTCTCATGATTTGCTGCTTAAGCATACCTGTAGGCTTTTAAAAGACATTGCCTCGTGGTGATAAGCCTGTCTTTATAAAGCTTTAAGTAAGGATGTAGCCATATTATACACATCAAGGACAACAAAGTCTTCAAGGTAGACTAATACAAGTCAGTGATGCTTTACAAATACCTATAGTTGGGAAGAGTCACAAGAGGGGAGGAGTTGGCCAGAGGCAGAGGAGGAATGGAGGAAAGCCCAGCACCTTCCTAGGGCAGGAAAAAGCACAGCAGGGGCAGAGGGGTAAGAATAATGGACCCTGAATTCTATCTGAATTTCTGTGTCTCCTTGAGTGTCTCATTCACATGCCTTGAATGGCTAGAGAATTCATTTCAATTTGTAGGTAAATCAACACTTGTCCGTACCACTGAAATTGACGTAATTATTTCTTTCCATTAAGTTAGGAATCTACCATTAGTTTCTTCTCCTAACATCTTGGAGCTAATAATTAATACTAGGAATAAAAGAAATGATTAAACAGAAGATTTTGCTAATATAATCAACAAAATACAAAGTCCTGACATCTAATCTTTTTCCAATTACTAAAGTCTAAGAAAAATAAGTACAGAATAAATGGGCAATAGTACCAGCAATAACTTGCATTTTACAGCAATCTCAGAAAATATCAAATCTTCCCCAGTACCCTAAGGATATTATGAAAACCAGGAACCTAATATCTGAACACCAATAATGTAATGTTTACCAACCATGTTCCCAGTGCCTCTCTCTCTGCATAACTCTGGTTTTCTGATTATAGTTTATGAAAAAAAGCTAAGAGAAAATTCAGTTGTTAGTGTTCTCTGAACCTATCTCCTCACTGGGAGATTCATATATCTTAAATATACATAATGAGACAAAGTTCTTTGCTTAAGCTTCAGTGTTTAAAGAGAGCTTTCATATATATTGTCTTATTTGATCTCAAAACAGTTTGAATTATTTAGGGTTGTGATCACTACTGTATACATGAGAAGTGATCCCAGAGAGGTCACACAGGAATTAAGTAACTTTCAATACCAGAGTCTTTCCACTATATTAACTCCCATTCTTAAAAAGACTATTTGCAGCACAAATAACTCTCACATCTTGAATACAGACAAAAAGATCCAAAATAAAATCTTAGTAGAATCAAAACACAGCAGGATACTCAAAGAATAACACACAGAAGTAGCATATGCTCCAAGAATGAAGGAGGGATGGTTCAATGTCAGGAAATCTTGTAACTTTATTGACATGTTGAATGAGGTTGATGGGGAAAGCCATATGAGCATCCTGATAGATGTCCAGTGTAGACTTTCATCCACAACCCATCTGCCTCTGCTATTATACCTTTCTAGCAGAATCCCAGTTGTGCAAAGTGACCACACTTTCCCCCAGCAGTCCTGGGGGTGGGAAGCCAGTCCAGAGGAAGATGAGTCCACCCCAACTCCACTTCACAGGTGGAACTCTGTAGAGCAAAGCCACACCTTTACCAGTGGCTGAGTCCCACTGGGCCTGGGACCCTAACCCAGCCACTGAGTGCATATTTGTTGGGGGTTTCTAAGATAGATCCTTCTTGTTCTTGGGAAAGCTCTTGGAGGCAACTCATTCTTCCTTCCTCTGAAAGTTGCCAGGGTCAGATGTGGGGCTCAGGACTATTGCAACTATCTAGCGCTCAATCAGCCTGAGGATAAAGGCAACAGAGAGAGGGAAAAAGAACCAAGATACCAGCAGGACACAGAGTTTTCAGTTAAGCAAGATGACCAGACACAAGAACATTCAAAAATCAATAGCTTTTCTCTATCGGCAAAAAAGAAAAGAAAAGAAAAAGCATAAGCTTAACAAGAACTATACAAAACCACATGAAGAAAACTATAAGGCTTCGCTTAAAGACATATACATAAATAGAGGGAAACACCAAGCTCAATGACATTAACAAGTATTTAAGGAGCACTTCCTTTGGGTCAAGCACTGGGCTAGAGGTAAGGGAATTCCAAACATGAGCAACACTAAACACAACCCCTGTGCCTAGACAGCCCCACGTGCTGGACAGATCACCTGTGCTTAAAGAGACTCCATGTGCTGAACAGCTTGCCTATGCTTTAAAAGCCACCACGCCCCCCCATGCACAGAAAGCCCCTCTGTGCTTAGAGTGCTCACCTGAGTTCAGACAGCTCACCTCCCATTCCAAGGACACAGCAAAGGTAAACTTACAACTAGACTGAGTGCTCAAGAGAAGAGTCCGACAGTGCTATGAAACTGGAAATGGGGAATTTTACCTACTTACAAAAGTCAAGGAGGTTTCAATTGAGATAAGACCTACAGATGAGGAGAAATTAACTGAGTGAAGAGGGGGGGCCAGAATAACAGCAGTCTAAGCCCAGGGAACAACTTATGTAAAGACTGGACTAGTATAAAGAAGAGATTAGAGGGGCCACAAGTGGTCACAAGAGACCAGTCGGCTATTTAAGAAGCCCATTGTAGAAGTGATGATGGCAGTGAAAGGATGCAACGACCAGAGATATTTAGGAGCAAAAAATAAGAAGACTCAAACAATAGCCTGGATAGATAGATGGATCTAAGACTCAAAATTATAATGCTGTCAATTGTCACTTTAAAAAATCTTTAAGTTCTATGCAAAAGTCAATCAAAATTCTAATAGGATATGCTGTATGCCTTCTGAAATTTGGCACACTGACCCAAAGTTCACCTGGAAAAGCAACAGCATATAAACTGTCAATAAAATTCCCAAAAAGAATATGAAAAGACTCATTAAGAGACAAGACAATATATAATAGAGCTGTAGGAAGTAAGACAGTGAGGTTCTAAGAGACCGACAAAGACAAGGAAATCAATTAAATAGAATGAATGATTCAAAATCAAGTCCATGCATATTCATTATCATGAAAACAGCATTTCAAATTGGGGGCTAGTCAACCAGTGATGTCCACACAATATGGTATCTATTTTTAGATAGGGAAATTCGGTCATATATCGTTCATACAAAAACTAGTTTCCAGATGATTAGAGATCTAAATGGATGGGTAGGTAGGTGTGTTTTTGTATAAAAGAAAGATTAAAAACACTAGAAAAATACTAGGGACTCCAAAAGGGGAAAGAATGGGGACAAAGGTTGAAAAACTACATATTGGATACTATGTCCACTATTTGGGTGATAGATCCATTAAAAGCCCAAACTCCATGATTACACAATAAACTCATGTAACAAACTTACACATGTACACCCTGAATCTATAATAAAATAAACTTTTAAAACCCTAGAAGAAAATACAAAATATCTTGGTATTTTTCCAGTGGGGAAAAGAGCCTTTTTAAGTAAGACACAAATCTCAGAAACTATAAAGCAAAATATAACAAATTCACATATAAAAGTTTGGAGATTACTGGATAGTGAAAAATACTAATGTTCAAATGACAAATGGTAGGCTAAAAACTACATGTAACATATAAAAGTGTTAACATCACTAGTATATAAAGAACACATACAAAAGCAGGAAGATAATCTACAGAAAAATGGAAACTTTACAGAAGAGGAAATAGAAATGGCTTTAAAACATACATTTTTAAAAGACACATAACCGCCGGGCTCGGTGGCTCAGCCTGTAATCCCCTGCCTTTGGGAGGCTGAGGTGAGTGGATTGCCTGAGCCCGCAGGTTCAAGACCCGCCTGGGCAGCGAGACCTCATCTCTACAATAAATCAAAGAATCAGCCGGGCGTGGTAGTGCATGCCTGTAATTCCGGCTACTCAGAAGGCTGAGGCGGAAGGATCGTCAGAGCCCAGCAGGCGAGGCTGCGGTGGCCGGGAGCGGCCACTGCACTCCAGTCTGAGAGACAGAGTGAGACTCCAACTCAAAAAATAAATTAATTAAATAAAAATAAATAAATAAAAGACACATAACCATAATTAGCTGGATATAATTTTAATTAAGTGACAATACCCATATTGATACCACTCTCTCACAGTTTGGTAAACATGTATAGTTTGTTCGTTTGTTAGTTTCAGTTGGAGTCTCACTCTGTTGCCCAGACTGGAGTGCAGTGGCACACTCACAGCCACCCCAGCGTCAACCCGCTAGGCTCTGGCAAACCTTCCACCCCAGCCTTCCAAATAGCTGGAACTACAGGCATGCGCTACCACACCTGGCTAATTTTTTATTTATTGTAGAGACTCAAGCAATCCACTTGCCTCAGGCTCCCAAAGTGCTGAGAGTATTTTTTTGTTGGTCAAATTTCAAAAGTGCCTAACCTTTGAGCAGCAACTTTAAGAAACCTATTCTGTAGGAATATTTATAAAAGTATGCAAGGATTATACACAAAGATATTCATTTGAGTAATGTCATGTTAATGAAAAATTAGAAACTACAATGCCTATCAATAGGGAGATGATTAAAAATCCTATTACGTCTATGCCCTTGAATATGATATCATCATAAAAAAGGAAGGATATCTTTTTATGTAGATATGGAATAAATTTATCTAAATTATGGAGTGAAAATGGAACAATACAAAACAGCATGTAGATGCACTGATTATTTCTGTAGGCACATTACAAGAGTCTGAAAGCATAGGCAGAATCTGGAGAGGAGTTCAGAGAATGAAGTCAAGGATGGTAGAAGATTTATTTTTCATGGTATACCCTACTGTGTTTCTACAAAGCTGCAAAGCTTCTGTGGCATCTCCACTTTAATCTCCAACTATTCAGACTCCATCCAGCTTTCCAGATGCTGCCCTTATCCTGGCAACTCCAGTTCTCACTCACTTCTCTCTTCTGTGAGTGCCAATGACACTAACAGCCTGCAGGGCTATGTCACAAGTAGCAGTCTCGTATCCCAGAAGTAGTGGATAAACACCTAAAAGTCAGATTCCATAAGTCTACTTCTTGTCTCTCCTAATGCAGTGCAATCACTTAGCATAAGTGCTATAGAGAAGGAGTGCTATAGAGAAGGAGTGCAATTCTTTCCTCTGCACCTTTAGGTTTGTTTGTTTGCTGATCGGTTGATGTAATATTTTTAAATTGAAGTATAATTTGTATACAGTAAAAGTATTGATGTAGTCTCCCCCCATCCCCACCCCCATCTAAGAAGTGGAACATATCTATCACCCTTTTCTAGTAAGTCTTCATCCCTCCTGGAGTGATATCTATCATGACTGGTTTTGATAGAGTTTACTAGTAAAGCCATCTGGCTCTAATGTTTTCCTTATAAAAAAGCTCTATATTACAAATTTAGTTTTTAAAATCAATATAAAGATATTCAATATTTTTATTTTTTCCTGCATCTGTTTTACCAAGTTGTGTAATTCAAAGAATGTGTCTATCTCATGAATTTATTGACATAAAGTTATAAATAATACCCCTTTATTACCTTTTTTATGTTTATAGGATCTGTAGTGATGTTCCCTCTTTCATTTCTGATACTGGTAATTAGTGTCTTCTCTTTTGTTCTGTTAATCAGTCTAACTAGAAGTTTTTCATTGGTCTTTTCCAAAAAACAATTTTATATTTTAATTATTCTTGTCAATCCTTTTTTCCAGTTTATTGATTTTCCCCTTATTTAGATTATTTCCCGTTTCCTACTTGGTTTTGATTATTTTCCTAGTTTCCTAAGGAAGCGTTGAACGTTGATTTGAAACTTTTCTTCTTTTCTAATATAGCACATTTAAAAGTATAAATTTTCCTCCAAATGCTATTTTAGCTGCATCTTGCAAATTAATATGTGTTGTCATTATCATTCAGTTGAAAATATATTCCACTTTTCCTTGTGATTTATTCTATCCATGGCTTATTTGGAAGTATGTAGATACATTTCCAAATATCTGGAGAAGATTTCCTGGTTATCTTATTCTTACTGATTTCTAATTTGAAGCATTTGGTGAGATAAACTTGGTGTTATTTCAATCCTTTGATATGTACTATGACTGTTTTGGCCCAGCACATAGTCTGCTTAGTGAATATGCCACATGCCCTTAGTGAAAAGAATGCACATTTCAGTTGGTAGAGGTGGTATTCTACAAATTAATTAGCTCCATCTGGTTGATAGTGCTATTCAAATCATCTATATTTTTATTGGTACAGTACTTTATCTGTTCTCTCAATTACTTAGGGGTGTTAAAATTTCTGCCTACGATTGTAAGCTTGTCTATTTATCTATTTCTGTCAATGTTTGATTCATGCATTGTAAAGCTATACTATTAGGTACACATCTATTTAGGACTCCTCTCTCTACTTGATTCTTCCATCACCATGAAATATCCTTCTTTGTCTAATACAACTCTTTGTCTTGAGGTCTTTTTTGATGTAATTATAAGTAAATCTGTATTCTGGTGTTTAGTGCTTGTATGACACATCTTTTTCCACCCTTTTATTGTTCATTAGAAGGTGTTTATGTCATGAGGACTCCATGCTCATTAATGGATTAATGCCATTATAAAAGATCTCCCAGAAATAGGCTTGCCTTCTTCTGCTACGTAAGGACACAGCAATAAGGCCCTGATGCCGCCATCTTTATCTTGGACTTCTGGCCTCCAGAACTGTGAGAGACAACTTTCTGTTCTTCATGAATTATCCAGTCTGTGGAATTCTGTTACAGCAGCACAAAACAGACTAAGAAAGCTTTCCTTTCAGCTTTCTGTCCCTTATGTCTTAGATAGTAAAATCACTAGTGCTCTAAGAGAGAAAACTAAAATGTAAGAAAAACTTACATAAGCAAAAAATAAATGAAATTAAGAATGAATAAAAATGAATGAGAAAGAAATAGCATTTACTTCTTCTACAAAAGTGGACTTGCTTTCTGAAAAATAAAACTTCAAAATATTTTTATGAAAACAACCCCATGTTCATTTGTACTGTGAAAGCTTTACTTCTCCTAAAACTCCCACTTGGGAAATTGCCATATGGTAACTCGACGACCAAATGAAGCAGAGTGGCTGCCGAGTGTATAGCAAACACTTGTTGCTGGTTCAATGGACCTGGGTTTGAGGTCTAGCTTGGCCAACAACAATTTAGGAGGTCCTGGACAATCCCCTTCATTTCTCTTGAGCTTCAGTTCCTCCACTAAAACACAGGACAAAATACCTGCATCACTTAAGTCACAGAATGTTAACAAGAAACAAAGACAATACATGGGAAAGCATTTGTAAACCATGACATACTATATAAATGCAAGAACATGATTCTATTATGCTGACAGATGCAATTATTCAGCGCACTCTGTGAACCCAAACCATAAAGCATTGGGACTTATTCGTTCTAATTGGATGTAAAATATCACATTTGAGACTGAACCAGAAATCTGTCACAAAATGGTGTATGCAAAGAACTCATCGTTATAGGCACCTTTTTTCTGAAAAGCCAAAAAAGAAAAAGAAAAACAGAAAAATCAACCCATAATTTAAGCACCTCCCCCCCCCATGACTCATCTCTTATTAACTGGCCTTAATTCTGATTTTAAAAAACTTTGTTGCAATATGGCCTGGGAGAAACACTGAGCAAAAATAAGAAATGCAAGTACACTACAATCACCTAGGCTTACACATGGTTCTAGACTTAAAGTTGGTGTCACCTGCATAAGAAGGGTCTGCAAAATAAGCACATTCCCTTTCCCTAAAGCCATTTACAGGAGAGTCTCATAAATCAACTCCATCTGACCAGCATTTATTAGCATACCCTCTGTATAAACTGTCTCCAGGGCAAAGCCACTGAAACACTCAATTCATCCAGTTTGTAAGCACCGATTGACATTCACCACAGACCAGGCCCAGAACTAGGCTCTGAGGGAACAATTAGACCCAGTTCCTTCCCTTAAGGGGTTCATTGTCAAGTAGGAAGAAGAAATCTATCAAGTGCAATCAGTGTTCACCCAGTCTGTAAGAGAAAGGAGTACAAGGTCCAGTGGGATACCAGAGACAGGCAGTCTCCACTCCTTAGAAGGCGACAGCAGGAGAGATTCCCCTTGAATTGCTGCTGGAGAAGCATCTTAAAGCCAAGCAAAGCAAATTTATCTCTGCTCCACACCCTCACTCTCACCAACAGGACAGTAAAGGAATAATGTCATAAACAAGGACAAGGGTGTGAAGGAGGAGACGACAGCAGACGAGAAATGTCAACAGAAATCTGAAAGATGAAAAGCAGACACAGGAGTAGGAGCTGACTTAGCAGAGTGGAAATGGTGAAAGTCTGACTCCTGCCAAGGAAACGCCAACAGAAAGCAGTCAACCAATGGCAAAGAACCCCCGGAAAAGGTTACGTGAGGGCCAAATGCAGGAGTGTACCCCACTCACTCCCTACCCATGAAGCAAGAACTCCTTGTCTTACCCAGAAGATTAACAGCTCTAGGATACAACAAGTTATATAGGACAGGCACTTGTGGCTCAATGGCTGAGGTGAGTGGATTGCCTGAGCTCGCGGGTTCAAGACCCGCCTGGGCAGGCGAGACCTCATCTCTACAATAAATCAAAAAATTAGCCGGGCGTGGTGGCACGTGCCTGTAATTCCGACTACACGGAAGGCTGAGGCCGAAGGATCGCCTGAGCCCAGCAGGTCGAGGCTGCAGTGGCCGGGAGCAGCCACTGCACTCCAGTCTGGGTGACACAGCGAGACTCCAACTCAAAAAAAAAAAAAAAAGAACTAGAGTTAAAGTCACATGACAAACAATGCCACCAAAAGTTGTGATGTAATTACAATTATGAGAGGGTGGGGATAGAGAAGAGAGAGAAGCATGATAAGAGTGATACACCCTCTGCTTCCAGATGAAAATGTCAATAAATATGGCTAAACTGTAACAGTCTGCAAAATTACCTTAGTATTTAGAAATATAAAGGCAAGTGTCAGAAGGAGCAGCCAAAAGGTACAAGTGATAATCTCTGGGGATAGAATGTAAAGATGAGGAAGCGTGGGGATGAGGGATAACTGTTTCCAGTATGAATCTTTTATCACAGGCTGAGTATCCTTATCCAAAAAGCTTAGGGCTAAAAGTGCTTCAAATTTTGGATTTTTTTCAGATTTTGTAATATTTGCATATATATACCATGAGATATCTTGGGGGGACAGGACCCAAGTATAAACACAAAAATCATTTATGTTTCATATATATCTCGTACATATAGCCTGAAGGTGATTTGGTACAAGATTTTTTTATTTTTTTTATTTTATTTTATTTTTTTTTGAGTTGGAGTCTCACTCTGTCGCCCAGACTGGAGTGCAGTGGCCGCTCCTGGCCACCGCAGCCTCGACCTGCTGGGCTCTGGCGATCCTTCCACCTCAGTCTTCCAAGTAGCCGAAATTACAGGCATGCGCTACCATGCCCGCCTGATTTTTTTGATTTATTGTAGAGATGAGGTCTCACTGCCCAGGTGGGTCTCGAACCCGCGGGCTCAGGCAATCCACTCACCTCAGCCTCCCAAAGGCGCGAGATTACAGGCTGAGCCACCGAGCCCGGTTTTGTACAAGATTTTTAAGTAATTTTGTGCACAAAACAAAGTTTGTGTACACTGAACCATCAGAAAGCAAAGGGGTTACTATCTCAGTCACCCATGTGGACAATCTGTGATTGTTTAGTATCGCCATCATTCCTGACTGAATTTATATGCCACCAATAAGCAATCATTTACTTATACTTATTTACATACAAGTACTTAACACTAAAAAATATGGCATACCATTAATACAGTGAAAAAATAATGTGTCCAGGGTAACTAAGCAGCATACTAGCATCACCAGAACACCTGCATCGGCTGTTAAACAATGGCAGCAGCAAACAGTGGCAGGCTTTCAGTCTCTACCGAGGATGCTGTGGTTTGATTAAAAGGTTACTGTACATTGTTGCGGTTGTTTTCTTTGTAGGGTGTGTGTGTGAGAGAGAGAGAGGGAGGGAGAGAGAGGAAAAGGGAGAGGGAGGGAGAGAGAGACAGACAGACAGACAGACAGACACAGACACATCAGAAGCAGCAGAGGGGCCAGGAAGTAGAGGTCCCCTAGGGATGAGGAGGCAGTCTGCTGGATGGTTTTTTAAAAATGTGTTCTCTGGAGTCATCTGCCTCATTAGCAACAGTTTCTGTCCTTTAAGTCTCTCTTTGATTTTATAAATTAACATGATTTCTTGTTCTGTTATGAATGCACACTGCTATAGTCCTTCAACTAGCCCATCGTGCATTTTCACCATGTCACCTATACACACTCTTTCTACAGTGTTAACGTCAACTTCATCATAACTATTATCACAATCACCTTGATTCAGAACCATTTTGGCAATTTCAACATAGGTCAATCAATGAATAATGGGAGCTTCATTATCTATGTTAAAAAACTTCCTTGATATTCACTTCTTCCAGCTTACTAATGGATTCTGAAGACATATTTTTTGCATATGTAAGGAAGTCAGGCATCATTTTTTTCTCAACTGACATATGGAATCCTTCAAAATCACCAACTTGTTCACCATCATCACTGAACACAGTCACAGGCCAGAGGTTGTGCAGGTATGTTCAATTGTGTGCTTAGTTATTGTGTTCCAAGCATTGGTAACATCATGTATAGCATCCTTCATGGTAAATTGCTCTTGAAAACCTTCCACACTCACATCTCTGTTCACTGCTGCCAGCACACTGTTCAAAAAAGTGTCTTTATATTTACTTTTCAGTGATCTAAGGATACCTGGTCACATGGATAAATTAATGAAATCACATACGGAGAAAAGTACATGGCATAAACATTATTTCTGATGAGAATTTCAGCTGGAGGATGAGGAGAACAGTTGTCAAGGAATAACAAAATCTTGCAGTCATCATCCAGTCCAGATTCCCTGCACAAGCCATTAGCACAAAATGTTTGTGAAACCAATCAGAAAAAATGTCCCTGACGATCCATGTCTTTTTGTGAGCACAATAATGGACTGGTAGGAAATTCACTCCTGAAAAAATAATGAAGACTCAAGCTTAGGCCTTTGCAGCCAGTTCACACTCACGTGTGCCTGCTGTATTAGCACATCTCAGCACAGTCATTCTAACCTTGTTTCATGATCAGTATACCATTAAGTGGCACATGTTTATTATGACACAGATGGTTCCACTCTTTCAGTACATGATCAAGATCTTCATGTTTAGCTTTATGTAGTGCTTCTCTATTTTTCATTAACTTTTGTACGTCATTTTCAGCATAGAACTTCAATAGTTTATCATTCTGTTTCTTCAGGTAATATATGGTGCTCATTCCAACTCCATACTCCTCTGTAAGACACTTCACACTTACACCACTATCTAGTTTATCCAGCAGTTTGACTTTCTGTGCTATAGATAACACATAAATACTTTCTTCTTTTTTCTTATCACTATTACCCATAAGGGTACCTGCAGGACTTTTTTGACATTTTTTACAATATCTTTATACCACAGAATAGAGAATAAACAAAAAAAACCACAGTGAGTAATACATGCAGGACTTGCCCCATTGTGGGGGAAGGCATCATGGGGAATCTATCATTGGTGCATCAGGGCTGTATTTGGGCCACTTAATTACCTTTTGTGGACATAATTGCATAGGGGAGTCTGGGCATGCATAGAAAATTGTATATTGCAGCTGAAGGGGACTGAGAAGGTCTTTTTACTCTTGAGGATGCTGAATAAACTGTGTTGTGCACCTGTGATTTGACTGTGATTCACTGTATGAGGTCAGACATGGAATTTTCCAACTGCACCATCATGTCAGGGCTCAAAAAGTTTGAGGTTTTGGAGCATTTAATATTTTGGATTTATGGATTAGGATGCTCAACCAGTAGTACTTCATTTTTTAAACCAGGTACATGGATTGCTTTTATAAAAATAAAAATTTGACCTAAAAATAATCAAGTAAGATATATGATGTCAAAGGGGTCAAGTGCACTGCAGCTAGAGGAAGTAGCATATATAGAAGCACAGAGTGTGAAACAATAAAACATGTTCCCGTCACTATAAGTTTTTAACACGGTGCAACCATTCAGAAGTGGAGATGGGGGGGTGCCAGGGAGAAATAAGACAGGAGAGGGAGGCAGGGCCTGGATCATGCAAAGAAGGCTGGAACACGGTGCCAACCATCTGGATATATATTCACAGGTGCTGAGGAGCCACTGTGGGTGAGGAGAGGGGGAATGGTACATATTAAGTAAAGATTTCAGATGCATCATGACCTGACATGGATTTCAGTAAGCAACACTGATATTTGAACAGAATGCCACAGGGAGTGCTGGGTGACTTGTGATGTGAAAGTAAAGCACAGGGACCCCCTTTAGATGGGAGGCTCATGGCAACCAGAAATGGCAAGGCCAAAATGGAAGCCCAGACCCAGTCAACTCCTAGGCCTGGGCTCATCACATACTCACTCTGCCGGTCACTCCATGCTGTGGCACTGTTCTGGAAGGGAGGTGAGAATCACTCCAGTCTGAGGCTGCCCACAACACCTTCTCTGGAACACCACTGACACCCCCTGAGGGTCTTCAAAAAGAGGATTGGTGCACCTAGAGGCATATTACTACCACCATATCACCCTCAGGCTTTCAAAATGGAGTAACTCACTTTCCAGGGAAGGCTGCCTTTCTTTTGAAGTGAAAATAGGGAGAAACAGAAAACTTCCTAACCACCAACCCATAAGATGATTTTTATCACTTGTACCATGCTCCTTACCAATTTGTTTATGTGGAAGGCTGAATGTTAGAGAGAAAAGTACAGCAAGCCTGAGAAATACATCTGTTGTTTTCCTCTCCAGTCTTTGGCAAATTTGAACAAGGTTTCACTTCCACAGATAGAGCGAAAAGGGAAACTGTTTTAACCCAATCATGTGATACAGTTAAATGATCCTTTTGGAAGGTGGTTTTTTTTTTTTTGCAAAACCCTGGAGCCCAAATTGCAGCAAGGGATGCTGGCTGTACACATCTCCCAGCTCTAAAGGAGCTGACGTCTCCAGTTTAGCTGCAGGACGATTAGAGGAGAGGCAAGGATGCACAATTACCTGTCCACTTTTCTCAACAGTCATGGGATTCTAAGTTTGATGACCTTTAATTTACAAAATAAACCTTTTCAAAATAACTTCTCTGGCTTTAACTTTTTTTATGACTTAAAGGATTTTTAGCTTTTGTTTTGTTGTTGTTTGTTTGTTTGTTTGTTTGTTTTACTTCAAGCAGTTTCTGGGTAATAGGAGGGATTGTGCATTTGGAGGCATGAGAAATGTCCGGGCATTCTACAACATTCCTCTAGGTGAGGTTCAGTGCTGAATCTAGCAGAGAAGCTGAGGGAGGCAAACAGCTACCTGAGTGAATAAATGCAGGGAAGGGGTCCACAGACAAGACAAGAAGCCCTTGCACAATGCCAGATGCTGGACAAGAGTAGGCCTTGCAGAAGAGGCTGCATATGAACCCGGAAAGAGGAGCTGTCCACCAGGCCACCAGACAAGGGAAGGGAGAGGGAGCCATTCTTAACAGAAGAGCGTGCATCTGAGCAAAAGCATAGAGGACAGAAGCAGCTGGGGATGGGGGCACGTTAGCAGAAAAGCCTGGAGAGGCGTGAGTGCTGAATGAGGCTCCTGAATGATAGAGATGCTTTGATTTTGTGCAAGATCACATGGCATGACCCCTTTGGTTGCCAATACATTTTTTTAAGTCCATTATACGACTCTGATGGAAATTCCAGTTAGGAAAAGAACAATGACCAAAAAACAAACAAACAAACAAAACAAAATAATAAGGTTAAATTCTAGAGACGTCTAGTTGCTATAGTTGCTGAGATACCAAATATACCACCTTATCCTAGCCAGTCAGAACTCAGCCAGCCTGAAACAAACAGGACCAAAGGAATAGGGCTACAAGCTCACTGTTAAAGTGTTAGGGTGGCCTTGGTCAATGGGAATGAGTATATATCATCAATGTTACCAATACAATGCTTGACCCAGAAGAAACGTTTCAAATATACTACTGACATACCATTATGTCTCCTCCCCCTTTTCTCTACCTGGAAAAGCCCTACTTATCCTTCAAACATCATCTGCTCCATGAAGCCTTCCAGCTCTTTCCCCCACTTAAAGCCCACTTCATGGTTGTTTGTTATGGGTGCCCATCAGATTCAGGGGTCTGGGAGGACAGGGCTCGTGTTGCATTAGTTCCATAAATGTAGTGTGGGCACCCATTCATGCCTGGTGTGATCAATAGTAAGAGAAGTGAGAGTCAATCATCTTCTCCAGGAGGTGCAGCTCAAGCAGGTTCAGACATACCCTGCTGCAGACTATGGTGACTGCAGTGGTAGAAATCTGAGCAAAATGCTTTCGAAGCCCAAAAATTTTTCGAGGCACAGAAAAATCCATAGGCAGGATTTCTAAAACGGGGGGAGGGGACAAAACCCATCCCACAGTGGCTTGTGAAGGGACTGTCCCCTTTCCTCCCTTGCCCCTCAGAAGCAGAGGTTCCCCCAGCACTAGACCTCACAGCTGTACCTTCCAGGGCAGAACCTCCATCCTGCCCTGTCCTCCTTTCTGCTTCTCTACAACCACATCCAGATGACCCACCTCCACTTCTGAGCTGCTTCCGTAGTTGGGAAACTTTCCCATACCAACTCCTACAGACCCTCAGCTTACCCGATCCTTCCCTATCTCCATTAGGCAATCTTACAACCCCCCTCTTACTGGCTGGCTCCCAGGGCTAACCACACTGAAGAGAATCAAGTGTTTCACTGGGACAAAAGCCTTAGGATCCACTTTCAAACAAGGCCCCAGAGTGCTGGACAAGTCAAAGGGTACTCATGTGCCCTGAGAACCGAAGTCAGAAGAGAACTGAGGAAGGCTTGTTGCAAGAAAAAATTTCCTAATCTTGTGTCACTCCCAATTCCACCACCAGCACCCCTATGTGCAACCATTCAAGCCTGTCCTACCCAAAGCCTCTGGGTCTCTGTTAATTTACAGTACACCTACTTCCTACAGGCCAGGCACATGGGGAGGTAGAGAGCCAGAAGACCTCAAGGAGCTCAGGAAACAAAAACTGACACTCATTAAACACCTGCTGTGTACCAGGTTTCAAACAGATTATTTCATCTAATTCTCACATTAACTCATCAACAGATGAATACTACCACTGAGGATCAGGGGAGTTAAATAACTTGTCCAAAGTCACAGAGCCAGGAAGGGCAGGACCAAGGCCCCAGTGTACTGCTCCTATACCACACACATGGTCCCTCCCAGGAAGCACAGCAAGGGAAGAAATAGTGCCAGTAACTGTGCTCTGTGCCTTCCACACATGTTCTCGTGGGTTCCTTAAAACAAAATGAAAAGTTAGAGTCAGCAAGTAAAACCAGCAACAGCCAGGGAGAGGCAGAACTGGCTAAGGAAGCCAAACTTCTTGCCCCTGGGCCACACCAGGCATTCCAAACAAATGGACCGATGCCAGGATGACTGCTCAGGAGCCACGGAGTGGGGAAATAACAGATTGCTGAGTTTGCCCATGGATTCTGAGTGTTTGGGTCTGAGGTGGGTCTATAACAGCTCTCCTTACTCTCCTGGGGTGATAGGCAATTCTGAGCAGTAGAACATGAATAACGCTGACCTCGTCCCATCAGCCTCCCCAGCAGAAGACAGAATCTGAGGATCCATGTCATCAGAAATGGGTTTAAGAACCACAAGAGAAGCCAGACCATCCACTCCCACAATTCTGTGAGTTCTGAATAAAGGGGGAGAGGAGGTCCCTGTGGTCTCCTATCATCTGGATTGCTCACAGACAACAGAAAGAAAACACACTGGGAGGTCCCCTGCACACTAGACTCTGGCTACACTGTTACATTTTGGAAACCTGAAAAGATAAATGTTTTAAAATAAATGAAAAATTAAAATGGAGACACATTTTATTCTAATAGCCGTGATACAATTAACTGCTAAATCATTTCATATGAGATAAAACACATTTCTAAAAATTAAGTTTATTGTCTCCTTTCAAATGTCCCTTCACCAAAAAGAGCTGCCTGGAATGAACAAAGCCTCTCCCAAAGAAAACAGAAACATAAATGCACCTTCCCACCTAGGTGCCCATTGTAACTCCCCATACACATTTACTGCCACACGATACATTTGTTCAATTTACACAGGAGCCAAAGCACACCTGCCCTGCTCACCGAAAAGGACACTCACCTGGCAAGGAAGATTCCTCCTTCACAGATTTAGAACCAATTTCCAGGAAGCACTTATTCACTGGAAAAAGCTGACCATGTCAGAACCAGAAAGAAATACACTACTACGCATATATTTTTTTTTTTCTGAGTTGAGTCTCACTCTGTCGCCCAGGCTGGAGTGCAGTGGCCGCAGCCTCGACCCGCTGGGCTCCGGCGATCCTTCCGCCTCAGCCTTCCAAGTAGCCGGAATTATAGGCATGCGCTACCATGCCTGGCTGATTTTTTGATTTATTGTAAAGATGAGGTCTTGCTGCCCAGGCGGGTCTATGCATATTTATATCAAAAAGGATTCTGGTAATCCCACAGGCATCTGGGATCTTTCTTCTTCTTGTCATTTGTTTTGCTTGAACTTGCTAGTTTTAACACTTATGTGCACCACAAGTAGAATTCTTTTTTGCTTTTTAATAATCTTCCTCAGTGGATATATACAATTCATTCAAAGTGGGGAAAGCAAACCCTATTAAGTTGGCAATGCCAGGAGAATAACTCCTCTAACCTACTTGGCGGTAGGTGTCCTGCTTCTCGTTAACCTTCCATCTGAAAGCTCAGGACCATCTCTTCAAAGAAGCCCTTGAAAGCATATCCCTCCACTGCAATCTCTCAGCATTTCTTCTCTGTCCAGTTGCTCTTCTGCAGTAGAGATTTCTCCTCCCACAATCAGTAGGGAAGCATGTGGAATGTCTGAAGGCGTTCCTACAAGAATACCAATGGTATGCTTGCCCATGACTACTTCATCACCACAAACTTGTTTGGTGGTACTCAGGCCCACCTCAGTTACATCCTGAGATACACATGGACCACAACTGGGGAAAAGGAAGCAGCTACCACAGGAAACAGAATCTGCCAGCCCAAAGCCAGCTTCTGTGCTATCAACTACTTTCAGCCTGATCCTCATAGCAACCAATGGGAAAATACAACAGTCTTGGTATCAAGAATAAAAAAGATAAGTAACCCAATTAAGAATGGGCAAAGGAGCCAGGCGCAGTGGCTCACGCCTGTAATCCCAGCACTTTGGGAGGCAGAGGGGAGAGAATTTCCTGAGCTCAGGGGTTCAAGATCAGCCTGAACAACATGGCGAGATCTCATCTCTACAATAAATCAAAAAAGCAGCCAGGCGTGGTGGCGCATGCCTGTGGTTCCAGTTACTTGGAAGGCTGAGGCAGAAGGATCGCCTGAGCCCAGCAGGTTGAGGCTGCAGTGGCCATGAGTGTGCCACTGCACTCCAGCCTGGAATGAGACTCTGACTTAAAAAGGCGGGAGGGGGGGGGCAGCAAAGCATATGAATAGGCATTTCTTCAAAGGAACATAAGCATGTGAAAAGATGCTCCAACTCATTAGCCAACAAGGAAATCAAAACTACAATGAGATGCCACTTCACACTAGGATGGCATAAAAATATGGGAAAACTGGAGCCCTCACGCATTTCTGGTGGGAATGTAAATTGCTACAATTGCTGTGGCAAAGTCTGGCAGTTCCTCAAAACGTGAAACAAAGACTTACCACATGACCCAGCAATTCCACCCCTCGATATATCACAAAGAAAAACAAAAATATCACCATACGAAAACTTGTACATGAATGCTCATATAGCATTATTCATAATAGCCAAAAAGTAGGAACACTCCAAATGCCCATTAAAACTAATGAGTGGATAAATAAAATGTGTCTATCCATACAATGGAATATTATCCCACCAGAAAGAGAATGTAGGATGCATGCTCCAGCATGGATGAACCTTAAAGACATCATGCTTGGTGAAAGAAGTCAGTTTCAAAAGCCACATATTGTATGATTCCATTTATACAAAATGTTCAGAATTGGCAAATCCATAGAGACAGAAAGTAGATTCGTGGTTGCCTAGGGCTGGAGGTTAAAGGAATAAGGAATGACTGCTAGTGGTATAGGGTTTATTTATTTAATTTTTTTTAACCGGGTTTTTACTGTGTTACCCAGGCTGAAGTACAGTGGCACAATCACAGCTCACCTCAACTTCAACCTCTTAGGCTCAGGCGATCTTTCCACCTCGCCTCCAAAGTAGCTGAGACTACAGGGCACACATCACCATAACTGGCTAACTCCTTTGTTTTTTTCTTGAGATACAGTCTTGTTATGTTGCGTAGGCTAGTCTTGAACTCCTGGATTCAAGCAATCCTCTTGCTTTGGCCTCCCAAAATGCTGGGATTACAGACATGAGCCACCATGCCCAGCCAGGGTTTCTTTTTAATGTGATGAAAATGTTCTAAAATTGACTGTGATGATAGTCTCACAACTCTGCAAACATCGTAAAAACCACTGAATTGTACACTTTAAATGGTGATTGCATGGTAAGTGAATTATATCTCAAAGATTTTTTAAAAAGAGCCTTGGATGGGGATTTTTTTAATGGATATTTATAACCCCAACTAACTTCTCAGAAAGGCAGCTCCAGGAAATGGAGGCATTTTGTCATGGGAGTATAATGATGATGGGCTTTGGCATGCTGCTTTTGGGTCACAGCTGAAGAGAGCTGATTGGCTCTACATAGGGGCAGGAGACATTTTAATATGGATGGGACTTCCTGCACAGCAAGATGGTAGCAGAGCAACAAGAGCCCTCTCAGGGATCCCAGGCCTTCACTGAACTAATAACTAAAATCCTCACAAAGGGCCAGGTTCAGTGGCTCAGCCTGTAATCCAGTGCTTTGGGAGGCCAAGGTGAGTGGATTGCCTTAGCAGGTTCAAGACCCGCCTGGGCAACTTGGCGAGACCTCATCTCTACAATAAATCAAAAATTAGCCGGGCATGGTAGCACGTGCCTGTAGTTCCAGCTACTTAGAAGCCTGAGGTGGAAGGATTGCTGGAGCCCAGCAGGTTGAGGGTGCAGTGGCCAGGAGCGGCTACTGCACTCCAGTTTGGGTGACAGAGTGAGACTCCAACTCAAAAAAAAAAATCCTCACAAAGGCCTGATATAAGTGACACCGTTGTTCTGCTTTGTTTTTGTTTTTAACTAGTGAGAGATTGAAGCTGGCATAAAGCAAAACAAATCTGCTCAGGAAAACACACTGATGTCAACAGCACCCCTTATACAGGGGCCTTGGGCATGCACAGAAACTCAGGGTATACTCCTTCACAAAAAATAGGGTTGGAAGCAGTTCTATGCCTAGAGTTCATGGGGATTTCTGGACTTCTAGCTCACATCTCAACCTCATTTAAAATGCTCACACCCTCCAAACCAGCAATTTCATTTCTGGGAATCTGTCCCAAGGAAATTATCTGAAATGTAAACAAATATTTATGCAGAAATATGGTCATCGCAGCTTTATTTATATGTATATAAAAGATATTATCTAAATGTCTAATAATATGGAGCTGATTAAATTAGAACTGTAATCATTTGTTGCTAACAGGAAATCAGAAAATACACCCAAAATGTTTAAGGAAAAACTTTGGCCTTTCAAAGTCTACAGCAAGAGAAAGCAAAGTGCAACTAATCCGTATCTCCTGTAACTAGTTCCCCCACCCCCATCCTTGAAAGAGAACCCTAATCATTTGTTAGTCACTTCACAAGGTCTAATTACACTATTTTTTCCTTCAATACCATTGATTCCATAGCCAATGTTGCATGGCATTTAATTAAAGGAAAGGCTACTGCTATTTCATGTTAAAAATCTAAATCCTTTAAACAAATTAGAAGCTTGAAGTTTGCATTTTTGTTTTCCAGTAGGAACCACTGAAGACAGGCCCTCAGTCTCCTATAATTTCAGAATTAAAACATATATATAGCAGAACTCAGCTCAACCCCCGTCTGGGGTCAGCAGCCTTTGCTGATAATAGCACCTGGCAGCAGGTCACTCCATTTCCTAACAAGCAGAGTCAATAACAAGATTGGTTTCAGCAAGTACAATCATTCTGATGCTATGATATGTAAATATTAACAAGGCAGACACACAGAGGCTCCTAGGACAGCTTTTCACCATACCCACGTGTTAGGTTGGGACCCTGGCATCATCAGACCTCTCCACTTGTTCTACTCCAGGCTCCTCATCACCCATCACCCTGGAGAAGCTCTGGGACCAACGCCTCAGGAGGCATGTAGAAAAGAGAAGTAGTCTCCCAGCACTCTGGAGGGACTCCCTCTGTCCACTTTCCTCCTGTGGCTCTGAAGGCCAGCAAGCACACTCCTAGATGTCACAGTGACTGAGGAATTCACCAGACTGGAAGCTGGATACACAGAAAGGCTGGAAACAGTCTTGTCCATGATAAGCTCAATTAATTTTAGATAAGTATGCAATGTAATTACAAAGGCAAAGCAACATAATCCCACAGTCCCCTGCATACAATTTCACATGTAATGCACAGAAAGAAAGTTTAGATGGTAATGAGAGAAAGACTCCAGGACAGTCAAACTGACCATCAAACCCACCTGCTGGCCCACAACCCACATAGCACAATCAGACTTGCTTTATCATGTGGGAGCCCGGATCTGGCGGCCCCACAGTGCTTCTTTCTAGAACACCGTTGATCTTTGGCCTCTACCCAGCAGTCCACTGCTAATCCACAAAACTGATTCCATGGATCCCACCACTTCCACCCCTCACTAGAGCAATCACTCCCTTCCTTGTCTGGGTGAACCCTTCTGTTCATGCCAGCATGAGCTGTACCTGTTTCTAGGCCCATTTGTGCCCCAATCTTGAGCTACTCAAGACCAGTGACTGAATCTTACATATCCCTAACTCCTGGTGTTATCACTAAACAGACAAGAGACTAAGGATATTTGTTAAACAGAACACAAAAAGGTAACTTACAAAAGAAAACCCTACATCTGTCTAGTGATATGATATCTTTGGTGACCAATTTCAGCAAAGTGGAGTAAAAACCAGACTTCAGGAAAGATGGCACTTACAGAACACTTCTGTGTCTCAAGTCATCCCTCAAAACAGTAACCAGGCTCTAGTAAGTTAAGGAGTCACTGTTGTCAGCAGGTCACCATTTATGCTCTGCATTATATACAGGTATAGTGATCATATGATATATCATCCAAAGCAGACACTTAGGGGCACAATTAATAATTATGCCAGGACAACAGGGGTACACTGGTACTTCCCAGCAAACCAGGCCTGTGATCAACCTGTGTACAGGAGACTGCCATAAGTACTTTAGGTGACAAGGCTTCCTGGTGGCACTGAGACCATTGAAAATGGGTAGAAAAACACATTTTCGGGCAAGAAAAAAGTATTAACAATGGTTACTTGTTATTATTTACTATTATAATAGCTATTATATTGCTATCTGCTATGTCGTCAGAGTATTTTGTGTTTTAGCATATATTTTAATAGTTACTGTTGACAAGCATTAGTCAGAGATTAAAAATGAACAGTCCAGGATCAGCGGGTTCCAATGTCTGGATGGAGCAGAAGGATGAACAAGTAATTAGGAGTCCAATTATGAAGGACATTAAATACCAGGAGTCTGATCTTTGTCCTGAAAGCAATGGGGAGCTGTTAAAGTAGAGGTGAAAATTACGTTTCAATTTGATTCACCTCCTGCTAGGACGTGGAATGCATCACAGGGGGAAGAGGGAAGCAAGGAGACTCGCTGGGAAGCTACTTCAGTGTATGGGCAGAGATCACAAAGGTCTGAACTAGGGCAGACCCATCAAAGACAGAAAGGAAAGAATGAAGGAATCAGCACAAGAACATTTTGAAAGAACAAGAACAGCTGAGTTTTAGCAATAACAAGATATAGGGACAAAGAGAGGTAAAAATTGACAATAACTAAACGTTAGCCTGAGTAAGAGAGATTAGCAACATCTATGGTTTAAACAGGAAGTCAAGGGGAGAGTGTGTTCAGTGGAGGAGGAGGAGGAGGAGGAAATGGGGAGAGGAGGGAAAGAAGTGACATTTTGTGAGCACCTATGACACTATGGAGCAGCATCAGTGCCGCATACTGGTTTCCACATGGTAGCTTGTCACCCTGAAGGGCAACTGTCATCCCCATTTTACAAATGAGGGAAGGAAACTCAGGGATCTGACTCTCTACTAACGTCCATGATCTTTCTACCACACTAGACATGTTTTAGTAGGAGCAGTTCCCAAAACAGTGCAGTGGGCATCTCCAGAAAGCAGTGAGACTGGGGAATGAGGCTAGGGAGTTTGGAAATACAAGAGAACTCCCAATAAAGGAAGAGCATGTTGAGTCCAGAAAAGCACACGGGTATGAAGATGGAAGAAAGTGGGACCAGTCACAAGGGATATTGGGAAATGGCAGGGGAAAATCAGAGCAAGATGTTACATAAATCTGGGGAGGAAAACTTTCCAAGAGTGTTCACTAGCGTGAAATGCCTCAGAGATCAAATATAATGACTGAGAAAAGCCATTCCTAAAGTAAAAAAAGAACAGCACATGCTTTCCAGAACTGCTGGGACCCAGTGCTGTGCCTGTCACTCTGCACAGTGTTCACTGCTGTGTCTCCAGGATCCAGTAAATGAGGCCTTGTCTATAGTGAGTGCTCAATAAGTATCTGTTGAAATAGTGAACCTCTTGAGCTTCCGTTTCTTCATCTATACAAGAGAAAATGGAATTAATTAACTTCTCAGCTTTTGTTCAGCTCTCAAGTACAACTGAAGAAATATGACATCTTTGCTGACCAATTTCGGCAAAGTGGAGTAAAAACCAGACTTCAGGGAAGATGGCACTTACAGAACACTTCTGTGTCTCAAGCCATCCCTTGAAGCAGCTGCAAGTGAAACCCTAAATTCCTCATATTGACCCTCCATTGCCAGCTGGAAGAAAACCCTGACAGGGTGAAAGCCAGTTACGAGGGCACAAAGCCAGGCAGGGGACCCTCACGCAAAGGACATTTTCAAGTGTTCAAGACTTTTCATGCCCATCCTTTCATGGTAAGGTTGAGTAGCACATTCTGCAAATAGTGTCTTCATGCCTCTCTCAAGTGCTTTCAACATTCCTGGGATTCTATTCAGATCCTAAAGGTGACTTTTCTTTATCATCCCTGCCCCACCAAAAGAAGGTTTAAAATGTGACCAGGCTGGCATGGGGGAGCAAACGGAACATGAAAGAATCAAAGGAGGGACACACAGACAAGGGTGAAGGTACAAGTGCTCTGGAAACACAAATGGATAATCAGCACAGGCCTGACCATCCTCTCAAGCCTCCAACTATCTATCCTCAGGCATTTGTCTGCTAGCTCACTGTCTTAAAAGGCCCTCCAAAGTGTTGGCCCTAGCAAGGAAGGGCTGTGAAGGTACCATGCTCCCCCCCCCCAAAAAAAAACAGCATCAGAGGTTACAGTGTCCAGACAAGTGGACTGTCTTCAAGCCCCACAGGAGCCAGGGAACTCCAACCAGGCACTTCACGTGGGAAGCGGAATAGATCTTAGGCGGCAGAGACGTGACAGCATCAGTTGCATGGCACTCTAGAACAAGCAGATACTGAGGACAGGGAGGGGACCAAAGTGCAGCTCTCCCTAGAGGAGCTCATGCTGCAGCCAGGAAGAGAAAGTCAACTTTACTCAAGGCAAACAGAATGAGTTTGAACAAAGGTACAAACGGGAGCTGAGAAAAAAAGGATAATAAGCATGAGATTCGGCGGGAGCCTGATGTTAGAAAAATGCTGAACATCAATGTTCAAAGATACCAAGAAGCCATGTGAATGAACCAGAGCAAATGCAGAGGTCTAGTATAGCCAGGACGGAGAACAAGCCCCTCTCAGCCTCTAACCCCATATAATGTAGCTAGTAGCAGATGTGTCCACCCCTGAGAAAACAGGGCCCTTGCACCACTGAGACTCACACAAATGTTAGTATGGACCCCAGATACAGAGAGAAAACTCCAGAATTCACATAATCTTCTGCTCAGCCTCAAAGAAATTAGTAACAAGGAATCCACATCTGAATGGTGTCACTAGAGAAAAGGGCCAGACCAAAGGCAGGGGTACAGGTGCTTCAGCAGCAGCCCACTGGGGCTCTGGGAAAGGGCAAGTGTTAAAGTTCTCAGTAGAACTGGGAAGCTGGGAGCGCCTTGAAGGGGATGAAGACTCTGAAGAGCTTCACAGCACGCTTTTCTCTATCTCTCTCCCTCCCACTTTGAGCAGGATAGGTCAGCAATGGTTTGCACAGACACCAGGTTGTTGTGATGCCCACAATATCCCCTAAAATAGCTGAGCAGGCACAGCACACACGGGAAAGACAGCTGACTCCCTGACAACCATCAGAGCTGCACTGCTGACTGCAGCCTCTGGGGGCTGCCAAGCTGTCTACAGTGCCCCTTGAGTCCCACCACAGTGCCACAAAGCATCCTCTGGGCCTGGCTTGTCCAAGAAAAAAGACTCCTGTTTTCAACAAGTACTAAATATACAACAAAGCTAGGGACTCTGAGAAGAACTCTACTAACTGCTGCCACTGCCTCTTAGTGTTCTCCATCTTCATCAACTTCTCATTCAGGACAGAAAGATGTAAAGAATATATACCTATTAAAGAGTCTAAAACCTACTTGCCACCCTGGGCTGAGCTGTGTGCCCCTTCCTACCCAGTTCCTCCCTCCCCAACCACAATCAACAAAGAGCTATGGAGGTCACTAAGTACTTCTGAAATTCCACTTCTAATTCTTCCCCAATAGACATCTCTTCCCCTCTGAAGAGAAACTGTGGAATTCTAATTGCTGTACTAAATCCTGATGGCACACAGGCTGCACAGGAAAGCTCACAGGACTCCCTGTACTTTGTACTTACCGAGGCAGAACAGCCGAAATCAGGACAGAGCGCCAAGACAGACCCATTTCAAACAACCTGGGACGGTGTTTTCTTAAAACCACCAAGAGCCGGCCAGCACCAGCAGTTACGGAGTTGCCAAGCTCATGAGGAGTCTTTCACACTGGAAGGGATCTCCACAGAAGAGTGGGGCAGTGGGAGATGCTCTGTGACCTGCAGAGTGATGCCCGCCCCACCCCAAGTTTGAAGCAGTGAGGTGACATCAAGTAAGAATATGGTAAAAATACGACCTGTTCTGCTGTACCAGCTCACTGCCTAAGATTGTTCCTCACCTCCCAAGCAGACTGTAACCTCTGTGAGGGCAAAGCCTCTTTTGGATCCTCTTAGAGACATCCCATAGCAAAAGCCAACAGGTACATGTTTTAAATGTTTTTGAAACATAATTAACATAAAATTTAAAGTGCACACTTCAGTGTTTTTTAGAATATTTACAGAGTTGTGCAACCATCACCACTATCTAATTCCACAACATTTTTATCACCCCAAGTAGAAAACACACACCTGTTCCCCACTACCCATGTCTTGGCAACTACTAATCTACTTTCTGTCTCTATGGGTTTGCCTGTTCTGAACATTTCATATAAATAGGTGTCATACAATACATGCTCTTCTGGTGACCGGTTTATTTTATTTAGCATAGCATTGCCAAGGTTAGTCCATGTTGAAGCATGTGTCAGTACTCCATTCCTTTTAATAGCCAAATAATAGTCCATTGTACGGAGATACTATATTTTGCTTATCTACTCATCTGTGATGGACACTGGGGTTTTTTTCCATTTTGGGTTTTTATGAATAATGCTGCTATGAATACTCGTATACAAGTTTTTATGTGGACATATATTTTTTTATTTTAAGGATGTGGGGTACAATTCAGGGTTAGATATACACATGTTCATTATGTAGGTTCCCTTGTTGATGAGGTGTGCCCCTCCCTCCCCTGGCAGTTTCCCTCACCTGCCAATCCCACCCCCCTCTTCTGGCAGTTTCTCACTACTGCCAATTCCTTTCTTATAGTATTATGTTAATTTTTCAAGGTTCACTTATGAGTGAGAACATATGGCACTCTGTTCTTTGTTTCCATGATAGATCACTGAGTATGACAGTCTCTAACTACATCCAAGTTGCTGCATATGTTTGTCCTTCTTTGTGGCTGCATAATATTCCATTGTGTATATGTACCTCATTTTTTAAATTCAATCCAGCTTCAATGGCAGCACGGTTGGTTCCATGTTTTTGCTATTGTGAACAGAGCTGCAATAAACATGTGTGTGCAGGTATCTTTTTGGTAGAATGATTTGAGTTCCTCCAGGTATATTCCCAGTAGGGGGATGGCTGGGTCATATGGAAGGTCAACTCGGTGGCTCAGCCTATAATCCCGTGCCTTTGGGAGGCTGAGGTGAGTGGATTGCCTGAGTCCGCGGGTTCTGGGCAGCAAGACCTCATCTCTACAATAAATCAAAAAATCAGCCGGGCATGGTAGCGCATGCCTATAATTCCAGCTACTCGGAAGGCCGAGGTGGAAGGATTGCCGGAGCCCAGCAGGTCGAGGCTGCGGTGGCTGGGAGCGGCCACTGCACTCCAGTCTGGGCGACAGAATGAGACTCCAACTCAAAAAAAAAAAAAAGAAATCACCACGCTGTCTTCCAAAGAGGTCACACTAGTTTGCATTACCACCAGCAGTGTAGAAGCGTTCCCTTTTCTCCACATCCTTGCTAATATCTGTTGTTGTTTGTTTCGTTAATGATGGCCATTCTTACTGGAGTTGGGTGGTATCTCAATGTGGTTTAGATTTGCATTTCTCTGATGATTAGTGAGGCTGAGCACTTTTTCATATGTCTGTTGACTGCTGGTATATCTTCCTTTGAGAAGTGTCTATTCATGTCTTTCATCCACTTTTTAATGGGGCTGTTGGTAAGGGTTCCGATTTCTCTACATCCTTATCAACACTTGCTAGTGTTGTCTTTTTTATTTACAGTCATCCTAGTGAGTACAACAGATAATTTTTTTTTTCCTTTCGGCGCATTTTAGTTCCTTGTGGATCCTAGATATACAGTTGGCAAATATTTTTTTCCATTCTATGAGCTGTCTTCCCGCTCCCTTGATAGTTTCTTTTGCTTTGTAGAAACTTTTCAGTTTGATAAGGGTGGACATATATTTTCATTCCCCTTGGCGTCCTATACCTAGGAGCTCAATTACTGGGTCATATGGTAGCTCTATGTGTAACTGTTTTGAAGAACTTTCAGTCTGTTTTCCACAGCAGCTGTACCATTTTATATTTCCACCAGCAATATATAAGGGTTCCGATTTCTCTACATCCTTACCAACACTTGCTAGTGTTGTCTTTTTTATTTACAGTCACCCTAGTGAGTACAACAGATAAATTTTTTTAAAAAAATAATAGTTATTTCCCCATAATTTGGATCCAGTTTCATCCTTTCCCAAGAATTTTGCACACCTATTTGCATGTGTGAATTTCTCATTCACATATGCATACACACACACAGCCACCACGCTGGCATCAGCTCTGATACATCAAACCCATAACAATGCCAGTACACAAGACACTTCACAGCGTCATCTCAAAAGTACCCACCACCTCATCAGCACAAAGCAGCCTGTCCCCTGACAGGACTGGAAATATGACAGGCAAGGCGCCCTTCTGTGTGTTCCTTACTACTTATCTCTACCCCCGATGACATGCAAGTTCCAGGGGTTCAGGGACCATGTTTGTCACCCACTGTGCGCTCCAGCACAGCAGGCATGCAGTCGGGTTGCTGCATGGATGCATACCAAGGAAGAGGGGTTAAGTCCCAGGGTGGCTAATTTCCTCCAGATGTTCCCCAGATAGCAACTGCAGCTAAGCTAAAATATCATCATCAGCTATCATTTTACCGAAGTTCATCCAAACTAACCTGGCTAAACACATAACTAACAGGGACAACTTAAATGAAGACAAGGCACACAGCACAGAAAGTGTGCTAATAAAATGAGAGAGGCTACAGTAGCAGGTAATGGTTACAGAGCATGGCATAATGACACTTGTATATAGCATGTCATTCTGTCTTTGCAAGTCTTTTATGAGGAAGTTGAAGCCACCAGAAAGTTGTACAGTCAATCCAGGAGAACTCCATTAGAGAGAAGCAGAGACAACAAATGACCCACTGTTCTGGCTTCTCTCCACCTACTGCCCACTGCCCAGCCTCTCCAACAATCCTCACAGGCTGGGATGAGGATAAGAAGGTCGATGAATCTGAGTTAACTGTCTAACCCTGGACAGGTGACCTGACATAATTGCTCTCTGTTAACAAAAACAACAGACTGTGGTTTAGTCAAGAGCAGGCTCGGTGAGGACCAACAGCATATGGTAGCTGTCCCAGGAAGTAACAGGATCTAAGACAAGTCCAGCAGGGAAGAGGCAGGCCCACTGGCTTCACTAGTAAGTTCTAGAATTTCAGGGAAACACTGACAGAAGGGTGTCTAGAGGAGGAAGGCAGGTTGACAAAGGAACTTGAGGTACAACCCAGGGCTGCCTAAGCAGGACTGCTGAGCACCAACAGTGCGATGTGCCATCTGAAGACACATGGACAAAGGCATCTGCTCCAGTGGCAAAAGCCGTGCCAATGAGGACAATCTGCAGGCAGACTATATCCCCACAGTTGAAAAAATTTTCCTCTGCTGGAATAAAATAGCCACAATCAGTACCTTTGCCTAGAGCATTATATAAATTATGGCATTTAATTCTCACATCCACCTTGCAAGATAGCCCACCTGACAGATGAGAGTAAGTAATGTGTCCAGCTACTAAGTGGCAAATCCAGGATCTGAGGACAATCTGTGAACCCTATATCACCAAAAAGGCCCAAACAAGGAATGAGGGTATGGAAGGGAGAATATTGAGGGTCCCCACCAACAACTCAATGTTACAGGAGTTAAGAAGACACATGGTTTAGCTGGTCATGGTGGCACACACCTGTAGTCCCAGCTACTTTGGAGGTTGAGGTGGAAGGATCACCTGAGCCCAGGAGTTCAAAGCTGCAGTAAGCTGTGTGATCATGCCACTGTACTCCAGCCTGAGCAACAGAGTGAGACCTCATCTCAAAAAAGAAAAGAAAAGAAACCATACAGTCAAGTGGTGAGGTACCTGTACTGTGGCCTGAAACATACTCAGAAAGAAACACTACAGGAAAAACACAAATTGCTCAGCACTGCAACCCAAAGTATACATGAGACTTCTTAGAGCAACATGTCATAATGCAGTCAAAACTGTAACAATATTTATGACTATTTGCAACAGAAATAGTATGCAATAAAAAAGTAATATACAGTAACTGCATAAACATCACCATACAGCTTCAGCAATGCCAACCGAAAGCCCTTGTTACCAAGAGAGAGGCAATAAATATTTGTATCAGAGAGCCTAACTGGATTTCTGCCTAAGATGCGGATAGAAGGGCTGCAAACCAGTGGTCCACCCCCTATTGCCCCAGATCTTTCCCTAGGCTCAGAGTGCCCCACAGCCTGCTCTGAAATCAGGACCTGGCTATAGCTACCTCAACGAAGCATCACTTAAAATTCACACACAACCTGCTTTAAAAACTCATTGCAGTTAGTCACAGACCAATTTATGGACCTAGAATTGACTCCAGTTGACTCTACACACACAGCCTTCCTGCAGCAAACCCTCCTTCTCTGTTCTCCCAGGTCCCTGATGGAAAGCTTCTGGCAGGAGATTTATACATGCAAGGGCGAAGGAGGACTCCAAGTTCCGCTATACCGTTTTTTTGGAAGGAGTAACAGCAAAATTTGATACAAATTAAGTATTAAAGTAACAGCAGAATTTAATACAAATTAAATGATTCAAAGTCACTCTTAATGAGCAAAAACTTTCTATCAAAAAGTCATTTTCCAAGTAAAGAGAGATTAAATTCACTCTCCCAACTAGTCTCCCACCTCCTCCAGTGTAAGATGGGAATGTCACCCAGAAAAAACATCTACTTCTCAGAAAGTGTTTAGGGTCCTCCCTGTGGGTGTTTACTGTAATGACCACACCCCCCACCCACATGCACACATAACATTTTACTACAGTATTTTGGCTATTTCTCTAGGTGCCATCAGAACTGGCCTTATATGTATTTTTTAGATGTTTTACATAAAAATGTCCATTTAGAACAAAAACTTTCTTCATTTCAAACCCCATTTTCCCTCCATGGAATGAGTGGGGCATCCATCTCCAAACACAGAGGATCACCAATCCTAGTAGCCTCCACTGCACAAAATAGGGTTATTTTGTACATCTTGTAACAAAGGACTGAAAAGATCTAACTCAGGAAAAACATGGACCTTGGACACCATCAAGAAACCTGGCAAGCATGACTTAAGATTAACAGAAAAAAAACCAATGCATTACACATCTCCCTATGGCCATGCCCACAAGGTGGGGAGGGAGGAGAGCGAGAGGAGAAAGGCAAAGAAGCAGCATACATACCAGTAATAATTTTCAATGTGCATAACATGTTTTTGGAAAATAGAAACGGGGAAAATGACAAATAATATAAACAAAGTCAACCTTAATATTCCAGAACTTATTAGATATGTCTATTATGGGCACTGGTAGGCATGTAAACTGGTGCCAACTGGATGATTTATGCTCCTCCTAAAATGTGTGCTTTGATCTTTACAACCTTCCAGGAGATCCTAGGTCAGGCCACCTGCCTCCAACGTCTCCCATGGTGGCAATCTCTGCTACACGACTCCTCACACGTGGGAATCTAAACGTCAAACTTATGCCACAAAACACACCAAATGCCTCCAGGTCAGACCCACCCAAACCAGCGTCTCCAGAAATGAGGGAGGGATCACAACAGAACTGGTTTTCCAGACTGCGAAGTCCTCAGCCCAGTACCAATTAGCCAAAGATCATTAGCTTCACTGACTACAAGGAAAGCTAATGGCCTCGGAGGCCCAGGCCTGGACTGCTGAACCCACACGAGAGTCAACGAAGGGAGACGCCTGCCTAAAGGGGTTCTCAGCAGCACTGGGATCTGAAAATAGCAGTTTTTGTTTTTGTTTGGAATGCATGCTGAAGTACAGAAAGGTGACAAGACATGATGTCTGGAATTTGCTTTGAAATACTCCGGCAAAGGACAAGGAAAAGCGAAAAAAGGGACAGATGAGACAATGGTGGCAGTACCTTGATAACTGTCGGATCCAGGTGATAGGTGTGTTGGTTTCACTGCACTGTTCTCTTGACCTTTGTGTATGTTTGAAATTTTTCATAACACAATTTTTTTAAAGCATGAGAGAAGGTAAAGGTGGCACAGACCTTATGACAATGATTGATGACACTCCCATTTTGAAAAATTCTGTTTCCCGAGGAGCAGAGCCTTCCCCCTTTTGGGCAAATAACTGCTTCTCCTCTTGCATCCTAGCATTCCATGGGCCCCAGTGAACTGTCTCCTCTGACCTCAACATTTCTTGCAGTGTATCTCTTCAAAGATCTAAAGCACAGGCAAGTAAGTTATGTCACCATGGTCAATGATAGACATATATATATAATATATAGATAGACATATTAATGGATAAATGCTGCTAACTGCAAACCTAACTCACTAAATTGAGCTCGTTGAAAAATCACAGCAGCAACTGCCTGTTAACCTCATTATAAAAATTTTTTAAAAATAAAAACTACCACATCATGGTACACGTGTGCTGTCAAGATAGATGAGTAACAGGAAAGGAGAAAAAAAGCACTCGGCACATTGCCACCTTCCAGACTCATTGTGGCAAACTCCATGGTTTTTGCCTGGCAACAATACTAATGGCAAGATACCCATTTCTTGTTCCAGACAGATGGATGTCTAAAAAGCATCTCATCTTTTAAACACAGATTTTTTTTTTTACCCCTAAACCAACACCCCAGGCCTCCCACAGAGCCTGTGGCTCTTGCCAGCTCTCCGGCTGCTGCCTGCAGTGTGACTGCAGCAAGGTGCCTGGTCCTCTTAGAGCCGGCTCAGCGCCGGTTCCTTTCTGAGAGCTGGCGACCGACCCAATGCAAACAAGAACGACAGATTCTGAAGTCCCCAGCTTGCAACTAGTACATGATCATCATTCTATCACTTTCAAATAAAAGAGCCTAATATTTTGAGCATAATGATTTTAAGAAGCTCAACAATTTCTTTGCATGCATTATTCATTTTGTGACACAAAACTGTTATTTCACTGAGATTACTGTAAATCGCTACATGAAGAGCTGGCTTGCATGAACAATTAAATGATAGATATGATAAACTAGATTTATAAGCTTTATGTTCCTATAACATAAATTCCTTGAATGATTTAACTCAGCAGAGCTAGAAAATTCTTTCCAGACACCAGATTCATGGATCTGCAGCTCCCCCATCAGCATTTAACAAAAACTTACTTAAGACTGAAAGCAAAAATATTTAATAAAAGGTTTAATATTACTATGGTAACCACAGCAACTTGTTTCAAAAATGAATAATAGCTCTGTTAGGTACTTCATTAAAATTTTTCCAGCCAAATACTGCCCTTAATCTTCTCAATGGAACAAAAGGCTTATTCAGGATACATGTAAGACTGAAAATAACATCAGATACAACTTGTGCCCAAGCACAGACATCCTTACGTAGCAAGCACAGAGAAAGATGGAATCTAACCAGCTAAGAGGAGAGGAAAGCTTGGTATTTATCCTGAAACAATTCATTTAAAATCTCAACATCCCATTGTTATGTTCTTTTCTCCACTGATCAACAAATTAAAGACATTTATTGTCTCACCAAATGACCACCTCCTGACACAGTTAACTGCCTACAGATAATGCACAAGTCAAAAACTAGAATCACTGGAGACTAGGATGTGGTCAAACACAGGTCCCCCTGGGCTCTAGTCTCTCTTCTCCAGAAAATTCCAGAGCTGAAGCACTCCCAGAATCAAGATCTGACTGCTAGATGGAACCTTCAAGATCACTCAGGCAACATCTGCTGCGACACAGTGGGGCACTGTGTCTCTAGCCCAGGAGTCTCCAACCACTCTCCACTCAGGAGCCCACTAGGACCCCAAGCCGGCAACATTTTTCAGATCTCCAGACCAGCTTCTCTGTGCTCAGGTCATCAAACCCTATGACGCGCACAGGTCAGTGTGCAGACTGCGTGAGACGATGCCTTCGGAACCCACAAAGGCCCATATGGAAGAGCCCAGCCCAACCCTGTCTAGGACTTCCCAGCCCCACTTCTGCCTAGTCCATTCTGGTTATGCTATACTTCCGTACTGTGCACTCCACTCATCCATAAGCTCTCCCAGTTCTCATATACAACCTCCTTCAAAACCTACTCCTTTCCTGCCCTCCATGTCAAACTTTCAGTGGCTGGCCCTATCTGATGACTCAACCACACAGTCATTTAGCACAAGCTCACCCACTAGCTTTATGCTGGTGGCTATGCTGCCTGGCACAGAGGAGATGGTGTATGAACATAGGAAGATGAGCTGCCCATATACTTTATGGCTACCCATTTTGTTGCCACACTAAGCTTATACACTTCTCCAAATGAGAAGAGAAGGAAGCAGCGTGCAACTGAATGTTTCCTGATCTATGCAGCAGTTAACAGTAATGTGGGTACCATGGAATGGTGAGACCACAAAAAGGGGTGCTTCTCAATGAGACTCTTACCAGGAAGAATTAGAATGACTTGAGAAAAGTGCTTGGATGAGAGCATCCAGGCCCAGGGTCAAGCATACCTTACCCACAAGTACATACCCACAGTAAGGCTGGCTGGTCCAGTCCAGTTCAGTCATGCACTGCTTTTTAGCAAATGACAGCTGAGAAGACAGACTATGCAACTGTCAAGACTGAATGGCCCCAGAAACATCTGCCTTGGGATTTCTTGATACCATCCCGAATACCTTCTGTCCCCAGCACAGTATGCAAATGGCATTTGTCTATATGATGAATGGAAAGCAGCTGTCCTTACTGACTATGTGAGAACACAGGGTGTTGCTAGGTGCTACTCACACCACAGTGCTTCACTCTCACAAGTGAATCAGCTTTCAGTGAGATGCACTTTAGTTTCATTAATAGAGAAGAAGCTTGGCCTCCTTCATCCCAGAGAACCAGGATGCCATGCATCCCAGTTTGCCCAGTTCACTCCCACTTCCTCTCTTTAACTTAATAATGCCCGGTTTACCCTCAAAACAGATTATAAACATTATAGCCCCTCCCTGAGAACTTCTCAGAAGTCCATAGAAGTCACCTACAGAATGTGTGACACCTCCCCAGTTCCAACCCACTTCTGAAAAGATACAAAGACTTTACCCAAAATGTTCTGGGGCCACACTGTGTGCTCTTGTGAACACACTGAGGTGGCTTAATAATAGTAAATAGTTAGTATTTGAGATAGCTTCACAATAATAATAGTATTCGAGACAGCTTCAGAATAAAGTCAGGAGTCTCTCAATCAGCTGGTATCCCAGAATGAACAGCTTATAGAGCAGCCACTGTGCTAGTCACTGTATACCCACAGTTACTTTTACCTCTGCAAGGGAGTGATCATTATTATTCTAAAAATGCATATGATAACAACAACAATAGTGTCGAACATTTACTGAGCATTGCTTTGTGCTGATACTGTTCTAAGAGCCTTTTTTGTATTGGTACACTGTATACTCATAACAAGACAAGCAAGTGGGTCTCACTTGACACTGAGACACAGAGAAATTAATGATCTTACCCCCACCTTACTCTGCTAATAAGGAGCAGAACTGGCTCAGCACCTGCCCCCTAAATCACTACACTACAGTGGACCAATTCACAAGTGATATCTTGAAATCCACAGACACCTGACTGAATATGTGAAACTAAGCACATTTCCCACCAACTACCTCAGGTACACAGAGTCCACTAAGCACTATGGACACTCAGAGAAGGCCAAGGCCCAGTGGGCACCAGTAATCCCATCCCTGCCACTATGTCCCTTATTCCATCTCCTCTTCTCCCTGGGCACAGAGACAGTAGCTCCGTAAACATCCCTATATACAAACCTGTTAAGGCCAACCTTCCCTTACTCATCCACCAAGGCTGCCACAGTCACTGCCAAAGGACACCTGGAGAATTTTCTGCAATAAGGCTCGCATTCTATAAGTTGATCAGAGATTGTGTTGCACAGTTTGTGCATTTGTTGAAACTCCTGAGTTTTGTGCTAGGGATTTGTGCCCTCATGATATAAATTTCACACCCCCCAAAAACACAAATCTAGTTAATGATATATACACAAGTGTGTAGGAGTGAAGTGATGTCTATAGCTTACTTTGAAAAGCATGAAAAATAAAAAGATAGAAAGAGACCTAACATATTCTATATGGCTTAAATAGGTGGCCATGACAAGTCTTTCGATTTTTCTCTATGTTTGAAATGTTTCACAACAAAATATTAAAAATAAATTGCAAGTCTTGGATCCCACAGAGGCCCAAACTCAATGACTGGTCAGCCTATTTGGAGTTTGGCCAAATGGTTCCTATCACTCAAGTGACCAAAAGAAAGCAGCTTAATATTTATCTCAGGGTTGTTCATGCCTTTGTCAGAGAATGCAAAACTGGTGGTGCAGGTTCTAAATCAAGGAAAAGTTTAAAAGCTGTAGTAAAAATAGCTATACCTATTAACTTATAAATCTCTCTGTGCTTGTTTTGTGTTGAATGAATCAAATTATAACTTGGGAAATTATTATTACAGGTACTGGAAATAACTAGATGCAATTTTTTTCCAGCTCAATAGGTATAACTGACAAATAAAATTGTATACATTTAAGGTGTACAACATGATGTTTTATGTCTACATTGTAAAATGATTACCACAATCAAGATAATTAAAATATCCCTCACCTCACATAGTTACCTTTTGTGTGTGGGTGTTAAGAAGACTTAAAATCTTCTCTTAGCAAACTTCAAGTACACAATACAAGATTGTTAACTAAAGTCCCCCAAGCCATATATGAGATACCTGGAACTTTTGCATCTTATAATTGAAAGTTTGTTCCCTATGACCAATATCTCTCCAATTCTCCAATCCCCCAGCTCCTGGCAACTACCATTCTACTCTCTGCTTCTATGAGTTTAGCTATTTAGATTCCACATATAAGTAAGATCGTGAATATTTGTCATTCTGTGCTGGCTTATTTCATTTCACATAATGGCCTCCAGGTTCATCCATGTTGCTGTAAATGGCAGGGTTTCCCTCTTTTGAAAGAATGTCTCACTCAGTACATTTGTACTACTATAACAGAATACCTGAGACTGGGTAATTTATTTAATTTTTAAAAATTTCTCAAGTTTTGGAGGCTGGAAGTCAAAGATTAAGGCAGTGGCAGGTTTGGTGTCTGATAAAAACCCTCTCTGAGTCCTCACATTGCACCAAGAGCAAAAAAAGCAAAAGGGACAAATGCCATGTCCTCACATGACAAAAAAATAGAATCGAGCAAACAACTCCCTCAACCCCATACATAGGGGCCCTAATCTCATTCATGACTCAATAACCTCCTAAAGACCCCACCCTTTAATACTATCACATTGGTGATTAAGTTTCAACACATGAATTTAGGAGGACATTAAGACCATAGCAATTTCATTTTTCATTCATCCATTGACAAATACTTAGGTTGTTGCCAATTTCTTTTTTCATTCATCCAATGACAAATACTTAGGTTGTTGCCGTATCTTGGCTATGGTAAATAAAACTGAAACGAATATGGAGGTGCATATATCTCTATGAGGTGTTAATTTCGTTTCCATTAATATATACCCAGAAGTGATATTGCTGTATCACCTATTTTATTTTTAGTTTTTTGATGAGCCTCCATACTGTTTTCCATAATGGCTGTATCTATACATATTCCCACCAACAGAGTATGAAGCTTCTTTTTTTTCAGCATTCTCACCAACATTTGTTATATTTTGCCTTTTTGATAAGATCCATTCTAACAGGTATGAGATGATATCTTATTTTAATTTGCATTTGTCTGATGATCGATGATGTTAAGCATCATATACCTGTTGGCAATTTGTATGTTTTCTTTGAAGAAATGTCTACTCAGGTCCTTTGCTCGTTTTTTAATTGGGTTATTTGGTTTCTACTGTTTTTTTTTTCTGTTAAGTTGTTTGAGTCCTTTATGTATTTTGGGTATCAACTCTTATCAGATGAATAGTTTGCAAATATTTGTTCCCATGGGCTGTCTTTTCACTCTGTTGACTGTCTCCTTTGCTGTATAGAAGTTTTTTGATGTGATATAACCTCATTTGTCTATTTTTGCTTTTGCTATCTGTACTTTTGGGGTCATATCCAAAAAAAAAATCATTACCCAGACCAATGTCAAGAAGTTTTTTCCCTATGTTTTCCTCTAATAGTAGTTTTATAGTTTCTAGTCTTAACCTTTAAGTCTTTAACCCATTTAAGTTGATTTTTGTATATGATGTGAGATAAGGATACAATATCATTCTTCTGCATGTGGATATCCACTTTCTCCAGTGCTGCTTATTGAAGAGACTATCCTTTCTCTAGCGTGTGTTCTTGGTACCCTTGTCAAAGATCAGTTGACCACAAATGTATAGATTTATTTCTTGGCTCTCTGTTCTATCCCATTGGTCTACATATCTGTTTTTTGCCAGTACCACACTGTATTGATTACTGTCGTTTTGTAATATATTTTGAAATCAGGAAGTGTGAAGACTCCAGCTTTGTTTTTTCTGTCTAAGACTGCTTTGGCTATTTGGGGTATTTTGTGATTCCATATGATTTTTAGAATGGTTCTTCCTATTTCTATAAAATTATCATTGGAATTTTGATAGGCATTGCATTGATCCCGTAGATCACTTTAGTGTAGTATGGACATGTGTGCATATACATATGTAAGACGTATGTATATATATACACATTTTGATGTATGTATATCATCCATGGTTTTTGATTTGTAACTCCCATAGCCCATGTTACAGTCTTTTGTCATAATGTTGGGTGTGTTAGGTCTCAGAAAATAGAACCTCTCTAATCATCTAGGCCTTCCTTCACCAAGGCAAGACTCTAATCTTACCCTGTCATTTTGCTGTAAGCCACAAGACCTTCATTCTAGAGAAGGTCCCACCCTATGCCCTGGGGGAAGGAATGCTGACATCATGAAGTGTCCATAAAAACCCAAGAGGTCAGGTTTTAGAGGACATCTAGACAGCTGAACATGAGGAGGTTCCTGGAATGTGACACACCCAGGGTGGGCATGGAAGTTCCATGCCCCTTCCCCGAAACTTTACCCCATGCATCTCTTCATCTGTATCCTTTGTAATACCCTTTATAATCAATCAGTAAACATAATTTATGAAATGTAATTTATTCTGTGATCCACTCCAGCAAATTAAAGTGGGGATCACAGGAACCCCAACTTGAAGCCCGTCAGTCAGAAGTTACAGAGACCCAGACTTGTAACCAATATCTGAAGTGAAGAGGCAGTCTTAGGGACTGAGCCCTCAACTTGTGGGATCTGATAGTGTAGGAATTCAATTGGAGGACACCACACCCAGTTGGTGTCTGCTGCAGTAGTTGACTGCTTGCTTGATAGTGGGGAGAAAGGCTTTCAACTTTTCACCATTGAGTATAAAGTTATGAGTTTGTCATATGGCCTTTCTTGTGTTGATGCATACTTCTTCTACACCTATTTATTAAAAGTTGCTACAAAAAGATACTGAATCTGTCAAATCCTTTTACTGCATTGATACAGTTTTGTTTTCCTCTCCTAATCTCATGTTGAAATGTGATCCTCACTGTTGGAGGTGGGGGCAAGTAGGAGGTGATTAGTTCAAGGGAGTAGATTCCTCAGGAGCAGCTTGGTGCAGTTCTCACAATAATAAGTTCTCTATTAGTTCACACCAGAACTAGTTGTTTAAAAGAGCCTGGTGCCTCCTCCTCTCTCTCTCTCTTTCAACTGATGTCTGACATGGAGGGAACTCTTAGGGGCTTAGCCCTCCTGAGCCCTCAACTTGTGGGATCTGACACCATCTCCCTGCAGATAGTGTCAGAACTGAATTGGAGGACATTCACTTCCACCATGTAACATGTTAGCTCCTCTCACCTTCTGCCACAAGTAAAAGTTTCCTGAGGTCTTACCATAAGCCAAATAGATGCAAGTGTCATTCAGAATTATAAACCAAATAAACCTCTTTTATTTATAAATTACCCAGCCTCACATATTTCTTTATAGCAATACAAAACAAACTAAAACATGCATGTATTAAGAAAATCATTTAATTTTTCTCCATTCTGCTAATGTAATACATCACATTTATTGATTTGCATGTGTTATGTTGAACAATCCTTGCATCCAAATAGTAAATCCAACTTGATCATAGTGTATGATCTTTTTAACGTGCTGTTGAACTTAGTTTGTTAATATATGGATGAGGATTTTTGCATCTATTTTCATCAGGGATATTAGCCTGAAATTGCAATTTCTTGCAGTGTTATGCCTTTTTTATCGCCTCATAATATGAATGTGGAAGTGTTTCCTTCACTTCAAACTTTTGGAAGAGTTTGAGAAGGACTGGCATTAATTCTTTAAATATTTGGTAGAATTCCTGGGCTTTACTTTGTTGGAACGTAATTGATTGCTAATTCAATCTCCTTCTCACTATTCAGATTTTTCTATTTCTTCACGATTCAATTTTGGTAGGTTATATGTTTCTAGAAATGTATCCATTTCTTCTAGGTTATTCTATTTGTTGGTGTATAATTGTTCACAGTATTCTCCTACAATCCTTTGTATTTCTGTGGTATGAGTTGTAATGTTTCCTTTTCCATTTATAATTTTTTGTCTTGTTTTTGTTTTTGAGTTAGAGTCTCATTCTGTCACCTAGACTAGAATGCACTGGCACAATCATGGCTACTGCAGCCTCGACCTGCTAGGCTCCAGCAATCCTTCTACCTCAGCCTTCTGAGTAGCCAGAACCACAGGGGCATGCCACCATGCCCAGCTAATTTTTTTTTTTTTTTTAATTTATTGCAGAAACAAGGTCTCACCAAGTTGTCTAGGCTGGTCTCAAACCCCTGGGAATCAGCAATCCTCCTGTCTCAGCCTGCCAGAGTACTGGGATTACAAGCATAAGCCACTGCTCCTGGCTTTTCATTTATAATTTTTTTGAGTATTCTCACTTTTTTTTTCTTGTTAGACTAGCTAAATGTTTATCAATTTTGTTTATCTTTTTTAAAAAATCAACTCAGTTTTTTCTTTTTTTTTTTCTATTTCTTTTCTAGTCTCTGTTTCATTTACTTCTGTTCTAATTTATATTATTTCCTGCTTTCTGCTAACTTTAGGCTTAGCTTATTCTTCCTTTTCTAGTTCCTCAGGGTGTAAAGTTAATTTATTTACAATCTTTTTCCTTAACATAGGCATTTTCACTATAAACTTTCCTCTTATAACTGCTTTTGTTGCATCTCATAAGTGTTGGTATGTTATATTTCCATTTTCAATTGTCTCAAGATAAATTTTTATTTCTCTTTAATTTCTTCTTTAACCTATTTGTTGTTCAAAACTGTGATGTTTAATTTCCACATATTTGTGCACTTTCCTTCTGTTATTTATTCCTAGTTTAATACCACTGTGGTCAGAAAAGATACTTATGTGATTTCAATCCTCTTGAATTTGTCCTGGAGAATGTATATCCTGAAAAATGTATATCCTATTGCTGTGGATGCAATGGTTTATCTATATCTGTTAAGTCCATTTAGTCTATAATGTTTTGCAAGTCCACTATCTTCTTATTGATTTTCATCCAGATGAACCATTCACTGTTAAAAGTAGGGTAGTGAAGTTCCTTATTATTATTGCACTACTGGGTATTTCTCTCTTTAACTTCCATTAATATTTGTTTTATATATTTAGTTGCTCTGATATTGGATACACATACTATATTCACAATTGCTACATCTTCTTGATGAATTGATCCCTTTATCATTACATCATGACCTTCTTTGTCTCCTGTGACAGTTTTTTAACTTAAAGTCTACTTTGTCTGATATAAGGATAGCAATTCCTATTCCCTTTTGCTACCATTTGTGTGAAATATATTTTTCCATCCCTTCACTTTTAGCCAATGTGTGTGTCCTTAAAGCGAAAGTGAGTCTCTTAGGCAGCATATTGTTGGACCTTGCTATTTTAATACGTTCAGTCACTCTTTGTTTTTTGATTGGAGAATTTAACCTATTTACATTTAAAGTAATTGTGGTAGGTAAGAACTTAACTATTGTCATGGCTAGACACAACATGACCTAGTCCACCTGTCAAAGTTATTTTGGAACTCTTTTTCTGGAACAGTCATTAGAGCTGTCATCATAATTACCCTTGATGTCCTGAATGTCATCAAAATGTCTTCCTTTCAATATTTCCTTTATCTACAGGTAAAGAAAAATGTCCTTGGGGGCCAGAGTAGAGAGGGTATTCCAATACAGTCATATGTTTACTGGCTAAAAACTCCCTCACAGACAGTGATGTGTGAGCTGGAGCATTGTCATGATGCAAGAGCTCCTTCTGGATCATTTTTGCACACACCTTTCTCATGCCAAGATTTTCAGTTAAGACTTTCCTACCTGTTTCTCAGTTGATTTTTTTTTTTGGTCTGCTATGCTTCTCACAGTCAGTTAACAATTTTGACACACAATGAACTTCTGCAATGTTTTTGTCAGTTCTGCTCACTCCTGGTCACCCTGACCTCTCTTCATCAGTGATGCTTTCCCTCCCTCAGAAAAATGTTTAATCCATTTGTACACTGCTGTTTTCTTCATGGCATTATCCCCATAAACTTGAACTAACATGGCCCTGATTTCACTTCCACTCTTGCCAAGTTTAACAAGAAATTTATTGTTTGTTTGTTGCTCTAATCCAAACTCCGACATTCTCATGATGACAGCTGTGATGACCATTCTAGAGTTCCAAAATTGCTTTGACGGGTGGACTAGGTGCTGGTGGTGCCTAGTTCCCCAGAGGGAGTACCTCAAAGGTGACCATAATGATATTCAGCAATGAGGTGTGTAGCACTTTTTCTAGGATGAGTTTGTCAACTTAATTGTCAGACCTCATATACTTTTACCAGTGAGTATTAAACTTTTATGTTTTCATGTGACTAATTAGCATTCTTTCATTTCAACTTAAAGAACTCCCTTTCATATTTCTTTTAAAGTAAGTCTAGCAGTGGTGAAATTCCTCCATTTTTGCTGGTTTGAGCAGGTCTTTAACTCACTTCCATTTCTGAAGGACAGTTTTGCCAGGTCTAATATACTTGGTTGACAGGTTTCTTCATCAAAAAATTTTACTACTTTGAATATACCATCCTACCCACTCCTGACCTACAAGGTTTCTGCTGAGAAATCACTTAGTCTTATGACATTCCTGTGTATGTGATAAACTGCTTTTCTGTTGCTACTTTCAAAATTGTTTGTCTTCGACTTTTTAACAGTTTAATTATATTGTGTCTCAGTGTAGCCTTTTTTATGTTCAACCTGTTTGTGGTCCTATGGGCTCCTTGAGTCTAGATGTCTAATTATCTCCTCAGATGTGGGAAGTTTTCAGTTATTATTTCAGTAAGCATCATTTCTGCTTCACTCTCTCTGTCTCTGTCACTCTGTCTATCTCTCTGTGTCTTCTCTGAAACTCACAAAATGCATACACTGGTTTACTTAATGGTGCCCCATAAATCCCTTAGGTTTTCTTCCTTCTTTTTCATTCTTTTTCCTCCTCTGATTGGATAGTTTCAAATAACCTGTCTTCAAGTTTGCTGATTCTTTATCCCGCTTGTTAGAGTCTGCTATTGAACCTCTCTATCATATTTTTTAGTACAGTCATTATGTTTTGCAGCTTCAAAATTTCTGTTTGATTCTTTTTTATGATTTCTGTCGCTTGTTGAACTTCTTATTTTGTTCATGTGTTGTTTTCCCAATTTAGTTGTGGTATCTGTTTTCTCTTGTAGTTCACTCAACATTCTTAAAACAATTCTTCTGAATTACTCGCCAGGAAATTTGTGGATCTCCATTTCTTTAGAATTAGTAATTGAAAAATGATTGTGTTCAGTTGATTGGGTCATGTTTCCTTGATTTTTCATGTTCACTGAAGTCTCACATTGCTATCTTTGCATTTGAAGCAATAGTCACCTTCCATGGTCTTTACTGACTGGCTTAGGAAGAGAAAGATCTTCACCAGTCAGTCTTGCTAGAGATTCTAAGGGTCTCTCAGACCTTTCCTATGGATGCATCCACTCCTCTTGTTCCCTCTTAGGATTGTATGCCTTATCTCTATTCCAAAAGACAGGCCAGGTGCCAAGAAGCTCCCATTTATTTTTCTTAGGGCAGTGCTCAGACGTGTTCAAGGAGCTTCAAGTCAACTGTCTACGCATGTTCATGCACAACATGCAGAGGCTCACATACTGTCTACAGAAGTGCCAAGGGGGTACCAGCTGCAATGGGAGGAACAAGCAGAGTGCTAGGGGCACACATGGGTTAGTACAGAGTGTCTGCAGGTAATGTATCCTTGAAGTTTGCAGACAGGCTTCTTGGTGACGTTCACAAGGCAGTTAGTAGAAACTGCAGCCCTTTGCTGAGTTCCATGCCCTGACTGCTGTGAGCCCTGCCCCCTTTCCCTGCTTCTATTCCTCTATGCTAATTCCTTCAGTGTTCTGGGTAGAGTGAGAAAAAAGCGGGCTTCTTGGACAGCATCCCATATGGCTAGAGAAACTGGACATTCATGATACTGTTACTTTCCCCTGTGAGAGAAATTGAGGGCCACAGGGGTCTTTCTTGGCACTGAGCTATGCTGCCTTAGGGGAAGGGCACCATGGGTATAGTAAAACTGTTCTTCTAACTTCCTTAATGTGTCTATTCTTGGATTTTTTTGCTCCAACGGGTGTTGAGACCTCTCCACTGGACTCCTGCACTACCATAAAGGTACTCTGATCTATGAGTGTTTATCAAAATTGGTGTTACTATAGGGAGGACGAGGGCTGAAAACTTCTATCTCACTATCTAGCTGACATACTTATCCCCAGTGTGCTTTTTATTCTGGGATTTTCTTATACCACTGAGCCTCTTCCATATTTTATTCATCCCCACAGTCTGTATTCATTCATCTTAAACAGGAGTTCTGCACCTGCTCCCCTTGGATGGGATTGAGCCTACTTCAGAGCCTAGGGACATAGAAGGTCTAAATGAAATTTAAATAATGAAATGCTACTAAGTTAAAAAATTTTAAGTTGGGAAGAATGTGAGGAAAAGAAAATAAATGAATAAATAAATGTTAAGGCACCTGGCAGACAAAGTGGAGATGAAAACCCAAATCCTCTCCACTGACAAGACCTTGCATCCTGGCTCATGGCTGCTTCAACCCCCAGAAGAAGTGCCTTTGTCTGTTAGCTCAGACACCTGCTAGTCACCCTAAACCAAGGCTCTAAAAAAACTAGAACTTTCACTGCTCTAGAGTCACCTTCATACCTTTACTCCCATTGCTTCTTCTGAAATACCATTCCCTTGTCGCTCTACTTACTCAAACTCAACCTGTCTGCTCAGTTGTCACCTCCTTAAAAATGTTCTGATAACTCCAGCTAGATATGTTCCTCCCTCCTTTGAACAGTCATCCTTTATCAGTTGCGAGCTTGAATCCTATCCCCTCCATGAGTCATGGAACTCCTTAAGGACAAGGACAGTTAGCATAAAGCACTTCAGGCAAGGCAGCTTGAGCCCAGTATAAGAATGCGCTGTGGATCTATTAAAAAGATACCTGCATGTGCATGTTTATTGCATCATTATTTACAATAGCAAAAACATAAAACCAACCATGCTGCCCATCGAAAGAGGACTGGATAAAACAAAAATGTGGGCCGGGTTCATTGGCTCAGCCTGTAATCCACGCTTTGGGAGGCTGAGGTGAGTGGATTGCCTGAGCCTGCGGGTTCGAGACTTGCCTGGGCAACTTGGCGAGACCTCATCTCTTCAATAAATCAAAAAATTAGCTGGGCATGACAGCGCACACCTGTAGTTCCAGCTACTTTGAAGGCTGAGGTGGAAGGCTCGCCGGAGCCCAGCGGGTCAAGGCTGCGGTGGCGGGAGCATGCCACTGCACTCCAGTCTGGGTGACAGAGTGAGACTCCAACTCAAAAAAATTAAAAAAAAACAAAAATGTGGTACATATACACAATAGAATATTATGTAGCCATAAAGAAGGACAAAAGTATGAACTTCACAGCAACTTGATGGACTTAGAGGCTATAATACTGAATGACCTATCTCAGAAAGAACTGAGAATCACATGTTCTCACGCATAAGCAGACCTTGAACAACTATTATAATACTATAAGAAAGGGATTGGCAGTAGTGGGAAACTGCCAGGGGTGGGGGGGCACACCTCATCAACAAGGGTATCTGTATAATGAGCATTTTTGTATACCTAACCCTGAATTGTACTCCCTGTATTTAAAATTAAAAAAAAAAAAAAAAAGTGCTGTGGGACTCAGGAGAGGACAAGAGGACACTGTGCCTGCATGTGAGGAGATGGTAATCCATGCTGATTTTTAGCTGCCAACACTGAAAGACCCTCAAATGGTCAAAGGTAGCCTAGCAGTTGCCATGACTCATTTTCAGGCTCTCTTGAGTCTGGTCTGTATAATTGTGAGTTCTCCACCCACAGTTCAACTATGTCTAAGACAGTGCCTTACCTGTGACCTTCAGTCGAAACAACTTAAGCTTCCTCTGGGTATGGTCAACAGAGTAAAAAATCATATTAGTGTTTTTACACATTGCAAATTAGGATTCTAAAGATTGCCTAGTCATCAAATATGTAAAATTAAGGCCTAGATAAAGTGAGATGAACTCATATGTATTTTCCTACTAACCTGACAATTTTAAATCATAGCCTTAATTGAGTTTAGGCCTCCTAGTCAGGAGAGACCTAACCTTCCCTCTTCCTGGACCTGGTCAAGCCTCCCGGCCCTTGCCCAGTTTGACAGGGCCTCAGAATGCATGTGTATTTTGCTCTCTAAGGCTTCTGTTTATACTCATATTCATCCCACAAGAGGAACCCCCATGCAGCTTAGCCAGGAATGGACACTACCCGTCCTTCTCTGACCCTGTTCTATCCCTTCTTTCTCACACTCCACAGAGCCAAATGGAAATGAAATGAAAGAAAGCAGCATTATAGTAGTGCCTGCTGGTAAACATCTCTGTCCAGTGAAAACAGAGCTATTCAATTACTTTAGTAACTTGTTAGCAGATATTCAGAAATTAGCCAAATAGTCATAATTTATTTCAGCAGAACAAGAAAAAAAAACCTTTTTAAATAAATCTATTTATTTAAATATTAAAATAATTTATTAAATGGACAACATATTTTCAAAGAAAACATACCCTTTTCCATAACTTTCTGGGATGCAATTAAGAAGAACATGAGGCTGGGCTCGGTGGCTCAGCCTATAATCCCAGTACTTTGGGAGGTCGAATTCAGTGGATTGCCTGAGCCCGTAGGTTCCAAGACCAGCCTGGGGAAACTCGGCGAGGCTTCATCTCTACAATAAATAAATAAATAATTAGCCGGGCATGGTAGCACGCGCCTGTAGCTCTGGCTACCTGGAAGGCTGAGGCAGAAGGATCATTGGAGTCCAGCAGGTCGACGCTGGGGTAGCTATGAGCATGCTACTGCACTCCAGCCTGGGTGATGGAGTGAGACTCCAACTCAAAAAAAAGAAAAAAAAAAGAAAATAAACACGAGATTTCTAAAGAAAGACAACGTGAATTCTCTGTACTCGGGCCTACGACTCCTTCTCTGGATCTGCCCCCTTTGCTCCCTGGCCTCCAGTTCAGCCCTTCCTTGTCACGGTACACAGGATGCACCTCAGATACAAGGGCAAAATCAGACCAGACATCCTACCCAAACCCTGCCTCTCTCTGGGCACCCACCACTTTCTATGACGTGAAGCCCAGGAATTGACTCAAAAAGAAAAGGAATTAGACACAGCACATTAGAAGGCTGAGGCAAGAGGATTACTTGGGCCCAGGAGTTCGAGACCAGCTTAGGTAATATAGCAAGACCTCGTGACTACCAAAAATCAAAATATTAGCTAGGCATTGTGGCACATGCCTGTATAGTCCCAGCTACTCAGAAGGCTGAAGTAGAAGGATCACCTGAGCCCAGGAGGTCAAGGCTGCAGTAAGTCATGACCATGCCACTGCACTACAGCCTGGGCAACAGAGTGAGACCCTGACTCAAAAGAAAAAAAGAAAAGGAATAATAGAAATACTGACTTGCCTCCCTAAAATGCTCTCAACTGAGTCATTATCCCACCCAGAAAGACACAATAATAATGAGGGAGAAAAGAAAGAAAAAGAGGATCTTCCAACATAAATAACACCAAACAGCAAGTTTTAGTGAAATCAGCTAATTTTCATATTTAAAATAGTCCAACACTATAGCTTGTCCTTCACTTTACTGACTGCCACAATGATCTACTGCCTCTTCTCTTTCAAATGGATTGCCAAACAGCTTTTTATCGGGGATTTCCTCTAAAAGGCAATTGGAGGTTCCTGCAACACAGTTTATAGGTGCATTGTTTCCATTTATTTTAATTTTATTTATAGCCTTCTGCCCAGAGCCTGTTGAGCACAGGCAGCTATAAATCAAAGATCACAAACACTGTGCTGCTTTGTACCTCTGTTGATGTTCAAATATCAGGGAATTGTTTGGTAAGCGCTAATATGAATACTAATTACTTTTTCAATCAGACCATGGGTGCAAACCACTTAAAAAAAACTGCATTAAAAAAAATTTCATTATATGCTAGATATGATCTTGAAGCAAAGGACACTAGAATTGGTCCTACTTGGGAAAGAATACAATAAAGCTGCAGAGAAGCATGTGCTTATACTCTGAGTCTGGGAGCTTAATTGCAGGTTCAGTCTCTCTGGATGACCCGAGGGCAAGTTTGTTGACCTCTACCGGCCTCAGTTCCCTCAACTATTAAACAAAATAGTAGCAAAGAGAATCCACTCTGGAGAGTTGCTAGAAATCCAATGAGAGACCACAGATACTTCTGGAACAATGCTGGACAGACACATAGCAGGCCCTCAATGTCAGCATCCTGCCTCCCATGGAAATGTGGGGGGTGGGCTCTGTCATTCTTCTCTATTCCTCCCCCATACATGCCCACAGGATCATCTCATTCACCACCATCTCATTTCTAATGGTGCCACAACCCAGTGTCAAACGCTAAATGCCTTAGGCCTGCCCAATCCGCTCCTTCCCTTGTGACCTCTTAGATGAGATCAGTACCATCTACCCTGATGCCAAAATCCGACATTACTCACTGCCAACACTGGGGCTCCCTCATGCTGCCAGTCGCCAGAAATACCTCACAAGGCTTTTCTTTCTTCACCACTCCTACTATAACAGCTTGACCCTCAGCATGTCCTCCCCTAGAATGGCCCCGAATCTAGCCTCACATTTCCACAGAATGAACTTTCTAAAAAGTATAAATATGATCACATTACTTCCCTGATTAAAATCCTTCAAACACCCTGGGTGATAGTCTATATCGCTGTTCTTAAAGAATTATATCCCTATAAAAGGAGTATATATTTCTGTTCCTTCATGTTGTGTTTGGCCAGGTGTCGTCGGTTGGCCAACAGAATATGAGTAGATATGACACATACTGTGTTCTGGCAAAGCTCTAAGAGGCACTGAGGGCTTCCACCAGTCCCTTGCTTCTGCTCTGTGCCACAGAATAGTCCCAGATAGAGTCTGCCCTTTCCAGCTAGGACATGGAATGAGGAGACACACAGAACTACCCCCAGCTTACAGTCTACACATAACATGGAGCCCTGTGATTTCCAGTCCTGGAAGATTTGAGGGTTGTTAGTGAAGCTGCAATGACTGCTCTGTCATTTATTGAGAACAGGACCTTCTGGAGGCTCGTGGGGGCAATGGGAAGCAATGTGGGTGAAGAGAGAAAGTCACGTGTAAAGAGCAGTCACTCTCAGAGCTGGCAATCAAGGGGCTTCATAAAGCAGATCATCCATCACTCCTGGCCTGCTTCCAGTCGCTTGCCGTATCGTCCCCACATATCTCTGCCTTGGGTGCAGCTCACCTGACACCCATAATACCCTTGCCTAACTCCACACCTTTCTAGCCCTGTTGCACCATCAGCTACTGAGAAACTGTCTCCACTTTGGATCCTTTCCTAACCCAGGGCTCTGCATTCACCTCGTCGGGCGTACACACTGCATCTCTGACTAACCTGCAGCACCTTGGGAATGGAGCCTGTCTTATTTTCCTTTGTACCCCCTGTTCTTTCATGGTGCCTAGCACTGAGGAAGCACTGAATCTGTTATCGTGTGTGTTTTTTTTTTTTAAGATTTCCATTGTTTAGAAATACCAAAACATGCTTCTCATCAAATGGTTTCACATAGCACTGAACTTCAAAGCTCTGGTCTCCAAACAGGAAGAGAGCCAATTTTGGAAAGAGAGGCTAGAGATAACCTCAGAAATCTATTGAGGAGACTAGGAGCCCAAAGACCTTTTGGAGGCATAGAAACACCATCGCGATGAATAATAGCTGCATTATCATTCCCTACCTTGGGCAAACAGGCCATTGTAAATGCTTATTTTATGACTCAGTCTTTCATAAATTATGCAGTAAGATTCTCTTAACTTGGCTTTTCTCTGGCCTTCCAGATGCAGTATTAATTTGGCAGCAATGTTAAGTAGATGTATTCTCTTCCTGCTAGTAAGTCAGTTAGAAGAGTTTTGTCCCTAAGCAGCAGACCCAGAGATGACTTCATGAATGTTAGGAAGCACAGGAAGAGAGAAAAGACAATAGGCCCACTCTTCACCAAATCCCCAGTCATCAAGTCATGAAGAAGGGTCAAAAAAAACAAAGCCACAAAGAAGAGATGCTATTTGATTCAAGACTTGGAGAATGCACAGGAATGAAGGAGGGGAACCCCCACAGTATGGGCAGAAACAAGGAGGCTTTGGTGAAGACAGGCATAGGGAGAACACTATACAAGAACAGTAGCCCCTGGGTCAGATAATCTGGGCTGTGACCTTGGTGAGCACATGACCTCGGGGATTTTGTTTACTGTATAAGTGCCTCCAGTTCCTCATCTGAAACAAGGACAGTAATAGCCCCTGCCACATAGGTTTTTGGAGTATGAAATAAGATGTGTGAAATCACCACTCAGAAAAGTGTCTGGCACATAGAAAATATGTTCTTGATGAGAGGGCACATCCATGTGTATGTATGTATGTACACAGCTCACTCAAAGAGCAGAGATGATCCCCTGTGGCTAGAGTGACAGTGTGTGGCAAAGAAAAGCCTGACATGAAGCAGAAGGGTAGGCCAAGGCCTAGCAGGGAAGAAGTATAACCTCCTGTCCCAAGCTGAGGAGTTTGGACTTTACGCTGATCTCTGAGGAGGAGCCTAACAGATTCTTAAGCAGAAGGTAGGAGAAGCAGGCTGGTACTTGAATAAGACCACCTGGGGAAGATGGGCAGAAGAGGCAGGAAGAGGCAAGCTGGACTCTCTAAGGCCAGACAGGGGACTCCAAAAGTGGTCCAGACCAGAGATAGGGAGAGTCTGAACTCAAAGAGAGGCAGTGGGAGTGGTCCGGACAGAACCAAACATTAACAACTATGAGGACAACACGCCAATTAAAAGGTTTCCTGCCTTCTTAATCTTTTATGCCTTTGTCTTTCTTCCTGTAGAATTACAAAGCTTGATTTTTTAAAATCACATTTATATATATTTAGCCCATGGAGTTACGAAATACACATAAATCATGCAGAATAAATGTATCCCATTTCTATCCATTCTCTCAAATATTAAAAAAAAAAAATGTAACTTGAGTCCTGACCATACAACAAGAATCTATACTATGTTTAAGGAGGACACAGGGGCACAGAGCAGGCCCCTTGGCTCAAAGTGCTTCTAATCTTAGTGAATGGCACATGGAAGACCCTTAGATGCACAAATCACAAGAACTATCTGCAGTGATACCTTCTGGGGCAATTAAATTGAACAGAGCATGGGTCTAACAGCTGTTTGGGATTGCTTTACAATGGGGGGGCCTAAAGCAGGATGCCTATGCTATACTGTTTGCACAAAGAATTGCAAAGCAGCTTTAACTCTGTTCACAAGGTCTAGGCTAATGTTCTGTACAAATAAAACAACCAAACCCTAGATGAAGTCTTAAGTGCTCCCAGCAGAAAATGCCCCATCATCCTGAGGACCCCAAAGCACTTCACCCAGGCTCTCTCAAAGAAGGAGAAGCCATACAGATTACAACTCAGAAGCCCAACTGAAGCTGAGATCCCACTCAGGATCAGGCCACAGAGGCTGACCAGGCCAATTCATGTCTTCAGATAGAAATGACAAAAGCTCAATCTGGGCAGGTCACCTATGCTGATCAGATGTTCTGTTTGCAGTGAGGCCTCTCTTCGATTCAAAAAGGCTGTCACTTACAAAATACCATTTGCTACACACATGTTCAAAAGGTGAGTCCATGAGAAAGTAAAACAAATTTTGAAGGGGTTCTGGGTGGTTGAAATTTCTTAGGGATAGATAATGTGGGTGATGTGGAGTCACATTTAGATACACAATCTGAACCAATAGTGAATAAAGCCAGTGCCATCAAAAGGACACAGAATGTATTCATTTTCCCCAGCCTATTCATTCGCTGCAGATGAGCCCAGTAAATTCTCGGCCTGCAGATGAGCCCAGTAAATTCTCGGCCTGGCCCCACATTATGACAAGACACCACTGTGTGGTCGATAGTGAACAAAGTGCTCTGAAACGTAAGGAACCAAGATCAGACTTCCCATTCCATTGAAGTCAGAAGCCCAATGTGAGCAGGGGAGGGTCATTGGAATCCAGGAGCCCCCAGTCACTGAGTGGCAGTGGTTATGCATTAAGTACATTGCAGGACACAGATCATGACCAATGAATGCTGCTGAACTATGTCACTTATAAATAGGTCTTGAAGAACATTTTAACATAATTTGCTTTCCAGGCACAAGGAACCCTGTCAATCAACTCTACAACACGATAGAGGAAAGAGTTTCTGTTGACGGCTTTCTGGCAAAGGAAGGAAAACTATTTTACAGTGAGCTAATCTGTCTTACAAAAAAAAAGGAAGCTAAAACCAGATTTACATTTTCATTTATTCATTCAACAGCTATCTGAGTGCCAACTGTGAGCCAGGAACCGTCCTGGACACAGCGACCTGGAGTTACACTCTGGATCAGACAAATGTTTGCCTGGGTGCAAGTCCTGACTCTGCTGCTTGGGCACTATATGACCTTGACAAGTCAACTCTCTGAACCTCATTTTCTCATCTATAAAATGGACATAACATTTACTTCATGGGATGGTAGTGAGAACTAAACGCCAAGCATTCAAGCTGTGTAGGCATCCCATTGACCCTCATGCACAGGCTGCTCCCAGACCCCACCAGCCCTGCTGAGCCTCACCAGGAGTCCCAGGCACTCACGCTCCACCTGCATCCTGACCACCTTCAAGCACAGCAAAACATGAAAAAACCCTCTTAAAAATATATGTAGGCAAGACATACACCATCATAAAAAAACTTGCCCAGAAAATTGATGGTAGAAACACAGATGGTCCATAATATGTGAAAAAAAGAAAACGTGATCAAGTCTTAAAAATAGACATATCTTTTGAAGCAATAATTTTACATCTAGTAATTATCCTAAGAAAATAACCAGAGAGAGCAAAGATGTGAACATCAGGATATTTAAGGCAGCATTTAGTGGGGGAAATTTGGAAGGAACAAAGTTTAACAATAGGGCCAAATAAATGTGGTACATCCAAATGATGGAACTCTATGTAGTTATTAAATGTTTGCTTGTAGAAGAATATCCAATCATGGGAAGAGCCATGATTAACTGTTAAGTGAAGAAAGACCATTAAAGTGTTTCATTGTCTAGATGAACTTCTACTTGAAAAATGCTTTTTCATATTACATATTTAATATGTGAGAGTAACTTGTATTTAAAACAATACACTGTAATCTTTTTTGGCAAGTAGGGTATTACATAATTCATATGAATGAAGAGAACAAAGTCCTCTGCATCTCCATATCACTTCCAGCACCCAGTGGTAAAGGGATAGAAGCAGATTCAAATGGCACAGCTGCCACAGATCCCTAAGTCACACCTGGCCTAACAGTGCAGCATGAGCCTGTGGTGTGACACGGATCTGCTCCAGCAATTCAGTGACAGGAGCTGGGGTCCTCAAAGGGGAAAAGCAGCACAAGCAACTGCCACAGGAATGGGTGTGGCAGGAGATCAGACCTCAAGGGAGAAAAAGGTACCTAGTAAGAAAGTCCTGGTGGCAAAAGGAGTGTGTGTGTGTGTGTGTGTGTGTGTGTGTGTGTGTGTGTGTGTGTGTGTGTGCATACACACATAATATATGTGAACATGGATGTTTAGTAGCCAGTTTTAATTTATTACACAACTATATTATCCCCGAGACTCCAAAATGTCAGTAAGGTCTGCTATACACACAAATGTCTTATGTTAGAGAAAAGCGTAGGCAACACCCTTTTTTGTAGCATAAAAAATATGCTAACCCAAAAAGGTTAGCACAAGGAAAAGAGGAGAGCTGAGCAAGCCAGGTCACTCTGGTGTCCCCATCCAGGTGTCTCTCTTGCTAAAGCACACGCTGCTCCCCTCCGCATCCAACTGCCCACTCAGCAGGATTGTTTGGGTGTCCCACCAGCAGCTCAGGCTTTACATGTCCTAAACCAAAGTCTCTCTTTTCTTCTCAAATCTGCTTCTTCTCAAGTCCCCCCATCTCAGTAATGGCCTCACCATACCTCCATATGCTCAGCCACAGCCCTGATGGCCACTCTTGATGGCCCTCTTTCCCTCATCCCTCACACTCAGTCCATCAGCAAGTTCCCTCTCTACAGATTTAAAATATACCCCATTGAATCCCATACTGCTCACTACCTCCTCTGCCACCGCCCACTCCAGTCATCACATGTGCCTCTAACCACACACCATCCTCCTAACTGGTCTTCCTAATACCACAGAAAAGTCAGCGAGATCTTTCTGAAAGCCTAAGTTAGATCATGCCAACCCCTGCTCAAAACCTCGCATTGGCTTTCCACCACAACTAGCATGGAATCTGACCTCCTTCCCACACCCTCAAGAACTCAGTCTGTACCCTGGGCCTTCCCAAGCAGACCTGCCCTTCCCAGGTAAACTCAGATGGCAGGTAGGATATACTAATTGGTACAAACAACAGAAACCAAAATTTAGGTGGTGATAAACAGGTGATTTATTTCCAATGATTTTTTTATATTTTCCAAATTTTCTTTTCTTTCTTTCTTTTTTAAGAGATAATGTCTCACTCTGTTGCCCAGGTTGGAGTACAGTGGCATTTCTTACTTTCAGGTCTGAACCCTTGCCCGCCTCGCTCGTCTCTGAATTCCCTCCTCACTTCACTGCAGCCACAGTGGCCTTCCTGGCAAAGCACATCCACACACTAAGCTCATCCCCACACATTCCTCCTTACAGGGCTCTGCTCCTGAATCATCACGTGGCTGACTTTTTCTCATCTTCAGATTTCAGTTTCAGTGTCATTCTATTAGAAGGACCACCCTGATCACATTCTAAGCAGCCCCTCCTCTGCCCTACACTGTCCAGTACAGGAGTCTGAGCCACAGTGGCTAAGGGTTGGCCAAAACGTGGCACAGCTGAAATGTGCTCTAAGTAGGAGACACACTCCAGACTTCAAAGACTTAGTACCAAAAAGTGAGGGTAAGTTATCTTATGAATACCTTTTATATCAGTTACATATTGAATTTATAATGTGTTATGATAATATAGTGTATATGTTGGATTAAAAAATAAAATATATTACTAAAACAAATTTCACTTGTTTTTCATACTTTCTTAACACAGCTACCAGAACACTTTAAATCATACACGGGGCTGGCAGCACCTGTGTTATCTGAGTCACAGCCCCACTGTCCATGCCACCTGTGTGCTGCCAGGGTCAGATATGCATTTGCAGCGCCTGCTGGTCCTGGTCACTGCCATATTCCCTGCTGCTGTGATAGCACCTGACACATGGCAGGCTTTTAGATCAGAAGTACCAAGGGCTGATTAAATTACATCAAGAGTTCAGGAAAGGGCAGGTAAGCAGAGCCAGAAGTGACCATGAGAAGAAAACTAAATAGCATCACTAATATTGATCAAGTACTGCCCATGTGCCAGGCGCTATTCTAAGAGGCTTCCTTATGTGGTTTCATTTATTCCTCACCATTAAGTGGCAAGGTTCAAGTCATGCTGTTGGCTGCAGTCTGCATCTTGTCCAGCTTAAACATCAGCAAAGACATTGGTGCAGGCATCCCATCACAGGCACCCCACCACATGGCTTCCCACACCCTCAAGAACTCAGTCTGTACCCTGGGCCTTTCCAAGCAGACCTGCCCTTCCCAGGTAAACTCAGATGGCAGGTAAGATACACTAATATCCAACCACACAAACAACAGAAACCAAAATTTAGGTAGTGATAAACAGGTGATTTATTGCCAGTGATTTTTTAATATTTTCCAAATTTTCTTATCTTTCTTTTTTTTTTTTAAGAGACAATGTCTCACTCTGTTGCCCAGGTTGGAGTACAGTGGCATGATCTGAGCTCACTACAGCCTCAAATTCCTGGGTTCAAGTGATCATCCTGCCTCAGCCTCCTGAGTAGCTCGGATTACAAGCATGAGCCATCAAGTCCAGCTAATTTTTTTTTTATTCTTTGTAGAGACAGAGTCTCGCTATGTTGCCCAACCTGGTCTTAAACTCCTGGCCTCAAATGGTCCTCCTGCCTTGGCCTCCCAAAGTGCTGGGATTCCAGGTGTAAGTCACCGTACTCAGTCCTACTTCCCAAATTTTATGTAATAAACATGCATTACTTATCTAATCAAAAAGTGCTCTATATCACACTTTTGACTAAATCAAATTGGTAACACTGTGGGTTATCACAAATCACTGAGGTTTATGTATTGCCCTGACCTTGGCTTCTTTATAAAGACACTATCAGGGGCCCTTGACCTTATACCTTGTTCTACCACCCAGTTATGAACTTCTTCAAGAGGACAATAAAATGCTCTGAATTTCAAATTACTGTTACCTTCCAGAAGCCTAATGCAGCCAGGTAAGTGTGGCCTCACAGCAAAAGTTATCCACGTAGTTCTGAATGGCCCTGGCACTCTTTTTGCCTTTCCTCACCTCAGAATGGAAGTTTTCCATCCAGGGATTCTGAGGTAACTGGCTTGGGAAGGTCCCCAGGAGACTAGCAATTCCCTCATGTACTGAGCTCACATAACTCTGAGAGCAGGATCCCCATGCAAATGAAACTAGGATCCTTCCTTCGGTGACCTGAGTCCCCACCAGCCCTTCAAGACCAGCTCAAGACCTACTTCATCTGCCAAGCCCAGCCTGACTGGCCCATCTTCCTCTTCAGCTCACCTGTGGCCAAAGTTGACCAAACAATTCCTGGGACACTCAGGAATTGTTACTTCATCCTATCACCTACCACATGGCTAACTCCTCTGTGTACTCCTTAAGGACAGGTACTAACTATTCCCCACCTCACCATGCTGCTGCAAAAGAGCCTACCATGCCTAATAAAAATCAAATATTGTTGGTAGGGTGCTATTCTTGGGTTGGTTTATACTGGAACTAATTCTCATTCAAGTCTTCCACAGAATTTACCTAATCTTATTGGAAAAGAGTAACTTCATTCAGTGCTTAGAGAGCAGTAATAAACTTACTAAAAACAATCGTTTTTGGCTGAGATAAAGAAAAGATTAAACAGACCTAAGATAGAGGTTACTCTTCAGTTTACCAAATAATGACAAAGCATGGTCCTAAGCCAGGCCCGGTACCAAGACCCAGTCCCGGTACCAAGACCCAGTCCCTCCCAGAGATATCTCCAAACCAAAGTATGAGTATGTAGGAACAAGGGAGACCAGCCACAGACAGCTTCCCGTGGGGAGGCACAGGAGACGGTACTGAAGGACAAGAACTGCAGTCTAGAGAGCAAGGTGGGGCGGGAGCAACAGGAGGTCCAGAGCAGACACGGCAGGGCACCACAGCAGGCCAGAGAGGTAGGTAGGCCACCCAAAGACTGAATCCCAAGGGTGAGGGAAAATTTTAAACTGTAAGCAGGGAAACGACACCACCTGCAGGATAAAATTCAAACTGCTTCACCATTCCAGAGCCCCATCCCAGGGCCTGACTGGACCTACCTGACCACAACATGCACACACATACACCACAGGCTCCAGTCAATACCCTCTACTTACCCCTGGCCCATCAGCAGGTCTCCCCTCCATACATGGCCCTTCTCCTTCCATCTTCCATCCTTCCCACCTCCAAACAAGCCTCACCCACTGCAGTCCAGAAAATCCTCCCCTTCCTTACCTCTGAATCCATACAGCTGGAATTCCAGAGTTTGCCCAGTCTCAGCATGGGTGGATGCTTAAGAAACGTTTTCCAAATAAATGGGTGAACAAATTAATGACCAAATGATTGAATTCATGAGTTAGCAAAAGAGTGAATAAATTAGAATAAGAAATGGCTGCAATCTTGCTAAAACTGCCCACCAACCTTTAAGGAATCTAGAAAGTCTTGAGTAGAAAAACCTCAGCAAATAAAACACAGAGGAAGTAGGATTGTACACCCTGAGAGAGACGGCTCAGGTGGCATCTGAATGGGTCCAAATAAATTACTATGTGCCCAGGGGTACTTCAATTCAAAAACATTGATATGGATGAAACTAAAGGGCAAAGAGTAATCACATCAACAGTCGCTAGCAAACTACACGGGACCATCAGGGAACTGCAGGGTCAAGCAAGACAGCACAGTCTACAAGTGACTGACGACGCACCTCCACTTAACACCAAGTTCTTACTCCAGGGTGTATGCTAAGGAAATAGAGAAGGTGTTCAAAGAGCTATGTTTCAGGGATGTTCTTCACAGGTTAGTAACTACAATAAATAAAAAATAAAAAACTGGAAACAGATGCCCAAATAATAGCAGAATGGCTTAAGAAATATTTCATCTGTGAGAAAATGGGAAAAATGAATGCATTTTAATGAATATTACAAAGCCATTAACAACTGTGTTTTCAAAGAAAATTAGTGCCATGGAAAAACACATTATTTAAAAGAAGTAAAAACAAATAGACACATAATTGATATACCCACTTGATCCCAAATCTACATAAAAAGGAAAACACACACATACAAAATTAAGACTCTCCCAAAAAAAGACAAAGAAAAGAATCACTTTTAACATCTTGGGTAAATTAATGGTAGTTTACCACTGCTTTTATCTTCCTTCCTGAACATGGTTGTAGGAGGCTATACAGCACAGCAAGAGAGATTGTGCTCAGTGGCCTCAGACATACCTAGGTCTGAGCCCTCGCTCTGTGATATCAAAATTGTGGAAACTTGGAGCATGTTTCTTAACTTCTCAGAACATCAGTTTCTTTATCCATCAAGCAGAAATACAGTGTCCACCTCTCAAGAATGTTGCGAGAAATGATCAAGGAAACGCATATCAGGTACTTAACGCCACACCTGGTACACAGTGAACATTAAAAAATATTAGATGCTACTAATATCCCTATTATTCTCAGTGGTTGCTCAATTTTAAATCTCTGTAATTTATAATTAAATATTTATAATTTCACATTATATTTAAGAGTAGCAAAGATGAACAAATTTCAATAGTTTACAAGAAGACAAGGATTGTGCTCCTGCCCATACCAGCCCTTGATGAAAGAGGACAGGGTGACCACTGACTATGCAAAGGTAGAAGCTAGTACCCCCTGTCTGGCTCCCCACCAAGGCTCCTCAAAGGAGCACCAGGACCAGGCCCAACACAGAGATTCAGATGTCCACACCATACCACCTTCTGAAATACTCTCTGTGTTCTCGAATCTCATTTATTGTCCATGAAGGGCCCCCTTCTTTGTGGAACATCCTGACCCAGTGCCCAACACAGATAGGATACCTTCTCTGCAGCTATTCTAACCCATGAGGGTTCATCCACTCCCACCCACAAGCCAGAACTCCAGTAGAATTCATTACTTGTTGATCTTTGTTTCCAGAGACCTTCACACATATACTTAAGAGCCCTAACCCTTCCTGGCCCCACTGTATTATCTGCTTCTCCATTCAAGCAGAAGCTTTTAGATCCCCTATGCCTAGCCTACTAGGAGCTCACTACATATTTTAATTGAATGAAACAGAAAAAAAAATTCACTATTAATAAAAGCATTCTTCTTCTACCCCAGGAAAGTGGAGGAGCCAATAAAAAGCTAAAATGAAAATAAGATTTCTTTTTCTCAAGAAAAATCTGCCATGCTGGCCAAAGCAAATTTAAAATCTCATTGAAAACAACTGTAAATGAAATGCTGCATACTAAAGATCAAAAAATGACTTTGTTAAATAGATCTTAAACTTTAATATTTGGCTTAGTTAATGGGGAGAGAATTTTCAAGCACAGAAGGCCCAAACCTTGAAAAGTTTTAATGACTTCTGATAGAACTGGCACACACAAGGAAATTCATGTCTTACTAATTCAATATACACTTTATTGAGGAAATAACCACGAATAAATGAAGGAAAAGAGTGTACTTTAGTGAACTATTTAATGGTCTGATCTAGAAGGTCATTAAAGTAAAGGAACAACCAAATGAAATGCAGTGACCTGCATACACAAAGACCTCTCGGCCGCCTGAGAGATGAAATGTGGACCAATGGGCAGGGGTGGGCCACATGAATCACCATGCCGACAGCTCTGGACACAATGGAGTATATCAATAACAGGGAAGGCACCACACACGCTAGGAAGACAAACTGCAAAATAGTGAGAGCCAAAAGAAAGTAATATGGCTGGGAAAGAACAGAAGCAAAAATAGGTAAGTGCTGAGATGAAGTCAAAAGAGACAAACTTAAGTTTACAAGAATTAGGAAATATTTTCATGTAAATTGAATGGCAGTTCCTAAATTTGGCAAGTATGATAATAAGACAAATTAATACAGTTATCCCAAAGTTTTAGCTACCTGGCTACATCTCTAACTAAAATCCATTTCGTTAAATAGTGAGCTTTATACAGATTAGCATAATAGATACTGAACACTAAGAAGGAGAGATGAGGATGGGATGAAAAATTACCCATAGGGTACATTGTGTACTATTCAGGTATGTATTATAATCCCAGACTTCGTCACTATACAATTCAACCAAAAACCACTTGTACCTCCGAAGCTATTGAATTTTTTTAATTTAAAAAAAAAAAAAACAGTGAGCCTTCTGCCAATTCCTCAATCAACTTCACCAAAAACCCATTTCAAAAGGGCCCCATCAAGCCACACCAAAACCATGCAGGGCCAGCAGAAAGGCAGAGTGCAGGCAGTTCCAAGCAAGAGCGGGCTTGCTCACTGGGCCACCGAGAAGAGTGGCTGAAGAGGTTCTGAGGCCAAGCATCCCACAGAATGACAAACAAGCTGAGCCACAGAGCCTGCGAATTTCAAATGGCAGCCTCACATCCAGCCCACTGACTCTCCGTGACTCATGAGCATCCCCATGTCTACTCACTGCCACAAGCCAGCCCCAAACAGCCTCATTAGACCTGCACCTGCTGTGCCCATAGGGTGGGCAGAGAAGCAAGCACTGGTGCCAGGGAGTGAACGGCCAGAGGAGGCAGCAGCAGGGGAGCAGACAGAGGCTGCCACAAACCCAGAAATGGTATGAGGGAGTTCCAAACAGCTACAGTCGGAGCACAGCTAATTCACTTGCTGCTGAATTTCAAAGTGTCACCCACACATTGTCACTTCAGCCCTACAGGAGGATTATCAAAAAAGCACAGAAGCCTGATTAACTTCCCCAGAGCACAGCTCTGATCACTCCACTCCTTGCCCAAAATCTCCCACGCCCCCCCCCACCACAGAACAAAGCCGAACTGTCAAAGACTTTCAGACCTCTGCTACTATCTGCAACAATTCCTTGATTTTCCTGATGAGGAAACTGAGACAAAGGCAGGATTCAAGCTCAGGATCTCAGCATCTCCTCTCCATCTCCAGTGGTTTTCTCACAGTACCATGGCTATCTCAAAACCAAATACCTTAACCTGGCAGGCTAGACCTTCCACAAAGTACCCCCACCTGCCTTTTAGGCTTTTCCTATCACTGCCGTCTTCCCAGAACCATCATTCCTGTGGTGTGACAGACTGAATGCTGGCTCCGACACACCTGGCTTCAAGCGCCGGCCCAGCTAGGTAGTGACCCTGAGCCAGTGTCTAGGCTTCTGCAAGTCTGGAGGAATCACATGGACTGCACACAACATGCCTGGCACATAGCTCCATAAATTGTAGTGGCAACTTGCTATTGTGCTCCTCATTGCTCAGACTCTGCTCTCTCTGCCTCTTCCCCTCAACCCTCTGCTTAAGCTAGTTCCTCTGCCTGGGATAGCCTTGTTCCATCTCCAGCTATTCAAATCACACCCATGAGTCAAGATGTACCCACAAATGCTGGCCCTAGGGGACCAACACAACACACAAGTGTGTGTCACTGTCCGGCACAGGGCCAGGCACTGGGCAAACACCTACCAATGTCTGGAGGATGAATGAAGAGATGGGAAAATCTGGCTCTCTCATTATTTCTCCCCATCTATAGGGTCTACTCAACCATAGAATTTGTCCTAACAGTTCCAACCACTCCAGCCAACAGGCTTTCCTGACTAGGCCAGTGACAGGCACTGAAGTCTTTCTATATGGCCTAATCACCACCCACTGCCTGCACCTAGCCAAAACAAGCTCATCAAACATCCTATGGCTACTGTTGTACCCCACCCACCCACCCACCCACACCAAGAACCTGAGGTCAGTCTGCTGCCCTGCACCCAACAAGTGCTTAGTAATGAGCCTGTCCTGGACCACAGCCAAATGACTAGACTCTGACACCTAGCCTAGTCTGTACCAGCCATGCTCCCCAGAAGCCAAGAGCCACTAAGGCTGGTTGTAGGTCACACAGCAGGCCAGCCCCACCACCTTGGCTGCAGATTCGGGATAAAAGGCTATCCTCCTTGAGGGCTGATGCTTGGGACTACTGGACAACCAAGAAGCATTTATGTGACTAGTGATGGGGTGTACACAAGGGATAACAAGGTGTTGAGCAAGTGAGTGAGCAGCCCAAGTATGCTAGTCATCAGGGACACACCATAGAGTAAGTTAAACACAGCTTGCTGGCACAAGAATCTTTATCTGACAAACAGCTCTAAGCACACTCAATATGACAGACCACAAAAAAATGGCATTAATTTGGACAAAATATAAGCAAAAAGGGTGGGCGCCTCAAAGAAAAGATGGAATAGGTTGTACTTCAAACTATAAACCAAGGTATTCAAACTAAGTTGTCAGGAGAATTCAGCTGGGACGTGGTGAGGGTGAGAAGAGACTGTGCTTCCTGGGATGGAGGGGTCCTATGCCTGGCTTCTGATTCAGTATACTTCCTCTTTCTTTACATTGTAAACTTGTTGAACAATGAGTATACTGTAGAGAGGACAACAAAAATGAAGGATGTTATTAATGTCACATAAAAGATCTTTTCTTCCAGAGAAATCATTCCATTCCAAAGGGTTTAATATTCTCTGAGGACCATTACCTTGCTAGACTCTGATATGGCCCTGTGCTCTTTGAGCTATGGCTGTCACCATGCTTCTTGACTTTGGTCCCTTCCCCCACCTTGGGGAGGTGAATCTTCTCTTTCTCTCTTGAATTTACTTCTAAATAAACTATATTTTCTAATCCAAGAAAAAAATATTCTGGGAGGAGAAAAAATGTAAGTATGTAGTTATCACGATGAGCCAATGCCATCATGGTCTGCGGGACTCCACCCAATGCAGATACCTTCGCTTCCTGTTGTCAGAGCACCTGTCACATCTCTGACATGGGGTAACACAGTCAGAGGAGGGCCCCTGGGAAGAACCCTGCTCACACACTTGGGAACTCAGCAACCTTAGGAGAAGGGTCTGCCTTCATTTCTCCCATCCTTCAGATGCCATCTGAAGACTAGTCCGAAGCTACTGTCAACTCTTTTTTTAATACCTGAAAAGAGTTACTGGCAGTGTCTCATATCCAAGACAATGACCTTGGATTATCTTAAAAAAAAAAAACAACCTATTTTCCAAACTCTCCCAGAATAATGGCTCACTCTAGCAAGTACCAAGTCCCATGCAAGACACAGTTTGATAGAGTAGCCAGCATACAAACTATACATCAGAGGGACGTGGGTTCAATTCCAACTTTTTTTTCCCCAAGAGATGCATTCATGAGATGTGAAGACCACCACCTACCATGAAGGGTTCAGAAGGCTCACTGAACCAAGATAAGCACCCAGCTCAGCATCAACAGGTGATCCAGAAACATATATCTGGTCTCAGCTCTCAGCAAGCACACTAGCCACAAAGAGGAGAGCACTCCACCAGCTGGGGCACACACCATTTCAACCTCATAAAACTGAGCTCTTCACAAATTAATGCAAACCTCTATTATTATCCTGGATGTCAAGGTACAAATTCTAAACATCTTAGCTGCCTCCAGTACTCACATGAGGGCAAAAAGACAGATTTGATGTATACTATTTTTCAATAAGTAACTGAATGATTAATTGAAGAGTGTATAACCATGGGGCACGCTTAAAGACCCAAAGGGGCAAAGGGCTATCTCTTCATTTAATTAAAGGGGGGAAAAATCTCCAATTACTCAATTACTGTTTTGCAAAAAAAAATTTCCAATGACTAAATATCTGCCAATATGTTTGCATTATGATATCCGAGATGGGGGTTACACAGCATTGAAAATGTGCTAAATGCTACTGAATTGTTCACTACAAAATGGTTTGCTGTATATTATTTGAATTTCACCTCAATTATTTTTTTAAAAAAGAATATTTTACTTAAAATTTTGATTATTTTTGTGCCATTTTGACATGAAAATAAAGAATAATTATGTACATATATCAAAAATCATCTGTTCTCAGGCTCTCTAGTATATTTTTTAGTGAGAAAAAAGGCACATAACACTAAATGCTTTCATTTGTATTTTTAAAAGAATGGGATCAAGTGAGAAATATGTTAACACATATGTATGTATATTTACTTGAGTTTGTACAGAATACCTCTGAAAGGCTGCTCCTGAATTGGGAAGGAAAAGAGATTTATTTGTCAATGTGTAAGACCTTAGGGACCATTTTCATTTTTTAACTTTGTATAACTTAGCTTTTTCAATTAAGAACACTAGTAAATAAAAAATAAAAATGAATGTTACCAGTTCCCAAACTGCAAGTAGTGAGCCCTTGAGTATTCTTACCCCTCCTCCTCCAGAATATCAATGTACAGCTGATAGTACATAATTTGAATACTGTTAAACAAGTCTAAATTTTGATTGAGCATATAAATTAAATGTTGACTTTGCTGGGCTCGGTGGCTCAGCCGGTAATCCCATGCCTTTGGGAGGCTGAGGTGAGTGGATTGCCTGAGCCCGCGGGTTCGAGACCCGCCTGGGCAGCGAGACCTCATCTCTACAATAAATCAAAAAATCAGCCGGGCGTGGTAGCGCATGCCTGTAATTCCAGCTACTGGGAAGGCTGAGGCGGAAGGATCGCCGGAGCCCAGCAGGTCGAGGCTGCGGTGGCCGGGAGCGGCCGCTGCACTCCAGTCTGGGCGACAGAGTGAGACTCTAACTCAAAAAAAAAAAAAAAAAATGTTGACTTAGACAGATATACAATTTTAATAACAATTTCAAGTAAAGATAATTTTCAAAACATTATATGGCTATTAAAAATGATGGTTATGAAGATTATAGCAGCATGGGAAAGGCTGATGACATAATATTAACTGGAAAAAAAGACAGCAAATGGCATCTATATCTTCATGGTCTCAACAGTGGGAAGGATGTGCAGGAAAGTGACAGTGAGGACACGGCAGCTGCTACAGGCCCACGTGTGCTGAGCACTATGCTAACAACTCTCTGCGGCTGGAGTCACCAAAGCACTATGGAGGTAAGTATCATTATCCCATTTTACAGATGAAGACACTAAAGCTCAAAGAAGGTTTTATAAAACAAAAAAACTGCCCAAGTCACTCTGCTAGTAAATGTCAAAGCAGGGCCAGGACCTGATGTGGACCGACCCCAATACCCATGCTCATTTCCCACACTGCCCTGTGCTCCGAGATGCCAAGGGTCAGGGTGACAGGCAACTGGCATTTCTGGCATTCTACTCTTCTTTAATGTGGCTATTCTTACTTCTAGAACCTACATGTTGGGTTAAAAAATGAGTTTAAAAAGATATCCTAACTACTATGGACTGAATTGTGCCCCCTCAAATCCACAGGTTGAAACCCTCACCCCCAGTATGACTGTATCAAGAAACAGGGCCTATAAGGAGGGAGTTAAGGTTAAATGAGGTCACAAGGGTGGGGCGCTGACCTGATAGGATTGGTGTCCTTATAAGAAGAGACACCAGAGAGTTCAAGTGGCTTCTCTCTCTCTCTCTCTCTCTCTCTCTCTCTCTCTCTCTCTCTCTATCTCTCTCTCTCTGTCTCTCTCTCTTCCTGCATATATACAGAAGAAAGGTCATATGATAACATAGAAAAAAAGTGGCATCTACAAGCCTGGAGTAGAGCCTTGACCACAAACTAAACCAGCTAACACCTTCATTTTGGACTTCCACTCTCCAGAATTGTGAGAAAGAAATGTCTGTTATGGCAGCCCAAGCAGATTAATACATTATACTATTTTTTTTTTTAGAATATCTTATTCTAAGAAAATCTGCAGTATGTTTTTTATTTGTTTCTTTTTTGTTTTTTGTTTTTTTGAGTTGGAGTCTCACTCTGTCACCCAGACTGGAGTGCAGTGGCCGCTCCCGGCTACCGCAGCCTCAACCTGCTGGGCTCCGACTATCCTTCCGCCTCAGCCTTCCAAGTAGCAGGAACTACAGGCGAGCGCTACCACATCCGGCTAATTTTTTGTTGATTTATTGTAGAGATGAGGTCTCACCTGCCCAGGCGGGTCTCTAACCCGCAGGTTCAGGCAATCCACTCACCTCAGCCTCCCAAAGGCGTGGGATTACAGGCTGAGCCACCGAGCCCGGCTGCAGTATGTTTTTAAGCACTTTAAGCAAACTTGAATTTTTTCCCTTTAGGACCAATTTGAACATAGTCTGAGATTTCAACAGAAAACCTCGATAGTTTATATTAATATCTCAAGAACTGGCTAAAAACCAAAATCAAAGCCTTACCCGGCAACATTTCACCCCACACAATATATTCAGGATAAAGGTGATATTCTTCACCTCTCTACACAAAACCCAATATTTTCTTTATTCTTGGCAACTGATTTGAAGTTTAACTTCCTATATTATATCCAGTCGTAAAAGCAAGTGGATTATTCTTCTCTTATCCCTTGCATTTCTATTCATTAGAAATTTCTTCCTATTTTCTTGTTTTAATCACCTATGACTTAACTTGCATGAAATTTCTTAACAGTGAATTTTTCTGTCCTATTAAAAATAAGCAAAGCAGTGTAAAATAAAAAGAATCCTAGAGTAAATCAAAGGATTGTTGCTATTTATCAGACTCTAATCTTAGGCAGGTCCTCCTCCATTTCTGAGCCTCAATTTCCTAACCTGCAAAATGGTTTGGAAACCCATAGGAACCCTGGCACCCAACTCATCACATGGGGTAAACAATAAGCAATTGAGATAATTTGTGGAAAGGGCTTTATAAACATCGGTCATTGCCCATGCAGAGGGCAGGATGGTGCAGTGCCAAGTAGTGCCAGCGTATCAACCAAAATAGCTTTACCACACAAATACAAGGATGTCCTTCTTCCTTGTAATATGTTGAAACTTGAAGCCTACAGTGCCTCAAAAACAGCTCCAAGTGAGGCAGCACTTGGGACTCAGAGCTATGCAGGACAGAAGTTCCCAGCAAGGGTTCATAGGGTCCACAATCACCAACAAGACCCTTTCATAAGGGACAGTCAGTTAAACAGCCAATGACCAAGCAGCACAAAGTGACAGTCATGCCACAAGCCATCACGACTATGCTGTACTCCATCTCCACATGCATCCTGAAAGTGAAATTTTCAGTAGAACACAAAGTTGAGCTGAGCACATGATCACAGTCCTCAGGATCTTGTAAGTGACAAAGCAAACTACCTACCCATTTTTTCAATGTAGGACGGGAGTTTTGAACTATCCTTCACAGACCTCACTTCATTTTGGGCAGTGGCTGGTCCATAATTGGGACACACTCCTGTTCTCTCACTCACCCTGGGGAACATCCTCAGACACTGATTCTTGACATCGTGTTAGTTCAGAGTCTACTGACCTTCTGTTGTCAGAGACCCCACTGCTTACTGATCCCTGCTTGCTTTCCACTGTCAAGGGCAGTGCAAAAGGGCCAGGCCATGAGAACACAAGGATACCTCTGGTTGTGCCTTGCCAGTTCCAGCAACCCCTGCATGGTTGACTGCTGCATATTCCCTCCTGGGAAAGGATGATAAACACTGTTAGGCCGTTCAAGGATCACACAGGGCCTGGGAGCAACAAAAACCAAAATGGCACCCCAGGACCTCTCTTCTCTTTCTCCATTTTCTTACTTTTCACCTTCAATATGTTTGTCTTCCCTTCCTGCTAATAACTTCTCTGAGCCTCCTGGAGCCAACTAGACAGACCAGATGGCACAGGAAGGTATCTACTTGGCTCTAGTCCCCAGGATACTTTCCTAGAAAAGGAGAGTAATCAAACAGACCTGTCCAGAAGAAAAGGACCACAGCAAGCAGGGTCTCTGTCTCCTGGAACATAGAATGGTTCGACACAAGGATCACAGGAGGACAAAAGTGCTTCCAGCCTCTCTCTCCTCCCCAATCATCAACACCACCTCATTCCTCATTGCCTTTGGAGATAAGAGTCAGTTCCTGCCCTCAGAAACAGTAGTAGAGGACAATAGTCAAGGCTCCACAGGGGACAGCCATTAGGAAGGGCACTGAGGGGTGTGGAGGCTCATTTTACAATGAGCAAATGGCTCAGGAGCTACCTCAGGGAAGGCCAGAAACACCATTCGGTGATCCAGGACCAGGGACAGAGGGCAGTCAGGGTGCTGCCCCAACAGCAGGCTCACCTGCAAGGCCAAGACACTACTCTTGTTGTTCCCACTTATAGACCTTCTAAGCAGTTAGCACAAGGGTTAAAACTGAGGGTTCTGGAGCAAGAAGCCTGGGCTCAAATACCAGTCTAGCTATATACCCTCAGACAAAATATTTAACCTGTAAAACAGATTGATAATAGTACCAGCCTCATGTGAAGGTTGAGTAAAATTCATAGAAGCTCTTAGAATGGTACCTGACACAGAGTAAACATTGAATAAAAGTTAGTATCACCATCATCAAAACCATCATCATCACTGCCAGCCACCATTATCACATCATCACTATCACTGCCAATCACCATCAACACAATCATCACCACTACTGCCACCACCATAATCAACATCACCATTCCTAAGCCCTCAATTCTAAAAAAGCGGAACAATCCTACTGTTACTTTCCCACCTATTCTTCCATGCCTATGGTGAATTCCTATTGCTCAACGTTCCTTTCCAACTTCCCCTCTTAAATAAATCCTCTTTCTTCTAACTTTACCTGGAAAATCTACAGGACATAAGTTAAAACCAGGTAGGATTTGTGATCACAGAACCTGTCGATCCTCTTATAAAACACTATAATAATGGATCATGCATGCTACACCAGAGCACCCATCAGGAGGCCAGCACTGGGAGAAAGTTGGACTTTCAACCCTCATATTACCAAACCCAATTTCCATAACCACATCTACTCAGGTCTGATTGGCTGAAGATCACCACTACTCTATCCACTCCAGACTGGGTTTGACATACCAGCTACAGAAACTCACCTTTGCCCACTCAGGCTCCCATCACTTCTATCATCAGGCTGTGGGTGACAATTTACCACTACACCCAAAGCCCCCAGAAGACCAAAGGTACATAATCATATTTGTCTAAGTTAACACATTTTAATATCCTTTCTTAGCTTAATTTTTTTTCTCAGCTCAGCTCTACATATCAGTCTTAATGGTCTGTGGTCATTCATTTTTTAAAATAATTCCAAGAAATTTAAATCATCTTAAAACAAAAACATTATTTTCATAGCAGTTTTTAAGACTACAAAATGGGTAGGGCAATGGTTTGTGGCCCTTTGAGTTTCGGCTCCATTTCCAGGAAAAAAAAAAATCAGAACAGAGGAAGGCTCATTCTAAATGCTATGTCTCTAACTATGAAAATTCAGAGTTCACTCATTTGATCTCTCCACACCCAGCACTTTTTAGATGGTTTGATGCATGTTATCAGGGTCTCCACTGCGCTTTCAGTATAGTACGAGGCACCAACCTATGGGAGAAATGCTACAACATTAAAAAGAAAGTTCATGACCACAAAGAACAAGAAATGTGGGAAGGCGTCAGACACACACATATGTGTATTTGAATGGCAAACATAGTTGGCTGCCTAACCAATATCCATTCCCTTCCTCTACTCTGTTTCCAGAGCTCCAATTTCAAAGTACCACTAACCTAGCCCACAGGTGACATACTTAACAGCTTCACTTACAGCTAGGGGTGGCCATGTAACCCAGGCCTGGTCAAAACTTTGCTTTCCTGATAAGATACATACCATGGTAACTGCCCTTTGAATCACTCCAAGATGATTACCGCCTTGTGGCCCTGAGGAAAAGGCCAAGTGACTTGGAGCTTAGATCCTGATGACATCACTGAGCCAATAAAATAGTACCAATAGCTACCTACCTCCAGCCATCTTGCTGAGAAAAATGAACTCCTATTTGTTTAAAAACCTCTAAGTCTGGTTTTCTGTTACCTACAGCAAAAACACATCACGATACCCCCAACACAAGGCACTCTGTCAACTGGTGAACCACAGATACTGATAATCTCTAAAGGACACAAAGTAGGAGAGAATAAAACTGACTGCTGGTGGCTGAATTAACTTCATGGCTTCTCCTGGGAACATTCCATGTACATACTCGGGTACAGTGCATACATTCCAGTCACTGGACTGGGAGGATAAGTGATTCCCAGTCACAGCCCACCAGAAGCTCACAATCTTTTTTTTTTTTTTTTTTAATTGGAGTCTCACTCCGTCGCCCAGACTGGAGTGCAGTGGCCGCTCCCGGCCACCACAGCCTCGACCTGCTGGGCTCTGGCAATCCTTCCACCTCAGCCTTCCAAGTAGCAGGAACTACAGGTGTGCGCTACCACACCCAGCTGATTTTTGATTTTTATTGTAGAGATGAGGTCTTGCCAAGTTGCCCAGGCGGGTCTCGAACCTGCAGGATCAGGCAATTCACTCCCCTCAGCCTCCCAAGGCACAGGATTACAGGCTGAGCCACCGAGCCCGGCGAAGTTCACAATCTTAAGGGTAGATGGACACAACTCAAATACTTTATTAGAGGTAAAAATAATAGGAGCTAAGTCACAAGTACAAAATGCTGCAGAAAGCAAGGAGCAATGACTTCCTGGTGATTGTTATAGACTCTTCCCACTTTGCTTCTCTTATCCCTCAAACAGAGAAAATATATACCACAGCCTCATGATTGCTCAATTAGTTATTTAATATCCTAATCTACAAACAAAATTATGAGAGAAAAAAGTCAAACATGCAATAAATTGATTTCTAAGATTGTTCCTCTAAAACCGTACCACAGACTTAGAAACACTTTTTTAACATTTGCCCTTAACATTACATACTAAAAGTCATCATTCAATAGCAAGCTATCTGAAAGAACACTGAAATGTTTCCTATTAAACTGGAGATTTACCCTACTATAGATAGTAAATGAAATTCTTAACTTTCATCAAATCATATTTAATTTGGTTATTTTAAGCTGAGTGATACTATATGTAGTTCAAATACCACATCTAGCAGTGAAAATGTCACCCTCCCCCCCAAAAAAGGATACTGGCAATGCAATAAAAGTCAGAAGCCAAAGTGTTTATCTGAGGCTCTCATGCTCCCTTCCTGAAGCCCACCAGATAGTGCTGCAGATAAAATAACCACTGAGAGTAGTTTCTGCTGGGGAGCTCCAAGGCTTGGTGAGAACCGATTAAGAGGTAATAAATTAGAGGCAAAAAGAAAGCATAGACCGTAGTAAATACAGCATGTGTAACAGTGGTAATTTTGCTTTGCTGGTTTCATCTTTTCCATTTCTCTAACTTTCAATAACATTCCCATTAATGATGATCACAGAAACCGTATAGGGAAAAAATGGTGCAAAGAAAAGAAATGAATATAGCTCTGTCCCAAGTGGAAAGCACAGGCAAAACCTGCCAAGGCAAGGGCAAAGTTTAGGAGGGAAGGCAGAGTGTCAGCAATACTAGGGAGACCCACAGAATGGAAAACACAAACCAAGAGCCATACAGTTTGAAAACTGTCCCTGGTTATGGGAAGTTGTTGAGCTGACATTTGGATATTAGTAAATTATATACCTAGCACATTTTTTAAAGAAACAAAATAAAACTTGAGAGAGAGAAACATGTATGCCCAAAGGAAGGAGAACAAAGTCTAACTAAAGAGTCAGTCAACAACATCAAATGAAGGGTGCCTAGTGTGTGACACTCACTGTGCAAGGCACTGAGGAGCAAGGCTTGAGAAAGACAAAGGTCCGGCCCTCCTGGGGCTTGCCTTCTAGTGGGAGCGATAGGGAACAGAAAGAGACGAGTAAACACACAAGAGATCATAGCAGTGGGTACTCTGAAGAAAAAAAAGTAGAACAAGGGCACAAAGGAAATAAGGCATGTTGGGGCAGGAAGAAGACACTGCTGATTCCACAGCACGGTCAATAGACCCTGAGGAAGAGGTGATATCTGATAGGAGATCCAGAGGCAGAATCATGTAGAAATCCAGGGCAGAGGGCAGCAAGCAGAGCCCCTGTGCCTGAACATGCTGGCATGTTCCAGGGGAGGAGGTAAGAAATGAGGCCTAAGAAGGACAGATTGCAGTGGGCCTTGAAGACCACCATCAGACCTATGGCCATCCCCCTAAGTGAAACAGCCACCAGATGACTTTGAGAAGAACTTGATCAGGATTTCACTCTTAAAAGTCCACAAACTGCTGTGTGGACAACTCTGAGCACAAGGAGATACACGGATGGGCCAGCGGGGAGGCTAATGCCACAGTCAGGCGAGATGGCAGTGGCTGGGGCCAGGGCATAGGGACGGAGGTGCTGAGCATGTGAAACCAACAAGATGTGGGACAGATGAGAGGTGGGGGTGCAAAAGAGAGAGGGGAAAGTATGATCTCCCGAGCTGGAGACTGCATACCTGGACAGAAGTGCTGCTGTGGACAGAGACAGGAGGAACAGGCCTAGGGGAAGAAAGCCAGACTTGCAAATCAAACACAAGTGACTATCTTTAACCTGGCAACTGCCTTTAAAAGCAGATGAATTAAAAAAACAAAAAGTACAGGTGTAGAGAAACCCCCTTATCTACTTTCTCAAAGAAATGGACTTTGCCAGTATTTCCTCTGGACTACCAGAAGCCAAATGACAAAAGAGAACCAAAGTAGGAAAAATTCAGGAGAAATAGGTGAAAGACAGTCAGAGAATGAGAGGACTGAAAAACACCAAGACACTAGACCAGGGACCCAGCAGCCTACCACTGACAGATGGCAAACTGTGCAAAAAACAGTGGCTACACTGCATGTCACAAGAGGCTGGGAGCAGGACAGGGCTTCCCACTTTTGGTGGGGGGGGCCATGCTCTTGCACCATGTCACACTACTTCCCGCCCTGTTAGAGTTAGAAGCAGCAAAAACACTGCTTCCCTTGCAAGATGAAGATAAGTCAATCTGCATCCAGGAAATGTGAGACAGTAACCCTGAGGAAAGGTCCCAAGAGAACACTGCCACATGTTCACACGGTGTTGTTCTCACTCATCCCACAAATGTGTGTTGCACACCAAGTACATGCCAGGCCCGCCCAACACACTAGGGCGACAGAAGCCAAGGAGCCAACAGCCCCACCCTGCTCCAACTCCAGGTGCTGAGCTGCCATGAAGGATCTCAGACACCCAGGCAATCTCATAAACTCATTAGCCCTCTGTGTAAACCATCTGTGTTTGTTTCACTTAGACTACCTTTCCTCAAACTACAAGAGCTGAGATAAAACAGGACCTTCAAAGGTACCCTGCCCATGATACCTGACAGCATGAATGGGACACCGATACTCTACATTCCAGAATCTGCTGGCACTGAGCACATGTCCTCAGTGCTGATCTAAGAAAACATCACCTCTAGCTGAACTGACACTAGTAGGCTCATGCTAAAGAACAAACATTGTCTACACCTCTGATGAGAAACAAGATGTAAACAGGACTAACTAAGCCACTGGGGAGGGTGGGAAGGGCAGTCAGTCAAGCTGGTGTGAAGGGGTGTAGGTAGACAGAAGCGGGGACTGGACAGAGGAGGAGAGATGAGTAGGGACTGGATGGAAAGGGACAGGGAGGTGTGGGAGGGGGCGTGAAGAGGTATATTACACACTCTCTGGGGCCAGCAAGGAGCCAAGTGTAACTTGGGCACTGAAAGCACAGAAGGGTGCTGCAAGCGGAGCTGTGTAAAGTAACAAAGCCTGAGCATGATGTTGTTTTGTCTGCCCTGAGATCTTTGCATTTGGTAGTTCACAGTGGTCAGTGGGTTGCCTTCCTTGCGAAAACCCTTTCCTGATGAGATTCCAAGGCAAGACTGAGGTGGCTAGAGCTTTTACCTGTGTCCCTGAGGTTATCATTCTGTTCTGAGACTACCCTTACCTTTCAGCAAGTAAGTTGAACACGCACAGGCACACGTCTGTGTAACCACGCACTCTCCAACATAATGCAAATGCACCTTGTTATAATGCAGCACAGGCTGCAAGACCAGGTTTTGGCCACTAAGAGGGCAACGCTAGGCATTGACCATCCCACAGCCTAGACAAGGAATTGAGTGCCATCCCAGCCACAGTTCTTTGGAACCATCCCATACGCCCACAGCAAGCCCTCTGCTCCTCAACCAAAAGCCAGATTCTCCCACAAGGCTCACAGGAAAGGAAATGACCCTCTTTCCTCAGGCTTCCGAAGAGCACTGAGGATGCCTGCTGTCTACACTAACCCAAAATGTGTGACCTGGAGGTTGGGAGCCCAGGCTGGGATGACCCCAGTATCCAGCAGGCTCTGCCCTCATTGCAAGGTGGGCGGGCAGCCACCTACTTAACCTTAAAGCCAATCTCTTCTGCTGCTATAAGTGATAAGGCTATTAATCTAGGGAAAGACAGGTGGTGTTTTGGGGTATGGTGGGGGGACTTGGGTGATTAACAATAATGTATAAAGCTCAATGCCCAGCACAGAGTAAGGGCCCCAAAATGGCAGTAATTATGCAATGATTTGGCTATATTGCTTTCCCTGGTGCTCTGTCTTATGAGGGCATGACTTTGTCTCTCAGTGAAAAGACACATCTTGGGTGTGTTCTGGTTTCTGTGTCCATCAGCTATTCCCCATACCTGCAGTCCCAGGCTCCAAGCTACGGGGGTGCTGACTCTCTCCTTCTCCCCAGTCTATCCAGTTTTATGTCCAATCAGTCCCCAGACTCATCCAGCCCCACCCTATAGCACCTGTGGAACTGACCACCCACACCCCACCCATCCCCAGCCAGGCCCTCACCTCTTCCTCACAGCCTACAATCCTGCCCTGCACCCTCCCCCACCCCCGCTCCCAAGTGGCTGCCCAAGGAATCTACCTAGTCCATGGTCACTGGCAACACCCTGCTCAGAAGCTCTCAGTGGTTCTTCCTTCCATAGAACAGCAGTAACCTTCTGATGGTCGGCATCAAGTTTCACTCCCCTGGTTCAAAACCTCCCAGAGGTTGCATGCTATGCTCAGATTAAAAGCTGAGATCCTTCTCCTGAGCTTTTCAGGCCTGGGGACCTGGTCCCTCCCTACCTTGCTGTCTTCTCTCGTCTCCCTGCTGACTCACTAGGCCAGTCTCAGCAGCTGCTTCCATTCCTCAAGCACAGGAAGCTCGACTCCAGCACAGGACCCTTGCACCTCTGGCCCCTCTCCCTAGAGTGCTTGTGCCCACTTCAAATGCCTACCTCCATGCAGATCTCACCCAGAAGCACCCTATTCAAACAGACCTGTGCTGACCACCCACTCTACAGAAGCACCTACCTCTACCCCTCGGCACAGTATGACTCTCCATAATGCTTACTGTCTTCTGATGGATTCAGGAGTACTAAGTGAGTGAGTGAGTGAGTGTCTGTCTCCTCACACAAGAATGTCAGCCCCTGAGGGTAGGGCTCTGGAGGGCTGGTTCCCTATTGCTCCCTGGTACCTACAATCACAGCAGGTGCTCAACAGATACTGGTTGTATGAATAAATTGTACATAAATTGCCTCCTACCTTCACAAGGGGCCTGCAAGGTAGGTCTAACTTCCCCTTTACAGCTGATGAGACAGGGAGATTGAGACACTTGAAGGGTAAGGACATGGCCAGCAATCACACTGAGGACCAACTCCAAGGCTGCACCAGCCTCCGCCTGTCATTAAGGCCCAGGCCTTTGCAGGGCTTTCCTCCAGCTACAGACCTTGAAAAGACATCTACTCACATTACTACTTCCAAAGTGGTACAGCTACGTACCTTTGTTTATGCCCTCCTGCCCCCACCACACTCCCCAAAAAACTCTCTCCTCCACACCTCTATCTACCAGAACGTCCTATATCTTAAAACCCAGACTGGATGCTCACTCAGGGGGATCAGAACATGACTGTGTGCCTGGCCCCACTCCTTGACAGAAAGGGTAATGCCTTTTGTTCTGATTTTTGAAAGCTCCTGAGCGCCAGAGCAGAGCTGAAAGCACAGTGTGCCCTCAGAGGCCTCGCTGCTGTGGGGCAGGCACTCAGCATCCTCTGGAAATGGCATGTTTTGCATGCTGCCAAATCGTAGTCCTATTCACCAGACACACGTGATCAACATGAGTGTCATTTTCTCAGGCTTCAAAGCAGGCAGTCTTTGTATGAGTAAATATTGAGCCAATGCTAAGAGTAAAATGAGCTGTTAAGTTCTATTTGCTACTTTCATCCCCAGGCTCATAACGGAGCGTAAACTAAACAAAGAAAAACAGCACTCCGCTGGACAAAATGATATTCAGCAGGTAGAATCATTTCTGTGGGCACTTCTCACATCAGTGATTTGCTTCTCCAACATTGGCAAATATTTGCCACTTATGTCTTTTATGTAATGTGAAGATAGTCTATTTCACAGTCTTCCAAAGCGATCTTAACTGCCTTATAAAAACAGGCAATTTACTGGCTATGTTTTTTCTTGCCACTAAATACAAAGCCAGTAATTGTTTAACTTTGAAAGCTCTGGTTTTTAGTTTTTGATTTTAGATTTGATATTTAAACAGAATTCTGAAGAGAGAGAAAAAAACATTATCCCATCAACCTAACAAAAGAATCCAGCTTTTACATGCTAACCTTTCAATCCATCCAAACATATTCACATTTTCCCACAAGTCTTGAAAGCTTTACTTTTAAGTATAATTTTATTCTTCAAAAGTTGTTTCAATGACAAAGTCCACAAGAAGATTCTTGTTGACTGCTCAGAGCCTGACCCAGCATGGATTCCCAGAAGGCAAGTTTTGTTTTCACCAGCTGAATCCTTGACACCTGCCTACTGCTGAAAACCACTGGATACAACCAGGAAAATATCTGCAAGCCACCTTGCCTTGTCAATGACCACAAAAGTGATCATATATATCAAAGATCTATATGATCTTGATCTATATGATAGATCTATATGATAGATCGCCGTAAAAATCAAGTTAGAGGACAAATGGGCCAATGCAAAAGAACATAATAAAGACAACTAATATTTTTGACTGTTTACTATGTGCTACACACTCTCCTAAGCATTTTATGTGTACTGTTTCATTTATTCTGCAAGATTACTACTGCTCTCATTTTGCCTATCACATGAACACAAACACTGAAGCACGAGATCATTACCAAGCCTGCTCAAGGTCACACGATGAGGAATCAGTGGAGCCAGCTCTCCACGGGGCAGCCCGGCTCCAGAACCTACTCTCACAGGCACAACTTGGCTTTGCCTCCCTACACTACCTCAGATGTATCTGAAGCCAGCAGAGAAGGTGTGCTATCATTCTAGAAAAGAAAGTGGCTAAGGTGAGTACTTAAACCACAGGACTACACTCTTTTAAACATGATCCACCTTTATTTTCTATTTGGTGGTGAGACTTCCACTAACCCAATGTTCAAGCCCAAACCACAGATCATCCTCCACTCTGCCCTCTCTCCCCAACCATGTCTAGAAATGCTCTGTGAATGTCATCATCACAGCATGAGGTTCAAATGCCTGAAGAAAAGTTCTCACATTGCTTATAATAACAGGAAATGAGGAATAACCTGCACACCCATGAGGAGGGACTGGTGGAATACACCATGGGGAATGCACAGAATGGCACACTGTAGAGCATGGTAAATATAAAGGCAGTTCTCTATGTACTATTATGAGAAAATACATAGTTCAATTTAAAAAGTGAGGTACAGAGCAGTGCTACCACTCATGTGGAGAAAGAAAATACACTGTATAAATGCACAGACTCCAAAGTATCTCTCCACAAATTACTTCTTAATTACCAAGGAAAAAGAGTAACTTTTCAGTGGAAAGAACTGGCAGACACCACGTTAACCAAGAGATCAGTGTCAATATCATCAATATTGGGACAAACCAACATCATGTGCCTCCCACTATGACAACCAAGAACACAAATCTCTTAAGTGATGCTCCTGCCAAAAATTATTAACCTGAATCTCATCATGAGGAAACATCAGAAAAATGCAAACCAAGGGACAGTCTACAAAATAACTGGTCTGTGCTCTTCTAAAATGTCAAGATCAAAACACAGAGAAAGGCTGCGTTACTGGTAAAGGTTGATGGAGATTTCAGAAGCGGGACACCTGAATGGAATGCATGGTCCCCCAATGGATCCTGGACAAGGAAAAAGAAAGCTAGAAAGCACATTATTGGAACAACAGACAAAATGTGAATATAGACTGTGGATTATAAAAAAAATAATATTAACATAGTATTGTGTCAATGCAAAATTTCCTGATTTTGACAACTGTACCATGATTATATTGAGATAATGTCTTTGCTCTTAGGAAATACACAGTGAAACTTTTAGGCATCAAGGGCTATATCTTAAACTGACACTCAAATGGTTCAGGGGAAAAGTATATACACAAAAACAGGTGCACACATGTAGAATGGTAAAGGGGCAAATGTAAGCAATTGGTGGATCTGAGTCAAGAGCATAAGGGAGTTGCCTGTTTTATTCTCACAACTTTTTTATACATTTGAAATTACATCAAAATAAAATATTTAAAACAATATGTACATAGGCAGTCTCTAGAAGAGATACTTGTAATTGTGAAAAGGAAGAAAAAGTAGAGTCTGGGACAGAGGAAAGCAGACTCATTTTCACTGCACCCCATGGTGTGCTTTGTAATGCTGTAACATAGGCAAATGCCTATGTTAAAAGAAAAATAAAAACAAAATGAAGAGAAATTAACCCCCTTTGAGAACAGTACTCAGAGACAGAGCTATGTCCCATGAGCTGTGAGACCTATTGAGAGTTGCCCTCCCCTAGTCTCGGGCAGGCAGCTTCAGTCATGCCCTCTGAACTGCTGCTTCCGCCCCTGAACTCTCCCTTCCCCTCCGCCTCTGAGCATGAAAGTGGGACTCCTACAAGGCTCCTAGCCCATCCACGTGCCCCACTCGCCACCTCCTGGCCGAGTCGGGCATTGCATGTGGCTCTCAGAGTGCTACTGTGGCACCAGCCATAACTGTTTACATGTTCGTCCCCACAACTAAGTGATCTCATGATCGAGGCCACATTCTGATTCTCCTGAGAACTCCAGCATCTAGCAAATGACTAACATGGAGTGGCACTCAACAAGGATGAGATATGTAAATGAAAGAACATGAATTCAAGGGGAATTCCATTCAAGGGACTTGAAGTGAGTGTGTTCCTCAGAGCCTGGCCACAGTATGTCCACACTACACTGTGTGCCTGGAAGTAGATAGCCTAGGAAGAATCGTGCTGGTGACTGCTATCCCCTGCAGGCCTGCCCCTCTGTCCTGGCCTCACCTTGGCCTCCCTCCAGTGCTCACAGCCTGTCACTCTCCACCAACCCCCACACCATGACAGAAAAGTGCAAAATCAGTAAGTCCAGGTGGGGGTCACCAGGCCTGTGCCCCTATGAGCCACTGTCTTCATGACACTATGAAGAACAAGAACATCTACCTGGCCAGCCTCAAAGAGCTCACTGAGGGCAGCAATAAGAAAGAGTACAATTGGGACATTAAGAAAAAAAAACAGAAAATATATTACCAAATTGCATTGAGAAAATAACAAGACATGTCTAAAGAAAACAATCAGCACAAATTACTGCTATCTCAGTGACTTACTGGCATGAAAATACAAACATATCACCTACTTCCAGAGCAAGTTACACATGGAAGTGATTGTATGATATAACCCCACATGGAGTCCTTCGAGACAGCACATTTCAGAAACCACAAGAAACAACTGCCTATGTCCACGAGCCTGCAGGGAGCTTACCAAGGTCTGTGTTGGGGCCAGCGAGCAGCTGCCTGAACTTGTCAAGCCGGGAGGCCTCTCTGTCACTCAGCGCTGAGCTGCTGAGGGTGCTCGGGTCAGGCATCCCACTCAGTGTGACTGTGGCCGAGTGTGGGAGAGACTGGGACCGCTGCAGAGGGACAGCATCACTGGCAGTTTCTGCAGGGGTGAGAGAACAGAGAATGAGAATAAGGGCATGCCTCCTAACCACTCCTGATGGCATGTTTTTCCTTGCTGTGCCACTGCTCTTTGTAAACACTGTTGAATCAACGCTCCCTTCCTCCCATCACTGAGCAGTGAGGACCTTGGCTTCTTAAGCAATAAAATGGAACTGACATCTATGAAATTCACCTACCTCCCTGGCAGAGTATTATTCACCAATAAAATAGACACACCCCGCATAAAAGCAAGACAACGCAAGAAAACTCCAGACCACTTCAGAGTGTACTGGTGGTCAGGCTCCCACCAGTACCTGAGACGGCAGATCAGGGCCTTCCCAGGTGACATGACCTGGAGGATCTGTCGAGACAGATGCTCTTGGGTCACCCAGGTCTAAGCATGGAGGGCAAGCCCATGGGTCACTGTGAGAGAAAGAATGAAGCCTGCAGAGGCACTGAGGACAGGAGGCAAAGGCGAGGACACTGCAAGAGCCCTCACCTGCTGTTTCCAGAGCACATCTGACCCTGCCACTTGCCTGACTCTCCCTGGCTCTTACCACAGCCACGGCAGGAAAGTTGGGCAGGGACCATCATCCCAAGGAAACAAACAAAGCCAGGCAGGTGAGGGATGGCACCTATCAAAACGCCACCAGAGGCAGTGCCTGAGGTAGTACCAGGGTGCAGCCTGCCCACCCCTTACTCAGGGCACCTTCTGCTACTGCACACAAAGCCCTGCTGACCCCCAAGATCAGTGGGCCCACAGGGACTCAAAGGGGAAGGTGAGGAAGCACATTATACCTAGCAGCCCAGGACCAAGGAGAGCCAAAGAAGATGCAAAGGCCCTTGGGTCACTTGACACAACCACCTGGGACCAACAAGCAAAAGGCTCTGAAAGGCATGCTAGGTCTAAACCCCATCCAGCAATCTCATCTTTCAAAAACCGAAAATTAGAGTGAAAAATAAAGTTCAGGAAACAGAGCAAGAGCAAAGGCTGCAGAGTCAACATGCTGACGTCCACTGCTGGCAGCTGCAGCCGAGCTGGGGTGAGAGCCTCACTCCCCTCAGCACCCCCTTTCCACAGACAGGCCCATTCCTTCACAGTCTGGGGGGGGGAAGGCTTAGTACAGAAACCCTGAGGCTATCCAGGAGGAGGGCAACCTATGGCCTCTGGGCAGTGTCTGGCCCAGTTAAATTTCCCAAAAAAGGTCTACTGATGTGGGAGCATAGACTTCAGCGTACTGTCCAGTCTCCTTCTCCTAGATCCCCAATGCCTGCTTCCCCCCACTCCCAGCAGGGAGCATCCAGAGAATCCTCCTATCACAGGTCTCGACTCAGGGAAGACTTGAAAACCAGCACCTGAACAGTGAGAGGATGACCATGAGTGATATTTAGAAGCTCCTTATTCCCTCCTTTAGGGTCTATTGCTCCAGCTGCATTTATGATTCTATAGAAAAAATATTCAGCTGGAAGAAGAGCTGTACACTGTATCCCAGAATTAAAAGTGCTCAGCTTGATTTACCCACAATCTTTAAAGATGACCTACATGACTTCAAGACACCTGAGGACCCATTTACTCTTGAGCAGGACATACTTCCGCCACCATTCTAAGATGGCAGGTGGAATTTTGAAGGCAAAGCAACAGCAATGTCCCCTGAGGAAATGGTAAGACTGACTACCAAGTCTCCCTGTTACCATGAACAGAGAGCACATCAATATTCCATCCCCAGGAACTATCAAAAAATATAGTATAACCACCAGCTGGCATCCACACAAGACTCCACTTACAACTTGGTCATAGTCAACTACAAGACAGCCTTCATCCGGCCTACTGTCCACTGAGCAGGGACTTCCAGGGCCCTTTCCAGCTGAACATGTGCTTTTGTGATTAACCCAAAGGTTACTAAACAAGCAAAGTACATCTGACAGCAGATATGAAGGTGACAGATTTTCAAGGTGTTTTAAGAAAATCAGGATACCCAAAAAGTAAAGAGTGGGCACAGGGAAGGCTAGCCCACAAACCCACCCTCCTGTACTACCATAGAATTTTCAGTCCAACCATCTGTCAAGGACTGAAGGCCAAGGCTGATGACAGCATGCAGGTTATGGGCACTTGCAGGGGACTCAGAGACATCAGCTCTCCAAGGCTGCATGCACACTATGAAGGAGACACATACCATGCAGCAGGGTGGGACTGAGCCCCATGAGACAGAACATTCTAGGGTGCCCAAAATTGCAAAACTTCATATGAGCACCAAAGTAAAATGGAACTCACAAGTCAGTCGCCTGAGCAGAGGCCCTCGTCTCATAGCAGGGATACATGAGGGGGCTACAGGAGTGGGGCTCGGTGAACAGCCACATGGTCACAAGGCCTGAGCAAAACAGTGCTGACTTCAACAGCATTTATGCAACTATATAGGACACCAAGGAGAAACAGACAACTGAAACATGGTTGCCATCTTCAAGGAACTTGCAAAGCATGCAGATGATGTGTACTGACAGAATAGTCCCTCCCCTTGGGAGATGGAGCCAGCTCAGATGACTGGCCTGTTCCCACAGCTGACATGACCTAACCTTCTGACCCAGGAAGCCCCATGACATCTCCCCTCTCTGAAGCCTTCCCTGACGTTACCCCTGGCCCTCCTCAACAAGACAAAACAGAAACTCCACTCCCTGGATGCTTCTGGAGCCTCTATTCACTTACATGTCTGTCTCCCCACTAGGCTGGCAGTGAGCCCCCCCGTACCATGACCTGAGGACCTTGAGAATGAGAATGGAGATGTGTCCACTTTTGTACCACTGCCAAGGAAACTGACAACTAACAGGCGGTCAAGTCCTGGGGAACTGAAACATCTCCATATCTTCCTCCAGCCTGCACACTCATGCCACCCCCACATCGCCAATCTGCTCAGTGCCCAGAGGAAGGAGCACCTCCAACTCCAGACCTGGGCTTCTCAGCCTTGACCTACAGACAATTGAGGGTGACGGCTGTTAAGCAGCATCCCTAGCCTTACCTACTATGTGTCAGTGACACACACACCCTGCACCAGCTATGACCGAGACTGTCCTGAGACACTGCCACATGTCCCCTGGGGGCAGGATCACCCCATTGAGAACCCTTCTATATGCAGTAAGGCTAGGGGCTGACAGTGGAACTCTAGAAGCAGATGCCCTGGGCCCCCCACTCAGTGTGCTGCTCTGGGCAAGCTACTGACATCTCCATACCTTGCTTGCAAAATAGGAATAACAAGTCTATGTTCTAGTGTTGCTGCAAAGTTTAATGAGTTTACTATCACAAGGGCTTGCTACAGTACTTGCCACACAGTAAGTGATCAATAAATGTTATAACTGCTATTATACTGAAGTGTTCAAAAAAGACCTGCCCAGAAAGCAAACACAAAAAAGCAAATGGCCAACTCCAAGACAGGAGGAGGCACAAGGCAATGAGGTCATCATAGGCCACCTTCTCCCACCACAAGCTGTTTGGAATATCTTTCACTTTGCTCTTCTAGGATGAGGCCATTCCAGGGTGACATCCCAAGGTGACATCCCATGGCTCCCCCTTCCTGGTTGGATGAAACCTGAGCGTGCCTCTGGTCAGAATCCCTCACCACTTTCAGCTCTGACAAGTACCCTGCCAAAGTGTTGTCCAGGACTGGGCCTTCAGGAGGTGGTCAGTGTGCCCTTCAATTAATTAACAGAATTTTTAAGCTCCTGCAAAAGCCATAACCAGATTTCTACTTGCAAGTTCAAATACTTTAAAATGTATTTGATTCCAAACTGAAGACTGATCAAGTGAAATAATTCATAGCATTCTCACCTAATGACACCTACAACATTTTAGAAGTTAATCAATTAGACCTAGCTGGGCACAGTGGCTCATGCCTATAATCCCAGCTACTCAAGAGGCTGAGGTAGGAGGATCTCCTGAAGCCAGGAGTTCAAGACCAGCCTGGGCAACTTAGTGAGATCCTATCTCTACAAAAAGTAATAAGTAATAAAGATTAGCTGGGCATGATCACATGATGCATACCTGTAGTCCCAGCTACTTGCGAGGCTGATGCAGGAGAATCCCTTGAGACCAGCACTTTGAGGTTATAGGGAGCTATGATTGTGCCACTGCACTCCAGCCTGGACAACAGAGCGAGACCCTATCTCTAAAAATAAACAAAAACTAAAACTAGACCTAAGTATGAAACCCAGTTCTACATCTGCTAGCAGAGTAACCTTAGGCTACTATAATGATCTCTGCCTTCTCATCTATGAATGTGGGGAGAGCACTCTAGCCCCCAGAAAATCTTGGAGAAAGGTATAAATGAGGGATCATGGACTCACTGGCTGGACCCTCTCCCATTACCTTGCTCCCATGCCTCACTCATCATGCTGTTCAAATGAGGATGCCCTGACCTCCCCACCCTGCTCTCGTAAGCACCCATGTTCTAACCCCACTCCCTGTCTCTAATTTGGCCCATGACACTGGCTACCTTCTAGCACACCCTGTGGCCCGTTATTAGTTATATGTAGTTTACTTAGTATCCATCCCCATCATGGGAACAGACTTTCCACAGGGCCAGGACTTATATCTAGTCTGTCCATTGGGGCATCCCAAGTCCTGAAAACAGTGCTTGGCCCACAAGAGCTACGCTTCAAATGACTGTGTGGCTGTTCATCAAAGACATAATCTGTCTCCAATACATAAAAAGTAAATGTGATGGAAACAGTCACAAGAACGGCCACTGAGTCCCAGCACAATGGATATTAGACACAGATATAATCCTACCCTTGAAAAGGTTATAACCTGAACGTGGCAATTCCAGAAGTCAGACTCCCATGTGTATGCATCCCTGGTGAGAATCACCATAAGCTGCCTAAAGGAGTCCAGCCCCTGAATATGTAGCCAGCCTGACCGATGTCACTCATGGAGCCCTGGCGATGTCACTCACGGAGCCCTCAGCTACATTAAGAGTTGGTATACCTAGAAGGGAGACAGGGCCCCCCCAAGCCCTTGTGCTCCTCCATGGCCCTCTCACAGTAACTCCACAAAAGCCACATGTCATGCCATACCATTTGGAGGAGAGATGCACTCAGCTAGGATAAAAGCAAAGCAGATCAGAAGCCCTGTGAGAAGAGTGCAGGCAGCTTCTCCTGCCTGGGAGTGCTTCAGTCACTTGGAAGATAACCTTAAGGGCTCCCATGGGCCAGGAGTCCTGCTGAAAGTAAGGATGGCAGCCTTCTCAATCTTCCAGTGAAGGATTCACTAGCCTATTTCTTGGTTCGACCAGAAACACACACAGCTCCAGTCCTCCCGCCCTACCTGCAGGACAGGACGTATGGCTCTCGCTGACAGACTTTACCAGCCGAAGGTCACCACTTGGGGCTGAAGGCAGCTCTGTCTCAGGCTTCAGCTTCTGTTCTGGCACTGGTGCCTCCTGCAGCGCGGGCCGCCCCCGCTGCTGGCTGTGGTTGCGCAGCACCCGATTGGCCGTCTCCATGACCACCTCGGTGTTCAGGCTCTCTGCCGCCATGGCCAGGAGTTCATCATCATCTTCCCCAGCATCCCAGGCATCACTGGTGTTGCTCTCAAACTCCTGGAAGGTGCTGACCCTTTTGGCCTTCACCGGTGTGGTGGGCACCTTGGGCGTAGACTTGAGCAAGCTGCAATACAAAAGAAATCTGCTTAACATGCTCGGAGGCTTCACCCCAAAACTGGCCAGAAAAGAATCCCCAGATGAAAAGATACACATAAAAGTTTTCAACTTCAATCTAGCTGAAAGTGATGTGAAAAAGCAAACAATTCATAGAAACAGCCAATAAGAGTAAGCAAAGCTCAAGAGGATTTAGTGACAGGAAAGGATGACAGTTTCCAGGGAGAGTCACGCTGAGTAGCCTATGTCACCAGACAAAACCAATTTATGAGAAAGCACAGGACTGCACAGTAATGATATGTAGACCTATGCCCCAAACTCATTTTGGCCAGTGCCTGCAAACATGTTCTTGCACGCCCAGCACCTCAGTCAAGCTCCCATGGCAGCAGGTGACGGGTGTGGGGTGGGAGATGCTGTGCAGAGAACTCAGGCCTTTAGTACATGGATTTGGAGACATTATCAATTAAGCGAGATTCCCCCAAAATTTGACAACATACAACATTGGCCCCACCTTGTCAGACAAGTGTAGTCCTGCAGGGCCACACCAGCACAATGCCAAGTCCTATATCCTGTCTCTGCGGAACGGCTGGGACAGGGCAAAGCAGGCTTCATGTAAGGTGAAGAGTGCAGGGAAGAGGAAGGGAAACAGTGAGACAACACAAATGGTCCCGGAGCCAGACTGTCCCTACATAAGGGTGCCAGGTCCCAGCTCCCCTCGTGGCTCCACCACCTCCCCCACATTATGCTCTCACATCCACCATCCCCACCAGCAGGTGAACAATATAGGGCAAGCAGTGTCACTTCATCAGCATTGCAGAATGAGAAACCACGTTCCACCCTCAGGAACGCCAGGGGGCGTCCTCTTCACATCAGTGCTGGGAAGTCAGGTGAGGTTAAGGCATCACTTACGTGCTATGTAACAGTGGATCAAAGGGGGGGTGCTGGGCTCCATACACATGCTGGATGCTAGTGAAAAAGAAAGGGAAACAAATGAGCTTTTCTTCTACTTTCCCAAGCACCCACCACTAGCTCTGCCAAAAGGCCAGCTCTAAGGAACCCACACAGTTAAGGGAAGCAGCTCCCATCAGCTGCCACAGGCCCCCACTCCGAGCACCTCAGGGTCCTGAGGGCCAGTTGAGAAGGCATGAATGGCTCCATGCAAGTCCACATCCCACACACAAGCAGGGCATTCAGCCCCTCCCTGGGAATGGGCCTCTGCCCTACAAGCACCACCACAGGCCCTCAGGCATCCACAGTGACAAAGGCATCTGGGAGCATAATGAGGCCACTGCAGCCTCTGTTCATGGACAGGACTAACTGGTAACAGAATGCCCACCTAGGAATTCTCACCCAGTATCATTTTGTCTGAAGATCAAATGCAGAATCACAAGAAGATCAATATAATTTTGTTCAAAGATACAATGGCTGTATCATAAAAGTCTTATGTTCATGATAGTAAATTTGGAAAACAGATGGAAACAAAACATCCTTGCATGGCAGACACCGTCAGTCAGCTGAGCAACCTCTACTCTGAACCACCTTCTCCTTGGCTGACTTTGGCCAGGATGGCCATGTGACACAGCACAACCCAGTGAGAAATAAATGGGGATTTCTACTTTCCTAACAAAAAGAAAGGCTAAGCTAGCATTCTTTGGACCTTTAGCTTCTCCCCCTTTCCCCAGACTGGAACACAGAGGTGAGGCCTGGGACCTCACCCATTTTGCATAAGGAATAAAGCTACCCATGTAGGGCAGCAGGGCAGAAAGACAGGATAGAGTGTGGGTCTGTGATGGCTTCACTGAGCTGCCACCCAATCTTGGACTGCTTCCCACAGACTTTCAGGCACATGAAATAAACAAATCCCTGTTTGTTGAAGCCACTACTGTCAGACATTCTAACTGATAGGGTCTTCATGGGAGAGATAACAACCACTGTGACATTTTGATGTAGTACCTTGGGAGGAAGGGGGTGGTATATGTAAAGACAAACACAGATAGATGTGTTCAGATATAGACATGAATATTTTAATCTCTAAAAGTAGAATGAAGTCCTATCTTCTTTACTTAATAATAGATTGTTACTATTTCTCCGTATCATACTTTGTTTTTCTTCAACTTACTTAAATTATTCCCTTTGATACATAAAAAGAATATGAGCAGCATATATAAACTTGAAAGCATAGTAATGAGGTAAAACATATACAGATGCCCCTAGAAATGTCTCTGTAACTCCTTGTAAGGGAGTTGTAACTCCTTATAGGGTCTCTCTCTGTTGCCCAGGCTGGCGTGTAGTGGCATATAACAATTTCAAATTTCTTTTAAGTTTTTAAAATCCATAAGAATAGAATGAACACCAGCTAACTCACTGTTGGCCTATGCTGTCTCCCTGGACAATAATCTCATTTCTCATTCCACACTGTCCCTCCATATAGCTACAACATAAGTTAGTTAATCAATGTTGAGGGTGAGACATTTAACTTATTTTAAACTGTTTGTAGTTACAAAAATTAACATATTTTTGCAGACAAATAATTGTATACAACTACCATGCCACTTGAGGCTAAATTCCTAGAAATGCAATGACTGGGATACAAAGCACATGCTTAAAAAGGCTATTGGCACATACTGCCAAAGAGTTGTAGTTCATGTTCCCAACTGCAGTGTATGACAGATCATCAATCATTGTTAATTTGATGGGAGAAAAGTGGTCTCAAAATTGACTGTGTGACTTCTAATTCATTAGTGAGGTTGAACAATTTTTTAACTTTGTTTTTGTTTACTGTTTTGAGATAGGGTCTCTCTCTGTTGCCCAGGCTGGAGTGCAGTGGTGTAATCACAGCTCACTGGAGCCCCATTGAGCAAAACTAATTCTCCTGCCTCATCCTCCCACTTAGCTGGGACTACAGATGTGTGCTACCAAACCTGGTTAATTTTTGGGGGGTGGAGAGAGATGGGGGTCTTACTATGTTGTCCAGGTTGGTCTCAAGCAATCCTGCTTAGGCCTCTTACAGACATGAGTTACAAGCCTGGCCATTTTTTTAAACTTTGTTCATTTGTACCTCTTATTTTTTGCAAACTGTCTGTTCATACCTTCTGTCCATTTTCTAATAAGGTGCTCACCCTTTTCTTACTGATTTGTAAAAAACCTGTTTGTAAACAGAAGATATCTTCTTAGTCACTCAAGTGATGTAGTTGACAGAACAATGGCCCCACCAAAGAAGTCCATGCCCTAATGCCTACAACCTGTGAATGTGTCACCTTTCATGGCAAAGGGAACTTTGCAGATATGATTAAGAATACAAACCTTGACACAGGAGAGAATCCTTGGTTATACAGGATAATCATAATCAATCTAATCATGAATAGGCAAAAGCAGAGAACTTTCCTAGCTATATAGGTCAGAAGGAGCCATGAATATGAAAGAAGGTCAGAGAGATGCAACATTGCTGACTTTGAAGACTGAGAAAGGAGGCCATGAGCCAAGGAATGTGGGCAGCCACTAGAAGCTGGAGGGGATAAGGAAATGGTTCTCCCTGGGGCTGCCAGGAGGAACCAGCCCCATTGACACCTGATTTTAGCCCACTGAGATTCATGTCAGACTTCTCCCAGAACTCTAAGATAAGACTACTGTTGTAGGCCAATAAGCGTGTGGTAACGTGTTAGAGCAGCAATAAAATGCAGGTAGCAAATCTTCTTTCTGGTTATAGGAAGCTAAGTCAGTCCCTCTTTCGAACCAGTGGGCTCAGGTAGTCTTCTCACCTCGGCCTCCCAAAGTGCTAGGATTACAGGCATTAGCTACCATGCCCGGCCTGTCCCTCTTTCATCCTTTCCATATCGTTCTATTTTGGGAATTAGACTTGGAAAAGCCCATCCTTTCTGAAATTGCATAAATATTCAATTGTGTGCTAGTTTCTTATTTCCAAGGTTTCATTTTTTTACCCTTAATTTTTCAACCCACTTAGAATTTTTTTATTTTGCTACATATTGCTCAGTGGAAAAATTTTTAAAAAATAAATACTATCCCATTGCCATTTATTAAATAACCTCTCCTTTTCCCCCACTGGTTTTAAAATCATTCATCTATTACAGGGGGTCATTTTTCAGTTTTCCATTCAGTTTCTGTTCAGTCTTCCACTCCTGTGCCAGCAGCACATTATGATAATTTTATCAAATGTTTATTTCTATGTCCTAAAATGTCTCAGCAAAATTTAACAAACATTTGTTGAATATCAACCCTGTGACAGGATACTGTAGAGCTATCCAAGCTATTAAAGACCTTACAGTTTACTTAAAAAGCAAAAACTACACTAGCATGTATCATGTTCTATGATAATTCCTACAAAGGCATGCCTTGGGAGTACAGAAATCCCACCTTGGAAGAAGCCTTCCTTGAGAAAAAATTACTTACACTTTGACCTAAAAAAAAAAAAAAAAATGGGGTAGGCAGAAGGTTTCAGGCGAAGAGAACAGCATGCACTAGATCTAAAGATAAAGAAGCTGGTAGAATAACTGGGAAAATAAAAGTGGCAGCTAGGAGTCTGTCATTGCAGTGAGCAGAAACATGTGCCCAAGTCAGATCTTCCCTTGAAGGTCCTGGAGCCAGTTCAACTCCTCACTCCACAGAGAAGACTGGAGACCCAGAGAGAAGGGAATCAAAAACATCTGGCTTCTTGAAGGCTCTGTTATGACTTCTCCTTGCCAAGAAAAGTCAATAAGGAGAATTATATGATTGCTGAAGAAAATTCTAAACATCCTAACTAAAACATGTTTATTTTTGCATATATCAGAGTCAGTTTGTTTCAGTTTTAAACTGAGAAAGACACCTGAAGCAAAGTTTTGATCCCGCCTCTCAACTGGGAAGGATCAGTGGCAGGCACAGTCCTGGGCACTGAGGACACAGACACTGCATGGCATGGACCACAGGACGATCACAGTGGGAACTGCTGTTAGATGCTTTTGTCAAAGGAATAAAAAAAAACACAGAAAAGGGAAGGGACAGTGCTGTGGCCACCACACTGCATGCCACCACTCTCAACAGTCACCATATTTGCCTCATATCGCCGTTTTCTCTCTCTCTCTTTCTTTTTTTAAGTCTCACTCTGTCACCCAAGCTAGAGTGCAGTGGTACACTCACAGCCACCACAGTCTCGACCTGCTGGGCTCAGGCAATCCTTCCACCACAACCTTCCAAGTAGACGAAGCCACAGGTGTGTACCACCATACCCAGCTAACTTTTTTATTTATTGTAGAGACGAGGTCTTGCCAAATTGCCCAGGCTGGTCTTGAACCCCTGAGCTCAGGCACTCTTCTTGCTTCTGCCTCCCAAAAGACTGGGATTACAGGCATGAGCCACCAAGCCCAGCTGTTTTTTTGTTTTGTTTTGTTTTCTGTTTTGAGTCAGGGTGTCAGGTTCTCACTCTATTGCCCAGGCTGGAGTGCAATGGCATAATCATAGCTTCCCGCAGCCTTGACTTTCGGGACTCAGGTGATCCTCCCACCTGAGCTGGGATTACTGGCATACCGCACCATGCCCAGATCAATTATTTTTTTTTAAGAGACAAGGTCTATGTTGCCTAGGTTGATCTAGAACTCCTGGGTTCAAGCAATCCTCCCACCCCAACCTCCCAATGTTGCCCATTGTTTCTTTTTAAATATGAAATATTGGAAATAATAAAACACAAAGAAAAATAGTGGTAGTTAACAGATATTTAGCATTATTCTCAACTTTTTTTTTAATTTAATTGATATTTTTTTATTTTGATATTGTGGGGTACAGTTAAGGGTTAGGTATACAAATATGCTTCATTCAGGCCCCCTTGTTGATAACTGGTGTCTCCCCATCTCCAGACAGATGTTTACTACCATTAGTCCCATCCTCCCCCCTCATAGTTCCCAACACTGTCAGTCATTTTCTTATAGTAGTGCATTGGATGATCAAGGTCCACTATATGAGTGAGAATATGTGATACTCAGATCTTTGTTTCTGAGAGAGGTCACTTAGTATTATAGTCTCTAGCTCCATCCAGGTTGCTGCAAAATTCATGATTTTGTTCTTTTTTATGGCTGCATAGTATTCCATCGTGTATATGTACATTTTTTTTTATCCAGTCCTCTTTTGATGGACAGCATGATTGGTTCCAGGTTCTAGCTATTGTGAACAATGCTGCAATGAACATTCATGGGCAAGGATCTTTTTTATAGAGTGATTTGAGTTCTTCAGGGTACATTCCCAGTAGGGGGATTGCAGGGTCATATGGGAGGTTGATATTTAGAGCGTTTAGGAATCGCCACACTGCTTTACACAGAGGTTACACTAGTTTACACTCCCACCAACAGTGTAGAAGTGTTCCCTTTTCGCCACACCCTCTCCAGCAGCTGTTATTTTTTGAGTTGTTGATAATTGCCATTCTGAATGGAGTTAGGTGGTATCTCAGTGTGGTTTTGATTTGCATCTCCCTGATGATTAGTGAGGTTGAGTATTTCTTCATGTGTCTGTTGACTGCTCAGATGTCTTCCTTTGTGAAGTGTCTGTTCATATCTTTTGCCCACTTTATAATGGGATTGTTTGCTTTTTTCTTTTCAGCACGTTTGAGTTCCTTGTAGATCCAGGATGTTAAGCCTTTGTCAGACCTGGAGTTGGCAAATACTTTTTCCCAGTCTGTAGGCTGTCTTCCTGCTCTCTTGATGGTTTCTTTGGCTTTGCAGAAGCTTGTCAGTTTAATGAGGTCCCACTTGTCTATCTTATCACTTATGGCCTGTGGGTTTCGAGTTTTGTTCAGGAATTGGATGCCAGTTCCAATTTCATGAGGGTATGTCCTTCATTTTCTACAGTTCTTATGGTTTGAGGTTTTATATTTAGGTCCCTGATCCATTTGGAGTTAATTTTTGTGTATGGGGATAGATAGGGGTCCTGTTTCAATCTTCTGCATGTGGTCAGCCAGTTTTCCCAGCACCATTTACTGAATAGGTTCTCCTCTCCCCAGTGGTAGGTGGTGGAGGCTTTGTCGAAGATGAGTTGGTTGAGAAATTGAGGTCTTGCCTCTGGAATCTCAATTCTATTCCATTGGTCTATATGCCTGTTCCTATACCAATACCAAGCTGTTTTGATGATTGTAGCTTTATAGTAAAGTTTGAAGTCTGGTAATGTGATACCACCTGCTTTGTTTTTTTTTGCTGAGGATTGTTTTGGCTATTCTTGGTTGTTTGTGTTTCCATATGAATTCCTGTGTTGTTTTTTCTAGGTCTGAGAAGAATGTTGCTGCCAATTTGATAGGTATTGCATTGAATCTGTAGATTGCCTTAGGTAAGATGGACATCTTCACAATGTTGATTCTTCCAATCCATGAGCATGGGATATTTTTCCACTTGTTTTGTGTCATCTTTGATTTCTTTGAGCAGAGTTTTGTAGTTTTCATTGTAAAGGTCTTTCACGTTTCTGGTTAGGAAGATGCCAAGGTGTTTCATTTTCTTTGTGGCTATTGTGAATGGAATTGTGCTTCTTATTTGGATTTCTGTTTGTTTATCATTGGTGTAAAGAAATGTGATTGTCTTTTGCATTTATTTTATATCCTGAGACTTTGTCGAAGGCCTTTATCAGTGTAAGGAGGTTTTTGACAGATTCTCTTGGGTTTTCCAGGTATACGATCATGTCATCTGCAAAGAGAGATAATTTGACTTCCTCTTTTCCTATATGGATACCCCTGATTGCCTTGTCTTCTCTGATCGCTCTAGCCAGGACTTCCAATACTATATTGAACAGGAGGGGTGAGAGTGGGCATCCTTGTCTTGTTCCAGTTTTCAGGGGAAATGGTTCCAATTTTGTCCGTTTAGGAGTATGCTGGCTGTGGGTTTCTCATAGATGGCTTTTACTACTTTGAGGTATGTTCCCTGTATGCCTAGATGTTCGAGGGTTTTTATCAAGAAGGGGTGCTGGATTTTATCAAAAGCTTTCTCTGCATCTAATGATATAATCATGTGGTTTTTGTTTTGACATCTGTTGATGTATTTAATTACATTTATTGTTTTGCGAATGTTGAACCAGCCTTGCGTCCCAAGGATGAAGCCTACTTGGTCATAATGGATGATTTTTGAGATGTGTTGTTGAATCCAGTTTGCTAGGATCTTGTTGAGAATTTTAGCGTCTATGTTCATCAAAGATATTGGCCTGTAGTTCTCTTTTTTTGTTGGATCTTTACCTGACTTGGATATCAATGTGATGTTAGCTTCATAAAATGATTTGGGGAGGGTTCCATCTTTCTCAATCACCTGAAATAGTTTCAGTAGGATTGGAATCAGTTCCTCCTTAAATGTCTTGTAGAATTCTGCTGGAAAGCCATCTGGTCCGGGCCTTTTTTTTGTAGGTAGTTTTCTTATTACATAGTCAATTTCCTTGATTGTTATTGGTCTATTTAGGGTCTCAATTTCTTCTTGTTTCAACCTAGGCAGGTTGTGTGATGACAGAAAATCCTCCATTTCCTTGAGGTTTTCAAGTTTGTTTCCATACAAGTGTACATAGTAGTCTCTGATGATCTTTTGTATTTCTTCAGGGTCAGATGTGACTTCATCTTTTGTGTTTCTGATTGTGCTTATTTGGGTTTTTTCTTTCTTTTTTTGGTCAGTCTAGTTAGGGGACCATCGACCTTGTTTATCCTTTTGAAGAACCAGCTTTTTGTTTCATTGATTTTTTTGTATTGTCTTTTTGTCTTCTATGTCCTGGATTTGGGCCTTTATTTTGGTGATCTAGATTCTTCTGCTGAAATTAGGGGTTTTGTGATGTTGCTTTTCCAGCTTCCTTAGGTGGCTTGTTAGGCTATTAATTTGTGCTCCTTCCATTTTCTTCATGTGTGTTTGTAGGGATATAAATTCCCCTCTTACTACAGCTTTTAAGGCGTCCCAGAGATTTTGGTAAGATGTTTCTTCATTTTCATTTGTTTCCAGGTATCTTTTGATCTCCATTTTGATTTCATCATTGATCCAGGAGTTGTTTAGCATCATGCTGTTTAGTGTTCATGTCTTTGTGGGTTTTGGGGGGACCTTGTTGGTGTCAATGTTTATTTTTATTCCACTGTGGTCCAAGAAGGTGCATGGTAGAAATTCTGTCTTTTTATATTTTCTTATGCTTGATTTATGGCCGAGTATGTGATCGATCTTGGAATATGTCCCATGCGGTGATGAGTAGAATGTGTATTCTGTGGTCTTTGGATGGAGTGTTCTGTAGGTATCAGTTAAGTCCATTTGGTCCAGAGTCACATTGAGGTTCTGAATCTCGTTGTTGACTTTTTTGTCCCGATGATCTGTCGAGGGTTGTGAGTGAGGTATTAAAGTCCCCAGTTATGATTATGTTAGAGTCAATATCTTTCTTTAGTTTTCCTAGGAGTTGCTTTGTAAAAGTAGGTGCACCTATGTTAGGTGCATATATGTTTAGGATAGATATTTCTTGTCGATGTAGTGAGCCTTTTATCATTATGTAGTGGCCCTCTGTATCTTTTTTAATGTTTGATAGCTTAAATGGTATTTTGTCTGAAATTAGGATCGCGACTCCTCCTTTCTTTTGTGTTCCACTCGCCTGGAAATTTGTTTCCCATCCTCTTACTTTGAGTCTGTGCATGTCCCTTCCAGTGAGATGGGTCTCTTGAAGGCAGTATATTGTTGCCTGGTGATATTTTATCCATTTTGCCATTCTATGTCTTTTCAGTGGTGCATTTAGTTCATTCACATTCAGGCTAATTACTGAAATGTGAGAGTTCATCCCTAACATACAGTTATTTTATAGTTGTTCTTCCACTTGGTTTATTGTCTTCCTTTTGTTTGGGGGGTTGGTTCATATGTATTTTATTCTTTTTTCTGTACTCTTGTGAAAAATGTTGCTCTTTTTTTCCCCTTTTCTTCTGTGTTTAGTACTTTCTTAAGTTTTTCATGTAGAGGTGGTTTGGTGGCAGCATAAGTTCTTAGGGATTGGATATCTGGGAGAGATTTTAATTCTCCCTCGCTGATGAAGCTTAATCTGGCAGGGTAGGTTATTCTTGGTTGAAATTGCTTATCTTTTAGGACTTTGAAGGCAGGGCTCCAAGTTCTCCTAGCCTGCAGGGTTTCTGTAGATAAATCTGCTGCTATTCTAATTGGTTTTTCATGGTAAGTAATCTGACCTTTTTCTCTTGCTGCCTTTAGGATTTTTTCTTTTATGCCTACTTTGTTTAGGCAGATTATTATGTGTCTAGGAGTTGGTTTTCTCATTTGTTGTCTTGCAGAGGTTCTCTGGATCTCTTGTGTTTGAGTTTTTGTATCATTGATTAGATAAGGGGAGTTTTCTTGAATGATCTCATGGAAGGTTTGTTCCAATGTGGTCTCTGTTTCTCTTTCTGCCTCAGGGAGTCCGATTATTCTTAGGTTAGGCCTCTTGAGGTAGTCACTCATCTCTTGAAGGTTTTGTTCTGTCTTTTTGAGCTTATTTTCTGTGTTTTTAAGAGTTTGGGTTATTTCTATATTTTGGTCCTCAAGCTCTGAGATTCTTTCTTCTACTTGGGTAATTCTGCTTTCCATGCTTATCAGTTTATTGTTTATTTCATTCACAGTATTCTTTATTACTGTTATCTCAGATATCAGCTCCTTTATAGTTTCTTCTTGAGTCTCCTCAATTCTTTTTAATCTCTCCATTAATGTCTTGATGTCTAGGTTTGTATTTTGAGACCATTCAGTTGTTTGCATTCCAAAGTCAGTTTTCTCGGTGTCTGCCCTCCCAGGAGTCTGGGAAGGACCCATATTCTTCTTTTGGTTTTTCTTCATTTGTGTAGATTTTTCTCTCTGGTCCCTTAGTGGATCGAGTTCCTGAGATCTAATCTCCAGCCTCTCTCCTCTGTTTCTGTTGCAGGCAGTTAGCTTGTTGCTTGGAAGGTTTGTGACACTAGTCTCTATTCAGTGTAGGAGAGGGGCTTTGTCTCCTGCTAATGACATCACCACCGTGGGAACCGAGGTGGAGGCTCTGCTAGGTGGGCGGGGCGATGCGATGCAAATATGCCTTGAAAATGGTGGAGGTGGTGGTTTTACTTTCACTTTCAGGGGCCTCCTGTGGATCTCTAGGTGGGACCAGCTGCACAGCTGGCTGCTGGATCTGGGGTGCCTTCAGTCGGCTGGGGTGGAGGACAGGGTCCAGCATTTCCTCCTCTGGAACTGGAAGCCTGCAATTGGCACCTTACGCCAGCTTGGAGTTCTGCTCCCTTGCACAGGTTTGTGGTTGCGCACGCTGAGTGCCTCAGCCAGGGTGGGCCTGGGGCTTCCGATCTCCAGAGCTCCAGAGGGCAGGTGGTGGCTCTGGGTTCCTCCCAGGGCACTTTAGCCAGAAATGGGACCGGTATCTGTAAGGGGCGGGCACTCAGAGCCTCCCTGCGTGACCAGCAGCTTCGTGCTGGGTGCTGGTCGCAACAGGGGATGGAGCTGGGGTCCGGGATTTGGAATTTCCCAGCTGGCCGGAATCATATATAGTGGAGCAGCTGCCGTCTGGTGGCTATGTCTGGCCCCACATGGGACCAAAAGTCCCCAAGCCTCGTACCAGTGCAGCTGGAGGTGGGCGGGGGGGTGCAGGAAGAAAAGTAATAGTCTTTTTGGGAAACTCACGTTTGGAGAATCTCAGGGATCCATCTATGCAGTGGCCATCTTGCTCGATAAGATTCTCAACTTTTTAATGTGTTAACTCCTTTAATCTTCACAAACCAAGCAGATATGATTATTCTTCCGATTCTAAAGTAGCCTGTCCAAGGTCATATACACCTAGCAGGTTGCAAAATCAGCTTAATGATGTATATAACATAAGGAATAACCCCACAAACACAGAACTAAAACAAAGATTTAGTTCCACCAAATTCTAATATTTTGTCATACAACAGAGTTGAAACCCTCTCCAATTCTATTTCTCTACTTGTCTCCTCAGAGGTTACTAACAACCTGTAGTTGGCATTTTTAATTCCCATGCAAGTGTTTATTCTATTATAGAAGAGTTATGGATCTCTAGGCAGCATTTAGCATTATTCTACACATTTATAAAAACTGTGTGTGTGTGTGTGTGTGTGTGTGTGTGTGTGTGTGTGTGTGTGAACGTGGGAGTTTATTAAGAAGACAGAAAAGCTCCAGCAGCAGGAGGGGACCTGAAAGAAGGTAGCCCTATAAAATTTATATTAATATCATTTTACTTATATGTACCTTTTGCAACTTGATTTTTGCTCAAGATTGTTCTTTATGTATCAATGTTGATGCATACAACTCCAATTTTGTTCTGTGGAGTTTCACTGTATGTGTGTTTAAAAGGTACTTTAGCAGTGAACTGGTCTTTCAAATGAAATTTTACATGAAAATGCCAAACGGGCAAAAGCAGAGCTGTTCTGGTGAAGGGGAAAAAGCAGAATTCCCACTCACATTGGCTCTGGCCAGTCAGCAGGAAGAAAGAGAGACAACTCCCCAGAACTCCAGGGGAGATCATCAGAAAACACCAGTTGGGTTATGTCTTTAAAATATTAGGCCTTGGAAAAACAATATAGGAAAATCAACAAAACCAAAAGATGGCTCTTCAAAAAGATGAACAAAGCTGACAAATCTTTAGCTAGACTGACTAAAGGAAAAGAGAGAAGACTCAAATTACTAAAATCAGAAATGAGGGAGAACATGATTGATCTTCTAGAAATAAAAATAATTATGAGAATATTATGAACAAGTGTATACCTACAAATTAACTAACTAGACTAAATGGACAAATTCCTACAAAGACACAAACAACTGCTACTTACTCAAGGAAAAATGGAAACATAAAGAAACTACCCATAAAGAAACATCCAGACCCAAATGGATTCACTAGTAAATTCTACCAAACACAAAAAGAAGAAAACCAATCCTTCACAAAATTCTTCCAAAATCTGTAAGAGGAGAGAATTCTTACCAAACTCATTCTATGAAACCAGTACTACCCTGATAACAAGGAAAGAAAATTACAAACCAATATCTCTTATGAATATACCCAGAGATAGCCAACAAAATACTAGCAAACCAAATCCAACAACATATACAAAGGATTACATTGGGTTGATGCATACACTTGTTGCATTTGTTTTTGGCATGGCAATACTGCACAGTGTTGGGAGTTTGTTATTTGTCATTTGGAGTGACAATGTTGTGCCTGTGAATATACCTTGCATTTTGAAAAAAGTTAGTGCTATTTGTGGGCTAAAGAAGATGGAGTGTCAAGTGGAAGAAAAAGGAACATTTCTGACATATTCTTCTGTTTGAGTTAACAGAGAAGTAAAGGCAGCAGAGGCGGCTCAAAACATCTGTGCTGTGTATGAGGAGAATGCCATCAGGGAAAACACAGCAAGAAAATGGTTTTGTCATTTGAAAAAGGGCCACTTTGACCCGAGTTCAAGAAGATCATTGGGCTTTGATAAAGAAACACTTTAATTCACAATGATCCATGTCAGTCAACCCAAGAATTGACAAATATGATGAACTGTGACCAGTCAACCATTATGCAGCATTTGTATTCCATAGGCAAGCAAAAAACACTACAAAATTATGCATCAATCCAATATATCATAACCAAGTGGGATGTATCCAAGAAATGCAAGTTTGGTTTAACAACCAAAAGTCAATTAATGCAATATGGGGGACCTCAAAAAAACCATAACTATCTTTTAGAGGGCAATCTCCTTGTAGTACAGGCTTTCCCTGCTAGGTAAGTGTTCTAGGAACTCATCAGCATGAGTGTACCATGTTGTGAGAGGCTCATTCAGCTTCAGTGAATTTTTTTTTTTTTTGGAGGTTCTTTCAATGCATTTGCCCATTTCATGATGGGTGATTAACAAATGCACCTGCCCACACCGACCTAAGTGTTCAGCAGTTTTTGATCAAAAACAGCATGACCCCCATGCTCTGGTCTCCCTATTTACCTGATCTTGCCCCAAGCAATGTTTTTGTTTTCCCAGGTAAAAAATAATCCTCAAAGGGAGATGTTCTGCCAATGTGGAAGTGATGGAACAAAAAACAGCACAACCATTAAAAGGCACCAAAACTGGCAAGTTCAAAAACTGCTGTGAACAGTAGAAAAAGTATCTTGATAGATGTACTGCTTCAAATGGAGAGCACTTTAAAGGTGACTGAAGTTTAAACAAGAACAAATACACAATTTTTAATAAATAAATTCCAGGTTTTTTGGGGTCCCCCCATACACCATATTATCAGACTAAAGAACAAAAACCAATCATCTAAATAGATGTAGAAAAAGCATTTGATAAAATTCAATATTCCTTCATTATAAAAATTCTCAACAAATTAGAAATAGAAGGAAACATCTTCATCCTGATAAAGGATATCTACAAAAATTCATAACTAACATCATATTTAATAGTGAAAGACACTGGGCATGGTGGCTCATGCCTGTGATCTCAGCATTTTGGAAGGTGGACGCACTGGGCGTGGTGGCTCATGCCTGACCCAGGGGTTCAAGACCAGCCTGGGCAACTTGGTGAGATCTCATCTCTACAATAAATCAAAAAATCAGCTGGGTGTGGTGGCACCGCCTGTAATTCCAGCTGTCTGGAAGGCTGAGGTGGAATTCCACTGTGCTCCAGCCTGGGTGACAGAGAGAGACTCTGACTTAAAAAAAAATAGTAAAAAACAATATTTTCCCCATCAAGAACAAGACAAGAATATCTGCTCTTACCACTTATATTCAACATTGTATTAGAGGTTCTAGCCAGGGTACTTAGGCAAGAACAAGAAATAAAAAGCATCCAGATCAGAGAGGGAAAAGTAAAACTAACAAAATGACATGATCTTGTATAGAGAAAATCCTAAGGAATCCACTAAACAACAAAGAAAACTAAAACTCAAGCTCAGCGAGGTTTCAGAATACAAAAACAATATGATTCAAAATACAAAATCAATTGTATTTCTATACACATACAATGAGCAATCCAAAAATGAAATTAAGAAAACAATCCCAGCCGGGCTCGGTGGCTCAGCCTGTAATCCTGCACCTTTGGGAGGCTGAGGTGAGTGGATTGCCTGAGCCCGCGGGTTTGAGACCCGCCTGGGCAGGCGAGACCTCATCTCTACAATAAATCAAAAAATTAGCCGGGCGTGGTAGCACGCGCCTGTAGTTCCAGCTACTTGGAAGGCTGAGCGGAAGGATCACCACAGCCCAGCAGGTCAAGGCTGCGGTGGCCGGGAGTGGCCACTCCACTCCAATCTGGACGACAGAGTGAGACTCCAACTCAAAAAAAAAAAAAGAAAACAATCTCACTTATAATAGCAACAAAAAGAAAAACACATTTAGGATAGACTTAACAAAAGAAATGTAAAACGTATACTTTGAAAACAAAAAAAATTGTTGAAAGAAATTTAAAAGAATATAAATAAATGGAATGGTATCCCATGTTCATGTATCAAAAGACTGAATATTGTTAAGATGGTCATATTCCAAACTTCAATACATATTCAATGCAATCCCTATCAAAATCCAAGCTGGCTTCTTTGCAGAAATTTACAAGATGATTCTGAAATTCAGAGGCCCAGAATAGCTAAAACAATCTTGAAAAAAACAAAGATGGAGTACTTATACTTCCAGATCTCAAAACCTACTAAAAGATTCAGTAACCAAGACAGCATGATACTGACATAAGAAGAAACTCAGAGTCAACAGAACAGAATTGAGAGTTGAGATAAATCCTGGTCAGGTGGCTCACACCTGTAATCCCAGCATTTTGGAAGGCTAAGGTGAGAGAATCACTTGAGACTGGGAGTTCAAGACCAGCCTGGGCAATGTAAAAAGATCTCATCTCTACAAAAAATACAAAAATTAGCCAAGCATGGTGGTGCACACCTTGTAGTCTCGGTTACTCAGGAGACTGAGGCGGAAGAATTCTTTGAGCCCAGGTGTTCCAGGCTGCAATGAGCCATGATTGTACCACTACTGCACTCCAGGCTGGACAACAGAGTAAGACCCTGTCTCAAAAAAAAAAAAAAAAAAAAGATAAATCCTTACATGTACGATCAATAGGTTTTTGACAAGACAATTCAATATGGAAAGAACTATCTTTTCAACAAGTGGTGCTAAGACAACTAGATATCCACATGCAAAAGAATAAAGTTGCACCCTTGTTCTCCCAATGTACAAAAATTAACTCAACAAAGAGCTAAAACTATAAAAACTCTTAATCAGCAGAAAACACAGGAGTAAACCTTTGTGCCCTTAGATTAGGCAATGGTTTATTAGATATAACACCAAAAGCAACAAAACAAAAGTAAATGATAAAACAGACATCACCAAAATTTAAAAATTGTTGAGCTTCAAAGGACATTATAGAGAAAGTGAAGACAACTCATAGACAAAGGATTTTAATAGACATTCCTCCAAAGATATATAAATAGCCAAAAAGCACATAAAAAGATGTTCAATATCATTAGGAAAATGAAAACCACAATGAGATACCATTTCATCCACACTAACAAGATGGCTAAAATGAAAAAGACAGACAACAAATGTGGCAAAAATGCAGAAAAAGTGAAATCCTCATACATTGCTGGTGGGAATAAGAAATGGTGCAGCCCTTTTGGAAAACAGTCCAGTATTCCTCAAACAATTAAATACAGAGTTTCCATATAACTCAGTAATTTCAGTCCCAGCATATTCCCAAGAGAAATGAAAAGACATCCAACAAAAACTTGTTCAGAAATGTTCATAGTAGCGTTACTCACAATAGCCAAAAGGTGGAAACAACTCAAATGTCTACCACTGGATGAATGGATAAACAGAATATGGTATACTTATACAATGGAATACTTGACTATAAAAAAGTACACATACAAGCTACAACATGGATGAAACTTTAAAACATTATGCAAAGTGCAAGCAGCCAATCACAAACACACACACACACATACACACAAAGTCCATTTATTTGAAATGCCTATAATAGGTAACTCTATAGATACAGAAAGTAGGTTAGCAGTTGCCCAGGGGTATGAGGGGAGGCTGGAGGTAACAGTTTAAGGATACAGGAGGTTTCTCAGAGGACATAAACATGTTCTAAAATTGATCGTGGTGATAGTTACACAACTATTTGAATACACTAAAAACCACTGCATTATATACTTTAAATTGGTGAATGCTATTGTATGCGAATTTAAATGATTGAACTGTGTTGTAACTGAATCTCAGTAACGATACTATAATTTTTTTTTAAGGCAATACAGCTTTCACCTGACCATCTTGGGTTCTCTCTCTTGGAACCCAGCTACCAATTCTGTGAAGAAGCCTAAACTAGCCACTAGGAACGCCCATATGAACACATTACAACCCATAGCACTAATTAAGGTCCCATCTGACAGCCTGCATCACCCACTAGACAAGTAAGTGAACCAGCCTTCTTAAGTTTCAGCCCCAGCCTTTAAGTCTTCCTAGTGATGCCCCAGACATCATGGAACAGAGACTAGCCACCCTCACTGTGACCTATCTGTATTTCTGACCCACAGAATCCATAATTCTAGATTCTTGCTCTATGTCAAAAATAAAAACTAAAAAATGTATGTGTGTATATATGTGTGTGTGTGTGTATGTGTATACACACACATATGCATATATCGCACACAGAAAGAAAAAAGAGAGAGGGTCTGCTTAGATCAAGCACGACCTACCTGCCATATCCTTTTCCTGAAACTTCATGGAAGCCTCCCTGTCACTGGTAGAAAGCTTCCAGGTTTAAGAATCAAAATGTTCAGGTACAAGGCCCAGTTCCCACATTTACTAGTTGGTAAAGTTTTAACCAAGTAATTGCTCTGAGCCTTAGTTTTCTCATCCCAGAAATGGGAACAAGAGTGTATATGAAATGAGATAACCATATATGATAACAGTTTGAGTACCGTAAAATGACCTATGGATAGCATTTATCAATATTATCAGTCGATCTTTACTTGAACATTTACATTCTTCCTATCATTCCCCAATATATTCATATGGTTGGAGACAAGCAGGGAACTGGGCCTACTGTCCACTATTTGCAAGTCATTTTCACAAAAGTCTTTGCAGCATTATCACAGACCATATGCTTTTGCCTCCCAGGATAACTGAAAATTCATTAATTCTTCATAGGCAAACCACTTGCGTTTATTGAGCAGAAAATACTCCAACAAAGGTCAGGCTTGGACTAAATGAACCCCATTTTATCTTAACAAAATTGCATTTCATTTGGTCTTGTATAGTTAAAAGGAAAAAGAGACTTCAACTAAAGCTATTTTTAGGTGGCAACTAATCCACCTACCTCATTTCAGATAATGAAATATTTCTTGTAAAAAAGTATATTAACCAATAAACTTTTATGAATTATACTGCTTTAAAACACTGTAGTAAACCACTGTTTTAAAAAGAACCCTGGTGATTCCTTATGAAAAGTAAATACATATGACATAATTCCACTTTTTGACATACAGCCTAGAAAAACCCTTGCACAAGTACACAGGAGATGGAGATACACATTCAGCAATGTCTATAATACTAGAAAGAAAAATAAATTGAGATAAATCTAGATGTCCATTATAGACACAGTAACACCTAAACAAACTAGAAAATATACATATAATGAAATACCATAACAGACATGAATGAACTAGAACTACCAGAATCAATGTGGATAAATTTCATTAAAAGAACATTAAAGAAGCCGGGCTCGGTGGCTCAGCCTGTAATCCCGTGCCTTTGGGAGGCTGAGGTGAGTGGACTGCCTGAGCCCGCAAGTTTGAGACCCGCCTGGGCAGCGAGACCTCATCTCTACAATAAAATCAAAAAATCAGCCGGGCATGGTAGCACATGCCTGTAATTCCGGCTACTCGGAAGGCTGAGGCGGGAGGATCGCCAGAGCCCAGCAGGTCGAGGCTGCGGTGGCCGGGAGCGGCCACTGCACTCCAGTCTGGGTGACAGAGTGAGACTCCAACTCAAAAAAAAAAAAGAACATTAAAGAGAAAAGCAAGTTGAATACACACAGTATGACATCATTTATTAAAAATTTTAAATGCAAAATGATACTATATATCATTTTTTGATACATACGTGAGTGGTTTAAAAAAAAACTACTGCATTCATAGAAAAGAAAACACAAATTTCAGAATAGTGATTATGTGGGGGTGAGGGGTGGGAGAGGAACTGTGTCCAGGTAAAGAATACAAGAGCTTCAACTCTGGGTTTGTATTGTCTTCTTTCTCATGTGGGAATATCCATGTTCTATGTGTATTACATCAGTCTGCATGCCCTTTTTGAATGTCTAAAATACTTTCTAATTTTTTTCAAGCATGCGCTGATTCTGTGAAGGTGAGGCGTTTACACACTACATGCAGACACACTACTAGAACACTCTATCATTCTCCAAAGGGTTGAAACATGAAGGACTCCTCAAGGACACATTTCTGATAACTCTTGGTCTCCCTGTTTTTCTTACATTGTAAACAGAAATCCTTCAAAAAGTAAGCTCAATATCACTGGCCATCAGAGAAACGCACTTCACATACAATAGAATGGCAAAAATTTTAAAGGTGATAAAAGTGTTGGTGAGAATGCAGAGAAACTGGAACCCTCGTTCAGTCAGTGGGAATGAAAAACGGGCAGCCACTATGGAAATCAGTCTAGCATTTCCTCAAAACGTTAAACAGAGAACTCCCATATGACCCAGCAATTCCACTCCTAGATGTATATCACACGAGAAATAAAAATATGCCCACATAAAAACTTGTACATGAATGCTTATAGCAGCATTACTCACAATAGCCAAAAAGTGGCAACAGCCCAAATGTCCATGCACTGATGAATAGGTAAATAAAATGTAGTCTAGCCACACAATGGCATAATATTAGGTCATAAAAAAAGAATGAAGTACTGGTAGATAATGCAGTATGGATGAACCTTGAAAGCATTATGCTAAGTAAAAGAAGCCAGACACAAAAGGACACATATTGTATGATTCTACTGATATGAAACATCCAGAACAGGTAAATCCACGGAGACAAAGGAGCAGACTAGTGGTTGCCAAGGGTGGAACAAGGGAATGGGGAGTGACTACTGAGTGGCATGGGGTTTCTCTTCATGGTGACGAAATTATTCTAAAATCAATTGTAATAACTGTGTGACTCTGCGAATATACTAAAAACATGGAACATTTTAAGTGGGTGAATTGTATGGTATATAAATGATATAGCTATAAAGGTGGGAGAAAGGTCTCCTCCCTGATCCTGCTGTGTCCCAAGACAGTAGGTATGCCCTGTAGAGGAGGGTTCAATATGGCTGACCAACATTCATTAAACCTTTAAATAGGCCCAAGTCCACTCCTCCCACCCCAAATTTTAAAATTTGAAATGCTATCACCACAGAAAAACAAATTTCAGCATGAAAATGACAGAAATTTCATCAGCCCCAAACTAAGAAAATGAAGTTTAAGGAGTGACTTGTTGCTAGCAAGGAATAGTGGGGGCATTAGTTGTATTTTCTGGGTCCAATTTGTAAACATCCTGATGATCCTACGACCATGCGGCCACGAAGAACTTTCAGATGGAAGAACACATGAACACTAATGAAGGATCACAGGCTCCAACCCTGTGACATAAGAGAGGTCTGCACCCAGGTGAAAGTGGAATGATCGAGACAAAGGACAAGGTATCATAGGACAGGCCAGGAAGGGAGAGGCAGAGAGATGCCCCAGCAGACTGTGCTCTGAAGAAGACCCTCAACTGAAAAGACCTCTCCATGCCCTCTCCCCATGCCAGCCCCTGAAATTAGGGACAAAGCTTACCTTTTCAGCATAAGGCACAAGGAGACTCCAATGAAATGCCACCGCTGGAATGGGAACCAAGAGGACAAAGCCTGGGGGGAGGAGGCAGGTAAAACTAAGGTATGACACAAGAATTGTGAGGTACACCTCAAAGGGGATGGGGTCACAGCGAGAGAACAGCCTGGAGACACTGGTCAGATGGGGAGAAGTGCCCAACAAAAAAAAAGAAAATGAGTTCCTAAGATCAACACCAGCTTCTCAGGACTCTGCTCAGAGCTATCTTCACCATATGATTCAGGAAAGTTAAAATTTAAAAAAAAAAACTCAGAATCAAATACTTTCTGATAATCTACTTGTGGACAGTCAAGTTCTCCAACTTGGTCTTCACTTGGAGAGCACCATGAAATACAGATGTCTTAAGCTTCTACTGACTATACTGTATTAAGCCATACAAGTTTCTTCATGCACATCATTCAATAAACATTAAGCACCTGCTCCATGCAAGTCTGACACTGGCCCTGGAAGGATGACAATGTAACAAATGATGATCCCTGCCCATGATGGAGGATAATTAATTAGGATACAGGTGACCCCTGAAAGCAGGAAGTAACAAGTCAGACTCAAGAAAGAAGGAGTGACTCAAGTCCAACACTTCAGGGCCACTGGGTTTGGGCGGTATTTTTTGTCTTTTTTTCAGCAGCTTAGGAGTACAAATAGTTTTTGGTTATATGGTTGCACTGTACAGCAGTGAAGAAGTCTGGATGAAGAAGTCTGGGCTTTAAGAGTACCCATCAGCCCCATCTGTACACATTGTATTGCATAGGCAATTTTTCACCCCTCCTTCCCTTCTCCCCTCCCCCTTCTGAGACTCCAATGTCCATTATATTAATATCAGTGGTCCTCATAACCGACTTTTTAGCATCAGGAACCAGTTTTGTGGAATACAATTTTTCCATGGATGGGGGGACAGGGCAGGGGGAATGATCAGGCATTAGAGTCTCCTAAGGAGCGTGAACCTAGATCCCTCGCACGCACAGTTCACACTAGGTTCGCACTCCTATGAGAATCTAATGCCGCCACTGATCGGACAGGACTTGGAGCTCCTATTGTGCGGCCTAGCTCCTAGCAGGCCACTGACAGGTACCAGTCCACAGTCTGGGGGTTGGGGACCCCTGCATAATATCATTCTCTATGCATTTGCAGATCCTTAGTTTAGCTCCCACTTATAAGTGAGAACATGTGGTGTTTGGTTTTCGAGTTAGTACACTTAAGATGTTCTCCAATTCAATCCAAGTTGCTGTTTTTGTTTTTGTTTTTTAACAGAGTCTCACTATGCTGCACAGGCTGGTCTTGAACTCCTGTCCTCAAGCAAGCCTCCTGCCTTGGCCTCCCAAAGTACTGGGATTACAGGGATGTGCCCCCACACTCAAAGGATGGCCACTGGGTTTGACAAGAAGGCAGCTCTCCCCTAAAGATCCTGGAGAACTTTATTCTGGCTTGAATTTGAAATGCTTATACCAAAGTGTTGCCTTTAAAAAAATGATAGTATGGCCGGGCTCGGTGGCTCAGCCTGTAATCCCGCGCCTTTGGGAGGCTGAGGTGGGTGGATTGCCTGAGCCCGCAGGTTCGAGACCCGCCTGGGCAGCAAGACCTCATCTCTACAATAAATCAAAAAATTGGCCGGGCGTGGTAGCGCGTGCCTGTAGTTCCAGCTACTTGGAAGGCTGAGGCGGAAGGATGGCCGGAGCCCAGCAGGTCGAGGTTGCGGTGGCCGGGAGCGGCCACTGCACTCCAGTCTGGGCGACAGAGTGAGACTCCAACTCAAAAAAAAATAGTATAAGATTAGAATGGCTTTTTTTTTCAATTAAAGGTTAAACAGCAATGGGTAAAAATAGTGACTGAAGAGTATGGAAAAGAAATAAATCCAGCTGCAGTGTTCTATGCTTTATAAAATAAATGAAAAATTATATTACTACATTTACAATTAAATGCTTCTCTGTATTTCACATATGTGAAGTAAACAGGCAAAACATCTAGTCAACTTCAGTTTATGGCTTATCAACTTCTTTTCTCCAAGCACAATCATTACTCAATGCCCCCTCTGGGTTCAATAGTAGTTTTCTGAAATATGAACTAAATTAGTGACTGAATTTACCATTCAGCTCACTCTAACACACAGTGATGCTCCCCAGATACACATATATATATTCAGAAGAAGTAAGTTTTCTAAGAAAATTAACTTTAGAGCGTTCTGGAGGAAAATGTACCCAAAAAAATTATTACAACAGTAAACAATTCCACCATCCCCTCTGCCCACAGCAGAACCTAAAATTCATGTCTGCCCAAGGAATCAACTGCAAAAAGACATGGCCCCATGGACCAAAACCAAAGAGGGTCTCCGAGGGCTGTCCCACCTCTGACATGTATACCACTCTGCTTGGCAGTAATGCTTATCCTGTCCTGTAAGGTTCCCAGTAATTTTGTGTCCCACTGGCCCATAAGCTCCCTTCAAAGGGACTAGATTTTTCTTCTGTCACACTCCTTGTGGGCTTTAGAACTCTGAGAATCCAGCAGAGACTGGGGCAATTACTGAGCCAAACGGAGAGTTGCTTTCATGTCTTAAAAATAGCATTTTCACAATAAATTTTTCCCTCACAGAAAAGAAGCAATGTATGTTTATTATAGAAAACTCAGAAAATATGAAGGAGACAGAAGTATTTTCAAACTGTCTAACATGGAGAAGTACGTCATGTGCTGCATAATGATGTCTCAGTCAGCAACGGACCACATATATGAACCGTGATCCCGTATTATAATGCAACTGAAAAATTCCTGTCACCTAGTGACACCACAGCATTAGTTATGTTCAAGTACAATGCACTACTCACATGTTTGTGATGATGCTGCTGTAAACAAACCTACTATGCTGCCAGTCACACAAAAGCATAGCACATACAACTACATAGTATACATAATGCTTGATCATGATAATAAATGATTGTCACTGCTTTATGTATTTACCATACTATGCTTTTTATCATTGCTTTAAAAGAGTGTACTTCTACTGATTTTTTTTAAATGTTAACTGTAAAACAGCCTCAGGCTGGTCCTTGAGAAGTTATTTCAGAAGAAGGCGTTGTTATCATAGGAGATGACAGCTCCATGTGTGTTATGGCCCTTGAAGACCTCCCAGCAGACAAGATGTGGAGGTGGAAAATGGTGATATTGATGATCCTGTCTCTGCATGGGCCTAGCTAGGTTCATGTATGCATTTGTGTCTTCGGTTTTGGGGGGGGGGGGTTTCTTTTCTTTTTTTTTTTTAGTTTTTAACCAAAAAAAGGTTTAAATAAAATATAAATAAAAATTGTTAAAATAGAAAAAAGTTTATAGAATAAGGATATAAAGAAAGAAAATATTTTTGTACAGCTGTACAATGTATATGTGTTTTAGGCTAAGTGTTATTACAAAAGTCAAAAAGTTTAAAAAAGCAAAAAATTTATGAAGCGAAAAAGTCACAGTAAGCCAAGGTTAATTTATTATTGAAGAAAGAAATAATATCTTATAAATTTAGAATAGTCTGTATATGTAGTGTTTATAAACTCTATAGGAGTAACATCTCAGATCTTCACATTCATTTACCACTCACTTGCTGACTGACGCAGAGCAACTTCCAGTTCTACAAGTTTCATTCATGGTAAGTGTCCTATACAGATCTTGTATCTTGTATCTTTTACACTGTATTTTTATGGTACCTTTTCTATGTTTAGATATATGTAGATACACAAATACAACTGCCTACGGTGGTCGGTACAGTAACACGCTATACAGGTCTGTAGCCTAGGATTCCTAGTCTCTACCAAATATATAGCCTAGGTATGCAGTAAGTTAGACCATCTAGGTTTGTGCAAATGCACTCTGTGCTGTTCACGCAATGACAAAATCGCCTAAGGATACATTTCTCAGAAAGTGTCCCCCGTCGCTAAGCAGCGCATAACTGTCCAGACAGTCCTGCCACCCTGGCAGCCATTACCAAGTCCCATTTCCTTCTCTCTCTTTCCTGCTGATTCTCACTCTTTCCTTTCCCTATCCAACTTCACCTCCAGTCCACACCGAGCCCTTTCTTACTTCTCTCTTCCATTTCCTGTCAGCCTCTCCAAACGCCCCATAGACTCTTCTTTACATTTCCTACCTCTGCTCCTCAAAGCCAAGTCCTCAGTCTTCCTTTCTTCTCACTTTACAGAAAATCATGCTCTCTCCTGACTTCATCGACCACATCTAGATAAATGATTCTCAAACACATGCCTCGAGGAAGAACCACTGCCAATCCTTAGTCACAAATCCACCACCTTAATTTAATAGGTCCACCACAAAACTCAGCTTTGTCCCAACTGCCACTCCTTGCACCTACTCTTCTCATTCGACCTTGTTATCCACTCCTGTCACTTATTCTCTACAAATAGCAATCCACCAACATAAGGGTGACCCTCGTCCCCTCTCTGAAGCTCACCACCCACATTCAATCAGTCTCCATGTCCTCTAAGTTACCTCAGAAACCCTCCACACATCTCTCCGTCAGCCATGGCCCAGCCTATGCCCTCATCAGAAAAAGACGCAACAGCTGCCCAGTTGCCTCCAGTTCTGGCCTCGGCTCTGCCCTCCTGTGTCGGTCAGAGGAAAGGTCACTCTCCAGCTTAATTAAGGTCCTTCAAAGTCTTCCTGTAGTAACAACGTGGAACCTTTCAGGTCCTACAGGGCCCTGCACGATGCCGTCCTACCCTTCTCTGGATCGCACAACTCCAGTTTGGGCAGGGCTCTTCTCTTTCTTATCCACTTTTTGCAACGTATAGCACATATTCAGTTTTTTATAAACATCTGTTAAACTAATCGAAGTGCAATCATAACCTAAACAATCACTCTCCTCTCTCTCCATTCTCTTCCCCATGGTCATGGTTCTCACCCTAAATCCTAGGTTGGTCTTGTCCTACCTGGGCAACCTCAGGTCAGTCCTTACCTGCGCCTCCATGTCTGTCATAGTAAGAGGTCAATAAATGGTAGTATGAGGTCTGATCTAAGCAACCCTGCTCTGAAACCTTCCTTAGCTCCCAAACACACAGCAGCCTCAAGTTGAAACTACTGAGGCTACTGTCCTAAACGAACCCTCACCTGCCATCCTACTGTACAGTTGCCGTTTTGCTCGCTACTTCCATTCTCACCTCTGTTGCCAGGTAGCAAGTTACTCACCAAGTATCTAAATATGTCCTCCACTCCCCCTCATCTGAGCCAGATTCAAGCCACAGTACACCAAAAGGCCCTTCCCCAGCCCCATCTACAGAACACCCCCACAGATACCCCACGTAACTTCCAAAGTCCACTTTGATGTCATCACATGCCCTCAATGAAAATTCCCCTTTCCTTGCCCACCACAGGACGTCCAAGTCCCTCCAACTGCATATGCAGTACCAGCTTTATTGTGGCAGAAGTTCCTGGCCAGTGTTTCTGTCCCCCTCAGCAGACAGAAGCCCCTGAGTAGCTATAGAACACCTGGCTCACCTTTGCACACACCCCAGGGCCTAGTGTGCATAAAGAAGGCATCCTGGGCTCAGTGGCTCAGCCTGTAATCCCACGCCTTTGGGAGGCTGAGGTGAGTGGATTGCCTGAGCCTAAGGGTTCGAGACCTGCCTGGGCAATTTGGCGAGACCTCATCTCTACAATAAATCAGAAATCAGCTGGGCGTGGTAGTGCGCGCCTGTAGATCCAGCTGCTTGGAAGGCTGAGGCGGAAGGATTGCCAGAGCCCAACAGGTCGAGGCCGCGGTGGCCAGGAGCAGCCACTGCACTCCAGCCCGGGCAACAGAGTGAGACAACAACTCAAAAAAAAAAAAAAAAAAAAAGAAGGCATCCTATAAACGTTTCTTATTTCTTACTATTTAATTCTCTCTTCTTTACTACACAAATATTTGAATGATTAAGCATTTTAAAAACACACCACATCTTTAAAGGAATTAAATCCCCCAAAAATACAGTACATTCTCTCATAATAAAATATAACTAGATAATGCTCTCTTAAAAATCCCTGTGCTTCTGTTGCTCAACCTACTCTATCAGAGCTATTTAAAATCATGATGGTTTATGAAATCACATTTGGCTGATACATAAAACACTACGACAGCTCTAGTGACTAGCTTGGGAAAAGAAACTAAACCAATGCAGAAATTAATTCTAAAAGAAAGCAAAACAGGGTCCACAGCCACCACTTCTTTATCAGCCATTCCATGAAGCAGTAGCCACCAAGTAAGAATCATTCACAGCATTACCAATACATCTGAGAGCTTTAACCAGCAAGTCAGATTTACTCTCAAAACAGAAGAGGCAGCATCATGGCTTTTCCTCCACCCATCAGAGCAAGTCGCAGGGCTCCAAAAATAAGGAGGAAAATGCTGTCATAAATTCTATAAAACTGTAATTCTATAAAACTTCCTCCCAGACCCATCTGAATTCTGAAAGAAGCAAGACCAGGTCCCCCTTTTTATTTCCTACCCCAACAGCATAATGGAGGGTCCCACCCAACTTGCTGGCCTCCCATTTTCAAACACAGTCATATGAACACAAGGAAGCCAGTGAGCCAAGCACTCTCAAAGGTTGCCCCTGCCTCTAAGAACCACAGTGATGCCAAGAGACCTTTCCCCTTTCTAAGACCCGGTCCTCTACCCGTAGTCCTTGTCCACACATGCCATGCCCACTCAGGGCTTTTGGCCAAGGACAGGAGCTCATCCAGATGACAGCAATTAAACATTATTTGTCTCATCTAGGTACAAGCCTTAAAGCCAGCAAGCCTATTTTATTTTTTTAGTTTAGTGGAAATGTGCAGTGAAAGAAGGCTCTTTTTGAACCAGTGCAGCAAGAAGGTGTATGAGGGAACAAGTGGAGACCAGCTGCAGGGCACACTTAAGAAATCTGCAGAGGAGATATGGCACTAGTAGCACTGGCTGGACTCCAGTAAGGACAGCACACAAGAGAAGGAAAAGGGGAGAGAACAGCAGCATCAGCCTGAGTCGTTTTTGGTATACCAGGGCCAGGGCTGCACACACTATGGTACTGCTGGGTCCCGTACCCACCCTCAGAGAATGAACCCAAGATGAGCAAGAAAATTCAGGAGGGAGCCATAGGGAACAGAGCTGATGCAGTCAGGAGCCCAGAAATACCAGCGGCTGTACAGTCAGAAAAAGCTCTACCTTGAACAAACAGGCCTAAACACAAACACAACCTGTTCCCCTCAGAGCAGTGGGGATTGGGCAGAGGCCCACCTCCTCACTGCAGGCTGTGCAGGGAGAGTAGATGCCACGTGGAAAAGGCTTTCCACACTGCCTGGCTCTGCCTGCACCCACTCCCCGGTGAGCTGCTATCAGTAACAAGGGCATTCTTAGCCCTTACTTCCTACTCAGAGAATCCAGAGATGTTCTAGCAACTGAACTCTCCCTTCATGACCCTCAGTAGTTGGGGTGTAATTTCCATGTTAATCATCAAAAAGAGGAAACAGTTTTTCAGAAAGACAGAACCAAAAGTCTAGGAATACTCAAAATGAAAGTTCCCCAAATCATGGGACCCCACAAATGGGAAGAATCCAAGCTGCCCCAATCCCTCTGGGCCTCCTGACAGCTCTCTCATCTGCAAAGAGCACATCAGAGTGAACCCGGAAGCCCTCCAGAGAAGCAGAAGTCAAAGTGCTGTCAACCCTCACTGCTAATATTAATCTGCATTTGCAGTCGCTCCCCAGCACTAGCATCACTGCCTCAGCTCCACCTCAAATCATCAGGCATTAGATTCTCATAAGGAGTGTGCAACCTGGATCCCTCACATGCACAGTTCGCAATAGGGTTGGTGCTCCTGAGAATCTAATGTTGCTGCTAATCTGACAAGAGGTAGACCTCCGCTTACTGGCAGCTCAACTCCCACTGTGTGGTACGGTTCCTAACAGGCCAGGGACCAGGAGATGTGGACCCCTGCTGTAAAGCATGGATGAGTTACAGATATGGATATGATATGATGGCAAGGGCACACTCCAAGTTCAAGCCTCAGTTCTGCCACTTATAAGATGTGACTCTGAGCAAATAATCAGCTTCTAAGTTTCCTCATTTGTAAAAAGGGGACTCCACAGCACCCTCCAACCCCAGCTGCTGTGAGAACTAAATGGGTGGCTCACCTGGCCCAAGGTAAGCACTCAATAAACAATCCCTAAGGCCCCATGCCACCTCAGTTCTGACTCCACCTCCACAGCTCGAGCTCTGGGACTGTTCTGTATAGATGCTCACTCTGGACTCCTCAGGAGAAAAAAACCATGGGTCAGTCATGTACTCCCAGAACTGAGTACAGTGACATTCTCTATACCCCACTTTGGTATGCAGCCCTCCCCACACCAGGAGGAATGCCATGACAGCAGGAACGCTGGCTCCTGTTCTTGGACTCCCCGCTGCACCCAAAGGGCTTACATGAGCAGAGCTCCATGTGGTCTATGTTCAGTGGATGAAGGACCAGGCTGAGAAGTGGCAGAAGACATTGAGTCTACCAGTGACAGGCAGACATATTCTCTGGCCCCAGAGCCAAGATAGCTCCATTCACTTTACCCTGCACTCTCCCTAACTACACGTAGGTTACACTAGATCATGGCAATTTAGGGAAAAGAAAAACAGAGACAAGTGGGCTCCCAAGACATGTTCTCATCTTTTTTTTTTTTTTTGAGTTGGAGTCTCACTCTATCGCCCAGGCTGGAGTGCAACGGCACGCTCACAGTCACCCCAGCACTAATCTCCTGGGCTCAGGCGATCCTTCCACCTCAGTCTTCCATGTAATAGGAAATATAGGTGCACGCTACCATGCTCAGCTAATTTTTTTTTTATTTATTGTAGACATAAGGTCTTGCCAAGTTGCCTGGGCTGCTTTCAAACCTGTGGGTTCAGGCAATCCCCTCATCTCGGCCTCCCAAAGTGCTGGGATTACAGGTTTGAGCCACTGCATCCAGCCTACGTTCTCATCTTTTCCATCATGATCTCCCATGGCTCCTTAACAATACCTGGGTAGATGGAGTACTTCCTCCTGCTCTCAGTATTTAAAAAATACACAAATACTAGAAAATAATCCAAAATCATCAGGGATTTGTTTTTTAAATCATTTTCACCTTCATTTAAAATTAACCCATAAGAGCTCAAACTTGCTATACTAGACACATATGTGAGAGGAAAAAACATACTGACATTCAATTTATTTTTCAAAATGCTTCTGGACAAAATCAGACACATTTAATAAAATGAAAAATGACCGCTGGAAATAACCAGAAAAAGGAACTAAGTATACAGCAAAAACTCACTCTCCAGTTCTTCCAAGGTCCTCGTCACAGTAAGATCATCTCCACATACTTACAGCAAAAAGGAGAAACCCAGCTCCCAAGAACATACAATCACTGCCAGAAGACAAACTCCTGGGCTTTTCTCAACATGGAAAACAGAAGAGAAGCTTCCGACTGAATAAACTTCAAAAACACCAAGCAAGGAAATAAATATGGATTTATAAAAAAACACCAGAAAGCAAGCTGGTCAGAGGCAGCAGCTCAAAATTTCCAATAAATGTGGAAAGGCCTCCATTTAGCTCCTGGACACGAGAAGGATATAGGAAGAACCTTCCAAGCTTAGGTCTAGTCCTCTGGGATGAAAGACACTTTGGGGAGGTGACCCAGTGACCCACCCCCCCAACAAGGCCACTGACCAAGGTACTGCTGTCCAAATTCAGTGCAGGACTCTGCTGAGGGAGGTGCTGAAGCCAGCTGTAATTCTTCCCCCTCAGGTACCCCTCAGCATATTCCTCAACTCTGTATGGCTGCTGTGACAAATTACAACTTCATGGCTTAAAATGTATACATGTATTATCTTGAAGTTCTGAAGGTCAAAAAGTCCAGCCTGGGTCTCTTTGGACTAAAGTCTAGAGGTCAGCCAGCTGTGTTCCTTCCTGGAGGCTGAAGGAAGAATCCATTTCCTGCTCATTCTGGTTGTCAGCAGAATTCAGTTTCTGGTGGTTATAAGACCAAAGCCCCATTCTCCTGCTGGCTATCAGTAGAGGGCCATTCCTAGCTTCTAAAGGCTATACTGCATTCCTCAGCTCCTGGTCCCATCCTCCATCTGCAAAGCCAGCAGCAACAAATGGAGTCCATCTCATGTCAAATCTCTCTGACCACTTTTGAGAGTTCTTGAGTGTTATACTGGGCCTACTGGATAATCCAGGACAGACCCTCATTGTTCAAAGTCAGCTGATCTACAACCTTAATTTCCCTTTGCTGTGTTAACATAACATATTCATAGGTTCTAGGAATGAGGACATAGATACTTTTGGGGACCATTATTCTGTCTACCTCTCTCCACCCACTCATGCCAGAACTCCGATCATCTCAATCCCCAACTCCCAGCCCACCACTGAATTCTGCAAACCTCACCTGCTACACGCACCATGAACCTATCCACTCCTCTCCAACCCCACAGTCTCTGCCCTTGTCTTCGCCTCCCACCATGGCAAGCCAGCCTGCTTCCTCACTCATCCTCTCTTCAGGATGACGAACAATGCCGTGGCATCACACCACTCCAGCTTAAAACCCTTCAATGCTTTCTTATGGCTCTTAGGACCATGACCCAAATCTCTTTCACAGCTATGGAATCCTGTGTGCTCTGGGGCCTGCTCACTACCCCTCCATGCTTATTCTTACCAAGCTGCAAGTCCCTGGCAGGGGGCTGACAACCCTCTCCCCAAATACACACACACACACACACACACACACACACACACACACACACAATAAACCTCTGAAGCTCCTGCTTCACACCCAGGTCTCAGTCCTCCAGACTGAGGTCATGACCACTCTACTCAATTAAGACCCTGATACCTTGCCAGCATCCCCAAATGACTGCCTTCCGAGCACTTCCATCTTCATAACATGATCACACATCTACTGCCTCCCTCAGCCCTCTGGCCTTTAAGGGCCACATCTGCTTGCTCCACACTCAGCATCTGGCACACTGAAAGTGCTCGTAATGTTTTCTGCATGGATTCATTATCGTCCAACAATTCCTCTCCTTCAACTGAGGATGGATGGAGTTCTGTTGAGCTGACTACCTCATTTGCACAGAGAAGCCTTGTGGCACTGGCAGTGTATGCTGAAAGCTGTCAGAGCCATGACACAGAGAACTCTTCTGCTCCAGCTTTATCTCCAGCACCCACGGCCCTGCCATACTCAATTTGGGTCTTTCTTGCCACCATGCCACTTCCAAATGTCGTATTTCACACACCCCAGCTGCCATCATACCCTCTGTCAGCAGAGCACACCCTGCCAGGCAGAGCTAAGCTAAAATAGCAAACACCGGACCCACTGAAAGGCTGTCTGTGTTCTCAAACCCCTGTGCTGTCTTGGCATTTACAGTGAAATGTGGCAAGAATTCCAACTGCAACTGCAGAAAGCAACAGCCCTTGAGGAGCCAAGAGAGCCAGTGGCTGAGGAAAAAACAGGTCCCAACAGTCAGAGGTTAAACTTTCTGATTCTTACCACGTTATCTACTGCATCTCACCACCTCTATAACCTACTCCAGTGCAAGCCGCCACTGTCCCTCACCTGGACATTGCAGCAGCCTCCTACCTGTTCTCTCTGCTTCTGCCCTCAGCCCTCCGACCTATTTTCAATACAGCAGCCATAGTAATCCTGTTGAACCTAACGCAGACGGTGCTCAAAGCACTCCAAAGGCACCCATTCACTCAGATTACAAGAATAACAGTCCACATCTTCACCACAAAGTCCAAGGCCCTATCCCCACTGCCTTTCAGACCTCCACGCTGGTCTGGCTCATCTCTTCCAGCACACCAGCATCACTCCCAGATCAGTGCCTTTGCACTTGCTTGCCCTTTGCCTGAACCATTCTTCTCCAACCACCCCTTACATTGCCTGTTCCTGCAAATCTCTCCTCAATGTTACCTTCCCAATGGGGGGGTTCCCTGGCCACCTTATCACCACAAAACTCTCCCCACTGCACCTGCCCCTGAGCTGCCTAGCCCTCTTCCCTGTGTTGTTTTGATATCAATTATCATCTTCCAACAGTTAACTCTCTATTTAACTTAGTTGTGTTATTTATACTCTGCTCTCCCACTGCACTGCAAGCTCTGTGAAAGCACAGATCTTAGTCTACGTTATTTACTGATGTTATCACTAGCACATGGAGCAGTTTCTAACACATACTATGGCTTAAATAAACATCTGCTGGATGAATAAATTATCAAACTCTAAAAACTCATCCAAAAGACTCTCTTTTTCTCATCGAAAAGGATATGGCTAGGCCAAACAAATCTCCCCCATCCCACTTAGGTCTAATTCAACTCCCTTGTGCTACAGATACAGAAACTGGCAGTCCCAGGGATGAGATGATTTGGTGAGGGTTATGCAGATATTATTAGAAAGCGAAAGCTAAAATTTGGACAACCTAACTCCTAGTTAGAGGTCCATCTACTATATCCTACATCCTGGCTCATCTATAAAAGACATTTCTAAGAAAGCATTAGACAAATAAGCAACCTGAGGACCAAGATGCACAATGAATACAGAGGTCTACTAGTAGACCATCTCTCATGTAGTGTATAACCTTAGCCAAACCACTTATTCCCTCCAGGCCACTCTATTAGTTTAGACCAACCACCATCCACCCATACTAACAATACAAAGATGAGTAAGACGCAATCCCTAAACTTGTAGAGCTCACTAGTGAAGAAAAACACATACCATCAATCCTGAGTTTGAGGCAAAAAAGGGTACTTTAGTACAGGCTACATAAAAACAGATAAAGCTTTACAAGTAAGTATACTAGAAGTGAATCGGCAAAAGTGAAAAATAGGAAAGGTAGGCAAAAGTGAGGTAAGAAACATTCTAGTCAGCTACGAAGGCATAAAAATGACAAGGGCATCAATGGTATAATATGCCAAGGAAACTAAAAATCTGTCAGCACTGCTGAGGGCAAAGTTCAAAGCAAGGAGGAATGGGAGATGTAGCTAAACAACTGAGTGGAGGCCAGGTGATAAAGTGCCTTAGACATCATGTAAAAATACACTTCTCAGCATGGCATTTTAGGGGAAGCAGCTAAGGGGCTTCAAACCAAGACTATCTCAGTAAGTGTGGTTGAGGGACAAAGCATATGCTTGCAAACTCCAAAACACTGGTAGATATAACATTTATAAAATATCAAGAATAGCACCTGGCAAAAACTAAGTGCTTAATGAGTATCAGCAATTATTGTCATAAGGAATGTTAAGGTAATTGTACTATCTAAAAGATCCCTTAACAGTCTTGCATTGTGTGATGGGTGTAGTCTTCCTCCTGAGTTTCCCTGGATTGAGGTCTGCACTCAACAAAAAAGAGTAAAACAATCATGGGAAACACTTGAAAGAGCTGGCAAAGTCACAGGACCCTGTCTAGGATCTCTGCTAGCACTGCGCTTGTGTAGGTAAAGACGAAGTTGTGGCTAGTGATCACCACTATTTTTTTTTTTCCTTGAGTTGGAGTCTCACTCTATCACCCAGACTGGAGTACAGTGGCCACTCCCGGCCACCGCAACATCAACCTGCCGGGCTCCAGCGATCCCTCCGCCTCAGCCTTCCGAGTAGCCGGAATTACAGGCGCGCGCTACCACGCCTGGCTGATTTTTGATTTATTGTAGAGATGAGGTCTCGCCAAGTTGCCCAGGCAGGTCTTGAACCCCGCGGGCTTAGGCAATCCACTCACCTCAGCCTCCCAAAGGTGCAGGATTACAGGCTGAGCCACCGAGCCTGGCTGATCACCACTATTGACAGGAAATAGGGCATCCTCTGCAACTCCTACTTCAGGGAGGAGTTCCAGCCTGTCACCCGAAAGAGCAGCACTGCCAGAGGCACGGGCCACAGGAAGAATGGATAACACAGAGGCTGTACAGACCGCTCTGGTGGGCCCAACCTCTCGTTTTTCTCTTGCCTTCCTCAATAACAACCTCTAACAATTCTCTAAGACCCCATACCCTTCACAAGGGTAACACAGGTGCCACTTTCAAAAGTGCCTAAGACACAGTACCACATCAAACTCAAAAGGAAAAGGAAGTCTGTCTTTGGTAATTCAGGATCTCACAGAAGAAAGTTGGGAACTGTACTAGCTTCCTGTGGCTGCCAAAACAAACTACCACAAACTTAGTGGTTTAAGACAACAGATATTTATTCTCTCACAGTTCTGAAAGCCAGAAGTCCAAAATCAAAGTGTTGGCAGGAAAGCGCTCTCTGTGACATCTCTAAATGTCAAGGATTTTTCCTTTTCTTTTCTAGTTTCTGGTGGCTATCAGCCATTCCTGACTTTCCTTGGCTTCTACATGCACTGCTCCAATTTCTACTTCTGTCTTCACAGGGTCATTTTCCCTGTGTCTGCTTATGTCCAAATTTCCCTTTTCTTACAAAGATACTAGTCATTGGATTAGGGCCCACCATAATCCAGTATGACCTCATTTTACCTTGATTACTTCTGCAAAAAGCCTATTTCCAAACAGGTCATGTTCTCACGTGCCAGAGGGACATGAATTTTGGAGGGAGACACTATTCAATCCACTACAAGAACAAATTACTAAGAGCCACAGTCAACAATTCAAAGGTTTATTTACTGGTGTAACTCCACACAGCAGCTCTATTATTCTTACATCTCAGTTGATTACTAAGAATTACAGTTTAGACTGATGGGGAACCAAAACCTCAAGACCTAACAGCAACACATAAAAGTTACACTATCCTGTGGCTCCTTTTCTTTGGACTCTATGTTCTATAGCATTTGTTCACTACTAGCATCTCCTATCCTCCACCATTCCAAAGTTTTCACCACATCCTGGCCCCTGACACTGGTTTTCATGACAGCTCTTACTGTCCTTCAATCAAGCACAATCCTGCAGAGTAAAATAAGGTCTTTGGCCACCTCTGATGACTCTCTTCATTCTCAAGGTCACTGTGTCTGTGCAGTCAACTCATTCCAGCAAACTCCCAGATCACTCTGAAAAGTAAACTTTTCTAACCAGATGCAGTGAATTCCAAAGTTTACAATTCTTACATTCAAACAACAGTGTTTTTTGATATAAAGGTACAAACTATTTTACTATGCTTATGAGTGAGTCTTAGTTATTTTGGTATCACAATTCTTAGCTTCCAGAATCTCACCCTTTAGCTTCAAGACAGAACAAACTAAGTTTTGGAAATCTGAAGTTTACTTGTCTCTAATCTGTTTTCAACGGTGGCTGATTTTATTATCCTAGGTTTTATTTTCCAGGTAATGTCTCCTCATTCCCTAGGGCCCTGGCCAGGGCTCAGCGCCACAGCAATCAGACAAGGACTTTGGAGTTGTACAGTTTCCAGGGAGAACCCAGGTCATCTCAGGTACTTAATTTAAAAAGAAAATAAATGTTTTTAATTTGTTTCCTACTGCTGACACAAGATAGGAGTTGGTTCTGAGGCAAGAAAGTAGGAACATGGAAACTCATAGGGAACCTCTTCCACACTGAAGACAAAAGCAGCAGCCCACAAGAGAGACAAGGCAAATCAAGTGGGTCAAAACCACCACACCCCCTTCGGAAAACCAATCTGCCCAACAAGCGCAGGCTCGCCCCGGCCAGTTTCCTGACTCCACCAAACTCTTCACAGCAGGACCCGAGTCAGTTCCTTTTGGCTTCCCCAGGGAGTCTAGGAATCTCGCAGAAGAGAGCCTGCCAGTCTCGGGAGAAACTTGCCGGCAGCTCCTCCTACGAGCTGCTACTGTCACCTCTCAGATCCCACGCTCCGACCCCAGAGTCTCCCAACGCCCCTCACACCACGCAGCAGTCTCCCCAAAACCCAAGTTATCCTCCCCAGACCCCAACTCCACTCGCAACCCAACGGGTCGACGTGGTCACCTGACCTTTGACCCCTGACCCCGACCCAGCCCTCCCCGTCACACCCACCTGCCCGGGACCTTGCTGTTGCTGCGCTTCCAGAACTGCTTCCTGGCCCCGTCGCTGGCCATGGTCCCTCCTCATCCCTCAGACCGGCAACCCAGACACACCGAGTGCGGCTGGCTAGTCCCCAGCAGCCGTTTCCTGTATCCCGGGTGGCCCCTCAGTGGTCCCGGGTCTCCCGAGCCCAGAGCCGAGAGACTCTTCCGCCTCCCTCCGGAAGTTGTGCCTACGCGCGCCCGGAAGTCCCGCCTCCGTCCCAGGAGGCGTGTGACGCCACGCGCGGAGCGCCGGACGCCATTAAAGGGCGACGCCGGGCGACGCGCGTTATTTGCGCCGCTGAGAAAGTGGTGGCCGTCAGGTTTTTGTTTTCCGTACGGTCTGCAGTTTCTGGTTCACCTACCCGACACCAAGGGCGCGCTGCCGGCCTTGGACTCCAGGCGCCACTCGAGGCTCGAGCTAAGCATTTGCAGACCCTGTGTCCTATTCCGCTTCCTATTACCGTCCCTAGGAGCCGGCCCTAGAACAAGAAGAAGCAAGACACGGTTCCCGACGCCTCGGCAGGTGACGCGGAAACGGGGACACAGCTGCGCGGTGGGGGTGGCCAGGACTGCGAAACACAGCACTGAGTGGGGATCAGTAAGTGCTAAGAGGGTGGGATGTTTCCAGTGCAGTGAGGCGAGAGGCATAACTACAGAGGGATGTGGCGCGTTATGGAGGGGACGAAGGAGAGTAAGGACCAGTCCAGGCTTCCAGGGAAGCACGGCTGCGCGGAAGCTTGAAGAATGAAGCATGCCCCTGGTCTGGGTTCCGGCCACTAGACTGTCGCGCGCTACAAACGTGGCTAGTCCGGAGTGAGGTGTACTGGACGTGTAAAATACAGAATTTCTAAGGAGTTGTATGAAAATACTAATTTTTATACTGGCTATGCATTGAATGATGACATTTCGAATATGTTTGGTCTAATAAAATTTTTTGACTTTTTTTTACAACTTAGTTCTTTTTTTTTGTTTGTTTGTTTTCCCGTAAGAGATGGGGTGGGGGTTAGATATGTGGTTTGCTCCTATTTCTGTGGGTCTTACACCAAAGATTGAGAACTCGGGGACTGACATTTCAGACTGGAGTTTTAGTATAATAATTTGGGAGCTCCTTGGCACACCACTGCCAGTTTTCTTTTAAGACAAAAATCTGATGATACATATTCTCTGATTGAATTTTCTGTGCCTCTTCACTACTGATGAGTAACATTAATTTAATTTTTGCTATATGTGAGGTGTCATGCTAAAGTACCTTATATGGATTACCTGAATTATATGCCAGCCATGCCTTAAGTACTCTACTCTTCTCACATAGCAGTTACTGGCCCTCAGCTCTCGAAACACTGAGTGTTATACCTTGTCTCTAAGAGCAAGGCCTCCCAAAGCTCCCTGTACACACCCTGCCACATTTACCTCGCTGCATTTTAATTATAGGTCTCCACAATTTGCTTGTAAGATACTGGTCTCTATTTTATTCTCATCTCATCCTCAGCACCTTACAAGGTAAACCATCCATAAATGATTGTTAAATGGATGAAAACCACAGGAACTCTCAGGGATCCCCTTTTTGCCACAGCCATAGAAACTAGGAATATTCTCCATGGGGCAATCTAAATGATCTTTGGTGACTCCTTCCAGACAACCTCAGTAGATTCTCAGGACTCCTTTGCTGCATAGCTTTGGGAACTCCCCCAGGATTCTGCTTGTACAGGACTAGAATCTCTAGAGATCTCCTAGTAAGACCTAGTGCATCCTTAAGGACTCTCTTGGGATCCTCTTCTAGTAGAGCTCAGGAAGTCCCTAGGGATCTCTTCCTGACATAAAGCCCTGAGGCCTTGCCAGAGATGCACTCCTGACAGCCTCAGTGATCCCTATGGACAATGTTGGGGAACATGGAGCTTCTCCCCAACTCAGTCTGACTTGTTGCAAGAATCAGCGAGTAAGGTGACAGGTAGCAGGACTAAGATGGTGAGCCAGAAAGGAAGAAAAAGCTGTGAAAGTTTACAGAAGAAAAATTGACAGCAGTTAGTGACTAGTTACATATGATTAACACCTTAGCTCCGATTGCTCCTTATAGCTCACCATATGCTTTCCTATCTCTTGTTTTCAAGAGGAGTCAAACTGAGATCGATTTGAAGGCTTCAAGACCAGCTAAGCAAAGGATTACTAAGATCATGACAAACATGGAGGAATGAGCCTGTTGTTACGTGACAGAAGCATGAAGGAGAGGAGTGAGCCTGTTTGCAGCATAAGTTTATGATTGATTTTGAACACGTTGGGTTTGAGGTCATAGAAGTCAGGTCTCAGCCATGCACTAGATTAGAGAACATATTTGTCCACAAATGAGGAGATGGAGGTTAGTTAGGGGAGGACAGGCCAAGGCAAAGTCATAGAAGAACTGGTGGCCAGGAACAGATCAGTGCCATTAGCAACAATGACAAAACCAAGATCAACAGTGACAAAACCAACAATTCTCCGGATGTGGAATTGGGTTAGATGGAGGATTGATGGGATACCGAAGGAGAGTCTGGTAAAAGGCCAGTTTTGAAAGTCCAATTAGTATATACGTGGAGTCTCAAAATAGGACCAAGACAGCTGAGCTCGGTGGCTCAGCCTGTAATTCCACGCTTTGGGAGGCTAAGGTGAGTGGATTGCCTGAGCCTGCGGGTTCGAGACCCACCTGGGCAACTTGGCGAGACCTCATCTCTACAATAAATAAAAAATTCAGCCGGGCATGGTAGCGCGTGCCTGTAATTCTAGCTACTCGGAAGGCTGACGCGGAAGGATCGCCGGAACCCAGCAGGTCGAGGCTGCAGTGGCCAGGAGCAGCCACTGCACTCCAGTCTGGGCGACAGAGTGAGACTCCGACTCAAAAAAAAAAAAAAATAGGACCAAGACATCAAACAGGACAGATGGACAAAGCCTAGAGAGAATGAGCGACTGGAGCCTTTTCTATTTGTTTATGCAACAAACAGTTAATGAGCAGCAAATAGAAGAGGTGTACATTCACTGAAGTGTAGGCAAATAAATATTAAAACCAAGGACATACCGTTTCACAGTGAACAGACTGGCAAAAAATTGATGAGGTTGTGGATTTATAAGCAGTCAACTTGTTCACTGCTGGTGGGCTTGTAAATTGATTAAATAACTTTAGCTATTTGCCAAAATTGATGAGAATGTGGATTTATAAGCAGAGAAGAACTCTTAAGCACTGCTGGTGGGCCTGTAAATTTATTAAATAACTTTGGCTATTTGCCAAAATTGATAAGAATGTGGATTTATAAGCAGAGGAGAACCTTTATGCACTGCTGGTGGGCTTGTAAATTGATTAAATAGCTTTGGCTATTTAGCAATTTCTAGCAGTTAGAGATGCTATAACCCAGCAATTCTACTCTTGGCATGTGCCCTAAAGCAACTTGCCTGTGTATGCAAAGATGAATGTTCATTGCAACACTGCTCCTAGTGAAGGAGGCAGTCCGGAGGAGAAGTAATCAAAATGTCATCTACAGGAGAATTTATATTACACATAGTTATCCAATAGATACAGAATACTATATGGTGGTAAAAATGTTACGTACAGGCTGGGCACAGTGGCTCAAGCCTGTAATCCCAGCACTTTGGGAGGCTGACGTGAGGGAATTGCCTGAGCCCACAGGTTCAAGAACAGGCTGAGCAACTTGGTGAGACCTCATCTCTACAATAAATTTAAAAATTAGCTGGATATGGTAGCACGCACCTGTAGTTCCAGTTACTTGAAAGGCTGAGGCAGAAGGATTGCTGGGGCCCAGCAGGTCAACGCTGGGGTGGCCGTGAGCGTGCCACTGCATTCCAACCTGGATGACAGAGTGAGACTCCCACTCAAAAAAAAAAAAAGGTTACATACAGCAACATAAATGAATTTCACAAACCGTTTTTTTTTTTTTTGCTTTTGAGTCATTATGTTGCCCATGCCGGCCCAGAAATTCTGGGCTCAAGCAATCCTCCTTCCTCAGCCTCCTGAATAACTGAGACTGCTGGTGCACACTACCATGCCTACGCCTGGCTCCACAGTGTTGAGTGAAAAAACATTGAATATGAATGCACACTGTATGATACCACTTAATACTATTATTTAAAAAGCATGAGAATACTGAAAACTAAGTTCAGGAGAGTGCCTATGGGTAATGGTGGGGACTGATCAGTAAGGAATTCATAGGTGGTTCAATTGTGCTATTATGTTTTATTTCTTAAAGCAGAAAGACTGTATTCAAGTGTTATATTCTTTATGACTTTCTGCATGTATAAAATGTTTCATAATACATTAAAATATAATTTGAGCTCTTGCTCTGCTATGTACTGAGCTACTTTGAACTCTGGAGGGGAAAGACAAACATAAAGATGCAACAGCAAACAAACACTGTCCACGGAGGAGCTTCAGGGAGGACTGGTCAGGTTTGTGACTGTCATGACTATTTTTTAAGATTGGGCAGGTGCCAGGACAAAATGCAGAAGTAGTTCCAGGTAAAAGGTGTATCACTGCTAAAGCAAAGAGAAGAAAACTGAACTGCTGCGTGGCAGATAAGTATTTCAGGGTGGCTTGATTTGTGATACAGGTTGGATTCCCCAGGAAACAGATGGTGAGACATATTTGCATGCAAGCGGCTTACTGAGGAGAAGTTGAACTGTAATGAGCTACAATGGAGGCACCAGGTAAACCTAAGGGATGGCCCTCCAGAGATGTCCTGAATTGAGACAAGTGGGTGAAGCCTTCGTGTTGCTGCATAGATGATTCTTGAATGTGGACTAACCCCAGGGAAAGGGTACATAATCTTGAGAGAGGAAGCACCCTTCAGCCAAGGACACTTCTCAAGGAGGGACTTATCTGTGAGCCATCAGCAGCCAACACTTCAGCACCTGGGGGAGTGAGAGCCATGGTCCTACCAGGAACCTGAGCAGCACACCCCAGCTTCTGCTACAGTCCTTCCTTGGCACCTCTCCGATCTACTTGCTTCATATAAGTTCACCCATCTGGAAAGAATGTCTCCAGAATGCTGGATGGTTCCTTTTGTATGGGAAAACTTACAAAAGAAAGGCTGAAGTGATCATGGAGCCACAAGAGACACTTGTTATTCCCTCCACTATTAACCACTGGAGGGTCCCCTCCCCACAGCTAGCACCTCCACTGTTGTAAGTGACCCCATTCCCAGAGACTTCACAGTCCCTGGTCACTGTGGCCTACTCAAGCCATGGCTGCTGTACTTGTCCATGTATATCAAAGTTGGGCGAGAAAACCAGGTACAGCGGCACACACCTGTAATCCCAGCTACTCAGGAGACTGAGACAGGAGGATCGCTTGAGGCCAGGAATTGTAGCCCAGCCTGGGCAAGATATCAAGACTCTATAAATAAATAAATTGAAATAAAGGCAGAGGGAGTAGGGCAGGAGAGTACCAAGGGACACCCAAGTGGTCCATGTAGGTGCCAGACTTGTTCCCTACTCCAACTATGTAAGAGCAGCCCTACCTCCTACTGGTCAGGAAGTGACCCCTTTCTTGACCTGCTAGTCTCTTCGCACAAGGAACCTGAAGTGAGCAGGCAGTAGCTGTAACTTTAATGAGATTCTTCCTGGGTCCCTTTCTGGAAGTGTTCCTGCTCTGGGAATCAAGACCTCTAGAAGAAGTCAGAATTGTGAGAACAGGAAGCACAAATTCCCCTGAGAGTCGTGGTAAGCGAGGCCACTCCTCTTTCCTCTCCTTGGTTCTCACACCCATGTCTTCTATTTGGAAGGGACGTGAAGCCATTTAAGGTGCATACTGCATCCTGGAGGGTGACGCCCCATCCCTGCAGGTCATCAGCTCCTTGCTGAATGGGTAATGCATCATGGGCTCACTCTCATCATTTCCTTTGCTGTAAAGTGGGTGCATTGGTCCTATGTAAGGATATGCGGGATCAGACACAGAAACCCACTCACAGAATACATTTCATGAATAACATCCCACAGTACTACACACATGAATGAATGCTGGAATTGTAATCTCTAACTGGGTGTCCATGTGTCCATCCAAAACTCCTGTTATGGAAGAATGGAGGGATGTATATTAGTGGGCAACAGCAGTCTCTGCCACACTCACAAAGTGCCCTGGCAGCTTTCACACCTGGAATTAAAGAGTGAAAAAGACTCCATCCTTTGGAGCCATTGACAAATGAGATCTGCTGCCTGGAGAAGTGAGATCTTGGAGAAAGGGCCAAACACTCAGTCTTTTCCAGTGCCTGGCACACCCATTCTACCTTCTCTCATCCTCTCCAAGTGCCCCTCTCCTGTGTTCCCCGAGGGTCTAGTCACTGACAATGCTTTCAATTGAAAGTAAAAGAACACAGCCGGGCTCGGTGGCTCAGCCTGTAATCCCGCGCCTTTGGGAGGCTGAGGTGAGTGGATTGCCTGAGCCCACGGGTTCGAGATCCGCCTAGGCAACTTGGCGAGACCTCATCTCTCCAATAAATCAAAAAATCAGCCGAGCGTGGTAGCGCATGCCTGTAATTCCGGCTACTTGGAAGGCTGAGGCAGAAGGATCACCGGAGCCCAGTGGGTCGAGGCTGCGGTGGCCGGGAGCGGCCACTGCACTCCAGTCTGGGCGACGGAGTGAAACTCCAACTCAAAAAAAAAAAAAAAAGAAAGTAAAAGAACGCTTGACTAGCAGTAGCTCAAATAAATAAGTCTATTTTTCTTCCATGGAAAGTCCAGAGGTAGGCAGCTGTTGTATAAGCTGAGCTGTTCAGCAATGATGTATACATGCTGTGGAGCACCCCAGAGCCCTCCTTCAGGGCCCAGGCACTGATTTCCTGAGCTGCTGCAGACTCACAGCAGAGCCCCTCCTGGGGAACAATTATCAGCCCAAGGAGCTGCCTCACCCCAAGGACAGCCACATCCAATGACTGGCCAGTAGGGAGAGACAAAGACTCCACCCTCTGCCTCAGTTCAGGACCATCTCTGAAGGGCTGTCCCAGCTCCAAGCTCTTCTGTTGGGATGGATGGGCTGAAGGCCTCGTGACTGCATTGCAGCTCAACCTCTCCTCAGTCAAAGCTGCAGCCCCTCAATCTCTCAGGGGCCTGGTTCCCAAGTGCATCCCCAGCAAACCTGCTGCAGAGGAATTTCTCCAAGTCCATTGGCCCAGACAAGACAGACATCATCAAGCTCAGAACAGTTGGCTCATGGTCAAAATGGTGTCTGGCTTCATCATGTGCTCACACCAGTGTTCCAACCAAAAAGGGAGAGAAAAGGGAAGAAGAGAAAGAAAAGACTCTAAGGTTCTTGTTTATATCCCCAGCCAACTTCCTCACTGGCCAGCACTAAGTCAAGAATGGATCGATCACTAGAGAGAATAAACTGCCATGACTGATTTGACAGTTAGAACTTCTCCTCTGGGACCAGAGGAGAGACTACTTTCCATCAAAGCAATGAATCTTGGCCCACTACAAACGCAGGGTTCTGTTTTTAGAGAAGGTGGGGTGGGCTGGGGAGATATCAATCAGTGACTATCACAGATAGGGAAGCCACAAGGCACCAGGAGAGGATGCCCAGGGCAACAAGGGCTCTGACTATCACAGGGAATTCAGAAAACAGTCTTGCAGCTCCCATTCTCACTTCTTCACAGCCATCCTCCATACTTCCACCACAGTGAACAAATCTGGTTTTAATGTGGTCACCTCCTCATGTTGAAAACTCACCAAGGATTCTCCATTGCTTCCTGGGAAAAGTTAACCTCCTAAGTGCTACAAAGGACTTTTGTGTTCAGAACCTTTCTTTCTTATCTCCTCCACTCTACAGTCTCACTGTCCAACCAAACCAAACATCATGGTGGAAAAGAGCCCCCAATCCCAATGTGGTGGTGATTCTCAAGCTCCTTTGCCGTGCCTCATCCCCAGTAAGTATCTGTTGAGCTAATTTGGCTCAGAAGGCGTTTCTGGCAGAGAGAAGTTGTCAGAGATGTGAGCAAGCAAACATAGAGGGTCAAAAAACCCTAAAAGATGGGCATGGCCTGAGCTAGGGGCACACGGTGGGAAATGAATGAGGAAGTATGAGAGGTGAGAAGGGCCAGGGCAAATGTAAAGACAGTCGTCCACCACGTAATGTTGTCGTGGTCAAGAACAGACAATGTATACAGTGGTAGTCCCACAAAATTATAATACCAGATATTCACTGTCCCCTTTTTCTGTTTAAATATGTTTAGATACACAAACACCTACCATTGTGTTACAGGTGCCTACAGTATTCTACACAGGAACATACTGTACAGATTTGTAACCTAGGAGCAACAAGCTATATCATACAGCCTAGGTATATAGTAAGCTACACCATCTGGATTTGTGTAAGTACACTCTATGATGTTCATACAATGACAAAATTGCCTAATCTGCATTTCTCAGAACATATTCCTATCATTAAGTGATGCATGATTGTATTTAAAACCCTGGCTGTGGAATGCCCTTTTAAACACAATTGTTCACATTAGGATGCCTTTGGCTGAATGTTGCAGATAATCTAACTTGCTCTGACTGAAACAATAAAACAAGCCAAATAGTGAGACTATTTGGCTCACATAACTGAAAAGTCGAGAGGGGGTAGGACTTGGGGCTTAGCACCTCAGTGCCTTCCATGGTCAGTTCTGCCACCCTTCCCTGTCAACTGCCTGGACTAGGAGTTTCCTGCCTCACAGCAACAAGGGAGAGTCCCAGCCCTCCTAGCAGGTTCCATACCACTTCACCTAGGACCCAGACCTAACTCATGACTATGTCCGGGGAAAGGAATATGGTACTGTGAGCTACAGGGCTACCCTCCAGCACTTCTGCAGCACACAGAGAGGGAGGGGTGGAATCAGGGACAAAAATCAGACACGGAGAGAAAGAAGGAAAAGGAACAAACATGCTGAGGGAGCCCAGCCCATGGGCAGTACAGGCCACTCCTTTTGTTGCCCGGCATCTGGATGCATTCTTTCCCAGTACCCTACCTTCATGAGGACCACACCCCACAGGGTGCTAGCTAAGGTCTCATTCTGACTGAGGGTCCCACATCAGAGTGATGTGACATCCTCTATGTTGGGGCCAGATATGGCCTCTCATGGTCTAGCAACCTCAGACTGAGTTGCCTTCTCAGCGTCCTGCTTTTATTGCTGTGAAGATATTTTGTAGGTCTGGAAAAAAAGAAACCCTCCTGTTTTGATGAGAGAAAAGAGCAAAATGACCCATAACATATACCATGTTCTGCTAGTCTGAGATGCTGCCTGCAGGTTTCTAGATCAACCCCCACCACTCTGGTCCACAAGAGGATTTCCCATATCCCTGTCCTCCACTGCCACTTCTGAGATGGGACTTGGTAAGATCTCCTTTCTGGAAACTGCAGGACATTATAGACTCAAATCCTGATGCATGAGGCTGGGAGCTGAGTTGTTGTCAACTAGGCTTGGTATTTCTCTAGCAATACAGCTACCCAAAAATTTTAGCAGGCTTCAGTCAATTTGTTTCTGGTTGATTCCAAGGGCTAGGAGCCAAAGCCAAAAAACTTATCTAGTTAGTAGAAATTAAACCAGAAATTTCTGTCCCCTAGCAGTAGGGCTTCCTATTATACCTGTATTTCTACAGTTATACCTATATTCTGTTTAAACATCCCCATCCATCCCTAGTGTAGTGCTGTGGGGATATTGGAAACAGTAGCCCAGGTGGTGGAACACAAGTTCTGTGCTGTTTGCAGCACACTGTCTCCCCGCTCCTGACCACAGAAGAAGGTGTGTCCTGTGTTGGAGAGACCATGCATCTGGGGAGGGACTTGAGAGAGGCATGGGACAGGGGCTGAGCTGGAAGTCCATCGGGATTTGTGCCCAGGAGTTTCTGCTGCCGAGTCACCACCTCCATGCTGAGGGCAAAGGTTCTACTTTCTTTACCTCTGCTAAGCACTGAACTATTCTATTTTCAGCCATCTTAGAGCAACAGAAAGAACCTCTTTTAGCAAATCTGTGTCTTTTGTCCTCTCTGCTTTCAGATGGGCCAGCTTCAGGCTTAGGATGACACTTGTAGCGCCTTACTAAAGTGAGCCACCATACTTCCACGTGGTGTAGTCTCCCTGCTGATTTTCCTGATACTGCACTCTCCACTGGCACTGAGCCTGCCCCAAGGTTAAAAGGTGACAATTATACCTGGATTCATTTCCTGTGACTGCTATTAGCAAATTGCTACAGCCATAGTGACTGAAAACACATAAATTACTCTTCCTACAGTTCTGGATGTCAGAAGTCCAAAATCAGCTTCACCGGGCTAAAGACAAGGTGTCAGCAAGACTGGTTCCTTCTAGAAGCTCTAGGGGAGCCGGGCTCGGTGGCTCAGCCTGTAATCCCGCGCCTTTGGGAGGCTGAGGTGAGTGGATTGCCTGAGCCCGTGGGTTCAAGACCCGCCTGGGCAGGCGAGACCTCATCTCTACAATAAATCAAAACATTAGCCGGGCATGGTAGCACATGCCTGTAGTTCTGGCTACTCGGAAGGCTGAGGCGGAAGGATCGCTGGAGCCCAGCAGGTCGAGGCTGCGGTGGCCGGGAGCGGCCACTGCACTCCAGTCTGGGCGACAGAGTGAGACTCCAACTCAAAAAAAAAAGAAGCTCTAGGGGAGAGTCTGTTTCTTGACTTTTTCAACTTCCAGAAGCCACCTGTTTTCCTTGGCCTGCGGCCCCTTCCTCTGGAAAGCATTGCTTCAATCTCTGCTGCCATCATCACATCTTCTTCTGTCCTGACTCCCCCCGGGTCCCTCTTACAAGGACCCCTGTGTTCACCTCAGGCCCACTAGATAATCCAACATGACCTACCCATCTTAGGGTCCTTACCTGAGTCACATCTGCAAACTCCCTTTGGCTATTTAAGGTAATATTTCTGGATCCCATAAGGGGACATTATTCAGCCTACTACAGTAATTCATGGTATATAGCAAAGGTCCCCAGTTTCTCCCCATCAGAGACAGGGATCCTCCTCATTGCCCCCTTCCCCAACTAATTCAACCATTTTGTTATCTTAGGATCTGTTACTAGCAAATCTCACTTCCTGCCACTGAATTCTGCATGGGTTATAGTAAAGCTATAACCCATGGGTTATAGCTTACTTGTGGGTTGCAAGAAGACAAAGTGCAGCTCAGATTGGCTTACACTATAAATGAAATTTATTGCTTATTTAATTGACAAAGTCCAGAGGTAGCTCAGAGTTTGAAGAAGGGCTGATATAGCAGCTGTCAGTGACCCTGTCTCTTAGGTCTGTGACAAGGACAGCTCCCCCTTGAGGTCACAGGATGCCTCTGTTGGGCCACCGGGATCATGTGCCTACTTCAATTAGTGAGAATACTGGTAAACAGAAATACTGTGCATCAGTGTCGATCCCTAGGAGGGGAGTAGCATGCGCGGGTTATCAAACCCAGAGAGGACTCTAAACACCTCACCAATTTCTGCTAAGGGTTCTTCTGGCAGGAGGCTTTGACAAACCCAGCAGCCAGAATTCTGCAAGGATTCTTTTTTTTTTTTTTTTTTAATCACAGTCTCACTCTGTTGCCCATGCTGGAGTGCAGTGGTACACTCACAGCTCACCACAGCCTAGACCTCCTGAGTTCAGGCGATCCTTCCACCTCAGTTTCCTAGTAGCTGGGACTGCAGGCAAGCACCACCATGCCCTGTTAATTTTTTTTATTTTTTGTAAATACAAGTTCTCACTATGTTGACCAGGCTGGTCTCGAAGTCCTGGGTTCAGGCAATCCTCTTGCCTCAGTCTCCCAAAGTGCTTGAATTACTGACATGAGCCACTATACCTGGCCTGCAAGGGTTCTTGCCTCTGACAGGAGCTCAAAGCAGACCCAGCTGCCACAGCAGTCATACCTCCACCACTCACATTCTTTTAAATAGTCTGGTAAGGCAGAACACATGCACCACAAGTCAGGCAAAGCAGCTTTATTACTTACAGAGAGGCAGCAAGAATCAACAGAAGCCGTGAAGAATGAACAGGATTCATGGTGAACCAGTACCCCCAATGCTCAGGAAAGCTGCTCAGGTGGATGGGTTCTCATCTCCAGGTACCCTGGTTCACACTGAGGCTGAGGACCCTGAAAGCACTCCATCCTAGGTTTTATATGCCATGTGCATCTAGGTTCACTGGGCTAAAGCAGTATAGGACATCCTGTTCTAGGGGGACGAGGACAAAGCCTGAACTGTTTGGAACAGTTCCTCCTTATCTCAGGACGTTGCAGTCTCCGTACATTCTGCTCAAAAATTGCAAGCAAGAGGGCAAAGAGCTGCATCATTCAAGGTCATTTGGGACCTGTCCTCCTACTTTGTAGCTGGCAGAGGGAGGAGTAGAATCAATGCCAGGGAGCAACCCTAATATTCACTATAATACCAAAAGCCATGTTGAGAAAAACTGGTAGATTTCACAGTCTAAGATGTTAACTTGACTGGGCATGGTGGCTTATGCCTTGGCGTTGAGGAAAACTTTGTAAACTTAAGTTCAATCTGGCACTTTGGGAAGCCAAAGTGGGAGGATCACTTGAGGCAAGGAGTTTGAGACCAACCTGGGCAATGCCGTGAGACCTCCATCTCTACTAAAAAAAAAAAAAAACCAGACATGGTGGTATGCACCTTTGGTCCCAGCTTGGTGAAGTGCAATTTGATGAATTTGATTAATCAAAAGCCTTATGAATATACAGTATACATAATCTTTGACCTCTAATTTCTCTCCTAGGAATTTATCCTAGGGAACTAGTTGGACAAATGAACAAAACTATACACCCACAGGTGTTCTCTCTAAGACGATAAAAATAGAAGAAAGTTGTAAACACTCTGAATGTCCAGCTGTAAAGAGAACCAAACTTTCCTCTACATTAATCTTTTAGCTAGAGAAAGAAAGAAATTAAATTTTGCTGATATTTAGTATATGAATTGATAGAAGTACATGCATATAATTTATAAATAAATCTACACATACTTAGGTTTGTGTCTAAAAATTTTTTACTGATAGGTATGAAAATTAAGAAAGTTAGGAAATGCCTGATACAAACGGCTCTTATTTCTATTGAGTGTTTTATTAGCATGAATTAGTAATCCTCACCTGTTTTCCTACTAAATTCCCACCTTCTCTGTCATCTTGTCCCACTCGTACCAGGATGTTCCAGCAATAGGAAATGTTCACACAGTAGGTCTAGTTGCTTGGTGTGTCTCTGAAAAAGGTACAATTGGGCATGCTATCCCCTCAAAATACCGTTGGAGTCCAGGGTTACACATTGTAGCTATTCGGGACATGTCTGCTGGCTTGAATTCAAGCTTACGAAGTTTTCCACAGTGCCAAAATTCCATTTACAAAGGCTGCTGTCCTGCACTGTGCTCCCTCCACCTCAACCAAGAGGTAGACTGGCTGCTGTAAAATGCAAAAGACTGACAAGTTCTTCTTGGTTCCAAGGTCAGGGTGAATGTTACACTGCAGAAACCATCCCATCAGGCAGGAAAAGCAGTAGGAAGGAGAGGGACTGTGACACCACAGAGGAGGAAAATGTGTTTCACATCCTGTTACCATAACATTCTGCAAAGAGGAGAAAGGAAAAAAGGCAGATGCTTTCTCAAAAGCAGCAAAATAATAAATAAATAAGATACCTACCCCCTACCTAAATTGATCAAGTATTGTGGTATCCAGGAAAAACCACAAATTCAAAACTAAATGCTCTGAAGAATGAAGTTGATTTCACTGGGGTTTTCTGGGAAGAGGGAGAAGGGCCGTTATGCCACCGTACATGAAAGCAAACCTCCTAAATGTGCCTTGAAACATCTCACACCCTTTGCTGCTCCCTTCAGCCCTTGGATTGCTTTCTATTCTTCATATTACTCTTTCACCTTGCCCAGACCTCACTGCAGGTCTCTCAGTCCCTATCCAGGGTGCATCACTGTGACCCTCTCTGGCTCCCCAAGTTCCACAAGTTACAGCATCCTCCTCAGGACCCACCCAGGCCCACGGGAGCCAGCATGGTGGGTCTCATGATTTCAATTTTAAAGATGAGGAAATAGGGGGTTCAAGAAGCTGAGTCCCCCAGCTAGCGAAAGGGAATGAGATTTGGAGTCCAAGGCTGACCCCACTGTCTATTCATTGTCAACCTCAGCATGCCTGGCCTCAACCAAGGTCACACTGCTGGTCGGAAATACAGCCAGCAGTGGTATTTCCTCCCTTGGCCACTCAGGCTGAATCCCATAATCCTCTGTAGCAGCATGTGGCTCCTCACCCCCACCTCTGGCAAACGTGCAGGGAGCCACAAGTTGGCCGGACTCATGGCCAGCAGGACCCAGTATGACTCAGACAAGACCGAAGGGAGGGCAGCAGATGTCACAGAGAGTGCCCAGACTGACCAACTACAAGCTGCATTCTGGCCTCAAGTCTCCCATGACTGATCACACCATGCTTTAACACTGCCAGCCTTTGTTTTCCCACCTGTAAAATGGAGATGAGGATACCGGTACTTCGTGTTTCCCAGAGTTGTGATAGGAATCCCCTGAGACAGTAGATTTGAAGACACTTTATAAACCAACATCTCCGAGCAGATAGGAGAAACTGCACAAAATGGAGGTGAGTCTGGAAGTGACATGAAATCTGGCCCAGAGTGGCAGCCAGAATGCCCTACAGTTCAGGCTGTCCCTGGACTTCCCAAAGCCACTCCTAGAACAAAGGAAGCAACTGGCCTGACACTTAACTCCAGCAGAGAATATGACCCTGAGAGTGGGCATCTCCCAGTTTTCTGATTGGGCCCTTCATACTAGGAACCGGGGACACAGAGACTCTGGACACAGTTTCTGCCCTTAAGTCACTCGTGGTCTGGCAGCCAGGATGGCAAGGATAGTGAGGCCATTCCCCCCAAACAACACATTTGAGTAGATGTAGAACTGGGATGCAAGGCTTGGGGAGAAGCTGAATCGAGCCCCCATGGGAGGCTGGCACTCAGGGGCCCTACTCAGTGTGGCTTCCCAGGCATAAACAGCCTGAGGGTGGGAGGGAGGCAGGTCAAGTGGTAGAGCCACAAATGCACTGAGATTGTGCATGATTTGTAGCCCTGGTTCCAAGATGAGCCCCTGAAGTTATAAGAGGCAACTCTGATGGGGAGGGGATGCTCCTGGGTTCTGGTGGCATGGCCTGCCTGGCACAGTGTGGTACTGGATGGCAAGAGGGGAGACCAGGGGGTATCCTTTGAGACACCACAAGCACCATGCCTCTCTTTGCCTAAGTTTTCCCAGTTGTAAAACAAGAGAATGCGGGTCAAGCAGAGTGGTAAGGAGGACCCCTGGGTTTGGAACCAGACACTTGGATTCCAATCCTGCTATATAAATCTGGTCAGGCTTCTTGGCTGAGCCTCAGTTTCCTTGCCTGTTGGGAGAGGATTCAAGGCAATCATGCATGACACTCGGCACATGACAGGACTCCAGTCAGTGTTAGCTGTTGTTCTTCAATCCTGGCATTCAGTGATCCAAATAGCTACAGCAAACCCTGAGGCACATGGCTGCCCTGTGGGGTCTGCACCAGCCAGCCACTCAGTGTCATCCTTCTGCTTCCTGTAACCTGCTAAGGTTAGACTGATTGTTCCAAAGGAGAGACAGGCCCTCCCACCCAGGTCTCCTGAGACACCAAGAGGAGTGCGGGACTTGCCCTTCTGGGGGAGTTAGGCTCCCCAGCAAGGGATCCAAAGGCATCTCCTCCTCACTCCCCTTCTCTCCCTCCCCTTGCCCCAGGGACCAAGCTCAGGATAAGGCTCCTGTGAAGTAACGCCCTATGGCACCTTCTGAGAGACACCTGCCTCACCTCAGTCTCCTCCATCACTGCAGAGATCACTCACCCTCACCAAAGCAGAGGCTCAGGCAGGATCAGGTGGGGGACTTGTGGTGCTGGGGGTCAGCAGAGGCACAGACCTGGGTGCCTCTGGGGCTAGAGGGGCAAGGGTGGGGCTGGGAGTGGCTCTAGGCAGTGAGCCCTCAGGGGACAGCCCAGGGCAGTGCTGAGCCACTTGTGTGCAGGATCTCCCCTGTACACCTCCTATAGGAAGCTCAGTCCTCTTGTCATCCCAGCTTCCCATGCCCCTTTCCCTTTTTTTGCTTGGACCCCTAGGCAGCATCTCTACTTGGGAAGGCTCAAGGCTCAAATAAAACCATTCCTGATGTCTTCACCCAAATCTCTTGACTGAAAGGCAGAGAAAAGAGGTATTTGTGGTGTCCCCTCTTTCTATCTCCTGGCCTCCCCTATTTCCATCCAGTGCCACACTGTACCAGGCAGGTTGTGCCACCAGAAGCCAGGAGCATCCCCTCCCCTTCAGAGCAGCCTCTGGAACTGCAGGGGCTTAGCTTATCCCCATTCCCTCCCACATCTTCTGGTGGGAAAGGTGTGAGCAGCCCTCTGGGAGGAAAAGCACCTGGTCCCAGCCCACCTGGACCTGTAGGACACCTGGTCTTCCCAAGAAAGGGGCAGCAAGGAGGCCCAACTCAAGGGCCAGAGCTGTGCAAGCCTGTCCCTCCCTCGCTGCAGTGGTCACTCACCATCTCTGGATGGTGCAGAGTGAAGCAAAGACTCGATCATCAGGAATAAACTGTATCCAGAGCTAAGGACACATTCGGCTGCTGGGATGTGGCTGATCGCTAAGAATGTGTCTGTGTTTGAGATGAGATGCCTGGACAGCATTCCAGGTGCCCAGCAGGAGCCAGGCCTTAGCTGCCAGCACAGATACTCCCTGGTCCTTGCTCCACACATCCAACAGCCCTCTCTGTGCCCCTGGCATGGCATAGGACAGTCAGGGAGTCCAAGACTGGAAACATCCCTAGAAGGTCAAGCAGCAAGTTGAGGGTGTTTGTCAGCAGGGGAAACAGATGGGCAGAAATAGGGCTTCTGGCAAAGGGACCATGATCCAGGTGCCTTCCTGGCTCCTAGGACTGGCAGACACCCCACTTGGCTCTCATGAGGCCCTGCTGTGAGCCGACATGCAATGGGGAGAGATTCTCAATAGGTAGCAGCCTTTCACCTTACCTCACCTGACTACCTCTGGGCCACTTTGTCAGTAGCAGCCAGCTGGGCCTTCAGGACATGCTTGTTGACTGCACTGGATAGACGTGACCAGAGGGAAGTGGGGAAATGGGGACCTAGAGCCACCCTGTCCCAGAAGGGTTAAGCAGGGCCATAGAACCCCAGCCCCAGGGCCTAGGACCCTCTTGCTACTTCCTGGACCTTCCCCCCGCTCTGTTACCAGGGGGAAAAGCCAGGCCTGCCAACCACATTAGCCTGCAAAAAGTCAGGCACTACTGTGGCAGGATTTATTGCCAAAGGCAGAGGCTTGGCCCCCCAGCTGGGCCAGGTTGCTTATAAATGTTAGTGGCAGTTCTGGGAAAGCATTTCCACTTGAAAACTTATACCGTTCCTGGTGCAGAATATGACTTGGTAGGGTATAGGTGGAAGGGAGGAGGGAAAATGATCTGGGGATGTTCCAACCCCTCTCTGGGCTTCACCTTCCCCATCTGTAAAATGGAATAACAGCCACTATACCATCTATTTCACAGGATTCTTCTAAAGATCAAGAGAGAAGCGAGAGAGAAGGAAGACGGAGGCTGAAGGGGAGCTGGCAACTTCTTTTTTTAAGTCCCAAATGAGGGTTCACAGCTCTCATTCCCAGGAGCTGGCAGAGTTGGTCTGTAGCCCCAGATCCCTGCAGGGACAGCTCTTGGGCACAGGACCAAGGCCTAGGGTGCATGGTAGATTGAGCACCTGTTGAGGCCTGGCCTGAGTGCACACCATGCCCTCCCTGCCCTGCCCTGTTTCCTTGTTTCCTCGTTCACTCCTGTCAACCACTGACCCCAGACGCTCCTCCACGGCTGCCTGCCTCAGCCACGCCTGGACTCAGCTCTGCCAGGTATCCAGCCCACAGCACAGCAGACGCTGTGAGAGCCAAGAGAGGGACCATCAACTCCCTGCCAGCCTCTCCAGTGGCCCTCCCACCTTTGCTGCCCACCCTACTCCATAGGTTTGGAACCCATCACACAATGCTCTGTTTGAGAACCATCAGTGGCTCCCTGGGTCTGTGGAAAAAACCTGACTCTTCACTCTGGTACTCAAGGCCTCTCCAAGTTGAGGACTCCTCTTTTCCCACTCTCAAGTGCTCTCTGTCCCTCAACACATTCCAGGATGCCTTTTAACATGTTGCCAGTGGCCTCTGCCTGTTAGCTGTCCCCAATCCCTGCACTCACGACTACTAAAATCACTGCTTCCTCCAAGGCCCATACAAGGGAACGCCTACAGGGCTGAGACCATAGCCAAGTCATCACACCCACAGGCCTGGGTGAGCATGAATGATGGGCTGCAGTGTGTGGGGAACTGAAGGTCTCAGAAAACTGTTAAGGTACCAGGTACTGTTTCTCCCCATGCAGGAAGATGCCTGAGCCTCCCTCACTCATGCCATCAACCCAGGGAGAGGGTGCCAGCCTCCAGGAGCCCTGCTCCTGTGACCTTGACACTGCACTGTGCTGGATGCTGGCTGGATGCCCAAGAAAGCCCTGATTCACATCTTGCAAGGTGCCCAGAGCTGCCCCATGCCTCCTCTCCTTTCATCCCCTGAGAACCCCCCTGAGTCACGGGTGTCACATCACCCATTGTAAACCCAGAAATATCAAGTCTGACCAGAGAGCTGGCCAGAGATGAAGTATTCCCAATGCCATGTGACCTGGGCACATCCCAACCTCTCTCTGGGCCTCATCTTCCCCATCTATAAAATGGGGATAATCACCACTGTCCTGCATACCTCACAGAGTTCCTCTAAAGATCAAATGAGACAATACATGGAAATTGCCTTGATGTGATGCAAGCATCCCACCAATGTCAGGAACCAGCATTTTAATTGGTAAGACGGCTAGGTGACTCGACATGCAGCTCTGCTAACTTCTCATCCAAGGCTGTCCTGCGAGACCTGTCTTGGGGTGGCATACTCAGGTCCTCCATGAATACTTGAGGAGCCAATTTATATAACCCTCAAGGTCCATTACATCTCTCTACTGCAACACAGAATGAGTTTCCTCTCAGGCAACGACCTGCAGCTCACCTGGAATTCCTGCCCTGGCTGTCAGCTGGTCCAGCTAGCCCTGGCTCCGAGACTGCCCCAGGTGGCTGGTAGCAGCCAGGCAAAGGACTATCTTTTACATGTCTTCCTAGGGATCTGAGTTAACACTGCGACTCAAGGACATGCTAGCTCCAGGCTGTTTCCTTACTGGAAGAGGAAGAGGATAAGTGAAAGGTGGATTCTTTATCTGCAGGAAACAAAGCAAGCTTTGTGTACCTTGAGACTTGGCCTGTCTTACATGTTGTTCCTAGGGAAGTCACAAAATGTACAGAGAAAATAGTAGACAGTTGGCCGAGTGACTGGGAGCCAGGGATGTGCCCAGGGAGACTTAGAGTGTCAGAACTGGTGGCCACCTTAGATTCGTCCCTCCTGTACCCCCATGTTGTGGATGAGCAAGCTGAGGCCTAGGAACCAGAGATATATTTAAGGCAGAGCTAGACCCAGCCCTCGCTCCTGACTCCCCAGCCAATATCATTTAGTTACCCCTCCACTCTGACAGTAAGGAGCTCCCCAGGGGGGTGGGAGGACAGGAGGAGGGGCAAAGGGTGTGACAGCAGCCACCTCAGGAGAAGGGCATGAAGGCACACATGAAGGGGTGGCCTCTCTTAGGCACGCCTTTACCATGGTTCTTGAGAAGCTATGACAGGAGCTACAGTGGGCAGAAGGTCAGAGGGCAGCCCTAAGTAAGGCCAATCTACTTTCTGACCCATCCCCCAACCAAGCAGTTGCCAGTGGGGAAACCAGCTGCCTAGGCCTGGATGCTGAGACCCGGGCTTCCCTGTGAGGAGGCCTTTAGGGCAGGGAAGTATATTCCAGGCCCCATTGATCAGCAGGACAGACCCTGAGAGACCATCCGGCTTCCTATAACCCCAACATTTCCTCTTAGGGGAAGGAGGACCCAGTACAGGGATGGTAATAACCCAAGTTACCTGACTGGAATTTCCTCCACTCTCCCCACCAGGGCTCTAGCCTCTCCCACCTGTGCAGTAGGCCAGGATTCCGAGAGGACAGAGGCAAAGGCCAGCTCTCAGTAGCAGCAACATCATGCTGACTCTGTGCCAGGCTCTGTCCAGACATCTGTCTCTTAGCTGTCCCCTGGGGAGGAAGGGCAGTGAGCAGGTGACTGCCTGGGCCCAATGTTCAGGGAGCTCAGGGCCTGGACCCCTGACTCTGGGTAGGACAGAGCAAGGACAGGCCTCTACTATATCTTGCTGTGCAACGCAAGAACCACTTGTGTCCAGATTACCTGATGAGTGTGTGCAATGTGCAGGTTCTAGCCCCTACCCTGCCCTAAACCCACGAAATCAGCATCTCTGGGGGTCTGTGCCTCTCCACCCCAAAACATCTCGCCCTTGTCCTGTGGACAAGCAAGAGGCAAAGCTGGGTGAGTCCCCAGGACAGGGGACCATCTTCACAACCCCTTCCATCAGTAGAAGGAGATTGCACATAGAATTTTCCGTATCCCACAAAGGTCCCTCAGGAGAGAGGCTGTGTTGGATTTGCATGCCCCTGGCTCACAAGCAGCTGCTAATTGGCACCGCTGTTCTATTTCTGCTCAAGGTCTGAATGAGGTCACCCAGTCAGTGCCGCCTGAGGCGAGCCCAGCAAGGAGATCTCAGGGACCCAGGGTGCAGCTGGCCCTGCTCCATCCCTGAGGAAGGCTGCACAACCTGGAATCAGGACTGCCTAGGGTGACCCACCACCTGAAACACAAAGGTTTCCCAGGATGTGGGACTTGAAGTCCAGCAAACCAGGAGAAGTTGGTCACCCTAGGACAGCCTGGGGACTGTCTTGGTATGCCTCGATCTGTGGGGAAGTTTCTGGCTGTCACAGGAGTCCACTCCCCAGAACCCCCAAACACACAGAATCAGGGCCACTAGCTCAGTCATGCCAGGATGGGGAAGGAGGCACAGGATCACAGAGTCAGGCAGGGATCTTCTCTGACCTTCAATACCAACTAGACTCCCTGAGTGTCTGTGACTGCTGTCCGGGGATGGGAGCCACTGCAGAGGTGACCCTGAGACTTTCTCTTCATTACTGTGCACAACAGCAGCCTCAGAGAAACATAATCACAACCACCACCGAATGAGCGCTGACTGTATCCCAGATGCCAGGCTCAGTACTTTGCCTGGGGTACTTCCTCTTAATTTACAAGCTAACATTTAGTGAGCCCTTATGATATGCCAAGTGCTTTGCATTTATGATACTTTTTAACCCTCATAATATCTCATGAAGTTGGCTTTAGTATTTGCATTTACAGAGGAAGAAGCCAAAGCACAGAGACATCAAATGATTTCTCTCAGAAAGGGACATTTGGCCATGTCTGGAGACATTTTTGGTTGTCACAACTGGGGACTGCTGCTGGTATCTAAAGGGTAGAGACTACAGATGCTGAAGAACATTCTACAGTACACAGGACAGCCTCCACCTCCTACCACAAAGAATGATGTGAAACCCTGGTCCAAGATCTCACAGTAACTCCTGGGCAGAAACTGGATTTGAAGCCTGAGCACTGGGCCACTTTGCTCTGTGATCATTATTCTAATTTTATTTGTAGAAAATGGAGGCTTAGATAGGCAAGGGCAGTCTCTTAGTGAGCACAGAGGGAGCTGGGGTTCCACGGACCTCCTCCTATCCACCCTCCCTGGGGTGCCATTGTCCTTGCTTTCCTCCTACCTGTTTGGCTGGCCATCTCAGTGTCCTTCATGGGCTCCTCTCCCACTGCCCTGTCCTTAAGTGTTGGTGGATGAGCAAATAACTGATCACCCAGCAGGGAGACTTCTGGGAGTGAGAGAGAACACCAGTTATCATAAGCTACCATGGTAGGTATAGACTAGGATGGTGCCTGATAGATAGGGACATGGGGCTCACTGGTCCTGGTCACCTCCTCTCTTGCTTTGAGTGGATCCACTCCCATCTGTTCACCAAGGAGACCCGGATGTGACCTCCAGCCCAGACCCACATTCACAACCCCACAGGCACCTTGGAATGCCCCTCCTATGTGCTCCCACCCGCATGACAGATACCCATCCACTCAGACATGGGGGCTAGAGGCAAATTCATCCTAGACTCCCCTCACCTGATATCCTGTCAATCACTGCGTTCCATCATTTCTTCTTTTTTACCGCTTTGATTCAAATCCATTCAGTTTCCCTCTCTGCTGTCATGGCTGAACTGAGTTGCCCTAACCTCCTGCATGTCGCCATAGAAATGATTCTTTTTTGGCTATGTACAGTGGCTCCCGTCTGTAACCTCAGCACTTGGAGCCAAAGCGAAAGGACTGCTTTAATCCAGGATTCAAGACCAGCCTGGGCAGAGTTGGACATCTCTACAAAAAAGAAAGGAAAATAACAGCAACAATTAGCTGGGTATAGTAGTGAGTACTGCTCAGGAGGCTGAAAAATTATTTATTTATTTATTTGTTTGTTTACTTATTTATTGAGTCAGAGTCTCACTCTGTTGCCCAGGCTGGAGTGCAGTGGCATGGTCATGGCCACCGCAGCCTTGACTTGCTGGACTCAGGTGACCCTTCCACCTCAACCTTCCAAGTAGCTGGAACTACAGGCACATGCCACCATGCCTGGCTAATTTTTTGATTTATTGTAGAGATGAGGTCTCACCAAGTTACCCAAGCTGATCTTGAACCCATGGGTTCAGGCAATCCTCTCACCTTGGCCTCCCAAAGTGCTGGGATTATTGGCGTGAGCCACTGCACCTGGACAAAAAAAACAAACAAACAATTTTTTAAGTTATATAAAATTTTCCATTTTGAAGTGTACAATTCAGTGGCATTTGGTACATTCAGTGTTCTGCAATCATTACCTCTAGCTAGTGGTAGAACATTTTAATCATCCCAAATGGAAACCCATTGCCCATTAGCCCTCACTCCCCATTCCCCCCTCCCCCACCCCGGCCCCTGAAAACCACTTTCTGTCTCTATGGATTTGCCTGTTCTGGACACTTCTTATAAATGGAATCAGATAAGCTGGGCTTGGTGGCTCAGCCTGTAATCCCACGCTTTGGGAGGCTGAGGTGAGTGGATTGCCAGAGCCCATGAGTTTGAGACCCGCCAGGGCAACTTGGCAAGACCTCATCTCTACAATAAATCAAAAAATTAGCCGGGTGTGGTAACGCGCACCTGTAGTTCCAGCTACTTGGAAGGCTGAGGTGGAAGGATCGCTGGAGCCCAGCAGGTGGAGGCTGCGGTGACCGGGAGTGGCCACTGCACTCCAGTCTGGGCAACAGAGTGAGACTCTAACTCAAAAAAAAAAAAATGGAATCATATAGTATGTAGCATTTTGTGTCTGGATCTTTTTACTTAGCATGATGTTTTCAAGATTCTTCCATGTTTAGCATATATCAGTACTTCATTCCTTTTTATGGGCAAATAATATTCTATGGTATGGATATATGACATTTTGTTTTGTTTCTGTGTTTGTTTTTGAGTCAGGGTCTTACTCTGTCATCCAGGCTTGAGGGCAGTGGTGCAATCATGGCGCATTGCAGCTTCAAACTCTTGGGCTCGAACAATCCTCCCACCTGTCTCCTGAGTAACTGGGACTACAGGTGTGCGCCACCACACCTGGTTAATTTTTTGTAAAGACAAGGTCTCGCTATGTTGCCTAGGCTGGTCTCGAATTCCTGGGTTCAAATAATCCTCCTGTCTCGGCCTCCCTAAGTGCTGAGATTGCAGGCATGAGCCAGCACTCCTGGCTGACATCTTGTTTATCCACTCATCAGTTGGTGGACACTTGGGTTGTTGCCACCTTTCATTCATTACAAATAGTGCTGCTGCTGGGTGTGGTGGCTCATTGCCTGAGCCCAGAGTTCAAGACCAGCTTGGGCAACTTGGCAAGACTTGTCTCTACAATAAATCAAAAAATTAGCCGGGCGTGGTGGTGTGTGCTTATAGCTCCAGCTACTTGGAAGGTTGAGGCAGAAGGATCACCTGGGCCCAGAAGGTTGAGGCTGCAGCAGCCTGGGAGACAGAGTGAGACTCTGACTCAAAAAAATGTGTGTGTATATATATATACACACACACACATATATATATACACACACACATATAATATATATGCACACACAAAATTAGTGCTGCTATGAACATGTATGTTCAAGCATCTGTTTGAGTTCTTGCTTTTAATTAATTGTTGGATCATATGGTAATAGCTTTTTGAGGAATTACCATACTGTCTCCCATAGTAGCTACACCATTTTACATTCCCACCAGCAATATATGAGTGTTCTAATACCTCTGTACTCTTACTAACTTTTGTTATTTTCCATTTTTTTAATTATAGTAGCCTACAGGATGTGAAGTAGTATCTCATGTGGTTTTGATTTATACTTCTCTAATGACTAATGTGATATTGACAATCTTTTCTTGTGCTTGTTGGCCATTTGTACGTCTACTCTGGAGAAATGTCAGTATTTGTTTGATAATCACCCTGAGATTATCTTGATTCTTGCACATGATTCTTTATGTGGTAGCTGTTTCAGGTCTCAATCCTGCCATGATTATTGTCTTCTTAAGAAAGCATTTCTGCGCCTTTGGGAGGCTGAGGTGAGTGGATTGCCTGAGCCCGCGGGTTCGAGACCCGCCTGGGCAGCGAGACCTCATCTCTACAATAAATCAAAAAATCAGCCGGGTGTGGTAGCGTGCGCCTGTAATTCCGGCTACTGGGAAGGCTGAGGTGGAGAGATCGCCAGAGCCCAGCAGATCGAGGCTGCGGTGGCCGGGAGCGGCCACTGCTCTCCAGTCTGGGCGACAGAGTGAGACTCCAACTCAAAAAAAAAAAAAAAAAAAAAAAAGAAAGCATTTCTGATCAGGCGCAGTGGCTAAGGCCTGTAATCCCAGCACACTGGGAAGTCAAGGTGGGAGGATTGCTTGAGCCCAGGAGTTCAAGACCAACCTAGGCAACATAGCGAGACATCATCTCCACAAAAACAAAAAATTAGCCTGGTGTGGTGGCACACACCTGTAGTCCCAGCTACTCAGGTGGCTGAGGCAGGAGGACTGCCTGAACCCAGGAGGTTGAGATTGCAGTGAGCTATGATTGTGCCACTGCACTCCAGCCTGGGTGACAGAGTGAGAACCCGATGCAGATAAATAAATTAAATTAAATTAATTAAAGAAATAAAGCATTTCTACAGAGCCAAAGGTCAGACTCTCTGAACTTGGAGTTCCTCACACCTGCCAGTGGCAAACCACTGCTTAATCAGGCACTTTCCCTGAAAGCCCAGAGACTGCTGGGTCACAGTGGATGGGCAATTGGATGAGGTTTCTGCTCTTGAGGAGTTCACTCACAAGGAGAAGGACATGACTGGACCTAAGTTTTCAGCTACAAGTCTGTAACAGAGAGAGTGGGGCCCAAGTAGTGTTAGTTAGTTTCACCCAAAGGGGATATTCTACCCACCAAGAACACAGAAGCAGTTGTTGGAATTTTGGGGGGCTAATAATTACACCCTTCCCAAGTTCAAAATCAAGTAAGAGAGAAGACACAGAAGTCACACACCGATGAAATTGTCAGCTTTATTATCTATAAAGCTAGGCTAAACCCAAAGTGAGATATCACTTCACATCCACTAGGATGGCTATAGAAAAGACAGATAATCACAAGTATCGACAAAGATGTGCAGAAATTGGAGCACTTGTGCCTGTTATGGGAATATAAACTGGTACAGCTGCTTTGGAAAGTTGTTTGGCAGTTACTCAAGCAATTAAGCATCAAGTTACTGTAATGACTCAGAAATTCCATTTCTAGGTACCTTCCCATGAGAATTGGAAACATGTTCACTCAAAATCTATCCACAAATGTTCATAGCAGCATTATTCACAACAGCTAAAGTGTGAAAACAGCCCAAATGCCCATTTATTGATGCTAAATAAAATGTGGTATATCCATACAAATGGAATATTATTTGACCATAAAAATAATGGCATATGAATGCATGCAGAATATGGATGAACTGTGAAGACATCCTTGGAGACAGATTAGCAGTTGCCAGGGACAGGTGGAAGGGAGGAATGGGGAATGAGGGCTAACACATACAGAGTTTCTTCACGAGTGATGAAGATGTTCTTAAGTTGATTGTGGTGATGGTTGCATAATTCTGTGAATATGCCCAGGGTGTATAGTTTATTTTATTTTTTTATTTTTTTGAGTCAAAAGGGTCTCACTCTGTTGCCCAGGCTGGAGTACAGTGGCATGATCATGGCTCACTCTGCGACCTCGACCTCCTAGGCTCAGGTGCTCCTTCCCCCTCAGCCTCCTGAATAGCTGGGGCTATAGGCCCATACCACCACACTGGCTAATTCTTTGATTTTTTTTTTTGGTAGAATCAAAGTCTCCCTATGTTGCCCAGGCTGTTCTTGAACTCCTGAGCTCAAGCAATCCTCCTGCCTCAGCCTCCCAAAGTGCTGGGATTACAGGCATGAGCCACAGTGCCTGGCCTTGAAGTGCATAGCTTAAATGAGTGAGTTGTAAGTTATGGGAATTATATCTCAATTAAATTGTCATTAACAAAGGCAGACTGGAGAACATGACGTGGATATGTGACCTGCCTGTCCACCACTGACCAGCGCCATTCTCTGGCCCCCACTACGCTGGTGCTTCCCTTAACCCAGATTCTCTCCCACCCCATCCCCTACCTGGAACTGTGACTCGCATGTGGTGAGTGCCTTCTCCTGCTGCCAGGGTGAGCTTGGCACCCTGGACTTTGAGCCTGGGCCTCTGTGCAATAAGGAACACTAAGGTTTCTGGCTCCAGTCGTGGTTGAGCCAGGAGCCCGGCACAACTGCTGAATCCCCTCAAGTCTGGTTGCATTCATGTCTGGTATTTTCTCCTGGTACTCTGGCAGCCGTTCCTTTACGATCTTGTTTCTTTGCTGTGTGGGGTATGTACCTGTACATGGTGCTGTGCTGAATTCATCAGTCTTTATCATTGAATAATGCAATGACCTTTTAAATCTAGCTTTGCTCTCATGGCATGAAGCCAGAGGTCACAAATGGGCCTCTGAATGTCTCTAGCCTGCATCTTGTCTTTGTCATCCCACATTGTCCTGCAAAATGTTTTATAGTATTTGGATCAGAATTAGTTGCCGATATTTAAAAGTCACAAGGTCTCGTGTAAAAGTATGTGTTTCTGGCTTCTCTTGAGAATTCTGACAATCTAAAAACAAGGGTCCCATGGCAACAAATAATTGAAGCTGAATGACCTTGTCACCTTTTGGCAGGGAGGAGCTGTCTGGTCTGCCCCAGTTCCCACCATGCCCTAATGTCTTTGCAGTTAGTGATTCTATACACAGTCTCTGATTTAAACTCAATTTTGTCTCAAATTAAAATTACTTCATTGAATTTCACTGTATTTTCTTTCATTCAACTCATTCATTCACCTATTTATCCAGTAAATATTTATTGACTATCTACAATGTGCCAGGCTCTGTATTGGCACCAGTGACACAAAAATGAAAAAGACAAGTCCCCTGTCCTCACAGACCAGCCAATCTGCAGCCATCACCTCTCATGCCTGTTCACAGCCTCACCCAGCTGTATGTAGGTCAAACCATAGCTGTATCTGGTACTATTGCTTTCTGTCCCAGGCTCCTCTGATATCTACAAGGAAAAGGCCAGACTCCTGCAAATGCAAGAAACAGAAGTACAGTGATGGGGGTAGGGCAGGAACCAGAGGATGAGAACTGGAGTAGCCAGTCCTGAGGCTAATCCACACGACTTCCTGGACAGTCCTCTCAGGCTGGAGCACACAGCTGCCTAGTTCCACAGCTGTCACTCTCCCCACTCCCCACTCCTGTTCCCTAGGGTCGCTCCCCTAAGTAAGCTGCCTATGGCATGTCTTGGGCTTGAGCTCCACTGTCAGAGTATACCAAGGGGATGGGGAGAGTTCAGGTTAAGACACAGTCTACTGGGAAAAACAAAACAGGCAGACAAATGTGCACAGAGGGAGGGAGATGTCATCAGAAGTCATGGTGACAGCAGAGAAGCAAATAATCAGGAGACTCTGGGAAGATCCAAGAGTCATCCCTGGAGCTGGATCTTGGGCCACAGAGCAGGAACGCACCTCAAGCCAGGGAGGGAAGGTGTCCACATACCCTGCTTTGTCCTTCTATAACTTCTGTTTTCAGACTGCCCTTGGTAAACAATATACCTTTGAGGTCTGTGCTTTAATCTATCTCAACCCATATTTACTATGGATATGTTTATATATTGTATGTACAAACACTGGGGATCCAGCAACAAAGCCCTCCCCCTGTGGAGCCTGCCATGTTCTAGCATGGATGATGGGCCATAAACAAGGACATAAACACCTACTGCAGCATCAGTTGATGAAAAATTCAGAGTGGAGGAGATGAAGGGTGATCAGGAAAGGAGGACAGATGTTTAATTCGCTTTTTTTGAGTCAGGGTCTCTGTTGCCCAGGCTGGAGTGCAGTGGCACAATCACAGCTCACCACAGCCTCAAACTCCTGGGCTCAGGTGATCCTTCCACATCAGACTCCTGAGTAGCTGGGACTACAGGTGAGTGCTAATTGTTTTTATTTTTATTTTTGTAGAGGTGAGGGCTTTCTATGTTTCCCAGGCTGGTCCTGAACTCCTGGGCTCAAGTGATCTTCCCATCTTGGCCTTCCAGAGTGCTGGGATTATAGGTATGAGCCACCACAGCTGATCTTGTTTAATTATCTTAACAGATCCAATACAGCTTTTAGTCTCAGTTCCAATGTCCATGGTGGTTTCCTGTGACGAGTTTTGGAGAAAATATACATCACTTGTAAATTTCCCTAAATCTGATTACCCTTGCCAAGGTCACCTTGTCATCTTTATCCAGGAATGGTAGCCTGGCAAGCACGTGACCCACATGGGGATAGCTTCCTCCCCCCTCAACTCTACACCCTCCTCCACCCAATCACCCCCTCCCTGGCTAAGTAAACAGTGCTTCAGGGGCTCTGAGATGTTAGGATAGCTGAGAAAGGGGTTCTTGTTTATCTTGTTTGATTGTTTGACTATTTCCTGGATGTTTCCATTTCCAAAAGATACTGACATCATTTTCTGGTTGCTGATATGAGAGTCTGCAGGTAGAAATGATGCTTTGGCTCAGATAAAGCAGGATTCAATACCAGCTCTAGCAGCGGATTGTCCCTCAGAGCCTTAGGTCCCTTATCTGTAAAATAGGGACATTAGTTTTATCTCTAGAAATACAGTGAACTGAGTCTCACCAAGACTGACCCAGAGTAAGGTATAGATTGTGGGCAGGCATTGTTGCCCTCTGAGGGTCTTGGGTATTCCCTCTATGTTTTCTGGCTGAGCACTACAAATCATGAAATGCATTCATCTATTAGAACTTCAATTATTGCCTCTGGGGGCTTCCGCCCTTCTGGCCCCCCAGCTGTCCCCTGCTCTCCTTCCAGACCTCAACTCCATGCTCTTCTTCCAGGCAGGCTTCCCAGCCCCTGGGCCAGGCTGGACTTGTGCCAGGTGCTCAGGGCCATGCTGACTCCCCTTCTTGCACTCACCACAGTCCCTCATTGAACATCCATTTGAGGGACTATTCAGTTAGCAGTCTCCACAGTGAGCTCCATGCTGGGAGGGCCTTGTCCAGTTCTGTGCACATGGTTGTGTCCTCTGAGTGGGTTCCAGTGCCTGGCGCTTGGTAGGGCTGAGTAAACATCAGTTGAGGGAATGACTTCATTCCTGTACTTCTTCAGATGTTGCAGTCCCTCTCCAACCTCAGTTTCCCCATCTGTAAAGGAAATACAGCAAGTAGAGCTATGTTCCCTGATTTGACATAGTCAGCATTATTCTTAGGGTGGAGTTCCCTGCTTTAACTCCAAGTTTCATCATCTCCCCTGAACTTTGTCCTCCTCCCTAAGCAAGCTGTGTGTGTGGGTTTTCTAGTTTGACCTTGATTTTCTTTGATATCCTTCCTTCCTCCCTTTGATCCTCCCTCCCTTCCATCCTTCCCTCTCTCCGTCCCCTTTCCTTTTTTCCTTTCTTCCTTCTCTCCCACCCTCCCTCTTTCTTTCCTTTCTTCCTTTTGAGATAGGGTCTTGCTCTGTCGCCCAGGCTGGAGTATAGCGTCTCAATCATTGCTCACTAAATCTTCCAGCTGCTGGGCTCAAGCAATCCACTTGCCTCAGACTCTTTGGTGTCCTTTCTGCCTGTCCTTTGTGTGATATTCTCCAGGAAACCATCACTGCCCACCCATCTTCCCAGTCTTGGTACCAGAGTATCTTGTCTTCTTTTATCTTCTCAAAAGCTGATCTCAATAACTCTCTAAGATTGCCTTAGGAGTCACGCTGTTTCCACTGATTTTTCTTTTTTCTTGGGGGAGGGGTCGCTTTTGTTTATGGATTCAATACTTTATTTTTTGTTTGTGCTGCAGAACTTCATTGAACACAGTTTGTTTCTTCAGCATACCTGCTCTTTAAGGTGGTCTTTCTTCCAAAAGGTATTATTTCTAATTTTGTGAATTTGTTTGAAGTCAGGTTTTCTCCGTTTACTCGTGGTGCACCAGATTCCAAATTCAGCCCCATCCTTCTGTCCTCAGACCAATGTGCTTCCCACTCCTGGTTGAGGGAAGTCACTGGTGCCTCCACCTCCCACCCCCTGGCTGAATCAGATCACTTGACGCCTGGGCATTTTACTATTTTCTCACTATTTTTTTATAGGCCTCAAATATAAAAAGACAAATAAAACACACCTCAAAAGCTATCCAGCCTTCCCTTATCAGTCTCAAAATCACAGTTATGGCACTCCTAAGCAGTTATCTCCTCTGTGTATCTCCTCACTGCCTGGACTCCAGGTCAGGTTTCCTCAGTGATCTCATATCGCCCAACCAGGGTGTGCAAAGGCCACTCAACTGAGCTTCATGCTAGGTTACAGATGTCACCAGCATATGTCTTCTGGTATAACTCCCCCCAAACTCCTGAGGCTGGATATTACAGCAATCTTCAACCCCAAAAGTGAGTCAAGGTCACAGTGCATCAACAAGAATTGGACACTTGCCCATAATTCCATGTTCTCTCCCCTCCTGTCCTCTTTTTGCCATCTTTCTGTGCCGCCATCATGGTCCTCATGAACATCCTGGCTAATGCTCTCAAGAGCATAAACAATGCTGAAGAGCGAGGCAAATGCCAGGTTTTCATTGGGCCATGCTCCGAAGTCATCATCCGGTCTTTAACTGTGATGATGAAGGATGGTTACAGATGGCGAATTTGAAATCGTTGATGATTGCGGAGCTGGAAAAATTGCTGGGAACCTCACAGGCAGGTTAAACAAGTGTGTCATGATCAGCCCCAGATTTGATGTGCAACTCAAAGATCTAGAAAAAGTCAGAATAATCTGCTCCCATTCCACCAGTTTGGTTTCATTGTACTGACAACCTCAGCTGGCATCAAGGACCAAGGAAAAGCAAGACAGAAACACACAGGAGAGAAAATCTTGGAATTCTTTTTCTAGGGATGTGATACATGTATACAAACAAAATGTACCAATGGAGAAATGAACACATTACTAAAGACCCCAAAAGAGTCAGGCACAACCTTTCCCAGTACTGTAGACTGGTTTACTTTCAGGGTGCTCCAGTCTGGAGGGGAACCCAGAACACTGCTAACAGCACGGCAAGATGCTGAAGAGGCAGGCTTTAGAATCTGTTAGTCCTGTGTTCATTCCTGGTGCTGCCCCTTGCCCGCAGGATAACCTTAGCCCAATCCTCCAACCTCTCTGGGACTTAGTTTCCTAACCCATAGAGCAATATCAGCCTGGGGATGAAATGAGCTAATGCTAGGAAGAGTGACAGGTATCCTGCTGGTACCCAATGGAAGCAAGTCACCTAGGCAGATCCTGGGAACCTGCAGGGTCCGGGTCAAACCCAAGACTTTGAGGCCCTCCTCCAGGGTGTGATGCTTCCCCTGGAACCCCAGTTGTGTGAGCAGCCCTGATCCCTGGTTGCCTTTGGTATTATTCTTGGCCTCACCTTCCCGGCCCTTTTACCTCAGATCCACCTCCCTCAGACGTGCTTTCTACTTCAGCCCAGGCTCCGAGGCTTTCCCAGATGGGTAGGTTGGGGCTGGGTGAGACAGCACTATCTTCCCACAAGAGTAGCTCAGGCAGGACAGTCCTGTGTGCTCTGGATGATGGAACAGACTGGTCTTCCTGAGGATTAGTGCCCACTGAGGGTGCAGGCTAGAGTTTGCATAATCTATGGCTCTCTCCTCTTAGACTCTCCCCTGTCCCATTGCCTGGGGCAGGGGAGCCTAGGGTGTCCTTCCAACCTCCATCTAACTACTTTTCTGTGCAACTTGAGGTCAGGTTAATTTGTAAGTCTCGGTTTTTCCACCTGTAAAAGGGGCAAATAATGCCTATCTCTAGCAGTTATTGTCTGGGTCCTGTGGGCAATATAATTGTGTGTGTTTTATAAATTATCAGCTTACTCTCCAAATGTTTGGACCTCTTTGGACCCATGACATTTCTTCCAGGCAGATGGCCTTAAAAAGGAGCTTAGCAAGTTTCTTCTCGAGGGTGGAGGACAGAGGACAGCATTCCTGGCAGCCCATGTGCAGCTGGTGCTGGGATCCTCCCATCCCCACCCAGCAGCATGCATTCTAGTTTCTGATGTCAAATAATGCCGCTGACTTCATCAGGGAGGAAGTCTTAGAAGATAAACCAGCAGGGCTGTCATAGCAAAGGCCAGGGTGCAGGAAGAGAAAGGAAAAGTGAGGCCTGGAGGGGAAGGGGCTAGAAGGTGCTGCTACTGCTGGTGCCAGGTCCCTGCTGGTGACCAGGGTTCTGTGGGCTTGAGGGGCAGGGGTCTGTGGCATGAATGACCCAGTGGGTGGGACACTCATGGGTGTTGGGTTGTATGGGCTTAGACAGGACCTCAGGGTCATGTAGTCCATGGGTGGGATAATCTAGCCACCCAGGGAAGTGGGTACTGGCTGCTATTAGGCAGGATGTCTGTGCTAGCAGGCCCCAGAGCTGTCAGACCACTGGGCAGCAACCTAAGCCTGCAGACTGGACACACAACAGGGGCAGGTCATGGCTTGACTATTTGGGACTCCAGGCTGCTGGGGCTGAGCCCATGCTCTCTGGTCTACCTGGCAGCTCAGGGCCTGTCAAGCCCCTATGTAGGGCTGGGGCTAGCTGTGCCCACACCAGGCCAGCAACAGGCGGGGGCATCAGTTGTTCTGCTGTGCCACGGGCATAAGTGAGGCCCTGGCACCCAGGGTGGAAGTGCCATGCAATTAGCTGCCAAGAAACTCTGTGGTGTGAAGGGAGGGGATGTGGGTTGAAGGAGAAGATGGATCGGGGTCTCCTAGGCAGATGTGTGGGAAGTGCATTCCGATCAAGGCTCAGGATGGGAAAGGTGTGCTTGCCAGGGAAAAGCTGAGTGAGGTCCTCGGGGAGCCAGGAATGCGTCCTAATACAGAGGATAGGCCTCTCAGAGCCAGCCGAGTCTGCATTTCCAAGGCTCTTATTGCCCAAGTCTCTGCCAGTTGCCTTCACAGCCAGGTCTTGATGGGGCCTCTGGGACCCAATGCACAGGAGCTGCTCTGGGGAAAGGCTGCCTTCTTCCTACCATCCTTCCGGTGCTGTGCTGAGTCACGGGCCCATGGTCCCACAAAGGTCCTGGTCCTGCCTAACTCCCTCTCTCCATCCAACTCAGCTGCAGGATGCATCTTCTGAGAACTTGGCCTTCATGACATCACCCTCTCCTCTTGAGCATAAATGCTCACTTCTTAGCCTACCCTAAGACTACAGGGCCCCTGGCTGAAAGGCCACTGTATTAGTCAGCTTGGGCTGTCATAACAAAATACCACAGACTGGGTGGCTTAGACAGCCGCAGTGTTGTCTCCCAGATAACAGTTCACAGGGTTCACAGGGGCTGGAAGGCCAAGATCAAGGTCTAAGCCAGCATGATTGGTTTCCTCTGAGGCCTCTCCTTGGCTTGCAGATAGCCACTCTCTTGTTTCTTGGTTTATATTGGGACTACATTATGTGTCCACATTTCTTCTTCTTATAAGGACAGATTGGATCGGGGCCCACCCTAAAGACCTCATTAATCACCTCTGTAAAGATCCTGTCTCCAAATACAGTCACATCCTGAGGTCTTAGGGGTTAGGGTTTCAACATGTGAATTTGGAAGGGGACACAGTTCAGTCCATAACAACCAGTGAGAGCTCCCTCAGACCAGTAGACTGAGTCCCCTGGGTGAGGAAGGGTAGGACCCTCCTCAGGTGGAGCTTAGGGCAGCACTAGTGTTTTGTAACCAATGGAGCTCTTGGGGGCTGGAGCAGGTCTGGATCCTCTCTGGGCCCCTCACTCTGGCTACAGAGTTTTAAGCCAATGTGTGCATCTAGAGGACAGCTAAATGAAAACACAAGGAGGGGCAGAAGGGAGGCCAACAGAAGAGGTCCCTGGCCAGGACACCAGCATTCCTAGGCCCCTATCCACGCTGCCCTTGCCTGTTAACCCTCTTCATTTTTAGTTTTTTTTTTATTTTATTTTAATGTTTTTTGAGTCAGAGTCTCATTCTGTCTACCAGACTGGAGTGCAGTGGCATGATCGTGCAGCGTCAACCTGCAGGGCTCAGGTGATCCTTCTGCCTCAACCTTCCAAGTACCGGAACAACAAGCAGGTGCCACCAAGCCCAGTCATTTTTTTTTTTTTTAAATCGTAGAGACGAAGTCTTGCCAAGTTGCCAGGCTGGTCTCAGATCCCAGGATTCAGGCAATCCTCTCACCTCAACCTCCCCAAGAGCTGGGATTACAGGCGTGAGCCGCTGCAATCAGGCCCAACCCTCTTTACACCAGTACCTGCCTTCCACTGGCATGAAGTTTCCAAATAAGTTTCATATCCACATTTCCCAAGCCTCAAAGTCATTGCGTGGGAGGGAGGGGGCAGGGCAAGTCTTGCTGCTGTCCATCCCTCTGTGTTGGGAGATCAGGTCGGCTTGCTAGGACTCTGACTTTGCCCAACCTTGGATGCAGGACTGTGCTGGGGCTTCAGCACAGCCTCAGGAGCCAGGCTCCCAAAGAGGAGGAGTGATTCATGGATTGTTCCCGCCCATAGATAGTCACAGGGAACTGGCAGGATAAGACCTGCCCAAGTAGCTACCAGTGCCAGGCACCGACATCGGGGCCACGTGGATCCGGCCGCCCCACCTCTGTCTGCAGCAGCAGAATGGGGCAGGGAGAACTGAGGGGAAGGGCAGGTGGCTCTCGGGTCAGTTTGGAGCCAGTTCTGGGTGTGAGTCTGGGCTCCATCACGTGGGAGCCCTGTGCTCTTAGGCAAGTGACTTAACCTCTGGGAGCTGCAGAGTCTTCCTTTATAAGTTAGGGATGGATGTACTTGCCTAACGAATATTTGAGTGTTTACTATGTGCCGGAACTGTTTTTAGGCACTGGAGATACAGTCAAGGACAAGTTCCTGTCTGGAGGAGCTTACATGAAGAGGGAACAGACATGGACTGGAGGCAGGGTTGGAGCCCTGAGGCAAGGGGATGGTTCCTTTCGCCGGGTGGTCAGGGAGGCCTCCCTGAGGAGAGGATATTGAGCTAACCTGGTGATGAGGAAGGAGAACTGGGGTCACAGAGGCCATGCCTCTGTCAAGTGCTCAGGCACTTGGGCCTTGGGCCTGCTCAGGTGGGCAGTGCTCAGAGAAGTTGACAGGGCCACCTCCACCAGCCCCTAGGAAGAAAGCCTCCTCCTCCCAAAAGCCTTCCTGGCTGCCCAGGCCGACCTGCAAACTCCTCCCTTGCCCCACAGGAGACAAGAAATCTAAGGGGAGACCGACGCCCCAGGTCACGACGGCCGTGGACGCCCACCGCCCGCGCACGACCGCCCGGGCAGCATTTCTGCGCCGCCCGGACCCCGCCTGTCATTACGGTCAGTCAGGGAGGCGCTACTGAGCCCACGCCGGCCTCGGAGCGCCCGACGCGGCACCCGGTTGGAAAGGAGAGTCGCCGCCTCCCCGGGCTTGAGCCCTCCGGCCCCGGCGAGAGCAAGGGGCGCCCGCCTCCCGATACTCCCCGCCCAGGCCCCCTCCTCGGCCACCGGCTCCTTCCTCTGCCTCCGCCTTGGACTCCCCATCTGGCCCTTCCTCGGTCTCTCGGGCCAGGTCCCTTCCTCGATTCCTGGCCCGTCCTTTGTCCCCCCACCCGGTCCCCTTCCTCCGTCCTCCCTCGGCCCCCTCTTTGGCCCCCCCTCCCGCACCCAGGCCCCTTCCTTGGCCCCCCTCCCCGGCCCCTCCCGGGTCCCCGGCCCCCTCCCAGTCTCCGGCCGCCCGCCGCTCTGCGTACGGGGTGACGCAGCGCCGCCCTCCCCGCCTCCCCGCCCGCCCGCCCCGCGCCGCCGCCGCCCGGGCCGACCGCAGGGGCCGCTAACGGTCCCGCGCCCCTCGGCGTCCGCGCGCCCCCCGCCCGCGGACTGGCCGCGCCGGCGGCGATGGGGGCGACGGGGGCGGCGGAGCCGCTGCGCTCGGTGCTGTGGGTGAAGCAGCAGCGCTGCGCTGTGAGCCTGGAGCCCGCGCGGGCGCTGCTGCGCTGGTGGCGGAGCCCGGGGCCGGGAGCCGGCGTCCCCGGCGCGGGTGAGTATCGCCGCCGCCCGCGATCGGCCCCGGGGTGCCGGCGCCCCGCCGTCCGCCCGGAGCCTGCGCCGCCAGGAGCGCGCCGGGCACGGCCCGGGCCGGGGAGGGAGGTAGGGAGCAGGGCGGCATGGGGAACCGGGTTCGGGCGGCCGGCGCTGGAGTAGGTGGCCGGGCCGGGGGGGCGGGTGCCGGGAGACCGGAGGCGCCGGGGAGGGGGAGAATGCCGGCGGGCGGGCGGCTCGGAGGTGGGGGTCCGGATGTTGGCGGCAGCTGGCAGGGAGACGTCCCGGGCGCTGAGGGTCGATCTGCTACTCCAGGGACCGGGATGACAAAGAGCGCCGCGGAGGTGCCGGAGGCGGGAGGGGAAGGCCGGGCGCCCGCAGACCCCTGCGGGGATATGAGACCCAGAGAGGCAGCGCCTGGGGTCGTGGCCGCCGGCGAGGTCGGCGGGGCCTGTCTCGGACCTGTCTGCAGGGCACCATCTGGACTAGATTGATTGGGGATGGATGGGGGCAGGGGTGCCTAACCCCCCACACCCCTCCCTCCATTGCAGTTTAACTTAAGGATAAATGCTTTTCTTTAGCTGGGATCCCAAAACTGAGACGCACTCTTGCAGGGTGAGGACTTCCTGTTGTCAAGAAGTTCAAGAAGATCCTGACCTTCTGTTGGGACGTGTTCCCTGCTTGGGGGCTGGGGAGTTGATTTTTGGTGCCACAGGTTGGCCGACACATGACCTCTAGGGGCCGTCCTGATGTGGAGAAGTGTAATGTTGATACACATGGAAAAGACACAGGGCCCTGGTGCAGCAGTTGGGATGGGACAAGGACATGCTGACCCGCCTCCGTAGGGATCTTGTGCAGAGCTGTCTGGCGGCTGAGGGATTGGCAGAGGCTTATAATGGAGATGTCCTTCGATCCTCTGCGGGAGGGGAAGGATTACAAGGATGGAGTTTGAACCCTGAGAAAGGGGAGGTGTTTAGGATGAGAGGAAACCCAAGGCTGGGAGGTGTGGGTGTGTTCAAGTTCATTCATTCCTTCTTTGGAAAGTTTTTATTGAGTACCACTGGGGACAGCAGGGCAGTGTCCTAGCCCTGGCTCAGCATATATGGCAAAGTCCTTGCAGCAGTGGAGACTTGTCCCTTAAAGAGAGAGAGAAGGGACACACATAGACAAGTATGTCTGGTGGAATTGGGTACAGAGGACAAGAGCCTGCAGGGTAGGGGGCAGGGTTGTGCAGGTCACTAGTACACAGTGGCCCTAGTGTCCTCACACACACAGTGGCGTTGACCAGAGACCTGGAGAGACTGAGTGGTCTGCATGTCTGGGAGAAATCCATCTCGGCAGGAAGAGCAGCAAGTGCAAAGGCCCAGAGATCAGGGCCTGGTGGCCAGGGTGGCAGAGCTGAGGAAGATGGGTGAGAAAAAGTGGGGCCCTGGTCTCCCACTGCCTTGTAGGCTAAGATGGGGACTTGCCTTTTACTGTGAGTGGGGTTGGAGACCCCAGAGGGTTTTATCCAACTTAACATGTTTCAAGGATTCTATGGCCTCTGTGCACAGAACAGGCAGTGAGGGGCAAGGTACTGTGGTTGGGAGGCTGTTGGCTTGGTCCAGGCAGAGGCCGTGGTGGTGAGCAGGGGTGGATGTGGAGGGGCTGAATATGGGGAGGAAAGACAGTACCAGATCTGGGGTGTTGAAGCTGCTGCTTACTGAGAGAGAGAGCCCTTCAGGAGAGCAGATTTTTTTTAAAGAAATAATTGGGAGTGGGGGTGTTAGAGGACATGAGTCTCTGATGGGTGGGTATTCTGGGTTTGGGATGCCTTTAAGACCCCTTGTGAGCAGTAGAAGGTGCTTTGGGCGCTTTCTGACCCTGAGTTGTAAGGCTCTCTCGGTTGGGTTGGGAGTGGGGACAGAGCTGAATGTTGAGTAGGACTGAGGCCAAAGTGACCTCAGACCCATTACCATGGTTTCTGACCTTAGGGTCATCAGAAGCATTGCGTTTGGAGAGCCTGTCTATGGCTGGGTATCTGAGACTTGTCTTTTCTATGGTCTTTCCGATGTCCCCTTTGGGAGAAATGTCATGCCTCAAGTATCACCCTCAGGCCTTCTAGCATAACCCTCCCTCCCTCCCCACCCCAGCCAGCATCTCTAGTTTGTGCTCCCTTTAGCCACACAAGGAGCACAGATGCCTGGCCTGAGGCCTGAGAGACTTGAGCTTTCCTGTAACTCTCTAGGCTTAGGGATGATGACTGCCATTTGATGGAGTACTTATTAAGTGCCAGACACCAAGCTTCTGTTCTGCATCATGTTCAAACCTGATGGATTCCTATGGAGTAGCTACCCCTGTTTGTTAGGAGTAAAGAAATTGATGTGTGGGGGCTGTGAGTGACTGGCCCAACCAGCGTTTGAGGCTTGGTGGGCCCAACTCCAGGTGCTATGCTTGTAACCACTGGGCAGTATGGCTTCCCTCATGCTAAAGAGGCCACGTGGACTCCAGACAGACCCTCACCCTTATAGGACGTCTGGGTGGGAAGTCATTCAGTGCCTGTTTTCAGGGCTGGTGTCCTTGGCCAGCTCCTATTATGGTTTCCGGTCACCAGTTCTGGTTTGGTGTGGTGCAGCGGCTACTTTTAGTGTGCTTGTTTTTGCTGTCCGGAGGCTTCCGCAGCTGCCTGTCCTCTCTTGGCATAGTTACTGCATCACTCTTGCCAAGCAGGAGGTGCTTTTGTGTAGGTTCATCTGGAGTTGCCTGGCTAGTGTATCTAGAGCTTGGTCCCTCTAGAGAGGGTATGGACAGTGGGACTTTGGGCTGATGGGCTTCCTCCAGGAAGCCCAACCCCCAGGATTGCTCTCCACCCAGGAGTGCTCTCCAACCTGATGGGAAAACACAAACAAGTTGGGAAACACATGAGTGCAGAAATACAGCTGTACGGTCTGTGTATTTTCCTCCTGACTATGCAGTCCCCAAAAGGAACCATGTCCATGCTTGAAGTCAGTAGGGTTGTAGGGCAAAACATGAACCAGTTCACAGGACATTTAATTCAGTTAGCAGAGAGGCATTGCCCAGCCCCTACCATTCCCCGACATGGTGTCTGAATGCGTCTGAATCAATGGGGTTGAGGAGAGAAAAGAAATGGAGAATTGTGCAAGGACAGGCCCTGTGAAGACCTGTTAGGTGAGGCAGAGGACAGCCCTAGAGCTCTAGGTGACAAGTGGGCTAAGGACAGAGCCAGGGCCACAATGTGTGCCATGCCAGGATGGCTACTTTGTTATTTCATCTTCTTCATTTTCACCATAATATCATTCCTGTTTCAGACATGGAAACAGGAGCTGTGAGTTGATTGCTCCCAGGGACATTGAAGAACAGAAGGGAGCTGGCTTTGAACCCAGGCATGTGCTCTTTCCTCCGTGGATCACCATGCTGGGAAAGTGACTAACTATTCAAGAACAAAGATAAGACTAGAAATTCGGAGGGCTGGAGTCTTCTGGACCCGAGTGAGGTCTACGCCTGAGGAAGCTGAGACAGCAAGTGCTGTGAGCCACCAGCCTGGTGGGAAGTAGGGCAGGCTGAAAACAGGAAACCTCGAGAGGAGGCTTCTTGAAGTGGGTCATGCTCATTGAACTTGAAACACTGTGATGATATCTGGGTTATTCCCCCTGGCAGCTGTAGAATGCACTTAGATAGACCCTGCATTTGTTCTTTTAGAGTTGGGGCTGGGAGGAGAGTTGTGTGTGTATGTGTTAGGGGACTGTGGGAGCCACTGCCCAGGCTCTACCTTTGTGGGAGGATCCCCCCCGCCTTCTGCCAGCCCCCACCTGGGATGTCCCAAGGCTGGCAATGAGCTCCTTGGGCAGGCCACTGCTGTCTTTATAAAGTTGTACAAAGTGCCCAGTAAAACACAGACAAACCACAGATACTTAAAAAAAAATTTTTTCACCTTACTAAAGTAATTCATGTTGATTTCATATAATCTAGATAACACAGAAAAGCACACACAAAAAAGTCACTCTTAATCTTACACTTAAAAGTGATTAATATTTGGTATTTGCATATATGTAAATATGCATGAAAGAAAAGCTGGGAAAATACACTGCAGAATGTTTCCTATACTACTGTTTACTCTCTGAAAACATGATTTTAAAAAATTTACTTTGTTGAAACCTAATTTGTATGCAGTACAGTTAACTCATTTGAAGAGTATATAGTTGGATGAATTTTGATAACTGTGCACCTGTGTAAGCATCGCCTAGATTGAGATAAACAGCACTAACAACACCCCAGAACCCTCCCCTGGGTCCTAGCAGTCGGTCTCAGATCTGCTTTCTCACCAGGGATGGGTTTGATTATAAAACAATTTCATATAAATGGAATTGTGCAATATGTTTTCTTTTATGCCCAACTGCTTTATCTCACTTAGACTTTTTAAAGATTCATCATGTTAGTGTTCCTTCTTTTTGGTTACTAAGTAACATTGCATTGTGTGAGTATACTAGATTATCCATTCACCTGTTGGACTTTTGGACAGTTTCCAGTCTTTAGCTGTATGAATAAAGGCATTGTAATCCTTTGGGGATATATGCTTTCATTTCTCTTGAATGCTTATTTGATAGTAGAAAGTTGGATCATAGAAAAGTGCATGTTTTAAGACGATTTTTGTTGGTTGTGCAGTGTTTTATTATGTGCACATTACAAATACCTTTTTATTGATGAATGGTAGTTTCTCAAAATCAGAATCAGGTAGATGAAAGATTTTCATGTACAAATAAATTGTTACAAGAATACAGGACAGTTTATGGTGTTGGAATGGGAAAAGACCTTTCTAACCAAGATGGAATCCAAAAAGAATAAAGAAAAAGCTAAATAATTTGATTTAATAAACATTTAAAAATTTTCTTTTGTAAGATACCCTACATTTTAAAATTATGGGGAGGCCGAGTGCAGTGACTCGTGTGTAATCTCAGCACTTTGGGAGGTCAAGGCGGCAGGATTGCTTGGTCCTCTTTGCCACAGACTGGGTCAGATGACTTCCCCTCGAGTTGGGAGTCTATTGCCTCCAGGCCCTGGTCTTCCCCTTCCTACCCCTCCTGCTCCTTGTTTAATCTCTTTGGAGTATGCCTCTGGTGGTTGAACTTTGTGTTGTCGGGAATGGAAGTTGGGAAAGTATCTTGACGGTCTCACTCACCTCTGGCCTGTCCTGACAGCTGCTCATGTGCTTCCATTGAGGTTTGACACCCTTGCCTGATGGCAGTCACTTGCCATCTCCCTGGGATGTGTGCCCTGCTGGGAAGTTCTTACATGCTGCTCGCTGGCTGGACGGGTCTCTTGTTGCCTGTAGCCTGGCTTGCATTCCTGGCTCCCCAACATCTGGCCCTGCCCCACCTGTTCCTGGTGCACACCTGTTCTCAAACCCAGCTGAACCATTGTGGTCCCCTGTGTTCCCTATGCCTTCCCACTGGTTTCCTCTGGCTCTTCCTGCCTGACGTTTTCCTCCCGTTTCGCCACTTTCCAATCTTAGCCTCGCCAAGACCCAGGCTCACCAAGCTCTTGGCCTGTCAGTCATTTTTCTCTGTTGATTTTTTTGCATAGCTCTGTTTATATTTATTTGCTAGTTATTTCTTTCTACTTGGTGTTGTGGGGTTTTTGTTGTTGTTGTTCTTTTAATGCATTTGTCTCCTATCCTCTGCCCTCTCTCTAGGGGCAAAATCCTTGTCAGCTTCACCTTTTCACCTGTCTCCTCTTCCCATTCTCCAAGAGCTCCTTGTACAAGGGGGGGACCCAAAAATCCTGGAATTTATTTATTAAAAAATTAGTATATATTCTTACATGTTTAAACTTCAGTCACCTTAAAAGTACTCTTCGTTTGATACAATACACCTATCAAGACTCCTTTTTCCACTGCTCAAAACAGTCTGTGAACTTGTCAATTTTGATGCCTTTTAGTGCTTCTGCTGTTTTTCGTTTCACCTCTTCCACATTGACAAAATGTTTCCCTTTGAGGACTTTTTGCATCCGGGGAAACAAAAAACGTTTCTTAGAGTGAGATCTGGTGAATAGGGAAGGTGAGGCATGGGGGTCATACCATTTTTGATCAAAAACTGCTAAACACTCAGCACGGTGTGGGCAGGTACACTTGTAAACCACCCACCATGAAATGGGCAAATGCATTGAAAGAATTTCCAGAAAAATTCACTGAAGCTGAACACAACCTCTCACAACAACACTAGCTGATACACTGATGCCAATGGGTTCCTAGAACACTTACCTAGCAGGGGAAGCCTGTACTACAAGGGTCCCACCCCCCCAAAAAAATTCTGCTTTTTTTGAGGTTCCCTCCTTGTATAGTGCTGAAGAAATCTTTGAATGAATGAGTGCGTGAAGGAAAGGTTTGGCCTACCCTGTGCTGAGTAGTGAGGTCAGCGAGGGCATTTCCTTCTCAGCAGGGAACAGTAAGATGCCAACAGGCTGCTATGGTTATCATTACCACCACATGAGAAGCAGGAGAAAGTGGGGTAGGAATTCCGGTGATTTCTTGCTCTGTGTGCTCTCTAAGCACCTTTACTTTTCTCTAACAGATGTGAATTTGAAACCTTTGGGAGAGGCGAGAAAGCCGAATGGTTTGTGTAAAGCCCACTAATCCTACATAATTCTGCAAGTGTGAAGATCACAAATCCTGAAGTGCTGCCTAGCTAGTATCCACCTAATGTGTGTTATGGAAGCTTTATTTATGTCCCATTATGAAGTCAATGTAAATAGTCAAATTATACAAAACTAATGACCTGCATATTTCTATATGAAGGAATCTCAGAGTCCATCTGCATAGGAAATAAGTGGCAATCCTGTCTACCTCTTTCAGAAACAAATAGAATCTTTCCAGATTTGCATACTAATCACTGTAAGAAGTGTGCAGGTTTTCCTAAATCAGAAGCCAGGAAGACAACAATTCTTCTTGCGGCGTCTCTTTAAAGTTTTCCTTAGTTATTGTCAGGTTATATGATTTGGCAATAGTCAAGCACTGTCACAAAAATTGTAATTATTCTGTTTTGATTCTAAGGTCAACCTTTATTTGTTACTCTACAGTGGGTCAGCAAAAATTTTCTTAAAGCCAGGTAGCAAATATCCAGGCTTTGTGAGCCATGTAGTACTCTGTCACAATTACTTAACCCGGCCATTTTAGCACAAAAGCAGCTGTAGACAATATGCAAACTTTATTTACAAAAGCTGGCAGCTGCCTAGATTTGGCCAGTGGGTTGTAGCTTGCCCACCCCAACTCTGAATTATTATTAGTGAAGAAAGAAAACAATGTGATGTATTATAAAAGCAGTTAATCCAGATGGCTACAGATATTTTGACTTTCCAAAAATTAAAAAAAAAAAAAATCTGATCACCTAGAAAATTGCTACTGAAATTTGGGAAACTTGCTCATTTGAGATTCTGATGCAGCTGTGGCTCTTGTCTGTAAGCAGAATGCCATCAGGTCAGGGTGGACTTAAGGAGGCATACCAGGTGCATTTGTAGATTGGCCTTAGGCTTTGTAATTGATTCAGTTAATTTCCCTCAAACCAGTTTCATCCAAACCTACCCACATCAACCAAAGTTTGAAGTTAAGTCCAGAGCAAAAGGAACGTGCTAGAACAGTAGTGTATGGTATATGTTTCGTGAGCAGTTGAAGAGAATGTGAATTCCACTGTTGTTGGGTAAAATGTTCCATAAATGTTCATTGAATCATATTGGTCAATGGTGACATCCTTACTGATTTTTGATCTAGTTGTTCTGTCAGTTGTTGAGGGAGGGGTATTGAAGTGTCCTAATATAATTATAGATTTATCTGTTTCTTCTCTCAGTCCTACAGTTTTTGTTTCACATGTTTTACAGTTTTGTTCTTGATACATTCACATTTAGAATTGCTATATCTTTTTATCACTAATGTCTCTCTCTGTCTCTGGTAATTTTCTTTGGTCTAAAATCTACTTTATCTTATATCAATATAGCCACTCCTGCTTTCTTTTTCTTTTTCACATTTCAAGTGCTCAATACCCTGCTTTCTTCTGATTAATGTTTGCATGATATGTCTTTTTCTATCTTTTTACTTTCACCCTGCTTACATCATGAAGTTTGAAGTGAGTTTCTTGTAACAGCACACAGTTTAGTCATGTTGTTCAGTCTACTCTGCCAAACTGTCTTTTTAACGTAAATATTGTGAGCTAGGGATTAGGTTCGCTGTTTAATTTTTATTTCCTGTTCTCCGTTTTCTTTTTCTTGCCTTTATGTGTGTTACTTCAATATTTTTTAGGATTCCATTTTGATTTATTTATGTATTTTTAAACATTTTATCAGTTTTTTGTTGTGTTTAAATACCTATATTGTTTTAGAGTGTGTCTCTTTGAAACACTCAAAGAGTGGCTGAAAACGTCCCAAATTTGACAAAAGACATAAAGCTATAGATTCCACAAGCTAATTGAATAGAACAGATAATTATTTTTTTGCCTGTTAGTTATTGCTTCAGTTATCACTTTAATGTGCATAACTCATCTCAGTCAACTGGTGGTAGCATTTTACCAGTGCTATTAAAATATGGAAATCTCACATCTCTTATGTGTTTTCCCCTGTTTATAATACAGTTGTCCTAATTATTTTCTCTACATAATTAGAACCACATCAGTGTTATAATTTTATCTTCAGCCGTCAAGCATAATTTAGAAAACTCAAGAAGAGAAGGAAAGTCTATTGTATTTTCTCATATCTTTGCTTATGGTGTTCCATCTTCCTTCTTCCCTCTTCTTTTTTTTTTTTTCAGGTTGTCTTCTCATCATCTCCATCCTGTTTAGAGTCCTACCTTCTACCATTCTTTAGGATAGACCTTTTGGCAACAGGCACTCTTAGCTTCCCTCCATCTGGGAATGTCTTGATTGCTCCTTTGTCCCTGAAGGATCTTTCTGCTGGATATAGGATTCTGGGTTGACAGTTCTCTTCTTTCATCACTTGAGAAAATTTGTGTCATTTCCTTCTGGTCTCTATGGTTTCTGATGCTCCATGGTCATTTGAATTGTTCTCTTTTATAAGTAAGGTGTCATTTCTCTCTCACTTCTTTTAAGATTTTTTAATTTTTCTTTGGTTTTTAGAAGTTTCACTATGATGTGCCTTGGTGTGTATTTCTTTGGGTTTATCCTATTCAAGATTCACTTAGCTTGATGAATCTATAGTTTGAATCTATAAGTTTATGTCTTTTGTCACATTTGGAAAACCATTCTTTTTCTGAGTATTTTTTCAAAGTTGCTTTCTTCTCTCCTTCTGGAACTCCAGTGACGTGAATGTTAGGTCTCTTGTTATAATCCCAGAGACTCCTGAGGCTCTGTTGATTATTTTTTTCCCTAACTCTGTTTCTGTTGTCCAGATTGGGTGTTTTCTGTTGCTGTATCTTGCAGTTCAGTGATTCTTTCTTGTGTCCCTTTCATTATGCTGCTGAGCCCACTCATCTGCTTTCTATTTTGGTTCTACTTTTTCATTCTAAAATTTCCATTTGGTTCTTCTCTATATTTTCTGTTTCTTTTTTGAGATGGGTTTTCTTTGCTGAGGCTTGCTATGTCTTCATTTGTTTCAAATGTATTTGTGATTGTTCCTGAAGCATTTCTGTCATGACTGTATTCATGGAATTCTGACATATCAGCTATCCCAGTGTTGGCATTTGCTAAGTTCTTTTTTCATTCAGTTTGAGATCTTTTGGGTTCTTGGTGTGGTGATTGAGTTTTGATTGAAGGCTGCACATTTTGTAGTATATTCTAAGGCTCTGAGTAGTATTTAAACCTTCTGTTTTAGCTGCTTTCCTTGGCATGGCTCCAGCAGAAGGGAGTTAGTTACTGCTAGGTGGGAGTAGAAGTCCAGCTTCCCTTCAACTTTGTTGGGAGCTGATGTAGGGGCTGCTCATAACTGCCAGGCGAGATGGGAGGTCCAGCTTCCCATTGGACCTCTGCTGATGCCAGTTGGCTGGGGAAAGGGATGCCTCATTGCTGCTCCTCACATGGTCTCCCCTGATACCATGGTGGGTAGAGTGTGGTCACCTTTCAGCTAGATGGTGGTGAAAGTCCTGATTCCCCACCAGGTCTCCTCTTACACCACTCTAGCAAGGAGGAAGTGGGGTACCTTGTTACTGCTGGGTGGAGGTGGGAGCCCAGGCTGCCCCTTTGTCTCCACTGATACCTGGGGGTCAGGGAGTGAGGCTCATCACCAGCTGGCTCTGATGAGAATTCTAGTTCCCCATTTAGCCTTTTCTCGTACCACCCTGGCATGGGTTGTCAGGGTGTCTTCTTACAGCCTCTCGAGGGTGGAAGTCTGGGCTTCCAGTTGGCCATTTCAGACTTAGTGGGAGGTAGGTGGGGCAGTTTATTTTTCTGTGATATAGGGTGGTTATTGCCTAACAATTTTTTGTTTGGTTGGTTTTTTTTGTCTTGCAAGGCTGCCCCTCCCCTGGACCTTTAGCTAGAGAGAGCAGGCTTTTGTTGGGGCTTTTTGTTTGCACCTGTTGGCATTTCCGGGTTACAGGCTTCTTCAGTTCCAAATCCGGATACATTTCTCAGAGCCTAAGTCCCTAGACAGCTTACCTTCTCTCCACCTTTCAGAAAGTTCTTGTGCTTGTTTTATGTATGATGTCCAATGTCTTACTTAGTAGGGTAGGAAAAGTACGTCTAGTCCATCTTCTCAGAAGTGGAAGGTTTTTGTACATTAAAAAAAAATTAGTCCTGTCTGTTCTTCAGAATAGATTATTTCTACTGACCTCTTTTCAACTCTGCCAATCTGCCTCTATCATATCCATTCTGCTACTGAGTTCATCTAGTGGTTTTAAAATTTCAGACATTGTATGAGGGGAGACCCAAAAAAACCGGAATTATTTTTCGGAGGGCAGGCCCCTTGTGGTATAGGCTTCCCCCTCTAGGCCCATCAGCATGTGTGCCAGCTGGCATTGTTGTGAGAGGCTGTGTTTGGTTTCAGTAACTTTTTCTTTGGAGATTCTTTCAATGCTTTTGCCCAGTTCATGATAGGTGATTTACAAGTGCACCTGCCCACACTGTACTGAGTGATCAGCAGTTTTTGACCAAAAAACAGCACGACTCCCATGTCCCACCCTTCATGTTTACCTGATCTCACCCCAAGTGACTTTTTTTTTATTTCCCCCCATGAAAAAAGTCCTCAAAGGGCAACATTTTCCTAATGTGGAAGAGGTGAAACAAAAAACGGCAGAAGCACTAAAAGGCATCAAAATGGACAAGTTCAAAACTGTTTTGAGCAGTATAAAAAGTATCTTAATAGGTGTACTGCACCAAATGGAGAGAATTTTGAAGGTGAGTGAAGTTTAAACATATAAGAATAAATACACGATTTTTAATAAACAAATTCCAGTTTTTTTGGGTCCCTCCTCATACTTTTCAGTTTTAAATTTTCCTTTTGGTTTCAGTAGATTGTTTTCCTCCTGATAGCTTATGTCTTCCCATTCACTTTAAGAATATTCAACTATGCCTCGGTGAGCGTGGTTTTAACTGTGGTTTTTATCTGCTAACTCTCACATCTGCATTGTCTCAGGTTTGTTGTCTATCGTCTGCTCCCTCGAGACTGTTAGTATTTCCTGGTTCTTAGTATGATGATTAATCTTGGGTTGTTTCCTGGACATTTGGAATATTATGTTGTAAGGCTGAGTCCTGTTAAAGTCTTTTGGAAGCCGGATGTGGTGGTGCATACCTATAGTCCCAGCTACTGGGGAGGCTGAGGTGAGAGGGTCGCTTGAGCCTAGGAGTTCAAGGCTGCAGTGAGCTGTGATTGCACTACTGCATTGCAGCCTGGGCAACAGAGTGAGATCCTATTAAAAAAAAAAAAAAAAGAGCCTTAAAAAGTAAAGTCCTTTGGAAAATTTTTCTTTCTTTTTAATTTTTTCTTTTTTAAAAGCAGGTGCTCAGACTGATTAGGCACAGATGGCAAATCTGTCCCACATGGTGAGGGGGACAGGTTTTTGTCTACCCAGCCTCCGAGGCCTTTGCTGAACTCTTTGGGATTGTCCCTCAGGAGTGAGGCTGGACTCGTTTGGACATTCCCAGAGTCAGGCTATCCAGCTCCAGCCCCCTCAGCTCTGAGCCCTCGCAGCCTCTGCATGCTCAGCTCCATTGGGATGGGGGTCTGCACCCACCCTGCTGCCCCATTTGTCAGACTGCCCTCAGGCCAAGGCTGGAGATAGAGGAGGGAAGGAGCCCACAGCACCCAGTGGCTCACCCTGCGGTGCTAGCCTCTCCAGCCAGCAGGCCTCCTGTGTCCTCAGCTTACTGCCTCTTTTTTGTATCTTGTCCACAGTTCTTAGTCATCATCAGTAGAGAGACAGGCCGTTGCGGGCCAACTTCATCCTGGCCAGAACTGACTGCTCTCCGTTTAGGCTGACATGTGTTGTGCCCTGCAGTGCTGTGGGCTTATTGCCTCATGGAATCCTCCCATCAACCCTTTTAGGTGACCTGTTATCTCCTTTTCAGAAACAGGGATCTGGAAGTTTATTTCAGCTGGCAGGCAGAGGTGGGGGACTCAGAGTGAGACTGCTCTGGAATCCAGAGTGTGCTCCCTCTTCAAGAACAGAGATTCCGGGATTCATTTCAGTAGCCCCACATGGCCTTTCATAGCAGGGTACAGTGGGGGACAGTACAGAGTTCATAGAGCAGAATCAGCCCAATTCCCAGCATGACATTCCCTGAAGCACTGAACAGTTGGTTCCTGGAATCCTCTGACTCCTGTCTTGTTCCTAGGACAAGTCTAATGCCCAGTGTCTAATTTCTAATGTCTTGTGACCTGAACAATGTAGAATGGAGACGGCAGGTTTTCTGTGTGTTGAAATGCCAGCTTTGGTTCTACTGGTGTCATATAGGCAGGTCTAGGATTAACCTAGTTCATTTCCTCAGCCCACAGAATGGGGACGCACAGGTCTGCCTTGCCCTCTAAAATCTTTTAGCTTAACAAGAAAAGTCAAGTCTTGTGGGTTGGCCAAGTTAAGTGGACTGTCCATGTGCCATAACCCTATTTCCTAAGAGGCCAGATTTGGCATTCTCTGATCCAGACCCCTCTTAGATGCTAACAGAAAGTCCTGTGCTGAGGAGCCATGGCTGACAGGACTGGAGGCCATATAGAAGCTCCCAGAACTTGGGTGGTCATGCTGTTATCCTGCAAAGTGCTGACCAGATCCTTGCCTGAGAGTGGGGCAGACAGACCATGATACCCCCTGACTGGTGTCATGGGGCTATGTTAGGATGAGGAAGGATTTCTAGGTGTGGGCTCCTCAGGAAATGGACATTATTTACTTGGGATACGTCCACAGAATTAAGAAGAGACACTGAGGTGGCTACTGATGGTGTGCAGAAAAGGGTCAAAGGTCACATTACATGAGCTAAAATAACAGTAAGTTATAATTGGCAGGTACCTCATCTGAGCTTTATAAATCATCCAAAGGCTCGTCTTAGCATGAAGGTAGTAACATTTGCCATCAACCCTGATACAAACTGTAGCATTGTCTGGAACAGTAGCAGCTTAGTGCTGTCTTGTTGACACTTTTTCCACCTTCTGTCTGTGCAGCAAACAGTTGGAGGACTGTGTGAGGATGGATGTGGTAGGCAGGGAGGGAATGGGGACAGTTTGACCACTTTCAAGTGAGTCTATACCTGTATGATATTTCTGGACTCTCCGTGGCAGTTGTGGGTAGCACTGGTTTTTGGTCTTCCTTTGCATAGACAGGCACTCACTCACCTTTAATTCTTCATGGAGGTCAGGTGTTCACAAAGCAAATGTTTATTGAGCGGTGTATAACTAGGGAAATGCATTTGTGCTGTGTGTAATTGCAGTGGGAAATAGAACTTGCTAACTATTCCAGTCTCATGGGCATTCTTCCCTCAGGGTGACCCTTATTGCTCAGGCTTTATGCAGGCTGGACATGCGGTGGTTGATGTGCTTGTGCCACTTCTCCTGGGCCTTGGCACCACCTGAGGTCCATGTGGATGTGAGCCTCAGACTTCTACAACACACTTCAAACCACTCTAACACGTGGCCAGCTCTCTCTCCCTGTCTCCTCTGCAGGCTCTCATGTTGGGGATTGCATTTGTGAAGAGTCATGAGGAATGGTCGTGCCTTTGACTTGAACTTGTTTTCATTCTCATTGTACATCTTCATGAGGCATAAGGCCTCTGGAGCTTCCTGAATGACTGCAGGAAGGCTAGCCGAATAGCGTGTTCCCCCCACCATGACCCTGGCTCTGTTATGGGTATGTGTTTACACATGTGTGTACCTGTGTCACTGATGGAGGCACCATGCCTGTGATGCTCAGGAAACTCGTGGACTCTCCTACTGGAGGGGAGGCTGTGGTGGGTGGCTCAGTTTAGTCCAGGAACTTCTAATGTCAAAGTTGATTGCCAGTAGGCCCTGTTTTTCATCTGTAACCGTCATGAAATAAATTTAGTTTTAGTGGATCATGATTGAAAAAGATGATGCTAGAAGTTAGAGACCTTTCAACTGTCCTTAGCAAGCATTGCACAGATTGCTGCAAATACTGCACTGGCCTGCAGAGAGGGAGCTGGCAATTGTGTGAGCTGACCAAGGGGTCCAGGCTCCCTCATTGACATGGCACTTGCTTTTTCTGGAATGTGACGGGCATTTGATCCTTTCCTTTATTGGAGGGTTAACTGCATGTCAACATGAGTCATGTTGATTGTGAAGGGAAGTGCAAGAGAATTTATCTGTTGTCAGCAAGTGTCAAAATTTCAGCTGAGATTTGGTTACAAATTTTCAGTACACTTTCGGGAAGGATTTTATGGAACAGGAACAATTTTTTAAATGTAGCAATTATAATATTTGAGCCAGTATTAATTGCCTTTAACATGGAATATTGTTGGAAGAAAATTTTTTTCTTTTTTGAGTTGGAGTCTCACTCTTGTTGCTCAGACTGGAGTGCAATGGCACGATCATAACTCACTGCCTTGAACTCTGGACTGAAGTGATCCTCCCGCCTCAGCCTCCAGAATAGCTGGGACTACAGTCACACTACCACACCCAGCTAAATTTTTTATTTTTTGTAGAAACCAGGTCTTGCTGTGTTGCCTAAACTTGTCTCCGACTCCTGAACTCAAGAGGTCCTCCCGCCTCAGCCTCCCAAAGTGCTGGGACTACAGGCATGAGCCACCATGCCTGGCCATATTAGGAGAAAAATTAATGATGAACTGAAAAATACAGAGGCATGTTCAAGTTTTGCTGTAGGATCTGGAAGTGGAAATAGGGGTAATAGTTGACTCCAGGCAGCAGGCTTCTAATTCGTTTGAGCTGTATTCTATAAATAAATGGAGAATATCCAAAATGTGGCTTTATAAAATGCACAAAACCCAATAAAACAACCTACCCTGATGTATTATTTATAAGGATAGTCTTATAAATGAAAGCTTCTTGGTATTTCACAATTAAAGATGTTCAAACAGTTTACTGTCTGTCCTTGCCTGCTTGATTATTGTTTTTTAAAAAGGAAGTCATTTTCTTAGCCAATTTCTGAGTTGTTTTGCAACCACTAATGTGAAAACCTGGTTATATACACATTTTGTTGTCTGTCCTGGGTTATTCAGCAGTACTGGAGGCAAGATGGGGCTCTTGGGATAATGGTTGTCCCAAAAGGGCCTCTGGGGAGACAGAGCTAAGGCAATACAGGGAGGGCCAAAGGTGAAGGAGGATGTGCCCTCCACACCCCAGCTTCCAGTGTTTGAACTTGACAGGCTCTCCTTAACCTCTGGATGATGAAAGAAAAGACCTTTTGGATAAATTTCCCACATGCTAGTGCTAGGTGCTGCCTGCCCTGGGTGAGTTTTTTGCCTTCGCAGCTTCCATTTCCTCTTGGGTGGATGAGGATCATGGTGCATGTTTCACACTGAGCTGATGCTTGTGTTGACTCATGCCTTCTGGTGAAGCCAGGTAGTGATGTGAGACCAGAGTCGGGGGCCTGAGGGGACACACTCACAACTCTGAACAGAACAGGTGAGGCCACCCTCAGGGACCTAGCAAGGGAGGCAGGAGGGTGATTGCGTACAATGTGTGTGGTACTTAGAGGCTGGGGTGAGTGCTGGGTAGAGTGGGTAGGGTGGTGGGGGAATCCTCTCTGGGGAGGAGGAGCTCACCCTGAGAAAGGTCACACGTAGAAACCCTGGGTGAGGCCTGGGTGGCCATGTGTGGTATAGTGTGTGTGTGTGTGTGTGTGTGTGTGTGTGTGTGTGTGTGTGTGTGGTATGTGGTATATATGTGTATGTGGCATGTGGTGTGTGTGGTATATGTGTGGGGGGTATGTGGTATATGTGGTGGTATTGTATGTGTGTGCTATATGTATGGGGTGTGTGTGGTGTGGTGGTATGTGTGGTATGTGGTGGTGTATATGTGTGTGGTGTTTGGTGTGTGTGGTGGTTTATATGTGTGTGGTGTTTGGTGTATGTGGTATATGTGTGGGGTTTGTGAGATGTGTGTGTGTGGTATATGTGGAGTGTGTGGTATGTGGTGGTGTATGTGTGTATGGCTTGTGGAGATGTGTGTATATGTGGTTTGTTTGGTGTGTGGTGATGTGTATGTGTGTGTGCGGTGTGGTGGATGTATGTGGTATGCATATCTGGTGTGTAGACCATTTCAGGAGGTGGGCCTGCCCGAGGAGCGAAGGTGCTCCCCACCCAAGTCTGTGAGTAGAACATGCTTATTTTACATCCTGAGCAAGTTGGTTGTGAATTCATTCCAGTAAAATCTTAATGAATTCATGCCATACTACTTTGGAATTTATGATGTGTCAGGTAAGTGGTATGATTTATTACCAATGCATAAGAATTCTCAAAGTTAGTGTCATATTTTGAGATTAATTTATAAGATGCTTCAAGTATAAAAATATAAAGTAAATAAATACTCTAAATTTATGTTTTTTTCTAATTCATTTGAAGATTTGCCTCTTCTATATTTGTCTTCTTTATTTTGAATTTGCTCAGTTTTTACAACATTGCAAAAGATGATGCTACTTAAAATTTTAATTCTAAACTTAAAAAAAAGTATCCCAAATCCAGCTGGGCATGGTGGCATGCATCTGTAGTCTCAGCTGTTTGGGAGGCTGAGGCAGGAGGATGGCTTGAGTCCAGGAGTTTGGAGCCACCGTGGGCAACACAGTGAGTCTCTGTTTCTAAAAAAAGAAAATTATACCAAACTGTACTTTAAGAATACATATCCTAAACTTTACATTATACTATTCTGCAGTGTAATACTCCAGGTAGGGGAAGGATAAAAAGGAAGAAAACACTTCTAGCAAAAACTGAATATTGATCACATTGCTGTGATTTCACCTTGGCCAGTGCTTCCTTCTGCCTGAGTACTGCCTTGGGTTCTTTTCACCCTAAGTATCTGGGCTTTGTTGATTCTTTAGCCACACACAGTACTTCATTTTTCTCTATGAACACAAATTCTTCTTCCTGTACTTCAAAATTTTTCTTTTTAAAGTCTTATTTTTATTGTGAAAGTAATACATGCTGTTTCATGGAAAGATAGTCTTGTTGTCCTTAATAAATAGTATCTCTTTAGTTCTTTGTTTTATAACCAACTTAACTTGGCCATCTGTTTCTCAAAATTTGTAATGTCTGTAGAGATGAGCAAAACAATTTGTTTCTGTTGGATTTCACATCAGGCCTTTTTCAGACCACAGATAGCTGAAACCACAAGAACATGCATGGTGCCTGTCTCTCTTGGTCCTGCAGTGGGCACAGGGTTGTGTCCATCGAGTTGCAGGGAGTGGCTAGGTCAGGGTGCGTCCGGAGGGGGCTAGCACTGCCCATGTGGCCACCTCTCTGCATTTTCTCGCTTTGCTTGTGCCAAGACATTTTTTTCTCTTTAGAGACCATGTTTAAGACTAGACAGTGCATGGATTGGGCCGAGTTTATGAGGAGTGTGAATCCTCTGGCTTTCTGGGCTTGTCTTGGTGAATTGTAAGCGTCCTTTGCAGACATCCATATCCACTCTGCAGTGCAGAACTAAGCTGCCCTCAGGATGCATTTGGAGAATACATATACAGCTCTGGGTGGCATGCCAGGGACAGTGCTTCCTTCAAAGGAAGCTTTTAGTTTGGTGACTTACCTATAATTCAGAGGTGTGGTAACAGATTCATGGGGAGTAGTCAGTCTGAGAAGATTCTGGAGAATATTTTTGTGGAAGTTATGTGAAAACCGTCTTGCGGTGGACTGGTTTTCTTGATGGTTTTGTGTAACTTTCTGTCACAGCTAAAACATGGGGGAATATCCTGAGCCAAGGTGGGGAGGTCCAGGAAAGCTGCAGAGAGGGCTAGTCAGAGAGAAGCCTAAGGGCCTGGGTGGGCCAGCCAAAGCCACAGCGTGCCTCTACAAGCAACCCAGGGCCCACCCCAAAGTGAGAGGAAAGAAATGTAATTTACCTGTAATTTAGGAGAGCATTCAAGGTGAATGTCATAAACAGAGGTGCCTGTCTTTCCCTGGGCCTATGTATGTGTCCCCAAGAGGGGCCGTGCAATTGCTTTTGTATTTCTGTTTATATAAGGGGTTGCTGACTAAGTACATTAATCCCCTAAGGGATTAAGTACCATCCCCCCTCCCCTCCAGGAGACATTTATCAATCTGGCAATGTTGGGGGTGCTGTTGGCATTTAGTGGGTAGTAGACGCTGCTCAGCATCCTGCAGTGCACAGGCCAGCCCCATAGCACAGTCATCTGGGCCTGAGTGATTATTCAGGGGTGCTGGGGTTGAGAAACCTTGTCTAGGCAAGCGTCTGGGGGGGAGTTTTATATAACCTGGACGAACAGCTTTCACCATCCTTCTGTACCTCAGAAGTACTCCTATATCCCAGAATATTTGACTCAAAAGTTTGCTTAAAAGATGTCAGGTGTCGGGTTGCTACTTTATAAAGAAGAAGATGGCTGCCCTGGGTCCTGGCCACAGCACCTTTTGTGGGCAGAAACACAGTCAGCCCAGCAAAGGTTATAATGATGAGAAGCCCCCACAAGTGGTCCCGCCCACAGCAGAGTGGACTTGGAGAGTGTGGAGTTAGATGTGGGATGCATCCTCTATAGTGCAAATGCTGAGGTTTTCAGAAAGGCTGCTGCAGGCCAGGTGGATCCCGCTGGGGAACAGTCCTCCATCCTTGGACCAAAGCGAGATGCGGCTCCCTGGGCCCAGGCTTCCCATCCCGCCTCCTCCCTCCCTCGCTGTGCTTTCCCAGTTCTGTCCTTTTGCTGACATTGCCTTGGCCCAGGCCAGGTTCAGGCTAGTCTGGGAAGTAACCTATCCTGATCTTACTGTATGTTCTTTAAAAGAAGACCTTAACTTTATTTTTTAATCTCATGCACAATGCAAGATTATACAAAATGCAAATGTTAGAGAAATGTCAATATTATGTAGAAACTAAAAGTATCCTCACATTCCCCCCTTCAGCTCTTTGCAAGATATTTCCCCAGTGTTTGTCCACACATGTCCTGACAGGTTGTTCTCCTGCTGAAGCTTTAGTACGTTCACACGACACACACTGTTGCATGGACGCCCCTCTGTGCCGGCACATTTAGACTGACCAGTGTGAGAACAGTTTCCTTTTGCCCTTGGAGGACCATCTGCTTTCTCCTTTTTCTCTGTCCTTGATGGCCCCCCTATTGTCCCCATGACCTGCTTTCTGCTGAGAGGCCTTGAGCTCTTTGAGGATGCCAGCTGGTATTTCCTGTGCTCCTGCGATGAATTGCTTCTCTTTTCTTGAATTCTCGGTCTGGTTCTTTGCCTCCTAAGTAGATATAAGAGCTTTGAAGACCAGGGCATCATGCATGATGTGTGCGCAGGTGAGAGGAGCTGGAGCTGGAGTGAGTGCCACCACTATGGAGATGCTTTGCTCTGTGAGGTACAGCAGCACTGGGGTCCTCAGTTGACACAGGGGGACAAGGGCCTGAGGGAACTGCAGAACCACATCTCTAGCCCAATGTTTTTGACAAGAATGTGAGCCACAGTTGATTGAACACGTTTGTGCTTGTAATTTCCTCACCCCCATCTCACTTTAACTTGCTAAAGCCCTATCAGGTTGATGCTACCACCTCCTTTGCAGTTAGGCCTCCAGGCTCAGTGTTCACCCACAGTAAGACAGGTGATCGGGTGAAGGCCACAGTAAGACAGGTGATCAGGCGAAGGCTACTGTCACACTAAGCCACTCACCAAGACCTGGGTGCCGAGTTTCCACCAGGCTGCATTACTCCAGATTTCCTGAACCAGCAAGAGTAGCCTCTGTCCTGGGCTATACCCAGGACAGTTGACCTTTGAACAACTTGGGGGCTAGGGATACTCACCCCTCGGCAGTCAAAAATTCTTGTAACTTTTGACTCCCCCAAAACTACTTTATAGCCCACTGTTGACCAGAAGCCTTACTGGTAACATAAACAGCCGATAAACACATATTTTGTATGTTATATATATTATATACTATATTCTTACAGCAAATTAGGCTGGAGAAAAGAAAATAGTATTACGAAAATCATAAGTCAGAGAAAAATATATTTACTATTCAGTACGTGGAACATCATAAAGATCTTCATCTCATCGTTCTCACATTGAGTAGGCTAAACAGAATGAGGAAGAGGAAAGGTTGGTCTTGCTGTTCAGGAATGGCAGAGGTGGGGGAGTTACAAGGCAGAGAAGCAGGCACACTTGGTGTGACTTATTTTGAAAAAAACCCGTGTGTCAGTGGACCCTTGCAGTTCAAAGTTCTGTTGTTCAAGGGTCCACTGTATTCTTATTCTCGATATTCCGCAATAAAGTGAGCAAATGAGATTGATTTTCACTCCTCCACACTATCCCTCTTTAGAGAAAATAGTTTCATTCATTAATATTTATGCTACGTGGAACAGTAAGACACGTGTAAACGAATATGTCTTGCTGACATTTTTTTTTTCTTCTCACCGAAGAAATACAGATACAGCTTTCTGTAGGCTGAATATAGTAAAGGGTACCTCAAATGATCCTAGGATACCCTGCGTCTTGTTCTGCCTCTTGCCTCATCCTATGCATTTGTAGTTCATCATCAGACTCAAGTCACTTCTGTCCTCTGCCCACGCGCTCTGAGCCACCACCTGCTCTGCAGCCTCTGTGAGGCCTCCATCCTGCAGCCTTCCCCCTTCCCCTCCAGACCCCTGCCTCCCTGGAACCTGCCTCTAGGTGTTTTTCCTCCACCCCACAGTCCTCTCCCAGGGAACCTTCTGAACTGCTTGCCCTGACCATGAGGGCCCTGTCACCTCCCTGTCCCTCCTCTGACAGTCAGTAGGTCATATTTTGCTTAGTATCCATCCCCACTCCCACCCCCTATAGTACCTGGTACCCAAGTGTCCAAGAAATGTTTTCAGACACTGAATCCTACGGAGTGGCAGTGCAGTGTCTCATGAGTCATAGCAGGCAGACTCGTGGGCTATCACATTGGTGACAGCTTGCAGGACCCTTGTAAACCACAAGACCTCATGCTGGCAGTCTCTGGCACAGCATGGCCTACAGGGTGTGGCTAGTATGGTGCATGGGGCATTTTTATTTTTTAAATTTTTATATTAATTTTTAGAGATAAGGTTTTGCTGTGTCACCCAGGACTTCTTCCTCTACAACCCCCTTTCCAACAAGTCTGCCTCCACTGGGGCTGGCCTCACTTCATGAAGGATTGCAAGGCCCTGCTGCCAGCCTTTCCAGGTTTTTACAGTAGTCACAAACCTAGTTTAGATACTACCTCTCCAGATTCTTCTTCTTTTTTTTTTTTTGTCACCCAGGCTGGAATGCAGTGGCATGATCATGGCTCACTGCAACCTCAAACACCTGGGTACAGGTGATCCTTCTGCCTCAGCCTCCAGAGTACTTGGGACTACAGGCACGCACGATCATGCCTAGCTAATTTTTTGAGTTTTCTTTTATTTTTATTTTTTGTAGAGATGAGTTCTTGTGATATTTCCAAGTTTGATCTCAACCTCTTAGGCTCAAGTGATCCTCCTGCCTCAGCCTCCCAAAGTGCTGGAATTTCAGGCATGAGCCACCATGCCCGACCTATCCCCAGGTTCTTGTAATTTGACTTCTGTAGGCTATAACTTTAAACTTGAAAATTACTGTAAATGTTACAGCAATTTTTTTATTTGGCTGTTACAAAGATATAGTATTTTAGCTATATTGCAAGTTTTATAGCCAACGTAGGAAGCTAGCCACAAATTATAACATTCTTCTTTGTAACGATATATCATGTATCCCTAACAGTAGTTCCAGAATAAGCTTTTGGAATACAGCCTGTTCACATCTGGTCTTGCTGCCTTAGTTCTCTATGTTCTCCTGGGCGAGTTCTTTCAGGCCTGTGACTTCAGTTACTACCCATCATTCCCACGGCTGGACTCCCAGCTCAGAACTTTCTTTTGATGTGCAGTCTTATAATTACATCTGCCCACTGAACACGCCCCTGGCGGCTTGGGTGGAATCTGCACCTTCCTGGGTTTCCCTGGCAGAGAATGTTCAGTGCTATGATCCCCCAGGTCCCTGAACGTCTCTTCTTTCTCCTGCATCCGACTGGCCCCACCTCAGTCTTTCCAGACCACCTCCCACCCAGTCCAACCATGGTTGGGCGCTGACTCTCATATCACGCTTTGTGGTTCTGGTTGTTCCGTGTCCTGTTATCTGTCTTTTTCCCACCTGGAGTTCTGAGCCAGACACTGTCCTAAGGACAGAGACCATGTCTTGAACATGTTTCCCCACATTTACCGTGGTAGCTGGCCCAGAAAAGTCAGGATTTGCTGCTTGAATGACTGGGTGAACCATATAAGAACTCACAGCCTCTATTTGATAACTCTACTGGATAAAACACTCTGCTGTCTGATGATACTGAGCTGCCCCTAGTTACTCAGCTCTGAGGCCAAAAATGACATATAACCTTACTTTCGATGTTTGTATTTCCAATGAGAATATTAAAGCAGAATATTCTCAGTACTTGGAGTTAGACTTCTTTTACCCGTGTGGATTCTGCTTAATTTATTGACATAGGATACGATGTTTTTACAGATGCCTGCTCTGTGCCTGTATCTGAGATCATCACTGTTGAAGAAACAGATGTTCATGGCAAACACTACACCAGTGGAAAATGGCAGAAAATGGAAAAGCCTTATGCATTTACAGGTGATGGAGCCTAAATGTCCTCTCCCACAATTCTTAATTTATTCCATGAAGCTTCCATGATGAGAGGGAACTTTTTGTCATTTGTTTAACAAGCTTGATGGATTGTTTTACCTTTGGAATCTTCCTAATATTTTCCAAGATCTACTTTTAGTGAATATTTTGGTTGATGATAATCTTTTTCTTTGTTTTCTTTATTTTTTTACTATGACCTAAATGGTCTGGGAAGTAGGATTTTTTTCCTAACATATCTTGAAAGTTACAAGTTAGAAGAGAAGAGAACCCCTGGGAAGTGTTTAGTTACAAGCCTATCATTGCTTGGCATACGTGCTCGGAGCCTATTCTGTTGAGGTTTTGTCAACTGGGCTGTGAGCCTTGCACAAATGAGCCTGTTTGTTTCCATGCAGTTCACTGTGTGAAGAGAGCGCGACGTCACCGCTGGAAGTGGGCACAGGTGACTTTCTGGTGCCTGGAGGAGCAGCTATGTCATTTGTGGCTGCAGACCCTCCGGGAGATGCTGGAGAAGCTAAGTACGTGTATGTTGACACTTAAAGACAGAAGGAGAGCCGTGGTGGCTCGTGCATGAGTGATTTGACTTCCCTGACATCTCTCCTCTCTTTATACAGTTCATCATACCCAAAGTAGACAAGATGAATCAGGCTGACTTGTTTAAAAATTTGCTAATTAGAGGGTCAGTGGAGTGGAGTGCAAATGGGCTCCACAGCCCTGACCCTGGCAGGGCATCTCAGCCCCCTACTTACTAGCTGGATGACCAGAGGTAGGATGCCTCTGAGCCTCGGTTTCAGTTTCTGGAAGAGGGAATGGTAATAATGACTACGTTCAAGGTGAATGTGAGGATTAAACTGGGTTCATGGAGGAATGCACCTCTTATCTGTGGGATATGCCTACATCTAAAATGTAGTAGGAGCCTACTGGGTTAGTTCTTGCATGCTGAGTAATAGGAGTTTGTCACCCTTAAAAAGTGTTAGGGGCTTATTCATTTTGTGATTTTAACACTACTTTATATTGTTTGGTGATTGTCTTAATACACAGTCTTGACAACTCAGTGTAGGCTTCAACTGTACAATAGAAACAGCATGAGTTTAGGTTGGTTTTTACATATTTTTTAGTTAATTTGGCAACTGCATCAAAAAAGTTAATTTTAAAAAAAATTTTTTGAGTTGGAGTCTCACTCCGTTGACCAGGCAGGAGTGCACAGCCACCACAGCCTCAACCTGCTGGGCTCAGGCAATATTTCTGCCTCAGCCTTCTAAGTCCCTGGAACCACAGGCACATGCCTCCATGGCTGACTAATTTTTTGATTTATTATAGAGATAAATGCCAAGTTCCCCAGGCTGGTCTCAAACCCCCAGGCTCAGGCAATCCTTTCACCTCAGCCTCCCAAATTGCTGGGTTTGCAGGTGTGAGCCACTGCACCAGCTTAAAAAAGTGAATTTTAATTTATTTAAAGAAGGTATATCTCATGTATCCAAGAAGCATTCTTGCTTGAAAAGCACATCTTTTGATTATTACTGGGGTGGAAAGACTTGCATTTCTGCATTTTTCTGATTTATCCTGTGGAACCTGGCCTTCACTACCTGCTGCCATGACAAGTTCATCCTGGCATTCCTCACATCTCAAACCTCTGCAGACTGTACTCCTGAATGTGTCTTTCTGCACTTGTCTGTTCAGAAAATCACCTCAGTTTCTCCAGCCTTCTCTCCCCCATATGTTTCTAGACTCTCCCTCCTTGTCCCTGTCCTTTTTTTGGTGAGACTTTGAGTTATTTGATTTCGGGTTTGATTCTGTAGGTATAGACTCCAAGAGGAAATCCTCTGAACTCTGCCTCCCACTGAATAATGTAGGTTTATGTTTTCTATATAATTCACAGAAGACCTTATCTAGTTGGACATTTGATATAGTCTACATGTATCTAAAAATAGTATATGATTCTACATTTGATATAGTCTATTTGTACCTAAAAATAGTATATGATTCTATTTTAACTTCTGATTCTGTCATCTATTTTAATATTTTATCGAGTATAACACAGACACGGGGCAGTGCTCATATTCTGAGTGTGTAGCTTGGTGAATCTTCACACTGAACACACTTGTGTAACCAGCACCCAGGTCAAGAAACAGAACATTGTCTGCTGCCAGGGACTTCCCTATGCCCCAATGGTCATTACTCCCCAAAGGGTAACTACTACCCTAACTTCTCAACAACTAGGCCCACTTTTGTACTTCATATAAGTCAAATTACACAATATATACCCTTGTGTGTCTGGCTTCTTGACTCAACATTATGCTTGTAAAGGTTTTCCATGCTGTTGCGTGTGATTGTGATTTGTTCATTCTCTAGGTTATGTGGTATTCCATGGTGTGAGTGTATGACCACATTTTACTATTGTGTATTCATCATTTTACTATTGATGGCCATTTAGATAGTTTCTTGATGTGGGCTATTATGAATAAGACTGTTGTGAACATTCTAGAGCATGTCTTTTGAATGTTTGCATTTCTCTTGGGTGCATACCTAGGAATGGAATTCTATCCCATAACAGCAAATGGAATTACTGGGTTGTAGAGTATGCATATGTCCACCTTAGAAGATGCTGCCAGACAGCTTTCCAAAGTGGTAGGACCAGTCAGCACTCCCATTGTCAGAGTGTTGGAGTTCTGGCTCCACATCTTTACCACACCTTTAAATTTTAGCTGTGGTGGCGTTAGTAGTCTTGCATTATGGTTTTAATTTTTATATCCCTGCTTGCTAATGAAGTTGAGAAATACATTCATATGTTTATGGGCCATTCTGATAGCCTCTTTTGTGAGACGTCTATTCAAGTCTTTTGTCCATTTTTCTGTTTGGTTGTCTTTTTCTTAATGATATGTTACATTTTTTCCATATTGTGGATCTGAATCTTATATTGAATTTATGAATTGCAGGTATTTTCTCCCATTCTGTGTCTTGCCTTTTTACTCTCTTATTGGTGTCTTTTGGTGAGCAGACATTCTTAATTTTAATATAGTTGTATTTATCCTTTTTGTTGTTATTTTTCTGATTTTTACATAAAAAATTTTACATGAGGTTTTGTGTCCCATTTAAGGCATCTTTGTCTATTCTGAAGTCATGTTTTCTTCTCAGAATTTTATCGTTTTTCAGTTTTGTTTTTTATTTTTTAGTTTTTTTCCTAGAAACAGGGTCTCACTCTGTTGTCCAGGCTGGAGTACAGTGGTGTGATCATAGCTCACTGTAACCTCAAACTCCTGGCCTTAAGCAGTTCTCTCCCTCAGCCGCCTGAGTAACTAGGACTAAAGGTGTGCATCACCACACTTGGCTAATTTTTTTATTTTTATTTTTTGTATAGACAGAGACTCACTATGTTGCCCAGGTTGGTCTTGAACTCCTGGCATCAAGTGATTCCCCCCACCTTGGCCTCACAAAGTGGTAGGATTATAGGCATGAACTACTGAGCTCAATCACCATTTACATTTAGATCTACGATTCGTTTGTAATTAATCTTTGTATATGGTGTGAGGTAAGCAGTCAAGGTTTATTTTCTTTAAATATAAATATCCATTTGATCCTGTGCCATTTATGGGAAAGACTCCTTTTCCCTACTGCACTGCAGTGCTATCGTCTTGTTGGTTTTTTATTGCTTGTATATGGAAATTTAATAGAGTTGTGTATTTCACTTAGTATCCAATGACCTTGCAAAATTTACTTATTAACACTAACAGTTTGATGATTCTTTTGGATTTTCATCAAACATAATCATGTCAACTCTACATAATGACAGTTCTGTTTCTTTCATTTTGATTCTTCTTGCTTTCATTTCTTTTTGTTACCCTGGTTTAGACCACCAGCACGGGGTGACAGCAGCATCCTTGTCTTAGTCTGGATCTCAGGACATTGTTAATATTTCATTAACAATGATGCCTGGGGCAACATAGCAAGACCTCACCTCTATAAAAAATAAGAAAAAAATGGCTGGGTGTGGTGGTGTACACCTGTAGTCCCAGCTACTCAGGAGGCTGAGGTGGGAGTGTTGCTTAAGCCCAGAAATTTGAGACTGTGGTGAGCCATGTTCATGCCAGCCTGGGTGACAGAGTGAGACCCTGACTCAAAAAAAAAAAAAAAATGTTTCTTATATTTTTAATACATTAAGAAAATCAGATTAATCTAGTCTAATTCTAATTTTCTGAGTTTTTAAAATCATGAATGAGTATTGAATTTGATAAATGCTTTTTGTGTGTCTATTGAAGTGATTGTACGATTTTCTTTTTTGAGTTAAGGTGTTGAATTACATGAATTTCTCATTGTTAAAACCCTTTGCATTTCTAGAGTAAATAAAATTCTGTTGGTTGTGAGGTAGTACTCTTTTCATATATCACTAGATTTGACTTACTTGTTTTTTATCTGGGATTTTTTGAACATAGGGTCAGGGAATTATTAAGTCTGAGTCCTTTCTGAGAACATCCTGTCTGGTTTTGTTCCCAAGGTCACAGTGGCCCTATACAAAGAGTTCAGACATGTTTCTTCTTTTTCCATTCTCTGGAAGAGTTCATATAATCTTGACACTATTTTTTCCTTAAATATTTGGAAGAATTCAATTATGAAATTTTCTGGACCTGGTGTTTTCTTTGTGAAAAGTTTTTAATTAATAACCTCAGTTTCTTTGTTTCAGACTATACAGATTTTCTTTTCTGACATTTTTGGTAAATTTTATTTTTTGAGAAATTTAGCTACTTCATCCAAATTTACAAATTTATTAGCATAAATTTATTAATAAATTATTTCATTTTCTTTCTACTATTTGCAGGTTCTGGAGTGATGTCCTCTTTCTCACTCCTGATATGGGAGATTCATGTTTTCTCCCTTTTTCTTTATCAGTGTTTTTAGGGATTTATCAATTTTATGATTTTTTTAAAAAGTGACTTTGGCTTTGTTGATTTTTCTCTACTGTATTATTTCCCCCAATACTTTGTTAGAAACATTTCTTAACACACAGAAAAATGGAAAGAATTTTACAGTAAACATTCATATACTCACCACCTAGATTACACAATTGTTGACATTTTGCTGTGTTTGCTTTGTCAGTGTCTATCCATTAGTCAGTCCTATTTTTTTTCTGCATATCAAAGTAAGTAACAGACATCAGCACACTTTACCCTGAAACACTTTGGCTTGCAAATCATTAACTAGAGAGCAATATTTGTTTACATTTCATAGACAAAATTTGTTTTACCTCAGAAAATGGTAAAATACCATGAAATGGACAAACCTTAAGTTTCATCAGTGAGTTTTGAAACATACACACCGGTGTAGTTCGTGTATCCCAAACCCATCAAGACTTACATCCTCCCCGGAAGTTTTCCTGTGATCTTTCTTGGAGACAACCATCAGGCTGGTTTTGTCTTGTTGTTTTGCCTGCTCCAGGACTTCACATAAATGGAATGGTGTGATACGAGCTCTTTTGTGTAAGGCTTCAGTCCTTCACATATTGTTTTTGAGATTTATTTATATTGATAATGTATCAGTAGTTTGTTTCTTTTCATGACTGAAGAATGTTCTGTTGTATGAATAGACCACATCATGTTTATCCATTCATCAGTTGATGGTCATTTGGGTTGTGTTCACTTTTTTACTGTGTAATGCTGTGATGAACATTTGTGTCTAGATTTTCGTGTGTGTGGGCTTATGCATTCAATTTTCTTGGGCATATACCTTTTTGTTACTTTTATTGATTTATTAGTTAAATTTCTTTTAAGTAGTAGAGTCTATATGAACCAGAAATATTAACGTTGTTATAAGAAAATATGGGCTGGGCGCAGTGGCTCCTGTAATCCTATCATTTTGGGAGGCGAGGCAGGAGAATCACTTGAGTCCAGGAGTTCGAGACCAGCCCGGGCAACAAAGTGAGACTTTGTCTCTACAAAAACTCCAAAAATTAGCCAGGTGTGGTGGTGCATACCTGTAGTCTCAGCTCCTTGGGTGGCTGAGGCAGAAGGATCACGTGAGCCCAGGAGGTCGAGGCTGTGGTGAGCTGTGATTGTGCCACTGAACTCCAGCCTGGGCAACCAAATGAGACACCAACTCAAAAAAGAAAGAAAGAAAGAAAAGAAAATAGGGGAAACCCAAATGTAGAAGTTTGGCTGCATCTCTGGAATAATGAGAAGCGGGGCAGGGAAGCCATTTGTGTCTCTCCGTCTTTCCATCTCTTCATCTCTCTGTACATATCCATGTCAAGCTTCCTCTTTCTGTGCATGTTTATCTGTCCTGATGCTCCTTTCTTACATCTGTTTCATTCTTCTTGAAGCAGAAGAATGAGGCTGCCTTCCAGAATTTGCTTCTTTTCACTCTCTGCAGAGGAAAGTGAGTCCTTCTCAGTCCGAATTCTGAATTCTCAGAATTCATGACATCTAGCAGATGTACAAAGTACCTGCCCATTTTGATAGCCTGTCACTTTTTTCTTTTCATAGATGACGAAACTCTTTTTCATTGTTCTTTAAGAATTAAAGCTACTTTAGATTGGGTAATATTAAGTAGAATTCTAAAACCATTGTGGTTTGATTTTGTCTAGTAACACAGGTCTTAATTTTGATTTTGTTAGTTCTGTTGTTATTTACATGTTGTTGTTGTTGTCTTGCAGCATCTAGACCAAAGCATTTACTGGTATTTATCAATCCATTTGGAGGAAAAGGACAAGGCAAGCGGATATATGAAAGAAAAGTGGCCCCACTATTCACATTAGCCTCCATCACCACCGAAATCATTGGTATGGTACAAATTCTATGTTAAGTATGTAGAAGTAATTTGAGAATGATTCCAATATAAGGCCAGGCACAGTGGTTCATGCCTATAATTCCAGCACTTTAGGAGACCAAAGTGGGAGGATCACCTGAGGCTAGGAGTTAGAGACCAGCCTGGGCAACATAGTGAGATCTCATGTCCACAAAAAAATTTTAAAAATTAGTTGGGTGTGGTAGTGTATGCCTGTAGTCCCAACTTGGGAGGCTGAGCCCAGGAGATTGAGGCTGTGGTGAGCTGTGATTATGCCACTGCACTCTAGCTTGGGTGACAGAGTGAGACTCCAACTCAAAAAAAAAGTCACAAGAGAAGATTTTTATCCTATAAGATTATTTTGAACAAAATAAAATTTTTTGACATATCAGAATAGGAGGAATACAAAATTAAAAATATAGTATTTTCCAGCCATATCTTAGCATTGAAAGACTCAAGAAAAACACTAGAAAGATAAAAGGACAAAGATCATGGACAGAAAATTCTTGAAAGAAGAGGTACAAGAGATTAATAAGTCTTAGAAATAATCTTACCAATAAATGACATTTAAAGTAATACAATACAATACCACAATGCAGGTACTGAAATGCAAGGAGATAGGGAGAAATGGTGTTTTCTTCGTCCTTCAGGGTTTGAGGGTATGGAAAAACCATATTAAAAATAATCTTATAGGATAAAAATCTTCTCTTGTGACTTGTCAGTGCAGGTCAAAAGCCTGAAAAATGAGGGATTTTTTTCACCCAATATTCTATGTTTTCTTTTCTTTATTTTTTATTTTTGAGTTGGAGTCTCACTCTACTGCTCAGGCTGGAGTGCAGTGGCACACTCACAGCCACCCCAGCGTTGACCAGCTAGGCTCCAGTGATCCTTCTGCCTCAGCCCTCCAAATAGCCGGAACCACAGGCATGCACTCCCACACCTGGCTAATTTTTTTTTTCGTTTATTGTAGAGATGTTGCCCAGGCTGGTCTCGAACCCATGGGCTCAGGCAATCCTCGCACCTCGGCCTCCCAAAGTGCTGGGATTACAGGCTTGAGCCACCGCGCCCGGCCATATTCTATGCTTTCTGAACCTTTCCTAGAAACAGGTGTGCTCAGAGACTGATGTACACAAATGTCCATTGCCACTCGTTTTGTAATAGCAAAGCATTGAAAACAATGTAAACGTACCCCAACAGGAAACATAAACATACAATTGTGGTGAATGTGAAGGAATATCATGTAGCACTTGAAAATGGTCTTTACAAATAATTTTTAATGATAAAAGAGTAATTGTGATATAATAGGGAAACAAGAATACAAAATTATGTATACAGTAGAATCTTAATAGAAGTTTACATTGGGTATGTTCACTGGACTAACATTATTTCCTTTCTGGTATAGTCTACAATTTTGAAAGTAACCTGTATAATAAGGAAAAATTATAAAATAGAATATGTCATCACTTTCAAAAAAGTTATTATTTGTTGGCAATTACATGCCAACAATGGGCTGGATGCAGTGGCTCACGCTTGCAATCCTAGCACTTTGGGAGGCCAAGGTGGCAGGATTGCCTGAGTCCAGGAATCGGAGACCAGCCTAGGCAACATAGTCAGACCCTCACCTCTACCAAAAAAAAAAAAAAAAATTAGCTGGGCATGGTAGTGTGAACCTATAGTCCCAGCCACTCGGGAGGCTGAAGTAGAAGGATCACCTGAGCCTAGAAGGTTGACGCTGCAGTGAGCTGTGGTCATGCCACTGCCCTCGGGCCTGGGTTACAGAATGAGACTCCCAACTCATTCTCATCCCAAGAATGTCACATATCACCCAATAGATCATATTCCAAGAGACGGCCATGCTCCATCTAGGTCAACCTGAACCCTTCCCATAAGGGCGATGTAGGTAAGGTCTACTTACTGGTATGTGTCAATTCATTTGGAGGAAAAGGACAAGGCAAGCGGTTATATGAAAGAAAAGTGGCCCCGTTATTCACGTTAGCCTCCATCACCACTGAAATCATTGGTAATGTAAAAATTATATGTTACATATGCAGAAGTAAATTTGAGAATGATTCTAACATAAGGCCAGGCATGGTGGAAATCCCCTGGAAGGTTTTATAGGACCTCATTTTAAAAGAATGGTTTATTTGCCTTTTATTATAAATAAGGATTCACAGAAAGAAGTGAGTATAAACTGTATGATGTAATTTTTTCACAGTTACTGAACGTGCTAATCAAGCCAAGGAGGCTTTATATGAGATGAATATAGATAAATATGATGGGTGAGTAAGCTCGCTTTCATCTTGATGAATACAGAGTAAATTCCGAGTGATTCTTGAATGTTTACTGAGTGCCCATCTCAGTGTGGCTTGCATTACATTGCACATCCAAAGATGCCTGAGCCATAGCCCCTGTCCTTAAAGCCACAGCCCAGCTGGAGAAGGCAGCCCCAGCACAGTGTGCAGGTTATGAAGGACAGTGATCAAGAAGACTTCACATAGCAGATGTGTCTTAAAGCAGGTACCTATGAGGCGGCTGTGGGCAGAGCTCCCTCCCAGCTCTGGAGGCTGTCCTGCTCCTGCACAGCTGGGCCCACTGAATAACAGCCAAGCACGCTGTCTGCACTCAGATCTAAAGCCCCCCCATGCTACACCCCCTAGTCAACTCACCCCCCTCCCCATGGATGGCTCTTCCACATGTGATCCTCTCTTCCTGCCCCAGCCCTCCCCACCCTCCCTCAGCTAGGCTGAGCATCCTGCTTCCTTGGTGATGGAAGTTCTCAAGTTGCCATGGGTTCCGAGCATGTCCAGTGAATTTGAGACCTGTCCTCTGCCTTCCCTCTGTGATGCAGTGACACATCTGTCTCCCCATGTGCACACGCCTCTCGTTCTCCACCTTGGCATTGACTCCCTGGGGGTCTACCCCAGTGCTGTCTCTCTCCAGTTCCAGCTCCCTTCTTCACTTCTTTGCCTTACATCTTCTCATGAGCCCATTTTGTGCAGTATGTATTTGGCCCCCTCCGCTCCTGTTTTCTGGGTCCTCAAACCCACCCACACAGCTGGTGATTGCTACATGAGCTTGTAGTTGTACCTTTGGTTAAGATGCATTACCGTGACACAGCAAGGCTGCCCAGCCAGATCAGTAAAGGAGAAAGATGCTCACGTGCAGACTTCCTGTACCCTTTCCCTCTTTATGGAGTCCCCCACAACACACCCTCTCTCCAGAAGCAAACACAGCCGCATAGGTCTGCTGTTTCCACCCTGCAAACTTGAGTCTCAGGACCTAGAGTTCAGGGTTTTTTATGGGGAATGGTCATGTAGATGTCCTCTGCCTAGTAGCAGCCCACATTCCAGACTTCCAGAAGGAAAGCCAGTGTTTGCCATAAACCACATTGTTTGTACAAGCTACTAGCACAGAGGCACGACCTTATCACTCAGGGAATATTTCAGAAGCTGAATTCCCAGACACCTGCCAAGGGCCAGGTGTGTAGGCTGCCCCTCCCACAGCTAGAAGCCTCAGGCCTTCTGTGTTCAGAGGACTGTACCTGAAGGGTCCCTAACGAGCCTGTGTTTCTCCGTGCAGCATTGTGTGTGTTGGCGGAGACGGCATGTTCAGCGAGGTGCTGCATGGTCTGATTGGGAGGACGCAGAGGAGCGCTGGTGTTGATCAGAACCATCCCCGGGCCACGCTGGTCCCCTGCACCCTCAGGATTGGCATCATCCCTGCAGGTACAGGAGTCGGTGGTGGCTTTGTCTTTGCTCCTGTCCTTAGGAATAGTTCTGCATAAGTAGCCACTATGGGTATTTAATAATCTGACTATACTTGGTTTCGTTAGTGCAGGTTTCCTATCATTAGGGCTACCTTTGGGGGGACCTATCATGCTTGGCTTTTCTTTCAGGTTCATTTCCTTATTTAAATTGTGATTTTATCACCACACGACTACTGCACACTTTTTGAGACGTAGTTTTTGACCCATGAAATGGACACTTGAAAGGAAACTTGTCCTATTTTCTTGCAGGCTGCTTTACACAGGACATTAAGAACCCAGAAGCTGGGGACATGCAGTTTGGTGGTGGATGGACTTTGTAACTATAGTCCTGGAGTAAGGAAGCCCTCAGTGTCTGGGAGCTGGTGGGTAGGGATGTCAGGACAGTTGTCTGGAAGAAGTGTCTTCTGGCTGACCTGAAGGAACTGGAAGTTAGGTGGTAGGTAGGACAGAAAGAACACATGCAGGAGTCAGGAAGTGGGTGATGAGAGGAAACCGAGAGGGAAAGGTGGGGTGAGAACCCAGGGTAGAACCCAGAGCAGAGGGAAAGGTGGGGTCAGAAAGGTGGGGTGCTGACCCTGTGGAGCTGGGCTTTGTCCTGAAGATGCTGGCTTGGCTCAGTGTGTTTAGCCTCCTCCTAGAAAGCACCTAGCTCTTTGAACAATTGCAGTGTTAAACTCAGTCAAGGTGAGGACCTGTGTGTGGTGCGTTAAAGACTTTGCAAACAATTTGACAGGGGAGGAGGTGCCTCTGTCCTCTCCCGCCTGTGCCTGGCTGGGTCGTGGCCACAGTGGCTGACTGTGTCCCAGCTCCGGGCAGACGCTCCACCCTGTGCCCCACAGATTCTCATTCTCATGGCAGCTCTGGGAAGTAAGTGCCGTGATTGTCCCATTTTGTGGATGAGGACAGGAGGCACTGGGGACAGGTTCACAAGGTCACCAGGTGAGAATGGGAGGTGGGAGCTCAGAGCCCACTCTGCCTCCAATTGAGGGAAAATTCAGCCCTTCTGAAGGACAAAGGCCCCAGCCACCTGCTGGGCTGTTCTTTTTAACTGTAGTCTGCCTCTGACAGGTGACATTACTTAAAAAGTCACCCTTGAAACCTAACCCATGACACCTCAGTTAGTGACAGAGCTTGGAAATAATGGTACAAGGTTAAGTTGCCCCATTGCATGGTGGCATTATGGGTGTTTTCAGTAGAAAGACTTACTTTAGGGGGATTTGTGTTAGCATAATAACTTGTGAATAACTAATCATTGTTAGCAAAAAGTTGAACAAGGTCATGGTTTTAACTACATATTAAAGGATGTTAATCTTTAGGACCTCTTTCCTTTCGCTTTCAGGGAAAGTGTTGAGGAAGTGTTGAGGAAGATTAAGAGAAGGACTTAATCTCCCTTTGGGTCTTAAAGAACGCTGCTGGTTTAATTAGCACACGCACTTGAAAGGAGACCTATCTGAGGATAGCCCGGCTGGAAGACAACAAAGGAAGAAATCATTCTTTTGCTGAGTCAGTAGCGAAAAAGCACTCAACACCCCTCATAATAACAAATCTCTTACAATTAAAGCAAAGGATTATGAGATGTTCTGTCATATCTTGGCAGAGCCTCCGACTGGATTTTCTCTCTTTCCTCTCAGTTCATGCCAGGGGGTTAGGAGTAAGAAATAGCAGAAGAGCCGTTCAGAGAAGGGAGGTCGGTCTGGGCCCTGGCTGATGTCTGTCTGCCCCACTGCCAGGGGACTCTGCTCTCACTCGCATGTCCCTGGGGCATGCCCAACCCTGGCACCCTGTTTTTTAATGCTCACTTGTGGCTTCTTGCTCACATGTGAACCTCAGAGGCTCCAAGCAATGATTTCCTTGTGGACATTCCTTGATGTGGGGTCTCTGGGCCCACTTAATTGTCCCATAAAGGCCACATTGATCTAGACCACCCACGGGGCTGAGGAGCGACCATTTTCTCATGCCCCACACAGCCTGGAGGTTTGTCTGTGGTTTGACTTTTATCTAATCTGATAGGCAAAGTATGCTATCTTATTTACTATCTTTATTTGTATTTCCTTCATTATTCGCGAGACTGAGATGCTTTTTATAGGTCATTTTGTACTTTTGTAAACTTCCTTTCATGGGTTGTCCATTTTTCTATGGGGGATAGGAGGGCATTGTCTCTTTCTAATTGAGTGTGGTGTTGTTTCTATCTTATTTACCCTTGGTTAGCTATAGGTTTTACCACTCTTTTTTCCAAGTTAGTGTTTTGTCTTATAACTTTGTATGTACTGTGTTCTGGGCTATGTGAATTTAACTGTTCTCTATTTTTACTCTATGGTTCTTACTTTTACAAGAAATCTGCTCTTTATCACCATATGCCAATGACAGCACTAGTACCTAAAATCCTAAGCTATTAAAATCTGAAAAGAGTGCCTGAGCCCATGGGTTCAAGACCCACCTGGGCAACTTGGTGACACCTCATCTCTACAATAAATCAAAAAATTAGCCGGGCGTGGTAGCACGCGCCTGTAGTTCCAGCTACTTGGAAGGCTGAGGCAGAGGGATTGCTGGAGCCCAGCAGGTCGGGGCTGCGGTGTCTGGGAGCGGCCACTGCACTCCAGTCTGGGCGACAGAGTGAGACTCCAACTCAAAAAAAAAAAAAAAAAAAAAATCTGAAAAGAGGCTAAGAGCTCAGGCAGGCCTATAGCTCAGGAGTGCTCATGGAGACACAGGCCATGCTTGACCACACTCCAGGTGGGGGAGCACAGTTGTGTGCCAGTACACCTTCTCGACTGTGGGTGTAGCCTCTGCTCCAGGGGAAGACAGCAGACATCTCACCAAATGCGAGCATAAAGACATTTCCCAGAGTTTGTGCACAGTGCAGAAAGTGCCCCTGGAAGGAAGGTTGAGGAAAGTGACTCCATGGGGCCTCTTTTCCTTGGGGCCCAGGAGGTCTTTCTCAGAGATGGCAGGTGAGAGGTTCCTGCCAGGGGAGCAGCTCTTACAGAGGGTGGCAGGTAGGAAGAGTTGTGAGTACATTGGATGAGGGAGCCAGTATGGCTGGGGATGGAGTAGAGGGGACGGAGAAGGGCCCATGTGAAATGTTGAGTTCCGCTTGGCCTTGCAACGTGGAGGTCTTAGAGGCATTTCAGCAGGGGTGACATCTGACTCTGCTTTAGGACCCCTCTTTGCATGTGGTCTTGAGAGCTTGTGGGTCCCCAAGAGAATGCTGGTGGCTTGGACAGTGGGTGGGCTGCATGGAGTATGAGTCTCAGGCTGTAGTGGACAGGGCTCTGATTGGGGTCTCTGAGATGCAGCATAGATTTGGAGGGAAGAGTAGGGGTGAGGGAGGTACCCATGGTGACCCTGTAATGGTAGCCCTGGCAAGCTGGGGGACAGGGCCAGGAGGACAAGAGGTGTAGTTGAGACTCTCGAGGTGCTAACCTCATGGGAGGCCCTGGATACGTGCATCCAGTGGTGGCAGTAGGTAGCTAGAGCCCAGGAAGGGTGGGGAATTTGAGTCCTAGGATCTAGAGAGTGTTGAACAGGCTCTGGTGGATGGGCTGCCTCCTGGACAGACGCAACCAGAGCTTCTGAAGGGCACTACTCCAACTGCTTTGAGACCTGATCTAACATTTTATAAACTCCAAGTGTTTTCCAATTACATGTTAATTTAGATGTATTAGCAAATCTATAGGAAAAAATTGTCATTCACACGGTCCTTTATCAAGTGTTATCCTTTCATTGCATCTACTGCTCTTAACATCAGCTAGCGTTTCTTGCTATAAACTGAGGAACAGAGAGGCTAAGCCTGTGCTTAGAGAAACCTCTTGGGCTGGTCCTTCCTACACAAGTAGGGGCGTGTGATTGTTACTTGGCTGGCTGGACTTGCTGACTAGGCGGGTGCAGAATTCCCATAGTCAGTTGCGTGAGGAATGTTGAGGGCCAGTGTAGTTACTCCCACGCATATGGGTGGTTATTGTGAATACAAATCATGCTTTTGAGCGTGATCCTCAAGCAAAGGCTGTGTAAGATTTGGCCTGGGGCGGCTATGGCTTGCCTTTCATCTGAGCCAGTGAAGTAGTGAGCCGAGAGAAGAGAGTCACAGCAGCGTCTCTTCACAGGCGAATGTCAGGCCCAAGCAGGGATGTGAGCTGCCTGGCCTCATATTAAAGTTGGAAGTGATGGCTTTGTGTGACCTATGCTGCATCCAGCTGGTTCAAAAGTTTGAAAATTTCTGGGTTTAAAATAATGTTTCCTTTCTATATGGTACAAAATTTGTTTCTCTGACAAAATTTGTTTCCCTGACATAGGTCCATAGTGATGGATGTTTTCATGTGTGCCTTTTGCCTGCTGTGTCGTGGTCTGTAGTGACTGAGCTTTCATGTGGCATCCCAGACTGCGGGAGTCCATGTTTGGGTGCTGCTGAGAGGGAGAGAGAAAGACACATGTTCAGCCAAGTCAGTAGAGGGAGTACAGTAGTGAGATGCTGCATGGGGACTCTGAGGACACCAGAGGACCATGTCACTTGGCCAGGGGTGTCATGTGGGCATCGGAAGGAGTTGATGCTCGACCCTGGTTCACAGATGCCCAGGAAAGGAGGTTAGGCAGGAGAGGGGAGGACAGTGCCCTTTCCAGCATCTGGAAGGTTTGATGCCACATGGTTACATGGTTCCCTTTAGCAGAAAGGAACATGGGCTCATGCTCGAGTGGCCATGAAGGTTCATGTGCTGAGGAAAGGAGTTCGAGCTGTCCCTCTAAGCTCTGGGGATGCACCAAGCCAGGGAAGTGATATGGCCAGCTCTGTGTTTCTAAACCAGAAGTGTGGGAGGGTCACAGATGCCCTCCAAAGGCCAGTAGAATTGGATCCGAGACAGATGGAGAGAATAGATTGGAACTGAGGAGGGCTTCTCAAAGGAGACAGCTACAGATTGGGCCCTGGGACAGGAGTAGGGGGTGGTGGGTGGCCCCAGGCTTCTGGAAGTTGGGGACTTGGATGTGGTGCTTTTACTCAGGGTCCAAGGGAGCCTTGGACAGGTAAACTGCCCACTCAGTGCCTCAATTTCATCATCCACAAAAACCTGATGTTTCAGCAAAATAATCCCTGAAACCTATTAGAAAAATTCAGTTCACCTACCGTCTTCATTGCCCAGAAGGACCTAGATGACATGGTGTGAAGCTATGTCTGGTTCTAGGGCAGGGTCCCTTAGGTCCTCTGTTTTCTCTTTCAAGTTCATGCACCTTTATGTTCTGTGCCATCTTACACTGATTTGTTCAATGGAAGGTGTTTGCTGTTGCTTCCTAGAATGTAAACTTGAACTCTCTAGACGCCTGGGTCACATTCATCCCCAGCCACCAGAACTGGCCCTGTCTACCTGCACTGTGGTCTTGGCCTGCACATCTGACCTTCCTCTGAGCAGTCACACTCCTCGTGAGCTGCCTCTCGAGCAGCACAGGTCGCAGGACACGATTGTCAAGACAGGTCATCAGTAGGAGCCGGTGTTCGGTGTGGCTGTAAAAGGATGTTGGGGCTGGGAGTTGCTTTCTCCCCCAAAGCAAAGCTATACATGAAGTTCCTTTACCAGATTTTCAGTTTCTCCACAGTGTTTGTGTAATATAGAGTAGTTAGGTCCAAATGGCCCCAGAAATACTGAGTGAACCCTAGAGGTCTTGGGTTTTACAGGACTTGGTACAAAATAAACACCAAACACTCATTTTCCATTCTTGTTTACCGAATTTTTACCAAATTGTTACCGAATTTCTACTGACTAAAAGATTATTGAATGCACAAGTAACAGCTGATTAAATGTAGGGAGGCTAGATGTTTGGTTTTTGTTCTGAAGGATGATTTGTGAAGAGAACAAACAATGTGCCAGGTGGTGGAACGGCAGTCTCTGTGGACATTGTGGAAAGTTCTAGGGATGCAGAGGACTTGGGGCACAGATCTAGTTAATTAGATAGTTCTGAGTGTTTTCCCACAGAAGTATTGAGAGTGTGGGAGATAGTCTGAAACCACATAGTTTTTCTTCGATACATTTTAAGAATTAGTAATCCTGGTAATCTTAAATGTTCACTTAAAAAAAATTTTTTTTTTTGGCTCATTTTTAAAATGAGACGTCACTCAAGTCTTTTTTTTTTCTGTCTCTCTTTTGAACCAAGGTCTCACTCTGTTGCCTAGGCTGGAGTGCAGTAGCGCTCATGGCTCACCATAGCCTCAACCACCTGGGTTCAGGAAATCCTTCCACCTCAGCCTCCCAAGTAGCTGGGACTTTAGGTGCACACCACCACACTTGACTAATTTTCTTTTTTATTTAAGCTGGTCTCGAACTCCTGGGCTCAAGAGCTCCTCCTGCTTCAGCCTCCCCAAGTGCTGAGATTACAGGCATGAGCCACCATACCCAGCCAAGTCTTTGAGCTAAGAGTGACGAAAAAGAAAAATACATATATTAAAAGTATATGTATGCATTTGTATGTTACCAGCCCTCAGAAGCCATATGTCAGCTTAGAGTAACTAAGCACTGCCTACTGTGAATTCTGGTACTCTGAGAAATCACAAAGAGGGCTTGCAACCTAGCATGTGTGTTTAGAGCCATGAACTTTCAGGCATTCCCAGAGGTCACTTATGATGAGACACCTGCAGACTGTTTGGGGCCCGAGGGCAGAGCACCTGGGACCTGTATCACCAGGGCCAGCTTGCCTGGGATTGGTAGCACTTGCAGCCATTCCCTAATGAATGGTTTTATGGATAGGTGGTATGCTGGATGCTGTCACATGATTTATTCCAGGCTAGGGTGCTTTACCTTTTCAGTATATCTGCTAAATAGTTAGATTGCGCAGCCCCATACCAGACCTACTAAGTCAGAATCTCGGCGTGTGGGGGATCTCAGGAATCACCGTTATACATAAACCCTTTTGGGGTTATTTGGGAGCATCTCTGCCTACTCAGGATTGAGAACAGCAACCTCGAAATGACCTGATTAAAACAAGACAGACCCAGGGGGGACCAGCAGCCTCACTGCTGTGCTGTGGTAACCCCCACGCTGGTACAGCAGTTACTCCTCCCCTGGAACTTGTGATTACCCCATGTACAGATGAGGAAGCAGGGTCCAGCCCTGGTCAGGTGTGTGCTCTCCATCATCAGTGGGCTTAGAGTAGGAGCAGCCAGGTTCCCCCATGTGCTTTTGTTGGTGGCTGCCATACTCTGTGAATGAGGGGGTCAGGCTGCATGTCCTTGTTGAAAATCTGTTGTTGAAAATTGTGTCTTGGTGTGAAAGCTCCTTCAGCAGTGTCCTTTCTGCCACCTTCATAGTTGACCTTGCCTTGCATGCACCTCCCTGCCGATGGTGCTCTGTGCAGACTCCTTTTGCTCTTGTGGTCTGGGCCATGAGATGCTACTGTCCATCCTCGAAGGTGGGAAGCCACTGTCGCCTCAGCAGACGTTTCTCAGGGGACTCCTCTCCAGGACAGCCTTCAGGGGTGGCCTCTGATGCTAACGGGGAAGTAGTCAGTATTCATTATGTAGATAAATTCTATGTATTCCTTCTTGTTTACTCTAGAGCCATGAAAGAACAGGAATAGGAAGTCTTTTACAACTCTAAATTATTATAATGACAGTCAAGACCTTCTTTTTCCCCTTTATAGGGTCTACAGACTGTGTGTGTTATTCAACAGTGGGTACCAACGATGCAGAAACATCGGCTTTACACATCGTTGTTGGTGAGTCCCTTCCTCAGCACAGGGATAGCAACTGGACCTCTGTGCTGTCCCGTTGACACATGGCAGCCCCTGCTTCCTCGGCCCTTGACCTCACCGTCAGCAGGATGCCCAAGTTGACTACTTCTTCCTATCTCCATGGCAGCTCCGTCACCCACTTCCCATTTAGTCCTATCTTCCCATGCCAGTCAGAGGGGCCTTTTAAAAACATAATTTATCTGGGTACAATGGCTAACACTTGCAATCCTAGGACTTTGGAAGGCCAAGGCAAGAGGATCCCTTGAGTCCAAGAGTTCATGACCAGTCTGAGCAACATAGCAAGGCCCCATCTCTACAAAAAACATGAAAAAAAAATTAGCTGGGCATGGTGGTACATGCCTGTAGTCCCAGCCCCTTAGGAGACTAAGACAGAAGGATTGCTTGAGCCCGGGAGTTTGAAACTGGAGTGAGCTATAATCACATCACTGCATTCCGGCCTAGGAGACTGAGGGAGACCCTGTCTCTACAAAAACAAAACAAAACATAAATCCATTACACCACACTCCTGCCCAGAACCATAGGGTTGGTGCAGGTACCTTGTGACCAGCCAGGCCTCTTGTGCTCCAGGCTGTTCCTGCTCTGGTCTCCATCCCACAGGAAGTGCCATGTTCTGCCCAGAGCTCTGCAGGCTACTCTCTGATCTCACTCAGAACTCAGCTCTAAGGCCACCTTGTTGAGAAAGGCCGTCTCAGGCCCCAGTCCCCGTGGTCCGTGGTACTGAGTTATTTTCTATCACTGCAATACTCTTATGTATTTCACGTTTACTCTCTCTTGATCCTTTGGATGTTCGTTGTCCCTGAGGGCAGGACACTGCCTGTGTCCCTTGCCATGGCACCTGTGATGTAGGTGGCTTGCCTGGCTTAACTCCAGTTGACTTGCATCTCTTTGTAAACTACTTGTGAGGCCTCCGTGGACAGACACAAGTGTCTGCTCCAGGCCCTGAGTTGAGCTCATCAAGTCATCACCAGCATGACAGATACTTAGCGCCTTTTCCCTTCCTTGTTCCAGGTGACAGGATTACTGTGTCTTACCTAGTCACAGAAATGGTGTGTTTCACAATAGCCATGTATGGTTTTGTATTGTAAAATGCCATGTACCTTTTCTTCTTCCTCAAATCCACCTTCTTTTCAGTTAATGACCCTTCACAGCCTCATGGATGCATGCATTCTTGTTCTATGCCCACAGAACAGCTTCCCAAGCCTGTTTTGGAAATTTGAGTCAACTTTTGTCCTTTGAATTAAAAATCCAAAGAGGAAGGATCATTGCACTGAAAGCATTTTGTTGATTTTACTTTTTATCTATTTATTTTTTGTTTTTTGAATCAGAATCTCACTCTGTTGCCCAGGCTGGAGTGCAGTGGCACACTCACGGCCACCGCAGCCTCAACCTGCTGGGTTCAGGTGGTCCTTCTACCTCAACCTTCCAAGTAACTGGAACTACAGACTCATACCACCATGCCCAGCTAATTTTTTTGATTTATTATAGAGACAAGGTCTCGCCATGTTGCCCAGGCTGGTCTTGAACCACTGGGCTCGGGCAATAATCCTCTTGTCTCGGCCCCCCCATGTGCTGGGATAACAGGCTTGAGCCACCACGCCCAACCTGATTTTGCATTTAATGGAGTAACTTCTTTGCTTGCAGAGAGCTGTGAAAGGGGACAGAGTAGTCGGGTTCAGGGTCAGAGGGAGAACGGCTTCCCTCATGGAGGCTTCTCTCCTGCAGGAGACTCGCTGTCCATGGATGTCTCCTCAGTCCACCACAACAGCACACTGCTGCGCTACTCGGTGTCCTTACTGGGCTATGGCTTCTATGGAGACATCATCAAGGACAGTGAAAAGAAACGGTGGATGGGTCTTGTCAGATACGACTTTTCAGGTAACTTAAAATAACACGCAGCGAGAGGAGTATTACGGGGCCCACTGCTGATGGGGCCTCAGGGTGGGCTGCAGTGCCCTTTTTACCTGACCACAGAGCTAGAATGAACCAGAAATGGAAATCGATTCCAGATGGTACAAAGATGGTACCTGCACAATCGGGGGTGGGGGGTCGGGTGTAATATCATCCTGTTAGCATTTACATACAGAAAAAAACGAACTTTGAAAAGATGTTGAATTTAAGGTTTGGCATTTCTTGCCCAGTTGAATATTTTTGCTCTATTTAATGAATTTCATTTATCTGGCCCCTGCCCTTTACAGTTTGCTTTTAAGTAAATCTGTATTAAATTAAATGAATAATTCCAAATGCAAAAATCTAACCCTGTTCTTTTGAGAGAAAGAAATAGTCACTTGGTAAACTTTGCACAGTTTAATAAAGATCTCATTAAATTAAAAACTACAGTGTGGCCTGAAAATTAAAATCTAAGAAATGCCAAAGTTAGATATTTATTAAAATCTTAAGAAAAGGAATATTGAGAAAATTAGAAAAGCCATGAGAATTCCATTAAGCAATCTCTGCCCCTTTCCTTCTTGCCCTTTGTTGAGTCAGATGTGGCTCCCCCAGCAAGCCCCTCTGGGAAGACCCCTCGACCCACCTGCCCACTGAGCATGGGGTGGGGCAGCCCTCTGCACAGCACACTCCTTCCTCAGCCCCTTAGTAAGTCACCTTTAGTTAACAGCTGCCGCTCTGTCCCTTCCACCAGGACATGTGCCCTGAGCCAGGTATCTTCCTAGTCTTTCTATCTCCATGCTGGCCACAGTGCCTGAGATGCTCTCAGGAAGGAGATCTGGTTTAGCTGCTGTGAGGTGGATGGTGTCCAGTTGTTCTGGGCCAGAGCAGAGGGCTATGAGGGAGAATGAGGGTACAGAAGTGATACACTCTGTTTAAACACGTGGAGTTTTAGGTGCCAGCAGAACATTCAGAGGGGCCTTTCTCACAGCAGGCAGAAACAGGTACAGTGGAGGTTGTTGAGGACCACCTGGTGGTTGTATCTGGACAATGAGGCAGCTGCTCCTTCCAGCACCCTGTAGGAGTCTGACTGCTCACCCTGCACTTGAGCGAGGATCTGGCTGGAAGACTGCCCACCAGTGCTGGGCCACACCACATGTGTAGTCATGCAGGACAAAGTAGTTGTGCAGGCAGTGCTAGCTGTGCCATCAGACATGGACGAGTGGTATCACCCTTAGACTCACAGCACACAGCCCGGTCCCTGGTGTGGCCTAGGGTGCCCCTCTCATGCCTGCTGCCTACTCCCTGCTGTCCTGTTCAGCAGCTTTCCCAAGACAGTTGGTCAGAGTCATACCAGGCAAACTCAGGGATGCTTTACCCCTGTCCTGGCATTCTGGGCATGCGGGCAGCACCATGGACAGAACACCTGTTTGCCTGAAGGGCCAGCTACCTTCTCTGGGTGGCAGTGCTGCCCTGACTTTTGTCCTGAGCTCTACAGGATGCCGCAGTAGTAGGTGACCCTGCTGGGGACCAAGCTTTAGGGAGAGTGGGGACATCACCAACCATCTTGAAGGGGTGGAGGTGGTGAATTTGAGCCATTGGTGCTCACAGGCTACATCACTAAGGTCACGAGGGATCACACACTTTGTTGTGTTGAAGGTGGCCAGTCCCCCAGTGCAGCCAGATTCTGGGCTGCTCCTCTTAAGTCTGTTACTTGGATTTGGCCACTGCACCCATCACCACTGGGTGTTAGAAGGTATTGGCACTGTGACCTGATATGCCATTGTCCAGTGGGAAGGGCAGAGACCCTGTCACTGCTCTCTAGTGGTAGTAGTGACATCACCTGAGGTAGGTTTCATGCCTTCCCCTCCCACAGATGGGTTAGTCAGATGCACTGTCATGGTGTTTCTGAAGCGATAATCACAGCATCGTAACCAAAGCAATCACCCTTGTGGATGTTTTTTTGTTTTTTTCACCACACTCTGTTCCCAGGTTTAAAGACCTTTCTCTCCCACCACTACTATGAAGGAACAGTGTCTTTTCTCCCTGCACAACACACAGTGGGATCTCCAAGGGATGGGAAACCCTGCCGGGCAGGGTAAGTGTATTTCTGTGTGTGTTTCTATTGCAAATGATGTGAAATAAAACAGGATGGTTTGAGGCTTTGTTCCTAAAATGAGGGTGAATGCAGAAGTATTTTCCAAATGTAAATGGAAGATGCTGGATTTAGTGAGTTCAGCAAGATGATATCAGAGTTTTATATAGAGAGGAGAGCTGTCACATCATCTCTATCCCTGTGTTATGCACAGGCAGCCATGTCCCTGGGCCCCAGACCTGAGGGGAGGGTCCCACGTCAGCCTCTGTAGTGAGGGCTTACCTCCACATTGTCTGCTCCAGTGGGGGTACCCTGCTCCCTTTGGGGTCTGACGGATGTGAAATACAAGAAAGGATGCAAGAAAGGATGACAAACACTTTGTCAATAGCTGCACGAGTGCTGGATGGAACATGTACTCTCAGGAGGAGTTGGAAGTGGAGCCTTCTGTCCCCACCCCGGCTGAGACCCTTGCCCATTTTAGCCCCAACTCCAAGATGAGAGTCACCCTGCAACTAGGACAGCCCAGGTCAAGCACTCCCTGAAGCCCACAGAAAGGCAGAGGCCAGTCAGCGAAAGGGCACTGGCTGGTCTCAAGTGCTGGGCCAGAGGGGGCACAGCTGAAAAAGCTGTGAACTTCCTCTTAAGTCTGTTACTTGGATTTGGCCACTGCCCTCTGCAATGAGATATACATACACACATGTATGAATCCACAAGCAGTCACTCCTTTTCATCCAGCGTATTCCCCACTCCCATTCTCACTCACAGTGTATTTAGTAGTATCTGACTAATTTAAAATAGAGCCTTAAATAAATCCTAAAATTAAGCCGGGCTTGGTGGCTCAGCCTGTAATCCCACTCTTTGGGAGGCTGAGGTGAGTGGATTGCCTGAGCCCGCGGGTTCTAGACCCACCTGGGCAACTTGGCAAGACCTCATCTCTACAATAAATCAAAAAATCAGCCAGGTGGGTGTGATAGCGCATGCCTGTAATTCCGTCTACTTGGAAGGCTGAAGTGGAAGGATCGCCAGAGCCCAGCAGGTCAAGGCTGCGGTGGCCGGGAGCAGCCACTGCACTCCAGTCTGGGCGACAGAGTGAGACTCCAACTCAAAAAAATAAATAAATAAATAAATAAAATTTTTTTTTAAAAATCCTAAAATTAGTTGCCCCAGGCTGTGTGACCTCATTAGGGATAGCAGGAATGTCCCTATGATTCTTACCTCTACTTGGCTCGGTCTGAGGAAGTGGAGATGTGGAGACGGGTGTGAATTTGTGAAGGGTACTCATGTCACCTTTTTAAGTCATTCAGACTTAGGAGCTTTCTTCCTCTGGGTCCTTTCCTTTCTTAAGTGAAGAAGTTGAGACCATAAAATCAGAATATTTAGAGGCAGATGTTATATCAGTCATTGTATCACTAAACTTAATTTTTTTGTTTTGTTTTGGGTTTTTTTGTTTGTTTTTTTGTGGTTTTTTTTTTAGTTGGAGTCTCACTCTGTCGCCTCAGCCTTCCAAGTAGCCGGAACTACAGGCGCGCGCTACCACACCTGGCTAATTTTTTTGATTTATTGTAGAGATGAGGTCTCACTGCCCAGGTGGGTCTCGAACCCACGGGCTCAGGCAATCCACTCACCTCAGCCTCCCAAAGGCGCGGGATTACAGGCTGAGCCACCGAGCCCGGCTTCTAAACTTAATTATTGATGCCCTTAATTTTGCCAGTGTATAAATTGAGCAGTACCCAAGACTAGATATATTCTAAATATATTCTAGACTAAGGATTAAGTTCTAAGTTAGCTGTTTTGAGTTATTTATTTTCTTGTTATTGATTAGAACAGATAACCATTATATTATTTGTTATCTGAAGGCAAATGACCTCTCACCCCTGGAATGCATTGGTGGCAACTGTACCTTAATTATTATTCCAGCTAGTATTCTGCTTGCTACAGGGCCCGACAAAATCTGTCCCTAGGTATAACTAAAGTGTCCTCATACTGTGCTTTTTATGATATGTATGCATTTTAGAGAAGAGCATGTTGATATATGTCATCTTGAAAGTAGTTCCAATTTTGAGAGCTCAGTCTGCAAAAGAAATATTTTTAGTTAAGCCTTTGAAATGGAACTTTTTATTACATGAAAATAATTTAAATACTTCTGTATGTGCCAAGCATATGTATTGCATTGTTGAATCTACATACTAAAGAAAAAGTGATAATGTTCCTGTCTTTCAGATGCTTTGTTTGCAGGCAAAGCAAGCAACAGCTGGAGGAAGAGCAGAAAAAAGCCCTGTATGGCTTAGATAACGCTGGTAATTTTTATGAAACAGACTCAATATGGGAATCGAGTTGTGTTAGAGCTTCCATTTTGTAATCTTTCAGCTCATTGCTTCTTCTCACTGTGCATTTCCCCTTTTGCTTTTTCCTGTGTGGCATGCTGCATCGCCTTCTCCTTAGCTCCAGGCAGCAACAGATCCCTCCCATTTGCCATTTACTACAGCGGGGAGCAGCAGGTTTTGTGAAAAGACCCGTTGCCTCTCCCTCTGAATGGTTGTTGTGATGCCCAGCCCCGGCTCTTGTCCCACGTGCTCTAGAATGCAGGGTCAGCAAACATTCTGTGGAGGACTTGATAGTGACACCTCAGGCTCTGCCAGCCATGTGGTCTCTCATGCGCCTCAACTCTGCGCTGTGATGAAGGCAGCTTGGACAATATGCTGCAAATGGGCATGGCTGTCTGTCTGTCAATAAAGCTTTATTTATGGACACTAAAATGTGAATTTCATATAATTTTCACATGTTACAAAATATCATTATTCTTTTGATTTTTTTAAACTATTTATAAGCCTGGCCAGTGGCTCATACGTGTAATCTCAGCACTTTTGGGAGGCCAAGGTAGGGGATTGCTTGAGGCCAGGAATTCAAAACCAGCCTGGGCAACAAAGTGAGACCCTGTCTCTACAAAAGAAATAGAAAAATTAGCTAAGTGTGGCGGTATGCGCCTGTAGTTCCAGCTATTTGGGATACTGAAGCAGGAGGATCGCTTGAGGCCAGGAGTTTGAGGCTATAGTAAGCTATGATTGTGCCACTGCACTTCAGCCTGGGTGACAGAGTGAAATCCTGTCTCAAAAAATAAATAAATAAATAAATAAAAATGTGAAAACCATTCTAAGCTCACAGACAGGTGGTGGACTAGATTTGGCCCACAACTGTGGCTTGCTGACCCTTGTTCTAAGCCGTCCAAAAGTCACCATGTGATGAAAGTAAAAACAGCCCTGCCTTTCAGGAAGTGACCCTTGGGTCCCTACAATTTTCTGAGGCAAGTGGACCATTCCATGGTGGCTGTTTTTGGTGTTGGTGCTAAAGAGTGGATTGCACAAAGCATTTGTGCCAAATATCTGGCCAAATGAGGGTCGAGCTCATTCACCTAGAGGGAGTGTAAATGGCCTCACCCATCTTATTGTAGGAACCAGCTCCTGTGTCATCTGAAAGTTAACATCTCAATGGTTCTTTCTGCTTCAGAGGAAGTGGAAGAGTGGCAAGTTGTCTGCGGGAAGTTTCTGGCCATCAACGCCACAAACATGTCCTGTGCTTGTCGCCGGAGCCCCAGGGGCCTCTCCCCAGCTGCCCATCTGGGAGACGGGTCTTTTGACCTCATCCTCATCCGGAAATGCTCCAGGTTCAATTTCCTGAGATTTCTCCTCAGGCACACCAATCAGTGGGACCAGGTAAGTGGAATGCTTTTTACATGTGATCTGAGTGGGCAAGGAATTTTGTACATTTCGTCAATGTCTGACTTACATATTGTAGATGTCCATTATCTAATTCAAAGGAAGAAAGGACAGATTTTTCAGTTTGTATTTCACCAATTTTAAACTCATAGTTATAGCTATTCCTTGTAAAATTGCATTTAAAAATATAAATCTTTGAGTATAGAAGAAGCTGAGGCCTGATTTTTTTTTTTTTTAAGTCTTAGTCTCACTCTGTCACCCAGGCTGCAGTGCAGTAGCACCCTCACGGCCAACCCAGCCTCAACCTGCTGGGCTCAGGCGATCCTTCTACCTCAGCCTTCTAAGTAGCTGGAACTACAGGCATGCACCACCACACTTGGCTCATTTTTCTTGGTTTATTGTAGAGATGAGGTCTCACCAAGTTGCCCAGGCTGGTCTCAAACCCATGGGCTCAGGCAATCCTCTCACCCCGGCCTCCCAAGGTGCTGGGATTATAGGCATCGTCTGCTGCGCCTGGCCAACCTGAATGTTTATATACAACTTCCTGTCTGTTGTTTCTCTTCCTATTTAAAAACAGAACAAAATGATAAGGTCAAGATTACATTGCCCTTGTGGGGTCACTTAACATAAAATCTGTAGGCTTCTAAAAATGGGTTCAGTTCAGACCCTTCCGCCAAACCTTTCTGTAATTCATCAAGGGGAAGACTAGAGTCTAGTCATATCAGGAGAACTGGGACTTTTGGTCACAGTAGCAACTTTTAGTAATATTTGTTTTTTACTTAAATTGAATTTCATATCCACTCCAATGCTAATTGTATTAAATTGTTATTACATTGGCTTTTTATTTTACTTTTAATGTGTTTTAGAGATGGGGTTTTGCTCTGTCACCCAGGCTGGAGTGCAGCGGCATGATCTTAGCTCACTGCAGCCTTGAACTCCTGGGCTCAAGCAATTACCCGCCTTGGCCTCCCAAAGTGCTGGGATTATACCCAATTTATATGACTTTTTAAATAGTGCTTGTCGTGGCTCAGCTTGTAATCTCAGCACTTTGGGAGACCGAGGCGAGTGGATTGCCTGAGCTCGCAGGTTTGAGACCAGCCTGGGCACCTTGGCAAGACCTTGACTCTACAATCGATCAAAAAATTAGCCAGGCGTGGTAGTGCACGTCTGTAGTTCTGGCTACTTGGAAGGTTGAGGTGGAAGGATCTCCAGAGCCCAGCAGGTTGACACTGGGGTGGCCATGAGCATGCCACTGCACTCCAGCTGGGGTGACAGAGTGAGACTCCCAACTCATAGATAGATAGATAGATAGATAGATAGATAGATAGATAGATAGATAGATAGAGCTTGTCAAAAAGAGAATAGAAAATTCTACAAATCACTGCCAACTACCAGAATTCTTTAAGAATTCTTTAATTCATCCTTGTAGATAAACTGTGATTTCCAAAAGTATTAGGAATCATTTAGACAGGCACTCGGGAAGGCAGGTGCTACTTTTCCCTTCATCTCTAAGATGTCAGATCAACTGGGAAGGGGAACTTGGGGGCCCTGCCTGAGCGGCTGCGTCCCATAGGAAGACACTGGAGAGCTGGCTGTTGTTCCCAGAGTACCTGCTGCCCCAACCATGATGACGCAAGAGCCTAGTTTCCCTTTCTCTCTCTCGGTAGTTTGACTTCACCTTTGTTGAAGTTTATCGTGTCAAGAGATTCCAGTTTACATCCAAGCACGTGGAGGACGAGGATGGCGACCTCAAGGAGCGAGGGAAGAAGCGCTTTGGACAGATCTGCAGCGACCACCCCCCGTGCTGCTGCACAGTCTCCAACAGCTCCTGGAACTGCGACGGGGAGGTCCTGCACAGCCCCACCATCGATGTCAGGTGTGTGCAGGGGGCCTCGGCCACAGCACCAGTCTCTCAATCCCCCATGTGTCCATCACAAGCACGCCCCACCAAAGCTTGTCTCTGGTTATAGATGCCACCGGTGCTCCCCGGGGCTTTATGACATAAAACATGAATTTGTTATAAATATACTTTACTTTCCATATATCAGATAGCAGGTGAGATGCCATTATCTGAATTCTGAAAAGATGCTAGGGTGTTGAGTCCGTGTACATGTTGTTTCATAGGTAATTTTCAATGATATTTGAAGCCCTTCCATTCTGTTCTTTTTCTCTTCTACTCCCTGCACTTCAGGCTGGCATTGGGCTCTTTGCCCTGGCATTCTGTCTTCTCCTAAATAATTCAAAAGACAAATGAAACCACCTTCATGGGCATTTTCTGAGTCCTTGGTTCACTAAGTTCATCAGGAGATGGTCAGCCTCAAGGGGCCGTGTTCAACCACCAAGCAGAGGTGCTCCTTGCAGAGAGGGGACAGAAGGCAAAGGAGGATGGGAAGAGTACCCCGAGGTTGGTGGGATGAGGGGAGGAAGAGCCACAGAGGGGAAGCTCAGTGTGTGGAGGTATGGAGGCCACAAAGTCCGTGGGACCTGGGAAGTCTGGTGTGGCTAGGCGAGGATGCACACAAGAGAGGTTGGCACCTTAAGGCTGGTCCAATGGGCCAACAAACCCTTGAGGACCTCACCTGCGCAGCCACCCTCATGTCTGAAGCAGTTCAGAATTGCTTTTGCCAAGCTCTCCGGGTTGACGTTGAGAATCAGAGCTTGTAGTTGCCCCTGACGACACACTGACGGATGCCCTGAGTACCCAGTGCCGAGGCTCATGGTTCCTTGGGGGGCAGGTGCCATGTCCATTCCTCCAAGGGCCAGGTGGAATGTGAGAAGTAGTGTTCTCCCCACACCTACTATGACCCGCTATATTTGGTATTGGAAATCTGTAATTTAATTAAATATTATTACATAACCAGATGGAATATGTGTAGAGAGAAAATTCTTTCCCTGTGGAAAGACACCGCAAAAAACAAGATGATTTTTTTTAAAAAGGCTATTAAATTAGATATGGGTGTACAAACTATATGAGACTGGGGGAAAGCTGTAAATTTCTAGAAGGATTTGTGCTGTTTATAAATGCCTCTAAGATCTTAGTCTATTTTAAGAAAACCACACTGGACGCTCGTTAACAGAGTGTGGATGACGTGACATAGGGCAGCTGGTGGGCCGGCCACACTACCTCTGCATGGAAAAATGGGTAATAGATATGCCTTTGATGCTTTAAGTTACAGCATTTAAAAGAATGCACACATCACTGTTGACAGCGCCCCACTTGAAATGACTCTTCAACCAACCAGCTGCTGGTCCAGTTGGACCTTTAAGAAGATGTTTCCCTTTAGCATCTGAACAGGGCTAAGGGAAAGGGTAGTCTCTTCCATCTCCCATGCCCAAATCCACATGGTCTCTTTTCTTCCATGTGGCAGTGATGGGCAAGAGACCGTCAGAAGGTCCCAGGAAAACCCCCCAAGCCAGTCTTCCATATGTGCAGGGATTTGGCTTTGGCTTCTCTTGACTCATGTTATAAGTTCGGGAAATGAAAGTATTTTTAATACTGGTTTATGTATTTATTAAAGAAATAGAATACTTTCAAGATTAGGAAAAGCATTCTTGAAAAAATCCTGTATATCTTGATAAATATGACTATGCCTTGAATAGCATGTCCCTTAATGATGGGGTTTGATTACTAAAATACATCTGAGGAGGTTGTTATATCATTAAAAAATGGAGCTGTCGCATGAGGGAAGATGGCACTGACACAGGAGCCCACTCTGACCGCTGAGTCCCTGGGCTGGGCACCCCTGGGGACTTCAGACCTGCTCCTCAAATCCCCAGGCTCTTGCTAGTGTCAGGCCACTTGTGTTTCTTGACTGAACATTTCTCACACATCTCTTACATGCATGGAATGCCCTGCACTGACCCCTCCCAGGGCCCTGTAGGCTCAGTACTGATGAGGAAACTGAGGCAGATGGAGTGGATGCTTACTGGATTTGTCGTTCTGCCACCAAGTGAGGTGTTGGCATTAGAATCAGGGCTACTGACACCTGGGATTTTCCACTTGGCCACGGGCATCCCTTGACAAAATCCGAGTCTCTGAAGTGGAAGTAAATTACCCTGCACCCATGACTTATAATTGCACGTTGGCCCTAGGCAGTCCATGATGATACCTGACTGTCCTGTGGAGAGCAGCCCCGCCGCCCTTGTCCAGGTGTAGCACTTCAGACCAGCTGTCTCAAGTGAGGGAACACACGTGGAATGTAAATGTGGCCGTTTGTCTCTGCAGGGTCCACTGCCAACTGGTTCGACTCTTTGCACGAGGAATTGAAGAGAATCCCAAGCAAGAATCACACAGCTGAGAAGCCATCGCGTCGCCCACCTTCCTGCACTCAGGAAGAGTGAAAATTATTTAAGGAAATTACCACAGACCAATTATGTTGATATATACATTTAAATTTAGAAATTTATTTTTGATAGTTAAATCTTGATTTTAGAAAAAATACCTTTTATCAACGATTTCGTGTACATTTTTGGCATTTTAAGTTCTACGTGCATCTGTGGGTTGCATTTCACATAACTTATTCTCAGCAAATGGTACCTGTTGATTTGAGGGCATTGGCTTCTTAGATTTTAACAATGTCAACAGTGTAGTTTTTTAAATGGCCCATTAGTGGCTCTATTGCAATAATTTTAGGGACATTATAATATGAGTGCTTTCCATGGAGGTCACACCATCTGGGCATGAGGTAATCAGTGGGTCACTCCGATCCACTTTGTAAGACTTATTCTGTAATTGTTTGTGGCCAAGTTTTGGAAAGTAGCTGATGCTCTTTGCCTTCATTTTGCCTTCATCTTAATTTATGATTAGGACATTGTGATTTGATCCTTACTGTACCGTGCAACTACAATGCAACGTAGTCCTGCTTTAAGTGGTACTCTAAGAGTTAGGCCATTCCAGCGCATTTGGGGGCGGGGGCGGGCGCAGAAAGGAACAGAACTTAATCTTGGAGTTCTCCACTCTTGCTTCATCTCAGTCACATTTCTAAGACAATCTCTCTGGGAGCAAGAATGCAGAGTCTGTTCTGGAAACCCAGATCGTGAGATCTGGAAGTGGGCAGTTGTCAAGCACTGACAAGCTTTTTTACTGTTAAGATGTAAAATACCGATGCTTTATATTGACACAGAGTACACATGGAGCTGGGCAATGTGGGGAAACAGGAAGCAGCAGCCGTCGATGGGAAGGGGTCCTCCCCCACTCCAGCAGAACTACCTTGGTGCAGACCCTGAAGTCCACACACATGGTCCAGATGTGTTCTGTTCTTGTCTTCATGCTGAGCTCTAGATATTTATTGAACACCTTGTCCCTTTAAATCAGAATGGTGTAAGTGGTGTCTCCACTATTTGTCTTTTGTCTTAAACCATGATGGGTCGCTGGTTTCCTTCTAAGCATGGAGGCTTCAGTGACCAGAGGATTCTTCCCTGAAGGCATTCCTGCTCCAGTCCCTGGGGAACCCCTCAATTGTGTGCTGTGTCCCTGTTGTGTTTGTATTCATACTTGTGTATATGATGAAATATATGTAACTGCGTCTTATTTTAAATACAAGAATATGCAGCTTAAACTTGGACCTAGAAGGAGAGGGGACTTGACTGTTACGAGAGCACAACTGCAGATGCTGTCCTGTCACACGGCTTCTCTAGCCACTTAGCATTTAACAGGCAGCACATGTTTTTAGAACTCCCTTACGTCAATTTATATTTTAAAGTATACAGGAAACTTCCCATTCCAGCATTCAGCCTCACCCAAGTCAGACACAAGGGCAGCTTCAATGGTGGTTTTTTGTGGACCGTGTTTCAAAGGTAATTCTGCAAGCTGAATGAATGGCTTAATAATTAATGATTGAATGAAAAATCTGGGGATAAAGAGTAAACATGCTCTGGCTGTTTCTCTTAATGTTTGCTCCTGGTTGGGAAGAAACCAAAGATGTAAGACTAGCAGCTCCTTGAGAGGGGCCTGCCTGCCTGCCTGAGCCCAGCAGCTGGTATAGCATGCAATGCCCTGCAGCACCATGAGTCCCTCCAGGAGAGAGGGCTCAGAAGGCAGCTGGCTGCCCATAGCTCTGTGGAATCGTGCTACTCACAGGGTTTCCCCGGAAGATTCTTCAGTCTTTACTGTCCCTGGTAGATGTTTCCCATACACTGATCTGCCCTAAAAGCCGCTACCAATTTTAGCAAAATGGTCCAAGCCAAAGAGGAAACATTTCAGGTTCAACAAGAAACCCAGCCATTCCACGTGGCTTGTTCCTGAGTGGCTTTGGTGATATTTACCAACCACCTGCTGACATTCAAATTTGTGAACCTCAGGACAGTTGTCTGGGTACCCTGCAAGTGTCTGACACTCCCTGAAAGCCCAGTGATATATACACACAGGATGGGAAGTCACCGCTCAGACATTCCCATGTAATAGGCTCTGATTGCCACGAAGCCTTTTAGAGGTAGCAACTACAACACCTGTACTTTGGAGTTTAAGAGGAAAACAAACAAACCAGAAGTGATGGCTAGATAGTGAAAACTTAGGATCCTTTAGAAGGGTTAGTTTATGTTTTAGTTTCCTTTGTGGCTCGTTGGTGCAAAACAATTAGACAGCAGTTACACACTGGAACCTATTCTAGTTTATTCTAATTAAGAAGTGAAAACATTGGCAGTGCCTGCCCTGGTGTGGGCTTGACTTGTTCCTGAATAAAATCTTGTATAATGGGATGCTATGGGAAAGGGTGGCTTAATTTTCTTCCTAATCTTGCTGGTTTCAAGATTAGAAAATGGCATTATTTGCTCTGATATGTTTGAAAAGACGAAAATAAAGTTTCTTGGGCAGATTTGACTTTTTTTCCTTTCTTTTACAAATTCCTATTATTTTCAAAGTGGAATATTTTTCATGAAAATGCACATGCAATTTAAGCAAGAATAAAATGAACAAAGGTATAACTACCACCTATGCCAGGAGACTGAGAGTCACCCCAGAACTTCCTGTGCCCCCTCTGGATCTCCCCTGCCTCCTCTCCGAGGGTACTACTGTTTTAAAAGGTGGGCATGTCCCTTCCTGGAATCCCTCCCTATGATCCCTAACAACATGTTGCTTAGTTTTGCAAGTTTTGTTCTTTAAAGAAAACCTATTCTGTGTTGTTTTCTGTCACTTGTTGATTTTACTCATGTTCCGAGAAGACATTTGCATCATGAAACTGCATGAAACGAGTTTTCCAGTCTGTGAACATGACATTCTTTCCATTTCTATAGATACTCATTAATGTATTTCAATAATTTTATTATTTTTTCATGTAAATCCTTAAATTGTGTTTAGATTCTTAAAAACTTCGTATCTTGAGGCTATTAAAATCTGTTTTTGTTTTGCATAGAAATGCAATTGTTTTGTGTGGCTGTATCCAGAAGCCTTGCCTCCTGTCAACCTAAAATGACATCAGAGATCTGAGGTCTTCTAAGAAAGTTTATTTGGGAACAGCAAGGGGGTGGCAGTTGTGAAATAGGTCCTCTGATGGATCACAGGCATGTGGGGGTGGGGGATTGGGCATAGAGGACACTTTAAAAGTCAGAGAGAGAAGTCCACATAAGCTGCTCTGAAACCAAGTTCATGGGTCACCAAAGCTCATCGCGGGAGGTGGCATTGCTAGGTGAGTATCCTCGTGCAGGTAGCTTATCTGGAATACGGCACTCTTGAGGAAGTTCTTGAGATAAGTCCCATTACAGGCATGTGGATGTGAAGGCTTCTTTGTGGCCTCCATTTTGTTACAGTTTGACATAAGTGATTTCATTCTGAACTGACAATTCACACTCCTATTATGATAATTGACCTGTAAATGTGTGTGTGGGGGTGGGGGGCTATGATCATCGGATCATCTACAAATAATAGCTGAGTACCTTCTTTAGTCTTATACATTCCAGCTGTTTCCCCTTTCTATGCCTGCTATGACATCTAGTACAAAATTGATCAGAAACGACGGTGAGGGGCTCTAGCCTCGCTCCTGTCTGAGGGAGGGGATCAGTTTTCCATTAGTGCCACTTAGCTCCGGCCCCCTACCCCTGGTTACTCCTTGGTGATCTGGGGACGTCTCTCCCTTCCCACTAACATGACTCCCAGGGGGTCCTGGAGGACGGAGGGGCTGGACTTCGTGGTTCCAGGGCGTTTTGGGAACAGTTCAGATTTCAGCGGCTGGTGGCAGCAAACAGCCCCTCCTACGACAGCTTTCCCAGCTCACACCCACACAGGACAGGGTCTGGGTTCTCTCTGTCTGAGACTACTCTAGTCTTAGTCACCCTGGCCCTCGGGAGCCAACCCCATGTTCCAATCCTCGACACAGCTCAAAATCCTGTAGAGTCCGCTCTGCCTACCAGAGTTGTGTGAGGTAAACAGGATGAATCACAGCCCTGGGCCCCTAGTGTCGCTTCACTCAGCTCATTCATTAAATCTTTCACTAAATACTATGTTTTAAAGAAATATATAGTAAGTACCTATAAGAGAAACCCTGAGCCAAGAACTAAATATTAGTAATTTCATTCCCCTTTGAGGTCCTGCCTGTCCCCCTCTGACCATGACTTCCCCGCCCTGGGTGACCCCTTTCCTGATTGGCAGCCAGAGTGACAGCTTCTGCCGGAAACCCTACAGTGGCCTCATCTCCTCCAGAATAAAAGCCCCAGTCCTACGGGGCACCAAGGCCCTCTGCAGGGACTAGTGGCCTTTTCCTTGTTCCGTGGGCCCTCTAGTGGCCAGGGACAGCCGAGAGATGCTCTGGAGCAATGTTATGCGTACATTAAAATATACAAGATTGCAGAAGAAACCAACTACACTGAAATTTATTAAAATGGCTCTTAAAATAGTGCTAGAGATAGACATAGGCTCTCTTATTGACATTAAGTAATGAAATATATGCAGAGCAGGCAGATAGTCAAGTTTTGGATGTAGAAGCTGTGAGCTGAGGGTGGGTAGTCTCACAAGCCCAACTGTGGGGTATGAGTACCTGGAAGGCCCTGGGTGGGCCCTCCACCTGCTCCACAGCCTGGTTCCCGTGGCACCTGCCATGGGCCTGCGCCACCCACAACCTGGGCCCCCCCCGCCTTCCAAAGCCAGGTGAGGACAGCACACTGAGGAGGGGTCTGTGTGGACTGTAGACAGAAGGTCAAGAAGGACGTGCCTCGGGCCAGCAGACCATGGGGTCAGGAGCGAGTGGGGGAAGGACCTGCTGCAAAGATGTTGAGGGGAGGGAGGCAGGGGGACATCACAGCGTGTGTCCTCAGGAGGGAGATGAGTGCATCTGCCAAATTCCCAGGAGCCTTTGTCCTGTCATTGCTGTGTTCCAGCACCCAGGACAGAGCCTACTATGCCTGGATGGATGGATGGAGAAATGGAAGAGTATATGGGTGGGTGAGTGGATGGATGGGTGAATGAACGGGTGAGCGGATGCACCCCTGAGGGTGGAGTGGCCCGCTGCACCTTGTTTCCACCTGGCTCCAGCTCCCTCTGTATCTCCCTCCCGCCTCCTTGTTGGCTTCTGTGGACTCAGGGCACAGGTGGTTAGGCCCTACTACGTGCAACCTGGCACAGGTCTGTACTCAACTCCAGTGGCTTCAGAAGCCAGGCAGATCCTGGCTTCCTTCTATGTCCAATGTCAGGTGTCTGGACAGGCCGTACCCCAAGTATCATGGGGACCCCTCTGCCCAGGGCCCCCAAGCAGGTAGGACACTCCAAAGCAGGCTGGGGCCAGGATGTGCACCCTCTCCCCAAGGTGTTGCTCAGTCGCCAGACTCCCCCACCCCCACCCTGGGCCACCTCGGGCACCCCTCCCTGCAGGCCACACCCCTTGCCAGCTGGCCTCCCATCTTCTGGAATCCAGGCCTTATCTCCTGTTCCAGCCTCTGATGCCCATGGCCTGACAGGACGTCCCTTCTTGGCCCCCACCTCACGCTGCAGCCCTCATCAAGGCCACCTCGGTTTGCCTGAACTCCCTGCCACCAGTGATCACAGGGCCCCAGGGGTGACAGGCAGCCCAGTCGGCTCCAGCCACCCAAAGCACACGGGCCCTGCCAAGAAGGTGATAGCCCTGAGCCTTAGCACAAAGCATTTTAGGTTTATTTAAATAAAAATTATAATTTATACAAGACTTTTTCTTTAAACAAACAAAGTTCTCTTAAAAAAATGTTACAGGGGTTTTTTTTTCGTCAGTTCTTCATACAGTACAATCTTTTTGTTGAACAAAAGTCACACGGGTAACGATTATCTACAGATTCAAAATAGACTCAGGCTTCAGACATAAAAAATTTAACATTCATTCTAGTTCAGTGATTAGTTGTAGAAATTAAATACCTGCCCAGATTTACACAATTCAGTAAAAACTACAGCTTCTCTCCGACGGGGAGCCAAGACCCCGTGCAAGTTGTTGCTCTGCTCCCGTGGGCTTCCAGAGGGACCTACTGCTGGCCCGTGTGCAACTCGGGCAGCTCCTGATCCCCAACATGCCTCAGCCCTCTGCAGGCAGGAGCCCCCGGCCACATCCAGCACATGGTCAGTTTTCATCTCCCTTTCTCCTTAAAAGGGACTCGAACTAAACCACCCTACTCTACTAGAGAAGCCCCATTCTGCCACAGGGACCTCTCCCCACTGTGCTTGGGGACAGAATCCCGGCGCCTAAAAAGAGGCACTCACTGACCCCGAGGCCCCAGAACCCACCCTCAGGCACTGCCAGGCCCCAGGAGAGAGATCTGCCCATCACCTGTGGAAATCACCCCAGCTGCCTTGCCTGGGGTCAGGTCAGGGCCCTCCCTGCCTGGGCACTGAGAAGGGGCTTGTTGGGGTATGTCCCCTCTCCCCAGGTGCACCAGAGGGAGCAGGTCCACTGCAGGGGCCACTGCTGTGGCTTCGAGTGGGTTGTGCCTTTGTTCACGAAAGGCTGACAGCGCAGCCATCTGAAAGCTGATGTCTGTGTAGCCAGGAGTCGAGGGGGCTTCACCGCCTGGGGTGGGAACTGTGCTTAATCTGGTAGTCAGCACGGCACCCCCAAAGCACCCCCGGCACCAGCATGTGACCCTGCAGCCCTCCATGACGGGAGTCACACGAGCCCATGCCACCAGATCTCTCACCCAAACCAGCAAATGAGGATCAGAGCAAAGGTAAAAATTACATCTGAAAAATGATACAAAAATAAGAAAAACAGCTTGCTCTCTGTAAAAAATATAATCTTCTGTTTCTTCAAAAAACAATAACCTCCACACCCAAAGGACTCAGGACAAGCTGAAGGGACTGGAGTAATCTGCCCCAGAAAACGTGCAGACCCGAAGGTGGTCGCGCCCTTCCAGGAGGCCACAGGCCTGTCTTAGACCCCCAGGCCACCTTTCTCCTCGTTTCAACCCAGTGCGGGTGTCCCAGAATAAACCAGGCCTGTGAGATGCTCTCTCTGGCTTCTTCCAGAGCCACCTTGTTCCCAGGAAGCTTGGGCCTCCCTGGGGAGTGGCGGGGGCTGGGAGGGGTCTGTGCCCAGACTGGCACTTGCTGGGCACACAGAAGGCAGGGAATACTGTCTGACATCAGGGTGAGGCTGGTGTGGCCCCGAGGCCTCTGCTTTGCTCATGGTCACTCCCTAAAGCAGAGGGACCTCCCAAGCTCCCTGAGAGCCTGCACAGGAAGAGCACCCTGGGTCTGGGATGTTCCTGCCCACCTTCTTCCCCCACCCACCCAGGCAGCTGCAGTCTGGATGCCAAGAGCCAACCAGGCTATGGTGGATTTTCACTGAAAACAACTAAAGGCCAGAGCACCTCCCAGAGCCTTCACAGACATTCTCCTGGGGCTTTCTAAAGAGCAAAGCGTTAAAAAGATGTGCTTTTACCTACATGCCATTCTGCACCCTTACTGGTCACCAACTACAGACCTCCTGGCTAGTGTGTCAGGCCCAGATGGGTGGGTGGGTCCACACAGGCGGCAGACTCAGGCCCTCCCGAGACTGGCAAAAGAAGGGCGCCACCAAACACACTCAGCCCTGAGGGATGAGTGAAAGGATAAGAGGCCTTCCCACTGCTCCAGGGAAGGTGGAACACAGGGCTTGAGTCCCGACACTCCAAGGGCACACCCCGCAGGAGGGCCTCATGGAAGAAGGAGGAAGACCAACTGGCCCATCTCCTGGGGGTTGGTGACGGACCCTCGTGTCACTCCTCACTGACACCTTACTGTCCCCAGGTGGAGGGAACCACAAACGCTCCTCAGCTATGGCTTTGGTGATGGAAAAGCTTCTGGCCTCTGGAGAGCAGCAACAGGGTGTCACGAGAGCCTCCTGGGTAGCCGGTACTTCTCTAGCCAGGCTGGGATGGAGAGCAGTGGGGGCTGGGGCACTGAGAGCCCCGTACGTCCTCCTCGTCAGGCCCCTGAGGATCCTCTCCCTCCTGCGTCCACAGGTGTCCACCAGAGGTGCCTGACGCACCAGGCAGGGAGGGGCGGCCTCTCTGTCCTCGTGAGCCCCACCCCTTTGTGGTGTGTAAAACGCAGGGGTCAACACAATAGAAACCACAGGTCGAGGAGAATTATTGCAAAAGATCATGAGGATGTCCAAATTTTTCCACTACCAAATTGTTAAAAAAAAAAAAAAAATTCCAGCAATGTCCTGGGAAAGTCAATACTAGCTATCACCACCGGATGCTGCTGCTGATGTGATTTTCATATACTGGCTGAAAATGGTCTCGAAGGCCTCATCTCTGTGCACCATGGCACCAAACACGAGCGGCTGACGGGAAGGAAATGCCATTAGCGAGAGTGGCCAGGTTGGCACCAGGACCAAGACACCCCTCATCCCTCACAGGCCAGGTTGGCACACGGCCTCATTGGGTCTATAGAGCAGAGAAGCTCCCTTATCCCAGAAGACAAGATCCAGCCTGCAGAGAAACTGAGGCAAGAGTCAGGGGACCTGGGCTCCAGGCTCACTCCCTCCCTCTTCCCCAAGTCACTGAGTTGGACTTGTCCCCTCTGGGCCCCACACTCCCTGTGTCTTGTGACTCTATGGCCCCCACCCAGGGCTAAGAATTCCCACCCAAACTGGATGCAGCAGCAGGATCCTGCTGCCCAGAGGGAGGGAGGGGCTTCTCAAGCCCCACTACCCAAGCTGAAAACCTGCCAGTCTATGGCTCTGAGCTTGTCCCAGAGATGCTCAGAGCCAAGCCCCCAGGTGCACCTTGACTCCTGAGTGGCTACCTGCCCGACACTTACTTTCTGGGTTGATGGTGTTGACACGGCAATCCCCATGCCTGAGCCCGGGAGGACAGACAAGACCTTGTACTGAAAGACAACCACAGAGCTGTCACCACAGGCCTCTCCCGGGGACAGAATCTCCGGGGACCTGTGAGTATAGACTTTTCACAGAGATTCTGACATCCTCTACAGCCCTCCACTGGCCTAGGGCATTTTCCTCTGCCAAACACACAAATGGCAAGACCCACAGGGCCTGGGAATTCCCAGCAGAGGATAAGGACCCCTAAGCACCTCCTCACTTTGTGACTGGGAAACCAGACCTATAATCGGTCTGTCCCACCCTGTCCCTGGGGGCAAGTCCTTAAGAACACTGCATGTGGGAACCAGGCTCCTGAACTCACTGCCAGGAGTTAGCACCAGAGAAGCATCTGCCAACCCCAAGAGGCAGACTAGGAGGTGTGGCCCTGACCTTGCATCTTCTGGTCACCAACACCCTTTTTCCAGAGGAGGAATGACCCACGACAGCCATGGGGCTGAGCATGGGGAGGCGGAGTGCTGGCGCCACCCACGACCATGCCTGCCTGTGCCCAGGATGTTCAGAGCCAGGTAGGAGCAGGGGGTCCAACCACTCTGAGCTGAGTATCCCTGTCAGCCCCTCACTAAGCTTCCTCTGTCCCAGAGAAAAAGGCCCTGGGGGCATCGCACACACCTGTGCCCACATCTACCTGCATATTCCACGTGATGACGCACGAGGGAAAGTGGCCTAGAAGATGCCTGGAATAGACACAACTGCCTGTGCTCACATCTTTTTTTTTTTTTTTTCAGTCGGAGTCTCACTCTGTTGCCCAGACTGGAGTGCAGTGGCTGCTCCCGGCCACCGCAGCCTCGACCTGCTGGGCTCCGGCGATCCTTCCACCTTAGCCTTCCCAGTAGCCGGAATTACAGGCATGCGCTACCATGCCCGGCTGATTTTTTGATTTATTGTAGAGATGAGGTCTCGCTGCCCAGGCGGGTCTCGAACCTGTGGGCTCAGGCAATCTACTCACCTCAGTCTCCCAAAGGCGCAGGATTACAGGCTGAGCCACCGAGCCCGGCTTGTGCTCACATCTTAAAAACTGTACCTGAAGCAGGAGCTTAGGGCTCTCCTGGCTTCTCTTTGGGGGGTTCTCAGATGGAAGGGTGGAGAGCACAGTGGCTAGAGCAGGCTCAGTTACCTGACCTCCTGGGTTCTAACCTGGCACCTCTGCTTCAAGACACATGACCTAGGTAAGTGGACCCCATGGCAGGTGCTGATCCACAGGCACGTAGGGACTAAAGTCACAGAGACAAATTGTCTGGCCAGTGTGGTCACTGTGCATGGATGCACTCTGCCTCGGCTGTGCAAGTAAGTCTCCAGACGGCACCTCCCCGCAGTGCTGCAAATGTACTCAGGGAAACCAGTCAGTTTTGTGGCCCTTTGCTTTCCTGTTCCTAAAAGCAAAAGGGTACAATGGAAATGCAGAGGTGGGGACTGGTACCAACCTTCTGGATGTCTGTGATGTCCACCAACTTGATGACTTTGTTCCTCTTTGAAGACCCAGATTTGGAGCTTTCGAAGCACAAGTAACTAGAAGGGAGGAAACGGACACAGGAACAACCTAGCGCCTGAACCAGAGTGTGGTGCTTGCTAAGTGAGGGGATTTCCCACTGGGATGGACGGCCACACTCCCCCCACACCAAATACAGTGCCTGGAAGAAACTCAAGACCACTGTTCTGTGCTAAATCTAAGGTTTCCATTCCCAGGATGCTGAACCCCTCAGCTTCCGAGCAAGAAAGGCGGGAGTCCTGGAGGTTTGTCCAGGAGTCTCCCGGGCCAACTTCTGCAATGCATAGTGGACAGAGTAGCCAAGGGCCCAATGAGGCGAAGAACAGACCTTACCCCCTGGGGCAGGTCTCTCACCTTCTACACCTGGGGTTTCGAGGTGGGAGTAGGAGGTAGTGAGGATAAGCCCTGTTCTAGCAGAGAAAAGTCAAAGCCTTCGTTGGGTTGCTACATCTCAGACAGCAATAAGAACCCAGGGCCTTGGCTCGAGCAGGTCACTGCACAGTCCCCTCCTTGGGATCTGCCTCTCTACCCAGCCAGGAGCCCAGACAGCCAGGAGAAAGGAGAATCTGCTCACTGGGCCTGGCTGCCCAGAGCCCATCATGCCTCCTCCCACCCCAGTCATGCTCCAGCCATGCTCAGGACCTGTGGCTTTACTCACTTCTCCGTCACGTACAGCACCCCATTCCTGATATAGTCTGTTGGCATCTTCCGGTCCCTGTTTATCAGGCAGCAGCGCCAGCCGTTCTCACACACTAGCAGGGAGGAGACACACTTGTCATTTTCCCACTGGGAACACCCATCCTTTAATGATGCTGGAACCCACGAGCACTGACTTTTCACAGAGATTCTGACATCCTCCTGCTGCCCTCAGATACAGCCCACAGCTAGAGGAGGTGGGCCATCAAGGGTGAGGCAGTGTCTAAGCGTGTCTGAGAAAACAGATGTTTCCGCTTCACAGGCACAGGCGGGGTTTCTAAAGCGGAAGTGCCCCGGCTGGACAATGAGTGACAGAAACCAAATGCGGCCTGCAGCTTCACAGGTGTGGCCGACACTAAGGCAGCCCAGCAGGATGAGGGCCAACAGAAGACCAAATCTCAAATCCTCCAGAGCTTTCTTTTGTGGCCGCTCATCATACAATATGAACAGCCCCCAATTTAGGAGCTTGGTGGGAGGTCCTTTCTGACTAGGCCCCAGGCTTCCTAGTCTCTTTTCAGTGGGTGGCTCTCTTATTTCTCCAGACATGCTCAGAGCCAGGGGACAGACCTCCAATCAGCACCCTACAGGCCTGGACACTGGCTGTGGGGCTGGCTCCCGACAGCCAGTTAGCACTGTGCTGCACACTGGGGACTGCCCCGAGCAGGCTCTTCTGAACTTCTGCTGTTAGTTTAACTGTGTGTTGCAGGAAAGGTCTACTCTACATGGGCACACCCTCCCCGCTGTGGCCTGGGGAGTATCCTTGAGGTCCAGGCTCCTGCACTGCCTTCCTCAGGAAGTGAGGCGTGAACACCCTCCCCATTGCTCCTTCTGCTTGTGGAATGGGGGGGTCATCCCTCCTGCACTGCCTATATCGCCACCCTGGCCTTCAGTCTGTGTCTGTGTCTGGCTGGGTCACGTACTCAGGGCACACATACCCGCCAGAGGACGTTCATTTTCTGTCAGGTTAAAGATTTCATGGAAATTGCCCTTCTTGGTACTGTGGAAGCGGCCGGCGTCTTCCTCTTTACTCAGGCCGGCCGGCGTGCTGGACACATAACTGCGTGACGAGGTCGTCTGAAGCTGCCAACATCACACATTGTGGCGGTCAGGCCTCCCGCCCACACCAGGATACAGATTCAGATGTGCTCACAGACACGTACACCCTCTCGCTGGCTGAAGCCCAAATGTGGAGGTGACATCCCCCACAGACCCCTTCCGGGGCTGGCTCTGCTCCACCTTCTTCTGGACAGAGCCGCCCCCCTGGTGGGGAGACCCCAGCAATGCCCCCACCTTCTCATCCCCTGTTGCGGCGGCTGAGCTGCACCCCAGCACATGCAGTCCTGGCACATACAGTCCCAGGACACTGCTGGCCAGCATGTGGACTGCACTGAGAGCTAAAATCCACGTGAGAACATCTGAGTCACAACACAGCAATGGCACCGCATCAGGTCACAGCAGGCCAAGGGGGCTTCCACACAGACACGGTACCTTGTCATGCCCTGATGGCTAGCCAGAAAGGAGACGACAGACACATGTGACCGGGACAAAAGAAAGATCGGGGTCCACGTGACATGACAACATAAGCATACTGAGCAGAACTGTGAGGCTGTGAGCCAACAGGATGCCCCCCCTCCCCTGAAGCCGAGACCCCATCCTCATGCCCCTTGGCTTTCTCTGCTGAGAGTGACCAGCACTAAGCCATCTCAATCCCCAGGAAGGCCCCTGTCCCAGCTGTCCCGGAGCCAACATGGGCCCCATCTCCTTCCACAATGACGGGGAGCAGGCTGCCTGCCTTCACGCCTCGTGTGCACACTGCCATGTGCATACCCAGAGCCCATCAGGCAGGCTCCCAAGGAGCAGGCTGCTCTGTGCACAGCTGGGCTGTCCCATGGCTGAGTTCAGGTTCCTAATAAACTTTGTTGTCCCAGAACCCAGGACCATGACTCATACCTGACCCAGAGTTTCACTCCCATCAACAGAGGCACCAGCAGACAACCTCTCCTTAGAGGACACTCATACACAGGACTGTGTGCCAACCTTACCTCCTACAGGAAGCCCTTCTAAATCTCCTGAGAAGAACTCTGCTGGGCCCAGAACCTCCCTACTCATCTCAGAAGCCCCAGAGAGAGTACCTAGGCCTGCTCATCTCCTATGTCCTGGCTTGGGACACTGCCTAACGCCCCTAAGGCCTGCCACTATAAATGAAATATGGCTCCGTACCAGCTTGTGAGCCCAAGGTGAGCCCTTCTCAGGTGCTGCTTGGTCTTGATGCTGGAGTCTCATGGTCAGGGACAGTAGGGGGCCTGGCATCCGCCCGGGGAGTGGTCACTCCCAGGCCCCTTGGTTCTCAGCAATCACGACCAATGCCCCACGCCCTGCCTGCCCTCGACCTGGCTCAGTGGGATCCTGCTCCCACCAAGTCTCGGAGAGAGTGTCCTTGAGAGGCCTTTAGGCACGAGGGGCTCTGGCCCAGTCCTAAGTGCTGCCCTGGGCTTGGGAGGGGCCACTTGATCCCTAACAGACCAATGAAGGAACAGATGAGCTTAGAAACAGCAGTGCCTGAAGACAGGCACCGTGTTTCAAGGGCTACATAAAATCTAAAGGCTGTCAGCTTCCAAATGAGCTGGAAGAAAACAGACACCTGTGGCCCAGGATCCACAGGCTTCACGGTCCCTTTGTGTCCCTCTCCAGCCAGAGACTGGGGCTCACCCTGCGCGACACGGCGGCACTGGAGCGCTCCTTGAGCTGGGGGTCCGTGGGGAGGCTCTTCCAGATGATGTAGGGTGTGTCGTACTTGGCTCGTAGTCTCGGGCAGCGTTTAAAGATGAAATCGATGAGGAAAAACTTGATGCCAGCATAGAGCCCTGTGAGCAGGAAGGACATAGCCGTTCCAGTCAGAACTTAGCGACTGTGCCTGTCTATTTAGGATGATGGCTCCGACACCTCCTGTCTTCCAGATCTGCACCCTCCAACCTTGAGCCCAGCCCAGCCCAGCCCAGGCTTTCCCAGATGTGAATCAGGGACCCCAGCTCAGTCCTCATCCCCTGTCCCTCCCCCAGCCGCGTGGTTTGAAAAGCAGGTAAGGTCGGATTCTGCATATTCAGAGAGCCAGGCTGCTCTCTGAACTCTGCACACCTTCCCATCCCAGAATCAAACAATATGTCCCCTTCCTTGGTTTTCCACTCTTCACCTTCCTCTTGGCTTTGAACTGCACCAACATCTATGCAGCAGTTCAGGGAACGCCCTCAACATCCCCTTGGACCCCTCCCTCATCCCCATTTCTTCCACCTGCAAATCCAAGGCTCTGCCTTCTAAACAGGTCAGACCCACCTCGACCCATGGCAAGTGCCAGCTGGGACCATCCTCAGCCCCTCAGCCAGTGCCCCGCCCACTCCCACCAGGCCATGCCACGCCTGCCCAGGCCACGCCCACTCCCGCCCAGGCCCCACTCCTCAGTCCAGGCTCTACTGCTCTGCTCCAGTGCTTCCTCACTTCTCTCCCCAGCTTTGCACTGGCCCTGAGCTGCTCTTGACCCACCTAAAACACACTTCCGACATGTCCCTCCTTTGCTCAAACTCCCTACACCTGGCACAGAATTCAAGGCCTCTCCAAGTCACAGTCCCTCCCCAACTCCATCTCCCAGTCCCCCTTCACCTGGGTGCTGTCCCCACACCCATGGCCCATCCCTCCTGAGAGGCCTTCTTTGGCCACCTGTTCCCCCACCTCTTGTTGGCTCCAATCTCCCCAGCTCTGTTTTCTCCCCGGCACTGTTGCCTGACAGTGTTTGATTTATCAGCTCATGGTCTGTCCCTCCAAATAAAACACAGCCTTAGAAGGGTGGGGCCTTGCTGTGCCCACGTACAAACTAGTGGCCCAGGGTAGCACCAGCCTGCACCCCATGGCTCTATCCAGCAAGAGACTCAGGGACCAGAGGTGGGGTCCCAAGATGCACTCCCCCACACGCATCCCTCTCTGCAGCTACAACTGATGGGAACTCAGGTGCCCAGGTACCTGCCCTCCCAGTGCTAGGGGCTATTTTGCTGCCCAGAGTGCCCAGGCCAGATGGGGCAGCCTCTCCTTGCAGTGACCCCAGGGGTTTCATTTCCATGTAATATCTGTATTCTTCTATAAAGGAAATTGGAAAGAACTATACCTTTTTGTTCCATTTTTTGCCTTTTAAAAACATTTTCACAGAAACTTATAAACCGAGTCAGACTTTTGGACCCAAGTTCCGACTTTTTGATTCTGGAAATATGCTCAGGCATGGAGGGGCAGGGGTGAGACCGCCTGCTCAGGGACAGGACTGAGCTCCCAGGCCTCCCTCCATGGCGCCTACCCACCCAGCTCATGAGGGGCAGCTCAGCTCAAGAGGGTGCAAGTCTCAGCCGGGGCTATCCTCACTCAGAGCAGGCCTCTGGCACTCTGAGCTCAGGTCTCCCATTGGCAAAGTGGGAGGACACAAGGGCAATGATGATCTTGGTGTGACTGCAAGGACCCAAGCCACATTGGCTGTCACAAAAGAAGATGGCAGGACAGACCCAGGCCACCAAGACCCAGCCAACCATCCATCCACCAGGTTCTCTGAGCCTCATGGGCCACAACACCTCCTGAGCCTTGGCCTCTAGACCCCGAATATGAGGCTCTGACTCGAGGTCTCAGGCGTCCCCTATATGCTCATGCTTCAAGAGTCCTGGATGTTAGCCAGAGGGGCTCAAGGGCCTTAGGGGAGTGAGGAACTGAGTTTCAAAACCAAAGCCCTGATCAAACCTGGCTGCACCTCATCCCAGTGATGCCACCTGATGAGCCGTGAGGAACTGCCATGTGCTGCCACCACCAGAAAAACTCAGCCCCGCCGTGTCCTCCAAGAAACATTCCTTCCGCTGGTTCAGGTAGGGCAAAGGCACTCACGGAAAACACCAGGGCCCATCTGCTCTTCCAGCCCATACAACCTTCCTGACTGCTTCTCTAAGCAGCATGCTAAGCCAAGAGCATGTGGAGGGACGAGGTCTGACCCTCTGACATCAGCATGGAGCTCTCCTCCACCTCTTTCTTTGCTGCTCCTACAATTGCACAATCCATCCTACTTGGGCTTAGGCGACTCCCACCCGCCTCACAAGAACAGGACCCCAGCAGTCTCACTCCCACATCCCAGTGCCAGGCCCACATCAAAATACTGTTATGGGTGGGGGTAAGAAGGGGAAAGAAAGGGCAAGACGAAGGAGGGTGGGAAGGAGGCAAGCTGTTCCCTGTGTGAGGAGGACACCCCCACCCACCTGATCCTCACCACCAGCTCCCTCTCTTCCTCACCAGAGACAAGTGTTTTAAGTAGATGTGGCCCCTAGTCTCACGTGATGTCACCAAACGTGTCAGCTACTGTCAGCCTCCCTGCACCTCAAACCAGGTTCTCAAACTCCCCCAACCTTCACCCTCAAGCCTGCGGGTGCCCAGAGAAGTGTGTACAACCCGGGGAGACACCCCCATGATACCAGGGTCTGCTAGCCTGGGTCCTGGGCCCACCAGCTCCTGCACTCAGCAGGGAACTGGGAGTGGGGAGCCCTTAGAAGCAGAGGTCATGCTCAAGAAACGGTCATCATGTCCCTAAATCTTGGATGGGTTTCATTTCTCTCAAATGGAAAAGTTCTGACAAAAAACAGAGGAAGGGCAGCCAGGAGAGTTTAACAACCAGCCCTGCTCTTGGGGGCATCAGACACTCGGCGGACACTGGTAGGACATGGACATCTGTGTCCCCTCTCCCGACACTATGATAAAAGTGTCTATGTGGGCTGGGCTGGTAGGCCAGGGGGCACATCTCCTTACCCACAGCAAGCCCCACCAGGCGGTAGGGGAAGAAGCAGGAGGCCAGAAAGGCAGCCCAGAGTGCCACGTACAGCTTCTGCGTGATCTCAGGCTGGACCCACATGAACAAGCTGGAAGGAGACAAGAGGCTCAGGCGGGGCGGGCGCTCTGCCACCGCCGGGGTGTGGGGATCATGACTTACTTCTTAATCTTTTCCAAGATGTCAGCCATCTTGCCAAAGAGGTTCTGTGTGAAGAGGAAATGGCGATTACAACAGACCACCGAGATGCCAAGAGGGTACCCAGGCTCAGGCAGTCCCTGAGGTCACCCAAAGCCCTGTGGTCCTGCTCTGCTGCTCCCAGGCCTGGCGTGGGAGAGGTATGACCTGGAGCAAAAGTGACCGAGCTCACAGAGACAGCACTCCCAGATTCGAGCCTGCCTTCCCAGGACTGCTCGACCTCAGCTGAGAGGGGGTCTTCTCCACCCAAGACCCTGCCCCCCCATCCCCAGGCTAAATTAGAAGGGCCCCTCCCCCACACACCAGACTTGCCGGTCATGACAGACCAAGAGCAGACTGACTGCAGGTCAGCTGACAGTGGACAAACCAGGCCTGGAGATTGGGGTGCTCTCCCCTCCCCACCCCCGGGGCACTGGCCCAGGCCAGCATGGTGACATCCCAGGCTGCCTCTCTGTGGCAGTACCTGGGCTTTCTGGGCAACATCCAGCACCAGCTGGAACTTCTCGGATACAGTCAGGTCTTCCTTTGGAGGTTCCTTCAGTCAAAGGGGAAAGAGAATTTTCCACTGAAATTTAACGGTTCAGAAAAATTACTGGGGGGGGGGGAAACAGCATGCAGGCCTCATGTAGGCCCAAGGAACTGTGGGTCACTCTGCTGTCCTCACATAGCCAGAAGGGATGGGACAGCCCTAGGGGATCCAGGAGCATGGAAGACACTTTCCTGGGCCAATGGCACAATTCCACTTTGTGCTGTGGCCCCCTTGCCCTGGGTGCCCTGTGGTGGGTGAAGAAAGCCACCCCTGTAGTCAGGGGGCTCTCACATAGCTCACCTTTACAGGCTTGAGACCACCCAACCCCCAACTCCCTCACTTACAGGTAGGGAAGCTGAGGCTCAGGCAATGGAGGCCCGGCCTTGTCTTGATTATCTGGGTTCACACATCTCCCATTCATTAAGAATCAACCGCAGCCTCTGGGGTACCATGGGCACATCTCTGCCTCCTCCGAGATGCCTTCCCTGACCCATGTATGCCCCATGCACAAAGCAGGCACTCAAATATCAGATATATGAGGCCTGTGGAGGCACCATGGCCTCCCTTCTGCCCAGGCCGGATGGTCCTGCTTCATGGGCTGAAGTCTCCTTCTAGAGTAAACTTCTGAAAAGGACGAGGCAGTAAATATTTTTGGCTTTTCAGGCCATCTGCTCTGTCATAGCTACTCACCTATGGTACAAAAGCAGTCACAGCAGCGTGTAAGTGAATGGGCATGGCTGTGCCAATAAAACTTTATCCACAAAAGCAGGCAGTGGGCCAGAGGTGGCCTCTAGAATCCCAGCTGGGAACAGGTCTACCCACTGAGCCCACTGCTCACCTCCCTACCCAGGGAGGCAGAAGGGAGGCCACCCGCCAGCTCCACCATATCACAGCCTAGCTGGGAAGCCTCAGCAAGGACAGGCCAGAGCAGAACAATTTGCTTCTTATGGAGCCAAGCCTGGCCTAGCAGGGAGGATCAGAGTACACAGCATCCTTGGGCTAGGGGCTGGAGGGAAACTAGTCTTCTCCCCCACAACCCTTGCCTGGCAATGAGGCTGGCCTTCTCTCCCCCTATCCATGCCAGGGGAGGGCTCCTAGTAGACAACCACACAGCCTCATCTGGGGGCTTCCCCGCCTGGGAGCCGCTGCACAGCGCACATGGGTTATGAGGTGTGACCCGACAGTCAGGACAAAGGATGGAGGAGACCCTTGGCCCTCCCAGGACTTACCACGGCTTCAGACACCTCTGGCACAATGCTCCATTGTATTCTCCAGCCCCTGGCAAACAGGAAGCAACCACACACCTTTAAAATAGCGTTGCCTGCTAGCAGTGGGTTAGGGTGATGATGGCATCGAATCACCAGCCTGTATTCCCAGCTGGGCTTGAAGGGGGGCCCTTCCATGCCAGCCAGACAGGGAGAAAAGGGGGTCCCCAAACCCCCTGCCATGTGCCTCCAAGACCACCGGGGCTGCTCCCTAGCTCTAGAGAGTAGGTGATTCCTGACCCCTTCATTGCGCCCCTGGGGTCCTCCTGCAGAGAGGGGACACACTTAAAAGCAGCCAGAGGTATGGGAGTAGAGAAGCCCCTAGGCAAAAAGCAGCTGAAGCAGCAACAGCAAGTGCCTGAGTTAATCCTGCCTCAACTCTGGGCCCCAAGGACTCCTGAATGTTTTCTACTAAAAACATTTCCAAGTGAACCAACTTAAGTAGGCAGAGAAAAGCATCTGGAAAATATTAGTCTATACAAATGCAAATTTTTAGCCGGGCTCGGTGGCTCAGCCTGTAATCCCGCGCCTTTGGGAGGCTGAGGTGAGCGGATTGCCTGAGCCCGCGGGTTCGAGACGCGCCTGGGCAGCGAGACCTCATCTCTACAATAAATCAAAAAATCAGCCGGGCGTGGTAGCGCACGCCTGTAATTCCGGCTACTTGGAAGGCTGAGGTGGAAGGATTGCCGGAGCCCAGCAGGTGGAGGCTGCGGTGGCCGGGAGCGGCCACTGCACTCCAGTCTGGGTGACAGAGTGAGACTCCAATTCAAAAAAAAAAAAAAAATGCAAATTTTCAAATGGTGGAGCAAAAGTATGAATTAGGGGCTCCTCTCTCCAGGCCCAAAGCAAAACTGAGGTTCACTCCTCAGTAGGGCAGCTGCAGGAAAAGACAGACTCGAGAGTGCTGAGGGGTCACTCCAGTGTACAGGCTTCTCAGAGTCCCCTCAGCCTCCACAGGAAGTGGGTGCTCAGAGGGGGCACAAGGAGGGCCCTGGTTCGGGCTGACATTGAGGGTCAGTGTGAAGCACCCATCATGTTGGTGTGCCATCTGCAGACGGCTCATGCTTACTCCCAACCCAGCTCCTCCTCTGCAGTTTCCTGTCACAACAGACGGCCAGCAGGAACTTTACAGGGCACAGAGCCCTTTTGGCTTCATCAACCATCCTCTGAGATTGGGAGAACTTCCTTGCAACGTGGGGAGAGGTGCTGAAGTGACCCCCCCAGCTGGTCCCCTCGGCTACCCAGGGTAAGACTGGGAACTACCCGCTGCCATCTCTAGCAAACCAGGGAGGGGGCAACTGTCCTGCTTGGGGTGGGGGGCTCTGGATCCTGTCAGAGGACCTCTCCCCAAATGCCAGTGCATGATGTACCCATCTGGAGTCAAAGTTGTGACAGAGAGGCAATACAGTCACACACATTGTGGGATAAAGCAGCCACAAGACAAACCAGCTCACCTACCTGGCGATGAGGTAATTGAGGGATAACCTCAGAATTGCTAGAAATAAGAATAATGGGATGGCCCAGCCATGCCACACGGCGTTCATGTACACCTGTGAATTAGAGAGAGAAGGGGGAGGTTAGGCAACCTGACAGTTTGGTTCAGGACAAGACCCATCCCTCCCACCTTCCCCAATCAGACAGCACTCAGTGGGGAGACCAGGCCCCATGGTCCTCTAACCTCAGGAATGAGGGGCATATCTGATGGGGAAGCCGGAAGAAGGCAGCTTCCCTGGCTAAGAGTTGCTGGTGGAAGAGAGGGAGGCAATAGGATGAGAAGCCATACAGGGTGGCAGGAGGGTGCAAGTCCTACAGAAGCAGCTGCTGGGCATGGACCAGGATCACGAGGAGAGATAGTTCCACATGGGGTCCTGGCCTGGCCCAGATGTGACTCTTACACACCGAACTTGGGGCATTACCAGGATTCAGTCAGGCTGAGTGAGGCAGCCAACCACAGGCTAAGAATGGGCCAGGTGAAGTGCCACTGGGGTCACCTTCACTCTGGGCCCCTTCCGTGCCCAGCAGAGCTCACACAACAGATAATCAGAGGGGCAGGGAATGGAATTCAACCAAGTCCAGGTGGAGGCCTGGAAGACGGGTCTGAACCTCGGGCTTATCTTGGCACTAACAGACATGGTACAGAGGTATCTGGGAGTAGAGGCAGTGGAGGTCTCCCAGTGCAAAGCGTTTGTGAGAAGTTGGCGGGAGAAGGGGCCAAGGTGCAGTTGAGTGAGTGGGCAAAGGTGCTCGTCTCCCAGGTAGACAGCGACTTCAGAGACCTGCCCAGGAGGCCTGTCTTGTGGCTGGGATCAGGATAGTCCTTGGGACCCTTCCATGCTAACGCCATCTGGGGACTTCTCAGCAGGACAGTGCTGCCTTCGGGATCTTTGGAGAGTGCCCTGGACTGTGGCCACCCCTCTCTGACCTGGAGGCCCCAAAGATAGATGGGTAGACTGCATCGCTCTCATACATTCCCCCCACCCCCAGGTCACAGGGCTCCTGTGGAGGACAAAGTACCAAGAAACAGACAGAAGGTCTTCCCACGCATGGCTGCAAGCAGCCACTGCAGGACAACTCCCAGCAGGGCGCTGGGCCTATTTTCCCCAAGCCCCTGGCAATGCCAGACCTGATGTCCTCCTATCCTCCCAGGACTCAAGGCTCAGAGAGGCCGGGCTGGGTCCCCCACATAGACTGGGCCCCCAGTATTCTCATTACCAGGAGAGGCCTCAGGTTCCACAAAGGCAGGCACGCCAAGCAGCTGCTGTTCCAAACGGCAAGCTATCAAGACCCTTTCCTGAGAATACTGCTGTGAGGGTGCGCCTGTGCAGACAATGGTGACCACGACCCTTTCCAGGGAGCCCTGGGCTATACCCAACATCTCTGGTGCCTCAAACAACCGCATAGCTGGGGGTCAGCATCACTTTACAGACAAAGAAATGAAGGTAGACCATGTCCCTGGTGCCCAAGCAGTGCTGCCTGGAGGGCTGTTCCGACCTCGGAGGTGGGTCCCTTGAGAAGGCACCGGGCTGCATGGTGAGGGTTGGCAGCCACGTCCCAGCCCACCCCGCCCTTCGAGGAGCCACTCACGGTGAAGGCGATGGCAGATGTGTAGATGGAGTACCAGTCGGATAAGGCAGAGAGGTTCTTCACAAAGTTTGTGACAGGCTTGGCACCACGCTCTGGGGACAGAGCAGACCGCAGCAGTCAGCCCAGCACTTGCCTGGCCCGGCCTGCCTTCTTGGGTGCACACACAGGGTCAGGCTGGCCTCCCCAGCTTGATGCAAAACCAAAAGGGGCAATGCAAATTGTGAACCATCACAGGCTCCAAGGCCTGCCCCTGAGGTCAGTGCTCCCTCCTGACACTGTCTGCTCTCCCCGAGTGCCTGCACCCAGGAGAAAGGGAAACAGGCAAAGATGAGGGGAAGGTTTCACCCACTTCCTGAGGGACCAGGGGGAGTCTGAAAAAAGCATCATTTTTCATCCTAAATGTTGGGGGCTCTGGGCCCTGGAGGAAAAACTCTGCTCTCAGCCACAGGGCAGGGGCAACCAGAGTGGACCCCACCTCTCCCAACCCCCAAATGTGGGTGGCCCTCAGACAGACTTCCAATATGAGCCTCCTTCCCAAGGGCCTGGGGCAGTTCAGCTCAGGGCATCTTTCTGGAGGGACGTTCAGCTCAGGACTCCAGAGTCCCCGCTGTGGTTCCCCCACACCACGCCTCTCCGTGGGTACCACACCAAGTTGTTCATACTCACTTAGTCGTCTCATGTTTTCAGTTAACCTAGGAGAGAGGGGAGAGATGGGCGCCCCAGTGTTAACTCATCAGCCAGCTCTGCAGTCCCCATCACCCATACCCTGCTGGCTTGCAAGGGCCAGGGATGATGTCCCAAGTGTCCAGGACCCCTCAGATGCACGAAACTGTCAGGTACAGTGACTCAGTGCAGCACTGTGTGCTAGGATGGCCCTCTCTGCGCTCCCCAAGTTAGGAAGGTAGGGGTGACTCACCAATGGAATCGCCCCCTCCATCTCCTGTCTATACCCCCTCCCCCCCACCCCCCACAAGGGAAGTGCCCCAGAGCAGGGGCCTCACTGGTCTGGCTCCCCCAGGGTCCCCAAGGCCTAAGGCAGCGCCTGGCAAGGGGAGCCGAGGTTTATCAGTTAGGCACATAACCAATGAGCTGAGCTGACTACCTGGCCCAAGGAAGGGTCCCTGGGCAGTGATCACTCAGCCCTGAGCCCACTGTCCCCATGTTTGCCACAAACCACAAATGAGAGCAGAGTGGATATGACATGACTCTGTTGCACCTGAGCTAATCTCGCAGGCACGTCCTGCGAGGCACATCCCCCAGAAAGATGGCTACAGCGAAGCCTCCAGGAGTGATCATGGACAGCTTGGGCTCATGTGGACGAATGCTGGCCTGTCTGCTGAAGCCCCTAATACATAGCTGCTTCCACCTCCCCCAGACCCAGTGAAGCACCTCTACCTGCGGGCACTGAGGGGCTCCTCCGTCTCCACAGTATTCTCTTCAGGCTGAAACCGGAAGTCCTCCACATACTCCCCAAACCTCTCATAGAACCACTTCTGCAGGCGAGAGGACAGCCCCTGGCTCCGGCGGTCTGCAGGCAGGCAAAGGCCTGGTAAGACACCGTGGGACTGCATGGCCTATTCTGGGGCTGGTACTCAGGGCACAGAGAGGGCTCACGGCAAGGGCCTGGCCAGCAGGGGCAATGTCACAGGGAACGCTTTGAAGGTGGGGGCTTCCCTCTGGAGCTCGGAAATGAAGGATCTGTGCTGGAAGGGACTTTGCAGGGCTTGGTTCTCTGAAGATACAAGGTACAAACCAACGAATGCAGACCAGACCCAATGGTAAAGACATCACAGCTTGGGGTCTTGGGTTTCTCACATCCCATCCCCAGCAATCTGCATATCCCAGCCTGTCTCTAGCTTCCAGTCACTGTCTGTCTAGACCATTTCTCAGCCCGCCTTAGGGGTATGAACTTTCCTTTCTACCTCTGGTTAGTCTGGAAAGTGGCTGGGTGGGGTCACCATCCCCAAGGCCTGCGGATCCTAAGGACCAGTCAGTGTGTGTAAGATGACGCAGCCCAGTAAGCAAGTGGGAGGGTCCAGTAAGAAAAACAGCTGGCTTGGGGGGAGTGAGGACATGGTAACATAGTGTTGGTAACTTACACTCTGTTCGTCAACAGCTAAGACCCTTAGAAAGCAGCCCATATCACAGAAAACCAGAAGAATCCTGCCCGAAAGGGAGCTCAACGGTGCAGACCAATCTGTCCCTTCAGAAAGCCAGTGGGGGCTGGGTACAGTGGCTCATGCCTGTAATCCCAGCACTTTGAGAGGCTGAGGTGGAAGGATTGCTTGAGCCCAGGAGTTCGAGATAATCTTGAGCTCTTGAGCAACATAGCAAGACCTTTAAAAAAAAAATCAGCCGGGCTCGGTGGCTCAGCCTGTAATCCCGCGCCTTTGGGAGGCTGAGGTGAGTGGATTGCCTGAGCCCGCGGGTTCGAGACCCGCCTGGGCAGCGAGACCTCATCTCTACAATAAATCAAAAAATCAGCCTGGCGTGGTAGCACATGCCTGCAATTCCGGCTACTTGGAAGGCTGAGGCGGAAGAATCGCCTGAGTCCAGCAGGTTGAGGCTGCGGTGGCCGGGAGCAGCCACTGCACTCCAGTCTAGGCGACCGAGTGAGACTCCAACTCAAAAAAAAAAAAAAAAAAAAAATCAAAAATTAGCTGGGCATGGTAGCGCATGCCTGTCATCCCAGCTACTTGGCAGACTAAGGCAGGCAGACTACCTAAGCCCAGGAGGTCAGGGCTGCAGTAAGCCTCAATCAGGCCACTGCACCAGTCTGGGCAACACAGTGAGATCCCAACAACAACAACAACAAAACAGAAAGAAAGCCAGTGTGGAGTCGTCCACAGGGGGGCTGTCCCACCATAAATTAAAGGAGTGGGACTGGAGGGCAGGTGGGCACTAAAAATCTGGTGTGTTGTGGGTTCAGGGTAGAAGCATAAGGGCCACAGGCCAAGAGCGGCTGAGGCTTGTATTGTACACCATGAGGCCACCTAGGCAGGGAGAACGTGAGCAGGACAGGCTCCTGGGCTGCTTCTGGAAACCCTCTGAAGCCCAGCAGGGTCAGCCTAGGCAAGGCAAACCTATTCTGGTGGCGGCAGGCAGCCGTAAACGAATGGGCACAGCTGCGTTCCATGGACTTTATTTATGGATGCTGAAATTTCAGATTTATATAACGTTCACATGTCATCAAACAGTCTTTTGATTTTTTCAACCATTTAAAAATGTAAAGCAAGGCAAGGGTGGGTGGGGGCTGTAGTTTGGTGACCCCCAGGCCCAGGGGACTGTGCCTGCTCCTGAGGATAGCACGCTTCACCTTGTCCTGAAGCTGCCGGGAGACTGGGCCCCCAGTGTTCTCATTACCAGGACCAGGCAGATTTTTTCTGTCCAGCCCCCTCTAATTTCCCGTAATGCAAGAAAAACCCTTCCAGAGCCCTCATACCTTTTCACAACTGGCTCCTGTCACCAGGACTTGCCATGGGACCCCTGTGCTTCTGTCTCACTGTTCAGGGCACAGAATGGGCATCTGGCCCCACCTCCCACCTTCTCCAGCCCCTGGAGGGTACCCAGGGCTGCAGGGGAGGGCCAGCACCTCCTCCCTCTGCTGCACTCCCTGCAAAACAGCCCACCACATCGTATGACCATGGCAATCAGAATAAACCGCCACTTGAGGACAGGCCTCGGCGGGGAGGACAAGGCCATGAGGACCTAGGGAGTTGGGCTCTTTCTACCCTATGCTTCTACAACCCTCACTGGTCACTGACCACCAGGGGTCTTCGGGTCTCTTGTGCTGCTCGTGGCTTGGTGGCCTGAGTGCACAGGCCAAGAGCTTTATGCTCCAAGCTTGGGTCACTGGCATGGAGCCCGAGGGCCCAAGGAGGCCACAGCCCAGGGGATGCAGCAGCCAAACCTGTATCTGGGCAGGCCCAACAGTGGGTCCAGCAGCCAGGTCCCTGGGAAAGGTGACACCACTGCTCTCTCTAGAAGCAAGCTCGGCAAAGCTCAGGGCAGGACCCAGCTCTGGTCCAAGCTGCGCCTCTACCTGGTGGGGACCCCAGTGGCACTTCCCTCCTGGGGCCTCTGATTTCTTATCTTTATACTGGGAGGGCTCAACAATGACCTAAGACCCTTCTAGTTTAACTCTGGCTTCACTGGCACAGGCAGGGAGGCCCTTGTGAGTGATCAGCCTATAGAAATGGGCAGCACCTTCGAATGTACACGAGAGGCCACAGCCCATGACAGCCCAGTGGAAAATCCAGTTCCCTCCCTCAACATTCTCTGAACGACAATTTTAAAAAGTACAGTGTGGAGTAAGATAAAGAACAAAGGTTCAGGGGTGGGAAGACAAGGAGAAGAAAGGAAAGCACTCTCTCTCCTGATCCCGGGGTCTGAGGCATATCCCAGCCTTGGTCCCCCCTTGCCCACTCAGTCAGGACGACCAGTCACAGGAAACAGGCCACCAGGTCAGTGGCAGAGTAACCAGTGTGACTCTCACACCCTTCTCCGTGGGGCAGGGCTGAAACAGACAATGCGTTGTACTCCTATGAGAAAATACTGTCACACTTTGGTTGAATGACTAGAGTTTGTTATGATGACTCACCACTTGGCAATTAGAGACACTAACCCAGTTCTGGTGGGAGGAGGTTCCCGGATGCCAGTGGGTGCCCAGGGAACAGAACCAACACCCGCCACCCACCCAGGGGAGCCTACCTGCTCCATTGTTGACCTGGCTCTGCCCTTTTGGCGGCTGCTGAGCTGTCTGCTCCTCGGTTCTTAAAAAAGAAAGGAGAGAAGAGGCAAGATGTGTCTGTTAGTTCAAACATCAGTGCCAAGTTAGGCTGTGCAGAATTCCGAGGCTCACGTGGACTCATCCTACATGGAAGGGTGTGAGGTCAGTGGGGTTCTCTCTTGAGAGTTCCCAGCTGCTGAGACATTGATTAGGACGGTAGCAATACACAGAGCTGCATTCCTAATGGGCACTCATTTTGTTTTTTTGTAAACAAATAAATGGTATCTCATACAACTCTTTTATTTCCTATTAATTTTAACACACTTGCTTCTTTCCATCATTAAGCTCAGAATACTCTTCTATCAGCCGGGTGCAGTGGCTCACGCCTATAATCCCAGTACTTTGGGAGGCCGAGGTAAGAGGATTGCTTGAGCCCACGGGTTTGAGATCAGCTTGGGCAACTTGGTGAGATCTCATCTCTACAGTAAATCAAAAAATTAGCAGGGCATGGTGGTGCAGGCCTGTAGTTTCAGCTACTTGGAAGGCTGAGGCAGAAGGATCACCTGAGGCCAGCAGGTTGAAGCTGTGGTAGCCATGAGTGTGCCGCTGCACTCTAGCCTGGGTGACAGAATGAGACTCCAACTCAAAAAAGGAAGGAAGGAAGGAAGGAGGCAGGGAAGGAAGGAGGCTTGAAGGAGGGAGAGAGGGAGGGAGGGAGGGAGGGAGAGGCAGTGGGGAGGGAGGGGGGAAGGGAAGGAAGAAAACTCTTCTACCACCAACCAGCCCACTAGTCGAACGATATCACTCAACACACATGTATATTGGGCACCAAGCAGGCCACGAGCTGGGTGGTGCCTGTCAGTTATCTGTGCCCAACTCCTAGCTCAGCCCATATCAGCCACCTGCCTGGGCTCCCTGTCCCCTAGACATGCAGCCTGATCACAGTTGTCATTGGGCCTCAGAGCCCCCTTGGGCTCTATCCTCTCCTGAAATTTCTGTCCACCTCTCCATTCCTGACTTTTAGCAATTTTCAGTAGCTCACCCTGAGGGAGCAGGACCCCAGCGGGAACCCTGGATGCCGTCCCTTGGGTGGTATCTCTCTCCTGGTCCTCTGGCCAGCCACATCCTCCTCCTGAGCCATAGCCCACCCAGCCCTCACTATCCTGCACTGGCCAAGACCACCATGCTCCTGGTCTCACAGGGACCCCAGGCAAACCTAAATAGGGGAACTGGGAGAGGTGTAGATGGTGCCCCTCCAGAGCTGGGAGACCCTCAACAGGGGGATCCCTTGCTTTGGTGATGAGGGAGAGGCAGTTTCTGCTCTGTTCGCATCATGTGATTTCACTCCAACAGCACCATGAGCCAACCTGGGCTTCAGGCTCCGGGCCTGTCACTGTAACCTCTACCTGCCAGATGGTGCTGGAGCACTGGGTGTGGCGCACAACCCCGAGAAGGGATCCACAGAAGAGGGGGCCAGACCTCCACGCCCACCCCTTCCCACAACCAGGCTGGGGCTACCCAAATGACTGTCCATGCCTCAAGCTACTGAAAAAATGGGAGATTCCCTGGGAACAGAAGTGTGGGAGACTCCAGAACCCAGCTGGTTGTCCCACCGTTCCTGGACAGGTGTGACAGGCACTACCTGAATGAGCCTGGGAGTCCAGAAGAGGCAACTCAACTGGGAAGTACTAAGCATGGCTCCCGCCAAGCTGAAACCCAGGTGTCCACCATGCATACTCGAAGGTTGAACAGACAGGACCTCTCCTAAGTCATCGATGGGCACTGAGGGGGGAAGCCCGAGTGGGGAGTCGGGGCTTCCCAGGTGCTACGGTTGGCACTGTTTGTTTTATACCTAATAACGCATGGTCACTGGCTGTGTGACTCATCCCGGCACAACTACCTGCTGGACACAAACAGGTATTTAGATATTAATGTACTACAGCTGCCTTCAGGACAGGAGGGCTGGGACCGGGAGTGGGGCTTGCAGGTGGCAGAAAGTTCACCTCCTTCACGTCATGCCAAATGTGGAATGTGGGAACCGCCTGTCACTATGAACTGGGCATGAGAGACAGACTGATTCATAACAGTGCTACACCCATACATTTTTTAAAAAATTAAAAGGAAGACAGAAGGCAGGCGGTGTGCCAGGATATTCTAGCCTGGACATTTGGCATGTGGTCCTACCACGGCCTCTGAGACATGGGACGAGCACAGGGAGTGCACAAAGCCGCATAAACACCACCTGACTTTTTCCAGTGGGAACATTTCAAGTCCCTTTTCAATGGGAAAAAGGACTGTGGTGTTTCTAACAACTACTGGGTCTTCAAAATGGTTCTACAAAACTGACTGACCACACAAGTGTAGGGTGGGACGTTTCAGAATCTCTTTTAGAAAGTCTAATGTTTCCTGATTCACAATTATCTGCAGCTGAGGCCCAAGCCGGATCAAGGTGTATGATGCCCAGGCCAGGGTCAGCCCACCTTGCCGATGCCTCCCCAGGCTGGGCTAGCGCACCGGACAGTCACCAGGTCCTCTGCCTTCCCGTGCACGACCGCTCCAGCCAAGGTCCATGTGTGGGTGCAGCACAGAGCTGGGCCATGTGCTGCCTAGACCCCTTTAACCTTCCTACTCTGGGAGAGCAAGGGGTGCATGGAATGCTGTGGAAGGAGTAAACCCTAAGAAGAAAACTCAGGGCAGCAGCTCAAGCCCTAAACTGGTAAGACCATTCATTCAGGTCGGGAAGGGCTGTAGACAAGGGTGTGGTCAGTGGTGGTATGAGACCAGAAGTCGGGGGGCTGGAGGCCAGAAGTGAAACTGAGGGGACAGGCTGGAGGGTGAGGCTGAGGGAGAGGCTAAGGGGAGAAGTTAGAGGAGGAGGCTAAGGGGGAGGCTGGGGGAGGAACCTAAGGGGAAAGTTGAAGGAGGAAGCTGAGGGGAGGCTGAGGGGGTAGAGGTGGCGGGGGGGTGCCCAGGTGTGAGTGGCCTGAGCTCTCAGGCCTTACCCACCAGGTGCCAACCTGGACACTGTGCAGAGGGACACAGAGCCTCGTGGGTTTTATCAGGACAGGGAGAGCACTGGTTTTGTAACTTGGAACATCACTCTGAATGATCTGCCTCCTGCTGGCAGCACCCTGAGGCAAAAGGGTGGGCTGAGGGAGGAGGAGGCCATGAGTGCTCACAGACCACCATCCAAGAACAAAGAAATTGCCTACAAATATCCCCTCTAGAAGCTGAAGTGACACGGTCACCCCCAAGAAGGGTGATCCCTTCAGGATGAGGAAGACTCTGGGAAGCAGGGGCATTCAGGGTCCCAGCATAGGGCTATGGGGCAGAGAAGCACTCTGAGTGGGCAACATGGGGGCCCAGAGGGTCTGCAGCTGCAGCTGGGTGAGGCAGTGAGCACTGGAGAGCACCAAGACAGGGTGGGGAAGATCAGAGTTCCAAGAAGGGCCTGAGAGGTCCAGGCAGCCCTTTGGGTGGGACACTTGGGTCAGGATCCATAGGACGGGGTCACCTGCTAGCCAAGGCTCGGAGAGCATGAGGCAATTCTGGGGGCTCTGTGAGCCCTGTACCAATCCCCTCTTCAGTCTTGCCTAGCCCCAGGTCTGGTGGCTAACAGAAGCACCTACGCTAGGTTGCCCATTTTCCAGACCATCCTAAGGCACAGGAAGACAGCTACTTTACAAAGACCACGTGTCTCTTACAGACACAGGCAAGACCTAAACCCGGGCTGTTGGGGCCAGGCCCACAATCACCTCTAGGACCAACGGCAAGGCTCCTGGGAAGCTTTGGGTGCAGCAGAGCCCAGAAGGGCTGAGACCACTCGCTCACAGGGTCAGGGCCGCCTCGGGGCTCTGAGCAGGGCCCTGGCTCCAGGATCCACCCACCAGGAGCCGAGGACATGGTACCTGGCCTTCAGCACTTCCTGCACCTTCTGCTCCAACTCAATCCGCCGCTGCCGCTCCCGGTCCAGCTCCTGCCGCAGCATCTCCGCGTTGGTTTCTTCTCGAAGCTTCCGGAGTTCCTCCTCTGTAAAGGAGAGAACGGCAAGGTGACCACGGCTCATGCCCACTCTGCCCCATCGACTTGGAGACAATAAGACAAGGATGCCCAACTCAGAAATCACAGGATCCTGCTTCGTGAATGGACCCGAGTGCCTGAACTTTCTCAACTGTGTAGGGTACTCAGAGTGGTGTACCAGGTCCCTGTCTGCCACCCAACAGGCAGTGGCAGCTTTTCTGGCGCACACCTGAGAGAAGGAACTGTTAACTGGGGCTCCTCTCACACAACTGGAGCAAGATCTGGGTGAAGCAAGAGTGAGGATTTCTTTACTAAGCTCAGTAATGGTGAAAGATAGAACACGAAAGCTATATCACCAAGTCACCACCACACCAAGGACACCAAGGAAGGGACACTGACAGCACCTGGTCAACCCACCAACACTGACTCAACACCTTTGCCAATGCACTGGTGGCAGAGCAAAGGCCCTAGGCTAGTGGGGACAGGTTAACAGCTCGAGCCTGGTGCCAGGAGTCTGAGAACACTATGGGGCTGGGAGCAGGACATAGAGGATGCTCGTGGAAAGCTCCCCAAGAAGGTTAAGAGACTAAGTTAAGACCTGGACAAAATGAAGGAATAAGGTTGCAGCTATCCAGGGGAAGAGTACCAGAGCAGAGCGAGCCAGGAGAGTCAGAGGTCAAAGAGACTGGAAAACTGAGGCTAGAGGAGCAAACCAAGGGGGACAGGTGTCTCTAAAAGCTGGAAACGTCAAGATTCTTCCACCACTCAGAGAGACAGGAAACAATCTCTTTCCCTTCCTCTGCCCCATCCCAGCCTCTACCTTCTAAAACCAACTGATGGGCCATCTGATGGCAAGCCTGATGCCCCTGCTCCCACACTGCCCTCCTGAGGTCTGGCGCAGGCCCCATGTGTGAAGAAGGATAGGAGAGGAACCAATGAAAGCAGAGAGCCAGTGCCTGCGCCCACCTGCAAGTTCTCGTTCCTTCTCAGAGGCCTGGGCCACCAACCAGATGCTGACCAGACACTGATCAGACGCTTCCTCCTCCCAGCCCCACCTACCGGGGAGGTGAAGCCTTGTGCTGGGGGTACCCCCACAGCTGCTTAAGTCTCATGGGAACCATTCCATACAGCCTACTAGAAGTGGCCCCTGGGCCCACAAACCCCTGCTAGTCCACATGGGGGTACCCATGAACAGCCAGAAGCCTGGAGGAAGCTGAGATACAGTCCAGTGAGTCTAGCCACCATCTAGGCAGCCACAGCCTTGATGATGGCCAGAACAGTGCTTGGCACTAGGTGCTGTGAAGAATGGAGGAGGGAGGAAGGAGGAGGAAGAAGGAAGGAATGAAGACACTCCAGCTCCTCTACTTTCCTTCTCCACAGGTCATAGGGAGGAGAAGGAGGGAAACTTGCATCTCCCACCCCCAGGGGATGCCTACAGAAAGCCCAGCAATCCTGAGATGGGGGTCTCAGAGAGGCAGTGGGCTTGGCAGCTCCTTGAGCTCGGAGAGCGAGGTTGTGCTGGGCTGTGCACAGAGGGCTGAGGGCACTCATTTGTAAACTTTCAAACTTCTAGAGTCAAACTCAAAGCTGCAAAGACCCTGGCGACAGCCCCAAAGGCCAGAAGCTAGTTTTTCCCAGTAGGTCCTCAGCCTCAGCTCTGGCCTGGACAATATTCCATCTGAGCCCTTGAAATGCCCTGCCTGCAGCCTCACAGAGAACAAGTGTCCAACTGGGTGCTAGCTAGACCCTGGGGGCCTCATAGGGTCCCCCAACATTTTCTTCCTAGGGCCCTGAGCTGGCAGGTGGGCAGGGGCCTGCAAGGACCCCCCTGCTCAGCTCCTTCCCTGTCCCCTTTCTCAAGAATGTGAAGACCAGGATGTCTGGACATTGCCCTCTCTGTAGGCTCCAGCCAGGCCTAGGGCCTCAGGAGCCATGATGGCTCAGGATGAGAAGACATCAACAGTGTCCCCTGCAGGCCCTAGGGAGCCACCACTGCAGGAATGGGACAGGGAAAACCACATTACCGAATTGAAAAATTACTTTAACCCCAAATATGAAGACCTCAGCCTTGAATTATAAAGGAGAGCAAAAGGCCAGGTACAGTGGTTCTTGCCTGTAATCCCAGCACTTTGGGAAGCCAGGGTGGGAGGACTGCTTAAGGCCAGGAGTTTAAGACCAGCCTTGGCAACACAGCAAGATCCTGTTTCTTAAAAAAAACAATTTTTTCAAATTAACCAGGAGTGGTGGCACATGCCTGTGGTCCCAGCTACTCAGGAAGATCGCTTGAGTCCAGGAGTTCGAGGCTGCAGTGAGTAATGATCATGCCACTGCACTCCAGCCTGGACAACAGAATGAGACCGTATCTCTAACAAACAAATAAAAATAAAAATGGAGAGTGAGGGGAATGCACACACAACAGGGCCTGCCTTTCCCTTCTGCGAGGTGATCTTCACACCACCCCCATGGGGCAGACCCTTTCCGGCCTGGAAAAGGAGGAGTGTCTTCTAGGGACTGCTGTTTCAGTTACTGTGATGGTTAATTTCATGCATCAACTAAACTGGGCCATGGAATACCCAGATAGCTGGTAAACATTATTTCTGGGTGTTTCCAGAAGAGATTAGCATTAGAATCTGTAGACTGAGTAAAGAAGACCCGCCCTCACCAAGACGGGCAGGTGTCATCCAATTCATTGAGGCCCTGAACAGGGCAAAAAGGTATAAGAAAGGTGTATTTCCTCTCTGCTTGAGCTGGGCACCCATCTTCTCTTGTTCTTGGAGGTTCCTGGCTCCTGGGCCTTTGAACTCTAGGACTTATACCAGAAGACCTCCTATCTCACCCCCTAGTTCTCAGGCCTCTGGACTTGGACTGAATTACACCACTGGTTTCCCGGTTCTCCAGCTCTGGAGACATACTCCAGGCAGCATATCGGGGGACTTCTCAGCCTCCATGGTCATGTGAGTCAATAATAAATTCCCTTTTATATCTATCTATACAGGGACCATCCTAGACTTAGGATTTAACAAATTTTCGACAAGCTTCTTGGGACATAACCCCACGGTAGGTCGAGGGGCGTCTCTATAGCCTATTAGTTGTGTCTCTCTGGAGAGGATGAGAACATCCCAAATGGAGCACTGCCTTCCTAGAATGACTTGGCAGTCCCTTCTCAGGACTATCTCCACTGCATGGTGTCCCATGTCCAGCCCAACTCCATCCCCTGACAGAAAAAGGTCAAAGGTAAGCCAGGTAGAACAAGCCTGGCTTGCTGAGCGCAATGATTTGCAGGACCCAGCTCTGAGGGTCTAGTGCTGTCTCTGCCCAGAAGTCTGCCCTGGCTGTGGCCCGGGGTGGCCAAGGGTCCAGGGATCGGTCAACCTCCATTGTGCAGACCGCCCTGATCATGGGGTTGACAAGCTGAGTTCTTATGAAGTACAAACTCCCACAGGAAAAGCACATTTGCTGGAGTTCCATAAGACATTCCTGAGACAAAGGCACCTGGCCAATTCATTCACCTAAATCTATGGACAGGGCCAGATGACCAGATCCCTATCCCCCAAGTATGAGGCAGGTATCTCAAGGGGTCTGGCCAGCAGTCAGGAGCAGCAGGCAGGTCTCCAAGCCTGGAAGATTCTTTCAGGGTTGGATGGAATATTGGTTAGGGTGACCCAGCGGCTTCCTTTCCTGGCCTGTCCATCTCACCAGACTTGGAAACACCACATCTGAGGCCCCAAAATTCAGGCCAAAGTCAGTACAACAGCCTAGGCCCCAGTCCCAGGCCAGTTTCCAGAAGCAGCAGTGTACAAACAGCAGGGGCCTTGTCCAGGCAGAGCACAGCCATGGGCGGACCAGAGTCAGTAAACCCAAAGGTCAAAGGTCAGTAAATCTTCCTGCCTTGGCTACCTTCATGGTGCCTGAAGGAAGAGAGAGGCGTCACATCTCACCAATCCCACCCCCAGCCCCATCAGGGGAGTTGGTGACTCGCTGGATTCTGTTACTAACCAGTGAAAAAATATTTAGATTTGCTGAGGGCCAGGATCCAATCATTCAATAAATATTTGGGGTGTTTGAAGCCCTCTCTCACTTCCCCTGACTGCTGGGATCGCCCCCTCTCCAGCCATCGTTTCCGTGTCCAGCATCCTCCCACTCCTTCAAGCTCCAAGGGGGCCAAAAGGACACCGAACCCATCCCCCAGGGAAGGCTGCCTGGCTCTCATTAGACGTGGTGTTCCAGAGGCTACCCCATCAATTCTGGGGAGAAAGAGTCTGGCCCTGGCACGGCTACAGTTCCTGAGGACTAAAGCCCCTGACCCACTGACCTTGGGGGTTCTCATTGGCCTCAGAACAGGCCTGAGACGTACCAAGGACTCAAGCACAGGAGCTGAGCAAGGGAGGGGTCAGAAAGGAGGCAAATGGTCTCTGCCCAGGGCCTGGGGGCAGCTTCCAAGTCTGAACCTGGAACAAAGTCCAGCCCAAGCTAGGTCATGAGTACAGAGCAGCCTGGGACTCAGGTGACAGGAACAGCAGAGCCCTTGACCCAGGACTACCCCCACAGAGCCGAGGGATCTGCACCTTCCCTCAGCCCTCCCACGGTGGCCAGATGGTTCTTTTGTGGCAGAGGGGACCTGTGCCAGGTGCAGATGGCTGGGGGCCCCTCACCCCCACACACGCCTAGAGTTCTTCCTTCCTAGCACCCCAAATCCATCCACTTAGCTTGTCTCTTGGCTCCCCGCCTTCCTGGTTCTTAACTGGCCTCCCAGTTCCCCTTACAGTCTCTAATCTGGCTCCAAGCTGTGGCCCTGGCTCCATTTAAAGCACAAGTCAGAACGTGACGCATTACCATCTAGAACTGCTTCTCACAGACCTTACGATAAAGTCCAGCTTCTCAGTTCATCCTTCCCACCTCCCAGCTTCAGTTCCCACTAAGTCACCCCTCATCTTTGCATGGGGCTCAAGCCACAGCGACCTGCTTTTAGGTCTTCAAACGTCCATTGTCTGGTCTTGCCCCATGGACTTTGCACATGCTAGTCCTGCGCGCTGGAAAGTATCCCCTTCACCCTCCAGGGTGATGCCCTTCAACCTCAGTCCTGCCCCAGACACCATCTCCCCAAGTGACCTCCTGGACAGACCCTAGACTCCTTGCCAATCTAATGTGGCCTTCTGTCACCTTCTCTCATAGACCGTGCTCTTTCCTATTGAGGACTACACAGGTCCCCCTCAGGGTGCTGGGTGGAGATTCCTGGAGATGACACCTGACTTCCTGGTAGCCACATCACATTTCCAAGCCTCCACTTATCTGCAGGCCTCTCTGACTTGCGACCCCCACCTCCTCTACAGGTTCCAAAGGAAGGACCTCCCTCCCCCCAACCCCATGTCACTGTTCCAGCCCAGGAACCAGCCTGGCTCAAGGAAAAGCCAGCAAGACGTGGGAGAATGGGTGTGAGCAGCTCAGCCGGTTCTCACATAGCACATCCAGCAACAAAGGCAGGCGTGCTGACCTGAGGGCCACACGCACCAGGTCTGGCTGAGTCTTGGATAAACGAGAATGCCACTGGAGGAGGAAGGGATCACAGTAAGCGTTAAACAATACCCAGTACCGGGGACCAGTCCTCTCAGGGACACTTGTGCCTCAGCACTGCTGAGCCTTCCAGATAAATAGAGCATGTTGGCCCCACCTTGGGCTGGGGCTTCTGGGGACTTTGCCCTGGAGAACTCAAGAGCACATAGATGCCTGCCTGAGACGTTCCTGGTACACACGGCATCTGCTGGAAGTCCAGAGTGGAGGCAGCCAGAGGACTTGGGCACTCAGGAGTCACAGCCCTAGCATGCAAACAGACCACAGACTCCAGGCCCTCGCCAACACCAGCTGTTACATGAGCCCCCAGACCCCAGTTCCTCCTAGAATAGCTATGAAGGCTGGCTCACACACACTATTGGGAAATACTCAATAATTACTATGTGCCGGGCTCTGTCAAAGTGCTGGGTACACCATCATGAGTGAAAGACAACAGCCTGCCCAGAGGGTATGTCTGGGTGGATCCTCAAGAGCAGCATCAAGTTTGTAACCCCACTGTGTGAGCCCAGACGCTGACCTCTGCCTGGCCATGATCCGCTGGTAAGTGGATCCATGTCCTCAATGCAGGAAGATCCTGGAGACCCTTCCTTCAAGAGAGGCCACACACCTGTTGACAGCCGTGATATGAAGATTCTCAACCCACCTCCCACCTCAACCCCTAGGCCACCTCCACAGGACCCAATTCTCAGCCACAGCGCACCTGGCATACAGCAGGGGCTCAACTGAGACTCACTGGACAAGCAAGTACATGAACCAAGCACTCCATCAGTTCAGAGCTTCTCCCCCAAGGTGGATGTGCACATGGCTCAGTCCCACATTCAGAGCCAGCTCGGACGGATTCACAGAGAGCCACAGAGCTTTTTCATCTCGAGTCTGTCTTCAGTGACTATCACATGGGAAAACAGGTGAGACCCTTCACACTGTCACAGCCTTGCTCCTGGGCAGGGCTCTTGGGCAGAAGAGGCCAAGCGCAGAGAGTTCTGATCCTCTCCTGTTATCCCTCAGCAACCACCGTACCCCAATCGCCTCTTCTCCATCCACATGTCAGGCAAGGCACTTTGGCCTCGCCCAGCATCGGTAACAGGAAACCACCTTTTTCTTAACAGGCCGCCTGTGCACACCCCTTCCTGGCATCACTAAAGCGCGAAAGATCAGCACATGGCCAGGGTCTACCATGTGGCAGAGTGTTAACCAAGGCCTGGGCCAAGGTGGCCAGTCCCGGCCTGGGGACAGATGTGAACATATGTGGACACACAGATCTCTCCCCAAGATAGGCATGGTGTGCATGCCTGCTTGCTAGTGTAAAAAGCAGGCTCACAACAACTGCAGAGGTCAAAAGCGCCTTGGGCAGCTGTCCCTCCTATGTCCTGTACCTCCCCAGAACAGGCTTTCTCCTGGGCAGAGGCAAACGTGAGTATCCAGAGCTCCATGTTCCTCCCTGCTCAGAGCCAGGAGCACCCACGCCCCAATTCCCCCAGCCAGCCGGTGCCACGGCCCACTCGGCCTGGCAGACGTGACTCCTCAGACAGCCTGGCAAATCAGCTTGTCCCAGTTTCCAGCAGAGCCACAGGCTTCCCACCTTTCCCGGTGCCTCTTTTCCTGGTGGTACAAAGACACTAAATAAATAAAGCCAGTCGGAACAGCTGACCCTTTACCTCTCAGGAGTTCTTTCTCTCTCTCTGAGCAAATGGTTCACTGCAAAATCAAGCTGTTCTCTCTCTCCAAGTCTAAAAAGATGATTATATACCCAAAGACTGGATACGATGGGCCTGCCTCCCGCCCAGCAGTGACACATTTAGGTCAACTGCAGCAGGCACAGCACAGTCGTATCTTTCCACGGGACAAAGGCGACACAAATCCCCCGTCATTGATTTTTCTTTCCCTGAGTAAGAAAAGAAATAGGAGGGCTGATTTCCTGCCAAGAGGAAAGTGCTGAGCTGGTCATTCAGAAGGTGGACTCAGCTCATTCAGCCTCCCATCCATGCCCTGGAAATCTGCTGCTGCTGGGGAGGTGCTGGGATCCCTTGGCCTCCAACTCAGGCCTTGTCCTGCCCTGACCTGCTTTCAGACACCAAAGATACCAGCCCATCCCACAGATATCCCTTCTCCATTGGTCAGGGGCCAAGAGGTCTCTCACAGGGTGGGGTGGGGAGTGATGCCACACACAAGGTGGGTGATAGAGCTCCTTGATACCCCCGGCATTAGTTTCCTGTGGTTGCTGTAAAAAGTTACCACAAACATAGTGGCTTAAAACAACATCAAATTATACTCTTACAGTTCTGGAGAGCAGAACCCAAAATGGGTCTCCCCGGGCTAAAGTCAAAGTGTTGGCACGGCTGACTCCTTCTGGAGGCTCCAGGGAAGACTGCATTTCCTGCCTCTTCCAGCTTCTAGAGGCTGCCTGCATTCCCTGGTTCATGATTGCCAGGGTGCAATGGTTTCAATCTGACCTCTGACCCCACTGTCACACTGCCTCCTCTGACCTTCCTGTCACTACCTTATAAGGACCCTGGTTTTACTTTGAGCCCCCCTGAATAATCCAGGATCAGCTTCCATCTCAGGTCTGTGACTCATTCACATCTGCAAAGCCCCTTCTGCTATTTGAGGTCACATTCACAGACTCCAGAGGGGAGGAGGCAGACACTTTTGGGAAACCATGGTTCTGTTGACCATGACCATGCTCTCCCTTCAGACAATAATGTCAGGCAAAGGAGCCACAAAGGCCAGGGAAGGAGAGAGGGTCTTGGTTCAGAGTGAACTTTCCTGCTCCTGGCAGCCCTTGGGTCACAGAACAACCAGGAGCCCTTCTTTAGTGTGCCTGGAGGCCCTCCAGGAGTGCAGGGTCTCCAGCCTCCCCACCTCCAGCTGTGTCCCCAAATACATCTGAAGCAGGATGCCCAGTCCCCCCACCAAGGGGCCCTGAACACAAATGCTCACACCAAGCCTCTGTGAACCCTCGGAATGAAAAGCACCAATAAGGGGATGCTCTGCTGTCATCCACGGGTGCCACGAACATGTGAACCACTGCAGCACATCCTGATGGCAGCACACACATCAGCTGCTGGACAGTAAGGTCATCTGCTCTCCCAAGACCTCTGCCACTCATCTTGGGCAGAGATGTGCAGAGTCAAGGCGGCGGCCACATGGGCCTAGTGGAGCTAAAGGAGCCGCCCAAATGGACCAGGATGTGTGTTATTTCACACCTGCAGCGGCCCAGGTCACAGGTGGGATCCCAGGAGTAAGAGCCACAGCCCAGTGCATCAGACCATGAAATCACAGCTCTGTGGGGCTGGTAGAGCTGCAGCATCAGAGGCCGAAGGCTTGCGTGGATCCTGTGGGGCTGCTTCCATCCCGTGGGCTGCTGCTCCTCTTCCAGGGCCAGGTATGGGCCATGACAGACTGTGGGTGCTCAGCTGACCTGGTCACTGCCAGCCAGAGTGGCAAGGAAGCCTGCAGGAGGCCAAGGAAGCCAAAACACCTGCCTGAGGAACAAGTCAGACCCTCCCACCCCCAAAACCTAAGTTCCAAGGGCACACCTGGAATGAGAAGTTTGTACCTGCCTCATGAATTCTCATACAGGACTTTTGCTCAACACGATCCCACATAAGCAAATCAGTGACCTCATCACCAGGAAGGATGGCCCGGGCATGTGGCACCAGAGGGAAACCAGCACAGCTCCCGGAAGCGACGGGGCTTGCCCCCACCCCAATTCACCATGAGAGAGGTCAGGCAGCAAAATATGTAGGGGTGAGAAGAGAGGCAAGGAGGCCCAGGGCATGCTCTGTACACCCTGAGGGACCCTCATCCCACAGGCATCTTGTAGCCAGGGGTCTAAACAAGCCAGGTCAAACTCCAGGAGGAGCCTTTGGGGACAGCTCACAAGGAAGAGCTGTTCCAGTCATGCACGCAGCCCTATTTATCTACAGAGACTGCCGGCCACTGCTTTCAAAGGATGTAGCAAACTGAGTCAGACATAGAGCCCCTGTAAAAAGGAATAAAGGCCGGCATGGCAAAGTGTTTCACACAGAATAGCCCCAGCAGAGGCCAAGAGAAGCCCCAGTACAGCTGGGCTGGCCCTCCACCCACTCGGTTCAGGCTTCATGCCTCCTCCAGCATCTAGGAGGAAAAGGATGGGACAGCAACCTGGCCAGTGACTCCGGGGCATCCCCTTCTAGAACATTCTCTGATGAGTGACTGGCCACCCTGATTCTAAGGGAGGCAAAAGAAATGCCTGGGCTCACACCCACGGCAGGCCCAGGCAGCCCAGCCTCAACCACGCCCAGCCTACAGGGAAGTTCTGGGAGGAAGGAAAACAGCTTTGCGGCTATTTTTAAACCTGTAAAAGTAGATCTCTCAAGCAGGAGTCCTCTTGGCACACAATCCAACAAGCCCAGCCTTACCTAAAAATAAAAATCAAGTGATAATCCTTAAATAAAACTCCTTCCCACCAGGCCAGGAGTGCAAACTCAGGATCCACTCAAAAAGCTGCTCTGGGCCAGGTGGGGGGACTGGCATACCTACGGGCCCCACCTGGCCACTTCCCTCTTGGACTGTCACCTGAACTCTCCTGGCCCACTTCATCCACCCTGCCATCATCACAGGACCTTTCTAAAAGACAACACCACGCCCTTCCCGAATCAACTAGCTGCAAGTTACCACTGCAGAGCCAAGAGCACCCCTCCACTTCCAGCCACCAGCACAGAAGCGGCTGCTACAGCCTCCCCGCAACCCTCCGTGGCCTCGCCACTTGGGAAGGACATTTTATTCCAGGAAATGCTTTGCTTTTACTGTGAACTTTTGTCCGCATCTGTTCCCTAACATTTACTTACTGCTGCGTTATTTACTGCTACATGCAGAGGTAGCATTTACTAATGATGCGCTCACTGTCAACAACCGTCTTGACCGTCAGCTGGTCAGGAAGCAGCTTGGTTCCAAGCACCGCCCACCCCATCACGGACAGGTCGTTGCTTACATGTCGGTACATCACTGTCTTAGATTCATTTAAGGAAAATGATTTGAGGTCTAGGGTGGACAAATACTGCATTAACACTTTTCCACATAAAACAAAAAGAAATAGGATCCTAGCCAGTGTTTTCTCCCAGAGCAGCTGGTTTCCAGGAACCCATGCCTGCCTCCCCGTGTGAGATGGCACGCTGCATCTGACAGCCCGTGGGCTGGACTCTGGGGCTCTGGTCCAGTACTGGGCTGGTTGTCGCGTGTGTTCAACAGCATGTGTTCTGTCCGCCACCCCCGCACCCTTCTCTTTCTAACCAGGCACTCAGCACTCAGCACCCTCAGCACTCAGCACCCAGCAGCCGAGCCCTCCAGGTCCTAGATCTTTCCCACAGCAACAGGCTCTTTGCTAAGCATCTGGTTCCCAGCTTAGTGTGGGCTGGAGGAAATCAGGGACAACCTCCCCAGCTGGTGACATGAGGTTCCCAAGGCTCCGAGGGGGTAAGCTCTCCAGGAGGCAAATCCATGCCCGGAACCAAACACCAGACAGGATGAGAGCAAAGGTGCTGTCTTTGGAGAGCTGGGGCTCTGAAAGGTAGCCAGTGGGGCCTTGAAGGATGTGCAAAAGGACATGCCCACCGGAGGGCATAGCCAATTAGTTCCTTGGCCCATCTAACCATCCAGCCACCCACCCATTCATTCATCATCCACTTACCCACTCACTGATCCATCTATCTGTGCATCTATCGACTTACCCATCACCTACCTTTCCACCCACCCATCCATCCATCCACCCATCATTTCTCCTCCCAACTACCAAATATATCCATTCATTCACCTCATTGATCCATCTATCCATTCAGTCATCCATCCATCCACTCACCCATCTACTCATCCATCCATCCACTTACCCATCTAGTCATTCATCCATTCATCTACCCATCCACCCACCCATCCATCCATCCACATCCATCCAGATGTGCATTGAGCACCCCATAGCTGCTAGGCTTTGGGCCAAGCTGTTGGTAGTCACAGATATGGCAGTAGTTACCTTTACTCCCTCCTGTGAGTCCAGTTAGTAGAAAATGAATGTGATGAATAAGGGTCCCCTTCCAAATCTGGAACATGAGAATACACCGAGTGCTGGATCAATACTGTAGTATCACTGGAGGGCCCATCTCTGCCAGCACAGCCTCATCTACACATAAGGGTTCCAGTAGGAGGAGATTGGGATGGCCTGGGGGTACAGAGGATGGGGTGGCTTGCTAGCTGTGCCACCTGGAAGCAAGGAAAACACCTCCATCCTTCTCACAGGCCAGGGACCTGGAGATGTGTTCAGTGAGGCAGACTGCAGCACCAAAGAGAAAGGTCACGCAGATGGGCAGTGGTTCCCAACTTAACACTTCACCTGGAATTCGATTCTGTCATCGTCCAAGTATCTGTCAGATAATAATGCCAACCCAGGACACAGAGCCATCAGCATAACACAGCAGGCAAGCATAGCCAGGCTCCCTAACTTCACACCTCGGCCCAAGACTCCTGGAGCCCTGACCCTCAGGAGCAGTAGGGAGGAGGCAGGATCTGGGATCAGAGGTTTCTCTTCCAAAGTATGACCTTTGGGTATGGGGCTGTCCAGGAGCTCGGCTTGGTGGAGTCAGCTTATCTTTGTGTTCAAAGATCTCCCATCCTGAACAACAAGGAGACTCAGGGCTGAATGTTTGCAATGTATACTGATTTTTATCGGGTAATAGAAGTGACCTAGAAATATGAAATTCAGAGCCCAGTGGGCCAGAGATATAATTTTAAGAGTCAACTGCATTTTTTCCCTAGAAAAATTCTCTATGATACAGATACCTCATCTCATCAGTGGTACCTGTCAATTCATCTTCTGCTTGTCTGATCTGTTTATTCCCTTTCCCTCATAGTCATCACTTACTAAGCACATCACTCTGGGGGCAGAACCACACTATCCCAGTCCCTAGCCCTGGGAATTTATCTTTTCAGTTCAATCCCACCAAAGAAACTAGAGGAACAGAGTTTAAAAGCCCTGAGTGTCAGAGCAGGAAGGAGAGCTTCCAGAAGCATCAGGGAGCTCAGAAGCAAAAGGTACCCTCTTTCCAAGTCACCAAGTTCCTAGTGGTTCTCTCCAGGAACCACCACCACCACTCACCAAGAAACTACCTATGTCTGGCGCTGTGTGGGTACCAGTGCCCAGAGATGGGGTGCAGCACCCTAGGGAGGGATCCTCCAGCTCATCCAGAGGTGTCCGCAGGCCTTCACAGCAACATGGGAAGGAACAATGATCAAGACAGGTTCCACAATAATAGCCTGGCAACCAGGAAGCCCCAAGTCTCCTGAGGGTCCCCAGAATCATTTTCCCTCCAAAATCCAAATTCCATGTCAAGCTACTTTTGGGTAGAAGCCATGTGTGTACCTTACAGCCTTGGAGAATCTGACTTCCCAGAGCCTGCACCCAACAGGTGATCAATAAATGCATACTCATGGACGGAAACTATGGAATACAATGCACTTGTGCTCAAAAAGCAAGAGCAATTGAAATGCATTTTGGGCTAAATAAAAATGTATGATGGTTTTAATTTATTTATGTGCTGCTTTAACAAATTTAGGCTCCTGGCTGCAGCCATGAGCCAAAACGCATTTCAATTTCACATTCTTCATCCTGTGTCATTTTCTCACAGGAACATTTGTACTCTTCAATATTTAATAACTGGAGAAGGCTGCTGTGCACTTGGGCTATTTCCTTTCCTCCATGAAGAATAGTCTGCTTTCTGAGAGAAAGCACTACAGATAATTGAATGGAATTTTAACACTGACCACTTAGCTGTTTTACAGATGGGGGAGCAAAGGCCCTGATAGGCAAACTCTCACAGTTACCTGCTAATTAACAGCCGAGTCAAGAACTGGAAGTCCAGGGCCTGACTCCAGAGCACAGCTCTGTCCACACCCAATGGCAGCACTCCCTCCCACAGAGCAGGAGGGCAGTGACGGCCAAATCAGCACACAGATACCAGCTTAGTGACGGCCAGAATATGTCTGTGGCTACCCAGAGTATGCAATATCCTCTCTTACATACTATATTCTCCTGGGACTGAGATGGAAGTGAGAATGGAGCAAGGCACAGGTGACACTGGCACATTCTACAGTGAATCCCACCATCCACTGAGTTCTTACTATATCCGAGACATCATGTCGGGGGATAAAAACAAGTTCAGTCCATGACCTTGAGGTGCAGATAGCCTGGTAAGCTCCCTATAACCATCTCTAGAGGCAGTGCACTCGCCCATCAACAGGGAACAAGTGGATGAAACCATGCCATGGCCACACCATGGCTACAGATATACAACGGACCAGAGGCTGCCCCTGCATAACATGTTGGAGTGTCCTCCAGGACATGACGTGAGTGTGAAGAACATTTATCTAAAAAGGAAGGTAGGAAACAATTATGTGATTGCTTCTATAGAAAATGTCACTGGAAAGATATAGTGAAAAATTTAGAGAGAATTGTTATCTGCAAGGGAAGGAGGAAAAGGAGGTGAGGGGGAGGGAGGAAAAAATGAATTTCTCTGAATATATCTTGATTTTTGAAACATGTAAACAATTTTAGATGGATGGATGGATTGGAGTTAGGGTCTTGTTCTGTCACCCAGGCTGGGTTGTGGAAGTGTAATCATGACTCACCGCATCTTCCAACTCATGGACTCAAACTATCCGCCTGCCTCAGCTCCCAAGTAGCTAGGACTATAGGCATGTGCCACCTAGATAATTTTTAATTTTTTGTGTGTGTGAAGATGAGGTCTCACTGTGCTGTCCAGGCTGGTCTCGAATTCCTAACCTCAAGTGATCTTCCTGTCTTAGCCTCCCAAAGTATGGGATTACAGGCATGAGTCACCACACTCAGCCCATGCAAACAATCTTAAATAGTTATAAGACAATTTAATTATAAAAAGAACTCTCTACACCATGCATAATAGGACAAAATGACATCAGGTATTTCCTAATGTGATGCACTGAGGATACACCATATTGTCTGTGACACTCTGGAAAGACTGCATGACCTGAGTAACTTAAGGACACTCTACAAAATAATTGACTGTAGGTGCTCTTCAAATAATCAATGTCAGGAAATACAAAGAAAGGTGGAGCTACTGCTCCAGGTGAAAGGATACAAGAGAGGCATGACAACTGAATGCAGCTCTGGACCCAGAACTTTCTTTTACTACAAAGGATATTATTGGAACAATAGTGAAGTTAGAATAAGTTCTTAGACCAGATAATAGTATTATATCAGTATTAATTTCCTGATTTTGATGACTGTCATATAGTTAGAGAAGAGACTATCCCTGCTTTTAGTGTTTAGCGCTTAGGGGTATCATGTCTGCAACTGACTATCAAGCAGCTCATAATAAAAAACACATCGAAGCTGGGCTTGGTGGCTCAGCCTGTAATCCCGCGCCTTTGGGAGGCTGAGGTGAGTGGACTGCCTGAGCCCACGGGTTCGAGACCCGCCTGGGCAGCGAGACCTCATCTCTACAATAAATCAAAAAATAAGCCGGGCATGGTAGAACATGCCTGCAATTCCGGCTGCTTGGAGGGCTGAGGCGGAAGGATCGCTGGAGCCCAGCAGGTCGAGGCTGCGGTGGCCGGGAGCGGCCACTGCACTCCAGTCTGGGTGACAGAGTGAGACTCCAACTCAAAAAAAAAAAAACAAACACATCGATGGGTGAATAGATAGATAGGTGGGTGGATGGGTGAATGAGAGGATGGGTGGGTAGATAGATAAGCTAAAGACAAACAGGCAGACAAGCAAATGTGGTGAAACTTTAACTTTTGGGGAATAACTTGATGAACAATACATAAGACTTCTTCGTACTATTTTTGTAACCTTCCTGTAAGTCTGAAATTGTGTCAAAATTAAAAGCTAAAGAAAAACAAAGCAGTCTCTAAAACTCTGAAGTACATAGAAACAAATGAACATAACTCCATACTGACTTGATACAGCCATAAAGAAGGGAAAAACTCTTGCAAGTGTTCAGAAAACATCATAATTTGTACTTCAACAGTGGGACATACCCAAAGGACAAAAGAACTAGAAACAAATACAAACTGTATTTAGTAATCTTGTGGTATTTTATTCTGAGCCTGTGTGTATTATCATGGGATAAAAAAATGAGTAATGCTAGTGGCACTCACTGAGAACCAGGATTTCAGCACACAAGAAAGATACACTAAAAGGCTGATGAAGTTAAACAGAAACCCAGGAGTTTAGATGTGAATTCCAAGAGAATTATCTGCACGCACTCATAAAGAACTAGCCCTGTCCACCAAGAAGGTCAAGACGCCATGACCAACCAGCAGCAATAAGTGTTCTAGGATCCTTACACAGTGTGTAAATATCACTTTTCACCAATAGGAAACAGGTCTTTTTTGAAAAATAGCTAATTCCAGGACTTGGGCAGGAAATGTTTGAGACAAGCTTGGAATGTCTTGTCACATAGAAAAGCAAGGAATTTCTCAGAGACAACTGGGTTGTGTCAAGAGGATTCAAGCCAAGCAAAGGAGGCAGAACTATTTGAGCATCAATCAGATAATAACCACAATGATTAAAACATGTCAGATATGTTTAAATCCATGATCTCATGATAATACCAAAAAAAAAAAAAAAACACACACACACACAGAAGGTCAACACCCTCATTGGTGGACAGCCTTCAGTAGAGGATTCAACTCACTATTTTGAAAACCAGAAAAAAATGGAGGGGGTGGATTCAAGCATGCACCCTGCTTTTTCCATATGAACCATATCTCAGAATAACCAAACAGTAGACAAAGAGAAGCTTGTTCTCAGAAATGTGTCAGTTAATAAATCGAGAAAGAATGACAGATGTAGAAAATGACATTTTGCAACCTCTAATGAAACGATGGCTCTAAGCAATAATAATGATCAAAGTCGTTAACATTAAAGAGAGGCTGCTGTCACAGATACACACCTCACCAATAGTGAAGGGATCCTTTCCCATAGGTCAACCAAATTCCAAGTCTACTGAGGTGTGGGAAGTCCAGGGGACAGAGGACCATGTTAGGCCATGTGTTAAATCCACCAAGAGGCCATAAGCAGAGTGCAGAATGGAGACTCCACCTAGCAGATGACCTGGACAACCTGGGACAAAAAGAGTAACGCAGAGAGAGCCTGCAGGTTAGAGAGTAGAAAGATATACCAGCCAACCACAACACAGAGACCTTATCTGGTTGCTGATTCCAAGAGAGCTGCAAAAAAAATGTGAGATAATCAGGGAAGTTTGAGCTTATGTTAGATATCTGATGATATTAATGAAAAGCTGTTTGTTTTTTTTCTTTTAGTTGTGATAGCAGACTCATAGCTTTTGTGTTTCAAACATGCTGCACTACCAACTAAAATATTTACAGATGAAATGCTAGGATGCTTGCTGGGATTTGCCCCAAGCATCGGCTGGTGGGAGGGGTGGGGGAGGGCTATAGAAGCCAGCCTGGTGCGCAAGTGATTCACCTTGAAGCAGAGGGTGGGCTTCAAAAAGACAGGCCAGGCCAGGTGCAGTGGCTCAGCTTGTAATCCCAGCACTTTGGGAGGCTGAGGCAAGAGGACTGCCTAAGCACGGGGTTCAAGACTAGCCTGGGTATCTTGGTGATTCCTCGTCTCTACAATAAATCACAAAAACTAGCTGGGCGTGGTAGTAGTGTGCATCTGTAGTTCCAGCTACTTAGAAGACTAAGGCAGAGGGATCACCTGAGCCCAGCAGGTCGAGACTACAGTGGTTGTGAGCATGCCACTGCACTCCTGTCTGGGAGACAAGACTAAGACTCTAACTCAAAAAAAAAAAAAAAAAAGACAGGCCCATAACACTTTTTGCTCTCTTTCTATATATACTTGAAATTGTCCATAACTAAAAATGAATGCCCATAATCACCACACCATAGACTATTAAAGTTGAACTCTACACTCACTTTATGAGCTACCAAGGAGTAAAACGAGACACTCCTTTGGCAACACTGAGGACAGAATCACAAGTGCTGGTCCAAGGACCCCCACAATGGTGTTCTGTGGCTGGGTGGCCTCTTTTCCTTATGCATGCCCTCAGCCCCAGAGGCACCCCTGTGGGTTCCACCATCTTCATTTTGCATCTTAATTCCCACCCATCACAAAGCGGCTGTGAGCAGACAGGCGTGCCATTAATGCTGTGTGCCTGTTTCCCATCCATTCTGCCCAGTAACCCCTTTTCTCCTAGATGCCTCCCTGTGCTCCTGGCCAGGACTCCCTGTTAGATGCCCTGCATTGAGAGCACCTGCTCTGTGAAAGTGAAACATTGACCGCCTCCCCACCAAAAACCATCAATATTCGACCACTCGGACCCACAAAAAGGTAATTCATGAGGTTCAGTTGGATGCTGAGGCAGCATCTTATGGCTGCCGACTTGATTAGTATCTGTCCAACTATGCTCTCCAAGTCTCCCAGAACACCCTCCATACAGCAGGCCTCAGTCAGAGATTGTAGCTACCCAGAGCCACCCAGGGGACACCTCCATTCACGAAGACCCGGAAAACCCAGCAAAGCCTCCACTCAGGTTGGCTAAGGTCATCACAAGCAGCAGACAGCAGGACTGTAATCAGGAGGGTCAATCACCATCAGCAGCCTGGCAGCCCAGTCCCTCAGCCTGCACCATGGCAACCAAAGACTCATGGGGAGACCAAGTCACTCCATGGCATGGCCAGGGTGTTATCACCAGAGCTGCCCTCAGTACCACTGGTATGTCTAGTCCTCAGGGGCCCAAAAAAGCTGTTGGAGTATGAACAGAAATGAAAATGTACACACTCACACACAGTTAACTACTACTGCACACACACACACACACACACACACACACACACACACGGATTAGCTACCGCCATACATACACACACACACACACACACACACACACACACACACACACACACACACACACAGTTAACTATGCTGTCTACACACACACACAGTTTATTGCCATAGACACACCCACAAACACAAGGTTCACATCATTCTTGGGCCAGTTACTGAGTGAACCCACAGAGCCATATGGACTAACCTTCGACTCTCAAGCATCACATGAATGCAGACACACACAAGCCAGGCGCCCAGCCCCCTGAGCCTCAGAGATGGCAGGCAGAAGCCCTAGGAGGATCGCAACCTCTGCTATCCCCTTGGCCTCACAGCAGGAGGGCAAGGCCCAGCTTCTCGTGGTCCACTCAATGGAAGAGGCAAGGACTTTATTAAAAAGTGGACAGACTTGATTTTTCCCTACCACTGGCATCTGGTCAGTCAGGAAAACCAGTATCTACACTAAAATGGACAAGCTACATCCAACTCATATTCACTGAGTGCTTTCCTATGCAGTCCCTGGGTCAGCAAGAAGAAAGTCAGACTTTCTGTGAGATTCAGAGATCCCAGCCCAAGTCTTTGAGGCACAACCAGTGTAGATGCCAGTGACCAAGGACAGAGAATCAGGATGATAACCCTTCTAGCAAAGGCACTGACCCAGAGCATCAAGAGAGGCTCTAGCTAAGCATGACATCCAAAAGTGAGTTGACCTGCCCGCCCAGGTCCTAAGCCTCTGCCCATGGCAAAGGTCTCCCCACAACTGAGGGCCCCTTCCCCCGGGGCCTAGGCACTGCTCTGTGTAGTTCAGAAGTGATTGGCTCTGGGCACACAGAGGTGAAGCTAGTTTTTTCCTAATTTATTTTTTTCCTAATAATAGCACTTTTACCACAGTGTCATGAAAACATGTGTCATGCAGCACGGTCACTCGTGTGGACCTTGGGGCTTATCTGCCTGGCTTACTGGTAAGTGTCCCCTCACTAGTCAGAGGATTTCACCTCAAGGCAGAGGGACTTCAGTTAACTTTCTGTGCCTCCATTTCCCCATCAGTACAACAGGGAGGATACAGATAAGGAGTGAGGATTAGACATTATGTCAAATGGGGTCACATCTGCAAAGAAACCACAGGTCCTTCCAGAACGATCTCTGCTATTCTCACTACCCCAGAGGTCAAATCCCCAGCCAGCCAGGAAGACTTGGCCAAGGCCAGTGGACATGAGACTCCAATGTCTCCCCTTCCTTCTTGATATGCAGACCAAACAGAACAAACATAAGATGTCAGAGTCCCTCATAAAACTCTGACAAATTCTGAGCTACCCACTAAGAATACAAATACAAGGGACCAATTCACTAAGACTACCAAAATGTCCTCAGAACATTTCATTCCTGCCCACAGGAGACTCTCCTTTAACCCACAGGGGAAAGACCACCAACATCAAAAAATTGCAAGTGCTGGGTTCAGCAGAGCAGCAAGTGGAGGCTTGGACTCGGAGGCCAAGGCTGTGTGGAGACTTCTAAGCCCAAAGGGCCACTCTGGGGCCACAGATGTCCCTATCCACACGTCCAGGGACAGTGCTGTCATCGGTCTTCATCAACCCAAGCTCTTGAGCAAGACAGCATCCCCCATCTCAGCCACCACCCCTGGACATTTCCTGCCCTTCCACACATTTTCTAATACTCACGTAAGAAGTGCTTTTCCAGTAAGGCGATTTCCAGATGACCTTTGATCTCATTCAGTCGATCAAACTCTGTTCGGTTAAAGTCCTGGACTCCTGTGGCCATGATGAGGGTCCCTGGACCAGCCTAGAAGAAAATTACCAAGAGCTCAGGGGAAGCCGCCTCAAGCACCCTGTGTCTGTACCAATTGGTTCTTTCAGAGGGGCCTGAAGGCCTCAAGACAGAGCAGTGGTGGCATCCAAAAGGGACCAGCTGCTGCAGCCTCCGGAACACCAGCACAGCTCAACAGGCAGCCAAAGTGACAGGGGCCTTGGACCCATATCCACTCCAGCTTCCTCTACTGGTGGAAGGGACATCTCAGACAACATAGACAGCCTCGGAACCCCCATGAGGTCGACTTTAAGAAATATTTTTAAAATTAAGACTGGATGAGTGATGCTAAACCTCTTGATGGTCATGGTCCTGACCTTACGCTGCAGAGAGAAGAAAATCTTGGAAAATGTGCTGGCCACTGTGCCCAGTCAGCCATGCCAGAGCCAGGCCCTTACACCTGAGCAGAGGCCAGAGGGCACCTCTACCTGCTACGCTAAGTAAACTGGAAAAAATGGCTCCTGGGCAGGTGAGGTCTGTGAGAACCGAGGCGAGCAAATGCCAACAGTGGCCTCAGCCTGTCTGCTCCATGAAGAACTAATTAAACCACCACTCACTGCCTCTGCGAACCAGGGCAGGCTCCAGTTACAGGCCACCACTGCCCCCTGCCAGGAGCCCTGGGGCTGGGCACAGTCAACTGATGGGAGGGAAAGAAGAGAGGCCCAGTCCAGCACAGCCAGGCCTGCCATACCGGACATTCACAAAGTAGCCCTCCACAACCACACTCCGCCTTGGCCCTAGTGAGGAATGGCACACAAGTGCTCTACCACACAACAGCGGGAATTTCCCTGCCTGAATCCCAGAGCCCCTCCTCCGGGGCTAGGAAAGGGGATATGTGGCTTGGATAGGGCTCACCCAGAGCAGCTCTGCAACTGCTCTGGTCTGCACTGAGGCTGCAGTCCAGGAAGAAGGTACAGACATCAGGAACCCTCTAGCACTGGCTGCCCTGTCCTGGTCACCTGACTTCCTGCGCTTTCAGCTACTACTCTGGCTACTGGGCTGGATATCCAGGCTGAGTCTATCCATCCCCACTCCAAGCCTGGTCAAGGCAGTACAGGGAGACTTGGGGGTGAACTGAAGACAGTATAATTCTACCTTATGGGTGCCACTTGGGGTCAGTCCCCACACCAACGAAACAGACACGAAACACTTGTTCCAGCAGGCCAGCATAGCCTGGTTGCTGGGAGCCCGCAAGTGCCTGCCCATGAGGACAGAAATTCCAAAAGGGCCCTGGGGAGGTCATGCAACCCCACCTGCATCCAGCTACAGAACAGCAAGCGGACTTTGGTCTGGGCTCCAGGCTGACCCAGAAGCTCTCGACACAGATGCTGGGCCAGACTCAGGGTCTCAGCTCTAAGCCACAGGACAGACCTGAGTCTAAAAATCTGTGCAAAGATGACTCCAACACAGCCAGGCAGCTTAGAAAAGATTTACCCGAACGGTCAGCAGCCTGGGAGCAGTGCCGGCCCCACCCCAGGCACAGCCACAAGGACGCATTGCAAAACCTGCAGCCAGAACCCCTCACACTCACCCTGCGGCTGTTTGTCATCAGTCCTTGTCTTTGACATAGACCCTGGCATGTTTCAGACAGAAAATTAACATGGCTGGGATCACCTGGTGGGTGGGGGTTAGGGCATGGAGGACATGGCCCCACTGGACAGGAATCGCCAGGGGTGGTGATGGCTGTACATGGAGGATACATGGGCTCCCCATACACTGATCTCTAGTTTAAGTGTGCTGTTTGTTTTGAACATTTTCTATTAACATTTTTTAAAAATTGAGCTAACATTTGCCCCAACAATCCCACTCCAGGGAATATACCCAGAAGAACATAAATTGTTCTACCAAAAAGACACCTGCATGCATACATTTACTGCAGCACTATTTACAATAGCAAAAACAAGGAACCAACCCAGATGCCCATGGAAGGTGGACAAGATAAAGAAAACGTGGTACATATACACAATGAGATCCTCGGCAGCCATAAAGAAGAGCAAAATCGTGTCCTTTCAGCAACATGGATGCAGCTGGAGACCATCATTTTAAGTAAACTAACACAAATAGAAAACTAAATACCATATGTTCTTACTCATAAGTGGGCACTGAACACTAGGCGTGCGGGCACAAAGGTAGAAACAACAGACATTGGGCACTACTAAAGGAGGGAGGGATGGAGGGGGGAAAAGGGGCACACAACCACCCCTTGGTATCATGCCCACTACTGAGAAAGAGGGCTTGCTAGAAGCCCAAACCTTGCCTTTATGTAATTTACTTATGTAGCAAATTCTCACATGCAACCCACAGCTCTAAAATAAATTTTTAAAAAATTTTTTTATCACAAACACAGAAACCGTGGGCCACAATGTTACCTGCTTGCCCAGACCCACTTACCCCTATGCACCTGGGCAGCTCTGAGCCCCCTGACCGATGACCCAGGCTTGCATCTAGCTCCCGATTTTCCCTCTTCTCATCCCCACCCACCCTCCCAAGTAGCTGGGTGTACCCTCTGCCCCTTCACCACATCTGCCTCAGACTTGTATTAGGACATGCACATCAATTTCTTTATCTGTCTCTCCTTCCCTGGGCCTCATATCCATGTAGCTTAAGGAAGCTTCTCTCCATTTTCCTTACATTTGAGTCAAACATGGCCACCCTGCCCACAGTCATGGTAAGGCAAGACCCGAGACAGGAATGTGCCTGTGTGGAGGAGAAGGTCATAAATGTTGAGCTGAAATGAGACCTGGCCATAGGGGCACCTCTGCAACCACCCTCCCCCACCCCCTGCAGGGCCTGCCTTCAAGAGAGCATTTAAAAAACATTTCACTTACTCTTTCTGTTTACAACGTCTCCTTGCAGATGCAGAGAACAAGTGCCTTATTTGAGGACCACAGGCCTGCTGAGAGCCCAGGCACCAGGTGGTAACCCAGCTGAGCCAGGACAGAGGGTGGCCCAGGAGTGGACATGGACCATGCAGGATGATTGGTGCCCAGCCTGGGAGACGTCCAGAGCTTATTATAAACTTTCTAACCCAGAAGGCGGCATAAGCAAGAACCAAGGGCACCAGGTACCACCCCCACAATGAGAACAGAAAACACCCCCCATGCAGCCAGGCCCCAGATAAACTGCCAAGTCCACCTCTACGTGCACCCCCATGGACACCCTCCCAGTGTCTCTCCCCACAGCAGATTCTTCCTGGGATGTTCTCAAGTGATGTGGGAGGAAGAAGGTCCTGTTCCTTTTGGTGACAAGGCAAGGCATCCTGAGAAGCCAGCAGCCTCGGCCTCCACCAACTGGAGACTCCAGTGTGCAGCAACAAAGACACCAACTCACAGAGGAAGGCAGAGCAGAAGCCAGAGCCCCCATGAGCCAGGTACAGGCTTCGTTTGCTGAAGTCCATATCACGTAACCCCTGAAAACAGTCCCCAAACAGCCATATCCAGAGGAAGAAAGTAGGGTACAGTCACCCTACAGTCAGGGGCAAAGCAAGAATGTGCATTTGTGTGACCTCATTCCAAGCCCCACCCTTTACTATTCAGGATGGGGGTACCCCCCTAGGGAGGACAGGAAAGCAATTCACACTTTAAACTGCTCTAATCCCACAGGAAACGTCCCAGTGCCCCAACTCAAAACAGTACCCACCTGTGACTAGGGAACAATGTAGGTACTGGGGGGAGGGCGGGGAGGGCGAGGAGGGCTGGAGGGTCCCCGGGAGCAGGCACAGGCAGGCACAGGAGGGGTGAAGGGAGCAGAGAGAGGGGTCCGACAGCCTCAGGGCCCTGTGCTTAACCACCCAGGGCCTGTTTCCTTATGTGCCTAAAAGGTTGACGACCCCCGGAAACCACCTCCCTGGGCTGTGATGTGAGTAGACACTCCAGCACGCCCCACATCCCACATAGTGTGGCAGGTGGCAGAGACCCAAATGGGGCAGTGCTGGCCATCCGGCTTCTGTAGAGCCTGTGGCAATGGCACGTTTTCAGGGAGGCCTGAGGAAACTGGGCTCGATGGTGCTGCTCTATTCCCGGCGCATCAGCCTGGGCAGGGCTGGTTCCAGGAGACTGAGGAATGGGAAAGAAGCTCGGAGGCTCCCCATCTGCCTCTGCCCACTCAGTCCTGCAAATAAACATGTTCCTCCTCTCCCTTTCCCCACCTCGAAGGGGTGGGGGGGGCGCACAACAAACACATGGCCAAAGGCGAGAGGCCCGCCCAGAAAGGCAACTCTGCCTTGGTTCCAAGGCAGAATATTCAGCTCTGCTACTCCAGCAACCTCCCCCATCAAACAAAGTGGTGCGTTACTTGGTTGACTCCGCAACTGTCAAACACATTAATCCCTGTCCTCAGATGGTTATTCCAGGTGCCTGGGTCTGAGAGGACCCAGACCTAAGGGTTTCTACCCAGTCCTGAGGATTCAGTAGAAGAAGGGCAGCAACTCGGCTGGGAGCGACCTGGACATCAGGGCAGTAAGGACCAGCTCTGCGGGAGCTCACCAGCTGGCCGAGGGTCCCCGACAGGGATACAAGGCCCTGGGGTGCTGCTCAAGAATTCAGGATCTGAATCTCTCTGCAAACCCCTTGGGTTCCTCCAGCTGACCCCTTTTCAGATTTAAAGAGGAGGAACCCTGAGATGGGAGTCAGAGGCCTGGACTCAGGACACTGAATGAGCAGGGTCACCCATACCGCAGCATTGCCACTATAATGCCAGAGTGGACCTGGCCATTTCTCGTTTCTTCCAGTGTTTCCAGAACCACTTCCTCCAACTTCTGCCCCAAGTGAAATCTGCAGCCCTTTCGGGAGAGAGAGGGCTGGGTCATCTGGGGACTCTCTTCCATCTCCTGCTCTTTGAGGTGTCTATCCCTCTGCCTCTTCATTGTGGGAGGGGTCACCCCAGCCAGACGCTGCCTGCAACTCTAAGAACTCTGGTGTCCACTTCCTCCTTGCCACCTCTCCTTCAGGCCTGATAGTGACCACACAGACCCTGTCCCTTCTACCTTTACCAGCCCTGCCCAGCTCAGTACCTGTCCCCCAGCCACACCCTAACCTAAACATCACCCCAGATTGCTGCACTCCCTGTGCACCTGCCTCATGGGTTCCCCAAGCCCACCCCAGCATCCACCCCTCCCTTGCCTCCCTTCCCAATTGGTTCTGGATTCTACCCTCAACCACTTTGCCCCAGGACATAAATAGAGAGCCTATGGAAAAGGAAACAGGAGTGAACCTTAACATGCCACACAGTGCACGAACCTTGAGGATATTATGCTCAATGAGAAGACCCAGACACAAAAGGACAAACACTGTGAGGTTCCACTCATATGAGGTCCCCAGAGGAGTCAAATTCACAGAGCCAGAAAGTAGAATGGAGGAGGCCAGGGGCTGGGCGAGAGGAATGGGGGAGTCATTGTTTAATGGGGACAGGATTTCAGTTTGGGAAGAAGTAGTTCTGGAGATGGGTGGTGGTGACCGTTGTACAATTGTGTGCATGTACTGAAGCCATTGAACTGTGCACTTATAGTAGAAATGGCAAATCGTATGCTACATGTCGTTTACCACAATAAATAAAATACAAAGAAATGAAGCCTAAACCATGTAAAGATGACCAAGTTCTCTCATGATAAAAGCCATGCAAACTGAAGCCACTCGGCGCTGCTATTTTATCCCTCAGGTAGGCACACAGAAAAGCTGAGAGTATCCATGTGGGAGACAAGGACATGGGCATGCAGGCCCTCTCGGGGGCCAAGGAGTACTCACCATAGACCCCATAGGATTCAACCAGGGGACAGCCACCAGGACAACAAAAACAGATACACTGAGCCCAGCACTTCCACCCAAGGGTGATGTGGCCCACGGGAGCAGCAGATGCGAGAGTCCAGAGCTCCTGTGCATCCCTCAGGGGGGACAGGTTAGGTGAAGCAATGCACACCCCACAGTGGGATCCTGAGCTTCCGCAAAGAATAAGGCTACTCAATCCCCTCTCAAAGAGATCACAGAGCGCGAGGAGGGAGACGGTCCAGGGCAGCCCTGTCACAAACCAGCTCCCATCTGAGCCCTAATAGTCAGGGAAACCTTCAGATAACGCCGGTGGGATGGGAAGATGGTGTGGCCGCTGTGGGAGACAGCATGGTGCTTCCTCAGAAAGTGGAACAGCAGGTCACCACACGACTCAGCAAGGCCACATCAAAACACATTCAAGCCAGGTGTGGTAGCTCAAGCCTGTAATCCCAGCACTTTGGGAAGCTGAGGTGAGAGGATTGCCTGAGCCCACAGGTTCGAGACCAGCCTAAGCAACTTTGTAAGACCTCATCTCTACAATAAATCAAAAAAATTAGCCGGGCATGGTAGCGCGTGTCTGTAGTTCTGGATACTTGGAAAGCTGAGGCAGAAGGATCGCCTGAGTCCAGCAGTTCAACGCTGGGATGGCTGTGAGCATACCATTGCACTCCAGCCTAGGAGACGGAGTGAGACTCCAACTCAAAAAAAAAAAAACACGTTCACACAATAACTTGTTCATGGATGTCCAGCCTCATTCATCACAGGCAAAGAGCGGAGAAACAACCCATGGATGGATGGATAAATGAAACACGGCCTCTCTATACAGTGGAATATTACTCTGTCATAAACAGGAAGAAAGCACTGACACATGCTACAGCAGGGGTGAACCCTGCCTCCATTACGTCAAGTGAAAGCCAGTCATGAAAGGCCACATGTTAAATGGTTCTCCTCAAATGAAATATCCACTTTAAGCAAACACTGTGAGGTTCTACTCATGAGGTCTCCAGAGGAGCAGAAAGTAGACTGGTGGTTGGCAGGGGCAAAGGGTAGAGGGAACTGGGGAGTGTCTACTAAAAGAAACAGGGTCTCTTTTGGATTACTCAAAAACTGACTCCAGTTATGGTCACACAACTGTGACTACGAGGGAGGACTTCCCAAAAAAGGAATTTATTTATACAAAATTTGTCTATTCTTACATATTTAAACTTCAGTCACCTTCAAAGTACTCTCCATTTGATGCAATATACCTATTAAGACTTTTTTTCCACTGCTTAAAATAGTTTTTGAACTTGAAATTTTGATGTCTTTTAGTGCTTCTGTCAGTTTTTATTTCACCTCTTCCACACTGGCAAAAGGTTTCCCTTTGACGATTTCTTTCATCCAGGGAAACAAAAAAAAAAAGCCACTTGGGGCGAAATCAGGTAAACAGGGATGGTGGGACACGGGGGTCATGCTATTTGAGGTCAAAAACTGTTGAACATCAGCACAGTATGGGCAACTGCACTGTCATGGTGGAAGATCCGGTCACTTATTTGCCATAACTCAGACATTTCTTCTGCATGACAGCCTCTCATAACAAGGCTAGCTGGTACACTGATGCTGATAGGTTCCTAGAATACTTACCTAGTGGGGAAAGCCTCTACTACAAGGGACCTGCACTTCAAAAAAGATAATTCCAGGGTTCTTTTGGGTCCCCCTTCATATGCCAGAAAGCCCAGAATTGCACACTTTAAATGGGTGAACTGTATGCTGTGTGGGTACACTTCATTAAAGCCGTTATAAAACCAACTCCCAAGGCCCGTGCTTGAGCCTAGGTCTCAGATGTCCCTGAAGGCTGCACAAAGGAGGAAACACTGTACCTCTAGGAAAGGGTAAGGAGGGGTTAGGAGGGGTAGGGCATCTTCTGCACACCCCCACCTAGGGGGCCTTGTGAGCATGACCTCAGAGCAGGGTCTACATACTACAAGAATGAGGCTTTACAAAGGGGGGCCAGAACCAGGAGAAGGGTTTTGTGAATCAATCAATATTTCATGGTCATCAATAATTACAACTACCTGCACGCTAAGAATGAGGGAGAAGCCGGCCATGCACTTTTCACGTCTTATCGCATTTAATCCTCAAAGCAGGCCTAAGAGGTAGACACGATTACATTCTCTTTTAAAACTGAGGACCCTGAGGTTCAGGTCAAAGTTAGACAGTTAAACAGCTCAGCCTTGTCTCTCTATGGTCATTGCCCGAGCTGGCATTCAACAGGATGCCATACCAGGGCCCTTTTCTTCCACATTAGGAATTTCCCATGATTTCTGGTGTCGAGTCCCTGCAATTGTTTCCCTCTCCAGTCACTCAACTGCTGCAAGGAAGGAAAGCCCAGGTCCATGGGCTGAACTTGTCCCAGTCTCTGAAGCATTAGGCCCGTCCTTATTCAACATGTCATCCTAAGGACCCTTTCACCTCACAGACTGTCACCTGAACATCAAAGCTGGTCCAGACAATGGCCTGCTTTTCCTATGACTGCCCCCCACCCATCCAACCAGCACCACACCCTGCCATACCCCAGTATCATCCCCTAGTTCCTTCTACCTCCTCCAGGAACCTACATTCTTCAGATGGTCTGCCCCAGGTGAAGACCTCTCCCCATGATCCTTCAGCCTCACCTCCTGCTGCTCCAACCAGACCTGCACCTGCAACCTTGGACCTGATCTCCTCTGCCCTGGCCTTCCAGCTTACCCACCGGGGCATGCCCTAAAAACCACAGCACATTCTGGAGCCATGGCACTCCCTAGATCACAGCACACCCAGGGACTATGGTACTCCCCAGGACCATGGCACACCCTGGGACAGGTCCTCACCCTGTAACAGCCTGGCAAGCAAAACTATCTAAAGGCAGGACATTGAACCAAAGACCCAGAATGGATGCTTATGAGCACTCATACTCCCTCCACTCAATGGTCACAGAAACCTGGCCTAGCAGAGCATGGCAGTGGGCAGGGCATAGTCCCAGGGGCACAGCCACACCCCAGACCTCTGCCCAAACCTCGTCATCCACCAACACCAAAGTACCATGCCTGCCATGTCCCTCCTCGCCTCATCCCATGTGGCACACAGCCCCTACACTAGTCAGTCCCAGACCCTACCAGCAGGACAGTCCCGACTGTGCCACCAGCTGTACATAGAGACTGTCTCCAGCAGGAGGCCCTGGGCCCAGGTTGGCTGGTTGGACCATCAAAGGAGGGGAAAGTACCAGGTGCCAGGCAGCGAACTCTTCTACAGCACCCAAGATCTGCACAACTACTAGATGGGCAGGTCCTCCCAGACCAACTCCCGGTAGCTGGTCCTAGAGACCCTCTGCCCCACCCCCCGCTCTCATTCCCTGCCCCACTCCCACGTCAGACACACACATACACTCAGGCAGGAGGGCCCAGTTCCAGGTGGAGTTCGGGTCTCTACCTAGAAAGCACCTGGAACAAAGTGGCTGCCATATAGCCCTGGCTAGACAGATGGATGGATAAGGTAGGAGTCAGGAGAACAGCACAGTATCAGTATTTGTGTAGGGATCCCTGTAGCCCCTCCATGTTAGGCTCAGAACCATGTGGGTAGGGGGGTCTCACTCCTAACACACCCACCACATGTTCAACCCAAAAACCACCATCCTGGAATAATGGCCCAGAGCCCTCCACACCAGAGCCAGCCACAACTAGACAAGGCGCGGCTCTCTTGTCAGGGCAAGCCCGTTGCTCTGTGATACAACCTGCATGAGGCACACACCATACCAGAGTCCCTGCCCACCCCAGGCCAGCAGCTGGGGGACCAGCCATAGCCTTTGCCTGGGAACAGAGACCAACGTCAGGTAGGCCAGTTGCTCACCTCCCAGGAAACCGAGCAGCCCCCACCCCCTGATCGGGCAGTGCAGAATGAACTGTCCAGCTCTTAGGAAGCAGCAACAGTAAATTATTAATTCCTGCCAGGAGCAAACGCACAGTCACTGGCAAGAGCCAGCGCTCACAGGACACATCTGGAAAGAAAACTCGGTTCAGGGACTGGAAGGACAAACCAACAGGAAACCAAGCATGGTGTACATGCCCAGGGATGAGCCCAGTGACCATGCCTGTCTAGAGAAGGGGCCACAGAGAGCCCACCCCACCCCCACACTGTATGCCCCACCCCTACCCCACAGAATACAAACTTCTGCAAGGCAGAACCCACTCATGTCTGGTTCCCACCCGGGCCCCAGGACCTGGCTAAGGTGCTCAATGGATATTTGCTGCCCAAATGAAGAGCTCTCTGCCAACTGGCTCACACCCAGCCCTGACTCCACATGGGCTGCCACGGGCCCAGTCCAGCCTCAACCAGCTGCCAGGGATTGGAGGCATGCACCCTGGCATGGTCAGAAGATAAGCCAGCAGCTTCCAGATGGCACCATGCTCATGTCAATGCTCCCAGGGGACAAGCTGGGGCCTCAGTGTTGCTTTTGCATGAGAAGTTTACCAATCACCCAGAAAAACCAATGAGGAAGACAAAGAAATCAGCCACTAGATAAGCGCCTGGTACAAAAAAGGCTGGATGTGGGGTGAGTTGTTCCCTTCGGGAGTCTGCAGTGGGCAGTGGGGCAGGCGAGAAAGGCAACAAGGCCCCATCTGTCTCTAACTAGCATGGGTCGGACACGAATCTGCCTCAGTCCACACTCAGCGTGGCCCCCTGAGGACTGAGGAAAATACCTCCAGTCCACACCAAGGGACAAAGAAGCCAGGACATTCCCAGGTAGGCATACTCACAGGGTCCCTCAGCTCCTCACTGTCCCGGGGCGAGGTCCGAGGTATCTTCAGGGGTATTTCGTCTCCGCATTCAGTGTCCGAGGCATTTGGAGACTCTGCTAGATCGAGGAAGTCATCTCTCTTGTGACCTCTGAACCTGATTTTGTCCAGCCTCCTTAGCATGTTCAGCACTGAGCTCCTCTGCTTTACCTTAACATGACGGTCGGGGTCCCTAGAAGAGAGAGAGGGAGAGGGAGGCATGGTCACTTGCCTGCTCGCCACCTGTAGCTTTGAGAGCACCATCCCTCCCACACACACTCCTAGGCCCCATGACCGAGTACCTGTGTTCAGGGAGAGGCCAGTCTAAGGTTTTCAAAGAAAACCCTGATCCACAGACCCTCACATTGCACCCGCCAGGTCACCCCACCCTGGTTGGGCCTGGTCAGCTGCTGAGCTCCTTCTGCCTCCTCCCAAAGCAAGTCCCCTGGCTACCAACAGGCAGAAGGAAGCCAAGGTTCTCAGCCTGGGTCACCGGGGTGGCACAGAGACCCGAGATCAGGAGGAACACTGAGATGAGAAGGGGAAAGGAGGGCCTATCTCACACAAAAGCTCCGTAACAAACTGCCAAGAACGCAGTGGAAGTGACATCTACATGCACTGCAGCCAAGACCTGGAAACTGCAGGGTGCACGGCATCAGGAATGCCTCAACAGACTCCCTCGTGGACCTAATGAGACCTCACGTCCCACCTGCTCCACCTGGCCCTGGCTCCCAGGGACTTTGCCCACACTGTTCCGTCTGCCTAAAACATGTTCCTACTCGCTGTCCAACTGGGCTCAGTCTTCAAGGTACGGCTCAGGCCTCACTTCCTCTGAGAGAAACCTTCCCAGAGATAGCACAGTCAGTCAGGCACTCGGCACTGGCTGTGCCTCCCGTCTCAAATCTAGCCTGGAGTGGCAGAAGCAGAGGTCTGGTACAGGTCACACAAGATGAGACTCACTGTGTGCTGCATGGAAGATGTGTAAATTCACACACGCACGCGCACCAAAGGATGGATTTGCCATAATGTACCTGCTTGCCATGTCTCTACCCCAACTAGGTGGGAACACCAAGGCACCCCCAAATCCCAGGGGCAGAGTAAGTGGCCCACAGGAAAGGATGGCCAGGTAGGGAGGGGCCACCTCGGCTCCAGCCACAGCCCTGCTCACAGAGCTCCATGACAGGGGCTGCTCTTCCTACAAACCCCAGCCCCAACTTGTGCAGGACAACCTGGGGCCCTGCAGAAGGGCCGCTCCGTGCACATCTGGGTTCAAAGCCTGTCCTGCCGCTTACCAGCTTTCTGAGCCTGCTGAGCTGCAGTTTTCACCCCAGAAACGGCAATGATACCAGTGAGGCAAAGTGTTCTGAGCATTCAGGATGATACATATCAACTGGGCCTGGGCACAAGGACAGACGGACGGAGAGTAAGCCCAGTTGGGATGCTTCCGGGCAAAGCATAGAGGGGAAGAGAGCCTCCTGCTTGGGGCAGCGCAGGCACAAAAGCACTCAAATGACAATTAAATCCAGTTGAGATGTGCCCGACAGCAGCCCTGACATGCCTGCCCTGCCCTTCAAGGCCCCTCCATCTCCTTGGCATCATGGCTCCTGGCAAGCAGTCCTACTAACAGGAGGGACCTCGAGACCTCAGTTAGAATGTTCCAGAACTTGGTCTGAGCCACACAGCAGTTGAGTCTCAACAAACTTAAAAACATAACAAACCAAAAGAAAAGAGAACCCAGTACTTATCAAATCTCTAGAGAGCATATGATGGTCTGTATTACGAGACTAAAAAATAAAACCACAAAGTAAAAAGGTCTAACAGCCTTCAAGTCCTCACTTGTTGAAAAGTTAAAAAAAAATTTTAAATATGCAATGAAATGGGGAATACAGGTAGCAAAAAGGATATATGAAGGATTCCTATCTTTGTTCCAAGACAGTTTGAATAAATAGGGAAAAATGGTAAGACCACCTCTCAATTCGTGCAAAAACCTCCAACTTCACTAGAAAGGAAGCAAAGTTAACCAGGACAGCAGAACACCAGGAACCGTAAACACAACAGGTACCCTTTGAACCAGCCATCCCTCCTCTTGCACTACGCAGGATCCTGGGATCCAATCCAAGATGCACAGAAGGCCTGGCTCAGGGAAATGTGTCACCCACCGCCCACTGAGATGGGCAGGGAAGAAGAAAGTCCCAGTGGAGGACTCACACAGGATGCCGTCCTTGGAAAGAGACAAAGGCACTACAAAATGTGACCTGCCCTTGGCCACCGTTGCAGCAAACAGGTATGTGAAGAGATGCAGGCTCTACAGGCAAGCAGGTATGTGAAGAGATGCAGGCTCTACAGGGCCCTGCCCGGGGTGGTCTCTAACAAGTCTCTTGCCTTTTCTTCCCAAATGTTTTATGATGGTAAGACGCACATCACAGAAAACGGATCAACTTCCCCATTTTTTTTTTTTTTTTGAGTTGGAGTCTCACTCTGTCGCCCAGACTAGAGTGCAGTGGCCGCGTCCGGCCACCGCAGCCTCGACCTGCTGGGCTCCAGCGATCCTTCCGCATCAGCCTTCCAAGTAGCTGGAACTACAGGTGTGTGCTACCACGCCCGGCTAATTTTTGATTTATTGTAGAGATGAGGTCTCGCCTGCCCAGGCGGGTCTCGAACCAGTGGGCTCAGGCAATCCACTCACCTCAGCCTCCCAAAGGCGCGGGATTACAGGCTGAGCCACCGAGCCCGGCACTTCCCCATTTTTAAGTGTTCTAACTACATCCCCAGAACTCTTTATCTTATAATCTTATAATCTGAAACCCAACCCCCCGAATCCACACCCAAGCTCACTGAACAATAACTCCCCATTCCTCCTTCCCCTAGCCCCTGGTAACCACCATTCCGACTGCTTTTAATGCAAAAAGATAAGAATGACCTGGGTAGGGGAAGTGTAGCAACATAAAACCTACTTCCTTCCATTCTCAAAAAACCCCAGTTTTTGGGCTGTGTATAGAATTCTAGGCTGAAGAGGGTGCCCTTGTCAGGGATGCTCACATTCCCTGAGGCTGGGGCCGCCTTCCTTCCCAATCAGCTCTGGCAAGCAAATGAGGCTGCAGCAGGAGAGGGGACAAAGGCGCTGAGTGTCCCGCCTGCCACCATCAGAATGCAACACGCGCCCCCACCGCAGCACCCAGCTACTCGCCGACCCGTTCTCCCAGCCACTGGCTCAGCCCCAAACCCAGGGGCCCCTGCTAGGCTGCTCACAGCAGCCTGAGGGAAGGGGTCCACGTGTGTAGCCTACCTGCGCAAGGGGGACCCAGAGGGCCCACTCCCACGCCCTCCTTACCCAAACTCCTTGGGTTCCTCAAAAGGACAGACTCTTCAGCTGCAGTCAGTTAAGGATCCAACTCCACATTACCAACCATGCCACCAAGGATGGGTACAGGCTGTAGTTTCCCCCCGGGCCTGCGCCAGGGAGAGATGACACCTTCCACATCCACAATGGCACCCTCTGTGCCAGGTTGCAGGGTGTCCCACACCACACCAGAACAATATCATCTCAATGACATCCTATTTCCAAGTAAGGTCACATTCACAGGTTCCAGGTGGGCATGAATTTTGGGGGATACCGTTCACCCCAGAACATGTCCAACTTACAGATGCAGAAACTGAGGATGAGACCGAGGAATGTCTACACAGTGACCACAGCTCCAGGGCTGGACCTCAGACCAGGCCAGTGTCTCTTGACACTGTCTCACCTACATCTCACCTGCATCTTCTGTCCCAGTACTTGCTATCACGTGTCCCCCCCGCCAGCCCCCTCCAGCCCTCCCTACTTCTAGCTGTGCTCCCTGGCACACACACAGTCCTTTGGAGGAAGTCCAATCCCTCAGCCTGCAGTCTGGCTGATCTCCCCAGGGCCCGCCCCTCCACCCGCACCCACAAGCCCACCCTGGGTAGCCTAGGGTCCCCTGCCATTCCGAGCCACACTGGCCTCTCAGATTGGCCTCTCTTCCTCTGTCATGTCAAGTTCTGCACTGATGCTGAGGGCAAACCTTGCTGAGCTTCCTGAGAGAGGAAATGGCTCCTTTCCATGCTGACTCCTCTGGTGAGGCGGGATCCTCGGGGGGGCCTCCACCCCTTCACTGGACCCCTCTCCACGCTGTACCAGTAGGTCTAGCTGGACCAACCAACCTTCTGGAGGGGAGCCTGCCTTTCTCTTGGCTCCAGAAAAGCACATGATACCTGGGACCCACTGCCCCTCATAGACAGCAGCATCTCACCCAAGGTGGTGGCTTCTGCTCAGAGCAGGATCGGCCATGCCCTCTGTCCCCACCGCCCTCATACCTCCATCTGAAAACACTCCTTGGCTGTGGCTACTCCAGACCCGGCTCTAGAACCAGGGCGTGCTGCAAGGATCCAGTCACCATATGCCTCTGAGAGCCACTTGACACCTGCAAGCACAGAGAGGGTGGCACCTGCAGCCCAGGAGCCTCGAGGACCTGGATCCTGTGCTCCAGAGCAGGGCAGCGCCAGGCCAGATCTGGGCCTCTCTCTGCAAGCGGTCCAGTCAGCTAGCCCTGGAGCACAAAAGCACGCTGCTTTGGAAACCCGCTGAATTGCTTCTGGACACACAAAGGCAGCAGTGTCTAGGGAACCTTGGACTTGGAAACCACAAAGGACTTTATTTCCCCTTCCTCAGTCCAAGATTAAAAAAAAAAAAAAAAAGTGGTTCCTGGTCTCTGGTGCTGGCCCTGGGCCACATCTCCTTTACACCATCTCCCTGGCTGAAGGTTCTTTCTGAGCTCTGGATCCACGACCCCACAGTCAGACAACCCCTAAGCCAGCGCCTGGCTGCCACCGCGTCCTTTATCCCCTTATTATCCAGTGGCTGTCCCACCAATCCCCAGATAAACAGTGTCCGCTTTCCCACAGCCCTGGCTTCTAAACAATATCCCTGGGGGACTCATGAATGTTAAGCAAGACCTGCATGTCTCCCCCTACCCCCACCACAGTGGCACTATGCCAAACCTCACTCCTCTGGGGAAGATAGCCGCCTAAAGTGGTCAGAAAGGCCTGGGATCAAGGTTAGACCAGCAGATGGACCATGAACCAGGCCAGCTGGAGGGATGTGAGGATGAAGTAATTGGCAGATTCCAAGGCTTTGCATGGTGAGCAGGAGGGCCAGGGAGGGCGTCAACTAAGGCCTGATTCTAATGTGTACCCCACACCTACACCAGGCACTCACACAGCCACACATTACCTCCCTAATTGCTCCATGCAGGAAGAGGCCTGAGGATCCCAATACACACTTTACTCCACAGGCCTGTATGGACCCCTGAGACTGCTGACCCTGCCCCAATCCTGCCTGATCTTGGCCACTGTCGTTCCAACATCAGACGTAGGAGTTTAGCTCACACCTGATGATATGTGGGTTTCCCCAAATCCGAGACCTGTCCAGGAGCCGCCTCCCTCACCCTAGACTCACACCTGTCCTGCCAGGCTGGGCACAGTCAGTGGGACTCCAAGTGCTCCTCATGTCACTACCCCAGGCTTTCAACTCAGTGCCCGACCTGACCTTCCTGCAGGCTCTGAGCTGGTTTGTCCGTTGTCTGCTAGATGTCTCACCAGTGTCTCCTCCATGTCACGCTGGCACAGAGCTCCGGCACAGAGCTCCAGCACAGAGCTTGATGGCATCGTGTACACCAGTCACTAGGGGCAAAACCTTCCAAGGGCCCTTGATCGTCTCATTCCTCATTCTGCAGTACCTCCAGACCAGGTCACACATCTGTCCATTTCCATGGCCCCCAACCCATCCTGGTCCAGGCAGCCACCGGGTCTAACAGAGTCTTCTCCAGACCCTGCTACGTCCCTGCAGAACCCTCCTAGGGCTTCCCCTGCCGCTGGACAGATGCAGCATTTCACCTGCCATGCTTATCACCCCATTTCCCCCCCAGACTCAGCTTCAGCCCTGCTGAAACCTGAAACCCCCCAGCCATCACATCTGCTCCTACTGCAGGGACTGGCAGGTTTGGTTCAGGAATGTCTCCCATCTGCTCCCTCTCCTCCAAGTGTTGACCGCGTTCATTCCACCATCCTGTGTGGTTGGATTTGAAGTCCTTGGAGTGGGCTGATCACTCCCCTTGTTTATGATTTGTGCCCCTAGCCCTCCCCAGTGAGAACACACACTCCCTGATGGTGGGGGCCTCCCTGGGGTGGGGCATATATGACTCAAACTCCCAGTGGGCTCTGCTTTCCAGGTGATGCCCAGGCAGGTGTGAGCTGCAGAGGCCAGGGTCTCCCTTAGCAGACCATAGCACATGGGGGGCAGTGACAAACACTTGTGCAGAGAGTAAGAGATCAATGCGCAAAGGCCGGGCCTCAGCCGAGGCCCTGCTCTGCCTTCCCTTGCTAGGGTGGCCCAGGAGAGCCAGTCAGAAAGACTGAGAGGGCTGGAAGGGGCCTGTGTAAGTGTACTTCCTCCTCTGTATAACCGGGCTCCTGTGGGGCCTCAACTCAGAGCACCCATCGGCTTGGGTCCCCCACCACAGGCTGTGCAGAGATTTCCTTCAGCGGAGATTCAAGACAGACATCAGGAACTTTGCCCTTGGACCCTGCCCAAGCATGTGAGGTCCCCAAATCTGCAAAAACTTAACTCCAAGGCTTCAACCAGCTGGGGTGTTTCTCCAGCAAGAGGCTTGAATTTCTTTCCCTGGTGCAGCATCTTTAGGGGCTTTGGGGCATGCAGAGGTCAGGCTAAAGCCCCCTGCGGGAGAAACTGAGCTTTCTGCATTGTAACAGGAAAGTCACCCAGGGGGCTGCAGAGCAGGCACGGAGCAGAGCAGACCCTGGGGTGCTAATGCCAGCTCGAGGTACCACCCGCTCTGCCACCCTTGTCAGGGTGGCCCAGGAGAACCAGTCGGAAGGACTGAGAGTGCTGGGAGGGGCCTATGTGAGCCTCCACTTCCTCCTCTGTGTACTGGGATCCTGCAGGGCCTAGGGAGGAAGGAGCCAGTGAATGTTTCACGACGGCCCCGGGGAAACCTATATACATAGACATATGTCCCATGTTCATTCTATACAGCACACATTTATGAATAATAACAAAATATGCAACATTCTTTCCCATAAACTCTGGAGAGCCATGGTTTTCACAGAATGCTTTCATTAATCTGTGCTCAACGCCTGTATCCACAGCCAACCCATGGCCACAGTCGAGAACCAGCCCAACAGGGTGCTGGCTGGTGTTCTACTGACATTAACAAACCACAACAAAGGTGATAAAGAACTTTGCTTGTCAGTCTATGACATGAGATGTTTTCTTGCTGAAATGGGTGATGATTTCCTAATGGCAGAATGCTCTCATAATGCTTTTACACCATTTGCATGTAGTGAACGCTACAGACACCCCATGACTTGAAGTTTAATCTGCAAATGTCCCCCATCACGTGCATAAGTCTGGACAATCAACAAAATGAGGAGTGAGGCCCTGAGTTGTGGCATTTGCCCACAGCCATGATGTAAGTGCCCCTACCCTGGCCACGCCATCATCACGTAGTGTTTCCACCACACAGACACAGCAGACCCAAATCACCTCAGAGCCCACACAATAGTGACATGCAGTAAAATAATTCAGAAACGATGAGTTTTAAATATTTAATATCTTTGTTTTCAAGATAACATATCTCATTTTATGTATGTACTTTCATTTTATTAATGGCCAACTCACAAAATTCCTAAAAACAGCAATCAGCTCTTGGAAAACAGTATAAGTCAACTCATAGATCCCACTGCCAGGGTCAGTAAACAACAGCATCCTCTCGTTCACCCGCCTCCCTCCCTGGCAGGTTCAGGGGCAGATGCGTGAAATAGGAGCTATGGTCTCCATGCAAAATGAGAGTTCCTGAAAGGCCCAAAGGGGTCAAAGCCAGTGCTGGGGAGCAGGAACCAGAGAGCCATGCCTGTGGGGGACAGGGGTGCCCAAGGAATGCTGGACCTAAACCTCTGGAGGCAGGACCATTGCTGACTCGGGGGCCAGTGGCCTGGCTGCTGTCCTGGCACCCTGCCCTCAGCACCACGGCGGGTCCCCATAGGAGGTGTCAGGACCTCCCTGGTCTCCAGGATATTGCCCAGGTCATTTGCTCTGTCTGAGATGGCTTTCCCAGTCAGCCTGGCCTGAGTGGCTCCCACCCTCAGTCGTGTCACCCTGCCCAGGGAATCCACAGCCACTGTTATATCATCACACACCCCTGCGGCTGAGGGGCAGGTAAGAGGGTACTCGCCTGTTGGGGTCAGGGGTTGCATCCTAGCCCTCTGGGCCTCCAGTACCAGGCAGGGCTGACCCACATCTGCTCCAACAGCCCTAAGCACCGCAGGGAGTTGGCCTTGTGCTGAGAATCCCACCTGCTGGTCTTGAGTAAGGCGGGTCTGTGGGCAACAGCAGCCTGAAGCCAGTCCCTGGGGGCCTGCAACCTCATGACTTCAGACAGGAGCCCCTACTCAGAGGGCTGTTGAGGATTACATGAAATAGCACAGGAAGGAATCCGCCGCATGCCCAAGTCAGCAGCAGTAACAACAGTAAAACCACAGACCCCACTTTCCAAAAATGTTCAACAAATCACCTAAGCACTGGGACACTGTGGACACACCAGCATCCTGCAGGCGTGAGAAGCCAGGGTGAGAGGTTCCAAGACCAGCCATGAGCAGACACGCAAGCCAAGGGTCTGCAGGTGGGACAGGAAGGGCCTGTGGGTGAGCGGGGCTGCAGGCAGCAGAAAGCAGGTACCCTGACGCCTGAAATGCAACGGGGGTTCTCGGAGGCCCTGAGAAGCAGAAGGCCATGTTAGGGAAGGTACAGAGATCACCAAGGCTCGTCCTTGTCCCAGCTGAGGCCCAACATGGCCCATACCCTCGGACTCCATTCCTGGACCGGCCCCAAAGGGTTGAGAGTGAGGTTCCTTGAGCCAGGCTGCCCTGGTCAAGCCAAGTCCTCCCTAAGCTTCAGTTTGCTGGTCTTTAAGCGGGGTAGAAGGAGTACCTGGCACAAGGGTGAGCTCTGCCTGCCTGAGGCCTATCTACAGGTGAACTGGGCCTCGTCCAGGATCACACCCACATGGGCCCTGAGAAGAAGTCCCAGGCAGGCACAGGCCCATGGCACCTACTATGGAGCATTCTCGGGACCCAGCACTGCCCTCTCCCTTCCCCCTGGTCTCCTATGCGCCCAAAGCCAGCTCGGGGACCTGAAACTCCTGATACCACCATGCCAAAGACACCACCCAAATCTTGGTCCACAGCAAAGCAACCATGGTCAGGAAATCACAGTAACAATAGCAATAACAGTACCACCACTATTTCCATCCACAACCTGGAAGGACAGCTTCTGTGTCATAAGCCTTTCTTGAAAGATATACAACAGGATGAAAGGGCAAGAGTGACAAACTCCTGCAACTGCCCATCTCCCCATGCCAGGTCTCAGTCTGCTCTGGTCACAATGCTGAGAGGGAGAACTATTGTTACACCAACTGACAAATAGGAAAACTGAGGCTCAGGGAGGCAGGGTAAGAGAAGTGGCACAATAGGAATATTAACTGACTCCACTAGACTTCACGGCCTCAGTTTGCTTCAACCCTAGGACAGCCCCAGAGGCACCAGCCACCTCATCCTCCCCAGCATATGCCTCTAATAATGCATCCGTCATACGGTATCACAGTTCACAAGCTCTTCTGCCTACAAACCTAAGTGGAGAGCCTGGCTGAATGATCACACAGATGTTTATTTAAACAAAATGAAGCTAGTAAGAAGACCTAAACTTTCGGAGAGGGTAGGCAGGCAAAAACCTCTGTGTTGTAAATGCACATAAACCAAGCAACAAGAACACACACAAGAATTCATTTCTAGTGGAAGCACTCTTTATCAACGCTTTCCATCTCTCTTAGCAACCAGGACTTGGGAAGACCCAGCCAATGAGGCAGCTGGAAAGAAGCCCCTTCCGGATTCCCTGGATTCATCATGTCTTCCTGCACTGCCCTCGTCCCAGCTCCTGAAAGCTGAATGCTGTCTGAAAACAGCTGCTCCCCAAATGTGCTTCGGCACCAAAGACCTTTAAAGAGGGAATGTGCAGGAAGCCGCGCGAGCAAGACTTAGCAAACCTGTTCTGTACAAAGCCAGGCGGTAAACACGTTAGGGCTGGTGGGCCATCCAGCCTCTGTACAACTTCCAACTCTCCTGTAGTGCGAAATGGGTACGTCCATGTGCCAATAAAACACTTACAACAATGGGCGGAAACAGGTGGCAGGGGGCAGGGCCTGAGGCCATAAACACCTCGCAGAACAAGAACGCTCAGACAGGGCCCTGTATTTAACCCATTCACAGACCAAAAGGGACCTCAGCCCTCACTAAGAACTTGGGTCTTGTTTTTGGTGGCCTGAACATTGCACACTGGTGCAAGTGCCTTGTCATCCATCAGGGCCACATAAGGAAAGGGGTAAAGGATGAGGTGTTGTCCCTGGTGAGGGTGGAACAGCCTGGGCAGGCTCCAAGTTCCTGGGGCTAGAAGAATCTCATTAAGGAATTCCACGTCCACCCTTTTGTCCCACCTAGGCCATAAGCTGGGGGGCTTTTTTCCACCATCCCAGGCTCCACCCAAGGCAGGGGAGTCAGCAAGGAGGGTGTGACCATCAGAGGCACTGGAAGAGAGCCGGCTCTGGACAGTCACCAACAGAAGGACTTGTTAATACCTAGAGGCAGCTGGACCACCCCTTAGGTTTCAGGGAGGTGCCCTTTACTCTCCTCCTACAAACCAACAACACAATGAAGACTGTGAAATCAGGAGCCAGCCCTGAGTGCTGCTTCCTGCCTGGAGAATCCCGATCCATCCTCTCCAAGAGGCCAGGCCTATCAGGACTCTCCCACAAAAACCAAGCCATGGGATACTTACAAGCCCAACAAGGTGCACTGTAAAACAACACACAGCCACAAGACAGGGGGCCAGGGTCCTGCTTGCCTGGCAACAGGACCACCCGATGCCAAGCTGGCTGCAAAGAACCACAACCAGGGCCTGATGGGCCACTCAGCAGTCCTCAATTTATGCTTCTCCTGCAAAACTCAAGGCCAGTGAACAAGAAAAAATATTTTAAAAGCAAAATCAACACCCCTCAAGGTTTACTTCGCACCTGCCAGCTCTGGGATGCTCCCATAGTCCAGTCTTACAGGGGAGTCTCCCGAAAGGCCTAGAAAGAGGTAAGCTCTGACGGACGACCAGACAAGTAACGTGTAGGTGCTCATGAACACGTTTCTGCTGTGGGCCGGAGAGTGCACAGGACTACCAAGGGATAGTTCACCATCGGGTAGGTACCAGGTGAAAGGGCATGATGAAGTGGACATTGAGTCTGAGAGCTGGAGCAATGCACATCCAGGAACAACATTAATGACCAAGCCATTCATCGAGTGTTTAATGAGAACCTACTACATGTCAGTGGGAGCAGACCAGGCCATGGTAGGGCACCCTGGCCACTGGCTAGAGGCGGAAATACCGGTCAGGAAGTTGCAGTGAGGCAGAGGAGTGAGGGTAGAGCACAGGACCTAGTACAGGTGCTGGAAACGGAGCCAAGTGGGCAAATCAGGATTCATCCGAGGAGGAGCCAGAGGCAGGGATCACTGACTAACTGACACTCCCTTCACATTTTTTTTTTGAGTTGGAGTCTCACTCTGGAGCCCAGACTGGAGTGCAGCGGCCGCTCCTGGCCACCGCAGCCTCAACCTGCTGGGATCCGGCGATCCTTCCACCTCATTCTTCCAAGGAGCTGGAACTACAGGCGCGCGCTACCACGCCCGGCTAATTTTTTGATTTATTGTAGAGATGAGGTCTCATCAAGTTGCCCAGGCGGGTCTCAAACCCGCAGGCTCAGGCAATCCACTCACCTCGGTCTCCCAAGGCACAGGATTACAGGCTGAGCCACCGAGCCCGACTTCCCCCTTCACGTTAATTGTACTAACACCCATGATTAAATGGGGACAAGCACCTGCTTGATGTGTCTCAGGTCTCACCTCATCTAATCCTCACACACCAGACTGTAGGTAACTGGGCTCCTGGCTCCACCAAGCCTGTCTCCGGGCAGGCAGGTATTAAGAACTCAATAACTATTAGCTGCTATGATTATGATCCTCAAAGAGATGAGATGACTGAGGCTTAGGAAGGGATATCACAGCCATGACGAGGTGGAAGATGGGAGTCCAAAGCTTCACTGCTCCTGCCTGCCCACCAGACCCAGCCGGGATACCAGAGGCACCAGCCTATCAAAAGTATTTGTCTCTGTTCTCAGGCAAACGCTCTGGCCTGGTTTCCAGCATCCACAGCCAGGGAGGGTAAACCACAGACACATGGGGGTCGTGGAAAACAGTATGGCGGATCCTTAGAAAATCAACAGAATCACCATATGACCCAGCAATCCTACTTTTGGGTGTATATCCAAAAAAAACAAAAGCCGGGACTCCAACTTTCGGTTGTACACCCATGTTCATGGCAGCACTGTACACCCATGTTCATGGCAGCACTGCTCACAGTAGACAGACGGTGCATACTTGTACACCCATGTTCATGGCAGCACTGCTCACAGTAGACAGACGGTGGAAACAACTCAAGCATCCATTCAAATGGCTAATGAGCACATGCAAAGATACCCCATGGCATTAGTCATCAGGGGAACACAAATCAAAACCACAATGAGCTGCCACTTCACACCTATTAGGACGGCTACGATTAAAAAAAAATCGGAAAACAACAAGTGTGGGAGTGGATTTAGAGAAATCAGAACCTTTGTGCACTGTTAGTGGGAACGGAAAAGGTGCAGCTGTTATGGAAAACAGTACTTAGGTTACGTAGTTTTCTCAAAAAATTAAAAATGAAAATACTGTATGACCAGGAGCAGTGGCTCACACCTATAATCCTAGCACTTTGGGAGGCCAAGGTGAGAGGACTGCCTGAGCCCATGGGTTCGAGACCAGCCTGGGAAACTTGGCAAGACCTCATCTCTATAATAAATCAAAAAAGTAGCCGGGAGTGGTAGTGCATGCCTGTAGCTCCAGTCACGTGGAAGGCTGAAGTGGAAGGATCGCCTGAGCCCAGCAGGTTGAGGCTGTGGTGGCCGTGAGCAGTGTGCCACCACTCTCCAGCCTGGGCAACAGAGTGAGACTCCCATACAAGGAAAAAAAAATACTATATGATCCAGCAATCCCACTTCTGGGTATACACAAAAGAATTGTAAGCAAATTCTTGAAGAGATATTTGCACACCCATATTCACAGCAGCATTATTCACAATAGCCAAAAGGTGGAAGTCACCCAAGGGTCCATGAATAGACTGACGGATAAACACGATGTGCTCTATCTACACAGTGGAATATGATTCAGCCTTAAAAAGGAAGGAAACTGACACATGTTATTACATGGATGAACCTTGAGGACATTATGCTAAGTGACATAAGCCATTAAATACTATGAGATTTCACTCATATGAGGTCCCTAGAGGAGTCAAAAGCATAGAGACAGAAAGTAGAATGGTGGTTGCCAGGGGCTGGGGAAGGGTATGGGGAGTTCGTGTTTAACAGGGACAGAGTTTCAGTTTGGGAAGATGAAAAAGTTCTGGAGATAGATGGTGGTGGTGGTTGCAGAACAGTGTGAATGTACTTAATGCCACTAGATGACACATTTAGAAATAGTTAAGATGGTAAATTTTATCATATATACACAGGGAGAACCAATCCTCTCTAAAATAACCTATAAATATAATATAATTCCTCTAAAAAAAAATAACAGATTTTTAGAAGAACCAAGTTCTTCTAAACTTCAACAAGTTGGATCTAAGGTTTATAAGGACAAAAAAGCCAAACAGCCAGGAAAATTCTGAAAAGCAAGATAGATGAGGGAAGGTCAGCCTAGCCACAAAATAAAATGTGACAGGTTGTACCTTTTTTTTTTTTTTTTTTTTAGTCAGGGTCTTACTCTGTCAACCAGGCTGAGGGTACGATCACAGCTCACCACAGCCTCAACCTCCTGTGCGCAGGCAATCCTTCTGCTGCAGCTTCCTGAGTAGCTGGGACTACAGACACACACCACCATGCCCGGCTTACGTTTTTTATTTTTTATAGAGATGAGGTCTTGCTAAGTGGCCCAGACTGGTCTTGAACGCCTGAGCTCAAGCGATTCTCCTGTCTCGGCTTCTCAAAGTGTGAGAACACAGGTGTGAGCCACTGCACGGGCTGGCTGGAACCTTTTTAAAAGTGTGTTCATGGTGCAGGGACAGATAGCAGTGCCAGGCAGCAGACTAGAAGGTATGGAAATAGACTTAGATCCAATTGTGATCAGGTGGCATTTCAATAGGAGAGGATGAAATAAATTATTCAACAAATGATGTTGGGACACCTGGGAAGCTACCTGGAAAATGATGGTGTTGGCTCACTACCTCACACCTTCCCAAAATAAATTCAAGATGGACCAAAGATTTGAATGTAGGATAAGGAAAACATTAAAATAGCAAAGGTGGTCATGGAGGGTTATTCATAACCTTGGCACTGGGCAAGGCCTTTCCAAGGGAAACATGAAACAATAAAAGAGAAGACAGATTACATTACAAACAAATTTCTGCAAGGCAAAAGCCTCCATAAGTAGTCAGAGATAAATGGTAATCTGGGGAAAAAATACTTCAACGCGTATCACAAAGGATTAATCTGCCTAACATTGATAAACAGCCCAGTAGAAAAATGGGCCAAAGATACAGTTTACAGAAAAGAAAAAACAAATAGATCTTCAACATGAAAAGATGATCAACCTTCACATAGAACAAGAGAAGTACAAATTAAAATTGCCCTGAGAAACCACTTTCCCTAAAGACAGGCAAAGAGGCTCAGTGTGGGCGTGGAGTCAGGGAAAATGGGGCTGGCCCTACTTGGAGAGGGGTGTGAAGGGTAATTTTGCAACATTCAGTAAAACTGACATTTCACTTCCAGGAATCTCTCCTCCCACAGGCACGAAGATGTAGGGGCAAGGTCATCTCCCTGTAGCACTGCTTTCCTTGCAGCAGCAAAAGAGGCTGGATGCACCTTCCATATCCACCACAGGGGACAACTACACAAAGGAACCTCACAACTCAACAAGGAGCGAGGACCCCCATGCATTGCCATGGAGAGCCCAGCACTGATGCACATTGCTTCTCACTATCGTGGGCCAGGTCATGTGTGTATTGGTTGGAAACGGGGAGGGGAAAAAAAGAAAAAGACAAATATGCCCCAGGGATGCCCAGGAAGGACCACAGGAAAGCCACTGAAACCATAAGAAGTGTCAAGAGTCTTTTGAATCCTGAATGTGTTAACTATTCCACAATAAACCAAATTTTAAAATTAAATAAAATGTCTTGACCAGGTTCAGTGGCTCAGCCTATAATCACAGCACTTTGGGAGGCCGAGGCAAATGAATTGCCTGAGCCCACGGTTCAAGACCAAGCTAGGCAACTTGGGGAGACCTCGTCTCAACAATAAAAATCAAAAATTAGCCGGGCGTGGTAGCACGCGCCTGTAGTTCCGGTTACTTGGAAGGCTGAGGCGGAAGGATCACCAGAGCCCAGCAGGTCGAGGCCAGGGTGGGCGTGAGCATACCACTGAACTCCAGCCTGGGCGACGGAATGAGATTCCAACTTAAAAAAAAAAAAAAACGTCTCAGAGCAAGGGTCTCACTCTGTTGTCCAGGCTGGAGTGCAGTGGCGCGATCACAGCTCACTGCAGCCTCCAGCTCTGGGGCTTAAGAGATCCTCCTGCCCCAGCTCCTTGAGTATATAGGACTACAGGTGCACACCACTGTGTCCAGCTAATTTTTTAAAATAAAATTAACATTTTAAAATAAAAGAAATAAGGATTTAAATAAAATAAAACAAAGAAAGTCCCAAAACACCCTCATTCTCATGGCAGAAAATCTTGCCTAAAGTCTAAACCAGAGGTTCTCAAATGGTGGCCCAGGGACCCCTGGGATTCCCAAGACCCTTTCAGGAGACCCACAAGGTCAACACTATTCTGGTAATAATCCTAAGACATTGTTAGACTTTTCCACACTTTCTCCCCAGCATTTCCAGGGCGTGATATGGCAGCAGACAAGTCACAAAAGTCGAGGTGACATCTGTCTTCTGTCAAGCCAGAAGCTGCAGAGAGCTACAAAATGTTGATGTCCCTCTTCGCTAATTATTTTTAAATAGTGATTTTAAAATATACATATATGCTATTTATGTTCACACGTAATGGATTTACAATTGCATATTTTATAAATTAATATTTTAATATCTTAGTCTTGAGATATTAAACCATCGACAGCAATAAATACAACCCACTACACAACAGCTCCTTGGTGAACTCAATAACTGAGGACCAGAAGGGGTCCCACAACCTGGGCTTGCACATCTGAGCAATGCACCTTGCTCTACTGTCATCACACCTGCCTCTGCTCTCTGATGCGCACCTGTGCACCTGCCTTCGTTTCCATCTCCCAGCATCCTTCTCCCTCTTTTGGTAGCGACCCCGTGCTCTCCACGGGGAATTATGCACCCCATTGTGAGGGGTTACCAACCCCACACTCTGTCTTGTGGCACGAATGACGTGACAGAGGGGAAGCAGAAGGAGATGTGATAGGGAAAGCAGCAACCAGAAGAAGCGGGGGAGGCCAGAGACCTGGCCTGAGCATCCCATGCAACTCCACACCCCAGGCCCTAAACCAGCAAATGCCCCCCTCTGACTAAGTAAGTCTGAGGTGGGCCCTCTCTCCCTTACGTGCCCTACATGCCGGGGCTTTGGGGAGACCCTCAACAGTGGCCCCACATCCTGCCACTAGAACAGGTAACAGCTCCATGTGACAACTACAGGAACTGGTCATAAGCCAGAGGCAGCATTCTCTCAAAGAATGGCACAAGTAAGCCGGGCTCGGTGGCTCAGCCTGTAATCCCGCGCCTTTGGGAGGCTGAGGTGAGTGGATTGCCTGAGCCCGCAGGTTCAAGACCCGCCTGGGCAACTTGGCGAGACCTCATCTCTACAATAGATCAAAATGAGCGGGGTGTGGCAGCGCGTGCCTGTAATTCCAGCTACTCGGAAGGCTGAGGCGGAAGGATTGCTGGAGCCCAGCAGGTCGAGGCTGCAGTGGCCGGGAGCGGCCACTGGAGCGGCCACTGCACTCCAGTCTGGGTGACAGAGTGAGACTCCAACTCAAAAAAAAAAGAATGGCACAAGTGTCATCAGCCTTAAGAAATCAAGGCATAAAACAATTGACTTCCAAAATGGACACTTTGGGAAGAACATTTTTAGGACTAAAGGTCTCCTCCACTCTCTGCAGGACCCTTTCACAAATCGTTTTGTAAGGACCAAGACTTCCTTAAGATCAGATTTGTAGTCACCCACTTTACAGATAATTCTACATGCAGAAAATGCCGCTGGTGGCAAGATACACCTGGGATTCTCACTGACTCACTAGGAAGGAGTCCCCATGTAGGGAAAGCATTCCAACGGTCACTTTCCAGCAAAAAAAAATAAAAATTTAAACACGACTTTGCCTCAGCTACCACAAACATGGCTGACTCCATGGGTGTGTGGGGCCTCCATGCTTTATGGAGTTGACTTGTAGAAGTGTTGCAATCTCCACCTCCCAGAAAAAATGAAGACTCTCATTCAATGCAGGTGGCTAGGTAATTTTGCACTAGGTAATTTTAATTCTTTAAAAAACAATATCTAAAATCACAACTATGAAAACAATGGCTCAATGTTTGAAAAGCCATGAGCCATCTCCATATTACATAATTAATAACGCGGATACTCTTAGGTATTATAAGTACTTTAGAGAAAAATCTAAATAAATAAATAAATCATGCAGCTACTCACACACACAGGTCCTGCCCATGCTCCAGGCAGCTCAACTGCAGAAATGTCTGGGCTCCCCACCCACCCCCACCTGTTGAAACCGGTCCCAAAAATGTACTTCTTGTGTGCCAGGGACTCTCTCAAGGTCTCGGGACGTCCTGATCTGACCCTCCATCTCAGTCACTGCCACTGTGATAAACAGTTCCCCAGGACCTCATCAACCTCCAGGGGAGGGTGCATGGTGCCGGGCTGGTGGGCACCACAGGCCACACAGCTAAGATCACATCCCCGCCCCCACCCCAGGCTCCTATCTCCAGCACTAACCTTTTCTCAAGCACGTCTCCCCTCACTCATGGCTCAAGCCCCATTCTCTCCTCTTACAGTCCCGGCCTGCAATCAGCTGCGCAGCTGATAAGGGCACTGTCCGGACAAGACCTGCTCAGTTCTCCTCCCTTTGCCCATACGGGTTTGCGGACTTGGCTTTCAGCAGCAGCTCCTGTTTCCCATATCAGGTATACTCGACCCTCTAGAAGCTTGGAGCTGCACCACAGGCCCCGTCCCCATCTGACCTTAAGGTCTGCCCCACCTTCTGAATGCTCTCCTGTCCCCAAACAGACCCGCGCACGACTCAACTAACCAGAATGCACTACCTAGAATCATTGATGAGCAAGGGATCCAGCAGTCAGCAAATCATACCAATAACCAGCATCGCATTTCTCCAAAGTAGGAGAGAAAGCAACTTAGAGGGTCCCAGGTCAGGACCCATCCTGGGCAATGTCTTGCAGCTTCCATAATTAGAATCCTCGGACAACGAACACCAAGGTGCAAGTGACAACTCCATCCTTCCCTCCTCCCACCCTCCAGCCTACAGCCATATCCCCTGACTAAACTTAGAGCAGTGAGAAGCCCAAACACCTCGCTAGAATGTTCATCAAACTTTCACCAAACAAAGGTCACCAATAAGGCGGGGCTTGGTGACTCAGCCTGTAATCCCAGCACTTTGGGAGGCTGAGACGAGTGGATTACCTGAGCTCACGGGTTCAAGACCAGCCCAGGCAACTTATCAAGATCTCATCTCTACAATAAATAAAAATTAGCCGGGAGTGGTAGCACACACCTGTAGTTCTGGCTACTTGGAAGGCTGAGGCGGAAGGACCACCAGAGCCCAGCAGGTCAACGCTGGGTTGGCCATGAGTGTGCCATGGCACTCCAGCCTGGGCGACAGAGTGAGACTCCAACTCGATTAAAAAAAAAAAAAAAAGGCCAGGCTCGGTGGCTCAGCCTGTAATCCCGCACTTTGGGATGCCGAGGTGAGTGGATTGCCCGAGTCCGCGGGTTCAAGACCCACCTGGGCAACTTGGCAAGACCTCATCTCTACAATAAATTTTAAAAAGAAAATTAGCCAGGCATGGTAGTGTGCGCCTGTAGTTCCAGCTACTTGGAAGTCTGAGTGGAAGGATTGCCGGAGCCAAGCAGGTTGAGGCTGCGGTGGCCGGAAGCGGCCACTGCACTCCAGTCTGGGCGACAGAGTGAGACTTCAACTCAAAAAAAAAAAAGGCCACCAATGCCAAACCCTAGTGGGCTAATAAATGCAACTTACCAGAGCATGCCAACTTCTACTGCATCCTAAAGAGAAGTTATACAAGCAAATAATCGTTTTTTTAAAATTCATATAAACTTGCCCCAGAACAGTAAATTGCAAATAAAACTGTTTTTGTTCTAATTAAAAACCATGCCAGAAAATCACCTGAAATGAGAGAGAAAGAGAAAGAAAAAGAGAAATATCACTCCATAAAGTTCCTCTGGATCTAAATAAGAGTACAACTCACCACATCATCTCATTCCCACACGTCTTTCAAGGCTTTAGATCATTTTCTCTTTGGAAGAACCCAACCTGTTTAACATTAAATTAAGGCAAACTCTCTTTAAAACTGCCTTCCTTTGCAACATGCCTTCTGCTGGGATGGACACATGGTGCGGAGAGAGAGCTGATCTGTGTGCTGGCTCCAAGGCCCACACCTGGCACCTGGGAAACTCCAGAAGCACAGGAAACCTCTCCCGCCTGCCGGAGCTACTCCACAGCCCTCCCAGCCAAGGGCCCAAAGGCCTGGGCACATATTCCCAGGGGAGGGCAGGACTCATCAAAAGCAGGACAGGCATGGAGACCTGGCTTAACCAGATGAGCAGGTTGACAGGCAGAGAAGGGTGGTTCCCCATCCCACCTGGGGATGGCAGCTGAGTCAATCCTGCAGACATCAAAGCTCTGCAGAGGAGGGGAGGTCTCAGTGAAAAAAGTCCCCAAGAGGACAAAGGAATGCTGCTTTTAAGATCTAATCTCCAAATTCCAAAAGGAAACAAATCCTGTCAGCTGGTTCAACTGAGAGACCATCCAAGGCCCTTGCCAAGTACACAACATCCCAGGAGGCACCAGCCCCCACTCACAGAGGGCACGGTGGCCTCAGTTCTGCGGCCAGATGGCCTGGCCCTATAGAAAAGGGTCACTGGTGACATCTATCATCCTGGCCACACTTAACACCTGTGGAAACTGATGACTACTGGCCTCATAAATATGACTTAGCCAGATAAGACTCCAAGGCCTGAACAGCACAAGTCAGAGGCCAGAGTCCCTCTTCACAGGGAGCAGGGAGCTGAGCCCAGCTAGTCCTTGTACTCGTGGCCAGTCCAGGCAGAAGCAGCAGAGAAACTGCAGAAGCAGCCCTCTGATCTCCCGTCATGGCACTGATCTGGAACTATGCACAAATGATTCCAACAATGCATCCACAAAGTGAATTTCCAGAGAGTAAATCTATCCTAATACAGTAGGTCAACACTTCCAGCAAGGACAGCGTCCAGGGTCTGGCTGGTGCCTCTCAACAGAACAGCAGACTCCTTTTAACCCTCTGCAGGTCCCCTTGACTGGCTCCTGCTCTTCCCCAGATGCCTGCCTCCTCAGCCTCCCTGGGCCAGCCCAGGAAGATGGTCAAGGTAGGGAAAGAGCACTGGATTGAAGGTCAGAGACCCAGAGGACCCTGCAACCTGGACAAGTTATGTATCACCCCCACACCTACCTGAAGGGATAGTCATCTGCCTGTGTGATCACCTGCCCATGCAGCCCAGGCTTCGTGGTTCTCTGCGTATTTGAATCTCAACCCTGTGACCAGCTGCAGAGATGCCCGCAATGACTCAGAGGGGGCTAGCCACTCCCAGGGGGTAGCTGGGAGTGGTCAAGGTATTAGGGCAGGAAGAAGGGTTTCCTATGGCTGCTCCCAGGGCTAACCATTACTGAGGGCTAAACTCTCTTGACAGGAGACTGTTTTCCCCTCAGAATTTAGAATTCTCCTACCTCTGGGCCCCCAGCATCCCTACTGACCACTGTGCCCAGTTCATCAGGGCATTACCTCACTTTCCCAGACGCAGGGCCAGCCCCATGGGCTGCAAGATGAGGGCCCTGTGGGTGAGGGGCACTTCATGTGGCACTAAAGGCAGATTCAGGACCCAGGACACTAAAGTTGGAAGAGGCATCTACCTCCAAAGACAGCCAAATACCTGTCCCGGCATCCAGGTTCCCCCCAAACATCTCTTGGACTGTCCAGAAACCTGAGGCATTGCAACCTGCTGCTGCTCACTTTCTATCTCTAGGTCATTTCCAAGTCTGCCATGATGGCTCGAAAACACGCCCCCCCCCCCGCCAGGTGCCTGTCCCTTGCTTCATTTCCCCAAACCGAAGTGTCTCTGAGACAAAGGGCAAGCTTTCCTGGGCCTGCTGGGACAGGACCCCCAATTCCCTTGCTGCTTGCCTCACGGCTAGACCACATGGTCTACAGGAGGTGGGCACAGTAATTACTGTACTGACTTCGCATTTCACCTAGAGCAGCAAAAGTACACCTGGTTCACATAAAAAAGTTCCAGATCTGAATGCACTGGTTATCAGCAGCACTAGCAGCAAACCATAGGGAACAAAAACGTGCTGGCCAGAGCCTCCTCCCAGCACCAGCTCCCTGCTCTGTGCCTTCTGTCTCAGGGCTTGCAGGTATCCAACCTTCCCTTTTACTCCCAGGAGATGCTGCCTCACCCAGGACCAGAACAGACACAGTCTTCACCTCCAGCCCAGACCTTCTGTGCCCTGCTAGGGCCTACTGTCCTGAGTCCAAGCTGTACTTACTCCTGGACATCTCTATACCTGCAGCTTCCTGAAACACCTGTCTTCCCTGAGGTTATTCCCCCAGAGGCCATTCCCCCAGAGGCCCCTCACCACTCACAAGCAACACCCCTTCCTCTACAGAGGGTCCTTGTCAGGGTCTGGAAACTCCCTCCAACCCAGCTCTCCTCTGGCCACTGCCCCCACCCCATGTCCTTCATCCCAAGTTTCCCTGAACATGCCCGTTCCCACATACCTGGTCCCGCATACCTGTGCACTCTCATACCCGCCCTAGCCTAGAATGTCCTTTATCATTTCATACTCCACCCCACGCTGCCTGCCCTGACTACCTCTACCTGTCCTTCCACAAAAAGAGGGGTGCGGAGGATGGGCCCACCAGGCGTGTAACAGGTCCTGTGGACAGTGCTGCAATGAGTGACAATGTGGCACTGGGCCAGGGAAAGGTGTGTACAAGGAAAGCAAGAAAATGGGAACACTGGACACATGTATGGTATGTCCAGTGCACGTCTGGGGGTGAGAGACGGGTATCACCAAGGCCCTGGCTTCTGCTTAATGGTGAGCTTAAGGGTGCCCATTACATTATCAAAAATCACTAACAGACAAAAGAGGGCCATGCACGGACCAAAGATAGCAGCACAGACCCAAGTACTATAACTTATCCCATTCTATGCACCAGCGGCCCAAAAAATGAAAAGAGGAAGAAAAAGACTCAGCCTACAAGTTTCCCCCTTAGAAACCCACCCCGCAGTATAGACCCTGATACGAGAAGTCACTTAAGGCAACGCTGGCCCACCTAGGCCTGCATACCACAGGACTTGCCTCTGTGTGCCAGGTCCAGCAGGCTAGAGGCATTTGGAGAATATCTGCCAAATGGTCAAGAGCATTTGGATTGGATTCCCCTCCAATCGCATCCAGTGAAGGTGTCACATTTACTATCTCTAACGAGGGGAGCCTGCAGGCAAAATTCTGCTTAACTGGAGGTTCAGAGGGGAAAAAACTGGGCAGGGGAGAATCCAGCAATGGCTCGTCAGTCCTCAAAACCAGAATTTACGATGACTTTTTAAGCGTTTCAGAAGATTTACCTTTCTGCTGCTATTGGTAAAGAGACAAGGTCTGCAAACCAAATAACAGAGTCGACAAGGTTTCAATGGTACTTAAGCAAACATATTATTCTCAAACACTTGAGAACAGTGTAGATAAAATCAATTCCTTTTATGTTTTTGTTCACATGCCTTCTTTTTTGAAAGCCCACACGGAGAGTTCTAATTTAGGTTATCTTGGTGAACAAAAATAATCACGAAGTGGGGTTTATGTCTTCTAATTATATAGAATTTAGGACAAAATATTCATGTAAGTGATTCTGAAATACTTTATAAATAGGTCATATAGGCTCTCCTTATTGCCAAAATTATTTAAGCTCAATGCAGCAGAGTCCATTTCTCTACACAGAAGAACTGGCAACAAGGCAGAAGACAGCAGTTCCCTCCACGATGCCTGGCCCTTTCCATTGTGTTAGCTTTCCCCGCCATAGCTAACTGTAGAGTGCGGGGGGCAAGAGCACAGACCTTTCTGAAGGATGCAACCTGGGACTTCAGCAACGACTGTCAGCACCTACCTCGTGTAGCCCTGCTAAATTCCAGGTCCAGACCAACAAACTCCGATTTTCTGATGCAGCAGTAGTGCATTTTTTTGTCCCTAATGAGAGAATTTAAGATCAAAAGGAATTTCACAATCACACACTGAAACTGTCACTGAAAGGGAAGCAGTTTCCTGCCTTTCCAGCTGATTTTGTAAAAACTAGAAACTGCCATCATCCTCAGTTGTCCTCTGATAGTGCTGTGGACCCTTCCCCCAGTCTCACTGACCTCCTCCCACCCTCACCTGGGCCAGGCCCTAGCAGAACCCCTACTGCTCTCCCAGGTCTGGGTTTTTCCCCTCCCATCCCCCCACCAGGACACCAAATCGAGGCTAGTCACAAGCAACCAGAAGACACCAACTGATGAGAGTGTGCACAGCGGCAGCCCCAAGCCTGAGGCACAACATATCACATGAAAGTACCCCTTGGGATGGCACTCCTGGCCAGCCTCACCCTCGGGGCTCACGGAGTACTTGTTCATCCCACGCTTTCTCAGCTCTCTGCCAAAGGCCGGGCTTCCTGTAGTTCCAGGAAGACACAGAGACAGTGGAGGGAAAGGCGTAGGGACCCTGCCACCTCCAGTCCCCACCCACCATCCATCATCTCCCAATTTGCAACCAAAGCCTCCCACCACGGAGAATCAGAGCCAAGGATCATCCATGAGCCCCTTGGAGCTGTCACAGTCAGACTCTGGGCTCGGCCCCTCCCGACTCAGGGAGAAACCGAAGGCACGAGGCTGTTCAGGCTGCCCAATAGCTGGTATAGACATGGAGGGTGGGTCTCCGGCCTCCCAGACCAAGGCTCTCCTGACTGCCCAGGTCTCAGCCACCCAGGTCAACAGTGGCAGGATGCCACTGGACTCATCCAGCCTCAGTGCTCTCAAATGGGCCATGACCCATCCTGCAAGGCACTTGTGGAAATGAAAACAGGCGATGGGGTCTCCCTATCAACATACATGTACCAGGTGGCAGAAGGGTCACAGGGGAGAAGCTAAGTAGGGAGTCATGGGGGGAGCCTGACAGTCTGCAGTTGTAGAAAGGGTGTTGACAGCAGTTCTACGGGAACTTGCAGTTACAGGAGAGGACAGCAGCTACATCAGTCCTGGGGCAGGGCTGGCCCTAACATCCCAGTGATGCCACCCAACCCTTTCCACTGTCCCTAGCCATGGTTAACTGTAGAGTGCGGAGGGTAGGAACACATGTCTTTCTGAGGGATACAACCTGAGACTTCAGCAGGGGCTGAGGGAAAGGGAAATGGCTAGACTGCTGGGGGGTTTGGGCAGGGGGCCACAGTCCAGGCAGAGTGCACTGGGACCTCAGGGAGCCCACAAAGCAGGCGAGTCACTGAGAAATCCAAAGAGTAGTCTGGGTGAGAAGAGTCATGAGTGTACCCCGCAGGAGGATAATTGAGAAGACAGCATCGATCTTTTAAAGTACCTAAAAGAGTGTGCCCATGGGGTGACATCAGGACAGGGGCCCTGTGTGCAGTTGAGCTGGGACCTCTCACGTCCACTTACTCATCTACAAAGAATGATGCAGACCCTTCAGGGTCATGGCAGGGGTGGCAGCCACCCCCACATATCCCCTGGCACCAGCAGGTGTTCAGATAATAGAATGGCCCACTCACCCTCTCCCTGGGGCAGTGCTCCTGTGCCCCCAACCAGACCAGCCCACCACTGGACCGTCTGTCCTTGGGTCAAACGAGGTGAAGCTCCCCACATCCGAGACCCCTCCCACATCCAAGGCTCCTCCCATGTCCAGGACCCCCCCCGCATCCAGGGTTCCCCCCATACCCAGGGGTCTGCCCATGACCAGGGCTTGCTTCCTTTAATGAGACTCCAGGAAGGCTTTCAGGAAGGCAGCATCAACTGGAGAAACAAGGACATCCCCACAAGGTCTCTTGGTTCCAGAAGGATCCTTCCTGCAGCACCAGCAAGCTGGGATGCTCCTCTCACAGTTACTGAGTAAGCACCTGCCAGGTACCCAGCCCTCTGTCCAGTGAGATAGTTACTAGCCATGGCCACTGCCAGGGGTCAGCACTTCACAAACGGCACCTCAAATGCTTCCAAGAACTCTGCTGTGGACCTCACTTTGGAGGGGAGGAAAGGACTCTGGGAGAGGCTCGGTCACCAGCCCAGACCCCACAGCTACAACATTAACCTAGGGGAAGAAATGCTTCGGCCTGGTCCACATCCCAGCTCTGCCCAGCCCTGACCGACTCCAGTGGTCACATGGGTAGACCTCATGTAGAAGGAATCTGACAAAGGACCCCAGAGGATGGGAGAGGGGAGGCCTGGGTAGGAAGACAGAGGAAAGAGCAGGCACCCCGCAGCTCTGGGAACACCAGCCACCCTGGCCTTCCCACCCTGGAGCCTCTTAAGATCACTGATTCTCCAAAGACAGCAGTTGCCAGTCTGGCTAGGGCTGAAAGAGATCAGGGGTGGGGCCTTTTAAAAGCTTAGAAAGTGGTTGGCCAGAGGCCACAGCTACCCTTTTTTTGCCTCTGTAGTGCCTGGCCCACCCCACAGACATCAGTATAAAAGGGCCCTTGCCATGGAGGGCGTTCCTGAGAACCAGCGAGCCCGCCCCTATCAACAGAGAACACAGTAGGCCTGCCACCTTCCTGCCCTTGCCTGGTGTTTGCTGCCTGGATGGATGAAAAGGGACAATGGTAGAGGGAGGCGGTGAGGCTGACCTCGGCTCTGTCCCTGCTGACCCACGGGCTCCTCACCCTTCAAGTGGGTGGTGGTGCTGCCAGTCACCAGGGTTACCTGGCCCCATTCCCTCTCCCCCAAGCATCTGGTAGCAGATACGGGTTGCTGGAGCTGATCCCCCAGGACCACCTATCTTGAGAGCCACAATTCTAAATGCTGGGCTTAGAGAGAGAAGCTCCGACCACCCAGGTGGAACCCAGTGTGGCCTGGCCTCTCGAACCCCAGAGGTTCTTGCCTAGACACCACCCACTCCCTCCCTTCCTGTGCTCCTCCTGGCCAAGCTCTGACCCCCTTGTCCCCCAGAGTTTTTGCCACCAGTCCTAGGATGTGAGTGAGTGAGGGCATGACCCACAGACAGTCTGCCCAGAGCAGGGAGGAGCAGGAAGCCCCCGATGCCCCTCCCCCATCCTCAGCACCATGCTCTCTGGCTCAGCCCCGATGCCTAGGCTTCTGACGGTTGACTCATGTTTCACTTCCTCTCCGCCAAACATCTGCCGAGACCTCCACCGTAGGGCAGGCTGGGTTCTATGGGCCAGCAATGCCCACTAGTAAATTCCACTCTTTTAAATTCTACCTCGGTCCAGCCCCTCTGGTTCCCTTCACTCCACACCTCTCTTGCTTATGCACGCATGTATTCTCTTTTACACACACACACACACACACACACACACAAACACACACACACACACACACACACACACACACACACACACACACACGATTCCTCCTGATCTCCACTTTTTGATGGAGCACTTCTGCAGCATCCACCCATCTCCCTAAGCAGTGGATGTTGAACAAAATATTGACTTTCTTCCTGAACTGGGATCTGCTGAGGATGCCTGTTCTGTGATCAATATGACAGGATGGAACAGAGCCTCATCCACTGACCCCCATCCAGCCCGCTTTCATGTGCTCCCCCCCCCACCACCACTCCTGTCAGACTCCAAAAATCCCCCTGGTTGGAACAAGAGCAGGGCCACAGAAACCAGGCACTGAACACAAGATGGGTGCTGACACCACACAAGACCCCAAAGGGGCCTCCACCTCCCAGAGATGACCAGGGCAAGTGTCACTCTAGACAGCTGGGCTTTCGGAGCAGCCTGCCCTATACACTTAGGCCTGACAGTTTCACTTCTTGGGGAGAGAACATGCGAAATGACTGACACACCTCAGTGCAATGCAGTCTCAGCAGTGGCTGGGGACACATCTCCTACTCTAGCTCAGCCACCGCCCACCATCACTGGCTCATCACAGCCCAGCAGGGACATGAACTCAATGGATCACGCTGGTGTCCACTCCCGTAGTGTCCACTCCTGATCTGAGCTGAGCACTCCTCTGGGGCGAGGGGCCCAATCCAGCACATTAGGATTCTGTATAAAATGAGCAACTGGGTGTGGAACAGATCAGGAGAATGTGCGCACATGAGCATCATGGGCAGCCAGCTACGGGCTGGTTCTTCCGGGGTATAAGTTAGGTTCTGTGACACTAAAGGGGTGTGTGGGTGCAGGGGTGTGAGTGTGTGGGGGTGTTAACAACTCAAGTTGCTCAGAGATTTAAATGCCAAACTCTCCACCCCAGGGGTCAAGGCTGACACGCATCCTCCTGTCTCTGCAGATCCGTATCCCAAGCACCTGCTGCAGGGCCTCAACTCTCTCCCTGCCCACTATAAGGCAAGAGAATGGAAGACCCTACAGGGATCAGGCCAGGCTGGTCAGGCTAGGCTCACACTGGTGCTGCTTTCCTCAGAAGATTGGTAGGAGCTCCCCACACCTCGTGCCCCAGCAGCGGTCACCAGGCAGCCACCCTGGGAGGCTGGGACCCCACAAATGATTCAGTCACGCCTGAGCTCTGCAACCTGAGAAGGGGGACAGAGCCTCTCCAGGCCAGTGTCACCCTGCAACTGCCTCTGACCATCACACTGGACCAAGAAGGCATGCATATCTCAACCTGGAAAGCAGGAAAGAGCCAACGAGGCCAAGCAGGGACCAGGGATGGGGGAGCTGGGACAAACAGTCAGCAGGAAGGCAGCAGGCTGGCCCCAGACTGGGGTATGGGCAGGGATGTGGACCAGGCCCTAAGCCTCACCTCTCGGAAGTACACATGGAACGACGGCATCTCCAGTCCAGTGCAGCCCTGGCTCCCCGGGGCTCTGCTCTGGGCCCCAGGCTGGGCAGAGCTGGGCAAGCTCCACCCACTTGCTTAGACATAAGCTACAGAACTAGGGGAAACTTGGGGGTCGTGGGAGGTCCTAGACCTCACAGCACAGAGACAAGGGCCTTCAGGAGATGCAGTGTCCCACCTCATCCTGACACATGGCCGGAGCCAGTCCCGGCCCCAGAAAAGTTACAGGCACTTGCTAGATGGGTCTCCAGGAGCCTTGAACAGAGGGTGACCTTTAACAAGCTGACCTGACAGGCCCCCAGGTCAGCCTGAGACCTGTCCCAGGGAGCATGGGCATGGTGACTCCAGGGCTCACCCAGCCTGGCTGGCCCTCCCCATTCCTGTGTCCTGCAAATGAGTTCCGGTGCCCCTCCTCCAACCCCTCCAGGGAGCCCTTTTTAATTCTCTCCAGCCCCCAGCTAGGTCAGGTCTGTTTCCCACAGACTCTGCCTCTTTCTGCCTTCCCACCGGGGTGATGGGTCGGGGAGGAATACCACAGAAGGAAGTACCTTCTTGTCGCATGCAGGACACCTGCTGTCAGTATTACTTGTCACTGTCGCTGCCAATTGTGGTCACCTGACTGAGGTGTGACTGTCGGGCATCTTCACTGTGGAGTGACTCTGTTTCCTCCCTTCCATACTGTCATCTCTGGAAGGAAGTCACCATTCGCAGCCCATGTTTAAGGCTGGGGAGTTATCCGACCACACGTGCCCTGAGGGCAGAGGTGTTATTCAGTAGTCAGTTGCCCAGGGAGCAGGTCTTCATTAAACCTGTAAACAAGATACACAGTGCCTCGCACAAGGGCAGCTGAACACACAAGTGGGTGTCTTGTCTTTCAGGCAAGGGCTTTGGGGCGCTGCAGCCAGAACCTTCGTGGGTCCACCATCAACACAAGTCAGCAGAGATGGAATATCCACCCGGTTCTCACTTTCCCCAAAACTTTTTTGAGAGTCTGAGCCACAGGGCTCGTGAGCACTCCTGCCTGAAGGAAATGCCAGCGGGTGATGATCTGCATGGTATTTCAAAGGCTGCCCCCTGCCAAGGTGGCAAATCCAGAGGCAGAGAGGAGACAGACCTGTCCAGGACCCCAAAAATGCATCTGAGCTCCAAAGCATCTGGGAAGCCTTTCTCCTCTTTGCCTGATGAGGCCAGACCAAGGCCAGATGGCAGAGCTGTGTTCAAAGTCAGTCCTACTTTCACATTTCAAAGGGAAGTCCAAGTCTGTGCCCATGCCCACGGGGCTAGGCTGGCAAAGCACAGCAGGGAAGTCCCAGTCCTCCTGCAGCCTCTCTCCTCTGTTCCCTGCCAGTCACAGAACCACTTTGGGAGAGGCGGCAGCCCTTTCCAGCCCCTGCCAGCCTGAGCTACAACAGTGTAGGAGTTCGAAGTGTAAGGCCAGGGACTGCGCACCCACGCATGGTGCCCTGTCGATAATGCTGCCTCCCAGCGGGGTGCCAACCGACAATGCTGATCCCACTGTCCATGTACACTGGGACTGAACGATCAAGTAGACGGATGGCAAACGGTGGGCCTGGCTTCCCACTGTTGGAATGGACACTTATTGATCAGAAAGGAAGGAGATGAGAATGACCTACACAGTAACCAGATTAAGAGTTCCCCCCCAGTGTGAACCATATTTCACTCAATATACAGATGCAGGCAGCTACACACAGAAGCAGGCACAGATATGCACACACACTGGGCCAGTGTTCACAGGTGTATGTCCTTGCTGTCAGCTGAAAGGACCTAGAAGTCATGATATCCCGTGCACCACCCCCCATCAATGAGCACACTCGACACCTGGGTCTTGGTTTCTGATTCCATTCTCCAATAAAAGGATCCCAGATCCCCTGGAGAAGGAGCGAAGGCACGGAGTGTACAAGAAGAGCCTGGAGCATTTGCAGGCCAGAAAGTGAGGAAGTGCTCAGATCACCCATGGTGACGGGTGAGTCAGAGGGACCCAAAGGCCAGAACTGGAACAACTAAGCAACAGAATAAATAAAGGAATATTGTGTTATAGCCTAAAGTATAAAATAAGCACCCACGAATCCATACTGATGTAAGCAAATGATCAAATGCATTGACAAGTGGGGAAGAAGAGATAAATCTCCTGTGGGGAAGAATTCCAAGTAATTTCTGTAGCTACCTCCCCCTGGAGGAGGTAGGCATAACTCCCCAGCCTTAAACATGGGCTGCGAATGGTGACTTCCTTCCAGAGATGACAGTATGGTAGGGAGGAAACAGAGTCACTCCACAGTGAAGATGCCTGACAGTCACACCTCAGTCAGGTGACCACAATTGGCAGCGACAGTGACAAGTAATATTGACAGCAGGTGTCCTGCATGTGACAAGAAGGTACTTCCTTCTGTGGTATTCCTCCCCAACCCATCACCCCGGTCTGTGAGAAACATGCCAAAATTCCAATAGTGGAATTCCAATTGTCCAAACAGTCAAATTCCAATGGAAGGGGACCACCCATTTTGTCTGGGTCATCAAAAATAAGAAAAGTCTGAGAAATTGTCACAGCTGAGAAAAACCTAAGAGAAGTGACAGTTAAATGTCATGGGGAATCCTAGATGTGGTCCTGGGATAGAAAAAGGACATTAGGCAAAAGCTAAGGAAATCAGAAACTATGTACTTTGGTTAATAACAATGTATCAACACTGATACATGAATTGCAACTAATGCACCATGCTAATACAAGATATTAACAACAGGACAAACTGTGTAAGCGCCAGTGGGGATGAAAATTGCCTGAGCCCGCGGGTTCGAGACTCGCCTGAGCAGCGAGACCTCATCTCTACAATAAATCAAAAAATCAGCCAGGCGGGCGTGGTAGCGCATGCTTGTAATTCCGGCTACTTGGAAGGCTGAGGCGGAAGGATCGCTGGAGCCCAGCAGGTCGAGGCTGCAGTGGCCGGGAGCAGCCACTGCACTCCAGTCTGTTTGACAGAGTCAGACTCCAACTCAAAAAAAAAAAGGAAACTCTATTATCTTTGCAACTTTTCTGTAAATCTAAAACTGTTTTAAAGAATACAGTCTAAGCCAGGCTTGGTGGCTTAGCCTGTAATCCCACGCCTTCGGGAGGCTGAGGTGAGTGGATTGCCTGATCCCGCGGGTTTGAGACCCGCCTGGGCAACTTGGTGAGACCTCATCTCTACAATAAATCAAAAAACTAGCCGGGCGTGGTAGCACGCACCTGTAGTTCCAGCTACTCGGAAGGCTGAGGCAGAAGGATCGCCGGAGCCCAGCAGGTCGAGGTTGCGGTGGCTGGGAGCAGCCACTGCACTCCAGTCTGGGCGACAGAGTGAGACTGCAACTCAAAAAAATAAAAAAATAAAAAATGAAATAAAGAATACAGTCTATTAAAAACAAGAAAATCAGCACGTTGCCCAGTGTGAGAGGCAGGATGGGCCTGGGATCCGGACTCACTCATCAGCTCTGCCTGAGTGTCCACAGACACCCATGGCCAGACCCTGCCTCTGGGTGCCCTGGAAGACACAAACAGAAAAGGGCTAGTTTCAAATTAACTGATACATGCAATAATGGAAGGAGGGCAAAGTGCAGTGGCTCATGCCTATAATCCTAGCACTTTAGAAGGTTGAGGTGGGAAGACTGCTTGAGCCCAGGAGGTCGAGACCACCTTAGGCAACACAGCGAGACCTCATCTCTACAAAAATGAAAAAATTAGCTAGGCATGGTGGTGTACACCTGTAGTCCCAGCTACTTGGGAGGCTGAGGCGAAAGGATCACCTGAGCCCAGGTCAAGGCTACGGTGAGCTGAGAGCTTGCCACTGTACTCCAGCCTGGGTGACAGAGACTCCAATTCAAAAATAACAAAAACAATAATAATAATAATGGAAGGATAACCAAGGGACAACAACTGGGGCAATCTGTGAGAGCCCATGGGACCCCCCCAGTCCCCCACCCTCATCTGCAGCCATGTGTCCCACACACACTTGACAAATCCTGTCCCCTGTCCCCAGAGACTCCAGACATCAGATGAAAGGCAAGGTCCTGCCCTCTGGGAGCTCAGAAGACAGGCAGGTAAACAGATGACCACACACAAGATCAGCACAGGGCAGGGAGGGGTCAACAGTCTGAACCCAAGGGAGTCGGAAGCAACTTGAGTGCAGCTCACACAAATGCCAAGTGAGAAAATGAGGTGAGAGGTATGCAGCGGCTCGCGGGGCCCTGCACACGGTGGCTGCACTGCTCGGGAAGCGTGATGGGCCCTAGGGCAGCCACACCAATGGGGATGGGCGGCTGCTGCCAACACCGACCCCCAGGTGCTAGGGTGGCCAGGCGAGCACACCAAGATCCAAAAGAAAGGCGGTCCAGGGCCGTGTGGGGCGGGGAGAAGGTGGCACACTCCAGATGGAGCACAGGCACAGCTCTGGCACTGTATGCCACGGCACATATTAAAACACATCCACGCTGAGTAAGGGAAGCAGACACCAGAAGCCACAGACAGTCTGAGTTCACCTACATGAACTGTCAGAGAGACAAACCCGGAGAGACAGAAAGGAGAATGGTGACTGCCGTGGGTAAGGGGACAGTAAACTGGGGACAACCTGCTATAGGGTCTGGGCTTTCTTTTTGGGTTTTGACTGTGGTGATGGCTACACAACTTCGTGAATACACTAAAAGTCAATGAGTTGTGTACTTTAAGTGGATGGGTTGTACAGTATGTGGATTACATAAACCTCCATAAGATGTTTAAAAGGAGCAAACAGGCCAGGCATGGTGGCTCAGCCCTGTTATCTCGGCACTTTGGAAGGTCAAGGTGAGAGGATTACTTGAGCCCAGGAGTTTGACACCAGCCAGGGCAACCTAGTGAGACTTCATCTCTATAAAAAATTTAAAAATTAGCCAGGCATGGTGGCACACAACTGTAGTCCCAGCTACTCTGAAGGCTGAGGTAGAAGGATCACCTGAGCCCAGGAGGTCGAGGCTGCAGTGAGCCATGAACATGCCACTACGCTCCAGTCTGAGCAACAGAGTGAGACCCCAATCAATCAATCAATCTCAGAGTCTCTCTCCCTCTCTTATTCGTGGCCTGTCCCCAGCTCCTCCCCACCCACAACCTCAGCTCGGCCCCAAGTCAGAGTCCCAGGTCCTGAAGTAGCTGGTCCCTGGAGTCTAGGCTGCAGTGTGACCCAGCGAGGGTCACATGAGCAAGACACCCATGCAGTCCCACTCCAGGTTACTGAACAGGAGCAGAAAGGCCCCTAACTTCAATGAGCACACCTTCTAGAAGGGAAGAAATGATGGGAACAGAGGGACAGGTGGGAGTGCTCACAGGAGGCCTCCCCGGCAAGGGGACACAGAGTAGCAGGCACCACCTCAGAAGTGGTGGGGCTGAGCCTTTCTGCAGGAAGAGCTCCCGGGGGCACGGGTTTGCCTCACACCTGACTCCAAGCCACAGGGCCAGAGGAGGGGCTCCTGCTTCTCTGACCTGCGTGCCCACCCCCAGACAGCCCCAAGCCCCTCCCCATACAGGGAAAGGTGGAAGCAGCAGCCGTGTCCACCCATCGTGGGGGAACCTGATCAAGGGAGGCCGAGCTGCTTCCTGCAGCCTTCTAACCGCTGCAGGCTTCAACAGGCGCCACAGCTTGAGTCTGGCGATGCAGGGGGTTCCTGGTGGAGCCGCTCTGCCCTCCCATTCCCAAGAGGCTGGTAACAACTCACCGAGCACAGAGCATGCCAGTGTTCCAGTGCCTCCACTTTACAGAGGACGGCGACGTGGCTGGTGTCAGGTGCCATCTCAGAAGTCCTTACCCCTAACCAACCCGCAGCCGCCCACCCAACACCAGCCAAGGTTCCTCACCAGAACCTCCTCGAGGGAAGCAGCAGTCAGGCCTTCCCACCCATCCAGGGATCCCTGTGGCAGGTGATGCAGACATGGCCACCACTGGCTGGGGCCATCAGGCTCTGGCTTCTATACTCTAAACCAAGGCCCTTGTTTACAAGTGACCAAATTGAGGACCAGAGAGATTACATGCCTTGCCCAAGAACACACACAGCAAGACCAAAAGTTTTATCCACCCAGCCCCTGTGCATGCAGGGCTTGGGTTAGGTGCAGTTCAACCCCAGCTCAACCACACACCAGCATGTGGCCCCAGGGAAGCTGCTAAACTTCTCTGTGTCGGGGCTTCCTCATGTGTGAGATGCAGCTAACAAGAGCACCTGCCTCCAGTTGTTAGGAAACTAAATCGCTTAACGTGCTTAGAATGTTGTCAGGCCTGGGGTGAGAGACACTGTCCGTATCTTGCTATCATTGCAGGTTTGACAGCAAAGAAGGATGTCTCAGCATGACTTTAAATGTACTGTTCATATTTCTTTCACAAAACTCCCCAGAAACTTGACTGAACCTTACAAAATGATTACTTGGGAGGCAGCAAGGCCTTCTTACGAGCATAGCCTTTGGAGACAAACACCCCAAGTTCAAATCCCAGCTCTGCTACTGAACTAAACTTAGGCAAGCTGCACAGCCTCTCTGTGTCTCAGTTTCCTCATCTGCAGAATGGGGTGAAAGTGTATGTTGTGAGACAATTTATGTAAAGCACTAGGCTCAATGTGTGGCATGCAAAGTGATTTCTATTACTATTATTAATGGTTTTGATAAGCCAATACTTCCTGTCTTCTTGTGTAACCACAGGGGACTTTAATCATAGGGCTTAAACATAATCACAACCCTAGGTTATAACTCAGATGCCAAACAACCTTAACAATAGCCTTTAGAAGCTGCTGTCATTAGTGGTGAATTACCAGCCCAAAGTCTCCGCCCAGGCCTCTCTACAGGCCACCTGCAGAAACACCAATGGCAAAAAAATAAAACGGTTTTCTCTAATTAGGGAAACCCTCATTTTCTTGCTTCATCTCTGTTTGTAAGAGTAGTCAGAGCGGCTTGCCTTGAAGTTCTCAAGTTAACCGATTACATTTCTCTCAACCACTGGCTCCAAGCAGGTGACACCCAGGCTAGGTTGGGTCTTTAACAATATTCATATAACCACTGTCCTCTTCAGAGATCCAGGTCTCCTCCCAGGTCCACCAGCCATACCCGACTATTTAAAGACTTGAATTTTTACCCCTTTGCAAGTGATGTGGTCTGAATTCTGCCTAAAATAGAGATCGAAGGAGAGTGTCCATTGCTATGCCCAAAAAAGTCAAGGAAAAGGCAGACCTAAACCCACTGTGGCCCCCAAGCCAGCCTGCAGGATGCCAAACCAGAGGTCTTCAAAAGCACCACATGAATGGTCAACTTGGCCTGAGTCCAAGAGAAGCTGTTTCCCAGCAAGTGCATCTGTATTCCACCTATTACTTTTTCTGGCTTACGTCTTGTCTCCCCCAATTCATTATTAATTTCTTTCAGCATAGGGATGTTCTGCCACACACACCTCCACTGTCATGGCTGCCCTGGATTTTCGACAGAAACGGTCTCCTTTCCCCTAAAGAAGCTGTGCCATCTTGCAGGGGAGGAGGCAGAAACTCAGGAGGGAGTGACCAGGTCATACACACAGTCCCAATGTCTTCCCTCCCAGCCACATGCCTCACACCAATAGGCGCTCTGAAAATGCTCAAGTCCCCACTATGGTGGCTGAGCAGGAACATCCCCTATCCTGACACATACAGAGGCCCACAGGAGGGAAAACCTGCCCAGCTCTCCCAGAGGGGGTGGTCCCCAAAAGTGAGTCCCTGACCAGATCCATGCCACTCCAGGACAGGACCCCCATTACCACACAAAGCTCGGTAGATCTAGTTTCCAGAGAAAAATGCACAAACACTGGAACACAGGGAGCCACAAGAGGGCTTCAGGGGGCCCCCAGGGAGGGGAAGGGGCACCCAGATGGCATGATCACTAACAAGAATCATCCCATGGGGACTATCAGGGGCACTGGGTTCTCCCACACATGGCTGTCATCAAGAAGAGGTTAGTCTGGCAATGGTGTTTCAGTCACATTTTTAACATCTCCCCAATACTCTCTTTCCAAAGAGGAAATATGCTTCAGGCTCTCACAGCCTTCTCTGGCAACTGTGGCTCACTAGAATCTAATAACACTTTGTTTTCATTGTGCCTGAACCACTATTCTATTCCATTATACCGCAAAAATGGCGATTCAGGGAAACCAGGTCTGATTCTCCTCCCCTGCTTTCTAGTTGGTGAGTCCCGGGGAGCACGCAGAGCAAAGGTCACATGAAGCCAGCGCTGAAGCCATCGCCTGACAGCCACTCCATGCCAGACTCTATAGATAAGAAGAGGGCACTGAGGGAGAGGCCTCACAGATCCGTGGTTTACAGAGAGACCACCTGGTTCCGCCTCCGTGAAGGGCCTTCTACCCACAGACACAGAATAAACAGGATCCTCGGGCCGTGTCGAAACACCTCAACTTTGAGACTTTCCCATGCAGTTTCCAGGAAATGGCTCTCCAGTGTGCAAGACACATATCATAGACAGAGGCCCTGTCTCACCAGTCTGTCCCCTAGGCCACACTGCTGGGACAACTACTCCACACACCACCAGCAAGGGTAGCTGAGATGAAAGACATGCAGAGCAGCAGGGTAGTGACCCAATGAGAGACCCCAGATGCCTGACCTCCCAGTCACCAGAACCAAGCCCGCATCTCCCTATGAGCTCAGTACTGTCCCGACTGTGGGACTTCGAGGCCCCTGCCCTGGGGTCACAAAGTGCTGCAGATGAGTCAACAACTACCAAGGCCAAGACAGGAGGAAGGCCCAGCAGGCTGGGCCCCCTTCCTGGGCTGGGCAGGGGGTCTTCACAGGGGTTTGGGGCAGGAAGGAAGGGCAGGTTTACCTGAAGCCACTGATCTGGGGTGTTCCACCTAACAACTGTGGCATATAGTTTCATCCCAGCAAGGGGCAGGAAAGCAACTGAAACACACTCACCTGGCCTTTGTGTTCCCAAATGCGCCTGGGACATGTGTGGCCAGGGAAACAGCAGAAGACTTCCCAGAGCTTCAGAGCTCAGTCATGGCTACCTGGGAGCAAGGGGCATTACTGGTCTCACCAGTCTGTTCTCGCCCATGATCCAGGGTGTGCACAACCCAAGGGGTGCCTGCCTCACCTCATTTAATCCTCTTATCTGCCCCTTACCCATTTACTGGTGAGAAAACTGAGGCACAGCAGGCCCACTTCCTTGCCCAAGGTCACAGAGCAGTGTATGAGGGAGGCAAGTTTCCAGACTTCAGACCCAGCAGAGCCCTGACCCTGACCTTCCTCCCAGGCCCAGCCCTAAAGCAAGTCCTAAGGATCAGCTGGGCTGGGATTTGGGGCTGGGACTCAGGAACCTTTTTGGTATGTGGGAGAGGTTCAGAACTCTGAACTGCCTTCCCAACCCACCCAAAGAAGGCAAGAAGGGAACCTCGTCCTGCAAAAGGTCTCCCCCAAACAGAATCTTTCCTACCTCTGGAAATATAGGGTTGCCAACAGCCACAAGGATGGACTTAGCTTCTGAGGGGTCACGCTCAAGTCTGGCGCTGGGGGACAGCTGCTTCTCCTGCCACAACGCCTACCTGGTGGTGCTGCCGGCCCCAAGCCAAACTGGCTCTCCACCCTCCCCTGTCCTGGGGCCTGGACAGGGAGCAAGTCCTGCTCTGGACACGTAGGGCCTCGGGCTGGCATTGCCACACCACAACCTACCTTCTGTCAGGTACACGGACCTGGGCACCAGCAGAGCCCCGTCACCTAAACGTCCCAAACAAAAGGAGAGAAGACAGGGCAGAAAGCGGGGGAGGAGCACCCACAACTTTTTGGTGAGGTCATCTCTGGGAAAGCAGGGGCTGGGAAAGCAGGGGCTGGGGCGCCCTCTTCTCCTGTCCCACCAGGAGTAGGCCAGGAGGACATCTGCCGCGCCTTGCCAGGTCCTGTTGCCCTCCGGGGGGCCTAGTCTCAGTGACCCAGGTCCAGCGACCCACCCCCTCGTCTGGGCCCCACGCCCCCAGGACGTCCTCCACTCCCCGGCTGGCGCGGGAGAACCCCGACCTGCGGACGTCGGAGCCCGCCGCGCGCGCGGGGGGTGGCCGTGACGCGCGCCCCGGTCCGCACGGGACCCGGGGGCTTGTGCGCTGAGCCAGCCCGCGCGGGGCCCAGCCCGGGGTCGCCGGTTCCGAGCCCCGACCGCAGCAAGGTGAGCGCGCCGGGTGGCGGCCGGCCGGCCCCGGACGGCGCGCAGCCGTGTGTCCGCCGAGGTCTGTGTGGGTGTCCGCGCGCGCCGCTTACCCTGAGCGGAGATCGGGGCCAACTCTCATTCACTCGCCGCCGCGGCGCCCCCCTCTCCGGCTGCCCGGCCACGCTGCACCTGCCGCCCGCCCAGGAGCCCAGCGGCGCCGGGGAGCCGGGAGGAGGCGGCCCCGCGGGTCCCGGCCACGAGCGCGGAGGCGGCGGCGGCGCCAAATCGCGCGCTCGCGTCCCGCTGCGCGGAGCCTGCGCGCCCCCGGCCCGGCCTGCGCAGCCGCCGCCCCGCCCCGCGCCTTAAAGGAGCCGCGCCCCCCGCACCGCCCCGGACCCGCCCCTTGCCCCCGCGGCGAGCTCCGGAGCTCGCGGGACCGCGCCTGCCCTGATGGGGCCGCGCGTGCGCGAGCTCGGTCACGCGACGCAGCCTTTGTTTGGGTGGCCCACGTGCGCCCCCGCCGCCCTCACCCACGCGCACGCGCGGCCTCCCGCCAGTAGCGGCCACAGCCACGCAGTCCCGCGCGTCTGCCACGGCGGACGCCACGGGCACAGCCATGCACGAGCGCGCACGCTGCTGTCGTCTCGCCCGCGGCCCGCGCTCCCCCTGGGGCCGCCTGTCGGTGTGGAGACGGGTCACTGACTTTGCTGCCAGTGGCGCCCTGCGTCCCTAGCGGACATGCCTTTTTCCAGACCGCCCCTACGGGCTGGAGTGCGACCCCACGCGGGACAGGATCTGGAGGCCTCCCCGGGAGGGGAGGCGCGCACGAACTCCCTTCAGATTCAACCAATACCTAGCGGGGCTGACTGTATGCCCAGGGGCGCTCCCTATCCCCCAGATGCCCAGGGGCACTCCCTACTTTCAGGATCTGCGCCTCTGGAATAGCCCCACCCTTTCTCTAAATCTCACCTTTGTTATTCAAGGGACACCCCCACCACTGAGGCCCCTCACCCCAGCGTCTCCCAAAGCACCACACTATGGGGCAGGGAATCGGTAGAGGGGACCCACTTTAAGCCCACCTGCTCCTGGGTGTTGGACTTTCCAGGAGAAACCATCTACCCACGCTTTTTCCAAAGCTGTCTAACTCACTAAGGGTGCTCAATAACAAAAGGGAACATCCTTGGGAACTCTAGACTGGAGGGACCCACTGTCAGCTCCTTCCCAGGTCTGATTCCAGAGGATGGCTGCTGGCGGTTGAGGTGGGAGAATAGAGGGGAGCAGACATGGCGAAATTATAGAAGGCCTGGAGGCCCAGCCTGCTCTGTCTTCCCCTCAGAGGCTGGGTCCTCTGTGCCCTTACTGTCTGCCACACTTGTGTGTCTCCAGCCCTGTCCCTGTACGTTGCCCCCATCCCACTGACCCTGGGAGTCCTACCTCCTACCTCACAAACCCCTACTGTCCCCCGCTCTCCCCCTTCGCTATGTCTCAAGGGCCTCCAGCTCAAGTGTGCCTCAAGCTCCCTGGGACAAGATTCAGGGCCCCTCATTCATCCCCCTCTGGCATTCCCTGCCTTTTACCTGATGGACCTGGGTCAAAAGCAAGCATTCAGGTGACCTTCTAGCAGGAGGCTGTACCTCTCAGAGGCCCACTTTCCTGTCTGCCGAACAGGGGACTCAATGATTCCAGACTACCAAAGCCAGCATATCCACAAGGTGCTGCCCATTGTGGGCTCTGTCTTATGTCTTCAGCAGACAGCATGGAGGGCAACGATGAGTTGTCTGCAGGACCATCTCATTCTGGGAAATTGAGTTACATGTGTGCCCAGACCCCTGGCCCAGCACTGGTTCCGCCTCCCTCCTGCCTGAGCACTCCAGGTTTTCCTGCCTTATCTCAATCCTCCAAGGAAACGAGAGTTGTTTTTTCCCTGAGCTCTCCTTTCCTGCCTCCAGCTCACTGCTCTGGCCACATCCTCTCAGTAAGACCTTTCCTACTTGACTCCACCCGGTCTGTCAGACCCAGCTTTGGAGTCAGCAGCTCCAGGAAGCCCCCTGGGCCAGCCTAGTCAGAAATGGTCCCAGTCTCCCATGCTGCCAGGGCTCTTGGGTGTCTTCATATGGCACTACCACCTCTTGCCTCCAACACTAGGACCCTATTTTTGATTGTTTATGGTTGTCAACTGTGTTCTTGTCTTTTCTCCCCACCTTCGTCATCAACACAGCTGGGCTATGCCTACAAGGAAAGACCTACCAGGGACAGGGCAGACTGTACCCCAATAGCAAAGGGACACAGCAGACACAAACGTCAGCTCTCCACCCTAACATGACACGGAGCAAGTGCCCAGGGAATGGTCTTTGCATGGATGGCTAGGATTAGGAACCAGAGGGAAAACAGACCACTAGGACTGCCCCAGGTATTCATGTGTATGTCTCCCCTCTGTCCCCCACCACCTCAGGACCTTGGCCAGGTTATGTGTCATCATCAGGGCTCTTTTGTTCACAAATGACCCACCCAGAAAGACAGGCTATTTGCTCAGGAAACCGGCAGGAGTGGCTGTTGAAGTCTCTGTACAACAGGATGTCTGTCTTGATCTTTCTCGCCTCCCATCTTTGAACCTCCCTGCTTCTCTCTCTGGAGCCAGAACCTCCATCCTTACAGCTAGTGATCCCAAAGAGAGACCCCTCCCTCCCTCCCTGCATCCCCATAGCGAATCTCATGGAAGGATTCTGATGGCCCTGCTGGGTCACATGCCACGCTTGAGTGGAAGGACCAACCAGGGCAGGGACTGGGGGAGGGACTGGCAGTGTGATCTGAACCACCAGGGAAGTGACAGGCTGTACTCCAACAGCAAAGGGGCACAACAGACACAAGCGACAGCTCTCCACCCTAATGTGACGTGGAGCAAGTGCCCAAAGAATGTTCTTTATGAGAATGGCCAGGATTAGCAGCCGGAGGGAAACCAGACCGCTGGGGCTGCCCCAGGATCCCTAATCCCACATTCAGTCCACCCTACAAGTGTTCGCTGGGTGCCCATTCTGTGCCAGACACTGCTTGGCAGGGGAGCAAAACTGGTGAGCAGAGTCAGATGTGGCCCCTGTCGATTGACGGGCATGGACCAGACACCCTCCAAGATAGGCACTTGATGTTACATGGTGCCTGCCACTCTGCTCAATGACTCCTCACAGCCATCCTGTTACCCCATAGGACTCATGGGCTGGACCACATGCCCCAAAATTTCACATGTCAAAGTTCTAACCCTCAGTACCTCAGAATGTGACTGTATTTGGGGACAGGTCTTTAAAGAGGTAATGAAGTTAAATGAGCTCATTAGGTTAGGCCCTAAACCAATAGTACTGGTGTCCTTATAAGAGGCGATGAGGACACAGACACACACAGGGGGATGACCATGTAAGGACCCAGAGAGCAGACACCACCCACATGCTCAGGAGAGAGCCTCAGTAGGAACCAGGCCTCCGTCCACACCTTGATCTGGGGCTTCTGGAGGTAGATCTCTGGTGTTGAAACCACCCTGTGGTATTTGTGACACCTACCAGGGCAGACTAATGCAAGGACACAGTCTCAGAGTGGCTACCTGACCCTGAGGGCCACATAGTTGGTGATGGGCAAGGTTACTGCTGGCTCCCACCTCCTCTGCTCGAAACAGAACTGGACATGGAGGTGGTGGGGGCGTCGCTGCACCAAGTGGGCACAGCCAAACCCTGAGCTGTGTTGGCAGCTGGGCAAAGTGGTCTGGAGCCTGCTCACATCAGGGGCCAGCTGGGCCCTCTGACCTCCTTTCTCTCAGCCCCAGAGCCCCACGGGGCATCAGGGGACAAGACGATTGGACTCAAGAGGAAACTCAGGTGACAAGTGGAGGCAGGGGATGTTGGTGACCAAACACAAGCAGACAGGAATAAGTCAGTGAGAGGCTTGTGCATCAGAGGGGCAGGCCAACCTGAGTTCAAATCCTGCCTCCTCCTTCCCTCTGAGACCGGACCCAGCACCCAGCAGGTGACCCAGGAAGGTTCGTACCTTGGCATGTAGTATTCGAGCTGTCATTCTACGCGCACAAGATCCCATATTACACAGCACATCAAGGCACAGAGGGTTTGGGGATCTGCCCAGAGCCACCAGGAGAGGTTAAGAAGACTCCAAGCCCTGGGACTGCCAACCCTAAATTTGAGGCCCTTTCCCCATGTCACCTCATCACCATCACCGCATCCCCAGAGATGGCAGCACCTGGCACCAAATGGCCCAGAGAGGTGCTGGTGGTGGCTATTTTCATCCTGATTAGGAGAGAAGGGGTGGAGCCAGGGCTAGGGAGAAAGTCACCTGGTCTAGAGGGGCAGGACATTTTGAGGAAGAGTCCCAGACTGGGAGTTGAGGCTCCCGTCTCCCAACTTGGACTTCTGAGGGAACACTGAGCAGAGCAACAGCTGGGCAGCTCTGCACTTTGGTACAGAGATGGTAGAGTCCCAGTCAGACAACCCAGGGGCCCCATCCTACTCCTCAACGGCCCCAGGATGTGGCCTCTTCCTCACCTCTGTTAGTACCACCCCAGTACTGGGTCCCTGCCAGAGCCCAGTGGGAAGAAGTTGCTTCCTTAACCCCCCCTGCGCTGACACCTGCCTTCCCTCCCTCCCCAGGGGCTCGGGTGCTGCCTGTCCAGGAAGCCAGGGGTGCAGGGGCCTCTAGACACACAGTGGGTCTGGACTACCCTCTCCCTGCCAGTTTCCTGAGCAGATAGCTTGTCTTCTGGGCTTGTCTGAGGTGGGAGGAGGCAGCCTGGTGGTTTTGGGGTATCTGGAAGCCCGAGAAGCCTCTCCCCACTCTTATGCCCCTGGGTGGATGGAAGAAGAAAGGGAGGGTGCAGAAAACTGCTCCTGCCCCTTCGGGTAAGCATCACAATTTTTCCTTTAACTGGGGGAGGGGGAGTTGCACTGATGGTTCTGGTCTCAGAAGGGAAGAGAGGAGCCAGTATTTGAACTCAGGCTGGCCTGCCCCTCTGACACCCATGCCTCTCCCAACTCATTTCTTTCTTTCTTTTTTAGTCAGAGTCTCACTCTGTCGCCCAGGCTGGTGTGTAGCGGCACGCTCACGGCCACCCACAGCCTCGACCTGCTGGGCTCAGGCAATCCTTCCACCTTAGTCTTCCAAGTAGCTGGAACCACAGGTGTGTGTCAACACACTTGGTGAATTTTTTTATTTATTGTAGAGACGAGGTGTCACCAAGTTGCCCAGGCTCAGGCAATCCTCTCGCCTCTGCCTCCCAAAGTGCTGGGATCACAGGCATGAGCCACTGCACCTGGCTCACCAACTTATTTCTGTATGTCTGTGTTTGGCCACCAACATCCCCTGCCTCCACTTGTCACCTGAGGTTTCTCTTGAGTCCTGTCATCTTGTCCCCTGATGCCCGGTGGGGCTCTGAGACTGGGAGGCAGGGGTCTGAGGGCCCAACTGGTCCCTGATATGAACAGGCTCCAGGCTACTTTCCCTGGCTGCCAACACAGCTCAGGGTTTGGCTGTGCCTACTTGGTGCAGCGCTGCCCCCACCACCCGCATGTCAGTAGGGGCCCTGGACCCAGGAGGACCTGTCTGTGGAGCCCAAAGCCCATGCTCTTTCCTGTCTTGGTCCACTGCCAGAGGAGAGTCAGCATCTGTAGCTTCTGGAAAGAACACTAATGACTCACCAGGATAGGTCCAAGAAAATCCAGGTGGGACCCACTCAGGACAGGTTACCCCTATGATGGGTGGAGGCTACCCTGGCCTCCCCTGGCCCCAGAGATCAGGCCATGGCCCTTCTGCTCTGTCATTGTCCCTGCCCAGTGTGGGGCATCACACCTGCATAGACAGTGGGATCCCAGGGACCCTTATGGGATGCTGAAAATCCCAGGAGGTAGAGAAGTGTTTCAACACTCATATGCATCCCAGTCCTCATGCCCCTGCATGGCAGGTTCAGTGGGCAGTCCACCCCCAGTCTCCCCTGTCGCAGGCATGCAACAGGCACTCCACAAGGGTCATGGCTGGGAGAAGGGACCCTGGGCAACCCCCAGAGTTTTCTTTTCTTTTTTTGAATTGTCGTCTCACTCTGTCACCCAGACTGGAGTGCAGTGGCCAGGAGTGCAGTGGCCGCTCCTGGCCACCACAGCCTCGACCTGCTGGGCTCCGGAGATCCTTCTGCCTCAGCCTTCCAAGTAGCTAGAACTACAGGCGCGCACTACCATGCCCGGCTAATTTTTGATTTATTGTAGAGATGAGGTCTCGCCAAGTTGCCCAGGCGGGTCTCGAACCCGCGGGCTCAGGCAATCCATTCACCTCAGCCTCCCAAGGCGTGGGATTACAGGCTGAGCCACCAAGCCCAGCAACCCCAGAGTTTTCAAAGGAGAGAGCTGGGGCTGAGAGTGTCCCAAGGACAAATACATCCTGACCTCTCCTTGGTGCCAGGGCCTGTGCTGTATACATGTGGGGGAGAAAACGGGACACTCAAACTGTCCTTGCCCTCGGGGGGCTTCTTATCCAACAGAGGGACAGAAAAGCAGGCAGGTAATGATGTCACAGTGTGGTCAGTGCTGAGACAGAGGGAGCCACAGAAGGACAGGGAGGGCTTACTGGAGAGGGTGATACCCCAGCAGAGGCCAAGGAATGAGCAGGAGATAACTAGGACAAAATAGCAGGAAGGGCATTCAGGCAGAGGGAACAGCATATACAAAGGCATGGAGGGGAGAGCACTCCACTTGTTCTGTTTAGCTGGGAAAAGATGGGAACTGGGCTACAAAACACAACCCACACCCCAGGGGCAGTAGGAAGCCACGGCAGGACTTTCATCAGGAGCAACAGGGATCAGATCAGCACTTTAAGTAGAGAAAGGCTTCTGGCTCCAGGGTACTTACAGAATGTGTAAACTGCAGGGTGACAACCAGGTGGTGGTGGTGGGGGGTGCTGTGCTTTGAATATTTGTCTCCTCCAAAACTCATACTGAAATTTAATCCCCAATGTGGGGATTATTGAGAAGTGCACCTTTAAGAGGTGATTGGATCATGAGGGCTGTGCCCTCATGAATGGACTAATCCATTCATGGATTACGGATTAATGGGTTAAGGGATTAATGGGTTGTCAAGGGAGGGGAACTGGCTGCTTTAGGAGAAGAGGAAGAGACCTGAGCTGACAGGTTGGCATACTCAGCCCTCCTGTCATGTGATGCCCTGTGCAGCATCTGGATGCTGCAGAGTCCACATGGGCAAGAAGGCCCTCACCACATTCATCTCCTTGACCTTATACTTCTCAGCCTCCATAACTATGAGAAATAAACTTCTTTTCGTTAATTACCCAGTTTCAGGAATTCTGTGGCAAGCAACATAAAAAGGACAGAGACAAGGGGTCTGAGCAGCCCTTACAGGGGACTTGTCATTGTCCAGATGGGGGGATGTGGGGAAGAAAGGCCCCCCCCTCCACCGTGACTGCTGCCCCCCGTAGAAAGGCCACCCAGGGGGCTTTGGCATAGCTAAGTGAGGATCCCAGAGAGGAAAGCTCTGGGCTCGGGACAGGGGGGCATGGACAGGCCAGGAGGGTCCTGAGTTCTATGTCTGCCATGGAGACCCACACAGCCTCCATCCAGGCAGCGGCAACCACCCCAGGAGCAGGCACACTGACCTCAGTATCCAGCTTTGGACAGATAGGGGAAGGTGCAGGTACAGGGAAGGAAGCCTAGGGCTGGGATTGCTTGGGGACTGGGCTCCAAGGTCTCTCCTGCAAGCCCTGCACTGGGAGCCTCTGAGGCCCAAAGTCCAAACCCAGGCCTTTGGCAGAACACACTTTCCTACTGGCTGACCACATGCAGAGGATTAAAACAAGACCCCTACCCATCACCATACACAAAAATCAACTCTAAATGGATCAAAGCCTAAATGTAAAACTGCAAACTATAAGATTCTTAGAAAATGCAGGAGACACCCTTATGGAAGTTGAAACTGGCAACCAATTCCTGATCAAAACCCCAAGTACCCATGCCATAAGAGATAAGATAGACAAGTGGAACCTCATCAAACTGACAAGCTTCTGCAAAGCCAAAGAAACCATCAAGAGAGCGGGAAGACAGCACACAGACTGGGAAAAAATATTTGCCAACTGTATATCTGATAAAGTCCTAACATCTAGAATCTACAAGGAACTCAAACGTGCCAAAAAGAAAAAAACAAACAACCCTATTACAAAGTGGGCAAAAGATATGAATAGACACTTCTCCCAAGAGGAGGTCCACCCTGACTACCTACTTACTGTAAGTGTCCTGTACCCACCATTCCAGCCTTCCCCTGCTTTCTGTTTCTTCCCAGCACTGAGCCCACCTGAGCAACTTGGCGAGACCTCATCTCTACAATAAATCCAAAAAAAAAATTAGCTGACGTGGTAGCGCGCACCTGTAGTTTCAGCTACTTGGAAGGCGGAGGCGGAAGGATCGCCGGAGCCCAGCAGGTCAAGGCTGCAGTGGCTGGGAGTGGCCACTGCACTCCAATCTGGGTGACAGAGTGAGACTCCAACTCAAAAAAAAAAAAAAAGAAAGAAAGAAAGAAATGGAGAGATTATCCTGAATTAGCCAGGGGGTCCCAATGTAATCATAAGAGGGAGGCAGGAGGATCAGTCAGAGAACTGGGTGTGTGTGTGTGTGTGTGTGTGTGTGTGTGTCAGAGAGAGAGAGAGAGAGAGAGAGAGAGAGAGAGAGAGAGAGGGAGAGAGGGAGAGGGAGAGAAGGAGGAAGAAAGGGAGGGAGCCTTGAAGATGGAGGAAGGGCCCATAAGCCAAGGAGTGCAGGCAACTCTAGAAGCTGGAAAAGCCAAGGAGTGGGTTCTCCCTTAGAAGCTCCAGAAGGAACCAGCTCTGCCCACCCCTTAACTTAAGCACTTCTGACCTCCAGAACTGTAAGAGGATAGATTTGTGTTCTTTAAGCCACCAAGTATGTGGTAACTCGCTAGAGCTTCAAGGAGACTAACACACACACTCTACACTGCCCCCTGTGTGTCTTCTGTCTTCCGCCATCTGGAATGTCAGCTCCGTGGGGGTCGAACTCTCCATTTCCCCTGCTGGCTCCTCAGCACTTAATGCAGTGCCTGGCCCGTATGAGTGTGTCCGATGACTGTTAGCAGCCCCCGGGCCTTTGCTCAACCTGCAGTCTGGGCCTGCAGGGCGCCTGCTCCCGTTGCTCCAGGTATCTTCCTCTGACTGGTCAGCCTCGGCATCTCCTGCCTCCCTCATCTCAGTGCCAAGACCAGTGAGTTGCCTTTGCCTCTCAGCCTGTTTTTCCTTCCAACCTGTGCTCTGCCTAAGGACAGAGGCCATGTCTGACTCCCTCTGCCTTTCCAGCTGAGGGCATGGGAGACTCTGGACCGTTGTCTTCCTCTTCAAGTCCCAGGACACTAGTTCCTCTGCGGCCATCTTACCTCTTATGCTCCGACAGGTATGTGCGTTTCAGGCACAGCCATGCTCAAGGGCCCTCCAGAAAGCCTTCCTTGACTGCCCCATTTTCTCTGAGCGCCCACAGAGCCATCTGCCCATCCTGTGCTCCTTCAGAAGAGCTTGCCTGCCCACAGGTCCCTCCCCACCAGAGCCCATGGCTGCAGAGTCTTCTCTTTCACCCTGGCCTTGGGCCAGAGCCCCTTTTACTTCCCCTCCTCTTGCCCCCACCCCTGCCAACTACCCCAGTCTTTGGACTTGGCTGCTGAGCATCTCTCTTGGGGATGGGCTCTCTCCCTGCCAGCTGATCCAAGCTGTTCCGGTTGTTGGCCCCAGCCCTAAGAACCCCGAGGGCCCTGCCCAGGGGAGATCAGGTCCACCCTGCACATGTTCTTTTCTTTTCTTTTTCTTTTTTTTTTTTTTTTTGAGTTGGAGTCTCACTCTGTCGCCCAGACTGGAGTGCAGTGGCCGCTCCCGGCCACCGCAGCCTCGACCCACTGGGCTCCGGCGATCCTTCTGCCTCAGCCTTCCAAGTAGCCGGAATTACAGGCGCGCGCTACCACGCCCGGCTGATTTTTTGATTTATTGTAGAGATGAGGTCTCGCTGCCCAGGCGGGTCTCGAACCCGCGGGCTCAGGTGATCCACTCACCTCAGCCTCCCAAAGGCGCGGGATTACAGGCTGAGCCACCAAGCCCGGCCACATGTTCTTTTCTAGAGGCATAAAACTGGGTCTCCTCTTTGTGGTGATGGATCCTGGAACACATCCCATAACCCTCTGAAACTCGGTTTCCTCTTCTGTAAAGTGCAGGAGTAAGATATCCACCAGCTGGGCAGGGACTGTGGTCTCAGCCTCTATCCAAGTAGCTCCCCCAAGGAGGCTGAGCCACAGCCTCTAGAGGAGGTGAGAGCATGCGAGACATCCAAGGAGAGGTCCGGAACAGGAAATCTGGTGCCTGACCGCCCAGGGACTGGAAGTCTGAGAGTTCAATGTACTCCATGTAAATCAGTGTGTGTCTCTGTGTCAGTACCTGGGGGCACTTTACACATAGTAAGTACCCAGTAAATGCGGCACTGAGCAGTCACATGGCACCCAGAAACCTGATTCACATATTTTCTTGACTTAAAAATGCCATAGGTGGCCAGGCGCAGTGGCTCACGTCTGTAATCCCAGCAATTTGGAAGACAGAGGCGAGAGGATTGCCTGGGCCTGCAGGTTCGAGACTAGCCTGGGCAACATGGCGAGACCTCGTCTCCAGAATAAATCAAAAAATTAGCTGGGTATGGTGGCATGTGCCTGTGGTTCCAGCTACTTGAAAGGCTGAGACAGAAGGATCGCTGAACCCAGCAGGTCGAGGCTGCGGTGACTGTGAGTGTGCCACTGCACTTCAGCCTGGGCAACAGAATGAGACTCCAACTCAAAAAAAAAAAAAAAAAAAAGTCATAGGGTATAAGATGCACCACCAACTCACTAATAGTTTCAGTAACCTGGAAGCCACCGCCACGGGTGCACATGTCTGTTTTAAGTTGCATCTCGGAATCACATGAGCATCTTGGGATAGAGGGAGCACGGAGAGAAAGGGAAGAAATGGAGGGCTTTTCCCTGCTGCGGTCCTTGAGAGAGTGTGTTCCTGAAGTCAGGGAGGTAGCAGAGAGCCAGCCCGCGCCTGCTGGCCTGGAATAGGGAATTGCAACAGGAATTTGGGGCTCTGGCATCTGATGGTAACTGTGTGCGCCACCTTGTGACCAAAGGCGGCAGTGCAGTGCAGGGGCCGGAGTCCATCCTCTGCCACCTCCACCCAACCCCTTCCTTGCCCAACAGTCTGCCAAGGGTGGCACCATTTGGGGCCACATGGGCAGGGTCTTCTCCTTTGGTACTCTTGCCTTCTGATCCCTTGGGGACGGATTGCTAGCCTGGGTTCTAATCTAGACTCTGGGTCTTACTTGCTGGGTGACCTTAGTAAGTCCTTCCGCCTCTCTGAGCCTCAGTTTCCCTACTTTGCGAAGTAGTGGTCGGGCCTGCTTTCTTCCTGCCTGCCCTTCACTCATTCCACAACCATGCAAAGAGGCCAGCAACCATAAGACTTGGCCCACAAAGACCTTTTAGGGAAAATAGTCCTGTTTGTGAGCTGCCAGCCTGCATGGTCAGTGGGATTAGGGAAGTTGGGGGAGAGGGATTCTTGGAGGAGGGGCTTTCAAGTCAAAGAAGGCATCTGAGAGAGGATGGGCCTGGCAGAGGCCAGAGGGAGGTGTTAGTGGAGGAGTGAAGCCCATTTGGAAAGCTGCAGGTTTGAGACCCCAACCCATGAGAGCTGCCAGGTGGGTTGAACTCAGTCAAGCCATGGACCCAGGACTGCCTGAGGCCTGCGGGGCCCAACCCCTGCCACAGTGTACCCAGGATGCGGGTCACGGAGTTAAAGATTATTCTCTAGCTTTAAGACTTCATGTTGTTTGCCCTGTTGGGTTTTAGACCTACTTGGGCCCAGTTACCCTTTTCTTCTTGCCCATCTCTCCCCTTTGGAATGGGAATGTCTATCCTATGCCTGTCCCACCATTGCATTTTGGAAGCATATAACTTGTTAATTTCACAGGCGCACAGCTGGAGAGGAATTGGCCTTGGGATGAATCATGTCTTTTCACCTATATCTGATTCAGATGAGACTCTGGACTTTAAACTTTTGAGTTGGTGCTGGAATGACTTAAGATTTGGGGTGTTATTGAGGTGGAATGAATGTATTTTGCATGTGAAAAGGACATTCGTAGGGGAGCCAGGGGCAGAATGTTGTGGTTTGAATGTGTCCCCAAAAGTTCATGTGTCAAAAACTTAATCCCTGTTACAATAGTGTTGAGGGGTGGGACCTTTAAGAGGTGATAGGACATAAGGGCTCTGCCCTCTTGGGTGAATTAATGCTATTATCTCTGGAGGGAGTTAGTTATCATGGGAGTGGGTTCCTGATAAAAGAATGAGCTTGGAACACACTCTCTTGCCCTTTTGCCTTCTGTCATGGCATGACAAGATAAGAAGGTCCTTGCCAGATGCCAGTACCACAATCTTGGACTTCTGACCTCCAGAACCGTGCGTCAGATACACTTTTACTGTTTATAAATTATCTAGTCTCAGGTATTCTGTTATGGCAGCACAAAACAGGCTAAGACATCACCGAATATACTTTATTTATTTCTATTTAAAAATTTTTTTAGTCAGGGTCTCACTTTGTTGCCCAGGCTAGAGTGCAGTGGCATGATCATGATGATCATGGCTAATGGCCACCTCGACCTCCTGTGCTCAGGTGATCTTTCCACCTGAGCATTCCAAGTAACTGGGACTACTGGTGCGTGCCACCATACTCAGCTAATTTTTTAATTTTTTGTAGAGACGAGGTCTCACTGTGTTGCCCAGGTTGGTCTCTAACTCCTGGGCTCAAACAATCTGCCTGCCTCAGCTTCCCAAAGTGCTGGAATTACAGGAATGAGCCACCATGCCTGACTATATCATCTAGTACACTTAAAAAATATATTAGTCCCACTATGTTCCCCAGATTGGAGTATAGTGTCTGTATTCACAGGTGTAGTGGAGTGCAGTGGCTATTCACAGTCTCAAACTCCTGGTCTCAAACGATCCTCCCGCCTCAGCCTCCTGAATAACCGGGACTACAGGTGCACACCACCATGCCCAGCTACCTAATATACTTTTGCTGTCCTAGATCCCATACAGAATCCCACATGACATTTAGTCATCATGTCTCTTCTGGTTCCTCTGGGCTGTGAGAGTTTCCCAGCCTTGCCTTGTTTTATGACCTGGACAATGTAAGGAGAACTGGTCAGGAGGTTTGTAGAGGCCTCTCATTTGCAATATGTCTGATATTTTTCTGAGTTAGACTGAATTTAGGGTTTTGGGGAGGAAGACTACAGAGGTAATGTGCCTTTTCATTACATCCTATTAAGGCAACTTCCCATCAGCATGACTTATCACTGCTGGGGTTGACTTTTTTCACCTGACTGAGGTGTGCTTGTTAAGGGTCTCACTGTGACATTCCCCCCACCCATTCTGCATTACTTGAAAGGAAGTCAGAACAGTAACCTTTGTCTACTTAATATATGAGTGCAGCGGCACATTCATGTCCACCTCAGCCTCAACCTGCTGGGTTCAGGTGATCCCTCCGCCTCAGCCTTCCAAGTAGCTGGAACTACAGGCATGCGCCATCACGTCCCACTAATTTTTTGACTTATTGTAGAGACGAAGTCTTGCAATGTTGCTCAGGCTGGTCTTGAACTGCTGAGTTAGGTAATCCTCTCGTCTCTGCCCCCCAAATTGCTGAGATTATAGACATGAGACACTGTGCCCAGTCTAATGTTATTATTTTATACAGCCAACATTTACTTAGATTGACCCATATGGTTATGTATTATGGTAAAACATACACAACATAAAATTTACCATCTTACCCACTTTTTTTTTTGAGTTGGAGTCTCACTCTGTCACCCAGACTGAAGTGCAGTGGCCGCTCCTGGCCACTGCAGCCTTGACCTGCTGGGCTCTGGCGATCTTTCCACCTCAGCCTTCCAAGTAGCCGGAATTACAGGCATGCACTACCACGCCCGGCTGATTTTTTTATTTATTGCAGAGATGAGGTCTCGCTGCCCAGGCGGGTCTCGAACCCACGGGCTCAGGCAATCCACTCACCTCAGCCTCCCAAAGGCGCAGGATTATAGACTGAGCCACTGAGCCCAGCTCATCTTACCCACTTTTAGGCAGCATTAGGTACGTTCATATTGCTGTGGAACCATCACCACCATTCATCTCTAGATCCTTTTTTACCTTGAAAAACTGAAACTCTGACCCCATTATGTGCAAACTCTCCATTCCCTCCTTCCAGCCCCTGGCATCCACCATTCTCCTTTCTGTCTCTGTTTAATTCCATAATAAAATGGAGTTTAATTCCTCTAGGGACCTCAAATAAGTGGAACCATAAAGTGTTTGTCCTTTTTTTTTTTTTTTTTTGAGTTGGAGTCTCACTCTGTCGCCCAGACTGGAGTGCAGTGGCCGCTCCCAGCCACTGCAGCCTCGACCTGCTGGGCTCCAGCGATCCTTCTGCCTCAGCCTTCCAAGTAGCCGGAATTACAGGCATGAGCTGGTTTTTTGCTTTATTGTAGAGAGGAAGTCTTGCTGCCCAGGCGGGTCTCGAACCCGCAGGCTCAGGCAATCCACTCACCTCAGCCTCCTAAAGGCGCGGGATTACAGGCTGAGCCACCGAGTCCAGCATGTTTGTCCTTTTGTGACTGACTCATTTCATGTAGCATGATATCCTCAAGGTTCATCTGTGTTGTAGCATGTGTCAGCATTCCCTTCTTTTTTATGGCTGCATAATATTCCACTGTATGGATAGGCCATATTGTGTTTATCCATCCATCTGTTCATAGACATGGGTTGCTTCCACCTTTTAGCATTTGTGAATAATGCTGCCGTGGACACAGGTGTACAAGTTTCTGTTTGAGTGCCAGCATTCATTTCTTCGGGGTATATACCTAAGAATGGAATTACAGGGTCCTGTGATAACTCTGTGTTTTGCATTTTTAGGAACTCCAGACTGTTTTCCACAGTGGCTGCACCATTTTACAATCCACCAGAAATTCATGAGGGTTTCAATTTCTCCACAACCTCACCCAGCAAGGAAATACTATTTTCCATTTATTATTATCATCATTATTATTATTATTTAAAAATTATATCCACCCTAATGGGTATGAAGCGGTATGCCTTTAAATTTTTTTTTTAATTTTAGGTTGGACACAGTGACTCACATTTATAATCTCAGGATTTTGGGAGGCTTTGGCCAGGAGAGCTGCTTAAGCCCAGGAGTTCAAGACCAGCCTGGGCAACAATAGCAAGACCTCATCTCTACAAAAAATAAAAAACAAAAAAGATACAGAAGGCCACTACATAATGATAAAAGGCTCAATCCATCAACAAGAAATATCTATTCTAAACATATATGCACCCAACATAGGTGCACCAACTTTCATAAAGCAACTTCTTGGAAAACTAAAGAAAGATATCGACTCTAACAGTATCATAACTGAGGACTTTAATACCCCACTCACAACCCTAGACAGATCATCAGGACAAAAAATCAGCAAGGAGATCCGGAACCTCAATGTGACTTTGGACCAAATGGACTTAATTGATACCTACAGAACACTCCATCCAAAGACCACAGAATACACATTCTACTCATCACCACATGGAACATATTCTAAGATCAACCACATACTCGGCCATAAATCAAGCATAAGCAAGTTTAAAAGGACCGAAATTCTACCAAGCACCTTCTCATACCACAGTGGAATAAAAATAAACATTGACACCAACAAAGTCTCCCCAAAACCCACAAAGACATGGACACTAAACAACACAATACTAGACAACTCCTGGGTCAACGATGAAATCAAAACAGGGATCAAAAGATACCTGGAAACAAATGAAAATGAAGAAACATCTTACCAAAATCTCTGGGATGCCCTGAAAGCTGTAGTAAGAGGGGAATTTATATCCCTACAAACACACATGAAGAAAATGGAAGGAACAGAAATTCACAACCTAACAAGCCACCTAAAGAAGCTGGAAAAGCAAGACCACAAAAACCCTAATTTCAGCAGAAGAATCCAGATCACCAAAATAAAAGCCCAAATCCAGGACATAGAGGACAAAAAGATAATACAAAAAAAATCAGTGAAACAAAAAGCTGGTTCTTCGAAAGGATAAACAAGATCGATGGTCCCCTAGCTAGACTGACCAAGAAAAAACGAGAAAAAAAAAAACCAAATAAGCACAATCAGAAACACAAAAGATGAAGTCACATCTGACCCTGAAGAAATATAAAAGATCATTAGAGACTACTATGTACACTTGTATGGAAACAAACTTGAAAACCTTAAGGAAATGGAGGACTTTCTGACATCACACAACCTACCTAGGTTGGAACAAGAAGAAATTGAGACCCTAAATAGAACAATACCAATCAAGAAAATCGACTATGTAATAAGAAAACTTCCTACAAAAAAAAGCCCTGGTCCAGATGGCTTTCCAGCAGAATTCTACAAGACATTCAAGGAGGAGCTGATACCAATCCTACTGAAGGTATTCCAGGCAATTGAAAAAGATGGAACTCTCCCCAAATCATTTTACGAAGCCAGATCACATTGATACCCAAGCCAGGTAAAGATCCAACAAAGAAAGAGAACTACAGGCCAATATCTCTGATGAACATAGATGCTAAAATTCTCAACAAGATCCTAGCAAATCGGATTCAGCAATACATCTCAAAAATCATCCACCATGACCAAGTAGGCTTCATCCCTGGGATGCAAGTCTGGTTTAACATTCGTAAAACCATAAATGTAATTAAATATATCAACAGATGTCAAAACAAAAACCACATGATCATATCATTAGATGCAGAAAAAGCTTTTGATAAAATCTAGCACCCCTTCTTGATAAAAACCCTTGAACATCTAGGCATACAGGGAACATACCTCAAAATAGTAAAAGCCATCTACGAGAAACCCACAGCCAGTATACTCCTAAATGGACAAAAATTGGAACCAATTTTCCTGAAAACTGGAACTAGACAAGGATGCACACTCTCACCCCTCCTGTTCAACATAGTATTGGAAGTCCTGGCTAGAGCAATCAGAGAAGAGGAGGCAATCAGAGGTATTCAAATAGGAAAAGAGGAAGTCAAGTTATCTCTCTATGCAGATGATATGATTGTGTACCTTGAAAACCCAAGAGAATCTGTCAAAAGCCTCCTTACATTGATAAAGTCCTTTGGCAAAGTCTCAGGATACAAAATAAATGTACAAAAGACAATCGCATTTCTCTACACCAATAATAAACAAACAGAAACCCAAATAAAAAACACAATTCCATTCACAATAGCCACAAAAAAATGAAATATCTTGGCATCTTCCTAACCAGAGATGTGAAAGACCTTTACAATGAAAATTACAAAACACTGCTCAAAGAAATCAAAGGTGACACGAACAAGTGGAAAAATATCCCATGCTCATGGATCGGAAGAGTCAACATTGTGAAGATGTCCATCTTACCTAAGGCAATCTGCAAATTCAATGCAATACCCATGAAATTACCAACCACATTCTTCTCAGACCTAGAAAAAACAACACAGGAATTCATATGGAAACACAAACATCCAAGAATAGCCAGAAGAATCTTCAGCAAAAAAAAACAAAGCAGGTGGTATCACAATACCAGACTTCAAACTTTACTATAAAGCTACAATCATCAAAACAGCTTGGTATTGGTACAGGAACAGGCATATAGATCAATGGAACAGAATTGAGATTCCAGAAGCAAAACCTCAATTTCTCAACCAACTCATCTTTGACAAAGCCCCCACCACCTACCACTGGGGAGAGGAGAACCTATTCAGTAAATGGTGCTGGGAAAACTGCATGTGTGCAGAAGATTGAAACAGGACCCTTATCTATCCCCATGCACAAAGGTTAACTCCAAATGGATCAGAGACCTAAATGTAAAACCTCAAACCATAAGAACCTTAGAAAAAGAAGGAAATACCCTCATGGAAATCGGAACTGGCATCCAATTCCTGTGCAAAACCCGAAACCCACAGGTCATAAGAGAGAAGATAGACAAGTGGGACCTTATTAAACTGACAAGCTTCTGCAAAGCCAAAGAAACCATCAAGAGAGCAGGGAGACAGCCTACAGACTGGGAAAAAGTATTTGCCAACTCTAGGTCTCACAAAGGCTTAACATCCTGGATCTACAAGGAACTGAAACATACTGAAAAGAAGAAAACAAACAACCCCATTATAAAATGGGCAAAAGATATGAACAGACACTTCACAAAAGAAGACATCTGAGCAGCCAACAAACACATGAAGAAATGCTCAACCTCACTAATCATCAGGGAGATGCAAATCAAAACCACACTGAGATACCACCTAACTCCAGTCAGAATGGCAATTATCAACAACTCAGAAAATAACAGCTGCTGGAGAGGGTGTGGTGAAAAGGGAACACTTCTACACTGTTGGTGGGAGTGTAAACTAGTGCAACCTCTGTGGAAAACAGTGTGGCGATTCCTAAAAGCTCTAAAAATCGACCTTCCATATGATACCGCAATCCCCCTACTGGGAATATACCCTGAAGAACTCAAATCACTCTATAAAAAAGATACCTACACACATATGTTTATCGCAGTGTTGTTCACAATAGCAAGAACCTGGAAACAACCATGCTGCCCATCAAAAGAGGACTGGATTAAAAAATGTGGTACATATACACGATGGAATACTACGCAGCCATAAAAAAGAACAAAATCATGAATTTCGCAGCAACCTGGATGGAACTAGAGTCTATAATACTGAGTGACCTCTCACAGAAACAAAGATTCGAGTACCACATGTTCTCACTCATATAATGGACCTTGAACATCCAATGTAATACTGAAAATGACTGACGGTACTGGGAAACTATGGGGGGGGGGAGGGGGATGGGATTAACAGTAGCAAATATCTGTCTGGGGATGGGAAAACACCTCTTATCAACAGGGTGCCTGAATGAAACGTAAATGTACACCTAACCCTTAACTGTACTCCACAAAACAATAATAAAAAATATTGATTAATTTAAAAAAATTAAAAAATAAAAAAATCAGCTGGGTGTGGTGACAGGCACCTATAGTCCCAGCTACCTGGGATGCTGGAGCAAAAGGATCTCCTGAGCTCAGGATGTTGAGGCTGCGGTGAGCAGTGATCATGCCACTGCACTCTAGTCTGGGTTCAAAAAATAATTTTTTAAAACCACTATATATATATATATATATATTTTTTTTTTTTTTGAGTTGGAGCCTCACTCTGTTGCCCAGGCTGGAGTGCAGTGGCATGCTTACGGCCACCATAGCCACGACCTACTGGGTTCAGGTGATCCTTCCGCCTCAACCTTCCAAGTAGCTGGAACTAAGACATGTGTCACCATGCTTGGCTAATTTTTTTATTTATTGTAGAGATGAGGTCTCCCCATGTTGCCCAGGCTGGTCTCAAACCCCTGGGCTCAGGTAATCCTCTTGCCTCTGCCTCCCAAAGTGCTGGGATTACAGGCGTGAGCCACCATCCCCAGTCTAAAATTGTATATTTTTATTTTTATTTATTTATTTTTTTGAGTTGGAGTCTCACTCTGTCGCCCAGACTGGAGTGCAGTGGCCGCTCCCAGCCACCGCAGCCTCGCCTGCTGGACTCCAGAGATCCTTCCACCTCAGCCTTCCGAGTAGCCGGAATTATAGGCACATGCTACCACGCCCGGCTGATTTTTTGATTTATTGTGGAGATGAGGTCTCGCTGCCCAGGTGGGTCTCGAACCCGCGGGCTCAGGCGATCCACTCACCTCAGCCTCCCAAAAATTGTATATTTTTAAAGGAGTTATTATGAATTGAATGTTTGTGCCTCCCTCCCACTCCCAAATTTATATGTTGAAGCCCTAACTTCCAATGTGATGATATTTGGAGGCAGGGCCTTTGGGAGTAATTGGGGTTCGTTTGGTCTTCAGAGTGGGACTGTCACAATGGGGATGGGATTAGGAGCTTTAGAAGAGGATGAAGAGAATGGTCTCTCTCCTCCTCCTCACTCGCAGGCACTGAGGAAAGGCCACGTGAGGACATAGCAAGATGTTGGCCATCTGCAACCCAAGGAGGTGCCTTTCCTCACCAGGAACCAAGTTGGCTGGCACCTTGATCTTGGACTCTGCAACCTCCAGCCAGAACTGGAAAACAATAAGTGTCTGTTGTTCAAGCCATCCGGCCTGAAGCATTTTCGTCATTGCCGCTGAGCAGGCTGACAGTAGATGATATATTCACTTGGTTCAAAACTCAAAAGGCATCAAAGGCATCCAGTGAAGCCACCTGTACCCCAGCCCTGGGTGGGCGGCCGGACTCCTCGGTGTCCTGCAGCCCTGCCCATCCCCTGGCCTCACTCCACTTTGTGGGATTCTGTCTACTGCACTCCATATGCCCTGAGCTCCCCACCCCCATTGAGTATCAGTCTCGTCCAGGACTCCTCTTCCCAGATCTTTCTGAGCATCTATTGGGGGGGTCATGTATGACCTAAATATTTTTTAGGGGATCCTCATAATGTGTCAATCAAATAAGGACACTCCTCCTGTGCTGAAGGCAGGCACTATTAATAATTCACCGGAGCCGGGCTCGGTGGCTCAGCCTGTAATCCCGCACCTTGGGAGGCTGAAGTGGGTGGATTGCCTGAGCCCGCAGGTTCGAGACCCGCCTGGGCAACTTGGTGAGACCTCATCTCTACAATAAATAAAAAATTAGCTGGGCGTGTTAGTGCGCGCCTGTAATTCTGGCTACTCGGAAGGCTGAGGAGGAAGGATCGCTGGAGCCCAGCAGGTTGAGGCTGCAGTGGCCGGGAGCAGCCACTGCACTCCAGTCTAGGTGACAGAGTGAGACTCCAACTCAAATAACAACAACAACAACAATAATAATAATAATAATTTGCCGGACATCAGGCACAAACCAGGACTATCCTGGGTAATTAGGGCCTGTGGTCATCTCCACTGACGTCAGCACCCAAGCAGTGGGTCCAGGGTCACGGCACTCTCCCCTTAGATTCCCCTCTTGGGAGAAAAGGTGCCAAGTGCCTGCGTAAGGTGTGTCTGCGCCTGCTGGCTGCCTCCCTCTGTGCTCAGGCTCCTCTGGCCCACGGGCCACCCACGCTGGGACTGACCTCCAGCTAACTGGAACTGACCCTGCTGGCCCTGCCTGCCCAGTTATCTTAGCCCTGTGGTTTGCCAGTCTTTACTTTCAGAGCTTGAGGCAGGGATCCTGCAGGGGGCAGTGGCTCCTGATGTGTTCACACATTAAAGTGTGTGCATGGGAGTAGGGGATAGCTCCCCAAAAGGAGAGGCAACAAGACTGGGCACATAGCAAAGACATAGGCGTGTCTGCCACAAGCCAAGGTCCCTGAGGTGCTGTCTTGGAAGAGCTATGGTGTGGCAGGCAGCCTGGCAAGTCAGAATGTCTGAGGAACACACCCGGGCTTGTGTTCCCAGAAATGTGACGGGCACAGGCTTCAGTGGCCCAGGACCTTCCTAGAGAGGGAATTGGTCCACTGGGAGTCCAGACCTGGCCCCTCCTTCCAGACTGTTCCTCCTGGGCCCCAGCTCCTCAGAGATGAGTGATCCTGCTCACCAGCAAGAACAAACTTCTCACCAGCCCAGGCCAACCTGGAGGAGGAGGAGTATGGTGTGGGTATAGCCAAGAAGCAAACCAGCTCCCCTGGGCTGCAGCCTCAGAAGCACAGTTCTAGGCAAGGCTGCCCCACTTTGCCCCATGTGGCTTCCAAGGGCAGTCCTCAGCGCAGAAGGACCCAGGCTGCAGGTGTGGCCCACAGGTTGGGGGTGGAAGGCTGGGACCTGGGAGGGGCCTCAGGGACACAGGGAGTGTGTTGAAGAGGCCTGATCCGAGCCAGCCCACGACCACCTGCTCCCCCAGCCAGCCCCCTCGAGTCCTCTGTGACTGGCTCGGCTGCTCCTGCTAGTGCCTTCCTGGCCCCTGCCCAGATGGGAGGGTTCTGACACACCTGCCAACCCTCGGACTGCCACCCCTCCTCTGCAGCCCTAGGGTGAGGCGCCTGCCATGAGCTGTGCAGCAGGAGCCAGGGTGAGAGGGGCCCCCGCCCATGAGCCGAGCCCCCACTTGCTGCTTCAAGTGGGCCCCAGCATGTCTCCCTTAGCCTGCGCTGTGCAAGAACCTCAGACCTGCCCTGCACCTGCTGGGTCCTGAAACCCAGTGCTGGGACTGTCCCTGGGCTCACTGAGGTCACCTTGTGGATACTCACGGCCTCAGCCCCATAATTCTGGTCCTGATTATACACATTGTCACATTTATCCGAACTTTGTCCTCTGTGCCAGGAGTCCCCTACCCCTAGGCCACGGACCAGTACCATGGCCTGTTAGGAACTAGGCCACACAGCAGAAGGTGAGTGGCAGGCAAGCGAGTGAAGCTTCGTCTATATTTACAGCCGCTCCTCATCACTCGAATTACCTCCTGGGCTCCATCTTCTGTCAGATCAGCAGCGGCATTAGATTCTCAGGAGCGGGAACTCTACCGTGAACTGCACACGTGAGGGATCTAGGGCGCAACCTCCTTATGGGAATCTAATGCCTGATAATCTGAGGTAGGGCTGAGGCGGTGATGCTAGCACTGGGGAGCGGCTACAAGTACAGGTTAACATTAGCGGTGATGTTTGATTGCACAGAGACCATAATCAATCAATTGTTTGCAGGCTCATATCAAAATCCTGTCAGTGAGTGGCAAGTGAGTTGATGTACTTCAATTGTACAGCTGCATCTGGTCATCTAGTGGCAGGCTTTAAGTCAGAATCCAACACTTATTTTAGTCTACACGTGGCCCACCCATTATTTTATTTACTACTTCCATCCCCTGTCCATCTCTTTTTTCTAATGGTGAGTTGTATAATTATTTCATTATGTAATATAATGCAACAATAGAAATAAAATGTACTATTGTGCACTTGAATCATCCCGAAACCACACCCCGCCCCCGTTCGTGAAAAACTGTCTTCCATGAAACTGGTCCCTGATGCCAAAAAGGTTGGGCACTGCTGCTCTGTGCCATCTCTTTTGGTTGTACTTGTTACATGCCACATGCTGAACTGAGCCACTTCTAAATCCCACAGGGGACAATAAGTGTTTTCAATTACAACCTCTCCCTGTTCTATGTGAGGAGAACCTCAGGATGCATCTGTTCCGACGAGGAGAACACCAGGTTGCTAGAGGCCCAAAGAGGGATTCTGAGGCCACCTGGGGACGATGATGACCATGACGGCAATGATGACAATGGCTCATACTTCCTGTGCACAGGGCCTCATTCTGGGCACTTTATACAAATGCAGTTAAAAGAGTAGCTGTCAGTGTGCCAGGACCTTTGAGGACGCGGGCGTGTCTCCCATGGAAAGCCGTGTGACTGGAGTTCTTTCCTCCACTTCCCCACAAAACCTTTGGTAATACCCACAGCCCCATGTGCTTTTGGGGTGAGTTTGTGGGGGGGTGGGGGGTGGGGCATGCAGGCCTGAGAGCAGAGGCAAGGGCACCAAGAGGGTCCTGTCACCTCGGGGTCATTTCACCCTCACAGGGACTGAGGCAGGTCTACGATCCTCCCCATCACACAGAGTGGAAGGTTAGGACTCCCAGAGCTGAAGTACCATGCCTAGGCCACACAGTCACAGCATGACCCAGGCCCTATGGGTGGGGGCTGCTTCCCCTCCCCCGGCCCCTAGGCCCCTCAATGTCTTCCACTTCCCCAGCACTCCTGAGGTTCCAAAGATCCCCAAAGGTCCCCTAGGCCTCTGGAGTCCACCCCCAAGACTCCCTAAACCCGCCAAGGCCCCAAAGATCCTTCAAGGCTCTCCCAGGTCCCTCAAAGATTCCCAAGGTCCCCTAGGCCCTCCTAAAGTCCCCAAGACTCCTAAGGTCTCCCAGTCCCCCAAGGTCCCCTAGACTCCCCAAAGTCCAAGATCTTCCATGGCCTCCCAAGTCCCCCCATGGCTCCCCAAGCCCTCAAGCCTTCCCCGTTTGCATCCAACCCTCCAGGACACACTCTCTGCAGCTGCTCCTTCTCTTGGTCAAGCTGGGATCCCCAGGGTTGAATCCAATTAGCTCCTTGTTTCCTGCCATCCCCTATTGGTCCTGGGCTGACCTATGGAGTGGTCCTTGGGGTCATGTGACCACCCGAGCAAGGTCACATGGTGTCAAACATGGCTGCCCACAGCTCTGCCATAGGTGAGAAGGGAGGGGGAGGAGTTCTCCTGCAGCACTTTAAAGCCTCCCCAGAGACATCCAAGGAGCTGCCAGTTTCCCTGGTGCCTCAGGCCTGGGCCCCCTGTAGGCCTGCTCTAAGAAGAAAACAGCAATTTGTGCAGCACTGACAGCTGAGGTCTGGGGCAGAAAGTTTTAACAGGCCTTACTCCTCCGGCCCTCCTGAAGCCCCTCCCACAGCCAGCTCGGTGGCTGAGGTCTCAGCTCTGCCAGTGTCACAGTGCATTTGTGTCCTCTCCATCCCTTCCCCAGGTCTGGAGGCCTAGGGCTGGGTGCTCCAACATCCTCCATCCAGCTCTCTCTCCCTGCACACAGTGACTGACCCGTCAAGCAGCACTCCCAGAAACACATCCACAAATCACAAGCTCAGCCTCCCCTTTGCCTACAGTTTGCCCACAGGCAAAATAGTCACCAAGAAAAGGAAGGGGAAGCCCAAACCAGCTTGGTTTCTGTGGGGAAAGAGCTTGCCTGGGGCTTCCAAGAAGAGCAAGTTTGGAGACCTGAGACCTGAGGCTCCTGTTCAGAGAGGGGAGTCTCAACCATGCAGACAGGGAAGCAGGACCGTTTGGTCCCTGGTTGTGTGATCACAGGTGAGTCCCTTCCCATCCCTGAGAGTGCTATCACTGCACACCTCCATGATGATGTGTAGGCCCTAGAGGCTAAGAAGACAGACTGGAGAGGGACTCCCAAGGCTTGACTTCTGGCTGGGCTGCACATTGACTGTGTGACTCTGGGCAAGTTACCTGGCCTCTCTGTGCCTGGGTTTCCTCATCTGCTAAGTAAGTAGGGATCAAACAGAACATATTGCCAAGGGTCATTAAGAAAAGCCAGGGCTTGGTGCCGTGGCTCAGCCTGTAATCCCAGCACTTTGGGAGGTCAAGATGAGAGGATTGCCTGAGCCCGGGGGTTCAAGCCCAACCTGGGCAACTTAGTGAGACCTCGCCTCTACAATAAATCACAAATATTATTTGTGGTGGCATGCTCCTGTTGTTCCAGCTACTTGGAAGACAAGCGGAAGAATCGCCTGAGCCCAGCAGGTTGAGGCTGCATTGACCGAGAACAACATGCCTGGGTGACAGAGTGAGACTCTGATTCAAAAAAAAAAAAGAAATAAAGAAAAAGAAAAGCCAGTGAGTTAATATATTTATAAAGCATTTTAAACCACACCTGGCACATGACAAGTGCCATGTAATTGATGGTTAAGTAAAAAAAAAAAAAAAAATACCTAACCTGCTTGACTCTCTGAACCTTGAAATTTCATCCGGCCATCCATTATTCATTTAGCTAACATTTACCTATCAGGTGTTCTTGCCAGGTCCTAACCGAACCTCGGATCGACTGAGATGAAACAAAGAAAATACAACACACACATCATAACATCCTGCGGCAGTCTGGGGTCCTGGGTTCAGAGACATAAGAGGTAGAATGAAACACTTCTTCCATGTCTGATCACAGAAAGCTTCTTGGAGGAGAGGGCATTTAAGCTGGGTGTGGAAGCGTGGGCTGGCAGTAACAGGCACAAGGCATAGAGGTCTGTGCAGCCCACTGATCAGCTGATTTATCTGACTGATTGGCTAATTGGTCTGATTGATTGATCGTCTGATTGGTAGAACATGGGTAGGTGGTAGTCAGTTGGCTCCAAGGAGCTGGAGTGACTCTGTTTCAAAGCTGAGAGCAAACTCTTGAGCCTGCTTGGTTTGGTGACCCATAGATTGCACCTGCCTAGCGATACCACCAAGGGGTGGCCATGGCACTGTCATCACTGAGGGCTGGTGGGGACAGGCTTGGGCTGATGACCTCCCAACATCACTCTTCTCCCAACTCCAGTGGATCCTGAGGTTGGGGTTTCTGACACCATAAGGCAAGATCCTTGGGGGGCTGACCTGCCCCACCCACAAGTAATATTTCCGAGTTATCAGGCCTCCAGCTTTTCAGGCCTCCAGCTCTTGCCAAGACCTGAGGCCATCAGAAGCTGCTACTGAGAGCTGACCTGGGAGCCCAGGTCCTGCCTGGGCAGAGACTATGCCCAGGAGCCAGTGAGTTTCCCTGTCTCCAGGAAGACAGCCCACACCTGTGCCAGCCTGCCCGGGCACACCCCTTTCCCCTAGCTAACTCTGATGCAGCTACCAAGACCCAGCCTGACTATTACCTCCTATGGGAAGACTCCATGACCCCAAGCTGGGCCAGTTCCTCCCATGGGGTCTCCAGCCTGGGATTTCCCTCTGTTTCATGCATGGAGTTAAGAGTAACAGACCAGCTCAAGCAGTACAAGAAATGTATTAACTCATGTAACTGCCATGTCCAGGGTGTCCTCAGGCATGATTGGATCCAGGGCTCAAAGGGCTCTGCTGTTCTTTGTGTTGGTTCCAGATCATGACAGTTCCAGGCCAATATTCCCCCCGTCAGCAACCCTGGCAGAACTAGGGATTTCCTCTGCCCAATAGTTCTAACAAAAGTTTCAGAACTGGGCCTCACTGCCTGTGGATTGCCAGGCAAAGACCACATGTCCACCACTGAAGCATAAAGGATGGTGGCTAGCTTTACCTGGGCCATGTGACCTGAGACTCATAAGGGTGCAGTAAGCAATCGAAGAGGAGGTGGAGCTAGCCAGGCAGCAACACAGCTGCTAACCTCATCGTGGCTGGCTCCCCACCAGACTGCCTGCTGCTCAGCCAGGGACAGTGTTCAAGCCCCATCTATGTCCTGGCATTGCCTTGTATAAGGCAGCACAGAGCAAGGGCTGCAGCTGACTGGCTTGGGTTAGACAGAGCCTTGGTACATGCTGTTTCCTCTGCCTGGAACAGTCCTGCATTCCTCCTTCCCCATTCCCAACTTAGTATTACTTCATTCAGTAGGTCTAGAATTCTAATTAGGTGCACATTAGACTCTCTCATTCTTTTCTCCCAGTCTCCTTACTTCTTTTTCATATTTTGTCTTCTTATCTTTCTATGCTGCATCCTAGGAAATTTCTTCAGATCTATGTTCCAATTCACTGATTCTCTCTTCAGCTGTTTAATGAAAGGAGTTTACCATTTTAACATATGTATTTTCATTTGTAAAATTGTATTTGGTTATTTTTTCAATCATTCTGGTCTGTTTTCTTATTAGACTCTTTTTCCTTTTAGATATCCTTCCTTATTCTTTTATTACTTCATCTATTCCAATAGTTCTCAGAGGTCTACATCTATGTTATTTCTGTTGACTCTCACCTCACAGTGGCTTGTTTCCTTGGGTTTGATCTTTCCAAGTGTGAGTGTGTTCATATTTGGTTGAGCTTCTTCTGTAGGAATCCTGAAGGCTTACACTGAGATGCTTTCTTCTAGAAAGGAATGATGTTTTCTTCTAGAAAGGAATGTTGTTTGTTTCTATTTAAAAGGAGGTGCTCCTTTTAATTTAATTTCTTGAGTTGGGATTTCCCTGTCTATGAGGATAGTGTAAATTTAACTTCAGCATTGCATGAGAGCAGACCTATGGCTGCAAATTATCGAGGGAAATTATTATTGTTATTAAAATATTTCCACCTGGAGCGCTGGAGCAGACACCAAGATTTCCCAGAGGGCCCTCTTTGCTTGCAGGCAGATTTAAAAAGAATCAATCTCCTTTTAAGGGGGTGGTTCCTTTTGAGGGCCTCAGGTTGATGTTGGTGTCTTAGGTTCACCCCCTGACCACCTTGCATTGCCCAAGGGAAATGTCTATTACTCATCTCTCTGGTTCCAGCTGTGTGTATACACTTCACTTTTTGGAAGGAGGGCTTTCTTAGGAGCTTGGCATTGCAATCATGTTATGTGTAGATATTTAGCCACAATCAGCCTGTGGGATGTCATTTTAGGGTATCTGGTCACTATGCTAGCAGAAGTCAAGTCATCCCATCAGCTCATTCTGGGAGGTGTCATATCCTTGGCTGCTAACATGGCTCTCGCCTCACTTCTGAGTAGACCTTTAGAGAGAACTCAGAACTTTTTTGTGGGATGGGGTCTGGCCCCCACCTGTTTCCTCCTCAGCCCTTGTACTAAGGAAAGTCTGTTTCCAAGTTTGGGAGCCCTTCAGCAGTACCCCTTCCTGGTGACCTCATGGACACTTCTGAAGGCAGCCAGCAGAGATGCCAGGATGCAGGTACAGCTGGGATGCCCAGCAAAAGGAGTGAAAGGGTACCTGTGTGTACGTGCTGGGGAATACTGAGGGTACTGGAGTACTGGGGTGTTGCCGGGAGGTTCTAGGGGGAGCTGGTGATGGGAACAACCCTAGAATTGTTCAAGTCAGCCACCTAGACAATCATCAGATTTCCTGTTTTAGGCAGCATAGATACAACCTAATGAGTTCCTTTGAAGACAGGAACAGAAATGCCTGTGACCATGACAGAATGCAAACCCCACCCACTCCCAGACAGGCCCAAGCCCTTCCAATCCTTGGGGCTCTCCAGCCCCTTATGCCCTCCTCCTCTCATCTCAGGCTCACTTGACCCCAGTCCAGCCTTGCTTGGGCCTGTGTCCCTGGGGTGGGGAGTCTGTTTCCCTAGGATATGGGCTCCCCTGAATGCACCTCTGGCCTCAGCCTCATTCATCCCATGAGAATTTCTTTTTCTTTTTTTTTCAGTTGGGAGGGTCTCTCTCTGTTGCCCAGGCTGGGGGTGCAGTGGCATGATCATGGCCTGACATCATGGGCTCAGGCGATCCTTCCACCTCAGCCTCCCAAGTAGCTGGGTCTATAGGTGCACACTACCATGCTCAGCTAATTGTTTGATTTTTTTGTAGAGACAAAGTCTTGCTATGTTTCCCTGGCTGATCTCAAACTCCTGGGCTCAAGTGATCCTCCCTCCTTGGCCTCCCAGGCAATAAGCCACTGTGCCTGGCCATCCATGTGCATTTTTTGATCTCTCTACCGCCCTTCTGCTCAGTGCCGCATGATGGAAAAGCTGGTCTTGGCCTTCAGGGTCATCACCAGGAGACAATAATACAGGATAGTGGCAGCTGCAATGGATGGTTTGGGGACAGTGGGCACACAGGAGAATGAGCACCCTAGCCTGCCCAGAGGGCAGGGAAGGTGTTGGAGATCCCCAGATGAGGCAACATTTGTGTTGTGGCTAGAACACTGAGTCATGCTTTGTCAAATGTACACACAGGGAAAGGGGCAGTTGGGGGATGGAAAATGAGTCTGGCCCAGTAGATGGGGCAGACCCTGAGAGGCTCAGATATGAGGCTGGGGAAGGGACTCACTGAGGTGGCACGGCCAGTGGCCAAATCCTCCTACCTCCCTGTCTGGCCAGCTCTCTTCTGCAGCTCAACTCTCAACATCTGGGACATCTGGTCTCTTTCTGGAAAACTACCATCCCCTGCAATCTTCTTCCCATCCAGAAGCTTCTGGAACCCCTCCCCCTGCCCTCCTCCACTTCCCCTCCTTCAAACTTCAGCACCCAGCCTCTCCTCTGAGATGACATCCCACCTCTATGAGCTGACTCAGACAGACCTGGTGAGAAGGGCTGCCCAGCTCTGGGCCTGTCCTATAAGCCAGCACCTGCCACATGGATTGGCCCCGAATGTTCCACTCAACAGTAAAGCTGTGGAAGATCGGATAGAGCACCCCACACCCAGCCTGTGCTTCACCACCCACCGAGCCTGGCATCCAAAATGCACTTGAAGACCATCCCAGGGGACAGAAATCATCCTGAGACCCAGATAATTCAGCAAATGTCCCCAAGGCAGAGGGAAGGCATGGACTCTCCGATATCCGGCTGCTCGGCCTGCCTGGAGCTCCATAGGTTCAGAGGTGTCTGCGCTTTCCTGACATGGGGGCTCAGCCTGGGAGACTGTACCCACTGATATTCCAAGGGGGCTGCCTTGGGGACACCCTGGAGTCTCCTCTGCTCCCTGAAGCCCATCCCCACCCCTTCCTCGAGGGACAGGGCAAGGGATGGGCCATGCCTGAGGTTGTGTCTCTGGGCTCCCTCCAAGCACCACCAGGCTGCAGGGGGTTGCTGTGCTGGCAGCAGGGGCCACAGGGACAGCAGAGCCCCATCACCACATGAGATTTCAGCACCTGTTGGGGAGGGTGCTTGGTGGATGGGAGGATCTGATGAATCGAGCGTCTCGCTTCTGCTGACAGCGCAGCCCCATTCATATGCTCCAGCAGACGGTGAGCGCTGGCTTCTCAGTGGAAGAACCTAGCTCGACCCCCATGTGGCAGGCAGAACAGAGACATTCACATCTTACGCTCCCAAACCTGGGGGTATGCTGTTACATGGCACAAGAAATTGAGCACACAGATGGAATTAAGATTGCTAACCAGCTGACCTTGAGAGGAAGGACAGGCCAGACACAGTGCCTTATGCCTCTTATTCCAGCACTTTGGAAGGCCGAGGTGTGAGAATCACTTGAGGCCAGGAGTTTGAGACCAGCTTGGGCCACATAGCAACACCCCGTCTCTATTAAAAAAATAAAATTTATTTTAAAAGATGGAGGATGACCCTGGATTATCTGGGTGAGGCCAGTGCCATCAGAAAGACCCTTCAAGGTGGGAGAAGGAGGTCGAAGAATCTGCTTCCTGGTGATGTGATGGGAGAAAGACTTGACCGGCCACTGATGACCTTGCAGATGGAGGAAGAGGACATGAGCCAAGGAATCTGGGTGACCTTAAGAAGCTGGAAAAGGCAAGAAAAGGGATTCTCTCCTAGAGCCTCCAGAAAAGAATGCAGCCCTGCTGATCTTTTGACTTTAGCCCATTTAGAGACCCATTCTGACCTCTGACCCCACAACACTAGGACAATCAATGTCTGCTGTTTTTTGTTGTTTTTTTTTTTTGAGTTGGAGTCTCACTCTGTCGCCCAGACTGGAGTGCAGTGGCCGCTCCCGGCCACCGCAGCCTCGACCCGCTGGGCTCGGTGGCCTCAGCCTTCCAAGTAGCCGGAATTACAGGCATGCGCTACCATGCCCAGCTGATTTTTGGATTTATTGTAGAGATGAGGTCTTGCTGCCCAGGCGGGTCTCGAACCCGTGGGATCAGGCAATCCACTCACCCCAGCCTCCCAAAGGCGCGGGATTACAGGCTGAGCCACCGAGCCCGTCATAATGTCTGCTGTTTTAAGCTACTAAATCGGTGGGATTTTGTTACATTAGCCACAGGAAATGAATACACCCCATTTTACAGAGGAGACAGCTGAGGCCCAAAGAGGAGAAGAGACTTGCCCAGGCCCACCAGCAGGCCTCCCAACTCACTTCCCAGAGTTTCCTGCCTTCTCTGCCCACCCTTCTCAGATGACAGGGACAGAAGCCCCAGCAAACACATCCAATGCCGATTCTGCAGGAGCCAGGGCTTGGAAGAAGCAAGCCATGTCTGTTTCTCTGGGTGCCCAGGCAAGTGAGTGAAGCGTGTGGACAGAGAAGCTGCATGTCCTGAATTGTGCAAAGCAACCAATGAACCAATTTTAGCAGAAGTTGAAACTTGCCAGAAACGAAGGCTCTGCCAACAGTTCCTCCTTGTCCCCGGCGTCCCCCTGAAGCAGGTGGCTACGTGTCACGATGTCAACCTGGATGTGGAGTTTCTTAGCTTCGTGGGAACCCAGAGTGTGCATCCCGGAGGCCAGCTGGGTGGCTCTGGCCTATTTATAGTGTCCTCATCTATCTTCTTCCCTTTTGATCAGAGCAAGGGCTGATCTCCTGAGGAGCTGCAGATCTCAGCATGCTCGACAAATTCCAGCAGGGCATGAATCATCAGTTCCTGCCCACGTGAAGGCCCTCCTCTGCCAGAGGGGCTGGTAGAGCCCCAGGCTCGCCTGCTGCCCAGGTTGCAGCCAGCACTGGGGTTGATGGAGTCGTCCCTACACCCTCCAGCTGACCTCAGGCTGGCTTTCCCCTGGGAGATCACTGCCACTGCGAGGAAGAGTCCCCTGTGAACAGAGGGTTTTTCCTCTGCTTGCCTTTTCTTCCTGGCAAGACTGGAATTGCTGGCTCCTCAGGGCTGATGGCTCTTGCTGGGAAGCCACACAGGTCTCAGCTGTGCGCCCTCTCCTCTCCCACCTCCAGCAATCAGATGGCCAACATTTCCATACTCCCCGGAATGTGGGTCTCCCTTTGAGACATCCATTCAGGGACCTGGGTGATGGCCTCTTGTCCTTGGGCCCCGGGGAAAGCACAAAGATGGCCAGTTTCTTTGGGCTCAGGGTCAGGTTTCCCTTGCTGGATGGGGGCAGTCCTTTGTCCCATGTTATGGCCTCCAGCATCCCAGAGTCATCTTGGCAGGTCTCCCCGGGTGACAGGAGCTGGGAGGCCTGTGATCTGTTCCCAACGTGTGCTGGGTAGGGTGGCTGGGTGCTGGTGTTGAGTGTTGTGGAGGTGGCTAGGGGAGTGGACATTCCATTGTCACAGTGGCAAAAATAGCCAAGATCTTTCAGCTGCTGCTTACTGGAGTTGGGCCCTTCACAGGCATTATTTGCCCACCAAGGTCCTAAGCAGGGGACTCACGGAAAAGGAGGCAGAGGGACCAGAATTGGCTCCCATGCTTTATGACCCTAGCACCATGGTCTTTTATTTTATTTTAGTTTTTATCTATCTATCTATCTGTCTATCTATCTATCTGAGTTGGAGTCTTACTCTGTTGCCCAGGATGGAGTGCAGTGGCATGCTCACAGCCACCCCAGCATCGAACTGCTAGGCTTAGGTGATCCTTCCATCTCAACTTTCCAAATAGCCAGAACTACAGGCATGCGCTACCATGCCTGGCTAATTATTTTTTATTTATTGTAGAGATGAACCCCTTGAACCCCTGGGCTCAGGCAATCCTCTAGCCTTGACCTCCCAAAGTGCTGGGATTACAGGCTTGAGCCACCGTGCCCGGCCTATTATTTTATTTTTGAGTTGGGGTCTCACTCTGTCATCCAAGCTGGAGTGTAGTGGCACGATCACAGCTCACCACAGTCTCAAACTCCTGAGCTTAGGTGATCCTGCCTCAGCCTTCCAAGTAGCTGGAACTACAGGTGTGAGCCACCATGCCCAGCTAATTTTTTGATTGTGTGTGTGTGTGTGTGTGTGTGTGTGTGTGTGTGTGTGTGTGGAGAAGAGGTCTTGCTATATTGCCCAGGCTGATCTTGAACTCCTGGGTTTAAGCAATCTTCCCACTTCCACCTCCCAAAGGAGGCTTACACTTACAGGAATAAGCCACTGCACCTGACACTTTTTATTTTATTTTATTTTATTTTATTATTTTATTTTATTTTGCTGAAGTCTTACTCTGTCGCCCAGACTGGAGTGCAGTGGCACGCCCCCGGCCACCACAGCCTTGACCTGCTGTACTCAGGCTATCCTTTCAATCAGCCTTCCAAGAAACTGGAACTACAGGAACACACCACCATGCCCGGCTAATTTTTTGTTGTAGAGAAGAAGTCTTGCCAAGTAACCTGGGCTGGTCTCGAAACCGTGGGCTCAGGCAATCCTTTCACCTTAGCCTCCCAAAGTGCTGGGATTATAAGCATGAGCCGCCGAGCCTGGCCATTTTTTATTTTTAAGGAAGATATCACTAGGGTTTGGACACTGTCCTTATCTTGTCTGGGTCTCCCCATCCCTATAGAATCACTAATGAAATCATTCTTGCCCATTATCACCTGCTTATCTCCCTCTGCACCCTAGAAAAGTCTTGCAAGTTTAACAAGACAAATAACCAAGGAGGAAGGCGACTCATGATGTGCTTGGAGCTGCCAAGCCACATTCTTCCAGAAGGGTTATGGGGGTGGTGGGCGCTCCCTAGGGCACACTGGGGGTCTTCCATCTTTGCCTCTTTGCAGCCCCCACAGGGAGGTAGTGTACACGATGGATCTCCCTAAATGACTTCACAGCTGAATTTTGATCTGATGCACCATGGCTCTTCTGTAGAGACAAAAAGGCTTCAGGGTGGCAGCATCGGGTGTGTAATCCCCATAGAGACAGAGGAAGGGAGGGTGAGGCCACATAGTCCCACCCGTTACTTGGATCACCGATTGCCCCATCACCTTCCAGACACTGGGGGAACCTTGGCATCTCTATTTCTTCCACTCCCTTACTTCCACTCCATGGGAAAGCCCCACTGACTTGCCTCCAAACTCCAGCTGACTTCACCCTTTTCCATGGCACGCAGCAGTTCCCCCTCCCCAGGATACCTGTGATGTGGCCTCCTATGGCCTCTCTACCCACATCTGGTTAGCCAGAGTGTCTCACTGGACGCCTAAGTGGCATCGCTGTCCTCTCCTACCCTTGACAGGTGGTGCCTTCCCATCAGCTGCACAAGAAAGTGTGAAGTACTGGTTATGGTCCACATCCTCCTGCTATGGTCCTCCACCCACATTGACCCCCAACACTCCCCCCACATACCCCTGCCCGAGGGCCTTGGCATTTGCTGTCCTCCCTGCAGCCCAGAATGTGCTTCCCCTAAATGTTCATCCCTCCAGTCTGCATTTTTGTCTTCTTTCTCGATCACTCCACCCTAAGCCCTCACCACTCACCACTTTTCTCTGTTATTCTTTATTTTCTGCACCTGAAATTGTATAGAGTTGTATATTTTCTTTCTTCTTTTCCTGGATTCTTTTTTCTTTTTTAGACACAGACTCTTGCTCTCTCACCCAGGCTGGAGTGGTGTGATCATAGCTCACTGCAACCTCGAATTCCTAGCCTCAAGAAATTCTGCTTCAACCTCCTGAGTAGCTGGAGTGCGATGGCACGATCAAGGTGAATGCAGTCTTGACCTGCTGGCTCAGGCAATCCTTCCGCCTCAGCCTTCTAAGTAGCTGGAACTGCAGGCATTCACACCCAGCTAATTTTTGTGATTTATTGTAGAGATGAGGTTTTGTCAAGTTGCCCGGGCAGGTCTTGAAGCCCTGGGCTCAGACAATCCTCTTGCTTCCAACTTCCAAAGTGCTGGGATTACAGGCGTGAGCCACTACACCTGGCCTGTGTATTTTCTTATATGCATTGTCCATATTCTCCCATGAGAATAACCTCTCCATGGGGGCAGGGATGTGTCTGTGCCCACCATGGTATTGACTGAGTTGTGCATGCATGAACGCAAGCACGCGTGCATGAAGGGGAGATGGCAGGGGCAGTGTCTTGTTGCTCTTGCCTCTCCATTCCAGGCAGGACATAAACCTGGGGCCAGCGAGGACAGGACCAGGCTAGTGGAGTATCTCCTACCGCATGGCTGCCAGGTCCAGGGGCCCACCTGTCTAGTCAGAGCATCAGGGAACAAGTGATGGTGTCAGGAAGGGGGCAGGAAAGCAGAGGCCACTTTCCTCCCTGCTTCACTGCCAGTCCCACCTTGGTTCATCTTGAGGGCTCCTCCCTGTACCCAGCAGGGGCAGAGGAAAGTGCCCAAGAAAAATTTCCTGCAGGCCACTGACGACAGTGTGGTTGGTTGTAGTCACAATATCAAACTATGAAAATAAAGAATAATTTCACAGAAGATTTTGTGTCCAATTTCACAGAAAGAATAGTGTATTGGGAACATGAGTTCTGCTGTCTGGCTCTCCTCCGCTGCCACCATGAGCTTCACCACTCACTCCACCACCTACTCCTCCAACTACCGGTCCCTGGGCTCCATCCCGCCATCCAGCCTGCGGCCCACCAGCAGCGCGGCCAGCGTCTATGCAGGCGCCGGCGGCTCGGGCTCCCAGATCTCTGTGTCCTGCTCCACCAGTTTCCTGGGCGGCTGGGGGGTCCGGGGGCCTGGCTACAGGGATGGCCGGGAGTCTGGGGGGCATCCAGAGCGAGAAGGAGACCATGCAAGAGCTGAACGACCGCCTGGCCTCCTACCTGGAGAGGGTGAGGAGCCTGGAGACCGAGAACCGGAGGCTGGAGAGCAAAATCCGGGAACACCTGGAGAAGAAGGGACCCCAGGTCAGAGACTGGGGACCTTACTTCAAGACCATCGAGGACCTGAGGGCTCAGATCTTTGCAACTTCTGTGGACAACGCCCGCATCGTTCTGCAGATAGACAACGCCCATCTTGCTGCTGATGACTTTAGAGTCAAGTATGAGAGAGCTGGCCATGCACCAGTCCGTGGAGAGCGGCATCCATGGGCTCCGCGAGGTCATCGATGACACCAATGTCACCCGGCTGCAGCTGGAGACAGAGATCGAGGCCCTCAAGGAAGAGCTGCTCTTCATGAAGAAGACCCATGAGGAGGAAGTCAAAGGCCTACAAGCCCAGATTGCCAGCTCTGGGTTGACCGTGGAGGTAGATGCCCCCAAATCTCAGGACCTCGGCAAGATCATGGCGGACATCCGGGCCCAGTATGATGAGCTGGCTCAGAAGAACCGAGAGGAGCTGGACAAGTACTGGTCCCAGCAGATTGAGGAGAGCACCACAGTGGTCACCACGCAGTCCGCTGAGATTGGAGCTGCCGAGATGACGCTTACGGAGCTGAAACGTACAGCGCAGTCCTTGGAGATTGACCTGGACTCCATGAGAAACCTGAAGGCCAGCTTGGAGAACAGCCTGAGAGAAGTGGAGACCCGCTACGCCATGCAGATGGAGCAGCTCAATGGCACCCTGCTGCACCTGGAGTCTGAGCTGGCACAGACCTGGACAGAGGGTCTGCGCCAGGCCCAGGAGTACGAGTCCCTACTGAACATCAAGGTCAAGCTGGAGGCTGAGATAGCCACCTACCGCCGCCTACTAGAAGACGGAGAGGACTTCAGTCTCAGTGATGGCCTGGACAGCAGCAGCTCCATCCAGACCATCCAAAAGACCACCCGCAAGATAGTGGATGACAAATTGGTGTCTGAGACCAGTGACACCAAAGTTCTGAGGTGTTGAGGCGGCAGGAACAGGGCGTCCTTCGGGGAAGCAGGAAGTCAATAAAAAGTTCAGAGGTAAAATAAAAAAAAAAAAAGAATAGTGTATTGCCCTTTTTTCCCCACTCAAAAGGAAGGAAAGTTATTCAAAATAGTCAAAAAGTAGAAATGGTCCAAATATCCATTGACTGCTGAATGGATAAACAAACACTGTGGTGTATCCATGCCATGAAACACTACTTAACCTTAAAAAAGGAACAAAGTACTAATTCATGCTCTGACACAGGTGAACCTTGAAACATGTGCTAAGTGAAAGAAGCCAGGCACAGAAGGCCACACAGTATGAGTCCGTTGATATGAAATGCTCGGAAGAGGCAAATCCATAGAGAGGGAAAGCAGATTATATGTTACTGGGGGCTGAAGAGGGGGTGGGGGAATGGGGAGGTTGGTGAGGGACTGACAATGACTTTGGGTTCCTTTTTGGAGGGATAAAAATGTTCTGGAATTAGTGGTGATGGCTACACAGCTTTGTGACTATACTAAAAAACACTGAATTGTACACTTTAAAATGGGTAAATTTTCTGGTCTGTGGTGTATACCTCTTTAAAAAAAAAAAAAAGGAATGTGGGCCAGGTGTGGTGGCTCACATCTGTAATCCCAGGACTTCGGGGAGGCCAAGGTGGGAGGATTGCTTGAGCCCAGAATTTCGAAATCAGCCCAGGCAACAGAGCAAGACCTTGTCTCTACAAACAAATAAAAAAAATAAGCCAGGTGTGGTGGTGCATGGCTGTAGTCCCAGCTACTTAGGAGGCTGTGGCAGAAGGATTGCCTGAGCCCGGGAGGTTAAGACTGTGGTGTACCATGATTGTGCCACTGCACTCTAGCCTATGCAACAGAGAGAGACCCCCAATTCAAAAAAAAAAAAAGAGAGAGAGAGAAGAAAAGAAAAAAGAAAGAAAAAAAAAGGAGGCATGTAGGAGAATAATAATCAAGTTAGACAATAGTGTCTTTCTGACGTTGGCTTCACGATAATGCTTAGGTGTAACAGGCGGGAGGCCAGGAAAAAACAGCAACAGTGATGGTGACAATAATGATAATGACAGAAGCTAGCATATCTGGCACTGTGAGTTTGGCGAGTGTGACCCCTCTCCTGGGTGCACACTGCATCCCCCCTGTCCCAGGCACGAGTCAGTAGCCCTCTCACTCATCCCCCCCATGCAGCACCTGTGTCCTCCATCTTGCTTTTTCTTCCACAATAAGTTCCTGGATCCATTTTTTTTAATTTGATAAATTTTTATTGTGGTAAAATATACATAGCATTTGTCGTTTTAACCATTTTGAGTTGTACAATTTAGTGGCAATAAGTACATACGCATTGCTGTGTGACTATCACCAGCATTCATTTCCAAAACTTTTTATCATCCCAAACTGAAAACTTGTATCCATTGAAAAAAACCTCCTGTAATCCCCTGGCAAACACCATTCGACTTTTGGTCTCTATGGATGTGATTACTTTAGGTACCTTATATATGGCTTATTTCACTTAGCCTAATGTCCTCAAGGTTCATCTATGTTATAGCACTTGTCAGAATATCTTTCCTTTTTAAGGTTGAATAATAGATCACTGTATGTATCTACCATATCTGCTTGACCATTCATCTGTAGATGGACATTTGAGTTATTTCTACCTTTTGGTTTTTGTGAACGCTACTATGAACATGGGTGTACAAATATCTTTGTGCAACCTTGCTATCAATTCTTTTGGGTATTTATCCAGAAGTGGAATTGCTGGGTCATATGTTAATTGTTAGATTTTTTTGAGAAACCACTGTACTTTTTCCCACAGAGGCTGTACCATTTTACTTTCCCGTTAGCGATGCACAGGGGTTCTGATTTCTCTACATCCTAGTCAATACTTGTTGTCTTCTGGGATTTTGTTTTTATTGTTTGTTTTGTTTTTTGATAGTAGCTATCCTAAAAGGTGTGAATTTGTATATTATTGTGGTTTTAATTTGCATCAGTAATGATTAGTGATAGTGTTCTGTCATGTGCTTATTGGCCATTTGTATATCTTCTTGGAGAAATGTCTATTTTAAGAACTGTGCCCATTTTTAAATTGGACTTTTTGGTTGTTGAATTCTTTATATGCCCTAGATATTAATCTTTTATCAGATATGTGATGTACAGATATTTTCTCCCATTTTGTGGATTATCTTTTCATTGTCTTGATAATGTTCTGAGATCCACAAAAGTTTTTCATTTTGATGATATTCTCTTTATGTATTTTTTTCTTTTGTTGCCTGTGCTTTTGCTGTCATATCCAGGAAAATATAGCCAAATCCTGGGCCCATTTTTAAACAGCAAGGAATCACAAGAAACAAACCCATGGGCGAAAGTTGAGGAGTCCGAACTGAGCTCCACTTTGCCCTGTTTTTGGAATCCAGAGGGGAAAGTCTCTTGGGAACAGAGCTCGTTAGGTCCCTTGGCCGCCCCGCTACCCCTTTTGGTGTGGTTTGATGTCGTATCTTGTCCTTCATGCTCATTCCTTGGTGACCAGATGGGAGGCGGGTGGCTCCCTGCTTTGCACTCTGAGTCTCCGCTGGGCATTCTCATCCTGCAGGGCGCAAGGGGATCAGGAGTCCCAGGAGCAGCAGGCAGTGTGATCGGGAGGCCATGTGACTGGCCACTGCTTGGAACTGCAGAGGTGCCGTGCTGAGTTCAGTAGCCATGGAGCCCTGGAGCTCCAGCTTGTCTCTGCCACCTGCTCACAGGGAGGGAGGGAGGGAGGCAGGTACTGAGGAAGGCTCCTGGTGGGGGGGGGGTAGAGACTGTGTTTGGCCACTAGGGGCCAGTGCAGCCCTGAGATGGTCCCAGTGGGTCTTCTGGGGACCAGCACCTAGGGTGCCTGTGGGACGAGGATAGGGGGTGCAGGTGTCTTGTCTTTCTTCCCCACCCACGCTCCTCAGAGAGATACAAGGACAGTTCTGGACACGAAACCTGGGCCTGTCACTCTGAGTCCACAGCATTTGCAGTTAGGTTGGAGATGCAGTCTTCAGTTTCTGTGCACTCCAGCTACCCTTCCTGGAGCTTTCTAGAACTTTTCCTGGAGGTAAGGCCTCCCAGCACAGGTTGGTCAGGTTCTGGCATCTCAGGGAGCACCTGAGGGAGGAATCTTCATCTGGGGGTCCCAGGTAGCCACATACAACGGCCTCAAGGCAAGAAATCCCAGGATTTGTATTTAGACAGGTTCTGGCAGCTTCTGAGCCTGAAAACATTTTTTTCTTTTTTTGTCACAATGTTACCCTGGTCTTCCAGAGATGTGCTAGTACATAAAAGGTGCTTGATTAGGATCTAAATTTCTTTTATCTCCTGCCTCTATTAACAGTCTAATTAATTCAAGGTTTTATTTTTGTTCCATGTTGTAACTTCCACAATTTTCCATATGTCAGACCCCACTGAGCGTGAAGAGTAGTGGGGAGAGTGAGGGGTGTAGTGAGTTCTGTTCCTAAGAGCCTTTCCCCTCTGAATTCCCAAACTAGGGCAAAGTGGAGCTCGGCCTGGATTTACTCAGTTTTCACCCATGGGTGATTTCTTGTGGCTCCTTGTTATTTAAAAATTGGCCCAGGAATTTACTGTGGAAGGAACAGATTTGAGAAGTCATGTGCATTCTGGTTCCAGCCCCTGGCAGAAAGCATTTTGAGTGGCTTTTACATCATATACAACACTAGAAACCCACAGCTTTTACTTTAAAAAAAAATCCTTGTTTTTATTTTTAAAAACACTCCCTTCACGTGAAACACCTCTGGGCACATGCAAAATATGAACATCAATTACGATCTGCTGAGCCCCCGGGAGTGGCAGCAGCAGGAATTCCAGGCACCTAAAACACCATTAAGCATGTTAGACGAATGTGATAACCACTACACTATGGAAACAGACAACACCATTAAATTTGTGGCCCCCTCTGGCCAGTGGATCTCAGGGGGACAGGTATAAGAATGACCTGGGGCACTGTTACTAAACTCCAAGCCTCCTCCTGCCCTGAGAGTCGATAAGACTCAACGACAGTTCTGTGCACTCGGAGTCTCAGTCTCTACTCCCCACCAGGAGCCTTCCTCAGTACTGCCTCCCTCCCAGTGCGAGTGCCCACCAAACACTGTCCGTGAGTAGGTGGCAGAGACCAGCTGGAGCTCCAGGACTTCATGGCTACTGCACTCAGCATGGCAGCTAACGAGACCTGGGCCCATCAGAGATGGCGGACACCTAGGGGGAAAGGAGGAGAGACCCCCTGCTCCAAGTCACCTCCAAAGGGGAAAGACATGTGAGCAGGAAATGGTCTGTGTGCTGAACAGGGCTACCACATGGGTTGCATCCCTTCACGAAACCTCAGGCATGACCCTTCCCCTCTCCAGGGCTCAGTTCCACTGTATGGAAATGCATCAGGTAGACCGGAACAGTGCCCGAGCACAGACCCCTTGGGAAATCAGATGAAAGCTACAGCCCCTGCCTCTCCTCCAACACAGATGTGTGACTACATTTAATTCATGCAATGAAGGCGGCGAGGAGGTGGCCATGAACTCGTGAGCAGTAACAACGGTAATAACAGTGTTGGACCACGCAGATCCATCCCTGAGCCAGGCCTCATGCCAACCTCTTCATGCAGGTTCTCTCCGTAATCCTCCGACAACGCTAGGATTCTAGGACTATTGTTACATCCAGTTAGAATAAAGAGTTAGGCCTTGGTGACAGTCACACAGCTAGCGAGTGGCAGAATTGGAACTGAAGGCGCCAGTAGGGCACCAGCCATTTCAGATTCGTGATTTCTGATGCAATTGGACCACCCTGCAGTCCCATCACAAGCCACAGCCTTCTTATTCTTTCTTCCATCCCCCCCTTTAAAATTGTGGACTTAGCACACATGCACAGGGAGAAGTTCGCAAAGCATGTGTGTGGGTTTCAATGTGTGACCATGAAGCCAACACCGGCAACCCTGAGGTCCAGAAGTGGACATCCCTCTGCCCTAGGTCCCTCCCGAATGTGCTCATAATCACTCCTTGTTGTCTTAATCTTTCCCCGTGTGTTCACTCCTAAACGTACTAAATAGTATGCGGAGCTGGGCTCGCTTTTGGTCTGTATGTGAATGAAATCATCTTTTGTCTACTGGCCCTTCGCGGGACATTCTGTTAGTGAGATTCATCCGTGTTTCCTGCCTGCCCCTGGGACCGGGATATGTCCCCAGCAGTCCCTGTGGTTACCTTGCAACTTGCAGGTGTCTTATTCCAGGAAAGCAAGCCCGCACCTGAACCATTCGCTGTATTTGAATTTTGTTTATTTAAGCCCAACCCACCCTATTTAAAGTCCTATTGCAAAATATGCACTCCTGGTGTTCTCCAGCTTCCCCCCCCCCCCCCCCCCCCCCCGGGTCCCCTTCCACACCAGCTCATCAACCTTCCACAATGAGGCTCTAGGCTCAGGAACCCTACCTGGCCTCTTGACCCTGAACTCCTGCCCTTTGATCCTCCCCAGCAAAATACAAGTCAAAGGGCAGTCTGGGGGGTCTTGGACCCATCATGTTTAGGGGACGGACCTTTTCTCCTTCCTACACACATTTCTCAGCAGGACTTGATAGTGGAAACTCCCAGAATTAAAAGGTTCCAAAGCAACTCTAGTTGGAGGTCAACATAATGTCTTCATTATGCCAATTTAGGGAAGAAAATGCTCATATTGGGCTTTGATCCAATGAAACAAAATACACTGTTTGAGCAGCCCTGAGCAAAATTGCTGACAGTGAGTGTGATATATATGTGTATATCCTGCCCAGTGAGAAACGCTTCCGGGCTGTCAGCCTACCACGATGGTCGTTGAGACTATACCCATCTGAGCTCAGCTCGGAGTTGCCTGATCCGATCCGACTCTTCCTCTTCCAAAAACCCGTTCCAGCGGTGACTGCGCCACATTCCCGCCCTCGCCACTTCCATCAGTCCCAGGAGAAACCTTCTGGGAAGACCAAAGGCGCTCCGCCCCGGCGACTGGGAGGCCTGCGGGACTGCAGTGTGTTCTAGCACCTAGAGCTTCACCGAGAGGGCGTGCCCTTCCCACTCGGAGGTGTCACAGCTCTGAAGGTTCCCAGGAGGGGTGATGTCGCATAGTCTCAAAGCCACACCTTTTGGGGAGGGGTCGCAAAGTCCTAAGCCTCTACCCCCAGCCTGCGTTGTGCCCCTCAGGAGGCAGACTTGCGTGTCTCCCGGATTTAAATTTAGTCCATCCCTCCCACCTCCTCCTCCTCCCGTGGTTTCCCGCAGGAGGCCGGGTGTGTGTGTTACAGTTCTCAAAGGTCTAAGGTCTTTGTCCCCAGCCCCCTGCTGTTCTCCGCAGGAGACGGGAGTAGGGGGTGGGGAGCTGTCGCACAACTCCAAACCTTCCCTTCCTTGGTTGCCTTCCCCGGTTGGCAGCCAGGGCCAGCATCCCGGGCCTTCCCGCTTCGGCAGCCGCCGGGAGCTCTGGGACCACGCGGCGTGTCAGCGAACGCTCCAGCCGGGCCGCCCGCGCGGGACACTAGTGAGCCCCCACCCTCCTTTCCAAATCCCAAATGTCAATCCAAGTTTTTCGAAAAAGTTGCGTGTTAAATCAAGCGGGGCCAAGGTCTGGTAGCCACCTATTGGGTTTCAGAGGCCAGACGTTTTTGTTGGTGAAAAGCATTCTAGCCTTGCGTGTAAGCCTCCCCCCGCCCCACAGCCAACAGCCGCCGCAGTCGTTAAAGGGCGCTCCCTGGCACCTCCGCCGCAGTCCCCCGCCCCCGGGTCCAACCCGCGCGACGCCGGTGGCGGTCTCCGTGGACCTGTTCTGCCAGGGCGGTGTGCGAGCCTCTGAGCTGCGGCCGGGCCCCCGAGGTGCAGCCACCGCCCCACTGGTAGCGACCGCCGGGGGGCCCCAGTCTAGCCTTTCCCTGCCGGGCTCCCTCGGTCCCGCCCCCAGGACGGCCGGGTGGGGAGGCCGCGGGGGAGCAGGCCCCCAGCCCCCGCCCCGGCCGCGCCCTCGCGTCTCCATAGCGATCCTCCGGGCGCGCACCTCCGGGCCGGCTCCCCCAGGGACCGAACAATACGCGGCGGGCCGGGGGCGGAGCGGGGCCGGGCCGGGGGCGGGGAGAGCGGGGCGGAGGGGGCGCGGGCCGAGCGCACCGCCCAGGCAGCAGCCGGCCGCCGGGGTCCGAGCGGCACGGCGCGGCTCAGCCCGCTCGGGAGCGTCGCCCCCGCCCCACTCCGGTCCCGCCCCGCTTCCCACGCCCGCCCGGCCAAGCCCGTGCCGGAGCCACCTGGAGCCGCCTGGAACCGCCGCCGCCGCCGCCGCAGGTTGATGCGCGGCGCCCTCCCGGGACGAGCGGAGGAGCCATCTTGAAACCAACTTCGCAAACTTTCGCAAAGTGCTCTCGAAGTGGAAGCGGCGGGGAAGGCTGGGAGCGCGGCCCCCGGTGTCTCCGCCAGGACCCCCTGGGAGGCGGGACGCGGCCGCTCCGAGGGCCCGGCGCCGGGCGCGCGGGAGCCGGCTCCCGGCCGCGCCGGGTGGATGCGGAGGCGCGCCGGGTGCATGGATTGTGCTCGGGTGCCCGGCTCGGGCTCGGGCTCCGGGCCATGGCGCCGCCGCCGCCGCCGCCCGTGCTGCCCGTGCTGCTGCTCCTGGCCGCCGCCCTGCCGGCGCTGGGTCTGCGAGCGGCCGCCTGGGAACTGCGCGTGCCCGGCGGGGCCCGCGCCTTCGCCCTCGGGCCGGGTTGGACCTACGCGTTGGACGCCGCGCGCACGCCCCGGGCGCTGCGGGAGCTGCTGGACGTAAGCCGCGACGGGCGGCTGGCAGGACGGCGACGCGGGCCGGGTGCCGGGCCCCGGGGTTGCGCGCGCCTAGGGGAGCGCCCGCTGCCGCTGCACGTCCGCCTGGCAGCCCGCGGCGCCCCGACGGCGCTGAGTCTCCGCCTAGGGGCTCGAGTGCACGGGCCTGGCTGCGAAGCCCGACCCTGGCGCCGACGGGACACTGGCGCGGAGCTGCGTGCGCGGGCCGTGCTCACGGTACCCGGGCTCGGCGGGGAACTGTGCTTCCCTGCCCCGGCGGCGGCGCGGCCACGCTACACTCGGCGCTCGCAGCCTTGACCACCTTCCCCGCCTGCAGCTGCCCGCTGCGCCCTGGGCCCCGCTGCCCCGGCCGCTCCATCTGCCTGCCGCCCGGCAGTTCAGTCCGCCTGCGCCTGCTGTGCGCCCTGCGGCGCGCGGCCGGCGCCGTCCGGGTGGAGCTGGCGCTAGAGGCCGCCGCTGCGGGGACGCCCTCTGTGTCGCTGTCGCCATCGTCAGCGAGCTCGCCCGGAGCTGGGGCGGGGGCAGCGCGACGGGCCCGGCGGGCCGCGGGCGGCAGCACGAGCCCGCAGTTCCCATTGCCCAGCTACCAGGTGTCGGTGCCTGAGAACGAGCCGGCGGGCACTGCCGTCATCGAACTGCGCGCGCACGACCCCGACGAGGGCGAGGCCGGGCACCTGAGCTACCAGATGGAGGCGCTGTTCGATGAGCGCTCCAATGGCTACTTCCTTATCGACTCCACCACGGGCGCCGTGAGCACGGCCCGCGCGCTGGACCGCGAGACCAAGGACACGCACGTCCTCAAGGTCAGCGCTGTGGACCACGGCTCGCCGCGGCGCTCGGCCGCCACCTACCTCACCGTCACGGTCAGCGACACCAACGACCACAGCCCGGTCTTTGAGCAGTCCGAGTACCGCAAGCGCGTGCGTGAGAATCTCGAGGTGGGCTACGAGGTGCTGACCATCCGTGCCACCGACGGCGACGCGCCCTCTAATGCCAACATGCGCTACCGCCTGCTGGAGGGGGCAGGCGGTGTCTTCGAGATCGACGCGCGCTCGGGCGTGGTGCGCATGAGGGCGGTCGTGGACCGCGAGGAGGCGTCCGAGTACCAGCTGCTTGTGGAGGCCAACGACCAGGGCCGCAACCCGGGCCCGCTCAGCGCCACGGCCACCGTGCACATCGTGGTGGAGGACGAGAACGACAACTACCCCCAGTTCAGTGAGAAGCGCTATGTGGTCCAGGTGCCCGAGGATGTGGCGGTCAACACAGCCGTGCTGCGCGTGCAGGCCACGGACCGGGACCAGGGCCAGAACGCGGCCATTCACTACAGCATCGTCAGTGGGAACCTGAAGGGACAGTTCTACCTGCATTCGCTGAGCGGGAGCCTGGATGTGATCAACCCGCTGGATTTCGAGGCCATTCGGGAGTACACACTTCGCATCAAGGCGCAGGACGGGGGCCGGCCTCCACTCATCAATTCCTCTGGGCTGGTCTCTGTGCAGGTGCTGGATGTGAACGACAATGCACCCATCTTTGTGAGCAGCCCCTTCCAGGCTGCTGTGCTGGAGAATGTGCCTCTGGGCCACTCGGTGCTGCACATTCAGGCAGTGGACGCAGATGCAGGGGAGAACGCTCGTCTTCGCTACCGCCTGGTGGACACGGCCTCAGCGGCTTTGGGCGGCATTGGTGCTGGGCCTGAGGACCCGGCCTCTATCCCGGACTTCCCCTTCCAGATCCACAACAGCTCAGGTTGGATCACAGTATGTGCGGAGCTGGACCGTGAGGAGGTGGAGCACTACAGCTTCGGGGTAGAGGCCGTAGACCACGGCTCACCACCCATGAGCTCCTCAGCCAGCGTGTCCATCACGGTGCTGGACGTCAATGACAACGACCCATTGTTCACGCAGCCTACCTATGAGCTTCGACTGAATGAGGATGCGGCTGTGGGGAGCAGCGTGCTGACCCTGCAGGCCCGTGACCGTGACGCCAACAGTGTGATCACCTACCAGCTCACGGGCGGTAACACCCGGAACCGTTTTGCACTCAGCAGCCAGAGCGGGGGTGGCCTCATCACTCTGGCGCTGCCACTGGACTACAAGCAGGAGCGGCAGTACGTGCTGGCGGTGACTGCCTCCGATGGCACTCGTTCACACACCGCGCAGGTCTTCATCAATGTCACCGACGCCAACACCCACCGGCCAGTCTTCCAGAGCTCCCACTACACGGTGAGTGTCAGCGAGGACCGGCCTGTGGGCACTTCCATTGCCACCATCAGCGCCACCGATGAGGACACGGGAGAGAATGCCCGCATCACCTACGTGCTGGAGGACCCCGTGCCACAGTTCCGCATTGACCCGGACACAGGCACCATCTACACCATGACAGAGCTGGACTATGAGGACCAAGCTGCCTACACGCTGGCCATCACAGCTCAGGACAACGGCATTCCTCAGAAGTCAGACACCACCTCCCTGGAGATTCTCATCCTTGATGCCAATGACAATGCCCCCCGGTTTCTGCGGGATTTCTACCAGGGCTCCGTCTTTGAGGATGCTCCACGGTCAACTAGCGTCCTCCAGGTCTCTGCCACAGACCGGGACTCGGGTCCCAATGGCCGTCTGCTGTACACCTTCCAGGGTGGGGATGATGGTGATGGGGACTTCTACATCGAGTCCACATCTGGAGTGATACGCACCCAACACCGGTTGGACCGGGAGAATGTGGCTGTTTACAACCTTCGGGCTCTGGCTGTGGACCGGGGCAGCCCGGCTCCCCTTAGTGCCTCGGTGGAAATCCAGGTGACCATCTTGGACATTAATGACAACCCCCCTGTGTTTGAGAGGGATGAGCTGGAGCTGTTTGTGGAGGAGAACAGCCCTGTGGGGTCGGTGGTGGCGAGGATTCATGCCAATGACCCTGACGAAGGCCCCAATGCCCAGATCATGTATCAGATTGTGGAGGGCAATGTGCCGGAGGTCTTCCAGCTGGACTTGTTGAGTGGGGACCTGCGTGCTCTTGTCGAGCTGGACTTTGAGGTCCAGCGGGAATACGTGCTGGTGGTGCAGGCCACGTCGGCTCCACTGGTGAGCCGGGCCACAGTGCACATCCGCCTTCTGGACCAGAATGACAACCCCCCGGTGCTGCCCGACTTTCAGATCCTCTTTAACAACTATGTCACCAATAAGTCCAACAGCTTCCCCACCGGCGTAATCGGCCGCATCCCGGCCCACGACCCCGACCTCTCCGACAGCCTCAACTACACCTTTCTGCAGGGCAATGAGTTGCGCCTGCTGCTGCTGGACCCGGCCACAGGCGAGCTACAGCTCAGCCGAGACTTGGACAACAACCGGCCTCTGGAGGCGCTCATGGAGGTGTCTGTGTCTGGTGAGTGGCCGTCGAGGTGGGAGGAGCGGCTCTGGATGGGCCACCCGGAGAGCCTCAGGGACCCGCCAAGGACCCTGCCTGGCATGCCAGGGCACATTCGGGCAGGGCCTGGGCAACTCTTGTGGATTTGTTGCCTCCATTTGGATGCTGGGGTTGTGTGCCTCACCTAGGTCGAGGAGTGAGAGAAGCACCACTCTGCTCCTCTCTCAGCATTTTTGCTGGGAGCAGGCCTGGGCTGTTTCAAGTTCAAGACTGGGGCTTGGCTCTTTCCTCAGCGGGCTGGTAGCTTCTGAGTCGTGCTATTAAAACCTGGCCTCGGGGTTATCTGGGTTGTAAGGTTTGCTTGGGGATGTCTTTAGCCAGCCAACCACACAGTTCTCTGGAAAGATCAAAGGTCACTGTCCACTCCATGTGCTAATTAGTTCTGGGGTGGGATCGTTGGAGATTGCTGGATGGGTTCCTGAGTCACCCTGTAATACGACTGGTGTTCCCTTGGTCTTGCTTTTCTGTCTCTTCCAGATAATAACAGTTATGGGCTTATGTGTGCCCGTGTTTGTGCGAGCTCTTTGAAAAGCATAGCCTTGTTTGATCTTGGCTTCTGCTTCTGGAGATGAGATTATGATTTGGGTGTTATTTAAGAGTCCTGCCCAGGTTAGTGGTGGAGCCAGTGTGAGAAGCTTGTTCACCTGCTCCAGGGATGGAGATGAACAGGAGGGAGAAGAAGTCTCAGCTCAGCCACCAAGTGCTTGACAGCAAAGAACGGGTCCTCCAAGCTGCTGACCCCTGGATGCCAGGGCTGGCCTGTGGTGCTGGGGGAGAGGGGACAAATAGAGGGTGTGGGATTAAGAGTCACAGAGGAGACAAGGATTTGGTGGGGGGGGGGGAAATAATAAAGGTCCCCCAGTGCCCTGCCCACTTATCCAAGGGTGTGATTGGCTGGCAGGCAGGTGACTTTGTTTATGAGACCAAACTTCACCAAGAAGGACTCAGATCTGTGAGTTAAGTAATGTTACAGAGGAATTGTTGAAACAACAAATTATTAGGATACAATATTGCCATGGGAGCTCTGGAAGAATACAAAGTTAATTTCTGATTTGTTTTGTTTTCCCAGTGAAGGTTGTAATTTGTGTATACTCAGGTTGCATAGCCAGCAGGTTCCATTTCCAGTTGTTTGCTTAAAAAGCTAAAATGGGGCCAGGCTCCGTGGTTCAGCCTGTAATCCCAGCACTTTGGGAGGCCAAGGTGAGTGGATTTTCTGAGCCTCTGGGTTTGAGACCAGCCCAGGCAACTTGGCGAGACCTTGTCTCTACAATTAAAAAAGAAAAAATTAGCCGGGCTGGGTGGCTCAGCCTGTAATCCTGTGCTTTGGGAGGCTGAGGTGAGTGGATTGCCTGAGTCCGCGAGTTTGAGACCCGCCTGGGCAACTTGGCAAGACCTCATCTCTACAATAAATCAAAAACTAGCCGGACGTGGTAGCGCACGCCTGTAGTTCCGGCTATTTGGAAGGCTGAGGCGGAAGGATCGCCGGAGCCCAGCAGGTCGCGGCTGTGGTGGCCAGGAGTGTGCCACTGCACTCCAGTCTGGGTGACGAAGTGAGACTCCATCTCAAAAAAAAAAAAAAAAAAAAAGAAAGAAAAAATTAGTGGACATGGCAGCACGAGGCTGTAGTTCCAGCTACTTGGAAAGCTGAGGTGGAAGGATCGCTGGAGTCCAGCAGGTCAGTGCTGGGGTGGTCATGAGAGTTCCACTGCACTCCAGTCTAAATGACAGAATGAGACTCCAACTCAAAAAAAAAAAAAGCTAAAATGTACAGGTTCAGTTTTGAAATGGTGCAATACTTCAGCACAGATTCTGGCAACAATAATTTATCTGCTGGTGAATATTTTAGGTTTTGTGAGACTGTAAAAATGTACAGAGAATATGGAATAGGCCCTTAGGGATGAATTCTTTACACGGGTTGTGGATATTCTTCCTAGTTTTTTTTTTTTCTTTCTCCGATACCACTTTATCTGCTAGATAAAAGCTATTTTTTTTTTTTGAATTGAATTCTCACTCTGTTGCCCAGACTGGAGTGCAGTGGCTGCTCCTGCCCACCCCAGCCTCTACCTGCTGGGTTCCAGTGATCCTTTCGCGTCAGCCTTCCAAGTAGCTGGAACTACAGGCGCGCGCTACCACACCCAGCTAATTTTTTGATTTATTGTAGAGATGAGGTCTCACCAAGTTGCCCAGGCGGGTCTTGAACCCGCGGACTCAGGCAATTCACTCACCTCAGCCTCCCAAGGCGTGGAATTACAGGCTGAGCCACCGAGCCCGGCTAGATAAAAGCTTAATGGAAAATTTGGCCTGTATAAAAATGACCTGGCAAAATAATGGGGTTTGGATTTTATGGGGCACATGGTACTTTAGTGCTTTAATGATTTGGTGATTTTAGTGATTTTAGGTCCATCCTGGGAGCAGGGATGCTTTGTGTGTCTGCAGCATCAGCAACTTGGGTCCCCCATGTTAGCCAGACAGCAGGGTTCAAAGGAGGCTATTTCCTGAGGGCTTTCTCACCCAGTGTGTACACACGGCCTGGACCACAGCTGAAGGCGAGTTGGGGGCTCATGCTCTGTAGAAGTTATCTCAGTAATTTATGTCTTGGATCTGTTTCTTTGTTGACATACCCTCATGTTAGTCAGGTACTGGGATCTCATGTGTCATCCCCCTCCCCAGATGATAATGATTACCTTTGACTGGGTTCTGTCAAGCGGGTTTCTGAACACTTGTACTTGACACTGTCACTTGTTCCTCTGGTAACTGGGAGGTGAGTGGTGTTATGCTGCTGTCCAAATGAAGAAACTGAGGCTCAGATTGTTGAGTAACTTTTTTTTCTTGAGTTGGAGTCTCATTCTGTCACCCAGGCTGGAGGGCAGTGGCACACCTCTCGGCCACTGCAGCCTCAACCTGCTGGGCTCTGGCAATCCTTCCACCTCAGCTTTCTAAGTAGCTAGAATTGCAGGCATGTGCTACCATGCCTGGTTAAGTTTTGATTTATTGTAGAGACAACGTCTCATCAAGTTGCCAGGGCTGGTCTTGAACCCTCGGGCTCAGGCAGTCCACTTGCCTTGGCCTCTCAAAGTGCTTGGATTACAGGCTGAGCCACTGAGCCCGACCTGAGTAACTTTCTTAGGGTTGTACAGCCAGTGGGCAGGGGTGCCAGGCATCAAACTGTGATCCAAATGGAACAGTCCACACTTCATACTCCCCTCTCTTACCTAAGACAAAAGTCTTAAGGAATTGGTTACTAAACCGAATTATTCCAGTGCCAAGTGGGTGCTCTGCTTTGAAGTAGGCCTGCTGGGATGCACCATGACCCTCAGACCATTTGACTGCTGCTTAATGCTCCAAAGAAACAGATCACCATCGGCTAGAAGATCTGTAGTTCCAAGCAACAAAGTGCGGTGTAGAAACCAAACCAAACAAAAAGATCAGCCCTTGAATTAACCAGAGGAAGACTCAGGTTTTCTTAAGGAACAATGCAGGAAAGGGGTAAGCTGTTGTTTCAAGCTCAAATGTTGTTTTCAATGGGGTGTTATTGGCTTCCCAGATTTACAGCCATACCCTAAAGCCTTTGATGCATCATTGCTGCCGGGGAGGTGCTGTGCTGGATGAGAAACACGCATATCCATTAGACCCAGTGGGAGCCATTTCAGGAAGGGCTGTGAGAGGGACTTGCACCTGGGGGCGGTGCCTGTGTGTGGAGGAGAGCAGTTCCTTTTCACCTGGCCTGGGGTTTAGCATAATCATTTGGACTGTGAGTAGATAGTGCTCTTGGTTTTGGGTAGCCTGTCAAGCACAAGTTTGAAGTCTGAATATAGTGAAAATCAAATGGCTGCCATTTTTGAATGACATTCATCAATAGGAGTGGTCCGTTTTATTTGAGGGTTTTTGAATGTTATTTTAAATTCTGTGATAGAATTTTTTTTTTTATTAAAAACATGTATAAAAGCAGTGTTTGCATTTTTCTTTCTTCCTTCCTTCCTTCCTTCCTCCCTCGCCTCTCCTCTCTCTCCCCCCTCGCTTTCTCCTTCCTTCCTTCCTTCCTTTCTTTTCTTTCTGATACGGTCTTGCCCTGTTGCCCAGGCTAGCATGTGGTGGTGCCATCATAGCTCACTGTAGCCTTCAACTCTGGGGTCAAGTGATTCTTCTGCCTCAGCCTTCTGAGTAGCTAGGACTCAGGTATGCACTACCATACCTGGCTAATTTCTTTATTTTTGGAGAGAATGGGGTCTTACTATGCTGCTCAGGCTTGTGTTTGCATTTTTCTTTTCTTTTCTTTTCTTTTTTTTTTTTTTTGAGTTGGAGTCTCACTCTGTTGCCCAGGCTGGAGTGCCGTGGCACACTCAAGGCCACCCCAGCATTAACCTGCTGGGCTCTGTCCATCCTTCCACCTCAGCCTTCCAAGTAGCTGGAACTACAAGCACGTGCTACCACGCCTGGCTAATTTTTTTTTTTTTAATTGTAGAGACGAGGTCTTGCCAAGTTGCTCGGGCTGGTCTTGAACCTGTGGGCTCAGGCAGTCCACTCGCCTTGGCCTCCCAAAGTGCTGGGATTACAGGCTGAGCCACCGAGCCCAGCCATGTTTGCATTTTTCAAAGCAGTGTGAGTAATAACCCAATGGGAAGCTCAAGCATTGAATCCTGTGTTCTTCCTAGACATTGGTCTTTCATTAACATTGACTTTTTTTTTTTTTTTTTTTTTGGAGTTGGAGTCTCACTCTGTTGCCCAGGCTGCAGTGCTGTGGCACAATCTTGGCTCACCACAGCCTCGACCTCCTAGGCTCAGGCAATTCTCCTGCCTCTGCTTCCCAAGTAGCTGGGACGACAGGCATGCGCCACCTTGTCCAGATAATTTCTTTATTTTTTGTAGAGATGAGGTCTTGCTATGTTACCTAGGCTGGTCTTGGACTCCTGGGCTCTAGCAATCCTCCTGCCTTGGCCTCCAGCCTACATTGACATTTTTAATCCACCTTGAACATGTGTGTGCCTGTGAAGCCAGGGTCATACTACACGTGTTGCAGAATGCAGCTTTCAATGTCTCTGCCTCTCCTTCTGTGTGTGTTGCAGACCTAAGGATGTGGGAAAGTGGTGTTTGTGACTGAGAATGATTGGCAGATGAGTCATTCAGGCATGTCAGAATATACTGAAACTCAGCGAAATAACAAGATTGAGTAACCTTCTCGCCGTTTACTTTGGTGGGGAGCGGAGGGTATAAAGTCGTCTCGGCTCGATAAAGCTTTAAAAAGTGTTTGCCTAGTTAAATACAGGATATCACAGTGACTTTTAAACAGAAGTTGACACACAAGGAAATAAGGAGCTGGCTGTTGTATGTACCAGGCATCTGAAACTCACGGTGTAGAGAAGGACTTAAACTCACTTCATGACTGGGCGTGGTGGCTTACGCCTGTAATTCCAGCATTTTGGAATTACAAGGCTGGAGGATTGCTTGAGCACAGGAGTTCAAGACCAGCCCGGGCAACATAGTGAGACCTTGTCTCTACAAAAAAGAAAAAAAAAATAGCATGGCATGGTGTCTCATGCCTGTAGCCCCAGCTACTTGGGAGGCTGAGGCAGAAGGATTGTCTGAGCCCAGGAAGTTGAGGCTGAAGTGAACCATGTTTGTGCCACAGTACTGTAGCCTGGGCGACAGAGTGAGACCCTGACTCAATGAATGAATGAATAAAAATAAAATCAGATCACTTCAGTTGTTGTGTGGAGTGACAGACCATCCCTCCCAGAAGAGCTAGGTGCTTTTGGCAACAAGTTAACCGATTAAGGACTCTGGTAATTCTGAAGATAGTCTCTTGCTCATACCTTGAAAAACACTGGCCGAGAAGGAGTGTTTATTCATTTATTGAGCAGCTACTGTGTGGAGAGCCAGTGTGGCTCTGACTGTCTGCTGCCTGTGTTCACCTACTGTGGGCACTGGCCCTCTTGGGAGATAGACAATGGGATACCCAAGGGAGCTGAGCTCAAGAGTAGGAAGGTGGTGCCGGAGCATGGGCGAGGTTGGGCTGGGGGGTCCCCAGCACCCACATGAATGTGGGAAGCAGGTGCCTGGCACGGAGACAAGGTATGGTGCCATCCTCTGGGGTTGGAGAGGGCTGATTGTGCCGGGTTTGGCAGCCCCACCAGGGGAGGGTTTGGGCGAGTGTTGGGGCTTGTGTTCCAGTCACAGGGCAGGCCACTCTGAGTGATGAGAATGGAGAGAGGTAAGCTTGGGAGGTCGAACCTGGCCCCATGTGGGGGTGACCATGGAGTGTGGGTGGATAGAGGAGGGATTTGCCTGGTTAGATGGTTAGGTGCACTGCAGCCGACGTGCTCCATGTGCTGAGAACACTCTCAGGCTCTGCCTGTTAAAGTGTGTGAAATTCTCCAGCTGCCGCCTTGTAACGTGGAAGGAACTGTCATCGCTTCCGTCTCAGAGATGAACAAAGTACAGGACGCCCAGGACACTAGCCTGTGGTGGCAGCAGAGGGATTTGAACCCAGAACCAGCCACACCTGGGTCTTGTTCCCTCAGCCTATGCTTTCCAGGAAAAAAAAAATTGACTCTGGGAGGATGAGGGTGAAGGCGAGGGAGGAGTGTTCAATGAGCCGGGGTCCTTCAGGGGGATCGTCTTCGGGGTAGACTGTGAGACCACTTTGGGACCCCATTTGGCCAGGGTGCTTTTGAGATTCCTGCATATGTTTGCATGTGCAGGTCTAGACTGGGGAGACCAGCTGAATTCATGGCCACGGGTGGTCAACCTGGCTGTGGGAGTGACAGGTGGAGAGGATGATCATGCTTTGGAGTGATCTCATGGCTTTGGTACCCCTGGCATGAGGGTGCTGGTGCAGAGGGTTGTGGGCAATTAGGAGGGTACCCAGGCCCAGTCTTGAGGAGCAGTGACCTGGTGGCGGGTTTGATGGGGAAGGGTCTGCTTGAGAGCTGGAGCTGAAGGAGGGTGAGAATCTCAGAGAGGGTCATCTGTGATAGATGTCTTCCTGTGGCCAGGGAGCCTGAGGACAGAGATGTGACCTGGGTTAGCCAAGGGCAGATCCTTGGTGGCCTCCATGAGAGCTGAGTGGAGTGGGGTTTGGGAATACCCCAAGGAGTGGATGACAAGGTCGTTGGAAGTAAATGGGATGTAGACAAGGCCCAGGCTTGGAGGGAAGGCAAGTGGTGGTGAAGACGTGGAGTCTGGGCTGAGTGGAGTTGGCAGGCCGGCATGCGCAGCCATCCCGGCCCATCCTGCGGTCACCGGCCTGTGTTCACCTAGTGTGGGCACTGGCCCTCTTGGGAGTGGGCAGTGGGACATCATTTTCTGTGTCTCTCAAAGGCCTGTGTCAATGGGGCTGCCGGTTCGTAACTTCCCCGTCTCTCTGAGTCATCAAACTTGGAGGGGCAGGGGGGAGCAGGAGTCAGAGAGAGGGTGGAAGCCCGACAGGGTGGAAGGGGCTGCAGGCTACAGGCACAGGGAACCTGGACTCACCAGGGGCAGGGTACCCCTCTCAGCACCAGCTACCTAGGGACAGGAGGTCTGTGTCTGGCACCACCTACCAATCAGGGTGATGGGAGACCATTTCAAAAAATCCAGGTGAGTGGCAGGCAGGTGAGACTCTGGGAAAGTACCTAGAGCCCCTCCACAGGAGCTGGTCAGGGGGATGGTGCTGGCCATGTCAGGAAAATTACCCCGGTGTCACTGCTGAAGGGTCCACTTCGGTTTGGGCTGACACACGTGCCCGCCCATTTTGAAACCTGATAGTAGAACTTGTTAAGGAACTGGATGGGTGAGAAGGCGGGGGCCCGGGGCCCCTGGCAGCAGCCACTGTGCTGGGGTGTGGTGTGTGGCCCAGTGCCACAGGGCTCTGTCCCTGCCAGCACTCAGATTCAAACAGAAGTAGATTTTATCATGTGGGGCACAGCGTGTGGAAAATATTCATAAGTTTGGTGTGATTTCTTCAGTTCAGAGCCTTGGGGGAAATAGTTTTCTAAGTTTTTTCTCCTTGTTCTGTAACCTGAACACACAGGTTTGTATGAATGCCCCAGAATGAAATTCCTGTATGCTGGGAGGGGGAGGTAGTGAATCCCTCTTGCTTGCTTTGGAAGGGAGATGGGGTCATCTGAGGAAATCAGGGAGCGTGGGGTCCCAGGCCCTGAGCAACCAGCTTTGTGTGAGTGACCACCCCTTCATGGAGGACAGTGGGCACTGCTTTTTGAAATGAATCTGGGACCTGCCACATAGTGAGTGCTTGGCAATTATGTGTGGGTTATTTCTGGAATGAGCCAGAGGGGTGCCCACAGAGGTGCCAAGGACCACCTGCCAGGCTGAGGATCTGCTGCCTTCACTTGGGGGACCACAGGGAGCCGTGGAGAAGCAAGGACACTCCCAAGAGCCACTTCAGCCCTCCTGTGCGTTGCTGGGGAACTTGGCCCTGGGTGAAGGGATGGGCATGTATTTTTCGGGAAAAGTCTTAATGGTTGAATTCTCATGCTCTTGTTTCAGGTAAGGACTTGTGGATGCCTTGGTAATCAGGTCCCCTTTTGGGGTGTGAACATTCCAAAGCTGGGAAAGCCCCATGCCAGCCCTTTATCCTTGTATTCCTTTTAGTGTCTGTTCTCTTGACATCCTGGACAAAGGCCATGGGCTTTTTTTTTTTTTTTTTTTAGTTTGGGTCTCACTCTGTCACCCAGACAGGAGTACAGTGGCAAGATCAATAACCCACTACTGTACAGCCTCGAACTCCAGGAGCTCTTTTTTGAAAAAAAAAAGCAGACAAACACACACAACAGGAGGGACTACTTTAAAGGTTGTTGTATAGGAGAACATCTTTCCTTCCAGCCACCCCAACACACCATCTCAAGCCCTTCTAGTCATTGTGGGGAGCATGCAGGGAGGCACAGCAGGTCCCTTGGAGCTAGGGGCTATGTTTGGGGGCGTGAGGCTCACCTGTAAGAGGGGAATTCTTCTAGCCTTAGAAGCCTGGTCTCAGAGCTGGCGTGCATCTGGAGTTGGTCCTATGATGAGAGTGCGGGCATAGCACTGCCCAGGTTTTGTGCTTCCCACTGTCTGGGCACCTGCTCAGGGTCTGCTCACGTCATCTCACTGAAATCTCACAGAATCCCCATTTTACAGGCGAAGAAACTGAGGCTAGAGAGCTCATAGTGGCAGGAAGAGCCAGCTCCAGACCCTGGGGTCTGAGTGCTCTGACCACTGTGCTGACTGTCCCCTTCGATCCCCTCCGTAGAACAATGGCTCAGCCTTGGGACACAGGCTTGGAGATTCTGGGAGCCGGATGCTCTCAGTGCCAGTGACCACATTGCCCCACACAGGAGGGCTGAGAGTCATTTGCATGTCATGCCTGATTGAGCAGGGGGACAGTCACACTGCAGGATGGGGGGGAGGGGCTGATGCTGGAGAAGGGGTCTTGGGAGCTGTCCCTGCAGGGGACCAGGTGTAGTTAGGCAATCTTCCCTTGGTGCAAGGCAGGCATGTCAGTGTTCAGAACTATAGGCTCTATCTGGGGGGCCAGGGGAGGCAGATACCAGATGAGGAGTCTACATAGAATAGTGACTGATGAGCCCTCTAAGGTTCCCTCCCTCTCTCCTTTCCTTCTCCCTCTTTCCTCCCCCTTTCCCTCTTCCTGCGTCTATCTGTCCATCAAGATTTTTTTTCTTTCTTCTTTTTTTTTGAGTTGGAGTCTCACTCAGTCGCCCAGACTGGAGTGCAGTGGCCGCTCCCAGCCCCCGCAGCTTCACCTGCTGGGCTCCGGCGATCCTTCCGCCTCAGCCTTCCGAGTAGCCGGAATTACAGGCACATGCTACCACGCCCGGCTGATTTTTTGATTTATTGTAGAGATGAGGTCTTGCTGCCCAGGCGGGTCTAGAACCCGCGGGCTCAGGCAATTCACTCACCTCAGCCTCCCAAAGGCGCAGGATTACAGGCTGAGCCACCAAGCCTGGCATTTTTTTTTTCTTTCTAATAGTCTGTTTTCACTCCCAGTTCTATATCTTTTTTATATTTGGTGGATTTTTTTTCCATATCTAATCTAAATAGCACTTGGTTAAGATAAACTGACAGCAACTAATTCAAATAAAATCATACACAATGTTAGCATTTGGAGATAAGAACACTCTTGCAGGGCAATAACCGTTTATCAGTGAGTTGATTGTTGAAGGACAGTTTTCATAGTCAGAATGAGGTTGTTCAGCTGCTATGCAGTTCCACTTTTGGCGGTGGTCCCAGTGACTACCCTTTGGTGTGCTGTGATGTTGGACACAGGATGTGGGCTTTCTGAGCTAGCCTTATGCAGTACTGGAGATGGCATGAGATGTCACCAGAGATGAAGCCTGGGTTGCACACCCCTCGATGCCCTGTGCTGATTGGGTGACGCTGGGCAAGTCTGGCCCCCTCCGGGCCTGGGGATTGGGCTTGGGGGGAGATGGTCATCACCTGGAACATCCTCCCCACTGCTTCTCACCCTTTTGTAGGTCAAGGATTGGAAAACAGAAACGCAACCTGAAGGTCTGACTTTGAGTTGGTAAACCTCCTCTTTTTTTGTTCATGTACGTTGCAGGCACTGAGAAATTGCAGGTACTCATTTAAAAACTATTATGAGGCCAGGCACACTGGCCTGTAATCCTAGAGATGGGGGGATTACTTGAGGCCAGGAGTTTAAGACCAGCCTACGCAACATGGCAAGACCTTGTCTCTACAAAAAATTCAAAAATTAGCTGGGCCTGGTGATGTGGACCTGTAGTCCCAGCTACTTGGAGGCTGAGGTGGGGGGACAGCTTGAGCCCAGGAAGTCAAGGTTGCGGTAAACTATGATCATGCCACCCTACTACAGCCTGGACAACAGAGTAAGACCCTGTCTCAAAAAAAAAAATAAAAAAAATAAAAAGAAGCCGGGCTCAGTGGCTCAGCCTGTAATCCCACGCTTTTGGGAGGCTGAGGTGAGTGGATTGCCTGAGCCCGCGGGTTCGAGACCCGCCTGGGCAACTTGGCGAGACCTCATCTCTATAATAAATCAAAAAATTAGCCAGGCGTGGTAGCGTGCGCCTGTAGTTCCAGCTACTTGGAAGGCTAAGGCGGAAGGATCGCCAGAGCCTAGCAGGTCGGGGCTGCGGTGGCCGGGAGTGGCCACTGCACTCCAGTCTGGGCGACACAGTGAGACTCCTCCAGCTCAAAAAAAAAAAAAAAAGAAATATTTGCAAATTATATTTAACTTATAACAGATTAATATCCAGAATATATAAGAACTCCTACAATTCAGCAAAAAGAAAGAAGAAAGCAACTGGATTTTTAAAATGGGGAAAGCTATCCTGGACAACATAGCAAGACTCTGTCTTTACCAAAAAAAAAAAAAAAAAAAAAGGAAATAAGGTTATGGTGAACTATGATTGTACCATTGTACTCCAACCTGGGTGACAGAATGAGACCCTGTCTCTTAAAAAAAAAAGGTGGACTGGGCTCAGTAGCTCAGCCTGTAATCCCAGCACTTTGGGATTGCCTGAGCCCTCATCTCTACAGTAAATCAAAAATTAGCTGGGCGTGATAGCACGAGTTCCAGCTACTTGGAAGGCTGAGGCGGAAGGATCGCCAGAGCCCAGCAGGGCGAGGCTGCGGTGGCCCGGAGCGTGCTACTGCACTCCAGTCTGGGCGACAGAGACTCCAACTCAAAAAGAAAAAGGTGGGGAGCAAAGGATTTGAATAGACATTTCTCCAAGAGAGAACAACGAGCACATGCCAAGATGCTTTGTGTCATTAGTCGTCAGGGAAATACAAATCAAGACCACAATGAGATACTACCTTACTCCCATTAGGATGGCTATGATAAAAAATAACAAAAAATCAGAAAACAACAAGTGAGGATGTGGAGGAATTGGAGCACTTGTGCACTGTTGGTGGGAACAGAAAATGGTGCAGCTGCTATGGAAAACAGTATGGAAGTTCTTCAGAACATTAAAAATAGGAATACCATATGATCCAGCAATCTCACTTTTGAGCATATATGCAAATGAAATGAATGAATGAATTTCACACTCATGTTTGTAGCAGTATTATTCACAATAGCCAAAAGGTGGAAACAACCCAACTGTCCATGAACAGAAGAATGAATAAACACAATGTGGTCTCTTCGTACAACAGAATATGATTCAGACTTAAAAGTGAAGGATATTATGCTAAGTGATATAAACCTTGAGGACATTATGCTAAGTGATATAAGCCTGTCACAAAAGGACAAATACTGTATGATTCCACTTATATGAGGTCTGTAAAGGAGTCAAATTCATGGAGATGCAAAGTAGCATGGTGGTTGTTAGGGGCTAGGGGAGTGGATGGGGAGTTAGTATTTAGTGGGCACAGAGTTTCAGTGTGCGAAGATGTAAGGTTCTGGATACAAAGCCTGGGCAACATAGTGAGACATTGTCTCTGCAAAAAATCAAAAAATTATCCGGGCGTGTGCCTGTAGTCCCAGTTACTTAGGAGGCTGAGGTAGAAGGATTGCCTGAGCCCAGGAGATTGAGGCTGTGGTGAGCTGTGATCATGCTGCTGCTCTTCAGCCTGGGTGGCAGAGTGAGACCTGACTCAAAAGAAAGAAATGGACCAGGCTCAGTGGCTCAGCCTGTAATCCCAGCACTTTGGGAGGCCAAGGCTAGTGAGTTGCCTGAGCCTGCGGGTTCAAGACCAGCCCTGGCAACTTGGTGAGACCTTGTCTCTAAAATAATCCCAAAATTAACCGGGTGTGGTAGTGCACGCCTGTAGTTCTGGCTACTTGGAAGGCTGAGGCAGAAGGATTACCAGAGCCCAGCAGCTCAACGCTGGAGTGGCTGTGAATGTGCCACTGCACTCCAGCCTGGGTGATAGGGTGAGACTCCAACTCAAAAAAAAAAAAAAAAAGTGGAGGGAGGGAGAGAGGGAGGCAGATAGGTTGGTTGTTTGGTTCTGGACATGGATGGTGGTGGTTGCACAATAGTATGAATGCACTTAAGGCCCCTAAATTGTGCACTTAAAAATAAAGTTCTGCATTATGTATATTTTACCACAATAAAAAAATACTAAAAAAAGCAAAACTGTTCCAGTCACTCAGGTGCAGGAGATGTGGGAGTAGGTACTTCTGCCTTTAGTTTTGGGTAAGTTTTCCCAGCAGAGCTTGAGTGCTGAGCTGGTTCCCCTGTCCTGTCCTGTCCCTGGTCATTGAAGTCATTCAGGGTCCTCCTGCTGGGATTGGGTCTCTAATTCATTCTGTACATTTTTTCAAACTCTTAGCTCATCTCTTGACATCATAAATGGCAAAAGGGGTGGATACTTAAATATAAATCTTTTGTCTGGTACATGGATAGAATCTATTTGTTCATTTGTGTTAAAAACTTCACAGATGAGCATGTTGCCTGTGTTAAGAGCTCTGGGTGCAAGGAAGGCACAATGTTGGTGAAGGCACCTGTGTAGGGTCCCATGGCTCCTGGTTTTTTTTTGTTTGTTTGTTTTTTGAGTTGGAATCTCACTGTGTCGCCCAGACTGGAGTGCAGTGGCCACTCCTGGCTACCGCAGCCTCGACCTGCTGGGCTCCGGCGATCCTTCCGCCTCGGCCTTCCAAGTAGCTGGAACTACAGGTGCGCGCTACCACACCCGGCTAATTTTTGATTTATTGTAGAGACGAGGTCTCGCCAAGTTGCCCAGGCGGATCATGAACCCGCGGGCTCAGGCAGTTCGCTCACTTCGGCCTCCCAAAGCACTGGGATTACAGGCTGAGCCACCGAGCCCGGCCAGCTCCTGTCTTTTCTGCAGGGTCTGGGACTTTGCATCCTAGGGATGTAGGAGGTGGTCCGTAGGTATGTGGGCCTAGGTATGTGCGCCTCCCAGCCCAACCCAGCCCAGAAAGGGAAACCGGCTGGAGGGTCAGGCCTGATACCTGGTGCTGCCACCTGGGTCCACCAACTCAGACAGGATGTGAGCTGTGGTGGTGGCTGAGATGGCTGCTCCCCTGGGCCAGCCCCATAGATTGTGGTCCTCTGCCCTGCACAGCCTAGTGCTGACCCTGGGCTCTCTCCTCTCATGACCAAGTCTTGGGTTCAAAACCACCAGTTTTTGAATGTGCTGATTCAAGTGTATTTTTATTGGCATTTGGTACATGTAAGCAGTTTGACTTGATCTCTCTCCTTGTTTATTTTTATTGAGGTGAAATTCACATGTTGTAAAGTTAACTATTTTTATTTTTTGAGTTGGAGTTTCACTCTTGTCACCCAGGCTAGAGTGCAGTGGCACCCTCACGGCCACTGCAGCCTCAACCTGCTGGGCTTAGGTGATCCTTCCACCTCAACCTTCTAAGTATCTGGAACTACAGACGCAAGCTACCACGCCCAGCTAGTTTTTGTGATTTATTGTAGAGACGAGGTCTCACCAAGATGCCCAGGCTGGTCTCGAACCCCCAGGCTCAGGCAGTACTCTCGCCTCAGCCTCCCAAAATGCTGGGTTTGCAGGCTGAGCCACTGCGCCCGGTCAAAGTTAACCATTTTAACGTGAACAATTCAGTGGCATTTAGTCTAGTCACAATGTTGTGGAACCCCCACCTCTGTCCAGTTCCAAAATATTTTCATTGTCCCCAAAGGAAACTCCATACCCATTGGCAATCACAACGTGCAGCCTTTTGTGTCTGGCCTCTCTCAACGTAGCATTGTGTTTTCAAGGTTCATCCACATTGTAGCATGTGTCAGTGCTTTTTTATTTTTATGTTGGTCTCTTTTTGAGCTGCTACCCTGGGACACCCACCAAACCCCTCCATGGCTGCCAGGATTGCCAGAGGACAGGTGGCTTTTGTCCTGGGGTCATCACTAGAGGCACTAGAACAACCAGAATCTTCCACTGACAGTTGAGGAATGATGAGGGAAAGGCAGTGGTTTGGGGCATGTTCCTGGTGATTCTGGCTCCAAATGCAATGACTGAGGTTCCTAGGATTCAGAAAGAGGAACACTTAGGATAGTCCAAAGCATTCCCTCCATTTCTGTCCCGAGCTTGGTCCTGGGAGAGGAGGCAGCCTGAGAAAGGGGCTCTGCCTTCTTCCATGACATCACACTGTTTTCAGGTGTCACCAGTGATACCTCCTCTGTAAAGGGCAGTGGGTATGGGACCAGAATCAGGCAGCTGTGAGTTGGTGATAATGAAAGAGGACCTTGAGGAGGAAGCCTGGGAGCCCCTAGCCCCACAGGTTTACTATACACCTGGGAGCTAACTTAGGTACAGCACACAGGGAATGTCACAGGTTAGGGGATGTGACCAAGGAGCCAGGACTGGGGGACCCTGTGGCCTGGGACAGTTGAGAGAGACTTACAGGGAGGTCAGGAGTGAGTTAGGCCTTGGGTAGGACCCGCTAAAGGGGAGGGGAAGCAGGGGAGCAGGAAGGCAAGGGATAGTGAGCAGCTGCATTAGGGTCATTGAAATTGCTCATCTCAGCATTGTGGAGGGTGAGGCCTTCTCAGGGAAGTATTAGCTCATTGGTGATGTGCAAAATGATGTAGGGCCTCTGGATGCTAGGGTTTGCAGAGGTCTTCAAGGTGGTGCAGTCGGGAGTCAGCTGATGACCTTGTCCTCTGAGGCCTGAGAAGTACAGAATTCCCACCCTGTCTTTGGGCTCACTTTTGGACATCCCAAGTAAGAGCCTATGTTGTTCCCTCTGGATCTGGTGCCTGGGCTTGTACAGAGGAGGTTTTACCTGCAGGTTTGCTGCCCTGCCTGGTCTAGCTTTTTTTTTTTTTTTTTGAGTCGGAGTCTCATTCTGTCCTCTGTCACCCAGGCTGGAGTACAGTGGCACACTCACAGCCACCCCAGCGTCGACCTGCTAGGCTCCAGCAATCCTTACACCTCAGCCTTCCAAGTAGCCAGAACTACAGGTGCACACTACTATGCCTAGCTGTTTGACCCAGCTATTGTCTGTACATGTGAGACTGTTGGAGCCTCTACCTGAAAAGACGTCACACTGGCTGTGCACCTGGAAAGCTTTGCTTCATTTACAGACCTTTTGAGGCTGTGACCTGTGCTTCACAGTCTCCTGTGAAGCTACAAGGAGTTGTTATCAGCGAGGGCTGGATTTTCATGAATCAGGACAGGTTTTTTTTGTTTGTGTGGACCAGTTCCTCAAGGTCATAGATCTGCTTTAACAGTCGCCTGCCGTAACAAATTACTGCCAACTACGTGACTTAAAGCAACAGAAATTTATTCTCTTACAGTTCTGGAGGCCAGAATTCCAAAATCAAGGTGTCTGCAGGGCCACACCCTCTGAAGGTTCTAGGAGAGGATCCTTCCTGGCCTCTTCGAGGAGGTTGCTGGCAGTCCTTGGAATGCCTTGGCTTGTGGCCACATCACTGCCTTTGTTGTCTCTGCCTTTGTTTTCACATGGCTTCCTCCTTGTGTGTCTGTCTCTGTGTATCTTCCCTCTTATAAGGACTCTAGTCTTATTGAATTAAGGGTCCTACTCCTGCATGACCTCATCTTTTTTTTTTTTTTTTTTTTTTTTTTTGAGTTGGAGTCTCACTCTGTCACCCAGACTGGAGTGCAGTGGCCGCTTCTGGCCACTGCAGCCTCGACCTGCTGGGCTCCGGCGATCATTCTGCCTCAGCCTTCCAAGTAGCTGGAACTACTGGCGCGCGCTACCAAACCCGGCTAATTTTTTTGATTTATTGTAGAGATGAGGTCTCGCCAAGTTGCCCAGGCGGGTCTCGAACCCACGGGCTCAGGCAGTCCACTCACCTTAGCCTCCCAAAGTGCGGGATTACAGGCTGAGCCACCGAGCCCAGCTGACCTCATCTTAATATGTCTTTTTTTTTTTTTAGTTGGGTTCTCACTCTGTTGCCACGCTGGAGTGCAGTAGCATGATCACAGCTCACTGCAGCTTGACCTCCTGGGCTCAGGCAGTCCTTCCATCTCAGCCTCCTGAGTAAGTGGGACTACAGTCGTGCACCACTATGCCTGGCTAATTTATTTTTGGTGGAGATGAGATCTTGCTGTGCTGCCTAGGCTGGTGTTGAACTCCTGGGCTCCAGCAATACTCCTGCCTCAGCCTTCCAAGTGCTGGGATTAAAGGTGAGAGCCGCTGTGCTGGCTTAGTTTATGTCTTAATCTGCAACAACTTTATTTCCAAATCAGGTCACATTCACAAGTACTGGGCATTAGGAATTCAGCATATCTTTTTGGAGGACATAATTCAATCCACTGCAATGCCTGCCTTCACATTCATGTGGGTGACTGATTTGTGTTAAATGGGATGACTGGAGCGCTCCTTTCTAAGTGGAATCTGCAGTCGTCCACCTGAATACCTGGAACTCCGCAGCTTTGGTCTCTCTTGTTAGAATGCCACGTGATCCATGGGCTCCTGCTCCTTTGTTCTCCTCTAATGAGATTGAATACTGCCCAGGATAAGCTCCCCTGCTGATTGTGTTCCCACAGGCTTCTAATTCCCTAAATAACTTATGAAATGATAGTGGTGTCTGGGCTCAGGGGCTGCACTTGTGCTTCTGTGTCTCTTAGGAAGGGGAGTGACACTGGATGTGTGCAGTAAACTGAATGCAGGTATATGGGGCCATTGGGGGTGCTTTAAACTGATAGCACGCCCTCCCTTTCTCTTTGAGTCTCAATGTCATAGTTGTGGGAGTTGCCTTTTCAATTCAGCCCTCTCTTCTAAGCATGGAAAATCCTAACATGAAATTGAAAGTTCTCCCAAATCTTCAAAGAGGAGAGAATGGAAAATATGAAGGTTTATTGTTCTGAGACGCTTCCTATCCATCTGGCACGTGACTGTCAGAGGTCAAGGGTGCTTGCATGTGTGTGTGTGTGCGTGCGCGCGCATGTGTTTGTGTGTACAGGACAGGAAGCTCAGTGGAGTGAGTTACAGCGTGTCTACAGGGACATCTCATTGTGAACGAATAACCTAGAAAGCAGAGGGTTGGGAGCCAAGAGAGTACACATCGGGAACTATAGTTCTGCCTCCTGGACACCACGTTGCACCACGTGGAAAATGGCAAGTGCCAAATGGAGTCCGTTTTGTGGGGAAACCAGGCTGGGGAGACCCCATAGGCAGGAAGCCCATGGCTTCAGCATCAGGCAGCTATCTGAGTCCCCAATATGGCCTGGGAAGCCCATTGTGCTTACAGCAGGGATTCTGTTTTCCCTTCTATTATTCCTGTCACTCAGTTCAGCATTATTTTGAACCAGAGCCAATGTGGAACAGTGGGGAAGTTGGGCCAACCTCTTTCAGAGGCCGAATTTGTATCTAGCAGCTCTGTTCTCTGCACCCAGGGGAACTGAGGCAATAGGTAGATAGGGGGTCTTGTCCGTCAGTGGGTTGATCCATTGGGCGATAACCTGCCTTGGTTGCATGCCAGGATGCTCTGGATTCATCTTCCAGCATCCCCCAGTTTCTCTGTGGCTGCAGTGACTGAAGCGGATAAGCCCAGCCTTCTTATAACACTTGCTTTAAAAATCAAAAATGGTTACCAGTCATGACATGGGTTTATGTGGCCTTCTGTGAGTGGGTCAGCTAGAGATGGTCCAGATGGTCTTGAGAGGTTTTTAAAATTTTTTAAATTTTATTTTTAATCTGAGTCTCACTCTGTTGTCCAGGCTAGAGTACGGTGGCATAATCATGGCTCACTGCAGTCTTGCATTCAGGGCTCAGGCAATCCTCCTGCTTCAACCTACTGAGTAGCTTGTACTATAGGCGTGCACCACCACACCCAACTAGTATTTCAATTTTTTTGCGGAAAAGAGATCTTGATATATTGCCTAGGCTGGTCTCGAATTCCTGTGCTCAAGAGATTCTCCTGCTGGGCTCCGAAGTGTTAGGAAATAGGGGGGAAGCCTGAAGTTATTTACCCTTGGCCTTCGGCCTTCCCTGCTAATCCCATCCCCATGTCTTCCTGCCTTAGCCCTCAGGATGTTGCCTGTGTCCTGAGAGAGCCATTTTTCTTTTTCTTTATCTTTTTTTTTTTTTGAGTTGGGAGTCTCACTCTGTCACCCAGACTGGAGTGCAGTGGCCGCTCCTGGCCACCGCAGCCTCGACCTACTGGGCTCCGGCAATCCTTCCGCCTCAGCTTTCCAAGTAGCTGGAACTACAGGCGCGTGCTACCACGTCCGGCTAATTTTTGATTTATGGTAGAGATGAGGTCTCGCCAAGTTGCCTAGGCGGGTCTCGAACCCGCGGGCTCAGGCAATCCACTCACCTCAGCCTCCCAAAGGCGCGGGATTACAGGCTGAGCCACCGAGCCTGGCTGAGAGAGCTATTTTTCAACGTGGTTCCCTGGTGAGAAGTGCAGAGACTGGACCCTGTGATCAGCTGGGAGCAACATGAAATTACCCAGCTCAGGGAAATTACCCTGGAGCTGTTGAGGTGGAGGAAAATGAGCTTTTCCTTCTGTTTTACAAGACAGTACTTGTATCATCATCAGAGGTACTGTCTTTCAATGCTCTCTTGGCTAGGTTAACACATTCTTCTGGAGAGGTTAACTTTGGTACCACCAGTTGGTAACAGGTTACCCCAGTTCACACAGCCTGAATTTCTGATTTCTGAGGGCTGTCTTGGTTACCTTTTTGTTCTTAATTGTGGTACGGTTCACCGAACCTGAAATTCATCATCTTAACCATTAACGATTCAGCGGCATTTAGCACATTGAGAGTGTTGTGCAGCCATCACCACTATCTAGTTTCAGAACATTTTCATCACCCTGTAGTTTTATACTTTTTTTGAACCAGGGTCTCACTCTGTTGCTCAGGTTGGAGTGCAGTGGGGTGGCATGATCATGATAATCATAGCTCATGGCAATTCTTGCACTTCGGTATCTTGAGTAGCTGAGACTGTAGGCATCCACCACCATACCTGACTAATATTTTTTGTTATTTTTTTAATAGAGAGACGAGGTTTTGTTATGTTGCCCAGGCTGGTCTTGAACTCCTAAGCTCAAGCAATCCTCCCAACTCATCCTCCCAAAGTGCTGGGATTGCAGATGAGCCACTGCACCAGCCTTAATTATATACTTAAACATTTTTAAAAAATCAGACGGTATTATTCAAACTGAATATTCAATATCATTTTTGGTTTATGTATTGATTTGGAAAGATACTGTCAAATCTTAAGACATATCTATCTCAATGAATAGCGATTGGTTGCTTTTAGTAGAAAGGTGGCTGGCAGGAAGGGAGGAATGTGGTGGTATGTGAGTGAGGAGGAGGGCTTGGGGAATGGGCTGCAGACCAGGGTCAAGTACACCTGCCTGTCTATGTGGGGATGGAGTGGAACTTCTGCCCAGTAGTGTGCACTACAACAATTGACCCTTCCCTGCCACCTCTAGGCTGGCACGTTGGTCACCAACTATCCCAGTTTACCTGGGACTGAGGGGTTTCAGGATGTGGGATTTTCAGTTATAAATCAAAAAAATCTTGGGCAAACCAGGCCGAGTTGGTCATCCTGATGTCACCTAGCCCTGACTGTCCTTTTCCCATGATGCCTCTCACATGGCTGCCCTGGACTCCATCTGCGCCTTGGGGCCATGTGACTCACACTTGGACCTGTGGTTGGAACCCTAAGATTCTCTTGCTACTGCTGGGCCACCTTGTCTGTAGGTGCCCCCAGCTGTACTGAACAGGCCATATTTCTGCGATTATTCAACCTGCAAACCTTGCCCCTGACTAGAATTCTCCCCTCCATCCCCCGCTTCCCAGCCTAGTCTCCCACTTCCCAGACCTTCACCCATAGTTTTGATAGCACCAGCCCTTGGAGACCTGGCTAGCCAGGTGTTATATCCCAAGATCTCCATCTGGGACTCCTCCTGGCACTTGCTTATGGGATAAATGCCATATAGAATCAGACTAAGAGTACAGCCCTGTGGCCAAATATGTCTTCCCACTGCTTCTTGGATGTTTCTCATTTGTCCTGTGGCTCACTTACCCCACTCAGCCCAGATCCTTCCCCATCACCCTCCCCAACAGTCCATCCAAGTGATGTATACTTCCATGAACTGGTATCCCTCAGCCAGGCTGCTGGCTGTGCTCTTGGGAATGCTGGGATCACATCAACCTGGGTAAGTGTGTTTCCAGAGAGTGGAGGGCTTAGTCCTTTACACAGGAAAATCCCATTCTCCAAGGTTTTCTCTATACTTCCTGCTTCTAAAATAACACATTTTATTAATTAGATGAACCAGTTAGTATCTAGTCTGGAAAGCAGAAGCCACTGTAGGCATTTCAAGTAGAAAGGATTTAACACAGGGAACTGGAGCTAGATGGCAAAAGGAGCCGTCTGCTCCTACCTCCTATGTACCTACTCAGAACCCACCCTCCTATGTCCCAAGGCAGCTCCTCCAAGGGTCCTGTGGTTCCACCACCATGACAGGCCCTTAGGATCCTGTTCCTACCTCTGTCCCACTGCCTCTGCCCAGAATCACATGTCTTACTTTCTCTTTCTAATTAGCACAAATGCCTCCCTTTGATAGAACCCCACAGGTCAGGCAGGAACCTGGGAAATGGAGTTTTCAGGCTTCCAGCCCCCTGTTTTGCAGAGAAGAGCACTGAAGGGCAGTACCAGGACTGAGTCCAAAGAGAATAACTGCCATCAGTAATAACATATTTACTATCTTTGCCACAATTAATATGACAAGGTAAAAAAGAAAGAACCCCAAATCTTAACCATCGAGGAATAATGATTTTGGTTTTTTATCTTTATTTTTATTTTGAGTCAGGGTCTCACTCTGTCACCTAGGCTGGAGTGCAGTGGCATGATCATGGCTTACTGTAGTCTCGACCTCCTGGGCTCAGGCAATCCTTCCACCTTAGCCTCCCATTTGTTGGGACTACAGGCGTGTGCCACCACACTCAGCTAATTTTTAAAATTTTTGTAGAGACAGCGTCTTGCTATCCAAGTGATGTACCCCTGAGCTTAAGCAGGGTTTTGAACCCCTGAGCTTAAGCAATCCTCCTGCCTCTGCCTCCCAAAATGCTGGGATTGCAGGTATGAGCCAATGCACCTGGCTAATTTTTGTATTTTTCTTTTTTTTTTTAATAGAGACAAGGTCTCACTATGTTGTACAGGCTGGTCTTGAGCTCTTAGACTCAAGCAATTTTACTCCCATGGTCTCCCAAAGTGTTGGTGTTACAGACCTGAGCCACCACGCCTGGCCAGAATATTAGTTTTGAATGTAGATTATTTGACCAGATTTTTTTCTAGGTACATGCTATGGTTTGAATATGTCCCCTGAAGTGCAACCGTGTGGGGAGGTAGGGCCTAATAAGAGGGCTCTGCCCTCTCGAATGGGTTGATGCCGTTATCTTGGGAGCGGGTTAGTCGTCTTGAGAGTGGGCTTGGTATGGAAGCAAGCTCAGCCCTCTTGCTAACTTGCTCCCTCGCACTCTTCCACCCTATGCCTTCTGCTGTGGGATAAGGCAGCACCAGGCTCTCACCAGATGTGGGCGCCTTGATCTTGACTTCCCAGACTCTGGAACTGTAAGAAATACACTTCTTTTCTTCATAAATTGCCCAGTCTGTTGTATTCTGTTATAGCAACACAAAACGGACTAATACGGTATGCATTCATATGTGCTTTTTCAAAAATGCCACTGCAGATAAACTGTTTTGTAACTTGCTCTTTTTACTTCAACTCTATCGTGAGTATTTCAATGAATATGTGTCTGCATTATTCTTTCAAGTGACTAGATAGCATATTTCTGCAAGATTGTGCCAAGATTTATTTAACTGTTTGCTGGAATCGATGTTTTCTTTTCCTTTTTTTTTTTTTTAGTTAGAGTCTCACTCTGTCACCCAGGCTTGAGTGCAGTGGAATGCTTGCAGATTTGCAGCCTCGACCTATTGGGCTCAGGTGATCCTTTCACCACAGCCTTCCAAGTAGCCAGAACTACAGGCTCATGCCACCATGCCTGGCTAATTTTTTAAATTTATTGTAGAGACGAGGTCTTGCCAAGTTGTCCAGGCTAGTCTCGAACCTCTGGGCTCAGGCAATCCTCTCGCCTCTCCTCCCAAAGTGCTGGGATTGCAGGCTGAGCTACCGCACCCAGCAGGGATCAATATTTTCCTGTGATGGCCTGGTTTTTCTTTCCCTTCTTTTAGGATAACTTCCTAAAAGTGGACCAGGGGGTGGGACCTTTCTGAAGGTTTTTGATCCCTGCTTTCTTAACCCACATTGACCTGTGCCGTGGATGGTGGACAGTGTTGGAGATCTACAGAATGGGCTGGGTGTTCTAGCGTATTCAGTTGCAGGGGTGGACCATACTGCACTGGCTGCTGGGAGCTTGTTACACAGATAAGAACCTGAGGGACTGGTGAGGTCCAGTGACTTTGTCATCCCCCAGCTCCCCAGCAGGACTTACAAAGCTTCAGTGTCTGTGCCTTTGGGTCCCCAGCCTTGAGAACTGGGTGGTAATGGTGGTCAAGACCTCTCCCATGCTCTATCCCTTCACCTGCAGCCCTGAGTGCCCTGTAACTTGTGGGCACCCGCCTGCCACCAGCCCTGGCATGCACCCTCTTGGCCAACATCCTAAGACACGCTGGCTATTATTCTGGGCTTAGTCTTGGCCCTCCCAGAGCTGACCTCACAGGGAGACACAGACTGTCTTGCTTTTATGTCTAAAGGCTTAACAGTGTTTGTGTTTGAGGTGAACCTTTCTCTTTTTGCGCTAATGAAACAAACCTTCCTACCTGGGGGTCATGTGACTTGGGAACATCGCTAACAAGTGAAACATTGTAATAAACTCAGAAACTTTGGGGATGTCGTCCCAACAGTGCCACCGACAGCTGTGTCGCTCCACCCCTCCTGTGTCCCATGAGTGTGCCCTTTGGGCTTGACCCTGCTGGTGCCCCCAGGAGGTTTCCAGGCTGTCAGACTGCCTTTTCTCAACCCAGGCTGTGGCTGAGGAGGGTGCTGTCTAGGAGGGGCTGGTCAGCACTAGGCTGCCTGCCAGAGGCCAGGAGAGCTAGGGTTTGACAGAGCCACTTTTGTGGGAAGTGTGGAGTTTAGAGTGGATGCCAGTGGTCTGGAGCAGGTCTGGGGTGCTCACCCCCGGTTCAAGGACTGGATTAATGGCAGGCGCAGGCAGGCATCCCTAGAGGAGGAGAGAGTCAGAGCTCCCAGACCTTTCCTGCGTTGACTTGTGCTTGCTGAACTTGTGGGAATGACTCAGTGGGGCAGGACAGGGCCGGGCAGTTCATTCAGAATTGCCCCTTTTGTTGCAGAGCTGAGCTGTGAGCCCAGGCGCTGCTTCCCTCCGGGAAGTGACTCTTCTCTTTGATGCTGGGAGGAGGGACCACAGCGTTGGGTAAGGTCTGGTGAGGTGCTGAGAGTGGCCATTGCATTGCCCTTCACTTTCAGCAGGAACCCGGTGATAATATATAGCACTGTTGAGGTGTTGTCTGGCCACATCCTTCATTCACCCTCCCACCTCCGCCTCCCCAGGACTGGTTCTGACTGACTGGCAGCCTGAAGGGCATGGCCTCAGGCCTCTGGGAATCAGTGAGGGCGAATCTCCGCCTTCAGGCGCCCCCTGGATAGACTAATGTTTAAATGTCTGAGCTGAAGAGCTTCAGCCTCTCATAGACTGGCAGTTGAGGTGTGGCTTAAATAAGCACCATTCAGAAACCCTGGCTTCTTTGTGAACAGTCTCATTCTTTGGGTTCTTGGTCTTTGATGCTGTCATCTTGAGGCCTCAGTGGGGCCCACCTGGGTGGAGAAAGACCCACGGTCAAGGTTAGAGGATTATGACTTCAGGTGACTTTCCTCTGGAGGCTAGGAGGTGAGTGAAATGTAGACACACCAAGTAAAAAGCTGTGACAAATTACAAATGGGACACTGATGGACACTTTTAAATTCTGAGAGTGTATGAATAAACTTGACTGTGGCTTTGAGCTTCTGGGTCATATTCCAACCAGCTTTTTTAGGAAGCTCTCTGTTCAGGTGAGTGTGGGCTCTGGTGATACAGTGATGGGCTAGACAGAATTGCTGCTGCCCACGTGAAGTGCACTCCATGGGCTGGACTCCCATCACACACTCCCATACAGGGGATATAGGTACATTAGAATAATGCACAGGCAGTATTTCATTATGGTATATCTAAAACTCCTCCCCACAGATTGATCTTTGCTCCAGAGATTTTATGGCAGAGGGTGTTGCTTGACATAGACAAGTCGTACCCTGAGATGTGTTAGATTACCTCCCTTTTAGTGTATAAGTTTTTGTGTAACTGCGACAGACTTCTTGTTATGGACAGGTACACGGGCTGGTCTAAGTAAGACTCAGGACCCCCTGTGGGGAATGTTTTTGTGTGTGGATTTTTAATTACCTTGCAGATTTACAGACTGTTTTGCCTAAAGTGATCATAAACACCTTTCTCCTGTGTTACCTAATATTACAGGAATAAAGTCAGCAGTAAGCCATTGTCTGTCCTTGGGTGCCTCTCTTGTGTGTTCCTGATCACTGTAGCAGCATTGGGGACCCGATGGCCTAGTTCCTAGGTGCACTGGCCCCAGCTGTGTGATTTTGAGAGTCAGCTGTGGCGGTGGTGAGGAGACCTGGGTTTGAATCCAGCTCAGGGAAGTTACTCATTTTTACTGCTTACATGCCCTCCTCTTCTCTCAGTTGGGGAGGGAGGGAGGGAAGGATTCTTACTCTAGAGTTATGGGGATAGTGAGCACCCGACACTGGACAGATTAGCTCAACAACTGTCACAAATATACACAGGCCAGAGAAGGACATTGCATGCCATGCAGGCCACACTGAACCCTTAGAAGCAGAGTGAACAGCCAGGCTCTATAGTAACAACAGGGTGAGGTGCCCTTGGTTCTTGCAGGAGGATGTGGTTGTCTTGTTGGAATAATTCCTCCGGCTGGCAGGGAACTGAAACCCGCTACTCAGAGGGATAAACAGAAATTGCTCTTGGTGCCTGCGATCGGGGGTGGGGGGAAGGTTTTGTCTGGCTAGGGGATCTTGTCTGAAGGGGGGCAGAGTGGAGAGGGGGACTTCCAGTGAGAGGGGCAAGTGGAGAGGGGGCTTGCAGGGAGACCATTCAAGGCCTGGTTTCACCAGATGTCAAGGCAGCACATAGTATTAGGCCTTGTTTTTGGGGCTTACATTATACTCCTGTGTGCTTCATGGTCCTGTCTGTAAATTGGGGCCATCGAGAGCCCCTGCCTCTGGGTGTAAGCCCTCCAGGGCCTTCAGTAAGGGGCTTGTGAGTGTCGCCTGCCATTCTCACTACTGTTGTTGTCACATCCAGAGCCCCTGGCAGCATGGGTGCCACTGGGCTGGGATGGGGAGCAAGACTCAGGGACTCCAGAACCTAGATGATTTGCTACACTTCCTTGCACACAGCAGGATATGAAGGACCTCATGGCAGAATTGAAAGAGCTGATACTGGGAGAATAATAAGAAGTGATGTCACTCCAGTAGTGTAACCCGGGTGGGGGATGCTCTTACTGAGTACCTGGGCTGAGCAGTGATCAGAGAGGCCGGTCATTGTGTCTAATTAATGAGAGATGCTCACAGGACTGGCGGCACACGTCGGGGGGAAAGGCACTGGGCTCTTCCTGGTGCTGCCCCATGCCTGGGGCTCCCTTGTCACCCCACCCCACTCCCTACTCTCCCTGCCCTTTCTGCTACCTGCCCTCAGCACATCACCCTGAGGTGCCCCATTATGCCTTGCTGCCCCCAGGGGAATGTGAGACTGTGGGATGTCAGCCTTGCTGCTCTGAGTTCTCAAGTCACAGAAGCTCAAGGCTCTCTGAGCTGCGGGTACCTAGCCCCAGGTCAAGGCACAGGCAGTGCTTGTTGAATGAATGAATGGCAGTGTGCTAAAGAAGCTTAGCATTGTCAATATCATGTTATCAAATAGTACAAAGGGAAAGTCAGATGCATGCCATACTCTGGGAGAGCCAGGACACTTTGACAAACACACTGATCTCAGTTGGGATCTAAGAGCCTTGGGTGGATGTGGCAGTACCAGTGGCTGCAGCGAGCACCCAGCGGTGTGGACTTGGAGAGCTGGGAGGGGGCACTGGGTGAGGTTGCTTGCATGTGGTCTTCAGGGAGCACTCAGTTTTGCCCGTATTGCCTGTGTTTTTCTCTGTGTTAATCATATTTCCATCCCATCTTTAGTGTCCGTTTTCTAGGTAAAAACAAGACCAGAAAAACTGCTGAGAAGATAAAATATGATGAAGGCCAGCACTTTATGTTTTTAATTTTCTAGAGCTGTATTATGGGCACTAGAAGTGTCTGTTCAGAACAAAAATATTTTTGGTTTGCTCACAAAGATAAGCATGCTCACTCTAGAAAATTCCGGCAGTATCAAAACGCATAAAGGAGAAAGCAGGAAGTCCCCCAAAACCCCAAGCCAGGAGACCTTCTCGTTGGAGGTCTTCTTTGGCCGTGCTCTTTCTGACTTTTTTTGTGGCCACGTGTTCACCGAGATGAGGTTGGCTTTCCTGTCCCCTGAGTAGTTACCGCAGCTCCTCTTGTGTTGGCAGAGGTTGTCATGGCGATAGGCCCTCACATTGAAGAGCCCTCCCTTTGTCCAGGGACAATAGGGTCCTGAAGGACTGTTTGTGTGTCCAGCTCACTTTAATTACCTCCAGGGGGAAGCCCTGGGAAGGGGGGTGAGGTCCAGTCTCTTTGGAAAGATATGAGCAGCTGAATGTTTCGTTTCCTGGAAATGCTTGAGCCTGGATCCCTCATTTAAAAAATAATATATTTATTTCACACTGGAAGAACTTAGATTTTATGACTTCACCTAAATGGGTCAGAGAGGGCAACCTGATGGGCTAGTCTCGTCTCTGAATGTAGGAGGCTCAGAGCTAGCCCAACTCACAAGTCTTATAGCCAGTATTCCGTGCATCTGCCATCCTGTGCCCACCTTCCCTGGAAGACATGTTCCCTCTCCCCCTGCACTGCTTCCAGCCCTGTGACCAGGAGCAGGGGACCTCATCTCTTCTCTGGCCTATGTTCACAGCCTCAGGGACATCATCTGTGCTGGATGGGAAGGGACTCCAGCTTTGTTACCTGTGCCCCATGATTTGGTGTGGGGCTGAATGGAGTAGAGGAGGGCACTTTGTCACGAAATTGCGACATGTTCATTAAGCAATCTCCTATGTGCTGGGGTTCCTGACAGAGCCCCAGTTCGTGTGTGGGCTCTGCCTTGCCTCACTGCCCCTCTGGCCCCTTGTCCTCTCTACTTTCCCTCTGTCCCCTTACCAGACCCCTCCTCCTTGCCCCTCGGATCCTCCTTCATCTCACTCCCGCTGTCACCCTCCTGTGTTGAGAGCAGGAGTGCCCCTTAGCACTGCTGACGTTGGGGTGAATGGTTCTCTGGTGGTGCCATTCTGGCACAAGGATGCTGTGCAGCATTCCTGTCCTTTACCTGCATCTTAGTAGAGGTTAGGCACACCCACAACCTGGACATGACAACTCAAAATGTCTCAGACTTTGCCAAATATTCCCTGGCTCCATGCCTCCATTGAGACCAATGTCCAAGAGCTGGGCTGCTGTGTGGATGATTGGTGGAATTGGCTTGGGGTTATGCCATGACAGCGGAGAGTGACCAACACAGACGTTGAGAGCTGTAGCTTGTGGGTAGAGAGGAGGGCTGGCTTGGGCTAACCTGGCCCTGCTGGGCGGTTTGGGGTACCCATCACCCTCTCTGCACCCCACCTCCTCATCCATAGAAGGCCATGATGAGAGCAGCCTTGCAGGTACTTCCTCCTGCATTGTAGGTCTGTACTCCTTGTCCTGACCCTGTGGTGTCTGTGAGTCTGACTGACCTGGGTCCCCCTAGGGCTTGGCTATGGGAGGCAGTGGAATGTCCTCTCAACCCCCAAGTACCAAGCTCAGAACAGGCTCTGGGGACACTGTTGATGGACCAGGGTCTAGAGGGGCACCAGGCACAGGGACAGGACATCCAGGAGGTCATTTTGTATTGTGACAGAGCCTTTCAAATTTAGCAGAGGACGTCAGGCGCAGTGGCTTGTGCCTATAATCCCAGCACCTTGGGGGGCAGAGGCGAGATGATTGCCTGAACCCAGAAGTTTGAAACCAGCCTGGGCAACTTTGCGAGACCTTGCCTCTACAATTAAAAAAAAATTATTCTCAGCTAGTTGGCAGGCTGAGGCAGAAGAATCATCTGAGCCCAGTAGGTTGAGGCTGCGGTAGCTGTGCATGTGCCACTGTGCTCCAGCGTGGGCAACAGAGTGAGACTCCAACTCAAAAAAAAAACCCAAAAACAAATTGAGGAGAGGAAATGACTGAGTACTGGGTTGTCCTGCCTGGGATGAGGCGTTTTGAGGCAAGAATGATGAGAAGGTGTAAATGGGTGAGGGTCACTGCCATCCAGGAGTCTCCTAGGAACATTGGGGAAGGTCATAGCAGCAAGCCCTGGAGGGAGGCAGCCGGAGCAGGCACCAGCTTCTGACCGAGGCCCACCTCCCAGCGGTCGTCTCACTTTCCCAGGTTCACAGACAGGGAAAGTCTGAGCATTTCAAAGAATGTTCTCACACGGCAGGGTTTTCTCAACATTTCCCATGGGGATTGTGTTATTTATAAACTGCTTAACATATTCATTCTTAGAAATCTGACATTTTTCAATTCCAGCCACACTGAAACAGCTTTGGAAGGCACAGAGCAACGTGGAGTGGGGCAACCAGAGACCCCTCCCTGAGCCTCAGACGCCCCAGGCCATGAGAGGAGGGAGGGAGGCCACTCTGGAGAACTGAGGGACAGTTGGAATTTGGCAAGTAAGCGAGGTCCTTCAGAGGGGAGAGGGGCCCAGGCTGTGAGAAATACCACACAACAAAAGGGCTCTGGCAGAGGGACAAGGAGGGGTCAGTGGGCCACGGGGGGTGGGGATGGCCAAGCAGAGGATAGAGAGTAAGCAGAACCAGTCGTGTGTTCCTCTCACCCTCTGTTCTTCCTCCCTTCCTCCTGGGGCAGATCCTTGGAGCACCTGCTGGGTGCCACATGTATGCTGTACTGGGTGTCACAGACCAAGGCCTTCTCAGGGGCAGAACTCTCTACCGCCAGAAGCTTCTGTCCAGGGGGTCAGTCAGCATCCAGGGTCAGCTCATTGCTGTGGCCCAGGGCCATGGGGGTGACATGTAGCAAGAGGAAGAGCAGGTTGGGAGAAGGTCTGTCCGGTGGTCAGGAGCCAAGGAGACTTCTGAGGTCAGGACTGTCACCTCCACGAATGCGTGTAGACAACCTGCAGGTGACCAGACCCTGCTGGTGCCAGGGCAGTCAGGACAGAGGGGATGGAGGGCCCTGGTTCTGGCCCTGGTGCTGACGCTGCCATTCCTCCCAGGTGGGAGATGAATGGTGATCACATGTGGAACAGAGATTCTGGATGGAGTGGACTGCTGGGAGATAGTGGATAGTGCTGCTAGGCTGGGCAGTAGGTGGGACTACAGGTCTCGGGCTGGTGTTAGTGCTCCAGCTGAGGGTCCCCTGTGATGGCCTCATCTTCGTGCTAGGAGTCCCCCTGCATGCTTGCCCTGGGAGCCTGGTTAGTGTCCCCAGCACCATGTTGGAACATCACAGGTCCCACAGGCTCCTGGGATTACCATAGTGACTAGGGTGGCTGCTTGCTGTAGCTGGTGGGACCCAGGCAGAGACTGGCATGTGAGGTAAGTGAAACGCAGGAGGGCACCTGGAGCATGTCCCAGGAGCCCATGAGGGGCACCTGTGCCTGTGGGGCTGAGCCACATAGGGGCATCTGCAGGCTGGTGCTCCATTATGGATGACCAGTAGGCCAGGACCTGGCCTGGGCAGTGACAGTGACGATGGTGCCGGCAGCCAAGCTGTCCCCAACACGGTCATTCTACCAAGGAGCCCATAGCCTAGGGACAGACGGATGAACATGGACTGTTAAGGTGGAAGGAGGAAGGAAGGTGTTGGGAGGTGGACATGTCCATTTCTTCATCTAGTCTGCCAGCGCCTCTTATTAAGCACTGACTGCGTCCTGGGCTGTTAGGTTCTGGGAATGAGGCAGGCAGCTTGCTGGCCTCACTGTGCTCACCCTGTGACCCCCACCCAACTCATGGGGGGACCCCCCACACTCCAGGTGGCATAGCCAGCCTGTTTGGGGGACAAGGAGGGCCCAGATAGCAACCTGGGTGGTAGGTGAGGCAGGGGGAGGAGGCAGATCACAGCTAGCAGCCACCTGTGCTGAGGGGCTGTACTGTGGCCAAGCAAGGAGTTGAGAAGGAGTGACCAGGTGGGTCTACACTCATACCACAGGCTGTAGGGAGTCCGGGGGCACAGTGTAGCCCACCCACATTGGGGCCCCAAGGAGTCCAGTGATCAGGGGTGGCGCTGGGGACTGTTCTGCTGCTCAGGATGCTGGAGGAGGGGGCAATTTCTCATCATGATCGCCCTCATCCCACCCTTGCTGCTGAAGGGGTGCTGGTGACCATTGTCTTCTTGCTAGTCCAGCAGCTCCTCAGTCCCCCAGACTTGAGCAGTCATTGAGGCTGGACAGAGGCCCTCCAACTGTGGCCTTTCACCTATGGCCTCCGTGTTCTGTCTGGGGTGCTCAGCGGCTGCTCCTCTGGCAAATTCCATTGGAATCGGTTTTTACACATTTGGAAAAAAGTACTTCCCATGTGTGTAGGGCACATCCAAGGCAGTGCAGGTGACAGACAGTGAAGACACCCCCACCCCGGCCTCTGTTGCTGGTTATTAGGCATCTTTCCAGTGAGAGCTCAGCTTCTGTCCCCATTTGGATGTTGGCGTAGAGATCTTAAAATTAGAACGTAACTCTTTGATTTCAGCTCTCTCCGCTGCCATGCGTCACTGGGGGGCCATGTGCCCTGAAACCTATTCCAGTAATTAAATGTTGGAAGTTCTAGAAACAGCTCCATAAAGAAGGTCTTGGAAATGGGTGAGAATTTCAGGGGGTGAGACACCTTTCTGGACTTATGGGACTCAAGGGTAGGGGTGGAGGGATATGGGGGGTAGAAGGGAGACCTCAGATGGGGGTCTGGTGGACTGGACTCCTGGTGGTCTTTGATACGCAAAGGGAAGCCTTGTTTGAGGATTGTAGGGGATTGAGTCCAGGTCTGGGAAATGGAGGGGAACGGGGAGTCTAAGGATGAAGGAGGGGCCTCCCCCATCAGGCTGGCAGGCAGGTGAGGATTGGAGGTGCTGCTTGGAGGCACTATTCTAGGTGCTCTGCAGATTCTTCCAGAACCCAGCAGATAGTCAGCGATGTCTTTTAAGGAGAGGATAGGGATAGGTAGAATAGATTTATTTAAAGAAAAAAAAGATCCTTACAAATTTTATTAATCAGAAAGGTAAAGCATCCTTGTAAAAATTCCAACAATCATAAGTGCATAAAGTAGAAAACCAGCCATGGGTATCCTGCTATGCATTTTTCTGTGGATATACACATATACAGTGTTTTGTTTTGTTTTTTTTTCCTGTCCACCTCCAGGTACAACTTGCTTTTTATAAATGATCACTGTGTACTTTGCATTCTAGCACATGAAGACCTTCTTTGCTCTTTTGAATGACTGCCCCGTTTTCTCTTGTTGGGGTGTAATGCAATATGTGCAGCCAATACCCTCATCTTGTCTATTTGTTTCCAAGGGGTCTGTTTCTTATACTATTGGAGTGAACATTAGGGTGGTTGTGTATGTGTGCATAACTTTTGAGATTATTCTGCATAATAAATTTCCAGAAGTAAAATTCTTGGTGCTGAGGGCTTGCACGCTTTACATTCTGATAATCTGGGTCAAGTGGCCTTGGGAAAATTTGTACTAATTCATATTAGACCTAGCAGTGTACAAAGATCCTTCATATTTTCGTCATCATTGGAGAGATTAGTCCTTTTAATCTTCTGTAATCCTCTAGGTAAAAATAAATGTCTTCCTTTTTGATTTGCATATCTCTTTGGGGAAAGTGAACAGGTTTTCAGTGAATTGCCAATCTACTTTTGCAGTTAGATTGCTTAACTTTTATTGATTTATATTTTTCTTTATATATTACGAATTTTTAACTTGTTGCAAATATCTTTCATAATTTTGCATTTTTTCTTGCCTCTTTTAACTTTGCCATGTAAGTCTTAAATATATTTTGTTGTGATAGCTAGGTCTTGTTCCTTTGTGCTTTCTGTGTGCCCGTAGACTACCTGCTTAATGTCTTTGGACCCCAGTTTCTGTTCTTTGAAATAGGAACAGTGATATTGATCTCATGGGGCTGTTTGAGGATTAGATGTAGCCACAAGCATCCCGCCCAGCCTCTGGCCGCTTGGCTTCTTGTTGGGAAGTGAGCAGTCGGTTGGATTCTTAGCGAATTCGGTTCTTTTGGGTCTCAGAAGCTTCCGATGGTAACAGTGAGGAGGACTGTAGGGTCCTCATCACTATAAAGGGACGGAGGCAAAAGGAGCCTCAGACTAACCCCACCCCTACAGAACCTTCTTTTGGAAGCAGCTGCAAGTACTATGGTGGCTCCTGTCCTGTGGGCGCAGTGTCCTTTCATCTGCCCCGGTGGCATCTGGCTTGAAAGGGTCACTGGAAGCAGATGCTGAATCTAGAAGCACAGGCTCCAGCTGCCCTCCTGGCTGGAGTGAGGCATGAAAAGCTTCTGGCTATTGCATACCACTAGCATTTTGGATTCCTGGGGTGGACACCCGGGGTGCAGACCTGCTGGGTGCTTGAGTCCTGTCCCTGTCCTCATGGTATTGCTGAGCAGAGGCTCTTCCATATGAGGCCACTTTCCTCACCAGGAACTATCTGCCCCCACTGTTGTGTGACAAAGTCTCTGGAGAGGGTGGGTACAGAGAAGGTGGGGGAGGGGCATGTCATGGAGTTGCCTTTGGAGTGGGCGCTTCCAACTAGTCTTTGAGATGCTAACCAAGTGCCCTGGGATGTGGGTTCCCCACTGGGAGCTGCTCCTACAGTACACACTTTCGTGTAACTCACTTTCTACAGGGAATTATTTTAAAGTCAGTAATCCTTATACTGCCTCTTATGGAATATGCTTCTTTAAAAAACTTCTGGTTCCTAATTTTAGCCAGGGTTGTTCAATATTTAAAGCTAAGGGGGAAACCAAATGGTGTACACCTGCAGTCTCAACTCCTCAGAAAACTGAGGCTGGAGGATCACTTGAGGCCAGGAGTTCAAGTCCAGCCTGCATAACATAGCAAGATTTGTCTCTAAAAATAAAGATAAAAAATAAAGTTAAGGGGGAGAAAGAGAGAGGCAGGAGAATATGGGGCTATGATTGTGGGGTTCAGATCTTACTTGCCTAGTGACTTCAGGTTTGTGACTCAACCTCTGGGACCTTGATTTCCTCATGTTACAGACAGGGAGGTGGAACCTATTTTACAATTGTTTGCAAAGCAAAGAGCAAAGTATTGACCACATTGTTAGGGCTTTGGAAGAGTCATCTTTGTCACTAGTGATTTTGATTGCCAGTTTCCCAATAAAATATCTTCTTTTCAAGCTTTTTGATTAATTGATAAAAATACAATGAACTTCCTGAATTCTTTAGAATAAAATAAGTCATAGATAACTCTGACTGCATGTGCTTCTCCTGGTCCTTCCCTGAAGGATAAAGATCAGATGATTTTTCTTGATTTTCTCTTCAAGTCAAGGAAACTCATAACTATGCCAGAGGAGATTTAAAAATATTTGGGAAGCCGGGCTCGATGGCTCAGCCTGTAATCCCAGCACTTTGGGAGGCTGAGGTGAGTGGATTGCCTGAGCCCACGGGTTCGAGACCCGCCTGGGCAACTTGGTGAGACCTCATCTCTACATAAAATCAAAAATTAGCCGGGTGTGGTAGTGCGCGCCTGTAGTTCCAGCTACTTGGAAGGCTGAGGCAGAAGGATCGCCGGAGTCCAGCAGGTTGAGGCTGCGATGGCCGGGAGCGGCCACTGCACTCCAGTCTGGGCGACTGAGTGAGACTCCAACTCAAAAACAAAACAAAACAAAAATATGTGGGAATTGTTTTTGGAGAGTTAGTCTCAGAGTTCATGGAAAGGTGTGTTCAATTATTTCTCATCCGAATGTCCAAATATTGAAGGGGCTAATGTTTGGTTAAAAAAAATAACATTTTAGGCCAAATGTGGTGTGATGACTCACGCCTGTAATCCCAGCATTTTGGAAGGCCAAGGTAAGAGGATCACTTGAGGTTAGGAGTTCAAGACCAGCCTGAGCAACATAGAGAGATCCCCACCTCTACAAAAAAAATTTAAAAATTGGCCAGGCTTGGTGGCTCAACCTGTAATCCCAGCACTTTGGGAGGCCGAGGTGAGTGAATTGCCTGAGCCCGCGGGTTGGAGACCCGCCTGGGCAACTTGGCGAGACCTCATCTCTACAATAAATCAAAAATTAGCCGGGAGTGGTAATGTGCGCCTGTAGTTCCAGCTACTTGGAAGGCTGAGGCTGAAGCATGGCTGGAGCCCAGCAGGTCGAGGCTGCAGTGACCAGGAGCGTGCCACTGCACTCCAGTCTGGGTGACGGAGTGAGACTCCAACTCAAAAAATAAAACATAAAAAAAATTAGTAAGGCTTGGTGGCATGTGACTATAGTCTCAGCTACTCAGGAGACTGAGGCAGGAGCCCAGGAGTTCGAGGCTTCAGTGAGCTGTAATCGTACCATTGCACTCCAGCCTGGGTGACACAGTGAGACCCTGTCCCAAATAAATAAGTAAATAAATAAATAAGTAATATTTCAGACCCACCTTAGGAGAGGTCTAAAAATATGATTCTAAGTATGTGGCATGTAAACAGACTGGTTGTCTGCTCACTCTGACCACACACTCCGGGTGTACACACAAAAACAGCTCTGCCCACATACTGGTGATGTTCTGAGCACGGGAGATGCAACACAGTGCAGTAGTGAGCCACTGGCTTTCTGGGCCCACTTCCATTGTGGGGACACATTGGTGAGCTTCATTCTGAGACTGTAGCTAAAGGTCCTAGAATTGCCCAGAAGCCCAGAATATAGACCAGATAATAGTCATCAAGTAAGAAAAATGACAACTGACAAAAGGCCCACTGAGGTATTGTTGTAAATTCCCCAAAGATCAAGAAGCACAGGTGTGGGCCAGCACAGGCCTCTGTTCTTTTGTGACAAGTTATGGGTGTCATTTACGCCCCCTTTGGAAACTCCCAGAGCCTGCGTCATTTTGCCAGTGGCCTTTGTGCTCGGCTCCCATTCAGCTCCTGTCATCTGAATAAGCACAGAGCTGCTGTCATTGTTCCCCTGGTTACCCATCAACCATTCGCCTGCCTGCACCGGGCTGCCAGTTTCCATGGCGACCGCCACCGCTGTAAATGTGATCTCTGTGACTGGGGGGGGAAGGGGCTGTCAGCAGCTACATATAAAAGGTCATCTCCAGCAGGCGGTTAAAGCTGGAGTGTGGTGCTGAAAACTGGGTGCCAGGGTTTTGCTGCGATGTTCTGCCCTTTCCTCTTGTCCTATGGGGACCGTGAGCACAGCTTTTCTGATTAGCGAGCTGGGAGGGTCAGTTCGGGCTGAGACTGGGCCATGGTTTGGGTTGGAATCAAAACAGAAGAGTCAGGACTGATAGAAACCACCCAGGTCAGGAAGACAAGCGTTTATGCCTGTATAGTGGGAGAGGTCACCACTGAGCCAGGAATGGAGTGGATGTTCAGGGTGATGGGATAGTCACCAGGTGCCAGTGGTCACTGCTGGGCCTAGTGTGTTCTGAGGAGAAGACGAGGCACAGTTTTGGCTTTGGGAGAGGATTTGTAGACAGTGCAGGGGTTTGAAGTCCTACAGGTTAGAAGGATCCAGAAGGGACTGTCCCGGGTCAGCACCTGGCAGTCTGTGGCACCTGGCAGCATGGAGTTATGAGGGGCAAGAGCAGAGGATGCTAGGAGGTGGCGTGTCAAGAGTGAGGAGACCAAGAATATGCGGGATACTGCCTTGATACAGCTTTAGAAATTACTGCAAAATATCCCGTGGTGGAGGATGGATGGAGGCTTAGGTTGTAGTTTTGTTCTCTTGCTGTTATAACTCAGTGGTGACTGTCCTGGGACGGAAGTCTTTGCAAATGTATGCCAAGTCTTCTTGAAAATAGATACATAGAAGTGGGTTTCTCATGTTTAAATGTTGATCACGTTACCAAATTGTCTTCTAAAAAACATGGCTAATTGATATTCTCACCACTGGCATCTAAGCTGATTAGCCTGTGTCTTCCCCAGGCTTGATGTTATCACTGTCTAAAATTTTTGCCAATCTGATGGGTAAAAAGTAGCCTGTGGTTTGCTTTTCTCTTTTCTCTGATTCCTTTGGGGGTGGAGCTTCTTTTCAAATGTTTATTAGCCGTCTGCATTTCTTCTGTGGTCTGCCAGTTCCTGTCCTGTCTCATTTTTCCTTTGTGGTTTCTCTTTGGGGTTTAGCATTGCTGAACCCTGGAGCAGGAAACTCTTCTGGGTTTTATTTTAATGTTTTATAGACTTATCTTCCTCTCATATATTATTTGTTAATGTATTGAGTTAATTTGGAGGTGATGGTAGGAGGTGAAGGCTTGGTTTTCCCAGTTGTCTTAATATCTTTCATTTGAAGAGTCTTGTCCCCTCCCCACCAAATGCCACCTTTATCACAAACCACATTCCACAGCCACGTAAGCGAGAGGTTCTTCACTCTCCCATTAGCTGTTTGTTTCTACCCCACACCACCATTCCATCTTAACTACTGTTACATTCTACCACATTCTGAGGGCCAGTGGAGTATATTTTCTCCCATTGTTCTGTTCCATCGTTTTTAAAGGCTATCCTTATGGGAACTCTCTTCTGTGTGAGCTCAATAAATACACTGTAAAGGTCTGTTTAATTAAAAAAGAAAATCCTGTAGGAATTTTGGTGAGAATACTTTGTGTTGAAGGATTACTTCATACAGTGGGTTGAATAGAGCACCACCCTTCCAAAGATATGACTGCCCAGAGCCTGTTAAATGTGACCTTATTTGGAAAAGGGTCTTTACAGATCTAATTAAACTAAGAATCTTGAGATGAGATCATCCTGGATTAGGGTGGGTCATAAATCCAATGACAAGCTCTTTTAAGAGAAGAGGGGGGAGAAGACAGAGACACAGAGAAGAGAGGATGTGTGGCGACAGACAGACATTAGAACACCTTGATTTTGAACTTCTAATCTCCACACCTGTGAGAGAATAACTATTCTACCACCAAGATAACTACCACTAAGATTTCGGTAGTTTGTTATAGCAGTCATAAGAAACTAACAACTAGGAAGAAATGACATCTTTTCAGTATTGTTTTTCTCTTTAAAACAGTATTTTTTTCATTTCTTAATATAATTTTTATGTACTTCAATGAAATCAGTCATGTTCTCCACATACAGATCTCATTTTAGACTTATCACTAGGCATCTTACGGCTTTTGTTGCTGCTATAAAATATATATATTTTAAAAATTATTGTTATGTTTACCAACTGTCTCTTGCTGGGTATTGAAAACATTGAAATTTTTTCTGATGCTTTTTCACCCAGCTACTTTATCAAGCTCTCTTCTTAGTTAAAATAATTTCTCAATCGAATTCTCCAGGAGAGCTGTCATATTGATTCCAAATACTGTAGATGTTAGTCTTTCCTTTCAGTTATTTCATCTCTCCCTTTTTTTCCAGTCTTATTTCATGGTCAAGTGGTTTTTTTACGCTCTCAGATCCTGAGATAAAATGGAGCTGAAAAATTCCTGTTGCCTAGTGACGTCATAGAGCACATGCTACTCATACATTTGTGGTGATGCTGGTGTAAACAAACCTACTGCACTGCTAGTTGTATAAAAGTATAGCACATACATTTATGTACAGTACATAATACTTGATAATTATAATAAATGACTGTTACTGGTTCATGTATTTACTGTACTATACTTTTTTTTTTTTTTTTTGAGTTGGAGTCTCACTCTGTTGCCCAGACTGGAGTGCAGTGGCCACTCCTGTACACTGCAGCCTCGACCTGCTGGGCTCTGGCGATCCTTCCGCCTCAGCCTTCCGAGTAGCCGGAATTATAGGCACGTGCTACCATGCCTGGCTGAGTTTTTGATTTATTATAGAGATGAGGTCTCTCCAAGTTGCCCAGGCGGGTCTCGAACCCACGGGCTCAGGCAATCCACTCACCTCAGCCTTCCAAAGCGCGGGATTACAGGCTGAGCCACCGAGCCCAACTTGTACTATACTTTTAATTGTCATTCTAGAATATACTCTTTCTACTTATAAAAAAAAGTTAACTGTAAAGTAGCTTCAGGCAGGTCCTCCAGGAGGTTTTTTTTTTTTGAGTTGGAGCCTCACTCTGTTACCTAGGCTGGAGTGCAGTGGCACACTCATGGCCGCCACAGCCTCAACCTGCTGGGCTCAGGTGATCCTTCTGCCTCACCCTTCCAAGTAGTTGGAACTACAGACATGCACCACCATGCCCGGCTAATTTTTTTTTTTAATTGTAGAGATGAGGTCTCACTAAGTTGTCCAGGCAGGTCTCAAACTTGTGGGCTCAGGCAATCCTCTCACCTTGGTCTCCCAAAGTGCTGAGATTATAGGAGTGAACCAACACATCTGGCCAGGAGGTATTTCAAAAGAAGCCATTACTACAGTTTCATGCATGTTATTGTCCCTGAAGACCTTCCTGTGAGATAGGTTATAGACATGGAAGGCAGTGATCTTGATGATCCTGATCCTGTATAGGCCTAGGCTAGCGTGTGTGTTGTGTCTTAGTTTTTTTTTGTTTTTTGTTTTGAGTTGGAGTCTCACTCTGTCGCCCAGACTGGAGTGCAATGTCTGCTCCCGGCCACCGCAACCTCAACCTGTTGGGCTCCGGCGATCCTTCCGCCTCAGCCTTCCAAGTAGCCGGAATTACAGGTGCGTGCTACCACACCCGGCTAATTTTTTGATTTATTGTAGAGATGAGGTCTCTCCAAGTTGCCCAGGCGGGTCTTGAACCCTGGGGCTCAGGCAATCCACTCACCTCAGCCTCCCAAAGTGCAGGATTACAGGCTGAGCCACCGAGCCCAACCTGTGTCTTAGTTTTTAACAAAAATGTTTAAAAGGTTAAAAAAAAAATAGGAAAAGGGTTATAGAATAAGGATATAAAGAAAGAATATTTTTGGACAGCTGCGTAATATGTTTGTGTTTTAAGCTAAGTGTTGCCACAAAAGAGTTAAAAAAATTAAAATGTTACACAGTTAAAAATGATTGAAGAAAGAAAAAAATTAAATAAATTTAATATAGCCTAAGTGTGCAGTGTCTGTAAAGTCTACAGTAGTGTACAGTAATGTCCTAGACCTTCACATTCACTCACCATTTACTCACACATGCAGAGCCACTTCCAGCCCTGCAAACTCCTTTCGGTAGGTACCCTGTAAAGGTGTGCCATTTAAAATCTTTTATACCACATTTTCACTTTTCTATGTTTAAATGTGTTTAGATAAGGCCAGGCACAGTGGGTCAAGCCTGTGATCCCAGCACTTTGGGAGGCTTACGTGAGAGGATTGCCTGAGTCCAGGGATTGGAGACCAGCCTGGGCAACTTGGCGAGACCTCGTCTCTACAATAAATCAAAAAATTAGCCGGGTGTGGTGATGTGTGCCTGCAGTTCCAGCTGCTTGGAAGGCTGAGGTGAAGGATTGCCTGAGCCCAGCAGGTTGAGGCCACGGTGGCCGTGAGTGTGCTGCTGTACTCTAGCCTGGGCAACAGAAAGAGATTCCGACTCAAAAAAAGTGTATACATATGTTTAGATATACACATACTTACCATTGTGTTACAATTGCCTTCAGTATTCAGTACAGTAACATGCTGTACAGGTTTGTAACCTAGGAGCAATAGGCTCTACCATATAGCCTAGGTGTAGAGTAGGCTATGCCAACTAGGTCTATGAAAATGCACTCTGATGCTTGTGCAAAGATAAAATTGCTTAAGGACACGTTTCTCAGATGTATTCCTGTCATTAAGTGACACATGACTATACTATAAAAAATCAAATGCGTGTCTATGTAGCAGCAAATGAAAAATGAAATATATAATTTATAGTAGCATAAAAAGATCAAATAACCAGTAATAAATCTAATAAAAGTTAGGGAGGCAACTATAAAACATTATTGAGAGAAATTCAAGAAGGCCTGCTGTGGTGGCTCATGCCTGTAATCCCAGCACTTTGGGAGGTGGAAGCGAGAGGATTGTCTGAACCCTGGGGCTCAGACAAGCCAGGACAACTTGGCAAGACCTCGACTCTACAATAAATTCAAAAACGTAGCTGGATGTGGTGGCGCACACCTATAGTTCCAGCTACTTGGAAGGCTGAGGCGGAAGATTGCCCAAACCCAGGAAGGATCGAGGCTGTGGTAGTTGTGATTGTGCTACTGCGCTCCAGCCTGGGACACAGAGTGAGACTCTGACAAAAAAAAGAGAGAGAGAGAAAGAAATTCAAGAAGGCCTAAATAAATGGAGGACTTAACCACATTTATGGATTGGAAGACTCTGTTGTAAAGATGTAATTTCTCCCCAGATGGGTAGATAGATTTGGTATAGTACCAATCAAAAGCCACAGGATTTTTAGAAGTTGAAAAAATTGACAAGGTGATTCTAAAATTTATATGTAAATAAAATTGCCCACATCGGCCAAGGCAATTTTGAAGAAAAACTGAGGTGGGAGGACTTGGTTGGCTGGATGTCAAGGCTTATTATAAAGCCATTGTAATGAATAGTGTTTGTAATTAAGAGAGTGGCTAAGGCTAGCCAGATAGGCCAGTGGAGGAGAATAAATAGCCCAGAAAACAGGCTTCACATGTTTAAAAGTGTAGCCAATCAAGTAACAAGGAATAAAGAAAGAAATCATAGAGCTGAAGTATACTCCATGAGGGTAGCCTTTTTTTCTGCATATGCAGAATTCTTTTTTTTTTTTTTAGAGTTGAAGTCTCACTCTGTCACCCAGGCTGGAGCACAGTGGCATTGATCACAATGATCATGACTCACAACAACCTTGACCTCCTGGGCTCAAGCAATCCTTCCACTTCAGCATCCCGAGTAGCTGAGACTACAGGCGCGTGCCACTATGCCTGGCTAATATTTTGATTTCTTTTTTTGGTAAAGAAGAGGTTTTGCTATGTTGTTCAGGCTGGTCTTGAACCCCTGGGTTCAAGCAATCCTCCTGCCTAGGCCTCCCAAAGTGCTGGGATTATAGGGTGAGTCACTGTGGTTGAATTCTTAATATTCTCTTTTGACCTGTTTTCTAGTTTACTAATTTTCTTAGCTCGGTGTAATCTATTCTTAAACTCATCTATTGAATTTTTAATTTTGCTTATTGTGTTGTACAGTTCTAGAAGGTCTGTTTGGTTATTTTTCTGATCTGCCATGTACTCTTCTGTGGTTACCTGGTTGCTAATGAAATTTTCAATCATGTCTTTATCTTTCTGAACACGGTGAGAACAGCAATCTTACATCTATGTTTTGTGTACAATTCCACTGTGGTTTGTTTCCTGTTGTCTCAGAGTGTCTATTGATTTTCATTCAGATTGTCTTGTCTCCATGTGTACCTGGTTACTTTTATGTGCTAGGCATTTCATTATCATAATTGTAGGAATAACACGAGGCCTAGGGTGTTGGTATCTTCTTCTAGAGAGATTTGTGTGGGGTTTTGGCAGGTGCAAGAGATATGAGCAATATGGGGTCACCATTTATTAGGGACTGGCTGCTAATACTAGCAGTGGCTAACAAATGTCAGATCCAGCATGGGCTCTGGTCAGGGTTGTCTTCAGTACCTGGCCCGTGGTGTGTATCCATCCTGTGGGTGAGCCTGGTACGTGGAAGTTCTCTGTGTACTGCTGTCCCTCACCCCTTCTCACAAAAACATGCTATCACATAGCTGGTAGATGTTAGCATCCTTGATCACGTTGTTTCCACGGGAAATGTGGTAGATGTTAGCATCATTGATCATGTTATTTTCACGGGAAATGTGGTCTGAGTTGAATTTTACAAATTGTTTGTGAATGGGGCTTCCTGCAGGTTTGTTCTGGGGAAGGGAATGTAGTGTATCTGCTAAATTACGCATATTGATTGCCTATTAGTCAATGAAATAGTGGAGGGGTCTAGGCATTTTCTAGCCAAGTAGAATCTTTTCTGTTCTTAACACAGTTAGAAGAGACTTTCTAGGAGTGTTAGAGTCCTGTCACTGTGTAGACCAGAAAACACAGAATCATCTTGATGCCATCCATAACTTCTCATTTTTAACAGCCAAGATTAAGGGTGTTGAGATCTAAAGACTTAAAGTGACAGCAGTTGTCTTATGGTATCTCAGAGAGATGTGTTGTGGCCACAGATGCCAGAAATGTCTCTCCATTGGCATTCACCGTCAGAGCATAGTGCATCATGAGAGGATGTAGGTTTTCTCTGCTTTTGGAGTTGCCATGGCAGCAAGTGGGATATGCACCTCTGTGTTATGTGCTCTTTATGACGTGGCTGCCAGGCTGAAATGTCCTCTGCATCACTATTTGTAACTATTACCCCTTTCTGCCTCAAGAGATCCAGGTCTAGGTTGACATACCATAGACAAACACTCCATGTGTCCCCGTGTATGGAAATAGATATTGTCTTTCCCAGCAGCGTTCCCAATGTACTGTCTTTTTTGAAAGTATAACACAAATCCCCACTGACAAGGATACGCAGGGAGGAGTCTGGATTCTAAGCCCTCATCTTCTGGTCCGAGCATGTGGTCTACACCAAAATGCATCGGTGAGCTCAAGAAATGGGTGCCACTCGCCACTGCCCCCTTGTCTACCTTGAATACAGAAAAGTCATTCCAGAATTGAACTCAGCAGAAAGGACATGAGGCATAGGTCTCTACCAGTAGGCGTATGACCCAGCTATTCCTGTCTATGGAGAGGAATTCATAGAGCTGGCTGCCATCAGACCAGCAGGTCCTATACTCATAGGTGAGAGTCCTGAGTGGTATTTGCTTGTTGTTCTTTCAGACACCCAGGCACCTAGATGTCAGGAGATCATTTTCCCCACCCAATTTGTCCCTGAACAGGTGCTGGGGTCCCATAAACTTCTAGCTAGAGGGACCGCTAGCACTTCACTCTCCCTGTGAGTGAGAGAGAAAATACACAAAAAGGAGGTGAGGATGGCACCCACCTGGCTAAAAAGAAGGATTTGGTCTATTGTCTTATAAATTGAAATGTTAAATGTCGGCTGGCTCAGTGGCTCAGCCTGTAATCCCAGCACTTTGGGAGGCTGAGGTGAGTGGATTGCCTGAGCCTGCGGGTTCGAGACCCGCCTGGGCAACTTGAAGAGACCTCATCTCTACAATAAATAAAAAATTAGCCGGGCGTGGTAGCGCACGCCTGTAGTTCCAGCTACTTGGAAGGCTGAGGCGGAAGGATTGCCGGAGCCCAGCAGGTCGAGGCTGCAGTGACCGGGAGTGGCCACTGCACCCCAGTCTGAGTGACAGAGTGAGACTCCAACTGAAAAAAAAAGAAATGTTAAATGTCTTCCACCTTCTTTCCGTCTACCTTTAATTTTTTGTCCTATTACCGAGAGCCTGTTTCTAGTCTGGAAGAAAATGCATGCAGGTAGGAACAGCACAAGCTACTGGTTTTTAAAATCATGGGTTACATTTTCACAGAAAAGACAAATAAAGAGGTCTTTTTTTTCCCTTGGTTGGAGTTAGGCCAGAAAGACTTTGTCTTGGGAATTAAAACAGGACCGTGTCTCTGAGTGAAAAATTACATATGCTCCATGTTGTTAGTGTATGTAGGTAATGCACAGGCATGTAACTAAGACTGTTGAGGCTGACACGTTTTAAAGGAGAATTTCACAATGAGAAGTGGAACTTGTGTTTTGAAATGAGACTAGCTTGTGAATGTGGAGATCTGTCTGTCTGGTGGCACCCAGCCCATTGGCTGACTTTATCCCTGGAGGGATGACTGAGCCTCTGGATCTGCTGGGGCTCAAGGAGTACCCTTGAGGAGACATCCGGCGTCCATTGTCAGGGGTCACAGCATTCTAATCATCCTCCACAAGGTTATGACAGTCGTTCTGGTCCCTGTGTGTGTCTTAACTCAGCCTTGCCCCGCCCTTTGCTGAACACATACAAGGTGCTGGTGAGAGAGACAGAGTGAAGCCTAGAGAGACTGAATTACCTGAAAATATTAAAAACAATAAAGAGACTTTAAAAAAAATAGAGATGGGTGTCTCACTATGTTGCCCAGGGTGAACTTCTAGGCTTACGCAGTCTTCCCACCTCTGCTACCCAAAGTGCTGGGATTGCAGATATTAATTTTCAAGAAAAACGTTTAGAAAGCTACTTTCTGGCTGGGTTTCTTTAGTTTAGTAGTATTTAAATGGGGGCGATTCTGCCCCCCAGGGGACATGTGGCAATGTCTGGAGACATTTTGGTTGTCATAATATGGGGAGCTGCTGGCATCTGTGGGTGGAGACATGGGATGCTGCTTCATGTCCTGTAATGCATGGGACAACCCCACACAGCAAAGGATGATCCAATCCGGCATGTTCGTGGTGCAGAGGCAGAAATTACTTTAGAATACCTGCCAAGTGTGATTCAGCAGAGCCCTTCCTAGTGCTGAGGGTGTGTTCTTTTGTTCTAACTCCAAGGATTCTAAACTTCTAGGGCAATAAACTCCCCTGTTTGCAAGTGCAAGAGGCAGTCCATGGCCCCTACACAAACATGAGCTTGCATTTTGGTGAGTCTTTAGCCAGCCAGGTTGCCTTGGGCAAGTCATGTGATCTCCCCACCCTTTGGGCACAGGTCTGTAAAGCAAGGAAAAAGAAAACTGCCTGGAGCATCAGGTTGGGCCATCTGGGTATTTGGTGGCAGATGAGGTGTCCATGAGAACAGCAGCAAAACCAGAAGCTTATTCTGTGCCTGAGGATGCATCCCTGTGTTGGCTGCAGGAGTTTGGTTTTCTAGCGTTTTCTGTTATGTTAAAGCATCTCTCCCCTTCTCCCCATTGTAGCACTTGCTGCCCTGGCTTAAGGAGGCTCTGTAATGCTTACTCTGTTTAGCACATTTCCCTCCCGTCTCATGTTTGAAAAATGGTTTTTGGCCAGGTGTGGTGGTTCACACCTGTAATCCCAGCATTTTGGGCGGCTGAGGTGGGAGGATTGCTTGAGCCCAGGAATTTGAGACCAGTCTAAGCAACATAGCTGAGACCTCATCTCTACAAAAATGTCAAAAAGTGAGCCAGGTGTGGTGGTGCGTGCCTGTAGTCTCAGCTACTTGGAAGGCTGCAGTGGAAAGATTGCCTGAACCCAGGAGTTCGAGGCTGCAGTGAGCTGTGTTCATGCCACTGTACACCAGCCTGGGTGACAGAGTGAGACCGCCCCCACCACTCAAAAACAAAAAAAAAGGAAAAGAAAAAAGTGTTTTGAGTAAAATAATTATGGCCCTAGAGTGCACAGGCAACTCTTTTTGTCCTTCTGTTATTGTAACTTGAAACAATGAGGCTGAGAACAGGAGCGTTTGGAGGCCACAGGTGGGAACTTGTGCTAAGATCGCCCGGCCATTATATGAGGCCACCAAAAATAAGTCCAACCAGGGGCACCTGTCGGTATTGTTGTCTGAGGACCATAAGTTGCACAGTGTTTATTCTAGCTTTTATAAAAGTTATTAGCTTATTTAAAATACATGGACCAAAGGTTAGCAACACTTGTACGCACCCAGGTTCTCCCCTAGCTTGGCTAACACCTCTTCAGGTGACCTTGGAAATCTCCCTCTTGTCTCCTGTCTTATTAGACAGACACTGGGGTGTAGGAGCCTATGCATCTGAGAGTATCTTTTGGCTGTAGGAGAGCAGGCCTCTAGGAGCACACTCCAGGTGGGCATGCCATGTTGACTGGTGTGGCACTTTGCACTTGGGAAAGTCAGTTCTCAGAAAGCTGTCATTGGGTTGTCTCCACAGCCCTGTGAAGCAGCCACCACAGGTGTTTCCACCATGGGGGTGAGGACACAGATGAATGGGGAAGGATTTGCTTCCATACTAATCAGGCTGGGCACTGCATCTGGAACCAGGAACTTGTCATTGGAACCTGGAAGCCAGAGTGCAGGAAAAACGGGCATTTTCCTGGCAGAGACAGGTACCCCCAGGAGCTGGTAGGAGAGAAACCCAGTTCTGTCCGAGTACCAGACCCATCCTATCTCTGAGTTAGGGACAATTTGGGGCAAACAGAGTCCCTTGGAATCCATGCAGCAACTGCCCTGCTGTTAGAAAGGGGCACCTGGCAGAGGCCTGGGCCCCCTGAATGTGGGGCCTCCCTCCTCCTGGCTTCAGCAGACGCTTCATGGTGGTGACAGAATGCAGTCACCACTCTCCAGCCAAAGCAGAAGGGAGGGAAAGCTGGGCTTGGGTTAATAGTTAAAAGCACCCTGGTCAGAAAGCACAGTGCCCACCTGCACTGCTGGGCCAGAGAATAATTACCAGCTGGTGGTTTTGGTTGTGACGATTGGGGGAAATGGGGACAGCAACAGTTTGTTGGTGTACAATTCCAAGCAAAGGAAAGCACTTAGGTATCCCTAAGACTGGTTACAAACTGAAAATAATGATTCATTTTGGAAGAACTGAATGATGGGTAATTATTCTTTACGCTAGTCTGTGTGGCCAGCAGGGAAGTGGCCCACCTTGCTTTGGAGCGTGAGTGCTTCTGGAGGTCTGAGCTGACATATCTCTTCCTGCTGTGGTGGCCCAACATGCCACCTGCTAGAAAGAGCGATACTGTAGCATGGGGGTGATCACCGCTGTTGTGCAAAAAACACTGTTTCTGGAGCCTTTCTGCCATGGTGCTGGCGGAGGGGGTGTGTTTGTTCCTTCTGTTCTTCAGCCTGGCCTGTGAGGTCGCCCTGGCTTCTCTTAGGCCTGTGCTGAGTCTGACCCTGGTGCATTTTCAAGCCATGTTCCCAATGAACAGTCCACTGAACTCACGTGTATGTATACACAGACACACACTTCACTGGCATCACACGGACCCTCCTATGCTGGACTCCCTGGCTGTAGGTGAACAGAGTGACCTGGGCTCAGGAGCAGGAAGGACTCAACTACTTAGCAGGACTCTCGTTCCTAGACCCTCCCTGTGTTCCCAAGAGGCTGAGTGTTGGGAGGGCTAGCCATTTAGTGCTGGCTCTGAGTGCCATCTGGGGGCACCCAAAGCACCCACTGTCATGAAGGTCAGCAAGATAACAGGACAGATGCCAGCCCTGAGCAGGCGCTGGCCACAGCTGGTTCCTGTCTTAACCCAGCAGCTCTCTCACCTGCAGTGCTTCCCCCCAACTGAAGCACAGGGAAGGCCCCTCCCTCATGCCTCCATGGGCACACTGGACTCCTCACCTCCCACTCTCATCAGCACTGGACTCCCCTCTCCCACACCCTCCCTTAATACTGTATACCCCTTCACTACATCTCTCTGAACATCCCTCCTGCATGCACCCATGAGCACCCATGGACTCCCCGTCCCCACCCTCATCAGCAAGCACCTTGGACAACCCTCCCTTACATCCTCCATTAACACTGCACACCCTTTCCCCCCACCTCTCTGAACTCCCCTCCTCCCACCTCCATCAGAACCTTGTATATGCCTCCCCTACCTGTACCCCATCAGCATCCTGAACTCCCCTCCCCCACGCCCCATCAGCGTCCTGGACTCCCATCCCCCACACCTGGTCAGCATCCTGGACTCCCCTCCCCCATACCCCATCAGCATCCTGAACTCCCCTCCCCCACACCCCATCAGTGTCCTGGACTCCCATCCCCCACACCTGGTCAGCATCCTGGACTCCCCTCCCCCACATCCCATCAGTGTCCTGGGCTCCCCTTCCGCACACCCCCATCAGCATCCTGGACTCCCCTCCCCCATACCCCATCAGCATCCTGAACTCCCTTCCCCCACACCCCATCAGTGTCCTGGACTCCCCTCCCCCACACCTGGTCAGCATCCTGGACTCCCCTCCCCCATGCCCCATCAGCATCCTGGACTCCCCTCTCCCATACCCCCATCAGTATCCTGGGCTCCCCTCCCCCACACACCCCTCAGCATCCTGGACTCCCCCCTATAACACCCCTATCAGCATCCCGGACTCTTCTACCACACTGTAATTGTCTGGCCCCATCTGTCATCCTTACCAGGCTGAGGACACCTTGAGGGCAAGACTGTGGTTTTTCTCTCTTGGCATGGCTAGATCTCAGCCTGGCACACAGAGGGCCGCAAATATTTGTCGAATTAATGAATGACGGCAATTTTAATTAGTGTTTCTTTGAGTTTAAGTTGTAGATTAGAATCTTTAAAGAGACATTATACCAAATAATTTTTAATTATGAATGAATTGTAAATGTAGTCAGCTGCGGTAATTACTTTGAGAACTTAAAGATCCTTTCAGGACCCTTGGGGTACTCTAAGAGGGAAATCCAATTTGTTACTTTTAAGTCATCTTTTAATCACGTAATAACAGGATACTTGATAGTAGATTCATCTCTGCCATCTGGTCCTGCCTGTGCTAAAGGTGCCACTGAGAGAATTTGGAGCTGGTGTACTCCTTTGAAACCTCTAGCGTGGGGGTGGGAGTGGGCATGGGGGGCAAAGGCAATAAATGGAGGAGGGGCAAGGGGTGGGATCACACGCACAGTAGGTGCTCAGTGAACCTGTGTGACCCTGGAGCAGGAGGCATGCAGGGGACCAGGAACAGAAGTGAGACCTGACAGAATCTTTTAGGTAGGGGTGGGGGAATATGGGCTCAGATTCATCTCAGATGTTCCGTATGGACTGTGTCCTGATGTGTGACTTTTAAAAGTACCTGAAATGTTAGAGGTTAAGAGCCAGACCAAGCACAGTGGCTCAAGCCTGTAATCCTAACACTTTGGAGGCTGAGGTGGGAGGGTTGCTTGAGCCAGGAATTCGAGACCAGCCTGGGCATCATAGCAAGACCTCATCTCAACAAAAAATTTAAAAATTAGCTGGGCATGGTGGCACAAACCTGTAGTTCCAGTTACATGGGAGGCTGAGGTGGAATGATTGCCTAAGCCCAGGAGGTCGAGGCTGCAGTGAATTGTGATTGTGCCACTGCACTCCAACCTGGGCAACAGAGTGAGACCCTGACTCAAAAGAAAATCAATAAATAAATAAAAAGAAAAAGAAGCATTAAGAGTAGATTAGAGTAGCCCATCAGACATGTCGTGTCATTGTCATAGTAAAACACAGGAGCAAAAAATGCTAAAACTGTTTCAAAACACAGAATGTGGTTCCCTTTCTCCCTCTGTGGAAGAGCAGATGCTGACCGCTCCAGTGCAGGCCTGTCTCCCCAGCGAGCCCCTGGAAATGCGAACGGAGCCTCGCTGGGCGCCTGTCTTTGAGACAGGCGTTCGCTCCTCGGCAATTTGGAGACACTCAGACATCGGGTGTGTTATGAAAGGGGAAGTGTTAGCCAGGCAGATTTTATTTTCAGCTTCACTTGCGACGTGCCCTTCTCTCCCACTCCCTTGATAATGAGCCAGACAGAAGCCGCCACACTGCACCGTGTGCAGCCTGCCGGCACATGGGCCCCTACCCGTCCAAATGGAGTTGGAGACTTTGCTTGAATCTTCTCACTCACTGACTTCAGAATAGGCCCCCAGCTCATTAATTTCAGGGGAAGGGAGGAAGGAGGGTCATTAACAAAGGCCTGGGAAGAGGCACTGGAGCCAGCGTCAGGACGGAGGGCTTGTCTTCCAGTAGAACTGAAGGCGAGGTGAGAAAGAGTATTTTATTTGTTCCAGTCTTTGAATACTGGAAACTAATTTTACCATCTGGACATGGAGGGGAAGGAGACCCAAAAAATACATTAAAATACTCAGCTACAGAGAAACATTTAAGCTGTAATAAAGACAAAAGGAAGGATGCTAAAATAAAATGCACATTTTCCCTGTTTGTGAGAAGTTCATGTTTTCATGGGGAGGGCTCTGTCGTTTTTTCTCTCATGCTTCTTCCATGAGAGTGCCTAGTTAATCATCTAAAACTACTTGTGTCTTACCCATCTAATGTCATGCTAAATCAGTCTCTGGAAATTTGGGCCTGGAATTTTCTTAGCAAATATTTAACTAGAAAAAAAAATCCCGACTTTTCTGTTCTGAGCAATTTCCATGCAAGTTGCAAATTAATAGACGTCTGGGCCAATATTTGATCTTTTCCCCAAAGGAAAATGATTTGTTGCCATCTACTAAATTGGAGGGAGGTGTCCCCAGGGGTAATAAAGATTATCTACTTGTTCTTGGTGGGTGATTGTGCCCCCCTAATGGGGAGTGGGGAACCCTGGGTGGACATTTGGCACCCCTGGGCAGAGCTGGGCTTCCCCTGGCACCTGGCTGGGGTCACTCTGAATGCTCACTCCAGTGTCACCCCAGCAACACTGGGGGCAGAACCCCTGCGCCTGGCCAAAGCAGTGCTGCAGTGAGTGGGCCAAGGGCACTTCACAGTGTGAGAGGGCAGCTGCCCGCTGCCCCGGGCGTCCTGGGCACTGTCTCCAGCTCTGACTTGAGGAGCTGACTCACCAAGGGATCAGTGGCTTAGTATAGCCTCTCAATGGTATTTGCATTTCAAAAGAGATCTCAATGAAATTATTCTGGGAAGGATTTCAGGGCCTTTGAGTGGGGGGACATTTTGGGGCCAGGAGGGGTGATCTCTCTTAAGTCTCCAGCAGATGCTGCACCCTCCATCACTGAGGAAGGTTGGCCCCGGGCAGCTGCTGCCAGGAGATGGGCTAAGCTGGGACCCTGTCCCCTGAAGGCCCCTCCCGGTGGCCTTGCTAGAGACTGAATAGTCAGGGCTGACGGGCCATGAAAACACCAGGTTTACTGGTGCCTGGTCCAGACCTCAGACCCACCCTCAGGAGCGCGGTTGCTCTGCCCAGCAACTCCCTCTCTCTTGCCCGGCATCCCTGGATTTCTGGGCTGAAGGCCCTGAGCGTTCCTCCCCACAAGTGGGTCTGAGAGCCTGGGCAGGGTGTGGGAATCTGGGGAACATTCTGTGCTCAGTGTAATTGACAGTTGCACTTACTTACCTGGAGGCAAAGGATTGTGGTATCTGATGCTGCTGGTTCCAGTCGCCTTTGTTGTTACCCCTTTGCTCTTAAAGAGGTACAAATTATTGGTATTAGAAAGCCTTGCAGCTCCCTCTCCTCATTAAGCCTCTGCAGTTAATAATTATTTTCTCTCCGGAAAGTGTTCATGTAAAACAGTTGAGTAGACACGTGGAGATGGTAGGCCTTGCTGTGCCTTGAGAGGAAGAGTACGACCTGCAGCCCCAACAGAAGGCTGTTGGCACGGTCCCTGAGCCTCTCTGGGCCCTATACCCTTTGTCATTGGGGTAGCAGAATCTGCCCCATCTGCCTCATTGGATTGTTGAAAAAGCAGAAGCAATAATGGAAAATAAGAGCAAGGACTTAACGTGGCTCTTGCAATCCTCACATAACTCGAGAAGGTAGGAAATCCAATCACTCAGTTTTACTGATGAGGAAATTGAGGCACAGAGAGGTTCAAGTAACTTGCCCCAGAGGAAGTGGGCGGCAGAGCGGGATTGTCAGGGAAGGAACCTTGAACTGAAATCCAGTGGGCGGCTTTTGGTCTCAGGTGCAGTCCACCCAGGTGACCACACCCTCTTTCTTCAAACACCCTTCTCTTCTGGTTCCTCCCTTGGAGGCTCATGCCCTCCACCCAGCCTTTCCATGTTGGGTTTCCTCAGCCCTAGGCCTCTCCTCCTCTCACTCTCTGCCCTCTCTCTGGGTGATCTCACTCACTCCCACAGCCACTGGCCACCTCCACCCAGACCTTGTCTTCACCTGGATCAGGCTCTGAGCACCAGATCGGACATTCAAGAGCTGTCTCCTCCAGGGTGTCTCAGAGAGACTTTGCTCCAGCTAACTGTTGCTGTGTGACAACTATCCCTAACTCAGTGGTATAAAAACAACTCTTCTGCTTGGATTGGTGGTCAAGGACAAGGTATAGTGGGGAATGGCCGCACTATTTGGGGCCTCAGCTGTGGGTGATTTGAATGACTAGGGCAAATTCAAATAGCTGGGGGCTGGAATCATCTAGAGCAGGGGTAGCAAACTCTGACCCATGGGTCAAATCGCTTCACTGCCAGTTTTTGTAAATAACATTTTATTGGAACACAGTCACACTCATTCACTTACTGGTTCATGACTACAGTTTGTGCTGTAATGTTCTAGGGTATAGCCTGCATAGCCTAAACTATGGTGTATGTGGCCCTGTGCAGAAAATGTTTGGCTGACCCCAGTTTCAAATCTCCTTTGCTCACATCTCAGGAGTTTGGAAAGGGATAACTCAAGACTGGGCTCAGTTGGGATCCCCTATGTGTGACCCTCCCTGCTGCTGGGCTTCTTGCAGCCTGGCAGCTGGGTTCCAAAAGGTGGCATCTCAGGGGCCTGTGTCCAGGAGAGCCATGCAGAAGCCAAGTGACCTTTTATGACCCAGAATTGGGTCACACAGTGTCATTCTGCCCTCCATGGGTTGAAGCCTCCTAAACCCACCCAGATTCAAGAGGAAGGGGACCCAGGTCTCACCTGCTGGTAGGAGGATGTCAAAGCATTTCTGACTTTTTTTTTTTTAAAGCAACCACATCTTTAAGCTCTTCATCTCCACCCTGGACAGATAGATGACCTCACTTCCCTACCCAGTTTCCTGTCTCTGGGAATAGTATCTCCACTCAAGCCAGAAACTCTGACCTCTGACTCTTTGTTCCTATCTACCATCCTCCATTCTACTCCCCCCCATTTCATTTAAATAATTAATATTGTTGTTTTGAAATAGTTCAAATATATGAAATAACACACACACATGTGTGGCATAAAGGATGACAGTTAGCATGAGTGTGCCTGCACCCTGCGTATGCTGTAGAACCTTCGGTGCCCTCTATATGTCTTCCCTGGTCACATCCCTCTCCTGCTGCCAAGGGAACTTGGCTTATTTTTCCTTGTGGTTCTCTGACCTGTGGTGTTAGCTCTCAGAGTGTAGTGCTGCATAGCCTTTATCTTTTCCTAAAACCAAAATCTCTGAAAACCACTGAGTTTTGCAAAAAATTCATTTGGTGACAAAGCCTGACCCAAATCAACATGAGACTGTTGACAGTTTTTATCGTACTTGGTGTGAATATTCACACCATTTGCCGCAGAAAGATAAGCATTTGACTGTGGGGGTTTGCTGCTATATAAGACGGTATGCATACTGTATTGTCGTTCCAAATTCCAAAATTCTGAATTCCAAAACAACCCGGTTCCAACAGTTTCTGATAAAGGACTCTGGGCCTGTCTCCTTAAGTCATGTGCGTCTCTGCAGCTGAGATAACTGGTTAGTACTGTAGGTCTCCATACAGCGTCCCTTTTTCACTCAGCATCTGTGTTGGTGTCCCAAATAGTAGTTCCTTCATTTTCAGTGTTGTATGGTATTCCATCATATGAGTGGCTGCACTTGATTTATCTCTTCTGCTGCTTGAATGTTCTTGTGTGCATCACCTGGCACACCTGGTCCAGGTTTCCCCCGGGGTATATATCCCACATGGAATTGCTGGCCATCAGGCATGGGAATGTTTCACTCTACTAGGTACTTTGCAGAGTGGTTGGGACAATTCAGCTTCCCACCAGCAACAACCAAGCATTTCTTTTTTTTTTTTTTTTGTTCCTTATCCTGGCCATCATTTGGCATCTTAATTTTTACTAGTCTAGTGAGCGTAAAATGGTATCTCATTGTGGTTTCAATTTGTATTTCTTGGATTACTAATGGTGTTGAGTATCTTTTTATTTGTTTTAGGCTCAAACATCTTCTAGCTTGTAGTTTATGTTAATGTCTTGTCATTAATTTAAAAAAAGTTCTTTGTAAAGTTCTTATTTTTAATGCAGTCAAAATTATACATTTTTCCCTTTATGATAGTGTTTTGTGTGTCTTATTTGAGAATTTATTGAGACTGAGTATGATGGCTCATGCCTGTAATCCCATCGCTTTGGAAGGCCAAAACGGGAGGATTGCTTGAGCCCAGTAGTTCAAGACCAGCCTGGGCAATATAGCGAGACCTCATCTCTACCAAAAAAAAAAAATTAGCTAGGTGTGGTGGTGAGCACCTGTAATTCCAGCTACTCTGGAGGTTGAGGTGGAAGGATTGCCTGAGCCCAGGGGGCCTAGGCTGTAGTGAACCATGATCATGCATGCCACTGTACTCCAACCTGGGCAACAGAGTGAGACCCCAGCTAAACGAAATTTGAGTTCTGTAATTAATTTTTGTACTTGGTGTGAGGTAGGAATCTAATTTCATTTTGTTTTCCACATCAGATAGCTGATTATCTCAGGACCATTTGTAGAATTACTCCTCTTATCCAGTTGCCAGCTCAGTCATATGTCATATTTTTATGTACATGTGGATTGTTTCTGGGCTCTGTCTTCTGCCCGTTAGTCTGTTGATCTGCTCCATGCCAGTGCTCTCTTGTTACTGTAGATAAGAACTAACATCAGACAGAAATTTCTCCCCCTCCTCTCCAAGGGTGCCTTGACTGGTCTTGATATATGGGTCTTCCATATAGATTAGAGAATTATTTTGCAAGTTCCCTATGAAGGACCCTGCAATTTTAAAAATTTTTATTTTTTAGTTGAGGTCTCACTCTGTAACTCAGGCTGGAGTGTAGTGGCAGGATCACAGCTCATTACAGCCTTGCCCTCCTGGGCTTGCCCTTAGCCTCTCAAATAGCTGAGACTGCAGGTATGTGCCATCACACCCACTTAATCTTTTGATTTTTTGTAGAGATGAGGTCTCACTGTATTGCCCAGGCTGGGAAATTTTGATTAGAATGGTGGTGAATCTATAAATCAGTTTGAGGAGAACTGATACTTTCTCCATATTGGCTCTTCCTATCAGTGACTATGGTAAAGCTCTCCATTATTTAGGTCTTCTTTATTTCATCTTTAATATATTCTTGAGCAGTATGTTTTTGCCGCAGTTGGAAATGATATTTTAAAAATCAGGTTTTATGAGACTTTGTGACTGGTATAAGGAAATGCATTTGATTTTACTGTATTGATCTTCTCTGTAACCACCTTGCTAAATACTCTTATTCATACTGACAATTTGTCTGTAAAGCCTTTGGAGTTTTCTGTGTTGACAGTATGTCATCTATGAATAATATATCATCTTTCTTTCCAATCCTTATACCACTTATTCATTCATTCATTGTATTATTATGCTGACTTTGGCAGCATACAATATGGAATAGAAGTAGTGATAGTGTGTGTCACATTTAGTGTGATGTTTGCTCTAGGATTTTTGTCGATGCCCTTAATCAGTTTAAGGAAGCACCTGCCTGTTCTTTGTTTGCCAAAACTCTTTATCGTGAATGACTGCAGAATTCTATTGAATCTTTTTCTCTGCTTATTGAGATGCAAATAGGCTTTTTAAATTTTGGTAAGTGTGATGTATTATATTAACACATTTTCTAATGTTAAATTCCCAAGATAAATCCAATTTGGTCTTGATATATTGTCTTTTTAAATGCATTGTTAGATTTAGTTTACTTTTTTTTCTTTTAAGGATTGTTGTATTATGTTTATGAGTTACTTGGCCTGGCATTTTTCTTCCTTATGCTCCTTGTCTGATTTGGAAGCAAGTAACCTTGCAGCATGAGGTATTAGTTTTCTTTTCTTTTCTTTTTTTTTTTTTTTTTTGAGTTGGAGTCTCACTCTGTCACCCAGGCTGGAGTGCAGTGGCACGCTCATGGCCACTGCAGCCTTGACCTGCTGGGCTCAGGCAATCCTTCCACCTCAGCCTTCCAAGTAGCTGGGACTACAGGTGTGCACCACCACACCCAGCTAATTTTTTGATTTATTGTAGAGATGAGGTCTTGCCAAGTTGCTCAGGCTGGTCTCGAACCCATGGGCTCAAGCAGTCCTCTCATCTCGGCCTTCCAAAGTGCTGGGATTATAGGCATGAGCCACCGCACCCAGCCGAGGTACTAGTTTCCTTGCTGCTGTAACAAATTACCACAACTTTAGTACAACACACGTTTCTTCTATTCCAGTTCTGTAGGAAAGTCCTACCTGGGTCTCACTGGGATAAAACCGAGGTGTGGGCTGGGCTGTGGTCCTTTTGGGGGGCTCTGAAAGAGAAGCTATTTCCTGGCCCTTCCCAGCTTCCTGAGGCACCCACATTCCTGGGCTTGTGGCTGCTATCTTCAGAGCCAGCAGCGTAGAATCCCCAATCCTCCTTCATTCTCACAGCTCTTTCCCCCATTCTCTTTCTTGCTCTTCCACTTTTTTTTTTTTTTTTTTTGAGTTGGAGTCTCACTCTGTCACCCAGACTGGAGTGCAGTGGCACGCTCCCAGCCACCGCAGCCTCGACCCGCTGGGCTCCGGCAATCCTTCAGCCTCAGCCTTCCGAGTAGCTGGAACTACAGGTGTGCAGTACCACGCCCAGCTAATTTTTTGATTTATTGTAGAGATGAGGTCTCACCAAGTTGCCCAGGCGGGCCTTGAACCCGCGGGCTCAGGCAATCCACTCACCTCAGCCTCCCAAAGCATGGGATTATAGGCTGAGCCACCGAGCCCGGCTTGCTCTTCCACTTTTAAGGTCCCCATGGCCACACTGGGCCCACCCAGGATACTCTCTTATGTTAAGATCAGCTGAATGAGCAGCCTTAACCCTTCCATGTAGCATGGCACAGTCACAGGTTCTAGAGATTGGGATATGAACCTCTTTTAGGGGTTATTTTGTTTATCAGACATGACCATGGTCAGAGATTTATAAAAGTGCAAGTAACCACAAAAAGTCTGTGCTCACAGTCCCCTCACCACAGGGACTTCCTGTCTCCTGTCCTGAAAGAGCTATGACCACTGGCTCCTTGGTGACCTTGCAGGGGAAACTGCCATAGTACTTGCTGCTCTAGCCATCAGAGGAAGCTTCTCCCCAGAGAGGAGGCATCTGGTTGAGAAGCATCTGAGGTGACGGATGCTTTCAGAGCTGGGTCCAGATGGTTTTCCCCGGGCAGCTGCTGTAGCCTTCCTGCTCTGTAAGGACTTTGGTACTAAGGGGTAGGAGCAGCTTTGTGTTGGTCATACAGCGACTCCTGGAGATGAGTCAGAATTCGGAGGCCCTGCTGACAAGCGAGGGTGTCAAGGCCAAGCACAAGTCCAACAGGTAGAGATAGAAGTGCCTGGGATGACACGAAGCTCCTGGAGTGATCTTCAAACTGATGCTGTACTGCTCACAGGTGTGAGCATGCAGGGCTCCTGAAAGAGTAAGCAGGAAAGGGGCGAGAATGGCACACATTGGCACATGGAGGGACACCGAGGGTCACCTGCTACTCTGACCACTGAGGTGGCTGGATGAGAAGCCCAGCTGGGCGGAGCCTGGAATATTCCAGGCTGGCTCTTCTCACCCCTGACCCTCTAGGCATGTGGTGAATTGCTGTCAAGAGACTCTCAGAGCTCCAAGTAGGACCGCCGCACTGAGCAGCCAGCAAGGCTGGGTTGGGCTGGTGCACTTGCTAGAAACCCTTGTCTTTATTGTCCACAGCACTCTTGGGCTGACGGTGGCTTGCTGACAAGTCAGGGACTGGAGAACATATGGCTGTCCCTTGGCTGGTGCTCAGGGGCCACGTTGTCATGCTGGACAGTGCTCACTTGTTTTTTAAATCCATTTTGTTTAGCTGTTGCCTCTGGGAACTTGGCCCATCTTCCCAGAATGGGGGCAGAAAGGTGACTTTCTGGCTTTGGCAAGGACAATGGAGGCTGGATGAGCTCCCGCTTGGCCCAGCCATCGTCACTGTCGGGGCCCAGCTGGCAGTGGGAAGTCCCAGACAGTGTTGCCAGGAGGCGTCGAGGCCCCAGGCTGCCTGGCACAGCTAGGATGCTGATCTGAGGAGCCTCAAGCCCAGATGCTCCCCCGGGTTCCTGGGACTCACTGAGAGTCTCAAGCTGGAAGAAGAGTCTAGAGGGTTTGTGTCATTTCTGAGCACAGGACTTTCAGCTGAGTGTGATGCTGCCTCCAGCAGACATCTGACATTACCTGGAGACATTTTTGGTTGTCACAACTGGCATTATGTAGGTAGAGGCTAGGAATGCTGCTTAGTGTCCTTCAGGGGCCAGTCCCCCACAGTTACCTGGTTCAAGTGTCAACAGTGCTGCCTTGAGGAAACCCTGCCTTAGAACCAAAGCTCCCATATTACTATTTTTCTCCTAATCTTTTTTTTTGAGTTGAGGTCTAACTCTGTTGCCCAAGCTGGAGGGCAGTGGTACGATCATGGCTTATTGCAGCCTTGTACTCCTGGACTCAGTTGATCTTCCCACCTCAGCCTCCTGAGTAGCTGGGACTACAAGTGCATGGCACCACACCCAGCTAATTTTTTGATTTTTGTAGAAACAGAGTCTTTCTATGTTGCCTAGGCTGGTCTTGAACCCTGGTCTTAAGCAGTCCTCCCGCCTTGACCTCCCAAAGTGCTGGGTTTAGAAGCATAAACCACTATGCTCAGCCATCTCCTAATCTTAAAACAGTCTTTATTTCAAGTTTATTGATCATCCAATGTATTGAAACGAGAAATCACTCAGCATTCCCCAACAAGGAGTTTTGTGTGATTAGACTTTTCATTTTTTTTTTTTTGAGTTGAAGTCTTACTCTGTCGCCTAGGCTGGAGTGCAGCGGCACACTCTCGGTCACTGCAGCCTTGACCTGCTGGTCAGGGGATCCTTCCAACCCAGCCTTCCAAGTAGCTGGGACTACAGGTTGGCGCCACCTTGCCTGGCTAATTTTTTTGTTTATTGTAAAGACGAGGTCTCATCAAGTTGGCCAGGTTAGTCTCAAACCCCCAGCTCAGGTAATCCTCTTGCCTAAGCCTCCCAAAGTGCTGGGATCACAGGCATGAGCCACCATGCCCTGCCAAGACTTTTGAATTCCTGTTCAGCAAACGAATTCCTTCATATTGTTCAATGAGTACTTTAAATAAAACAAAAGGCAGGGACAAAAAAAAGGTCCTTGAGTTTGATCCCCATGGAAGCCCAAGGTGTGTCTTCACTGTGGGGCACTGATGCATGTGATAGGGTTCTTTCACAGTATTTAGATTATGGTATAAACAGATGGCAATGGCCTTGACTCCACCTAAGAATGGAGTGGGTTTGGTATTTCCAAGGTCAGAAGGTGGTTTTCCCAGCTGGGCCTGGAGGCGCACACCTATAGTTCCAGCTACTTGGAAAGATGAGACGGAAGGATCACCTGAGCCCAGCAGGTCGAGGCCGTGATGGCCATGAGCATGCATGCCACTGTACTCCAGCTTGGATGACAGAATGAGACTCTAACTCAAAAAAAAAAAAAAGAAGGTGTCTTTCCCACCATTGGAAGGAGAAGGTGATTCTTCCTCTTAAAACCATTCATTCATCTCTCTGACGTTATTTACCAACTTGATTTGAAGGAAATCATTTTTTTTTTTTTTAGTCAGAGTCTTACTCTGTCACCCACGCTGGAGTGCAGTGGCATGCTCACAGCCATTGCAGCCTCGACCTGCTGTGCTCAGGTGATCCTTCCACCTTAGCCTTCCAAGTAGAACCCCAGGCATGTCCACCATGCCCGACTGATTTTTTTATTTATTGTAGAGATAAGGTCTCGCCATGTTGCTCAGGTTGGTCTCAAACCTCTGAGCTCAGGTAATCCTCTGGCCTCTGCCTCCCAAAATGCTGGGATTACAGGTGTGAGCAACTGCACCCCACTGGAAATCATTCTTAAAATGCCCATTAGAGTCATTTTCTACTTTTGAACAAACTCACGCAAAAATAAAGCAAATTTTTATTGTGTCAACTCTTAACTCTTTTATTTTAAATGAAGATGAAATTCACCTAAGATCAATCATTTTAAAGTGAACCGTTCAGTGGCATTTAGTACATTCGCAGTGTTGGATAACCACCACCTCTGTCTTGTTCCAGACCATTTTCATCATCTGAGGAAACCCATCCGCAGTAAGCTTTAGTCACTCCCTATCCATCTTGCCCCTTACTCTTGGCAACCAGCAATTTGGTTTCTGTCTCTATGGATTTACCTTTCTGAAAGTCTCTTATAGTGGGCTCATGCATATGTGGCCTTGTATGTCTGGCTTCTTTCGTTTAGCATGATATTTTTTAGTTTCATCTACATTGTAGCATGTGCCAGTACTTCACTCCTCTTTGTGGTTGAGTAATATTCCACTATATGGATGGACCCCATTTTGTTTGTTCATTCACCCGTTAATAGACATTTGGATTACTACTTGTGGCCTATTGTAAATAATGCTGCTGTGAGCAGTCATGTACAGATTGTTGTATGGATGTATGTTTTAGAGTCTTTTGAATTGCACCTGGGAGTACAGTTCCTGGTCATATGTTAATTCTGTGTTTAACTTTCTGAGGAAAGAATCCCCAACTGTTAAATGTAAAGGTTCTTTCTCTTGACAAAACTTCACTTACTCTATGTCTGAGGCCACAACTTCTCTAGCTTGGGGCTGGGCTGGCCACTTTGAGCTGTGCACACATCTTCCTATGTCACAGTGGGGACTGCTGTGATTTCAGGCTTCCAGAAGGTTCCATCAAGCATAGACATGATAAGCTGTGTTTCTCATGGAATACCTCTATAGTGTGAAGTCCTGAATTAGATACTAACTTCTGCCTTGGGATAGGAGATTTATTTTCTATATGAAGTCAGGGCAGAACATTTCTGAGTTGATGTTATTGAAGATCATGTGATTTTACCATAGTAATAAATGTGGAAGTGACATTGAGGAGGAGGTTTTAGGTATCTTTATTGTTTCATTTCTTTTTTCCCCCCTTCATTTGTGTATTATTTGTAATTGTGGTTAACTTAACATCAAATGTATCATCTTAACCTTTTTTAAGCACACAGTTCAGTAGCATTAAGTACACGCATATTATTATATAACCATCACCACCAGCCATCTCCAAAACTGTTTTTTTTTTTTTTTTTGAGTTGGAGTCTCCCTTGTTGCTCACAGACACTGCAGCCTCAACCTGCTGGGCTTAGGTGATCCTTCCGCTTCAGTCCTCCAAGTAGCTGAAACTACAGGTGTATGCTACCATGTCTGGCTAATTTTTTTGATTTATTGTAGAGAAGAGGTCTCACCAAGTTGCCCAGGCTGGCTCGAACCCCTGAGTTCAGGTAATCCTCTTGTCTGGGCTTCCCAAAGTACTGGGATTACATACCTGAGCCAAAACTCTTTTCATCTTAATTTTACAAAACTGAAACTCCATGCCCACTAAACACTAATTCCCCTTCCTCCCTCCCTCCCTCCTCCCCTCCCCTCCAACAACCACCATTCCATTTTCTGTCTCTATAGATTTGACTACTCAAGTGGAATCATACTGTAATTTTCCTTTTATGAGTGACTTCTTTCACTCAGCATGATGTTCTCAAGGCTCATCTGTGTCAGGATTTCCTACGTTTTAAGGTCTCCACATTTCTTGTGCTCCCTGAAGTCAGGTGTTTTCTACAACATGTCATGTTTATCTTGATTCATCTGATGCTGATGATCTGGGGATGTAGCTCCTTCACTTTCTCCCCCATATCTTGTGATAGAATAATTCCTTGTCATTTCTAGAACATTATAATTTGGGAGAGGAGAAAGACTGTTAGGTGAGAAAGTGTGTCTTGGTAATAGAATAATGCAGTGAGGTAAAACGGCATATGTTATTTGAATGATTGTGTATTTGGAGCGCCAAAAGCTTTCCAGAGGACCATTCAGATGCTCATTATTCACCCACATATGGCCATCCATTTTACTTGCACTCGGCCATGGGAAGAAGGGGTTTACCACTCTTAGCAGATCACGGATGACATCCCAGATGGGGACCCTGCAGCCTGGGTTCAGGGTTGGGTTTGGTCTTTCCAGCCTGGCTCCCTCATGGCTGTTGAAGTCATAGGCAGGAAGTCTAAACATCTTGCAACAAGCTCCCATATTTGATGTTGGGCTGTTAATCTCGAGGGTGGTGATGGGGAACATTGAATGTTACTGCATGTTCATAGACACCAGTCTGCTGTTTCTATCCAGTGTCTTCCTTCCTTCTCCCAGCTCCTAAGGAGAGTGGGATCTGTTATACCTGTGCTCCCTTTACCAATAGCCAGACAAGGCTCGTACCCCAAAACAGCTGACCCAGTTCACATGGGCGTGAGTGCGAGGTCAGAATTGGTGAAGGACTGTGAGCTCCATAGTGAGCATCCCTGGCATGGGGCCAGATCACAGAAATACTTGTGCATGTCATTTCATTTTCTAAGGGTCATTTTTTGCTACTCAGATTTTCTGATGTGCATCAGGGTGCCCAGTGAAGGATGCTGGGTAATGGTTGGCTCTTTCCAAACAGTGTGTCGGGGGGCATATGCTACATGGCAGCAACGTGAGGTGTACCCAACTCTTCTCTGGGTGCTCTGTAGCAGGAGACCCTTGTTGAGGGAGGCTGGGGACCCAGGGAGGAGGTACACTCGCCATGGATTGGTGACAGAAGACTCACTCCTCAACAAATTTCAACCCTGATGCAGGGGGCATGTGTGGTGGAGTCCCAGTCAGAGAGGGAGTTGGGCGACCACAGATCAGTCCCTGCCCACCATATCCATGTGATGGAGAGAGGACTGGAGCCAAGCAGGCCATCTTGGGCACTTCATGAGTTGCCTCTGTCACCGCCCATGATGAGAGGCACCTTCCCTCTAAAGGGTAGGTAGGGTTTTCATGTGGTCTGGAGTGTTCAGTTTTGAACTCAAATGGGAGGAGTGGAGTGCAGTGGAACAGCAGGAGATGAGGGGCCTGCGAGGTGGGTTGTCAGTGCTGCCAGATTCTGGGCATCTCAGCCAGGCAGGCACCTCAGCTGACTCGAAGGTGCTGGACTGGGGGGCTGTCCTGGACACAGGCAGTGGGGAAGGAACTCACAGCAGGGAGATGTCTCGTGCCTCCTTCTCAGGCTAGCTGCTCCCTCTGAGGGCTGTAGTGCAGAGATAGGTGGGGGAGGTGACCAGGCAATGGGGCATGAGGGGCGCGAAGCCATTTTAGGTGAAGGAATAGTGAGCCTCAGGACTCAAAGGTTAACGTGGGGGGTATGTACTATGGTCAAAGGCTGGGCTCTGGGGCCTGGAGCTTGGAGGCAGGGTAATCCCTCCCCAGTGCAAGAGTGAGAATGTCTCCCCCCCACCGCAGTAGGAGTCAGAAGATTAGCACTGATGAGTTTGGGGGAGGCACTGGATCTGGGGGCCTGGACCAGGCACTAGGCACCAGAGTGGGGTAGGGGTTTGTGCTGGCTGCCTGGGATGCTTGGCCCATCTTAAGACCAGGTGGGACCTACAAGGGAGGGGGCGTGAAGACCCCACTTTCAGCATCTTGAGGGGATGGCAGTGGTGGAAATTACAGATTGTGAACTTGGGCTCCAAAGGGGAGAAACTAAGGTGCGGGCTGCCATGGAAGGGTCTAGAGGCCCCTCTCCATTGTCCAACTGGCACGGTCGGGGACATGGAGGAGTGAGCAGCTGGCCTGCACTCTATATCCCCATTCCCAGGCAGAGCTGTGCTAGCCCCTTTTGTGCCTTGTACCTTGACTGCTAGGGCAGCACACGCGTGTACTCAGCAGTGTGTGGTTTTTTAATTTAATTTAATTTAATTTTTTGCATTAGAGTCTTACTCTGCCACCCAGGCTGGAGTTCAGTGGTACGATCATGGTTCATCCATCATAGCCTTGACTTCCTGGGCTCAGATGATCCTTCTGCCTCAGCCTCTGAAGTAGCTGAGATTACAGACATGCACCACCACACCCGGCTAAATTTTTTATTTTTTTGCAGAGATGCAGTCTTGCTATGTTGCCCAGGCTGGGTGTCTGGGTTTTTAACTAACGAATGGCTTGTTGGAGATGCCTGTGCTGAATAGAACTCTCCTTTTCTGGGTCTGAGGGTCGCTTTTCTTCAGCCTCATGGCAGGGGTGGGAGAAGCAGTGCCTTTACGCCAGCTTGACATCCTGACATGCTCATTTGCCCACAGCTCTGAAAGCTCATGCCACCTAATTCCTGTGAGGTGAACCTGGATCTGTGAGACAAAGGGTTCCAGATTGTGGCCCAGAAAGGAGAAAAGCCAGATGCCCTCAGGTAGCAAGATCAAAACATGGCACCTGTTGTCTGGCCCCAATCTGCTTTCAGGAACAAAACAAAACAAAGTAAACCCCAGAGACAGAGAGAGAGAGAAAGAGAATGTAGAAAACCACTTCAAAATCCCCTGGCTTTGAGTGGGAGCTGCCAGGAGCCACCAAACAGGGCCCTGCCTGCCTGCCTATTATAAAGTCCTCTGTAGAGACAGAAGTGCAGCCTTTGTTTTATACCGGCTGGACAGCAAATAGCACTCTGCAGTTGTGACCACAGCTGCTGCAGGGGATGGCTCTGAACACTGAGGGCATTGCGGACTGTGCCTACTAGGCCTTGCAGTGTGTTGGGGACAGGAGAGCAGAGGAGTCCCTCTGCCTCCGAGACTGTGGTGCATGGAGTGGCTGATGGAGACTCACAGTGAATGGGTGGGGCCCTGGCACCAGCTTCATCTCACTGGGTTGTCCTCATGGCTCTGGGCATGTGTCTTGCCAGAAACTGGCCTTTCCTCCTTTGTGTCCTTAGCAAACCCTCCGTGCCTGAACCATGGTCCTCCTGGGCCATCCCCAGTGGGGACTTAGGGTCAGTGAGGACTTCAGTCTAAGCCCTGCCACTCGTAGTCCAAGTGGCCTCAGCCTCTTTGTGCCTTAGTGTCCTCATCTGTAAAGGGGCCAGCAGTGGGACCCTCGTGATGTGTGGGTCCCATCCACACCTCTGAGGACATTTCTTCTTTGGCCACCCCACTGCCCTACATCAGGAATCTATGAGGCCAGTAGCAATCAGAGGAGCACCCACTCCCTGCTTCTGTGGTCTTGTCTCTCCACAACTCCATGTTCCTATCTGTCCTGGGTTGACTGGTGTCCCCCCAGAATTCATGTCCACCTGGAACCTGAGAATGGGATGTTATTTGGAAATAGGCTATTTGCAGATGTAATCAAGGTAAGTGTTGAGATGAGGCCATACTGGCTTCAGATGTGCCCTAATCCAGTGACTGGTGTCATTTTTTTTTTTTTTGAATGGGAATCTCACTCTGTTGCCCAGGCTGGAGTGCAGTGGCACACTCACAACCACATCAGCTTTGACCTGGTGGGCTCAGGTGATCCTTTCACTTCAGCCTTCCAAGTAGCTGGAACTAGAGGCATGTGCCACCACACCTGGCTAATTTTTTATTTATTTATTGTAGAGATGAGGTCTTACCATGTCGTCCGGGCTGGTCTGGAGCCCCTCGACTCAGGCAATCCTCTTGCCTCCACCTCTCAAAGTGCTGGAATTACAGGTGTGTGCCACCAGGCCTGGCTTGGTGTCCTTTTAAGAAGAGGAAATAGAGACAGAGAGGGACGGTGGCCATGTGCGGACTAAGGTAGAGATCAGAGGCAGAGTCTCTAAGCCAAGGTACACCAGGACTGCTGGCTCCTCCAGATACTAGGAGAGAGGACCAAGACAGATGCTCCAGAAGGGACTAACCCTGCCATCACCTGGATTACAGACTTTGGGCCTCCAGAACTGTGAGAGGATCAATGTCTGTTGCTATAAGCCACGTGCTTGTGGTGCTCTGTTATGGCAGCCCCAGAAGACTGATACTCTCCTTCCTTGGCTGCCAGGCTTGCCGCTTTTTCTGCATTTTGTTTCTGGAAGGCGTTTTCCTTCCACTTGTGTGGCAAACTCCATTCTTCCTTGGTAACCCACTTCCCCTGCCTCCTGGGCTTTTCCAGTGTGGACAACCTATAGTGGTCAATTACCTGCCCCTGGGTTTCAGAACTGTGGCTCTGTCCCCTGCTCCTGGAGGGCTGCTTGCTCCTTGAAGGCCATAGTGTGACCTCTGTGCCCAGTGTTCCATGGTGTGAGCCCTCCACAGGGGACATGATTGTGGACAATCATTATCCTCTTCCCGAAGTCTCTTACCAAAGTCAGAGGGATCAGACAGGTCCCATCCTTTGTGAATATCCAGAACTTTCTTCTCATCGTTGTCTGGGTTGTACAGGAGCACCTGCTGGCGCTCCCTACAGCCTCGCGCTCTGCCATCTGTTCTATCTCTTTCCCACTGCATCTCAGCAATACCAGGGTGACTCATCCTTCCCAGGAAGCAGCAGGAATTGCACTTGATTGCTTTTGAGGTGCCGCAGAACTGGCTTGGAGCTGCTGGTTCCAGCACTGTTGTCACAGGCGTGGGAGAAACGTCTGGAACTCAGGCCAGAGAGAGTGCTGGGCAGGGGTGGTGCTTCCCAAAATAAAACAGCCTTTTAAACCATAAACCTGATCTATACTCATGCAGAGAAATAAAATAATAAAGGAAAGTGTTGAGGAGAAAGTAAAGTCACCTACACACCACAGACCTAACATTCCAATCAAGACCTGAGCTGTCCCTTGAAACTGCCAAGGTTGTCAGACCAAGAAATGAATGTCTGAGAAATTATCACAACCCCGGGGAGCTGAGTGCCATATAGTGACTTGGAACAGTAGAAGGACAGTAGGTAAAAACTAAAGAACTCTGAAGAAAGTATGGGCTGTGGTTAATAATGTATAGATACACGTTCATTCACTATAACAACTGTATCACACTAACAAAATAATGTTAATAATGGGGTGCGTGGGTGTGGGGTCTATGAGAACTCTCTTTTCAGTTTTTCTGTAAATCTAAAACTGTTCTAAAAATAAAATTTATTTAAAAACAACATCAGCACGCCTGTAATCCTAGCACTTTGGGAGGCTGAGGTAGGAGGATTAGGATTATGTCATAACATAGACATAACACAGTGAGACCCCCATCTCTACAAAAAAATTAAAAAATTAGCTAGGTGTGGTGACATGCACCTATAGTCCCAGCTCCTTAGAAGGCTAAGGAGGGAGGATTGCTTGAACTCAGGAGGTCGAGGCTGTAGTGAGCTGTGATCACACCACTGCACTCCAGCCTGGGCAACAGAGTGAGAACGTGTCTCAAATCTATCAGTCAATCAGTCCATATGTATATACATATGATACTGACAGAACTGCTGTCAACATTGTGCTAGTAGCTCTCTGGACTCCTGTGTAATAGAGAGAGAGAGAGAGAGAGAGAGAGAGAGAGAGAAACTTAATTTTTTTCACCTAACATCATGTTGTTCAGATGTATCCCTGTCAACAAATGGAGGTTACTGTTTTGGTTCGACTGCATACTGTTCCATGAAACATGGGGATAGTTTGTTCTTTATTTCAGAGATCACTTATTCGTGGGCATTTAAATGCGTCTTTGAAGGTTTAAGTTGCAGGTGGATTCAGAAGTTCAACCCAGATTACTTAAGTAAAAAGTAAATTCAGCTATCATCTATGAATTCACTGGCGCCTCAGTACCTGAGGTGTCCAGAGCAGTCCATGGTCTTAAAAGAAGTTAATGGTAAGATGAATAGTAAGGTATGGTTGTGTTTTCCAGCATTTTTAACGTTAGTTAATATTTAGTGCTATTTTCTGGCTATGATGTTATTGTTCCTGAGTGAAGATGCTTGTTCTGGAATATGGCTCCTTGTTTCAGGTGTTTCTCGGTGCTGTGGCTGCCCACAGGAGGACCCAAATGCTGGGAGTTCCCGCCCCACCCCTGGAAGAGGCAGACAGGATAGCTCAGAGCACCCTGAGAAGACCTGGGCGTTTAGCTTAAAATCAGTATGGCTGGGCCGGGCGCAGTGGCTCAAGCCTGTAATCCCAGCACTTTGGGAGGCCGAGGTGAGAGGGTTGCCTGAGCCTCTCAAGTTGTTCAAGACCATCCTGGGCAACTTGGTGAGACCTCGTCTCTACAATAAATGAAAAAAAATTAGCCAGGCGTGGTATTGCAAGCCTATAGTTCCAGCTACTTGGAAGGCTGAGGCGGAAGGATCACCTGAGTCCAGCAGGTCGAGGCTGTGGTGGATGTGAGCGTGCCACTGCACTCCTGTTTGGGTGACAGAGTGAGATTCCAACTCAAAAAAAAAAAAAATCAGTACAGCTTTTGTATCTTGGGCCAGAACAAACATATCCATATGTGGTTTAAGATAAAAGGCTGTTTCATAACAATTGCCACCAGGAAACAAACAATCTCTTACCTGTATTATTGTAATGATCCTCCCCCCTCCAAAAAAAATCAAACGGTCACACACAAAAAAAATAGTTTACGTGGAATAATGGAGTCTCTTGGTGCTGTTGGTGCAAGTGACAATGTTGGGGTGAAAGAGGTGCCATTGGAGATCTCCATTCTTCCCTGCCCCCACCCCTTCGCCTTCCTTTCCACAAATGTTTATCCAACAGCTTCTGAGTGCCAGCAACTGTTCTAGATATGACAGGTACAGCAGGAACAAGACCTACAGGTTCTCAGTCCTCAGGGACTCAGGGGAGAGACAGACATAAACAAATAAGAATAAAACCTGTGCCTGCTCCCATGCAAGAATTAAAGCGGGGAGGTGGCAGATGAGTGAGAGGTGCTTAGCGTGGACAGTCCTTTCAGTGAGGAACATTTAGCTGAGATCTGGGTGGCTAAGGAGAACAGCCACTGGCTGACAAGGAGGGCAGCACTTCAGGCAGAAGATGAGATGTGCAAAGGCCCTACAGATCGCAGGATGACAGGGACAGGTCTTGTAGACCATAAGATGGAATGAGGGGTGTGGATTTTATTCTGGGTGTCATTGGTGCCATGGTGTGCTTTACGTTTTCGGAAGACCGCTCTGGCTGCCATGTGAAGATGATAGTGGAGGGAAACTGAGGCTGGAAGACCTGAGGGGTGTCCTGCACGTGGCCAAGTGCTGCCTGTGGATCAAAGTTGGACTATCTTTTTTCTTTTAAAAATTTTTAATTGTGGTGAAATACAAGCGGGACCCAAAAAACCTGGAATTTGTTCATTAAAAAATTGTGTGTTTGTTCTTACATGTTTAAACTTTAGTCACCTTCTGTTTATTTATTTATTTTTTATTTATTGTAGGAGTCACACTCTGTTGCCCAGGCTGGAGTGCAGTGGCATGCTCACGGCCACTGTAGCCTCTACCTGCAGGGCTCAGGCACTCCTTCCACCTCAGCCTTCCAAGTAGCTGGGACTATAGACGTGCACCACCATGCCCGGCTAATTTTTTGATTTATTGTAGAGATGAGGTCTTGCCAAGTTGCCCAGGCTGTCTTAAACCCGTGGGCTCAGATAATTTTCTCGTCTCAGCCTCCCAAAGTGCTGGGATTATAGGCGTGAGCCACTTTACCCAGCCTTCAGTCACCTTCAAAGCACTCTCCATTTGATGCAATACACCTATTGAGATACTTTTTTCACTGCACAAAACAGTTTTTGAACTCATCAATTTGATGCCTTTTAGTGCTTCTGTCATTTTTTGTTTCACCTCTTCCACATCAGCAGAATGTTTCCCTTTGAGGACTTTTTTCATCCAGGGAAACGAACAAAAAGAAGTCACTCAGGGTGAGATCGGGTGAATAGGAAGGGTGGGTCACAGAGCTCTTGGTGTTTATGGTCAAAAACTGCGGAACACTCAGCACAGTGTGGTCGGTGCGCTCATAAATCACACATTGAAAGAATCTCTAAAAAAAATTCACTGAAGCCAAATGCAACCTCTTACAACAACGCTAGCTGGTACACTGCTGCCGATGGGTTCCCAGAACGCTTACCTAGTGGGGGAAGTGTGTACTACAAGGGGCCCACTCTCCAAAAAATAATTCTGGTTTTTTTGAGTCCCTATCTTGTATACATAACATACAGTTGACCATCTTAGCCATTTCTAAGTGCACACTTCAGAGGCATTATTAAGCACATTCACATTGTTATGTAGCTGCCACCACCGTCATCTCCAGAACTTTTTCATCTTCCCAAACTGAAACTCTGTCCCCATTAAATACCAGCTCCTCAGCCCCTGGCTATCCTCAGTCCCTGGCAATCCACTTTCTACTTTCTGTTTATGAATCCGACTCCTTTAAGGACCTCATGTGAGAAGAATCCCACAGTGTTTGTCCTTTTGTGACTGACTTATGTCACTTAGCATAATATCCTCGGGGTTCACCCAGGTTATAGCATGTGTCAGCGCTTCCTTCCTTTTTAAGGCTGAATCATATTCCCTTGTGTGGATAGACCACATTGTGTTTATTCATTCATCTGTTCATGGACACTTGGGTTACTTTCACATTTTAGCTCTTGTGAATAATGCTGCTATGAATGTGGGTATAGTTAGGTCATCTTTTCTCTTTTACAAAAAAGTATTACATTTTTAGAAACCAAAATAATACATACTCATTGTAAGAAATCTTAGTAACTCAAAATGAGCAGTAAAGTAAAAAGATGGCTGTCTCTCTGTCACCCTCATCCTTTGATCTTCTTTCTAGAGTCAGCCACTGCAGTGGGGTTCATTGTGTCCTTCCAGAATTTTCTCTAAATATACATTTATATTCATAATAAGGCATCCCCCTCACACTATATGCATTACTTTTACTATATTTTAATACGTAATTGATTTGCATGTATTTTAGACACAGTTTAATGACAGTGTAGTATTCCATTGTGTGGCTCTGCTGTAATTTGTGTATCCCTTTTCCTTTTGGTGTTTAGGGGGATTCTACATTCTTGGTGTGTGTGTGCGTGTGTATCTTTAGGCTTCCAGAAGGATGATTGCTTAAACTTAGGGTCACTGAATGTTTAAAATTTATTTTTTGAGCCGGGCTTGGTGGCTCAGCCTGTAATCCCGCGCCTTTGGGAGGCTGAGGTGAGTGGATTGCCTGAGCCCGCGGGTTCGAGACCCACCTGGGCAACTTGGCGAGACCTCATTTCTACAATAAATCAAAAAATCAGCCGGGTGTGGTAGCGCATGCCTGTAATTCCAGCTACTTGGAAGGCTGAGGCGGAAGGATCGCTGGAGCCCAGCAGGTCGAGGCTGCGGTGGCCGGGAGCGGCCCCTGCACTCCAGTCTGGGCGACAGAGTGAGACTCCAATTCCAAAAAAAAACCAAAAACCAAAATTTATTTTTTGGCAAGGGAATATATAAGCAGGGAATATAGCAGATAAAAGATATGTATGAACATTGCATAAGACAAACATGTTAACTTATTTTAGCATTACTGAACATGTTGTTTAGCATGTAAGCTTAATGTAATTGAATCACAATCATATATGTCAGTTGGCTCAGGCTACCATAGCAAAATACCACAAACTGGGCAGCTTAAGCAACAGACATTTGTTTTTCATAGTTCTAGAAACTGGAAGTCCAAGATCAGGGTACCAGCCTGCTTAGGTTCCTCTGAGGTCTCTTTTCGTGCTGTGTCCTCACATGGTGGAGAGCAGGGAGAACTCTCTGGGATCTCCTCTTATGAGGACACTAATCCCATCATGAGGGCCTCCCTCTCCTGGCCTCATCTAACCCTAATCACCTCCCAGAAGCCCCATTTCCATGTACCATGACATTAGGGATTAGGGCTCTACCATATGAATTTTGAGGGTACACAACACAGTTCCTAGCAATACATTTGGATTTTATATAAGGGGCAGTAAGGTTCGGTTTATGAGTGATTGATTCTGTGGGTTGACAGTTTATATCTGCTTTAGTTGTCTAGTGCTGTATAACAGATCGTCCCCAAACCTAGTGACTTCCTACTCTGACTGTCTTATCTGCTCACAGTGTGGCCAGGGTCACTGGATGGCTAGCCTCTGCTCCATGGTGTCTGGGCCCTTCCTGGGTGGCTCGAGCCTCAGCAGGTCTGGTGGGCCACATCTGGAGCCTCAGTTAGCCTGGGCTCTTGATCGGGTACCTTCTCCTCGCCACATGAATTAACCAGTGTGGCATCAAAGCACCAGGAGGAAGGAGGCAGAACCTTCCAATCCTCTTGGGGCCTTGACTGGAAGTCAAGAAAGTCTCTTCTGTCACATCCTGTGGGACAAAGCAATCTCAGGTCCAGTCCTGCTCCAGGGGAGGGAAATGAAGACCACTCTGGATGAGGAAAAGGCCTACAGGTCAGGTAGGGAAGGAACGCACACAATCATCTTTGGGGCTGTCTCCCACACTATCCCTTCCCCCTCCCCTGTTTCCTTATTTTTCCCCATTTCTTTTGTGGCCACCACCTCCTTTGTTCTCTGAGCTGCACTTGCTGTCTGGGCTGCTGCCTCTCCACTCCGTTTGTGCCCCGTGGAAGTTCCAGACAGAACTGTGCGTCCTTGAAGGCCTCTGGGTTTTATGCCAGAGCCAGAGGTACCCTCCCCACCCTGAGGTGGTACAGATGTTATTTTCATTTTCTAAGTCCAGGCTTGCTGGGTTTCATGAGGACTTAGTGGGATGGAAATAACGCACAATGCCTGACTTGGACTTACCAAGTGACAGGTGTTGTTATCAGGGTGGAAGCTGGGCTCGCCCCCAACTGAGTTTGAGTTCTTGGGCGTGAAATTTGACCTCACTGTGTCAGTTTCCCTCACCTGTCCATTGGGGATGATGCTGGTTCTGTCAGAATCTCTTGGAATCTCAGTGTTGCTGCATTATTAATCAAATCAAGCCCCTGAGTGCAGCTGCGACTTCCGGAGTAGTTGTTTTTCTTCATTGTTTGGACAAGTTGTAAGTGTGAGCCCCTCCCAGAAGTGACTTGTGCTCCTGGGAAAAGCACAGCCTCAGGATGTAGAGGTTTCTGCCGCCCTCATCCCTTGTTCTTTTCAGGGCTCCCTGCATGCTGTTGTGCCTTGACGGGGACTTTGCTGGAGTTGGAGTGATGAGGTGGCCTCTGGGTGTCGTCACCTGACAGTATCCTCTGAAGGTCCAAGACTCACAGCTCCCCAGAAACAAGTGGGAGGAGAGGCTGGCTCTCTCTATTTCCCTGCTCGGCTGTCCTCTTGGCTAGGGCACCCACCAACACCTCAGGCTCTGAGGGGTGAGAGAGGGTTCCATGCCCCATGGAAACCAGGGGGTGCTTTTTTGGAGGGGACACAGGCAGGGGGCCTATTTGTGGGGAGGAGGATCCATGGAGCTCAGGGAACACAATCTAAGCCACGCCTGGAGACTGAGAATTTGGCAGATTATTCTCCATGTCCCACTCTGCGTGTAAGGCAGGGCCCAGCAGTTGCAAGAAATCAAACCCTAAACCTAGCACATCTGGGTGGGGTCGTCTCCTAGGAAGGATCAGGGCTGACTTGCTGGATGCCAGGGGGTTTGAGCTGGGCTGGGAGGACAAGAGGAGTTGTGATGGGCGGAGGGGATGATGGGGTGGGATCCCTGGAGGCTGGAATGGTTTAAAACAGGGCTGCAAGGGCCCACCTGTCTGGAGCCAAGTGTATGAGGTGGGGGGAGTCTCAAGCAGTGAGGGGCCCAATCCTGGTGGTTGTCAGGGTGCCCTGCTGGGTGGTTTAGGGCCCACTGAGGCTTCTGAGTTAGAGAGAGACATGGTAGAAGCTGTTATTGAGAAAGTTCAGAGTGGGTGTTAGTGGGAGGGAGAGGACCAGGGCTGGGAAGGAAGCAGGGGTCAAGGTGGTGGTTGTGGGTGGGTAGGGAATGGGGAGTGGCCCAGGCTGCCTTCTCCTTTGCTAAGGGCATCCCAGGCTGTTCCTGGCACGGGGGCAGTAGGAACTGTGACTTCCGTGACATCCGAGTAACCCGATTCCTCTTGTATCCTGCAGATGGCATCCACAGCGTCACAGCCCTTTGCACCTTGCGGGTCACCATCATCACAGATGACATGCTAACTAACAGCATCACCGTTCGCCTGGAGAACATGTCCCAGGAGAAGTTCTTGTCCCCACTGCTGTCCCTCTTTGTGGAGGGAGTGGCCACAGTGCTGTCTACCACCAAGGACGACGTTTTCGTCTTCAACATCCAGAACGACACGGATGTCAGCTCCAACATCCTGAATGTGACCTTCTCGGCGCTGCTCCCCGGAGGCGTCCGCGGCCAGTTCTTCCCATCGGAGGACCTGCAGGAGCAGATCTACCTGAACCGCACGCTGCTGACCACCATCTCTACGCAGCGCGTGCTGCCCTTCGACGACAACATCTGCTTGCGTGAGCCCTGTGAGAACTACATGAAGTGCGTCTCCGTGCTGCGCTTCGACAGCTCGGCGCCCTTTCTCAGCTCCACCACGGTGCTTTTCCGGCCCATCCACCCCATCAACGGCCTGCGCTGCCGGTGCCCTCCTGGCTTCACTGGCGACTACTGCGAGACCGAGATCGACCTCTGCTATTCCAGCCCCTGTGGCGCCAATGGCCGCTGCCGAAGTCGCGAGGGAGGCTACACCTGCGAGTGCTTCGAGGACTTTACCGGTAGGTGCTTGAAGCCTGCGGGGTAGCTGGGCTCACCTTGACTTTGCACAAACGACCCCAGGCCACATAGTAGAGGGTCTCTGACCACTTCCCTCCTAGGGAAACAGAGAATGGGTGCTGTGCCCAGGTGTCAGCTCCAGGAACGTTGAGATGATGTTAGAAATGGCACTTTCTTAGCCAGTGGGTACTTGGGAAGTGCTGCTTTCTGAGAGTAGCCTGAGGCCTCATTCATCTATCCTGCCCGACCTCACCGCCTTCTTTATGAGAACAGCAGGGCAAGGTTACAGGGTGAAATCCAATTTAAAAAAGAAAAACCACCTAAGTGCACGAAACAACACTTGTTGCTTTTAAGTGGCTTTAATGTACTTTATTCCAGATTTCAAGTTTAATTGGTTATTGTAAAGCAATGGAGCCTGGGTAGAATTGAGCCATTCATCATTTGGGTCTTGAAAGACGCTGTTCGTTTCTTCATGCCTCATTGTCACTGTAGAAAATGACTCATCTTCCCGCCTCTGAAGATATACTTACCTTGAGATATCCTGACTAATCACAAAGATAAATGGCTCCAACTGTAGCCAACAGTTGTTTTTAAAAACTGAGAAGCCAGCCCAAGAGAGGCACAAAAACACGCATTCTCTGCATCTCAGTCCCAAATCTTACTTTGGTCTTTGATCGCCTGTTACATAAAATGATGGTCCATTTGAAAAATGAGTTTATGGTGTTCCTGATGGTGAATAGTCTGTCTTTTTTTGTGAAAGCTCTCTGGGGATTAGGCTGGATTGATTCATACCGGAGATAACTTTGAGATTCTTCCACCGACTGTGTCCTCAATTAATGTGTTTAATATAAACAACCTGAGAAATCGTTAGCTGCTCATGTGAGAGTTTTATGTAGCACATAGCACAAGTTTATCGAGCTTATAACAAGGGTTTGAGGTATTAGCCGGCATTTATCAAGCAGGAAGAGCACAAAGAGAGAGGAAGCCTGGCTGCCCAAGGTTCTCTGCATCAGAGGAGGAGGGTAAAGCCACCAGAGCGGGTGTTGGCAGTCTGATGAGATGGGGTGGCTCCTGGGCTTATAATCTGGTAATACAGTGGGGTGGGAGAAGGGTGTTTTGATCAACTGTCCCATGTTGTTTACACACATACCCCCGACCCTACCCGTCCATGGGTGTCCATCGGTCAGATGTTCCCGTTTGGGTTCAGAGCTCTCACCTCTGCTTTCTCACTGAGTGTAATTCCAAGTCCCTGGCTACACTGGGAATTGGCAGTGCACGAGGAAGGCAGGCAGAGGTGGCAAGAGACCCCCGCCCCTGACAGCCCACACCTGAGTCAACTGCTGTGACGAGGAGGCCTGGACCAGGCTTCTTTCTCCTGCTGAGTTTTAATGGATGGCTGTTCCATATCAGCTTTACAAGATCCCCCTTTGTCTCTTTCCATCCCACGCCCTTGAGCTGGCATCTTTGCTTCTTCCGAAGTGCCTGATCAGAGATAGCAGATGTCTGCAGCACCCCCTCCTGACTGGGAAGCACCTGTGGGTGAGCCGCATCCCCCCATACTCCCACACTCCACCCTGCCATGTGGTCTGGGTAGGGAGTGCTTCAGCCAACTCTTCTGCTTCAGATGGAGAAGCCGTGGCTGTGGATCCCTGGAAAAGGGCCTCATGGACTCCAAGGAATCAGCAAGGGTACAGTCTTCATTATTGAGTGTCTGCTGCATGCCAGACCAGTGCACACTGCCAGACCTCACCCCTGTCCATTTGGGTGAATGACCACGTTGATCCATGCAGTTGGCCCTTTCATTGGTGGAGGAGTTGCCTCAAATCTCTTTCATCTCTGGAAGCTTTGTCACATGAGTCAGAAGCCCTAGGGCATCTACCACAGCTTTAAGGAGACTGGGCATCTGCCTTCTGTGCTGCTAGTCCAAGATGTAGGAAACTTGGGGCCATTAGGATCAGCAGATTCACTCCAAAGATGATTGACTCATTGGGTAGAATTGACTTCTAAAGTTCTCAAGTTTCCTTTTCATCGAGAGAGTCATTTTTAGAAAAATAATGGCTGGGGAATGGCCAATTCTTTCATCACCAATAAGAATCACTAAAATGTAATGATTGGCATGAGACTAATTTGAATTTCTTTGGGTACTAAAATTATCATATGTATTTCCCTCAGAGATAAGACTAATTAAGACTTACTGGTCCCTCTTCCTCTCTGTTTTCCTTTTTCCCTTTGAAGCTCTCCTTTTTCTGCAAGGAGGTAATTGAGCTCATTTATTCATGATGAAAGTAGTGCTGTCGTCATGAGGGTTTTATTACTTGCTCCTTGGTAAGCCGAGCTCCGAGCTCCGGGGCCTCGCGGTTGCAAGGTTGGAATCGGCCCAAGCCAAGCAGCACTGGAAGCCCCTGGCTTCCTGTGTTGCAGGATGGGAGACGGCAAGAGACCCGGCAGGAGCTGGGTGAAGGAAGATGGCAATTAACTTCAGGAAAAACTCAACAAATCTGATGCCAGAGGAAACGTGGACAGCTCTCCCATGTCTCTGAAGTCCATATTGGCCTTAGAGAGGTCCAAGGCCCCAGGGCACATGGATTCCCCTGGTATTTGCAGGGAGAAGGGGGCTGCCACCCTCTTATCATGTGTCTGTGCAAAGAGAGCTCTGTGCTGGGACCGGGGATGGGGTCTGCAGCCATCCCATTCTGAAAAGAACAGGGACAGAAGGACTTAAGGTGCTGGCCTTGTAGATGTGTGGGGGATGCCCTCCCAGATTCTCCCTCTGCAGATTTTCCTGAACAACTGTGAAAGGCAAACACAGACTTATTTTCCTCGGTTCTTGGCCCCTCAGTCTTTCCTTTTGTAAACATTGTAGTTTTCGTTTTTGTTAAATTCCTTAAGGACGGGGGTCAGGCTCCAGCCGACCCTGTCAATCCAGACACAGCCCTGCTTTCCCTGTCTTTCCCCTTCTGCATCTGCCATCTCTTTTTCTAAAATGCATTCTTTCCTCATCCATCTGCCAATCATGTGCCTCCTTCAAAATCCACATCAGTGGCTATCCCCTGCTCTGAGAAGGTTTTGGAAGCTTTCCTGAACTCCTCAGCAGGTCTGTAAGTTTCCTCCCTTGTTGCCGCCTGGGTGCCTTGTTTATGCTTTTATTGATCTGCTCTCATATTGGGTATGATTCATGTATTTCCATATCCCTTAGGGTAACAGTGACTTGGAGCTAATATTTATTGAGTGCTTTGTCATGCTAGCTACTGTTCTAGATGAGTCTACATGCTTATTCTCATTTGATTCTCAGGGTGGCTCTTATGGCCCTGTTTTTATAAATGGAGAAACCGGGGTGTAGGACGTTGAGCGTCTAGCCCAGTGGTTCTCAGCTAGGGGTGATTTTTGCCCCCTGGGGACATTTGACAGTATCAGAAGACATTTTTGGCTGTTACAACTGGGAGTGGGATGCGAGTGGGGAGAGACCAGGGAAGCTGCTCAACATCCCACAGTACACAGGACGGTCCCACAACAAAAAAACGACTCTTGGTGCTAAGGTCAACAGACCCACTGCCAGCCCTGTGGGGAGTGAGGTCAGGATTTGAGCCTGGGTGTTCTGGCTTCCGAACTCAAGCTGCTGGCCCTGTGAACTCCTTGAGGGTGGAACTGCTGGATTTAGCTGCTCATCCGATCCTTCCTCTGGCTTCATTTCTTTAACAGGATTTTGTGAAGGTGCCTTCTGCCTGGGCACTAAATTCAAAGGGGCAGTGAGACGGGCAGTACCCAGAAGCACCAGTGTGTTCGGGAGAGGGCTTCACCAGTTATTAGCCTCACATCCAAGGGTGCAGAAGGACACCGTTCCTTCCCAGCAAGAAACCTGACCCAAGTAAATCAGGGCAGACCTTAGGACTTGATTTTGAAACCTGGTCCTGCCTGTTGGTACCTCCTCTCCCTAATTAAACGAGCATGACTGCTCACTTCTTCGTGAAATGACAATATGTACTCTCCAAGAGTGTGCAGCATCCTGGGCTCTGCTCTAACAAAGGCTTTTCCAAGGTGGAGACTCTTTTCGTCCCAGTTTTACCAACACCCAGGTGCAGAACTGGGTGGGTGGAGCCGCGACCCAACTCAGGGATCTCGTGTGCCACGTGAGCTTCCCAGCTGCCCTGGGGAGGCTCAGATGCCCCTGAGTTCCAGCCTCCTGGATCTGATCTCCCTTGGTCTCCCCACCTGGATGTCTGGTCAGCAATGCTAGCACCAACGCCAGATACTCCCCCTCCGATCCTGCCTCCCCTCCTCTGTCCCTCATTTCAGCCCAGGCTCATGGTAGATGTCCCCCGACCCCCATGTTTGATCTCTCACCATGCCCTAATAATTCTGCCTCCCCAGTCCAGCCCCTTCTCTCTGCTGCACAGTCCATTATCACCTCGGTGGAGCCCACTTGCTGCCTTTCTCCTGTCCCTATGGCCTGCTCTTCATGGAGCACCGAAAGTGTCCTCTTAACACATGCATTGGGTCACATCAGGGCCATGCTCAAACCTTCCCTGGGGTGTCCAAAGCTCTGGTATAAAATAACGTCCAGTCACTAGGCCTTTGGGGCTCAGAGGTCCAGTCTCGCCCCTGGCCTGACTGCTTCTTGCTTCCCCTGCTCAGATCACCCTGACTTCTCTCACCACAGCCCTGCACCTCCAGTGTAAGTTCTCCCAGGTCTTCCCTGAACGTCCCCTTCCTGTCCCCGCTCCGCCATCCTCATTGTACCCCTCACCCCCATGGTGGTGTTTGCTTGGCATTGTCACCTCCCTCCCTCTGCATTAGACACTGCATAAGGGCAAACAGTGGCATCCTCTGCCCACCAGCACGTGCCCAGCCCGGGATGATGCAGGCATACAGTAAGCACCACATGAAGTGAGATAGGGCTGGAGCTCACTGCCCTGCTTCTTCACGTAGGCCAGAGAAAATGCCGCAGGAGTCTGCAGTTCATTCTGTGTTGTCAAAGTGACACCTGTGCTGCTTCTAGTACTGAGCTGGAAGGAATAAGACTCTCCAAGAATGTGTACTTCCCTCCCCTTTCTCCTTTGTCCCTTCCTGGGGACACTGAGGTACTTGTGATGGTCCTGCTGTGAACATGGCCATGCTCCTGGAGTGGGTCCTGCGGGTATGAGTGCAGCCATGCTCCCAGAGTGGGTCCTACTTGTGAGTACAGCCTCACTCCTGTCGCGAGTTCTGCTGGTGTTAGTGCAGCCGCATTACTGGCGTGGGTCCTGCTGGTGTGAGTGTAGCCACACTCCCGGCATGGGTCCTGTGGGTGTAAGTACAGCCATGTTACTGGTGTGGGTCCCGCTGGTGTGAGTGCAGCCACACTCCCAGCTTGGGTCCTGTGGGTATGAGTACAGCCATGCCCCCGGCGTGAGTCCTAAGGGTGTGAGTGCAGCCATGCTCCCAGTGTGGGTCCTGTGAGTGTGAGTGCAGCCATGCTCCTGGGGTGGGTACTGTGGATATGAATGCTGTCACTCTCCCGGCATGGGTCCTACAGGTGTGGATGCAATCACGCTCCCAGCGTGGGTCTGCCCTCATGCTTGTCTCCCAGCTGTGAGTGGAGCCCACAACTCCAGGTCTCTGAGCACTCCTGTGAGGCCTCCTTCCTTTCTCATCTCCTTGTCTCCACACTAAGAAGAACAGGGAGTGAGGTGATTTATTATCTTAGATTAACGTCTTCCCGTGGGGTACATTCCTGAGCAGCAACTCTGCTATCACCAGGGAGGGTGGTTTTCCTGAGGGGCTCAGTGTCTTGGAGGTGGACTGGGGTGGTGGCAGTGAGTCAATTTCATTTGTCCCGTTTCTGGGTGAAAGCCAGCCTGGGTGTCCATCCTGGCTGTGCTCGTGGGCTGGGTATTCTGTGTTAGGGTCAAGTTTATTCCCCAACCCCTGCTTTTAGGGCCTGGGGCTGTGCAAATAGTCCTTACTGGGCAGCTGAGTCCAAACCCCCCCTCGTGGCCGTGCCTGGGCCTTACATGCTCGTGATGTCCAGACTTTGAGGAGTGCTGGATGCTCCTTAGTTGGGAGTTAACCTGGTTTGGGAATCAGAGGGTTAGTATCTGCTTGGAAGCGCTTTGGTGGTGCTGGCTTTGAACTTTGTGCCAATTCCCCCGGGTAGGACATGCCAGTTGCCCTGTATGAGGGCCCCCTACCCTGGCCAGAGACCCTGACTGTTCACCCGAGGGCCTCCCAGGGCCCAGGACATTCTGTGTAGATTCAAGGCCAGAGAAACTTTTGGTGTAAAAATCTAATCACCTGTCTGCTCATGGGGACAATTTTAAAATAAATCTTGACATATCTCAGATTCTGTTGTGAAGTATACGTTACTCCTGCTGTTTTATCCTGAGGTCTCTTATCAGAGTCATGGGGTTTCTATCATCACGTGATATACTCACTTATTAATCGATCCGAGGCTGAGATCCTGCACTCTTTTTTCTGTTTTGTTTTTGAATTGGAGTCTCACTCTGTCGCCCAGGCTAGAGTGCAGTGGCATGTTCATGGCCACCGTAGCCTTGACCTGCGGGGCTCAGGTGATCCTTCCCCCTCAGCCTTCCAAGTGGCTGGAACTACAGGTGCACGGCACCATCCCCAGCTAATTTTTTAATTTATTGTAGAGACGAGGTCTCGCCAAGTTGCCCAGGGTGGTCTCGAACCCCTGGGCTTAGGCAGTCCTCTTACTTCTGCCTCCCAAAGTACTGGGATTACAGGCATGAGCCACCACACCCGACCGAGATCCTGTACTTTTATGAGGTTAAAAGCGCCTTGCGTTCATAGTGAGCTGAGCTGTCATCCTGTGGAGTGACATTAGTCTAGTGTAAACGCCTCACTTGTCATGAGCTGCGCTTTCATCCTGCGAAGTGACGTTCACCTAGAGCAAGGAGGAGCATGGGTTGCCAGTGCTTACTGCAGCTTACGGGATTAAAGCCATACTTCCAAGTATTCCCAGTAAAGTTTAATTTAGTCCTTAAACCCGAAAGTTAATTATCATTCAAAATGAAAATCATTACATAGCCTATAATTAAAATCTCAAATAAAGCAGAAACAGAATCCTTTCTTAGGAAAACGTACTTTTCAGATATTCAGGATTACTTTAAGTTTTTCTTTCTTTGGCGCTTCTCAAGACTTTAACATTTGCCTCTTTTTCACAGATTCCAGGTTGTGAAATTCAGTGTTTCTCTAGTACATTACTGTGAAGCCCGGACATTCTTGCATTTCTGGGTCTCATTAAGATCATGTACTGAGGGGTCGAGGTGTGGATCAATTTCACCAGGTTTCTTCTGTCCTTCATGAAATTCTTTTCCCCCCAAACTGGGGATTTTGATAAACAAAATTAACATCCTAGGCAGGGTGCACAGGCACAGTGGACCAGTCCTTGGAGCCCAGGATGGTCCTCAGACTGACCCTGTATTCCTCCTTGGGCTTCTGTTAGTTTCCTGTGGCTGCCGTAACAAAGCACTACAAACGGGTGACTACAAACAACAGAAGTGTGTTCCCTCACTGTTCTGGAGGCCAGAAGTTCAAATCATGGTGTTGGCAGGGCCACACTCCCGCTGAAGGCTGTGGGGGAGGCTCCCTCCTGGCTTCTTCCAGCTTCTGGTAGCTCCAGGCGGTCCTTGGCATGTAGAGGCATCACTCCAGTCTCTGTTTCCCTCTTCACACTGTGTTCTCCTGAGTGTTGTCTGTGTCCAAATTTCCCTCTTCTTATAAGGACACCAGTCATCAGATTAGGGCCCACCCTAATCAATGACTTAATCTTAATGTATATCTAAAAGACCCTATTTCCAAATAAGGTCACATCCACAGGTACCAGGAGTTAGGACTTGAACACATCTTTTTGGGGAGACACGATTCAGCTCACCTTAGGGCTTCTGGTACTTCTTGTCAACTTGTTTGTTTGGGGACAGAAGGGCTTCTGGATGGGGACAGGTTTCTGTGGTTTGTTTTCCTTTGAGAGGTCTAAACATAGGAGGCTGAGTGTTCCCTGTGTCTCACCGAGTCTGCTTGTAAAGGGGTCAGCTGAGCTGGGCACAAGGCGTGAGTCAGTGAGGAACAAGTCTACACTGAAAATGTGTGACCATGATTAATGGGGTGGCCAAAGACAAGCCACATGCAGTAGAATTCTTACTGCTGTTTAAAGCTCATGATGTCCTCAGTGACTTCACAGTATGCTCTGTTGTGGGAGACGAGGCTGCTTGGCCAGGCCCTGGTTGGGGCTCTCCTGCATCAGGTTGTGGGTGTCTGTGTGAGCATTTGGAGGAAAGCTGCTTCTGCAGAAAGAGCCAGATTGCAAGCTCTGTGAGAGCAGAACTAGGCTTGCTTGTTCCCCCAAATTAGATTCCTGTGGCTGCTGTATTACATTTCCACAAATGAGGTGCTGAAAACAGCGCGAATTTATACTTTTACAATTCCAGAGGGCAAGAGTCTTATAGTCAAGGTGTTGGCAGGGCTGGTTCCACCTTAACCCTAACCTTAACCTGAACCCGAACCGAACCCTAACTCTAACCCTTTGTCAGATGCTGGAGGCTGCCTGTGTGCCTCGGCTCATGAGACCTTCCTCCTTACTCTGTCCTCTGTTTCCATCATAGACTCTGACTCTCCCCATTCCCTCTTATAAGGGACTCCATCTGACAATCCAGGCTAGCCTCCCCATCTCAAGATCCTTAACTTAATCTCCTCTGCAAAGTCCTTTTTGCTGTGTAAGGTCATATGTCCTCAGGGTTCAGGGATGAGGATGTGAATACCTTTGGGGAGGGCCATTATTTTGCTTTCCACAACCCCGGCATCCCACTCAGTGTTCAGTAAATATTGTTGAAGGAATGAATGAGTGAGCAGGACTTTACCTTTGGCACTGTGGTGGGGCATTGGCTGTCTCCACTGTTTCCTAGATGTGGACCAAGGGCCACCAGGAGGGTTCAGTTTGAAACTCTGTCCTGAGAGTGGTGGCCCAGAGGACCTTGGGGGAGAACGTTCTCTGTTTTTACCCCCTGCCGGTTATCCCTCCAGAGCCCTTTCCCTGGTGTGGACAGACAAAGGCCTTTCTGTCCTGCTCCCAGAGGCCAGGGGCCAGGGTCCGGGGCCAGGGGCCAGTTTTTATCACATACCTCTGGCCTGCAGGGGCTGGGGTAGTGAGGTAAGACTTATCAGATGGAGCTGGCTAGGCATAGCTGGGGGATAGAGTTTGTATTAATGAGGGCAATTTGTTCCCCTGACTCCAAGTGATGAATTAAGAATTTGCGCTCTTTTTTTTCTGGACATTGATCTGTCCCAGGGAACGCCCACCCCCATGTGGGATGGGGAATTTGAACCATTGGGGTGCTGAGCAGCCGTTTTCTGTGATGATTGAGATTTTCGAGAGCATTCCAGCCGAGTCTGGACATGCCGCTGGTTGATCGTTGGCATGGCCTCCCTGCAAACTGATAATGTGCCGGGCACGCCCCTTTCCAGCCTGGCTGCGTGCAGCTGCCTGGTTGACTTTCCCCCAGGTTGTCTTTCTCATGTTCAGCAGGAACGTGGCCAAGCCCTCAGTCCCACGTCCAGGGCCTCTCTCCCTCCCTCCATTGCATGGCCAGGCCAACCCTGTCACCGGTTTTTGCCCACTCCCTAGCAGCAGGAGCCAAGCGCTCGGTGTGGGGCTAGGCCTCGGGGCTCCTCTGCCCTCCCTGGACAAGACTGTTTCCAAGCTGTGGTTCCTTATCCACGATCACCGGCGAAAAGTGGGCTGCAGAAGCCTGGACCACCGTGGGACTTGGGTTTCTCAGAGCAGCATGAAGGCTGTGTCCTATGGGACCAAGAGGTCAGGACCCACCACGCACCAGCAGGCTCTATCTCATCTTGGGTCCTGGATGCCCCCTGTGCTGCCACCAATGCCCTTCTGAAGAGGAGCCCGCATCCCTATCCCATCACTTGACTCAGAAGGACCTTGCTTTTGTTTTGGAGGTATTGGAAATGTCTTGCTGGGGTAGTTGAGATGAGGTTCTGTGCTTTGGTATGGTGCTGGGAGCCATAGGGACACTGATGGTCTGGAGGTCAGCTGGACCGACCCTTCCAGTTACCAGCTATGCTCTGTCCAAGACACCCAGGGCGCTGTGTGCATTGGTGTCTAGGGCTTTCTGGAGCCCCAGTCCCTGGTTTTGGCAACCAAGACTTATGAAGTCCACCTGCGGCCAGAGGACACTGTGTTAATTTAGCACCCCAGGGTCCTCACGCTGGTGCCTTCTGAGGTATCACAGAAGCCTGAGGGATACCAGGGTGTTTTATCTCCCATGACTCCAGATCCATTGAGGCTTGGAGAGATGCTGAGAGGCTTAGGGTTCCTGCCTTCTCTGGGGACTGTCCTCAGAAAAGGATTTCCAGGGTCTGTATCATTCTTCTATAGCTGCTGTCATAAGTGATCACAAACTGTATTACTTAGAGCAACTGAAATTCGTTCTCTTACTGTTCTAGAGCTGGAAGTCTGAAATCAAAGCGTTGGCAGGGCTGTACTCCCCTGGAGGTGCTGAGGAAGGGTCCTTTGTCTCTTCTAGCTCCTAGTGGCTTCAGACGTGCTTTGGCTTGTGTCCGCATCACTCAATCACTCCATCGGCACATGGCCTCCTCCTCTTGTCTCCAGTTACTCTCTGCCCCCTTTTATAAGGATGCAAGTGATTGTGCAGGGCTCAATCCGATAATAAGGATCATTTCAAGATCCTTAAATTAATCACATATTCCCATATAAGGTAATATTCACTCTTTTGCCATAAGGTAACATCTCCAGGTTTCAGGAGTTAGGATGTGGACATAATATCCTTTTGAAGGCCACCGTGTAGTAGACTGCAGGGTGGGTATTTTCTAGTCTCCCCATCCCATCATAGGTGTCAAGGAGAGAAAGGTTGGAGAGAGCACCCCTTTTCTGGAGGGCGCTGTCCTGGAGCGTGATTCCTGGCTGGGCTTGGCTGGGGTTGACAGGGCTTGTGGAGCCCATGTGCTGCCGGGACCTCCGGCTTTGGAGTTGCCATAAGCATCAGCAGAGTTTGAAACACACCAATTATTCAGGTTCAGCAGGGTTTCCAGCCCTCAGTGTGTAGGTGACTCTTGCAAGAAAAGGCAAAGCTGTGGATAAGTGGGAATCATTTTCCCTTGCTTCTGGAATGTGTTTTATATTTATATTTTTTTAAAATGGGTGTGTCTAGAGTTCTGGGAATTTGCTTCAAAGACACTAATGAAGTCATGCCAAGAAGGCCAGCCCTGGACAAGCCGCTCCTGCTTCTGGTTTCACCTGGCCTCCCTGCCTCCGGGCTCCCAGGGGAGGGGGGCAGGTGTCTGGGCCTCATTCTGAGGCCTTTCCTGCCAGTGGAGAGGGGCTGGGATGCCCCTGGGTGTGACTCAGGGAGGGGACTCCAGGTGCAGAGAAAGTCACTAGGAGGTGAGAAAGTCAAACAAAATGTGTAAAACCCCAGAGGGCAAGTGGGAGGAAGCAGCTCCTCAGTGAGAGCTGAGGAGGGAGAGGTGAAGGGATGGACAAATGAGACCTCTGGTTTCAGGAAGCCAGTGAGGAACAGGGGATAACAATAGCAGTGGCTGCAGGCATGGTGGTTTGTAATCCCAGCGCTTTTGTAATCCCAGCACTTTGGGAGGTCAAGGCAGGAGGATTGCTTGAGTCCTGGAGTTCCAGACCAGCCTGGGCAATATAGTGAGACCTAATCTCTACAAAAGTAAATAAATAAAAATTAGCCAGGCATGGTGGTGCATGCCTGTGGTCCCAGCTACTCAGGAGGCTGAGGCGAGAGGATCTCCTAAGCCCTGGAGGTCAAGGCTGCGGTGAGCCATGACTGTGCCACTGCGCTTCAGCCTAGATGACAGAGTGATATTATTCAGATAATTATTATTCAGATTATTTAGATAATGATAATAATAATAAGACAATAATAGCAGCACCCTTGTGCCAGTGTTTAACTCATAGCTTTACCAAATCAGCTCATTTCACCTGACCCCAGCCTCTTGGTGCTAGGGATAGCTCCCAGCCAAGAGTGACAGAAATCCCTGTCTTGAGGGATGGATTTACAGCTGAGGAAACTGAGGCACGACCAGAAACTTGTTCAGGAAACCTCTGTCCTGGCAGCGGTGCTGCAGGGGTTTGGTGAAAGGGGCATTGAAGCCCTGTAATCCTGCCCTCTGGGCTGCCCCTCCTATTGGGAAGGCGGTGATGTCAACTGCCACTCTCTGGACCCAGCCCTACAAGCTCTGTCTGGACATTAAGGCAGATGTGGGTTTAACACATGCCCCCACTCTTTTAGCTGTGTGACCTCTCAAAATCTTTGTGTACTCATCTGAACAACCAGGTGTTGAGCCTTGCCTTTTGGAGAAGGTCATCTGATAACTACATTGACTTGCTTCCAGAGGTGGTTGCTGCTAGAATGGCCCTCGTCATTCTTCGTCCTCCAAGTATGGACCTGGTGATAGCCAGAGTCAGAGGGCATCGACATGAGCTGCTCAGGCTCCAGCCTGACCATGCAACCCTGCCCTTTTTGTCTTTCCATTAGCCTGCCTTGCATGCATGGACTGCTATACATGACCTGTTGTCTATGTTGTAGCCACCTGGGGCTTTTCTGTGCAACCCCTATGCCTGTGGGCCTTGGTGGCATGAGGCTGTTCTATGGAATGACAATAAATGGCGAGGGCTTTACTTCTACTGTTCTGCTGTAGGAACCATTGCCTATGTGTATGCATGTAAGTATGTGTATACACGTGTATGTGCGTGCCTGTGTGTGTGTGAGGGATACTTTCTCAGGTCTGGTTGGAATCTGGTGGGGTGGGCAGGGACTAGCCAGGAGCCCCAGGTCCAGATGCAACCTCAGCTGCAACCTCCCTCTGGGATCTTGATTGAACCTTGGCAGCTGCCCTGCCTGAATTCTGCAGCGTGACCATCCTCTCTCCTTAACCTCACTGCCAATACCCCTTCAGAGTTTTCCCCTTTGCTTTTCCCCATCTGCTCTATGATTCTTAGCACATATTTTCAGTTTTGCTGAACATTTGACACTTTTGTTTATTTTATTTTATTTTTTGAGTAGGAGTCTCACTCTGTTGCCCAGGCTGGAATGCAGTGGCACACTCATGGCCACTAGAGCCTTGACCTGCTGGGCTCAGGTGATCCTTCTGCCTCAGTCTTCCAAGTAGCTGGAACTACAGACACATACCACTATGCCTGACTAATTTTTTGATTTATTGTATAGAGGAGGTCTTACCAAGTTGCCCAGGCTGGTCTCGAACCCCTGGACTCAGGCAGTCCTCTCACCTCTGCTCCCAAAGTGCTGGGATTACAGGCATGAGCCACCATGCCTGAGCTGACATTTTTAACCTAGATGAAACTCCATGAAGGCAGGGATCTGTTTTGTTCACTCTTGTAACTCCAGTGCCTAAAAATAGTCCATGCCAGGCAGTTTATTAGGTGGATGGTTGGGTAGTGGATGGATGGAAGGATAGGTAGATGGATGAGTGAATGGAAAGATGAATAGATGGATGGATAGATGGATGACTGGGTGGGTAAATGAGTGGGTGAATGCATGGAAGAGTGGATGAATGAGTGGGTAGATGTATGGATGGGTGGATGAATGGGTGGGTGGGTTGAATGAGTAGGTGGAGGTATGGATAGATAAGTGAATAGAAAGATGGGAAGGAAAATTTGAGCAGTGTTTTTAATCATTTCTGATGTGCCCTTTCCTTTTCAGAAACCTGTAATGTTCCCTCTACATTGTCTCCTGTCTTTGTGCTTTCTCTGATTGTGAAGCTTCTGACACGAGCCATGCTGTTGGGTTGTGTCTTCAAGACCCCTGTCCGTATCCCACCATCCAGTGTTAGGGCTGAACTCTTTGAGGGGCTTCAGGTTGTCTTCAGGCTTTGTGCATTGTGTTTAAGGACCTGACTTTGAAATATTCCTGTGTTCCTGTTCTCCAGGCTCTTCCTCTCACTCCTATTCTTTGTTCTCGGCATTTCATATTGATCTTTAATTCTGCCTAAACTTCAAGCTTCAAAGCGCCTGAGTTTTACCCTTGCTGCCTTCGGAAATTCTAGTTTTTCTAGTTCAAAGCCCTTAGCTATTTCTTGGGAGCCAGAAGGGAATTGTCTTTTTATTTATTTAAAAACTTAAGTTGTCAAACCCTTGCATGCCCTTTCTCTCCTGGGCCGTGTCCAAGCCCTCCCCTGGGTCTTGAGGGTGTCGACCTGGCGGTGCTCCCTCTCCTGGCTGGGCCACAGGACTCTGTATCTCTTTTCTCCCTGCCTTTGCAGCAGCTTCCTGAGGGCATGTTCGGGAGCTTGTTTTGGCTCTTGAAATGGGTTCACATCATCACCTCCCCCAGGTAGAACCTGCTTTTCTAGACCTGATGTGATGATTTCCCCCAGCCTCTGTCTTCCCTGGGTCTCTGCCCTGCCCCCTGCCAGAGCCTTTATATAATGAGGTCGAGGCCCTTCAGCTACCCACTTCCTTATTCACAGATGCAACCAGCTGCACACCCAGCACCCAGCCCCTAACTGCTACAGGTGAGCCGTTTGCTTAATGTGAAAAGCCCCGTGAAGCTGGGGTTTTTCCAGGGGGTTCCTCACACTGAGGGTTGGTGGCTCTGACACTGGGTCTCTGGGTAGTGTCCCCTCACTTCTAACCCCAAGCATGGTGTGGGACAGATGCCCAATGACGGGAACGTGCATGAGGTTGTGAGGGTTGGATAGGCCTTGGCTCCTTAGAGCTTTTAATTTGCAATTGAGAATGTTTTTCTGTGGAGGTCTTTCCCAAAATTTCTGCTGGGGCTACAGTTGTGGCCAAAACCAGGAGGCTGAGCCCTGTGTCCCTCATATGGGGAGCTTGTGGCAGCTGCATGCATGATTGAACACAGCTGTCATTTTGCCCAGGTGACCCCCATTCTTGGCATGGGGGTGGAGCTGCAATTGTAAGGGGTAAGGAGATGTGCAGAGTAGGTGGTGGGGGCAATTTTCCCTAGGTTTAGAAGGACTCAGAGCAAGTATTTGACTCCAAGCAGAATACTAGGATCTAAGGGGATGCCACATTTATTTTGAATGAGAATTCCTGAAAATGGAAAGGTGAAATTAAATCGGGGTAGTAAATATATCTGAGAACATTTATTTAGTTAAAATAGTGTTTCTAGAAAATCTATTTGGACAGCCTGAGCAACAGTGAGACAGCGAGACCTTCTCTACAAAACCATCAAAAGATTAGCATGCCTGTAGTCCCTGCTATTTGGGAGGCTGAGGCAGGAGGATGGCCTGAGCCCAGGAAGTTGAGGTTGCATTGAGCTGAGATTTTGCCACTACACTCCAGAGTGAGACCCCCAACTCAAAAAAAAAAAAAAAAAAAAGCGAGTAGCCGCTCGACCTGAGTCCTGGACCTCAGGAACCCCTTGACTGTGTCCACGGAGCGCGCCTGCGCAGCCGCGACAGCTCACAGGTTTTCAAACATGAATCCTTCCCTTATCCTGGCTACCTTTTGCTTGGGAATGACTTCAACTGCTCCCACACTTGATGACAGCGTACATGCACAATGGAACCAGTGGAAGGCGAAACACAGGAAATTATATGGAATGAATGAAGAAGGATGGCGGAGAGTGGTGTGGGAGAAGAATATGAAATGGATCGAAAAGCACAATCAGGAATACAGGGAAGGGAAACATGGCTTCACAGTGGCCATGAATGCCTTTGGAGACATGACCAGAATACAAGCAGAAGATGAATGGCTATCAATACCAGAAGCACAGGAAGGGGAAAGCGTTTCTGGAGACTTTGTTTCTTGAGGCACCCAGATCTGTGGATTGGAGAGAGAAAGGCTATGTGACTCCTGTGAAGAATTAGGGTGAATGTGGTTCATGTTGGGTTTTTAGTGCAAGTGGTGCTCTAGAAGGTGTTCTGGAAAACTGGTAAACTTATCTCACTGAGTGAGCAGAACCTGGTGGACTGTTCTCAGGCTCAAGGCAATGAGGGCTGCAATGGTGGCCTGAAGGGTAATGCCTTCCAGTATATAAAAGAGAACAGAGGCCTGGACTCTGAGTCATCCTATCCATACACAGGAAAGGATGACACTTGTAAGTACAAGCCTGAGTATTCTGTCGCTAATGACACTGGCTTCGTGGACATCCCTGTTGGAGAGAAGGCCCTGATGAGGGCAGTGGCATTTTGGGGGCCCATCTCTGTTGCCGTTGATGCATTTAAGGAAAGCATGAGTCCTTCCAGTTCTATAAAGAAGGTATTTATTTTGTGCCAGACTGCAGCAGTGAAGACTTGGATCACGGTGTTCTGGTAGTTGGCTACAACTATGAAGGAACAGACTCAGATAACAGTAAATACTGGATTGTGAAGAACAGCTGGGGTACAGGCTGGGTCGTGGATGGCTACATAAAGATGGCCAGAGACCCAGAGAACAACTCTGGAATCGCCTCAGCAGCCAGCTATCCCGTCGTGTGAGCTGATGAACAGAGCTGAGGAAGGACTCGACTGGGGAATGGGGCATTCAGGGAAGGAATTTATCTGAAATCTCACCAGTGTCTACTGTGTGGGATATACACTTGAATCATTGATGATCCAAAAGTGATTTAAATTCTGTGATATTTCTACACTGGTAAAATGTTACCTTTATTTTAATTACTCCTATAAACAGCTTTATATTGTTTCGCTGAATGACTTTAGATTTTTATTTTAGAAGGCTATATAAAGTTTTACCTGTTTAAAAACTTAATTTCCAATGTGAAAAAAAAAACTATGTTAGGAAATTAAAGATATAGGGCTCACTAAATTTGATCCAAATTATTTACCTTAAGATTACCTTAAGAATTAAAATGATCATATCATACCTCTTCTCAGCTCTGTAGTCAGCTTGAAATTGGCCATGGTGGGCACACTTACAATCACTGTAGATCAGGGATTCCCCCAGGGATTGGTTGGTAGTGTTTACCAGCACACCGCTGCATAGAGGATATATTTATACATTTAAAAAAAATTTTTTGAATTGGAGTCTCACTCTGTTGCCCAGGCTGGAGTGCAGTGGCAAGCCCACGGCCACCCCGGTGTCAACCTGCTGGGCTCCGACGATCCTTCTGCCTCAGCCTTCCAAGTAGCCGGAACTACAGACACGCACTACCACGCCTGGCTAATTTTTTATTTATTGTAGAGATGAGGTCTTGCCAAGCTGCCTGGGCTGGTGTCGAACCCGTAGGCTCAGGCAATCCACTTGCCTTGTCCTCTCAAAGTGCTGGGATTATAGGCTGAGCCACCGAGCCCGGCCTTAGAGGGTACATTTAAGGAAAGCATTAGTGGATTACTGTCGGTTTAAACACGTTAGCTGGAGGGGCTGCTATGAGAAGGACTTACGCCTGGACTTGGTAGCAGACCTGCTGAGGAACTCATGGGGATCTGGGAGTCAGCCTGAAGGAAAGAACCAGAACCCAGAGGTGAGGACCTTTTCCAGGCTGGTCCAGTTCATCTGAAACCTGAATGCTATTGGTTCTCATGGCCTTTTCTAAAAAAGGTGTGCCTAACTGCAAAACAAATTCTCCATGACATAAATATCCTTCTCGCGTGGTTAGAGTCAAATACATGAATTATATGGGTTTTGTAACTTAGAGTATTAAGTATAAGCATTCATCATTGGCTTGGAACTGGGGAGAATCCTGGCATTTAATGACTTCATTCCACAAGCATTCGGCAATACCTGCTGCATGCCAGGCTTTCCCCAGCACCCTCTTCCTGCCAGGAGTTTGTCCTTTGCCCTGCATGTGTGAGGCATTTATTGGGCACCCAGTGTGTATCCAACAGCCTCAGACTGGGCCCCAAAGCAGACCCCACTGTTGCCTTTATAGAACTGGGAGGAGAAAGATGTTAAGGAACAATCCCACAAGCAGGGGTGGATGTGGAACTGGGTGGGGCACTTTCTAGAGAGGAGAGATTCAGGGTCCATGAGAGTCCCACAGAGCTACCTCCTTGGCTGAGTGGGGCAGGCTTCCCAAGCAGGGGGTACCCGAGATGGAGGTGCTGTTTGGGGATGCAGGGTAGCCTCCGGGCACAGGAAAGCCGCATGCAGAAACCAGGAGAGAGGACACCAGGCCAGGGGATGGTCGCTGTCGGTCATCATTATTGACTGGTGAACATCTGCAGAGTATGCCCGGGCCACCTCTAACAACCCTGGGAGGATGGAAATGGCAGGCTGGCGTGGGTGGGCAGTGTGGCATGGAGGGAGCTGGGTGTGTGGCTGGGGGCCAGGCCCTGTGGCCTTCAGAGTGGGGTCTTCATGGAGCAGTGGCAGTGGGATTCTAGCCACTGGGACTGACATATGACGAGGCCAGCATTGTGAAAAGTTCTGTTCGGTGTGATGTGAAGAACAGGTAGATCTGTGAGGTAGTGGGGTTGATGCAGGGACCAAGAGAAGGACCCTGTGGCTGCACAGGAGGCAATGGGAGGTGGCGGTGGAGATGAGTGGCTCAGGACACTGGGAGATGGTGGGCGGGCATTGAGTGGGCTTTAGGGGGGAGTTGGTTTCAGGCCTGCCTCCCTGGACAGATGATGGAGCCCTGGCCCAGATGGGATCCCTGAGAATGGGCTTGGGGAGGGGAAGATGAGGGGTCCAGTGGGGTCAAGGGGAGAAGTATTAGGTAGTTTTGTGGAGCCAAGCGCAGAGGGCCCAAGGCATGACTGCAGAGGGAGCTGTACCTCTCACTGTCTAGGTGGGAAGGGTGAACCAGCAAAGGCTGGGAGGAGCTTGGTTTCAGGGGAACCGGGTCCCAGGGAGGCATGTGGGGAAGAGGCATCTGAAGGAAGAGCTCAGTGGGGCCAGGCGCTGCTTGTCTTGGAGCACAGTGTTTGCAGAGGCCAAAATGTAGCACGATTCTAATTCTAGGACACACACAGAGGGCCCCTGTAGTGGATTAAAGGGTGGCCCCACAATTCGTGTTCACACAGGACTTCAGAATGTGACTTCATTTGGAAATAGGGTCTTTCCAGATGTAGTTAGTTCAGGCACTGGAGATGAAATCATCCCAGGCTTAGGGCAGACCTTAAATCTAATGACTGGTGTTCCCATAAGAGAAAAGAGGAGATCAGACACATAGAGGGAAGGCAGTCATGTGAGGACGGAGGCAGAGACTTCAATGATACAACCATAAGCCAAGGAAAGCTGAGAGCCACCAGAAGCAGAAGAAGCCAGAAGGATCCTCCCCTAAATCCTCCAGAGGGAACGTGACCCTGCCAACACTTGGACTTCTGACTTCTGACCTCCAGAACTGTGAGAGAATAAATCTGTTGTTTTAAGCCACTAGTTTATGGTTATCTGTTATGGCAGCCCTAGGAAACTCACACAGCTACCTACTGGAAATGAAAACAAACAAAAAGCAAAGAAAACACAACTTCAAAAAATAAACCAACAACTTCATGGAGACTTAACTTTATTTGCAACCTACTTAAAATAGCAAGGCCTTGTAAGCAGAGGACAGAAGTCTACCCGATTGGCTTGTATTCTTCGTGCCTTCCTTATGGGACACCAGGGGCTTTAAAAGCCACACATTGATCTGCCAAGAGTCCTTGTACACATGCCTCCCATATAAGGAGGCGGATGAATCCATTTCTGCCATCCTCCCTTTCAGGGGCAGGCCCTGTAGCCAATGAAAACTGAATTTGGAAGCAGGAATGTCAGGTTGCAAATTCAAATTCAAACCTGCCAGATGTGGACAAAGAGCTGTCTTCCTCAGATCGGCTCTTCCTTTCTCTGAGCCTTTGAGAGGAACTCTTAGACTTGAGGTGGGGCCTGAGGAGTGTAAGTTCTGAGGGGAAGGCAGGACTGTGATGCAGTGGGGTGGGTGAGGGACTTCGCTTTCCTAAGGGAAGGTTGGAACATCTGCACCTAGCCTAGGTTCTCAGCATTCTGGAATAGGCAGAGGAGGCTGTGGGAAGGGCAGGGCAGGGCATGGCAGGGCAGGGCCCAGCCGGCCCCTTTGTTTGCAGTCATGGTTTGGTGAGCATACCCCGCCTCTCTCGGTGGCTGCTTTGTTATTCCAGAATGTGCTGTACTTGGCCACTGGCTGGAACTCTGGAAAGCAAACACTCCCAAATGTCACATATTTTTTAAAGTAGAAAAGAGATAAGTTGAAGTGTCTGGAGGAGGAGAAATACACCTTAAGCTGCACCCCTCACGTTAATGCGCAGAGATTATTAAGGCTGCAGGCCGCCCACCTGGAGGGGAAGCCCAGAGCATTGACACCGTGTGAGTGTGTGTTCAAATATGCACGTGTGTGTGGCTGAGGGTGTGAGAGAATGTGTGAGCACATGTATGAGTGTGCGAACAGGTATGAGTGTGGAAATGTGAGTGTATGTATGAAGTTCTGAATGAGTGTACATATGTGAATGAGTGCGTGTGGTAGGGTATGAGCATTGTGCAAGCATGTGTGTGCTTGTGAGTGTGTGCACACAGTCCACCCCACTTCAGGGTAGTGGAGACCCCTGTAGCGGCGGGGATAGGTTAGCCAGCTCCCTTGGGTGGTGAGTCAGGGGAGTTGAGTTGAGGGTCTGAGGCTGCTCCATGTGCTGCTCTCCTTTTCCTTTAACTCTCAAAGGGGTGGGAAGCCTGTTCCCTTTTCCCTACGGGGAAGGCGGGGAGAGGACAGCCACTGCCAGTGCAGAACAGGTGTGTGTGGTCTTGCCCTGCCTGCTGGGGGAGGAGAAAGCTCCCACCTGGCCTCCTCCTGGCCCTGACCTGGGGGCCAGCTCTCGGCACCTGCACCCCTTGGAGTTACTGGTGTGGGGACCCTGTCCATGCCCATGAAGTTCAGCAAAAGGTCAATGACTTCAGCACTCCTCCTTGCTTTTGACAGCGTGCAGGCTGGAGTCACCTTGGCTTGGCCAGTTAGGCATCCTTAGGAGTTGCAGCCTGGTAATGAAGACTGGAAGGTGCCTGGGGAAAGTAGAGGGAGAACGAGGGGGCTTTCAGCAGCTCCGTTTGTTTCTGATGATTGTTATGCTAATTACAAATCTGTTTCAGCTGTTCATCTAAAAAGCTCATTTGAAGCATTCCCTTGGATGATTGAAAGGATTTCCTAAAGCTAATTAATTATTGCACTCACTCAAATCGGCATCCGTCTGAGGTTGGCCTCCCTGAGAAAGACCGGAGGCCCCAGTTCAGGATGCAGCAGGTAGTGGAGCAGCCTTCTCAGGAGCCACACCTGGGAGCAGTGGAGGGACCCTGGCCTGTGCAGAAGGGAGGCTGGGTTGCCCTGCAGTGAGGGCAGAGGGGAGGTCAAGCTGCAGTGCGCTCTGGAGCTAGGATGGGCTGGCTGATGGTCACTGTATCTTCACGCTGACGAGTCACTGGATGATGTAGCTTCTCAGATGGAGGGCTATTGGTGGGATGACAGGGTGACAGAGTCAAGGTCTCAGCTGTGAGCCATCAACAGCCCCCACCCTAGAGTCTCAGTTCTGGAGGGAACTGCAAGGGGTACACAGTATCCACCCTCAACAGCATCTGACTTGTTTCTTTTTTATTTTAAAAAATTGATGATGAAGTTTAATGTTCACTCTCCAGTTTTATCAAATTCACAGTTGCCTCATACATGTCTGCTGTGGACTGAATTGTGTCCCCCAAAATTCACATGTTGAAACACTAACTCCCAATGTGACTGATTTGGTGGGGTTTTTAGAAAGTAATTAAGGTTAGTTGAGGTCAGGAGGGTGGGGCTCCCATGATGGAATTAGAGTCCTTATAAAGAGGAAGAGAGACCAGAGTCCCTCTCTGTCATACAGCAGAGGCAGGAGGATTGCTTGAGCCCAGGAGTTCGAGACCTGGGCAACACAGTGAGACTGTGTCTCTACAAAAAGTCAAAAAATTAGGTATGGTGGCACACGCCTATAGTCCCAGGAGGTCAAGGCTGTGGTGAGGCACTGCACTCTAGCCTGGCAGCAGAGTGAGACCCTGACTCAAAAAAAGATAGGGGGAGAGAGAGAAAAGAAATGTCAATTGTGTCTGTATCCTTTAAGTCAGCACTGTGAGGGGGTTTCTCTAGAGAAAGAGAGTCTTAAAACTCACCAAGGTTTATATACAAAGATGTTTATTGAAAGCTCATTTACCATTAAAAAAAAAACTATAAACAGCTTATGTGTCCTTCAGAAGGAAATGAGTGATTTAAGTTTGGACACAGACCTCTAACAGAATACTATACAACCTTTAAAAAGAAGAGAGAGAACTCTATGTGCCAACAGATGTTTGGTGTGTGGAGGGCATCCAACTCATGTGATCTTTTTTTTTTCCTTCTTTTTTTGAGTCGGACTCTTAACTGTAACCTAGGCTGGATTGCAGTGGCATACTCATGGCTCACCTTGGCCTTGACCTCCTTCTGCTTCAGCCCCACAAGTAGCTAGGGCGACAGGCATACAATACCATGCCAGCTAATTTTTTGATTTTTTTTTTTTTGGTAGAGAAGAGGTCTTACTATGTTGCACAGGCTAGTCTGAAACTCCTGAGCTCAAGCAGTCCTCCTGCCTTGGCCTCCCAAAGTGGTGGGGCTATAGGTGTGAGCCACTGTACCTAACCTCATGTGATCTTTTTCTGTGGCGATCACTAGTAACTGCTGAAGATTTTGATTCTACACACCATGCTTTTCACATTGTAGTTTGTTTTTTAAGTATGTGATGTAATGCTTCTATTTTAAAATATGTTCATTTAAAAATCTGTAACTGGGAAAAATGTTGTGGGGAAATTTTCTGACTGTGTGTGAGAAGTCTCTGGCCAAGAACATCTACCTTGCATGGCAGAGGCGGCAGGCACAGGGCCATGCGGGTTGGGGGCAATCATCTGCATCTGAAGTGTGAACATTATCCATCCAAACCACTGTCAGCTGATGGCAACAGCCAGTCCAGAAACAGCTGGTGCTGAGTGTGGTCTCCCTGTTGTGAGCACTGGGAGGCTCCCAGCAGATGAATTTCTAAGCACTCCTGGTCTGCAGGGGGTGGGAAAGAGGTAGACAGCTGTGGCCTCCCCGGCCAGTCTCTCTGGAAAGGCTTCTAGAACCTTCCTGTTACAGGAGGGATTAAGTACTGAGGAGGACATCAGAGCATGTGTTGCCTGCCCTTCTTGAACTCATAGGCCGATAGGTATGGTGGCAGACAAGGTTAAAAGCGAGCTGGAACTCAGTTAGCCAGACAGTACACAGGGTCTGTGTGAGAGGCAGCAGGGATGCCCGACAGGACAGGAAGCCTACTGAGAAGGTGGCTCTCAGGCCCAATGCGATGGCGGCATGCTCCGAGTCTTGGACAAGGCGCTGATGTGCCCCACCATCACACAGGTATAGGGAGGACATGAGGCCCTCTTGTCTGATTCTAGCTGTTACCCTTGGAAGAGTCCAACTCAGCCCACCCAGCATTCAGAAGGAATTGGATGCTGAGAAGGGTTCATTGCTATAGCTCATTGTTCCACAGGGAACCCAGCAGGCCTGGGACTCCATCACCTGACATGTTCTATGGAGCTCCCTGACCCTCCATCCTTGGATCGTCTACCAGGAGCTGGGTACTGTCGTTCCAACAAGGGAACCAGTACACGTGTAACTGCAGCCGTCTCTGGGACAGTCCCTAGAAAGGCTTCAGAAGCTGGAGAGTTTACATTTGCTTCATGGACCTCTGATCCAGAGTCATGTGGCTCGTGTGTCCAGGGTCTATGACAGGTCTGTTGGCTCTTCCTCAGCCGCCCCATAACCTCCTCTTTTACCTCTTCTCCTTTCCTCCCAGGAGAGCACTGTGAGGTGAATGCCCGCTCGGGCCGCTGTGCCAACGGGGTGTGCAAGAACGGGGGCACCTGCGTGAATCTGCTCATCGGTGGCTTTCACTGCGTGTGTCCTCCTGGCGAGTTTGAGAGGCCCTACTGCGAGGTCACCACAAGGAGTTTCCCACCCCAGTCCTTCGTCACTTTCCGAGGCTTGAGACAGCGCTTTCACTTCACCATCTCCCTCACGTGAGTGTGCGTCCTGCCGTGTCCACACAGGGGGCCACACAGTTGTTGTATCTTTGTGCATTTCATCCTTCTAGTAACAGTGTAAGTGTCATCTGTGGTGGCCTTTGACAGTTGAGTAGCTCTGGTCAGTGCTGGCTGTAGGACCAGCTACACAATTTGTGGAACCTCATGCAGATTGAAAAGGTGGTGCCCCTTGTTCCAACATGATTCAGAATTTCAAGATAGCTGGGTGTGGTGACTCATGCCTGTAATTCTAGCATTTGGGGAGGCCAAGATGGGAGGATTGCTTGAGGCCAGGAGTTTGAGACCAACCTGTAAAACATAGCAAGACCTTGCCTGTACCAAAAAAAAAAAAATTAGCTGGATGTGGAGGCGTGCATCTGTAATCCTAGCTTTTTGGGAGGCCAGGGTGGGAGGATCTCTTGAGACTAGGAATTTGAGACCAGCCTGGGCTATATAACAAGACCTCACCTCTACAAAAATAAAAACAAAATTAGTTGGGCTTGCTGTAGTCCAGCTACACAGCAGGCTGAGGCAGGAGGATGGCTTGAGCCCGGGAGTTTGAAACCTCAGTGAGCTGTGGTCATGCCACTGCACTCCAGCCTGGGGTGGCAAGTAAAACTCTATCTCCAAAAAAAATTGGAATTTCAAGACAGATAGAGATAGCAGAACTGAGGTAAACATGGGCCCCTTCTGAGTACCCTGGGGGACAGCAGGGGCCACACACCCAGGAAGCTGGCCTGGCCATTCTGGTGCTTCTCCTTGTCAAGATGTGGGCATCTCTGACATCCAGGTGACTGGAGGTGGATGGTAAAGAATCCAGGGACCCAGGAGTCAGGGCTTGAACGAGTGTGTCACTGAGGGCCGCCTGAGCCCTGCCCACCCTGCTTTCTGCATCTGTAGCATGAGGGACAGGCTTAGTGTGCACAGTGTTTAGTATTTTATTTTTGCACCCTTTTTTCCACAAGAGAATTTTGTTTGAAAATTAAATTTTTAAAAATCCATCATTTCTATTTTAAAGGTTTCTATTGGGTTTAACTTAGCATACCAAGATGTGTTCTGTACTTGGTGGTTTTGTGCCAGTGTTTTGGGGGCCTCTCAGGGGAGTGCAGTCTTCAAGTAGGATGTATTCTACATCTTCCTCTGAGTCCAGAACCTGGCTTCTCCCCTGAGCTGCCTTGGGGAGTCTCAGGACTGGACAGGGTGGGCTCCTCTCCCATGGAGGGGCGTACTACTACCAACAGGTGTGGGCCACGCCTGAGAGCAGTCTGTGAGTAGGGCATGGTCTTGGGCTTCAGGAACACCAGGTAAGTGTCCAGGATACAATCCCTTAAATCCAGCAGAACCAGGAGCGGGGACTGTCTGACTTAAGTGGAAACTCCAGACTGAAAATATGAGCAAGCAAGCACATGGGAAGACCAGGCAGGACGGGAGCCATGAGCAAAGCTAGGAGCTGGCCTTGGCAGCAGGCTTGTGCCATCTGGAAGCCCACATGGTGTGTGTGGGGGGTGACATTGAGTGCTATGTACTTGGTGTGGTCCAGCACGTGTGTGTGGAACATGCTCTGGGTAGTGGAGGCCAGTCAGAGATGAGTCCGATCCCTAGGGCCTTAAAGTCTAGTAGGAGGGCTCCTTGATGTCAGGACAGAGGAGGAGGGAAGCCCTTGGTGACGCAGAGCTCAGAGACGGGGCTGGGGACACGCCACTCACCCAGCAACCTAGTGTTGTCTACACAGCTGTGCCCCCAGAAAACCATGAAAACCAGTTTCTTGGGGACATTTAAATTGCACATGATTTGGCTCACAGCTATCTCTGTGTTGGTTTCCCCTCACTCAACAGGTCCAAGAGGGAACCCATCACTGCTTGTCCCCGCTACCCAGGCCCTATATGGGGAGTGATTCGAGGCAGAAGGGGTACCCTCCCTGACCTCTCCTTGCCCCTCACTTTCTCAGTTGTGTCCTGAGAGTTCCTCACCTTGGGTCTCGCACATCTGTCCTGGTCCCCACCACCTTTGCCCTGGCCACTGTTGCCTCTCACCTGCATGACACCTATGTGACCACCCCAGTTGCCTGTTCTCAGCCTGGGTCAGGTTGAGCTCTGTTGACTGTCCTGCTGGGGCTGCCCAATGCCTAGGAAAACACAAGCTTCTTGACAAGGCCAGAACCTTCTACAGCTCGACCCCTGCTGACCCCTCCCATTTCCTGCATCTCAGACCCTGTAATGTGGCCGCCCTGACCTCCTCGTCATTCTTTACCCATGGACCTGCCCTCAGCCTCAGGACATTCCCTGTCTTGCCTCCCCTGTCTGGCCATCTGACTCTACCTGCTTCCTTCAGGAAGCCTTCCCTGACCCAGGCCAGGGATACTGCATTCTATTACTGGCAGCGTGATCTGATCACTGCCTGCTTGTCTGCTGCCTTCTAGACTAATTATAGGCCCTGGTTGCCCTGCAAAGGCTCAGACAGGCATGGAGTTAACTAGTGTGACTTGAATCATTGGTGGGTTTTCCACGTAATGGCTCAAATCTTCTACCTCTAATCTAGTCCTGACACAAACTTATTGCTTTTAGGGGTGATGAACTCATGCCAGATTCCCTAATCCTGTTTTTGTTCTTGGTTGTCAGATTATTTGTGCTAAAGTCTCCAAAACAGATATATTTTTGAAACCTTTAAATAATCACCTGGGATCCCCGACTCCTGTTTCCTGTTTTAAGCTCATGGACAACTGTGCCTGTCATTGTCACCATGAGAGGTCCAGGTTTTGTCAGTGCTTCTGTCCATCCACTGACCTGAAGCTTCTCTGGGGCGTCTCATCCTGTATCCTGGTACCCTCTAGGCACCCAGAGGTTAGCAGGTAGCCACTGAGTAGTTCTGTGGCAACAAGGAACGAGTGCTCACTCTGCTGAAATGAGGCTGTGGCTCCCGAGATGTCAGTGGAAGTCTCTGGCTCTCCTGGGGGAAAGACTCTTTGGTTTGATGGGGGATAGAGAGGGATTGAGTTGCAGAGGGTGAATCTTCAGGGTATTCTGGCAGGACTAGAGCATCTGCTGGGAGCTCCACAGAGGCAGGTAGATCCTTGTGCCTCGGCAGCACCTGAACCTGCCACCCTGCCCCACTCCAGCCTCACGGTGAATCTGTGTTGAGCGTCAGCATCAAGTACTGATGGCTTCCTGTTAGACTGATCACAAGTGAAATACCTCCTGGGCCTGCTGTGTTCCTCACAGAGGTCAGTGTGGACAACAAAGGTGGCAGTGAGTGAGCTTCTGTGCTGAGCACTGTGGCAATACATGAGTCTGAGCCCTTCCCTCAAAAGCATTGCAGGTGGGTGCTGCTGTTGTCCCCGTCTTACAGGTGAGGAAACAGAGGCACAGAGAACTTGCAGAACTTGTCCAGGCCACAAGGCTGGCAAGAGGGATCTTGCCTGGATAGTTTGCCTGAGGTTTGTGTTCTCAGTGCCCCTGCCATATAAGCGTACCCGCTCTGGCTGACTTTTTCCAGTATGTAGGCATTTTTCGTGGTCTGTTCGTCTTCCTGAATTTCACTTTTTTTTTTTTTTGAGTTGGAGTCTCACTCTGTTGCCCAGACTGGAGTACAGTAGCATGATCATGGCTCACTGCAGCCTGGACCTCCTGGACTCAGATGATCCTTCCACCTCAGCCTTCCAAGTAGCTGGGACTATAGGCATGCACCATCATGCTCAGCTAATTTTTTGATTTATTGTAGAGATGGGATGTTGCCTGGGCTGGTCTTGAACTCCTGGGTTCGGGCAATCCTCTCTCCTCAGCCTCCCAAAGTGCTAGGATGACAGGTGTGAGCCACTATACCTGGCTTGAGTCCACCTTTAATAAAATCCTAAGACTGGCTACCATTAGTTGAACTCGTATGCATGCCTGGCATGGCACTCTTGCTTTATTTCTCATCCTTGGAGCAGGCCCCTTTCTAGGTGACTAGAAAGTAGGCAGGCAGGAGATGTTGGCTCCAGTCAGCTCGGCTCTCTGGGCCTTCTTGTCTAGTGTTTGTTAATTTGGAGGCCTGCTGTTGAGGATTTGCTCATTTTGTCGTATCCCATGGACCATGGCACCACCTCTCTGACCTTGTGACCATGGACAAGTGGCATTCCCTCTCTGTGCCTCCCAGGGGCTACCTGTGAGTTTGGAGAGCATGGTGATAGTGTCTGATAGTTGGTGGTTACTGTCCCCCCTGCTCACCCCTCCATCCCTCTTATAAGATGATAGGTGCCACCCTCAGCACAGTCTGGCCAATATGGCCAGCCCCAGGCGTTGTTCTCTTCTCAGAGGCCATCCCTGTGGACACAGGCCTCCCAAACTATGACTCTGCCGGACGGTCCCCAGTCACTTTCGGTCCCATGTTTGATGTTTGAAACAGAGGACTTCTGTGGGTCCCTGTCCCAGAGTCAAAAGGGGTCCTTGTGTATTATGGCAGATGCAGTGTGGCATGTGACAAGTGTGAGCTTTGGGCATGTGATTTGGGCACATATGTAGTTGTGACTGCCCGCAACAGGGTGTAGCCAGCAGCTCTCAGTCACATGTGCGGCCGTGACCATTGGCAGTTTAGTAAGCCGCAGGAGGGAATTCCCACTGGAAGTTAGACTAAAAGGTAGCCAGAAGTCTGGGGGCTGGCGAATGTGCCAGAAGCCAACAAATGAAGTCTGTGAGCTCCAGACACAGACAGTGAAAAATAATAATGTTTTTAAATTCACTTTTTATTGATGTATCATAGTTGCATATATTTTGGGGGTATGTGTGATGTTTTGATATCTGTATACAATGTGTAGTGGTCAAATCAGGCCACTTGGGATATTCATCACCTCAAACATTTATCTTTTCTTTGTGTTGGGAGCATTATAATTTTTTATTCGGGTTTTGGAAATATACAATAAACTATTGTTAACTATAATTTCCCTCTGTACTATCGAATGTGAGAACTTATTCCTTCTGTCCTTAACCGACCTCTCTTCCCCCCTTCCCTTCCCAGCCTCTGGTACACTCTGTTTTCTGCTTCCAACAATATTTAATTAAATGTCCACATAAGGTAACATTATGCCCACTTGCTTGTCAGATATAGTAAGATTCTTACATCAGACAAGGATTTATGGAAGATTTCCTTATGCGTGATGGTGGCTGAAAAATCAGTGCCGATGCTAAATCAGTGAAGGTTTGTTGGAAATGATTTTAAAAGCAAAATCATAAAATGCCTCCCCAGACTTACAGAAGAGCTACACTTTGGGGGCTGTGGCGGCCATAGGCGGGGGCCCTGGAAACTGCTCTGGGCCCCTCCTGTGCCTCCGGAGGGACATGCCATGAGAACCGGGCTGGGGCGTCAACCAAACTCTTTTGTTTCAGGTGGTTTCTTTCGCAGCCCCTTCTCCTCTTTCCAGTTTCTGTTTGCCAAGCGCCTGAGCTCCCAAGTGGGCTCTGGGCTCTGTTCCAGGCTCCCCTTCAGGCCCCCACCACTCTTTGTTCTTTCCTCCTTCTTCCTCGGACCCCCTCTCCAAGACTTGGTTTCTGTTTTCCGGCCTTTCCTCTTTTTACTCGTATTTGTTCTGATCCTCCCCTCGGTCTTGGATCCCTTCTTTATTTCCTCATCTCCAGCTGTGGATGGGTGCTTGCCTGGGGTAGGGGCACCATGCATGACCATTTCACATTGACCTCAGTACAGCTCTCACCTGGGTCCAAAGAGAAACATACAAAAGTGAAACCTACCAAAGAGAATCAGGTGTGACCTAGAGGGCTGAGCCTTGGGAAACAAGCTTGGTGTTGAGTTGGTCCTCATCTTTATTCAGATGTCTTCTCCCTGCTCACTCCACACCTGAAGCTTCTGGATTGCTGTGCAGATATTTTTTCTTTAGTGTTATTGGCTCTCGCTGGTCTTCTAAATAGAGAGGATTCAAGGTCCAGATGGAAGCTATGGATTTTACTTCAACTCAAGAAAAAGGCTGAGGTCAAATGCTTGAGGCTGGTTCAGACTAACTCCTGCTGCATGAAAATGGATAAACCAGCCTTGAATTAAAAGAAGAAATTTCTGCCACTTGATCTCTGATAGAGACATGCGGGTAACTCAGGGACTAGTCCTAAGTTCATTCAGGTTTGCAAGTTCTCTGTAACCAGAGGTATCAGGAAGGTATTGTGCAATTCAGTGGTCTAAGGCTCTCCTGTCGGGGACCCTCAAGTCTAATGGAGCCAGTTTCCTCAGGACCACGGGCATGGAGAAGGATTTCTGAGAATGTGATTATCTCTTGGTTTTTTGCTCTTTGAATGCTTGAAGTTCTGACAGGTCTGTTCATATACATGCATTAGTTCATTCATTCATGCGCTCATCCAAACATTTATTCAGCATATCACTAAGCACTGGTATAGATTAGACTCTGTTTTGGTCTGTAGGATAGAGCAGTGAGTGAGAGTCACAGTCCTTCCCCGTAAGGATCTTATAAACAAATAAATTAGCTGGATACTTTCAGAAATAAACCGAGTGATGTTGATAGAATGGGGGGTGCAGTTTAGATGAAATGAGTTAAAGACAGCTTGACTGGATTGACCCCCGAGGTCTGCAGAGCCTAGGAAGATTGTTCATGGCCGAGGGAGCAGCAGGTGCAAAGGCCCTGATGTCTTTTTAACCCTTAGTGTTTGGGAGCAAAAAGGTGCTAGTGTGACTGGAGTATGGTGGTAAGAATCACAGGGGATAGCTCTTGAGAGGGGCCATAGTCACATCCCTGTAGCAAGTGTGGAAAGGGGCCATGTCCCCATGCCCCGGCACATAAACTTAGGGATCTAGTTCCAGCAGCAGCAGATGTGCTGCACATGCTTCGAGTCCAAACACATCTGTAATTGGTGTGTCGACTGTGTGTCATACTTCTAGCACATATGCAAATGGAACCTTTTCACATTCTACAGGCTGTGGTAACCAAATTCCTCACAGAATATGGTTTGCTGCTTCTGGAAAAGAGCATCGCTAGTCAGGTTTAATGGGCTGTCAGCTCCTATGTGAAGGATGAGTGTCTGAGAGTCCTTCCTGAATTGCGACCCCATGTGCTTGTCTACCTCTAGCTGAGCCTGTCCCTCCCAGGCAGCCTTTGACCCTGGGGTCTTCACTGAGTGACGTACTTCTACTTGACTCCGTAGGTTTGCCACCCAAGAAAGAAATGCCCTGCTGCTCTACAACGGCCGCTTCAATGAGAAGCATGACTTCATTGCCCTGGAGATCGTGGATGAGCAGGTGCAGCTCACCTTCTCTGCAGGTAGGGCCTTCTCCGCAGGTCAGGTCTTCTCCGCAGGTCGGGCCTTCTCCACAGGTCAGGCCTTATCTGCAGGTCGGGCCTTCTCTGCAGGTTGGGCCTTCTCTGCAGTAAGGAGCAGCTCTCTGAACACTTCACAGATGTTTTGTCAGTTACAACCACCCTGATCCTGTGCAGTGCTTCCAAGATGCTTACCCTTTAACCCCCAATTCTATGTCTAGGAAACCATCCGTGGAAGAAATTCAAAGTTCACGAAGATGTCCATTACAATGTTACTTATGGTGCTGAAAATATGGAAGCTCTTGTTCATATTTTCAAAAATCAAGGAATCGTTAAATAGAGTGTGGTGTATCTCTAGACTTAGAATATTGACAAAGCTGTTAAACATGTTATCCCAGATGTTGGAAAAGAACATTTCTTCACACTGCTGACAGGAATATCAGTGTTTTTCTGGCACAAATGATTTGTAGGAGTGAATTATGCCTGCTTCTCCTTTACCTAAAGGTTGACCAAGACAGCTCAGGGGTGCTTCCATCCCTAGAACCCTGTCCCCTGTTGATTCACATGTTTATGATAGCAGAGAATAGGGTTGGGTTTTCTGTATGAATTGAAGAAATGGGGGGGCACCCATAACATCAGCCGACCACAGTAGGAGAGGTGGCTACAGGCCACCAGGTTTTGTGAGGTGGGATTAGGCTACTCTCCCAGGCTTGGGCCTACAGACCCATACCCCTTAATTTCTGGAACGTCCCACTGGTTTCCTGGGGATGACATTCCCTGCCAGGGACCTGGTTTTGGTCAACCCCATTCTTTTGTGCACATGAAGCTCCTTCCTCCCTTCCCCATCCCCCACTGCTACATAACCAGGATTTAGGTTCCCCAGGACTTAAAGGTGGACTTGCCCAGCCCCACTAAAGCAGGACCCCTGTGGTGGAAATGACAAATGCCCCAAAGCAGAGATGCACAAGTGAAGTTTCTGTGGCTTTCCAATGGAATATTGAGTGGTTAAAACGTTGGTAAAAACACGTGACAACAGCACTTACAGTATATTATTAAGTGACTAAAAGGGAAAACAGAACTCTGCCTCGGGTTTGATGATTATATGTTGCCGTAATATACAGGGAAAAGGAAAAGACCCCCACTGGAGGGTATGCATGACTACTGCTTGGACTAACAGATAAGCTTTCCTCCTTTGTGCTTTTTTGCATTTTTCATATTTTAATAAGATGCATAAGAATTACTTTTGTATTCAGAAAACCAAAAGGAGCCAGGCTTGGTGGCTCACACCTGTAATCATAGCACTTTGGGAGACAGAGACAAGAGGATTACTTGAGCCTAGGGGTAACTTGACGAGACTTCATCTCTGCAGTAAATAAAAAAAATTAGCCAGGCATGGTGGCGCACACCTGTAATTCCTGCTATTTGGGAAGCTGAGGTGGAAGGATTGTCTGAGCCCAGCAGGTTGAGGCTGTAGTGGCCATGAGCGTGCCACTGCACTCCAGCCTGAGCAACAGATTGAGACTCTGACTCAAAAAAATAAAACAGTAATAAAAGAAAAGAAGGCCAGGCGCAGTGACTCAAGCCTGTAATCCCAGCACTTTGGGAAGCTGAGGCAAGAGGATTGCCTAAGCCCAGGGGTTGGAGACCAGCCTGGGCAACTTGGCAAGACCTTGTCTCTACAATAAATCAAAAAATTAACTGGGTATGATAGTGCATGCCTGTAGTTCCAGCTACTTGGAAGACTGAGGCGGAAGGATCACCGGAGCCTAGCAGGTTGAGGCTGTGGTGCTTGGGAGCATGCCACTGCACTCCAGCCTGGGCAACAGAGTAAGACTCCAACTCCAAAAAAAAAAAAAAGAAAGAAAGAAAAAGAAAAGAAAAGGAAAATGGATGGAGTGGTAGTGCCTCCTTTGAGTGCCATGGTGAGGAGGGGAGGATGCAGCCATGTCTCTGAACCACACCCAGCTGTCCCCCTGACGGCCCGTGACCCTGAAGTCCACAATCCATGGTCCCCAGCAGGTCCCACTAACCTCTCTTTTCTCTCTGGATCTTACTCCTGCCATGCAGGTGAGACCACGACGACCGTGGCGCCACAGGTTCCTGGAGGCGTGAGTGACGGACGGTGGCACTCAGTGCAGGTGCAGTACTACAACAAGGTAGGATGGGTCTCTACCCCTTGCCCACAACTTCAGTGGCCGACAATAGTGCCCTGGCGGATTTTGTTTTAAGACATTTATACTCTGAAATATTTTTTAAAAATGAGCTGTCGGGAAAAGTGATTTAGGAAATGAGCATTTGTGGAGGGTCTGTGTAAATACACCCAGGCCCTGTGCTGGGAGATATTCCCACAGGGAGCTATGGGCCAGGGAGGGACACAGGGACACTGGCGATCCCCCTACACTGAGAGAGGGGCACAGAAAGAGCTTATTCATCTGTGGCAGCCTTAGCCGGAGTCATTACTGGTGGCTAAAATTCCAGGCCATTCAGACACAACCGCAGAGCCAAACCTGTTCTCTATACCTGGATGTAACTTGAGAACTGGAACGTTCTCCAAGGAAATGCTGTGCAGGCGTGGGCGTTTTTGGTTTCACTTTATTTTGCTGTTCATTGGCTTGTAAGGAAACACGTTGTTGGTTTTTGCATCAAAATGCCATGCTTTCCATGGCTGTGATTTTGCAAACTACTTTTCTCCTTCCTGGGAAGCTCGTGGGTCTGGGATGGTCTTTCTCGCCTTCACGGAGCCCAGCCATGGCCTCTTGGGCTTCCAGTAGTCCAGGGTCTAAGCATGACCAGCTGCCAAGGATTTCTCTCCCTTCCATGAGAATCATACCCATCCTTCTGTGAAGAGAGCAGCTCTGTCTTTCACACCTCATTCTTTGACATGCCAGAAATTGGGGCCCACCCGCCACTCCACTGGGCTAGAGGTTGCCATCCCTCTGCCTCCCATGGCCACCATTTTCACCTGCCTGGAGTGTTCTGCCATCTCTGTTGCCCCAAACCAGCTCTAAATAGTAGTCACCCACACAGTGACCATGGTTTGCATTTTCTTTCCCTTCATTGCTGGCCCAGGGCAGGAGTGAGCCTGGTTGGCAAGGAACATGGAGTTGAGGTGCTCATGGGCCCTGGGGGCTGAGTGCCTGTAAGGGATATGGGGGAATAACAGAGAACCTTGGCAGGTGCCTGGGCCGGGCCCAGGCTGCTGTAGGCCCCCAGCGGAGGGTGCCTCATGGTGGGTATCATTCCTGGTGGGGCTGTGGCATCAGGTAGCACCTGTTTGCTTGATGAAGGACTGTGTGAGTGCATAGGAGCTGGCAGGGTAAGGGACTTGAGGTTGAGTTTGTTGTTGTTTCATTCCAATGACTTCGTTGCATCTTGAGCGGTGACGATGTGACATATGCTTGCCTGCTCCTCACCAGGGCGAGTTGAATCTGTGGCCCCTGTGAGACACAGCTGGATTGCAGGCCAGCTCCTGAAAGCTCCCTTCTCTGTCCTCTGTGGGACTCAAGTTTGGATGTGTAACTTGGTTTCTTCTTCCCATGGTGTCTTAATCTATACTTTCTCCATTTGCTGTCCCTTGAGCCTCTTGTTCCCATTGCCACTGCTCTGGAGAATGGCTTCCTGTCTCTTTTGGGATATACCCCATGCAAACCCCGTTCCTGCCTTTTCTCTCTCGCTTTGGAGAGGGTCTGTCTTGCAAGCCATCTTCTCTCAATGTGTCAGTGAAGGGACCACAGCTCTCTCTGGGCACAAGTGAGAAACTTTGCCTCCATGTCTTGGGGGACTAGAAGCCACTGGAGGGCAGGGCTGGTTCTGTGTGCCTCTTTATCCCCACAGCGAGGGGCACAGTCCACTTGAGCTCAGGGACTGATCTGTCTGACGTCAGGGCTTAAGTCTGCTCCTGTGAGCAGCACAGACAGACACGCTCCCTGATTCCAAGGTCTATATCATTCAGATGGCTGTCCTGTGTCTGGCAAGACTGATAAGGACACTTGTAGGCTGCGGAGCTCCCAAGAGGTTGACACTCCTGGCCTGAGGATGAGGACAACGGGTCTGTGGTTTTCTGGCCCAAATATATCTGAGATTTTTATATTTTACATGCCCCAGAGGATAAAGAAAGAAGACAAAGCACAAAGGGGATGTTTTTGCCATCCTGCTTATGGCAGGTAGTTGCCACATTTGTAGAACATTCTGCCCTGCTGTCTGGCTCTGCCCACCCCTGAATCCCTGGCTCTGGCCAGTGTTCCTTTCCAGCCAGCAAGGGCTGGACGCCAGAGCTTAGCACTCCCCAGTGTGGATTGAGCACCCAGCAGGGTACAACCCCATCAAGATTGGCCACAGGGGACCCTGGGGACCAGGCCCCATTGCCAGGAAAGCAACAGAACCATATATGATGCATTTTCCTTCCTGCTTATGTCAGAAACACAAATCCAGGGCTAAAAGGTTTTTGCTAAAGATGGGGTTGGGGGAGGTTGAATCAACTTTGGCTTCCTCATCAGGGCACCTGCACATGCTAGAATCATCTGCCAATGGCACAAGTAACAGTGTGTCCACTGTTGAGGAGAGACTCACAGCCAGGATGCTGATATGGTCACCTTTGCCCAGCTGAACTATCACCACCCTTGGCCCTGATTCTGAGTATAGGGAACATCTGCTGGGGCCTGCCGCTGCGACCTTCCAGGTAGCTCTGAGGAGCAAAGTCACCACTGCGGAACACCACCTGGAATGTCCTGGAGGAAAGAGGGGCCTAACATAAGCAGACAAGCAGGGGAAGGTGGATTACTGGGATCCACGGCTTCCTTTTCCAGGGCTGGGTCCTTTCAGCGGCAGCTGAACAAAACCCTCCGAGCAGGATTAGCCCTTTCCTGCAAGCTCTAGCTCTTTCTCTGTCTTGCCTGAGGTTATGTGATGGAGGAAACCAACCAGTTTTCACTTATATCTTTAGGCGTTCATTACACAATGTGACTGGGCCACACAATAGGGACATGTTAGCAGAGATTATACACATCTGTCTGGGGGAGGGACAGCATGGTTTCTACGTGACTTTGTCTCCGAGCTGGCGGCTCTGACAAATCCAGGTGCAGACGTCCTCTGGAGCATGCCTGAGGCAGGGGCAGGACTGGTCAGGTTGTGGGTGGTTTCGGGGGGTGGGAGGTGGGAGCCCGAAGTCAGGATGCTGCTGAAATGATGAGCAGGGAAGGTGGCTCTGAAAATGATCTATTAGGGGCCTGTCACTTGCTCTGGGCCTCTGCTTTGTCATTGATGCCATCTCTGGACCCATCTTCTGGCAACCATGGGGGAGGGGAGTGACCTTGGGACACCAGGGAAGGTTTTGGGGAAGAGGACAGGCTCAGGGTGGGAGGAAACCCCCCCGCAAAGGGAGGAGGAGGAGAGACTGGGACTGGATGACACAGTGTCTTGGACTGGGGCCACTTGAGAGGGGCTCAGGACTCGGGCCCCAATGGTGATCTTGAGGGCAATGGGTGACATGGCAGAGGGGACCCTTTCTCACCTGCCTGTACTGATGGAGAGGGACAGCTCAACCTAGGGCTACTTCCTTTCCTGAGCACACACCACCTGCTGTGCCCACCTCACTTGTTTTTGTTTTTTGGGAATTATTTTTTAAAATTTATTTGAAGGGGGAGGGGGCACACCTCATCAACAAGGGTACCTGCATAATGAACATTTGTATACCTAACCCAGAATTGTACCCCACATCTTTAAAATAAAAAAATTAAAAGAGGAGAAAATGTATTTGGAAAGTCCTGCATGTAAGTCTAGTGAGGGCAGAAGCATTGGTGGGAGGGTCGCCCTGCCCCCTCCCATCCCCCTTCACGCTCCTTCCTCTCACACAACTACATGCTTCCTCTCAAGAGCTCGTGTCCCTCACACGTGGCCTGCCTGTATTTCAGTTCCGAGCTCGACATCCCAGGTGCCACCTGACAGAGTGGCCTCCTGCACTGAATGCACATGTGTCCTGTGGGGAAAATCTTTGGAGACCCTTCCTAGGTCTGCCAGCGTGCAGAGCCTTGGAGCCTACCAGGCTGGTTTATTGGTCATAGTCCCCACAGGAAACAGATGGAGCACTCAGACAGGATGGGCCCGGGAGGGTTTGTTTGCAAAGGGCTGGGCTGGGTGGGCATTGTGAGGGGTGTTGCAGGACCCATGACTGGCAACAGTGCCAGCAAAGTTGGGGTGGCCCTTAGTTCTAGGGGAGCAGGGGAAGGGCAGAATGGAACCCAGAAAGATTGGGTCATAGGCAGGCTCGATGGCTCAGCCTGTAATCCCAGCACTTTGGGAGGCTGAGGCGAGTGGATTGCCTGAGCCTGTGGGTTCGAGACCAGCCCGGGCAACTTGGCGAGACTTTGTCTCTACAATAAATTAAAAAATTAGCAGGGTGTGGTAGCACACACCTGTAGTTCCTTGAGTCATGGCCAAAAGCCATTTAAGAGAGACACAGACAGCCTGGGGGCCCTCCTGATGTCTCTCTCCTCCCTCCCTTCGGCCTCCTGTTGGGCTCCCCATTGACCAAAGCCATAGGGCAGGAAACCCGTCCCTAGGCAAGGGCAGGGAAAGTCAGTTTATTTTTACTTTCTGCTTAAAAACTTTTTTTTTTTTTTTTTGAGTTGGAGTCTCACTCTGTTGCCCAGGCTGGAGTGCAGTAGTATGCTCACGGCCACCCCAGCGTCAACCTGCTAGGTTCAGGCAATCCTTCCGCCTCAGCCTTCCAAGTAGCTGGAACTACAGGCACGTGCTAATTTTTTGATTTATTGTAGAGATGAAGTCTCTCTGAGTTGCCCAGGCTGTTCTCGAACCTTGGGCTCCCAAAGTACTGGGATTACAGGCTTGAGCCACTGCGCTCGGCCTGCTTGAAAACATTTTAGACAAGAAGATCTATTGATCTAATTCTCCTTCAACAAAAGAGCACCCTGGGGTTGGACATCTTTCTGGGAAGGTATTTTCAGAGGCAGACTTTTGCACATACGTGTTGAGTTCTGCCTGAAACAACAGAGCCCCTCCTCCCACAACCACCCAGGAAGTTTGGGGCCGATGGGGAGCATTTGCCATCATCGCTTCATTGCAGTTGTGCGTTTTTTCCGACTTGCAAAAGGATGAATGTGCCTGATGGAAAACATCCAGTGTAAAGCATTTTGAAATCATTCCTCCACCCTCAGGTTTTGCCATTGTTGGGTTTCTCTTCAGTGTCTGCTACTCCCCCATCACTCTCATCATCCCTGGTGTTCGTAGGGTAGGGAAGCAGCATGTTCCTTATGGAGACAGCACTGATGGGGCATCTCTGCTCTTCCTGGAGAGGTTGCTGTTTGGAAGGACAGGGACCCTCGTAGCTATCACTGGACAGTCATTCCCTTTCTGCACTCCCTCTGGGTGGCATAAGAGGGATTATGTTTAGACCCCTTACCTTACTGTAGAAGCTTCCCACGGGGTTGGGGGCACAGACTTGTCAGCAAGGAGATAGTTAATCAGTTCCTGGGGAAGCAAGGATGGCTCATGCCTACCTTGGCCAGGGAATCGGAGAGCATCTTCCAGAGCAAGCTGTGCCTGTCCAGAACCTTCAGGACGACCCCCCAGCCAGTGGGGCGGCGGCAGGGGTGTGGATATGCAAGGGAGGGGTATGTGTCTAACATGGACTTGAGTAACATGGCCACTGGGGGCTCAGAGCGTGTGTGGACAGTGAGGTGGGGTGTTAGGCAGGGCTAGATCTGCTGGGAGATTTAGCATGAAGAAGGGATTTAGGAGGGGGTAAGATGGGTCAAACAGAGTTTCTCCATTTCGACACTGTTGACACCTGGGGACTGATGATTCTTTGTGGTGAGGCCTGGTCTGGGCAGTGTCCCTGGACTCTGCCCACTAGATGCCAGCCGTGATCCCAACCCAGTTGAGACAACTGGTGTCTGCAGTCACTGCCAGATGTCCCCTAGCAGGAATGCTCTGGTTGGGAACCACTGAGTTAGCAATGTGGAAGCTCAGTGGAGGGGGAAATCTCAGTGGCTTAAGTACCAGGGCTTGAGGCGGCAGGGTCTTCATGGGCAGCAGGTGGTGGTCTTCAAGAGGTGCTGGGTGGTTCCCATGATGGACATGTGTGGGCACACCATATGTGGTACATCCCCCAGGGCTGAGCTAGCTGCCGGCTGGGGTTTTTGAGACCTTTGCCTCTGCCATGTGGGTTTTTCTGGTTCGGGTGGTTCTGAGAGGGCATGGGGTTGTCTTTCGCACAGCACTGAATGCATTTTTTGTTTTTTTGTTTGTTTGTTTGAGTTGGAGTCTCACTCTGTCACCCAGACTGGAGTGCAGTGGCCGCTCCCGGCCACCGCAGCCTCAACCTGCTGGGCTCTGGCGATCCTTCTGCCTCAGCCTTCCAAGTAGCCGGAATTACAGGCGCGCACTACCACGCCTGGCTAATTTTTAAAAAAAATTTTATTGTAGAGATGAGGTCTTGCCTGCCCAGGCAGGTCTCGAACCTGCAGGCTCAGGCAATCCACTCACCTCAGCCTCCCAAAGGCGCGGGATTACAGGCTGAGCCACCGAGCCTGGCTGAATGCATTTTTATAAAGAAGGTGTGAGCTCTAGCAGAAATAAACCTCTCCTCTCCAAAATCAGCTTCTCCGTTTCTATTTGAGCAGGGAATCCAAGGGCTCGATTTCTATGACCTTGAGATGACCTCTAGGTACTAGTGTCATTGGGCATTTTCACCCAGCTGGGACTCACAAACATTTACTTGTGTATGTCCTTCAAGACCTCCTAGGTCTATGTCACACGTTAAACTCCAAGGTCACGAGGTGAGTGGGCTGTGACCATACCTGTACCCCCACTGCATTCCCATTGTCAGGGGAATATCTCCATTTCTTTCTGTGAGTGTTCCAGAAAGCCTAAGGGCTTCTACCCAGACACTTGTCTCTGGCTGGTTTTGATGAGAATCTTCCTGGGCCCTACAGATCTGCCGTGGCCATACAGTGTGGCCACGTGACCTTCCTTATACCTCCCTGCAGCCCTGCCCTCCACCCTCCTCTTCTTCTCTCCCGCCCTCCTTCCCTCCCTTTCTCCCTTCCCTAAACACTGAGGACCCACTGCATGCCAGGCGCTGTTCTGGGTGTAGGGTTAGGGCAGAGGACAAAATAATTAAAAATCTATCTCCCGAGCTGGGCTCGGTGGCTCAGCTTGTAATCCCGCGCCTTTGGGAGGCTGAGGTGAGTGGATTGCCTGAACCCATGGGTTCGAGACCTGCCTGGGCAGGCGAGACCTCATCTCTACAATAAATCAAAAAATTAGCCGGGTGTGGTAGCACATGCCTGTAATTCCGGCTACTCGGAAGGCTGAGGCAGAAGGATCGCCGGAGCCCAGCAGGTCGAGGCTGCGGTGACCGGGAGCGGCCACTGCACTCCAGTCTGGGTGACAGAGTGAGACTCCAACTCAAAAAAAAAAAAAAAAGAAATCTATCTCCCTCTAGGAGTTCATATGGAGTAGGGGAGGGGGGAAGAGGGAGAAGGAGAGAGGTAGAGGGAGAGAGTGTGTGCACACAACAAAACCAACAAAATTTGGCATAATGAGTGCTGGTGTGTGCTCTGAAGAAAAACAAAGTGAAGCAGAGGATGGGGAAGGACTGGAGGCAGTTTTAAGGAGATGATCAGGACAGGAACAGTGAGCACCTCCTCTGAGCGGAGTCTTGCGGATAAATGACATGCTTGTAATGCTATTTCTTACTTTTCAAGTTTAGATTTTATCTGTTGACTCCTATCCTAGAAGATGTGGGTTTAGCTGGACTGCAACCCTCCCCACCCCTTCACCACATGCTTGGCCAGGTCTGTGCTGTGTTCCATTTGTAACAGAACCCCAAAGAGCTTCTTCTTGGGACATGTGTCCAAAAAGAGGGGAAATGGCCATTAGTGGAGAGTGATAGGTGTTTGCTTTTTTCCAAAACTATGAAAACAAAAACAAGGGTCATTGTTTATAAAAGTGGGTGTGCAGTTCTCTCACAGAGTCCAACTTATAAAGGCTAACTGAGAAGTTAGTTAATAGAATATAAGGCCATCCTTACCATGGAATGTTGCGCAGCCGTTAAAAATAATGGCAGGGTCTGTGTGCTGATGTGGAAGGAGCTCCACTAACCACCAATAGACTTAAAAAGCACAGTGCAGAACTGGGTGTAGGGTGTACAAGGCCTGACAGTTCACAAACTCACCCTAGAAAAAGTGCTACATACCTCATTGCTGAATATCACTGTAGTCACCTTCAGAGTACTCCCCTTGGAAAGCTATGCACTGATGCCAGTGCTTTGTCCACCATCAAAGTAGTTCTGGAACTCTTTTTCTGGAATGGCCATCAGAGTTGTTGTCACAAGAATGCTGGAGTTTGAATTAGCTCAATGAACAAACATTAAACATCTTGTTAAACTTGGCAAGAGTGGAAGTGAAATCATGGACATGTTAGTCCGAGTTTATGGGGCTAATGCCATGAAGGAAACAGCAGTGTACAAATGGATTAAACATTTTTCTGAGAGGAGAGAAAGCCTCACTGATAAAGAGAGGTGAGGATGGCCAGTAACGAGCAGAACTGATGAAAACATTACAAAAATTCATGTGTCGAATTGTGTGTCGAAATTGTTGGCTGGCTTGAGAAGAGTAGCAGACCAAATAAACATTAATAGAGAAACAGGAAAATCTTAACTGAAAATCTTGGCATGAGAGAGATGTGTGCAAAAATGGTCCCAAAGGAGCTCTATCAGGAGTCATCTGGGTCATGGGATTATGAACCATTTTTGTTTTTTTCTTTTAAATTACATTTTTTTGTTTAAAAAAATCATTGGATTTAATAATATGCAAGATAAAGAAGCTAAGCTAGTTAAGCTTTTGCTAAATTAGTTAAGCTATGCAAAATATATAAAACCCTTCCATTAAAGGAGATGGCCACATGGACTCTAATTTTATCCTGCCTCTGCTTCTCTCTCACTGACCGGGAGCAGAGGTGATGCCATGTTTAAGACATGGGTTTGGGGATGCACCCCAGGTAGTCAGTTACTGCTTTGGAAGGTCAAGCCCTTCACCAGTCTCCAGTCTGGCGTGCGAGCTGTGGGCTTCCCTCCTGCTGTGTTTCTTGCTTATACCACCCACTTCTCATCCAGTCCAAGCGGATGTTCCACAAATATCGAATAACGATGTCTCCAGTCCACAGGCAATGTTCCAGGTGCTCCCATCAGGTCATGGGATGATGTCTGTAGCCGCTGCCCTTATCCTGCATCTTGGGCTCGGAATGTTAAATGCCTCCTTAAAATGATGTGGCTCACTAAAGCCGAAGGGGGGGCCTTTGTGTGGCCACTGAGCCCTGTGAGGGAAGTGAGCCCATGAGAGAAGTGACAGTGTCCCGTCCTCAGGGGCTGCAGCGGGTAGGGGGATGCCTAGCTGCTGGCGGGTGACGGAGCCGGAAGTTGCCTGATTTCCTTTCCCAAACACGGGCCTCGTCAGATGGAAGAAAGTCACCTGCTATGGAAACATGATGATTCTCTAGATGTGCAGCCCCACCCTGGGGCTTTTGTTTTCCAGAGCCCGGTTATGGAAAGTCACCCCAGGGCCTGGGGCAGGCCTTGTTTCAAACCTGGTCACGGCTGTTTCCTGTCTGGTGTGGTGGCCCTGTGTCATCCTCCTGCATCTGTCTCAACTCTCTGGTACTTGCCAGCCCACCCCCTCATCCACTCATTCCCCGTGCTTTGAGATGCAGTATGCTGTGGCCATCTCCCTGGACTCTAGGCCTTTCCTGCCTCTGTCCCCTAAGTACTGAGTCTAGGCGGGCAATGGTGGCCAACATGCACTGACTGACTTTTTGCACATGCGTCACCCATGCAATCCTCATGTTGGCCTTTGGAGGAGATGGTACTGGTGTTCTCTGTTTTATAGATGAGGAAACTCTGTAAATGGGGCCCGGGGTTGGGTGGAGTTGTGGGTCCCAGCATCTCTCGCCTGCTCATGTGCCCACTACTCTCGCGTGTGTCATCCCAGGACCATCAACATGCTGTCCTGCTGTGACCGTCCCTTTCCTCCTACCTTCTCTCCATTTTTATACCCACATCCATGCTCTCTTCTGAGCACCCCCATCTTCACCTTCATCACATAGACTCTGAGCACGTTGTCCTTCAGTGGCCTGCAGACCAGGAAGGTGGGCAGGCTGGGCAGAAAAGTGGTGGAGGCGAAAGGAGACAGGATTTCAGGGGGCCAGACTCTGGGAACAGAGAGGGGACTGTTATGTCTAAGCAGGAGCAGACCAGGGCTTTGTAAGAGTATGTACATGCAAGTATGAGTTTGCAAGAATGTGTGTACAGAGTGCGAAGGTGCACAAATGATTATACACACTTGAGAGTGTATGCTCATGTGAGTGAATGTGCACACACTTGAGTGTGTATGCACACATGCAAGTGAGTGTGCACACATGCAGGTATGGGTGTATGTACATGTGTGAGTATGCAAGAACATCTATGTGAAGGTAAGTATGAGTGTGAGTGCACATGAGTGTGAGTGTGCGTTAGTGCTGCCACATAAGTGAGGATGAATGAGTGTGCCAGTAGGAGTGTGAGTGTGTACATTTCTAGTGAGCATTTCCCCCTTGCTCACAGAAGGCATTTTTGAAAGATCTGTAAATCCTCCTTCCCAAAACTCTCTGTCCTTTCTTTCTCAGGACACTCTATTGTGGGGGCTGAGCTCAGAGGTTCCATCCCAGAAATCCGTCCCCATGCCTGTGCAGAGAAGGCCCCAGTGGGCTGCTGCCAGGAGTGCCCACTTCCCTCCGTGTCTTGCTTGTGGGGGTTTCTCCACCTGGGAGTAACAAACAGTCAGATTTATAAATCCCACCTGTGGAGGGACATGAGCTTCGTGTTGGGTGCCTGAGTGTTGCCCAGTTTGTATCCGTAAAACCCTCAAGAGAAGGGGCATGTTACTTTCCAAGAAGGCGCTGTATATGACTTAAAGACCCCCCTCATTTTCTGTCCTTATTTGTTATTGGAGGAGAGACCCCCCCCTTTTCAGCAAATCTGCATAAATCCCCAGGTTCCCAGCACACCTAGGGGAGCAGCCAGGCTTCAGAGGGCACCCCATCCTGGTGGCCGGGCACTGGGGGCAGCAGTCGAGATGCTCCTGGCTCTCTCCCATAGCCCCGGCGACTTTTGTCTGGTCAAGGGGTCGGGCTTAGTGGGGACTGGCGCTGTGCCCTGTTGGATCATTTCCAGAGCAAAATTAATTACCATGGAGATCACGGAGCTCTTAGGAGGTGCTTATTTCCATCCACTGCCAAGCACACACGCTGAGGAGACGCCTGCCTTCTGACCCATGGCTTTTGCATTTCCAAGCGTGTTGTGTGCTCTTCAGGAAAGCACAGAGCTCCTCACTTTTGCCTTTGGCCAGAATTGTCAGGGAAACTTGGGTTGGTCTTCCTGCCTGTGAAATAGAAGGCTTTGGTGTGATTAAAAAAACTCTAGGTGACCAGTTGGTTCTGACTCTTGTTGAGAATCCTTTTTCTCTTCTTTTTTTTGATGTTTTCACAGTAGTAATGTATATAAGCACTGTCTATTATTTCCAGGATAATTGGATAAATGGAGAAAATGGCACGATAATGACAGAACTCGAAGCTACAGGTGGCTCCATGTCTCAGCAGCTGGAGAAGAGCCTGTGGATTCAGTGGAGCTGCTTAATTGCTTTTTCTCAAAAATGTCAAAAGAAACTTTATCAACATAGGGAACCATTAGGATGGTAAAAGTTCAGGGAGAACCACCATTTGCAGTTTTAATTTTTTTGCTTTCTGTCCCATCTTTTTAAGTAATAACAATAGTGCCGCACACCGTTATGGGCTATTTCCCTCGTGCCCGGCATGGTTCCAAGCTCTTCGCATTTATTATTCATTTCACGCCACGAGGAAGGTGCTATTTTTACCCTCTGTGTTACAGACAAGTCCTGGCATGCAGGAAAGTCATGTGACTTTCCTGAGTGGGGTCAGGATGTGAGCTCTTGGCTTTCCGAAGGTGATGCTGTCCTGTGACCCTCCCCCCCAAAATTAGGTGCTTACAGTTGGACCCTGAGTTGGCGAGGAGTAAAACAGTAACATCAGCCAACCCAAGTCAGACATTCCACACAGGGACTCAGGTCCATTCTTTCATCTTGTTCCCAAACAGCCCTAGAAGTAGCAGCTATGTACTAACTCAATTTCTAGAAGCGTCTGCCTGTGTTCAGAGCAGTATTTCATCTGCCTCAGGTCCCTGACAGGTGAGAGAATAAGGAGCATCCGCCCCCTCTCAACCTGAGCTGTGCAGAGGGTCTTGAGGTTATCTTACAATGTGGGATAACTCGGAGCCACCTACTCCACCTGGCAGCTGACAGGTGTCCCAGTGGCCCAGTTGGGCTCCCAGGCAGTAGATTGCTTTCCACAGCCCTCAGAGGGATGCTGTGTTCTTCCCAGGATGTAGATTTCCATTGTCTTAAAAAAAACTCAAGGAAGGTCTGTGTTCTTTTTTCCTTTGTTATTTATGTTAAATGTGAAAAGAAGTAAATATGTGTGTAATTTAATTTTTGAGAACTCAAGTATCTGCTGGTGATTTAGTTGACGGAAGAAGGTGAGATGACTTGGTTCATGATGTTGTAAGGGCCCCACCCACTGATTGCAGATGCAGGGGAGGTGGGCTCGGGATTGATCCATTGCAGCAGAACTGTCTCCAGGCTAAGGGCCGCTCCAGGTCATCAGTGGCTCCCCCTCCTCCCTCTCTCCCCACACCCCAGAGCCAGCCTAGTCCTCATGGACAAGTCATTTGTCCTGTTCTACTTGACAGAACTGGGGCGCAGGTGAGCCCAAGATGAGTGATATCTGTTCATCATACCCAACTCCTGTCCGGGCCCTGGGGATTCTGTGGTAAGCAAAGCAGGTGAGGTCCCTACTGCATGTCCCTGTGTTCTGGGTGGGAGGCTAAGCAAGGAGGATGAGAAATACCAAGCAGCAGAAGGGCCTTGAGAGGAGTCAGGGGGAGGCGATGGCATGGGACTGGGCGTTGGCTTTAGGTGTTGCGGTTCCAGGACACACCTGGCTGTCCCTTACCCTGTCTCTTCCATATTCCTTCTCTGTGGTATTGGGATGAGCCCTCCTAACCTTGTGAGAGACACAGACCCATCAGCAACTCAAGTGGTCACCCTGTCAGAACACGGTCCTGTTACCTGCTCAGGAATGTGGGGCCCCTGCCCAGGCCCACTTGGGTCCCAGGAAGTAGTACCTTGCTGTGAGCTCAGACTTCCTGAGGCTCCTGGGAGTTTGACTTGAATCATGCCAGTATGTGTATATCTCGATGAATTTCGTCCATGTGGCCCTGCCCAGTTTACCAAGTAGCTTTAGAGGATTGCCCTGGTTGCCTCCGAGGGAGGGCTTGTCACCTCTGTGCCAGAACTGGCACGGGGTCTTGGCCACATTTCCTGGGGCGGTTGTCGGCTGGTCAGGTCTGAAGCTCATCGTGTTGAGAAATGACAGCATAGGGAACAGTCAGCACTGCACTTTGACTCTTTACAAACATTCCTGAAGTCCAGCCATCTGTGAATTCTTTGATATGAACGTCAGTTAATCATTTCTGACACACAAGATGAATTCATTCATCTCCTAAGGTGTGCCCCTCCTGGTGTCTGGTTCCACGGGCACCCCCACGCCGCCTTCTGTGCATTGAAATTGTCCCCCACTGGCCTCCCAACGCGGAATTGTTTGCAATAGGTTAAAAGGCTGGAGAAACGTGAGCACTTCATAAGGACCGAACGCTTTTGTGTGCACACAAAAACTCTCCTGCTGCTTAGAGCATCTAAGTGCAAGCAAGTGGGGAGGGCCTGCACGGAGGGCAGAAAATATGTTGAAGGGAAATAAAATGGGGCTGGGCCCTAGTCTTGACTCCTGGATCAGGAATCCGGGTCTGCACAGCTCTGCACAGTTTGGCCCCTTCGGTCCCTCCTTGAAGTGCCCAGCTGCACCATAGGTTTTTTTCCTCAGATGGTGACAGGAGTGAGTGTGGTGGTCTGTTCTCACTGGCCCTATTTGCATCCACCCTGGGGAGCCTAGGCTGGCCGGGCAGCACTCTGAGGGGTATAGATGGCACCATGTGCAGGCCCTGCCAGCTGTTCTGTGTTTCCAGCCTATGTAGGTTGTGCCTGCTTTGCTTGGACCCTGAGTGTCTAGGCCTGGTCACCGTGAGTTTTCTGTCCCTGAAGTGAGGCCTAGGGATCAACTGGGTCTCTCAGGCCTGGCCAGCTGCCTCATAACACACAGCTGAGCCCTTGGAGGACAGACAGGGACACTAGTGCCTGCATTGTGCTGGCCTTTGTCCTTCCTGTCCTTCTGGGCTTAGGTGCCTGGCACCACCTAAAAATTGGGAAAAAACTCAGATATTGCCATTTGGCCACGTGTATTTCTACACTGTCTTTTTCTTTTGTGTAAATATGGGACAAACTTTAAAAATTAATCTTAAATACCTTGGGGAGCAATTCATTTCGTCTTCTTCTATATTCCTCCCCACCCGTCCCATTCATCGGCTGCAATCAGCCAAGCCGCTAAGAACTTTCTCTGGCCAGTGCTGAGTCTCCCCATTGGCATTCTGAATAAGTGACTTGAACTGCTTGCTCTTTTAAAACTTGAGACGGATGACATGCTGAATGGAAACCCAGAGTCATTGCCACCTCCTGGTTTCTCCTCTGCTGGCTTCTGGTTCTGCGTGTTGGCTTTGCAGCTTAGATGCGTTTTTCTTCCTTTGACCAAAACAGGTTGAGTGCACCTGCTGCTGCCTGAGTTTTGTGTCCCCATCCTAATTTGAGCCACATATGTAATCATCTGCATACCTCTCGGCCTTTCTGGAGAACTTTCACATCTCTTACAGCACTTATTTTTAGGAGGCTAAATAATATATTTTGTCTCAATTTTATAGATAAAAATGGGATCTTCCCAAAGATTATCTAGTTAGCAAGTGACCAGGGGGCTGGTAAATGGAGCCCCCCTGAAACAATTTTTTTTTAATTGAGGTGAAATTCACATAAATTGTTGTGTTTTATTTTGTTTGAGTCAAGGTCTCACTCTGTCACCCAGCCTGAAGTACAGTGGTACAATCACAGCTCACTGCAACCTCGACCTTCTGGGCTTAGGCAATCTTCCTGCTTCACCCTCCTGAGTAACTGGGGCTATAGAAATAGGCCAGCGTGCCTGGCTAATTTTATTTTTGTAGAGGTGAAGTCTTGCTATGCCTTAGGCTGGTCTTGAACTCTGAGGCTGAAGCAATCCTCCTGCTTTGGCCTCCTAAAGTGCTGGAATTACAGGCATGAGCCACTGCACCCAGCCTAAAATTAAGTTTTCAAGTTTAGTATATTCACGTTGTGCACCACCACGTCTATTTAGAGCTAAAATATTTTCATCACCCCAGAAAGAAATCCCATTCTTGTCAGTAGTCACTCTCTATCTTCTCTCCCCCAGCCCCTGGCAGCCACCCATCTGCTCTCTCTTTATGGATTTGTCTATTCTGGACATTTCATATACACGGAATCATACAGTACATAGCCTTTTGTGTCTGACTTCTTTCATCTAGCATCACGCTTTCAAGGTTCATCCATGTTGCAGCATATGTCAGTGCTTCATACCTTTTTGTGTCTGAATAATATTCTGTTGTTTGGATAGACCACAATTTGTTTCCCTATTCACTTACTGATGGATATTGGGTGGTTTCCATCTGTTGGAAATTGAGTCCCTGTTTTCAGTTCTTTGGTGTATATACCTGGGAGTGGAATTGCTGGGTCACATGGTGGTTCTGTGTTGAACTCTAAGGAAGCCCATCCACGCATCCTGAGTCACCAGCAGCACCATGTTCCTCCCACCCCTGCCTTTACCTACATTTGACAATCCCCATCACACAATGAATAGTGGCACATGTGTGAAACACAGACTAGCTGAGAGGTGGGGCATTTAAATTGCTAGCCCCACTCACTGCTTATTCTGGGGTGGTGTGAGAAGGCATGGGCCATCAGGATGCTGTGATTGCTGCTCCCAGGAGCCAAGTCCAGGCCTTCAGGCTGTGCACGTTCTCTCGCCACTCCGCTGTTTCTCTCCTTCTGTGGGTTCTCCCAGCACTTGATCCAAGACTGGCTCCTGGGCCAAAAGGGTCATCACTTTTGACGGAGCAGCCAGTGGATCTGACTGGAAGTAGGAATCCAGAAGGACATGTTGGGTGATGTTTCTCAGAGACTGTCAGGTATCTCAGCAGCGGGTTGTCGCAGGTTAGTATGTGTTGCTGTAAACATAACAGTGATGTTTTCTTTGTCTTTTGCCTCCAGTTTCTTTCTCCTGGCTGTTTTTTTTTCTTGAATCCTATAGCTCCAAGCTGTTGATTACAAGTAGCAGTTTACAACAACTGCAGTTTTATAAACAGCAGCTTAGTTTCATTACAGCCTCTCAAGTGTAAATGCTAGTTATTGTCCTTCCTCCAAGTCTCACGCCCATCCCCAACAATGTAAATTACAAGTTGTAAAGATAATAATGTTGGGTCTGGACAGTGTGAGGAGGTGCCTCTTTCCCCAGGATAGCATCTAACATTTAAACACCCCATAATGGGCATTTCCTCATGTCTTCCACAGTAGGCTGCTGCTACAGGTGAGAAAGCAGATTTTTTTTTCTTTTTAAGTTGGAGGTCTCACTCTGTTGCCCAGGCTGGAGTGCTGTGGTACAATCACAGGTCACCGCAGCCTCGACCTCCTAGGCTCAGGCAATCCTTCTGCCTTGGCCTCTCTAGTAGCTGGATCTACAGGTGTGCACCACCATGCCCAACTACTTTTTGAATTTTTGTAGAGGTGAGGTCTTGCTATGTTGCCCAGGTTGGTCTCAAACTCCTGGGCTCAAGCAATCCTCCTGCCTTAGCCTCCTAAAGTGCTGGGATTAGTGGCATGAGCCACCATGCATGGCACAGATTATTTTTTATGTGCTCACCTCCCTATTGCTTCACTACAAGTGAAATCTTTAAGGAAATAGCTTATCAGACCTTGTGATTTCATCAACTACGGATATAAAAGATTATCAAAAGCCTTCCTTGGACTTGCCTGAGAAGGGTTTGTGGGAGGCTCAAGCACCTATGTTGCTGTCACCCTCAAAGTCCCTGTAACACAGAGAGGAAGGGTATTCTAATATTTAATCCTTATCTTACAACATAGAGAAACAGGTATGTGATGGTTTTTATCCAGGTTGGATGCTAGGGCATGGGGAAATGGAAGGCTCAGCTGGGTTGGTTATATATAACTGTGTAGGCTGCATACTGTGCAACTCCAGGGGGTGTTGCCAGCATGTGCAGGGTCCCCTGAAGTCATGCAACTTGGCCATCTGGCTGAACTCCTGTTACCAGAAGTTCCGTGTCCTGCCTTTCAGCCCAGTGTGCCTGTTCAAATAGATACTTTGTTTCTATTAAAAACTGAAAACTTTTTTTTGGAATGAACTGTGTGGTTGTTATTTTCCTATTAAAAAGCATTGAGGATGACTTAACTAAATTCTTCATTTTTACAACAACCTATTTCCAAGTTGCTATAAAGAAGCATAAGATTGTATCATGTTATAAACTCCAACTGACCCCAGCACTCTGAAGAGGAGGCATCAAGCCCATCATTTATTGGGGTGGAGGATGGATCCTGCAGGGTCTGGGAAAGGAGGGAGCTGCCCCATACCAATGGTGAGGCCTGATGGCACTTCCCTTGCATTCTCCTAGTTCATTGTCAGTCACCTATGGGATGCAGGTCTCGTTACCCAGGTAGAACAGATGAAGAAGAAAATTCTGCTGCCTGGCCCAGCAAGAGCCAGACCTCTGGCTGCTTGCTGCATTTCTGGGACTTTGAGGCCCACAAACCCGGGTTTCGTGGCTGGCATAAATGGTGTGAGGTCAGCTCTACTTCTCTTGCTGGAAGGATACCTGAGTTGTTTGGATGGATGTACTTCTTGTCCCGGGAGGGTCCAGCAAGGGGCCAATCTTTGTGAGGGCTTCCTGGGGGAAGTAGAACCATTCCAGGATGGCAAACTGCAGCCTCCTCCAGGAAGAAGTTTCCCCAGGGCCCCTGATTCCCGAAGGAACTCTTGTCACCAACCCCAGGACAGGCTCCTGGCCTGGACAGGGAGCTTCACGCCTTGTGGAAGAAAGTGTGGCCTGTTGTGGGGAGCAGTGTCTTGGAATCCATACTTTAGGAACATGGAGTAGGGGACCACAAGCCTGGCCTGGAACTGCAGAGTTGGGAGGAGATATCCATAGAATAGCAAAGGTGGCTGTTCAAGAGGCTTCGGTGTTGGCTGCTGTGTTAGTTCCTAGGGCCGCCATAACCAAGTACCACAAACTGTTGACTTAAGCAACAGGCATGTATTCTCTCCCAGTGCTGGAAATCAGAAGTCTGAAATCGAGTGTGGGTAAGACATGCCCCTCTGCCAGCTCTAGGGAAGGGTACTTCCTGCCTCTTCCTAGCTTTGGTGGCCATCAGTCCTTGATGTTCCTTGGCTTGGGGACATTTGCTCCAGTATCTGCCTCTGTGGTCACATGTGTGTCTCTGCGTCTCCACATCTGTCCTCTTAAAAAGACACTAGTCAACTTGAGTCAGAGTTCACCCTATTCCAGAACAACCTCATCTTAACCAATTATCTCTGCAACAGCCCTGTTTCCAAATAAGGTCACATTCTGAAGTTCTGGCAAGGACGTGAATTTGGGAGAGATACTATGCAATCCAGTACTGCTGATTTGGAGAACTAATTTGAAACAAGTCTGGTCTCCTTGCCCTTGTTCCACATGCTGCCCCTCCCTGAGCAGTTTGTGGGTGATGTTGGGGGCGGTGGGTATACCTGCCAAGGACACTGGTAGAGAAAACGCTGATACCTTCTGTGCTTTCTCTTCTGACAGCCCAACATTGGCCGCCTGGGCCTGCCCCACGGGCCATCTGGGGAGAAGGTGGCTGTCGTGACAGTGGATGACTGTGATACAACCATGGCGGTGCGCTTTGGAAGCTACATTGGGAACTACAGCTGCGCCGCCCAGGGCACTCAGAGTGGCTCCAAGAAGTGAGTATCCTAGGAGGAGAGGTCCTGGACATCCACACCCTCAAATGTGGGGTCACCCTGTGGTCTCCCAGGGTAGGATCCCAACACAGGCATTTTGGGCTCAGCGCCCTGGTGACCCTATTTCAGGCTGGAGTCAGAGTTCCTCCCTTGGTTGGGGCACTCTCCCTCTGACACATTAGAACCTTCTAGAATAAGTTCCTTTAGAAGTATCTGTCAAAAGAGTGGCCAGGCTGACCTCAGGGTTGTGACGGCTGGCTTGCAGACTTGGAGACTGTCCCTGGCCTTGTCTCCATGGGATCACTGGCTTTGTCCTCACCAGCACTGGACCCTGGGACTCCAAGACTCTGTTAGATGGAAGTGCCATGTCACTACTGGTCCCAGAGGTTTCTTAGGGCTCATTTTAACTCAGGGACAAAGAAATTCTGACATAGACATTTATGGCCATTCTCGTGTTTCCCTTTTTGTAACTCCAGCTTTAATGCCCAGAGCAGAGGCCCTTATGGGACTCACTTCTAAATGTGCTTTGGTGGAATATTGAATAACGGTTTTGGCGATCATGATGAGATAAACCTGATATATCCTGAGCATACGATAAGGGCCCAGGACGGTCACCTGCCTGTTTCATCCAATCCCCCACCCCCAGTGGAGGTAGTATGATGCCCTTTCACTGATAAGTAAGCTGTGCCCTAAAAAGGTCGGAGCCACTGCTTAAGGTCGCATGGCTGCCTGTGGCACAGCCAGGGCTCTAATTTTCCTTTGACCTCCCTTCAAGTTCATTCCTTTTCCCAGAGACCAGAAGAAAGTAGTCACTATTTGGCAATGACCTGTGCTGCCTGTGCTCCACAGCCTGTTTAGGTGTGGACTGGCCCTAGAGGCGGACTGGACTCAGTAAGTGGTCACTGGTTAACCCAAAACATCTGGTTTGTCAGGACATAATGCAAGTATGAGGAAATTGAAGCTCAGAGAGGCATGAAGAGCCAGTGGTGGCACCAGAAGCAGGGTCCTTTTATTCTGGCCTTCTGCTTACCCACCTCTTAACTCCTGCCTGCTCGATGACTGACGTGTTTTTGGCAGCAGAGGCTACGGGGATGAAACCACAGAACCTGGCCCTAGTGGCCACCTCTTGCTACCTGGATGCCACAGAGGATGGATTTATCTCCCTAGGTCCCTGGATCTGACGGGCCCTCTGCTCCTGGGGGGTGTCCCCAACCTGCCGGAAGACTTCCCAGTGCACAACCGGCAGTTTGTGGGCTGCATGCGGAACCTGTCAGTTGATGGCAAAAATGTGGACATGGCTGGATTCATCGCCAACAATGGCACCAGGGCAGGTATGGGCAGCCACCAGCATGTTGGGGCTGTCATCGTGGGCATGGCTGGACACCGACTACCAAGTGAGAGAGAGCCATTTGCACGTCTCTGGGGAGGTGTCTTTTCCCCAGAAATGGGTGTCCCCAGCTATAGGCACCTCCTGGGCGTACCTGCTCTTGAGGTCTGTGGGTTCTACAGCCTGGGGTTACCAGGATGCTGCTGAGCCAGCCAGCCAACCCAGGGGTACACACAATCCTAAGATCTTGTGCATGTTACCTAGTAACTGGGCCACCTGCTGCGGTAGCCTGGAGCCCTGGAGTTTCCAGCTGTGGGCAGTGTGTTCAGCACCATCTCAGTTCTTGTATCCTCATGGCTGCCAGCAGCTTTCAGGCCTGACCTGACTCCTGTCTGGGCCACTTTCCAGTCTGTCCTGTTTCCCACACCAAACCTGCATGCATGCACAAAGCCAGGATGTCTCCTCCAAGGTAGGCTCTGCTGTGTGCTCCCCTTGCCAGGCTGTGCTGCTCAGAGGAACTTCTGTGATGGGATATGGTGTCAGAATGGGGGCACCTGCGTGAACAGGTGGAACACGTATCTGTGTGAGTGCCCACTCCGATTTGGCGGGAAGAACTGTGAGCAAGGTGAGTACCTGGTGTTGTCTATCCCCCCAACCACAGCGGCCTGGAGGCATTGCTCCTGGATGTTGGGGTGCCTGGGAGCTCTCGTGAGGGGGCTGCACATCGGGGCTGGCAGCCTCTGGCGGCGTGCCGAGTTACTGTGGACTCACACTGTTCTCTTTCACACTGTCCTCAGCAGAGCCCCTGCTCCTGTCCCTGGGCTCCCCAACCCTGCAGATGTAGGGCAGGATGGGTAGGCTGGGCTGGCAGGGCCCATCCCAGCACCCCTGTCCATGGATCCCAGAGATCCTGAGGCTCTTCCCTCTGCCTCCTGTCCAGCCTGACAGCCCCTTGCCATGCCTGGCCATGCCTGGGAGCCTGCATGATCACATGCCTTCATTGCACTTCCTAGGAAGGTGGCATGTGTCACAGGGTGAGCTTCCACAGAGCCCATGGCTGCTGGCCTCAGAGGGCTGTATGTGGTCTAGATGGAAGTCTCAAATTGGCCTTTGTGTTAAAATGAAAAAGGCCCAGGACCAGCCTCCCTGGGCCCATCTCCCTCCCTTACAACTGAAAAAGATTCTCAGGGCTCACCTGATTTTGGGACACACCTGAGGTCCTGGGCCTGTGTCCGCAGCCATGCCCCACCCCCAGCGCTTTAGCGGCGAGAGTGTCGTGTCCTGGAGCGACCTGGACATCACCATCTCTGTGCCCTGGTACCTGGGGCTCATGTTCCGGACCCGGAAGGAGGATGGCGTGCTGATGGAGGCCACTGCCGGGCTGTCCTCCAGGCTTCATCTCCAGGTGAGTAGGACCCCGCACCACCTGGGGCACCTGCAGGGCAGGCAGACACGGGAGTGAGGGACCTAGGTGCTGGCTTCCTGGTGCATGCTTGGAGAGCACCTGCCACTCGCCCCTCCTCTTCCCATGCCTACCCCTTGGGCTTTCCAAGGGGAATGAAGGGAAACGTGAGCGGCTTTCTCAAGTGGCAGCACAATTGCTCCATTCATGATGGTAAAAGCCCAGGGATAATAGTGTGTGGCTGTGGATTCCCAGCGGGGGTTCCTTTCCAGCCTTTTCTTTCCTCTGGGAGATGGAGCGAGTAAACGTGGGGTCGGGCAGGCCCAGCAGCCCTGTTGAGTTCAGCCAAGGTATGTCTTAGCAGATCCAGTCTCCTTCTAACCCGAGGATGTGGCCTTTTTTCTGGCTAGTTGCATGGGCATTTCAGAGACGAGGGAGGTGGTGAGCATTCAGGTGGAAATGGCAGGCCTCCATCAGTTAAAGCTGTGCCCGGATGGTGGCTGGCACCTGCACCACTGTCTGCTGTCTCTGGGGGCTTGCCTTGGCACAGAGATTCCCAAAGACCCACTATGTTGCTGTACGCATGTGTTCTATCTTTTTGGTCTTTCCTGTTTTGTTTATTTAAAACACTGGATACAAGTTTCTAAAAACTTTTACAAGGTTTTATCAATGCGCTCTATTCTCTGGTTCTTTGTGTCACAGTGTCCACTCACTTCTCCCAAGCGCTAGAAACACTTCACTGGAGGAACAGCTACAAGTTTCTTAAATTTGGAAAAGGCCAGGTCTTCTTTCATTGGGTTGCCCTTGTGCCTCTGTCTCTGCGGGAGGGGAGGGGGAGGAATGTTGCCCCTACCCTCAGCCTGGAGTTTAGAGAGATTTTAAATGCTCTGGAGACTGTTCTACCTGGCAGCCTTGGGGATTCCCCTTGTCCACAGCACAGGCCCACAGCTCATCCTCGTTCCCAGGCCGTTTCCATCTGCAGTGTCGCAGGGACAGGCGTTCTCGAGTAAACCCTGTGGCCTTGACCCCATTGGAGCAGAGTTAAGATCTGAAAACTCCCTGTCATGGGAGTATCCTGAGGGAATCAGCAGTGGCTGTGGGAGCCATCTTGATTTGAAGTCATTCTGTAACTAGGTTATTCTTTTCTTTCTTCTAGGCTTTTTTCCCAAGTATGTATACCTGTGTACATGCCATGTATGTCTTCATGGGTCTGCAAGTGTGTGGGCATGTCTGTGTATGTTTGCATGTGTACACATCAGTGTGTCTGTGTGTTTGCATGTCTCTGTGTGTGCGTGTATATTTGCCTGTGTCTCTGTGTACATACATTCATGAATATCTGTATGTGTGTGTCTGTGTGCTTGTCATTGCCTGCGTGTGTCTGTATGTGCATATGTGCATGTCTGTATGCATGTGTCTGTGTGTACATGCCTTCATGTATGTCTGTATGCGTGTGTGTATGTATGTATGTGTGCATGTGTGTGATAAGACCCAGGTGCACCTGGTCTCAGAGTGGCACTGACTCCCTTCATTATCTCCAATCAGATACATTATCTCCAACCAGAGTCAGCCTGAGCACCCCCCACCACCCCACCGCCATTACACAGAGCTGCTTGCTGTCCTTAGATAAGCCTCCTCTCTTGGCTTGGGTCTGGGCTACATTGGAACATATGGCCCCATCGTCCCAGGATAACCCTCCTCAGGTGTAATGGCTCCTGCTGTCAGGAAGTTCTTCCTAAAGCTTGCTCTAGGCCCATCTACTGTCAGCTGCATGTCCCAGGGAACTGTGTCTCGCTTCCTTCACTCCCTTGGGCCCTGGGACTTTCTGTTCTGCCCAACTCAGAGTGAATGGTCAGAGGTGGTCAGAAGTGAGATGGATCTCATGGAATATCTTCTGAAAGGTCTCCTTCCACACAGGGGAAACTGAGGCCTAGAAACACTGCACTCCAGGCTCCATGGTTTATTCATTTCCCTGGTTCCTGGGACAGCCACAAGCACTTCTTCCATCACCTGTGGACAGACATCTGGAAACACTTAATGTGTGGCAGATATTGGCCTAAGAGATAGAGGGAGTGGACAGAGGGACTGCCCAGCATATACTGTACCCCACTGTAAACTCCCTATCAGAGATCAGCGGGGACAGGACCCAGAGGCACCCTCATTGGTCTGGCAGGGTGCACACCCTCAATAGGTCAGTTAGCACAGGGCCTGAGTCGGTGGGACGGGGGCAAGAGGGGGTCCAGCCCAGACAGGAAGCCTCCTTCCTCACGTCACAGCTTAGGAGCATTTTCCAGCACGGACTCATTTGGATCATATGGAAGCTGCAGCGTGTGCATCAGGGCTAATTACAGCTGTCATTGTGTTTCCCTTATTAACTTACAGTTTCATAAGTTTACCAGGTGGTCCTGGAAGCTCACACAGGGCCAAAACTTGGCAAGCACATTTCTGCCCGGGGATGGTATTTTTCTCTATGGTCGTTTCACTGTTGGAACAGATCAAATTGGCTGTTTTCAATTCAGGTGATGAATTAGAGCTCATGAGTTGTCATTTGGCAGTGGGGTCTCTATAGGAAAAAAGTACGCTTTCAGTAGGAACAGCACTGAAAGCCACAAACTCCCATATTGCTTGAGTAATTACATCATGGGTAACCCATCTAAAAATTAAGGCTTTTTTTTTTTTTTTTTTTTGGCCGGCTTCTACAGCCAGCCCTCCCTGTGGAAGTCTGAGTTGCAGGAGTGGTGGCCCTGAAGGGATCCTACAAACCCCAGTGGACACCTAGAAGGCCCCCCAGGGCAGTTCCCAGAGGCTGGTCAACCAGGATTATAGGAAGGCTTGCTCTGGGTGATTCCTACTTGACATATTAAATTGCAGAGCCTGTGAGTTCTGTAGTACAGGGTCGGGTGTTCCTGAAAGTCCCCCAAGGTGGGCCAAACAAGGCTGCATTATCATCCAACAGCCCAAACAATTTGGCTAATTGCTCTCAGGCACCCTAATGCACTGCATTGTCAAGTAGGATATCCTTGCTATTGTTGAACGCCTGTCTGAAATCTTGACACACCTAAGGTGGGGGCAGTTACTGTCATAAATCCTGGGGTTCATTATAGACACCATTTTTTTTGTAGACACAATGTCACTTTGTCGATCTGCTTGCTCTGGAGTTTTGATAGAAAGAGAACGGCAAGGGAAATTAAAGAGTTTACTTAAACTTCTGTAGAACAAAAGCAAACAATGTTAAAAAGGTGGAAAAATTATCTTTTTAAATTGACTATCAATGGGCATCAAAAATCAAAATACATCATTAGTTGTATTACCTTTACAATCAGTTAAAAAAATGTTTTCTGTTTTCCATCATGAGTTTATCTTACACCTGTGGGGAATTCAGAAGTATATTTCTGAATTAGCAGGCATGTGACATTTTCTAGTAACTCATTTTGGTATTGTTTCCAGTATAATTGCAGGTGAGAGAACATACACTGTGTAGTTTCAGATCTTAGACCTTGAGACTTGCTTTACAGCTCAGATTTTTGTGAATATCCCATATGTACCTGAAAAGAATGCATGCTCTACAGTTGTTACACATAGTATTCTATGTACAGTGTTATGCATAGTGTTCTCTCTCTCTATATATATCAAGTGAGTAAAATCTGTTAACTGGAGTGTTCAAATGTTCGATATCATTGTTGATTTTTTTGTCTTTTTATCTTCTCAGTGACTGAGAGAAGTGAGTTACAAAACTCCGATTGTGATTGTAGATTTATCTATTTCTTCTCTTATACTTTGTTGGTTTTTATTTTATAGATTTTGAGGCTATGTTAGTCGGTGCATTCAGGTTTAAAATTGTTGTATCCTCCTAGCAAATAGACTCTGTTATCATTATGAAAATCCTTGTTATCTCTAGTAATGATTTTTGCCTTAGAATCTACTTTGTCTCATATTAAGATAGCAACATTGTTTTTCTTTTGGTTGGTGTTTACATGATATATCTTTTTCTATCCTTTTACTTTCATCATTTTCTATATCCTTGCATTTCAGGTGAGTCTCTTTTAAGTGGTGTGTTAATCGGTTTTTTAAAAAATGCAATCTGTCTTTTAATTGAGGTTACTTTTAAATATGAGTATCTTAGGCTGGTTACAATCTTGTTTTCTGATATTTTTTGCATGCATTTTAACATGATAGCTTTACCCTTATCTCATGACATGTAAAACTTACACCCAGAAATTAGAGTCTAAGGACACCTGTATCTGTTTCCTTGAAAGTTTTGTGATTCCCATTGTTCCATTCAAGTCTAAATCTGATGATTCTATTGTTTGGATTCCCCTTGGGTCTCTTTTCATTCTTCCTTGCTTCTCCTGTTTTTCAAGCATACTGCTGCCTCCTCATATACTCGGTTATTTTTTACTGAGTTCTAGACATTGTATTGAAAAACTAGAGAGAATTTTAAACCAGTATGCACTGTCCTTATCTTCCACCCTTACTTGTAGCAACCAGCCAGGAACACTTGCCATCCCAGACCCTTTAATGCAGCTACAGGTTGAGGTGGGTTTCCAGTCCTCCCAGAACTAGCCTGTTTCTTGTTTACTTTTAGTGTATAGCCCTTCAGAGACCCTACCCTTGGCAGGCCCTGAACTCATTTTTGATCCCCCAGCCCCATGAGCCTAGAAGACTTTGCTCAGTTTTTCAGCCTCATCATGTCTTCCAGGACCATAACAGCCACGGGGAAAATAAACTCTGTGCTCACTTGTACAGATTTCCGTTTTCTCCCTGGTCAGGTCCCTGAAACTCTCTTTGGCCTTGAATCACTCCAGTGCCTTCAAAAAGGTGTTCATCAATATTTTGTCTAATTTTTATAGGTATTTCCAAGAGGAGAGTTGGTACAAATTACCCAGTCCTTCTTTAGGGGGACTAAGATTTTGAGATTGCTGTGCTGATTTTTGTTTTTTCATCCATGTTTAAACATGGAGGACTGGATCTTATCTCATAAAGCGTAACATTTACATACAAAAATAAGTGCCCAATAGTCTCCTAAATCAGTGGTGGATCCCAACACTTAAAAGTCTAACGGGGCTTGTTTTCAGTCCTTACCCTTGGTCTTTGTCAAACATTTGATACTTTTTATCATAAAATAAAGCATACAACTCTGTTGAGTGTTAAAGGCAAAACAACAAATTCCAACTTTGCCTAATTTTTCAACCCACCTTTGATCCGATGCCACATTGTAAGTCCATCTACATGGCTTCCTTACTTACGTGACTGCAGCGTGTTTTCTCTTTCATTGTCATTGTACCAATCAGTTGGTGTGCCTCTCCCTGCTACAGATCCTGAACAACTACGTCCAGTTTGAGGTGTCCCATGGCCCCTCTGAAGTGGCATCCATGAGGCTGTCCAGGTTGCGGGTGACTGACGGGCAGTGGCACCACCTGCTGATAGAACTGAAGAGTGCCAAGGAGGGCAAGGACATCAAGTACCTGGCGGTCATGACCTTGGACTATGGGATGGACCAGGTGAGTAGGCTCTTGCACCCTTCCTCAGTCCTGTCACAATGCAGAATGACCCCTGATATGCCAGGACCTGCCAGAGACTGTGGATTTGAGGAAGTATTTTCTGAGTCCCAGAATTTGGGACTTACATCCCACCTTATGCTGAGGTCACTGGTGTCTGTGTGTTATCCCCCATTCAGATGGCTTGCTCCTATAGGCAGGAACTGGGCTTTGTCTGGCTGTGTTTCCCATCATGGTACCATCGGCGCCTTCAGCAGTGGTTTCTTTTAGCAAAGTTGCCTTGAGCAAAAACTGTATGCTTGGCACTGTGCTTTTGGGGCACAGAGACAAAAATATAAGGACCTATACCCTCAGAGTGTGGAGGGTAGTGAAACCTGGGGAGTAGTGAGACCCAGTTCCCGGAGTGCTGTGGGACACCAGGGAGGCACACCTGTCCCAGGCAGGCAGGTGGCACTGTCCCAGGCAGAGTGCATCAGAACACTTGCTGGACCAAACTGGATTTCCACAGTTTGTAGTCAGGTAACACAAGACATTTTTTATGAGATGCCCACACACTTAAGGGGCTACTTGTGATTCCCAAGAGCTTTTAGTGCCGAGGATCATCTTACACCATAGCTCTGAGAATAAATAGATGCTGTGTTCCAGGTACCTGCCTTTCTGGGACTGGATATTGTCTGGGACTCTCTCAGGTTCCCACAGTGTTAACAAATGGACGTATTTCCATTTGCTGTAATCTTCCTGGTTCACCAAGCTCTTTGTCACCAAACTGGTTTAGTAGTGTGCCTATGATTGATGTGGGAGACTTGCCCGTGATCCTCCTGCTGACTACCTCAGCTGGGCTGGGACGTGCATGCCAGTCTCTGGCCGGGTCCCTTTGCCTTGCCTGTCACATGGAAGCCATGCCTGGCCCTGCTCTCTTTTTGGCTACCCAGATGTCCTCAGGCTCTGGGAGGTTTGTTAAAGCGACTGTTCTAGCCGTCTAGCATGTTCTTCCCAGCTGGAAGATGTTTCTAGAATGGTGACTGTAACCCCCAGAGCCCCTCCCTCTTTTTCTGCACAGAACACAGTGCAGATCGGGAACCAGCTCCCCGGGCTGAAGATGAGAAGCATTGTTGTCGGGGGCGTGTCTGAAGACAAGGTCTCCGTGCGCCACGGGTTCCGGGGCTGCATGCAGGTATGGCAGTGGGGAGCCTGCCCCTGCGGGTGGCTGGGTGGCTGCTAGCACCATAGTTGGTTCCATCAGTCAACCTGTTAGTTTTCAATAAATGGATAATTTGTCTGATAGGCATCCCCACCTTAATAACTCCCGTTTCCTCCTCAGACCTATCCTCTCCCATGGTTCCCCTCAGTGTCGGGGGTCCCTAGGTCCCCCACACCCTCTGCTGCCGTGCCACAGTGGGGCACCTGCCCCCTGCCTTCATGATGTAGGTTCAGGAATTCAGCCCCTCGCTGCGCCCCCACCTGGGCCAACCCCAAACACCACCCAAATGGGTCCTGTGTTTGTCCCCGGACCAGGTATTCTAGCAGCAGCCAAAAGAGCTGTTCACAGAGCTCACTCATAGCCCTCTGGGGAATACACTTCTCATGGCCCACCCCACACCCCAGGCAGTCAGGCTGGCCTCGCCCACCTCTGTGCTGCCCTCCAGCCAATAGGCTATGGGGGTGAGAGAAGCAGCTCACCCGTCCCAGCTCTGTAGATAGATGAGGTGTCATGTAAAACAAGGGACTGAAGAAGTCTTGGGGTTCTTCTAACCCCCATTCACCTTTCCGGGCTCCTCTACCCTCAGTGCCCTGAGACTGAGTCCGGCTGCTTTTTGTTTAACACAGGGAGTGAGGATGGGGGAAACGTCTACCAACATCGCCACCCTGAACATGAATGATGCCCTCAAGGTCAAGGTGAAGGATGGCTGTGATATAGAAGACCCCTGTGCCTCGAACCCCTGCCCTCAGCACAGCCACTGCCACGACACCTGGGACAGCTATTCTTGCATCTGTCACAAAGGTAGGACCCTCCTTCCTCCTTCCATCAGTGGTGGGCAATGCCTTTGGTGGCTAAATTACAGGGAGGGGTGCTAAGTGTGGTCATGAGCTTCCCCGACCGGCTCTCTGTGGGCTTTTGGAGTGCTGAGCTTTATTTTATGAGTAGCCCCTTGCTTCTTAAAATGGATTCCTGTGCCTCTTATTTGGGGCATAGGGAACGTTCTAGACTTTATCTTCATGGCACACAATGAGATTAGTGAAAGAATTTGTGAAAAGACACATTTTAAAAATCCTATATTTAGGGATCACCCTGGAATTTTTTGAGGTGCTTAAGTCATCCTCTGCTGGTGCCTGTGCCCTGTGTATCCTGGGGCAGAGGGCCAGGAACCCTGCCCCACGGTTTCCACCCTCCCCAGGGCATCCTAAGAAGGCTCTCCTCTCTGTATTGCCAAGTGTAACCCACATAAAGTTTGTGTTTCCTGTGACTTCAAGGCACCCCTCCTCTTCTCTCTGCTTAGTAGGGGAAAGTTAGGTCTTGTGACAGTTGCTTGAGGTCCACGCAGAGGGGTGGACTGATTCTGGGTGGAGGTAATGCTGGCCCTGTCCCCACAGGGTACTTTGGAAGAAAGTGTGTGGATGCCTGTCTCCTGAACCCCTGTGAGCACGTGGCGACCTGTGTGCGCTCCCCCGCCTCCCCACGGGGCTACGCATGTGTGTGCGGGGCCAGCCACTATGGACAGTACTGCGAGAACAAGTAAGAGACGCCCTTTGACCTCCTCGCTCTTTCGAAGTCCATTTAGCTACTTTTCCTCTTGAGTTATTTTCTTCTCTTTGTTATTTTGACCCAAAGATACACATAATTCTGGATAATAGAAACATTTTTTTTTTCAAATTTGGCATGGAATAAACGAGAATCAAATTGGATGTCTCAAACATACCCCCTTGAGTTGTGTTTCCACCCCAGAAACACAGTAGGACTCACATTCGTCTGGAGTCCCCGCCATGCCCACAGCAAACAGGCACTGTGAGGTATAAGAAGACTGGTATAATTCATAGAGGATATTTTCTCCCTTGAGTCTGTGGGGTTGAAATCGTCTCTGACGTGTATGAAAATCCTGGTGGAGTTAGGGTCAGGAGCAGTGTGCTCTCTGGCCTTCTGGAGAGCTATTTGCAGAGGACAGGGTTCGCTGAATACAGGGATTGCTGAGTACAAAGATCGCTAGGCTCAGGTGTATAATCATCACAGGTGAGTCACTTTTTCCAAGGTGGAGCCGCTTGGTTCTTCACAGACCAAAACTCGGACCCCTTTGGAGGTGATGCATTTGTGGCCCCTTGTCCTCAGTTGCTGACAGCCATCCTGGTGCAGGGGCCCCATCTCATAGTAGGGACTCCTTGCTCTGATCTCTGTCTACCTGAGCCTAGATCCTGGAAATGGGAAGCAGCCCAGATGTTGGCAAGATGTGATCCATGGGAGAGCCCAGAGGAGGTGCCTTGGGGGAATGCAAAGGGTGACTGGGGCCAGGGGGCTCAAGGGGGAGGGCATTCCAGGGAGCAGAAGCAGAGCTTCTGAGGAGCTGGAGAGGAGCAAAAATGAATGAGACTGGTCTAAAGAACTCAGAGGGTCAGTCCAGGGAGGCAGAGAGGCCTAGGGCTGAGGACAGGTCTGCAAGCCAGGAACAAGAGCTCAGCTTTGTGGAGGCCAGAGATGCCCAGCAGAAAAGTGACAGGACTGGTCTGCGTCTTAGAGAGCCCCCGGCTGCTGCATGGAGTGCAGTTTGTAGTAGGCAGGAGAAGAGATGCTGAGAGGCTCATTCAGTGTCCGTGAGGCCTGGTGCTACAGACACCCCTGGGGACCCCATGCTGCAAACACCCATAAATACCAGATTGGAACTTCTGGGGCTTAGGAACTCTGGCCTAGTTGTTTTTGTGTCCCTGATTCGTACATATTTGGTAGTTAATAATTGCTTGCCAGGTGAGTAAGTACAAGAGGTTGGCAGCGGGGTGGAGGGAAATCCATGAGCCAGGATGGGAAATGCAGGAGCCTACAGGACATTTTGTGGCAGAATACCACAGGAAGGTGGGCCTGTAGGTAACACTTCAGGTGCAGTCTACAGGTTGGGTGGGTTGTGCACAGCAACAGCCAGTGGCTTGGAGGGAGGGGCCTGACTTCATCGCTGCTGACCTCATTGTTGCTGGTCTTCAGTGTCTGCTGTGGCTCTGCCAGGGGAGGCTCAGGGTTCAGCTTGATCGAGGCTGCTGTGTCAGGTGTGTAGTTGCATGTTGCTAACATGAGATGCATGTCACACTGTAGAAAGGCTGCCCAGCACATCTGTGGGGACAGTAGCCAGCACTAACCCAGAGGTCCTGGGGAATTAAACATGCTACAGCATCCCATGTTCAGGAACTTCCCACCGGGCATCTCATGCTGGCATTCACCCAGGTCCCCGGGAGAAGTTGCCCAGGGCAGGCGAGCTCTGTCTGCATATGTGAGGCTGGGCCATGAAAGGCCAGCCTGGCAGCGGGGTTAGTTGGCATTGAGCCCCCATGAGCCAGGAGCCACGTGCCACCCCCACCACACTAAGAGCAGCTATGTCATGCTGATCCATGAGTTGGGGGGGTGGAGTGCGGTGAGGTTGGGAGCCAGTAGGGGGAAAACTGAGGCCACATGACGTGGAAGGGAGGTGCCCAGAGCCTGGCCCAGCCAAGCCTCCTGGGCAGCCAGCCGTCTCCGTGCTGCCAGCAGACTTCTTCTCATTCCACAAAGCACAGTTACGTAATCATCCATCTGCCACCTTATTTTCCCAACAGAATTGACCTTCCGTGCCCCAAAGGCTGGTGGGGAAACCCTGTGTGCGGACCCTGCCACTGTGCTGTTGGCAAAGGCTTCGATCCTGATTGTAATAAGACCAATGGCCAGTGCCAGTGCAAGGTGAGGCCCCGCAGGGGACAGTCAGAAATGTGTTCCCAAACTGAGCACACACGTGTACAGACATACACCCGCACAGCTACGCATACCCCTACCCACACACGCTTGCACACACACACTTAGCTGTACATACTCACATGCGTACGCTTTTGTGTACAAATGTGCTTTTAGATTTCCTTGCTGCTCTGTGAACACACTGGGGCTGCTTTTCATGGGTAAGCTGGGTCAGCCACACAGTGACTGAGAATCCTTAGGCTATCACCCTCTGTTACAGAAAGTCCAGCAGTTTCCATGAGGGCTGGCTTATCTTCAGTGCTCAGTCCTAACCCATAAACAGCACAGAGCTCACATCTCGTATTCTCTCGCTATGCGTGAGTGGTCTCAGTCCAGATTCTAGGAAACCCCATCCCTTTGCGCTGTTGGAGCCCATCATCACCGTCAGAATCATCGTGTCCATAACTGCCATGGAGCTGCTATGACTTGAAACCCAAACAGAAGGTCTGATGTGACAGCAGCCTTGGCGAGGGGTGTGAGCTGTCGTGCAGATACAGCCTACCCACCCCAGGAGGGAAGTTGTCACCATGATGTCCTCAGATGCTTCCCCATGATGTCAGTAGTGGTCCTAGTGCTCCACAGTGGTTCTGACAACAGCATAGGACCTGTGCCCTGAAATGTGCAAATGAAAATTAAAACGGCATCCTGGGGCCAGTGTTGGGCCCACACATGTAACCTGATGGTGTCTGTAGCATCATTGGGTGGCAGGGGAGGAAGGGATGTGGGGAGTATATTTGGAGGAAATTTGCCTGTTTTTTTTTTTTCTCCAAGTTATAGAAAATTCAAGAAAGAATTGAAAAAGTCCTAGTCACCCCATCTCACCTTGACTGCTAATGTTTTAGCAGCTCTTTCCAGGGTTTCCGCTTGCCACAGTTTTATACACAGTAGGGATCCCTGCTTGTCACAAAAGCCTGAATGTTGCTCATAAGTCTGCCCAGCTTGTGGCCTGCCCATTTCCCAGAGGGGAGGCCAAGTGACCAGTCAAGGGTGATATGGCCAGTCAGCAGCAAGAGTGGGCATAAAGCCAGGACTTTCTGAAGCCGAAACACAAGCTCTTCTTTTTCTTTTTTTCTTTTGAGTTGGGATCTTACTTAGTCACCTAGGCTGGAGTGCAATAGCACAATCGTGGCCCACCACAGCCTTGACTTTCTGGGCTCAGGTGATTCTTCAACCTCAGCCTCCTGAGTAGCTGAGACTACAGGGGCATGCCACCATGGCTGTCTAATTTTTTGTGGAGATGAGTTCTTACTATGTTGCCCAGACTGGTCTCGAACTTCTGGGCTCAAGCAATCCTCCTGCTGTGGCCTCCCAAAATGCTGAGATTATGGGCGTGAGCCACCGTACCTGGCCCTGAAGCACAAACTCTTGACCGTCACCTTGACCTTCCCACTGGGGGACATTCAGGTGGTTTCTAATTTTTCACAACTTAAAAAAAAAGGCTCAAGAGCCATCCTCATTTGAATCTCTGATTCTTTCTGGGACAGATATGGAAGTGCCCACCATAACGATTTGCTAAGAAACAGGGGAGGGTGCTTACCAGGAGAACAGCCCCTTATGGGTCTGATATTGTGGAGACCTTGTCTCAGGCAAGAAAGATGGGCAGAGGGTGGCAATGAGAGCACAGGTAGGGCTGTTGGCCAACGTGCACATGCTTGGGAGTCTTGGCATGGCTCAGGAAACACCCTGCAAGGTGGGACCTCCCACCAGCCTCTAAGTCATGGGCGTTGCTTCTGCTTCTGCAGGAGAATTATTACAAGCCCCCGGCCCAGGATGCCTGCCTGCCCTGCAACTGCTTCCCTCATGGCTCCCACAGTCGCACTTGTGACATGGACACCGGACAGTGCACCTGCAAGCCCGGTGTCATTGGCCGCCAGTGCAACCGCTGTGACAACCCTTTTGCTGAGGTCACCACTCTTGGCTGCGAAGGTCTGTGTTGTCACTTGAACCCCTTCAGGTCACACGACAGGGGCAGGCTTCTGGGCTGGTGTGGCAGGGTGGGGTGGGTGGGGATGTGTCTGGTACATGTGCGTATGGATGTTTGGGGAACCCTGGGCAGCCTCGTGTTGTGTGTTCTCTTGACCTTTGGGAACCTGGCCCTTCATGAAGGATGGGGTCTGAACCTCTCCAGTTCTAACACCAATCGTGGAGGGGAAGACATGAGGGTTCAGTTCTCGGTGAGGCAGGGCCTCCTGCAGTGAGGCACATTGAGAGAGTGGTGCACATTTGTGGTTGAGGGCACCATGTACTGTGCTGAGTGATCTTCTCTCCTCTGTACCCCAGTGATCTACAACGGGTGTCCCAGAGCATTCGAGGCCGGCATCTGGTGGCCGCAGACCAAGTTCGGACAGCCAGCAGCAGTGCCATGCCCCAAGGGATCCATGGGTAAGTTATTGTGGCCCATGTCATCCACGGGCAGGAAATTGGACTGAGGCACATATTCTCGCAGGAGAGCCAGCTGAGGCATCAGAACTGTGAAATGTTCCATGTTGAAGAAATGTCTTTAGGCAAAGCATTGGACAGCAGCAAGATCACTTTTTCCTTAGTAGTAAATGACAAGACACATTAAAGGTATAACAGAAACATAATTAACAGAATGTAGGGATGCCCGCCAGTCAGGCCTGACCCACTTCCTGGCTCTGGCACTCTGGCTGAGGGACTTGCACTGGTGTCTCTCTGTGAAATGGGCACAGTAGCAGTGTCCATGCTGTGAGAGTATTGGGGAGTCCATTGGGGTACACAGGAAGGCTCAGCCCCAGGCAGCTTCCTGGTGCATGTGGAAATCGTGGATACCCAGCAAATGACATAGCTGATTTCTTTTCTCATGGACTAGCTCAGGTGTTCACTGGGTACCCATGAGGCCTGGCAGTAAGTGTCAGAGCAGCATTGGACGTGACCCTGGGATGAAAGAAGGGTGCTGTGTTGGCCTCATGGCCACGTGGGGTTCTCACCACCATACAGTGCTCTGGGTTTGAGCACATTTGAATTGGGGAGGTTGAATAAATATGCGTTGATCAGCAGTTTGAATTTGGGGTCCTCCAAATCCATTCTCATTCCCTAGGAAATGCCATTCGACACTGCAGTGGGGAGAAGGGTTGGCTGCCCCCAGAGCTCTTTAACTGCACCACTGTCTCCTTCATGGACCTCAGAGTGGTGGTAGGTTGGTGCCTCAGGGATATGTGTTTGGTGGGACACATACACATGAGTGAGTGTGTGCGTGCGTTGTGTGTGTGTGTGTGTGTGTGTGTGTGTATGTGTGCGTAGGGTGGGGCTCCCATCTGGGGAGTACTGGGACGGCTGGAATGGCATGGACACTGACCCCACAGGTCAGTGGCCTGGAGCCAGGCTGGTTTCCATGATTCACATGTGCATTTCTCACCCCAGAGGACCCGGCTCTGCATCCTGTGTTCTGTTCAACTCCCTTTGCCCTCTGATCCTGCCTCTTTTAGTGACATTTATTCTCTTGCATTTCCTGCTTGGTGTCTTTCTCCAAGCCCTCTTTGGCCTTACAGACACTCTTATTTTCATGCTATAAGTATCGGCTGGAGTTTGTTTCTGGGTTTCTAGATTTTTTTATTTTTTTGAGTTGGGGTCACACTGTCACCCTGACTGGAGTGTAGTGACACATTGACAGCTCACTGCAGACTTTACCTCCTGGGCTCAGGTGATCATTCTGCCTCAGCCTTCTGAGTAGCTGAGACTTACAGGTACACCACCATCCCTGGCTAATTTTTTTTTTTTTTGTAGAAATGAGGTCTTGCTATGTTACCCAGGCTGGTCTAAAACTTCTGGGCTCAAGCAATCCTCTCACCTCGGCCTCCCAACAGTGCTGGGATTGTAGGCATGAGCCCCTGCAACCAGCTGCTTCTGCATTTTTTAAGATCCTTTCTGACTAGGAATCTTCCACCAGAAGGCAGTGAATTTCTGGATAACAGGAGGGGCTGAAAGCAACCGAAGTACATTCACCAACATCAACTGCTTCCCTTGTTCCAGAACGAGAAGCTGAGCCGTAACGAGACTCAGGTGGATGGCGACGGGGCCTTGCGACTGGTGCGGGCTCTGCGCAATGCCACACGGCACACAGATGCGCTCTTTGGCAATGACGTGCGCACGGCCTACCAGCTGCTGGGCCACATCCTGCAGCATGAGAGCCACCAGCAGGGCTTCGACCTGGCGGCCACACGGGACGCTGACTTCCATGAGGTAGAAGGGTAGCAGCCTGCTCGGGAACGCCTCTGGGTGGGAGCTGTGGGGTCAGGTACCCTGGAGAGGTTGGGCGTCACCCTCAACTTGTGGAAGACCATTGTGCCCAGGATCACCAACGCTTCATTCTTCAAATGTGAGCTCCAGCCAGTTTGGTGACTTGCTAAACTGATGCCAAGTGTGAAAGGGGTGTTTTGGCAAGTAAATGTGGCGATCACAACTCTGATGATACTCACAGTAGTGACCGCTCGCAGCTGCTTGCTTTAGTATGTGCCAGGCGGCATTCTGGGTATTTTTTTTTTGAGTTTAAGTCTCACTCTGTCACCCAGACTGGAGTGCAGTGGCCACTCCTGGCCACCGCAGCCTCGACCTGCTGGGCTCCAGCGATCCTTCAACCTTAGCCTTCCAAGTAGCTGGAACTGCAGGCGCACGCTACCACACCCGGCTAATTTTTTTTTTTTTTAATTTATTGTAGAGATGAGGTCTCGCCAAGTTGCCCAGGCGGGTCTCGAACCCATGGGCTCAGGCAATCCACTCACCTCAGCCTCCCAAAGGCGCGGGATTACAGGCTGAGCCACCGAGCCTGGCACCAGGCGGCATTCTAAGTGGCTCACCTGTATCAGCCACCTCTCCTTTTCACACAGCAGTACTTTTTTGTAGTACTATTATCTACCGTTTGACAGGTAAGGAAACTGAAGCACAGCTCGTGAGGAGTGGGGCCCAGCAGTGGGTTCCAGAGTCTCTGCTTCCAGCCATGATTCCAAGGTCCTGCTTTCAGATGTCCAGGCCTTCACCAAGACCCTCCTGTTTTGCATTAAGTCATCAGCCCCTAAGCAATGTCTGTTTAGGTCAATTGCTGAGAAGATTCATTCAGCCTGATATTCGGAAACTGCTCTTGGAAAGTTCCAAAAACCTCCTTACAGCTCCTCTCCAGGGCTCCCCATCCATGCAGAGCCCCCAGAGGACCTCCTATGGGACCATCTCATCCACAGAGAGTCCCCCAGACCCTAGGCAAGGTCCCCTCTGTATGATTTTAATCTCAGCCTCAGAGTTTGGGCCGATGGAGTCAGTTCTCCGTTTTTGACTCTTTGCAAACAGAAGTTTTCCTCTCTCCTGGTTTCTGTCTTGAGTTGTGGCCCCAAGCCCCTATACACAGCCCCACACCCTACACCACCTGCTGCCCCACTGGTTCACATAAACTCTGAGGTGCATGGAGGCAGAGCGTCGCCCCCAGAGGAACCAACCATGTGTCCGTGGGTGCCTCACTGCGTGCTCCTCTTTTCAGCCGAGGGCGTGGTGGTTGCCATCACCTGGTTTGCCTGGTGGGGCCAAGGAGTTCTAATATAATCAGGGGTATCTCTGCATGTCTTCCCCCTATTAGTGTCTCATGGTGTACATGGGGAAACCCCTGGCAGGGCTCCCCCCAGACAAAGTCCCTGGCCTTTGAAATTAAATCACCCACAGTCTCTTCTCCTGGATCCCGCCCTGGCTTGATCTTGGCAAGCAAAGGCTTTCTAGGCCTGGTTTGCTCTCTCCTGTTAGCCAGGCCTCCCAGGTGCAAGGCTGAGCACTGTCCATCTGTCTGAGCAGGATGTCGTCCACTCGGGCAGCGCCCTCCTGGCCCCGGCTACCAGGGCCTCATGGGAGCAGATCCAGCGGAGTGAGGGTGGGGCGGCACAGCTGCTGAGGCGCTTTGAGGCTTACTTCAGAAACGTGGCACGCAATGTGCGGAGGACGTACCTGCGGCCCTTCGTCATCGTCACCACCAACATGAGTAAGGACTGCCAGCCAGCGTGGGGGCAGGGCGCCCCATGGATTCACTTGGTGGGCAGAACCCTGAGACCATCTGGATTGGGTACCCCAAGCAGGCCCCCCGGGTGTGGGGTTGGTGGACTGCTGGGCCCCACTCAGCCGCTTTCTTGGAAAAGTGAGTCAGCAGCCGTGGCTTCTGACTCCTTGTCTGTAAAATGGGCCTTTGGGAAAACAATCTGTAGTAACACAGCCATTGCTCTGGGGGGACAGATTCTGGACTCAGAATCTGCCATGTGAACCAGGGGGTCCAGCAGGCCTTCCAAACCCTCTGATGTGAGACCTTCTAGAGGGTTCCACCACAGTCCAGCCCTCCCAGATAGTCAGTGTCGGATTGAAAGTTGTGGTCATTCTGAAAACAATTAGCGTTCCAGAAAACCCGGGAAGTTGTGTGCGATTGAAGGAACTGTCCCCCCAGTTCTAGCTGTCGACGTCTTTGACAAGTTCAACTTCACGGGAGCCAGAGTGCCACAGTTTGAGGACATTCACGATGAGTTCCCCAGGGAGCTGGAGTCCTTGGTCTCCTTCCCCGCCGACTTCTTCAAGCCACCTGAGAAAAAAGGTATGCCCGCTCAGAAACCCACTGCTGCCCTTTGGGGTTCCTGCTGTTCGGGGATGGTGGGCATGGCCCTCTGAGAGCATCCTGGGAGGATAAGCAAGATGAGTGGCAGCAGGACTCATTGGGGAACATGTTCCTCACTGGACATCCAGGGTGACTAGAGCATTTGCTGGCACAAGCCCTTTTGGCAGCAGCGGGTTGTTTCTTACTGGTGCTTAGGTATCGTTTAAGCATCCCTGAAATCAGAAATACTCCAAAATTGAAAATTTTTTGAGCACTGACATGACACGCAAAGGAAATGCTCATTGGAGCATGCATATAATGCAAATATTCCAAAATTGGAAAAAATTCAAAATCCAAAACACTTCTGGTCCCACGTAATTTGGATAAAGGATAATCAACCTGTAATTTATGATGAACAAACAAGAGAGCACTTAAGTTTGCATGTGAGCTAGTCTTCTTTGTGCAGTGAAAAGATGTTTCTATAAAAGATAAAAATCTTAGAATCCCCCCCCCACAAACAAACCAGAATTAAAGTCGGTTTTTTGTAGATCCACCATGCCAATTACTAAACACTTCTCAAAATAATAGGGACATGAAAAGGTAAACAATCTGTAATAGAACATTTAAAATTTGAAATGGTTTTAGTATTTAATTTAACATAATATTATTTTAAGTGTCTTAAATAAGCACTGTCAGAGAAGGTTTGCTCTGGTATGGGATCAAGCTTGGTACTGACCCCCTCTTACAAACTGTGTTTAATTTCAGATTGATGTGTGTTTTCAGCATTGTGTTGTCTGTAGGTGTTTTGTTCATAGCTATCCACAGAACTAATTGTGTGTGTTGGTGGAGGCATGGGTGTCTGTATCTCTTCGCTTCTTTGCATAGTAGAGGGCTCTGTCTCTGTGGCTGTGTCCCCATCTGTTTCTGAAATGATGCCAGGTTGTCCCTCTCTTGGGGTCTTTGAGCATCAGGAAGGGACACACAGGAACCTACTTAGCTTTAAAGCGTCCCTGCAGAAGGATCTCAGGGTACCTGGTTCCCTGCACTCCCCCAGACTACCTCTAGTCAGACCCTCTGGCCCCTAGCTCCCTTGAGCCCTGTAAGTGGCGTTGTACTCAACATAGTATTTAACCTGCCAAAATGAGTGAGCTAGCGCAGTAACACAGTATGGCAGGCACCACTGATTTCATTTCGGCTGATGAGAAGACTGTCTTTAACCTTTAACCTGTCTTTAACCCCCTGTCTTTAACCTTTTCTCTCTTCTAATATTCCTCAAACACATGACATGCCACATCATGACACCCCCTATAGCGGCATCTAGGAAGCAATTCTTCCAGGAGGGGGAGCGGCCACAGCCTCGGCCCCTTACTGTCACTCACTATCCCCCAACTCCCAAAGACCTGCTTTTTCTCACTTCTCAAGCCCTGCAGGATGACCACCTTCATCCCGACACTCTGAGCTGCTGCCTCCTTCCTCACATGGCCACCATCCCTCCAGTCTTTGCTGTGACTTTCCCCTGGGCAGTCTCTCACCCCAACCCGGTCTCCAGGCCCCTCACTTCCCCATGCTCTGACCTACCCTTGGGCCTAAGGGCACATCCTTCCCCTTGACCCATGTGAAGGTTACCTGTCCTACTGGGTGAGAGATCCCTGGGGGCAGCTGCAGTCTGGGGAAGCCTCGTCCCAGGGAGCCTCCAGAGCACATTTGCTGACTGCCTGGCTAGTTGGGACAGTGATGAGCTGGCCCAGCCATGAAAACATGAAAGTTTTAGACACAGCAATTGGTTTGGGACCAGGAGCAAACACCAAGAAGGGACAGATTCATTCTATCCTCACTAGGATAACACCTAGCCACTATTATGCAGGCCATCTACAGAACGCCTTTCAGCCTGCAGATCTGAAACTCTGTACCCACATGTATTGTTGTCAGGAGTTGTGGCAGCCCTGCTGTGACGAGGAGAATGGGGGTCTGGAGGATTGTGGACCCTGACCAACAACTAGAGCCCCCTCCCCTGCCTGATCTGAAGCCAGGGTTGTCAACCAGCCTGCATGTCACTAATCAATGCTGTCAACCAGCCTGCGTATCGCTAATCAGTGCTGTTAACCAGCCTGCTTATTGTTAACATGTGTCATTAGCCAGTTCACTGCGCCTTACAGGGTCAGAAGAAATTGAGAGCATGTGTCCACCTCAGAGGAGGTGTACCAGTTGGTCAGACAGCATTTTGTTGTATTGGTTGTCTGTTGTGAACCACAGGTCTTCCGGTGTGAAATGCTCCCATCCACCTCCATTGCATCTTGACCTACACGTGCAGGCTTGTTTCCCAGGAGGAAGATCCACCCTTTCCCCTCACCCAGGGCCCCCTCCCCATCCCTGTCCCTCCCAGCCACATCTGGCCTGCTTCCAGAACCTCAGGCCCTAATTACTCATCCCTCCTGCCTTCCCTGGTGCCTGTGTTCTGCACCCAGCATGTGCTCAGTGGGGAGTGAGGTCAGGGGACCCAGAAATCCAGAATGTACCTGGACAAGGAACAGTCAAGTTGCATTTTGTTAGTTGTTGAAAACATGGATGGCCTTGGCCTTGTGATCCTCCTGCAAGGTTACAGAAATGAGGAGGGTGGGACGGGTGCAGCTGGAGCTTCCCAGCAGCCTCTCCCTAGGTCACACGCAGAATGGAGGCCTTTTATGCAGGCCACCAAGCCCAGACCCATGAGACGACTGCCTGCCCAGCCATGCTGGGGACTGAGAGCCCACCTTCCACATAGTAAGCCCCTGTGTCATACACAAGCTGGGAAGTTCAGGTTTAAACCAGGGTCAACAGCATCCAGAGTTGTGTGCTTCAGTCAGTAGCATGTACACCCCCAAATGTGTAAATCTATTTATTAACGAGGCCTGTATGTGCCCTCTTGTGTCCTGCTGTCATATACAACTTAAAACACACCCATGCCTTATATGAAAGGAAAGCACAGGCAACTCATATTTCCTCCTGCAGGCTCTCTGTGCAGCCCTGGTGGGACCCAGGAGGGGGTGATGGCATCAGCCCACCATCTGTTCCTTTTTTTTTTTTTTAATGTGTCCAGGCATGGTGGCTCATGCCTATAATCCCAGCACTTTGGGAGGCTGAGGTCAGAGGATTGCCTGAGCACACGGGTCCAAGATCAGCCTGGGCAACTTGGTGAGACCTCATCTCTACAGTAAATTAAAAAAAAAAAAAATTAACAGGGCATGGTGGCACTTGCCTGTAGTTTCAGCTACTTGGAAGGCTGAGGCAGAAGGAGCGCCTGAACCCAACAGGTCGAGGCTGCAGTTGCCGTGAGCATGTCACTACACTCCAGCCTGGGTGACAGAGTAAGACTTCAGTTTTTAAAAAAATGTGGTCAGCTGGGCACAATGGTTCCCACCTGTAATCCCAGCACTTTGGGAGGCTGAGGCAGGAGGATTGCTTGAGCCCAGGAGTTTGAGACCAGCCTGGGCTACTTAGCAAGACCTCTCGTCTGTACAAAAAAATAAAAATAATAAGCCAGGTGTGGTGACGCACCTGTAGTCCCAGCAACTCAGGAAACTGAAGTAGAAGGATCACCTGAGCGGGAGGTTGAGGCTGCGGCAAACTGTGATTGTGCCACTGCACTTCTGCCTGGGCAACAGAGTGAGACCCCTGACTCAAAAAAAAATGTGTAGTGACATACACTTGCCCTCTTTCCATGGTCAGAGTTGAGTTCAGTGGTGGTAAATACGTTCACACTGTTATGCAGTCCATCTCCAGAAGGCCTTTCAGCCTGCAGATCTGAAACTCTGAATCCACTAAACACTAAGGCCTCTTCCCCGACCCCCGGCACCCGCCTTTCTACTTTCTGTCTCTATGAACGTGACTCCCCTACGTTCCTTATATAAGCGGAATCATGCTATATTTGTCCTTTTGTGTCTGACTTCTATCACTTAGCTTAATGTCCTCCAGCTTTACCCATGCTGTAGCATGTGTCAGCGTTTTCTTCGTGTTTCAGGCTGAATGATATTTCATTGTGTGGATAGACCACATTGTGCTATTGACTCTTTTGAGTTTATCCTCGCAAATGGAGTTTCTAAAGTGTATAGAAATTCTGTGTTTGACTTTTTGGGGCCCCATTGGACTGTTTTCCGTAGGACATCTGTTGATTTTTCAGAAGTACTTGCTCGAGTTGACAGCAATCTGGTGGGAACACAGATGTCCCTGCCCGAGTCCTCACACTGTGTTCACGTTGCAGAAGGTCCCGTGGTGAGGCCGGCTGGCCGGAGGACCACTCCGCAGATGGTGCACCTGGAGCCCAGCACTGAGAGACAGGCCCCATTCAGCAGGCGGAAGAGACACCCGGATGACCCCGGCCAGTTCGCCATTGCCCTGGTCATTGTTTACCGGACGCTGGGGCAGCTCCTGCCTGAGCACTACGACCCTGATCGCCGCAGCCTCCGGTGAGGCCTGGGCATGGGAGATGCAGGGAGGATCCATTTCCATAGCATCCTGAGACTTTCCAAGTCAAAATCCTGGTCACACTCATGTCTTTACAGTGACACTACACGATGCCCCTGGCCCAAGGACAGGGACCACTGCCCTGTGGTATCCCTCGAATGAGGCTCTGAGTCTGCCGCATGGGCACCGCCCCCTGCAACACTACACATCCTTTGCCCAGGCTCATCCCATTGTGGCTGTCAGAAACGCTCCCTTCCTCCATATGCCCCACTTGTGCCTTGATGGACCCCATCCTGTCCCCCCACACTCAGCCTGAGGCTCTCGTGGCGGTCCTGCTGCTGAACCCAGCACTAAGGCCTAATCACTCAATACTGGCTGGAAACAATTAATGTCCCCAGAGGGATCTGCATAGCCCTAATCAGAAGCAAGTGCACACCGAGGTTTTCTTTCTTTTTCAACCTTGATATCATTTTCCAGTTACTTCGAGATCATTCTTAGTGACTGGGTGATCCTCCCCTGTGAGCTATAATTATTTTGGCTTCTTTTACTGGACATTTAAGCTGTTTCTTGTGTTTCTGCCATTAGATATTATGGGCTATAACATCTTTGCGCCTGTGCCCTATTTTAAAATTTCTGATGTCCCCCTTTGACCTAGAGGTGACAGGTCTCCCTCATGTACCCCATCAGGGATTAAAAAGTGCTCTGGGATGAAAACACTGTGAGGCCCACAGGTCTGTGTTTGTGGTCTGTGATTCTGTCTCTCCTAGAAAGACATCCATCCTGTGTCCCCATCGTGTTCACACACAGGATTTAAGGGGTTGCTTCCTAATCATGCCTGTCCTTGTGCTCTGGCTTCTTGACCGCAGGCTGCCTAACAGGCCCGTCATTAATACCCCGGTGGTGAGCGCCCTGGTGTACAGCGAGGGGGCTCCGCTCCCAAGCCCTCTGGAGAGGCCCTTCATGGTGGAGTTTGCCCTGCTGGAGACAGAGGAGCGAACCAAGCCCGTCTGTGTGTTCTGGAACCACTCCCTTGCGTAAGTGTGACACCAGAAGCCCTGAGTTTTCACATGAACGCTCTGCTGAGGTAGTGTGCCTATAGGTCCTGGGGGCTCGGCGGGTGTCCCATGGGTACAGTCTATTGTTTCCCTTCTAGCCCCTTGTGGGGCAGGGAGCTTGTTCCCCCACTCTGCTTCAGGGTGTGTCAGAGCCTCTCCCACATACCCACACATACATGCACACAAATGTGCACATGAAGACACAGACCTGCAGATGTGTGTGTGTACACAGAGCTCCCTCAGGGCCAACACCCGGGATGGAGCCACTCACCTGCGGAGGCAGCAGCCGATGCTGGCACCCAATTCACTGCCAGACAAGGCCAGGCTCGTGGGCACACATGGGCAGTGGGAATCAGTAACTGACCCCAGGCCGACAGTGGGAACTCCTAGTCCAAGTCCCAGGACCAACAAAGCACAGCTTTGGGGTTGGTTTTACCCCCAGAGGCCACACCTACCTGCGGCAGGATTTGTTCAGCTTGTTTCAGGAGCAAAGTCAGAGACCTAGCCAGTAACATGTCAGAGGCCTAACGCAGTGCCTAAGAGCATCTGTGCTGGCATCCATTTGAGTGAGGAAAAGGTATTCCCAGTTTGAAAAAAAGAAAGTATGTGATTTTTACCCACCCATGAGACGAGATTCCGAGGCATGTTGTCATTATCTGTCAAAGAAGCAAGTGCTTTTCTTTTTAGCTGCAGGGCGGTCTGTGTGAGGTGTGGATTTATTTGAGTTGCCCTGTCTTTACAGGGAGCTTAATTTTTCTCTGCTGGCTTGTTTTCACTTTTGCCATCTCTATTTAGAAGAAAACAGTAGAATTGGGGCATGGGTGGGGATGACCCTTGTTGCCAGGACTGATGCACAGCCTAGAACATAGAGAGACCTGCTGCTTCTCCACACACCAGTGGAAGATGCTAGAAAGGGTTGATACCACATGCATGGGATTCAGGGAGTCAGAGCCTGAGTGCCCCCCACGCCTGAAGCTGGGACTGAATGTTGTGTGTCCCGGTGTTCTCACGCAGCAGGAACATTTCCCACATCATGATTCCTCTGGAGTTAGGGGACAGCCACAAGTGGGGGCAGTGCTGGGCGCCGCCCTGAGCTGAGCAAGCTCATGCCAGGACTGTGTCCGGCTCAGCAGAGAGACCCTGCTGCATCCTTCTGCTGCTGTGCTTTCCAAATTCGAGTTAATAAGCACCCAGCACAGTGCCTGGAGTATAATAGGCACTAGGCTTACAAAGAGAGGATAAAGGAACCCCTTTCATGACCAGAGACGTCAGGCTCAGCTCTCTTTGGTTGTGTGTTTGAATCCTGGCAATTAGCCCCAGTACTAATGATCTGTCTCTGCTTTATGTTGCACCTATTATTCCCCAGATCTTAAAGTTGGTGGCAAGCATATTAACGTTCACATCCCATTTTACAGATGAGGTAACTAACAATCTGAGAGTGGTTACATGATTTTCCCAGAGTCCAGGAGGGTAGGGCCCTGTCAATGGTCGAGACACACCTCGTAACAGCTTGTTATTTGGGGCTTCCCATCAGTAAAATGGGAGTAATAATTGGGCCCTGGCTTCCAGGCAGTTCCCATAAAACGTTGTGCAATCTGAAGATGAAAGGGTCAAATGAGCACGAGGTATTATTTCTGAAATCATCTACACCCAGAAGAAGACTGGAGACAAAGCTGCTGTTTTAACCACCAGGTCATGTTTCCAACCACCAGGTCATGTTTCCAACAACGGGGGGTGCTGTGGATGTGAGAGGCTGCCGTTGGGGTTTTACTGCTAGATGACACATGCAACTTGAACTTCAGAGGGTGCTTCTTAGAGACACCGACCAGTCACAAAAGAGGAGGGAGACTGTTCACACGGTCCTACCCACGTGGTGGACATACCGGCCTATTGTCCTCATAGCCAGGTGACAGTGGCTCTCATCTCAAAGCAGTGAGGATGGTGAGGAGGACAGGCGGGAGCCATCTGTGAGGGCGCCGGACTTGCACATGCACAAGCGACAGTGCCGTGCATCGGCCCCGATCCTTCTGGGTCCAGCAGCATCAGGATGGCCTGGGAGCCCTGAGTCTGGGTAAAGACTGCCCTCCGGCAGGCTCCTTGGTGGAAGGAGCCATTTATTTCACCTCTACCTCTTCCCCCTTTCCTCCGCAGCATTGGTGGGACTGGAGGGTGGTCAGCCAAGGGCTGCGAGCTTCTGTCCAGGAACCGGACGCACGTCATGTGCCAGTGCAGCCATGCGGCCAGTTTCGCGGTGCTCATGGACGTCTCCAGGCGTGAGGTGGGCACCCTCCCCTGCCTGCCCAGCCCTCCTGACAAGTGTGCCCACAGGCTTATTCCATTGGAAACTGGAAATTGAGCCTAGGCCCCAAACCTACCCCCTCCACTAACTATATCTTTCTTTCTAAGCGCTTTGACCAAACCAAATCAACCAATTAAAAAACCTATTCTAGGAGTATTGGCCAGAATCTGTGAGGATTTCCATATCAAAGCCCATTAAAAGGGTTTTCACAGAGCCTGGTTTGTGCATTAAAACCCACCACGGCAAGCCCTATGCACAGGCCCAGAGGGAGCTTCTGGAATATGCCCCTTGCTTCAGACCTGGTCTGTTAGAGGATGCTGCTTTTCACCTGTTTTGAATTGTAAGGAAGAAAGAGACAGCTGTCGGGTCCAGCAGGGCTATCTTGCGACCTCAGGGCCACATGCACTACCCTGCTTAAGAACTCCCCTACCCCCAGCAACTGGGTAGCTAATGTTTAACCTCTGGCATCTTAAGCGGCCTAGGAATGTGAGCCAGCCATTGTGGACCTGCAGATGAATTAGGCTGAAGGACCCGGAGAGGCGAAGGCCGTGAGAGTCTGTCCTGGCCTCCCATCATCAGGACAGGAAGGTGGTGTGAGGCCAGCTGGGGTGTGGCATATGTGAGATCCTGGTATTTAGAAGCCAGAGCCAAAGGCCTAGGTGACCTCCCTGGGTCATCCTGTCTCCTGGGATGTGGCTCGGGGCCCCAGGCCACTGTCCCTCCCAAGGACTTTCTGATGTTGAGTGGCCCTTAGTTCCTGTCACATTCTTGGAAGTGTGAGTCAGCCTTGAGATAGGCCTGGAGAAGGAGATTGTGGGTTTTTGTGTGATGAGCAGCTAAGCTGTAGCATGGGCCTGCCAGGTGCCCACCTGCCACCCCCGTCCCCCCATAAGCAGATGGCACTTACAAACAGGTAGCCCCAGGGCCCAGCCTGGAGGGGATTAATTATTAGTGATCTTTGTGGGATTTGGGGGTTGTCTCATGGCCAGAAAGCTGGGCTAAGAAAGTTGAAATTGAGGCAGAAGAAATGAAGCTTGACTAGGAGTCAGAGCCTCCCACACCCCAGGGCACCTCAAAGTCAGAGGTCTCTGAATAGCCCCCAAGCCAGTGGATAGGAGTCTGGGGGCACTGCTGTAGGCGCCAAGGCACTGGAAGGAGCCTCAGAAAGGGCAATTCTGGGCCCAGGGTCGTGATCAGCCAGCCTCTCCAGCCCATGCTAGTCCTGGCTTCCTCTTATTTCCCAGGGCAGCCCCTGGCTCACAGTTCTACATCATAAGCAACACCTTCCAGAAGTTACCAGAGAACCAGGGTGTGTTGTTTCCCAAATGCAGAAACTTCCCCAGGGCATTGGGTCCTGGATAGGTGTCCTACTTTGTGAAAGTCTAGAAAACACACAACAGTGTGAATATACTTATTGCTGAAATGTATGCTTGAAAATGATGGCTGGTCAATTTTATGTCATGTATATTTCACTATAATCTTTTTTTAAAAAAATATATGTTAGCCGGGCTCGGTGGCTCAGCCTGTAATCCCGCGCCTTTGGGAGGCTGAGGTGAGCGGATTGCCTGAGCCCGCGGGTTCGAGACCCACCTGGGCAGCGAGACCTCATCTCTACAATAAATCAAAAAATCAGCCGGGCGTGGTAGCGCATTACTGTAGTTCCGGCTACTTGGAAGGCTGAGGCGGAAGGATCGCCGCAGCCCAGCAGGTCGAGGCTGCGGTGGCCGGAAGCGGCCACTGCACTCCAGTCTGGGTGACAGAGTGAGACTCCAACTCAAAAAAAATATATATATATATATATCTGTTGACTGCCCTTAAGAAATGTATCATAAGGGATCCGGAAATGTAAAAAAATAAGTCAGTACAACATGAGGTTTTATAGAGACATGAGCAGTCAACGCAGGAAGTAGCTTTACTTGAGATCATCACAGAATACTTCATATGGCAGTATCTGTAGGATAAACAGGAACGGAGTCCCTGCCAAGGGATATGATGTATATGAAGAATCAGGTTAGTCCTAAATTACTGGAACATAAAGCTCCACCCCTGTCTAGCTGTGTGACCTCTGGCAAGTTATTTAACCTCTTTAAGCATTAGTTTTCTCATCTGTAAGATGAGGATAGGCCGGGCTCAGTGATTCACACCTGGGGTCCCAGCACTTTGGGAGGCCGAGTTGGGAGGAACACTTTCGAGGCCAGGAATTCAAGGCTGTAGTGAGCCATGATCACACCACTTTACTCTAGACTGGACAACAAAGCAAGACTCTATCTCTTAAAAAAATGTGTTGAGGATAATATTAATACTTTCCTTATGATTTTGATCTAAGGATTAAATGAAGTAACACCCTTGGCAGATGTAGTAACATCCTTGCCACATAGTAAGTGCTCAGTAAAAGGTAGTTATTCATGTTGTCCTGCTACAAATTACCCATTTTCTTTGTAAAGAGGGAGTAATCTCCCCTGGGCTGTAGACCGGTACCAGTCCATGGCTCATTAGGAACGGAACTGTACAGCAGGAAGTGAGCAGCAAATGAGCAGAGCTTTTACCTTCTGTCCGATCAGTGGTGGCATTAGATTTTCATAGGAGCACAAACCCTATTGTGAACTGCGCATATGACCTAGGTTGCGCATTCCTTATGAGAATCTAATGCCTGATGATCCCTCCCCTACCCCCTCGCAGTCCATGGAAAAATTGTCTTCCACAAAACCAGTCCCTGATGCCCTAAAGGTGAGAGACTGCTGTTTTAGCCCAAAGAAGAAAATCTGCAATAGGATTAAATGAAACAAAGCACAGGAGACATTGCAGGCTCCTGCCGCTGAGACACATTTGCCTTTTGCCTAAACTGAGAATCCATGTGGAAGGTTTCTGCTAGTTCAGAATTTTGGGCCAGTTCTATCAGAGCCATGGCCCTTACCGTCTCTCCTGCTTTTAACCCACCTGCTCACAGCACGGGGAAGTCCTGCCCCTGAAGATCATCACCTATGCCGCTGTGTCCTTATCGCTGGTGGCCCTGCTGGTGGCCTTTGTCCTCCTTGCCCTGGTCCGGACACTGCGCTCCAACCTGCACAGCATCCACAAGAACCTCATTGGGGCGCTCTTCTTCTCCCAACTGATCTTCGTGATCGGGATCAGCCAGACAGAAAACCCGGTAAGGCCCCCTCCTCCCCTTTCGCCCCGGCCCGTGGGCTTCCCGTGCCTGTGCTGTTACATAGGTGTTGTGTGATTGCATGGATCTGCTCTTTCAGTCTTCCAGCAAGGCTCACATAGGGAAGGATTCTTTCTCATCTTTGTGAGGAGGGAGTTTCCTGAAATTTCACTTCAGCACGTTCACCAGGGAATCTCCTGGGAACTGGTGACTCTCAGGCCAAGTCACATGGCCTTGTCGCCACTTTGCATCCAGGAAAGATCCTCTCTTTAAAGCCATCTGCAGGAGCCAAGTCAAAAGGGCCAGGGGCTCCCTACCCATCTAGTCTTATCCTCCTAATGTGACCACTAGTGATTGCATAAGAAATTACAGCTATTTGTCAAGTCCCAGAAGCCTTCAAGCTGTAATTGGAGCTTTCACGGCCTTGAAGACACTGCGTCTCCTTCCCCTCTGCATTTTCCCCATTTTCTGTGGAAGCTCATGTGTGTCCCCAGAGGGAGACAGATGTCCAGGACAGGCCTAGGATGTGGGGAAATGGTTCTAGATGGATGTATGGATTGAAGAAGAGAACAAAGCTTGCTGAAGAAGGAGAGATGAGGGCGAGAGAAGAGAAAAAGATGGGTGAGCCTTCAGTTGATCTGATTAAATATAGGGGTGTCACATGGACTCATAGGGTGTTTCTTGGGCTCCTGGGGTGTCACACAGGACTTTGGTGTATCCTGTGAGCTCATGAGGTATCCTGGAAGCTCTTGGGGTATCACATGGCTTCCTGGGGTATCCCGGAAGCTAGTGCGGTCAAGTGGCTTCCTGGAGTATCCTGGAAGCTCGTGGGGTGTCCAGCCAAATATGTAAAGCTAACAAGTTTCTTCTGGACAGATGATGATAATCAGGCCACCTTTTCCTAGACCTTTTTAAACCTCCGAGCCCTCCAGCTTGGGGAAGGCCAATTCCTTGGAGAGGGATAGACCCAGACCCATGAATTGCTAAGGTGAGTGAGAGCCAGCACTGCCAGCTGGAGTCTTCCTTCATGCCCACTGGGGAAAATGAGGCTTTTAGGGTGAAATGAAGGCTCTCTTGCATTGTAGCTTTCCAACAATCATAAGATAATAACGATGGGGAGTGGTTAGCCCACGTTTAGGCTGTGCCTGGTACCATGGTAACCGATTCAAGTGTACTGGCTGGTGCTGTCCTCCCCACCACCACCTCCACTTCACTGATGCTCCTTTAAGGAATGTGTCTGAGACACATGACTACTGGGTGGGGCGGTAGGGTTCACGGGCAAGCCGTTGGACTCCAAGGACCAAGCACTTTACCACCTTGTCTCTTTCTGAGGAGATAAGGGGCCCTTTCTGAAATTGTTGGAAAGAGCTGACCCACATTAGATAGGTGCTGAATTAACAATGGGCTTTGGGTGTGTTTAACCCTTTACCTGTAGTCACCATTCACACATTCAGTAGGTGTACATTGAATGGAAACCCAGCAGAGGATGGAGCAAGAGGTACAGGGTCTACTCCCTGGAGTTGGTCCAGGTCCTGCCCCCAAAGAGGATGCACCCCCCACTCTGAAGTTGACTATAGTCCCAGGTGAGGCGACTATAGGGGCTGCACTAGAAAGTGACTTTTCAGCTAAGATAGAAAGCTGGAGAGAGACTCACTAGACAACAGGGAATATAGAAGAGACCGGGAAGCATGCAGGGTGGCAGGATCCAGGTGAGGAAGGGAGGTGAGAACCCTGTCCTGCACCACCCTATAGCTGGATGAGAGTTCCACAAGGCAGCCTCTGTCTTGACTGGAAGTCCAGTCCATATGCATACACTAAGGGCACTAGTCTCAGACAGAGGTAAGTAGCTTGGCCTCGCCAGTGAAATACAGTCAGGAATTGTCCAATCAGATACAAATGAGACAACTCTTACACAAGACATAAAGGTCAAGAGTAAAAGGGCCAGGCGCCGTGGCTTACAACTGTAATCCCATACCACTTTGGAAGGCCGAGGCAGGAGGATCACTTGAGCTCAGAAGTTCGAGACCAGCCTGGGCAACATATCAAGACCCTGTCTCTACAAAAAATTAGCCTGGCGTGACGTCATGTACCCATAGTCCCAGCTACTCTGGAGGCTGAGGCAGAAGGATTGCCTGAGCCCAGGAGATTGAGGCTGCAGTGAGCCATGATCATGTCACTGCACTCCAGCCTGAGTGACAGAGTGAGACTCTGACTTAAAAACAAAAGAAAAGTAATGAAAAAGAATATGACAGATAAATACCAACTGGAGTAAACCTGAGGATCTTTGCAATTATCAAAGGAAATTGGTTTCAGCATAAGCAGCAATATTTAGGGATAGAAAGGGTTACTATAGAATTATTTAAAAGGTCCATTGTCTGGAAGATATAAACTTCTAAATTTTTACATACTTACTAAAATGAACGGAAAATATGCCTATAGAAAGCACAGATTGATCTTCAAAATTCCAGGGAGATTGATAAGAATCATAATGAAAATTCTGTTAATAAAAGTATCACGACAGGATATATAGTATGCGATAAAAGCAGAGCTGAGGAACTTTTCTTAAGTACATCTTTTCTTCTTTCAAAATAAAACAGAGCTGAGTGGTAAATTTAGAAGATAATAAAGGAGATAATGAAAAGCAGACATCAACAAAATAGACAATAAAGATACAAGAGGAAACAAAGCCATAAGTTGTTTTTTGAAAAGAGAAATCTCGTGAGACTGATGAAGAAAAAAAGACTAAAAGCACAAATAACCAATTTGGAGAAGATTTGCTAGTTTGAACAATTTAATGCTCGTATATTTGAAACTTACATGACATGGATATGTTCTGAGAAAAATATAACTCCTTTGTCAGAAGTGATTCAAGATTTAGAAAGCCTGAACAGTCCTATAACCATTAGAGAATTTGCATCGGTGTATAAAAAAATCATACCCAGATTGAGTTTATCTTAGGAACACAAGGGTAATATAACATTATAAAAATCTACAAATGTCATTTAGGGGAAAATATGATTTTACTCAGAAATGAATGTAGACAAGAATTTTGATAGATGTCACACTTACTAATGATTAGAAAGAAAGAAAGAACCCTTTAAAAAACTAGGAGTAGGAAGCCGGGCTCGGTGGCTCAGCCTGTAATCCCGCGCCTTTGGGAGGCTGAGGTGAGTGGATTGCCTGAGCCCGCGGGTTCGAGACCCTCCTGGGCAGCGAGACCTCATCTCTACAATAAATCAAAAAATCAGCCGGGCATGGTAGCGCATGCCTGTAATTCCGGCTACTTGGAAGGCTGAGGCGGAAGGATCGCCGGAGCCCAGCAGGTCGAGGCGCGGTGGCCGGAAGCGGCCACTGCACTCCAGTTTGGGCGACCGAGTGAGACTCCAACTCAAAAAACAAAAACAACAACAAAAAAAAAAACAACTAGGAGTAGGAAAAACTCTTTAACCTCATAAAGGGTGTCTATGGAAAACCTACTGTTGACATAAATAATAATAGGAAAATATTAGAAGTGTTTCCTCTAAAATCAGGAAGCCGCTTCACCACTCTTTTCATTTTATTGAAGGGCCCAGCCAGTGCAGTAAACAAGAAAAATACATTACTGGCATAGATGTTGGAAAGGAAGAAACAAAGCTGTCATTATTTATGAGATGATACAAGTGACATGAAGGATCTCATAGAAAAATCTAAAATAATCTTCAGACATATCATGAGAAACAAGTGGAGAGTTTAGCAAACCAGTTAGCTGTTATTGGAGATGTAATATATATAAAATCATTCCTGTGCATCTGCCACCAGTGTATTTAACATGTAATTTACAAATGTTGAATACATTTGGCTGTCACTGGGAGGAAAGGAAATGCGGCAGGGCTGCAGCAGGGGGAGCTGGGGCTTGTGGAGCTGCCACGGGATTTGAGCTCTTTGAAAAGGAAATAGAATAATACAAGAGGGAGGGGTGGCCAGGCATGGTGGCTCACACCTGGAATCCTAGCACTTTGGGAGGCCAAGGCAGGAGGGTTGCTTGAGCCCAGGAGTTCAAGACCTGCCTGGGCAACATAGCAAGACCTTGTCGCTACAAAAAATAAAAAAAATTAGCCAGGTGTGATGGCGCATGCCCATGGTCCCAGCTACTTGGGAGGTTGAGGTGGGAGGTTTGCTTGAGCCCAGGAGTTTGAGGCTGCAGTGAGCTGTGATTGTGCCACTGCATTCTAGTCTGGGTGACAGAGTGAGACTCTTAGAGACAAGGTCCCCGAAAAGTGGAAAGGGACCTAGAGGGGTCCAACTTTGGAGGCAGCAGTGGTGACACGCATCCATGATGACAGGGCAGTGAGTAAAGCACAGGGAAGTCAGGCTTGTTGGGCTTGGTGTGGTGGGAAGTCAGGCTTGTTGGGCTTGGTGTGGTGGAGACACTTGGAGGCCGCAATTAGGTGGGAGGTGATAGAGCCAGGATGGTACACTGGGTCTCTGGTGCTGTTTCCCTGTGAACCCCATGCTGCATAGACTTTTGTGTGTGTAGAGGTGTTGGAATCTTGCTCTGCCATCTGAGCTGAAGTGCAGTGGCTCACTCACGACCACCGCAGCCTTGACCTGCTGGGCTCAGGTGATCTTTCTGCCTCAGCCTTCAAAGTAGCTGGAACTACAGGCACGTGCCACCATACCCGGCTAATTTTTTGATTTATTGTAGAGACGAGGGCTCACTGAGTTGCCCAGGCTGGTCTCAAACCCCTGGGTTTAGGCAGTCCTCTCACTTTGCCCTCCCAAAGTGCTGGGATTACAGGCCTGAGCCACCACGCCCTTCCTTGCAGACATTTAACCACCCAGAGGTTGGAGCTGAAGCCCACCTGTTCCACATGGCCTATCATCCCCAGACCTGCTGCAGCCCGCTATTTATGTGTGGTATTTCACATGTCCGTCACTGAATAGTGACCACGTGCATTTGGAGTGACCTTAGGAGGTTCCAAGGTGACTCTCCTCTAGACCTGATCACTCTCTCAACAGCATCTTGTTTGGGGACAGTGAGCCATTCTAATGCTGCCACCTGCTGTTGACAGAGCTGTCCTTTTCCCATTCCTTGTACAGAGGATGAACAGGACCACCCGTTTGTCACGCAGTAGAAGGGGTCCAGGATGAGGAGTAGGCAACAGGTCGGGGGCCGGGTCACCTAGAACCTGAGGGCCACACCATCTTCCTCTTGCAGCAGTGTTGTGCCATGAGAACTACAACCAGGGTTGCGTTTTAGAAAGACGAACCTGGCAGCAGGTGGGCAATGGATGGAAGGGGAACCGGGTCAGCAAAGCAGCCTGACGGTATGCTCATAGGCCAGAGAGGTGGGGTTGTAGCCCAGAACTGAGGCCAGGGCAGCAAGAATGAGGAGGAGGAAGAGACAGGACCAGCTGGGCACAGAAGGAGCACGAAGGAGGGGCTGGGAGTAACTTTAAGATCTCCAGGGGGCATCAGGCTTGGTGGCTCAGCCTGTAATCCCAGCACTTTGGGAGGCCGAGGCAAGTGGATTGCCTGAGCCCGCAGGTTCGAGACCAGTCTGGGCAATTTGGCAAGACCTCGTCTCTATAATAAAAATTTTAAAATTAGCCAGGCGTGGTAGCGCGTGCCTATCGTTCCGGCTGCTTAGAAGGCTGAGGCAGATGGATTGCCAGAGTCCAGCAGGTCAAGGCTGTGGTGGCTGTGAGTGTGCCACTGCACTCCAGCCTGGGTGACAGAGTGAGACTCCAACTCAAAAAAAAAAAAAAAGATTTCCAGGGGAGCACTGAGTAGGTGAAGATGCCACTCATTGAGATGTGAGATTGGGCATACCCATGGGGGGCTGAGGAGGGTGCAGGACTTGAGAATGGAGGCAGGCTCCAGGAAACGCAGTCAAATAAAAAGACCAAGATGAAATTTTCCAGCTAACTGTTCAGGGCTACGTGCAGACTTCCTCCTCTTTAATTGCAAGCAATGGGACCCCTCAAGACTCCTCTCAGGAGGAGAGGGTGGGCACTCCCACCTCACAGGCCGATCTTGAGAAGGTTCCGTTGATGAGCTTAGTGCTTCTCAGCAGCGACAGTTGAAGCACCAGGCCTGGCACACAGAGGACAGGCCCCAAAGCGTATATCAATGGACAGGGGCCAAACCTTATTGCTGCCCTCCAGGTGTTCCCCGTGGCCACGGTGACAGGGGCCGACATGGCAGAGCCGATGTGCTGCTGTGGCGGCTTCTTCACACGCACAGCTGGGCGCACCCACACCTCCATGCCTGCTCTTATCAGTGCATCAGACCGAGAAGGCTCTCGGCAGGAAGTGCCTGATTCATTTCAAAACCCTTCAAGTGTGCTTTTGAGTGGTCTGAATAGAGGTGGGGAGAACCCACAAGCCACTCCTTGCAATTACATACCACGTGTGAGATGCCCAGAGGCCGTCCTCCTGGCACAAGCTCTGACTCATCTCCTGCCTGGAGTGGGAGCTCCCAGGCGGCCACGCACTGCTGAGCACGAAGAAGAGAAGGAGGCCTGCGGAGTCCCGGGGGCTTGGCATCGCGCCTGGTTTTTATGGGTTTTTTTGTAAACTCACAATCCTATCTCTGGGCGAGGTTTCTCGTCTCTCAGACCACTGGCAGGCTGAAATGATTTATTGTGCATTTGCGTTTTGTCTTTGTTCTTTTTCTGGGAAAGGCAGTACATTTCGTGGAGAGGTCTGCGTGGATGACCCCACTCAATTGAAGACTTAGTTCTAGCGCTTTCTGTTTCCAAAAGGTGTTTTTGTGGGCTTACTCTTCACACCGTTTAAGGCAGCGGTCCAGCCAATTTTCTCGCCTCCTTCCTTTTCCTAAGCCAGCATGCTTTCCACTCAGGAAACTGGGATGTTGGTGTGAGAATCGTCAGTGCCAGGCCCGCGCCCTCAGCCCATTTCCTGATGAGTCCGATGTCCCGGGCAAAGGGCATGTCCCCGGTCATAACATAAGACTATTTTTCTTCTGCTTTGATTCCTGCTGTGTTGGGTCTTTGACAGATAGTAATGCGAAAATGGTTCCCTCCCACACCTCTAGGACTTTTGTTTCTGGGGAATACTTGGAGGTGTCTGTCTAGTCACCCTGGAGCCTGCGCTCTGTTGGCCTCTTTTGGGGTATGCTGACCTGGTGCCTGAGTAAAGTGGCATCCAGCCTGGGGTCAAGGCGGCAGCCCTCTGCTTTCCCAACCCTCTTGTGTATGTTGGAGGTATCTCCCTGGCGAGGACACTGAGAGCCCTGGCAGGTTGGCCTGTTGGGATGGCTGCAGAGGATTGGATGTCGGGTGTGAGGCCAGCTATGGATGGGACCAGGTTTGGGGCCCAGATATGGGGTAGAGGACCAGGGGCGAGGCTCAGCTGTGGATGAGGCCAGGTATCAGGGGGAGACCCCAGCTGCAGGACAGGCCAGGACCTTTTTTGCCTCTCCCCTCAGGGCTCCCATCTCCCACTTGAGGGAGGTCATCTATAGGAGCACAGGCCGGGGCAGCCCCTCCTAGAGAGCCCTGTGTGAAGTTGCTCTGGGTCACATCTTCAAGCCCAGTTATGGAGTATGTGGGACTGGATTTTCACTAATGGCCTCAGAGGCTGGACTCCGGGTGATCCCAGTGTCCCTGTCCCCTCCCCACCACTGCCTTCCTCCCATTCTCACACCGCCCTCTGTGTCCAGGCAGGCAGGGCTGGCTCACCCAGATGGCTCCCCAGCGGGCTCAGCTGCCCCCAGGGGCCACACACTGTCCCTCAGTTGCCCTGTGGATATTGAGTCTGTCTTCCCACCACCCACCCATTGGCCAGACACACAGCCTCGCTTAGTTAAAGACCAATGTGTAGAACAAATGCTCTCATCCCTGTTCTTTCTTTGATGGAAATCCATTGATCACAGCACAAGGAATTTGCTATTTGCCAACCAGGTCACTGCATGGGGCTCCTCCCTTCCTCTGGCTGCACCCACTGGGCCTTGGGGACCTCTGTGGGGTCAGCAGCAGTGGTCATAGGCCAGAATCATAGTTTGGGACCCTCACCCCAGGCAGGCCTACCTACATGGTATTTTTTGTTTAAACATTAGATGCCAACATTTAAAATTCTGCAATCATCACACAAAAGTCTATATTTCTGGCTTCTCTCAAACTAGATGCTCTGTCCACCCTTGTCTCTGAGCTACGCTCACTCATGGTAGTGATCCCAGCCAAGGAGGGGTTCCTGGGTGCCTCACTCCCCCGTGCCCTGTCCTACAGTGAGACCCTGAGATGCTGTGATTATTGGTGCTTGGCCACTCCTGAGTGAATCAGATGGGAGAAGCAGTGAACTTGCTTTCCTTCTGCAGAAGCTAGAGCCCCTCACTTCGGTAGAGTGGTCTTACTAGGTCCCTTCCCCCCCACCCCTACCCTGGGCTCATGCTCTTTTGGCCTCGGCCTGTGGTACAGGAGTCCTTGCTGAGCCAGGCCCCATGCTCTGCAGTCCTTGTGCATTGGGCTCTCTCTCCCTCCTCCACCCAGATGGGGTCCCTCACTGAGCCTGACCCCCTCTCTGAGCCCTGCCCCCCTCTCTGTGCAGTTCCTGTGCACTGGGCTCCCTCCTCAACTCAGGAGGGCCCTCTCTCAGCCGGGACCCCTTTCTGAGCCTACACCTTCTTTCTGTGCAGTTCCTGTGCACAGTGGTCGCCATCCTCCTGCACTACGTCTACATGAGCACCTTCGCCTGGACCCTGGTGGAGAGCCTGCATGTCTACCGCATGCTAACCGAGGTGCGCAACATCGACGTGGGACCCATGAGGTTCTACTATGTCGTGGGCTGGGGCATCCCCGCCATCATCACAGGTGAGGATGCACGGGTGGCCCTCCCAGGGCAGCCTGCATCACAATACAGACTTCCAACAGACCCTGGCTCAGTGGGGATCCATATGTTGTTGTTGACATAAGAACTGAGGCCCCCAGCTGCAGCAGGAAAAGCGGTCGGTCCTTCTTTCTCTTCAGTGCCAGCCCCAGTGCTTGTCCAGCCCCCAGCAAAAGAGGGCCCAGCCCTGCATGTTTGTCTGCACACACAAGGGCAACTGCTCAGTGCCCACCTGGAGATATCTTCTATAAGATGTGAGCTCCTTGAGAACCAGGCCCAGGTCTGTTCAAGGTTCTGTCTGCAACACCTAACAGACAAAAGCTCCATGTCTGCCCGCTGGATGGATGGGTGGATGGGTGGATAGGTGGGTGGATGGATGGATGGATGGATGGATGGATGGATGGATGGATGGATGGATGAATCAGTGAGTGAGTAAGTGGATAGATGGGTGGGTGGGTACATGGATGGATGGATGGGCCAATGAGTGAATCAGTGAACAGAACAGCAGTGCTTCCTCAGCACACTTTCCACTAAAAATCAGAAAGTCACAGTTTGCTTCCTGCTGAGAAAGAGCCACCTTTTATTCACAAAGACTGGGGCCAGAGGTAATGGAGAGGGGGAATTGCTGTCCCCAGGGCTGTGCCCAGCAGCCACCCCGGGGCCAGAGACAGTCAGTTGCTGATTCATCCCGGTTCCCACAGTGACACTCCTGATTAGTCTTCTCCCCCCAGACAGGTTCCTGGGCCCAGGTGTTCTAATGTGATTCATCACCCCTCCAAGGGACCCCAGAGTACTCTTTTCACTTCTACCCACAGCTGCCGAGGCAGGGCAGGGTGGCCTGGTGGCAGCTGGCTGCTTTTACTCTTAGTGCAACAGGGAGGTGATATCTTGCCCTCATTAGGTGGTTATCGTGAGAGAACATTGAGACGAAGAACGTGTCATAGAAAATGGTCTTTTCAGCCACTCTGTAAAAACAGCTCAACCCTGGCCGGGCTCGGTGGCTCAGTCTGTAATCCCAGCACTTTGGGAGGCCGAGGCAAGTGGATTGCCTGAGCCTGCGGGTTTGAGACCAGTCCGGGCAACTTGGTGAGACCTTGTCTCTACAATAAATAAAAAATTAGCCGGGTGTCGTAGTGTGCGCCTGTAGTTCCGGCTACTTGGCTGGCTGAGGCAGAAGGATTGCTGGAGCCCAGCAGGTCAATGCTGGGGTGGCCATGAATGGGCCACTGCTCTCCAGTCTGGGCAACAGAGTGAGACTCCAACTCAAAAATAAAAACTCAATCCCTCAGATGAGAGTGGTCCCTCCACACCTCTGTTGCATTTCCCACATGAAATGCCCCTCCCTCCCTGCCTCTTGAGACAGCTTTGGAATCTAAATCCAGATATTTCACATTTCTAACTCGCTTTAAGAACATTTTTTTAAAAACACTTATGTTTCCTAAACGTGTTCATCAAATGATTCCCAAGGAACTTCAGACACTTGAGAGTGTTGGCTGACTGCAGCTGCCTTGTCCAACTATCTGGGCCTGCACTTGTCTCAGTGGTCATAGTGAAGTGTCCCTGGCTCCTGGCCTGCAGGAATCCAAGGTGAACTGAGTGCCAGCTGGTTCTTTGGGGGCTCTGCTTTCGTTTCTTCTTTCTCTATCCCCTCCAGGTCTTAGTTGGCTGAGTACCTAACAGGATCAAGAGGGTGCATTTGTTTACTCATTCATTCATTTGTCTCTCTCTTGAGTCCTCTCTTAGGCCTTGCTCTATTCTAGGCCTGGGGTTAGAGCAGTGGGTGAGAACAGGGAGTTACCCCTTCGGGCCTGATGGGCACTGAGTGACAGCCCCTTTACCTCTAGGTTCAGCTGCAGACCCCACAGACCTCGGGGGTGGGGGTCCTGCTCTGGCCCTAGGAAGTGCCATTTGTGCTGGACCTAGAGGGTGGGGAGTGTGCTGAGGGTCTTTCTCCTGTGGAGACTCCAGCAACTGGTTGGGAACTGACCAGAGGCCAGGACAAGGGGCAGGGGTGCACATGGACTCAAGCATCCCCATAGCCAGATGACTCAGGGCCTTGAAGGCCCCATGAGCAGCCATGTCTGTCTCCAGAAGGCAGTGGACAATCACTGGAGCACTTTAAGCAGGAGGAAGGCATGCTTTTTTAAATATTTAAACAAGGAGAATAGAGAGGAGCTTGTGGAACAGCCCAGGCTGGAGGAGTGCACAGAGCAACCAGGTCACACCTGCCTGTTTCTCCCCCCACAGTTCACCTTGATGGTTACATGGACAGGCAGCCCGAATCTAGCTAACACTCGGTTGTTAGAACAGTGGCTGTGCTATAGACGGTTGCCTGACCGTTTCAGTGCAAGGCTGTTTTGGGGGTGTGTAAATGGTGTGTATATAAATATGTGTGCGTGTCTGCACGTGTATGTGTGGCGTGTGTGGACACACGTGGCGTTTGGTGTATATATGTAGTATGTGTCTGCATATGTGTATGTGTATGGGGTGTGTCTGGACATGTGTGTAGTGTGTGATGTGTATATATACATGTGTGATATGTCTGCACATGTGTGTGTTTACATTCCCTCACCCACCCACTCACACGCACCCTCTCTAGTTGCCGCCATCCTCCACCCGTCTCAGGGGCTTCCTCCCTTGCACCTTGGGTCGGTCATAGCCTCCTAGCCTCTGCATGGCCTGGCTGACAAGGACTTCCCAACTGCCACCGGTCTTCACCGTTCCTTCCATGTTATCTTGTTCCTATTCTCCTGGGTCTCTCTGGTGTTCCTTGGCAACCCCTGGCCTGGGGTAGGTCCCTGTTCTCTGGGGCCAATCCTCAAACAGTTCCTACCACCTAGATGCATGGGTACACAGCAAGCCTGTGACTCGACACCAGGAGACTCTGCTTGGAGGGGACCTGGGTGGGCTCGCCAGTCTTTGTCACATCCAGGCTGTTTCTCTCAGGTCTCCTTGCTTTTCCCTCTGGGAGAAAGATGCCGGGTCCCCCATTTGTTCCTCTGCCCTGGCTGACCTTCAGGGTAGGGGGGGGTCCTTCTCCTATATTGGCTGGGGGACAGCCATCTGGGCATGTGGCCCTCACCCTTCCTTGCCTTCCTGCTGTGTCCAGGACTCGCGGTTGGCCTGGATCCCCAGGGCTATGGAAACCCTGACTTCTGCTGGCTCTCCCTTCGTGACACCTTGATTTGGAGCTTTGCCGGACCCATCGGAGCAGTTATAATTGTGAGTGCCGGGGCCTTCATGGAACCCGAGATTCTCAGGGACACAGGAGCCTGGGTGCCCCAAGGGTGTGTTGGCTGAAAGGGGAGTTCTAAGCTGGCTAGGGTCACTGACTCCTCTGAGCATCTGCGGTGGGACAGGGAGGGGTCATCTCATAGTAATGGTCACCAAAGCCACCAGACCATTCTGGACCTTGCCCTCAGGTCTGTGGATTTGGGATTCTACGTCATGTCCACCATGAGAATGCTCTATGTCCAGCCCCTGGGAGGGTCCCACACAGACAGCCTGGGGGTGGTAGGTCCTGCCAGGGCAGCAGCTGGAGGGGCTGTGGCCTGGCCACAGGTCAGCCTCACCCAACAACTGAGCCTCACTCACTGGCCACATTGCCCTGAGCCTCAGAAGCCCATGGTGACAAGACAGAAGAGTTGCCCACCTGACTTGGATTTTTTTGTTTTTGTTTTTTTTTTTTAGATCAACACAGTCGTTTTTGTCCTATCTGCAAAAGTTTCCTGCCAAAGAAAGCACCATTATTATGAAAGAAAAGGGATTGTGTAAGTTGGGGCTGAACCTGCCTACTGGGCGGGTCCTGATGCTGGACCCATCCCACCCAGCGGTGTCGGCAGAGCCCTGAGACCCAAATGTTCCAGTCAGGTGGGGCCCCATGAAGGTACCCGTCACCAGTGCATCAAGCCCTTTAGCCACTCATCAGTTCAGCCACCAGCTTTCGAGAAACCGAGGACCGTAGGGGTAACTGGCTGGGCAGGTCCGAGGGCTGAGTGACAGCCATGTGGATGGACAGGATCAATGGGCCATGGTGAGAGGGGCCATGAGGCCTGAATACTGTCTGAGCTCTACTGAGCAGGGTCTGGAACCGAGTCACATTTGGACCTCATGGAGGAGGGCTGGGGGGAAGCCTGGCCTGGGGAGCTGGGGTGAACCTTGGGACCTGAGAGGTCTCTGACATTGGATCTGCAAGGTGTGGTGGCAGGCTGGCTGAGGGAAGAAAGAACAGGGGGTTCCGGGCCTCAGTCTGTCTCACCTGGCACGGGAGCATCCCGCGTTCAGGGTCAGACACATTGTCAGTGTTGAGGTGCCTAGAAACCTCAGGGCAGAGGAGGCTGGGGGTGGGAGGGATGGAACTTTCCGGAAGACCCCCGTCTCCCATGAAAGGGTGCAGCAGAAGAACAGGGCCCAGCACGGAGGGAACCGCCAGTGTTCTAGGGTTGGGGAGAAGAGGGGACCCACAAAGCCCCTGAAGGAACAGGCAGCATAGCAGGAGGACAGCATGGTGTCCAGGAACCACGACAGGGTCAGGAGGGGACGACAGAGGGGTGATTGATGGGCAACCAGGTGGCCTCTGGTGACCTAGCTAGGGGTGGGCAAAGGGATAAGGCACGAGGAGGGGCCATGGGGCAGCAGGAGGGGCGTGAGGAAGAGAGCAGAATCTGAAGCAGGTGGTGGAGAGGGAGGGCGTGAAGCAGGGGTCAGCCTGGAAGCAGAGGCAGTGGGGGCTCAGCCTCCCCTCCTGAACCTGGCCACTTCCTCCATCTCCGGTCCCATCCCTGACATGCATGGACATTTGCAAGCTCTGTCACCTTGACACATCCCATCCCTTGGGAGAGGATGTGCCATTGTCACTCTCTTTTACAGATGGGGAGACTGAGGCAGAGAGAAGGGAAATCACTGCGGGTCACACAGCTCATCAAGGGCGGGCTCTGACCACTTCCTTCCGCACCTCTCCTCACGTCTCCACGTCTCACATGAACTAGCCTGGCCCTGTACACCAGGCGCTCGTGTGACCCAGGGTCACCTTCCAGGGTGCTGTGGGCAGTGGCCCGTTTAGCTGTCACGGCTCATCTTTTCCTATGTTGTGTATTTGCTGTCTGATCGCCACGTTCTACCACCATCCCCGCAGACATAAGCTCTGTTTCTGCCTGGTCCCCCTTATGAGCGGGGGCCTGGCTTGAGGGTGCTCAGAAAGGGCTGAGGAAGGGAGGGTAGGTAGATGGGTGAATAGATGGATGAATGGGTAGAAGGGAGGGGGCTGGGCAGTTGCAGGGCTGGATGGGAGTGGGGGGGCTCATGCCACCCTTCCCACAGCTCCCTGCTGAGGACCGCCTTCCTCCTGCTGCTGCTCGTCAGCGCCACCTGGCTGCTGGGGCTGCTGGCGGTGAACAGCGACGTGCTGAGCTTTCACTACCTCTTTGCCATCTTCAGCTGCCTGCAGGTAGGCCTGGTCAGACTTGCCTGGTGGAGCCTCTGCTTGGACGCTGTTCCAGCGTAGCCACAGTGCGAGCCTGGGCTGCGTGAAGCCCACTGCTCATAGCCCGCCATCAGGAAGAGGAGCCTGTGGCCCCAAAGCTGCCTCTGTCCGGCCCTGCCCAGGCCCCTGTGCCATGGGCCTCCTGTGTCAGTCAGGACGCAGTCCTTTGCTCGGCTGGCCCAGGGTTCATCCCCCCTCCCTGCTGTGTTTGGGGACAATGACCCACTGCCAGGCCAGCACAAATCCCACTATGGGGCAGGGGTGGTCACACCGAGGACTGCCCAGCAAGTTGCTTTATGACTCACTGGAGATTCCGGATGGCCCCAAGGACTGTGGAAGGGTCTCCCAGGAGACTGTGGCTCCCTCCCCACCTGAGAAAGCAACAGACCCTGGGGAGGGGAGGCCTGGTGTGGCCTTGGTGGGCACGTCCTGAGCCATGTCGTTCAAGCTTGCAGTGTGCCTCTGCAGCTCCACACACGGGTGGCTGTACTCTGGGCATCTGTGGGCAGGTGGGCACCTGTGAGGCTATGCTTGGCGCTGACCCCCGCCTCCCTACCCCCAGGGCCTCTTTGTCCTCCTCTTCCACTGTGTGTTCAACCAGGAGGTCCGGAAGCACCTGAAGGGGGTGCTCACTGGGAAGAAGCCGCACCTGGACGACTCAGCCACTACCAGGGCCACCCTGCTGACGGTAGGAGGCATAGGGGATGCCACGGGGCCTGGGAGGTGGATGACACCACTCGTGGTGGGGGGCACTGAGGGTATGAGGATCAAGCATGAGACCTGGTCCTGCGGCCTGCATGTCTCTGATGAAGGGTGTGACAGAGGTACCTTGAAACATGGGGTGGCTGCCAATGGCAGAACTGGGAAAGTGAGCAGAATTGGTCAGGGGAGCCGGGAGGGGTGGCTTCCACCTGAGATCCCAGCACTTTGGGAGGTCAAGGCAGGAGGATTGCTTGAGTCCAGGAGTTCAGGGTGAGCCTGGGCAACATAGTGAGACCTCGTCTGTACCAAAAAAAAATAAAAAACTTAGCCGGGTGTGGTGGCACAGGCTCGTAGTCCTAGCTACTACTCAGGAGGCTGAGGAAGAAGATCACCGGAGCCCAGGAGGTTGCGGCTTGAAGTGAGCTGTGATTATGCCACTGCACTCCAGCCTGGGCAACAGAGTGAGACTCTGATTCAAAAAAGAAAGGAAAAGAAGGGAAGGAGGAAGGGAGAGAAGAAGGAAGAGAGGGGATGAAAGAGGGAAAGAGAGAAAGAAAGAATAGACCAGGTGGGGCCACAGTCACATCATGGGCCAGGGCAGACGGGCCCCTGACCAGAGCTCGTGGCCAGAGGGAGGGAGAGTGGCGTCCTGTGACCACAGCGTGAGCTGGATGATGCTCTCCCCCTACGGCCATGAGGCTCCCATCTGCAGCAAGGACTTGCTGCTCTGTGCCGGCCTTTCCTGAGTGCCAGGCAGGGCCTTGGCCATGGTACTGGAGTGGGGGACTGGCAGTGGAGACGGAGCCACCCTCTGTGGCGGTCACATGGTGCCCGTACCTAGCAGTGACCAGCCCCGCCCCTCCCCCAGCGCTCCCTCAACTGCAACAACACGTTCAGCGAGGGCCCTGACATGCTGCGCACGGCCCTGGGCGAGTCCACCGCCTCACTGGACAGCACCATCAGGTCAGCCGGTCGTGCCCTCCCTCGTATCTTGAGTGGGGGGAAGTGGCTCTCGGGCCGCCACAGGCTCTGTCACCTCTTCCCCAGCCTGCCAGGAAGGCCCCAGCCTTGTGTCCTGCCCTTCTCGTTGACCTGTCTTTCCCCTGCACGCTTGGGGCTCTGTGGTCTTTGCTGTTGTCATTAACCGGAGCACAGATGGGGCGGTGGTAGAGAAGCTTCCAGATCATCTTCCAGCACCATCTGCCCCCTGAGGGCCAGTGCTGAGCCCACCCTCCCTGTCGTCTCTAGGGACGAAGGGGTCCAGAAGCTCAGTGTGTCCTCTGGGCCTGCGCGGGGTGGCCACGGAGAGCCAGATTCGTCCTTCAACCCTCGGAGCACCAAGAAGCCCCATGGTACCGTTCCCCTGGAGGGCACAGGAGACTTTCGCATGTTGGTGTTTGTCCCATGTCCCCTCGGTGACTGGAGAACATACGCCCTTGAGGAAGCGTTAGCAGCCTTGTCATACTCAGAGTCAGCAGGGACCTGGCTGTCCCCAGATGCCCGGGACACAGGTTCCTCTGCATGGACCCCCTCCTCTCCCAGGACCTAAGTCTCCCTGTCCCCACACCCCACCTGCAGGTCACGATTCAGACTCAGACAGCGAGCTGTCCCCGGATGAACAGAGCAGTTCGTATGCCTCTTCCCACTCCTCGGACAGCGAGGATGATGGGGTCGAGGCTGAAGACAAATGGAATCCAGCCCGGGGCCCCGTCCACAGCACCCCCAAAGGTGAGCCTGTGGGGCCACGGTGGACCGGGCTGCACCCCAAACGGCAGGCTCAGGGCAGGGGTTGGCTGTGGCTGGGTCGCGGCCTCCCAGGTCGCGGCCAGCAGAGTTGTGGCCACCCAGAAGGAGAGCCTAGGTGGAAGTTCCCAGAAGGCCCCCCTACCATTCTCCAGCAAAGGCAGGAACATCTTTGTGGGGGGGGCTCGGAACCATCACTTCAAGGACAGGATGAAGGCACCAGAGGGCAGCCACCTGGACATTGGGTACAGGAGGGACCTGGAACCATCACTTCAAGGACAGGATGAAACCACCAGAGGGCAGCCACCTGAGCATTGGGTACAGGAGGGAGACTGTCACCAAGGGTCCCCCCGTCAGGACTTTTCCTCTCTGGGCCTCGGTTTCCCTACCTTTAGGGTGTAGCTCAGGCAAGCCTGCGGGCCGGGGAGTGGGGGATCAGGGCCACTCTCCAGGGGACCTACCTGTAGGTGGCCCGTGCCTGGCTGCTTGCTGAGTGCCGTCCTTGGACCTTAGCAGACACCGCAACCAACCACATCCCAGACGGCTGGCCCAACGAGAGCCTGGCAGGGAGTGACAGTGAGGAACCGGGCGGCCAGCCACACCTGAAGGTGGAGACCAGGGTCAGCGTGGAGCTGCACCGGGAGGAACATGGCAATCACTGCGGCAACCACCCCCCAGACGCGGAGAGCGGGGGCCCGGGCAAGCCCCCAGAGCAGAGGAAAGGTGCCTCAGGAGGGACCGGTGTCTCCGGGAAGCTGGAGGACAGGGAAGGGCCAGTCCCTCCTCCAGAGGGAGAGAGATGGGGCCTGGTGGGGAAGGGTGAAGTGTGGTGGGAGCTGGGGGGTGTCTTTAGGGCAGGTCCAGGTGGGGCAGGACTGAAGGGGTGGGGCTTGGGCGAGACGCACATGGCCATCCAGCCCAGCTACCTGGACCTGGGAAACCAGGAAGAAAGCACATGGCCGAGGCTGGCTCAGATATGTGGAGACCAACCCTCTCAGAGTCGCTGCCCCCAGCAGTGTCTACCAGAACGTGACCATGCCACACTTCCCTCCTCCCAGGCATCTTAAAAAACAAAGTAACCTACCCGCCGCCGCTGACGGAGCAGACACTGAAGGGCCGGCTCCGGGAGAAGCTGGCCGACTGTGAACAGAGTCCCTCATCGTCAAGGACGTCCTCCCTGGGCTCCGGCGGCCCCGACTGTGCCATCACTGTCAAGAGCCCGCGGCGAGAGCCTGGGCGCGAGCACCTCAACGGGGTGGCCATGAATGTGTGCACCGGGAGCGCCCAGGCTGCCGGCTCCGACTCCGAGTGAGTAGCCTTGGCCCCCTCCCCCTCCCCCTGCTCCAGGAAATGCCTGGAGCCCACCGCACAGAGGAGACCCAGGCAGGGGCTGGGGGGCTGCCTCGCGGATCAGGAGAAGCCCTCTGGGGATGGACAGACTCCTTGTCCTGGGGTGGAAGGCTGCATTAGCCAAGCCCCAAAGTCCTGAGTGGCTCTGAAACGCTGGGACTGAAGGCTTTTGAGTTTGGCATTTTATAAGGGTTGTCGGCTCCGCCCAAGATCATTACTACCCATTTGATGGCTGAGAAGACTGAGGCTCCCAGAGATCCCCGGCGGCAGCAGTATGGAGCTGGGATCGCGGCTTCAGACCTCTCCTCACCCTCCTCCCTCCTCCCTCCTCACTCCTCACAGACTTCCAAGGGTAGGGCAGAGGATGGGAACCAGGTCTTTTAGAATCAATTTAGCTGGGTTCAGTAGCTCTCACCTGTAATCCCAGCACTTTGGGAGGTGGAGGCAAGAGGATTGCCTGAGCCCAGGGGTTCAAGACCAGCCTGGGCAACTTGGGCGAGACCTCATCTCTACAATAAATCAAAAATTTAGCCAGGCTAGTAGTAGCAGTTCCAGTAGTAGTAGTTCCAGCTACTTGGAAGGCTGAGGCAGAAGGATCGCCTGAGCCCAGCAGGTCAAGGCTGTGGTGGCCATGCGTGTGCTACTGCACTCCAGCGTGGGTCAGAGTGAGACTCTGATTCAAAAAAAAAAAAAGGGAAGTTTGGATTCTGTTCTTGTTACTGCGTGCTTGCTGAGAGGTGACAGCACATGAGCAGAGGCTGTCCTGTCTTCTCTCCTGCCTTCCAGGGCAGCTGTGTGCAACACGAGCTTGCCTTCCCTGGAGCCCCTGGGTATTCCCTCTCCCCTGAGTGGGGGGATTCTGCCCTGTATGAGATTGGATCCCACCCAATGGCCATCCTCACTGACCCTACACCTGCCTGATGGCTTCTTCCCACGCACAGAGGCAGTAATGAAACTTCAATTTGAACCATCAGGAAACCGTGAGGCAACCCCGTCACCTTCACACAGGCTGCTGCATCGTTGAACCCTCGGACCTTGGAGCCCCAGGAGCCAATGCATGGAGTAAGGCAGGCCCTGAGTGTGGGGTCCCTGCGGTGGCAGCCCCACGACTGACAGTCCAGACGTGAAGCCCTTGGCTCTCCCAGGGCTCAGGGCCTGTCAGACCCTGTGACAAGTGCCAAAGGCCAAGGGCACAAGGGAGACGTGGACCACTAGGCTGGCATAGCTCGGTCCTCAGACTGCACGCAGAGCCAAAACCGTGCTGCTGGCCTAGAGTGAGAGAAGCCACCGGGCCAGGCCCAGTGACTTGCCAGAGTTTGGGGATGCCAGCCACAGACCAAAGACTGAGGTCCAGCCGCTCATGCAGTACAGGCCTGTGGCCAGCAGCCTGGACAGCCCCTTGCAAAGGCACCCCTTGTCTTAAAGCAAATGACTTTGCTATGTTGGAAAGGTGTACTTTTATATATTTGTATGAAACTCTGAGAACTTGGAAACCTATGTATATTTTGCATTTGTACTGATTCTGTTGACCCTGGGAGGTCCGTGGAGTGGTCTCTCGCTGTTTTCTATGTAAGAAGATTGCACAATTGTACTTGAATCTGGCATGCGCTGACGATACTGGTGCCTCAGCAGATTTAAGGTAGAAAATATCGGCAGTGATGTATCACTTCTGCGCCTGCTTTCAGCCAGTAAGCAAGGAACAGTGAGCATCTCCTGCCGGCTGCCAGAGTTCCCAGCACATTTGCAGTTGAGTGTGTGTGCCCTGAGTTCCTGTCTATCCCGACCAGTGTGGACCCAAGACAGGGCAGTCAGGAACCCGGCAGGTGAGGAACCTTGCTGAGGTCAGTGTAGGACAGTCTTCACATGGCTGTCATTTTTGCCTGGTTATTCCCCAAGCACCACCCACACACCCCTTGTCAGGCCCCACTCTGGGCCTGGCGAGCCTCTGGGCCTGGAACCCTTCCCAGGTGGCTTGGGATTGCAGGTGGGGGACTGCTTTGTCCTGCTGCTCCTGCTCCTTATGGGATGCTAAAGCGTCATAGGTTCCCAATTCAGACAGAGGCGCGTGAGGTCTTCCAAGGTGTCACATTCCTTCCTGCCAATTTTCTAGCTCTTTGAGATGCCGAGGATCTCCGGGCAGGCTGGGGTCCTCCCCCAGAGTTTGACCAATTACTTCATTTTGCTTCCAATGGCCAATTGTGCAGGGGGACAAAGCCGCAGCCACACATTTCAATGGTTACTAAACTGTTTTTGGAAACTCATACCAAGGACCGGCTGGGACTGTCTCACTGTGGGCAGTTGGCACAGCATGGCCCAAAGGGCTATGGAACGGGGCCCGGAACTATTCAGACACGTTTTATTTCAGTGTTTCCTTTGTTCTTCAAATCAAGTGCCCAAATAATTGATCAGCACAGCTGCTTATGATAAACCACAGAATCAGATGAAAATCAAGTAAGATACAAAGATGTCCATACTGTGTAGGTCTTAAATTAGACACTGATGAGAATGTGCGCACTGCTAGCACATGACTGCACAGGAGAGGAAATACCTACCTGCAAACGGTCTGAGACAGGAGGGAGAGGAGAGCCCGCAGGCCCCACACCTGGAAGAATTATAAATGTGCCTTAACAGGTGAGTGGCCTTCAGAAGACATAAAGCTAGAGTCCCTTCAGATGTCTGCCACTGATGACACGCTTTCTACATACGAAAGGTTTTACTGTTTTTAAATCTTTGGACACTCCACATTCTCACAACTGGATTTCACCCCGGAGGTGCAGTTTTAAATTTGATCAGAACTGTTACCAAAAAACAACTGTCCATTTTATTGAGACAGGAAAAAATTTAACCTATTTTTATTACTTAAGACTTTGAGAGAGAATAGACACTGGAGGTTTTTAACAAATGTGTATTTATTAATGTTCAGAACACTGGAATTACAACACAAATGAGAAGAGTCTACAATAAATTAAGATTTTTGAATTTGTACTTCTGATATGCTGGGGTTTTTTTTCCCCACCTCCCCTCCTTGTAAGGCAGCCATGGAAGTTACCATTTATAGGATTCAACAGGCCATGCACAAGATGCAGACGGTGCTCACTATGGAGTATCTATTTATTTATATAGACAGAGTCTTGCTCTGTTGCCCAGGCTGGAGTGCAGTGGCACAATTATAGCTTGCTGCAGCCTCAATCTTCTAGGCTCGAGCAGTCCTCCCACCTCAGCCTCCCAGGTAGTTAGGACTATAGGCACATGCCATCACACCCAGCTAGTTTTTTTCACTTTTCAGAGACAGAATCTGGCTATGCTGTCCAGGCTGGTCTCAAATTTCTGAGCTCAAGCAGTCCTTCTGTCTTGGCCTCCCAGTGTGCTGGGATTACAGGCCTCAGCCACTGCACCCAGCTCCAGTGGAGTATTGTGCTGGAACTTTCTGTCCATTTCCCTTCAGGCTTGCCACAGCCTGAATGGGCAGGCCCTATTTGGGGTTTTTTGAGATTCTTGAATCTGTAAATTTATGTCTTTCACCAAATTTGAGAAGTTGTTAGCCATTTTCTTCAATTTTCTTTTCCTGCACCAATATCTTTTTCCTCTTCCTCTGCAACTCCAGAGGAATTGTTAGACTTTTTGATATTGTTCCACAGGTCCCAAGGCTCTATTAATCTTTTTTCATTCTTTTTTTCTGTTCTTCCGATTTGATCATTTCTGGTGGTCAGTCTTCAAGTTCACTTAATTTTTTCTCTGTCATCTCCATTCTGCTACTGAGCTCATCTAATGCATTTATTACTTCAAATATTATAATTTTCACTTTTAAATTTTCCATTGGGTTCCTTTTTGTGCTTTTTATTTTCCTGCTGGGGGCTTCTAGTTTTCTGCGCATCCAAGGGAGTTTACCTTTACCTCATGGAGGACTGTTGTAACTAAGGCATCTGGCTTATCTTTGGGGCTGAAAATCTGTCTTTTCTCTCAGCATTTCCCTGGTTCCCTGGTTGTGCTGAGTAATTTCAAATTGGAATACTCAGTTGTCATTTGGAATGTTACATTAGACTCTGGGCTGTGCTAAAGCCTCTTTTTTTTTTTTTTTCTTTTTTGAGTTGTAGTCTTACTTTGTTGCACAGGCTGGAGTGCAGTGGCACACTCCTGGCCACCGCAGCCTTGACCTGCTGGGCTCAGGCGATCCTTCTGCCTCAGTCTTCCAAGTAGCTGGAACTACAGGCGCATGGTACCATACTGGCTAATTTTTTGATTTATTGTAGAGACGAGGTCTCACCATGTCTCTAACCTGTGGGTTCAGGCTATCCTCTCACCTCGGCCTCCCAAAGTGCTGGGATTATAGGCTTGAGCCACCATGCCTGGCCTAAAGCCTCATTTTAAATGTCATTTTGTTTAAGCAGCAAGCAAGCCCATTAGGTTCTGACCACTAGTTCTGTCTCACCCTATGGGAGTGGCAGGTCCCAAGGCCAGGGCAGTCATAGCCTCTGCTGTGCTCTTTTGGGTCTGTTGTACCCACATGTGTAGGTGAGTGGGGAGTTGGGTCAGCACACATGGAGAACTGGGAGGTTCGCTTCTCTAGTTCTCTTCTCACTGGGATTTGCCTTGCATTTCTTAACTCCTAAGGCCCCTGTTCTTGGTTCTTCTGTCTAGGAAGATGGATTTCTCCCAGAATTCTAGCCATCTGCACTGTCCCCCACTTCTCCCAACTGGGCCTACCCTCAGGGAAAAGCAGTGAAAGTAAAGAGAGAGAAGAAGAATGGGGAACCCCCAACACTCTTCAGCTCACAGCTCCCCTCTCCCCAGGCCTCTCTGGAGTCCCCGCCCAGGTGCCAGCTGCACAGCGCCCAAGATCAGGGCCTCCCTAGGGTCAAATCTGAGAAAGAGGAAAACCACCCACAAACACCCCCCCCCCACACCCTAGGTCTCTTTTCAGGTTTTGCTTTCTCCCACATGTCTGCTAATGTTTACTTCCCAGAGTGCTCAGTAGTGAACATGATAGAGGATATCGATCCCAGCCAAAGCCACGATTAACAGAAAACTAGAAGCATTTGGAAAAAAGCAGCCTTGGCAGCCAGGAACAGGCCTATCCATCAGTGGGGCCTAGCTGTCTGTCTACCTGAGGGCCATAAACAGTTGGGCCAGATGGGTCAGGACAAAACAAGCCCCTCCCCAATCATGGCTGAACACATGTCAACAGCATGAACACTGCCCAAGTCAAGGAATGTCCAAACACCTCCTGGCCCAAGTAACAGGAGTGATGTGGTTGCTCGACCAGTCAGCTTCAGCCTCACTTTGGGCTCCCTGCCCTGGAGACAAGACTTGTTAAGACCCCCTAAGGGGGTAGTGGCTTGATCAGGGGCATGGGAAGGCTCCGGGGGGGGGTTATGGGGCAGCATGAGAGCCAGGAAATGTGGGCAGAAGGCAGGCTGATGGTGTTTGAAACTGGCTAGGGCCTGGGGAGGAGCCTCCCAGGCATGAGGGAAGGGTGCACCATCCTGGATCCGTTTCTCAGAGATGACTCTGGAGACGGCGTTGGGGAAAGGAGAGCCAGGGCTATGCCTGCGTTTCTGTTGCAAGCAGGGAGCAGGTGTGTGCAAGCATCCAGCTCTGAGCCTGGATGAGTTTTTTCATTTCCTTTGGCTTCTCTCTTGATCAGTAGGTATGGCAAGTGGCCAGGGCCCAGTTTAGGGGTGCCCATGCAGGAAAGGGGGGCTACTGTCCAACCCTACTCCTCAGGCATCCCCAGGTCTTCTAATGGCCATCTGAGGGCACAACCTGTAGAGTCTACTGGCCTCAGAGGGCAGGGCCAGAAGTCCAACCCAGATGTGGCCCAGTGGCACCCCCAGACTGACAGTTGCTAAACCTGAGACATTGCCCAAAAGCCTCCAGAGTTGGCTGGTGGCTTTGAGGGAACATGGCAGAAAGGGCAGCACTGCAGTCAGGAGGCTGCTGTGGGTGGAACCTGGGGACCTGAGGGCAGGGTCAGGTTGCGTCCCTCCCTGCTCTCCCTACTGGTCGGCATGCAGGCCCTGAGGCTGGCAGGACAGCATAACTGCCAGAGGCTAGAGGGCAGCCCACCCTTAGTCCAGCTGGTGCCCACGCCATATTATGCCTGGATGTCCCCTCTCTCCTGGCTCATGTTTCTGTGCCCTGGGAAGGTTAGCCCAGGGCAGAGCAGAGTGGACACCGTGGGGGCTCTTAGCCTCAGGTGCCAGGCTCCAGGCCCGGCCATGGCAGTAAATCAGGGAAAACTCAAGCCCAGGGAGGCTCTGTGCTGCACTCTGAGCCAGCAGAACAAAGGTTGTGCTTCAGTGCAGCCTCCATGCTCAACTGGGCCGAGGGTTCCCCAGGGCCTGATCCCCATCGGCCAGCAATGTCTCCTTGGAGGAGCTGAGGCCTGCCTAGTTCCACCTGGCGAGGGCTGTTGTGCTCCACCTCAGGCCCTGGTTCTGGCCCACTCCTCACCCTTGAGATGCTCCCTGCAGCATGGGGGCCAAGGCCGGAAGGAAAAGTGCCCCAGATGAGGGGCACTCGGTGGGAAGGACAGAGGCTGGGGAAACGGTAAGAGGCTAGGGCGAGAGGAGGCTGGGGGCTGACTCTAGGATGGGAAGGAGATGCTAGTGAGACCCTCTTCCACAGACAGATGACAGGATGAGCAGTGCTCCCTTCTTGCCCAGTGGAAGGATGAGCCCTGCTCCTTGGATCTGCAAACTACAGCTCTGCACCTGCCCCAAGTGTGGTCTGTAAGGGTTGGGGTTGGAGGTGGGTGACAGTGGGTTGCAATCAATTCCAGTCTCTGAGGCCTCTCGGTCTCTACTATGACATATATCTCTTCCCCACAGGTTTGCCAACATCATGGGGCAGGGGGACTGAGTCCTCCCCAGTCCCACTGCAGACTGGGTGTCTGTGCCACTCCAGGGACTGGGGACACTGAGGTGAGGAGCCTCTGCCCAGCCTCTCGGGTAGTATGCAGCTCGTGGCCCACTCAGTGGCCTCGTCATGAAGATCTTTTTTTTTTTTTTTGAGTTGGAGTCTCACTCTGTCACTCAGATGGGAGTGCAGTGGCCGCTCCCGGCCACCGCAGCCTCGACCTGCTGGGCTCTGGTGATCCTTTCGCCTCAGCCTTCTAAGTAGTTGGAACTACAGGCACACGCTACCATGCCTGGCCCACTTTTGATTTGTTGTAGAGATGAGGTCTCGCCAAGTTGCCCAGGTGGATCTGGAAGCCGCAGGCTCAGGCAATCCACTCACCTCGACCTCCCAAAGTGCTGGGATTACAGGCTGAGCCATCGAGCCCGGCCCGTCATGAAGATCTTGTGCCTCAGCCAGCTGCCCCACTTCAGGCCCAGGCCAGCCCCTGGTGGCAATTAAGCCAGCATGGTGGCCCAGCATCTACCCACCTTTGTGTCACGCTGCTCTCAGCTGGCTTGGGTCTCCCCAGCAATCTGCAACCTCCCCACCAGACCCAGGGAAGTGTCCATCCTGGTCAGAGGGAACAGGAGCCCAGCGCCTAGCCTCCCTGCCCTCCTCTTCCCACCCCAGCCTGGAGGCTGCTCTGCCCCCAGCTCACTTCCTCCTTCTGTCCCAGGCAGTGGGCAGCAGGACGAACACCAGGATCTGTTGTGGCCCGTGTCCTGGCATGCCATTGAGAACCAAGGGTATCTGGACAGCGTCTGGCTTTCTAGACCCCGAGAAACAGAAAGGCTCCACCTGGTACTGAGGGCAGCTGTTGTAGTCATCGATTCCTCTCGCAGCTCCCGTTACTTTCTCTCTGAGCTTTTAATCCAACCCTCCCCGCAACCATCCCTGTCCAAACCTCTACAATCTTCCTGTTCTGCCTGCTACCTATGGCAGCTCCCAGGCCCTACATGCTCTGAGGCCTGGTCACCCTGCATTGTGCTCCTCCACTCTTCCCAGCCTCCCTTTTCGTCAGGGGTGGGCTCTGGAGGGCTGTGGCCCATGGGGAGCAACTGTGAAGCCACCAGAAGGCAGGTGGAGCCTGACTGACCTGCCCCCCCCAGGGAAGGTTTCAGCCCTGGAGGTGGCCTGACCTGGGGCTCAACCTTGCTGCTATAAGACCCTGTCTCAAAGCACCCACAAAGTGCTGCGTCTCCAGCGAGAAGAGGAAGGGGAGGACAGTGTCACCCAGGGCAGGTGCTCTGGGGTCCATGACCTGGAGGCCCCAGCCCTGGGTAAGAGCAGCAGAGAGCCTGGGGCAGTGAATGGAGCGGACAGGGACCTCCGGGCAGGGAGGACAGGTTCCCGTGGCTCACCCCTTGTGGCCCACCTGCCTTTCCACACTCTCAGAGGGTCAGTGGTGTGGAGCCACTGCAGCAGCTCAGCCGGGGCCCAAGGGAGGCAGAAGTCAGACGCCACATCCCTGAAAGTATGTTTATTTAACGCTGTCCCAGCAGCCGGGGTAGCCCCCACCACAGCTTCCCTCCACATGCTAGAGATGGAAACTACCCCCCAGAGAGGGAGAGACAGCAAAAGAGGCACTCTAGAAATAGGACTTTCGGGACACACCCGCTAATCAGCAAACGCTTCTGGCTGCTGGAGTTCCAGCTTGGAGGAGACAGGGCCCTCCTGGAGCTCGCCCGGGCTCTGAAGGCTTTGCAGAACCTGACTGGCCCAGCTGGCTCTCCCATCCCAAGATCTCCTGCTTCAGGCCCTTGGTGACTCGCACTGTCCCCTGACCACCCACCACTGGGCCCTGTCCTCACAGGCCTCCTCCAGCAGCTCCGTCTCCATCAGAGTGAGGGACGCAGGCCCGGGCCATCACCTGGGACGTTGCCAGAGCCCTCAGGAGCTACTCCAGCTTTACTCTGGCCCTTCTGAAGTGTGTAGGCCGATGGCCCCACCCGCAGGATCTTCCCGCTGCCCAGGCACTCGTCTCCTTTGTAGAACACGGCAAACTGGAGAGGAGGGAGGGGCCCTGGGTCAGGGGTGCTGCAGGGAGCCAGGCCTGATGCCTCTGGTCTATGACTGAACCAGGGAGGGGCAACGTGGTCTCCGGAGCTTCACCTGTGCTCAGAGCTCCAGGCAGGGCCTGCTCCTCTGCTCTACCTGCCCAGGTTCTCGAGGGGTAGTGGTTCACTGCTGCTGTTGGTGGGTGGGAGGGGCCTGGTACTCCCAGCAGCTTCATTAAAGAGGGCAGTTCAAGATCAGGGTCTCCTTCCCTGAGTGGGACAGCCACAAGGCCCTCTCCACATTGGCAGGTCTCTGCAGCCCTCGAGAATCTGGCAGATGTGACCAGAGGGAAGGTGTTGGGAGCCTAAGGAAGCTTTCCCCGCCCTCCCTCACTTCCTGGGCAGTTCCTGCCCTTAGGAGAGCCCTTGGGCCCACACCTGAAAGCCCAGCCTGCACCCTCTCTTGCCCACTCATGGTCAGGGGCCCATCCTCAGAGCTCCTGCACACCCTGTCCACCTGGGCCCCCGTTTTCTGCCTCCAATCCTCACGCCTATGCCCCTTTCTGTCCTCACACCTGGGGCTCTGCCCTGAAGCTTGGGCCTCCCAGTGCCCAAGCAAGAGCCAGCTAGAAGGAGAAGTCAGAGTGGGAAGTCTCGTGGTTGTCATTAAAGGAAAGGAGGCTCAAAGTGGGGTGGGGGTACTGTGTGACCAGAGCACCCCTGCCCTTTCCTGGGCCTCCAGCCCCTCCTCTGTAAACCAGGTGCCCCGGTGGAGATAAAGTGCAATATGGTCCTTTCAGAGCTTGAAGCACACTAACTCCATCTGATGTCATGGGCACTGAGGACTGCGCTCTCCAGAGCAGAGCTACCCAGGTACCTGCCACACGTGGATGGCAAAGCTGAGACCCTGCCTTCCAGCTGGGTATCCCCTCTCAGGCTCTGGAGCACAATGAGAGCTGGGCTCACCCCTCCGATCTGTACCTCCTACTCACCTGTCCTGGGGTGAGGGCCCGCACAGCCCTCACGGCCGTCACCCACACAGTACCATCTTGATTGAGAGTCAGCACGCAGGGCACTGGGCAGAAGAGAGAGCTCTTGGAGGGGGGCACAGGCCTTGCCTCATCTGGTCAGTCCCCGGTTGCAGGCCCCCAAGAAGGATCATCAGCCCATGGAGGGAAAGGACTCCTGCTAGGACAAGGCAACATCCCGAGAGACTCAGAGCTGCCAGTGTGGCCAGTGGACATGGCAGGACACCTCAGGGGCAGCATATACACTGCTGCCTAGGCCAGCACACCTGGGTCCTTCCTGCATCAGACAAAGGAGCACACTGCTCCCTGCGTCCTGGCCTCTCACAGAGCAGGCACAGACTTGGGAGTTTCGAGTATTTTATGTCATCTCCACAATGGGGACTTTCTTGCCCAGATCTGGCCCCAGGAAGCTCAGCTCCAAGGGGCTTCTCCTTGAGATCCCTCCCACCTAGTCACCTAGTGCCATCTGGTGGCGGAATCGGAAGTGACACTCCATCATCTTGTCCCGGACCAAGGCCGAAGGCGGCTCCTCTGCGATCCAGTGCACGCGGTTGGTGCGCAGCAGGTCCCTGTACAGGGCCGGGTGGTCAGTCCGAGGGGCCTGTGGAGGGAGAGGAATGCGAAGGTGGGGATGCTCTGGAGCCCTCAGCAGAAGGGCCTCTCACCCCAAGGCATGCCTCAGTGTAGTTATCAATAACAACAATCTTATCAGCAAATGTGCACTGATAACTATACTGGGGCCATTCTAAGTGAGGCCTGCCAGCCTGTCTGCCTGCATCTGAGAGAAGGCCCCCCTGTATTTGTGCCAGAGAACAAGACGGCAGTCAACTTGCAAGGTTTCTCAACCCAGGTGCTCTGAGATTTGGGGCTTGGTACATCTGCTAGGCATGGGGGTTGGCCTGAGCCCTGCAGGCTGTGTAGCAGTGTCCCTGGCCTTACCCATAGATGCCAGCACTACCCATTCCCCCTGCTCCATACTCAAGCTGTGACAGCCAAAATATCTCCAGACACTGGCAACATCCTCGGGGTGGGGTGGGGGCACAACCCTTTTGATAAGCCCTACTTTAAGGCACGGGTCACGGTAGCTACGATTCCTATAATGGCAGGTGACCTGGTTTAATCCTGGCTTAGCCACTGGCACCTACCTGACAACTTACTAATCCTACTACGGCTGGCACTGTCCGAGGCACTGAAGCTACCACCTCTCCATGGGACCACCAGCAAGGTACTTATTAATCTCTGGCACAGTCCTCTTGTAAAACCAGATAAACAGTATCTGTTTTTAGGATTAAGTGATGATTACCAGTGACCACTGTACAAGAGACAAAACCTTCGGCTTCCTCAGGTCAGTCCCAGAAGAATGCAGCAGGAAGGTGAGGGGCAGAGGACAGGGACAGAGTCAGTCACAAGCACTATGAAGCAACAGATGCTTTCTCAAGCCCTGGTCCCATAAACACTGCCAGCCCCACCAGAACCAGACTTGGTGTCTACCTGCAGACCCGCCTGACTCACCACAAACACGTCGCCCTTGGTGCCATCCTTCTCCACCACAAACCACGGCTCTCTCAAGCCACTGATCTTGGCTCTCTGGCCCAGAGTATACAGGAACCAACCTACGGAAAGAGCTTCTCTGTGAGCCTGGAGAATGTGTTCCATTCTGAATGTCACACCTCTCATAAGGGGGAGAGAGGTTGCTGGACCACTGAGGACGGCCCAGAGCAGGCCTGGCAGCAGTGTGGCTCACTCAGAAGCCATGGTTCTCCCACACCCAGAACCAGCCCTGACCAAGCACCTGAGCACACTCCATCCTCATCCAGACCTGACTGGACATGAGGAATGTTAATGGTGACCAAGGCCATGCCTTGTACCCCCAAAGGAGCAAGTTCTAGCAGTAGGAGCACCTGATGTGAGGGCACAATGTGGCTGAGAGCGCATGTGAAGCCAGGAGCCCCTCCTCACTGAGCCTGACGTAGCTGCGCTTCCTAAGATGTGTCCACTCCTGCCCCGCTGTAACTGTGGCAGGGCTGCCTGAGTTCTCTGTGCCCAGTTCTTTCCTGGCTGTACTTGGCATGCCCCCCGCACCCCGCAGCACACAGCTCACTGCCTCCTGCTCCTCTGGAGAGGTGCGTGCATAGGCAGAGATAGCCTGATGGGATTCACCATGCTACTTCAGTGAAGCCTGACAACTGAATGCAGGGCAAACAGTCCTCTAGCCACCTTCTGGCGACAGGGTTGGGAACTACACCAGGCAGTTCTGTGTTGGGCAGTTCTGTCTCCAGCAAGGTTGTCACCTTCTTCAAACTCAGGAACACCTGGCCCCACTCGGCTCTCCCTCCACAGGACATGGAGAATGTCCAGGCGCAATTCATTGTGAGACTCCCCACATCTGGGCAGCAGCCCTGTCTTCCCAGCCAGTCTCAGCGCAGACCTGCGCTGGTCAAGACTCATCTAATTGTCAGCGCTGGGAGAACTGCACCAATAGAATGATGGCCACACTATCTGGCCCTGCACCAGGACTGGGAGCCCTTGTGACTAATTAGGTCCCCATCATCCCCATACCAGCACAGCATAGGCTCATGGTGGCCCTGCCCCAGTAAATGTCTGCACATGAATGAGGAGCACACCACCGTGTAGCACCTGCCAGGGCGGAACACCTGACCCTGTTGCTTCCTGTGGTCCTTAATCACCCACGTCATGCTGTGAAGTCCACCTAACTCCCTCCATTAGAGTGGAGTTTTCTGTAGTTTAACATTTTCTTCAAATAGTGGGAAAATCGTTCTATTTACAGGGATCTGATTCATAATGCACAGCACGCAGTCCTTCCAAGTTAAGTCAGATGGGGTACTTTTACTAATTCCAATGTTTCGAAGGAGACCACATCTTGAGATGCACAAAGCCCCAGTCAACATGACTGTTGAATCCCATGCCGTGTGTACCTACCCCAGCATACCCTGCAGAGCTTCAGAAGAGTCACTGGCTGATGTGGAAGGGATGGCAGACATCCTGTCTAAATTTTTCAGAGCTGAAACCCCACGACTTGAGGAGTTTGAGATGAAAGGCGGCCAGAGACTGTATCTCACCTTTATGTGTTCCCAGAACTTTATTGTCTTCTATAGAAATAAATTTACCAGGTTGAGGCTGCAAATACTGGAAAATAAACATTTCATTACTAAACAAGATGCAGGCCCAGAGTAGATATACAGCCTCTCCCCCTTTGCATCAAAGAACACTCACCTGAAGAATGAAATGTTCAAAATTTCTTTTACCGACAAAACAGATGCCCATGCTCTGAAATGAGAGGAAAGCAAGCCATGAGAGGGGCACAGGCAGGGCATCCTGTGCCAGCGTGGGCCTGGGACCAGGAGGAGAGGCGGTGCTGCGCTCAGACACCCCAAGGAGGCCCCGGGCCTCCCAGCCTCATCTGCCTCACACTTCCAGGGCAGAGGCTTGGCTGTCCTCCTCCTGCACCCTCAGATGCCAGTCGCAGGCCATAAACAGAACTCCAGGGGCTTAAAGAACATCTCATCATCTCATCCCAGAAGGGTCTAATCATTGCGTGGCAGCACGTCATACTAGCTGCCCGAGGAAATAAACTAGACCTGGTCAAGCCCAAACTTCAGGCCACCATCTTGTGAGTAGAAAGAAAGAGACAGAGACCAGAGTAGGGGCAGGAAGCAGAATACAAGGCCTGAAGCCAAGGCACAGGGGAGAGCTCCAGGGGAGAGCCGGAGAACAGAGGTTCTTTTCTCAGCTCCTCTTTCCAGGCACGAGAAGGCTGGACTGAAGTGAGCTCTCTCCACCACTGCATATGGCAAGCAGTTCCATCGCTTACTCTTCGGTTTGTGGCCCTCTGGAACGCAGGTCCCATAAGGATGGGAACCTGCCCCATCTGTCTCTGCTGCTCCCTCAGCTCCCACCACAGAGCAACACCTGGAAACTGAAAACCACAAGAGAGGACAGGCAGAGGACAAAAGCTGGGTGTGCTCTTTGGGGACAATGACTTGATGATAAAAGGTGTGACTGTACCCATTCCCAGGAAAACAGACGTGAAGGAGTGGCTTTAGCTAAAGCTGCATCAATCCCTGACATGGCCAGATTCAACTAAGCATCCAGGGGTCTGCTGAGCTTGCGAGGCTCATCCCACCACAGCCTCACCCTCTATTACCAAGTCGCCCAATTGACTCTACCCTAATTCCACCAGTGCTCCAGGATTTCTAGCTTCTCTCTCTCACTCTTTTTTTTTTTTTTTAAAGATAGGGTCTTACTATCATGATGCCCAAATTCCTGGGCTCGAGCAATCCTCCCACCTCAGTCTCCTGAGTAGCTGGGACCACAGACGTGTACAATCACGCCTGGCTTCCAGGTTTGTTCTTGTCTTAGGACCTTTGCACATGTTCTTCCCTCTGTCGGGACTGTTCCTCCCAACCTTCTACATGACACTGATTCCTACTCATCCTTTAGGTCTCAGGCTAAATGTAATCTCTTCAGAGGCTTTCCTGGCACCTCTATCCCCCAATCTCAATTAGACCACACTGGTGCTTCTCCTAGGGTCCTGTGCCTCCCTCTATAGACATGTTCTAGGTTTATAGTGATACATCTCCTGTTTTTCTCCCTGCTTGACTGTGAGCTCCATGAAGGCAGGGATGGAACTACTTGCTTGTCATCATCTCCTCGGGGCCCAGGACACAGCACCTGGCACAGTTGGCACTGGATGAGTCTGTGCTGGGCAAAAAGATGGCAGGGCAGATCTGTGTGCAGATGGCAGCAGAGTGCCTGCCCTTCCTAGAGGATCTCAGTGCTGCATGACACTGCCCTGAACACCTGTCAGGCTGACCCAAGAACACCCCAACCAGCTGCCAAGACTGTGGGAAAAGCTGCAAGAAGTCACGTTAGGCTGTTTCTGAATGTCATCAGTGCCTTCAACTGTGTGCCTGAGCCAATGTCTCCAGCCTCCTCATCCTCCAGGCTCCTCTCTGACTCTGGGAGGGGGAAGAGCACTGTGACCACACAGCCTCCCACTTCTCCCTGTACCATGGAGCCAGTGAATGTACACATGCACTCATCAAGCAAACTACTCACTCATACCTCTTTTTTCTGAAGCACATGATGAAGTCTATTCTCAGCAGCTATTTTCTTTACAAAATCTTTCGTTAATCCCCCCAGAGGGAAGATGGTTCTCCTCAGGGCATCCTGGGAAACCTGGCTGAGAAAGAAGGTCTGGTCTTTAAAGCTGTCAGCTGCTTGGAGAAGTTTTACCACTGCCAAGAGTAAAGAACAAAAGACGTTGCAGGAATAAAAATAAGATACTTTACTTTTATTAACGTCCTTTTGTTTACTTAGATTACCTCTGGTCTGTCAGAAGCAAAAATCAATACTCAGTAGCAGACTACTAGGAAATAAAACCACCACCAGAGTTAATGTAAGAAAAACTCTCACCTCTAATTTATCTACAGAGAAAGTAAATTTTATATAATTTTATATAAGGAAATCATTCCAGTTCATATTTTAGATTATGATCTTTTCAAAGATGAAACATCACGTGAAAAATGTTCTGACGTGATAAGGAAAAAAACAAGTCTAAAATTCAGCCAAATTTGGGAAAACTGAATATGACAGCAACTTATAGAAAATTCCATTGAGAGGGTGGCAGCTGTGCTTTTTTTCTAACAGTTACAGAAAGTGTTCATGCCATGGCTGCTTTCAAGGACTCCTTTAATTTCCCCAGATTCAACTACTGGATAAAAAAGATCTTCTTTCAGTCAGCACTCCACTTTTAAAGTCACTTTTTTCCTTGGGTAACAATGACTTTTGTTTAGAGTCCAAGCTGATATTTGTCAGATGCCCTCCTGCAGTTTCTCTAACATTCTGTTTTTGATTATAAAGAACCATCTTTGGCTTTAAGGCGATGCTGCAGGGGTGTGAATGAAACACTACCAAGGTTCTGAAAAGAAAGCCTGGCTCCACTCGTGGACTGGAGATCAGGACTGGACAGATCAGTCCTGTCCGCAGGCTACAGAATTTCTCAATTGGAACTGTCAGGTTCCCACTTTCAAGTTCAATGACCAATGGAAAAAAACTAAGCAGAATATCAGTATTATGGCTTCTTTCAACCTCTCTCATGTCTAGTGCCAAGAAATACCCCACAAGTTATAGTCAGAGTCTGTCACACAGGTTACACAGCACACACACCCTGCATGGCTTGGCACGGTCGTGTGTGCAGCGTGCACTCTATGTAGCTAATGTTTTCCATATATTGAGTCTCATGTTAGCCGTGTGAGGGAGAATTATCCCCATTTACAGATGAGAAAACTGAGGCTTAGATGACTAAAGCAACTTGCCTGAAAAGTACAGGTAGAGAATAGCAGAGGTGGAAACTGTGCCTAACCTCCCAATTCCTATTCCATTACCTTTTATGTAAAAAAATAGAACCAGGTAAAAAATGAAATAGCATTCAGTCAACTAGTTATCATGTAAGCAGACTCATTTTGCAAATTCTACTTTTTGTTTGATAACTAAATATATTCAAACAGTATATATGTATATAAAAGCCTAGGAATACTGGGAGTGATTTCTATTTTCTCCTAGCTTTGGATTATTTTAAAACAAATGAAAAATCTATGATTTTGAAAAAATGAAGCTGTCAACACTAACTGAACTACCAGAGAGGAAAGGGGCAGAAAGGAACTAACATTTGTAAGAGCCTGTTTGTGTCAGAGCCTTATTTATGCACCATGGCTGTTCGTGTTGGCTCTGCCAAGCCAGTGGTATCACGCTGTGCAGGGGAGGGAACATGCCCAATCACAGACCAGACCTACGAGCACCTAGGGAAATGCTGGTCTCAGGAGCTGACTGACTTGAGCCAAGGCTTTCTACTGCCCCCGCATGTGCACTCCCCTAAGACCCAGGCCAGGCCAGGGCAACTCGGTAAGAATAGAATAAATAGAAAGCTTTAGTGTGCCTATAAAACACAATGACAGCAAAGACACTGTGGCATTATGAAAACTACCACACAGAAAATATACTCAACAAAATGCATGCCAACGCTATCAGAAAAGTCTCAGAGGGCATGGGCATGTGGCCTACGGTCATGGCTCCCAGCTCTGCAAGATAGATGGTTTTCTAGGAGATATGCAGGAATGTCTAGTCAAATGGAATAAACCCTCATCTACTCAGGCTCCTCATTTACTTGGTGAATTCCACAGTGGAGTTCCCAAGTAGCTTTGCATTCAAACTCGTCTTCCTGAAATGGAGGGGTTTTCCAGAGGGGTGGACCCAGCATCCTTCAGGTGGCAGTGGGAAGTTTCCCAGCATGAAGAGAGCGCTGTTCTTGTCTGGGCTTGAGTCAGTGAAGTGACCTGAACATCCTCTGCTGTGAGGGGAGGAGGGAGAGAACACAGGACAGCTGATACTGCTGGCACACTCAAGGCTCCCTTGACCAAGTACACTGCCATGTCATCGCTTCTGCCTTCAAGATGGACTCAGTGGCATGAGAAAATAACTCAGCTGGGGCCTGACATAGCAGGAACAGCAGGAACTAAGGAACTAGCAGAATTGGATTGAATTCTGCCACCTGAGTACCTAAGTCAAATGACTTCATCCAGGCCTCAGTTTCCTCATCTGTGAAATGGAACGAGATCAGGTTTGTTTTGGGCTAGGTGAGATGACAGCAAGCACTTCATGAGACTGCAAAGAGAAGCAAAGTGAAATGTGTGCATGCAAAGCCCTGCCCTACTCCCAGAGATCCCCATTCCCCAGATGGGAGTGTGATGGGAATAATGTTCCAGAATCTGAATTCAGTGATGCCCAGGTGACTGTGAGGCAGGCTCTCAGCAGGCCATCAGAAATGCTAACCCTTCAGATCCTACAATGGAAATTCCTTGCAGAAACATGGCCCTGAGTGCCACTTGGTTTTTCACTCAACAACACATACATCAGGGCAAGCCAGCAGCTTCTGAGCTGTCTGGCATTCACTTTTTTCTAGAAAGGTGAAACTTAGCTAGGCTCGGTGGCTCAGCCTGTAATCCCGCGCCTTTGGGAGGCTGAGGTGAGTGGATTGCCTGAGCCCGCGGGTTCGAGACCCGCCTGGGCAGCAAGACCTCATCTCTACAATAAATCAAAAAATCAGCCGGGCGTGGTAGCGCGCGCCTGTAATTCTGGCTACTCGGAAGGCTGAGGCGGAAGGATCGCCGGAGCCCAGCAGGTCGAGGCTGCGGTGGCCGGGAGCGGCCACTGCACTCCAGTCTGGGCGACAGAGTGAGACTCCAACTCAAAAAAAAAAAAAAGAAAAAGAAAGGTGAAACTTTGCTCTCCGACATCTATATTGTGTAGATCATCTTTGCAGACACAGCTACAAAGCCTGACCCCAGGCATACATGGTCAACGGCAGGCCCTGCACGCATATCACACTTAAATCTGCCCAAACCTCACACCCTCATGAACTTGATGCTAAGTACAAGGCCTTGGCTAAACCTATGGCACCCCAATTGTCACTGTCAAATATTCCCCTAGATATCTTCGGAACATTCAAATCACCAACAGACCATGTCAAGAATTGGATTATAAATATCTGATGTAATTTTTCACCAGCCCTTACCCTGGCACCAGGCCAGCAGGTGCATTTCTTACTGCCCAATCTCATGCCCTTGGGGGAAATGACCCTCTTGGTAACTGTGCCTTTTCAAATGTGAACTGAAAAAACACAAGCTAGTCTGAAGCATACAGAGAAAGGAATGGCAGGTGTGCTCAGATAGGACCCACCGTCATTCTTCAAAATATTTTGCTTTTTTCACAAAGAATAAAGCTCTGACCTGGGCACTTTAACTTACCATTTCTAATTTCAAATCGATTTCTGAAAAGCCCTTCTGGCCTCTTAATGTGCTTCTGCTGAAAGACTTCATCATCTTCCAGTGAAGTTCTTGCATAGTGACCTGTGGCAACAGCATCTGCTCCTGTGAGGTTTTATTAAAAACACAAGGATCAGATTTTAGACTCTCATTCATTGGCCTTGGTCAGCATGAGCCAAGGGAGCTGAAAGAAGCATGCAGACCTGAGGTCTACATGGACGGTATGTACAGATATTAAACCCCAACCTCAAATACGGATTTCCCAGGGAATAGAGGCACTCATGAAATCTTGTCAAGCAAGCAGCCTTTAGCTCCTTATTTAAGCTGATATAACCCAGCTGCAAAGTTTTATTGCACCTTTAAGAGCCTTTCAAAAGTTAGTATCTATCAAGTCACTCATTTCAGCTTAAAGAAATAGATATGCATGCCAAGATTTAAGAACAAAATGTTCATTTTAGAGTTCATTACAATACTAAGGAAAAATTGAAAACAACAAAAATGTTCAACACTGGGAGAATGTAAAGTGAATTACAATGCATTGCCATAACAGTGGCACTTCTAAAGAATGTTTAATGACTTGGGAAAATGCCTATGACATTGTTAAGTAGGGGGAAAATTATATAATACTATGATTCTGCTAGTTTTAATATACAGGAAAAAATGAAGAAAAACATCAGAAGGTCTATGCCTTTGATTCTGGAGTAAAATTATAGATGACGTTTTCCCTTCTCTTTTTATTGTTCTGTACTTTTAAATTTTCTTTAATAAATATGTATTCTTTCTATTTTTTTTTAATCACAGTGAAGGACCATCCAGCACATTCAATGTCTTCTTTTTCGTTACACAAAAAAGTCAAAGAACCTACCAAGGCACATATAAGTCTATAACCTTTTTCACTGTGTACAAATTTCAGCTATTGCAAGAGATGTTTTTGAAAGGCGTAGTAAAACTGATTCAGCACTTAACCAACCACACTAGCTTAGTATAAAAACAGAAGATAAGGCTGGGCTTGGTGGCTCAGCCTGTAATCACAGCACTTTGGGAGGCCGAGGCTAGTAGACTGTCTGAGCCTGCGGGTTCGAGACCAGCCCAGGCAACTTGGTGAGACCACGTCTCTACAATAAATCAAAAATTAGTCTGGCGTGGTAGCGCACGCCTATAGTTCTGGCTACTTGGAAGACTGAAGTGGAAGGATCACCACAGCCCAGCAGGTCAACGCTGGAGTGGCTGTGAGTGTGTCCCGGACCTCCAGCCTGGGCAACAGAGTGAGACTCCAATTCAAAAAAAAGAAAAGAAAAGAAGACAGCAAGAATTAACTGCTGCATATTAACTATCTGAAAAACCAACTTTAGGGATCATGATCACTACTTCACTAATTTTCTAACAGAGGGAAAAAAACTCACTTTTAAATTTATTTCCTTAAAGAACCACATATACAGCAAAAAAGAAAGAAAGAAAGAAAGAAAGAAAGAAAGAAAGAAAGAAAGAAAGAAAGAAAAAACTGTAGGATTCTTCTGTGAAAAGCCCTAAGATTTCAGAAGTCTGAGTTTCATGTACTTTTATTCTATGTTGCCATTATTTCAGACTTGGAAACATTTACTGCAGAAATTCCTTCCCAAGCATACCTAACAGATGGCTACCTAGGGCCTCCCTAAAAAGCTATGGTGACAGAGAGCTTAGTGCTCTCCAAAGGCAAACATTCTCTTCCTAAATAGTTGTCTGCACTTCCTCCGAGTGAAATATTTCTCCTGCAAATCTTAAATCCACCCTCTGGTGTCACACAAAGAATGTAACCCTAACTCACACTCTTCATCTTCTTCATCACTGTCACTATCACCCAAAGTAATCTCAATAGTCAGAGGATAATTTCCAGACACCCTAGAAATCAAAATCAATTCACATTCCATCAGTCTGTCACTCTATTCCTGAATGAAAGAGATGGCCTTGCCAGCAGAACACAGTGGACTCATCGCCCTTTCTCGCATAATCTCTGACCATCAAGGTGAGCTCAGTCTGTGCTGGCTTTGATAAAAGACATCAGACTACTGGCTCAGTTAGCCTGGGGGCAACTAGATCCCCAGGTATTCTACATACAAACTTCAACGAAACCAGGTCTTATCAACTTTGTTTTATTGAATTAATTATTGAACCTAGTCAGTAAAACTGCATTTATCGCTATTACATTCACATGGTTTTGGTATTAGCCCAGCATTTAAATTTAAGATTTTTAAAAAATTTTTTTATCTTTGTAGGTATTTTTTAATCTCTAATTCCATGAACCAACTTTACATCTTCATCATCATGTCAGCTTTAGGCCACTTATACATCAGGTCTGCAACCCTAATCTAAGTCATTGCTAAAAGTGCTGACACTCCTGGACCTCTGGCATGTAATGATAGATGTCTTAGGATGTGGCCATACACAGCAAAATGAGCTGCAGTGGGACAGAACAAACCAAGAGACCGGTATCCAGAACTTCAGAAACTCATTTATGGCGACCTCAATGACCAGGGGACAGGAAAAAGAACCTAAAATTCACAAAGTATAACAACAGATGCCAAGAGATAATCTAAGCAAGCTATTTAGCATCAGAAGGGTTCAATAAAAGGAAACAGGGCTGGGCATGGTGGGGCATGCCTGTCTACAATCCCAACTACTCAGGAGGTAGGAGGATCACTTAAGCCCAGGAGTTCAAGGCTGCGGTGAACTGTGATTACACCACTGCATTCCAGCCTGGGTGACAGAGTGAGACTCTGTTTCTAAAAGAATAAATAAAAATTAAACTATAAAAAAGAAATGGGGATGTCCCAATATGCAGACGGAATCAAGAAAGAAAAAATTTAGGATCTGACAAAATTTGTAGATTTGGTGAGCAGACAAGTTGTCAGTTAGTGGTAGGGCCCCAACTTCTAGTGGTAAGGCGGACTTCTAGCACAGGCTACAAACACATGACTTCAAACCCAGAAAAACAAAAGAGAGACATGGGAACTTGAATCAGGTAGAACACAGACCTGTTCTCAAGACTAAGCAGAAACTCACTTTGGGAGCAAGGAGAAAGGTCTCAACATGACAAGCAAAAAGGATGATGAAACACTGACTTTCTTGAGTCATGAACCAGGGCCCCTGAAACTTTCCCTAAATACAATCACATCTAGAACCACTGCTGGGAGTAAAGCTGAACCTGCAGGCAACAGGGACCCAGGTGGGATCTGATGCAGATCACCCACAGACCCTGTAAGTTCCACAGGACACCAAGTCACAGCTCAGCTGAACCTAGATACAAATGCCTCTCAGAGGCAAGGCATCCTCTTGCCTCCTTGTGGCCCCAGCAACTTCTCTACGTTGCTTTGGCTCCCAGTTTAAGGAATGTCCCCTTGCTGGAGGGCACAAGGCCACATAAAAATCACAGGCAGTCGGGCTCGGTGGCTCAGCCTGTAATACCGCGCTTTGGGAGGCTGAGGTGAGTGGAATGCCTGAGCCCGCGGGTTCGAGACACGCCTGGGAAACTTGGGGAGACCTCATCTCTACAATAAATCAAAAAATTAGCTGGGCATGGTAGCACACACCTATAGATCCAGCTACTTGAAAGGCTGAGGCAGGAGGATTGCCAGAGCCCAGCAGGTTGAGGCTGCGATCGTGCCACTGCACTCCACTCTGGGCAACAGAGTGAGACTCCAAATCAAAAAAAGAAAAAAAAAAAAACCACAGGCTGCTGGGTACAGTGGCTCATGCCTATAATCCCAGCATTTTGAGAGGCAGAGGCAAGGGGATTGCCTGAGCCCAGGGATTCAAGATCAGCCTGGACAACTTGGCGAGACTTTGTCAAAAAAAATAGTCGGGCATGGTGGCATGCACCTGTGGTTCTAGCCTCTTGGAATGCTGAGGCAGAAGGATTACCATGCCACAGCACTCCAGCCTGGGCAACAGAGTGAGACTCTGACTCAAAAAAAGAAAACCACAGGCCTCTGGGCTCCTGGTTCCTGAGCAGTAGGCCTATCCTATTTTGGGGTCCTCTGACCAGGCATTTAAAAGTTTTGTTACCTTTGGCATTTTCCCAAAGTTTTAGCCTTTACTTACAGAGTCATCTACTTTTGTTTTTAATGGGCCTTTTATCTTGCTGGTGATACCTTATTAAGATTATTAACAATTTAATATCAGAATCTTATTTTCCAAGCATCTCCTCCTCCTCCTGTAGCACTAACACCTTTCAATTTTTTGGCCAGTAAGCCAACACATTTTTCCTGGAGATTTTCTGGAGTTGGCTGTCCTGCCTTCTACTGTCTCTGTCCTCACACTTCTGTGGTCCATGATTAACAGTCCTCTCTTCTCCTGAGGACACATCACGTGCACTTCAGCATAAGGTTCTTTTTTCTTTTTTTTAAAGAGATAAGGTCTTGTCCTGTCACTCAGGCTGGAGGGCAGTGGTGCAATCATAGCTCATGCAACCACGAACTCTTGGACTCAAGCAATCCTCTCATCTGAGCCTCCCAAGTAGCCAGGACTACAGATGTACAACATAATGCCCACCTAATTTTTAAATTTTCTGTAGAGATGGGATCTCGCTATGTTGCTCAGGCTGTTCTTGAACCCCTGGCCTCAAGTTATCCTCCCACCTCAGCCTCCCAAAGTACTGGGATTATAGGTACAAGCCACCATGCCCAGTCAGAAGGTTCATTCTTATTCAGTGAAATACAAAATATCATTTTCACTACCACCTTTCTTCCTGAAAGATGAAACTATTACAAGGTTTTGGCTTCTGATTATCTCTGAAAGTCTGAAAATCTATGCTTTTTAAAAACAAATGAAAAAACTCCAGATTACTTACCAAGATTATCCAGAGCATAATGAAAAAAGCAACTGAATTTGATATGCTTGTTGCAGATGATGTCAGGATTTGGAGTCCTTCCTTTTTCATACTCACTCAAAAAATCACTGGAATAAAAGAAAAAGACTTTAGTCCTAAGTGTGAAACAGTCCTCAAAAAATAATCAGCCAGGTGCAGTGGCTCATGTCTGTGATCCCACTTTGGAAGGCCAAGACAGGAGGATGGATTGAGCCCAGGAGCTGGAGACCAGCCTAGACAACATAATGAGACCTCATCTCCATAAAAAATTAGTCAGGATGGTGGTGTGTGCCTCTAGTCCCAGCTACTCAGGAGGCTGATGCGGAAGCATCTCTGAGCCCAGGTCGACACTGCTGTGAGCCACAATTGTGCCACTGTACTCCAGCCTAGGTGAAACAGTGTGACCCCGACTCAGAAAAATATAAATATAAAAAACAAACCAGCTAAATTACTTGCTTAATATAGAACTTCTTGTTATACCACAACTATAATTTTCTGCAAAATAGGAGAGCTTCAGCATAAAGCCATTTTCAATATTTTCATCATTTGTTTACAGCTCATCGCACATGCCATCTAATTCTAACTGATAACCTGGATGAACAGCAAGGTGTCATTTCCCCTTGTGCGTCTCCCCGGTGGGGACAGGCTCACAGGGAGTGTGAGGTCAGGAGCAAGTAGGGGCCTTGGGAATCTCACTAAACTCCTGCTTCCTGAGACTCCTCTAACACAGGAGGTTAGGTGAGAAAGATAATGTCCGAGTCACAGTAGGAATGAAATCATCTAGAGTTACAAGTCAGGGCCCTATGAGCCATTCTGCAATTTCAGCCTGGAAACCCAGTTCACTAGGCAAATGTGCCCACAGAAACTTTTCTCATGTGACCAACATACACACTTCTGAGTACAAGCTACCTCCTGGGTGCTTAAAGTGGAACAGGTCATACTAACTCAGTGGATTTCTGCACTAACAGACTGATTGAACGTGGGAGATCGATGCTACTCTACCAACAAGACAGCAATAATTTCACAGTCTTAGAAGATTCACTTCAGGATGCCTATTTCAGGAGTTTAAAATTTGGCGTATTTTTGGGATACATGATTTTTTTTTTCATTTAACCTAAAACATTATTAATCGACAAGGTTGAAGATGGATTATAAATCTGCACAGGATCAGAGATTACTTGTATATCTTCAACTTTGGCAGGCAATGCCAAACTGTTTTCCTACCACTTATCACTTTCCACAGATGTTCATAAAAACTCGTGTTGCTCAATATTTACAACAACACTTGATATTACTAAACTCTTTTCATTTTGTTTTGTTAGAAAGCTTTCAAGAGGTTCGTTAAACTGTAAATTAAAGTAAGATCCATGTCTCTCTGCGTATGGCCATACACCCAACCAACTTTCTACATAACAGGCAACAAGAAAGTGTTGAAGAGGTTGAGCACTTAAACCAGTTTATGAAGACAAACTGTTAACCCTTTCCTAAATAGCATAAGGGAAGTAGTGCCAATTGGCATTAGCAAAAACTATGGAGGAAGAAGTCTAGCCTATTCCCTCACTAGAAAGAAGAGAAACTTTTTTGCGCTTGTAAGGAAGAGAGCAATTAAAAAGGACATCTGGACTCTGACTCCTGAAGACCAGTTGGCCTTGAACAAAAGAATTCAAAATAAACTTCTGGGCTAGAGACCCCTCCTAGAGTGGTGAGTGCTCAGAACAAGACCAATGAGCAATGTTATAACTACCTCCAGGGTGGCTGGGACTAGGCCTGTCCTGCCTGGACAGAAGGCAGGCTGGCTACAACCCAGGGGTGAGCTTGGAGGCAGCCTCAGAGATGGGAAAAGACTAACAGGCCACCTACCCCCTTCAGTCCTTAATGAGCAATGCCAGAAAGCAGTGGTGATCACTGGTCTGGAAAGCTCCGCTTCTAACTTGCCACAGTACTCGGGACAAGTCACTCTCCCTATCTGGCCTCAGTTCCAGCTGAGTTAACCTTCAAAAATCATATACACTCACATATTTTAGACACTTTACACCAAAGGGTGACATGTAAACTTACCTGCATCTCTTGCTATCAACACATACCCTACAGTACTCATCAAGAATCCCCCAAATCAGCTTTCCCGACCCATTCAGACTTGATCTTGAAACTACCACTGACTCCTTTCTCTCTGGCCTCTTGCACTCATCAGTCATTGAGCCCCATCACATTTCCCAAAGTAAAGCCCTGAGAATCCCCTCCATCAGAACCAGCTGAGGTGCTTGTTAAAACACAGATTCCAGCTGTACTTCCCCCACCCTCCCCACAAGACCCAGGTCCAGGTCTGTGTTTACCATGCATGCAAGATCTACTGACCGTTAGACTTGTCCTCTGGGTCCATCATAGCCGGTCTTTACCTTCCACTCCTGCACTCCCCCACAAAGCCCAAATCTCTAGTAACAGCATTTCCTTAGATTCTCTGCCTTTGGTCTTCCATAATTTATTCTATATTTGGCTGCCAGACGCCTCTTTTAAATAATGAAAATAACAGCTATATTTATGAAATGCTTTCTAATACACCAGGCATGTTGCTAGAACTGTATAAGAGATCTCATTTAAGTCTTACAATACCCTATGAGGTACTAGCATTGTCCTCATTCTAAGAATGAGAAAATTGAGGACTAGAAAAGTCAAGTATCTCTTTCTGGGTCTTTACAGTCAGAGAAAAAAGTTTTTTATTTAAAAAAAATAAATAAATAAAAGTCAAGTAAATTGGCCAAGATCACACAACTAGTGGCAGAGTCAGGATTGAACCCGAGGTTTTTCTGACGCTAAAGCCTATTAAGGAAAGGGCAACCCACCCTGTGCACATAGCCTGCTGTCAGACGCCTTCAGTGGCTGCCAGGTACTTAGCATAGTCAGGGCTCACCAGAGAGTAGCCCTGGGCTCCCTCCACTGCATGAACAAGAGTCCAGCAAAAAGTAAAATTAAAGAAATAAACAATGGTCATTTCTCTTTCCCTTATTGCTGCTCTTGCTATCCCATCTGACATGTCTTCTCTATTCCTTTGTTATTTTCAAGCCCTTTTCAACCCCTCTTCTTCCATGAAGCCTTCCTGACCACTCCATGCCACAAATTTCTTCCTCCTCTGAACCTGCAGTACTCTTGATAGAATCACTGGTGTTTCCTACATGCCAGGCACTACTATTAACTTTTCTGAGGATAATGTATGCCTCCCAACTAGACTGCAAACTCCCACACAACAGGACCATGGTGTAGACATCTTTTTTTTTTTTTTTTTTTTTAGTTAGAGTCTCACTCTGTCATCCAGACTGGAGTGCAGTGGCCTCTCCCGGCCACCGTAGTCTCGACCTGCTGGGCTCTAGTGATCCTTCCACCTCAGCCTTCCAAGTAGCTGGAACTACAGGTGAGCGCTACGATGCCCAGCTAATTTTTTTGATTTATTGTAGAGATGAGGTCTTACCAAGTTGCCCAGGTGGGTCTCGAACCCGCGGGCTCAGGCAATCCACTCACCTCAGCCTCCCAAAGCGCGGGATTACAGGCTGAGCAACCGAGCCCGGCTGGTATAGACATCTTAATGTTCCCAGATGTAGCACAGTACCTAGTATGAAATAAACACTTAGTAATAATCATTGAGGTTGCATTAGATTTTATAAGTTTTTGTTTGTTTCTTGTTTTCAAGAGATACAGGACTGAATTCTTTTTCTCAGAACCCCCTAATCACTGACCCACACATGGGCATTGATGCCTACCATCAGCACCTTCCAGAGACCTCAGCCTTAGTTCCCCTACCCTAACTGAGCAGCAGCAACACATCAAGGTTCAAGGAAGCATTAAAGAGACACCTGACAGTGAAATAGCAAGAGTAAGAGAGCCAAGGGTGCTGCAGGGTCCAGGCCTTGTCTCTAACACAGAGGCCACCAAAGGCAGTGTCTTAGGCATCATTGCCTAGGAGGAGTGCAAGGCTGCACGGGCATACATCTGGCTGACTGTGGCAATCCCTACACCGGAAACCGCCTACGTGCTGTAGCCTGCACTCACCTGAACACATCGTTCCAATACTCCTTCACATAGGACACTTGATGGAAAGGGATGTCTAAGATTTGGCAAACTCTGTAAGCATCTTCACAGTCTTTGTCAGCGGTGCAGACTCCATGTTCATCCAGTGAGTCCCAGTTCTTCATAAATACCCCTGTCACTTGGTAACCTGGGGGAGGAAAGAAGTTAAATTAAAGAGGGTACATAAAGCAAAGTTGGGCAAAAAGAGGAGTGATTTCTGAGATCCAAGTAGTTCCCAACATGCCAGGCTCCCAACGCCTCTGTGCCTGGTTTGCCTGGCCATCCCTGCTTTGCCACGTGGCCCTTAGGCATCCAGTTATCATCTTAGTGCGGGTCACACTAGGTGCTCCCTCCCCTGCACCCTCGCTGCACTTTGGAAAGACATCCATCATCACAACACATCACTGGACTGAAACTGCTTGCCTGAGTCCTCACATGCACAGGACTTAGCAAAAATGTTCTGATAAATGAAGTAACTGAAAGTCAATAAAACTTTTCAAAACAAATAAAAACAACCAGTTATCAGAAAAGGAAACTCATTTCAAAAGTTATTTCCAGTTACCATGTAGGACTTAGATTCTCAGTCATCAGATAGAGACATTAAAATTTTGGATATTTTATTATAAGGGCTGTACCACCTATATATTTTATAACCTATTTTCCCTCTTTTCTATTGTGACAAAGCACTCATTCAAATATTGGAAAGGCCAACTTTAGCCTTAACACCTTACCACCTATCCTATGAGAAATCTGTTCTCTTGGGTGGGCTGAATGTAATGAAAGACAGGGTATTTGACTGCTAAAGAAGGCTATAGTACCCCTAAAGAACAAGGATTTGGCGACAAAGCTTTGCCAAAACTAAAACACAAGACCATCCCAGAGGGTGATCAGCAACCCCCACCTGATTTCCTGAAGCACCTGACTCTGCTTGTTACAGCCCTTACCACACTGGGCTCCAATTGCTCCAGTCTGCCCCTGTAACTGTAAAGTACCAATCTCCTCAAAGGCAGAGACTGTCTAACTCAACCCTGTGTCCCCAAGCACTTCTTACAAGTGCCTAACACAAAACTAGAGCTAAAAGAGCTTGTAGAATGAACAACCCTACACACAGAGCTTAAATAGTCTGCTCTTCCTAGTCTTATCTGCTTGATCATTTTTCTCATGAACAGATGTGACCCACTTACACAGGCTCAGACACTCTAGGATCGGAGCTTAACTTTCCAGGAGGTACGTGACAGGACATGCACCTCCAAACAAGGCTGGGAAAGCCCTCAATGACAGAAGGAAAGGACATTTTTTTCTCTGCTGAGTCCATCTGCTTCCTCCATGGAGGAGAATCCAAGAAAGGGTGGATTAGGAAGTTGTAGTCAGGAGAAAGCATGCCTTCTTGAAGTAATAAAATGATATATCATCTCCCTATAGCCAGTCTTCTACATCTCCCAAAACCCAGTCATGCCCCTCATAGGAAACTTTCAAGGGCTCCTGTTTACCCAACAACGTCTAAAGTCCCTAACAGAACATCTTCCAAAACTGGGGCTCAACCTTCACCACTTGCCTCCCCTTCCAGCTCCATTGGGCCAGACCCAGCCAACACTTTTATGCCTCTGCCCTTCTGCTTGTACTACAGACTCTACCAGCAGTGCTTCCTCCTCACCTCAAATTGTTTAGTGACATCCTACTCTTCCTTCAAGTTTCAGCTCAGACACCTCCAACTCTCCTTGATTCTTTCTCACAATTGTGTATGCTTATGTTATGTCCAGGCTTCTCTTTGGCACTGTTTATTATACCTCTGATAATAGTTATGGTTATTAATAATAATATAAACTAATAACCACTACTGGTTTCTGAATACCTCATATGTGCTGACCACTGGGGTAAACCCTTCAGTATGTATCTTGTCACTCAATCTTTTGTCACCCTGTAAGTTTAAGTGTTTTTTTTTGAGTTGGAGTCTCACTTCGTCATCCAGGCTGGAGTGTAGTGGCACGCTTCCAGCCACCGCAGCCTCGACCCACTGGTCTCCGGCAATCCTTCTGCCTCAGCCTTCCGAGTGGTCAGAATTACAGGTGCGCGCTACCACGCCTGGCTAATTTTTGATTTATTGTAGAAATGAGGTCTGGCCAAGTTGCCCGGGCGGGTCTCAGGCAATCCACTCACCTCGGCCTCCCAAAGCGCTGGGATTACAGGCTGAGCCACCGAGCCCAGCCGAGGTTAAGTGTTATCTGCATTTTACAGAGGAGAAAGGCTTAATTAATTTACCTATGGTCAGGAGCTTGAAAGCAACTCTGCATTCCAAGTGCCTGGAACCAAAGGTGGCTCACAGCAGAGGCTCCACAAATGTTACTATGTGAATGAGGCCTCCAATGGGAAGGGAGAATTTAGACAGGTAGTGTTTAGGATCCTAAACAAATGTGGGGCTCCATTTGGATGCCCAGAAGAAATGCAACTGCTTTTGGAGAAAAACTTGTCTTGTGACGAAAGGAGAACACAGGAGAGACTTAATAAGCGGACACACTGCACAAGATTTTGCCATCTCGAGAGAAGGGTGGACAAGGATCTCCACCGAGAGGCCGCAGTGTCTGCAGAGGTCAGTCCTCAGGTTCTGACGATCCAGCTGCCATCACTATTGTCCGTGGTCTCCAGGTTAGCGCAGACGCCGCCAGCACCACCGCGGGCGCAGGGGTGCAGACCCAGGGAGAAACCCTCCCCTCCTGGCCCAAAAGTTAACGATCTGCTATGTTCTAAGTGAGGAGGGGAACGGGTAAGTTCTCTGAGGTCGTAGGAGCTGCAGTCGCGAGCACTTGCGACAACACAGGCGGAGGTCGAGGAGTCACAGAATCGAAGCGGGAGGACATGGGATGGCCCTGCAGATCCGCGCGCAAACTGACGCCCAGAGAGGGAGGCGACCTGCCCAAGGCAACGCAGAACGGGGAGGCTCTCGGACCGAGAGCCGCTCAGGGGCGGGCGGGGGCCTCGGTCGCCTCACCTCTCCGCTTTAGAAGCAGTGCCGCCACAGCACTGTCCACCCCGCCGGACAGGGCGCACACGACATGCCGCGCCGCTAGCATCAGTCCGCCAGCCAACTTCTCCGCCGCAGCCACCGCCACTTCCGCGCCGCGCCGGAAGTCCTGCCCGAGCGCGGCGTCCGCGCTCTCGGCTCGGTGAGAAGCGTGCTCCGCTGGCCGACGTTCCGCTCGGCCCAACCTCTGCAGGAGTCTTCAGGGCGCGGCGGGAGTTCGAGTGCCGCCTGGGAGATGGGAGCCGAGGGTAAGCCTGGCCGGCATTGTGCTCAGAGCTTCTGTGAATCCTCCAACCCATGGGGGCGCCGATACCCTGCTGGGCTACCAGGGGCTGGCTTTTCTGGATGATGCCAGCTCCTTGAGGTCTTTCCTGGCCACCTTACCGTGTCATTTCCCCACCTCCACCTACTGCCCGCCGCTTTGCCTGCCTTACTCTCTTCATTTTGCACTGAGCATTTCCTAGCATGCTCAGTATTCACTTATTTAACGCGGTAACCCCCAATCTCAGAGGGTTTACATGTGATGTTTACCTATTCCAAAGAAGTCCCCCCGAGGTCCAGCAAGGAAATACCTTGGTTTATCCTAAGGGAGGCACGGATGGCGGCAGATCAGTAAAGAATTCGCACCGGGGGCGGGGGCGGGCGCGGTGGTTCAGCCCTGTAATCCCAGCACTTTGGGAGCCCAGGGGTTCGAGACCAGCCTGGACAACTTCGTGAGACCGCGTCTCTACAATATATCGAAAAATTAGCCGGGCATGGTAGCGCGCGCCTGTAGTTCCGGCTGCTTGGGGAAGACTGAGGCGGAAGGATCGCCTGCGCCCATCGAGTGGACACTGGGGTGTCCGTGAGCTGCCACAGCACCCCAGCCTGGGCGACAGAGTGAGGCTCTGACTCAAAAAATAAAAAAAAATTCGCACGGGGGAAGCACTATAGCAAGCAGTTTTATAACTAAACAAGTTAATTATTCAGTTGCCTATCCAGTGTTTACAATTACATTGATTAAAAGCAATTACATTGTTTTCACCTTTGCTTGGTCACCTGCAACCGAGGTCACGTCCTAAGAGGAAACAGAGTATGTCCAGACAATACCTCACAATTTATATGTCTTTATTTTCAATATACAAGCTGCATAGGACCTAATTTCGTGTTCTGTTCTTTGCTTTTGGTTCCAGCACCAGAGGCATCTGACCCAGAGCAGATACTCCATAAACACGTTGATGAAGGAAGGAGGAAAGAATGGAGGTCATTCCTAGGGCTGATATTCCAGCTGTGTTCTTCTCAAAGAGAGTAGCCATTGTGAAACTAAATAACAGGGAGACTCTTAAGAGAAAAATGATGTTTATTGGGGAATAGGCATTGCAGTGGGAAAAAGCATGCCATAGTGAATTATGTGCACATGCTTAAAGGTTTATAAAGGAAGACAAAGTTTGTTTGTTTTTTTTTGAGTTGGAGTCTCACTCTGTCACCCAGACGAGTGCAGTGGCCGCTCCCGGCCACTGCAGCCTCGACCTGCTGGGCTCCGGCGATCCTTCCACCTCAGCCTTCCAAGTAGCTGGAATTACAGGCACGCGCTATCATGCCCGGCTGATTTTTTGATTTATTGTAGAGATGAGGGCTCGCCAAGTTGCCCAGGTGGGTCTTGAACCCGCGGGGTCAGGCAATCCACTCACTTCGGCCTCCCAAAGCGCGGACTACAGGCTGAGCCACCGAGCAAGACAAAGGTTTTTAAAGGAAAAATACAGAGAATTACATAATTGTGAAATAATTATCCTTGACTACAGGGATCAGTAATAAGGATAACACCAGTAGAGGCAGTTGCTGGGCAAATGTCCTTGCACAGGTTTTTTTGTGTGTGTGATGACCTTTGTGCAAGGTTAAAGTTCTCGCAGTGTTTTGTGACAGTTGTTGTTATCAGACATTTATATATGAAAACCCTCCCTCCATGGCCATCCCAGGTTCTGTTCATCAGGGTTTTTTGTTGTTGTTTAAACACAAGTGATTCTATTTTTATTCTGACCGCGTTTACAACATCAACCAAATGTAGAAGGAAAGAAAAGCAGGGAGAGGGATCAGATTTCTACAAAGGCCTGGGCCCCTGAAAGGACAGGGCCAATGCAGGAGCAACTGGCAGCCATTGGAGGTATTAAGCAGGGGAGTGATCGATCTTAAACCTTTAAAGATTTTTCTGGCTGCCCTATGGAACACATATTGGAGGAGATGCTGGGAATCTGATTTAGAGGCCGTGACAGCCATCTGGGAGAGAGATGGGGTCAGATTGATAGCATATACTTAGAGGTAGAATTCATAAGCCCTTGCGGAAGGGGGATGGACATGGGGACTTGATGTTTCTTCCTTGGGGGACATTCCCGGAAGAGCGGTGGCCTGCCGGATTAACCCTAACATATGAGGTGCCAATGTTTGGAACATCAGACTGGAGACATGGCTGTCCCTGCATGAAGACATGAGTGGAGGCATGTTGGAGGAAGCCTGGCAGATGACAAAGGGGAGGTTTTTAGATAAGAGAAACAGCAGGTGAAGGGCTCATGGACAGATACTAGAAGAACCTAAAAACATTTGCTGTGCCTAAAAGCAGTATGGGAAGGCAGGATGGTGTAAAGGAAAGCAAAGGAAGAGGCCCAGATAGGAGACCTAGATAGGGAAGAGCCAGTTGGAGGCCTCATGGCTGACTGCGAGAGGCTGGAAAAGCAGGAAGACAGAGCAGAGGGCCCAGGCCAGGGATGACATAGCCAGCTCAGACCAACAGTGACACAGAAGACAGAGATGTGGTTTGACACCAAAAGCTACAGTATGCATGTACAAAACACAAGCATTCTTTAAATCAGGACTGACTTTTTCATCTTCAACCCACTCTAACAGAATGCAATGGCTGTCTATGTAGACACCTTTAGGCATAAAGAACACTTCTCAAAACAGTTCTTGCCCTTGGAATGTGCCAATTGATTTCATGAAAGATTGAACCACAGCTTGAAAACTGGAGACAAGGAAATGCCACTACAAATCAGATGGTTTTAATATCTGGCCAATATCGAGTGTGGTAGCTCATGCCTGTAATCCCAGCACTTTAGGAGATCAAGGTGAGAGGATTGTTTGATCCCAAGAGTTCAAGACCAGCCTAGGCAACATAGTGAGACCTCAACTCTACAAAAGAAATAAAAATAGTTATATGGGCTTGGTAGCACATGCCTATAGTTCCAGCTAATTGGGAGGCAGAGGTGGAAGGATTGCCTGAGTCCGGGAGGTCGAGGCTGCAGTGAGCCAACTATGCTGCTGTACTCCAGCCTGGGTGGAGTACAACTCAAGAAAATAAAATAAAAATAAAATCAGATCAAAAATACATCAAAGCTTGGCATTAAAATCACATTAGTTTCTTAATGGTTTCTTGAAAGGTTAACAATGGAGATAAATGTATACCTGTGGATAATTACTAAAGCAAATCATTTTCTTGAGAACAGAAATAGTTTTAAGAGTCTAGAGTAAAATGAGGAAGGTTCTTTCCCATTTCCAAAAAGAAAAGCAGAAACTGTCAGGAGGGATAGGTTGAGTGCAAGACAGGTGGAAGACGTCACAGGGCCCTATGGGAAAATAAAAGCATGGCTGCTTTTTCAGAAGAATAAAGGATCAGGAAAATATCCAGCAGGGTAGCCGTTTCATCTTCCATTTCCCAGAAGAGATAAGGAAACCCAGTATCTGGACACTTGATCTTAGACAGGTTTAGGGGTAAATGTTTAGGCTGCAGCTGTGCTGACATCAGTGTAGTTTAATCTGTAGTCTTTGGGTGGAACAGTCTGAGATAAGGTTATAGTGCAGGTGTTGGCTAGAGCAGCTCCTATCCTGAAGTTTCTGTTCCCTTCCTTTCTGTCTGGGTCTCTCCATCTGGCTATCCATACTGAAACTGCCCAGTCTGACAGCACTTCCCCAAGGTGCTTCCCCTCTTGGCACCCAGGCCTCCAGTCACCACTCAAAAGTTCTGCAAGAGAAGCCACGGTCAGTTGGAGGCTAAAGTGCTTCTGGAGCTGGGGAGGGTTGCCTCCTTTCTCTTTTGAACAGAAGTATCTTGGCTGCCACTAGAGGGCCACCCTCCTGGATTTAAGAGTTCCAACATCATGTGAATTTTGTACATTTCATTAATGTTGTGGGACAAATGCCTTCCCATTTTACATCTCTGAAATCCACATCTGACATTACTGCTGGCAGGTAGCACTTGGGATGTCGTTGTCCTGGCCGTAGCTGGCCCTCATGGCCCTGGTTTTATATACTATGGGCTCCCGGAGCTACAAAGTAGCTGAAATACCATAGAGTCAACTGGAAAGGAGCAGAAAATATGTGTAAGTAGATCGTGTCTCAGCCACTTTGTGGGCTGGTTACAACTGGGACTTGTGCACTCTCAATGCCACAGGAGTCACTGGTTGAAATGACAATTTTATATCTATTACATTAACCGCAGAATGTTCAAAGTGCAGCCCAACCATCTCTTTTTCCCCTCAACTCTTTGAGAACAGAGGAAGATCCTGGTATGATGCAGGGAGCACTACAGTGGGATCCAAAATACAAAGTCCAGCAAGTCACTTTTTTACTGGCTACTGTGACGTCACTAAGATTATGAGAAACTGCGAGGAATGGGAAAATAAGGAGATAAACAAATTAGTGGCTTCCAGACTAGCTAATTTTTAAAAACATTAGAATCTTCATGCGGGAATGGACTTTCCAGGGGCCCTCAGTTCCCACCACTTCCCATTGTGCCCCATTGGGTGGCTTCACCCAGCAGTGGCCCTGCTGAGGGCAAAGCTGAGGGGCCAGTCCCAGCACAGACAGCTGCTAGGTCCTGACCAGCAGACACAATCCATCACCTCTTTATTCATATAAGCCTGTCCTAATCACCCATTCTCTTTCCACTCACCTCCATGTCCTCAGGGCAGCTTCTTCTAGAGGTTTGATCCTCAGGCCAGTGAGTCAGAATCACCTGAGTGCCTGTTAACAATGTAGCTTCCTAAACCTGCCCCAGACCTAGGGACTAGTATATCTGAGGGGTAGGCCTGAGGTCTATATTTACACCAATTTTTATTCAGACTAATTTTTGAAAATCACTTTCTAAAACCATTAAAGTCTGGATAGTAGTTTTCCATACTGATTAGAGTGATAAAAACAGCTGTGCATGTTTGAAAATCAAGATATGCTTTAAGACATTTTATTTTACAATTTAACATAAATCTAGAATATTTAACTTTTCATACAAATTTAACTTTAAAAACAGCTATTTGCTATTTTACATACAAAAGATTCAAAACAAAATTCTTAGAGTGACTTCGCCTTTGCATTCCAGCCAGTGAGAGGCAGGGAAGAGGGCAGCTGCTGGCAGTGGAGACCCCAGGTCATCAGCTCTGACCCCCAATCCCTCAGCCCACTCCCTCCAGCACAGAAAATATATGTAGGCTTTTCGCTTTTTCAAATAAAATTTCTACTAAAGTGTGTTTCTAAGGGTTGAAAACCACTTTAGGATTGCTCTTTTAACAAAGAGTAAAAGGCAAAGGCTTTTATTCTGCTCAGAACTTGAGGAGTGGTGAGTCCACGTTTTCCTTGTCAGCCTCAGGACTCAGCAGGATCAGAGGGGAGCCCAGGTCTATGAGCTGGAAGAGAGAAGAGCCGAGGAGTGTAGACTCAGCCAGATGGCCCCTCCTATCACACCTCCCCAACACTGAATACTGGCTGCCTGGGAGTCATTGCCACTTGTGACTTGGTGCCATAAAAACAATTTGTTCACTCTGGTTCACTTACATTTAAAACAAAACTCAAGCCTGGCATGGTGGCTCACGCCTGTAATCCCAGCACTTCAGGAGGTGGAGATGAGAGCATTACCCGAGCCCAGGGGCTCGAGACCAGCCTGGGCAACTTGGCAAGACCTCATCTCTACAGTAAATCAAAAAATTAGTCAGGTGTGGTGATGCATGGCTGTGGCTCCAGCTACTTGGAAGGCTGAGGTGGAAGAATTGCCTGAATCCAGCAAGTCGAGGCTGCGGTGGCTGTGAGCATGCCACTGCACTCCAGCCTGAGCAACAGAGTGAGACTCTGACTCAAAACAAGCAAACAAACAAAAAGCAAAACTCAGCTGGGTGCAGTGGTTCACACCCATAATCCAAGCACTTTGGGTGACTGAAGTAGAAGGATTACTTGAGCCCAGGAGTTTGAGACCAGCCTAGGCAACATAGGAAGATCCTGTCTCTAAGAAAATCAAATTAGCTGGGTGTGGTGACACGAGCCTGTAGTCTCAGCTACTTGGAAGGATTGCCCGAGCCCAGGAGTTTGAGGCTGCAGTGAGCCGTGATCATGCCACTGTACTCCAGCCTGGGTGACAAAGTGAGACCCAGACTCAAAAAATAAAAAAAATAAGGAAAAAAAAAGGAAATTTGACCATCATGTCTAAGAAATTGAAAGGAGACAAAGACAACCTGAAGAACCCAGTCCCTCCAACATGAATGCTCCCTCACTGCACATGCAGCCCTTCAGGCTGTGGAGCAGGATAGACATGACTCCTGCTCATGGGGTCCCAGCAGGACGCCTCAGAGGCAGCTGGCATCTCCAGAAGCTCAGACCACCACAGGTGAGGCATGTACTGTGACATGTAGCCCTGAGAAGCTTCAATGACCACTCTTAAGGGCCATTGAAGCTTGATGTGAAAAGTTTGATGTGAGAAGCTTGATGTCCCCAGAGATAGGGAACAAACCCAGAATTAAGAATACTTGAGACTGAACCAACATGAACTACCTGTCCCTTCTTACCTGTCCTACTGCCGGTAAAGGTTTTGCCACAACATTTGTAATCATGTCTGGAGTGTTCATCATGAGGTCGATCAGAGGTCTGCTTTCAGATCTCACAGTCACGGTGGTTTCTGGAGTACTGCAGAAGTCGATGAGAGGGAGGTCAGTGAGGGGTTTGCTTTCAGTTTTTGGAGCGATGGCAAGTGGATCCAGTTTGATATCTATGAGAAGAACCTAGATAAGAACACAAGATTGAAAGGAGAGTCCAGATCTTTTTGTCAATCATCTTAGGAAAACGTATGCTTTGCTCATATCCCCAGATGGGCTAACGGTTTGGAAACCCAAGGAAAAAGGGTTGCTGGGCTCTTAGTGGGAGAAGGCTCTGTCTTTGGTGTGCTTGACTGACTAGTCCTCTCCTCTCTGGCAGCTGTCCATCTCCCTGTCCATACCCTGCTCACCTTCAGCCAACACAGCTTCTGCTACCCTGCCTCCTGTTTCCCACTTCCTGACCCTGGAAGACTGACCCTTGCCTTTGTCAAGTACGGGGAAAAGGAGTTGCTTTTATATCCTCTAGACATCTAGAAGTCCTGACTGTCTCTCCTCTGCCAGCCATAGCCATTGAGTTCCCATGCAGTTTCCAGAGCAGTCTCCATTTAAGTAAACTATGTCTATTTCTGCATACCTCATTAGGGGGTGTGTCTGCACATGGCTTTGCTTCATCCAGAGTTGCTTCTGCAGTGGTGCTTTTTGAACAAGTCAAGTCATTTTTTTCTGGAGAAAAGTTAAGTGCCTGAGGCACATTGGATGGAGGAGAAAAACTTCCATCAGGTGACAAGTCTGCCTGCCTGGAATCAATCTTTCTGTTGCTTTCCCTTGTTGGTTCAGTTCTGCGGGAGGAAAAAAAAAAATCTTAGGAAATTTCTTAAAATGCTCGTTCATTTGGCTGTGATTTGGGAAGCAGGTCCCTTCTGAAGGAGAAGTGTCCCCATGGTGGACAGCACCCTAGCTCTGGTGCCAGTTCTTTGGCAAAGCCACCCAACCATGAGGACCTTCAGACCTTTAGTTTCCTACATATAAGGAGAGCTCAAAAGTGTACTGTATCTGTCTGGTATCACCATGTGCCTATTTTATCCCTTTTCTTTAAAGTTTTTAAGTAGGAGGAAAAGAGCTTGTCCATTACCTCCCGAAAAGGAACAAAGACCACATGCAGGAGTCCCTTCCTCTGGAGGCACAGCTGGCTCTGTCCTGCTTCTCCCAGGCCTAGGTGGACCACATGGCTGACTCCTCCTGTCCCTAACACCCTCTCCCCTGCTGCTTCTTCTGGAGACGTGGTCCTGCGCCCTGGACAGGGCTGAAGCACCCATTACACACTGCCCGGTGCTGGCCCTCTGCTCTAACATGTTTCCTGTTGGATAGCAACATGAGTGCCCAGCTGGGTTTGCCTATCACCCAGCAGGCCCTTGAATACCTGTCAGTGCAAAACTGAATTACTTGAGGAAACCAAGGAAAATAGTAGTGTCTGTGAATTAATACAGAATATCTTCTTTTTAACATTTTAAAGCTTTCATAACAATCTGAAAAAAAGTAGAATTTTTTTCTCTACAGTTACAAACATTCATTCAACTTAAACACATATTCCTAACTATTTACATACTGGGTCTTCTGTTTTTAGTGAAGCCTTTTTTCTTACTTTCTCTGGAATTTCATGCCGTTCCCTCTCCCCTTTGTAACATATATCCCAGCATTTTTTTCTCCCAGAGTCTTCTCCATTCTCATAGAACTAAATAGATACATACATGGCCAATATATAGATATGATATATATAACATATACATATTTGTTGGTAGATATATAAAAATATGAGCATAAAATATATAAGCATGTATAATTTATATCTGAATAACTAAATATTATATATGTATATATTTTTTTAACACAGGATTTTTTTCTTGGCTACTGTTTCTTTTGTACAAGTGGGATCATATAGCAGCTGATTCCACTTTAAAAAGGTAGAATCTAGCCGGGCTCGGTGGCTCAGCCTGTAATCCTGTGCCTTTGGGAGGCTGAGGTGAGTGGATTGCCTGAGCCCGCGGGTTCAAGACCCGCCTGGGCAGCGATACCTCATCTCTACAATAAATCAAAAAATCAGCCGGGCGTGGTAGCGCGCGCCTGTAATTCCGGCTACTCGGAAGGCTGAGGCGGAAGGATCGCCGGAGTCCAGCAGGTCGAGGCTGCGGTGGCCGGGAGCGGCCACTGCACTCCAGTCTGGGCGACCGAGTGAGACTCCAACTCAAAAATAAAAAAATAAAAAGGTAGAATCTTATTCATTATACACTCCCTTCTTTTTCAAGGATTCCTCAGGAAATCTTTCCAAGTCAGCTGGCACAAGCTAACTCCTGCCCATAATGGCCACCTAGTCATGTACTTCCATTCTTTGTTAACATGAACATCTCAGCACATGAGAACTGCAGTCTTGGCGCCCGTGGTAGGATCTGAGTCAGATACATGTAATTACACTTGAATATGTTGACAAATGGCTTCCCAAAACACACAATCACAATGCACATTTTTGCTGGCAATGTTCCAGACTCCCTCTGCCCTACAACCTCCCCAGTTAGTGTCTATGAAGAGCAGTCACCTAGTTACTATAATTTACATTTCCCTAACACCAGGGAATTTGGTATCTTCTCAGATGTTATTGACTATCTGAGCTTATTCCGACGCTAAGCCTGTTATGTTGTTTTATAGCCAACCAATTGTCTATTGACTTCATTTATGGTCATTTTAGCCACAGAAAAAGCAAAAGACCTTCATTCCTATACTGTGAATATGGCCATCTTCTCTTTACCCCTGGGCTGTCAGCAGTGACCAAGGTCTCCAGCCCTATGACAGCTCACAGTCTCCTAGTTTTTCTTTGAACTATTTTCTTCTTTTGTTTGCAGTATTTAAATCTCTAAGTCATCTGGAATTTATTTTCTCATGATGTAAGTTAGGTTGGATTTAATTTTCTTCTAGATAGATAACAATTTATTTGTGTTTTTTAAAATGTATCCTTTATTCAAATTGAGATCCACATGAAAAGAAAAAATAAACAAAAGAACAGAGTACCATATGTTCTCACTCATAAGCGGAACTTGAACAATTATAGTATTATAAGAAAGTGATTGGCAGTAGTGGGAAACTGTCAGGGGATGGGGAGAGGTGGGATTGGCAGTTGAGGGAAATTGCTAGGGGAGGGAGGGGCACACCTCAGCAACAAGGGTACCTGCATAATCAACATTTATATACCTAACCCTGATTGTACCCCACATCTTTATAATAATAAAAAAAAGGAATAGCAAAAAAAAAAAATAGTAAAAAGAAGAAAAAAGAAACAAATACTAAATAGAAATACATCTTTCCTAGAAAGAGAAATTTCATTAAAAAGATAATGCAAAATAAAATACATCTATACTCATAAATGAAATCAGTCTATAGTTTCCTTTTTTAGGTATTATCATTATACCTATCATGTTTGGCTATTAAAATGAACTAAAGAACTTTCCATCTTTATCCATAGCCTGAGTTAGTTAACTTTAGAAATTAGAATAATCTATTTTGAAGGTTATACTTAGCACGCCTGTGCCCTTATCTGAGCCATGTCTTTTTCAACCATTAATCACCTTCTAAGCTCTAACTATGACTTAATTCATGTTTCCCTAGGTCAATTCAAATAACTTGTACATTTTAGGAAATCATTTCATTAGGTTTTCAGATTGACTATCATAGAATTACTGGCAGTATTTTCTTACAAGATCTTTAATTTTTCCTCTATCTATACATATGTCTATTTTTTCACTGCCATCTTGTCAATTTTTGCTGACCTCTCCCAGCTGCCCCTCTGGGGACAAGGGGGATGGATGAGGAACTCATCCAGCTGCCTCTCTGGGGACAAGGGGGAAGGATGAGGAACTCACTGGGCCTCAGGTCTGTCATTGGATAGCCCCAGGTGGTAGCTGTCTCACAGGTGATGGGAAGCAGAATGCTGCCGACCTCCTAGAGGCAGAAGCAGTTCCTGCTGGGTCAGGCAGCCAGAACAGTACAACAGATCTTTCCACCATGATGGAAATGTTCGATATGGCAGCTGCAAGTCACTTGGCTACTGAGCATCTGAAATGCGTTGAGTGCAAGTGGGGAACTGACCTTTGAATTTCATTTAATTTTAATTAATTAAAATGTAAGTGGCCACATGTGACTAGTGGGTCCACATGGGGCAGTGCAAATAGATAATTCTCCCCTATTCCCTGCTATCTTGTACTCTCAAGGGTACAGGAGAAGACACTGCCTACCTGTTAAAGTCCTTAGTGGCCTCTTGGGGGCTGGGGAAACAAAGCCCAGTCATAACCCTCCCATCCCCACCCAGAATACATAGATCTGTGGGTTGCTCTTTCTGGAAGCCATAGCTTTAGAGGCTACTACACCTTTCTTCACCCACCTTACAGCAAGGTGAACCTGCTCATGTTGGTCATAGGATCCCCAGGGCCCAAGGCCTGACCTGTCTTGAGCCTGACCTGTTTTGAGCCCCCATCCGGCTCTGGAGTACCAGACTGGAATTGGAAGTGAACAGGAGTCAGTTCAAGGTTCCATGTTCCCTCAATGCTCCAGCCTTCCCCAAAGCTCTACCACAATGCAAAAAGAGCATGGAAAGCCTGATACCTGTGCTTTGCCCAATGTCCTTTACAGACAAAACTTCAAATCAAGGAAGCCAGCGACTAACACTAGATTCTACCAGGAGATTGCTCTCTTATTTCTTGAGCACCTACTGTGCTAGGGGCTGGTTCTCAGGTCTGGGGATAAGTGATAACAGAAGATACTGACACAAGGCCCCAGCATTCAGGGAGCTCCTTGCTAAGGGAAGAGTCAGATAGTCATTGAGGAGACCAATACACACATGCTCCATGTTCAGGTGGTGAGAAAGTGAGAGCTGCTCTGAAAAAGCAATGTAGGGGAAAGGAACAGAGGGAGTGGGTAGGGAGGTGGGGCTATTTTATACAGGGTTCTCCAGAAAGACCTGAGGTTGGCCCTTGGACAATGATTTCAATTAGCATGAGGCAGCTCTGCCAGGATCAGGGGGAGGCATGATTAAGGCAGCGAATAACAAGGCTAGGCTTGCTGGCAAGACTGCGGGAGGCACGTGGCTCTAGTGCCGTAAGAGAGGGTGGGAGACCAGGCAGGAAGTGGGTGGTTGTTGTCATCCCTGATGAAGACCCTAAAGGGTATGGGCAGCACATGATCCAAGAGTTCCTGAGGCAAATGTATCTCCTTGGGCAGCCGTGCCCCCAGGGCTTTTCCCAGAAAGGTCCTCATCTACTCAAATGGTGAAACCAGAGCAAGGCCTTCTCCCTTTCAGTGAGCCACCAACAGGAGAGGTGGGGTCAAGCTCCCATCCCCATTGCTGAGAAGGGGTGACAAATATCAGCCCAGTTTTTCCTGACAAGTGACTATATAGCCTTTCCAGCACAAAAATATTCTTGGGATTTTATGAATTTGAGAAACATATTGTGCAACTTTTCTCTCTTACCTTGATGCAGATTTTTTCCGGGGCTCAGAAGAGAGCTGCCGAGCAGGCACACACAGGGGAGAAGCCACAGCCCTGGGCATGGTTTTAGGGGTCATTAATGGAATGCTAGAGAGGCGCCGGCTGGCAGGTGTGGGCAAGGCTGACACACGTCTCGTGCTCAGGGGGGTCCATGCACTGCTCACCAGACTCTGCGGAGCTGGCTCTGATGAATGTCTAGCAGGAGTGCTGTGGACAACAAGCCTGGCAAAGGCAAAAGCAAAGTCTTGAGCACACGTGATCTAAAAGAACAGAACCTAAGCATTCAGGCAATGTATTAATGCAGTTTTAAGCCCTATGGTTTCAACCTAAGAGTCAGGCCAGCAAGGCCTGTGTGAACTCTGTTCCCTGAGGAGGTGCTCCAGCATGGGCAGGATATAGAGCTGCTGCCAAACTACCATGAAGTCCTGGCGTGGGCTTCAGATTCCTTAGGGGGAAATGCCTTTACCTTTTCTCCTCACAGGTAAGCAAGACTGATCAAATGTGACTGTATTTTACAGATGGCACCACTAAAATTCGCTTCAAGGGAGGTTCAGAAGAGACCCACAAAAACCATCTTTTGAAGGTATCATAAATGTTTCCATAAGGAAGTCCAGACCCACGGCAGTATCTGGCAGACAAGCGAGTAGACAAGTAGGTCTCACTACATACCTGTGTACTCTCAGCTTAAGGTCACCTGAGGCAAACCTGAACACAAATGAGCAAAGCAGGGAACTTGGTGCTTGGTTCTCACATATCTCACATCCCTGGTGACTCCTGTGGCTTTGACTACCAACATGTTTGCCTTTGCCTAACTGTGGCTTTCTGTTGTTGTTAAGAGGAGAGTTCACTGTTACTTGCTATAGACTGAATGTTTGTGCTTCCTCAAATTCATATGTTGAAATCCTAGCCCCCCCAAAATATTTTTTAAAAAAGAAAGAAAGAAACCCTAGCCCCTAAGGTGACGGTTTTAGGTGATGGGTCTTTGGGAGGTGATTAGGTCATGGGGGAAGAGCACTCATGAATGGGATGAGCACTCGTATACAAGAGGCCCAAGGAAGCTTGTTCACCCCTTCCCTCATGTGAGAAGGTGTGGTCTATGAACCAGGAGACAGCCCCTCACCAGACACCAAATCTGCTGGTGTCTTGATCTTGGTCTTCCAGCCTCCAGAACTGTGAGAAACAAATGTTGTTTAAGTCGCCTAGTCTGTAGTATTTCTGTTACTGTAGCCCAAAAGGACTAAGACATTGTTTAAAAATAAACCAAGTTAAAGACATACTACCAACATGGAACTCACGGGAGGTCTGAGGGTGACATATCTACTGGTTCCATTTTGGACAATTTATATATTCTTCAAAAATAATCTGAAAACAAGCTTTAATTAACATTACTGAAAAGCAGAGTCACTCCAGGGAGCACCTGCAGGAGAGTGCTATCAGGTGGTGCTGCTGCTCTCTGCAACATTCTGGGATCACCCCTGCTTCCTTTGTTGACCAGTTCCAGCAGCTCCCCCACAAGTAGCAGTGAAATAAATCAAAACACCAACAAGTGTAATCCTCAAAGTAGCCCTGGGTGGGGTAAGGAAACTGAGGCACAGAGAGATAAGGTAGTAAGTAGTCAGCTGGCTCTGGTTTTTGCTCTCAACCACCACATGTGGGAGGGAAGGCAGCTCAGCATGGCGACACACTCAGCATGTGAGAGGAATCATTGGGTCTGACCCCATGAAGCATGTCCCAAATTCACAATGGAGGAAATTAAGCCCACAGTCATCAAAAGACTTGCAGATGGCACCAGGCTTGTCTGTGGCAGAGCCAGTAGCACCCTCTCTGGTGTCTTAGCCAGGCTTATTCTGCCCACCCCGCCCCAGCAAGGTCCAGAGCAGTGCCCTTTCCTGGCCACATGCTGGCATTAGGACCCCATGCTAATCTATTGGTTCCTGCTGCCTCCACTCCAGCTCCATGTAGGAGACTTTGAGGTGCAGACATTCTAGGGAGCACTTCTGCGAGCTCTCCTGTGCTGTGCCCAGGCATACAACACTGCACTGGGACTCAGCCTCAGTGAGGAGCAATAAGCACAGAATAGAGGGACAATGAGGGGGTGGACATTCAAGCAATTCCTGCACCAGTCTAGGTGGCACACACTTATACATGTGTGCATTTTCTTACAGTTTGTAATATCTGCTATGCTGAGCATGGGGCCTCTCCAATTGACAGATGAGATAAAATCAGTATGTTCAGGAACTTGCACTAGATCACAGACCAGGAAGTGGTGGAGCTGGGATTCAACCCAAGCCTGAATAACTGTTACACACCAGTGGTCTTCAACCATGGGACAGATCAGATGCCTGGGAGCTTTGGAAAATCCAGATGCTGAGCTCCACCCCAGACCAACTGAATCAGAACCTCTGGGGTGGGCACGGAGGTAAGAGTGCTGAAGGGATTTGTCTTGTGCATCCTGGTAAGACAACCACACCACCCTAGGGCTGAGAATTTCTGTACTGTGCTGTGCAGAGGTTGGATGTCTTAAGTCTGTGATAGTTGTAAAAAAGGCCTGCACACCTCAGGAGCTCAGTCTATACCCAAGAGACTGACACACAGGCCAGGCTGTGGGGTCACCACATGCTTGAGGAGGCCCTTAAAGAAGTTGGCAGACACTTCAGTCATTCTTACAGCAATAAAAAGAAAGAAAGTTGACCAATGTCAATTACCTGCCAACTGACGTGCACGACTGTGGCCTTTGTGCCCATGAAAGCCTTGGTGTTGTGCTGTCTGGGGATTCACCTGAGACAAGAGAGGAAGAGTACAGTCAGTCAGGACGATCATGTGGGAAATCTACTGTGTGCGGACCTTCACCAAATGGGCAACTCTCCTCTAAATGTCTCCATTGTCCCACCTTATGGTGCAGATGGCACTAGGTCTGACGAGTCAGCACAGGGCAAACCTACCAGAGGCAAGCATGTGAAAGGCACTCTTCTCCTACCAGGGACCTCAGCCAAGGCAAGGATTCTGGCCTGACCGATGGACGCAGGACAAAGAGCTGTCCTCACTGCTCTCTCTATGCTGGCTGCTGATCCCCACAGGCACAAGCACGACTTTGAGAGGCTTGTGTGAGGCGAAGCCTACTTGTCAGACAGCCACCTGCACACACTAGAAATGACATATTTCTGCCCATAGAAATGATACTGTAATGTGGTTAGAAATCCAAGAAACCCAGCAAAGCCCATAAATGCCTTACTGGGGTGATAATAACACATTACAGTATTTTTGTGCTGTTTTAGTTGACAAAGCACTTCCACGTTTATGATCTCATCTGATATTCACAAGGCAATGAAAAGCAGGCTCTGAGGGCAAGAGATTCCACAGAGTCACCAAGCCAAAGCCCGGCACAGCCCTCAGATGTCCAGTCTCACCACCACATCCCTCACAACCTGGTTCCATGTGAACCAGCTCACAGGGAAGCATTTCTCAGCATACACTTAAGTGTCAGCCACATGTGCTTTAGGGCCTCAAAGCTTCATGTGCCAGGACCCCTTGCAACATCTTGCTATGTCTTGAAAGTCACAGGCAAGAGGCTATTCCCAGGGCTCCTTGCCCCAGTACTGGGGGAAGGGCAGGGTCTAGAGCCGAGACTCCTTCTTGGCAGGTGCTCCCAGAAGGCTGCCCAAGGATCCAGGCTGCTGCCCCTGCAGGCATACCTCCCATCTTAATGAATCTACACCTGCCCTTCCGCCCCCGCCAAGCAACTGTCCCACAGCCCTGCCTTCAAAACCAAATCTCTTCAAGAGAGCTGCCTGCACTGCCTGTCTCCACTGCCCCTCTCCTGTTCTTTTAAAAATCACCTCTATTAAAGCAATTCACGTGGACTTTGTTATGAGACAAAACAAGTCTCCCGCTGCACCCACCCTGCTCCCTTACAACTTTTGGTGGTTTCTTGGAGTTCCTACCTTCTAATTTCTAAATCACATACTCAAACTGCTACTTCTGCTAAGTTAAAGGCCTCATTCCCTCACACCTCCCCACCTGCCCGTCGGTCCATTCACCAGGCCCTGGGTGTTTCACCAGCACTGCAGATGCACACGCAGCTGAGCCACGTGCTCCCACCTTTCCCCACTTCCATTTTGAGTTTGTTTCTTTTATTTTTTGGGGTGGGCAGAATATGTCATTAAATCGTCCCATAACCTTGGTCTTTGGGAGCATTCTCCATGTGGTTACAGCCCTCAAGTCACTGATCCTGCTGTTCACAGAGGTCTCTGAGACTTGAGCTGGTCACTCCCAGTCAGTGTCAAAGCAAGTGGGGCCTCCGTTATGCTCACCACCTCCCATGCTGGAGTCCCTCTCATGGACTCCCCTCTTCCTCTTTACTGTTTTCTCCCTCCCTCATCTGGGAGGAGCAGTTTCCAAAATGGCATGGGAAGGTAATTACTTTGACGAAATTTAACACAAAAAAGGTATCTTTACTAGACCCGCACAAATGACCAAGGCTTAGTGTCAGCATACTCCTAGACTGACACTGATCCCCCAAACATGGAAGGTGTTGCTCTACTGTAGCTCCTGACACTGCAGAGGCCAAGCCCAGAGTCATTATGAATCTCAATCCTTTGTGTGACCCTGGACAGTATGGACTCACAAGAAGTAATACTATTTGTCACTGGACTATTTTACAAATAATGCTGCTTGTCTTGGGACTATTTTAAGAACATGCACATACGGAAGGCTCCATGACAGGGTTCTGCTCACGTTGCCCCTCTGCTCTGAGTGCCTTCAGCCCCTCCTCCGCAGTGACAGCTAGCATCACTGCCAACAAGCAGACACACATACCACTGGTGCTCTCAGCCAAAACACAAGGCTGCCACCATGTGGTTCCCACAGCTGTGTGTTCCCAACTGTGTGGCCGCTCCCCTGTGGCCTCTCTTTCAGCCAGTGCGAGTTTGTGGAACCAGTTTTGACTCATGAAGAATGCCAGATGGTGCAAGGGGCAACCCTGTCCCTGGTGTTGTGGAGAAAGGAGGAACAGCCTGCTGAAGGTTGATGCTGAAGAGCCATCAAGAACAGTCTGGGCAATGGAGGGAAAAGCCAGGAGGCAATTGGGATTAGCAGAATCATAAATTGTGGCATCAAGCAACCTGACAGCCAGGAGGACCAGCCAGCAGTTGGCAAATGTGGTCAGAAGAAACAGGGCAGAGGCATGTTGCAGCTTGCAGCATTGGACAGAGAGGAAGTAAACACTACTGAACACCCCTCCACATGACCTGGCCATGAGGTGCTCCCGATAATTCAGTGCATTATAGCTCCTACTTCTGCAAACAACTCAGCTCTGTGATGTTGACACCTAAACTTGGATCTCCAACCGTGACTTCTCTGAGCTCAGCAGCCTGTTCTACCCAACTGCAGCCTATGCAGCCTTCATACTTACCACCTCTCAGGTGAGACTGTGGGCTTTGCCCATTTCTGACCCTCCCATCACATGACAGGCAGCACCCAGGTCTTCTTGCCAGAACCTCAGGGTCACTTGAGTCCCTCTCCACACTGCTACATGGTACCCTAACCTACCAGAATGTCAGGCACACAGCAGCACCCCTGGCCTTCTTTCCCACTGCCAGCCTAATCTCTCACAGCCAAAGTGAGACCTGCTTGGCCCTGCCTGCCTCACTCCTGCCCACAGAGTATGTTCTTCCTCAGTGGAAGGTCATGTCACTCAGCTTGTAGCCCTTGCACATACCTCCTCCTGCACTCAGACGTCTACTCTATAGTCACGAACTGCTCCATGAGCTAGCCTTGGGCTGCCTCTTTGTCTTCATCTCTGTTTTATTTTTTCTTTGTTCACTAACCTGGCTGAGGTTGCTAGTTCTCGTTCAACAGTGACTTTCCACTTCTTTCCAGTAAGAAATGTTAGCTGGGTGCAGAACAAAGGCAATGCACCCTAGCATCCTGCGCAGGGAAGTGTGTGATGGATGGGACATAAATGGAGTGACAGGACAATTTTCAGTAAGTGTCCTTGAAAGGTAGGGCTTTGCTCTTTTTTACCTAGTCAATATTCCAGCTGGTAGGTATGAGGGTTAGAGCTGGTGCAGTCATACTAGACCATGAGGAAGAGGAACTAATCATGGCAAAACAAGATGGAAAAAACCTGGGTCCATAACACCAAGGAGTGCCTACCATCTCTGGAGGGTCTACTGTGATTTCCATGTGAGAGGGAAGTAAACATCTATCTTGATTAAAACCATTGTGATTTGGGGCTTGTGGGAGAATCAAACCCCAGCCACTGTAACTACATTCCTACCACTCTAGGCTTCATGCTGTTCCCAGAACTTGCTGAGCATCTTTCTGCCTTGATACCTCTGCACTTGCCATCCTCTCTGCCTGAAGCGTTCTCCCTCTGGCTTTTCTAATGGCTGCTTCATTCTCACAGTTCAGATCTCAGCCCAGTATCATCACCTGACCACCTTAGCTGAAGGAACTACTCTATCTAAATCCCTCCCCAGCACCTACCAGTTCTATATGATGCCACCCTCTTTTAGTCTCTTAATTGTACTTATAATCTGGAGGCATACTTATCAGATAACTTTTCATGTTTTTTCCTATTAAATGTAAATTCTATGAGAGCAGGATCTGTCTTATCATTACACCCTTTGTCCCTGAAAAACATGTCAGTACACAAAAGACATGCAGCAGCTCATTCTTACATACAGAAACTCAGAATGGGGTTTTTGGAAGCAAAAGTTCATCTGTGCTGGCTAACAATGCCAGTAACTTGAAAATATTCAAGTCACATACAAAGTAGATCTATGGGACAGAAGAGGCCAGAACAATCCTCTCACCTGAAGCCGGCTCTGTGCAACTTTCTGTATTGCACAAATTTGTTAGATTCATCTGCTGAATCTAACACCCGTCCAGGCTTTCTAACACCACACCAGGCTTTCTGCTAGGGCAGGCAAGCGGGACCCAAGCAGGGCACAGCAGTCTCACTGACTGGAGACAGTGGCTAGAGTTCAGGAGACTGGAGTAGCTGGAATATGAGGGCCAGAGACTAGAGGAGAGGGAGCTACATGGAGAGAAAAAGCTTTAGGGATCTGAGAGAAGTGTCAAGTCTCTAGCTGAGTATTAAGCAGCACACCAGTGCAGAGCAGGTCCTTGAGGCTGAGACAAGAGCAACAGCTAGGGAACAATGACCAGAGCTCACAGGGCTGAGAATCATACCCCTTCCAACAGCCAGAGTAGAGAGACCTCATGGAGCACACAGTGTATTCAGAAAAAAACCTCAGAGAGGCCACACATTAGTAGGAGGGCTAACCTATCGTAAGGATAAAGGTTAGTGTAGACCTGCCTCTTCAAAACTTAAAAAGAAGTCTTGAAAGGATCAGATTGATCTGCAACTTAGCTGCCTACCCAACCAAACTCAACTCCTCCAAGAAAGACAACAAAATCCAGACATACAAAAATGTCAAAGTAACAATATCCAGCAGCCAATAAAGTTATTAAACGTGTAAAGAAGCAGGAAAATGTGACCAAACCAGGAAACAAAATTAGTCAATAGAAACAAACCCCAAAATGACTGGGAAGACAGAATTCAAAGAAACAGATTTTAAAACCATTATAAATATGTTCAAGGATTTATAGAAAACCAGGAGGAAAAATACAGGAAAACTATAATGCTAGAAATAAAAAATTAACTAGGTGGGTTTAACAGTCGATTAAACACCTAGAAGAAAAGGTATGTGAACCTGAAGAAATGACAATAGAAACTGACCAAACCAAAGCACAAGAAAAAAAGGTTGACATTTAAAAAAGAACATTTAAAAAAGACCCGCCTGGGCAGCGAGACCTCATCTCTACAATAAATCAAAAAATCAGCCGGGCGTGGTAGCACATGCCTATAATTCTGGCTACTTGGAAGGCTGAGGTGGAAGGATCACCGGAGCCCAGCAGGTCGAGGCTGCGGTGGCCGGGAGCGGCCACTGCACTCCAGTCTGGGCGACAGAGTGAGACTCCAACTCAAAAAAAAAAAAAAAAAAGAACAGAGCTTCACCGACCCATGAGACAATGTCAAGAGGTCTGAATAGTACCAGAAAACAGGAAAAAATATCTGGAGAAATAATGGCCAAGTTTTTCCAAATTTGATGAAAACTATCAATCCATAGATCAAAAAGCTCAAGAAATCCCAAGCACGATAAGCACAAAGAAAGCCACATCAAAACACATAATAATCAAGTGGCTAAACCTAATAAAGAGAAAACCTTAAAAACAGTCAAAGTGTAATGTCACATCACATACAGGAAATGAATGTGAGAACCTCCAATGACTTCTCGTGCAAAACAACACAGGAGAAGACAGTGGGATATAACCTGAAAGTGCTGTCTGATTAAAAAAAGCTAAGAAACCACCATAGCTGCAACAGACAATTTTTTAAAACTTTAATATTTTAAAAACATTAAAATTTATCTATTACTCACCAATAGAAAACTTAGGAATTTTAAATTGACTTGGAGATGTAGGCATAATTTTTGTCTTGGAATTTAGATAGGAATCTCGCCTTCTTATGCTTCTAGTCTTATTCAATTGAGAAGATTCTGACAAAATGGAATTAGAGTTCAGCCTCTGGCCTCCACTTTCCGGAGTGTGGGGTTGGGTGGGAGAAGCTGCTGGGGGTGCCGTGGGTGGCTCGGCTATCAGCTCAGCAGCATCAGCCCACTTGGCTTGCTTGCAGGATGCACCCACAGGGCCTGCTGGCAGAGACTGCCGCTGCGTGGCGGGTCCCGTTCTGCCTGATTTGCTGATTTTTGACAGTGGCCGGGAATTGCTTGCAGGAACACTTGAAAATTCACTTGATTTAGCTGGAAAAGGATACATATAAAATCTGGTTATCACTCAAGCCCACATGATTTTTAAACTATGAAGTCATTTAACAAACACACACAAGCTATGCTATCTTTATCATATCTATCTTAAACATATGACATATGAACAACATTCTGTAGGCCCATCAGGCAATATCACCAAATACAAGACAACCTAGGTGGCTTGCAGCTTAACTGAGTATATCCTAAGGTATTTATTCTCAACATGATCATCAAGATGTACATAAGCATACATAAATTCAAGCTCATCCATCTTCATTGATAATGTTGGCAGCAGAAATCTTTCCCAATTGAGCAGATGGAAGTGGATAGTCCAGTTACATGCCTCACCAGACAAGTGGGCGGAGAACAGGGAGAGAAGATGCAATCGTTTGTTACTGGTTGATTTCTTTAAATTACGAGGTGGGTCATATTAATTTAAAATAGAATAACAGACAAACAAGGGTGATAAATACTCAGTTACCAATATACCCAGTCAATTTGGCATTCGTTTCTTAAAGAAAAACTTTAAGAGAATAACTAATACCACAACTTATATTTGTACAGTTCATAATAGTTTTACAAAGTTCCACCCCAAACACGATTTTATCTGATCCTAGTGATTCTGCTATGTACAATAGAGAAATATACATACACCAGAGGATACCTCAACTTCTGTCTCGCCTTTACCAGAGATGGGAACACAAAATAGGAACAAAAGGGGTGCTGATGCACTGAATCAATACAGCAGCACACCTCGCAACACCTACAGTAACAGGACAGAGTGGCCACTTATTGAACACATACATGTGCCAGGTGCTCAGCAAGAACACACGAGGCAGCTGTCATCACCTCAGTTAGTAAAGATAAGGACACAAATTGAACCACAAAGTGGTAGAGTCAGAATCCCAGATCAGATCAGTCTGATTTAAGAGTGCATACTTTTCATATTTTGTGAACAAAATCCACACCATGCTGCCCTGCTGGACTATTGTCAAAGACTACACAGCAAATACAAGTTGAAGGGGATTTAGTTATAAAGGGCAGAAATGCAAAGGTCTTTCCCAATAGCCTTCTAGGGTTTCTTCCCTTACCACCAGATGGCAGCCTTGGCTTGGTAAGGGTGACACGCAGACTGAATTTAAATAGGTTTGGGAGTGGGGATTTAAACAACATCCAGGAGTTACTGGGTCATCTGCCCTGAATTATCTGGAGCAGTGCTATTTTTAAAAACCTGTGTCTGATGTCATTAACATGAGGCTGGCCCCAGTGTCCCTCTGTGTTCTCAGGCACTGGATACGCACACGGTATGATGTGTGTACCCTCTAGACTGAAGCCACACATCTGAGTGTGCCCCTCCTCACAGGAGGCACACATCCAAGAGCAAAGGCAGCGAAAGTCTCTTCCCTGCCTGGAGTCCAGTCTAGCCCATAGCACAGAGCAAGCCCTCCAGGATGTCCTGCTGAGCCGAGTGATTCTATAAAAACAGTCTTCAAGGACTGGGCAGTGTTCGAGGTGTTGCCTGGTTAGATGTGGATCTGAGCACAACTTCAGCTGCCTCACCTTTGCCTGCTGCTGGGGACACACATACAGTGGATGCTCCCTTTGAAACAGACCCTGAGGAGGAGGGTTTCCTTGTGAGACTGCTGGTAGAGCCAGGTGGTCTTAACAGGGTCTTCTTCGGCCCCAACTGAGACAAAGTGTGAAAAAACAGAATCAGCAAAGATCTCATTATCTACCCATTACTGATGTCAGCAAAAAGAGAGGTTTTAAATAATTTTTAATAATTTAATAATGACTATCTTGAATTTAAAGAAGAAAAAAGTCAAACTACACTTCTTCAAATCACCCCTGCATGAGGAACACGTGGGGTAGCTGGCCAAAATGCAGATCTGCATCAGTGGCTATAGGTTCCAGCTTTGGCAATTTTAGCAAGGACTGTGATTTCTACAGTGCTCAGTTTGTATGCCAGAAGATAAATGGTGAAGATGTGGTTGGTAGTCTTCATGCCAATGAGAAGCTGCAGTTTTCAAGACATCAACATCCCATGTCATTCATGCAAAGACCCATGAGGAAAGCAGGGAGTGTCCTGCTTACTAGCTAATGCTCAGAGGTTGACTTTTCTCACCCCATACAACTACCAAGAGAGAGGCCAGCCCCCGATATACTCTACCAGGCCTATATTTGCCAAGCTGCCTCTCACAAGCTGTATTTTCGATTTTCCTAACTTGATTTTAACCAAAAAACACATTACTTACCTACAGAGTTGCCTCCTTAATCCCATAAGTCACAAGTCACAGCCCCAGCAGACTAACCTTATTTAGAACAGGGAGTGATCGCTTCCCTTGGACCAAATGGCTTCCTGTGGCTGGCACACTGGCAGCATCCAGAACAGGTTTATCAGGGAGCACATCCTTACGGGATTCCTTTTCAGTTAGGATTTTCACCCTGGAAGGACTAGCTGGTATTTCTTTCTTGGGCTGAAAAAATTTAATTTGAACTGTGAGAACTGTCTAGTCTTTAACAGTGGATAGAAATACTGTGGCTCCAATTTAGAGCAAGCCCGGTCACCATCTATCTTCCCAAATGCCACACATGTTCCTCAATTCATCAACTAGATGGAAGGGAATAGAGCAGTTCACTTCCTCTACCAAATCACTATGGACAAAAATGATGATGGATTTTGCTTCCTCATTAAAAACAGTGTAAAATAATACCAAGACAGGTCATTAATTGGAAAGTGATCCTCTAAAGCTATTCCTCAGTCAGAATCCTTATTTAAGAATGATAATGAGGAAACTGGGTCCAGTTACGCAAATTTTAAAATGCAGTACAGAAAGGCTCCTTCATTAAATGGCAATCCCTTACCAGGGAGGCTTTTCAGTTGCAATAAATCTTCCTGGTCTAGTAGTGAAAGCCATTTTCTTTGGCCAGCAGAGTCCAACAAAGAATAAATTCCTGACATATTTAGGGACAAGGGCACTCATGAAACTAATCCGTGCTTACATAAATAACACCCTTATAACAGGATAGTTAAGAAGTTAACAGCAACAGAAGCTCGTCATCAAGATGCAGCGATTTCTTTTATATCATTTTAAAAAGCTGAGATATACTTCACACATTAAGGTTACTCTTTTCAAGTGTGCACTTCAGTGTTTTTTTAGTATATCTGCTGTTGTGCAACCATCACAAACTAGTTTTAAACTATTTTTGTGCCCTGAAAGAAACCTGTACTCATTAGCAGTCATTTCCCATTATTTCAACCAACCCAGCCTAGGCAAGCACACAACTATTCTGTCTCTATAATCTGCCTAACATGGTCATGCCAAATACATGGAGTCATACAACATGTGACCTTGTGTCTGGTTTCTTTAACTGAGCAAGTTTCCAAGGGTTATCCGTGTCAAGCACGTATCAGTACTGCATTTCTTTTTACTGCTCAAAATATTCCATTGTCTGGATAGACCACATTTTATTTATCCATTCATCAGTTGATGGGCATCTGGGTTGGTTCTACTTTTTGGCTATTATGAATAATGCTGCTTTGAAATTTCTGTTTAGGTTTTCCCGTGGACATGCTCTCAATTCTCTCAGGTATATGCCAAGGATAATTACTGGGCCCTATGACAACTCTACATTTAACTTTCTGAGGAACTGCCAAACTGCTTTTTACAGAGGTTGCACCATTTTACTTTCCCACTAGCAGTATATGACCCTTCCAGTTTTTCCACATCCTCACCAACACGTTATTCCTGTGTTTTTCTTCTTATAGCCATCCTAGCAGTTGTCTTTAAAGGACATTTTAAAGTAGGTGTTACAGCCGGGCTCGGTGGCTTAGCCTGTAATCCTGTGCCTTTGGGAGGCTGAGGTGAGTGGATTGCATGAGCCCGAGACCTGCCTGGGCAGTGAGACCTCATCTCTACAATAAATAAAAAAATCAGCCGGGTGTGGTAGCGCATGCCTGTAATTCCGGCTACTTGGAAGGCTGAGGCGGAAGGATCGCCGGAGCCCAGCAGGTTGAGGCTGCGGTGGCCGGGAGCGGCCACTGCACTCCAGTCTGGGCGACAGAGTGAGACTCCAACTCAAAAAAATAAATAAATAAATAAAATAAAGTAGGTGTTACAATCAAGTGATTCAGTCATTTCTAATGACATCTTCACATGTGCTATCAGTCACTCTAGAAATGAATGAATTTTCTCAGAGAAGCAGGAAAGAAATGGTAGGGGTTTATCAAGTGAGGTGGCATGTAGCTCAGCTGTACAGACAATGCCTCACTCACTAAGAACCAGGGCTCTGGACCCAGAAACCAAGAAATCAAAGGAGATAACTTCAATGGATCCAGAATGGCCCAAATTACACCAAGACCTCTCTGCCCTGAGACCACACATGCTACATGCACAAAATCTGTCCCAAATCCACCTGTGCTACACACAGCAAGACCCATTCCACTCTCATTCTAGAAACATTACTTTAGAAATTTACATTCTGGCCAGGCATGGTGGCTTATGCCTGTAATCTCAGTGTTTTGGGGGACTGAGGAGAAAGGATGGCTTGAAGCCAGGAGTTCGAGACCAGCCTAGACATCATAACAAGATCCCATATCTACAAAAAAAAAAAAAAAAATAGCCAGGTGTGGTGGCATGTGCCTGTATACAGCCCCAGCTACTCAGGAGGCTGAGGCAGGATTGCTTGAGCCCAGGAGTTTGAGGCTGCAGTAAACTGTGATCATGCCAATGAACTCCAGCCTAGGCAGCAGCAAGACCCTGTCTCTTTAGGAAGAAAAGAAGAAATTTACATGCTAAACCGTCTCCAGACAAAGGAGTTTGTGTGACCAAAGGGATAGGCCCCAGTTATTCAGGACAGCAAGTGTACTTGCAGCTAGCTTCAGTTCTGTGCCTTCATCATAAGGGGTCATGTAGTTCAGCAAGTGGGCTTGCAGAGAGGAAAGAGCAAGGTCAAGGCCCTTGCTGGGCATTTTGCATTTAGCTAAACCTCCTAAATCCCACAAAGTGTCATTCCTCTGTAACTGCTACCAGAGCTGGGAAAGGCTACAGGGCAGGCTCCCCCAACCCTGCCCTACCTTCTGTCTCCTGAGCCTCCTGTACCCCGAGCAAGAACCAGATCAGGCAAACATGGCAGCAAGCCATGATCTGACATTCATCCTTCTCCTACCCTCCAAGGCTCCAAGACTCTTAGTTTCCCAGGGTTGGTTAACTATACCCAAAGGCACCCTGTCAACTACCAGGACAGCTCACTTCCACTTAATGCTGGGGAGAAAAGCAATATAAACTAAGTCACAGGCGAGAAGAAAGACTAGAAGCTATCCTGGAGGAGGAGGAATTTTTGGGAGAGGTTGCTCGTTAAAGCAGATGAAATCCCTGATGGGTGGTATATCCAGCACTATAACAAAACAAAAGGAATAATTTCAAACAGAACTTAGAAGGAGGTATTTTTAAGTGATCACAGCCCTGTCTAAGACACTCCAAAACTAGTTCCCTGTCGGTGACTGCTTTTCCTGGACTTTGCTTTTATGTGCTTCTGAGTTCTCAGAGCATCGACACTTCCAGATCTCTCCCCCAACGACAGGGCATAAACCAGGAGGGCTGAGAAGCAGGGAGCGTCTAGTGCCCCAGGTGCTCTGGTGCCTGGTTTTGTCTACCTTCTCCATGGCCATGTGGATGTTTCTTCCTCTAACAGCTGAAGCTCGGGGCAGCTGCAATTTGTTGGTGACCTTTTTCTGAAGTGCTGCCTGATTCAAAGGGTGAGCAGAGCTTGATCTCCCTGACAAAGGACGAGCAGAGTGTGGCGGTCCCTGCATCTGGGTGAGGGCAGCCTGGGCAGGAGAGCTCGGCAGGGCAGGGGAGGAGTCCGGGAGCGGAGGCTTGCCCGAGGGTGGCCCCATCAAAGGGCTGTCTGCCAGGCAGTACGTCTCCCTTTTCAGTGACTTGGGACTTTTCTTCATTTCCTTTTCTTTCTCAAAGAGGTTTATTTTTAATTTTGATTCCTGTATGAATCTTTCCACATCCTGGCTCCAAGGGTCTTTGGGCTTGGCATCTTGGGCCGCCTTGCTTCTGCTGTTATTTTCTATCTGTAAAGCCAATAAGTGAGCTTCTTTATACACTTCCACAAACTTCTCCCCAGTGAGAGGGCTCCACGTAAAGTGACTGTTAGATGCTGGCAAAGGAGGTGGGTCAGGAATTCGATTATTTGATTCTAAACTAGCAGCAATACATCTTTCTCTATGTCCACAAGGTCCAAAAAAGACTTCATCATCTTCATTGGCACTATTTTTAAAGAAAATGATTGTTAATAATTAATAACTGTGGCATTTAAATAAAAGACTTAACTGAATGTGGTTGTGCCTAAGGCACAGAAAGAAAACTCATTTGTTTACCTTGAAGAAGACAGTGAAAGATCAAAATCAAATTTTTCATCGGCCAAAAGAAGAATGTCTGGGGGTGAAAAAGTCCACTGTTATTTTAGGGCTGAGGCTGATAAAGAGAAAAATATTACCAATCTCTATAGCTATCAAAATTATTGTGAAAGTTCATCCCCAAAAGTGCAATCTCTCATTATGTTAATGTAGTATTTTATAGGCAGCACTAACTTACATTATTTTTTCCCACTTTCTTTTTAAAAATCGCATCAGCCATTCTGTGCGTACTAAGCCAGCCCAAAAGCTAAGTCCTTACTTTTAAGATATAATCCAAAATGCATTCACTGAATCATTCAGCTAGCTTTTCAAGAAGACATAAGCCATTTTCAGGTATAGAACATTTTCAAAAGACCACCTGCCTCAGCTCCCCTAGAATTAAATTCTCCTCTTACAAGCTACAAAACGTTTACTCATCTTTCAACAATGAATTTAAATATTACTCAAATGCATGGTAGGGACTCAGTACTCACCGACCACCTCATTCCTTGGAGTCCTTTCTGAGCCCCTAGATAAAATGTTCTCTGTACCCCACACCATTCATATTTCTGTCACAGCCAACACAGTCCTGTCAATTTGCCCAGCTCCCTCTAAAACAGACCACTGGCTCTGGGTTTGGAGGTCCCTCTGCAGGAACAATTGTTCCCTCCTCTACCTCCCCCCAGGCCCTCATAGCACCTGGACCTGACCCCTACCACCACGCTAGCCTCTGTAAATGCCTCTTGACCCTTCTATACCCCAACTAGACTGTAAGCTCCTCTAAGACAACACATGTCCAACACTATCCCCGAACCCTTCTATGTTCAGCTAAGGACCTGGACACTTAGCAAATATTTATCAAAATGCACTGGACAGATATTCCAATACTGTAAAGTTTATATAGCATTCTAACAAATCATATCTTTTTTTATCTTAATCAATAATGCAGCATACTAGCCGGGCTTGGTGGCTCAGCCTATAATCCCAGCACTTTGGGAGGCTGAGGTGAGTGGTTTGCCTGAGCCCGCGGGTTCGAGACCCGCCTGGGCAACTTGGTGAGACCTCATCTCTACAATAAATAAAAAAATTAGCTGGACATGGTGGCACGCACCTGTAGTTCCAGCTACTTGGAAGGCTGAGGCGGAAGGATCACTGGATCCCAGCAGGTAGAGGCTGCGGTGGCCAGGAGCGGCCACTGCACTCTAGTCTGGGTGACAGAGTGAGACTCCAACTCAAAAAAAAAAAAAAAAAAAATGCAGCATACTTACCAAAATCACAAAATTTGAAAATATACTAATATTCTAATTAGGTCCTAATTAATCAATTAAATAGTCCTAATTATGTAATCAAGAAAAAAGTAGAAAGCACAAATACACAAAGAAATAAAAGAAAAATAACCACACAGAGAGGAAATTAGAGGATTCATAAGCTAGTTTGCTCAACTCCTGGCACAAAAATCTAAGAACTTATTCTAGGCAAATATAATTTATTTTTTGTATTTAAATTATCTAGATTTATTTATTTATAAAACTGATTCCAGGCTGGGCACAGTAGCTCATGCCTATAATATCAGTATTTTTGGAGGCCGAGACAGGAGGATTGCTTGTGCCCAGGAGTTCAGGACCAGCCTAGGTAGCATAGCGAGACTTCGTCTCTACAAAAAAATAAAAAAATTAGTCGGGTGTGGTTGTGTGTGCCTGTAATCCCAGCTACTTGGGAGGCTGAGGTGGAAGGATAGCTGGAGCCCAGGAGGTTGAGGCTGTGATGAGCCATGAATGAGGTTAAGGCTGTGATGAGCCACGATTATGCCATTGCACTCCAGCTTGGGTGACAGAGTGGGACCCTAACTAAAAAAAAAAAAAAAACTGACTCTAAAAGAGGAAAAAACTATTAATAGCTCAATAATCATAAAATAACTGGAAAAATGTATTAAAGAGCTATCCTCTCCAAAAAAAAAAAAAAAAAAAGCACAATTTACATTGCTCCAGAGGATAGAAAAAAATAAATTTTCCAGCTTACTTCTATGGAGCAAGCATAATGATATCAAAAACCTATATAGTATGTTCAATAAGGAAAGCTACAGACCAGCCTCACTTATATCAACATAAAATGCTAAACAGAAATATTAGCAAAGAGAATGCAGCCACACTAAAAAAAAAAAAAAATATATATATATATATATATATATATATATATATATATATATATATATATATATATATAAAATGAGTTGATTTCATTTCAGGGCTGTAAAATGGTTTAATTTTACACAATCTAGTAATATAATCATTATATTACTAGACCTAAGGAGAAAACCATATGATTGCCTCCATATATGTTGAAGAGGCAAATGATAAAATGCAACATACTTTCTTGATTTTAAAAGTTCTTAATAAAGTAATAGATATATTTTAACATATAAGGAAATATCCATCTCCACCCAAAAGCCAATATATTAGGCTCGATGGGATAACATCAGAAGTATTCCTTCCAAAGACAGGAGAAAATATGTCTCATCAGTTAGGCTAATTTGTGCTGAAGTAACAAATGCTCTAAGCTTAAGTGGCTTAAAATAACAAACGTATATTTCTTGCTCAAACTATATGTCTGCTGAGGATAGGCTGGGGTCCTGCTCTTAATGCAAAACTATAGAGAAATTTCACTAAAGCTGGGCATGTGGCAGTGATGTTTGCAAGCATCAATTCTTAACACTGTTCTGGATGCATTAACCAACGTAATTAGACAAATGAAGGAATGTGGAGGTAAAATTATCGTGGTACACGGATGCCATGATTATGGACACAAGACAAAAATCAAGAAAATCAACTGAAAACTATTATAAACAGTAAAAGGAAAAAATAATATGGCTGAGGACAAAATCATTTCACAGTAATCAACAGCTTTCACATCTACAAAGAACAGTTAGAAGACATAATGGAAGAAAAGACTTCATTCACAGTAGGAACAAAAAATGCAAAATACCTATAAACAAACCTAACAAGAAATATGCAAATTGGATATAAAGAAAACTTAGTATATCATAAAAGTAAAATATCAAATAAAAAAGGAAGGTGAGCAAATGGTATTAAGATAAAATATGTACTCGTTTGGAAAAAAAAAAATTGGATCTATCCCTCATACCATACCAGGAAAAATGTCAAATAAATCAAAAACTTAACTGAAAAAAATGAAACCCTAAAGGAAAAGGAAGAAACCATGAAGAAATTGTTTTATAATTTGGGAGTATAGGGTTCTAACTATGACACTAAAGATATAAAAGACTGATATAAAAAGGACTGATATAAAAAGGCTGATATAAAAAAGACTGATATAAAAAGGAAGATATAAAAGACTGAACTTCAAATATATAAAAATTTGTTACATCTCTGCATGGCAAAAAATCACAACGAGCAAAGTTAAACAAGAGGTGGGAGAAAGAATATTTGCAACTCATTTCACAAAGGACTAATTTATGAAGTGCATCTACAAATTGCTAAGAAAACAACTAACAACCTAATAGAAAGATTAAAAAAGAATATGAACACAGAAAATTCGCAGAAAATAAAATGTTCTTAAGTATATGGCAAGATGTTCAGCGTCTTTCAAAAATAAAAAGGAAAAAAATACTTTTACCCTGAGATTCCACTTTTCACCTATCAAATTGGCAAAAATCAGTTTTATAAACTATAGGCAAAGCTGTGGGAAAAGGGACGATTCCTACACTGTTGGGGAAGGTGTAAATTATTACAGCTCTGTAGAGAGTAACCTAGCAGTACCTATCAAAATGAGAACTGCACATACCCTTCAACCCAACAAGTCTACTTTGACAGATGTGTAAAATGATGTGGTGTGCAGTTATCTATTGCATCATTATCTGTAACAGCAAGACACTAGGCACAAACTCAATGTTCATTCACAGCAGATGAAATAAATTATATTACATCTCCAAGATGAAGCACAACATAGGTACAAAAAAGAAAAATAACACTCTTCATATGCTGATACACAATAATAATCAAGATAAATTAAGTGCAAAATGCAAGATATAGGACAGGATTCTACATGCTATATGAAAATGGGAAAGACAAATTGTATCTGGAAGGACACCCAAGAGACTGATGACACCGATGGCATGGAGGAGGCAACTAGGTAACTAAGGGACAAAGATGAGAGAGAGATGTTTCCACTTTTGACATGTCTGAACCTAGGAAGTCAGGTTTTTTTGTTTTTTTTTTTAAACTGGAGTCTCACTCTGTCACCCAGGCTAAAGGGCAGTGGCGCACTCAGGTGATTCTTCTCCCTCAGCCTTCCAAGTAGCTGGAACTACAGGTGCACGCTACCATGCCCAGCTTATTGCCCAGGCTGGTCTTGGACCCCTGAGTTCAGGCAATCCTCTCGCCTCGGCCTCCAAAGCGCAAGGATTACAGGCTTGAGTCACTGTGCCTGGCCCAGAAGTCAAGGAAGAAGTTCTCTACTCCGGGCTCTCCCACTGGCTCCGAGTAGCCCTGTGCTGGCTGACTCATCCTCCAAACACGAGAGCACGCATAACAGGCTACATCCTCCACTGGGTGCCAGGCAGACTTGGAGTACATGGTGTCTGCCCCTGGGGGAGCATCAGGCAGTGTGCTGAGAGATAACATGGAGGTGGGGATGTCTCCACAAAAATACTAAAGCATGTATGTGAGGAACTGGTCAGAGGTCAGAGTGGCTGGAAGAAGTAAAAATGCAGGTTGGGTCAGATTCCTAGAGGGTTTTCGAGGCATGGACGGCAAGGAGATCTTATGTTACCTGGAGTGTGATAGGAAGCTACTTGAAGGGACTTAAGCAAAAGAGCTTAATAAGCTAACATGTGCTTTTAAAAGATGGCATTGCTGCTCTGTAGTGAGTGTATCAGAAAGGAAGCAGGTAATTATCTACTGAAATTACAAATGCACATTTGGCCAAAGTGAAAAACAGACAAGTAGGAGCAGGTGAGAGAACATGGCTGAGACCAAGGTGGTAGTATCTGGATGGAGATGGAAAGAATCTGGAGATGGATCCAAAATATATTCTGAAAGTGGAGATGACAGTAATTGGTGATTGAATGTGGGAGGTTCTCAGTTTGAACAGCTAGGTGAATGAAGAGACCAATTACTTTGATGGGAAAGATAAAAAAGAACAGGTTAAAAATAGACTATGGGTGCAATGGTTCACACCTAGAATCCCAGCATTTTGGGAGGCCCAGGAAAGAGGATCGCTTGAGCCCAGGAGTTCAAGACCAGTCTGGGCAACATAGCGAGACCCTGTCTCTACAGAAAACTTAAAAATTAGTGAGGCATGGTGGTGTGCATCTGAAATTCCTGCTATTCAGGAGGCTGAGGCTGCAGTGAGCCATGATAGTGCCACTACACTTCAGCCTGAGTGACAGTGAGATTCTGTCTTTTAAAAAGGAAAAAAAGAATGAGGTAGGGTGGGGGGGGCATGCCGAGCCTGAGATATTCACAAGATGCCTATAAATAGGCAGGTAAATATACAAGTCTGGAGCGCAAGACAAAACATGGGTGCACCAGAAAAAAGATGATGTATAACAGATAGAATGTAAAGCTGTGGAGATACTGACAGTCCCTAGGACAAAAGTACAAGATGATCCCAGACCAGATCTTGGGGAAGAACAGAAAATGGCAGAGGAGGAGGAGGAGAAGCCTGCAGAGACAGCTTCTGGAGAAGCAGGAGGAAAACCAAGAGTGCCTCAGACATCAAGCAAGGAAGTTTCCAGAAGGACAAAAGGTCAAATATTATTAAGAAGCTGATTGATTAAATGAGGACAGAAAATTGACAAGAGATTTGGCAATATGGGAGTTACTGGTGACTAATGAAAGCAGTTTGACTGGAATGGTGAGGGCAGAAGCCAGAACAGGAGGGGTTGAGAGAGGAAAAAAATAGCAGAACAAATGAAAAAGTTATTGAATTTGGCTCAGAGCGAGGAACACAGCAACACAGAGGCAGCAGAGGAGATATGGAGACAAGTGAAGTAAGGGAACTTATCCGTTTGTGGATGATGAACATGATCAAGGACAAGCAAAAAGCAAGGAAACGAAGTGAGAGTGCCAGAAGGGGAAGCCCTCAAGAAGGAGAAAGAGGGGTATAGCATGCAGGTGGAAGGGACATATTTGAAAGGGAGGAGATAACAGGAGGAGACGGGTGCAGAGGCAAAAACCTTTCCAGTTATGATGAAAAAGCAGTGATGATTTGCAAAGTCTCCAGGGCTATTTCTGTGAAATGGAGGCGTTAAGGATGCTTGGTACCCAGTTTACTTGCCTTGCATGGGTGTTGTGAGGACCAAAGGATAAAAGGACATCAAAATGCTTTAAAGAGAAAAGAGGGTAGGGTTTATAACTCATTTTGTGAAGTTGTACTCTCATCTTGATACCCAAACCAGACAAGGACAGAAGAAAGGAAGGTACAGGCCAGGCTCACAAACATGGTCCCAATTATTTTTTATTTTTTTTAGTCAGAGTCTCACTCTATTGCCCAGGCTGGAGTGGCAGTAACGCTCACTGCCACTGTAGCCTTGACCTGCTGGACTCAGGCAATACTTCCACCTCAGCCTTCCAAGAAGCTGGAACCATAGATGTACGCCACCACACCTGACTAATTTTTTAATTTTTTGATTTATTGTAGAGACAAGGTTTCACCAAGTTGCCCAGGCTGATCTCGAACCCCTGGACTCAGGCAATCCTCTTGCCTCTGCCTCTTAAAGTGCTGGGATTACAGCCATGAACCACTGCACCCAGCCAGTCCCAATGATTCTAAGCAAGTCTTAGCGACAAAGAGAAAACAGTGACAAACAAAATTAATTAATTAATTAAATTCAACAAACATTTGCATGCCCACTCAGTGTCAGGTACTGTTCTGCGCAGAGGAGATGCTGCACTAAATAAAGCTTACAAGGGCCGGGCTCGGTGGCTCAGCCTGTAATCCCAGCACTTTGGGAGGCTGAGGCCAGTGGCTTGCCTGAGCCCGCGGGTTTGAGACCCGCCCGGGCAACTTGGCGAGACCTCATCTCTACAATAAATAAAAAACTAGCTGGGCGTGGTAGCGCGCGCCTATAGTTCCGGCTACATGGAAGGCTGAGGCGGAAGGATTGCCGAGCCCAGCAGGTCGAGGCTGCGGTGGCCGGGAGCGTGCCACTGCACTCCAATCTGAGTGAGTGAAACTCCAACTCAAAAAAAAAAAAAATTAAAAAAATAATAATAATAAAGCTTACAAGAATACTTGCTGTGATGCAACCTTAAGTAAGCGGGCGGCATGCGGGTGAAAAAAAAAATGAAGACAGAGTACCATGTGTTTTATAGGTGCAGCGCACAAGATGGGCACTTAATAAAGAATTGCTCAAAGAAACCATTCAACCTCCATTTCTACTGACCCTGAACAACAGTGCAGCAGTGGCAAAGACTTACCTTCCTTCTGAGGAACATCCGTCTTCACCTCTCCTGCCTGGCTGGTTGAAGGCACATCGCAGCCCCCGTCTCCTTCCATGGAGAGAGCTGTCAAGAAGTCACTGCAGAGAGGAAGGGGGCCAAAAGATGAGTAGGTGTCAGTCAAGGGTCCCTGGTCCCTTCAGCCCTTGGCTTAGCAGCATAAGCCACTGCGGCACGCACTGGAGGTAGAGAGAGCCGAAGGCCACGGCCAGGTCAGGGAGAGGAAAAGGCGACGCGGTGGCCTCCTTGGAATGATCACATGCGCAGGGATCCCCTAGGGACCGAGTGCCACTAAGGCCGGGTGCTGCGGAGCGGCGGCCGGTCCAAGCGAAGCCTGGACGCTGTCGGACAGAGATAACGGAATTCTTGGCTCTCGGGCCAGAGTGTTGGGGTCTTTGGTATGCCCTGGGGCAGCCCCCGACATCCCTGCATTCCTCTCGAGACGCGGGGGGCCCTCTGCGGCCCCAGTTCGAGCCCAGACTCGGCTCCAGACGGCGCGAGGCCCCTCCCCGACCCGAGCACAGTGGGCACCACACTGTACCTGGCCCGCCGACCCGCCTCGCCCCCCACCCCAACCCTCTTACCCCAAGCGGCCAACTACGCAAGATACGCTTTCGCCAAGGATTTAAATGCGGCGCCGGGCGGTGCGGGCTGCCGATTGGCCTGTTTGAAAAGCGTTCCGCGAGGTTGCTGTCCCGATGCATCCTGGGAATTGTAGTCAGTGTGCGCGTGCGCACTGTTTCCGCACAGCCGATTGGATCTGCTCAAGCCGGACGCACCTACCCGGAAGTTCACCCGGTGCCCTACGGTTCGCTGGCTGGGAGTAAGCTGTCTTCTTGGATTCCGCGTCAGGGCAGGAACGACGTATACCAGTTCTTCATGTGTATGGCGTGTGTATGGTGAAACTTAAAATTGCCACCTAAGGGCGCTGATGAGAAGACTAAACGAAATATGTACATTCACTTGCTCTGTAAAGCTGTACATGTCAGTTATTCAAACAGTAGTAAAAAGGCACGGCCTCTGCCCCGAGGAGCGCATAGGTGATACTAGGTAATCCATAGACAAGAGAAAGCAGCATTGCCAGAGCTTTCCTGTCTGTCTGGCCGGAGAGAAGCCGTTGCCCTAGGGGGGTTCCCAGCGAAGAAGGCCTGAGGACGGCCAGAGGGTGTGGCGGGAACCTGTCCTGGGCTTAATAGGTCGGGTGGGGAGCTAGACTGGAGCAGTGAGCCTAGACCTAGGGAATGAAGTCTGCGTTGGGGAGTGCACATGTTGGGGAGGGATTGAGAAGCAGATGGGACATCCCTGACCTGAGCAACTTGGAGAAGCTAGCACAGTACTGGTATACAGGTCAGTCTGGGGCAGCTTGAGCTTTCGCCTGTGAACCAGGTATAAATAATACCCACCTCAGAGACTTGAGGATCAAATGAGGGGCTCCACCCAGGGCAAAATGTCACCAAGAGGTAGCTCTAGGACTGACAGCTGGAGGAGGATGCAAGAAAGAGGAGCCTGGGAAGACTGACAGGGTCTGCCCTGGGAAGGATGGAACTCTGGAGACCACCATTTTCAGGGAGGATTGTGAGTATTTATTTGTGGCAGGTTGGGTGGAAGCTGTCCAGAGAGCAGCCACTCCGGGCCCAGGGCAGAAGCCTTCCAGAGTGGTTGAGGCCACCTCTGGGCTCCCATGTCCCTGGTATTGCAACATCCACATCAGTCACCCCATGTTGCTGTGGTCCTTCACTTCTGACCCTGAGGCCAGATCCCCATGGATTCCTAAGGGGCAGACAGGGCAGGTCTCACTTACTCTCCCCAGCCTCACCCAGCCCAACACTGAGCACCAGGCAGCGGCTGAGAGAGTGCTGAGTAGGGTGGAGTGATCAAATAGCTTGGAAAGTTTGGCCTGCCCACTGCATCTCCTTCTTGGCTTGTCCCAGAGATGTCTGTGGGGATGGGGAGATCCCCAACACCCCCTTCCAACGCTTCCCTCCCTGTATTGTGTTTTTACATAGTAGGTGCTCAGTAAACAGCACAAATGATTGATAACGTTGCTGTTTCTCTAAACTATATCTTCACTCCATCCCTCTTCTCTTGGCTTCCTTCCCCCTTTTTAAAAAAAATTATTTGCCTATCATAGATTCATTTCTTCCTTCCCCCAAGAGGGTGCTACTTTACTTATTCACGCATTCATTTACCAACTTTTATTGACAGCTACTCAGTGCAGACCATGTGCTTGGTGATGCTGGGACACAGATGCTGTCTGTGACCTGAAGAGGTCACAGCAGGAAAGGCACAATAGTAAGGGCAGGTGCCAAGGGCTGTGGGGCACAGAGGAGGCAACCTTACCAGCCTGCAGTGGGGGTTAGGGGGTGGCAGAAGTCTTCCTGAAGAGTTCTTCCTTCCTTGGCCAAGTCATGTCTTGCTTGGAGCCAGGAGAGGGGAGGGAGGCTCCCCCTTAGGATGTGTCCCTAGCTCCTGGATAGAGAGAGTACCTCTCTGGAAATCTTAGTGTAACCACTCATTTTCTTGACTCACTGCTTCACCCATCCCAAGTTCAAGAAGCCTGTCTGCCTAGGAACCAGCCCCAGACCTGGCACATAGATGTTCAAAAGTACTCACAAGAGTTAGTCAAATGAACTGATTGATTTATTTCAGTCCTAGGAATTTTCCCAGGCTTTAGAAAACTGCAGAGACCTAATGAATGTGGAGGCCTTTTCTCCCTCCCAGGAGGCCTGCCCCTTCCTGCCCTGATGAGTCCCTGCCTAATTCCAGTACAAACTGAAGGAACTTGAAAAACATCTTGGCCCTGGAACCTCTCCTCACTGGAAGACTGACAGCAGCACATTCGGGAGGGACCTCAAGCAGGTTATAGGGAAGTAGGAGACAGAGGAAGTGTACAGAAGACCCACTCAGATCTTATTATAGTCATGTCACAGCGCTTTGGTTTTTGTCTCAAGAGCAGCCCTGAGCTCAATCCTCACACCCTAGAAATGCATCTGCATTCATGTGATAAAAAACCATAGTTGATCCAGGAACCCTTGTACCTGAAGCCTCGTTATGATGTGCAGTTCAAAAAGAGAAACAAGTCCAAATCAGCACCACCAAAGCCTCCTAAGGGAGGCTCAAAGACTGCTCCCCAGAGACAGCAGAAAGAGCCACCCCATGTGCTCGTTCATCTGTCAGGAGGATGGTGGGTGCATCAACTGGGGGCTGAGGCCACAGCTTCTACTAGTGGACCCTGGGCAAGTCACTCCCCCACCATCAGTACACTCACCTAAAAAGTGGGACAACAGAACCTGCCTAGGATATAAGGAAAACTAAATGAAAGGGTTTATCCTAAGAACAGCCTGGTGTTTCTAGGAGCTGTTCTTGGGATATACCCTTTTAAATCCCACCCCTGCCTGCCTTCCAAACCTTGAACAGCCAGTCTGTAAGTATAAGCATTTCCCTGGGAAAATACAATTTGCAAGACAAGTGGAAAGAACAGCACCCATGTGGGCTCTGATGATGGCCCTTCGCAAGGACTGGAAGAAGTCTGAATCATATTTAAAATTAATTTGTGAAACCGTTGGTTTCCAGGGCTTTCTGCATAAGACTGAAGATCACCCTCTTAACAGCCCTAACAAACAGGCCCTGGCTGTTCCCCTGACCCTAACCCAGCAGAGCAGCTGATAGAATGCTAGGGAGGCCATCGCTGAAGTCTCCAGGTCAGAGGCAGCCAGGCCAGTTCACTACATGAGGTGGACAGTGGCTGCCTTGCGGATGAGCCGCTCGGTCAGAGGCGAGTTGGGCTTCAAGGCGTCACGCTCCATCAGAAGGCTCCTGTGGAAACAGATACAGGTTCTCTTATGGAACTTTCTAGAAGGATGTGGGTCCTAGTGTGGTCCCTTGGTCCCAAGTCAGGACACAGGCAACCAGGGCTGCAGCACAGAGGGAGCAGGGTGGGCCAAGATGCAAAGGGAGGAGGCCTGGCCTCGGCAGGTAGAGGGGTAACACAGACTTCCATAAGCCTAGTTCATGCACAGCTGGTAGGAGCGGAACTGGGGCATCCAGGTTGAAGAACACTTTGACTCTGTCTTAAAGATAAAAACTAGAAACCCCATGATGCCAAGAGTGATGAGAATTCACTGTGGCCTGGTCTGTCTCGGTCTGGCCTGATCCTCCTGCTCAATGCTGGGGACAAGAGGAACGGGGTGTCTAAGGTCAGGGTAGGAAGCCACACCTGAGACTGGTCCAGGAAAAGCAAGTGGCAGAAGAGAAGGTATGGGGAAAAAACCTGTTTGAAGAAAGCAATTACAGATACAGTTCAAGGTAAAGACCTAGCTGTGAACTGAATATTTGTATCCCCACCAAATTCATATGTTGAAGCCCATATACCCAAGGTGATGGTTTTAGGAGGGGAGGCCTTTAGGAGACAATTAGGTGATAAGGGTGGGACCCTCATGAATAGGATCAGTGCCCTAATAAGAAGACACGTGGCCAGGTGTGGTGGTGCACCTGTAGTCCTCGCTACTCAGGAGGCTGAAACAGGAGGATTTCTTGAGCTGCAGTAGAAACAGGAGGAGTTCAAGGCTGCAGTAAACTATGATGGTGCCATTGCACTCCAGCCTGGGTAACAGAGCAAGACTCTGTCTCTTAGAGAGAGAGGGAGAAAGGGAAGGAGGGAGGGAGGGAAGGAAGGAGGGAGAGGGGAGAAAGGGAGAGAGACAGATATGCTCAGAGGAAAAGTCTGTTTACAAGCCAGGAAAAGAGGCCTCACCAGAAACCAAACCCTGCTAGACCTTGATCCTGGACATTCTAGCCTCCAGAGCCTTGAGAGATAATAAATGACTATTGTGTAAGCCACCCAGTCTGTGGGGTTTTTTTTAAATAGCAGCCTGAGCAGACCAAAACAGCCCCCAAACAACTGACAACAGTGGTTCTGTGGGGTGTGAAAGGTATTAAAAGGCTGGGCCTGGCACTCAGTGCGGGACATCATGGCCAGGGTAGAGGGTTTCCTGGCTTTGGGATCAGGTGAGCTGTGCTGATAGCCCCACAGGTGCTGCCTGGTAGCCACAGAGAACTTGGAGGGAATGCACTCCTCGCCTTGCAACAACAGTCAGATCCTGTGCAGCCTGTTCCTCCCCAGCACTGTCCACTGTGACCCAGGCAGGCCCACCAGCTCTGAGTGCCAGACCTTATCCCAGCTCCATCCTCAGCTCTCCTGTCCATGTGGTCACGTTTCTCAGTGTGTCTCCCACCCAAGCCACAGCCTGGAGTTCCCTAAGGGGTTTAACCACTAAAGAAACATAAGTGGTTCTGCGTATGGTCACAGAGGGATGAAGTAGGGGACATATGTCTAAGACATTTCAGAGCCACACCTGTTTCATCAGTGCCACGGAACTGTATGGCTTCATTTGGAAATTCTGCCAGAGTGAGCTGGGCCAGTGCCCCTGTACCTAAACCACCAGGCTTGTTGGCAGCCATGGGCCCCCAAGCACCTCTCCCGCCTCGGGTATCGGGAGCGGATGTGATGTGAGGAGCAGACGAGCACTGTCACTGTAGCAGGCCTCGAGTAAAGGCCCCAAGCGAAGGCAAGGTCTCGCTTAATGGCCCCAAGCTCATAGGCAAGGTCTCACTTGGTAGCTCAGAATCCTAGCCAAAGGCAAGGATGCAGCCTGCTACATGAAACGGCGTCTCAGATGCCCACACATCTGGGTGCACATAGTACAGATAAAGCCTTAGCTACGACAAGATAACTGTGGCACTGCTCACCTTTAGGTAGCAACAAAATTCCGTTATAGCTCCCTCACAGACCTTGAATCCCTTTCAACTTTCTTTGTGCTTGATTATAAAATAAATATACTGTGTTAGTTCAGGACACTTCTCCTCCATCAGAGGCAAGTGTCCCACCTGGCCCCACCTTTTCCTTATGTCTTTGTGTCTGTGTCTTTCATAATCTCTCACCACTCTCTCTCAGAACCCTCAAGGCAGCCATGCAGGCCATGGCATCTGGCACCAGCACAGGAACCTGAGCATGAGAGAACACCTAATGTCAGGCGAAGAGACACTCCGAGAGAGGTGCACCTAAAAATTAGGTAAGGTAAGGAGCAGATTTAGTTTCAGCTGAGTGTAAAACATGGGTAAATGTGGCTCCCAAGAGAGAAGTCTGCATGTCCAAGAGTTAAAATCTATGCTTCGGGCAAGAGGCTGCCCAGTTAAAGGTTCTCAGCTAGAGGAATTTTTAAGCTTTGTACAGGAAACATGCTCCTGGCTCCCTGCTCAAGGGACAGTTAATTTGGATACTTGGAATAAGGTCAGTAAACAACTTAGAGGGCCAAGGTCCCCCCAGCCTTGTTCACGGCCATGCTAGCCACTGTTGTTTGCTAGGTTCATAGAACAAGGAGAAATCCTTATTGGACTTATTTCCCGGACCCTCCCATTCTCCAACCCACTACTTGGGTTGGTGGGTAGGTCCCTGTCTTTATCAACAATACCTGTATGTTGGAAGGACAGTCTGATAAACATATTACTGCTGACCACAGTATAAATTTTAACTTCACGGGGGCTAGTAATAGCCTTCCTATTTGCCTATCTAACATCCCTAAGTTGGGTTGTCTTAAGATGAGTCAAGAAAATAAAACTTCCTACGGGGCTACACAAATAGCTAATATTTTGGGCCCCGGGGACATAACAAAATATCTATAAACTATATCTAAGTGGGGGTTCCATAGTTCTACTTATAATGTATCCCAGGCTCACCCCAATGTCTCATACTGCCTTAATAGCACAGGAATAGAGCTTGGCAAATTCCACAATTGGATAGAATGTGCCACTCCTGCGCCTATGGTCCTAAAACTTATAGGAACCCCCCTCTTAATTTATGATTGGTCCCACAGACTGGACCCCTCTCATCCTAACCATGACCTCATTTCCCCTAGTGGTTTTTGTTGGCAACATCCTTACTACTACTTCTCAAGGTGACATCCAAAAGGAACTGTGGCAGCTCACTGCCTCCCTTGATTTTGTTAACTTTACTAGTGCGTCACTGGTCAATTTGGCAGGAAGCTGTGGTACAACGTCCCCCTGCTACGGGGTCCAAGCCTGTGTCCAACCTCCATATGTCCTTTTAACAGGCTCTGTTAATGTCACCCCAGTACATAATCATTCTGCCTTATAATGTAACTCTTATAATCTTAAAAATTGTGTCACCCACAATAACGCGGGACAAGACATCCTGGTTTTACACCAGCACCCCTTTGTTATGAATCCTACTAACATATCAGGCCCTTAGTATGATGATGCAGGACTGCAGGGACTTCAGGAATTACACCACCAACTTGCTTCCTGGCCTCATAGGGCCATTGGATTGATAATTTTTGGACTGGTAACCTTAATTTCAGCCATCGCTTCTGCAGTGATTGCCGCTGTCACACTATCTCAATTCATCCAAAATGATGAGTTCGTCAACGCTGATTCAAAATACCTCCAAGGTCCTACAACAGCAAGAATCCATAGACTTAAAGCTAGAAACAAAATTAAATGCCCTGGAGGCTGTAGTCACTGGATTGGGAAACCAGGTAAACAGCATAAAAATGAAACAACAACTACGATGCCATGTGGCATACAATTGGGTTTGTGTTTCTTATAATAACAGTCTTTGAAATTGAGACTTAGTCAAAAAACACCTACAAGGGATATGGAGTCACAATAACATCAGCATAGACCTGCTTAAGCTCCACCACAATATTCTAGACATCCAGAACAGCCAAGATCCTATCTTACAACCTGCCCAAATGGCACAAAATCTTTATGATTTCAAGGCATTCGATCCCTTTAATTTATTAAAGCATTCTGCTTGGCATATTCTGAATTTTTTTCATGTTTACTCTAATCTTCCTTTGTTTTTTGCCAGTCAGATATGGAATCCTCCAAGGCCAATTCAGAGCCACCACAATAGCCTACATTAAGAAAATAAAAAAGCGGGGGATGTCAGGAGCAGATGTGATATGGGGAGCAGACGAGCACTGTCACTGTAGCAGGCCTTGAGTAAAGGCCCCAAGCGAAGGCAAGATCTCACTTAATGGCCCCGAGCTCATAGGCAAGGTCTCACTTGGTATTTCTGCATCCTAGCCAAAGGCAAGGGATGCAGCCTGCTACACGAAACGGCGTCTCAGATGCCCATACATCCGGGTGAACATAGTACAGATAAAGCCTTAGCTACAAGATAACCACGGAACAGCTCGCCTTTAGGTAGCAACAAAAATCCGTTATAGCTCCCTCACAGACCTTGAATCCCTTCCAACTTTCTTTGTGCTTGATTATAAAATAAACATATTGAACTAGTTCGGGGCCACTTCTTCTCCATCAGAGGAAAGTGTCCCATCTGGCCCCAGCTTTTCTTTATGTCTTTGTGTTTGAGTCTTTCTTAGTCTTTCGCTGCTCTCTCTTGGGACCCTCAAGGCAGCCGTATGGGCTATGGCACTTGGGCACCCCATGGTTTCTCTTCTTGCCCCTCAAACACAGGGGACATGGGCAAGGGGGGTGAGGCAAAGTCTCACCCCAGGGGCACACAGGCTGTCGAGGAGTCAACAAAGAGCTTGGCAACCGCAGCCCAGTAAGACTGCCAGGCTGAGGAAGCACTGAGAGGAGCTGGCAATGGCTGGGTCTCCTCATATCTTGGGGTCTCTGACACCCCCACCTTCTAGCTACACCACCCTCCTAACAGACCCACCTGTGGACTTGTTAAATCCACTTGGCTTTCAGGTCTCTCCACAAGTGTCACTTCTGTGGGGTACGTCCCCAGACTCCGCCAACCTCCCTGTCCACTCAGTGCTTCTGTCACAGCATCTTAGGGCAATGAGCCCCTCCCTCTGGGCAATTTTACATAATGGGTGTGATTAACCATTTCATGCCAGTTCCCCACCATAGACAGTCTCCAGGCAGCCAGGTCCTGGGTCTGCCAGCTCACCAGTGCCTCATGGCACCCAGCACAGGCAGGTAAGAGAAAGTGAGCTGGGGCTGTAAGAGCAGTAAGTGTCAGCCAGATAGAAAAGGAGAAAGGCTGTCCCAGGTAGAGGGCACAGAATGTGCAAAGGCCCAGGGGCCTGGAAGAGCAGGACATGTTTGGCAACTGGGTAGCTCTGCATGGCTAAAATGGGGAGTGGGCTGGGGGGCAGGAGTTGGGCCTGGGGTGGGGACTGGTTGGCTCCCTTGGTCAAGTTAAGCAGGCTAACAACGGAGAACTAAATTCCCTTCAGCCTTGCATCTTCACAACCTCAAAAGCATGAACACCTCCAGCCAAGGGAGGTGGGGCCTCCAGGCATCCAGAGGTCTGCAGGGAGAACCTGTGTAAGAGGCAAGTATGTCAGGAAGGGGCCAGGGGCTCACCGGGCCACGTTCTTATGGAGGCTGGAGGTGCAGTTCAAGGCTGAGTGAATCAGTAGCTGGTTGAAGACGTCTCTCTGAAATGTCAATTGGGCATGTTAGGCTTCTGATATGCAGAACAGGGGACAGGAGTCCCCACCCCACCCACAGCAGACTGGCCTGCTCTCAAGGCAGACAGTGATATGAGTGATAAGGAGGCTCCCTCCAACCATGGGAGAGACTTGGGGGCTGCTGGGCACACAGGCTTCCTGACCCAGGCCACCTGGAGCTCCAGCTGATAGCTGTGCTGGACGCAGCCAGCTCACCTGGGCATTGCTGCCTCCAATCTCGACAATCCGGTAGCGGATGGGCAGGAGCAGTTCCACAACACGGTCGGGATTCCCGTCCTTAGCCTCCACCAGGGCCTGGCACAGGGGCAGGCCCACATCTCGGGCCAGAAGGTGTTGACAGTTCTCCCCGGGGGATCTGCCAACCCGAGACAGTGCTCTCAGCAGCCTGACCCATCACAGCACACCTGTGAGCAGAGGAGCTGTTTCTTACTCAGTGAGGTGTCCCTGGTCCCTTGCCCTACACACAGCCACACTGACAGGGTGAGGTGACAGAGGAGAGGCAGCCCAGCAAGGGGAGAGAACAGGGCTCTGAACTTAGATCTGGGTTGGAGTTGGCTTGTTACCAGTTACCTGGCCCTGGACAGTCCCCTCACCTTCTGGCATCAGTTTTCTTACCTATAAAGTGGGCACTACAGTACCAACATCACAGAGCTATCAGGATTTCAGACAATACAGGTAGAGGCCTGGCCCCGCAAGTCTCTGAGGCCGTCCCTCAACAGCTCTTGGCAGTCACCATCCCCGATTTACATATGAGGAAACTGAGGCTCAGGGCCGAGAAGCACCTTGTCCAGTATCCCAAGGCCTGTAAGCAGCAGATGTCTCTGGTTCCAGAGCCCTGTTGTGTCCCTCTTTAGGGGAGGCTGCCCTGTGACACTGAGGCTCTCAAACCCACCCCAGGGATAGCAAAGTAGCTCTGTATCCTGGAGTCTTGCACCAGTGGGGCCATACACCTGATTTCACAGCAGCAGGGGTACATACCTGCAGGATGCGTATCTATAGAAGTACACACCTGTAAGGCATGCACCCAGGGGCACACGCTTGGGAGTAGCCCTCCATAGGTATCCCCAAAGCTGTGCTCATAGGTGGGGCCTCCGTCCCCAGCCTCCCTGGCTGTATCCCCCCACCCCAATGAGGGCCCCTCTGTGTACTCGCTGGCATCCTGCAGGGTGGTCAGCAGCTCCTGTGTGGTCTGGGAGTCCCGAGCGCCCAGGGACGCCATCAGGAAGTGGACATCATTGAACAGCAGGATGTGGTCTTGGCTGTGCTTCTGGGTCACCCTCAGGACATCCTGCCACCGCTGGCCCACAGACACTCCTGAGGACACAGGGAAAAGATCCAGAACCTGGCATAAGGCTCCAGAGTGTGTCCTATGTACGGCCTCCTTCCCCGCACATCCCTCAGAGACCCTTACGGCCTGTTCCAGGTGAGAGGCTGAGGGGTGAGCAGGACTGACGGGGGGCAACCGGCCTCATGCTGAGGCTTGTGGACTCCTGGTTTATGTTAATTTGTTGAGTTAACATAATTATGAAATTATAATGAATTTTAATAAATTATGTTAATTTTGCTTATCTATAAAAGCAATAGATGCATAAGGTTGAAAGCAAATTTTAAAAACTGTCAAAGGCTTAATAATTGAAGTCTCTTGGCCCTTTGACAAGCCAGGCCTCCCCTGGCCTCCTCACAGATTTGCCCAGCCTCCCCCAGGATCCCTGGGCCTCCTCACCATTCCCCCAGCTTCCACACAGATCCCTGGCCTCCTCATGGACCCCCCCAGCCTCCTCACTTTTCTCTGGTCTCTGGCCTCAGCCTGCCCTTCCTGGCTCCCGCAGCCTCCTCTTACCCCATCTGACCACGCTGAGCCTGCCCTCCAGTGACTCGTCCCATAACAGGCTATTGGCTTCTGTGTCCTGGTGGCTTTGAACAGGTTATTCTCTCTGTAACATCCTTTCCTCACCTCTGCCTGGTGAACCCCAAACATCTTTTCCATGGTTCACATTTCACCTCCACTTGGAAGCCTTCCCAGAACCTTCCAGAAACAGCCTGCTGTGCCATTCCTCAGGTCCCCCAAATGGCCCTGTCCAGGCCTGCATCCCACATTGTACTATTGACCCAAGGTCTAGCCCATGTTAGTGTGGGTACAGGGTTGGCTCTGCTGAATCTAGGGGTGAGGGAAGAACCATCTGGCACCCCAGTGGTTGGCTGGAGGCTTCCACAGCCCCTAGAACTGTATCTGGCCCAACCAGGCTACCTACTGAGCATGTCGAGGTTGAGAAACGTCTCTGTGCAATCCTAGGGAGTTGAGAAACGCCCTGTGTTCTAAGAAAGGAGGCAGCATCGAGACAGGTGGCCGGGTGCCATCTGTGCCCTAAAGGTCTGTGGGCAGGCCATGGGAATGGCAGGTGCCACTGTGGGCACAGAGCCAGAGGACTCCTCACCGAGGAACGGTGGGAACTGGAAAAAAGGGCAGTGCAGCCTGGGCCCACTCGCCTCAGGCCGGCTGGGAGGCAGTTACAGAGTATACTCAAGGCAGCAGCCAGGCATTTCTGGCCTAAAGCCTGAGGGTCTAGAGCTGCTCACACATAAGTTCTTGCCCAGCCCTGGGACCGGCTGCAGCACCATCCCCGCATTATGTGAGAGGAGGGAGGCGGGAGCCAGCGGGGAGTACAGAGACAGCTACCTTCCATCTGGAGGCGGTAGAGCATGGAACAGTTGTCCACCACGTCCAGCATCGCACCACTGGCCTGCAGGCTAGGGAGGATCTGGAAGACAAGAGCCACCAAGGACAGGTTCAGGAGGTGGACACATGAGGGGGCCACAGGAAAGGCTGGGATCAGCCTGTCTGGGTCAAGTGGCGCCTGTCCAGAGCAAGCCCTCAGTAAATGGGAGCCACTACCATCGTCCCCACTGCCTTAGCCATCAGGACTGTTACCCTCCCCCGAGGCGCAGACTGCTGTAGGTGCCAGAGGGGAACCATGCAGAACTGAAGAAGGAGCCTACTGCACTACCTGCCCGGAGCACATGCCAGGCCCAGGCATCTGTCACCTCCCACCCCTGGACCCCAGACCAAGCTGGCAGGAGACTCACCCTGCCCATTCACATTTCTAGATTTAGCTTTGCTCAGCGGGCTACCTTGAACACACAGTGTATGTCACCCTTCACTTCTCACTACAGCCTGACAATATCGAAAGGATTACTTCAAGGGAACTTTCTTGTGTGCTTTTCCTCTGGTGTTTAGATCCCCAAATCATAAGCACTTCTGTGGTTCCAGGTTTTTATTATTAAGCCCCCACTGGGGTACCTGGGAGCTATGAGTCAGGTTTTTTTCCCCCTCCATCTCTGGGTTTTTCTTAGGGAATACCCAGGGACTGGGGAGGGGGAATGAGGAGTTAGTGTTTCATGGGCCTGGAGTTTCACCCTGGAAAGATGAAAAAGTTCTGGAAACGGAGGGTGGTGATGGTTGTACAGCAATATGAATGTGCTTAATGACAGAGCTGTACACTTAATTTTATGCTATTTATATTTTATCACAGTAAAAGTAAATTCCTATGAGTACACCAACTATCTTACCAAAGAAAAGCAATCGAAAAGGACTGGGGAAAGTGTGATCACAGAAGGGATTCCTTTAGATGTGCAGATCTATCAGCACCCCTGGGGTGAGCAGAGTCAACTAATGTTCCCATGGCAGGCTGGGTTACAACACTGCTTTTGGCAAAAAATAGCCATGAGGACTTACACAAGAAACGTGTTCTTGCCCCAGCTGTTTTTTCTGGCTGGGACCATACTGATAAACTCAGAGATCTGTTCGAGACAAAAGGCAAACTGCTACAATCAACCCAACACAGTGCAAAAGCTCACTTACGTGATTATCATAAATGGTCAGTGCACCCTCATATTCACCCTGGAAGAATAAAGTTTCCATGATTAGCCTCTGGAGAAGGCAACATGTAATACTGAGAAATGAACTGAAAAAGGCCAGCACAGAGGCCATCCCCCACCAGCCGGTGACTTCCTCCTTCCACGGAGGGAGATGGTCAGTGCCTCAGTGGTGTGGGTCTTAGGAGATTCCAGTCCGGGGAGACCTTAGGAGACCTTCAGCTCTGGGCCCTGTGCTTCCCAGTATAGGAGTGACAGCAGAGTCCTGGGTTGCCACTAAGAACAGTTTCCATGAAAGGATCATTTCTCTCCTTAGAAAAGTTAATATAAGTATTGCTTATACTAACTGCTGCAAGCTCTTTCATGTGTTTCCTTCTAACCTTTTTCTTTCTCTACATATATTTTCCACACCATATGGTCAGCTGGGTTTACTGCCTTCTTCTGGACATAGTAGGGTCACATTCTTATGTCAAGACAGGGTCTGCATGTTCCAAGCACTTATCTCTCTTTGGACATTTCAGAAGCTTCCAGTGTCTCTCTGTGAAGAAGAGCACTGTAAGAAACACTCTCATAATGGAACCCTCTAGCAGAATCAATGAAGTCATGGGTGTCCCAAGCAGCTGCCCCACACCCCAGCTCCCCATGGAAGCTCTCACAGTGCATGTAGGTGTACCCTGTGGGGCAAGGGCTTGATGTCCCCTCCAGCAGCAGGGACTCAGTCTGAACGGGCTCCACAAATTATACACCATAGATATGATTTCTAAGTCCTAACAGTGAAAAAATGCCTAAAGCAGGTCACGCCCAGAAAGCTCTTTGAAAACGTGAATACTACATTGCATCAGGACACCATTTAAACATGCAGACACAAAACACGACTCCATGTGATGTGAATGGACAGCAAAAGTTAATAAAATCTTTCTTCTTCTGGACGTCTCTACAGGATAAGACAATGCAAACAGATGATCGCCTTACCTTCTCAATCAGATATAAAGCCCAGTGCCAATAATTGTGACAAGCAAGCATATCAGAATCCTGGGAGGGGGGAAAAAAAAACAAGATAATTTAAGAAAAATCTGACAGCGTTTGGCGAAAAAACAAAAACAAATGCTCTTTTGTGGTAATGCAGAATCCATCCTCTTGAAGTGCAGGAAACAACATTTACTGTGCACCGGCCCTTGGCCGGCCTATGCTGAACATCTCTATCATGCCTGAATTCACCAAGGAGGAGACTGAGGCTGGGGGAGGTTGATGACTTGCTTAACCAAGCTAGGGAGCAGTAGCACCAGGACCAAGGCAGAGGAAGTTACTTCAGCAACTCCAGCTTTATCACACGTGCTGAATTGAGAAAAGGAACAAGAGAGCCACCCACAGGGAGTTATGAGGCCCACGGTGTGCCCAAGCAGCTCAGGGCACTTGGATAAAACTGTGAGGATCAACAGGCCCACGGCCAAACTCCAGCAGGTGCCTGCAAAGCCTTCAGAATAAGAGAGCGGGTTGATATTTGGATGTTTCTGTTAGGCCGGCTCTCAGCATGAGGCAGTGTAACTAAGACGTGTGATTGGCTCAGAGCTGGCCCCTGCTAGGACATTCCAAGCTTGGGAAACTAGACTCAGGAGCCCTGACAGGTGACAGCACCCAGCACTCAGAAACCTAAACCAAACCTCCCTGGCAGAGAGGAGGGAACTTGACAGCTGCCCTCTTCTTCCCCAGCACAGCTCAGACCACATGGTGCCTGCTCCAGGGCAAGTACACACCCTCTGCCACCCTTGAGGCTTGATTTCTCACTGACCCAGAGCACATGGCAGGTACTCACCGAGTGGCCTGGGGTCTGCACCTGTGTCCCTGCCCCAGGGGAGGCCCCCTCTTCCTTGAGCCCAGTGACACACGTAACCCAGCCCTGTCTCTGTTCAGAGGACCCGCCCCCGACCATGACACTTTCTTCTCTGAGACCTCTGCAGCTGATTCCTCCTCTGTCTTATACTCTACCATGCCTCCCCTGGAAAGGGGAACTGACAGCACTTCCTGCACGGCCCATATTCACCTCTTATCTGGGCTCCAGGACACTAAACTGCCTGGCTCCCCTTTCCCTCACAAGTCACCAAAACCCTTGGCATATTCGCTCAAGCTGGTCCTTGGCTGGGAGACCCTCCATCTTCCCCTATTTTGCATGGCAAACACTCTACTCATCCTTCAATCCTCATCAGAGGTTATCTCCTCCAGAAAGCCTTCCCTGACCACGCCCCGTCCAAGCCCACTGGGTTTGATGTTTCCTCTGCGTTTCCACATCCCTAAGAGTGCCCTGTCATGGAACAGCTCATACACTTCTAGGAGGCCAGTCATTCCACATGAATAGGCCCTGCAAGGACAGAGAAGTCAGGGTTGGATGCTCAGTGGTGTTCCCAGGGCAGGGCACAGGTCTGGGGCGGGGACTGGGATTTTAACCGAGCTCTGTGTTCAGCAGTTAAACACCTGAGGCAAGTGACATAAGAGAAGGAAAGGCAGACCCAGGCTATGTTGTCTATACCCAGGGTCCTCCAGCCAGCCCAGGGGCTGCCAAGAGCCATGCAGGGGACAGATGAAGACCTCAGAGGACAATAGCCCATTCGGAGGTGACCTCAGCCTTGGCCACCCTGTTTTACACACACCAGAACCCACACCAATGGGAACTGGTTTAGAGCCAAGGGCTTCACAGTTGTCACATTAGCCAGGGTTCAGATGAGGAAACTGAGGCTCACCGGGATCAAGTTCTTACCCTGGCACAAAGTCAGGCCTTAAATATAGTTGTCTCGGGCCCCACAAGTTGGCAATGTTCTGGGCGAGGAATGTGAATGGAACACCAGTAATGCTAGCCCTAACCAGGCCTCCCTGCCCCAGGGTAGGCAGCCCCCTGCCCCCCTGTGAGAGGACACGGCCATGCCAGTGTTCCCGCAATTCAGACTTAGCACTCCCTCCCGCAAGAACTCACAGTATCTGCTGGGAGAGCCTAGGAGTGGGGACCACCCAACTGGCCTTCGGGTTGCTGATGCCCTTGGGTCTTTTGGGTCCCCAGTGTTTGGGGATCCTTAAACAGATCCACGCATCAGTCTCGCAGGATTGTAGTTCTCAAACATTCTTACACGGATCACCTGCTTTACCTAAGATCACTCCCAGAGAGGGAGTTATCTATCTTCTCATAAATTACATCTCACTGGGAATGCCCTGGGCCAAGGAGCTGCTCCCAGAGGGATGCTGGGGAAGCTGCTCTTGGTCAATCCTTAGTTTGTACACTCACATAATTGAACATCTGCTACTCAGTGCCAGGCCCTGGGAGAGATGCGCCATCTTGCCCAATGGTTCCCTGAGGAGCCTACTACGGCACAGAGAAGGGCAGAGCAGCAACCGCATCTAGACAGGTGGCCAGGTTGTGTGCCAGAGGCAAGCCCCAAGAAAACAGGCACACAAAGAGGAGGGGAGGGTCTCCATGGGTAGGCAGGGAGAGGAAGGCTCCAAAGAGGGCATTGAGCCAGGAGCTGGGCTGGGGGAAGTGAGGTGTCAGGAATGGGGACAGAGAGGCCACAGCATGGTGAGGCCGTGGAAAGGGACCTGGCAGGATGCTAGGGGTCTATATGGCCAGCATTCCTCCCTCACAAGGCCCCAAGACCCACATGCCAGCCCTGCAGACTATCATTGCACTAACTCCCCCATGGGCCTCCTTCCCAGCTGCTCTCTGTGTACCTGAGGCCACTCAACGGTTCCATGCTGATTCCACCGGCGAGCAGCAGAAGAAACAGCTCACACCTCACAGGTCTCACCCTCTCCAGGCTCTGGTTTCCCAGCAATTTTCTGACCCATTTCTTTGACAACCAAATGCCTCAGGCCAAGACCAATTCTAGAATCACCTGCAAAACTTAGGTACGTGTTGTGGGTTCCCGGGGTGCGCTGTGGCACAACAGAAACGCCTCCACGCTGAACACAAGTTCCCCAAGAACTATGCCACACCCTGTACCTCCTGTCCACAAAGCCTCAGCCTAACTCAAGGCAATGCACTGAAATTTCTGGGAGGTGGCCCATCAATGAGAATTGTACCTTCCAGTGGGTCTCTGAGCGCTGCATGAATTCCAACCCGTCTTTGATCTCTGCTTTCATCTCATGGATGTGAGCGATGGTGTGCACGGACCATGCATCCGTCGGGTTAATAGATAAGGCCTATGGGGTTGTAGTGGGAGGGGGAGTCCAAAAAACATGGATTAGTCAGGCTGCCTGGGCCCGTGATAGCAGGTGTCTCAGGAGAAGAGAGGCCTAAGGTGAATGGGGTAGAATGAGTATGAGAATAGGGCTCTGACCCAAAACAATTACAATAAGCACCATTTCCAGTGTGCTCAGAGCATACCAGCTTGTGCTGCCAATCACTGGAAGCTGCCATGGAAGGTCTCACTGCCTATTTCACAGATGAGGAAACTGAAGCTCAGAGAGGTTAAGTGACTTGTCCAAGGTCACACAGCTGGATGGCAACAGGGTCTTTCCAAAGCCAGGGCTCATCCCTGACCCCACAGCCTCCTGTGTATAGGCAAGTCACCTGCAACATGCCGCCCAACCTCTGTTCCTCAGTTTCCCCCCAGTGGAGGAGCTGCAGCAGAGAAACAGTCACTGTCCACGTGAATACAGTGTAGACTGTTAAGCGCTCCAGTGGCCTGTGGCTGTGTCCTCCCACTATCATACATGTGACAACTGCACGTGGCTTTCTGGACTCAGAAACAGCTGGCTCTAGAGCCAGGCCTGGTGGCTTGCACCTGAAATCCCAGCTACTCTGGTGGCTGTGGCAGGAAGATCGCTTGAGGCTAGTTCAAGACCAGCCTGGGCAATTTAGCAAGACCTCATCTCTTAAAAAATTAACATTTAAAAGTTAGCTGGGTGTGGTGGCATGTGACTATAGTTCCAGCTACTGGTGAGGCTGAGGCAGGAAGATCACATGAGCCCAGGAGTTTGAGGCTGCAGTGAGCAAAAACTGCACCACTACACTCCAGCCTGGCAACAAAGCAAAGTCTTGTCCTTAGAAAAAAATAAGAAAGGGCACGGTGGCTCAAGTCTGTAATCCCAGTACTTTGGGAGGCTGAGGTGAGAGGATTGCTTGAGAATTGCCAGTGATCACCAGGGGTTCGAGACTAGCCTGGGCAACTCGGCGAGACCTCATCTCTACAATAAATAAAAATGAGACGGGTGTGGTAGCACACACCTGTAGTTCCAGCTACCTGGAAGGCTGAGGTGGAAGGATCGCTGGAGCCCAGCAGGTCAACGCTGGGGTGGCTGTGAGTGTGCCACTGCACTCCAGCCTGGGCGACAGAGTGAGACTCCAACTCAAAAAAAAAAGAAAAAAGAAACAGTTGGCTCTGTTATTATTACTGCTAACGACAATAGCCATTCACAAGACCTGAGTTTGACAGCAACCAATGAGGCAAGTAGGACACGAGGAATGACTGTCACCTCCTAGCCATTTCATTCTTCTATTCATTTGTTCAGCTCCGGGTATGGAGCAATAAACTGAGGCTCACAGAGGTCCCGCAGACTGGCCTATGCCCAGGTCCCCCATGCCAAATCATGGGTTCCTTTTAGCCCTGCTGCCTCAGTCTCCCCACATCTTTCACAAGTGTACAGAAGCCCCAAGCACATTTGGCCTGGCCTGGTAAGGCCTGCGTCCCCAGCAAGCCCAGCCTCTCAGTTCCTACTCCTCACTTTTCATGAGCCCTGCCCACTCCACATGGGGACGTGTAGGGACAGAAAGCATGTCTGCAGGGGACTGTGAGTACCCTCAGAGCTCAGACCCTGAGTTCAGTATCCTTGGGGAGACTGCAGAGCATGGTCTGAGGAACTCCACTGAGTGTGCTGCTTTCACATATGGCAGAAGTGAAGGGTTATGGCTGTCACCTCTCCAAGGGGCTGACCAACTTCCTCCCTTAGAGTCCTTCCAAGGTTCCCTGAGAAAGAATGTGAATTTCCTTCCTGGGCTAAAAGGCCAAGTCCAATCTGGCCACTGCCCATCCCTCCCCAGTCCTAGCTCTTAGTGCCCTGGTGTGCCCACCTGTGCCTTAAGACTCAGTCCATCAAGCCACAGGGAGCTCCAGGTCCCTAAGCTCCATGACTGGGCCTTTGTTCACTGCTTAGCTGTTGCTCTTGCCGACCTGGGGCTGCAGACACACCGCCCATGTGTTGCTGCCCTGGCATCATCACAGCCTGGTCTTCTTGCCCAGTAATTGTCTGTGGGGTGCTGGTGGTGGGGTCAGCAGGAGGGGGGACAGCAGGAGAAAAGGGCATGAAAGGAGCAGGAGGGGAGCCCTATTCCCCCACTTCTTACTCCTTGAGAGGCATGAGCCTGCATCTTCTGGCCGCAGTCTGGGGGGATTGGTTCACCATGTGTCCGTGTCTGGTTCACCATGTGTTTCACTTGCCCAGAGCTTCTCCAACTACCCCACCAGCCCACTAGTGCCAAGATGGAAACCAGTCAACGGGAGGGTCCAGCTGTGATGGTCTCCAAGGGACCTTGCTGCAGCTAACCCCTGGATGATGGTGCCTGGTTATCCAGGCCGTGGAGCCAAGACTACCAGAAAGTCACCCAGGTCCCCTCAACCCTGTCTTGGAGCTAAAGCCAAGAACCCCTCACCCTGAACCTCGAGTCTGAGTTCCCATTCTTTAATTAGAGCAGTCATCAGAGACCCCATAGGACCCCTGGGCCCTGGAGGGTGCTATCTTCTGGGGAGGGGGTGCTCAGGCCAACTAGGGCAATGTCCTAGCAGAAAAGCCCAGCCAGGATGCTGGATAGCTGGGGCCTATCCAGGCAGCTTTAAGGACAGCTATTGGTCAGGTGGCCTGGGAGACTCCAACTCTGCCTTCTCTGAGCCATGTGACCTTGGGCAGGCTCTGGCTTTGATTACTCTTTGAGCCTTGTCCAGGCAACGAGGCATTTAATATCACCTGGGCAGAGATGTAAGGATGCCAGCAGGTGTACATAAAGTCCCAATACCAAGTTTGGTAGAGGAACTGTTGTCACCCTTTGTGCATGACAGTCCCCTCTGGGCCTCAGTGTGTACTCCTGTGGTAAGAGGAGTGAAGGAGAGGGACTCCCGGGGCTTTAGGCGGCTCACACCCTGGCCCTGACAGCCACAGTCTGCCACCTGGCCCTGAGCCCAGGCATGTATGGGCATCCACCAACCATCATGACTGGCAATCATCGCTCAACTTCTTGAATCCCTAGGGCTGTGATGCTTAGAAATGTGAAGTTCAAGGAAGAAGAACCAACATCTGTATATGTTTCTCCTCCTACAAAATTCCTGTCCCCGCAGGGCAACATGTGGGCTCTGGAGCCAGACAGAGCTGGTGGAAGTTCAGAGACACCACACTGTGCAACCCTGAGTGAATGAGGTGACCATAGCCTCTCTGAGCCTCAGTATCTTCATCTATGGAAGTGGAACAATCTTTAGCCAAGGAACATGGCCCTGAGGACCTCAGGAGGGACAGGTGAATGACAGGCACATGGTAAGCCCTTGGCAGGTCATGGCTGCACTAACATGAGCTCTCCTTGTGTCTCTGAAGAAGTCAGGCCTATAGGTGGGAGGATTCATCAGGGTCACACCCAAGTAGAGACCCTCATGTGCTCTGCCCCATCTGACAGCCACTATCTGAAGGTTTGAGCACACCTCAGAAAAGGCACACTTACCTCTTTGGCGAGTTTTTCTGCCTGATCATAGAAATTGGTTTCCATCAATCCAAAAGAATAGATGCCTTTCACATAGCTAAAAAAAACAGAAAAAAAAACCTTAAAATATAAAAAGATGGACTGGCAGTGGTTTGAATTACGCCCCCCACAAAGGTATGCTGAAGTCCTAACTCTCAGTACCTGTGAATGTGATCTTTTTTTGGAGTGGGGTCCTTGCAGAGGTAATCAAGCTTAGATGAGTTCATTCTGGATTAGGACGGTCCATAGTCCAGTGACTGGTGTCCTTATAAGAGGGTCATGTGAAAATATAGAGACACCCAGTCACAGAGGGATGACAGCAGTTGAAGACAAAGTTAGAGTGAAGCAGCTGCAAGACAACAAAAGCCAAGGAATGCCACCCCTGGAGGCTGAAAGGGGCAGGGAAGAATTCTCCCCCAGAGTATTCAGAGGCTGCTGGTCCTGCTGAACCAGACTTCTGGCCTCCAAAATGGTGAGTACATGTCTGTTGTTTAAGTCACCAGTTAATAGCCCTTTGTTCCAGCAGCCCTACAGGACTGACACATACTTCAACCCCAAGCCCAGCGCTATGCTTCTCAGCTATGCTTCTCAGTAATTTCGTTCTTCCAATTGGTGAGGGACAAAGTGAACATCATCATCCACACAATCATCCCTAAACCCAGCACTGAGAGCAGGTCCTGGCCTCAATTAGCATCCCACCTTCTAAGAATCAAAGCAGGACCTCCACTTGAGGATGATGAGGGTCCTCTTCCTCCAGTCTGCCTGGCGACATCCACCCAGAGGCATGGCCCAGGGGCACCTCCCTGGGAAGCCATTGTGATCTATGGCTTGCCCAAGACTCCTCCTTTGTTTCTGAAGCCCTGTGTGTGATCCCCTCCCCAGCCTGGAATGCATTTAGTAGACAGCCAGGATCTTCTCCTGGTCCAGAACTCCTATAGGCCAGGCCCTTCCTGTCCAAATCACTCTCAACTCAGGCCTAACCCAGGAGGGCTTAAAGACACCTCGCTAAACAAATACATATTTCCATTTCTTATCTGCAACCACTGGCACCCAAGTGTCCAGGGCAGTCATACATGAAAGAGACAATCTTTCCTGTGTTTTTTTTTGGGGGGGGTCATATGAAAACAAAACAGAGCTATGGTGTTTTTATTTGAAACTCAGAAATTAGCTTTACTACTGTGCACAGAGGCCAGTTCTAGCTTTTGTTATTCATTCTTGTAATGTTCTAGAGCAGTGGCTTCCAGACTTATCTCTTTTTTAAAAAAAATTTATTTACCGGGGTCATTTAGCCAACATTTAAACATTTATTGCATGATTACTATGTGCCAAGTACTATTAGGCTCTTGTACTACTAATTTTATGTGTCAACTTGGCTAGGCCATGGTACTCTGTTGTTTGGTCAAACACCTGTCTAGAGGTTGCTGTCTAGATGAAGGTATTTTTTAGATGTGTAATATTTAAATCAGTAGATTTTGAGTACAGCAGACCCTTCATAATGCAGGCGGGCCTCATCTAATCAGTTGAAAGCTTTAAGAGAAAAGATTGAAATTTCCAGAAAAAGAAGAAATTCTGCTGCAGTCTGCCTCCCGATACAAGGCTGTAACATTGAATCCTCCAGGAAATTTCCAGCCTGTTTCCCCGCCCTCCAGATTTTGAACTTGCCAGCCCCCCCACAATCACATGAGCTAATTCCTTAAAATAAATCTCTTCATCTATCTCTCTCTCAGAGACAGATACATGTGCTATTGGTTCTGTTTCTCTGGAGAGTCCTGACTCATACAGCTCTCCAGCTGATTAAGCTGTTTGAACCTCACAACTATCCTGTGATTAAGCTGTAGTGGAGTTGATCACATGTGGTGGTCACTGGAGCTGTTCACACACATTTCAGGCCTCCTCTTCACAAGTACATGGTAGAACTGTAACTGTACATCCTGGTTTCTTTTTTTTTTTTTGAGTTGGAGTCTCACTCTGTTGCCCAGACTGGAGTGCAGTGGCCGCTCCTGGTCACCGCAGCCTCGACCTGCTGGGCTCCGGTGATTCTTCCGCCTCAGCCTTCCGAGTAGCCGGAATTACAGGCGCGTGCTACCACGCCCGGCTAATTTTTTATTTTATTTTATTGTAGAGATGAGGTCTCACCTGCCCAGGCGGGTCTCGAACCCGTGGGCTCAGGCAATCCATTCACCTCAGCCTCCCAAAGGCGTGGGATTACAGGCTGAGCCACCGAGCCCGGCTCATCCTGGTTTCTTATGGGTGGTTAAGTCATGTGATCAATTCTGCCAATGACTTGGAAGTAGCAGAGTATCCCTTTCATTCTGAGCACTTAATTGCCATTGTGAGCTTCTCAGGAGAGCTCACTTTTCCTTCTTAGTAACTGATGTGTCCAGAGGACAGTTGCTTCATCACCTGGAGGACATGGTGGTAGAAACCTCACCCTCCTAAGATTGACATGTAGTATGAGTGAGAAATAAGCCTTTGCTGTGATAAGCTTTGGAGAAGAAGACCTAAGGGATATTTGTTACTGCAGCAAAAACAATCCTGTTCTGATTGATGCATAATGGTATTATGGAGACCATGAGCCACAGGTGGCATGAAGAAAATAAGCCTTTGAACTGTAAAGAACTAGAAGAATAGCAACAGTAGTCTCATTATTTTTAGGAGAGGGCCAAGGAAGTTGCCATATTTTTAGGGAAGAAGAGAAACATTAAGAGGCAGAAATGATATAATTTCTAGCTGAGTACATACCTGCTAAGGGGGATGTCAGGTGTCCAGAAGGGATAAATTCGAGCAACAGAATCTCGCATCTGTTCTTGGAAGCCCAGGTAAAAGTAAGCATCATGGGAAAATTTCAGGGCCAACATGTCTGTCGGATGGTCCCGGAGAATCTGTTCCCATAGTTCACAGGCTTTCGGAAAGTTCCTAGAAACCAAGAGAGATTTCTCAGCAACACTGAACCCACATGGTAGAGTGTAAAAGGCAGTTTCTCACCAGTGTCATGGTCTGAAACTGAACAGGTTTAAAAAATTTCTATGTTAGGTTACAGCTCAGAACATTGAAAAACCAGTGGGAAATTTTACTCTTTAGTTCAAATAAAAACAACAACAACAACAAAACAAAAAAACCGGTTTAACAGATTTAAACACAATCCCATTGGAGACCATGAGCCAGCTGCAGGAAGTCTCCGAGGTAGAATTTCACACTGGGCTGATTCACCAGGAAGACTGGGCAGGACTTTCTTAGTCTCAGGGCTCAGACCCCCCAAGTGCCTGCACAATCAGCTCAGGTCACCTAGCTCTGTGGGGCATTTCACCAGCCTGAACAGACACAGGGACTGACCCAGAGGAAGAGGGCAACCTCTGTGGAGAGAGAGCAGGGGGTTGATCTGGAAGGCAGTATGAGGGCAAGGAGAATATGAGTGAATGTTTTCTTCTCTCTTCTAGTTATTTCTGCAATGTGGCCCTATTATTCTTGTAATGAAAATAATATACAATTATTTAACAAAGAAAGAAAGTTACTTTAAACATTAAGTTGGGGATCCTGGCCAACTACTTCCTCATTCAGCACTCAACTAAGGATAGAGCAGCAGGCAGGATGAGAGTTTCTTTCTTTCTTTTTTTTTTCTTTTTGGGTTAGAATGCGAGTTTCTTTCTTTCTTTTTTTTTTCTTTTTGGGTTAGAGTCTCACTCTGCCACCCAGACTGGAGTACAATGGCACATTCATGGCCATCATAGCCTTGACCTACTGGGCTCAGGCGATCCTTCTGCCTCAGCCTTCCAAGTAGCTCGAACTACAGGTGTGTGCCACTGTGCCCAGCTAGGATATGATTTTCAATCAGAGGATCTCATGAAGTAGGGTATCACTCCCAGGCTATCCCCTTCTCCAGGACAGCAGGACCATCTGTGATATCACCCAGCATAGCCTCAGAATGCCAGCCCCCAGCCAGGGGGGGCCTCTTACCCCTTGGCAAACGTCTCTACTGCAGACACGTGCAGCTGTTCCCGGTGTGTCAGCGGCTGAGTTTTTGAAATCTCGACCATCATCTTCACAGCCAGGTCCAGTTCTTTGTCCAGCCTCACAGAGCTTCCAGTGCCAATCAGCATGAGGCCGTTAGAGATGGCGTGGCCCATTGCTGGCAGAAGGTTGGAAAACAGCTGGTGATTCAGATGGCCCAGTTCAACTCAGTTTAGGCCCCACATGTGAAACAGACACCCCATATCCCAGGGAAAGCAAGACTGGCAGCTGTAGGCTGTGTGCTGAGGCCCTGCCACAGCCCAGGACTCAGCCTTGGTCCTTGTGGATGTAGTGGCAAGCCTAAGAGCACTCACAAATATTTGTCTAACAAGGACATTCTGGTGAGTGCCAATGTCCAAAGCACCTTCCTCCTTCACTGGATGAATGGGTTAGGGGCTGTCCACAGACTCATCAGCTGATGTCACCACAACTGCACACAGCCTCCCAGAAATCACTCAGTGGATGCCGCTTAGGGGGACTGGTCCAAGGAGACCACAGACCCTACCTGGGCTTCCCAGTCCCCACCTTGGGAGAGGTAAGGTATCCCACCTTGGGAGAAGTAAGCTGTCCTAGAACCCAGTCACAGTGCTGAGACCACCCCTGTGGTTCCCACTTCTGATCTGGAGTCGAGGTCTGCTGAGAGGGCCTAAGCCCGTCCCTGGCTACTGTTTTCCCCTCTGCTGGGTTCAGCTTTCCCCATTCTTTCCCAGCTCTTTCCTTGCCCTTTCTTGCTAGGGTAGTATAAACCTCCTGCCTTTAGTCTGATCAGGCTACAGCAGGGTGGGAAGGGTGTCCCTCATTGGTCCTTCTCCTAGACCCAGAACCTTGCTGAATACTGAGGCCACCCACCTGAAATACACTATTTTGATCTTCCCATGTCCATCACACACATGACTTGCCTGGATGCCAGCCTCTGCCACCAACTGGTCCCCGTCCTGCCCCAACTACTCTGGGTGAGGCCTCACTTGTACCCTGGCCAAGGCTGCAGTAGCCATCTCTCATGTTCTAGGGGTCTGAGCTTTGGATTCAGGCAGCTTTGTCTAATCCTAGCCCTTCAACCACCTGAGTGGCTTTGGGTTCGTGTCTTACTCTTGCTGACCCTTGGTTTCCTCATCTGAGAAACAGGATCAGTGTCTTCCTTGCAAAAATGGATGGCCACTAGAAAATAAATTTGAAAAATGCCTTCTAGTGGAGCCTGGCTTTGTTTTTTGGGTTTTTTTTGAGTTGGAGTCTCACTCTGTCGCCCAGACTGGAGTGCACTGGCTGCTCCCGGTCACTGCAGCCTCGACCTGCTGGGCTCCGGCGATCCTTCCGCCTCAGCCTTCCAAGTAGCCAGAACTACAGGTGTGTGCTACCACGCCCGGCTGATTTTTTGATTTATTGTAGAGATGAGGTCTCGCTGCTCAGGCGGGTCTTGAACCAGCGGACTCAGGCAATCCACTCACCTCAGCCTCCCAAAGGCGCGGGATTACAGGCTGAGCCACCAAGCCCGGCTGGAACCTGGCATCTTTATGGAAGCAGCTGTTATTCCAAACACAAGAGTGGCTGTCATCGTCCCTTCCTCTGTGCAAATGGCAGTACTGTGGCTGCCACTCAACCTGCCTTCCCCAATCCAACTGAGTCCCTGGGGTCAGGGAATGAGAGGGGCTGGATCTGTGAAACTGGGCTCCTCAACCCAGGAAAAGCATTGCTCACCAAAGGTTGGATCTGCTACCTTGAGCTCTGAAAGGCAGCCCTCAATGCCACCGAGACTCTTGTCATTGGTCCATTTCACATACTGAAATAAAAGAAAGTTATCTCCATGGAGTCCTTGGATGATATTAATGAAGGCATATACCTAAATCCAGATTTTTTTAATTTCTAAAACATTGTTTTCTGAACTCTAACCCAAAGAAAACATAACTCAGTTGATCGCATATGAAGAAATTAAACACACGTAACTCGAGGCACACTTTCTAGGGCTGGTGATGCTGCCATTTCCAAAAAAGAAACATCAAAAGGAAGGTGACCTGCTGTACAACATCAGCCTCTTCAGCTCTACGAGGGGTCTTGGAATTGGTCACCACAATAGCAACATTACTGCTTCTTATCATTCCTTTAAAAAATAACCACAGTAGCTGGGCATGGTGGCTCATGCCTGCAATTTCAGCGCTTTGGAATTACAGATGGAAGGACTGCTTGAGGCCAGGAGTTTGAAAACAGCCAGGCAATACAGCAAGACTCCCTCTCTTAAAAAAAGTAAAAATTAGCTGGGTGTGGTGCCAGCTACTCAGGAGGATGAGATAAGAGGATCACTTGAAGCCCAGGAGATCAAGGCTGCATTGAGCTATGATCGTCCCATTGCACTTCAGCCTGGGCAATAGCATGAGACCTTGTCTATAATAAAGAATAATAATCACAGCAAACATTCATTATAGAGAGTTAGAAAGATTCTCTCAAAAGGCGAAAGATAAAAACGTACCCTAATATCATCTTACCACCATTTTTGGCAACCTGGTGTATTTGTTTCTAGCCCTTTTTTGAAATGCCTCTTTTAAAAAATTCTAAACCCATAATAATACACTGGATTTTTAAGCATGCCCTTTCCATTGTCTACCCTAATCTACACAGAATTAGCAAATACATTTTAACAAGTTACAGGGGAGTTGGCACAGAGATTCAAAGAACCCAAACTCTGATACAGGATGGCACAGAGATACCAATACACAGGACAGAATATGCACAGGCTGGGAGGATGAGCAGCCACTGAATTGGGGAATGTGAGGTGTAACAATTAGAGTGTTCTATAGAAGCCAATGAGGTACAGGAAGGGCAAGGGGGCCGACGGTAAACCCAAAATAGACAAATAGCTCAAGCACACACAGTGGAGTCCCTCGGCAAGAACAGACTGAGAACAGGAGATATAACCATGGCATAGCTAATGGCATGTCATTAGTCTTTTCTTGTTCAACCTGTATGCTTCTAGGAGCTTCCTTGGTCCTTGTGTTATATAGCAGTCTCACCACTCTCGAAAAAGGCTAGCTTTAGCCTTCTCCATCAATGTATTTAAACCAAGGCACTTTCTGGTTCCATCTCTAACTCATGGTACAACTTTAAACTCAAGTAGGTTCAACACTCTGGGCCACAGTTTCCCTATCTGTCAAACAAACTAGTTGGACCTTATTTCTGAGACCCTCCTTGTTCTGGAACTGTAAAATCCTTCATTGATGTAGAAATGACAGGCAATGTGGCAGAAGGTCTTGGCACAGCCCTAGATGAGAGCAATATGTTCACAGATTGGTCACAGGACAGGATCCCACAACCTAAGAGGCAGAGCCTCACATCTAACCCACAGCAGACCACAGTGGGACGCCCACAGTGGGAGGCTCAGCACCCTCACAAAGCCATCCCCCAAGCGAGTCCACTGCTGTCCTCCTACTACTCAGGAACCTCAAGAAGGTGAGTGCTGAGCCCCTCAGCCACGCCATGGGCCGGCAGAGATATTTCCACATGCTCTCATGTGCTCCAGTACAGAGTACATAGATTTTATTACCTTCTATTGCTAAAGAAACAGTGCAATTTAAAAAGTACTCACCAAGTTAAAAACCCTCCCCATAGACCTTTACAGAAGGGGACACCACTTCTCTTTGCAAGCATACCTGGGTCAGGGTGGCATCAAACAGCTTGCAGGCTTCGTTGCTTGTGGTGGAAAGTGGGAGCCCTGCATCTTTCCATGCCTACACACAGCAAGAAAGTATTACCAGGGACTTATTCCAAGGAGCCCCTCAAACTTAAACACACACAAACTTCAGCCCCCCCCCCACCCCAGCACATACACAGATCTCCAAATGCCTGGCAATTGTGCACTTGCAGACTTTGTAAAAGGTGGCCTTGTGGGGCACTCTCAGATTTCATAGACAGTGTAGAGGAGGGAGAGAGGGAGAGAGGGAGAGAGGGAGGGAGGGAGGGAGGAGAGGAGAGAAGGAGAGGAAAAGGGAGAGAAAGGGAGAGAAAGGGAGAGGGAGAAAGGGAGGAGGGAGGGAGAAAGAGAGAGAGATACAACACACACACACACACACACACACACACACACACACACACACACGCACACGCAGCCAGCACTGGCACAAGTTGAGCCTGGGCTGGGACAGACCCCCAACCAAATTCCAGCAGCCTCTAAATAGCTGTGTACCCTCAGGCAAAATCCTCCCTCTCAAACCTGCACTGGCCTCCTCTATAAAACAGGCCTAGGAGGACAGACTAGGGTAACTATAAAGTGTCAGTCAGGGAGTGAGTAGGCATTTAGTAAACGGGAGTCTCTGATCTCTATGAGAGGTCTGGTAAGGTAAAACAGAGGAGGGTGGTCTTTCTATCTGGCTGCTGGTGTACACTAACCACCACCACCACAATTCTTCTCACTCTCCACTACATCAGACATTCAGACCTCCAAGTCTATCTGTCAGTGGAAACTAGATAGATTTGTAATGGCTGCCTTGGCACACAGTCTGGAGACTCCTTTGGGCAGAGGAAATGCCCTTTACGCCTGGCCAGCACAGAAAACCTCTTCCTTGGGTTGGTACTGAGTAGCTGTGGACAAGTAGTCTCACCCCCTGACCTCCACTTTCCTCATGTGTAAAATAGGCTCTCTGCCCTGGGTGGGTTAGAAGGAGACGCTCACTATAACCCAGTGTCCTTGCGTACCATGCCATGCCATGCCCAGAGAGCTATGCTTTTTAGGAAGTCTTGGAGTCTCCCTGGGCCCTCAACAGGCGCTGCTTATTTCCCTTGGTGGGTAATAAGCCCCTCTGGTTCCTTCCCTGCGGGCCGCAGATGCGCCCGTGCGCCCAGGACTCACCCCCGCGCCTCTCGCCGGGGCCAGGTCCACCGCCAGTCCGCCTTGCCGTTGCCCTCCTGACATCTATTGACCTAATCCTGGGTCGCCCGCAGGCCCGATTCCGCCCCGCCTGGCCACCCCTAGGGCCTCGAGGCTTGAGGGAGACCGGCTTCTGCCTACCTGGCAGTCGCGCAGTGGTGCGGGCGCGGCCATGGTGCGCTGGGTCCGGGTCCACTGGGTCGGGACTCCTGGCGCCGCTGCAGGAAGGGCAGGGGTTGGGGGGTGGGGGTGTCGAACACGGAAGGGGCGGGGCGTCGTGGGGGCGGGGCGGGTGCGGCCGCCCTCTCCTGATCTCTCAGTGGTGGGTTTCGTGCAGACCCGCCCTGGTGGGACACTGGTCCGCCCCCGAGGCTCGGCCCGACAACTCAGCGCAGAGGGGATCAGCCAGGTGGGAGGTCTCCGAGGGGCGTCTGCGGGCTCCCCTTCTCCGTGACTGCGGGAATCAGGACGGGGCTCGAAGGGGGCACTTTGGTTGAGCCTCCGTGTATGTGCCTGCCACCCCCTCCATATCAGACTGAGAGCCTGGGCGGGAGCGCCAGAGGGCCAGCCCGGGAATGTACGGGTACCTCCCAACCCCCCCCCATGCCAGGGTCTTCTCCCTGCTGGGAACCCGCTAGGGGAGGCGGCTGCAGTCAGATCCCTAGGGAGGTAGGGAGCCCTGGGACAAGTTCAAGTTTTATATAGTCCCACTCGGAAACCACCCCCACGCGAACAACACACACACAGATGTTATTTTTGACCAACATATCACAGACCGGCTTTATGCGTCGTCCCCCGCTGTCCTGGGTCCCATCTCCCTCCCTTCTCAAGGATTTGCAACGGGAATATTTCTTCTCTCTCCTGCAGTTGCGGCTTCACCCTCTGGACCGAACTGAGCTCTGCCGTCTGCCACAAACCTGCTCCAGGCCAGTGGGTTCTCTCCTAGTTAACCTCAGGATAACCTGAGGGATAACCTCGCCTCCCTCCCTTCCCTCCCCCAAGGATATATAAGTCAAGTGAGTAGTGCAAGTGCAGAAGCAGATCCTGTCTTCATTTAAAATGTTATTTTATAGCCAGGCGTGGTGGCCCGCACCCGTGGTTCCAACTACTTGGAAGGCGAGGCAGAAGGATTACCTGAGCCCAGCAGGTCGAGGCTGCTATGGCCATGAGTGTGTCACTATACTCCAGCCAGCCTGGGCGACGGAGTAAGACTCCGATTCAAAAAACAAAAACAACAAAAACCAGTTATTTTCATCGTGAGTTTTTAAAATTAATTTTGATTTTCAAAATATTGCATTAAAATATTTGTGAGATGAAGCTATATAAAACTCTAGGAGAAAACATAAGGTTAAATCTTCATGACCTTGGATTTGGCAATGAATTCTTAGATATAACACCACCAGGACAAGCAACAACAACAACAAAATAGATAAATTGTACTTCATCAAAATTAAAAACTTTGTCTGGGCGTGGTGGCTCACTCCGATATAATCTCAGCACTTTGGGAGCCTGAAGTGGGATCACCTGAGCCCAGTAGTTCAAGACCAGACTAAGCAACATAGTGAGACTTTCTCTCTACAAAAAAATTTAAAAATTAAGTGTAAAAATTAGCTGCTTATAGTCCCACCTACTCAGAAGTCTGAAGCGGGAGGATCACTTGAGCCCAGGAGGTCAAGGCTGGGATGAGCCTTGATTGTGCCATTGCACTATAGCCTAGGCAACAAAGTGAGACCCTAACTCAAAAAAAGAAAAAAAAAAAAGACTTTTCTGCATCAAAGAATACTCTCAAGAAGGTGAAAAGACAAACTACAGAAGGGAGTAACTATTTTCAGATCATATATTGGGTAAGAGTCTAGTATTCAGAACATATAAGGAATTCTTACAACTCAACAGCAAAATGGCAAACAGCCCAATTTAAAAATAGGCAAAGGATTTGAATTGACATATCTCCAGAGAAGTTCAACACTGAGCATAACATCTTGAAAGTTCATTCAAACTGCTGCAAATTAAAAGAAGCCAGACACAAAAGGTCATATACTATATGACCATATTTACATGGAATGTCCAGAATAGGCAGATCCAGAGACAGAAACTAGGTTGGTGGTGACCAGGGACTGTGGAGGATGGGAATGGGGAGTGATCACTAATGGATTTGGGGTTCCTATTAGAGTGATGAAATTTTCTTAGATAGAGATGGTTGCAAAACATTGTGAGCATAATAATTCCACTGAATTGTACACTTTTATTTTATTTTTATTTATTTATTTTTTTGAGTTGGAGTCTCACTCTGTTGCCCAGACTGGAGTGCAGTGGCTTCTCCCAGCCACCACAGCCTTGACCTGCTGGGCTCCGGCGATCCTTCCGCCTCAGCCTTCCAAGTAGCTGGAACTACAGGCGCGCGCTACCACGCCCGGCTAATTTTTTTGATTTATTGTAGAGATGACGTCTCACCAAAGTTGCCCAGGCAGGTCTTGAACCCATGGGCTCAGACAATCCACTCACCTCAGCCTCCTAAAGTGTAAGATTACAGGTTGAGCCACCAAGCCCGGCTGAATTGTGCACTTTTAAATGGTTTTAGTAAACTTTACCTCAAAACAAAAATATTATTTGTCTTCATTAATGAGTATTTGTTGCCCCTGACCTTTAAATTTTGTGCCTGTGATAAGTGCCTCCTGGTTCCCCTCCTCTCCTCCCCCCAGCCCAGGGTAAACTGGTACCACCACTTTGGAGAAGAATCTGGCAGCACCTGGCTGGCAAAAGTGAAGATGCCCAAACCCCAGTCTCCAACATTCCACTCCCGCACAACAAAAAGGCCCCAAAAAGCCAAGAAAAAAACAAGGAAGGAAGCCTCCCACAGTGTCCATGAGCCAGGTTACCCTTCCAGGCACCTTCTCAAAGATACCACTGAATGGAGCAGCGGTGTCCAACCTTTTGGCTTCCCTGGACTGCATCAAGTAAAGAGGACTTGTCTTGGACCACACATAAATTATCTAATATAGCTAGTGTATATACATAATAAGACTTAGTTTTTATTATAAAGTTTAAAAAAATGAGACCAATATAAAACTAGTGGGAAATTTGACCTTGTTTTTGTAAAACTAATCTATCAGTTTCTGGTTTGATGAAAGTGGTTGCAAAGTGAGTTCTCAAGGTGCTAGTCGGAAATGTTTGTTCAAATTTTGCTCTTTGTGTGCTTCAGAACTGAAAATAGCTGCTCACAAATGTATATGCTACCAAAAAGCAATGTTATGAATAAGGCATGATTATGAACTTCAAAAATGGAAGTATGCATGGAGTCACAAAGAAAATAAACACTTAAAAAGCACATGATGTTAAAAGATTTTGTGGGGCTGCATTGCTAGCTGTCCTGGGCTGCATGGTTGGAACTGCCTGGGGTAGAGTTTGCAGAAGCCATAAGGGAAAATGTTTTTGGAGACCACAGTAAGAGTCAGATATAATGTGGTATTTCCCCTCACCCCTTCTGAGTGGCAGGGCCTTCCTGGAGTTCCCCAGACCTGTGCCCCTGGAGGCCTGGAGTCCAGAGGCTGGTGTTAGCTGATGACAGCAACACTGAGGGACCAGAGAGCACAGGGGCTATAATGGGTAAGACCATACTCCTGGCTGGTCAGCGTGAAGCATGCTCATGTGTTCTCTGGCCTAAATGTGGCCTTATTTAGGGAAAGGAGAAGCAGGGAGCAGGCCTTTGTCAAAGGGGTGTTTTGGAGGGCCAAAACTCTGCAAATCTGTAAGATGTCAAGGTTATCCCTGTCTAAGTGAGGAACCACAGATGAGAGACTCACAGTCTCACAGAGTGATCTTCTGAAGAGCCCAATCATGCCCTCCAAGAAAGAGTAAGTTTTGCAGGCAAGTACAGCCAGATGACATCAACAACAAAGGTACAGGCCAAATAGGGCCCCTTCCCCATGACCTTCCTTTATCACTTCCGCCTTGGGGGTCAGAGGTGACCTGGAGAGAAGGCAAAGGCCAGAGTTGGAGAGAAGAGAAGTTAATGCAGAATGAAGTCAGTTGGAGTTTTGAATATTACCTAAGGCATGTTAATTACTGCAAAACACTTTTTTAAACTAAAGATGAGCAGAGAACTTTTTAGCCAAGGGGTGAGAAAGATTGAGGCTCACATGGTGAGTCTGAATGAGCAGGGGGTGGAGGAGAGGAGATGAAAATTCTTTTTCTTAAAATTTGAGATCTGTTTAGCCAACATACTGGTTATATTCATGAGGGAACATCAGCATGCTTGGCAACATCATTTGTATGGAAAACAACCTTGACCATCATCAGTAAGAGAACAGATAAATTATAATATTCTGCCTCAGTAGAATACTATGCAGTTGTGAAAATGCATGAACTAAAGCTCCATGAATCAACATGAGGGATTCTCACAAATACAGTCTGTAGAAGGATGTGTGCAATATGATGGCATTATGAAAAGTTCAGTAACTTGCAAAACAATAAATTGCTAAGAAAATTGTCGCTAGGTGGTAAAACAATAAAGAAATGCATGAGAATAATAAAAACTAGAGCTGGTTAATGGTTACCCCTGGGAGGGTGCAAAGGATTCTCCCTTGAGGGGCCCACTAGGTTTGCAACCATACTGGATGCAATTTTTTACTGGAGTGTGGATACATGGATATAAAGACCATCCATGTATCCACACTCCAACAAAAAATTGTACGTCTTAGATATATAGATATATATTTTGAGTTGGAGTCTCACTCTGTCGCCCAGATTGGAGTACAGTGGCCGCTCCCGGCCACCGCATCCTCGACCTGCTGGGCTCCGGCAATCCTTCCACCTCAGCCTTCCAAGTAGCTGGAAGTACAGGCACGCGCTACCACGCCCGGCGATTTTTGATTTATTGTAGAGATGAGGTCTCGCCAAGTTGCCCAGGCGGGTCTCGAACCCATGGGCTCAGGCAATCCACTGACCTCGGCCTCCCAAAGGCGCGGGATTACAGGCTGAGCCACCGAGCCCGGCTTCCACTCAAACTTTTGCTCCTACCACGCCACTCCCAGTGCTCTTGCCCAGTACACCAAAGACCTTCCTATTCCCAAATCCAAGGGCCATTTCTCCTACTTCATCTCCCCAACTTCAGCCACATCTGATATGCTGGATACATACTGTTTCTTGAAACCCTCTTCCCGTAGCTTCCAGAACTCCATCCCCTGTCCAGCCCTACTGCCCCACTCTCCTCCTTCTCCATCTCCACCATTTACAGCTAGATCTTTAAACACTGGAGAGCTCCAGGCTTATCCATTTCTCCTGGGTGCCTCCTTCCCACATGACCTTTGATAACCCCAATCTGAGTCTCTAGCTCTGTATTTTCCCTTGTTCTAGTCAGTTCTGGCTGCCATTACAAACTACCACAGCTGGGTGGCTTAAACAAACATTTATTTCTCACATTCTGGAACCGGAAGTCCAAGATTAAGGTGACAGTGCAGTTGAGTTCTTGGTGAGGGCCTTCTTTCCTGGTTTGCACATGGCTGCCTTCTTCTTATGCCTTCACATGCATGTGCACAGAGAGAGGGAGGATGTGGAAGAGGGGGAGAGAGGGAGTTCTCTTCTTTTACAGCCACTAATCCCATCATGAGGGCCCCACCTTTGTAACCTAACCTTAGTCACCTTCCAAAGTCCCCACCTCCAAATACATTAACGCTGGCAATTAGGGCTTCAACTTTGGAGGGACACAAACATTCACCCCATGACACCCCGAATACCAGACTTAGATGGGGTAATCCACAAGAAACTGTTGACATGTCACCATGTTTGATCTATCAAAGCAGCAATTTCCTGAGGTCCAACCTAATACAGACCCCTTCCTGAACAGAACAAGTATGACATGACCAAAACAGAAGCAGAGTCATACTTGTTTGCTGTTTTTCACTTAACATCTCACATGGGTGTGCACCTCTGCCTCCCAGGCTGGAGTGCAGTGGTGTGATCAAAGTTCACTGCAGCCTCAAACTGCTGGACTCAAGCTATCCTCTTGCCTCAGACTCCAGAGTAGCTGGAACTACAGGCATACACTACCACACCCTGCTATTATTATTATTTGTAGATACAAGATCTAGCTATGTTGCCTGAGCTGGTCTTGAACTCCTGGCCTCAAGCGATCCTCCTGCCAGGACCACCAAAGTGCTACCCATTCTTTTTAAATGCACATGGAACATACACCAAGACAGATCACATGATGAGCTTTAAAACAAGTCTCAATAAATGTAAAAGGATAAAAACCATACAGAGTGTATTCTCTAACTGAAACAGAATTAAATTAGAAATTAATAACTACAAGATTTCTATGGAAATTCCAAATATCTGAAAATTAAACAACACACTTTAGAATAATTCATGGGTCAAAATTATGACACAAGGGACATTATAACTTTTTAATCGAAAGAGAACAAAAATACAACAAATACGTGAGATACAGTTAAGCAGTGTGTAGCAGGAAATTTACAGCTTCAAATGCTTATATTCCAACAGAAGAAAAACCTAAAGTCAGTGACCAAAGGTTTCAGCTGAAGAAACTAGAAGAAGGGCAAGGTAAACCTAGAATAAGAAACCCAAAGTCAGACCTCCCTGGGTATCTGGGGATCTCAGTTTCCTCTTGATTTTTCCAATGTTTTGTAATTCGTTTTCCGAAGGAGTGGGATTCCTGCAAAGAGGCTTCTCTGTGAGTCTGTAAAGAAGCGGAATGGATCCCATTTAGCAATCCCTGATCCCGGGGACTTTCACACACGTGGGAACAGAGAGGTGGGGAGTGCCCACCTGAAGCCCCCACTGCCAACCTCGCCGCCCGCCTCCAGTGTCCTAGCTGCGCTCTGGACCTCGCCGTCCCTGAGACACCCTCTGCCCCGCGGCCTTCCATGCCGGTGACCCCGCTGTCTCAGCTGCCCTCGCGACCTCGCGACCCCGCAGCCGTTGAAAGTGCCCCCCCCGCGGCCTTCTCTGTGTCCTCTCAGCTTCTCATGCGCGGCGCCATGTGGCCAGGGCCCGCGCTTCTCCTCCTCCAGGGCCTGGCCCTGGCCCTGGGCCGCCTCCCGCCGCCCCCGGATCCCCTCGGGGTCCCGGCCGCCATCCCAGGGGCGCGGGCCTCGCCGTCGGGCGGCCTCCTCGGGGGCCGTGCCCGCCTCCTCCTGCGGCCCCGTGCGGCCGGGAGGGTGGCGTCCTCCTGAGCGGTGGCCGCAACCTCTGCTTCTCCCAGACCAGAGACGGGGACGGGAGCGGGGGCGGCCAGGCGGGCGGCGGGCGGCGCGTGTCCTCGCGGCCCCCGGGAACCTCGCCGGGGTCGCGCTGGTACTGCCTGAGCGTGCGCATCCTGCTCCGCGCCCGCCGGCCGCCCGGCCTCGCGGCGCCCACGCACGTGGACCTGCACCTCTTGGCGCCCCAGGGCCGGCTCTCCCTGGCGTGGTCCGCCCCCCTGCGGCGCTCACTCGGACCCCTGGCCTGGACCTTCCGCCTGCGGCTGCTGGGACCCGGGAAAACCCGGATGGCTCGTGACACCTCCTCCGCCTCCAGCTTCTCTCCCAGCTCCGTCCTGCCTGCCGACCCTGGCCCCTACACCAGCTTTGTGGCCCAAACCAAGTGTCCCACGGAGGGACCCAAGACCGTGGTTTTGGAAGCTGCCAACTCGTCCACCTACAGAGCCATCGAGTCGTCAGTGTCCTGCCAGATAAATTCCTGTGTTATCAGGAAGGTGAAGATTAATACAAATAAAGATGGATCTCCTGTGCTCTTGCCAAGGAAGGCAGACACTACCCTCAATGCCACCGTCGACCTAGAGTGCCTAATTGCCCTGACCTATTCCTACTACTGGAGAGTATTTTCCGTGCCTTCTGTAGGTGATGTGCCAGACTGGACCCAACCTTTGAATCTCTCACAGCTCAAGATGGGGAGAAATCCATTAGTTTTTCATATCCCCAGCTCTTCTTTATCTTGGGGAGTGTATGTGTTTAATTTCACGGCGTCCATCACCACATCGAATCCGAAAATGCCTCTGATAGAAGACTCAGATGCCATCTATGTCTCGATTATTCGAAGTCCCCTGCAGGCAGTTATCCTTGGGGATGCCAACGTAACAGCTAATTTCACAGATGAGGTGATTCTTGATGGATCAATGTCCTCCGACCCAGATGCAAACAACCCATTAGAGGGACTCCGTTTTTTTTGGTACTGTACCACAAATCCGAGAAACTACCGTGAAGATCAAATAACAGTGATGAGCAAGGAAATCTGTCATCCAGAGCAGACCAGTCTGAAGTGGCCATGGGCCTCTGGCCCTGTACTAACACTTTTGCCAGAAACACTCAAAGGTGACCATGTGTATTTCTTCAGAATGGTGATACAGAAGGGACACAGAACAGCATTTGCTGATAAAAGGGTTCACGTGTTCCAAGGACCAAGTGCGATAGCACACATTGCATGTATTGAAAATTGTGATAAAACCGTAATTACTTCAGACAGATTTTCTTTATTTCTAAATTGCACAAATTGTGCAAGCCGTGATTTCTATAACTGGTCCATTTTGTCTTCTTCGGGTAGTGAGATGCTATTTGATTGGATGGGGCAAACTGTAACAGGAAGGAATAGTGCTTATCTGTCTGTAAAAGCTTTTGCTTTCGGGCATTTTTTGGAAGCTGAGTTTTGGGTTTCTCTATATCTAGCAAGTTGGAGTGGAGTGACCTCGATCTTCAGGTATTCCTTTATTATAAACCATGGCCCTCAAATTGGAGAATGCAAAATTAATCCAGCTAAAGGAATTGCACTTTTTACTAAATTTGTTGTCCAGTGTAGTAATTTTAAAGACAAGCATATTCCTCTTACATATAAAATAATTGTTTCTGATTTGCAAGGTATTGGTGAAATCAGTTCGGTAAAAGAGAACACTTTGGGGACCATAATGTATTTGGGGACTAAGCCCACGACACCCCCTTCCTTTCTCCCTGTTGGTGTGTTGGCTAATCATTATGCCACAAAGATATATGCTCAGGTTTATGACTCTTTAGGAGCTTTTTCTCAAGTGACTTTGTATGCCACGGTACAGGCACCTACTGACCAAAACTCATCGAAGACTGTGCTGCATCAGTTACTCAATTTTACCACGGGACCAAGTTCATTGCTATCTACTTTGCTTCAAAATCAGACTTTTTTACCTGCAGGTTACTTACTGTACATAGTAGCTTCTGTTTTGAATAACATGAAAACTGAATTATCTCTCCAAAATGACAAAGTCAGTCTCCGAGAACACCTTGTCAATCAGTCTTTCCTTCTTCCTATAGGAACTTTGGAAGAAATTGGTCAGGTAGTCAACACTGTTACCAAATTAACCCAAAAAACTTCTGAATTCACTCGAGATGCTCAGAAACGTGCCACAGTGAGGATATGGGAAGTAAATCAAGCCCTACAAGAGTATCAAAAAAAAAATAAATACTTTCGCTCTGAGCAAATAGAAACTGTGAGCACTGGAACGTTAACGAGTTTGTCTAACATCCTTAAACTGATTTCCCCTCAGGAGGTGGTTGAAGATCCTTTCTATGTAATAGAATCTCTATCAGATACAATATTGGTTAATAAAGTGCCAGGGAGTGAAACCACTGGATTGAGAAACCCCAACTTTAACATGTATGTCAGGAAAGTTGAAAAGAGAAATGTTACCCAGGCCTTCAGAAAGGAGAAACACTGCCGAAATTGTTTTTATCCAACACTCAATGTGAGCAGTGTTCCTGATCTACCTGCAAATGCTCCAGTTTCTGTGATGTTTTGTGAGTTCACAGAGGACCCCTTTCCTTGGTTAAGTGATCAGGAAGGCACTTCAGTAGAGGTGGTTGGATTCCGAATGACAGGAGTCACAGGTAATGGTAATGTGACAGAGATTACCCCTGATGTAGCAGAAATATACCTTGTCAGAAAAAACCTGACCTTTGCAACTTTTAATCTCACAGTGGGACCTGACAGTGAGGTTGGTGGGTCCTTGAAGAGGACGACAGGGGCGTTCAGCTTTGAATTGGACAGCAGAATGCTTAGGGAGGTGCTGGTCCACATTGTGACAGAAGTGACTGTGTTGTTCACTGTGTTGGTATATGCAGGCAGTCAGGTCATCCCCACTGCATTGGTCGCCACCTTCCTTGTATCCCATGACATTCCTCCAGTTGCCAACCCAAGTACCCTGTTTGATCCAGCCTGCGCAGTGAGGGAGGCCCGCGTGGTCTGCCTCCCTCTGTCCCTGCTGCAAGTTATAGCCCAGCGCAGCCACGCGTCCCAGTGTGCTGTATCTGTGGTTCTGCAGGCACCTCGTTTTGTCATAAAGCCCAATGAGAAGCTGGTGAGAATTTCTCTTTTTAGCATTCAATGCTTGGACATGTATGGGATTCAGGGGGAGTGGAGAGAAGATAACTGCATTCTTGGTGAGAAGACCACCTGGGACAAGGTGCACTGTATCTGTAAGAACGCAGTGAGGACCAGGCGGCAGCTAGACACAATCAGACTAGCCAACATTCAGTTGCACACTCGCTATGTGATGGCCAGGGTTATTGTGGTCCCTAATCCTGTGGATCTGAGGTTCACGGTCATCAAGAATATTCACCAAAACCCTGTGACCCTCTTCACTGTGCTTTTCATTATGCTCCTATACACGATCCTTGCTTTCTGGGCCTTGCACAGGGATGAAATGGACCAGTTTCTTCGGCATCATGTGATAGTTCTACCTGATAATGACCCTTATGACAACATATGCTACTTGGTCACTGTTTTTACAGGAAGTCGTTGGGGGTCTGGGACCAGGGCCGATGTCTTTGTGCAACTTAGGGGAACAGAGAGTAACAGTGATATGCATTGTTTAAGCCACCCACATTATAAAGCTTTCTACCGAGGAAGCATTAACACTTTCCTCCTAACGACAAAAAGTGACTTGGGGGACATCCATTCCATTTACGTGTGGCAAAACTATGAGGGCAATTCACCTAGTTGGTATTTAAGTAGAATCAAAGTGGAAAATCTGTTTAGCAGACACATTTGGCTGTTCATATGCCAGAAATGGCTTTCTGTGGACACCACTTTGGATGGAACATTTTATGTCACCCACCCAGATGAGCCTCTGAACAGAAAAGATTTTTTCCTTATAGATGTGAGTAATAAGCTAGCGAAAAAACACATGTGGTTCTCTATTTTTGCTGGTGTCACTGCTAAATCATTCAATAGGCTCCAAAGATTGTCTTGCTGCTTAGCAATGCTGCTAAGCTCTCTTCTTTGTAATATTATGTTCTTTAATCTAAATAAACAAGAACAAACTGAGCCAAAAGAGGGGCGCTTCATCAGATCAATGATGATAGGAATTGAAAGTGTCTTAATTACAATCCCTGTGCAATTATTAATAACTTTTTTGTTCACCTATTCCCAGAAGAAACCTCAAGTGAATCTAGATGAGGTGTCTCCTCAAAAGCATCCCCTGATGTCAGAAGAAAGTGTATACTGGAAAGAACGTTTGGAAAAGTGGCATACTTATGAAACTGTTGAGGAACATGCCAGGAAGGCCACAAAACCTGCATCTCAGGGAAAGCCTCAGCTTCCTAACACTTCTGTTAAGGCAACCTTGAAAAAAAAGCACCAGCCCGAGAAACCAGAAACCAAAGCCTCCAAGACCCACAGACCAGACACAAATGCCAATAACAACAAAGAAAACACAAATGCCAATAACAACGAAGAAGATGATAAAGATGCCTATTCTGAAGACCACTCTTCCCAGAAGAATCTCCCACACCCTGAAAAAAAGCCCCAGATCGTCCTGCCTTGGTGGTGTGTTTATGTGGCTTGGTTCTTGGTTTTTGCCACTTCTAGCATATCTTCATTCTTTATTGTATTTTATGGACTGACTTATGGCTATGAAAAGTCAGTAGAATGGCTCTTTGCATCTTTTTGTTCATTCTGTCAGTCGGTTTTTCTGGTGCAGCCATCTAAGATTTTACTTTTGTCAGGCATTCGAACAAAAAATCCCAAGTATTGTAAAAACCTTTCATGGTCAACCAAGTATCAATATACTGAGATCAGATTGCATGGAATGAGTACACATCAAGATGAAATGCAGAAGTTACATGACCACATCATTCAAATCCGAGCCTCCAGGATGTACCAGCCCCTCACAGAAGATGAGATTAGAATATTCAAAAGAAAGAAAAGGATCAAGAGAAGAGCCTTCCTGTTCCTAAGTTATGTTCTAACTCACTTTATCTTTCTAGCCCTTCTGTTGACCCTGATCATTCTACTGTGCCACACTGACAGCTTTTACTATAATCAGTTTCTTCACAATCACTTTTCTGTGGACCTTGCTAATGTGACTAAGCTGGAAGACATCTATAGATGGCTAAACAGTGTGCTGTTGCCTTTGTTACACAATGACCTGAATCCAACGTTTCTTCCTGATAGTTCGTCTAAAATTCTTGGCCTTCCATTGATGAGGCAAGTGAGAGCAAAACCTGGTGAAAAAATGTGTCTACCCGCCAAAAAGTTTGGGCCAAACAGCATTGAAGGAGAAATTCGTTGTCATCACAAATATGGTGTTGACCCAGAAGACACAAAAAGCTATTCTAGCTTTTGGAATGAAGTTAGTAAGCGGGCTATAGACAAGAATACCAATGGGTTTACTTATAAGCCTCAAGAAAAGCAATGGGTGCATTATTCCTATGGACTGTTACATACCTATGGATCAGGAGGGTATGCATTCTATTTTTTTCCAGAAAAACAGCAGTTTAATTCCACACTGAGGCTCAAAGAACTTCAAGGAAGCAACTGGCTTGATGAAAAGACATGGGCTGTGATTTTGGAACTAACAACTTTTAATCCAGATGTTAATCTGTTCTGTAGCATTTCGGTTATATTTGAAGTATCTCAGCTAGGAGTTGTCAACACAAGCATATCTCTTCACTCTTTCTCACTTGCTAATTTCAACAGAAAAACTTCAGCAGAAATCTATTTGTACGTGGCCATTCTCATTTTTTTCTTAGCCTACATTGTTGATGAGGGTTATATCATTATGCAAGAAAGAACTTCCTACATGAGAAGTGTCTATAATTTGCTCAACTTTGCTTTAAAGTGCATATTTACTATGTTGATTGTGCTCTTTCTCAGGAAACATTTCCTGGCCACTGGCATGATTCAGTTTTATTTGTCAAACCCCCAAGACTTCATTCCCTTTCATGCAGTTTCTCAAGTCGATTACATCTTGAGGATAACTTTGGGCTTCTTGTTATTTCTGACAATTTTGAAGACCCTCAGGTATTCCAGATTCTTCTATGTTGTGCGCCTGGCTCAGAGAGCCATCCAGGTAGCCCTTCCAAGCATCTGCCACATGGCACTTGTGGTATCTGTATATTTCTTTGTATACGTGGCTTTTGGTTACCTGGTATTTGGTCAGCATGAGTGGCACTACAGTAATTTGATTCGTGCCACTCAGACTGTATTTTCCTATTGTGTTTCAGCTTTTCAGAACACTGAATTTTCCAATAATAGGATTCTTGGGGTCCTGTTCCTCTCATCTTTCATGCTGGTGATGATCTGCATCTTGATAAACTTATTTCAGGCAGTGATTTTGTCCGCCTATGAGGAAATGAAGCAGCCCGTGTATGAGGAACCATCAGATGAAGCAGAAGCGATGACCTATCTGTGTCGCAGGTTAAGAACTATGTTTAGCTTTCAGACCCCACAACCTGGGGCCAAAGATGAGCCTGCGTTCTTTATTGACATGCTGTATGGGCAGCCAGAGAAGAACAGCTACCGGTATCTGGGGCTGAAGACCAGAAACATCAATGGGAAGAAAATGGTGTACCTCGTTGTTTGATGAATGATGATCTCTAAAGGCACAAGCAAGCATTTCTGTAAATGCTGAGTTTGTGAGATTAAGGAATGTTAGTGGCTCAGTCATGCTTTCTACCCATATCCCTCACGATGTACGCCCCCTACATTTGGAAGTATCCCCACTCTTGGCCTCTGTTCTTGGGAACATGAAAGTAGGAGTGTAGTGTAGCATCTGGGGGAGTGAGGAGGCTCACTGTGTGAGACGCCTGGATTGATTTCCCTTTAGAGGGGGAACTACATGACTCGATACAGGGGCCACCCTCATTTCTTTGGAACCTGTAGCAGGTTTTAGAGCCATTGGTTTTGAGAACCAGATTTGAGAGAGAGAGAGTTAAAGAGGCCCCACCCTGGACCTGGCCAAGGTGGAACGTTGTCCAGGTGCTTCTGTGCTCCACCCAAGCTGGTCGCCGATGACCTGCTGCCCCAGCGCAGAGCTCCAGACTCCAGGGCCTCTCTAGGAGTTCCCACCGGAGACCAGGGCTGGAGAACCTCCACTCAGTCTTCCTAGGCCAGGGCCTATGAGGAGTTCCAGGACTTGCCCTCGTGCTTGGAATCCAGAGATCAGAAGTCTGGAGCGTTCCACTAATTCCTTAAAGCTACTGCAAATGAATGCAACATTTCAGAACATTTTCTGACTTAGAGACATGGCTTTTGTGAAACAACAAAGAGGTGTGTGAGAGTTCCCATTGAAATATGGTAAATGTTCTATATATTGAATATAGTAACATATACATCCAGGATTTGGGCATGTGGTTATTTCTGGTGTGGTGGATTACTTAGGAATAAGGAAAATGTGGTTTATCACTTAGAAAAAACAAGGGCCCGCAGCTGCATATTTTCATTCAAAAGCATGTTCATTTATGTAGGTATCACTTTAAGCTTTATCAGAATTAAATGTGAGATTTTTTTCTGTGAGACTTGCAGTGATTTCTGAATGAGGGGTATATATAAACATGGCTCCTCCCTCAAAGTGGAGGGTCAGAAAAGGGGGACAGTCAAATCAGGTGGATGGCTGTTTTGTACCCATTTAGGTGTCCCTGTCATCCTGAGCTGACTGAAATGGTCATAGCACACTGCCCCTGCAGGCTCACGCAGACTCTTTCCATTGATTCCTCCCAAGAAGACGTCCAAGAACCTGGGCTGGCTGTCATGCTCTCTGCCAGGAGAAAATGAAGAGATCTAGTGACTTTCCCAGGGCCACTCACAAGGGTCCGAAGGTCAGATTTGGATTTTCTAATTCCTTCAGTTGGGAGGTCACTGGAGTGGAGTGGACCACCCCACCCCCAGGTTCTGACTAGAGCATACATTCACCAGAAAACAGCTCTCTGAATCACCCGATTTCTGAAAAGATTGAGAAAAAGAGTCAGTGGGAGGCCAAATGATTACTTTTTGCTGATGGAGACCAATTGAAGTCTAGTCAAATGCACTTGTCCATTGAGCTGTAGAATGAGGGAGTTCAAGCCCCAGTTGCAGGCAAAGCTGGGCAAGCTGGCCTCAGGGGCAGTGCCTTCTGACCAGCCAAGCAGAGACCCAGGCTCTCTGTGGGTGGAGCGCTCAAGCATTCTCCCCCAGCTAAACAATGGCTAAAGTCTCTGCCTCCATTCAGGGGCTAAGCAGGAAGTCAGGGTTATACTAGTTGAACTCCCTTCTAGGAAGGAAGTAATAGGGATCAGGGAGAAGGGTTTCCCACCAACATGACCAGAGCTGTGTGTGCAGTGCAGTGGGGGAAGTAAGTTACTAATGAGTCAGGAGGGTCACAGTCATAAATGGGCTGCCCAAGAGGGGGGTCTCAGCCAGAGAGGCTGCAGGAGTCATTGGGAGAACGAGCACTAGAGATGGTCTCAGTGACCTGGAACAGCAGCTATGGGTCTTGTCAAATAAGACAAGACTTTCAACTTGGTGAAAATGAGAAATCTAGCAGTCACAGGATTTTTCCCATGCATGTTGGAAAAAGGAGAGTTTGAGAGGTTTTCTTCCAACCTGACAGAGCAATGACAAGTATTGATACAGTTTAGAAACACAGAGATGCCAATTATCAGGAAGACAAGGTATCAAGTGACAAAAGTCAGGTTTCTTTTGAAGGCCATTTTCTTTCTTTCTTTTTTTATTCTGCAGACATTTTAATTAAGAAATCATATAAGCCGGGCTCGGTGGCTCAGCCTGTAATCCCGCGCCTTTGGGAGGTTGAGGTGAGTGGATTGCCTGAGCCCGCGGGTTCGAGACCCGCCTGGGCAACTTGGTGAGACCTCATCTCTACAATAAATCAAAAAATTAGCTGGGCATGGTAGCACGTGCTTGTAGTTTCAGCTACTTGGAAGGCTGAGGCGGAAGGATCGCTGGAGCCCAGCAGGTCGAGGCTGCAGTGACCAGGAGCGGCCACTGCACTCCAGTCTGGGTGACAGAGTGAGACTCCAACTCAAAAAAAAAAAAAAAAAGGAAAATCGGTTTCTGTCACTCACAAAGAGCTGGCAAGGCAGGAGGAAACAAACTGTGAGACCACAGAGGCTCAGGCTGAAGACCATTTTCATAGGACATGGCAACAATGTCTAAAGGAGTCTTTTAAGATTCCTTTGTTCTCACTAAATTTTAGGGATAGAGTAGGTATATTCCAAAACAATTTGCAACAATCATGAATACCCTAATAACTGCTGCACAGGAAAATAAGATGGATGTTGTTTTTGTTCTCAGTTTAACCCCCTATTAACTCAGAGTAGTTGAATGCTTTGTATATGCAGAGAGAACTTTCTCTCTCTGTAGCTACAGAGAAGGGAGAACATGTCCATCTATTTCAAATTCTTATTAATTATAAAGACTTGCATTTTTAAGGCCTGCTTCTGGAATTTAATAAGTTAGTACTCAAAGCAAAGGGTAAGGCTTTAGACCTCAATATTATTGGCAGAAATGGAAAACTGGATGGATAGAATGGTATCTAGTGAAATGGGGTGCGTAAGTACAGTACCCCTTTTTGCTGTTGACAATACTTTAGCTCCAGACTTGAATCTGCATTCAATACCTTCCAATTTTTAGATTTCCTTTCTCAATCTTCACCTAAATACATGATGTACAATATTATGGTAATCTTTTAAGACCACATTTATATATTTTATAAGTATTACCACAACATATATGCAATTATTTTCCCCCAGCAAGCCCATCCTTAATACTTGCAGAGGCCCAGGGAAGGACTACAAATCTCCATATGTCTAAATATTTAAAAGCTTACAAATTGGCCGGGCTCAGTGGCTCAGCCTGTAATCTCAGCACTTCGGGAGGCCAAGGCGAGTGGATTGCCTGAGCCAGCAGGTTCGAGACCAGCCCAGGCAACTTGGTGAGACCTCCTCTCTACAATAAGTTAAAAAAACTAGCCGGGTGTGGTAGCGTGTACCTGTAGTTCTGGCTACTTGGAAGGCTGAGGCAGAAGGATCGCCGGAGCCCAGCAGGTCAATGCTGGGTGGCTGTGAGCATGCCACTGCACCCTAGCCTGGGCAATGGAGTGAGATTCCAACTCAAAAAAAAAAAAAAGCTTACAGATTAAAACATAAAATATATTAATCTACTTTGATAAATATATCTTCATAAGGACAAAATTCAAAATATGTGTAAAACTATGTTTCTCATATAGTTGAACATAGACAAAATATCAAAGATAACAGAATCTAATTTTTATTATGCACCTCTGAGTGTTCTATTGATGGGCCAGTGATGCTTCAATAATAAAACACGCATAATCCATAAGTTAGTAAATATTTATTCCATACATTTTTTCTTGCTTTCATTTCAGAAAAATCATTGTGTTTATTTTCACACAATTGTGTTCTATTGACAATTAATACCAAATTAGACAACCTTTCCTGAGTCATTAAATTTTGTAGATAGTTTTCAGTTGCCTCAATTGGGAGAAACTTTACTCTGCTGAGAGAGTTATAACTGGACTTATGAATAAAAATCTTAAAACTCTGTATTCAGAACTGAGCCATGAATATTGATATCACCTTTAAAAATTGTAAGGAAGGTGCATATTAAAAATTATCATGATTGCAGAAAATATTACAAATGATTGTCCTTTCTTTATATAAAATGTATCTTCGCTATTATCACCATTTCTTACAGTATCTAGATCCATAATGGATTTAAGTTTTTCTTCTTTTCCATTTTTCAGTGCTGAGATATAAAAATGAGAATTGCAGTAGTTGCTCACTTTTTCAAATCCCTTCAGTAGACTGAACTTCAACTACAGTGATTAGAAAACACTCTCTATAGAAACTAGTTTCAGGATTGTTTGTATATGAATCTTTTTCTTCAGACTTCAGCAAATGTTTCTATTTCCTAGTTCTAATTTCCTTACACTGTACTTGAATGTCATTTGCTTATTTCAAATGCAATTTCTTTTAGGAAATTTTTCTTCTAAAACTTTATGCAATATTTTAAATAATAACTGAAGAGCACAAGTTCACAATTAACTTTATTTTCTGCTAAAGACCACAACTTGCTTTTTTTTTTTCTTCCAGAAAGCAGGATTTATTGAGAGGACAGAAAAGCTCCCACAGTGGGAAGGGACCCGAGGGGGTTGCCCAACAATTTGCTCTTTGAATATTACCTATTATTTCACATCACTCTTCTAATGCATCTTACCTATTACTTGTCTAAAAATAAATCTAATTGCTTTAACAGCATTCATGGGATCACCACCATGTATCTAAGAGTAGTCACCATCATGTATCTAAGAGTAGTTCAAATTTGAAATGCTTTTTCAAGGCGTCCTACCTTTTGGCAGATCCAGAAACAAAAACAACTCAGTATTTAACCTTTGAATTGGTCCAAAGAATGCAGTTGCTGTAAGCACAGTTGAGGTCACATCTACTAGTAACGAAATCAAACTGCTTGATAATTCCTGGGGCCCCTATGGCCCAGGGCTAAGAAGAATGGTTTTGGCTTCCAATATTAAAATGTCTTGTACGATCCTTACTTCTCAGTTCCTCAAAGGAGTCCCAAACCCCAGTCCGCTGAAACTTGGCAACAATCCTTTAAATGTGGCCTGACAAATCAAGAATAAATTCTGGTCTGTCGGCAGCACCCCTTGGCAATGACAGTGCACACGCATCTGGCCTAGGGAATGGTTACGGACAACCCGACCCCACTATCACAACAGTATGCGGAAGACTGAGGGCTAGTGGTACAGGCAGGCGAATGACCGAGCTTGGGGGCAGTGGAAGAGGGCAGACCTCCTCTCCGCAAAACAAAATCCTCAAGCCACTAGGCCAAGGAGGGCAGTAAAATCCCTGTCGCCCCAAGGCTCAGGTGAAGGCCCTCTGTGGTGGGGGTGAGCGTCTCCAGCTGGGAAGGAAGTGGACCCAACAGGCAAAGCCAGGCCTGCGGGCTTCAGAATCTGTTTCCCTACCCCCACGGAATGGTGCCTCCCATACACAGGAGGGTTCAGGAGTGAGGTGGACATTTCAGGTCTAGGAGTCTGAGGCCCCAAGAGTGGAGAACCGAGGGAAGCTGGTGTGGCTGGTGCCTGAGGGGAGCGGCAAGGCCCAGGAGGTTGAAGGCAGAGCGGGGCGCAGACCACAAGGGGCATCGCAGGCCACTTGGAAGCTTTGGAGCACAGTGACATGCTCTGAGACGACACAGCTTTATAAAGGTCGCAGGAAACGACAGGGCGCGCTCTGTCTTGCCAGTCGCTTCAAGCGGACACAGCCCCACCGGCCTGCAGGAATGTCGTCCACTGGGGGAGAAGGCAACACGCGAGTTAACCAAGGCTGGGGCATTTCAACCCCAAAAGGGTGCGAGAGAAGGAAGTCAGCCTCCGCGCCCCTCGGCTTTCCGGCGACCCTTTTTTCTGGATGGAGCGCCTCACAGAGGCAAGGCTAAACCCACGTGTTCCGCCAGAGCACTCCCAGCTCCGCAGCAGCCCCTCTCATTCAGCGTCGCATGCGGCGCCGCGGTCCGTGGTGACCGGAAAGACGAGGCGGAGGCGGAAGACGCGGAAGACCGCGAGGCACCGCCCTGCACCGGCCTGCACCCGGGATTGGCCGGGCCGTCGAGGGGCGGAGCCGCGCACGCGCCATGGGACGCGGAACCGGGCGACGGCGGACGCCGGTGAGTGAGTGTGGCGGCGGCCGCCTGGCGGGTACGAGCGCGCTGTGGGTGGTCCCCGCGCTCCCTCGCGGCGCTTCCTTCTCGCCGAGCTCAGCCTCGGTGCAGACTCCGAATCCCGTGCGGTTCTGAGCGTCAGCGGTCGGCGCGGCCGGTCGCAGCGTTGGGGACTGGACGGAGAACGCGGGAAAGGCCACACGCCGCCGATGGGGGGACCTGAGCCCCAGGAATTCGGCTTCCCAATGCGGAGCCCTCTTGACCTCGTGGGGCGGCAGCGTCCCTGCAGAAGCGGCTGGCAGGAGAGCGGGGCTAGGTGGAGGGAAGGGCGCGTGTACAGGCTCGCGGGTGTCCTCCACCGCCGGTCGTCCCCGGCATCTATTGATCTGCCGACAAGGCTGCGGATTACAGGTGTGAGCCACTGCACCAAGCCAGGATTTTAATTATTTTTAAAAGTCATTTGTAACCCGTGCTTCTGAGAGTTGCATCTGGATTGTTCAGCTCTGAAGCTTATACTGCTTGACGTACATAAACCACACTCTTAGGTTCTGGAGAAAGATGACAACAACTGGGAGCCAGGGACCAGCTGATCAGGTTGTATTTGATATGGACTTTTATTTTTAATCTTAAAAAAAAATTTTGTAGATGTGGTCTCGCTGTGTTGCCCAGGCTTGTCTTGAACCTGGGCTCAAGTGACTCTCCCACTGTGGCCTCCCAAAGTGTTGGGATTACAGGCATGAGCCTCTGTGCCTGGCTTAGAACTTTGAAAGATGAGTAGAAATTTCATAGGCAAAGAGCTGGATAATCTGTGCGCCCAGTATCCTCGGCAAGGGCCTCCATAGCCCTAGTGTACTGATACGAAGCTGGCTTAGAGTCACACACACATCCAAATGGGCGTTAAAAAAAAATTTTTTTTTCAGGGTCTTGCTTAAATCCATCAGATGACTGAAGTCACAGGGTGACAAATTAGTCAGGAATCTAAAGAAAGTCTTCCAAGACCCAGTGATGAGCATGAGAAAGGGGTTCCATACAAGCAGATAAGAATTCAGCTGAACGTTTAATGAAACACTGTATACCAAGTATGGACAAGGGTGAGAGTACAGAGCTTCTGGTACATACCAACAGGAGAGTTTGCACCAACAGGAGAGTTTGCATACCAACAGGAGAGAGCACCAACTTTGGGCTCTTCAATGTTCAAAGACTGGGGGCGGGAGCAGGAGACCAGAAAGCTTTCCTGGTGGTGCAGACCTAGAGGAGGAGGTGGTTACTGCTTCCTTCACCTTAGTGGTACAAAAACCTTAAACTACTGGGGGAATGGCAGCAAATCCTGTCACCCTATGGGCATGGGTGAAACCTATTGCAGCTGGGGATAGAGAAAAGGGACCCCCCCCTCCCCAGGGGAAGGGGCAGGAAACTGTTGTAAGCCTATATCATTAGAGATCTATAGCTGGGGAAGGGGCAGAATTCCTGAGAAAGCCTGTGACCCAGGATGTGGGGCCTGCCTAGGACTCCTGGATCAAGGCAACAGGGAACCCAATACCCCATGCCAGCAGGCAATGAGTAAAGAGTAGTTGCACCTACAGCTTTAGGCTGAGGGTGGAGCAGACACAGAAAAACCCTCTGGGTAAGTGAATCCTCACCTTAAGTACAGGTAATGCTAGAGAAGTTTGAAACCAGCTATGTCCTGAGACCATCTCAACTACTGACTAGATTGATTCAATACCCCATACTAAAGGCCCAGCAGAAACTCAGACATGCTTGTTTTCTGCCCTAAGTACTACTTACTTCCACTATCTTACAAACCAACTTTCAACCAAAATAGAAGCATAAAGGAAAGCTAAGAAATAAAAAATGAAGTCCCACTGTCAAGGATCAAAAAACAGAATCAGATATGATCCAAATGTTAGAACTATCAGACAGGGATTTTAAAATAAACATGAGTAATATGTAAACCCTCTAGTGAAAATATGTAAACAGATGGGGGATTTCAGCAGAGAAGGAAGCAGAGTCAGTGAAAATGCTAGTAATAAAAAACAGAGGTGAAGAATGCCTTCAAAGGGGACATGAGTTGATTTGACATAGCCAAGGGAAAAAAGCCAATGAACTTGAAGATAGGTCAATAGAAAATATACACAAACTGAAACACAAATAGAAAATAGTGAAAAGACAAGCCAACCACCCAGAACAGAGCATCCAAGAACTATGGAACAATATCAAATGCTGTGGCATATTTGCAGTTGGAATCTCAGCAGGAGAAAAAATGGGGCAGAAGAAATATTTAAATTTTCCAAAAATAATAGAAGATACTAAGCCACAGATAAAAGAATGTGCTTAAAGAAGAAGCACCATAGGAGCCGGGCTCGGTGGCTCTGCCTGTAATCCCGTGCCTTTGGGAGGCTGAGGTGAGTGGATTGCCTGAGCCCCCGGGGTTTGAGACCCACCTGGGCAACTTGGTGAGACCTCATCTCTACAGTAAGTCAAAAATTAGCTGGGCATGGTAGCACGCGCCTGTAGTTCCAGCTACTTGGAAGGCTGAGGTGGAAGGATCGCCGGAGCCCAGCAGGTCGAGGCTGTGGTGACTGGGAGCGGCCACTGCACTCCAGTCTGGGCAACAGAGTGAGACTCCAACTAAAAAAAAAAAAAAAAAAAAGAAGCACCATAGGATAGATAACTTTAAAAGAATGCCAAAGAGATTCTTCAGGACAGCCAGAGAGCAATTTCATTGGTAGGGATGCAAGGGAAAGCCTTCTAGGTGGAAGGAACAGTAGGAGCAAAGGCAAGGAGGTGAGAAAGTACAGAGAATATCTGAAGGATTGGAAATGAGCCACTTGAGCACAAGGGGGGAGTAATGTGGAAAAAGGTGGTACCCAGATTGAATAGGCCTTGAATGCCAAGGAAGAGAGTTTAGTGAATAGCCACTTAGGTTTGAAGTGGGAGAGCTGAGCACTCTCCCAGCACCATCCAGAGCCTTGAATTTCGTCATGTTTTTTCTGTATCTGTTATAATAATTATATAGTTTTCTTCCTTCTGTTACTATTGTGACTTGCATTCATTGGTTTGCAAATGTTGAACTAACCTTGTGTTCCTGGGATAAATCCACTCACTCATGATGTATTATGCTTCTTATATATTATTGTATTCAACCTGATCATATTTTGTTATTTTTTTATATATTTAGACCAGACTCGATGACTCAGCCTGTAATCCCAGCACTTTGGGAGGCCAAGGCGAGTGGGTTGCCTGAGCCCACAGGTTCGAGACTAGCCTGGGCAACCTGGCAAGACCTTGTCTCTACAATAAATCAAAAATTAACCAGGCATGGTAGTGTGTGCCTATAGTTCCGGCTAATTGGAAGGCTGAGGTGGAAGGATCTCCTGAGCCCAGCACGTTGACTCTGGGGTGGCCATGAGTGTGCGTCTGCACTCCAGCCTGGGTGACGTAGTGAGACTCCAAATAAACATTTAAAAAAATGTGTATATTTGTGTTAATGAAGGATATTGGTCTGTCATTTTCCTATAATTGCTTTGTCTGGTATCAGGGTAATATTGGCAGTTTTGATGTCCATATTATACTGCACTGGCCTCATAGAATCACTGAGAGAGTGTTCCTTTCTATTCTATATTCTGAAAGAGATTGTATGGAATTGGTATTACTTACTAAAATGCCTTACGCATTTTTAAAAATTCATTTCCAGGAAAAGTTTTTATTATAAATTCGATTTTTATACTTGATATAGGACCATTCATTTTTCCTATTTTTTCTTGAGTTACTTTTCTGAATTGATGTTTTTTTCAAGAAATCTGTTCATCTAGATTATCAGATTTATTGGTAAAAAGTTGTTAATAACATTCTCTCAGTAGCCTTTTAATGTCTAGTCTTAGTGATATTCCCTCTTTCATTCCAGATAGGGGTAATTTGTATCTTCCCTTTTTTCTTGATCAGTCTAATTAGAGGTTGCCAATTTTATTGAACTTTTGAAATAAACAGCTTTGATTTTACTGATTCTTTTTTGTTTGTCCATTTTCTATTTCTTTGATTTCTGTCTTAGTAATATCTCATGTGCACTTGAAAATGATGTGTGACTTTGAGCAGTTCTCTTACTTGCTCTGAACCTGAGGTTTCTTGTCTGTAAGGGGAGGCCTTGCATTTTGCTGGTGGAAGTGTGTGGTATGTGGGGAGGCTTTTAGGTGTGAGTGGTTCTTGCTTCTGAAGGTAACCCTCTGTCTCTTCATCTTGCAGATGGCGTCTGAGGCAGAATGCCATCCCCTGGGAATGTTTGTGTGTGAGCTCTGTGCCTTGACAGCTCCGTACAGCTATGTGGGGCAGAAGCCTCCCAACACCCAGTCATTGGTGTGAGTATACATTTTGGGGGCCAGTTCCAGGAAAGCCCATGCCCAGAACTGTTTGGTAGGTACTGTCCTTGGTTCTTTTTTTTTTGAGTTGGAGTCTCGCTCTGTCACCCAGACTGGAGTGCAGTGCTGGTCCTGGCCACTGCAGCCTCGACCTGCTGGACTCCAGCGATCCTTCCACCTCAGCCTTCCGAGTAGCTGGAACTACAGGCGCACGCTACCACACCCAGCTTGTTTTTGATTTATTGTAGGGATGACGTCTTGTCAAGTTGCCCAGGCGGGTCTCGAACCCACGGGCTCAGGCAATCCACTCACCTCAGCCTCCCAAAGGCGTGGGATTACAGGCTGAGCCACCGAGCCTGGCTGTGTTCTGACACATCCCTGCCCAGGCTCTGGACACTTGAGGTGTGACTTATGGAGGACTCAGGCAAAGCTTGAGGGCTGTCTAACTCTTCTGGAACCCCCACGCTTCTTCCTCTACGCTTCACCCAGAGTTCAGCACCTGCTCCAGTTATGGGGTAGAGGCACCATGACCCATGTGGAAGCCGGGAGGAACTGTGGTGGCATCCTTATTTGGAGCTGTGCCCTTGCTGCCTTTCCTGCCATGACACGTTTTTAGTGGGAGGCCTGCCTTCCTTGCAGCTCCTGTACTGGTAGAGTGTATCCTGAGGAGCAGCTTCCCATGAATCCGCTCAGAGTGGGCCTGGACTAGAGCCAGTGGGTCCTGGGGCTTATTTCTTGATCCCTAGCTTGAGCTTCATCAAATGCCACTTTGTGGGAAAGCTGACCAATTTGCTACTCATATGGGACAGAGTGGTGGGGCAAGGCTTCTTCCTTCTGTTTGATTCCTCTGCTGAACAGCTCCTGCTGATACCACCAACCAACCTAAGCCACATGATCATGCCCAGTTGCAGGGAAGGCTGGGGAGGATCATCCTTAGTCATGTGCCATGTACCAGGATGATCTTAGGAGTTCTAGCATTTAAGGTTGTGGGGACAGTGGACATGGCTGAACAGTTCTGGCCACCTACCCAGTCCAGCCGTTCATCCATGATCTTTGTGATCTCTGAGGTTATCCCTCCCATTCCCTGCTGTTCCCATACCAGGTGGTCACCAAGCCCCTATTCCTGCTGTGATAACTGGGAGGAGAGACTATAGGATTTTTGACTTTTTGGGTGTCCTCATATCACCCTGTCGTCTCGTTCTGATGTGCAATGTGAGGCCAGCCTGCTTCCAGGGCCTCTGAGGCTGGATAAGGTGCCGGGTACTTCCTGCCCAGAAGCAGGCATCTTGGGGTGAGGGGAAGGCTTGGGGCACTCAGATGGAGGCCTTGTGCCCCCACCCCAGTAAATCAGGTTAGAGTCTGGGGCTCATGCTGCGACAGCCCTCTTGGCAGACGAGGAGGAGGTTCTTTCTACCATGGCTGTTACAGAACTGAGAGCAGATCCAATTTCAATTCCAGCATGACCCCCAATTGCTAGGCCTTTTTGTCACTACCCTGCAGCACAGGTAGACTATTCCCTGCCCTGATGAGCCTACACAGGTATGCAGGCCCTGGGGAAGTCCAGGCCCCACGGAAGCTGCTGCTGCATGGCCATCACTCACAGCTGATTTTCAGTCAGCAGAGGTTTGGACCGTTCTGACAGTTGGCATCCCTCTCCTGCAGCCTCCTGGAGGAAAGCTATGTCATGAAGGATCCCTTCACCTCCGACAAGGATAGATTCCTGATCCTTGGCTCACGTTGCAGCATATGCAGCAGACTGGTGTGCATGGGCCCGGTGGGTAAGCGTGTGGGCCTGGGGCTGCTCGTCCTTGCTGTGGTGATCCTAGGTGCCCTCCTAGATAGGGAGGGCCATGAGAGTTCTTAGAGGCCATTATAGATGGGGTCCTGCAGCTGACAAAGGGGACAGGTGAAGGGGAAAGCTAGGGTCAGCTAGAGGGTCTCTGCTTGGGCTGAAGAGGAGAAATAGATTCTTGGAGGCTCTGCACCACACCCAGTGGCACCACAGGGCTCTTTCCTCTCCCTTCGATAGTGCACATAGCCCTTGTCTTCCCTCTCTCCATGGACAGGGACTTCCTTTCTAGATGTTCTTGGTGGGAACTCCCAGAAGAAGGGACGGTCCTTTCTTGAGCATTTGTTGTTTGCCAGGCTCTGTGCCTGGAACCTATTTTACAGGTGAGGCTTCACCCTACACTTTGATTAAGCGGTATTACACCCATTCCTATAGAAACTGAAGTTCAGAGAGGCTGAGTGGGCCAAGTGTACCTGGATGGCTGAAAAACCAGAGATGATGGATGGAGGTGTAGTATTGTGGCCTACAGAGTGTGGCTGGAGTACCCAGCATGATCCCGGGGTCTGAGAGGTGCCCAAGCATTTGCCACAAGGTGAAGTGCACACAGGGAAGCTGTATCGGACCACACCAGGCAGCCCCCATCCCTCAGTGGCCAGGTGGATGAGATGGGATGGGGTGGGAGGGGTCTTAGCACGGGCAGAGGCTTGGAAGAAAGATGGCGTACAGAGTGTTTCAGATGTGTAGAGTAGCTGGCGGTCGAGAAGGAGCTGGAAAGTGAAGACTGGAAAGGTAGAATGGGGCAGCTGGAAACCTTGAGTACTACATCTGGAACTTGGACTGCACTTGGTGAGCAGAGGGGAGGGGACCCTATGTGGGTATCAAAAGTCTCCAACTTTCTTTGATTAAATGGTAGGTTGTCAGTGAGTGAATCTCCATGGCAAAGATCTTTTCTAAGAACTGCGGGAAGGACAGCCTTATTTTAGTTGAGCCATACTCTAAGCTGCTGGAACAAAGAGACATCAAAAATAGAGTGGCCTAAATAAAAGAAAACATAATTTACTTATTTTCTTCTATGTACGAGTTCAGAGCAGGTGGTCCCAGCTGGTAGGACATCCCTGTTATACTCAACACAACATCCCTTTGGGTCCCCTGTGACTGTTGCAGGTTCCACCATCACCACATCCCAGCCAGCGGGAAGGGACAAAGGAGCACACACCCATTTATTAGAAGGCCTAACCAGAAGGAGGAGGCACACACAGCTGCTGCTGATACCACCAACCAACCTAAGCCACATGATCATGCCCAGTTGCAGGGAAGGCTGGGGAGGATCATCCTTAGTCATGTGCCGTGTACCAGGATGATCTTAGGAGTTCTAGCATTTAAGGTTGTGGGGACAGTGGACATGGCTGAACAGTTCTGGCCACCTACCCAGTCCAGCCGTTCATCCATGATCTCTTTGATCTCTGGGGTTATCCCCCCCATTCCCTGCTGTTCCCAGTACCAGGTGGTCACCAAGCCCCTATTCCTGCTGTGATAACTGGGAGGAGAGACTATAGGATTTTTGACTTTTTGGATGTGGTCTGTGCTCTAGCTTCCCGTTGTTGTCACTTCACTGTGATGGAACAGAACAAGCCCCAGAGTCTTTCTGTCCCATCCCAGCTGTTCCTACCCAGGATTACCCAGGCCTTGATTGCCTCTCTCCTGGATGCCCTGCCAAGCCTTTGGGCCTCTCCTGCTGGTTTGGCTCTGGCCATCCCCACCCCTTCAATGCATCTTGGGGGCCCTGCCCAACCCCCTGTGTACTCAGCCTCTTCCTTTCCCTATTCTTTCAGGAGTGCAGTTTATTTTACTCCAAGAGATTTTGCCTCCCTTGTGTCCAGAAGAACATCAGTGCTTTTCCTCTGGAAATTCAGCAAGACGTGGAGAAGAGGAAAGTATCATCAAAGAAGCCCTCCAGCCAGCTTGGTTCTCGGACGTGAGTGCAACTGGTGCCAGGTCAGCGGGGCAGTACCCTGCACAGAGCTTCTGGGCCATCCTGACTCAGGGATGCCATTGACCTGGAGCTGCCATGCTCAGCCTTGTTTCTAGACCATCAGAAGCAGCATCTGCAGCCTGAGGGAGCTGGGATCTAGCTTCAGCAGCAACAGGACCAGGGAGCCATGCCAAGAACACACCCCAGAAGGCAGCCACTGGGCAGCCACCCAACCAATCATATAAGAATCCTGCCCCAGTGCTCCCCAGCTCCCTCAGGGCTGAGGCCTCTGAGTGAGTGCTGCACAGATGAGAGGAAAGACCTCCTTTCTCCTGACAGCTCACCAGGAGGCCTTCTGCCGGTGCTCGTGGGGAAAGATGTCACGTATGCTGGGGCCATGGGGCACCCTAGGCGGCTGCAGTGATCTCTCTAAGGAAAACCATCGACAGCAGCTGCTTTCCTGAGCCAGATTGGAAGGGCTAGAGGGGGACAGAATGTTTGCTTTGCATCCCTGTGTGTTGCTTGGAAAATGTTGTTTTTAATCTTGACCATGTATTATGTTTACGAGTAAAAACTCAAAGAACCAGCTAATGTTTTAAAAGTAATCTGTCCACTGAAACATTTGGAGACACTTAGGGCCAGGCGGTGGATCTGGTCTCCCGGGAAGTTGAGTGATGACTTCCAGCCTTTCCAGCTCCCTCAGGGTCTGGCTCCAGCTCAGGCCGTTTCATTCTCTCTTACCTGCCCTTGGGTCAGGAATGCCATGGGCTTCCTGCACTCTCACTGCCTGCCAGCCCCTGCGTCTCAAACTCAGTCCCACCTCCACAGCCTGCCGGCTGTGCCCACAGCACCCCCTCCGCTGTGGCATCCCTGTCCCAAGAAGCTTCCACAGTAGCAGGTGGTGTTACACTGTCTGTGAGCTTGGGAATTCCTAGTGGCAGGAACTGCTCTGTCTTACTTTGTAACTACTGCAAAGCCAGCTGTCATCTGTGATGAAAGAATGAATAAAAAGCTTTTCATGACTGATATGTGCCCTCATTTAAGATTCCCACACTTTTAAAAGCTTCACCTATTTTATGTTATTTTAGACAAATGGATATCATTCTGGGGCCACATTGTCCCAGATCCATTCTGTACCCCGAAGGACAAAAAGGGACTCTACAGGTGAAGACAGCCAAGGGTGAAAGGGTGAGGGGACTGTTCTGGTGGAGGGCAGATACTTTAGCTGAGAATTTGGTTTTGCCATACCAAACTTAATTCACAGCATCACTCAAAACTCACCCCAAAATTTTTAAAAATAGTTTATTTTTTAAAACTATTAAAGGCAAGACTGTACCCTGAAATTAACTCTTTACATTCATCAGTCTTACAGTAGGACATTCCAAACACATAAGTTCTCACAAATTCAGGATCAAAATCAATACACATGGTCAGTTCAATCTCCTAATAGGAAAGTGAAGACCCAAGATTTTTTTTTATTTAATTAAGGTTACTTTATAGCCATTTTCTAATTGCCTGGAACCAGTCAGTTAACATGACTAGAAAATTATATTTGCCCTTCTCTGTACATTCTTGATTCCTGAGTTCCTGGATGTCTGCTCCCCTTACCAGGAGAGAGGTATGAACTTGGAGAGAGGACACTGGAGCCTGCTCAGCAATTACTAGTTGGGAATATAAAAAAGAAGGGTCCGAAAGCCCCTAAATGCTTTGAAAATATAAGGCACCCAAGAATAGTGACCATGAGCACACCTCAAGAAACTGAGCTCAGTCCTTTCTTTGGGAATTTGCACCATTCTCATGTGTGTCTGTCAACCCTCTCCCCTAGGATTTTAGCATAACGGAACTGTGGATCCCAGAGGGTGTTATAAATATGCACCGAGAGGAAATTTTGCCAAGATACTGGAAACAAGGTATGAGAGACACAGGGTCTCTGGTTTCTGCTGTGCTTCGGGGTTGGGCCATCTGGAAGGTGCCAGAGAACCAGCACGTGCAAATAATTTCTGTCAGAATATTTCAGATTGCCAAAGTTCTTTGGTAATAACCCATAGGTAATAATTCCCTGAAGAGCAGACAGCTATTTACTTAACAGGAATAGTTAAGGATCTTTAGCAAAACACTGCTGTATGAAATTGATGGCCTCTAACCTGGGGTGTAAGAAGGCCTTGCTGATAGAAATGAAGAAAGATGAACTCGCTTATGCTTCTTGCATACAAAGTATGGCAGAAGGAAGAGATTTACACATTGATGGTAAATTCTGCATGGCTCAGGAGAAATGAAAAGCTGTGTGTGTGTGTGTGTGTGTGTGTGTGTGTGTGTGGTGTGTGTGTGTGTGTACACGCAGTTGTATTTGAGTTGTTTTATTTCGGCTTCCTTTGTGTTTCCAATAGGTTCAAGAGCCAGGCTTTTAAGAGTATATGTCAATTAACACATTAATTAACAAAATATTATTAGATGATTATAAGTTAGTAAAATACTTATATTAGGATGTTTTAAAAAACTCAAATCACAGTATTGAAGATATAGCTATTAACAGTTCTTTTTACTACACAGTGTAGACAAAATACATGAACACTGTAATCTTGCCAAAAGGGGTACTGAGTGGTTTTCATCTTTTGTGAGGTACGTTTCTTTTTATGCCTGAAGAAATAACTGTGCATTTTTTTTTAAAAGTGAAGTTTCCAAAAGTGAGTGATTTTATGTAAAAGGATCATACACTTGCTCATCTTCAGGTCCTGAAACCTGATCTTCTCTGACTTGAGGCAGAGTTGAGTCCTAGGGGCTCCAGGATGATGCCCAAAGGCATCTCCTCTGGGGTCACGCATGCCCTTGAGCCCTGGGCTCCCCACTTTTCCGAGGAGGCAGGGCCTGTGGTTTGGGGGCTTTATTTGTCACCAGTTGGCATGGTACTCTATCAGTTCATTAAACAAATGTGTTTTGAGGCTGGGTGGGAGGAGATGAAGGACAAGAGAGGAGGAAGTTGGTAGATTCCCTTCTCTGGGTCTGAAAATATGGAACTTTTTCACAGTTGACCCAAACTAGCAACTTTTTAAGTAAAAAAAGACCCATGTCTTAATATGTTGTCTATGATGTAAAAATCAATCTTACACATACACACACACACATATATATATATAATGTATATATATGTATGTTTGGGGTTTTTTTGCAAATAATGCATCTAACAGCCATGAGGCCACTAAAGTACTTGATGCCATCAGATGCATCCATCAATATATGACATTGAACAGGGACACAGTTTGGTCTTTCGCCTCAGCAAAGGACTCCAAAATGATGTGGCTATGTGTATTTCAGTAGAACCACATTCTGCAGCTCCTCTTCCCTCACAAAATGGATTCTCCAGGGGGAGGAAAGTAACTAATTATGTCTCTCATGTCTCAAACTGAAATTCTGAGCAGATGGTCAGTTGACGCCCTGTTCCAGATCTGCCCTCAGGTACCTGGAGCTGGTAAAAGGTGGTATGGGTACAGCCCCAGGCACTGGCCTCTCACTTTCTGTTCTATCACATGGCTTTTTGTGATAAGCTTGCAGCCCACACCACTGAAATAATATACAGGAACCCGCTGCATTCTACAAAAATAGCATAATGGAAGCATTATGTCATTATTTAAAGCATGAAGCTCATTTTCTTTTTTAAAAATGAAACTTCCAATTTCACATTTTAGTATCTATTGCGACTTCCAGAGAAATATAACGGATCTCCTATATTCTGAGTGAGGCCAAATTTATTGCCTTTATTCTTACCCTAGTCTATGGGGTCACTGACCATTTTCATGAATTCTATCAACATGGCACCTAAAAAATGAATAAATCCCAGCAAAAACCTAGACCTCAATCTTTGGAGCCTAATCTTAGTTCTCTCCAGGCAGAAAGTCTCTCAGAGGAGTACATGCCCTGGGCAAAGGCCATGGAATTAGAAGGAGGAAGGCACTTGACGATTTAATGGCACAAAAGAATCCCTTGGTGAGATGTCCCTCGGTTGCCACCAGCACAGTTGAGGCAGGTTATTCAACATTTATTTGTCACAACCCTTTATTTGCTCCTCAAAGCTACAGCACAGCTGAGCAGTCCTCAGAGCCTCTCTGCTCCAGATACTCGTGGACATTTCATTTCCAGATTGTGACGTCTGAAGACAAGATTGAATGACTGCTCCCACCATCGCTGCCTCTAGGAAGGTGCACACAATCCCTTGGACTGACAACTTGATGCAAAGATTGTGTTAGTAAGAAATCCCAGTGCAGCCAAACAAACCAGCTTGGACCCAGTTTAGAGAAGCTGGGCTCCTTTTAGAATGAGAACAAGTACTTCCCCATGCTTTGCAGTGCTGATGCCATAAAAATTAGATGCATTGAAACAGATCTTCTGTGGATACGTTTTAATCATCAGTAAGCCCTCAATTGGTGGCATTGATCTTGATTTGTGACTTCTATGGACAACATAATTTCCTTGCCTCTCCTGAATCTGCATCACTGTTCTGAATTTAAAAGAACATATTTCGCAAAGTAATCTTTCCGGGAACACTGCAGCAGGCCAACTATGCTAACAGCAGGCGACAGGGATGACTGTCCATAAGCCTGGAAGCTAAGGAGAGGACTATAGGCCTCTGCCTCTGGGGTCTGTCATAACTTACAAGTGGTGTCACACTCGCTCAGTTTTGAGTGCCCAGGAAGAGCAGGGAGGCCGGAGAAGGTAGAGGAAGTGCTCTATGCCTGGAGACCAAAGACTTGCACCACCTCACCGGCCCTCCATTCTGGTGTTTTCATTTTAAAATGGGGCTTGATTCCCATTCTGACCCCCTCAAGGGGCTGAGGAGCAGAGGAGACCACAGGAACCTGCTTTGAAAGTGGCCAAGAGCCATGTTATCCATAGGTGGTAAGCTGCAGGCACTTGGCATATTTTCCTAGTGGGATCTGTGTTTTGAAAGACTACACAGGTTGAAGAGGTACTTTGAAGTGGCCGGCTTTTCCCAGTCCCTGGAAGCCCTCCACCAAAGGCGATGCTGGTGAAGTCAGTCTCAGCTGGGAGCACTGGGCTTGCTGGGTTGAAACAATGAACCCATATTTAAACTGGAGTTCAGTAAGACATTCCAAAGACAGGTGTGGCCACTGGGTCAGGACAAAAATTATGCCTCCAGTCAGTAAGTATCAAATGTGCCTGGTGTCACAGAGGTTTGAAAAAGAGAGCTTGAGGTGGGAAATCCTTGGAATCAAACACAGAGGGATGCAGTTGAGAGCTAAGAGGAGCCAGGCTTTCGAAAGTGACGGCTTTATTAAGGCTGCCTTTGAGGCATCTGTTTCCATCCGCATCTGGCAAGATCTCTCCTAGGAAGGGGCTTCTGCATGGCCAGCAGGAGTAGGTAAAAAGGAGCAAAGGTGTGGGGGTGGCAGTGGGCGCCACCAGCGGCAGGATGGGACCATCATCTACTTGTTCTAAGCCCAGATCATGTCCAGTCTGTCTCACCAAATTGGGGCAGCAACTTTTGTACTTAGGTGTCTTTAAGTCTCCCTTTAAATAACTGAAGTTCCTTTTGAAGGTCACATAAGTACTGTTTCTCTGTGCATAAGCAACCACAGGTATGTGTGTTCAAGAGGCCCTGAACACAGACCCAGGTGTGTGTACCTTAATTTTAACAGTGTCTTTTGCAGAGCCTATTGAGGTAGTGGTTACATAGTACATTTGGGGGAAGAGTGGTTGCTTAATTGTTTGCTAGTCATCATATATCAAGTATTTTACTTGTGCATCGACCTTCTACTTAGCACTTGGGATGCTGTGCTGTCCCTGGAACCTCCAGACAGTACTCCAGGCAGTTCATTTTCCTTGGGGTCTTAAATGGCTTAGAGTAAGAAATGCATCAGCACAAGCAGAAAGATACCTTCTATGTTCTTAAAATGAAAAAAAGAATCTCTTTAAAACATGGACAGCTCTTGTGGGCATTCGTGAATGCCCTGAGTACTAGGTCTCTTTCTACCCTGCTTCACATTCATTATGTATGTTCAGGCAGACACACTCTTTAGGAAGATGCTTTACTCATCAGAGCTGGAGAAATGTCGAGGGGAAACTGACAATGGAGGTGGGAAGGAAGGAAGAAGGGGCCAGATGCCGTGGCTCATGCCTGTAATCCCAGCACTTTGGGAAGCAAAGGAGGGCAGATTGCTCGAGGCCAGGAATTGGACACCAGCCTAGTCAACATAGCAAGACTCCATCTCTACAAAAAAAATTTTTTTTTTTTTTGAGTTGGAGTCTCACTCTGTCGCCCAGACTGGAGTGCAGTGGCTGCTCCCGGCCACCGCAGCCTCGACCTGCTGGGCTCCGGCGATCCTTCCACCTCAGCCTTCCGAGTGGCCGGAATTACAGGCATGCGCTATCACGCCCGGCTGATTTTTTGATTTATTGTAGAGATGAGGTCTCACTGCCCAGGCGGGTCTCAAACCCGCGGGCTCAGGCAATCCACTCACCTCAGCCTCCCAAAGGCGCGGGATTACAGGCTGAGCCACCGAGCCCGGCTAAAAAAATTTTTTTAAGTTATTCAGGTATGATGGCGGGAGGATCGTTTGAGCCAGAGGTTGAGGCTTCAGTGAGCTATGATCACACCAATGCACTCCAGCTTGGGTGTGAGAAAAACCTGTCAAAAAGAAAAGAAAGAAAGGGTCACTAGCTCGTGCTCTTGCTGCTGTAACTGGAAGCATTTGTTTTGACAATTCTGCCCTTCAAGTGGCCTCATACATGCATAGGCCTCCAGCTTCTTGAAGTGTGGGGGGTACAGAATTCAGCATGTGGGACAATCAGCTAGAGATGCCCAGAAGGTGGAAGAGGAGGGATGTGCTGCCAGGCTCCTGGTAGACAGTGGAGAGGCCCAGGTCTGATCTTGAGCCCCGCAGCTGACTGGCACACTAGGAGGCACATAGCAGATAAGCCACTAGCTGTCCCTTCATTCTGGTCAGCACACAAGACCAAGGCTGTCTGGCAATTCTGTGGAATCAGGAGTTTGGCACTTTTTGCTATTAAAAGTTGAGAAAATGAAGAACCAGGTTTTAAACAATGACTTGTTGCAGAGTGAGTTAAGTTGATTTCCTGCATTCATGCTCACCAATGCTCTGAGCATCCCAGTGAGCTAACACAGAACCTGCCAGTTGACTCGACCTTACTGCTGAAAGCTTGAAACAGGGAGCTATTTTGAATAGGTTTTATGAAAATTTAAACAAAATGAATGATTTCTCTGAAAACCTCAAGGCTCAGTTTCTCAGACCATGTCTATTTGAATGGCATTTGTCTAGGGCACATCAGAGCTAGAGGCTGCAGAGTCACTGGGGGCAACACAGGCTTTTCATTGAGCCTCTGACCCTGAAACCCTGGACAAGCTTCAGCCCTTGAGTCTTGTCAGCACAGGGAGTTCTCATTTTAGAAAAGAAGAAAGGGAAGTGCCATGTGACTTAAAGGCTGGCTTCTTTCTGGATCAGGATAACCTTTCAACTGTGTCTTTAATATAGAAATACTTTTATGTGCTTCCGATTCCTAAGACGCTTGGGCAGACTGTCAGCTACTGCTGGCCAGCAGATCCTTTTTTTTAAAAAAGGAGATCCTGGATTAAAAAAAAAAACAAAACCTGAAACACCACTAAGTGTGTATTTAAAAAAAAATGTCCTAATTCTAATTTATACTTTTTTGTCTTTCCTTTTGTCTCATATTCATAATTCTGATCTTGAGAACAATCAGTGTCAATCCTAATCATTCTTCACATAATAATGACCTCAGAAGAGCCACATTTTCTAAAGATAGAGGGAGCAAGGGGCATTAAGGATACGACCAGGTGTCCAGCAGCTCCCATGGAGGCAGCGGTCCTGGCAGGTCCAGTCCAGTTCTGGCTGGGGGAAGTGCTGAAAATTCTCAACAGAACAATTGATCTATCAAGTGAACAGAAACAGAACATATTTCCAGGCCCATATATTGTCAACAAACTGCCACAATCAACATTGCTTTCCTAGCTGGACTGAGGTTGAGAAGTTGATTTTTAAGGCCAAAACAATGTTTTAGATTTTGGGAAAACTGCCTTCATACATAGTGGGAAAAAGAGATAAAACCACCTAAATCATCGTAAAAAATAACCAACTGATATGAAATCTGAGACTAAGTAAAATCGCCATTTGAAGGACATGGTACCCCCTCTCTTGTTCTCCAGGGTGACTTGCCTCCCTGGTTAGCTCACATTATAAAGTCACATAGACCTCATCTCCACTCCAGGGATCATCTACTACCACAAAGAGTTAAAAAAACAAAGTGTCATATTTAAAAAAGCAACATAGGAAAAGACAAAGGAGCTGCCAAATGGGGCCTGGAGGAACATTTACAAGTCATTTGTCAGTCTGTCCCTAAAAATACGATCATGCCCACAAACAGGCCTGCTGAATTGGTTCAGATTTGATAGGAACAGAGGTGAAAGAGCAGAAAGCTGACACACTTTCGGAGTTTGTCTTGTTCCTGCTTACCACAGATGCTAGCTTACAACAGTCCAGAGAGGTCTTGAGACGACGTTTTCTGGGCTCTTCTACAAAAATCTGGAAATAGGCTTTCCTATATATTAGTTACAACCATGAAAACAGTGAATGGAACAAAACAGCTGCATTTTGATAGCTTATCAAATAGTTTTTTAAAATTCTCAATCCTATGTTTAAAAAGCAGCAGATTTAGAAAATAGAAGTGAAGTCCTCCAAATAAATATTTTGCTGCTTTTTAAATACCTAACCTTTGGATACATCTAGGTTTATACGATTATAAAAGTTGTTTAAAAGTGCTGATTAGTTTTCAAAATTATGAAGGAGAACAACCGTCAAGAAGGGGTAAAAAGGGAAGGCTGGCGACGTAATTTGAGGTTACCAGTTAATTAAACGGTAAATGTGATATAAAGAAATATGCATTAATTAAAGTTGGGTGAGTTAAAATCAGATCGCTGAACATCATTCTCCTTAATTTTCCAAGTCTTGATATTAGCCGCCTGTCACCAGCATTTGAGTACTACTTAGGCGCTTAGAAGTACTGGTCGAAACAAAGAAAGACATGGAATAATATTCCGGTTACCTAGAGCTTAGACTTTCCAATCTCTAAGGTTAAAGTGGTGGATGTTTGTGCAAAATCGTGCTGCTCCCATTTCTCCTTTGTAGTGCTGTCGACTTTAAAACTCCTTGAAAAGTTATCGTTGATTTTAAAAAAATCAGTACATGTCCCTGTAGATTTCTTGCAGCAGCGGGTGCAGGGCGGCGTCCGACTCCGTCTTTTTGATGACCTGCACCAGCTGCGCATGCTCCGTGACAAGCTGCCGGAGATCCGCCATTTTTTGAAGAAGTTTTGGGAAGAGAAAGATATCATCGGGATGGTTGCTCTGCAAGTGGAGTCTGAGCACATGCACAATACCCTCCTGCATTTTTTCAATATGTCCTACGTTTAGAAGGCCGGGGCGATCTATTCTCGAAAGAAGAAAGAGACGTTTGAGTGTGGTGATCACCTGATAACTATTCATCAGTTTGAGGAACCAAACATTCCCATTTTATGTGACCTTTCTTAGAATAAGTAGAGTGGCCTTTAGATGTTGTCAACTTGACTAAAGGTCGACAGATTTTTTTCCAAAGTCACGAGGAGAAATAGGGACAGACAAAGCTAATTTTCATTCCTAAATATTCATACTACTATACCACAGTACCACTCTAAACCCACCTTACAGTGTGGCCCTTTCGTTTTGGATTTATCTGCTGAACACCTGTCGGGGGAAAAATGGTGCATTCTGATGATTACAACAACTAGGTTTATATAATATGGAACATGAGATTATTTTTCATGAGTCCTAATGGGATATTTGGTTTCAAGTTTTCCACCAATATTTAAGGTATGTGATTATGTTAGACTTCGGTGTTATGGTGTATAGCTTTGTTAATAGGGACCTTCTAATATCAGTTAAGTGAAAAGAAAGAAGGGTGAAAAATTAAGAGGGGTATGGGGTGGGGAACAGATACTAACTGAGGAGACCCTGGAGTGGGGAAGAGGATAGGGCAGGTCTGAGACTTGATGCAGGAGTGCTGACATTAATACCAGGTGATTTCCCTCTGAGAGCTGGCACTAGACTTTCTGGAACAGTCTCAGACCATCAAACCTGACCCTTGGTCCAGAAAATACTGTCCAGATCTATATTAGATAGGCAGCATTCCCTTTAAAGTTCCATTCATTGCTATGATTTTTCAAGAATATTGCTAATAATGTGGGTTTTTAAATCTTTTTTTGAAAACAAATATAATTATTAAGTTTTTATTTTTTAAATTATTACTATTTTTGGAGATGAGGTCTTGCTATATTGCCCAGGCTGGTCTTGAATTCCTGGGCTTAAGTGATCCTCTTTTCTCAGACTTCTGAGTAGCTGGGACAGATACACTTTTTACAAACTAGAAAGAATTCTCCCCTCATAATTTAACTCCACCATAACAGGTTTAAGGTGTATTTCACTGTTTTTTTTTTTCTCTCTCTCTGTAGGATTGATATAGGATCATTTCTTCTACAAAACTGTGATTATGCTACAAATAAATAATTCTGCAGTTGCTTTTTACCCACAACACTACATTTTGGCTATGCAAAAGGACAAATTATGTATAACTGCTTTGGTCTTGTATACTTTAAACCAGAGCGCAAGGACTTCCTCCATCTGACTAATGCCCAGCCAAATGGTAACAGGGACACACCTGGTAGGGATGAGTCTAGCCTCTATTCTGAGAGTGAGTAAATCACAGGGGTTAGGCGGAGCAGTATAGCTCTGGGCAGTTTTGGGGGACAGTCACCCTGGGGTCTCTGCCAAGACTGGGTATGGTTAGCCGAGTTTACAGTAGGAAAATGACCTTCCTAGACCCGAAGACAGGGCTATTTAAAGGAACACTACACAGAGCCAAAAATCTGGGGGTTGCAGAGCCAACTTCCACAGAGAGACCCAGATTTGCCTTCATTGGAATCTGTTTCCTCTGGCAAAGCAAACCCTGCAGTTGCTGCCAGTTAGCTCCTGATATTTTCTAATTAGGAAACAGCACAAATGTTATCAATTGTGACAACAGCTATACTGTATATAGCACATCTGTATATGGTACTTTATAGACTATTGTCTAATGGATATAAGATAACATAATTATATAAGTATATAATAATATAATTCTATTACTGCTATAATTATAATTATATTGTAATTATATATCATAATTTATGTCTATACATTTGATAGCAAATTATATTAGATATAATATAAATTGAGTATATTTATATATTATAATTATATTGACAAAATATACAAATATGTATTTATATATAATATATATTACAGTATCATACAATATTTATATAATTTGCACTTGATTCTACTCAGTGGAAACTTGGGGCTCAGATGTCTTCCCACCCTGCAAATATCCACTCCACAATATCAGCTCAAGCTGGTATCAGATTTACCATTGTCAGATTCTTCAAGATAGGAGCCTCTTACATGGCACCAGCAGATTAAAGCAACCACTCACCTCCACAGCAAATGATAGCAGCCACAAAGAGGGAAATATCACTATCATCCAGTTCCAGCGCATTGAACTTCATGGCGAAATCAAACTTGGGTTCCATGATATCACAGAATGGTTTTCTGAGGCTTTTTAGGAATTCACGAGTTATAAAACCATTTCCATATGCTACCAGCATCCCGTCTTTGTTCATCACAGAAGACAGCATTGCAAATATGGCCTCATACACTCCATATTTTAGCAAAGTCACTTGATCGTTCAAGTCCAAGTTTGCAAAGCCTGGGATGGCCTTGGCGAATTCTGTGAGCTCCGTGACAGTCTCCACTGACGTGCACTGGCAGCAGTGAAAGATGCGGACCTCTGCTTCCTTGTTCTGAATGCCGTTGGCTACCAACTTGGCCACCAGGGTCTTTTCGGCCATACACAGTGTCTCCATATCATGTATGACAAAAGGCTACAAAGAAGGAACTGAAGTAAGTCAGGTGATTTGTGATGAGCTATCCTCCTAATCATCAATAAATTAATGAGTAGCTACTGTGTCTAGATCACTAAGCTTGGTGCTATGCAGAATTCAAAATACACATAGAACACAGTCCTCATTCTTAGTCAACTTTAAAATTAGTTGGGAAAAATAAGACATTAATAGAGAACTAACAGTATAAATCAGAAGATGATAATTATCATCACTTGACATTGAGTAGAAATTTATTGTTAAGAAACTAAATCTAACAGTATTAGCAAAGCACATTTAATATTTTATAATAGTCTCTAAACTACTAAATACTATTGCAAGAGTCTTCATTACAATAATTCTTAATTTTATCAACATATGAACTTTAGAAGTAGGCATCATTATTATTTAACACAGACTGTTGAATGAATACACTTGGCATGTAACTTTATACAACTCAAAAAGTTGACATTTGTGTAGAAATGAGCATACAAACATTGCTAAACTCTTCAGGGATAAAGTGGGAAAGCCTCAGAGTTCCCTTGTTCTCTCTGTGCATAAGACAAGCCTTCACTCAGTGCTCCACATTCTGGAACAAGTGCAGAATCCTCCCAGTGGCTCCCCACACACTGCCATATCATTAGCATCTAAATCCACTTGTCCTGCCAGTTTCTGAAGATCAAGTGGTTCAAGAGATGGCTGGTCATATTGTTTGAAACCATATTGTCAGAATGGATTATATTATGTCTTGGGGGGACTGAGGAGAATGGGCACGGATACCACTGTTGGAACTTTCCATCTGTTTGCTGAGGAGAAAGTGACAGCATCTGAGGGATCTCTCGGATTTATAACATGGTCTATGGCACAGGCAAATACAGATCAACAATGCAGTAGGCCAAGACATTATTTCCAATTCCTACCCACTGGAATATTTGAACACAGAGTACAGAAGTATCCAGAGATTTTTTTTTTAATTTTTAGAGATGAGTTTTGTTCTGTTGCCCAAGCTACAGTGCAGAGCAGCTGGGACTATAGGCACATGCCACTATGCCTGGCCAACTAAAAAAAAAAAATTTAATTTATTTTTTATTTTTATTTTTTGTAGACATGGGGTCTTGCTATGTTGCCCAGGCTGGTCTCAAACTCTTAGCCTCACGTGATCCACCTGCCTTAGCCTCTCAAAGTGTGAGGATTACAAGCATGAGCCACCGTGCCCAGTTGGCATCCTAGGGATTTTAAGATTCATACCATCAGTGGGCAAAACACGCCATTGACAATGCTCCTGAACCCCTGGCATGGAGTGTTCCCTATTTCTGGGTTCACAAGAGCATTGCAAGGAATCACAGCACAAAACCATTTTCAGGACATCTGTGGGATGGCCTGTATAGAGGCAAGGTGGACATGTCAGTCACAGTCACATAGATTGTCTTGGAAATGTTCAAACAGAGCTAGAACTTGCAACAGAGTGCTGGACAAAACAAAACAAAAAAACAATTCTGCATCAGAGGAAAAGGAATATTTTAAAAATTACTCATGAATGATTGAAAATGTTCTGAATATAAAATTCAAAGCTAAATTTCTAAAATCTCAAGTCTGGTGAAAGAAGACTAAAGTGTTCTCCAAAGATCTTAAAAACAGGCCAGATTACAATTGTTTGGAGAAAGTTTGGAGACAATTCTGCTTCACAGAAAGTTGGGGCTCAAATGTAACAAATTAACCTTTTTTAGGATGGACTAGATAAAAATTTTGAAAGGATAACTGATGGTATTCTCTCAATTCCGGAAAGTATACTATTAGGCCGTCTTTACTTTATTCAAATCACTGAATTGTTCTAAAGTTCATTCAGCAGGAATAAAAGTATTCAATAATTTTTAAAAAAGACTTCTGTGGTCAAAAAAAGAAAAAGAAAAAAAGAAAAGTTAGAGGGCTGGGCATGGTGGCTTATGTCTGTAATCCCAACACTTTGGGAGCCCAAGGTGGGAGGATTACTTGAGCTCAGGAGTTTGAGACCAATATGAGGAACACAGCGAGACCCTGTCTCTACAAAAAGACTTAAGAATCAGCCAGGCATGGTGGTGCGCGTGTGTAGTCCCAGCTACTTGGGAGGCTGAGATGCGGAGGATTGCTCGAGTCCAGCAGTTTGAGGCTGCAGTGAACCATGATCATGCCACTGCACTCCAGGCAACAGGGAAAGAAGGAAGGGAGAGAGGAAGAGAGGGAGGGAGGAGGGGAGGGGAGGGAAAGAAGGGAAGAGAGGGAAGGGGAGGAAGGAAAGAAAGGAAGAAATCAGAGAAATATTGAGGTTAAATGAAGTTGGGACCTCTCCGAGTCTTTAGCATAACAGATGTACACTGCGAATCTTTAAGAGGGAGGCTAAGGTAAGCAGTGGTTCCCACGGTGTTTGGTTACATATGAATATATGCTTAGGATTATTTACTTTTTTGGTAGAGCATCTCATAGGACAAGTACAGGCCTTTCTACATAATGTTCATGGCCTAGAACAAAATGCAAACATGGGGCCCCTTGTTAAAAGATGATTGTGCCTATAATCCCACACTTTGGGAGGCTGAGGTGAGTGGATTGCCTGAGCCCGCGGGTTCGAGGCCCGCCTGGGCAACTTGGCGAGACCTCATCTCTACAATAAATCAAAAATTAGCTGGGCGTGGTATTGCGCGCCTGTAGTTCCAGCTACTTGGAAGGCTGAGGCGGAAGGATCGCCAGAGTCCAGCAGGTCGAGGCTGCAGTGGCCAGGCGCGGCCACTGCACTCCAGTCTGGGCAACAGAGTGAGACTCCAACTCAAAAACAAAACAACTGAGGCGCAAGGATCACCAGAGCCCAGCAGGTCGAGGCTGCGGTGGCCGGGAGCGGCCACTGCACTCCAGTCTGGGTGACAGAGTGAGACTCCAACTCAAAAAAAAAAAAAAACAAAAACCAAACCAAAACAAAAAAAAGTTGATTGTGAATTTCAAGACAGCAACAGCAGAGCGTTAACCCCCAAGCCTGGAGCCCTTCTAAGCACTGGGCATTGTAAAACATCTCACATGCCCTTGAAACCTGCCCTGGACTAGTTTATGGGGGATCTGCTCTCATAAATGAGGACTTACATAGTAACAAAGATTTAATTTCATTTTAATAAAATTATCACTTGGATTTTAGAGAGAGGTCTTCATTTAACAGGCAAAATTTGAAACTACTGAATTAAAAACGAGTGCCAACATTAAGAAATGGAGGTTTATTAAGCTAAAGAGAAATTATGTTGTAAAACACACTCAAAAATTTGGAAACATTATTAATTAGCATTCTTGGTAAGACTACTTTAAAAAATCCATGCAGATTATATTTAACTTTGGAATGTGCCTTTATATTCAAGTTTGAATGTGAATATATCTGATATTACAGGCAGTTATTTTAAATAAATAAAGCACATTGTAAAGATTTTAAACCACATGAGGCAGAAAGCTGCCTAATTTTTTCCCAGATCACTCTAGGCCAAGGCCAAGATCAGAAAGCTCCCCTCACTGATACAATGTTGTCCTGCTCACACCTCGCTGTGTTCCACAGTGTTAAATGAGAGTACTCATGAGAATTCATCTGAGTTAGCAACTGTCATCTTTTTTTTCCTTATAAATCTGATGCAACCTAAACAGCTACCATCTTTTAGGAAAAAATTAAATGTGAATCATTAGTAGTATTGCTTTGGATGAAATTATTTAATAAGCTCTTGATATGTTTTCCTATACATTTCCAGAAATAGCATAAAATATTAAGTATTTTTTTCAGTCTAAAGCCAACTTAAGTAGTAGGTGTAATATTTGACCCTGACATAGCAAGCAACACTTCATGCCATGGTATGAGGTAACATTCATCAAAAGGAGTAATTCTGTTCCAACATGGCACCCAGGTGGCCAACCTTATTTCAAAGATTCTGAAATGTTGAGAATAATATTGGAACTCCTCTTTGGAAACTGGTCTTAAAATCTTAAAAGTCCATGCTCAACTGCATGCCAAAAATTAGACTCCTTGGCTTCATTTTTTTTTTCAAATAAGACATTTTAATCTGCTTAATCCCAATTTGCATATCAGCAGGCTTGGTGGCTCAGCCTGTAATCCTGCGCTTTCGGAGGCTGAGGTGAGTGGATTGCCTGAGCCCGTGGGTTCAAGACCCGCCTGGGCAACTTGGCGAGACCTCATCTCTACAATAAATCAAAAAATCAGCTGGATGTGGTAGCGCATGCCTGTAATTCTGGCTACTCGGAAGGCTGAGGCGGAAGGATCGCCGGAGTCCAGCAGGTCGAGGCTGCAGTGACCAGGAGTGGCCACTGCACTCCAGTCTGGGTGACAGAGTGAGACTCCAACTCAAAAAAAAAAAAAAAAAAAGTAGCAGTACTACCTCATTATCATCTTATACTTTGAATTTCTGAAGTCTAAATATTCAGTACTAAAAGTTGTTTGCTTGATTTTTAACTAAACACCCTCACCAATTTTTCAGAATGTGCAGGGAGTTTCTTAAACCCAAAGCAGCTAAGCCCCAGCGAGAGTGAGTGTGTGAATGTGGGTGTGTGCATGTGTGTACGTGTGCATGCATGCACATTGGGGGCTAAGCCCCTGGTCGCTGGGGAAGCAAACATCACAAGAAAGGCGCTGACTTCACCAAAGTTCCTCAGTCTCATTTTTATGTTGCTTCTGCTCTGCTGGGTGTGGCTTGGGTTGTGAGGTCACCCAGGCTGGAACCTGATGAAAAGGGGACTAAGTGTGGGTCACTGAGCACAGGTCAAGGTAAGCATGTCAGGGCCGATGCTTGGTCTCCCTATTTAGCAAAACCAGATTTTCAAAGAACAAATTGTCCCCAGGGGTTGTAAACCAATAACTTCACAAAGACAGGATGCAGGGATAAGGTTGTGAATTGGCTACTATCGTGCATTTCCAGGAAAGTGGCTTGTGGTTACTTGGTTTTCTCACGTCCCACGTCTAGCAGGTTTGGAGCTTGCTTGCAGGTTGATTTTTAGAAAGGAATAATTTAAACTGTTTTTAGCCCCTCTCTGCCACAAACAGATTTCCAACAGACAGATGGGGTTGGTTTCTTTTTTTGGTTTGTTTTTTGTTTTTATTTTTGTTTTTTTGAGTTGGAGTCTCACTCCATTGCCCCGACTGGAGTGCAGTGGCACACTCCTGGCCACCGCAGCCTCAACCTGCTGGGCTCCGGCGATCCTTCCGCCTCAACCTTCCGAGTAGCCGGAACTACAGGCACGCGCTACCACACCCGGCTGATTTTTGATTTATTGTAGAGATGAGGTCTCGCCAACTGGCCCGGGCAGCTCTCAAACCCGTGGGCTCAGGCAATCCACTCACCTCGGCCTCCCAAAGCGCTGGGATTACAGGTTGAGCCACCAAGCCCGGCCAGGGTTGATTTCTATACTGTGTAAGGGGTACAAGGCCTTTCGACACAACACTGCAGTTGCAAAACCAGACTTCTGTGAAGAGATTGGGGCAGTGTGACCTGATGGTAGGCATCGCGCCTGTGGGGCCTTTTTCCAGATTGAGCAGAGAGTGTGCCTCATACTGAAAGCAAGGAACAGGCTAGGTGGAGGAAGAGGAGGGCCATGTCTCCAACAACCCATGTGCAGATGAGGTTACAGGATGGGACATGACTTTGGCTTGGAGCTAACAGTGTGATCAAATGCAAGGAGTGACGTGACAGCTGGAGACTGCCTTGAAAATTTGTGCCTATTGTGTTCTGGCTTGTGGGGCGTGGGCATGTGACTCTTAGCAGTGCACTGAATTATCTTTTTCTACAGAAAACAGAATTGTGAGCCCCGATCCTAGGCTGTTCATCTATTATGTATTTCCTTAAGACCAAAGTACAAACAGATTTCTGTCTGAGAGTCATTGTGTATGAGTCCTCAGTCTTCCTGATTTTCTCAAGTCTGGCTGAGAATGACAGGGTCTTTCTAAGTGCTTTGTGGGTCTCTGTGGGGAGATGCAGAAGGGCACTCTATGGGAATGAAATTCACATTAGACAAGAAGGCTTTGTTAAGAGTAAAGATGACTTTTAAGTTTGTTTTACATGATTAAAATCCAAGAGAGATATACAAGATCTTGAACAAAAGTTTTAGTTACCCCAGTTTTGGGCTGTACTAATCATTCCCAGGGAGGAAATGCACAGTGAAAAGGTTACCACTGCTTCACCCCTGTGATCCAGAAAAGGTCTAATTGGTATGAGCCTCTGGGGCCTCCTAGCGTGGGTGTTTGCTAGAACCCTTCTAAAATACCTCAGCCTATTTAATTGGAGAATTCACTGAAGAATTAAAAGACTCAGTAAAAGAGAGATTTGGTTTGTTCATGAAAGTAAGTAGCTTGTGAAATACTTTATTTTCCTGTGACTAAAAATCCCAGCTTGTAATTCCCAATAAGGATTGCTTGAAGCTATTCATTAGTACAAATTAAACCTGTTTCACCATGCTCATAGGAAAAAGGCAAAATATCTTCATTCACTAACCTAGGGCCATCCCTCTCTTTGAAGATAGCTCTGAGATTCATTCTGTAATGGAGACAAAGACTTATTTAACTATAGGGGTGGGGGCAGTAGGATACTGGGCCAGATGGGTGAGGAAGTGTAGGAGGAGCCATGAGGGACAATCTTAGTTGTTTCTGAAAAGGTCCAGAACTATTTAAAGGGCAATAAAATTTCTGTAAACAAATGACCCCGGCCAGGTGTCTGTAATCCCAGCTACTAGGAAGGCTGGAGTGGGAGGATCCCTTGAGTTCCAGACTAGCCCGGGCAAACATAGTGAGACCCTGTCTGTGAAAAAAATAAGCGACTCTTTCGAAGTCATGAGATGTCATTGCCTTCTCACAGAAGAAAAAGAAGGCAGGTATGGTGGGGAGGAGGGGGAGCTTCAAGAGGGAGGGAGTAGTTTTAGGAGGAAGGATGCAGAAACACATTTTGAAAGGGAAGTGAACAGTTTCATTTTCTGGCCTAAATACAGGAATTTTTTGTTTTTTTTGAGTTGGAGTCTCATTCTGTCACCCAGACTGGAGGGCAGTGGCCACTCCTGGCCACCGCAGCCTCAACCTGCTGGGCTCCGGCAATCCTTCCGCCTCAGCCTTCCAAGTAGCTGGAACTACAGGCGTGTGCTACCACACCCAGCTAATTTTTTGATTTATTGTAGAGACGAGGTCTCACCAAGTTGCCTGGGCGGGTCTAGAACCTGCAGGCTCAGGCAATCCTCTCGCCTCGGCCTCCCAAAGTGCCGGGATTACAGACTGAGCCACCGAACCCAGCCAATACAGGGATTTTTAGAAAATACACTTAAGAAACAACCCTAGTGCTTGGTAAGCTATTGAGTTGTTTGTTTGCTGTATTTATTGCATAGCCATTATAATAACTTAGTTGCTAAGAGTTTTAAGGTAGATCCAAGTAAGAAGATAGGAGTTGCTGTTATGCTACATTTTATTTTATTTTGAGTCGGAGTCTCACTCTGTCGCCCAGACTGGTGTGCAGTGACATGATCATAGCTCACCACAGCCTCAACCACCTGGCTCAAGTGATCCTTCTGTCTCAGTCTCCTGATTAGCCGGGACCATAGGCACACGCCACCGAGCCTAGCTAATTAAAAAAAAAATTTGTAGAGACTTGTTCTCAATATGTTGCTCAAGCTGGTCTTGAACTCATGGCCTCAAGCAATCCTCCTGCCTTGGCCTCCCATAGTACTAGGATTACAGGCATGAGTTATTCTGCCCAGTTTTAAGCTGTATTTTAGAGTCTCCAAATGAACCATTTCCACGGTCTTTTGTTTCACTTTGGGACAGATAACATTTTCTCAACGTTTAACACATTTTCTCACTAGTTGACATGTTGCTGATGGAACACTTCAGATTCCACTAAATGGCCGCAAAAACACCTACTGGATTGTTGCTGGCCTTTCCTGCGAGGATGACCCGGGCTTTGACCTTGTTCATATTGAAGTTCTTCAAGTAGGCCTCGTAGATTCTCTTGGCGAGAGATTTGAGATCTGCAGTTTCAGAATCCTCTATGTCATGTTCACATGTAAGAATTTCTGCTTTCAGTTTTGCTTTTTCAGATCTTGGCATTCGTCCAAAACGAATTGCTGGGGTTTGGGGGCAGACATGGAATAACAGAAAAAAGGCAGATGTGAGCAGCGGAGCAATGATTGAGGTGAAAGGGTCGGATGAAAAGTTCCCACCAGGAATTAAACTACAAACGAAAATGTAGAGGTGAATTAAAAATCCACTTCTCATTACAATACAACTTTCTACTATGGAGAGATGAAAATAAAACTCAAGCTCCATAAATTCTAGACTTTTTTAAAAAGATTAGAATAAAAGGTAACATCATCACTTATCTCATTAGGAGTGCACTGTCATTACATAATTGACCTTTAAGGTTAAGGACATGAACATGAGTTTTAGAATGAGTTTATACAATATCTTTCTCTTTTTCCAAAAGGTGGAGATGCAACCCTCGTGAATTACTTATTTGAATTTACCTTCATGTTGTAATTAGCACAATCTAAAATTAGAGGATGATTGAATATTAGGAAACTCATAATGTGGTAAACTGTTTGGAATGGCACATACATCACCTGGAGGAGAGGAACATTCTGTCATTTCAGCTATTTCTAGTCGGTTGTTATATTTTATACCAAAGTCTTACCACTTGAAGTTTCCGGCAATAAGTCCAATGCTCTGCTGCATCTCAGCTATTTGAGATTTTTATTTTTTTAGGCTATTCTGATTACAAAATATTTTAGGTGTTAAATGTTAGAGAACATTTATTCAAATGATAGTCCGTTGCAATCAAACAAGGCAGGTAAACTGAGGAACAGACTGGGAAGATGTGCAGGACTACCTTACCTACCGTTGTGTGACATCCCGACGGAAAGGCACTTGTGAAAACGACAATACTGGCACTTATTTCGATTCTTTTTCTGAATCTTGCAGCTACGGTCGCATTTGTCATACACCAGCTTTAGTCGAATAGTTCGCCGAAAGAAACCCTATGAGATTAACATATGGTGTATTAAAGAATGTGAATAACTAACAAATCAGTATACTTGCTTGAGTCACCTTTTTTGTTGTTCACTTATTGTCTCTTTTTCTTTTTCTTTAAAAAAAATTTTTTTATTTTCAAGATGTGGGGTACAATTCAGCGTTAGGTATACAAATGTTCATTATGCAGGAACCCTGTTGAGTTGTGCCCCCATTCCCTGACAGTTTCCCACTACTGCCAGTCCCCCCGACCCCCAAGAAATTTTCTTGCAAAAAACTCTGAACTTTTCAGAAGAATGCTAAGCAGGTTTGTATCTTCAAATTTAGAAATCAGTCTCAGGTTTTTTTTCCTCCAAAATTTCATTAAGGATCAGTTATATAAGTTATACTCTACATCAGCTAGTAGGAGAGGCCTCTAATCCTACAAGAATTATTTATCCAGTACAGGGGAAAATATATTTTCAAGGAATGCAATTCTCACTCTTTCTTAAATAGAAATTTTATGATTCTATATTATATTTTCACATAGCATATCATTTGGTGCCCCTGGGCTCTTTTGTAAAATAGAAGCCTATAGTAGTAAATGTCATGATGAAATAAAGTCAGGGATTATAAAAATTGTGAAAAAAAATTTTTTTTTTTTTTTTTTTTGAGTTGGAGTCTCACTCTGTCGCCCAGACTGGAGTGCAGTGGCCGCTCCCGGCCACTGCAGCCTCGACCTGCTGGGCTCCAGCAATCCTTCCGCCTCAGCCTTCCAAGTAACCGGAACTACAGGTGTGTGCTACCATACCCGGCTGATTTTTTGATTTATTGTAGAGATGAGGTCTTGCTGCCCAGGCAGTCTCGAACTCCCGGGCTCAGGCAATCAAAAAAAGCTTTTTTAATGAACTAAATTTAGAGAAACGGTTCTTCCAAAATTTAGAGAAACGGTCTGATATAATTAATTGGTATAAATCAAGAATTTTAAATTTAATCATTTTTAAATGAAACACAATAAAAATTTAAAGTAATTTTAGAATATCCTCATTCTGATTTGGAAAGACACAATTATAGTTTTCCAAACAGTTGCTTAGTTCTGCAAAGATGTATAGAAATGTAAACTTTCTCCCATTATGACATTTCCATATTTGTGACAAAAAAAAAACTTTCTGGAATTTTTGTTAAGAATATATTAAGTCCATCAAATATAAAAATATAAAAGGAAACCAGCTATTTTAAAATAATTTCCTTGCTTTATAAAAGTATCTTAAGCTGTATCCAGCAAGAAATAACTTTACTAGTTAGTCCATTTAGAAAAAAAAAAAACAATTAGTCAAGAGTAATTAAATCATGCCCCTCAGGAAAAGGTCAGTTTCCAAGTAAATTTTAAAGGTATGTGGCTAGAAAACTTGTGAAGGAGTTTATTTTTGTTTCGGGCTCTCTTTTCCTTTGCTTTTAAGTCATTCTTCCATATTTCTGACATGATAGGCTTGACTAGCCCACATGAGAAAGGACAGCACTTTCTTGGAGAAGGGCAGAGGAAGGTTGAAATCTTCACTTGATATCCTTATCCTGGTGTGTAAAATAGGATGGCTAAGGAATGAATGGGATCATAAGAGGGAGGGTGGGAAAAGAGAGTTCTAAATGTCAGGATGTTACGATGATGTCCCGGCTGTGTGTCCTCTTCTCCCTGTGCCTGGCTTGGGGCAGAAGGTCAGCATTTCAAAATTGTAGATTGTGAGCATGCCAGGAAAGGCAGTGGCATTTTCTAAGTTAATAAACACTTCCCGAATGCACCACGAAAGGGGATTCTGATTTTACATGAACATTCCAATGACTAGCTTTTCCACATATATGATGTGCAGAATGTGCCAGACTTAAAAGGATGTGCTACTTCAGGAGAACTTTGGGAAAGAATAGGAAGAACTCCTTCCTCTCATCACGCTGGCAAACACTGAAGGGCCAACGGTCCAGGTGGCAGCATACGGGACAATAAGGGATGGGCCGGACTTTATGCACTCCTGGCCCTGGGCCACATCTGTTTAGGAGCTGTCTAAGTTAGCATCAGGATACACACAAGGCACATGTAGCTTGGGTGGAGAGGCCCCGATATGCAGGAAGGAACTGCCAGAGATCAGGATGCAGCAGTGTAAGATGCTGCGTACTGTGGGCAAGCTGTGTCTCTGATAGCCAGTTCCCTCACTGGGAACATGAGAACACCTGCCCTACCTGGACTTCAGTGAGGGCCGAGAGATAAGAGGACAAACATCCTCTGTCTTGTATTCAAGAAGGGATCTTTCTTTCTTTCTTTTTTTGAGTCAGAGTCTTACTCTGTTGCCCAGGCTGGAGTGCAGTGGCATCACCACGGCTACCACAGCCTTGATCTCTTGGGTTCAGGCAATCCTTCTGCCTCAGCCTCCCAAGTAGCTGGGACTATAGGAACGTGCTACCATGCCCTGCTAATTCTTTTGATTTATTGTAGAGATGTGGTCTTGCCATGTTGCCCAGGCTGGTCTCAAACTTCTGGGCTCAGGCAATCCTTTCGCCTTGGCCTCCCTATGTGTCGGGATTACAGGCATGAGCCACTGCACACAGCCAGGTGAATTTTTTTGGGGGGACTTTCTGCAGCTTTCTTTAGTATGACAGACATTTTCACATAAGATAAAAGCAACCACAGTGGCCGATGGTGACAGCCACTTGCCCTCCTCTGCATCCACTCTACCTTGCAGCCTTCACATGCGTGAACTCCATAATGGTAGCCCGAGGCTTTGTCCCCGCAGATTCTACACTCAATGTTTAATACTCCGCTGGGGGACTCGTCCATGCTACCAGGAACCACAGGATAAGTAACCGAGGAGGGACTCGAAGCTGGTGAAAGGGTATCTAGGAAAAGAAGAGGAAGATGGATGAACAGTCAAGGTATCACTGTTGTATGTCTAAATTGGGCCTATGAGGTTGTGATTTAGCATATGAGGCACTTAGTGATGAGGCATAAACTAATCCGCAGGGTGCCCATCCTGAGCCGGGCACCTGCCTCTGAGTCACAGCCTCCTGTGCTCCTACAACTACCACATACTGCTGTCATGCTGGCAACCCTAAAGTTTGCATGCTATCACTCACTCCTGCTGAGCTGACCCTGGACTCTGGATCCACCCATGGGCCTTCTCACAGCTACCTCTTCCCCAAGCATGCTACCCCCACTACCACACTCAACGAGTGCTACACTGAACTTATTATCTTGTTTGCCTCCTTCCTTCCAGATCTTCTGCAATTATTAAGTCAGTAAAAGACACCAGAATAAAGTATAAAAATCCATGTGGGAAACACCAAATGTGTAATCTGTGAGAGGAAAAACAAGTTGGAGTTTGTAAGAACGAAAAACTTCTGCTCTACAAAAGATATCGCTAAGAAAATAAAAGCCACAGACTGGGAGAAAATATTTGCAAAACACATGTGGTAACAGATTTGTATCCAAAATGTACAAAGAAGTCTTAAAACAACAAAAGAGCTGAATGGACACTTCAGCAAATTAGTTATACAGATAGCAAGTAAGCACATGAAAAGAAGTCTGCATTACTGATGGGTAGGGAATTGTGAATTAAAAAAATGAGGTACCATCACACACCTATTAGAATGACTAATATCCAACAAACGGACAATACTAAATTCGGTGGGGATTAAAACAACAGGAATCCTTATCCATTGCTGGTGGGAATGCTATAAATGGGACAGCCACTTTGAAGACCAGTTGGCAACTCTGACGAAGTAAAACAGTCTTACTATATGACAGGAATCTCACTTTTAGGTATTTATCCAACTGAATTGAAAACATGGCCACACAAAAGCCTACACATGGATGTTTAAAGAAGCTTTATTCTTAATTGCCAAATGTAGGAAGCAACCAAGATGCCCTTCAGTAGGTGAGAGGATAAGCAAATTGTCATACATGCAGACAATGGAACATTATTCAGTGTAAAAACAAATAAGATCTCAAGCCATGGAAAGACATGGATGAGTGTTAGAGGCATATTGTTGGTGGAAGAAGCCAGTCTGAAAAGCCTACTTACTATATGATTCCAAATACATGGCACCCTAGAAAAGGCAAAACTATAGCGATGATAAAAAGATCAGCTACGATGGTAAAAAGATCAGGGCTGAATAGGTAAAGAACAGAGGTTTTGAGGTGGTGAAACTATTTGTATAAAATGTAATGCCGTGCACAATGACTCATGCCTGCAATCCCAGCATTTTGGGAGGCCAAGGCAGAAAGATTATTTGAGCCCAAGAGTTCGAGGCCAGCCTGGGCAACACAGTGAGACCTCATATCTACAAAAATAAAAATTAGCTGGGCATGGTGGCACACATCTGTAGTCCCTGATACTCAGAAGGCTAAGGAGGAAGGATCATCTGAACCCAGGAGTCCGAGGCTGCAGTGAACCATAATTTTTCCACTGCATTCCAGCCTGGGTAACAGAGTGAGAACACAACTCAAAAAACAAACAAGCAAACAAACAAAAAATAAAAAAAAAACCCACAGAACTTTATCAGTCAGAGTGAACCTAATGTGTGCATATAAAACAAAAATAATTTAGGAGGTTAGAAGATCCCAGCATCCAATGCAGACTGTGGCCAAACTATCCAACCCTGTTACAAATGTATCAAACAGCCTCACTGAAGGAGTTGGGAGGCGGGGAGGTGCTGCCCTAGGTCACTTTGGAAATGAATGAAGTCTGTAATACTAAGGGCAAAAGGATCCGCAAATAAGCTCTGTGCTCTAGTTGATAGTTATTTCCTACAGAGGCATGGGTTTACAATTCTAATACCACTCTACATGTATACTGGAAATGAACAATTAATTCAATGAATGGTAGATGGTGAAAACTAGGCTTATCACTGTTGCAGTATAAAATTACAGATAAACAGAAGGAGCAGGAGGCTAGAATGATCTATATGGTCATAGATGACAGTTGATAATATCAGTATGAGCTCATGTTTGACTTAATACAGAAGCCAGGTGCAATGGCTCACACCTGTAATCCCAGTGCTTTGGGAAACCAAGGCAAGAGAATGCACAAGACCAGGAGTTCAAGGCAGCCTTGGTAACATAATGGACCCCCATTTCTCCAAAAAATGTTTTAAAAATTAGCTGGGCATGCTGGCATGCTTATAGTCCTAGATACTTGGGAGGCTGAGGTGGGAAGATTGCTTGAGCTCAGGAGTTTGAGGCTGCAGTGAGCACTGATCATGCCACTGCCCTCCAGCTTGGGCAACAGAGTGAGATCTTGTATTTAAAAAATAGATAGATGAGAGAGGGAGGGAGAGAGGGAGAGAGGGAGAGAGGGAGAGAGAGAGAGAGAGAGAGAGAGAGAGAGAGAGAGAGAGAGAGACAGAGTGCTACATATAGAAATATATAGAGATATAGATTTATACACACACACCACACAGGTTAGTATGTACACATATATGTATTTGCTTTATCAGCAGAGAGAGCCTAAGAAAAAAGACATTTCAGAAACAACCTGAAATGATTAGAGTGAAGAATACCCAGGACTCATACAGAGCTAGATTTGTTCTGTTCTCACCTCTCATCATAGAAGACCTCTGAAGTCATGGGGCATCGGGTAAAGTATTCAAAACAGTTTTGTCTCAGCAATGAGGCAAAATTACCTCTAAAATAAATACTACAATAGTCTCATCTAACAAAGCTTAAAAACAAGATCTTAAAGGATCAAACATTTTCCAAGTAACTTTACTGCACCCAACAAAGCTCAGGAATATTTGCAGGAATACAAAAATATTCATCACCCAACAAGTTCACAATATATGACATCCAATGTTGAAAACTTACAAAACGGCCGGGCTCGGTGGTTCAGCCTATAATCCCAGTGCTTTGGGAGGCTGAGGTGAGTGGATTACCTGAGCCCGCGGGTTCGAGACCCTCCTGGGCAACTTGGTGAGACCTCATCTCTACAATAAATCAGAAAAATTAGCCGGGCATGGTAGCGCGCGCCTGTAGTTTTGGCTACTTGGAAGGCTGAGGCGGAAGGATTGCTGGAGCCCAGCAGGTTGAGGCTGCAGTGGCCGGGAACATGCCACTGCACTCCAGTCTGGGCGACAGAGTGAGACTCCAACTAAAACAACAACAACAAAAAAAAAACTTGCAAAACATTAAGAATTAGAAAAATATGACCCACGATGAGGAAAAAAAATGAATGGAAAGAGATTCAAAAATGACATAATAGATGATAGAAATTATAGCCAAGATACTTTTAAAAGTTGTTCTGACTGTATTCCAAATATTCAAGAAGCTAAAAGAAAGACTGGATATGTTAGGTAGAGATGGGAGTGAAAAAAGAACTAGCTGGGCGCAGTGGCTCATGCCTGCAATCCTAGCACTTTGTGAGGCAGAGGCAAGAGGATTGCCTGAGTCCAGGGGTTTGAGAACAACCTGGGCAACTTAGTGAGACCTTGTATCTACAATTAAAAAAAAAAAAAAACAGCTGGGTGTGGTGGTACACTCCTGTGGTTCCAGCTACTTGGAAGACTGAGGTGAAAGGATTACCTGAGCCCAGCAGGTTAAGGTCACGGTAGTCGTGAGCATGCCACTGCATTTCAGCCTGGGTGACAGAGTGAGACTCCTACTTAAAAAAAAAAAAAGAACAAAGAACCAAATCATGCTTCTAGTGATGAAAACTACAATATCCAATATGGAGAGTACACTGGATAGGATTAAGAGCAGATTGGACACTGCAGAAGAAAAAATTAGTAAACCTAAAGACATACCAATAGAAACCATTCAAAATGAAACACAAAGAGAAATATAAGAATGAAAAAAAAGATAAAACTTAGCATTAGTGAACTGTAGGACAACTTCAAGTGGCCTAATGTATGTATAATTGGAGTTTCCAAAGGAGTAGAGAGAGAAAACGGAAAAAAATTTGAAGAAATAATGGCTTAACCTGTTCTAAATGTGATGAAAACAATAAATCTGCTAGTCCCAGAACTCAATGAACTTCAAGCAAAAAGAAGCATAAAGAAAAAAACATCAGCTGGGTGCGGTGGCTCAAGCGTGTAATCCCAGCACTTTGGGGGGCCGAGGCGAGAGGATTACCTGAGCCCACAGGTTTGAGACCAGCCTGGGCAACATGGTGAGACCTTGTCTCTACAATTAAAAAATTTAGCCTCGCTTGGTAGCGCATGCCTGTAGTTCCAGCTACTTGGAAGGCTGAGGCGGAAGGATCGCTAGAACCCAGCAGGTTGACACTGGGGTAGCTGTGAGTGTGCTACTGCACTCCAGCCTGGGTGATGGAGTGAGACTCTGACTCAAAAAAAAAAAAAAGAAAAGAAAAGAAAAGAAAGAAAGAAAGAATGAAAAAGAAGAAAACATCAAATTGTTTAGAATAAGTGATAAGGAAAATAATTTAAAAGCAGCCAGATATATAAAAAAGATGAAAGACAACAAGTGGTTGGTAAGGATATGGAGAAAAAAGAACACTTGTACTGCTGATGGTATTGTAAATTAGAAGAGTCATTATGGAAAATTGTATGGAGGTTCCTCAAAAAACCAAAAATAGAATTACCACCTGATCCAGCAATCCTACTTTTGAATATATATCCAAAGGAATTAAAATCAATATATTGAAGAGCTATCTGTACTCCTATGTTCACTATAGTATTATTCACAGTATCCTGAATATGAAATCAACCTAAATGTCCACCAATGAACGGATAAAGAAAATGTGGTTTATATACAAAGTGGAATTCTTTTAAGCCTTTGCAAGGAAGGAAATTCATTTGCAACAACATGGATGAACCTGGAAAATATCATGCTAAGTAAAATAAACTAGGCACAGAAAGATAAATACCACATAATCTCACTTATATGTGAAATCTAAAAAAGTCAAACTTACTAGAGAGTAGAAAGGTGGTTACTAGGGGCTGAGAAGGCCAGGGGGGAATGGGAAGATGTTGGTCAAAGGGTGCAAAGTTTTAGCTAGAAAGGAGGAATAAGTTTTAATGATCTATGGCATAGTATGGTGACCATATTAAAAATAATACATTATATATTTCAAAATTGCTAAAGCAGTAGAGTTTAAAAGTCCTTACCACACACAAAAAATAATAAGTAGGTAAGGTGACAAATATGTTAATTATCTTGATATAATCATTCCATAATATAAACATATGTGAAAACATCACATTGTACCCCATACAATACAATTATTATCTGTTAATTAAAAATCAAAATTTTAAAAAGCAGCTAGACAAAGAGGTTACGTAACACATAAAGGAACAAAAATAAGGATGACACCACATTTCTTTTTGGAAATAACACAAGCCAGAAGACTATAGGCTAACATCTTTAAAGTACTGAAAGAAAAGCATCTGTTAAGGTAGAATTACATATTTTCAAGAATGGGGGGGTCATATGAAGACTTTTTCAGACATACAAAAGCTGGCAATTCATAACCAGCAGACCCACATTACAAGTCATGTCACAAGAAATGTATGTGTTAGGCAGAAGGAAAATGATAATACATGGAAATATGGATTGACACAAAGGAATAAAGAGCACTGGAAAAGGCAACTGTGTGGGTAAATGTAAAAAATTATTTTCTTGTGTCCCAGTGATTTTCCTTCATTGATGATAGATGCCCCAGTGAGAATTTAAGTGTTTTTAAAAGATAACTGGCTGCCGGGCTCGGTGGCTCAGCCTGTAATCCTGCGCCTTTGTGAGGCTGAGGTGAGTGGATTGCCTGAGTCCGCGGGTTCGAGACACGCCTGGGCAGCGAGACCTCATCTCTACAATAAATCAAAAAATCAGCTGGGCGTGGTAGCGCATGCCTGTAATTCGGCTACTTGGAAGGCTGAGGCGGAAGGATCGCCGGAGCTCAGCAGGCGAGGCTGCGGTGGCCAGGAGCGGCCACTGCACTCCAGTCTGGGCAACCGAGTGAGACTCCAATTAAAAAAAAAAAAAAAAAGATAACTGGCTATTTAAAGTAAAACAGCAATATGTTGTGATATTTATAACATGGGTAGAAATAAAATTATAAGAAACAAAATCAAAATGCATCGGGAAAACTGAAGTATACTGTTATAAGGCTTTTATAATTATAAAATAGCATAATATCACTTGAAGATAGACAGGAATAGTTGAAGACATATACTACAAACCCTAAAGCAACCACTAAAATAACACAAGAAGGAGTTACAGATAATAAGTCAACAAAGGAGCTACAATGAAATTTTAAAAACTACTCAATCCCAGAGAAGGCATAAAAAGAGCAAAAAGGGAACAAAATATAGATGCAGCAAAAAACAACAAACTACAAGATAATATGTCTAATCAAACCATAATATAAAGATACAAATAAAAGAAAAAGAATGAAAAAAGATATGCTGCATTAAAACTAATCAAAAGAAAGTTGCAGTAGCTGCATTAGTATCAAAGTAGTATTCAGAACAAAGAATTTTACCTGGAATGAGGAGGTCATTTATAATAATAAAAGGGTCAATTCATCAAGAGGACATAACAATCCCAAATGTTTATGCACTTAATAACAGAGTTTTGGGGCAACCCCTCTGGATCCTCCCTCCCATTGTGGGAGGTTTTCTGTCCTATCAATAAATCCTGCTTTCTCAATAATAATAATAATAATGGAGTTTCAAAATATACTAAGTAAAAACTGGTAGAACTAAAAGGAGAAACAGACAAATCTATAATTATAATTTGAAATTTCAACCCCCCTCTCTCAATAACTGATGTAACAAGTTGATAGAAAATCGGTAAGAATATGGAAGACTTGAACAATACTAATAACTAACTTGATCTAATTGATATTTACAGAATACTTCACCTAGCAACTGCAGAATACATATCCTCCTTAAGTGTACATGGAACACTTTTTACCGAGATGGACCACATTCTGCAGCATATATAGCTCTTAATAAATTCAGAAGGATTCAAGTCATACAAAGTACTTTCTCTGACCACAATGAAACTAAATTAGAAATTAATAACAGAAATATACCTAAAAACTCTCAAATATTTCAAAAGTCAAGAATAAACCTTAAATAACCCATGGATTCAAGAAGAAATAAAAAAGGAAGTTAGAAAATATTTTGCATGGAATGCAAATGAGAACACAACATTCCATAATTTATGACATAACACTAAAGGAGCACTTAAATGGAAATTTATAGCACTAAATACCAATATTAGAAGAGAAGAAAGGTCTCAAATCAATGACAACTTAAGAAACTAGGAAAAGGAGAGCAAATTAGATACAACATAAGCAGAAGAAAGGAAATAATAAAGATTACAGAGGAACTAAATGATACAGAAAACGAAAAAGCAATGTAGAACAAATAATAAAACAAAAGTCTAGTTCTTTGGGAAAATCAATAAAATTCATAAGCATCTAGCCTGACTGATCAGAAAAAAAGAGAGAGAAGATGTAAGTTATAGGTTAGAAATGAAAGAGGTGATATCATTATAGATACTACAGATATTAGGAGAATAATAAAAATTAACAACTTCATGCCAATAAATTCAACAACTTAGATGAAATAAATATTCCTTAAAAGACATAAATTACCAAAGTCTATTCAAGAGAGAGAAACTGAATAGCCATATATCTATTTAAAAAATTGAATATGGAGTTAAAAGACCCTTCTATAAAGAAGACTTCAGACCCAGATGGCTTCATCTGTAAACTCAATTAAGCATTTAAGGGAGAACAAATATCAGATCTACAGAAATACTTCCAGAAAACTGAAGGGGAGGAAATATAGGTTGACCATCCCTACTCTAAAAATCCCAAATCCAAAATGCTCTAAAATCTGAAACTTTTTGAATGCTGACATGATGCCACAACTGAAAAATTCCACATCTGACCTAATCTGACAGTGTGCAACAAAATGCACAAAATTATTTAAAATATTATATAAAATTACCCTCAGGCTATGTGTATAAGATGTACATAAAATATAAATTAATTCTTTTGTTTGTGTATTTAGATTTGGGTTCTATCCCCAAGATATCGCTTTGTATATATGGAAATATTACAAAACCTGAAAACATCTGAAATCCAAAACACTTCTAGTCCCAAGCATTTTGGATTAGGGCTGCTCAACCGGTAGTTCCTAGCTCATTCTACAGGGCAAAAAATTTATCTGATGCCAAAACCAGACAAAGATATTACAAGAAAAGGAAACTACAATCAATTTCTCTCAGGAACATAGATGCAAAAATTCTTAACAAAATTTTAGCAAGTGAAGTCCAATAATATAACTGGATAGGCTGGGCGTGGTGGCTCATGCCTATAATCCCAGCACTTTGGGAAACCGAGGTAGGAGGAGTTACTTGAGTCCAAGAGTTCAAGACCAGTCTAGGTAGCATAGTGAGACTTCGTCTCTGCAGAAAATAAAACAATTAGCCAGACGTGGTGGCATGTGTCTATAGTCCCACTATTTGGGAGGCTGAGGCAGAAAGATTGTCTGAGTCCAGGAGGTTAAGGCTGTGGTGAACCTTGATCATGCCACTGCACTCCAGTCTGGGTGACAGAGTGAGACTCTAACCCCTCCCTTCCAAAAAAGAGGGTAATGCAATATGATCAAGAAGGATCTATCCTAGGAATGCAAGATTGGCTTAACCTTTGAGACTCAAACGATGTTATTCGCCATATTAACAAATAAAAAGAACCATTTGATCATCTTACTAGCTGCAGAAAAAGTATCTTACCAAATCCAACATCAATTCTTGATAAAAACGCATAGCAAACTAGAAATAGGAAAGAACTTTTTCAACTTAATAAAGGGAACCTAAGAAAAACTGTAGCTAAAACTGTTTCATTGGTTTGCTAGACCCTGAAGCTAGGTGGCATAAACTTTTCAAGCCTTACCTGTGTCATAACTTTCAGATGAGTTAGGAATATATTTTAGGTTACAGTTTTTGACAATGACCTAAAAGATATTCGTCTTAGAAAAGGAACCTTGAATTAATTGGATAGAGGATTGTGATTTTGAATCTCTCTGCTTTGAGAGCAGAGCAAAGGCCCTGGTGTGAGCTTGATTTTCTGGGGAAGGCAGGAGGGAATCTGAACATTCCTCCGATCCACTGCTGGGAAGGAACTTTCCAGAGGTCTTACAACTGCACACCTACCCAACCCACCCAAACTCTTTATTTCAGAACAACCTCTAGTGTATCTGACCTAAAGAAAAAAGCATATCTTTTAACTCTTTCATTATAAAATGAACTATATTTTTCCCCCTGGGGACAGGGAGCGGGGCGGGGAGGCTGACTTCCTTAAAAAAAAAAAAAAAAAAAAAGAAAGAAAGAAAGAAAAGATAAAGGAAAACAAACAAAACCAGATAAACCTTTTCAGATCCATAGAGAAAAAAATAATAATTTTCTGATAAATATTACCAATAGTCAATATAAGAAAACAATTAACCAGCATGGGTTGTATCTATGATGGGGTGAAGGAAGGACTCATTTTGACCCTGGGTTTTGACCCTGGTTCTCTTGGGCTTGTGATCTCCAGCATGTTACGATGTCCTGGGGCCTGCCTCCTTTCCTCATATGTTAAATAAACATAGCAATAAACTGGAGAGCACAGGTGGCTTGCATGGTGCCCAGAAGCTGATGCCATCAGTGTCATGGTCACTAACCAAGGTCTTCTGCAAGGCGACGTATTCAGCCTCCTTGAGGCAGCACCTGACCTGAAGACTTACCTGCCCCCCTCCAACCTTTCTGCTATCCCTCCCTCACTACTCTGGAAGCTGCCATCACCCCGCACCCTTGCTGCTTCTTCCAAATCTCATCCTTTGTGTAATATGTCATGCGAAAAGGAGTCAAAACTGAACCATTTGTAAAGGTCTGTTGGAGTCACTACAAAGGTTGCTCCATCACAAAAGCTCCCCCTGAGTCTTTAGTGTCTTACTTGCATTGCACAATTCCTGATTTACTAAGTTGAGGATGCTGCTGCCTTTTACAAGGCTTGTTCATGCTAAGGTGCAAAGAACAGAGCCTTAGAGCCAGCTGCAAGGGGCAATCCAGTCTTGACACCATCTCCTTCTAACTGTATGTGTGAACCTGGGCAAGTTACTTACTTTCTCTGAGTTTATTTCTGTACAGTCACCTGCCACATGATGGAATTTTGGCCAACAACAGACTGCACATCTGACTGTGATTCCATAAGATTATACCATGTTTTCACTGTATCTTTCCTCTGTTAAATAGGTTTAGATACACACATACTTCCCATTGTGTTACAGTTGCCTCCAGTATTCAGTACAGTAACATGCTGTATAGGTTTGTAGCCTAGGAGCAATAGGCTATACCATACAGCCTAGGTGTGTAGTTGGCTATGTCATCTAGGTGTAAGTGCGCTCTGTGATGTTCACACCACGACCAACTTGCTTAATGATGCATTTTTCAGAAAGTATACCTGCCATTAAGTGACACATGACTGTAATACCCACATACACACCACCCAGATTTATCATATTGCTTCTTATTGCTTCAGTCTAGAGAGACTTACAGTCCCCATGAATCTCCTTCCCGATCCCACCTCCCTCTCTCTCAGGAGGTGACTGAGACCTTAAAGCTGAAATATACTTTGCAATGTGTGCATCTGTATCCACTGATGAGATACTGCATTGTTTAGTGTTTAAGATTTTATACAAATTGAATTGCACTGACTATATCCTTAAGCTCGTTTATTTTCATGCAACATTGTTTTTAGATGGATTCATGTTGACACCTGTAGAACTAGTTCATTCTTTTAAATTACTATCAAGTATTTCACTGTATGAAGTCATCACAACTGACCCATTTCCTTTATATGTTCAGCTTTTTTCCTATTCTTCACTATAGCAAATAGCGAGTCAATGCAGACCCTTGTACGATCTCCTGTTAAATAATGTCTACCTGTCCCCAAAGGACTTGCTGCATTTTAGGGTCTGTGCACTTTCAACTGTTTTCCATAACTGAATTTCAAGCATTGTTTGACTCATGTATAACTTTTTAAAGAAGGCATTCTATGAGGGGCATTTTAAAAGCTTCTGTGTCCCAGTGGCACTGAACGTGATGCTTGACCATGTCTGAAGATGTCTTTGCAAAAAGGTGAGACTCATTTTCTGGCTAAAGAGAACAATTTTCTCTGAGGAAAAAAAAATTTTTTTCTAAATAAAACTTTCTAGGAAATAGCACACTTACCTGTGATAACAGATCCATCTGATCCAGGACCACTGCCTAAATATGGGTATTCTGTGAAACTAAAGCTTCCGGAACTGTCCTCACCAATGGATTGAGAAATCTCTTGGATGTTTCCCATTTCTTGCAGGAATTCTTCAGATAATGGGCTTTCCAGATCATCAGCCTCGAGTGGGGAGAGGGGGCAAATTGGGCTTTCTGTGTCCACCATCTTGACTAGATGGTGCTGGTCACGCAACTGAGCTCCAGTCTACAGGAAGGAAAGAGAATAATCAGTTGAACTGATATATAAGAACTTTTTTTCGTAACTGAAACATCATTTATCATTGAGGATATACCTGAATTCATAATCTAAACAATAACACTGATGAGCCTCTTCTCTAGGTTTGACTCTTGATAAGCACTTAAGAAAATGAAAACAATCTTTAAACAACAAAATGTTGAAGGACCCAGAGTCTATCAAGCTGGGATTCATTCATTTGTTCCTGGTTACACACTCTGTGCTGAGCTCAATCCACTGTATTTGAGGTACTGGGGATACAGCAGTAGACAAAAACGAAGTCCCTGCTGTCATGGAGCACCTAATAGGGACAGAGATGGTGAACAAACACACACATGTCTGGAAGGTCTGGAAGTGGGAAGACAACGCAGGTCAGAATGGATGGGGAATAGATATCACTTTATACAGGAAAGCTAGGGAAGACTTCACTGACTGGGGGCAGGAATGACCTCGGGGAATGAGGGAGTGAGCTGTGTAGATGTCTTGGGGGAGAATGTCCCAGCAAAGAGAACTCCAGGTGCAAAGTCCCCAGGACTGAAACCTGCTGGCACATTCTAGGAACAAGGAGCCAGCGTGGCTTGGGCTGAGGGGTGTGGGGAGCAGGGGACCAAGCAGTCAGCATGAGTGTTGGGTACGACATTCACTCTCATACATTCTCCTTGTACCTATGAAGGCAACTCATGTAGGTGGTCCTTAGAAATGATTATACAGAAGCAAATACTTAGTGGAGTTAAAAAAAAAAATCTAAGTAGGTAAGTCCCAGACAATGCTAGACTATTTCAACTAGCAAGCGAAAGACATTCTCCACATGGGCACAATGACAAAATAGTGGTTCCTCCTGTGTTAGTCTATACCATGCTCTTTGTCAAACACCTTAAACCACTTCCTGTCACCTCCAAACTAAAGCCACATCTCCTCAGCACCCACTCTGGGCCCTTTGGATCAGGTGTCCCACCTGATGAAGCACTCATCACTGTCCCTCTATGCCCCCAGGAATCCAGCGGCACTGAGTACCGCTATTTCACGACTTCATGCCGGTGCCTTTGCCCAGTGCACCTGCCTGAACCGCCCTGTCCCTCACTGCCTTCTTGAGGCTCAGCTCCAGGCCCACCTCCCTGAGCTCGGCTGAGTCTCCAATCACTCAACGAGGCTGACAGGTGACACTAAGCTTCCAGAACTGTTTTCCCATTTGGAAATGTTAAGCTTTCCTAGGGTTTAGAAGACTTTCTTTCTCTACATTCTATTAGTGTAAACCAAATTGTGAATCCATGTAGTTTTTCTATCAGATTTTATCCTGTGTTGTGTCTGAAGGAAGATTTCTTCAAATGACAAGCAAGACAGTGGAGGTAAGCATTACTTAAGATATTTTTCACTATGAAAAAAGAAAGCTCAAAAGCTGCAGTCACTAACTCTATTAACCATGAAGCTTATCCTAATAAAAACTGGGTAGTTGGCCAGGTACAGTGGCTCACACCTGTAATCCCAGCACTTTGGGAGGCCGAAGCAGGAGGATTGTTTGAGCCCAGGAGTTTAAGGCCAGCCTGAGCAACATAACAAGACCTTGCCTCTGCAAAAAAATAAAAAATTAACTAGGCATGGTGGTATGCAACTGTAATCCCAGCTACTCGGGAGGCTGAGGTGGAAGGATTGCCTGAGCCCAGGAGGTTAAAGCTGTGGTGAGCCGTGATTGTGCCACTACACTCCAGCCTGGGCAACAGAGTGAGAACTTGGAAAAATAAAATAAATAAATACATAAATAAAAATAAAAAACCAAAAAACTGGGCAGAGGCTCTGTGATGGGTGGGGCTGTGGCCACCTCCTTTTGAGCTCTTATCATATTGTCAGCATTGCAATGAAAAAGCATGTGGACAGTAGCCTTTTATTCTTGCAAATATTCTTCCTTCTAGTTTGGAGCACCAGACTAATATCACAATGTTAGTTTCCTTGTCATTACAGTCAGGGAGTTAAAAAGTTTTGAAATCATATCAATTTACTTTTTAGTTGCTTTTAAAAAATACCTGCGAGGTATTGAGAGAAACATTGGTCTTGCCACTAAGAGCTAAATAAGATAAAATTCTCGTATAGAGTGAAGCAATACTGTCCTGAACTCTGGCCAGAGGGATTGGGTCTGTGCGGATCATTGAATACACCGGTCCTTTCTTGCTTCCAACAAGAGCAGATAACAGACAGTTCTCTTTGAACATGTCCCTTGGATAGAGAGCAAAGGCCAAGTGGCCACCCTCCCCAACCTGCATGCCCAGGTGATGGCATCACTGCCGTGGAATGCTGTAGCTTCTGCTTAGGAGCAAAAATATCCCAGGGCAGTGCCCACTGCTTTGTCTGATGCCCACAAAACACGCCATTGCCTGGCTCATCCAGAAGACAGTTCCAGGTCAGCAGCTCCTGTGTCCTAGGCCAGAAATGCTCTGGAGGGATTCAATCTGGTCCAGGAGGCAAGACCATGCAATAGTGCTTAATTAGGTCTTCAGTTTCATAGCACAGATAGAGTCTCACATAGGTTGAGGCTTGAGGGAAAGGTGAATGCAGCGTTGAGAAAAGGCAGAGTTTCCATCCCTATTTCTGTGATGATGTAAAGTTTGGGGTAATCCCTCATTTGTTCCTTATCTGACAACCTTTACGTTTCTCAAGTACATTCCATTTTAAATGGAAGTTTACGTTCCATTTAAAAATTTCCCATTCAATTTAAATATTAGTGCTGCATCTTACATATAACAAACTCCAACTATTGAAATCCTGTTTTTAGGTCTGATTGAACATTTATGAATCAAAATATTCCTTTGAGAACTCTGAAGCAGAGTATATGAAAACTATAGAACATTAAAGAAAGAAATAGAATAAAAAAGAAGAAATAGACATTGAATTCTATTACTGTTTTATGTTACCTAAACATAGGGCAGGTAGAAACGCTGGAAAAATTTTAACATTTAACTGATAACCTTTACCACTAAGGTATTTTCTGTATCACCAACTCTTAGATACATAACTGTTTGGAAGACTGGGCTAAAATTAGTTGTGTATGGCGTAATAAGTTTTTACTTTCTGAGTTCTCACGGCATCTTGGACCCAATTCTGGTGTTGCCCTGATTACTCGTGGTGTTGTAACTTCTTATGTGTCTGTCTCTCCTACTAGACCAGGCACGTCCAACCCATGGCCCGTGGGCCACATGTGACTCAGGACAGCTAGTGATGTGGCCCCACAAAATCTTTTAACACCATGTGCTTTTTAGTGTTTATTTTCTTCATGACCCCATGTGTAGTTCCATTTTTTTTTTTTTTTGAGTTGGAGTCTCACTCCATCGCCCAGGCTGGAGTGCAGTGGCATACTCACAGCCACCCCAGCGTCGACTTGCTAGGCTCTGGCAATCCTTCCGCCTCAGCCTTCCAAGTAGCCGGAACTACAGGTGCATGCTACCATGCCCAGCTAATTTTTGATTTATTGTAGAGACGAGGTTTCGCCAAGTTGCCTGGGCTGGTCTCGAACCCACAGGCTCAGGCAATCCACTCGCCTCAGCCTCCCAAAGTGCTAGGATTACAGGCTGAGCCACCGAGCCCAGCCTAGTTCCATTTTTGAAGTTCCAAAGCAATACTGTAATGAAACATAAATTATGGCAAACTTAAGGTATGGAAAATAACACATTTTGTTACATTGGCTAAACTCAGTCCTGTGAACTGCCAAAAATATACAGCTTTGCTTTCTGTCTTAACACAGGAGTTTACAAGATTTCTGGCAAAATAATTACTATTTTCCTATATTTGCTATACCATTTTCAGTTGACATTAATATTTTACCTGCAAATTTTCCAGTGGAATGCAGAGTTGCAGTCAGACATTCAACTGAAAGAAAAATTTGACCATGTCTCTTTATTGGACTTTTATAAGACCTATCTTCCTAGAGAAAAATATCACTTCTTCACAATCATGCCTTATTCATAGCATCACTTTTTGGCAGTGCATACCTTTGTGAGCAGCTGTTTTCAATAAAGAAGCACACGAAGAGCAAAATCTGAACAGATATTTCTGACAAGCACCTCGAGCACTCACTAAGAATTGCAACCACTTTCATCAAACCAGATATTGATAGATTAGTTTTACAAAAAATAAGGTCAACATGCTGAAGATTAAAATAGACCCCCACCGATCACCATACACAAAAGTCAAGTCTAAATGGATCAAAGACCTAAACGTGAAACCTCAAACTATAAGAACCTTAGAAAATGCAGGAGACACCCTTATGGAAATTGGAACTGGCAACCAATTCCTGGTCAAAACTCCAAATGACTATGCCATAAGAGATAAGATAGACAAGTGGGACTTCATCAGACTGACAAGCTTCTGCAAAGCCAAAGAAACCATCAAGAGAGCAGGGAGACAGTCCACAGACTGGGGAAAAAATATTTTCCAACTGTATGTCTGACAAAGGCCTAACCTCTAGGATCTACAAGGAACTCAAATGTGCCTAAAAGAAAAAAAACAGCCTCATTACAAAGTAGGCAAAAGATATATATCGATATTTCTCAGAAGAAGATATACGAGCAGCCAACAGATACATGAAAAAATGCTCAGCCTCACTAGTCATCAAAGAAATGCAAATTAAGCCAGGCTCGGTGGCTCAGCCTGTAATCCCGCGCCTTTGGGAGGCTGAGGTGAGTAGATTGCCTGAGCCCGCGGGTTCGAGACCCACATGGGCAGCAAGACCTCATCTGTACAATAAATCAAAAAAGTCAGCCGGGCGTGGTAGCGCATGCCTGTAATTCCGGCTACTTGGAAGGCTGAGGTGGAAGGATTGCCGGAGCCCAGCAGGTCGAGGTTGCGGTGGCCGGAAGCGGCTACTGCACTCCAGTCTGGGCGACAGAGTGAGACTCCAACTCAAAAAAAAAAAAAAAAAAAAAAAGCAAATTAAAACTACATGGAGATACCACCTAACTCCAGTCAGGATGGCCATCAACAATAGCTCAAAAAACAACAGATGCTGGAGAGGATGTGGCGAAAAGGGAACAATTCTACACTGTTGGTGGGAGTGTAAACTAGTACAGCCTCTGTGGAAAACAGTGTGGCAATTCCTAAAAGATCTAAAAATTGACCTTCCATACGACCCTGCAATTGCCCTACTGTGGATATACCTGGAGGAACTCAAATCACTCTATGAAACAGATACCTGCACACGTATGTTTATTGCAGCATTGTTCACAATAGCAAGAATGTGGAACCAACTATGCTGCCCATTGAAAGAGGATCGGATAAACAAATATGGTACATATACAGGAAGGAATATTACGCAGCCATATAAAAGGACAAAATCATGAACTTCACGGCAACCTGGATGGACTTTGAGTCTATGATACTGAGCGATCTATCACAGAAACAAAGAACTGAGTATCACATGTTCTCATTCATAAGCAGACCTTGAACAATTATCGTAATACTATAAGAAAAGGATTGGCAATAGCGGGAAACTGCCGGGAGGGGAGAGGGAGGCAGTATTGGCAGTAGTGGGAATCTGTCATGGGAGGGGGGCACACCTCATCAACAAGAGTATAATGAACATTTGTATACATAACCCTGAATTGTACCCCACAGCTTTAGAACAAAAAAATTAAAAGTTAAGAAAAATACAAAAGTAAGGTCAAATTTCCCACTAGTTTTATGTTGTTCTCATTTTTCTAAACTTTATAATAAAAATATTTAAAAATAAAAGAAGTCTAATCTGGGCTCAGTGGATCAGCCTATAATCCTGCGCCTTTGGGAGGCTGAGGTGAGTGGATTGCCTGAGCCCGCGGGTTCGAGACCTGCCTGGGCAGCGAGACCTCATCTCTACAATAAATCAAAAAATCAGCCGGGTGTGGTAGCGCATGCCTGTAATTCCGGCTACTTGGAAGGCTGAGGCGGAAGGATCACCGGAGCCCAGCAGGTTGAGGCTGCGGTGGCCGGGAGTGGCCACTGCACTCCAGTCTGGGTGACAGTGTGAGACTCCAACTCAAAAATAAATAAATAAATAAATAAAAATAAAAGAAGTCTTATTATGACTATATACTAACAATAGTATATAATTTATGTACAGCCCAAGACAATTCCGCTTTACTTGATGTGGCCCAGGGAAGCCAAAAGGCAGGACACCCCTGCACTAGACTGTATGCTTCATGAGACTAGGGAGCGTATTTACCTATCTGCATCCATACTTCTAGCACAATATCTGCATCCATACTTCTAGCACAATCCCTGCTACGTAGCAGGTATACGATATCTGTTTCTAACACTCAGCACAGAAGGAACATTCATGATTTCCTTACTCCAGGAGTAACCAGGTGATGTCTGTGAGAATTTCCCCTGGCTCTGTATCAGTAGCCATAGCCTGCTGTCACCCAGAGGGCAAAGTGGCACACACAATGTGTCCAAAGACAACAAAAATATAATGAGTATCTAGAACAGAAGTCAAAGGGAGTCTGTGTTGGAAAAATGATCAGAAATTGGCAGAGTGAATTATAATCATCGTAGGATCAGGAAAACAAAGCCTGCAAGAGGAAAAAAAATCTAACAATAAAAGGGAGAGACAGATGATCAGTTTGACTCTCTCCCTTAGAAGCAACAGATGAAGAACTTGTTCTCTGATGGAATCAAGTACTTTGTAGTGAGAATAAAGAAGTTTCAACATTTGATTAGAATACATAAAGATGAAGGGGAAATCCCTCCCCAAGGCTCCCCGAGGGCAACTGTCCTGTCTTACCCACTTAGGTCACCCTACATGACTCTTGGAGCTTCTTGGACCTAGAAGGTCCTTTGTATGTATTTTCTGAAATTATATATTTAGTAGCAGTTAGCATGATACTGTCCCAACCATCAAAACATCTTTGTATGCTATGTGACCAGATACTCGAGACAAAGAACAAATAGCAGTGGCTTGAGTAGTCACACTCAGAACTTATATATTGACACAAGTGTCCAGAGAGGTCATCACAAACATCAGATGTCTACTTTTCTACTGCTTATCCGTCTGTGTAACCTGCCCTAATTTAACATATTATAAAGATCCCTCAGAAGACCACTTAGTATGCTTAAGAATGCCACCCTGCAGAAATCTATTTATATCTTCCTTTGCTAAATTAAGTCTGATAAGACTTAATGGAGTGGTTTAAAGGTACAGAATGGATGTCTTCTCAAAGAAGCAACACTGATGTGGCAGACGATGACGAGATGATGATTTCTCTCTTTCTCACCAATTCTAAATCACTACTTTGTCAGATTCTTTATATTTTTTAGACATTATATTTAATGTTTAGAGGTCTTCTAGCTCAATTTGTTGGTCTAAGATTTAAACTAACATTTCAGAATAAACAAACAATAAAAAAGCTAAAAAGCCCTCTGTCCCTTTACCTAACATCAGGAGTTCACTGAAATAGATTAATCATTACCACCTGCATAATGATTAACATGCTAGCAAAGTAAGTATAGAAGTATAGAAAATGCCTGTGGAAAAACACTTAAAACAGAAAAAAAAAAAAAAAAAGGACCAGAATATAACAGTGGGTAAGAAACAGGGACTCTGCATTTTAATGAATTTACTCAAATGCATTATAAATAGTTTGCATATCACCTAGGCTTACTTAGACATCCAGATCTTACCCAACAATGCCTAAGGCATTACACTTAAAATTTGGTAATCATAAGAATTTGGCACATAAGAAGGAGTGACAAGCCCAATGTGGCACAAGACTAGCAGTGAGCCCCTCTATCTTTTGTCTTTAAAGGTGCAAAAAGAATGTTCCCAACCACTTCCAAGAAAAACTCCCTCTGGGCTTTATATAAAGTTCACACATGATGATAGTATTTATCACTGTATTTCAAACCCAGAGTCTCTTCATAATTTTCTGTAAGTTTTTAGTTATTGTTTTTCAATATAATTTTCCCTTGGTGGAGGTTGATATCAAAATAATGAAAGAAAAGCTGCAAGTTTGGACACAATTTATGTTTGGACACAATTTGTGTCCCCTGCAATCACATTTGAGTAAGCTGAAAAAGCTGCCATAAGAACCCAAAGTCAGTTGACATGAAATGTATATTTACCACTCAAAAGCTCTGATTAATAGAAGATGGATACAGGACAGAACACAGACCAAGGGGACATTGCCAGACATTAGGGAAGCATCAGTGGCCTGGCCTGTTATAAAACTGAATGTGGTGCACAATTAATGATGACATTTCGGAATGAGGAAGGTCTACTATCTTTTGGCAGAATACATTACATGACAGGCAGACTTGATAAGTCTGAACCTCAAATTTCATGGAACATACGAGCATTCACTCAAGCTAATGACTGTGCTTAATGCTGGAGACCACAGACAGGCAATCGCAGCCTTGAGGGGACCCACAGCCCCAGGGAATTGGGCAGGGCAGGGTTGTGTGGGACAAGGAGGAAAATAGTATTTTTTGAGCAGCCCTGTTAGGCCAGGTCCTGAACAAGTTACATGTGCTTTTTCTTTAACTTTCCCAATACCAGGGCAGAGTAGGTTATAGTGGTCCTGTACACAGAAGAGAAAAAGCAGAGGTTAGAAAATATTTTGATATCAACATCTGATATCAAAATATGTTACATGGGGAATCTGGAGGGTCAGGGAGTCTTCACAAGGGAAGACGAATCCTAAAAGGAAGCTAGATATCCTGTAGGAGTAAGGGGCATTTCAAAGAAAAGGGAACAGCACGTCTGCATGTAAGACCTAAAACATCATTGAATAAGTGGTTGAGCACGGCTAGATAACCCACTCCCAGAGTTGTATCAGTTACATGTTACTGTGTAACAACCCTAAAATGGTTTATAGCTACAACCACTTTATTTGCTCATGATTCTGTGGGTCAGCAGATAGGGCTGAGCTCAGCTGGGTGGGTGTTCTGCTAGCTTGGTCTGGGATAATTCACATAGCTGCAGTCATTTGGTGGCTCAACCATGGCTGGCTGGCTCAAGATAGCCTCAGTCACTTGCCTGGTGGCTGGTGCTGGCTGTTGGCTGGGCATTTCTCACCACAGTCTTTCATCCACACAGAGGTTAGACCAGGCTTCTCAGAGGGCAGCAGCATTCCAAGAGTTAAGAAACTGCAAAGTCTCTCAAGTTAAGCCTCACTTTTAATTTACACAATGTCACTTCTGCTGCATTCTGTGGGCCAAAGCAAGTCACAAGGCAAGCTCAGAGCCAAGGAGTGGGGAAATAAATTCTACCTCTTGATGGATTTGTAACCATTTTTATCCACCAAAAGGTGGTAGTAGCAAGAGATGAACCTACAGGTCCACAGTGCCAATCATGGTGCATTATTATTCCCCATGTTAGGGGTTTGGATTTCACCCTAAAAACAATAAGCAACCATGAAAGACTGTTAAGCAGGAGTGTGATGTGGTTTGCATTAGAATTGTCATGGTGGCAGGGTGAATTCTAGATTCAAAGGAAACAAGACTAGAAGCAGCAAAGCTCCTCATGGGGCTGTTATAACCATCCCAAGAAGAAACAATGATGCTTCTGGGAGGCAGGATTGCAAGAAGATGAAGAGCTGACCTTGACAACTGGCAGCTACCTGAGCCAGGGATCTGAGATGGAGTCTGGAATGAACATGTGCTCTGGCTTAATAACTATGCAGAGGAGGTGGCACCCATGATATCCAGAATATAAAGAGAAGAGTAGCAAGGCATGGAGTCTCAGAAGGTAGGGAGATGATGAGTTTAGTTTTACACTAGCGTCTAGGGTATCTTGGGAGTTAGTATACAGGCTTGGCCTCTGTAAACCTCGTCTCCTCTTCTGAGAAGTAATGATTCTACTGATATTCCCCTTATGCAGGTTCTTTTCAGCAGTAGCATCTAGGAGGATCTAAGTCGCATCCTCAGGGAAAGGCAGTGCTGTCACCTTAAAAACTTCACTACAGTAGAAACCCCTTATCTGTGGTTACGATTTCCAGTTTTTGTTACTCATAGTACAGTTCAATGAGATATTTTGAGTGAGAGAGACCTTTCTATTAAAGTATATGTTATAATTATTCTATTATTTTATTGCACTTATTTTTTGAGTTGGGGGTCTCACCCTGCCACCCAGGCTGGAGTGCAGTGGCACAATCATGGCTCACTGCTGCCTCGAACTCCTTGGCTCAAGCAATCCTCTCTCCTCAGCCTCCCAAGTAGCTGGGACTATAGGTGTACGCCACCATACCCAGCCTTATTTATTAGATATTGTCGTCAATCTCCTACTGTGCCTAATTTATAAATTAAATTTTATCATAGGCATGTATGTATATGAAAAAATGTAGTATATACAGGGTTCAGTACTATCTGAGGTTTCTGGCATCCACTGGGGGTCTTGGAATATATCCCTTATAGATAAGTGGGAGCCACTGTATGTGTCTTTGAACCTCAGTTTCAGTAACTGTAAATTGGAGTTAATGATAGCTACATGGCGAGGTTGTTCCTCCTTCCTTACTTGGAATTCCTGCTTCCTCCTAGCCCCTAGCTCATCCTTGAATTATGCTCTTCTTCCTGCCTGGTTGCTCTTCCCAAGCTATAGCATCCACAAAGGTAGGACAGGCCTGATTTAAATGCATTGCACAAAATACACCCTTGAATGAACTGCGATAAAACAGAAAGGGCAGGCAAAGAGGAAAATCATATTTCTGTTAGACCCTACAAGTAATCAAGAACAAATGTCTGAGACATATGAAGAACTTCATGTTACATAAACAAAATTATGCAATGTGATACAAATTAATCCAGGATGACTGATGACATCCAGCCTATGACTGGAAGTCTACACTGCCAATCCTGTAGTATCTAGGTTCCCAGACAAATGAGCAGTATTGGTTTTAAAGGAAAGAGAAAAATCCTTTCCCCTTTATCTTCAACTTCTAAGGGCCAACTCAGGGAAGTTCAAATTTGCTCAAGACCTAGAGTAATCAACCAAGTAGAAAGATCACCCTTTCTGGGAGTCCTATATCCTGAAGGTTAGTTTTGGTTTTATGGTTTAAACAAGTTGATAAAGATCGGGCTCGGTGGCTCAGCCTGCAATCCCAGCACTTTGGGAGGCCGAAGCAAGTGGATTGCCTGAGCCCGTGGGTTCGAGACCCACACGGGAAACTTGGCGAGACCTTATCTCCACAATAAATCAAAAATTAGCAGGGCATGGTAGCATGTGTCTGTAGTTCTGACTACTTGGAAGGCTGAGGCAGAAGGATTGCTGGAGCCTAGCAGGTCGAGGCTGCGGTGGCCAGGAGTGTGCCACTGCACTCCAGTCTGGGCGACAGAGTGAGACTCCAACTCAAAAGAAAAAAAAAAGAAGAAATAAGTTGATAAAGAGATGCGTCTATTTTTAAACCTTTCTCCTTGAACTTATTCCTTCAGTTTTTCAATTAAGCCAATGGTATTATATTTTACTGGAGCAGACAATTTTTCAACATAATTCTACTTCTTCAAAGTCTGATGAAAAGCAGCATTGAAAGAGGAGAACAGGGCCCACAAAAGAGTTCCAAAACAAGGATACTCCAAGATCAAACATGGTAAATACCAGCAAGTATCTAATGAGAGCCAGGCAAGTATATTGCACTCATGATAAAAGAAAAGTATGCCATAAGAAGGAACATTCGAAGAACGAGAATCTCCCTCGGAAATGAAAAACATGATCGAAAACATAATAGATGGGTTGGAAGACAAAGGCTGTAATCTCACAGAAAGTAGAGTAACAACACTATACTGGAAAATGGGAAAAGAAAGAGGAGAGAGGACCAGTCCAGGTCCTGACTGACTGTGTAAGTTGGATTTATTTATTGCGTAAACTTGGGTACAAGATGGTACTTTTAGCCGCTTCTGAACAGGCCCAGGGTAGTTGGGTAAGAGGAAGAACTTTCCTACAGGGAAGCTGGGGACGGGTCTGTCGAGTTGGGATGCCTGTCCGTTAACCATTTGTGTGTTACTAATAAACTGCGAGAATAAAATAAATTTTAAAAAAAGAGACTGAAATTCATCCAAATAACAGAAGTTCCAAAGAGGGGAAAAGGAGAATACAGAGTGGAGGAAACCATCAATCAATGAACTCAAGATAATTTTCCAGAAATGAAGGTTATGAATTTTCAGGTTACAAGGGTCCGTAAGGGTCTCGATAGAATGGATGAATATAGACACACAGCAGGGTTGCTTCTGAGAAATTTCAGAACACACTGGGGACAAATAAAATAGCCTACAAGCTTTCAGAGAGGGGAAAATCATGTCACATGCAAAGGATCAAATATCAGAATGCTTTTAGATTTCCCAAAGGCAACATCTAACGGTTCGATGCCTTCACAATGCTAAAGGAAAATGACTTCCAACCTATAACTATATATTTAGAGAAACCATCCATTGGGTGGGAGGGTAGCAAAGCTCTCTGAAATTCTAGAACGTCTCCCTCCAAAATACTTAGTATTAATACTTATCTCCTATTGGGAGATACATTGGGGATATCTCCTATTGGGAATCATGGTTTTTTAATAAATTTGTAGAATTGAACTCATGGCACCCACCCTCTTTTTTCTGAGACAGATGGGGGATTGCTTTTTCAGTCAGGCTGGAGTGCTGGGGTACGATCATAGCTCACTGCAGCCTTGAATTTGTGGCCTCAAGCAACCCTCCCACCTCAGCCTCACAAAGCACTGGGATTACGAGTTTGAACCACCACCATGCGCGGCCCTCATGGCACCTTTTCTCGACATCTAACTTGCAGCGAAGTGTTAAAAGTTACTTGTATTTCATTTGCACTGCATTATTATAGTTTTATAGACTTTAGGACTGAGTCATCATCAGTCGTTTTTCAAATATGACACTGTATACATTGGAGATGATGATGATAATGATGGTAGCCAACATTTTCTGAGTCCTTATCATGGGCCAAGAATTGTACAGTAAGTAAGCACCTAACATGCATTAACTAATTTTGTCCTTGCAACAACTCCATTGTTTTCTCTTGGCATTATTATTATGTTTATTTTACAGGCAAGGAAATAAAAGCACAGAGAGGGTACAACAACGTGCCCTGGTCACAGAACCAGCCGGCTGGGTTTTGACCCCAGGCAGCCAGCCTCTAGTGTCTGCTCCCAACTGCCACACTCTAATCCTCCATATGATTTACTGGGTACTGTCTCCCAGTGCTAATGTTTCTCAGCTTTCACATCCAACTGTCAGCAATCTAGAGAGTTCAAAATCTATCTACTGAATTACCCACAAGTTTTTTTTCTCCCCGGTTCATCTACATTGGGTAGATGCTCCACGAGGAAATAAAATTCTGTGTTGGAATCTCTAAAAAGTTTAGAAATGAGAATTCAAATTTGCTTTTAAAGCAAAGATTGGAAGTTTACACCAATGACAAAATAAACTGTGAGGATTACCTGACCTCCCAGTGCTCATGTTCCTAAATGTTTGCATGTTCAGTGGAGAATTATTTGCCTACTCATTTAGCAAATGGAGAATTATTTGTCTACTCTTTTTTATAAGCATCATCACGTTGGGCCACTTGAATCTGGATCCTTAGATGAGGACCTCAGAGCTAAGGCAACAGTTCTAGTGCTTATTCTGAGCCAATCTTTTCATGTTTAAAAAAACTTTATTGACATATAATTGATATACAATAATTTGTACATATTTAAAGTATACAAATTTGATATGTTTGGGCATATGCATACACCTGTGAAACTACCATCACAATCAAGACAGCACACATATTTATCACCTTAAAAGTGTCCTTGTGCCTACTTATAATCTCTCTAGTGCCTTCCTATCCCATCCCCACTGGTCTGCTTTCCGTGACTACAGATTAATTTGTATTTTCTAAAGTTTTATATAAATAGAATCAAACAGCTTGTACTCACTTTGCCTGGTGTCTTTCACTCAGCATACTTATTTCAACTTTCATCCATGTAGTTATGTGTATTAATAGTTCACGCCTTCTTATTGCAAGGCAATACTTTATTATATGGATGACCACAGTTTAATAATCCACTCACCTGCTAGTGCAGTTGTCTCTAACCTTTATAGCATCAGGGACTGATTTTGTGGAAGACAATTTTTCCACAGACTGGGGGTGAGGGGGATGGTTTTGGAATGATTCGAGCACACTACATTTATCACATACTTTATTTCTATTATTATTACATTGTAATACATAATGAAATAAGGATACAACTCCCTATAATGTGGGACCAGTGACAGCCCTGAGCTTGTTTTCCTGCAACTAGACAGTCCCATCTGGAGGTGACGGGAGACAGTGACATCCGAAGTGTGTTGCTTATGTCCAGTCTACACCATCACCTTGTTTTGGCTGCTGTCACTGCAGGAAACCCTGCTTCACAAAGATAGGATGTTGGAAATGGAAGCAAGCTTTTCAGTGCTGATCTGACAGGAGGCAGAGTTCAGATGGTAATGTGAGCAATGGCAAGCAGTTGTAAATACAGTTGAAGCTTTGCCCACTTGCCCGCTGCTCACCTCCCGCTATACAGCCTGGTTCTGGTTCATGGCCTGGGAGTTGCAGACTCCTGTGTTAATAGACACCTAAATAGTTTCCCGTGTTTCAGCTGTTATAAATATGGCAGCTATAGACGTTCATTTATCAGGCTCAGTATGAACATATGCCATCTTTTCTCTTGGCTGAATACCAAGAAGTAGGATTGCAAGGTCATATGGTGAGTGTTGAACCTTTTAAGAAACTGGGCGAAGCTGGGTTCGGTGGCTCAGCCTGTAATCCCGCGCCTCTGGGAGGCTGGGGTGAGTGGATTGCCTGAGCCCGCAGGTTCGAGACCCGCCTGGGCAGCGAGACCTCATCTCTACAATAAATCAAAAAATCAGCCGGGCGTGGTAGTGCATGCCTGTAATTCTGGCTACTGGGAAAGCTAAGGCGGAAGGATCACCGGAGCCTAGTAGGCAAGGCTGCGGTGGCCGGGAGTGAGACTCCAACTCAAAAAAAGAAAGAAAGAAAGAGAGAGAGAGAGAGAGAGACAGGAAGGAAGGAAGGAAGGAAGGAAGGAAGGAAGGAAGGAAGGAAGGAAGGAAGGAAGGAAGGAAAGAAAGGCAACTGCCATGCTGTTCTCTGAAGTATCTGTGCCATTTTATCTTCCCATAAGCAGTGGATGAGAGTTCTAGTTCCTCTACATCATAGCCAACAGTTGATATCATCAATTTTTAATTTTGGTCATTCAAATGGGTATGCAGTTGTATCTATGTCATACCACCATTGTGAGAGTTGTAGAACATCAGCATAGGGATTGCAGGTTTAACTTGCATTGCCCTGATGTCTGATAATGTTGAGCATTTTTCACAAGCCTATTTGCTATCTATATATCTTCTTTGGTAATGTGTCTGTTAAATTTTTTTCCCCTTTCTAAAAACTGGGTTGTTTATTTTCTTCTAGGTGAGTTTTGAGAGCTCCTTCTGTTTTCTGGTTACAGTATCTTTATCAGGTATATGCTTTACAAAGATTTCTTACCAGTCTGTAACTTGTGTTCTCATTCCTCTAAAATTATCTTTTGAAGAGCAAAAGTTTTCATTTTGATGAAATCCAATTTATCGACTTCCTTTTATGGATTGTGCTAGTGGTATCATATCTATGAAATCTTTGCCTAACTCGGGGTCACAAAAACTTTCTCCTCTGTTTTCTTTTAGAAGTTTTTATAGTTCAGATTTGTGGTCTATGGTCTGTTTTGAGTTAATTTTTATACATGGCATGAGGTAAGGGTTGAAGTTAATTCGGGGGATAAGGATAAACAATTTTACTGGCTTTATTTGTTGAAAAAATTGTCCTTTCACCCGTGAATTAGGAGGTATTCTCACCTCTTCAATTTTCTGGAAGATTTTGTATAGAGTCTGTATTATTTCTTCTTTAGATGTTTGGTAGAGTGCACAAGTGAAACCACCTGCCTTGAATTTCTTTGTGAAAAGGTTTTTAACTACAAATTATGTTTCTTTAATAGATTTAGGCAATTCAGCTCATCTATTTCTTCTTGAATCCAGTTTTGAAAGTTGATATTTCAAGTAATTTGTCCTTTTCATTTGAGTTGTCAAATTTATTGGCATAAATTTGTTCATAATATTCTCTTATTATCCTTTTAATAGCTGTAGAATCTGTAGTGATGTCTTTCTCTTATTCCAGATATTTGGTAATATGTCATTAAGTTTCCAGATATTTGACCATTTTTCAGTCATGTTTAATGATTTCTAGTTTAATTCCATTATGAAATTAAATTTCTAGAATTAAAAATTTTCTAGTTTTATTCCACTACTTTGGATGACTTGAATCTTTCTGAATTTACTGAGACTTGTTTTGTAGCCTAGAATATGGTTTATATTAATAAATGTTCTGCATATACTTGAAAATAATGACTATTCTGCTGTTGTTGGGTGGAGTGTTCTGTGTCTAAATGTCAGTTAGATCAAGTTGGCTGATGGCGTTGTTCAAATCTTCTATATCCTTGCTTCTATTCTCTGTATTTGTTCTATGAATATGACTATAATTGTGTATTAGTCTATTTCTCCTTGCAGTTCTACCAGTTTTTGCTTCATACATTTTAAAGCTATTAGATACATAAACTTTTAGGATGGTTAAATATACCCAATGAACTGACCCAAGTATTTCTTCAAAACCCTTTTTCTGTCCCTCTTTTTTTTTTCCAGGCTGTTTAAAGCTATTCCACAGTTCACTGAGCTGCTTTCATTTTTTAAATTCTTTTTTCTCTGTGCATTTAATTTTAATTAGTTTCCATTACTATGCCTTTGAGTTCATCTTCTGCAATGTCTAATCTGCTATTCATCCTATTCAGTGTATTTTTATTCACAGGTGCTTTGTAGCTTTTATTGTAGAAGTTCTATTTGCATATTTTGTTATACCCTCCGTGGCTCTACTTAGCTTTTTAAACATCAGTTCAAATACAGTCATAATAACTAGTTTAATGTACTGTCTGCTAAATCTCATATCTATGCCAGTTCTGGTAGGTTCTGATTCGTTCTTTTTTCCTTCTCATTATGGATCCTCTTTTCCTGCTTCTTTGCATGTCTGATAATCCTGGATTAAATGCCAGGTATTGTGATTTTACCTTGTTCATGACTGCATAGTTTTGTATTGTTAAAAAGTATTCTTGGCCAGGCGCGATGGCCCAAGCCTGTAATCCCAGCCCACAGGTTCGAGAACAGCCTGGGCAACTTGGTGAGACCTCATCTCTACAATAAATCAAAAAATTAGCCCTGCGGGGCAACTCCCTGAGGTTCCCTCCCACTGTGGGAACTTTTCTGTCCTCTTAATAAATCCTGCTTTCTAAAAAAAAGATTAAAAAATAAAATAAAATAAAAAATTAGCCAGGCATGGTAGCACACACCTGTAGTTCTAGCTACTTGAAAAGCTGAGGTAGAAGGATCACCTGAACCCAGCAGGTCAGTGGTGGGGTGGCCATGAGCATGCCACTGCACTCCAGCCTGGGCAACAGAGTAAGACTCCAACTAAAAAACCAAAAAGTATTCTTAAACTTTGTTCTGGAATATCGTTAAATTACTTGCAAAAATCCTGATCTTTTTGAATCTTATTTTTGAGATGCGTTAGGCAGGACCACAATAGTGAGTGGTCTAGTGTAATTATTACCCACAACTGAGGCAAGATCCTACTCTATTCAATCCTCCTTAAAGTATAAGGGATTCCAGATTGTCAGGTATAAACAGGCACTGTCCCTGGCCCTGTATGAGTGCCAGTCAGTAATCCTGGCTGGCATGAGTGCTGGGCACTGTTCTCTCATCCTCCCAGATGATTCTTTTCCTGGCCTCAGGTAGTTTTGCTCGTGTACATGCATGAAGAAGTCCTCTGGCAGCTCTCTGGAGTCCCTCTGTGTATGGCTCTCTCCTCTAGTATTTTTGCCTTGGGAAATCTAGGCACTTTGGTCTCCCTAAACTCTCAGCTCCATCTCATCAACTAAAGGAATCTGCCTCAGATTTCCCTCCCTGCAATACAACCTGGAAACTTACTCGAGTCACACCTCTCATGTTGTTTCACAGCCATCAGTGCCCCTCACAGCCTGATATCCAGTGTCTTGAAAAACACTTCATGTTATTTGTCTGGTGTTTTGGTTGTCTCAGATGAGAAGGTAAATTGGTCCCTGTTATTCCATCCTGGACAATGGGGTCTATCATTTTACACATACAGGATAAGCTGGTACAAGACCACAGCCAGTGTTTCTCAATCTTTAAAAACCCACGTCCCCTTCTGGTAAGTAGAAATAGCTCACATTCTCTTTTAACATTGTTTTAAATATCAAAGTAAATTAACAGACTATACTTTTAAAGTTTACTCTCTCCTTAGAAATTCTAAAATATCTCCTTGAGTATATACCTGAGATTCTGATATAACTCCTTTGCTATATACCCTAGATCTTGATATACCCCCCCAGATCTATAAGAAGATTCTGTTATATTTTCTTCATATTAATCTGAGATCCTGATACAAATCCTTGGCTATATGCCTGAATCTCTAATATGCCTCCTTAAGTATAAGCCTGAGACTCTGTTAAACTTCTTTGGGTAAATACCCATGATTTTGATATATCTGGTTGGGTATTCACCTGATATAGCTCCTTATGTTTACACTCACTATTCTGATATACCTCTCTCACCTCACAAGTTCAAATCCCTGCTTAAGCTCAATGCTGGGATCTATCCCCCAACCAAGAACACATAAGATGCTTGAAGCTTACTTTGAATCATAGAGAATATGATACTTTCAAATTTTCACATAAAGTGTGGACAAGTCCTGATATAGGCACGGCATTAGGATTAATGAATGCACAATAAAATAGGAAAAGAAGAACACCAGTAGGCTATTAAACAGATTAGTTCTTAAAGTACTAAAACAATCACCTAATGATAAAATAATTCATCTACTAGGAAGACACAGTGTTCCTAAACCTGTATGTACCAAACAGTAAAGCTTTAAAATATATGAAACAAAAATCAACAGAGTTAAAAGGAAAAATGGACAAATCTACAATTACCATTAGGGACTTCTCTCTCAGCAACTAATAGACAGAAAGCAAGGTTACAGAAGATCTGAACAACCTGTTAACTGACAGGATTTAATCCACATAAATAAAACATTTCATCTGCTATGGTCTTAATGTTTTTGATCTCTTTCCCAATTCATATGTTGAAATCATAACCCCCAAAGTGATGGTGTCAGGAGGGGAATCTTTGGGAGGTGAATAGATCATGAGGAAAGAGACCTTCTGAGTGGGATTTGTGCTCTTATGAATGAAACTCCAGAGAGCTCCTTTGCTCCTACCACCAAGTGGAAGTGCTGCAGCAAGAAGGTGTTATCTATGAACAAGGAAGTACATCCTTACCAGACACCAAATCTGCCAGCACCTTGATCTTGAACTTCCAGCTTCCAGAACCGTAAGGAATACATTTCTGTTGTTTATAAGCTACCAAGTTGATGGTATTTTGTTATAGCAGCCTGAATGGACCAAGCAACAGCAGAATACACTCTTTCCCCCAAGAGCCCATGGAACCTTCATTCCCCAAGACAGACCATATCCTAGACCATTACACAAACCTCAACAAATGTAAAAGAACTGAAACCATAAAGAGTGTATATTCTAATCACAATGGACTTAAACTAAAAATAACAGAAAAAATAAGAAAATATCTAAATGCTCCAAAATTCAATAATATACTTTTAAATAATCCATAGGTCAAGAGAAAGTTTCAGAGGAAATTTAAAAATACATAGAAATGAATGAAAATAAAAATACAACATATCAAAATAGGTGGGATGCAGCAAAAGCAAAAATTTATATCACTAAATATTTGTAATAGAGATGGATAAAAGGTCCCAAAACAATACTCTAAACTTCTATTCAAGAAGCTAGAGAAATAATAGCATAAATCCAAAGCAAGCAGAAGGAAGGAAATAACAAAAATAAGAGCAGCAAGCAATGAAATTGAAATCAAGATAATAGAAAAAATATCAATGAAACAAACAGCTGTGGGGAAGACACAACATCAATAAGGGTACCTGATCTCAAACCAAGCAAAGTGGGAAGCAAAGGGAGGTCCAAACTTTACCTGTACGATGACCACTTGTATACCTAATCCTGAATTGTACTCTACATCTTTAAAATAAAATATATAGGCCGGGCTCGGTGGCTCAGCCTATAATCCCAACACTTTGGGAGGCCGAGGCAAGTGGATTGCCTGAGCCCACGGGTTCAAGACTCGTCTGGGCAACTTAGCAAGACCTCATCTCTACAATAAAACAAAATGTAGCTGAGCATGGTAGTGCGCACCTGTAGTTCCAGCTCCTTGGAAGGCTGGGGCGGAAGGATCGCTGGAGCCCAGCAGGTTGAGGCTACGGTGACTGGGAGCATGCCACTGCACTCCAGTCTGGGCGACATAGTGAGACTCCAACTCAATAAAATAAAATAACATATATAAAAATAAATAAAAAGAAAAGAAAAAAGAGGGACTTAAAAAGAAAGAAAGAAAAAAAGAAACAAACAGCTGGTTCTTTGAAAAAAAAAATCAATAAAATTGGTAAACTTCCAGGAAGACTGACAAAAATTAAAAGAGACAGGATATAAATAATCAACATGAGGAATGAGGCAGGATATTACTATAGATCCTGAAACCTCCTTAGTATCCTCATACTAAGGAACTATACAAACAATTTTAGGCTCATACATTCTACAAATAAGAAGAAATAGATCAATTCCTTGGAAGCTACAAACTACTAAAACTTAACCAAGATGAACTAAACAATCTCAATAGCTCTATAACCATTTAAAAGTCAAGTCTGTGATTTAAAATCTCTAGAAATGCTGGACTCAGTGACTCAGCCTGTAATCCTAGCACTTTGGGAGGCCGAGGCGAGTGGACTGTCTGAGCCCACGGGTTCAAGACCAGCCCGGGCAATTTGGCAAGACCTTGACTCTACAATAAAAATTTTAAAAATTAGCCAGGCATGGTAGCACAGGCCTATAGTTCTGGCTGCTTGGAAGGCTGAGGCGAAAGGATCGCCGGAGCCCAGCAGGTTGACACTGGGGTAGCCGTGAGCGTGCCACTGCACTCCAGCCTGGGCGGCGGAGTGAGACTCAAAATCAAAAAACAAACAAATAAATAAAGTCTCTAGAAATATAAAATCCCAGGCCCAGCAGGTTTCATTGGCAAATTCTAACAAACATTTAGAGAAAAAATAACACCACATCGGTTTTCTATAATCTCTTTTTAAAAAAATAGAAGAGTAGGAAATACTTCCCAATTTATTTTCATGAAACTAGTATTACTCTGATACCCAAACCAGACAAAACCAGTATAAAACTAATGACCAATTTTGCTCATGAACTTAGACATTAAAGTATTCAACAAAACATTAGCAAATAAAATCTGACAACGTATAAAAAGAATTCTATTCCATGACCAAATGGGATTCATTCCAGGTATGTAAGACTGGTTTATGACCCTAAAATCAATGTAAACTACTACACCAACAGGTTAAACAAGTAAAATCATATGATCATATTAATTAATACAGAAAAAGTATTTGACAGACTATAACATCCACTCATAAAAACTCTCACCAAGTTTGAAAAAGATCTACCTCAACTTTAAAAATAATATCTACAAAAACCTACAACTAACATTATACTCAATGAAGAACGACTGAATGTTTTTCCACTAGGATCAGGAGCAAGGGCAAGAATGTCCACTTTCATCACTCTTACTCAACATAGTGCTGGACATTGTAGCTGCTGTAATAAGGCAGGAAAAAGAATAAAAGGAAGATAGATGAAAAATAAATAAATAAAACTCTTCTTATTTGCTGATGACATGAAAATCCCTAGACATATACAAAAATCCTCTTGGAATGAATAAATTAATACAGCAAGCTTGCAAGATTAGCAAACAAAAATAAATTGCATTTCTGTCTACTAACAACAAACATGCAGAAATAAAAGTTAAAAACAACAATGCCATTTACAATCACTCCAAAGAAAATGAAATACTGAATATTTATTACCTAACAAAACATATATAGGATCTTTATACTGATAATTACAAAATGTAATAAAAAAATAAAAGAAGACCTAAATAAAAAAGAAATATACCATGTTTATGGATTGGAAGACTCAACATAATAAAGATGCTAATTCTCCCCAAATTGATCTACAGGTTTAGTATAAACCCCAGCAATACTTTTTAAAGACATAGATAGGCAGTTGGGCTTGGTGGCACAGTCTGTAATCCCAGCACTTTGGGAGGCTGAGGTGAGAGGATTGCCTGAGCCTGCGGGTTCAAGACCAGCCTGGGCAACATGGTGAGACCTCGTCTCTACAATAAATAAACAAAAATTAGCCAGGCGTGGTATCACGTGTCTATAGTTCTGGCTACTTGTAATGCTAAGGCAGAAGGATCGCTGGAGCCCGGCAGGACAACGTGCTGGGGTGGCCATGAGTGTGCCGCTGCACTCCAGCCTGGCCGATGGAGTGAGACTCCAATCAAAAAAAAAAAAAGACATATATAGGCTTACTCTTACATTTACGCAGGAAAGTCCATGCCTTATAAGGGATAAAGCAATAAAACAATCATGCAAAGAGGTATAAAGTGGGAAGAATCACTCAAACTGATATTAAGACCTACTCAGTAATCAAGACAACGTGGTGCTAGTGAAGGGGTACGCACATACATCAATGGTACAGATCAGAAAATCCTAAAATAGACCCATACAAATATGCCCAACTCATTTGCACAAAGGTGTAACATTCTGTAAGGAATGACAGCCTTTTCAACAACTCGTGCTGGAGCAATTGGACACCCATAGGGAGTGAACAAAAAGAACCTCAACCTAAGTCTCACGTCTTAAAGAATTAATTTTAAATGGATCATGGACTTAAATGTCTGACAAAGGACAAGTATCTCAAATATATAAGAACTTTCAAAACTGAACAATAAAAAAATCCAATTAGAAAATGAGCAAAAGACATGAGACATTTTACCTGAGAAGATTTACTAACGGCAAAGAAATACATGAAAAGATGTTTAACGGTATCAGCCTCTAAGAAAATGCAAAATAAAACCACATGGAGGTATCACTACGCATCTATCAAATGGCTAAAATAAAATATAGCGGCAACATCAAACCTTGGAGGGGATACAGACAACAGGCACTTTGCACATTGCTGGTGGGAATGTAAAATGGTACAACCACTCTGAAAAACAGTTTGGCAGTTGTTTATAACACTAAACATGCAACTACCATATGATCCAGCAAGTACACACCTGGGGGGGGTACATTTGTCCAAGTGAAATGAGACTTTTGTTTATACAAAAACTTGTACACACACCAAAAGAACAAGTGACAAATGAAAAAAAATAATAAATTGAACATAAAAATTTAAAACTTTTGTGCTATAAACACGACCAATAAGAAAATGAAAAGACAACTCACAAAATGGTAGAAAATATTTGCAAACCATAAAGGACTTGAATCCAGAACGTATAAAGAACTCTTACAACTCAACAGTAAAAAGAAAAAGATCTTAATTTAAAAATGGGCAAAGGATTTGAATAGACATTTCTCCAAAGAAGATATATAAATGGACAATAATCACATGGAAAGGTGCTGTCATTAGTCATTAAGGAGGGCAAATCAAAATCATAGTGAGATACCACTTTATACCCACTAGAATGACAGTAATTAAAAATACAGACAATAACAAGTATAGGCAAAGATGTGGAGAAGTTGGAACCCTCATACATTGCCAGTGAGAAGTGGTGCAACCTTTTGGAAAGCAATTAGGTAGTCCTCAAAAAGTTAAACATAAAGTTATCATATGACTCAGTAATTCTACTTTTAGAGAAATAAAGACATATATCTACACAAAAACTTATGACTGTTCACACTAGCATTATTCTTAATAACCAAAAAGTTAAGACCAAATGTTTACCAACTGATAAATGGATAAATAAAATATAGTATAGTCACACAATGGAATATTTTTAGCAATAAAAAGAAATCAAGTACTGATGCATGCTACAATACGGATAAGCCTTGAAAATGTTGTGCCAAGTAAAAGAAAGACAACATATTATGTAATTCCATTTATATGAAACTTCCAGACTAGGCAAATTATTGAGACAGGAAGTAGATTAGTGATTATGTAGGGCTAGATGGCAGAAGGGAAGAGAGTCAGAAGGAATAGGCAGTGATTACTAATGAGTATGGGGTTTCTTTTAGGGGCAATAAAAATGTTCTAAGATTAGATTGCAGTGAAGGTTATACAATCCTGTGAGTATACTAAAAACTATCGAATTGCACATTATAAATCAATGCTCTATGATACGTAAATTACATTTAAATAGAACTATCTAAAACAAAACAAATGTTCACAGCACCTTTATTCATAGTAACTCCAAACCAGAAACAACCTAGATGTCCTCCAATGGGTGACAGGATAAACAAACTGGTAAATCCATGGAATACTTACTACTCAGCAAAAAACAAAAACAAAACAAACAACTTGGATGAATCTCATGGGAATTACACTGAGTGAAAAAAGCCAATCCCAAAGGTTACATGTCGTATGATTCATTATCTAACATTCTTGAGATAATAAAACAATAGAAATGGAGAACAGATTCATGTTTGGCAGGGTTAAAAAAGGGGGAGAGAGTGGGAGAGAAGTGGGTGTGGCTATAAAAGAGCAACATGAGGTATCACTGGGTGGTGGAAATGTCCTATATCTAGACCATATCAATGTCAACATTCTGATTGCGGTATTGTTTTTTTGCAAGATGTTAACACTGGGGAAAACTGGAAGAATACTGGGGATCTCTCCATATTATTTCTTAAAACTGATGTGAATCTACAATTATCTTAAAATTTTTTTAAACTAACTATATTTATATATTTATTTTTGAGTCAGGGTTTCACTCTGTCACCCAGATTGGAGTGCAGTGGCATGATCACAGTTCACTGCAACCTCAAACTTTCATGCTCAAGTGATCTTCCCTCCCACCTCAGCCTCCTGAGTACCTGGAAATACAGGAGTTACCACACCCAGCTATTTTTTAAATCTTTATTTTTTGTAGAGACAGCATCTCTTATGTTGCCTAGGCTGGTCTTGAACTCCTGGGCTCAAGCAATCCTTCTGCCTTAGCCTCCCAAAGTGCTGAGATTACAGATGTGTGAGCCACCACGTCTGGCTAAAAATTAACTTTGAAGAGTACTAAAAGGGGAAAATATTAGGAGTGATATTTGAAGAAGAGGTGATCTGTGACTTATGTTTTCTGATCTGCAGTTTTCAGACTCCAAACCCGGTGATAAATGTAGCTAGGATATATAAAGTAGAAACTGTCTTTTTTATTTGTTTGCTTTTCAACTTTTAATTTAGAAGTAATTTCACTTAAAGAAAAGTTGCACACACAAGAACACCATAAACTCTTTACTCATATTTACTGATAGTTACCATTTTACCCATTTGCTTTATCTTTTTTCTTTTTTAATATGTATACCCAAATGTACATATGTATGAGTGTGTGTGTTTGAAGGTGAGTTACATACATCATGATCCCATCCCTCTAAATACTGAACTACAATTTTGCTAAAAATAGAGGTGTGCTCTTACACACCACAGGACACTGAACTTCAGGAAATTTAATGGGAATACAACATTTTATTATTCATATTCAAATTTTGTCCATTGACCAAATAATGTCCTTGTGGCATTGTTTTCACTCCAACACAGGATGTAGTTTATAGTCAGGTATTGCATTTTGTTGTCATTTCTCTTTTCATCTGAAACATTTCCACAGCTTTTCTTTGTCTTTTATGATAATGACATTTTTAAGGAATATCATTTTCAGTTATTTACTTCCCTTTTGAAATAGAATGTAGCAGCTGCCTTAATATCTACTTATAATCACTTACATTGCAGTAGGTCTCTGCATAGGAGAATCTATACTTAGTCGGAATGTCTGACTCGAGATGTCCATGTTCCATCCTGAAGTTGGGTTCTTAAACAGGCTCCTAGCCTCTCTAGCAACTCACACACCCTCAGCCTTGTTAGTTTGCCAGCTGGAAATGTGTACAGGCTTTCCTATTTGGAACTAGAGGTTCCCAGAGCTACATAGCTTCAATTTCTATTCAACACAACCAAGAAAAGAAAACTAAAAACATAATTATTCTGTAAATCCCCAAATAAGAGCATGAAAAGAACAGTCACTATGTCTACCTGATAACACTGACTTTAAACAACTCAACGTAATTCAAACATTTAGCAAATGTTAGTGACAATAAACCAAGTACCTTCTTCAATAGCTGGTTGTAGAACAAATCCTTTTCTAAAGAAACAAAGATGAATGCAATTTAAAGTGACAAGGACACTAAGGGAACAGATGCAAGCCATTTAAGGAAAAAAATAGAATTTTCTGCTATAAAGTAAAGCTCTGCATAAAAATAAGAGAAAATGGGAAACTTAGTAAGGTTTATTCGTAAGACCCAGTGCTGAGGATCCCAAGGAGGTGATCATGTTTCTGGTGTAACTGATTATGGGATTGCACAGGGTTGAATTCGGGAACCTGCTGAGTAACCTGTCGAGGCAGCAATGCTTCCTCAGCTGGGAACAGCTGTCAACATGCTTTGGACCCAACACACTCTGGCGTGACCTTGGTCTTTTATGTCTACACAGACTTACAGCTTACATTCCTCTGGACAGTTTGGTTTGTTTGGAAACGGTGCTTTCTTTTTAAATGATTTGCATCCATCCTGTCATCTCTATCTGGGCTCACAGCATCCTGGCTCACAGCATCACTCCCTCCTGCCTCAACTCCCACCACAGACTTACTCTGGCCTCCCTGGCCCATTTTCTCTCCTCTCCAAGGGTCTCATGCATGCCTGCCAGGTTCATGATCCTGAAGGAGAACCCTGATCACCTCCTGAATAGACTCCTCTGAAGAACATGACTTCTAAGTACCTGGATTCACAGATAAGGAAACTGACCAAGGACAGGCGTTACCCGAGGCTACGCAGTTGCTCAGTGCATCTGAAGTCAAGGTTTCCCTGTCCCTCCACGTGGTGCAGTGCTTTCCTACTCAGCCACCTCGCTTGGCACAGCCACACACTGCCAGGCCCTTTGTAAGCCCCCTTAGCCTCAGAACTGACCTACAGCTTCTGTCTGTGGCCCTGACAAGCCTCAGGAGGCCTTTTAACAGCTACATCATGGCATATCAAGCACCGCTCAGTAGTCCCGGGGAAGTCCTCAGAACTGACCCCATCCGTTGGCCTTTCCCATGGAGCACAAACCAGAGTCCTCACAATGCCCCCTCACCAAGGCTTCTATGTTGACCTGCCGCTGGCTCTCCCCTGGGACCTCATGTCCTCTTCCTCCCTGGGACATTCCTCACAGTCACACTTCCGCACTGTGCCTCCCTCAAGCCTGCCTCTCTACCAGCCTGCCTGGACACTCCCATCTTGTGGTCTGCTCTGTTCTCTCTCACCTGCTTCCTGTCCTTCCTCAGGGCTATGTCCTTGTCATGGACTTGTGGAGGCCAACCCGGATCATCCTCCCAGTGCCCTCACCCCTCCTTGTGCTCTTGACCTGTCACCCACGCTGCACGCATTCCTTCCCTGCACTTGGAGTCATCTCCCACATCAGGCCCCTAACCGAAGTCACTCTGCTTACAACCTGTCTCTCCCCGCCAAAGTGTCAGCTCTCTGACAGAGATTTTGTGGGTTTTGCTCACCAGTGTATCCCCGGTTCTTAGAATGATGCCTGGTACAGAGAAGGAGCTCAATAAATACTTGGTGAAATTTGATCCTGAATGAATCTCATTCTTCTCTTCACGTTCCTTTGCAAACCCTGAGCTCTGGCCAAAATAAACTGCTTGGCATTCCCTAGACCTACCTCATGCTTTCTGCCCTCTATACTTTATCCTATTCCTTCTGCCTAGAATGCTTCCCACTCTCACACAACTGGGGGAAGTGCAAATGCCATTCCTCCCAAAAGCCTTCATGATTTCCTGGTGGAAGGACCCTGTCTCTCTTCTGAATCACCATGGCTCACATCATGGATATTGATTGATGCCTTTACTGCCCAAGTGATCTGTAACTCATCTGCCACCTTTCTTTCCCAAGGCAGGCGTTCAATAAATATTTACTGAACAAATGTAATATGGATGCTAAGTTCTGAATATTGTTCCCTGTCTTACAAAAAACTCAAATCATTTTAAGTAATGAACCTATGAAAAGAACCTGTACAGTGGACACTACCAGTGTTTAAAGGAGACAAGCTGGTTGTAGAACAAATCCCTTTCTAAAGACACAAAGAGGAATGCAAGTTAAAGTTGATGGGGCAGAAGCAAGTTGTTTAGGGAAAAAATGGAATTTTCTGCTATAAAGTTCCTGAGTGCATCCTAAGACACTTGGGAAGGAATGCATTTAGGGGTTTTCAGGTCATTAAACTATAATCAGCTCTGTAGAGTCCACATCATTCAATTGAACATAGTCAGGATCCCTACATATACTTGGTGTCAGATGTCAATATCCCTTGTATGGCACATGTGGCTTTTCTTTTTTTTTTTTTTTTTTTTTTTTTGAGTTGGAGTCTCACTCTGTCTCCCAGACTGGAGTGCAGTGGCCGCTCCCAGCCACCGCAGCCTCAACCTGCTGGGCTCCGGCAATCCTTCCACCTCAGCCTTCCAAGGAGCCGGAATTACAGGCGAGCGCTACCACGCCCGGCTAATTTTTTTATTTTATTGTAGAGATGAGGTCTTGCCTGCCCAGGTGGGTCTCGAACCCGCAAGCTCAGGCAATCCACTCACCTCAGCCTCCCAAAGGCGCGGGATTACAGGCTGAGCCACCAAGCCCGGCTCATGTGGCTTTTCTTAAGAGGACTGACATCTTGCCAATACTGAGTTGTCCCTTCCATGAACATAGTATATCCATCTATTTATTTGGGCTACATTTAATTTTTCTCACTAATATATATCGGTTTTCTGAGCAGAGGTCTTACATATCTTTTTTAGATTTATTCCGAGATAAATCTAAAATGTATGACATATACATTTTAAATTTAAATTTAATTAATAGACTTTATTATTTAGAGCAGTTTTAGGCTTATCGGAAAATTGAATGGAAAGTACAGAGTTCCTATATACCACCTCACCCTCACCACAGTTTCCCTATTATTAACATCTTGTATTGGTGGGGTATATTTGTTATCATTGATAAGTCAATATTGATATATTATTATTAACTAAAGCCCATCATTTTCATTAGGATTTATTCTTTGTGTTGTATATTCTATGGGCTTTGACAAAAGCATAATGACATGTATCCGCCATTACTGTACATACTGAATAATTTCACTGCCCTAAAAATGCCATGTGTTCTACCTGTTCATGACTCCTTTCCTCCTCCTGAGCACCTGGTAATCACTGATCTTTTTACTGTCTCCATGGTTTTGTCTTTCCTATAATGTCTATAGTTGGGATCATACAGAATATAGCCTTTCAGTCTGAGTTACTTTAGGTATACAACATTTTTTATAAAAATGTAACTGTCACCACTTGCCAAAATATTTTCCATAGTGACTGTTATCATTTTTCATCTCCATCAGCAGCGTGTGAGAGTTCTTGTTCCACAGCCTCACACACACTTAGTCAGTCTGCTTAATTATAGCCCTTGTAGTGGGTGAGTAGTGACATCTCTCTAAGAGGGATACCTACTACTATTAATTTGCATTTTCCTAATGACTAATGATGCTGAACATCTTTTCATGTGCTTACTTGCCATCCAAACAATATGCTCTTTATGAAGAGTTCGTTCAAATCTTTTATCATTTTTGATTGGATTATTTGTCTTTTTATTAAATCATAACAATTATGTATTCTAGATGCTTTGTCAAATACATATTTTGCAAATATTTTCTGAGTCTGTGGCTCGATTTTTCAATTTCTTAAGTGTCTTTTGATAAGCAAAAGTTTATAATTTTGCTGATGACCAATTTATTAATTTTGTATTTTATAGTTCATGTTATTATTATTATTATTTTTGACAGGGTCTTGCTCTTTTGCCCAAACTGGAGTGCAATGGCACAATCATAGCTCACAGTAGCCTCAAACTCCTGGGTTTATGTGATCCTCCTGCTTCAATCTCCTGAGGACTACAGGCATGTGCCTCCATATCTGACTTTTTTTTTCCTTTTAAGAGATGGGGTCTCACTATGTTGCCAAGGCTGAGTTCATGCTTTTTAAATCATATTTAAGAAATATTCGCCAAATCCAAAATCACTAGGATTTTCTCATGTTTTTCTTCTGGAAGTTTTATAGTTTTAACTCTTACAATTAGGGTATGGGCTATTTCAATAATAATAATTGTTATTATATAATAATGAAGTATATTAACTAATATGATACATAATAATGTTATTGTATAAGGATAATTATTTTATTTGTTGCATGAGGTGAGGCTTGAGGGTCTTTCTGCTGGAAATTAATGGACCATATGTTACTGGACTTGCTGTCCTGCTCCATTCATCTGTCTATTTTCATATTAACACCATATTGTCTTGATGACTGTGGCTTTATAATAATTCTTAAAATCAGGTAGACTAAGTCCTCCATTTCTGGTTCATTTTCAAAGTTGTTTTAATAACTCTAGCTCCTTTGCATTTCCATATTAATTTTAGAATCAGCTTATCAAATTCCACAAATAGGCATGCTGAGATCTGATTTTGATTTGGGAAGAATCGCCATCTAAATGATACCGAGTCTTCTGATTTAAGAGCATGGTATAACATGCCATTTATTTAGGACTTTAAAAATTTCTCTTGGCAATGGTATATTGATTTCAGTATACAGGTCTTGCATATTTTATCCCTGAGTATTTCAGAATTTTGATGCTTGATTACTTTTTTTTGTTGTTTGAGACAGGGTCTTGCTCTGTTGCCCAGGTTGGGGTATAGCAGTACTATTATAGCTCACTGTAACCTCAAACTTCTGGGGTCAAGTGATCCACCAGCCTTGGCCTCCCAAGGCACTGGGATTATGAGTGACACCATATCCAGCCTGATTACTTTTTACATGCTAAACTAACCTTGTATTCCTGGAATAACCCAACTTTCAGCACCTTATGATGTTTTTTCATTGCCTTTTGTCTTCAAATGTTTTGGTTCAGAAATAAAGTCTTAGTTGTTGCTTCTTTTGTAGGTAATATCTTTTCTTTTCTTTTTGTAGCTCCTTTTTAAGAGTATCTTTTGCCTTTGTTTTTTCTTTTTCTTTCTTCTTCTTTTTTTTTTTTTTTTTGAGTTGGAGTCTCACTCTGTCGTCCAGGCTGGAGTACAGTGGCACATTCATGGCCACCTCAGCATCGACCTGCTGGGCTCTGGTGATTCTGCCTCAGCCTTTCAAGTAGCTGGAACTACAGGCATGCACTACCATGCCTGGCTAATTTTTTATTTATTGTAGAGATGAGGTCTCGCCAAGTTGCCCAGGCTGGTCTCGAACCTGCAGGCTCAGGCAATCCACTCACCTTGGCCTCCCAAAGTGCTGAGATTACAGGTTGAGCCAATGAGCCCAGCCTGCTTTTGTTTTTTCAACAATTTTATTATAGATTTTTTAAAAATACTCTCTAGCTATAGATTTTGTTTAAAAATCCTTATAGTTCTTTGGGATTCTTGAATTTGTGACTTGATGTCTTTCATCAAAGCTGGGAAAACTTCACCTACTGCCTCTTCCAATGATGCTTCTGCCCAGTCTGCCTTTCTTCTTTTTTGGATTCCAATTCCTGTACATGTATGGTGGAATTCTTCACTGTGTCCTTCATGTTTATATTTCCATCCTTTTGTCTCATTGTGCTTTATTTTAGATGTTTTTCTTTGTTAAAAACTCAAACACTATGTCAGATTATTAGTTTTTTTCAGATCAATCTTATAGTTCACTAATTATCAGTTGTGTCTATTCTGCAGTTGTACCTTATCTACAAAGTACATAATTACATTTTTCGTATTTTTTAACTTTGTGATTTTTATTTGGTCATTTTCAACAATGTTCCCTTTACAAATATAATTTATAGTGCTCTGCCAAAATTCTCAATCTTATCTTTCATCTTGAATATAGTAAGCCTTATAAGTCTAATATTTACAGTCATGTAGATATGTTTCTATCATCTATTATTTCTGCTGGCCCACGAAGTTTACTCTTGCAATTGCTTGGGTGGTTTTATTGTGGGTCATTACTATACTGACATTGTCAATATGCTTGGTAGTACCAGACAGTAAAAATGATCAGGCAAGTAGAAATTGTGCAAAGTGACTTTAATAATCAATGGGAAAAATTACAATTTTCCATGACCTTTAAAAATGTTTGTCAAAACTGGATAAGAAACCATGACCCAATTATTTGCTGTATCCAGGAGACTCATCTCACTACAAGGGACACACATAAACTCAAAGTTAAAGGATGAAAAATGAGTTTCCAGGCAAATGGATCACAAAAGAAGGCAGGAGTTGCAATCTTAATATCAAACAAAACAACCTTTAAGCTATCAAAAATTTTAAAAGATGCAAAAGGACACTACATAATGGTAAAAGGCTCAATCCATCAACAATAAATATCCATCCTAAACATATATGCACCCAAGACAGGAGCACCAGCATTTATAAAGCTACTACTAAGTAAACTAGAAAAAGATATTGACTCTAACACTATTATAGCAGGGAACTTGAATACTCCACTAACAGCCCTAGATAGATCATCTAGGCAAAAAATCAACAAGGAGATCCAGAACCTAAACTTGACACTTGACCAAACAGACTTAATAGATACCTACAGATTATTCCACCCAACAACCACATAATATACATTCTACTCATCACCACGTGGAACGTACTCCAAGACTGATCATATCCTTGGCCATAAATCAAGCATAAACAAATTCCATAAGGTTGAAATCTTGCCATGTACCTTCTCAGGTCACAGTAGAATAAAAATAAATATCAACATCAATAAAATTTCCCCAAAGCCCACAAAGACATGGACACTAAACAGCATGATGCTGAACAACTACTGGGTCAACATTGAAATCAAAGCAGAAATTAAAAGATTCCTGGAAACAATGAAAATGAAAAAACATCTTACCACAATCTCTGTGATGCCATGAAATCAGTTCTAAGAGGGTAATTTATATCTCTATGAGCACACATCAAGAAAAACAGAAAGATCACAAGTGGAGAACCTAACAAATCACCTAAGAGAGCTGGAAAGAGAAGACCACCAAAATCCCAACTTTACCAGAATAATCCAAATCGCCAAAATAAGAACCCAAATATGGGACATAGAAGACAAAAATATCATAGAAAACATCAACAAAACAAAAAGCTGTTTCTTTGAAAGAATTAACAAGATTGATGGACTCCTGGCCAGAATGACCAAGAAAAAGTCCAAATAAACACAATCAGAAATACAAAAGATCAAATCACAACTGACCCTAAAGAAACACAAAAGATTATCAGAGATAATCTTGGAAACAAACTTGATAACCTAAATGAAATGGAGGACTTTCTGACATCATACAACCTCCCCAGATTGAAACAAGAGGCCATTGAGACACTAAATAGACCAATAATAACCCAGGAAATTGACTGTCATATGAAAACTGCCTACAAAAAAAAGCTCCGGGTCGGATGGTATTCCAACGGAATTCTATAAAACATACAAGGAGGAGCTGATACCAAATCCTACTGAAAGTACCTCAGGCAATTGAGAAGGATGAAATTCTCCCCACATCATTTCATGAAGCTAACATCATACTGAAACCCAAACCGGGTAAAGATCCAACAAAAAAAGAGAACTATTGGCCAATATCCCTTATGAATATAGATGCAAAAATTCTCAATAAGATTCTAGCAAATCAGATCCAAAAACACATCTCAAAAATCATCCACCATGACCAAGTAGGTTTCATCCGGAGGATGCAGGGCTGGTTCAACATTTGCAAGACCATAAATGTAATTAAATACATCAACAGGTGTAAAAACAAGAACCACATGATTAAATCATTAGAAGCAGAAAAAGCTTTTGATAAAATCCAGCATTCCTTCTTGATAAAAACCTTCAAACACCTAGGTATAGAAGGAACATACCTCAAAATAGTAAATGCCATCTACGATAAACCCACAACAGATACTGGCAAGGATATGGGAAAAAAGGAATGCTTCTACACTGCTGGTGGAACTGCAAACTAGTACAATCTCTTTGGAAGACAGTGTGGTGATTTCTGAAAGAACTAGTAATTGACCTTCCATATGACTCAGCAATTCCCCTACTGGGAATATACTTGGAGGAACTCAAATCATTCTACAAAAAAGACACCTGCACATGTGTGTTTGTTGCAGCCCTACTCACAATAGCAAAAACATGGAACCAACCATGTTGCCCATGGAAGCTGGACTGAATTAAAAAAAATGTGGTACATATACACAATAGAATATTATGCAGCCATAAAGAAGGACAAACATATGAACTTTGCAGCAACTTGGATGGATTTAGAGCCGATCATATTCAGTGATCCATAGATTCAGTGATCTATCATAGAAACAAAGAACAGAGTACCATATGTATTCACTCATAAGCGGATCTTGAACAATTATTATAATTCTTTAAGAAAGGAATTGGCAGTAGTAGGAAACTGTCAGGGGAGGGGGGGTGAGATTGGCAGTTGAGGGAAACTGCTAGGGGATGGAGGGGCATACCTCATCAATAAGGGCACCCGCATAATCAACGTTTGTATACCTAATCCTGAATTGAACCCCATATCTTTATAATTAAAAAAAAGAATTTTTAAAAATTGTCAAAATATTAAAAACCTCTCTTACTACTGGTTGTAAATGTGTAGGGAAATTTTAAAATGATAAAAATTAATATTCATTTAGTACACTATAAAAGATTAGAAATATTGAGAATCAAAGTGTTTTATTTATTTGAGAAAAAAAACCTATGAAGAGCAGTTTAAACTGTGCATGGCTTCTCACTGTGTAACTTAGGATACAGAGCAAGCATCTTTTCTCTGACTTAGCAGATTGTCATACTCCTTAAGTTTGGGTCTGCTGCCAACATTCTATTCTTTGTGCTCTCAATGTCATGAAATAACTTTGAGAGTTCCTTTGATGTGCATTTTTTGGCTGGGATCATTTCCTGTGGGACGGATGTCTTCATCCTTTTCATCACAACCACATTTTTCGCTTATGTGATAAGTCAATTTCATTACACATCTGCCAGCACTTCCATAGTCTCTTGGATGGCTGCAAGGTCAGCTATTTTTTCTATAACTCCATTTACGTTTGATTATACTTTTACTTCCCGCTTTATCACTTTCCATTTATTTGTTGTACTTTCATCTTTGTTGGCCAGTTACTCTTTCACTATCCATTTTTTATAAATTGCCACGTGGGTTTATCACTGGGAGGCGAAGAGGCAACACAACTGCACAGCTTGCCTGTCTGTGCTTGAACTGATTGACAGATGCTCAAGGACCAATCACAGCCCAACTTTGAAAGATGTGACATGATTGGTCATTGTTTATCATGGACATCTGTTTATCCATATTGTTTAAAGATTTTTGTCCTCCTTTGCAAGTTGACTTCCAACCTATTAAACCACTATCAGAAACGGAGCTCCCTATCTTAATGTTTTCAAACCATCCAAAAGTCATGGATATTTAGCTGTACATTACTGTGTCATTACTTTTTACTTCCATAGCAACAAATAAGTATTTCTGTACTCTTCAATCCATAGACTGAAATATAGGAAAGCGAATACATTTCTATCCTTGATGGTTCCTCATATTCAGGCAATATTACCTAAATAATAGCTTTCTTTTTTTTTTTTTGAGTTGGAGTCTCACTCTGTCACCCAGACTGGAGTGCAGTGGCCGCTCCCGGCCAATGCAGCCTCGACCTGCTGGGGCTCTGGCGATCCTTCCGCCTCGGCCTTCCAAGTAGCAGGAATCACAGGTGTGCGCTGTCACACCCGGCTAATTTTTTTGATTTATTGTAGAGATGGGGTCTCACCAAGTTGCCCAGGCGGATCTTGAACCCACGGGCTCAGGCAATTCACTCACCTCAGCCTCCCAAGGCATGGGATTACAGACTGAGCCACCGAGCCCGGCTAATAATAGCTTTCTAATTAAAATGCTAACAGAATTTTTGAACAGAAAAACTGTCACCTTTTCAACAAGCACAAGGGCATAGACTGAAGTAGAGAAGAAGGCTTCACTGCCAGGACACCTGCTAACAGCTGAGGGTACAGCCATGGAGAAATAGACATATCCCTGTCCTTACAGAGCTGCCATTTGAGAGAGGAGAGACAGGCGAGAAACAGACAAATCAAGAAAGTATGTTAGATGGTGACTGGGTGGAAGGAAGGACTGGGACTATAATAAGGGGGTCAGGGAAAGCCTTTCCTCCAGGGGAGTGGAGCACACTCATGAAAGCCTTTCTTCATATACATGGCCACGATAGTCCCAGGGGACCACTACCTCCCACACTTTCAGCATCTCTCCACTCACTCGCACCCTAGGCGGCCACAGCGACAGCTTCCCCACTAGTCTAATGCAGGGAAAAGGAGGCAGACACCATGATTGGCCACTCACTACATAGTGCTACATACACGTCCTCCCCCAAACTCTCACCCTGTGTGCCAGGCCAGTACTACCAGCCCTACGCCAGCTGCCAAACACATTGGCCACTAGGCATAAATGCTCATCTTGGGTGTTACAGAGATACAGCTGGATGTTGACCAGCTCCCCACATTCAAGCATGGATGGGCCATACTCAGTTGTCTTCGTGTGTCACACCTCCCTGAGCATGTGTTCGTTGCCACTAGATTATGGGCTCCAGGAAGGCAGGAACCATGTGTGGCAGCTATAGACAGTGAGTCCAGAGATATCTACTCTCTCATCCCAAGCTTGTGGACATGTTACCTTACATGAAAAAGGGCTCTGCAGAAGTGATTAAGGGTACTATTGTGGGTTGATTGTGTTTCCTTCAAAAGGTGTGTTGAAGCCCTAACACCCAATACCCCAAAATGTGACCTTATGTGGAAATAGGATCATTGCAGATGGAATAAGTTAAGATCATACCAGAGTGGGTTGGGTTCTAAGCCAATATGACTGTGTGTACTCTATAAAAGGGGCAATTTGAACATAGACATAGATACACAGGGAGAGGGCCATGCAAAGATGAAGGCAGACATTGGGGATTGACAAGCCAAGGAGAACTAGGGATGGACAGCCTCCACCAGAAGGGGGGAGTGGCATGGAAGGAGTCCACCGAGAGCTTTTGGAGACAGTGTGGTCCTTGGTTTTGACCTTCTATCCTCTAGAACTGTGAGAGAAGAAATTTCTGTTGTTTAAGCCACCTAGCTTATGTCACAGCAGTCCTAGGACACTGATTAGGGAATGAACTCTGAGAGGGGAGATTACCCTGGATGATCTGGGTAGGCCCAGTGGAATCACTTGAGCTCTTTAAAGTGGAGAACTTTCTGTGACTGGAGTTGGAGCACTGCAGCAGACGAGGCAGCAGCAGCCTTGGGACAAGGGCAAGGTCAGAGAGGTTTAAAGTGAGAGGACTTGACCCACATTGCTGGCTCTGACAACAAAGGGAGTCATGGACCAAAGAATGTCGGCGGCTTCTAGAAGCTGAGAACTACAAGGAAATGGTGACCATGTTTCTAAAAACTCACAGACTTGTACTTCTGAAAAGGATGGATTCCACTGTATGTAAATTATACTTCAATAAGCCTGACTTAATAATAAAAATCTATAAAACCCCTCAAGCCCATCTCTGCTGTCTGGGTTTGAGGGAGGCTAATAGAGAGGTGAGTCTGATCCTACACACTGCCCCTCCTGTGGGGGAAGGCGGCAGGGAACATTCTTCAAGAACATTGGAGAGCCAGCCCTGACCCCACTTGACATAATGGGCCTTGGGACCCCAGGAAGGATTCAGCTGCCTCCCCTTCCCACTGCCCTGGCTGGGCAAAGCAGGAAGCAGCCTGTACTTGAAGGCATGGGTACCACCCATTTTATGTTATCCTAGAGAAGAGGATAACATAAAAAGGCTTGGACTTGTCTCGGGCATCATTTACTTCATTCATTTCTATCAACTCAAATGAGGCTAAGCTCACGGCACCCAGGAGCCTGTTCATACCCCTCCAAGGCTGTCTCTCAGAGTGTGGCCACCATGCTTCTATGACTAAAGTGGAAGCACTGCCCAGAGGACCCATCTGCTCTCCAGGCTGGAACCATCAGCAACAAAGCAAAGGCCGGCATTGCAGCTAAATGTACAGTGTTTTTTGAATATAGGCCATTGGATGCACGATTAGTGTTAATCATCACCTCAGATTAAAATTCTGCTAACCTATGTGGGTCAAAAGGAGTTTATCTTGAGCACTTAATGCCTTTAAGATCATAATCGGGAGAACTAAAATAGGCTCTGAAGTTTCTTGGATAATTTTTATTCACTCTTTCCTCTCGCCCAACTTTGTTCCTATATTAAAAGGAAATTCCAAATTTCAAAGCCAATTGTGTATGAAACTGCATACTTGGTTTACTGCCACACACTACGCACATGCCCCTGGCCATCCTGTGACTCTCTGTTCTAGCTTTTACCATGCCACAGGCCTGCCTTAGTTTCCCTACGTAACTAGCTGGCAGCCATGCTCATTATGCAATGTGGTGCTTCATAGTGGCAGAGAACGGTGCCTGCTGTTTTTCCCAGCACCTAGGACAGTGCCTGGCATGCAGTCAATCTTTACTGAATAAACGAATGAGCTCGGGGTTAAATAACTGACCAACTCCCTGGAAAGCTGCTGAAGTGAAGGCAGAATTTGTCAAATCAGAGCTAACAAACTGCCGTAGGGTGTCTACTGGACAAAACCCCTGCATCCATTTTGCCCTTGTCCCCATCCATTTTGGGGCAGCAAGGCAGGTTTCAGGAAGGAGGTGGTGTTTGATTAAACCATGGAAGACTCTCAGAGGGTGTCCTAGCTGCAGACTCCCAAAGCCAGTCCCAAAGCACCTGCTGGCAAGAGGCTCTAGGTTTGAAGGTGACTGAGGCAGGCAAGGTTTCATGGGGTTGGCAGGGTCTGATCAGGGAAAGCCATTCTCACCAAGCCGCCACTCTCACCAAGCACCACTCCCATAGATGCGTAATGCATAAATGCTTTGGAGGGAAAGCAGAGGTGTTCTAAGTACTCATGTTAGCATATGCCCCCAGCAGGCAGTTGAGGGAGGTTTCCCTAAACCAGTGATTTTTACGCCGAGGTCTCAGTGATGAAAGTTATGGGGGGAGGTGAGGCTGGGGATGAGGGTCAGGATAAGGGAATGTGTCCCGAGCATCAGCAGGAGCGGCACAGTGCAAGAGAAGCCAGAAAGGGTCAGTGTGGAAACAGTGCTGGCCCCTGGAGTGCCAGGGCCGTGTCTTCCCATGAACCACTGAAGCTGATAAACATAGGATCAATGAGTCAACATGAATGAAGGTGGGAGAGTTAATAATAAACAAGGGAATGCCTACAGAGTTCTTACCACCTGCTGGTGCAACAATCTGTCCAAAGCACTAACTAGCATTCACCCCATTTGAAGTTGAGGAAACTGTGGCACAGGCCGGCTGAGAAATTGATCTGTGTCTGAGAGCTGCTAAGTAGTGGGTCAGGACCCTGCACCTTATTTTACCTTTCATGCCCACCCCAAACTCCCCTGCCCCACAATCCCAGCAGGAGGCCAGCAATGGAGACAGGAAAGGGACATCAAGATCAGCAGAAGGAAACATGCAGAAGGTTAGAATCAGACACATTGAGTTTGAGAGCCTCCGGGAGGGCATGGGCAGTGTCTGGAAGGCAGGGGGATGACAGACTTGGAGCTCTTGAGGCAATGGGGCAGAGCCTGGTCTCGTGAGAGGGGAAGGTGGCTGTATCCAGCTAGCAGTGGGGATTCGATGCTAGTACAGGCAGAGGGAACACCACCAAGGGCTGTTAGGAGGGCACACTTGCTCAATCAGAAAGTAAACAACTGTTGACCTGGTCCTTTGGTGACTTGATTTCATGCATATAAATGGGATGGCTATAGCTCCTTTAGAATACACAGACGTGTTATGCCTTAGACTAGAATTTCTTCTTTTCAGCTCTTCTTTTCTGAGTTCTAATCCTTAATTGTTCTCTCTTGTTTTTTCAGAGGTTTCATTCTTGAAGTCTGACCCAGACCCAATATCATAATTGGACATGTATCTTTCTGAAATACCTCCTAGACAATGATTTATTCTACTGAGCAAGTCCACATTTGAATTAATTTGTTCCAAAAAGAGTAAGAAACTGCTTCATAGGTTGTGCATTCTTTTTACTAGTCATTGGAAACTGCCATGGTTTTATCTGCTTCCCTGGCTATATCTTTCATTCTTTTTTTTCTTTTTTTGAGTTGAAGTCTCACTCTGTCATCCAGACTAGAGTGCAGTGCCACACTCACAGCTCACCACACCCTCGATCTCCTGGGCTCAAGAGATCCTCCTTCCCACCTCAGCTTCCCAAGCAGCTGGGACTACAGGTGCATGCCACCATGCTCAGTTAATTTTTAAATTTTTTTTTATAGAGATGGGGGTCTTACTCTGTTGCCCAGGCTGGTCTCAAACTCCTGGGCTAAAGTGATCCTCCTGCATTGGCCTCTTAAAGTACTGGGATTACAGGCATGAGCCATTGCACCCAGCCTATTTTTCCTTCTGGGTTCTTGTCACTCTAAGTCTTATGCCTCTATTAGTATTAAAGATTATCAGCTGTCCTTGAATGTAGTTAAATATTCACTTTCACTTAGACTTCTGACCTAGACACTACCGGCAACTTTGTTAGATTCATCTAAGTAAAGAGAATGGAGCAGGGAAAAAAGCCAATACTTTCTGGTTTCCAGAGAAGAAAAACAAAAACAAAAAAACCATATTGATCTCTTCTTTTTTTTTGAGTTGGAGTCTCACTCTGTCGCCCAGACTGGAGTGCAGTGGCCGCTCCCGGCCACCTCAGCCTCAACCTGCTGGGCTCTGGCGATCCTTCCGCCTCAGCCTTCCATGTAGCCGGAATTACAGGCACGCGCTACCACGCCCAGCTAATTTTTTGATTTATTGTAGAGATGAGGTCTCGCCTGCCCAGGCGGGTCTCGAACCCGTGGGCTCAGGCAATTCACTCACCTCAGCCTCCCAAAGGCGCGGGATTACAGGCTGAACCACTGAGCCCGGCCTTGATCTCTTCTTATAGGGACATCCTGCTAACTACTCTACACTCTCTGTTCACTCCCAAAGCCTGGGACTTTAAGGAATTATGACTGCTCTTCATGGAAAGCTTTCTACTTCAAACTTCCTCCTGAAGGGTCTCCATTCCTCTCCGGGTTCAACACATCAACCCTGGACCTACACTTCCTAGCCCTTCCCTGGTGGCTCTAACATGTGGTTTTCCAGACTCCTTTGTTCACTTGTGATCTGTTCTCCATCTCTCTCAGAATTTCCACCCCTTCCACTGCTTCTGGGTCTATAGGCTCTCATACCTTCTTCCCTGGGTGTAGAATCCTCTTTGCTCTGGACAAATACGCTAGGCACCAACACACCACCCCTACCTCATTAGTCATCACTTGCCACACAAGTTCTTTTAGCCCTGTCAGCGTCAGCTTTTCCTCTGAAGGCTTCAAATGCATTTAAGTGCTCCAATGCCTTTCTCTCCTTCACATCCCTCCTTTTCCAAAGCCTTCCTCTTGGGATATCACTTGCCCCTGAGTTCCCACCTAGTCCATGTCTTTGTGCAATTAAACTTTTAAAATGTATTTATTTATTAATTTAGAGTCTGAGTCCCACTCTGTTGCCCAGGCTGGAGTGCAGTGGCATGCTCACAGCCACCACAGCTTCTGCCCCACTGGGCTCAGGCAATTCCGCCTCAGCATTCCAAGTAGCTGGGACTACAGGCACGTGACTATGCACAGTTAATTTTTTGATTTATTGTAGAGATGGAGTCTCACTAAGTTGCCCAGGCTGTTCTTGAACCCCTGGACTCAGGCAATCCTCTGGCCTCTGCCTCCCCAAGTGCTGGGATTACAGGTGTGAGCCACTGTGTCTGGCGTTGGACATTTTTTTTAAAAAAAGAGATTTACTTAATTAAGAACTCCTTGCTGAGTAGACTGGCTTAGGCTTATTTTTATTACTTGAAAACTACAGAAATAGAATGTCTTCCTTTCTGGAAAATGCTCTTAATGAAGTGAGGTTTTTGAAGGAAAGAAGAGAGCAAAGATCATGTTCTGAACTGTCATGCACTTTTGACTACTCACTTGTGAGTCACAGGAAAGCTATACAGAGACAGCAAGCCCAAGTTTTCTTGTCTATATCTAGTGACAGATTCTGTAACATTTTTTCAAAGTGGAGGAAAAAAAGGCAATCATAATACTAAGCATACGCCCCCTCAAAAATAATACTCCTTCTCATAAATTGTAAAGTCCAAGGATACTGTTCACAGATCAAATACTGGGCCAGGCTCGATGGCTCAGCCTGTAATTCCAGCACTTTGGGAGGCCGAGATAAATGGATTGCCTGAACCTGTGGGTTCAAGACCTGCCCGGGCAACTTGGTGAGACCTCATCTCTACAATAAATCAAAAATTAGCCGGGTGTAGTAGCACGCGCCTGTATTTCCGGCTGCTTGGAAGACTGAGGCGGAAGGATCACCGGAGCCCAGCAGTTTGAGGCTGCAGTGGCCAGGAGCGTGCCACTGCACTCCAGTCTGGGTGACAGAGTGAGACTCCAACTCAAAAAAACAAAAACAAAAACAAACCAAATATTGTCTTGTTTGCTTCTATTATAAATACCTTTCACACACTAAGAGAAGATCCTATTTAAACCAAATCTCAAACTTCTCTGAACAATTTTTCTCTAAATATCATTCATATTAATCCATCCCCAATGCACAGATAGAAAAATAGAAATAAAAAGGGAGTGGGGTCAGGCACAATGGCCCACACCTATAATTCTAGCAATTTGAGAGGCCCAGGTGAGAGGACTGTTTGAGCCCAAGAGCTCAAGACCAGCCTAGGCAACACAGCAAGACTTCATCTCTATAAAAAATTTTTAAAAAATAAAAAAAATTAGCCAAGGGTAGTAGTGTGCACCTGTCATCCCAGCTACTTGGAAGGCTGAGGTGGAAGGATTGCTTGAGTCCAGGAAGTCGAGGCTGTGGTGAGCTGTGATCGTGCCACAGCATTCTAGCCTGGGGGACAGAATGAGACCCCAACTCAAAAAAAAAAAAAAAAAAAGCGAGTGAACACTTACTTTATGTCTTATTGGATAAATAAGACACTATCCCAGTTACCAAGCTGTTCCATAAACTGAGCTAAAATGAGACTGCAGTCTAGAATGCACTGAATTTACTCACAGTCCTAGACAGAGGGCAACACACTCCCTGTATTGGTAGCTTACCGAATGCCATTTTGTTCAATGTGGAAAGCTGCCTGAAAATGCTCCTGAAGACTCTTCCAGTACAAAATACCCCATTTAACACATAGGTAACAGAAGAAAACTTGTTTTCGGATCATTGATATATATGTGCCACTTGATTGTGCAGTCCTGTATTTTACAAGCCACATTGCTTAATTGTAAATATGCATTTAGATATTCACGGAAAGCTGACCACTAACTTCTTAGAATATTTCAGAATAGGACATATCCACACGTCGACCTCTAAATAAGGGTCTCTTTTACTGAAGCTTGGCGATTTGTCACTTGATGTAGTTATCACATAACCACAGACTTATTCAGTTACAAATGGATACAAGAAAACTTGGGGCCTCACTGACTCTTAAAAATGAAAAAAAAGGGGGGGGAGGGGAAACTACAGACTACTGTTTAAATGTATCCTAATCTCAAACCGTTTGAAACAATTGGTCATAATGTATTTGGCTTCCTCCCTCCTACTATACAAAATGATGTTCTTTCAATGGTTTACTTGTGGTCTTTAAGCTGAAAGTATAAAGCAAGTAAATCAGAAAAGAATTCTTCTCTCTCTCTCCCTCTCTTTAGAGTTAGAGTCTCACTCTGTCACCCAGGCTGTAGTGCAATGGCATGATCATGGCTCACTGCAGCCTCGACCTCCTGGGCTCAGGCAATACTCCTGCCTCAGCCTCTCAGGTAGTGGGACTACAGGTGTGCACCACCATGCCCAGCATATTTTAAAATGTTTTTGTAGAGATGAGGTCTCACTATTTCGCCCAGGTTGGTCTCAAACTCCTGGCCTCAAGCAATCCTCCTGCCTCAGCCTCCCAAAGTGCTGGGATTATAGGCATAAGCCATCACACACTGACCTATTTGTGAATCTCTTAAAATACAGCAAAAGAGAAGCAGTCAGATGAGCAGTGCATTCTGGGACACAGAGGGTATTTCATCAATGTTTTTGCTAATCTCTTCTGTGAATGAATATCTTATCTCCACAATTGCAGTGTGAGCAGGAGCCTCACCCTGCTAAATATAAGTGCTTCCCAACTCACAAAGGTTTAAGAAGGGTTAGGGTTAGGGTTAGGAGGTTTTCTACTAAGTCAGTTGTTTGGAATTTGAATCCATGATCCTGCATAAAGAAATCACATTTTACTTAAATATATCCTCAGGCCATCTCATAAAAAGTCTATTTACTACATAATATACCCCAAACATAGTGATCCTTATGAAGAGGATTGTTTCAACTGCACCCATCACCTTCTAACAGCATTGTAATGGGAACTATGTATCAGGAATGTCCAGCAAGAACACCTGCCCAGCACTGATGGAAAAGGGCTCTCACCATCCTGGGTATGATGGAAGCTGCAGAATGCCCAGGGGCAATCTCGTTGTGGTGGATGGGGTGGGTCACTATCTGTGGGCCTGCTGCCATCTGTGCTTCTCGTTAGGGTTTTCTCCAGCTCCTACCCACATTTGAGTACTGTGGTGACCACAAAGGCTCATCCACAATTTTTTTTTTTTTTTTTGAGCTGGGGTCTCAGTCTGTTGCATTTAGGCTGGAGTGCAGTGGCATGATCACGGCCACCACAGCCTTGACCTCCTGGGCTCAAGTGATCTTTCCACCTCAGCCTCCTGAATAGCGGGGACTATAGGTATGTGCCACCACACCCAGCTAGTGTTTGTATTTTTTGTAGACACAAGGTCTTGCTATATTACCCAGGCTGGTCTGAAACTCCCTGGCTCAAGCATTCCTCTCACCTCAGTCTCCCAAAGTGCTGGGATTACAGGCATGAGCCACCACACCCAGCATCTTGTGGAATAAGACTCTGCTTATCATTTACTTACTCAGTGAACATTTACATGCATCTACTCAGCATATAGGTCTAGCAGGGCAGAAGTAAATAAGACATACTCTCTGCCCTCAGTGAGTTAGATTCAGTGGGGAAAGTCAGACTAACAAGGAACCGTGAAGTAGGGCAGCACCTAGCCATGGCTCAACAGATCATGTCCAGGTCCGGGGGGATTTCTCTAAGCCTGCTTTTAAGGATGCAGACTCCTCAGGTTAGGGAATGATCTTTGGCATGGCCTAGATACATTGGAGTAAGGACAAACCCAAGATGTACCACCACCAAACCTGAGCTCAAAGTCGCATTCAGAACAAACGGGAACCACACATGACAGTTTTGTTCTTACTGGCGGAGAACTCTTGCTTACCTATCCAGAAATGAAAAAACAAAATTGGTGTCTAAGGGGAGGAAGCCGTGTGTTCCTTTCTGAAAGGCTTCGAAAAATCATAAAGTGGTTGGAGCAAAAATACCACATGTATCAGATCTGGTTCAGTGAGAGATCCAGGCAGCCGAGGGTATGGCCATCCTTCCAAAGACACCTCCTGTGATGCACACATTTTTAAAAACTATGGTTTTTTAAAAGAATTGTCTATGGAACATTTGAAAAATTGACTATAACAAGCCACCAAAAAAAGACATAGAAACAGAGACCCTCAAATTGAAAAAAAAAATTAGTTTTTTGTTTGTTTTTAGTTGGGATTTCACTCTGTCACCCAGGTTGGAGGGCAGTGTCACAATCAAGGCTCACTGCAGCCTTGATCTCCTGGGTTCAGGGGATCTTTCCGCCTCAGCCTCCCAAATTGCTAGGACTAGAGGTGTGTGCCATCACACCTGGCCTATTTTTTTTTTTATTTTTTGTAGAGACAAGGTCTTGTTCTGTTGCCCAGGCTGTTGTCAAATGCCTGGGCTCAAGCAATCCTCCTGTCTCAGCCAACCAAAGTGCAGGGATTACAGGTGTGAGCCACCATGCCCGGCCAACTGCACAGTTTTTTAAGTCACTGCTTTTGAGTTTCACAATCCTTCAGAGAGACGGAATGGAGAGAAACTCCATTTTCTGATGAGAAAACAGCAGCATAGAGAGGTGGACAAAGGTCTCCAGGCCTGGCAGGCAGCAGCTAAGGGGAATCCAAATCTCGTGATTAATGATCTAATGCCTTTTCCGCTGTATCAAGCTGCTTCTCTGATGCAAAGCAAAATTTTCAAATACTTTTTCCTTTACTTTACATGGGCTGCAAAACAAGTGCAGCTCAACTACAAAGACAACCAACCCTAAGAGGGCTGACTTTGCAAGGCGTGCATTTTTCACTTTCTGAAGTGCATAAACTTTCAAGACACCATAATATCACTGTCACAAGATGCTAAGTAATTAATTATTTTAAAAGCAAAGAATGCACACACCTCCAAGTGATGGGAAAATCAGATGAGGTTATGTCTGTTACCCATAGAACAGGCTGGAAAATTTGCACACGTGGAGCTCCTTTCCAAAAGAAGCTTGGTACAGGCATGTGACAGAAATACTGGGAAGAAGAAAAGTTCTTTTAAACATGGCCCACTGGAACATCTAAGGTTTTTCTTATTTGGTTCCTACCTTAAAACCATTTTCTCACCAAGCTATAAATTTAAATTCTGTGCCCAGGTTTTCCAAACCACATGGCCTTAGAAGTGACCTAGCTGATTCTGTGTCATTAATTAGGATGAAAAAAACAGATATGGCACATGTCTATCCCACAAACAGAAACTATGGTTTTTAAAAGAATTGTCTATAGAACATTTGAAAAAATTGACTATAACAAGCTATCAAAAAAAGAAATAGAAACAGAGACCCTCAAATTAAAAAAAAAAAAAAAAGCCAGGCTCAGTGGCTCAGCCTGTAATCCCGCGCCTTTCGGAGGCTGAGGTGAGTGAATTGCCTGAGCCCGCAGGTTCGAGACCCGCCTGGGCAGCGAGACCTCATCTCTACAATAAATAAAAAAAATCAGCCGGGTGTGGTAGCACATGCCTGTAATTCCGGCTACTTGGAAGGCTGAGGCGGAAGGATCGCCGGAGCCCAGCGGGTCGAGGCTGCGGTGGCCGGGAGCGGCCACTGCACTCCAGTCTGGGCGACAGAGTGAGACTCCAACTCAAAAAAAAAAAAAAAAAAAGCAGAAATTAGGCCACATCCTCTAACTGCAATGCAACAAATTAGTATACACATTAAACAAAAAACAGTGGCTACTTAGGACACTCATCCTATCTGCTGGTAAGAATATATCCATTCCCACACAGGTGAGAGTAAAAAAAGAGAAGAAAATTTGATGTGTTTCAAATTTACTTACAATAAGCAAAGAAATCTTTCAATTAATGTGTTTTTTTAAAAAGAATACTTGAAGAATATTTGTTATAAAACCACAGATACTCATAGACAACATGCAAGAGAAAGAGCACTGGTCACTGATAAGTAAGATGGCCCAGCAAAAACAGTTTCTTCATCTTTCACCATGACGAGGATCATCTTTAAGTTTCTTTTTTATATTCTGGTATGAAAATCAGTTTCATGGGCAGAACCATAGTTGTTTTGCTCCATACTGGACACAATAACCCAAAGAAACTACTCAGTACATATTTATGGAATGAGCTAATTAATTATGTATATGAAGAGATTATATTTATGTAGATTTTATATATATAAAGAGATTTTATATATGTACATAAAGAGATTGGCTAAATACTGTATCTAAACTCAGTGGGATATTATATAGACACTTAAGTGATAAAAAAGAAATATATTTTATCTATATAGAAAAAATTTTCAGGCCTTACAATGGTTCATGCCTATAATCCCAGCATTTTGAGAGGTAAAGGAGAGAGGGTTGCTTGAGCCCAGGAGTTTGAGACCAGACTAGGCAATATAGTGAGACCTCATCTCCACAAAATATTAAAAAATTTAGTTGGATTTGATGGTCCCAGCTACCCGGGAGGCTGAGGTGGGAGGATTACTTGAGCCCAGAAGATCAAGCCTGAGCAACAGAGTGAGACCGTGACTCAAAAAGAACAGGAGAAATATTTTCATAACTCATGTAGTTAGTAAAGCAAGTTATAGAACAGTTTATATAGAAGAAACTTGTCTTCTCTTTCTTTTCTCTCTCACACACATACAATTTTAAAACTCTGTTCACAAGTCTGTCACACATGAGCTAGTAAAAAGAACTACAACATTCGGAGTACATGGCATGCATCTTATATGTGTAAGATGTGGGAAAAGAAAGAGAAAACATTTTTCTACTGTTGATTCATTTGCTTCAGAGTTGCATAGGCCCGCTGCTTCTGATCTTTCATGGATGGTGACCACACAAATCTGTATCATCTGGCCTGTTTCTTCAGCTGTCCCTGTCCTGGCTAATGGCAGTTCTGGAAGAGACCAATCTCAACAAGCTATCTGCTTAATATTCAAACCAAAATGAAAACAGCCCAGAGACAGTATGCTGCTGTGCCCTAGTCAGTGTCTATAACTTAAGTGTCTGCTAAGTAGCAACGTTTCTCAAAGTTAATATCAATCAAGTTTTAAATTACATGAAACCAGCTTGTCATTGAACCTGACACAACAATTCAGAACTTAAAAGTGAATCCACCCACATCCATCTCTCTTTCCAAGCACTAAAAGGGTATGTAACATGTCATCACAGAGTAATAATTAACCCCCAAATTCCCGGCCTGTGGTGCAACGGAAGTAAACACTTGAAATATTTTGGTCTGAAAACGTTAGTAAATCAAACCTATTTACCTATGGTGCCGACTTCTTGGTTCAGCGCTTGTCTTGCCGCAAACTTACTCCACAGAGAAGGCAGGGCTCTTAGCTTCAGCCTTGGCAAGAAGAAGGTAAAGAAGGAAACGATTACGACTCGTTCTCTGGATTACCCCCAACTCTCCACCACCTTGGAAGAGGAAAGTCACGGTGACACTGCCTCTTGCAACGACAACTGTACGGGGTCCGTCCCAGGAAAACCCTGTGCCCCTCCTCCCTTACCCAGCTCCCAGCGCTACCTTTCCCAAGCAGCCCAGGGACAGGAGGGGGCGGGGTGGCTGGGATCAAGGTGGGTGTGCAGCCCTGAAGGTCCCAAGAAGCCCAACACACTACAACCCGTGAATTTTTTTCTTAGAATCTTGACATTTGGATACTTTCTCTCCTTTAAGTTAAAAAAAAAAAAGGTGGGGGGGGGGTGCTTGAGAAAAGCATAGGCGAGCAGCTGTCTCCTGTTTTTAGGGGGTGGGTGTGGAGGCAGAACCGACCCCTGGCCTCCGCTAGCACCACCCTGCGCCCGTCTGGCTTCTCCCGAATAACCAGGGCTGCGCACCCGGGAACTTGGAGGAGACCTGGGCGCCGGCACGGCCCGAACTGGACAAGGCAGTGGCCCGGGAATCCGGAGGGACGTCGCGCTGCATTCGCAGAGATGCCACCTGACCCAGCGGACCCTGCCCTGTCGCCCTACTGCGCTGGGGCACAAAGTGGGAGATCCTTCCTCAGAGGTTGTCCGCAACTGGTGAAAATAACTTGCTCGTGAGTTTCTCACGTCCGACTGCAGCAGCCAGACGCACCCACCCCTGGGTCGGACTGTAGAGGTCTCGGGGATCCCTGGGGTTCTCGGAAAACGTCCTCCGAGTCAGAGACGCCCAAACTCTACCGCGCCGAGAGAAGGGCGCGCGTCCATGTCCCCGCCGTGGACCTTCCCTCCTAGGGGACAATCGAAGGTCCCAGAGTCGCTGCGGCCCCGGCCAAGACCTCCGAGCAGCTCCAGCCCCACCGAGAGCGGCGAATCCTGAGGTTCCGGGCAGCTCCCGGAGCTTGGATGGAGGCCGAGCCCGCAGGCCCCCGGGATCTCCTGCACGAGTCCTCGGTGTGTGTCCTCGCCTCGCGACCCCGGGTGCCCAGCTCCGCGCCCCGGGGTCGCGGGCCCTCGGGTTCCGCGCATGCGCCGCCCAGCCCCTGCCCCTCCCCCGTCCTCTACCCTCTCGGTCCCGGGACAGGGGAAGCCGGGCCCGCGGACCCCCGCGAGCGCGCGCCCGCCCCCGAGCACCTGGGGCCGCGATCCGCCGCCGGTCGGTCCGTGGGGCGAGCGCGCCGAAGGAGGCGGCGCCGGGCAGGGCGCTAGCGGCCGCCTCCGCCCCCGCCGCCCGCTGCCCCCGCCGTGGGGCCGCCGCGTCCCCTGCCCATGCCCGGCGCCGCCTCCGCGCGCCCGTGCCAGCCGCACCCCCGCGAGACGCGCCGCCCCTCGGCCCGCCCCCCGCCCGGGTCCGGCCGCGCGGGCGCCCAGCGCCGGTGACCGACCCGGAAGCCCCGCCCCCTCCCGCGCTCAGGGCCCCGGGCCGCGGCCGCGGCGGGACACACCCCCCGGGCGGCGGCGCCCGATTGGCTGCTCGCGGAGGCGGGGCGGAGCCGTAAAGGACTCCGGCAACTCCGGTTTCGTGCCGCGCGGCCGTGCGCCACAGGGAAACTGAGGCCAGGGAGGAGGAGGGACCGCCCAAGGTCACCCGGAGGGCGGGCCCGGCGCCGCGACGAGACGCCGTGCGGCCGGGTGTCGGCACCTCTCCAGCCCTGCGGGCCAGCAGGGGCTGAATTCGAGGCGAGGGCGGGCACGGGGCCGCGGGGCGGGCGGAGGCTCCCGCCTGGCGCCCGTGCCACGCTGGCGAGGTCCCTGCTCCCACGGCGAACCCGCTTTTGCCGGTCAGTCCGACGAGCAGGTCAAGACCCTGGGCCGCGGTGACCCCGAGTCTCGAAAGTGCATGGGGCGAGGGGCGGGCGGGAGAAGACCTCGTCCCTGGAATCCCGGGATGCAAAATGAGGAGAACGGGAACGCGAGCTGAAGGACGCGCCAGCAGGTGGCGGGAAGTGCCAGGGCGGCAGCACGAGAGGGGTGAAGGGCAGCCGGGACGGGCGCGGGGGGGCGCTGCCGGCTCGAGCCCGCCATCCTCACCCCCCTTCGCCGGCCTGAGAGCCGTGCCCGCTCTCCCCGCGCGGGGGGGGGGGGTGAGAGACTGACTCTGTGCCCACGCACGGCGCTGAGACGCGGCCAGCGCGGGGGGAGGTCGCGGCGCGGCGGGAGGTCGCGGCGCGGCAGCCAATGGCGAGGAGTTAGAGAGAAAGCTGCCAAGTGGCTTTGTTTGCGCCGCGACCCCGAGCTCCCCGCGCGAAATGCACAGAGCCCCGCGGTGTCCGCGCATCACGGCGCCCTCATTTGGGAACGAAATGTGTGCAATGCCAGCCCCCTCCCTGCCCGCCTGCTGCCCCTGCCACGGTGCTATTTGGGGCGGCGAGCGCTTGGGGGGACCCGCTCCGGAAAGGTCTCGTTACGCGGGAGAACTGGCGACCAGGAGGAACCTGGTCCTTCCACAAACTTCTTTGAAACTCAGCCTTATGGATTAGCCCCGCGCCTGTGGTGAACTTTGCCCCCCCCTCCAGACACCCACATATCCTTCCCACTCACACTCAAAAGTTGAGCTTCCCGAGCTCAACTTTTATTGCACATGCTAGCTGGCCATAGCTAATATTTGTATTGTGTTTCGGGGTTGACAACGTGATCCATATACATTATATCCTGGATATCTCAAAGATGGTGCAGGCAACCGCATTATTTATCCAGCGAGTGTCATATTGTGCCAGGTGTCTTGTAGCAGCCAGGGATGTCGTGATGACATCCAGGCTCAGATACATCTACCTGTCAAGAAATGTCACTTTTGATCAGATTCTCTCAGCCAGACTCCCACAGGCGTCCTGGGGATAGAGACAAGTTCAGGACTTTCCTCCTGGGAATATCCTGGCCAGAAACACCCCCCAGAGAACCCTGGGGTTTTTTTTGTGTGAAATCACATTCAGAGGAGAGAGGTGAAGCGGCCTTCTGTTTGCCTTGTCACTCACCTAGCATGCGAGCAACTGTGACAAAGGGCACCCACCACCCCCACCCTGTCCCCAGCTCTAGCAAGTCTCTCCATGGCTCTCTCCTGACCTTCTTCAGTGCTGATGGACCGTGGGCTATGCCACAGAACAGAGACGTTGCCTCTGCAGGGACTGAGTAGAACTCCCTAACTTTGGGGACAAATCGGTGTTCTTGAAAATGTTTCCAAGCACTACCCGAGTCACCTCTTCTGAGCCTTAGTAAACACTGGGAACATCTGGGGCATGCGTGTCTTAGTTCACTGCTTCCAATTATTTGGTGCCAATGCTGTCTTGGGTCTCTGTTCACATTTTCTGATCTTGAAGATGTGTTGAGAGATAGTTATTGTGCCCACATTACAATAAGGAAACTGAGGCACAGAGAGGCCCCCAGTTGTACCAGGCCATGCAGGCCAGTCCTCAGGGCCCAGGATGGCTGTTGGGTAAAGCCCACAGCTGCCCTGCTGAGCCACTCACTCCTGCAAGTACCAACCTGCCAACCAGCCAGAGCGACTGGGGCTCTCCTGTGACATTAGGGCGAAACAGGAAACTGGAACTTCAGAGGAGGGGAAGAGGGTAGCTCGAGGAGGCAACCAGAAACAACAGGGGTCTGCCACTTAGTACTGGGCAGCAGGCGAGACGCTGAGCACCAGGAGCAGGTGATGTCACAGGTGCTTGCCCTGATCCCTACTGTGGTGAAGCTTCTCCCATGGATCTGGGGTCCACGCTGGAGTCTGTCTGTTTACCCTACAGCTTAGGTAAGCCTTTTTCCAGGAACCATGCAAGGCCTCTGAGGGTCACTGGCTCGCCCTTTGCTGATCTGCAAAGACTCCTGTTGAGCTGGAGTTTGTGTTTCCGGGGTGTCATCCTCCCGGGCAGCGGCCTCTGAGCTCCTGGAAACATGCCCTCGGATCAGGTGATAGAAGTCCACTGGGACAGGGGGCATGAACTGAGAAAAGGGGGAGCTCACTGGCAGTGAGAAGCGAGCTGCTCGGTGGCCGGGGGCTAGACCTCGGTGAGGGTCAACAGTGGATGTGTGCTTGGCTGCCATCTTGGTACTGACAGCGAAACCTCACGGGTCCAGGTAAACACTTATTGTCATGTTAAGGCATGGAACTCACAACAGTCCCTCAAGGCAGATGGGTTTACCCCCATTTTACAGATGAGAAAACTGAGGGCCAGGAATAACAGCACTCGGTCAAGGTCTCCAAGAGAGAGTGAGAACCTTCTCAGAGCCCAAGTTCACTCTGTCATCAGGACCTACCCCAGAGTACCCCCAGGTGTCGGCTGACTGTGCAGAAGCTGTCAGCTGTCTTGATATCTTAGCCTCTCTGGCAGACCCAGGAGCTTGGATCAGATTCCCCACCACTCCAGGGGGTGGCAGACTATGTGGAGAAGCCTGTGGCAGGGAGAGATGAGCCACATTCAACAGGAGAGAGTGTGGAAATGGTACCAGATGGATAGCGGTGGATAGAGCCCTGGCCAGGCAGGCCTTGTGGCCTGGTGGGGAGCTTGGTTTTTGACATAATGGCTGTATGAAACTACCACAGAGCGTTTTAAGCAGGACTGTGACTCTGTTAAATTAACAACATGCTGAGTAATACATGTAAACCAATGGTTATTACTGAGGCACCTGGTGGGGAAAGAGAGGGAAGGTAAAGCTATGCACTCACTCTAGGTCTGCAGGATCCAGAACCTTCAGCAGGCCCATAAATTGCTGCTCTCCTAGACACTCTGCTTCTTTGATAATTAACCTGTCCCAGGACAAAGTTCACAGACTGGCTTTGCCACAGGCCCTGGCTTGACACGGGTCTGATGTGTGTCTCTGTAGATCTTGAGAAGGCCAGAGCAGCTCACCTGAAGCTCCGCTGCCTCCCTTCCTCTGCCCCTCCCAAAAGTCAGACACCCTCCTCATTGGTACACGATTACATCGCTTGTTGGCTTAGGTGCCAGGGCTGGGTCATAGGTGTCTTTTATTTAATCCCAAGCATGGACTTGGAGTTTTAGGACCTGTGTGACCTGCTTGGTGCCAAGGGAATGTCACTACAAAGTGGTATGATGTATAGATGGATTTGGTCACTTTGCATGGAGATGGGTCTGCAATGATCTGCCCTGGGTCAGCGGCCCAGCCATGAGCTGCACTGCTGCAAAGTGATAGGCAGTGTAGAGACGAGGCCCAGTGTGGTGGCCCATAAACACCGTTCATGCAAGTATACATGCATGACACCGCCTCTGCCCGAATACTTCCCGCCCCCCGTTTTCCTTCATGAAATTAGGAGACAGAGACTGGGACTTGAAGTCCAATCAAACTGGATTCAAATCCTGGCTCAACCTCATGCTCACACTCCCACCTCCAGCAGATGACTCCGGTCTGAGCCTCCTTGTCCATAAAGGGACAGGGACGCCTACCTCAACGGGTCCCAGTGTAAGGATGAGGAAAAAGCATCTGGGGAGTGCAGGGACAGGGCCTAGCAGGTGGATCATATCTGGGACATGGTGACCACTGGCCGAGGGCTCTTCCAAGGGTTGTCTGTTCCCGGAAGCCTGTCTGGCAATCCCCCACCACCAAAATCACCCTTTGCTCTGTGTGGCCACCACCCCCTATGCCCCACGCAGTTTTTGTTGAATCCAGCACCATTTTTACAAGGCCCATTTCACTGTTCTGTCTCTGCATTCAGAATGGCTGACATGGAACCCTCACATCTCATAGACACCAGCGCAACTGAGTGTGTGTGTTTCCCTCCCAGGAGCCTCTATCCCACCTGGTACCTGCCCTTTACTGAGGAATCCTGCCAGCTGGTCAAGGCAATCTGAACTTGAACCCAGAGCAGCCTGCAGGCCCCTGGCTGAGAGAGATCCCTCCCCACCCACACAGCCCCTGGAGACAGAGTCCCCCAAATGCAGGGCCAGCCCCACTCAGCTTGAAGCTTGTGGATGTGGCTGAGTGATTGGGGAGGAGGTTTGATCAGCATTGCTAGGCCTTGGATTTCACTAAAATGAAGAATTGGACCATGGTTTCCTATCCCCTGGAGGGAAAGGCCATGTTTAACATAGTGTTCCTGGTCTGTACTGAAACAAAAAACACCCAACATTATGGAGAGTTTTCTATAAAACTTCATCTAGCTGATTTAAAGAAATATCCTTTTTTCTTCCCAAGACTTTGTCCTGCATATTCTTGTTGTTATTGTTGAAAATACCTTTTCATAGTGGAAATTGCTGAGATGAAAGTAGCTGATAGGGATTGACTTGCTTTGACTCGGCACAACTGAGACATTGGCAACCCCCTTGTCAGTCCCCACAGCGGTAAAAAAAAATTGTATTGGCCTGTAAAAGCCCGAGGTCCAGGACCCTGGCCCAGATGCTCTCTGTTTATGGATCAGCACACAATGTGTTACAAAGGCTTCATGACATTTTCCCAATCTTTCCATGCTCAGCTCCCTCCTCCAGTTTTATTTGAGATATTTATTTTCAAATCAACATGTTGGTTTGTGTTGAGACTTGCAACATGGAACATACAATTCTATGTGAAGGCCTGATTTTGATCTTTGACAAAGTGAGGGAGCAGGGTGTGGGCGGTTGCCTGGGGAGCCTGCAGGAGTTACGCCCTCTTGGGCCTTGGCTCGCAGGCCACTGGGCACCATTCCACGGCCCCCGGCCTGGGGAAGAATCTCCCCTCTGCCTGGGAACCTCAAGGTGTGCAGAGGCGGGAGTTGGCTGAGGGCAGGAGGAAAGCTCAGTTCCACATGACATGTGAAGGCAAGGGTTTCTCTCAAGGACACAGTGGCATGGGGCAGGCAGGCATGGGACAGCCCCCTGGCAGGCAGGGTTTCTGAATGGCTGGTGGGGAAGACAGACTGGGGGCTCTAGCCTCATCATTTTACTTCTCCAGGTGGATGCATTAGATCAAAGCAAAGCATCTGGGCAAGTGTTCATGCTGAGCTTAATTTTTTTTTCTTTTTGAGTCAGGGTCTCACTCTGTCCCCCAAGCTGGAGTGCAGTGGCGGGATCACAGCTCACTGCAGCCTCGACCTCCTGGGCTCAGGCAATCCTCCCACCTCATTCTCCCAAGTAGCTGGGACTACAAGTGTGTGCTATCACACCTGTCTAATTTTTTTATTTTTTTGTACAGACAAGATCTTGCTTTGTTGCCCAGGCTGGTCTCAAACTCCTAGCCTCAAGCAATTCTCCCGCCTCAATCTCACAAAATGCTGGAATTATAGGCGTGAGCTATCGTGCGCAGTCTGGGTTTAATTTTGAAAGCAAAACCAAAAAAACTGGTGAGCGCTTGCTAAATGCCAAGGACTGAGCTGACCCTAAGTGTGACTGGTTTATGTTTTTAAAATTAAGTTCAGTACGAACATTTGCCTAGATGTTTTGCTTTAATCTATTGTGTCCACCTGGAAAAGCGAAATGATAGGGCTGTGGCACCCACTCGGTCTTCCCCATCAGCCATTCAAGAACTCTGCCTGCCAGGGTGCTGTCCCGTGCTTGCCTGCCCTATGCCACTGTCCACTTCAGAGAAACCCCAATCGCCTTCACAAGCCATGTGGAATCGAGCTTTCCTCCTGCCTCCGGCCAACTGCCTCCTCTCCACACTCTTGGAGCAAGATCCAGTCTTCAGTCCAGGCAGGCCAGGGATGTGGCCACAGAAGAGTTCAGGGTAGGCACACGGAGGACTGTGAGATGCAGGCTCAGGAGCTGGGACTTTGTCCTGCAGACAGTAGGCAGCCAAGAAAGATGCTTGAGCAGGGCAACGGCAGGGGACTTTCCCACCCACTTGTCTTTGCCTGCACAGATTCGGAGGAAGGACCAGGGATGGTGTCCTGAGACATAAGGAACAACAAAGCACTTATGCAAAAATGACCAAAATAGAAAGTGGTTTCTCCTTAATCTAAAGACAGTGGCTTGAGTGAAAATTCAAAAGCATGTGCCTTGGGTGTACCAGCCTGTCTTTCTGGATACTCTGTGACAAGCACCTCACAGCAAGGTCAAGTGCACAGTGATAAAGAATACGATGACTATGCTATTTACAGGGGGGCTATCTAACACGTGACTTTGGTTATTATTTATTTACTTAGAAAGACGGATTTATTGAGAGGACAGAAAAGCTCCCAGAGAGGGAGGGGACCCGAGGGAGTTGCCCAGTTATTATTTAAATTCTACACTCTTTGGCATTCCCTCTAAGAAGGTGTTAGATTCAGAAAATTGCATACAAAACCGAAGAGAGAAAAACAGCCATAGGAAAATGCCAGTTTGTTTTGGAACACAGACTTTGCTTCAGCCAGCTGAAGTGGATCATGGGTAAATCTGTTGGTGTGCACATGTTTTATTAATAGCCTATGGGGTTCCCTGTCGCCCCTGCATCAAGGGACCTTCACAGGGTATCCACATGAGGGGAAGCTACTGAGCCTGCCTGGGGAGTCACCTGCAAGCCTCTGTCTGGCCTGCTCCTAGGGACACCCCCTCCCACCTCTCTGCCCATCGGCCCCCTGCACCACAGCCCCCTGTGCCTCCCGATGGCTGGTGAACCCCAAAACTCACCATCCCTCTGTGGAATTTCTGGAGGAATGAGGAGCTGCACGCTATGCTTGGCCACCAAGCCTGCGCCATCTCTTCTATTATCTTTTGAAATGCCACCTAGAGCCTTGCCTCGTCATTACAATAGACAGAGTTTGTGCAGGCGTCCGCTGTGGTGCCTTTCTTCCTTTCAGACTTAGATACCGTTGTGTGCCTCTCAGGGGCCTTGGAAGAGTATCTGTGAGGTTTCCATGAAACCAAGGATGGAGGTCCCTTCTAACAAGGATCTGTATTTGCTCCCACATCCTAGCCCAGCCCAGACTACCTGAAACCAGATGCACAGATTGGTGTTCCCCAGGCTACCCAGGTGATAGACGTTGAACTCCAAATACGCAGGGGCCACAGCTCTTTGTGCTTGGGTGTATGTGTTTGCCTTTCCTTTTTTTCTCCCACTCCTTTTTATGCTAAGGAACTCTTCCTTCTAGATTGGTAGGGGAAGCTCTGGGGGGAATCAGAGTTACCTCTGCTTCACTCTTACCTGAGGTAACACCTTTGGGGCCCCTCGTTTAATACAGGGGAGAATTCCCTATTAGAATCCTTATATCCTGATTCTGTCTACTCTCCCATTCCCCTCCAAGGCCCAGTTTTGCTAGATTGGTAAACTCTCTCAGGCAAAAATGGATCCAGGGTCTCTTTCTAGGTTTGTGCTTTCCCCCAGAGCTTGGCAGGGGACCCCCACTACCTCAGCAACCCTTTGATGCTTTTAATGTAATTTTTTAAAATTGAGACTGGGGTCTCACTATGTTGTCCAGGCTGGTCTTGAACTCCTTGAACTCAAGTGATCCTCTTGCCTTGACCTCCCTCAGCTGGGATTATAGGTGTGAACACCATATCTCGTCTTTAATGTAATTTTTAAAAATCGTTTTTTATCCACCACTTTTGCTTGTTTTCAAAGGGAAAGTTGATCTTAGTAATCTGGTCAGCCATTACTGGACATGGAAACTGAGACCCTTATTTCAATCATAGATATTTATCTTCCATGTGCTGTCCCAGCTTTTCATCCAGATGTTAAGCAGCTCAAGAACTGGACCTGTCTTTGTCCCTACCTCTCCTAGCACAGGAGACACAGCCACTAATCAGGGAGTTTTGAGCATGTTGCTTAAGAATGCCATCAACCCAAAGGGATGTGAGTCCCTGCTCCTCTTCTGAGTAGAGTGTCAGGTGCCTGGAGCACCCTCCTGACTTGGCTGTTTATAGAACTGGTTGGTGAAACACGCATTGTGTATGCGAACACTCAGCCCTGCTCATTCCCAAGCAGTCCAGTGGACAGCTGTTCCTCTGCCTGCTCCCAGCTGTGGAAACTGAGGCTGTGAGGCTGAGCCACTCCCCTGAGCTGCATACTCGGGAGTAGCAGGCCTGGTGCCCGGATGGCCTGGTTCATGTGTCCTCGCTTTTTCCGCCATGCCTGCTGTGCCTTCCTGGGCTCTGTGACCTTGGACAGCCACAGCTGTCCCACCTCCCTTCTCAACTGTAAAATGAGAGGCTGGGCGGGCTGATCTCAATGTCCCCTGCCAGCTTGGAGGCTGCGTTGTGTTCGGGGGTGTGACTGTGACATGCTCCAGAAGGTAGCTGCCAGTGTGCACGAGGGAGGCATTTTCCCTGACTTGAGGGGCGGGGGGTAGCAGACACATGATTATCCCCAGCTGAGCACTTGTGGGGAATTACAATCAGCGTCTCATGCTCTGTGCCGTGACAATGCTCTAAGGACCAGCCGCAGGCCTGGGGTCAGCCTCGGAGCTCCCAGCCCAGGGGAAATCAGCTCCCTTTCTCCCTGGAAGCTTCCCGGCTCAGGCAGGTCAGCTGAAAATCACTCACTCGTCCTTCCACAAACTCACAGCTGACAGACCCACTCCACGTCCCATCAGCTCGATCCTGGGGAGGGGACACACGCACACGCTTTGTTTTCCCACCCTCAAGGCTGATTCACTGTTCCAGTCACTCTCAGGGTCTCACCCACTGTCTCACCTACTTTGTGATCTAAGAATATGTTCTGGCACTTTGCTGGGGACCAACAGAAGGGATAGGCCCTGCTGATATGGTGAAGAAAGTTACCAATGGGGCAAAGTTACCAGTGGGATGTACTTTGGCAAATTAACAAAATAGCAGGACCCAAAGGCTGGTGCCCTCTGTGTCCTTGACTCTCTGTGGCAGGGTGGGGACCTTAGGGCATAGGGAGATGAAGGCTAGGCCTGGGCACCTTGCCCAGTCCCTCCTGCCTCCTTTGGGAAGGAGCCCAAGAAGTCGGCTGGCAGGGGCCTCTCGGCAGGACCTGAGGCCCAATTGGAACTTTCTGGGCTGGGGGGTTCCTGGAGGGCAGAACCCCATGGAATACTCTCTGGGTCCCCAGGGCTGGGCATGGGCCTGTAAGAAAGACTCAGGCAGCTGAGAGAGGTTCCTTTCCCCCTCCACCATTTGTTCTGAGAGCCTAAACTGGAATCTGGCTCTGCTGGAGGCCTTTGCTGATCGCCTCACCTCTCTGTGCCTCAGTTTTTCATGGGTAGGAGAAGATGGCCCTTGGAGGGTCACCATGAGGGTCAGGAGTAACAAAAGGGCCCGTGTCAACCAGCTAAAGCCCTGGCTTTGCCACCACTCTGCCCACATGCCCTTTCATGTCTTACTTGTCCACCTGCAAGATCATCCCCTGGCCAGCCCCCGCACAGCTGACAGCTGGACAGGCCTTGAGAAGAGCCCTTTGGCTGGATACCTGGGGTCTGCTACCACCATATCCCCATCTCTTCAGCTCCCCAATTCCATACCCTGCTTTTCACTTGCTTTTCCTTCTGGTAAGGCACCTCCTCCTCTCCTGTTTTTCCTTAAAGATTTACTTTGGGTACCACCTCCTCCAGGAAGACCTCCCTCATCACCTTTTCTGTGCTCCCCCAGTCCCAGTGTTCCTTTTCTGTGCTCCCCTAGTCCCAGTGCCTCCTGCTGATCTCACCATATTTTGTTTCCAAGTCAACTCCCTTGCTAGACTGGAAGCTTCTTGGTAATTGGGATCTCATCTGAAATGATTAATAGCAATAACAACAGCAGAAATGACAGAATAAACACATCATCATTTCGTAGCCATTATAATAATTGATTCAAGCAAAAGTCATCCAAGGATGACTAAAATTAGTAGGTGAAAGTTTGGGTAACAGGATATGTACAAAATCTCAATCTTCCCATAAGATACTTATTAATGACAGAAGGAAACATAGTAACTTTTCAGTGAAGGAGTCTGGCAGAGACTACTTTATCATGATATCACCAAGAATGAGACATGTCACCACATGCCTCCTGATATGATGCACCAAGGAGGACACACAATCCTTTTGGGAACTTTCTGCCAAATGTGGATAACCTGAATGTCACCATGAGGAGCATTCTACAAAATAACTGGTCTGTGTTCCTCAAACATGTCAAAGTCATGAAACACACACACACACACACACACACACACACACACACACACACGGAGATTTAAAAAGCATTCAGGTTTTTGGGGGGGCGATGATGGAGAGAGGCAAGTATTTAAATACATGTTCATATTTAACAATGCCCAGCTATTTTGTGCAGAAAATTTTATTTAGTGATTGACTTTATTCATACTGCAATATTATTTTATAGTGAAATTGATTGCATACGCTCTCGAATTTTGCTTGTTTTTATTATGAAGTAAACTTTATTTTATTACTATTCTTTGAGTTGGGGTCTCACTCTGTCTCCCAGGCTGGAGTGCAGTGGCACAGATCAAGGCTCATGGCAGCCTTGACTTCTTGGGCTCAGGTGATCCTCCCGCCTCATCCTCCTGAGTAGCTGGGACTACAGGCACATACCACCTTGCCTGGCTAAGTTTTTTATTTTTTATTGAGATGAGGCCTCGCTATGCTCCCACTTCAGCCTCCAAAGTGCTGCCATTACAGGAGTGAGCCACTGTACCCAGACAACTTTATTTTTTAACATACGATTTTTTTGATTAAATGTACATAACAAAATTTACGATTTTTAAGTAAATAGTTCTGAGGCATTAAGCACATGCACACTATGGTACAACCATCACCATCCTTTAACTCCACAACCTTTTTTTTCATCTTCACAACCCGGAACCTTTTACCCCTTAAAGAACAACTTCCTGTTCTCCATTCAGGAATTTTATTTGGCATGAAAGAAATTTTGGGAACCAGGCATGGTGGCTCATGCCTATAATCCCAGCATTTAGGGATGCCAAGATGGGAGGATTACTTGAGCCCAGGAGGTCAAGGATGTGATGAGCTGTGATTGTGCCACCAAGTTCCAGCTTGAGCAATAGAGTGGGACCCTGACTCAAATAAATACATAAGTAAATAAATAAATGAGATTTTTGGAACATTTGGTGAAATCATGGGCTCTGTAGTTTAGGTAATAATGTATTGACTTCCTGGTTTTGATCATTGATTCTCAATCAAAATATTGATTCTCAATATTTTGGTCTCTTGACTCCTTCACATATTAAAAGCTATCAACAAGCCCAAAACATTTTGTTTATATGGGTTATCCTTGTCAAGATCTTCAGTATCAACAGTTAAAACTGAGAAAAACTTCATTTATTAATTCATGTAAAATAACAATAAGCCACTCATGTTAACATAAATAATATTTTAATAAAATGATTATATGAAAGCAAAAACTTTTTTAAAAACACTTTTGTGAGTCTTTTTAATGTCTGGTTTAACAGAAGGAGCTGGATTCTCATGTCTGTTTCTGCATTCAGTCTGTTGCAATATGACGTTTGGTTCTGTTTTGTTTTTTGAGTCGGGATCTTGCTCTGCCGCCCAGGCTGGAGTGCAGAGGCAAGATCATAGTTCACCACAGCCTTGACTTCCTGGGCTCAGGTGATCCTTCCATCTTAGCCTCCTGAGTAGCTGGGACTACAGATATGTGCCATATGCCTGGCTAATTTTTTCGTGTTTTGTAGAGATGAGGTCTTACTCTCTGCTGTCTGTGAAAAAAAAATCGAGCATCACATGCATGGTAGGTGGGCATTGTTAAATATGAACATGAATTCATATACCTGTCTACCCCCCCAAAAAAAACAACCCTGAATGCTTCTTGACTCCCCTTTAACCTGGAGCAGCTCCTCAGCCTGTGTGTGTGTGTGTGTGTGTGTGTGTGTGTGTGCGCGCGCGCGCGTGCTTGCTTGCGCATGCGATGACTTTGACCTGTTTGAGGAGCACAAATCAGTTATTTTGTAAATGTCTCCCACAGTGAGATTCAGGTTATCCACATTTGGCAGGAAGGCCGCAAGAGGATTGTGCGTCCTCCTCAGTGCATCATATCAGGAGGCGTGTGGTGACATGCCTCATTCTTGGTGATCTCGTGATAAAGATAGGCAGGGTCCCCAAGGATGTGCTCAGTGGACTCACAGCCCTCGCTAAGAAGCAAGGATACTCCATGGACCCTTCTCTCATGCAGACTTCGCAGCGCCCTGAGAGGAGTCACTGTCACCATGGGGTATATACAAGAAAACCGAGACTTGGTGGGGAAGGGGCCTGCTTGGTGTCTCCCCGCTGGCTGGTGACTGAGGTGGACTTCCAGCAGCCTCTAGAAGCCTGGCCTCCAGCTGCTAGGTTGGGCCACATTACCTCATTGCAGTTCTTCCTCCCTGGACTTGTCTAGTCTGGAGGTCTGCTCAGTGGACATGGTGGGAAGGGGGGGGACCCAGGGTGCCCACACCAGGCGTGTTTGGACAGGGAGGCGGCTCCAGAGCTGTTCTTTTGCTTTTACTTTCCAGAAAGACAGGGGTCCTGGAGCCCCACAGACAGAGTCCTTCCCCTTTCCTGTCTGAGACCATGTAGGAAGAAAAGTCTGAGCAGTGGAGACAGCCCCCCAGTGCCCAGCACTGTAGTGTGGGTCCCGTGTCTCTAAGACAGGCAGAGCCTCTGGAGAAACACAGGCAAGCACTGTGACATGTTACCAAGTGTGACAGATTACCACAGACCTAGTGGCCTAAAATGACCCAGTGTTATTTTCTTAAAGTTCTGGGGGTCAGACTCTGACCTCCAGAACTTTAAGAAAGTCTCCTGGGTCTAAAGTTAAGGTGTCAGTGAAGCTGGTTTCTTCTAAAAGCTTGAAAGGACATAACATGAATTTAATATATCCAATGAGCAGCCTTTTTTTTTTTTTGAGTTGGAGTCTCACTATGTTGCCCAGGCTGGCTGGAGTGCAGTGGCTAGCTCACAGCCCAGCTTCTACCTGCTATGTTCAGGTAATCCTTTCACCTCAGCCTTCCAAGTAGCTGGAAATACAGGCATGTGCCACTGCATCCGCCTATTTTTATTTTTTTATTTTTTGCAGAGATGAGGTCTCGAAAGTTTGCCCAGGCTGGTCTCGAACCACTGGGCTCAGACAATCCTCTCACTTCCGCCTCCCAAAGTGCTGGGATTACAGACATGACCACCATGCCTGGCTTGAGCAGCCATTTTAATACTGCGTAAATCTCATGTTTTTCTAGCAGTTCACTTAATTTACCCTCTAATCACTAGTCAAAGACAGAACTGGTTTCTCAGAGGTAGCTATTGATAATTGTTTTACAACCCCCCCTCCCCAACTTGCTGTGTACTAATTAGCTTTTCTAGTCCAAGTATTTGCCTCTACCCATAAAACCCAAGTTAACCTAATCAGCCCTTCGTGACACAGACAGACCCCGTCACCATGGCAGCAATCATGTGACTAACCCACCCATCTGCCTGCTGTCCACCTGCACCTACCTGGCCCTTCATGATGATGTGAAGCAGACCACCACCCAACCACCCAATGACCTGCCTCCACCAAAGGGGAATGTTTAAAAGCATTCAACCTCGAGCAGCCAGTTGCCATTGCTTTGCTAAACTCTGGTGTGTCCACGTGGTTATCTGAGCTACCACCACCATGTTTCTTAGCTTTGGCTCCCTTTCCTACCTTGGGGAGGTGAAGCTCTTCTTCCTCTAGATCCTCTCTCTTCTGTCTATTTTACTGTCTAAATAAACTGTTTTCTGATCTAACTTCTGTGCAATTCTCTGCATCTATCACATGGCATCAGATCGCACAACCCCACCCCAGAGGGTCTCACCTGACATTTGGAGGCCCTGCTGAGATATATAGATTGTAACTTACCAAAGCTCTAGGGGAGAATGTGTCTTTGAGTCCCCAGCTTCCAGAGGTGGCCTGCATTCTGTGTCACGTGAGCCCTTCCTCAGGCACTGAAGCCAGCAGCATGGCATCTTCAGGCCGCTCTCTGGCTCCAACCTCCTTCTCCCTCTCATAAAGACCATTGTGACTACATTGAATCCACTGAGATAATTCAGAATAATCTTTCTACCTCAAGATTCTTTTTCTTTTCTTTTCCTTTTGGAGTTGAGGTCTCACTCTGTCGCCCAGGGTGGAATGCAGTGTCATGCTTATGGCTCATGGCAGCCTCGACCTCCTAGGCTTAGGTGATCCTTCTGCCTCAGCCTCCCAAGTAGCTGGAGCTACAGGTGTGTGCCACTTCACTCAGCTCTTTTTCTTCCTTGTGGAGACGGGGTCTTGCTATGTTGCCCAGGCTGGTCTTGAACTCCTGGGCTCAAGCAATCCTCTCACGTTGGCCTCTCAACTGCTAGGATTCTAAGTGTGAGCCACCATGCCAGCCCACTTCAAGATTCTTAATCATACCTGCAAAGTCCTTTTGCCATGTAAGGTGACATATTGGGAGATTCTGGGAATTAGGATGTAAATACCTTGGGAGCTGTCATTCTGTTGACCACAATGGTCATAAGTGTAGCTATTGGAGCAGACCGGCTCTGCCATTTGCAGACTGTGGGATCTTGGACAAGTCATTTCTCCTCTCTGTGCCTCAGTTTCCCCATCTGTAAAGAGGGGATAAGGATCGTTCTGCCTCATCAGGTTGTTGAAAGGATTAATGAGGCGATGTCTGAGAGGTCCTCAGAGCAGAGTCTGGCGCTTGATCGGTGCTGGCTGGAGGTTTGTGCTTGTGTGCTATAGGATCAGAGCTGTGGGGAGAAACGGCCCAGGAGGAGGAGGAAGGGAGGGGGGAAGAGAGGGAGGCTGCAATATCTGTCGATAGAGGAAACCATTGCTGTGATGGGTGATACATTTCCAAAGACTTCTAAGGAATTGACTTTACTGGCTGTGGGTCTGGGGACAGGGGTCCTTTACCCCTCACAGGCCAGGGATCTCTTCTTGACAAGCCAGCAGGCTCCTCCCGCACCCAATACCCAGCCCGGGGCAGCTCCCCATGGCTCCTGAAAGGTGAAGTGTGCATTCCTGGAGGGGGCTCCAGCCTGTGTCCTGGGGCCCGTGGATGGTTACTTTCTCCGAGGACCTCGGGAAGCTCCTGGGGTGGCAACACAGAAGCAATCCCTGGGAGGTGTCCTGGTCCCCGCCAGGCACTGTGCAGGGGGGAGGCAAAGGCCCAAGGAGGCTGAGACAGTCTGGGGCCCCACAGCTCCTCGGCTCCTGCCTCCTGGCTCGAAGCAATCTCCATGCACCTGCTGCAGACACCAGTGCTGTAGGTAGTGGGCACATTCGGAAACCTCCTCCGCTCTGTCCTATGTAGCTGAAGAGGGACTGACCGCTTAGACCAGTAGGCAGGACAACTGTCCACCTGTCCATCACCCTTTCCTGAGTCCAGTGCTGACTGTGCCCAACTCAGAATATGCAGATGTGCCCTGGAGATCAAGGGACAGGAGGGCAGGGAGGTGGCCCAAGTCAGCCATGGCCCCACAGCTGGGAAGGAGCTTTTTCTTGGATTCCACAGGGGGTCTTGTGTTTGTGTCAGTGTTGTGGACTCTTACATCGCTGAGAGGTCCCTGCCACTACCTTGGAAACCCAGAAGTGCACCAGAGCGAGCAAATCCCACTGCTGCGCCTGGTCTTCAGCTAAAAGCCCCACAGGTGAGGGCTGGAATCTCCCTGGGGTCATGGCTCTGCCTCTTCACTCAGCAGAGGAGAAGATGAGGGCGGGGGTGCCCCGCTCTGCACAAACGCATCCCTGGTGCAGCAGGAGCCCTGGGACTCTCCCTGACTCAGCTCAGGGCTCTCCTGCCACCTTGAGTGTGTATATGTGCACAACTGCATTTGTGTTTGTGCCTGCATGGGCATACATGTAAGCACGCATGCACACACATGTATTTTTATATGTGTGCATGTGCATGCACCCCTGTGTACAAATATGCAAATGTGCATGCACACGCACACACATCTGTGCACATACATGCCTGCATGTGTGTGTGTGCAAGTATATGTGAGTGAGCAAGTGTGTAGGCCTCTGTGCATGCATGCATGTGCATGCTCTTCAGGGCACGTCTATGCATGTGCTCCTACTGTGTGCACACAAGCATGTCTCTTGTGTGAGTTTTTCAATACTCAGGAAATCTAGAGCAGTGGGGCAGATGCAGAGACAGCTGAGAGGAGCAGCGTCCCGGCCTGGGTCCCACCCCACTCTGACCCATAGTCTGCTCAGTGCCAGGAAGGCCTTGAGACTTTGAGCTAGCAAAGCTAAGATCAGCGGGGCCGGGACGCTTTCCGGGATCATGCTGCCAGCACCTTCGACCTTCTCTGATGCATCTTTCCCAACTTCTCCCCTTGGAGGGCACCTTGTCTGTGTTTTTGGGCCTCAAGCCCTTTCTGAAAGCCAGCTGCAGTGTCCCTGGAGAAGCTCTGTCTTCCAGTTAGTGACCCATAGAAGTACCCTCCACCCCAGTGAGGGTACAGGGCGCAGCCTGCCCCAAACAGCCTTCGCTGGGCTCCTTCCCCACTGACCAGCCTGGGTCACTTTGGACTCCGCTGCCTGGTGCTCTGCCCCGGGGCTCCGAGGGGACTTCTCTTAAAGGCTCGGCAGTCATTCCAACTGCCGTCCGCTTCCCTACCATTTGCTTCCACCAGGAAACAAAGATGGAATTGTCACGGCTTGTGGGAAAGGGACACAAAGAGTTTCTTTTTCTGATCTGAGCCCTGTCACCAGGCCTATGGGGCTCCCTGAGAATTCAGAATCAGCTTCTAGGAGGTGGCTGGGGCAGGCAATGGGGGTGGTGGTCCCCACAGAGCCTCCTGGGGCGTCCATCCTTTCCTGCCTCACCCCATGTGCATGTTTAGGACACCCTTGGGCTCTCTTTCCTCCCTTCTTGATGCCAGCCTCTCCGGCCCTCCTCCAGGCTCCACACAGACTTCAGACATGGTCCTCCTGTTCCTCCCAGCCTGCCTGCCGCCCTGGGGGGCCCCATGGGGTGGGTGCTCTCCCCACCCCATGGGGGCCAGTGCCTCCCAGTCTGTTTCCAACCGGGCCCTCGCTACTGGGATGCTGGCTAGGGTGCCTAATAGGAGCCTCCAAACTGCCCTGAAGCCTGACGGCCCCCCCAGTACTCCCCATCTCGGTTCAGTAGCCTCACTTGCCAGTCAGTTGTGTCTAAGCCAGAAACCTGGGAGCAACCTCGACTTCCTCCGCGCTCTCCACACCTATGAGCACCTCCTGGAGAACCTTCTGCATCACTCCACTACTCTCCATCCCAGCACCTGCTCCCTGGGTGAACCCCAACCATCTCCCACACAGCTCCCCCATGCTCCCCTGACTCTCCCTTTTCCTAAAAGAACCTCCCTTCCTAACACTCCACTGCCTAAAGTGTTCCAGAACCTTCACAGTCTCCCATCCTCATGAACCTCCTCGCCCGAAGGAGAATCATAGGAACATGGAGCCTGAAGGGGTGGGCACACAAGGAGCAGTCACTTTAAAGGCCACAGATCTGTGGTGCAGGCCCCTTGCCGCCCCCTTGCTGAGTGCCTGTCCTTGTGTCTGTGCCCTGTGTCGTTGTTCACTGTTGTTCTCGTGAAGGACAGCCAGCAAAGTCCCCAGGGAAGGCCCAGAGCATGCGTGGCTCCAACCAGACAGGCCTCATAAGAACTGACTCATTCGACCTCCACACTGGCCCTATGGGATGGCACCTGCATTCTTCAGGGGTGAGGCTGCACCACCACAGGGTGCTCAGAGACCAGCCTTATCCTGCACCACTGGGCTGGGGAGGGGAGGTAACTCTGAGAGGGGGTCTGGGAGGAGAGGGCAGGGGCTTGGGGAGGATGGGATGAGGGAATGAGAGTGCGGCGCCCACAACAGCTTGAGCACTGGGGTCATTGCCCTGGAAGGAGGCGCGGATGGGGCAGTCCGGGGTGAAGAGGCCGGTAGGGCTTTGGGCCCCCACGTGGGAGGGGGAGGGAGTCGGGTGGCTGCTCCACACCCCTGGGAGCTCCCGGCAGCCCTTCCCCTGAAGCCCTCCTTGGAGCAGTGGGCTGGCACCTCAGGGCCAGTATGACCTGTGACCTGATGGCGTGCTGAGGAGGGCCTGCCCAGTGGACCATGGTGGCCTTACCCTCTGCAGGGCAGGAGGCCTGTGAGGGTGGCCTGGAGTCACCTCTCCTTGGAGGCCAGAACTGGAGCCCCTTACCCCACCCACCCAGAGAGCCGAGGCTCCTTCTAGAAATCCATGGAGCCCATGTTTCCTCCCAGCGACTCCACATCCCAGCCTGAGCTAACTCCTCCAGGACAGGAGAAAAGCCCCTCGAACACCCCATCTGGTCGGCACAGCCTGCGCAGAGGAAAAGGCTCAGAATGGGATCAGCTTCCAGCCCTGGCCAACTCTGACCATGGCATGACCTTGGCTTGGTCTTTGGACTCTCGGGGCCACATCACACAGATGCTGAGTGGAGAGGCCCTTTGGCCTAGTTGCTCCAGGGGACAGCTGTGCCTGGGACACACCCCCTGCTGCTCCTTGACCCCCCGAGCCCCCCCGCAGCCCCCGCCCAAACTAGATGCTGTCTGTTCAACGGCCAGCAGCCAGCATTCAGACAGGCACCCCCATGGCCGGGCCAGGTCAGTGGTGTGGTGGCCATGTCACGCTGTGTGAAGATGAACTCCCCCAATGCCCCCACCTCCCCACCCCAAATCCCTGTGTGCCTGAGGGGGCTCTTGGCTGCCGTCAGATGGCTGGCTAGTGTCACAGCATCGCCCAGAACAGCCCAAGCACACCGAAAATGTCAACTATGGGATAAATTGTTGGGATGAGTCGGGTCCAGCTGGAGGTCAGCAGACCAGGGGCCTGAACCCCCACTGCAGGGTGGGGAGTGCTGGGTCCCTGCATGAAGCTTCACAGGTGACCTGATGTCTTGGAGAGGCCAGCACCAAGGACCTGCAAATCTCACTGTCCCATGGGGAGGGGATGGCTGTGGACCCTTGGATGCCCTGGGTCTGGGTCCTGCCTGTTGGCCCTGACGGTTTGGTACCCCCTGCCCAGGGGTGGGCGATGACAGCACATTGTAAATCCAGACGCGGAGGGGGCTGCTCCGGTACGACCCTCGTCCTGGTCACCCAGGCCATGTTATACCTTCAGCTCCTGCCACAGACCATGCTGCCCCAATATGGAACCTGTCCCCACCCCAGTCCCCAAGAACCACACTCCTGTTGATCACCTCCTTTTGGAAGCCTGTCCCCAACCCCACCTACATCTTCCTCTCATGTGTTTTTCCCTGAGCTCAGGGCACCCTGCACCGAAGTCCCTAAAATAGGTCTGGGGTTCCAGGAGGGTCAGAACGTGTCCCATAAACAGGAGACGTTGTTTTACACTACCGCTGCAACTTCCGTGGCCTGCAAGGTGTCTCTATCCTGTCCTCTGTTCCTATACCCATGTAGTCTGAGTCTCTCTCCTTCCACAGCGCACAGTGAATGCAGAACTCAAGATCTGAACTCCAAACCCACCCGTTGCCCCTGCCTGAGTCACCCACTTCCCTCACCTCAGTTAATGCTGTTCCTGTGCCTGAAACACCCTTCCTGCCCCTGCTGGCTGGTGACCCGACTTACCGAAAGGGTCTTCCCTGGACCCTGGCAGGAGTGACCCCTGCCTTGTGCCTTTGTGGTGGAGTGTCAGCTTCGGCCACCTGCCCAGTGCTCCCAGGGCTCAGAAATGGTGGGCTGGTATGTGGAGAGTGAACGCCTTCAGAGGCAAGTCTGCCCCCAGCACTAAGACCCTGCATGAGGGGCCGACACAAGACTGGACCAGGGAGAGCAGAGGGAATGGGAATGGGGGTCAGAGCCCTGGCAGCACTGCCCTGGGGCCAGGAATGCTGGGGCGAGGGTAGAGGGTGCTGAATCCAGCCCACACCTGTCACCCATCACTGGCGAGCCCCCATTGGCCACTGCCTCAAGCATCCTGTCTCCACCTGCCTCCTCTCTGCCCTGCAGACACCTGCCTGGTGAGGCCCCCACCTGTCCCATCCAGCCTGCTCTCTTTGCCCCAACTCTCGTGTCTTCCAACCCAGAATTCACATGGCAGCCAGAAGGAACTTCCAAAGCACACTCACCTGCTCAAACCTTCCCTGGCTCCCGCTGGCCCTTCGTGGCCTGCCCACCCACCTCTGGCCTCCAGCCCTGTGACTGCCAGGTGCCTCCTCACCTGTGGACAATGTACCTGCTTCTCCCTCCCCCGCACCCCTGCCCGATCCCTGCTCTTTGCCCTGGGGTCTCAAGTTTGTAGTCACACTGCCTCCTCCAGGAAGCCCTACCTGACTCCCAAGCGGCTGAGGGCACACCTCCCACAGCCCTCACGTGCTCTATGAGGCTGCCCTCGCCCCATGTGCCTCTTCCTGACAAAGCTAGATGCCCCTGATTCATGCCAGGTTGAAACCTTCTCACCCCAGGGATGGGGCAGGGGTGTAGGGATGCACTAAGGGCGGGGTGTGCAGGCAGGATATCAACCTGGAGTCCACAGACCCCAAGTGCTGCTGCTGCTTCTCCCCTGGCCTCAGTTTCCCCATCTGTGAAATGGGGAGCGGTCCCCCCAGCCCAGGGGTAGTAGGTGTACTGGGTGAGAAGGTGGCTGGGTCTAGCAGATGCTTCCAACACCCCCTCTGTCATTCACCATCACGTGACCTCAGGTTGACCTCACCTAGCCTCTGTGCCTGACTGAGAAATGGGTCCACAGAAGGAGGCGGCGCTTGAGATTTAGGAGGATCAGAAGCAGGCCTACAGGAGGGGCCCTAGGACCTGAGCCCCAGGGGGCTCCCAGCCTGGCCCAGTCAGGAGGCTGCACCAGGAGGGGCCCCAGGGGCCTGCAGGTCAGGACACATGCTCCTGGCCTTCCCGAACTGTCTGCCCTTGGGAAGGTCACCAGCCTCCTAAGCTGTTTGCCCCGTGAGGCCTCACAGCAGGGCCAGGTTCCACTGTGTTCCCAGGCCCTGGGTCACGGCCAGGCAGCCCAGCTGTTCCCGGGAGCTGGCCCGTCTGAATGTGGCACTCGGCCAAGCCATGTTTCTGCATTTAGCACCAGAATCACAGCCATATGAGGCAGAGAGGGCATTTCCTCCCCTTCCTCCTCCTCTTCCTCCTTCTCTTTCTCTTCCTCCTCCTCCTCCTGCAACAACAGAGGCTCCTAGGGTACACCTCCACAGCTGCAGGCCACCTTGGGGAGCCGGACGCCAGCCCCTGCCCTGGCCGAGAGCCCCTCCTGCGGGCTCGGGCCCTGAAGCTGGCACAGGCATGAAGGCATGAAGGCAGCTACGTGGAGCCTGTGACAGCACTTTCCTGGACCAGGTGCTTCACCCCCTGTGACTCAGTTTCCCCATCCCTTTCCCCTCTCCACTGAGTGGGTACTTTGTCCACCAAACAGCACCTGTGTCCAGCACCACGCCAAACCCTGGCCTCGGCCCTTTACTTAAGGGCCTCCCTCTGATCCTACTGATTCCAGGACGGGGACTTTCCCGGACAGGGGGACACAGCAGTGGCTGGGGGTGCAAGGAGAAGAGAAGGGAGTGATTTGCGTGGTCTGGGACCAGGGACCCAAGGGTCACTTCCCAGGGAAGAGGACACTTGGAGTCTGTTCCTTAGCTGAAGCATCCAAGCTTCAATCTACATTGGGTGGCTACTCCCTACAGCCGAGGCCCAGAGAGGGTGGGGACTTGCCTGAGGACACACAGCCTGGCTGGGGTGGGTCTGCTGGTCTCTCAGCCTCAGGGGCCCATTCATGCTGGGTGACAAAGCCCATTTGGCTGTAGGTGCTCATTAGGGAGGTCAAACGCCAACAAGCTGGTGTGGCAGTCGTATCCTGTCACGTGGGGCTCCTGGCAGCTGGGTGGTCGAATGCTGGATCTCTGACCCAGCACAGCAGGGGGTGGTGGGAGCCAGTATTGCCCCCTGTGCCCCTTGACCCTGAATCTCCATGAATAGAACCATCTGGACCAAGCCTCCCTGCATGTGGGGTGGGGGCTGGACCAGGAGACCCCATCTCTCCCCAGCTCCACCCACCCTGTTGCTGACACTGGGGAAGCCAAGAGGTGCTGTGGGGTGGCCTGACCCAGGCCTGTTCTTGGGGAGCTGCCCAGAGACAGCTGTGCCCCAGTCATATGTGCCCGGCAGGATGATGGGGCTGGGGCCAGAGGGGGACAGGGCATGGTGGGGTGACTGCTAGCCCAGCCTGGGGGAGGCAGAGGAGCCACGCAAAGGAGCTGGATGCCAGGACATGGGTAGAAAAGGGAAGAATGAGCCAGGCAGATAGGGTTGGGGGTGAGGCGGTGAGTGGGCACTCCAGGCAGCGGGTGGCGGGGCCAGGGCAGGGAAGCATGCAACGCTCGGGGGTGCTGGGCCATACCAGGGGCCAGGTGTGACTGGAGCCTGGAGGGGACAGGCAGCTGGTGACACAGCAGGGGCCCCTCATGGGGAAATGGCAGCCAGAGCGAGGCAGGCTGAGGGCCATGGGGGCCATGGGAAGGGGTGGCCCAGTTTTCCCCTTGGAGAGGCTGCAGTCTCACACAGGTCAGTGGGCAAGCACGCTTCAGGATGAGGTGAGGCCCGGGAAGGGACCACGGAAGGCTCCCGCAGGGACAAGGGCTGCCTGGCTCTTGAGAATGGGGTGAGATGGAGGATGGGCCTGGATGGGATGGCTCTTGGTGGCCCCCTGCCCAGCCCAGCTCCTCGGCAGCTGCCCCTGTGGAGGCATCCAGGCAGACAGAGCTCTGGGGCTTTTTCTCAGAGTTGGCCTCAGGTTTGTGGCAGGGGATTCCCAGCTTGACCTGCCCCAGAGGAGGGTGTCACTTTGGGCCACCTGGCACCCTCCTGGGCCTCAGCATCCTCATCAGTCTGGGGAGTGCTGTCCAGTCGGTAGTGGGAATCACATGTCTGGCCAGGGTGGGGTGTGAGAGGCAGGAGCGGCAGGAATTGGCAAGACGTCCATGGTAGTCAGGAGGGGCTTCCGGGAGGAGGAGGTAGGGGCTGGGAGAGGAAAGGAGCCATGAGGGGTGGGGCCAGGGGCTGTGTTGGGGAGCCAGGACAGGGGACAGTTGACTGAGGCTGGGTCAAGGGCAGGGAGGAGTAGACATTGGCTCCCAATGGACCAGAGTCCTGCTTCTTCCTTCAGATGGAGTGGCCTCAACCTCTTCAGCCCATTCCATGTGCCTGTGTCAGCCCACTCCAGAGAGTGGGCAGCCACAGAGCAGATGGAACCCCTGCCCACTCGTAGGCCTTCATGCCAGCTGTGCCTTCCACTTGGGATGTGCCTATCTTCTCCCCCTCCAGGAACTCCTATTCATCTTTCAAAGCCCAGAACAAGTTACCTTGTTTGCCTATCTGACGGATGCTCACTTAGTGTCAGCTCTGTGCTAGACATCTGCTGGGCACCAGGCACAAAGGAAAAGAGTTCTAGCTGGGTCCACAGCACGGAATTCTCTGAGTTGTCACCAAGGCAGTTGTTGTCTGTGTACTTGCAGGTCTCACCGTCCAGACAGGGCTCTTCCTAGACTCACTGGGTGTGGCACTCAGCATGGCGGCACTGAGATGGCAAGGTGGGGGTAGGGGTGTCCCAGGAGGAAGTCCTGAGCAGGGAGGAGTGGCCTGTGCCAGGCTCCAGTTTCCCTGGGTGGGTCCCTACAGATTGCTGCATGACCTTTCTCCTGGGGCGGTGGCCCAGGGCACACCTCTGGGTTCTGAACCCATGGGTCACAGACATGCCTCTTGTTTGTGGGGCTGGACCGAGCCTCACATTTGACTCAGGACCCCCCCATTGCCCCTCTGACCTGTGCCTTCCAGGGTGAGGGTCAGAGCAGAGAGTGTGGGTGACAACATGCCCCGAGTTCACACAATGGAGAGTGTGGCCCTATGGGGCCTGGAGAATGAACGCAGGAGCAGCGATGAGCCTCGGCTCCGGGGGGTGTGCAAGCAGATGCCACTGGGCCTCTGCCCACCTGGTTTGAGCACCAAGACTGGAACATTCTCCCGGCCCCTCCCGGGCTGGGACCCGATGCTGCCTCCCTGGCCCTCCCAGCGGGGTTCCCAGCCAGTGGGGACTCAGCCAGTGGGGAGACACGGCTCCCCGAGACAGATGGGGTGTGGGGCTGTGGAAAGCTGCCCTTTGGCCCTTGGTGAAGGTGTGCCTCCGAGTGGGACACCCTGCCTTGCAGGAAAAGGGCAGGGCCCAGGGTGCGGCTGGGCGCGTCCGGCAAGCCTGCTGGACCACCCCTGCTCTCCAGGGCCAGGTGCCCTCCGGCCGGGCTGGTGAACTCTAGGCCTCCGCCCTACTCTGCAGAAGGGGGCGGCTGTCACCCAGGCCTCTGGGGTTCTTGGGGGCCACAAGTGGCCACAGCGCAGTGTAGCGGGAATGACGGCTCCCAGGACAGCACTTAGAGACAATGGGAGTGCACCCAGACCGACCCCTGCCCACCTGGGGTCGCTGCCAGTTCCACACTGGCCTGGCCTCGAGGGGCATGCTGGCCCCTTCTGACACGCTGGACAGGGCGGACCCAGGCTGGCCCTTGGTCCGCACAGAGCTGTGCTCAGACAGGCTTGTCCTGGCTCAGGGGGCCAGATGGGAAGTCCCCAGGACTCGGCCTTGGGAGCCGTCTCCCTCCTCCACACACAGCCCAAGGTCATTGCAAGGAGCTGCCCACATGGTGCCCGTTGCCACTGGACTCTCAACAGGTCTCAGGGGCAGCAGCCGGTTGGGCCCACTGTGTCCACTGTCTACCCGTCTACCCCTCCCCTGGGGGCGGTCTCCAGGGCTGGCTCCACCCCCAGCTCAGCCAATGGGAGCCCCCAGCCATTGGCTCTAGGCTGAGCATCTGACGCACGCCCGGCCCACCAGAGGCAACCTGGCAAGTTTTGTGGAGACTACTGGAGAGGGAGAAGGCACCTGACACCGGGGAGCTGGTGTCATGGAGGCAGGGCCATCTCTGCCACCTGGGGGGAGCCTGCCTGGGGTCCATACGGAGGAAGCAGTGAGGGGAAATGGAGGAAGCAGAGTCCCAAGGATGCCCTTTGATCCAACCATGCCTGAAGCTGAACCCATTCCTGGATTTTTTTTGTTGTTGTATAAACCAGTAAATCCTCTTCTGGGGCCTGAGCTAGTTTGGTTTGGGTTTCTAGTCCCTGGAACTAAAGCTTCCTCATTATTTCTGAGACTGACTTTAGGAATCACTTGTTCCTTTGGGCCACAGTGCCCACAGAGGGTTCCTCCCTTGCCCTCCCATCCCATCTGTATACCACATAGTAACAATCCTAGGCTCCCATGACACACACAATCACAGAGTGTGGGTGTAAGGGCTTCTCATTACTTTTTCTGCTCTGTAACTGGCAAACTCTTACTCATCCTACAAAACCCAACTCAGGACTTACCTGCCTGGAATGTCTCTATAAATTCCCCACTTTTGTCCTCCCCCCCCACCCCCTGTGTTGGTCTTCCCTCCAATCCTGTCCTCCAAGGCCCCTGGGCATTACACCTCTGATCCTACTGTCCTGGGTCTGCCTCCTGGCTGGCATGTGTTGAGGAATAGTTTTGAGGGCTGCACCATCAAGCTGATCGCTCAAGACAACAGTCATTCTGTCTTGGTCAGTCTACCCTTGAGGTTGTCCTGGGTCATGGGCTGCTCCTCCCTGCCCCCAGCTATCCACAACTGCCTGAGGTACAGGACTTGGGGGTGTTGGGGTACAAGTGAGGGGGCAGGAAAGAGAGCCAGCGGCCAGGAAGGTTCCTCAGAGATGAGAGAGACTGGGCCTCCAGGGCTGGTGCAGGCGAGGCCGGGCATGTCTGTTGTGCAAGTGTGCTGGGACCCTGGGCGCTCCTGATGGGCATCTCCCAGGCTGTGGGACCTTGGGAAGGCTTCTCCACCTCCCTGTACCTGGGTTTCCTCATCATTAAGATGGGGAGAAAGGTTGGGCTCGGTGGCTCAGCCTGTAATCCCAGCACTTTGGGAGGCCGAGGTGAGTGAATTGCCTGAGCCCGCGGGTTCGAGACCCGCCGCGGCAGCTTGGCGAGACCTCATCTCTACAACAAATCAAAAATTAGCCGGGCGTGGTAGCGCGCGCCTGTCGTTCCAACTACTTGGAAGGCTGAGGCGGAAGGATCGCCGGAGTCCAGCAGGTCGAGGCTGCGGTGGTCGGGAGCGGCCGTTGCACTCCAGTCTGGGCGACAGAGTGAGACTCCAACTCAAAAAAAGAAAAAGATGGGGAGAAAAACAACACCCGCAGCGGGGTGGGGTCGGATGACATGACGCGGAGGCAGCCTTGGCCAGCGCTGAGGGCGGAGCTAGTGGGGAACAGAAGCTGGGGGCGGGGGCGGGGGCAGGAAGGAAAGCCTAGGTGGCGGTGAGAAGGAGACTGCCAGCGGAAGGGGCGGCGGAGGCAGAGGGCCTCGCGTGGCAGGGGCAGGGTGCCCAGGGCCCCAGCGTGGGAAGGCAGGAGGGAGAAAGCTGCGCTTGCTGAGACTGAAGCCCCCAGAACCAGGGGAGGTCAAGCTGAGGCTGTGAACCTGGGGGGGAAGGGATGTCCACCAACGGGTCCCTCTGACTCCAGCAGTTTGGTATCTCTGGGCAGTGGACCCTCTCCAGGGCCAGGCCCAGGGCAGGGCAGGACAGCAGTGGCCTTGGCCTGGGCCTCTTCAGGACCACCTCGCCCAGGCACAGTGAGCTGGCGCTGCCCATTGCCTCACACACAAGCCTGGGACTTCGCCCTGGCTGCAGATCCCCTGGCCTGGCCCCAACTCCCAGCCTGCTCCCCCAGGCCCTCCAGGCTCTTCTGTGGGAGGCCTGCTGCCCCCGCCCCTTGCCGAGGGGGCAATCTCACCCGTGGGCCGCCTGCCCCTCACTGGGGCATGGGTCAGCCAGGCTGGGTAGGCTGGTGGCCACCAGGGCCTCCTGCCCACCTTCCCATGGCCCCTCCCCTCCCTGCTGCTCGTCTGTCCTGGCGAGCCCAGAGCTCTGTGGGCATGGGGGGACTCCTTGTGGCTGAGTGGTACCCTGGGACTCCCTTGGGGGTGGTTGTCCCCAGGCTCTAGGAGGCTGGTGACTCACACAGGGTCGCCCAGCAGTCCGTCACACTGGGCACAACAGTTCACACAACTGCCCACCACTCCTGTGGCATGGCTCAAAGGCAGAAGCGAGGGAGGGAGGCCCCTCTCCCTGGGGGACATCACTGTGTGACCCTCAGCTGACCTTCTCTGGGTCTCAGTGCCCCATGGGGAACACAGGGACGGGGAATGGGACCCCAGCTTTTGTACTGGGATCAGATGAGACCACAGAGGGCCCTGGCGAGGCCTCCTGCCACTAGCAAGTGATGGACAACAGGGACGTCCTCTTCGGCCCCATCTCTTGCCATCGTCTCTCCTGCTGGGTGTGACCTCAGGCCACAGGAACTTCCGTAGTCTAGCACGGGGCGGCACCTTCCACTTTCAGGGTGGCCCCGTTGGGGATGTCCTATCTGCAGGGTCTGGCTGGGGGGAGGGGGTGAAGGAGGGGAGAGGTGGGGGAGGGTGTGGTGCTGACTGGAGGGAACGGGCAGGGTTTCCTTGAGGGGCCTGTGGCCAGCCTCACGCGCCTGGAGAAGGGGTGGGGTTATTGCCTCTTTCACAGAGGGAGAAACGGAGGCACGGAAAGTGCAGCCCAACGCTGGAGCAGGAGTGAGCACAGACAGATGTGGGTTGAGATCCCCCACAACCTCACTGGAGACGGTACCCACCCATGGAGAGGTCGGGGAGAGGATTTCTGTTGGTCGTGGTGGCCGCCAGGCTGGTGTTGAATCCGCCCGGCGCCCACACCCCCCCACCTCTAGGCTCTTGACCCCACGGGCTGCTCAGTCTCCAGACGGGGTGAAAACTGCCAGGGCCTCTGGACACCCTGCACCGAGGTGAAGGGCAGCGCCCACGCGACCGGCCCCTTCCCGCCGCGCAGCACGTTTCACCAGGCTCCTGGCGCCATCTGGTGGCCAATCCAGGAGCTGCCGCGTCCCGAGCCGCAGCTGAAAGCATCCCGGGACCCTCAAGTGCAAGCCCTCTTTACTGAGCTCATGGGAAACTGAGGCTCTCAGGGGGTCAGGAGCCCCTCGGGTCTCTCAGGGCCTGGACTAGGAACAGAGGCCAGGGCTTCTGATGCATTTCCAGTGCCTGTGACCAGGATTTAAGTGGCTTAGGACAGCGGTCCCCAACCTTTTTGGCATCAGGGTTTCATGGAAGACAATTTTTCCATGGATGGGGCGGGGGAATCATCAGGCATTAGATTCTCACAAGGAGCACAGCCACTTCTATCCCTTGCATATGCAGTTCACAACAGGGTTCGTGCTCCTATGAGAGTCTAATGCTGCCATTGATCCGACAGAAGATGGAGCTCGGCTGGCCCTCTGCTCACCTCCTGCTGTGTGGCTCGGTCCTTATCAGGCCACAGTCTAGCACCCATCCACGGCCAGGGGGCCTGGCTTAGGGGATGTAGGGGCTGCCAGCTCTGCAGGGGCTGAAGCCACAGCTGGGCTTGCTGCCCTGGGGCCTGAGAGCAGAACTTGACAGGGACTGGAGGTATGGTCGGCTTGCCCTGGCCAAGCAGAGGCCTGGAAGTTATTGGTGCTTGCAGCCCCACCTGGCTTGCCCAGCACCCTTCTCAGGGACCACTGTTGCTGACATCTCTGCAGGAGACACAGGCCTCACTCTTGACCATGAGTAAACAAGCCAGGCCTGGACTTCACACCTGGGAGCCGGGTCCTGCCTTGTCTCAAGGCCCGGCTCGCCAGGGAGGGGCACCCGCAGTGGTCAAGGGCTTTGCCTGGAGCAAAAGTGCCAAGCACAACATATTAGTGCCTGCTCTCGAGGTTCTCAGCCCTGAGCCTGCCTCGGGACCCTCTCGGAACCTTACAGAGCGATGCCCAGCTCTAAGCCCTGTCCTAGCACCCAGCTGGGCCCGGGACCTTGGGCACTCTGGCTGCAGTTCCCTCTGCTGCCCCTGAGCCAGCTGGAGTTTCAGTTTCACAGGGGAAGAGTGTGGGGAGAACCCTCTGACACCCAGGGCCCAGGGCGAGTGGGTAAGAAAGCAGGGCCTCAGCCGGGCTCGGTGGCTCAGCCTGTAATCCCGCACCTTTGGGAGGCTGAGGTGAGTGGATTGCCTGAGCCCGCGGGTTCGAGACCCGCCTGGGCAGCGAGACCTCATCTCTACAATAAATCAAAAAATCAGCCGGGCATGGTAGCGCATGCCTGTAATTCCAGCTACTCGGAAGGCTGAGGCAGAAGGATCGCCGGAGCCCAGCAGGTCGAGGCTGTGGTGGCCGGGAGCGGCCACTGCACTCCAGTCTGGGTGACAGAGTGAGACTCCAACTCAAAAAAAAAAAAGAAAGAAAGAAAGAAAGAAAGAAAGCAGGCCTCTCGTTGAATGCCCCGAGGGCGGGTGGGAACACCAGAGTGGCAGTGGCTTCTTCTTGTAGGGTGGGCTCCCTTGGTAACAAGGGCCTGGCTCCCAGCCCTCAAGGTCAGTCCACCTCACATGTGGAGGGTGTGAACCTTCACCTGTGCCGGACCGGCTGCCAGCCTGGCTCCTCTGTCTCAGTGGCCATTCACCCAGCAGCCCAGAGAGACCTGGGCCTCCCCACCACCCCCATCCCTTCCACAGCTGGTCTCCAGGGCCCACGAATGCACCTTCCAACAGTTTCTCAGACCCGACACTCCCAGCTTTCTCCCTGGTCACCACCGTGGTCTGGACACATCCGCTTTGGCCCAATCCCTGGTGGGCTGCCCCCTCAGGGCTCTCCACTCCCATGGGGCCTTCCCCCCTCATGGTGACCAATGCAGAGCTGCCAGGCCAGGGGGGACTAAAGCCTCTGTGATGGCTCCTGTCCTTCAGGACAGCTGCTGGTGTGATTTGAAAAGCCAGAACTGGTGTGGTCAGGCCTGTCTGGGAAGCTGTGGGCAAATGACGACACACAGGCGTGTTTCCTCCCTGCAGGCCTTATCAGAGTCTTCAATGGGTTCATCTCTGCATGACTCCAAGAGAGAACACTGTGGACAACAGCTCTGGGTGCATGTGTCTAGGGACACTTGCCAAGTCCAAGAGCGTCTCCCAGGCCCTTGCAAGGGACATTCTGGGTCCCCAGAGCTGCTTCCTGCTGCCGATCTGGCCGTGGCCCCTCCTGCCAGTTTTCCCTGTGGTGCTGGGCTCCACCTACCTGACCACACACTCATTCTAATGCGCCTGTTCATTCAGCGGGCATTTGTTGAGCACCCACTGGGTGCTGGATGCTGGAAATACTACGGGAAAGAGAAGGCATGGTTCCCCTCCTAATAGGGACCAATAGGGGTGGAGCACACGTGGGTAGGAAGTGTTGGGAAACCAAGAGGGAGAAAGTAGCCCTGGCAGCCGGTGCGGCCTGGTGCAACCTCGGGGCCTAAGCGTCCGCCTGCTGGCCATGAATGGAGGCCCACATCAGACGAGTCTCCTCCACAGACAGGGTTTGTTAAGACCCGGGATCATAGCATTGGCCCTGCCTCTGACAGCATCCGCCTCACTAGACCCTTCCCAAGCCCCAAGACACCCCAACCCCCTCTGATTGAGACACCCCTGGTCCCCCATAGTGTACTTTCTTCCTCATCACAAAGGGCAGTGGACTGCCCGGCAGCTGGGCCCAGGTGGTTCCCTTGGTGACAAGGGCCTGGCCCCCAGCCCTCAAGGTCAGCCTCACCCCCCGGGGCATCCCACACATGGCGGGTGCTAGCCCTCACCTGCTTTGGACCGGCTGCCAGCCTGGCTCCTCCGTCTTGGTGGCTGTTTATCCGTCAACCCAGAGAGACCTGGGTGTCCCCACCGCCCCTGCCCCTGCCCCTGCCCCAGCCCGTCTCTGGGTCCCCCAATGTCACCTGCAAGGCTTTGACAACCAAGGGGGAAAATCAAGTTGGGTTAAGAAGCAAGCTGGGTGCGCTGCCGGCCCAGGGGTCAGGCAGGCCCCGTAGGTCGGGGGGAGGAGGCCATGGGGGCTGAGCAGAGCTGGGTCCTCGTCTCACCCGGGCCCTCGTGGCATCTCTGAGAGCCGGGTCTTCTTGTCTGCTGCCTGGATGTGCACACCAGGCATAGAGAGGGTTAGGAGCCTGCCCTGAGTCACACAGCTGACTTATGGCAGGGCCACAACCATTCTGCTGGGTGGTCTCTTGAGTATGTGTCCCTTCTGCCACGCCCCGAGGCCTCCCCCGAGGTGTTTCAGGGCTGCTGGCGCGAAACACCCGTGGGTCTGAGGTCCCAGCTGTTGGCTGACCTCCTTGGTACTAGGACTCAGCTTCCCCTTGGCTGGGTACCCGGGCGCCCGGGGGGTGTCTTTGTCTGGGGGTGACCCGGACCACCTCAGTTCTGCCAGAGAGCCTGCTGGGTGCTACCCAAAGCCTCAGCCCCTCGGGGCTCTACTATGACCTCTGGGGACATGGCTTGGCCCTCCTCACTCCAGGAACCCACCACCCCTACCCTGCTCTGCACCCCTCCTGCTCTGAGGGGCTCTGTTAACTCCCTGCCTGACCCCAAAAGGCACCTCCCCCATGTCTGCCTAGCTAGGTCCCCGCCCACTCTGGCCCCAGGTTTGGGGGCCAGCCATGGCTCTCCGCCCGCCCCCCAGGGCCTGTTCACCCTCCTCTTCCCTGAGGAAGTGTCTGCGTGGGATTCTCCTGCCTTCCCCACCCACTCTCCAACCTCCTGCTGGAGGCTACCCCTCCCTTGCCACGGCAGGTGGCTCTCCCCACTCCTCCCCTCGCCTCTGAGTTTCCTCCTCCCCTCTTCTTCCTCCTCGGCCCCCACTCCGCCTTCACATCCTCACGCTCCACGCCAAGACCCCCAGGCCAGCTGCTCCGGCCTCCCCACGGCCCAGGAGGTGGGACGGAACCTCTGCGTCTCAGCTCTTGCCAGGAATCCGGACTTGTACGGGACTGACCCAGGAAATGGGCACAAGACAGGGAGGCTGAGGCGACAACAAGGAGAGAGGAGGACAGTGGGGGGAGAGAGGGAGAAGGGGGAGGGGTGAAGCCTTCTAGAGGACAGGCTGCCTTTCTCTGTTTCATTTCCAGAAACCCAGCCAGGCTTGATGGCTCAGCCTGTAATCCCGCGCTTTGGGAGGCCAAGGTGAGTGGATTGCCTGAGCCCGCGGGTTCGAGACCCGCCTGGGCAACTTGGCGAGACCTCCTCTCTACAATAAATCAAAAACTAGTCGGGAGTGGTAGCGCGCGCCTGTAGCTCCAGCTACTTGGAAGGCTGAGCGGAAGGATCGCCGGAGCCCAGCAGGTCGAGGCTGCGGTGGCCGGGAGCGGTCACTGCACTCCAGTCTGGGTGACGGAGTGAGACTCCAACTCAAAAAAAAAAAAAAAAAGTTCCCTGGTGGTCTAGTGGCTAGGATTCGGCGCTCTCTCATTTCCAGAAACCCAGGGAGGATCAGGACGTCTTCCTTGCCATGCTGCCTGCCTGGGGCTTGGCTTGAGGCAGAGCTTGGATGCCCAGGATTTGAGACGGTCGAGAGTGGCCCAGGCCCGGCAGCCCCAGGCCCCACCATGCCTGAGCTGAGGCCTAGTCTGAGGGGAGAGGCCCTTCCTTCCCGGAGGCCAGACTGTGATGTGTGGTCAGTCACTGTTCTCTCACCCAGGGGACCTTCGGGGGCAAGGTAGGATGCCAAGGCACCTGGAAGGGCCTTGCACCTGGCCCAGGTCCTTGGCCACAAGGGAGGGGCCCGAGCACTGCATCTGTTCCTCCCTTGTCCCGCCACCCCCCTTCCCCATCCCGGGCAGCCTGGGCAGCAGGACCGCCACAGATGCTGGGTTTGGGCAGACCTGGTTGCCCATTCCAGCTCCGTCCTGGACTGCTGCATGGCCTTGGGAAAGTCACTCCCTCTCTCTGAGCCTCAGTCTCCACATTCATGAAATGGGCTCGGGTCAGCAGCTGCTCTGGGGATGGTTACGAAGGCAGGAGATCATGCCCCAAATACCACCAGTGGGAGCTGACACACCTGTGGGAGCTGACTGCCTGTGCCCATCTTCCTTGGGGGAGTCACTCCTGTGCACAGACCTGGCTGCAGCAGCTGGAGGCTCTGGCACTGAGCAGCCCAGGAGGCTGTGGGAACCTTGAAGAGGTGGGGAAAGGACATGGGCACTGGCAAACGTGACCGTGGGTGATGAACTTGGACAACAAGGCAAGGAGCAAGCAAGGAGGTAGCTGTAGGGCACCTGATAACCCCACCTGCCCTCAGGCCTGGCAACAGCTGTGGCCATGGTAGGATCTGAGTCCCTTGAGCAAGTCAGACCCGAAGGCTTTCCCCTCCCTGGTCCTTCTCACTCTTTCAGTTGTCACAGGTTTGACAAGTGCAGCCTGGTTGGTGCTACCCCCTCCCCATTCTGAAGAGAAAGACGTTGAACTCAGCATGGGGGCAGTGACCAGCCACATTCACCCAGCTGCCTCAGGGATGCCTCCAGGCCACCTAGGCCCCATGGCCTTTCCTGATCCCTCAAATCCTGCCTGTTTCAGGAAGGTACATCCAAGTGGCCCATCTCCACTACATGCCAAGAGTATGTGCCGGGGGCCCTGCACTCAGCCCTAGAGCCTACCCTCCCTCCTTGGCATTCAAGGCCCACAGCTGGGCTCCAGCCTCTCCTCCCATGCCACGGGGCCTCCGTGATGCCTTCTCTGTCCTGGGTCACCCCCACTTCCAGGTCTCCAGTTAACCCAGTCTCCCCCACAATCCTCCCAGGATCAGATGGTCTCCCTTCCTGCAGGCCGGTGTGTGGTGCCTGGGGTCTGAATTCAGCCCTGCTGGGGATGCAGCAGCTCCTTCCAACTCCTCCTTGGAAGCTTTACTGGACACCGATGGAGTAGGGGAGGGCAGTGACACTGACAGCTCATGGGTGGTGAGCAGCTGTGGGCGGGATGTGGCCAGGCATGTCATCTGGGGCTCGGAGCCCTCCCAAGACTCAGGACGATGACTGGGCAGCCTCGGCAGGTTGCTGAGATGGACACAGAGCGTGGAGCAGCCCGTGCAGGGCAGGTGCGGGGTGAATGCTGCTCAGGGATTACTGAGACTGCAGCGCAGGCCCCCCGCACGCCAGGGTTGTCCTTGAACCCGAGGCTTCCACGGCAGAGAAGGGATCGTCCCATTTCTCAGCCTCGGGGCCGCCCAGGCAAGAGGGGTGAGGGCGCGGCTGGTGGCTCAGAGCGTTCGGCGCACTGCCTCTTTCCGCCACACGGTGTCGCTGTCGGAACACGCAAGTCCGATGGCGGGGGCGGCCCAGCAGGCAGTGCGTGCAGGGCCTCCCTCGGGCTAGCCAGAGGGGCGATGCTGGGGCCGGGCCGGGGCGGGGCGGGGCGGGGCGAGGTGAGGGAGGGCCCAGGGCTGGAGTCGAAGGAGGCGCTCGCCTCCCAGGGCAGGGCCCAGCGTGACATTCCTGACCCGGCACTCGGCCTTCCTGGCTCCTAAGAACGAAATCACAGACTGCATTCATGACCCGGGTGGTGGTGGTCCGAGACAAACACAAGCCAGGGGGCATTCGTGCCCGATATTATATACAACACATTGCGACATACATTCACGGCATAATTTGTCCTTCTATAAGGCCCTATATTCATTGCAAGGGTCGACTGTCCTTTAGAGTGTATAGTCATTATACAAGGGAGGCCCAAGAAAACCCGGAATGATCTTTTGGAGGGCAGGCCCCTGGTCGTCCAGGCGTCCCCTGCTAGGTAAGTTCTAGGGACCCATCGGTATCAGTGTTCCGGCTAGCGTTGTGGGGAGAGGCTGCATTCGGCTTCAAATCACTTTTTTTTCAGATTCTTTCAACGCGTTTGCCCATTTCACCGATGGGTGATTTACGAGCGCACTTGTCCACATCGCACTGAGTGTTCAGCAGTTTTTGACCTAAAACTGCATGCCCCCCGCGCCCCACCCTCCTTCTTCACCCCATCTCACCCCTAGCAACGTCTTTTGTTTTCCCGGATGAAAAAAGTCCTCAAAAGGAAATGTTTTGCTGATGTGGAAGAGGTAAAACAAAAAACAGCAGAAGCACTAAAAGGCATCAACATGGTTCAAAAACTGAGCCATGGAAAAAGCATCTCGGTAGGTGCATTGCATCAAACGAAGAGTACATTGAAGGTGACTGAATTTTAGACACGTAAGAATACACAACTTTTTATAAATAAATTCCAGGGTTTTTTGGGTCCCCACTGGTGTCATTTATCAATATTCACTATGTATTTAATATTGTCATGGTCATTTTTCCCTTCAGATTTTAAAGGAAATGTAAATGAAACTCTCCTTAGGCCCCGACAGTACTGTGGGCCCTGGCTCTGTGCATTAAGTTGATGAGCAGGCCAGCCCTGCAGATGCCCAAGAGAAGATCCCTTCGATGCTGTGTGCCACCTTATTGGCCCTCTCTTAGCCCTGGCCTGGCATGGCAGCCCTGTCCCTTGGTATCCACGATATCAGGTGGTCCCTGGCTGGGCTCCTGGGTTTGCTGCAGGGCCAGAGTGCTGAACTGGCTTGTCTGACCCTCCCAGGAAGGCCATGGGGTCTTACAAAGGCCTACCCAGAACACCCCAGAATCCCCTTTGAGTCTCTTAGGGTCCAGGGACCTCACAAAGGCCCACCCTGAACACCTCAAAAGCCCCCTTGAGTCCCTTTGATGAGTCATCTCCCCGGAGCAGGGACACACGGACTTTTCTTCTGTAAGATACAGCTGTGTTTTGGTGGCTCTGCCTGGGCTGAGAGGGGTCTGTAGTGCATGGACATGTCCTCAGAAGCTGGGGCAACCCAAAGGTCCCTGGTCTTCAGCTCTCCTCCCTGGACTTGAGCTGGGTTGTTCTCAGGGTGATTTGCCCACACCCCTGAGCACTTTGACCTGTTGTCTCCCTAAATCCTCACGGGTATCCTATGACATGGGAGCTAGTGCGAACCCTCACTGTAAGACAGGGAACCAGGCTTGGTGAGCAGAATGATGGACCTAGGCCTGTTGCCACCAAAGCTTTGACAGACTGCTGCTGACCAGGCAATGGGTAGCTCCCCTCCCCACCCCCAAGGCCCTCATGGCCACATTTTGGACAGCTTCTGATACCCCCATCTCTAGAGACAGCCAGCTGGCAGAGGAAAAGCTTTGGCTGGCTGGAAAGGAAGGACATAGGGTGAGCCAGGCATCATCACCTCCTCCAGAAAGCCGCCCTGACTGCAGGGCTGGGTCCAGGCCTCCTCAGGCTCCCTATTCCCTGGGTTCCTCCACCATGATGCTGACCCCAATAGATGGCTGTCGTGTGTTCCTGGCGGCTCCCTGATAAGGCCTCACACTCTGCAGGGCAGGACCTGACTCTGACTATAGCATGGGAGCCAGGAGGAAAGGCTGACTCCTCAGGATGTCCACGGTCTGCTCGGACAGTGGCTGCGATGGTCAGAGGTGGTGCCTGAGCAAGGGGCGCTGTGTGTTCAGAGCTGTGTTGAGCAGAAGAGAGCAGGGAGGGAATCCTGGTGGTGGTGAGCACAGGTGAAGGAGGAGTGCTGGGGCAGCAGGGACCAGGGTGAGATCAGCTCAGGGAAAGCCTGGGGACGCTGCCCTGAGACTCTGAGGCCTGGCAGCGGGACAGTGGGGAGGGATAGAAGTGGTGCGCAGAGGCAGAACTGGCCAGACGTGTCCACTGACTACAGGGTGGATGGTGTGCATTGTCACTCATCCTGGCCCCAGAGGAAAACGGGGGAGAAGACACCTGAATTAGGGCTGCCTGGGAAACTTTCCCGGGGAGCTGCACACTGACGGACAGGAGCTTCCAGGCTCTGGCCAACCACTAGATACTAAAGTGGCTTCGGGAGGTGGCCCTGGGTGGGAGCCAGGGTCCACAGAAGGCTACCCTGTGGGGCTTCTTCTTGGGGGTAAGCAGAGACGCCTCCAGGCCTGGGTCCTGGGGCTCGGCCCACGTGGCTCAAAGGAGGCACAAGTAGGGAGAATGGACTGGGAGCCCTGGGTCCAGGATCCAGGACTAAACTCATTGGGGGGACCCTTAAGGTGCCAGGAGGGTGGGCAGGGGCTCTGACGGGCAAGCCCGTGACCCTGAATAGCTCCCCAGCCAGGTGAGTGGCATGGCACCATCGACACGCCCCCACCCATCATCCCTGGGCTTCCCAAAAAAAGGTGCCGGTTCCAAATTCACATCAGAAGTTTTTATTGAATCCAGGCCTGTGCTGCAGACTCCACCTGTCTGCAGCTCAGGTCCCCCTGCATGTCACCTGCCAAGTGTGAAGGTGGCCCTCCTGTGGGGACGTGTCACTGGGCTCCTCAGGGAAGGCAGTAGGTTGTATAGTTATCTTCTGAGGGGCAACATCACTGCCCTGAAACCACACAACCTACTACCTCACCCCGCCGGGTCCAGGCCTCGCGGTGCAGGAGGGCCTGCCATCCCGCCGCCCTACACCCAGCACCGGCCCTGCCCGGGGTCCTTGGCCACCAGGGCTGGAGGGCTGGGCAGGCGCAGGGCAGGAGGGAGAGTGCTGACAGTGCCTCATGGGAAGGGGCAGGCTGCCACCGGCTGGTCTTGGAAAGTCCCTGGCTCTGTGGGCCTTAGTTTCCCCAAATACAGCAGAGCCCATGCCACCCAGATGCCTCCTGGTTGTGCCCATGCAGTGCCCCATGTGTGCTCGGAGATTCTCTTCTTGCTTCCCGCTCGGGCAAGATGCCTCAGAATACGGTCCCTCCCTGGGCGGAGGCCCCACCACTGACCAGAGGCGTGACACTGTACTGGGCAGGTTGGGATAGGCATGATGCATGTGGGATGAACACCCCCAGGGTGGTGGGCACGGCTGACTCAGTGCTCTGCAATCTCTGAAAGCCTCAGCCACCCCCTGGTATCCAGACTCCTGCTCCGGGCAATGTATGAAGCTAGGCCTGCTGCAGGCGGTAGGGACAGAGGCTGCACAAACAGCCACGTGGGTCAACCCGCTCTCAGTGTGGCGTGGGGAAAGAGGGCGGCGTCACCTCTGCCCTGATCACCTCCCACTGCATCTCCTCCATTCCTCCCTTCTCCTCATTATACAGAGAAGGAAACTGAGGCCCAGACAGGTCAAGGAATCTGTCCAAGGACACACAGCAAGTGGCACCTAGGCCTGTCAGACTTCTTATTGTCTAGCAGCCACTGCCGCCCACTCCCACCAAGGCTGCCTCCCAACCTGCCGCCCACACCCCTCCCCAGCCAGGTTCCCGGATGCTCTGTCCACCGCAGATATTACAGCCACTTCAGGAAAGACAGTAGATTGTATAGTTATCCCATAGCAGGGCAGAGCCCCAAACTATACAACCTACTACCTCACCCCAAAGGGCGGTTAGTCTTGGCGCTGAGAAGGGACTTCATGGCTTCCGGAGGTGCCTCCTGGAGAGAGGAAGGAAGGAGAGCTGAGAGGAGCAGGGGTGAGGGGCTCCAAGGGCACAGGGATTCTGGCAGGTATGGGGGGCAGGTGGCAGGGGGCTGGGACACCAAACTCCTGGGAGTGCCTTCGCAACCAGCATCACCCCAGGCCAGAGAGGGAGAAAGGAAGAGAGATGGGAGGGAGGGAAAAGCCCCACGAGGCATTTTGTGACACTGACACAGGCAGCTGGCCCACACCGATTCAGACAGGAGTGGCCATAATGTCCCCAGGGAGACACTGCACTGGAGACACTGGGAGGAAGGCTGTCGTCTGTCAAAGGCCAACGAGTGTCAATAAAGTGCAAGCAGCCACATGACCACAGCACTCCCTCCCAGAGCGTGGCCTTGGGGATGTGCTGTCCCTTCCCACCAGACAGGTGGGGACTCCTTCCCTCTGGGCTCCTAGTCCTGCCATGCAGGCTGGTCTGAGGCGAGCACCTTGTGGAAGAGACTGCAGGAGAGGTTTTCCTTTGAGGGAAGTTGGCTTCCCAGGGAGGGTGGCCGCGGTAGAACAGCAGGCCCTCGTGGGACACACAGAATCAGTGCCTATCCCTGTGGGGGCTTGGGCCTCTGAGGGCCAGCAGGGGCTCTGTACTCAGTGCCTGAGCCCAGGGCTCACGGGGCCCAGGACAGAGCCTGGTGTGACAACAGCACTGAGAAGGCTCTGGTCAAGGGCAGGGGGTCTGGCCTGGGGCCTCACCTCCTCATGGGGTGACATGACAAAGAGCCAGGCTCGAGTCCTGCTTATCCAAGGGCCTGATAAGGGAACAGCCTTGACAAATGCTGACTGCCTTCCTAGGGGGACCTGGAGAAGGGCTGAGGGACAAGTGCTACTGTTATGTCCTCTTTCTGTCGAGGGGACTAAGGCCAAAAGGGAACGTGATCTCAAGGTCACACAGCTGACAGGTGGCAGGACGAAGGCTAGAACATTCTGCTTCCTGCCTGGTAGAATGGTACAGTAGCTCTGAGCAATCTCATGCAGAAGTGAACTCGGAAGGTCTACCCCAGACCTTCCTGCCGCTCCAGGCAGGCACCAGGCTGTGCTGGGCCATTCAGTCCTCACTGCCCTGGTGCGGCTGAGCTCACTGATCTCATTCATAGTGGGGAAACTGAGGCTCAGAGGGGCTGAGTCTGGCCCCAGGTGTCTTTGCTCCCAGTAGAAGTTTTGTAGAAGCAAGAAGTTGTTTCCTTGCTCTCTTGGGCTCTTCCACGCTTGGCCTTGCCCAGTGCTGCATAGCTCCTGCTTCCTGGGCCAGCCCAGGGCGCCGGGTCCTCCTCCCCCATTGAGGGTCACAGGAGCAAGTCTCAGGTCCCTCAGTCAGAGAGAAGAGCGCCAGGCCTCCTATCCAGCACTGCCCACCCAGAAAGAAACTGCGGAGTCACCCAGGAGTGGGCCCAGAAGGGCCCCAATGCAGCCTGGCTCTCTCCTCTGTCCAGACTCTGTCTGGCCTGTGGTCGCCAACACCCCTGTTCCCTCAAGACCCCAGAAGGGAAATCCACATGAGAGGGTCTGGGGGTCCCGTTCTCCTGTCTCAATTCTGAACCTCTTGGCTGTCATGCAGGACCAAGATGTTCCCAGGGATCTCCAGGCAGAGCTAGCCAGGAGTGGGGCTGAGGAGACAGCGGCTGAGGGTCTCCCTTGATCATTCCACCAATGGAAGATGAAGGAGATAGGAAGCTCAAGGGCATCCCTGCACTGCAGAGCCACCCTGTGGGTGACAGCTGCCATGCATTACCAGGAAAGACATGGGGTCTCAGTCTGGGACTCCAGCCTGAGTGTCTTGGAGCCACTCAGAGTCCTGGTGTCCCCCCATCTACCCCCTCAGAAGTGCCTCAGGGAAGGCTGTAGGGCAGGTGCTCCCTGAGCACACCCTCTGGGCTCCCGAGTCCCTGAGTCCCCTATACACTCCAGTAGGACTGGCCACCTTGCACTGCTGGGTTCTGATCCCCAGCTCCAGCATGACAGCCCAGCAGGGGGAGCTGGCTGTGACACCAGACCAGGCTCCTGATGTGTGACTCTGGGCAGGTCTCACGCCCTCGTGGACATTGATTTCCTCCCTAAGACACGGGATCAACACAGTGTCCACCCCTCGGGGTATCTCTGCAGCTGCCAGGCTTCATTACCAACCAGAGCTGGAGGGCACATGAGGGCCACACAGACGCCAACAGCCCTGGCCCCACAGTCTGCCTCTCCTGGGCGTGGAGCCTGCAGCACCCACCATGGGGGTTCCTATTCCATGGCCCTGGCTCCATGGGGAGAGAGAATGGGAGACAGACATCCTGGGTCACCCTGGCTGTCACAAGTGCCCTCCTCCTGTGGCTTAGCCCAGCTTGGGAGAAGCAGATTGACTCCGTTTCCCTCGTTTGGGCTTTCTTCTTGTTTTAGGCTAGACTCATCTATGTGGTATCTGGGGTTGGTCTTGGTCAACGGCAGGCAGCCTGGGGTGTCTGAGGACTGCACTACAAGCGGATTAATGGCCGGGCAGAGAGAAGGGTGGCTGCCTCAGGGACTCTTGTCCCCAGAGAGCCCTTGAGGCAGGGCGAGCCCAGTGGGATAGGCAGGCATACACAGCCATGAGCCAGGGACAGCAAGTCCAGCAGAGTGGAGGGGATAGGGCTGAGCACTCCTCTTCTACCCAGTCACTCTGCAACAAACCACAGCTCCATCAGCCAAGTCCAGTCCGCGTGGGGAGAACTACAGGGTCAAAGGTTACCATGTCCCAAGTGCATGGCGACAGGTGGAGTGGGTCAACCAGGGAGTTTGTTGGAAGCATGGCAGGAGGAAGGAGGAGGGACATGGCTTCGGGGGAGGACAGCTTGGGCAGACGTGTGACAGTGGACCTCTGTGTCTGAGCCCTGGGGCGGGCCAGGATGGACCCGGCTCTGATCATGGCCCTCCCTGTTCTAAGACCTCCCATGGCTCCCTACTTCCAGAGCAAGGATCAGGGAGGCCCCACTCACCGCGAAGGCTGGCTGTGGACAGGAGCTCCCACCTCAGAGCCACCTCTTGACCTGTATGGTTTTTAAAAACAAAAGTGACAAGCATCAGCTCTGGAAGAGACATAGCCTCTCTCAGCCCCTCTGTGCCCCTCCTGGGCCTCATCCAGCTACCCTGAAGCAGAGCCTCTACTCCAGCCAGCCCATCTCTTGCCTGGCGGCACACTGCTTGGAGGGGCCCGGATGGAGCGGCCTCTGTGGCCAGTCCTGTGTCGGATGATGCCGGCTCAGAGATGGCCAAGACCCGGGACTTGCCCTGGAATGATCAAGGCGGCCGGTGTTCCCGTGCTGGGTGGCCAGTGCCCCACCTGGCTGGGGCCTGAACCCTCTAGGGCCCAGAAGAGGGTGGGAAAAGGAAGGCAGGTGGCAGGCCCTGGAAGGAAAAAGTTGAAACCCTCCCTTTAGAGGAGGATGCTGGGGCTTCCCTGGGACCCAGATAGGGCAAGGGAGGTTTGGGGTTCCCCCAAGAGCAGAAATCCTGAGAAGGGAGCCCACAGGATCCTGCTCCAGGCTGCTGGCAAGGGCTTGCTCAACAAATCAAATCCCACCTCAGCCTGGCCCACTCTGGCCAAAGTGCCCTCTCAGGACTGGCATGAGGGTGGGAGAGCTGCCAAGACACATCCAGGTGGGAAAGGAGCACACGGGAGGGAGGGTCATGAGCCGAACGCTCAGGTTCCCTGCAGCCCTGTGCCTTGAGACCTCGAGATGGGGCAGTCCCACTGGGGACCAGATCAGCCCACCAGGCTGTTGAGGGCTGTGAGGACACGGCGGGGGGGAGCTACCCTGCTCTGCCCCTGAGTGCCAGCCCTGCTTGCGCCCAGCCAGCCAGGCCATCCATCACCGGTGCTGACACCCTCTCTATGCATCTCACTCCTTCCCACCGCACCCACCACCCTGGCTCCGCCTCCAGCCGCTCAGATGCCCCAGGCAGGCCTCCCCGCCCTCCTTGCCCATCTGCCAGGCCCTCCCTGCTCCCAGCCATTGCCCTGCCTGTCCCTCTGCCAGGCATGACAGTCCTGTTTTTTGTCTCTCCTTTTCCGGGAAGGCCCTGCGTTCCCTGGCAAGTCCTGGCTCTGCCCCTATGGCTCTGGGACTCACATCTGTACCACCCAGGCCTGCGGTGAGCAGGGAAGCTGATTGTGGCAGTGCCCGCTCCTGAGGGGCTCTGAGGAGGGTGCCCAGACATGCTCCATTCACACTCCCAGCGCTGCTGTGCTCTGGGACCAGTTTACAGGTGCTGTGACGCCAGCAGGCTCCACCCCCACCAGGGAAGGCAAACTCCAGCCAACAACCAGGTTTTTTTTTGTTGTTTTTACAGGGTGTAAGGGAGATAAGATTGATGTTTCTGTGCCTATGACCCTTTCGTAAAGCCATTTCTGAGTTCGTGGGGGAAAGGCCCCAATTCTGTGTGTCAGGGCGTGAGGGGTGTCATCTGCTGGGCCCACCCACCCTACAGCCCTGGGGTGACTACAGGCCTTAGGCCTGGGGAGATAGCAGGAACCCCCTCCCTCAGGGGAGTTCCTGAGACCAACCAAAGGGACCCTTCCCAGCCAGCCTGGATGAGGGCTGGGCGGCGCAGCGTGAACGGCACTCCCCGAGCAGAGCTGCCGGGGAGTGAGCAGTCGGCAGGCGCCCTGCCATCTGCCAGCTGCCACCTCCGGGGCCCTGCCCCAGCCCTGTGGTGTCTGCCTATGGGCAGGGTGCCGGGCAGGGGAGGGGAGGAGCTGGGCTGGCCAGGACAGGTGTGTGGGAGGCCTCGGTGAGCAGGTGGCCCTTTCAGGGCTGGGCGGATGTCTGGAGCGAGCGAGGCAGACAGACGGTGTCACCCCAAAGTCACCTCGGGCTTGGCTCAGGGCCACTGGGAGCTGGAACCCCCGCCCCACAGAGGCCCCCCCGCCATGCTGATTGGGTTTCTCCCCATAAAGCGGCCAGTGTCTCTGCTCAGCAAGCCGTGCCAACAATGGAGTCTGGGAAAAAGATGGGAGGGGTGGCATCCGGGGGGCTCGGGCAGGAGGCGGGTCTCCTGCAAACACGGCCCATAAAGTCAGCGGGACGAGTGCACAGGGCAGTCTGCGGCTCTGACACGGGCAGGGTGCCCAGGAGTGGGCCGCACCCACCTCACACCAGGCAGGGCAGGGACCAGGGTGAGACAGGGGAGGTATTTTGTGGGGACCAAAACCTCAGTCATCAGTGCAAGCAATATCTTATTGTGAAATTTAAAATAAATAAAAATTATTGCAAAAGGCCCATGGTTTAAAAATACCAAACTTAAATCAGGATGGGACAGGTCAGGTTTACCGACCTTTCCTTTGACCTTGGACCGTAATATGGCTGGGCCACCCCAGTAGGGCCACGTGCAGGTACCCAGCGGCCTCACAGCCCCCAAGAGCATGCCACGGGGACACGGCAGCAGAACCAGAACTGGAACGGGATTTCTCAGATCCGGGCTCTTTCCACAACGCTGTACACCCCACACAGGTGGGGAAAGTATATCTCTGGGATAGAGGCCCTGTCCTGGGCCCCTGGGGCACACCCAAGACCTGCCTTCCTTTCAGGGCTGCCTGGGGGACCAGGTTCAGTCCCCTAGCCCGGCCCTCTTGCCAGCACCTACCTGGCTGGCTCCCTAGAGACAAATGCCTGTGTGCTCTTGGTCAGGGTCTCCACTGCTGGCGGTCTTTGCTCCCTGCTTTCCTGCTCCCCCACAGCCTCTAAGCTCATAAAGGGGAGAGATTGGGTTTGGAGAGTGTCCACTCCCCAGAGTGGAGCCAGGCTTGTTGTGCTACGGCCACATGCCCCACACCTCAAATGGGGCCAGGTGCCCAGCAGAGGCCAAGCACTGCTGCCACAGGTGTGTGTGTTTGTGTTTGTGTGTCCAAGCACTGCTGCCACGTGTGTGTGTGTGTGTGTGTGTGTGTGTGTGTGTAAGCCCAGAAGGGTAATGGCAGCACCAGAGACACTGCAGGCCTGGCGCTGGCTGGGGCGGTCCCTGATCGGTATCCATGGGGCAATGGGCCTAGGGAGAGCAGCTGACTCTGGAGGCTGCTGGGCCTCAGTCTGACCCCATGCTGTTTCCCACCAGCAATGGGTCTCACGGCAGGTGAGCCTCTCTGGGCCTGAGTGGCCTCCTCTATAAAATGGGGCAGAGGAAGCACAGGGCGGTAGGAGCATATGGGACAAGCTATTCTGTAATGCTCTGGAGCTAAGGGTAGGGGTTTGATTGGAGTCCAAGTGGGAAAAGCAAGAATGAGAGCCTCTCCTCTGTGGGATCTCCAGCTGGTGTTTAGTCATTAGGTAACAGTTCTAACCTCAGAGGTGTGTACGTAACTGAAAGTATTCTGAATTCAAGCTCCAGTCTGGGCCATAAGGCAGGGAAGGCCTTGATGGGGCACTGTAGGGGGACGGTGACCTGATGCAACCACAGCATCAAAAATACCCCCATGACCCCCGCCCTGTGGTCGGCCCACCTGGCAGCAACTTCTGTAGGGACCGGCCCTTCTGCTGGGGTTTCTGTGTCCCCTGGGAGGCTCCAGGCCTGGCCAGGCATGTGGGGTGGCTCTGGTCTGGGTGGGCAGGCGAGTGGTATTCCACCATCCCATCCCCAGTTGGGTTTCCCCAGGGGCAGGGCAGGGCCTGTGCAAACTTCACTTCGTGGTGACGGAATGTTCTGCCCAAGAACCGCAAGGAGAGGAGTGTGGGAAGGGCCTGGCACGGCATCCAGCAACCTTCCCAGTTCATGAGGGCTTGGCTGGGCGCCCCACAGGTGTCTGGAGAAGTGTCTCAAGGTGGGGCAGCTTGACTGGAGACCAAGTTGGTCAACCAGGCTGTGAGGACATGGGGGTGGGGAGTGCCCTGCTCTGCCAGGCCTACAGGGAGGAACCAACAGGGGCAAGGCGGAATTCACCCATCACCACCCCATGCTACCCAGAGGACCGGCGTCCATCCCCAAGTTTTTGTCAAATGTCATCCCCCGCTTCGTCACGTGGAAATTTCTCCAAACTTCTTCCAGGAAATATGCTGCCCTTTGAGACGCTGCCCTTTGAGACACTGTCCTTATGACATGGCCTGCAGGCACGGACGCCTGGCAGGCTGGTGGCTCCCAGAGGGTCTGCCCATCACCCTCCCCACCTGGCAAGGCCAGTGGAGCGTCTGTCCCCTGCGGCCAATGCCCAGCGTCTCCGCCATGCTGCTCTCCTGCCTCCCCCTGGCTGCCAGGGACTTCCTGGAGACTGTCTAGCACTACCCTGTCCCTTCTGGAACGTGCCGTTCCTGATCTGCCGGGTGCTGGGAGGCAGACGAGGGAGGCTGTGGACACTGGGCATGAAAGAAGATCAGACAGCTCGGAAGAGGCCTGGGGGGTGGGGGATGGGGGGGTCCTTCCCAGGAGGCGAGAGACCTTCTGCTGGGGCTGCTGGGGCTGCGGGCCTGCACGAAAAGCAGGGGCTGTGGAGGGTGGGGTGAAGGGAACAGCTCTCTACTTTTCTGTATCATGGAACCTCAGCTGGTCCAGCCCCAAGGGAAGGCCCGCTGAAGATCAGCTCTACTCTCTTGGCACAGAGTTTGCCTCCTCCAGGAAGCCCCCTACCTCTGCTTCCTGAGGATGGGCGTTGCCCATCGTCTTCAGAACAGAAGCCGGATGGACCACCGTGAAACTCCAGCCCTGTGCCAGGCCAGGATCACGAAGGGCAAGTGGAGGTCAAGTGGAGGTCACAGGGTACCGCTTCCCTCCGAAGTGGGGCTTAAACAAACCCCCCCTGGCTGACGGGGAGCTCACTTCCACTCGGGTAAATGTCATTTCCAGAACTGTCCACGCCGGCCCCCACTACGGCTGAGGACTCCCTCCATAAGAGTGGCTTTAATTACAGTCCTCTGGGCTCTGGTGTGCAGGCTCTCTGTCTGCTTGGCCGGGAAGTCTCCTGGGTGGCGAGGGGGCCGGCAGGGCTGGGTGAGGGGCCAGGACTCCCAGGCCGCCTTGCCAAGGGCTGGCCGGTGCCAAGCCCAGGGTGGCCATGGCCAAGGCCGGGCTGGGGTGGGGGCCGGTGCTGGGCTCCATCCAGGTCGCCCAGGGCAGGCGGGTGGGCAGTGGTCTCCCTCCCTCCCTCCCTCCTCTCCCCAGGGCTGCTGCTGCCTCAGCTACAAAATGGCGGAGGGCTGTGGCGGCCATTTTGTGGAGCCCTTGTAAGACAAAGGCAGCTCCAAGTCAGAGGGCGGGGACCCGCCAGGACGGAGGGGAGGAGGAGGAGGAATGTCCGCTCTGGAAAGAACCACGGCTGCCTGCCCTGCCCAGGGCTGAGGCCCAGAGAGAGACAGGCGGGCCCTTTCCGGAACCTTGCTCCTGCCCAAGTTCCCAGCTGTCTGGGACTTCCAGAAGCTTCTTGCCTCCTGGAAGTGTGTCTGGGTGGTCCTGGGGGAGTGGGCACCTGCCTGGGGTACTGATGCTCTCCCTCTTTACAACGGAGGCAGCCCAGCACCAAGTGGTGACCACTGGGGAGGGAACAGGGGCCTCCCAAGCCTGGGCTCCTATGGATTAAAAATTTTCTTTTGTCCTCAGACCCATGGAGGGTGGGTCCTCATTTGCTCAACACTGGGGCAGGCCTTAGACAGGAGAATCGAGGGGCTGACCCTGTACTCCAGGGACTGGCTGAGCCAAGAAGCCACACAAATGTCAGGGGAGCTGCCAAGGGGATGCCAGGGACCCACTCCAGGGATGCACGGCTGCTCCCCTTCTGACCTTCCGTGGTGCCCGCCCACAGTCTGGCACTTGAGGCCCTGCCCAGGTGGGTCGAGCCCACTGGTCCCTTCTGGAATCTTGTCCCAGCCACGCTCAGCACTGGCCATGCCTCAAACAAGCCCCAAGGCCCTTTCCTGTTCTCTGTTTGATGACCATCCACTCCCCACTTGTGCCCCCTTCTCTGGCCTCTTCTGGACCAGAGGCAGGGGCCCCACTGCCCTCAACAAACACTGCTGGACTCAAAGCCTTTCCAGAGCAGAGCCTGGTGGACAGTACTCAGTGAACACCCCCAGGCTAGCAGACAGACCATCATGCTGCAGGGATGTCTTCCTGCCCCTTCTGTGCCTGTGGTCTCCATGTGTCTTCACCAAATCTTATTTAGAAGCCCAAAGGCAGAGCAAAACAGGGCTGCTCTAGGGGCTGAGGGTCCAGGCATGTGGCCACGTCTGCCCAGCCTGTGTAGAGTGCAAACCTGTGGTCCAGAGCAATCTAACTTTACAGACAGGCAGACTGAGGCCCAGTGGCAGGGACGTGGCCAGCAGGAGGGCCCCTGAAAGGCCAGGGGGTCAGGGGGATGCTACTCACCCACCTGATGGCTCAGCCCAGGCCTCTGACGGGAACCGGCCGATCTGGAGCCATGGGCAGGGCCTGTGTCAATAAATAAGAGAGTGGAATTAGGAGGGAGGCCCACAGTATTTACAGGGTGAGGCTGTGTTGGCGACATGGCTGAGAGCAGATGCCACTGTCCCCATCACTTGTGTCACCAGCCACCCTGACAATTTCTTGGGTGTGAACAGAACCACTGGCCTCGCTGCTCCCAGGGGCTCTTCCAGTTGTGGCTGCTCCTCAAAGTGGGATAGATAGGCCTCATGCTGCATGGCCCTGGGTTCAAATCCCTATCTACTCAATATTGTTACAAACGCATGAACTTCTTGGGTGCATGCTCCCTGCTAGGGACCCAGTCTGTGAATGTTTTGCCACTGTGATGACGTGCCAGGCACCCACCTGAGCCTCTCACACCTAGTGACTCAGTCAGTCTTTGTGACAACCTAGTCTTCCTTTATATGTAGGGATAGAGCACACAGAGGCTAAGTTATTTCCCCCAAGGTCACACAGCCAGCGCAGCAGTGATCACGTTCCCCAGCATTCTAGGGATGAGGAAATAATGACCCAAAGGTGTTTACTTGCCTGAGATCATGCAGCTATGAGGAGGAGCTAGATTCTTCTGTACTGGGTGACCCCAGGACAGACCCCACATCAGAAAGCCCATTTTCCTCTCCTCAGGTGATGACCAAAGGCCTTCTGGCTCCCCACTTCCTGAGGCCAAACTGGCTGAATGGGTGAGGCATTTTGAAGAAGGGTGCCTGGTACCCTCGACTGCTGGAATGGGCACGTCAGCCCTGGATGGAGCCAGGCGCCTACCCCTTCCTGGTCCAGAGCTGGACACAGCTGAGCTTTCAGCTTGCTCATATCTGGGGAGCAAGGTACCCTGGCCCAGGTGGTACCTGAGGCCAAGCATCTGGTAATGCCAGGCCAGAGGAGGAAAGCCAGGGCCACAGAGGCAGTGGCCTCAGGCACTGCCAGTGACATTGGGTCCAGGGCCCTCACCACCCCTGGCACCATGTCAGCGAGGGACTGAGCTACAGGTCCTGTCCCCGCAGAAGGCCTGGTCCAGCCCGAGGGATCTGGCAGCCCCATGCCATGGCAAGACCGTGTTTTCATAGAATCTGGAAGTGTTTCTGCTTCTGAGGGGATGGGTCTAGGCCTCTGGTCTGCCCCTCAACAGCTGGGCAGTTGGTGGCCCCTGGACCTCTCTGGGCCTCAGGTGTTGGTGAAAGATGCCCACCCAGTAGGGTGGTCAGGGAAAGTCTGACTCCGCACGGAAAGGGTGCTTGGCTCAGAGCCTAGCTTGCTTTGCAAGTCCCAGCCACGTCAAGCTACTGTTTCATCAGGGTGCAAGGGTGCAGTTAGGCTGGCCTTGCACTCCATCCCATCCCTCATGTCAAGGGGCTAAACTCATGCCTGCTAACACTTCTCCCAGCCAGAGAGCATGGCTCAGAGCCCACAGGGAAGCACTGAGGCCATTGTTCTATATTTTGCCCACACTTACAGCGGTCCAGCAAGACTTTTTTGACTTTACAATGATGCAAAAGGAATTCAGAAGAAACCAACTGAACTTCTGTGCAGTATTCGGTAAATTACATGGAGCCGGGCTCGGTGGCTCAGCCTGTAATCCTGCACTTTGGGAGACTGAGGTGAGTGGATTGCCTGAGCCCGTGGGTTCGAGACCCGCCTGGGCAACTTGGTGAGACCTCATCTCTACAATAAATCAAAAAATTAGCTGGGCATGGCAGCGCGCACCTGTAGTTCCAGCTACTTGGAAGGCTGAGGCGGAAGGATCGCCAGAGCCCAGTAGTCGAGGCTGTGGTGACCGGGAGCGGCCACTGCACTCCAGTCTGGGCGACTGAGTGAGACTCCAACTCATAATAAATAAATAAATAAATAAATAAATAAATTGCATAGGATCTTTAACACTTGACTGCAAAATAGGCTTCGTGTTAGACAGTTTTGCCCAACTATAGGCTAATGTGAGCATTCTGAGCACATTTAGGGCAGGCGAGGTTGAACTACGAGGTTTGGTAGGTGTATTAAGTGCATTTTTGACTTAATGATATTTTCAACTTAAGGGTTTATCAGGATGAAACCTTATTGTAAGTAGAGGTACATCTGATTTTCACTGAAATTGAAAGATTAAATGTGAATGAATTTAGGCCTTAATTTTTTCTGTCTGGGTAAATAAAGGGTATTCGGGTATTGGTATGAGAACGAATCTCTGCCCCGCCTCAACCTGTGCTTGGGGCTGCCTCGGGCCAGGTGCTCACATCCTCCTCCCTGTCAGGTAAGAAGGTGTCAGTGCCACTTTGCCATTTGTAGAGCATGAGGGAGGGACATCATGGTAGCCCTCTGGAGACCCTTCTCCAGTCTGTGGAACCCAGACCCCGGGCAGTCTTGGAGCCAGCTGATGTGGCTTCTGATTGTGGCTCTGCCATGGGGTGTCAGGCCATCACTCCTACACCCCATGCCTCAGTTTCTCCACATCTGCACCTACCCCTGAAGAACATGGCAACCCCTCTATCAGCAGGAACCCAGGGTGCCCAGGAGAACAGGGTAGAGTCCCTTGAGAAAATCAGGTGGCAACAAGCATTAAGGGGGGCCACATGACTGCCAGCTCTGGTTGGGGCAGTGGTTTCTGCTGTCCACCACTTGAGAGTGAGTAGGTGAATGCCAGGGTGTGGCCCGGATGCTGTCTCTTTAGAGCATGAGGGCCTGAACAGCTGTCGAGGGCAGGGCTGTGGGACCACCTGGCTGAGACCTCCTTCTGTCCTGGGCCAAGTCTGGGCAGACTTCAAGGGGGACGGTTTCAAGACATTTACAAAACAAACCCTGCTGAGTGAGTCACTGTCCCCCTAAACCTTAGATGGCTCCCCCAGTCCAAGCAGGCATTCCAAAGGACCTCCACTGTTCTCAGTGGTCCCTCAAAGTGGCAGGCAAGGGTGGGGCTGGGCTCCTGGTCCCTGAGCCTGCACCTTTGTAAATACCAAGCAGGGATGATGAGCCCTACCATGCGGGTGGCCCTAACAGAGGGTGTGTGACCACTGTGGTGACTACTCAGACACCTGATGAGCACTGAGTAAGCACCTACTGTGTGTACCCAGCCTCACCTTCCATCCATTATGAGTATGAGGGTGCAGGGTCTCAGACTGCCCATTCTCCCCCCAGGCCGGTCCTCCTGTTCTGAGCCCTTTCCTGCATGTCCTAAGCTTCAGCTGCTGCACATGGTGGCCACCCCCAGACCCAGAAGGCCCTCAGAGACTCCTGCTCAGGCTCCTGGGGACATACCCGAGGCCTCCTACACATGCCTTTCAGAGTCAGAGGTCAGAGACCATGATGCCCAAGCCCATGTCAGGCATGTACCTGTGGGGTCTCAGATTCATTTGGGCCCTGGAAGTCACCACAGCTATGGGACATCGAGAGGATTACATTAGTTGGTGGCCTACTGCATGTGCTGGGAGCTGGGTATGGGTGGGGTGGGGTGCCACAGGCAGGCCTGGCTTACAGTGGGTGCCCAGGAAAGCACCCGCTCCACAGGCCAGATCACCTTGACAAAGACTCACTAGGCTACCCCGTGGATATCTGGGGCCAGACTGGTATCCCCATGACAGCCCTGCAGTTTCCAGGGTAGCCCTGCTCTCTTCCCACCCCTATGCTCTGTTCTTTTCCTCTCATACCCCACCCCTTCTCCTCTGTCCCGTCCCATCCTCCCCAAGTCCCCCGGGGGCCCTCTCTCTCTCCCCACCTGTGTCTCGCCCCACTCTCAGCTCCGGCTGGTGGCCTGCGTGCAGACACGAAGGCCCCGGGGCAGCGTCTGCAGAGTCTGGCGGGCAAGGCCGACCTGTAAACACGCCGGGACCCAGATGGCAGAGGGCCCTGGCCCAGACGCCGGCTGTTCCTACTCACACACAGCAGCCTGGGGCCCTTCCACACAGCCTCCAGAGGGGACCTGCCCCCCGCCATGGCAACAGTGGGAAGGGGAGGATGCCAGGCCTGCCCAGCCCACACGGATTCCCCAGGAGGCGAGAATCACCCGAGCTGCCGTCTGCACTGTGGTGGACTCCCGGGGGAGAGGCGGGGCATGGACAGGGGGACTGGGACTGGCCACAGCCTCTGAGTAGGTCCTAAGCATGACAGACCCCTGTTCCAGCCACAAGGCAGCCACGACAGACAGCAGCAGGCAGAGGACCCGTCTCACCTGCTGAGCCCCTAATGGCTCCACACACACTGCAAATTGCCCTGCAGTCTCCGGTCCCTAGGCTGCCCTCGGCCTTCCCTCACACACCCGGCGAGACACTGGCTCCTTGCAAAAGGGGTTTTGCTCAACTTATGTGCAGGAAGGAGCCCCACAGAGGGTCCTGGTCCAACTTCCTGGGGTGAGCCCTGGGCAAGGCCTTGACTGTTGGATATCCTGGTCCCTCTGTTACAGAAAAAGATGGGTGGGAAGGGAGGCTGGGGGCAGACCCAGCTGGGCCCGGGAAATGTGCAAGAAGCGCCTGTCCAGCCCCTCGGCTTTCCAGAGCCCTGTGGGAGTGTGTATGTATATACATGTGCATGTTACATATGTGTCCAGTTTCAGGCGTGCCCAGTGGGGGGGCTACAGCCAGGAGGGAGGGGACCAAGTAGCTTCGATTTTCACCAACATTCAAAACACTGTACTGACCTGAGGTGGACACAGTCACCTAAGCTTCAGGTGCTGCCTGGGGAAATGGCCAATGAGAGTGGGTAAGACCTGGAAGGAAAGACAGATGCTGATAAGTCTGGGGTGGAGCCCCTGGGCATGTGTGGGGTACACGGCCCACACCTATACCCTCTTGGCCCTAAGACCCCGGTGCCTAACACGCAGCACAGCTGCAGGCAGTAGTCACACAGCAGGCCGGGAAATCCTTTGCTCAACTCCCTCACTCCTGGCCTGGGGTCTCTTCTACCTGTGGGGGGACTAGGCTAAGCCCATCAGGGAACTCTGGACAGGGTGGACCTGGCTGCAAGGGGGGGCCAGTGAGGGCAGGGCTGGTGCTGGGGTTTCCTGAAGAATTAGTTCACGTCCCCTTCTCTGCTAGGCTGCTCACTGTGAGGGCTGCTGCTGACCTCAGCAAGCCCTACCCTGCCCAGGCCAAGGGCAAGGATGTAGCTACCTGAGCCATGAGGTCTGGGATGTTCTTCCCAAGCCCACAATGGGCTCCTGTGTTGCTGGGTGGTGCTCTGGGATAGGGCCACATTCTGAAAGACATAAGGAGACCAAAGAGTCAGTTCAGCAGATCTTGTGGCTTCAGACCTCAAGATTCGGGAGGGGGTCAGTGCAGCCTCTTCTTTCACCTCACAACAGATTCCTATCTGTCCTTTGGGTCACCTCCTCCATGGAGCCCTCCTGGCTCAGAGATCTCCCTAGCTCTGGCAGTAGGCTGGTGGTCCCTTGAAATCAGCTCATGAGCTGGGCTCGGTGGCTCAGCCTATAATCCCGCGCCTTTGGGAGGCTGAGGTGAGTGGATTGCTTGAGACGGCGGGTTCGAGACCCGCCTGGGCAACTTGGCGAGACATCTCTACAATAAATCAAAAAAATCAGCCAGGCGAGGTAGCACGCGCCTGTAGTTCCAGCTACTTGGAAGGCTGAGGCAGAAGGATCGCCGGAGCCCAGCAGGTCGAGGCTGCGGTGGCCGGGAGTGGTCACTGCACTCTAGTCTGGGCGACAGAGTGAGACTCCAACTCAAAAAAAAAAAAAAAGAAATCAGCTCATATGGATGCTTGTACTGTCTGTCTCCCCCAGGCCTGGGAGCTCCACAGGAGGGACACTATCTCTTATGAAGCTCTATGCCTGGGCCTAGCATGGTGCTAGGGCAGTACCCCACTCACCCACCTCACTCCCGGAATGACACCCAGTGCCTGGAACTTACAAGGTATAAACAGGACTTTGGGTCTTTCCCAAATGGTGACTCAAGGGGTTACTGCAAGCCACTGAGGGGGACAAACCAGGACAGCACAAGAATCCATCAAGGCCCAGGAGCCAGCATTCAGCCCAGGATGACTCAAAGCCTCACTCTCTCCCCCCACCTGCTTCAACACGGGCTAGCAGCTGGGAGCAGCTTGTTAGTGAAGAAACATAACAGCAAATCCAGACAGGGGCTGGACTCTTCAAGGCTAGAAATTCTGCTGGGCCTCGGCAGACTCTCGGGTCAGGTGCCTAGTCCTGAAAAGGGGTAACTGAGGAGGAAGGCGGGTCCATGTCCCAGGGTGGGAGGGCACTGTACCACCGGTGCGGCGGCGTGCCTCGGGCACTGAGGCCTCTGGAGCCTACTATTCCTCCCTCACAGCCTCCAGAACCCACCTCAGGCCCAGGTGCTCCACCTCCCATGGACCCCGGTCGCAAGAATGGTTGGCCAGCCAGGTGGCTCAGGGTGGCCTTTCCCAAACCCTGTCACCTGAGGACCAGGCCCACTCTCCCGTTAGGTTGAGAGTCACGAGGGGCGCTGGGCTGGAGACACGGCTGGGGCCAAGGGCCACTTGTTGGCGCTCATCAGCCATCTTGCTCTCCCCTCGGCCATGTCTCCAGCCTCCTCGGGTTGGTTTCATGAGGCTGCCGAGGCTGGAGGACTTGCTGGCCGATCCCAACAGATGTGCTCGGCCCCACACTGGGCCAAGCCTGCAGCAAGCCCTTCCCCTGCCCCCAACCCTCTTTCCAGTCCTCAGGGACTGTGCCAAGATCAACCCATCTCTGAAAATGGGAACGGGAGCCCGAGAGAGCCCAACACATCTGGATGGCCTGCAGCAACCACACCTACACCCACAGAAGGCGGCGAGGGGTCCTGCAGAAGCTGCAGAGACAGAGAGGGGACAGCTGCCACCTCTTGCATGGAACCTGCAGGGCCTTTTGGCCTTGAGCACATCACTGTCCTGATTTTTAGGACAGGGTCCAGGCACCGAAAAAGGATGCCCTGAGGGCCACACAGTGATCATCCAGATAGCTGGGATTCTCTCCTCCCCTCTCCTACTAGCAGGGTGGACTAAAGTACCTGCCCCCCCACCTTAGGACCCAGTGGTGCCCTGATACTCAATTTAATAACCCTAGGTCCACCTTCCCACTGCACACATGATGCCCACTGCAGCCTGATGAGAAAACCCTCATCTGCTGCCCTAACCTGGAGCCGGCGGGACAGCAGCTCTGGGACCCACCTAGGAAAAAGTGCCACAGACCAGGGTACCTCAAACAGCACCAGAGCCGGTGGAGCATGCACCTGTTTGGGCTCCCGGAAGGCTGCTACCCACAGGCCCAGCAGCCGAGGACCCCTTGTTGTAAACAGCCCAACTGACTCTATCTCTAGTCTCATTAGAAATCAGACTTCCAGGCCACGGGAGCTGGAGGAGGTGAGATAGAATGGACACGCCCCAGCTGTGACAAGCAGGGAGGTGTGGAGCAGTACCCGGCGGGGCCCTGAGCGCCTCCCCACCAGGGCAGCTGTCGAGGGCCAGACCCACAGGCCACCTGAACTCCCACCCCCTGGACACACAAGTTGTGGGATTTCTATCCTGGCAGGTGAGTGGAGCTCTAGCTACAGGGGCAAGTGTGGTCCTGGGGGCCTTGGCTCCATCCCTGAGAGGCACAGAAGTCACACGGGATGGCACCAGCTCCACAGCCTGCCCACCGTCACTCCCCAGCAACCCTCTCTCCACCCTCTTCGCCTGTTTTAGTCACTGGATTCCTGAGCTGAAAACGTTGTGGTACCTGCTCTCAGAGCCTTTAAAAATCTCCTGGAAGTGCACTGCTCCCTCTTAAAGCTGCCTGAGCCTCCCAAGGCTGCCCCTCCTTGCAAGGCTGCCCCTCCTTGGAACGCTGCCCCATAGTGGGCTCACTTACATGCTAGGGCCATTTTCATGGATTGTGGCCCACCGAGGCTGGTGTCGAATGGGTTAGAACCAGCTCTAGACTGCGCAAAATGTCCTGGAGCGTGATCCCTGCCCACTCCCTCCTTACTCCTGCCCGTGAGCACCCCTGGGTCCAGTTGCAGGGTGGGTTCCATCTCAGTTCTGCCCTTGTGACCCTGGACAAGCTCCTTCATGTCTCTGCCTCAGTCTCTTCATCTGTAAGATGGGGACAATGATGCCCACCTGCTTGGATTTACATTCAAGATCAGAGACAACGCTCCTTGCCTGAGCATGGTAGGGCTCAGTGGACAGCAGCATTGACTGCCAATCCACCGGGTGCTTCGAGCACACGTGAGAGGTCGCTCTAGGCTCTAGCACCTGAAGAAGTGTCTTCCCAGGATCTTTTCATACAACTGACCAACTCTAGCCTGGGCCTGCAGCAGAAGGGGTCTAGGAGAGAGGCTACAAAGGGCCGGCTAGGGGAATAGTAACAAGGGTAGCTGGCAGGACCTGAGAGGACACTGCTGAGGGCAGGCCACAGGGTCAGGAGGCCCTGAGAGTGTAGCAGCAATTCTGATGGTGGCCAAGCTGTAGGGCCCAAGCCCATGGGGTCAAGACTGAGTCTTGGCTTGTCCGCACTTGTCTCTACCATTAAACTTGGTCCTCTCAGAAGTCACAAGTAGGAGAAATGTCCTCCCTGCACGAGTAAGTTGCACAGAGCACCCTTTCAATGTATGTACAAAAATGCTGTGGAAGGGACTGAGATACGGCTTTGGGTAACACCATCAGATATCGAGGATGGCCTTGCAGGAACCCTAACCAGGCCGAGGAGGGTCAGAGACGCACCAGTAAGGTGCGGGCTATCACATCCTCCAGCCTCCCCGCATCTGCCAGATGCACAAACCAGGGTTGAGTCCCCATCTCAGCTGCTACGCTTGGGCCAAAATGGCTCCAGTAGGGCCCTCAGGGGGCCCACAACTACCATAGGGGCTGAGGTGGTCAGAGCTCGAGGGGAGCTACCCCAACACTGATGTCAGAGGTAAAGAGAAAATGAACATGTGAAATTGCCAACGGTTTGCACAGCACACATAGTGGGTTCTCATACAAGGTAGCCGCCAGTGTGCCGCTAATTACCAAGTTAGTTCTGGCCAGAAACGCAGCTGTCTGCACACACACCTGGAGTCTGCTTGGTTGAGGCTCCTTGCAAATGCTATTAGGACTGCCATGGCAAAATGACAGGTACAGTGCAACAGGAAAACTGAGCCCTGTTTTCTTTATAGATGTCGTTTCTGGATGTTAGACTCAGAGCATTCTAACCATGCATCTGAGACATCACAGGATGGATTCTGTCCCAAAGCAACAGCGATGTTATCTCCATTGTGCTGAATGTGGGGAAGCTGGCTTCAAACAGCCCCTCGTGCTACCATCTCCAGAGCGTCCATCTCCTTTCCCACAAACCAGCTCCGCTCCCTTTAAATGACAAGAATGTGCCTTCTGAACAGGGTGCTATCCCTTCCCCACCCCTGATGACCTCCTGTACAAGTTGTAAATGTACCTCTTTGGGGTAAGAACATGTAGTGATAATTTGGGCAGGTCAGTATCACTCTGGCCAGGTGATTCACTTTGTGACTGAAACATTTTTTTTCTCCATTGCAAAAGGAATGAGTGCTCATTAAACGAGGTTTTAAGGCTGGGTGCAGTGGCTCACACTATAATCTCAGTGTTTTGGGAGGCCAAGACAGGAGGACCACTTGAGGTCAGGAGTTTGCGACTAGCCTGGGCAACATAGGGAGACCCCCCCCAACTTTACAAAAGATATTTTAAAACTAGCTGGGAGTGGTGGCACATGCCTGTAGTCCTTGTTACTTAAGAGGCTAAGGCGGGAGGACAGCCTGAGCCTAGGAATTCAAGACTGCAGTGACACACGATTGTGCCACCACACTTATCCTGGGTGGCAGAGCAAGAACCTATCTTTAAGACAAAAACAGACCACAAAATTTTTCAAAATTGAGAAAAAGAGAAAGCAGCAGCCCAAGTGTACATGTGGACATGAGTTGCCTCCACTGGCCCTCCGAAGTATCTTGCATTTTGAACGGCCCCATGAGGGTCAGGTCATATGACCACAGCTACTGAACCCAAACACTCAACCCTAAGAGAATGGCCAGCTGCTTCTAGTCTTCCATACCTATAAAAGGTACTGGATGAACATCTCTCTGCATAAGCCTTTCCCCTGCCCCCCAAGGAAGACCCCAGCGGGATCCCGGGTTAAAGCTCAGGAAAGCTTTCATGCCTCCGTAGTCAGTGCACACCTGGCCCCTCAGAACCTTCTGGAGACTCACTGAATATCGGCAATGGGGCCAAAGAGATTATGGGACAGATAGGGAAACTGAGGCTCAGACTGGGGGCGGGCCTGGCCTAATATCACACAGCTAGGTTGGTACCCTAGGCCCCTGCCTGCTGGTAAGCAGCAAGCTCCCCAAGGCTCACTTTTAAAGGCTTTCCACTAAGCTGTCTCAGACCCGCTGAATGAAGATGCCAGACTCTTGGAGGGTGCAGGATGCCCACACCCTTGTTCACCACGGATCTGAGAAGGTGGCTGATGGAAAGGTAAGGGTCGGGTGGCCGTGAAGGGTCTCTTGGGAAGGCTGGGCAGGTCAGGTGGGCCAAGGACTGAGCTGCCAGAAACCAATCACTGTCTGGGGAAGGCAGGTGAGAAGGCTTCCTAGAGGAAGAGGGTTCTCATGAGCTGCAATGTGGAGGAAGGACTGTGCAGTAATTTATAAACTGGAAATACCTGGCCCAAATTAAGAGTGTGCCACCTACCTACCAGTGATACCAAGTGCATCAGTGGGTCCCCGCCTCTCACACCCAATGATCTGAGAAGGTCCCACGACCTTCCTGGGCCACCTTTGATAGCTTATATTCCCAAGTGAAGCCCCCTAGGGATGTAGCCTTGTTTTCCCTGTGGTCCAACGTATACAGCCATCATTACCCTGAAGCTGGCTGTGTGGTCCTCCCTCCACAGGCTGTGCTGGCCTGTCCATTGGGTGCAATGATGTTGTCTGCAATGACATGTGGTCTCACAAGCCCCTCAGATCAGTCTTAAAGGAGAACTTATTCAGTGGAGGTGGAAAAATAAACTCACTGGGGCAAAGCCACAAACTTGATGGCTTGTGCCATGGTACTGAGCACAGCCAGGATTGGGATGAGAACCCAAAAGGTAGGAGACAGGGCAGGATGGGCAGAGGCCTGCTTTGTGATCACTGCCACCACCACTCTGCCCATACCCCTTGTTTCTAATGTGCTGCCTCCCTGGCCCTGCTCGCCCAAGGTCCCTGAACATGGCTGTGGGCAGAAAGGAAGACCCAGGGTTTTTTTTTGTTGTTGTTTTTTGAGTGGAGTCTCACTCTGTTGCCCAGACTGGAGTGCAGTGGCCGCTTCCGGCCACCACAGCCTTGACCTGCTGGGCTCCGGCGATCCTTCCGCCTCAGCCTTCCAAGTAACTGGAACTACAGGCGGGCACTACCATGCCTGGCTAATTTTTTTTTGATTTATTGTAGAGATGAGGTCTCACCAAGTTGCCCAGGCGGGTCTCGAACCTGCGGGCTCAGACAATCCACTCACCTCAGCCTCCCAAAGGTGCGGGACTACAGGTTGAGCCACTGAGCCCGGCTGGCCCAGGGTTTAGGATGGTGGCTAGTGTGGCTCAGGTTCCATTGAAGAGGGCTGTGAGGAGCTTAACCTCCTAGACCTGGCTTCCTCATCTGTAAGATGGAGCTGGTAAATTGGCCGGCTTCTGCAAGGTTGCCCCGGATAGCACCCAGCATACAGAGGGGCTTTGTCCCCGTGCTATGCCTCTTGCCCAGGGCCCACTCAGGGCCTGAACCCAGGAGACAAAGCGGAGCCCGGGTGCTGGGTAGTGCCTGCCAGCCTCCCTGTCTTCCCCAGCAGTGGGTCTCCAGGGCGCAGGGCGCTGAGAGGGAGGGGGTGGTGGAGACAGTGAAGGAGCCAGCCCTCCCGGCCGTAAATCACCACGCCACACTTAATAATTATGTGGGCACTTAAGCTCCTCTATCTTCTCTTCCCTCTTTCCCTGGGGAAATTTCTTTCATTTCCTACATTATCCCAGGCTCCCCATATGTCTAAATCAAGCCTGGGCCAGGGCTGCAGTGGCTGCTCTGAGCTGACTCCCTCCGCCAACTTTTATGGGGACGGTGGGGTGGGGGCCACAGAGGCGGTAGCCACCAAGATGCAGTCATTCAAGCCAAAGTTTCGTTCCTGCCCAGGATGAAACACAGAAAATGCCACCACACCTGCGCTTTGGGCTGCAATAACAATGCCCCCAGGGTCCCTCAGCTGTTTCTCCTGCCATTGGGATCAGTCAGCAAATGCAGGTGGCCTCAGGCAGAGACAGAAATTGAGTGGGGAATGGACTCGGTTTCATGGCTGCAACAGAGAAGGAGGAAACGCCACCTCTTGGGGGCTACCTGGGGCCCCAGTTCTGTCTGGGCAGTGCTCACCCAGGAGCCTTTCAGCTGCAACTCCAGGTAGTCCGAACAAGGGTGGGGCTGCCCCTGCCTTCCCGCTGTGGATCTGGGCTCTCTGGGATGTGTGACCTGCTCGTGATGAGGACGCCAGGTAGGTGGAGTCCTGTTGCCATCTCCTGCCACGTACCCAGCCCCGATCTCTCCTTTCATCTCATTCTCACACTAATCAGGGCAGGGTTACTATCCCCATTTTACAGATGAGGAGTCTGAGGCTCGGGGCAGCAAAGGTACCTGTCCAAATCACCAGATAAACCATTCCCCGCTGCCGAGAAGGCCTGCCACCTCCGAGGCTCTGCTCCTGGTCTGTGAGCTGGAACACGTCCTCCAGGACAGCACCAGCACCTGCCTCGCCTGTGGGCTTCCTAACTCCCAAGCACTGGAGGAGGGAGGTGATGTGCCATCGGGGCATTGTCTGGGTCAAGGCCACCTTGCTGCCAGTGCTTACAGCCCACCGCTACCACGGAGTGGCCCTGCAAGCCTTTCTAACTCCACCACAGCAGCCCTTTCCCAGACCTCCCCAGGCCCCCTGGGGATGAGCTGGCCAGGGGTTTTTTTTCAAAGCTGGATCTCATTTTCTGCCCACATTTCTGACCTCCGGAAACCTCTCGGGTAGTTTTCCAAAGCCCTCCAGATTCCGTCGCGGGCACACTTCCTGCCTCCGCTCACTGTGTTCACAGCCAGGTCACTGGGTGCCAAGCAACGCCAAGGAAGACTGGCGAGCATTACTGCCCAGGCCTCTGGCCGCCCGTCCATGCCATGCCTTCTGTGCCCTATATCCACTGGTTCCGCCTGGCTCTAGGCTCCTCAAACATCTATCTCTAGTCAAATTCCATGAGTCCTGCTCTAAAAAAAAAAAAAAAAAACCCTCTTTGAAAACAAACAAAAATTCCAGGCCTGAGAACCCCAGTGAACCAGTGTTGCTTTGGTATCATTTTCTCTCTTTCTTGGCATTGCAAGAAACTCAAGAAACGATTCAACCCTTTCATTTTGCAGATGGGTAAACTGAAGTCCAGAGGGAGGATGGGGCTTATTCAAGGTCCCCCAGTGATGCTATCTATGGCCCAGCCAGCATGGGAGCCCAGGGTCCCAGACTCCGATCCAGGGCTGAGGCTAGAACACCAGGCCCTCAGCAGCTACTGGTCTTGGGTGAGAAGGGACAGGGGAGCAGCCACCATGCTGGAAAGACCCTAGGCACGAGAAATCCAACCCCATCAGATAACTCCAGTGGGTGCTGGCCAGGGTGGCCAAGGCCCAGACCACTGGGTTCTCTGGCACAAGATGGCTGGTGCTTAGTACATGCGGGAAGAAACCCCTGGGGGAAGCCCTTGAACTTCAGGGGCAGGGCTCAAGGAAAGCAGGCCGGCTCTAATGGAAACCAGTCAGCGGGCCAAATGCAGCCAGAGGCCCCCCCACCGCAGTTTCCATGGGGACGGAGCCCAGGAGGCGGAGCTCTGGCGTGGTTGCTGCAGCAGATGTGGCCTGCACAGGGCGGGCGTGGGGCGGTGCCTGGCAGCAGGACCCTGGGACGTGGCAGGCCCAGGGGCTGGATGCGGGGCCCTGCAGCCCCAGTCCTGGAGGTCAACTTTGGGAAAGGGTGTGAGGCTGAGGGTTTGCCACCTCTGGGAGTCTTCCTGGCTTCCTCGGAGGCTCCGAGCTAACTTCTTGCCCCCGCCTGGCGCCAGCCTCTACCTGGCTTCTTGAGGGTATACATGTATGCTGATGACACGAAGCCTGCAAGGCCACTATGCCTGTGGGCCAGGGCTGTGTGGTGCAGGACACAGATCGACGGTCGTAGCTCTAGCCCCTCTGTTCAAGGACCCAGTGCTCCAACAATCTGCACAATCCAGGCACTCGATGGTGTTGTCTGGCATCCTCCTCTCATGGCTGCCCTTGGGCTTGGCGCACAGCAAACTCCATAACTTCTCTGTAAGTCAGTGCCCTGCAGAAGGCAGCGAGCTCGGAGCTGCTCTAAAATGCAAGCAGACTCGTGGGTTTGGGAACATAGATGCTATGGCGTGAACCACACAGACATTTGGGGTGGGGTCTTACAGAAGCCTTTCTTGCCTCCTGCCCACTCAGAGTTGTTTTGCATGAGCCCAGGCACATGACACCCGGGAGTGCGAGCTCATCTCATTTCCTACCCCTGGGCTGTAGAAACACTGAAAACAAGGAGGTCCTATGGCTCTGTCCTTGCCACTGCCTGCTGTCACACTGTGTGCGGCCCTACGTTCTGCCAGCATGCCCTGCCACAAAGGCACAACACCCACGTGCCAGCAGGGAGCTCTGGAACCCCATAAAGCTGGAACCAGCAGGCTCTGGCTGCTGGGGTTATGACAACCCAGCCAAAGAGGTTCTCAGGACCCCAGGACCACAGTGACACATGTCCCCAGAACAACTCCTGGCACTCTCTTAGAGCAGAAGAACTCTAGCCCAACAGAGCAATCCTTCCTAGTGTTAGGTGTCTGGGGAGAACTGGTCAAGGTCAGCATCCAAGAAAGACTGAAAATAAACAGGGATCCTGTGCAGAGCTGTTCAGACCCAGTTGCAGGAAGACCTGGGTTAGGGTGCAGGCTCTGTTACCCGCCAGCTGTGTGACTCTGGGGAAGTTCCTCAGCCTCCCTGAGCCTTGATCTTCTCATATAGAAAACTGCTAACACCCATGAAACTGGAGATTCCACCCAGGCAGGGACCGTGTCGGGACAGGGACCATGTCTGTCCTGTTTACTTCATATTCTGGCACACACTGGCTCTAATTGGATATTGGAATGAAATGAAATTGGGCAGATTAAATTTTAAAATGGATGCTAAAGAAAATGAATGTAATGTACTCTGCCTGGGGTCTTGCCCTAGTGGGTGCCCCCAAAAAGTCAGTGCTCCCGAGCCCTGAAGACCTAAGTTCAATATCCAACACATACTGGTGCTACCCTTGGAGAGCTGAATATGGCCCCAGTTCTCTCCACTGGACCAAGGCAGGGGATTTCTGCCACCTTGAGTTCTCCACTGATGCCACCCAGCTGTTTTCATTCACCTTGGCAGGTAGACATGACTGTGGCGCTCACACCTTTCTCTCCTTGGTAACTGGCTGAGGCTGTGGCTGCCTGGAGGTAGCCTGCCACATGGCTACATGGCCTGGCCCCAGGAGTGCCCACCTGCAGGCTGTTCCTGTCAGCCACACGGCACTGGTGCCTCAGCTGAGCCCAGTATCAGTCATTTGAGTGTGACCCATCTCAGGGAGAGATCACCCTTGGTGCTGGAGCATCAGGATTGAGGCCTGAGACCCTCGGTCCATCCAAGACCTAAGAGTCTCTACAGGTGCTGGTGTCGGGCAACTTACGGTTTCTACATTCAAACAACAAAGGCTCGAGCTGAGGATACTGCCTCCACACCACAGAGACCACCAAATGTGGCTGCGGCAGACTTTAAAGGGCATCTATCGCAAGGTCAAAGGTGTCTGCATCAGCTGGGTGGGGTGGGGGCCACTCATCTAGATGCTGAACACCAGGTCCAAGTGGAAAGAAGCCGTGGAACGGCTGTGGAACGGCCGTGGAACGGGGAGGCTCAGGGAAGGAGGGAAAGGCAGGATCCCAGGATCCCTCCACCCACGTCTGGCCTGAAAGAGCAGGCACACCCACCCCAGGAATCCTGGGGCAGGGCTGGGCTCCCAGGAAATTGGGCTAGAGGTTTCCTGGCACACACTGGTGCAGCCCGGCTGCCTCTCAGGCACTCAAACTTCCCCAGCTGGTCCCTTCTAGGGGTTTGCAGTGAATACCAGGGCCAGTCTGCACCTCACATCCAGCCTTGCCCCAAAGCTCAGAAGTCCAGAGAGTCACACTACCTGATGCTGGGACCCATCTCCAGGGCCCACCCACAACTGACACCCACCCAGGTGCTGATCAGACATCTGGCTGAATGCTGCGTAATGTCATCATGTTAAATGCCATGAGAAGCCTGTGGGTGGGTTGTGAACTGAGGCTGAGATGGGCAGGTAACCCACCTGAAAGCCCAGGCCTCGTGTCTCTTCCTACCAGACCACAGTGAGAGGGAAAACCCAGCAGACCAGGGGCTTCCCACACAAGGATCTTGTCTGCCCGCTTCCAACCATTTCCCGACATGACGCTGTAACAGAGAACTGAGGTCTTGAAGTAGTAAGAACCATTTTTATCAAGGTTTTTTTTTTTGTCCAAGGTGTGCTAGGTGTTTATACCATCCCATCCAGTCCCCTCTAGTCCCTGCCAGGTTCATGATCATCAGGAAACGGGACCTGCTAAACCGCCCGGACACGTAGGTGCACGCGTGTGCATGTGGACAGACACACAGACCTGCCCGGGAAGGCCTAGCCCTGTTGGCCGCTTCTTGGAGAAGGGTTGGTTAGCATGCTGACCAACCGGCCGACAGCAGGGCTTCCGGGCCGCTCCCCTCCCTCGGCACGCCTTCCCAGATCCTGTTCTGGGCCTGCCCGCGCCGCCATTTCCTCTCCTGGGCCTGGAGGCTCCCTTCCACTCCTCCCAGTCTGCAAATGGCCGGCGCCCAGAACTGCCTGTGCGCATGAGGAGACAGCGGCACGCCTGGCCAGGGCCCAGAGTGCAGGCCCACCCAGTCAAGGGACCTCCCTCTCATGTGCTCAGCACCTACAAGGAGCCCCGTACCTGGACAGCCTGTCCACCCACTGCCCACTTTGGCCAGCCATAGGCTGGGGACAACCCATCACAGGTATCCTTGGGGCAAGGGAGAGCCCATCCCCCATCATCCCCAGGGATGGCTCGAGGGCTCCATGGCCCACATAGAAGTGATGAAGAGAGGCGGGGCTCAGCCTGTAATCCCAGCACTTTGGGAAGCTGAGGCCAGTGGACTGCCTGAGCCTGCAGGTTTGAGACCTACCCGGGCAACTTGGCGAGACCTCATTTCTACAATAAATCAAAAATTAGCCGGGTGTGGTAATGCAGGCCTTTAGTTCCAGCTACTTGGAAGGCTGAGGCGAAAGGATCACCTGAAACCAGCAGGTCGAGGCTGCGGTGTCCCGGGAGCATGCCACGGCACTCCAGTCTGGGCAACAGAGTAAGACTCCAACTCAAAAAAAAAAAAAAAAGAAGTAATAAAGAGGGCCTGCCCCAAGCAGGCAAAAGCACCTTCAAACACCAGTTCACCGCTTAGGAAACCACTGCCCCACCTGTGTGCATGTGCAAAAGTTACATGCACACACCTATGTGCATAAGCATGAGGCAAAAGCATGCCACGTGTACACATATGGCAACACTCATCCATTAATACTACAGCAGGACATGGGCTTTGGAGAAAGGCAGGGCGGGGTTCAAATCCTTACCCAACCCTTATCTGCTAGTTGGCCCTCAGGGAACCCACTTAGTCTCTCTGAGGTTCACCTGCCTCCCCGGTGGAAAGGAAAGAAGGAGATGCAAAATCCCTCCTTGTAGGCATATTCTGAGACTCAAATAAAGCAAGGAATAATGGCATTCACGGGATGTTTGCTATGAACCCAGCCTTCAATGTGTTAAGAAAGTTTACACTTACTGTCCCCATTTTACAGATAAAGAAACTGAGGCCACAAAGGTGAAATGACCCACTGTTGATCAACACAGCCAGGAAGCAAAGATGCTTCAATCTGCACCCAAGCCTCAGGTTCCAGAGCCAGTGATCCTGCAAATGCAAACGACCACCACACACAGTGGGCGCTTGGCAGACAGGAGCGGCACGTATTGCTACTGCTATTATGAGCACCATTACCATCACCACCACGCCTGCCATTGCTCTGAGACTCAGGTCTTATGTCTGAGGCTGTTTCACTTTGCCTCATCTTCTAGGGCACACAGACGAGTGCAATATTCCTCCTGCTATGGAGGCTGGAGTAAATAGGCCACAAGATCAAAATCAGAAAGGATGAAGTAGTTAAAAAAAAAATCAGACTACAGGGCTATCTCTTAACGGGCTCTGGCAAATTTCATCCACTTTTTCACTTTCCCTATTATTCGCTATCATCTCTGACAACAGGTACATTCCTTAAAATAAACAAGCCACAGCAAAGCACTTCTATTAACAAATAGATGCAGCCGCTGGAGCTTGCAGGAGGCAGCCCCGGGAAGCGCCCTTCCCCTCCTCCCGGCCACCAACGCAGGAACGTGGTCTCAGCGGGTGAGGAACAGCAGAGCCTGAATCCAGAATTTAGAAACAGAGAGGCAAACAACTTAAACAGAAGGGAAAAGAAAGAAGCCTCGACTGATTGCATCGTAATATGAGCAAATTTGTAAAATAAACAGTTATCATCATTTGCAAATTATTGTGGCTGTAAAAACTGCTCTGCCCTCAAGTATGTTGATATGAACCAATAAATTCTGCACTTTGTTATCTTGGCGAGATAATTTTTTTAAGTTTATAGCTACCCTATGTAGTTTACCTACTGAATTTTTTTTTAAAGTTTAGATTTAAATGTATCTTTAGACCATTCTAAATATGTATCATTTGGGTTTTCATAAAGGTCTCAAAATAATTATCTGTAACCCAGCACAGGATGGCTAGAAAGTGAACATGTTTCCTATGGAGATTATTAAGATATTAAAATCAAAAGTCCCAAACCCCACAAGTTTGAATTTAAATCTAGTGTTACACTGTAGATGCTGTAAAGCAAGACAAAAATTGGTAATTAATGAAAACATTTAAAATCTTTTGACATCGGGTATTTGGGGGTCTTAAAAGATGAAGACCAAAAATTAAATTAAAGTTTAATGAAAGTGGTTTCTCTGCTGAATTTTCCAGGGGATTAGAAGATCATTGAATAAGTCTGTTTCTATACACAAATGCAACTTGTTTATTTTGACCTCAGTTCTTCGAAATTGTCGACTCCACAATTGAAATATGCTGTGTGTTCCAACAAGTACCCAGCAGCCGTAATGACAGACCAGCCCATCTGTGCTGTGAGAATGTATAATTTCAGTCTATAGTGGAATTTATATAGAAGCGATGATGTGAAAAGTGCTTTGCGTGGTACTTTTTTTCAAAAAAAAAAAAAAAAAATTACTGCCGAGAAGGATTGGGTGCCATGGAGAATGCTGAGATTTTGCCTGATTTTTTAAAAAACAGAATCTATGGCATTTTACTAATTCTGAGAGGGTCAAGTGTTATCTAAGTTTAAAAAAACTAAAATGATAGTTGATTACATTCAACCATCTCAGGTATCTAAGGCATACATTAGAAAGTGTGCTATCCATATATGTTTTTAAAAATTAGATAAATTTAATCATAGTGGAAATACTATGATTTAATTTAGAACAAAAATTATCCTTTATGTAAGTTAATTTATTTTTCTGCTACTTGCCCCTACCTTGTCCAAAAAAGATGAATTAATGATGAAGAAATTTTACCATCTATCATTCCAGGATTTAGGATTAAAGATCGATTCATTTATATTAATTATATCCCCTCAAAAAAGGTGAGGAAACAGCCATTAAAAGTGTAAGTTCTTTAAAAATACTTACCCCCTTTTCTCCCTGCCTCTCTATCCTCTTGACTCTTTTGCCTTTAAATTTTATTACAGTTTTTTTTCCTATTACTTTTATTTTGCCACCAGTGTTTTATTTGATGCTTGCTAAATATTTGGGTGGAATGAATCCTCCAGCTTGCAGCAGCAGAATGTGGCTGTCATAATCATGAAAATGTTTTAATTATCTCTGCTATATATGCCTGTTTCTGTAGCCCCAAATCCTCCAGTATCGACTGCTGGCTCATCTAAGAACAAAAGCAGCCGCCGATATTCCTCGTGTGAGCTGAGCTCCGTTTTCATATTTGGTGGTGGCTGCTTTGGTCAGCCGCTCAGACCAAGGCACACACAGAACCCACATGCCCCTGAATTAGGAAAACAAAGATGAATTTACATGGGAGTTTTTCTCTGAGTGCAATTCAGAACTTTCTGGGTCTGATTTTCCATATTCCATAAATCAAGACCCTAGCTACTCTCGATCGTGGGGAACCAGGCCACATCCAAGGACGCTTTTGTCAGCCTGCCAGAGCGTGGAGGTGGGCACAGGGCTGCACTCTGCAAAGCCCACCTCTGAATAAAAAGGGTCAGCAATTCTGAAGGGCCAGGGACCAACAGGGAAACTCAGGCAGCCACCAAGAGCCACCAAGCCCAGCTCCTGGACAGTGGCAGCATGGCAGGGAGACACAAAGGTCTTGGCATCCCTGCCAGCCCACATTTCAGATCCTAGATGGCCTGGGTGTCTCGGCCGACAGCTCTGCAGGTGGGAAACCAGGATGGGCTCCAGCACACAGACAGGCCCTGGGATCACTCGAGCCTCCCCGAGGGTCTGTCTAGTGGATGGTGCCCATGTGTACTCCACACACCGTTTGTGGGCAGGGTGGTGACAAGCCAGGCATAGCACTTCCAGGTCGAACCCCTAAGCTGAAATAAGTGTTCAAAAAACAAAGCTCAAAACAGCCTAAAAAACATTCCTTACGCTGAGTGGAGAGTCAAAAAGAGACTTTTCTTTTTCTCCAAAAAATAAAATAAAACGAAAGGAAGCAAGCACTAGATCCCTAAACTGTGGAAATAGTAGCATTAAAAATGCCAGACAAAATAAAAGGGCCTCTGTTTCTAGATGCAAAGTCCTCCCTCCCGTGTGCCGGCCTGGCCCTGCCTGCCGATGAGTTTGCTGGGAGGAGCTGTGGACGGTCCTGGTGGCTTTCCCTTTGCCACTCCTGGCACTGCTAAAAATTAAAATAATAATAATAATAATAATGAGACCTCCACAACAAACTGACATAACTAGGCAGGAAAGAGTAGGCCACGGCTATTAATACCTCCCGAAACATTTGTTCAAATTATAATTGAACACGCAGCTACTGTGAAATAATAAACATTCATTTTATTGTGATTTCTAAAGCCTGTAGCTTTGGATCTTGAAAGTAAATGGGCTTGGCTTCTGCATTTTCCCTGCAGTTTTTGGCAGGGCTTACTTCACTGAAGATGCAGGAGGGGGGAGTCTGAAATAGAATTTTGAGTTTGGATAACCAATTAGAGAGAGGAAACGTAACCGGCACTGGGGCACAAGATGGCAGCACCCTCAGCTTGTCTTCAGCAAGAGAAGGAAAGAAGGTGACTTACCCGAGGTGACGGAGGACGAAGGTGCTTTCTCAAAAGCCAGGAAGTGGGAATGTTGTCCCCTAGCCTGGCCGGTCCCACTGGCAGGGGGAGGAGGGTAGGTCCCGCCGGCCAGCAGGCTGCCCACAGTGCCGCCCCCTGTCCGATGGGCCCTCGGGCCCCCTGGTCTCTGGCCGCCCATCATCCATCAGTCCCCCAGGCCTGGCTGGGCCTCGGCCACCCCGGCACCAGGGGGCAGGGCTGCCAGGAGCCAAGTGGCGCTGGGGGAAGGTCCTGCTGCCAGCCCAGGAGGACGAGGAAAATGCTACTTTTGTCTCCTGCTCTCATCTGGCACTGGCTGCCCGGGGAGGGGGGGCCAGAGGCGGCCGCTGCGGCTCGGCCCCGCCCACCGGGAATTTTTGAAAGATGCTCATGGGTGCCCGGGAGGATGGCAGACGTGGCAGCGGTGGGTGGGCCGGGCCCCCAAACCCACCACCAAAAAAGGAGGGGGCTGGCCGAGTGGGAGAGGGAGGAGGAAGCTGAGCGTCTGACCACTCAGCGGCCGGCCGGGGAGGACGCTGGGAGAGGCCGGCCCAGGCCTGGCCAAGGCGCCAGCGGCCCCGTGGATAGGTGGCGTGGCCCGGGCGCCATGTTGTGGGCGCCTGCCTGGCTGGGCTGCTCCAAGGGGCCGGGAGTCCAGGCGGCCTGGCTCGCTCCAGGGATAGAGACCGCATTGTTCCCACGCCAGGCTCTGTAAAGGAGCAGGCAGTGACCAGCACCCTGGCTGTTTCCCTCCGGGTAAGGCCAGAGCTCCTACCCTGGCAGCTGCCTGGACGGGGGTCCTTAGAGTGAGACCCTTCTAATGCCCGTGGGGGCCAGGAGCCCAGGCCACAGGTATGAATCCAGCCCTGTGTCTGACCAGGCACCTCATCTTGGGCAATTCACACAACCTCTCCCTACCTGCCTTGGTTTCCCCGTCTGCAAACAGAAAGGGGATAATGATTCTTACCACTCAGGACTGCGGAGATGACAGAAGGAAAAATATACACAGAGCACCCAGTTGGCACTTGATGCCAAGAAGGGCAGACAGTAGCCAGGCAGCCATGGTGGACAAGGAAGAAAGGAAGCCAGGGGTGGAGTCCAGGCATGTCACATACCTCCCGTTTCAGACCCTCACAAATCCTTCAACTTCTCCAAAGCCAATCCTTGCCACTAACGTCCCTGTGCTCTGGCCCTCTGACCTGGGTTAATAGGCATGGGGTTCCACCGCAGGTGCCTTTATGTGGAGACTGCCCTCTTCTGTGAGCAATGGCTGGGTCCCCTGGGACAACCTGTTTGCCCAAGTCTCCTCTTCCACCCTCTAATCAGAAGCTGCAGCGATGACCACCGGGTGTCCTCACGCAGGTTGAGTGGCAAAGCTGGACGCGTGGGAAGGGGCTTCCCAGGAAGCTGTGCCGCCCCCACCCCACAGCCACCTGGGAGCAGGCAGGACCAGCTCTATGCTGGAGCAGAATGTGTAGTGATCACCACTTGGGCTGCTGCCCAAGGAGGTTCCCACCCCAGTTCTGGGTGACTCCTCGGCATCCAGAACACATCAGGGCCTTTCTGTCCATGACGACTCTAGGTAAAGGGCAGCCTGGGAAGACCGTTAAAACCTGCTGCAGCCTCGTGGGATGGAAGCTCCCCTGGTTGCCTGGATTATGTTTTATTTTAATACTGCTTTACGCCTGCTCAGAGACGGTCATGCCGAAAGCCAGAAGCAGGGAGGGGGTAGAGTGAATGAGAAGGAAGCCGCCCGGGAGGAGCCCTCGGTCCTGGGCTCTGGTCTCACGCACATGGCCACGTGACTGGCTCGCCAGCTGATGCCAGAGACAAAGCAGGTAGGATTCCGATGCCATGTGCCTGACCAGGAACGCTGGGAATTCCATTCCAGCAACGGCTTGGCATGGCTGCCAAGAGCCTGGACCCGGGAGGAGAGGGTCCCCCCATGCTACACGGCACAGGGCCTGCCCTGCCAGCCGGCACTATGAGGGAAGCCACTGAAGACTGGTGGCCATTTTGGGGCCCGCCCTGACATGGGAAAGGAGACAGCCTGGGCTACGGCTGCAGGAGGAGGCACCCCCCAACACGATCACCTTGACCAGAATTGGCCACTGTTGTGCCCAGCTGACTGCCCAGGAGATAATGGCCTCCACCCCACTGCAGCCAAAGCAGGTCTGCAGGCCATCACGGAGCTCAGGATACAAGCACATCAGTGAGAGCAGCGGGCCTGGACCCCGGCCCAGATCAGACCCTTCTTGGATGGAATTGCATGCAGCCGGGTTTAGCAACCTCCCAGCACTGTGCGGGGGCCAGAATCCCCATCAACAAGCCCTTCTTCTGGTGGGGTGGGGAAGGCCCCACAGGTGACATCAATGCAGCCCGACATACTCTGGACACAAGTGTGACCCTCCAGGCCAGAAAGTACGTGGGGGAGGGGAGGGGGGAGTCTGGGTGAGGTGCAGCCTCCATTCAATTCACAGCAGCTTCTCTATGGTTAAAATATACGGGGAAACTGGAGCCCCGACATCATCATTTTATTATAATTTAAAATGTAATTATAAAAGGCTGATTTGAATGTAAATATCTCTCTTAAACACATGAAAGGGGATTCTAAATTTAAGAGCCCCAAATCAGCAGGTAAATATTTCAGCTAAATGCTCTTCCTGCCATCTGAAATCCCAGACTTAAAGAAGGGCGGTCCACAGAAAAACCCAGCCTTGGTATTAGAAAGCCAAAGGCATCAGGGACAACATTCTTTTCTAATCTTGAGGGGAAAATTCTACTGCCTCTTTAAAAAAAATTGTTTGGTCTCTGTACTTTGTATATCTCTGCACACATCTGGTAACCACAAATACCAGTCTTATTTTACGATACTAACTGGTGACTGCTGGTCACATTTCTACTCAGGAAACCTCTCGGCCACTGACTAGACAGTGAATCCAGGCATTTGTTGGGGGTCTCAGTACATCTATTCAGACACACTTCTGCACTGTCTGGAAAGGCGAGACTACTGAATTCAGACCCCAACAAGAAGTTTCCCACCCCAAAACTGACAATAAGATGGTGCTGCATTTTTATTTTGGTCCCCCCCCACCAGACACACAAAAAAAATGTGAATAGAAACCTGATTTTAGGGGTTTTCTGCCCATCATTACAAGATTTCATCCTTTTCCATGATTTCTGTGTTACCAATTCTCCCCATAGCATCAAAGGCTGTTTTGGACACCCCTGAAAAAGCTCTTTTCAGAGCAGTCTTTCTGGTGGGTTAACATATTAGGTGACATGGGCCAAGCTAAGAGGTTCCAATATTAAAGAAAATAAAAGATGTGACAGCAGTTTTTTTTTAATAAAACCTCATTTCTGAAATCAAATATTATCATTTGCCAACAGTCTTTTGGGTGATGCTGGGCAGGGAGGGGATTCTCGTCCCCTACCCTGATCCATCCTCCTTCAGGGGATTCCAGACTGAGGACACCTAAGGTTGCAGGTGTCCCCAGTTGATGGGTCACTTCGGTCTTCCCAATATTTCCCAACACTGCAGGGCAGCAGGGTAGCCAGAAGGGCCATGGCTCTGGCGCTCCAATGCTCTCACTACAAGCCCCAGCACAGTCAACTCATTTCCGAGTCACTAACAGGAGCCCAAGTTCCAGCCTGGCTTCCCTGGGGCCTGCCTGGCTGCAGGAACTGCTCCCTCCAACACACGCCGCCAGCCCAGCTGCTCTTGCACTATCAGCGCTGCAGAGAAGGGGCCAGACGGGACGGCTTGTACGTAGATCTCAGGGTGAAATTCTGTTCATTCTATTGATTCAGAAAATATCCATCCAGTCCTTGCTCTGGGCCATGTTCGTCACAGGTTGCAAAAACACACTCTCCAGCCGCAAAGGGTGTTTGAAGGCCTGTGTGATTTTGAGGAGTCAGGCCAGAACCTGCAGGCCACTCCCAAGTTCATCTGAAAATGGGATTTGGGAAGTAGTTGACACTGGAAAACCACAAATATTGGCTCAAATCGCCTTCTCGATGACCTCCCTGCCAGTCTTCTGGGGACAGACCCTTCCTCTTCCAGTCCCTATTTTTCTCACTTTCATTTTGTGACAAAGGCCAACCTGGCTGGCTCAAGGCAGGTCCCAGTTCGGCCCACAAACCAAAATCTTGCTACTTTTCCGTTACTTGCAAATGCACCCCTTCGGCCTTTAGAAAGAAATCTCAGAAGAAAAAAAAATAAACTTGTGCAAGTTGTGCTCTACTCAACAAAGAAAGCCAGACGCTCCCACCGAAATCTCCCAAAAACCACGGGTCAGGAGACTTTCTTTTTTCTTCTTCTATAAATCCCTGTCCCTGATTACATGTCTGAGGCCTGCGATACCCGGACACCCAAGCTCCACAGACTGTCCCAGCCAATGGAACACTGGTCAGCCCTGAAAATAAATATTTCATATAAAAGATCCATTGTCTCTGCCTGGAGACAATTGTTGCTTTTTCTCCCTCCTCGCTCTATAACATCAGAAAGCATGACTGATGCCATTTAGGGTTCTTTCTTGTTCTGACAAGATGTTTTGAGAAATGGCAATCTTGCTGGGTCTTCCTGAATGATCGGCTAGAAGATAAAATTCTCCAAAGCAGGCATTTTAGTAAATGTACTCTTGTACCAGGCCAAAGAACAATTAGCTGGTCGGAGTGGCAAAACCAGCTCACCAAATAGCCACCTGCATTTCCAGCAAGGAAGCTGGCAGCTGGTGTGGCCGCTCTGGACTCCAGCATCAGAATGTCCTGCTGTCATTCCCTTCCACCCTTGAAGCAAGGGGGACAAAAGTCAACTCTGGCGTTGGCACCCAGGTGTGCTTCCCATCCTGCCTCGGGAAAGGGTGTTTCCTCCGTCAGCACTTCTCGGGTCCTCAAGGGGACCCTGGTTTCGTCTCGTGCACCCAATGTGAGGTGCAAGATGTATCCTGGCAGTCACATTCACACCAAGTCCTCAGGAGAAGGAAAGTGCTGGCTTTGCCAATCTACCTTGTAAATATCAAGGTCCACTTTTGCTACCACCTGTGGGGCGGGGAAAGTAAACTTGGTTCCTTTCCTGGAGAAGCCAAAACTGGGTTCTCGGTTACTTAGAATACAATGTAATATGCTATATAAAATAATAAATAAAATAAATAATAATTAGCGGCAAAACCAGCAATTATCATTTACAGCCATAACTACGAGGATAGCAGTAGCCATGTATGGCCTCTCGATGCTGTGCCAGAAACTGTGCTTTTTGGAAATAACGTTGTCTAAATCCTCTGAGGCGGATATTACTGTTCCTGCTTTAGAGCTCAGGGTCCAGGCTCAGAGAGGGGTAGGACTTGCCGGGGTCACACAGTGAGCCAGGGCAGAGACAGATTAAGGCCGAGGGTGCTCCGATTCCACCGCCCTGATGTAAGCTAGGACACTCCAGCTTACTGAGATTTCTGCAAGAATGTTTTCTCCCCAAATACAGAAATAACCATCACAACACAACAGCAGTACACAAACGAAGCACGGTCATTTTAAGATGTTTCTTGCCTGAACTGGAAGGGCCTCCCTTCCTCCCTAAACACCATCCCTCAGTAAAGGAGTGCATCTATGTGCACAAGAGTCTCCCCCGTACACGAGGAAGCAGAGTGCCCATCTGGATGGGCAAAGCCCTCCCAGGCCACATAGTCTGCCTTCAAGTCAGGCCTTGTCCATGCTGGGCCGGGAGAGGCCCCAGTGCCCTTGAGGGGATCAGAGTAAGACAGGTTTACACAGAGAGTCTGACCCAGCCAGGTGCAAACCACACGACGAAAAGTGACCCTGCTGCAAAGCACCATGCTGTTCCTGTTGAGCAAAGCAAACTGCTGGCCTGCACCTGTTCGGGCGGCATGCGTGAGACCGACCGTCGGTGGAGGGGCACTGCCTTGAGTTGAGCCTAGCTAGCCCCCACTGGTACCATGGAAATCCCTCACCCAGGAGGGTCTGGGGATATGGTGAGGCCCTGGCACAGGCAAGGGGCCACGCTGAGGTTGGTCCTGGTTTAAAACAAACACAGAAAAACGGGCCTATCCTCCCACCAGCCCACACCACAGTCCATGTGGCCCTGGCACCCTGCTTACCACATTCTTCATATTAAATCTAGAAGTGATAAAAAACAGACAAGCGCCAGTTTCATTTTCAGGGCCTCCTCTTTTGTGTGTGTGCCCTCAAAAATAAATGTTGCCGGAAAGGGATATTCCAACACTGTAGGAAGCCCCTGGAGGGACCCTGAGCCTCTGTCTGAACAGAGCAGGCTCTAAGGAATGTGGACAAAGACAGGACAGGGCTTCCAACCTCGGCACTGGTCCCACCGTTTACTGTAGAATCTTGACCTCATCCCATTTCAAGGACCACGGCACATTTTGTGGCAGGAGATGGGGCTCTGAGCTTTAATGAATAGGAGAAGCCCTCGCTCAGTGGCCCTGAGGACTGCCTCCTTGGATGCCCTGGCCTTTTCCTACTTGCCTGGGTCTGGTCTGTTGCCTTGTCGAGAAGCAGAGGACGTTCCTCGTTTTGGGGTCTGTTTTAATCTGGGGGAAGCCCAGCAGCCTCAGCAGAATGCCATACCATCCTTGCCCATCGGCACTACATTACCAGTCTTCTGTGGACTCAGGAAAAATGTCTCCAGCATTTTGCAGGCAAGGCCCTGGTGGAACTTGAGCTTCTTATTATTGCCAACCTCGTCCCCACCAATGCCATGCCAGGTAGGAGCTCCCGGCTGGAGCAGCATGCCTTCCGTAGCTGTACCCCATCTCTGAGATCACCCCCTCATGTCTCACCCCAGGTTTCATGTCTGCTAACTGCCTCTGATAAAGTCATGAATAAAAACTCAAAACAGGGTGAGGGGGAGCTGGAGAAGAAACCTAGCAAAAAAGATGGCCGAGGCTGGTTCTTTGGTTCTTCGAGTACCGAAGCAAACTTTCAGCCGCTGGCCATGGCTGGCAGGACCCTGTTGAGATGGTCTCCTCACTCCTCAGGTTTCTTCCCTCAGATGGGGAGAACCAAGCAGCCCAGGAAGAGGGAGGCACGAGGCAGGCCTGGGCTACCTGGGCCTCTCTCTCCATTCCCGGAAACACGGCCTCCAAGAGCCAGCTCACGACCCGGGAGTGTCAAGGAAACAGCCCCCCCACCCCATTACTCTGTGATGAAAGCACCCACCAAGGTTATCCAAACCACATCAATAAGGTGGGGAAGAGCACAGGGGAAATTGCACCTGTGGCACAATCATTAAAAAGCAGGCTCAGTCCCCCACAGTTATGGGTTTCATTTTAACCAAGGATAGACAGGTACACGTACATACAAACACACATTTTAAAATCCCAAATGGCTAGAACCAATGAACTAAAATAAAATGAGGCTACTGCTAGCCTGCAAAGACTGCCTCGGCTTTAGAAACTCAACTTTGAAGAAATTAATTCCAGCGTTACCTTAAAACCCTATAATTACGGCAAACAAGCATTCCTTCACCCCCTTCTTGCTCCCCACAAACTCCCGAGGGCCACTGGCCGGGCCTGTGTTTGAGCCACCTATAAAGGAATATTTATTACAAAAAGTTATAAGTTGTTTTTCATTTTATACTACCATAAACAGCAGCTTCTACACAAGAGTCTTTTACTCAACCGGAGAAATGCCGCCAACGCTGGACTGAGGGTTCTCCCCCAAATTAGCTTTCCCCAAGTGTCTGACCGGCAGGAGAAAAAAAAAAGCAGCAGCAGTGCAGGTTTAGGAAATAAATGAAATATTTCAATTTTCCAAAAAAGAGTTGTAGCTTCCAAATAACCTTTCCAAACACACCTAACCTAAAAACAGATGTTTTCTCTTTTCTTTCCATTGTGTTTAAGATACCTGCTGACACTTGTTTTGTGTTCAACAAAATTCTCTCTCGCAAAGAGCCTGCACACCTGAGATTAGAAGCTGTATTTCATAAATTCCAAGATCCAGATTAATGATGACCGTGGAGTTCCTTGCTCTGTGGAAGGCCTGCCCTACGGAGGGGCCCCTCTTAGAAATCCCTTCATTAATATTTAAATACTCACTAAGTAGCGAAAGTGAGAAATGCACTTACCGTTCTCAGGAGTCGCCTTGAACCCGATCGCGACCTGGGCGCACAGGTCGACAGCCCTGCCCTTGCGGGAGGACCGCGCCTGGCCGCCGCGCTAACGTGCCCACGGCTGCACAGGCCCTCGGTCTGAGTCCCGGGTTCCAAACGCTTCCCTCTTTTCCGCGTCCAAGCGGCGGAAAGCAGAGTGGTGCCAGTTCCCGCAACTCTTCGCAGGGTGGTTCGGCTCTGGACAGCCGCCCGCAAAGCGCACGGTCCAGGCCCCACTTCCCCGGCCCCGCGCCGCTCCTCGCCCCCGAGCTCCGGCTTCCCTGTATTTAGCGACCGGACCGCGCTGAAGAGTGGCCCGCAGGACCCGGTCACCGCGTCCCCGACCAGCGCCGCAAGGGATCTTTGTCCCAGACGAAAACGAAAGCGCGCCGGCCCGGGGGCGCCCACGCCCTGCCGTGGAGAGCCCGGCCGGCGCGTCCCGCGACTTTCTCCAAGTTCACGTGCATTCCGGGGCGGGCCCGAACTTGCAGAGCTGGGCCGTCGGGCGGGCGGCGGGTTTCGGGCGGGCTTGGGGACAGCCCAGTGGCGCGGGCCCGGGGCACAATGGGCGCCGACGGGCGGGCGCGGGGGCAGCGTGGGCCGGGCCACCGCGCGGCCGCTTGTCTGGCGCTGCCCGGGCGCCGAATGCGGCGGCGGCTTGGCACAGACGCGCCGCGCGCCCGGTGCATGCTAATGGCCGGCGGCCGCGCCATGAATTATTCAGCAGCGGCGCGGAGAGGGCGAGCGCGGCGCGGAGGGCGACCTGGGCCGCGCGTCCCCCGCCGCTGCGAAGCCGCCGCGGCGACTTCCCAAACTTTCCCGGGTCGGCACCGAGGATGCGGACCCCGCGGCGCCGCCGTCCCCGCCCGAGCGCGCCGGCCGCGCTTCCCCCGTTGCCGCCTATTTTATGTCTTTTGTCTCGGAGTTGGCACCTGTCCCAGAGAGCGCGTTTCCCTGCCCACCCCTTCGCCGCCGGATCGGAGCGGGGGAGGGGGTACAGGGGACCCAGGGAGGAGGGGACGGGGGAAGCAAGGCGCCTGCGGGCCCAGCAGCCTGGGGAGATGGCCCTAGGGCGGCGGCCGTGCCCCCGCGCCCGGGTACCCCTGTTCCGCGGAGAGGTCAGGGCTGCGGCCGCGCCCGGAATACCAACGAGGCCGCCTGCAGCCCCCATCGTGCCCGCAGCGGGTGAGGACCGGGCGCCGCCCCTCCTGGGTTCCCCCCTCCGCAGCCCCCCCGCTGCCCGGGACGGCGCGCGCGGGCGGGGCGGGCGGCGCGAGCAGCGGATTCGCCGCCCGGGCCCCGCGCCTCGCCCCGCAGCCCCGCGTGCGCGTCCCCGCGGGCACGCCGCCCCGGGCGCTCCCCGCCAGCGCGCCCCCGCACCGCAGCCCCTCCCGCCGCCCTCACCGAGTAGGGGCACAGCGCCGCGGGTACACTTCGGCCTTCTGTTTCGTGCCCCGGGGCCCACGCAGCAGAGAAGGGCGGGCGGGCGCGAGCCCCCGACCCAGTTCGCCCCTGCCGCCCTGGCACCGAGGCGGCTGCTGGGGCGCTCTCGGCGGCTGCGCTCCAAGGCGCTGGCTGCCATGATTGCGGGCAGCGGGGCGCGCGCACGCTCGGGCCCGGCTCGGGGACCCCTGGCAGACCGACGGTCCCTGGAATGCTCGCAGCCTTGTACCCGATGCGCGCTTCGGCAGCCGCCTCGGTGCCACGGTCGCCAGGTTCATCCCGGTGTGGGATAGTGTGCGCCGCGGAGCTCTAGACGAGGCCCGAGACAGCGCTCGGGGCCGACGGTGGCAGCGGGCTTCCCCCAGGGCGGAGCGCGCGCACGGGCGACCCCGAGGCGGCTTCTCGGACACCGCCGACCTAGCGGAGCTAGGGGTGCAGTGCCCAGTGGGGCGGGAGGCGAGGCGGGGCCGAGCGCACGGGATCTGGCGACTGGGGGGGGCAGCACACAGTGCCGGGAGAGGTAAGGGGGCGCGCAAGGTGCCTGGCGGAGTTGAGGGGGGGTTGCTCACGGTCCCCGAGGAGACGTGGGATTGGCGGGGGCACGGTGCCCAGAGCCGCTGCCCAGCTCCGAGCTCGCTCTCTTCCTTCCCAGTGGAAACAACTTCCTGCTTTCCCGACTCTGGGCGCAGGAGCTTCGGGGAGAAGTTCAAGGCCGCAGCTTGGCTCTCAGAGCCCGATGGCGACACTGCTGGCCCGGGGCCGCACGGTTCCGTCCTAGGCTTCTCCCAGAGATCAGAAGCCGGGCCCCAGGATCTGGACACTGGTTAGAATGCCAAGGAGGCCGCAGCGTCTTTTCCCACCCCCTCCGCAGGGGCGCCCGAGTGGCTTCCAAACCGCAGAGGGGCCAGCCTGGGCCTCCAACTCTCGGGGACGTAAGCGCACACAGATCACTATTCTTAGACCCTGTCCCGCTGCCTGGGCATGCCCTGGCTCAGAGCCACATGGACCTGGCTGTCCCCAGACGCCTGCGACGGCCCGTTGACGGCCAGGGCCCGAGAGAAACAAGGCCTCCAGGGGCCCGTCCCAGTGTCTCTCTGTGCCTGTCTCCCCCCTCACCCTCACCGCCAGCCTTGGCATTCTAACCAGTGTCCCTTGACGTCACATCTCGCCATTTCTGCCAACCAATTGAAACTTGCCCGTTGTCATAAATATATATATACTTTTTATGCCATTGGTAAATTCAAAAGTTCCTCTTGTGCCCTGCTTCCCAGGAAACTTCATTTCCACATTGGATTGGATTGCCCAGAAGGGGGAACTAGCCACCCTGGGCAATGCTGGGCTGAGGCTACCGGGCAGCTCTGCCAGGGTCTGGGCTGCCCACTGACCTGCCTTCTACAGCTCGGTAGACAGGCATTATCTTGGCTGTGAATGCTGCTGGACACCCCGACACACAAATCACTGCCACCACCCCACGGCATGCACAATTGGGGAGGGAGGAAAAAACCCGGGATATGTTAAGAAACCCTAAATTGCTTTCCGGGGGGGGGGTACGGCTGGAATTACTACAACCTTTTCTTTCTAGGGATAGTTTTGTTTTCCTTCTATTAGAAAACTCAGTTTTACAAAATAGAGTAGCAATGTTTTCCAGTTAATCTTTTCATTGGAATGTTGACCAACTTTCACTTTCTACAGCTGCCTGCAAGGCAGAGTTGGCTTCACAATCGGGTGGGTTTCACTCTATTTCTGAGGAAGGTCCAGTCCCCCCCCCACTCAACCTCAAGGGCTATGGGGCCCAGAGCTGGAAGTCCAGGAGCTCTGCTCTTTCCTCAGAAAAGGACAAGGTTTTTTTCGGCAGTCTGATACTTGGGAATGCCGTGTCGACTTTCTAGCAATATAGCAGGGGAAAACAATCTTTTCTAGCATCGTTGTTTATGATTTTCCTTTTTCGCTATTAAAATGTGCAGCCCCAACTAGGAAGTGTGGGTAAGAGAACACATTCCCACAGGATGAATGTGTGCCCGACAGTCCCCCAAAGTCCCACAGATCCCTCTGTAAACCCCTCCTACTCCGGCCACACCAAGGAAGAACTCAACCACTAACTGCCTTTATAAACTCCTCCTTTACCTCATCTTTGCTGTATGGTTCAACTACTTAAAAAATATATATATTATAGATATTGTGCGGTTTAGCAAGTTCAGAGACTTCAGAAGAACAAAAATGCTTTAGAAACTGGGCTGAATGCAATAAACACCAGGCCTTTTTAATACTGAAACTTGTTTTTCCAAAATAATAAGCAAGTTTGGTAATGACCAAATTCTGAATATAAAATGTATGGGTACTAATTTCACATAAAACTGTTCTCAAGAGCAAACTCTAGAAATGATGCATACCTTTGAGATACACTCAAGCAAAAAAGGAAAAAAGGCTGCATCCAACAACCACGCTGTAATCTATTTATAATCACTTTCCTAAACACTATAAATATTATAACTAATGTGATATATGTTTTGTGATTAAATGGGTGGATTAAAACATTGAATTAAAAAAGCCACAAAGAAAAAGAGATTATCTTCTATTATGCCACTTACAACTTTTGTTCCATTGGCACAAATACAAATTTGACAACTGTATCATTACTGAACACAGTGACTAAATGCCAGGATATTAACTTTGTAATTTTCACCTGAAATCACTGTATAATCATAAGTGCTTGCTAACCTTCTTTTTATTAGCTGAGTTTTTTTCTTGCTCTCATCCACTAATAAGTTAATGTAATGCCTTTTCCCCCGTCCAATTTTTAATCTAGTAAAACAAGAAATAAGGTAAGTCAGAACAATATTCAAGAACACATTCTTTTTAAAAAATTCCCCCTGTACTTGGCAAGGATTAACATACAATTTGGTTGCAAATTCAGAAATCAAATTCTGCTTTATTCAGGGAAAATGATAGCACTCAGGTAATTCCACTGGGTTATTATTCAGGTTGAATTGTTTTTGCCTTTTTGCTTTCATATTATATCGTTCAAAGTAAACAATATATTTTTCATATTATATTATTCAAAGTAAACAATATATTTTTAAAGTGTGCTCAAAATTATCAACAAGGAAACCTGTACTATTTACATTGTTGACGAGCATTATGATGGACAAGTTTCCAGGAAGAAAAACTGGGTTTTTGCCTGTGGGCCACAACCATGCCTGAGATCAGATGTTTGAAAATAAGTCCTAGGAAGGCTGTCACTGTACTAGGATGTTTATAGTATCAGCCTTATACAGTTATTTTTTCCTGATTTCTCCACAGATCTGCCTAATGGGAATGCAGCCGGCAACTTCCTGCTGCATTACTCTCTCCGCCAGCCCATGTCCCAGAGTCCAGCCTCAGAAGGCTGTAGGGTGCTTCAGTTTAGTTTCCCTTTTCTCGACATTTTAAAGTTTTAAATTTTCGGTATCCAAGGCATTACGAGAACTTAGTAAACAGATGCACTTAATCTAATTAAAGCAAGTAGGACGAGTGTGAGTGAAAAATTACATTTTCACTTGGGGGTTTTAAACATTCAGTTGTATGTCCAAGAATAATGATGTTTTTAAAGTTGGCCCAATAAACTTGAGATTGCAAGTTTTCGGCAGTTCCTGGGTAAGATACACTTCGATCATCCCAGACAATGTGCCTTTTTGAGGAGCTGCTCAGAAGCTTTGGGGACTCTGGATAAAGGCAGACTAGGCGTATGATTTTTTTTTCTTTTGCCTTTGTCTCAAAGTAGTTTGAGAGTCCATTTTGATATGTCCTATTTCGTAATATACTTGTATTCCTACTTTACGATGAGTTCATTTTTAGTCTCATTTATACACAAACCTATTAGCATCAATCTACCTTGGGTAAACATATGTATGTTTATAATTTTCATGGAAATAAAACAGCAAAAGATAATTCAGAGTTAATAGGATCTCGGGTTGGGTAAGGAAGTATGAGCAAGCATCCGTAGAAAGGAGTCTTTCCTTCTGGACATAATGAAGCATTTTTCAAAATCTTTTGCTTTATTGCACTCAGTTCTAAGTCAAACTTGGCATTAGTTTACCAGCAACAATAATGAAACCCTGGCTGTAGGACAAGCCTGTTTGAGCACAAAAGCATATGCCGGACGCTGCATTAGCACACCCCACCCCAAAAACACAACACAAAATACAAAACCCAGCATGCCAACACCATTTCTATACCTTCTTTCCTTTTTTAAAAAATGACTATAACAAACATACTTAAGTGCGCCTGCAGCTGACTGATGAACAGCATGCCCTGTTCTCTCTTGTGGCTGATGGGTGCTGACTCTGTATCCATGCAGTCGCATGTTTGGTTAGAAACCTCCTCTGAACAGCTGCCTTATTATCTTGAACATACTTTGGAAATCCACACATTCCACTTTTCATTATGTGCTACCTGTCTATTTATATCTCAAAAAGAAGTCTAACCCTGAAAGCATTCTTAAGGGGTTAATTATTTTTTTTCAATTAAAGGGCGTGCACGCAACAACTCGATAAACAACTCTACGATAAATGTGTGTTCAATCATATATAAATATATGAATATACTGTATGTAATATATACATACTCATATGAAAAATTTTCCCTTGCAGATGAGGAATTGTGATTAATAGTTTCCATTCCAAAATAATAACAACACAAATCAGAAAATATGAATTAAGGATGATGGGCTAATATCTCTGATTATATATGTATATATCAAATGTCAAAACTGAATTCTTGGCTTTAAATAAGGAATCAGAAAAGGCACAGTACAAACTAAATTTTTTAAACGATAAAAATTACCTTTCAAGGAGAAGTGGGTGCTGAATTAATTTTATTCCATTAATTCTACAGTTTCTAAAATGGAATCATCATAAATTGTGAAATTAACATTTTTCTAAAAAATGTGTGTGTCACTTATTTTGTTGTACATGTCTTCAGTGGGTTAGATAAATTATAAGTCTTCTAGAATAAAGAAACGAAAGAAAAAAATTGATTTAGAATTTAAACCGTTCATTGTTCAATTGCAAGGGGCTACAGGAACTTTTTATTAAAATCAAGACTTCACAGATGACTTCCTTAAAATGACTGCAACAAAACTTAAGCTGCTTGCAGAAGGAACTCATGCTGAATTTGAGTTTTGAGGAGACAGGGTGTTAATTATAAGTTGTTTGAAATTTTACCACACTGGCCTTATTTATTGAAAGACTTCCATTTTATTTTTTAATCAAATATGATTTCACACAACACAGGTGGCTAATTTACTTTACATATAAAGACTTTCATTTTCCTGACTGTGTCCAAGTATGCTAGCTTTTAGATCCAGTTAACTTCAAAGTTAGGATTGGATTTTTCATATATGCCCTTTCTATAAAAAGTAAATAAATGTTTTAACTAAATTTATCACTAGACGTCAATATTTAGTTTCTGCAAAAGAAAAATACAAAAGAAAAAAACCAATGCTTTTTTACTTTGTTTCTTGCTATTTTCTAGAACAACTTTTGGTGTAATTCCTAATTTTAAAAGAAAAAGTTCTGTTTTAAACAAAAAAAGTAGTAACGTAAACAATCAGATAAGTGACACTAAACTTGAAAATAAAAGTCTATATAATTTTTACATGATGGCCACATATCTTTTAAATGCATTTCAAAATAATCAGAGATGTGGACATGTATTTTGACTTCTGTGCTTGGTTTTCAATGATACCCAGAGGCAGGGATTTTTTATTATCATCAAAGGTTTGTGTGTTTGCTAAGATCTCATCCATCATCCAATTTTTTAGCTTTGTATTCTAAATATGCCACAAGATTCTGCTTCTCAAGTGTATTTTGCCCAGCTGACTTTCTGTCTGAGAGGAGGCAATGGACTCAGGCACTACAGGCTCCTTTCCTCACACCATCTCAACTTCTCCGAAATTGGAAGTCTATTACATGTAAAATGCTGGAAATTTATAGAAGGACTCCAAAGCTCACTGGGAAACTTCTTGAGTTGGGAAAAAACTTGTCAATGCACACCTGGACCTACAGATTCGGAAAAATTAACCGGCTGTAGCCAAAAACCAAACACTCAGCCACCCGAACACAGTCTGCAAGAAACACAGAGTTCTTTGACGTGACAAGAAGAATTATAAATAAAATAGCTCGAAGGCAGACAGGCTGAATGAGCCTTTTAAGACAGCCTGTTGGTGCCTCAAACTTTAATACTCAGAACATTAAATGTTAGCTCCTTGAGGATAATATTCTCGGATATGTGTGTGTGCATGCGTGCGCACGCGCGTGCCCGTGTGTGTGTGTGTGTGTGTGTGTGTGTGTGTGTGTGTGTGTGTGTGTGTGTAGTAATAAAAGTTCTGTTGCCCTTATGGCTTGGGGCCGATTTGAGGTCCTGGCGGAAAACCCCTACCCAGGTGAAGGTGCGGGCTACCTGCATTCTCCTTGGGTTACTCCCTTTCTCATTACATGTGTACAAACACCCAAAACCAGTGAAGACATAGCCTGCTGTAGATAACAAGGACAGATCTCAGATACGGAAAAGCTTTCCCGGCAGTAAAAAATTATTTTGTGAATGGCAAGCCAGGGCAACCTCATTCATCATCATCGGGACAAAAGCAGCAAAGCCAATGCTGGACAGTGAGGCAAGGGACCAGGGAGCTGAGATATGCTTTCTGCTGGGGAAGCTCTGGAAGCCACATGAGCCCGAGCCCAAATGCCCAGGAGAGCAGGCTGAGTGTGTGGACTGGACGGGCGTTTTGGGCCCTGCAGAAGCTTAACCAGTCCAGACTGTCCAGGGCAATGAAGAGCCACAGACAGATAGGCTTGCACACTGGGATAAATATTTAGGGTTCTCAGGTGTCTATCCCATGAGGGTCTCCAACCCCCAAGTTGGGGGCCACCTTGGTGTCATATTCAAAGGTCTTGAGCGGGCTGAGATGCTTTCTATCATGACCTAACTTCTTTCATGCTCAGCCCACACCCTTATTATAGCCAATGTAGAGGGGTTTGATACATAGTTCAGTTCAACAAAAACATCCTGGCCACTAAGTGCCAGGCCCTATGAGTCACTAAACATTTGAATCATAAAACAATGGCCTCATAGTAGAGGGCTTTTCCTAAGGTAATATGGATAGCACCTCATGTGTTTAGAGCAAGCACTTCATAATTCACACAGCATGTTCTTACCTCTTCTCCCATGATCTCACAACCCGTGCGGCACACAGAACAAGAAGTGTCATGCCGCTTTAAAAACGGAGGCAATTGAGGCCCAGGTGGGTAGAGAGGTGACTTGGTCTGATACTGCACAGACCTGGGACCCCAACCACTGTAAACACACATGTGCTTTGTTATTTCTTTTTTTTTTTAAGGAAAACATCACCATCCACCCCTTCACACTCATACACACATAGGCTTATTTTATAGGTTAGAGCAGATTCCAGGAAAAACAGAGCCCCATTGAAATCTAGGTCCCAGAATTGCCTTAAGCTAGTCCAGCATTGGCAGTCCGCCGCCCTGCACCCTGCAGCCGGCTTCCGTCATCCAAGGCACCCACGCTTCCCTGCCAGGTGCATCCTGATCTCCCCTTTAAAATTGGACTGGGACATATAGACCTTAGGTATAAAATCACAGACGTGATCACCCCACTGGGCCTGCCAGAGTCCTTGTAACGAAGCTGCTTTGCTGGAGTTGAAGGATCACAATAACCCCTGCCCACTGCCCTCGCCTGTTGGGGATGCCAGCACTCTGCAACCAGAGCCTCCGTGGTCGCGCAGTCAGGGTAGTTCTAGGCTTCACCTGAGACTCATCCCTGCTTAGGGCCCTCTGTGAACCTGGCAAGGTCTTGAGACCACCTTGAGACCACCTTGAGACCACCTGCCTGTGGTCTCAGTATCAAAGGCTGAGCAGGGTGATGAGGATGGCTTGGGAGAATCCTTAAGGTCTCAATGTCAGCAAGCACTGCTGGTGACCTGTTCACCGTGGCAGTTATCTCCGAGGGGTGGCTAGGGTCCCAGACCCACACATCAGCATTCCATGGAGGCAAACTTATGCTGACCAGATTGAATTGTTGCTCCTCAGAAAGGAGAAAGGCAGCCAGGCGATGTGGCTTATGCCTGTAATCCCAGCACTTTGGGAGGCTGAAGAGGGAGGGATTGCTTGAGCCCCAGAGTTGGAGACCAGCCTGGACAATATATCGAGACCTCGTCTCTACAAAAAAAAAATTTTTTTTAATTGACTGGCTGTGGTGACACATGCCTGTAGTCCCAGCTACTTGGGAGGCTGAGGTAGGAGAATCCCTTAAGCCCAGGAGGTTGAGGTTGTGGTGAACCTGTGATTGCTCCACTGCCCTCCAGCCTAGGTGACAGAGTGAGTGAGATCTCGACTCAAAAAAAAAAAAAAAAAAGAAAGAAAGAAAGAAAGAAAGGAGAAAGGCTAGGCAGAGAAATGAGGCAGGACCCAAGAAAAAGGTAACTGAGTTATTTAGCAAGTAATTCTATGGAAGGCAAGAGTTGCAAGGCATGTCTTGGTACAGCTTTCCTTTCCACACAGAGATTTGCACCACACAGCCTGAAAGTTACAGGGCACCTGCCTCCCTCCATCATGGTATGCGGCAGAATTCCTGCCCCAGCTTTGTCCTCACCACAGCAAGGGGCATCAGGCAACTCTTCAACACCAAATCTTCCTGAAGCCAAATTCCATGTTAGAATATTTCAATTCACAAACACCAAGCTCAGAAACAAACTCAACATTGTTTCAAAGTCCTATTGCAAAGCCTAGCAATACTTGCAGCCAGTGTACAAAAAACTGTGAAATAACAGAATCAGGCCAGAAGGCCTTGCCCAGCATGGCCAAGGACTAGAAGCCACTCTGCTCATCTTCAAAGGCAAAGGCTTTCAAGATCCCTTTCTCTTGTCTCCTTTTTGCACCTAATTACAAGAGAAAGTGCCTTTTAAAAAACAGACAAAAATCTCTTTAAAAGAATTACAAGGAGCCAAGTCTCAAAAGCTTCTTGGGACAAAAATGATAACCTTGTCCAACGTTTGAAGAAAAAAACAAAGAACACAGAAAGACATGGGATGGTCATGGCCTGAATGTAGTGTCAACTGCATTCTTGACCTCGGCATCCTAGTCTCACTAGATCTACCCCCAGGTGCCAGAAAGGTTGTGATCTGGAGGAAAAAGAGGGGCTATGCGGGAGAGAGAGCCCATGTGCAGAGGACCTAAGTGTTCCCCTTTTCTTCACCAGGGATTCTGGATTTTGCATTCCTGGAACATCTTTTTTTCCCCATCTGACAGGCTTCCAGCAGGAATAAAAAGCAGAAAAAGAAAAACAAGGAATCATATGCCTCTTCTGTCTGTGTCCCAGCTTACTGAAGTCCTTAAGGGCCCTGCAGACGCAGCTCACCAGCCTGGGACACCGGGAGCAGTGTCCCTCACCCCCATCCCAGGTGACAGAGGCTCACGTGGCCGCGGGGTCCTTCCGCCGCTTAGGAGAACCTGGCTACTGGCGCCGAGGCCAGCTCAGGGCCCAGTGGGAATTCGGGTCCCGGGCCCGCACCGGCTCTAAAGGCGGGGAGGCCTCAGCGCGCCTCCTCCAGGCAGGACCCGGACTCCCGGGACAGAGACGAGTCGGCGCAAGATCTGGGGCCTGGAGTCCGCATCGGGCAGGGAGTCAGGTCTGCAGTGGGTCGGGTCGGGGCTCCGGGATCCGAACCGAGGCCTGGAGTCTGAGTCTGGGGCCGGGGCTTCTTGATGGGGTCGGAGGCCCAGGCCGGGGCGACGTAGGGCCGGGTCCAAGTCCAGGTCCGAGCAGGGGGATTAGGGCTCAAGCCGGGCCGAGTCCGCGGCTGCCGCGAGTCCTTGTCCGAGCCGGGGTCCGAGCCCGGGTCTGGGGCCGGCCTCGGCGGCACGCGCCCCAATTAGCCGCGGGCTGGGCGGCGGGGCTGCCCCATTGAGGGCGAACAAAGGGCGCGACCCCAGGGTCAGGAGTCGCGGGCCGGCGGCCGCCGCTTTGTTCGCCCGCCTGTTTACTTTGCCTAAGTAAAGCTCACAATATATTGACTAAAGCGGATTAGAGGGTCGCGCCCCGGAGGCCCGGGGCGGGCAGCGAGCGGCTCCGGGGCCAGCGGGACTCCCAGCTGGACGCGCCTGGCCGGGCCAAGGCCAACGCGTGCAGATCCCTTCCCCGTCGGGGTCTGCGCCGCCAGAGGCGCCCCCAGCCGCGCCGCCAGGGGCGCCCCCTGCCTCGCCTCCGCCTCCCTCGGAGGCGAGCACCCGCCTCCCGGCTCTGCCAGGGAAACTGAGGCCCGGCCGGCTGCCTGTTCTCCGAGAGGGGCTCTGCGGCCGGCCGGCTGTCCCCGCGTCGCGTCCCGGCGGGTCGGGGCCACCCGCCCACCGGGACCGCCCAAGCAGGGGTCACTCTTAAACCAACTGGGACATTGTGCTGTTTCCCCGGCCCCCGCATTTTAAAGAATTCTACCCTTCCCCATACTGCAGGTCCTGGGAATTCATTTTACAGGAAAGCAAATCGCACTTGTCTGAAGGCTGAGAAATTTCAGTTGGAAACATGGGCAGATTTTTCCACATCACAAAATCCTGTAACATTATGGTTAAAAAAGAAAATTCTGGCCTCTTGTCTTAAATAAGTGTTGCACTCGAGACATGAATGGCAGGTGAGAAATCTTTTGGGGGAAGTACAAGCTCAAGAAAATAATTTTCTTTTCTTTTGTTTTAAAGAGGGCAAATGATGAGTCTAAAAAGCACTAAAATTTTACCACTCAAAGACCACAATTTATTTTCTGACATAATGAATCCATAGGATCCATATACTTCTCCAGAAATGAACTTGCAGAATCTTTTAAATTGTCTTTAAAAATCGGGGCAGCAGAAAGCATGAACTCACAATCAGGTACTATGTCTAACCATGGAAGGGCTGTCATCCAACCAAGTACCCAATAAAAAGACTGTCATTTTTGTCTCTTCTTGCTACTTATTTAGGGGACAAAAACATTTCTCAAGTCCATACAACATCTTAACTGAGATATTTATACCCTGGTATACAAGTATATATGTTTGGTTAGGAAACCAATATAGTATTTGATTAATAAGCTATCAATACACAAATCTTTTTATAAGAGAAAGAATAATATTTACTTACTACTTATATTTGTTGGTCTAACGAATACTTCTGCTACATGCCATTTCTTCCCAACAACAAAAGGAAAAAATGTCACTTGTCTATATTTGTCTATTTTTCTATTATGAGTATTTTTAAATGATTTTTCCTGATTATAAAAATAATGCAAGTTTAAGGAAGGCACAGAAAAGTCCAAGTATACACAATTTAAGAATAAAATATAAAGATAAATATCTGAGATATATTCAAGTAGTAAGTAAAAAATAAGAGTTAAGTATAAAATACACAAATAAAAGAAAACTCACCTATATGCTATGATCCACAAATAATATTCTCTTGCATTTCTTTCCTGACTATTGTTTGGTGAACATGTGCATACAGTTACATACATATTTATTGTTAGGGAAATGCTGTTTCCCATACACACCCATGCCGTTACAAACTCTCTGTCAACCTCATTTTAAGGGCGACACAATATTCCATTATTTTGTTGTGCAATAATTTAGCACCGTGTCCCCTATTATTGCATATTTCTTGTTACTGTTTCTCTACTGTAACAAACACTGCAATCTATGATCTTGCCTGAGAAGTTGGTCTGCAACTTGGGTTATTAATAAATCTCTAATGATCTGTTGTAAAGATGTTGAGACCACTGCATTTTTTATTTTTATTTTTTTGAGTTGGAGTCTCACTCTGTCGCCCAGACTGGGGTACAGTGGCCGCTCCCGGCCACCGCAGCCTCAACCTGCTGGGCTCTAGCAATCCTTCTGCCTCAGCCTTCCAAGTAGCCAGAACTATAGGCGTGCGCTACCACGCCTGGCTAATTTTTGATTTATTGTGGAGATGAGGTCTCACCAAGTTGCCCAGGCAGGTCTCGAACCCGTGGGCTCAGGTAATCCACTCACCTCAGCCTCCCAAGGCGTGGGATTACAGGCTGAGCCACCAACCCCGGTTGAGACCACTGCATTATTCTAAGGGGGTCAAGGCAGACCACGTAGACTCCATTTATCCTATCAGAAATGAACTTGGCAATTCTAGAATTCCCTTTGGATCACAGTTACTCCAGAAGCAATGTGCAAATCTATCTGCTTCCTCCTCCAGAGGCCTGGTCCTGTGGAACTTTCACCTGATAGATTTGTGGGACTGGCCAAGGCACATGTCTGATGGTGACATGGTATTTGGAAATTGTACCCTTGCACTATAGTTCTGGTGGGTTTCTGCTTACCAAGCCACTTGGTGCTAACCCCCAACCACTTGGTGGGTATAAGTCAGGGCCATCAAGCTGAACACCTTGGAAACATTATCTTAACAGTTCTGATGAAACTTTGCATGTCTAAGAAGTGGTTTGTTTGATTTGGCCCAAGTGTCTCTCTGCCAAGAATTCAAGCATCAGGGCTGCTTTCTACCAGCCCCTGTCATGCTGCAGTAGTCCTGGGTTTTCTGTTGGGGCGGCCTGCCCTTGTCCTCCCACCTCCAGGCCCTCTCCTACACGGAAAGGCTTAGCATGGTCACCTCCATGACTTGGGCCCTGCAAGAGACTGGGTTTCATGCCACTCGATCTGGCTCCCCCACACCCCGAGCTGCCTGCAGGTCTGGCTTTGCCATGAGGTTGTGCTGGCAGTTTGTCTGGCCTGCCCCAGCCGGGCTCCCAGAACGGCAGGGCAAGGAAGTTGGGTGCTGTGGAGCCCAAGTTCTTCTTCCTGAATATCCAGGGCCTGAGCGGGCCTGCCCAAAGGAGGCAGCCTGTTGGTTAGAGAGAAAGAACTGCCACCGAGGAAGAGAATGGCAAAAGAGACAAGGAGGACCAAACAGAAAAACCCAAGGAGTTATCAGAAAATAGATGCTACAAGAAATGACAAGAGCCGCTAGGCAGAGGAGAGCCTGGAAGGAAACACAGCGAAATGTGACCAGAGCTTGTCTCTGTGTGGGAGAAATGATGAACAATTTTTCCCGTATGTGCATTTTTCTGTATTTTCCAAGTTTTCTACAGTGAACATATGCTGCTTTCACGATCAGAAAAGAACTATATTACTGATACGATTATATTTCTTTTAAGTCAAATAGGCAACATTTATGATAGGAATAAAATGAGTTATTGTTAATATTTATAAAATTAACATAAACAATAATCATCATGTACTGCCAGAAAAGTTATTAAGATGATCGCGGTAGTTCACATGTCTCTAGCACTTGACCCTTTGGAGAAACTTTCAAATAGAAAATGAAACTGGACAGCTTTGCTATGCAAATACTCGCTGCTGTTGTCATCTTCCTGCAACAACCCTTACCGGGATGGGTCTTGCTCTCATTTTAAATCTGAGAAGCTGAGGCTTGGAGAAGTGAAAGGAAGAGCCCCCAGACTTGAACGGAGCCCTGGGGTCCCCCACATCCCAACAATAGCTTCCCGGTCATTTTCCCTGGGGATCCCATGTGTGTCTTGTTGTCCCCAATCTTTTTATTTTTATTTTTTTCCATTAATAGAGGCAGTACCTGCAACCAGGGTGAACTGCAGTTAATGAAGATTGCGTTGGGCTTGCTTTAAAATCACGGCATTTGCATGGATCTCTTTATCACTTGAGAGACACGATGCAGCTTGCGTGTCATGCTTGGAAGTGGCCTGGCTGAGTGTGACAGTGTCTCAGCCAGGCGGGAACTCCACATTTCTCCTTGGAAGGAAAAAAATGTGCATAGGACAAGGACTCGTGAGATGTCTGTGTGAGATCCTTGGGGCTGTGAGCCCAGCCTTGAAGAACTCCTCGCGCCTGTGCAGGAACACCCTGCTCTTACCTTCCTTTTGAAAAGTGGGACCTTTCTAGTCCCTTGATGACAACTGAGGAGAACCAATTTCTAAATCGAATGTATTTGATCTTTAGTATCTTTCCTTAAAAGTGAGCTAAAAGGCAAACTAGCATGCTGTTGTCTGCTCTAAAAGGCAATTTCTAAATTTGGATTAAAAAAAAAAAGTACTCTAGCTTGAAAATCCAATGGCTCCCCGAATGCAAGTAAGATACACCACCCTTTGTGCTAAAATCATCTTAAGTGGTTTAAAATAAATCAGAACAAAATGATGTGAGCCGAGCATATGTCTTCCATCCCTTGTTTTCTGAAGGCCGAGTTGGACGAGCCGCCACACACAGACCCGTTTCGTCCCGAGCGCCGACTGGACCGGGATTCCGGCAGTCAATGATTTTAACAGAGAGGCACAACCTCTCCTGGACCAAACCGACCTAGGACTTTTATATTCCCAGGGCATTCTCAGTTCCAGAAGAAAATTAAATTACAAAATAAATAATTATCAAATGTAATCAACAGGTAAGATGAATACACTTGAGACATTTGTTTTCTCCAAGAAAAATATCTGGCCCTTGGAGCTTTTAAGCGGTAAGTAGAAGCACACATTTTCAAAAGACCCGTCTTTTACTTCCCCTCTTTGTACTGGGCACAGCAAAACATCCCTGCCTTCTAAAATAAAAACACATGCCACTTTAAAATTAGCGAAGAGGAGCCAGAATGCAGAATCTTTGCAGAGATTATTTTTAAATTAAAAAGAGAGATTGCGAAACTGCATTTTATATCTTTTGAGGGGATGTTACCTTCTCCACGTGTCAATAATTTAACTGTCAAATCACAACAAAACAGCTAATTCCATCTCTGAGATTCTAGAATCGCAACCTAGGAGGAGAGATTTTAATTGTAACTACTAACTAGCAAATGCTGACATTAGTCCTGCTTTCAGAGAGTCTCCAGACTGGGCCGGAACATGACTAATTTATTTTATCTTATCCATCTATCTATGCACAGGATTAAAATATTTATATCAGTCTGTTCACTTTAAAACGTGCTGTTACAGACACCAGCTTCAAGGCCACTCCTTAATTTTTCACAGTTTTGGCTTTTCATTGTTTCCAGAAATGCACAACCTTGAATGGTGAATACTTTCAAATGCTGATGAGATCTTTAAGTAGGGAGCCGGGCACATTGGGTTCTCTAACTAATATGAAAATCCCTCCTCAGGTTGCACAAACGATGCCCAGCCACGGTGATGGAGCTATTCCGATGCCTGCTTCCCGAGAGAGACCCATGAAATCATGCAGGCCTGAGCTGGGCTTCTAGAAGGAGCCTCTGGCCAGGATAGCTGATGGAAAGCAGAGCCTGGCAAGAAGGGAGCCCCGGCCAGCCTGCCAGGTAGGCAGCAGGCAGCAGGGAGTTAACACGGGGAGCAGGCAGGGGTGGGGTGGGAAGCGGGCTGGGGAAATGGGGGCTGCAGGGCCCAGCCCGACCAGGCACAGACACAGGGGGCTCTGTCTGCCTGCCCGCTGCCCTGGCACTGTGACTAACCGCCCCACTATTGTGAGCCTGAAGTCAGCCCTTTGTGTCATCCCCTGGTGTCTGGGAGCACAGCCGAAGAACCCTTTCCAGCAGCCCCCCTTATTCTGCAACCTGCAGCCCCAACATCCATTCTTTCAGCTCTCAGGGATGCCGAGGGCCTGACGACCCAGTGGAAGCGTCCTTTTCCCTGGCCAAGAAGGGCCACTAGCAAAAAAGAAGCAGAAAACCAGTCTCCCTAACTTTGGGCGGGAACATGGGGGGCAGGGAGACCTACGAAACCTTCACTGCCTACCACAGGAGCCCCTCCTCACATGTGGCAAATAAGCCCTTCAAATGTGGAGAGTCCTACTTGAGATGTGTGTGTAAAATACGCTTGGGATTTTGAAGATTTAGTGTGGAAAAAACTGTAAAATATCTTATAATTTTGTATAAACTACACATCGAAGTGATACTACTTTGGAAATTTATATTTGATTTAAATGAATTTTAGTATTAAAGTGAATCTCACCTGTTTATTTTTACTTCCTAAAAATATGACTACAAGAACATGTTAAATTACAGATGTGGCTTGTGTTTGAAGCTCACATTGTTCTGTGCTAGATCATGGATGTGAGGGGACCACAGGTGTGGGGGGAGCATGGATAGACCTCGAAGCTTGTTTCTCCTAGAGAGACAATGGCCTCCCACCCACTGTCAGGAACACCAGACCCTCACGGCCACACTGTCTCCTGACCCTGGCTTTGCGTTCACCTGTTTCGAGAATTGGGAGTTACACACCCAGGTGTCTAGGAATACTTTGTAAAAACCACGTATGCATATAAGTATGCCTCCTTGCACACACACGCTCACACACATGCGCCCTGACGCCTCTCCACCATAGGCCAGGTCAACCTGTCCCAGCTAGCCTTCATGGAAGCCAGATTCACAGAGCACCCAGATGGCCCCCAAAGACTCCCCAGAGCCAGACATCTAAACCTTTGCCCTGGGACAGCCAGGACCAAGCCAGGCCAAATCTGCCTTTCATGGGCTGCAGCACTTTTGACTTCCTGGGCCCCTTCCTCCACAAATAATAAAAATTACATTTTACAACTGCATCAGATTAAAGACCAATATAACTAGGTTGAAACCATTATTATATATTCATTTTTATAGTCATTTTTTCTTCTGATTTTAAAATAAAATAAAATTAAAATATTTTGTAGGTCTTAGGCTCTGTGTCTCATAGGCACGTCGGCGCAGATCATCCCTCCAAACGCTTACACCGAACTCCATGCCTCTGCGTCTCACCCAGCAAGCTGCATCTGGGGATTCCTGCCATTTGTCTGAGGATGGGACTACCTTCCTCACTCTAGAATTCATTCCTTAAGTCCTGCCTTGAGGGTACAGTGTGTGAAGACCCCACCAGGTGCTAGAAAACATTCCACATTATTTTTAAAACACAAAAATCAGTCATGAGGAAAGCCCTGGATCCCAGTGTGACTGAAGGTCCCAAGTCAGCGTGAAGTAAGCCCCCCACCCACCCAGTGCAGCACTGAAGTTCCCAACCAGGGGCTCAGGCACCAAGACTGGAGGCCAGCAAGCAAGCGTGCTGCCATGGGCAGTGACTGGTACAGTGACGCACAGCCCCATGCAGGCACCAGCAGGCCCCCATGACCTCTCGTCTTCACATCCCTGCCCGCGGTGCTGCAGGGCCCCAGTTTCTGGATGGGGGTGCTGAGAAGCCCAGCTTTCTGGCATCTCCCAGAAAGGGCATCTGGCGCTCTCGCCATTCCCCTTCCCGCGGTGCCAGAGCGCCAGGCCCAGGCCCAAATCCTGCTCGGGGAAGGACGGGTTAGTGCAGGAGATGGTTAAAATTCTGCATCCTTTTTGCATCCGCCTCCAGAGGAAGCGCTGCTTTTTTTTCCCCATGCAGGAGGAGGGGGGGAAAAAGCTGAGAGCAGCAATTTGCAGGCCTTGGGATGTTTTTCTCCTTGACAGCCCTGGGCCCCGCCTCGCTCCGGCCCTTCCTCCGGCTGTGCGGCTGTCCCTGCGGCCACAGCTCGGTGTCTGCTGCTCCTGCCCGGGGCCCCATGCACATGCGTCCTCCCCGCAGAGTCCAGGCCAGGCCTGCCGGCAGGGAGGCCAGCTGGAGGGCAGGCGGGCAGCAATGCCCGCGTCGGCTGCGGCTGCCTGGCACTGCCCTCCTTTGTGCCTGCTTCCTTCGCCAGCCTTTGCTCGCCCCCACCCCCACGAGGCCTGCTCCTGAGCCTGGCCGCACCGCCTGCTGCCCGCTGAGCGCCCACCCTGCACCCACCCAGGGCGCCCTCACCTTCTGGGCTCCCGGCCCCTGGCCTTGGGTCCTGCTGGTGCCCAGAGCGCCCGGCCCGGTCCTCCGTGTTCTGTGCTCGCCCCACCCTGCTGCCCGAGCTTGGCGGCGAGCCTGGCACGGCGCCAGGCTGCCTGGGAGCCCAGCCCGGGCAGGGCGAACTTTCCGGCGAGGGTGTGTATGGGGGGAGTGTGGGGGCGAGGGTGGTGCCAGGGAAGGGAGAGGGCCCCAGGTGCCCGGCGGCTGCCCCCCAGCCCCTGGCCAGCCTGCAGGGGCCTCCCTCTGCCTCCCTGTCTCCTGAGTCCCATAAAGGCGCAGACAACACGAGCGGTTTAGTCAAAACAGTCATGTGCAGGAGCCGGCAAACAAACAAAAGCCCTTATTTATTTATTTAGTTCACACACCCAGATAAGGAGGCGCCTTTTGTGCACATAATTTCACACACATCAGAAAGGAGGCGATGCCACGATGCTCCCCACAGCCGGAGAGCCCTGGACAGCCGGCCTGGCCCTCATGAATAATTGCATCGCCTAGGCCTGGGCATTTCCATATTTAAATTGGGCAGCAGCGTATGATTAATTAAGAAGGAAAAAGGCAAAAAGGAAGAAAAGCTGTGGGGGTGGGGAGCCGGACATTCTGGGCAGCGCGACGTGCCAAGGTGCCCGCTGCAGCTTAACTCCTCCCATGCCAGGTTTGGGGGGGGAGGTGGCCGCAGCAGACGGCAGGGAGTGAATGCTGACCAAGAGCCTTGGCCTTGGAGGGCACACCCTCGCCCACTGTCCTGTGTCAGGTGCCACCCCAGCTTCAAATGCTGCCCCTGGAGGGTTCTCTTCCTCATTGTTTTACTCAGAGCCGCTCACCACTGCTCAGGTCAAAACATGTGCTGTGCCAGTGCTGAGAGAACAAAACGCCCCAAAGCCCCCCAGTGGGGCATTTCAGGTTGGGGTAGATTGTCCTTTGCCACAAAAACCTTCATACACACTCTCCAACCCCACATGCAAACTGCCTCGCTGCCCTTCCCTGGGGGAGGCACTGACATCCCTCCACATTCTCATAAGCCCCCTCATCCAAAGGGCTGTCCCATGGTTCTTCTGTCCTTCTTCTGGGAATGAGACAGGAGGACCTCGTCGCCCTTCTGGAGAGAATCAAGGCCTATTGGCTAAATGAGTGCCAAGGAAGCCTATGTTCCTGGAGACAAGAGATGAGTCCCATGGAACCCTGGATTTAGGGTCCAGCCCTGTCCCTTGCCAGCTATGTGGCCTTACACAAGTTAAGGGCCTCGGTCTACCCACCTGTAACACGGGAATGATTCTAATACCCACTATCCCTGCCCCATGGGTTGAGGCAAACAAGAGCAGCTCTTGACTGACAGAGATGTGTTCCCAGATTCTTTCCTTGCGGCAGGCAAAAGGCTGGAGCCAGAGCAAGTCCAAATAGATTCAAGATGATCCAGTCCTGCTCCTACTGAGGCCCCAGGATAGTGGTCAGAAATTTGTTGAGAAAACAACGAAAATCTTTGTGGCCGGGAGTGTCTTGAGAACCACCAGGCCTGACTTGGCCATCGGTGGGGAGCTATCTGCCCTTGAGTATATGCAGGGGTGTGTGACAGTGGGAGGGCTCAAAGTAAGACAAGCTACCCAGCCAGAGCCTCCGGGGCTCCTTGGGGGTCTCAGCAACATTTTTGTTTTTGCTTTTTTGAGTCAGAGTCTCACTCTATTGCCCAGGCTAGAGTGCGGTGGCACACTGCAGCCTCGATCTTATGGGCTCAGGCGAGCCTTCCACCTCAATCTTCCAAGTGACTGAACTACAGTAGTATGCTACCACGCCTGGCTAATTTTTCTTGATTTCTTGTAGAGGCAAGGTCTCGCCAATTTGCCCAGGCTAGTCTCAAACCCCTAGGCTCAGGCAACCCTCTTGCCTCCGTCTCCCCAAGTGCCGGAACTACAGGCGTGAGCCACTGCGCCCAGCTTTGACAGTGTTGTTATCATCCCATTTTACAGATGGGAAAAAGCAGGCCCAGAGAGGTCAGTATGCCAAAGTGATAGCACCAAGAGTTGAGCCAGAAAACCCTGACTCCAAACCTAGGGCTTTTAACCACCCTACTGTGCACTGCACTGGGCCCCATCTAGGGAGATAATTCAAGTTTGACAAAGATTTTTTTAATGGATGACCCAGTCCCCCTCACAGATCACCCCAAAGGTCAGGCACCCAGTAATTCTGCCATGTGAGTTGTGCCCACTGGGGAAGGAATGCAAGGGACAAGGAAGATGAATCTCAGAGCAAAGCACTCTTCCAGGTAGCTGTATTTGGGAAAATTAATACATCTTTCTGAGTCTGTTTATTCAGAGATGTGATTGCAGGTCTTCTCAGCTGTCTGTCAATGAGTGTGCAGACCTGTGCCACAGGGCTCTGCTGGGACCATGCTAACATCTCAGCACACCCACCCTCCTATCTATGGGACATCCCATTCACACTTGTTTTTCTACTAGCCACACAGCTTCACTGGTTCTCAGTAGCAAACAGACTCTCCTTGGTGGAGCAAGATGGGGGAACTAATCTTCACATCCCGAGGGGCTTGCGGAAGATGAAAAAGGAACCCATATGAAGCGGCCCCTGACATGGAGAAGTAGCTCCATGAATATATGTTCCCTCCCTCTCTCCTTGTCTTCCTTCTCTAGGCATGGAGTTCGGCAGAGTCCTCAAGTTGGTGTTCCTCCAGGCTAAAAAGCTTCCAGCCTGCAGGCAGCACATCACAGGGTAGTGGGGCATGTGTGTGTGGACACTGTGCCTGGCCTTTGATCCTGGACAAGGCCTCTGTGGCCTCAGTTTCTTCAGGCTCTTCCAAGTGTGACTTCGTATAGGTCTACTATCCTAGACTCAAAGATGTTAGGGAGGAGGAAGAAGAAAGATAGCATTTCTTTAGTCCTCTGGAGAGGGTCAGATCCTCAGATTCCTTGATACCACATTTGTTGGGCAGAATAATGGCCTCAAGATGTCCAAGTCCTGACACCTGGAACCTGTGATGGTGCTACCTTACAAGGCAGAAGGGACTTTGCAGGTGTGATTAAGTTAGAGCCCTGAAATGGGAATTAGCCTGCATTGTCCAGGCGGGCCCTATCTAATCACAGACATCCTTAGAAGCGGAGCGCCTTCTCCAGTTGTGGTCAGCGAAGAGAGGTTGCTGGCTTTGAAGAAGGGAGAAAGGCCATAAGCTGAGGAACGCAGATGGCCTCTAGAAAAGGGAAAAGGCGGGAAACAGATTTCTCTCCAGGAGCCTCCAAAAGGCACCAGCTTTGCCAGCACCCTGACTTTGGCCCGGAGAGTTCCACATCAGACTTCTGACCCCCCCCCCACTGTAAGATAATATGTTTGCATTGTTTAAACCACTAAATCGGCAGTGAGTGATGGCAGTCCCCGGAAACTAATGGCCCTCCCCCTCCTCACCGACATGCCCAGATGCCTCTGAAGGGGAAGAAAGGCGACACAGAGCATGGCTCTCAACATGTTCACATGCTTTGCTCCTCTGCACTGTGTGGTGCTGAGCTGGCCTGGGGGCTGCCCAGGGGTCCTCGGGAGCCTTCACAGCGGGCAGATGCCCTACAGAGCCTCCCCTCCCATGGAGGCTCTAACCTCACCTCCTGGCTGCTGCTTCTCTCTGTAGTTCTTGTTTTCCTCGCCGTTAACTAAGCGGGTACCATGCTAAGCATTCTCTCATTCCAACCCCAGCCTGAGAGACTCAGTGGTCTGCCCAGCCCATCTTACCACACACGGACCCCCAAATTCCATCCATAGTTTGGCAGGTCAAGGGACCTTTTCTACTTCATAGTCACTAATGTGTCCTCCTTATAATAGGGTGACAGAGCCTCTAGTGGTCGACATAGAGGTCCCTGGGCCAATGTCTCAATCCACTGAGCCTGGCTGGGGTCCTGGTCTGTACAGGGGGGTGATGGTAGCACCTCACAGGTGGCTATGAACACAGTTACCCGATTCAGGGCATGCAGTCGTGGCTCAAGACTGGCTTCAAGTCTGGCTATGCTGTTAGTCGAGTCAGCTGTGAGGAAAAACGATGGTTTTTCTCTTGAAAATGAAAGTAAGATGCCGGAACTGTGGCATCATATTGTCACTGCCTAAGCCACGGGGGCTGAGGCACTTGGGCAAGGTGGAAATCAGAGACAACCCCAAGAGCCTTCCAGAGCCAAAAGGTCTCCCCCTACCAGCCTGAACAGAAGCTCCACCATGAAAGCACTGTCTCACTCCCTTAGGAAATAATCAGCAATGTGCACACAAATGTACAAACATTCCTCAATTTATTGTTTATACCAGGGAGAATGGGAGCTGACTGGGAAGAACCTAAGTGTCCCGTTATGAGGGGTTAGTTAGGGAAGTCATCCACTGGAATACCAGCCATCAAAATCGAGTTGCAGAACCATATCTTCTGACTTGGGGAAAGAGTCGGGATAAAACATTTAGTGAAACAAGCAGAAGATAAAATGATACACCTAATAAGATGCTAAGATGCAAATCTGGTTGAAAGTGACAGTTTCACAGAAACTGGGTGAAGCGTTCCCAGCAGCTATCTGTGAGTGCGGTTTCACAGGTGATTGAAAAATATTTTTCTTCTTTTGCAAGGATTCAAAATGTTCTAAAATTAGCATGGAACATCAATGATGGTATCAAAAAAAAAAGTCATTGAAAAAGAAGAGAAGTTATACTCCTTCAATGAAGCTGCCTTGGCCCCTCCTGGACCTCAGCAAATGGTGTAAACTCATGTAGCAGGGAGGGCCAGCTTTGTGGGTTTGTGACCTACACTGCTACACGGGGCTCCGAGCTTAGGAAGGCCCTGTACCCAGAAGGGCCCCGAGCTCAGTCTAATGCTCTGCTGTTGCTGTCTTGAAATTCTTAGTCATGTTTGAACAAGGGCCCCACATTTTCATCTTGTGCTGGGCCCTGCAAATCACGTGGCTCGTCCTGGCCAGGAGACCTGGGCCTTTGTACACCTTGCCCTGACTTTCCAGTTTCCTGAATGTAGCAGCCAACTTTTTGAAGGACTCCTTCTTTTCTTATATTTTTGTCTGTGGTTTACAAAATTAGGGGCCTAAGGAATCTAACCACAGAAAATCAAAGCATACATCTGCTTCCCCCCCGGGACAGCAGCTTGCTTGTTAGGAGGTGGGTGGGGTCACCAGCACAGCCCTAAACGGACTGTCAGCAAAAAAGGGAAATGGGATTCTGTTTTATAAAATCATTTGCAGTGCTCTTTCTGGAGACTGAAATCAGCACCTCACCCAATTTTTAGAATCATCTTAAAGGTAGGTGTTTTCTCCAGTAAAACCAGATGCCTCAGACTCAGAGCCACTGCCTGTGCCATGTCTGGTCCTTACCAGCTACATGCCTGTGAGGCTTCATCCTACAGTTTCTGCCAGAGAGGTGGTGAGTTGCCCATTTTTGCATGCATTTAACAAAGATTGTATGGCCACTGGCAGGAGCACTGCACAAAACATACCTTCTCTGGTATTCCCTGGAGACTCTCAACCTGAGGTTATCATTGCCCAGAGCATCCTGCAGTTTCTTTTTTTTTTTTTTTTGAGTTGGAGTCTCACTCGGTCGCCCAGGCTGGAGTGCAGTGGCCGCTCCCGGCCATCGCAGCCTCGACCTGCTGGGCTCCAGCGATCCTTCCACCTCAGCCTTCCTAGTAGCCGGAATTACAGGCATGCGCTACCACACCCGGCTGATTTTTTGATTTATTGTAGAGATGAGGTCTCGCTGCCCGGGCGGGTCTCGAACCCGCGGGCTCAGGCAATCCACTCACCTCAGCCTCCCAAAGGTGCGGGATTACAGGCTGAGCCACCGAGCCCGGCTTTCCTGCAGTTTCTTAAGGAGGAAGGCTTACCTCTCCATGCCCAGTGCCCAGCACAGGACTATAGGTGGGGGGAGGGGCTCAGTGACTGTTTCTTTTAGAATAAGAAAACAAGCACAAAAAGCTGGGAAGAGGCCAGGTGGCTCACACTTGTAATCCTAGGACTTTGGGAGGTTGAGGTGGGAGGATTGCTTGAGGCCAGGAGTTCAAGACTAGCCTGGGCAGCATCACAAGATCTCATCTCTACAAAACATAAAAAAAAATTAGCCAGGCATAGTGGCATATGTCTATAGTCCCAGCTACTCAGGAGGCTGTGGCAGGAGAATCACCTGAGCCCAGGAGGTTGAGGTTGCAGTGAGTAGTAATCATGCCACTGCACTCCAGCCGGAGCAACAGTTCTCCCAACAATGCAATGGAGTCAGAACTAATATTAAGTCCATGTTATGAGTGAGGAAACTGAGGCTCAGAGATGAGGCTACCTGGCAGGAATGAGGTAGTGCTGGCACGTGAAGGCAGGTCTGCCTCAGTATTACACCCAGGCTTTCAACACACTGCAACTCTACTGTCTGGGACATGGAGAAGAAAGTTCAAGTTCAGGTTCACTGTCTGTATCCTGTCTTTCCTTCATTACACACTGACTGAGTGGACACAAAACTACCCCAGAGGATTTGGGGATGGGGCAGGTCAGGTACCTCATTTTAGGGCAAGTTTAATTTCAAATGAACTCAAATATGCAAGTCTGGTCTTAAAGAGGCAAGTAAGTTTCAGTTACCTGGACTTTGTTTTGAAGGCAGACACTACTGTGATGCTGGGTCAATGAGGTGCCAACTCTTTTCCCTCACTACTTCACAGATCTACAGGGCTTCCGGTTCACCTTTTGGGCTGGGGCTAGAGTTCCCACAGTTGCCTTCTTTTTAACATCAAGCAGTCCACAGGGGTTGCAACCTTGAGGCAGGGGGCATAGGTTCAACCCAAGGATGTATTTCCTCTGTCCTGCAATGTTTTCAAAATTTGGATACTTCAGGTACAAATCTGGGTTTCCTCCTGAAGTTGGAGGCTCTGACAGCCTTAGTCCTTTACCCTCATGGCATCAACTGACTGGAGTCACCTGGGCACTCCGTTCCCCCCATGGCAAACTCCCCTCCGTGCCCTGCCTGACCCCTGTAGACTGCCCATGTAAGAACTCTGCTGGAGAGTCCAGGGTGCAGAGTTGGGTGACTTGTTCAGGCGCCAGCCTGCCAGGCTTCTCATTCCTGCTTGGGTACTCTCCCACTGCCCCTGTACCCTCTCACTGAGGAGGGCTCTGGGGTCCCGGGCACCCTGGGGATGGAGGTGAAGGCCAGCAATGACTTCTGAAAGGTTGAGAACCTGGCCACAGCTAGGGGCAAGACCTGTCAGGTGGTCCCTGCTGTGGATGGGGGCACCTGGTCAGACTCAGAGGCTTATTAGAGCCCCAGGCCTGAGCTCTGGGAGTTTTGGGAACTTGACTATGCCTGTGGGTGGGGTAATTTCCACCCCCATGAGCGCTCCCCAGAGATCAGGCCACTCAAAGGGCAGAGGCTGTGGGAGGCAGCAGTGCCCCCATGCCTGCTCCCCTGGGACCAGGCCTTACAAGGCTAGAGCTCCTTCTCCTCCCCAATCCCTGTCCACAGTTGCCTGTGTCCCTGGCACCGGCTGTGCTCGCAGGGCACCATGGCTGCCCCAAGCAGAGCTGGTAGGGTGATGGTGACCAGGGAGTCTTGTTTGGGAGTGTCACCCAGGGTGGCCAGAGGGAAGCCACTAGAGTTGGTGAGGCAGATTAGGAGCAATGTCCACCCAAGCCCTCAGGACCCACTATCTTTGCAGCAGCAAGGGCGTTGCCTCCCTGAACGGTTGGAGACCCCTCTCCAACCCACTGGGCAGCCTGAGGGCCCGAGGGGCACCAGTGCCCCTTCCTTCTCTCCTCTAGCCAAGTCCAGGGTGGGGTGGGTGGGGGTCAGATGTACAGGAAAGAAAACACCAGAAGAAAACCAGAGTGATCTTCTTTCCCCTTTAAGAGCCTTGATGGCGGCAGTCCAGAGCCCATGGGGAGGCTAATGCGCAAAAGATTCCCTTTCGAACTTCCCGAGTCTTTGTGAGAGGCCGGGAGGCCGACTTCGCTGGGCGGGGGCCCCGCGGGCTCAGCCGTGCCCCCTATGGCGGACACCGCGCGTGCCCGGGGCGCCGCCACCCCGAGGCGCCCCCTCCGGACCGGCCCGGACCCCGACCGGCCTTCCAGGGCGAGGGCGGGAGGGGCAGCGCTTACCAGGTCATCCCGGCGTGCGGTCCAGGGGGTCGGGAGCGCGGGGTCAAGTTCACGTCCGGCCCGCTGACTGTCCGAGGTCCCGGGCGCAGCCAGGGCAAAGTGAAGCCGCGATAAGCCGCGGCCCCAGGTCCCCGCCGGGCCGCCCTGGAGGCGCCGCTGTCACCCCGGCCTCGCCCCCCAACTTTCTGCACAGTCGCGCGAGCTGGAAGTTTCCGGGCTTCGCGGATGCTGGGCTGGGTTTCAGGAGCGACGTCTGAGCTTGGCAACAAAGAGGGAACGAAGGAGGAAAGCAGGCCGGGAGAAGGGAGGAAAGAAAGAAACGCAGCGGAGAGAGGCCGCTGCTTAGAAAGCCCCAGTACTTGAAATTACACCCAGAAGCTTTCTTCGTTTTGGTTTTTTCTTAAGAGGTAAACAGTAAGTCCCACAACCCAGTCCAGACCCAGGGGCCTTTCCTAGTGCTCTGGTCCCATTGCTGGGGCAGCCTCCTGGGGACACCTGGATGTTTTATAGCCCACTATAAAGTGTTTGGGGCAGTTTTTTAAAGGGGGGCTGGGGGGACTGAGGGCGGGCACAAGATGCTTCCTAAAAAGTCTGACACTCAGACCATGTCCCCAGTGCAGTAGCAGCAGGCAGGAGTTTGGGGGGACCAGCTCCCTTTGTCTTGTCCCAGAAGCTCTACCAGGACTTGGGTCAGCCTGTGATCCCTGGAGTGGAAGACAGTTGACACCCCTGGTGCCCAGGGAGAGGACTCCATACCATCTGAGGCCCAGGCCCACCCTGCCCCAGCAGATATTCTCCACCTTCCTGGAGGATTCACTGGCCTGGCCCAGATCCCACAGCTCAGCTCCCTGGCTCTAGCTGCCATTTTCTGTCCTCTTCTTTATGTCTGGCTTAGAACTCTCCTAGGGTGGGGTCTGGGATGGGGGAACAGCTGGGTGGCCCCAGGCCTGGGAATCTGTGAAAGTGGCCAAAGTCCCTGGAGACGGCAAGATCTCTGCAAGTTCAGAACAGGCTCTGAGGGACACAGAATGTCAAACTGCCAGCAGGTCTTGGAGTACTCCTGCACTACACTCTTTGTCCATCCTTCCCCACAAGACATATTTATGGGGAAAACACTGGATACCAGGCCTGCTACTTCAGAGCACTATTTCAGGCTGGAGAGAATAGGGGTTTTTGCACACGCGCGTGCGCGCGTGTGTGTGTGTGTGTGTGTTTTAAGAAAAATGGGCTGGGCGTGGTGGCTCACCCTGTAATCCCAGCACTTTGGGAAGCCTAGACAAGAGGATTGCCTGAGTCCAGAGGTCCGAGATCAGCCTGGGGAACTTGGTGAGACCACGTCTCTACAATAAATCACAAAAAAATTAGCCAGATGTGGTTAAGCCAGCCTTCCAGTTCCAGCTACTGGAAGGTTGAGGCGGAAGGATCGCCTAAGCCCAACAGACTGAGGCTGCAGCGGTTGTGAGCATGCCACTGCACTCCAGCCTGAGCGACGGAGTGAGACTCCATCAAAAAAAAAAGAAAGAAAAGAAAAGAAAAATGAAAGGGGGTTATGGAGGCCTGGGTGGGGGGCTTGGGGTGGGAGGAATATTTGTCTCTTCTCCTATAAAAGTGGGTGATGCTCTAAAGAATTGGCGAACCCTTCCCTTAAGTGGGGATTTTCCCTTCAAATGACTTCTCAAGCACAATCCTTTCTGGAATTGGTCCTGAACTTCCACATGTGGTTCCTGGAAGAGGCCTCAGACCAGGAGCACCTGATGGGGCTGCACACCCACCTGGAAACTTCCAGAATGTGACTTGGGGCTGAGGACATGGAGATGGATGGTCAGGCCAGGTGCTGGCTGGATGGTGTATGGAACCCTGGTTTCTGGAGCTGTAGATACATATTAACTTGCAGACATAGGCCAATAGTTCATTCCCAGTTCACAGTGGGCCTCACTTGAGGGGAAAATGTACCTGCCAACGAAGCCCAAACTCCTTTCCCAGAGGTGGTAGGGTGGAGATTCTTACTGTGCTGCCACAGAAACATGCATTGACATCAGCATTTCTTATTTCTCCCCCATGACCTAGGATGGTCAGCTTTCATTTCCAGAGAATATTCAGTATACTTCATTAATTCCTTTTTTTGGTGGGAGGAGGGAGATCGAGGTCTCACTGCCACCCAGACTAGAGTGCAGTAACAAGATCATGGCTCAACGCAGCCTCAACTTCCTGGGCTTAGGTGATCCTTCCACCTCAGCCTCCCAAGTAGCTGGAGCTATAGGCATGTGCCACCACACCCAGCTAAATTTTTTTATTTGTGTAGAAACGAGGCCAGTATCCTTCATTCTTAATGAAAACTCCATGTCCAGGGCCTGACTCTTTCCTGTTGGAGGGAAGCCTGCCTGTGTCTCCCACGACATCCTCACTGGGACTTCATTCTTGAGCTATAACTGTTTTTTGTTTTCAGGACTGGAAAATGCATTGGGAACTGCACATCTTCCTGAAGCTTAAACCTGTTTGCTTTCTGACTTATGATTACTGGTGTTCAGCTTGCCCCAAAGAGGGTCCAGGGTTGTCACCCTAGCTCTATCATAAACCATCAATACCTGTCCAGGGCTGGCTTTGTGGACATGTGACCGGCCGGGTCCTATGCACATAAGACCCCCGTGCTCTATACTTGACTGTCTGTCTCCTATCTTAAAAATTTTAATCATTTTTGAATAAGGGGGTTCATATTTTCAATTTGCCCTGGGACCTGCAAATTATGTAGCTGATTATGACTTTGGCTGTTGGATAATGGTCATAAGGTAAAAAGGTAAAAATCTGTAAGTTTTCTATTTTTCTTTTACTAAATTCTATTTCCAGAAATAATGCCAGATATGTATTTATTTATTTGAGATATGGTCTTACTCTGTTGCCCAAGCTGGAGTGCAGTGGTATGGTCATGTTGATCACAGCTCACAGCAGCCTCAACCTCCTGGGCTCAGGCAATCCTTCCACCTCAGCCTCCTGACTAGCTGGGACTACAGGCATGCACCACCACCCTGGCTAATTTTTTGTGTTTTTTGTAGAGATGAGGTTTAGTTATGTGCCCAGACTGGTCTCAAATTCCTGGGCTTAAGCGAGCTACCCACCTTGGCCTCCCAAAGTCCTGGGATTATAGGTGTGAGCCACCACACCTGGCCAGATAAAAATATCTTAATCAAAGATGATGTATTTAGAGAAAACGTTCCCCTTCAAGAGGTAGGAAGTCGTTATGAAAAACATACAATCCTGAGAGCTGGAATCATTCCCGTTCAACCCCTGGCTCTTACCACGTGGGCACTGAGTGCTGTTTCAGGGCCTCTGGTCTCCCATGTATGGGGAGGGGTGACAGCTTCCACCTGCAGTGTGTTCTGCAGGGTGGAGGGTTTAGCAGACGATCTGGTGAATACCAGATATTCACTAAATAAGTCGTGCCTTTGATAATCAGTTATCATTTAACATGACGGCTCAGGTGCCATTTACTTTTATCTCTTCTCATTATAAAAACAATATGCACTGTTACAGAAAGTTTGGAGAGTATAGAAAAAAAGTTCCCTCCTAGGCCCTCTACTAAAAGCCTCCAGACAGTCACATGCTGGTATATTTCTTTACAGTTATAGAAATAGACATAAATATGTTGCATTTTAAAAATGCATTTACCCTATTTATTTTTAAATGGAAACACTAGCAAGACCTCACAGAAGAATCTGGGCAGAACTAATGACTCCCCATGTTGTGGAATAATTCTGAACTGACCACACTTCGAATACAGCTTTCACCAACAAGTCTAAATCCAGTTTCTGTGGCTGCCTATTCACAAGGATCAGAAACTGTGACATTTACAGAATGAAAGTACTTGGAGAGATACTCTACATCACAAAGTGTCCTTAACCTGCTGCTGCCTCAGCGTTCTCATTTGTGACTTGGTTAAACAAATTTTTAAAACAGTTTCAGGCTCTTATTTTAACTTCCACAGGCTGTTACAGAATCTGCTCAGACAGGGAGGGGAGAGAAATCGGCAATCAGGTCTTCTCCTCGGCACCTTTGTGAGGCCAGCTGGCAAGAGGGTGGCGGGTGGCGCTGAGGTCCCAGCAGCTCCAATCTCAGACAGAGCCCTGTCCTCTAGAAAGTTCACAGTTAGCCACTAAGCCCAGTCGGGCCAATGGGTCACTGAACAGAAGACAGATGCAGGAAGCACAGCCTCTGACCCCAAATCCACACTGGATTAACTAGCTTTGGGGGGCCTAGAAGCTCCTGGGAACTGGCATATGAAGGCAGTGAGAATCCCAGGGGTCAAGTGTGAATTTCACCTGCAGGTGATTCTGGTATAGTTACTTCTCACTTCTGAGCCCCAGTTTCCCAAGTCTGAAGAGGACAGTGGCAGTAAACAGTAACCCTAACCTCAGAGGGCTGTGGTGGGCAGAAGATAAGCAACAGTACTCAGTTTCTGGCATTGGCTCTGCCATGACTCTCCACCAGTTCCCTGCATCTCTCTTCAAGGAGAAATGGCAGGGCCGGTGGCACAGGGGCTGACGAGCTGACCCACCGACCCCCAGCCCCATGCGTGGCCCAGGGCAGCATAGGAGATTGGCTTATTTGGGAAAGATGCACAAGGACACTGGGTTCCAGCACTCCAAACAGGTCTGGCCTAGGGATAGGGCTCCTCCCACCGGCCTTCCCCACAAGCATCAGAAGCTCAGCAGTGCCCAATGGGCACAGTAACCCTCAAGAATAACCCAGCACAGAGACCGTGCCAAAGAGAAAGGGAACTGCACCCCCTCTCGCACTCTCAGTCTGTGACCGCCTTGCCAGGCGGTTCCCTTTTGCTGGAACTGAGATGTCCTTGCCTCCATGTCCTGGAGCCCAGACCCACATCCTTGGCCTGCTACAGCTGGGAAAAAAGAAGAGTTATGTTTGTTTTTATTTAATTTGTTTATAAAAAGAAAAGTGTTCATTATAGAAAATTTGGAGATACAGAAAAGCACACAAAAAAAATCACACAAAAATTACCCATGAGGTAATTACTGGGTACATTTTGTTGAAAGTTCTGCTATATTTTCCAAGCCGTGTGTGTGTGTGTGTGTGTGTGTGTGTGTGTGTGTGTGTATGCATATATGTGTTTGTGTACATATACATACATATATAAGTGGATCAAACCATAGGCTATTTATGTATACATATGCATGTTTATTTATTTTTTATTTTATTTTATTTTTTTGAGTTGGAGTCTCACTCTGTCACCCAGACTGGAGTGCAGTGGCCACTTCCGGCCACAACAGCCTCAACCTACTGGGCTCCGGCGATCCTTCCTCCTCAGCCTTCCGAGTAGCCGGAATTACAGGCACACGCTACCAAGCCCGGCTGATTTTTTTATTTATTGTAGAGATGAGGTCTCGCCAAGTTGCCCAGGCGGGTCTCGAACCCGTGGGCTCAGGCAATCCACTCACCTCAGCCTCCCAAAGGCGCAGTATTACAGGCTGAGCCACCAAGCCCGGCTTGCATGTTTATTAATCACTAGATCATACTATGTTATTTCAGAAGCTTTTTGATTAATATGTTGTGAACACTTGACATCATTAACTATGATCCCCTACATGGCTTGAAAAATAAAATCTAAATACCAGTGTATTATAAACACGTGGGCTACAAGTCAGGATTAGGTCCACAAGTAATGCATGTGCAGGTGAAGTTTGGGCCTCCCACTGGCCCTCACTTGCCGTGGTTTAGGATCAGGTATGTTTTGTGTTGTTACATGTCCCTCCACTTTCTCCCTTCTCTAGCAGTGCCCCGTGATTGCCGGTCCCTTCCTTGTGCTTTTGTGATTAATGTTCATGTTCCACTTATGAGTGAGAACATGTTAAACACCAGTTGATTTTAAAAATCAACTTCATGGAGGTATAATTTCCATGCAGTAAGATCCCTTTCACATCTACTGTTCAGTGAATTTTGACAAATGTATACCACTGTGTGACTACCACCATGATCAAGAAAGAAGACATCCAACACCACAAAATGTTCCCTAAACCCGCCACTCTCGGCAGGTGGGCTCTGCCTCCCAGACCATCCATCTGAATCTTATCACCGCAGGTTAGTTTTACCTTTATTTCATATATCTAAATTATATAAATAATGTATTTTATATAAATTATATATTTATATATTTTAATTATATAGCATATTTATATATTATCTACTATATATAATATAGTATATATAACATATGCAATTATTTAATGTATATAAATTACAATTTATATAAAAATATATGCAATTATTTAATATTTATACATTAAATTAATGTATATAAATTATATATAAATTATTTAATGCATATAAATTATATATAATTATTTAATGTATATAAATTACATGTGCATTATTAATTTATATCAATTATGCATAAACTGATTTCTATAAATTATATAATGTACTTAAATAAATTAATAGAGTATGAACTCTTGTTCAGCATACTTGACATTTGTCTATGTCGTTGAGTCTGTCAGTAGGTCGTTCCTTTTTATTGCTTTGTAATATTTCACTGATGCCTCTAGAAGTTTGCTACTGATGGACAACTGGGTTGTTTCTGATTTTTTTGGCTACTGCGAATAGAACTTTGTAAATGCCGATTAATTTTTTAACAACATTTTAATGAGCAGTGGCACTGGCTCATGTTGTGAGCGCCCACACATGTGGGCATGGCCCATGTGCTTTCTTCTTGGGGCAACCGAGATGGGGAAACCACAGGCTAGAAGATGCAGTGAGAAGCCAGAGGCCACACAGCTGGTTAGGGAAGGACTGGGAGGAAACCTCACCTCTAAATCCAGTATTCCAGGACAACACGCAGTCTGACTCTCACGCACTTGTTTGTATCAGAAATGCTTGTAATTTTCCCACATAGAGAGGTTTCCATGAAAATCCAATTGTGAGCTGAGAGATGAAAGGCGGTGTCATGTTAATTAGGCTAGTTTTAGTTTGGTTCATCCACCGAGCTCGGAGGTGTGTGAGAATAGCTCCCTGTTTACACACACACACACACACACACAACACACACACACACACACACACACACACACACCCTGACACTCACACCTACCAACACCAGTGGCTACCAGTCCAGACAATCTAGCCCAGATTCTCTTTCTAAATTGCCTTCGGAGCTGGAGCCACACAGTCTTCTGACTACAGTAGTGGCACATCCTGGCCCAGGAGAGGAGCCCCTGGCTTGGCTTCCGAGCATCTACTTGGCAGACTTGTCTTAAAAGATGTCTGGTTATTTTCCAAAACCAAATCTCCCCTTGAGGACAAAGATCACGCTGCTGTAGAGATTCAAAGGATTGATCTGTCCCCAAGATGGCTGCTTCAAAGAAGTGTTGCAGCTAACTGGGAGTGGCTGTGCCCAGCAGAGGGCAGGGGAAGAGGAAGTGCTCCTCAGAGTATGGGGAGCCTAGGTGTTTGTAGAGGGTCCTCAGGCCACTCTACAAACTCCTAGGGTGTGGAAATAACTCAGCACTGAAACTGAGACAATGTTTGATTTTGTTCGCTTATTAATTAGCTCCTAGTTATGTGTCTGACAGGGCTATTCCCATTATCCTATTTAATCCTGAACAACCAGATACTGTTATACCCATTTTACAGATGAGAAACCTGGGGCTCAGAGAGATTAAGAAACTTCCCCAAGGCCACACAACACTAGACACCCAGTCCCAGAATGCCTATTCTTTTCACACAGCAGGCCCCTCTTCTGAGTTTGAGGTCTCTGCCCATTTGTGACTAGCGGGCTCCAAAGAACACATATCCATCTGGAGCTAGCTCAGATCAAAACCCAAAATGATTCTCATGTGCTTGGAGGATATAAATGTTCAGACATCCCCCCATCCTGTTCAGGTCCCTGAGGGGCCTCCTTCATTAGAACACATTCCCAGCTCAGCAGACCTGTAACACTTCTCTTTGCCCCCATTTAAGGTGAGGGTTAGCTCCTGTGTTGGGGCAAAGAAGAATCACTTCCTCTCAGCCCTGTGTCTGAAGCCTCTCTGCTCTAGAAGTCAGTAGGCCTAAAGAGGTCTCTGTCCATGAGATGAAACCAGAAAAAGAAGAGCCCATTCTCTCTGAAAACATGTGTTTTCTGTTTACAGAGGGGCCTGTCCAGTTCCCATGCTTTGTTCTTTAATATGGAGCCAAAAAAAAAAAAAAAAAAAAAAAATCAAATGTGCAGCTTCCTCTCTGAGATACATTTAGAGGCTAGAAAATCTGGATTGCTGCAGGCACACTGTGCTGGGCCTTGAGCTCTGGGCTGGGGCCCTGTGTTTGTTTTGCCTGTTGCCAATATCCAGCATATACCAACCTGGAAAACCACAGCAAGAAGCCAGATCATCCCCTAGCATATCCCAGGGAGGGGGGAGGTTGTGGATGGCTGCAGCAGCCTCGGTGTCCTGGGGGGCTGGTCTCTTTGACACTGAGTATGAGTACTGGGATTTTCTCTCATTTACTCATATCCCTTGCGCCACTGGCCCAGCAGAGCTGGTCCCACAAACCACCTATCTGGAGTCACCTACTTTCTCATCCTCTCACCTCAGAGGCTGGACAGAGGGCATCTTACTCCATCCCCTGAACAAAGGGGGCAGAATGTATTTGGAGACCTTAGGTAACACGTGTGTGGGGGGAGGATCTCTAGGTTCTTTAGGTCCAGCGTGAGCAGCAGGCACCTTCAGGGCGAGGAGAGGGTCTTAGCTCTGGGTAAAAAGGCCTTTCTAATGGGGATGAGACAGCAGTGAGATAAGGGAACTCACAGAACTGGCAGCAGGCTGTGCCCGCTGAAAGGAACTATTATCACAGGATGACAGGTTAGCACAAAGGGATCTGGGTCCAAATCCAGCCTGTGCCCCTTCTCCCTCCAGGCCTTAGGCAGCCTGCCTCTCTGACCCTGGCCTCCTCATCTACGGAAGGGGGTGGCAGATGATGACCAGTATGTTAATGCAGCAGTTAGGAGTGCTGAGATAACACATTTACGTGTGTTTGGGCCCGGCATGTGGTTTTTCAATAAATGGCAGCTGCAATTGTCATCTCTGGGCCTTCAGGCGTCACGAAAGGGCACTCTGTAGCACCAGCTACACAGTGTGTACGCTGAGTCACAGCCAGCAAGGGGAGGGGGTGGTCCTGCGATCCCTCTCACCTGGGACAGGCCCTGGCTAGGACCGCACCTTCCTCACTGTGAAGAAGGGGTGAGACTATGAAGAGCAGTAACCGTGGTTTCAAAGGGACCTTGGATGATGCCACTTTTCTGCCCCGAGCGGTGCGACCCAAGCAGTGGGACAGGCGGGCTCACCCAATCCAGTGCGCAGGGTCAGTCCGGGACCCGCGCCCCCGACCTCTCGCACATGGGGCAGGGCCGGGAGGCGCGTGTCTGGGAGCCCAGCGGGCCGGCCCCTTTGATCTGCGCCGCCGGCTCTCCGGCCTCCAAGTCCCAGCGCACCTAGGGGCGGGCGGAGACAGGATAAAAGGACGCGACGAAACGCGCGCGGCCTCTCAGAAGAGCCGCGCCCCGCCCCGGCTGAGCCTGGCGCGCCTTGGCCTTGGCCTTGGCCGGCCCGCCCGCTCTTCCGCCCCGCTCCGGAAGCCAGGACTAGGGCGCGACGCGAGAGCGCAGAGCCGCAGCCGGGGGGCGGAGCCTAGCGCGGTTGGGGCGGAGCCTCGGCGCGATCGGCTCCGGAAACCCGGGCGAGGGTGCGGTGGGCTGTGCGGCACAGGGCCGCAGCCGAGGGGGAGGAGCCGGATCTGGGGCGGGGCCTCTACGCACCGGGGCGGGACCTGTGAGTGGCCGTCACCCGCATCCCGGCCGCAGGCGAGCAGACGAGTAGCGTCGCAGACGAGTGGGCGGGACATGGGCGGGCCTCTGTGCGGCCTGCTCTGGAAACTCCGGGAGAGGTTGGGCGGGTGGCGGCCGTAGGGGCGGGGCCTGGCGGGGCTTCCGCGCGGCCGAGGCCCGCAAGGGTATTCCGGGCTTCCGTGTTCCACCCTCCCGGCCTCAACCCTTGCTCCGCCTGAGTCCACTGGTGCCTGTTGTTAGTTTGAGTCCCGGATATAGTTTAGCTAGATTTCATTTAATACAGGTTTTTCACTTAAATTAGAGCTGCACTTTTTAAAATTTCACTTTTGTCTTTTACCCTGCTCCGTAAACCGGATAAAACAACCAGACAGTGGAGAATTTATGAAACCGAGGCGAGTGTCAAGAAAATGAGAAACCTTTTTGAGTCTCTCTAAGCACACTGGGTCTGGAGTATTTCTGTTTTTGTTTTTCTGTAAATATAAGGATTTTTACATAATCGGGATAAATTTTATACACACTTGTGGATGCCTTAAAAATAACGGATTTTTTAAATTGCAAAACCATACATTTATTGCATAACATTTGGAAAATTGAAAAAAATACAAAGAAAAAAATGTCACGTGAGATTCCATCACACTAGATCACCAGTATTAACATCTTGGCATTCTTTTCTAATTTTTACATATATGTATGTTTGAAACAAAAATGAGTTCATAGTGTAAATATTGCTTTGCAACTTTGTCTTTTCATGCATGGCTATATTATAAATGTCCCACATCATTTAGTGTTTATCCACAGCGTTTTTTGTGATCATACACAGCCCTGACCAATAGGCTATTATCGAGCATCGATGTTGTTTCCAGTTCCATCTTTTCCTTACTTCCTTCTTTTATGATGAACATTGTTGCAGTGAAATCTTTGTGCATGTCCATGAAAATTTTGTATGATAAATTTCTAGATGTGAAATTGCTAAACCAAATAATATAAACACCAATGCTTCTTGTACTCTTTGTTTGCTTTACAAATTGTTTTCCAATTTTAAAAAGTAATTAATTTGACCCAGAGTACCGTACATACAAAAAAGATTTCTCATATCCAGAATATATAAAGAATGCCTCCAACTCAACAACAACAAAATACCCAGTTTAAAAATGGGCAGAGAACTTGAATAGACATTTTTCCAAAGATAACATACAAATGATCAGTAAACATATGAAAAGATGCTCAACATCACTAATCATTAAGGAAATCCAAGCCAAAACCATAATGAAATACCACTTCAAATCCACTAGGATGGTCATTTTTTTTTTAAGGCAGAAAACAAGTGTTGACGAGGATGTGGAATAATTGGAACCTTGTGATGTCAATGTCAAATGGTATAGCTGCTATGAAAAACAGTATGGGGGTTCCGCAAAAAAATTAATCACAGAACTACCATATGATTCAGCAGTTCCACTGTTCAGTATATCCCTCCCCCAAAATAGAAACAGGAACACTATCAAATAGTTGTGCACTTATGTTCATAAAATCGTGATTCACAATAGGCAAAAGGTGGAAACAACCCAAATGTCCATGAAAAATGTGGTATATACATGCAATGGGATATTATTCAGCCTTAAAAAGGGGTGTACTTTTGCTATATGCTATGACATGGATGAACCTTGAAAACATGCTGAGTGAAATAAGCCAGACACAGAAGGACACATATACAATTCCACTTGTGTGAGGTACCTAGAGTAGTCAAATTCAGAGTAAAAAAGCAGAACAGCGGTTACCAGGCCTGGAGGGGAGGGAGACTGGAGAGTTATTATTTAGTAAGTATGGAGTTTCAGCTTGGAATGATGAGGAAAAGTAGTGGAGATGGATCATGGTAAGGGTTGCACAACAATGTGAATGTACTAAATGCTGCTGAAATGGTAAAATGTAGGTTATGTATATTTTACCCCCCAACACACACTCAATTATGGGAAAAAGGAAAAATCTTTCTTAGATTTTGGTCCAAGAATGCTTGGATGGAACAAGGCCAGCCCATGAAACCAGCTCCTAAAGGTGACCCTGCCTGGAGACAGCCCTTCTGTGGAGCATAGCTGGACAAACAGGGACCCAGGCAGGCCTGATACATACAACATTTTCCATAATAATTCCCAAGCTGGGAGAGATAAACTTGCTTTGGGGAAGCAGTGGGTTACTATGGATCTTTATCTTAACTTGGCCTTTTATTTCTTGGCCGAAACACACACACACACACACACACATACACACACACACACACCTCCCTTTGCAAATATGATACATACTCATTGTTGACAAATTTGCAAACGTGGAAAAGCAACCATGAGAAAATAACAAATACAAAGAATCCCAACTCAGAAAAACTACAACCGACATGTGGGTGTATGTGTCTCACCTTTCTTCTCTATTCATAATACACATTTAACATCATTGTGGTCATATGTCATGTATTATTATCTGCATTTTTGCTAATATGCAATGAACAGTTCACCCCATCTTTAAATGTTGCTATATCACACCTTAACGATTGCAAAATAACCCACTGTTCACATGTCCCGTATGTAATTTCTTACCTAATTCTTTATGGTCAGTGGCTGTCTAGGTGATTTACGAATGTGCTGCTGCACACATCTTCCTTGTACATCCCTAATAATTCCCTTAAGGTACTCCTAGGAGAATAATTGTAATCTCACAGAGAATTTGCTGTTTAAAGACTCTTAAATATAGTATTACCGATCAGCCTTTCAGGAAGGGCGAACAGATTGTTCTAGCACCAACACAGCAGTGTGTGAGTGTGTGGGTGTGATTTTTACACAGAGATGCCTTATTCTACCTGGCAGAGACCTGTCATAGCAGGAACACCACTGCTGGGGGATGGGCCCAGCTCAGGGGCCTTGGACTGTTGTGGACCCCTGTCTTTTTGCTTTTGCTGACCAATCAGTCCCAAAGAGAGTAGGGCAGGGAGGATCTGGGCTCTGAGTTCTGCAGGAGCAATGACCCTGGGCTCAAGTTCCCTGACTCAGAGGAAGGCTCCATTCCTAGTTCAGTAGCCTCCATGAAGGCCACTGAATACTTTTAACTGCTCATTGGTACTATGAGAACTGGAACCATTTCTCCAGTGTGGGGTGTGGAATGCCCTCCAAATTTCCACCAGGCCCACCTGGTTCTTCATTCTGACTTGGAGGGTAGGATTCACAATTGCAAGATAAACAATCTTGGATATAACTTTGTTCTGAAGCAGGAATCCTGTGTGAATGGTCATAACCAGGATCCCTCTGCAACACCCCCAACATCAGGCCTCCATCACGGCAGCATGAGGAGGTCTTGCAGGACACACTGGTGATCACCACACTGAGCCCTACACAGGGGCTCAGCCCCAGACCAACACTGACTCAGGGCACTCTTTCCACATCTGTCCATCCTGACCACGAGCAAGGCCTCCAGGTACACTAGACATACGAAGTCCTGGCCACCCTTCCTAAGAAGCCCCCTGTAATTCGGCCCATCCTCCCTTCCCATGGCCACAGCCTTCCTTTGTCTGGATAGCAGTCTCCCTAACTGCTCCCCCTCTCCTCCTCTACAGCTGCCAAAGTTGTTCCCCAAACACACAACTCCTGTCCCGCCCTTCTTGAAACTCTCTGGTTTTAAGAACTGAAGCAGGGTCGATGCCCTTTGCTTCTCTCTCCAGCCTCCTTGCTTCCCTCTATTTCCCTGTGGCTGACCACTGACTCCCTATCCCACCCCCCACCCCCCGCTCAGGCCAGAGAAAAGGGCCTGTCTTTCCTCACATGCTGCTCCCTCTGAAGAGGGTGCTCTTCCCACCCACAGAGTGATCAGAGCCTCTCCCTCGTATTCCTACTGTGAATTCAATAGCAGCTGACATTAGTGAGCACTTATCATGTGCCAGGCTCTGCTCAGCTACCACTTCCTCCAGGAAGCTTTCCAGGATGTTTCCCTTGGCTCTGACAAGTCACTTGTGTGGAGTTGACTCTTCCTGCCCTTAGTTACAAGAGAGCAAGGATTGTGTCATCAGTGTCCCCAGTGCCTAGCACAGGGCCTGAGTTGAGTGTTGAGTCACGTCATGCTTGGAGGAGCAAGTCCAGGACAGCATAACCTGGTCAGAGCGAGCAACTGAGCACTGATAAGTGGACCAATGCTGGTTAGAAATTAATTCAAACCATCCCACTTCAAACATACAGTTATTTGGAAATAGGACAACTTAAAATTTGTTCTTGACAAAGAGGGATTAAAAGGCCAAGGAAGCGAGACCTTGTCTCTAAAAAAAGTTTTTTCATTATCCAGGCTCAGTGGTACACTCCTGTGGTTGGGAGGCTGAGATGAGAGGATTGCTTGAGCCCAGTACTTTGAGGCTAGAGTGAGCTATGATTGTCCTGCTGCACTCCAGCCTGGGCAACAGAGTGAGACCCTGTTTCTAAATAACAAAACAAACCAAAAAGGCAAAGGAAATCTGGAAATAAGATTACAAATTCATGGCACCTAAAAGAGCAATTGTTTTTTTCCAGTGTAACCCTGCCTGCAGTTAGCTGTATGACCTTGAGCAAGAGGTGTCCCTCTCGGGGCCTTAGGTCCCTCTTCAATGCCGAGTTGCTCCCAGGAATCACCCTGGACCTCCCAGCTTTGAGGCTGAGCACAGGATTTCAATGCTAATCACTGATGGTGCCCATTGTCCACACAGCAAAACATCCACAGTACAGCCTGCCCTTGGAAGGGGGTTGGGAGTTGAGTCTCCTTCTAGAACACTCTGCAAGGTTCATTGCAGACCTTCCACTCGTGCTGGCCACGCACTCCCTCCTCTGCGGGTGGTGAGGCTCACTGGCCGATGGTGGAAGGGCCTTAAGCCCACATGTACACATGCTTGTTCACTGTCTCACACCATGCAGACAGACAGAAAGTATCTATGCCTTGTCCCCTCTTCTCTGTTCTCATAAACATCTGTCCATCTTCATAACACAGTGACCTGTGTTGCAGCTGCAGGCCGCCCTGTGGACCCTCCCCATAGTGGGCTGTCATCACACCCATCTGGGTCAGCCTCTGAGAACCGCCAGGTTACAGGGCCTCAGCAGAGCCAGGGGAACAGTTGGGAGACCACCTGGTCTAATGGGGTTCAGGAAACTAGTGGTCCGGGCAGGAAGGGGTGATGTGAAGAGGCCCCAGCTCTGATGGGGGCCCAGCCATGATCACATGTGCAACCGTTAGGGTGAAATGACAAATATGAGGACGATGTGGCAAGTTTTTCATAAGGCTGTGTTTACCGAGCACAAATCAATGGCCGTTGTCCCAAGATTATCTTCTTACTTTTTTTTTTTTTTTGGCTTAAAAGTATTCTCTCAAGAAAGGGAAATTATAATTAATTATTTTTCTAAAAGCCCCAACATGGAAAAATAGAAAGTTGGCAATCTTCAGTAGGTCTGTTATATTCCTTTGAAATTTGACCAGCCTGTGAATTCCGGATGTCTGGGAATCCCTGTCTGCATGTTCCCTGCTGAGGCCGCCAGGGAAAGTCACTGGGACACTGCTGTCTGTTCAGAGCCTGCAGTGACTCCCTATCGCCCTCGAGTCTGCAGTCAAAATCCTTATCTTAGCCTCAAAAGCCTAGGCAGTTGGGAGAATGGAGAAGAAAGAGAGGAAAGGATCAGGGGCAGCTTCCTGGAGGAGGTGGTATCTGAACCAAGCCTTCTAGAATGAGCTCATTGGCAAGGGGTGCATGGTAGGTTGACAGAGATTCCACATGCAGGGGACACCGTGTGCAGAATAAAGCTAGGATGGCTGAAAAATGGCTAGGTGTCCAGAAAGCCAAGCAGGGATGGGGTAAAGAACACACCAGTAACTAATGTGTTTGCCCTAGAGGCTGGGCAAGGTGACTCACTTCTATAACCCCATTATCTTGGGAGCCCAAGGTGAGAGGATCACTTGCGGTCAGGAGTGAGACCAGCCTGGGCAGCACTGCTGAGGCGGGAGGATCTCCTGAGCCCAGGAGTTTCAGGCTGCAGTGAGCTATGATCACCACATTGCATCTAGCTTTGGTGACAGAGCAAGAGACGGAGAGAAAAGAAAGGAAGGAAGGAAGGAAGGAAGGAAGGAAGGAAGGGGAAAGAAAGCAAAGAAAGTAAAAGAAGAAAGGAAAATAAAAGAGAGGAAGAAACTGTAGCTAGCAAGACAGGATGCTCAGGAGTGTGACATCCAGAGTTCTAAGTAGTTCTTAGAGCATTGAGGTAAGTATAATTCTTAGAGTAGCAAGGACATAGTATAATTATGTCCATTTTGTAGATAAGATTGGGAGGGAAAGGGAGGACCCACCAGTCAGCAAGGGCTGCGAAAGGAACTTGAACCTGAATCCATCTGCCTTCTAGGCTAGCTAGACTCTCTGCCATCTGAGGGTCTGTCTGGGGTTGGGTGACCCTCTCTGGTGCCCCATCTCAACCAAACACCTCGTCCTTCCTTCCTGGGCCTTGGGATTGACTGGGGCTGCCTGGCTATGAACAGCCTGAAAATGCACCCCAGAGCGTGATGCCCCCAGCATTGGGGCTGCTTCTGGGGTCAGTTGGGGCTGCTGGTTTCAGGACAACACTGCAGAAGATGGGGGCCCTTGGCAGCCTCCCACCCAGAGTCCCTAGTTCTGCACCCCAGCGTCTAGACTGGGCATCACGTGCTGGTGCGTGCACAGCTTTCTGCAGAAAGACAACTTCCTAGCCTCCCCAGAGACTCGGAGTGAGGACAGTTCTGATGGACAATGGAACCCAGAGGCCCAGTGGATATCTCCCAGGAGAAGCCTGCTCCCACTTCCCAAGAAAGGTTCCAAGCCTCTTTCCAAGCCCTGGAAATACCAAATGCCATGGCCTGTCCCCATCTGCCACTGCTCAGCTCAAGCCACACTGGCTGGTACCCACCTACCCAACCACGAAGTCAATAAATATGGCTTGAGTGATACTGTGCTGTAGGAATTCAGAAGTTCCTGCCCACTTGAAGCTCCTAGTCTAGGGGGGACAAAAATTGTGATGTTGTGTGACCAGGCCCCGGATGGGGAAGGGACAATAAGGACAGTGCACGATGATAACAGCGCTCTTGGTGAGGATGGTTCCCAACGCTAAAGACTGCGTCAGCTCAGTCCTCAACGCAGCTCCTTAGATGGCAACCCCAGACTCGGGATGGAAGTGTGTGGGGTGGAAAGGGGGAGGTGTGGTGGCCAGAGGGTTGTAGAGAAGGCCAGATCCTGACAGTCTAACCGCCACATTCTCCGCACCTGCTGGGAGACTGGGCCAGCTCCAGAAATGCCTCTGGAAACCATCAGGGGAAACTGAGGCCAGGGGGGATGCCCCAGGCCCCGTTGAGAGTGATGTCAGAGCCCCAGCAAGGTCCGAGGACTCCTGCTTTTGGCCAGCTATTCCTGCCACCCTAGCCCTGTCTTTCTCACAGGGCAGTGGGCAGTCCTGCCAGCAGGAGAAGAGCGTCTCCCGTCAGGAGGGGTGGAGGGCACCTGGCAGCTAGGGTTGTGGGGCGCTCCTGGCAGAGTAAGTGGGGGCTCCTGGCAGCAGAGGGAGGCTGGGGGAAGGGTCCTGGCAGGAGGGGGCTCCTGGCAGCGCTGGGGGGCTACTGGCAGAAGACGTGAGGGGCTCCCGGCCGGCCGGGCCGCCCGCCCAGACGCGCTGCCAGGCTGATTAGCATGGGCGAGGGGCGCTGGCGCGGGGGCGCCGCCGGCCGAGCTGGCACGTCCCTCGCGGGCCCAGCTGGCCGGGCCGAGACACAAAGCGCCTCAGACGGTGGCGGCGCTCGACCATTCACGCGCAGGGGCGGCCTGGGCGCGGGCGGCGAGGAATTCCCGCCGCCGGGCGAAGAATAGCGCCTGGGCCGGGCGGGGCTGGGCCGCCCGGCGCTCCTGACCTTGAACCTTTGTGACTGGAGCGCATGCAAATCGCGGCGGGGCCGCGCCAAGCCCCGAGGGCGCTGCGCCTCCCGGGGTGTCCCGGCGAACAATGCACCACTGTCCCCGCGCGGCGCCGCGGGCTGGGAACGGCGCGGGCACGCACCCGGCGGCGCGGCGCGGAATGCCAATGCGGGTCCACCCGGCGCGGGCCCACGGCGCGCGCGCGCGCGTGTGTGTGTGTGTGTGTGTGTGTGTGTGTGTGTGTGTGTGTGTGTGTGTGTCGGCGGGGGGTTCGGCTCCACCCTCCTTCCCTGAGCCAGGAGTCGGGCGCGCCCCCCACCCCCTGCGACCACGGTGGCTAGGTCCGCTTAGACTCTTGTGGGTGACTGCCCTCCCCTCCCTCCTGCCCTTCTTATCTTTTATCAGATTGAGGTTTTAATTCTGTAAATGATCAGTAACAAAATATAGGTTGCCCCAATAACTGCCTTACCCGGGGAGAGCGTGTGCTACCTGGGGGTAGGTTCCTCTACCCACCTTCTCCCTCCTCTGGGCACGTTCTTTCTCACAGTCCCAGGTGCACTCTTTTTCAATTCAGCATCTTGACTATTTCTTGGAACACAACATTTGTCATCACCACCCTTCACCATTGTTCCTTTTTTTTTTTTTTTGAGTCGGTGTCTCACTCTGTCGCCCAAGCTGGACTGCGGTGGCTCACTCACCGCTACCGCAGCCTAGACCTGGTGGGCTCAGGCGCTCCTTCCACCTTAGCCTTCCAAGTAGCTGGAACTACAGCCCTGCGCCACCATGTCCGGGTAATTTTTTGACTTATGTAGAGACGAGGTTTTGCCATGTTGTCCAGGCTGGTCTCGAACCCCTGGACTCAGGTAATCCGCTAACCTCAGCCTCCCAAAGTGCTGGAATTAAAGGCGTGAGCCACCGCACCTGGCATCATTGTCCCTTTTATTTTTATTTATTTATTTATTTATTTTTGAGTTGAAGTCTCACTCTGTCACCCAGACTGGAGTGCGTTGGCCGCTACCGGCTACCGCAGCCTCACCTGCTGGGCTCCGGCGATCATTCAGCTCAGCCTTCCAAGTAGCTGGAACTACAGGCACGCGCTACCATGCCCGGCTAATTTTTGATTTATTGTAGAGATGAGGTCTCGCCAAGTTGCCCAGGCGGGTCTCGAACCCGCGGGCTCAGGCAATCCACTCACCTCAGCCTCCCAAAGGCGCGGAATTACAGGCTGAGCCACCGAGCCCGGCTTTACCGTTGTCCCTTTTAAAGGCTGCACGATACCGTTCTCCCTGTCTGTGCCATAGTCCCTGCCACTGGGTGTCCCCCATCACAATGACAACAGCTTGTCAACAGGATCTTCCAGGTCTTATAAATGACAGTACAAAGAGAAAGGACAGGGGCCTTACCATGTGTCGTGATATTACAAGTTGCTAAACTGAGCCCCCCCAAAGCTGTGCCGGGCCAAATGTGGGTCCTACGGCACCTGTCCCCAGTGCTTAGCTCTCGATTTTATTATGTGGCTAAACAGACAAGAAACAAAAGGCACATGTTCCAGGTAGGAAGCTTAAGCTGGTTTTTAAGAACACGTGCCTGAGCAGGTGAGTCCCTCATCTTCCATTAATTTGAATTGGACACATTTGCGATAGGACATAGAGCCACAGACAGGATCTGGCATCCCAACCCTGCCAGCAGACTGGTGACCCATCCCTTGTCCTCCCAACACTCGGTGTCCTCGTCTGATTAGAAGTCTGTGAGCCCTGCCCGTCCATCTGGTAGAGGCAGTCTGGTGAGGGTAGGTGGTCTGCATCCACAAGTCTGCCCAGGTGTGAGGGGGCCTCTGTGTACCTGCATATCTGTGTGGGGAGTGTGCATGTGGGTTCGTTTCTGCCAAGGTTTTGGCGAGGGCCCAGGACAGGAGGAAGGGGTCCAAAAGAAGTGACTTTGAACAAGACACTCTTCTCTGAGCCTCAGTTTCTCCAGGTATTAGGAGGTTGTGAAGGAGATCTCTAGGGATCCTTCCAGTTTTCCTAGATACAAATGAATAAAAATGATCACTCTTTCTTTCTTTTTTTTTTTTTTTGAGTTAGAGTCTCACTCGGTTGCCCAGACTGGAGTGCAGTGGCCGCTCCCGGCCACCTCAGCCTCGACCTGCTGGGCTCCGGCGATCCTTCCGCCTCAGCCTTCCGAGTAGCTGGAATTACAGGCGCGCGTTCCCACGCCCGGCTGATTTTTTGATTGATTGTAGAGATGAGGTCTCGCTGCCCAGGTGGGTCTCGAACCCGCGGGCTCAGGCAATCCACTCACCTCAGCCTCCCACAGGCGCGGGATGACAGGCTGAGCCACCGAGCCCGGCTGATCACTCTTTCAAGGACAGGAAGCTGGCGTCCTTGGTTCCCAGCAGCTGACTCACGGAGGCTTTCTTTGGGCTGGGCAGTGGACAGACCCCCTCCCCAGGCTGCCCTAGGGGCGACTCAGCGCTCGACTGGAGACAGGACGGCGGGGAGGGGCACATAAGAAAACAGATGGTGCGTGTGGTGAGGAGGAAGCATGGGGTGGGTGGGCTGGTGGGCCCAGCGTCCTGGGAGAGTGGTGGAGGCGGTGGGCGAGTACAGGCAGGCTTCCTGGAAGAAGCTGCCCGAGGTGAGCCTTGAGGAGGATGCATAGCTTCTCAGTGGGAGAAGAGAGTGGAAAATGCGTTGGGCAGAGAGAAAATTGTGGGTAGAGGGATCACTCCAGGCCCAGAGAGCACTCTAAAAGAGAAAGGATACTCAGAATGCACTTCAGAGAAATCCCTTCCTCAGGCAAATGTTCCTTCTCTTTTGCTTTCATGTGCAGTCCGCCTCATGGGTGGCCAGCAGGACTAGAAGCACCAACATTAAAATAAGATGTAGAGGTTGATCAGACTAAGGGAAATGTCGGGGTTGAAAAATATGACAAAGAAGAGACCCGCCTGGGCAGGCGAGACCTCATCTCTACAATAAATCAAAAAAATCAGCCGGGCGTGGTAGCGCGCACCTGTAATTCCGGCTACTCGGAAGGCTGAAGCGGAAGGATCGCCGGAGCCCAGCGGGTCGAGGCTGCGGTGGCCGGGAGCGGCCGCTGCACTCCAGTCTGGGCGACCGAGTGAGACACCAACTCGAAAAAAAAAAATGTCTACCTTGAACCTCTGGGGAGTTGCAGGTTGGGAGGCCACTGATCTCTCAGTCCTAAGATTTGGGTACTTTTAGGGAGTAGCTGGTTGCACAAGAGATGGGCAGTTTGATATAGGTCCTGGAAGTAGAAGGCCTGTGGCCTGCACGGCACCGGGCCTTTACCATGGCCGGCCTCTAAGCTTAGGACAGAAAGCATGATGGGACACACCTTGTCAGGTGCTGGCTGGGTGCTACCTGGGGCCTGGGTGCTAGGGCCGCGGCTTTCAAAGTGGGCATGGCCAGGAGGAGAGAAGTCTCAATGTGACTGGACATGCTGGATGGTGAAGTCCAAGGGCCTGTGGAGGGCATCTGGCAGAGAACTGGGTTCAGATTTGGGAGTCTGGGAAGGCTTCCTGGAGGAGGTGATGGTAAAGGATTGATCTAATTCTGACAGGGAGGTGGAATCCCTGTGAAATGGAAATAACAACAGTATGAACCTCCCTGCGTGGGTGAGGATAAAAGCGGGCCTGGCCCAGTCACTCCTGGAGGCCATGGTGTATCTAAAATCCAGCTGTTTCAGGGACAAAGCCCAGACATCCCAAGGGTGGCTGGGGCCAGGGGATCCTGTTCTGAGTTCTCAAGTTCTTTGTACTCCTAATCGTAAAACATGGCTTCTGAAATAAAATATGTATGTCACTGTTGATGGTTTTTCACTCCCAACAACATGTTTTGAAGCCCCCCCCAAAAAAAACCTTTGAAGGCTGCATCCTCAGGCATCAGCCCTGCTGTCCTTCAGCCCCACCAACACCGAGGCATCTTGGCAAGTCAGAGCTGGACAGGGCCCTGGGCATCACTGCCCCTCGTTCTCGGTGAACAGAAGGGGAGACTGAGGCCCCGGGGGCTGATCTGAAGCCAGGATGGGCCAGACTGATGACTCCCGCCTTCTTGGTCTTTCCACTACTTCACCAGATTCCTCGGAAATTAGCAATGGAAAAGCCATCCCACGCTCAGAGAAGAAGCGAGTCATACTTTCCGTCCTGGTTCCTTGCAAACACCTGGGTCTCGATGGGTCCCCTACAGATCCCGTGCAGAGGAGCTGGGCTATGTCACTCAGGGCAGTTAGCACGGACGCTTCGGTGGTGCTGACCTCATGGGCGGGGCTCTTGTGTGGACAGCTGCCGGGGGCTCCAGCTGGCAGCAGCCTGACCTCCCCTCCCTTGAGTCTCCGGCAGAGGGGCTGACTCAGGGTGGGCAGCTGGCAGGGCTGGCCAGGGTGGGCCCGAGGATAACCGCAAAGTCTCAGAGCCCAGGAGAGAAGGAAGGAAGTGTGAACATGGCTTCTGTTCTAGGACATCCTCCTGCCCTTGTCCTGGAAGGACAATGAGACTGAGAAGCTAGAGTCGGCCTCCTGGTGTGACCTGGGCTCACCATCCTCCAGGACAAGCTGTTTCACCTCTCTAGCCTCAGTTTCCTCCTCTGCGAGATCAGATAAAGATCACGGGGTGTGGTGAGGAATCAGGGGACATAGGATGGTGCCAGGCACATGGTAAGTGCTCAGCAAGTGCTGGCAGTGATTTGATGCTCACCCCAGACTCTCTCCCAGCACCCAGGCTTTGTTTTTATTTTGTCCTTTCTCTCCATTCTTTCTGGTCACCAGGCCTGAGGTCCCGTGGAGGTGGTGGAATCACTGGGACTTCCTTCTTTCTTTTCCTTCTTTCCTTTCCTCCTTCCGTCTTCCTTCCCTTCCTCTACCCTTTCCCTCCCTTCCTCCTCCTTCTCCTCTCTTCCTCTCTCACTTTTTTCTTTCTGTAAACTTTATTTGTGTCTACTTCTGTGCTGGTCTCTGTGCTACATGCTAGAGACAGAGAGTAAAATTAGGCAGATATTGACACTGTCATTGTGTACTTACAATACAGTAAAAAGTAGCAGGTATTGGCTGAATAATTCAGAACAGCACTGTCCAATAGACCTTTGTGTGATGATGAAAATGTTCTGCGCCAGAGCTTTCAGTAAGGCAGCCACCAGCCACAGGTGATGGGTGACCACTTGAAATGTGGCTGGTGTGATCCAGGAGCTGAATTTTGTTTTATTTATTCATTTATTTATTTATTTTGAGTTGGAGTCTCATTCTGTCACCCAGGCTGGAGAGCAGTGGCACGCTCACTGCCACCCCAGCATTGACCTGCTGGGCTCCGGCAATCTTTCTACCTCAGCCTTCCAAGCAGCAGGAATTACAGGCATGGGCTACCACACTTGGCTAATTTTTGATTTATTGTAGAGATGAGGTCTTGCCAAGTTGCCCAGGCTGCTCTTGAACCTGTGGGCTCAGGCAATTCACTCGCCTAGCCTCCCAAAGTGCTGGGATTACAGGCTGAGCCACCAAGCCCGGCCAGAGCTGAATTTTAAATTTCAATTACTTTAAGTAACTTGCATTCACATTTAAATAGTCACCTGTGGCTAGTGGCTACCATATTGGACAGCACAGATGTCGAGTCACAACCCCATCACATCACTCTGTATTATCTTTCCATTATTTATTCTTTTTATTTAAATTTGTGAGCTCATTTTTTTGTACTCTATCTTTCCACAATGGCACGTACCTTAGTCTGGTTTCCTTGGAAGCAAAGCTTGAGAAAGAGACTTGCCTGCAGACATTTCAGCTGGAAATGAGATTCCAGCACAAGGATGTTTCATGGAGTCGGTCACTGCTACAGGAGACTCATCCTTGATCCTATGAGGACTTCTGAGGTCTCTTGTGAAATACATCTCAGGACTGTCCACCCAGGAGACAAGGGGGGAGCATTTCTCCATTAGCTCAGCTTACCATTGGTCAAGATACCTCTATAGATGTTGACATCCTAATGTTCTCAGGTTGTATGAGTATGAGGGCAGGGGGGTTCCTCCAGATGTCCTAAGTCACATATTCAGAGAAGCATCCAGACAGTAAGCAAGAGATATCCAGCATGGACCCAAGGTAAGCTACTGTCTGGCTGCACCTGTCCTAAGCTGACCAAAACTGTTGTGAGACTGTATGTGGTGAGAGTGGTGAGAATTGGGGTGGAGGAGACCCTGAAATGGTGCTCAAGGGGTGTCCAATATAGCCCACCCTTTGCATTGCTCTTGCCTACTTGTGTCTTTGATGAAATCTAGTCTGCCACAGACCCCTTCAAGGTGATAGCCAGCAGCAAATTCTATACATTCTTTTTTTTTGAGTTGGCGTCTCACTCTGTCGCCCAGACTGGAGTGCAGTGGCCGCTCCCGGCCACCGCAGCCTCGACCTGCTGGGCTCCAGCAATCCTTTCGTCTCAGCCTTCCGAATAGCCAGAATTACAGGCACGCGCTAACACGCCCGGCTAATTTTTTGATTTTATTGTAGAGATGAGGTCTCGCTTGCCCAGGCGGGTCTCGAACCTGCGGGCTCAGGCAATCCACTCACCTCAGCCTCCCAAAGGCTCGGGATTACAGGCTGAGCCACCGAGCCCGGTTTCTATACATTCTTAAAACAAGACTATTAGTGGAATAAGCTACAGTCTCCACAGTAGCTGCTAGTCTGAGGTCATGATCGATACACCTCAACTCCCTTCTCCACCTCAATTCTGGAAAAGCACTTCAACTGTTCCCATTTGCTTGACTGGTGGGGCCCCTAGTCCTTCATCTCCAAAGAATTTGAGCCCCTAGTTGCACTATCTTTGCTGGCTACAGTTGCTGCCATTTCCTGGTCACTGCTATTACCATCTTGGAAGCGCCAAAAGTCACTGCAGTGAGTTATCTGGTTCTGAGACTTACTCTTCCCTGCCCCGCAAGCCTGGCTTCTCCTGAAGATGAGGGTGAATTTCCTTGCCATTTCCTTACCCGTTGGTTCACTGGCATGAGGAAACCAAAATGACCAAGGGATAGTTGAGGCTTCAAGATCAGTGGACTCCAGTTTGTTCCCTGGTGAAAGAATCCCCTGGGGCAACTGGGACCTCAGCCTAAGGTTGTGGGGTTGGTGACAGAAGTTGAGAGAAGTTGATCCTGGATCAAGCATTCCCCTTGGTTCCTGGACCTTGGTATTCTTAATATGGGGGAAGCACAGTACCACATGCCAGGGTTTCTCTACCACCCTGGCATTGAGAGTACTTGCTGCTTACTGTTCACCAGGTTTTGAAGCAATAGGTGTCTGAACAGAATGTAAGCTTCACAAAAACAAAATTCTTGTCTGTCTGGTTCACTGCCATACCCTCAGCACCTAGAGCAGTGTTGGGCTCAAAATAGTAACTTGATAAACAGTAGCCAAATAAGTAATGTCATTTCAAGTGACATTTAATATCAAATAGTAAAATGAATTATAAAGCAAACATTTTCCAGAAAATTTGGGATTGTCATGGACAAAGTAGATTCATAAAAAGAATAGAAAACCTAGAAAGAGACCCATGTGTGGGATACAAGTTTCTCTGGATACCTGTTTGTTTGTTTGTTTGTTTTATAGATAGGTCTTGCTGTGTCATCCAAGCCTCAAACTGCTGGGCTCAAGTGATCCTCCCACCTCAGTATCCCGAGCATCTGGAACTACAAGCATCCACCACTGTGCCTGGCTTGTTTGAGTAACATTTTAAATACATTTTGTGTAAGAGATGGAGCAATTGGTAACCATTCTGAAAGACGAAATTAGATCCATGTCTCTCTTCTTGTACCAAAATACATTTGAGGTGGATTAAGAATCTTAAAGTAAAAAAATGTAATCATAAATATGTTAGGAAAAATATGCATACATAGTTACTTAATTTTGAGATGGAGAAATATCTTCTAGGCAATGACCATCAGGGACCATAAAAGAAATAATGGAAAATATATATATTTTTTCCATGTGTGGTATAAAGCCTATATAAGAATATATATGAAATAATGGAGAATATATATTTTTTCTTCCATGTGTGGTATAATCAGTATAAGTAAAGTCAAAAAGCAAACAACAAACTGGAAAAAAAAACTTACAAAATAGTTCTAATGTAACATGCAGAAATTCCCTTGCAAATCAATAAGACAAAATATTTTCAAAGGTGATAGAAAGGAAATTTATAGAAGAGAAAATTCAAATTGCTAATATATCTGTGAAGAATGTTCCATTTCAAAGGATCTAAATTAAGCTAAGATATACTTTTCAGCTATTATATTGGAAAAGCTTATTGAAAGCTTATAAGAATACATATGAAAGATTATAAGTTACCAGTGAGGGTTCAGGGAATTAACATTCTTTTTTTTTTTTTTTTGAGTTGGAGTCTCACTTTGTCACCCAGACTGGAGTGCAGTGGCCACTCCCGGCCACCGCAGCCTCAACCTGCTGGGCTCCCGCGATCCTTCCGCCTCAGCCTTCCAAGTAGCCGGAATTACAGGCATGCGCTACCACGCCCGGCTGATTTTTTGATTTATTGTAGAGATGAGGTCTCGCTGCCCAGGCGGGTCCCGAACCCATGGGCTCAGGCAATCCACTCACCTCAGCCTCCCAAAGGCACGGGATTACAGGCTGAGCCACCGAGCTTGGCTGGGAATGAACATTCTTATGTGTTGCTGGTGAGACAGCAGATTTTGAAAATGTCCTTGAGGCAAAGTGGGCAACGTTACACAAGTATTTATTGAGTTCCTCTGTGTACCAGGTGTGTGATAACAACACACAGCCTGTCCCTGCTCTCATTTCTCTTCTAGTGTAGTGGAGGAGAGAGATATTAAAGAAGAAAGTACACAAACAAGTTCATAATTACTAAAGTTGTAGAAAGTATCTATAAATGTGTTTAACAAGAGGTCCTAATCTGGTCAGGATCACTGGAAAGACTCCCCTAAGAGGGTGGTTATTAAGCCAAGTCTAGCACAGTGAGAAGTGTTTGGTGAGGAGAACAGTGAGGGGAACTGTTCTGGGAAGAGGAAACGGCAATGTGAAAGTTCTGATGGCTTCTGGGACTGTCAGGTCCCTTGCCCACATGTGATTCCTGGGGTTCTTTGGACGCTACTAGTCTTCCCTGATTCAGCTCCTGATTCCAGAGCTGCTACAATATCTAGTTTTCAACCAAACATTATTAAACAAAGAAACAGGAAAATGTGTCTCACAAAGGAAATCCACAGGTATAAACTCTGAGCGGGCCCAGAATTTAGATTTAGCAGTCACAGACTTCAAAACAACTATCATAAATATGTTCAAAGAACTAAAGAAGAAAATGTTCATAGGAAAATATGTTCAAGGAATTAAATGAAAATATGGTATCAATGAGTGAACAGAGAATATCCATAGACAAAACGGCAATGATTAAGGGGACTTCTAAAGCTGAAAAGGACAAAATGAAATAAAAAAAAAAAACCAAAAAAAAAAAAAAAAAGATGGGCTCCAATTCTGGAGATGGTGGAAGAAAGGATAAGTAAACTGAAAGATAAATCAGCAGAAAGTATTTGACCCAAAGAAAAGAGATAAATAAGATTGGAGAAAAAGGAAGAGAACTTCAGCATGGGACAGTACCAAATACATGTCCAAATACATGTAGTTGGAGCCACAGAAGGAGAGGAGAGAGACATAGGGAAGCACACATTTGAGAAAATAATGGTTAAAAACTTCTCAATATTAATGAAAAACATTTACTTACAGATTCAAGAAGCTCAACAAACCCCAAGCAGGGTATACTCAAGTCAAATAATTTCTAGGCAGATAATAGTCAAATTTCTGAAAGTCAAAGAAAAGAGGAAAGTTTGAAAGGAAAAAAAATGACTTGTTTCATACAGGGGAATCATGACACAATTAACAGCTAGCTTCTTATCAAAAAAGGAGGACAAATCCAGAGTTACCGTATTATCTAATCAGAGTCCCAAGAGTATTAGTGAAAAGGGAAGGAATTCATATTTAGTGATATATTAAACACAAATTCCCTAGAACTGAAAGAAGATGTGAGTCCTCAGAATGAAAGAACTTAGCTGAATGCAAGGGACAAATGAAAGAATAGAACTTAAAATCTTCAACATTCTACACCAAGGTGCATCATAATGGAATTTCAGAACATCAAGGAAAGAAAGAGAAACAAATTTCTAAAGCTACTAGTAAATAAAGGAGGTCACTTTTAGAAGAAAATTCATCAGGTTGACATCAGATCCTAATCAGTCAAAAGTAACGTTTCCATTTAGTAGTGATCACAAGGTAGAAAATTTAATAAAACTCAAATGTCTCATTTGCAGTAGTACTAAAACACACAAGGAACTTGACACAAAATCTCTCAGAAAATATGCAAAAAAAAAAAAAAAGCAAACCAAAAAACCCCCCAAAACCAAAAAAGAGGATGAGATCTGTGTGACAAGCCATTTCTGGATTCATGTGGGAATAGAAATCTCCAAGAATAGCCAGGACTATTTTGAAGCAGAAATACAAGATGGTAGGGACTTGCCCTACTAGATTATAAGATTTATACAGGAATTAAAGCAATAGTTGGTAAAGACATGTTCAAATAACTTAAGGGAGAAGAGAGAGGCAAGACTGAACTCTGCTTCTGTAGTGAGAATAGTTCCCTTGACTTGTCCCTTTAAGAGAAATCACACGTGTTAAAGATAACTAGAACTGTTAAACAGTCGATAATTGGTTTTTGGTCACCAAAGTAGGCTTTTAATATTCAAAGTTGATGGGCAGAAGGAAGGAGAACAGAGAGTTTATATCAAAACAATGGAATTAGAGGGAGACTGAAGTGAGAGGAAGACAATCTGCCCCTACCCCAGAGAACCTTGAACAGGAGTCAGGGGCAGATGGAATGCCAGGCCTGAGAGGAGGGCTCTTGGTGAGATAGCCTTAAGATATCCTCTTATGACTGGGATTACATGAGGAGGAAGGGGTGGAACATGGGAGACTCAATACTTAAAGACTTAAAAGCAAACTTTTAGTCTATTAGAAAAAAACCGAGAATATTTCTCTTTTTTTGAGTTGGAGTCTCACTCTGTCGCCCAGACTGGAGTGCAGTGGCTGCTCCCGGCCACCGCAGCCTCGACCTGCTGGGCTCCGGCGATCCTTCCGCTTCAGCCTTCCCAGTAGCCGGAATTACAGGCGTGCGCTACCATGCCCGGCTGATTTTTTTTTGATTTATTGTAGAGATGAGGTCTGTCCAAGTTGCCCGGGTAGGTCACGAACCCACGGGCTCAGGCAATCCACTCACCTCAGCCTCCCAAAGCGCTGAGATTACAGGCTGAGCCACTGAGCCTGGCTCCCATTTTTTTTTAAATTTAATTTTATTTTATTTATTTATTTTTTGAGTTGGAGTCTCACTCGGTCGCCCAGACTAGAGTGCAGTGGCCGCTCCCGGCCACTGCAGCCTCGACCTGCTGGGCTCTGGCGATCCTTCCGCCTCAGCCTTCCCAGTAGCCGGAATTACAGGTGCGCGCCACCACGCCCGGCTGATTTTTTGATTTATTGTAGAGATGAGGTCTGGCTGCCCCGGCGGGTCTCAAACCCGCGGGCTCAGGCCATTCACTCACCTCAGCCTCCCAAAGGCGCGGGATGACAGGCTGAGCCACCGAGCCTGGCTGAACTGAGAATATTTCTCTGGGGGTTGAAAAGATGTCTGAAACAAGATTTAAAAGCACAGACTGCAGATGAAAACATCGATCCATGCCAAGACCTCTTCACGGCAAATGACAACAAAGAGAAAAGATGAGTGACATGGGAGAGGACCCGTAATAGACTTGGAAATGGGTTTAGGGTGTGTCCTTCCCATGGCGAGCTGGGTGGCATCTGTTTAGCAGACCCTCTGGGAAGGGTCTGATGCTATGGGGTGCTTCTTTAACTGCTGTGCTATGGATGGAGCTGTTTTATAGATCTGTCAGGGTAGAAGCTAAGCTGTAGAAAACCGGTTATAAGGTAAATGATCTTGCCCATTGAAAGCAAATTAATTTAGCTCCGCAGAAATAGAATTGAATTCTGTCCCATGGAAAAGATCATCTCAAACAGTACACTTTATAGCCCTGTATGATATTAAGCAGTTTTGTACCCATTAGCAAATTCATTTCAGCGTTCTTGATTGCCTGCACATATACCTGTCCTTCCAATTCTCTTTTGAATTGGTTTTAGCATCTTACTAGTTCCCTTATTAAATAATGAGTTAAATGAAATCTTAGGTGTGTTAATTTTCTATTTGCATGGGAATCATGACTTCACCTCTAAACATTATTCATCTGAATTCATCATATGTGATATGTAAGTACAAAAAGAACTCCTATGCACAAAAAATGGAAAAGACAAAAAATCCAATTAAATGTGAGAGAAGTTTTAGGCAGAGAAGAAATAGCCTCATTAGTAATCAGAGAAAGTAGAATTAAAACAACAACTTCTCATTTTTCACTCACAGCAGGTTTCCACTGGCCTGAAATTGTGACCGTGGCCAAAGGAGAGCCTGGGAACTGGAGAGGGGCTGGTCAGGGGGCGAATGTATCTGTGAGGTCTGAATATCTTAAAAAAGAAAGATCCAGCTGGGCTAAGTGGCTCATACCTGTAATCCCAGTGCTTTGGAAGGCTGAGTCCAGGTGTTTGAGACCAACCTGGGCAACATAGCAAGACCCTATATCTACCAAAAAAAGAAAATCCCCTGGGTTGCTGAGGGGAGTGAGGTAGACTGTAGGGTACATTGACTTTGGCCCAAGTAAAGGGCGACACTGGCCGGGCTCGGTGGCTCAGCCTGTAATCCCAGCACTTTGGGAGGCCGAGGTGAGTGGATTGCCTGAGCCCGCGGGTTCGAGACCCGCCTGGGCAGCGAGACCTTATCTCTACAATAAATAAATTTAAAAAAAATCAGCCAGGCATGGTAGCGTGCGCCTGTAATTCCGGCTCCTCGGAAGGCTGAGGCGGAAGGATCGCCGGAGCCCAGCAGGTCGAGGCTGCGGTGACCGGGAGTGGCCACTGCACTCCAGTCTGAGCGACGGAGTGAGACTCCAACTCAAAAAAAAAAAAAAAAAAGAAAAAAAAGGGCGACACTGGCTCAGATCTGGGTGGAAGCAAAGTTAATGCACGGAAGAGTCCAGATGACTTGGGGCCTCTAGAGGGGTCTGGGAGTGGTTGAGGTCAGCAAGAAGTCAGGCAGTCAAGCACTGTACCCTGGGCACAACAGGAAGACAGAGTAGATGAGTACTGACCAGCCACGGCACAGAGATGGAATCGGAGGTAACCATTGGCTTTGGTAGAATGGTGCTCATTGTTGACTTTGATAAGGGCCATTTTGGTCAAGGGTGGTTAGAACCTCAGTCTAAAGGGAGTCAGGAAGCATGCTGGGGGCGGCCAGGGCAGATCCTGTCTTGAGAGGTTTGGCATGGAAGGGAGAGAAGGTGGCCATGTGTGGAAGTGGGCGTGGCGCCAAGGGCGGGTTTTCCCTGAAGAGGGAGCGTCTGGAGCCTGCTGGCTGCTGGAGGCAAGGGAGCGGAGGAAGATGCAGCAGAGATAGGAGGAGGTTCACAAGAAGGAGAGGAAGGGACAGGCCTGCATGAGCAGGTGGGAATGTGGAGGGGAGAGTGTGGGCCCACCTCACCGCAGGGTGGCACCAAGGCGAGGGATGCCACCGAGAAGCAGGAGGGCACAGCAGCACAGACTTGCACAGGTCTAGGGCCTGCCTCTTAGGCACTCCAGCCCTCACCTGGGATGACGACAATCTGCTGGGTGGAGGCGGCGCCTTGGAAGGGGTCTGAGTTCCTGGAAAGTACAAGTTCCAACACAGAGCTGCACTGAGTGGGGCTGGGCGGCCGGGTTGCCCAAGTCTGCAGGTCCCAGCGGGGACTCTGGGAACAGCCACTGAGCTGACTCAGGTCCTGACTCACCGGGGGTTGCCCAGAGGCGCTCGGGAGATAAAGAGGGTTCTGTGGGGTCCACGGAGCCACTCAGGTCTTCCCCAGAGCGCCCTTTCCTAGGGACGTTCCAGAGTGGTTCTTACTCTTTCCTGGAGTGGTGGATGCTTCCTTCCTCCTCCCAGAGTTCAAAAACATTTTCTGTACTGGTCCCAGGCCTGCAAGCTGAGGGCGTGCCCCTCATGGGGCTCTAAAGGACAGTTTCTGGAAAGGCCTCCATGCCTTAACCGGGAGGACATCCTTCAGTATAATAATGCCATTCACCCAATCACGCATTCATTTATTCATCATGCATTCATTCATTTGTCTGTGCATCTGCTCCATGTGTTCACTGAGGGCCCCATGTCCCCCAGACCCTGCGCTGGGCCCAGAGACACCGCTGTGAAGGAGACAGATGTGCCCCTGCCCCGGAGCCCATGTGAGTTAGGCTGCCAGCAGCCTGGAAGCTAGTGACAGGCTGTGGAGGCTCAGATGGGACTGAGGACTGGGGAAGACCTCCCAGGTGGGGAAGGTGGAGGCAGGTGCCATGGCCACATGGCTGGCAGGAAGCCCCTGTGGAAGCCACTGAGGTGTTTGGGTCAGGCTGAAGGTAAGGGCGAGGGTGTGGAGAGGCGCCATGGAAGGTGCAGCTCACCCAGACTGCCAGCAGGAAGAGTCTGGGGAAGGGGTGAGCTCCGTTGTAGGAGGCTGAGGGTAGGGTCACAAGACACCAGGGAGCCACCGGACAGAAGAAAGGTCTGGGGCAGAGCCTGACTGGGAGTGCTCCACCCACCCGCACTGCAGGACTCCCTCCAGCACACGCAGCCCTTGGCTATGGCCCCTTCAGGACTGGCCTCAAGCTGCAGAGATCAGCCTGGCTTCCCTGGGTCAGCCCTATCTCACAATGGACACAGCAGGAGTGAAAGTCCTGGCTCATTCTGCCCAACTCAGGCTAGCTCTGGTGGGAGGCCTTTCTAGCTCCAGAGCTCGCACAGGGTGAGGCCTAGACAGGGTCCACACTGCTGCCTCTGCCCACCCCTGCGTCCTTCCCCTCGATCCATAGTGTTGACCCCAGAGTGTCCCTGAATGCCATCCTGCTCCCTCAAGTCTGCCTCAGAGTGAGCTTCCTGGGAGCCCACACGAGCAGAGCATGTTACCTGCTTCCCATTGGCCTCTGGGCTGTGGGCTGAGACCCTGAAATCTTCTCTGCAGCCAGGTGGTCCAGCCCCAAGGTGCTTGGGGATAGGCAGCTTGAGGGGTGCTGGGAACTCCACTACCCAGAGTTCTTAGGTTCGGGCTCTGTCTTGGGGCACAAACAGTGGGACAGCGTGGGGGTTCCTGCAGAGCCTGGGGGCTGTATTTGGGCAGCCTCTCTTGCTCTGGATGCCGCTTCCCTGCCTCCTCTCTCCTCAAAACCCTCTCCCCAGCATCCCTCGTTCACGCTTTCCAGGTCCTCTGGCCTCAGCACCCCCCTGCAGTGAGGTTCCCCGTGCTGCTGAGCCAGTTACTGGGATGACAGAGTCATGCCTCCCCTGCCTCTGAGTTCCAGGAAGGCAGACGCTGCGGTGACCATACGCCAGCAGAGATCTCTCTGTGAGTGCCTGTCCTGCTCTGGGTCTCCCCAGAAGCCAGCCCAGAAGCAGAGATTTCTGCGAGCACCACTCACGTGGGAGGGGATCTCAGGGAGGAGAGGAAAGTGCGGCAGGGAGGGGGGGAGAGGAAAGTGCGGCAGGGAGGGGTACAGTCAATCCAGGTGGTCATGGAGCAAGCCACCTCCACGACACCTGGGCTTTGTCCTGTGAGGAAAGCCAGGACGTCAGAGCAGGCCTTGGAGTTGCAGTGTGGAGGGGCTTCTGTGGCCGGCTCCACCCCTCGCTGGCTGGGGGCTGATCCCAGCACTGCACTCTGGCATTCTGGGACTGCCTGGCTCAGGGCCAGAGACAGCATCTGTCCACGGTGGCTGCAAAAATACCCTTCACACGTGGGCTCATGATTGGGCACTCTTTGGGGGTGCCCCTTGGGAGGGTGGGAGGCCCTGGGTTGCTGCTGGCTCTTCGTCTGGGGACAGAGAAAGAAATCTCGTTCCTTTATCCCATGAGCTCCTGCAGCCTTCCTTCTCCCGAAAGGCAGCGCGAAGGAGCTGCCACCCAGAGGGCAGAGCTGGGGTGGTGCCTGCCCTCCCGTGTCCCCTTCCGCCCTCCCGGCCCCTCCTCTCTCACTCCTCATCCCCACTGCCAGTCCCGGCTTGTTCCCCAGGGACCCAAGGGACAGGCTGTGGGGCCTGGCAGCTCAGCCCCGACGGGCCTAGTCTAAACCGATGTTCTGCCAGGGAGGCCTGTTGGCTGCCCAGTTGCCTAAACAGCCCAGCCTTTGTCCAGGGCGGTCACAGGCGCTGTTTGCTCAGTGCCCGGCCTGTTTTTCCCAGGGCAGCGAGCAGGCAGAAGCACCGGAGCCATGGAAACAGCACAGACCACCTGTCCCGCCCCAGCTCTGCTCCCGCCCGCTGCTTTTTCCGTCTCTGCAGACCTCCTGGTGCGCTGGCCCTGCCCCAGCTGGGCCCTGGGCAGAGTGGGACTCACTACCCTTGCCCCCACCCACCCTGGGACCTCAGCTGGGTCCAGTGCCGAGACAGCCAAGGGGTTTCTGGCACTCTGGAGCACCCCACGTGCTCTCGGCATTCACCAGAGGCAGACTCCGTGGACCGAGATTCACCAGAGGCAGACTCCGTGGACCGAGAGGACGGGGGCTTCCTCCTCTGCCTCAACTCACTTCCCTCCTCCAACCACCCTCCTGTGGGGCTCACAGAGGAGGCTAGCTCACGGAAACACTCTCTGATCAGAGAAATAGACTATTTTGAAAGGTGGTGAGTTCCCTGTCATGTGAGGCATGCAAGCGTAGACTTTTGGAGCTGCTATAAGGGAATCTTTATTATGTATGAGGGAAATTAACTGATTGGATGAATGAGTACCCAAATAGTTTTTTTGTTTGTTTTTTTTTTGAGTTGGAGTCTCACTCTGTCACCCAGACTGGAGTGCAGTGGCCGCTTCCGGCCACCGCAGCCTCGACCTGCTGGGCTCCGGTGATCCTTCCTCCTCAGCCTTCCGAGTAGCCGGAATTACAGGCGCACGCTACCACGCCCGGCTGATTTTTTGATTTATTGTAGAGATGAGGTCTCGCTGCCCCAGGCGGGTCTCGAACCTGCGGGCTCAGGCAATCCACTCACCTCAGCCTCCCAAAGGCGCGGGATTACAGGCTGAGCCACCGAGCCCGGCTAGTTTTTTTTTTTTATTAAAATTAAAATTTTTTTTCTCTTTGTAGAGACGAGGTCTCACTATGTTGCTCAGGCTGTCTTGAACTCCTGGGTTCAAGTAATCCTCCCACCCTGGCCTCCCAAAATGCTGGACTCACAGGCATGAGCCACCATGCCCGGCCAGAAAGAGTTCTTCCTTCTGTTCATTCATTTATTCCATTTGTTGACTGGCTAGATTCACTCAGAAGACACCATGGCATCCATCCTGGGTGCTAGGTGCAGAGCCTATAATAGTCATGATGCCTGCCTTCATGTCACATGGATAAAAGGATGGCAGGGGAGAGACACAGGAGAGTGAATAATTGCTTCCAGAAAGATGATGAGTTTGGTGTCCTATTGTGTGAGAAAGGAAACTGACACACGGAGGGACAGACATGCCCCATAGAGCCGAGATAACTCCCCAGAACTTCTTGGTCCACAATAATCCAAGCTGCAGAGTCCCACAAGAGTTCTGAGGAGGGGAGACCGCTTCCAGATTGGGGGAAGGACTCAGGAATGGCTCTGTCATTGAGTCTGGACCTCATTCATTCGTTCAATGAACATTCCCCAAGCACAGGCTACTTGTTGTTGGGGAATGCAGAGAGCATCTGGGGAGAATCTGTGCTTGGGACTGACTTCCAGGTTAGGACAGTCTTGCTTCAAGGGGCTGTGTGGCTGGTTTTAAGCACCAAGAACTTCTGAGCTTCTCTCCAGTTGTGCTGGTTAGTCAGTGCTGTGTAACAAACTGCCCCCAAACACTGATGATAAACCATAGCCATTTTATTATGCTCACAGGTTCCATGGGTTAGGTGCCTCACCTAGGACAACTCAGCAGCTAGGGGCTGGAACCTGAGGCTGCTGGGTCCACTCCGAAGGTGATTTCTTCATTTGCATGGCTGGAGCCTGGGCTGGGAAGACCAGAAAGCTGGAACAGTCAACCAGCACGTCCCCATGTGGCCTCTCCACGTGGCTTTGGCCTCCTCACGGCATGGAGGTCTTGGGGTGGCTGAACTTCCTTCTTAGATGGCAGCTCAGGCCTCCAAGGGAGAAGCTGAGTGGCCGCCTATGAGTCAACCATGGAAGTTTCACAGCAATCCTTCTGCCACGCTCTTGGTTGCAGGAGTCATGAGCCTGCACTGCTCAGGAGGAGAGGCCATGGAGCCTACTCGCTGATGGGCGGAGGCCCAAGAACTCTGCAGCCATGTTTACAACTGCTGCTCTAGCCTCCAATTTCCTCCTCTCCTCTTTGAAAATCCTACCATTTGCCAAGTTTGGGCTTAGGTCCCAAACCAGAAAAACTTCCTGCTAATTCCTAGCCCCAGTCTTACTTCCTGGCCACCGCTGTGCTCTTAGTTAGGACTTCTCTAATTAGTAACAGGGACAGCCATGAGTGTGATTGCCTGCACTTTGGATCCATGCCCATGTGTTCACACATGTGTATTCCTCTTTGGTTCTCAGAGCAATACTGTGAGACATTTCAGATGGGGGGGCATTTCATATGGTGTTTTGCAGGATGAGTAGGAGTTCTCCAGATAGATAGGGTTTGGGAAAAGGTATGGTGAACTTGTGCACACGTGCAGTTGGGTGGAGCTGGAGGGCAGTTTCACTTACCTTGAGGCAACAGGCTTTTTGATAAGAGGTACACCACAGAGTCCTGTTTTAGGAGCACCTCTCCGGCCTCCTAAAGACTGTGAAGTGTGGAAGTTGGCCCAAGGAAAGCTGGTGCTGGCGCTCCCCCGGGGGTGCCCACAAGTCATGAGTCCTTTCCCACATTCTCTGGGGCGGGCAGTGTTAGTCCCGTTTTATAACTGAGGCACCAAGAGCCTTTTCTGGAATCCAAACCGGGTAGGGAGGTCTAGGGCCAGGGTGGGGCGCACCCCTTGTCCCCTCCACAGGGCCAGATGCTCCTCTCCTCAGCACCCCGGCAGCCCCTGCAGCTCCCCCACCCTCTCAGCCCGGACCACCACAGGACCCAGAAAGGCCCATTCAGGGCTGGTTATGGGCGGCAGGGCCTCTGGTTTACGTCAGCAGGCAGCAGAGAGTACAGTCACATGCTCACTCATGCTTAGTGCTCTCTGTGCCCATAGGAGAGGGAAGACAGGCACGGGGGAGGGGGGAGGCTACGGAGGGGAAACTGAGGCCCTGGACTGGGGGAGGCCAGGGCTTGGCTCCTGCCATCAGCTCGCACCTGGCTTCCCCTCCTGTCTGGCCATTTGGCTCCGGCTCTTGAAATAAATCCTCTGCCCACCTGGTAGCTGGCCGGCCGGAGGCGGTGTCATGCCGCCCGCCTGCTGCAGCCCAGCCCAGTCACCCCGAAACGCTGACAAAAGCCAGCTGCCCTCCCAGCGGTCGCTCGGCAGGCAGACACCCGGAGGCGTGACGCCTGCCCCCGTCTGGCACCGAGGCTGCCAGGAGGGCCTTCGCAAAGCTCTTCCCCACTCCCGCTCCCAGGGGCTCTGCGGCTCCTTTCTGGAATGGCTTCCCGATGAGGTCATGCAGCTCGGAGCGCGGGAGGAGGCCACTGGGAAACGCTGCTGGCCAGGCCCCAGCTCGCCGGGAAAATGGCTGCCCGCGGCCTCCTTGCCCTGCCTGCCGGGCTGCCGCCGGGAGGGGGCCAAGCGGGCGAGAGGGGGAGCGGGACTCTGGCCTGGACGCTTAGCGGCTTCCCTCTGGGGCGGCCAGAGGCGGGAGCCCAGACAGTCACTCGTCGCCTGGCCTCAAACCGGAGTGTCCCCCAGGTCTTGGCCTCCACCTGCCGCGTCACCCCGGGCCTCAGAGTCCTCCACCTGGCAATCATGCCACCCCCACGCACAACTGGGGAAGCAGAGGCCTGGGGGGGGCACGCCAGGCCCAGAGTCACAGGGAGAACGGCCGCCTGCTCTCCCCCGGCACAGCCGAGAGGGCCAGGGCAGCCTCCCCGGCACGCACCGGGTCTGGGAACAGCTCGATGTGCTTGCTCTGACCTGCCAAGCTGCTTTTTCCTGGAACATGAGTCTTTTCCGGCCACAGAGCCGAGAACTCGGAGGCCGCCTGCCCTCCTGTGCCAGAGCCAGGGGGAAACGCCAAGCTAGTGAGCAAGGAAGCCTGCTGGGGCTGTCCGCCCCCGCGTCCCTCGGGGCCTCTGCTGGTCACATGACGAGGTGGCGTCCCCCTCCCTAAGCCCCACTAGGCTGCTCTGCAGGTGGGACCTTCCCCCAGAAGCTGGTGAGCCATGGGAGCTGGGCAGGGAAGCATCCTAAGGGGTGACTCACACCCCTCACCCACGTTTCCCCCTCCCTGCAGGCCCGGGGCTGGGTGGCCCAGGGCCACAGGAACCAGCAGGGCCCAGCAGCCCCTGGACCTCCCAGGTGGAGGAAAGGACAGGGAGAACCGGAAACCGTCCTTGAGTGGCTGCAGCGACCCACACCTGGGTCGTGGCCCAGGGAGGCCCCCGGGGGCTGGGGGAGGGTCAGGTGAGCCGCGCGGGGGCAGGGCAGGACCCTGTTCCGGGTGGGATTGGGACACGCGCTGGGCCTGTGGGCGTTGGCCAGTGGGGAGCGGGCAGGCCTCGGCGCCGGCAGGCCCAGCTGGTCCTGTCTCTGACTCAAATTTGTTGCGCAACGTCAGCCAGCCCCCTGCCCTGGCCGGGCCTCAATTTCCCCATCTGCAGACAGGAGGCGGGGCGGGAAGGGGCCTCCACTGGACTCAGAGCCCCTCAGGTCTGGCGGCCCAGGCCTGCAGCTGTGGGGGCGCAGCCTCTCCGGGCCTTGCATCGAATTTCCGCGTTGGAGGAGCCGCCTGGCGCACAGTCCAGCGCTCCCTGCGAGCACAGATGAGGACCGGGCTGGCTCGAGTTGTGCAGGAGGCGGCGGCAGAGCCAGGATCCGCGCCCAGACTCCTCTGCTGGCCCCGAGTGACCCTGCTGGGCCTCCTCAGTTCTCCTGCTTCCCTCGCACAAAGCACAGGCTCCTGGGAGAGGGAGCCTCTGGCTCCCCGAGAGTGGAACGGCTCCCCTCTGCTGCCCCCTGGTGGCTGCAATGACACACGGCGGCCCAAGCCAGAGCCCCCGGCACCCACAGAGCTATGGACACCCAGAGTCATGGGTACTCACTGGGCCATGGGCACCCACAAGGCACGGGCACTCAGTCACAGGGCCACAGGCACCCACAGGGTCACGGGCACCCACAGGGTCATGGGCACCCAAAGGGCCACAGGCACCCACAGGATCACGGGCACCCACAGGGCCACAGGCACCCACAGGGCCACAGGCACCCACAGGATCACGGGCACCCACAGGGCCACAGACATCCACAGAGCCATGGGCATCCTTAGGGCTGAGGGCACCCTCTCTGGGAGTCCTGGTTGAGAGTGTCACCTGTATGATTTCATTCAATCTTCACACCCCTGCCCCAGAAGAGGTATTATCACGACTGCCGTCTTATGGCTGGGGCAGGACCTGTAGGAGGCTGGAGATATTTGAACAGTGGAAAAGTGTTCACGTCCCCCCAGCCACCTGGGGCTTTAGGCTGTTGGAGGGGGACGAGTGAGGGAGGGAGGCTGGGGCTCAGTATTCTGAGGGGAAGGATGGTCATAAAGACGAGACTTTACTCCTTAACTGAAGGAAACTGAGGAAGAGAAAGGTCCAGTTCTCAGGAACAAGAAGGTGTCTGGGACGCCCTCCTGGTGCCCTGGGTGCAGGGGGTGAGGCTGTGGAGGTGCCAAGATGGCCAGACCCCTATCCTCATGCTAGGGGCGAGGGGACCCAGTGCCTAAGCCTGCACCTTGAGTCCCCAGGGCGTCCAGGTGGAGACTGACCACCCTAGCCTCTGGGCCCAGGTCCTGTACCCTCTGAGCAACCCCATGGCTGGGTCTCGGCCTGGGGCCATGCACACCCTCTTGTCCCATACAGGCCACCCAGAAGAGGGGCTTTCACATGAGAAGGGGGAGGGCCCAGAGCGCTAGCAAACTGTCCGAGGCTATACCACACGGGGCCACACGGGTGGATTGGAAGCTGGGTTGGCCAACCGCTCCCCACTGCCCATGCCCTAGGGACCTGGCACTGAATTTCCAACATCACTCTCGGGACAGGGGAGCAGTGCGCCATCCGGTGAGGAGCTGAGACTGTGCCTGGCCTGACTCCACTGACAGGTGCTTGCCTAGGTGGGTTCTGCTGGAACTGCCCTGTATCGTGTCTAACCTCCCACCCCAATCGTCTTGACACCTCGCGCCTCCCTGGCCCCCATGACATGCCCAGGCTCTGCTCTGCAGCCAGACTCCACCCTCTCTCCCTTGCCCAGAGACCCCTCACAGTGAGCACACGGCCAGGCCCAGGAAAGCCACATTGTGTTAGTGTCAGAAGGGCCATCATCTACTAAACCCAAGCGCCGACTTCTGCTGGCAGGGAAGCTGAGACCCAGACAGAGGGCAGGAGAGGCCAGGAGAGGCCAGTGCAGAGCTGGAGTGGACTAGGACCAGAATCTAAGATGCCCATCACCGGCCCATGTCTGAGGCCCTGACTCCTTGGGAAGCAAATAAGGTGGGTGAGCGAGAAGTTGAGGCTCTCACCGGTCCTCTCCCCACAGCCACTCGCAGCTCACCTGAGTCTCACCCCCTGGGAAGGGAAGGAAAGGGACTGTCATGCTTGTCTGACTAATGAGTGGGCAAGACCCAGGAGGCAAGAGGCTGGGCCTGGCCCGGAGGAGAGTGGAGGCCCTGGACTGGGACCCAGTCTCCTGTGCCCTCATCTGGGCTTTCCCTGAGTGCCCCCTTCAAGGTCAGTGCCGGAGGGTCCAGTAAGGCAGCCAGTCTTCCTATCACTCCCAATGTCACTATGTCCCCTGTGTGTTGGGAGACTTGGCCTCTGAAGGAACAGACAGACATGTGGGGTGTGAGCGTGTCATGAAGTGGGACCCGTAGTGGGCAGGACCCCAAACAAATGCCCTGACATGCATTGGTGCACGCTCAGGTGATCCAGGTGTGTGGCCATCTTGCTGTCCTGTGACCTAGGAGACAAGAGGAAGTGACAAAGCCCAAGAGGGCCATGCCATAAAATGCCCAGGGCCAGCCGGCCTGCCTACCCAGCCGCTGCTCCTTCAGTCTGGGTCCTCTGCCCAGATGCCCAGTGCTGGGAGCTAGGCAGCCCTGTCCCCTCAGGCCTCTGCCCATCCCACCTGTGTGTCTCTGGGCAGCTCACTCAACCTCTCTGTGCCTCATTGTCCTTTTCTACCTAGGGGTAATGATAGTCCTTGCCTCCCAAGGTGCACAGAAGGCACTGGAAGAGTGCCTGGTACACGGGAAACCAGGAAACGCAACACATCTCAGGTACTGTGACTACTGGTGTTGGCCCCATGGGCCAAGACTAGGATGCAGAGGGGTCCGAGATGGGGCCCTGCTCCCGGGGTTTCTCTGGGGGGCAGATGTGCCACTGATGTCAACCCTCCTGGGCAGCCTGGAGTAGGAGAGAGTGAGTCATTCCTGGGGGCCTTGGGGACAGTGTTCCAGGAGGGGACATGGGCTTGCTGGGAATTGGGGGGCTCCCCTGATCCTGGAGAGGCTCCTGGCATCCCAGGTAGAGGACTGGAGGTGCGAAGTCCATCTCTGTGCTCCAAGCACCTGGAGAGCTTGGTGTGGGGTGCAGGGATGTGGCAGGGGACTGAGCAAAGGTCTGAGTTTACCCTGTGAGTGGCTGCGGTCTGAGGACTGGAAGGGAGAACGAGGTGGGCTTTGCTCCCATGGGGCCTGGTGCATTCAGAGGGGACCTGGGCACCCATCACCCCTGTGGAGTCTCCCTCACTGCCCAGGCCTGTCTCCTTGGGCCCAGCCTAGGGGCATCCAGACCACAGAGGAGGCTGTCTGGAAGCTCAGAGGCCCTGCAAAATTGGCTCTGATTAGGAAGGTCACCAAGTTATTATTTGGGGGTTCAATGAAAATGAATCTACCCAAGCTGGTGGCTAGGCCCCCTCGAGGGATCACACTCGTGACACAACCCCCTGGAGTCCGGAAAGTAGCATCCCTGGATTCCAAGCCGTGAGGGAAGAGGACAGCGAGACTGATGCCCCTAGCACGCCTGGCCCAGTGGGAACAGGCTGTGGTGGCCCCTTCCCAGCCTGCCCAGGCTCTCCCTACTCCACCCTCAATATCCTGGCTCCGTCCACCTCTGGCCAAGTCCCGCCCTGGCTTGGGCCGCACTGTTGTCCTGGGCCCTGCCCAGCCTTCACAAGAGTCCTCTCCTCCAGTCTCTGCTTCTCTGTTCATCCACCCGTGGCCACCAGCACAGTTTTCTTAAAAGTCCACGTGGGCCATATTCGAGTGCCATCATGGCTCTGTCCCCTGTCCCACCCGTGAGAACAGTTCAAACCTTCACAGAATCTCTCAAGGCTGCCACAGCCTGGCTCTCACCTTGCTCCTCCCTTCCGTTTCCCCTTTGCCTTTGACACCCACTGGTCTGTTTGCCCTCGTGCCACAAGGGGTGGGAGACTGTTATTAGTCTGTTCAACAGCTGGAAACATCGAGGTCCAGGAAGGAGAAGGATCCAGGGCAGAAGCAGCAGAGGTAGGCCCCGGATGTTGGGTGTGAACACATCATCTGGGGCAGCCAACCCCCTCACTCAGGCTGGGCACCAGATGGAGGCTCCGGCTGTGGGACCCAGGAGTCCGAGCCAGGAAGTTGGGGCTAGGGGGCTGCTGCCATCTCCACCGAGGGTTATGGCCCCACCCTTGACCTTGAGTGGCCTCCCGTCCCCGATCGGAGCAGCCAGGCTGCAGGGGGCCTGGAAACATGACCGTGGCTGTTTATTCAGCTGTCTGGTTGGCGCCGGCTCTCCAACCGGGGCCTGGTCTTGCTGGAGTTGAAGCATGCAGCCCTGTCCCCGCTGAGCGAGCTCGAGGGCAGTGACCGTCTCAAAGCAGGGTTTCTCTGTGGGAGTCTTAAGGGGCAAGCCACCAAGTGGAAGGTTGTGGTCAGCCCCTTGGCCAGAGACCCGTGGGTGACAGCTGGACCTTGGGACAGCTGGCCACCCTCTCAGGTCCCCAGGGAAACAGTGCCCTTAGTTTGGGTCACTTGAGGAGTGTTTAATAAAGGGACAAGGGCGTGGGCTGAACTCAGCAAAATCTGGGCCAGAAGGAGGTGTTCCTGGGGCCAGCGGCCTAAGGCGTTGGGGAGGAGGGTGCCGGGGTTGGAAAGAGGGGCTGTCTAGTAAGAGCTGTGGCCTCTGGGGGTCCCTCGGGCCTCCTGCTAGTGCTTCCCACTGGCTGAGGACACATAGAAGTCCCAGCGTAGCAAGGCTGCTCACGCATCCATGGGGTCGGCTTCTGGAAGTAGCTGGAGGTGGTGGAGAGCGGGGCTGGAGAGGTAGAGGAGAAAGTGGCGGCAGGAGCCCCCAAGAAGCCAGACTGGCAGCTGTCGTAGGGCCCTCTTTTGTTCAGTTGGAGCGTGACAGCTGAGGCCGGCCACGGTGGCTCACGCCTGTAATCCCAGCACTTTGGGAGGCTGAAGTGGGAGGATAGCTTGAAGCCAGGAGTTCGAGACCAGCCTGGATGACATGGCAAAACTCTGTCTCTATTTTTAAAATTAAAAGAAGGAGGAGGAGGAAGAGGAGAAGGGTGACAACTGAGATCCCCGGCCTCGAGTGCCTGGGCTGCTGTGAGGACGAAGTAAGGTGCTGTCATGGTGCTGAGGGCCCGGCAGGTAGGGGCTGTATGTTTCACCTGGAAGCTCCCAAGCCCAGGTCTGGCCCAAACCGTGGCTCAGAATGGGTATTGGGCAGGAGGGGATTCTACGCTGTTTTCTTGTGGCATTCCAGTCTCCCACGGCACCTTTCCAAGATGGAAGTGCCAAGAGTAAGACCTTGTGCCTTCTAGTTGTACCCATGGAATAGTAATTTGCATTAACTGCTTCTTTCCCTTTTTGCCTCTGCTGCTGGGATACTTGGAGCCAAAGCTGTGAGCTCATCTCTGGCTCCACTTAGACCTCCCTGTCTTCCCTCCGCTTCCCTTCATCTTGATACTTCTAAATACATGTTCTGTGGCATCTTTGCTGCACCCCAAATCATTTCTGGACAAGGTGACCCCTGACTCCTTTCTTCAGGCCCCTCAGCTCTTTGGACCCCCACCCCCTACCGTGATGTAGAATCCTAACCTCCCCCCTCCCACTTGGGCTTTGAATCCCTGTCTCCTACTCAATGTCAATGTCACCTCGTTTCCTGCACACCTGTTTCCTCCGTGCTCAGTGCATTTTGTAAGGCTGTGAGGGTGAAAGAAAATATGTGCAGAACGGCGCTGCACCCAGCAGCTGTTAAGCGGTGGCTGTCAGTGTCATGTCTGTTACAACGCCCCCAGGTTCCTGGACCCAGCAGGCGGGAAGCACATACAAAGACCCCCCCATCACCACCACCACGGAGCTGTCCCTGCTCATGGGACAATGCCCCTCAGATGGCACCTCAGGTCTCTGTCCTGGGGGCTATGGGAGCCCGGGAGCAGGTGAGGGCTGTCAGGAGAGACTGCCTGGAGGAGGAGGCCTCAAAAGTGAGACCAGGGCTGAGTACGGTTGGCTGGGGGGGGAGGCAGTGTGGGGGCCAGCAGGTGGAAAGGCAGCTGTGAGGAGAGGTCAGGCCAGGTGGGGGGACAGGCCTTCTGAGGCCGAGGAGTCCAGAAGGTCCTTGAAAGTGGCGCTGTGAGCTTGTGCTGATTAGGCAAGTGGGTCATAGGTGCAAAGGCAGGGCTGAAGAGCAGGACTTCAGAGAGGCAGCAGGGAGTCACACAGGGTATGGGGAAAGGGAGTACACCAGGCTCTCCCATGCTCATACCAAAGACACAATTCTGATTTGATCTTTTATTTGGACCCAGTGACTCCTCTGGCAGTTGGGCCTGGCCACTCTCGCCTGATGTGGGGGGAGTATGCCTTTCTCCCCAAAATTGCCAGCCCCTGCCCCCAAGCCCCAGGCAGCAACAGAAGGAAGAGAAGGATAATGAAGACTGCTTTTTTTTTTTTTTTTTTGGTAGAGACAGGTGCTCACTATTTTGTCCAGGCTAGTCTTGAACTCCTGGCTTCAAGCAATCCTCCTACCTTGGCCTCCCAAAGCACCGAGATTACAGATATAAGCTACCATGCCTGGTCTCTGGTCAGTTTTTGAGGTCAAAATATACTTTGAAAAGCATGACTGAGACATTTGAAAGAAAAACAACAAAAGAAGATTCTAGAAGCCAGGTCTCTGACCAACCTGAGTCTGTGATCCAAACAATGGCTCCAGGAAGGTGATGAGCCACTGCCCATGGCCTGGCACTGCTACAGGCCCGGGCAAGGGGACCAGGCCTCAGACCCTCAGGACAGGACAGGGTGTGCTCTGAGGACCTGGCAGCTACTGGCCTGCACTCACTGCCGGGGTGGGGCGGAGGGCAGGAACCAGCAGGTGGGAGCCATGCACAGGGCCCTGGCGAGGGGTAGCGACAAGGAGTGGCAGACCCAGGAGTGGCTGTAGGAGCAGTGACCAGGACTTGGATGGCCCAGAGGGTTGGTCATTACAAGGCCTTGGCAGCCATGCCAAGCTTGAACAAGGACCCCCAAATGACACTGGCCTGGAAAGACAGTGTCCAAGGCTGGACACCCCTGGCAGTGATGCTATAGGCATCGGGTGCCACCAAGGCACTGAACTGACTCAGTTTACACCATTGAGCAGGATCATACCAATTCAGCTATGGACAAATGAAATCTAGGTGTCCCCACTGAGACTTGGCCATCTTTCCTCAAAGGATGCTCTGGAGGGAAGTGGCCCATGACCCGCAAGGCCTGCTGGGTGGGGACGTGTGGTAGGCTGGGGTGCGGTGTCAGACTCAGGGCCCAGTCCAGGGTAGGTGTCATGGGGGGGCAGGGGATATTTGTAGGTTCCTAGGTTTGACCTCTGCATCCCCCAGATTTCTGCATCTGGGATCTAGGGTCCGAATTCCCACGGGCCAGTGACTGAGTTCTTTTTCTTGGGAGAGAAACAGGCAGCCAGGCCTAGAGTCTTTTCCCTTGTAAATGAAGCCTTGGCTTTTCTCTCCTCCTGCCTTCTCCCCTCTGTCTGGGCTGAGAGGTGGCCAAAATCTACAGTCAGGGCAATGGCGGGTCAGTCGCTCAAAAGCTGGGTGGCCCTGAGGGTCCCCAGGGGACTGAGGAGAATAGGGTGGATGGAAGGACAGGGGAGCGGTCCCGAGTGGCTGTGGCCCCAGGCTTCAGTGCCACGGGAGCCCTGGCAGGTCCAGGGAGACAAGGCTGAGCCCAGGCCGAGGGGCCAGCCTTCCTCGGCAGGCGTGGCCGCCTGGCAGCCGCTGTTCCAGGCCCCTCTGCTCCCTCCCACCCCCAGCAGCAGTCGCTTCCGGCAGGCAGGGCAGACAATGGGCTGGCGGGGAGTGATGGCCCGGGGCCAGGACTGTCCACCCCCCCCCCTCGGCCCCCAGCTACACAGGAAGACAGAACTCAGAAGACCAGCGTGTCCTGGAGTGAACCCGCTGCCCAGGCTCTGTGATTTGGGGCTCTGGATTCCCAGAGGAGGCGCCACCGGTTGGAGTCAAACTGGTTCTTTTCAGCCTTAAAATGGCCAAGGCCCTGGGACCCTTACAGCCTTAAAATGGCCAAGGCCTGGGTGTGGGGGGGGGGGGCTGAGTGGGGGCGGGGAGCCTCAGGAAATCTCAGATTCCTCTTTCCACCCCCTCCTGCAGCTCTTGTCCTCAGGCTGTGCTGCGGATATGCTGGGCTCCTTCCTGCTACAGGGCCTTTGCACGTCTGGGCCCTCTGCCTGCAGTGCTTTCTCCAGGTCCCTCAAGGTCAAGTCACCTGGGGTCTCAGCCCCATCCTTGCATTAGAGTTCTTCCTGTTGTGGTGGTCTTGTTCCTGCGCTCTCTGTTCCCTCTCCCCTGACACAGACTCTTACCTGTGCTGGGTCCTCCTTGTCTTGGTCCCTCCTGCATCCAGTGGTACGATGTAATGTCTCCCATCATGCCCACTGTGCCTTTTCTGCTCATGCCCCCTCTGACGCCCTCCACTGCACTCTCAGGGCTCAGCTGTTGTGACCCTCACCCCAGAGCCTTCCCTGAGCCCAGCTCCTGGCCACCTGCATGGCACAGGCATCTGCATCTGGGCCCACACACCACACCCCAGTGCCCTTGTCTGCTTGTTGGTCTCCCTGGTCCCGAAAACACCTAAGAGGGGCAGGGCCACCGCAAGAGCCCATCATCCATGATGCCAGGCCTGAGCCAAGGGAAGGAGGCAGGCTCTCTGCACAGTGCTCCTGGGCAGGTAGCCTGTGACCTGGGCTTTCTGTTCCTTTCCACAGATGACACCTCCTTTTCAGCACAGCCCAGCAGATGGAGTGAGGTACCGGCGGCCCTTCCTCTGTGACCCCAAGTTGACCACCCAAGTCTGTGGACCAGGAGGGTGGCCCCACTGAGCCCCGCTGGGAGGAGTCTGTCCTCTGAGTCACAGCAGGGAACAGAAACTCAGAGTCAAGCTGCTTTTCCACTTTGACTTGAGCAGTCTGGGGCCAGAGCTCTGAGCGCCCATCCCAGCCCCTGCAGCAGGCCAGGACCCAGCTCCCTCCTCAGGCCTCCCCGCCCTGCCCTGCCCTGCTGTCTGCCCAGCCTCACAGCCTCTTTTTGGCCTGAGCATCCCACCCCATCCCCACAGCACTCCCTGCCTGACTCCCATCACTCAGCAAACCCCTCTTGGACTCTCAGACTCGGTCGAATGGCATCGCCTTAGGGAAGCCCTCCCTGATTTGCCTGCTGTGCCCACTCTCACACTGGGGAACTTCCAGCACTGAAGAAGGCAATCTGTCTGTCTGGCCAACGGGTCTGTCTCTCCTGCTAGACCCTGGGCTTTATTTTATTTTGTTTTATTTTGAGGGGAAGCTTAGATTTTGATACTTATATTGGTATCTCCAAAATCTCTTAGCCCTCTTAGCACAAAACACGGCACACAGTAGGTCATCCCAGAGAGGCTTGTTGGTTGACACATGGCTGAATGGGCGAGCTGGAAGCTTCCTTGAGGCACTGAGCTCTCCCCTGCCTGCCTACCCACTGTCCCACAGCCTCCATCACCACCCCTGCCACCTGCATTGTGGGGCACAGACTTGCTTGCGGAGAGAAAAGCACAGGGCATTATTCAGCCATCAAAAGGAATAAAGTGCAATGAGATACCACTTCACATCCACCAGGACAAAATAATAATAACCACAACAACAGTAACAATAATAAAAATACAACAGAAGAAATCAAGTCAACTCTTGGATGCTGCTTGCTGGTAGGAACGTAAAATGGTGCAGCCGCTGTAGACAACAGTCTGGGGGTTCCCTAAAAAGCAACACAGAGAGGGTTACCACAAGACCCAGCAAGTCCACTCCCAGGTATAGGTCCGAGAAACAGGTACGTGATCAGACACTTGCACGCCAGAGTTCACAGCAGCACTATTCACAGAAGCCGAAAGGCAGAGACGGCCCAAACGCCCACCAACAGATGAGTGGATGAACAGGATGTGGCCGGTCCATGAGCCTCACTCGGTCACTCAGGGCCAGGCTTAGGCTCTGCTGTGTCCTATTCCAGTGCCCTGGGCCGCTAAGGGGGCGATTCTGGAGCCTTCAGCCCCAACCCGCTCTCTCCTGCCCTGTGTCCCATAACCTCTGTCCCTTTGATCCTCGCAGGAGTCTGGGCTCCAGTGCCCAGGCCTGACACACAGCCCAGTCCCACGGCATCTCCTTTTCCTTGCCTATGGGCGCCCTCTGGTGGGTCTCCTGGAAGTTGTCGGGAGGAGGAAGGAGGAGGGATCCGGAACTGAGTAGATCCCAAGGTTGAGGACGTGTTGAAGGGCCAGAGGCCAGGAGCTGATGGAGGATGAAGAGCTGTCTTCGTGACTCCTGGGGGCCTGGGGACAAAGGGCCTGGTGTCACTGTCCCCTCGTGCACATGGGACCTGAGGCTGTGGGACCAGGAAGGGAGGCACACGTTCAGTCTCTGCGCTCAGGGTTTGGTCATTAGGTGGAAATGGGGGTGACTGGGTCCCAGGAAGGAGCTTTTGGGGTCTTGGGGCACCAGGCATTGGCAGGTATCACTTCAGAACTGGATTCCTGGACCCTAGTCTCATAGGAAGCCAGGCCATCCTTTGTAGGGGACACTGGACTTCCAGGCCGGACAGGCCACTTTGCTGGCATATAGGCTCAGGCAGAACACAGGGCCCTGGGGTGCCAGACCTCCCCCACCTTCACCTGACTTCCAAAGTGCCCCTCCTGCCTGGCCAAGAGGCTGATCCCATACCAGATCCCACCTCTACCACCCAGAGTGAATGGCTCCCTTCCCCCTCCCTCACACTGAAAAGAGGTCCAGGGACCCCGACTGAGAAACCAGAGCTAGGAGGGTGCCCTGAAACCCACCCACCACCCCCATCATTTCCATAGAAAACTGAGAGTCTAACAGGCAGCCCCTGTCCAGGGACTATAACACGATGAGGGCAAATCCAGGTTCCAAACTGGACCAGTGGAGAAGAGATCTTCCTTTTTTTTTTATTCTCTAAAACACCACCGCTGCCAACAACAGCACTATCGTTACCACCTCATCCTCCACCAACACCACCCACATCGTCACCACCATCACCCCTTCCACCATTACCATCGACACCTCCTCCATCATCCCCCTCATCACCTCCACCATCACCACCAACACCATCACCCTCATCACCTCCACTACCACTGCCACCAACACCACCTCCGTCATCCCATCAACCATAGCAACACTTGCCAAAGAAGCCCTCTCAGTGATCATGACTGGGCAGACCCTGGAAGCCCCGGCCACGCACTCATGCCTCTGTCTCCCATACGTACCTGAAGCTGCACAGGACTGGCTTCACACCGGGACTGGACGAGTGAACCTTCCTCAGAATCTCTGCAGGCACCTCCTTGGGGCTCCCAGGAGCAGAGTCCTTGTACTCTACCCAGCCAGGAAATTAGTTAGATGTGTATGTTTGAGACATGTTGATTTTCATCATGCCAATCCTCGTTCCCCTCAGACCTTTCTCACGTGATCTCTAGTTTCGGAGGAGAATGTGATAGAAACCCCAGTCCTCCACCCCCACCCCCCAAGGACCTTGATGTACCCATCGGCTCAGCAGGCAGGGAGAGCAACGTCATTTTACGTGCTAAGGGCGGCTCAAGACACTCAAGATGAAGAGAAACGCAGCTGTGTCAAAAGTGGGGGGTGTTCGGGAGATGCAGCTCTTCACCGTCTTGTGGGGGCCAGGAAATGGGGTGTTCTGGCAGGACCCACTTCCCCAGAGCCTGGACCTTGTCCCAAGCCTCAGCCTGGACTGTCTCACTGTCTGCTCCCACAGGGTATCTCATCAGCAGAGGGACAGTGATCGCCCTGCAGACCCTGGCTGCCCACCTGGAGGAGGGTAACGCGGCTGGGCCACCTTCCCCGCGTGCCATCTGTTTTCTGCCTGGGACACAGCTCCTCTGAAGAGGAAGCAGCCCCAGCCCAGGCAGGATCACTGAGAAAGCAGTCTCCATATTATAACTCCCTGAAAATGCCCTAGTGTTTGCCACCATTGTCATTTGCCTCTGATCTAGTTGAACACTTAATATGTGACAGGCCCTACTAAGGGCTTCCTGTGTCCAGTAATCAAGATGATGGGTGCCCTTTCATGGATGGGGAAACTGAGGCTCAGAGTCACAGAGCCTGGTGCACCACTGTCCCTGTCTCCAGACCCTGCCTCCAACACCCACTTTCTGGCCACCAGGAACCCAGGAGCCAGCTGTGACCATCCCCAAAGATATCCCCAGCACCCTCCTGGGCCCTGTAGACGATAACATCTCCTTAAGCCTCCCGGTGCTGTAGACACTTATGCTCTTTGGATGAGGTGTCGTGGAGAAGAATGACTCGCCCAAGTCCCATGGGGCATATGTGGAGACCCCGGGTTCAGACCATCTGAACCATCGCTTGGAGCTTTGTAGATATGAAGGCATTTCCTGGGCCTGGGTTGAAGCCTGCCCTGACTCCCTGGATGCTGCCTCCTGGTGGCTGGTGTGACTCTTGGACTGAGGTAAGGAGTCCCAAAGGAGAGGGCTGAGGAGTCTGGCTCTGTGTGCCCATCCCCTGTGGATGCCACACTGTGGGACAGGTACAGGAGAGGCAGTTCGAGTGGCCGGGCTGGGGACCCCGGGCCATGGGTCTGATGCTAGAATCTGCTGGCTGTAGCTGCCCAGTGGGGGGTGATGCAACAACCCAGAGGGACCCCTTGACATAAGAGCTCAGAGGCCAAGAGTACTGGGGTCAGCACGCTGGGGTTCAATCCCTCCTTGGCCACTGGTGATCCTGGCAGTTCTTTCCCTCCCCAAGCTTGGCCTTTCCACCCTTAAAGCAAGCGGGTCAGACCACACCAGGGACCCTTTGTTGTTCACGGGTCCTATGTGGCACGGGGTAGACATGCAGATTGCCAGGTGCCAGTGCCATCAATGTTCAGCCCTGGTGCCGTGGCTCTTGGTGCCCGAGACAAAGAACAAGAACCCAGTGACTTTTAGGCAAATAGGAATATGGCTACAGACACAATTACATCTCAGATGGTTCATCCAGCTTCTCAAGGACTGGTCCCTGGCTCAGAAAAGAACTTCCTTCTCCCCCGCATGGTTGGCCAGACACTCCCCGAGAGGCGGGGGAAGTGATCCGCTGAGTCCTGCTTCCTCAAGAAAATACACTTGGCTTGAGAGGCCAAGTGGAGTTGCAGAGTGACGATAAGGAGAGAATTAGAGTGTTTGTTTTAGGCAATGAGCCCTGTCTCCGTGATAGGGGATACCACCAGGTCAGCACTGAGCTGGGTGTTCTCGACCCTCCTACACATAGCGCTGGCTGGGTTGTTCCTTTATTCCTTCACCACAGGGTTGCCGGACCTGGCTGCAGGGAGGAAGTCTGCAAAGTCACCCACACCCTGTGGGTGCAGGATGAGGACTTGTGGGCAGGTCACAAGGTGGGAAAGCTGGGTGTGGCAGAAACTGCTAACTGTGTGCCCCAACACTCACTTCCCTATCCTCCTTTATGATAGCTCCAGTGTTAGCCGGGCATATTGTTGCACGACTAACAGATGATATTTCCCAGCCTCGCAGCTTGCAGCTAAGTGTGGCTGGGTGACCAACCTCTCATCAGTAAGAAGTAAGAGGGAGTGTCAGGTGGAATGCCCAGGAATGGGGAGAGGCCTGCCCTTCTTTAGTTCTTCCTCCATCCAGCAACCTGGAAGGCAGATGTGATGGTGGAGCTCTTGCAGCCATTTTGGACTAAGTTGGGGGAAGAGCCACGTGCTCAGGAAGGAAGAGCAATGAGCTGGCAGGTGCCTGGTTCTCTGATGACATGTGTGGCCCTTATATGAGCTCTGATTTGCCTACATCTGGACTTCATACATCTTGTGTGTCTGCTGTTTTGAGTTTTGCTATTATAGGCAGTCAGATCTAATCGGATCTGGTGTAATGGGGGAGTATTCGAGGATGAGGGAATAACATGAAAGCCAGAGGCATGATCAGCCTCGAGAACTGCATATGGTTTGACTGGATCAGAGGGTGCCATGGGAGGACTGACTGGTCAGTGCCGGAGCTGACCAGGGACTCAAGGCATCCTGGGCTCATTCAAGGAGGCGAGGGCCACACCCTCTAGACTGGGGCTTAGAGGGAACGTGAGTTGCCTGGGAGTGTCAGGCAACGGGTACAGAGAGGGCCGTGGTGAGGATGGAGTCTAAAGTTGTCCTGCAAAGTCCACTGTTCCCCTTTCCCTCGGGAACAAAGTGCAAGCTGGTCCTGGCCAGCGGCTCAGCCCAAGGCCATGGTTCCCAGCAGCCCCTGCAGCTAGGTGTGGGCGGGACAGGGTTAGCATTGATGGGGTATGGAACGTGGGTAGAGGTTTGGCCAATGCTGTGTCACTTTTTTCTTTCTTCTTTTCTCTTTCCTCTCCTTCCTTCCTTCCTTCCTTCCTTTGTTTGTTTTGAGTAGGGGTCTCACTCTCCGAGCCAGGCAGGAGTGCAGTGGCATGATCACAGCTCACTGCAACCTCGACCTCCTGGGCTCAGATGATCCTTCTGCCTCAGCCTCCCAAATAGCTGAGATTACAGACGTGTGCCACTATGCCCGGTTTATTTTTTGATTTTTTTGTAGAGATGAGGTCTCATTATGTTGCCCAAGAGGGTCTTGAATTCCCAGGCTCAAGCAATCCTCCTACCTTGGCCTCTCAAAGTGCTGGGATTCTAGGCATGAGTCGCTACACCTGGTTTATTTTTTGTTTTTGTAGAGACGAGATTTCATTATGTTACCCAGGTGGGTCTCAAACTCCTAGGCTCAAGCAATCCTCCTGCCTCGGCCTCCCAAAGTGCTGGGATCCCAGGCGTGAGCTACCATACCTGGCCTTGTATCTCTTGCTTCAAAGGAAATGACCTATTTGGTCTTTTCTGCTTCCTGCCAGCAGGAGCTCAGATGTGCCTGTGAGCCGCCCCCCTTGAGCCTGGCCAACCAGGCCCTGTCCCAGGGAAATCCAAGCAACAGAAGGGACAGAATCTAGATCCTCCATGACAAGTCCAAACCTCATAGCTTAGACCAGTGGTTTTCAACCAGGACCGATTCTGTCCCCCAGGAGACATTTGGCAATGTCACAGCAGGGGGAGGAGTGTGCTGCAAGCATCTAGTGGGTGGAGGTCAGAGACAATGCCGGAAGTCCTACAGGGCACAGGATGATCCCCACCACAAAGCACGCTCCATCCCGAATGTCCATGTTGCAGCCACTGAGAAACTCCAGCTTAGACGGGTGGTGGAGAGCATGACATTGGGCCCTTGGCTGGATGGACAAGGTCCAAGGTCATGGCCTGGCATTTGGTGCCCTTCATAGCCTACCCCAGCCTCACTCCTGGGCACTGGTCTCTTGGCTTCACATTATGGATTAGTCACTGGGTTGTGGCATTTGTGGATGTGGGCCTTAGCCAGGGCACTCCGGGATGCTCAAATCCAGCCTGGGGCATCCATTTCTTCTCCCTATGGGGGAGCTGAGTGGGAAATCCAAAGGCCCTTCATTCTGTGGTGGGTTGAGCTGGGAAGGGGCCTCTTCCTCCCCTGAAGCGCAAACTTGGACCTTCCATCAGCAGCCGTCACCGCAGGTGGGAGGGCAGGGAAGGGCAGGGCCAAGGTTACCCTGGTGGAAGGAGGAGGAAGTAAAAGATCCTCGGAACACACTGCCTTTGCCCACCAGCAAACTCGGCCCAGCCAGCGTTCTGAGGGCTGCCCCATCAGAGCAGTGCCGAAAACGACAGGTGAGGAGTGCTTGAGTACTGGGAGCCAGGGAGCAGCCCCACCGGACCCAGGTCCTTGGCTCCCTTACCAAGGAAGGGGTTCAAAGACAAGCGAAGACCCCCCTATCCTCATCTGCAGAGACCGGGGCTCACCCCAAGTTAGGCCTCACTCACCATACCTGGCCCTCGTGTCACGTCCTCTCTTGGCCCACCACCAGGTTCAGGCTTGGCTGGGGGGTCACGGTCAGGGTGCAGCTGGACTTTCTGCTGCAGTCTGACTTCAGCTCTCTGGATCCTGGAGGGGACTTTTTGTGAGAAACACAGAGCATTTGCCAGTGTGGTGGCTCACGCCTGCCTGTGATGCCAGCCCTTTGGGAGGCTGAGGCGGGAGAACTGCTTGAGGCCAGGATTCCAACACCAGCCTAGGCAACATAGCAAGACCCCATCTCTATGAAAAACATTTTTAAAAAAAATTAGCTGGGGGAGGGGTGTGGGAACTGCCCAAACTTCACCTGCAAGCAGTCTACTTAGACAGCTAACCCTCACTTGTACCTGATATCTCTATAATTAAAAATAAACAAATAAAAAAGACAACAACAAAAAATTAGCCAGGTATGGTGGTGTACACCTGTGGTCCCAGCTACTCGGGGGGCTGAGGTGGGAGGATCGCTTGAGCCCAGGGATATGAGGCTTCAGGGCGCTATGATTGAGTCACTGAATTCCAGTCTGGGTGAGAGAGCGAGATCCTGTATCAAAGAAAAGAGAAATCCAGAGCATTTGTTTGAAAGATAGAAAACAAGTAGCAAGTATGCACACAGACCGCCTGAGCCTCCCTAACAAATGCCTCACTTCTGGGGTCACGACCCTCACAGAGGTCAGAAGCCACAGGGTAGCCTGGCACACTTGATTCTCGGTGAACCCATGCCAGCTCCGGGTGCTCGCTCCTTCTCCCTGTTCTCCAGGCTCCTGGATGCCCTCCTCGCAGTCTGCCCTGGAATCTTGCTAAGCTCCTGGATTTGCCCTTTGGGATTGCCAAGAGCTCTGTCTGCCCTCCTCCAGACCAGGGCTCCCCGCAGGCCCCTGAGGCTCCCGCCTCCTGCGACCTCTTCCTCCGGGTGGGCTCCACTCCCCTTCTTCAGTGGGTGCTCTGGCCCTCCTGCTCTGGCTGCTTCTCTCTGAGAGGTTCCCGCCTCCTCTGGCAGGGGCTGGGGACCCCACAAGGGCTCTGGAAAATTTAATGTACACTGAGAGAAGCTGGGATGGGAACTTAGAACTTAAAGCCATTTATCCATTTGCCCAGAAGAACTATTTGCCAAGTGTGCTTCTCTCCAGAACCATCTGGGTATAGATGACACGTTCAGATCCCCAGCCCAACCCAGCCCTTGGGATACTTTGGAGAAGTGAGTCTGGGGTGATCCTAGGAGCTGGCTGGTCAGGCAAGGTGGGGATACTCCATCCAGGGCCCACCTCCAATGCCCCTCTTGCCCTCAAAATCTTCAATAGCTCCCCAGTGCCCATAAAATAAAGTCCATGCTCTTCAGACTGGCATTTGGGCTCTCTGTGTGTGAGCCCCTTCCTCTTTCCTGCCCCATCTTTTTTTTTTTTTTTTTTTTTGAGTTGGCGTTTCACTCTGTCGCCCAGACTGGAGTGCAGTGGCCGCTCCTGGCCACGGCAGCCTCGACCTGCTGGGCTCCGGCGATCCTTCCGCCTCAGCCTTCCAAGTAGCTGGAACTACAGGTGCGCGCTACCACACCTGGCTAATTTTTTTATTTATTGTAGAGATGAGGTCTTGCCAAGTTGCCCAGGCGGGTCTCGAACCCGTGGGCTCAGGCAATCCACTCACCTTGGCCTCCCAAAGCACGGGATTACAGGCTGAGCCACTGAGCCCGGCTCCTGCCCCATCTTTTCTGCTGCTCCGTGACCCCCTGGGCTCCCAGGAACCATTGCTCACACTGTTTCATCATTTCAATTTCTGCTCTCCTACTGGGGGATCAGAACACAAGCCAAGTCAGGCTATTCCTCCTGCTCAAACCCTCTATAGTTCCCCATTGCTCTCTGAATAAAACCAAAGTTCTTATCTGACCCCTGCCTATTCCTCGGTCTCATCACATACATGAGCCCCTTCTCTCCTCGCCATCCTTCATGTCATTCCTTTTGTTACTTGAAAACACCAGGCTGGTTGCTAGCCCAGGACCTTTGCATATGATCTCCCTTCTAACACAGTGCTCCTCCCCTACTTTTATTCACTTTATATTGCTGTGTAGTAGATTGCTACAAACTTAGCAGCTTACAAACACATCTATTTATTATCTCACAGTTCTGTACATCAGAATTCCAACCTGCTATGGCTGCCTTCACTGCTCACGGTATCACAAGGCTGAAATCAAGGCATTGGCTGGGCTGGGATCTTCTCTGGAGGCTCTGGGGCTGGGGAAGAATCCTCTTCCAAGCTCACTCAGGTAGGTTGTTGGTAGAATTCATTTCCCTACGGTTGCTGGGCTAAGGAGTCCACTTTCTGGCTGGCTGTCAGCCAGGGGTTACACTCAGCTCCTAGAGGCTACCTGCACCCCTCACCTTGAGGCCTCTTCATCTTCAAAGCTGGCAATGGCAGGTCAAACTCTACTCGTACTTCAGAGCTCTCCAACTGCTCCTGGCCCACAAGCCAGCAAAAGCTGCTTTGAAAGGGCCTGTGTGATTAGATCAGGCTCATGGGGGAAATCTCTTCTGGATGATTTCAAAGTTAACTGGTTAGCAACCTCAACTGTACCTCTTGCCACATACCATCGCATGACATCTCATCACACACATGGTCCTGGGGACATCTTGGGAGGCGGTTCAAGATTCTTCCCGCCACAGCTCTATTCCCTTCCAGCCCTCCTCACATGCCTCATGCCTCTTGGGATCTGCCCAATGTCATCAGCACCTTCCCCACGGCCTCCTGTCCTCTTGTCACACTTAATACTTTCCCTCTCCCATTAGACCAGGGACTCTTGGCAGCAGGCTACAGATGCTTTGCCCTGCAGCCCCCACTCCATGGGACACAGGACCTACCTCCCAAGAGGCTAAGACATGCCGTGGAAAGAGCCCGAGCCTGGGCCTGACGGCTATGGGTTCAACTCCCAGCTCCACCAGCGGTGTGACTCTGGCCAAGCATTTCCTTCTCTACCTCGATTTCTTCATCTGCACGACAAGTCTAGCAAGACTGTGCCAGGTCCAACAGACCAACGCCTCTCCCTGCCCAGAGGGGCCAATCCACACACAGTGTGACTTCCTGAGCCCGGGCTGCTGGAAGGAAATGCTCGTCAGATAATCCTCATCAAAAAATGCAATAATGAGGTAAGGCCAGGACAGCAGGAATGGGGTGTGATCGATGCTGGAAATGATGGGTTGGGCTCAAACCCAAGGTTCAAAGGAGTCAAGGACAGGTTCCTGTTCTCTTCAGCTTGTAACAATGCAGGTCATGTATGCCAGCTGCGTCTTGGAAAATCATACATTCATTCGTTCACTCATTCAATAATTATTTAATTGAACACTTGCTATATGCCAGGTTCTGTCTCATGTCTTGGGGATGGAGCAGTAACCAAAGTGGATGGACATTGCAATGGCCCTCACGGAGCCTATACCCTGCTGGGAGACAGAGAGGAAACAAATAATTACACAGTGACCACAGTGCCACAAAGGCAACGGTGAGTGTTATGACAAAGGAATGGGGACCCCCCCCCGATGTGAGACATTTAAGCAGGGCCACATAAAGCCAGGGAGTGAGCACTGTGCTAGAAGGGAGAGCATGGACAAAGGTCCTGGGGCAGGAAACAGCTTGGTGTGTTCAGGTAACAGACAGAAAAACAACTTTAATTTTAAAAAACTTTAACCTTATTCAGGGAGCAGTGGGGAGCCACAGAAGGCCTAAGCAGGAGAAACGGCCTGATCTGGCTTGTGTTTATCAAAGATTCCTCGGGCTGCTGGTTGGAGGATGCACTGCAGGGGGTCAAGAAGGGAAGCAGGAGGGCCCGTTGGGGCCTATTTCATCTTCTGGATGGACGGGATAGTGGCGCAGACCCGGAGGTAGCTGCGGCGGTAGGACGAGGGGCAGGGAGGAGCAGGATCCATTTTAGAATGAGGGCCCAAGGATTTGTGAACGGGTTCGCTGTGGGACGTGAAAAAGACAGAGGACAACTCTCTGAATTCCAGCTTGGGAGACGGAGCTGAGGCTCCGGAGTTGTGTGTGGGAGATCCAGCTTCCAGTCCCGGTCAACAGTGACACAAACTCACCCTGGAGGGACGCACATATAGAGAAGACTGGTACACATGGGCACAGGTGCACTTGCATGTGCTCTGGTCTCAGGCCCTCGTCCTGCAATCTGCATCTTCACCCTCCCACCCCAGCATGCCAGCCCCAAAGGCAGGGACGCAGCCTTCCACATCTCAGCATCTAGCTCCGGGCTGGAACATCACAGGTGCTCAGAAATGCTCGTGCAGACCAGGTGTGGTGGCTCACACCTATAACCCCAGCACTTAGGGAGGCCAAGGTGAGAGGATTGCCTGAGCCCATGCTCTCAAGACCCAGCCTAGGCAACTCGGTGAGACTTCATCTCTACAATTAAAAAAAAAAAAAGATTAGCCAGTCGTGGTGGCACACGCCTATAGTTCTAGCTACTTGGAAGGCCAAGGTGGAAGGATCACCTGAGCCCAGCAGGTCGAGGCTGCAGTGGCTGTGAGCATGGTATTGCACTACGGGCTGGGCGACAGAGTGAGACTCTAACTCAAAAAAAAAAAAAAAAAAAAAAATGCCCGGGCAGTGGGCAGACAAGTAACCCAGAGTGTGAGGACAAGAACAGGTCTTGCTTTGCAGGTCCCGTGAGGACACAGTGGTATTGTGGAGTACAGGACTGGGCCAAGTCCGGCACATGGCAACTGTCCACTAAGTGGGAGCTATTGGTATTATCAGAGTTACTCCTAATATTCCCAGTTCCCACAAAACACCTCCCATGTGACCACTCCCAGGAATTCCTTGCCGGGGCACCGGAGAAAGTTTTTGTCCCCAGGAAGATTCTGGAATCTTTACAATCTTAGATCTAGGGGAACTGGCCACCCCTGTTAGCCCAGGAATGAGGGGTTCCTGAGACATGGAACTTTCAGTGCTAAAACTGGGAATATTTGAGGCAAACTCTACCCGCACCTAACTCCATCGTCACAACTTACCCTGTCCACATGGCAGGGGGAGGGGGGCTTGCTGCTTCCCCCTACAGCAAATCCGTCCATCCATTCACCCATCTAGTATTAACCATCCAACTCTTCATTCATTCATATGTCCATCCACCCAGTATTATCCATTGCCAATCCATTCATCCATCCAGTATTAGCTATCATGCATCCATTCATTCATCTGTCCGCCCATCCAGTACTATCCATCCATTCATCTGTTTGTCCCTCTGTATGGTATTATACATCTCTCCATCCATCCATCCATCCATCCATCCATCCATCCATCTTCCACTCTTGTCAAACTCTTCCTCAGCTCTGTTCTGAACCCTGGAAACATGAGGATGAGTCTGATGTGGTACTGGCCTTGGGGCATCTAGCCTGGAGGACCCAATCAGAGGAGGACCCTGGACTGGGACCATGGGCACACCAGCTGTCTAAACTGGAAACCTGGACCCATTACTCTCCCGTATGGAAGCTATTCACAGCTTCCACTGCCCTCAAAGGCAAGCCCAGGATCCTCCGTGGGTAAGCAAGGTTTTGCCTTCGCTCCCACTCTCTGCTCCAGCCACATGGAACCTGTCTCTCCCCAGAGGGTCCATGCTCTTCCAGATCTAAGCTTCCTGCAGGTCACCTCCTCAAGGAAGTCCTCCATATTCAGAGAAAGCAGAACCTGATGGAGACAGCTGCTTAAAAGAGACAGTCTTTATTCCTCAGAGAAGAGGAAAGAGGCTCCAGGGAACCAGCAGGTCCAATGCAGGCCTGCCTAAGGGAGGTGTAGTGGGGCTCCAGTCACCCATGGGCCCCCACCCAAGCTTCTAGGAGAGGTGGACAGAGGCCATGGATGTCTTCCCCCATACAATCAGACCAGTCCTACATAGGACCACCCCAGCTTCCCTCAGTCCTCTCTGGGAACTATGGGGCTGGTAGAGGGAGGCTGACCTGAGAGTGGGATCAGACACAGGGCTCTTCTTGCACAGCATAACCTAAGCTCTGCCCTCCCAGGCCTGTAGAGTTGGGACTTGGAACCTGTGTTGATGGAGTGCCCATGTGTGCTGGGTACTGTTTACTTATTTCTAGGTTAACTCATTTTTGGTTTTTGATGATTTTTGGTTACTCATTTTTAGGTTAACACATTCTGGTGTCAGAAAAGCCCCATGGGGTGTGGGTACTACTGTTACTATGATTACTATCCCCTGGCTGGAGAGGTTGAGAGCTTTGCCTGAAGTCACATATGTAAGAAGTAGCTGAGCTGGCCGGGCTTGGTGGCTCAGCCTGTAATCCCAACACTTTGAGAGTCTAGGGTGAATGGATTACCTAAGCCTGCAGGTTTGAAACCAGCCCAGGCAACTTGGTGAGACTTCCTCTCTACAATAAATCAAAAAAATGAGCGGGGCATGGCAGCACGTGCCTGTAGTTCTGGCTACTTGGAAGGCTGAGGCAGAAGGATCACCTGAGTCCAGCAGGTCAATGCTGGGGTGGCTGTGAGTGTGCATGCCACTGCATTCCAGCCTGGGCAAAAAAGTGAGACTCCAACTAAAAAAAAAAAAAAAAAAAAAAATTAGCCGGACATAGTAGTGTGCACCTGTAGTTCTGGCTACTTGGAAGGCTGAGGTGGAAGGATCACCTGATCCCGCAGGGCGATGCTGGGGTGGCTGTGAGTGGCCATTGCATTCCAGCCTGGGTGATGGAGTAAGACTCCAACTAAAAAAAAAAGTAGCTGAGCCCCCCGGACCCCAAAGGCTAAGACCCATCCCAAGCCCCACGGTGTCCTGACTCCGGAGACTTCTGGGCACTGGCAGGTCTCCATGTTGAGTGGGAACCAGAGTGAGCCCCACCCCCAGCAGAGACACAGGTTCCACCTCCTCTCAACGGCCCCATACCCACAACAGGTTCAGGGGCCCGTCCAACATGATCAGAGCTGCAATTCCCGGAGGGTAAGGGGTGGGGGACCAGCCTGTAGTCACGTAGACCTCAGAGGGCCGAAACCAGCCCTGGGAGCTCAGGCTGGGCTGAGACCCGAGGCACAGGCGCCCTTTTGCCCTGGGCGGCTCCTGCTGTGTGTGCGCGCGCGTCCAGATGAGCGCGCGATGGGGGAGCACTTCCCCAGCTTTGGAGCTATTCACGGACCCTTCAAGATGCCTTCGAGAAAATCGGACCCCGTGGTGGGAGAAACTTGCCGGTGGTCCAGCCAGCAGTCACGAGGCCTGGCTTAGTCCAGCCCTTCTCCTCGGTGTCACCTCCCCCTCGCGGCCGGCAGAGGGCAGCATGACGCCGCGTCGCAGTCTCTCCGCGTTCTGCGGCGCGGCTCTGCATCCCGCTCTCCCGGAGAAACTGAGGCACCGAGAAGCAGATCGCGTCGGTGAACGAACGCAGGCGTCCCGCTCCCCGACCGTAACCCTCTCCTCTCCCAGCTGCAGCGCTGCCTGGCCGGCCTCGGGGCCAGCCCGACCTCGGGCCGGGAGCCGACAAGGGTGGGGGCGGCGGGCGCCGAGGCCCGGGGCCGCCAAGAGGCTGCCAGTGCCGTCCTCGCCGTTCCAGTCCCACCACACCCACCCCGACAGCTCCTGACGATTTGCCCCATTAACCCGCGCCAAGAGTGAGGCGGGCGGCCGCGCGGGGTGGCGTAATAACCGCCGACTGCGTGCCGGGTGGCGGGCACTGCCGGCCTCGCAGTCCCGGAGCCCGGCGTGGCCCAGCCGCCCGCGCCCCTCCGGCCCAGCGCGCCGCGCGTCCCGCCGCGTCGCCGCCGGGTGGCAGTATCCGCCCGCGCGCCCGAGCCTCTCCGCCGCTCCGCGCCCCCCGCCGGCCGCCCGGCCCGCGCCCGCCACCAGGTGCGAGGGCGCGCGGGACCCTCGTCCCAGCTCAGCTTCCAGGCCGCGAGCCGGGGTGGCCACCCCAGAGGGGCTCCGGGGCGCAGGGTGCACTCGGGGCGGAGCCGCTGTGGTCATTCCACCCCTTTCCGTGCCTCGGCTCCCCGGTCTGCGCGGATCCCTCCCGGCCCCTTCATCTGGGAACCCGCCCGGCTCGGCCCAGCTGCACCGCCCCGCCTCGGATCCTGGGGCCGAGGAACGGCCCGCGCCCGTGTCGTGGCTAAGCTTCAGAGGATTTGGGGGAATTAAGAGGGGCTCAGGGGCCGGGGGTCGGCGGGACTGCGGATGCTGGGGGAGGCAGGCCACGAGCGGGGGTCCCCGCCCGGGCTTGGCTAGGTGGGACCGAGGGCAGCCGGAAGCAACCAACCCCTCGACACCCACGTGCTCACTCCCACCCCAGCAGGTTTGGCCTGTCTGGTCCTGGGGAGGAAGCCGTCCGCACGCAGTCCACCCCCCCCCCGCTGGCCCGAGTGGCACCACTGCAAGGACGCACAGGGCAGAGGGGACTTGATCTGGACGGCGACCTGGCGGGAGTCATCCTTCTGTCCGTGGGGACAGACAGAAACTGCGGAGCCCTGGGCCCACCCGTGGGGGCTAGCCGGGCCGGGTGTGGAGGCACCGCGGTCAGTCTGACTTCGTGTCCTGGTGGTTGAACGTGAACAACCCGGCACTGCAGAGAAGACCAGAGGACCGCGGGACTGGGAAGCCTGCCCCAGCCCCCGGGGCCAGGGAGGCGCCCTCGGCATCCTCCTCTTCGCCCCCATGATGATGTTTGGCAAACGGCTTCTGCAGGTCATCTGCGCCACCCCGCCCTGCACCTGGGAGGCGGGTCTGTCTGTCCGTCTTTCACGTCCCCGAACTGGGTTAGTGCGGGGGGCAGCAGCGCAGGGAAGGTGACGGGCTGGGGTGGAGGAATCTCCCACCGAGATTTGCAGGAGTGGCCGCCACGCCGGAGCTAAGGATATGGCCCCAGAGGACCCCACGTGGATAATCTGGGTGGAGAGGAAGTGCTCGAGAAGGCGATGGGGGTGGGTGGTCCTCCCCCCGAAACTGGAAGCCAAATGGCAACCCCGACCTGTCCCCGTCGTTTCCAGCCCCTACCCCAACCCCCGCGGGCGCAGAGCGCAGGTGTCTCTTCCGAGCCGCGCCCTCCCCCGCGCTCCTCCCGCCCACCCGAACGCTCTCCCTCCGCCCAGGCCCCGAAGGGCAGTCGGGAGGGAGCTGGCCTGGGGAGGGGGGCCTGGGGGTAGATGCGCCTGTGTGTCACGGGGGAGGGAGGAGAAAAGGGAGGGGAGAGCCAGGGAGCGAGGGAGAGAGAGCGCGCGGCGAGCGAGGAGGGCGGGCGGGAGGCGGATCCTCCTACCTGGGGCGCGCTCGCTCGCTCGCTGCTCGCTCGCCGGGGCCGCGAGTCACCTGGGGAGGCCGACAAGTGCGGACACATTGGCAGCCGCGGCGCTCGGCGAGGCGCGCACGGCCCCAGGCGGCTGCACCCAGCGGAGGCAGCACCCGCCCGCCAGCCGCGCCCGCGCCCGGCCCGCGCTCGCAAGGCCGCACGGTTGCTCAGCCGGGCTCCGAGGTCGCGGTCCCCTGCCCGGGTCAATTCCTCGGGCGCACGCGGCAGCGGGGGCGGCGGCGCCCCGGGCTCACCATGGTGGCAGCGCGCGCCGAGTGCCCGCGCGTCGCCGGCCGCCCGAGCCGCAGCGCCGGCTGAGTGCGGTCCACCCGCAGCCCCCTGGCCCCTGCCCGGCCCCCGCCCGGCCCCCGCCGGGCCTGCGCGTCCCCTCCGGCCGCCGCTGTCTATGGCGCAGCCCCCCTCCCTAGATCATGCACAGAAACTTTCGCAAGTGGATTTTCTACGTGTTTCTCTGCTTTGGCGTCCTCTACGTGAAGCTCGGGTGAGTATCCCAGTGGGCGGGGGCGGCAGCCCCGGGCCAAGCAGCGGGGAGGAGCGGCCTCCGGGGGGTCCTCAACGGGACTTGGGGGAGGAGGAGACGGCGTCTCTCGGGACCCCGGGGCTGGCCTGAGTGTCAGGCCCTCGCCCCAACCCCGCAGAGACGCAGCTGAACCCCCTGAGCAGCTGGGGCGCCCGAGGGGCGCGGAGCCCCGGGCGGGAGGAGGGAGAGCTGGGCGCGCCGGCGGCCGCGGCCGGGCTGACGGGTAGCGGCGAGCGTGCCCGGCGCGTACTTTCACCTGTTTGGGCTCCAGGCCCCGGGGGTGGGACGCGCCTGCCTTCCCTCCCTCGGGCTGCGCTGGGCGCCGAGCCCGGGCCGGGCGCTCGCCGCCTGGAGGGTGCGCCGGGGCGGGGGGGCGGGGGGCGTCGGGCGGCTGGGGAGGCAGAGGCGGGCAGGGGGCGCGCGCCGTTCGCCAGCCTGCAGGCCGGGACACCCGCCGCGGACTTCGTCTCTATCCATCACCCGGACGTGTTGAAATTACCTTGACAACTCGTCCGGCTGGCTCGGGATGAGCCGCGGGGCCAGCCCGGCCGCCTCGGGCTCCGTCCGGGGCCCGCGCCCCCGCCCGCCCGGGGCCCTGGGCCCGGCCCCCTCTCGCCGCGCTCCCCCTCGCGCGGGCCGGCGGGCAGGCGCCCGGCGGGCCGCGCTAGCTGCTCGCTCCGGTAGCTGCTCCGAGTCGTATTTCCACATTCCTGAACCCAGCCGAGTCCTTACCTGTTGAGCCGCGATCTCCTTTAGACAGAATCTGTCTCGGCCTTGCTCGAAGTGGGGGTGGGGGGCGGCGTGACCGGGGGGGTGGTAGCTCGCCTCGCCGGGGGCGCCCACCGCGGGCTGCCAGCCCCCTACCACCCGCACCTGCGGGGACCCGCGCCCCGCCGCGCCCTGCGCGCCTACTGTGCGCCGCCGGCCCTCTGGAGGCAGTTCCCTGCCTGGGCCGCCGGCAAGGAGGCGAACAGACCGGCCGGAGGGATGGGTCCTGGTACCGCCGGCGGGAGAGACAGCCTCCCGGCGGAGGGGTGTAAGCACGACCTGAGAATCCTCTCGTCCGTCACCCCTCCATCCCTTCCCTACTCCGCCATTTTACAGGTGGAGAAACTGAGGCCCTGAGCCGCAGGGACCGAAGCAGGTGGCTTCAGAGGCAGGGCTGGAAGCCCCTCGTCCTAGCCTCAGCCCTGCAGGCCTGGGCGGGCGTGTCTGCGGCTGCTGGTGGCCCTGTTTATTGTAGGTCTGTGGGCAGGCTGTGTCCCTGGGTGTTTGTTTATGGAGGTGAGGGGTGCGGCGCATCGAGCCTGCTGAGGGTGGGGGTGGGGTGGGCAGGCCTCTGTTTTAGGACTCCAGCAGCCCTGCGGTGGCTCCTGATGGGCCCCCAAAGTGATGGCAACCCTGAATGACACTCTGTCCCTGCCATCTGATTCTCAGTACTGAGGCCTTTCCCCTTCCAGCAATCGGAGGGTCAAGCGCTTTTATGGTCCCAGCTTTCAGGATTAGGAGACTGAGCACAGGAGACTAAGTCACCATCCACAGGAATGAGTGGCAGAGACTGGAGCTGGAGTCAGCTCTGGACTCCACCGCTGACCACTCATCCTAGCATCCGTGCCGCCACAAGAGTCATCAGAAAGCAGTCCCCTTCCCCCACAAGCTGTTGGGAAGAGCTTATGAAACCCCCACATCCTACCCTCAGGCAGCACCAGGAGCTGAAGTCTTCCCCCAGCCTGGGTCCCAGTGCTGGTTCCAGGGCTTGGAGGTCTGCCTGCGGGGCCTTCCTGAGCTTCCCACTTCCTCCTGTCAATGGGACTGCAGCTCAGGCTGTCCTCAACGGGATGGTGGCCAGTGTCTGAGAAGACAGATCCGGGTGAGCACGACCCCCTGCCAGGCCCCCCGTGGCCCAGCCTGGGCCTCCAGGGGTCTGTGTCAGCGGCCCTCTGGAAGTGGGTGCGAGAGTGAGGCCTGATGAGCTTTCCCTTGTGTGGCCCTGGCTCTGCCCTCTGGCCCCACCTAGGACCCCTGGAGGGGGAAACCCCTCTCTCTGGGGTGCCCCCGTAAAACACACACTCCTCTGATTCCTGGGTTTCCAAAATGTGGTCTCGGAACACCCTGTGGAATGACAATCAGGAAAGCCAGAGATCTACCCTGGGGTCGGCTAAGGGAAAGAGAGGGAGGGAGGCGGGGCCAGCCGTCACTCTCAGACGCTCAGCTCCCGTTGTCCGCCAGTACTGAAGAGAAGGGCTCTGCTTTCCTTGCAAGCATCTTGGCAGCACAAGGTGGGGAGGAGAGGGAAGCTGGACCCAGATGCGTCCCAAGGGAACCCCAGTACATTGAGGTGGTTTGGGGGTCTGGGATCAACGGGCTGTCTGGGTCAGTCCTCCTAGCATGTGGCCTTGGGTGAGCTCGTTAACCTCTCAGCCTCCCTTCCCTCATTCCCCAAAATGGTAGCACCTGCCTCACTGCATGCTGGGAATGTTAGTCCTGGGGGTCTTTACCCTGGGGGTGATGGGATGTCCCAGTGAACACCTGTGGGCACCAGGAAAGCCTTTCTTATTGTTACTGACTCTGATATCACTGAGGCCAGCACCCTGGGGACGTCTCCAGATAGTTTATCCCAGGGTCTTTGAGTCCCAGGAGTTGGGATTTTAGGGACATAAAGTTTCAATGAAAAATCAGAGGTCTTATGCATTGGGGGCATATCCTGTGATCACTGGCCCCTGAGCTCACACCTGCGTTCTGCCTGTTTGTGAATGTGCTTGGGGAGCCTCCTTCATCTCCACCTGAGCACACGCGGCCATCACACACATGTGCAACCCCCGTGGGGGGATCGTGACTCCCATACCAGCAGGAACCAGAACGCAGTCCCCACAATCCCTCTGGGGGGCAGAGGCCCAAGAACAGATGTACCTTGGATTTTGAGCAATTTGAAAACTTAATGGCTCTGGGCAGTCACAGTTCCTCACCCAGGGCTCGTTTTGAGCTCCAGACCCAGAGGAAGCCAAAGCAGGACTTGAAGGAGCCAGTCTGGAGTCTGGACACCCTCTACCCGCTGGAATTGCTGTCACGCAAGGTCCGGGACCAGCCTTGCCCCCGGGGCCTGCATCTGCCTTTGGGGCTCAGGGCAGGGAGGGCTGAGGGTGGAGGAAGGGTTCCTTCCTCCTGCATGCTGGGGATAAGTCCCCATGCTAGGTCTGGAAGCCAGGAAATCCACCGCCTCAGGACCGCTGGCGCACCACCCAGATGTCCGTTTTCTTGATGCGTTCTGTGCTTAGTGCCTTTGCCCCAGCTGGTAGGGCTTGCACCCATTCTGGTGGGACGCCCACATGCAGCTAGGCTTGCGACAGCAAGAGGCAGGACCCTAAGCTTGTGTTTCTAGGCTTTAAAACCCCCTTACTGGAAGAGGAAGAGTTGTCTAGAAGAGTATGTTCTTGTGGATCTTTTCCGCCCACGCCCCTCCCAACCAACCCCTCAAAGGAAGGCAAAAGAAACGGGATGGAGAAGTCGACAGAGTGAGGACAGCAGCTCCTGCCGGCAGGCCTTCCCGCTGGGCTGGTGGTCTCTCCTGCCTCTCCAGGGAGGCCGCAGGCAGGGCCGTGGAGACGCCAGGCTCTAGCAACAGCGCAAGCCGGGGCCTGGTGAGCTCTGGCAGTGCGTGCTTGCGACCCATGGCCAGCTTCACCAAACCCAGGGGCGCACGCAGACAGAGGCGCAGCACACAGTGCGTCCGCGCCCGCACACCTGCCCTCATGCCGCCCACGCTCCCGCACGCAGAGGCACATGCAGGCACATGTATGCACACACGAACTCCTGAGTGCGGTCCCTAAGAGGAGCGCACGCCTCCGCGCGGTCACCCCACGGTGCCTCCCCTTAGATGCACCTTCCAGAGCCAGGCCAGAGCTATGTGGCTCCCTGAAGGTGGAGGAGGGGGTGTCCCGGCCAAGAGAATTTGGGCAAGCCCTAGAGGCGGCTCCCACCGCACGCTCCGGTCAGCCTCCCCTTTAAAAAAACCCGCCCGGGGGAGGAGGCGGATGTAGGGGGCGGCCCGTCCAATGGCAGCTGCGCGCCTCGGGAGACTTGGAGACGTGAGCTAGAGCGAGCGACAGAGCCGGTTCGCACCGACAGACGGACGGAGGGCCCGACGGCCGCCAAGGCGCGCCCGCTGCCCCCGGCCGGGTTCCCGCCTGCACTCTCGCCCCAGCTCCAGCTGCCGCCCCAGACCCAGCGCGATGCGCGGCCCTGGCGGCGGGGCACGGGCGACCACCGCGCCCGGGCCCGCGAGCCCCGGCCCCTAGCGCCCGGCGCCGCCGCCCTGCATCGGGGAGCGCCGGGGGGACCCCGGCCTCCGCCGCCCACCATGCTCCTGCTGTCGCCGCGCTGCGCGCTCCTCTCCGTCTATTGCCCGCAGATCTTTCTCCTCCTGTCCAGCGGCAGCTACCTGTGAGTGCCGCGAGCGGCGCGGGGGTGGCCGGGTGGGTCCCTTGGCCTTCAGCGCCGGAGCCGGGCGAGCAGAGAACGCGGCAGCGAGGCCCCTGGGCCGGGTTGTGGATGCCCGGCCCGTGCGGGAGCCCGGGGGACTTTGGGTCGCTTCGCCAGCTTCAGCTGCCGAGGTGCAGTACCTGGGGGGAGTTGTGGCGGTATGAAGTCCCGGCTTTGGGGTCAGAGAGGATGGCCCAAGAGCGGCCCGACTGCCCGAGTAGAGCAGGCTGCGCGCACTGAGCGCAGGGCCAGAGGGCACGCGGGTGGCGTGGAGATGCCCTGCGCGTCCCAGCCAGGTCCTGGACCAGCGGGGATCCCCTCCTTCTATTAATCCACGCGGTGCGCAAGGCCATGCCACACTTGGGAGGGCCGCTCGCACACACCCGCTCCCTCGCGCGAACACTGGTACACGTGCACGCTGCGCTCCGCCAGACAGCGCCCGGGCTGTACCCCGAAGTCTCTGCGGCTCCTCGCGCCTTCCTGTGGCGCTGGGCGGCCCGATCCCTGCCGGAACCGACTCCTCACCTGGGGACGCGAAGGGCGCGTATTGCGCGCGGGCGGCCGCGGTTCGCCCAGGTGTCCCGGCCAAGGGAGCGCGCCGAGCGTGGGCGCGCGAGTGCGTCGGGCCGGGCAAAGCCCCCTAGGCTCGGAGAAGCTCCGGGCAGGGCCCAGTCGGGCCCAGCGAGCGGAGGGGGCGCGTCCGCGCAGCGGTGGCTTCGCCCGATTTCTAATGGGACGCATATGCTCTGGCCTCCGATTTAAAAAGAAGTTTGATTTATGGAACCGCCGTTTGGGGGGAATTTAAGCTGGATGCTACTGATTAAACCTCAGAGCCAGCTCTCCCTCTCCTTCGCCTCCCCTCCCCCTCCCTCTCCTTTACACGCGGGCCACGTCCGGGGTCGCCTAAAGCGGCCGGAGGGGGCAGCCGCCGCCTTCCCGCTCCTTGCGCCGCCCCCTCCTCCCGTGCGGTCGCGGTCCTAATAAATCGCCGCGTCCCCACCCCCATTTAATAAAGACGCAGCCAGTTTCTCCTCCAGCTCCTAGGAAATTACTATCCTACCAGTTTTCCTTCTATAAATAGTCGCGCATCTTGAAACAAAAGTTCGCAACCGCAGCCAGATGCTGCGAGGCCCGCGGTTTCCCGGGCTGTGGGACATAATTACAAGGTCCGGGCGCAGAGAGCGCTCCAGGCCCGGCGGGCAGCCCCGGCTGCGGAGGCATCGCCTGGGGTTGGGGGGGGGGGAGGCGTGCAGGGCGCATGCGGGTGAGGACCCGGGCTAAGAGAGTGCCGGCCGGAGGGTCCTGCTTCTGGTGTCCTGCCCAGGAACTGGGTCAACCCCGGGGGCCTTGGAATCCCAGCCTCTGGTTCTTGTGGGTGGGAAAGCCTCCCCTTCCCAGAATTCGGACCGTAAACCTTGCTAGAGTATCGGCAGCTACTCTGCTTGAGAAATCATTTTTGGAGCCGGTTGGCTGAGGTTTGGTGTTGATGGAGAAGTGTCCAGGGGTGGGAATCCAGGAGTCCTCCAGGGGGGTTGGGGGCAAGAGTCTAGGAGGAGGAGGCAGGCAAAAGGGGCCATGCCATGCTGAGGCAGCAGCTGAGGGGCCTGGGGTCAGGTGGTGGCCCAGTATACCTCTGAGACCCTGATTTCCCTTGGGGCTGGCCACCACATCTGGCCTGCAGTGACTGTCATCTTTACCCATCAGGCTTGCTCCCTGAGTGTACACCGCCAGCTGTGTTGGCAGAAATTCTCCTAGGGAAGCAACTTTTCCAAACATTCCTGGGCCAGCACTGGGGTCCCGCGTGGATCGTGAGGGGTAGGAAGGCTGACTATATCCCGGCCTTGCCCCAGGGGAAGAAAATGCTGATACCAGCCTTTCTCGAGCAGAGACTAACTCAGATGTGTTCCCAAGGGGGAGAAAGGAGGCCTTGGAGGCCTCGAGTTCCCCCTGCCCCATTTGGGTGGGCGCAGGGCTGGTTGTAGGTGGGAGCAGGGCCTGCAATTTGAATGAGATCATGAAGAGTGAGAAGAACCTGGTTTGGGCGCCTGTGACCTGGCAGCTAGACTTAGGTGAGACAGCCAGTGCACAAGTGCTTGGAGAACTGGGAGGGGGGAGAGCAGGGAGCCAGGGACCAGCCCACCCTCAGTACTGCAGCATGCTGGAGGGGTCGGCCTGTGGGAGCTGGGGATGCCAGGGCTAGGAGGGGCACTGGGTGGAGGCTTCGTTCTGCTCCAGAGAACTTTCCAGAGGCATCTTGTTGCTGGGATCGCAGACACTGGCCGACAGTTGATCCTGCCCCTTTCATCTGGGCTGCTCTCCCAGCTCCCTGTCCTGGGCTGTGGTCCGCACACACCGAATCCCAGACGCATGCCTGGGCTCCTGCCACTGATCGGGTTGGACGGGTGTGTTGGCCTGGAAGGGCCCCTGAGCCCCCGCCGGACGCTGAGCTTGGCCCAGCTGTGTTAGGCGGCTCCGCTGGCCCTTGCCTTCTCTGTTCCTCTTGTCAGAGCAGAAGCTCCCTCGGCCAGTGGGGGTCAGCCAGGACCCAGGGGAGGGCAGGTGGGGGGCTCACAGGCCAAGAGGAAGGCTTGTGGTGCTGGGTCAGCTGGTATGGGGGCCTGGCAGAGGCCTTGAGCCCGGCTGGGCTACTGTCCTGGGCAGGTCCCTTCCGGTCTTGGTCTTTCTCTCCCAGATGTGGGGGTTGGTTGTGACGACCCCCCCCTCCAGGTCTTCCGGTACAAGCCTCTCATGGTGACCGCCTGCTCTGGGGAGCCGAGTGAGTCATGGGTGACAGGGCGGTTACTCACCGACCACCTGGCTGTGGGGGGTGGGGGGGCGCTCACCACTGCCCTGCCAAGGCCGGGCCTCTTCCCGGCTCCACCGCTGTGGCTTTGTCGGTGGTGCCAACCGCAGTCCCAAAAGCCCTGTGGGCATGACCCTCGTGGGGGGGTGCTGAATCAGGCTCACTCCCGTGGCATCACCGCCCATGTGGGGACAGGATGGTGCCTCACAGCTCTAACGTGAACAGGTCGTCCTCAGGGAGGAGCAGCTCCTACCCTGGAGGGTCTACGTCTGTCCAGGTCAAGGAAGGTTCTGCTGTGTGGCCCCAAGCAGGTCCCTGGGCCTCTCTGGGCCTCAGTCTCCTCCTAGATCATATGGGAATCCCTCCACAAGGGCTCGGCTCAGTACACATGTAGACGGAATTAGAAATTGTGGAACACTCTGTAGAGGGTGTGCACAGAAAACCCCACTGGATCTCAACCCCAGGGACCCCAGCTTGGAGGTGGATAGATGGAGCCTCCTAAGCTTGTTGCCATACAGACAAGAATCCTCCGCCATTAGTTAAAGGGGAGACTGACACATTCTGGAAGTGACTTCTGCAACTGTCTGTGTGTGAAGGGAGGGGAAGGTGTTCCCCATGTCCTTCCAACCAGGACCCACAGGAGAGCACATCATTTTCTTCTTATTTTTTTAATTTTTAATTTTTTTATTTTACAGATGTGGGGTACAATTCAGGGTTAGGTATACACATGTTCATTATGCAGGTACCCTTGGTGATGAGATGTGCTCTCCCCCGGAAGATTCCCACAACTGCCAGTCCCACAATCAATCCCTCTCCCCTGACCCCCGGCAGTTTCCCGCTACAGCCAATCTTTTTCTTATCGTATTACGATAATTGCTCAAGGTCCACTTATGAGTAGAACTATGTGTCAGTTCTTTGTTTCTGCAATAGATCACTCAGTATTATAGACTCTAAGTCCATCCAGGTTGCTGTGAAGTTCATGATTTTGTCCTTCCTTATGGCTGTGTGATATTCCATCATGAATATATACCATATTTTTAAAATTCAGTCCTCTTTTGCACAGTTGGTTCCACATTCTTGCTATTGTGAACAATGCTACAATAAACATACATGTGCAAGTATCTTTTTCATAGAGTGATTTGAGTTCCTCCGGGTTTATTCCTAGTAGGGGGATTGTGGGGTCATATGGAAGGTCGATTTTTAGGTATTTTAGAAATTGCCACACTATTTTCCACAGAGGCTGTACTAGTTTACACTCCCACCAACAGTGTAGAAGTGTTCTCTCTTCACCACATCCTCTCCAGCATCTGTTGTTTTTTGAGCTATTGATGATGGCCATCCTGACTGGAGTTAGGTGGTATCTCAGTGTCACTTTAATTTCCAATTATTTGATGACTAGTGAGGCTGAACATTTTTTTGTGTATCTGTTGACTGCTTGTATGTTTTCTTTTCAGAAGTGTCTATTCATATCTTTTGCCCACTTTGTAATGGGGCTGCTTTTTTTTCTTTTTGGCATATTTGAGTTCCTTGTAGATCCTAGATGTTAGGGCTTTGTCAGACTTACAGTTGACAAATATTTTTTCCGAGTCTATGGGCCATCTCCCTGCTCTCTTGATGGTTTCTTTGACTTTGCGGAAGCTTGTCAGTTTGATGAGGCCCATTTGTCTATCTTATCTCTTATGGCCTAGGCACTTGGGGTTTTGATCAGGAATTGGTTGCCAGTTCCAACTTTCATAAAGGTGTCTCCTGCATTTTCTAAGGTTCTTTTTTTTTTTTTTTGAGTTGGAGTCTCACTCTGTCACCCAGACTGGAGTGCAATGGCATGCTCTCAGCCACCACAGCCTCGACCTGCTGGGCTCCGGCGATCCTTCTGCCTCAGCCTTCCAAGTAGCTGGAACTACAGGCACATGCTACCACACCTGGCTAATTTTTTGATTTATTGTAGAGATGAGGTCTCGCCAAGTTGCCCAGGCAGGTCTCAAACCCGCGGGCTCACGCAATCCACTCACCTCAGCCTCCCAAAGCATGGGATTAAGGTTCTTATAGTTTGAGGTTTTATGTTTAGAGTTGATTTTTGTGTATGGTAATAGGTAGGGGTCTTGTTTTAATCTTCTGCATGTGGTCAGCCAGTTTTCCCAGCACCATTTTTGGAATAGTTTCTCCACTCCCCACTGGTTGGTGGTGGAGGCTTTGTTGAAGATGAGCTGATGGAGAAATTGAGGTTTTGCTTCTAGAATCTCTATCCTGTTCCATTGGTCTACATGCCTGTTCTTGTACCAATACCAGCCTATTATGATTATTATAGATTTATAATAAAGTTTAAATGTCTGGGAGTATGATACTGCTTTTTTTGTTGTTGTCGTTAAGGCTTGTTTTGGCGATTCGTGGTCATTTATGTTTCCGTATGAATTCCTGTCTTCTCGTTTCCAGGTCTGAGAAGAATGCTGCTGATAATTTAATGGGTATCACATTAAATCTGTAGATTGGGTAGGATGGACATCTTTACAATGTTGATTCTTCCAATCCATGAGCATGGAATATTTTTCCATTTGTTTGTGTCATCTTTGATTTCTTTGAGCAGTGTTGAACATGCCATTTTCTATCCCAGTGTCTCCTGAGTCCACATGAGACCAAGGGGAATGATGGTGACTGAGATTAGGGTCCTCATCCTCCTCCACCCCTCTCTGCCTGGCTGAGTCCCTACACTACAGTGTTCCCGTCACAGTGGGGATCATGGGAGTTCAAGCCCCAGAGGGTGGCTGTGAGAATCCACCTAAAAAATGCAGGGGATGAGCCGGGCTCGTTGGCCCAGCCTCTAATCCCTCGCTTGGGGAGGTTGACGTGAGTGGATTGCCTGAGCCCGCGGGTTCGAGACCCACCTGGGCAACTTGACAAGACCTCATCTCTACAATAAATCAAAAAATCAGCTGGGCATGGTAGCGCGTGCCTGTAGTTCCAGCTACTTGGAAGGCTGAGGCGGAAGGATCGCCTGAGTCAGCAGGCCGAGGCTGCGGTGGCCGTGAGCGGCCACTGCACTCCAGTCTGGGCGACAGAGTGAGACTCCAATTCAAAAAAAAAAAATGCAGGGGATGCCTTCAGCTCAGCGCCTGGTAAACGATAAGCGCTCAGGACCGGGTGAGTCTAAGATATCAGGAACAGGGAGACTGGCCACTTGAAACACAGAGGGAGGCCCAGTGGCTGTGTTCATTCAGAGGCAGTAATGGACTCTCTAGGGTATCTCAGAGGGCTTCCTGGAAGAGATAACACTCAGGCAGGGTTTCAAAGGATGAATTGGAGTTGGCTAGATTAAACAGGGATGTGAGAAAGACTCTCATAAGAGGGAACAACACTGACTGTCAGACACATTCACTCAGGGGTTCCCCTCGAAGAAGCCTCACAATGTCTTGCTAAGGTGGGCGGATAGGATGCTGGGGTCCAGAGGAGAGGACATTTCCTGAGGTCACCCGGAGCCCAAGGCTCTTCGCCTGGTCCACCACTACCTCTGAAGGGAAATTTTCCCCGTGATCATCCCACAGGGAGAGGCATCTCGGGGTCTCTCGGGGCCTCAGGGTTCCAGCCAGCTGTTGGAGGTACTTTGAGGGGAGGGGAGGTAATGACCATGAAGTGAGGTGATTTCTAAGGCACCAAGTGCACATTTGTGTACTCATTTACACACTTTCCCTGGATCCCCTGGGGACATAGTGGACATGGGCCTCGCAAGCCACACTCCTGTCTCTGCCCCTCCTGCCCTGCCCCCATGTCCCCCGGAGCCTCACACCAGCCTGGAGGGGAAGGTGAACCAGGGCCACACAGCCAGCCCAGGGCCCCTGGGACCAACGCTCTGTCATCCACACACCCTGGACAGACCCTGTGGGTGGAGGCACAGGGGAATGGGGTGGGGGGGCTGGATTTCAGAGACCCAGACCATTTGTCAGCAGAAGATCAGGGTGGAGAGGGTCCAGAAGAGGCGCTATCCTCTCAGGACCCCTCTTCTCGCCTCCTGGGCAGAGGGATGGGCTAAGCAGGCTCCCCTGAGGATGCCATTTTACACAGTCCTGGGTCCAGCTCAGATGGGGCTCAGCTCCCCTCCCGAGGGGACAGGAGGCTGGGCGCCCTCCCTTGTCAGATGAAACCCCGGCCCAGGGCTCCTTCAGCTTGATGAAAGGGTCATTGTGTGGCGCGGGCCGCCCGCTGGCCAAGGACAAAACCGCCGTTTGTCCTCCCTGGCGCGGGGCTGGGGGCCTCCCCTCGGGCCGCCCGGCGGGGTGGGGGTGGGTACAGGTGCACTCCCTCCTCCCTTCCTTGTCTTCCTGCTCAGCTTGTCCAGGACCCCTCCCCCATGCCTGCCCCCCACCCAGGGTGTCCTCACCCTCTCAGTGTAGATCCTGAGGCTTGGTCCAATCCCACTGTTGGCAAAGAGGCAGTGAGCTCTCCAGCCCTGGTGGCATACAAGCGGATGTAGGAGGAGTGAGGGCCAGGGATGCTGGGAAGGGCCCTGCCTGGGCAAAGAATTGCACTCACAAGTGTTCTGTGCAAAGCAGCCAGTGCTGTGGGTGGCGCTTTCTATGGATGAGGCCATCAGTGGCAGGGTGGCAGGTGGGGCTTGGCGCCCAGACCATCGACGCCTCCTCCAGCCTCAGGCTGGAACAGGTGGCTCCTGGAGTGCTGGGGGCGCCACGAAGGCTGGGTGTGAGGCTGAGTGTGAAAGACACTAAAGCCATTGCAGCTTTAGATTGTGAAGCCCACTAGGTGCCTGGAGCAGGGCATGGTGGGAAGCCACCCAACCAATGAGTAGCTCCCCGGGCATCCGAGGGCCCAAGAACAACCCCTGGGAGTCCCATCTGATGACACCTGCAGACCTCTGTTGCTCTGGAAGCCTTCCCATGGCAAACCCTGCTTCCAACACTCTGGTGCTCAAAAGTCTTGCCACCATGTCCAGCTGGAGTTGTGATTTGACCAGGACCCCTGGAGCAGGGGAGCCAGGCACAGGGATAAGAGGTGTCTCAGTTCACCGCCCTGCAGCAGGCGCTGACATGGCCAGGATGCTGAGGTGTCTAGAGCTGATGCTTAGGCCTGAGTGTTCTGTGTGGTAAAATATGATTTAAAAAAAAAAATCCCTCTTTTGCCGGGCTCGGTGGCTCAGCCTGTAATCCCGCGCCTCTGGGAGGCTGAGGTGAGTGGATTGCCTGAGCCTGCGGGTTTGAGACCCGCCTGGGCAGCCAGACCTCATCTTTACAATAAATCAAAAAATCATCCGGGCGTGGTAGCGCATGCCTGTAACTCTGGCTACTCGGAAGGCTGAGGCGGAAGGATCGCTGGAGCCCAGCAGGTCGAGGCTGCGGTGGCTGGGAGCGGCCACTGCACTCCAGTCTGGGCGACAGAGTGAGACTCAACTCAAAACAAAACAAAACAAAAACCCTCTTTAATGAGAATTCTTCCAGAATGTGCTCTCTGCCTTGTGGACCCCTGATTAAGGGACACAGTACTGGGCAGCCCCACTTCTGGAAAACTCTTGTCTCCCCAGAAAGCCATGAGTGAGGGCTTTCCCAGGGGCTGCCTCCAAGTTTAGCCTTGTGGCCAGCAGTTCAGCTTTCCGGGTGGGTGTGGAGAGCCCAGAAGCCTCCTGTTTGAGGTCCCTTCCTGCCTTGGTCCCTGACTCTGAGACCAGCTTGAGCAGGGAGAGAAAGTAGCCTCAACTGGCCAGCGTGTCACCTCTGCTGGATCAGCACAGTGTGGGCCCAGAAGCCCAGATCCTGTTCCCGGCTCAGACATGGATTTGTGGCAACCTAGGGGCATCCCTCCCCTACTCAGGCCTCAGTTTTCCCATCTGGGTCATGGGTCTAGCTGCTCTCCCAGGCTGTCCTCTCTGCTCCTCAGTTCCTGCTAGGCCGCCACCACCCTGCGCTTGCTCTTCATGTCCACAGCATATTGGCGGCTCTTAAGCCAGATGAGCAAGAGGTCAGGTGTGCAGGAGTGATGGGGAGCCCCTCCCTTCCTTCAGCCAGCATTTACCTTAAGCTCTGTGGGACCCGCAGCAGGTGCTCCTAAGTTATCTGCAATGAGGGCAAACCCCGAAAGACCTCTCAAGGAAGGTAGCTCTGACCTGGAGGGAAGGCGGAGGGCATTCCTGGTGAAGGGACGGACGAGGCTGCTGGGGGACAGGGAGCAGAGAGCAGCAGGCCTGAGCAGGCTGGGGAAGGTGAGGTGGGGACAGCGGCAGAGGCAGGGGTGAGCGGCTTCGTCCTGAGCTTTAGAAAGACTCTCTCTGGGCACAGATGGAGAATGGTCCTGCCACTGCCACAGAAGAAGAGCCCAGGCTGCTCCAGGGCGAGGGGAAGGGATGGCCAGGTCCTACTGGAAGCAAGAGGTGAGAGGGGACTGTCCTTTTCAATGAGCTGCTCAAGGCCAGGTCTGGGGTTGTGGTATTGGTGATTACCTCCCCAGGACCGTGCAGGGCCGGGCACTCGGTCCGTGCCCAGTAAATCCATGTTAGATGGTCCAATGGCTGCTTGTGGGTCTGGGGCCCAGCAAAGGCCCAGGTTAGGGCCCACTGCCCAGGGGTGGCAGGGCTGGTGGGGGGCCCAGGCGTGCTCAGCCCCTGTGCACACAGGTGGGAAGGGGGAGGGTGCCCAGGGGACCGGATGACTTCCTGACTCTCCCAACTCAGGTCTTCCCAGGGTGACTTCATTGCTGGCAGGGAGTGCTGGGAATTCCCAGGTGCTGCTGACATGGCCCCCTAAGAAGGAGCTAGATCACCTGCCATCCCCCATGACCCACATTGGGCCCCAGGGAGGGATGGATCCAGGGTGCCACACCCCTGTGGGCTGATGTACTGGCTTGGCCCCCATCGCTGCCCAGGTGCGGTTGTCACCCCCCCTTGGTAGCACTGCCCAGGAGCAGAGTGCCATGTCAGGAATGCCCAGCCTCTCAGGGAGCCCTTGGTGGTCTCAGGGTGTTCAGGGAGAGTGCCTGAGGGGTAGCAGGACCAGGAGTCCAGGACTGGCCACACGGGCTAGTGTCGTGGAAGTGGCATGTCACGGAGGGAGCACCGGACAGGGGGTCAGCAGCTGTGGGCTGAAGTCACTCTCCACATCTGCAGTAGCTCAGAACACATAGGGATGCAGGGCCTGGGGACCCCCGGGGTCACAGCCCCTTGGAGTGGCTAGGCTGGGGCTGCTGTCAGCTGGCATCCAGGGAGGTGGGTTTGGCTGGGGACCACATGACCTCCCCCCGTCCTCTGTCTCAGAACCTGCCTCACCAGCTGTGTGGCCAGGGTCTCCCTTCCAGGCTGCAGCTCCTGGAGGTGCTGGTGGACACCTTGCTCTTCGTCCCATGCTCCTATATTTCTTTCACGGCATTTTTAGGAGCAAGGCAGGTGTGCAATGTGGTGACTCCATCTGTTAGGGAAGTCCTCCTGTGATCTAGCCCTCACCAGAGGAGCACCCTCCAAGGACTGGAGTCTGGGATTGCCTCCAAGGTGCCAACCCACCACTTCTGAAAGGCACAGGAGAGTCAGTCAGCTCTGATGTTGAGCCCAGAGCTGAACCCTGGCTTCTCTTGCTGCCTTCCATGGTGGAGATTCCTGCAGCAGGGGGAGGATGGGGGGGGTAGAGGGAGACAGAGCCTGGAAGTGAGAGGAAAGACTGCGGGACCCTTCTCTTGGATCTGATACCAGATCACCGCCAGGCTGCTGTGTGGTTTTGGAAGAGATGTTGCCCCTCTCTGAGCCTCCTCTGTAAAATGGGAATGATGAGCTCCAACTGGAGGGACATTGGCTGTGGGGAAGGCAGGGGTGGCACTTAGGAGCCCAGGCCACTTTACTCCAGGCTTGGGGGGCTGCTGAGCCTGGAGGAGGTGTTCTGAAGGTGATGGCCCCATAAGCCTTCATGAAGTCATTAGGATCATCACGGCCAGGCGGACACAGTTTAGATGGACTGCTCCTGGGGGGAGTGAGCACCCTGTCCCCCAAGGCATCCAAGCTGAGGCAGTTGGCTGGGGAGGTCTAGAAATTCTCAAAGGGAGCAGTCCAGGGTGGTGAGCTGCTTAAAAGGTAAGGCTGGGGGAGGGGACGGGGAGGATTGTGTCCAGGGGACTTCTGGACCAGCAGGGATCCCCAGCTTTGGTGAAAGCAGATGGCAGGGCCAGAGACCTGGGAGAACCTTGATAGGGCTGGCCCTGGCTCAGGCTTTCACTCTGCTCTGAGGTGCTGTGTGGCCAGGCAAGCCCCACCCTCTCTGGGCCCTGAGACTTAGTCCTGGGGCCAGGAGCTCAGCTCTGCCTTGCAGTCTGCAGAGAGGTGGCGGCTCACTGTCTGCTGTCTGAGCTCAGCCCCAAGTCAGGGGCTCAGACCACGGCAAGTGGTGGGGAAAGCTGAGGTGCTGGCCCAGCCACGAAGCATCCAGACTCCCAGCCTGGCCATGGGCCAGTGGGACCTGCCAGATCCCTCCCACCTGTTCCACCGCCTGTCCGCTCAACCATCTGTCCTGAGGTTTCAGGTTGGCATCCTGGTCACCCAGGCCTGCAAGGCGCCCCCACATCCTACAGATCTGGGGCCTCAGGGCCAAGGCTGGGGCTGAGGAGGTCTTCTTCCTGCTTGGGCCTCAGCTAGCCCTGTGACCTCAGGTGCTGTGGCATCTCTGGGTGTTGGTGTCCTCGTCTGTACTATGAGAAGCAAAGGGAAGGGACAGGGGTAAGACCTAGGGCAGGGCATGTGATGTGACTGTGCTGGGCATGGGAAGGGGAGCACCGAGGGAGACCCTGGTAGGCTTCTTGGAAGAGGAGGCACCAGGCTGGGTCTGGAATCTGGCTTCTGGAGGGTACAGAGTGTCCCTGGAGGGGGAAGAGCTGGTCCAGTGTGGCCAGAACCTGGGTGTGTCATGATAGGTGGGCCCTGTGTGTCAGTAGAGGTCTGGAAGGTCCTGAGGTGGAAGTCAATGTCCTGAGGTTTCAGGGTCACGATGGCTGGGTGAGGCTCTGATTTCAAAGATTTAGCAGATGTGGGGCTTGATCAGTCCTCCAGCCCCCTTGACCTCCCCAGGCGCAGGTTCTAGTAAGGAGAGCAGAGAACCCCATAACTGTGTCTTGCCCACCTCAGCTCTGCCCAGGGCCCCCTACCCGCCGCCTGCTTTCTCCCACGCGGCCTGGTTTCTCTCCAGGGTGGGGTCCCAGGCTGCCAGGCCAGGAATGCCAGCTATGCAGGGTGGGTGGGAGGGCAACTGCCCGCCCGCCGGGGGCGCGAGGGAGCAGGCGGACGCTCTGCTCTGTTTCCCGGGAACACTGCGGGCGGCGAGCTGATCTGAGCAGTGGCCTGGAAAGATTGTGGCAGGCAGAGCCCACGGTGGAGGGTTCAGCCTGCAGAAGGTCTGCCCACGAGCAGGGCTGCTCTCCCCACTGGACAGATGGGCAAACTGAGGCTCAAAGAGGCCAGTGGAGAGTCAACAGCCGAGCCGAAGTTGAACCCAGGATCCCAAACTGGAGTGAACCACCCTCTTTAGGATACAGATGCTGGTACCTCGACTGTCACCTCAGCCCCTCATTACGCAGATGGGAAACTGAGGCCCAGGAGGGGCAGAGGGATGGCTTCATTCTGAGCTGCACCCTGGAGGTGTCAGCCTTCTCTCTCCCCAGCTCTTCTTGCCCCTAGGCCTCGGCTCTCTGGGCCTCCTTTGGGACTCTCTTCTCCCTGCCCCCCATCTTTTCAGCACCCTTCTGGCTGTGCTCTCTCAGTCTCAGTTTCCTTATCTGTAAGCTCAGGCTGGCAAGACCTACCCTGAAGAGCCACTGTGAGGATGGGGTGGGACAGGGTAGGGAACTGCCCAGGGGACAGTGTACACTGCTCAGGAAGGGAGCTCCTTTAGGCCTGTCCTTCCCCTGCAGGTGCCAGATGCCAGGGACAGGGTGCATCTGTCAGCCAGGCTCTTCTCATCCAGGCCTGGAGAGGGAGGGGCCACTTGGCTGAATGAGGGATGATTGTGCCCTGTTTTCAGATGTGCAAACTGAGGCTCAGAACAGCCTGGGGGCACCTACCCAAGGCCTGGGAGTGTGGAGTGGCCAGGCCTGGGACCCAAACTCCACGCTTCCCACAGAGTTGTGCCTCGAGTCCCAGCAGAGGAAAGGAGATAAGCAGATTCAAGGAAGACTAGAGGAAGGACAGGTGGCCTGAATGACATGGGCAGTCGGCACCGGTTGTGTTGAGTTCTGATCTGTTGCATTCTCTCCTTTCCATCCCGCTGCTGAGGGCACTGGGGACCCTGCTGGTGCCCAGTTCTGGCACTGTGATATATCCTCTTCAGCAGCCCACAGGAGGTGGTCAGGCACTGTGGGACTGGTGAGGGTGGAGCTGTGTTCTAGGGGTGGGAGAGAGGATCTGGCCAGTCTGCAACCTGTGGTGGGCTCCGGTGAATGACCTCAGACCTGGAAGACAGGCAGGAGCACTGAGGCCACCACTGACCTCTGCCCCACACTCTGCCCCATGGAGCACTGCTGGGCTACAGAGCCACAGAAGAGCCCACCTGTGGCTGGAAAGTTCAGAGCCAACCCCAGCCCACCTGAGGGAGAGGCTGGCGGGGACTCAGCTATAGGTGGGCGTGGGGGCCAGGCACTGCCCTCCCAGGGATTTGCCGAGTTACTTCCTGGATGAGTGGACCCAGGTCCGCCTCTCTGGCCGATCACAGATAATTAGAACATTCTTCAAATATTTTGCTGGAGGATGCCCGGGAAGGAAGAATTACAAAGCGCCCCAGGCCAGGAGCGTGGGCTGGAAGAGCTCAGGCAGCTGGGCAACCAGGGCCCCGGGAGGGAGGCTGAGGTTCTGAGCCAGGCTTGGCCAGCCTGTCCCCACCTCCCAGAGAGCTGGGGTGGGGCGTGCCCATGCTCCCCAAGCTGTGGGGGCAGCTCACACCCAAGGCCAGCTTAGGGCCTAGCTAGGTTCTGGGCAATGAGGGGGACCCCTGCCCTGGGGAGCCCACAGCTGGTGGGGGTAGGTGGCCCCTGACCCAATGGCTTTAGAACAAACCTGAGGGGTCAGCACAGAGTCCCGGGTCTCCCAGAGTGGGCTGTGGGGGTAAGAAGGCTTCCCTGAGGGAGAGATCAGTGGGTCTGAGGGCAGGTCAGGAAAGAGAATGGTGGGTGAAGGGTATACAGGGTGTTGGGGGTGAGGGGGGTATGTCTGGGGATACCTGGCTTAGCTGGCCAAATAGGAGCAGCCCAGGGCTGGGGCTGGGAGGTGGTTCAGGTGAGTCCTGAGGTCCTGCTGATGTCGGAGGAGGGTGGTAGGCTCGGGCCAGGGACGACTGGTGGGGTAAACCCAGAGAACAGGGCAGGGCATGCCATGGAAGCTTTTTCTGATCTCCTATGAGCTTTTTTGGGAGGGGTGCATGCTACCTGAGGGAGGGAGGGCAGATGTTCCCAGGGTCCTCCTTTCTGGCTCCTGTGCCTCCCGGGGGGAAATCCTGGATGCTGAGGCCCAGGCCAGCTCTAACTGGGTTCCAGGAAGTCCTTGGATCCCATGCCCAAGTCCTTCCCAGGAACATTTTCAACATTCTGTGGTTCTCAGTGGCGGGGGCTGCTCCAACCCAGGATCCTGGGGGTGGGGGTGGACTGTGCCAGGACTGCCTGGGTCCCTGTGTTGGGAGCCGGTGCTCGGTTCTCAGAGTGAGGGACAGGGGGCCATGGACAGGAGGCCACATCTGTGGTCATAGTTTTTTTTGTTGTTGTCATTGTTTGGGTTTTTTTGAGTTGGAGTCTCACTCTGTCGCCCAGACTGGAGTGTAGTGGCCGCTCCCGGCCACCGCAGCCTGGACCTGCTGGGCTCCGGCGATCCTTCTGCCTCAGCCTTCCAAGTAGCTGGAACTACAGGCGTGCGCTACCATGCCCGGCTAATTTTTTGATTTATTGTAGAGATGAGGTCTCACCAAGTTGCCCAGGCGGCTCTCGAACCCGTGAGCTCAGGCAGTCCACTCACCTCAGCCTCCCAAAGCGCAGGATTACAGGCTGAGCCACCGAGCCCGGCTGTGGTCATGGTTTTAAGGTCCTGTGACCTCAAGGTGTCTGAAGACTTCCTCTGGGTGAGAGAGGCTGTTCCATCATGTAGAGCAGCCACCGATGACACTGTTTCTCTCAGGCTTTATAACAAGAAGGACACGGTTTGTCCTGTCACAGGTGGGGAATCCTACCCCATTGAGGGGCAACTTGGGGGACTTCATTGCTCTACCCTCATCCCTCACCTTCAAGTGCGGGACCCTGACAAGCACAGCTGACATTTTCTCAACCATATGTGAAGCGTGGATGGAAGCAGATTTTAAACGACTTTAACACACAGTCTGAGCGACAAGGGAGTGCCCTATGGCCGTCCCACACCCTGTGCAGCCTGCAGCCCCATTCGGGCTGAAGATGTCCCAGCTGCCACATTCTGCTGCTTGCTTGAGCAGAGGCTCCTGTGAGGTCACTGTCCTGGGAACGGGGTTTCCCCGCTGATGTGTCTGAGCTGTCTCCATGTGTGAGTCATTCATTCTGTCGTCCGTCATTCATTCCCTCATTCAGCAGTGATGCCTGAGGGTCTGCTGTGCCTAGCCCTGCACCAGGCACAGGCTGTCATGGGGAATGAGACAGGGTTCCTGCCATCCTGGAGCCAGTGATGGGGGCATGGGCCTGTTCAGGGAGGGGCCATGACTCAGCCTGCAGCCTGAGAGGCTCCTTCCAGCTTGGTGCAAGTCGGGGGGCTTCCTTTGTCAAGATCCCCTAACACTGCTCGGTCCTAAATGCAGCCTGCTGTCCCTAGGGTTTGTAAGGGAGGATGGCTCTTCAGGTGGACAGGTGCCAAATCCTGCCTATCCCCCCACCCAGGCTTTGAGGGTCAGGGATAGGGTCACAGACAAGGCACTGACCAGCCTGGGGAAGGAGGAGAGGTTCCAGCCTCTGCTCCCTCCTGGCCTTCCTGAGATGCGAGGCAGTATGGATTCCTATTCTGAGGGAATAATAATAGTTATTATTGTTATTATAGCAAAGCTTTGAAATAGAACCCTGTGGGGACTCTGAGCCCAGACCAGCATACAGTAGATGCTTACTCTGCCTTGAGCCTCTGAAAACCCCAACAACATGAGGGATTTAGGTTAGACGCCTACTGACTGGAGTGGGTTTTGGCGGCGGGGTTACCCCCTGAACAAAGCAGGGATGGCCTATGCAGAGACAGGAAAAGGACAGGACAGCCCTAATTCTGGGCACAGGTAAGACACTATCCTCCCACTAGCCTGAACTTAGGGTCCTCCACTATGAGATGACAAGTCACCTAAATGCTCCCTGAAGATGCAGGAGGAGGGATACCCCCCTACACACAGGCTGGGCCTTGAGAGGATTGGGGTTCGACCTAGAAGAGGGTCTTAGCTAGAGGGGTCACAACCCAGAGCTCTGTCCCTTCATGGCCTCCCTGGCTCTGCTGGGCCCAGCTTCTCTGGGTGGAGGGATGGTAGGTGGGCAGGCAACTCAGGTGGGCACCCACTGGCCCTGAGTGGTACACCAGGCACAGGCAGAGAGCAGGAGGGCACCTTACCAAGGGCTGTGAGCCCCTCCCTCACAGTCTCCAGGGTCTCCTGTCCCTACCTCCTCACCACCCAGGTGCTGCTGAGATAACCCTTCACCCTCATCAGGGTCCACAGAGGCTGAGGGCCTAGAGGAGGCAGGTTGGCTGATGGGCACTGGCTGGCAGCATTTGTAGATGGAGTCCAAGCTGGGGCAGAGGAGCCAGCAGCGAGTTCTGCTCAGCCCGGCGTTGCCTGCTGGCGATGGCTGGCCCAGCCCAGCGGCCCCAAGAGCACCTGCCCCAGGAGGCCCCAGACCTACAGGTCAGGCACACAGGAATGATGTTGAATGTTGACATTTTATTTTTTGAGTGCACTCTCTTTATTTTAATGACTGTAAGGGCTTGGAGTTTTCCTACTTGCTTATCTGGGCAGCCTTATTTCAATAAATAAATTAGACCTGTATTCTAATACTTTACTCTCGTGCCAGGGTATAGCTTACATCATTAGTGGACAGTGGGGTACGCTTTTACATACACATGCACCCATAGAACTACCACTGGGCTCCAGAGCTAGAACATTCCAGCACGCCCACAGGCTCCCTCTGCCCCTCCCAGTTAGTGCTCCCCACCCAAGGGTGGCTCTCTTCTGCTTTCTTTCTCCAAGATGAGGATTGCTTATCCTGGAGCTTCGTATAGGTGGTGGGATCCACACGTCCTTCTTTTATTCAGCATGATGTCCGGCTCAACCGTGGCAGGGTGGATGGGCGCCTGGCTCTTTCCTTGCTGTGTGGTGTCATACAGAGTGAGTGGATTGCACCGTCTTTCCACTCCCCTGCTGACTGACACCTGGGTGTCGTTCCTATCTTGTGCTGCAGATGTGTGTATCCTTTGGTGATCATAGCACCATTTCTCTTGGGTGCCGCCACTGTGTGAGATCACGGTCATAGGGCAGGACCATTGGTGGTGGGCACAGAGGCTGATGTGGCCACCCCTGGGCTTTGGAATTGCTGGTCTAAGTGTTGGGACAGATGGTCTCCAATCCCCAGAAGGGGGCTGGATCCTGGGGGCTCAAAGACTGTATCCAATGAGCCACCTTAATGAATGAGGTGAGTAATAGGTCGCTCATCTCAGGGCTCAAGGGTTAATAACGGCTGCATCGGTCATATCTCCCTGCAGGCCAGCTGCTTATGTTATGGACACCACACCATGTGCCCCTCCCAATGACTTTGGGATGTACCAGGGCTCTTATCACCCCCATTTTACAGAGGAGGAAACTGAGGCACAGAATAGTTAAGAAACTTACCTGAGGTCTCACAACAGACTCAGGACCCCCAGGACTTCTGGAAGGGTGATGGCTGGGACTTGGTGAATGCTGCAGCCAAGTGCCTTTTGGCCACTTCTGCTCCAGTCTGCCACTGGGTAGTGGTTGAAGGGGCTGGTCCCCACCTCCCCCTTACTCCTACTCCAAATCCCTTGGGGCCTCTCTGGCAGATGGCAAGACCTTCCCATTGTCCAAACCCAGAGCCAGGACACATTGCAGGCCCTCCTGCCCCTCTGTAGGTCTCCAGTCTGAGGTGAGGGCCTTGTCCATGGTCCCTGAGGGATAGGGAGGGGTCTTCTTGTCTGCAGAGCTGAACTCTTCTTCTGGGAGCTTCCTGCAAGGGATGGGCCCAGGCCAGGGGTGAGGAAAGTTTCCACACTTGCAACTCACCTATCCCTGCTGGCATCTTGCCAGTGTCCCGAGGCCTTGATCAGCACTGGGGGACGAGCCCAGAGCAGAATTTTCCATGGAAAAATCAGCGACTGAAATTCGAACACCCCCGCCTACTCAGAGTCTCCCTGGCCAACCTCTCCAGGCACCTGGGTGGGTAGCTGAGGGCAGGAAAGTCAGCCCAGAGGGTTTTCCTGCTTTGGGGTGAGACCTGGGGCATGTACTCGCTCCCGGCTGCCAGTAGTCCTAGCACACTGCCTGAGTCACCCACCCTCATCTCCTCCAAAGAACTGTTTATTTAATTGTATTTTATATATATATATATATATATATATTTTTTTTTTTTTTTTTTTGAGTCAGGGTCTCACTTTGCACCCAGGCTGGAGTGCAGTGGCGTGGTCACAACAACCTCCAGGGTAGCTGGGTACAGGCATGCACCACCACACCAGGATTTGTGTGTGTGTGTGTGGTGTGTGTGTGTGTGTGTGTGTGTGTATGTAGACAAGATTTTGTGCTATGCTGCCCAGGCTGGTCTCGAACTCCTGGGCTCAAGCAGTTGGCCCACCTTGGCCTCCCAAAGTGCTGGGATTATAGGTATGAGCCATCATACCCGATCAATAGTATATATATATTTTTGAGTGGGGGCCTCACTCTGGTACCCAGGCTGGAGTGCAGTGGCATGATCACAACAATCTCCAGAGTAACTGGGTACAGGCATGTACCACCATGCCGGGATTTGTGTGTGTGTGTGTGTGTGTGTGTGTGTGTGTGTGTGTGTGTGTGTGTGTATGTGTAGACAAGGTTTCGTGCTATGTTGCCCAGGCTGGTCTCGAACTCCTGGGCTCAAGCAATTGGCCCACCTTGGCCTCCCAAAGTGCTGGGATTATAGGTATGCCATGCCTGATCAGTAGTATATACATATTTTTGAGTGGGGCCTCACTCTGGCACCCAGGCTGGAATGCAGTGGCATGATTATGGCTCACCACAACCTCAACCTCCTAGACTCAGGCGATCCCTCCACCTCAGCCTCCCAAGTAGCTGGGACTACGGTGTTGCCCAGGCTGGTCTCAAGCTCCTGGGCTCAAGTGATCTTCCAGTCTTGGCCTCCCAAGGAGCTGAGATTACAGGTGCAAGCCACTATGCCTGGCCAAGTTAGCATATATTTTTATCCCATTTCTCAGCCCCTATTTTCTAATGAGGACCAGTGTCCGTTGCCCTATCTGCAGCCCCCTTCCCTCCTGGGTGGGCCAGGGCTGGGGTGTGGCAGGGCTGGACCCAGTGGAGGAGGACAGTAATCAGACTGGATAGTGCACATGGCAGGGGGATGGGATGGGAGGGCAGAGACCACAGCCTCATGGGAGCTGCCTGTCAACCTGGGGTGAATGAATGCATGACCTAAAAGATTTTAAGCAAAGGAAAGACTTAAGAAGTTTTGAGAATGAGAAGTAAGCAGAGTACCTGTGCCAGGCCATCTTCCAGCGGGTGCTGCACACCTACTGTGGGTGGTGCTGTGATTCACAATGCTGCCTCTGCTTGAGCCCTGACTGTGCAGCCCCTGGCAAGTCCCCTAGCCTCTCTGAGCTCCAGTCTCCACTTCTCAGAATGGGGACGACACAGCTTACCTTGCAAGGCGAGACGCAGCAGAGATCCACACTGTCAAAAGTTCAGAATGGGAGCATTTCGTGTCATTGGGGGAGATGCCTCCACAGGCTGAAAGGAGGTGAAATTATTTCTGAATTATCAGCCATATCTGATTATTTACACTCCTGGCACATAAATAGAGTCACCGTGTCACACCTTTAACCCATACACTGGCACGTGGGGGTATGGCCGGGAACTCTAATCCACCTGTTCCATCAGCCCCACACACCCCAGGTGAGCATCCAAGAGAGTCCAAGCAAGGTGTCAATCGGGCAGGATCCCTTGAGTCCTCTTCCCCTGCGTCCTAACCCACACGGGGAGGGGTGTGAAACGCTAGAAGTCCTGTGTATAGATATAATTATTTAAGATTGTGATTAAAATACACATAAAATAAAATTTACCACTTTAATCATCTAAAAATGCACAACTCAGTGGCATTTAGTCCATTCACAGTGATGTGCAATGACCACCTCTACCTAGTTCCATAATGTTTTCATCCCCCCACATGAAAATTTCATGCCTGTTAGCATTCATTCCCTTTTCCTCCTCCTATCCCCTGGCCACCACTAGTCTACCTTCTGTCTCTATGAATTTGCCTATCTTGGATATTTCACATAGATGAAACCACACGCTATGTGGTGTTTTGTATCTAGCTTCCTTCATTTAGCATAGTGTTTTTGAGTTTCCTCCACATTGCAACATGAATCAGTGTTTGATTCTTTTTAATGGCCAAATAATATTCCATTGTGTGGATTCACCACATGATGTTTATCCAGTTATCAACTGACGGACACTTGTGTTTGTTTCCATACTTTAGCTGCTGTGGATAGTGCTACCATGAATATCGTTGTATAAGTGTTCGTTCAAACACCTGTCTTCAGTTCTTTTGGGTATATTCCAAGGAGTGGAATTACTGGGCAACTTTATATTTAACTTGCTGAGGAACTGCCAAGCTATTGTCCACAGTGGCTGCACCATTTTACTTCCTACCATCAGTGTACGAGGGTTTCAGTTTCTCCACATCTTTGACAACACTTGTTATTTTCTGTTTTTTGTTTTTCTTTTTGGAGTCAGAGTCTCACTCTGTCACCCAGATTGGAGTGCAGTGGCACACTCATGACCACCCCAGCGTCAACCTGCTGGGCACCAGCGATCCTTCCGCCTCAGCCTTCCAAGTAGCCGGAACTACTACCATGCTACCATGCCCCACCTATTTTTGATTTATTGTAGAGACAAGGTCTCACCAAGTTGCCTAGACTGGTCTCGAACCTGCGGACTCAGGCAATCCACTCCTCGGCCTCCCAAAGTGCTGGGATTACAGGCTGAGCCACTGAGCTAGGCTGTCTGGTTTTTTTTTTTCCTTAACCATAGCCAACCTGGTGGATGTGAGCTGATATCTCATTTGGTTTTGATTTGCATTTCCCTAATTGATTGGTAAGTCAAGCCTCTTTTCGTGTGCTTATTGGCCATGTGTATATCTTCCTTGGCATTTCTATGTCTATTCAAGTCCTTTGCTCGTTTTAAAATTGGGTTGCTTGTCTTTTTGTTGCTGAGCTGTGGGAGTTCTTTCAGATGTGATTGTTGATATTGACTCAAATCATTCACTTATTCATTCCTCCATCTCACAAACACTCGGGAAGGCCCCCAGGGCAGCCCCAAGGACATGGATTGAGCTCAGACTTGGCACTATGCTGGAGATGCCTGCTGGTCTGGTGGGGAAGTTGGGCAGGGAAACAGCAACTGTGGGACCGTGGGATGAGTTCTGCACATGCAAAACAAGCACCCACTGCATGCCTCCTCAGTATTGGGGCCAAGGGGTTTGAGCACAGTGGGGTGCTGGTTTGGACGTGGAAGATGTGGAGTATGTCAGACAGGAAATGAAAGGAGAGGTGGCACCCAGGTGAGGGACTTGCAAACCCAAGCAAGTTAAGTTGGGATCGTCAGAGGACAAATCCTCAGAGGGCCCTAAGTCTGAGCAAAGGAGCTTGGATGGTCTCATGGGCAATGGGGAGCTGCGGATGGGCTTTGAGCAGGGGAGTGACATGGTCAGATCTGGATACTGATGGGTTCAGGGATCTGCCTGGAGGCGGGAGACCAGGACTTTGGCCACTGCAGTGATCTAGTGCTGTCCCCAGGGTCCATCCTAGGTCCCTATGGAGTCCCCAAAATAAGCTCTTGTTTGTATGAGCTACAGTCTCCAGCAGGGTTCTTATTGCAGGTAGTGGGGGTTTCTTGGCCCTGAGCCTGCTGGAAGAATTTAGGACCGGGCAGCGCCTTTTAGGGCCAGGACCCATGGCGGATTCTGCCCCTTGCGGAGGCTGGTGCCCCGTGGGGTTCCCATCCATCTCGTGTCCCCAGCTCAGTTTCCGAGGATCTACAATTACTTTGGGCTGAATTCCCCAAATTCCAGTCCACTCCCAGACCCACCCATCCAGATGCTCTTCCTCAACGCCAGCTTGGGGCGTTTCTGCCCATTGTGCCCGTGGGAGACCCAGGGAGGCCTTGGCCAGATTAGCGGGCGGGCCGTGGGGATTGAGTGTCGCCTGGGCGCTCCGGCTGTAGCACGTGCTGTGGGCTTGGGCCACAAGGGGACTTTCCAGCTGGCTTTGGGTGCTTGGCCGCCCTGGAAAAACACTGACTTGTTTCTCTCAAGAAAGGAACTGGCAGGCAGTGGGTGGGAGGAGGGTCTCCATCGCACTAGGGGCCCAGAGCCATGGGCATTGGCCTTGGGGAGCCCCTGGTGGTCTCCCCACTCTCACATCATTTTCCCTCTTCACTAAGCAGGTCCAGTCTGCTATTGTGAAGCCTGGTGCTGTTGTGAAACCCAACTGCTGTCTGTAGGTCTGTCTGAAACCGCCCCCCACCCTGGCTTGCCGTTCCTTCTCTGGGTGCTTAAAGCCAAACAATTGGTGCAGCCACTGTGGAAAACGGCTTGGCAACTCCTCAAAAAGTTAAAGAGTCACCATATGACCCAGCAGTGGCACTCCTAGATATATACCCAAAGGATTGAAAACACAAACTTGTACACGCATGTTCATAACAGTACTGCTCACAATAGTCAAAAGGTGAAAGCAACCCATCTGTCCATCAGCGATGAATGGGCAAACAAAACGTGGTCTATCCACACAATGGAATATTATTCAACCTTTAAAAGGAACGAAGTACTGACACATGCTACAATATGGATGACCCTTGGAAACATGCTAAGTGAAAGAAGCCAGATGCAAAAGGTCACATATTGAATAAGTTCATCTATGAAATGTTGGGAACAGGCAAATCCATAGAGACAGAAAGCAGACTGGTGGTTGCCAGGGGTGCGGGGAGGGGAGAATGGGAAGTGACTCTAGTGGGCTCCAGGTTTCCTTTTGGGGTAGTGAAAATGTCTCGGAACTCAACAGCAGTCGTGGCTGTGCAACACGGAACGCACTGAATGCCACAGAACTGTATACCTTACAAGGGCTAATTTCATGCTATGTAAATTTCACCTCATTAAAGAAACAGTCACATTGCTAACACCTGGAATGAAGTGAGATTGGCATGAGGCTTCCTGTCTGGGGCTTCAATTTCCTGGTGTTGCCAAGAGACTAATTACAAAGACCCTCAAGAGACCACTGGGAGGCTACAGTGCTGCAATAAAAGACCCTGTTGAGCCCAGCACGCAGTAGGTACTCAATTCATGGAAGGTCCTATTTCCTTCTCTAACTGTACCCAGTTACCCGAAATGAGTGAAAACAGCAACAGTCATCCCTTACTGTGCAGCCTCTCTCCCTGTGGTCATCCAAGCCAGCGTGGTGGTCAGGGGACTGGTGTTTTACATCCTCATTTCATGAATGTGGAAACAGAGGCTCAAGAGAGAGTGCCTTCCCAAGGTCACACACAAGCTGCAACTGGCATCGGTACCCAGTGGGCTTGGTTCTTGGCCTGTTCGTCGACCTGCCTGGCCCAGGGGCCACAGATGGGGGTAGCAGGAGATCCAGAAGTGATGGGAGAGCCTCTGTCATCAGGGAATTGGGGTTTACTTCTCGGAGACAGCTGTGGGCAGTTCCAAGCTGATGGCTGTTAGATTCCAGGCACGATGCTCTCTGATCTGGAGGGGCTGTGTGTCTGATTTGAAGGCTTGGAGAACTGTGGTTCTTGTATCTGTGGAACTTGTGATTCTGTGCCTCTTGGGTGCAGAGGCTGAGAGGCCTGGGCGTGCATGAAAGTAGAAGGAAAATGGCTCCTCGGGGGCAGGGACCTGCTGGTTCCCAGGTGGACAGTACTCAGCTCGAGGCTGCTGACTGAGAGACTGAGTGCAGGAAAAGTCAAGGGATACCCTCCGCCTGTCTCACCACCTGTCTCCTCTCTTCCCCCCACAGAGCACTGTCGTCCGTGGTGGCCCTGGGAGCCAACATCATCTGCAACAAGATTCCTGGCCTGGCCCCGCGGCAGCGTGCCATCTGCCAGAGCCGGCCCGATGCCATCATTGTGATCGGGGAGGGGGCGCAGATGGGCATCAACGAGTGCCAGTACCAGTTCCGCTTCGGACGCTGGAACTGCTCCGCCCTGGGCGAGAAGACGGTCTTCGGGCAAGAGCTCCGAGTAGGTAAGGGTGCCTCTGGGCTTGAGGGGCCCAGCCACCGGGACCAGGGGCTGGGGGGCCAGGACACCCGCACACCCAATGAAGGTCAGGCCAGGCCGCTGCTCCACACATGCCTCCTGCAGACACCCGAGCCCTTCTTCGTGCCTGGCCTGGGTGAGGGCCAGGACTCCAGGAGGACCCAGACTTGGCCCGGCCCTAAGGGACACCGCTCTCTCTGGGGCAGGGAAGGCCTTGATGGGAGCCAGCCTGTGTGATGGATGAAGGTCCTCACTCTGGGCCAGGTGGCTGGGGCACATGGTCCTGGCAGGGACATGGCTAGCAGGCTGGTATGCGTGGCACTGCAGTGCAGTGGCTAGGGGCATGTTCTGCTGCTTAGCAGCTGCGTGGACATAAGCACGTTGCTTTTTTCTCCCCGTGCCTGCATTTCTGTACCTGGAAAATAGGGTAATAGTCGTACTTACTGCTTGAGGTGGTTGGGGGTTGATGAGGACAGCACTGGGCTCCCCGAGGTGCTGTGTGAATGCTGTCACAGTCCTTCCAGGCAGGGGGAACAGCAAGAATAGGGACAGGATGGTACAGCATGACACATGGCTGGACGGGAGGGTGGGTGGCTGTGCTGGTGTGGAGTCAGGGCTGGGTGGGGGTGTGCCTCCGGTTCAGTGGACACTGAGCAGTCACCAAAACGTGTCAGCTGTGAGTGGCAAGATCCCTGCTGGCTGTGCACAGCCCTTGAGGCCACATGTTCCCTCTCTCTGTCTGCACAGCCCTCGGAGTAGGCTTTGTGTCCAGCTTATAGATAAGGAGACTGAAACCCAAAGAGGACCTCATCAGAGGACCTCATCTGAGGGCCTAGAGAAGGGCTTAAGTTTATTTTATTTTACTTTTTTTTTTTTTGAGTTGGTGTCTCACTCCACTGCCCAGGCTGGAGTGCAGTGGCACACTCATGACCACCCCAGTGTTGACCTGCTGGGCTCGGGCGATCCTTTTGCCTCAGCCTTCCAAGTAGCTGGAACTACAGGCGCACACTACCACGGCCGGCTGATTTTTTGATTTATTGTAGAGATGAGGTCTCGCCAAGTTGTCCGGGCTGGTCTCGAACCTGTAGGCTTAGGCAATCCACTTGCCTCGGCCTCCCAAATTGCTGGGATTACAGACTGAGCCACCGAACCCGGTCGAGCTTAAATTTAAAAAGTGACTTCTGGAGCCTGTTGTGGATTTGAATCCCGCTACGTGACCTTGGGCACATCACTTGGGGCAGCTTAGGGCCTCGGTTCCCTCATCTGTAACATGAACTCTGAGCCAACAGGCTGTCATCTGGGTCCTCTGTGCCTCTCCCAGTGTCTGTATGCAGTAGGTGCTCAGTAAACTGCTATTGAATGCACAAGAGAGAGGATAGTGATGTGACCTTCCCTACAGGCCACTGCGAGGGTCAGATGAGGGAGTGACAACTTGGGACACAGTGTCAGGCTTACAAGGGCGCCCGGCCTGTGGGCACAACTTGTCCTGATCCCAGAGGGCTGAGGATCCTGGGTCCGCTGAACAGAGCCGCAGCTGCTGGGACCCAGGCCAGAGCCAGGCTCTGCAGGGCTTGGAAGGCTGGCGTGGGGCTGGGGGTGGCTCAGGGGAAAGCCCCGGGGGCCCCTTTGTGGTGAGCAGCCTGTGGGTGGCACCTGGCACAGCCAGGAGAGTGGCACCGCCCCCTCCCTGGGGCCCCACCACCCAAGTGCAGCTTCCTCCCTCCAGGTGCCAGCTGGGGCAGGCGGGGCAACCTCAGCCGGGAGGGCGTCGGCATGGGTGCCCAAGCCATGCCAGGGGCCCACCCGCCTGCTTGGCCCCTTAGCCCGGACACCATGGGTTCTGAGGCAGCTGTGAACACCCCCACTTCACAGCCGAGAAAGCTGAGACCCCCAGGGAGTTGTAGCAACTCCTGGGGACCCTGGCTGTGGACACGGTGGAGCTGCATGCAGCAAAGGGGTTTGTCGCCCCTCCTGGTAGTCCTCACTGCCTTGCTATGCAAGGAGAGACAGACAGATGTGGAAATCATTCCTTGCTGAGACAGAAGGTGGGGGCTTGGATGTTATTTTGGACACGGGGGCCACCCTGAGCATTTCCACTAGGTCCCTGAGCTCCTTGGGGGATCAAGGTAAGGCCAGCTGGGGCCACATCCTGACGCAGCCACGTGCCCTGTCCCACTAAGGCCCATCTCAGGCTCTGTTTCTGGGGAGCCCATGAGCATTTCAGGGGCCAACTTTTTGGCAGAGCTGTCCACACCTACCGCCCCAACCTGCACCTTCGATCACCCCCACTGCTCCTTGTCTGGGCCATTAGTGACCTTCCTGTTGCTGCTGTCCCCCCCCTTCCCTGACTTCCGGGACATAGCCTGAGCTTGCTCCGATCTCTGGCTGCCGCTTCTCCACCCGGCTCAGCTGGAAAGTGTCGGCTCCTCCTGGTGTGCCTCAGCCCCCTCTCTCCACTCTGTCCCGGCAGCTCATTCCTGCCCACAGCTTCCACTCCCACTGACCCATGGGACCCCCTGGCTTGACACCCTCAGCCTCATGCTGCTTAACTCTCCCATCCCCAGCTTTCCTTGTCTCAGCAGAAACCTGGTGTGATTTCCCCATCCACCGCTCTGTCTGCCTCACAGCCACTGCAAGGCCTGCTTCTCTGGCAGCTGTCACTATCTCCTCCCTCCACCAGCTCCAGTTACAGCATTAAACAGAAGACATGCCACATCACTCTCTTCCTCCAAAACCTGCAGTCGCTCCCTATTGCCCCAGGATAAAGTTAACTTCCTAGCCTGGAATCTGAGTAGCCGCCTCCCACACCTCACCCCACTTCCCTCCATCCCTTCTGGTCATATCTGGCTTCTCTGTCCTCCCCAGCCACCTCCAGGACTTGGTTCCTGCTGTTCCCTGGCCTGAGAAGCTCCTCCCCTCTGCTCCGCTTATTCACATCTGATTTCCCCACTGGGGGGAAAGCCTGCCTTTCTCAGCCCTTCCCTGGCACTTCCTTGTCTACCGCCAGGCTGTGGCTGCATCCAGGTGCCCCACCCTACTGACAACTGCGCTCCCTGCACCTGCCTCTGGGTGGGTGGGCTTCTAAAGCACAGGCTTGTGGTCTGACTGCCCAGCCTGCTGCCCTCCAGTGGCTCCTCGCTGCCCCGGATGAAGGCCCAGCTCTCAGCCAGGAGGGCCCTGGCTGCAGGCCGAGCTGGGCTGAGCTCTGCAGGCACAGGAATCCCACTGGGAGCTTGGATGGTGGTCTGGGAAGGCACCTTATTCCTCCTAGGACTCAGCTGCCAGGAGCCACGAGCAGGAAGCAGGACCACGCAGTGTGGCTGGCCCATGTCAGAGGCGTGCTGGGTGCCCCGGGCACGGGATGGGAGCTGGGCCATGAGCTGGCAGGCAGCCGGGGGTACTCGTGGGAGCAGCCACTCAAGCGATGCCAATTAATGATTGGCCCCAAGAGGGGGAATGGCCTGGGTGGGTGGGACAGCCCCCTTTCATGCTTGTCTGTGACCTTGGCCATGTCTAAATCTTGAGAGTGGAAAGGGAATCCCTTAAAAGGGCAAATCACCCCCCTGTGCAAAGTTCCAATCCCTTTCCCAGAATCTGGTGTGGTTGCTTGTATGCCTCCAGGGATGGGGTGCTCACTACGGTATATTAGATAGATGTTTCTTATGATGACCTGTGCCAGCTTTGGTGCCCTCTGGGTGCCAGTTGCTCTGCTCCCTGAGAGAGTCAAGGCCCAACACTAGGCCTCCCTCCATGGATAATGGTCTCCTCCTGCCTGGTGGCCTCCACCTTCTAGTCATCAGAGTCCATCCCAGGCCTATGCCCTCTTGTATGGAGGGTGGCTTGTGGCCCAGGCCTTTCTCACTGGTCTCTTCTGTTGACTGGAAGTGAGCTGGGGGAAGGGGGAATGTATTGTCCCCAAATCAGCAGTCTTCTGCCATGGAGAGGGAGGGAGGCAGGAGTCTGTGGGGCCCCTGAGAAACTCAGGACCCCTGAGGCCTCTTAAGCAAGACTGGGAGTTTCTAATAGGCACCATCATCGAAAGAAGATTGCCAGTAAGGGCTTCCCTGAGGGGGTGACCCAAGGGAGACCCAGAGTGTCCCAGACCAGCCTGGAAGTGCATGCAGGGAAGGGGTCTCTGGGTAGAGGGAACAACTTGTGCCAAGGCCCTGGGGCCAGAAAGCTAATGGTATTTTCCAGGAACAACAGGAGCTTTGAGGGCTAATGGCAGGCGGGAAGACCTGAGACAGGAGGGATGGGGGCAGGGCTGGAGCACAGTGAAACTTTCGGAGGGCCCCAAGACAAGGGAGGTTCCGAGCAGGAGAGGGCCTTCCCTCAGCACGTGGGCACCCTCCAACCGCTGCCCCACGCGCCTGAGCCCAGAGCCCCCTGGGACCTACTGGCATGGGCTCTTGGTCCCCAGCCCCACCCCTGAGCTGCCAGGGAACGCCAAGTCCCACCCATCATGTGCTGGCCTCGGACATGACCAGGCATAGGGGCTGCCCCTAATCCTAGCTCATGTGACCAGCCCAGGGCACCTGCACCGCTGTCACCTGCCCCTTTCTGCTCTGTGAGTGAGCTCCACGTGGGTAGTGTCTCCGTGGGCCAGGCTGAGCCCACCAGCCTCGCAGGAAGGACTCAGCAAAGGCTGTCACTTGCCGGAGAGTCTGAAGGCAGGCTGAGTGGCTCGTCTCAGGGTATCTGAGGGGCCAGGGGCCCTGGGGAAAGAGGGTGACTCCCAGGCCATGCGCACCCTATAGCCCTGCAGGGCTTTGCACCCCCAGTCATCTCCAGAAGGGGTGAGGGCTCAAAGGCTGCACTGTCCACTCTGGTGGCCCCAGGTGACTGCTGGCAGGAGAGCATTTGGAATATAGTGTGTGCCAACCGAGATGAGTTGTGAGTGTATGAAACACTTGGATTTTGAAAACTCATACCAAAAAAGCAGGTAAAATATCTTGAATAACCTTCACACCCAATAAGATTTTGGATATATTGGCTAAATAAAATGTTATCAAAACTCGGCCAGGCACAGTGGCTCATGCCTGTAATCCCAATGTTTTGGGAGGTCGAGGTGGGAGAATCTCTTGAACCCAGGAGTTTGAGACCAGCCTGGGCAGCCCTGTCTTTACCAAAAAAAAAAAAAAAAGAAATAGCTAGGCATGGTGGTGTATGGCTGTAGTTCCAGCTATTTGGGAGGCTGAGGCAGGAGGATCGCTGGAGCCCGGAAGTTCAAGGCTGCAGTGAGTTATGATCATGCTATTGCACTCCAGCCTGGGCAACATAGTGGGACTCTGTCTCTAATAAATAAATAAACAGAAAAATAATTTTAAGAAATTAAGCTCACCTCATTATTTTTACTCTTCTTAATGTGACTACTAGAACATTTCAGGAGCTCACTGAGACTTCCCTTGAGTGGCACTGCAGCCAGAGGGACGGAAGGGAATTGTCTTGAGTTACAAGGTCAGGGGACAGGGAGGACATTTGAACCTGGATCTGTCTACCTCCCAGGACACTGTCCTTTAGCCAGGGTGGGGCAGTCTGAGAGTGGAATGTCACTGACAGCCACTTCCCAGGGACAGTCAGTGCAGCGGTGGGAGGGTGGCTCCCTTCATCAGCCAGGTTGTTGTCCATCCTGCATGCATTGAGCCCCTGTTGTATGCCAGGCTGGGGCTTGCACCCAGGGCACCCTGTGTGGGCACAGACTGATGGGGCTGGGTGAGGAGGCAGTGCCTGCTGGCCCCAGCTTTGGCCTTGTGGTCTGCAGGCCCCAGACTGAGGACTCTGGTCATCCCCCACCTCCACCTTCATACTGGGGACCCAGCCTGAGGCAGCAAAACAGACATTTCTGAGGCTCAGGATCCAAGTAGCCAGGATTCTGGGGTTAGCTGGGACCTTAAAAGCCACTGAGAAAGACTTTTCTGGAGACAAAGTTGCCCGAGTCCGCTCCTGGCTCAGGAAGTGAAGGCCCTAGTTACCCCCTCCACAGATGGCCAGCTCGCGCGCACCTGGGAGGTCCCAAGGGAACCGTGGATGTGGCAGGGCTGTGGGCTTTCCTGGGGGTAGTACAGAGACCCAAAGGTCAGCAGGCCTTGACCAGCTGGGTGCTGTGGGCTGGGAAGTGGCCTGTCCTTCTACACGGCCCCTTAAAGGCCACCTGGAACTCATCCAGAAAGGGAATTTTCCACCTCCTGGGCCGGGCTCCGGCAAGAGGGGAGTAGGGATGAGGTCTGGCAGGGGAGAGGCCACTGCCAGGGACACACACCTCACCTGGCCAACTGCCCAGCCCCCGTTGTATGGCCTTGGGCACAGCCCCATGCCCTGGGGCCTCAGTATACCCACCTGTACCAGGAGGGACAGAGGCTGAGGCTGGGACTCCACCAGGACTCGGGGTCTCTCCTCAGAATGGGGGACAGGAAAGCCACTCACTTGGTCAGCGCAGAGCCGCCCACATGCTGCCCACATGGGTTCCAGGGCAAGGCCCAGGGATCTGTTCCACTGAGGCAGCCCCCAGCTGGGGACATCAGGCCCTGAGTGGGCAGAACCTGGCCTTGCAGGAGCCTCCCCCCTGCCCTGAGGCACTGGGAGCTGGGGAAGATGCAGACCACAGGGTAGGTGGGTGGAGCCCCCACCCTCAGCCTTGGAGGAGCAAGGCTTGCCCGGCCCTCAGCTGTCTCCCAGTTCAACCTGCCACCCGTTGCTTTGGGGAGGACCATTTCTTTCCTAACTGCAGCCGTCTCTCAGGGCCCTGTGGGCTGGGCCCTGACACAGATGTCACTGGCTTCAGAGCCTACTGTCCCCACATCACAGGCTCATGAGGAGGCCGAGTGACCCACCCAAGACCACTGGGCCCGTGAGAGCCAGAGAAACTGAGCAGGCCACCCCCAGAACCCACACCCCTGACCGCCATACCCACTGCCCACTGGGGTCCAGGTGCTGGGAGGCCCTGGGATGCCCCGAGGAGGGAGAGGGTTCTTGTGCCACCACACACAGGCAGCTGCTGGTTTTGCTGGGGACATTCATGAGGCCAGGCCGCCTGAGGCCGCTGTGCTCACCAGAGGCTGCAGGGTGCTGAAGAGAGGCCTTCCCCGGCTCCCAGTGCCTCAGGGCAGCGGGGAGGCTCTTGAAGGTCAGGTTCTGCCCACTTAGGGCCTGGTGTCCCTGAGGGCTGCCGCTTGGGGGCCAGGTTCTGCCCACTTAGGGCCTGGTGTCCCTGAGGGCTGCCGCTTGGTGTGTGAGGGCCTTCGCTGGGTCGAAACAAAGGCCTCGGGCGCGCAGGCATGCTGGCGTGTTCGGACCTGGCACAACTTTTTCCAATGATCTGTTTATGACAACGGCAGGCAAGAGCTTAGTGTGGAGACGCTGACTCAGCCTGAGCTAGGGCGGGGGCCAGGTGGGGCTGGAGAGAGGCAGAGGGACAGAGAGGGACAGAGGGACACAGAGAGAGGGAGGAACAGAGATGTGTGGAAAGACACACAGACAGGGGGCAGTACACACGCATACACACACAGCACCCACGCAGGCCTGCGCCCACCCACTGGCCTGCGTGGCCCAGGCCTGCAGGGCCTGGGGCCTGGGCCTGCCCTGAGTGTCCCTGCCCTGTCCTGAGCCCTCACTGCATTAACTCACCCCACTAGGACCCTGTGAGTGTGTACTGCTGTCACCTCCATTTAACAGGTGCAGGCATAGGCGCGGGGGTGTGAGGCAGCCTCTCAGCTATCCCTGGGCAGAGCCCAGATCAGGCCCTGGTGGTCCAGGCCAAGGGGCCCTGGCAGGCTGAGGCTCTGGGCTTCTGATCCTTCAACTGCACAACTAGGGATTTGGGCCTGGTGGGAGCATGGCGGTGTCTCTGCCCCTCCCACTGTCCCTGTCCCCGTCCACCCTGCCTCACCCGAAAACTCCCCAGCCTGGGCCCTGTGTGTGTTGAGGATGCAGATTTGAGACCAGCACGGGCAGGGAGTTGTACCCCCTGTGACCAAGCCCAGGCTGGGACCAAGGGGCCAGGCTGGGGGATGTGCAGCCACAAGGGGACATGCTGGACCCTGCTCTGGGCTCCTGGCTGTCTCTTCCCAGCTCCTGTGTTCAACAGCCTCCTCAGAACTCCATCTAGATCGAGGCCTCAAAATCTGGACATGGGCACTGCACCAGATGGGCTGGGGGACACCAGGAGGTGCCAGGCTGGCCCAGGAATGTCTCCTCGTCTGCCTGGGGCTCAGTCTTTCTGCCTCTAAACTGGGTACGTTGTGGAGTTCAGTGCTTCCCCATCCAATTCTAGGCTTGGGAAGAGCCTGGGGACCAGGGGAGCCCCCTAGTCAACCAGTGTCCCCCTGTCCAGACCTCAGGCCTGGTGTTGACTCAGAGACCCCCAACTCACCTCACATCCACCCCCCACCTCAGCCTCTATAGCCCTGTTCTGGCCTATTCGTTGTAAAGCTCCATCTGACAAAAGCTCCCCTGCTAAAAAGATTCGAAAGAGAACTTGTGACCGGGCGTCACTCCATGTTGTTATATATGGGGAAACCGAGGCCCAGGGGGTGAAGGTCTTGGCCAGGGTTACACAGCATGAGCCCCAATTCCAAGCTGGTCCCAGGTGGTGGAGGCAGGGCAAGGCTGGGCACTGCCCTGGTGCCAGGCTTGAGTGCTCACCTCTTTCCCGCCATCCCTGGGTACTGTAAACCATCCATGGCTAAGGCGACTCCTTTGACTTGGTGTCCTCCCCCCTCTCGGTGACAGCCCCCGCCAGTCGCTCCAGCCCATACTGGGATTCCTTCTGGACTCCTTTCTCCCTAAATCCCCTCCACCAATCCACTTGCTAATCTCATTGGCTCTGTCTTCAGACCCTGTTCCAAACCCGGCCACGTCTCACCTCCTCCTCCTGGCTGGGCACCAGTGTTTCTTTCTTACCCAGACCCTTGCAATGGCCTCCCAGTGGGCTGGCCAGAGGGTCCTTTTGCATGTAAGTCAGAACAACACCCTCCAGGGGCTTCCCGTTTTCTTAGAATAAAGTCTAAGACACAGTGCCACAGTGCAAGGGTGACCCAGTGCAGCCCCTGAGGGCTGTGTCTCGCTTCATCTCCTCTGATCTCTGTTAGGACAAACCACATATGTTCAACATGTTTCTACCTCAGGGCTTTAGCACTGCTGTTCCTTCTGCCTGGAACACTGTTCCCTATACCTCTTTCATCATTCAGGACTTGCTTTTAGTGCTCTTTCCTGAGAGGAGCCCGCACTGGCCACGCTGCACCCTAGTCCCTCCAGCCACCTTCCCCTCTATGGTTCTGACCACCATCCTCTACTTCCACTGTCTGTGAACCCCTTCCAGCCTCTCTGCCCCCAAGCTGTGGTGCGTTGATCTGGCCCTGCCGTGTGCAGTTAATTTTAGAACATTTTCATCACCCTTAAAAGATACCCTTCACCTTTTAGTTATCACTTTGAATCCCCTCAGCCCCTGGCAGCACTCGTCTGCTCTCTGTCTCTACAGCTCTGTCTCTCCTGGACACGTCATATACATGGTCTCGTACCGTATGTGGCCTTTGGTGTCTGGCTTCTTTCACCGAGCCTCATGTTTTTGAGTTTTATCCGCATTGTAGAATGTATCGATACTTCATTCCTTTTTTAAAAGGCTGAATAATGTTCTGTTGTGTGGATAGACCACATTTTCTTTACCCATTCATCCACTGACAGACATTTGGGTTGCTTCTACTCTGGGTTGTGACAACACTGTTACAGACATTTGTGTGCAAGTTTTTGTGTGGATGTATGTTTTCATTTCTCCCAGGTATATGCCTGGGAGTGGAATTCTGGGTCAATGGGGACCTTGTGTTTAAGGTTTCAAGGATCTGCCAGAGTTTTCCAAAGAGGCTGCACCATTTCACACTCTCACCAGCAGTAGATGAGGGTTCCGATTTGTCCGTATCCTGGTCAACACTTGTTATGGTCAGTCTTTTTTATTTTAGCCATCATAGTGAATGTGAAGGGACATCTCGTTGTGGCTTTGATTTGCAATTCCTGGACGGCTAGGGATGTGGAGCGTATTTTCATTATGTATTGGCCATTTTCAGGCCTTCTTGGGAGAAATATCTTTTAGATCCTTTGACCATTTTTTTTTTAGCTTTTAGTTTAAGTTTTTTAATTAATACATCGTATTGTACATGTGTATGGGCTACATGTGATATTTGCATACATGCATACAATATGTGATGATCAAGTCAGGGTATTTGGGGTGTCTATTACCTAGGGTATTTATCACTTATATGTGTTGCAGACACTTCACATCCTTTCTTTTAGCTATTTTGAAATATACAATACATTGATGCTAACTACAGTCACCCCATTGTGCTATCAAACACAAGAACGTATGCCTTGTATCTATCTGTGTGTTTGTACCTATTCACCAACCTTTCTTTGTGTCCTACCCCTTCCCAACACACACACCCTTCCCAGTCTCTGGGAACCAAAATTCTACTCTCTACCTCTCTACTTGTTAGCTCCCATGTGAGTGAGAAAATGGGATATTTGTCTTTCTGCGTCTAGCTCGTTTCACTGAACATAATGAGCTCCGGTTCCATCATGTTGCCGCAAATGACAGGATTTCATTCTTTTTTAGGGCTAAATAATATTCCATTGTATATGTGAACCACATTTTCTTTATCCATTTGTCTATTGATCTCTGCCCATTTGTAATGGAGTTGTTAACCTTTCAATTACTGGGTTGTAGGAAATGTTGTATTTTTTTTTTTTAAGAGGGGCAAGTACAGGTTGACAGAGAGGAAGGTCGAATTGAACTGTGTTGGCCACAATGTAGACACATGCCCAGAGGTTCACACTGTCGCTCAGGGGACCACATTCACGGGTAAGCCCACGTGTACGCCAGGTGCACACGTGTCACACGGGATGCCCAAACATGAGTTCACCCATGAAGATCCCATGTGCGTTGTGTGTCACCCGTGTAGGCATGAAGCTCAGGTCAGTCTCCCCAGAACCATGTGTGTGCCCTTCTGGCCACACTGGAACAATTAGCCTCATTCTGCAGGTGAGGAAACAGGGTCACAGAAAGGCCCCTTGACTGGTCTAAGATCACCCAACCGGCCCAGTTTTAGGGTCTGAACTTGAACTCAAGGTGTCAGACTTGAGCCTGCCCGCTTGCTTCCAGAAGGCCTCTGGGACTTTATGTGGCCCCCCAGCCTTTGCTCTCACCTCAGTCACTTCCGACTCCCGGTCCCGGCTCCCCCATTTCCTGAGCTGCTGTGTGACCATGGGCACCATGCTGTCCCTCTCCCGGCCCCTGGGCCTCAGGATCCTTGCTGGGGATGAAGAAGTGCACTGGATGGTCTGTGAAGCCCTTCCCAGCACTGAGGCTCCAGATTCCCAGCTCTCCTCCCAAGTGAGAACCAAGGTTGTTCCCCTCTGCCTCCCCTATGCAGCTGATTGAGGAGCTCAGGTATGGCTTTTGATGACTTTCTAAAATCTAGGAAGCGGCAGGTAGCTTGAGGGGGTGGTGAGGGAGCGGCACCGGGGGGTGTGGAGAGGGCAGGCTCAGCCCCCAGCTCTGCCCTGAGGAGCAGAGGGAGAAGCTGTGTTCCGCCCAAGCCCTGAAATTTGTTCTTTCTAAAAGCTGCTCACAAATGCCTGCCAGAGTCCCCAGCATCCCCTCCCACAGGGAGGGGAAGACCAGTGGACGAGTTCCAGCTCTGCCCTGGGCATGCCACTTTCCCTGGGCATTGGGTCTGGCTGGCATCTCAGGGGCAGGGCAGGGGGCTGCGTCTTCTCCCTCCGAGCCTGCCCTCTTCCCGGCCAGAGCCTGGCACCCAGTGGGCTTAGTGAGGACTCGAGTGAATAACTTATAGGAAAGAGAGCAGAGGCCAGTTGGTCCCTGAGTGACTCAGGCAAACCTCTGCCCCAGTGACCTCAGTTTACCCACATGGTAGTGATCTCTGAAGACTCTGCTGCTGATATTCTGGATTTATCCAGAACATTTGTAGAAGGAACAGTGGAGCCAGGATGACTGAGCCACCCCGGGAAGAGGCTGTTTCTAGCCCACTCTGGACAGAGCACAGAGAGACGCTTGGGCATGTTCTGTCCTGTCCTACACTGTGTCCAGTGGGTCTCCAGCGGGCCCTTGACTGCTTGACATCTTGGTTGTGATGAGCACAATGTCCATTGGTCCTGCTTGCTCTCAGAGCTAGCCCCTGGGGCTATGGGGCAGGGTGAGGATTGCTAGACTCCCTTGTGGCAAATGGGAAGGTAGGCTCAGAGAGGGCTGTGATTTGCCTGGAGCCACACAGCAAGTGTGAGTCCAGTGCTCTCACCTTCTCCTCCCTGAGGCTCCCAGTGCCTCCCTCTCTGCCCTTCCCATGCCTCAGGCGGAAGCCCTGCTGGGCTAAGGTGTGGCCTTCCCCTGCTAAGACGCCAGAGACAGGCTGTGATAGAAATGGGGCCCCCCCGCAGCAGGCTGGTGCCCTCAGGACCATTAGGACCCAGAAGCCTACCCTGGGGTTCTCAAGGTGGTCAGGCCTCTGGGGACACCCTGCTGGATGCTGCTGCTGGCTCCCGTGTCCCCAGGGTGGGCTCTGGGTCCTGAGAGGGGCCCCCAGGCCCCCTGAGATCCCCAGGACAGCTGCTGGTCCCAAACAGACCATCCGTGCTGTTTTCATCCAACTCCTCCCTCTCTTTTTTTTTTGGAGTCTCACTCCGTCGCCCAGACTGGAGTGCAGTGGCCGCTCCCGGCCACCACAGCCTCAACCTGCTGGGCTCCGGCGATCCTTCCGTCTCAGCTTTCTGAGTAGCTGGAACTACAGGCACATGCTACCATGCCTGACTAATTTTTTTATTTATCGTAGAGATGAGGTCTCGCCAAGTTGCCCAGACAGGTCTCGAACCCGCGGGCTCAGGCAATCCACTCAACTCAGCCTCCCAAAGGCGCGGGATTACAGGCTGAGTCACCGAGCCCGGCTTCCTCCCTCTCTTAACTAGACATATCTGGAGCGGCTGCAAAGCTCAGATCACTGCCACCACTGCCACCTGCCTGCAAGTCACTTACAGACTTGGAGGCTCGGTTTTCCCATCTGTGAAATGAGTCTCATCAGAATGATCTGTTTTATGGAGATAACATAAGGCGATGCAGGGAACATGCCCAGCCCTGTTCGTATGTGGGATTCAGAAAACAGCGTTGGGTGGGGGGAACACAGCAGAATCGGACATGGACCCTGCCCAGAACCCCTGCAGCCTGAGGGGCACCTGGTGAGAACCCAGGGAAGAGTGTGCCCGCCACAATGGGCATTCCTGGAGCACGGCATCCCAGCTGGGACCAGAGCTGGCGTCCACCAAGGCAGGCGGCAGGAAGCAGGATCGTTACTGGTTGCTGGAGCTGGCGCCACCTGCCCCACTGGGCTGCAGGGGGTGGCGGGTGAGGATTGGTTTCTGGGGGCGGCCTTGGGTGCCAGGCCCAGGCACTGAAAGTCATCTTAGAGGCCCTGGGAGCCATCGGCGGCTGCAGAACAAGGCCCACGGGGACTAGGCTATCTGCACCTGTGCAAAGGATCAGCTTCTTCTAATCTGAGCACTCACTGAATGGAGTGCTTAGAGGGAGCCCGGCAGTGGCCAGACGCCCAGTCAGGGGCCCTGGATTGGGGAGGGAGGCAGCTGGGGGAGCCTGGAGCTGGTCTTCCCCTCCACATCTGGCACACCGTGACCTGGGGCGAGTTACAAAGCCCTCCGAGCGGGCATCCAGTGCTGTGGAATGGGGCACGTGCCCTCCCTCGGGGGCCGCTGTAAGAACCAAGCGAGATGATGCAGGTAGGGGTGCATAGGAGCCCTGCGGCCCACAGTGGCCACGCTTACTGGACCTCTCGTCATTCCTGTCGATGCTCTGAAAACTACAGCTTCTTCCGTAGTTCACCGTTCACCTCCCCCTTGTCTTCATGGCGAGAGACCAGAGGGTTTGGCTCATTAAAACCAAATAAAAAAGGAATTAGCGGGAGTGGCAGGCGATGAGTAACCGATGAGTAACTGAGTCTGAGCCTGAGGTGGGCACAGCCAGGTGAGCCCAGACGCTGGCAGGGAGCATGGAGGGGAGGCTTCTGGGAACCAACAGAGCGCAGACTTAGCCTGGGCACCTGCTGGCCTACCTGGGACAGCAGGACATTGGCACCCCTGATACCCTGGAGCCTCTCTACTGGACAGGAAGAGGAGGTCACTGGCTGCAGTTCCAGGGCCTCTGAGGGGACACCCACATCCATCCTTAAACTCCACTGGCCAGACCTCCTGACGCAACTGCACGATATTTGGGGTTTCCTAGACTCCTCTGTCAGAGCCTGCCCTGTGTTGCATGCCCTCTCCAAGGCCAGCTTGGCCTCTCCAGTGCTCCCCACTCAGCATTTACCTGCTGCCTGCCCTGCTCCCCAGGTCCACAGACAGCCCACATGGCATCTAACTTGGGGGGCACATACCCTCCTCCTGCCCAAGGTCATCTGGCCTCAAAGGGGCCAAGCCGGGGACAGAATGGCTTCCAAGGCCCTCCCCCCACCGCCCCACCAGGCCCTCAGCCCTCCCCGCAATCCTTCCGGGCTTTAAATCCACTCCCTGGGTTCAAATCCTGCTTCAGCCACTAACACCCAGTTGCATACCCTCTCTGTGCCTCAGTCTTCTCATCTGTGAAATGGGAATAATGATTAGACCTGCCTCGTTCCTTTGTTGCAAGCTAAATGAGAACGTGTGTGAAGAGCTGGAAGTGTGCCCGCGCACAGGGAGAGCTATGTGAGTGTCAGCTGTGATGTGACAGGCGGGCGCTGCTGCTGACCTGCTTCTGAACAGTCCAGAACCCCCACCCCATGTAGCCAGAGTGAGCTCTCCAACGTCCACACCCCACCACACCTGGTGTAGTCCCTCAGGACGCGCCGCTGGCTTTGCGAGACACACCGGCCCCACAGTCCAGCCTCTCCACCGCTGCGCTCTTCCACCCGTGCTCTCAGCCTTGCCATGCGGCTCCATACCTTGGCTCCTCTGTCCCTGCCAGGCCCACGCTGGGAGTGTGCACCCGTCACAACTGCCACATACACACACACTGTGGACATATCATTCACACACACACACGTCATGCACACGCCCACCATGTATACACACACTGTGTACACACCATACACACACCCACCACATACCCTGTATACATACCATACACACACACACATCATACATACACCCACCATGTATACGCATTCTGTGTACACACCATACTCACACACACCACATACATACACACTGTGTACACACCATACATGCACACACATGCACATGCCAACCACACACACTCCACATACACGCACACCATGTACACACTATACACACACATCAGGCACACACCCACCATGTACACACATACCATGTACACACCATACACACACATACATCATGTACACACCCACGGCATACACACCATACAGGCACACACACCATACACACACCCAGCACATACACATACACCATGTACACACCCATGGCATACACATCATACAGGCACACGCACTATACACACACCTAGCACATACACATACACCATGTACACACCATACACACACATCATGCACATGCCCACCACATACACACACACCATGGGCACATACACACGTTATGTACATATATACCATATACGCACATACCATATGTACACATTATGTATACACACAACACTCACACACATGTACATACACTGCACACACACACAGCACATGTGCATACCACACATACCATGTACACACATGCTATATACATACATCACATACACACCGCACCATGTACATAGCACAGACACACCACATATATACAACCACACCATGTATACACCACATACAAACACACCATGTACACACCATACATGTACACACCATGTTCTCACACCATGTACATACACATCACATAAATACATCCTGCACACACACCATAAATACATACACATACATACTACACACCTACTACAAACACATCATACACCCACCAGATACATACCACACTCAAACACACTCACCATACATACCACACATGCCACGTACACACACATCCCATACACACACCCCACGCACATACACAGATACCACACACATTCACACACACACGCACACTCACAGGGAGTCAGTTCATACTCCTTGTTAAGACTACTTAAGATGTCCTCTCCTCCAGGAAGCTATCCTTGACTACTCCACAGAGGCAAGCCAGGGAATCCTTGGAGGTCCCATGACCCCAGTGCCCCTTCTTGTGGAACCCCTTACTGGAACCCTCTACTTCATTTACTGCTCCCTCCTCTCCCCACCATGAGCTTTCAAGTGTCCTTGTCGCAGGCCCCATTGGGCTTGGGCAGTGCGGAGAGAGTGTGAGTTCCATAGCCCACTTCTTCCCTGAGGGGCTTCCCTTCAGATCAGATCACCTTGACCTCACTGAGACCCAGGGAGATGCTTCCCATGCTCTCCCTGGCCCTGGCCCCGGCCCCAGCAGTGTGTGGTGGGAAGGGCCAGAGGAGGGAAGGTTGGGCCGGCGGGCACGGCCATGGGCAGGCCCTGGCGGACGGTCTGGAGCTCGGAGGAGGCCGCTCTCTGCAGGCTCGGGTCTTGCTGAGGAGGCGGGAAGGCTGCACAGCACCTTCCTCTCAGTCCTTCTCAGAGGGTGAAGTTCCCGGGAAGCAGTGGCCCCTCGGGGATGGTGGATGACCCAGCAGGGTCTCCTTGGCCCTGGACCCCTAAGACAGGTGGGCCTCACCTCAGTCCTCACCCCAGGGAAAGAGAGGCCCTGCTGTGGGTGAAGCCCCTTCAGGGAAAGAGGGACCCCACCTCGGTAAGCCCCACAGCTGATTGTGGGCAAAGAGGGGGTCCCAGTGTGCACACCCAGCCCCTAGCACAAGGCCAGGCATGCAGCTGGTACTCAATGGCTGTTTGTGGAACGGGCCTGACTTGACTGTTGGCCCTCTTAGTCTGCAGGCTGCTGCCCCACCCCAATACCAGGGACAGGAGCTGGGCCACTTAGGGCCATGCCAGTGTTCACGGGGTGCTGGGCCAGGACAAGAGTGGCTAGTGGGTGTCCGACTGCTCACCCTGGCATGAACGCCAGCCCTGCTCTATCTGTTGCGATCCAGGCTGTGAGGATCCTTCTCACTGGGCCTGCTCGGTGCCCACACAATGTCAGGTACTGGGGACACAGAGACAGCACAAGCCCTGCTGGGGGCAAGGTGAGAGGGACCCAAGAGTCCAGGGCCAAGGTGGAAGGATGCACAGGCCCTGGCCTGAAACTGTGGGAAACAAAGACGAAATGAGAGCTGGACCTGCCCATCCAAGGGGTCTTTGGACCCGTATGGAATTCCACCTATAGGGCTAACCAGGCAGAGAGCATCAAGACCTGGGTCAGACCTGGGACTGAGGGGGTCAGGCAGCAAGGGGTCCCTTCTGCCTGGGAGTCTGGGAAGGCTGCCTGGAGGAGAAGGCATTGGACCTGGGCCTTGGGAACTTGGACGTGAAGATAGAAGGAATTCCACGCAAAGGCCACATAACCCCCAGCGAGTGTGAACAGCACCCAGAAGGACTGAATCATTATTCTGGACAGAAGATGGGGAAGGAGGGCTGGGGAAGCCATCCGTCCCCTCCTCCAGCAGCTCAATTGTGGACTTGGCTCTACCAGCAGAGGGGAGCCAGTGAAGGTGCCAGCAGGAGGGCCCTGCTCAGACTGCACTTGCAGTGACCTGGTGGGTGGCTGGGAGGCTGAGAGGGCAGGGAGGACTGGTGCCCAAGTCCTGGCCGTTCGGGGCCCCCTGAGCCAGGCATGGTGTTAGGAGGAGAGGGGAGACTCGGGAGGCTAGGGTCCAGAGATGGAGTGAGGGTGGGTGGATCGAGAGAGAGAGGCAGCCACCAAGAGCCAGTGGGTTTCTGAACTGTGTGATGCCCGCCTGGGTTCCTGGCTGGGGGGCGGGGGGCAGGTGCCGCCATGCTCCCTCGGGACCCTGGCTTCCGTCCTCCATGCACATAATCCCCACAGGGAACAGCAGCTGACCGAGGGGAGGGGGCAGAGGCAGACCCCCTCGCCTCCTCTACAGAGCCTCACTGCTCACTCCCAGGGCTGGAAAAACTGGACCTCTCCTGCCCAGACTCTTGGGAGCAGGGAGAGAAGCAGACCACAGTGCTATGTGCTGATGGAGGGTCACAGCGTGCACTGAGTGTCTGCTTCTACCCAGCCTGCCCTCAACACTACCCTGCAATTGGGTTCCATCGGCCCCACCTGGGGGGGGTCAGAAGCTCAGAGGGGACAAGTCACCAGTCCAGGGTCACACAGCCGGCTGGCAGCCCCTGGACCAAGGCCGTGTATACCATCCCCTGAGCCCACCTGGCTCAGAGCTGTGATCCTCACTGTCCACACCCATGTCCCCCTGCAGGGAGCCGTGAGGCCGCCTTCACGTATGCCATCACCGCAGCAGGCGTGGCCCACGCCGTCACCGCCGCCTGCAGCCAGGGCAACCTGAGCAACTGCGGCTGCGACCGCGAGAAGCAGGGCTACTACAACCAGGCCGAGGGCTGGAAGTGGGGCGGCTGCTCCGCCGACGTGCGCTACGGCATCGACTTCTCTCGGCGCTTCGTGGACGCCCGTGAGATCAAGAAGAACGCCCGGCGCCTCATGAACCTGCACAACAACGAGGCCGGCAGGAAGGTAGGGCCGTGGCGGGTGTGCCCCGGGGTCTGTGGGCCCCAGATGCCTCCACTGGCTCAGGCAGTTGATTCCCGAGTCCCCACGGGTGTTTGGAGGGTGAGCCGGGCCTGGCCGGGTCCTCCATGTACATCACTCTGGACCTCCCAGCAGCTGCTGTTCCCACTCCTGAGGTGTGAATACTGAGGCTCTGAGTTAGTGAGATGATGTGCCCATGCCCCCAGTTGGCAGGTGGCAGGGCTGAGACAGGGGCCCCATATCCACGCAAGGTGTGAGCTGGGCCTGGCTGGGGACCTGGGGTGGGGACACCCTGCCCTTGGTGGCCCTGCTCCAGAGGCCAGGCCAGTACACCAGGAAAGACTTCCTGGAGGAGGCGGCCCTTGGCTTAGCGAGCCCTGAGAGACACAGCAAGGGGATGCTCTCAGAAGACAGGGGCAGCCTGAGTGGGGGGTAGGGGGGTTCTGGGGGAAAGTCGGCTTCCCCCACGGGGTGGGATGGAGGAAATGCAGGCAGGGACACCTGGAGAAGAAGTCAGGGCGAGCCTGGCCCCGCCCACTGGAGATGAGGCCCCAGATACTGTACTGGGAGGAGCAGCCGACCCGGCGGCAAGATGGCCCGAGATAGGGCGGCCAGCCAGGTGGAACGCCTTGCCGGGTCTGGCTCCACAGCTCCGGGGGGCTGCACCAGGGCAGCAGGGCCTGAGGGGCTCCTCAGACACAGGACAGATGTGCCTTTCCAGGCAAAGAGGAGGTAATAATTCCTCTGCCCCAGGGACCATAGCTGAGGCCACCCGGTCATGCATTCATTTAACAAATGCACCCTGCCCCTTCTCTGTGCCAGGTGCTAGTCTGGGCACCAAGGGCAGAGAGGAGGTAGAAATGGTGCTGGGTCCACAGTAAGGCTATGGTGCTGGGTCCACAGGAAGGTAAAGAGGCCACACTCAGGACAGTGAGAGCTCTGGAGCCTGGGGAAGGGGGTAGAAGCTTCCTGAAAAGGGTGACGTCAGAGTGAAGCCTTGAAGGACATGCCAGAGCTGAGAAGATCAGAGGCAAGAGGAGTTGGCCCTCTTGCCAACTGCATGGGGTTCAGGGGACTGCATGGGGTTCAGGCTGCTGGGGGCACAAAGGAGGGGGTCGAGAGGGGGCCTGAGAAGCAAACAAGCACGGGCACAGACCAGATCCTGAACACCGAGACAGGAGTTTGACTTTCCTTTAGATGTGGAGGTTGTCATGAAGCAGGTGGCTATTAAGTTATTGGTGAAGGATGGATGGATGGATGGATGAGTGGATGGGTGGGTGCGTGGTGGGTGGATGGATGAATGGGAGAGTGAACAGATGGGTAGATGAGTTGGATGGATGGGTGGGTGAATGGGAGAGTGGGTAGATGAGTGGAATGAGTGGGTGGATGGGTCAGTGTATGAGTGGATTGATGGGTGAAGGAATGAGTGACACAGCCTTTGCCTCCAAGGAGCTCACAGACGACATGTGAACATCCGTCTCCAGGTATAGGCAGACCGTAGTCCATGCCATGCTGGAGCCCTGTGAACCTTGGGAGGGCAGAGTAGGTTTGGGTTATTTACCTGGAGGACCTCCTGGAGGAGGAGGAGGCTGAGCCCTCATCAGAACCACCACCACCCTTCAGCCTCTGCAGCAGCTTAGTTTCTGAGTAGGGACATTCCTGTACCCTTGGGAGGAAGCTCTCACTGTCCCCGTTTTACAGATGGACAGTGGGGCTGACTGAGCAGTAAGCCTGGCTGAGTGGCCCCAGAGGCCTGAGCTGTGGTCACTGCTTTTGGGAAGGATGCTCCAGGCAGAGACACAGCACAGACAGAGGCGTGGAGGCTCAGGCCGAGGCCTGTGAGGGCCAGACCGGATTTTGGCCTCTGGGCCATAGGTGCTATTGCAGGCCCATGGGGCAGAGTGACTCTGACCAACTCAGGGGCCATGGTCGTATCTGATTCAACTCTGGGGTCCCTCGTGAACCCAAGGATGACCTGCTGTGGGACTGGGAGGTGTTTGGTGCCTCACAGGTGATAAAAAGGCATAAAGGAAATGGAGGCAGGCAGGGGTGGCCTCCAGGATAGACAGGAGGCAGGAGAACAAGGAGGCTGCTGATGGGGCCCCCGGTGGGGAAGACAGAAGCCAAAGAGGAGGGAGAAGGCCAGGTGGGGTGTCTCATACCTGTAGTCACAGCACTTTGGGAGGCTGAAGTGAGAGGCTCGCTGGAGACCAGGAGTTTGAGACCAGGCTGGGCAACACATTTTTCAGTTTCTACTGAAAGTTTAAAAATTAGCCAGGTGTGGTAGCATGCCTATAATCCCAGCTACTTGAAAGGCTGAGACAGGTGGATCACCTGAGGCCAGATGGTCGAGGCTGCAGTGAGCCACGATCATGCCACTGCACTCCAGCCTGGGTGACAGAGCAAGACCCTGCCTCAACAAAACAAAACAAAACAAAACATACAGACAGGCTTCCATCTATCCACGCACACACCCAGCTGCCTGACCAGGGTTGGGAATGCGGTAAAGCTGTGAACTGAGATGGGACACAGGCCGTGGGGAAGCAGGTCGGCAGGACCAGGACTCCTCAAGGACAGAGCAGCTACAGGACAGGGCTCTGAGGTGGTCAGTGGCCGGAATTCTCATACCAGTGCCATCCCACTGTCCGCCAGGCCCTGGCTAAGCCTCAGGCTCCTCATCTGCGCAATGGGTGCAATGCACTTTGCTGCCCTCCCCGCACTCTTTAACAGCCCCTGTCCTGTGCAGCTGTGGGGCACATGAATAGCCTGAGCCCTTGGAAAAGGGTAGTGGCTTCATAATGGCCCTTGGGGTGCAGTCCTCCTCTCAGTAGCTTAGTGCTCATCATGGCAGTGGGGGTGAGCATGGGGCGGGGCTCCCCCAAAGTTTCCATAAGAACCGAGTCCGGACCTTCACAGGTCACCCAGTGCTGGGACCCTGGTCCCCTCCCTCAGCATCAGGCCTGTCCCACCCTCCTGCTTCCTGGGGACCACATTGTTCTGCAGGTCAGGTGGAAAGCAAAAGCTGACTGCTGCCACAGTTAAGTGCCACTGATGCAGGGAGGGGTCGTAAAGCAACAGACATTTATTCTCTCACAGTTCTGGAGCCGAAAGTCCAAAATCCAGGTGTCGGCCTGGTCACACTCTAGAGGCTCCAGGGGAAGATCCTGCCTGCTTCTTCCCGCTTCTGGTGGCTCCTGGCATTCCTTGGGTCATGGCCACATCACTCCAGCCTCTGCCTGTCTTCCTCCTTGAACTTCTACTTTCCTTCTGACTCTTCCAAGGACACTCTCATTGGATTTAGGGCCTGTCTGGTGACTCCAGGATTTTCTCACCTCCATCCTTTCCTTAATCACATCTGTAAAGACCCACTACCAAATAAGATCACTTTTGAGGTTCCAAGTGGACATGAATTTGGGGCATTTCTATTCAACCCACTCCGGTTGGCATGGGGCCCAGGGTGGTGTCCCTGGTGGGTGAGGGTGAGATAGGCTGAGCTTAGAGGTCTGCCCATTACCTGTCTCCATTAGATGGAGGCCCAGAAACCCCTCCTCAAGCCCCTTCACAGGCGGGGGTGACCTTTAATGAGCAGCCATGTGGTGTCTGTGCAGAAAGAACCCTCAAAGCCCCCCCTGTGGCTATGCAGGTGTGAGAGACCAGTGCCCAGCTGGCAGCTCTGACCTTGGTGTGCGGTCTCCCCTGACATACAGGGCAGGTTAGTGGGATGGACAGAGGCTATGCCTGGGTTGGGAGAAGCTACAGTGTCTTCCCTCTACACTAACCCAGTGAAGGCAGTGGGGAGGACCTGGGAACCATTGTCAGGACAGCTCTGGGTTCCTTTCTTGGTGTTGTGAGGTTGGAAGCCATTGCTGGGGACAGGAACTCTGCTAGCTGGCCACAGCCCTTCCCTGACCACCCAGTCCTGCTGGGTGAGCATATCATTCCCACTGTCAGATGGAAACCTGGGGTCCTAGGGGGGTGACTCGTCTATCATCCAGAGCTGAGATGCCACCCCTGGGCCAGTGGGACCACCCAGGTGTGCTCTTTCCATCCCGTCCGGTGGCTGATAAATCGCTGGGCTTGAGGACCACTTTCAGTCCTCACCATGAGCCAGAAGGTGAAGCACAAGCAGACCATGTCCCCAAGGGGGTCACATGCCAGGCCTGCTGCTTGGGGTCGGGAAATGGGCAGGCACGCAAGATGCCGTGGAAGAGGGCGAGCGGGCACCTCCCCCTGGCCTGAGGCTTGGAAATGCCTGCACCAGTGACGGTAGGTGAGTTGTCTTCTGTCAGCATCAGGCCAGAGCACCTGCCAGGCTCCTGGGCTGACCAACATCCCCTGGAAGGAGTTTGGTTCACCAACTCCAAGACTTCCTTCCCACCTGGCTGTAACTGAGCCCTCTTTCCAGAACACAGGCCACACCCCTTATTCTGGAAAGAATGCCAAATTGGCCCTTTCCGGGAACACCCCAGTGGGGAAGAACCACAGCCTGGAGGAGTGGCCCCTGCCTCAGCCCTGCAGCTCCTTTGGCAGAAGAGGCTCACTCCGCACCCTACCAGGGGTCTCCTGGGGCAGGAGGAACGATCTCAGGGCCCTGAGGTTCCGGCTGCCACTGGCGCCACTGTCGCCGAAGAAGGAAACGGCACATTCTTGAATCCTGTGATCACTTCCCGGGAGAGGCTCTGGCCCAGGGGACCCAGCCAAGCGAAGATGCGGCCCCTTGCTCTGCAGACAGCTGCCCAATCTGCTTCATCAGCCAACGGTCACCAGCCTGGCCATGCAGGGTCTGAACGTTCCCCAGGCGGGCAGGAGGGTGCAGGCTAGGCTGCCTGGCCTTGATGAAGACTGGGAGATAGGGGCCAAGGGGGGGAGGAGGGAAGGGACGCAGAGCATGGTGGGGTGGCTGCCGCCTGACAAGCCACAGTGGGGACACCAGAGAACCGCCTGTTCTGCACACCCTCTATCCTGGATGTGCCTATGAGGTCTCTGACCATCAAGACACATCTGAGGGAGTCAGCAGCCTGGGGTGGAGTGAATCGCCCCTGACGGGCCGCCACCCCTGGGGCCACCATCTGGTCAGCTTCTGGGGTGGCACCTGGCCGGGGGCATGCTCAGCAAGCAGTGTGGTCAGGGCAGGGGAGGCTTCCAGGCTTGAAGAGCAGGTGCTAGTGGAAGGAGTGGCTTTGGTGGGGAGGGGACGGGTCCAAGCAAAGATGAACAGGGGTGAGGGTGATTGACAGGATTGAGGAGGGGCCAGAGGCAGGGAGAGGGTCCCAGACATGCTTTCCAGGGGTCACCCAGACACTCAGTCCAGATTTTGGTCCATGTTCTCAACACTGATACCCCTCAGCTCAGCCACCAAGCCCTGCAATTCCAGTTCTCAATATTCCCCAAACCTGTCCCGACTTCTTGCTCAGAACACCTGGGCTCCTCCCACCTTCACTCATCCTGTGTCAGGCCTCAGCTCCCCCCTCCTCCTCCCCAGTCTCTTCGGTCTTTGTCCCAGGACACTGTTGCACAGAGCAGAGAACACCCCCAGCTTCAGGCTGCCAGCCTCGGGCCCACCCAGCACCCACCTGATGCATACTGGGCCCCGTTTTTCCCTTTAGGCTGAATGGTCTCCAGACCCTTGCTCATGCTGAGTCCTTTCTGGAACACCCTTCTCTTTGTCAAAAGCGCTCCTGCTCATCCATGAATACACAGTGTAGGCACTACCTCCTCCAGGAAGCCCTCTCCTCCCTCAGTGCCATCACCCCAGCAGACCAGGCTCTCATGGGCTCCTGCAGCCCCCGTACTGCATGTCCTTTTCCTTCTCTGTGTCCCGCGCTGGACTGTGATCCCCAGAAGTCCTCTCCAGTGTCCGGGGTCTCATGCTGCCGGGCCAGGGAAGGTGCTTGGGCAGTAGCCCTCTCTGTGCGATTGCTTCCCTCTCCCTCTTTTTCTTGCACTCCTTCATTCATCGGTTCACTGGGGAACTTCTCTGGGCCAGAGCGGGGGCTGACAGCAGGTGCCCCGCGACTGTGAGTTCTGGCCCGGGGGACAGAGGGTGGCCAAGCCCATGCAGCTCTGGGTTGCCGAAGTGGGCCGGCAGAGCCCCGACAGCTGACAAATGGCCCTTCTGCAGCCGTGGGGCGGCGGCTAATGATTCCCCATCTTTAATCAGGCCCCGCTGGCAGGGCCCTTTCGATCCAGGTAAATAAGTACCTGGGGTCAGGGCTGGCTCTGGGAATCGGCCTTCCGGGGCCACGGAGGGAGGCCCAAGGAAAACACACGGCTGCACCCATCGAGGGCCCTTGTGGGGCTGGGGAGAAAGAACAACAATGGGCAGGCTGGGCTGCCGGCTTCCCAGCACGCCTGGGCCTCGCTGACCCGGGCACCCGCCTCCCCTCGCCCACCCCTCAGACCTTGGACAAATGTGCCCCAAGCACCGTGGACACACCAGGCTGCCTCGAAGCAGCCATTTGTCAAGCACCAGGCCTGAGGGCGGGGAGGAGAGATGGGGTTGGGGACTTATTAAATACCCACCGTTAATGCACTTATTCTGTACCTACTGTTGCTGGACCCACCCCCTCCTGCTGCCCTGTGACACTTCCCCAAGTCTCAGTTTCCTCATCAGTGCGCCAGTGATGGTCTGGCAGCTCCTTGAAGGGTTGTGAGACTCTAACAAAATACATTCGATAGACGCGCACCAAGCTCTGCCAAGTCCCGAATATTCTCACCGGACCCTCACAACATTCGATGCGACAGGCATCTATTGTTAGCAGCCCCACCTTCACGGGTGAGGAGACTGAGGCTCAGAGAAGGGGAGGCACTTACCTGTGGTGGCCCAGTGGGAAGCAGAGGATGGAGGCAGGGTAGGGACCTGGAGGGCGCCCACCTCGGGCCACGCCATGCTGAGCAGCTGCTCTGTCACCCGCAGGTTCTAGAGGACCGGATGCAGCTGGAATGCAAGTGCCACGGCGTGTCAGGCTCGTGCACCACCAAGACCTGCTGGACCACGCTGCCCAAGTTCCGCGAGGTGGGCCACCTGCTTAAGGAGAAGTACAACGCAGCCGTGCAGGTGGAGGTGGTGCGGGCCAGCCGCCTGCGGCAGCCCACCTTCCTACGCATCAAGCAGCTGCGCAGCTACCAGAAACCCATGGAGACGGACCTGGTGTACATCGAGAAGTCGCCCAACTACTGCGAGGAGGACGCGGCCACGGGCAGCGTGGGCACGCAGGGCCGTCTGTGCAACCGCACCTCGCCCGGCGCGGACGGCTGTGATACCATGTGCTGTGGCCGCGGTTACAACACCCACCAGTACACCAAGGTGTGGCAGTGCAACTGCAAGTTCCATTGGTGCTGCTTCGTCAAGTGCAACACGTGCAGCGAGCGCACCGAGGTCTTCACCTGCAAGTGAGGCAGCCCCCGCGGGCACCCCGCCCACCAACGGTGTTTTGCACATCCTCACCTTGCCTTCCTTCTTGGGCGCTGCCGCTGTGGGCACAGGTGGGCGTAGAAAGCGGGAGCTTCAGGTGTGGAAGGGCACTGGCTGGGGCTGCACCCCTCTCCCCACCCCCCGGGGGCTCCCACCTGCCACCCCCTCTGTCACCTCCTGTGGCAGAGTCATGCCTGACCTGCCCAGAAGGCAAGGCCAGCGGTACTGGCGCTCCCAATGGGACCCAGCAAATTCCTTTTCTTTTCTCTGGGAAAGTGAATCTCCAGGACGAGCATGTATCCCAGAGAGCAAAGTGACCACAAGACTGAGGGTCCCCTGCCCCGCCTGGTGGCATGGACGCAGAAAGGCCATGTGGCCGGTCACGCAAGACTGTTTCCATGGCCGAGTCTGCCACTGGGCCCCGGGGCAGTGTGGATAGATGTTGACAAATTTTATTTATGTTTTCTTAGTATCAGAAGAGGATTCTCAGCACTAAAGCGTAGCCAGTCCTAACTCCCTACTCCGTGTCGGCCCCTCTCCTCGACACCCTCTCTGCTTCCTCTCCTGGCCTCGGCTCGACAGGCCCTCTGTCCCTGCAGATCCGATGCAGCCCGGGGTTGGTAGGGACTGCACTGGGCCCGTGGGTCCCAGAAGTGAGCTGGGCAGGGGCTCAGTGGGCCACATGGTCCTGCAGGTGCCTCAGAGGACAGCTACAGGCAGGGTCCCCTGGCCTGTCTTCCCATCTTTTGAAAATCATATCAAGCAAGTCAAAATGTCACCAACGTCAGGTTCCAGGAGTGCCTCATCCCTGCCCCAATCCTGTCACTCTTTTGGCCTGACACCTGCAGTTTACAGAGCCCCCTTCCACCCTGCAGCCAGCCTGACCCCCAGGACAACGCTGTGATGGGCCAGGCAGGCGGGCAGACAGAGGAGTGGTCAGGGATGTTTGCCCCATTTGACAGATGGGGGCACTGAGGCCCAGAATGGCACAAGGACTTACCAGAGACCCTGGGGCTGTGAGTGGAGGTTCCAGCCCTGGCTCCTGCCCAGCCTGAGGACACCCAGGATGGCGTGAAGCAAACACACTCTGGGGACACCCAGGATGGTGGGAAGTGGCCCCCCTCATGTCTTGAGAAACCTGGCTGCTCCCTCCCCCGCCACCTGCCCCTCTGGGGCCTGCGCCGCTCTTGATGCCTTTGTGGGTTCTCCTAGCCCTGTCCTGGTCCTCTCATCTTGACCCTGATGCTGAGAAAACTCAGATCCAGGGCTGGATGTGTCTTTTCTGGATGCGCCCACCCCTCCTTCTGAGTCACAGAGGGAAGCACTTGCCCAAGACCAGAGAGGATGGTCTGCAACCGGCTTCTGGTGTGCCCTCCACTGCCCACGACCCTGTGCCCCATTTAGGGTGGTTCTCAATAGAAGCCCACAGAAATGTGTTCTTGGGCAGCTGACGAGCCAGGTGGCCTGGACTTCAGTCTGGGGCAAGTGACCCCTGCCTGGGCCCTGGTCCTGGCTTCCAGCCCATGTGCCCCCAGCCATGCCTGGACGCTCTGAGCCTCTGGGCCACCGTGAATGCCTCACCCTCACCCCCACCCTAGCCCCACTCCTAATCCCCCCAGTTCCCACAGCACCCCCGAGTCCATAGGCCCGAGTCCATAGGCCCAAGGAATCTGGTTAACTTATATTGTTATATAGCGTCGAAATGTCTATAGTGTCTTTAAATTATTGTGACCTACACTGGGTACCGGAGGTGGGGGGGATGGCTGCGGCCACCATCCCCCGAGCCAGACTCCTCCTTCTGCTTGAACGGACCCTCGGGGCACCTGACGCCACCGAGCCACTCGCACTGTCCCTTGGCCGCCAGGCACCCCGCCGAGACCCTGTGGTCCCCTGAAGTCTGTCAGCAACGGGCCCTTTGCTTGGGTGAGAGAGGGGGCTCAGCGTGGCCTAGGTGGGGGTCTTGCTGCCCACTAGCCTTGTGCAGGGGCAATGGCGGCCGAGAAGCTGCATGTCCCTGAAGTGCTCCACTTCTGATGGCGTGTTGCTGGCCTCCCCAGGGCGGGAGCGCTGGCCCCAATAAAAGCTGGAATCAGAGAAGTGAGTGTGTGTGGAGTCACCACGCGACACCCCTGCCGTCCTTGCCCGCAGTGGTGGGGAGACACGTGCTGCCCGCTGAGACAGGCCCCTTTGGCCCTCACATGCTTCCAGTCCTTCTGACTCACAGCCCTCTCCCTGGACTCTCCTCGCCCCCTCACACCTGAGACCCTCGCCCAGAGCCCAGCCTGGAGCTCGAGTCATGCCTCCCTCCAGGCACCTTCTGCCGACCTCACCCAGCAGGGGCACGGGTAGGGCCTGGACACAGACCCTGAGGCCTCGCTGGGCAGCACTGGGCTCAGGCTGCAGGGACAGGAGGGCCATGGGCCTCGTGCCTGGGAGCCAACTCCTGAGGCTGCTCTTAGGAAAAGGGGGGCCGGCAGCCCTGGGCCTGGCCCCAGCTGCCTTGTGCTTCTGTTCTCCTTCTGATCTGAGGTGGGGTTGGCCTCAGGGTCCCTGTGGGTCTGTCCAGCTGTGTCTGGATCAAGATCCCAGTGGCTCTCCTTGCTCTCTCAGGACTGGGGAGGCATCTCAGGGCCCCTGGATGCTTGGTGGTGGTCCCTGGCTGGCCACCAGGCCTTGCTGCGTCTCCCCAGTGCCCAGCCCGCAACCTGCAGTGACCATGCACGTAGGGCCGTGAATGGCCTACCTGCTGAGGGCCGGAAGGCATGCGGCGGGGCCGGTTTGGCCACTGCCCGCTGTCCCCAACACACTGGCATCAGGAGGAACTGCTGATCAAACAGCCTCTGTCCTCAGTACATCCATTCTGGGTACCCACAGAAACTGACCCCAGACCAAGATCCAGCAGAGGTGCCTCCAAGTGGACTTCTCAAGGGGACGCTCCTCCTCCAGGGAGTGGAGGGGAGTGACGGACAAGAAAGAGCATGGACTTGGAGTCCAAGCCCTGTCCCTTCTTGACCTGTGGGCAGCTTCTGGGGATGAGCCCGTCTGGTGGATGGCCTCAGTCTCCCTCTCTGGGAGCAGGAGGTGGCCTGGGGCCAGGACTTGGTGGTTGGTGGGGCCCCTGGGGCTGGCGTGAGTAGGGCCCAGGTCGAGGCTGGGCAGTTTGGCAGGAGGCCCTGGTTCCCCATGAGACGGTAAGCAAATCCGCAGCGGCGGCTGCAGAGGAACGCCGGGGTCTGGCTACTCCCACAGGGCCAGGAATGAGGAAGCACTCTGAGAATGCCACAGCCCCAGTGCCCAGACTGTACTCATTTCTTGGCTCTGGTTCAACGCAGCCCAGCCCCCTGGGCCACCCTGCACATCCTCCGCGGGGCCCTGCCTGAGGCATCGCACCCACGCTGCCCGGCATGGCTTGGGGGTCCACCTGGCCTCAGCCCTGTCTGAGGTTAATATTTTGGGAGCATTCCCGAAGGCCAGCCCTGCATCCCTACTCAATGCTCATTATCGCCCCAGGGCAATGCCCCGCATTCGACTCTGGCCAGCCCAGCTCTTTGCTGGCCATTGCCCACAGTGGGGCCTTCCTGCCCCTCTGATTTGTCCAGGCAATTCCAGCACCAGGCTTGCCTTCCCGCAGCGCTCTGAGAGAGTGCAGAATCACCAGACAGAGCGATGCTGGTGGCTTCACTGAGTAGGATTTGGGGACCCAGCAGCTGGGAGGCCCTGAGTCCTAGGAGCACACCTCTGCCACCTGTCTGCTGTCTGCTTGCTCCTTCTATCCTTCAGCTCCACCCTGGGTTGGCTAGGCTCCAAGGGTCCCAGCCTTTCTCCTCATTCTCCCAACCTGTGCAGAGCTGTCTGTGGGGCAGCTCGTTTTGGGGGAAGCAACCACGGACTGAGGCAGCCCAGGAGAGAGGAAAGGGCTTTCTTTGCACCAGCTCTGCCATATCCCCGAGCCTTGACTTCCCCCTCTGTAGAATGGACATAAGGGAACAAAGACAGCCTTGGTGCTGCCTGAGTCCCTGCCTTTGTTTATAGGACACCTCGTCCATGTTTACTCAGCACTGGATTTCCCTCATGGCTGGGCACTGGGGTCTCCCTCACACCTCTACCTCCCACAGGGCTGCCCATGCAGTCCATGCAGCTGCTGTCTGGTGGCCAGAGCACATAGGGCTCCTGTGGCTCTGGTGGGCAGAGCTGTCTCATTGGTGCAGCCTTCAGAGTCTTTTTTGAGCCTCTGCCTGGCCTCCCACAGCCCGCCCCACCCTGTCCCCACAAAGAACGAGCCCCAGCCCTGCTTTTGCTCCATCCAGGCCCTCTGCCTCCCCCTGTCCCTCACCGTCACCCTTCCTTTCCATAACCTGCCTTCTTCAACAGCTCGCTGGGGAGCTTTGCCCTCTTCTGCTTCACCCCTGCCTCAGCTCTCACTCCTGTGGGCAGGGGTCCTGTTTCTGTGACTGTCCCCACCAGCCAAACAGGCTAAGGGTCCTCCATGGAATACTGAGCACATTCCCCCATGGCAGGCTTCAGTCCACAGGTGTCCACAACCTTCCCAAGATAGGTCAGTGCTAGTTCCATTTTACAGATGGGAAAACCAAGGCACAAAGAATAAGGGGTCCTGTCCAAGGTCACACAGCCAAAGATAGAACCAGGCTTTGAACTCAGGCTCTCTGGGGTCCACTTTCTACCCGACTCATCTACCTCCTCCCACAAGGGGAGACAGAAGCCCAGGGACCTTGTCCAAGGCCACAAGTGGAAGAGCCCTGCTATGGCAGGTCTCAGAGAGGCGATGACAAGCACTACTGTGTCTTCACCAAGGACAGAACAAGAAAGACCGGGTTAAAAAGCAGCAGGCCAGATCTGGGTTAGACAACTGGGTGAACTCTGTAACTCTCAGAACTGGGAGGTAAGGGAGGAGGATCGCGGGGAGGGACTGTGGGTGAAGGGAGGAAGAGGAGGTGTCCCAGGCCCGGCAGGCCCATAGTGGGTGGGGCCGTGGTCTCAGGGCAGAGGAGCAAAGAGGTGAGTGGAAGTTGAGTCACCGAGTGCTAGACAAACAGGAAAGTGTGCACCCCCCTGAGCAGAACAGCCAGCCAACTTGCTCCCTGGAGGCCCTGAGCCTGGGGCAGACACTACAGCCTCTTGTCCTCCCAGGGAGCTGAGAAGTTCAGCTGGTGTCAACCTGCACCTCTGTCTGGTCCATCTCCTTCCTCTTGGTCTGAGCTTTCACCTCCCTTCCTTCTCTGGGATTCAGCCTGCCTGTTCATCAGATCTTCAGACTTGAAGGATCCAGGGACTCAGAGCTGCCTGGCCTGGGTTCCTCAGGACCCTTGGGAATCAGAATCTGTGAGTCTTGAAGACTCAGGGAGTAGCAGGCTTGATGCCCACGGAAGTGCCCAGTAGAAGCCCTGGGGTGGGCAGATGGCAAGCCAAATGCACCGGGGAGGGGACACCAGGACCCAGAGCCCACCTGCAGCCTGCTCTGGGTCCTGGGTCCAGCTACACTGGGCAGGACCTCTGGGGAAGCCTCTCTGGCATCTGCAGCCCTGGAAACCCCTGCCTGAGTTGAGGCCTCATCTTGCTGCTGGGGACAGGCCACAGCCAGTCACTCTGCTAGATCAGCCACGTACCCCTTTCCACCATCCCAGAATGGGTGTTGGGAGGGCCCCTCCCTAGCTTCTGGCTCACCCAGGGGTGAGTGGTGCCTCAGCGAGAATTGGCAGACCCCACTGTTTCTGAGAGCACCCTGCTGAGCCCGCCTTAGGACACATTGGAGGTTGTGCCAAGGGCAGCAGCGCCAGCCTCCAGACTGCCTGGTCTGTGCTCTTTTGGTCTGGGTCATGCACCTTTCTTACACAGCTGGAGTCCTGCAGCTGCAGAGGGGAAAACACGGCCTCGCAAAGAAGCTGCAGATGGAGGAAACACAGGCCGAAGACTGGGAGTCCTCTTGCCCCACCTGTAGGCAGAGTGCCAGGGGTCAGTAGGGCAGGGCCAGGACGCCCTGCAAGTGCCAGACACAGATGTCCTACCTGGGGGCTTCGCTGATCCCACTGGGTGGGCAGCCTACCCACCCTGAGGCCTAAGGGCGGCCTCCAGGACTCTAGTCTTCCCAGGATAAGCCCAGTGGAGGGTCTTGACTAACCACATTGGGCAGGACCTCTGGGGAAGCCTCTCTGACGTCTGCAGCCCTGGAAGCCCCTGCCCGAGTTGAGGCCTCATCTTGCTGCTGGGGACAGACCACAGCCAGTCATTCTGCTAGATCAGCCATGTACTCCTTTCCACCATCCCAGAATGGGTGTGTGGGGGGGGGAGGTCCCTGCCCAAGGCCTTTCCCTAGCTTCTGGCTCCAGCCCTCACTCTGGCTTCCACCAAGCACAAGGCATGGCGTCTGCCACTCACACATTCATTTCTTCACTTGTCCACCACTGCAGAGCGCCTCAATGCCAAGAGCTTGGCTGGGCCTTGTGGGGGTCTCAGAGCTGAGTTTGACATTGGGGTCCTTCCTCAATTGTCCCCAGGCCAAGATGGCAGACAGAAAGACAAATAAAGAGGCTCCTTTGGCCCCCATGACCAAGGCTACAAGCAGGGGCTGGGAGTGCAGAGGGGCCTAGAGCTCAGCCTCGGGAGTACTGGGGGACTCAGTAATGGCTTCCTGGGAGAGTTGGCCTCCAGGCTGAGGCCAGAAGGAAAACCAGGACAGAACAGGACAGGGAGGAGTTGGAGTGAGCAAGAGGGAAAGGAAGTGGTGGGGTTAGGTGAAGGGACAATGGAGTTTTGGAGTGCTGGGCAGGGGGAGAGTGGAGGCCAGAGAGCTGCCCCAAGCTGACAGAAGTTTCCAGAAGAACCAGGGGGGAATCTTGCTCTTGCACCCCAGAGTTTCTAGCATCTGGCAGTAACCCTCACTGCCCCATCTACCCTGTGGCCACACAGTCTGGTGTCCCTTTGGGCAAAGACCTATAGGCCAGCCAGCTCTCCAACATCCTCAGGTTGCCCACCAAACTCCCATTTCTCAGTAGAAAAATGTCCCAACACAGACATCGGGCTGTGAGGTGGTCAGGGAGCAAGGACTGGGCACTGGAGCCCCTCCAGCATTGCTTGTACTCCCCCCCAACCAAGATCCCTGTCTGGGGACCTAGGCTATCTGTTACTGGAGGGTTTGCGAGGCCTCAGGCTGCCCCAGGAGCAGGCTGTTTCACAAGATCCCACCAGCCCAGCAAAAATACTCAAGGTGGGGGGGTCCACAGTCCTTCTCTGGGTGTCAGTTACCCTACTTGGACTGGCTGATCCTGAGGATTCCCATCAGGCTCCAGGATGGGCCAAACCTGGGTGGGCACTACGCAGCCTCCCCGGGCTCTCCATACCTGCCCCCTTTGCACTAGCAAGGCCAACACCAGAAGATTTGAGACTCTCTTTGTCAACCAGCCTGCCGGGTGGGGAGACAGCTTGCCTACTAAGAGAGGGGGACGGGCTCACTGATGGGTCCTGACATGGACAGGGTGACTAACGCCTGCTTCCCCTCCTGGGTTCCCAGGGAAGAAGGATCGATTAAATCTCAACCACAAACACACTGGAAGGGGGAGGGCAGCCGGCGGCGACAGATCTGAGTCATCAGGACTGTCTGGGGGAGCCAGTAGTGTTCTCTGCAGGGAGGGGCGCTCCTTTATCTCAGAGGGCCCTGCTCTGTGGAAAGGGCCTGCTACTATCTGGGTTTCTCTGTGTCTCTTGTTCCAGAGACTTCAGGGGCAGCCCTATGAGGCTCAGCAGGGGAAGGCCTCAGGCCACCTCAGAAACGCCTTTTTCATGTCAGTCTAGCTACTGGAAGGAGGGAGTTTCCCATCACCAGAGGAATTCAAGCATGGTTTGATCTCCACATGCTGGAAAGGAAGGTGTGCAGCCCCTGTTGTTCTGATTCCCTGATTCTGTGATGCTGAGAAGCTGTGATTTTATGTGTGGGTACCAGGAGTCTTGGTTCCTTGGTTAAAAGGAGTCACAACTCTGGGCCAGCATCCAGGGGGCAGTGGTGTCAGGTTCTGACATTGGGAGTCCCTCTGGAGGTGAGAAGCTTTTTGTCTCACCCTCATTCACTGATTCCACACATATTACTGCTCTTCTTGCAGGACAGGCAAAAGTTCTGCCTACAGGGAGCTGACAGTCTAGAAGGGGCTTGAGACAATCAACACTTACTATGAAGGCAGTAGATGGAATAAATCATAAAGTATTCTGCATGAACGGAGCTAATCGGTGCTATGGAGAAGTCAGAGCAGTCCACAGAGAGATGGCTGAGCAAACACTCAGAAGAGATAAGAGAGTGAGATGTGGTGGTATTCCAGGCAGAGAGACCAGCCCGGGATAGCCCTGGATAGAGCTACATAAGCCAGGTGGCAGAATGAGGGGCAGGCAAACACAGAGAGGTGGGCCACCAAAGGGACTTAGGTTTTCTTTCCAGTAACTTGAAAGGCACTGCAGGAGTGTCAGCAGACAGGATGTGGTCTGCCTTCATTTCTAATAGGGTCCCTCAGCTGCTGTGCAGGGAAGAGCCCAAGGGAGCAGGGGTAGAAGCAAGGAGATGGTGAGGAGTCTACTGCACCAGTCCAGGCAGGATGTGGCCACCGGAGAAGCAGTGGGATTCTGGGTGTATTTTGCAGGCGGAGCAGTGGCATTCTCCTAGCAGAGGTCAGGCAGGCCCTGGACAGGAGTCCTAGGAAGAGGAAGGCCAGAAGAGCCCAACGGTGTGCTTGGCCCAGGCGGGGTACCCCAGCTGTCCCTCGGGTATATTGGCAGGGGGGAGCATGCTCCAGGGGTTGGGAGAGAGCTCAGAGGGAGGCCTGGGATTGAAGGCATCTGTTCTTCCTTCGCCTGATGTGGGCTGTGGGTAGAGGAACTGGCTGGCCATGCCGGGGAGCAGGCTGAGAGTGGAGATTCTGGGCCAGACAGCAGCTTGGAATCAGTATTATCTGCCTGTGTGACCTTGGCTCCATGCTGCCTCAGCCTCTGCCCCTGTGAGCTGGGAGAGAAACTGGTCTGCTAAGATTGCCTATCCAGGGGCTGTGAGGAGGGCCCAGCAAGATAGCTTGTGATTAGCAGAACTCATCCTCCCCCTCCTAGGAAGCCATTGAGGCCAAGTGAGGGGCAGAGGGCGGGTGTGCCCTTCAAGCTTATGGTCAAGCCAGGACCCCGGGAGGCCCTCAGCCACCTGCTCTCTTCAGGAAACTGAGGGTCCCACCCCTCCTCTGGGCAGACACATTGGGGGAGGGGAGCTGGGGGTGTGGGTGCTGTAGGGGTGGGCAGGCCTCTTCCTGTGAGGGCAGGGCTGTGTCCTTGGGAACTGTCCACAGGTCCAGGGCAAGCACCACAGGGATGGGGCTGAGGGGAAGTTGGGGCTCCAGGAGACATTTTCATGGCAGCTGGATAAGTTTGTGGTGAGGATACAAATAGCCCCTTCCTTACATGCTCACTGCACTTTGCAGTTTACAAACTACCCTTGTGGCCATGCTCTGGCTCAGCCTCGAGTCCCGGGAACCCAGTATCCCCGCCTCTCTGCTGGGAGCGTCCTCAGCGAGTGTCCTCCTCTCCCCACTTCTCCTCAGTTCCTCCCTGGGGGCCTCTCCTCCTTCACTGACCCCGGACTGAGGCTAAGACCCCCTGGGTCCCCTCTCGTCCCTGGCAGATGTGGCCAGTGACCTCCCGACCTCCTCCGTCACACATATCCCATCACCCCATAAAGCTGCTCCGTCCCTGAGCAGCCCCACCCATCTGGGGACTCCCAGGGGCCCTCGGCCTCCGCATCCTTTTCTGACCCCACAAAGTGGCCGAGGGTCATTTAACTGCTTCCCACCAAGGGGTCTCCGGCCCCTGTCTCACTCACCTCCTTGGGTCCCTACACCAGCTCCACCAGGCTTTCAGTTTAGGACTATCCTGGACCAGCCTTTGCCATTCCCTCTGGCGGAGACACACCTTCACCTGGTCACTTCTTCCAGACAGTATGGAAGTTCCTCCCTGGTGCCCTGCACCCTTGACGCCACCCACCTGGGAGTGGCCCACCCAGCCATGTCAAGCCTCCTGCAGCTGCAGCAGGCAGCCACATCTCATAACCATTTTCCTCACCTTTCCCATCCCCACCACTGGCAGTTAAGTCAAAACTTAGCGCGAGACCCAGAGCCCCAGACCAGGCCTTTGCACAACGCAGGGCGGGGAGGGGAGGAATCCCTGCAGGGACGCCGAGAGGCACCTATTTTTAGCCTCAAGAAGAAAACTAAACCCCCAACACACACAACATGCAACACAAATATTTGTTTTTACTCTTAAAAGGGCTCGAATGGCGGGGTTGGGGCCTGAAGCACACGCTGGGTTGAGTCACTCAGCTAGGAGGAAGCCTCACCCGTCCCCACAGGCCCCGCCCAGCACAGCCTCCCTTCAGGGAGCCTCCCAGGGCCCCCACCCACCCTGAGCTCCCGGCCCTTCTTGAACTCGTCCAGCAGCTTCCCCCGGTTGCCCTTGCTTGGGCTGTGCCTCCCGTCCGAACCCAGTCCCATCCTCTTGGTGTGCTGCGGTAGGGAGCCCCGCATCCTGGGGTCGGACAGAAGCACCCCTCTGTGGATGCTCACCCCTGCTCAGGACTCCCTGCAGCTATCAGACACACCCTCCATGAGTGATGTTGGGCCAGACATCCTGTAGAGGGGCTGCCACTCTGATTGCCGTCTTGGCTCCTGAGCTGTGCCCCCAAAAGCAAGACATGAGCAATACATCACCCAGGAGCTCGTGGACTTGTGGGAAGGCACAGAAAGGTTGGGTGAGCTGCCCATGAGTTCAGCAAGGCAGACCCTGGGAGGGGAGGGCACGGGTAGCCTGGAGCACTGGAACACATGACACGAACAAGGCTTAAAACAACAGACATTTCTTCTCTTGAGGTTCTGGAAGCCGAAGTCTGACATCAGTATCTCTGGGCACAAATCAAGGTATAGATAGGGCTGTGCTCCCTCAAGACTCCGGAGAAGGGTCGTTCCTTGTCTCCACCCTCCCCCCCCCCAGCTTCTGGTGGCTGCCAGCATCCTTGGCTGTATCCCTCCAGTCTTGGAGGCCAGCAACTTCAAACCTCCCTCTGCTCCTCCTCCCACAGCCTTCTCAGAGTGTGTCAAAGCTCACTCCGCCTGTCTGTATAAGGTCACGTGATCATATTAGGGCCACCTAGATAATCCCAGATACTCGCTCCATCTCAAAATCCTCAACTCACGCCCATCTACCACCTGAGAAAACATCTCCAGGCTCCAGAGATCAGGTCCTGGGTATCTTTGAGGGTCGTCCTCGGGCCTACTGCAGACAGCTGGGGCAGAGAGACCCCAGAGGCAGCTGCTTTGAAGCAGAGGACAGAAGAGGGTCCGTCAGAGCTGGACCAGCAGTCGCATACAGCTTTTAGGTTTGGGGAGGAAAACAAGGGCCGAGGTGCACTACAGTCTGCCAGGTGTGACTGCCATTTGGGTGGACTAGGGCAGGTGGCACATCGGGCCACACCGGGTCAGTGTCTGGCTCTCACACTCATTACCATGTATGCCAGCAAAGCACCTAGCCCTGAGCCTGGCCCTGGGCCACTGTGGTCACCCTCTGAGGGCTCTCACGGGCATCAGTCACAGACGAGTCTGTGGCTCGTCTCATTCCTATGGCTCCGCTCTGCCCCGCCCCTGCCCCTCCTGTCTCAGCTTCCCCTGCAGACAACCCTGTGGCTGTCCCCTCCTCAGGCCTCACCCTCTCAGAGAGACCCTTCCAGGTCCCTGGCCCGAAGACGCCTCCCAGTCACTGGCCACCACCTTCCGGACCTGGCTGTCACCAAGCACAACCCCCAGGCTGCTGGTTGGCTCCTACTGGCTTGTAGGCCCCAGGCTGGGGACAGTGGTCACTAGTCACCACTATGGCTCAGTGACAGAGCCTGGGGCATCACAGGAATACAGCAATGTTTTGTTGAACCAGAGAATGGGTATTTTCCAGATACTGGTTCAATGGTGAGATAATACCATAAACACCAGAATATCTAAGGACAAAAACAAACATCGATCAGAAGGAATATGGAAACCTACCAGATGCAGGAGCAAGCCAAGGGGATGGTGATAGCCCCTCTGGCCTTGTGTGGGGCTGGTTCCTCCCAACCTGGCTGAGCTCAAGCCATGACCCGAAGACAACTCCCAGTCGACCACATATGAACAGTCATGACGAACCTATGAGCCCAGGTGGAGCCTTTGTCCATTGAATGCACTTATGGAACACCACTGTATAACAAGACTGCCCTGTGAACAAGTGTACTCAGTGCTGGATGCAGGGACACTACAGAGTTAGCAGTGTCCCAGATGAAGGCCTAAGCCCATCCTTGGGTCTGAGGGAACTTTCTGTAGAAGAATGGGTGACTGGGCTAGGTTGGACACCTTTCTGCCATTGTATCCTGGAGTTTGGCACAAAATAGGGCTCGGTGAACCTTTTTGAACCAAAGCAACCAGGATGACTGGCCTGGCCAGAGTGGAAGGAGTGATTCCCTGTCCTCACACACTCAAGGTGGGGCTTCAAGGAGTGTCCAGGTGGACAGAAGCTCCAGACTATCTCCCATGTCACATTGTGCGTGTTTGGAGGGCCAGGGGTTCTAGGGCCTGGATTGCTGGCATGACTGACCCAGAGGTCACAAAATTGGACGTCATTTCCGGGTATGGGTTGGAAGAGGACTTGGGGTATGTCTGCTGCAGCCTTGAGGCTCAGGGAAGGTGTCCAGGGCCACCTCAAGCAGGGTTCTGACTCTCAGACCCTCCTTCATAAAGAACTCACTCTGATGGTCTTACATGTCTGGGTTTCACAGGAGGGTTCCTTTGACAAAGGGACTTGGCAGCTAAAAATGTTTGAAAGCCACAAAGTGAGTTCAGCCCCTCAGTTTCACTCAAGCAAGGTATTGGAGGCTCTGAGAGGGTCATGGTGGACCCCAGGCCACACAGGCTGCACTGGCCTCCTGGCAGAATCTGCCCATACACAGGGACTCAACCCAAAGATTCCCTGAAGCTGGGCTCTCAGCTCCTGCAGATCCATAGGAAGTAGACTAGGACACAGCAGTCTACGACGTGGCCCTGTCACCCATGCTCAGCTTTGGTGAAACACTGAAGCCAGCAGGTTCTATGCTAGAATGTTCCTAAGTAAGACCGTCCCATGAAAGGTGAGTTGCAGAAATTCCTTGAGAGTGTTTATAGTCACTGAGGTCATGGGTCAGGGTGGGCAGTTCCAAGGGAACCTTGATCACCTGGGAGCAGGTTGGCTTACCTGGGGTGAGAATGCCCCTTCTTTACCTGGGGTGAGGGTAGCCCCCACAGCTGCCCCCCACCGGTGAGGTCTCAAGGAGATCTGACAAGGCTCCCTAACTGGAAAGGGAGAGTGCGGGGCGCAGAGGAGGCAGAGTTGCCCCCTAATTCTATGACAGAATTGAACCTTCACGATCTGACTGGTGGTGACGGGGGAAGGACTCCAGAGAGCTCAAGGGCCAGCTGGTCTGCATCCTGGATGCCTGCAGGTGTGAGTAGAGCCCTGCGAGGGCTTAGGGTCCCTAGGCCAGCAGGGGCTGGGCCAGAGTGTGCAGGGCCTTGAAGGCCACACCCGAGCCACTGACTCTGCTTCCACCTTCAGGGCCACAGGAGCCACCTGACCATGGTCCTCTGGGGGGGGTCACATCTGGTGGGTGTTCTCAGACCCTTCCCTTGGAGCTCTCAGCTACCGCCTGCCACTGCTGATCACCTCCTTTGGGGGGAAGGTCTCTCGCCTTGCGGGGACCACACCAGCACCCACCCCCAGGTCTCCCAAAGAGTGAAAGGTGAATGAAAGAATAAGTGAACAAATGAAGGAGAGAGTGAATGAAGTGATAAGGGAATAAAGAAATGAATGAACAAGTGAATGAGTTAGTGAACAAATGAGCAAGTGAAAAAAACGAATGGGAGAACGGACACACAAAAGCGCAAGTGAATGAATGTGTGAGTGAGTGAATGAATGAATGAGTGAGTAGGTACATTCCCCCGTGAAGAGGGCCAAAGTGGCTCAGGCTCAGACCCACAGAAACCCAAGCCCCATCGCTGCCACTGCTCCCTGGCTGGTCCCTTGCCCAGCGTGACTGTCCAGTCTGCCCTGCCAGCTAAACTCCCGTACGTTCTTCAAGACCCGTTCACTTGTCCTCTCCTCTAGGAATCGCCCAGAGCAGTGCAGACAAGTTCAGGGGCAGGAATTCCAGGGCCCTGTCTGCTGACTTGTTTCAGGGGCTTTGAGGGGCTGTGTTGTTCATTTGCTAAGCACCAGTCCCTGAGAGACCACTCATCAGCTAGCCCAGAGCAGAGTCCAAACTCCTGATGGTCTGGTGGGACACTGCGCCCACCAGAACAGTTTGGGGCCTGGCATGGTGAGAAAACATGGTCTCAGTATCGTTTCTCAGCTCCCTTGTTCCCACGTGAGCCCAGGACTGGGTGTCCTAACCTCTCTAAGCCTCACTTTCTTTATCTGTAAAATGGGAGTATACTCCCTACAACTGTAAGAACCAAATAGGCTGCATGAAGCATTCAGGGCACAAAAAAAGGCATGGTGTTTGCTGCTCAGAGTGACAGTCACGGGCCAGACAGTCAAATCCTGTACACAGATGGGACTTGAGGGTATGAACAAGCTCTTCTGTGGATGCAGTGGACACGTGGCCGCAGCTGGGGGTGGGCCACACAGGAGCACGTCTTCCTCTGCCCACTCACCCTTGGCACTTGTGGCCCCAGCAGTCCCGTCTTGCCCCAGACCCCTGGGGGGTAGAGCAGGGTCCAGATTCAGCTGGGATTCTCACACCTCCAAGGAAGAAGCCACCGGTGACATAGAGCTGACAGGCCTGACCCTGGGCAAGCCCCTTCACCCCAGGAGCCTCTGTTTCTTCATCAGTAAAAAAGAGTTTGTATCCACCCCGGAGGGGGATGTCAAGGGCTGAAGGAGGTCCAAGAGCCCAGCGGCCAGCACAGCCCAGCACACAGTGGACAGCAGCTGTGTCTCAAATGTCATTAGCAGGCAGCAATTTCCCTTCCATGATTGCGTCATTACCCTTGAAGCAGTGAACATTCTCTCTGATCCTTCTGGGTGCCCAGAAGGATTGGGAACAAATCTGGGGGTGCTCACAGGCTGGACTCAAGGCCCTTAAACATCTGTGGACCTCACCATCACTAAGGTCTTGTGGGCCCCAGAAGCGGCCCTGTCATCAGGACCCCAGGAGACCCCCCAGGACCTTATGGTGAGGTCTTCCAGACCTTCACGGTGCAGCTCTGCTCATGAGAGTTGTTGGGGCCTCCTGGCTAGAGCCAGAGAGCCAATCCTGGGGGCAGATGCTCCCCCGCTTCCTCCACAACCTCAGCAGATAATCCCCACCTGCCTTGTCAGGAGCCTGGGAGAGAGTCCTTCAGCCAGCCCCTGGGGGTCAGTTAAGGAAGATGCCCCAGATCGTCAGCTTGGTCCAGGGAGGGCAACCCTGGGGTTTTCACTGGTTGCCCCGCCCTTGGGGTAATTGAGAAAGCGGCTTCCTTTTAATTAAAGTTCTGCAAAGGACCTGAGATCCCCAAGGAAAGGAAAAGTGTCCATGCAGAATAATTAGCCGGACAAAAGGCAAATCCTCTTAGCATCTCCCTGGGCGATTACAGGTTAATTGGTTGCCGCTCATGCCCGCCTGGGCCAGACGCCTGGCTTTCCCGCGCCTCCCGCCGCTCGCTGACCCCGGGGCCACACCTGCCCCGCTGTCCGGCGTGGGAACCCAGCAGGGCTCCGGTCGCCCTCTGATCCTCCCTGCCCTGCCAGGCCCTCGGCTCAGCCTCCGGCCCCTCCCTCATCATCCCCCAGAGCTGGGCCAGACTTCGGAGCTCCCTCAGCCAGGACAAGTGTCTCAGCGCTGTCCGCAAGGCATGCTTTCCTGGGCCCCACGTTCCAGCCACGGCCCACCTCTGATCCTTGCCCAGGCTGCCTCCTGCCTGGCACGCCCTCTCCCCTGGCAAGAACATCCACCCCAGGATGACCTCTCGACCGGCAGAAAGACCTCGCCCTCACCAGGGAGCCTCCATCTCTCCGCACATGGCTCTTATGGCGGTCACCGTGCTGTCCACCCTGTTCCTCTGGCTACAAATCAAATCTCTCCAATTTGTCCCTGCCCTTATCTGTCCCCTTCTCATGGCCAGGCAGAGCGTGAGTCATCTCCAAGGACAAGGGGCCCAGTCCATGGCCTGGCACATAGTAGACAGTAAAGGACCACCAAGGCCCCAGCCAAGCCTTATTGAAGAGCTGGACAGATAGGATCAGGGCCCAGAGCTTCCACCATGGGTCCAGGGGAAGAGAGGCTGTCTCTTTGCACACATCCTGTACCCATAGGAGGGAGCTGGCATGGGAAATGGGAAGGTTATGGATGGAAAAAAGGAGGGAAGGTGGCCTGGCATGGTGGCTCATACCTATGATCCCAGTGCTTTGGGAGGCCGAGGCAGGAGGATCACTTGAGCCCTGGAGTTTGAGACCAGCCTGGGCAACGTCACAAGACCTTGTCTCTACAAAAATTTTAAAAAATTAGCCAGATGTATTGGTACGTGCCTATAGTCCCAGCTACTCCGGAGGCGGAGGTGGGAGGATCACAGTAAGCCATGATCATGCCACACTGCACTCCAGCCTGGACAGCAGAGTAAGATCCTGACTCCAAAAAAAAATAAAAAACAACAACAATAAGAGGAAAGAACTCGGGTGACTTCAGATCATCAGATTCCTGGATGGCCAGGAGTCCCAGGGAGGTCTGTTTTCACATCCACCCTTGCTAAGACTTATCACTCTGACACCTTCATTTTCATGCCCTACTACGTGAGGCCTGGCCATGGCCCCTGGGTGGACCCCTGAGCTGCAGCCACCGTGCTCCTCCCTGTCCACAACCATGGACAGAGCAAGAGGTGCCGGGCCTGCCCCTGGTTTGGGCGCCTGAGGCCACTGGGGCCATGAGAGGTCAGGGCCTGGCTGGTGAGGGTCACACAGCAGCCAGAGGGAGAGCAGGGTGCGTGTGGCTGAGCCCAGGCGCCTGGGATGGACGTGTCCTCCTGGAGGGAGGGTGATCCTGGCCTGAGGTCACCACAGGGCTCCGTAGGGCAGCCCTGGGCCCCTTCTCGCTGCCCCCGCCCAGGCAGGCAGTGAGTCAGCTCCACAGCTCGGCCTGAGGCTGCGGCTGCGGTGGTGTTTCCAGTCTCAGAAAGACAGGACAGCTGTTTATTTTTCTTGCAGCAAAGGAGGGTGGCGGGGGGCGGGGTTGGGAACTGAGGGAGCTGACCCTGCTGGTTCTCACACTCGGGCCTGGCTCCCCGGGAGACCCCTGAAGGGATGGGGGGGATGGAGGCCTCAGGGACTGGCTGCTGGGGGCAGAGGGGCCCTGGGGCCTCCCTGCCACACTCCTGGGGCGGCTGGCCAAAGCCAATGCCGCAGGCCAGTTCCTGGAGCGGGATGTTGGGGTTTCCGAGGTCGGGAAAGAACTGGCAAAGCTCAATTCATGATGTCACCGGCCCAGCCCTAGCCCTGGGCCTGGCCCAGGCCCCAGTCCCGCCACCACCTCTGGGAGGACACAGGGCACCCCGAGGCTGTGCAGAGCTGCCGGGATGGGGTGCCCTGAGAAGACTCAGGTGCCAGTTTCAGCACAGGCCCCGAGTACCCCGACTCTCTACGCCTTCCCGACAATGGGGACCACTAACCAGGGAACCCCTCAGAGGCAAGAACCGAATCTCCTGGTTCCTGGGCCTGGCCGTGGTGGCATCGAGGACGTGCTTCCTGAACCAAGAGAGCATCCAAGATGCTGTGAGTCGCACATTTTGGGAGGCTCCCCCAAGGACCGCTGGCCCTCCTCCCAGCGGGCCCCGCACTGAGATGTCCCCAGTGAGGATAGAGACCCTCAGCTCTGCCCAGGGCCCGAGGTGTGTGGGGGCCAGTGTCATCTGGGGCTAGACACCCCCTTCACAGTGAGAATTCAGAAGAGGGAGGACGTCTCCCCTCCTCTTTTCTGGGATTTCCAGTTTTCTACCACGAACACTATTTTTTCTGGAACTTTTCAATGAAGTGTAACCCACAGGAAAGTGGACACAGCAAAAGTGTACAGCCTGACAAATTTTCAGAAACCAAATCCTCCACGTAACCGGCACCCGGATCAGAAACAGAATGTGGATCATGGCCCAGAAGCCCCTTGTGCTCTCCTGGCCGCAGTCCCTCCCCAGGGCCCTGCCCCTGACTCCTGGCACCAGGGTCTCCCCTCGCCTGCTCCTACACCTCGTCCAAACAGTTCACACAACCCATGCTCTCCTTTGGCCTCTTTGTCCAACGTTTTGTCGGTGAGATTCACCCATACTACTGTGTGTTAGCAATTCATGAATGACTCTTTTATTCAATAGACTATTTTGGGGAACCAGTTTTAGGTGTACAGAGAAGTTGAGGGGAACGTACAGCGTTCCCACACATCCTCCCTAAAGTTTCCTGTGTCATTAGCGTCTCGTCTTCATGTTACGTTAGTTACAATCAATGAGCTAACACAGACATGTCATCATTAATCCAGGTCCACGGTTTACATCAAGGCACCCCCCTGGTCATACGTTCTGTAGGTTTGGACAAATGTATGAAGACATGGATCCCATCATGGTACCACACAGAGTAGTTTCACTGCCCTAAAAGTCCTCTGTGCTCTACCCAACCATCCCTCTTCATCCCAGGACCTGGAGACCACTGTCATTTTTACTGTCTCCATAGTTTTGCCTTTTCTAGAACATCATATGATTGGAACCACACAGAAGCTTTTTTCAGACTGGCTTCTTTCACTGAGTCATATGCACTGAAATTTCTTCCGTGTCTCTTTTCAGGGCTTGAAAGCTCATTTCTTTTTAGCGCTATTTTTGTCATTGTCTGGAAGTGCCACCGTTTATCCAGCCACCTGCTTGCTTTCAAGCTTCAGCAGTTATGAGCAATGCTGCTGTAAACACGTATGTGCAGGTTTGTGCTTGGACTCAAGTTTTCAATTCGTTTGAGTAAATAAAGTAAGATTGCTGAATCTTATGATAAGAGTGCGCTTCGTTTTGCAAGAAACTGCCAAACTCTGCCAAAGTGTTGGTGCCATTTTACATTCCCACCAGCAATGAATGAGAGTTCCTGCTGCCCTATCTCCTCGCCAGCATTTAATGCTGTCAGTGTTCAGAATTTTGGGCCATTCTAGTAGGTGTGTACTGGTACCTTGTTGCTGTCCTCATTTGTAATTTCCTGATTACATGGGATGTTAAGTGTCTCTTCAAATGCTTACTGGCCATAAGTGGCTTATCCATAAGATATTTTAAATGCTTATTTATCATCTTTGGTGAGAAATCTTTTCAGATCTTTTGCCTGTTTTTTAAATTGGGTTGCTTGTTTTCTTATTGTTGAGTTTTAAGAGTTCTTTGTATATTTGACTGGCAGTTCTTTGTCATATATGTGTTGCAAAAGTTTCTTCCTGGTCAGGCTTGGTGGCTCAGCCTGTAATCCTGCGCCTTTGGGAGGCTGAGGTGAGTGGATTGCCTGAGCCCGTGGGTTCGAGACCCACCTGGGCAGCGAGACCTCATCTCTACAATAAATCAAAAAATCAGCTGGGCATGGTAGCACACGCCTGTAGTTCCAGCTACTTGGAAGGCTGAGGTGGAAGGATCGCCTGAGACCAGCAGGTCAAGGCTGTGGTGGCAGGGAGTAGCCACTGCACTCCAGTCTGGGTGACAGAGTGAGATTCCAACTCAAAAAAAAAAAAAAGTTTCTTCCTGTCTGTGGCCTGTCTTTTCATTATCTTCACAGTGTCTTTCACAGAAGACCTAATTCTAATGAAGTTCAACTTATCAATAATTTCGTTAATGGGCTTTGATGTTGTATCTAAAAGGTCATTGACAAACCCAAGGTCATCTAGATTTTCTTCTATATTATCTTTTAGTTTTATAGTTTTGTGATCCATTCTGAGCTCATTTTTATGGAAGGTGTAAGGTCTAGAGTCTTCTTCTTTTTTCTTGAGGAGAATCTCACTCACTCTGTCACCCAGGCTGGAGTGCAGTGGCATAAACATGGCTCACTGCAGCCTCAACCTTCCTGGCTCAGACAATCCTTCCACCTAAGCCTCTCAAGTAGCTGAGACTACAGGCACGGTCCACCACCACCCAGTTAATTTTTTGATTTTTTTTTTTTTTTTTTTTTAGAGATGAGGTCTCACTATGTTGCTCAGGCTGGTCTTGAACTCCTAGGCTCGAGTAACCCTACCACCTCGGCCTCCCAAAGTGCTGAGATTCAGGTGTGAGCCACAACACCCAGCCTAGATTCATGGATACCCAGTTTTAACCCATTTGTTAAAAAGATTACGTTTGCTATTTTGTTAAAGATAGTTGACATTATATATACAGGTCTATTTATTTCTGGACTCTTAATTCTGTTCCTTTGTTCTATTGGTCTGTTTTTCCATGAGTATCACACTGTCTTGATTACTGTAGATTTCTAGAAAGTCTGTGATTACTTTTGTGTATAGTGTGTTATAGTTTGTGTATAGTGTATGTGTTACTGCCTTGAATCAGGAAAAATGGTCAGTGCTATTTTTGAGACCACGGTTAGAAGGGTTCTGTCTGTATCTAGCTCTCTGCTTAGGGGTGTCTCCTCTGCTGGCCTCAAGGTCCTGAGGGTGACTTTTCCTGCCCTAGCAGGCTCTGCCTCTGGGTGGCAGAGTAAGAGGCAGGGAGGACACATCCTCACCTCCCCATCCTGGTGAGTTTGTTTTTAAGGCACTTGGTGGGTGTATGTACTTAGGGAAGGGGGTGGGTAGGAAGGAGGGAGCTTTTGGCTGTGGCTTGAACACTAACCATTTCATCAGCCACTCCAGCCCTGGTGGCAGTCAGGGTGGGGTTCCCATTGCCCCAAGGTGGACCGCTAGGTCTCCAGAGCTTTCCTAGTGAGGAGTCCCCATGGATGCTCCCAGGCAGGGGGAGGGCATCTGGGTTCCCCGTGGTAGCTTGGGCAAGGGGCACCCCTTCTCTGAGCCTGTCTCCTCACCTGCATGCTAGGGACAAGGGCCCAGAGACAGAGCAAGGCCAGGTCAGACAATGGGCAGAAAACCCTTTGCAAACTGTGAAGTGCCAGGCAGACCTGTGAATGCAAAGGTCAGAGGGGCCTCTTGAGTGCAGGCTGGGCTGTCTGGGTTTCTGGAGTAGGTGGGGCGGAAGGGGTACTTCCATGCTGAGTTTATAGGCAAAAAGAACAAAAGATCCTGAGGGGCGGTGACTGACTCTCCAGGCATACCAGGTATAGTGTGTGTGTGTGTGTGTGTGTGTGTGTGTGTGTGTGTGTGTGTGTGTGTACTTTTCCCTGTATATTATTGATGTTTTGACATCTCAAATATTTCTGGTTGGGGAGAGATGCCCCTCCTGTGCTAGCCAGTTTTTTTTTTTTTTTGAGTGAGGGTCTCTGTCACCCAGGCTAGAGTGCAGTGGCACGATCACGGCTCACTGCAGCCTCAAAATCCTGGGCTCGGAAGTTCCTCCTGCCTCAGCTTCCCAAGTAGCTGGGACTACAGGCACATGCCACCATGCCTGCCTAATTAAAAAAATTTTTTTATAAAGACTGGTCTCAACTCCTGGGCTCAAGTGATCCTTCCCACCTCAGCCTCTCAAAGTGCTGGGATTACAGGCAGAGCCAACATACCAGGCCTTGGGCTAGCCAATTCTCAGAGAGAGTAAAGGGTCCAGCCTGACCAGGCCTTGATATGCAAATGAACCAAACCAGAGCTGTGTCCTTTACCTGGCCCATAGCAGTATTTCTCTGCCTTAATCACCCCTAGGCCAGGTACCAAGGCTCTCATTCAGACCCCACAGAAATTATTCAAACTAGCCAGTCCTTAACTGTCCACCCTGCCCTGCCTGCAGGCACCAACTCCTCACACTCCTCCAGGTCCCCATGCGGGGGTCCCAGTGTCATCCCCAGTGAAGGTGTGGGTGAGGAGGCTGAGGGCTGCCAGGAGCAGGGCGCCAACCCGGCCTCCCACCCCCACTGCCTGTGATCTGGAGCCCGGCCAGAGAAGAAGATGGCCCAGAGGGCCCCTGGGCCGTTTGGTCTCTGGGTAGGCTGGAAAGTCACTTCCTGTCTGCCTCCCACCAACTTTTTGTTCGTTTATTCATTTGTTTTTTTTCCATTTACGAACATTTGGAGAGCCATCTTCTCAATAGCCCTTGGGGTTTGAGCGGGGGAGACAGCCCCATGTTTGCATTAGGAAACTGAGGCTCAGAGAGCTGCAGTGACCTGACCAAGTTCAGGAGGCCAGAAGTGGGTGGTGGGGCCAAACCAAGCCCCTGGCTCCAGGCCTGATTTCTGACTGACACCCTGTCAGGGACAATGGGTTTCTCTGTCCAGATCCAAACTCCCTGAGGCCCCAGGCCCTCCTGCCCCATCTCTACAGAGTCATTCACTCTTAGCAGACATACCTGGGCCTTTCATCCCCTCTGAGATAAGAGGCTCCATCCCCCAAGAGTGGGATTCCAGGAAGCTTAGCGCCCGGCACTCCCTCCACTAAGCAAAATTTTAAGGAACAGGATGGAGAAGGATGAAGGGCTGTACCAGAGACATCTCAAACTCCAGGCCTGCCAGTTTGGACTCAGGGCAATGGGGAGCCATGGAAGGTTCCTGAGCTGGGAGAGAATGAAGTGGTTCGAGGAAGATCGCTCTCATGGGCTGCTTGGGTTCTCTATGGTTTACAAGACCCTCTTGGGAAATCTGTTCCCTTGACTGGGAGAAAGTCCTCCCCCACCCCTCAGGGGCTGGAGTAAGGGGAGACCACAGCCAAGGCCCACAGACCCTTGGATGTGGACACACCCAGGTCAGCGCTGCTCTCCTTCCTTCCCCAGGGCTTGGCGCCAGACTACGTCCAGGATACAAGGACCAGAGGGGCTTTGGGGGGAGGCTGGGGATGAGATCCATGTGGAGCACCCTCTCCTCTGCAAGGGCCCGACAGTGCACAGCAGGCGGGGACCCAGGTTCCCAGGGAGGATCCCGAGAACTGGCCAAACCGGTTGCAGATGAGTTTCCGGCAGCTTTTCTTCAGTTTTTACAAGAAGCTGCTCTCTGAGGCCCATGGCAGGAGGCCTGGGCCCAGCTCTACCCGGTCAGACAGGGCCTTTTTTTCCTCTCTTCCTGCCTTCATCTGGGCCCCCACCACCACGAGAAAGAGCCACCACCAGGCCAGGCTGCCTCCTGAAGAGGACTCTTTCCAGAGACGCCCTCTCCAGCACTGGGACCCAGTACCATCTGGTGAAGCTGCCCTCCTTGTGGTCTCTGGCGAGCCAGCTGCTTCTCTCTGGGGCTCAGTTTCCATCTCTGTAAAACGGAGCTGGGAGGAATCAGCTCTTCCCAGAATCCAGTTTAGCTGGTCCCCAGGCCCCCACCCTGGCCAGCCACAGGTCCCCCCATCATGGGCTAAGGAAACAGCCCCCAGTGTGAAGGGCAGAGCCCTGGAAGTCCCCGCTCAAGGCTCTCTCCCCAACCTCCCACTATGTGGGCCGTGCTCTGTGGCCTCGGTGCCCCGTAAAGACGAGGGCACAAGTTCAAGACCTTGCTCCACCTGAGCTGCCCTACTGGCCGTGTGGCCCTGCCCCCGCCCTGATAAGTCTTGTCCACAGCTGGAATCTCATGGGCTTTCCTCCCAGCCACGCCTGTGGCCAGACCTACGGTTTGGAACTCTCCCTTGGGCCTTGGAGACAACTCAGCATGACGGTAAGGTGGATAGAGGTGGGATGAAGCCTGGCAAGATGGCTGGGGAAGAGCCTGGCTTGGGTTACCGGTGGCTCCTCCCTGTGGCCTTCGGAGTCCTGTTCCTCCTAGGCCAGCTCAGGGGCCACCAACCTCAGTGCTGCACAGACCACAGCCCTCTGCCCCCCACCAACCTCCCTGCCCTCCAGGTGCCCTGCCTGACCTCACCTGGGTGCTCACATCCCTTCTCTGCCAGATGGACTCCTGCTCACCTTCCAAGACAAAGCTCTAGGGCTCCTGGTCCAGGAAGCCTCCCCTGCTTCCTCTCTGGGCAAGGCCCTAGGAAGGACGCTAGGGCCCTGGAACCCTGCCTGGGGGCCTGGGAAGGCTTCTTGGATGGAACAGAAACTTAAGTCAAGAGGAGGCAGGAAGGAGTTATCAAGGAAGGTGGGTTGGCAGCCCTATGGAGGGCCCTTGCCATCCTGGAGGGGTTTACTGCTTGCATGTTATGACCGCCGACAGGGGCTCAGCCAATTCCTCTTCAAGGGCCGGGCCTGCACACTGTGGGCCCCTGGCCTCTCTGGTTGCAGGGGTGAGAAGGGAAGAGTGAGTCGGAGGGTCTGGGAGGCTCCTCCTGGTGGCCCAAGGAAGGTGGCCTGAACTCCCAGGCACATCCCCGTGGTAACAGGTAGCGTAGTCTCTGAGAAAGTGAGTTGGAACCTTGTGCCAGTGCCAGCTTTGTCCTGTCCTCCAGCTGTGCCCTCAGACACGTCACTCAGCCTTTCTGTGCCCCCACAAAAGACACATAATTAGCCACAGGATTGGAGACTAAATGAGACAAGATGTGTGAAGCACGAGGATCAGGCCTGGCCTCAGGAGGCACTCAGTATCACTGAGCTGGGAAAATGTTTGATGATAACATTACAGGGGACTTGTGCCTGGTGAGGTTGTTTGGGACTCACAATTGTGTTAAATTATGTCAGAAGATTGTGAGACTCTTGGTGCCCATTTTGCAGGGACACCAGTCCAGGACACAGGCTCCAAACTCCTCTATCCCAGGTGCTGCCCTAGGGGAGAAATGGAGGCTTCAGGGGAGCCGTGGAGGCCCAGCAGTGGGGGGGAAGGGGGCTCCAGGGAAGGAATGGAGGCCCCAGAGGAGAGGTAGAGGCTGAGGCGTGAAATGGAGGTTCCAGGGATGAGATAGAGGCCCCAGGGGTGGTGTGGAGACCTCGGGGACCCCATGAAAAGGGCAGGACAAAGGACGGCACAGGCCCGGGGAAGGACACAGGGACTACAGAGCCGACTGCTGGCAGAGCAAGATGTGGGGGCTTGGCTCCTGGCAGGCACGTCAAAGTAGGGAACAGATGATTTATTATCCCAATAAGGACGCTTGTTAAGAATGAAAGGATGGGGCACTGGCAATTATTTAAGTTACCTAGTTGTTTGACTATTTATTCATTGACCAACAAATCAGTTTTATTATTTTGGAAGACCTCTAAAATAGTTCTATGCAAAGCCTTTTAAAAATAATGCAACTATTCCTTTTTTTTTTTTTGAGTTGGAGTCTCACTCTGTCACCCAGACTGGAGTGCAATGGCTGCTCCCGGCCACTGCAGCCTCGACCTGCTGGACTCCGGCGATCCTTCCGCCTCAGCCTTCCAAGTAGCTGGAACTACAGGCGCACGCTACCACACTCGGCTAAAATAATTTCAATAACTGATGTCATTGTACACTAAGTACATTCAGAAAATAAGCTCCTCCCATATGCTGATTACCTGAACCTCAACAAATGCCACAAGCAGATCGATTTTCCTGTAATCGTTCTTAAAGTCGCACTTAAAGTCTCCAAAATGTGAACTTGTAAACCCATCAGCTGACACTTCTGGGTAGATCACAACATCTGAATTAAGAAAAACCTTCCCTCTCTGCAGGACTGGGGCACCTGGTAAAGGCAGAACAAATTCTGTAAATGGAGAAGTTTCTCCGTTCTGATATTTTGCATTGAAATGTGTAAATATTTCAGCCCAAATATTCCCGCAGGTGCTGCATTTTGGCTTCCATTCAGAGTACAAATATTCAACAAATATTTGTACAAGACAAATCTCGTCAAATACATTGTCTCTATGATTTCTTGAATGCTTCTTCAAATGTAGATGCTGCAAAACGGTGGGCCTACTTGACTCCATTCCACCACAATCCAGAATATAAATACATCCAATTAATAGTAAGAGCTCCATCAACAGATGCTCCCAAGGACAATGGCACAATTTCCAAACAAAATCTTGCCCCCACCTGAGCCAGTATTGGTTCTTTTGACCAGCTCCTCCCTGAATTTTACCGTCTCCTGGTCTGCAAGCAGTTTCCAATCACTGCAATTCTACAAAGCCTTCCAAATCTGCAATTGTTTGATGCTGCGTTTGTTGAAAGAGTTGATTAAAGATTCCTATCTGATTTTTTTTTTTTTTTTTTGAGTTGGAGTCTCACTCCATCGCCCAGGCTGGAGTGCAGTGGCACACTCACAGCCACCCCAGCGTCGACCTGCTGGGCTCAGACGATCCTTCTGCCTCAGCCTCCCAAGTAGCCAGAACTATAGGTGCACACTACCATGCCCGGCTAATTTTTTGATTTATTGTAGAGATGAGGTCCCCCCAAGCTGCCCAGGCTGATCTTGAACTCCTGGGCTCAGGCAATCCTCTCTCTTTGGTCTCCCAAAGTGCTGGGATTACAGGCTTGAACCACCGCGCCTGGTCCCTGCTTGATTTTTTAATCAAGCAAACTTCAGAGAATTAGTTTCCCCAAATACTAACAAACATGGCAGGTCTCTTGGGCTTATCCTTGAGGCTCCAGGGCTCGGGAGGGCAGAGGACAGCAGGGGTGTGTGCTTTGTCCCAGACCTGCACTTTGGAGGAGACCCCAGCTCCTCTGAGAGGACACACGGGGGGACAGTCGCAAAGGTTAATCACCACGGTTCCTGTTTGCAGCCTGTGTAGAAGCAGTTGTGAGTTCTGCATGTACCACAGCCAGGTTTGTCTCCACTCCATTTACTTTCTGACTAATAAGAACATTGGCCAGGCATGGTGGCTCATGCCTGTAAATCCCAGCACTTTAGGAGGCCAAGGTAGGAGGACTGCTTGAGACCAGATGTTTGAGACCAGCCTGGGCAACATCGCGAGAACTCGTCTCTACAAAAAAATCAAAAAATTAGCCGGGCAATATGGTGTGCGCCTGCAGTCCCAGCTACTTGGGAGACTGAGGTGGAAGGATCACCAAGCCCAGGAGGTTGAGGCTGTAGTGAGTCATGAGTGTGGCACTGCATTCCAGGCTGGGTGACAGAGTGAAACCCTGACTCAAAAAAAAAAAAAAGTTAAAAAAAGTACATTGCTTTTACCACACACATTTGTATTTCTATCATCACTGCAAAAACAAATAGTTTTGTCTTTGTGCTGAACTTTTTAACTGAATTTGCAAGAGCACTCATAACCATGTCAGATGAGTCACCCTTGACAGAATCAACTTCTGAAAACTTCACCTTGATTGCACAAATTGGGTGAAAACATCTAACTGCTGTTGGAATTTGCAGTTTGCTCATCGTGGCCCAAGGGGTGGGGGGGGAGTCCCAGTCAGGGCAGCTGCAGCCCCATCCTGTGCGTCTCCTTGTACCGCTATGCCTTGCCCAGCTTCCGGAAATGAGGCTACTGCTGGGGTCTCGCACCCTGTCCAGGTGCCCTCGGCCCTCGAAGACCAGAGGCTGAGATGTAAGCCCCATAAAGACATCCGTGCTTCTTCACGGCTTTACAGCCACCCGCTGTCCAGGGGGTAGATGGAAATTAGTCCCCTGAGAGACAAGAAGGGAAACTGAGGCTCTGGACCAGTATGTGCCATACCCTGGTTGAGATGGGGAGTGAGTGCGGAACAGGTCTGAGCCCAGGTCTAGCCATGCCTGCCTGGTGGGGTGAGACCAGGCACATGAGGCTTTGCCCGTAGGGAAGAGGCTGGCAGGGTCCTGGCAGGAGGGTCCTGGCAGGGTCCTGAAGAGGTCCCAGCTCCAAAGCTACTTCTCCAGCCTGGCATGCCACCGGTGTGGCTCCATCCAAATGAGGTTCCATTTGGGAACCACTGGCCAACACATGCATTCAACTCTGAGGCCATAGGGCTTCCAAGCACTGGCGTGGACTGGCCCGCAGAGAGAACCTGGTGTGTAGGTAGCTGCCATGTTTCTTAGCCTCGGAGTGCTGCTGCCTCCCTGTGCAGCTTCCAGCTGGCCTCCTCTGCCTCAGTTTCCCCACTTATAAAATGCAGGATGCCCCCCTCTCACGTTGTCAGGAGCTGATATTCCAAGGCCTTGGACACACAGGGCAGGAAGGGACAGATGAGGGTCCCGACAGGGCCCTGGTCAGATCTGCCAGCCTGGGGGTGGAGGGGTTGTTCATACCTCCCAGCTCAAGCCTGCTTACCTAAGTCCCAAACCACAGCTGCCCAGGCCTCCTGAGATGCCCCGGCAGCCCACAGCCCCATCCAGGTGTGGAAGCCGAGGAGCAGGCGGGAGAAGGTGTCCCCAGTACTGGCAGCTGGGACACCCGAAGCCAGAGGGCCATCCACAGAGGGACAGGCAGCACTGGGCCAGGAGGGAGCTCTCTCAAGAGGCTGCTTTGTGTGTGCTGAGGGGGTCTCTGGGGTGTTCAGGTCATAGGGCCCTGGGCCAGCCTTTCCCTTTTCTGGGTTGCTGTCCCTTCCTCTAGCAATGGTCCCTGCAAGGGCTGTCTGGATGACCCGGAAGGTGGGATGGCCCGGAAGGTGCACCCAGGGGTGCAGTGGGGAAACCGAGGCAGAGGAGGGGACCTGGGCTTCAGAGGGCCCACGGGTCAGGGTCTGGCTGAGGAGATGGAGGTGTCGTCCACTTCACAGTCCAGAGAACGTCCCCTGGACCACCCCTCCTCAACAGTCCTCTGCCACCTCCCAGGGGCGCTGGTGCTTGCGGGATGCTAAGACACCACAACGAGCAAGACAGACGGAAGCTCCCCTCCCAGACCTGCTGCTCCACTGCAGAGGAGGAAGTAAAATACCCGGGAGTTGTGAGGAAGATCCCACAGGGCTGCTGTGCTGGACGGGCACCGAGGCCCTGAGGGACAGGGACAGGGTGGGCTGGGGGCTTCCTGAGAAGGGTCCCCAGAGACAAGGTCTGGGGGGCCAGCCTCATGGTGTCAGGGCACAAGAAAAGCGGCAGAGTGGTGAGGGCGACTGAGGCACAGCAAACAGGTGCAGGGGGCTAGGGACGCAGGTGGGCTGTAAATGGTGGCTGGGGCACAGGGGAGGGGCTGAGAGTACCAGGTGCGGGGGACTGCTGCAGCCACCAGGAGCGGGAGGGTGGTGGCTGGGCCGGGTGATGGGGGCCGTGGACATCTCATGAGGATGGAGCCAACAGGATTTGTGGAAGGAGGGACTGCAGAGCTGAGAGAATGGTGAGGCGTGAGAGAGCCCGAGACTGTGGCCTGAGCCCCTAGGACAGAAGAGGGCGAGGCAGAGGGGGTCAGAGCAGGGGACAGGATGGTGAGTTCTTCTACAAGGTCCTCGCTGGAGAGCTAAATGTGATCTTGGGCCGATGGGATCATGGCGGGCTCTCACCCTCTGGTGTACAGCAGCCTGACTACTGCACATGTCCCAACATGCCTCTTCCTTACCGAACATCGGGGGCTGGGGCTGGTGATCTGACCCAGGCCACGTCGTGATTCCCTGGGAGGCAAACATGACTTGGCCCCAGTTTTTACAGATCTAGAAACTAAGCCAGGGTCGAAGGGAGGAAGTGACTTGTCCAGAGCCCCACACTAGCTATGAGGAGAAAGGGAAAAGGGCGAGTCCACTCCTGCCCACCCCTGCCCGCAGGACCCTGTGTCTGGGGCGGGGGGCGGCATCTCCTGTTTTCCTGAGGGGGATGGGTCACTGGCTCCAAGCCGCAGAGCCAGCGCCGGGTCTGGACAGGGGGTGTCTGAGGCCAAAGCCGCTGTTTTTCCAGGGCTCACGCTTGCCCCTGGGGCCTGTGGGAATTTTCTCTCCGGAGAGTCCTGAAAGGCCTGAGGGGAGGGGGTGCTGAGTCCAGCTGATGGAGGCGAAAGGGCCACATGCTTTTTGTGGTCGAATTATCCAAACAGTGAATTGCTGCATCCGCCCGGGCGGCTGTGAACGGGCCGGCTTTGTCCCGGCCTGAGAACAGCGGCGGCGTGTGGGGCCAGACAAAGCGGGCGCTGACGCCGCCTTTTCCATGGTCCGGCAGAGAAAGAAAGGCCTGGCGCACAAAGCCACGGCCCAGCCACTGGGGCGGGGTAGGGGGCGGTGAGGGGCCCCTCTGGAGCTTCCCATCAGGATGGGAACAAAATGCAGCGGGGTCCTCTCTGGCCCAGGGATGGCTCTGCACAGCCCAACCATCCTTGTCATGCCTCCAAGGCCCGGCAGGGATGGCAAGAGACCACCCAGGTCCGCACCACCATCAGCCACCCCCAAGTCTGGCCCCAAGGCCGGGCACGGCTGCTCAGTGAATCCCAGTCCCCTGGCTGGTTGCACAGTGCCTGGGTGGGCAGGGCCTCCCCAGTGACCCCCAAGGAGCCCAACCAGCAATGTGCTTAAACTGACGTCTTAAGAAACATCGTGCGTGCTTTGGGGCAGAACGGAGGCAGCCATGCCGTGAGGCAGGTGGGAGGGGACGCACCCCACCCCCGGCTGTGGGGCAGGGAGAGCAGAAGCATTGAGGCCACAACTGGGAGTTCGTCGTCTTCACGGCTCTGTCCATTGAGGTGGCCTGTCCTGGGAGCTCCTCCTGCCCCAGGCACAGGTGGCCAAAGAGCGACCACAGGCCGAATGTCAGGCCAGGCCACCTTCTGCTCTGAACAGCCTGCCGGAGGTCAGAGCGAGGTCTGAGATGTTGGGGAGGACAGGATAGAGAGGGACACCCAGAGAGGGGACCCCAGGAGACAGCAGGGGCCCCCAGGTGAGACCACAGTGGGAAGTCACTGGCTTCTTGGAGCTCCTGTGGCCCTCGGACTCCCTGAGGGTTGTCCGAGGATCCCAGATACTGAGACTGAGCCTGGGCCTGTCATTGAGTAGGCGATCCCCATGCCTGCACCTTCGGCCGCGGCCCATCTTGGGGAGGAAGGGCCACAGGTAGCCTTGGGCCAGCAGCAGGCTTTGGGGTCCTGAGTGGTTGGGCGGGGAGGGAAGGAAGGCGGGTGCTCTTAGAGCATCTGTGTGGGCATCAGCACGGGGTGGGGCACACCCTGTCACCAGAGCCCTGAGGGGCTTGGTGGTAGCCATGTTGGGGGAGAGCGTCGGCTCATTTCCGTATTGGAAAGCTTTCTTACAGTTGCCAGAGAACAAGCCAGAACAAAAGTGCTCAGCCCGGCATGGTGGCTCACACCTGCAATCCCAGCACGTGGGGAGGCTGAGGTGGGCGGATTACTTGAGCTCAGGAGTTCGAGACCAGCCTGGGCAACATGGTGAGACCTTGTCTCTACAAAAAAAAAAAATCAAAAAATTAACCAGGTATGGTGGCGTGGGCCTGTAGTCCTGGCTACTCAGGATGCTGAGGTGGAAGGATCACCTTGAGGCTGGGAGGTCGAGACTGAAGTGAGTTGTGATCATGCTTGGGCAACAGAGTGAGACCCCAGCTAAAACACACACACACACACACACACACACACACACACACACACACACACACAAGTGCTTGGTGGGTCTGGAGGAGGGGAGGGCGGCCATGGATGTTCCAAGATGCAGCATTTATTCCAAGGGAGGATGGTGGCAGGGACGGTAGGCAGCTGGGGTCCCAGGTGAGCTGGAAGAAGAGTCAAGTCAGTAAGGGGACACATTCCAGAGGCCAGAAGAGCAGGCCCTGGACGTGAAGGGCCGTCCTCCAGACCAGACAGCCTCACCGTAGTTATATCATCTAATCTACAAAAATCACTTGTGGTACTGTCATGTACACCCAGGAAAACCAAGGCGCAAAGGGACTCGGGGTACTGGAGCGCCCAGGACCGGGGTGGCCTACACCCATGGTGCCATGTAGCTGCCCTGATTGATCCCACAGCTGACCCCAAGACCCCGTGCCATTCAAGGTGACCTGACGCTGATCTCCCCACCATGCGAAGCCCTCATGGGGACCCTTGGCACACACACTGGACCAGGACTTGGCCTGCTGGGAAGGGCCAGGGCTGGCCTCATCTTCCTCAGGCCAAGCGGGGCCCTCAAACCAGAAGAGCCTGTCGCTTTCCAAAGCCTGCCCAGCTCCCATCCTGGTCCCATCGGCTTGCCCTTGGCCAAGAGCGTGTGGCAGCTGTAGGGGCAGGGAAAACAGCTGGCGGCCCTGGCTCCACTCCAGCAGGGAGGGTGGACTCTGATGAGGAGCCCCAACTCATCTGATGCAGCCCCCCGACCAGGTGGTGTCCAAGGAGGCCACTCAAGCCCCCACCTGGCCCCAGCCACCAGGCTTCAGCCACGATCTTCTGCCAGGATGTGACTAACCATTCAGGCCAAGGTCTCAGGGCTGCCCGGAGGGCACTCAGAGGGTCAGAAGTGTGTGTGTGTGAGTGTGTGTTCCATGCCTGGGTTCCGGCGTCAGAAGTGTGGCCAGCCTGCCACCTCCACCCCAGGACCCATCTCATGAGGCCTGCCTGGGTTCCACTCTGGTGCGGGGCCCCATCTCTCTGCTCGTGTGGTCTCTGCATCATTCAGCAACTGACGACCTCCCTGTGTCTCCAGCCCCCCGACCCTCATGTGGGGGTACTGACACTCCACAGAACTGTTGTGAACAGCAGAAAAAGGGGTAATTTGTACAAATCAACTGCTGGGTCCAAAACAGTTGCTCAGCAAATGGTAACTCTCCCTTGGAAAGCTCTAGAACCTCCAGGAATCCACCTGTGGATATCACAGAGAAGAAGCCTGGGTGTGCATCACTGCAGGCTGCAGATACTCCATGAAGACTCAGCCAACATTTCCTGAGGTCCTATCTCAGGCCCTGGGTCCAGCTGGGACAAAGGATCCCAAGATGATCACATGCACGTGGTCCCCTACTCTTAGGGGTCTCAGGTCAGTGGGGGAGATGGACATTTTCCCTGTATGGTGCCTGTGAGACCTCAGCCCTGAAGCAGGACCAGTCCCCAGACTTGCAGACCTGGGATGCAGTCAGGGAGGGCTTCATGGAGGAGGGAGCATTTGAACAACATGTGGAGAGGAGAGCACCGTGTCTATGTGTGGATCCGGATGACCTGTGCCAGGAGGTGGCAGGAAGGAGGATGGAGGAGTGGCAGGCGGGGCTAGGGAATGCTTCTTCATGCCCTTCCTTTCTCCAGAGCCTGAGGTGGAGGGTCTGGGCAGCATGTGGCCATGCCAGTCCTTCGTGGGTGGCACAGGCAGATGTGCTGGGCCCTGTGTGTTAGGGGTAGGCAGAGCAAGGCACCCTGAACGAGGAGGCAGCTGGGCCCCAGGCCCGTCGCACTGGGCCCTCTCTGCCCCTTCTAAGACGCAGATGCCTGCGCTGGACTCCCAGAGGGCAGGGATGCTGAGGTCTTGGGGTCTTGGGCTGGGATCCTCAGCAGCCGGCACTCGAGCCAGGCCTGTCTGAGCCGGAGCCACCTGGGAATGGCATTTGCGTCGCGGATGATGGGGGCGGAGGGCAGCGGACATCGCCAAGAGGCCCTCTAATGTGTTTGGAGAGAGCAAGTGAGCGGCTGCAATGCTCGGTCACTACTGGTCACCCCCGGTCCGGCCTTTGTTCTCCGGGGCCCCTAGGCGCTGGAGTCTGGGGTCACGTGACGCCGTCTCAGTCAGCGGAATCCGATTCTGCTGCCGAGGCAGGTCCTGTTGAGATGGGAGGGCGGGGAGGGCCAGGGGGAGTCGCCACAGCCCCAGGGCTCCTCCCCCACTCTCAGCCCTCGAAGGCCCCCCAGCACAGGGAGAGGGCGCTTGCCCCCCGAGTTTGGGTGGCTCCCCACAAGCGGGCAAAGAGATCCCGTGGTGGGGAGAATGGTGAGGGGTGACAGCTGTGGGATAGGGACAGGGACAGAGGGCACGTCCTGAGGGTGAGCTTGAGGCACAGGGGACGGGCTGGGGGGCCACAGCCTGAGGCCAAGGGAGTGTGGGGTGGAGGCCAGGCACTGGTTGTCCCCCTGTCTGCCAATGTCCCCCGGTCCAGAAGTCACTGGAGAGCAGGGGCCCTGCTCGGTGCCTGTGGGAAGGGGGTCCATCTTGGCTGAGTCTGTGGGCCCCACAGGGGTAGCTCGGGCTACCTGGCCCAGGCAGGTCCCCACCTCGGCGTCCAGACGGCTGGAGCTGTCTGATGCTGACCTCCAGGCGACACTCCCGTCCAGCTCTGTTGGCAACCACGAAGCCCACCCAGCAGGATCCCATGTGAGGACAGAAGCCACCACCGGGGCCGGGAAGGCTAGGGGGCAGTGCTTGGACCAACCTTGAATGAAGTGCAGCATCAGGTAGATGGGGGAATTGAGTCAAAGCCACAAGCAGGATGGTGGGAGTGAGGCTGAGGGGAAAGCTGGAGTCTGGGGCAATGTGTCTTGGCTCCCAGGCAGGGGTTCTTGGCACTAAGCCATTCTTCCAGAAATTGCTGATTAAAAAAGGAAAGTGATAATCCTCTTTTTTTGAGTTAGAGTCTTTGTTGCCCAGGCTGGAATGAGTGGCACGCTCACGGCCACCCCAGCGTCGACCTGCTGGGCTCAGGCGATCCTTCCACCTCAGCCTTCCGAGTAGCTGGAACTAAAGGCATGCACCACCAAACCCAGCTAATTTTTTGATTATTGATTGTTAAGACATGGTCTCGCCAAGTTGCCCGGGCTGGTCTCCAACCCCTAGGCTCAGGCAGTCCTCTAGCCGCGGCCTCCCAAAGTGCTGGAATTACAAGCATAAGCCACCATGCCCAACCTAAAAGCTATCGCCCTTAATCAAAATGGATCACCTGTCAATCAATGGAAGGGGTCCTCCCACTCGCTTCCCCCCGCCGCCCTACTCACAGCCTGGCCATTCTCTCCAGCTGCCAATGACAGAGTCAATGACAGTCACCTGGTGGCCTCTTGGGCACAGCCGTGTGCTAAGGGAGGCTCAGCCTTGGGTCCCCACTCCTTGGGGCTCCTGTCCCCTCATGCTTTTTGGCCATCGTCTCCTCATGCCTCTGGATGTTGTTCTCTTGATGACTCGTCTGAGGCGCTCTGTTACTTGGTGAACACAAGTGACACCATCACAGTCCTGTGGCTTGCCCAGGTTCTCGCCCGAGTCCCCTGGCTCAGTGCCCTTGGCCCCCACACCATGGTCCCTCCAGTAAGATAAGGATGGGGAATACTCTTGTCAGCCGCAAGGGGGTCTATGGCTGTTTTACTTTTCCTGAAACACATTCACTTTTCTCAGACATCTCTCATAGCTCCCCATTGCCCTCAGAGTGCAACTGATATGAGCCCAGTGTCCCTTTCCATGCTGTCCCCGAACATGGCCCGGCCGAGCCTTCCCCCGCCGTTCTGCAGCATGGGGGCCTTTCGCCATGTCCCCGTCAGGGCCCTGAGCTCAGGGCCTCCCCCGTCGCTGGCCCTGAGGCAGTCGTCTGTGCCTTCAATGGCGCGGGCTGTCGGGGACAGAGGCAGTGATTCACCTTTGTCTGGTGTCTGGCCTTGTGACCCAGTCTTGGGGTAGAGACCAGGTGCTGCTCTTGACATGTGTTTGGGAATGGCGCCCTACTGTCCAGAAGTGTGGCTGGATCCTGGGCCGGACCCTGGGCCGGACATTGTTTGTATCGGGAGTTCGCCTCCTGACTGGACACAGACGCTTTTAAATCCAAGGCCACGGAGGGACCTGGTTAGCGGTCATGACGCCACACTCCCCATTGCCCTGAGGGAGGCCTCCAAGCTTGGAATTATGGTTCTCAAATATGTACTTACTTGGGTTTGCTTTTGAAAAGGTTAGGATTTAAGTATCACCCGATAACACACACATGCCCAGCTACATCTGAAATTACAGAGCAGCTGGGCCCAGGGTCTGGCCTGTGCCCATGGCTCGGCGAGGAAGTGCCTGCCATGGCTAGGCCATTCTGCCTAGGGAGGGGTGGGCTCCAGGGGTGCCCCACACCTGGACCGTTGCAGGGGGTGGGGCTCTAGTGTGTCACTTGCCAGGGCAAACGACATTCTTCAGGACATTTTGGGGACAGGAGGGCATTTCTTTACCTCTCTGCCTCAGTTTATTATCTGTAAGATGGGGCTAGGGCTATTGCAAGGAGCAGAGAAAATGTATGCAGAGAACCTACCTGGGTGCCCACTCACAGCAAACAATGTGCAGGAGACTTGAGGGAGAGAATGGCACTAGGCAGGGCGAACCCTGACCGTGTGCATCTTGGCACAGGGCCCAGCGTGTAAAATGTGCCCAATCATGGGTGGCAGTAATGATTATCAACCACATTGCCATTCTGGGCCACATGAAGGCCAGCCAGAGCAAGCGAGGTGTGGTAGCAAGGATGACAGCAGGGCTCACTCTCCAGGTCTTGAAAGTAAATCCTTGGAGAGCACGGCCTTGGGGAGGGGCCTGGAGTGACAAGCCCCAGCATTGGTTGCCTGTGGAGAGCACTGGGGTGCCTGGAGTCAGGACTGCTGATGCCAAGCCTGCCCCTGGGGCCCAGGAACGTTTCCAACCACCCGCCCCGGCTCTCTGCGGCCCGCCCTGCCCCAGCCGGACTCCCCCTGGCATCCTGGCTCCTGAACGGTGCCCAGCAGTATGCAAGCCCGAAGGGGTCGTGGCTGATGCCGATCACCAGCCTCGATATCCTCCCGCCCCATCTGCCAGAGCCCTCGGCCACCAGGCATGGTTCAGTCAGAGGAAGGCAGCTGCCTCGCTGGGGCCGGCCCGTCCACTCCACACCTGTGGGTGGTAGCAGGATGAGGGATGGGAGAGGGGGACGCCCCCTCAATCCACACCCCGCTGCAGCTCTGAGCAGCACTGCTGCCCAGCTGCTGGCTCTGCTGGCTGCCGGCTCTGATGTCTCCCCTCCTGTGCCCCACCTGCCAACCGGGGCCTGAACTCCGGAGGTGAACACTGTTCCCCTGCTCTGCCCGGGGCCCTGGGTCAGCTCCTACATCCACTCAGCACCTCTCCTTCCTCCCAGCTCTCCCCTTAGCTCCTGGGCCTCCCTCCCCAGTCTCTTCCCTGGGCATCTCGCCCTTCATCCAACCACTGCAGGCAGCCTGGCAAGGGTGGGATCGAGTCTGAGCTTTCCTTTACAGTTGTGTGACTTGGGGAAAGTCAGTTAGCCTCTCTGTGCCTCAGATTCCTCCCTGTTGATAACAGCAGTGCTGTCCTCCCAGGGCAGGTCGTGGGGATCCAACTCTACCGCAGGTGCTTGCCCAGTGCTGACACACGCCAGTCAGACTGTTGCTGGGAACAACCTGGGACCCCAACTGGCATCGTTTCCCCCGGCTCGTCATCCGCCCTCCCCAGGCCACCTCCGCCACCTCACTTGACACAAGTTGCACACTCATCAGTGCGTGGGCCACTGGACACTGGGGCAGTTCCCATCCTCCCTGGGTCCCCTGAGGATGTGGACCAAGGGCTGCCACGGGGACTGGCCTTGGGGACGCCCCCAGAGTCTCGGCAGCCAGAGCCACAGGAGCCGCTCCCAGGATCAGAACGGAGGGGTTCGCCAGCTCACCGTGTGCAGAGATCTCTCAGGTTCATTAAAGCTCTGGGGGTAGCCTGGGCCAAGAGGGCTCAGAGAGACATGGTACTCACCGGCTACTGGGTCCAGGAAGAAGTCAGCACAGCGATGCCATCACAGAACTCTTAGCCTCATGTGGCAGTAAGAGCCAGTGTGGAGGTCACTGTGTCACTGTCCACTTGGGTCCTGTCCATCTTTTTTTTTTTGAGTCGAAGTATCACTCTGTCACCCAGGCTAGAGTGTAGTGGCGTGTTCATGGCTCACTGCAGACTCGACTTCCTGGGCTCAGGTGATCCTTCCACCTCAGCCTCCCAAGTAGCTGGGACTACAGGCAAGCGCTACCACACTGGGCTAATTTTTAAAATTTTTTTATAGGGATGATGACTTGCTATGTTTCCCAGGCTGGTCTTGAACCCCTGGGCTCAAACAATCTACCCACCTCAGCCTCCCAAAATGCCAGGATTCCAAGGTGTGAGCTACTGTGCCCGGCTGTCTCTCATCTTGAACAATTTTGGTCACAGATAAAGTCTTCAGTGGGCTATCCCCCATAAGGCAGGACGGACACCAGGGGGGTCTGGCCTAGAGGTGGGAGGTGTCCACGGGCCACAGGCCTCCTGTGGATAGGACGACCCTGAGCCTCAGCAGCTGGGCAGCCTGGCCTCCTCAGCCTGGGAGGCACCAGCACAGGGTCCAGGAGACAGAACCCGGGCGGGGAGCCCCCAGCCTAGACACCGTGGGGCTGTGCGCAGGTGGGAGCGGGCGGCCCAGACTCCCTGAGCCTCCGAGATGATACCCTGTGAGCTGCTGTGAGCAGGGCACCATCCCGTCACCACTGTTGCCATGGCACCCCTGCACCCAGGAAGAGCAACCACCCCGGAAGCACTGGGGCCAGGTGGCATCCCAGTAGCCCCCAAAGCTCACTCGCCGACTGAGGGCCCTCCTGGGACAGGCGGGCCAGTGGGCTGCTGGGAGCCACCAGGCGGTCAAGTTGAAGCAGAAGCCTCCCTCGCTTCACTGGCCTGGGCGCGAAAACCCCAAATCCAAACAAAACACACCACCAGGCCCCGACAAGTGGCTTTGTGTTGCAGAATCTTCTGGGACATCTGTGGCCGCCCAGGCAGGGGACAGGGCGAGAACAAGGACCGGGCTCTGAATAGGTATTCATGCCGCCGGGCATTCATCGGGGCCCAGTTCCCGGGGGTCTTCCTTCAGGCTCTGCCCCCAGGACCCCGGGCTGCTCCAGCATTCTCTCCCCGGGGTGGTCCCCAGCTCTCCCATCCACAGCGCCTGCCACTGCCCCTGAAGGCTGCCCGGGGGGCCTTGAGGTATTGTCCTGGAGACACCTGCCCTGTGCCGCCCACCACGGGCACACGGGGTCACAACTGCTGGGGCTCGTTCACACGGGCCTGAAAGGCGTCCCCACCACCGCACACTTGCCCTTCTCCTCCTCGGCCGCCTCTGGGCTGCGGGGGGAGGGGCCGGGCAGAGTCAAACAGTATTTTTTCTGTTCTCTCCTGCACAAATGGAATTCAATTAGCAAGGAAGAAACCCAAGCCCGGCCAAATAGCGCTTAAAAAAAATCCTTCAGGAGAGAAACATCTTCCCACATCCTGAGCAAATCAATGGTTCCTGTGCATTTTCCTTCCTTCCTCCTTGAATACCCGGGGTGCAGCCAGAATGTTCTCTCCTGCACCCAAGGGGGACCAGGCAACAGGGGAATCTGATGAATACAGATGGGCTCACTCCAGGCCCGGACCCCCTCCCTGGCCCACAAACCGTAATGGGAAAGCCAGACTATCCCGGAGAGGCGGGACGGCCGGCACATCAGCTCTGCTTCCCCTCCCGCTGGCTAGGCCCTGGGCAGGGATCAGCGGTGTCCCGGGGCTCTGCTTCTCCGCCCCAACCCTGGATGTCCTCAGCCCCAGTGTCTCCTCTGCTCTTCGCTGGGACTTGACCGCTGTCCAGAGCTGCCAGGAGCATCCCCTGGGTGGCCCGGGGCCTGGACACAGGGAGGTCACTGCAGGTGGCTGGGTCCAGGGAGGGCTGGAGGTGGTGGGGCCTACCTTTCCCGTAGTCTCTATCACCAGCTCCCTTCTGGCTGTTTCCAGGGGCCCGAGGAGCTGTCACTCCTGAGCAGTTACTGCAGGGTAAGGAGGTGGCTGTGTTTTGGGGGCAGCAGACCCCTCCTTGTGGGGTTGCACCTGCCTCCTGGTTCACAGTAGCGGCACCCATCCCAAGGAAAGTACAGCAGCCTTCCCTGTTCTGGCAGCCCAGCCCCTCCCACCCACGGCCTCTTCTTCATGGGCGGATTGAGGGCTTGCCAAAGTGTCCGGTCTTATCTCTAAATGCTGCCTCCTCTATAGAGGCTTACTGTGCCCACAGAGCCAACTAGTCTCAATCTATCAATATGAAACTAGAAGAGAAATGCATCAGGCTTAAAAAAAATTTTAAAAAGCACCCTCTGACCCTGGACCAAGGCACAGGCCTTGGCAGCTTCGTGTCATGAGACGATCACAGAGCAGGGTCTAGGAGTCTGGTCACAGCCCTGCCAGGCTCAGAGGGATTCATGCAAATCCCTGTCCCTGAGTTTCCCCATCTCGTAAATGGGCCAGTCGGGCCAAGGGCCCAGAGCATTGGGGGTCCAAGGGTCTTTGAATCTAAGTAGAGTCCATTTGTCACCCACTAGATGACAGGCAGGGAAGGACAGAGGGAAGAGTGTGTCAACTGTGGGAAGACAGCCCCTTTCTGACCTGCTGGTGGCAGTCATGGACCAATGCCATCTGCTCCAGGCCTTTGTGCATGCTCTTTGCTCTGCGTGGTGACCGTGGCCTGTCTCCCCAGGCCTGGCCCCAGCCCTTCTGCTCTCTCTTCCTCTAAAAGTGTTGGGGCCTAGGTCCACCTCAAGATCCCTCAGCCTCTCCCCCAGGCGGTGAGCTTCCTGGGGATGGCACCTCCAATGCTCAAGCCACCTGTGGGTCCCCACCCAGCACGAAACTGGCCCAAGGCAGGGACTGGAGGGACTTGACCCCTGTCTTGCAGCAGCCTCATCTTGGCTGGGTATGAGCATCCTCCAGCAGGGACCTGCAGCCTCCCCCACGGGCCTCTGTCAAGGCACTGCAGAGGTTCGTGGAGGCGCTGGAATGCACGAGGGCAGGCAGAGGCGGCCTCTCCAGAAGCACAGTGGGTCAGCCCCAGCCTCACTGAGCACACTGGGCCACACGCACCACCTCAGGCAGTCCAGCCGCCCCGCCAGCAGAGGCTCGGCCCATTCTGCAGATGAGAACTTTCCTCAGTGGAAGAGTGGGAAGGGGCAGAAAATCCACACAAAGGGCCACTGCCGGGTTTCACAGGCTTCGGCTCCGCTCAGCTCCCTTTGATGTTCTGAACCAACGGGCACCATTTCAATGCTTTAGAGGACGACTTGGCCACAGGTGACTTGTCTCACAGATTGCTGAAGCGCTAATTAGTGCTAATTATAATCCGATGACTCGCCAAGGCAATCTGTCCTGCTGGGCAGGCGGGGCCACGTCTGATCGCGAGGGGGTGGGTAGCTTTGGGGGCAGGGTGTCGAGCCGCGGAGCTGGCTCTGAGGATGCGGCTGTTAGGTGCGACTCTGTTCAAACGTGTTCGGCATATTCCGAGGGGAGAAGAGACACATCCGTGCCTTGGAGAGACGTGAGGAGGGACAGCGACAAGGCCGGCCGGGCCGCTGCTGCGATGCCTGGCTGCAAAGGCGAGGATGAGGCCCAGCAGGGTTGCCATGGAAACAGCTTCTGCTTGGAAGGGGACGCTTGCAGGGTGTGAAGGACAGAAGGCGGCACCCTGAATCCTCGCCCCCTCCCTCACCCTGCCTGGGACCCACTCCAGAGGCGTGGACCTGCCGGGCGCCTCAGAGAACTGGAGAGGGACTGGAATCGGCACAAGGGTCACCTGGAGCTTGGTCTCTGGCAGGTGGCAGGCAGCCTGATGAGGGATTTGGCTAAAAAGTTTCTGGCAGATAGCTTTCCCCGATGCATTCTGAGCTCACAGCCTATGCCAGCCACTGCAACATGTGATTGACAGGCACCGCCTCACCCAACCTTTCCAACAAGCCAAGGAGGTCAGTGCTGTTATCTTGATTTGACTGGCAGGGAAACTGAGGCACAGAAAGGACACAGGAATGCGCTTGGGATCACAGGCGGACGGGGCAAAGGCAGAGCTGATAACACACCAGGGGAAGGGTTCACACACATGACCAAAGCCCAGAGCTGCGTCCGCTCACCGTAGGTGAGCAGGGGCCAGTACCAAAGTCATACCAAGGATGATCAGTGATGCCGACCATTCTCAGCCTCCTGTACAGTGGCCAGTTTTCTGTAGTGTGTTGGAGTCCAACTCCTGCCTCCACGGGTGGACAGTTTGAATCAGTCAGGGGAGGGGATTTGCGTGTGGTTAAAACCCAGATCAAGCAACACTGTTCCCTCTTGCTGCCTCTTGGCTACGGTCAGGTCATACATTCATGTTCTGATTTTTTTTTTTTTTGAGTTGAGGTCTCACTCTGGGGGCTCTGTGCCCACCTAGTCAGGAGAGAGAAGCAGGACAAACATGCAGGAGGGGGCTTCCTTTAAAAATATCAGGCCACAACGGGCGTAGTGGCTCACACCTTTAATCCCAGCATTTTGAGAGGCTGAGGCAATAGGATTGCTTGAGTTCAGGAGTTCAAGACCAGCCTGGACAACATAGTGAAACCTTATCTCTACAATAAAATAAAATAAAATAAGCAAGCTTGGTGGTGCATACCTGTAGTCCCAGCTATTTGAGAGGCTGGGGTGGAAGTACAGCCTGAGCCTAGGAGATTGAGGCTACGGGGAGCTATGATCTTGCTACTGCACTACAGGCTGGACAACAGAGTGAGACCCCAACTCAAAAAAACATACACTTCAGAGTCAAGTGTCCAAGGAGAGGCTACCTCCGCCGCTCAGCCTGCTGGGTAGAGTCGCCAGGGGTCCCCCTCATCACAGTCAGTGACATCTTGGCATTTCTTATTTGTCCCCAGGAAGGCCTGAAGTATTTTACTTTTTAAAAATAATAATCTGGGATTTCTATCAACAAAGCTCCAAAGCCACAAAGTGTCCTGGGTGGAGAGGAAAGGTTATAAATGAAGTGGCTGGAACTTGGCCTGTTGACCTGGAGTGGCCGCAGGCTTGGGAAGGGGAAACCCAGGCACGACATTCTCCTTCACCTGATTTGGGAGGGTCACGGTCACGTGGACATCCCCAGCAGAGACAGGGCAGCGTGTGGCCTTCCCCAGACTGTGTTGAGTGGGGTCCCTGAAAGTGCAACCAGCCTGATGACGCTTTGCCATCCCTGGGGGAAGATGAGCAAAGGGCCTGAGGGAAAGGCCAGGCACGTTCTGGAACCAGACGTCATGCTAGGGTTTCCACCGGCACTGTGTCCTCTCTTCTCGATAGTTGTCACCCTCCAAAATCATCCTGTTCTTGACTTGTGACTCACCTGCTGTCTGGGTCCCTAGTTGGGAGTTTTAGGGACTTTCCTCTCTTTTGCGATTGTTGCATGAGACTCAGCATACAGTAGGTGCTCAATAAATATTTGAAGGTTGGAGAAGTGAGCTGTAAACAGTGGGCTCTCCAAGTAGCCCAACATACCTCTACAAGTGAGTGAAGAACAGCCATCACCTCCTGGTAGGCGGAACCCCAGGAAACAGTGAGTCTGGGTCCAGACTGCCCTCTGCCAGGGTCTTCTGACCAGCTTCCTCCGTGGGGCGTTCTCATGTTGGGGCCCCTGGAGCAAATGTTACAGGGTCACTGCTTACTCCAGGTGCCAGGCCTGGCTTGTGGGCTGCTTGGAGCCTCTGCTAGGGTGTCTTTGTCCACACAGTAGAGAGCCCTCAGCCTCCTGTGCTCTGCAGGTGTCTGGCAGATGCCCACTCCCATGCCCAGAGCTGGGTCCACCTCACCACGGAGCATCTCTGTAAAAACGTACCTGTCGGTCAGAGATGGATAGAAACACAGCCCCTAAGATCTTTCTTTGGGGACCACATGCATCTTCTCTGCATGAGCCGAGGGGCTCCCTGCGTGCACATTGGGTGAGGATGGGGTCCTATCGTGCTAGCCTCACCAGCCATAACCAGACACCCCTGAGGTCAGGGAGGATCTCATCCTACAAAGCCCTGACTGGGGCCAATCTGCAAAAGGAAGAGAAAGGCCAGAACCTCTGGTTTCTGATGAGCCCAGGATGATGGTCCAGATCCTGGGTCTGCCATCACTTGCCAAGTGCCTCCTAGGTGTCAGCAGCTAGCCATGGACAGGAAAGCGAAACGTCTGAGATATTTCCCTTGCTCTTTTTTTTTAAACAGTTTTATTGAGGTATAATCACTGTACAATTAACAGCCCATGTTTAAACTGTACAATTTGATAAGTTTTGACATATGCATGCATTACTGAAACCACCACCACGAAGTCAAAGTAATTAACAAGTCTGTGATCCCAAAACATGCCCCTTTGTAAACAATCCCTCCCTGCTCCCGAGCCAGTCCCCAGGCAACCCCTGATCTGCTTTCTGCCACTATAAATTAGTTTGTGCTTCCTAGAATTTTATGAAAACAGAATAATTTTGTCTGGGTTCTTATACCCAGTATAAATATTTCAAGATTCGTCCATGTCTTTAGGTGTATCAGTCGTGCATTCCTTCTTACTGCTGAGTGTGTGAGGGTTACACCACAGTGTGTTTTTCCACTCACGTGGAAGATAGACATTTCAGGTCATAGACATTTAGCTATATGATAGGTTGCAGATAAGGCTGCTATGAATGTGTATGTGCAAGTCTCTATGTGGACATCTGCTTTCATTTCTCTTGTGTAAATTCAAGGGTAGAATGACTGGATCATATGGTTGATGTATGTTTAACTTTTTAAAAAATTGCCAAACTGTTTTTCAAAGTGGTTGCACCATTTTATGTCCGTTGCCATCAGCAGTGGTTGAGTGTTCTAGTTCCTCCACATCCTTGACAAAACTTGGTTCTCGATAGGCTTCCTACTCTTAGCAATTCAAACAGATGTACCAGGGGAGATTCTAAAAAAAAACAAACAGAATTTATTTATTAAAAATTGTGTATTTATTCTTACATGTTTAAACTTCAGTCACCTTCAAAGTACTCTCCATTTGATGCAATTCACTTATCAAGATGATTTTTCCACTACTCAATACAGTTTTTTGTTTGTTTGTTTGTTTTTGTTTTTGTTTTGAGTTGGAGTCTTACTCTATCGCCCAGACTGGAGTGCAGTGGCTGCTCCTGGCCACCACAGCCTCGCCTGCTGGGCTCTGGCAATCCTTCCGCCTCCACCTTCCAAGTAGCTGGAACTATAGGCATGCACTACCATGCCTGGCTAATTTTTGATTTACTGTAGAGATAAGGTCTTGCCAAGTTGCCCAGGCGGGTCTCGAGCCCACGGACTCAGGCAATCCACTCACCTCAGCCTCCCAAGGTGCGGGATTACAGGCTGAGCCACCAAGCCCAGCTCAATACAGTTTTGAACTCATCAATTTTGATACTTTTTAGTGCTTCTGCTGTTTATTGTTTCGCCTCTTCCTCATGGACAAAATGTTTCCCTCTGAAGATTTTTTTCATCAGGGGGAGAAAAAGTCACTAAGGGAGAGATCGGAATAGGGAGGGTGGGGCATGGGGGGGTCATGCCGTTTTTGGTCAAAAACTGCTGAACACTCAGTGTGTTGTGAGCAGGTGCACTCGCAAATCACCCATTATGAAATGGGCAAATGTGTTGAAAGAATCTCCAAAAAAACAAAAAAAATTCACTGAAGCCAAACACAGCCTCTCAGCTGGTACGCTGATGCCAATGGGTTCCTAGAACACTTACCTAGCAGGGGAAGCCTGTACTACAAAGGGCATGCTCTCCAAAAGATAATTCCAGGTTTCATGGGGTCCCCTTGGTATAAAGTATCTCTTTGTGACTTTAATTTGCATTTCCCTAATGCCAAATGACATTGAACATCTTTCCATATATCTTCTTGAATAAAGGTTCAAATCTTCTGTTCATTTAAAAAATTGGGTTGCTTGTTTTCTTCTTACTGGGATTTTTTTTTTTTTTTTTGAGTTGGGGTCTCACTATGTCACCTACACTACAGAGCAATGGCATGGTCATGATGATCACAGCTCACAGCAGCCTTGACCTCCTGAGCTCAGGCAATCCTTCCACCTCAACATCCTGAGCAGCTGGGACTGTAGGCTCACACCACCAGCCCAGCTAATTTTTAATTTTGTTTTGTAGAGATGAGATTTCACTATGTTGCCCAGGCTGGCCTCGAACTCCTAGACCCAAGCAATTCACATGCCTCGGCCTCCCAAAGTGCTGGGATTACAGGCATGAACCACTACACCCAGCTCTTCTTATTGGGTTTTGAGGATTCTTTGTATATTTTGGATACAAGTTCATGATCAGCTATACCCTTTAAAATTATTTCCTCCTGGTCTGTGGTCTGTCTTTCATTCTCTTAATAATGATTTTTAAAGAGCAGAAATGTTTTAATTTTGGTGAAGTCTGGTTTATCAATTTGTTCCTTTATGAATCAGGCTTTTGGTGTCATATCTAAAAACTCTCTGTCTAACCCGAGATCACAAAGATCTTCTAAAGGTTTAAGTTTTATATTCAGGTCTAGGGTCCATTTTTAGTTAATTTTTGTTTATGGGGCCAGGTATAGATTGAAGTTTGCTTTTTTTTTTTGAGTTGGAGTCTCACTCTGTCTCCCAGACTGGAGTGCAGTGGCCGGGAGCGGCCTCGACCTGCTGGGCTCTGGTGATCCTTCCGCTTCAGCCTTCCAAGTAGCCGGAATTACAGGCATGCGCTACCATGCCCGGCTGATTTTTTGATTTATTGTAGAGACGAGGTCTCGCCTGCCCAGGCGGGTCTCGAACCTGCAGGCTCAGGCAATCCATTCACCTCAGCTTCCCAAAGGCGCGGGATCACAGGCTGAGCCACCGAGCCCAGCTCTGAAGTTTGCTTTTTAGTTTTTGTTGTTGTTGTTGTTTTGGGGAGAGGTTTGCAAGCAAATATTCAAATATTCCCATACCATTTGTTTAAAAGATTATCATACTATCATTTGGATTGCCTTTGTACTTTGCCAAAAATAAGTTGCCCTTATATGTGTGTCTGTTTCTGGATCCCTTCTTGTTCCACTGCTCTATCTGTCTTCTACTTCTCAGTCACAGCAGTACAACACTCTCTTGATTGCATCACTTTATAATAGGTTGTAAAATCATAGTGTCAACTCTTCCAATTTTGGTCTTTTTAAGTTGCTTTGGTTCTTCTAGGTTCCACATGTTTCCATATGAATATTAGAGTCAGTTTGTCAGTTTCTACAAAAAACACAAAAACCTGCTGGAATTTTCACTGGATTTGCATCAAATCTGTAGATCAACTTGAGGGGAAAGTAATATCTTCACAAGATTGAGTGGCTGGATGCAATAGCTCACACCTATAATCCTAGCATTTTAGGAGGCCAAGACAAGAGGATTTCTTGAGTCCAGGAATTCAAGGCCAGCCTGGGCAACATAGTGAGATCCTTGTTTCTACAAGACTGAGTCTTCCAGTCCACGAACACAGCATCCCTCTCCAGTTATATAGATTTTCTTTAATTTCTCTCGGCAATATACTGCAGTTTTTAGTGTACAAGACTTTCACATTTTTTCGCAGATGTATCCTTAAGTATTTTATATTATTATTGCAAATATAATTTTAAAGTTATCATTTTCAATTACTTATTGTTAGTATATAGAAATACAATTATGTATATAGATTTGTTCCTATAGTCTTATTAAACTCAGTGATTAGTTTTAGTAGCTTTTTGTAGCTTCAGTTAATTTTCTACATGGATGATCATGTCATCTGCGAATAAAGAGTTTTATTTCTTCCATTTCAGTCTGGATTTCTTGTATCTATTTTTCTTGCCTGATTTCCCTGGCTAGTACATCTAGTACAATGTTGAATAGAAGTGGTAAGAGGGGACATCACTATCTTGTTCCTGGCCTCAGGTGGAAAACAGTCTTTCATCATTAAGGATGAGTTATCTTTAGGTTTTTTTTGCAGATGCCTTTTCTTAGGTTGAGGGAGTTCTCTTTATTTCTGGTTGGCAAGAGTTTTTTCAGGGAATGTTAGATTTTGCCAAATGCTTTTCTGCAGCTATTGGAATAATCTTTTTATTTCTTTTTTTGGAACTGTTAACATGATAAATTACACTGATTAGTTATTGAATAATAAAACAACTTTGCATTCCTGTAATCCCTACTTGATCATGGTGTATTGTCCTTTTCATGTGTTGTTGGATTCAACTTGCTAAAATTTGTTTAGAATTTTTGCATGTATGTTCATGAGAGAGACTGTTCTGTAGTTTTGGTCATGTCTGTGTCTGGTTTTTTTTTGTTTTGTTTTTTTGTTTTTTTGAGTTGGAGTCTTACTCAGTCACTCAGACTGGAGTGCAGTGGCCACTCCCGGCCACCGCAGCCTCGACCTGCTGGGCTCCAGCTATCCTTCTGCCTCAGCCTTCCAAGTAGCTGGAACTATAGGCACGCACTACCATGCCTGGCTAATTTTTTTGACGTTTATTGTAGAGATGAGGTCTCGCCAAGTTGCCCAGGTGGGTCTCGAACCCGCGGGCTCAGGCAATTCACTCACCTCGGCCTCCCAAGGTGCGGGATTACAGGCTGAGCCACCGAGCCCAGCCTGTGTCTGGTTTTGTATCATGGAATAAGTTGAGAAATACATCCTCTTCTTCAATATGTTGAGAGTTTGTGTAGAATTCCTTAAATGTTTCAGAGAATTCACTAGTGAAGCAAATGGACCTGGAGGTTTTTTGCATGTACTTTCAATTTATTTAATAAATATTGGGATATTCAAGTTATCTATTTCTTCTTGAGTGAGCTTCGGAAGCTCATGTCCTTCACATAATGTGATAATTTTATCTAAGTTGTCAAATTTATAGGCATAAAATTATTGGTAATATTCTCTTATTATTCTTTTATCAGTCACATAATTTATACTGATGCTACCTTTCTCACTTCTGAAATTAGTAATTAAATCTTCTTTCTTCCTTTTTTTCTCCATTCAGGCTAGAGCTTTATCATTCATTTCCTTTATTGTTTTCTCCTTTCTATTTCATTGATTTTCACTTTGATCTTTATTATTTCCTTTCTTCTGCTCACTTTGGATTTATTTTTCTCCTTTTTCAGTTGCTTAAGGTGGAACTGAGGTCACTGATTGGAGATCTTTCAACTTTTCTTGCATAGGCATTTGTCAGTGTCTGAAGCTAAGCTCTGCCTTGGCAACATCTCACACATTCTGGTACGTTGCATTTTCATTCTCATTCAGGTTAAAATACTTTTGCATTTTACTTCTGAATTCTTCTTTGACTAATGGAGTAGGAGTATGTCATTTAGTTTCTCAATATTTAAGGATGGTTCAGATTTTTTTATGTTTTTGATTTCCATTATCAGATAACATATCTTGGGTAACTTGAATCCTTTTACATTTTAGGGGCCAGAATATGGTTTATCTTGGTAAATGTGCACATAAAAAGGAGGTTTATTTTGTTGTTGTGAAGTAGGGCATTCTATAAGTTTTAATTAGGTCAAGTCGACTGACAAGGTTACTCAAATCTTCTATATCCTTACTGATTGATTGTCTACTTGTTCTATCAATTTTTGGGAGAGGGATATTGGAATCTCTGACCACGAGGGTGATCCATTTTTCCCTTGGATCGCCTAGGCTTGAATGCAGTGGTACACTCACAGTCACCCCAGCATTGACCTGCTGGGCTTTGGCAATCCCTCTGCCTCAGCCTTCCAAGTAGCCAGAACTACAGGCGCACGCTACTTCTCCCAGCGAATTTTTTACTTATTGTAGAGACGAGGTCTCACCAAGTTGCCCAGGCTGATCTCAAACCCACAGGCTCCGGCAATCCACTCACCTCAGCCTCCCAAAGTGCTGGGATTACAGGCTGAGCCACCGAGCCCAGGCATCTTCATATATTTTGAAGCCCTGTTATTAGGTAGATTAATAGTTAAGATTGCCATGTTTTCTTGAGTAATTGACACCTTAATCAAATAATTTGATTATTTTATCCCTGAATAGTAAACCACCCTTACATTCCTGGGATAATCTCCACTTGGTCATGGTGTATTATCCCTTTCGTGTATTGCTGCATTCAACTTGCTGAAATTTGTTTAGAATTTTTGCATGTATGTTCATGAGAGAGACTGTCCTGTAGTTCTGGTCATGTCTGTGTCTGGTTTTGTATCATGGAATAAGTTAAGAAATACATTCTCTTTATCCCTGGTAATATTCTTTCCTCTGAAATTTACTTTGTTGACATAGCCACCCCAGCTTTCTTTTCACTATTGTTATTATGGTATATCTTTTTCTATCCTTTTACTTTTTACCCATTTATGTCTTTATACCTAAGGTGTATTTCTTGTAGGCAATAAATAGCTGCCCCTAAACATTTTGTCCAAACTAATTCTCTCTTTCATTTGGGAGTTGCTATGGTCTGATTGTTGGTGTCTCCCAAAATTCATGTGTTGGAACCTAATACCCAATATGATAGCATTTAAAGATGGGGTCACTAGGAGGTGATTGGGTCACAACAGGTCTACCCTCATGAATGGGATTAGTGTCCTCATAATGGAGGCTTGAGAGAGACTGTTTGTCCCTTCCACCATGTGAGAACACAGCTAGAAGGCACCGTCTTTGAAACAGAGGATAAGCCCTCACCTGATACCCAATCTACTGGCACCTTGATCACGAACTTCCCAACCTCCAGAACTCTGAGCAATACATTCTGTTGGTGATAACTTATTCAGTCTAAGATATTTTGTTATGACATCCTGAAGGAACTAAGACAGGTGGTGTGTTTAGACATTTTGCATTTAATACAATTAGGCTTGTCTATCATCTTACTCTTTTTTTCTATTTGTCATATATGTTCTTTGTTTTTCTTCCTCTTTTTCTGCCTCCTTTTGAACTGAGGATAATTTTATGATTCCATTCTATCTCCTTAGTTGTGTCTCTTGGTCGCGTTATTTTAGTGGTTGCTTTAGGGTTCATAATATATATCTTTAACTTATCAGTGTCTGTGTTCAAGTGGTATTATGCCACTTCACCTAGTACAAGAATCTCATAATTATACTTCTATTTTCTCCTTCTTTGCTTTTATAATATTTCCATACATTTTAATTATTTTACTTACACAGATGTTCCTCAATTTATGATCAGGTTACAGACCAATAGCTCACAGAATGGGAAAAAATACTTGCCAACCGTATATCTGTTGAAGGTCTAACATCTAGGATCTACAAGGAACTCAAACGCGCCAAAAGGAAAAGAGCAAACAGCCCCATTCAAAAGTAGGCAAAAGACATGAATGGACACTTCTCAAAAGAAGATATATGGACAGCCAACAGATGCATGAAAAAGTGCTCAGCCTCACTCATCATCAGAGAAATACAAATCAAAACCACACTGAGATACCACCTAACCCCAGTAAGAATGGTCATCACTAATAAAACAAACAATGGATGCTAGCGAGGATGCGAGAAAAAGGAACGCTTCTACACTGCTGGTGGGAGTGCAAACTAGTGCAGCCTCTTTGGAAGACAGTGTGGTGATTTCTGAAAGAACTAGAAATTGACCTTCCATATGACCCCGCAATTCCCCTATTGGGAATATACCCAGAAGAACGCAAATCATTCTACAAAAAAGATACCTGCACATGTATGTTTGTTGCAGCTCTGTTCACAATAGCAAAAACATGGAACCGACCATGCTGCCCATCGAAGCTGATAAAAAAAAAATGTGGTACATATACACAATGGAATGTTATGCAGTCATAAAGAAGGATAAACATATGACTTTGCAGCAACTTGGATGGATTTAGAGTCTATCATACTCAGTAATCTATCACAGAAACAAAGAACAGAGCACCATATGTTCTTACTCATAAACGGACCTTGAACAATTATCATAATACTATAAGAAAGGAATTGGCAGTAGTGGGAAACTGCCAGGGGAAAGGGGCTGGGATTGGCAGTTGAGGAAAACTACTAGGGGAGGAAGGGACACATCTCATCAACAAGCGTACCTGCATAATCAATGTTTTATACCTAACCTTGAATTGTACCCCACATCTTTAAAATAAAATTTAAAAAAGAAAATATCTTAAGTCAAAAATGTATTTAACACATCCCTGACCTACTGGATATCATAGCTTAGCCTTGTCTATCTTAAATGTGCTCAGAACACTTGCATTGGCCTACAGTTGGGCACAATCATCTAACACAAAACCTGTCTTATAATAAAATATCGAATACTGGATACAGATGGGCATTTTATAGACATAATGGATGAAAAAACACAAAACACAATGTGCCCCAAACTCTGGCAACATGGTACACTGTGGAGTATCAATTGTTTACCCTCAAGATCACATGGCTTACTGGGAGTTGCGACTCGCTGCCACTACCCAGCATGGCGGGAGAGTATTGTACCACATATCACTAGCTCAGGCAAAGATCAAAATTCCAAATTTGAAGTATGGTTGCTACTGAAGGTGTACCACTTTACTGTAAGATTGAAAAATCCTAAATTGAATAATTATAAGTCAGGGACCATCTGTACATTTGTTTAAATGTCAATTATCTCTTTGTAAACTGAGATGAGATGTATATAGCAAAATTAACCACTTTAAAGTGAACAATTAGCCAGGCCGGGTGGCCCAGCCAGTAATCCCGCGCTTTGGGTGTTTGAGGTGAGTGGATTGCCTGAGCCCGCGGGTTCGAGACTCTCCTGGGCAACTTGGTGAGACCTCATCTCTACAGTAACTCAAAAAATTCGCCGGGTGTGGTAGCGCACGCCTGTAGTTCCAGCTACCTGGAAGGCTGAGGTGGAAGGATAGCCGGAGCCCAGCAGGTCGAGGCTGCAGTGGCCGGGAGCGGCCACTGCACTCCAGTCTGGGCGACAGAGTGAGACTCCAACTCAAAATAAATAAATAAATAAAAAATAAAATTAAAATAAAGCGAACAATTAAAGGGCATTTAGAACATTCACAATGTAGTGCAACCACCACCTCTATTGAGTTCCAAAACATTTCCATCACTCTGAAATAAAACCCAATACTCATGCAGCTATTCCTCCGCCCACCCCACTCTTGGCAATCACCAATTTACATTCTGTTTCTATTCTGGTTATTTTGTATGAATGAAACCATACAATATGTGGCCTTTTGTGTCTGGCTTCTTTCACTTAGCAGAATGATTTCAAGGTTCATCCACATTGTAGTTTACTTTTTGTGACTGAATAATATTCTACTTTGTGTATATGTCACAGTTTATGTGTTCATCCACTGACTGACACCTGGATTGGTTCCATCTTTTGGCTACTGTGAGTATTGTTGCTATGAACATATATATCTGTAAGGATGTGACTACTTGTTTTCAATTATTCTGGGTATGTATATCTAGGAGTGGAGTTTCTGGGTGATATGATAATTCTATCTTTAACTTTTTGAGGAATAGCAAAACTGTATTCCATAGTGGCTTCACCATTGCCACCAGCAATGTGTGAGGGTTCTAATTTCTCCACATGCTTGTCAACATTTATTTTCCATGTTTGTGTTTGTTTGCTTGCTTGCTAGCTAGCTTGCTTTAATCATAACCATGTGAAAGTGTGCAAAGCAGTATCTCATTGTGGTCTTGATTTGCATTTCCCTAATGATCAGTGATGCTGATCATGTGTTTGTTGGCCATGTGTATATCTTCTTGGGAAAAATATCTATTCAAGTCCATTGCATAATTTAAGGAATTGTGCTGTTTGTTTTTGTTATTAAGTTGTAAAAGTTCTTTATATAAATTAGATAATAGATCTTATCAGATATATGGCTTGAAAATATTTTCTTCCATTCTGTAGATTGTCCCTTCACTTTTTTAAAAAAATTTTTTGGTGGAGACGAGGGCTATGTTGCCCAGGCTGGTCTCAAATCCCTGGGCTCAAGTGATTCTCTTGCCTCAGTCTTCCAGAGTGCTGGGATTACAGACATGAACCATTACACCTGGACTTCACTTTCTTGAAAATGTCCTTTGATGCACAAAATGTTTTGTTTTGCTTTTAGAGACAGGGTCTCTGTTGCTCAGGTTGGAGTATAGTGACATGATAATAAATCACTGTAGCCTTGAACTCTGGGTTCAAGCGATCCTTCCTACCTCAGCCTCCCAAGTAGGTATGACTACAGGCACATGCCACCATGTCCAGATAATTTTTAAAAATGTTTTTGTAGAGACAGGGTCTTGCTATGTTGCCCAGGCTGGCCTCAAACACCTGGCTTCAAGTGATCCTTCCACCTCAGCCTCCCAAACACTGGGATTATAGTCATGAACCACCATATCTGACCCACAAAAGTTTTTTGATAAAATTCATTTTATCTCTTTTTTATTTTTTTCTGCTTTTAATGTTACATCAAATAATCCACTGCCAACTCCAAGGTCATTAAGATTTACTCCTAATGTTTTAAGAGTTTTGCAGTTTTAGGCTTTATATTTAAGTTGTTGCTCATTTTGAACTGATTTTTATATGGTGTGAGGTAGGGGGTCAAGCTTTATTATTTTGCTTGTGGATATCCAGTTGTCCCAGTATTTATTGAAGAGACTATTTTTTTTTCCTATTGAATTGTCCTGACACTCTTGTTGAAAATCATTTGGTCTTAGATGTGTGAGTTTATATCTGAACTCTTAATTCTGATCCATCGAGCTACATGTCTGTCTTCATGCCAGTACCACACTGTTTTGATTACAAAGTTTTGTAGTAAGTTATGAAATTAGGAAGTATGAGTCGTCCTACTTTGTTCTTCTTTGGTAAGGTATCTTAGCTATTTGGGGTCCCTTGTCCTTTCATATGAATTCAAAGACTGGCTTTTCCATTTCTGCAAAAAGGTTGAAGTTTTGATAAGGATTGCATTGAATATGTAAATAACTTTGGGTAGCATTGCCATCTTAATAATATTAAGTCCTCCAATTCGTGAACTGGGATATCTTTCCATTTATTTAGATATTCAATTATCTTGTAAGGAGATTTAATTTTAAAAATAATTGTATATACTTACCTACGGAGGTACGATTTTTCAGTGTTCTTCATTTTTTGGCGTTTTTAGCGTAGATCTATATTTCCATCTGATACTATTTTTCCTCTACATGAAGGACTTTAACACTTCTTGTATTTAAAAAAAAGGAAGAAAAAGGAAGAAGACCTGAAAAGTTTAAAAAAAAAAGGTTTGTTTAGTTTACTGTGATGTGAACTATATGGCTTATTTGCAATATTATTTATTTATTTACTTTTTTGGAGTTGGAGTCTCATTCTGTCACCCAGGCTGGAGTGCAGTGACACTTTCATGGCCACCCCAGCGTCAACTTGCTGGGCTCTGGCGATGCCTCTGCTTCAGCCTTCCAAATAGCTGGAACTGCAGGCGTGCGCTACCATGCCCGGCTAATTTTTGATTTCTTGTAGAGATGAGGTCTCGCCGAATTGTCCAGGCTGGTCTCAAACCTGTGGGCTCAGGCAATCCACTTGCCTCGGCCTCCCAAAGTGCTGGGATTATAGGCTGAGCCACCGATCTGGCCTCAATATTTTTAATTCTTAATAAACTCTTGTGCTTTGTTATGACTTAAAAAATATTCCTTGTAGTGCAGATATGGTGTTGATAAGTCCCCCTCACCCCATTTTTGTGTGTTATAAAACATCATTATTTCACCTTTGGTTTTGAAAGAAATTTCACTGAGTATATTTTTGTTGAAAATATCTTTTGAAATATATTTTTGATTCAAATATGGGTATCAGATGTCAGTTTTTCGTCCAGTACTTTAATGATGTTGCTTCACTGTCTTCCCACTTGCATTGCTTCCGATAAGAAATCTGTTGCCATTCTTATTTTCTTCCTCTCTCTGTAATATGTTCTTTATTCTTTCTGGCTGTTTTTAAGATTTTTTTCTTTATCGCTGTTTTCAAGTAATTTTATTGTGATGCACCTTGGTGTTTTCTTTAGGCTTCTTGTGTTTGGAATTTGTTGAGTTCTTGGATATGTGTGTTTATAGCTCTCATTGTTTTGAAAAAACTGTGGTCATTACTTCTTCAAATATTTTTCCTGTTCCCTACCTCCTCTCCTTCAGAGACTCCAATTACACATATATTAAACTGCTTGAAGTTGACCTATAGCTCACTGATGTTCTCTATTTTGTGGGATTCTTTTTCCACTATGTATTTCATTGTGGATCATTTCTATTGCTAGGTATTCATGCTTCTAATTTTTTTCAGCAATGTCTAATTTTTCGTTACTTCCATTCAATGTGCTTTTCATCTCAAGCATTATAATTTCAGTAGAGCTTGATTTGAATATTTTTAAAAATCCTCTGTGTCTCTATTACTTGACCTTGTGGAATACAGTTATGACAACTACTTTATTGTTTTTGTACTAATTCTAACATCTGTTTTAACTCTAGGTCAGTGTGATTGCTTAATTATTTACTCATTATGGAAATGTCAATAATGTTTCCTGCTTTTCATATTTCTCATAATCTCCTATTGGATACTTGACATGTGTAAAATTTTACCTTATTGCACACTGGATATTATTGCCTTTCAATAAATATTCTTGAACTTTGTTCTAGGATGCAGTTCAATGTGACTTGGAATCAGTTTAATTCTTTTGGGTCTGCTCTCATGATACATCAGGCAGGTCTGGATAAGTACTCAGTCTAGGGCTAATTAGTCTCCACTACTGAGGCAAGATCTCTCTGACTCAATATGTCCTTCCCCCGACACACACACACCATATGGCCCACCAGAATTATGAATTTTTCCAGTCTGGCTGGTGGGAACAGACATTATTCCTGGGCCTGTGTGAGCACTAGGCACTGTTCCCTTGAATCCTCTAGGATGACTGTCTTCACAGGCTTCGAGTTGCTTTCTCACACCCTTGCGGTAGTCTGTGCTCTGGGGAACACTTGAAGAGGACACTCGAGGTTCTTTCTTTGCGTAGCTCTCTTTTCTCTGATGCTCTGTGCAATGGATCCTGGCTGCCTCCGTCTTTCTGGGCCCTAAGCACCACCTCTCTAACTCAGGGGGTCTTCTGGGATCTGCCTGGCTTCTCCTTCCCTGCATCATGGCCTGGGTGCTCTCTCAAGGAAGAACCCCGGGGGAATTAGTGGGGCTTTCTTGTTCCCTCCCAGGGATCACTCCATTTCATTGCCTGATGTCCAGTGTCTTGAAAACCACTATTTTGTATATTCTGTCTGATTCTGTTGGTTGTTTCAGTGGGGGTAAAACAGCCTGTTACTCCATAAGCAGAAGAGTGCTCTCTTTATAAATCAAGCATTGGCCACCTCCTTCTCACAGGGTGTGTGATCCCAAAGTCTGACAAAATGCCACCCCTCTCCCCACTACAGCTCCTCCTCCTAAGCTCGCAAGAGATAATGGACTGGTGGTGGGGGTGATGGCGAAAACTCTAGACAGAAAGAGAGACTGAAATGTGACTTTGTGGGCAACTCCCTCAGGTCCCCTCCCACTGTAGGAACTTTTCTGTCTTCTCGATAAATCTTGCTTTAAAAAAAAAAAAAGAAATGTGGCTTTGCACAGGTGACCGGATTCCCGGGCTGGTTAGGGCAGGGCCATTTCCTGGACAGAGGCAAGCAAGTCAGATACAGCCTCTCGGGAGTATGCTCAGGGGCTCTGTTCATGCAGAGAAAAAGAGCCTGGAGTTCACTATCTCATTGATGCCAAGGCAGAGAGAGCCTAGAACTCCAAGTTGTATGGTGCAGATTGCTGTTCAGAGAGCAGTGTTCCCCTGGAGAGATAGACTGATGACCCACCAAGAAAGGTGTAAGGCACAACAGGTCAGGGACGGGGATGAGAACTGATTGACTCAGGAGAGGGCAAAACACAGTAACAGTCGGTGAAAGTCCTTGTTGTAATTCAGGCTGGATCAAGCAGAACCCAGAATTGTGTTAATTACAGCCACAGTCATTGCCAGAGGTCCCTGAGAGCCACTATGCTTTGGCCATTTCCCATTGGTGACCTTATTTGGTCCACACAGTGACCAGTAGGTTTGCTTTGATTCTTCCTATTTGGGGGAGGCAGTTATTGAGGCTGGTGCTTGATGTCCAGGAAGGTGGAACCCTCCCTCACCATGTCCAAGCATGGCATGGTGGAGGTGGCACTGCCCTGGAAATGGGTGGCAGCAGTTGGCACCTACCTTGTTGCCTCTCTGGGCAGAATCCTCCTGCTTGTGAAACGAGAGGGTACACACAATGGCCTTGACAGGAAGAGCCCATCTGGGGTTCAGTCTCATATCAGGCTGCACAGAGCCATTAGCCAAGTTGAGGACCCAGCTCCCTAACCAATGGCAGCACCAGCAAGTGTGTGTGTGTGTGTGTGTGTGTGTGTGTGTGTGTGTGTGTGTGTGCATAAGTGTGAGTGTGTGTGCATGTGTGAGTGTAAGCATGTGTAGTAGCAGGGACTCCCAGAAGTCTGAGTCCAAGGCTGAGATTGGGCCTGCCGAATCTCTCCAGCCCTACAACTGTCACAAGAATGTGGCAGCCAGGGCTAAGCTAGGGAGCTAATCCGGCTTTGATGCCGACCCTCTGACCATCCAGGGCACTGGGGTCAGGACCACCTGCTTGGACCCTGGATGAAACGTTGAGAGGGATTCGAAGGCTGAAGAGTGCTCTGGGGCCAGAGGGAACTTGCTGCTGGGACCTCCCTGCTGGGACTCCTGCTTCCAGGTACAGGCGAAGGGCCTTCCAGGTGCTATTCACTCTGTGGATGTTTGCCAGGCACTCACCATGCGCCAGGGTCGCCCAAGCCATGGGGAGGCAGTGGTGAACAGAGAGGTCAACATCTCTGCCCTCCTGAGCCAGACAATACATGAAATAGATGCCGGACCAGCTGATTGGCTGCAAGTACCAGACAGGCATAAGGCAGGGAAGGGGTGACGGTCCATGCAGAGAGGGGGGTGCGGATGCAATTTCACTGAAGAGGTGATATTTTGGCAAAGGCTGGAAGGAGGGAGAGTAGGCAGGCAGATATCTGAAGGAGGCGTGTTCAGGCAAAGGGAGCATCTGGTGCAAAGGGCCTGGGGAAAGAGCAAAGATAGTCCACAGTGGCTTGGCCTGGGAAGTGGCGAGATGTGGCCAGATTATGGATGTACCTGGAAGGTAGAGCCACAACAGATTCAGTGTGGGATTTTAGAGAAGGCAGGAGTTAAAGACAACTCTGGAGACTTCGGTGTGAGCAACTGAAGGGATGGCACGTCAGTTCCTGAGTTTGGGAACACTTGGGTGAGTGGGTGCCAGGCACCTGCCAGTCGTCCTGCTAGCCACCTGAGGGATGACATCGAGTTGGATGGAGAGGTCTGAAGCTCAGGCTAGCATCCAGGCTACTTGGGGGTTGTCAGAGAACTACTGGGGTTTAAAGCTTTGGAACTGGGCTGATTTCCAAGGAAGGCATGTCGACAGAGATGAGAGAAAATTTGCCAACTTTTCCCTGGAGAATTCAGGGCTTAGAGGCTGAGAGAGGAGAAAAAGCTGGCAGAGCCCAGCAGAAGGGTGAGAGGGAGGAGCCAGCGGAGGGTGTGGGTCCTGGGAAGAGGGAGAGTCAGAGCCAGACTGAGTGATGTGAAGGCCTTCCGTGGAGGAGTGCTGGGGAGGCCACTGTCAGAGAGGCTCACGGGAGAAGGGGAGCAACAGATGACACTTGAGAGGCTTTGCTTTTCAGTGGAGCAGAGAAATAGATGGCAGCTGGAGGGGAGGGATCAGAAGAGGGATTTTTATGATGGGAGACATCACAGCACGTGGGGTGCTCCTAGGAAAGAGTCGGAGGTGGGATGCTGGTCAAGAGGGGCTGTTGAGCAGACAAGGTCTGGAGACCCAAGGGGCACAGCTGGAGGACCAGGGGGTCTGGGCAGGGACTTCTGGGTGCTGCTGCTTCCAGACAGAAGGACAGCCCTGAGCCGAGGAAGAGAGAGGGGACAGGCAACCAGGGGCCACTGCAGCAGCAGGGTTGCGGCATAAGGGCATTTGGGGCACAGTCACACCTGTGCCACCGGCTACTGAATGGGCAAGAGGTGGGATTTACCCAGGACTGGGATCTCGTGGAGTTGTGGAGAGGGTTCAGGAGTTGGGGGTATATGGGGCGAAGGAGGGAGGTGCACCATGCAAGTTGAGCAGAGGTGACAAGGCAAGATCAGAAAGCCTGGGGGCCCAAGGAGACTGGGCACAGGGCTGGAGACAGTGCTTGGCATGATGAGCCCAAGCTGCGCCCTGGAAGGGAGTGACTGAGTGAGGGTCGCTGGAATCACTCTCTGCCTCAGTTTCCCCATCTGTAATGGAAACAATACTCGCCCCAGCTTCCTAGGATGCTGAAGCTCTGGCCAGGAGCTAAAGTTCTGTTCTTATTGTCATTGTCATGGTGGAGGGGGGCACTGAGGAGTGAGAGCCGGGGCTGCCAGGACACCTCTGGGCATGGGAAAATCTCCAAGACCGCAGCAGGAACAGCCAGTGAGCGGAGCCTGTGGGAAGGAAGGAGGAGACAGGACGTGTCCTGGCGGCAGGGCAGGCCTAGGGGCGGGGAGGGCCCTGCAGGCTGTGTCCTCGCTCCTGCCGGGCCATCCCCCAGAGGGCAGTGCAGGATCACCTCTGGCCACACGCGCGGCCTGCACAGCTGGGAGGGCTGCTCTGTCTAGACTGGATTCTATCCTAAAGGCCTGTCTGTCTCCTTTCCTGCATTTAGGGCAGACTCAGTCACTGCTCTGAGCATGTTCTCTCATTGATCCTTCACAGCTGCCGCGGGATGTGGGCGTGATTATCATCCCCATTTTATAGAGCAGGAAACTGAAGCCCAGAGATGTCAAGCAACTTGCCCGAACAGCTAGAAAGGGAGGAAGCCAGGGCTCCCAGACATCGCAAACAGGGTCCCTGTCCTCCCACCCCACCCCCACTGGCTTCCTTCAGGGCCCTGTTGCAATCTGCCATCTTGTCACCTGTTTGTCCCCACACTTAGTGTCGGTTCCTCCATCACAGCAGGGAGCTGGCCTGTCTGAACAGGCCCTGGTCCACACCGGACACTCAGTGACCAGCAAGCTGAGTCTGGGGTCCACACCCAGGGCCACTGACTTACTAGCTTCACAGGAGTGGCAGAGAGAGGTGAAAACCCACCTTTGGAGGGGACCCCCTTTTCTGGGCTCACGTAGAATGGTTCCCTGCTCTCCTCTCATTCAGCCTTTGGCCTCACCCCTCCTGGCACACAACACTACAGGCACACGGGGCTTGGAAGCTTGAGAACAAGGGCTTGTCCTCCCCACTGGCTGAGAGTGCAGTTCCCCTCCACTTTTCAGGCCAAAGCACATGCTCCATGGAGCCCAGCCCTTGATGGAGGGGTGGTGAGTGGGCCGAGGGGGCTCGGGACTGCTTGTGTCTCCACGCTCTCCAGGACCCACCTTGTCCCTGTGTCATGGCTTGTCCCTCCACTGCCAGTGCTCAGCTGCTCCGGCCTGTGAGGACAGGAACTGGATGTGCTCGGAGAGAGCCAGGGAGAAGGGAGGGCCGGGACCCTCGGCCACACAGCAGGAAAGAGAGAAGAGGAGGACAGAGAGCGTGGGGTCAGGAAGGGGTCAGAGAGCAGAGAAGGGGAGCCTGGAGGGGCAGGGAGAGGGAGAGAGCAGGGTAGCCAGGCCGAGAGCGGAAGGTGCAGCATGGCTACTGAGCGGATTTGTTATTTACAGGTTATTAATTGCTGGGAGGAGCCTGCAGCTGGAAACCCTCTCGGTGCCAGCGACACGCCTCAGAGAAAGCCCTCTCCGCGTAGGACGCCAGGAACAAAGGCTGCACGCAAGCATCTCCCGAGGTGTGGAATCTCCGGGTAACACGAGGACCTCACATTCAGACACTGGAGTTGTGAAACCTGCATGCCTGATTGGGTCATTTAACCGTCTCCCAGGTTGGATGTCTCTGGAATGTTGACTTACCAAGTGTGAGTCACCAGCGGCAGCACCTCGGAAAATACCCAAGTCACCCCAATTACAGCATTATCAATCGCTGCCATCGCTCCGTAACCCAACCCAATGAAACTGGAGAAAATGCCAGCTGGGCCGGGCCAGGAGGAATCCAGCTCTTGGCACAGGCTGCCTGCCTGGCAGTGGCATCTGTGGCCATGCCAAGCCACAAGACCTGTGTGGTCGATGTGTGCAGAGGTGTTGGCCCCATTTCACAGTCATGAAAACCAAGGCCCACCAGGACTAAGGCCTCTCCTGCAGTCCATACCTGTGGCAGAGAACCCAGAAAAAGAAAGGCTACCTGGAAGAAGCTCTGCCTTAGATGCCTGGGAGTTGCAGGAGTGTGGGGGAGAGGTCTCAGTTGCCCACATGTGCCATCTTGGCCCCTGGAATGGTGACTATTCATGGAGCATCTATCCTGCATCAGCACGTGCCATGGGCTGTGCACATATTATCTCATCAACCACAGCAAAGAAGGTGTCATGATCTCTGTTTTATAGATGATGAAACTAAGGCTCAAAGAATTTGTCACTTGCCCAGGGTCACTCAGTTAATAAGTGGAAGCTCTGAGTTAAAACCTAGCCTCATCTGACTCCAAGTCCATGCTACCTTCATGGTGACTCACTGCTTTTCTGTCCCCCAGCCTGAAGATGAGCACACTGGTCTTGTCCCAGTCCTGTGTGTGTGTGTACATGTGTGCACACACACTGTGCCCAGCAGCAAAGATCCCATTGGCCCCTGCCTCCAACATTCTGCGGGTGGCCAGCCTGGCCCAGCAGAACAGGAAGGCCGACAACAGCTGGCCCACCCACGAGCCAGTAGTTCCCCATGCTCTTAATCAGTAAGATATGTTTCTGGAATAAAAACCGCATCAGCATTTTTATTTTCAAGTTCAGACAAGGTTTTTTTTTTTTTTCTTCCCAATTTTCCCTTCACATGGGTGAGGCTAATCCTCTTGCCTTGACTGACAAGTCTTTAGACTCAGCCGTACATTTAAAGACGCAACGAGTCAATGACAACAGCGCTGGGAGACTTCTCTTCTTCCCTGAGTTTTTCAGATTTCAGTAATTCCACAACCCATAATTACCAGCGCAAAAAAATTTTTTTATGATACCAAATGGAGGCTAAGTGTGTCTTTGCCGCGTGTCCCGGCAAACACAGATGGAAGGTGTTGCAGGATAGTTCCTGCCTTTCCCTGGGTTCAAGTACAGATTCCCGCCTTTCTTCCCAAGGACCTTCTTTGTGGGCGGCCCAGGGGTCCACAGGTAGATGAGCTCATGGACTGGGAGCGGGAAGGGGGAAAGAGAGACAAGTGTTGGAACATGGGATAGAAAGATGAACTAAAATAATAAAAAGCAAAGGCGAGTGGGGATGGGGAAGGGGGAAGGAGAGGAGGGCAGACGTTTGGGGTGCAGGCCCAGGTGTGAGCCAGCGGCTCCAGGGAAACCACTTACAACTAAGGAAAACGAAGAGCAGGAAAGAGTCTCTCAGTCTCTCTCTCTCAGAACTTCCCATGGTTACAGAGTAAACATTAGAATTTCCTTTCTTTCTCCCTTCATAGTGTTTTCCGGAGTATATTCAAATTAAAAGTCTCTGCTCCTGGAATTTATCTTGACGTCGATTAAATAAAAGGTGGCAGGTAGGAGTGGGAGAGGCAAACTTAATGCAGTAAATTTGTTGGGCATTTGTTCAGAAATGTTTCCAAGAAGTAACTTTTTAAGTAGAGCCCGAAAGCTGAGTCAGGTTAGCCAGGTGAAAAAGAGGTGAAAGATAGCCACGAGCAGAGCTAACAGCATGCCTAATTCACTTCCAGAAGTGAAGCCAAGAGAAAATGTAGCTTGGTGGGGTTCTACTGGCATTCTCGACAGGGCACTTCTCCATCGCGGGACCTGTTCCAGGCATTGCGGGATGTCTGACACCTGGGCCCATTAATCCCCTGGTTATTGAGACAACCCACACTCCCACACGTTCCCCAATGCCCCCTGGTGGAGGTAGGGAGTACTGCCCCAGAGAACCACTGGGGTGGATAAATCAGGTGTTTGCACCCCTGGGGTGGGGGTGGCAGGGGAGGAACACTCAGGAAGGGATGGTGTTAGAGATGAGGGTGGCAAGAGGCCAGTAGCAACTGGATCATCAGTTGCCTTGAATGCTATATTAGGGAGTAAGCCACTGAAGAAGTTTAAGTCGGAGAATGATGATGTCACAGAGCTGCAACTCTAGAAAGACTGCCCTGCTGCGGGATGAGTACTGCTCCACAGAGAGAGAAGTTTGAAGACAGAGGCCTAGAATTTTCTTTTTTGGGAAGATTAATCACAAATTAAATTTCTTTAATAGACATAGGGCTATTTGGATTTTCTATTTCTTCTTGTGTCCGTTTTTATACTTTGTGTCTTTAAGAATAATAATTCATTTAATCTAAGGTGTCAGATTTTTTTTTGGCATGAAGTTGTTTATAATATTCCCTTGTTTGTCTTTTAACTTTTGCGGGTTTTGTAGTGATGTCCCATCTCTCATTGCTGGTATCGATAATTTGTGGGGGTTTTTCTTGAGCAGTCTAACTGTAGATGTATCAGCTTTATTGCTCTTTTCAAAGAACCAGCTTTTATTTTCATTGCTTTTTCTCTATTTCATTGATTTCTGCTTTTATTGGTATTGTTTTCTTCTTTTTACTTACTTTGTATTTCATTTGCTCTTCTTTTTCTAGCTTATGTTAGACACTTGGATCATCAGTTTTAAGTCTCTCTTCTTTTCTTTTCTTTCTTTTTTTTTTTTTTTTTTTGAGTCAGAGTCTCACTCTGTCGCCCAGACTGGAGTGCAGTGGTTGCTCCCGGCGACCTTCCACCTCAGCTTTCCGAGTAGCTGGAATTATAGGCACGTGCTACCACGCCCGGCTGATTTTTTGATTTATTGTAGAGATGAGGTCTCGCCAAGTTGCCCAGGCGGGTCTCGAACCCGTGGGCTCAGGCAATCCACTCACCTCGGCCTCCTAAAGGCGTGGTATTACAGGCTGAGCCACTGAGCCTGGTTGTCTCTTTTCTTTTCTAACACAGCATTTTAAAGCTCTAAATTTCCCTTAAGTACTTTAGCTGCATCTCAAAGATGTCTAGATATTGTGTTTTCCTTATCATTGAGAGTAATGTTTTTCCAGTCTGCTTTGTAATGCCTTCTTTGGCCCGAAGGTTATTTATAAAAGTGCTTTATCATTTCCAATATTCAGATTTTTCCAGGTATCTTTTGTGTTGTTCAAGGGTAAGTGTATTCCCAAACTTTAAAAGAACGCATGTTCATTTTCAAAATGGATTATGGTGGGTGCTACCTTTTTCTGTTTCTCAATTCAATAGAAATAATTTAAAGAAGTGATGAAATAGTTCTACTTTAAAGTATCTCTGCTATTTGCTAAAAGTTACATTATTTGTAGTTTATTAAGACTTCAGATGAAAAATGTAATGTTAATTTGAAATGTTGATATAAGGTCTTTTCAATATTTTTGTGGGGAGATGTGAACAAAATGTTTGAAGACAACTGGGGAATTTTATTTTTTCTTTTAGGATGGGTGAGATTTGAGTCCACTGGAAAGGAACATGAGGGAGGAGAAGCTGCGGATACAGGAAAGGATTGTCTGACTGTGAAGTCCCTGTGGAAGTGGAACAGGTGGTACCAACTCATAACAGAGGGACTAGACTAGAAAGTGGGATTCTTTCATTGTGCCAGGAAGGATGGAGGATCAGGTGTGTGCACATACATGAAGACTGGAAGGTTTGGGGTGAGAAATGTAAGGAGTTCCTGTTTGAAGGCCCAGGTGAAATAGAAGGTGAGAGGAGGTGGTAGGGCCAGATGTTTGGGAAGAACTAAGGTTTTAAATGGCCTTTGTGGGGTTCAGGGGGGTGCTGACCGGCACGTTGCACAAGGTATAATGGGAAATCATCTTACACTTTCACACAACCTACCACAGTTGTAATTGTGCCTTTTTGATTATTCGGTTGGAGAGACACTGTCTGTCTAGTCCCAACACCTATTTATTGATGGAATAGATGGCCGGACATGTGACCCCAGGCATCATCAAAGCACAGCTGTGTGAAAGGCACATTGGGCTGCCATGACTGCTCCCAAGATTGCAATTACCTGCTGACTATGTTTCCTAAAGATGTCAAGTTCATCTCTCTCCCAGCACTGTCTGAATCAGTGCTCCTGAAACAGTGGGTATACAGCCCAATGATTAGTGGAAGGTGCAGATCAAGGTCGACCTTGGAAGACTTCTTGGAAGAGAAGGGCATTAAGGTTTCAAAGAATGAGCAGGATTCTGGAAAAGAAGAACATTATGAATAAAAGTCCAGAGGAAGGACAGATGCAGATCCAGCAAAGTGAGTCTCCACCATCCGTTGCTGAAGGATTCTCTCTGGGTTCTGCTCCCACACCCCACTCTGCAGAAGCCCCAGCAGTCCAGCTGCCATTGGCTGAACACCTTCTAAGAGCAAAGCACCCTAAAGAAACCTTGGACTTAATCCTCACCTTAATTCTGGTTTGATAGATAAGAAGTAGACACTGGTGCTCAGAAGTACTACATAACTTGCTGAGCTCACCTAGGTAGGAACAGAGCCTTGGTTTCCCCCTTCAACCCAGCCAGGCTGCAACTCATCTCATCTCTGCACCAGCAGTTTTGTGTTGCCCAATCGCCCAACACATCTGCAGCCACCAAGGAGATCTTCTGAAGTGATAATCTCCTGCTGGAGGCTCCTCTCTGCCCTGAGGACACGGTGGGCACATGGATGCCTCCGGTACTTCCTCCAACCCTCTATCCCTGACAGGAGACCCTGCTGCCGCAGCAAAGCACTAGTGGTTCTTTTTGCCTTGAAGCTGAGGTTCACACTGGGTCCTTTTCTAGAACATCTCTCCAACCCAATCTGACTATGTATGCCTCGAGAAATTTCCTCCAGGAAGACTTTCCTGAATAGTGTTCTGCTCCTGTGACACCCTTATGTGTTTGCCTCTCTACATCATGCTGGGCTAACTAAGGGCCAGGGCACGAGCACTTTATTGATTCAGCCTTCACCAAACACTGAGCACTCTACTTGTCGCAGTCTGTTTAGGCTGCCATGACAAAATACCACAGACAGGTGACTTAGAGCACAGGCGTCTATTTTTTCACCATCTGGAGGCTGGAAGTCCCACACCTAGGTGTCAGCAGGGCTGGTTTCCTCTGAGGCCTCTCTCTGTGGCTTGCTATCTCGTCACTTGGTTTTCCCTCTGTGCCCATGGGCCTTGGTGTCTCTTTGTGTCCAAATTTCCTCTTCTGATTAGTACACCAGTCAGATTGGGTTAGGGCCCACCCTAACATTATTTTAATTTAATCACCTCATTAAAGGCCCAGTCTCCAAATACAGCCACATTCTGAGGTATTGTGGATTAGGTTTGCAACACCTGAATTTGCGGGGAAGGGACACGATTCGGCCCACAACGGTACTAAATCTTCATGGGGGACATAAGACAGATACACTCGCCAATCTTGCTGGAGTGATGCGGATGTCAAACACGCAGTTAATGTGGGGCCTGGATGAGCAGAGCGCCAAGCAGGGGCCCCTTCCCTGGTGACCAGCTGCAGCTAGCCTCTCTCTCTAGCCTGCTCCTTCCTCTTTTCCATCCTCCCCTCTCCTCTGTAAGACTCACCTGTGTTGATGCTCCATGAGAAGACGTTTGCATATCTATCACCTCATGGCACCCTAAAAGGTTGTGATGGTTCATTTTATGTGTCAGCTCAACCAGGCCATAGGGTGTCCAGACATTTGGCCAAAAGTAACTCTGAGTGTGTCTGCGGGGGTGTTTCTGGATGAGATGAACATTTGAATGGGTAGACTGAATAGGGCGCAGAGCCCTGCCCAATAAGGGCAGCAGGCCCCATCTAACACTTAAAAGCCTGAAATCACCAAAAGGCTGCCTTTTCCTCGAATAAGTGGGAATTTCCTCCTGCCTGCTTTGAGCTGGAAATCAATTTTTTCCCCTGCCTTCATATCTGAACTGAAACACCAGCTCTTCCCAGGATGTTTGTGGAAATTGAGAGGCATGACCCTCATTTTTTATGATTCAGTTTAGACTTTTGTTCATTTGACCTAGAGGTTTTCTGTTCATACAGCTTTAGTAAGAATTGAGTAGGCTTCCCTATCTATTGCACTTCTGGGAACACCATGACCAACTAACCAATGTCCTAAGTCTGCAGTTCATTAGACTGTTCCGGCTCCTGCTTTGGCTCTACAGTCTGTTACACCATGCCCACCTTGCCTTTGGTGGGTGCCACTTGGCCTTGGCCGCACTAGGATCCAATTACACTCTTTGCATTTATATCCCAATTCACCTAAGACCACAGTTCCCACTATGAGTTCTGGCCTATGTAGAAGAGAGATCAGGAAGCTCTTCAAGAATGCTAGCACTTCCCTCAAAAATGTGTTTCAGTTGTAGTAAATGATATGTCTTCTGGATCATTCCAGGGTATATGAATAGTTCTTAAATGATGAATCCACTCTAGCAATTCAGTCTCCCTATGCCTTTGAATCTCTTCCCCTGCATTAAGCCAAAGCAGGCCTAGCATTTCCAACTCCCTCACTGGGGGTCTCTTTTAGATACACATTTCAGTCAACCAATAAAACTGTTACAGCCCTTTCCTAACTCAGTTTATAGACCCAGCACCCCTAAGTGAGGGGAAGGCCAGGTCTTCCTGAGGAAGGACCTAAATATCCTACCAAAAACATATACAGTTAATATTTCTCCCAGTCTTCTCCAAGGAGACCAGCCAGCGCCTTTTTCCAGGGTAACTGTGCATTGAGGAAAAGGAAATAATCTGGTCTTTTGGGGACTACTGGACACTGGCTCTGAACTGACACTAACTCCAAGAGACCCAAAATGTCACTGGGATCCACTAGACAGATCAGGTGCTTATTTATTTATTTATTTTTTGAGTTGGAGACTCACTCTGTTGCCCAGACTGGAGTGCAGTTGCCGCTCCCGGCCACCGCAGCCTCGACCTGCTGGGCTCCGGCGATCCTTCCGCCTCAGTCTTCCAAGTAGTTGGAACTACAGGCGCGCGCTACCACGCCCGGCTAATTTTTGATTTGTTGTAGAGATGAGGTCTCGCCAAGTTGCCCAGGCGGGTCTCGAACCCGCGGGCTCAGGCAATCCACTCACCTCCGCCTCCCAAAGGCACGGAATTACAGGCTGAGCCACCGAGCCCTGCTAGATCAGGGGCTTCTAAAGGTCAGGTGATCAACGAAGTTTTAGCTCAGATCTGCCTCACAATGGGCCTAGTGTGTCCCAGAATCCATTCTGAGTTCCAGTTGCATAATGAACTAGAAATAGCACCTGGCAGAGTTAGTTTCCTGATCTGTGGAGTGAGGGCTAATATGGTGGGAAAGGCCAAATGGATGCCACTTGGAACTGCCTCCACCTAGGAAAAGAGTATACTAAAAAGAATACTATATTCCTAGGGGGACTTCAGAGATTCATGCCACCATTAAGGATCTGAAGGATGCATGGGGTGCACAGCATCCCCATTCAACTGTCCTATTTGGCCTGTGTGGAAAACAGATGGATCTTAGAAAATGACAGTGGATGATCATAAACTTAACCAGGTGGTGACTATAATTGCAGCTGCTATTCCGGACATAGTTTTACTGCTTGACCAAAGTAACACATTTCCTGGTACCTGGTATGCAGCTGTTGATCTGACAAGTGTTTGCTTTTGTTTGTTTGTTTGTTTCTCAATCCCTGTTAGTAAAGATCACCAGGAGCAGTTTGCTTTCACTCAGCAAGGCCAATATACCTCACAGACCTACCTCAGGGGTATATTCAACTCTCCAATTCTATGTAATAATGTGGTTTGCAGGGATCTCGACTACCTTTCCCTTCCACAAGATATCACACTGCATTGATGACATTATGCCGGATTGACCGCATCAGCAAGAATTGGCAACAACTATGGACTTACTGATAAGATACTTGGGTGTCAGGGGTTGGGGAATACAACGAAATACAACTAAAATTCAAGGGCCCTCTACCTCAGTGAAATATCTTGGGGCCCAGTGATGTGGGGCATGTCAAGATATCATTTCCAAGGCAGAGAATAAATGGTTGCATCAGGCCCCTCCTATAATAAAAAAAGAGGCATGATGCCTAGTGGGGCTCTTTGGATTTTGGAGAAAATGTACTCCTCATTTGGGCGTGTGAGCCCTTATTTATTTATTTATCTTTATTACAATAGCTTTGTGGGGTACAAATAGTTTTTGGTTACATGGTTGCATTGTCTACTGTCTAAGAATTCTAGGCTTTAACCGTACCCACCACTCCCACCTGTGTACACTGTACCCGACAGGTGATTTTTCATCCCTCCCAAACCTTTCCCCGCTCTCTCTTCTGAGTCTCCAATGTCCATTATATAATTCTCTATGCCATTGGAGATCCTTGGTTTAGCTCCCACTTGTAAGTGAGAACATGTGCTGTTTGGTTTTCTATTTCAGTGTTAGTTCACCTAGGACGATGTTTTCTAATTCCAGACAAGTTGCTGCAAAATACATTATTTCATTCTTTTTTGACAGCTGAATAGTATTCCATAGTGTATATATGCCACATTTTCATTATCCACTGATCGGTTGATGGGCATTTAGGTTGATTCAACATCTTTGCAATTGTGAATTGTGCTGCAATGAATATGTGAGTGCAGGCGTCCTTTTGCTATAATGACCCTAGATCATTTGGGTAGATACTTAGTAATGGGATTGCTGGATCAAATGATAGATCTACTTTTAGCCTTTGAGAAATCTCCGTACCACTTTCCATAGAGGCTGTACTAATTTACACTTGTACTAACAGTGTATAAAAATTCCCTTTTCTCCGCGTTCATGGCAGCATTTATTGTTTTTTGACTTTTTTCAATAATGGCCATTCTGACTGGTGTAAGATGGTATTCTCATTGTGATTTTAATGTGCATTTCCCTAATGATTAGTGATGTTGACCATTTTTCATATATTTGTTAGTCACTTGTGTATCTTATTTTGAGAACGGCTGTTCATGTCATTAGCCCACTTTGAAATGGGGTCATTTGCTTTTTTCTTGCTAATTGGGCTGAGTTCTTTGTAGAGTCTGGATATTAGTCCTTTGTCAGATATATAGCTTGTAAATATTTCTCCCATTCTGTAGGTTGCCTATTTGCACTGATAATAATAATAATAATAATTAAATTATTATTATTATTATATTATCTGTGCAGAAGTTTTTTAGTTAAGTTGCACTTATTTTTGTTTTTGTTGCATTTGCTTTTGGGGTTTTTGCCATAAATCCTTTGCCTAGACCAATGTCCAGAAGAGTTTTTCCTAGGTTTTATAGGATTTTATGGTTCTAGGTTTGGGATTTAAGTCTTTAATACATCTTGAGTTAATTTTTGTATGTGGCAAGAGATAAGAATCAAGTTTCATTTTTCTGCATGTAGCTATCCAATTTTCCCAGTGCCATTTATTGACTAGAATGTCTTTTTCCCAGTGTATGTTTTTGTCTGTTTGTCACAGATCAGTTGGTTGTAGGTGTTTGGGTTAATTTCTGGATTCTCTATTCTGTTCCATTGGTCCATGTGTCTGCTCTTGTACCACTTCCATGCTATTTTAGTTACTACAGTCTTGTAGTATAATTTGAAGTCAGGAAATGTGATGTTTCCAGCTGTGTTCTTTGTGCTTAAGATTACTTTTACTAGCCGGGCTCGGTGGCACAGCCTGTAATCCCACGCCTTTGGGAGGCTGAGGTGAGTGGATTGCCTGAGCCCACGGGTTCGAGACCTGCCTGGGCAGCGAGACCTCATCTCTACAATAAATCAAAAAAATCAGCCAGGCGTGGTAGTGCATGCCCATAATTCCGGTTACTTGGAAGGCTGAGGCGGAAGGATCGCCAGAGCCCAGTAGGTCGAGGCTGTGGTGGCCAGGAGCAGCCACTGTACTCCAGTCTGGGCGACAGAGTGAGACTCCAACTCAAAAAAAAAAAAAAAAGATTGCTTTTACTATTCTGGCCTCTTTTTTGGTTCCACATAAATTTTAGGATTGTTCTAACGCTATGAAAAATGACATTGGTAGTTAGATATGAATTATGTTGAATCTATAGATTACTTTAGGGAATATGGTCATTTTAACAATGTTGATTCTTCCAATCCATGAGCATAAGATGTTTCTCCTTTTGTTTGTGTCCTCTACAATTTCTTTAATCAAGGTTTTGTAGTTCTTTTTGTAGAGATCTTTCCCCTACTTGGTTAAATATATTCCTAGGTATTTTAGCTTTTTGGCTTCTGTTGTAAATGGAATTGAGTTCTTGATTTGATTCTTAGTTTGATCATTATTGGTGTATGGCAGTGCTATGATTTCTGTGTGTTGATTTTGTACCATGAAACTTTACCAAATTCATTTATCAAGTCCAAGAGACTTTTCAGGGAGTCTTTAGGATACTCTAGGTATAAGATTATATACTTGGCATACAGAGAAGATAGTTTGATTTCTTCTTTTTCAATTTGGATACCCTTTATTTCTTTCTCTTGCCTGACTGCTATGGTTAGGACTTCCAGTACTATGTTGAATAAGAGTGGTGAAAGTGGGCGCCCTTGCCTTGTTCCAGTTCTTGTTTTTGCTTCATTAATCCTTTGTGTTTTTTTTCAATTTCATTAAGTTCTGTTCTGATCTTCATTATTTTTCTTCTACCAGCTTTGGATTTGGTTTGTTCATGTTTTTCTAGTTCCTTGAGGTGTGGTGTTAGTTGTCAATATGCGATATTCCGTCTTATTAATGTAGGCCTTAAGCACTATACATTTTCCTCTGAGTACTATTTTGGCTGTGCCCCAGAGGTTTTGATAACTTGTTTCGTTGTTGTTATTCATTCAGAGAAATTTTTAAATTTTTAATCTTGATTTCATTGTTGACTCAAGGATCATTCAGGAACTGATGGTTTAATCTCCATTTTTTTTTTTTTTTGAGTTGGAGTCTCACTCTGTCACCCAGACTGGAGTGCAGTGGCACACTCACACACACATGGCCACCCCAGCATTGACTTGCTGGGCTCCAGCAATCCTTCTACCTCAGCCTTCCAAGTAGCCAGAACTACAGGCATGAGCTACCATGCCCAGCTAATTTTTGATTTATTGTAGAGACAAGGTATCACCAAATTGCCCGGGCTGGTCTCAAACCCACGGGCTCAGGCAATCCACTTGTCTTGGCCTCCCAAAGTGCTGGGATTACAGGCTGAGCCACCGAGCCTGGCCACATCCATGTTTTTTGTTTGGTTTTGCAAGTTCTTCTTAGAATTAATTTCTAGTTTTATTCCACTGTGGTCTGAGAAGGTGCTTGATATGATTTAGGGGTTTTTTTAGAATTTATTGAGACTTAATTTGTGGCCAATCACATGGTCTATCTTAGAGGATGTTTCATGTGCTGATGAAAAAAAAGTATATTCTGTAGTTTCGGAATGTCTATGGATGTCTGTTAGTTTCATTTGCTTTAGGATCCAGTTTGATTCCAATGTTTCTTTGTTGACTTTCTTTCTGCCTTGATGATCTGTCTATTTTTGTCACTGGAGTGTTGAATTCTCCCACTACTATTGTATTGTTGTCTCTCTACTAGGTCTAGTAGAAATCGTTTTATAAAGCTGAGAACTTTATAAAATAAATAAATATATATTATATATATATATATATTTAAGTTGTGGGGTACAAGTCAGAATTGTGTACATAAAGTGGTTTAGGTACAGGCGAAGTTTTGGGCCTCCCATTGGACTTCACTTCACCTGGATTAGGACCAGGCACCCTTATTGATGTTATGTGCCCCCTTTTCCGGCAGTGTCCCACTACTGTCAATTCTTTTTTTTTGTAGTATTATGATAGGTGTTCAAGGTCCACTTATGAATGAGAACATGTGGTACTCAGTTCTTTGTTTCTGTGATAGATCCAAATCCATCCAAGTTTCTGTGAAGTCCATAATTTTGTCCTTCTTTATGGCTGCATAATATTTCATCATGTATATGTATGACATTTTAAAAAATCCAGTCCAGTTTCAATTGGTAGGACAGGTGGCACCATGTTTCTGCTATTGTGAATAGTGCTGCAATAAACATGCATGAGCAGCTATTTTTTTTTGCAGAATATTTTAGTTCCTCTGGGTATATTCCCAGAAGGGGGATTGCTGGGTCATATGGAAGGTAAATTTCTAGTTATTTTAGAAGTTGCCACACTGTTTTCCATAGAGGTTGAATTAGTTTGCACTACCACTAAGAGTGTAGAATCATTCCCTTTTCTCTGCATCCTCGCCAGCATCTATTGTTTTTTGTGTTATTAATGATGGCCATTCTTACTGGAGTTAGGTGGCAATCTCAATGTGGTTTTGATTTACATTTCTCTGATGATTAGTAAGGGTGAGCATTTTTTCATGTGTCTGTTGGCTACTTGTATATCTTCTTTTGAGAAGTGTTTATTCATGTCTTTTGTCCATTTTTTAATGGAGCTGTTTGTTCTTTTCCTTTCAGCATGTTTGAGTTCCTTGTAGATCCTGGATATTAGGCCTTTGTCAGATATACAGTTGGCAAATATTTTTTCCCATTTTGTGGGCTGTCTTGATTGTTTATTTTGCTTTGCAGAAGCTTTTCAGTTTGATGAGTTCCATTTATCTATCTTTTCTCGTATGGCATAAGTACCTGAGGTTTTGATCAGGAACTGGTTGCCTATTCCAATTTCCACAAGGGAATATCCTGTGTTTTCTAAGATTCTTATATTTTGAGGTGTTATGTTTAGGTCTTTGATTCATTTGGAGTTGATTTTTGTGTATGGTGATAGGCAGGCATCCTGTTTCATTCTTCTGCATGTGGTCAGAAGAATTTCTCAGCCAGTTTCCCCAGCAGCATTTACTGAATAGGTTCTCCTCTCCCCAGTGGTTGTAAGTGGAGGATTTGTTGAAGATGAGTTGGCTGAGAAATTGAGGTTTTTGCATCCAGAATCTCTATTCTGTTCTATTGGTCTATATGCCTGTTCTTGTACCAATATCAGGCTGTTTTGATTACTGTAGCCTTATAGTAAAGTTTGAAGTCTGGAAGTGTGATACTTCCCAACTTTTTTTTTTTTTTTTTGCTGAGGATTGTTTTGGCTATTCATGGTTGTTTTTGTTTTCATATGAATTTCTATATTGTTGTTTCTAGGTCTGAGAAGTATGATGATGGTAATTAAGTGGGTATGGAATTGAATCTGTAGACTGCCTTGGGTAGGATGGACATCTTAACAATGTTGATTCTTCCAGTTTATGAGCATGGACTATTTTTCCATTTGTTTGTGTCTTCTTTGATTTCTTTGATCATTGTTTTGTAGTTTTTGTTGTAAAGGTCTTTCACATCTCTGGTTAGGAAGATTCCAAGTCATTTCATTTTTGTGTGTGTGTGGCTATTGTGAATTGGATTGTACTTTTTATTTGATCCTCTGCCTGTTTATTGTTGGTGCATAAAAATGCGACTGTCTTTTGTATGTTGATTTTATACCCTGAGACTTTGCCAAAGTCCTATATCAGTGCAAGAAGGCTTTTGACAGATTTCCTTGGGTTTTCCAGGTATAGGATGATATTATCCACAAAGAGTGAGAGCTTAACTTGCTCTTTTCCTGTTTGATACCCCTGATATCCTTCTCTTGTCTGATTGCTCTAGTTAGGACTTCCAACACTATGTTGAACAGGAGAGGTGAGAATGGACAGCCTTGTCTTGTTCTGGTTTATAGAGGAAATGCTTCCAATTTTTGTCTATTTGTAATATATTGGCTATGGGTTTATTGCAGATGGCTCTTACTATTTTGAGGTATGTCCCCTCAATATCTAGTGTTCAAAGGTTTTTATCAAGAATGGATGTGAATTTTTTTGAAACCCTTTTCTGCATCTGATATAATGATGTGGTTTTTGTTTTTACATCTGTTGATTATTTAATTACATCTATGGTCTTGCAGACGTTAAACCAGCCCTGCATCCCAGGAATGAAGCCTACTTGGTCTTGGTGGATAATTTTTTAGATATATTGTTGGATCCAATTTGCCAGAATCTTGAAAATTTTTGCATCTATGTTCATCAGGGATATTGGCCTGTAGTTCTCTTTCTTTGTTGGGTCTTTGTCCAGTTTGGGTATTAGTGTGATGTTAGCTTCATAAAATGATTTGGGGAGAGCTCCATCTTTCTCAACTGCCTAGAATACTTTCTTTTTTTTTTTTTGAGTTGGAGTCTCACTCTGTCACCCAGACTGGAGTGCAGTGGCATGCTCCTGGCCACCGCAGCCTTGACTTGTATGCTCCAGCGATCCTTCCGCCTCAGCCTTCCAAGTAGCTGGAACTACAGGTGTACAATTGCTACCACACCTGGCTAATCTTTGATTTATTGTAGAGATGAGGTCTTGCCAAGTTGCCCCGGCAGGTCTCGAACCCGCAGGCTCATGCAATCCATTCACCTCAGTCTCCCAAAGTGCTGGGATTACAAGCTGAGCCACTGAGCCCGGCTCTAGAATACTTTTTCTTTTTCTTTTTTTTTGAGTTGGAGTCTCACTCTGTCACCCAGACTGGAGTGCAGTGGCCGCTCCCAGCCACCGCAGCCTCGACCTGCCGGGCTCTGGCGATCCTTCAGCCTCAGCCTTCTGAGTAGCCAGAATTACAGGCATGCACTACCATGCCCGGCTGATTTTTTTATTTATTGTAGAGATGAGGTCTCACTGCCCAGGCGTGTCTAGAACTCACGGGCTCAGGCAATCCACTCACCTCAGCCTCCCAAAGGCACGGGATTATAGGCTGAGCCACCGAGCCCGGCATCTAGAATACTTTCAATAGGATTGGTATCAGTTCCTCCTTGTGTGTTTTGTAGAATTCTGCTGGAAAGTCACTTGGTCTGGTCTTTTGTTTTGGTAGGTAGTTTTCTTATGATGGACTCAATTTCCCAGGTTGTTTTTGGTCTATTTAGGGTCTCTCCTTCTTGTTTCAAACTTGGGAGGTTGTGTGATGTCAGAAAGTCCTCCATTTCATTTAGATTTTTGAATTTGCTTCCATAAAGGTGTGCATAGTAATCTCTGATAATCTTTTTATTTCTTCACAGTCAGTTGTAACTTGATCATTTGTGTTTCTGATTGTATCTGGGCCTTTTCTCTCTTTTTCTTGGTCAATCTAGCTAGGGGTCTATCAAGCTTGTTTATCCTTTCAAAGTCAGCTTTTTGTTTCACTATTTTTTTTCCTATGGTATTTTTGTCTTCTATGCCCTATATTTTGGCTTTTACTTTGGTGATCTGGATTCTTTTGCTGAACTTTGGGTTTTGGCTGTCTTGCCTTTCCAGCTCCCTTAGTTGGTTTGCTAGGATGTTGACTTGATATCTTTCTATTTTGTTGTTGTATGTACATAGAGATATACATTCCCCTCTCAGTACTAATTTCATGGTGTCCAAGAGATTTTGGTAAGATGTGTCTTTGTTTTCATTTGTTTCCAAGAATCTTTTGATTTCTGTTTTGACTTCTGGGTTGACCCAGGAGTTGTTCAGCATTGTGCTGTTTAGTGTCCATGTCTTCGTGTGTTTTGAGGGGATTTTGTTAGTGGCAATATTTATTTTTATTCCACTGTGGTCTGAGAAGGTGCATAGTAGTATTTCAATCTTATGGATATGGCCAATCTTGAAGTATGTTCCATGTGGTGATGAGTAGAATGTATATTCCATGGTTGTTGGGTGGATTGTTCTGTAGGTATCTATTAATTTCATTTGGTCAAGCATCAAGTTAAGGTTCCAGATCTCCTTATTGATGTTTTTTGCCTTGGTGATTGTTAGTGGGGTATTTAAGTTCCCAGTTATGATAGTGTTAGAGTTAATATCCTTTTCTAGTTTACTTAGTAGTTGCTTTATAAATACAGGTGCTCCTGTATTAGGTGCATATATATTTAGGATGGACATTTCTTATTGATGGATTGAACCTTTTATCATTATGTAATGTCCTTCTATATCTTTTAAAAATTTTGACAGCTTAAAAGTTGTTTTGGCTGATATTAAAATTGTGACTCCTAACTTCTTTTGTTTGCCATTTGCCTGAAAGTTTGTTTTCTATCCTTTAACTTTGAGTCTGTGTGTCCTTTGTAGTGAGATGTGTTTCCTGGAGGCAGCATATTGTTTTTTTGGTTTTTTTTTAATCCAGCTTGCCATTCTATCATGTGGTGTATTTAATCCATTGACATTTAGGCTGATTATTGAAATGTAAGAGTTTATCCCTGTCATGAGGCTCTTATAAGGCTGTTTTATTTTCTTTTAACTTTTGGTTGATATATGTGTGTGATTTTAACTTTACAGTCACAAGGTGTGTTGTAGTGATTCTATATTTTCCTGCATTCTTGGGAAGTGCATGGTTGTCCTTTTTTTCTTCTTCTTCTGCGCTTAATACCTTCTTGAGTATCTGCAGAGCTGGTCTGGAAGCAACATGATCTTTTAGGGATTGGATGTCCAGGAAGGATTTTAATTTTCCACCACTGATGGATCTGAGCTTGGCTGGGTAGGAAATTCTTGGTTGAAACTGTTTTATCTTTGAGAACTTTGAAAATTGGACTACAGTTCCTTCTAGCTTATAGTGTTTCTGCTGATAAGTCTGCTGCTATTCTGATTGGTCTTCCCTGATAGACAGTCTGACTTTTTTCTCTCACTGCCTTTAGAATTTTTTTCTTTTATACCTACTTTGCATAGGCAAATTACTATGTGTCTAGGGACTCATCTTCTCATTTGATTTCCTGTGGGAGTTGAATCTGTTGTATTTGAATGGTTGCATCTCTGGTGAGATGAGGAAAGTTTTCTTGGATAACCTCCTGGAATACTTGTTCCAAGGTGTTCCTCATTTCTCTTTCTTCTTCTGGAATCAGGCATGAGTTTAGTCTCTTGATATAGCTACACATCTATTGGAGGCTTTGTTCTTTCTAGGTTTTCTGTTTTTAACAGATCACGTTAATTCCACGTTTTCGTCTTCAAGCTATGAGATTCTTCCTTCTGCTTGGCTGATTCTGCTCTCCATGCTTGCTGGATGAAGTTTTTATGGCCAAAATTTGTTACAAGTTCTTTCAGTGTTGCACCTTGTCTTTCTCAAGTCTTATTCACTCTTTCCATCCATTCCTTAATCCCTGTTGTATTCTTGGGCCAATCATTGGTTATTTCCATTGTTCGGGGTCTGAAGTCTGATTTTTTCAGGTGTTGTCTCTTTGGTACACTGGGAATTATCTGCATTCTTCCGTTGACTTTTCCCCATTTGTGACAGATCTCTTTCTTTTCTTTTTATTTATTTATTTATTTATTTTTTGAGTGGGAGTCTCACTCTGTTGCCCAGACTGGAGTGCAGTGGCCACTCCCAGCCACTGCAGCCTCAACCCACTAGGCTTTGGCGATCCTTCCACCTCAGCCTTCTGAGTAGCCAGAATTACAGGCACGCACTACTATGCCCGGTTGTTTTTTTTATTTATTGCAGAGATGAGGTCTCACCAAGTTGCCCAGGTGGGTCTCGAACCTGTGGGCTCAGGCAATCCACTTACCTCAGGCTCTCAAAGCACGGGATTACAGGCTGAGCCACCAAGCCCAGCTTCTTTTCTCTTTAATTCCATTTTTCAGTGGTAGTGTGTGGGCTTTCACTTCTGTTGTTTGCTCAGCCCTCTATTCTGCTCAGATCAGAGCCTTCAAACTTGTTCTGTTTTGAAGTAGGTCTGGTGATAGGAAGCTTTCTTTTTTTGTGTAGTTTTGAGAGTCGAATAATGTGGAGGGTGGGGAGCTAGGATTCAGAAACAACTTGTAAGTTACAATGTTCACTGATATATAGGCCTCCTGAGACCCAATCCCTACCACCACTCTATATGATGATGCAATGGGTATGTGCATATCCTCTGAGTTCTAGATAAAGTAACAGTAATGAGGAGAACAGAGAAAAGTAGGATGAAATAGACTGGACAAAAACCAATAAATATTAAATAAACCACAGAAAAACAAAAGCAAAAAGAATTAGAAAAAAAAAACAACAGAAAATGAAGCCAGGCACAGTGACTCAAGCCTGTAATCCCAGACTTTGGGAGGTGGAGGCAAGAGGATTGCCTGAACCTGCAGGTTCAAGACCAACCTGGGCAACATGGCGAGCCCTCATCTCTACAATAAATCAAAAAGTTAGCTGAACGTGGTGACACATACCTGTAGTTCCAGCGACTTGGAAGGCTGAGGTGGAAGGATTGCCTAAGGCCAGCAGGTAGAGGCTGTGGTGGCTGTGAGCAACATGTCACTGTACTCCAGCTTGGGCAACAGAGTGAGACTCCAACTCAAAGAAGAAAAAGAAAACAAAAACCAAAAGAAAACACAAACAGGCCAGGCTTGGTGGCTCAGCCTGTAATCCCGCACTTTGGGAGGCCGAGGTGAGTGGATTGCCTGAGCCCGTGGGTTTGAGACCCACCTGGGCAATGTGGTGAGACCTCATCTCTACAATAAACCAAAAAATTAGCCAGGCGTGGTAGCGCGCCTGTAGATCCAGCTACTTGGAAGGCTGAGGCGGAAGGATCACCAGAGCCCAGCAGGTTGAGGCTGCGGTGGCCAGGAGTGGCCACTGCACTCCAGTCTGGGCGACTGAGTGAGACACTAACGAAAGAAAGAAAGCAAGAAAGAAAGAAAGCAAGCAAGCAAGCAAGAAAGAAAGAAAGAAAGAAAGAAAGAAAGAAAGAAAGCAAGAAAGAAAGAAAGAAAGAAAGAAGGAAAACACACACACAAAATAGGAAAATCCAACACACACACACACACACACACACACACACACCAATAAACAAAAGAGGAAGAAGAAAAAAGTCGGGGTAATTAGCAGGGTGTGGTAGCGCACACCTGTAGTTCCAGCTACTTGGAAGGCTGAGGCAGAAGGATCACTGGAGCCCAGCAGGTCGAGGCTGTGGTGGCCAGGAGCGGCCACTGCACTCGAGTCTGGGTGACAGAGTGAAACTCCAACTCAAAAAAAAAAAAAAAAAGTAGGGATAAGGAATGCAAATCAAACCCTTACACACAAGGTAACATACACTAAACCAAAAGAAAAAAGAACAAAACAAAAAGGGGGGAATGTAAATCAAACCCTCACACACACATTCAAACACACACTATAAACCAAATCAAAAAAGAAAAAAAAAGAACAATAACAAAATAATTAAAAAGAATTTCTGGGCACGAACCACCCTCTTGTGGCAGGTTCTGTAATTATTCTTCTCAGCTGTTCACATCTTCTGTGGGGCTGCAGGCTCATTCACAATCTCTCTGGCACATGACCCAGAAAGGAGGAGCAGGCAGTGGGGTGAATGGGGCATGAGCCTTCCCCTCCTGCTTTCATAAGGTCAGGGGGATCCCCCCCAGTAGGGAGGTGAGGGACCTACCCAGGTGCTGGCAGCAGGCACCCCAGTCAGGCTTATCTCAGAGTAGCATTCTCTTAGCACAACTGTGGTCCAGGTTCCACCTAGGTTTGTTCCTATCAGTAATGCTCCAGCCATATGGGTCTGATGTTCGGAGTACTGCTGGGGAGGAGGGGGTTATGTCAGCCCAAGAATCACTGCTGATCTCTTGGTGGTCACACCCTTTGGCCCACGACTGGATCAGATAGGGTGTGGAGCACCTGAGACTCTGTATTCATCCTCCAAAGTTTGTGCTTTTGGGATATTTCCTTTACATGATCAACCCCTTTCTGTAACCTGCTGTCACAGACAGTGGGTCTGTTGTTCCATGGTGAGCAAGCAAGCTGGAGCACTTCCCTGCCTAGTTTTCAAGATGGTGGCAAGGTACCTGTTTTGTATTCTTCAGTGGGGCTCTGCCTCTGGCTCCCTCGCTGCACTCCCCCTACAGCCCTTGCTGCCAGTGGCAGGCCCGGTGCTGCAGTGATTGGGCAGCCTGGTGATGGCTGTTGCTCCAGGCAGCTTCTCCACAGGAAAGGGTTTGTTGATTTTAGAAAAGGGTGCTTGGCTGTCATCTTTCAGATGCATATATATTTAAATTAATAAATATATTTAAAATTGTGAGTTCTTGTTGGATTGATCCCTTTGTCGTTATTTAATAACCATTTTTGTTTTTTTTTTTTTAAACTTGTTAACTTAAAGTCTGTTTTTATCTGATATGAGAATAGCTACTTGATTTTGGTTTTCATTTGCATGAAAATTTTTTCCCACTCCTTTACCTTGAGTCTATAGAAAATTTTGTTTGTTAAGTAGGTCTCTTGAAGGCAGTAGATATTTGGATTGTGTATATTTATCCATTCTGCCAGTCTATTTTTAGTGGAGCACTGAGACCATTTAAGTTCAGGGTTAGTAATGATATGTAAGGTACTATTCCATTCATCACTGCTGATTATTATCTGGTTGCTTTATTTCTTTCTTTTCTCATTGTGTTGGTGTTCCATAAGCCTTGTGAGCTTTTTAATTTCCAACATTTTTCTACTGGTGCATTTTGACCTTTTGTTTCAGTATTTAGAATTCCTTTGAGTATTTCTTGTAGAACCAGTCTAGTAGTGACAAATTCCCTCAGTACTTGCTTATCTGAGAAAGACTTCATTTATGAAACTTGGTTTTGTGTGATACAAAATCCTTGGTTGATTGTTATTGTTTGGGGAGATTGAAGATGGGGCCCCAATCTCTTCTGGCTTGTTGAGTTTCTTCTGAGAAGTCTGCTTTTCATTTGAGAGATTTATATTTGTAAGTTGTTTTATGCTTTTGTCTCACTGCTCTTAAAATTCTTTCCTTTATACTAACTTTATATATTCTTTCCTATATACTAACTTTATAACCTGACGATTATATGCCTTCAGGATGAGCTTTTTGCAATGACTCTTCTGGGGGTTCTTTGGGCTTCTTGTATCTGGATGTTTAACTCTTTGGCAAGTCCAGGGACATTTTCCTCCATTATTCCCTCAAATACATTTTCCAAACCTGTTGTTTTCTATTTTTCCTCAGCAATACCTGATTCTTAGGTTTGGACATTTTACATAATCCCACATTTCTTGGAGATTTTGTTCCTTCTCTTCTTTTCTCTTTATTGTTGCCTGATTGGGTGAATTAGAAAGTCTTATCTTCAAGTTCTGAGATCCTTTCTTCTACTTGTTCTAGTCTACTGTTAAAACTTTCCACTTCATTTTGCACTTTCCTAAATGATTCTTTCATTTTCAGAATTTCACCTTGCTTTTTTAAAGGTGTCTACCTCTTTGGAGAATTTTTCATTCAAGTCCTACCTTAAATTTCTTTATGTTGGTTTTCAACTTCCTGAATCTCACTGAGCAACTTTATAATCAATCCTTTGAATTCTATCTCTGGAATTTCAAAGATTTCATTTTGGTTAGGGCTCATTGCTGAAGAGTTAGTGTGCTCTTTTGGGGGTCTTAAAGAACTCTGTTTTTTCATATTGTCAGAATTATTTTTCTAGTTCCTTCTCATTTGAGTAGACTACTTCTTATTTAAGATTGGCAGGGGGCTGACATAGGCATTGTAGGGTTCCCTTGATTATATATAGCTTTGGTGTGGTGAGTTTCTCCATTGCTAGCTGTGGCAGTCCTATGTTGGGTACTTGTACAGGTTCAAAGTATCCTGAGTGGTCACGGTGGCTTGGATAGTGGTAAGTTGGGGTATGGTTTCAACCTTCCCCAAAGCTGTGGTATTATATCAGATGAAATGGGCTGTATTGTTGACCTGCAGCCAGGAGGTGGTAGCCTTGGGACAGAGTCAGCTGTGGGATTTGTTTGGCCTCTGTTGCTCCAAGGAAGTGCCCAGCCAACTTAGGTGGTGAGTGGGATGAGAATTATGCAAGTTCTCTGTTTTGAGTCATTGAGGGGGCTTCAGGGGAAAGGGACTCAAGTTCTCCACCTGTGTGCACTCTTGGCTACTGTAGTGAAGATTGGGAGTCCCCAGTCACTGAAGTAATGCTGTTGTGCAGAGGGGGCACAAAAGGGTTTACTCTGGGAGTGAAAGGTTGCTATGGCAACAAGTCCCATCCATTTCCCCTGCCTTAGCCTCAGGCAATCTGTGTTCTGAATGTCAAAATGCAGCTGGCCTCAGGTGCACCTGGTTGTCCCCACTTCTGCTACACCACTTGCTTTCTCTCTTCCCAGCCAGTAACTGTCAGCCACCACAGAGTTTGTCTTTGGAGCCTGTCACCTCCCAAGCTGGCTAGAAAGCAACCATCAGCAAGGTCTGATATGGGATATGGTAGCTGGAGCTGCTCAGGGTTTTTGTTCATTTTTTCTTGCACCACTCCACGTGGGTTTGGGCAGAGTATGGCTATGGATAAGGCAGTTTCCTGTGAGGGACTGGAGCCCTCCAAGGTTCAGGGGGTTTTCCAAGTCTGTGGCAGGTGGACAGACTTTCTGAATTCCCCTCATTCACCTCCCCCACTGTGTCTGGAGGCTGCTTGTGTTCTGTATCATTATCCAAGTGAGAGTCTAACTAGTTCCAACCCAAGTTGATTGATTTTTTTCTCTTTTTTGCACTATGTAGCTATTACCACTTCTTTGATGAGTCGTGGGGTGCGCTGCTGGTCCTGTTCCTCTCTGGGTGTTGAGGAAACTCCATCTAGTCTTACTCCATAGGAGAAACACACAGTAGCTGCCTCTCATCGGCCATCTTAATCCTTCTATCTTGTGACGCTCCCAGTCTCAAAGCTTGAAACTTACTTTGTCTTAACTGAGTGCCTTACTCAGGAAACCGACTCTCAGTCCTCCCAAATTGTATCATGGAACTGAAACTCACCATATCACTGCATCCAAACTGTGTTAGCCCTTTTACCAAGTAACACTGAAATCTGCTAATTTTGAGTAGGGCCCAGAATGAGGGAAAGCTAGGCAGCAGGTCCAGGCTGCTGTAGAAGCTGCTCTGCTGCTTGGGCCATGAGACCCAGCAGACTCAATGGTGCTTGAAGTGCCAGTGGCAGAAGTTAGGAGCCTTGGCAGGTCCTTATAGGTGAATCACAGCACAGACTCTTGGGATTTTGAAGCAAAGTGCATCAAACCCTGTAGCTAACTATTCTCTTTGGATAAACAGATCTGGGCCTGTTGCTGGGCCTTAGTACAGACTGAATACTTAATCATGGGCCCCAAATTACCATGTGACCTAAGCCTCCTGTCAGGAACTGGGTGTGTTATGTCCCACCAAACCACAAAGTTGGACATACATCGCAACTCTCCATCATCAGATGGAAGTGGTATGTATGTGATCACAATTGAAGGCACAAATTACATGAAGTGGCCCAAGTGTCCTTGGTCCCCACTTCTGCTACACCACTTTCTCTCTCCCAGAACCTATAGCTTCACGGGGAGTTACCTGTGATCAGTTGACAGATAAGACTTGAGCATGGTTTACAGATGGTTTTGCACCACAACACAGGCACCACCTGAAATTAGACAGCAGTAACACTATAGGCCCTTTCTGGGACATCCCTGAAGTACAATGATGAAGAGAAATCCCCACAGTGGGTAGAACTTCAGGCAGTGCACCTGGTTGTACAATCTGCTTGAAAAGAGAAATGGCCACATGTGCAAATATACACCAATTCACAGGCTGTGGCCAACAGTTTGGCTGGATGGTCAGGGACTTAGAAATGACTAAAAAGCTGATGACCAAGAAATCTGTGAAAGAGGTATGTGGATAGACCTCTCTGAATGGGCAAAATAAGATATTTGTGCTCCATGTGATTGTCCACCAAAAGACTAACTCATCAAAGCAGGATTTTAATCAAGTAGATAGGACGAACTGTACTTACTAGTCAGCCTCTTTCCCCTTCCCTCCGTCATTGACCAATGGGCTCATGAACAAAGTGGTTATGGTGGCAGGGATGAAGGTTATGCCTGGGCTCAGCAACATGGACTCCCACTCACAAAGGCAGACCTATTTATGGCCACTGCTAAGTGCCTGATGTGCTAGCAACAGAAACCAACACTGAGTCCTCAATATGGTACCATTCCTCAGGATAATTAGTTAGCCACCCAAATAGGCAGGTGGATGACACTGGACTGCTGCCATCATGGAAAGCATGTTGTCTTTACTGGAATAGACACTCGGGATACAGATTTGCCTTCCCTACATGCAAAGTGGTAGCACAGGAAGTAGTTATAAATACCAACTACAATCATATGACCAATTACAGATGGGGACTGTAATTGGCAAGAGTATTTCCTCCTTATTTTATTAAGAATGTTTGTGGTTGTGTATATGTATATACAGCATAGCAAACACCTACATGTTCTTTCCTCTTTTATTAGTTTACCATGCAACATAAGGCATATTGACTTCATACTACAGTATTTAAGTATTGTTAATTTTATATCATAGTACTTAAGTTACAGGATATCAAGGACTAAACATTTAAGGGCTTTACCTCCTCTTTGGGTGAAAAGGTTAGTGCATTTTCGGTTGTACTCAGGATATTTGTATCACATTAGGCAGAATTATGACCTTGTTACTGTCTTTATTTGGAGATTATGCATGGTTTGTGGAGATACGTATGGGTGCCAAGTTGACAAAGGGTGGACTTGTGATGGTTACCTTTGTCAACTTGACTGGGCCACAGGATGCCCAGATATCTAGTTAAACATTACTTCTGGGTGTGTCTGTGAGGGTGTTTCTAGAATAGCTTAGCATTTGGGCTGAGTAAAGCAGATGGCTTGCCCTAAGATGGGTGGACATCATCCAACCTGCTGAAGGTCTGAATACAACAAAAAGGCAGAGGAAGGATTTTTATCTCTTTACCTGACTGCCTGTGTTGAAATATCAGTTTTCTGCTCTTGCACTGAACTTAAACCATTGGCACTTCTGGTTCTCTGCCTTTGGACCTGAACTGAAATTTACTCCCTGACTTTCCTGGGTTTTCAGCTTGCAGATAGCAGACTGGAGGACTTCTCAGGCTTATAATCATGTGAGCCAATTCTTTGCACATACACACACTCCTGTTGGTTTCTCTGGAGGGTAGGGGTCAAGTTTCCTTTCCCCAATCAGTCAATATTCAATGGTCCCAGTGCAATTTGTTGAAAAGACCACATCTCCCCTGGCTCCCAAGCTCTGCAGTACAACCTTTCAAAATATATCATGCCCACATATGAAGGTCTATTTCTGGACACTATTCTGTTCGTATATTTATCCTGGTGCTAGTACTATACTATTTTAACCAACATTGTTTTTAATAGTTTGAATATTTAATAGAGCAAATTCTCTGCCTTTCTCTTCTTCCAGAGTGTTTTGGCTATTCTCTTTTTTCCCACTTTGTCTTATACATTTTGGAATTTATTTAAAATTGTTATTTCCTAACTCTCTGTTGCTAGTTATTTCCTAACTCTCTGTTGTATTAATTAAATGACGCTTTGTATATTAACCTTGTATCAAGCAAGCTTTATGAATTTATTCATTCTAATATTTCATGCAGACTCTTTTGGCGTTTGCTATATAAACAATCCTATTGTCTAAGTTCTCTTCCAATCATTACCCCTCCACCTCCCTTTTTCCCCCTTGTATTTCATTGGCTACTTCACATTTGCAGTATAAAGGTAAATATAAGTGATAACCTTTGCCTTGTTCTTAATATGAAAGGGAAAATTTTCAAGTCTGATGTTTGCTGTAGTAGTTTTCGTATATACTCTTTATTAGAATAAGGAACTCTTCTATCACTAAGCTTTAAAAAAAAATCATACTAGATGCTGAATTTTAACATACATTTTTCCCCCACATTTATCATGATTTTAATCAGTTAATTTGTTAATATGGTGAAGTTTTTCCAATTGAATTTTAAAAGTTTTTAAATTGAATTTTTCTTTTCTAAAGAGACAAGAGCTTTACTATTTTGCCCAGGCTGGTCCTGAACTCCTGGACTCAAGTGATCCTCCTGTCTCAGACTCTTGAGTAGGTAGAACTATAGGCACATAAACACCATGCTTGGTTACAAATTGACTTTTTAAAAATATTATCAGCCTTACATCCCTAAAATAGTTTGTTAATACTGTGTTTAAGGTCTTTGGATTTGTGTTCATGCATGAAATTGGTCTTTATTTTTCCTTTCTTCTAATAACTTTTTCAGGTTTTGATATCAAGGTTATACTAACCTTATAAAGCGATTTGTGAAGTATTACCTCTTTTTGTAAAAGAGTTTGTATGTGATTAGCAGCATTTCTTCTAAAATGTTGGTAGGACTTGTTGCTGAAGCTATCTGGGTCTGGAGTTCTTTCTTTGGAAGTTTTTTTTTTTTTTGAGTTGGAGTCTCACTCTGTACCCAGGTTGGAGTGCAGTGGCACACTCATGGCCACCTCAGTGTCTGGAAGTTTTAAACATTTAAAATAATTATTAATTATTCTATTTCATTTTGTCCATGTCATCTAAAAACCCAAATATACTAGCATAAAATATTGACAATATTCTTTTATGGACCTTTAATGTCTACAAGGTCTGTAGTGATAATGATTTTCTTTTTTCTTGATTGACCTCAACATAGCTTTATCAGTTAAACACAGTTTTCAAAGCATCAACTTTTGGCCTTATGCTCTTTGTTGTATTTTGTTTACTGTTTAATTATGTTCTAGTCTTACCTTTACTATTTTTCTTCTTTTTCCAATTTTGAGTTTCAGTTCCTTTTCTACCTACCTAAGACAGATGCTAAGACAGATGCTTAGATTGCTGGCTTTCTGCCTTCTTGTCTTGTATGTACATTTAAGGTAATAATTTTTCCTCTAGGAATAGCTTTTGTTGCAGCCCACAAACTTTGAAATGTAGTATTTTTATTAACACTCAGCTTAAAAAATTCTGTAATTTCCTTTTCTTTACTTTGATCTTTAGGTAACTGAGAAATACATGGTTTAGTTTCCAGGAGTGTGGGATGTTCTAATTATTTTTGGTGATGGTATGCATACAGCTTAATTGTACTATGTTCAGAGAACATACTATGTGTGATTTCAAATCTTTGTAATTTGTTGAGATTTGACTCGTGCCACAGTAAAAAAAAATCAATTTTGATAAATTGTACCATGTATATTTTAAAACAATGTGTATCCTGCAGTTTTTGGGTGTAGTGCTCAACATATGTCAAAGTTGGGTCAACTCTACTAATTACATTACTTAAATCTTTAATATCCTTATGGATTATTTTTGTCGGCTTGTTCAATTTTATTACAATTTCCACCATAATTATGGATTTATCTATTTTTCCTTTTAGTTCTGTCAATTTTTGCTTAACTTATTATTACTATTTTTTGAGTTGGCGTCTTACTCCATGGCCCAGGCTGGAGTGCAGTGGCACACTCACGGCCACCCCAGTGTTGACCTGCTGGGCTCTGGTGATCCTTTTGCCTCAGCCTTCCAAGTAGCCAGAACTATAGGCGTGTGCTACCACACATGGTTAATTTTGGACTTACTGTAGGGACAAGGTCTTGCCAAGTTGCCCGGGCTGGTCTCAAACCCGTGGGCTCGGACAATCCACTCACCTTGGCCTCCCATAGTGCTGGGAATACAGGCTGAGCCACCCAGCCCGGCCTGCTTAACATATTTTAAGGCTATTCTCTATACTGATATAATTACCCTTATCTGACTCCTTCTTCCTTTATGAAATCACATATTCTGAGATTTTGTCTAAAGAACACCCTCTAGTATTTCTTTTAGTGAAAGTCTGTTGGTGATGAATTCCCTAGAGTCTGATAATCTAAAATGTCTTTATTCCCTTTTCATTCTTAAAGGATTAAAAATTTTTTTTCCAGTGGACGGATATAGAATTCTAGATTGGCAATTATTTACTTTCAACCCTTCCACGGCATTATTCTATTGTCTTCTGGCTTCCACGTTTCTGTTGAGAAGGCAGCTATCAGTCTAATATTTGAGGATAATCTGTGTTATTTCTTATATTAGTTATTATTATTTTTTTTTTTTTTTTTGAGTTAAGAGTCACTCTGTCGCCCAGACTGGAGTGCTGGGCTCTGGTGATCCTTCCGCCTCAGCCTTCCGAGTAGCTGGAACTACAGGCGTGCACTACCACGCCCGGCTAATTTTTTGATTTATTGTAGAGATGAGCTCTCGCTGCCCAGGCAGATCTCAAACCCGCAGGCTCAGGCAATCCACTCACCTCAGCCTCCCAAAGGCACAGGATTACAGGCTGAGCCACCGAGCCTGGCCTTAGTTATTTTTTGTATAACAAATTGCCCCCAAACTCAAAGGTTTAAATCAAGAACATTCCTGTGGTCTACTGTGGATCAAGAATGCAGATGCAGCTTAGCTGAATTCTCCAGCTCTGGATCTTTTACAAGATGCAGTTTTCTCAAGTTTCAAAGTGTCTGATTTCCTGGTCCACTCAGGCAGTTGTCACAAGCTATTGGCTGGGAGCCTCCCTCATATCCTTGCCATATGAACATCTTACAATATGACATCTTGCTTCATTAGCATGAGCAAGTGGGAGGACAAGAGTGTCAATTAAGACAGAAGTCCCAGTCTTTCTTTTTTTTTTTTTGAGTTGGAGTTTCACTCTGTTGCCCAGACTGGAGGGCAGTGGCCGCTACCGACCACCGCAGCTTTGACCTGCTGGGCTCTGGCGATCCTTCCACCTCAGCCTTCCAAGTAGCCAGAATTACAGGCATGTGCTAACATGCCCGGCTGATTTTTTGATTTATTGTAGAGATGAGGTCTCGCTAAGTTGCCCAGGTGGGTCTCGAGCCTGTGGGCTCGGGCAATCCACTCACCTCAGCCTTCCAAAGCGTGGGATTACAGGCTGAGCCACCGAGCCCAGCTAGTCCCAGCCTTTCTAAACCTAATTACACAAGTGAAAGATATCATATTCTGTTAGTTAGAAGCAAGTAAGTAGGTCCAGCCCATTCACAAAAGGAGAGGTTCACAGGAGGAATAAACTCCAGGGGCAGGATCATAGGAGCCATGTCAGAAGCTGCCTGCTCCATTTTTCAAGATGCTTTATGGATTATTCTTTGTCACCGATTTTTAAGTTTTACAGTGTGTTGTTTTCTTTATCCTGCTTGGGGTTCGTTGGGATTCTTAAATCTGTGGATTGTTGTCTGTCTCATCAATTTTGGGAAATTCTCAGCCAGCATCTCTTCACAACTGCATCTGCTCCAAAGTGATGTGTAAAACAAATCTTTGTGAAGCATGCCTTGTAATGCTTGTAATGTCCAACACAAAAGGACCTTAAGTATATTTGCCGTGTTTGAAACTGGTAAACAAACAAGTTTCTCATAGTATTTTTACCTTGCTGGGGCTGCCATACAAAGTACCACATGCTGAGTGGCTTAAACAACAGAAATTTATTTTCTCACAGTTCTGGAGGCCAGAAGCTTGATTAAGGTATCAGCAAGGTGGGTTTCTTCTGAGTTCTCTCTCCTCAGCTTATAGATGACTGTTTCCTCTTTGTCGTCACATGTTCTTCCCTTTGTATTTGTCCAACTTTCCTCTTTTTATAAGGATTAGGACCCACCTTAGTGACCTTATTTTTAGCTTAAAGACCCTGTCTCCAAATTGTGTCACACTCTGAGGTTCTAGGGTTAAAACTTCAACATATGAATTTTGGAGGAACACAATTCGGCCCATAACACTCACCAAAATGCCCTCTTGCTTGTATTCATGTTTATCTTGAAATGCTTTAATGAACTTTGTCTCCAAAAGAGGTAAAAAGCATGTTTCTTCCCAAAAGCCTGCCAAAGTTGCAAACACGTTTATCCTGTTGTGATAAGCCTAGGTTGTTTGCGAGAGGTTGTGTATGTTGAGATAAAACATACAGCTTCCAAAGAGATACATGCCTGCTATACTCCTAAGCTGTAAGTAACTTCCTTAACTCATAATGTGATAGAGGAGGTTAGTGTGGGCTAACCAATCACAACAATGTCACTGTGAGTTGATAAGAGGGGAAACACACTAAGTGCCCACACATCCAGTTAGTATATAAGCCCAGTCAGTCAGACAGACCACATGACGACCTGAGTCTCTTTATTAAAGTACCCGAGCTGGTTGAGAGCACTGCATGCTGGCCACATGTTGATGCCAATCCCTTGTGCACACTGGGGCAAGAAATCTGCAAGTGAAGGCTAAGACAAGAGAGAAAGAGAAGAAGATTGCCCAATCCCTCTCCTTTACTTGCTCACTATTAGCACTTGGCTTACTGAAGGAAATAAAAGATTATGTCTGAGCTAAGTGGCACGCATATGCATTTTCTCTTGATATTGCTTTCTTGATAACGTTCCAAACCCAAGGTTTGGTTGGACTATTACTACTAAAAAACTAAAGCACACATTTTCTTTTTCTCTTTTCAGACCCTAAATAGGGATATTGGACCTTTTCGCTGTATCCTGTATGTCTCTTACCCTATCTTTTACATTTCCAGTACTTGGTCTCCTAGCAATTCATTTTGGGATGTTTTCAAAAGGTCTATCTTCCTTTCATTTGCAATTTATCTCTTTTGTGGCTACCCACTCTACTGATTTCTTAATTTTGGTTATATTTTTCCTGTCTAATAATTTCCACTTGATTCCTTTTCATAGTGTGTCCTTTCTTTTGCTGATGTCTCCAATATTGTCCTTTAGGGTCTCTTTAAACATGTTGAACAAAGTTATTTCACATTTCTGTCAGAAAACTCCAGTATCTGGTGCCTCTCTCTGTTTGTTTCTTTTAGTTAGTTTCTTTTGACTTTCACATTATGCTGCCTTGTCACCTTCTAATATTTATGACTGAGTGCTAGAGAACATATATGAAAATGTACACAAATAAGTTAAGACCAAGGACTATGTTATCTTTTTCCAGAATTTATGTTGCTAGGCATCTGTGTCAGCAGTATTCTAGGATACAGATGTGTCATCAGCATCAGATGTCATGGCACACAAGAGTTACCTCAATTCATTTTCTGGGACTGCAATGATTAGTAACGAGTGCACTCTCTGGGAGGAGCTACTTCTGGCTTGTTGCTACTCTTCTGATTCAGCCCTTTTGGTCTCTGAAGAAGTGGAGGTTCACCAGCACAGTATTCCATTGCCTTGGCTCCCACGGCCTCCTGGCCTCTCTGCCTCTTCTTCTGAAATAAAATACAGCCATTCCCAGACCGTAGCCCTGTCATTCTTCATTGTGTCTTGCTATCTCTCCAGTACCTTGAAACAGTAGTTTAAAAATATTTTGACCTGCATCTTAGTTGTCTTCAGGGAGGTTTGGTCAGAACTACCTAGTTAATCATCACTGGATTCGGAAGTGTCCTTTCTTTTCTAATATAAATCCATCTCTGAGAAAATCTTTAACCCCTTATCTTCCTTCTTTGGCTTACCATAGCAAACTAAAATGCAGATAAAACTTTATGCACCAAGATGTTCACTGCAGCACGTGTAATGAAGAGAAACAGAAAACTAAATGTCCAACAATAAAGGAACAAAAAGTCCCTTTTGGTACATTTTGATGGTAAAGTCATTAGAACTCTTTTTATGAGGGTTTTTTAACATATGAAAAAACTTTATGCTATAATGTTAAGAGTGGGCTTAGATTGTGGGCCACATATTTACATCAGGTCCCTTCATTAGGTCTGTCTACACTTTCTCCCTAGAAAATCTCATTTATTTCCATGGCTTGTTATCATTTACATGTACAATTAATTACTCTAAATATTTATCTCCAATACTGACCTGTCTTCTGAGCTCTAATCTTGTATGTTCAATTACTTTTTAAAATCATCTCCACTAGGATGTCTCAAAGGCATCTCAAACTTCATTTGCCCGAAACAGAGTTCTGGATTCCCTGTGCTCCACACAAAACAGAGAGGAACTATTCTTCACACTAAACTTTTCTACCTCAGTGAATATATAATCACCTATCCACTTCTTCAACAAAATCTTAGGAGTTATTCTCGTTTATGTCATTTACCCTTACCCTCAACAATCCAACAGCAAATCCTATGGATTCTACCTCTAACGCATATATCCAGTTTAAATTTTTCTTTCCACCTCCACTGTCACCGTACTTGTCTAAATCATCATCATCAACAGCCCCATGTCATTTCTCCTCTCCAATTTATTTTCCACACAGCAGCAAGAGCGGTCATTTAAAACTGTAAGTTGAATCTTCTCATTCCTCTACTAAGAATGGCTCAATAGCTTCCCAAGGCACTTCAAGTAAAATTCAAATTCCCCCCATGGCCTTGATGACACTGCATGACCTGACTCCTGCTGACACCTCTGACCTAGTCTCCTGCTATTCTCTCCCTGGCTGTCAGGTGTTGGCCCTATTGGTCACCCTCCTGATTTCTGGTCGGGTGAAGCTTGTCCAGTCTGGACCTCTGCACTTGTTGCTACCTCAACTTGAATTCACTCAGCCCGGTTTTTGCATGATTGGCATCTTTTCAATCTCTGGCCTCTGCTCAAACATGACTCTCAAAAAGGACACCCTAGTTACCATCAACTTGCTTATTTTCTTCATGGTATTTACTACAATATGCAACGTTCTTGTTTTATGTATTTGTTTACTTATTGGTAACTTTCTGTTATCATCATCAAAAGGTAAGCTTCATGAGAGTAGGGACCACATCTGTCTTGTTCACTGCTGTGCACAGTACAGTGCTTGAGGAGGAAACTTAGGGTCAGGATGGCTAAGCAATCTGCTCTAGGCCACCCAGTTGGCAACAAGTGGAGCCGAGATTTGAACTTGAGTTTTCTAATTGCAAGCCTACCTTCTTCCCATAGTGCTCCCTTTGTCCTAAGTCCAGAGTCACACTTTAGGCATTTCTGCTACACTTGGTTTCCATGCTTCTGGGAAAAGAAACCATATTTTTTCCCTCACTCATTCCCTTACAATTAACTATACCAATTAATCATTAAGCATTTACTAATGTGTGACCTTGGGTATTAACCCGCGACTCAACTTCCTTATCCATATGATGGGATTAATATTAGAACTAAGCACTTTATATACAGTCATTCATTTTCACTCACATACACTCCTATGAGACAGGTGGTATTATAAGACCCATTTTCAGTGGGACTGAAAACGAGAAAATGGAGGCACAGAGAACTTATGGAATCTGCCCCAAAGATTAAACAGGCAAAAGAGGACTGGAACCCAGGAACTCTAGCTTCAGAGTTTATGCTCTTAGTCAACAAAGCTTTGCAAAGTGGTCTTTGCAAAGTGGTAGTAAAAATTATATCTGTGTTATATAACATTACCTAAGTTCTTGCTTAAATGATATAAAATAAGCACAGAACTTTGAGAGTACGTGAAGAATGTATATTACTCTGTTTAAATAAAAGGAAACATTTAAACATTTAATATAATGTTTCTAATTTAAGGTTTTAACTTATACAACAATAAACAATTATGGAAAACTCTGAACATCATTGCTATTGACAGAAATGTCTCTAGCTGTAATGAGGAAAGTTTGATGGATGAGTTAATGCCAGTCACGATGTTTACAGAAAAAGCTTAGCTTAAAAATTCATGTATACTGTAGATGGTAAATCAAATTTATACCGTAAAATATCATGTAATGGTTAACTTTAAAATCCAAATAAATATATAAAATGTGTAAAGATGAGGAAAACAGATATTGTGTCAAACAAATGCAAAGAAAAAGGTCTGAATTTTGAAAACAACAGTTTTAAATTGATTTTCTGTGTAAAGGCCAATGTAGCTGAAATAATCAGAACCTTGGACAGCACCAAGAGGGCTTTTCCACAAAGGTCTGGTTTTATGCTAGGTCTTAAATGTTAAGGTTCGTCCTCAACCTCTCTACATTTAAAAATTCTGCCTTAATCCTACTGTTTCACACGTAAAAACGGATTCTCTGTGTGCAGAACTTACTGATGTTGGAAAATTTATTTTTTTAAAGTTTCCTTCCTGCAAAGACTGGCATTTTTGTTCTAACAATTTTAAGGTCAAAAATTAAAGGAGAGTAAAAAATCATTTAAGTAAGATTTAAGTGTCAAGTGTTAGCAGAGCAGCATATGAATGACTTCAAATGAGCATGGACATAAGAAACAAAACATGTAAAACATTATTTTTTGACTTAAAGCTTACTAATTGGTAAATCACTTTAGTAATTTTTCCATATCCCATTTTGCAAAAGGACATGTTTTAGTAAATTCCAAAACTCTATGGTTAGATTGTGAAGCTACTGAACAGAAAAATGCATCTCAATGTTAGCTTCTAAAAGCAAAAATAAAACCATGAGATGTATTAATATGAACAAATTCTAATAGTATAGTAAAGTTGTCCTTTGATATCCAGCAGCAGCTGGTTCTAGGACTCCCTCTCAGATATCAAAATCTGCAGATGTGCAAGTTGATATAAAATGGTGTAGTATTTGTATATACCCTATGCACATCCTCCCATATACCTTAAATCATCTCTAGATTACTTATAATACCTAACACAATGTAAATGCTACATAAATCCTTGTTATACTTGTTATAATCTTTGTTGTATTTTTAAAATTTGTATTATTTTTTGTTGTTGTATTGTTATTTTTTATTTTTCCCAAATACTGTCAATCCCTGGTTGGTTCAATCTGTGGATGCAGAACCTGCAGATACAGAGGGCTGACTATCTCAAGATTGTGAAAATTTTTGAAATCTTCAAATCCATTGTTAAAGTATTAAAAAATCATTCTGTAAATAGTTGGACTCAATATCAAGCAGTGAAGCCCTTCCCCTCTATCTTTTAAAATGAAGCAGGTTAAAAGCTTTGTCAGCTTGCTCTTGAAGGCAATAATATGGTCACGAAACTTGCTGGGACCATTCTGTCTCTTTACAAATTTTGTAAAGCTGGCCTGCTTTTTTCTTCCTTCTAAATGACTGATTGAGGTGGTGATTAATCCTCTATAGCATGTAAAACAAAGTTCTCAGGAGCTCTGAGTCCACTGGGAGAGAACAGGGAAGCTGTTGTGCTCAAGAATTAATCCATCCACGGGAATCAAAGGCAGACACAATGCAGTCATCAGCATGTTTTCACTATGCAAGCCCCACATTTCCTATTTAGAAAACACATAACCATTACTCCATTCTGTATTCTCACAAGGCTCCCTTTTATTTACTTGTGTTTGTTATTACATGGCTCATACCGACATGTTTGTGTGATTCCACTGGTGTGCACACACCCATTGAGAGAGGAAAAAAAGAAGTGTCTATTGCAAACTTGTTAAAAGAGAAAAGGGACTCCCACTGTTTTTTCCTTTTGGCCAGGATTCTATTTAGAGAATAGAGCTTTAACTCTTTATGCCCCAGAAGAGAAAGACGCCTTTGTGTATTTTAAATTTTGCAATGGTTCTTTACTGATGGAATGTCATAAATAAGAGAAAAAATATTAATCACAGATTGTTACAATCCTGGAAGCTGAGTGTATTCGGGGTTATATAGGGTATGTTACATAGCATAGGGGAAAACTTTTATTTCATTCTCAACATGCTTAAGCTATTTTTACAAAGCAATTTAAGCATGGCTACACAAATACTTGGAGCAATCAGTATTTTTGTAAAGTTTTTGGTTAGATCTTTATTGTTTTTATTTTGGAAGGTTCGACATAAATTGTACAAAATCTCTAGCTACATTAATTCAGTAATGTGGTTCAAGAAGATACGTTTTAAGCATTCACACATGACCTCCCACTAGAGTTTTTCTTGATTATATTAGTGATCTGGGTGGTTTTGAAGCACTTAGTGCTTGCTAAATCCAGTCCTATCTCTGATACAAGTGGACAGATAGATAGATGGTAGGTAGATAGGTAGGGAGGTAGACATCAAATAAACTCCTATTCCCCAAAACTGCTTTTGTAATTCCAGTGAAGACTCGGTTTTTTGGCACTTTTATAAGACTGGTGCTTTTTAAACCAAAGAAGATACAAATGTATCTTTAGTGGTGTGGCACTGTACACAGAATAGAACATAAAACATTCCTTCCCCTGTTACAGAGGCATGAAGGTGGGGAACATGCAGGCATTCACCTTTACACGAAATGGATCTCAAGAAGTCTACTTCTGGGATGATTTGGAACAAAAAGAGTTAAGCGCCCACATGTTCTCTCCCCAGCCTTGCTCCCTGCTACATTCCAAAGGGACAGGGTTCAGTGACAGCACAGCCCAGTCTCTAAAATGAAGGGGGGGTTCTCGAATTAATTAACTGGAAATGAGTGTTGTCAATGTTCTGGAAAGGCGGGGAGGAGGGGGTGAAAAGAGATTGCTAAAATTCATCACAGTGAGAAATGACTTCAATTGCCTGCCAGAGTTCAAGAAACCCAATGAAAATGGGAAAATAAAAGAACGATGCTGACTTGCCATCTGAAGGAACAAACAGAATCCAAGCAAACATCCAAGTTTTGTCAAATAAAGGATGTGCCCTCAAAGAGACTGATTTATTATTTGCTGTCACAGTAAGTACAACATATTACTTAAATGCACATTCTATTCAGGGAACAAAGGCAAGCCAGACAGTTACATTTAAAGCAAAGAAACAAACAAAAAAACACTAAGGTACTTTCACTTGTAGCTTATACACATTTAACTCTATTACCTAAAAGATTCATAGGCTCCCAACTCTGTACTCATAAATCTTCAAACACTTGCAACTTTACATACTGCAGAAGATGAAAAATCCTTAAAACAGATTCCAAATAAAATTCAGATATTTGGATGAAGTTCATTCACTCTAAGAAGAAAAAGAAAACAAAATCGCAGATATAACAAGTCTATTTACAAGAATCATCAGACAAAGCGCGCGGGGGATGACGACGACGACAACTTCAGAGCTTTGGTCAAATCACAAATAAATTAGAGAAACCTGAAACAAGTCAATCAATATTATACAAGAATTTTTCTATTTTGTTTTTACTTTTAATTATAGTGAACACTATCCTTTAAAGAAAATCTAATTCCTGTGAGCTACTTATTTTTAGAGCATATACAAATTTTGATATGCTTTTTATATTTCTCTGCCAGAGTGAGTTTGAAATGCCATCTCTTTGAAGAAAATGGCAGCATAAAGCCTTACCAAAAATTTGTTTGCAACTATATTTAGGGCTTTCTTTGGTAATCATTTTAGGGGGAAAAATTCTCCCATCCTTGTTCTTACAAAATCCTCATCATGCCCAAAATAATGGGGAGTGGGAACATCTTTTCACAAACTGAGAGGGAAGGCTAGCTCACCTGAGGATACTTACTGGCTGAGGTGTGTCACTAGTAGATTTCAGAATCAGCTTTTCACCCCTCTTTTCAACTTCAAAACCCATTTTTTTAAGTAGGGATGGGTCTGCCAGCCCCTGGTCCTCCATCTGTGCAATCAGATCTTGGTTTTGACTATTGTCTTCTGTAAGGTTTCGGACAGCATACACCACCCACTGGGTCAGAACTGAAGTCAGAATGAAGGAAACTGCGAACATGCTTTCCTGTTTTATAACTTCATGTGAGCATTGCCAGAAAAGGAGTAGAGGGGCAGGGGTACAGAATCACTGAAAACTCAGATCGACTAACAAGTTTTTCTTGAGGATATATTCTATGAATATGCATACAAAGTACAAATCATTAAAGAGATACAACACGTGCATATGCACATATATACCCAGCATGTGCATATGATGTCCAGCAACTGGCATCCAGAGGTACTTACTCAGTATTTGTTGAATGAATGAATGAATGAGGAAGTGAAGGCTCACAATAGCTAAAACTGAAGTTTATGAACACAAGCACACACACACAGGCAGGCAGGCAGACACACACAGGCAGACACACACACACACACACACACACACACACACACACACACACACACACTCCTTTGTTGGATAATTATGTTATTGAATGACTAGAGAAAGAATAAGAGGAACACCAAAGAATCAGTCACAAAGATGTCAGGTTATAATCAGACAGGAAAATCATCTTGTTTAATGGGAGCCCAGTTATAAATAGAATTGTTTCCTAGGAGTCACCATGGAATTTCCCTCATTCGGTATTCTAAAGATGAAGCCAGAAGGCCTTTGAAGGATTTGCTCTGTTTAGTTTGAATACTTGGACTCTCGAGAGCATCTGGACCTCACTGCCTAGCTGCGCCCAGGTGCTCACCTGGCACGTTCTTCTTGTGTCCTGCAAAGCAGACTGGAAACAACTTATGAAGACTGGGATAGCATTGCTGCATTACTGATTGCAGCATTTGGTTTAATAACCAAGAGATGTGTAAATCTCATGCAAGCACTAAATTGCTACTATTGAGGGGGACCTCGAAAAACCAAGAATTTAGTTATAAAAATTGTGTATTTATTCTCATATGTTTAAACCTCAGTCATCTTCAAAGTACTGCCTGTTTGATGCAACACATTTATTGAGATGCTTTTCCCACTACTCAAAACAGTTTCTGAACTTGTCGATTTTGATGCCTCTTGGTGCTTCGGCCATTTTTTGTTTTACCTCTTCCACATCGGCAAAACATTGCCCTTTGAGGAATTTTTTCATCCAGGGAAACAACAACAACAAAAAGTCACTCGGGATGAGATCAGGTGAACAGGGACAGTGGGACACAGGGGTCATTGTGTTTTTGGTCAAAGACTGCTGAACACTCAGCACAGTGTGAGCAGGAACACTCATAAGTCATTCATCATGAAATGGGCAACTGCGTTGAAAGAATCTCAAAAGAAACCCCTGCATAATGCTCATTTATATACTAAACTCTGAATTGTACCCCACATCTTTAAAATAAAAAATTAAAAACAAATCTCCCCAAAAAACTCCCTGAAGCCAAACACAGCCTCTCACAACAACGCTAGCTAGTCCACTGATGTTGATGGGTTCCTAGAACACTTACCTAGAGGGGGAAGCCTGTACTACAAGGGGACCGCTCTCTAAAAAATAATGCTGTTTTTGGGGAGAATCCCCCCTTATATATAGTTCTACAAAGGACTGTACAAAAATTGCTGCAGGGACTGGTCATCAGTGGTTGGATCCAGGGACACGAAAGAGGATGCAGAATACATCCTTTTTCCAAAGAAAGAGTTCTCCCTCACTCACCCTCCATGAACATCAAGAAAGACAAGTCCTTTTCCCTGATGATTACCAGATGTGTCTCACTCAGCCATTACCAATGTCGGTACTGGGGCATTTGTGCCACCAAAGGGTATCAGACCCTATAGCTAAAGATGCAAGCTTCTGATCTTGTCTTGGATGTCTGTCCTTTGCAACAGTGAGCACCCATTCTGAGACATTTCTCCCCCAACTTGACATGGGACGCCACAGGAAAAAACTTCAACATTCATAAAGCCTATAGCTCTTTCTTGTAGCATTTGGGAAGGAAAATGAATCAAACTGTTTCTTTCCCTAGTTCAACAGTCTCAAAAGAAAACAGTAAAAAATAGACTTGTCCACTAAAGTCAGACAACTGAAATGTAGAAAAAACAGGCAGCTGTGTTCAGGTGGTTTTTTTGGGGGGGAGGGGGGCTTTTAAAGATTGCTTCATCTTAGTTCCTCCAACATACAACTGGCTGGTTGGCAATCCTGACAAGCTCTCCTTGATTCCCCATGGGCCCAGGGGCCCTCTATGCCTCCTTGATCACAGCACTTAAACCCCTGCCCTACCTATCCCCTGCCCTACCTCTCCTTGCTCCTCCATGGCAGGGGCTGTAGGTCATCTGTTTCTGGGGCCTTGGGGCCTAGACACAAAGCCTGGGACAAAGAAGAGGACCAACCAACATTTGTTGAGTCAATGACCATTGGTCTTTGGAGATTTAATACTGAAACCACTTGTGTTATAGCTGACAGACCTTTTCTAGATAGCAAAGAAAAGGATTGTCAGTGTTCAGTTGATGCTGAATCTATAATTAGTCACCCATCTATGGTGGGGAAAATACTCACTTTGTCATTTACCTGTAATTTTCTCATGGTAAAGTTCAGGTCCTTTATAGGACTGTATTTTTTTTTCTAAAGACAGAATCTGTATAAATATTCAAATGCATAAAACCTAAATTTAAATATCCCTCTCTTTTCTACAATCACAGAACCTCCACTTTGTGCTAGTGTAGAAAATAAAAACAATGAGTCCAGGTATCAAACACCTTCAACATATTAGTGAATTTCTGAACAATTAATTATTTGCTTCAACTAATTTTAAACCCAAGATGACATTATTGGTATACAAATGCATTTCCTCACTGTAACAAAGGGATGAGGCAGTGAATATAAGGAAAACTAACTGAAAGAACAAGAAAATGTATATGACTGAGGAACTTTTGTTCATTGTGTTACTCTCTAATGGTAAATGATGGAAGCAAAACACTTTTCCTCTATCTGAAACTTCCTGGGTATTCACTTAAATATAATTCAAAGTAGGAAAGCTAAGTTCGTATGAATGTACTGAGGGCTCCTGAGATTGGAGGGTTGGTTAGCTCAGTAACAAGGAATCTAGTGCCAGCACCATCATGGCCAGTGCAAATGCAGTGTCACACAGAGCTTCAAGTTATCAAAGTATCTCCACTGCAGGGCAAACAAGACCTCCACCAGATGGCCCCTGCCAACGTCTCTTGCCAGGTGCCCTCACCTCTCAGGCTCTAGCAACAACACAATGCTAGGTCTTGTCTCTGTCTTTGCACACACAAGTCCCTGACCTGTGATGTGCCGCTCCTCACTGCTTTCTTTCTTTCTTTTTTTTTTTTTTTTTTTTTTGAGTTGGAGTCTCACTCTGTCTCCCAGGATGGAGTGACACTAATGGCCACCCCAGCATTGACCTGTTGGGCTCTGGCGATCCATTAGCCTCAGTCTTCCAAGTAGCCGGAACTATAGGCATGTGCTACCACGTCCAGCTAATATTTTATTTATTGTAGAGATGAGATCCTGCCAAGTTGCGTGGGCTGGTCTCAAACCCGTGGGCTCAGGCCATCTACTCGCCTCGGCTCCCAACGTGCTGGAATTACAGGCTAAGCCATTGAGCCCAGCCACTTCTGCTTCTTCCTCAGAGGGCACACTGAGTCTTCAAGACTCAGCTGAATGTCACCTCCTCCTGGATGCATTCCCTCACTGTCCTAGCTACCGCTGGACGCTAGCTTAAGTTAGTTGCACCTGCTGTATATTTCCAAAGCATTCTCTTTTCCTCTCTGTTAACAGTTCTCATCACATTGCCCTGTACTCATCTACTCGGGTCTATGAGCTTCCCAGGACAGGAGCCCCATCTGATTTACTTCTATATCCCAGCACCCAGTCAAGTTTCTAGCACAAAATGGGTGTTCAATATGTATTTATTGAAACTATGTCTTGAACACCTGGTCATAAGCAATCCTCCTGCCTTAGCATCCTGAGTAGCTGGGATTATAGGCCAAGCTACTGCGCCCGTCCTTACTAAAATTATATAAACTATGATTATTTGTTTGTACCTCTGTCTGTCCTAATGCACTATGATTTCCTCATAACAAGACTGATGTCATTCACCTCTATGTCCTCTGTCCCTAGCACAGTGCTGGGAAATGTTTGCTGAACGCACAAACTCAAGTATGCTATCTCCCATTCCCCATGTGGGTGGGGCCGTGGCAGCCCAGCAGCAGCCCACAGGCCATGCTTTTCCCTCCTGTTCTTGGTGTGGTTTCCTGACTCAGGGCTTTGCAGGGTTTGAGAGATTAGATGAAAGTAAACCAACATAAATGCAACCCAGGCAAGGAAGCTGGACTGCGGAAATAAAAGGTCCATGACAACAAAACACCAAAATTCTCATGTGGATGGGATGAAAGAGTAGATTTAATCATGTTTATCACAAAGAGAGAGGCAACATTTCTATCATATTTTATGAGAATACTGTTGTCATGGTTATTTTAATAGCAATCCAGCCTTAAAGTGCTTGATAACTAATGTCTACAGAATAAAAACTTATATGATGCCCACTTTATAGTAAGAAAAAGGAGCACAGAAAGACCAACACTGATGAAGAGCCCTTTTGGAGATGAGGGGCTGCTGCAAGGTGCCTGCCTTAAGCAGGGGCGCTGCTTGCAGCTGGGGTGGTTGGTCCTACTCTGTCCCCCGCCCCTTCAGGCTTCAGGTGGGGTGGTTGGTCCTGCTCTGTCCCCCGCCCCCTCAGGCTTCAGGCATACTGCTTCAGGTACAAAATATGATTGATGGTCAAGGATTTCACAAGGAACAGGTTCTTAGTATAGCCTCTGAACCAACAACCTAACAGAAAAATCACTGAAGTCCAAAGCAGAAAAGGCATTTTTGTCTTCATCCAAAATTAGTATTTAAAGTGCAAAACTATGTAAGTTGAGGGAGTGGGAGGAACTGGGAAGAAGTATGGTCATAGACCACACTGGAGTCAACCCCTTTTCAGTATCTCAAAAATCAGAAATAACAAACAAATGAAGAATAGCAAAACCCTCAACACTTTTCACTTAAAGGTATAGCTAACATTCTTACATGTTATAAATGAAATTCCTCTCTTTCCTCTTCAAGGAGGGCTTCGTGAAGTTAGAATCCTGTGGGCTATTATACATTCTTAGGTAGATGTGAAAAGTTGGCTTCACTCCCTCCCCTAAGTGAGCACCAATATTTTGGGGCTGGGTTGGTTGTCTATAAATCAAATACCACACAAGGCTTCTCTAATCTGTTCTTATTCCAATGAGAACATTTTAGCACTATTGTCTAAGGTTTTGAACTTAATTACTAAATCAATTTTTTATAGTTGTTCCTTCCACAAAATTTGAGTTGAAAATAGAAACACTATAAAATTTGACTCTGAGAACAATGTCTAGCCACAATCCTGGGACATGAATATGTATGCTGTTCCTTGTTAGTGTGCAGCCTGTGTAGACCTAGACAGTCTGAAGTGTCACGAGAGAGATTAAAGCAAGTCTCAGTTAATATTCACATTGCCCTCTTGTTCCCTCTCTAAAGAGACTTAGAGAAAGAAAGAGTGGGGGAGAAAATTAAACATCGTCTAAAGTCTCTAATCCTACCAACATCTGAAGTGCTTTATTGTATGCTTAGCTTTAGAAAGAGAGCTTCTTACGTTTCCATAGCTACTACAAATAGAAGGCGTGAGCCTGTTTGTTGCAAAACTGCCTTGAAAGAACCCTGCAATCAGCACTAGAGTGGGACTCAGGGCTGGCCAGCTCTTCAGCAGGGCACTTTGGGGTCTTGACCCAGACTACCAAGACCCCAGTGGCAATTAAGCACTTTGAACTGCTGAATGGCTGAGGCAGCACCACACTGGGACTGAGCTGGTCCTATTACTGAAATGAGCGTCCTTATACCAGTAAGGGGAAGAGATAACAGCAGAGAAGAATGCAGGCTGGGAGATGACATAATACAGAAAAAAAATCCATGATGACAATATTAATGACCAGCATACTTATGATGCTAAACTCACTTTTTCAGTACAGTCAGATGAGTTGAAAAGTTAAAACTGGAAATGCCTAATGAGAAAAATCCCATCTAATGAAAGGCACTATTTTTCCAGCTATTGAGATCAATGGTACCCACAGTCGTATAGATCACTAAAATATAGGCCCCAAGATGACAGGGAATTTGTTCTGGTCACTGCTCTGTGTCCAAAAGACTGCTGAGAACAGGGGTCGGCAAGAGGTGGCCTGTGTTGTTGTACGAGCAAACTAAAAATAGTCTTAATACATTTAGATGGTTTAAAAAAAAAATCAAAAGAACCATACAAATTTGTGACACATAAAAATTATCTGAAATTCAAATGTTAGTATCCACAGATAAAGTTTTGCTGACACATAGCCACACCCACCACTCACCAGTGTCTGGGAGGGATGTGCAGCAGCAGCAGGGCTGAGGAGTTGCCAAGAGATAGCCCAGCTCACAAAGCCAGAATATTTACTATGTGGCCCTCTACAGAAAAAGTTTGCCAACTTCCGGCCCAGAATACGGAAAGCACCAATAAATGTCTGTTGAATGAGTAAATATATAAACTTTAAAAAGTACTGGCACTGAAAAAACGTAAATTACTTAAATGAAAACAATTTAACTATGTTAAAAGGTTTGTATATATATTTACTTTATATATAATATCTACACAACAAATATATTTACTATATGTAATATCTGTTAATTTTTCCTTCAAGAATATATACTTAAACATTATTTTTAGATGACAAACCCATGAAGGCCAGGGACGTATGCACTGCTGGACTTTCCAAAGTGTACTACCCAGCAGGGTATGGAGTGCACACCAGAACCCTTATACAGCTGCCCTCCAGAAGAGAACAGGTAACACAGGCCAAGCCCACACCAGCAGGCTTTTACAAAACTATGTAATCAACTTGCCGTGTTAGAAAAAGGTTTTCTAATGCCAAAGGGTAAGGCAGAGGGGCGGGAGAGGAGGGTGGGGGTCACACAAGATGAAGGTCCTGAGGGGGGAGAAGTAACATCTAAAAATATGGTTACCTTTCCAAGTGCTACAAGTTTTTCGGCATAGTGAACTCTATTTCCAAACGTCAAGAGAGATTTTCAATGCTTTACTACCACCTTCATCTAGTATAATTGCCTTTTGTTCTCTACTCACATTTATGTCACTCAGTTCTACTACATTCTCTTCTCATTCAGAAAATTGAAGTGGAAGTCTTTATTGTGCAGACTCTGTCCAGTGCCTCCTTGCAGGACACCACAAACTTTCCATTGACTCCATCTTTCTTCTCCAAATTGTTGGGCTATCTGGTTATCTGTTTACCCTCTGAGTTTTTCTATTTTAATACAAGGGAACATCCATGTTTCAAGTGTTTCCATACAGGACTGTATGTACTGGTCAGTGTTTTGTAACCTGTTATGTCTTAACAGCATTTAAAAATAAAAGCTAGCCGGGCTCGGTAGCTCAGTCTGTAATCCCGCGCCTTTGGGAGGCTGAGGTGAGTGGATTGCCTGAGCCCGCGGGTTCGAGACCCACCTGGGCAGGCAAGACCTCATCTCTACAATAAATAAAAAAATTAGCCGGGCGCGGTAGCGCGCACCTGTAATTCCGGCTACTCAGAAGGCTGAGGCGGAAGGATCGTCAGAGCCCAGCAGGTCGAGGCTGCGGTGGCCGGGAGCGGCCACTGCACTCCAGTCTGGGCAACAGAGTGAGACTCCAACTCAAAAAAAAATAAAAATAAAAAATAAAATAAAATAAAATAAAATAAAAACTAAAATACCATGTGTACTCTCTAATTTACCAATTAATAGCTAATTGCTAATACTAAAAGTAGCAAAAGAAATACTAATAGAAGAGAGTAGAGAACCAAATAACTGCTAGACTTTTAAATTATAGGTTATAGCTGAAAAAAGAATATTTCCATTTAATACATGCTATAAGGAACAAGGAGTTTCTGTCTCTCCTGAGAGAAAAGGCTATCTCAGACACCACAGTACTGAAAGCAGAGGCTGCTTCTCTGCCCTCTAAGATGCTAGGAAAACAGATTACAGGAAGTGGTTCAAAGGACCATAAAACACTGCTGAGTTTTGACTGAGCTACATCACACACCCCTGTCCACTAGAGAAATTTTACTTCTGTGCATAACCCAAAATAGTACTTTAAGGATTTTGAAACAAAGGCCACACTCACAGCCTTTGGTATGTACAATGGACTTTCCATAAATTGGCCTTTTAAAGGGAGAGATGAGATGTTCCCAACTTCATGGCTTCCTCTTGGAAGCCTGAGACCTCTTCCCATTTGCAAAGCTCCTACTTCCTGTGCAGCATCCTGTGGACCCAGGCGAAGGACTGTAGCCCCAAAACCCCTTCTGACCCCGCCAGGCATATGCTCTCTGTCCTTGACCAATCCCAGATGTGAAAGCACAAGCATTCAAGATGGGCAGAACAGGACACATGAGCCCATCCATTTGGCAGTGAAGTCATGGGAAGATGATATCCCCTGCTCCCCGCCAGCACAGTCATCACACGCACTGCCCACTCCAAAGCTTCTGTGGCCAAGTGAGGGCTACGCTTGCAGGTACCTCACATTCGCGGGGTTTTGGCAGTGAAGGATCCTGTGGCAGTGAAACTAATTTTGTACAAGACATGCTCTGGAATCATTTTACCAACCACTTCAAAGCAGAGCATGGTACAAAGCAGTCACATCTGGCATCCCTGTCACATACAGGTTTCAGGGTCAGAAAAAACCAATACCACTTCTAACTTAAACCACACAAAAGGGTTTTGGGGCCATGAAGCAGTTCCATTTGTATTTGGGGCAGCACTCCAAAGTCACTTCTGTGACGCTCAAGGGGCCACTGCCTGGAGCACAGTAGCAGAGTGCCTGGCACACAGCATGCAGCAGATGTTCCAGCTGAGATGCTCCAACTCCTTCTAGAGAACAAGCACTCACCGCGCACTGGGACTTCTGTATTATTAGTCGTCATAGCTCCTGGCACAGACAGCAGTAGAAGTGTTTTAACTATTTCTATAAGTAGGAGTGTTTTAAATATCTTCCTAATAAAACTTAGGGAACACCCCTCTGGACACTGGAGTAGCAATGAACTCATGGCCAAGTCCTCAAAAGCAAATGCAACAAATGCTAAGATTGACAGGTGGAGCCTTATCAAACTGAAAAGCTTTTGCAGAGCAAAAGAAACCTGATAGAGAGTAAAAGAGACAATCAATGAACTGGGGAAAAAATATGTGTAAGCTATGCATCTGGCAAAGGCCTAACATCCAGGACCTACAAGAAACAAATTGAAAGGAAAAAACAACCCCATTAAAAAGCAATCCCACTACTAGGGATCTACCCAAAGGAAAAGAAATCTATCTATCTATATATAAAATATTGTACTCACATGTTCATTGCGGCACTATTCACAACAGCAAAATCATGGAACCAACCTAAGTGACCACCAAAAACTGACTGGATGAATACAATGTGGTATATGTATACCATGGTGTATTATGCAGCCATAACAAGAATGAAATCATGTCCTCTGTAGCAACACAGATGGAGCTGAGAGCTGGACGTCATCATAAGTGTCCTGACTCAGAAACAGAAAACCAAACACTGCCATGTTCTCACTCATATAGGGAACTAAATGGTCACAAGAATGGAAATAACAGACACTGGGGACACCAGTAAGCGGGGAGGCAGGGAGGCAGGTTAGAATTCAGAAATTACCTATCAGGTTCAATGTTCACTATCTGGGGAATGGGCCACCTGAGATGCAATCCCTACCACTACACAAAATGTCTATGTAACAAACATGCATGTGTACCCTCTGAATTAAAAAAAATTTTTTTAAGTGGGCAAAGGACATGAACAGACATTTCTCAAAGAATGACATAGAAGCAGTCAACAAGCTCATGATAAAATGCTCAGTCTCGCTAATCAGAGAAATGTAAATCAAAACTACAATGAGATACCACCTAATACTGGCAAGGATGGCTATAATTAAAAAGTCAAAAAACAACAAGTGTTGCCATAGCTGCAGAGAAAAATGGAAGACTTCTACACTGTTGGCTAGTTCAACCTTGTGGAAGGCAGTGTGATGATTTCTCAAAGAACTACACAGAGGAACATAAATCGCTTTACCAAAAAGGCATCTGCACACATAAGTTTATTGCACATTATTCACAAGAGCAAAAACATGGAACCAACCCAGATGACCATCGAAAGTAGACTGGATAAAGAAAATGTGGTACATATATACAGTGGACTATTATACAGCCATAAAGAAGAACAAAATCATGGTCTTTGCAGCAACATGGATGCAGTTGGATAGTTCACTAAGTGAACTATCATAGAATCAAAGAACTGAATACCACTTGTTTTCACTCATAAGCAAGCCCTGATCACTGATCACAGGAGCACAAGGATGAGATTGGCAGATGCTGGACAATGCTAGTGGAGGGAGGGAGGGAGGGAGGAAGGAGAGGGGCACATGGCAACACACTGGGTACCTGGTCTACTATCAGGGGGAGAGAGTGCCAACTAGAAGCCCAAATTTCACTTGCATGCAATTTACTTATGTAAATAAATCTTGCATGCAATTTACTTATGTACCCCACAATTCTAAAATAAAATTTAAAAAATAAAAATAGGCTGGGCTTGGTGGCTCAGTGTGTAATCCCAGCACTTTGGAAGGCCGAGGTGAGTGGATTGCCTGAGCCTGCAGGTTCAAGACCAGCTGGGCAACTTGGCGAAAACTTTTCTCTACAATAAATCAAAAATTAGCTGGGTGTGGCAGCATGTGCCTGTAGTTCCGGCTACTTGGAAAGCTGAGGGGGAAGGATCACCGGAGCCTAGCAGGCCAACGCTGGGGTGGCCGTGAGTGTGCCACTGCACTCCTGCATGGGCGACAGAGCGAGACTCCAACTCAAATAAATAAATAAATAAACACACAAGTATTTATCCCTTTGTATCTGGTTTTGGCCTACTTATAAACATGTGGCTCCCCAGTTTTATCAGATCTCGGCTGTAAATGAGGTATTATTAAATAAACGCATGTGGATACACAGTACTATTCAATGTCAGCCTTCATGCTGCAGGAGAAGACACAGGCAGTCTGTGGACAATAAATTAAAGAAAGCAACAGTGCCCAGTAATTTAATGCCCACCAGGGTCACCACCAATAGCATACTGGATGAACTTCACTGCCCAGATGGAGGCAGGAAAGGCCCTGATAATGGGGAATTTATGAATGGAAGTCAGTGGAAGCACAGTAGAAATACAAGGAAAGCACCAGTCCTTACCTGCCAAGTAAAGAATACGTTTACCAAGTAAGTACCTGGTGTTCTTTGGGATCAAGGAAAAGATCAGCTAACAAGATGGCTCCACTGAATTTTTGTTCACGGAGCACATTGTCACTTTCAACGTAAGCAAAGCTTTGTACATGTCTGTCATGCAAGCCAAGATTGGAAATGGGATTGCCAGTTTATCTATATAAAATAATACCACCAGTAAAACTTGTAATAAAAATAACAGCAGCAGCTCTCATGCCCAGAACACAGGATGTGTCAGGCACTTACAGAAAGCAGTCAATTCTCACAAACCCTCTATGTGGGAGTTATTGTCCTCATTCTACTGAGAAGAAAACGAAGACACACAGAGGCTAAGGACTGTGGCCAAGTTCCCACAACCTCACATGGTCAAGGCAGGTTTGAATGCAGGCAGTTTGGCTCCAGCACCCACTCTCCTGACCACTACACCATACTGCTGGAAAGCATGATTCACGGACCACTGTCGGTCAAGAATGACCTCTGGAGGAGGGCCGAACAGTTCTTCCTCTGGGTCATTCTGATTGCAAGCTTCTGAGCTATGCCTACACATCAATAAAAGGAACAGTACGTTTTGTAATACATGAAATGTGTCCCTTTCTTTTCCAGTAAATCCCAAATAACAAAATAAACATACAAATACTAGTTAGAGTGACTATCTCCACAAAATACCTTTGGAACCAGCTAATAAACTAATAGTTCAAAATGAAATAACAATTTGGTGTAGAAAAACAAACCCATCTAAATTATAGGACATTAATGTTGGTCTAGCACCAATGACATATCAAAATTAATAAACTATAGCCAAGGGCCCAAAATAGTTTTAAGCTGCAAAGGATTAAATGAAGAACATGAACAGTGGGGAGCTTCTGGCAGACTTTAGAACAGACAAGACACGGCAGGCACCAAAGAATCAGGGAGCAGTCTCATACTGTATATGTTCAGTGTCTGATCACTTGGTGTCACTGTCCTTGATCCAAATGTCATCATCAGTCATCTAGAGATGATCTGCTCTCAGGGTCCCCAAGGCCATCCTGATTCATCTCTTTGCCCCTGCCCCTCCCAGCAGTTCCCAGGAAGTCAGCTGTCAAGTGGGGATGGATTGAATAGGCACACAGAGACAGGCGCATTTCTCGAGGACTCTCTATCATGCTGCAAAGCAAAACACAAGAGGGGATTCTCATTTTGTGCTGTCTGCTTCCACTTCTATTATTAATAAATGACTCAAGAAATGTATGTAGTCTAATGGATTGCTTTCAACATGAAGACCTATAATTCTAGCTTATCCTCAAGGGAGAAACACTACTGTATACATTTAAAGTGAGGACAACATTCAGCAGAAATCTGTAATATACAAATAACTCCAACATTAATTGGAAATCCAAACCAGTAACATTATAGACTATTTAGAAGCCAAGTTGGTCATGATGATGACATTAAATTCTTAAACTCATCCTTGACATATAGGTCTCTCTTTTGAAAATTTCTAAAGTATTGGATATTTCACTTTTGGGGAATAATATTCATTCATTTACTAAAATTTAACACTTTAACACGCTTTTCCTCTTCTTCATAAACGACATGCCTCTTGATATTTATACTTGGAATGAGAGCAATGAATTTAGGTATAAAAAACCCAAACTGTTATTTACACATCTGAATGTATCTCGAGAATTTAACTATGACCGATTCATTTAACAAATATGAAGGCAATATGCTCAACGATTAACAGGAATGTCAAGGTCTCCACCCTTGTGGCATCTGCATTCACCTGTCAGGCCCTAAATTAACTAAAGTCAGAATGGAGTGATATGATGATACAGCACAATCACAAGAGAATAACGATGTACTGGACTAGAGTGGTAAAGGAAGGTCTCTGAGGAATTAACACTGGAGCTGAAACACCCAAAGGATAAACAGAAACCAGTCACTTGGAGAGCTGGGGGAGATGGCTGCAGACAGGGAAGCAGGCAGGTAAAAGCATCAAGACAGAAAAACTGATGAGACAAAAATCTGGATGGCTGGAGTAGAATGAGGGAGGGAGAGTGGTATGAAATGAAGCAGAGGCAGATCAAGATCAGATCTTTCCAGGAGTTTTAAGCTACAGTAATAAGTTCATGTTGTATTCTAACACAATGAGGATGCACTGAGAGGTAAAGTAGAAAAATTAAGCCACTCTTAGGTAGCTGTGTGGAAGGTGGTTTGGAGGAAAGTGAGACTGGAAAGATGGACCCATCAGAAGTCCATATTGGTAAGAATAAGATGCTGGAATAATACAGACTTGGGTTCCTGTCCAGCTCTGCCATTTTATAACTGCATGAATTTAGGCAATTGAGGCCCAGCTCTGGCACATGCCCTGTGTGTGCTTTGAAGCACCAGGCTCCTCTATTGGACATGTGAATTCACATGCCCCAGGTTCCTTATCCAAAAAATGAGGAGAGACAGAATCTCTTCAGTATGTCAAATGACAGTATAGCAAAGAGATTAAGTTCTTGGGGATATAAAGTTGAGGTTCAAATTGCATTGCCATTCCTGTTGCAAATGAGCTAGTGGCCTTTGTCAGTTACAAAAACATCTTCCTAATTTTCTCCTCCATAAAATGAAGATAAAAATACTATTTCCTAGCATGGACATGAAAATTAAATATAACACAATGCCTGACATGAAAGAGATAATGTCTGATATTACTGTTAAACAGACAGACCTGTGTGCTTTTGTGGATATTTTTTTTTTAAACCCTGAAGAATGATTTGTTAGAAACTATTTTTGTGCTCAAGCTCCTCAAAAGGATCTAAGATACAAGAAAAGTCTCAGTTTCTGCCTATTTTTCCTAGTATTTTTTACTGTGGTAAAACACATGTTGTTATATATTGTAAAAGATAAAATCTACCATCTAAACCACTTTAAAGTATACAGTTCAGTAGCATTAAGTGTATTCATAATGTTGTGCATCCATTATGCATCCATCACCACCATCCATCTCCAACTCATATCTTGTAAAACTAAAACTGTCCCCATTAAATAGTAATTCCCCTCTCTCTCCTTCGTCTAGTCCCTGGCAAGCATCATTCTACTTTCTGTCTCCATGATTTTGACTACTGTAAATAACTCTTATAAGTAGGTTGGCACACTATGTCTTGTAGTGACTGGCTTTACTTCACTTAGCATAATGTCCTTAAGGTTTACCCATGTTGCACCATGTATCAAAATTCCCTTCCTCTTTAAGGCTGCGTATTATTCCATTGTATGTATATACCACATTTTCTTTAGCCATTCATTATTTGATGAACATGTGGGTTGTTTTTTTTCTTTGAGTTGGGAGTCCCACTCTATTGCCCAGGCTGGAGTGCAGTGGCACACTCACAGCCACTGCAGCCTTGACCTGCTGGGCTCAGGTGATCCTTTCGCCTCAGCCTTCCAAGCAGCTGGAACTACAGACACGTGACACCATGCCTGCCTAATTTGATTTATTTTAGAGATAAGGTCTCGCCAAGTTACAAAGGCTGGTCTCAAACCTGTGGGCCCAGGCAATCCTCTCATCTCAGCCTCCCAAAGTGCTGGGATTACAGGCATAAGCCACCATACCTGGCCTGGTTGCCTCTACTTACTAACTACTGTGAATAATGCTGCTATGAACATGGGTGTTCAAATATATGACACCCTGCTTTTAATTCTTTGTTATATACCCAGAGGTGGAATTGCTAAATCATACAGTAATTCTATTTTTAACTTTTTGACTTGCTAAACTATTTCCCACAAAGGCTGCATGTGCACCATTTACATTCCCATCAGCAATATGTGAGTTCCATATCTTCTTTATCTCTTATAGTATTTTCATTTTTTGCTAATCTTTTAAAAGTTAGACTCTATTTTGTCTAATATTAACCACTTCTGCTCTCTTTTGCTTACTATTTGCTTGTACTATCCTTTCATTTTCAACCTATTTCTGTCTTTGGATCTAAACTGAGTCTCTCACAAACAGCATTTAGTTAGATCATGTGTTTTTATCCATTGTGCTAATCTCTGTCTTTTGATTATAGAGTTTAATCCTTTTACTAATAAAGCAATTACTGATAAGAAAGGATTTATTTCTGTCATTTTGCTGTTTCCTGTATAACTTACAGCTTCTGTGATCCTCATTTTCTGCATGACTTGTCTCTGTGTTTAGTTGATTTTTTTCATAGTGAAATGCTTAAATTCTTTTCCATTTCCTTTTGTGCATATGATATATATATCTGTGTGTGTGCGTGTGTGTGTGTGTGTGTGTGTGTAGTTATCATGGGAATTACATTTAACATCCTAAATTCACAACACTCTAATTCAAATTTACACCAATGTAACTTCAAAAATATACGAAAACTCTGCTCTGTAGCCACCCCTTTTGGTTGCCTTTTTTTTTTTTTTTTTTAGTTGGAGTCTCACTCTGTTTTCCAAGCTGGAATGCAGTGGCATGATCATGACTACCGCAGCCTTGATTTCCTGGTTCAGGAAGTCCTTCTGCCTCAGCCTTACAAGTCACTGGAACCACATGCACCATGCCTGGCTGGCTTATTTATTTAGAGACGAGGTCTCACAACGTTGCCCAGGCTATCCTCTCTCCTCAGCCTCCCAAAGTGCTGGGATTATAGATGTGTGCCACCGCTCCCAGCCTCTTTTCAGTTGTTAATGTCAAAATAATTATGTCCTTATACGTGTGCCCTAAAACATGAGCTGGCAATTATCTTTAATGCATTAATCTCTTAAATTATGTAGAAAACAAAATATGGAGTTACAAACTAGCTTGTATAATTGCCCATGTATTTACCTTTATTGAGATCTTTTTCCTTCATACAGCGTCAAGCTATACTGTCTAGTGTCCTCTCATTTTACCTTGCAGAATTACTTTCAGCATTTCTTACAGGGCAGGCCTAGTGGTAACAAACCCCATCAGCTTTTGTTTATCTAGGAATGCCTTATAATCTCCCTCACGTTTGAAGAATAATATGAACAGATAAAGGACTCTCAGCTGACTACAAACTACTGTAAAAACTAGAATGTTAAGTTACAGGAGAAAGTAGAGGCCTTATCTGAGTTGGTATCACGAAAGACTTCTCTTAAATAAAACAATATTTAAATTAAACTCAAAGCCTGAGTAGGAGTTGGCCAAGTAAAGAAAGGAAAGAACAGCAGAGAAACAGTATGTGCAGGTCTGGGGAAGGGTGTAATGGTGGGCAGCATGGGAGCTAGTAGAAGTGGAAGGAGGCCAGTGTACTGGAAGGGAAAACAAGGGCTAACCCTCAGCAGGACAGGGTGTGGGGAAGGTGGTCCTGCAGAGCCATGGGTAGAAGGAAGGTTCTTAAAATGCCAGGACAAATGCATAGCCACAGGGGGTAATGAAAAACCCTGAACCCTTACTATACACCACAGATACAACTTAAATTCTGATAGATTATAGATCTAAGTGGGAAAGGCAAACCTCTAAAGTTTCAAATGAAAACACAGAATACTTTTAAGACCTCAAGGTCTTCAATAGGACACAAAAACCACAAGCACAGAGGGAAGGATTGATACATTTGACATTAAAATTAAGAACTTGTATTCATTAAAACACAATAGAAGTTAGAACCGAAGTTGGGTCTGGGTATTGATACTGAGGGAGAAGGGGCATCAAGGAACCTCCTAGGGAGATGGGAACATTGAATATTTTCTTCTGAGTGATAGCTACATGGGTGGATACATATGCCAAGATGTACACTTAAAATTTTTGCACTTTACATAAATTATACATCAATGAAATAATAATTTTAAAAGACCACAAGGAAGATAAAAACAAACCACAGGATAGGGGAGACTATTTCAATGCATACAACTGAACAAATAACTTTTATCCTGAATCTAAATAAGATTATTAAGCATCAGCTTAAAAAAACAGAAAATTCAACATAAACATAGGCAAAAAATGTGAACAGACCCTTCATGACAGGAAATCCAAATAGCCAGAAACCACAAAAATGTGTTGATTAATAATTAGAGAAATTCAAATAAAATCACAAGATATTATACTCATCAGAATGGCAAAACTTAATTGCATCAAGTGTTTGCAAGAAGGTAGCCTGAAGGGAACTTTTATATACTGCTGATGGAAAATTGGTACAACCACTTTGAAAAGAGTCTGGCATCATGTAGAATAAAGTTGAAGATGTACATGCTTTGAAACCCAGAAATCTCATGCCTAGAAAAACACTCATGCATGTGTGTACCAGGATACATGCACAATACCAAAATGTTTACAGTATAAACAACTGTTTAATAGCCCCTACCTGGCCGGGCTCGGTGGCTCAGCCTATAATCCCACACCTTTGGGAGACTGAGGTGAGTGGATTGCCTGAGCCCGCGGGTTTGAGACCTGCCTGGGCAGGCGAGAACTCATCTCTACAATAAATCAAAAAATTAGCTGGGCGTGGGAGCGCGTGCCTATAATTCCGGCTACTCGGAAGGCTGAGGTGGAAGGATCGCCGGAGCCCAGCAGGTCAAGGCTGCAGTGGCCGGGAGCGGCCACAGCACTCCAGTCTGGGCGATAGAGTGAGACTCCAACTCAAAAAAAAATTTTTTTTAAAATTTTAAAAAATAGCCCCTACCTGGAAATAAGTCAAATGCCCACAAAGAATAGAACTTTTAAAATGTTAAACGTTCTTGAAATGAAATGCTACACAGTAGACTACATAAAACAATTTGGGGTAAATCTGACAATCAGAATTTTGAATGTTAGAAAATAAAATAATGCAAGCCGTAATGCCATTTATATGAATTTCCATTTATATAGCCAACCTCAATGGCATCACTTAGGCACATGCTGTAGCTGATGCTTGGGAAGAGCAGAGAAGCCCTGGTGCCAGTCAGACCAGTAACGGACTGGACACACTCCTCAGGGGAGGCTAGCAGTGTTAGGCTTCTTGACTTGGGTGCTGGTACGTAGATGTCTGCTTTATATTTATTTGCCATGTGTGTGTGTGATTTACTTTCCAGTATGCATGTTATATTTCAAAATAAATACAAAAAGTTTTAAAAATCTAGAATGATGACTGAACTGAGAGCTGAAGTTTGAGGGGGATTTGGCAAAAGCAATTCACAGGTTCTATCCAGGTACACAGCACTAAGGAATACTGTCCCAACCCTCCAAAACTTCCTAACTTTGTGGGTTCCACTGTCACAGTGATTCTCAAATGTCACCCAAGACATGAATCACCTTCCTAGCTCAGGTGCCTGACTTACTGGGCGTTCTTTTTTCTGCATCAGAAACCCAGCAAGGGGAGGAGGTTGGGGACTTACGATAATCATTTTCTTCTTGAAACCCCACTTGGATTTTCTGGTGCTTCCCAATTATACCCAAAGGAAACATGTGAACAGGAGTTGTGCTAGTTTTTTCTTTTTAAGAGACTGCTCTTATTGTGTTGTCAAGGCTGGTCTCAAATTCCTGGGTTCAAGTGATCCTCCCATCTCAGCTCCTGAGTAGCTGGTATAACAGGCATGAGCCACTGTATCCAGTAATTGTGCTGCTAGTTTTTAAAAGTGCTTTAGAAAAGAAACACAAGAAGAAGTAGTTTTGATTCTGATATATTTTGGTTTCTCTCAAAAATTGAGAAAATATTTTGACTTTTTAATAGGCTTTTCCTATCTTTAGCCAGAAAATGCACATCTCTATCTGAATTTGACAAAGTTATCATTTTCTGAGTTTCTATAAGAATATAAAATTAGGTCTTCTACCATAGTTGAAGGCAAGACTCTCTTATAAAAGTAAGACTTATCACACGCGTGAAAAATCTCAAGAGCAAGGCTGGGTTCTTGTCATATAAATGTGATCTATCTTCTGTTTTTGCTTTCCCTGGCTTCTTTCTACCAATGAGGTTATTTCACAGCACTGGGCCTGTTTTCAGCTGTTTTCAGTTAACCCTGAAGAAAAGATCTGTCCATTCCCCCCAAAAGCCTTTCCCAGCAGTTCACAACAACCAACTGCTATTGTTGGAATGGCAGCAGGCTGATTTCTCAGTGATGGCTGGATGCACAAGCCACACCATCAATGCCTGCAGTCACTGAGTCAAAAGTCTTTTGTCTCTACCTCGGAGAAGACTTTCAGACTAAGAAATGAAAAGGTGGCCAGGCTCGGTGGTTCAGCCCGTAATCCCAGCACTTTGAGAAGCCAAGGCAAGTGGACCGCCTTAGCCCGTGGATTAGAGACCAGCCCAGGCAACCTGGCGAGACCCTGTCTCTACAATAAATCAAAAATTGGCTGGGCGTGATAGCACGCACTTGTAGTTCCGGCTACTTGGAAGGCTGAGGTGGAAGGATCACCGGAGCCCAACAGGTCGATGCTGGGATGGCCGTGAACATGCCACTGCACTCCAGCCTGGGCAACAGAGACTCCAACTCAAAAACAAACAAACAAACAAAAGAATGAGAAGGTAAATATGTCTAACAGTTAGTTTTATTTTTATATTTTCTGGATTTTTAACCATTATCCAATGAAGAGATGATGCAGATCCACAAAACCACTAGGATAAGAAAGCCCGAAGCATCCAGAAGTTTCCCTTTACCTCCAGCTACCACTTTTTCTCCTCATGAAGCAGTTAACAGATTCCCTTCAAGTTCCTCAAGTTTAAGTTGTTTATCAGAAGAAACACAAACATGAGCAATATGATGGCCAGGGTTAGAGTTTCTGAGCACCTCTTAGCATTTTGGTAAATAGAGTACCATGGAAGTGGTAATCTATTTCTCCAACTAGACTGCGATCGTAAGTTGCATCTTTCTTAACTTGGTGGCACCAAGGCTTAGCACATGGTCTTTTAAAATTTATTCATAAAGGAGTGCCTGCTTATTAAGTCCCAGGGGACATCTTCCTTCATAGGGGTCCTTCACAGAATTAAGCACGCCCAGTAGATTTTTCTTTTCTTAACGTGTTGGCCCTAGAAAAATAACTGATACAAATAATACAAAACTTCCTGATAAGAATGATGATCTCAAAATAAAACAGCAAAGGAGCTACTGTTCAACAGTGCTGACTGGCTGTAGCACACTGATGTTTTTGATCAGAGTCCTCAGTCACTGCTAAATTGGGCTAAGATCCTTTTAGGTAAAATCCTGACAATTATCAGCGTCACCTGGAACATGTTTCTCTATGCCAAATTTTGGTTACCCAGTCTCTCAAGTGTCTCATAAAATATATATTCTGTGGGGTAATGGTATTTAAGTATGCCAATGAAAAAAGTTATTTTTGACTTCCTCAAGATATCCAAAAGTCATTGCTTTTAGTAAGGAGAACAACTAGCAAAAAATAACTTTGTAAGAAAACATATACATCGAACAGACATAATAATAGTGTGTATTAAGTATAGACCATATACCAGGAACTCCTCTTGGCACTCCACGCATTGCCAGTCACACTCCCTTCCGTGGTAAATTCAGCAGGTGGCAAACCTCTTCTGAAGACAAACCTGCATCCTCGGGACTGCTGTGATCATGGAACTGCACAACTGACTCTACGTCAAATACGACGAATATGCCCATGATGTGACTTAGTACAGTCACTTCAGGAAGAGGTGAGACATAATTATCAGGCACTGAAAGGGTGTCCTCATGACTGGTAAACTTTGTGCTCAACGTGATTTTAAAAGGATTCCAAAATGCTCTGTGCAGAGAGACAGGTTTAGTGAAGTTAGAGTACAGTCTCTCTCAGAGACAGCATTTGAAAGAAACTATTGTGTATGTGGCTTTTAGGCTGATATTTTAGGCTTGTTACTTTATGATCTAATCTTATATGTCAGATATAAAATTTCTAAAATACAAAAATGAAGAATTATAAAAACTTCTATTATACTATATATATGTTCTTCATACTACAGAGAAAACAGAATGTGTGTAGGATGACTACTCTGTAAATGTACTGTTTGAGTAAATGATTTTGAAGAAAAAATATCTCATGTATTTTCTTATATTTTCTAAATTAAAAGTACTTTTTAAGCTAGTAAACTGACAACTGCTCTGGAATACTATTAAGGTGAAATTAGGTATGGAATTCTATGATGTTTTCCTTAAAACACCAACTACGCAACTTTTAGGAATGAAAGGTAGCTACAGAGCCACACTGTACAAAGGCCAGACCCCAGGGTCAGGCTACCAGACCACATCAGCTATGTCACTCAGCAACAAGGAACAGATCCTTACTTAGGAATAGGAAAAACCAATGCATGTTTGTTTCTGTTTTCAAGTACATTTTACATGGTGGCCCTTAAAACATTAATAGGAAACGCTGGGAAGTACACTTAAGAAAACACTGTGTCATCCCAAAACCAGGCCGCAGAAGTGACACAGTAAGTCTAGGGAAGCAGCTTCCCATGCCACTTCCACACAACAGAACCTGATGCACGTTGACTTCCTAGAGCCAGGGAAATCTGAGCAAGCCAGGCTTGGCCAGACAGAAACACAGGACTGGCCTGTGTGCAGGACCACTGGCATCTGTGGTGGACAGAGGGAATAATGCAGTGACTGCAGCTCTACATGTACAGAAGCGTGTAACCGTTAAGACCACTGGAAAGATGCCAGGCTATACACCAGTCTGAATGCTGCAAAACTCCCAGTATGCTGACACCACGTGATTCCAGATGTGATTAGCCTCTGTGATTTCAGATGTAAGAAGAAAATTAGGGGCACAAAACTGAAAGCTAGATAGACAAAATCTGAAGGTGCACAACTTGGAATATTTAATTGTATGATCTCATTTTAAAATAATTTGACTATTTGCCAAAACACTAGAAAAAAGAAACTTCCAGCTTCTCACCTTGGGAGCCTATTGCTAGGATACAGGGAAAGTTGGATAAACAGGTGGATCCTCACTCTTTCACTTGGATGGGTCTGTTTAGATGGCAACTTCCTCTGCATCCATGTAGTGGAAGGGCTTGATGATGCTGAGTTACTCTTATGGTCTGGGAGCAGTACTAATGCCTCCCTCAGCCCTACAGCCCCACACCTGACTCACTTCACCAGGGCCCCGAGGGGGCCTCTGCTCACTTGCAAAACCATCTTCTGTGTGTACACTTGTTTGCTTTCATTGGGAAAAAAATTTGGTTTACACATCTTCAATTGTATGAGGTGAGGACAAAAGAATTAATCCACAGCTTAAAAAAAAACAAAGTAAATCAATGGGAAGCCATAATAAAAATATTATCTCTTAAAAGCAAAACAATATAACAGATTTTCTAGTTTTTCATTAATGTCAGTTCAACTGAACAACCGGAATGTTTATCAGATGTTTAATAAAGAGAACGTAGAAAACAGAATAAAGTCCTTCTCCTCCAGAGGAAAAAGACTAACTTCACTGGGAAACTTTCTTAGCTATATGCTGCATCAAGTATTAGGATGGGCAAAGTGAAACATTAAAGCAGAAATGTAATACCTTCTGCATACAGAGCAAGCACTCCCCGGTGTGGAAATTCATTCCTACCATTTACAGCCATACCAAGCCTAGCCAATTGGTCCATCCCAAGATGTTTAAGACAACTTCCCCGAGAAACCTTCTTCCAGCTGCTGTCTGACAGGCCCACAGAACAGAACGTTTCTATGTTTATTCCAAGACTCCTGCATTCCCAAAGATGTGGCACTACAGTCCAGAATTTCCCAACTGAAGCTCCAAAATGCTAATAAAGACTTCGTGAAGTTCTGAAAGACACTAGTTTCACAAAGCCTTGTCCATGTTTTTTTGAAAGAAGCCATCTCTCATATAATACTTACTAACATACCATAGACACAGTGTGCCTTGGATCATATTTTGGAAATAGTACTCTGGGTCATGGGTCAAAGTCGGGGATGGATTCAGGGTGCAAGAGCACAATGACACAGACCTTGCCTAGGATAAACTTTCCTAGACGAAAAAGTTACATCTCCAGGTATTTTGGTGTGATGTGTTCATGGAATGGCACAGCAACACAAGTGAATCATAAAAGACCAAATTGGGGCAGTGAAGGTAGATCCTGAAGAATTCCAAGGGGAAGACATACAGGACTCACATCTTACAAGAGAAAAGAATGGGAAATGGGAGAGGCACCCATTTCCCAAGACTACCATGCCAGTGCTCAGAGATCTACCTCGATTATTACCTTAAGTCAAAACAGCACAGTAACTTTACTGAGTGGTTACTATGTGCTGGATACTCAGCAGGATTAATCAAAGATTTTGTATTCAATACAGCTGTCCCTCAAGGAAGGACACTTGAAAGAAACACCTTAGGTGGATGAAGGGCTTATGTAAAATCTAGACATCTGAATTAGGACAAAGACATAGGTCTTGGGATCAGACAAAGCTGGGTTTGTACCCTGGCCCTGCCACACATGAGTGGAGAGATCTTAGACCAGCTAACAATTACTCCCAACAAATAGAACGGTTTTGAAAACTGTGCAAGAAAATGTAGGGAAGGGTCTAGCACAGGATTTGGCATACAAAAAAGCACTCAATGCATGATTTTTAAAATTTTAATATGGGGTACAAGAGAATGCACACCTGCACTGTACATCTTTGGTAAGCTTTTCTGTATGCATGCATCCATGTGACCCCACCTAGATGAAGACTGGAAACATATCCGGCACCCCAGAAGACCCCTGTGTGTCCTACTCTTCTGTCAACGTCTACTCTCCTACCCCAGGTAACCACTATTCTGACTTTTTTTTTTAGTTGGAGTCTCATTCTGTCCCCCAGACTGGAGTACAGTGGCCACTTCCGGCCACTGCAGCGTCGACCTGCTGGGCTCTGGCGATCCTTCCGCCACAGGCTTCTAAGTAGCTGGAACTACAGGCGCGCTACCACGCCCGTCTAATTTTTGATTTATTGTAGAGATGAGGTCTCGCCAAGTTGCCCAGGTGGGTCTTGAACCTGCGGGCTCAGGCAATCCACTCACCTCGGCCTCCCAAAGCGCTGGTATTACAGACTGAGCCACTGAGCCTGGCCCACTATTCTGACTTCTATTACCATAGATGAATTTTGCTTTTCCTGAACGTCATGTAAATATCGTACAATGCATGCTCTTTTTGAATCTGGCTTTTTAAACTCAATATCATGCTAATGAGACTCATCCATTTGTTACACATAGCAGTTCATTCTTTTTTACTGTTGTATAATATTCCATGGCATAAACACACCACAATTTAGCTATCTATTCTACCACTAACTATATATATATGTATTTCTCTTGAGGACATACTTAGGGTAGAATTGCTGGCTCACAGGGCAGTTTATGCTTAGTGTTAGCAGACACTGCCAACAAGTATTAACGTATTAAACACCATCAATGTATTGAAGTTGAGGCTGCTTCACACCCTTGCCATCAGTTGGTATTGTCAGTGATTTTATTAGTCCTTCTGGTAGGGTTTAGTGGTAACTTATTGTGTATTAAACTTGCATTTTCCTATGACTAATGATGTTGAGCTCTTTCCTTATGCTTATTGGCTATCTGAATTTCCTCTTTTGTGAAGTGGCATTCAAATCTTTTATGCATTTTTAAAAAACTGTTGATCTTTTCCCTGTTGTTTTAAATATGAAGTCCTTAATATGAATCTTTCATCAGATTTATGTAATGCAAGTATCTTTTCAAATTTTCTCTTATACTTAATGCTTTTTAGTTAGGCTTTTTGTGTCTTGTTTAAGAAATCTTTGCCCATCCCAAGATAATAACCAACTTTTCCTGTGCTTCTTCTACGGCTCTTTTGTTTTACCATTTTTATTGTAGTCTCTATAGTTAATCTTGAATGAACACTTCTGAATGGCATTAGGTAGGAATCTCAAGTCATTTTCCCTCCAATTATGGATATTATATTGGTCTAGCACCATTTATGGGAAAGAACATCCTTTCCTCACTGCACTTTGGCAGGGCCTTTGTTGAGTATGTATGAATCTATTCTGTTCTGCAATACTATTATTATTTGAATTTTACCACTGACTCACAGGGCAATCATAAATAAAATAAAATTTACTTTTCCCATAGGAATTAACAGTTATCATAGGATATTTATACAAGAACATCTATTTGTTCAGAAACCATACGCTGGGCACTTTATAAACATGATGACATTTCATAGTCACTTATAAAACTCTACGGGGGTAGGTCCCATTTTATACACAAAAAAGCTAAAACTCATAGAGGTTAAGTGAGGTGTTTGCAAATTAAGAACTTAAAAAAAAAAAGGAATTAAACTTGAATCTTGAATCTGGGTCTGTCTGGCTATACAGCTGATATACCCTTGTCACTGTGCCATACTTTTCAACATAGGATCAGGAAAAATACTATTTGGTTATTATTCCTATAAACTCTTACATTTCTGTATGTAAGTGAACTTTATTTTCTTACAAGTGAGGGCTTTCAATACAACAAAAGAAGAAGAAAATGTAGAAAAAAGAAAAAAACAACCCAAAACAACCCAGTTTGGACTCTCATTCTATCTCTGCCCCCACCCCCTCCCCCAATAAAAACAATATGAGAAAAAAACCCACATCAAGGACAACCAATCAAAACATAGATCAAAAAAGAAAGAAAGAAAAACACTTCAAATAAAGTTCAGCTGTTTCTATTTGGAAACAACAACAACAAAAAAAATCCCACTTGCCACAATAAACTGACAAATACGAAACTGCCTCTGTGGTAGTAGAGCTGGAATTTTCCGATGGCATCGGCTACCATGTCATTACTGTGGGTGACCCAAAAGTGAGTGGAGTGAGTGAACAGCTGGGCACTAGCTGAGTTCGAAGCCCTGAAGCAGCAGCAGCCAGGGCGATCTTTCAGAGTTAAGCTTCACCTCTGAGCTGCTGCTTTTCCCCTTGAATTGAAAATCTCTGGGGGTCTTGAAAAACTACCTCCAAGACATGGAAGAGGAAGGTTCCCAGCCTTTTCCCTACCTTCTGTAAGTTTTCAGCTCTAAGTCTTTTACACAGTACTGTCTGCAAATTTTCCATGTGGAACAGGCTGCTATCCAAAGGTAACCCATGGAGGATGCTCATGGACACGGTATATACATAGGATCACTTTACCTAGTGTGATCAGAGAACAGTGATAATGTTATTAACAGATACTCAACATCAGCATTGATTCTAGTCAGTATATTCAAAATATCTATTGCCTTTTAACACAAAATGTAACAAGTAAAGTTGAATAAACGGTTGGTTGGCTGTTAATTGTTTAAAAAATGGGTTACACCAAACAAATCTGAAAAAATATTATTGGTAAACCAAGAATACTTAATCTACCAAAAAGTCAAAGAACCCATGGGACAAACTTCTCTTGAGCTTAGAACCACCCTCTCCCCCCATATAAATATATACATACATATGCACATATTCCACCAAGCTGCTGTTAGTTCATTTATTTGTTCTTTCCTCTATTCATTTAAATATCTAAGAAATATTTATTGAGCATCAATTATGTGCAAGACAACTGTATATTATACTGAAGTGAAACAGAAAAAAACAGCTCTGACCTCAAGGAACTCAGTTTAGTCGGTAATCAAGGCATAAATGCACAAACATTTAACTACAAACTGTGAGGAGCCGAAGAAATAGAACAGGTTCTTGCAGGGGATTGGCAGGTAACCCTATCTAGGTTGGGACTTGAGGGAAGAGACACATGACCCTGGGTGTGAAGTGTGAGGATGACTCAGCCAGGAGCGATGTTCAGGAAGAGGAACGCACAGATGAATGCTTTCATATGAGAACTCAGATCCCTCTGAGAAAAAAGCCGGGGTGCCCGGGGAATGCCAACAAAAGGGGAGAATGGCACTAGATACAAATGAAGAGAACCTTTTCAGACATGACAGACTGAATTTATTCTAGGAACAATGGATACTCTTGGAGATCTTGTGAACAGGGGCATGTTTATGAGAGGTGTTGTGGGCAGAGTAAGAGACAGAGAGCAATGCCTCTGCTTTGGTTTCAGAAGGTCATCACATTAAATGAAAGGGGAATCAGAAAGCACCTGGACACAGCAAGAGCGGAAACTGAAAGATGTGTTAGGAGGCCAGTGGTAATGAAAGTGCAGACTGCATGGTGGCACTGGGGCTGAAGGGAAGCGGAGGGATGTGGGATATGGTATGAAGGATCAACAAGACCTGGAGATACGTTAGATGCAGGAGAATGAATAACAAACAGCATCATGAGTGACTCCAAGTTTGTGAGTTGAGTAGCTGCATGAATGATGTTCTCTCATTGACTACAAAAGACAGGGGACAATTTGGAGAGAAGACGTTAATAGGTTAACTTAATATACTAACTTGGGAATGTCAATAAGACACCCAAGCAAAATGTTACACAGAGTTGGATACACAGACCTGAGACTCAGAAAAGATGTCTGTCCTAGAGTCTGGAATCCACAGATAAACAGGTAATATTTCAAGCTATGGGAACAGTCAGAACATAACTCTGTAGCACCATCTTTCACCTGGGTGACTGCAATAGGTCACCCTGCCATTCCACAGGCCCAGAAGAGTGTCCGGGATGTAAATGGTGTTCAATAAACATTGAATGAACAAAGGTAAAAATGGATAGGATTGCTTAGGGAGAAAATGAGCGTGAGAAGAGAGCTCCCAAGATCTAGAGTGTCCAGGAGCAATCCAACATTTAGAAGATGTATAGAAGGGAAAGCAATAAAGGAGACTGAGGAGGAGAAGCCAGAGGAGAGACAAACAAAAAGCCAGAGAAGGTGATATCATGAAAACCAAGAAAAAGACAGTATGTTAAGGAGAAAGGAATTCATTCTGCTGTTGAACAAGTAAATCTTATAAAGTTTTACTGCAAACTATCCACTGATTTTGGCAATATGGTGGTAATTGGTGACTTTAAGAAAATGATGAAGCTTAAGAACACACTCCTCTATCTCCACTCCCTCTTGAAGCTCCCCTAGATTTTTTTTTTTAAGTACAAATCTGTCAAGGGCAAAAAAGAATTTCAGAGGCTAAAAGTCAGGCAGACAAGTAACAGACAGGGTGGTAGTTTATGGTTGTGAAAGGGCCTCCAGTAGCTAACTTGGGAAACACAAGAAAATTGATCTTAAGCCAGTAGAGAGAAAAACAGAAAAGTCATTCAAATTGCAGAACTCTCCCAAAGCTCAGGTACTGGTGATCACATGTACCACTTTAATAGAAGGTGAAGGTAAAAATTAAAAGAGAAAGGCTGTCTGCAAGTTTAAGTAGGTGGGCCCCCAATGCCTCTCCTTTGCCTTAACAGAAAATTAGAAGATTCGTTAATTCAATGATGAGGGTAAAACAGAGACTCTCTGGAAAGGAGGGTATACCAGGAACAGTTGAAGGTGGAAGTATCACACTAGAAATAGTGGAATTAAGCAGAAGTGTACATATTAAAACATTTAGATCCTGTAGCTATGCCAACAACATGCTCTCCAGTAGGAGATAAGAAAAATGAACAAACAGAACATGTTTGTGGGCTGGAAAACTTAGTAAGTAGGGATTTTAAATTGTTCTTCTTGGTGGTGACTTAGTATACATTAGTATGTGTATGAGTACAGTATATGTATGTATGTGTGTATGTGTACACGACTGAATATGTAGAATTTAACAAGCTGGTTCTAAAACTTTTATGCAGCCCCAAATCAATTATAATGGTAACATCAAAGATCACTGGTAAAAAGAAAAAAAAACTTTTATGCACAAATACAAATTGCTGGGCTCGGTGGTTCAGCCTGTAATCCTGCAAAAGCTTTGGGAGACCGAGGTGAGTAGATTGCCTGAGCCCATGAGTTCAAGACCCACCTGGGCAACTTGGCGAGACCTCATCTCTACAATAAATCAAAAAATTAGCTGGGCGTGGTAGCACGCTCCTGTAGTTCCAGCTACTTGGAAGGCTGAAGTGGAAGGATCACCGGAGCCCAATAGGGCAAGGTTGCGGTGGCCAGGAGTGTGCCACTGCACTCCAGTCTGGGTGACAGAGACTTCAACTCAAAATTAAAAAAAATACAAATGAACAAAAAGAATTATAACACCGTTAAAGAAGAGACAAATTGGAAGGACTTATTTAACTTGTATCAAGACATCCTGGAAAGCTATAATGAGACTGTGATATGGGTACAGGGATAAACAAAATAATGGAAAAGAAAACAGTCCAAAAACAGACCCAAACTTACATAGATACTTGACTTATTAGAAACATGGCAACACAATGGACAACAGCATGTTCTGTTCAATAACTAGGGCTGGAATAACTGTGTGCCCATATCAAAGAATAGAAATAGACCCCTAACTCACTCCATACACTAATTCCAAATGAATTACAGACATACATATAAATGGGAAAACTATAAAGCATTCAAGAGATAATACAGATTATCATGATGACCACAGGATATGGAAATACTTCTTTTTATTTATCTATTTTTTTTTTAAGTTGTAGTCTCTCTCTGTCGCCCAGGCTGGAGTGCAGTGGTACGGTCAAGGCCACCCCAGCATCGACCTGCTGGGCTCCAGTGATCCTTCCACCTCAGCCTTCCAAGTAGCTGGAATCACAGGCACGTGCTACCACGCCCAGTTAACTTTTTACTTTTTATTGTAGAGACAAGGTCTCACCAAGTTGCCTGGGCCGGTCTCAAGCCTGCAGGCTCAGGCAATCCACTTACCACTCGTCTCAGCCTCCCAAAGTGCTGGGATTACAGGCTGAGCCCTCGCTCTGTCACCCATGCTACATTGCATGCAGTGAACACGGCTCACTACAGCCTCAAACTCCTGGACTCAAGCAATTTTCCTGCCTGAGCCTCCCCATTAGCTAGGACTACATACTATCACTCCCAGCTAATTTTTTAAAATATGTTTTATAGAAACAGAGTCTCTCTATGTTGCCTAGGCTGGACTTGAACTCCTAGCCTCAAAAACTCCTACTGCCTTGACCCCCCCCACCCGCCCCATGCTGGGAGTATACATGAGCCACCACACTAGGCCAGGAAATACTTCTTAAAACAAGCTACTCCTACACATGCAAAAAAAGACTTATTTATAAACAAAATATGATGAATTTGACTAAAGTTAAGAACTTTTGCTATTCAAAAGAAACTATAGGTTCGAGACAATCCCGGGTAACTTGGTGAGACCTCATCTCTATAACAAATCAAAAAATTAGCTGGGCATGGTAGTAGGTGCCTGTGGCTCCAGCTTATTTGGAAGGCTGAGGTGGAAGGATCACCTAAGCCCGGCAGGTAGAGGCAGCCTGCTGTGGCCATGAACATGCCACTGCATTCCAGCCTGGGTGACAGAATGAGACACTGACTCAAAAAAAAAAAAAAGAAAAGAAAAAGAAAAGAAACTATAAGGAGAAGGACAAGATAAATCACAGAAAAGGAGAAAGAAAAATATTAGCAGTACAAGTAGCTGACAAAGAACTTCTATCTAGAATATATAAAGATCTGTTACAAATAAACATGAAAGAGATTACATGATGGGAAAGTGGGCACACACTGTAACAAATATACAGATAAACAGAAAATTCAAGTGGTAAATAACCATTTTAGAAGATGTCCAGCTTTATTAACAATGTCGGCAATAGAGAATGGGACAAGCGGTCCAACTCTGGTAAAAGCATTAGGGAGGGAGGGCAAGAGGCCGAAGGGAGGGGAGGAGAGGAGGCAGGGAGGGCACAGGAGGGGAAGAGGTGGTGCACAAGAACTAAACACTTGCTTTATAATATAAATAGATAACACCAAAACTTCATATATCAGGAAAAAGCAGTAAAGCATATTACTTATATACACAAAAGCAACTACTAGAAGAAATAGCTAAGAGAATAAATTTAAAAGTATAGAAAGGGGAGCCAGAGATATCATTCCCCTATTAAATGTCTTTAGGCATTTAACAAAAGCCATACAGATGTATTCTTTTCAATAATAAAAAATATAAAGAAAAAAAACCTAAGAAAGGGGGAAAAAGAATGAATGAGAGGTGAGGAATAAGTCAAGATAATTAGGCAATTCTTTGGAAAACCTGCCTATGAGCAAGAACAGGGCAGCAGCCATATGGTTTTATATATGGTGTGGTTTTATATATGGAATAAGGTACATTTTGTAATCTGTATCATGTTTCTATTTGCTTTGGTACCAGAAAGGCCAGATTTTAATTTATGGTTTACACCTAAAAATGGTATCTCTAGGTTGTAATAGTCTGTCATCTCTGACCATTCAATCAACACTTCCTTTGCTCTAGTATTTCAGTATGTATCTTGGATCTTATTATATTTTATATGCCTTTAAATCTGGTAGGCTTAATAAATAAAACTCTAAAGAATTACTGAATATACACAGTACTAAAAATACTTATAATATTTTGTTTTTCTTAATGATTCAGAGATTCAGGCATCCTACAATGCTTCCTTAATTATCATAAAGCTAGCTAGCTATATAGATATTCATACAAATTTTTAAAATTTATAATTTTGAATAACTTTTCCATTACATGAATATGTGTGCCCCGCCCACTGTGTATATGGAAGCAAGTAGCCATAGAACACACAATATCACACTGTCAGCTGGGGCAGGGATGGGGCACGTATGCGGACATCAGGCAAAACCATGAGATCAAACCATCCCAGGTCTTTTACAGTGAGGTACAACTACAGGTTTCTCATGAATCCAGCAGACAAGGCACATGAACAGATTTTTCCTCTGAGTAGATGCCCAGAGCATCTATCTGGGTTCTGAGTGCTCAGATGTTATAAAGCAAGTCCATACAGTAGGTTAGTCTAGCTGATTTGGGAGTCTTATGAGCAGTTTCCTATTCTGGTGGCCAAAATGGAGAGCTGCTCCTTCGAGCGGGTGTGCAGTTCTAATTTCTCCTTGTGATGCGGAATGGCCGACCAGCCTGCCTGTAGGTCCTACTCACGCTCACGGGTCCAAGAACCAGGACACTCTGCTGGAGCCCACAGCGACCATGACCCGGTGTGGCAGGGGTCACCGTCGCAGGCTCTTTCACAAACCAATACCTCACACCAACACCAGACCCGCATCACGGTTATCCCTCTGGAGTTCCGCGGGCTATGATTGTCGCTTGTGGTTAAAGGAGCCGCCCCGGTAGTGGGCGCGGCCCCAGTTATGCGCGAGCACTACTCTGGCGCTGCAGCCTGACCCAGTACCACGCACAGGCGGGCAGGGCTCAAAGGCAGCGCGTTACATGAAGATGTTAATGTGATCTCTCTGTAGGTGCTCTGTCTTCTCCTGTGTAAAAAGGCAGTATAGGGTCATGGCTGAGAGTCAGGCACTCAAAAGTTTAATTTCTAGTTCTGACATTTGAACAAGTCAGACACTCAGTTTATTTCCCCTCAACTACAACATGGGGATGATAATAATAGTATCTGCTTCATGGTGTTGTGAGGATTAAATAAGATAATAAAGTAAACACATAATAAGGATTGAATATATGTTTCATGAAAAAAGAAGTGAATGAACAAATCTGGCAAAGAGGATACAATGGTGAAAGATGCTGTGAGCATGAATCAGCCCATCTGTTGACCTACAATGTGCTCGTGTGCAACAACCGTTTTTTTTGATCTTTGCTAAAAGCCAAAGACTAGTGATGAAAACCCTTCTCCACTAGAAGGTCAATTCAGGAAACATAAAAGTAAACCATGGGCGGATTCTTTTTTTGTAATAAATTATCTTTTTCATTGGGAAATGCATCATCTGCAATTGTACCTGAACATTCTTGTACTGCTTTCCTGTGACTGGAAGTTTTCTTCTTTCTTCTTTCCTTTTTTGTGGACTAAAAAAATGCCAGAACTATCCAATGAGCATAGCATACAGTAACTGATGATAGTGCAATGCATTGAACCAGCACTGTTTTACCTTGAAAAAGAGCCTTCCAAGGCTGCTTGTTTTCTCCTGATCTTGTAAGCCATTGTTTTCTTCAAAATAAGATTTTTTTTCTGTTGCTAATCAGACGAATGGCAGTATCGTTAGCACAAGTAGTAAGCACCTCTCAGTCTACTTACTTTAAAAAACATGATTTTCATCAGCTCCTTTTTTCTTCTTGGCAGAAGTCACAGTGAGGGGAACTTTATTTTTTAAATGCCCCTCCTCCTCAGCACCAGGCTGGGCTCCTCACTGCCTCCCGGGGGATATATTCCCAAAGTCCTTACAGCCAGACTTTATTTACCTCTCCTCCCCTACAGACAATGAGCACAAGGTCATGCAGTGATTAGGGTAAGGGACACTGCTGAGTTTGGCTCTCATCAGGAAGTACTTGAAATTAAACAGTAGGTTTTATCTCAAATCTAAACAGGCTGTATTGTGTTCCTGGTTACTCACCACTGCACTAGATTAGTTTCATGCAGCACAACTACTTGAAGTGGTGGGAAATAAACAAGATTCCTGCTCCCTGCAAAATACCCTCCAGCAAGGGTGGTCAACCCAAGTAAAGGACAAGAGTCAGAGCTCCCAGTTTCAGCAGCAGAGTTGAAAGACAGAACCCTTCAAAAATAAGATCAGCAGCACTGAAATATTGCTTCCGATTGCTAGGGAGCAAGTCCTCCTCATGTTTCCATGTTGCCAAACTGTTGTTAAATAGTTCTTCCAAAGAACTATTTGGAAGTTACGCACAATACTCAGATCTCTATAGCCAAAAAGACGTTAAAAATTTTGTTTACTCCATGAACCACAAACATACGTTGGAAAAGTGTCATCGGTAACATGCAGCACAGGGGCCTTGGATGAGCTGTATCTGCTCAAGTTGTAAAGCACTTTTTAGTAGCATGCTGGTTTGGAGGATCTTATTCTCCTTGAAAAATTTTGCCTACTATATCACAAAGGCTATAGAATTGATTTTCTAGCACCATAACTTTGAAAAAGTGATTCAGTTCTTAGAAACAAGCACACAAGCAAGGCAGTCAGCTACATGTTGAATGAACATCAGGGAAAGGACTGTTACCCCAAGGCCCACAGTTGTGAACTAGTGAGTGGTGATTCACATGCAAGGATACAGGGGTTATTGTCATCTATGGTGCAGCTGTCCAGGATCAATGGAATGCCATCCAGCTCATTTACCTAGAGAGAAAGAAGATACATTTATACACTGAAAACAGTCTGGTTAGGGTCAGAGATTACAGACAAACTGCTTCTCTTTTTGTATTTTCCTAGTGTTAAAATATCAACTGTACAATTATCTGAAATACCCGTATCAACCCCAAAATATATAAAACAGACATGTAAACAAAAAGTCATACTTTATTTTCTTTTCACTCTTCCTCAAAAATGTTGGGGAATTGGGTTCATATAAAAAAAAAAGCATAAAGTAGATAACTTTCTAATGTTGTTCACAAGGATATACTCCAGACACATCTGAGATTTAAGTTTAAAGAATAAAAAAAATACCAGTACACAAAGAAAACATGAATAAATTCCTTTTCTAAGCCAGACTAGGATTCAAAAGCAATAAGGAAATTGTTTTAAAATTTGATTATCTCTATATATTTTTTCTTTGAGTCAGGTTTCACTCTGTCGCCTAGGCTAGAGTGTAGTGGCACAATCATGGCTCACCACAGCCTCAGTCTCGATCTTCTACCTCAGCCTCCTAAGTAGTTGTGACTATAGGAACGTGCCAACATCCCAGCTAATTTTTTTTTTTTTTTTGTAGAGATGAGGTCTCACTATGTTGCCTAGGATGGTCTCAAACTCCTGGGTTCAAGCAATTCTCCCACCTCAGTCTCTGAGTGCTGGGATTACAGATGTGAGCCACTGTGCCTGGCTGAAAATTTAACTATATTTTTTTAAAAAGGCAAATGAAAACTGAGAAAATAAGCTGCAAGAGATCACAGATTTGTAAGATATTTACAAAAAATTAATATTTTAATATATAAAGAACTTGTAAAAACTGAAACAACACTAACAGTCAAACAGAAAAATGGATGAAGTATATGAACAGAAATGGCACAGAGGAAAAACCACAGATAGATGGTAAACATATCAGAATATGCTCAACCTTGCTCTGAAGAGAAAGGCAAATTATAATTACATGCAGCATTTTTCAGCTGCCAGACTGACAAATAACCAAGTCTGATAACAAAAGTTGCTGGTGAGGTTACAGGGAAATAGGCACTCTCTTATGCTAGACTGAATGATAAATGCCACAACCCCTATGGAAGGGAACTAGTCAGAAAGCAGCAAAATCACATGTGCATTTACCTTTTGACCCAGTTAAGCCCATTTCTAGAACTAAAGATAAAAAATATACTACCAAGCCCAGTGCAGTGGCGTGTGTCTATAATCCGCACTCTGGGAGGCTGAGGCGGGAGGCTCATATGAGGCCCAGGGGTTCAAGACCAGCCTAAGCAACATAGTGAGACCACGTCTCTACAAAAAATTTAAAAATGACCCTGGGGTAATGGAGCATGTCTGTAGTCCCAGCTACTCAGAAGGATGAGGCAGGAGAGTCGCTTGAGCCCAGGAGGTCGAAGCTGCAGTGAGCTGTGAACGCGCCACTGCACTCTAGCCTCAGTGACAAAGACCCCAACTTAAAAAAAAAAAACCCAAACCAAAAAATACTACTCCATGAAATTATGTGTGGCACAGAGTTATTCACTGCAATACAGTTTATTTTATTTTAATTTTTTGTAGAGATGGGGTGTTGTTATGTTGCCCAGGCTGGTCTTGAACTCCTAGTCTCACTCAAGCAATACTCCTGCCTTGGCCTCCCAAAATATAATGCATATACCATAAAATTCACAGCTTTAAAGTAAGAAATACAGTGGTTTTTAGTATAATCAGAGTTGTATAACTATAAGTACTCTCTCATTTTGGACCATTTTCATCACACCTAAAAGAAACTCCACACCCATGAGCAGCTACCCCTCATTTCCCCCTACCCCTGGTCCTTGGCAACTACTAATCTACTTTCTGTCTCTATGGATTTGCCTTTTTGAGACATTTCATATAATATAGTATGTGGCCTTTTTTGTACCTGGCTTCTTTCACTTAGCATAATGTTCTCAAGGTTCACCCATGTTGTAGCATGTACCAGTACTTCATTTCATTTTATGGCTAAGTAATAGAAACAATAGTTCACTGTATGGCTATACCATATTTTATTTTTCCATTTATCCATTGATGGACATTTGAGTTGTTTCCACTTTTTGGCTATTATGATAATGCTGCTATAAACATGTATGTATATGTATTTGAGTGGATATATGTATCCAGTTTTCTTGGATATATACCTAGGAGTCTAACTGCTGGATCATATGGTAACTATAAACATTTGGGGAACTGCCACACTGTTTTCAAAATGCCTGCAGCATCTTACATTCTCACTAGCAATATATGAGGGTTCCAGCTTCTCCACAAACTCATCAACTCTTGCTGCTGTCTGTCTTTTTTTATGTAGCCATCCTAGTGTAAGTGAAGTGGTATGTCATTACGGTTTTGACTCTCTGATGACTAATAATGGTGAGTCCAGCACAATTCATAATAACAAAGATCCTGGAAACCACTCAAATGTTCACCAACAGGGGCTGCTTAAATAAACCATGGCACAAATACAACAGATTGTTACAGAGCTATGAAAATGAATGAAGACAATTGCTGATGGACTGCTTCAGAGGAACCACTAGGATATAATAGTAAGTGACAAAAGCAAAGTGAAAAACAGGCTTATATGAGAATCTTGTGTTTGACAAAGGAGGAGAAATATACACTTTTAAAAATATTCTGAAAAAGAAACAATAAAGGGTTAAACCAAAACCAAATAATAATATCCACAGGATGAAAAAGAGAATTGGGTAGAAAAAATAGAGACTCTGAATATATCTGGTTGTATAATTTTGACTTTGGAATCCTACATGTTTTATTTAACTTTTCAAAATTAACGTAAGGTTATAAACTGACAACAAACAGAAACAAATTAATTTAATGGCATGTAGAACAAAGAAAAGTTATTTTATAGAATTAAAACAGTAGTCTGATGAGATATATAATTTAAGATCATAAAGAACCACACTGGAAATCTTAAAGTATACCCAGTCATCTGAGTATTAGTAATAATAATGATGTTATTTGAACTATGATTTATATTTAGTTTAAAACAAGTAGGTAAGTAATGTCATTAGCAATCAAGATTTTCACCATAAAAAGTATCAAATAAAAAAGCTAATTTTACATTTAAATTAGAAACATTAATATGAACTCATATCTTTTTCTCTTTCCAAAAAATGTTTCTTAGTTTTGTTTACTGAAAAAACCTAGAAGCAAAGATAACCCAGTAGCAATGAGCATTTCTAGTACCAGATTAGATTCTCACTAAAAGAAACAAGATATCCAGTTGATTCTGATGCATAGATTTGCTAAAAATAACCATTACTGGTGATCCTTAGTTCCAAAAATGCCCAGAAGAGAATAAATTAGTTGGCAATTGTTGAATTTCAATCATTTTTTTCCAGGCACTGGAGGCAGGATGGGAAATGAACTATTATTTAGTAGACACCTAGCATAGACTAGGCACTTTAATGATTTTATTTATTCATTCATTTATAATGAAGTCTTAAATGCCAGGGTAAGTATTATCAGTTCCCTTTTACAGATAAAGTGAGGCTCAGAAATTAAGTATCCTCCCTGTGGTCCTGCATCTACCAAGTGCTATTCAAAGTGAGGTCTGGAGACAACTGTCAGTTTGTAGGAATAAACACTGAGAGGAGAAGCTGAGAAACTCTGCTGACAATTTCTAGTTATGCTAAGTCTGCTGAATCTTTTAATACAATCTGGGCTTGAATTTTCTCTTTTTTAAAACAATTTTTCTAGTAATTCACTTTATACCATACTTTATAAAAATATTGGTCAAGGATAGTTTGAGGGAAAGATAACAGGTTCTTCACCACCAGTAGTTTAAAAACGAAGCATTGGTATGGAGGGTAGGACCATTATAGAGGGTTGGTTTTGGGAGAGGATCATGTGTTCGAGGAGCACAGAGGAAAGGCTTATGGTCAAGCTGGTAATGGCCCCACCTAAGGTTGCATCCAAAGCTTCCCAGTGCAACCCTCACACCCCTACTTCTCCAGCAACCTGCTATGCATCTACCAGCGGGATAGGTGCTAACAATAAAGTCTCCAAATGGAAAGGAGAGCTGCTGCCAAACGTAAGCGCCTTGCTACTGATACTGGAAGTAAAGATAAGGCAAGATCCAGAAAAGGAGCAAGGGCTTGTGACTGGCACAGAGAGGAAAGAACACCAGCTGATATTCACCAGCTGGCTGCAAATGTGTGATCTAATCCCTTCTGGAACATGGGTGCATCTCCATGCCAGACTGAGGCTGGTTTTTGCATACAAAGTTTGGTTTAGCTTGGAGAACACAGGGCATGGTGCTCATGAAGGAGACCTCCCTGAAGAGTGACATTTAGCTTAAGATGAGAAGAAAGAAACTTGAATTAAATAAAATGAAGGCGGCTCCAGGGAGTGTTTTGGGCAGGAGGAAAAGCAGGTGCAAGAGGTGAGATATAAGAAGGAACATGAAGAATTCACGGAACTGCGAGGCAGCACATCATAGGGATTAAGAGCAAGCACTATGGACCTAGACTGCTGGGTAAAAGCCTGGTTATGAGCCCTGTGGTCTTGGGGCAGGTCATGGAACCGCTAAAATTTATTTTGCTCAACTGTAAAATGTGAATAACAGGACTAACTTCAAAGGCTGATTGTGAGAATGAACTGTATTACCATATATGGTTAGCACAGAGTAAATCCTTTGGGATGACAGCAGTAGTTGATGACATTTATGCTGCCAACTAGAAGTTCGAGAGGCTGGAACAAGGAGTTAGGCAGTAGCTCCTGAACGCATGAGGAAACCAAATAATAACTTCCACTGAATTTATACTTCCACTCTGCATTAGGCAAAATTGCACATTTATTTTCAAAAATCAGTTTTTTTGATAAGTGAGAAATAGTATTATTCAGGATTATTCAATGCAAGGAAAACATCTTCCTTTCGTTAAAAAAAAATTCTGAGATATGCTAAATGGGTAAGATTTTCTTTGAAGAAAATGAAATCACACACTAAAAACTGAAATTGAAGTAGGCAATAAGGGTGAATTAAAGAGTTCTTAAAAACCATGGTTACACTGGAGTTGTGGGTGAGCTGAGGGTATGCGTTCCTGAATAAATATTTCCCATTCCAACAGCTGAATTACAAAAGGATACCAGGGAAACTTTTATAGAAACTCATTAAATGTTTATAACATAAATGACAAGGACGACAGTGGCATTATGACAAATACATAACTATACACTTAAGAATGAACACAGTTTAAGGTCATTGGGAATGATCAATACAACAATTTCACAAACAGTGACTTACAATACAATTTTGTTATTACAAAGCTTCACGTTTATTGCTGCAGCTACAATGTCAAGCTAATGTCTGGGGCAGCGGAGAACAATTAGGAAATTAACAAGTTTTCTTCTGCTAGCACTTCATACAACAAGGAAGTTGTTTGTTTCTTTACCTAACATGTTGGGAATTGATTCTAGACCCATAATAAATGAGTCACAAACAGCAGTTCACATTGAGGAGCCAAGCTCAGTCAACACTTTCACCTGGTAATGCATCTCCACAAGACTATAAGCCTGGGTTAAACAAACTAACATTTAGCCTCAGAAACAAGGCATAAACAGATGACAACTAATTGATTTGCTACATATTCTTTTCTACATTAGCCAATAATTTCAGAGAAGGCACTCTGCAAAGTGTACAGGGCCAACTCTAATATTTAAGCTCCTTTGGAAAAATATATTAGGCTGATGGAACACAGAGCTTCAATTATTCTGGTTGCTCTTATATTGAGTGGTAAATAGAAAAATACAAGAACCTTAAGAAAGGCAAAAGCACAATACTAAGGTGAACCCAAATCTCCTACTTAAATATACATTGACTCAAGCCTAAATAATAGTTGATAAAAATGTATTTATCACAAAGCTCCTCAAAACAAACCACCAGAGTCCTCCTGCTGAAGTGAACAAATGACCAGTGTGAGGTGTCAATGCTATATAGTAAGGTTTCTACCAAGGGATGACACCACCCTAAGCAAGCTGACAGCCAACTCAGAAAGCTCCAAGCCCAAAAACAGCTGCTGGATGAAATCGACTATCTTCCAAGAGATGCAGAAGCACTGGCCTCCTGATAGACTCATTTACCATTCCCTCCATACAGAGGGAATATGATGCTTTGGGAGGCAGGCAGACTTACAGGCGCATACCAGCTCAGCCTGTTAGCTGTATGACTTTGGGGAGGTTTCTGAACTTCACTAAGACTAGATTTTCTTATATGGAACAAGAAGGTCATACCCACCATCTAGGGCTACAGTGAAGATTATGGGAGAAAGCATTCAGCATGGCACCCAGCACATCATGAAAACACAGGAAATGGCAGTGATTTGTTATATTATTTTTACCTGGCTCTGAGATTCTAAAGGTTTCCTTTACTATCCACATTTGAAAAAAGCTGGACACAGTAATCCTTCACCAAGCACTAGTTATCCTTCAGGAAAGTTCAAATACAGAAAGATTTACTTCTACAATCAAGAAATTCGGTAGATATGGGTTACTCTAAGCTAGTGCCACATATCTCATGAACTGGGTGGACCTCTGGATTCGTAATTTCCATTCATACTGTTCTGCTGGCTTTTGCCTTACACCACAATTCTAAGACTCACAAAATATAGTACCAATGATCTTTTTTTCTGCATTTATTTCTACTGTGCTATGTGCAGCTTAGCACTGAACATTTCAGGATTGAGCTGCAGCTTATATCCACAACGCCAGAGGAACAACAAATGGCATGACTCAAGAAGCAGCAAGAAAGCAGGTGGCCTGCATACTGCAGACACTAAGAGCGAGAACAAAGGAGTACAAGTCCAGGCCAGTGCTTCTCGGCCTCAGCTACACCTTAGAATCACTTGAGGAGGTTTAAAAAAGTGCCAGCACTGTGGTTCCAACCCCAGAACAAATGAATCCAAATCTCTGGGCATCAGTGTATTAGACAACTCTCTGGGTGAGGTGAGAACTCCTGATCTACCTAAAGTCAGAGAGCACCCACAGAGCCAGTGTCTGTGAGATCTGCTGCAAACCCCAGAAGAAACTCCTGAAACAACGCGCTACCCTGCACATTTTCCCCCTATAATGCTTTGTTTTCTTTACTTCTAAATTGCACTAGAGACATAATGTGCATACAGTAAACTGCAAGTGCACCCAAGTAGCCACAGACAAAGATATAGAACATTTCCGTTATCCCAAAAAAGTTTCTTGTGCACCTCCACAATCACCACAGCTTACCACTCTCCACGCCAGCAATCTATTTCTGTCACTAGAGGTACATTTTGTCTGTTCCATAATGTAACACAAATGAGATTATATAAAAAGTGTTTTCCATAGTTTGTGAGATTCATCCAAGTTGTTACATGTATCAGCAGTTTGGTTATTTTTATTTCTGATTACGAATACACTGCCATTTATTTATCCACTCATGTGCTGATGGATATTTGGGTTGATTCCAGTTTTATCTGCAATGAATAGAGGAGCTATGAACATTTACATCCATGTCTTTTCATGGACACACATGTTTTCATTTTTCTTGGGTCAATGCCTAAGAGTGGAATTGCAGGAATATGTTCAACTTTATAAGAACTGCCAAACTATTTTCCAAAATAGTCGTACCATTTTATATTCACTCCAGCCACGTATTGGAGTTACTCTAGATTCTTACCAACACTTGTTACTGTCAGACTTTTTAGGTGGCATCAAATTGAGGTCTTAACTGCATTTCCCTGATAACTAATGAATGATGTGAAGCATATTTTCAGGTGCTTATGAGCCACTTCTATAGCTTCTTTAGTGAAGTGTTGTTCAAATACTTTTCTCATTTTTTAAATCGGGTTGTCTTGTGTTGTAAGAGGCTCTTTACATATTCTGCATATGAGTAAGTCATGTGTCAGACGCACACATGTATTGCAAACATTTTCTCCTAGACCATGGTTTGCCTTTTCATTTTCTTAGTAGTGCTTTTCAAAGAGTATAACTTTGTAATTTAGATGAGGAACAATTTATCAAACTTTTTTCATGGTTGGGATACTTTTTGTAACCTAAGAAATTCTGGCTTACTCTAACATATTCACAATGCTTTCTTAAGTTTTATATTTCCAGCTTTTATAGTTCCATTTTAAATAAATTTTGTCTGGTGTAAGATAAAAGTTGAGGGTTGCTTTTTTTTTCCCCATAAGGATACAAAATTGTTCCAGTATCATTAGTTGGAAAAAACATCCTTTCCCCTTCAGTCTACCTCTGGACTCTATATTCTGTTCTGCTGGTGTATACAGTTATATTTACAAGAATATCATACTATCTTAACTAGCTTTACAGTACGTCATAGAAGAAGTATAATCCTCTTTGATTTCAAAATTGTTTTTGCTCTTGTGTTCACTTGGTAGGGCTGCCATGACAAAGTACTGAAACCTAATGGCATAAACAATAGGAATTTATTGTTTCACAGTTCTGGAGGGTAGAAGTTCAAGATCAAGATATTGACACGGTTGGTTCTTTCTGAGGGCCATGAGGAGAATCTGTTCCAGGCTTCTCTTCTAGCTACTGGTGGTTTGCTGGCAATCTTTGACATTCCTTGGTTTGGAGATCTCTATTTTCATTTTCACATGGTGTTCGCATTCTCTATGTGGTCTGTATTCAAATTTCTCTTTTTTATAAGGACACTATAAAATGAATTCTGAATTAGGGACCCATCCTACTCCAGTATTATCTCATCTTAACTTAAGTAATTATATCAGCAATGACCACACTTCTAAAAGGGCCACATTCTAAAGTACTGGGGGCTAGAAATTCAACATTTGAATCTTGGTGTTGGGGTGGGGGGAGGAAGCAGGGGGAGGCGCTCAATTCAACCCATAACAGCTATTCTAGGTCTTCTGCATTTCCAAGCAAATTTTAAAACCAGTTTGGTAATTTTTACAAAAAAAAAGTATTCTGATATTCTGACTGGTATAGCATTCTCTCCATAAATCAAATTCCAGAGATCTGATTTCCTAACAATATTGGGCTGTCTCCTAAATCTTACCTCATTAATGTTTTATTTTTCACAGTATTGTTCTTATCCATATTTTGCTAAAATTTATTCCTAAATATTTTATGCTTTATGATGCTATTGTAGGTGGCACTTAAATTATTCCTTATTATTCTGCTACTTGTATATAATTAATTTTTGTTTATATATCCTGTGACCATTCAAAATTCACTTCTCATAGTAACCTTTTTGTAATTTCTTTAACACATATGATCATCTTATTTATGAATAAAGACAGTTTTACGTCTTCCTTTCAATCTGTATACTTCTTATTTTTCTTGGCTTAGTATGTTGCTTAGAACCTTCAGTACGTTGTTAACTGGAGTGGTGAGAGGAGACATTCTTGCCTTATTCCTGGTTAGGGATTAAGCAATCAGTCTTTCATCACAAAGTATGAAGTTAGCTGTTAAATTTTTTCATAGATGCCCTTTTCAAGGTAAGGAAGTTCCTTTATGCTCCTAGTTTACAAAAAACTTTATCATGATTGACTTTTGAATTTTGTGCCAAATGCTTTTCTCTATTGAGATAATCATATTGCTTCCTCCTTCTTATTCTGTTAAACTGAGAGAATTAAAGTGTTTGATTTTCTAACATTAAACCAAGAATGCATGGCTGAAATAAACTATCCTTGTTCAAGATGTATTACCATTTTACATATTACAGAATCCATGTTGCTAATACTTTGAAAAGAATGCTTATGTTTATGAGCATGAGGTATACTCGCTCTGCAGTTTCTTTTTTTAATCTTTTTCCCTTTTAGGGTCTTTGTCTGGATTTGGAACAGAGTAATGGTGGCTTCATAAAATAAGTTGAGAAGTGTTCCCTCTTCCTTTATTTTCTGAAAGAGAATGACTGGGTATTCTTTCTTTCTTAAATGCTTGGTAGAATTTTCTGTTGAAACTGTGTGTGTCTGGAGACTTTGCTGTGAAAACATTTTTTAAATAAAAATTCATTAAAAATATATAGGCTATGCAGATTTTCTATTCATTCTTGATTCAGTTTTCATTTTGTTTCTTACAAGAAAAGTGTTTATATCATCTAGCTTATAAGAAAAAAAACTGGCGTAAGTTGTTTACAATGTTCCCTTATTATTCTTTTAATGTCTGTAATATCTATAATGCCGCCTCCTCTTTCATTCCTGATATAGGTCATTTATATTTTCTCTCATTTTCTTGATCAGTAGACAGATATATCAGTGTTATCAATCTTTTCAAACACACATCCAGCTTTTGACTGCATTGAGTTCCCTACTCTGTTTTCTACTTCAATGATTTCCATCCTTTGTTACTTCTACTTACACTGGTTTAATTTACTCTTGGTTTTATTAGCTTCTTAAGTTGAAAATTAAAATCACTGATTTTAAATCTTTCTTGTTTTCTAATGTATTTGAAATTTCCTAAACACTATTTTATTTCCAGCTCACAAATTTAGATGCATTGTGTTTTCATTTTTATTCGGTTCAAAATATTTCCTCATTTCTATATGATTGTATTTTTAACATATGGGTAATATTTAGAAATGTGCTGTTTAATTTTCAAATATTTTGGGATTTTAAAGATACTTTATTGTTTTGGCTTCTAATTCTGTTGTCATCAAAGAATGTAGTCTATAGTTTCGACTCTTTTAAATTTATCAAGATTTATTTTATGGCCCAGCATATGATCTGTCTCGGTGAATGTTCCATGTGTACTGGAAAGAATGTATATACTGCTATTGATGCAGTGTTCTCAAAATTTAAACTGGTCGAAGCAGCTGATGATATTTAAGTTTTCTATATTCCTCCTGATAGTCTTTGAGCTTGTTTTAGACTTTACTAAGAGTATTGAAATCTCCAGTTATGACTGCAGATCTATTTTTCCTTTCAGTTGTCAGTTTTAGTTTCAATTATTTGAAGCTCTACTGCTAGCAATATATATTTAGACTATATCTTCTTCACCTCTAGGAATAGTCCTCAGGTCTATCTTGTCTAACATTAATATAGCCACTTCAGCTTTTTAAACAAGTATTTGCATGGTAAATCATTCTTTTACTTTTAGCCTATCTTCATCTTTATATTCAAAATGTGTTTCTTGTAGACATCATACAACTGAGTCTTGTCTTTTTAAAAAACCATTCTAATAGTCTTTCTTTTAATTGGATATTTAAGACATTTACACTTAATATATTTATCAATATGATAGGGTTTAAGTTTATTATTCTGCCATCTGTTTCCTATTTGTCTTAACTATTCTTTGTTCCCCTTTTCCAGATTTTTGTTGTTGTTGTTATTCAGACAGGGTCTTGCTATGTTGCCCAGGTTGGTCTTGAACTCCCGGCCTCAAGCAATCCTACAGTCTTGGCCTCCCAAAGTGTTGGGATTATAGGCATAAGCCACCCCTGGCCACCCGCCAGTCCCTTTTCCAGACTTTTTTGAGGCTGAGTATTTTTTAATGTTCCACTGTTTTCTTCAATACTGGCTTATTAACTATCTTTCTTTTTTTAAGGTGGTTGCTCTAGGGTTTAGAGTATGCATCTTTAACTTGTTAAAATCTATCTACAAATAACATTATACTAATCTGCATACAAAGTAATAATCTTACAACTGTATACCCCACTTAATCTTTAAGCAATTGCTCTCATATGTTTTCTTCTAAGCATATACTGTAAATCCCCAAATAAATTGCCACCATGATTGCTGTAAGGAGCCAACTACATTTTAAAGAAATTTTTTAAAATATATTTTTTACCCATATATTTATTTTTTCCAGTGTTTCTGATCCTCTGTATAGATTTATACAGATCAGGTTTCCAAGTGGTTCTCATTTTTTTCCACCTTGTAGAACTTCCATTAACAGTTATAGCATAGTTCTGTCAGTGACAAGTTCTCTGTTTTTGTTTGTCTAGAAATGTCTTTATTTTGCCTTCATTTTTGAAGGATATTTTTGGATACATAATTCTAAACTAATAGTTTTTAGTATTTTAAAAATGTAATTCCACAGATTCCTGTCTTGCATCATTTCTAAGGGGAAGCCTGCTATCATTCGTTGTTCTTTTAGACTGACAGGCAAAAGTCAGTGAACTAAAGGATAACAACACTATAGATTATTAATTTTTATAAACATTAATAAAATGGAAAATCCTGAAAAGACCAAGGAAGGAAAAAAGAGAGACATCTTTTAAAAAGAATAGCCTTAAAAAGGAGAAGTATAGACAATATAGATAAAATAATAAAATATTACAGGCCGGGCTCAGTGGCTCAGCCTGTAATCCCACGCTTTGGGAGGCCGAGGTGAGTGAATTGCCTGAGCCTGCGGGTTTGAGACCCACCTGGGCAACTTGGTGAGACCTCATCTCTACAATAAATCAGAAACTAGCCGGACCTGGTAGCGCACGCCTGTAGTTCTGGCTACTCGGAAGGCTGAGGTGGAAGGATCACCAGAGCCCAGCAGGTCGAGGCTGCGGTGGCTGGGAGCAGCCACTGCACTCCAGTCTGGGCGACTGAGTGAGACTCCAACTCAAAAAATAAAATAAATAAAATAAAATATTATGAACAATTTTATGAAGAAAATGTGAACATCTAGATGAAAAAGACATTTCTGAAAAAAGTAGAAAATTCCAAAACTGGCAAAAGAAATAAAAAGCTTGAGTGGGCCTTTGTCCTGAGAGAAAGCAGGATTTGGGTGTAGTGAGGCCTCCTCAGCAGTAGGCAAAACAGCTCCATTGTGGAGATGTATGGTTGGTGACCTTCTCTCCAGATGCTGCAGTGCCTGTATCCTTGGCAAAGGCTGTGCTGAGCCATGCAGGTGGAATAGACTGATCCCTTCTGAAGCAATATCTACCTACAATAAAGTTGCGGTCTCTAGAATTCCAGTCATTTTTTGCAGGATTGAAGAGCCTGACAAAATTATTTGTCTAAGAGAATCATGACTTAAGAAAGGCAGAAGGAGCAGTGAGGGATTTACCAAACAGAGTAAGGCCTCAAGATGGGAATTCTGCTACTACTGGTACCTCTGCTTAAATGCAGATGTTTCAGTCAGTCGGTATTCGGATGACAAAGTGTGGAACAATTACTGTAATGCTTCATGAGGAAAATTTTGGAATTACTACACTTTAGATTGATGTAGCCGCTGATAGAAGACATGCTGAAGTAGAATTCACAACTGAATGGGAGAAAAAAGCTTAACACAGAGCTCTCACTATAAATTCCTTTTTAAGTTTTGATGGTACCTTGTTTAAATACTTCAATGATTATGAAGATTTTAAAAAATGAAGAAAGTTAGATTTGTTGGACATGAACAGAGAGTACAAGAAGACTACTTTTGAACTTTAAGATATTTCAGGTTTTATGGAAGAACTATGGACAAAGCTGAGCCATGCAATGGAAGAGACTGTGCCTTTTGAAGCAGTATCTATCTGCAACTTCATTGTAGTGATGACCTGTAGCAGTCCCCAGTAGTCAACTGGTGACCATGATCCTGAGATTTTGAAAGCAACTGCAGAAAATGCAAAGTCTTGGCTAGGATATCAGGAGAAAGGATTTGGGTGAAACTAAAAAAAGTTCTTGTTGGTAAATATGCAAATCATCTGACTCACTTTATCTATGATCTTGATGTGGCTCCTTATATAGGTTTAACTGCTAATGCAAGTTTAGAAGAATTTAACAAGGTCAATAAAAATGCCAAAGGTTTTCCACCAAAGCCAATGACTCCTTCGGCCTCATTATTCAAAGTACAAGATGATGTCAGAAAATTGGATTGGAGGTTGATGATTTCACAAGAAGAGAAAAACTTTGGCTTAAAGATTTTAAAATAGGAAAAGTTTAAATAAGGCAATAGATAGTTCGATAGTTCAGAATCACTGAAACTCTTTCAAGACTTTCTTATGGACTCTAGGGTATGTGGCGCAACTACTCATGTATGTGAACTACTGAAGAACCAAGCAGAGTACTGTCCCTAAAGGAAAGGCGGCAGTGGTCTGCTTCTCCATCTCCTGTAAGCGGCCACAACACCAGAAAAAGTTGGTACTTCTCGAGGGAAAGAAGCAGGGGCTCTATTACAGTCGCAAGAAATAAACTTCTAAGTTACATAAAGAAGATCTAAAACTGACGAGAGCTAGCTACTAAAAAGCGGAAACTTTTTGATAAGACTCGTTTTTTTCCTTCTCTCTTTCTTAGTGAAAATTAAGAAACTACAACAGTATAAAAGCCAGCTTTAGAGGCCTTCTTTAGGGTAAAGGTCTTACTTTGCTCTAAAACCAGGAAAGACAGACCAGTGCAAGGAAATTATGGTTCTTTTAAAATTATGAACATAGACACCTTTCTCCCCAAACCCTAGGAATAATACTAGAGTGATTAAATGAAACATGCTTAAAAAATACATTATGATCAGGCAGCAAAATAGATTGTGAATGCAAGAACAGATTAATGTGAATCAGAAAATCTGCAATGAAATTATCCTTATTAATGTGCTCATGATGATCTCAGTCATCACAGAAACATCACCTGATTATGTTTAGTCCCTATTTATGATTTTTAAAAAATTCTCAGAAAACTGGAGAACTTTTTTAACTTGAAAAAGGCTATGTGTCAGAAATCTATAGTATATATCACATAGAAAGTTTAGATAGATGCCAAGACCAGAAAAAACAAAAGGGTACCAGCTCCTGCCACTGATGTCGAAAATAAATTCAATAACATACTGTAATTTTAAAAGGTCTTTCTTTGAAGCATTCTGTCTCTAGAAATCAAAGATGCTCAGAAAATCAAAGAGGAACTAGAATGATGTGAAAAGTATTTTAGTCTTACTATCAGAATGGAAACAATGAAAGAATAAAAAGAAACTAAAGCACTATGACAGATTTAGCTGAAATAAGATTGATTTTTTTTTAAAGATGCAAAAGGTAAAATCTTCAGGGATAGACTACCTAGATAAAAAACGAGAAATAAGACCTAAAAGGTCAGGAAAAAAAGTCATAAAGGAAAATGACATGCACAGAGTTCCAATCACTCTTAAAGTAAATTTTAGAAAAGGGTAGATGCTTCAGAAGAGATCAGAACAGAAACTGTAACTGGGCTCCTTACAAGACCCAGGAGGGAAGAGAGGCATGGTCTTGACTCACTGGAATTACTCATAACAGGATCCAAGAAATTAGAGCAGAGATTGCTCCCAAATGTCACAGTCTACCAGTCGTCAGAGACTAACTGAAATCTGACTTTCTGCTATGGTCTGCTATTTGGCAACGAATACTAAGTGCTGGTTTCTGGGGATATACTTTTGCTTGGGGTAACTATTAGAAGACTGGGAACTGGCTTGTTTTCTAACTTTGGTGGTGGTATGGGGGCAGTGTTTTGATAATTCTGTGTCCTGTTAACTTTTTTAATTTTAAGAAGTGAGGCATATCTGAGGTTTGGTATTGAGTGTTCCTGAAGGAACCACACAAATTCCAGCAAGTAATAGTCCAAGCTGCAGCTGTTAGAAGAATCCTGACCTTATGCAGGCATTAAGAGCCCCTCTATCTAGGACTGTGCAGAACAAGAAATCAGGGAGAATACATTTTGAACTTCAATTTATTCGAACATACACAGGCAAGAGAATTTAACTTTAATACCTTTGGACTTTAATTTAAAATGAAATGTAATCTTTGGATTTTCATACCTCCCTGGGAATTTGATAATGAGATAGATTTAATATTCAAATAAGGAGTGTCTCTTATGGGCATTTTATTATTACAATAAATTTAGGCCTTTCACTGGAGTATCTTAATATGGAATGAATTTTCTGCCTTGCGGTCAAAATGATTTTGAAGTTAATTAGATTCATGTGTTGTTCTGACCCAATTAAGAGTCTTCTGGGGGTAAGATCTCCTCTCCCAACCAATGGTGCAAGGAGTGTGGTCAGCAAAGCAAACTCATAAAAAAAGGTGGGAAGAGGATGGTCCTGACAAACCAAGTTTCTCTCCAAAGGAGGACATACTTCCACATACTAGACGACCAAAGGTAAAGCCCAATACATCTGCAGACCACTACCACCAAGCATGCCAGAGGGTTAGAGGTCTTTTATGTTGTAGAAAGAGCTGAACTAACATAGTACCCTTTGATTTCTCCAGGCCCTTCACTGGTTCTTTCTAGGGCAGTGACAAGCAGATCTCTCAGAGTCTGGTTGTGTGACGTCCATGGTATATAGAACAGTTATTTGTTTGCTTGCCTAACTCGTCATTAAACTCGGAGGCTTTCAATTACAAGAATCATATTTCATTCATTCTTGCATCTCTTACTTTGCCCTCAGATGCTCAAAAAATGATTTTCTGAAAAAAAAATGCATGCATGTGATAGTAGGGAAACATCTCTTGTGAGTGATCCTACCCATACATTCACCCTACCTTCCATCCACACAGGTTCCAACTAGCAGTTACATAATGAAAGAAGCTTAGTGGCATGGGGGGGGGATGGCGGGGTTGTAAGAAAATAACTAAAAATACAGGTATAGATTATAGTAATTCCTATGAAAGAAATAAATAGGATGATCTACTAGAGACTGAGAGAATGGCCAAGGAAGGTTCATTTTAGAAGGGTGGTCAGGTGAGACTTTTCTATAAAATGGTGACATTGAAATGGAGACCTGAACCATGAGAATGATCTCGTCATGAAAATGGGTCAGATACTCCAAGACCTCAGGGAAAGACCATTTAAGATAGAGGGAATAAGAAGTAAAAGACTCTGAGGTAAAAGGAATTGAGCATATTTGAGTTACAGAAAGGATTCCAGCATGACTGCATGCAGGGAGCCATGGGGAAATGGAAGAAGATAAGGTTAGAAGGAGGAAAGAAGCCCAGTTTCATGGAGCAGTGTTTTCTGGACTGGCAGTATGAGCATCACTAGAAACTTGCTCTTTTGATGAGAAAATTCTTGGGACTCCATTCCAGTCCTACAGAATACGAAACTCAGGGGTTAGGACCTAGCAGATAGTGTTTTAACAAGCTTTTCAGGTTGGGTGCGGTGGCTCACACCTGTAATCCCAACACTTTGAGAGGTCAAGACCGGTGGATCACTTGAGCCCCGGAGTTTGAGAACAGCCTGGGCAACATAGTAAGACCTCTTCTCTACAAAAAAATGTTAAACATTAGCCTGGTGTGGTGGTACATGCCTGTAGTCCCAGCTACTTGGGACGTTAAAGTAAGAAAATCACTGAGCCCAGGAGTTCGAGGCTGCAATGAACTAAGATCAGGCCACTGCACTCCAGCCTGGGTGACAAAGTGAAGCCTATCTCTAAGTAAGTAAATAAATACCATTCAGATAATTATGATGTATGCTAAATTTTAAGAAGCAATGATACAGAGCAGTGGTTTTCAATTCTTACTGTGAATCTAAATCTCCTAGGGAGTTTTTAAAACTATCCATGTCTTGGGCCCACATCACACCAACTTCATGTGCATTTTGGGAGTGATGATCCCGGTGCATATATACATATTATATATACGTATTAAAAGTTCCCTAGGTGATTCAGATATACAGTAGGGTAGAATATAAAGTCCTGGAGAGCAGAAAAATAATTTAGATTTTTTTTTTGAGTTGGAGTCTCACTCTGTCGCCCAGACTGGAGTGCAGTGGCTGCTCCCAGCCACTGCAGTTTCGACCTGCTAGGTTCCGGCGATCCTTCCGCCTCAGCATTCCAAGTAGCTGGAACTACAGGTGTGCGATACCACACCCGGCTAATTTTTGATTTATTGTAGAGGTGAGGTCTCGCCAAGGTTGCCCAGGCGGGTCTCAAACCTGCAGGCTCAGGCAATCCACTCACCTCAACCTCCCAAAGCGCTGGGATTACAGGCTGAGCCAATGAGCCCAGTCTAGATTTTTTTTTCTAAGTGTAAAATGAGCCACTGACAATTTTATGCAGGTGCATGAAAAATCCAATTTGGATTTTTAAAAAGATGACCCTGGTTGCTCTATTTAAAAAAAAAAAAAAAGGCAAGTGGAAAGGAGCAAGAGTGGCACCAAGAAGGCCTGGGCCTGTGAGGAAGTTGCTGCGGATGCTGAGTGAAAGGTGATGTGGGCCCTGACGCTGTGGTGGCAGTGGGGACAGAATGGTGCAGGCTGGTGTGAGATATACGGTACAGACAGATCAGACAGAAATCGTTCTCTAAGATAGTGGGTCATAAGAGAAAGAGACAAATGGAAGATTCTAAGAGTTTGGTTGAACCAGATAGGTGGTGGGATCATTTACTGAGATGGGGTAAAAAAGATCACAGTTTGGGCATATTAGGTGGGAGGCACCTGTCGATACCTATGTGAACACTGGCAGTGGTGTATTTTCCATATCTCATATATGTAGAATGTAAGCAGTTTTGTACCCTAGTGTGGAGCTCCATGGCCAGATAACTGCAATTGCACAGTGACAAGATTTTCTGTAAAAACTACACTGAACATCAGATTATGTTCTCACTGATCATTTTTCAGGGTAACTTCTTTTAGAATCTTAGTTCCAAACTGGGCTATGAAACATGCAAATTTCTTACTGTGTCCTGTTAAAATTATATAGGAATGACAGATACACATATACATATACTACACTAAATGTAATTAAAATCATTTTAATTCCAACAGACTATTCTGGACTATGCCAGGACATGGGAAGAACAAAGAAAACATCAATGAGAAATTTAATTCCCACACAGTAAGTATACTGAGTGACCAAAGTAAAAAGAAGGAAATACCAGTACTGGGAACTGAAGGCTGGGAGGCAGGAGGGAAATAGCCAGGGAGCTCACTATATCCTAAGCCTCCCTGTCTCCCTAATGCCCTGAGGGCAAAGGGGTCAGGCAGCAGGGGGAGAACCAGAAAAAGGACTGAATTCCAGTTTTGGAGTCAATGAGAATCACAGTCCATTTCAGTTAGAAGACTGTCATCCTAAAATTTCACTGCAGCCTCGTTGACACTCTAGGGTCTGGCCCTTCCTTCAGGGGTTAAGCCACAACCCTGAGATGGGAACAGATCCTATTCATGAACATTCTCAGCATTTTCCAACACATACATATTATATACTTATAGTTATTTTTTAATGACGATCACCTCTCTCTATATAGTATTTTAGATATTTTCATATTAAAAATTCTTTGAAAATGTGATCTTTAGTGGTGTATACTACTCCATTACTATGATCTACCATAATTTACTGAATATCTGCATCATTACTAGTTTTTCACCAACAATGTAATGAACATCTATACATACAATTTTTTATATCATTGATTATTTCCTTTAGAAAAATTCTCAAAAGAAGAATTACTGGATTAAAAAAATCCTTAAATCTCTTTGAGATACACTGTTAAACTGTCCCTCGAGAAGATTTTCCCAGTTTTTGCCACTCCTACCTCACTTTATCCTCATAGACAGTATAGGCTTTTTAAAAAGTACTTTGATAGGAAAAAATGTTATTTGGGGTTCTTTGTCTTGTTATTACTACTGTTAGAAAGCTGAGCATTTTTCTAGTTGCCTAAGTTTTATATTAAGATTTTAGCAGATAAAGGCATTTAATAGCAAAAGTTTTGCTGACCAGTAAAATGTGCCACATTGTCACATTCAGAGTGGGTACTGAAACCTTAGGAGGGAAGAATGAACAGTCCTTCCAGTAGGCAACCAACGTGCAGGCAGAATTCATGGTCAACGGAGGGATAAGCTGGCACCTAGCTCCTTCCACAAAGACTATGACACCACAGAACACTGCAATGGCCCCGAGAAACACAGCAAGGGCCAAAAATGGGTCAAATTAATCAAAAACTATATCCCATAGGATAACCCTGCCCCGTAACACTTTAAAAAAGAAAAGAATTCAGAGAGGAGGATGAGATTGTAATTCCCCTGGAAAACCCAAAAGGGTAAAGTAGTAGTGTTCTGAAAGTTTTTGTGGTCAAAGCACTTTTTAAGAATAGTAGTAGCTCAGGTTCTTAAAATACCCAAAAGTACAAAGAAAAATTTTATTATTTTCTAAGTTCAATTAACAAATTCCAGAAGATCATCAACTAACTTTTCTTTAACTAATATCTGCATCTGAACATAGTATAATTTTCTCATGAATTCTTCACCCAGAAGTTAAAATCTTTGTTTAAATAATGAATAACAGCTGGTTTTTAAAAAGCTAACTATATTTCTGATTACAATAGAAAATGTTAAATCACTGCATAGCTATAAAATTTGTCTGCTTTGTCCAATTACAAAACCACAGAAACCTTCAGGCTAGATGTCAGAAAGGTATTTTCAACTGACTTGGAATGCAAAACATCTTCCCGTGTTTGGTCTGGGAGAATGCGGTTCAGAGACTGCCAAGCATACCCCTCCTGCAGGATGGTGCACACCCTTTGCACAGCAACGTCTCCGACTCCCAGAGTCTCAGCTTCCTCAGACTTCTATGGAATAAGGGGCAATGGCAAGAAAGCAGGTGCAGGACTGGCACTGCCACCTGCTCAGTGATGTGAACTGGGATGAGTCACCTTGGCCACACATGAAAAACAGGTCAAAAAATTCTATCGCAAACAGAGGGTGTCATTTTAGTAAATGGTAAAAAAACAGAAAATCTTACACAATACCTGGCTTCTAGAAAGTGCTCAATAAAATGGGAAATATTAATATAATCTTTTTTATTTATTCTTCTACTTAGGGTATTTTTGTTGCATTCTTTCTAAAGAGTTTGAAACTAGTTGAATCATTTAAAAAAATATTAGCATAGTGTTAGTTTTCCATTACTGTCATTTCTTTAAGACAGTTTTATTCAGCAAAATGTCAAAAGCTGATCGGTGAAGTGTTTAAAGAGCTAGATGAAAGATCTCCATTTTTAAGCAGAAGCAGGAGAAAATATAAATCAAGAGGTGAACTTATCGTTCATGTTCTTGAGTGCACATCACTTAAAACTCCACTCTATTTAGTAGCCTCCTTAAAGTACCACAAGATATGACTTGAGAAAGCAACATCAGAAAGAGATCGGTAAACTGTGGCAGTGGCAGTGGCAGAGAAACAAAGCAGCTCAGAAAAGTTGTTTTGGCACATCTGTGCTAACATGCACAGCCTACATTTAGAACAAAAATAACCCATACAGCAAGTTTTTAAAAAAATGCATTCCACCTCTGCTACTTGGAGTGCAATTCCTACCCATAATGCATCATCCACAATGTTACACTTCAGTGCCTGAACAAACAGAATTCTGTCCTGAACACATTTGGTCTTTAATTTTTAACCCATGGACAGAATCTTAACTGCTCATTGTATTATGATGAGCTCCTTGCAATTAATAAATAAAGCCTTGGACACTATTGGTCAACTTGCTTAAAAATTTAAAAATAAGAAGACTTGCTGGGAGCTCAAGTCTCTAGCCCGTGTTGGGAATCTGCCACACATCAGCCCTTGGAATGATTACCTGGAATGTGTAAGAACAGCCATGTCGTCCGTTTGGGCCCTGCTCTAAGTCATGAATCCTCCGGGCACGGGGAGGGATGAAGCTGCAGGTGAGCCTAGGGGAAACTAATCTTCTGTCCTTTCTCCTCTGTCTGCCATCTGCACATCCTGACAGCCTGGCATAGACCTCTGAGAAGAGACAGTGGAAACCCCACTGTTACCTGAGGTCGACTGTAAAGTGAGATATTTGGAGTGCAGATTATAATAAGGGAACTAGGTCTATTAATCAAGAAGGTGCAATTCAGAAACTCTGTTAGCTCTGCTTGAAAATGGGAAGTAGGACAGGGAAAGGCAACATATATCAAGTATCTTCTTATATGACAAATATCTTACGTGCAAATATTTGGTATTTATAATGGTTTTGCAAGGTAGGAATTAGTGTTCCTATTTGACAGATAAAGAAAATAAGATTTGTAGGGGTTAGCTTGTTCACAGTCATAGTGCTTAGTGAGTGGCAAAGCCCAGGTCTGTTTAACTCAAAAATTTATGCATTAAAAAAAAAAAATCAAACCACACAAATCCATTTCCGGCCTTCAGAAAAGAGATGGTGGCTGAAATAATATTAAATGTGTCAGCAAATTTCAAAGTGTACAGTTGAGACTGCTCAGAATTAAGAAGGGGAGAAGAAGGACCAATGAGACATACCTAGCCTGATGTGGGGCAGGCACTGGACTGGGAATCAGTCACGGACATTGGGATTAGTGGGTTGCCAGCCTCAGCAGACCCTGGAAGAGACCTCTAGTGTCAGACTCTTACCAGCCCTGACCAGCAGGAAAGAAGTCTGGTCATTTCTTCAGGGCCTCAGGAATCTCACCATCAGTATGGCAAAAATGACAGCAGCATTTTCAGGTTCTTTCTCTAAGACATATTTCTCTGCATGCTAACACCTGGAAACTAGATGCTCTTTTAATCTACTATTATCTATTCATTTGACAAACATTTAGAAGATATCTACCTTGTAACAGATCTTGTATTGGAGACTAAAGGGTAAACCAGACATATGTATTACTTTTATCAAAGTCAGGATGAGGGTGGGTAAGGCAGGGTGAAGGCCCTACAGTCAAGCAAAAAACACCATTTACAGTCAGCACTGGAGGAAAACATGAAGTGCCACGGGAATAGAGAAGAGGAACACCTAACCCAACCAGGGCAGGCCCAACCATGGAGGCCTTGAAGGGCAAGTTCAAAAGTTTCAACTCTGTTCTGAAAGCAAATGAAGATTTAACACAGACTTGTATTTCAGAAAAGAACATACAGTAGTCTCTGCTTATTCGAGGTTTTGCTTTGTACATTCTCCATTACCCATGATCCAAAAATATTACATGGAAAATTGCAGAAATAAACAATTCCTAAGTTTCAAACTGTGCACCATTCTGAGCAGCAGGATGAAATTGCTCACCATCCTACCCAAGACTTGAATCCTCCCTTTGTCCAGCATATCCACGCTATCTATGCTTCCCACCCATTCTGTCGTGATATCATAGTGCTTGTGTTCAAGGAATCCTTATTTTACTTAATAGTAGCCGCAAAGCCTATGAGTAGTGATGTGGGAATTTGAACATACCAAAGAGAAGCCATGAAAAGGTCAAAGTTCTCGGCTTAAAAATAAAAAAATCAGCTGAATGTGGGGGCTAACACCTGTAATACCAGCACTTTGGGAGGCTAAGGCAAGAGGATCTCTTGAAGTCAGGAGTTCAAGACCAGCCTGGGTAGCATAGTGAGACTCTGCCTCTACAAATAAAATTTAATAAAAATTTAAAAACTAAAAGAATGAAATCATATGCTGAGGGTACTAAGATTTATAGTATGAACTAATCTTCCATCTGTGAAATTGTGAGTATATAGTTATAATTGTTCTATTATTAGTTACTGTTGTTAATCTCTTACTATACCTAATTTATCAATTAAGCTGTATCACAGGTATGAAAGCATAGTGAGACGCATACTGTACATAGGATTTGGTACTGCCCTCAATTTCAGCATCTTATAAGGGTCTTGGAACACATTGCCCATGGATAAGGGAGGATTACTGTATACAGTTTACTTTAAAATTTATTAAGTGCACAAATCTTAAAAGTAAGTTCATACAAATGTTATATATGTATGCCTGTGTGTAACTACCACCCTATCACAATCGAGAACATCACCACCCAGAGGCTTCCTTATGTCCCCTCCCAGTTTATAACCCCTCACAGTAACTAGTATTCTAACCTCTGTCACCTTAGATTACTTTTTCCACTCCTGGGATTTTGGATAAAGTGAATCATACAGTAGGTACTCTCTTATGCCTGGTTGTTACACATCACAGGAATTCACTTTGTCATTGCTGTGTATTATTCCATTGTATGAATAAACCATAATATACTTATCTATTCCATTAGTGATAAACATTTGGGTTGTTTCCAATTTTTGGATATTATGAATAAGGCTGCTATGATCATTCACATATATGACTTCTGGTGAACATAAGTACTCATTTCTACAGGATATATAACTATGTAATTGCTGGCTTAGCAAAACAATATGTTTTAGCAAAAATACTATCATTTTTATATGTTTATTGAAAATGCTGGTTGATGTAACCTGGACTAAGATAAGGCCAACAGGTCTTAGTCATTAAAAATAAAAGACTCATAAAAGAGCCTTCCTTGTTTTAATAGGCTAGATGAGTTAATGGGATCATGGAAATTTCCAGAGAATTGAGTCATCTACTATTAAGCTATACCACAATTCAGTCTTGATCCTCATGAATCTATAGGTTTCTATTTTTTGCCAATTTGGGGGGAATTACTCCTTTGAAAACTTTTCAGCCCATTTCCTTTCTCTCTTCCTGGGACTCTGAAGACAGATCTTTTATTAGAGTCCCACAAGTCCCTGAGGCTTGGTTAATTGGGCTTACAGTCTACTTCATTTCTATTATTCAGAATGAATACTGTTTATATTATTCTAAAGTTCACCGATATTTTTCCTCTGTCCTCTCCATTCTGCCCACTCATTGAGTTTTGTATTTTTATTTCAGGTTACTGCATTTTTTTAGTCCTAAAATTTCCATTTGGCTTTTCTTTATATCTTCTATTTCTTTGTTGAGATTTCTTCATTTGTTTCAAGCATGATAACTGCTCACTGAAGTATTTTTATGATGGCTGCTTTGAAATCCTCAGTGTAGGCACATGTTGATTGCCTTTTCTTGCTTAAGTTGAGATTTTCCTGGTTCTTGGTATAACACATGATTTTTAATTGTACTCTAAACATTTTGGGTGAATGGTGTAAGACTCTGGATCTTAAATAAAGCCTCCTGTTTCAGCAAGCCTCCTCCATCACTATGACAGTGAAGGCATTAGCAGCTCACTACTGCCAGGCAGAGGTGACACCCAGGGTGGAGGGTGGTTGGGGTGACTCACTGCTGGGCAGAGGTAGGATTTCAAGTTCTGCACACTGCCACTGACAGGGGTCAGAGAGGTACCTCCTTAATATCTAGTGGGGATAAAAGCTGATTCCCCATTCTGTCTTTCCAGACACCACTCAGCAGGGGTGAGGAATATAACCAGACAAAGGTTTAAGTCTAGGCTACCCACTCGGCCTTTGTTGATGAGCTGGGGCTACATTTTTTCCATGATGTTTGGCTGAAACAGGATGGTTATGGCTAAATCTTTTCTGTCTTAGTAAGTTTCCCCTGTCTTTGTCCTTTGGGGAGAAAAACCAAGTTTTCCTTAGGGACTTTTTGGTCTGCACCCATCAGTGTCTCTGGGTTGACAGCTTCTCCAACATCCAGTCTGAGGAAACCCAGAGAACTCACTACTGTGTCATTCCTGAATCCCAAGGCTCCTTGCCAGTATGCCACCTTCTCTCTACCTGTCAGTGTTTCTATGACTGTTTCATATGATAAGCAGTGTTTGGGGCTGTATTTAGCAGGAGGGACGTGGAGAAGTGCATCTACACCTTGATTCAGAACCAGAAGTCTAGTTCCCAACATACTGTTTTTAAGGTGTCAAATGACTCCACTAGGAGACAAAGAAGAAAGTGATCCAGGTTTAGAGTTCAGAAGAAAGATCAGGATATATTTGTGCAAATAAAAATAATAGCAGTTGATATTTACTAAGCATATGCCTAGCACTATTCATGTTACATGAATTATTTGACCTAATGCTCCCTTATGAGCCTCTGAGGCAAGACTTCCTATTATCTTGTTCTATTGAGTGGGAAACAGGTTCACACAGGATTACACTTGCTCCACAGCAGTGGCAAGGTTTGGACCTAGGAAGGCCTGATTCTAGAACCAGAGCTCCTAACCAGACCCACTACAAAAACGCCTTTCACCATGAGCCACACTCTGAAATGGGCAACAAAGGGGCTTTCAGTCATACTCTGCTCAGTCTTCAAAATATATGAGACAATCACGGCTTAAAATTATATAGTCTGCCTTTTTATATAAGCCTTATGATTTGGAATTGCAAGAATTTGGAAAACTGTAGATATTAAAAGTCGTAGATAATATTAACCTTAAATGTTTAAAGGCAATGACTCCTGACTGGTAAAATTACTGGAGTAAAATTTTCCATTTTGCTTATTTATCAACTAGTGATTTTTCAAAAATATATTACTAATTCTTAAATAACTTAAAAATGAAAGTTCCAGAAGAATGCCATGTTTTCAAAAAAAGTACAAATGATTTTTACTTTGTACTTTGAAGAATTATGTATGAATTCTATTTAATTTCTGCTGGATCACAAACTATAGATTTTAAGTCTAAGTCTTCTTATCTGTAACCATGCAAGGCAATCTACAATCAGTCATTTCACAGCATCTGTGCTCTGAGATCCAAACTCTCCCTACAATGTTAAGTGCCAAAGGAGAGCTTTCAAGGAAAAAGGATACTGCATAAACACCACAGAAAAATGACAGAGATGCCTACTAAGGCCTGAAATCACTACCTGTGGCTGTGCATTACAAGACGGCCACTTACCCCAACAGCAGACCTAGTTTTGCTCCTAGCTGCAAAGCTTTCGCTCTTTAAAAGAACAACAACAACAAAATCCAACACAATCCTCTTCCTCCCAGTCCATCTTTAGTCTTCTGAATTATATTCTGGCATCTTAGAATGTCAGAAGCAGCCGGGCTCAGTGGCTCAGCTTGTAATCCTGCGCCTTGGGAGGCTGAGGTGAGTGGATTGCCTGAGCCCGCAGGTTCGAGACCTGCCTGGGCAACTTGGTGAGACCTCATCTCTACAATAAATCAAAAACCTAGCCGGGAGTGGTAGCACATGCCTGTAATTCCAGCTACTTGGAAGGCTGAGGCGGAAGGATAGCCGGAGCCCCAGCAGGTCGAGGCTGCAGTGGCCAGAAGCGGCCACTGCACTCCAGTCTGGGCGACAGAGTGAGACTCTAACTCAAAAAAAAAAGAATGGCGGGAAGCGTATGTGCCTTAGGTGATTATGGGTCCAATGACAGCATATTCCCTCTTACAGATGACGACCATGAAGGGAAATTACCCTGATTAAAAAGTTGAAGAAACTGGTAATTTCTCAAGACAAATGGGGCTCTGTTATTCCAAAATGATGTATTCTGTACTTAGAAACATGAAGAACTATGTAAAGGAAGAAGTGGCCGTTTCTTGCAGGAGAGAAAAACAATGCAGGGTTTCCTACTTTACAGAATCTGGTCACAAACAAAATTCATAAATCACATAATTAGAGATAAAAAGGACTTGGAAAAACTTGATCCAATCTCCTTATTTTATGAATGAGGAAATTAGCAATATGATTTTCCCCAAGTCAAATAATCAGAAATTTCTAGACCCTCTGCTACTATGTGTGAATTCCACTCACCAAGGTTCTCCCCTCCCAGAGATGCCTGAGTACCGAGGTGTGAAATACTCAGATCCTAGGACCTTTCTGTACAAATATCAAATTAATTAGATTGTCAACATTTAAATACACAAAGAAACTAGCATTAATTTCATAACTGCAAATTAATCTTCATTCTTAAAACATAATTACTACTTCATAGAATAATAACCTAAGCTGATCCTTACACTCCTAGGCACTTTGTCTCCCTCTTCATCCATGGATTTGAAGAACCTCAGAAGTCCAAGGGTCTTAGAATCTATCCTGGTATCTTATGAGATTGTTAAAATATGGAATGAGCATAAAATTCTAGAAGTTAACTCCATGTTCCATTAATAAGTATTAAGAAATTGGAGGCACCAAACTTTTAACTTTTCCCACACTCATCTTCTCCATCTGAACTGTCCTCTGTACCAAGAACAATCTATCAACCTCACATTGCTCTTACCTGGGAACACAGTGACACTATTTTATTCACTTAGTGGAGAATCACAATTTCATCCAAGCTCTTCTCTCATTTTACAGGCAAATTGTACCAGGTATACTCCTTATTACTTCTAGTCATTCGTTTTTTCAATAAAGACCTTAGGAATAGTAAACATGGAATTATAAATATTCCAATCCTGACCTGAGGTTCTACCTTGTTTTACACATTAACTAACAATCCTACACTTAACATAATAATAATAGCTAGCATCACTGAGCATGTAGTCTACATATGGCTGTCCATGCCAAGAAATGTTCTAAATATGCTCTTATAGGTAGTATTAATTGATCTAATCTTCCCTATGAGGTATGAACACTTATTATCCTCCTAGAATGTAAGTTTCACTGGAATACAAGCTCCTCGAGGGCCAATATTTGTGTTTGATTTGTTCACTGCTGTATTCCCTGAGCCTAGGACAGTGCCTGGCACATAGTAAGAACATAGTATGTATTCACTGAATAAATGACATTTATAGAGGAAAAATTAAGGTACAAAGAGGATACAAAACATGATTAATGTCATACAGCTATTGCATAACCAAGCTGGGATTCAAACTTCTGGTTTTTTGATTGCATTATAAGTCAGGGGCCAGCAAATTTATTTTCTGTAAAGGGCTAGAAAACAAATTGTTAAGACTTTGTAAACCATATGGTATGAAAACAGCAGTCACAGCCAACGCTAAAGAAATGGACATAGCTGTGTACCAATAAACCTTAATTTATAACAACAGGTCCACAGGCCATAGTCTGTCAGTTCCTGCATTAAATCCTCATAATAATCAAACTCTTGGTTTCTATGAAAGGGAGACTTACAGATCTCTGAAATCAGAATTTTCTTTTGCATTTTTATGCTATATGGAAGAATCTTAATTATCATTTGTATCATGCAATCAGAACCATGATTCCAGCAGGTTGCTAGAGCTTAAGTGCATAGGCAGGTATGGAGGGGTGTGTACAAGTGTACAGACATAAGTAATGCAAAATCTGTTTTCACAAGAAAATTTGACCTTACATTAAGCACCATGATCTGGAAACAATGCAAAGACTCCATCTGGAAGACGACCAGGGCCCAGGATTGGTCATTTCTGTTCTCATAAGGAAAACAGCCTAACCAAAACTAAACACTAACCTAGTTAAACGTGAGGCTGAACATAGCTGAATGCATTAATCATCAGACAGGACAATAAAGAAAACTATGCAAGCTCTCTCCCAACTGTTTACCACTTGTATTTTTCTTGGAACAGAAATGCATTTTATATATTATATGAACCTGTAAAAAGCACATACCTGGTAAAATATTTAAACACAAACTCTGTATTAAGAGCATTAAAACATGAAATATTCCATCATCATAAAAGAATTCTGGTTCACAAATGTTTAAACACCCACCTGACTCCAGCTATGGTAACAACTACATAACAAAAACTAAACATCACTTTATGCTAACTGGATAATCTTAATAATTACAGGCCATTCAGTATATAACAAAGTATGACAAATCTCTCCTTAAGGTTGACCCAGCTCAGTAAATAAGGTATCACTTAGGCATAACATGGTAAGGTCTGAACGGAAAAACCCAAGTCAATTATTTTTCAAAATATAAAAGTAGCTTTTTGGTTTATTTAAAATTACTGCTCACACATATATAAAATCATTCAAGTTCAATGTGGTTCATTATTCAAATGATATAAATATCATCTGACTCAAAAAGTTCAACTCAATACACTTACTGAGAAATTATGTGCAAAAATAATGTGTAGAAATAAAAAGCTGAGAAAGGCATAGTTCCTGCCATCAAGAAACTTTTAAGAACTCACATTTGTCTCAGAATCACTGGCAAAAACCTAATTTAATTTTAGAAAATAAATCCTAGAAATAAAACAAAACATCCTAATAGCAGCAGCAGTTAGTACTTTGGGGTGGTGGTCACATACCAAACATCATCTGATATACTTTTCATATATTATCTTTAATGTTCACAGCAATCCTGCAAGATATAATGCATGTGCTATTTTTCTCTATTTCCTCTTGAAAAAACTAGAGCTCAAATACTCTTGCCCCAGATCACACAGTTAGTGAGCACCTGAGTTATGCAGGATTTAGAATCAGTTTTGCCTTGCCTTCAAGACCAAACTTTTCTATCATATTATGGTTTAAGCTCCTTAAAGCAGAGTTCTAATTCAGAGGTCAAAAAAAAGGTCTCAAGGAATTCTTGAACCTCTGCAAATTGTACAAAAAACTATGTATAATTCTGGTATGTGAACTTTTCTAAGAGGGAAATATTTTAAAAAAGAAATGAGGGATAATTATATAAAACATATATCTCATGCATCATACCTACAAAATATAATCATCTTTGCCTAAAACACCTTCTTTAGTGATGTGCTTATGAAAGTGCTTTATAAAATGGAAAGTGCTATAAAAATATTAGTTGTTGCCGGGCTCGGTGGCTCAGCCTGTAATCCCGTGCCTTTGGGAGGCTGAGGTAAGTGGATTGCCTGAGCCCGCGGGTTCGAGACCTGCCTGGGCAGCGAGACCTCATCTCTACAATAAATAAAAAAATCAATCGGGCGTGGTAGCGCATGCCTGTAATTCCAGCTACTTGGAAGGCTGAGGTGGAAGGATCCCCGGAGCCCAGCAGGTCGAGGCTGCGGTGGCCAAAAGCGGCCACTGCGCTCCAGCCTGGGCGACCGAGTGAGACTCCAACTCAAAAAAAAAAAAAATAGTTGTTATTAACAAACAAATCAATGGGTGATTTAAGGTTCGAGTAAAACATGGTCCACTAAGTTTTAGACAGAAAAAATCTAGACATAATCACTGCAGTCTTTCTATCATGGGTGTTTTTTACTTTTGCAAAATATTACCTCTGTTTAACCATAGGCTTATTGAATATATCACCATTTGACTTTAAGGACGTAAAAATTAAAGTTCAAAAAAATAACATGGAATGCTCAAGAGCAATGACACATGGCTCTAGGCTCTCTAGATCAGCCCCTCCTCAAGCAGATGGGTCATGTGTGAGCCAAGGATAGCACAAAAGAGCTGTGGAGTAGCCCAGATGTCAGTGCCCACAGCGGTTCCACTTAATCTCCTGGAGCTCCAGGTTTCTAACAACAACAAAAGGATATGAATCTCACCTCACAGGCTTGTCGTGAGGGGTTGAATGACATAACAGATTAAAGGCTGTAGAAGTATGTATCATTGGTACTACTACTACTATGTTAAATAAATTGAAGATCCATCCAGGTAGCAACAGATGGCCCTAAAGAGGAGATGAAACCTTTTAGCATGGAAACTACTCTAATGCAGCTGTTTCACCGAACTTCCCTCAACAACAATACTACATGTTATATTTTTATTATACTTTTATACTTAGTTACACTAAGGAGGAAAACAGTGTTATTACACAGACTAAAATTGTCCAAAGCCACCTTTGGCAGTCACCTAATTCTAACCATATTTTTCAATATTAACTGTATTTTAATAAAATTGAAACACTATAGGGCAATTATTTCTGAATGTGATTCAACAAGCAAATAAATAAATGTTTGAACAGAATAAAGGCAGCTAAAAATGAACTAAATATAAACCTCCCACAAGCATACGCCCCTTCTACAAACCCTCACAAATGTTTGTGTTTTTCAAGTTTAGTCTTAATTTCTTACAAAATCTCCATCAAGACACTTAACAGAAGGAACACCTCAGCTAACAGGTTGAGGTTCAGACATGAGCACAGGGACAGTGACACAGAGACCCAAGCTCAGGATCAGTGAGCCGCAGGTCCTGTGGCCTCCTGCCATGTCACAGCCCTGTCCTTCTGTGTGCATACATGTGCCCCTTGCCACCCACAACCCTTCCTTTCCTAGGGATATTAAGGATGGGGAAGCACCAGTGTTTCTCAAAGAAGGCCTGGACCAGAATTCCCATCTCTGAAAATGGTGGGGTCCTAAAAACTGCAGGGTGGATAAGTGCTTCTGGTGATGCAACTCTAAAGTTTTATAAACTACCTGAAGGAGGAGTGGGGGGAAAAGGCGGGGGTGGGGGTGGGGGGGAGTGTTTCCCCACCCCTGCCTCCATTTTGTAAAAACCATTTAAACTTCATTTTTCCTTTTCAGGAACTTGACTTGGAATATTTCCTAGAGTCGAGATCCTTTGCTATTCAACAGTGGTCAGAACTGCAGAGGCAGAGGTGTAGGGAGGCCATTTGGAATTTCATAGTACTGATCTCTTCTTTCAACAAAGTAGTCATTCTCCTTTCCCCAAGGCAGTTTCAGTTTCCACAAGTAAGGGATAGGAGACCTGGAGCTCTCCCACGAAACTGTTTGCTCACACACTGTCTCTGTAATCTTACTGCAAGATGGTAATGCCTTAAAAGAGACAGGAAAGCATTCCAGAGAGGCGCAGTACCTGCTCTTCCTCCACTGGACAAATTTTCATAATAAACAGTCACAGAATTAAGAAGGCCAAAGACTACAGGGAAATACCAAGTAGGAAGCAGGTGGCCTACCATGTTTATTAAGGCAGTGCCTTGGGCAAGGTCCTTCCCCTACATTAGTAGGCTGTCACAAGGCTTTTTAGAGGTGGTGAGCACACAGACACTGAAATGGCGATAGCTGAAGCACATGGTATAAAATGGTCGCTTCTGTCCAAAAGACCTGAAGATGCATGGTTGCTATGGTTTTATATTTCCTTACTATTCAATTCTACAGGCCATTTTCTCTACCCAAAATGAACTGAAATAAGAATTATCTGGCTGGGCACAGTAGCTCATGCTTGTAATTCCAGTATTCTGGGAGGGGAGGTGAAAGGATTGCTTGAGCCCAGGAGTTTGAGACCAGCGTGGGCAATATAGCGAAAGCTCGCCTCTATAAAAAATTAAAAAATTAGCTGGGCATGGTGGTGTATCTGTAGTCCCAGCAACTCAGGAGGCTGAGGTGGAAGGACTGCCTGAGCCCAGGAGGTCAAGGCTATGGTAAGCCACAATCATTCCACTGCACTCCAGCCTGGGCGATGGAGTGAGGCTCTGACTCAAAAAGAAAAAGAAAAAGAATTATCTATAGGCAGCACTCCAGAATAGAACAGAAAATCTTTGCAAAGAAATATGCCTGTGTATAAACCTATTTTTCACTTGCTATTCCAATGGTTGAGTCTTTAGCAAAACAAAACATTATATCATTTATTTCTTTTGGTTATGTTTTTCTTGTGATTGTTTTTATTGTGTCTTCAGTTTTAATAATTCAGCATTCAGTAAAAAGTAGGTTCTGTTCCCATTTAGCTCCTACAGAGAAGCCATCACAATATGATCAAAAAAGGTTCAGCAGTACAGTAAGACAAAATGGCAATAAAAGGCACATTGACTGGAAAAGAAGAAATAAAACGCCATCCTTATTCACAAAGGATATGACTGTCTATGTAGAAAATCCCAGGGCATCTATTTTTTAAAACCCCTAGAATAAATCAGTTGATCAAGGCCAACAAACAAAAGTTAACTGTATTTCTACAACCAGCAATTGTCAGTTTTTTAAAAATAACATTTATAGTACCTCCCTCCTCCCCCAAAAGTTATATATAGTCAGTCCTCAGTATCCACAGGTTCTGCATCCTCAGATTCAACCCACTATGGATGGAAGATATTTGAAAATGAAAATAAAAAATAATACAGTAAAAATTTTTTAAAAAATACAGTATTAACGATTTACATAGCATTGACATTATATTAGGTATTATGAAAAATCTAGATATGGTTTAAAATATAGAGAAGACTGTGTGTAGGTTTCATGCAAAGTTTATATAAGGGACTTGAGCATCTGCAGATTTTGATAGCCATGGAGGTTCTTGAACCAATACTCCAAAAGGTTGCTGTCCTGTCCTTTCTTTCCAAGTGAATACTTTCTAAAAGGCCAACAGGGTACAGTAAGGGAACTAAAGGGTTATTGCCAGGCCATGTGATCAAATAAAACAGTTCACTGACTAAAGAGTCCAGGCAAAGCATGACAGGTATAAGTAAGGTACTTCAGTTTTCCTTTCCTTTTCCTCGAGAAGCCCTCTCTGATCCTGGGATGCGTCCAGCAGCAATGAGCTTTCATGGTCACAGGTTGGGCTAAGCTTCATCAAGGCTGTTCCCTCACATGAGGACATGTGTTCTGTGGAGAGCCCTTATGTCTGGTCCACTTTAGGATGCTTGAGAGTCCAGGTCTGCCTACCCTCCAGCTTATCTACAGGACCCTCTGCAATGTTCTTTAAACTTTCTTGGAACTTATTTCACAGTAACAAATACATTCACATTGCAAACTAATATACATATGCATAAACATACACATGTGTATGTCCAGTCAATGCATGCACTCATCATATACCCTCCCCATCTTCCTCACATCATTTATTAATAAGTAAATTACATCACTGCATTTATTATAATGTGTGTAGTTCTTGACAAGTATTCATGCCATGCATGAAACATTTTCTATTCCACCTTATCCTATCTTACTTTTTAAAAAATTCTAGTTATGACCAATTGAATCGGTTTCATATGTAATAGGTTGCAACCCATATTTTTAAAAAACTCTGCTCAAGATGGGATTCAAACAGATAAGGGTTTCAATCATATTTGTTGTAAGTGGCTTGGGTAAATTACTTCTATGACTGGCTCCTCATCTGTTAAACAGAAGCAACATCCCTCTCAGGTAAATGGTATACATAAAGCACAGAGCTTCACACATGATAAGCTCTCAAGCAGCAGTAGCCATCATTGGTCTAGACACTGAGCTACACCCTTCATCAGCTCTTAGTCTTACCATCTGGGACACAGCCTGCTCTTTGAAACTGCATCTTAGTAGCTTTATTTAGAACTGTATTTATAGAGTGACAAAATGCTCGCAGCAATGTTTAATTTGTGCTCAACCAACATATTTATACCTTGTGTTCCATCCAAACATTTTTCATATTTTTAAAACTTCCTGACACTCTTATGAGTTTTGTTCAGATCAGGTTCCTTTAAACATACAGAGTAAATTCATTCATCAAACATTTTCTGAGACCTGGCAAACACTGTACCAGGCTACTCAAGGAGGAAAAAGAAAAGAGGTACACAGCTCCTGGTCAGGAAAATCCAGAGGCTAGCTTCAAGGTCCTGGGACATCTGGCCTCAGTTCAGTTCACTTTTCTTGACTAAATCTATCTAAGAGTCTTCCTGGCCTCAGTCAAATGCATACTCATCCTTTACTTTTCTTCCTTTTTACCTTTGCTGGTATAATTCATTCCTTTTGAAAATTCTCTTCATCACTATGTAACTGTTACCCACCCTTCCTCAAGGCCCAGCTTCAGGGCCCCATGCCATCTCTACTCTCTCTATACTGTGGTATTTGGGGTTTTCTGTGCCCCTCATAGGACAGGTTTCTGCCCATTTCATCCTTGATTCCTTCATCAACCTAGCATAGTGCCCTGTACCAAGCAGATACTGTGGAAATGTTTCTTGTATCTATGAATATCAAAATGAAAACATGTCTATATTGAGGGGGAGGAGAAAGTGGGCACCCATGTGCAGATGTTGCTCTGTTGATGAAGCCACCTTTTAGATTCCACCTTGATTCCGCTACCCACCAAGGGCTCTCAATCTAGGGTCAACAACAACAACTTTCTAAAAAATTTTAACCTTTTTTAATAATGGAAATTTCTAAACGTTCCATAAAGTAGAAACTGAAATATAATGAATGCCCACAGACCTAATACTCAGCTTCGAATAAATTACCATGTTTCATCTATCCTCTTCCCACACGTTCTCCCCCTCACCCAAAGTACTTAAAATAAACTTCAGACATGTCATTTCATTGGCTAATATCTCGGTGTTTCTAACAGCTGTACCTTAGCAAAGATAACCATATTGCCATTGTTTTGCCTAGTAAGATAAACTATAATTCCTTAATATTACCTAAGAGCCAGTTCCTTGTTCACATATCCATATCTCAAAAATGTTCAGTCATAACTAGTTTGCTCAAATCAGCACTCAGAGTCAACACAGAGTATCTGCTTGCTATGCTGCCTAAATTTTTTTACTCTATGAAGATATGCTCGTCCCTAAACCTTTCAAATCATATATCACTGAGAAAGCTGGTTGGTTGTCTTGTAAACTTTCTTGCCCTCTGGATTGGGTGACTGCATTTTGACTAACATGCCACTCTCTCTCCTCTATTTTCTCTAAATTGGTAGGCAGATCTAGAGGTTTGACTTGATTCTGATTAATTTATTTTATCAAGAACAATTCATAGGTGGTGTTATACTCCTTACTGCATAACATCAGGAGGGCATAACATTCCCCTACCCTTGGGGTGTGAGGAAATCACAATGGAATCTGGTTTCTCACGTTCAGTGATTATCAGTGGGTTCTGCTGTTGTGGGACTATCCATCTCAACCATAGCTCCATCTTCACCTATCACCCCATTGCATTTCAGCAACCACTGATGACAACCACCTAAACCCAATATTTCTTTATGGGTTGCAATGGTGATTTTCTAATAATACCATTCCTTTTTCATTTATTAGCTGATATTCTTTCATAAAGAAGTTTCTCTCATCAATTCTTTGATTGCCTGAAATACAGTTCACACTTGAAAGGGAGGGTAAATGCCTGATTCTTTTCCTTTAACAATTTTCAGAATAATGAACTGATACCCTAGTGATCTTCAAAAATAATTAAAAAGAATTCTGACATTCATAGCTTCATTATGAAAATAAAGACTTTTATGTATTTGATGTGGTTCAACCCACTGCAGTCATTTTTCAGTGGACAGTCCTTCAAGGCTCTTGTGTCCCTATGACATAGCTGCAGGTAGTCTTTGACAACTTTCTTTTGCATCTGTGTTCAACGTATATATCATTCTTATTTCTTGCCCCACCTAGAACCAACCACTTCCTCCAAGGAGCCCTTGTTCCTTGTAGAAAGAAACAGAATTAAGAAAACTTAATCATTACCAAGAATCACTGATTTTAGTCCCTTTCAGTGAACGAAGACAGGAAATATGTATTTTCCAGAAAAAAAAAAAAATCATAAATTCATACTGTTAGTTCCAGTTCAAACTTTAAACTAAGGGTTTTTAATTTAACTTTTTTGCTTTTGTGTTTGTATCCTTTAGTGCTGAAATTCTGGCTTCTGAACATTAAGAGTCAGTTATTTTCTTTATCCTAAATGCAAAGTATGTGTCATACATATATATGTCAGTATGTAAATATATATATATTATATAGATAACATATATATAATATATATATATATAGTGTATTTCACAGTAACAATACCAATATTGCTACTAACAACAAAATGCAGTTTATAATTTCTCTGTGGTTCTCTTGTTCCTAGGCTGTATCCTATTAGAGCTATACTGTCAATATGTGATGTTTTAAAATCAGTTCAAATAATCCTCTTGATGAGATATATACAATTAGACTCCTTCCTTACAAAGATAAATTATATTTGTATTTTCTTTATTTTTCTATTTAATTTTTTAGTTAAGTAAAACACGCACCTGATTTCAAAGTAACACTACAAAACAGGCACATTCAAATAATTCTAGTTCCTATCCTTGTCTATTCCTGTTAAAATTAACCATAATTTAAAATCAGTCATATAGGGATGTCTTTCCTACTCTCAGGTTATAACAGAAATCATTCACATTTTCTTCTAACACTTGCATGGTTTCAGGTGCTTTTACATTTCTACTTCTGCCATTTGGAACTCATCAACTTACCTAACTCAAAAAGAAAAGAAAAGAAAAGAAAAGAAAAAAACCATCTGAGAGCATCACATTAACTTTATAAAGTAACATAAGAAGAAATGCCATCAACATGAAATTAAGTCTTCCTATCCAAGGTATGAGTAGAAACAATTTTCATGTAGGCCTCTTCCCTTTCAGTAGAGCTTCTGAACAACCAATATTTTGAACAGCAAGAGTAAGATTTGCAACTTATTAGGATTTAAGACATGGAGGGCATTTAAAAACATTTGCATTGAAGTTCTGAGCAGCCAACAAGGGAGAGCTTAGGTAATGCCAAGGTGCAAGTGGAGGTGGGGCGCAAATCCACATTCAAACAACCAATCCCAGTATGATCCTCCAGAGCAACTTCTTGCAATTAGGAATTAGTTTGGGGGCATTAAAATGTTCCCCCAATCTTGGAAGATAAACTTGTGCACTGGTGAATTATTTTCCTCTTTCCCTACCTACTGGCAAATTCTAGATTTACTACCAAGTCTGCCAAGTCTCCATGGCTCTCTGTCTCCCTCCTGTCGGCTTTCAGCCTTGTCTTACTTCTCAATGCACTTCCGTATCTTCTTCTGATGGTCCACTGCAACCTCCTGCTCTTTAGTTAGATATTTCCTCCTGTCACTGCTCTGGGAAGATTCCAGGACTGGCCCAGGGATGAGAGGGTAATCTCCTTGGATCCTGGCAATGGTTCTACTGGGGCATACTGGGGAAATATCAGCATATTTCTTTAAATATATTTCATCACAATGTCTGAAAGGGATTTTTATCGTTTACAAAATAGAAAGTTTTATCATGATCCTTTAAGTTGTAAAAATAGGATTACTGGAAAAAAATGATTGTTGGGAATTGACTGAATGATGAATAGCATACACTGAACACGAAAGGCAGTTCAGAATAAAAACTCAATTAAAAATAGGCAAGCATCCCTAAGATCACCTGGATACTAGCAGACAGTGCTGACATACTAGCTGTTTGATGCTGAGAACTCAACAAAATGTGTGCAGAGCAGAAGTGCCTGTGAATTTCTAATAACTACACAACATACTACATATATGTATGGTTTAGGAATCTTGTTTGCTCCATCCAGAGTCTCATTTTACACAGTTATAAATTCTTTGGATATCTAAACCTTGCTTCGGTCTTTACCAAAGCATGCAAAGGTTGATAACCAAAAAATGAGAAAACCTGATCTTAGCTTCAATCTACCCACAAAGAATGATGGGGGAAAAGTCAACAAAACTGCCACTGGTAAAAGACAAAATATCATAAAAAGCGAGTTAGATTTTGAAGTCTGAAGAGACAAGGCCAAACAAATCTGGATTAGCCAGATGCAAAGTAGATGTCTTTTGAGAGCTGAGACTCAGTTTGAAGGGTACATGGGGGAGGGGAGGGAAGCTGTAAACATGCTATAGGAAAGAAGTCTTGCTGAGGAAAACCTGTTAGGTCAGTGAAGCGTGCCGTAGGGAAAGATGCAAAGAAGTACACAGAAATTAGATAGGAAAATATAGTTTATTTAGAAGGTAGATGGGGGAAAGAGAGAGGGAGGGAGGGAGGGAGGGAAGGGAAGGGGGAGGGGAAGGGGAGAGGGAAGGGGAAGGCGGAGAGGAGGAGAGGGAGAGGGAAAAGGAGAGGGAAGGGGAGAGAGAGGTTTGTTTTATGTCATCAGAATGGGGCAGGTAAGTACAGGTACTGATATCACAATGATGGAGGGCAGGCAGATGGGTGGGTGAGTCACATAACTTTTGCCATGGTGATGGGGTCTGTCTGTGCCACCTAAGTCATGAAGAGCTGGTCGCAATAGATTAGGTTAATTTTGGTTTTTGTGGCTGGGAGACAAATACTTGGAACAGAAAAGCAAGCTAATTAATACAAAACAAGCTGGGGAGGGGTTGGAAAACAATTATCAGTAGCTACCTCTGGGAAACTGGTCCCAATCTTGGTTAGTGATTAGAGGACAAGTTAGGTAATTTGCTAAGACAACATGACAGAACTAGACAATGTCAAAATGGCTGCACTTTAGTTAAGATTATTTCCTTAAATTATTCCATTTTGGCATTTCACCCTTTCAAAATCCTTCCACCAAATCCTAACAAGTGCCCTGAATGTATACCGCGTGGCCGAGCAGGAAGGCAAAGTGAAGTGAGAGATGACTAGGAGTCGGACAGCATTGGGCAATGGCACTGGCCTTGAGCTGGCCTGGGGTGGGGGTGGGGTTGTGGATTTGGCCCCTAAGAGACGGAACTCCTCTGATATGGAGGGAAAGGGAAAGATGACTCCTGCAGAGAATTTGGATTTAAAAAGAAAGCAAGCTTCTGAAGTCAGGGTCAGATGCTTCAGTAGTGAAATAGGCACTCTGCAGAAAGGAAGTAATCTGGATCAGCTATGGGCCAAGAGTTTCAAAGATAAGTAGAAAAGCTGCTAGAAAGATCTATCAAAAACTGGTTGGCAAAATTCTGAAATGGAACCCGAGTCAGGTAATAACATTTTCTCCATCAACCTGTAGCAGCCCGAAATAAGAAGCCAGGGGGTAAGGACCCAACACAGTAGGCACCTCATATCTGAGATGCCCCATGCTCACTTGCTCACTCAATAAGCCTACTCCATGACTGGTGCTGTTCCAAGCACTACAACAGTGAAGTGACAAAAAGTCCTACCCTCCTTGTACTTACATTCTAGGAATGTGAAGAACAGATAAAACAAACCACAAATATGCATATAAATATACAATCTGACATGGCAGTAAAGGTTACAGAGAAAAAGGAGGCAGAAGCCAGGCCTGGAGAAAAGGGAGGATCCAGGGAGCAAGAGAAGAAAGATGTAGGATTTAAGATTTTAAGGAGGGGGGCAGGAAAGGCCTCTGGTGAGGTGAGCTAAAACCTGAAGGAAATGAGTGCACAAGCCACATGACTATGGAGAACCCACAGAGAGAAGAGCAAGCACAGATGCTCCAGTGGGAACATCCCTCCTGGGAAGGGCAGCAAAGTGGCAGAAAAGTAGGTCCAAATTCCTAAGCCTGAACTTGAAGGCCTTCCATAGCCTTAACCAAACCTTTATTTTCCCTCAGCCTTATCTCTCGGGAGCCCCCCCCAAAAAATCTTTCCAGTCAATTCCTTTCTTTTCTTTCCAAAACACGCCAGGCCCACCTTCCTCTCAGCACTGTACTCACTCCAGCATGAATATATTCTTCTTCCAACTTCTGTTCCCAGGACAACCTTCCCCCAGCAGAGACTCACCATAGTTCAGGAGAAAGGGTGGGTGGTCACAGGCAAGGTCATTTCCTAGGCCTCCTTCCAGACTAAAATGTGGTAGCTACAACCTCCTACTCTAGGCAAGGGGCCATGCTGTTCTTTGTACAAGAAAAGCCATGGCCTACAAAGCCTCAAACTTTTCTGTACATCTAAATTCCCTGAGGACTGTCTGATTCGGGAATCTGAGGTGGAGCTTGAGATTTCCACATTTCAGACAAGCCCCCAGGTGATTCTTCTGCAGTTGGTCCAGGGTTCTCGGTAGTGAGAAAACGAACCCAGGGAAGCCATGCAATTACTCTCACTTAGGATTTGCAACCACAACACAAAGGGAGACATCTTTTAGTGGTAGGCTCCAGAAGAGTTGGCCAGTCGCCACAGGGGGCCATAAGCAAAATAAGAAGGATAAGAAGGACGTGTGAGGAGACAGGAAGCAGAGTATGAGCGAGATAGCCTCTGAGGGACCACAGGTGCAGCCTCCTGAGGCATGGAAGCCTTTCAGTTCCTGATTTAGGATTCCATGTTCTCACTGCAGCCTTAAAATACACACCTTGGCCCAGCTTCCTTTGAGCCACCTGGACAGCAAGAAGGAAGAGCCCTGCCCAGACCAGGAGTATAAAGTCTGGGAGTCATGCAGGAAGGCTCAACAAGTACAAGAGTGCACATTTGATGATGGCTGAGCCAATCAATATTAAGCCAAGAATAGACAATAGCCAAAATGATTCTATTCCTTATATTTTGCTTCTGACTGAAATAATCTGCTTTATCTGTTATCTAGCATAACAAAAATAAATAAGAAAAAAGTCATCCCTTCTCTCTAGCAAGAAGAAGTATTCCTAAAATGTGTGAATACCTACCTGGGCAGGGCCCTCTGTCAGGCAATGTAGACATGGAGAAAAATAAGTTGAGGTACCTATGCCTCAAGAAAGAAATCCAGGCTAGTTGAGGGGGCAGACAAATCACTACCAAAACAGCTTCAGAAATGCTACCGCAAATACCAGCACAGGAGACAAAGGAAATTAATTTACTTTTTACCTGCAACTTCAACCTTTTCACTTTTCCTGTAATTCTTACAAGTAAAATATTATCTTTTATGATTAATTTTTGTTGTTCAGCTCACTTAAACCATAAAAAGAGGTAAAAACACATGATTAATAGGAAATTTTTTTTTAGAAATCGTAACAACCTGGGAGTGAGAAGACTCTAAAAGGCTTATCTGGTCCATTTATCGGCTCCAGGTAGGACCACATTCACTTTATTCCAGACCAATGGGGTTTTTAAAAAAGCTAGATTATACTTTAATCCATTTAAGTACTGTTTCAACCCAGCTGCACTAAAATCAGCCTCTTCTGTTTTAGCTGACATTTAAAAAATATCTCTATCATGACGGTCTGATGTTTTTTAAATTTTAATTAAAGGTCATTTAGACAAGTCACCAATTTTTACAATTTCCTGGGGTGTAACCTAAAACATTTTAATATAACTATTAACAATGACTAGGCAAAAACTGGGGAGAGGAGTATGATACAAAAAATAAAAAGCATATTTAATATGCTTATATAAAATGTTCTAGTCACTGGATACAGAAGGTTCAAAAGAAAAAAAAGAACAAGTTTCTAGCACAAACTGAAAGGTATAGTTACATTACATTTAATTTTTAACTTTTTAAAGACATCTATATAATTATACTATACTGTATTACAACTTAATCAGTTGTTACTTTCGTACCTAGTCTCTGATAAAGATTAATGGAAAAAGCATTTAGTAAATATAGTATTACATAAGAGCTTAGAAACGCTTAATTGCGAAAAAATGAATACATTTAAGAATATTCATCTGTTCATATCTAAAAATTTATAGAGCACTCACCATGAGCCAGGCACTGTGCTAGGCAGGGCCTCAGGAGCGAGGGAGGAGCAAACAGACATGGAGCTTACAGGGCTAAGCTAGCAGTGTTTTAGATGGTAATGTAATCTCTGCTCAAAATCACCAATATAAAAATGTTAAAATGCTGACACTGTCCTTGAAAACGGAAGACAACAATGAAAAGCCAACCGGTTTTCCAAAAGAATAGCAATAATGAAATACAACAGGCCCACCAGAAAAAAATCTTCCTCTTACAGTGCTCTTTCTCCAATTCTCATCTCTCAAATCTGTCCCTTTATTTCCATACCCCTGACCAGACTGCTATCTCTTCTCACTCCAGACACTTGTAGCCAACTTCTAACTGGCTTGTGACTCTTCTCCACTCCAGTCTGCATATTGATGCTCTTATCAGGATGGGCTAGTTTACTCAGCAGCCACAAACAATCCACAAAAACCTAAGTAGCTTAAAATAACATCAGCTTGTATTTTAACAGTTACATGGCTTTAGGCACATTACTTAACCATTCTGGTTCTCAGTCTCCTCATCTGGAAAATGAGAAAAACAATATCATCATTAAATGAAGTAAGAAATAAGTACTCAGCACTGTGTCTAACACTTAATAAGCACCCAATAAATGATAACTATTACTTGTTATCATTTTCAAAACCCCAAATCTCGGTCAGATACCTCAGTACTCACTCCCCTTCCCGGTTCTGACTACATCATATCATCTAGCTATCTGTCTCCCAAAGCAGATCATGAGCTACTTAAGAACAAGAATTGCATCTGATTCCGTTTTTGAACTGAGTCAAAAACATGGAAGGCACTCAATAAATGCTTACTGCACTAAAGGGAAACATGTTGAATTCCTGTGTCTGAATAAACCCCAAATGTGCTGGACATACAAGGGGAAACTAAAAAGAAACCTAATTTTTTTTTTGGTAGGGCAGGCCCCCTGCAGTATAGGCTTTCCCCACTAAGTAAATGTTCTAGGAACCCATCAGCATCAGTGTACCAGCTAGCGTTGTGGTGAGAGGTTGTAAGAGGTTGCATTTGGCTTCAGTGAATTTTTTTTGGAGATTCTTTCAACGTGTTTGCCTATTTCATGATGGGTGATTTATGAGTTCTCCTGCCTACACTTCCACTGAGTGTTCAGTCGTTGTTTACCAAAAATAGCATGCATGACCCCTGTTGCCCTACCCTCCCTATTTATCCGATCTGAACCCAAGCAACTTTTTTTTAGTTTCCCTGGATGAAAAAAGTCCACAAAGAGAAATATTTTGCCAATGTGGAAGAGTGAAACAAAAACAGTAGAAGTAGTAAAAGGCATCAAAACTGACGAGTTCAAAAATTGTTTTGAGCAGCAGAAAAAAGCATTTCCACAGTTGTATTGCATCAAATGGAAAGTACTTTAAAGCTGAATGAAGCTTAAACATGTAAGAATAAATACACAATTTTTTATAAATAAATTTCAGGTTTTTGTGGGATCCCCCTTATACATAGAGTACCATATTAATAAGGACATACTCACAGATGCATTTGGTCTGCAAGAAATCTGACTAAGAGCTCATGATGCAGATCAAGAATGGCATCTATAGGTTGGGAAAGACTTTTGGCTTTAAGACCCCTGAACCAAGCCATAGCTTGAGCTAGGCAACCAGGACATGGGCTACTTCCTGGGAAGTCTGAGCAAAGGAATGAGGATGTTCCACACTGTGAATTAGCACAAATCAATGCAATTCAAGATTCTTCGTTTCTCCTTCCTCACTTAGGGCCATTATGCCACTGCTCCATGCTGTCCTGGCATACAACAGTCAGCCTCAATATGGTAAAACTTTCTGAGAGAATGGAGGTATTCTCTGTATTTTTACTGGGGTAGCAGTTACACAGGTGCAGGCATCTGTCAAAACTTGTCAAGTAATTCATTAAAAATCTGTGTTTTATTGCATGTAAATTAGAAAGAGAAGTAAGCCACAGGCACACTGCCAACTGTATTATAGTCCCTTTTGGTTTCCTTAGCTCAGGCTGGCAGCTGAAGTGTGACTCCCCTCCCCACCAAACTACAGCCTTATGAAGGGGAAAGAGGGAGAGAAGGAGCAAGGGAGGAACCGATGCACAATTAAGTGAACCTGGCCTCTGCCAAGGACATTATAAAATATCAATCCTCTCAGGCAGTGTCAGCTCCCTCAGGAGGTCTTTCCTCACACTCAATGGCCGCAGAAGAGTTAGGGAATCCTTGGCCTGGTCAGGTGGCTCTGTCATCTTTTACAGTGTCTTCCTTTAGGCTTAGAGTTAACTTCAGGGACGAGGGCGAGGACCTTTTCTATCTCTTCCCTTCCAGTAGTACCTCGCATAAGGCTTGGCACAGAGTGTGCTCTTAATAAATATTTGTTTCTCTGGCAGTATATTTTTAAAGTTATCTTCAAAGATATGAGACATACTGTCTTTAAATAAGAATAGTACTCCTAAGTAAGAATAGTGTCTAAATTACATTAAATCTTAGTTGCTCTAAAGATTTAAATCTCTCTTTTTTGGGATATGTATGACTCCTACTGTCATGATTTATAAGTCCATAAAAGTCATATATTTACTGGGCAGAATAAACAGAAAGGAATGTATAACACAGCATAAGAATTCTTGCTATAAAGATTACTGATGCCTCGGGCTTTTAAAAAACGAGATGTCACATGAAGCTGTACATCAGGAGCATGCCCTGAAGAGAAAAACATTACATACTGCTCTATCAATTCAACTTTCAATTACTGCTCCTGGCACTCCATTGTGGCTGTGTGTATGCACGCATGCATGCGCAAGCACATGGGCCAGTGTGTTTAAATGAACACCTGGCAACCTAGAAACAACATCTTAAAAGATAATTGTCAGAGCATGAAACATTGCACTAACCAGGAACTTCCAAGGTTGTAGATTAGCACAATAACACATCAAAAGCAACCTTGAAATTAGGTGTGATATGCCTTAGGAAACTTCAGTTTTGCAGACTTAATGTTCTGAACCAAAAATAATGTGTATTTTGTTCCAAGCACAACACTAAAGTGGGTATATCTCAAGTCATGAATATGTAATTTCTTAAAAGTAAACCTGGTTATTCTGAGTCTCATACGAATTCAAAGTGGCTAGAAAGCAGTAACAATAACAGCGCTCCACCTAGACACTCATGGTCTGTCGTGTCCCTGTGCTCGTCACATAGCAGTTCAGGTAACTCTCAACAAATCTGCTAGGGGACTGTGGCCCTACTTCTTGGGTGAGGGAGGTGAGCAAACTGGACAACTCTTGAGTCAAAAGTGAGACATGGAGCTCAGGATCACAGGGGCAGACTTAGACAGACTGTGGAGGCAGTGCCTGGCATCGCCTAACTGCCACAGAGGGCTTCCAGTTGACGCTGTTCTGATTACAAACAGCTATATTGGTCTCTGCTTACCATTTGGAAGCATCAACTTTAATTTGAATTTGTATATCATCACAAAGCTAAACTTTGTTTTCTTCTTTTACAAATTTCAAAACAATTAATAAACAGTGTATGCAGTAGAAGTCCACTAAATGCCAATTTAGTAAATGAGTATGATTATTTGGAGAAAGTGTATCAGAGTTTATTTTTTCTAATAAGCCCAAGTTGAGTCATATATAAAATAACTTGCAAATAAAGCACCAATTAATTTGTGAGAACTCTAATTACAATTTTGCTATAACTAAAATTTCAAAACTATTTGACTTATAAGATCAGCATACACAAAATTCTGTGAATCCTATACACATTTGTATGTGAATTTTTTTTACCTTATCCACATTTACTAATACTAATATCTTTCTAAAATTGCTAGAAATGATTGTTCAAGATTAAAAACAGAGGTATCTTAAAGAGAATACAGAAAGAACCAATTTCTTCTTCCCTCCCAAGTGCTGAATGAGACATCCACTCCTCCCTCTTGGAAAATTCTCCAAGGGCTTCCAAGAGGGAGCAGAATAAACCTAAATTCTGGCCAGTACACCCACCTCTGAGCTTCAGGCATCCCCAGTGTTGCTGGAGCTGCAAGAAGCAGGCAGGTTGGAGGGCAGAGTGCAGCTCATCTACATTGCTACGATCAGCTGGTACTGCCCTCCGTGCCCTGAAGCTCTGAAACATTTTTGTTTTGCTCTGTTTTAGGCTGGGGATAGAGTGTGGTTGAAGTGGTCACGGTTGAAATTCCAGCAGGCAAGAAACATGCCCTCTTCCCTCCCTGCTTCCTAGGGTCCACCAGTGGGATGTTTCCTGTCAACACCCCCACCACCCACCTCCCTGCTTAGACTTCTCAGTCTTCCTCCTCTACAGCCCCAGCCCCTAGGCAGTCTGTCCAGGAGCTGTAGGTACAGGCCAAAGTCATCCCCTGTCACAAAAAGGAGGAGGGCACAGAAAACATCTGAAACTGTTTCTCATCTTAGTTCTATTCCACATGTTGGTTCCCTCTTCCTCAATTTCCATGCAGTGACCATATAGGATTAAAAAGATGAAAACTACATTCTAACTTCTCCCCAGCTCCACCACGGAAATGACTTGCTTTAAACGTTCCCTCTTGGGTTTTCGCAGTGGGTAAATTCAACACTATCACTAAAACATATAAAGTAAGCCAGGCTCGGTGGCTCAGCCTGTAATCCCGCGCCTTTGAGAGGCTGAGGTGAGTGGATTGCCTGAGCCCACGGGTTCAAGACCTGCCTGGGCAGGCGAGACCTCATCTCTACAATAAATCAAAAAATTAGCCGGGTGTGGTAGCGCGTGCCTGTAGTTCCAGCTACTTGGAAGGCTGAGGCAGAAGGATCGCCGGAGCCCAGCAGGTCGAGGCTGCGGTGGCCGGAAGCGGCCACTGCACTCCAGTCTGGGCAACAGAGTGAGACTCCAACTCAAAAAAAATTAAAAAAAAAAAAAAAACATATAAAGTAAATAGTAATGAATCATTTGCAGAAATTAGTCTCACATTAAACCAATTATTCAAATGTCTGAGACTAACACGAGCTAAGTACAGCTTGTAGAAGGATTTGTAACATAAGATGTAAAATAGTACACATAACACAAAAAGTTCAGCCTGAAAAGTTCAATCACAACACCCCCTCAACACACATATGCAGGTAAACTCTGAGAGGCTGCTTTAGCTGGCAGGTGGATGAGGTTTTCCAAAATTTCCAGAAGGGCCTGAAATGCTACCTAAGGACCTCCTCAGAGGATTTCAATCAAACGAAAACTAGAAATATCCTTTAAAAAGTTTGACATAGTTATTTAGCTATTTTCTTTTTTTGTAATAGTTCACTTTTCTTAAATGTTAAAGAACACATATTCTCTGTTTATGTGAATAAACGAGGGGGACCCAAAAAACCCCGGAATTTATTTATAAAAAACTGTGTATTTATTCCTACATGTTTAAGCTTCAGTCATTTTCAAAGCACTCTCCATTGGATATAATACACCTATTGAGATGCTTTTTTCATGCTCAAAACAGTTTTTGAACTTGCCCATTTTGATGCTTTTTAGTGCTTCCGCTGTTTTTTGTTTCAGCTCTTCCACATCAGCAAAACATCTCCCTTTGAGGACTTTTTCATCCGGGTAACAAAAAAAAGTCACTGGGGCGGGATCAGGTGAATAGAGAGGGTGGGGCACAGGGATCATGCCATTTTTGGTTAAAAACTGCTGAGCACTCAGTTCGGTGTGGGCAGGTGCACTCGGTAAATCACCCATCATGAAATGGGCAAATGCACTGAAAGAATCTAAAAAGGAAAAATCCACTGAAGCTGAACACAGCCTCTCACAAAAACACTAGCTGGTACACTGATGTCAATGAGATCCTAGAACACTTACCTAGTAATGGAAGCCTGTACTACAAGAGGCTTGACCAAAAAATAATTCCAGTATTTTGGGGGATCGCCTCATATATGTTAGTACACGAAATTTTCTTTACTAAAAATATATTTTTGGAAATGTCAGTCTTTCAAGGCTGACATTTAAGTAAGTAACACAGAATATTACTTACTTAAAAACAGTCTTAATAAACAAAAAGAATCCTATTTTAAACTTAATTTCCAAAAATCACCTTTACTCCTATATCGGAAAGACTGACACTGGATGTTCTGTATGCATTTACAAATAAAAATTGAATCTGAGATCACAACATAGAAAACTGGAAAAATAACACAGACTAACATAAAGAAAACTCTGGCTAATGACATCCCACAGTAGACACCTCTTGCAGACACTTGGTCAACATCGAGTCTGTGCCAAACTTGGAAGGAAGGGGGAGGCAGCTGGGCAGGGAGAGCACGAGTCTAAGCCAGGCTGCCTGGGTTCTTATGTGGCTCCACCACTGCTTGGCTGTGTGTGACCTTGGGCAAGTTATTGAACACTGATGTGTCTCAGTCCACAAATTTATAAGATGGGGATAATGTTTCCCACTTTAGGAAATATTGTGAAGATAAACGCATTGATGTATGTAAGGGCTCAGAAGAGTGCCTGACACAAAGTAAGCACCATACAATGCTTGACTGTATTACTGCTATTATTATTATTCATTTGGAAGCAATTTATTTTTGTAGAGTCTTAAATAAAGTTCAACATTTTATTTTCCCAGTCTAAATAAGTGGCCAGGTTAATAATACCTTTGCCCAAAAGACATGTAGGTACTTCCAAATATAGACAAATTATCACTATTGGTAGCATAAAGAGAATAAACAACATATTGATTCTAATGACTGGCCCCAGAACTTAGGTGTGGTTAGGAGGAAGAAGGGGAAGGAAGCAGACAATGAGAAGGGAGAAGGGCCAGGGAAACTTCATGTCTCTTCCTGTTCCTCTGCTGTATCTTGGTCTCCCCTGACCAACTGATCAAAGTTTGATCTCAGGAAAAGAGTAAAAATACATTCACACAAATATGTAAAAGAACAATGAGGGCTTAAAAACAATTCCCCTCCAAGGTGTGTTTGCATTTTACCATAGATCTAAATGGAAGGAAATAAAAGGTTAATAGTGGAATTCCTAGCATGATGAAAACACTGGGATGATGGAGAGTCATGGAGAAATCAGTCCACACCTTTGCCTATTTGAATGGGTGGCTCTGCTGCAGGCTTACAATCGTTGGACAGGCACACAAAGCCCTGAAATGGAGCTTGGAGGGTTGAGATCTGCCTTGAGGGCTACACATGGTTGGCAAAGGACCACATGTGGTATTCCTTTCTAGTGCCCTGCCATCAATTTCCCTGAGTACCGGATGCTGGCTTGCAAGAGAAAGCCAGACCATTCTGTATGTCGAGGGATGGTCTCGTAGCTCACAGACAAAGAAGGAACTGGCACAGATCGCGGGCTTCTCACACTCTCGGCATCCTTTCATGGGTGCTGCCTGCTCAAGAGACGGTGGCAGAGAAGGCGGGGTCCTGCTAGCAGGACTGTGGGGAGAGCACCCTACCACAAGTAGCAATGAGGGGGCCTTTCCTGCACGCTGAACATAGAGGCAGAATGGCATAGTGGAACATGAGCTTTGGAGTGAGATGGGATAAAACAAAACATAACCATGAAACATTCTGCTTGAATACATACAGGAGGCACATATACAAGGTTGTTGTTAATATTATTATCAATAATAATTTAATCCTCACAACAAACACATGAGGCAAATAAAATTATCTCCATTTTTTAGAGGAAGAGAGTGAGACTCACAAGTTAAGCAACATGTGAAGGACTGCCTAGTTAGTACGCAAAAAAATCCCTGGAATTTAAACTGTCTTTTTTTTAAAAAACCCAAATCAGAACTTTCCCATGCAGCATGAAGGTAGAAGTACAAAAATGCTAAAAGCAGGCAGTCAGGGAAAGGTTCCCACAGTAAACCTTGGAACCCACCACTTGGGGCCATCTCTCAGAAACTCCTGCTTGGCTGACAAAATTCACTTTTGTGCTTAACCCCTGTAGAGTTTAGGGGATGTGGGTTTCATCCTGCCACTGGGTGGCATTTGCATCATTCTGAGAAGTCAAAAATAAAAAGCCAGAAAAGGTAGACAAAAGTGGAGGTATCCGGATCTAACCAGGACAAGGTGCCTAGAGTTTGAGGTTTTAGGGAATGGAAACAAGTAGGTGGCCTCTGGCCTACAAAGGTCAGTGACAAGGAATGAATGGGCAGTCCCATCACAGGCTGCCACTGCATGGGGAACTCTGTGCACTAGTTGAATATGGCATTGATTTTTCCAGACATCTGAGTGGGGGACCAGAGAAGACCATTACCACAAGCAGGTATGGTCTACTTATTTCCTTATTTGTTTGTTTGTTTATTCTACTTATTTTCTTATTTAAGATCTACTTTTTTTCTCCAAGAGAAAATGGACTAAATGACTGAAGACAAATGTATACAGACAGCACAAAGAAAGAATAACTGGATCTGAGAAACAACTCAAAATAATTTTCAGAAATGAAAGCAACAATAAGTTATCTACTAAGGCTGAAACTGACCTAAGACTCAGCTCCTACAGCTGAGTACAGAGCCCATTGCTCAGTCCAGCACCCCACTCTCATCCTCAGGTCCCACTGGGTCCTGTTCACAGCAGGCTGACCCACACACCTGCTCACAGGTGCTCTTCCACCTGCAAAGTTGAACCACTCCACTACCTGCCTAGCTGTTTCTCATTCATCTTTCAAGGTCTCAATCCAGGAAGTTCTTCTTGAAGCTCCACGTGAAGCCATTTATACCAAGCACTTAGAGGACTTCTACCATGGCACTGGCTCTCAATATTTTCACACACCACTTATTCTACGATATTGAAATGATATGTTTTTACATCTGTCTCCAACTCTATACTGTGAATTCCTTGAGAGAGCACTGGGCCAAATCCATTTCTGCATCCCCAGTGTCTAGAATACTGGCTGGTACACAGCATATGGCAAATACATACTTGTTGAACTGAACTAAAAGCGCTTACCACTATGCCAAAATAGTTCATTCCTATTTGGAGTAAAAAATATTCCCAACTTTAACTGCAACATGGCAGTAGGTTTAAATTCAAACTAAACCCTGCAGCTTGAGACTAGATATCATTTTTGTTCCATTAAAATATAATGGATATGAAATTAAATTATACCAGAATAAGATAAAGCAATAGGCTTATAAAAAGTGTGTGGTGGGGGGTGCAGTGGCAGTCAGATACTGACTTCAAGTGCTGATAAAAAGAAGTCTTTTATAGCAAAATAACTTTGATCCTCTTAATTTTCAGTTGCTGCCAGAAAAAAAAACACCTAAGTATGCTAAAGATCAAAACTGTTTTAGATGTAGGACAGACAGTTCCATTTTCTTTTTAAAGAAAAGGAGAAAGCTACTTTCCAACATTTAAATAAAAGCACTTTTCTCATTTAACCAAAAAAATGAAACCTGGTGAGGTACAAATAAATTTCACAATGTCAAAAGTACTCAGATTTTCATTAGATTAAGATTCACACATTCAATAAAAGTTTACGTACCCAAATCAGAATACCTGACAACAGAGAGTAAATTCAAATTTCAAATTCCTACTCCTTTGAAGGGGCGAAAAAAGAATGCTCAACACAGTGGAAGAATAATCTTCAGAATTTCATCTGTTTTCTATCTCTTTTTCTCTCAGACACACACACACAGACACACCTGCCACTCCCATCCCAGCTATTAATTATTTCAGTTAGCAAGATTCTCCAAACCCTATACTAATATTTTACTTTTTAAAATCTTTCAAATGAAAGTATATTAAATTGTCATTGTTAAAGTCCCCAGATCTTGGCCAAGGATGGGTTAGGAAGTGTACAAACTATGAAGGGAGAACAAAGAAAGAATCACTCCCATATATATATATATATATATATATATATATATATATATATATATATACATACCATGGACCACTACACAACCATAAAAAATAATGAAACCATGTTCTCTGCAGCAACATGGACGGAGCTGGAGATCATCATATTAAGTAAACTGACTCAGAAACAGAAAACCAAACACTGCATTTTGTTGGGAACACTGCATGTTCTCACTCATATGTGGGAGCTAAACAGTCACAATGATGGAAATAATAGACACTGGGAACATCAATAAGGAGGGAGCAAGGAGACAAGTTGGGGTTCAGAAACTACTTACGGGGCACAATGTTCACTATCTAGGAAATGGGCCACCTGAGAGCCAATCCCCACCACTAAGCAATATGTCCACGTAACAAATATGCATGTATACCCCCACATCTAAAATAAAAAAATTAAATTAAATAAAGAACAATGTAGAGCAGCTAGGGAAAAAACACAGTTTTTATTGGATACATACCATATAACCATAATGTATTAAAACACATTTCCCATTGATAGGAAAAGTGGACTTTCCAATATCAATAATGCTGAAATAACCATATATAATTAAATTTACATAATTACAAATACATCTAATCTTAAGTGCTTATTGTGTCTTAGGTATATTACCTAATTTACTCTTCAACACAATTCTATGCCATTAATACTACCATTATTCCATATTTGGTTGCATAATGAGTCACAGAGAGGCTAAATAATTTACTCAAGGTTCCCCAGTTACAATCTAGCAAACCCAGGTTTAAACCTAGGTAAGCTGCCTCCAGACCCAGAGGTCCTCATTTATTTGTAGTCAAATCTACGATAACCCTTCTTGTTTCTAATCCATAAACTACCCTGGCTAGTTCTGAAAATTAATTAAATATTACTCCAGTTTTCTATGGTTCCATTTCAAACATTTTATTCTTTAATCTATCCCAGATCAATTTTGGTATTACAGGTGAGTCTAATTTCTTCCCAGAAGTTAACCAGTTATTCATGGCTCTCCTTTTATTTATTTATTTATTTATTTATTTATTTATTTATTTATTTATTTTGAGTTGGAGTCTCACTCTGTTGCCCCGACTGGAGTGCAGTTGCCACTCCCGGCCACCGCAGCCTCGACTTGCTAGGCTCCGGCGATCCTTCCACCTCAGCCTTCCAAGTAGCTGGAACTACAGGCGCGCGCTAACACGCCCGGCTAATTTTTGATTTATTGTAGAGATGAGGTCTCGCCAAGTTGCCCAGGTGGGTCTCGAACCCGCAGGCTCAGGCAATCCACTCACCTCGGCCTCCCAAAGCACTGGGATTACAGGCTGAGCCACTGAGCCCGGCCTGGCTCACCTTTTAAATAAGCTTTTGTTTTCACTCTCTACCACATGGTAACTCTTACAACTTCTCAGAGGGGTCTATTTCAAAAATATATGCTCTCTTCCACTAACATATAAACTTTTGTACACTATTTTGATTATTTTAGCTTTAAAGTGTATTTTAATATTGTTAAGACAATTATTTTCCCCAAATGTTATCCCCAATTATTTTCATTATTGTTATCAAAATTCTGTTGTTTTTTACTCAGTGGAATTTTAATTGGTCTAGAAATAAAAATGATTTTAAAACAATTAACATGTTTGCAATATTTCATATTTTCATCCAGGAACAAAGTACATCTCTTGGTTTACATAGCTAATTTTCTCCTCACCTAAGTCTCAAAATATTTCTTGCTATGAATACTGTGAAGTACTTGTTTTTATTGTTAAATATAAATCCATTTAAAATCACTGTTAATCTAAAAATTGATCATATAGCATAGTAAAATAAAACAAAACAAAACTGAGTAGCAGTTAAAGAAAATGGATTCCAGGTGGCTAGAAACTGCTGAGTCATCATGGGTGACACATTACTTCCCCAATGTCTTCCTTTGGCTGTCTACAGTATGGGGTAAATAATGCTTCTCAGAAATAGGCATGTCCCCAAAATGTAGTCCTCTACATTAATCTTAAAGAAACCATATTCACTAAAACACTTCAGACTATAATGAAAAAGTTCAGTAAGACTTGAGGAATGTGATCATTGTCAAGAACTACTGACAAAGCTACATGTACTACTGTACAATAAGGTGCCCACGAGAAAGATTCACACAAATCTGATCACAGATCTCAAAAGATAAATCTCAAACATCTTTTTCTGGTGAATGTAGAAGCACTGGAATACAGTGGGGAATTCTGAGCTTTGAAGTCAGAATCCCGCCTGCTATTACTTCCAAGCAAGTAACTTAACTACTCTGTTTGATTCATCAGTAAAACGGGGATATTCATTCACTGTTCACTAATTTCACTACACTATGTATCCGGCGTCAAGACAGGCATTAAGCCAGCCATGGTATGTCTGCCTTCAAGGTGCTTACAACCTAGTGAGGAATAGAGTGTTGGTGGGAATTTCTGAGGAATCACACAGGTCAAGGGCCTGTGGAGCCTAGTTAATACACAATATTAAAGGTCATGGACGATAGTACATCTTATATTGTACATATATAATGATAATTCTTCATTTTAAATAATGTTATGCCTTTACTTCAAAAGAATAAGCTCATTAATCTATAACAAGACATAGAAAAGGGAGTTTTGGAGTCAAACAGTAGAACATCCTTTATGTCTTTAAAAAAAAAAAATTTACAGCTGCAACAAACTACACCATGATAGGTATCCTCTAGATAGGAATTTTAATTTCATTTACTGTAACAGGAACTGTAAGTTCAGGAAACTAATGGTGACAGCTTGATTTATGAATTTTGACATATTTCTTGAACTAGGATTACATTACAAAGAAGTGGAATTCTAAGCAAGCCAGATCTTGCCTATACATTCAATCTTCAAATCAATAAGCTGGGATTCTGTGCAACTTGCTTCTGACAGAGGAAAAACACAGTCCAACTAAGACAAGACATATGCCTGTAATTTAAAAGTTCCTTAGCATACTCTCAGATGTGAGCTAGAATAGAGTTTGAAATTCACATAGAGAACACCTCAGCTCTTTACTAGATAATAATAAAAGAGAAATTCAACACAAAAATCATCTGTGGTCAAACTAACAAGAAAAGAAATTGTTCTTGTTCTAAAGAAAGTTCTTATACTTGCTTTCACTTTACTTCCTCCAAAAAGTTCCACCTATTAGAATACAGTAATGTACACAGAATACATAATATAAAGATTACTTTAAACTTTGCAAATACCTATGAAATATCTATAAATTTCTATTTAAAATTATACAATGAGAAGACAATGAAATGAACGATGTCTTTTCATTTACAGAGAAACTGGTGGGGAAGGAGACGGGGAACAAGGAGGTGGTAAGAGATATCAGACGATCAATGAGATACTTTCTATACATTATTATATTTAATCCTCCCAATTCCATAGGGAAGGTATAATTGCCCTCATTTTATACATGAAGAAGCTGATAATCAGACAGTTTAAGTCCCTTGTCCAAAATTACAGCTAATAAATGGTCAAGTAAAAGGCAAATCTGGGTTTACTTAACTCTAAAGTCCTGTAAGCTGTCTCTCTGCCTTAAGGTTCCTCTATGAACATCATGTTTATATATATAAGGATCCAAATGTTATAAGCCAAGCAAAGACAGAGGATCCAAATGTTATAAGTCAAGCAAAGACAGAGGAATCAGTGGCAGGAGAGCCCACTGCCCTGATATTTGCAATAGCCCACCCGGGATTACCCAATTAGCCAGGGATTACCCAATTAGCACAGAGTTAGGGTACTGAAGTTTTCTGTAAAAAAAGATGTGTTGGCCAGGGGCAGTGGCTCACACCTGTTATCCCAGCACTTTGGGAGGCTGAGGCAAGAGGATTTGCCTGAGCCCACGGGTTCAAGACCAGGCTGGGCAACTTGGCAAGACTGCAGTTCTACAATAAATCAAAAAATTAGCTGGGGCGTGGTGGTACGCACCTGTAGTTACGCTACTTGGAAGGTGGAGGTGGACTTGCATCCAGTAGGTTGAGGCTGCAGTGGCTATGAGCGTGCCATTGCACTCCAGCCTGGGCACTCTCCAGCCTGGAGTCCAGTGAGATTCCCACTTAAATTTAAAAAAAGACGTGTCTGGGAAAGAGGGTGGATTAAGTCATTATCATCCAGGAAAACTTTGGAAGAGGAATCCACAAAAGACTAATCAAGGGACAAGCAAGGGAAATATATGGTGGTAGTATAGCCACATATTGAGCTAGCTAAAGTAAAATTGAGTGATGACCAAATCAAATTCTTCATACATCATGGTTTTGCTGGTGATCTATTTAAGTACATAAATACCCTGAAGATTTATTTATCAAAAACAAAAACAACAAACAGCACACATATGATGAAAATATGTACCAGAATTAATAACCAGTATCATACTTACAAACAGAAACTGATTACAGGCAGAGTATAACTTAAGGGAGCACAGGGTAGATGAAGTATAGAGAGGAACATGGAGTGTTTCTGCACTGACCCAAGAAGGTTATGTAGAGAGGACAGCTTGTGACTTTGAATTCTATAGGCAGATCTAAAGGCCAAGTTAACTAACTTTCTAACTTTAACTATTGATCATAAAAATGAATAACAATCAGCCGGGCTCGGTGGCTCAGCCTGTAATCCTGCGCCTTTGGGAGGCTGAGGTGAGTGGATTGCCTGAGCCCACGGGTTCGAGACCCGCCTGGGCAGCGAGACCTCATCTCTACAATAAATCAAAAAATCAGCCGGGCGTGGTAGCGCATGCCTGTAATTCTGGCTACTTGGAAGGCTGAGGTAGAAGGCTCGCCAGAGCCCAGCAGGCGAGGCTGCGGTGGCCAGGAGCGGCCACTGCACTCCAGTCTGGGCGACAGAGTGTGATTCCAACTCAAAAAAAAAAAAAATGTACTCAATATGTAGTAGACATTCAACAAAAATAAATTCTCACTCAAGAAAAACTTACTGAATGCCTACCATGTGCCAGGTACAATTTAGATGCTGGGAATAACACAATGAGCAAATCAAACATAATGAAAATTTTATTACAAAGATTCTTTTATATATATAAATGAAACCTACCTTCAAAATTGAAAACTGAGAATTGGAGGGGCCAAATAAAGTTTATTATCTTTATATGTTGAACTTTTTCATACAATACAGACTTATTTTAAAAATAAAGTTATGCTTGTAATGAATGCACACTCTATATGCATACACATTTGTACACATGGGATCATCAAGCACATGCATGACTATTGGGCATCTTTTATATCAGAGAGAAGGAAAAAGAGAAGAACAACAGCATTTCCATACCTTCTGAATAGAATGGATTCAGTGGGCAAATGGTGTATCCTAGTCAATACAATTTCTTTGAGGGTAAAAGAAGGTAGATAAACCAGATTATCTGCCTGTCCGTTTTGAAAAATGCATTTAGCTTTATGAAATTAAGAACATGTTTGGTTTTTCTTCTAAAAGATTCACTTAAAGAGGTTATGACAATAGTGAAGAAAAGAAGAATGAGGAAGAAAAAAAGTAAACCATACATTCCTTACTCTAACAAAGAAGTCAAAGAATGCTTTCTTCATGTTTACAGCATTAATATTCTCGTGCTTCTAACAAAAGAAACCAAAACAGAATCTCTATTTAGGTCCACAAGGGTTTAGAAGTAAACTAATCACTACCACTGTAGCAAGGAAATACTATACAAGTTGAGCATGAAAAACAAGGTAAAAATAGAAGTCAGTAAGGATTTGACAACACCTTCCTACCATGACTTGGTAAAGGGAAGTCTAGCAATTCCTTTATAATTGAGGAAATACTACAATCCATCACATGTACAGACTTAGGAGTTCAAAACTCATGGAAAACTTGGGTAAAATACATTTCTGAACAGATTAGTCTGAGGCTAGGCACCTTGACTTTCTTAAAATTTGCCCAAAGATACATATCTTAAAGGAGGATGATCACCTATTCATCTTCCTATCAATACCATGCTCCAGGCAGTCCAGTGCTAGACCTTACTTAGAGAGAACTGCTCCTCACAGTCAGCCTCAGGGAACACATCACCCTCTGTTCCTCTATGATAGGCCTCACCGCATGAACTTTTGTTACAGCTACTAGTTAGCTCAAGCATCACTCCCCCACTGAAGTGACTGTCTTCATCATAGCAAGCAGCACGTTCAGTTTTCATCCATCAATGCTAGCTGAATTAAATCACGCTTAGTCTCTCTGGGTCTTGGTTTCTTCATTTAGAAAATGATAATATGTGTTGAGTCCTTTTCACAGAGGTGTCATAAGGCTCCAATGAACTAATATAGATAAAAATAATTCTGTAAAACGGAAAGGGCCACACAAGTGTAAGAGATGCCATCCAGCAAGCTGGTACCATACTCAATGTGATGAATAAATTTACACAGACAGCATAGAGACCCAGTTGGGCTTAAAAGGCTTCTGGTTAAACTTCAGAGGAACCAGGTAGTGCACAAAGATTCTAGAAAAAATTGTCATAATAATTTCAGGATTCTGGTTCAAAGAGGCAAGGATGGTCCCGAGATGCTCCTAGAATGGAAGTTTCACAGGACAAGCTATCTCACCTGTTTCATCCATCAAAGAATTCCCAAGGCTGGAAACATTCACATTTGATGAGAGGACTCCCAGAGATTCAGACTTGAACCAAGAGGGAGCCTAGGGAGCCTAAGAGTCCTGGTTAGCTTAGGAGACCCAGATTGACCAGTCTGCAGCATCCATAGTCTGAAGTCCTTCAGGAAGTCTATTTTCAACCTCTCCCTCTAAACACTTGGGAAGTTCTCAACTGAGAGGCTCGTGATGCAGGGAAGCAAGTAGAGGCCTGGGAACTCACAGGAAAACAAATACAAATTCTACTTTGGGCTCTGAAACTCACTACCTGAATGACTTCTCCTTAAAATGTGGTTAGCGGAACTTGCTTTGCAAGGTTGACGCAAAGATTAAGGTTGATAATACATGTAATTCACTAAGCACAATCCTGGGACATGGTAAACACTAAACAAATAAATCACCTTTTCCTTCTGGGTGAAGAATGAGCCCAAATTAGGCTCAATGATACAAAATCCCCCCAACTCAGACCTTTGGTGTTAAGAGCAAAGACTGAACCAAATTTCCCTTTAGGCCCTAATTTGGGCAGAAGTAGGACAACCCATCGAGACACTGGACAGTGGACTGTTCACTGAGAATGAACAGTCCAATAATTAATACTTGCTACATAATCATCATTTTCCCCAAATACTTGCTACATAATTATCATTTTCCCTAAACTATAACCAAAGTCATTTGAGTGCTAGTGAATACCATTCCTTAAGGCAACAATAAGCAAGGCAAATATTTGTTACCGAGCAGGAATCAGGATTTGGCTACAGTAATAAAGAAGGTTGTACATCCAGAATAAGATTTTTGGTATGTACCAGAGTCTCTGGTAGGAGAAAAAAATCCCAAAGGTAAGGCTTTCAGGCTTCGGAGTTTTGTTGACACACGTAAGAAACTGGGAAAGCAGAAGTATTTGAGCTGATACTCAAAGAATGACCTCCTTCATACCCTCTAGAGTGTTTGCTCAGAAATTAGCAGTGCTATTAGCAACTATACAAGTGATGGGACACACCATTGACTTCCTGTGCGTCCCAGTGACCTCTACACAGCAGCACTTGGGCACACTCCATATTTACTTATGGTGCAATCTGATCCTGACTTCAGTGAGTTATTTCATAAGCCTTTTAAGGGTTACTACATTTTGCTCCTATAAGAGGTCAATCCAAATTAGCAACAAAAGACTTGTTAAACATGAGGAAAAATCACTTTTTTTTTTTAACTAAAAAAGGCAGTCATGGTCATTTAAAAGGTAAAGTGTTTTACTCTCTATTAACTTTCTTTTACAAAAATCAGCCCAGTAATTTTCCAAGGGGGATTAGTAGTCTTACACTCGTATCTGCTTAAAGAGGAGGAATGCCAAAATGGTGCACCCATATAATAAAAGTGCAGGTTATCTGGCATTTGGTTCTGTGCCAGGTCTCACAGGAATTACTCCAGTTATCAGTTGCTACATAACAAATTATTTTCATATGTACTATCTTCATATGTCCATTTTATTTTCACTCTTTTTCCCCTTGTTTTTCAGACTAGATGATTTCTACTGATATATATTCAAGTGCATTGGCTCTTTACTCTGCCACCTTTCTTGAGATAAAGGGTACTCACTAATTTTTAAAAATTTTAGAAACTGTATTTTTCATTTCTAGAATCGCCACTTCATTCTTTTTTATAGTTTCCATTTCTCTCCTGAGCTATTCTATCTTTCTATTCATATGAAGTATATTTCCCTTTACATTCTTGAGCACAGTTAGATTTGCTATCTTAAAATCCTTGTCTGCTAAACCCAACATCTGTGTCATCTAGCAGCATTCACTGATTATCTTTTCTCTTTAATAACAGGTCACATTTTCCTGTATGTCAAGTATCTGAATTGTATCCTAGACATTATGAATGTTGTACTGTGAAAACTTCTGGATTATATTAAATACCTCTAAAGAGTTTTGATATTTTTGTTTTGGCAGACAATTCTTTTGGTTTAACATAACCTGTAAACTTCAGGTGACAGTTCAAATCTCAGTACATTATTTCATCCTGAGCTTGGCTACTTGGAGCCTGCCCCATACATGTGGGATTCAAGGCATTAGCAGGAATTTAGGTAGCGGATATACAGAATCTGGGGCTTATGGTCTCCATTCCATGATGTCCCCCTCGCTTTCCAATGGCTGTGGTTGCCTCAAACTCTTCTTTATTCTTCAAGCTAAAAAGACTGGAGGTCGTCTTCTCTTAGAGTTTTCACTGTCCTGCATAGTACACCCTCTATCCTTCCCTTCTTCCAAGTATCAGTTTGAATCCAGAATCTGCCTGTTTGTGTTCAATTTGTGTGTTCTCACATAGCTGCCTTTTGTCCAAAACTTGTAAACATTCTGTGCAAGAGAATCAGTCAAATGGCAGTTTACTGGGCTATTAACAGAAGTAGGAACTACCAACTTTCTTTTTCTTTCCAATTTTTCACTTTCTCTCACAACGTTGTGGATCGCAAATTCAGAAGGGGCTTTGTCCATTAGGGTAACCCTAATCTATGTGGCATCAGCTGGGCAAGTAAGGAACAGAGGCTGGATCTACTTCCAAAATGGTTTCCCACACACGCCATGCCTTGGTGTTCTTTGACTAGTCTCTTTTTCTCTGCTCACTCTACACTTCATCTTCCAGGGCGTCTCCATGTCAATTCAGCAACTCACAGCAAGGTGATCTCCCAGAATTTGTACTTCTAATATGGTACACTGGCTTCTAAGAAACCAGAAATAGAATCTATCCAGACCAGTTCAGAGCTATGCCAGAAATGGTACAGGATCACTGCTGCCATATTTTATTGTTCAAAGCAGTCACAGGACCTGCCTAGATTCAAGGGGATGAGAAACAGATGCCAACCCTTGACAGGGGAGTGGCAAAGTCACACTGTAGAAATGAATGTGAAATGAATGTAAAATGACAGATATTTTTTATTATTTTAGGAAAATATAGTCTGCCATACATTTTAATTATTTAATAAAGCAAAAGAAATGCCACCCAAAGTAAAACTCCAGGAAGACACAGGAAGGCTAGTTCAATCTGAAGCACTGTGGTCTGATTTTCCAGCCATCTTTTTTACCACTCTCTCACATTCTCTGTATAATTACCTCTAAGATGTTCAGCATAAAAGAGGTTTCTAAAACAGCTTACTGAGTTTCCGAAGACTTAATACTTAAACATTATATCCATTTCAAACACCTAGAAGAAAATGTTTATGATGCTATCATCCATATATGTAGGATATAAGTTTTGTCTGTTTTTTCTTCCTAAGATAATAGTCAATAATAACTAGTGTACGTATGTGCTAGAAATTTTTCTAGGCTCTTTAAATATCTTTAAATAAATATCTTTATTGACTGCTCTCTACATGACATTAAGGGTGTGTTTAAGGCCAGGTGTGGTGGCTCATACCTACCATCCTAGCATTTGAGGAGACGAAGGCATGAGGACTGCTTGAGCCCAGAAGCTCAAGACCAGCCTAGGCAATGCAGTGAGACCTTATCTCTACAAAATCAAAAAATGATCCAGGCACAGCGTTGCATGCCTGTAGTTCCTGCTTCTCAAGAAGCTGAGATGGAAGGATCACCTGAACCCAGGAGTTCAAGACTGCAGTAAACCATGATCAAGCCACTTCACTCCAGCTTGGGTGACAGAGTGAAACCCTGACTCAAAAAAACAAAAACAAAAACAAAAAAAGAGTGTGTTTAGATGTACAGGCTTAGTACAAATACAATTTAACAAGAAAGGAGATTGGCTCAAACACTAACGACAAAGACAACGTAAAATTACAAAAATATAAACCCTAATACAAACAAGTATGACATTTTATGTTTACCTGTGGGGAAAATATACATAATATACAAAATATATATCTTTTGTATGCAAAAATTATTTTATATATATATATACACACACACACACACACACACACACACACAAATATGTATCTCTCTCAAGCTACTTTCTAAGCACTTCAAACTTTCACTCCAAAAAAGTGAATGTATTCTAAATTTGAAATACTATATTCTAAATGAAGTCATATATGTATGATACACACTAAGAAATAATCTTACCTTGTCTTGGTTATCTTTATTCTTGTAACACAGATTTCCAATCAGACGAATGAGATGAGACTTAAATCCTTCAACCACATTTGAGATATCACCTTCTGCTTTCATGCAACCAGAGGCACTAAAGATGTTTGCGGTGTCTTTTCCAGCTACGTGAATCACTCGTAAAAGATCTACAACGAAAAGAGTTGCAGATAAATTCTTTTCCACAGAAAAATAATTTTAAATATTTTTACTAGTTTTCCATAAGAAATCTAATTTATTTTAATAGATTACAGCTTCCTTTAAGTAATAGTTAGAAGGCTCTTCTGTCTTTGCTTTAAATTTTTGGACTCAACTTTGGGGAGATAAGCCATATTAATTACCTTTCTATATATCCACAAAGAAAAGTTAGCAAGAAATTCTCCAGCATCATTCTTTAAAAAAAAGTTTCCAATCTCAACTTCTTTAAGAAAGACCTCACCAGGCAAAGTGGGGACTAAAAGGAGGTCCAAACTTTACTTGTACGATGACTACTTGTATACCTAATCCAGAATTGTACCCCACATCTTTAAAACAAATATATATATATCATATATATATAAAACTCATCTGATAACTGCAGTTAGCTAAGTCAATACCTATCTGTAATGACTCATAGGACAGATAGAAACCAAGATTACTTTTTCCCTCATTTGCCAGATAATCAGAAGGCAGCATGTGTTTTCCAGAAATCTATTTTATCTACATTCAAATTTATATTCTCTGAATACTCCTAGGCAGCCTATGAAAACAATATTCCAGGAACTGTATTTTAGTTTTTCCATATTATCTCATTTAATCCTCTCAACAAACCTATTACAGGCAGATAGCAATGCCCAATGTTATAATAAAGAAATTAGGCTGAGAAGTTGGTAACATGGCAGTTGGGATGGCAACCCATATTGCCCTGGCTCCAAACTTATGCTCTTTTCACAGTGACTCACAGTGTCTCAGGTTCATGGTGTTTTATTTCAGTTATCAATAAAAGCACTGTGTCCAAAATAAAATGTGATAGGAAACTTCAAATGTCTTCTTTTACAGTTTACCACTAGCTCATCTATACTTCCAGATACAAAGTCATCTTTCTCAGTATATTGGTCTCCAGAAAAAGTATAATCTTTTTAAAGGAAAAAATAGTGAATAATAAATAGCAACACCTAAACATGGCTAACCACAGGAAAAGGCTCTACTTGAATTATTTTGCAAACAGCTTTTTAGCAAGGTTGGTAATACTTTAAACAATGGCTTCTTGTTTAAAACCACTTTCTTATAAGAACTGAATATATATTATGTGTAAAGCACTATTTTATGTATTCAATAAAAGCAAGTGGAATAAATTTACTGACAAATTTTGTCAAGCTATAGTAATCTAAAATCACCATCATAAACTTCCCCCCCATCATCATCATTAAACCTCTATTGATGAAATATCTACTATGTGCACCCTGCATAACAGGTAATATTATCCTTATCTTACTGAGAAACAATCCTGAGGCAAACAGAAGGGAAATGACAGAAGTACATGTGGACTCAGGTTTATCTGGCCCCCAAGCCTGAACTATTACCACAACAGCATGATTTCTCTCAAGAAAATTTATTTTTTTAAAAAATCTCATAAATACATTGAAAATCAAGGATCTGTGTCTGGATTTACATTACAGTATAACAAGCCAAAGACTTCTTAGCTAAAAATACCATGCATGACATTTCACTCACCGATCACTGTTTCCAGCAAGCCAGGAAAAACCTGTAGATAGCCGAGCAGCTCAGTTTTAGCAGTCATTTCACACAGGACATCAAGCAGCCTAATTGTAGCCAATATCTCCTAAAAAGAAAAGAAAATATAACTTTTAAGTATACTGAAGTGAATTAACTATTATAAATAACTACAAACGAATAAAATATTTCAATGAAGAGTCAGTGCTTAGCCGGGCTCGGTGGCTCAGCCTGTAATCCCGCGCCTTTGGGAGGCTGAGGTGAGTGGTTTGCCTGAGCCCGCGGGTTTGAGACCCGCCTGGGCAGCAAGACCTCATCTCTACAATAAATCAAAAAATCAGCCGGGCGTGGTAGCGCATGCCTGTAATTCTGGCTACTTGGAAGGCTGAGGCGGAAGGATCGCCGGAGCCCAGCAGGTCAAGGCTGTGGTGGCTGGGAGTGGCCACTGCACTCCAGTCTGGGCGACAGAGTGAGACTCCAACTCAAAAAAAAAAAAAAAAAGAGTCAGTGCTTATAATACATCTAAAGAGAAAAGCAGAACCATGAAGAACAAAACAGAAGATTAAATATGGTATTTTCATTTTCACTAATAGCAGATATCTGTTATCCAGAATGCAAGATTATGTGTCATTATGTGTCTTCTTGGAGCAAAGAGACAAAAAAGTTCTTATTCAAGCAAAAATACCTTCCAACAGTGGAATAAATGTTCAAAATTACTAGCTACATACACAACATTTATGCAAATACTTTGTTTTTAAGACATTCGCAGTATGTAAGTTCCACTTTAAAATTGCAAATATCCCATGAAATACATTAATTTCTTGTCCACAGAAATCCTGTAAAATACTGTGGTTGAAAGAACCCTGGCTTTTAAAATTTGCATTATTTCTGAGTAAATATGAACCTATATGCAATATCTTGATGGACTGGAAAGATAGTATTATTTGAAAATGTTATTTCACATAGCTACTAAATAATTTATCAAAAAGACTGCATGACCAAGAAACTACCCAGTACCAACCGCATGGCATTAGGTGATCCATACAAAATTTTAAAATGCAATTCTTATAGATTTTGAACTTCATTTTTAAAGTATCCATTATTTGGCAAAATGTGATAGAAAATATAGATTTAGGACATGAAGATAACATTCTTCAAAAGAAAGATAAATTACTTCCTTTTGTTAATTCTAAATGTGTGTTTTTATTGGTCTCTAAACAGAGGATTTAAAGGTAATATTGTAATACAGCATTCTAAAATCTCAAATAAATAGCAAGAAACACATTTTTTAATGCTTTGGATATTCATTTCCTAGCATAGCCTTCACTTGCTAAACAGTTGGGAAGAAAAAGTCTAGATTATAAGTCTGAAATGAGTACCATGTTAAACAAGAGTCTTGAGCAAATTCATTAATTTCACAGGGATTCAGCATGCTTTTATTTAGGGCATAGAAGCTCAGGTCATGATCTCTTGATAGCATTTCTCCTTTAAGAAATGGCTGATTAACTCTAGATCTGGGGCAGAATATGTACAAGGTGATCCCGGACATTCTGTCATACCAGATAGCAAGGAAACTATTAATCCTTCAGAATCAGGATTCAGAAACAATCTGAAGAGGTTCCTACTAGTCAGTGCTGGCACATTAGGCCATTAGAAAGAATTACAACTGCAAGAGACTGAAAACAAGTGTTTTTAAAGCTATGACTTCATAATGATAATTAAACAAAACAACAAACTGGTCATCTTTGGATGGTGTCACAAAACAAACTCATTACTTTACAGGTTGGTAATGGGGTAAAGGACAATCAAGTACTTATTCTGCCTTTCTTCGTCAAAATGTACCTTATATAACCTAATCATTGATTAGGAAAGTTTCTTTTTAAAAAATATTCCTACTAATAAATGAAGAATGAATGAGAGTCAAAATACCACCCTTTTCCAATCCCTCAGGAATTAATAGGTCTAGGTAATCATTAGTCTGCTAATATCACAAAGGGATAACCAAGCATCATGTGCCTCGATGAAAGTGCATATCACCAACAATGAAATATTACTGAAAACAACAACAACAACAAAAATCTGAACTCAACTATGGCACTAATTATTATTCACAGGTAATACAAGGAAACAAAAACGTTAAATTCTGCCACCATGGAAAAAATACTCATCAAAGTCTGAACCATAGAAAACTACAGGAAAAACAGTCCAGTTTCTTCAACAAATAACTAGCAAAGGTAAGGGGGAAGTAGAAACGAGAACCTATATATTAAAGGAACATGAAGACATATCAATTGCAATGTATGGTCCTTACCTGTATCCTGATTCAACAAAATAATCTTGAAAAATTTATCAGACAATGGATAAAATAGAAATATGTAATTGATATTAAAATTTTATTGTTAATTTTTTAGATGTGCTCATTGCAGTATACTTGTGTCTGAAAACTCCTTATCTTTTAGAGCAATAGATGAAATATGTTGGCACTGTGTTTCAGTCCAAAGCAATTGGCAGAAGAATGAGTGGAATTGTGGCTAAAACAAGAATGCTAATGAAGTGGTAACTGCTAAAGCTGGGGAATGACATATGGAATTTCACTATACTTTTTTCTCTATTTTATGCTTTAAATTTTCCATGATAAAAGGACAGAAATAAAATTAGGGGTTGGAAAGATAATCTGGAAATTTCCTTCCAGCTTCTAAATTCTATATTAACTAAAATAAACCCAAGAGAAAATCAATCTATTCCTACCTAACACATTCCCAAATTTTAGTCATTAAAATTATTTTGTTAATAAAGTATTTCTAATGAGTATCTGGAAATTAGTAATTTTAAAATATCCAGGAAAATATTACTCTTCTAAAAAATAAAAGTAATGAGTAAAATGTCCTTCCAAATATTTTAAAACATTGTAAAACTGTATTAATTAAATCAGGCAATAAGCTCCCCACCCCAGCAAAAAAAAAAAAAAAAAAAGATAAATCAAAGAAACATAATGAAAGATTTTGAAGTGAATAAAAAGAAGAAAAAAAGAATAGTCTCCTGTCTAGTTCACTTGTCTCGGTTACCTCCACCATTTAGAGTTTTTGAACTATTTTACAACACTGTAAGTTATGGAAAACTGAAAATGATGCAAATAACCTTGTCCATTCAAATGTAAATTAGTTGTATCTGACTGGACTACAATTAATCATTGCCTTTCACAAAGACCAGTTTTTGCATTATTTGTACATTAATTTATTTCAGTATTCCTTTACTAAACATAAACACATGGCTCTTTAGATTCTCCTTTCTCCAGTTGTTAATACTTTACTGGTTCCCTCTGTAAAAGCTGAAAATCTAGAGATGAATTCAAATATATATAAGAATATTAGTTTATAATATAAACACTATTACAACTAGTGGAAAGGATGAGATTATTTACTAAATGGTACTGATAGAATAATGAACGGCTAACATTCAGGGAATATTAGCTATGTACCAGTCAGCATCTAAATGCTTATGTTAAAATATAACCCCTTTTAAGGTAAAGAAAACAGGCACAGAAAAGACAAGCAACTTTTCTAAGATCCTACACTAAGAACAGAAGAAACCAAGATTCAAGCCCAGTTTCACAACAAAGACTTTATAAGCTTGGATAGTCAAAAGACAAATAATTCATTTGGATCCATAATTCACTCCTTACTTTTATATAAAATAAATTCTAGGTTAATAAAAAATGTGGACTAACTATTGAAAGAATTGGACTACAAAGGTACATATTTCCACAAAGTGGAGAAGTTTACTAAATACGTAAGAAATATCCAGAGACCAGAAGGATAAAATTGATAAGCCCAGCTAGATTAAAAAAAACAAAAAAAACAAAAAATTTCTAAAAGGCGAACAGAATACCATAAATAAATTCAAACAAAAAATAACTATGCAAAAAAAAGTTTACTATATATGACAGAAAGACTAATTCCCCGAAAATGCTTTTTAATAAGTGCATTTTAAAAGGTAAACTAATATGCAAAGCAACCATACTGGTACTGAAAAACATTAAAGAAAAATGGTAATTAGATTTTGCAAAGGGCAACACATGCTGAACTGGTGTGCCTTTCAGAAATATCTCTAAAAATTTTTAATATTATACTCTCTGATGCAACAATTCAACTCCCAGTAATTAATTATCTCAAATTTACTAACCTCAAATTTAAACAAGAATCTTCACTAAAGTATTATTTGTCAAGGTTTTCAAAAACAAGCAAACCTGGAAGCAACTGAAATGTCTATAGGAAATAAATTATGATGCATCTGCATGCAATTAATATATATGTGTTAAAGTGGAAAGATGTACAAGTTATATCATAAATAACTGAAAAAAGCAAGTTGAAGGAGTGCATGTAACATTGTGAAAAATATAAACAAGTAATATATGTATATAATATATATAAATATATATTTTTAAAAACCTTAAGAAAGAAAACAAAAAATAAAGTACATGCAGATAGTTCTTTCCAAAGAAAGAAAACAAAAAATAAAGTACATGCAGATAGTTCTTTCCAAAAAAAGTACACGTAGAAAATGGGGCCTGGGCCAAAAACGGGAAATGGCTTAACTTTGTTTCATCGACTTCGGCTTTAATACTTTTAATACTTTTTAACAACAAGCAAATATTATTGCACAATACAAAAATTTAAGCCTTTGTTAATATGTGGAGTGAAAGAACATAATTTATATTATGTATTAAACACCTACTGCAAGACAGATATTACAGTATGACTTAAGTTGGGGTTGTAAGGATTAAAATAGAATGACTATCCTACAACTTGAGGACAATTCTCATAATATATTGGTATCAGAAAATATAAAGCTAAAAAAATGTTTTTAAGCTCTCAGAGGAAAGGCAAATCACACTATAAGTAACAAGATTCAGTTAACTAAATCTTACATCATAAACATGGCAAAATTGACAAAAATATAGCAACAACTGGAAACAAATACACAAACTATTCCAGAGACAGGAATCATTACATTGATACAGAACCAAAGACTATTTTTATAAAGAAACAAATAAATAGAACCTCAGGATCTTAAAGTCAAACAACAATGACAGAAACTTAAAAGTACACACGAGCCGGGCTCGGTGGCTCAGCCTGTAATCCCGCGCCTTTGGGAGGCTGAGGTGAGTGGATTGCCTGAGCCCGCGGGTTCGAGACCCGCCTGGGCAGCGAGACCTCATCTCTACAATAAATCAAAAAATCAGCCGGGCGTGGTAGCGCAGCAGGTTGAGGCGCGGTGGCCAGAAGCGGCCACTGCACTCCAGTTTGGGCGACCGAGTGAGACTCCAACTCAAAAAAAAAAAAAAAAAAAGTACATACGATTTTTTAACATTAATACACATATAACATTAATACACATATATTATACTTTTTAAAAAGAATACTTCTCACATCAGTATTTAAATATAGCATATACTCGGTAGTATACTGGAGCTGGCCTGTACTGATTTCTGAGAGTTTATTATTAAATATTTAGAAATTTTTGAGTTGATTGTTAAACTGTTGGTAGCTTGAAATCATTCATGGTGAACATAGTTATATACCATGGAAATAAGCAAATGCTACAAACTAGAGCTTTCCACTTGCTTCTTCTTCCCTTCTTCTCCCCAGCCATTTTACCGCCAAATCACTGTTCTTAGCCATTTGTGACCTTTTAAGGACAAGATATTCAATACAGTTTTCAATGCTATGACTGAAAAATGACAATGAAAACAGTCATACAGATCAATAAATTTCTAAAAGTAAATTAATTTGACTATTCAAAAGAAAACTGCCTACAATTTTCTATTCCAGTAATATAAAACAATTCTTCCCACATTAGAGAAAAAATTTTGAAAGAAAAATACAAATTTTCCTAAATATGGAAAGTTAGTCTAGCTATCTTCTTATTACAATACTAAAATCACCTATATTTTAAACATAAGTGCCTTGAAAAGTTTAAGGCATGATTTAACAAATCTTAAGTTGTACTGCCTTTTCTTTATCTCCTAGAGAATTAATTTAAAACTTTTTTAAAGCACGACTCACTGCTCCTCCTGCTGGAAACAAAGGCAAATCTATCCCCAGAAAAGAAAAGCAAGGCTGTGAGTAAAGACCTTTCAGAAAATGAGCACTAAAATAATGGCATGTTAGTAAGACCTAACATGGTCTAAATCAACGGTCCCCAACCTTTCTGGCATCAGGGACCGGTTTTGTGGAAAACAATTTTTCCATGGGGGTGGGGGGACCATCAGTTAGATTCTCATAAGGACCACAGCAACCTAGATCCTGCACATGCACAGCTCACAGTAGGGTTCACACCCTAACGAGAATCCAATGCTGCCTTTGATGTGACAATGGACAGAGCTCTGCTTGCCACCCACCTCCTGCTGTGCACCCGGTTCCTAGCAGGGGTACTGGTCTAAGGCCTTGGGTTTAAGGCTTCCTGGTATAATACATTACAGAAAGTCAGTTACAAAGTGGTCTTGAACAAAGGTATATGCACAAAAAAGGAAATACATTTTTATGGTTGAGTAGTCATAATCATGACCTGCATTTACAATAGGAGTTAACAATTTCATATCATCACACATCATTCTCCAGGAAATGTTATGGCTCAGTATCATATTCTCTGGGTTCCATCCGTAGACAGTGGATGAGTTTCACTCCCGATCCCAATCCCTCTCACCCATTTGCCAAACAGTAATTCCAGCATCAATTACCACCTCTCTACCTGATCATTTATATTGGATTACAAAGGACCTCTCTATCATCTTTTTTTAAATGTGTTTAAATCAACTTTATTGAGATATAATTTACATGCAATAAAACACATCCATCTTAAGTGTATAGTACATACAGAGTTGTGTCAAGGTATACAGGTATGTATAACATTTCTATTATCCAGAAAGTTCCCTCATGTCCCTCTGCAATCAATTCCACCCCTTCACCTCCAGCCCCAGGTGACAACTGATCTGTTATCTGTCATTATCGATAAATTTGGCCTGCTACAGAATCTCACAGAAGACCAGCCCAGACAACTTGGGGAGACCTCATCTCTACAATAAATCAAAAATTAGCCGGGCGTGTAACATGTCTCTGTAGTTCCAGCTACTTGGAAGGATTGCCTGAGCCTAGCAGGTCGATGCTGGGAGTGGCCGTGAGTGTGCCACGGCACTCCAGCCTGGGCGAGAGAGACTCCAAATGAAAAAAATAAAATAAAAGAATCTCACAAAAACGGAATTATACAGTGTATACTCTGGTCTATCTGGTATCTACTCCTCAGTACTTTTGAGACTCATCCCTGTTGTTGTATCAGAATTACATTCCTTTTTACTGCTAAGTAGTGGTCCAGGGAAAGACCAAATCTAACTTTTAGACAGAGAGAAGAAAGAATAGCAAAAAATAAAAATTCTGAAATAAAGAGAAGGAAAATCAAATTTTTTTTCTTTTTTGAGTTGGAATCTCACTTCATGCTAATTTTTTAATTTCTTGTAGAAACAAGGTCTCATTGTGTTGCCCAGGTTGGCCTTGAACTCCCAGGCTCAAGTGATCCTTCTGCCTCAGTCTCCCAAAATGCTGGGGTTACAGGTATGAGTCGCCCACTCAGGAAACAGAATATGAGCTAGCTTTCATGCCCTTAATAAAGACAAGACCTGGATGATCTAGGGTAGGCTTAAGGAGAATTTAAAAATTGTGAAAGTAATTAACCAAGACAGTATATGACTGGGAATCTCCTATAATGGATAGAAGAAACAAACTCTCTAAAAAGAAATTGGAAATGTGCATAAAAAGCTTTAAAAATGGCTATTCTTATACCCAGTGATTATAATTCAAAGATTATGTCCTAGGTTAATAGCTATGGAAATGTGCAAAGATGTAACAAGACATGCACTCTAGCACTATTTTATAACAAGAAAAAATAAGAACAACCTGAATGTCCAACTACAGGGAGTGGGACAAATAACAGGTAAGTTCTTTACTTGGAATGCTATATTGGTTTTTTTTTTTTTTTTTGAGTTGGAGTCTCACTCTGTCACCCAGACTGGAGTGCAGTGGCCGCTCCCGGCCACTGCAGCCTCAACCTGCTGGGCTCCGGCGATCCTTCCACCTCAGCATTCCAGTAGCTGGAACTACAGGCGTGCACTACCACGCCCGGCTAATTTTTTGATTTATTGTAGAGATGAGGTCTCGCCAAGGTCCCCAGGCAGGTCTCGAACCCGCAGGCTCAGGCAATCCACTCACCTCAGCCTCCCAAAGCGCGGGATTACAGGCTGAGCCACTGAGCCCGGCTTATATTGGCATTTTTTAAGACAGTCACGATTTATTTATCCATTCAGCAAATATTTGCTAAGTGCTTACCATGTACACAGTACTACAAACATGGTCAAGACTTCTGTCCTCATGGAGCTTCCATTCAGAAGAAAAAAATGAGAACTTACAAAAAGATGGTATAGAATGACTCCACTTTTAATAGATATGTATGGGCACATATCTACATACGTGTGCACACATTTTATGTCATCTGCCTGGATATATTAACCAAAATATTTTTTTAAGTCATTGACGCTGAATGGTAGGAATGAGAGCACTCTTTTGACTTATCTAAATTTTCTAACTATTCAAATATAAGCATATAATACTTACGCAATATTTTTTAAAGCTTTTAAAAAAGAATTCTCATAAAGGACATGGTTGAGTTAGAAAATCTGCCAATTGGCCAGGTGTGGTGACTCATGCCTATAATCTCAGCACTTCGGGAACACAAGGTCAAAGGATCGCTTGAGGCCAGGAGTTTGAGACCAGCCTGGGGAACATAGCAAGACCTCATCTCTACAAAAAAATAAAAAATTACCTAGGCATGGTGGCACATGCCTGTACTCCTAACTACTTAGGAGGCTGAGGCAAGAAGAACACTTGAGCTTAGGAGTTTGATGCTGTGGTAAGCTGTGATCATGACACTACACTCCAACCTTGGTGAGAGAGAGAGAGACCATGTCCCTAATAAAAACAAAACAAAACAAAAAGAAAATCTGCCTATTCTCTCTCACCCAAGATTAGGAATCTGTCTCCTTACCTCATCATCAGTATGTTCCTCAGAGGTCAACTTGAGCACTGCCCTGCACTCATCCACAAAGGTGCTTGCAATCAACTCAGCATGATTTAAAAACACAGGGATGTCATCCTTGGTCAGTGGCTCATCACATGCTACCTTGGTTATCATAAGATCTAATAATGTAACCCTGTAAAACATAAAAGAATTTTACATGATTATATAATACTTGAATTGTACAAAGCTAACAATTCTTATGAAGACAAAATATTATGGAATATTTTTATTTTAAATTTCTTACCTTGTTGACTTTGGCAAAGTCTCAGGGTACAAAATAAACGTGCAAAAGACAGTTGTATTCCTATACACCAACAACAAGCAGGCAGAGACCCAAACAAAAAGCACAATCTCATTCACAATAGCCACAAAAAAAAAAAAAAAATGAAATACCTCGGCACCTTCCTAATCAGAGAAGTGAAAGACCTTTACAATGAGAACTACAAAACGCTGCTAAAAGAAACCCAAGAAGATACAAACAAATGGAAAAATATCCCATGTTCATGAATAGGAAGAATCAACATTGTTAAAATGCCCATCCTACCAAAGGCAATCTACAGATTCAACACAATACCCATTAAGTTACCAACATCATTCTTCTCAGACCTCAAAATGACAATACAGAAATTCATATGGAAACATAAACGACCACGAATAGCCAAAACAATCCTCAGCAAAAGAAACAAAGCAGGAGGTATCACCCTTCTGACTTCAAACTTTACTATAAGGCTACAGTCATCAAAACAGCCTGGTATTTGGTACAAGAACAGGCACACAGACCAATGGAACAGGATAGAGATTCCGGAAGCAAAGCCTCAATTCCTCGATCAACTCATCTTTGACAAAGCTTCCAACAACCACCACTGGGGAGAAGAGAACCTATTCAGTGAATGGTGCTGGGAAAACTGACTGACCACATGCAGAAGATTGAAACAGGACCCCTACCTATCACCATACACAAAAATTAACTCTAATTGGATCAAAGACCTAAACGTAAAACCTCAAACTATAAGAGTCTTAGAAAATGCAGGAGACACGCTTATGGAAATCGGAACCGGCAACCAATTCCTATTCAGAACCCTAAAGGCCAATACCTTAAGAAATAAGATAGACAAGTGGGACCTCATCAAACTAACGAGCTTCTGCAAAGCAAAAGAAACCATCAAGAGAGCAGGGAGACAGCCCACAGAATGGGAAAAAGTATTTGCCAACTGTGTATCTGACAAAGGCCTAACATCTAGGATCTACAAGGAACTCAGGGGCACCAAAAGGAAAAAAAAAAAAGCTCCTTTAAAAAGTGGGCAAAAGACACGAATAGACATTTCTCAGAAGAAGATATACGGGCAGCCAACAAGACACATGAAAAAGTGCTCAGCCTCACTCATCATCAGAGAAATGCAAATCAAAACCACATTGAGATACCAGCTAACTCTAGTAAGAATGGCCATAATTAATAAAACAAGCAACAACAGATGATGGCGAGGATGTGGAGAAAAAGGAATGGTTCTACACTGCTGGTGGGAATGCAAACCAGTGCATCCTCTTTGGAAGACAGCATGGCGATTTCTGAAAGAACTAGAAATTGACCTTCCACATGACCCAGCAGTTCCCCTATTGGGAATATACCTGGGGAACTCAAATCATCCTACAAAAAGGATACCTACACACGTATGTTTGTTGCAGCTCTATTCACAATAGCAAAAACATGGAACCAACCATGTTGCCCATCGAAGCTGGACTGGATAAAGAAAATGTGGTACATATGCACGATGGAATATTATGCAGCCATAAAGAAGGACAAATATACGGACTTCGCAGCAACTTGGATGGATTTGGAGTCGATCATCCTCAGTGATCTCTCACAGAAACAAAGAACAGAGCACCATATGTTCTCACTCGTAAGTGGACCTTGAACAATTGTAATACTATAAGGAAGCATTTGGCAGTAATGGGAAACAACCAGGGGAAGGGGGGTGGGATTGGCAGTTGAGGGAAACTGCTTGGGAGGGAGGGGCATACCTGAACAAGGGTACCTGCATAATCAGTGTTTATATACTTAAACCTGAATTGTACCCCACATCTTTATAATAATAAAAAAAAAGTTAAAAAAAAAATTTCTTACCTTGTTAATAATATCTGGCTAGGAAAAATATTTCATGAATGAAGTTAACTTTCATTAATTATCTGTTTTTTAGATTTTGATGACTTGGCTACAGAAACAAGAATTGTCTAATGCACCTTTTATAGCCATTACTTTCAGCATTGAAATAATTCAACATTTCAGAACTGCCATCAGTTTAAACATGTGTACAATAATAGCAACAGCAAAGTGAAGTAGGCTAACATTTATTCACTACTTACTACTGAGCTAAGCATTTTATATAAATTATCTCATTTAATCCTCACAAAAATTCCATGAGACAGGTACTGTCGTTAGCCTCATGTTAAAGATGAGTACATAAGACTTACTGAGGTTGAATAATTTGTCCAGTGCCATACAACCACTGAGAGTCTACACCAGGATTCAAGTTAATTAACATGCCCACTATCATGTAACCACTGAGAGCCTAAGCCAGACCAGGACTCTGCTCTGGGTCAGGTGCTTTCACCACTCATTTTATTGTCTTTCTTGTGAAGCATCACTGTTTTCTTTGTTTAACTGTTTTACTTTACAAAAACACAAATTTGTAGACCAAGCCTATGCCATTTTTTATTTCGATATGTAAGTTATCAAATAAATATTGCTATTCAACACCTCTTTCCTTCTCCTAAGAAAAATGAACCACATGTAGGGCAATCCATCTACCATAAATCATGTTTAACATTGCCTTAAAATTACATTTTGGTTTGGAATTATATGTATAATTCTCATTTGTTTCTATATAAGAGTATTAATATCTAAAATGCTTATTAGCAAATCAGGAAAAATACACTTAAACCAGACATGGAGTTTTTTTTTTTTTTTTTTATTTACCCAAAGAAAAATATGAATTACAGATTGCTTCAAGTAAGAAATAAACCTATACCAAATACTTCTTTTATGGTAGCTAAATGATGGGAAAAATCCTAAGTCTAGAAAAATCACCTGTCTTAGCAATTTTTAATACTTTTAAAACCTCAGATTTCTTCTTTTTTGTGTGTGTGTGGGTGTTTGGCTCTATAAATCTTTAATTTTTTTTATTATAAAGATGTGGGGTACAATTCAGGTTTAAGTATATAAACACTGATTATGCAGGTACCCTTGTTGATCAGGTATGCCCCTCCCTCCCAAGCAGTTTCCCTCAACTGCCAATCCCACCCCCCTTCCCCTGGTTGTTTCCCATTACTGCCAAATGCTTCCTTATAGTATTACAATTGTTCAAGGTCCACTTACGAGTGAGAACATATGGTGCTCTGTTCTTTGTTTCTGTGAGAGATCACTGAGGATGATCAACTCCAAATCCATCCAAGTTGCTGCGAAGTCCGTATATTTGTCCTTCTTTATGGCTGCATAATATTCCATCGTGCATATGTACCACATTTTCTTTATCCAGTCCAGCTTCGATGGGCAACATGGTTGGTTCCATGTTTTTGCTATTGTGAATAGAGCTGCAACAAACATACGTGTGTAGGTATCCTTTTTGTAGGATGATTTGAGTTCCCCGGGTATATTCCCAATAGGGGAACTGCTGGGTCATGTGGAAGGTCAATTTCTAGTTCTTTCAGAAATCGCCATGCTGTCTTCCAAAGAGGATGCACTGGTTTGCATTCCCACCAGCAGTGTAGAACCATTCCTTTTTCTCCACATCCTCGCCATCATCTGTTGTTGCTTGTTTTATTAATTATGGCCATTCTTACTAGAGTTAGCTGGTATCTCAATGTGGTTTTGATTTGCATTTCTCTGATGATGAGTGAGGCTGAGCACTTTTTCATGTGTCTTGTTGGCTGCCCGTATATCTTCTTCTGAGAAATGTCTATTCGTGTCTTTTGCCCACTTTTTAAAGGAGCTGTTTTTTTTTTCCTTTTGGTGCCTCTGAGTTCCTTGTAGATCCTAGATGTTAGGCCTTTGTCAGATACACAGTTGGCAAATACTTTTTCCCATTCTGTGGGCTGTCTCCCTGCTCTCTTGATGGTTTCTTTTGCTTTGCAGAAGCTCGTTAGTTTGATGAGGTCCCACTTGTCTATCTTATTTCTTAAGGTATTGGCCTTTAGGGTTCTGAATAGGAATTGGTTGCCGGTTCCGATTTCCATAAGCGTGTCTCCTGCATTTTCTGAGACTCTTATAGTTTGAGGTTTTACGTTTAGGTCTTTGATCCAATTAGAGTTAATTTTTGTGTATGGTGATAGGTAGGGGTCCTGTTTCAATCTTCTGCATGTGGTCAGCCAGTTTTCCCAGCACCATTCACTGAATAGGTTCTCTTCTCCCCAGTGGTGGTTGTTGGAAGCTTTGTCAAAGATGAGTTGATCGAGGAATTGAGGCTTTGCTTCCGGAATCTCTATCCTGTTCCATTGGTCTGTGTGCCTGTTCTTGTACCAAATACCAGGCTGTTTTGATGACTGTAGCCTTACAGTAAAGTTTGAAGTCAGAAGGGTGATACCTTCTGCTTTGTAAAACCTCAGATTTCTTATGATAATTATTCATTCAAAATAAAACAAACACAAAGTTCTGTCAGTCCCTGAGCACAGGATTATTTGTTTTCTCTTGTTCATATATATAAAATCTTTAAAAATCAAATTAAGTACCCCCAGGCCATAAGGCCAGACTTTCCACTTTCCCAAAGCAGCATGACTTTCCAGGAATGCTAGGAAAGAGGCCATCTATTCTGTGTGGTCCAAATGCGTGCTCTAAAAATATTTTTTTAAATTAGATTAGATAATAGTTATTGCTAGGCAAAAGAAGTAATAATCCCTGGCCTTAGGGAATTTAGTACCTAGTTGGCTACTGCTTGAATATGTAATATAATAGAAGATAGTAATCTTATCAGATTCGTTATTCTTAAGGTAGCCACAGAAAGGGGTGTAGAGAAATGAGAAAGAAAATAGAAAGAACCAAACAATAGGGCAGTTCCTGAATGGGCAGTCATGTGAGGTCAGGACAGAGAGGGTGGTCCCAAAATAATGAAAATCAAAGTTGTGTTCAGCAGCAACAGAAACCCCTGAGGGTCCAAGTGGATGAAGTGCAAGGAGATCAGCAAGTGCTCAAGGAAAGGTAGAGTGGATGTTGCCTTCCTTACAAACCGACATGGGTGATTTACAAGTGTACCTTCTCCCTGGCCTGATAGATTAAGCCTTGTATGATGCAACTTTAGTATATGATTACAATATTAGAGATCTAAGGCCATGGGCAATAAGTGCTTTTGAAAGAAAAAAGGGGAGGAAATCAGAAATGGATTTTTAAAATATAAAAATGCAAACTAAGTCTGGATATTATTTAAACTTAATGAAAACTATGCTTCATTAAATGATCCTACTTACATAAAGTCAGCTTGTCATTTAAAACTTCTAATGGTTCCCACTGTTAAGAAGTGAATCTGAAAGCTTTTTAGTCTAATATATGGGCCTCCCTATCAGTCTGTATTCAACTTTCCAACTCTCTCAACATCTAGCAACCATCAAAAACCATCATAATTCAAGTAGGAGACTTTTTTTTTTCAAAATCATTTAATTGGGCATGACATTTGCCATTCCACTTCTGTGCCGGAAATTATGTGCATTGAAACATATGTTATATAGTCATGGAAAATGAGAGATAATGTGGAACATCTTACCTCTTCCAGTTGGGAGGAAGCCACTATACTACGAGGGGAGACCCCCAAAAAACTGGAACTATTTTATGGAAGGTGGGCCCTTGTAGTAGCGGCTTTCCCCACTAGGTAAGTATTCTAGGAACCCATCAGCATCAGTGTACCAGCTAGCATTGTGAGAGACTGCATTCAACATCACTGAATTTGGGGGGGGGGAGATTCTTTCAATGCATTTGCCCATTTCATGATGGGTGATTTACAAGTGTACCTGCCCACACCACATTGAGTGTTCAGCGGTTTTTCACCAAAAACATCATGACCCCCCATGCCTCACCCTCCCTATTCACCAGATCTCACCCCAAGCAACTTTTTTTTTGTTTCCCCAATGAAAAAAAGTCCTCAAAGTGAAACATTTTGCCAATGTGGAATAGGTAAAACAAAAAACAGCAGAAGCACTATAAGGCATCAAAATCAATGAGCTCATAAACTATTTTGTGCAGAGGAAAACACATGTGAGAATACACAAATTTTTATAAATAAATTCTGGGTTTTTTGGGTCCCCTCTGAGTTCTTCCTTGAAAACTTAACAGATTACAAGTGGTCTAGCAAATGCTATTTACTCATTCATTTATTCACTCAGATGTAAAGGATGAAAAAGCAAGAAGGAGCCAGCCAGAAGGGTCAGAAACTAGCTGCTTAGAATTATTACAAGTGAGTACAAAAGTCTTGTTTCCCTTAACCCAAAAGGCATCATTCAGGCTGCTTCCGCTTACCAGTCACAGCCCTCCACACAGAATCACGCTTCTGCACTCTTGTCTCTCAACCACTGGCTGTTATTAGCATTCTATTTATAATTCACTCCTGATTAAATACAGTACTTACATATTCATGCCTCAAAATTATTATTCCTTTTTATATTTTAAAGTCATGTATATATGAAGAATTTGGGGGGAAAACTATACAGCAAAAGTTTATATTTTAAAGTTATCTTTAAATTGATATGGGCTACAGTTTTTAAGTGGGAATGGCATACCTGTACCATCCTGAAATGGTTGCTTTTTATAAGAGGATGGGGGGGGTAAGGAACAAAAAGGGGGAAAAGAATGACTGTTATGAATATTCTGAAGAAGGAAATAAAATATTCTGTAATTCTGGAAATAAAGAATCTGTAATTCAAATTCAAGGACTGACATCGCCAACAAATTCTGAATTTATATTTGAACTATTCCACATATATAATGTGCCAAAGGGCATGCCACAAAAGCCAAAATTTGTATTTCTCCTGGACAGCAGCTAACCAAGATAGACAGTCAACTTCTGCTAAATGAATCTCATTAGTCCCTTAATAAATTACTGATATAAGAAGTAAGTGTGTTGCAGGGGAAGAGATCACTGACTTTAGCATCAGTCATACTGAGTCCAAATATCATCTCAGCACCTCTGTAACCCAGGGCAAATAAATACCTTAACCTATAGAGCTTCAGACCCCCAATTTGGAAAACAACAAGAGCAATATCTATTTCACTAAGTGTTTGGGAGGGCTAAATGACAATGACTATATGTTGCCTTCTATTAATAATGGTGATGCTACCTGGAGGAAAAAGTCAAAGTCATCATAGTAGTAGTTATAGTAACAGTAGTACATGCCAGGCACTGAGAGCTTTGTATTAGTTATCACAATTGAATGAGGTGGCTACTATTATTATTATCCCCGTTTTACAAGATGAAACAGTACCCAGGTGAAGAAATCAACTAATACTGACAACTAGTAAAAGAACCAGAAGAGGTCGGGGGGGGGAGTTTAAGAATTTACACAGCATTTTCATATTACAATGCATGGTTATTACCCACGCACACTAAGGACAGAGACTGTATCTTACTGTTCACCATCACACATTAGTGGACCATCAGTAGGTGCTTAATGAATACAGTATTTGTTTTACTGACTGATCCTCAAACACTTTAAAATCTAATAGCCCCTAACTCAATAGAATATTCTAATTCAGTAGATTAGCACCAACCTGGGCACCTGTATGTTTTTTAAATTCCTCGGTAATATTAACGCATGTTCTCAATTGAAAAACAACACAATGTGTTATTACCAAGCTTCTCTAGTGAAGTCCCTCATCTGAACTACAGAAACCAGAAAATGTTTCGAGGCACTTACTGTCTCCTCAGTTCTCCCAATGATTCTAGATGCATAGAGCAAACGTTTATTCATTACGTATCCTTGCTGAGAAAAGCTCTAATCCTTCTATCCTATTAAACTGCCAAAGTACAACTCTGAACACAGAATATATTCACTAACCCCAAAAAGAGTCAAAAGGGATCCCAAGAACTTCTGCTTCACCCCAGAATTGAGTGCTTTTGCCAAGACCCCCCAGCCCTCTCCTCACTGCCCCTCTCCGCACATCTCCGCACTAAATTCAAAAGGCCCACCCTTTATCCAACTGCTGAAGTCACCACCACAAAAAACTTAAGAGCATCCATATGATCCTGTGACCCAGGACTCCAACTCCCACATGGCTCTGTGACCACTGAGGGAACCCACCTGGTAACTTCCCTCTGAGTTTAACTTATTTCACCAACTGGCACAGCTTGTATTTTCTTTCTTTCTTTGTGCCACTCTCACCACTAGAACATAAGCTCCAGAAGGGCAGGGATTATTGTCTGGTGTACTGACACTCAATAAACATTTGTTTAACAAACCAATAATCTTTTGCTACCAGAATAAAGCCCAATCCTGACCTTCCCACTCAGGGCCCTCTCCCTGCTCTCTTCCAAGTATCTCTTACTCCAACCCAACTAAAGTTTTCAAGGTTCCCCAAAACACACTCAAGGAATCCTTTATCTGTGCTTGCTTGAATATTCCTTCAACTAGAAAATGCCCATACTTTTTTCTCGACATGCCTGGCAAAATCCCGACTACCCTACAGGGTCATCAAATGCCACCTCTTTCATAAAGTTTTATCTTACTACAAAGACCATATGTGATATCTTCCTCTTCCCTCCCACCCTGAGTCCTGAAGCACTGTATTTTTTCCTCTCCTGTGGCATCTATCAAATATATCTTTAATTACAGTTATAATATGCTTATTTTACCTCTCTCTACCAGTGTTCTCAAATGAGATTCACAAAAAGGCTGTAAGGTCCTTGAGGGTAGGCACTGTGTCCAGTTAACCTTGGCATCTCCTAGAGCACCACAGCGTAGAGCCTTGTTCATAGCAGGCAGTCAGAAATTACTTACTGAGACGAATCAAATAAAGAAATTTTGCTATAACTAAATCCACAGAGGGGTATAGAGTGTTTGTAGTCTTTTCTTTTCCCCTGTGTAAAGCACCATGTCTTTCTGCATTTAGGCTCTATTTTTTTAAATACTAAGTGGTCAAACATATTTTAAAATTTTGCTAGTATAATCAAATTGCTTCCATGTGTGCATATGTGCAATTTAGAGGGCACAAGAAACAAAAGTATGAATCTTGAGCCAGAACATTTTTGGTTGCCATTTTCTGAAAAACAAGTTTGCTGCAGCTGGAATTCTAGCCGAGGGCACATTACCACGTGAAATATGAATCACAAGACCAATCTCCAATAAAATCTATCACCCAGTGAAACTGAGGGGTTAGGTCATCCTTCAGCTCTTCCTTCATTCATTGAACTAAGTTATTGACTGATAATGGCATTCAAAACAACATGCTTGACATGACAACAATATTAAAGAAACATACTGATGAATGGACACAAGAGAAATAAACAACCATATAAAAGAGAATATATCATGTATGTCTTCATACTGTGTATTGTTGGGTGTTTTAAGTTTTTTGCACATACCCAAAAATGTTATCTTACTGTAACAGACTTCAGCTGTAGGAGAAATAATGTTGCAGTTACCAGCAAAACCTGGAGTCAGACACCCTGGATTAAAATAATGGCTCTGTCACCAACTAGCTGTGTGAGTTTAGACAAGCCATGTAAACCTCTCTTCTTCACTGTACATATCTATAATGTATAGACAACAACAGTACAGATCTTCTAGAATTAATATAATGATTGAGCTAATATCTATAAAGTGCTTAGAATGATACCTGACTGTTATAACAAGAATTGTGTACAAGCTTGTTAAAGAAAAAGTTTTATTCCTTTTGCAGACAACATGATTCTATATCTAGAAAACCCTAGGGAGTCTGTCAAAAACTTCTCCCATTGATAAATAAGACTCTTCGCACTGATAAAGGACTTTGGTAAAGTCTCGGATTACAAAATCAATGTGCGAAAGACAGTTACATTTCTATACACCAACAAGAAGAAGGCAGAGAATCAAAAGCCACACAAAAAAAGTAACACCTTGGCAGCCATTTAACCAAAGAAGTAAAAGGCCTTTACAACAAGAACTACAGAACACTGATCAAAGAAATCAAGGATGATACAAAGGGGAAAACATCCCATGCTCATAGATTGGAAGAATCCATATTGTAAAGATGTCCATCCTACCTAAGGCAATCTACAGATTCAATGCAATACCCATCAAAATACCAATATAAATTTTCACAGATCTGGAAACAATACAGAAATTCATACGGAAGCAAAAAAAGATCATGAGTAGCCAAAACAATCCTCAGCAAAAGGAACAAAGTGGGTGGTATCACACTTCCAGACTTCAAACTTTATTACAAGGCTACAGTAACCAAGACAGCATGGTACTGGTACAGGAACAGGCACATAGACCAATAGAATAGGACAGAGATTCCGGAAGTAAAAACACAGTCCCTCAACCAATTCATCTCCGACAAAGTCATCAATAACAATCATTGGGGAAAGCAGACCATATTTAATAAATGGTGCTCATAAAACTGGCTAACCACATGCAGAAGAATGAAACTGAACCCCTACCTATCACCATATGCAAAAATCAACTCAAAATGGATCAAGAACCTAAATGTAAAACCTCAAATTCTTAAGAATCCTAGAAGAAAATGTAGGAAACACCCTTCCGGACATCAGAGTAGGCAATGAATTCATGATCAAGTCCCCAAAAGCAAATGCTACAAAAGCTAAGATAGACAGATAGGACCTCATCAAATTGAAAAGCTTTTGTACAGCAAAATAAACCATCAAGAGAGTTAAAAGACAACCCATAGAATGGGAAAAAAATATCTGCAAATTATGCATCTGACAAAGAACTAACATCCAGGATCGACAAGAAACTCAAATGAACCAAAAGGGGGAAAAAAACAAACAACCCCATTAAAAAGTGGGCAGAGAGGTGAGTGAATTGCCTGAGCCCACGGGTTCGAGACCCGTCTGGGCAACTTGGCGAGACCTCATTTCTACAATAAAAAAAAAAAAAATTAGCCAGGTGTGGTAGCGCGCACCTGTAGTTCCAGCTACTTAGAAGGCTGAGGCAGAAGGATCACTGGAGCCCAGCAGGTCAAGGCTATAGTGGCTGGAAGCGGCCACTGCACTCCAGTCTGGGAGACAGATTGAGACTCCAACTCAAAAAAAAGGTGGGCAGAGGACATGATCAGACACTTCTGAAAAGATAACATACAAGCAACCAACAGACACATGAAAAAATGCTCAACCTCACTAACCATCAGAGAAATGCAAATCAAACTATCACCTAACTCCAGTAAGAATAGCTATCATTAAGAAGTCAAAAAACAACAGGTGCTGGTGTGGCTGCAGAGAAAAAGGAACACTTCTACATTGTTGATATGGAAAGCAGTGTGGAGATTCTGAAAAAACCTAAAAATTGGTCTTTCATACAATCCAGCAATCCCTTTCCTAGGAATATACCCAGAGGAACATTAAACCACTCTACCAGAAAGACACTTGCACACACATATTTATTGCCACACTATTCATAATAGCAAAAACATGGAACCAACCTAGATGTCCATCGAAAGCGGACTGGATAAAGAAAATATGGTACATATACACAATGGAATATTATGCAGCCAAAAAGAAGAACAAAATCGTGGCCTTTGCAGTAACTTGGATGCAGTTGAAGACCATCATACTAAGTGAACTTTCACAGAAACAAAGAACTGAATACTTCATGTCCTCACTCATAAGTGGGCCCTGAATACTAGTTGCATTGGAAAAGGTTGAGATTGGAAGTCACTGGGCACTGCTAGGGGAAGGAGGGGGGAGGGAGAGGAGCCTGTGACAACACAATGGGTAACTGGTCCACTACAAGGAGAAGTGAGGGACAGCCAGAAGCCCAAATCCTCACTTATGCAGCAAATCCTCACTTGTAACCCACAACTCTAAAAAAAAAAGTTAGTGTTTTCACTGATAATGTACTCACAGTAAAAGCAATTAATACCCAGAGCCCAAAATGTAGAAGAAAGGTGATATTAGTTTTTAAAGTGGTATTTTTTAGATATAGAATGTGGTCAATTAAATGTTAATTTCTGACTTACCACAAACGAGAATTTCTGACTTACTACATATGATAATTCCAAAAACCAGAATTATTTTTTGGAGGGTAGGTTTCTTATAATACAACAAGGCTTCCCCCACGAAGTAAGTGATTGGCATCAGTATACCAGCTAGCATTGCTGCAAGAGGTTGCGTTCAACTTCAGTCAACTTTTGGTGAGAGATTCGTTCAGTGTATTTGCCCATTTCATGGTGGGTGATTTACAAGTACACCTGCCTACACTGAGCTGAACATTCATCAGTCTTTGACCAAAAACTACATGTCTCCCATACCCCACTGTCCCTATTCACCAGATCTTGCCCCGAGTCACTTTTTTTTATTTCCCTGGATGAAAAAAGTCCTCAAGGGCAAATGTTCTGCCAATGTGGAAGAGGTGAAACGAAAAACAGCAGAAGCACTAAAAGTCATCAAAATTGTCAAGTTCAAAAAAACTATTCTAAGCAGAACAAGTGTCTCAAAATGTGTACTGCATCAAAAGGAGAGTACTTCAAAGGTGACCAAAGTTTAAACATGTAAGAATAAATACACAAATTTTTATAAATAAATTCCACTTTGGGGGGAGTCCCCCCCACATTCTCTTATAAAATAAGCATTTTGAAGAGAAAAAAGTCTTATCCTAAAGTATCATCTTAATATCTCATTATGCCTAGAAAGATTAACTTAAAATTTGGTGCCCAAAGATGATAGGCTCTCTTCCCTTCCCTTCCAAAAATAGCCTTGCTGTGTCCTGGAGTTCTGAGCTTCTGCTGGCAATTGGGCACAAGCAAAAACGCAGACACAGAGGAATCTCTCAACTATCCCCAAAATACTGGGGAATATAAAACTGTTTTTGACTGACACTATTACTCCAAAATGACAATATTACTACCATCTATATGACAAAATGATGTGACAAAAAGCAATATCCCTTTCTCAAATACTAGTATATTGAGAAACTGATGTTTTCAGCATTTAGCACACCGTAGAAATTCAATGAATATAAGCTCTATTAAAAATTAAAGGATGTCATGATGAAAACTTGCCACGAAAAAAATTAAATTAAAATTAAAAATTAAAGGATTGAGCTCTACAGAAATAATCTAGCAACAGCATGCTTTAATATTCTTAAGTTTTTCGATCAATAAAAAAATACATCACACACCTCCAATAGTCATACTAGATATTAAATATTAACAAAATTTGTTTTCTTTTCTTTAGATAAGAAATAATCGATAATCTAATTTTTCTTACCATACTCAACAGGCTGGTCTTGCACACCCCACTCTGGAGACAATTGCTATAGAAAACAACTACAAAATGATGGCTATTTACAGCATAAAGGACAGAGAATTAAAGAGGGCAGCAGTACTGCTGAGCAATTATTCACATTTTGTGAATGAGAAGCGAGACTCAGGAAAGTGACTATGGAAGTTTCTCCATGTTCTACCCCAGCCCTGGCAGCTCAATTTAGGCACATTTCCAGGGTGTAAGCGGTACAGAGATTTCCATATCACCATGTGATACCTTTTCCCCTGGAACAGGAATAAAATAAGGAAGAGAGTTAGGTATGGCCAAGCTGAAGGTTACAATTAAGAAGCAATAGTATGAAAAGGAAGAACAAGGCTAGATGATTCCCACATCCTGATTTTTAAAACTTACTGCAAAGCTACAGTAATCAAAACAGTATGGTACTAACATAAAGAAAGACGTAAATGAATGCAACAGAATACAAAGCCCCCAAATAAACCCTCACATACACGGTCAAATGATCTTAGACAAAGGTAACAAGAACATTCGTTTGGGAAATGACAGTCTTTTCAACACATGGTGCTGGAAAAATAGATATCCTCAAGCAAGAGAATGAAGATAGATCTTAACTAATGCCATATATGAAAATTAACTCAAAATGAATAAAAGACCTAAATGTGAGACCTACAACAATAAAACTCATAGAAGAAAGCAGGTCAAAAGCCTCACAACATTGGATTTGGCTATGATTTCTTGGCTATAACACCAAAGGCACAGGCAACAAAATTAGACTTCATGAAAAATGTTTTAAATTGTTCATCAAAAAATAACAAAGGAGTTAAAATGAAACCCGGAGAATGTGAGAACATAATTGCAAATCATATTTCTGATAAGGGATTAATATCCAGTATATATAAGAACTCCTAAATTTCCACAAAAAAACTGATTAAAAATGGACAATGAACTTTGCTATGATTTGAATGCCTGTCCCCTCTGAAACTCATGTTGAAATTTAATTGCCATTGTAATAATATTAAGAAGCAAATAGGTAATGAGGGCTCCACCCGCATGAATGGATTAATGCCGTTATTGTGGGAGCGTGTTGTTATCAAGCAAGCCTGGCCCCTTGTGCTTTCTCTTATCCACACGCTTGCCCTCATGCCTTCCACCATGGGATAATACAGCAAAGTCACCAGATGCCAGCACCATGCTCCTGGACTTTCCCAGCCTCCAGAACAGTGAGAAATAAATTTCTTTTCTTTATAAATATCTCCTCTCAGATAACTGTCATTGCAGCAGAAAATGGACAAAGACAGTGGCTGTGTCATTTTACCTTCCCACCAACAGTGCACAGGATTCCAATTTCTCCACATCCTTCCCAAAACTTGTCATTTCCTGTTTTTTTGATGGTAGCCATCCTAATGTACATGAAATGCATTTCACTGTAGTTTATTATTTAATGGGTACAGAGTTTCAGTTCTGCAAGATGAAAAAGTTCTGGAGATTGGCTGCATAACAATGTGAACATACTTAGTACTATTGAACTGTACTCTTAAACATGGCTACAACAGAAGCTGGACACAGTGGCATTTGCCTGTAGTCCCAGCGACTCAAGAGGATGAGGCAGGAGGACTGCTTTAGACCAGGAGTTCAAGGATGTAGTAAGCTATGGTCGTGCCTGTGAATAGCTACTGCACTCCAGCCTGGGCAACATGGCAAGACCCCATCTCATATCTTTTTTCATTAAAAAGGGTTACAATGGTAAATTTTATGTGTATTTTACCCAAAGATATCATAAGATAAACTAAGACTGTGACAAAAAAGAGAATAAATTCATAAGACATTGAGATGGTATAACTAATGAGGTTTACTGACCAGTATGAACTGGAAAGTTGAAGAAGAGAAGCTGAGGATAACCTTGAGGTTTCCAACTCATAAAATGATATTACACTTATCAGTCTACAATATGAACATCTTACTGAATAATAAAATTCATTCATTCACTCATGCTTACATTGAAAACCTTTTTTTTTCCTTTCCGAGCTACTGCTATGTGCCAAGCACTAACTGGAAATGCAGAATGAAGATTAAAAGGGATGAATTATTGTTCTAGGGTACCAACAATCTTATGGAAGTGTGCTGCAATAACAAGCAGGTATGTGACATAACACAATGTATGATGAATAATGTGATGACATAACAGCACTTCTCTTTTGAAAGAAAAGTAAACCCAGAGGTGAGGGCACCAGGGAAGTGACAATTGAGTGCACCTTGTATGAAGTAAGGAAGCACATGCTACAACTTTTTTATCAATAAAATGGGAAATTTTTAATCTATACCCTCATTTATTTATGTAATGAATCAGTTTAAAATAGAACATTTGTCAGGAATATGGAAAATATAACTTTGAATACTAAAATGCAATCACACTGCACATTTACCTTGTATTCAAGTATTCCTTACTGCTAAGCAATTACTAATTTCTAGCACTATATATTGTATTTTTAATTTTAGATTTTAAAAAACCACAAACAATCAGAGGTATATGTATGGGGGGCATTGGAATTGGATTTATAAATACTTTATAAATTCTAAAACTATCAAAAAAACAGAAAATAACAAGTTTTTTGTCCTAAGAAAACAGAATAGAATAGAAAGTGCACTACAATTTTTTTTTAGTCAATCCCCTTAATTTACATGGCAGGAAACTGAATCCAAGCAAGGTAAAAAGAACTGAATACAGTCACAGAAAGAATTACGATCACAACAAGGCACAGAGTCCAAGTCTTTGCACTGCTAGGTCATTCATTGCTCTTCCTACAACAATAACTGTAAGATCGTGGACAGGTTATCAGTTTTCTCTCAGTCTAAATTACCAATCAAAAAACTACAAACCCAAAAGAGTATATCCCAAATAATCACACCAGTGATATGAACAAATGAGCACATCTCAAATACATAACTACATTATATAGTAGCATAAATTACTATTATAAAGTCCAGGCACATGCATAAGATTTTGTTCTTGACTTTTAAAAAATATGCATTTACTGAATAATAGTGCCAACCTGGATTCTGCAATCCTACATAAATCACTGTCTGTTGTGGCTAAGCTGTAATGTTAACCAACCAATTTAAAACCATTACCAGCACAGAAACATGTATTTAGAGATTCTGTGCCAACTAAGAAACCACACAGCTTTTCAGTCATGTGCACAGGATCCCCTATATGGAATGCTAAATACTCAAAACCACAGTGGTTTGGGGGGGTTACCTTTCTTGATTGCTCAGTTTGGGAAACATGGCTTGCACCAATTCCGGGCTTTTCAGAAAGTGGTCTGTAATAATCAAGAACCTAAGGAAAAAAGGGGGGATGTTTAGTTACTAGAAACATAGTAAAAGAGATATAAACTTACCTGCTTTACAGGCATATCTTAGACATAAAAGCATTTCTTTTTAGTGAATTTTTGAATTGCTTATAAATGTTCTAGGAGGTTCACATAGTATTATTATTCTATTAGCAGCTAAAAGGGAAAAAAGCAAAGTATTTTTCTCCAACTTTACTTCTGAAAAAGTTTATTTAAATAATATAAATTTATTCAACTGGAAGAAAGGGCCTACTATAGCTATAGATGAAAAGGAAAACTTTTTCACTATAGCCTAAACAGCAAAATGAAATTTAGCAACAAATTCAAGTATAAACAGAAAAATAATATTAAATGATTTACTCAGAAGCTTTGTGCTATAATTAACCAGAGAGATAGACATGTCCCACTTTCATTTAAACATATGCCAACAACACAGTGATGAATACTAGCTTGATTATCCACTTTTCAAGAGATCTCAAGTTACCACGAAAACATTCTCATTGTCAAGCAATGCGTTCATCTAAACTTAGAGATCAACTATGGAGACCCCAAGGCAAAGATTATAGGCATATTTCTTCAAAGTATCCCTGTGACAACTAAAAAGATTGAATAGTATTATTAATTAATTCTGAATTATATTTGCCAGAGGGCATCTGAGGGAAAGATTTAAGAACTACGAAATACACTGTTTATAACCAGGTTATAATAATAAGCCTTAACTGTAAGCATTAAATATATTGACATACAGTTTAGTTAATCACTTGTTAACAAATAAAATAATACAATAAAATTATATCTTTCAGTATGATAAACAAATGAAGCATATTCACTACCATAATATATTGTCACTTCATATAAAAGTAGAATCTAAATACATATTCTATTTCCTCTATAGTACTTTTTAAAATTATAGATTTAGGGGGTACAAGTGCAGTTTTAGTTCATGGATATATTGCCTAGGGATGCAGTAGGGGCTTTGGTGCAGCCATCACCTGTATGGTGTACACTGTACTCATTAAGTAGTTTCTCATCCTTCACCCCATCTCACCCCCCCACCCTTCTCAGTCTTCAGTGTCTATTATTGCATTCTCTATGTACATGTGTACATAAGATTCAGCTCCCACTTATATAAATGAAAACATGTGGTATTTGACTTTCTGAGTTATTTCATTAATATAATGGCCTCATACCTTGAAAACCCAAGAGAATCTGTCAAAAACCTTCTTGTACTGATAAAGGACTTTGGCAGTCTCAAGGTATAAAACCAATGTGCAAAAGACAGTTGCATTTCTATATACCAGTAACAAACAAACAAATAGGAATCCAAATAAAAGCACAATCCCATTCACAACAGCCAGGAAAAAAACCAAATACCTTGGCATCTTTCTAACCAGAGATGTGAAAGACCTTTACAATAAAAACTACAAAACACTGCTCAAAGAAATCAAAGATGACACAAACAAATGGAAAAATATTCCAAATATTCTCATGGATTGGAAAAATCAGCATTGTTAAGATTTCCATCCTACAAAGAAATCTACAGATTTAATGTAATACCCATTAAATTGCCAGCAGCATTCTTCTCAGACCTGGAAATGACAATACAGAAATTCATATGGAAACATAAACAACTATGAATCGCCAAAACAATCCTCTCAAAAAAAAGCAGAGCAGGAGGTATCACACTCCCAGACTTTAAATTCTATTATAAAGCTACAATAATCAAAACAGCCTGGTATTGGTACAGGAACAGGCATATAGACCAATGGAACAGGATAGAGATTCCAGAAGCAAAACCTCAATTTCTCAACCAACTCATCTTCAACAAAGCCTCTACCACCAACCACTGGGGAGAAGAGAACCTATTCAGTAAATGGTGCTGGGAAAACTGGCTGACCACCTGCAGAAGACTAAAGCATGACCCCTACCTATCACCATACACAAAAATCAACTCTAAATGGACCAAAGACCTAAACGTAAAACCTCAAACTATAAGAACCTTAGAAAATGCAGGAGACACTCTTATGGAAATTGGAAGTGGCAACCAATTCCTGATCCAAATTCCAAGTGCCCATGCCATAAGAGATAAGATAGATAAGTAGGACCTCATCAAACTGACAAGCTTCTGCAAAGCCAAAGAAACCATCAAGAGAGCAGGGAAACAGCCCACAGACTGGGAAAAAATATTTGCCAACTCTATGTCTGACAAAGGCCTAAAATCTAGGATCTACAAGGAACTCAAACGTGCTGAAAAGAAAAAAACAAACAGCCCCATTACAAAGTGGGCAAAAAATATGAATAGACAGCTCTCAAAAGAAGACTTACAAGCAGCCAACAGAAACATGAAAAAATGCTCGGCCTCACTAGTCATCAGAGAAGTGCAAATTAAAATGACACTGAGATAGCATCTAACTCCAGTCAGGATGGCTATCATCAATAACTCAAAAAACAACAGATGCTGGAGAGGATGCGGCGAAAAGGGAACACTTACACACTATTGGTGGAAGTGTAAACTAGCACAGCCTCTGTAGAAAACAGTGTGGCGATTCCTAAAAGATCTAAAAATTGACCCTCCATACGACCCTGCAATCCTCCTACTAGGAATATACTCGCAAGAACTCAAATCACTCTACAAAAAGATACCTGCACATGTATGTTTATCACAGCATTGTTCACAACAGCAGGAACATGGAACCAACTATGCTGCCCATCAAAAGAGGACTGGATTTAAAAAATGTGGTACATATACACGATGGAATACTATGCAGTCATAAAGAAGAACAAAATCATGAACTTCACAGCAACCTGGATGGACTTAGAGACTATAATACTGAGTGATCTTTCACAGAAACAAAGAGCTGAGTATCACATGTTCTCACTCATAAGCGGACCTTGAACAACTATCGTAATATTATAAGAAAAGGATTGGCAGTAGTGGGAAACTGCCGTGAGGGGAGTGGGGATACAGAATTGGCAATAGTGGGAATTTCCTAGGGAAGGGGAGGGCATACCTCATTAACAAGGGTACCTGCATACTGAACATTTGTATACCTTACTCTGAATTGTACCCCCCCATCTTTAAAATAAAAAAAAAATTTAAGGGAAAAAAACAAAAAAAACCCCATAACAGACTCTAGTTCCATCCATGCTGCTGCAAAAGACATGATTTCATTCTTTTTTTATGGCTGAGTACTATTCCATGGTATGTATACCATTTTCTTTATCTAATCATTTGCTGATGGACACATAGGTTGATTCCATATTGGGAACAGTGCTGCGATAAACATATGAGTACAGGTATCTTTTCAGTAGTGATTTATTTCCTTTTGGTAGATACCCAGTAGTGTGATTGATGGATCGAATAGTTCTATTTTTGGTTCTTTGAGAAATCGCTCTACTGTTTTCCATAGAGGTTGCTTCTTCTACAATATTCAAAATAGCTGCTCAAGACTTTCATGTGAAACATTTCCAGCAATAATGAGTAATATTCAAAATTCTCAAACAATAATCATATCAATCTATGTAGGTCATTAAGCCACAGTGGAAATCTATGCAATCCAAGCTGGATACACAAGCAAAACTGGGACTCTAAAGCTCATGTATAACCCAGCTACTTGGAACGCAAACCATTTCACAAGTTTTAAAGTAGCATCTAATCATTGTCACATACTTCATCATGGTAATTTAATCAACATCTAATGTTCTTGCCTGTTTTTTTATTGTCTCCACCAATCTTACTTACATTACTTATAATAAAATAGCTAACATTTTGTATAGTGTTTACTATGAGCCAAGCATCACTTTAAGGAACAGCTAAGTACTCAAAACATGCTGGATATTTTTCTTCAAAACACATCATATCTGACATATGTTATAAATTTGGGTTTTTTAATTCATTATGTCTCTCCCACAAAACTATATTATTTGATTAATTTTTGAAGCCCTAGTCCCATAAACAGTGCCTGGTACACTTCAGAAACTTAATCAACATTTACTAAATTAATTATTCAATTAATTTTTAAATGGGCCTAAGCTTTCTGAGTTTTCTAGAAACATACACAAAGTAGGAGCAATTTCTGCCTCACAGGTTCTGCAAAATTAAGCAAATCAGATCCTCATGAAAAGGGCAATGAGTCCTTGTATGAGACCAAAGCCCCTTTGCTGTGACGGGGTGAACAATGTCTCAGCAACATCTGCACAGCAGACTCACGACAAAATCACTACAGAGCTGCTATGGGTCCCAATCCAAAGGTTAAGTCTGTGTCAAAGTCACCCTCTGAGGCCCCAGGACAATAGGTTATGCACCTTTAGGGGCAAAGATGGACTGCCCATTGTCAGGTAAATTTCCTACATTTTCTGCTGCACTTTGAGTTACTCAGACAAATACTGAGTGGCAATGACATCAAAAGTTAACCACTCAAATGCCAAAATATACACTTTAAAAGTAATCAAAGCTGGACCAAAGAAAATACACAAATCAAAACTCAAAGTCAACTGGGGCAGGTGGCTCATGCCTGTAATCCCTAAGGCTTTGGGAGGCCAAGAGAGAAGGACCACTTGAGACCACCCTAAGCGACACAGTGAGACCCCCATCTCTAGAAAAAAATTTAAAGGTAGCCAGTGGCTTGTAGCTTGGGACCCAGCCACTCAGGAGACCTAGGTAGTAGGATAGCTTGAGGGCAGAGGAGACCAGCCTGAACAACACAGTAAGACTTTGTCTATGAAAAATGAACTAGGGTGGTAGCATGTACTTGTAGTCCTATCTACTCAGGAACCTGAGGCAGAGGAATGATTGAACCCAAGAGATCAAGGTTACAATGGGTTATGATCTGCACCACTGCACTATGGCCTGGGTGACAGAGTAAGATCCAGTCACTTATTTAAAAGAAAAAAAAAAGTCGCTTACTTAAGTAAAGAAAAAAAAAACACAAAGAAGAAGAAGGCAAAGTCACTACAGCAAGGGGCAAGAATGACATTGTCCCATGATGCTACATGCATAAGGGTTAAGGAAGTACCCCATGCAAGGCTCAAGTGGACTGACGGCTAAAGAGGCAGTTTTGCTGCCCAATAATTCTTGTGACAAACCAAGCACTCAGTAAGCTTGCAGCCATGGCCTTTTACAAAGCATATGAGACATGGAATTCAAAAGTCTGATCTAAATCAATTCCTTCACTTTAGAAATAAGAAAAGAGATGCCCACAGAAGTTTAACATCTTGATATACTCAGTTCCTGCCTTGTCGATCCCTTCTAGAATGTTCTCTAGAGCATGAGATCCACCCAAGCAGGCTATATGGAAAGAAGTTTCAGGTGAACTTAAATCCTAAATTAAAGTCTACTTCTTCAAGCCACCTTAGCTCAAACTGATCAGAGGTGAAATTCATTTATTTACTCATTCTTCCACTGAATATAAATAGTAAACATCTATTAGTGAGTGAAGATAGTGGCATTTTTACTTTTACTTGAGAACTATTTGGAAGAATAACTGTCACTCATATTCATATATATTTACAAATATAGGCTGTGAGGACAGCTATACAAATTGGAATTCTTTCCTAAACCACTTTTCAACACAAAATGTAACACATAATACTGACTGCAAATATCAGACACGCAAAATGATGATGAAAGGACAATGAGTACCCAGGTTCAGTGGCTCAGCCTATAATTCTGCACCTTGGGAGGCTGAGGTGAGTGGATTGCCTGAATCCATGGGTTCGAGACCCACCTGGGCAATTTGGCGAGACCTCATCTCTACAATAAATAAAAAATTAGCTGGGCGTGGTAGCGCGCGCCTGTAGTTCTAGCTACTTGGAAGGCTGAGGCGACAGGATTGCCAGTGCCCAGCAGGTCGAGGCTGAGGTGGCCAGGAGCGGCCACCACACTCCGGTCTGGGTGACAGAGTGAGACTCTAACTCAAAAAAAAAAAAAAAGAAAGGACAATGAGTACATTTTTTTCCTCTAACTTGAAAATGATAACTTAATATGTATAACCATAAGATATCAATTAAAAAGAGAAAAAAATGGTAGTTAAGTAGTTGTCAATTATGTATATACGTTATCAAGTATGTTGTTATATGATAGTTATCCTTAAAAATCACAGGTTTTAACTGCACAGGTCTACTTATACATGGTTTTTTATCAACCAAATATAGATCAAAAATACAGTATTAAGGTTGCAAAACCCACATATACAGTCACCATTTCCTGAGTTGGGCAGGGTCAGCTATAGAACTTGAATATGCATGGATTTTGGTATATATGGGGGTAGGTCCTGGAACCAATTCCCCTCATATACCAAGGGATGCCTATACTCTTTATTCTAGGGTGTTGCATAAAGTTAGGAGTAAATTCTTTTTTTTTGATTTGTAGTCTCACTCACCCAGAATGGAGTGCAGTGGCATGCTCCTGGCCACAGCAGCCTCGTCCTGCCGGGCTCCAGTTATCCTTCCACCTCAGCCTTCCAAGTGGCCGGAACTACAGGCGCACGCTACCACGCCCAGCTAGTTTTTGATTTATTGTAAAGACAAAGTCTTGCCAAGTTGCCCGGGCAGGTCTTGAACTCGCAGGCTCAGGCAATCCACTTGTCTCGGCCTCCCAAAGTGCTGGGATTACAGGCTGAGTCACTGAGCCCGGCTAGGAGTAAATTCTTGTAACGTACTTACAAAAAGGTAAACTGTCAACTCTCACTCAGAATTCACTGTATTTACATTCTGATCAAATATCTGCTCAAGGAAAATCAAAGATGGAGACTTTTACAACAGGAAGAGATCTAAACATGTTCAATATTTTCTAACTTACAGACTTAAAATTTGTGATTACATTCTGTTGCAGAGCTACTATTTCTGTAAATTCAGAAATTCTGTGGTAATAATACTATGAGGAAGGCAAAGTCCCACTAATTTGAAGCTTAAGATGCCACAAGAGCATTTAGAGCCTGTTAAGTAATACACAAGAAATAATGCAGCTTTATGGAAGACAGAACAAACTGTCTAGAGGGAGTCAAAAATACATTCTATCCAAGGCAGATGTGGAAGTAGAAAGGGAATCAGAGAAGCACATATTTATTTTTGCAAAAGGAAAAAAACTAGAAATGTGATACCCTTCTAAGACCTATATTTCTCTCTCTCTCTCTCTCTCTCTCTCTCTCTCTCTCACACACACACACACACACACACACACACACACACACACACACACACACACACAGGCTGAACTCACTCCCTTGAGTGCACAAGGGTAACAGTTTACTGATTCAACGGTGATGCATCCTCTTCTAGAAAAAAAACTTATAATCTGAAAAAAAAAACACAATAGTAGATAGGATTTCCTGAATGCAATGGCCCAAAGGGGCCAAAAGGCGAAATGCCATTACACACATACACATTAATTCTATACTCAGGGAGGCAGCAGCTGTAAAAGCATAAATTTTGATCTCAGAAAGAGCTGGGCCTGAGTTTCTGGGCCCCAGATATCTAACACTCACTGACACTGGATATGACATCTCAACACTCTCAGCATTATCACAGTATTTGCTTCTCCTGCTTTTAGCAATAATGTACCAGAATTCAACTCCAAGAAAAATAAATTAAATTAAACAATATTTCCCTCCTGAAGCAGCAGCAGATGATGAAAAGTAGTCATTCATTCACCAAACATTTGCTGAGTTCTTGTGGCTGTCTGCCACTTTTTTTTTCCTGTCCAGCATTCCTATTATCCTTCTTTGGATAACAAGAATTATTTGTCCCTCAAGAATGAGCCCAAACCTGCCAGATAGAGATGTCAGCTACACAGCTCCAACAACCCTGCCCACGGAAGGGAACACATGACCCAATACCCCTACAAACAGGACTGGCCCAAAAAAGGATCACTTACACAACTTGAAATATCCATCTGTTTTTTTGGTTTGTTTTTTAATTAGAAAATATAGTTTATTTAAAAGTAAATGAGAGAGAGAGAGGAGAGAGAGAGAAAGAAGATTCATCTCCCAAAGGTGGGGGAGGGGGTCAAAGCCAGGAAGCATGGCGATAGCCATAGCTCAAAGAGTACATGGCCACACTAGAGTCTAGAAAGGCAATGGCCCATCTGGTTAACTCCCAAACTTCTCAATATATTTGGCAGTCAATGTTTACAGAGGAAAAGTTTTTATTTGTATCCTAAAGCATTCCATACTTTTACACAAAAAGATATATGTATACAAACTCACACACAAAAATCAAAAGTTGCATTTTACATACAATTAGTAGAAAGTCAGAACTGGTCTAAGAAGCACTTCTGAGATAATGGTGGCATTAAGAAGCTCCAAGTTCCTGCATACAAAGCCAATGGTTTGCTGACAACTATCTTAATTCTCTGGCAGTTTCCTCCAATGGTAACATCTTGTAAAACTATAGCATATGACAACCCAGATATCAACATTGATACAATCCACAAATCTTACTCAGATTTCTCAGGTTTACTTGTACTTGTCAGAGGGAGAGGGAGAGGAAGAGGGAGGGGGAGGGGAGAGAGGAGAGGGAGAGGGGAGAGGGAAGAAGGAAAGGGAGAGGGGAGAGGGGAGGGAGGGGAGAGGGAAGAAGGAAAGGGAGAGGGGACAGGGGAGGGAGGGAGGGGAGAGGGAAGAAGAAAAGGGAGAGGGGAGAGGGAAGAAGGAAAGGGAGAGGGGAAGAGGGAAGAAGGAAAGGGGGAGGGGAGAGGGAAGAAGGAAAGGGAGAGGGGGAGAGGGAAGAAGGAAAGGGGGAGGGGAGAGGGGAGAGGGAAGAAGGAAAGGGGGAGGAGAGAGGGGGAGAGGGAAGGAGGAAAGGGAGAGGGAAGAGGGGAGGGGGAGAGAGGACAGGGAAGAAGGAAAGGGAGAGGGGAAGGGGAGAGGGGAGAGGGGAGGGGAAGAGAGGAGAGGCGAGAAGGAGAGGGAGAGGGAGAGGGGGGAGGGGGAGGAGGGGGAGGGGGGGGAGAGAGAGAGAGAGAGTGTGTGTGTGTGTGTGTGTGTGTGTGTGTGTGTGTGTGTGTGTGTGTGTTGTGTGTCTTTAGCTCCATGTGACTTAATCACAGTCAAGATACAAAACAGCTTCATCACCACCAGGATACCTTGTGTAGAAGGCACCCACCTATATCTCAAGCATCCTTCCTCAATTCCTGACAACCACTAATCTGTAATCCATTTCTATAATTCTGTCATTTTTAGAATGTTATAGAAATGAAATAATACATTATCTAACCTCTCGGGATTGGCTTTTTTTCACTCAGCATTAATTACCATGAGATTCCCCCAGTAATGGCTTATACCAATAGTTTATTCCTTTTTGTTGCTGAGTAGTATCCCAGTTTCGGTTCTATTTTTTTTTAAACTAAAAAAACAGTTTTGGGGCTTTGGTTGAATATGCAACATTTTATAATGTTTCCATTTTTAAAAGGGAAATAGGCTCTCCATCACATTTTAGCCCAGAATGTCCGATTTTCAGGAATAGATTACCAAAGTTAAGTGAACAAGCCTGTATGGAGCTCTCTAGAAAACACTGATATGGACTCTCTGAGAGTTTCTCTGCAAAGGCACTGAGAACTAAATAAGCCTGTGGCAACCGATCAGAGGACAATGATGTCACTAATTGCCAGACTCATTCAACAACTACTACCTACCAAGAACTCTTCTATGTAGGGGCTTAACGAACTTTTCCATAGAAGTCCAGATCGAAAATATTTCAGGCTTTGCAAATGGTCTCTGCCACAGCTACTCAGCTCTGCCACTGTAGCATGAAAGCCGTCAGATAAGATTGACTGTGTTCCAATAAAACTTTATTCATAAAAACAAGCAGTGGGCTTGATTTAGACCATGAGCCACAGTTTGCCAACACATGTTCCAGGTGATTTGGATAGAGTGATGACCAGGACAGACTAGGGCCTTATGAGATTAGTCATATATTCTAGCAACAGACAAATAATAAGCAAGAAAACAAATAAACAAAATGTATAATATTCAGTAATGATGAGCAGCACTATTAAACAAATGAATAAAGGAGAGTAAAGATACATGGATTTAAAGGAAACACTACTGAACATAAAGTGCTAGGAAGGTCTCACTGTAGAAATTACAGATATGTGAGTAGAGACCTGAAGGAGGCAGCCACACAAAGATCTAAAGGAAGATAGTTCTATGCAGATGGAACAACATGCAGAAAGATTCAGGACAACAGAATTGGAGCATTCAAAGCAAAACAGTAAGACCAGGTGGAACTAACAGGCAGGGGAGAAAGTAGTAAGATGAGGCGGTCAGATAGGAGCCAGGACACCTCAAGCACTTTGGATTTGCTTCTAGGTGCAAAGGGAAGCCACCAGAGGGTTTATTTGCAAGGGAGTGACAAAAGCACAATAAATTTTTTAAAAGTCACTCTGGCTACTGCAAGACGATTAAGAGGAAAAGAGGAGAGACAGAGAGATGAGTGAGAAAGTTCTGACAGTAGTGTGTCTACGTGAAAGATGTCTATGGCAGAGAAGGTGTAAAGTAGGTGAATGTGGAGCACATTTTGAAATGTGGGCTCGATAAGTACAAGTAGGTGAGAGCAAAAGCTCAGCTTCTGTGCCTCAGCAAGTAGGTTAACAGTGATATCATTTACTTAATGACAAAGATTGATAAAGTAACAGGTTTTATGGGTGGAAGAAATCAAATTTAGTTGCAGCCTTGATAAGTCTGAGATGCCAACTAGAAACGTATAATAAACCGGGCTCGGTGGCTCAGCCTGTAATCCCGCACCTTGGGAGGCTGAGGTGAGTGGATTGCCTGAGCCCGTGGGTTCGAGACCTGCCTGGGCAACTTGGCGAGACCTCATCTCTATAATAAATCAAAAATTTAGCCGGGCATGGTAGTGCGCACCTGTAGTTCCAGCTACTTGGAAGGCTGAGATGGAAGGATTGCCAGAGCCCAGCAGGTCGAGGCTGCGGTGACCGGGAGTATGCCACTGCACTCCAGTCTGGGTGACAGAGTGAGACTCCAATGTATAATAGGAAGCTGTATATATAAATCTGGAGCACCAGCAAGAGATCAAAACCAGAGACACACATTTGGAAATGATCAATTTACAAAAATATTTTAAGCTGTGGTTTTAGATGGGGTCACCCAGGTGACAAACAAGAATAAAGAAGAGTTGTCTGAGGACTAGCCAGGGCCATGCCAACACTGAGCAGATGTGAAGAATAGGAGCCAGCAAAGAAGGCGGAAGATATGCCAGAGAATAAAATCAGCACAGAGGGAAAATGGGACAAAGATAAGCTGCATACTGATGACATCTTTCAACCCCTGGATCCACTGTGCCTAAATCCATGACCTCAGGACTTTTTAGTTGTTTAAGCCCCAAATTCCCTTTTGTGCATAGACTTTTTTTGTGTGCACCGGACTTCAGTTACTTACATTCAGAAAAATCGTAACTAACATAATGCTTATCACACACCCAGTATTATTTCATTAAGGACCCAATAACAAACAACACTAAATCCTGCCATGAAGGAGATCAGAGTCTAACAGACAATTAAATATGCTAAGTGCTATGAAAGTGGAATGAATGGCTGTTGTGAGTGAACAGAAAAGGGACAACAGATTCAGACTGCAAGGAAAAAGACAATTATGTTTATCTTCTTAATATCTCTATACTTGAACTGATAATAAAATGCATATGCTTTATAAAGTAAGAAACAGCCCTAGAGCAAAGAAGCTATTAGTCTTAGGAATGAAATTGTTATGTACAATAAATCAACTAGATAGTCCAAATACAAACAAAAAATAATGCTTTACTCCCTGTTGTAACTTCATTTTTGTAGTGACATTAGGTACAAGTTCAACTATTGATAAAAGTTTATGCCAAAACAGACCAAAACTAAAAAGAGTTCATGTCTCATCTCTGAAATGCAGACCTCCTCCCTGAAAATCAGTAATTTTTATAATATACGACACAGTTTAAAAAAGGGATAGGTCTTCAAGTTCAATTCTGTCCCTGCTATTTACTAGTAATATGACTTTGGTCAAGCTGGTTTACCCTGCTTTACTCTTATACGTACATGGCAGCAAAATATAATTCACAGGATGGCAGCAGTGTGAAAAGGAGATTACATAAACAAAGCACCCACCACATCCCAGGATCAACACAATGTGACCTACCTTTACTTCTACTGTGTAATTCTGCACTGACTGACCTAACCTACCAACACACATTTACTGGGTTTTCAGATTTAGATTAACTCAAAATAGAAGCCCTGGATTCATCTAGGGTTATCTAAGAGCACAAAAACATCTTTCACACCTAAAACAAAAGAAACAAACGTTTTTAGAAAGACATGATCCCAATAACCAAAACTTGGTGGTGCCAAAGACTTTCTTGCCTACACTTTCCTGTGTCTCTAATATACTCAAACAAAAAGACCCAAAGTTATTGGAATCATACATTTGACATTTTCCAAGAAAAAAGCAGGGGAAGAAAAGATAATAAAACCATGAATTCTAAGACCATTTAATTTTGTACTCTTTGTCAGCTATCTCATAATGTAGGAAAGAGAAAGGGCAGAAAGAAGGTTTTCTCCCAATTTTCAAGGATTAGTTTTCTTTTTTTATTGAGTCAGGGAGGAACGGGGGTCTCACTCTACTGCCCAGACTGGAGTGCAGTGGCACAATCATAGCTCACCACAACCGTGACCTACTGGGTTCAGACAATTCTTCCACCTCAGCCTCTGAGTAGCTGGGACTACAGGTGCATGCTACCACACCCAACTAATTTTCTTTATTTTTATTTTTTTATAGAAATGTGGTCTTGCTATGTTGCCTAGGCTGGTCTCAACTCTTGGGCTCAAGTAATCCTCCTGCCTTGGCTTCCCAAAGTACTGGGATTACAGGTGTGAGCCACTACTCCCAGCTGAGTTCATATTTAACAGAAAAAAAACAACAATTTTGTTGGAATCCTTTACATATTTTGTGATCCCATTGTTTACCAAACGCAGAGTGCCTCTCACACAAATCAAAGTATTCCACACCTTGACTGCAGAAGTTTTCAGTTAACCACTACTATGCCCAACATTTTTTCCTGACTTAATTTGATCTAGTGACCTCTATTAACCTTAACTTGAGCTATTCTGAAGTAGATTTTATACTTTGCCTTTATATTCTTTTGCCCTGATTTTCAAGCTGCTAAAAAAAATTGCAGGCTAAAATACAGATGCAAGGTACTTAACAAATAAAACAGAATTCAGATACAAAAATGTCTCAAAGTAAACCGACGCTAATGATTCATCATGTTATATTTGCATACACTGAAGGAAACTTTCTAAGTCAAATACATGATAATACTTTTATGTACCAACTTCTGTTTGTTTGCAAATGGTAATTCAAATACAAATGACTGCTCAGAAAAGTAATTTTAAAATTAGGTATAATTTTAACGGAATGATAAAAGTTCATACTGAAAGAGGCCAAAACCAAAAAGCTCATACCTCACCTGTGAATGCAAGTAGTATTACTGGTGGCTCAAGGCTCACCACCCGGAGAAAATCTGTGCCTCTAACACATGATGATCATATATAAAAATAGATTTTAAGGAAAACAGGAGATTATTAAAACATAAACAACAAAATTCTTGATGACTTTTAAGTTAAAAAGGGTTAATTCATCAAGAAGACAATTATAAACATATATATGTACTAAATGACAGAACCTAAAAAACAGGTAGCAAAAACTGACAAAATTGAAGGGAGAAGTGGGCAGTAACTCACTTTCAATAATTGAAAGAACTAGACAGAAGACCAACAAAGAAAGAAAAGATTTGAACAACACAATAAACCAACTAGATCTAACAAATATATACAGAACACTCCACCAAAAACAGCAAAATACACATTCTTCTCAACTGTACATGCAACGTTCTCCATGATAGACTACATATTAGACCATAAAACAAGTCTCTTTTTTTTTGGAGTCAGGGTCTCACTATCACTCGGGCTGGAGTGCAGTGGTACAATCACAGCTGACCACAGCCTTGACCTTCTAGGCTCAGAGGACCCTTCTACCTGAGTTTCCTGAGTAGCTAGGACTACAGGTGAGCGGCACCATGTCTGGCTCATTTTTTTTATTTTCTTGTAGAGACAAGGCCTTGTTATGTTGCCTAGGATGGTCTAGAACTCCTGGGCTCTAGCAGTCCTCCCACCTCAGCCTTCCAAAGTGCGGAGACTACAAGCATGAGTCACTGCTCCTGGCTGAAGTCTCAATACTTTTTTTTTTTTGAGTTGGAGTCTCACTTTGTCGCCCAGGCTGGAGTGCAGTGGCACACTCCCGGCCACCGAAGCCTCCACCTGCTGGGCTCTGGTGATCCTTCCGCCTCAGCCTTCCAAGTAGGTGGAACTACAGGCGCGCGCTACCACGCCCCGCTAATTTTTGATTTATTGTAGAGATAAGTTCTCACCAAGTTGCCCGGGCGGGCCTCGAACCCGAGGACTCAGGCAATTCAATCACCTTGGCCTCCCAAAGCGCTGGGATTACAGGCTGAACCAACAAGCCCAGCTCAATACTTTTAAGAAGGATTAAATCCTATAAAGTGTGTTGTCTGGTCACAGTGGAATGAAATTAGAAATCCGTAATAAAAGGAAATTTAGAAAATTCACAAATGTGTGAAAGTTAAACAACAAATTTCTAAATAACCAATAGGTCCAAGAAGAAATCATAAGAAAAATTAGAATATAATTAGAGATAAATGAAAATAAAACCACAACATGCCAACATTTGTGACATATTAAACTATGGGATGCTAAATCAGTTCTTCCCAGGAAATTTATAGGTGTAAATGCCTACATAAGAAAGAAGGAATATCTCATGTCAATAATTTAAACATTCCATGCTAAGAAACTAGAAAACCAAAAACCAACTAAACCCAAAGCAAGTAGAAGAAAGAATGTAACACAGATTACGGCAGAAATAAATGAAATAGAGAACACAAAAATAATAGAGAAAATGAACAAAACCAAAAGATGGTTCTCTAAAAAGACCAAAAACCTTGACAAACCCTTATCAATAGTGATCAGATAAAATAGTGACCAATAAAAAAGAGAAAACTAATAACATAAGGAATGAAGAGGGGACATTCTTACCAATCTTCCATAAATAAAAAAAACTCTAAGGGAATACAACAAACAATTTCTGCCAACGAATTAGGTAGCCTAGACCAAATGGACAAATTCCTAGATAGATACAATTAGCAAAACTGGCCAAAGAAGAATACAATATGAATAGACCCATAAGTCGAGACTGAATTAGTAACCAATAAACTTCCTGCAATGAAAAGGTCAAGACCCAGAGGTTTCACTGGTGGATTCTACTAAATATTTAAAGATTAACACCAATCCCTTACAAGCTTACAAAACAAAACAAAAACAAAAATAAAGCCAACTCATTCTATAAGACCAGTATTAATCTGATACTGACATCAGAGAAAGAAATCACAAAAAGACGAAAGCCTCAGACCAATATTTGTTATCAATACAGATGCTAAAATCACCAATAAAATATGAACCAAATTCAGCAACATATAAAAAGGATTATATATGAACAAATGGGATGTATCTCTGAAATGTAAAATATAAAATATTTAAAATAAAAAATATGATATAAAATATTTAAAAATCACAGACAGAATATTAATAGACGAAAAGAGAAAATGATATGATCATCTCAATAGAGAAAATGTATTTGATAAAATACAACAATCTTTCATAATAAAAACACTGAACAAGCAGAAGAAAATAAGTACAAGGAAAGACACAGAAGGAAAGTTTCTTGCCCTGAGGAAGGGCCTCTATAAAATCCCACACATAACATCATAATCAATGGAAAGCTTTCTCCCTGAGACCACAAATAAGACATAAATATCTGTTCATACCACTTCTACTCAACACTGTATTGGAGTACTCAGTCAGGACAATTAGGTAAGGAAAAGAAATAAAAAGTAACTCCATTGGAAAGAAAAAAGTAAAATTTTATCTTAGATAATTTGCCGATGACATGGCCCTGTATAGAAAAAATCCTGAAGAATCAAAAAAAAACTATTAAAAGCATAAATGAGGCTGCACACAGTGGCTCATGCCTATAATCCCAGCACTTTGGGAGGCCAAGGTGGGAGCATTGCTTGAGCCCAGGAGTTTTGAGACCAACCTGGGCAACATAGTAAGACCTTGTCTCTACAGAAAATTAAAATACATACATACATAAAAGTATAAGCAAATTCAGCAAGAGAAATTATAGGATACAAGATTAGTATACAAAAATCAATAGTATTCCTATATACTAGCAATGAATAATCCGAAAATGAAATTTAAAAAACAATTCCATTTACAATAGCATAAAAAAGAATACAATACTTAGGATAAATTTTACCAAAGACGTGAAAAATATGTACACTAAAAACTACAAAATATAACTGAACAAAAGTAAAAAGGCCTAAATAAATGAAAAAATATTCCTTATTCATGGATTGAAAAATTCAATACAGTTAAGATGGCAATATTTCCCAAATTGATTTACAGATTCATGCAATCCTTAACAAAATGGCAGTTGTTTATTTTGCTGTCGTTGTCTTTTAACAAATTGAAAAGTTAATGCTAAAATGAATACGGAAACACAAGGGACCCAGAACAGCCAAAAAAAATCTTGAAAAAGAACAAAGTTGGAAGACTCACACATCCTGATTTCAAAACTCACTATAAAGTTTCAGTAATCAAAACAGAGTGATACTAGCATAAGAGAGAAAAAAGATTGGAAAAAAAAAACTGAAAAGAGAGAGCCTCAGAAACCTGTGAAATGACAATAAAAGAACAACTTTTGTATCTTCAGAGTATAGGGGAACTGGTCCACCATAGCTCCCTGGTGACTTGCACATTTCCACATACGCCATGCAGGCCACAGCTCAAACAGCAGATAATCTGAGCCTTGGTTGAATACCTTGTGATCTTCATGGAACATGAGAAGACGGGATGCCTGAGGCTTTTGGGACTAGCTCCTTCATGTTTTTCTATGCTGTTCTATCTCCTCCAGGAGGCTGTCATGAGACAGGTTCCGATGAGGTACTGTTCTGATGAGGTATGGAACTTCCTCTCTCAGAAAATAAAATCTCTTTAAGCAGTCAAGAAGTAGCTGCTCAGCATGAGGTACCTCACCATTCACATTCTAATTAGCTAGCTCCTTAGGCTTCTTCTTTTCTCTGATCATGTAAGTAACAAACTGCCTAAACCTAAAAGTGGTTGTTGTCTCTTAGGTCTTACATGTCCTCTCAGTCAGGCCTCAGCCTCGATCTTGCCTTGGACAACGTGTGTGCCTGACATGGAGTTCCAGAAGGAGTGGAAAAAGAACACAGGCCTGAAAAAGTACTCAAACAAATAACCACTAAAAACTTACAAATTTGAGCCGGGCTTAGTGGCTCAGCCAGTAATCCCGCGCCTAGCCGGGCTTAGTGGCTCAGCCAGTAATCCCGCGCCTTGGGAGGCTGAGGTGAGTGGACTGCCTGAGCCTGAGGGTTCGAGACCCGCCTGGGCAACTTGGTGAGACCTCAACTCTATAATAAATCAAAAAATCAGCCGGGCGTGGTAGCGCATGCCTGTAATTCCGGCTACTTGGAAGGCCGAGGCGGAAGGATCCCCGGAGCCCAGCAGGTCAAGGCCGCGGTGGCCGGGAGTGGCCACTGCACTCCAGTCTGGGTGACAGAGTGAGACTCCAACTCAAAAAAAAAAAAAAAAAAAAAAAACTTCCAAATTTGGCAAAAGATAGAAATCTACAGAAGCAAGATGCTGAGGGAACCCCAACAAAGATAAACCCAAAGAAACTGTGCCATGATATCACAATTAACTTCTGAAAAGACAAAAATTTTAAAAGCAACCAGAGACAAATAATGCATTAAGTCTGTGGGGAAAACAACTGGAATGGAAGTGAATAGTTCATCCACACAGATGCCCACAGACAGTTACTAAGCTCTGATTTAATCTACTGCAGCCACAGTGGTCTGATCTGGATACTCCAAAGGTGTATGGGCATTTCATGCTGTGTTTTTTCATATACTAAGAATGTCCTTCCCTCTTCTCACCACTCTAAGGAATTCTGCTTGTCCTTCAAGGCCTAACGCAAGCCTCACTTCACCGCTAAAGTTCTCCAGGTGCTCAAAACCTTTTCTAATTTTGTCAATACATGTTAAGTTTTAACTTATTGTTCACTTACCATAATTCAAAATTTTACTTAAAGTCTCTACAAGGAAAGCAAACTGTAAGGATATCCTTAAGCAATCAAATTTCTAACGCAATACTTACGGCCATTCTGATCCAGGCTGCTTTTGGTGAGCACCTATGACATCAATTGCAATATTGAGGTTTTCTTCCAGTTCTCTCATTCTTTCATGATTAAGGCATGTAAACAAAATCATTGAAGAGTAGGCAACGATTTTTTTGTCTGGATGATTTAAGCAAGACCTTCCAAATAAAGAAATGTGATTGTGAGCCCAATTTAGCAATACGATAAAATACTATTATAACACATCAATAACAGTAGTCCCCTTAGCAAATTCAGTACATACTGATGTTTTTAAGGATTTGATGAAGAACAATATCACTTTAAAATAAGCAAATTTACTGTTAAAAACAGCATATATAAAATTAGTAACAATAAAAAGTATCTAATACTAAAGTTGCAGCTGACTTAGGACTTGGGAGTGAAAAGCAAGTAACATTTGATTAGAGAAAAAAATTTAAATGATTACATTTATAAAGCACTAAAATGTTCATTCTTGTTAGAAAACTCAACAGGTAAAAAATGATATCTCACATCGCTTTAATAGTTATTAGTGAAACTCTACAGAGTTTAGAGTCAAAAGACTCAGTATAACTTCTAGCTCATAAACCTATGAGCTACTTTTTCCTGATCTCAGGAAGTCACTAATTTATTCACTGTCAATAATATCATGGCCTATGTACTATGACAATATTTTTTTTCATTTAAACGACATAATACTCTTCTGAGGGAAGTATTATCCACATACTTCAGATAAAGAATCTGGCTAGCCTCACTTGCCCAACAGCACAAAGCCAGTACCTGACAAAACTGGAATTCAAATCTGGTTATACCTATCTCACAAACTCATAAAGAATGAAGTCACATAATCTCTTTCAATATGTAAAAATGAAATACAATAGCGAGAACTTCTCTATCTCAGAGGACTTTTGCGAAGTTCAAATGAGATAATATAAAAAACACCATGTAAACTATTAAGATTTCTCTGACTGCACTTAGGCCTCTCCGGTTTTTCTATTACATACTGGATTTACCCTAAATATATTAGTTCTTATACTACAATATACCTGCCTTTCCTTTATTTCCCCCACCAAAGCATGGAATCTTTAGGAATAATGAATATATTTCTAAGATACCACTGTATTTTAATCACCTAGCTCAAAACCTGGCATATATTTAGTATGCAAAATATCTGAAGGAATGAATTCTCAAAAATGAGTAATACCTATTTCTGTAACTCTAATCTCATTCTTTTCTTCTACCTAAGCCCAATTATATATTAATCAATCATAGGGATGATATATATATATATATATATATATATATATATATATATGTATGTATATATACCTTCAACTTTAATTATTTACAGGAATTTGAGAGATAGACTCAGTGAGCTAGAACTGAATTATTGAGTTCATGTGACCTTAACACCATACTTCACAGATTAGCCCAAAAAACCTGCACAACCAAGGAAGACAACACAGAATTTAGGCAGCATGGTATTTACAACGAGATTAGGCTTTGGATGTAAATAGCAGCACAAGGTTTACAGCTACATCATTTACCTGCGACAAGCTTCAGATCTCTGATCTGTACAAATGGGGGTAGTACCACTTATCCTGCAGGGCTACTGTAAGAACAGGAATAATATACAGAAAACGCCGAGCTTAGGGCATTTACACAATAGCTGCTGCCCTGCTGCTCATACGGTTGCAACCACCAGAGTCACCCCAATCACTGACACCAAAGCCTGGGTTAGAAGTCAGTCCATGCACTCCAAGACAGTGCCTTTTCTACAAACTATCTTGCCTCTATTACCTGCTCACCTTTTACCTCAATGGTCAATTTATTATGAACTGACAGAGCTGGTCTTTAAGAAGGATTAGATCACCATGAAAAGCACCAGGATCCAATCTACATAATAGACTGGTTATCCAGATCTTACACTGATAAACAAACTGACTATACACTTTTTACACTGATTAAGTAATAAGTTATCCACTTCTTATATTAATAAACAGATTAGTTATCCACAGCTTACAATTCTCCAAATCTACCAAAACACATAGCATTGTGCTGAGCATATAAGAAGTATTCAATAAATAAATAAAAATTCATCGCCCATACTTTGATGTTTTTTCTTACAAATTTATGTTAAAAATATTATTTACTTTAACTATGACTTTTATTTTCTTAAGCCTGTAGGTGCAAGACCAGCCCAGGCAACTTGGTGAGACCTCGTCTCTACAATAAATAAAAAATTAGCCAGGCATAGTAGTGCATGCCTGTAGTTTCGGCTGCTCGGAAGGCTGAGGTGGAAGGATCGCTGGAGCCCAGCAGGTGGATGCTGGGGTGGCCGTGAGTGTGCCCCACTGCACTCAAGCCTGGGTGACAGAGTGAGACTCCAACTCAAAAAAATATATATGTATACTGACAAATAAGGGTACAAACTTTAAGTGTACATACAGCTCAATGAATGTTTAGATATGTACCCATCTATGTAACCACCACCCAGATTAAGATATAGACAAGGATACTTCCAGGACCCAGAAGTTTCCCTTGTCCCTTCTCCCAGTCAGTACCTACCCATCACCACCCACCAAGAACTTTATTACTTGAACTCTATTACCATAGGTCAGTTTTTCCTGTTTGTGAACTTCATATAAATGGAATGATATAACAGATCTTCTCAGAAATTAAAAAAATTCTCACTGATATACTCACAAAAAGAGTTCTGGGAAAGCATACATCCAAACAATAAACTGGGAATCTTCATTCCGTGAGGCAATATTGCCTAAAAACTGCAGGCCACAGCGAAAAGCTGAAAATATATAAAAGCCAAAAAAAAAAAAAAAAAAACACAATGAATATGATTAAACACGATGAATATATATAAATAAATCTTAACAAAAAATATCCCCCATGTTATTAAACAGACGTTTTCACTTGCTTCTTTAAAATATGACGGTCTCTCTACAATGTAACTTTGTGAATAACATTAATGTGCCTTACCAAAACAACATCCTCTATACAAAGTTAACTTATTAAAAAATATTGTAAATGTAAACACAGATATATCTGTAATTACATTAAATATCTATGGAATACACGCTCCAATTAAAAGACAGTTACACTTAAACTGTATTTTTAAATAGATATATCTAAAACTACATGCTACTGGAAAGAGATATATCTAAAACATAAGGTTACAGAAATATTTAAAGTTAAAGAATGGTAAAAAGATATGTCAGGCAAATACCAGCCAAAAAAGTAAGGCACAGACCACTTGCAATCCAATAAAATAAACTCTAACATAAAAAGCATTAGAAATCTGTTTTATAAGTTATTACAGAATGATTTTAATTCACCAAAAAGATATAACAATTAAATGAAATGTACTTAATAACATGGCCTTAAAAGATACAGAAGAAAATGTAATAAAAATATAGAGGAACGAGAGCAATCAACAATTAAATTGGGCAATTAAAATATATCTTTCTCAAAGAAAAATAAAGTATACCTTCCTCAGCAACTTAAAGAACAAGCAGACAAAAATATCCACATATTTAAACATTTGAATAAAAGTGAATAAACTAGCTGACATATTTAAAATAGTCACCAAACAAAGCTACAGAATATTTGCCAAAATTCAGAACACTGACAACACCAAATGCTGACAAGGATGTGGAACAACAGGAAATCTCATTCATCGCTGGTGGAAATGCAAAATGGTACAGCCACTTTGAAAGAAAGTGTGGCAGTTTCTTACAAAGCTAAACGTATTTTACCATAAAATCCTGCAATTGTGCTCCTTAGTATTTACCCAAAGGGGCTGAAAACTTACGCCCACACAAAAACCTACACACACAACTTCACAGCAGCTCTACTTGTAATTGCCAAAATTTGGAAGCAATCAAGATGTCCTTCAATAGGTGAATGAATACACAAATAGTAAAATCAGACTATGTTATATTATGAAGAAAACTTAAATACATATTATTAAATGTAAGAAGCCAATCTGAAAAGGCTACATACTGTATGATTCCAACCATATGACATTCTGGAAAAAAACAAAACTATGGAAATAGTAAAAAGGTCAGTGAATGCCAGGGGACAAGGGGGAGGAAAGGATGAATAGGCAGAGCACAGCAGAATTTTGGGGCAAACTATTCTGTTTGATACTATAGTGGTGGATACATAGCACTATACATTTCCCCAAGCCCACAGAATATACGACACCAAGAATGAACCCAAACATAAACAATGAACTTTGGGTGATAAGGGGTAAATGTAGGTTCATCAATTCTAACAAATGCATCATTCTGGTAAGGGATGTAAATAAGAGGGGAGGGGTTATGCATGTGTTAGGGGATGGGGTATATGTAAAATCTCTGTATCTTTCTCTCAATTCTGTTGTGATCCTAAAATTGCTTTAAAATATAAGCCTGTTACAAAACAAAGTATGTTATTTTACTGTTAAAAAAAAAAAAGACCAGATGTGGTGGCTCACACCTGTCATTCCAGCACTTTGGGAAGCAGAAGCAAGAAAACTGTCTGAGCCCAGGGCTTCGAGGCCAGCCTGGGAAACTTGGTGAGACCTCATATCTACAATAAATTTTAAAAATTATCCAGGAAAGGAGGCACGTGCCTACTTGGAAGGCCTAAGTTCAGCAGGTGTAGACTGCAGTAGCTATGAGCATGCCACTGAACTCCAGAATGGGTGACAGAATAAGACCTCCTAGTGTCCCTCCTACCCGAAAGACTTAAGTTCAATTCCCAATATAATGTAAACATGGGCAAGAAATTTAGATTTTTATAAGATCCAGTATCCTCCCTGGTATTATAGAGATGTTGTCTGGGGTTTCTGCAGGATTACTGCAAGGATGAAATGTGAACTTATTGACAGTGCTGAGCATGTAATAGAGAACACAATTAATGCTCATCTGACCACCCTCTTTACCAGCACGCAGGTTGATTTGATAAATGTTAGCTTAAAAAGTCAGATTTCCAAGTGCTAAATAAAAACAAGTGTTTGCTCCTGTGCTTGGAGAACCTAAGAGAAACCCTGAGTACTTCTCAGAATCTTACTTCTGAGACAGGTACTATTATTCTCATTTGAGGACACAGGAAACCAAGATACATGAAGGGTAAGTTACTTGACCAAAGTTCCACAATTATCAAGTACTACAAGTGTGGGTTTATTCCTGTGATTGTGCTTATCAAGAGCTCTAATTGGTCATTACATATGAATCTGATTAACGAAAGAGAAAAAAATCTTAAAAACCTGTGGAATAGCTCAGTCTGTCATCCCAGCACTTTGGGAGGCCAAGGCAAGTGGATTGCCTGAGACCGCGGGTTCGAGACCTTGTCTCCACAATAAAAACATCAAAAATTAGCCAGGCTTGGTAGCACACGCCTGTAGTTCTGACTACTTGGAAGGCTGAGGTGGAAGGATGGCTGGAGCCCAGCAGGTTGACGCTGGGGTGGCCATGAGCGTGCCACTGCACTTCAGCATGGGACACACAGTGAGATTCCAACTCAAAAAAAAAAAAAAAACCTGTAGAATACACAGTCTTTTCAAGGACATATATAACATATCATAAAACAATATTTCACCACATTATGGAAGACAACTTTCAGAAAATGTTAAAGGGCTGATATACAGATAATGATCCCTTACCAGATGATAATTATCCTAGATATAAATCCCAAAAACAATTAGAAAATCCTTATATGTTTAGAACATAAGAGGTATACTTTTAAATAATCCATGGAGACAAAAAATAAATTCTAATGGAAATTTTAAAAATATTTTGAGCCGGGCTCGGTGGCTCAGCCTGTAATCCCACGCCTTTGGGAGGCTGAGGTGAGTGGATTGCCTGAGCCCGCAGGTTCAAGACCCGCCTGGGCAATTTGGCGAGACCTCATCTCTACAATAAATCAAAAAATTAGCTGGGCATGGTAGCGTGCGCCTGTAATTCCGGCTACTCTCGGAAGGCTGAGGTGGAAGGATCACCGGAGCCCAACAGGTTGAGGCTGCGGTGGCCGGGAGCAGCCACTGCACTCCAGTCTGGGCTACAGTGAGACTCCAACTCAAAAAAAAAAAAAAAAAAAATATTTTGAGTAGAATGTTAACAAAAACACTGCAAACCATAATTTTGAATACAAAGCTTAAAAAGTACATAGAGGAAAAGGTATAGCTTTGAAATACAAGTTGTATGTTGGGAAAGAATGGTTAAAATAAATGAGCTAAGTACTCATCTCAGGAAATTACAAAAATGACAGCAAAATAAAGCAAAAAGAATGAAGAAAGGAAATAAAGATTAAGGGCAAGAAATTATTAAAATGGAAAACAATCATAAAATAGAGACTATCAACTAATTCAAAATTTCATTACTCAAAAAGCTCACTAGTGACCAATTTCTGGGAAGACTAATCAAAACAGAAAAAGTACAAATAAAAAACACATACAAATAAAAATTAAAAAATTTAATTTTGTAAATTAAATTTACAAAAATGAAAAAGAAAATACCGTTACAGAATTTGAGACATCAAAAAAGAAAAATCACAAGATGTTACAAATAACATTATTCCAAACTGAAAATTTAAATAAAATGAACAAAATTCTAGACTATAACAAAAAAAAAAACATGACTCCAAAAAAAGTCTGTAAAATACTCAGGGAAAGTCTGAATTAATTATAATGTACATTAAGTGCATTTGATAAAATTCAATATCTATTCATAATTTTTTTTAAACAAAAAGCAAACTTCTTTATTGTACACAATACAGAATATAACACAGCTTTGGCAGGATGCACATGGCCCTGTTTCTATTCATAATTCAAACTAAAAACTGAGAAACAGAAGGGGGCTTCTCTAACCTAAAAATAGATAGCAGCAAAAAATCTATAGCGAATATTATATAATTAATGGCCAACTGTGGAGACAGCATGCTCCTTTTGAAAGGGAATGAGTCAGGCCGGGTTCAGTAGCTCCGGGAAGCCGAGACGAGTGGATTGCCTGAGCCCACAGGTTGAAGACCAGTCCAGGCAACTTGGCGAGACCTCGTCTCTACAATAAATCAAAAAAATTAGCCGGGCGTGGTAGCACACACCGTGGACTCCAGCTACTTGGAAGGCTGAGGCAGAAGGATAGCCAGAGTCCAGCAGATTGACGCTGGAGTGGCTGTGAGTGGGCCATGGCACTCCAGCCTCGACAACAGAGTAAGACTGCAACTCAAAAAAAAAAAAAAAAAAAAAAAGAAAATGAAAGGGAATGAGTCAAAAGTACCTGTTACCACCATTTCTAGGCAATACGGTACTGAAAAATCTCAGCCAGAAAGACAAACAAAAGGGCTAGGGGTTGGGGAGAAAAAAATCAAAATGTGACTGTTCCCCCACAGATTAAATATGGTATGCAGAAAATATTTTTAATGCATATTCAGAGGAGAGTAAAACTATAAAACTTGACTGAGAGAAATTAAAGAGTAAATAAATAAGTGAAGAATTATACCATACTCACAGAGAAGACCCAACTTTTATAGAGACATTAAATGTAATGAGTCAATCACAATAGGGTTGTGTGGTTTTGTATGTGAAATTTCATATACCAGAGGATATGTTTATGTTTGTAATTTGATATGATGATTCTAAAATTTATGTGAAAATACACAGGGCCAAGAATATCTAAGACACTGTTGAAAAGTAACTAAGAGGACAATAAGCAATTATAGGTAAATAAAGTTTAGCCATGTGAACAGTTCCCCATTTTGTCAGAAATGTTACTTGGATACATCTGACTTTGATAAATTGCTGAGTTTGTATTACTATCATATAATTAAAATTCTAAAATGAAAGCTACAAGATCTTTATTTATTTGTGAATGTGTGCTTAGGTGTGAATGTGTGCTTAGGTATATTTATGCATATGCACATGTATTATGCTTTTTGGTTTGTCTACATGGTAAACTCTGGAATCATTAGTCAGAAATTTCTTGAGGATTTGGATTGGCTTATATAAATGAGCACTCATATAAAATATAGAGGTGTTTTTTTTTTTTGAAACTTGAGAAAGCAGGATTTATTGAGAGGACAGAAAAGCTCCCACAGTGGGAGAGGACCCAAGGAGTTTATTAACCCAAATGCTTTTTAGTTCACATGACTGAGGTAAATCTTTAATAAATAAGATGATATAAAAATTACTAGTAAAATAAAAATGTCTTCAGAATTGTCAACATACATTTTTGCCTAGGTTTACAGGTCAGAACATTTTATATTGTCTCTGTTAGATGTTTTAAGGTGTCAGAATTTGACACAAAGTTTAGAAAACTATAAGCCCAGCCTAAAATAGATCTTTGGTTATGTAATTTTTTAATAAATAAGACTAATTATTAAATTATTGTTGGTTTAATGAAAACAGTTATATCTTCTAAGCTACTGGAAAAATATGCACTTATTTAACTTTAAGATTCTTCCTTAGGTGAACATCTGATATTCACAAGTTACAAAAATGGTTAACAGGGGTCAGGCGTGGTGGCTCATGCCTGTATTCCCAGAGCTTCAGGAGGCCAAGGCTGAAGGACTGCTTGAGGCCAGGAGTTTGAGGTTACAGTGAACTATGATCACACTATAGCACCAGCATGAGTAACAGAGTCAGACCCTGTCTCTAAAAGGAGAAGAAATGATTAACAGGGAAATAACTTGAAATGATAAGACAGTGTGGTACTGAGCAGAAATAGATAAACAAACTAATGGAAGAGAACAAGAAACAGACCCAAACCTATACTGCTATGTGATTAATGACAAGGTATGGCAGCAGATCACAAAGAAGTAGAAGGTGGTCTTTTCAAAACATTGCTCTAGGACAACTGAATACGGGAAAATTGAAATTGTACTCCTTCCCTCATATAACACAGAAAATTCAATTACATGTACTGACCTGAGCGTCAAAAAATAAAAATAGAAAGCTTTTCAGAAAACACTAGAGAATTTTTTTAGCAAGATACATAAAATAGTGCCCACAAAGAAAAATATTAATAAACTAGATTATATTAAAACTAGCAGCCAGGCTCAGTGGCTCAGCCTGTAATCCCACACCTTTGGGAGGCTGAGGTTAGTGGATTGCCTGAGTTCGCGGGTTCGAGACCTGCCTGGGCAACTTGGTGAGACCTCATCTCTACAATAAATAAAAAAATCAGCCGGACGAGGTAGTGCGCACCTGTAGTTCCAGCTACTTGGAAGGCTGAGGCGGAAGGATCGCTGGAGCCCAGCAAGTCGAGGCTGCAGTGGCCAGGAGTGGCCACTGCACTCCAGTCTAGGCGACAGAGTGAGACTCCAACTCAAAAAAAAAAATAAAATAAAATAGCATTGTTTCTCAAAAGATACCATAGAAAGAAACTAGCCAAAGAATGGGAAAGATATATGGAACATATAACTGCCACAGGATTCACACAGAATATATTAAAAGAGCTGTTATAAATCATTTAAAAAGACCAATAGAAAAGAAAACTTTGAAAAAACATTTATAAAACAAGAGCTAAAAGACAAAATATATATATGAGAAAAGGTACTCAACCCGTAAGAAAACTACAAGGAAGTTCTACTACACACCCATCAGACTGGCAAAACTCAAAGTCAGAACACAACAAAATGTTTGGTGAGGACGTCATGCAACCGAAACAAAAGGTTCTCTAAGGTCCTTAATACACAAGAGATTGTATGAACTGCTACACAGTCTGCCCTTAAAATATTTTTGAGTGGGTACCACTCATTGCCGCTCAATTACAAATAAATTCTCAATGCTTGCTCTGCAAAAATAAAGATGGGTCCCTCAGAAACATTTCCGTTGTCAACTGGCACGTGAAGTCTTGCCAGCAGAGGCGCTGCAGGGGTGCTGGAGGCAGAGGTGTTCTCTTCATAGTCTGGGGCACTCTACGGTCAGGTTTCGGCAGCATGCCATCTCTCCTTTGCTGGGCTTCTGAAGGAAACAGCTTCTCCAGTGCCAGCTTCTGGACACCAGCAATGCCCAGCAGCTAGGAACTTCCTCAAGAGATTTCACAGCAAGTTCTCTCTGTACCTCAAAGGGTAGATTTCCAGCAAGTTCCACCAATACAACCTCTCAGAGATTTCTCCAACATCCAGTGAGCCACACTATGCCCTCTCCAAGGACATGTGGATCTCATACCTAGGAAGGAGAAGAGCCTCTTCATCAGACACTCTATCTCAGCCCTAGGGTTGATGGCTGCTCATTACATCTGCAATTCCTATATTCTTTAGCATTCTATTTACTTCAAAGCCTTTGTTACAGTTAATGATTCTTTATATTAAGCCCTCCCTGTTCAAAGTACAGGCATTCCATCTCCTGGTTATACCCCAAGGCAGAGTAAATAAATGGGAGGGAGGGAAGGGAAGGGAAAGCAGAAGCCCCCATGGAAGCAAGAGAAAATAGCATCAAGCACAAGCCTAAGAAAATAATAGCTAAATTAGTCAGAATCAAGTCAGGCAAACAGAAACCAAACTAGTTATATTAACAAAGAAAATTTTATATAAAGAATTTGTTAAGCGAAAAAAGCAATGCAGAGGTATCAAAGAGATTTAGGCTACATGAAACAGCTACCATCCCTAGAACTGAAGGAACAAAGGGAAGAGGTTGAGATCACGAGAACCTAGAAGTCCGGAGGGGCTCTGCAGAGCTAGAACCCAGGTCTGTGTGGAAATGAGCTGCCCTGCTACTGCTGATACCTCCAAAGCAAGGAGGAAGGGTCTTAGAGAGCTCGGACTCAGAGGGACTACTGGCTGGCTGCTACCCATACCTCTGAGTGAGCTGGGAAGTGGAATGGACTGGTGCCACCCAAGATTTAATGCTATTATCAGGGAGCCACCAATATGGAGCAAGCCACCATTTGTCTCCTCCCACTTCCCAGTTAGGTTATTGGCTGAACCTAACAGCAAGCAGAGGAGAAATACATTTACAGATTCTCAGCCCCAGCATCACAAGAGAGAGTACAGAAGGGTAAGCTTGGGATTAAAAGGCCATCCTGATAACCAGAAGATACCTAACATTTAGTGTTAAACAATCACTCATATGATGTGCACCGATCTAAGTGCTTCACATGGACTCTTACTTAACTTTCACTGGGGGAGAAATGGAGGCACATTATGATTAAATATGTTGCTCAAGGTCAAATAGCCAGTAAGGGACCCAGCCAAACATGAACAAGGCTGTGTGACTTAACCATTAAGGTACACTGAAAGAAGACAGACAATATTCAGCCAGTTAATCCTGGTATGGTGATGCTGACTATTAGAACACTTAAACTACTTCTGTATTTTGTGGTACACAAACACAGTCATGAATCCCTGAGGGCCCATCTGCCCCAGCCCCATAACTAAAAGGCCAGTACCTGACAGAGCAACAGACCTTCATGGTCATGCTCCAGCACTACTCTGGCATCCACACTGCAGGGGCAGTGCCCACATCCTATTGTTTGCTATTTTTTAAATGGTTCACATTAGGGCCAGGGCAGTGCTCCATGCAGAAGGAACAGCATGTCAAGAGACCCTGAGTGGAAAGAGAGTGAGACACAGCAAAGGAAATGAACACCACCTGAGTACAGCATAAAGAACCCAGTAATAAGGTAATAATGAAAGTGACAACTAACACTTAAGTGTTTACTGCATGCCAGACACTGTGTTTTAACTGTACTAATTCATCTAAACCCTATGACACCATATGAAGAAGGTATTAATATTACTCCTATTTTACAATAAATAAACCAAAGCTCAGAAAGGTCAGATAACTTGCTCAGTGTCACAAAGTCTCTAAGTGGTAGAACAGGATTGACAAAAACAAGAGATAGCTCTTCCCCAGAGACAGGCTAATCATGGAAAGTAAAAAGCAATAGCAGAATTGAGTTGAAACATAAGCTTTTGCCCCAATTAATTAGGCATTCCCACCAGGAAGCAACCAGAAAGACATTTTCAGGGACAAGTGGTCTACTCAAGTCCATTACACTCTCTAGGTCTCCACTTCCTAGGAAGAAGGACTCGTCTGCTGTTCAAACGCCAGGGGCCCTGTCTTCTGTCCTTGGAGTTTCCCAGGATCTGAGCCTTCCCTTTAAATCCTGTGGCCTAATCCCTGATTGAGCACAGGTCAGGCTGCTCACTCCAGTACCTCAAAGGCAGAATTGTTACAAGGACTCAAAAGGATAAGGTATGTAATGTGCCTGCATATTATTCACAGCAGCTTAAAGAAGAGTTGCCAAATCATGGCCAAAAATCAAACATTTAAATTTTAAAAGTATGCCAAGAAAAGAAGCTGTATACAAAAATTCAAGTACACATTTATACCCATATATACAAATACCCCCCAAAATCAGTGTTTGTCTCATGCAGCCTGTATATACAGAAATAATATTTTCCTTCTTTCTACTTTTCTGAGATTTTGTTTTTCAAAACTGGATCTGTAGAAAATTCTTCTGAGTTTTTAAAAGTTACTCCGTAATAAACTTATATTAAATGTTTATAATAGAAAAAAAAACTAAACTTTTTTCCAGATAAGTCATAGTTTTAAAATACTGAATATTTTAGAATAGTAACAGTGAAATCTAGCTAGGCATGGTGACTCAAGCCTATAATCCAGGAAAGCGGAGGCGAAAAAATTGCCTAAGCCCATGTGTTCAAGACCAGCCTGGGCAACTTGGTGAGACCTCATCTCTACAATAAATCAAAAAATTAGCTGGGTGTGACTAAGGATCACCTATGCCCAGCAGGTTGTGGCTACAGTAGCTGGGATGGTGCTAGTGCACTCCAGCCTGGGCAACAGAGTGAGACTGACTCAAAAAAAAAAAAAGTCAAATCTGTATAAAATTTAACATGCAAAAAAAGCCAATAGCATAAGTTGGTCTGAAAACCAACTGACCCAACAATTCATCAGGCAACTAAAAATTAGTGCTCTGAATCAAAACACAATTCTGGAGGGAAAAAAAGATTTTAAAATGTCCTAGAGACACAAAAAAACTCCAGACAAGTACAAATGACAGTTTACTTTTACCAAACAGCTTATCAACTGATCTTTAAGTAAATATTGCAAATGTTACAAAGCCCCTCAAAAATCCCAACATTATTTTTACAGATTAGGAAAGAATGAAGTCCAAAAACAACAATAACTCAATTAAAATAACTCATGCTTGTTTTTACACAAAATTTCATGAGCATAATATATTTGTCACACCACTGCAATTACTCCCTGAAAATAATACTCTAAATATTATTTTGACAATGTAATTACAGTTCTTACTTCAAGAGTGGTAACAAAAAACTGGCAAAGATACCCTGCTAAAAATCTGCCAGAGTAAGGTTCTCACAGAGAAACAGTTAAAAGAGAGTACATATACTTTATTAGGAACCAGAATACTATTTAAAACATTATTTTTATTAGATTTGAACTAATACACTATATTCTTAAAATTTCACTGTTGAATCCAAATTTCATTGTTGAATTCCAAGTAAACTGAATAATTTCAATAGCCATCTTTTTGTCTGTTTTTGTTTTTCGTTGGTTTTTTTTTTTTTTTTTTTTTTTTGAGTCAGTGTCTCACTCTCTCACCCAGGCTGCAGTACAGTGGCATAATCACGGTTCACTGCAGCCTCAACCTCCCGGGCTCAGGTGATCTTCTGCCTCAGCCTCCTGAGTAGCTGGGACTATAGACATGTACCACCACACTCGCCTAATTTTTAAATTTTTCTGTAGAGATGCTGTCCCCCTATGTTGCCTAGGCTGGTCTTGAACCCCTAGGCTCAAGCAATCCTCCCACCATGGCCTCCCAAAGTGCTGGGATTATAGACATGAGCCTGGCCAGCTACCTTATTCAAAAAGGCAGTGAGAAATATAACTTACCTCCCATTTCCTTCTGCCTCAATAATATCCTTCCTAGTCTGTCCCTAAACACAAGTCATCTACTTCAAACTGACACACCTGAAAAATTTAAAAAGCTCAAGCCTGTAATCCCAGCACTTTGGGAGGCTGAGGCAAGAGGATGTTAAGCATACAGTTATATGATCCAGCAATTCCACTCCTAGGTATATACACAAATGAACTGAAAACAAGTACTCAAACAAACACATGGGCTCCAGCGATCCTTCCATCTCAGCCTTCCAAGTAGCTGGAACTACAGGCACGTGCTAATAATAATACTCACAGCAGCATTATTAATGACAGCTACAACATAAAAACAACCCAAGTGTCCATCAACAGAGGAATGGACAAACACTGTTTATACAATATATTCAGAGAATGGAATACTATTCAGCTATAAAAAGGAACAAAGTATTAATACATGCTACAGTGTAGATGAACTTCAAAAACATTACGCTAAATGAAAGAAGCCAGACACCAAAGGTCATGTAATTCCATGATTCAATTTGTACAAAATATCCAGAATAGGTCAATCCACAGAGACAGAATGCAAAATGGTGGTTGTCAACGGGTACGGAAAGGGAGAAATAGAGAATAGCTTAATGAAAACAGGGTATCCTTTTGGGGTGATTTTTAATTAGGTAGAGGTGGTAATTGTACAATTCTTTGAATATACTGTCACTCAATTGCTCACTTTAAAATGATTAATTTTATATAACATGAATCTCACATCAATAAAAAATAATCAATTAAATAAATCCAACTGCAACTACCTGAAGTGTGAACAATTCTTAATATAGCTAATACAAAACAGGTCTATAGAGATCTTCTTTCTCGAGCCGGGCTTGGTGGCTCAGCCTGTAATTCCGCTCTTTGGGAGGCTGAGGTGAGTGGACTGCCTGAGCCTGCAGGTTCGAGACCCGCCTGGCCAAGTTGGCGAGACCTCATCTCTATGATCAATCAAAAAATTAGCCAGGCATGGTAGCACATGCCTGTAGTTCCAGCTACTTGGAAGGCTGAGACGGAAGGATCGCCGGAGCCCAGCAGGTCGAGGTGGCTGGGAGCAGCCACTGCACTCCAGTCTGGGTGACAGAGTGAAATTCCAACTCAAAAAAAAAAAGATCTTCTTTCTCTGGCTAATGGACATCAGTGAATAGCCAACCCATCAACCAAATAACCAATTTATTCCTCAATGACAAGCTGGTTCATAAAAGCAGTTTCAGCTATCTGCTCCTTTAATTTTTTGTCTTAGGTCATCTGCTTGCTTCAGTAAGAATTAATCCTGTTGGGAAAGGATCAAATAATCTTTTATCATATATTGTAAAAATTAAAATACTTTGTAACAAATTTGGAGATACAGCAGAAAAAAAGGATAACGGACTAAGGGGATGCAAAGTCAAGGGAAGATATTTTTAGAATGGAAAATGGGAGAGCATATTATATGCTGATGAAAATGATACAGAAAAGAGGGAAAAACAGGCTGCCTGAGAGCAAGGAGATCATTTTATGAGTAGGCGAATGGGGATGGAATCCAATGCACAAGTGGAGGGGTTAGCTCCACTTTAATAGTTATTTAATCACAGCATTTGTGCAGCACTTCCCCTGTGCTTCTTTATTTAGGAATACATCATTAAAAAAGAAACATCTTTCTGCCCACTGCAGCACTTCAGCTCTGCTGTGACACACTACCCACAATATCAGGATCACCAGTTATAAAATGTAGTACATTCCAAACTTGCTTATTGAAACTACCATACCACAAACAGACTTCAAAAATAGCTACCTTACCATGCAACACAGTGAAACATGTACTTTATTGCTGATTTTTAATTACCCAGTTTTGAATATTGAGGCTTCCATTTTATTACAAAATAGAACTACAAAAATCTTTAAATATATAACATCTTAAAAATACTTTCAAACTAAATCCTACCTCCTATCAATTTCTTAAGAATAGTTTAAAAACTATTGCTGCTCAAAAAAAATTACAGTACGTACTTTGTGTGCAAGTTCTTAGAAGATGTAATTAATTTTTTAAATTACTATTTCCCAAAGGAAGATTTCTAAATCAAACAGAAAGATCCAAGAACTTTTAGCAAATTTAGCTTAAAATGAAAATACTAAGAAATCACAGAACAGAACAGGAATTAAACCAAGCAAGGCAGCACTTCTGACACACTAACTTAGCCTATTTCACCTAGTGTTTTAGTTTCGGTGCCTGTAAAAACGAGACTATCATCTCTAGTTTTCTTCTATCTACCAAGAGTAGCATGCATATTAACATTAACATAAATATGCCTCGTGAATAAGCACAGGCATTAAGAAATGTATATAAAACAATTTATAAGTCAAAATCATATTTTGAATACAGCTGGAGATTTCTCATTTAAAAGAAGTATTCACTGAATTATTTTATAAGGTAAAGACATTCTTTATTACAAGAAAAAAGTTTAACCTACAATCTAATATATCTAACTTATAAGCCTGGATACTGACTTAAGATTTTCTCACCAAATGGCCTAGGTCTACTCATAAAGGACTTCAATTTCTCAGAAAAAATTATCATATATTAAAACTCTATGAGCCGGGCTCGGTGGCTCAGCCTGTAATCCTGCGCTTTGGGAGGCTGAGGTGAGTGGACTGCCTAAGCCCACGGAATCGAGACCTGCCTGGGCAACTTGGCAAGACATCATCTCTACAATAAATAAAAAAAATTAGCCAGGCATGGTAGCGCATGCCTGTAATTCCAGCTACTTGAAAGGCTGAGGCGGAAGGATCGCCAGAGCCCAGCGGGTCGAGGCTGCGGTAGCCGGGAGCGTGCTACTGCACTCCAGTCTGGGTAATGGAGTGAGACTCCAAATCAAAAAAAAAATCTCTATGGATTTTTTTAAACATTATGTTAAGATAATAACCCCTGTTCAAAGAACAGGGGTTGATGCTAGTAATACAAAGACCAAAAACATTCAAATAACTGTACAAAGTCTCCAACTCTTCAAACTAAGAAATTTGGTGTTTCTGTTAATCCCATGTCAACAGCCATAACTACCAGAGCGAACTTCCCTTTCTGTCACACTAGATCTTAACTTAATAGATTCAACATCTGGCTCCCCTCACTTGAATGTTGAACTCCCAAAGGGCAGAGATTTTTGTCTGTTTTGGTCACTGTTCAAATGACACCCAAAATCTAGAACAGGATCTGTCACATCCATAAATCTTGAAAGATGGTGTATTAGTCTGCTCAGGTTACCATACAGGCTGCATGGCTTAAACAACAGACATATATTTTCCCACAATTCTGGAGGCTAGAAGTCTAAGACCAAGGTGTGAGCAGGGCTGATTCCTCTGAAGCCTCTCTCCTTGACTGGTAGATGGCCATCTTCTCCCTATGTTTTCACATGGCCTTCATTCTATGTAAATCTGTATTCTAAGCTCCTCTTATAAAGATGCCAGTCATATATCCTCATTTTACCTTAATTACCTCTTTAAAGGTTCAATCTCCAAATATAATCAGATTCTGGGTACTGGGGGTTAAGACATTGCTATGATCGGAATGTTTGTGATCCTCCAAAATTCATATGCTGAAATCTAATACCCAGTGTGCTGGTATTAGGAGGTGGAGCCTTTTGGAGATGATTGGATCATGAGGGTGGAGCCCTTGTAAATGGGATTAGTGTCCTTATAAAAGGATCCCCAGTGAACTTGTCTGCCCCTTCTGACATGAGGACATAGCAAGAGGCACCATCTATGAAGCAGAGAATAGCCCTCACCAGACACGACATCTGCTGACACCTTTATCTTGGACTTTCCAGCTTCCAAAATTATAAGCCATCAACTTCCGTTTTTTATATATTACCTAGCCCAAAATATTTTGTTACAGCAACCAGAACAGACTTTGATGGGAACAAAATGTAGCCTATAACAGGAAAGGAAGTTGCTGAAACTTATAATAATTATTTAATATTTCACTATTCAAGTTTCCCTATGTAATGAAATACAGAACATGGCTTCAATGAATGATGCAATACTCAAAGTATTGGTTTTAAACTCTTTTCAAAGATATAAATAATCCATCAATTATGTTGCATGTTACCTGTCAACAGGGATTCCTGCTCCACTCGCAGTTCACGAAACAGAAGAATCAAATCAACAGAAATACCAATCATATCCAAGTTCCTGTATCAGGTTTTTTAAAAAGACAAAATTAGACACCTATGCTTTTTTTATATCTGTACTTCAAATAACAATTCAACGAATGGTACTGAGACTTGGTTAATAGTTCCTGTGGCAAACAGAATAATGGTCCTCCAACGATTTCTGTATCCCAACCCCCAAAATCAGAATACGTTACCTTATATGGCAAAGGGGACTTTACAAATGAGACTAAATTAAGGATCTTTTCTTTTTCTCTCTCTGTTTTTTTTTTTTTTGGAGTCTGGAGTGCCGTGGCACGCTCATGGTCACTGCAGTCTCAACCCACTGGGCTCAGGTGATCCTTCTGCCTCAATCTTCCAAGTAGCTGGAACTACAGGTGCATACCACTATGCCCAGTTTATTTGTCTGGTTTATTGCAGAGATGAGGCCTCGCCACATTGCCCACGCTGGTCTGAAATCCTGGGCTCAGGCAATCCTCTCGCCTCAGTGCTGGGATTACAGGGATAAGCCACCATGCCCAGCCTTAATTAAGGATCTTGAGATGGGAAGGTTATTACAAATCATGTGGGTAGGCCCAGCATAATCACAAGAATCCTGAGAAAAGGAACACAGAGTCAGGGGGAAGGCGGCCATGGACCAAGGAATGAAGGAAGCCTCTAGAAGCTAGAAAAGGCAAGAAAACCAATTCTCCCTTAGTGCCTCCATAAAGAACACAGTTATATTGACCCATTTTAGACTTCTGAATTTCAGAACTGTAAGATAATAAAAGGTGTTGTTTTAAGTAACTAGATTTTTGGTAATTTGTCACAGCAGCAATAGGAGACTAATATAGATTTGGGGAGCAGAGGTGGACTGCTACTGTAACAATATTATAAAATGTGGAATTTTGAGAAGCAGGATAGCAAAAGCCTCTATTTCCTTGAACAGACTATTGGTAGAAATAGGGACACCTAGCCGGGCTCAGTGGCTCAGCCTGTGATCCCGCACTTTGGGAGGCTGAGGTGAGTAGATTGCCTGAGCCTGCGACTTCGAGACCCGCCTGGACAACTTGGTGAGACTTCATCTCTACAATAAACAAAATAAAAAATAAAAAAAAGCCGGGCGTGGTAGCACACGCCTGTAGTTCCAGCTACTTGGATGGCTGAGGCGGAAGGATCACCGGAGCCCAGCAGGTCGAGGCTGTGGTAGCCGGGAGCATGCCACTGAACTCCAGTCTGGGTGACAGAGTGAGACTCCAACTCACAAAAAAAAAAAAGAAAAAAAGAAAGAAATAGGGACACTTGAAGGCATAGCTGGTGAGGGTTCAGAAGGAAATGAGGAACATGTTATTAGAGACTGGAGGAAAGATATTACTCACTACATACTGGCAAAGATGAGCTGAGTTGTGTCCTAAAGTTATGTGGAAGGCAAAACTTGTAAACAATGAACCTGGCTAAGCAGAATTACAAGCAAAATGCTAGCCAGGCTCGGTGGCTCAGCCTGTAATCCCGCGCTTTGGGAGGCTGAGGTGAGTGGATTGCCTGAGCCTGCTGGTTCGAGACCAACCCGGACAACTTGGCGAGACCTAGTCTCTACAGTAAATCAAAAAATTAGCCGGGCGTGGTAGCGCGGGCCTGTAGCTTCACCTACGTGGAAGGCTGAGGAGGAAGGATCGCCGGAGCCCAGCAGGTCGAGGTGCAGTGGCTGGGAGCAGCCACTGCACTCCAGTCTGGGTGACAGAGTGAGACTCCAACTCAAAAAATAAAATAAAATAAAATAAGATGCTAAAAGATTCCCTGACAGGAAAACTACTCTGGAAAGAAAGCCAAAGGTGTGGCTGCACAACCTTTTGCTAGTGTCTAGGAGGTTTCAAACACACATAGGCTCTTTGAAGAGATTAGGTGTGTGAGTTCCCTTCAGACACCTTAGCAGAAACCAGGAATAGAGATGGAGTTAGCTAGGAAAAGATCTGCAGGGACCCTCTTATCTAATGGTGTGAATACCAATGATACACATGTGAGACCCAAAAAGTATTGAGAATGTTATACCAGAAGAAGTACTGCCAACTTGGACAAAGATGCACAAAGAAAGAATGAAATGAGAGAAGGCTATCAGATGCCCCAAATTCTATAGGCGGAAAATAGGCTGATAAAATTACTTAGCTAATCTATAAGAAAAAGGAAGAATGACTCCAAGGGTAGCATCAAGGGCTCAGAGAGCAGAGTCACAAGTCATAGAGGATTACTGCCAAGTTTTGAAACCTAACTGAGTTTTCCAGACTAGATTTTGAAATTGCTTGGGACCATTGGCTTCTTTTTTCCTTTCATTTTATCCTCTTTTGAAGGGAAATATCTCAAACTGTAACTCTACACCTTTCAACTGTCACCTTATACCTTTTGCATTTTGAGAGCAAATAACTTGTTTTCTAGTTTCAAAGGTATACAGATGAAGAGGAATGCTGCCCCGAGATGAATCAACTCAGAGGTTTGCCTATATATAAATTAGATGATTAAGATGATGAGACTTGGAACTTATTCGCTGATGTGACTTAAATGACACTTTGAACTTGAGGTGATACTATAGTAGGTTAGGAATCTGGGAAACTTTGGAATGGGATAAATATATTCTGCATGTGGAACAGATGTGAATATTTAGGAGCCAAAGGGTGACTGTGGCAGACAAAAGAATGGGCTTCTAAAGATGTCCACATCCTAAACCCTGGAATCTAGAGAGTGTAAAAAGAGATACAGTATAACAAGACACATACATTTAGTCTTTGTCCCAGCACAGAGCTCCTAAAATCCTTAGAATTTCCTGAGCCTTAAAAGCATCTTTTTGATCATATATGAGTTAATACTAATGAGATAACTCAGGGTGGGCCTTTGATGGGGGCTGGAACCAAACAAGTAATCAGTTGCAACTTTCAGCCCCATCCCTGACCTCAGGGAAAGGGAGAAAGGACAATACTGAGTCTAATTACCAACAGCCAATGATTTAATCAATCATGCCTACTTAATGAGACCTCCCTAACAACAACTAAATGAAGGAGTCTGGAGAGGTGTCAGGTTGATAAACACAAAGTGCTCAGAGGATGATGACACACCTAGAAAGAACATGGAAGCTGGCACTCCCTCCTACTATAACTTGTCCTATGTATCACTTCCATTTGGCTGTTTCTGTGAGTCCCTTCCAGCAAATTATCAAATCTGAAGGGAGGCGGTCATAGGAACATTTGAATTTGGAGTCAACTAGGCAGAAATGAGAGTAGCATGGGCACTTCATTTTCAGCTGGTAGTAGAAGCAGTCTTAGGGAACTGAGCCTTTAAGTTATAGAAAATGACACTGTTAACTCCAGGTAGATATTATTAGAACCAATTGAATTTTTTTTTTGACACCCAGTTGGTATCAGAAAAACAGAGAACTGGTTGACGTCAGAAAATACTACAACAGACTTCTTAGATGTAATTAAATTAATGATTTTGAGATGGGGGATTATCCTGAGTCATCCAGGTAGGCTTAATATAATCATAAGGGTTCTCATGAGGGTCAGAATCAGAAACAGAGACTGTTAGATGCTATACTGTTGCAATGAAAATGGAGGACAGAGCATGAAACTAAGAATGCAGGCAAGCCGGGCTCGGTGGCTCCCCTGTAATCCCGCGCCTTTGGGAGGCTGAGGTGAGTGGATTGCCGGAGCCCGCGGGTTCGCGACCCGCCTGGGCAGCAAGACCTCATCTCTACAATAAAAAAAAAAAAAAAAAAAAAAATTGGTCGGGCGTGGTAGCACGCGCCTGTAATTCCGGCTACTCGGAAGGCTGAGGTGGAAGGATTGCCGGAGCCCAGCAGGTCAAGGCTGCGGTGGCCGGGAGCGGCCACTGCACTCCAGCCTGGGCAACAGAGTGAGACTCCAACTCAAAAAAAAAAAAAGCATGCAGGCAATTTTTGGAATCTAGAAAAGGAAATGGATTCTCCCTCAGAGCATCCAGAAAAAACTAGCCCTGCAGATACTTTTACTTCAGCCAGTAAAACTAATTTTGAAGCCAGGCTCGGTGGCTCAGCCTATAATCCCACGCCTTGGGAGGCTGAGGTGAGTGAATTGCCTGAGCCCGCGGGTTCGAGACCCGCCTGGGCAACTTGGCGAGACCTCATCTCTACAATAAATCAAAAGATTAGCCGGGTGTGGTAGCACGTGCCTGTAGTTCCAGCTACTTGGAAGGCTGAGGTGGAAGGATCGCCGGAGCCCAGCAGGTCGAGGCTGCGGTGGCCGGGAGTGGCCACTGCAATCCAATCTGGGTGACAGAGTGAGACTCCAACTCAAAAAAAAAAAAACAAACTAATTTTGAACTTCTAATCTCTAGAACTGTAAGATAAAACATTTCCACTATTTCAAACTACTAAATTTGTGATCGTTTATTAAAGCAGCAACAGGAAACTAGCTCCCTATCTTCCTCACTGCTCCTCAACATGAATCAGAATTAAATTAAGACATTCACTCCTAAAGAAGAATCCTGATCTGAATGGATCAAATTTCAGAACACTGTGTTAAGACCCAGTTTTAATGGAAGGAGTTTTTAGATGGTCAGGGTAGGTATGCACATAGCTATGATGTTCTCTCCCATCCACAAGGCAAGAGGGAGCCACTGCTCCCTCTTCCTCCATCCATGCATAAGATGGGTGGGGAAAGTGGCTCAGCACCTGCATCCCAAGAAAAGAAGAGGCCATCCAACCTCTCTTCCTACTTTTGCTTCTAAACAGACAGCTACCAGGCAAATGGGCCCATTGCTTGGTTGTGTATAGTCAGTGAGCTAAGAATAGCTTTCACTCTTTTAAATGGTTGAAAAGTAATCAAAACAGTAATTTCATGACATATGAAAATGTTATAAGATTCAAATTTCAGTGTTTATAAATGAATTTTATAGGAACACAGCCATGCTCACTCATCCACATATTGTCTATGGCTGCTTTCGTACTATAATGGGAGACTTGAGAAATTTGACAAAGATCACAAAGCCTTTTTTTTTTGTGAGTCAGTCTCACTCTATTGCCCAGGCGGTAATGCAGTAGCACAATCACAGCCACTGCAGGTTCAACTTGCTGGGCTCAAGCAATCCTTCCACCTCATCCTTCCAAGTAGCTGGAACTACAGGCATGGGCCACCACATCCAGAAAGAGAAAACTATTTATTACCTGGATCTTTACAGAAAAAGTATAGCAACTCCAGCAATAGGGGTTATATTTACATGCAGAGCTAACTGCTTTGAACAGTTTTCTCTGAGTACTTCCTGAAGCTTCATATGCTTTGCTGTATTATACCATATTCCACATATCCAAAAACAATCCAAGTCCACAAAAAGTGAGAAAGATGTGAAAAAAATCTAAGTCTTAATAGCATCACAACTTTTGATTATCTCTTCAATAATTTAAATTAAAACATCAGAAAAATATAAATTGGTTGCAATCTGAATTTTGACTGGCTTGGAAATACAGGCTTTAGTTAAGGTTAACCATAAAATCCTCACTAGAATCTGTTGTATTTTTTGACTAGAAAAATTCTTTTCTGAAAATGGATACCCTGAATGGTTGGAATTTCCCTTTGAAGAGCAACAGTGAATAATAATATAATTCTAGAAGGTAAGAGGCAGACAAGTTAACACCCTTAATTGCTCTTTATTATTTCAGCCCAACCATAAATTGCATGTAATAAAAAAAAAAAAATACAAGCTGGGTTCGGTGGCTCACCCTGTAATCCCACGCCTTGGGAGGCTGAGGAGAATGGATTGCCTGAGCCCAAGGGTTCAAGACCCGCCTGGGCAACTTGGTGAGACCTCATCTCTACAATAAAACAAAAAATTAGCCGGGCGTGGTAGTGCGTGCCTAGTTCCGGCTACTTGGAAGGCTGAGGCGGAAGGATCACCAGAGCCCAGCAGGTCGAGGCTGCGGTGGCCAGGAGCGGCCAATGCACTCCAGTCTGGGTGATAGAGTGAGACTCCAACTCAAAAAAAATACAGCTACCACACACAACACAGTCCTTACTTTGATGGTCCTGTCACAGACTATTGATATTTTGTTTGCAATAGTATTTATGTTTGCAATGTTTGAGTTTTTATAGTTTACATATATTACTCAAAAAATAAAATGGGCCGGGAGCAGTGGCTCAAGCCTACAATTCCAGCACTTTGGAAGGCCAAGGTGAGAGGACTGCCCAAGTCCAGGGGTTCGAGACCAGCCTGGACAACTCCTCGTCTCTACAAAATATAAATAAATAAAATTAGCTGGGTTTGGTGGCACGTGCCTGTAGTTCCAGCTATTTGGAAGGCTGAGGCGGAAGGACCACCTGAGCCCAGCAGATCCAGGCTGTGGTGGCCGTGAGCATACCACTGCACTCCAGCCTGGGTGACAGAGTGAGACTTTGACTCAAAAAAAGAAAATGGACTGTTTTGAAAGAAAGGAGTATTATCATAAATTTGTACTGTACTATCATTCCTGAAGCAGAAGGAGAAACATGTAACATTTGCTGAGCACACCATGTGCATGGGCATCATTAGGCACCTATATAAGTAATCTCATATATACCTCACAACCAGCCTGTATAGAGGTCATTGCTTACCCCATTTTACAGAGGAGAAAACTGATACACAGAAAGGCCAAGTCCAGGGTCCCATGGCTACATAAGGAATGGAGCAGTCATCTGCAACAAGGCCAGGGTGTACAGCTCAGGACAGGACAGACTGCTTTTGAGCTTAAGCTTTAGAGAATCAGATATTGGGAGTCAGAGAGAATGTTCCCAGGCTCTCTCAATTAATAAGTGTCTCTCGGACAAGTTATTTAATCTTTCCAAGTCACAGAGTCTTCTTTTGTAAAAATGGAAAATAGTAGCATATCATTTCTTGGATTTGTTCTAAGGATAAACAAGATACTGCAAGTAAAGTCCTTGGGACAAAGCCTGGTTTTAAGTGTAGTCTCACCGAATGCTCACTGTCTTCTCCACCCAGGCTAACGAAGCACAAAGATGTGTCTGCCTGTCACAGTTAAGTCGGTTCTAAGACTCTGCTTTCCTGCCCTCATCACACTAGAGCACTGCACCATCTAGAAAAAGACAAAAGAAACTAGCCTTCTAGCCAGATGCTTCTAACATATAACTAGTTATGTTTTAAAATGTTAACTATTATCATCAAGATTAGTATTGTTTCTATCCATTTATCTGCAAATGGATGGCAGGTCTGTTTAGAATTGAAGTTGGATGACTTTAGCTTTCTCCTCTCCTTTGATCTTAAAAAAATCTCATTAATCATATCAAAGCCTCAGGTATAAGAGTGTCTAAGTGAAAAGAGTCCTCAAGTGGCTTGTGGACCAGCCTAACCTCAACCGTCATAGCAGTGACAAGGAGGCTTGGAGGCTCTGTCTACATTCAGGTTCAGGAAAGAAAGGTGAGCATCCTGTTTGTGCTTTCTGACTTCAAGTAAAAATTTTAAATAAAAAACAGATTCCACAAAATCAAAGAGGAAAGATGCTCAGTTCTGGGAGGAAAGAGTAACACGTAAAAGCGAACAACAGCACTGGGCAACTCTCTTGTCCATGTTTTAACTATTTTTAAAAATGTGCCCATCATATAATAGGTAGAAGTAAAGCTTGGAACTTTTCACAATCGTAAAAAAGACAGGTCATCTTAGAAATTTACAAAACAAACTCTTGTTCAAAGTAAACACAAGGGTAACAAATTTAAACATCTACAACTAAGAAAAGTAAGATCAAGGTCTACATACAAACATGCAGAATCTAAGAACAGAGAATCAAAATCAGCCGGGCTCGGTGGCTCAGCCTGTAATCCCGCACTTTGGGAGGCTGAGGTGAGTGGACTGTCTGAGCTCGCGGGTTCGAGACCTGGGCAACTTGGCGAGACCTCATCTCTACAATAAATAAAAAAAATCAGCCAGGCGTGGTAGCGCGTGCCTGTAATTCCAGCTACTCGAAAGGCTGAGGCAGAAGGATCGCCAGAGCCCAGCAGGTCAAGGCTGCAGTAGCCGGAAGTGGCCACTGCACTCCAGTCTGGGTGACAGAGTGAGACTCCAGCTCAAAAAAAAAAAAAAAAAGAATCAAAATCAACCTTAAATCACTGTACAGAACCCAATAACTCAAAACATGTTAGACCTGCAGGGGACCTCTCCCTGACTGTTGTAAAGAACAATCTTGCAATAACAGTGGATGATACTACAATACCGAAATCATTTCTAACAATAAACCTATATGACAGAACCAGCATGCACATACACAAAGAAATGTAATCGAAAGTATGTGTGTAGAGGGAATACTACCTGATTAAATTCTGGTTCACAGAACACTCTATACAAGCATTTCGGAGACACCTGAAGCTCTCTGTTATTAACTGTAGAGCAGAATCCAGATGTTCCACTTCTGGTGGATCTCTGCAGGCCAGCTCGACAGCACGAGAAGACTTCTTTAAGATATCCAGGATTCTCTGGAAGATAGTCATGGGTGCTGTTTCTCTGAAAAAGGATAAAATTGTTACAAACCAGGAAAAAAAGGTTCTAATTTCCAAATGTCCTGTTCAGAAAACTGCTTTTACCTACTTTTGTGGGGAAGAGGAGTGGGTTTGTCTGTTCCAGCTTCTACATTTATAACACAACATAAAAGAGCTACGTAGGTTTAGTGATTATTATGTGCCAGGCATGGTTTCTTGCCCCTCTTCATGTATTATCTCATGTAATCTTTGCAATAACCTTAAGAAGCAAACACTGTTCTCTCCATTTTACAGATAAGGTAAGTGAAATAGAAAGAAGGTTAAGTACTGTGCCCACATCACTCAGTCAATAATAGGCAGAGCCACAATTCCAACTTAAGTCTTCTGGCCAGAATAGTACTTCCACTCCTCATGACAACCCAGGTCAGATAACTGCTCAAACTTATGGATCTGTCCTTCATCAGAACAGAATATCTGCATTTCATGTTCTAGACAGAGAATATGGTCTGGTCCTCTGCCACTCAACATGTATTCAAGTTCAATTATGAGAAACAATATTCATGGAGGACTGCCTGAAGGACAAGGATGCTATCCACTCTTTAGATACAGTAAAGCTGGCAATATATGCACCAACTGTCTACATATTCAACTACATAGATTGGGAGGAGGGGAGAGAGGGAGTTAGGGAAGAAGACAGGGAGGCAGGGAGGAAGAGAGGATGTAAAGTATACCAGCTCTTCCACCAAGAACGTATGCCCAGAAAGAAAGATAAACCCGCTGGGCATCTCAATCTCCACAACCTCTCATGCCAAGAATACTGCCTGCACTGGCTATCACTCCAGAGCTCTGAAGAATTTTTTTGTGCAACATGGCATCTAGATGCAAGCCAACTTCCTCATTTCATAAATCCCCTAAAGAAACAGCAATCTGTTTTAATGTTAGAAGAAAAGTTGCCATCTTGGACAATTAAACATTCTCCCTTTGCTCTCACTGTGGAATAACAGTATCCTGTCTTTCACCCTCAGATTAAGCCACACTGGCAGGGAGTTGCACATTCATTCAGAACTCCAGACACTGAACTGTTGGGGTTACTCAGCTGCTAAGGTGCTACAGAAGACACTTTAAAGATGTCCCCTTTTTCAGGGCTAGCTAGAGGAGACACTTCCCTTGTTGAGCTACAAGAAATACCATGACTTCTTTTACACCAAGGGGTATTTCTTTCTTATGAACAGACAATAAAACTCATATTATTTATTATGCTTCCTCTCTGTCTGGGCATTTAGTAAGTCTGGAGTCAAATTTATGACCCATGTTTAACAACAACATGAATCCATATTTTGTCTATCTGACTTTTTCCTTTTCCCTAATTTCCTCTTTTTTCTTTTTATTGTATTTACTTTTTAAGGCACCTTAAATTTGTTTTTGGAAAGAAGCAGAGTATAAATTAATAAACTGAAAACAGAGAAAAATCACACATAAAATAATGTGCCCGTATCTCCCCCAAGTAAGTCCTCTCTATGTGTTGATCATGAAATTGTGACTCTGAGTCTCAAGGATTGAGTGACCCAATAAACAAGCGAAAGGTATAGCATTAACCCTGCCTGGACAACTGTATGAAACAATTCAGTACATAAGCCATTTTTGGTAATAATATTGCCATAAGAAGAACATTCACTAACATTCTCATGCTAGCTCTAAGGAGTGCTGAATGAATATATTGCAGAAGCTGATATGCTAAGAAAATACTCAGGAGTTTAAAACATTGTGAAGAATGCCAATAATGATCACAATTTCTGTGACAAAGAACAAACTGAATTACCTCAGTCCCATCTGTAGAAAGGTTTGATGCCATTTATTACTTAATATTACAGTCAAGTAAAAGTAACAACTTGAATAATCTTCAATAAGTCCCTTTTTTCCACTAATATGGCTAAGAAATGTGCATTTACACCTGTGATAAAGCAGCCAGTATTATATCCTGCCAGCTGGTCCTTTGCCATTTGTCTCTCACATAGGCATCATCTTCCCACTGTGAGAAGTCTTCCCTGAGATCATTCCTTGAAATCTTAACATCTGTTTTACTTAAAATAGATATGTAGCACAGCAAAAGCTTTGGAGTCAAACTATGATACAGACTAAACAAGATAGAAGAAAAACAATGCTCTTAGGAAAACAAATATTCTGATCGTAGAAGAGTAAGTTCATGAACTGTCTTGTGAATAATTCCCAATGTTACATGTTTATCTGTCATATATATGCACCATACCTTTATCATACTTTTAACCAAATGGAAAATGTTTAAATGAGCTAAGACCTACCAAAAGATTCCAGAAATCCAAATAACTATTAATAGCTACTAAAGAGTAGTCATGGCAACATCTATTTGGCACACAATAATTCACCTTTGCAGTAGAAAGAGAAAATAATTTGGGACTGTGATCACTGTCATTTGCTCTCCCCAGGTTGCATACCCAGAGATTCCTGAAAACACCAAGCACCTCCAATCTTCTGTGTCTTTGCTCAAACATATCCTTTCATCAGAATGCCTTTTCTGTATCATCCCCACCCAATTTTCTGCCTGGGAGAATCCTGCATCTCCTTTTAAACCTTTTGAAAACTCACAGCGTGGTGAAACTCCCCCACTACTCCTGGCAAACTGGCTGCCATTTCCATGCTGCCCTGGAACTCTGAACATTAAGAATGGAATAACTTGTCCATATCAGATAGTATTTACTTATCCTCTCTCTCCACCTAGGCCATAAATCTTTGAAAAATAGAGACTACCTTATTATTTTCTGCATCTCTAGGACCCAGAATTGGCATCCATTAATTAAACTGATTTAAGTTTAAAACAGTGATGAGACTGTTTTGCACATTCTGAGTGGCCCCTGACTGCATCACAACCTCACTACGTAATCCAAGCAATTACAGTCTCAGAGCCATGGATCGAACCTGATGAGTAGTGAAATTAGTGCTCTTTGAGGTAGCAACTGAAAGAAGAGAAAGACTGAGGCAGCAGCCCACCTCCTGCATTCCCATTAAGAAATTCACATATCCAGCCAGGCTCGGTGGCTCAGCCTGTAATCCCAGCACTTTGGGAGGCTGAGGTGAGTGGATTGCCTGAGCCCGCGGGTTCAAGACCTGCCTGGGCAACTTGGCGAGACTGCATCTCTACAACAAATCAAAAATTAGCCGGGCATGGTAGCGCGCACCTGTAGATCCAGCTACTTGGAAGGCTGAGGCGGAAGGATTGCCAGAGCCCAGCAGGTCGAGGCTGCGGTGGCCGGGAGCAGCCACTGCACTCCAGTCTGGGCGACAGAGTGAGACTCTGACTCAAAAAAAAAAGAAATTCACATATCCTAGGCTCAGAAACTTGTAAAGGGGTCATATTTAAAGATGCAGATATAATGTAGAAATGTTGTAATTGCTATTTAACAAACATCCAATTTCTCCTTAGAGAAATTTCTCATTAAATGTAGGGAGGAGTTGTAACCCAATTAACTGTATTTTAAATTTCTAAAGCACAAAGAACACACTTTAGATGTTTGTTCCCTCTACAAAAAGTAGAAATAAAAAAAAAAAACTAAAAAACCCTTTCTCTAGAGTCATATAATAAATAGTTATAAACTCTATTCACTATATTTTTATACAACTAAGATAGGGACCCCAAAAGACCCAGAATTATTTTTTGGAGGGCAGGCCTCTTGTAGTACAAGCTTCCCCCACTAGGTAAGTATTCTAGGAACCCACTGGCACCAGCTAGCATTGTTGTGAGAGGCTTTATTTTTTTTTTGGAGATTCTTTCAACACATTTGCCCGTTTCATGATGGGTGATTTACGAGCGCACCTGCCCCACATCGCACTGAGTGTTCAACAATTTTTGACCAAAAACGGCATGATCCCCATTGCCCCACCCCCCCAATTCACCCAGTCCTGCCCCAGTGACTTTTTTTTGGTTTCCCCAAATGAAAAAAGTCCTTAAAGGGAGAAACATTTTGCCAAACTGGAAAAGGTGAAACAAAAAACAGCAGAAGCACTAAAAGGCAACAAAATTGATGAGTCCAAAAACTGTTTTGAGCAGTGGAAAAAGCATCTTGATAGGTGTATTGCATTAAATGATGAGTACTTTGAAGGTGACTAAAGTTTAAACATGTAAGAATAAATACATAATTTTTATAAATAAATTCCAGGGGTTTTTTTGGGTCCCCTCTTGTAAAATACTTTAACAACTTTTTCATCAGATGAGGACAAAGAAGCTTCTATTCAATAACAGTAAATACTATGAAAGCATTTAACTCTCTTCTAGACATCTTTACCTTGTCCATAGCCTTGAAAAAAAAAATCAGCATTATAGATCCAAAGTAGTCCTAATGTACTGCAAAATCTATGTTCATTGTCAAGACAATGCAGCTAAATGTGTGTAATGATTAACAACAATGCAAGAGCTAGGAAAGATCAGTCAATCATTCCAATATTAGAAACATTATTAATAACATCTACTGTCATTTCTGCTTTAACTAAACTAACAAAAAATATTCACAAAGACTTTAAAAGACTTAGCTACTTCATTCACAGGAGGCTGAAAGTACTTACAAGGACAATTAAAATTCAACCGTTAGACATTCCTATTAGAAAGGAATGCATACCCTGAAGACAATGTATAAATGAAATGTTACATTACAGAACAAAAAAAAACCTCTTTGAATTATACAAAAGGTAGAATTTCATTTCCTTCAAGTTTGAACAGATCTGTAGGGTTTAATCTTGGCATGTCCTGTTGAGTAAAATTAAAGAAAACTACTGTGATTATAAGTAACAGGTTAGATAGGTCTAATATACTATATGTACACACATTTTGCAGTTAATTCATCAGGTGGAAACTCCTACTGCAAAGAAAACTACATGCTAGTCGTTGTATTACTACAACTAGTCTTTCATACTTTTAAAAGATTTATTCCAATACCTTAGATTTAATTAAAAACTGGTATATGTGGTTTAAAGTAGTTTAACCATTGTCTCTAAGAAAAACTATTAAAACACATACTCGTTCAGAGATTAAAATAACAATCACTGGTTGTTATTTAAAACCATAAATCATGATTACTGATTTGACTGGGCAGGATTAAACAAAAACAGAAAATAAAAACATTTGTATCTCCTGCCACAAATAAAAATAAAATTAAAATGGCAAAATTTTTTAATTTGTACAGAATTCAATCTCTTTTTTGCACCCTTATCCCTCTGTCAAATCCAGGACTCTGAAACTGTCCCTGAAAACCGAGATCAATCCATTTCAGGTCCCAAACATTCTGTAAAGAACCAAAAAGTTAATATTTTAAACTTCGACAGTCAGATAGCCTCTGCCACACTGCTTGACTTCACCCTTGCACATAAGCAGCCACAGTCAACACCTAAATGAGTGAACATGGCTAGGTTCTAAAGAAACTGTTTGTGGACACCAAAATTTAAAGTTCATTCTTTTTTTTCTTTTTTTTATTTGGAGATTCACTCTGTCACCCAGGCTGGAGTGCAGTGGCACGCTCATGGTCACAGCAGCCTCAATCTGCTGAGCTCAGGTGATCCTTCCACCTCAGCCTTCCAAGTAGCTAAACTACAGGCACACACTACCATGCCTGGCTTATTTTTTTTTATTATTTACTGTAGAGATGAGGTCTCACCAAGTTGCCCAAGCTGGTCTCAAACCCCTGGACTCAGGCAATCCTCTCGCCTCAGCCACCCAAAGTGCTGGGATTACAGGCTTGAGCCACCACGCCTGACCTAAGTTCATATAATTTTTATGCATCATGAAATTATGCACTGCACACCTGCCTAGGCGCCAGAGTGAGACTACAACTCAAAAAAAAAAAAAAAAGTGGAATTTGAACACAGATCCATAGAAGGTGAGGGAGCCAACTGAACAACCTTCTGGGAGAAGAGCTCAGACTGGAGACAAAGGCATACATGGCATGTCATAGGAACTCTCAGGGCTAGCCTGGACGAAGACCAGTGAGAGAATGGAAGAGGAACGCAAGTTAGAGAAGGAAGGGAAGTCACACTGCACAGACACCAAAGGCCATGGAAGGACGTTGGCTTTGATCCTGATGTGATCATGCAAGGTTCTGAGCAGATGGTGACATCATCTGACTTATATTTTAAAAGGATCTGTTTGGTTGCTCTGTAAAGAATCAATCATGGGAGAGAAAGAGAAGACACCAGAAGATGGGTCAGGAAGCTATTCTTAGACCAGAAGGGCAGCAGCAGATACGTAAACTGAGCTCAGATTCTGGATATTCTGAAGAGAGCCAATAGGATTTAATGATGAATTGTTATGGGGGCAACTAAGAAAGAGGAGTCAAGGATGGCTCCAAAACTTTTGCCTGAGCAATAAATGGAAAGACATGCCTTTCCAGAAATGGCAAAGACTACTATGAGGATATTTGGGGGATAAGATCAGAAGTTGGGATTTGTTTTTGAGTCAGCCTCACTCTGTCACCCAAACTGGAGTTCTATGGCACGATCACAGCTCACTGCAGCCTCAACCTTCTGGGCTCAGGTGATCCTTCTCTGCCTCAGTCTCCCGAGTAGCTGGGACTCCAGTGTTTTGGACCCTCACTGGAAATTCAATTTTTTTATTTTTGTAGAGACAAAGTTTCACTATGTTGCCTAGGTTGGTCTCAGACTCCTGGACTCAAGCAATCTTCCCATCTCAGGCTCCCAAAGCACTGAGATTACAGGCATGAGCCACCTCACTCAGCTGGGGATTTGTTAAGTTTGAGGTGCCCATTAGAAATACAAGTGGAAATGTGGATCAGGCAGGTGAATATACAAGTCTAGAGTTCAGGAGAAAAGTCCAATCAGACAAAAATATTACAGCCCTCAGCAAATGGAAGGTACTAAAGTCACAAGACTGAATGAGAATATTGCAGGAGTAAATATATGTAGGAAAGAGAAGAGATCAGAAGACTGAGTTCTGGGGATCTGGAAAGGAACATTACTCAGGGAATTGAAGGGAGATTTTTCTTAAGATGGGAAAAATTACAGAAAATCTATTAAATGGTGAGGATAATCTAATAAAAAGGATAAAACTGATGATTTTTAAAAAGGGGGGAAAATTGCCAGAACAATTCATGCAAAACAGAATGGAATTGAGTATACACCTGAAAGGAATTTGCAGGCAGATTATGGTCACAGGCACAAATAGGTGGGTAGAGAGAGTGATGAAAGAGCCTAGAAATGATCTTCTAGTTGCTCCTATTTTCCCAGTAAATAGAAAGCTGAGACTGAGGATGACAGAGAGGCAGACTTAGAGCAAAAGGTATGCAATAGCTGACTAGGTGAGCAGGAGAGTCAATGCACTAGGGAAACAGATTGATAGGCAGCATTAAATGCCATGATCATCAATCTGAGGTGAGACCAGACAGCATGGCTGTATACTTTTTTCCAGTTTTGTTCAGCTATTTGGGTGCTGACACAAAGGAAAAACACCAAATTGAATTTAACTAGAGCTGGTGTTTTCCCAGGCAAGCATAACAAAGCTGAGAGATGAGGAAAGGGAGAAGGGAGTTGAAGATGTATATAAGAAAATGCTTTTAATACTCATCCACGATCTAAACTGGATCAAGAAGGGAATGTGAACATTAGGAAGGGGAATGAAGAACAGAAGGGGTAGTAAATAGGAAGTAAGATCAACAGATTAATTGTAGGTCCTAATGAGGTTGAAGACTTGATGGAGTAGGGGCCCTAAAGAGAAGATAAAACAGGCAGCCAGAGAATGGAACTCTTGAAATTGAGACTATGAAAGGAATGCAGCTAGAGTTAATAAGATCTAGACCATGCACCTTGGCTCACATCTGTAATCCCAGCACTTTGGGAGGTGGAAGCAAAAAGACTGCCTAAGCCCAGGGGTTCGAGACCAGCCTGGACAACTTGGTGAGACCTCATCTCTACAATAAGTAGGAAAAAAAAAATAAAGGAGCTGGGTAAGTGGCGCATTCCTGTAGTTCCAGCTACTTGCAAGGCTGAGGCAGAAGGATCACCTGAGCCCAGCCATGAGCTTGCCACTGCACTCCAGGCTCGGCAACAGAGTGAAACTCTGACTCAAAATATATAATAATAATACCTAGGTAGGGTAAGGCAATGTATGGTTGAGATGGGTGGAGGTCAAGCTCACCGAAGGACAGAAAGTCAAGGAAATTACAAGTCAAGGTAATAAAAAGATAATTTATGTACATACTGAAATAACCAAGATTTAAGACAGTGAGTTAACAGTGTACTAGAGCTAAACTCATCTAGGAAAGAAGTAGATCCACAGATCTTCTTTTAACTGCAAAAGTGATTAAATCAGTAGTATTCTCGATGGCATGAGATTAAAAGTTGAAGGGGTATATGGAGGGAAAAGATCTGAAAGCAGCAATGACAATCAAGGAGAACATCTAGCATACCTTTAAGCCAGGCAGTACAGATTGTAGGAGAGAAAACAGCCTCCCACGTTTTAACAACTTCAGGAAATACCTGTCCTCAGAAGTGAGCTATATTTCATTTAGAACAAGACAATGAAAGGAATGTTCAGAGAAGTTGAGGATACAGGGAATTCTGCTGAGGGCACATGGAAAGGAGTTTAAGAGCTGGGGAGTCAGAAAAAGATTCAAGCAAAAAGCCATAAGGGAACAAGTCCAGGGCAAAGAGAAACTCTAGGAGTTCCCCATATAAATTAGAAAAGAAGCGTGTGAATTTCTAGCAAAAATCCTATTGAGATTCTATGTTCAATAGCACTGAACCCACAGGTCAATTTAGGAAGAACTGATGTCTTTATGTGACATCATCGATGAACCTTGACCTCCACCCCATCTCAACCACACGTTGCCTTATTGAAGTTTTCTATAATGTAATCTTTCTATAATGTAATGTTTTATCTTACCACTTAAGTTTTTTGTTGTTGTTGTTGTTTTTGAGTTGGAGTCTCACTCTGTCACCTAGACTGGAGTGAGTGGCTGCTCCCGGCCACCGCAGCCTCGACCTGCTGGGCTCCGGCGATCCTTCCGCCTCAGCCTTCCAAGTAGCTGGAACTACAGGCGCGCGCTACCACGCCTGGCTAATTTTTGATTTATTGTAGAGATGAGGTTTCGCTGAGTTGCCCAGGCGGGTCTCGAACCCACGGGCTCAGGCAATCCACTCACCTCAGCCTCCCAAAGGCGCAGGATTACAGGCTGAGCCACCGAGCCCGGCTACCACTTAAGTTTTTTTAATGTCTCTTGATAAAGTTTTATAATATTCTCAATGACGATGATGATGACAGCAAGGACAATGATGGCAACTAACTGTGCCTGTTACGTGCCAGATATTGTTCTAAGCACTACACATATATGCTCAATAGCTAGAATAAGCATCACTCACTCACCAATCATCTTTTTAACTCTAGCATAACTTCTCTAAGTTTGTAGCCATCAGAGAACCCACTCAGCCTAGCAATAGTCTCAGGGTTTCTCTGCTTTTGAGGGTCCTTGCCCACAGTCCAGTGACCAAGCCCTTGGTTGGGTCTGGTGACCACTATAAAAGACAGGAAGAATGAAAGAGCTGAGAAACTTTCCTCTGAGAATATTGGTGGTCACAATCCTAAACCTATTTATTTTGATTGGCTGACTCAAACTCTTTCCTTTCTACTTCACCCACTAAGATAATTGAATCTGAGAGGTGGCTTCCAGTGACCACTTCTGTATTTTGAAATTGAGTCAGAATACCTTACCAAACAGTTCCATGTGGTATTCCAGTTCGTGGCATAGGTAAAAATAAAGGAAACTGCCATCACACTCTAAAAGTTCTTTTTATAGTGTAACTTAATTGATGTTCTCTTTCAACGAAGTTAAGTTGAATCATGATTGAGTCAAAACACCATAAGGCATCCTTAGCTAAGCTGATGACTCGTGTAGGGTTTTTTTGTTTTTATGTGTGTACGTTGTGGTGCAGTCAAAGACATCTGCTGGCAGCAGGTTCAGTAATATTTGGGGAAAACCCAAGTGTGTGTGTATACAAAGATGGAAAGGTCTATTTTTTCACTTCTGTGCTATGTTGACCTCTAAAGTACTTAATCTATTCACTTTCTTCATGAAGGTTAGTCAACATATTTATACAACCAGCCGGGCTCGGTGGCTCAGCCTATAATCCCGCGCCTTTGGGAGGCTGAGGTGAGTGGATTGCCTGAGCCCGCGGGTTCCAGACCCACCTGGGCAACTTGGCGAGACCTCATCTCTACAATAAATCAAAAATTAGCCGGGCATGGTAACGCGCACCTGTAGTTCCAGCTACTTGGAAGGCTGAGGCGGAAGGATTGCCAGAACCCAGCAGGCGAGCCTGCGATGGCTGGGAGCGGCCACTGCACTCCGGTCTGGGCGACAGAGTGAAACTCCAACTCAAAAAATATATATATATATATTTATACAACCAATTAACAATGTCAAGTCATTTTTTAACCTTTGAAAATCATACTCATTTGTCATATTTGATGTTTCATGTGCCCTCCTAACTAAAATCTTTCTTCTATGTTCTCACGTTACACCTAAGTATACCTGAGTACTCAAGAAAATTAAATGTTCAAGGTAATAAGAATACTATTGAGTGTTAATTATGCTCCAGATCTGAAAGTAGGTACTGAGAATACAAAGGTAGATAAGATCCTACCCTCACATTGCTCTCACTCTAGTGGAACTGATAGGCAAGTGATTGTAATACTCTATGTGAAGTTCTCTGAAAGAGGTAAGCAGACTGCCAAGGGAATATAGGGCAGAAGCATCTAGAGTCAGAAAAGGCTTTCAATAGGAGGTGAAATGGTAATTCAATCTTGAGGGAATATCAAGAGTGTGTGTATAAAGCAAAGGAATGAAAGCATAAGACATTCATGTATGCAAATTTTATTATTATATAGCATTTGAACTATTCCTATATTAGTAGTTCAAAGTAACTCATTTTATGTTCATTCCTATGTTAGTCGTTCATTTTATCATAGCATATCAACTATAGTTGCAACACCAAGCACAGAGCTTGGCAGATATCATATGTGAAGTGATTAAATGAATGAATGAGAAACTGAATTAACAGCCTTTTAGTAATTTGAGTAATTATTATTAATTGGCTCTCTGTCAGCACTAAGAAGTGATTTTTCTCATTGAAGCCACTGACTCTTCACTGTTCCATTCAGTTCAACATTTACTGAGTAATCAAAATAGACCAGACATCCTGTTAAGACATACCATAAGGAAGACAACCCCACCTTCAAGAAAGGCGCTACTGAGTAGGGAAAAACATGTAAAGAAGGCTATTTCACTATGAAATGAAAACAGCAGAGAAAGAGAAGCTCACACTATAAACACCTCCCCTCCTTTCCAGACAATGCAATTGTATGTTTATTTTGTTAATTATAAATGTTATATGTTTTGTTAATTATAATTATATAACGTTAATTATAATATAGCTTCACATCCTCACCAAAATTTGGGGCAGTCTTTTTAATTTTAGTCATTCTAAGGTATCTTATTATGGATTTGCTTATAATAGCTATATTGAGACAAGAGTTCACATAGCATACAATTCACCCACTTAAAGTGTAGAATTCAATGGATTTTGGTATATTGTATGATTAATTTTTTAATTGTGGCAAAATACATATATAAAACATAAAATTTGCCATTTTGATTATTAAGTCTATAATTCAATGGCTTAAATTACATCCACAATGTTGTACAACTATTACCTCTATTTCTAAAACTTTTTTACTTATAACACCCAAATAGAAACTCTGTAACCATTAAGCAATAACTTCCCATTCCCCTTCTCCCTAAACCTTGGTAACCTCTAATCTACTTTGTCTCTATGAGTTTGTCTATTCTAGGTACTTCATAAAAGGAGTCATACAATATTTGTCCTTTTCCATTTCCTTTGGGTATATGCCTGAGTGGGACTGCTTGGTCAGAATCTATGTTTAGCTTTTTGAGGATCCACCATTTTCCACAGTGGCAGTACCATCTTACATCCCCACTAGCAATGTACAAGAGTTCCAAATTCTCCACATCCCTACCAAGATTTGTTCCATTTCATCTTTTAATAGCCATTCTAAAGGGTATGAAGTAGTCTCTCACTGTGGTTTTCGTTGCATTTCCCTAATGACTAACAATGTTGAGCACTTTATCATGTTTACTGGTCTTTATATATATATATTTTTTGTAAAGCATAAAAGTTTTTTGACAAATTTTGTAATTGAGTTGTAGGAGTCTATTTAAGAGTACCTTGGGCCAGGCTCGGTGGCTCAGCCTGTAATCTCAGAGCTTTGGGAGGCCAAGTTGAGTGGATTGCCTGAGCCCGCGGGTTCGAGACTCGCCTGGGCAACTTGGTGAGACCTCATCTCTACAATAAGTCAAAAAATTAGCCAGGCGTGGTAGCGCGCGCCATAGTTCCAGCTACTTGGAAGGCTGAGGCGGAAGGATAGCCGGAGCCCAGCAGGCCGAGGCTGCGGTGGCCGGGAGCGGCCACTGCACTCCAGTCTGGGCAACAGAGTGAGATTCCAACTCAAAAAAAAAAGGAGTACTTTGTATATTCTGAAACATCCTTTGTCAGATACATGTATTGCAAATACTTTCTCTAAGTCTAAGGTTTGTCTTATCATTTTCTTAATGGTATCTTTTGATGAAAAATTTTTCATTTTGATAAAGTCTAATTTGATAAAGTTAATATTTTTCTTACATGGTTAGTGCTGTCTGTGTCCTGGATAAGAAACGTTTGCCTATACCCAAGGTCATAAAGATATCCTCACATGTTTTCTTCCAAACACTTTATAATTTTAGCTTTTACATTTACACCTACAATCCATGTTGAAATAACTTTTGCAAACAGTGTGAGTTATGTGTCAAGGTTCTTCTTATTCCAAGTCCACCAGCATTTCTTGAAAGAAACAAACTTTTTAGGTTGATTTTGGTTTTGAATTTGCAAACATTTTGCAAAGGAAGGATAAATGAAAGTGGCCTCAATTTTCACACACAATATTCATCATTCAGTTAAAAGATAAGACCAAATGGCCAAACACACACCCAAAAAATTGACAACAGAAGTAATTATCAGGTACATTCTTTAAAATAACTATAATATGCTCAAGACAATTGAAGACAATATGAATTTCAAGAGTTCAGAAATCTATTTTAAGAGAATGAAATAGAAATTCCACAATACAACTCAAAAATGCAGTCTTGAAACTAAGAACAGAGAAAGTGACAGCAGATTAGACACAGAAGAAAAGAAGATTAAAGAACTAGAAGGCAGGATAATAGAAAAATTTCAAATCGAAGCTTGGAGAGAAAAAAGATAGAAATACGGAAAAGTGTCGATGAGACAAAGAATATAATGAAAAGCTTAACATATAGGTAACTGGAGTCCCAGAATGAAAGTAGAGAATGAAAAGAAGCAATATTTGAAGAAATATTGGCTTGATAATTTACCAAACTGATCGAAGACAAAATTCAAGAAGCATTATCCAAATAGGATAATTACCAAAAAAAGCCATACAATTTGCTCTCATAGGGCGTCCATTCTGGAAAGAGACACAGAACAAATTTTTAAAAAACCCCGCGCCTTTGGGAGGCTGAGGTGAGTGGACTGCCTGAGCCCGTGGGTTCGAGACCTGCCTGGGCAGGCTAGACCTCATCTCTACAACAAATCAAAAAATTAGCCGGGCGTGGTAGTGCGCGCCTGTAATTCCGGCTACTCGGAAGGCTGAAGCAGAAGGATCGCCGGAGCCCAACAGGTCGAGGCTGCAGTGGCTGGGAGCAGCCACTGCACTCCAGTCTGGGTGACAGAGTGAGACTCCAACTCAAAAAAAGAAAGAAAGAAAGAAAGAAAACAGAGTGTATAAAGTAAAGGGTTCAGAAGTGTGGAGGGAAGTATGCTGTACTATTACTCAGGTTGTACAAAAACTTTAAGGAAGTAAACAAAACAAAAAAAGTTTTTTGACTAAATACATATTAGAGAAAAAAATAGGCCATACTGACAAAAGCTGGAAAAAAAAAACCTGCATGGCCAAGAAAAGACCAAGCAAGTACAATGAGTACTAACTATAGAAAGGGCAGCAATTCTACAAGAAATTGTTAGGCTTCTAGTACAACCAACTCTATGCTAAATGCTAGGGATACAGTGAATGTGATATACTCTATTTAAGAAGCGTTATCAGATGGAGGAGCAATGAAGTATATCAGTTTGAAATGAATTTATATTTCATCTTAGTCAAGCTGTGTGAAAAAAGACGAATTTATAAAAAGTGTATCCAAACACGATATTATTTCAAGAATACTCAGAATGTAATATGCCTTAAAGGAAACAAAATTACAGAGCAGCACTATCTATAGAATTATCCTGTATCTGCACTGTCACAATCACATTTGGTCATTAAGCACTTAAAATATGGCTAAAGCAAATAAGGAACTGAGTCATTCATTTTACTTACATTCAATTAATTAAGTAGTCACCTGTGGCTAGTGCCTATTTAATGAACAGGACAAGTATAGAGCATAACCAATCTCATTTGGCTCCCCACTTTGTGGGGTCTAGAAAAATCTCAGATATAAAACACAAAGGTAACTGAAGGGGCAGAACATAAGACTACCAGGAGAAGACCAAAAACGAATGCATTTATGTCTTACTTTGTTTCAGAAGAATTTATCATGATTTGCAAAGACTCAAAGCACAGCAAGATAAATCAATTGTTAAACTAATGTGAAATATGCAGATATCTACAAGAAGCAAAAGATATAAAACAAATGTAAAACAGGTGCAAAGAAAAAGAAGTATCTTCCACAGAGAAAGAAACAGCTGAAGAGTATCTTAACACTGACATTTTATGACCATAAGCAATTATTTAAAGGATTTTAGCAACTAAGACACTGTTTAAGAAGTAGGTTCCAGAATATGTTTAATACAAAGCATGGAAAATTTAAACTAGTATGTTCATGATTTATTGCTATATGGCAAATTACCCCAAAATTTAGCATTTTAAAACAATAACATTTATGATCTCACACAGGTCTGAGGGTCAGAAATCTGGGAATGGCTCAGGGTCTGAGGATTTGACTGAAACTGAGAAGATCCACTTCCAAGATAGTTCACAAGGCTGTTGGCAGGGAAGCCTCAATTTCTCAATACACAGCTCTCTGCATATAGATGCTTGAGTGTCCTCTTGACAAGGCTTTGTTAGCTTAAATGATCTAAGAAAGAGAGCAAAGAGAGAACTGCATGCCTTTTACGACCTATTCTGGGAAGTCACATACTGTCACTGTTCTTTCTACTCTTTAGAAAGAAGTCACTAATTTCATCCCACACTCAAGGGCAAAAAGATTAAGCTTCAGCCGGGCTCGGTGGCTCAGCCTGTAATCCCGCTCTTTGGGAGGCTGAGGTGAGTGGATTGCCTGAGCCCGCGGGTTCGAGACCCTCCTGGGTAACTTGGCGAGACCTCATCTCTACAATAAAATCAAAAAATTAGCCGGGTGTAGTAGTGCGCGCCTGTAGTTCCTGCTACTTGGAAGGCTGAGGCGGAAGGATCGCCGTAGCCCAGCAGGTCGAGGCTGCGGTGGCCGGGAGCGTGCCACTGCACTCCAGTCTGGGCAGAGTAAGATTCCAACTCAAAAAAAAAGATTAAGCTTCTTCCTCTTGAGGACACAGTATCAAAGAATGCTACTTTGAAGGCTGAGGTGGAAGGATCACCTAAACCCACTAGGTTGAGGATGCGGTGGCCGTGAGTGTGCCACTGCCCTCCCACTCCAGCCTAGGTGAGAGAGTGAGACTCCAACTCAAAAAAAAAAAAGGAATTTCCTCTAGGGCAACCCTTCTGATCTCTGCCACTGTGGGAGCTTTTCTGTGTTCTCAATAAATCCTGCTTTCTCAAAAAAAAGAAAAAGAAAAAAAATTACCTCTCACTTGGGGGTTGCTAAAAATTGTAACGAGATCCTGGGATCCCTTTCTCTGGAAATCCCAAAATTAAAATAAAAATCATTGTCTTCCTGAAATAGCTTCAACTATTTTCAATAAGGCAGGAGGGAGATTAAACACAAGTGAGTTCTTGGTCACTTACAGTCCAGCTATTTTTTAATAGTAGGTCCTAAATAAACAGCATTCAAATAAATGCATAACTACCGTGCTATGCATGTACCATCACACATCTCCACAACAATCCTGTACAGTGGTTATTATTATCCCATTTTGAAGGTAAGAAACAAAAGTTTACAGAGACTAGGCCAAGATTCATATCCAGGTCTCCAAGGGTCTATAGCTCCTGCTTTTTCCACTGTGTGACACTCCTATTACTCAAGCTACCATACAGAAGTTTGTTTTGTAGCATCAAACATGATGGAAGAACCACAAACTATATTATTTCTAAGACTCTCAAAGATAGTAAGAATCTTAGAAATAATGTATTCCACAAAAAAATAAGAATCTTAGAATTACCTTACTTGCTGTTTTTCTGTGTCTAGCATTTTCTGTTAGCTACACAGAAAACTGATTTTGCTTAGCTTTGGCCTATCCTCCCACTGGGCCCATGTGCATTCTGTTCACGCTAGACAACAGTCCTAGACCCTCTCCCAAGAGGAGATCCCTAAGAACAAACACTGGATTCCTGAGTGTCAAAACTGGAGGCATTCTTTAAACCCCACAGGAACCCTAATGATTTGCCCAAAGACAGAGAAATAACAGAACCAGGACCAGAAGTCTTTCCTTATAAACCCTGATCAAGAGCGCTCTGCACACAAGTGTGTGTCTCCCCATCCTGGGACCTGCTTATCAGTCTACTTTCCTAGTCTCCAAACTGCTTAGATTAAGGACATTGCCCCTGAACTCAAACCAAATCTGGGAAGCAGCCTCATTTTCCCATTCTCCCCCAACAATGGAATTGGTCTGAGTCCTGTCCACTCCACCTTACAAATACTTCTCAATATTTATTATATTCATCCCCACAGTCAACATTCCAATTCAGGCACTTTTCTCTTCCACCTGGGCTTCTGCAATAGCTCCTTAAAGGTCCCCCTGCCTCTAGCTTCATCCTCTCTCATTTATTCCCCACAATGGGCAGCCAGAGAGATCTTTCTAATACGCGAATCTTATCACACCACTGCTTTGATAAAAACCTTCAATGGTTCCCTATAACTCCCCTCACAATAAATTAGATCGAGTTCGAAAGGGCCTTATAAACTGGCTCAGGGTCTTGGATTTTCTCCTACAGGTTATAAAAAGGGAACTGATGTTTGAATGAATGCCTCCTCTCTACTAGAAACATTACCTATGTTATTTCATTTAACCCTCTCGGTGGCTCTGTAAAATTAGCATACGGTGATAACTGCTCTCTCTACAACCCAAGCACCTGAAGTAACTTTTTTCTTTTTTTTTTTTTTTTTTTGAGTTGGAGTCTCACTCTGTCACCCAGGCTGGAGTGCAGTGGCACGCTCACGGCCACCACAGCCTTGACCTGCTGGCCTCAGGCGATCCTTCAGGCTCAGCCTATCCTTCAGCTTCAGCCTTTCAAGTAGCTGGAACTACAGGCATGCGCTACCATATCCAGTTAATCTTTTGATTTATCGTGGAGACGAGGTCTCATCAAGTTGCCTAGGCTGGTTTCAAACCCCTGAGCTCAGGAAATCCTCTCACCTCGGCCTCCCAAAGTACTGGGATTACAGGCTTGAGCCACCGTCCCCAGCCTTTCATGGCTGGCTCACGGACCTATCCAACAGATCCACATGCTCCCCATGTCCCACCATCTCTTGTACAGACTCCCATTATGTGTTTACATACATCCCTAACACACTCCACAAAAGAGATCACGCCATTCATCTGTGGACCCTCAAACCTTAGGAAAAAATCTGTTTCAGAGTAGGTAGTCAATAAATGGTTGATGACCTTCCTTTTACTAACTTTAAAAGGTCCATCATGGTACAGATAGCCTAAGCATAACCAGGTGTCTAGTTTGCAGAAGAACTCTAGTGACCACCTGAACCAATCCACGTTTAGGTGTTTCTTTCTGCTATGCCCCCTCTACTCTTTGTACATATATCCCCATGATTGTTATCCTGGCTCCCTACTACAAGAAAAAGCAATGACTTTTCGTTTTCCCACCTCATCACCTAGCACAATACCTGATACATAAGGGACCATCAATCAATGTGTTAAGTGATAATATCAGCTAAAATTTAGCTAGTACTAGGCATAGGTATGTCCCAAGGACTTAATATGCATTCTCATTTAATCTTTCTAACAGTACCTCCCACCAAGAAGGTACTGTTCAACATTATTCCCATTAAACAGACCAGGAAACTGAGGTCCTGAGAAAAACAGAACAAAATCAACCACTGACTGAGGGCTTCACATATTTTATATTTTCTGATATTTTATTTCATTTATTCCTCTGTACAACCCGGCGGTTGAGTTATGCATCATATTCCCATGTTTGGGCAAGAAATCTAGGGCTTGGGGAAACCTCACAGTAGCTCACAGCTTGTAAGGCCAGGAACCAAATCCAGGGCTGTCAGATTCCTAAGCACCTTCTGTTTTTACCTCGTTATCTTGCCCCTCGACGGCAAGGATCAGGATTGCACCAGCCTCTCCTGTGCTCTTCCACATTGCACAAAATGCTGGCCCATGGGACATGGTGAAGCCTGGGCTCTACAGCCAGGCAAAATGGAGTGCCAATCCACGCTTAGAGACTGGTATTCCCGCAACTTCTCAACTCCGACACCTGTAACGTGTGTCTCCCCCGCTAAAATACATGCTTTATGACTCTAGGGGCCGTGTGTCTTGTTCCCAGCCAAGGCCTGGAGCAGTAACCTCGCACATGACAGGGACGCCCTAAGCGTGTGCTGAATTAGCAAAACGGGCACACCGTGGCATGACACCCTGGGTCATGGAGTCGCACCAGGATGGGCGGGTGGGGAGGAATCGTTCTTCCTAGGGTCCCGCGGGGAACCCACGAGGACAAGACTATGCCTGGGAGTCAGGGAACCTGGGTGGCACTCTGGCCGCCCACACAGGCCTCAGCCTCTGTGCATCCATCGAGGAAAGGGCGGCGCGCTGGGGGGGGTCCCGGCCGCCGGGGGCCGGCGTGGGGGGTCCGGGCCGCCCTCCCCCGCCCGGGGCAGCCGCTCGCCGGGACCAGTTACCGATTTCGTTGCTCTTTGAAGAGCGCCGTGAGCGCGCGAAGGGCTTCCAGGTCCTGGATGGGCGCCGGCACCATGACGCCCGACAGCCGGGTAGGCGGCCTGGGCGCCGCCATCTTGCCACTCGCAGCTCGGCCGAGCCGGGCGAGGAGGAGGAGGAGGAAGAGGAGGAGGGAGGAGGAAAAGAGGAGGAGGAGGGCGTGCCCAGAACGGCTCAGACCGCCGCCGCTGCGCCCGCGCTGCCCCGAGGCAGCGCCGCGACCTGGCGGGGAGAGAGCCAGGTAGAGCCCGGACTCGCCTCAGGCAGGAGGAGAGCACGGCGCCGCGGGGGAGGGGGCGCCGGCGGAAGTCCCGCCTGAGAGGAGGGGGCGCCAGCGGAAGTTCTGGGTGAGGGACGGAAGGGATACAGGGGGAGTTTGTTTGAGAGGCGTGGGAGACCTCCCAGAGGGGGGAATGCCTGGCGGAGGGGCCGCTCGGGAAGGGTGGAGTCGCAAGAGGGTCTCTGTCTTGGAAGGGGGTACCGGGGACAGACATTCACTCTGAGGAGTAGGGACCCTCCTGTGGGAGGGGGCCCAGGTACAGAGCCCCCTACCCGGAAAAGATGCCGAGCGGAAGGCCCCATGGGGGATGGAGGCTGCAACAGGGTCTCTGTCTTGGAAGGGGGTGTCGGGGATAGAGCTACCCCCTGAGAAGGAGAGGTCCTCCATGGGAGGTGGCCCGCGGACAGAGGCTCCCCCTTCCAGAAGAGGAGATGCCAGCCAGAGCCCCCCTACCCCCCTCAACTCCCCCCATCCCCCAGGAGGAGAGGCAAGCTGAGGGGCCCCCTGAGAAGGCTGAAGACCTGGATCCCGCCGTTAAAGTGGGCTGTTTAGTGTCCCCATCCGGGCCCCCTGGAAATTGGAGCAAGCAGTCTGTCCCCAGCATGCAAGTCCCAGACCCTGAAAGCTCAGTTTACTGGTCAATACCAGATCACTTACCAGGCACTCTGCCTACGGGGAGAATACGCTGCTCCAGCTCCTCAAAGGCTTAAAATACAATTCGAATCAAGAAGCTAAATTCTACAGCAGTAGGTTAATTTTTTTGTAAGGGAAATGAATATATTTTACAGGAATCAGGCAATGCTTCTCTGGCTGGTGTTGATGTCTCACATATTTTCTTTACACTGCCCTTTAATATATTGTATATATACTTTCAACAAAAATTGCCACCAAGCCTTGTGCTAAATGCTGGAGATAAAAAGATCAATAAGAGATGTTTCCCAATCTGAAGGAACTCACTATTGAGAAAGAGAGATGCAAGCACAATTGAGTACAATTGTTAACTGCTATGATAAAGGACTGTACGAATTATTGTGGGACCACTTAAAATATGTAAATGCATACATACCCTCTACGATCCCATTGAAGAGTAGGAATGTGTTTATAATGTGACACCTTTGACATTCTTTGCTAAACAAAATATATAGATAACAATAAACACCAGAGTATGCAGGAAATGGAATCCTGCACAAGCAAGTTACTTGATATTATTGTCATTCAGTTTACCCATTTAATTGACTACATGTTGGTTCACCACAGATATTTCTGTTGTCTGTGTACCAGGCATTAGATCACCTAGCAGTCCTCAGGATAATGCAAAATGTTTAGCAATCCTTAGGCTAGTAGGGCAAAATCTCCAAAGTTTTTCCTTGAGGAGCAGGGGATAGTAAAATGTTTCCATCATGCATTGAGAATCTGACGCTTAGTTTTCTTATCCTCAATTGTAAAACAAAAGTAACATTCCCAGAAAACATTCCCCCATAATATTAAAATTTCTTTCCTGCTGTAGTTCTGGCTACTCGGAAGGCTGAGGCGGAAGGATCTCCGGAGCCCAGCAGGCTGAGGCTGCGGTGGCCGGGAGCGGCCACTGCACTCCAGTCTGGGCGACAGAGTGAGACTCCAACTCAAAAAAAAAAAAAAATTCTTTCCTGGAATATTCTTGGCCTCTGTTCTTGTTTCCTTACGTTCTAAAACCCTTAAAAATGTAAGTCAAAATTTCCTCTGCCCAAAGCCCTCTAATGGTTCACTCAAAGTAAAAGTCAAAGTTTTTTCGATTGAAAAGACCCTAAATGGTGTGCTTCCTCTCCCCACCCAGCTCTGACCACATCTAACAGTCTCTTTCTCCTCCCTTGTGCTTCAACCATACTGGCCTCATTGTTGTACTCTATTGACCTAAATGGAAGAAGCTGAGGCAGAATTAATAAAGAAAGTTTATTTGGGCCATCGTTAAGCACTGCAGCCCTGACACACATCCAAAGTGCCTTGGGGAGTGCTCTGGAGAACTCAAGCTTTTAAAGAAAAAGGGATGACCCGCGGGTTCGAGACCCACTTGGGCTACTTGGTGAGACCTCATCTCTATAATAAATCAAAAATATTAGCCAGGCGTGGTAGCGTGCGCCTGTAATTACAGCTACTTGGAAGGCTGAGGCAGAGGGATCGCCGGAGCCCAGCAGGTCGAGGCTATGGTGGCTGGGAGCGCCCACTGCACTCAAGTCTGGGCAACTGAGTGAGACTCCAACTCTAAAAATAAAAAAAAAGAAAAAAGGACGAATCAAGAGAGGGAGTGATTATAAAAGTTGTCCATGAGGAATTCTCATTGGTTTTCAGAAATAGTGTTGGTTAATGATTGGCTATACATTGTTAAACTATAGGATACATGGCATTTTATGGCTACCCACATCAGTCAAATTAAATAGTATGTCCCTAGAGCCCACACACCCTGTGACTTCAAGAGGTAATCATTTAACTCAACCAGGAGTGACATGACTGTTGTTTTATTCCAGTGACTTTCTGGGCCTGATCATTTAAAAGGCCTGTATTGTTTATATTAAAAATTTTTATTTTCTTGTTTCTAAAACTACATGAGGGGAAGTACTCTCCTGCCTCAGAACTTGGCACATGCTGTTTCTTTTGCACAGAACACCTCCTCACAGGTACCTGCATGACTTGCTTCCTTACTTCCTCCAATTATCTGCTCAAATGATTGCTTAATGAACTTCCTTGATCAACCTATTTAAAATTGACACACTACCCACATTTCTGATCCCCAGGAATCTTTCTCTATAGCACTTAACACTTTCTATATTATATAGTTTACAGTACTTAGCTATTTTGTTCATTGTTATTTATCTACTTTGTTTACTACTAAAATGTAAGCTCCACAAAAGGAGAGTTTTTTAACCTTTTGTTTATGCATTTTATTAATTTATTTATTTATTTTGAGTTGGAGTCTCACCATTACCCAGGCTGGAGTGCAGTGGCATGCTCACTGGCACCCCGGCGTTGACCTGCTGGGCTCTGGAGATCCTTCCTCCTCAGCCTTCCAAGCAGCCGGAACTACAGGTGTGTGCTACCATGCCCAACTAATATTTTGATTTATTGTAGAGATGAGGTCTCGCCAAGTTGCCCAGGCTCTTCTCAAACCCGTGGGCTCAAGCAGTTCCTTCACCTTGGGCTCCCAAAGTGCTTGGATTACAGGCTTGAGCTACCGCACCTGGCCCTTTTGTTTATTTTTTAATCTTCAGCCCAGTACCCAGAAAAAAGACTGTGTGCTAATTGCTCAGTACACATTCATTTAATTAATGAGTAAATAATTTTTTTTTGAAATGAGGTCTCACTCTGTCCACCCAGGCTGGAGTGCAGTGGCTCGATGACGACTCACTGCAGCCTCAACCTCCTGGACTCAGGCAGTCATTCTGCCTCAGCCTCCTGAGTAGCTGAGATTAGAGGCGTGTCACCATGCCCAGCTAGTGTTTTTATTTTTTGTGGAAATGAGGTCTCGCCATATTGCTGAGGCTGGTCTCAAACTCCTGGGCTCAAGTAGTCTTCCCTCTTCAGCCTCCCAAAGTGCTGGGATTACAAGCATGAGCCACTGCACCTGGCCAAAAATATTTTAAATATATTTTCAGAAAGGAGAAAAGAAATAGTATGCCTCTAGAAGAAGTGCAACAATCCAAAAAATGTAGGAAAGAAGGAGGATGGAAAAAGAGGAAGAAAAAAATTATAAGGGAGAAGATTAACAGAGAGAGAGAGAGAGAGAGATATTAGCAGGACAGACAAAAAGAAGTAGGGGTATCAGAAAGAAAGGGAAATTAAATTGGTCAAACAATGGATGTTATTGACTTCCCAGAATCAACTAGAGGATTTCAACCTTGACTGAATTGACAGACCTAGTTAATTTTTCAGTTGGACTAAATAGCATATTTTAATGTTATATAACTGTTTGACTTAGATGAACCAGTCAGAACATGCCACCATGCTGATGTACATGAATTAAACTTCAGATGAAATTTGTGATATAAATTTGTGCCTTTTGCACAGAACACCTCCTCATAGATACTTGCATGACTTGCAGTAGAACTGAATCAGCAATGACTCAGTAATCAAGAAAGAAGTAAATAAAAAGGAAAGAAAGGAAGAAGGACAATTAGAAGAGAAAGGAGGTGGGGCAGAAGGCAAAACCAGACTTGGACCATAGTGCATATGACTTTAGCAAGGAAGAGAGGAAACAAGCAAATATGAGTAAAGAGAACAGAAGATGAGTGACAGGTGGATAGAAAATTCTTGATTTCCGGACTCTGTGGCTCAGCCTGTAATCCCGCGCCTTTGGGAGGCTGAGGTGAGTGGATTGCCTGAGCCCACGGGTTCGAGACCCGCCTGGGCAACTTGGCGAGACCTCATCTCTACAATAAATCCAAAAATCAGTCGGGCGTGGTAGTGCACGCCTGTAGTTCCGGCTACTTGGAAGGCTGAGGCAGAAGGATCACCGGAGCCCAGCAGGTCGAGGCTGCAGTGGCCGGGAGCGGCCACTGCACTCCAGTCTGGGCGACAGAGTGAGACTCCAACTCAAAAAAAAGAAAAGAAAAGAAAAGAAAATTCTTGATTGTGCTGACTCTACTATCTGAAACTTTCTTAGTATCTCTTCTGCCTATGATTCTCCCACTAGGACTCCTTTTTTTTTTTTTTCTTCTGAGTCAGAGTCTCACTCTGTCACCCAGGCTGGAGTGCAGTAGCATGCTCACAGCCACCACGGCCTCAACCTGCTGGACTCAGGTGACTCTTCTGCCTCAGCCTTCCAAGCAGCTGGAACTATAGGCGTGCGCCACCATGCCTGGCTAATTTTTTTATTTATTATAGAGACAAGATCTCACCAAGTTGCCCAGGCTGGTCTTGAATCCCTGAGCTCAGGCAGTCCTTCCGCCTCAGCCTCTCAGAGTGCCGGAATTACTGGCATGAGCCACCAAACCCAGCCTAGGACTCATGTCATATACCACCGACTTCATAAAACCTCACTTGTCCATTAGGAAAAGCTCTGGTTAGTCCATGCCTCTCTTTGGCACTGACTGTCTGTAGTCAGCCTATGCTGTAGGCATGTGTTTATGCACCATCTTCCACATTAGAGGTCCATCAAGGCAGGGATTTTGTCATCCTCATCCCTGCCCTGTACTTAGAAGCAATGCTGTAAATATTTGTTGAGGCCGGATTTGGTGGCTCAGCCTTTAATCCCACACTTTGGGAGGCCGAGGTGAGTGAATTGCCTGCGCCCACGGGTTCGAGACCCACCTGGGCAACTTGGTGAGACCTCATCTCTACAATAAATAAAAAAATTAGCCGGGCGTGGTAGCATGCACCTGTAGTTCCGGCTACTTGGAAGGCTGAGGCGGAAGGATCGCCGGAGCCCAGCAGGTTGAGGCTGCGGTGGCCGGGAGCATGACACTGCACTCCAGTCTGGGTGACAGAGTGAGACTCCAATTAAAAAAAAAAAAAAATTTGTTGAACTGACAACTTAGAGGATTGAGAAAATAAGAAAAAAACAACAGAACAGTGTATTTCTTCAGAGCTGGGACCCACAGCATATATAGCCCCTGAGCCAAATCTTTCCTGCCACTTTTTTCTTAAGTAACATGTATTGGAAACTGTCTCTATCATTCGTTTGCATATTGTGTATGGCTGTTTTGGCACAATGGTGGCAGAGTTGAGTAGTTGTTATCAAGACTGTATGGTTTACAAAGCCGAAAATATTAACTATTTGGTCTTTTATAGAAAAGGTGTGGCTGGGCTTGGTGGCTCACACCTGTAATCCCAACATTTCCCAAGGAGGGAAGATTGCTTGAGCTCATGAATTCAAGACTAGTCTGGGCAGCATAGTGAGACCTCATCTCTACAAAAAATCAAATCAATCAATCACTAAAAAAAGAAACAATTTGCTTACTTCTGGTAAGGAACATGAGCTCTGGAGCCAGACAGACCTGAATGATGGCTTTTTTGGGGTTTTATTTTGAGTTGGAGTCTCACTCTTGTTGCCCGGTCTGGAGTGCAGTGACACACTCATGGTCACCCCAGTGTCGACCTGCTGGGCTCAGGTGATCCTTCCACCTCAGCCTTTCATGTAGCCGGAACTACAGGTGCATGCTACCACGCCCAGCTAAGTTTTATTTATTGTAGAGATGAAGTCCCACCAAGTTGCCCAGACTGTTCTGAAACCCATGGGCTCAGGCAATCCCCTCACCTCAACCTCCCAAAGTGCTGGGATTACAGGTTTGAACCACCCTACCCAGCCCTGAATGATGTTAATCCTACTTTTATCTCTTAGTACCTGACCTTAGACAAGTAACCGTCTCTTTAAGCCTCCTCCCCCCCTCCATTTGTAAAATGGAATAGTATCTACTTAGTTGGGTTGATGGGACTATTAGAAGAGGATAATCAGCCCAGGGTCTGCCATATAGCTAGCTTAGCTCAATAAGTGTTACATTGAACTATGTATGGTCCAAAAGTGAGTAAGTAGGAGGGCTAAAATGGGCAAGGAGATTGAAAGATGTTAGGTAGCTGGGCAAATTAGAAGCCGTAGGAAATAGGTAAGAAATTGTGGGTAAGCTTAAGATGTAGTTGGTAGTAAGTGACTGACTATAGACTATGGTATTTGAGGCAATAATTCTGATGTTACTAGTAATAGTTATACTGCAGGGATTAGTGTGTTTTTTTGTTTGTTTGTTTGTTTTGAGTTGGAGTCTCACTCTGTCGCCCAGACTGGAGTGCAGTGGCCGCTCCCGGCCACCGCAGCCTCGACCCACTGGGCTCCAGCAATCCTTCCGCCTCAGCCTTCCAAGTAGCTGGAACTACAGGTGCATGCTACCACACCCAGCTAATTTTTTGATTTATTGTAGAGATGAGGTCTCACCAAGTTGCCCAGGCAGGTCTCGAACCCGTGGGTTCAGGCAGTCCACTCACCTCAGCCTCCCAAAGGTGCAGGATTACAGGCTGAGCCATCGAGCCCAGCTGTGATTTTTATTTAATTTGTAAAGTTATTAACCTGATTCCTTAAGATTGTTACCAATCCATTTTAAACCTTGTTTTTTTATATTTTGATTTAGCCAACATTTTTACAGCATCTATTCTGAACTATATTGGATTCTAGTCTTACAAAGTAAAATAATACTTCAGCCATCAATAAGCTCTGAGTCTACTAAGGGTATACAGAAATATAAACACATACTGATGATACAGTGTAACAAATAGTGCAAAAAGTGGATGTACAAAAAACTAGGGAATTGGAGAGATGAAGAAAGACAACTAGAGAAAACATAAGCTGAATCTTAAATAATTATATGAGCATTAGGCAAGCAAAGGGTGGAAGTACATTTCAGAAAATGAAGCACTGAAGAATGGTTTCAGATCAGTTGGTTTTATGTATGAGTTCTATCAAACGTGAAGAAAAGATATAATCCTTGCCTTATTCAAGACGTTTCACAAAATACAAAAGTTTTATTTCTGGCAATGTCAGACTATGTTATTTGAAGCTATCCACTGAATGAGACAAACTTAAAAAAAAAAACCTGGATGAAATATTTCAAAAATGTATTTGTCACCTAGTAGATCCAAGGAACCAAAACACCTAAATTGGAATTAAGACAGACCCAGAAAGGTGGTACACTTAGACATGTGGTAGAAGCAAATGAATATTGTCTTTGGAGGAGGCATCCAAAGCATCAAATTTTTCCTTCCTTCCTTCCTTCCTTCCTTCCTTCCTTCCTTCCTTCCTTCCTTCCTTCCTTCCTTCCTTCCTTTCCTTTCCTTTTTTGAGTAACAGGTCTTACTCTGTCACCCAGGTTGGAGTGCAGTGGCACACTCATGGCCTCCTGGGTATAGGGGATCTTTACACCTCAGCCTCCCAAGTAGCCGGAACTACATGCATGCACCACCATGCCCAGCTGATTTTTTTACTTTTAGTGGAGACAAAGTCTCATGTTGCCCAGACTGATCTCGAATTCCTGAGTTCAAGCAATTCTCCTGCCTTGGCCTCCCCAAGTGTTGGGATTACAGGTGTGAGCTACTGTACCCGGCCCAAATCTTTCTTTTCTCTTTTTCTTTTTTTTTTGAATTGGAGTCTCACTCTGTTGCCTAGAGTAAGTGCAGTGGCACTATCCTGGTCACCACAGCCTCAACCTACTGGGCTCCAGCAATCCTTCTGCCTCAGCCTTCCAAGTAGCCAGAACTACAGGTGCGCGCTACCACGCCCGGCTAGTTTTTGTTTTTTATTGTAGAGATGAGGTCTCGTCAAGGTGCCTGGGCAAGTCTCGAACCCATGAGCTCACGCAATCCACTCACCTCGGCCTCCCAAAGTGCTGGGATTACAGGCTGAGCCGCCGAGCCCGGCCTCCAAATAATTCTTAAATACAGTATGCAACACAAAAGTAACTAGGTCTATAAGGAAACAAGCTATTATAAGAAGAACCAGCAAAAGCAACATACAATAGAAACTAACTCACAAAGACTTAAGACATTGGAATGAAACATGACAAACACATTTACTATGTTCAAAGAAAAAAACAATTCAAAAGTCCAAGCAAGGAGCTAAACTGTACAAAGTGAGCTAATATAGTTACAAAATAAATAAATGGAAATTCTGGAACTGAGATGAGACTAGCACAATAAGAACTCAACAGATTAAATAAACAACAGGTTAGAGACCTAAACAGAGAATAAATGAATGGAAGATGTATCAGAAGAAATTATCCAGCATGAAGAAATAAAATATATATAATACAGAAGAGCAAAGAGACACAAAATAAATTGAGAAAGTCTAACACATGTAAATGGAGTCTCAAAAGGAGAGAGTAATACTTAGGATAATAGCTAAGAATTTGCCAAAATTGATGAAAGATTCCAAACCACAGATTCAAGAAGTTCAATGAATACAAAGCAGAGTAAATGAAAACAAATCTACATATAGATACATCATAATGAAATTGCAGAAAAAGACAAAATCTGGTAAGAAGCCACAGGAGGCAAGAGGAGGGGGAGAAAACCGTGTATTTTTTAAAGGAGTGAGAATTTGAGTAAGCTGCATTCTCTACAGAAATGCTGGAAATCAAAGTATTGGATTGCTACTTTGAATGTGCTGAAAAATATAAATAGCCGCTAATAGATCCATGCTAAAGGAAATACAAAAGAGTGTGAATTAGTGACAAAAACAATCCCAGATGGAAGATGGGAGACATAGGAAGGAATAAAGAGCAATGAAAATAAAAAATAATGAGCTTCATCTAAATGAACGTTCAAAGTATAAAACAATAGTAAAGCAACAATGTCTCATAGCATTTAAAATTAACAGAGACTATTAAAATACTCATGACATGGCTCTGCTTCCAGCTATCACGACACTACCTGGAGGCTTTTGCCCTCTGCTGGCCCCACTAATGCTCCCAGGTTTCTCAGAAGGCCATTTCTGTGGGCTCGGGCGCAAGGTGTATCTCCTGCCTGAGGACTTCCTTTGCCTTACGCTTCCCAGCAGCCAAGATCATGGAAGGTTGAAGATCAAAAAACACATCAACAAAAAAGAAGGGAAGTTCATTGAGAACAATCTTTAAAAGCCAGAACTGCTTTTTACGAAGTGGGCTTTGTCAAGTTAATCAGTACCAAACAGTATTTGGATATTATTAGCAGTCTGTACCCTCTCTACCCGAATGTGGGATTCCTCTATTAGTATTGACATTATCTGATATTGGACCTCAATTATAAACATCTGGCAGAAAACTGTAGAACAGAAACTTGCAAATGCCATTCTGAATAGGGCTATCAGTGAGATAGTGGTTTAGACCAGTACTATTCCAACTGATTTGTGGACCAGTTCATGCCAAGTTTCCACTTCTGGGTAAGATGGACGAAGACTCTACTAGGTGTCCCCCACCACACACATGAACCCCATAGTAAACAATCGTAAAACCTAGACATACTACAAACAAGCAACCACCTGAAGGGGTTGAGAATGAATAAAAGCAGACAGACTCTGATGAGGAGTAGATGCTCCCTTGGAGGACGGAGATAGAGACTTGCAAGTTCACATCTCCATAGCCTTTAGCCTGAGACCAAGTGTAGTCCACAGGTGTGCAGCAGAGCATCAAGGGACACATGTGAGTCCTGCATCCTTTCTAGCCTGGGGAAACATAAAAGTAAATATATGAAAACGTGAACACTGAAGAGAGTGGGCAAACCTCAAAAGAGAAAGAGCCAGAGAGGCTTGAGTGTCCACTCCAAAACACATGTTGAAAATTTAACCCCCAGTGTGGCAGTATTGATAGACGAAGCCTTTAAAAGGTGATTGGGTCATGAGGACTCTGCCCTCATTAATGGATTAATCCATTCATAGGCAAATGGGTTATCTTGGGAGTAGGACTGGTGACTTTATAAAGGAAAAGGAAGAAAGACCTGTGCCAGCACACTCAGCCACTTGATGCCCTGCACTGCCTCAAGACTGCCAGAAGTCCCTACCAACAAGGAGGCCCTCACCAGATGCAGTCCCAGCCATGGACTTCTCAGCCTCCATAACTGTAAGAAATAATCTTTTTCTTTATAAATTACTCAGTTTCAAGTATTCTGTTATAAGCAACAAAAAATGGACTTAGAGGAGATTCCCAAATTTATTCTATCCATATGTCTGACTGCCCACTAAACCGCATATACGTGATATAGAACCAAAACAGCTCAACTAAAGACAAAAGATCTGAAGCAAGACTGGAACTACCCCTGAAAACACAGGGTTATACATTGCTAGTGGGAATGCAAGTTAGTATGGCCACTTTGCAAAACAGTGTGGCAATCCTTTAAAAATTAAACATATACTTACAATTTGTCCCATTTCGTACATCCACACAAAGACATGTACATGAATGTCCGTAGGAACATTATTCATAATAACCCCAAAATGGAAGCAAATGTCCACCAACTGGTGAATGGGCACACATATTGGGGTATATCCATATAATAAAATACTACTTAGCAATAAAAAAGGAACAAAAAATTAATACATGCAATAGTGTAGATTTAAAAAACAACTTCACTTATAAAAATACCTAGGGGCCAGGTGCGGTGGCTTATACCTGTAACTCCAGCACTTTGGGAGGCCGAGACGGGAGGATTGCTTGAACCCGGGAATTCGATAGCCAAACCTCATCTCTACAAAAAGGCAAAACTATAGTGACAGCTGATTAGTAGTTACATGGGATTGGAGAGGAGAAAGGATGGAGTGTGAAGGTGAGGAAACGTCTTAGGGTAAGAGAACTGTTCTCTCATAATGGTGATGGTGGCTACCAATTGTATACCAAAAGGTCATCAAATGATACTTTTTAAAAGATGAAATGGATTGTATAAAAACAATAGATTGCGAAAGAAATTCAACAACAATAAAAGCATGGCTGGCCATGGTAGATAACTAGTAGCAGACTTGTCCTCTTGCTATAAACAACTAGAAAATCAGATAAAATATGTGAAAAGAAAAAAATCTCTTTCCAGACATTGATTAATAGTCAACATAGGACTGGGATCCCTGAGAGAACAGAAATAGATGAGGTGATCTTTACAATCTCCCAGCCTTTCTGCCCGGACTCATGTTCCGCATCACAGCACAGAAAGCAGGGGCCCCAGGTAGCAAGATGGTCTCAGTGAATTGAGGAGACAGAGATCACAGATTGCAAGCTGAAGAGGGTGGAATTTCCGGAGGTGGGAGCTTTGCAGAGAATGAACTCCAGAAATCAGATAGGAATCTGCTTGGGTCTCGAACTAAATATTAAACTGTACATGCACTGGGGAGAGTCCACGGGTCAAGACAAAGAACAATGGTAGGAAACAGTACCCCTAACACCCCTCAGAGCTCACACGGGGCTAGGAGATGTCTCACCTCCGACTGTCAAGGTGGAGAGATACATACAACATGGCTAAACCTAAAAAACACCATGGTAAGGAAAATAAATCAGATTTTTAAAGAAGACTCCATATTGTATGATTACATTTACATGAAATTTCTAGAAAAGACAAAAACAATAGAGACAAAGTAGATCCATATTTCCCTGGGACTGAGGGTGGAACGGGGATAGATTGTAAATGGACGCAAGACAGGCTGCAAATCAACCACAAATGGAAATCCCAGGGGTGACAGAAGTGTTCTAAAACTGGAATATTGTGTTGATTATACAGCTGAATAAATTTACTGAAAGTCATGAAACTTTTTTTACTCTTTTTGGTTCTAGTCATTCTTCCCCACCCCCTGCCATTTTCATTTTAGATTCTGGGAGTACACATGCATGTTCATTACATAGACATATTATGTAGTAGTGAGGATTGGGTCTCAAGGGGGGCCCATTCCCCAGATAATGAGCATTGTACTTGATAGGTAATCTCTGAACCTTAACCCTCTCCCCCACCTCCCCCCTTCTTGGTGTTCCAATGTCTATTATTTCCATCTTTGTGACCATTTAGCTCCCGCATAGGAATGAAAATATGCAGTGTTTGGTTTTCAGTTTGAGTCGGTTCACTTTGAATGATGATCACCAGCTCCATCCATGTTGCTGCAAAGAATGTGATTTCACTCTTTTTTATGACTATATAGTATTCCATAGTATATATACACCACATTTTCTTTATCCAATTGTTGGTGGACGTGTAGGTTGTTTCCATGATTTTGCTCTTGTGAATAGTGCTGCAAAGAACATACAAGTACAGGCATCTTTTTTACATATTGATGTCTTTTCTTTTGAGTAGATCCCTAGTAGTGGGATTGCTGGGTCAAATGGTAATTCCATTTTTAGTTTTGTTGAAAAAATCTCCATACTGTTTTCCATAGCAGTTGAACTAGTTTACAATCCCACCAACAGTGAATAAGTGTCCAAAAGTCATGAAACTTTTAAAGAAAACAAGCTCCTGGCTTGCTACCAGGCCCTAATAGATATGGATACCTGTCCATGGTGTCAAGTGACCATGTGGCCAGTACTGCCCGTCATGAGCTGAATTCATCAGACCCTTCCAGGTGCAGCAGCAATTCACCATAACACATCTGAGATCAAGTACTAGCAAGGCAAGAGGACACAAGTAAGTCACACAAGCCAGTGGCCCAAACTCATATCATCTACTTCTGTTACACTGGCACATGCCCAAAGCTCACACCACCTACAGCCACATGGACAAGAGTGCCTTATGGTGACAGGAGGAAGGAAAAAGAGCAGGCTTGGTTCACAGATGGGATAGATTGGTGTATTGGTTTCTGATGGCTGCCGCAACAAATCATCAACAAATCATCAACAAACCTAGTGGTTTAAAGCAACACAAAGTTAGTATCTTACTGTTCTGGAGTTCAGAAGATGGAATGGGTCTCAGTGCACAAAAATCAAGGTGTCCACAGGGCTGTGTTCCTTCTGGAGGCCCTGCAGGAAAATGTGTTTCCTTGCCTTTTCCAACTTGATTGATTGATTGGTTGGTTGATTTGAGATCTCATTCAGTCATCCAGGCTAGAGCACAGTGGCATGATCATAGCTTCCCATAGCCTTGACCTTCTGGGATCAAGAAATCCTCCCACCTCAGCCTCCCTAGTAGCTGGGACTATAGTCATGTGCCTACACCCAGAAAAATTTTTTGTTTGTTTTTTTTTTGTAGAGATGAAGTCTCACTGTGCTGCCCAGGCTGGTCTTGAACTCCTATGCTCAAGCAATCCTCCTGCCTCAGTCTCCCAAACTGCTGGAATTACAAGTGTGAGCTACTAAATCCAGCTCTTTTCCAGCTTGAGAGTTGTCTACACGCCTTGACCTCTGGCCCTCTTCTTCCATGTTCAAAGCCAGCCACACAAGGCTGAAGGGTTGAGTCCTTCTCCCACTGCCACCCTGTTGGCTCCCTGCTTTCACAATCACACCTCCTTTTCTGACTCCAACATCAACTCTCCTTCCTCCATCTTTTACTTATAAGGGCCTTGTGATTACATTGGGCCCACTCAGGTCATTTAGGATAGTCTCCCATCTAAAGATCAGCTGATTAGCAACCTTAATTCCATTTGCAACCTTAATTCCTCCTTTACCACGTAATTTAACATACTCACAGGTGCCAGCAATTAGGATGAGAACATCTTTAGGGGACCATTCTGCCTACCACTCTTGGTATGTGGGTACATGGCAAAAGTGGGATGTAGCCTCCCTGCAGCCCCACTCAGGGATAGCTTTGAAAGACAGCAGTGAGTTGAAATCTTAAGGACAGAGCTTAGAGTGGTGGGCCTGGTCATCTATTTTAGGAAAGAGAAGTGGCACAGGGTTGGAGTATATGTAGACTTAGGAACAGTGGCAGATAGCTTGGTCAGATGTCTGAAAGAAGAAACACTGGGAAATCGGGAGCAAGAAGGCTTGGAGAAGAAGGTGTGAATGAACCAAGAGGATGGGCAACAAGAAGAAAGATCTTTTTTTCTTGAGTTGGGATCTCACCCTGTTGCCCAGGCTGGAGTACAGTGGCACAATCACAGCTTCCCGGCTCAGGTGATCCTCCCACCTCAGCCTCCTGAGTACCTGGGGCTAAAGGTGTGCGCCATCACGCCCAGCTGATTTTTTGTTTGTTTATTTGTTTATTATTTATTTTGTAGAGACATGGTCAAGTTCTCACTTTGCTGCCCAGGCTGGTCTTGAACTCCTGGGCTCAAGCAATCCTCCCATCTCAGCCTCCCAGAGTGCTGGGACTAGAGGTGTGAGCCACCACGCCCAGCCAAAAGATCTTTGTGTCACGTGTTAATGCCCACCAGAGAGCATCCAATACAGAAGAGGCACTAACCAACAAAGTAGACAGAATGCCTTTCACCACCAGCCTTTGGATCGGCCCCTGGAACTGACACAATGTTCTCATGACTTGATTAGCTACAGCAGCAGGGACAAAAGCCGTGCATGGGCCCAACGGCACAGACAACACCCACTCCAGCGACTCTACCCACCATCATCATCAAACGTTCAGCCTCTCTTTCTGCCCAATCCTACTTCCTTCACTCCCCACAGTGATTCCAAGAGTACCTCCCAATAAACTTCCTGCACCCAAATCTCTATCCCCCACTCCATAGGGAACCCAAGCTGGGACAAGATGCTCCATGAAGCTGGGCTTGGTGGCTCAGCCTGTAATCCCACACCTTTGGGAGGCTGAGGTGAGTGAATTGCCTTAGCCCGCAGGTTCGAGACCCGCCTGGGCAGCAAGACCTCATCTCTACAATAAATCAAAAAATCAGCTGGGTGTGGTAGCACATACCTGTAATTCCAGCTACTTGGAAGGCTGAGGCGGAAGGATCGCTGAAGCCCAGCAGGTCGAGGCCGCGGTGGCCGGGAGCGGCCACTGAACTCTAGTCTGGGCGACAGAGTGAGACTCCAACTCAAAACAAACAAACAAACAAACAAAAACAAACAAAAAAAAGATGCTCCATGACTATTTGTTGAAAGGAACTGAACTAGCCTGTTCCCATTGTGGTCCAGTCCATCTTCCTACCTATGGTGGAGGGACCTAGCTGAGGCACTCACGCTACTGATACAAACCCCGGTTTCCTAGGACCCAGTTCCTCCCTAGATGATTGACTGACCCCAGACCCGCCCCAATACCTCTCCACCTTTGGACCTGAGTAGTTCAGTCCCCGAAGCTCATGATCTCTACAAAACCACTTGCTCACAGTAGGGATTCGGCTTTGCGAACGCTGGCATCCCAAGCCTGGGCCAGCATGCCGCCCTTGAATAGATGGAGGTGTCTCCTCTGGGACAGGTGGATAGCAAGTAAGGACATCCCTTCCTTTCAGGCGTCTCCACTGACCTCCTGCCTACGCCAGTCTGCTCTGCATTCTCGGTCATTGAACTCTGTGGCTTCCTTTGCTGGCACCTACGCTGTCTATAATTATTTAGTGGAGTCATTCGCTTGTTTGTTGTCTGTCTGTCCTGAAACGTATGCTTCATGAGGGCAGGAACCTCATCCACCTGGCATACCTCCTGCCCTTGGCACCAAGCCCGGTGCCTGGCTTCGCAGACTGGGAGGAGCCATGTGAAGTCCCACAGCCTCCTTTCACCACTTGCTGGCTGTGGAACCTCAGGGCAGGTCGCTCCCTCTCAGTCTCAGGCTCCTTATCTGCAAAATGAGAACAAAGGATGGGTGCAAGGATGAAGGAAACAGCTCTGTCACAGAGCACTTGACGGGGTGCATCCACATAGGATGTGCTTTTCTAGGCAGGGGAACACGGGGCCCTTGGCATCCGTGCTGGCTCTCCCGTTTCCTTCGTGAACTGGAAGGCAGAGCCATCTGCTGGGGGAAGGTGCTGCAGGTTTGGAAGCTGTGCTGGGAAGAGGAGGAGGCAGAGGGCGCAGAGCAGGCAGCTGGCTCTGGACTCCATGGCTTTGCGGGCACCAAACATCCTTGGTGTGGGATTTGTCCCATTGGAGCGTGGAAGCTGGCGTAGGGGCGGAGGAGACAGGTGCTGAGTAAATCCCCGGCTTGGGTGTTGCCGGATGAGCGGGGCGGAAGGACAAAGGGGCCAAGCCGTTGAGGACGTTGGCAGGAGGGTGGCTGAGATGATGTTCCCTGCGGTCTGGAGCCCTGGAGCTGGGGAGCTGGGGCGGCTGGTGCCCATGGGAAACCGAGGGAGCCGAGATCAGGCCGAGGTCAGGGGGTGTGGTGGGACGGAGGCGTGAGAGGCCTGGCAGCGTCGGAAGCTGTGGTCAGGGAGTGGGATCCCGGAGTGAAGTTGGAGCCGTCGAGCGATGACAAGGCCCGGGCGTGGGTGGCCGCAGAAGAGCGGAGGTGAAGGTCACTGCCCAGGAGGTGTGGGAAGGGATACACGGAGCTTGCAGCCCCCACGCCCTCCAATTGCGAGTGCAGGGTTCCTGGGGTCTGCCTGTCCTCCAGTCCTCCAGATGACTCACAGACAAGCCTCTGGCCCTCACCTCTCACCCTTACTTCCGCCCTTTCTGTCCTGTCCTCTCCCCCCAACGTGAGTGACGCCTCACCACCACTAAACATTGCTCAGACCGGACTTATTTTCTTTATACCAATTCCTTCCCGTTTTAAACCACCCTATCATTGTCTGCCCAAGCCCCCAATTTTTATGTCATTCATTTCCTCTTCTTCTTCGCTGGTTTTGCTCCCCCCCACTAGTCTATTACGACTCGTCATGAATTATTTTGGCTATAACACTTCTAAGCTAAGCAGCCTTCTTTCGGTTTTCAGAGCTAAATCCTCCCCAGGAACTCGCGTCACAGACCTAAACAGTGAGGGCTGAGAAGTGGGCCGGACCCACGGTGGGCAAGAGTGTGCAGGAAACAGGCCGGGAAGAAGCCCTCAAAGGGGACAGAAATAACACAACATCGTAGGCAGACCGATGTGGGCTCTAGGCCTCGCTCTGCCAGGCACTGTGGGGCGCCTCAGCAAGCCACATCCCTCAGCCTCAACGTGTCAATACCTAAGGAGAGATATCGTAAATAGTGGTCGAAATGAGCTACCGACATGCCTGACCCGTAGCAGATGCCTGACTCTGCTTGCTCCCTTCAGCAGAAGCCTTCCCCACAGTGCCCTGGACAAGGAGGCAAGCCCTGCTCCATTTCCCCCAGCCATCCAACTAGCCTCTGAGACTCAGTTTTCTCTTCTGTAAAATGGGGTTGCTAATATCTGCTTTGCCCACTCTCCAGGACTGTTGGGAAAACCAACCATAATTGTGCACATGAAGATACTTTGCAAATGATAACGTTTTGGTCTCAAGTTAGCAAAAAATTATCTCAGCTTCATACAACACCTGCTGCCAAGTGGATTCTTCAGTCTGGGCCCAAGGAGAAAACTCTCCTTTTTTTTTTTTTTTTTTTTTTTTTTGAGTTAGAGTCTCATTTTGTCACCCACGCTGATATGCAGTGGCACACTCATAGCTACCCCAGTGTCGACCTGCTGGACTCCAACCGTCCTTCCACCTTAGCCTTCCAGGTAGCCAGAACTACAGGCTTGCGCTATCATGCCAGGCTAATTTTTGATTTACTGTGAGATGAGGTCTTGCCAAGTTGCCCAGGCTGGTCTCGAACCTGCAAGTTCAGGCAATCCACTTGCCTCAGCCTCCCAAAGTGCTGGGATTACAGGCTGAGCCACCGAATCTTACTGAAAACTCTCCTTTAAATGCTATTGTGTTGCTATCATTCAGAATCTCCATGGTGGAGGCTTGTAGACACAGACGTGTGGTTGAGAAAGGTACTCTGGAGTCAAGCTGCCTATGTCCAAATCCCAGTCTTAAACCACGTGACCTGGGTGTGTTATGTAACCTCAGTGTGACTCCGTTTCCACATCTGAGAGATGGACTGGACCATGGTGGTAGGACTATCTCACTGAGTCATTGTGCGCATTCTATGAGCGGGTGTGGGAAGCTCATAAAACAGGCTCTGGTAAGTGCCCAATACATGTTAGCAATTATTATTATCACATCTATAATGAGTTCACCCCACTACCTAAAAGTGTCCACATTCCTCCCCTGCTAAATACATGACCATCTCTGTCGTTTTTCCTCTCAGGATGGTCACACAACTTGATGGCCTGGACATATGCCCCCAAGGGTGGATGCTCATCCACAGTGTCCCTCTCCACTCCCCAGGTCTGCTTTCCTACTTTGTTTCCTGTTATTTATGCTATTTTTATGCCACACACAAACCCCACCACTACAGACAGCACTGCCCAGAAAAAGTCAAGTAATTGATGTTTTGCCCCCCACTTTTTAAAAATCTGGGCTTCTGGGAGAGGACACATTTGTACATGACCTAGGATGTGAGGAAGCAAGACCAAGGGTGAGAAGGGGGTTAGAGGAGGTCTCCTAACTTACAGGGGTGCAGGAACTCCTGGCTATCTTCCTGCAGCCAAAAGGCTATCTTTGCTCCCCAGGTGTCTCTGTTTCTGCCTCCAAGTGGTGGCCTACGCCTTGCCCTCTACCTGGAAGGCTCTCTGGCCCTTCCCCAGGCCCTGCCAAGACCTCTGTCACAATGCAAGTTGATGCTGCCCCCAAAGCCTATCCAAGCCAGGACCTCTGAACCCAGTCCAAGTTTATCCTCTATGTGGACACACACCTCCATGCTTTCTTTACTTTTACCATCAGCAATGTTGGTTTTGAATGTGTTCCCTTGTCGGAGTTATCTATGTTGAAAATGTTCCTTTTCTTCTCCCTTCCATGAGGTCACCCCCAGTACACTGTACTATATGCTTTGCTGTGTGGTGCAAGGAATAAAAGGCGAGGCAGATGAAAAGGCAGGCATTCCCAGGCGTGGTATCATGAGAAGTCAGGCTGGTGACACTCATTCCTGGGGCGAGGATGCCGGGGAGACCACCAGCACCACTGCTGGCCCCCTCTGCTCTCTGGAGCACCCACAGTGGGTCGTTTCCAGGTTTCCACAGTGTTGTCAGCCTCCGAGCTACACCGTGGTGTCGTGAGCATCATGGTAGGGCATTGCCAACAAAGGGGACCCCAAAGGCGGGGGAGACGCGTTGAGGAGGCAGGGGCAGGGAGAAAAGAGGGAAGGCTGTTTAGCAGGAAAGTGTAAATATCTGCCACGGAGAGCTGTGAAATGTTTATGCTGGAGACGGAGAGGAGAAAAATGTACCCGTGTGAAGAAAGCCACTGCGGCCTGGGCCCCAGCAAACTGTCATTCAAGGCCACAGAGCGCCTCCTGGTGGTAATCTGGGGAAATTCCACCTGCCGATGAGGCCAGCCAGTGGGCTGGCGCAGGTGGGTTCACAGAGCCGGGGATGCCAATTACAAGAAAACCTGGGCAGGGTCTCGCCTCACTCCATCGGAGGCAAGAGCCCTGTGTGAGGATTCTGGGTTCAAGTCCTGGCTCAGGCACTGGCTGGAGGGCCTCAGTGACTCTCAGAAATTGGAGAGAGTACTCCCCTTCTGCTCTGTTGTTCTGCGATGCTTTCTGCTCTTCTGTGACCCCCAGCCCCACCACGCACACCCCTGCCTCTACTTCTCGGCCCACCCTCCCTGTGGAAGCGGAGTGGGCTCAGAGGAACGGCTGAGGCTCATCTGTGAAGTTCCTGATATGGCTCCTAACAGAAGAATGAATTCCATCATGGCCAAGCTCTCAGCACAGTGTTTTGCAGGTGGTAAGTGCTCAATGGATGATCTGCCCATCTATCCATCGAGGAAGGCCCTGGACCTGAATCAGGATGCCAGCCAAGTCTAAACATCAACACCATGGGGACAGGGAACTGAGCAGTTTTTCTAGAAAGGACTCCGTATTCATTGGTCAAAATACAGTTTTACCCCATTTGTGTTTACTCGGCCTTCTGAAGCAATTCAGAATAACTTTTCATTTTCATGTGATACCTACAAATGGTTTTTGTGTTCCCTGTAAATGTCATTTTGAGCTAACTGTCCTCAACTTCCTCCATTCTTTAAAGCAGTGGCTTTCAGCAGAGGATGATTTTGCCCCTCAGGGGACATTTGATGAGGTCTGGGGACTTTTAGGTTGTTACATCTGGAGGAGGGAGGCGGCTCCTGGCAGCTAGTATAAGGGAGAGACCCCCCAGGCTGCCAAACATCCTATAGTGCTCAGGACAGCGCTCCAACCCCCACCGCACACACACACACACACACACACACACAACACACACACACACGCACAACAAAGAGCTGTCTGGCCCAAAATGTCAGCCGTACTGCAGTGGAAAACCTGCTTGAGAATTCCGAGTCGTCTCAAGATTCAATCCCTTCTGTGGATACTCTTCATTCGTCCGTGTTTCTATCGCCATGTGGTACAAGAAACTCCAGGCCAGCCCTCACCAGTCTGGACATCGTGGGATGTTTCTCAGTGGCACCCAGAGATCACGCCGGTCCTCTCAGCAATCCTTTGCTCACACGGTCAGTGTGTCCTTCAACAGTGTTCTGAACAAAGAACTCAGAAGTTCAAATATGCACATAATTAAATAAAAGGTGTACATTACCTAGAAAATTAGCATTATTTTCACCCAGAAAAACACGGGTAAAATAAACTTTCCTATGGGATGGATTCAATTTTAAATGATTACTATTATATACATTATATTTTAACCATTCCTCTTAACAAAGAAATGGCGGAGCCCTGCTAAAGCCTTCCACAGCGGGCAGAACAAAGAAAAAAAGATGCTTGTCAAGTCAAATATGAAAGGCCTGCTCCGAGCGCCCCTAATTATATCTTGGAAGGGAAGCTTTGTCCTATTGACATTCGGGATCATTTTTCACAAGCTCAGGTTACCCCCTTGAAGATTTTTAGGAAGTTTCATGATATGGAGACATTGTTGAAAAATTGGCTGCTTGACTTCTACTAAGCAATCAGATACAGAGATCAAATCTGTTTCTGCCCACTTAGACAGCTTAGAGCATTTCTGGTTATCTTGGGCAAAATGAGTTTGCAACTTTAACTTAGACTTCTAAGGACTCAGATGGCTTCGCCTGCTTTCTTGTGTGTGGCTTTTACAAAGGACCTCTGAGGAAGCCTGGCTGAAGGTGTGGATTGATCTCTAATATCCGACACATTCTGCATTCTAATATCCAACACATTCTGCATTCATAAATACCAGAGTATTTAAGAAGCAACATTTTTATTTTATAAACTGGAAGAAGAGGTGCTAGGAAATACAATTTCTTTCATCAGACCCTTAGGTCTTCCCTTAAGAACATAAAATTATAAAGTAAATTGTGGGTTATTCCTGCCCTGTCCTGAATTTTAAGTGTTTGACTGCTTCAAATACCATTAAAACTTAATGAAACAAAGCCCAGTTGGCCATGTGCACCTTGATGTATGCACATCTGTTAATATGCTAATGAAAAGGAGCATATTTTTTATATGGGGTCAAGATATTGAGTAGAGCTCCTGTTTCTGTGCGAGGTCTTCATTCCTGGGAAAAGGAGTGTCTAGCAAATAGGAATATATTATAAATCACGTTTTTAGTGAGAATGACAAAGCTTAGTAACCCTTGCCTTAGGGAACCTGTCCAATTTGTCAGTTAAAATTCAGCCTTCTGATATAAAACGAGCCCATTCATGTTGTGCAAGGGCTAATTCCCTGTGGAAAGAATCTGTTTGGGCGCTGTCAACAATGCTGAGAACAGTAGTAATATAGGGTGGAATGTGGGATCTCTGCACAGAAAGCCTTGTGTCCTTTCCTCAGTTTACCAGATGGCCCTAAACCACTCACCCACACAGAGCTTTCTCAGACCCTACATGGGCATGCAGGTGAGCCTCGGAAAACACAGGACTCCCCTCCGGGGGAGTTTTGGGTACTCAAAATGGTAACACAGATTAGAATCTGTTCCTCTTATGAACAGGTTAATGGCAGTAGCTCACCTAAAGCCATGAGCAAAAGCAGAAAGTGTTTTATCAGAATGAGAGGGTCAAGACAGATTCATTTCTGTCCACATCTGGGCCCAGATAGGCCTTTCTAGGATAGGAGGAGGGGTGGGCTTCGATTCTGAGCTCTATTGTTTGATGATTCTAAGAATGTGCCCATGGACAGGTTTGCTGAAGGGACTAGTTGATAGCAAATGAAAGGGGACTTTATGTTTAGTAGTGGCATATTTGGGGGAGCAAAGAGGGGGCGGCCATTAGGCTTACATACAACTCCAAATACATGTGTTCCCTCGGTGTCCCAGACCCAGGAGGAAGCCCAGCCCCATCCAGCTCTGTCCTCCCCGGGCCCAGCGGCAGTCCGCCAGCACAGCTGCTGTGGGAACCCGGTCGAGTGCCATCCTCAGACCGCCTGCTTCAAAATACCACACTGGCAGCATTGGGGCAAACTGCACACTTTTGGGCTCCACCCCAAGCCTCTGGGGGGCTCTCTGGGGACGGGACTGAGGATGGCTACTGAACCATTGTCTTGGGTGATTTGAGACCCACAGAGCAAGCAGCGGTGGGAAGTCCAGTCATGCCTGGCATGACTGGACGAGGGGTGGACATTCCACACTGTCCCCCAGCCGCGTCCTCACAGGTCTTGGCTGGGCCATCTGCCTCCCCCACCTCTTACTGCTGATGCTCTTCAAACATCAGCCAGTGAAATCCCACAGACACCCCATAAGGCTGCGGCATCATTTTCAGATGGGGCCCAGGAATTTCAGCTGTGTCAAAGCTCACAGGATTTGGTAGCCAGCTTCCAGGGCTCCTGTGCCTGGAGCCCCACCCGTGCCTGGCGCACGGTGTGGACAGAATGCGCGAGTGTGGCTAACCTGGACTTGTCTGCTCCCAGCAAGGAGGGCAGCGGGACTGCGCTGAGCTCTGCATGCCACAGGGGGGAGCACTGGGTGTGAGAGGATCTCGGTCTGGGCTACCGCAGCTTCTTTCTTACTGTGTGTCCCTGGGCACATCAAGCAACCTCTCTGAAGCACGCCTACCCGATAGACAAAATGCTGGTAAGGGAGCGCCCTCTGCCTCTTCTGGAGCAGAAGGAGGGGGTGGGGGTGACTCTCTCGCTTCTTCCTCCCCAGCCTGTCCTCCCATTTTAGAGAATGTAGACAGTGTTCCAGGATTCAGTCCCAAGCTCTTGCCAGATGTGAAATTCGGCCGCCCTCGATGCTGGGTGTGGCTGCCACACATACAAAGTGCCCAGCTGACCCCGCGGGTCACCTGCCGTCTCCCATCCTGGGATCTCCTGAGCCGCAAGCCCTGTTCCTTCAAAGGGGCAGTTCAGGCCGGGCTCGGTGGCTCAGCCTGTAATCCCAGCGCTTTGGGAGGCCGAGGTGAGTGGATTGCCTGAGCCCGCGGGTTCTAGACCCGCCTGGGCAGTGAGACCTCATCTCTACAATAAATCAAAAAATCAGCCGGGCGGTAGCGCGCGCCTGTAATTCCGGCTACTCGGAAGGCTGAGGCGGAAGGATCGCCGGAGCCCAGCAGGTCGAGGCTGCGGTGGCCGGGAGCGGCCACTGCACTCCAGTCTGGGCGACAGAGTGAGACTCCAACTCAAAAAACAAAAAACAAACAAACAAACAAAAAAAACAAAGGGGCAGTTCGATGTGTGTATCTTAGAGCAGGCGGCGCCACGATGAGGAGGGAAATGTGGGCATCATTGTCCAGCCAACACCTCCATAGCCCCCCACCCCTGGGACACAGAGAGTCTCTCCAAAGCCCCCCGGAGCCCTGTATCCTCCACAGAGGCTGACTGGAAGCTAGGGACAGACCCCTCCCTGGCTCCAACATGACTTCCTGACCAGAAACTGCAGGTCTGAGAGTCCACATTATGGACTGACCCCAAGGGCAGAGGCACAGCCACCCCCACCCATCCCAAGAAAACCTCCAGAACGTTCCAGACCCCACACCAGCTCCTGGGGTGTAAGGAGGGTTAGGATGGGGTCTGCCCTCAGAGAGCTTAGACTCAGATAGCGAAGCTTCCCCTCACCTGCCAGGACCTAGAGGGATAGGGATCATCCACCGGAAGAGGAGGGAGGGAAGAAGGCTCTCTTTCCCTGATGCTGTCCTGGGGCAGCCAGCACCCCTCCCCACCCCATGCCTCCATGGCTTTGTCCTCTTGGCTTCCAGAACCTCCATCAAGCTTCTTTTCTCTCCTCAAGTCTCACTCCAAAAGCTACCTCCTTTAGGAAGCTTTCCTGGGTTCCTCTCCCTCATCCCCCATCCGAATTAACTATCACGGCCTCTGCTTCTGCCCTAGGCCCCCGGCCCTTCAGGCTCACACTTCCATGGGCTGCGGTCTTACCTGCCTCTCTTCACAGTAGCGCCTCCCTGCGAGGCCTAAGCTTATTCAATCGACAAACATTCATGACGTCCCTCCCTGGCCAGCACTTTACTGGGCATCCCACCCATGGGCATCTCCTATGACCTGGCTTCCCACAAGGCTCCCCTAGAGGAGAGGAGCCACAGCCTGGGTGATGTGAGACAACTTATCCTTGTCGGCCTAAATGCAGGGGTGGTCTGAATAAGGCCTGAGGCCCCTCCTTATCTAATGTCCTGTGGAGGCTACAAGGGTACTCACAGTATGCCGAGCAGGGCTAGAAAGTAGACACCTTGCCAACCAAGCCCCAGTCTCACTGGCCTCTGCTTCCTCCACCACTGGGATATTAGTGAGGCATGCTAGGTCTCTCAACAGCCCTTCGTGGGAGGGGCTGTGGCCATCCCCTGCGTGTGGAGGAGGAAACCGGGGCACAGAGAGGTTAGACAATGGGCTCAGGTCACTCAGCAAGGCAGATGCAGCTCCAGAAGATTTAGCAGGCATGGTTTTGAAAGAGAGGTCCTTTCTCCGACCTCACGCTCCCTGGGCAGCCGTGATCATGGGCACCCTTCAGACCGCACATTGGCAGTCCCGATGGAAGGAGGAGCCAGTGTGAAGGAAGGGTTTCGGTGGAGGTGGTCTGGATCAATGAGGAAGGAAGGGCATAAGGCGATAACTCAGCTGGGACCTCCGTGGTGATCCCCAGGGCTGGTGGGCACCAGAGGAGAAAATGCTGACTCAGTCCTCTGGCCTGGACTGCGTTGGGACACTCCCTCGTGTCACAACTGTGCACCCCGGTGGTGCGCTGGCCTCACCCGGTGGCCAGTCCTGTGTCCCTCTGGGTTTGCATCAAAGCCACACTGGCTCTTTGTGCCTTTTGCCAACCCTGCACTCCAATACCACCCTGTAGCCGGCACTGCTCACCACCTCCTCCTGGACCTACCCTTTTGCCATGGAAGCTGGTCACTGAAAAAGGCACCACTGAAAGAGACAAAATTGTGGGGTGAAGATGTGGCTCGGCCCCCTCTCAGATTTGTTTGTCCAACCCAAAGGTGCTTTGTGTTTAAATCAAACTATCCTTAATGCATTTTTCTATTCTTTTCATTTTTAACAGCCAACAGTTTTAAAAAAAAAAAAACCACGAAGCACACATCTTTTGCCTGGTTTACCATTTTCTTTGATCCATTAAAATCTGAGAGCGAGCCCTTCTTCATCTCTAGAGTGTGAGGCAAAGAGGGAATAATTATCCATAAAGTGGTCGTCTGAGTGTTTGCTTTGCGATGAAAGAGATCTTTTGAGAACCTGAAAGAAAGAAGGAATATGTAAGTCTCTCCAGATCCCATCAATAAGAATATTAATCAATTAATGATTTACTCACGTTTTATATGTCTATTTGCTTTGTGATTCATAAGCATACATGGTTTCCTTGGTAACCTTGACATTAGCCCAAACTTCATCTCTCTGGGACCCAGAGGGCAGCTCTCAAGGAAAGGCACACAGCTTCTCTTGCTTTTTTCAATGTTTGCGAATGGGAAAGATGAATTGAGATATTCTAAAGGAGCCATTTTTCTTCTTTCCTTTCCTTCCCATTACCATTGAAATCTGACATTTGAAACACCTACTGTAACAACATCTAATTCCACCACCTTCCTTCCCAACAATGCCTTTAGTCTTAACCAAATAACATTGCTTTCACCAATGCGTACCATTTATTTATATGTGTGTATATGTATACATATATATGCCATCGACTTCTTACTGACAAACAAAAATGTTGATTTATTTTCTTAGTTGACTTAAAAAACTTCAGGTGGGCAACCCCTTTGGGTCCCCTCCCACTGTGGGAGCTTTTCTGTTCTCTCAATAAATCCTGCTTTCTAAAAAACAAACAAACAAAAAAACAAACTTCAGTTATCTCCTTGATCATGAACAAGATTGTAATCTTTTTTTTTTTTTTTTTTTGGAGTTGGAGTCTCACTCCGTCGCCCAGACTGGAGTGCAGTGGCCGCTCCCGGCCACCTCAGCCTTGACCTGCTGGGCTCCGACGATCCTTCCGCCTCAGCCTTCCAGGTAGCTGGAACTACAGGCGCGCACTACCACACCCGGCTGATTTTTTGATTTATTGTAGAGATGAGGTCTCGCCAAGTTGCCCAGGCGTGTCTCGAACCCGCCGGCTCAGGCAATCCACTCACCTCAGCCTCCCAAAGCGCTGGGATTACAAGCTGAGCCACCAAGCCCAGCTAAGACTGTAGTCTTAATAAGAGCTCACAAAATATGGGTTGATGAGGACAGAAAGTTCTGGATTTGCCGACTAAAAATCCCATTTATTCACAATACCCACAATGGCAGCAAGTCAAATTTCCTCAGTACAAATACTTATGAAAGAATTTGGTTAGACAGATAAGCACAGATAGCTAAGAATGGAATGACTATAGATTAGGACTCACACCCAACTCAATCACATTTTCTTTGACCTGTCACTGCTGTGGAGAATATTCTCTCAAGAGGATTTTGTAATTTTCCTTCTTGGGAGTAGGTTATAAAAGAAATAGATGGCATGGGGAGGGAAACCTACTTGCTGAGAAAAAACTACAATGTTTTCCAAAAAGTAGAAAACTAAGAAGTCAGAGCAAGTTTTCCCTCATATCAATGAACTTTTTGTTTTTGTTTTGAGTTAGGGTCTCACTCCATTGCCCAGGTTGGAGTGCAGTGGCATGATTGCAGCCTTGACTTTCTAGGCTGAGGTGATCCTTCCGCCTCACCCTCCTGAATAGGTGGGACTACCAGCACGCACCACCACATCCGACTAATTTTTTATTTTTTGTAGAGACAAGGTCTTGCTATGTTGCCCAGGCTGGTGTCAAACTCCTGGGCTCAAGCAATTCTACTGCCTCAGCCTCCTAAAGTACTGAGATTATAGACATGAGCCACTGCATCTGGCTTCTTTTTTTTTTTTTTTTTTTTAGAGAGAGAGAGACAGAGAGAGAAAGAGAAAGAAAGAGACTCCCTCTGCTGTCCAGACTGGAGTACAGCGGTGCAATGCAAGCTCATTGAAACTATGAATTCCTGGGCTCAAGCAATCCTCCCACTTTGGCCTCCGAAAGTGCTGGAACTACAGGCATGAGTCACTTACCCAGCCTCGATGAACATCTTTTAATTTTTATAGGGGTCCTATTTCTTGTGATAACTACCTTATTTTATTTGAGTCTGAGAAACACCAATCACGGTCAAGGTAAAAATTAGTGGTAAGGGTGCTGAAAGAAGGAACTATTTGCTTATTCATTCAGCCAAATGGGAGTGTCTGGGAAGGGTAAGTCACAGACCTTGGCCTCAGGAAGTCTCTGATCTAGCGGGATAGAGATATGTAGACAGCGGTAAAACGGGGTACTAGAATACAAATGGGAGCACAGAAGAGGAGGTTCATTCAGCTTGAAGGGGTTTGGAAAGGGTCTCCTTGGGCACAGAGGACAGAGATGGAGCAGGGCCTTGGTGGGTGTACAGGTCAGAGGAGGAGGCATTGATCTATGGCAAATTTCAGATTCTAAAACTATCTCTTTCCTTCCCACATCAGTGAAATTCACCAGAGTTGAACAACTCACCAGTGTTAAACGCTCTGCTCCATGACTCCCACTGGCTCTCTCCCAATAAGTCTAAAAGTCAGCGAAGATTGTGCTTCTTAAACACATATCAGTTGGCTAAGTTGTAAGTATTTGGAATATAACTTAGGGGTATATAGCTCCAACTCTCGTTCTTCATAGGCTTAATGTGATGGGAGAGAGGAGAGATAAATTTGAAATGATCCATTTTGCTGGTTGACAGGTGTCCTGTTTTTTGTAACTAACCATGAATCTGAAGTTTAGCCTGGGAATGTTACAACCCTGGAGTGGAATCGAGTTGGTCTGAGGCCCAAGCCATGAGAAAGCACCAAAATATTCTACTGTTTTTTAACCAAACACAACCTTTGCTCATCTAAATCCTGACCCAGGTTTTGAGGGAGTGATCTTTGGGGAGCCCAACTTTACTTGAGTGTTTGTGGGGGAATCTGAGACCAACCAGTCCTATCTTCCTCTCAAGTTTTGCAGTCAAACTTTGGCCAGCAGTGTCTATAAACTGTTCTCCTAACCAATAGCCTACCTGCAGTGTGATGCCTGGCAAATGAGCAGGGAATAATAGTTGGCTAGAGGTGGAGGGAACTGGAATACAGCTGTCCACATCTCTTTATAAAACCTTACCCAACCCTCTCCCCACCTCACCTGTTGGCCACTAAACAAATAAGCAAGGCCTTAGAGGCTCCTGGGCTCAGTCATGGCATTAGCTTTTAAACTTACTTTGTGATTCTGCAAAACTCACCTGCCATCTCTGTGTGATCTTTGAAAGACTTCAATGGCTGAGTTCATTTGATTCGGCTCCAAAGGACTTACTGAAAAGAGTCAAAAGCTTAAAATCATTCAGTAAATGGAGCAAATATTCCTGGTCTTGCTGCTGTTCTTCTGATTAGGTTCAATTCATGGAAAGAGGGCACCTGAAGCATTACTACAGAGCTCACAGTGACTCTACGATCCCTGGTCCTCTTCACCCAGCAAAGACTGTTTATAGCTTACAATCAGCACCTACTTGAGATCTAATTACAGAGTTTTTTTGAAAACACAATGGGAGTCTAGCTTGGAGATCTTTGCTCAGCCACCTGCCACCGGGTGTGAGTTCCAAAGTCATCTACCTGAGCTTTTCTTCTAGAACTTTTTCTTTTTTCTTAAAGACCTTGTTGCATAAACTTTGAGTTGACTTTTAAGAAAGGAAAGGCCCAGGGTAAACAAAGGAGATGGCGTAAGAATATAGTATACTCATGGAAACCCGTTTGAGAAGACATCGGTTTTTGTTTTTGTTTTTGAGTTGGAGTCTCACTCTGTCGCCCAGACTGGAGTGCAGTGGCCGCTCCTGGCCACCGCAGCCTCGACCTGCTGGGCTCCGGCGATCCCTCCGCCTCAGCCTTCCGAGTAGCTGGAACTACAGGCGTGCGCTACCACGCCCGGCTCATTTTTGATTTATTGTAGAGATGAGGGCTTGCCAAGTTGCCCAGGCGGGTCTCGAACCCGCGGGCTCAGGCAATCCACTCACCTCAGCCTCCCAAAGGCGCGGATTACAGGCTGAGCCACCGAGCCCAGCAGACATCGGTTTTAAAGTATCCTGAGGCCCTGGAGCACAGGGGTGAGGGGCAGAGAGCTTGTCCAGGATCCTCTGCCAGCAAATTCTGGTACTGCTGCTGCTAATGTGTGGCCTCGGCTCCGTTACACAACCTCGTCATTACCTGTTTCTTCATCAGCAAAGGCGGTGATGCAAAGAAACCCTAGCTCAGAGGGTTGCATCAATTTACAATGAGCTATTACCTTTGAATCCCGCCATGCTACACACCACACAAGGATGTGAGCAGCTGCCAGGATGATGAAGTTGTGTCTTGAAGGAGGGCTTCCTTTAGGCATGACGGGCACGAGAACAAGGACCCCTCAAGGATAGAGACGCCCCTAGAGGTGGGGAGACTCTCTTGATCTTCACCTCAGTTTTATGGACTAAAATTTACCCCCTTCCTCCCCTGTTTTTGCAGACAAGGAAACCAGGGCTCAGCAGGTCACAGGGATTTGCACACAGCCAGTATGTGGCAGAAATAGGAATTTCGCCCAAGTCTCAGTGACTTCAAAGTATACACAATTAGGTCGGGCATGGTGGCTCATGCCTATAGTCCCAGCACTTTGGTAGGCCAAAGTGAGAGGATTGCCTGAGACCAGTTCGAGACCAGCCTGGGCAACTTGATGAGACCTCATCTCTACAATAAATCAAAAAATTAGCCAGGCATGGTGGTGCGTGACTATAGTTCCAGCCTCTTAGAAGGCTGAGGTGGAAGGATTGCCTGAGCCCAGCAGGTCGAGGCTGCGATGTCCATGAGTGTGCCACTGCACTCCAGCCTTGGCGACAGAGTGAGATTCAACTCAAAACAAACAAACAAAAAGTACACACAATTATTTTTTCACTTCCGGCTCAGTCAATACTCTACTATATAAGGACAATAAATACAAATACTATAAGTGTGATTGCTTCATCAAATGTCTACCCTCTCCAAGGATACATTTACCAAGGACAATGACACTAGTGACACCTCCAGAAGCAGTTGCCCTTCGGGAGTCTAAGACATTTCCTACTTCCAGGTTTCCGACTTACAAAAAGGCATCACAGTCAGCCAGTGTGGCTCCAGCCACTCATGTCACCAGGCACAGCTCCTAGAGCATTCTGCACTTGGGGGTTCTCTGTGTCATAGGATTTTGACTCTCTGTCTAGCCCTGCCTGTCTTCATTCATTCCGGTGACTTGGTGTTCCCCTGCCAGGCTAGGCTGATCATACTGTCAGCATTCCTCCAGCGTAGGGGGAATCAGAGCCTGTTGCTTCTCTGAACGCTGGTTCTTTCTCGGCTCTGAAGTATTTATCAGTCCAGTCCCTCATCATGTCTTAGTTTCCATGACTTATATTTTCCAGGGTCGACCCTGAACTACACACTAAGGTAGCTTCTTAAGACAAAACAATGGAAGCACATTCTTGCTCCGGTGGTTTGAAGTTAGGTCACAATCCCAGGCTATCTCTCAGTCAGGAAAATAAACACTGGCATCCCTTCCCCTCCCCCGCCCCCATGGAAGAGAATGAGGGCTTCTGACCAGAACACAATGCTTCCCTTTTTCCATTGCCTGCTCTGGGGGATAAGGAATCACTTTCAACGTGGGGTTACCCAGAGCAAAAGTAGATAATTTGCCTCTTGACCAACTGGGAAAAAGGAGAAATTGGGCACTCCTCTGGTGGAGGTGGGGTAGGCATGTGTGTTGCTGCTACAGGACTGGCTAGTCAGTCACCAACCACTGGCAGACAGTGTCCAGAAATCCTTTCCTTCCTCCTGTGCTTCTCTTTTGCCTCCTTCTTTTTTTGGGCCAATACGCTTATTCCTTTATTTCTTGCTCTGCTAATCACCATAGCCAGTATCTCCTGTTCTCAGAATGTTCCTTTCTCAGAGTAGTCTGTTCTTGTTTTACAAGTGCAGTATCTTCCCCAATCTAAGAATCCTGATGAAAGGTTTTGGTGGTGGTAGTGGTTGTTTTTGAAGTTCTCACCCAATCCCTTAATTCTCTGTTACTTCAGGGTTTCTTTTTCCTGTGTGCTTTTTCCCCCCACTTTGATCTTGAATGTCAGAGGCTTTCCTCAAAATCCAATGCTCTTTGGTTGTCCTTCACATTTTAATGATACAGGTGGGAAGGGCTGCATTGGTGGGTTTCAGTTTGGAGTGACCAGGTGAGTGGCAGCTCCTTACATGTCAGAATAGGGGAGGTTCATCCTTAGAGAAGAATTTTTGGTTTTGGTATTGGGCAGATGCCTAAACGCCTGAGGTTCTCAGTAAGTGAATGGCTTACTAGCCTAGAAACTGACTTTTGAATGTATCTCACAGAAAAGCGTATAGCTATGTGAGCTTCAGTACGTCACTAAATCTTTCTCTTTTTAAAAAATATTATTATTAGCCAGGCTCGGTGGCTCAGCCTGTAATCCCGTGCCTTTGGGAGGCTGAGGTGAGTGGATTGCCTGAGCCCGCGGGTTCAAGACCCGCCTGGGCAGCGAGACCTCATCTCTACAATAAATCCAAAAAAAAAAAAAAATCAGCCAGGAGTGGTAGCGCATGCCTGTAATTCCAGCTACTCTTGGAAGGCTGAGGCAGAAGGATAGCCAGAGCCCAGCAGGTCGAGGCTGCGGTGGCCGGGAGCGGTCACTGCACTCCAGTCTGGGCGACAGAGTGAGACTCCAACTCAAAAAAAAAAAAATTATTTATTATTATTATTATTGAGTTGGAGTCTCACTCTGTCACCCAGGCTGGAGTGCAGTGGCACACTCACAGTCACACCAGTGTCAACCTGCTGGGCTCCTGTGATCCTTCCGCCTCAGCCTTCCAAGTAGCCAGAACTACAGGCACATGCTACCACACCAGGCTAATTTTTTATTTATTGTAGATTTGATTTATTGTATAGGTCTCGTGAAGTTGCCTGGGTTCAACTTCACGAGACTCAGGCAATCTATTCACCTTGGCCTCCCAAAGTGCCGGGATTACAGACTGAGCCACTGAACCCAGAGCCCAGCCCTCTTCACTAAATCTTCCTAAATCTCTGTTTTCTCATCTGTAAACAAGAGATCATTCCTGCAACTGCTGATGGCTGATGCTGCTCCCTCTGATCTTTGTAATAGCAGTGTTAAGGTCCAGGGGCAGCCACAGGGCTCCACAGCTGTGATGTCCACTAGTCATCTGACCACCACCAAAGTTAAGAAGGATCCATCAGACCCCAAGGGACCCTGGGCACCCTAGGTCCAGTGTAGGCTTTTACACAATGTGAGTCCTTCCTTCCTCGGCCTCATTCTTTGTCTGCTGCGAAAATCCCGCCCACACACCTCCCCGTACATACTCAAGGGCAGACCAAGTGTTTGCTGTTCCCCCTAATTGCAATTTATCTCATTTGCATGTGGCTTTTTCATTCTAATTTCCTGAACAGAGGCAGGCTGCGTTGCCAGGGCAACTGAGAGACTGGCTGGCTTCCTCCCTCCTTGCTGTCAGGGGAGACAGAGGCATTTCTTGGCCCCCCTTAGGAGGCAAACAGTCTGCCATTTCCTCCTGCTTATTTTTTCTTTCTGCCTGAGGCCTTGGTGACCTTTGTGTCCCCCAGGCACACTCAATTTCTCTTGGCTGACTTCTTGGGGTTGTACATCCCTCCTCTGACACAGCGAACACCGTTCTTATCAATACTGCCCCCTCAGTTGCGCCACCTCAGGGTGCTTGTGATGCTAAAAGAGGTGATAAACACGTGTCTCTCTTAATCCTCAGTCTTTTTTTTTTTTTTGAGTTGGAGTCTCACTCTGTCACCCAGGCTGGAGTGCAGTGACATGCTCACAGCCACCACTGCCTCCACCTGCTGGGCTCAGATGATCCTTCTGCCTTTCCAAATAGCTACAACTTACAGGCATGAACCACCACACCCGGCTATTTTTTTCTTTACAGACAAGGTCTTGCCAGGCTAGTTTCAAACCCCTGGGCTCAGGGAGTCCTTTTGCCTTCACCTCCCTAAGTGCTGAGATTACAGGCGTGTGACACCACATATTCTCAGTCATGTTTACAACAGTTACCTGTTTTGTTTCTCCAATAGGTCTCTGGTCCACACACAGGACCCAATAAACACATGAAACTTGTTTCTTAAGTCACTACTGAGCTGTGTTTTTTAGATTCCATCTCCCGCGAGGGTCTCAGGCCGCTCCCCTCTTCCTCAGCTGCCAGCACCATTTGCTCTGGGACCACAGACGCTTTCTTCTGCTTCATCCCCTGCTTCCTTGCTTGAAAACGTGTATCAGTGGGGGCCTCAGGTGTATCGAATTGTACTTAATGACAATCCTGGATTCCTGACACGCTCTGCTGGATGAGCCAATGAATCCATCACGAGTGACCCTCCCACCTCGGCCCCCCGACCGTTTATTTCACAGCTTAATAGGGATGGATAACTGATGAGGAAGGGCAAGGACAAAACAAGGTCAACAAACTCACAAATAATCCTCCAGTCACTTTGAATTCTGTGCTTTCCCCTACAGTCACTAAGTAGCCCAAACGGCTTTCTTTTCCTCGTGGACCCTGTGGGGGGAAGTGTGGATGTGTGAGGGATTAACAGAATGGACAGGGAAGAAGATACTTCGTGAGGGGGTGATTTGAGGTGAGCTGCACAAACGCACCTGGCACCTATCGAAAGCAGCCTCGTGGGCTTCCCCAGAAGATCTGCATGGTCCCCTGGCTTCTGGGCAGAGAGGGGGTGGGGGCAGGGGAAGGGCGGGTGGGAAAGTCCTTATAGCAACGATTCAAGTGACAAATTGAGTACTGCCTCAAAGGATTGCTACCTTGAAAGGTCGCAATTCAAAAAACTGAACTCATTCATACTTTGTGGGGGGGGGAGGAAGGAAGGAAGGGAGAGAGGGAGCAAGGAAGAAAAAGAAAGAAAAAGCAGCCGGGCTCGGTGGCTCAGCCCGTAATCCCGCGCCTTTGGGACGCTGAGGTGAGTGGATTGCCTGAGCCTGTGGGTTCGAGACCCGCCTGGGCAGCGAGACCTCATCTCTACAATAAATCAAAAAATCAGGCCGAGCGTGGTAGCACATGCCTGTAATTCCGGCTACTGGGAAGGCTGAGGCGGAAGGATCGCTGGAGCCCAGCAGGTCGAGGCTGCGGTGGCCGGGAGCGGCCACTGCACTCCAGTCTGGGCGACAGAGTGAGACTCCAACTCAAAACAGAAAACAAAAAACCGTGGTTGTTACTGCACACAAGATAGCTTGCATTTTCGAAGCCCCTACCCTGCACCAGGCTGGGTACCACTGCTGTGTGTCTTCTTGGCAGCATAACCACAGTGCAAGGCATGCATCATCTCCACTTTACCCACCAGGAAGTAGACTCAGAGAGTTGAAGGGACTTGTCCAAACCCACATAGCTATCAAAGAAGGGACTGCCTGAACTCATGTTTCTTTCCTCCCAAAGTTTGTTTCCTGCTTCGGTAGGTTACCTGCTTGGAGCCATTTCTAAACAACGTATGCTGGCTGTGCACTGTGGCTTACGCCTGTAATCCCAGCACTTTGGGAGGTGGAGGCAAGAGGACTGCCTGAACTCAGGAGTTTGAGACCAGCCGGGGTAACTTGGAGAGACCATGTCTCTACAATAAATCAAAAATTAGCTGGGTGTGGTGGTGCAAACCTGTAGTTCCAGCTACTTGTAAGGGTGAGATGAAAGGATGGCCTAAGCACAGTCGGTGGAGGATGCAGTGGCTGTGAGGGTGTCACTGCACTCCACCCTGGGTGACAGAGTGACAGACCACTACTCAAAAAAAAAAAAAAGGAAAAAAGAAATATGCCGCATCTCCCTAAAGAGAGGGTCTGAATTTTATTGTGTGCTTCTAATAGTCTACCGCATCGAACAAAAAAAGACACCCTCACTGCAGAATAGGCCTGGAGCAGTTAGTGCCTCCGCAAACCATGTTATTTTTTATTTATTCTTGCTAAATGTTTTACTCCTGCCATAAAGTGTGATTACTGAACTTGAAGCAGCCACATGACTGCCACCAATCTGTTTTGCTGAAGTGCGTGAGTTTACCGGCTAATCTTTCTTAAGTGGTTCCCAAGGCACTTGAAGGTCAGTTCTGCTGAGGTGGGGAAGGGACAGTCACCCACTGTGGCAGCATTCCCCGTCATTTGGATCAGTAACTGCCCTGGGTTTCTGGAAATATTTTACAGAAGCAAGCATGCCTTTCTGTAGTATTTTCATTGATTTGTTATATCCCACTTAGTTAGAGGTTTGGGGGTTTGTTTGTTTTGTTTTATACAATCCCAGGAAAGGAATTCAAGGGTGAGACCTACCCAGTATAAGCAAACCCCAGTGCCACTCCCTTGCGTTGAAATGTGCACGCCGATGCGCTGCAGATAAGTGAGCCGTGCCAGCGGAGCCTGCCGTGGTGGAAAAACACCGCACAGACACGGCCATGACCTCGTCCTGTCAGCAAGCCTGGGGTGCAAAGGCAGGCTCAGAATTTTACAACTTTACATTTCAATATCGTAAGTAATTGCTTTTTCAATACCCTTAGAGACTGTTGGCTTTTTGGGGTTTTGTTTTGTTTTCCCGCTGTTTATACTTCCACTCTAAGTCAAGAGGCTTGAGCTTCTGGAATCGTCTTCTTTCTACAGGTGTGAACGTAGCAAGGCCTGGGACTCAGTTTCCTCATAGACTCTATTTTCCAAATAGAAATTTAAAGAGACAATAACAACTTTGGCATGAGGATGAGAGGCGATGTATGTGGATGCTGGCAATGCCCAGATCAAAGAGGTTTCTATTCCTCCTATTGCCATCAGGACTAAAAAGCATTCGGGACATGATAAAGGCCTGTCCTCTTCAGCGCTTAATGGGCCCAGCATTAGGCTAGGTGTTTGTGGGATAAGGAAGAAAAAGGCCACAGAATTCTTACTCTGAAGGAGACCAAACTAGTTGTGAAGATAGGACTTCGTACAGAATGTGCCAAAAGTATTCTTATATGAATACTTTTGGGATTTTCTCCTAAGCTTTAAAAAAAAATGAGACCCAGTTCATATCTGGCACATACATTCCTCAACTCTAGTAACCTCCAGACTTCTTTACCTGGTGGCCACACCCGTCCTCCCTTGTCTTCCTTTAGAGAGAGGTGGGCGTGTCATAGAAGGGGCAGTTCTCACATGCATGTTTCATCCTGGAGCTGGTAACCTTTGCCAAAGATGACTCAGGTAAACATGTTATCAAGCTGAGCTGCCAGTCGCCCTGCTATGACCCAGCCAGTACAGTCATGCCAGGGTTCCAACTTTACTCACCTGTGCAGCTCCCAGAAAATTCCCCAGCTTGTCTCCACTAGAATCAGGATAGAGGAGAAGGAGAACAACACCTGGTTTAGCCCCTCCTGGGACAAGAAAGAGGAAACTTGTGAAAAGAAGACGGGGGAGAGGAGGGGAATCAGTCAGCATGAAGTATTCATAGTGCCAGGTTCCTGACTGAGGCTGGAGGATGGCCAGAAACAAAGAAAGATGTGTCCATGCCTACAAGGAGCTCAGTCTACAGGAGGCAACAAGCATTACATCAATAACAAGACTCATTATATTATTGCAAAGTATGGTCAGTTCTAGAAAGAAAAAAACTAACAACGATACAAGATTATAAAGAGGCCGGGTGCAGTGGCTCACGCATGTAATCCTGGCACTTTGGGAGGCTGAGGTAGGAGGATTGCTTGAGGCAGGAAGTTTGAGACCAGTCTGGGCAACATAGCAAGACCTCGCCTTTATGGAAAAAAAAAAAAAAGCTAGGCATGGTGGTGCATCCCTGTAATCCCAGCTACTAGAGAGGCTGAGGCAGAAGGATCACTTAAGCCCAAGAGGTCAAGGCTGCAGTGAGCTATGATTGTGCCACTGCACTCCAGCCTGGGCCACAGAGGGAGGCCCTCAACTCAAAAAAGATAAAAAGAAAAAAAAAAGATTATAAAGAGATTATAATTTAAATTGGGGAAGTGTCAAAATGAACAACTTAAAAAAGAACATTTACACCCGGGCTCGGTGGCTCAGCCTGTAATCCCGTGCTTTGGGAGGCCAAGGTGAGTAAATTGCCTGAGCCCACGGGTTCGAGACCCACCTGGGCAACTTGGCGAGACCTCATCTCTACAATAAATCAAAAAATTAGCCGGGCGTGGTAGTGCGCGCCTGTAGTTCTGGCTACTTGGAAGGCTGAGGCCGAAGGATCGCCGGAGCCCAGCAGGTCGAGGCTGCGGTGGCCGGAAGCGGCCACTGCACTCCAGTCTGGGCGAAAGAGTGAGACTCCAACTCAAAAAAAAAAAAAAGAACATTTACACAACAACCTTTAGGAGTAAGGGCTACCAGGTGAAGAGGGTGAGGACGAGCATATTGACTGAGGGAGTAGCAGATAGAATAACTCGAAGGTGGGAGTCTGGAATGCTTTAGAAAATGGAAAGAGGCCAACGTAGTTTAAGTCTTGTGAGCAAGAAGAAGGGTGGCTTGGTGCTATTATTTCATATACATAAATATATAACATAGTCTATTCCATGTAGTCAACCCTCCCGTGGGGGGCACTATGTGGGGAACTGGAAACCCATTCCACTTTTTAAACCTTGTTCCGCTGAGACGGGCTTGGAGTTGAATCCCGATCTGGCTGGTACAAGCCTGGGAAGCATATTGCTTAATTCTTAGAACTTTGGGCTCCTGCCTGTCAGGTGGAGCTAATAAAACTCGTCTCAGAGGATGAGGCTCTGAATGGCATGAGAAAATGTGTGGAATGTGCCCAGTGTGGTGTCAGGCACAAGGTGAGCTCTCATTAATGGGAGCTACTGTCCTTGTTCCAAACATCCACTCCTGCCCTGGACTTGGGACCCCTGTGGCCACAATGAAAGGGGTATTTAGCTCTGCATCTGCCTCTCCCTTGCTTTGTCTTTTAGCTTGCTCAGAACCTGGGGAGAAAGAAGGTATTATTTTGTGGGACCCTTTTGGAGACTGATACCATGAAAACACCCAGAGGGTGTGTGGCCTCTCCCTCTCTGCTCCTCGTCTAGGGGAGGGACCTAACAGAGAAGCTGGGAAGAAAGATTGAAAGGACAAGTATAAATGTTTTGAAGTGATGTTATATGCTTGTTTGGGCAGCACATATACTAAAATTGGAATGACACATGGAAGATGGCATGGCCCCCAAGGGTGACATGCAAATTGGCAAGGCATTTCACATTTTTGGAATCCAGGAGACAATGGAAAAACATCTTTAAATTGCCGAAAGAAAAAAGTCAAACAAACCCTGCCAACCTTTTTTGAAGGAGTTCTACAGAAATGAGGACTTGACAAGAATGTCTTCAAACAAAAGCTAAGAGAATTCATCACCAGTAGATCCACGCTCTAAGAAATCCCAGAACAAGTTATTCAGACTGAAAGAAAGGGACCCCTGATGGAAGCACCAAACATCCGGCAGGAACGAAGAACACGGAACAGGGAAAATATTGGGTATATATGAAAATATGTTAACCGTTTATAGCAATAATAAAGAAATACATGCCTAAGTGAATGTTATCCATGGTGCCAGGGCAGAAGAGGGATAATGGAGCCATGAACAGTTACCAAAATAGACCATATGCTGAGCCCCAGAGCAAGTCCCAACAGATTTCAAAGGGCTGAAATCACACAAGAGTGTGTTCTCTGACCACAGTGCAATTAAACAAGAAATTAATAACAGAAAGATAATTGGAGAATCCCCAAGTGTTTGGAAATTAAGCAACACACTTCTGAATAACAAACCGTAGGTCAGAGAAGAAATCACAATGGAAATTAAAAAATGCTTTGAGTGGAATGATAATGAAAATAAAACACATTGAAGCTTGTGGAAAGCAGCTAAAGAAGTGCTGAAGCGGAAACATTTCCCTTTAAATGTATATGTTAGAAAATAAGAAGGTTGAAAGTCAATGATCTAATCTTCTGTTTCATAAAACTAGAAGCGAACAAACAAAATACCCAGTAAACTAAACCTAAAAAAAGCGGAAGGAAGGATGTAATCAAGACAGGAGTAGAAGTTGATGGACTGGAGAGTAGATATGCAATACAGAAAATGAACAAAGCTAAGTTAAATATTTGAAAAGATTAATAAAATTGGCAATTCTATCAACACTAACCAAAGGAGGGGAAGCCATTAAAGCCTTATTTTTCATTTCAATATCAGAAAAAAAAAGGGGCTATCACTTCGGATCCTAATGACACTTTAAATGTAACAAGAGGATAATATGAACAACTTTATGCCAATAAAAGCAACAATCTGATGAAACGGACACATTCTTTTTTTTTTTTTTTTTTGAGTTGGAGTCTTACTCTGTCGCCCTGACTGGAGTGCAGTGGCCGCTCCCAGCCACCGCAGCCTCAACCTGCTGGGCTTCGGCGATCCTTCCGCCTCAGCCTTCTGAGTAGCCGGAATTACAGGCATGCGCTACCACTCCCGGCTGATTTTTTTATTTATTGTCGAGATGAGGTTTTGCTGCCCAGGCGGGTCTCAAACCTGCGGGCTCAGGCAATCCACTCACCTCAGCCTCCCAAAGGCGCGGGAGCCACCAAGCCTGGCTTGACACATTCTTTTAAAATGACAGTTTTGCCAAACTATGCAAGATTGCATGGAAAATTCAGAGAATCCTATACGGTTAAAAACAATTAGATCTATAATTTAAGCCTTCTCATTAAGAAAATTCCAAACTCCAAACTCCAGGTGGCTTCACTGGTAATTTTCCAAACATTTAAGAAATAATACCAGCCATAAACAAACTCTTTTTTTTTTTTTTTTTTGAGTTGGAGTCTGTCACCCAGACTGGAGTGCAGTGGCTGCTCCTGGCCACCGCAGCCTCGACCTGCTGGGCTCCAGCGATCCTTCCACCTCAGCCTTCCGAGTAGCCGGAATTAAAGGCATGCACTATCACGCCCTGCTGATTTTTTGATTTATTGTAGAGATGAGGTCTCGCCAAGTTGCCCAGGCGGGTCTCGAACCTACGGGCTCAGGCAATCCACTCACCTCAGCCTCCCAAAGCGCTGCGATTACAGGCTGAGCCACCAAGCCCGGCTCATATACAAACTCTTAAAGAGAATAGAGAAAATGGCAATTTGCTTTATGAGGCCAGCAAAATCCTAATATTACAGCTTGACAAGAACCTTACAATAAAATAAATGTACAGGTGAATATCTCTCGTGAATATAGATGAAAAATCCTAAGCAAATCATCAGTAGATTAAATCCAGGGATACATTAAAAGGATAATACATAATGCCTCATAACCAAGTAGAGTTTATTCTAGACATACAAGATTGGTTTAACATATGAAAATCAATCAATGTAATTTGCCACAATAACAAAGTAAAGGAGAAAAATCTTATAATCATGTCTTTTGATGAAAAGAAACATTTGATAAAATTCAATACTTATTCATGATGAAAACTCTCTAACAATTGAGAATACATTTTAAAGGAACATCATTAATCTCATAAAAAGTATACATTCAAAAAAAAATCTGTTAACTAAATGAAACTACTACTGAGCACTTTCTTCTTGCTGGCCATGATCATGACTCCTGTTCAACATGATACTAGCGATTGTGGCCAGTGCAATAAGGCAAGAAAAAGAAAAAGGTATAAAAATTGGAAAGGAAGAAAGTGAAATTGTTTTTGTTTTCAGATGACAAAATTGTATACATAGAAAATCCAAAAAAATCTACAAAATATTAGAATTAATACATAAATTTAATAAGGCCACTGGATAAAATGTCAACATACAAAATTAATATTATTTCTATATGCTGGCAATAAACAACTAGAAAATGAAATTTAAAACATTTTTTTTTTGAGTTAGAGTCTCACTCTGTCACCCAGACCGGAGTGCAGTGGCCACTCCCGGCCACCGCAACCTCGACCTGCTGGGCTCCGGCGATCCTTCCACCTCACCCTTCCAAGTAGCTGGAACTACAGCATGTGCTACCACACCCAGCTAATTTTGTATTTATTTATTGTAGAGATGAGGTCTTGCCTGCCCAGGTGGGTCTCAAACCCGCGGGGTCAGGCAATCCACTCACCTCAGCCTCCCAAAGGCGCGGGATTACAGACTGAGCCACCGAGCCTGGCTTTAAAACGATTTACAAAGGCATGAAAATACAAAATACCTAGGAATAAACTTTTTGAAAGATGTGCAAGACCTACACTGAAAACTATAAAACATTCCTAAGACAGATGAAAGAAGACTTAGATAAATGGGGAAATTTATCTAAGGTTAAGTTTCTCATGCCAGAAGCAAGGCTCAGTCACCCTTGACACATTTTCCACTTCTCCACCTCCTTCCCATTCTTCAAGGAAGTTGACACAGATGTTTACCTTACACCACTGCCTCTTGGTGACCACCTCCGTAAGAGGTGGCAGATACAACCCACTTGACTTGCGCCACTGACCCCCACACCCATATGAAATATGCATACATGCCACAGTGACTCCCCCCTTAGTCACAGCATGACCCTATGGAGCTTGTGCCTGCTTGCTCCAAACTCACCAAGTAGAACTCCCCACAGAAACCTACTTGAGTAATGCCCTGGACCCCAATACAAGGACTCTCTCTCTCTTTCCCTCACTTCCTCACTCCCTCATTCCTTCACTCCCTCTGTCCCTCTCTTCTTCTCTCTACCCACCTATTGGTTGAGCATCTTGCACTCTCCAGACTTTCCATAAGCCCTTGTGGTCACCTCTCTTCTCGCATAAATCTGTGAGTTATCAAAAGCTTCTGTTATTTCATGTACTTTCTTGTGCTGCCTCCTCCATGTCTCATCTGATCGGCACATCCAACCTAACTTTCTCCCAGTGAGGGTTCTCCTAAAGAGTGGCTGTCTTGGTAGAAATAAACTGGATACAGATCAGACAATAGCCACAAGGGTGTCTGCTGGTATAAGCAAGTTTCCTGTAAAAGGGGCATCTGGGCATAGGTTGGACACTTGGGCATTAGACTATCTATCAGAATAAAGAAGTATATCGTGAAAGATATTGTAAACTTCCACAACCACCTGCCCTGGAACTCCATTAGGGCAGGGCTAAAGGTTATAGCTATTCTCTAGAGGGAGACCTCTTGACCAAATTAGAGGAAAATACAACAAATGTAATCTCAATAAAACTTCCAGCAGTGTGTTTGGAACTGATTTATATGGCATTGCAAAGAACCTAGAATAACCAAGACAAATTTGAAGAAGAACAATGTTGGAAGCTTTACTCCACTAGATATCAAGACCTACCATAAAGCAACCAAAGTTAAGCAAAGGTTATTAAACAGATACTGGCAGAAAAATAGACATATAGACCAATAGGTGGAAGGAGTGTTCTTAAAACAGACCCACACATATATGGCCGCTTAATTTACGATAAAATTACCTGAGTAAGTTGATGGAGAAAAGGATAGTCTTGTCAATAAATGATGCTGAATTGGATACCCATGAGTGAAAAAAATAAATCCTGACCCCTACCTCATATTAAGCATAAATTAATTCAAGATGACCTATATTCTTAAACTTCTGGCTTCAAGCGATCCTTCTGCCTTGGCCTCCCAAAGGTATGAGCCACTGCACCCAGCCAAGATGACCTATATTCTGAATATAAGAGGTAAAACCATAACGCTTCTAGGAGAAAACATAGGAAGAAATCTTTATGATATTCAGATAGGTAAAGATTCCTTAAACAGGACACAAAAATCAGTAATCATCAGAGAACAGATTTGGTACCTTAGACTTCTTCAGAATTAAGAACTTCTGTTAATCAGGAGAAACCAATAAGTATGTGAAAATACATACACATACAAGTTTCAGACTGGGAGATATTTACATTACATATAGCCAATAAAGGATTCACATCCAGAATATATTAATATAAAGAAACTTTACAAATCAGTAAGGAAAAGACAAGAAGTTTGATTAAAAATGGATATAAGATTTACAGGGCACTTTACAAGAGAGGTTATTCAAATGACCAGAAAGTATGATAAAAGAAGCTCAACATCGTTAGTCATCCAAATTTTAAAAAAAGCAAGTTAAAACTACAAGGAGATACCACTCAAAAAGGTTTAAAAAGTACTCAAAGTCATATATAGCCAACTAGAATGAAAATGACTGACAGCACCAGTGTTGGTGAGGATATAGAGTAAATACAATTCTCACAGAGTATTGTAGATTGATACAGCCATTCTAGCCATTGAACCAGCGATTCCACTCCTGAATACATACCCAGCAGAAACTGGGGTGCGTGTCCAGAAAAGGGACATGAATGAGGAAGCTGCTCCATGATTAATAAATTATGGTTTATTCATTTAATGATACAACACAACAATAAAAAAGAATGAACTCATGATCTACCCAGTAACATAGATGAATCTCACAGACACAATATTGAACAAAAGAAGCCAGATATGGAAGAATACATACTACATACTTCCTTTTATATGAAGTTCAAGAGTAGGCAAAATAGTAACAGGAGTCAGGATACCTCTGCAGGGCTGGGCACTGACAGGGAAGGGTCATGGGGAAGTCTTCTGGATACTGGAAATGTCCTATATCTTGGTGGTGAGGACACAAATGTGCACAAATAAACATTCCTTAAACTGTACATATAACAGATTTATGCACTTCTCTGTGTGTATGTTAAACTTCACTTAGAGAAAACTAAGACCCAAGTGTAGAAATCACCTTGTAAAGTTTTGTAGCTAAAAAAAACCAAAAAAAAACCTTCTATGAACCTGCTCAAGTTTTTTTTTGTTTTGTTTTGTTTGAGTTGGAGTCTCACTCTGTCGCCCAGACTGGAATGCAGTGGCCGCTCCCGGCCACCGCAGCCTCGCCCGGCTGGGCTCCGGCGATCCTTCTGCCTCAGCCTTCCGAGTAGCCAGAATTACAGGCGCGCGCTACCACGCCCGGCTGATTTTTGATTTATTGTAGAGATGAGGTCTTGCCAAGTTGCCCAGGCGGGTCTCGAACTCGCGGGCTCAAGCGATCCACTCACCTCAGCCTCCCAAAGGCACAGGATTACAGGCTGTGCTCAAGTATTTTATTAGCAATACTGCTTATACATTTGCAGGAGAATAGCTCTGTTCTGGCCCCTGTGTATATGCAACCGAGGTCACACAGGCAAGGCTTGAAATACAGCTGGTCTGAGTTTTGACTGGATGCCTTGTGGTCCTCCTGGACCATGACAACATGAGGGACTAGTGAGGAGCTGCTCCAGGATGTTTTCTCACTTGTATCCCTATCTACCAAGGAGACTGTCATGAGACCCTTGATATCCGATTTCTCCCAGGTTCAGAGAATGTCTGAGGCTTTCTGCCTTCGTCCCCCTCTGCCCCTGGGGTATAGCCACAGGCTATAAACACTCTTAGCTGCAGTCTAGAATGAGCTTCTAAGCAGTAGGATGCCCTGGCACTTGTGTAGTTGCCCTGCACAAGGGCTATAGGGAGCTGGCACGTGTACCTGCTTTTCCTTTCCCTGTCTACGTAAGTAAACTAAGTCCAAGAAGGGCTGTTTGCTTCCTTGCTGCTGCTGCTGCTGCTGTCGGGTCTTGGCCTCACCTTGCCTTGTGCTTGGCAACTCTGACCTATAGGAAGCAGATTATTCACGTCCCAGAAGAAAGGAGAGGCCAAGCAGGGGAACTGGCACTGACTGTGTGCTGTGTGCTGGACACTGCATTAAGCATATATATGTCATGAAATTCACTTGTTACAGATTTGTTTTGAGTTACTTTGGACCACGATCACTTTCCCATTTCTGGAATACTTTGTTGGCATCATTATTATCACTGCTGAGTTTGAGTTTGCCCTCCAGCAGAGACTAGATGGGCAGAACATCAGACCAAGCCCCAAGGAATTAGCCCTTCTGACTCTAGACATCAGCCAGAGCAGTTCTGAGAAGGAGATGGTGATCAGTATCCCTTAGAGGCCACTTCTCCACCGATGGGGGGGAAGCCCAGAGACAAGCTGAGCATGCAGGTAGGTGTCTGGAATTTTTATTACCAAAACTGACAGGGCTGTATTTTTCACCATATGCTGAAGAGGAGGAGGATGGGAGAAAGAGACTAAGCCCCTTACTAGGTGTCCTGTATCATGCATCACTGTCCCCATATCCGTTTCAGAGAGGTTCAGCAACTTGCCCACGCTGCACAGCTTAATCAGCAGCCGAACCAGAATTCAAATCCAGGCCATCCTGGCCCCACAATCTGAGCTCTTCTCACCATTGTGCTTTGGCCAGAAATATGCGTTGCTGTTGTTAGAGCCAGTTGCCAAGGAAACTGTTCTTGCCCTGCCTCAAATTGCCCACAGTCAGCTCTGGCTCAGGAAGCAGCCCACAGACCCACGGAGTCAGGCACCAGCACCTTCAGACCTCTGAGAGCTCCAGTCAACAAGCTGACCTGGCCTCTGCCCACTGTTTCTGGCTCTGAGGACCCGTGAGCCCAGAGAAGACAACAATAAGTGCCTTCCTCTATGCCCCATCTGTCACCAGCCACAGTAAGCACCAGGCACACCATCCCATGCAGCCACCCCTCCTGTCTTCCTCCTTCCCCAGAGAAGGATTGCTTCTTTTTTTTCTTTCCTCAGTGTCCCTGTATTCTAATGGCACCTCCCTCCCCCAACGGTTGACAAGCAAAATTGTGGATGATGATATAATATGACTAATAACGGGGAAGCAGTGTGAATACCCCGAGGGCAGAGATAAAATAAAACGGTGATGACAGTTGTTGCTGCTGCAAGACCGTGTTTACGGTATTTCTTTCCACTGAGGCCTGTGGTTGGCCGCCCATGGTGGGGGGGTGAGGGGGGGTGGGGGGGCGAGGATTTTGCTCTGGCGATAGGCTGTGTCCTGCTGTTTCACAAACGACAGTCTGCTCCCGGACAGGGGTTTGCTCAATCATCAAATTACAGCAGGCTCGTGTGAGCTGCAGCTGGTAGCAAGTCAGCGTTTGTGCTACGGCTGCTTCCTTGGAGACACTGGAGCACAATTAACTTTGGCAGGAGGGCAGATAAATCAAGTTGTGGAAGCTGCTACATTATCCGTCTGCCCAGAAAAAGCAATCGCAAAAATTGGCCGAAGGCAGCTTCCTGTAAGACACACACTTTACAGTGTTAACTTTAGGTGATTTTTTTTTCAATTAGCTACTTTTTTATTGTGATAAAAAATACATCACATACAATGTACTATTTTGATAATTTCCAAGTGTCCATTTCAGTGGCATTAAGCACATTCACATTCACATTGCTATACAACCATCACCACCATCCGTCTCCAGAACTTTTTTCATCTTCCCTAACTGAGATTCTTTCCCCATTAAATACTGACTTCCATTCCCCCTTCCTCCTAGCCCTTGGCAGCCACCATTCTACTTTGTAGGAATTTGACTTCTCTAGGTACCTCATGTGAGTGAAATCATCTGGTATCTGCCTTTTTGTGACTGGCTTTTGTCACTTAGCATAATATCATCAAGGTTCACCCATGCCGCAGCATGTCAGAATGTCTTTCCTTCTCAAGGTTGAATAATATTCCATTGTCCCTATATACCACATTTTGATTAGCTATTCACTTAGATTGCTTAGACACTTAGACACTTAGATTGCTTCCACCTTTTGGCTACTTTTTCAGGTGATTTCTATTATAGCAATCTCTTTATCATTTATAATTATTTAAAATGTATGACTCACTTTACAAAGGATGTGAGATGATTTCCCTTTAAAAATATGCCTAAAGCTGGGCTCGGTGGCTCAGCCTGTAATCCCACCCTTTGGGAGGCTGAAGTGAGTGCATTGCCTGAGCCCACGGGTTTGAGACCCGCCTGGGCAACTTGGCGAGACCTCATCTCTACAATAAATAAAAAATTAGCCGGGCCTGGTAGCGCGCGCCTATAGTTCTGGCTGCTTGGAAGGCTGAGGCGGAAAGATCACCGGAGCCCAGCATGTCGAGGCTGCGGTGGCCGGGAGCGTGCCACAGCACTCCAGTCTGGGCGACAGAGTGAGACTCCAACTCAAAAAATAAAAAATTTAAATTTAAAAAATATATATGCCTTAGACCAGATGCAGTGGCTCATGCCTATAATCTCAGCACTTTAGGAGGCCGAGGTGAGAGGATTGATTGCCTGAGCCCATGGGTTCAAGACCAGCCTGGGCAACTTGGCAAGACCTCATATCTACAATAAATCAAAAAGTTAGCCAGGGATGGTGGTGCATGCCTGTAGTTCCAGCTACTTGGAAGGTTGAGGTGGAAGGATCGCCTGAGCCCAGCAGGTCAAGGTTGCGGTGGCTGTGAGTGTGCCACTGCCCTCCAGCCTGGGTGACAGAGTGAGACTCCAACTCAAAAAAAAAAAAAGCCTTAAAGTAGTATAAGATAGAGTAAGAAAATGGAGATCGAAACAAGGTGAGAGGTAAAGTTAAATTTAAATGTCAGATAGAGTATTCATTTGTATTACTTCCCAGCAGCCAAAGTATAAAGGAATACTTTGATTCTTTGGATTCTAAAAGCATATGGTACTTTTATTAAAGTTTGTAAGTTACATTATTACCAACTTCATTGATTCTTGCTTCTAGAATTTATTTCTCTTGTGAAATTGAAATGAGTTTTTTCTTAAACAGCTTCATGCATAGAGAGAAAACCAGGAAAATAAAAGTGATGAAAACAAAATTTAGTTCAGTAAGTTTGCAGTAGATAATTAAGGAAATGGGTTTCTCCAGGTGGCTCACTCCTGTAATCCTAGCATTGAGGCAAGAGGACTTCTTGAGCCTAAGAGTTTGAGACCAAGGCCGGGCTCAGTGACTCAGCCTGTAATCCCAGCACTTTGGGAAGCCCAGGCAAGTGGATTGCCTGAGCCCGGGGGTGTGAGACCAGCCCGGGCAACTTGACGAGATCTCATCTCTACAATAAATAAAAAATTAGCTGGGTGTGGTGGCATGCACCTGTAGTTCTGGCTACTTGGAAGGCTGAGGCGGAAGGATCGCCAGAGCCCAGCAGGTTGATGCTGGGGTGGCCTTGAGAGTGTCCCTGCACACCAGCCCGGGCAACAGAGTAAGACTCCAACTCAAAAAAAAAAAAGAGTTCAAGACCAGCCTGGGCAACATAGCAAAACCTTGTCTCTACAAAATATCAAAAAATTAGCCAGGCATGGTGGCATATCCCTGTAGTCCCAGCTACTCAGGCTGAGACTGAAGGATCACCTGAGCCCAGGAGGTTGAGGCTACGGTGAGCCATGATTGAACCACTGCCCTATATCCTGGGCAATAGAGTAAGACCCCAACTCAAAAGAAAAAAGAAAAAAAGGAAGAAAGAAACTGGTGTCTACTGGGGCCTGAAAGACTCCATGCCATCTTTCACATTATCCTGCTGGTTAAGGCCTGTAAAGGTGGCCACTGTCTTGTATTCCTCACTGTATCTCTGGGCCTGGCTCTGCAATCGGGTTATATTAGACATATATATATGTCTAATTATATATATATAATATATATATATAATTTTATATATATATTTTTGGAGTTGGAGTCTCACTCTGTTGCTCAGACTGGAGTGTAGTGGCCACTCCCGGCCACCAGCCTCGACCTGCTGGGCTCCGGCGATCCTGCCGCCTCAGCCTTCCGAGTAGCTGGAATTACAGGTATGTGCTACCATGCCCGGCTGATTTTTTTATTTATTGTAGAGATGAGGTCTCGCCAAGTTGTCCAGGTGGGTCTCGAACCCGCAGGCTCAGGCAATCCACTCACCTCAGCCTCCCAAAGGCGCGGGATTATAGGCTGAGCCACCGAGCCTGGCTTATATAATTTTTTAAAAAGGAGAATGAAGTGACATTTACTGAGCACCCACAAAACCAAGTCCCCAAGAAAGGAAGAGAAGAACTAGAACAAATATTTTCTGAGCTCCTTTTCTGGACTAGGCACTGTGCCAGTGTTTTATAGTCACTATCTTGCTTCATTCTCACAAAAACCCTGAAAGGTAGTAATTATTAGGCCTATTTTTCAGATGAAAAAATGGATACAGATGAAGACAGCTCCTTGGGAGGATCCTAAAAGAGCTGGCAAAAAATGCTAGACATCGGGTTTGGTCCTATCAGGAGGAAGTGAGAAAAGGACTCTTTTTCTAGGGATTTTCCAGATTCACTCCCTCTGGAATGCTGGGAGTGGCCTCACCAGCCAAGCCTGTCCTAGGCCTTGTGTTCATGCCTGTCGGCTTGGTTATTATTGTGCTGTTTTTTTAATTTCAGGCATATTTGTATACAGGGATTAACACATTATAAATGTTTAATAGAGATTCATCAAGTTGAAACGAATGTTGATTGTAAGGAGGAAAGATTGGTTCCACAATGTCAAAGTCTATCAAGAGCTTAGACCAAAGGCAGCCTCTTCTTTATGTCTGCAGCAGAAAGAGTCAGAGGCCCTGAGGGTAAGAAATAGCTTGGCTGTGCCCTACTCTGGGTAGCCTCTTACTCTCTGAGGCTCACATTTGTTCTCTGCAAAATGATCTTGACCTTGCAGTGTTGCTTCGGGATGGTGACAGCCAGGTTGCTGGTATTTCTCTAGAGAAGGTCATTCTTGTCCATTTGGAAGTGTCTTTTCCCTTTTAATCTCTATTAGAAGATTCTGCCAAACACTGGGTGGCTTCCTTCTCTGAGCTCTGCGTCCCTGTGTCCTCTCACACCCCATCCCACCCCTACTGTGTCCCCCAATAAACACCCTAGGTACCCATTCCCTGGGGTGTCAACCCACCAAGCTGGGCCCCACCTCCGGCAGGAAAAATCACCCGAAGCTCTCTGTGTCCTGATGAGCTGGCATCAGCCTCGCTGTCGTATGATAAACAAAAAAGTTGGCAGGAAAACCACAGACCGACCTAATAAGCTTTCTCATGTTACCCTAGGTTAGTGATCGCTGCCAAATTTTTGCGGCCCAGAAAGAAAAAAAGCCCCCTCTTTCCCCATGGAACCGAAGAAGCCTGGAATGTGGAAAATGCCCAGTCCTCCTAAATCCCAATTGGATTAATTATGCTGGAATCAATTTCTTCTTGTTCACCAAAAACACCAGCTCTCTCAACAGCAAGGCACCATCAGCACAGGCTAGAGCTGATTCTCCTCAACCCCAGTGCCATCAGCATGCGGTCTTGGGACGCCAAAGGCTTTCTCTGCTGGGATCTGGGTTTGAGGGCCGATGTGCTCATGTTTCCAGGGCCATGCTTTTGGAAGGGTTTTATTAGTTCCTAACAGTGAAGGCTCAGGAGAAGCTATTTCAGCTAGGGTCCTCTCTAATCTAGGGAGATAATGTAGAACTAGTTTCCTATGTGCAGATCCAAACTCTTTATACTGGGGCAGGAAGGCTCTGCTCTCCAGAGCAAGAATTAAGCACCTTCTGTGTGCAAAGCAGTGTACTTGTCAGAGAGGAAAGATGTCCAAGAGAGTGCTTTCTTGGGAATCTGAAGATTTCTTCCAAGATTTGTCTGACTTTGCCTTCTAGAAATGCAGAATAGGCTTTTGTCTCTAGGAATGACCCAGGGTCACTGGCTACTCAACAGATGAACTTGAACTACTCACTCTTAAAGGTGCAGAAACCAGGACAAAGTGTCCGGGGCGTGGGACTTGGTACTGAGAGCGAGGGTTTCATGCGATAATGAGATGTCAGGTTCAAAGTTGTTGGCTGCTGCTACCATCATAGTTGGCTCTGGTAACTGCTTCAATTTCCCATTAGGATGTTGGAACTCGGCCACTATCCCACGGAGGACTTTAGCAGGGTCATTAGATGGCCATTTCTGCTCTGTGACATTTCAATAGCTTCTGGGTCCTACTTTCCAAGTGACCCCTTCTTCCTCAGCTCAGTTCCATGACCTCATGCCCTCTGCCAACCCCCATTCTCAGTTCCATGAGGGCATCCACCTTCCCCCCACTTCCTAATTCCTCTTCCCCACCTCCCGCCCTTGCCTATCCTTCTTTTTTTTTTTTGAGTTGGAGTCTTACTCTGTCGCCCAGACTGGAGTGCAGTGGCTGCTCCTGGCCACCGCAGCCTCAACCTGCTGGGCTCTGGCGATCCTTCCACCTCAGCCTTCCAAGTAGCTGGAACTATAGGCGCGCGCTACCACACCCGGCTGATTTTTGATTTATTGTAGAGATGAGGTCTCGCCAAGTTGCCCAGGCGGGTCTCAAACCCACGGGCTCAGGCAATCCACTCACCTCAGCCTCCCAAGGCATGGGATTACAGGCTGAGCCACCAAGCCCAGCTCTATCCTTCTTCTTAATAGTCTTCCCCTAATCTGGGACCCCAGGACAAACTCTAGACCCATGGGGGGTTGTGAGGAACAAGGGAGGGAGGCTCCATGCTATCCTGCAGCTTGTACTTGCGCACTGAATGCTCAGGTTATCCCAGGCTCACAGTAAGATGGTCGTGAGCTGTCCAGAAGCAGAGACCATGTGCTTTGTCTCCGAATTTCCTGCAAAGGGAGAAAAAAAAGAACAGAGAGGAAGATGGAAGTTGGCAGGCTAAGGGCATTATGGAGTTCGACCTCCCTCCAAGACAACAACCCTGGCCTGGCCCCTCCACTCCGCCACCCAAGATTGTGTCTGCCCAGACTGTGGACCAGCAGAAAGGGGAGAAGTTCTTGGAAATCTTTGCCTGGCAGAGGAGGCAACAGAAGCGGAGAATGGTGTTGGTGAGGGTGGTGGTGGTGGTGGTGGATAATTTAAATAATCAAGTTGGTTTTTTGTGACCATTCCCCCGGATCTCACCCCTTCGTCCAGCAGTGCCAGGGCCCAGAATAGCCCTTTGAGGGAGAGCCTTGTGCCCTGAAAAACGAGAGCCCCCAAGGTGGGGTTACAGTGGATCCTCAGCATCATGGTCAAGCCCAGGGCACAGGGAACCAGCCGGGCCACAGGCACCTCAGATCCCTGAGCGAATGTGTAGCTGGAGGGATCATGGGGAGTGGTGTAGGGGACAGGAAGTAGACACTGGCTTTCCAGAATGTCTCAGGAAACTAAGAGGGGTAATGGCCAGAGCCCCACAGGAAAGCCCCAACTCTTTCCCACCTTGAGGCAAGGAGGAGTCTTCACTTTGACCACATTGGCACAGCCTCAGCTCCAAGGAACAGCCTCCAACTTGACCCAACAGAGCAAACAGGCAGCGGCAAGGGCCTCCCAGTGTCAGCCCGTTCCTGTCGCGGGACACATGCGGGAGGCCCCTGCACTGCCGGGGAGGCAGGCAGCGGGTCTGCGCCAGGACCTGGCATAGAGGCGAACCTGGCATCCTTCCAGGGAAGTGGGGGTTGGGTTTCTGTCCCTCATAACCATCTTCTCTGGGTGAATTACCTGTGTGCAATTAATTATGCAATTATTCAGGTTGGGTTGAGAAGAGTAACGATCGCATTGTCAAGATGGGCCAAGGGATAAGAGTGTTTCCACTCTGCAGAGTGGAAAACATCCCTTTCTCATTTCTAAATCCCATATGGCTGGCCGCAGTTAAAGCAATATCTAGTACTTTGGGGTTAGCCCAGCTCAGGCATGTAGTTGTCATTTTCTTTCTTTTTTTTTTTTTTTAAGACAGGGACTTGCTCTGACACTAAGACTGGAGTGCAGTGGCACAATCATGGCTCACTGCAGCCTCAAATTCCTAGGCTCAAGTGATCCTCCCACCTCACCCTCCTGAGTAGCTGGAACTACAGGCATGTGTTACCACGTCTGCCTGGTTTTTTTTTTATTTTTATTTTTTGAGTTGGAGTCTCACTTTGTCACCCAGACTGGAGTGCAGTGGCCGCTCCCGGCCACCCAGCCTCGACCTGCTGGGCTCCGGCGATCCTTCCACCTCAGTCTTCCAAGTAGCTGGAACTACAGGTGCGCGCTACCACACCTGGCTAGTTTTTTGATTTATTGTAGAGATGAGGTCTCACCAAGTTGCCCAGACGGGTCTCGAACCCACAGGCTCAGGCAATCCACTCACCTCAGCCTCCCAAGCCACGGGATTACAGGCTGAGCTACTGAGCCTGGCCTGCCTGGTTTTTTATTTTTTTGTATATAGAGTCTCGCTATGTTGTCTGGGCTGGTCTTGAACTCTTGGCTTCAAGCAGTCCTCTTGCCTCAACCTATCAAAGTCCTAGGATTATAGATAAGAGCTCTCATGTCTGGCCATATTTATCATTTTCAAAATCTAAATTGTAGGTATGAATGTTTCTGTCACACAGGTGCTTTTAATCATTATTGCCACTTCATTAACACAATTGGGCAATATGGAATTTGAAGGGGCTGCATTTGTGGGAATACAGTCGTCCTCGATTCAAGTCTGAGATCAGGGACCGGGGAGGAAGCTGACATGGCTCCTGGTCTTTGCAAATTCTGACCTGCTGAGCTCAGCCTTTACTTGCAAGAGAACAATCAGTTATGTGCACAAAGATCCTGGGAATGGGAAACCAGTGCTTCAGCCCTGGAGTAGGGAAGATTCTTGGGCCCTTTAAATGGAATTCTTTTCCAAAGAGGCTTCAAGTTATGGTACGGGAGAGAAAGGAGGGTGAGGAGGGGTGGTTTAGGTAAATCTCAGGAATAACTTCCAAGAACAAGGGCCACGAGATTTGGGCAATCAGGAAGCCTTCCTAGAAACTCTTTATCCTTCTTCAGCTCCCAATGATGGCAGCTCATATCGGCTGTCACAATGACATTATGGGCTACTAAGAGGTTTAACAGTCCTTGGAAATGTCTGTGAGCGTTATGTCCATTCCTGTCTATCTGCAGTGTTTTTATATTTTCCACCCAATAGACATTTCTTGAGCGCTATTCTGTGCTAGACGCTATCGTGGGGGAAAACCAGAGGTGACAACGAGTTCCTGCCCTCAGTAGCACCCTGTCTGGCAGGGACAGACATATAAATGGACATCTGTAATATGGTTCAGTGAGCAAGTTCACAGAATGGTTCCGAGTGGATGACAGAGGAGAACAGATCACACCTGGAAAGTCACACGTGGGTGTCAACACAATTGGCATTTCTTTTTTAGAGTTAAAAAAAAATTGTAGCTGGGCATGGTGGCTCACTCTTTTTTTTTTTTTTGAGTTGCACTCTCACTCTGTCGCCCAGACTGGAGTGCAGTGGCCGCTCCGGGTCACCGCAGACTCGACCTGCTGGGTTCTGGCGATCCTTCCACCTCAGCCTTCCAAGTAGCTGGAACTATAGGCGCATGCTACCATGCCCAGCTCATTTTTGATTTTATTGTAGAGATGAGGTCTCGCCAAGTTGTCCAGGCGGGTCTCGAACCCACGGGCTCAGGCAATCCACTCACCTCAGCCTCCCAAAGGCACGGGATTACCGGCTGAGCCACCGAGCCTGGCTTGTGGCTCACTCTTATAATCTCAGCACTTTGGGAGGTCAAGATGAGAGGATTGCCTTAGCCCATGGGTTCGAGCCCAGCCTGGGCAACTTGGTGGGACCTCATATCTACAATAAATCAAAAAATTAGCCGGGCATGATGGCACGTGCCTGTAGTTCCAGTTACTTGGAAGGCTGAGGCGTAAGGATTGTCTGAGCCTAGCGGGTTGAGGCTGCAGTGGCTGGGAGTGTGCCACTGCCCTCCAGCCTGGGCGAGAGAGTGAGACTCCAATTCAAAAAAAAAAATTGTAGTTAAATATACGTAGCATAGCGGGGCACAGTGACTTACACCTGTAATCCCAGCACCTTGGGAGGCTGAGGTAGGAGGATTGCCTGAGTCCAGGGGTTCAAGACCCGCCTGGCAACTTGGTGAGACCTTGTCTCTACAGTAAATCAAAAAATTAGCCGGTTGTGGTGGCACGCACCTGCAGTTCCAGTTACCTGGAAGGCTGAGGTGGATGATCACCTCAGCCCAGCAGGTCAAGGCTGTGGTGGCCATGATATATATATATTAGACTGTATATGTATCATAACATTTTTTTTTTTGAGTTGGAGTCTCACTCTGTCGCCCAGACTGGAGTGCAGTGGCCGCTCCCGGCCACCGCAGCCTCGACCTGCTGGGCTCCGGCGATCCTTCCACCTCAGCCTTCCAAGTAGCTGGAACTACAGGTGCGCGCTACCACGCCTGACTGATTTTTTGATTTTATTATAGAGGGGAGGTCTCGCCAAGTTGCCAGAGCGGGTCACGAACTCGCGGGCTCAGGCAATCCACTCACCCCGGCCTCCCAAATCATGGGATTACAGGCTGAGCCACTGAGCCCGGCATATCATAACATTTCAATCATTTGTGAATATACAATTCAGTGGCATTAAATATACTCACAGTGTTGTATAACCATCACCACTATCTATACGCACAACTTTTTTTTTTTGAGGCATAGCTTTACTCTGTTGACTAGGCTAGAGTACGGTGGCATGATCCCGACTCACAACAACCCCTTACTCCTAGGCTCAAGCAGGCCTCCTGCATCAGTCTTCCAAGTAGCTGGGACTAGAGGTGTGCACCACCACACCCGGCTAATTTTTAAAATTTTTTTGTAGAGATGAGATTTCACTATGTTGGTTAGGCTGGTCTCAAACTCCTGAGTTCAAATGATCTTCCTACCTCCACCTCCTAAAGTGCTGGGATTACAGGTGCGAGCCACCATGCTCAGCGATACCCCAAACTTTTTCATCATCCCCAACAGGAACTCTGTACCTATGAAACACTAACTCCTTATAATTCTCCCCTCTCCCCCAACCCCTAGTCATCTCTCTTATGTTTTCCATCTCTATGAATTTGTTTATTTTAGGCACCTCTTATAAAGTGGAATTATACAATATTTGTCCTTCTGTGTCCGTCTTATTTCATAAAACATAATGTTTTTAAGGTCCATCCAAGTTGTAGCATATATCAAAATTTCCTTCCTTTTTAAGACAATAATATTCCCACCTATGGATATACCATGTTTTGCTGATCTGTTCATCCATTACTGGACACTTAAGTTGTCTTCAACTCCCGGCAAGTGTGAATAATGCTGCTGTTCGAGTCCCTGCTTTCAGTGGGGCATATATGCTAGGGCAATTGGTATTTTATGCTGGCTCCGATAGGGTTAGGAAAAGTTCACCAGGCAGAGAAGGGGACAGGAGTACTCCAGGCAGAAGAATCTATGTGTACAAAGGCTCAGAGGCCTTCATATGAGGTCAAGGAAGAAATCAGAGCAGTTTTGTGCATCTGAACCCTGCATAGAGTGGGTGGGGGGAGGGGTGGAAAGTCAGGTTGGGGCCCAGTAGGAAGAGCCTTGTATCCTAAAAGGGAAAACTGTTTCTCTACCCCTGGCACTTCTGACACCAGTTGGGTTTTCTATACTGAGCAATTCTTTAATTTACCCAGCTGGGTGTCCTATGATTCAATTCACTTCTGATACTAACTACTCGGTTAGCACAGCCCCCACACATTGAGGGCTCAGTCCCCTAAAACTGTTCCCGCTTCAGATGCCAGTTCCAAATGTTGGGTGCTCAGGTCACCCACATTTCCATCTGACTTGGTTTTGCACCAGGGTTCCCACATGCCCCTCTGCAGGTTTGGTAATTTGCAAACATGGCTCCCAGAACTCAGGGAGCACTTGACTTATTTGTATCACTCTGCTATAAAGGATGTAAGCAAGGATATGGATGACCACCCAGATGAAGAGGCACATAGGGTGAAGTCTGGAAGGGCCCCAAGTGCAGGGGCTTCTCTCTCCATGGAGTTGGGGTATTCCACCCTCTTAGTATGTGGGTGCACTCACCAGCCAGGAAGCTCTCTCAACCTCAGAGTTTAGAAATTTTTTTTTTTTTTTTTTGAGTTGGAGTCTCAGTCCGTCCGCTCCCGGCCATCGCAGCCTTGACCTGCTGGGCTCGGGCAATCCTTCCACCCAGCCTTCCAAGTAGCCGGAGAGTTTAGAAAATTTTATGAAAGCTTCCTCAAGTAGGCTTGATTGATTATTAACTCAATCTCCAGCCCTCTTCCCTCCCTGGAGGATAGGTGCTGGGGTTGGGCTGGAAGCTCCAGGCTTCTATTCTGGTTTCCTCTTTCTGATGCCCCGCCCCACCCAGGAACCCAGCAAGAGTTATCTCATTAGAACAAAGACATTCTTATTACCCAGGAAATTCCAAGGGACTTAGGAGTTCTGTGTCGGGAACCAGGGAAGAGATCAAATATAGTCTACTTTTCTTCTTATGTCATGTAGTCACACCAAGAGGTTGGTTCAGGAGCCCCTGAAGGATCTGTGGCCGGGAGGAGTGCCATCTGATCTGAATTTTGGAAAAATAATCTGTCAGCCTTGGGAAGAGAGGGAAGGAGGATGGAAGAAATTGATTCACCACTGGGAGTGAAATGAGTGGATGAATGAATGAATGAATAAACAAGAGGAGATGGAAGGAATGGGACCAGATTATATCAGGTAGTATCAGGGACCAGGGACTAATGGGAACAGTTAGTATCAAGTCTCACAAATGAGGTCAAGGAGATAGGATCAAGGTGCTTTCCTCTAAAGGAACAAATTCCCAGGAAGAAGCAGGGCCTGGAGGTTAGGGCAGGTGAGGGACAGGATTTAGGCCAATTTATTGACTGGATACAACTAGGAGAATACATGTGTTTATTTCATGAGGTACCAGATACACTATCCATAAGACAGCTCAGGGAATCTAGCATCGGACTCTGCAGAAAATCAGCAGAAAACAAGCCAGTCACATCTGCCTGCAAAGAAACCAAGTCCAGGAGGTTTAGATGACTTCAAGTAATCACTGCAGTCTGACTTCTGCCATTGACCTCTTCCCATACATAATTTAATGCATAATTATAATACCATTGCTTGGTTAATGGACACCCATTCGTGCGGGAGAAGCCACACATAGTAATAAACCAGCTATGTTAAAAATAGATTACTTATTAGCACGTGCCAAAGCCTCCTAATGCGCCATAATGTTTAATCATTAAATTGTGACACCTTGAACTTGATGTGGACACCATGAATCACAGTTGAGTTCTCCAAGTGGAATGCAGCCACGGTTTATCTTCCATGTTACTTGCTACCACTGAAGATGCTCGATGTCATCAAAGCATTTACACTGAGGTAGCTTATTTCCTTGTGCTTTGCATCTTCCTCCTGGTTGTAAGTCCCAGGGAGAGAGGTCTCAGATGAGCTGCTCGCTTAAAGACCGAGACTAGGGGACATGGAAGGCATATGTATCCACGCTCGATTATGCCTTGTTTCTGAAAAACATGAGGAAAGGACAGTATCAGTTCTATGCTCTCTAAGAAGTCTATGCCTTCTAAGAGATGGATTATCAAGGTTTGAAAAATATATACATTCACATATATGTGTATACACACACACACACACTCTCTCTCTTAGTCTCTTAGGGCTGCTGTTACCACAAACTGAGTGACTTAAAACAACAGAAATGTATTTCTCACAGTTCTGGAAACCAGAATTCTGAAGTCGAAGTGTCAGAAGTCTGACTTTTCTGGAGGCTCCAAGGGAAAAGTATTCCTGTGACTCTCTTCTGATGGTGGTCAACAGTCCTTGGCTTGTGGCTGCATCACTCAGTTTCCACCTCTGTCTTCACATGGCTTCCCCACTGGGTCTGTGTGTGCAATCTCTCTCTCTTTTTTCATAGAAGGATGCCAGTCATTGGGTTTGGGGTCCACTCTAAATGTAGGATGATCTCATCCTGAGGTCTATCACTTGAATATACCTGCAAATACCTTGTTGTCAAGTAAGGTCACATTCACAGGCCCTGGGGTTAGGACTTGGACACATCTTTTGGGACGACACTTTTCAAGCCCCTACACATACATACATATTACCTTCTAACTTTAGACTGTATTTTATTCACCAAATGGGAGGTGTGGGGGAACTTAGGATGTACTGGAGGCTGCACAGGTTGTGCAGTTCTCCTTCCGGCCCAGGAGCTGGGCCCAGCCAGCTCTCCTTAACCTCCTGCCCTTGACTTCAACCAGACTTGGAAGCTGGTGGGGGGAGCCAGGAGCCAGAGGGTGTCTCTGGAGGGAAGGGGAGGTGCACATACCGCGTCCCTCCCCCATCCTGGCTGACCTCTGGTTCCTGGCTCTGATCTTCTGGTCTGTGAGTGGCCCAGAGCCCTGTCTGGAACCCAGCGTCCACATCTGTAATCCCTGGCCAGTGATCCTGGGACAATTTGGGACCTATGCTCAAAACTCGTGTTGTATAAGGTAGTCTGTGCTCTGGCTGATGGGAGTCTGGGAGTAGCCTTAACTTAGTGAGACACATTTGGGCTAAGGGAATAGACAAATTCCATTTTTTGTAAGTCATGAACACAGGGTGGAGGCTCATTTTGTAAAGCATTTCCAAGGTGAATCCTTTACTAAGGGAACCATTTCTTTTGTTAAGGGAATAATTGCCTTCCATTTTGTTTTTCACCCCCTACCCTGGGAGCAGAGTGTGCCTTCGCTATCTTTGTCCCTCTTGCCTCCCCCCAAGTCCTTACACCCATTTACTAAATGTGTGTTGAGTCAAATTAGAAGTCTAAGCCACTCATTAGGAGATTTAAAGAATCATTGGTAATATGGTTCAGTGTGATAGGTATGATGGCCATGTTTTTAAAAAGTCTTTATCACTAGAAATGTAGTTTTTTTTTTTTTAAGCAAGATTTATTGAGAGGGGGTTGTCCTGGAAATGTATTTTTTTAAAGTATTTAAATCATTTCACTATGAAGTGACAGGGTGTCTGGGATTTGCTTTAAAACACTTCTGCAGTCTGTTCTTCAGAGGTGGGGTATAACTCCCCACCCCTTACATGTGGGGACTTCCATCCAATAAGTGCAACAAGGAAGGAAGGAAAAATTAACTTTGTGGTGGAGGAACCTGATGAACACACCTCAGTCAGGTGCTGGGGTTGACATCAGCAGGGACAAGTCACGTGGCAGTACGTTTCCCTGGTAGGATGTGATGAGAAGGCACTTTTCCTCTGTAATCTTCTCCAAACACACAACCCCATTCTCACCACGAGAAAATCATCAGAAAAATCGCGATGCTTTCTAGGCTTTTCTACAAGATTTCTGACCAGTATTCTTCAAAACTGTCAAAATCATCAAAAACAAGGAAAGTCTGAGAAGTGGTCACAGTCAAGGGAAGCCAAGAAGATGTGATAACTGTGATAACTAAATGTCATGTAGGATCCTGGAACAACAAAAGGACATTAGGTGAAAACTAAGAAAACCAGAATAGGGCTGGGTGTGGTAGCTCATGCCTGGAATTCCAGCACTCTGGGAGACTGAGGCGAGAGGATGGCTGAACTCAAAAGTTCGAGCCCAGCCTAGGTAATATAGCAGCATGCCCATAGTCCCAGTTACTCTGGAGACTGAAGCTCACCCGAGCTCAAGAGGTCGAGGCTGCAATGAGCCATGCTCATGCCACTGCACTCCAGCCTGGCGACAGAGTGAGACCCTGACTCAATTAAAAAAAAAAGGAATAAAGTATGTGCTTTGGTTAACAACAGTGTATCAGTATGGATTCGTTAATTGTAACAAATGTACCATATAATGTAAGAGGTTCATAACAGAGAAACTGGGTGCCAGGTATATGGGAACACTCTGTACTATCTTTGTAAGTTTTCTGCAAATCCAAAACTGGTCTAAAAAGAGAAAGTTTATTTCAAAAAATACTCTGTATTTTGATGCATTTTTCAAATTCTATAATAAAAAGTAACTTCAAAAGTAAAAGTTACAGATTCACTATCTCAGGGGAGGAAAGGTGTTCATGTGGACAACTGTTACACACACTAGCCTAGAAAGAACATCAGAACAGGCGGCACTGGAAGTTCTGCAGTGATAGGAGCACAGGTCATTTTAGGGGATGAGACAGGTATCTTCCTGGGAGAAGATGGCCCTGAGGGGGGCATGGAACAGAGGCTGAGGAGGAAGCATGCGTGTGTGTACATGTGGGTGTGTGTGAGAATATGTGTCAGAGTGTGTGTGTGTGTCTGTGTGTGTGTGTTGGGAGATAATTATAGAAGTGTTCACGGGCTGGGCGTGGTGGCTCAGCCTGTAATCCCAGCACTTTGGGAGGCCAAGGTGAGAGGATTGCCTGAGCCCAGGGGTTCGAGACCAGCCTGGGCAACTTGCTGAGACCTCATTTCTACAATAAATCGCACACCAAAAAAACCCTAGCTGGGAGTAGTGCTATGTGTCTGCAGTTTCAGCTGAGGCGGAAGGATCACTTAAGCCCAGCAGATCAAGGCTGCGGTGGCCGTGAACGTGCCACTGCACTCCAGCCTGGGTGACAAGAATAAGACTCCAACTCAAAAAAAAAAAAATTGTTCACGGCACATAGTAGGTCTTTCTTCAAAAAAGCGTAAAGTGGTTATTAGGAGTAATGGTGACTCGCACCATGCTCTCCAGTCTAGTACAGAAGTACTGCAATGGTTCTATTTCTCCCTTGAGACTTTAAAAGTCATTCAAGAGTGAGTTCCTGTCTCATTCCACTTCCAGGGAGAAGATGTACAGCTGCGTGAAGCCATCTCTTGGGCGTAGATGGCATTGGAACACGTAAATGGAAATGAAGAACCATTGCTGGCACCCAGACGCTGTCCAGAAGAACAGTGGGTAGCTAGGGAAGGGGACAATCATGCAAAGTGTCCTAAATATGGATCTGAATTGGTCTAGGGTGACGGCCCAGCTGTGGTCCAGGAAGTGGACCCAGGTAAGAATTGCCCACACACAAGCAAATGTGTCCTCCCAAAGCAGGTGTCCATGACTGAACCTGCAGATGGCACCACTGAGGGAGCCAAGTCACACCAAAGCACTTCAGATGATTCTTTTATAAAATTCTTCTGAAGTTTCATCACTTCTACTGCTTGTCAACACTAGAATTTGGTGGAATGGGCCACCTAACTGAATGAAGACTGTCCTCTTCAATGTATTTGTAATGATAATACAATTTATCAGGGGTCTCTGATGTAGCAATTCTAGCACTGTTTTATGTCATCACCCCATTTCACCCTTACGATCCCTCCCGTGAAGTAAGTGTCATTATTTTCATGATGTATAGAAAACCAAGGCTCCGAGACATTAAGCAACATGTTTGTGGTGTTGTGGTGTGTCTTGGTTTTCATCCACGTTTCCTGGCTCATAATTCCTACAGCCCTTGTTAACAGTCTTCCGATGTAATGTTGGGGCACTTTAGGCCTCAGGAGCAGGCCTCAGGCCATAGCATCTCTCCCTCTGGCCTTCTCCAGTCCTTCTAACCGGCCCGAGGCAGGACTCTAATGCGATTGTGGGTCATAAGACCCTCATTCCAAAGCAGGCCCTGCGACATACTCTAGAGGAAGGAACACTGTACAGAGAGGCCAAGAAAAGTCTAAGCAGACAGGTCTTGCTGTGTTTAGATCCTGCGCTTTTTGTCCAGTCACATTTCTATACGGTTGTCAATCATGCCTATGTAATGAAGTCTCCAGAAAATCCCCCAAAGGACAGGGTTTGGAGAGCTTCCAGACAGCTGGACACAGAGATTGCCAGAGGGTGGCACTCAGGGAGGGTCTGGAAGCTCCATGCCCCTTTTCCCTATACCTTTTCCTGAGCATCTCTGTCTGTGTCCTTTTACCAAACCAGTAAAAGTGTTTCCCTGAGTTCTATGAGCTGTGCCAACAAATTAATCGAACCCAAAGGGGGGTGATGGGAACCCCAACTTGAAGGCAATCGGTCAGAAGTTGCAAAGGCCTGGACTTGCGGCTAGTGTCTCAAGGAGGGTGGTGGGGCCATCTTGGGGACTGTTCCCTCAACTTGTGGGATCTAACCCCATCTCCATGGTGTTGGAATTGAATTGGAGGACACCTAGCTGTGGCCACTGCTTGGTGTGTGGAGAAACCCTCCATACCTTTGGTCACAGAAGTTGTCTTCTGGATGACTGTTGTAGTGTAGTGTGAAAGTAGGGGAAAACAAAAACAAAAACAAAAACAAAACATAGAACCAGAAAGTTTTTCCCAAAACAATGCCTCAGGCCACACAGCTAATAAATGACTGAATTTGAACTCAAGCCTGCAAAACCCAGGGTTTTTTGTTTTGAAAAAGCAGGAGTTTATTAAGAAGACAGAAAAGCTCCCACAGCAGGAGGGGACCTGAAAGAGGGTTGCCCAAAACCAGAGTTTTCTTTTATTTTTTATTTTTTTTTGAGTTGGAGTCTCACTCTGTCACCCAGACTGGAGTGCAGTGGCCGCTCCTGGCCACCGCAGCCTCGACCTGCTGGGCTCCGGCGATCCTTCCGCCTCAGCCTTCCAAGTAGCTGGAACTACAGGTGCGTGCTACCATGCCCGGCTCGTTTTGATTTATTGTAGAGATGAGGTCTCGCCAAGTTGCCCAGGCGGGTCTCGAACCTGCGGGCTCAGGCAATTCACTCACCTCAGCCTCCCAAAGGCGCGGGATTACAGGCTGAGCCACTGAGCCTGGCTCAGAGTTTTCAATGTTATATTTATTATCTCATCATGCTGTCATTTCTTCAAAATGCTACTCGAGCTCATAAAATGTTAGTGACAGGATCTAGGTGGAAGTACCCTGGGATTCACTGTAAAATTCTTTCAACTTTGCTATTTAAAAACTTTCATAATAAAATATTGGGAGAGAAAAAAATGCAACTTGATTTCCAACTGTTTTTTTTTTTTTTTTTTTCTCACCTGAACAAACTTGAGAACCCTGGAAAAGCTGGCTTACCTCCCTGGGTTCTATTGGCCAGGTGAGCCCTGCCACCCTCCACTCAGCTCCCACCTGTGTTAACATGGCCTGCTAGGATGCCAGGTGGCCCAGGCACTCCTACTACGTGACATAGAGCTCCTCTGTACTAGAGTAGGTTTCGTTCACTCAACAGCTTTCTGGTCAGCTACTATCCTATGAGAACTTCTGGAACCTCCCTTCCAAGTGTCTTCTACCAGATCAGCAAAAAGGATTCATCCTGGTGTCTCTGTGTTAGCCATCTCATGCTGCTTATAAACTGCTTTGTCTTTAGGGACTCCCCTCAATTACTTTGTTCTAAGTCTGCAATTAAGAAGGGATCATTGTTTGGGGGAGCCCAGAAGCAACTCCAGCTCCCATTAGCTGGTCCCCTAATGCAGCTGATGTATGCTCCGATGTTAATTACTTTGCAAGTATAATGAGATACGTATAGGTCCATCAGGTGCCCAACCCGTAGTGTGGTATGAAATATGAAAAGTTAGTCTCGTGTATAACTTACACAACTGTCTACTGAATCTCTTGTGGGTGATTAAGAAAATGCAGGATTGAAAAGGTGCCAAGCTTCCAGCACGCATTCATGTGGCTTGCTTGACAGTGGCAACCATTATCATCATTGTCATCACCATCATCGTTACTTTTAATGGTTCGTGACAACAAGATCTCACACATGTATGCAGATCTTTACAGTTTGCAAAGCCCTCTTGCACACATGATTTACAGCACTCCTCACTGTCATCTAGGAATTAGTCTCCGCTTCACAGATGCAGAAACTGAGGCTCATCCGTCTTCTGGCAGCGACTCATCTTGCTAGGCCCTGCCAAGATGAGGTTTGGCCCTGGCTTCTCTGATTCTGAATCAGGACTGGGTTTCCTCTCGTCATCTTGGCTCCTCAGCCTTGTAACCCCCCCCCAACCCCGCCACGGCCTTCTTGTGGTAGGACTGACCCACTCACTCGATTGGAGAACTTGGATCATGTGCCCATCTGAGAGCCAATCAGCAGCAGGGGGCTTGGCTCTGCCCACCAATGGCAGCTCCCACCCTCACCTCTCTTGAGAGTTTGGGACGCCCCTTTCCCCAAAGCCGCCTAAGGTTCTGTCTCCCCACCCTAGTCCCATCAAGCTCTCTCGAAGAAGGTTCCCAGAAACCCCCTTTGCTGAACCCGGCCCAGAACTGCCTGGCTCCCACAGATTTACCTTGTGGGTGGCAGGATCCCGACACACTTCATTTTCTGGTCCTTGCCCTGAGCTTTCCATTCTTGCAATCAGCTCCCAGCCCCACTTTCCTGCCAAGACTCACTCCAATTCCTTGGCTTGTTGAGCGGCTCAGATGTCTCCTGTGCTTATCTTGTCCGCAGATATGGTTCCCTAGACAGTCCAGCTCTACATCTGGCCTTCCCTTTCCCACCAGCCTCAGCTGCCAAGGCTCCAGCAGTCCCTGTGCCTGGCTGGCTCAGACTTGGTTTTGACAGACACGTACCCCAAACGAGTGACCTCAGAAACACTGAATTCCCAAAGGTGGCAGAGACCATGCTCTTTAGAGTTGGAGTGGCACTGGCTTGGATGTGGGGCTGAGATCTCAGCCAGTGCCAGAGTCTAGAGCCATGAATGAAGTCCATGCCTGAGAACGTGGGTTAAGCCCAGAGAAGAACTTGGAGGAGAGGCATGTGTGGAAATGAAAAGCCTGGATACTGAGTCCCTGCAGGCCCAAGTTGGCTTCGGGGCACTGGGTGCTCCTGGCCCCACCACTGACACCGAGGGTGGTGTTTGTTTCAGTCTGCCCATGTCTGTTATGACACAGGGTTTTCGAGGGAGTTTAGAGTCAGATAAACAGCATTTGAATTCCCTCTTTGTCTCTAAAATGTGTGACTTTTAGCAACTGAGTTCCCCTCTCTGAGCCCAGTTTGCCCGTCTTGAGAGTGTGCATGATCATGCCCACCTCATCGGGTAACTAGGAGGAATAAATGAAGCACCACACGACACGTGCCTGGCCCAGGTATATGTCTAGCAGAGACTTAGTGAACACGAGCCCTCTCTCTTTCCTGCTGAAGAGTCATTATTTCTCCCCAGAGATTTCTAGAGAGGATTAGAAAGCCCACGAGGGCTATTATAAGCAAATCATATAGACACCAAAGTCCTATGACTTGCCTAGCAGGAATGGATGTGGGTCACAGGACAGACTTGAGCCATGCTTCTCAGAGGGTGAACTTGATACTGGAAATGACACTATTAGGAAGCTTTTCTGGTAGACAAGCTGGGCCCCACCCCAGAAGCTTGGAGGGCAGGAAGAACTTTGAGATGGCCTGGAGCAGGGGGTAGATTCCTAGTTCCTTCACTGGTGGAGGACTCCTGAGCTAGCAGGGAGCCCCCTCCTTAAAAGACTCCCATGCACAGGCCAGCAGGAGGATCACAAAGTTGTTTACTTTCCCACCTACAAGAAAAGATGGATGCAGGGTGCAGAGAAAACCCAGCCGTTCCCCTGGTGAACATACCGGGGCCACACACACACCTGACAGGCTGCGACTTTACCAGGGGATTTTCCTCTGTTTCAACAGAACTGCAATTTACCTTCTAAGTGTTCCCCGAGGCATTTTGTCATGCTGCTTCTGGAGAGAATTTATCATACGTTTATGTGCTATCCTACAGCAGCCGTGACCTTAGAACATACAAAATCTGATTGGCAAAAAAAGTATCAAAATGTCAAATTTCACACAGTCAGGGCAAGAACTGGCCTTCTCTTGGCATTTGGACTGGCTGCCCCCTGAAAAATGTCTTCCTTTCCTTGGTCCTTATCAAGGCCCAGGCCACTGGCAGAAAAGGAGCAAAATTTAACCTTTGCATTAAAACATAAGCAAGGTTTTCAGCCAAACAGTGGAACAATTGGACTCATTATTTAAACACCAAAATACATCAGATGGACTTATTCATCTGGCTCAGCTTAATACATGTGGGCCTAACACTACAAACAAATACATAACATTAAGAAATGTCTGAGGGGTACAAATAAGTACAGGGCATAGTCGCTGGCAGCAATGACTTGGCCTGGAGGTGCACCCTTGGCTGCACTGCAGACCAGCTCTTAGAACCAGTACTCAGAGACGAAGATATGAACATTCACGACATTTCGGTGGGAGACCACACCCCCAACCACATAGTTCATCTCCAGTTTCAAGACGGCATGAAATGGTCCCACGATGGGCCGCACTTGGCGCACGACACCTGGGAAGAGAGCAGAAGGTATGCTGGGAGTTAGCGGGGGGGACCATGGCAAGGTGGAGAACTGGGGAATGTTTCCCTTAGGGAATTTCAGGGCTAGAAAGGACTTTAGACCTCATCAAGTCCTATCCTAAGCCAGATGCTCAAGTCCCCTGCATAACACCCACCTTTCAAGGGACTGGTGACAGGGACTCACTACTTCCTGAGACAGTCTTTCTAGCATGTACAGGTGGACTGAGGAAAGCTATGAGTGTAGACTTTGGAACTGGATGGCTTTGGGGTTAATGCCAGCATCTGCCCTCTTGTTGCCCAGGTTTCTGGCTCTACCACCATCTGCCTGACAAAATTTTAGAGACTAGAAAAGGTACTGACATGGAGTAGATGCCTGAAAGACACCTGGCCTCTCCCTCCTATCCTCTGTGCCCAGTTTCAACTCCTGGGAAGAAACAATTGCTGTGGGTCCTAGATCACCCTTCCGCAAGCAGAGCAGTTCCCAGTTCCCCATGGGACATGCCTCTGGACCCCTTGCTGTCCACACCTCTGTGGAGGGTGACACCTGAGATCACTATTCAGTGTTTGTGGTAACAGGGAAGCAAGAGGTGGCGAGGTGACAGAGGCTCAGAGCAGCAGCCGAATGATGAGGGCAATCCGAGGACATGCTGTGCAGGGAGGTATCATTTCCGGAGAAACTGCAGGGGGTGGCAGGGCGTTCTGCCTGGACCTGGGGAGGGACCAGGCAAGGGTCACGACCTGTGGCCTCACCTGCTGGGGCTCAGACAATGCTCAGATATGCCAGAACAGAAGATGGAGCAACCCCAGACATTCTGCAGATTCGCGGGGGAGCAGGACTGGGTGGCAAGAGGGCAGGTTCCACAACTCTCCCCCAACCTGGGCCTGGCCATCTCTGTGTCTCCAGGCCAGTCCCTGATGGCACCGTCTTGTCTCTGCAGGGCACCCAGAGGCTCACAGGAAACTCTCCCGCACTCTGGGATATGGCTAGAGAGTGTTATCACCCTTACTGGACTTGGAGAGACTGAGGCTCCTTCTGGGCCTCTGATTCCTCAGCAAGCAAATGATGCCATGTCTTCCTGTGCTTCCGTACTGCAATATGCAGGTGCCCCGGCATAGCATCTGCCAAGGCATCAGCTCCAGGTGTGCAGGGTCGGCCTCCCCGCCAGACTAGAGGGCTCAGCAATTCACTTTCACGTGCAGGCATGCATTCTTCCACAGGCACTGGGACTGCTCCCAGGGTTACAGAGATAACTAACAGAACCCTGGCTTCAAAGCCAGTGGCGGATCTAGGATTACAAACAGGTAAGTGCCTGCTCTGATAGAAGTCTGCATTGTCCTGCGGGAGCGAGGGTGGAGGTGAGGAAGGCTGGGGAAGTCAGGACAGGCTTCTTGGAGGAGGTGTCCCTCCAGCAGAGGAAATTGCACAAGCCAAGCCTACAGGCGGATCCCCAGAGCCTGGGGCAGAGCAGGCACAGACCAACGGATGCTGCCATCGATGGATGCATGACCTCCGGGGTCCTTTTCCCACATGTTCTCATATTAGGATTTGCCCCAAATCATGTGGATACAGAGCTGTACTGATAACTACTAACAACTGGTTCTCTGTTCACACTAATTTCCATGGCCAACTTCAAGAGTCCAACATGATGTCACTGGAAGTGGAATTGGAAGAGATGCGTACAAGCAGCTCCCAGAACCAGTGAGAACCAGCGTGAACCAGTGTGAGTCGGCTGGGCACACCTGCTTGGAAGCTCTGTGAAAAGCAAGCCTGGTGTCTGCAGCTTCACAACCACATGTTAAAAAACAGCCACTGATTGCTACCAGTAGCTGATTCCAGGTTGGTTTCTGCAAACAGTGCCTCTGCAGGCTTAGGAAACACGCAAGTGGACAGCCTTCCTCTGGCCCTTGGTGCCCAGGACACAGCAGAGGCTCAGGGAACAACTAAAAGGTCATGAAACCCTTCCACACCAGAAGCTAGCTCCTGGTCAGGAACATCAAGTTCATGCTTGGAAGAAGAATCCGGGTACAACCTTCCCCCTTTCGCTCTCTGGGCTTATGTTTCAAAAGTGAAATGCCCAGCAGCTGGGGTGGAATTCCAGGCTATTCTCTAAGCAAACATGGGCTTTAGCTCCGATGGAGAGATAAGCGCCAGCTTCTGCAGGCTGTCAGCACCCTTTCTCCGCCTGCTACCTGGCGATGACACTGCAGCTTTGTCCTGCTTGAAGGCCCATGGACATCTTCAGCCCCCGGCAAAAGACGTGGGCTTGTCACCACCCTGGGCTTGCCAGCAGGCCCTGACAACCAGGTCACTCCTGCCCGCCCCTCCCTGGGCTGGGTCAGTGTGGGCTCATAGTGCTCAGCCCAAACGTGCTCCTGTGGTCCCCACGTGGTCCCACGCATGTCACCCTTTCCTCTCTCCAAGCCTGACAGACACGCCCACCAGCCACAGTGGCCTGGGCTACTTACTCCTTCACCCGTCCTAGGCACAGAGAAGGTTCTTACCAGCTTTCCTGGCACTCAGAGGTTTGGGTTTAAAGGAGAAAGGCTGAGTGAGCCTGTGACTATGAAGAACAGAGGAGCAGAGAGGGGTGGGGGACACTTCTGCAAGCTGTGGTCAGATACGTCTTTTGTTTCTATTATTATTACTATATTTCTGTAATCATTATAATGTAACAATAATTATAAATATAAAATATAATATATATGAATCTTATAGCTAAGTTATATATTAAATTTATAGAAATAAATTTTAATATTTTATAGAAAACGTATTTTATAAACTTACATATAGTTATAAATAATATATGAAGTATATACTATTAAACTGTATATCCTAATAGTAAATAATAAAATACTAACTAATAATTAGCATGTTATACTTATATGCTTATGTGTTTATTTTATATATCTATATTTAAACAAATGCTCCTGGCTGCATATGGAACTTTTAATAGCCTCAGCAGTTCCAGTCCATAGTCTGGGCATGCTATGTGTGCCAGGCTCAATAAGAACGCAGAGAAAGCAAAGGTCTCTCCTGGAGGGTGTCAGTCTAGGGACAGAGAAGAAAAGAGAAAGTGCTGATGCAGTGAGCTAAGTCGGCGACAGGGACCTGCCATGGTCATTCCAAGTGGACTTTGAGACCTGCAGGACATTAAGTGACCTGGGTCAGTGACCTTTCTGAGTTCCAATTTTCTCTTCTTCTTTTTTTTTTTTGAGTCAGAGTCTCACTCTGTCACCTAGGCTGGAGGGCAGTGCACACTCACAGCGATGGCAGCCTCGACCTGCTGGGCTCAGGCGATCCTTCAGCCTCAGCCTTCCAAGTAGCTGGAACTACAGGCGTGCGCCACCACGCCCGGCTAATTAAAAAAAAAAAACTTACTGTAGAGACACGGTCTTGCCAAGTTACCCAGACTGTTCTTGAACCCCTGGCCTCAGGCAATCCTCCCGCCTCCACCTCCCAAAATGCTGGGATTACAGGGTTGAGACACTGTGCCCAGCTAGCAGCTTTCACAACCAGAAACAAAACAAACTCAAGGTCAAAATTTTTGTTCCCCCTCAGAAATGACAACTGGCTATCAGAAAGCATTTCGATATTTAAATATGATCTGATTCCCAGTAGAAGTGTGGCTGACTTCTTGCAGAATAGAAACAAACAGCAAGTATGAAGAGTTTCTCCAGGACTGATTTATACACGATGAGATAGGAAAACCCTGAATGTGTAGAAAATGGTTGTATCTAAATACATCATATCTGGGCACTTAATGAGGTTGTTTCCATAATGGCTGAAGACCAAAACTCCATGCTTCGGCTGATTCTCAAGATTTTAAACAGCTGCATGGTGAGACAAAGAAACACGAGGCGAAGCAAAGGACCACACTAGGGACGACAGCACCAAGAAGTGGCAGGAAGGTTAGGCTGATTACTCATGGGGTCCCATTCAGGGCCTGATTTTCTCAGCTTCTTTGCATTTAACAAGAAGAATGATTAAGGCAGAACAAATAGGAATGCTGCAAGGGTTAAATAAGAAATCACATGGGTCATGCAGCAGGTGCTCTGGGAACGTGCATCTCGTCCTGCCTCTCCAGAATTGGTTTCTCTGTCCCTCCCCTTTGACCTGAAGTCCACGATACATCTCCCACTGTCCACAACCCTGCTCATCCCAGGGCTCTCTTTCCCAGGCTGTGCTCTTTCCGTGGACCTACCCACCTTCTTCCAGCCTGACCATACTTCCCTGGAGGAACACGTTTCCTCCACCCTCAGGCTAGTTCAAGCATGACTGGCACCTCCTTGCCCTCACCTGGACCAAACCCAGGCCAGGGGCCAGAAGGGGCTTCATGACCTAATACGTCCATTCATCTATCCACCCATCCATCCTAACCCATCTATCCATCTATCCATGCATATATCCATGGATGCATCCATCCACCCACCCATCCATCCACCTATCCATTCAACTATCCATCCCTCCATCCATCCATTCTAACTCATCCATCCATTTATCCACTCACACACCTATGGATGCCTCCACCCATTTATCCACCCATCTGTCCATCCACTCATCCATCCATCCCATCCGTCCACCCAACCATCTGTCCATCCTCTCATCCATCCATCTATCCATCCCATCTATCCACCCATCCATGTATCCTTCCATCCATCCATCCATCCATCCATCCATCCATCTATCCATCCACCCATCCTAACCCATCCATCCACCTACCCACTCACATACCCATGGATGCATCCATCCATCCTTCCACCTATCCATCTGTTCGTCCAATAGAGGCAACTCTGCACAGGAGAGCTTTAAGAAAGAAGCTTTAAGTTCCTCTACAGAGGAACTGACATTTAAATTGGATTTTGAAGCCAGGCTCGGTGGTTCAGCCTGTAATCCCTCGCTTGGGGAGGCTGAGGTGAGTGGATTGCCTGAGCCCGCGGGTTTGAGACCCGCCTGGGCAACTTGGCAAGACCTCATCTCTGCAATAAATCAAAAATTAGCTGGGCGTGGTAGCGTGCACCTGTAGTTCCAGCTACTTGAAAGGCCGAGCGGAAGGATCGCCTGAGCCCAGCAGGTCTAGGCTGTGGTGGCCGGGAGCGTGCCACTGCACTCCAGTCTGGGTGACAGAGTGAGACTCCAACTCAAAAAAATAAAAAATTTAAAAAAAAAACTAAATAAACTAAATTGGATTTTGAGGAATAAATAGGAGCCAAGGAAGCAGGAAAGACAGGTGCAAAGTCTCATACTGGGAAGTTTCAGGCCAGTTCTGGAAACAGTGTCAATCTTGGGGAGAGACAGAGATGAGGCTGAGGAGGTGGCCAAGGATGGCTCCAGGGGACCTCATCTGGTCAGTCTCACAGAACAGGAAGCTGGGTTGTCTCCTGGCTTTCTCCCACCAATTCTACGCCACAGGGAGGCAAGGGAGAGAGGAAGGAGAAAAAGCAAGGAACACTCACTGCCCACATGTGGCATTGGAAGCATGAGAAAGCCTCCACCAGGGGCCCCTCCCATTTGTCCACTCGATACTATAGACATTGACTTGGCACCTGCATGTGCCAGACACTGGGACCAGCCGGACAGCTTAGGTCCTCTTGCAAGATGTCTTCCCCAGCCCCACTTTCTGTCACCTGGCACCCGGTCTCTTTCCATGTGACAATGCATCTGCCCATTGCAAGGGATGTTCATAGTCGCCTCCCCACTCAGGAGCAGCGTCTGTACCATGTTCATCTCTGCCCCATGGTCCCCAACCCAGGGCCTGGGCAGGTACACAGCTGGTGCTCAGCCACAATTACTAAGAGAGATGAAGTCAGAAAAAACAAGGGAGAAGGAAGGAGAGAGAGAAGGGAAATCAGTACTTGAAGCCCCACAGTCTAGGAAGGAAGACGACACTGTGTCCTGAAGGAAAGGGAGCCTGGAGGTTCTGAGCAGGCGTGGTATTATTTGGAATGACCACTCTCATAGCAAGATGCAGGGCAAAGGAAGAGGCACATTTCCTTCATGCCTGTCCAGCTGACTGCCGGGGTGTTTACCTCCCTACCTTTCCAGAAAGAAAAAAAAAAGACGTGGTACTGAGTTCAACTGTGTTAATCTCCCAAATCCTCATCCTTGGCATTTCTGCTCCGGGTCTCAGACGCTGCTGGTATTCCTTGGCGTGTCTGTGCCGCTTAAAGATATAATTAAGCCTTTTTTTCCTCTGTTGAAAAATGTAGGCCCCCTCGGGCACTTCACTTTCATGTCTTGGCTGTGCTTTGTAAATTGCAGCTGATGTGCCGGGGACCCAGGAGCCTGAACACGAAGCACAGAGGCCCAGTGGGAAGACCTTCATTGCCTCTTGGGTTCTGTGGTCCACATTCTTGGTCCTGAAGTCATCTCTGCCTTCTGCTATTTGAAGTTGCACTTGATTGTCCATCAATTGTTTGAAATGATGAAAATCTGCCACGAGGTTGTCTGCATGATTCTTGCATCTCTGACTCAAGACAGGCATCTATAAAAAGACCTTAAGTCACAGCCTTGGGTTCCCATGTTGGTTCTGCTCTGCCCAGCTATGTGACCTTGTGCAAGTCACTATCCCTTCTCAAGTTCAGCCTCCAAGTCAAGGCTCGTGATTCTAACTGACACAGTGTAAGGGAGCGCACAGGGTTGTCAAAGAGTACTTTAACAAACAAGGTGATGAATCAAGAGACTGCCCCATGTCTCATACCAATGGAAATTAACTGTGTTTTCTAAGAGACAGCAATCTGAGTTAGAGAAAGCAGAGGCAGGACTTTGAAAGCACCATGTCAATGTCATCAAAACAACAAGAGGCTGTCCTTACCTAAAATCAGATTATGGAGTTCACATATTTCCTTGTTTATCATTTGCCTCCCCACTACAATGTAAGGCCAAGCCCAAGGGCACTGTCTTTCTTGGCCACTCTTACAGCTCTTGTTCTTGGAACATAGTAGGTCCTTGGTCCTACTCTGTGCCTGACACATAGGAGACACTCAATAAATGGTTGTTGAATAATGGATGAACTAAAGATTAAAGCATTAAGCATAGTTTATAAAGTTGAAACTTATCACCCACCAATGAAATTCTTGGGAGAGAATGGACCATAGCTAAAGATCACTGAGCTTTCATGTGTTGACAACAAACAAGAGCCAGTTCTCCCTGTCTGACCCCGGTGGCCACCTTGTGGAGCCAGCCATGAGCAGGGAAGAAGGGAAGTGTGGGCCTGTGTGGAAAAGGTGCTGGAACAGAGGAGCAGGGAGCTCAGAGGAGGCCCAGGTGGGCTTGCCTAGTACAAGCATACAGGGCATCCGAAAAACAGCAAACGATCACCCAAATCTCAGGGCTTTATCTTCATAGAGATCCCAGTCTCTGCAGGCAAGGATGAATCGCACAGACCAAAGGCAAGACGAAACGTCAAGAACGGGAAGAATTATTGTCAGTACTTGCAAAGCAACAGACCCGAGTGTGGATGGGCTGGGAATGAGGCCACACGGCCAGGGAAAAGGATGAAGATGGATGACCTGTGTCCTCTCGCTCCATTCCATCCCTACCTCAGTGCTGTGGAGCAGAGGCCACCTTCTCTTCCAGAGGACTAAAATGAGGCCCTCAGGGTAGCACGTCCCAAATCACAGAGCTCTCAGGGCCATGGGTTCCCGTCCAGCGGGGACTGATCCCAAAGCTTGGCCCGTTCTCTCCCACTATGTCTCTGACCTGCAAAACACTTCCAGAACATACTGCCCTCAGCTGAGTCATAAATCCATGGCAAAAATGACAGAAAGGAATTAGTTATTACAGAGTAATCACATCGGGAATTGGTGGTACAGTTGAAGGGACTGAGCTCCTAAAAGCCTGTCTCCTCTGCTTGCTTGAGAAACGCTGTCAAAGCTGGGTAGAAGGGGGACAGGTGTCTGGGCTGCATATTTAAAATACCAAGTGTCACTCAACATGTCTCAGCAAAACTCATCATCTGTATTTCTTGATTATTATAAATGTGCTCTCTCCACAGGCCTCCCGTGAGCTAAATCAGGCGCTTTGGTGTGGTGGGGGGGTGAGGGGGAAGCTGCAGGTAGCTGAATGAAAGAGAAAGCCCCTTGAGTGCACCTTTCCCCTTGGGGAGAAATACGATGAGAAATGTCAGCTTTGGACTAAACCTCTCCAGTCTTCTCCTGTGACATGGGAACTAACATTTCCACAGCACTCCGTCATAAAGCTCGCTCACACCCCACCGTCTCAAGCGCAGGCAGCAGTGGTCATTTTTGTCCATGGTTCACCGAGGAGCAAGCAAGACTCAGTGTGGTAAAGTGAATTGTGGATGATCACACAGCCAGTAAGCAGGAAACCAGGACTCGAACCCAGATCGTGGGCCACTGCCCCTTTCACCAAGTCATGTGGTCTTTCCAAAAGAAGAGAGGGTCTGAGCAGTATTCTGGAAGGATCTGCCATCAGATGCACATCCTTTTATCAAGTTGGCCAAACATGTGACTGTGGCAGGAGGGATAAGAAACCATTTCCCTCCTTCTGTGTGACCCTGACCCACCTACCTGCGGGGGTCTTCCCAGGCCCCAGACTTGAACTCATCAGCCTATCAAATCTCTCCAGACAGCCCAGATGAGCAACTCGAACCCAGGCATGTCAAACACTGACCCTCCCTCCTCCCCCAAGCCTGCCTCCCTTCCTCTTCTCCAGGAGCTCCACCCTCCACTCAGGTCTCCCAGAGCCAGGAACTGAGCGTCACCCTCAATGGGACACCTTGCTTGCAGGCCTCAAGTACAACCATCCCTAAGGCTGATGGAGTCTGTTCTCAAGTCTCGGACTCTCCTCCTGTCTCCACCCTTCAAGCCCACCCTGCCTCAGTCCAGGTTTCATTGCTTCTACCTGAATGCTTCCAGCACTTTCTCCTCCACCAGGCACCCTCCCACTGCGGTCAGAGCCAGACCTTCAGGACGTGAGTCTGATTTTGGCATCCTGTCCTGGCTCTTCCTGAAACTCTTCTCGCCCTAAGCCCACATCCTGGCTGACAGCAGGTGAGATGCACCTTGATAGGCCCCATGGCCCTTCAGCACACCATGCTTCAGCCACTGACCCCTTGTGATCCCCTCAGGGTGAGAGGGCCTCGGAGGTCAGTTCGAGTCCAAGTCTTGCCAACTTGACTCAAAGGCCCACGAACACCAAGGGGACAAGTCCTGCTTTCTGCATTTCAGAAGTTAAGGCTTACACTGCCTTCGTCTACAGACCAGACTAAGGTCCCAGCTAGTGGGTGCAGAACGAGGACCCCAAGTCCCACGCCTGCAGGCTGAGCAGAGCCCGCCCTTTATTGATTTGACAAGCATGGAGCTTGCTGTGGGCAGGGACCATGCTGGGCTGGTGTCACCAAGGCTGCCCAGCCCCGGTCTGGGTTCTCATGGAGCTCTGGGTCCACTGGCGGAGGCAGCCACAGGGGACAGGGGCAGGAGAGATTGGAAAGGGTAAGCACAGTTGCTTCGGGAGAGTGAGGGAGAAACATCCACCCAAACCAGGTACCGGGGGTGTTTGTGGAGGTGTCACCAATGAGGTGACTTCGAGCTGAACTTTGAAAGACAAGGTGTCGGGCAAGAAATCGGCTGGGGGAGGGTGCCCTGCAGAGGGAGTGGTGAGAACATGGGGCAGCTTGGTGCTCTGTTTTCCCAAGCGGTCGAGGGAAGAGGCGGATGAAGTGGGCGGGCTGGTCATGCTGAGACCCACTTCTGAAGGATGGGGAGTCCCCGCTGGGGTTCAGCACCGAGGAGACACGTGAGGTTTGCCTAGAGTCATCACTTTCTCTTCCTTTCCTTCCTGACAGGTGCTGTGAGTGAGCCAATTCAGGACAGAAGGGGCTTCCCGCTGGCAGGACCACAGCACAGGACCCTTCAGGCTGGATCAAGGACAAGTCAAGGTCCCTTTCTCCAGGGTATTGCCAGGGACGGTCATGACAGCAGAAACCCCACATCGAGTCCCAGAATACTGTGTCACTTGAGCCTGGAAGCTCCTCCATGCCTCAGTTTCCTCATCTGGAGAACGGGAATAATCATCCACAGGGTTATTATGAGGTGCTAAAGATATAACATGTACATATAACATGCTCAGAAGAGTGCCTGGCACACAGCAAGGGCCATGCAGGGTGTGCCATTCATTTGAGGACTATGAAACTTGAGTTTTCAGCCTTGGCCAGGGACGGAACCTTCATAGCAGAGTCCATCTGGAAACACCCCGACATCCTCCCACTGTGCTGGCCCAGTGACAGTGGTCATTGAGGTCCCTGAACATATTTAAAGGTGGTCGGGTGAGGCAGTCAAAGATTCATATAATCAGACTGTTTTTTTTTTTCTAACTTTTTTCACAACATGCCTCTACTTCTGTTTGGCTAAAACATTTCATTTTGTAAAAAAAAAAAAAAAAAATTTATGAACGCGCCCAGTGATATCAAAGTCTTTTCAGAAGGTGCAGACCAGCAGCCTTGAGAGGGTCACAAATCATTCCTGGGAGAAGCTCCAGACAGCAGAGGCCGCGCTCGGCTCTCTTTAACCCCTTGGTGACTCTGCTAATCAGCAGGTGCTTGGGATCCTGCAGCTGGTTATGGGCACCTGCCGGGGGCTGGGTCTGGGCACATCTACCCTGTGTGTGCATGCACACGTGTGTGTGTGCAAGAAACAAGGACAACACCGGGTACCGTGGCTCATGCCTATAATCGTAGCATATTGGGAGGCCGAGGAGATAGGATCACTTGAGTCCAGGAGTTCAAGACCGGCCTGAGCAACATAGTGAGAACTCATCTCTCCAAAATATCAACATCAACAACAACAAAATAGCTGGGCATGGTGCCATGAATCTGTAGTTCCAGCTACTTAGGAGGCTATGACGGAAGGATTGACAGCCTAGGAGGTTGAGGCTGTGGTGAGCCGTGATCATGCCATTGGCACTCCAGCCTGGGTGGTAAAGTGAGACTCTGACTCCAAAAAAAAAAAAAAAAGGGACAAACAGGCTGACGGAGGGGAGCCTTGTAGCATGAACCCTTTGGAGGCTCTTCCTTTTAGAAATTCAGTTTGATGGAATTGAAAGTCAAGCAAAACACTCCCAGTGCCATGACTCCTGGCATCTCCCTCTTTCCCATACTCTTTCCACGGACACAAACATTTCTCTGGCTCCTGTTCACGGCAGACTTTCTAAAAGGAGTTCCCCAGGAGAGCCCGCTCTAGCACGCCCAGTCCAATGCCTTCCCTCCAATCCACTCCACTGAAAGAGCCTTATCCAGGTCGCCAAAGGCCCCAGCATTGCTGAACCCAGCAGCAGACCCTTGGTCCTCAGCTGACTTGACTCCTGGTGGCACAGACTCCTCTGCTCCTCCGCCTGGAAACACCAAGGCTCCAGGTCCACCACTCAGCCCTCTGCTGCCAGTCCTTGCTCACCTCACCTCTCCACCCTCTGAATGCCGAGGGTCCTGTGCTCAGTCTTTGGTCTTGACCTCTTTGTCTACACTCGCTCCATGGATGAGTGGTGAGCTCAGCCAGTCTTGAGCTCCAGCCGCCACCCGTGTGTGGAAGTGTTGCGGACTTCCAGCCTGCGTCTCCAGGGGTGTCTCCCAAGCACTCAGACCTCATGTCCCACGTGAACATCTCACCTCCTCCTGAACCTGCCCATGTCACAGCCTTCCCGTCTCAGTTGACGGCAACTCCAGTCTTGCAGTTATTCAGGTCAAACACCATGGCGTTGTGCTTGACTCCACATCTGACCTGCCGGCAAAACCTGGCTCCATCTTCCAATGACCCCGGAGTCTGTCTACTTCTCAGCTCTTCGACCGGGCCTGTGTGGTCAAAACCACCATCGCCTCCGCCTGGATGACTGCAGGAGCCCACCCAGCACTGAGGGGGCCTTTGAGTGTCAGGTTTTTTCACTGCTCGTCTCGAAACCCGCACATGGCCCCCACCTCGCGAAGTAGGAAAGCCAGAGGCATGACGGGGGCCTCAAGACCCTGGTCTCAACCCTACTTGCCTTCCATGGTGCCTCTGCCCATGGGCTTCCTTGCTGCAGTCCTAGCACTGCTCACCGTTGCCTCAGGGACTTTGCTTGTGCTGTTCCCTCTACCTGGAGCTTTCTTCTTCCAGATCTCCACATGGGTCATTTCCTCCGATTTGGGGACCTCAACAAGTGCAACTTAGGACCAGATTTAAAGTTGCACTGCCATGCCCCACTGCATCCTCCCAGGGTCCCCTCCAGCTCAGCCCTGGCCACTATCTGATGGTGCATACATTATGCTTGTTTCTTATCTGCTCCTACCCTCTGGAATGAGAGAGGCAGGCATTCACCTCTGCTGCAGACTAAGTGCAGGGCCTGCACCCGGCAGCGCACACATTATTTACTGGAAGAATGCATGTGAGGTTTCCAAAAGAGGCTCATCCAGGACTGCGGGGACACAGAAGGGAGAGCCACACATGCTGCATGTGGGGGGCATGGAGGGCATCTGAGAGGAGGTGATGGCTGACCTGGGCTTTGAGGGATGAATAGGAGTTTACCAAGAGGAGAAGGAGGTGAATGTCAAGGCTAAAGTCTAGGAGGGGAGAGAGGCCATTGAATGTTTGAGGTCTGGGACCTGGGCTGGGGTGGCTGGGAGAGGGCAGAATGGAGAAGAGAGGCAGCCGGGCTCGGTGGCTCAGCCTGTAATCCCAGTACTTTGGGAGGCTGAGGTGAGTGGGTTGCCTGAGCCCGTGGGTTCGAGACCTGCCTGGGCAATCTGGCCAGACCTCATCTCTACCATAAGTCAAAAATTCAGTTGGGCGTGGTAGCACACACCTGTAGTTCCAGCTACTTGGAAGGCTGAGGCAGAAGGATCGCCTGAGCCCAGCGGGTCGAGGCTGCGGTGGCCGGGGTGGCCACTGCACTCCAGTCTGGGCGAGAGTGAGACTCCAACTCAAAAAAAAAAAAAAAAAAAAAAAGACATGAGAGGCAGAGCCGGTGGAGAGAGCAGGCAGATCTGGGTGCTTCCCCTCTGCCTGGAGCTTCAGGCAGGCCGAGGTGGCCCTGAGTGCCAGGCCTCCAGGGGCAGGCCCTGCTCTAGGGACTGCCGTAGTGACAGCAGACAGAAAGAAGCAAGTCCCTACCTTGTGTAATTTTAGGAGCAGGCAAGGGAGATGGGCTGGTCTGGGCTGAGGACGTCTCTCTGGCCAGCAGCAGAGATGGACGTGAAGGCAGGACTTATGACACAGCAGTCAGACACTCGGTGGCTCAGCCTGTAATCCCAGCACTTTGGGAGGCTGAGGTGAGTGGATTGCCTGAGCTCGCGGGTTCGAGACCCGCCTGGGCAACTTGGTGAGACCTCATCTCTACAATAAAATCAAAAATTAGCTGGGTGTGGTAGCACGCACCTGTAGTTCCAGCTACTTGGAAGGCTGAGGCGGAAGGATCGCCGGAGCCCAGCAGGTCGAGGCTGCGGTGGCCGGGAGCGGCCACTGCACTCCAGTCTGGGTGACAGAGTGAGACTCCAACTCAAAAAATTAAAAATAAAAATAAAAAAAATAAAAAAAAATAAAAATGACAGCAGTCACAATGATGCTGGCTGGAATGCAGGGAGAGGGTCCTTGGCTTTCAACTGAGTGAATGAGCACATTTTACCGTAACACGCAAGTTTGCCGAGAGAGGAGACATATTTTGGCCAGGCTCAGCGACATGCCCATGGGACCTCGCAGTCAGGCAACAACATCTGGGAGGCAGGGGGCCCTGCAGGTCTGAGAAGCAGCCCACATGGATTGCACAAGCCCCCGGGAGGCTCGTGAGATAGCAGCACGTCAGGTCCTAGGCCCCACAGCTGGCCTCATTAAGAAGCCATGAGAGGGGCCTCTGTGCCTGAACCGCACCTAGACTCTGCCACATGGCTGGGCCCCCAGCCCTGCCATCAGCCACGAAGGGCATGGCCGGGATCCCACCCTGGCTGGTCCTCTAGCCAGTCCCGGGATGAATGGATGTGCTTGTCCTCACCTTGCCCCTACCACACTACCACACCCTCCCTGATTACCTGGGAGTCACCTTTCACAAACTGCCACCCTTCACCTGCTTGGAGTGCATTCTTGTCTTTGAGCACCTGCCATTCCATGCCCCTGATGGTGTGGGCATGTGCCCATAAGGACCAAGTCGGTACAGGGGATGGAAACGCTCAGAAGTTCACCAGGTGGTCAGTCTTCCAGTCCAAGCCTTGATGAGCACTATCACCCATGCACAAGGCAGGTGCTTCAAGTCTAGTCTCTTTTCCACCCTGCTGCTGAGGCCGTGACAGTCCTATCCACAAATGCCACAAGTACAGAGCTGTATAATGTCCCAGACTCCTTTGGACATGTTGTCTCACCTGAGCTGAACCAAAAAGGCCTGTAGAGAGGGGTGTGACCTCCTGTCCCCATGACGCTGTTTCCCTTTGGGGTGCCCTGGCAGGGGCTGCCCCCCTATGACCCTCCTTGGCCAGGTCCTGGGCTGCTGGCTCGAGCTTGAGTCCAGCAAGCTGATCTAGGGTATGGAATGTGGACAGGGTCCCCACTCAGGCCAAGGCCCTGGCCCCGAACAAATGCTTTCCGTATCACTGCAGGTATAGCCCAGGCTGTCCAGGGGCTGTCCATGGCAGGAACAGGGAGGTTTTTGGGACTGCCCCTGTGTGCTTCACTCAGGTGGGCTCAAAAGCAGAGCCTCAAAAAAAAAAAAAAAAAAAAAAAGAAAGAAAAAGAAGAGGAAAAGAAAAAAACACCCAAAACTAAAAATCATACTTTGGGAGGCTGAGGCAGGGAGATTGCTTGACCCAGGAGTTCAAGACCAGCCTGGGCAACATAGTGAGACCTCGTCTCTATAAAAAACAAAACGGCTGGAAGTGGTGGTGCACACCTGTAGTCCCAGCTACTTGGGAGGCTGAGGCAGAAGGATCGCCTGAGCCAGTGAGTGGTGATCGAGCCACTGCATTCCAGCTTGGGCAACAGAGTGAGACCCCAACTCAAAACAAAACAAAAACAAAAACAAAAGCAGAGACTTTCCCTCATTAAGCCCCACCTGAGCCCTCTGAGGAGTCCAGCCTAAGCCCTCAGGGGCTGCTGATGAGAGGTTCACCAGTTGTGCAACTGGGGATGACCTCTGAGAGTTTCGGCATCTGTAATATTGGAGCTCAGTAACCCTCCTCTAAGCACTTTGGAGGATAACAGCTCACGTTTTAGAGGGTCCCGCACGCACAGTGCTGGGCCTGATGCCTCCCCCGTCTCTGCCCCTTGGGGTCCCAGCACAGGAAGCACAAAGTGTTCCTTCCCTTTCCATCCCTCTGCCTCGTCTCCTGGGGCCCTGGCCCCTACCCTCACCCTCAGTGACACCCCAGCCTCAAGGTGGAGTCAAGCCGCAGCTGATCCCGCAGGGAGGAGGCAGGGCCCATTGCCTCGGGGAAACCACTTGGCTGCCGGCCAGGGCGTGGCCCGGGGGTGACAGGGCTGTGCTCCTGGAGAAGAGAAAGCGCCTAATCCCTGGGATTTGCCGTGAAAGCCTGGACAGGGCCAATCACTCATCGTCGGGCCAGGACGGCCTCGCTGTTGTTTCTAGGTGGAATTTCTGAATCTCATTTGTAATGTGTACTGATCCGGGGCCAAACTTTCCAAATCAGGCTGCAGGACAGGGTCAGCAGCACACAGTTAACCCCTTAAGAGGTCATGCTTTTACAGAGGTGGTTTGGGCCCTGATAGCTGGGACAACTGATGGTGACTTGAAGCTGGACAACCGGCCAAGCAATGTCTTAAGCCTCGATTCAGGCCTTGCCTCACCAGGGGGAGAAGTACATTAGCTTGGTATCTTCATTCACAAGCCCTTGAACCAGAGCTGCTGCGTACAAGTTGAGCAGGTTGTGCACTGCACATAAACTAAGCTGTGAACTGTACCCCCTAGGGTTTTGCAGTACACAACACATTAACTGTATGTCGAAGCCCTGCCACCTCCCACTTCTGTCTCCCTCTGAGATATTAACAGGGATGAAAGTAACCCCAGAAAAATAGCTGTGGGAACTCAGATGGCAGGATGCTAAGACACTGGGAGGCAGCAACTTCTTTATTTTATTTTATTTTTAAGTCAGAGTTTCACTCTGTCACCCAGGCTGGAGTGCAGTGGCACACTCACAGCCACCCAGCATCCACCTGCCGGGCTCCGACGATCCTTCTGCCACAGCCTTCCAAGTAGCTGAAACTACAGGCAAGGGCTACCACGCCCAGCTAATTTTTTTTATTTATTGTAGAGAACAAGGTCTCACCAAGTTGCCCAGGCTGGTCTCGAACCCGTGGGCTCAGGCAATCCTCTCACCTCGGCCCCCCAAAGTATTGAGATTATAGGCTTGAGTTATTGTACCTGGCCGGGAGGCAGCTTCTGAAAAGTAGGATCTGTAGCGTGGATGTAAATTTATTCCCCAGTACCCAGTGCAGGCCCTGGCATAGAGCAGTAACCTGGGCTATTCCTGTTGAATGGATAAAATAATTCAAGGATAGCCAGTCTCGGTGGCTCAGCCTGTAATCCCGCGCCTTTGGGAGGCTGAGGTGAGTGGATTGCCTGAGCCCGCGGGTTCGAGACCCGCCTAGGCAGCGAGACCTCATCTCTACAATAAATCAAAAAATCAGCCAGGCGTGATAGCGCATGCCTGTAATTCCGGCCACTCGGAAGGCTGAGGTGGAAGGATCGCCGGAGCCCAGCAGGTCGAGGCTGCGGTGGCCGGAAGCGGCCACTGCACTCCAGTCTGGGCGACAGAGTGAGACTCCAACTCAAAAAAAAAAAAAAAAATTCAAGGATGACAGGACTTGGGAAGCACCACCAGCTCCAGGTCAGCCCGACTTGCCAGCCCAGGCTCTGAGATGCGCCTATTAAACAGCGCCCGAGCGGTTGGAGCCACTTTGGGCTGAACGGCCCTGGCACTGCCCCATGATCCTCGCTCTGGCCTGCTGTTCCTTAAGGGGGCTCTGGGCTCCCACCTGCCCTCCAGTTCCAAACTGCTTCCTCCCAGCATAACAATCCACAGGCTAGACGGCACTTATGTCAAAATAGGAGCACTGGTGCCGTCCTCGTAAACCTGCAAGGCAAGTTATTATTATGGCAATTTTACCGAGATGAAAAATGGGGGCTCAGATGGGTTATGTAACCTGCCTAAAGACACACAGCTAGCTAGAAACATAGGACGACGCACCATGCCCAGAACAGCTCACACTTGGCCTTAAAAAGGGCCACACTAGCCGATACTATTTTTTAAACGGTAAACTTGAAACTGGGTAACTGTCCTTATACGCTCAGATGGAATTTAAAATGCTACTTCTTTTTCTTTTTTTTTTGAGTTGGAGTCTCACTCTGTCGCCCAGGCTGGAGTGTCGTGGCACACTCACGGCCACCCCAGCCTTGACCTGCTAGGCTCCAGCAATCCTTCTGCTTCGGCCTTCCAAGTAGCCGGAACTACAGGAGCACGCTACCACACCCAGCTAATTTTTATTATTGTAGAGACGAGGTCTTGCCAAGTTGCCCAGGTGGATCTCGAACCCATGGACTCAGGCAATCCACTCGCCCCGGCCTCCCAAAGTGCTGGGATTACAGGCTGAGCCACCGAGCCCGGCCTAAAATACTATTTCAACATGTCAGAAGCTGCAGCTCCCTTAAGAGGGCGTGTGAGTGCCACAGAGAACGCTGGCACATGGGGTGATTCCAAGTGCCATAGCACAGACAGTGTCCAGGGAAAGGGAGCAGCCCAGCCCCTCCTGTGGAAAAGCCTTGTGGTAGTGAACACGCATCATGTCATGTGGCCGTGGCCTCCACCTGGAATATAATTCACACCAGGGACAGGGATCGGTCACCCTGACAGTTTCCACTTCTCTGCCTTCTCCGAGAAGGTGGATCCAGATGTCTGCCTGACACCACCACCTCCTGGTGACCACCTCCCCACGGGACAGCTAGACAACCCGTCTGACTTGTTACAATTTCCCCACACCCGCGTGGACTGTCTGGATGTGCCACAGTGACCCCTTCTCAAGTCACAGCATGACCCATGGAGCTTGTGCCACTGGCTCCAAACCCATGATGAGAACTCCCCACAGGAAACCTGCCTGGGGAGCACCCAGGGCCCCCAAAAAGCTTTAGTTCCTCAGGTCTCTCTTGCCCCTCCTCCCTCTCTCCCTCTCTCTCTTTGTCTCTCTCTCCTTTCTCTTCGCTCTCTCCTCTCTCTCTCTCTCCACCCCCATGTCCCTGCTTCCTGTTAGCTCTGCGGGGTGTGTTGCCCTCTTCTCTGGGACCTATAAGTGACAAAATGCTTCTGTTATTTCACGTGTCCTGTTGTGCTGCATCCTCCGTGTCCCACCTGACCAACACTCCCCAACCTAACTGTTAGGAAAAACGTCAGGGGTAGAATTTATAGCCACTGTCAAGGGCGAGAGAGCTCAAGACCAAATTAGAAAGTATGGATATTTACAAAACATTTGGGTTTCCGTTTATATTTACTTTCTGCTCACCTCCTGTGCGCCAGACACTGCTAGGAGTTTTCACATAAATAGTTTCCTCTAATTACATTAATGGGAGTTTGCAATTAGGGCACTGCCCTCCTAAACCTCACACAGGCAACTATCTTTAAGATGCAGTGGCCAGTCATACGACCTCCGCTCCTGCGGACTTCACTGGCTGCCACGGTTCCTGGCCAGTCTTGCCCAGCCGGGAACTGAGGTCCCAACCTCTCCTTTTCTCAAGGGAAACCTGCGGCAGGTGAGTCCTCAGAGCTGCCTGGGAGGCTGAGGAGCGTGGAGGACAACAGACACCAGACTTAAGGACCTGCCTGGGAGCCACAGCTCCCACTTGCCGGCAGTGGGACCCAGGGCCAGCGTTTCAGTTTGTTCTGATATAAAGGGTGATGCCAGCCCCAGGGCGGCCGTCCCATGAGGCTGCTGGGGGATCTACAGCACGGCCCTCAGGAAGGGACTCTGGGCACAGGATGGGTGCACCAGGCAACTCCAAAGAACATTCAGCAAAGTCTCCAACTGGGCACAGGGCAACCTCGGACTGGGGCTTGGGGTCTGGCTTTAATCCTCAAGGGTCATCCTTTCTCCAAGTCATAGAGTATAAGACATCTCAGAAATCAAACTGTGTGGGCACACACCCTTGCTTGCCCCATTCACACACACACATTCACCCCTACATCAACTCACATGCACCCACACTCCACTCCCAGCCCCCCCGTGCCCACCCACACGAAATCAGACCCCAAGGCTTGCTAGAAACAAGTTCACAAGCGAAGAGAGCTGGATGTCTTTCCAGATGTGTAGGTTGTCCTTAAGGCCCGTTCCCAGCCAGGAGGGTCCAGCCCAGCCAGTAAACAACCTCCCTAAATGGCAAACAACCCCGGAGTCTGCTTGAAGGGGGTGCAGCCACAGGGGGAACCGCTGAGGCTGCACAGTGCGGGCACCTGGAGGAACCGAGGGCACCTGGAGGGCCGCCCCTCATCAGCCCCCGCTGGGAGGAGACAGACCTGGGGGGTCCCAGGCAGCAGCCCGGTGTGGCCACCTGTGTGAGCAAGGCTGAGTCGACACTGGGCAGGTAAGGAATCAGAGAGGGAGGCTCCAGCCCCGTAGCTTCCTCAGCTTGGTGGTGTTATCTCTTTACCATATGGACATGAGGAGAGGTCTTTACTCATAAAGGGGTGGTCCGGGACCCCAGACCCCATGGCCAGAAGTGTTATGAATGTTCAAAAGAAGATGCTCCACAACTTATCCTCTTTGGCTGGGACCCAGACCCAACTGCTGTCAACAGATGCCAGCCAATATAGACGCCAGCCAGCGTAGACCAGAGATAAACAGGACTTCACGCGGTCCACGGGGATGGAAAGCCCTGGAGCTGGGCAGCCCCAGGTCTAACTCTTGTTCTTGCACACTCCCCGGCTGGGAGATCCCGGTGAGTGACCCAGCTCCTCTGGCCTCAGTTTTCTTATCTGCTAAGTGGGCATAACCATTGCCTCATGCTGCTGCAGGAGGCAGGGTGGGTTAATTAAAGCCGCGAGATCTAGAAGCACTGTGGGCAGCACCAGCCTCCCAAGGAGCTCCCCGTGGCCCACAGGAGAACGTCCATCGAGGTCTGGCCCTGCCACCCCTTCCAGCCTCCCCTCGAACTCCCGGTGTGGCATCCTGGACACTCCGGCAGCACCAAACTGCCTGTGGTGGCCTCTCAGCACCCTGTCCCTCGTCACGCTGTGCTGGGGCCAGCAATGCCTCCTTGTCTGGTTCACTCCTCAGCCGTCAAGACCCAGTATTTGTGTCACCTCTTCCAAGAAGCCTCTCCTGACTGTTCTGTTGCTATGTCTGGGCAACTTGAGGGCCTGGTTTGCAAAAAGCTACAAAGACAACTCTGTAGGCTTGAGGACAGGCGGGCTATATGCAAAATTCGTCAGGAGGCCAAAAAAGAACTTAAGCCGAGTACCCTCCAGCTCCTCCTGGCTCTGGTGAGGCTTTAGTAGAAAGGCTGGCAAAACTGACCCTCATACTGGACGGATTTTTCCCTGCATAGAGAAGCGGCGAGCAGGAGAGTGGAGGGGAGGTCTGGGGCTCAGGCACCGGCTATAGCCCAGCGGCCTAGGGCCCCCGGGTGGCCACAGGTTACCTTTTGTTTTCCCCGCAGGCTGATAATATACAACCCACTCCTGCTGCAACCAGGGTGCCCCTACTAGTCATCACTCAAGAGTTATTAGCTGAAAGTGCCTTCCCGGGGCACTCCCCGATTACAGCCTGTACCCTGCAGAGCTAAGAATGAATCCAGAGCCGGATAAGGAAGGCTTTGTAGTGGTCTGAGAATACCTCAGGCATTAATGGAGCATTTTTGCACAGGTTGAAAATGCATTCCTCATTTTTCATTGACAGCTGGTTAAGGAGGAATGCAAGCAGGCTTTACCAAGACAACAGCTCGGCCTGCTGCAGCCCCCTTGATCCTTGCTAAGAACAGGGCTTTAAAGGCTACATTAGAGGAAGACCTGGCCCTTTCAGGCTCTTAGTCGGCTTGGGGCATTTTTCCCTCTTCTGCTACTTTAGGAGGAATGAATACAGCAGCCCCGGGGGCCTGGAGGCTTGGATGCTGCTTGTTTTTCAGCGATACCCAGGATGGCACCAGCCGTCCGCGGGCTCCAGCTCTGGGGGAGTGTGGTGTCTGGAGTGGGCTTCAGACCTGCTCTGGGCTTTGGCACTGAGTGGCCTCGGGCAAGTCCCTTGCCCTCTCTGGACCTTGCTCCCTCTTTCATTAGAGGGGATAATCCTACCATGTCTTAGGGCCGTGGTGGTGACAAATGCCAGACCTTGGTCATCACAGGCAGTCAATAAGCATCGCTCCTTCACATGCAACAAGACTCGGCTCAGGCCTTGCCTCTTCCAGGAAGTCTTCCTGATCCTGGTGCCCAGTGTCCACACAGGGCATATCCTTGAGTGGGCGGGTGTCCCATGAGCATCTGTGATGGGCAGGTGTCCCCTGACCTGTGCCACAGGTAGCACAGAGCTGCACAGGGGTTCTCAAGAGGCTCGGGACCTCTCTGCCTGTCAGGGAGTGGCAGTGGTCTGGAAGGCTTTTCTTCCTTCTCTGCTGACATAAAGGGTTTCTAAGACGTTGCCTGAAATGAGAACTGCACTGCTAAAAACAAGTTTGAAAATATTCTGGGCTCTGCGGTTTTTTGGTTGCAGTCTCAGGAGGGCACTGAACTTGGTTCCCACTTTTCCCCAAGGGAGATCATTAAGACGTAGCCCTGGCAGTACCTGTGAGAACTTGAGCTGTGGAGGTGAAGGCATCCGGTGATGGGAAGACGCTAGTGGGGTTAAACCTCACGTGCTCAGGGCTGCTTCACACCTGAGCTCGGGCCCAGCAGTGGAACGACCCTTCGCCAGATGGGTAGGCCTGGAACTGTGTGGGGGACAGCTGTCCCTGGGGGCCAGGAGGCTCCCAGGGTGGACAGAAGTTATTTGGGGCACAAGAGTAGAGGAAAGGAGGTACAGGAGAAGGAAGCTCAGGGAAGAAATCTCAAGTAGAGAAATAAGATCAGCCACCATTGGGCGCAGAGACAGGAACACACCCAGAAACAACCCAGGTCCCAACTCAGCAGGACCTTGCCCCCGCTGGCCTCAGTTTCCCCACCTGAGTGATGACATTGGCACCAGTTAAACTCCAGGAACCCAACCAGATGGGACATCCTGCAAACACACCGAGGCGTGGAAGGAGCTGGGGGCCACCTGGCACGCAGTGCTATAGGCAGGATAGATTCCAAGGGCCAGGCCGGGGCCCTCCCCCATGAGGCCCCAGGCTGGAATTCCAAAGACCAGAGCACCCGTGACCAACGTGCTGAGGGGAAACTGCTCGGTCCTTGTGGCCTTATCCATATTCTTTTCCCAGGAAGGCCATGGCTATGGATGGCACCTGCACTCACCTCTCATACCTGGGGCTCTGCCCCCGAGTCACTGTGAGAAGATGGTAAGTTTCCCTGGCCTCTCTGGGCCTTGGTTTCCCCTTCTACAGAAGGGGTTAGAAGAGATGGTCTCTAGAAGCCTCCAGGCTGTGACATGCCAGGATTTTTTTTGCCACAGTGGATGGGAAGCTGAGAAACAGAAACTCCTAGGTTGGTTCTGTCTGGAGTGCAGATGTGGCCAGAGAAAGGTACTAGTGGGTGCTGGTTCTGGGCTTAGCAGTTGCCTAGTCTCCTGGCTTGGGTCACCCCAAAAAGAATTTAGCTGGGAATACAGATGTAAAAACTGCAAGGAACCTGAGGCCAAGAGAGCCTTGCAGGTCATTGAGGCTTGTCACTGTCTCTCTGTGCATGCCTGACTCAGCATTGTATTTTGACGATCTGTTTATGGGGTGGTCTCTCTCCCCTGCTGGCATGCAGCACCCTCGCGAGTGGGGGCTATCCATCTCTATATCTACAAGGCCCGGCCCAAGGTCCGATACAGATGGGGCTCAGGAAGGGTTCAGAAACAGAACGAATGAGTGAGTGAAATAGAAGTGTCTGTGATTCCAAACTCCTGTGGTTCTCAGGGCTGGGAATCACCCCAAGGCTGGGCTGTGTCAGTCACTCTAGCAGGCCCAGAGTCAAGCACTGGGCTGGCATGCGGTGGGCTTCTGTGAGCCATGATCAGGGTGCTCACCCCCCACCCACGCAGTGGGGCAGGACCAACCCATGACCCTACCTCCTCCTGCCTGCCGCATGCATGGGGGACCGAAGTCCTCATTTTACAGCGGGGGAAGCCAAGGCCCACACTGGGCCGTGACTCAGGGCAAGGAGTGAGTTCTATGACTGCTCACAACCGAACTTTGTGCCTTCCCCTTGGAATCCCGGCGAGGGCTAATGTGCCATTAATTGTAATTAACTAATTATTCTTGCTGCCAACTAGCGGAGGAGGAGACTGGGGGTGGGGAGCCCCCCAATGACTCAGTCATGTTTACAACATGCAAACCCATTTAAGAGCTTGTAAAGTTGCTATAAATGGCTCTTTGGCAAGAGGGAAATAACGATTCCCTTTCTCCAGCTGCCGGTTTAACAACCGTCGGGGTTGGGAGTCAAGGACCGGGGTTCTAAGGTCCAACAGCGCCACCTGGAGGCCATGCTCCAAAACGCTCCCTCCAGGGCGAACTGCGTGGATGCTGGGTTTGGTCAAGACCTCACAGAATCCAGGGCCAGTGGATTAAGAAGCCCACTACCCCCCCAATTCACAGTGGGGAAATTGAGGCCCAGGTGAGGGCAGGGACTGTCTCTCTATGGCTTAGCTTCTTTGAAAGTGTTCAGAGTATACATCTAAGTCCAAAATGGCAGATACCACCCTTGTCATTCCCCATGAATTTTAAATCCTATAAAATGTGTCAGTTCAGGAGAGGTACCATGAATGATAGAAACAAGTTTGCAAAGTGGAGTGAGTCCGAGTATCCTTTCGGATGTGCAGGTTGGAATTCAAGCCAGGGAGGGTCCTGCCCCCTCCTATCAACAGCCACCCCAGCCTAGAAACACCAATAGGACTTCCACAGTCATAGAGGTCACTATGTGCAGAGTCCCAGACTTACCAACACCTCCCCTGTGGACGTTTGCCTTGGCCGTTCCCTCTGCCTGGTTCACCCTTCCCCGTCACCTCCACAGAAACACCCTTCTGCCGCCCTTTGCCCCAGCCCCCTTTGGAGACTGAATCTCCGGGGAGGAAGAGTGTCAAACTTCCCACTGGAGGAGCTGTGCACAAGGACCGGACCTGGACCCTCTTACCAACGAGGGGACAATGACTTGCTCAAGGCCACATGCCAAGTCAAGTTAGTTCTAAGTCCGAGACTAGAGCTCAGATCCTCTGCTTCTCACTTTGCTCTTCCTCCCAAGAATAAAAATCATATTAGCACCCACTGACTGGGGGACTGTGCCCAGCCCAGGGACAAGCACCGGACTCACGTAGTATCATTTGAATTTCCATTGTGAAGCACAGTGGTCTACTTAGCCTACCCATTTTATGGGTGAGGAGACTGAGACCCAGAGGGGTCACCCAGAAAGCCCATGGCACAGCCGGAATTGGATACCAGGCAGGCGCCACCGCTCTGGCTGCTCTTCAGGCCGAGATGGATTGGGGGTCTTGGGGGCCTTGGTGCTGAAGGACACGTGGGATTGGTTTGGGAAAGGGATTCAGATGGGAACTGGGCTGCTCCAGAAAGGATTTTCCCACCCAATGGGCACACCACTAGGGGAGAAGCAAGGGCGCTTGGACAGATCTGATGTCTCTGGCCACTCACCCACGGTCATGCCATCCATGTAGCGCTTGATGATGTCGAAGGAGTCTCGTAGGTTCCCTTCCGTTATGTCGAAGATGATGTTGGCCTGGCTGGCAGGTTGTAGGGGCATGATGGCCCGGAGGAAGATGATCTCTGCAGCAAGAGGTCACGGAGAAGGGCTCAGCACCAACCCAGCAACCCGGGAACCCGCCCTCAGGGAATGAGGACCTAACCAGAGAGGCCGTTCACAAGGCAACATCATCGCAGCCTCAGACCCCTGTGCGGGGAGCGTGGAGGGGTCCAGGACTTCCTATATCATAGCCCATGCCTGTTTTATCAGTGGGGAAACTGAACTCTGGCTCTTCCCCGAGATCATGGAGCTAATTAGTGGCGGTGACAGCGCTGAGAAGTAATTAATGGTCATAAATATCATGAACCTGGGACAAGGGAAAAGAGGTGAATGGAGAGGGCAGAAAGGCCAAAGGAGCAGGTTCCTCTGTCTGCTGAGGGCCAGACAGGCCACCCTCAGTGTGGACTGGGCAGTCTGGGGCTGTGTCCCTCTTCCAGCGCACCCAACAGTGAAGCAGGCAAACTGGTCTCTAGGTGGTCATGGGGGGCTCCTCTCTCTGGGCCTCCCTTTCCTCCCCTGTAAGGTGAAGGAGGAAGCTGGCTGGTGACCACTAAAGGTCCTTTTGGTGCTAAAGGTCAGGGTCTGGATTTCCTGGGCCCAAGAAGCTAACAGGTGTCTCCAGCCACACGCCGGCGACTGGCGCACAGAGAGGCCACACCACAAAACTGGCCGTTGGGGATTTGGGAAGGGTTTGTATGTGGTTTGGTGAAACCCCAGCATTTTGCACAAGGCAAATACCAGTTAGCGATTTTCTCGGATCCAAGTCCGTGCCATCCTGCAATGATTCTGCTCCTTTCCTTTTCTCGAGAAATGAGCAGTGAGAAGGGGAGCTGGGAGTTGGGGACTGTTCCTTTGGGCAGCTGTGTCCTGGGGGGAGGGCGTCCTGCCCTCCTGACCCCCCACGGCCAGGTTACCCTGCAGACTGTGTCACAGCATAAGTGTAAGCACAGCGCGTTGTCATAGTTGGCTCAATCGTGCGCCTTCCCTGAGAGGGTCAGAGGATTCTTTCATATCACCGTGTTCCCAGAGCCTGACACATCCAAGGGCCGGGATGGAGACTCTGCAGGGGGAAGGGGTGGCGGGGGACACCAGCCCTTGCATGCAGGCAGCACAGCTTGGAAGTGAGGTGAACAGAGCAGGACTCCCGCCTGCTGGGCTCCAGGAGCTCACAGCTTCCCTGCTTCAGAGAAACAGTGCAGTGACACCAGGGCTATATAGGAGCCAGGGAATACTGACCATGTTTTTGCCCAGGCTCTCTGCTTCCAGTCTAGCCTCTCCAGTCTGCCCCGGGTCTCCAGGATGATGTTTCTTTTTTCTTTCTTTTTTTTTTTTGGAGTCAGAGTCTCAATCTGTCACCCAGGCTGGAGTGCAGTGTCACACTCCACACTCCACACCTGCTGGGCTCAGGAGATCTCTTCACCTCAGCCTTCCAAGTAGCTGGAACCAAAGGTGTGCGCCACCATGCTTGGCTAATTTTTTGATTTATCGTAGAGATGAAGTCTCATCAATTTGCCCAGGCTGGTCTCGAACCCCTGGCCTCAGGCAATCCTCTTGCCTCCACCTCCCAAAGTGCTTGGATTATAGGCATGAGCCACTGCGCCCAGCTCAGGATGATGTTTCTATATGCAAATCTCATCAGTTGCCCCTTCAATGGCTCCCCAAAGCCTTAAGGTTGAAACCCCAACTCCAGGTTCAGGCTCTTGTTCATCCTTCCAGCCCACCTCTTACCAAGCCTCTACCACTCCAGCCTGCAAAATTTGGCTTAGTTTCTCACATGCCCACACTTCTGTTACCTCCAGACCTTCCTGGCTGTGTCCTGATCTGCTCAGCACCCTCTTCTCCCCTTCTCCCACTTTTACTCGATGACCCCTTATTCACCGCTTAGGCCTCAGTGTGGAAGTCACTTCCTCCTGAAGGCCCTCCCGGACTCCCTTGCTCTTGGCACAGGAATCCACATTTAAGAGCTATTTGTACAATGACTGTAACCCATAAGAAATGAGCCCCCCGCTGGGCCCGGTGGCTCAGCCTGTAATCCCGCACCTTTGGGAGGCTGAGGTGAGTGGATTGCCTGAGCCTGTGGGTTTGAGACCCGCATGGGCAGCAAAACCTCATCTCTACAATAAATCAAAAAATCAGCTGGGTGTGGTAGTGCATGCCTGTAATTCCGGCTACTTGGAAGGCTGAGGCGCAAGGATCGCTGGAGCCCAGCAGGTCGAGGCTGTGGTGGCCGGGAGCGGCCACTGCACTCCAGTCTGGGCGACAGAGTGAGTGAGACTCCAACTCAAAAAAAAAAAAAAAAAAAGAAATGAGCCCCTGAACCAACAGCCAGGAATGGGCCAGAATGGTGCTGTGCCATCTGAGTACATAGAGGAGAGGCAGAAGTGAGAAGGATCTCCATTTCAGACCCCAAAGCCCTTCTTACAAGGAATGGCACCTGCAGGCCAAGCCCTCTGCTCAAGCCAAGGGAGGTCCCTAGGCCAATCCACTCACCTTCAGGGCGGGTGAACTCGCGGAAGGTAGGCAGCGAGACGACAGTGTGGGAGATGGTGTGCACCAGGTCGAACATGCAAGTGACATCGTTGGGGCGGCAGGACTTGATGCAGCGAACGGTGTCTGACTTCTCTTGGTGGGGCCTGAGGGGAATCACAGCACACGAGGCTGACGGGAAAGTCGGGACCGCAGCTACCACAGAACTGAGGACCAGGGAGGAGCGGCAGTGGCCAGACTGGGAGCACCCGTCTCAGAGACAACAGCCAACTGCAGTGGCCTCCGCAACCCAGCCGCTTCTTGTGGATGCCTCATGGCCCTTCCTGCAAACTGGACCAAAACCCAAACTCCAGAGACCACTCTCCGATTTCCATCTGTCCCGGCCGTGGGGCAGCACAGCTTGGAGATTGGTCAACTGCATGAACTGAGCGTCAATATCCACAACTGCAAAACACATTCATTGATTCACTTGCTCAACAAATATGTTTTGTGTGCTGACTGGATGCCAGGTGCTGGGGACACCAAAGTGAACAAGGGAGGCGTGGTCCTGCCTTCCCAGAGCCCATAGATGGGTGGGCAGCAGGGGTAATAAACGAGGGAGCGTATATAAAGTGCTGAGCTTGGTTCCCAGCACAAGGAAGTCAAATCCACATCATCATGTGATGGAGAGGCCGGAGAAGAGGTGGAAGCTTATTAGAGTTCCCTGTTCCAGGCACTGTGCTGCACATATTTCTAAAACTCTTCGTAACGAAAGAAAACACAGACACAAAAGTTATACAGCGTGAAGGTATCATGGATCATGTCATTATAAGGCAAAGGCCTTGATAATCCCCACCCACGTCAAAAAAGAGAAACTGGCTACCACCCGAGGCTCTCCATGCTTGCCAGACTGAGGCCAAACCCTCCTGCATCCCAAAAGTAATCCCCAGTCTAAGGCCCACAGCAATCCTCTACTTGGGTTTCTTTTTATTACACAAGTATGCCTCGCCAGACAAAATCAAGAGACTGGCCCACAACCAGGTTTTTGTTCTGCGTTTTAAGTTCTTTGAGGGCTTCCTCTCCATTCTTCATTTTCCACACAATTTATCTGTGAAAGAGCCACACGCATTGGAGCTACAGTTTCCTACAGGCTGGGCTTTGCTGATTGCACCCTCATGGTATAGTTCAGCGTGTTCCTCCGTCTTCTGGATCTCCTGCATGTCAGCAGCCAGATTCAGAGGCTGATCAGACATAGGTCCGGTCCCCCAAGTGTGAGATGAGAGGTGTTGGTGTGTCTTCCACCACTTGCTAATTTATCAAAGATTGCAAAATGCTGGTAATCTGGTTCTAGCATTTCATTTCTATTAGTTAGAACATTTCTACACAGAGACACTTCCCCTCATGGGCAAGTGAGGTTATCAGGAAACAGAGTTCACAGAGGAAAAGCAAGATTAATTCTTGATTCTTTTCTTGCATTTTCCAGTTTTCAGGATAATGGAGTGCTCTTATCATTTTCCAAAGGATTTTTTTGGAAAAAAAAATCAGTATTAATTCATGATTTAAACCAACTTGGGGAGACTTGATCCTTTGCAATTATTATCCTTTATTGAAACTCAAATTTTCTCATCTTTAGCCAAAGGGAAAATGAAGTTGGCTCCTAGGTCCTTTTGACCTTGGTCCAAGTATCTTTCATTGTTTTCTTGCTGTCTGATATCACATGATGGTCCAGCCTCCTGTTATCCTTTTACTGCCCAAGACCAAGAATCAGCCATTTCTCCAAGAAGGGTTTATGTTTTTAGTGGAAAATAACATTTCAAGACCATAATCTGGACACTAAGAAGTCTCAGTGCTACTGGGTTGGTCATTGTTTCTAAGCCTCTTCAGTAGATGTTTAAAAAGTAATATATACCATGAGTTCATACTGATATTTCCAATTCAAAACAAGAATCACATGGTTTTTAATTAGTCTCTTCTATATTACAAAGGAATCTTCTTTCTTCCACATCAGAATTCTCCTTCTCAAGGACATAGAGTAGCCAATCATTATTAATTTAGTTTATCCCACATTATGTATACAGTAGACCCAGAACAATTTGAAAATTACCACCAATTTAATTATTAAAAATAATTTTTAGATATGTTCTCCTATTCTACTCACAGTTTTAAAATAGATGTGCCAAATCTACATTGTCTGAGTTATACAGCAATTCATATTATACTTGTTCCCTTATAATAGTCACTTAGTTGTAGTCCCACAAGTAATTATGTGTTTAAGGCTTGAATGTTTATAATAGTTTGTGCTTTTTGTATATGAAAGTCAGTTTTGCTGGGTATAAAATCCTTGGTTTAGCTGGGCATAGTAGCTCATGCTTGTAATCCTAGCACCTTGGGAGGCTGAAGTGGGAGGATTGCCATGGTGGTGCCTATAGTTCCAGTCACTCAGGAGGCGAAGGCAGAAGAATCTCCTGAGCCCAGGAGGTTGAGGCTTCGGTGAGCCATGATCATGCCACTGTATTCCAACCTGGGTGACAGAGTGAGACCCTCAACTCAAAATAATTAATTAATTAATTGAATAAAATCCTGAGTTTACCTTTTCTTGAGTATCTAGACTATCTCATTGCATTTTATTTTTAGCATAAAGTGCTGCTGTCAAGAAGTCTGATGAGAATGAATTTTCTTCCCTTGTAAGTCACCTGCTGTTTTTGTCTAGCTGTTCATGGTTTGTACTCATCCCCTTTCTTTAAAGTCCAATAATTTTACAAGAATTGTCTTAGTGTTGGTTGTTCTTAGCTGATATTCTCAGGTATGTGGTGTGTTCTTTCAACATGGAATCCCACATTTCTTTTGTAACTGATGGAATGTTTTCTGGAGTCATCATTTACAGTATTTTCTCCCCTTGTTTTGGGTTTCTACTGCAAAGTCCTATTCTCTGTACATCAGACTTTCTTTGTGTATCTTGAACATCTGCCACTTTACCTGCAAGCTTTCCTTCTCTTTTGTTATTTCTTTTTTGACCTTTATAATTTTTGTTCTTTTCAACTTCTATTTCTTTTAAGTGTTTATTCCCTTTCATGTTCCTTCTAGTTTAGTCTTGTTTCTGAAATTATTTTTAAAATTTTAAATTCTTTCTTTAGTCTATTACCTCATTTCTCAGTTTTTTCTAATTCTGCCTTACTTTTTTTCATGTTTGGATTACTTTCCTAACACTTCTGGTTTGTTTCAAACTAGAATATTAGAGTTTGGATTGAGTCCATGATTACATCTTTCTGGTGTGTTTTCATTACCCAGGGGGCTATCATACTGTTTCTTATTCTCTCTTTTTCTTATAATAACTTTGTATATTAATTTGCTAGGGCTGCCATAACAAAATATCACAGACTGGGTGGCTTAGCCACCAGAAATGTATTGTCCCACAGTTCTCAAGGCTAGAAGTCCAAGATCAAGGTGTTGGCAGGCTTGGTTCCTTCTGAGGCTTCTCTCTTTGGCTTGCAGAAGCCTTCTCGCTATGCTCATATGGTCTCCCCTCTATGCATGTCTGTGTCCTAATCTCTTCTTATAAGGATCCCAGTTGTATTGTATGAGGGCATAGTTGTATGGCCTCACTTTTACTTAATTACCTCCTTAAAGGTCCTATCTCTAAATAAAGTCATATTCAGAGGTGTTGGAGGTTAGGACTCCAATATATGATTCTGGGGGGGCAGGGAGACACAATTCAGCCCGGAGCATTTTGTAGGGGTGTTATGGGTTGAATTGTGCCCTTCCAAAAAATATTTAACAAAGTTCGAACCCCCAGTCCCTCAGAATGTGACCTTAATTGGAAGCAGGTCACTGCAGATGTAATTAGTTAAGATGAGGTCACACTGGAGTAGACTGGGACCCTGACCCAATAGGACTGGTGTCCTTCTAAGAAGAGGGTTTTGTAAAGACAAAGACACCCACGGAGAAGGCCATGCGATGACAAAGGCAGAGACTGCAGTGGCATAGCTGCAAGCCAAGGAATGCCAAAGACTGCCCACAATCCACCAGAAGCCAGGAAAAAACATTCTTCTCCAGGGAGGGGGGCTTTCCTATGGGTTTCAGAGGGAGCCCAGTACTGCTGACACTTTGATTTTGAACTTCTGGCCTCCAGGACAGAGAAAAAAATCAATTTCTATTATTTTAAGGCACCCAGTTTGCTACAAAAATGAATACACCGAATCTGACCTTTACAGGAAGTTAGTTTTCCTGACATTTTAGAAAGAGCACAGTTCACAGTAGCCTTCCTGACATCACAGAGCTCCCAGCCTGTCGCTTTGGCAGCTTGCTTTCTGACATCCCCCTACATTTGCCTGAATCTTCTTTTCCTATCTTCTCTTTGGTCTCTTTTCTGCTCGGTTTTCTTTCCTTTGTTTTTTTTCCCAAGTCGTGGTCTCGTTCTGTCACCCAGGCTGCAGTGTAGTGACACGATCACGGCTCACCGCAGTTTTGATCTCTTGGGCTTAGGCATCCTCCCACCTCGGTATCCTGAGTAGCTAGGGCTACAGGCATGCACCACCGCGCCTAGCTAATTTTTTATTTTTATTTTTGTAGAGATGAGGTCTTGCTATATTGCCTAGCCTGGTCTCAAACTCCTGAGCTCAAGTACTCCTCCTGCCTCAGCCTCCCAGAATGCTGGGATCACAGGCATGAGCCACTGTGCCAGGTCTCTTTCCTGTCCAGTTTTCTATTGTATTTCCAGCAGTTTCTCCCCAGTGTGAGACCCTGATATAAAGGAAGCTGCAAGCTCCCTGCTCCAGCCCCTTACTCCCTGCCATGGGTCCTTCATACACACTGGCCACTGGAGTTAGCAGTCGCTTTTCAGTTTTAGCTGCTGTTCCCAAAAGGATCCCCTGTACTTTACAGGGATACCTGTTGGCGATTTTGGTGTTCTCCCACTGCTTTTTCCTGCACAAATGCCAATACCATGCAGGTGGGTCTGACTAGTAAACAACCGTACCTTTTTTAGTCATAAATATTTTCCATAGATTTTAAATTTTCTTTTCTAGATGCTCTGCGTGCTTTTGGGTTAGGATCCAGAAAGTTTCAAAAACAACGCTGCTGCAGCCTCTGTGTTACATTGTGCATATATTATCTCATTTCAGCCTCACAGCTCTTTTTTCCATACCACACTGCCTCTTCCTTTAGCTAATGAAACATCCTGTGTTGTACTTGTAGTTATTCAGTGGGCTCTCTGAGATGAGGCTGGAGTAACAATCTAACCAATCCCAGGGATATTGCCTGTTCCCAGCACTTGATGCAGCATAGGACGGGGCTCAGCGCACAGGCTCTGGGCCAAATTGCCTGGGTTTGAATCCCAGGCCCACCAGATACCAGCTGTGAAACTTTGGGCCAGTTCCTTGACTCTCTGTGCTTCTACATCCTCGTTGTGAAACGGGGATATTAACAGTGCTTGTCTATGAGGAATAAATGAGTTACATGCTTGAAACAGTGCCTGCCTCGCAGTGAGTACTATGAGTGTCAGTTGTCATGGTTGTTATCATTACCATTTTAATAACGATAACCATGATTACTGCCTTTTCTCCTTGGGAGTTTGATGTACTACAGTGACACAGCCAGAAAGGCACAGGTCTAGAAATCAGAAGTGACATCAGCTCTGCTTATTAGTGACCCTGGACCCATCCAAGCCCTCTGAACCTTCATCCCTATCAAGTCAAAAGCCACATGAACACGGTTACTTTCCAAGGAATGAAGACACCAACACGAAGCCTTACTGACTACCTGCGATATGCCAGATGCTGCCTGGTGTGTTACTTCACGTACTCGTCAGAGTCATCCATGAGGGGGACCTTGAAGCTCTGAAAGGCTGACAACTTATCCAAGGTTACAGAACTGGTAAATGGCGAGGAGCTCCCAACTCCGACTCTTGTATTTTTCTGCACCGTATGATCTCTCAGAAGCATGATCTAGAAACACGGCTATAGAGGCCCAGGGAGCTGCAGGGCAGAGGCGAGCCCTTGGGTCATTCAGATGTCACCCCCAGTGTGCACTCAGAAACCTCAGTGGGGTCCCAAAATAGAACAAGCCACCTTAAGAGGTAGGGTGTCCCACAGACAAAGGAGAGTTCAAGCAGAGTAGAGAGTCGTTTGATGAGAATGCTGCAGCAGGGATTCTGACTAAGCCATGGACTATTACTAGGGGGACTCTAAAGCCCCTGTGAGGTTTTCACCCACCTCTAACACTCCTATGGCCATGAAGGCGAAAGTACTCCTTCTGGCTGGAGTAATCTGGACCGTGACGAATGAATGATTGCATAGAACAACTGAGTCACTGATATGCCTTGCTAGCTTCACAGAGGAAATGATAGTTGAACTAAGAATTGAAAATGCTACCCATTCATTCATCCATCCATCCATTCATCCCTCTGTCCATCCATCCATGTTTATTCAGATGTTTGCTGAGCTCCTTCCTCAGGCCAAACATTGTAAAGGTGCAGAGAATACAGAAATTAACCAGACGCAATCGCTGCCTTCAAAGAGCCCCAGTCTAGTGGGGATGATAAACATTTACCCTAAGATAATGGGGTAAATGCTCTGACAGAAGATGCCTGGGGGCCGGGGGGCTTCACGGAGGAGGTGGCTTCTGAGTCAAGTCCGCAAGGAGAATGGCAGCTTGTAAGAGGATGACCTGGCATGTGCTAAAGCCAGAAAAAGGCACATTCAGGGAAGGGCAAGCCACCCCACGGGGCCAGAACACAAGCACACAGGGTGAGCCGGGGTGGGCCAGATGCAGCTGAGAGGGTGGGCTGAGGCCAGATCAGGCAGGGCTTCAAATGCCATCCCAAAGAGCTAGGGAAAGAACCATGGAAGGTTCTTAGGAGGATCAGACCATCGTGACCAGACAGGTCCTGCAGAGAGGCACTCTGGCTGCAGCCTGGAGAAAGCACTAGAGCTGTCTGGACTGAACATGAACAGAGAGAGGACTGGGACACAGAGCAGGAGGCCTGGAGATGGCTGCAAGAAGGGCTTGCGCCCCCATGCCTGTGGGCAGCTGTTACCATCCACCATGGCACTAACTGTATGTCCGTCTTCCCCACTAGGCAGCAAGGTGGGAGGCATTCTCATGCCCTGCTTCCATGGACCTGGGAAGAAACTTAGGATTCTGCAAAATATTCTTTACTTGACTCCACTGTGGTGTTCTTCCTTCTCCCACTTTGGGTTTCTGCTTGGAAACAGCATCAGTGGTGATAGCCACAGAAAGGCTAGCGACACAAACCAGGGGCCAGGGTTGTCACAAAGTAATCTGTTTCCTCATCAGATGTGGACGGAGCACCTACTGTGATAGGTACCTTACCAGGAGCTGGAACACTGCACTGATTGAGAAAGACCTGGTCTCTGCCTTCATGGAGCCTTTTGGAAGGTAGAGAAGACAAATGCAAAACACAGGTCAATGGGAACTGCAACTTGTTATAAGGATTGCAAAGGCCATGAGAAAGACTGACAGAGAAAACATAAGTCAGGGATGCCAGGGATGGCCACTCTGAGGAAGGTACACTTAAGCCGAGGTTTAGTAACATTCAGGGCAAGGGTACAAAGCACATGCAAAGGGCCTGAGGCAGCAGTGTGGCTCGAGGGAAGAGGGCAAGGGAACAATTCGAGGTTAGGCTGGAGACTGCAGGCAAGGACTAACTACACATGGCCTTGAGAGGCATACTGAGGATTGGGAGGGCTCAGGCCAAATGTAAAGGAAACCATCATCACTGGGCAGAAGCTAAGATCACTCCAGCTGCTGAGCAGAGGATATGCCACAGAGAGGGATGAATGGATGCTGGGAGACCAGCAGAGGGGAAGAGGTGACAGCCACTTGGCCGGAATGGCAGAGGAGATGGAGGGAAACGGGTGGATAAGGCCCTTGGTGGAGGTATTGTGGCAGAATGGAACAGTCAGGGCTGCAGGATCAGTAAATCAGGGCACAGATACCAGCTGTGTGACTTGGGCAAACTGCTTGCCCTCTCTGAGTCTCCATGAGGATGACTGCCTGCCTGGCAGGACCGGAGGTAACACCAAGGAAGGATCCCATGAGCATCACATGTATTGTGAGGTCCTTCACCTCCCTCAGTGGAGGCAACTGACCTCATTTAGGCAAGAGCTGTATTCAAGATGCTGCAACTGTGTTCAGCGTTTTTCCACCACAAGTTCGGGCATCTTATCAAGACAAACAGAGCAGGAGGCTTGACTCTCAGGGTAGTGTTTTCATCTCATTTAAATGCTCAACTCCAGGTGATACTGCAAGGAACCAAGCAGGGGCCAGAAGACTTAGTTCCTTGGCCTGGCTTGGTCACAACAGGCCATGTAGCCTTGGCCAAATCCTTCTCCTTCTCTCTGGGCCTCAGTTTCCACATTTGTAAGTAAGGGGTGACTGAGTTCAGTAATCTTAGGACCCTTCCCCATCATCACCTTTATCCTCTGGGTTCAACACAAAACGAAGAAGAGACAACTTATCTGAAATGATGTGCCAGGCTTGGCCTCCCTGGTGGTATAGACAGTGAGCTCTGTTGATGGGGACCCCCAGGGGCATACCACATTGCGGAGAACACTCCTCAGTCAGCCTGCAGAGGTACCACGTGATGGCAAGCTCTTGGCTCACCCCCGGATGATAAGCGGCACAGAAACTCCCAACTATGCCAAATAAAACCAAGGCACGCCAGGCACACTGTGTGGGAGGGCTTGCTAAGACTTTATTAACATCCCGGGGGACAGGTTAGGAAAGCAACAGGAAGGAGCCCCCCGCGGCCCAAAGCAAGTGCTCAGAGCTCTGCGGACACAAAGATGAAAAGCTTGGCCACAAAGGAGCTGACGGTGCCGTGGCGATGGAGATCCATCTTGACGGTCAGGAGCAAGTCCCTGGGCTCGGGGACAGGCTTGGTGAGGGCCACCACCCCGCTGTGGTGGCTCACCTTCCGGGTGGTGAAAAAGCCCTCCTCATTGCCACTGGTGATGGCCAGCTGCATGCTGTCCCCGGGGACGGCACTGGAGGGGCCCATGCGGAAAACCACCGCGGGCACTTGGATGTTGGTGGGGAAAGAGAGGTGGTAGTAGGTTATTCTCAGAGGCAGCTTGGAGCACTCCCGATTCTCATGGCAAGGCAAGCGCTCGCAGCGGCTGCAAGAAAAGTGGACAGAGAGACAAGACGAGGGTTAGGGCCGGTCCAGCAAGCGGAGAAACGACAGAGTGCGAGGAAGCAGGGGCTGGCGGATAGGGTCTCCAGCCACCCCTCTGGCCCAATTGGCCAACGTGAAGAGCACCCCTCACTCACCTGGGGGAGGCGCCGTGGACCTCTGGGCTGCTGACTCAGGTGCTAGCCTCTTCCAACACCCTCTGGGGGCGCTGGGTGGCTGGGGGTCAAGGGCTGTGTCGGGAGTGAGGTGAGTCCTCCTCTCCCCGGCAGAGCCCTGGGCGCACTCAGCAGGCACAACCTGCTCCCTAGGTGTCATCCAGGCTCTTGGCCCCTTGCCCAGATAGCATCCAGGGCTACAAAGGACTCTTGGATGGGTCTCAGAGATGACCCTTGAAGTGATTGTCTCTGCCACTTGCAACAGGGCTGCTGCTCTTTACCAAGTGCAGGGCTATTCCTTATCATATTTCCTATTGTGATCACTACACCCGCACTATGACAGTAGCTTGAGCGCTATTTTTCAGATGAAGAAGCTGAGACACAAAGGAAACGTGGCCTTCCCATTTCCCAAGGTCACAGAGTGAGTGAGGGAGTCAGATCTCTGCTCAAGCAGTGAGGTCTACTCCCTGTTCCCCATCATTAAGCCTTGTGCTCCAGTTCCCTGTTTGTGTCCACAGGGCCAGCTCAGGGCTCAGAATGGAGATGGGGACAGGTCCTAACTTCTGTGGTAGAGATATAAACAGGTCCTAACTTCCTGTGATGGAGAGAGAGACAGGTCCCAACTTCCTGTAACAGACACAGACAGGTCCTAATTTCCTGTGATGGAGACACAGACAGGTCCCAACTTCCTGTAATGGAAATAGAGACAGGTTGCAACTTCCTATGACAGAGTTACAGTCCTAACTTCCTGTGATGGAAATAGGTCCCAACTTCCTGTGACAGAGATAAAGACACGTCCTAACTTCCTGTGATGGAGATACAGACAGGTCCGGTCCTAACTTCCTGTGATGGCAATAGAGACAGGTCCTAATTTCCTATGACGGTGATAGAGACAGGTCCCAACTTCCTGTGATGGAGATACAGACAGGTTCCAACATTCTGTGATGGAGCTACAGATAAGTACTAACATCCTGTAATGGAGATATAGACAGGTCCTAACATCCTGTGATGGAGATACAGACAGGTCCCAATTTCCAGTGATGGAGATAGAGACAGGTCCCAACTTCCTGTGACGGAGATAGAGCCAGGTCCCAACTTCCTGTGATGGAGATACAGACAGGTCCTAACTTCCTATGACAGGATAGGGGCTGGTCCTAACTCCCTATAACAGGGTGAGAACAGGTTCTAACTTCCTTTGACAGGATGGAGATAGTTACCATCTTCTTGTGATATATTCTAACTTCCTGTGACAGATTGGGACAGGGACCATCTCCCATGTCCTGAGCTCCAGGCCCATGATGCTAAAGGCAGCTGTCTTAGGAAGCAGGACCAAGGTGCAGAGCTTCGTAGAACCTGGACAAGCATGTCCCAGAATGTTCTGCCATCTCCACTGTGTTTGGATTCTGTCAGGAGTGTCCTCTGTCCTAGTCTTTCAGCACATCTCCCTTTCGGCTTTTTACGCTTCCATGTCTTGGGCTGGGTTACTTGGACTTACTTTACATTTAGTGTTTATTGTGAGTAGGGTCTCTTTTTACCTCCTATGTATGGATTTGTCAGGACTGACAGGAAGTCTTATGTTCACTTGGCTAGTTACCATTCCAAGTTCTAAGAAAGGACAGCCTGGGTTTGAACTCCACGGTACTAAGGGTATGAGGATCAAAGACCCTGAAGGAGGGAGTCCTGTGGGGGAAGGGCCCAAAGACAGAGGTAGGAAGGAAGGTGGGCATGGATATTGCTGAGAGGCAGTCTGTCCTCAGAGACACTGAGGTCCAGGCCAAAGAGGAGTGTTTCGCATGCGCAGAGAGCTCGCTGCCAGAGAGAGGCCCTTGGAAGAGTAGCGAGCTGTGGAGGCCATGGAGAGCCAAGGAGGTGGGTGGGGCCCATGACTGAGCTTCTCTAGGTGCCAGCGGCAAGCTAGGAGAATCAGGGTTACCTTCCTCTAGCTCCCATGGGTGTCTCCCATCTTTCTCCCCACTCTAACGGGAAGCCAGGCTCAGTGAGGATGCATAACCTCATGACCCCCAGCCTGTATGTAGAAAGGGGCAAGTTTGAGTTTCAAAGTTGGTCTGTCTACTTCAAAGCCTTCACACACACACATACACACAAAAACAGCTGCTTCACACACACACATACACACACAAACAGGAATGGCCTGGATAGGTCTGGTCAGCAGGTGGTGCTAGAGTCCCCCGGTGGGATTTCCCCTTTTCCACCTCTCCCAGGGTGGTCTGTACTAACCAAGGACAGGGTTTGTTGGTTTGCCAGACAGGAAGGGTTATACCAGTGCGTGTGGAAGGCAAGGAATGTGAGGTGTGCGTGAATGTGAGGTGTGCCATCATATACCAGTGAGCTGGACACTCCCCACAGGGTCTCTCAACAGAGCACCACAAACCTTTCCTCACACTAGGAGTTTCTGGGCTGGTTCCTTCTAGACCAAGAAGGGCCCAAGGCTCTTTAGCCCCAGCATAGTCTCGACACCCACTACATGCTTAGCAAAAGATCACTGCACATACAAACCTATCCTTGTCTTTCCTGGTCAGTCCTGACTTCAATGATCATATCCTGTCCTATCCAAACGTATTGCAACACCCCAGAAATCACTACTGCTGTATCTGGCAAACTGCCTGTCAGACTGGGAACGGCACTAACATTTTTTCTAGCCAGTGTGTCTAGGTTGGGGATAGGCTCTCATCAATGCGTCTATTACAGAGCAGGGCACAGGTGACCCTGCCCTGGCCCCAGCCTGGCATGGAGGGCTAGGCTCCTGGGACCACAGGTTCTGGTTTCCATAGGCGTGTCCTTTCATTATGTTATGTCATGAAACTTTCATGACACGCCTTAGAGAACAATGTGTCCCAATACTCCGGTTCAACACATTTGATCATAATACCCCAAGTTCTATGAAAATTATCCAAAGCCACCACATACCAGAGGGAAAAAAAAGTCCTCAAAGCCCATTCCCTTCTGGGAGGCACAAGCATTCTGGCCACCCCAGGCTGTCTGATGCTTGTGGTCATCCCTGCTGGAATCTTCCTGACTTCCACACACTTGTCATTCTGAAGACAAGCTCCAGGAACTGGCCAAGGAAGAGAGGACATCCCTCTCCACTGTCCACCTCGTTATACCCTCAGGCCCAGAGATGTTTGCTCATGTCCCTTCCCTGTGAAGCAGCAACCAAGGGCCACCCAGCTTTGCTCCAGCTTTCAAGACCACAAGTCGTCAGGGGCTGGCCCCACTGAGGGGATCAGGAGGATGTTTCCAGTGCCATTGAAGGCTCTGGGACAGCCTTGAACACTTCCTTCTGTGGCTAGGAGGGAATTGTGTGGGCAGGACCGTAACAGCCTGGTCTTGTCCATGAGGCCAAGCTCTGTGGTTTGCGGCCCAGCTTGCTGGGTCATGCTCCAGTTACCAGCCCTTGGCTGCCGGGGATACTACCCAGACAAGAAATAAGGCTTGAGGCCCAGAGAGAGAGAGAGAGAAAGAAAGAGTAAGTGAGTGAGAGAAAGCACAGAGACTCTTAAATCCTGCCTGTCAAGGCTCCCCGAATGAGCTGCTCTTGTTGAGTGTTAACCACAGAAGTGCTGGCCACTGAGTCCTTTCTAAATATGGCTCTTTTAGATTTTAAACATTGCTTTCTGAAGGTCAGGTGATAAATTTGTTAAGAGGCTTGGATTTGGGATTTTGGCTGAGAAAGAAAAGGGGCTATAAAATAGAAAACTTCAGTCTGAGGAGTCAGCAGTGCTGAAGGGGGTGGCCCCTCCTTGCTTGGACCACTGACCTTTGTCCACGCTGGTTTACGCTGGGTTGGCAAAGGAATGAATCTTCTTTGTCAGTGACTTGTCACTGCAGCTCATACTACAGCTATTGGTATTCCTGTGGTCCCAGAACAGCTCCTCCGACCAGGATGGGACATCCAGGATAAAAACCCCAATGGTCCCTCAACTGGAATTCTGGGTTTGGCCTCCATTTCTGGTGCCCAATGCTGGGCTCCTGGCTGGTTCATGCCTCCCCAATGGAAGTCAACAAACAAGTAAATTGGAGAGAGTCCTATGGTGGACTTATGGAGAATGACAGAGTTCCTTCTTTATCAGCCCTGACAGCAGGCTGCTGAGTCCATAGAATGGGACAAACCAGGTGCCTGGCACATCCACTTGTCACTGAGCGGAATGTGGGGTCTAGATTTCATGTGGCACAACTCATTTCACTGCATGTGTGTCCACATTCCCTCCCTCTCTGCCTAACTCATTCCTCCTTTCACCATCATCCAAGTGTGGCCAACTCCAGGCAGCCCCTTGCCCACCCCACCCCCAGCTGGGGGAGGGACTCTCCTCAGACAAGTATAGGGAACAGAGGCCTATGCGGGTACTGTCTAGTCAGGTGTAAACAGTTAGTCCAACAAGTGATGACTTTCTCCAGTACTGAGGGGGTGACAGAGGCTTCCACCACTAATATGACAGGTGGAGCTGGATTCTGTTGATTTCAGTCATGACCTCAGTGCACAAGGTCAACCCGCCCACCCTTGGGCTTAAGATCAAGATCCCCATGCAGGGCAGCCTCCTCCTCTCTTGTTTTCATGGCTATGTATGAGTTAGAAATTGAGGTTACAACCACAACCAGATTCCCAGAACCCTCAAGTCCAGACACTGACACAGACGTGGGAATGACTGAACTTCCAATGACAAACAGCTGCACAGCCTCAAACTGAGGACATGAAACTTTCTTAATGGCTCAGAGAAGCATCATCACTTCTCACTGGGTCGCTGCATAACCCACGAGCTTTTTGGGAGGCTGTGGACTTGCAAACCCAGATCTGGAGTGGCTTTTCCCTAACCTGAGCTCAGGAAGGAAGCGAGGTGTGGGGTTTTCCAAGCAGACAGAAACCCACGCTGAGAAACACAGTAGATCAGGGAAGTACCCAGGCTGGGGAATGAGCAACTCCAGCTCCGGAAGAATATGGAAAGCTCCAGGGAAGTCAGAGTGTCAGCAAGCTGGAGGTCGTGCCAGAGCTGCGGCTGGGCAGCCACCTGAGCAGGGACACTACACTGACCCTCAGACAAGGTCAAGAGGCCAAAGTCTGGGAAACACAGGGAGCCCATCTGGGTGCCTGCTCTGAGCCTTTCCATGCTGGAGGGAGGGGTCACAAGTCCATAGCCCTGAGATCCGTCCTCAGTGTGGAGTTTCTCCTGAGAAAACTGACAATGGCCCTAAATGAGACTTGCTGAATAAGATGAGGGACAGGGTGGTATAAGGCATGAACTGCAGCCTCAAATGGATACCCGGGTGGCATAGGAGTGGATGAGCTTATCATGACATAGGGCCACACAGACCCACATTTAGGACACAGAACCATGTTTAGGAACAGATCTTCAGTGCTGTTGTCACACAGGCACCGGGCTGGACAGACTCTGGCTTTCAGGTGGGTCACCTAATATTAGTGCTCCAGTAAGTCATACTGCCGCCCTGGCTTTTGGCTGACATGGAGACACTGTTGCCTGCTCAACCGAATCAGAGCACATTCTGACATCTGCATGTTACAGATGAGAAAATTGAGGCTCACAGAATTTGTCCAAGTTTCCACCCTAGGAAACAAGAAAGCTGTGGTTTCTGCCTGGCTCTGTGCACAAGCTTGGCCTGAGAGCATGACCATAGACACCAGACTCATTTGCAGTTACCCACTTTGTCTTCTCAGACCAGACATTGGCATTTAGGAGACTGAGAACTAGGGATCAGTTGATCCTTGAGTGCTCTTACGGAAGGACACTGAGGTCACAGCCCATTAACTACCCGTAGGCCTGGGGGGCTAGGCCACCAGGAAAGCCAACCCAGACAGACAATGGCAGGGCCCAAAGGACTTACGTGTCTCCAGAGCGGCGGTAGTTCTCAGGGCACTCAAAGGACAGACAGCGGAAACCGCCCTGGATGTTGAAGCAGGTCTCATTAATGGAGCAGTTGTGGATGCCAGTCACACATTCGTCAATATCTATGAGAGACCCAAAGGCAAGACAGTGAAGGCTAAGGCTACAGGAGCTGCCCCCATCCAAAGGCGGAGAAGCCCAGGCCTCCACCAACTAAGGTGGGGCAGGGATCAGACCATCCTTGTCTTCCACTTGCTGGTCTGTGGAGCAGTGCCCTATGCCAGCTCTTTCATTTATAGGATATTTACATTAATAGAGTATTACCTTATCATTCACAATCCCTGGAATGAGTATAATGATGGTAAAAGCATCTATATGATTATATGATAGACCCTGGGAACACTTAGCATGGATAACTCACCTCATCTTCCAAAGGATTAAATAAGGCAATTACTATTATGATTCTCATTTTAGGGAGGAGTTCACAAAGCTTAAGGACCTGCCCAAGGTCATATCACACTTCTACAGACGGCAGAACTGAGTTTCAAACCCAGATAGGCTGGTGCCAGAGTCCATACGCTAACCACCCAGCTCTCTCTGCAGCTTCTAACACTTATCTCATGTGTGACATCCTAGGAGGGAAAGGGCAGGAGCTACCAGTTCCATATTACAATGAGGAAACCAGGTTTAAAGGAACTATACATCTTGCCCTGTGACCTGGGGTTGGTGACTGGGCTACACTGGAACCAGGCCTGGGACTCCTGTGATGGGGCCTGGGACACTAATGAGAGGCCCCTGGAGATGGGGAGCTACGCTTCTTCCCACAGACACTTCAGAACAGTCAAATGGTGGGGCTCAGGGGATGCCATGACAAGCCTGGGAGGCATCTGTTAAGAGGTGCCAAATGCCTGATCATTGGTGGCAATAACAACAGTCACCAGTCTGAAAGGCCACAGCTCAGGAATGTGTTTTTGCTGTGTCTGGGCAGGACCCCAGACTGTGGTAAGGGAGCCTGGCCAGGAGAAAAGTCGTTTGCTCCATCAGAAATGAGAAAACAAAGGAATTCCATCCAGAACTCCAAACAAGCTGCGTGGGGTCCCTCCCAGGAAACACTGCAGCTCCTGCCTGCCTTTGATCCAAGTCACCTCCTTCAGGACCAGGGACTACATCTGCAGAATCCAGGGTCCTCTGGAGCCTCTGGATCGACATCCCGTGTGAGACTCAAGAGGAAACACCCTCATGACCCGCCTCTGTGATTCAGTTTCCAGGACCATTATGTACTCTGAGGATCACTCGTTCACAAATATCTACTTAGCACCCCCCCTCAGTTATCAAATGGATGGTTACAGGATGCTCAATGTGCCCCTGACTGTTCTTAGAAATGGAGGCTCAACACAGAATGGATGCCATTGGTCGCCCCATTACTTAGCCTATGCTGGAGCTGACCTCACAGCCACAAGTGTCCAAGGGCTATCCCACAGCAGGCCACACCCATCCCTTGCCTGGACAGTGACTAGTACCTTGGAACAGAGGCCCTTGCCACCTTGCTCACTGTTATCACGCAGGGCCTGGCCCACAGCAAGGGTTTGTTGAATGACTGAATGTAAGACTGAACAAACATGCACTACACTGAGGAATGGGGCCCTCTAGTCACCGACCTCCAACTTCCTTCTCTAAAAGCTGAAAGGGCTACCAAGGGCAGGGTGGGAGGGCTCACGAGTTCCTTCACAGGGCTCAGACCACCCCAAGGACTGATGTTCTGGGGGCCTGAGTGTGGGAAAGAGGGGTGCGCATGGACCCCTGGACACGCCTGGGATGTGGAGGCCTCCTTTCTCTGAACACACCCCATCTGTGCTGTGGCCCCGGGTCAGGGAAACAATGCAGAGCCCCAGGCATGGCCTGAGCCACCCCAGGGGGTTCTGCCTACTCACCTTGGCAGTTGCGGCCATTGGGGGCCAGCCTGTAGCCGGATGAGGGGCAGCTGCACTGGAAGCTTCCAGGGATGTTGATACAGCGGTAGGAGCAGATGTGGCCCCCGGTGGGCAGGGCACACTCATCAATGTCTGCAATGGCAAAGCCCATCTCAGCATCCCATGTCCTGGCATATACCATGGCTGCTGGCAGGGCTATGTCCCATAGGGGGTAGGGCGGAGGCCCGAAAGGACAGCAGCACAGGGTAAGCTGGACACAGGAGGCTTCAGAGACCATCACATCCCAAGGGGAAATTGAGGCTCAGAGAGGAAATAGGACCTGCTTAAGGTCACACAGCAAGTTCATCGTGTGAACTATGTATGTAGGGAGCGGGAGGAGAATGAAGAGCAATTCATCAATAAAAAACACCTTACATGAAAATATAATAATCACAATGACAGTGGCCCTTTAAGCACCTACAGAGTAGTTTTAAGTCATCATCTGGCTTAATCCTCCAAAAACCTGGCGAGACAGGTCACTGAGGAGGAGGAGGAGCTGTGAGTCAGGGATGTGGGTTGTCTCTGAGCCCCCTTCTCACTTCTCAGTCACATGCCGCCAACAAGCCCTGAGATGTGTGGTCCAAAGTCCCAGAACACATAGTGATCGCCGCCATGGCTTGTCTATTAAAGAACAATTCAGAGGCAGAATGTGGTGGCTCATGCTTGTAACCCCAGCACTTTGGGAGGCTGAGGTGAAAGGATTTCTTGTGCCTAGGAGTTGGAGATCAGCCTGGGCAACATAGTGAGACCTCATCTCTACAGAAAAGTAAAAAAATTAGCCAGGCATAGTGGTATGCATCTGTAGGCCCAGCTACTTGGGAGGCTGAGGTGGAAGGATCACCTGAGCCCAAGAGGTTGAGGCTGCAGTGAGCCGTTGATGGTGCCACTGAACCCCAGACTGGGTGACAGAGTGAGACCCTGACTCAAAAAAAAAAAAAAAAAGCAACAATTCAGGAGTGGTTTACTTCCTTCCTAACCTCACTCTCAAGGATAGGTAAAGTGTATTCAAATGACGCATTTGGAGAACAAACAACAAACCACCAAGAGTCTTCCCTGTGGGTTCTGAAATGTAGAGGCTGCAGCTGCTGTGTTATAACAAGGCCTGGGGATGCTTCCCCCTCAGCGAGTGGGCGTGACCTCACCTTCACAGGTGACCCCATCCACATCACTGAGCTGGTAGCCTCGCCGGCAGTAACATTGGTAGGAGCCGTAGACATTGGCACACTCCTGGCTGCAGGGGTTGCTGTTGCACTCATTTATGTCTGCAAGAGAGAAGGTCCCGGAGGTCACTGCTCAGCTGAATCACACGTCTCCGCCTCCAGAGCAGCCCTCATGCCCATGGCACTGGGATCAGCAAACAGAACAGAGAGGAGTCTCCACCTTCCTCAGACGAACACACTTGGGGGAACGGAGGTCCCAAGGTGCAGGGTCGAGGGAGAGACACTCATGGCTGATGAATCTGGAATCTCTCCTTCCCCACCCCTGCCTGCTGCAAGCCATACCACCTCCACCAGGACAAAAATAACAGCCTCCAGCCTTGGACTCTCTACACCAGCTCCCACCGGGCCACCAGAGTCTGTTCTAGTTCCTGTCCTGGAAATCTGATCCTGTCCTGCCTTCCCTTCCCTGATGGCATCCTATGCAGATGAGGGCACATGAGGAAGGCCCTTAGTGATCTGGCCCGTACACTGATACTCATATTCCAGTGCTCAGAATTTGCTGAGTCACTCAGCAACTCTGGACTCCCATGCATCTGTTCCCTTTGCTTAGCACAGAGGTCAGCAAACTATGGCTCTCGGGCCAAACTGGCCCACTGCTTGTTTTTTTAATGTAAAGTTTTATTGGAACATAGCCATGCACATTATTTGACCACGATCCTCTGGCTGCTTCTGTGCCATCATGATAGAGTTGAGTAGCTGCAACATAGAGAGTAGCTGGCAAAGCCTAAGATATTTACTAGGTGGCTTTTAGAGAAAAAGCTAGTTAACCCCGGCCTGGAAGTCCCTTCTCACATTTATTTACTACTAATTCTTAGCAGGCCAGGAGGAAATATCCATCAGCCTTCCACCACGTGTTTCATTCCTTTGGTCCCCGCACACCTAGCCTGGCCTCCACCTGCTCATATATTCTTAGGAACAAATCCCAAAATCTCCGGGGAAGCCTAGGAACCCGGACCCATCACGTTGTCCTCCTCCAGTTTCACAGTTATGCTTGCTATAGCACATTCTGATGCATCCGACTCCTATGACCATCTCATCAGCAAGGACTCCTTCTTAATCCAGAATTGTGAGGACTGCCGTGTTTTGAGTTTGGTTGCAGAAGCTACCCTCTGGGTCGGGGCAGGGCACTGAGCAGGGCATGGCGGGCAGCATGAGGGATTGCAGAGGGTCACCCAGAGCTCTCCATGTCTGCTGACCTCAGAACTAATCCCCAGATCTGATGCGACATCTGCTGGGCCCCCATGATATGCCGGATCCTGGGTTGAACACACTGTTCATGTGATCATGGCCCCATATCCCCACCAGCCCAGAAGGTGGGTGTTATCTGAGAAACACAAGCCTCTTGGCACAGTTGACTCTGCTGACTCCCCAACACCAGGAGACTTGACCCAACTTTAGCATGGCTCCCACTGGCACAAGACCATGTCCCTGGGGTGAGGACCCAGCCCCATAGGATGCCTGCCTGAGAAAGCTCAATGCTGCTGAAAGAATTTTCTCTTGGCTCCAGCCCAGTTCTGGCAGCAGGCCCTGGCCCCTGCTTCTTTTGGAAACATCCACTTTAGAAAAACTCACAAATGTAAATCTTCTCTGTCCCTTTGAGAGGTATGTTCTACAACCCAGGCGTGCCTTTCCCAAGGACCTGGGAGCCATGCCTGTGGATGTCATCATCAGGTGGGCTAGGGCCCTGGCTCCCAGTCTCTGTGGAGGATAGAGCCTAACTTGGACAATGGCCCATCAGCAGATACAGACAGCCTAATCTCAACGGCTTTCAGTACTCAGGCTCCAGCACTTACAAACTCTCCCTCCTTTTGTTCTAGCGAGCTCGAGATCAATGTACACTGAAGTCTCTCTCCCTGACTGCAGTAGTCTGAATAAAGTCTGGCACATGCCTTTACACAAATGCTCAGCTTTGGTTTCTCTTTGATGCACCAGTCCATTTCCCCTGTGAGGATACCAAGGCAGGGTGAGATCAGCCATCCCCAAGGTCACATAACTAGTGGGCCTCATACCTCCAAATCCCACACTCATAGCGTATTGTGGCCTCCTCAGCAGCCTGTGACTCTCCACATGGCCCTGAAGGGCAGATGCTACCAGGAGAAATTGGGGTGGATGGGCAGTCCTCTGTGAGAAATTTTTTTACAGGCACTTCCCCGGCTGACATGTAATTTAATATGTGCTGGGGCCAGGCTCGGTGGCTCAGCCTGTAATCCCGCGCCTTGGGAGGCTGAGGTGAGTCGATTGCCTGAGCCCGCGGGTTCGAGACCCGCCTGAGCAACTTGGCGAGACCTCATCTCTACAATAAATCAAAAAATTAGTCGGGTGTGGTTGTGCGCGCCTGTAGTTCCAGCTACTTGGAAGGCTGAGGTGGAAGGATTGCCGGAGCCCAGCAGGTCGAGGCTGCAGTGGCAGGGAGTAGCCACTGCACTCCAGTCTGGGCGACAGAGTGAGACTCCAGCTCAAAAAAAAAGGAAAAAAAATGTGCTGGGAAACAAATGCAAATCAGCCCCAAACCGGTCTGCAGGAGTAGGGTGACTTTCCCCAAAAGAAGGCAGCCTGGGAGAAGGGAGCGGATGTGGTCTGCAGCCTCACCTTCACATGACCGGCCATCCACAGAAAGCCGGAAGCCCACAGAGCAGCTACAGACATAGGAGCCTGGTGTGTTCTCACACCTGTGTCCACATAGGCGCCCGGGGTAGCGCTGGCACTCGTTGATGTCTGAAAGCAAAGGGCAGGCCAGCTCAGGACAACACCCACCCTACCCACAACAGTGCCCCACTTGCCCACCTGCCAAGGGCAGCAGCCCCTGTCCATCCCCCACCTCCCCCAGCCTCACTCTCAGATGAGAGAGGCAAAGTGACTTGTCCCAAGCACACAGCAAATCAGTGAGTGAGCTGGGACCACCCCGGTGTGCCTGCCCACTGGGTGAGACTTGCAGTTCTCCTGCCAGTCCTCGCCTTAGGGCCCACAAGGAGTGTCCACCAGGATCTGGAAAAAGGGCCTCCGGGAGTGAAGGGATGGGGCGTGGGAGCAGCTTCCAGGCTCCCCTAAGCCCCTTGGTTTGGTGACAGAAAATGCTGACTGGCAGGGTCTGACACCACTCCTGGTCACCTTTGGTTCTCTGGCTTTCACTGCCGGGACTAATCGCACATCTCTGGTCCCTGCAGGTCAGCAGTGAATCTCTGGAAAATCATTAACACCTTTGACTTCTGTATACCTGTCTCATCAACACGTGGAGGTGTCGGTCAAACAGACCACCGGTTCTATGGGTGAGGAACAGGCTCACCCCTGGGAGGGCCTTGCCCGTAGCTGCCCAGCTGGGGAGCAGCAAAGCTAAGGCTCGAATGAGGTCTCTTGACTCGGGGTCTTCCCTCGGGGTCTGCCTGCACTTGGGATTTTCATCGAGGAGGATCAGACCATGGTCACTCCAGATGCCACAGACTGTGTCCTCTTTGGAACCACCCGGTTGGGTGCCCTGCAGCCTGTAGGGGACACCTACATACCCACACAAATCCTGCTGATGCCGTCGAAATAGTAACCAGCCTTGCACTCGCAGCGGAAGCTGCCGGGGGAGTTCATGCAGCGGTGCCCCTTTCCACAGGGCTCAGCGGGTGGGGCGCACTCATCCACATCTTGCAAAGGACAAAGAGAGACATGTTGAAAATGCTTTAGTGTGGGTCTTCTTCCCCCCAAGATGATCAGAAAGGAAGGCAAGAAAGGAACAAATGAAATGGGCACTGACAAGCATCACTTTACTCTTCAACACAACTTCACAGAGCATCTACCACATGCCAGGACCCACGCCAGGGAGACAGCCAGCCCAGATGCAGTGCCTGCCCTCAGGGAGACCTGCTTTGGCTGGCCAGGAACGATCCTCATTAAGGCAGAAACTTCTCAGTAAGGCAGAAACCTGGGGAGACGTTGAGTAAGTGCCCTGAGGGTCATGGGAAGAAGACTATTTCCCTGGCAGGGATCTGCACAGGCAAGATGTTTTGGATCCAGAGGAACGTAGGAGCAGGTTGCAGAGGGAATTATGTAACAGGAAGAAAACCACACAGAGGCTGAGTGCAGTGGCTCACGCCTGTAATCGCAGCACCTTGGGAGGAGGATCACTTAAGCCCAGGAGTTCAAGACCAGCCTAGGCAACATAGCAAGACTTCATTTCTATATAAAAAAAAAAATTAGCCCAGCATGGTGCTGCATGCCTGCAGTCCCAGCTACTCGGGAGGTTGAGGCAGGAGGAGGATGAGCCCAGAAGGTCAAGGCTGTGGTAGTCCTGATCATGCCACTGTACTCCAGCCAGTGTGACAGAGTGAGACCCCCAATTCAAAAAAAAAAAAAAAGAAAAGAAAAGAAAAACAAAATCCAGAGAGGAAAGGGCAGTTCTTGTTTGGGGAACAGCAAGACCTATTTTGCCTAGACTATAAGGTTTGTGAAGTTGGGTCAGTTCAGGATAATTGGATTATAAGTAGGAGTCTCTGTCATTTGTCACCAGGCTGGAGCTGCTGAAGAGATGAAAGCGGGGGAGGGGTAAGAGAGCCTTGGCTTAGGACAGGCTGCACAGACTGGAGGAGACAAGGTTGAGGCAGTGGATGGGTCGATGTTCTGCTACAACAGTCCAGGCGAGACCATAAAGGCTTGTGCCTAGGGACTGGCAACAGGATAGATGGACAGGCAGAAATGGTCTCTCTCTGGGGATCTACTCTCCCCTTCCAGAGAAGGAAGGATTTGTGCTGGAAGCAGACAGAAAAGTCTTATTTCAGATTTTTCCTTTTAATACCAACCAACACAACGCGTTCCCTCCTCATTGAGATGGTAGCCACGGCCACAGTTGGGCACATTCTTCTGGCATGTGTAGGAGCCCTCCGTATTGATGCATGTCTGCCCTACAGGGCACGGGGCACTGATACTTAAGCACTCATTGATATCTACAGCATGAAAAGAAGGAGACAATATGGTTAAATATGGAGGGCATCCAAGGTCCCAATAGTCAGATCTCCAGAGAAAATCCCCTTCCTTCTTCTTGGTAAAATCACAAATGGAGGTGCTACTGGCTTTCAAATTTTATCACCATACACCACCTCAAATATCACCTTCCTGGTGCCTCTTCTGCCCCTAAACCTCCAACACCTTCACCTCCACTACCCCAGATCCGAACCTGTCTGCCTGGCTTTTCTGCATTCACATACTCCACACAGGTAGATGGAGCTCCTTCCCTAGCACAATGCTGTGAAGACAGGTGACCGTCCACTCTGCACCAGCACTCCCCAGCAGCCCTCAACACTCAAGCCCTAACAACATACCTTCAGATCCTAGATGGCTCACTCAGGGTCCCACCTCCAGAAATGCCCACCCCCCCTTGTCTGTCTGGTACCCACACCTTCCTGCCATCCCTGTCTGCAGTCCATGGGACCTGTGTTGACTCAGGCCCAAACGGGAAGTGCCGCGGTTCCCTGAGATCACTCCACTGTGGTCTCCTTCCTCAAGTGGACACACCTCTGACATGGGGACTGTGGAGCATTCGCATGATGAGTACTATGAACCAGTGACTGACCCAGGAGGATAAGCTATGCAGCAGTTTGCTCCTGGTCAAATTAGGAGTAAAAGCACACGGGCTGTGCTTCCTACGAGACGAAGTCTTTTTAAAAAATCAACTCTGAAAATCACCTTATTTTTTTGTTTGTTTGTTTTTGTTTTTTGTTTTTGAGTAGGAGTCTCACTCTGTCGCCCAGACTGGAGTGCAGTGGCTGTTCCCGGCCACCGCAGCCTCGACCTGCTGGGCTCCGGCAATCCTTCCGCCTCAGCCTTCCAAGTAGCTGGAACTACAGGCGTGCGCTACCACGCCCGGCTAATTTTTGATTTATTGTAGAGAGGAGGTCTTGCCAAGTTGCCCAGGTGGGTCGAAAACCACCTTATTTAGACACTTACGAAGCATCTGAGGGGTCAGGGAACCAAGAGAAGGGAGTGACGGGGGAAGACCTCTGAGCATCAGTCAAAAAGAGGGGCAGCTGTGCCTCTCTCTTTGCCAGTCCCACCCACCCTCCTCAGTCAAATGAATCGGCCCCGACTCCCTCCTCCCTGAAGTCAGCCTTCACACTGATTGTGCAGCACTTTACAATTTATAAAAGCTTTGATGTGTATTAATACCCATGACCAACATACCTAGCCTGCAAGTTAGGCAGGGCCAGTATTACTGTCTGTACTTTATAAAGAGGAAACCAAGGCCCAGGTAGATTAAATAAATCTCTAGGCTCATTGCTGGCGTCAGAGGTCGACTAGGGCCAGGTCTAGACTCAGGGTATCCTGACTCCCAGACAGTACAAGGTTGCTTAACTCAGTGGTCAGCAAACTACAGCCCTCGGGTCAAATCCAGCCTACTGCTTGCTTTTATTTTATTTAGCTATCTAATGTTTTAGAGACAGTCTTTCTCTGTCACACAAGCTAGAATACAATGTCATGATCATAGTTCACTGCAGCCTTGAACTCCTGGGATCAAGCGATCCACCTACCTCAGTCTCCCAAGTAGCTGGGACTACAGGTGCACACCACCATGCCAGGCTAATTTTTTGTGGTAGAGACAGTTTCTCATTTGTTGCCTATTCTGGTTTCAAACTCCTGGGCTCAAGCAATCCTCCCTCTTGGTATCCCAGAGCACTGGGATTACAGGTGTGAGCTACCATGCCCAGCCTCACCCTGATACATATTGCCTACAGCTGCTTTTACACTGCAACAACAGAGTTAAGTGGTCCTCACAGAGGCCAGATGGCTCCAAAAGTTGATACTTACTATTTAGCCTTTTAAAGAAACAACTGGGTGGCCCCTACCTTGAATCGAGAATAAACACAGCATTTAGCAAAGTGGTCGCTGTCTTCCCCCTAAGTCTTACTCTCACACTACATTTCCCAAACTCTGTTCCCTTGGGACGTGGTGTGCTCCACAGAGAGGATGTGCCCTGGCCTGCGAGCTCCACAAGGGTAAGGGCCAGGCAATCAGTGAATGAATGAATGAGTGAACAAATAAGTGAATGGGAGAGTGAATAAACGGAACAAATCACTGTAAAAGGTCAGACGAGTTTGGGAAGAGTGTACAGTCTCTCCCTCTTAGAGATTCACATGGGAAAAGCCTGGGCAATCCCAGCTGTTAGGGTCACTGCGCACCGGTTAAGCTGGTGCTTCCTAAACTCAATGGAATTTTTCCTTCCCCAGGAACTGTGACCACCCCCAGGCCAGCCCGTGGGAAGCCCTGCTCTGGCCCATTCCCTCCTCCCCACTAAAGCAGAAGGGAGGACTGTGGCCGGGGGTGAGGGGTGGGGGTGGGGCAAGATAAGGTAAAAAGAAAACCCTAGTGAAGGCATGGTAGTCTCAGGGCCCTCAGTGACTCCACTTCAAGGTCCTGGAAATGTTTTCACCTATAATAGGATGAGGCCCCTGCTTCCTGAGACCCTAACCCGTCCTACATGCCCGTCCTGCAGCAGGGTTCCTCTGCTATAGGCTGCCCACTGTGTGGCTAGAGGAAGGTCAGATGGGCTCCTGGGGCCCTGGGAAGTTTCTAGGAGTTCCAGGAAGAGGGATTTTGTCTACATGTGGAGTCAGTGCTTCCCACACTGTTCCAGGGCCAGAGAGGGTGCCACTGGCAGAGGTGGTCAGCAGAGGACCCAGATTGTGTGCAGGGGAAGGGGACTAGGACCAGAGAGCTTTTTCAGTCCCTACCCAGACGGCCTGAAACTACCTTCTATCTTGACATACTTTCTCCTTAGAATTTTCTGCCGATGCAGCGATTTTTGAAAAGATAACATAAAGGTGCTGATGTAAAGTGATTTCTAAATACTTTGTCAAGTGGAGAAGAAAGCAAGCGGCAGAACAATCTGGTCCTATCTTCATGAAAACCAAAAAGTTTCCAGAGAACAGAGGGTGTACAAACCCTGCCCAGTGGAAGGCAAGACTGGGCAGAGAAGAGTTTACTTTCTGTGCTTAGGTTTTGTTTGCTTATTTGTAAATAAAAGCATATATTGCCTTTTTTTTTTTTTTTTTTGAGTCAGGGTTTTACTCTGTTGCCCAGGCTGGAGTGCAGTAGAACGATCAAGGCTTACCGCAGCCTTGACCTCCTGGGCTCAGGCAATCCTTCCACCTCAGACGCCCAAGTAGCTGCGATTACAGGTGCACACCTCCATGCCTGACTAAACTAACAATTTGTAGAGACAAGGTCTATGTTGCCCTGGCTGGTCTTGAACTCCTAGACTCAAGCAACCCTCTCGCCTCAGTCTTCCCAAGTGCTGGGATTACAGACATAAGCCACCACACCCGATGGAAATAGAGATTATTATTATTTATTTCTTTTTTGAGTTAGAGTCTCCCTCTTGTCTCCCAGGCTAGAGTGCAGCGGCATGCTCGCGGCCACTACAGCCTCCACCTGCTGGACTTAGGCGATCCTTCCACCTCAGCCTTCCAAGTAGCTGGAACTACAGGTGTGTGCCACCATGCCTGGCTAATTTTTGTGATTTATTGTAGAGACGAGGTCTCACCAAGTTGCCCAGGCTGGTCTTGAACCTGCAGGCTCAGGCAATCCTCTCTCCTCGGCCTCCCAAAGTGCTGGGATTACAGGCTGAGCCACCATACCCGGCCGACATTATTTTTTAAAAGAGTGAGTCCTGAACTTGGTTGCCAGGATTGAGAGCACACAAAAAGGGGACCTCCCCAGGTATCCCAAGCTAAGGGGACCCACTGAGAGATGAATGCTTGGTTTTGGATGCCGTCACTGAGGATTCAGAGAGGTGATGTGAGAGATTTAAGTGCTGCTGGGTTGGGCTTCAGCCAACGTCCCTCCTGCCAGCCTGGACTTGTACAGGCAGCTGGGCTTCCCTCTAGTCTAGGGAAGGACAGTGAGGAGACAGTTTCTTCTTTCCATAATTCCTACGCCTCAGTGCAACACCCGGTGGAGGGGGAGACCAGGGCTGCGTTGAGACTTGCAAATGCTGCTGCTTTGTAGAAATTGAGGCTGATTTTTGCCATGAGTCAGGGTTTCCATCCTCAGCAGATGCCAGCCTTCTTCACGGAGCCCCCTCTAAGCAGGCCGCAAGTCTCAGCAGGACCCTCCTCCCTCCTGGCCCAGGAGAGCCAGCGGCCTCCCAGCTCACTGCCCTCTGTGCTAAGTGACAATTGTCCCTGCCCCAGACCCACTGGCACACAAAAAGGGGTCCTCCAGGAGACTGGCGGGGGGAGGGTGTGAACTGGCAGTCAAGATCCCTGAAGCTCAGAAGCCTCCCCCAGGTAATGAAAGGTAAGTTGCCAAGGGGAAAGTCTGGGTGTGGTTCAGAGGAGGCCCCTATCTTAAGGGCTCACTCTTCTACTTGTCTTTAAATGGGTGGTTTAAAAAGCAGGGTAGGAGACAGAGCTTTTAATCCATTTAAAATAAATGATCAATACAGATTTAACTAAGAAAAGGTTAAGATAGAAACAAGACAGAAATTTGCAATCTCTTGCTCACAGCCATGCTAGCCTGTTGAGAGGAGGGATAACGTACCCTCCCCCCTTAGGGGGGTGGCTAGTGGCATCTGCAGCTCGAAGTCCTGATATTTTCTCTGGAAAACTCTCTCTGACCTCAAAGGCAGGACTCGGGAGCTTCTGCCAAGCACAGGGTGAGGAAAGGACCCAGATCTGGACTCAAGCTGACAGCAGTGACCGAGCCAGGTGGTTAACCTGAGTGACTCCAGGGAAAGCAGGTCTCACCCCGCTTTCGGAAACAGGTAACCTGGCCAGCCAGCTCCCTGGCCCTGCCACGTGCTGCCCCTCCAGCCTGAGCAGTCTTACCCAGGCCTCCTAAGTTCACATGGGATTTTCTCTCCTCTCACATTGGTCTTTCTCAGATCATCAAAACTGAGCGTCTTTTTTTGTGTGTGTGATGAAATATATGAGTATGTAACACAAGATATGTCACCGTCACCACATTAAGTGGCATTCACACTGTTGTGCAACTGTTACCACCCTCCATCTCCAGAACTTTTTTATCTTCTCAAGCTGAAACCCTGTACCCACGAAACACTAGCTCCCCATTCCTTCGTTCCCCCAGCCCCTGATGACCCCCATTCTACTTCTCGTCTCTACGAATTCAACTACCAACATAGAGTATTTTTAAAAGCAATTTTTAAATAGGCGAACAGTGCTTCCCACATAACAGGCACTTCACAAGCTCTTGTTTAATTCTTGCCTCAAGCCTATAAGTCAGATATTATGATTATTCCCATTTTATAGAGGAGAAAATTGAGGCTCAGAGGAAGTCATTTTCTTAAGTTACTCAGTTTAAAACCAGGTTTCTCTCACTCTAAAACCCAAGCTCTTTCATCTAAACCCAGGAGTCAGAAAACTGTGGCCCTTGGGCCAAAGCCAGCCTGCTGCCTGTTTTTGTAAATGAAGTTTTATTGGAATGAGGCTATATCCATTTGTTTACATTTGGCCTGTGGCTGCTTTTGATGATGATAGCAGAGCTGAGTATTGCCTCAGAGACCATATGGCCCATAATGCCTAAAATATTTGCTATACAGTCCTTTAAAGAATAAGTCCGCCAACCCCTGTCCTGTACACACCACACGGCCCCTCAGATTCCAGGGGCCTGGCCCAGAGCTGGATCACTGCCCCCCCTCCCCTAATTCTGGCGGCAGTGTGTCTTACCAATACAGTTGCCTAGAGCATCTTGTATAAAGCCGCTCTTGCACTGTAGCTTGGGTCTGCAGCGAAAGGATCCCAGAGTATTCTGACAGATAAAATCGGGGAGGCAGTTATGAATACCATTCTCACACTCGTCAATATCTGGTACATCATAAAAAAAGGAAATTGTTAGCAAGAGTCCTGCCAGAAGCATCTTACAACACTTTAAAATCACAAGAAAGTTTTTTATTTTTTAAATGCTCATTACTCAGACTACAACCCCAAACATTCTAAAAGAAAGGTCATGCACACAAAGGGCTTCAGCGAGCCAAACAGTGCTCAAGTCGCTAAAGACTTAACATGCTGACTTTCCCCCAAGGCTCTTAGGAGGCAAACTTTCTGTTATATAATAAATAACCCAAGTGCTTTTCTGGCAGATGGACATATTATTATTCATTCAGGCTAAGTGTATGTTTAGTTTAGATCATAAGGCAGTTATCTTAGTGGCAACAAACACACTCTCTATAAACTTATTCATTCTGAATTCTTCACAATATTCCGAATATTAACAATGGTTACTATCATGATAAGATGTGATGGGCTGCCCTTCCCTTGAAAGCTCACAGCTGCCAAACATTCAAATGCGAATACTCAGCTGGCTTGGCCACTGGGCTGTCGAGATCCAAATTGCTCAGCCTGTGTGCATAGGGATGGGGTGGACTGAACTTGCTCAAAGGCCTTCAGATGTCAGGAGGGTGTGTCTTGCTTTTGAGTCACTCTCATAATTCAGTGATTAACATTTTTATACAAGTGGTTTTGTCCTTCTGAAAGGTTTGAAAGCCTCTGCAAAAACCATGTTCTAAAAAACCCTCATCAGAGCCTCATCATCTGCCAAATAACATCTATGGCTTGGCGGGGAAAGGCTGGCAGCCAGAAATGTCATGTTTTTATGCAGAGGAAGGGGATATGCTTTGAACTTCAAGGAAGCCTGGAATCGGATGGAAGGCAGCTGTTGTGCAAAAATAGTTGTTGTGTGTGGTTTGTTTTTTTTTTTAGACAGCACATGTGAGCACCTAAAATTCACCCTGGTCTTGTTTTTAACTGATCATGCACTGAGCCTTTCAGAAATCCAAATTTGCCATAATTAACTCAGCACTGTAAGAAGGTAAGTCTTTCTTAAGAGCAGAACTACCAGCACTAATGCACTAATGTCAACTTTTTAAACATTCTGAATGTTACTGTCAGCCCTATCACACTCCATTCCCTCTGCCCACACACTCCCCATATTGGTCAAGCAGGTAAAACCACCTCCCTCCTGCAGATGAGCAGGCAAGCGTCCAGGCAGCCATGTGGGGGCGCAGTACCCCAGAGCCCAGAGCCTGGAGCCCAAGGGCACCTTTCCCACCGCTCTGTATCTACCCAGGGAAAGGAGGTTTTTAGACTCAGAGTATGCTGTACCTTTGCAGTTATTGTCCTCTGTGAGCTCATAGCCAGTCCCGCAGCTGCTGTCCCGCTGGCAGCGGAAAGAGCCCACTGTATTGATGCAGGACTCTCCAAGCCGGCAAGTGTGGGCGCCCGTGATGCATTCATTGATATCTAGGAGAGAGCAAGGCCACGCAGGAATAACAAGAGGAACAAACGAATGCTCATGCTTTCTCAGAAGCAATGTGCCAAAAGCCACCACGGAAGTGGTTTCCTGCACCCATTGAATCACCCACTCAAACTGAGTGAGTCCGCCAATCACCCTATCACCCAATGGGGTGACTCATCACCCAATCAAAAGCAGTAATTTCTCTCCCCTGTTAAGTTTCAGGTCTGTTGCTCTTTCTGAGTAAGTGCTGGGCCTGGACTAAAGTTATGTGATCCTCAAGAACCCCATAAGGGGACCGGCATCTTCCTCATCTCCCTCATCTCACACATGAGGAGGCTGAGGGATATGCCCAAGGCCACTCAGCAGATCCTGGATCCGGAGCCTGGTTAGACCCTAAATTCAGTTCTCCCTCCCAAACCCAGTGTTGATATTCTCCTGGAGGAGAGCCTTGGATGGGGGCCACCATGCTGCCAGCTCCAGGGAGTATCAGAAAAGCAGTCCTGGGCTCTTGTCCACCTGTGAATAGGGTCAGGGTTGAGGAAGGCAGGCCCTGCTGAGACTTCAAGCACAGGCCTCTGTGCATGGTAACCTGCCGGTCCTGCTGGCAGCCAGACCCATAGACATTTACCTTCACAGGAGACACCATCGGGCAGTAGCTGGTAGCCCACGAAGCATGAGCAGACCACCTCGTCTCCTGTGTCACGGCACTGCTGCTTACAAGGCCCGCCACCTGGAATCAGAGCAAGTGTGAGCTAGGCTGGGTGAATACCAGATACCTTGCAGGGGTTTTCTAGCTCTGTTTGGACTAGGTTAGAGGAAACACCTTCCGGGCAAACTGACACCAGAAGGCAGGCCCCCCAGGCTGAAGCACACCCACAGCCCTCATGGGAGACCCGCAGAGTTTGGCTCTGGGCACCCCCAGGAGCTGCTGTTTGACCAATCAGGTGATGTGCAGGTGGCCTCTTGAGGTTGTAGTGGAGCTGAAAGGGGCAAGGCATAGAAAAGCTTGCCCCCTGCCCCAGCCATGGACACTGTAGGAGTGCATTCCACGTAGGAGGCCAGGGCCTGAACACGCATGTGAGACCCCCACGCAACTCTCAAGCTGGCCCCACTGGCCCTTTCCCAGTGCCTCAGCTCCAGGGACCACTCACCTGGCTGGGGCTACAGCCTCCTCTAACCTGGTCTCCCTGAGCCTCCTCAGTATCACCCTGAGACCCACACTTCCCATAGGGCAGCCAGAGTGAGGCTCAAAGCGCAAATTTCAGCCTATGGTCGTTAGTTATCCCTGCCTGTAAATCTTGACTGAGGGAAATAAGCTCTTCTGGTTCTCAAGGAGAGAGGAAAAATGGGCAAATCTTATCAGCAAGATCAACCAGGGAAAGACCCTATGAGATACATTTCTTTCTTTCTTTCTTTCTTTTTTGAGTTGGAGTCTCACTCTGTTGTCCAGACTGGAGTGCAGTGGCCGCTCCCGGCCACCGCAGCCTCGACCTGCTAGGCTTCGGTGATCCTTCTGCCTCAGCCTTCCAAGTAGCTGGAACTACAGGCGCGCGCTACCACGCCTGGCTAATTTTTGATTTATTGTAGAGATGAGGTCTCACCAAGTTGCCCAGGTGGGTCTCGAACCCGTGGGCTTAGGCAATCCACTCACCTCACCCTCCCAAAGGCATAGGATTACAGGCTGAGCCATCGAGCCCAGCTGAGATACATTTCTAACTGCTGCCCAGGGCCTGTGGGACCCTGCCTGCTTCTCAGGCCTCTCCCTATGTCCCTCCCCTTCCCCCCACCACCCACCAGCGCCCAGTTGCTGTGGGCCTACCTCTTCCACATGGTGTCAGGTCTCTACCCTGCTGTGCAAAAGACCCATCCAGCATTATTTTCCTGGCTAATCCATCCTCCTCTGTTGCAAACTTTCTCCTAAGAAGATACTCCCACATACCCCAGAGATGAGTCCCAGGCTTTTCTGGGGGCTCTCTGTCTATCCCTTCCTGTCCCTCCCAGGCCCCTGTGCCAGCTATAGCTGACCACATGATTTTGAGATTAAACTGGCTCCCTAATTAATGCCCCAACCACAGGGTAAGCCAACAAATGAGCTTGTAGAGCAGACCTGCTGGTCTAGACATGCCAGAATGTTCCGCAAAAGAGACATAAAATTTTATCACATGAAAAACAGGCATGCAAGGCCCTACTTACATTAAATTCTTTCAATTTTGCAAACATCTCCCTTGTGAGACAAATGAGTATTGCCATTGGGGATGGCATTGTGGCTGGGCTCCAGGGACACAGAGGCAAGGCCTCCCCTGAGGGACTCCCAGTCACCTTCTCAGAGCGGGGAAGCTAGGTAACATGCAAGTGGAGCCAGCAGTGGGAGAGGCGGGTGATTTTTAACACCAGCTCTCACCAGGACTCCCCCTCTGTAAGCCCACCTCTGCCCCTCTCCCTCTCCAGTCCCTGAATGGGAAAGGAAAGGCCAAGAATCCATAGGAGGGGTGGAAGTGGTTCCTGGCCAAGGGCACTTCCCAAGGTGAATGGAAGCAAACCCTGAGACTCAAACTTCCAATGAGATATCATCATTGACCTTCCTTGGGATTGAATTAGCCACCAACGGCTCACGGATGTCCCAGGGTGTCCCAGGGTCTCACCTCGGCAGCGGTCATTCAGGTATGGGTCCTCTTGTTCCTCCTCCACCTCAGAAATCTTAGCTAAGGGGAAAGAGACCAAGTCAGTTGCAGTGTCCCCTCTTACCTTAGAAGAAACTCCAAACATCCTCTTCTCAGGTAGTAATGCCCATCTGTAAATCTTATAAATGGCTAAGTGTTCATTTCATACTTTTAAAAATAGAATTACACTCATAAATGTTATTAAATCTCTATAAGATCGATTGTAACCAAAGGAACACAAGCACAAAGGTCTGTAATCATGAACTTCATGCTGAGTGCTGTTATATAGCCTAAATTATTCGACTGTCTCAGCAAACACAGTCACAGCCTTGCTATCAACCAAGATGCACCCTCCAAATCTGAAACAATGCAAGGAGCAAAAGCTTAGTGTTGTGGGCTAAATTGTGTCCCCTGACTGACTCTATCAAATCTTTGTATTTGTTTCTAAAGGCTTACTCTCAATTTCTTACTTAACATATTTGTCACAGGTCAGTACTGGTCTGGAGACCCTCTGCATGGCCCCTCAGCAGGACACAGTGGGCCTGCAGGACATGATAGCAGTGGAAGGAAGGTGTGTCTGTGACTGTGTGAGGAGGAAGATGGGAAAGCCCTCCCAGAGGCGAGAGCATCTGAGGAGTCTGGGGCAGGAACTGAAGCAGATAAAAGGCGAGAGAGATAAAACATCTGGAGTCGCAGAAAAGCCCAGAGATCGCTTAGGCCTCAGACATAAATCAGTGAAAATCCCCCCCAGAGACACAAATCCTTTCCTGGGATGAATCGTTTGGGTTTGTTTAATGTGAAAATGTCATCTCTGATTTCAAAAGCCAAGGAAGGAGCTGGAATGTAGTTCCAATCCCCCTTGATGATTGTGACATCTGAAATCAGTTCAATGGCATCCATGGGGCCCTAGACTTTAAAAATTAAGAACAAAAAGGAAAAGATGGGTCTATTTGACCCAGGACCCCAAAGCCATTGGGTTCGTGAAGCCACAGCAATGGACAGCCAGCTTTAGAGATTACAAGTCTATGAGTCTTCCCTTTTAACCCCCTCCAGCACCTTCCTTTTTTTTTTTTTTTAACAGAGGGGAACAAAGCTTCGACAGAAGAGAGAAAGGGCCCAAAGTCACACAGCAAGCTTGGGCAGGGCAGGCTCCTACATTTTTTCCAGGATTATTTCTTTCTGAGATGGCACAAGAAACTACTGCATAAGTGAAAGAGATTCCTAGACAACCAAGAAATTTCCTGAACCATGCCCCAAGGCTTTGAACAAATGGAGAATGGGGAAGAACAATTGGTGGACACACAGCTGGGAGCTCTCTGGAAACTGCCCTTGGGGTCACATGCCTCTTTGCTGAGTGTCTCTTATTTGAAAGAGTATAGCCTGCTATTAACTATTGATGCCCACCCCGGCCTCCCAACGATACATCACTGACCAGCGGTTGGAAGGCCAGGGTTCTCCCTCCTCTGAATGTCAGTCATGTGACTCTGAGCATAAGATCCTCATCTGAGAACCGAGAGCAAGACCAGTCACCCATGCTGCCCAGGGCTGTTGGAGGGACAGGGTGAAATCGTGAGGGTAGATGCTTAGAGAACCAGGTGCTGCGCCCAACACTTTACATTTTCCTACTCTGTCCTCCCGGTAGCTTTATGGAGTAGGGCTGCAATCATCACAGATGAGGAGACTGAAGCCCAAAGTACATGTTAGGGCTGGGACATGAATGCAGACTTATCCAATCGCGGGTCCCAAGATAGTGGCTTTCAGATGAAGTAACAAACATGAAATGGTTCTGACAAGTAGACTCAGTCTGTGCCGAGTTAAGACAACGGTAATGTGTATGTTCACATCTGCTCATGTTGCCCGTGATGGTTAATTTTTTTTTCTTTTTTTGAGTTAAGAGTCTCACTCCATCATGGAGTGCAGTGGCACACTCACAGCCACCCCAGCATCGACCTGCTGGGCTTAGGCAATCTTTCCACCTCAGCCTTCCAAGTAGCCAGAACTACAAGTGTGCTCTATCACACCCAGATAATTTTTTGATTTACTGGAGAGACAAGGTCTCACCAAGTTGCCCAGGCTGGTCTCGAACCCCTGGGCTCAGGCAATCCTCTCACCTCAGCTACCCAAAGTGCTGGGATTACAGGCTTGAGCCACTGCACCTGGCCTTTTTAAAAAAAATTATTTTAGAGTTGTAAGGGACATGTGAGGATTTGCTACATAGGCAAATTGTGTAAAGGCGAGATTTGGGCTTGTAGCGAGCCCTCCCCCTCCCCCAGTAGTAAACATGGTGGTTGTATGCGCCTTATCCCCCCTCCCTCCTTTAGTAGTACCCAGCATCTGATGTTTCTGCCTTTGTGCCTGCATGTCCAGTGTTTAGGGCCCACTTATACGTGAGAACACACAGTATTCAGTTTTTTGTTTCTGTTATAGTTCACTTAGAATGATGGTCTCCAGCTTCATCCGTATTGCTTCAAAGGACATGGTTTTGTTCTTGTTGATGGCTGTGTGGTGGTGGTTAATCTGATGTGTCAGCTTGGCTAATGGTACCCAGATAGTCAATTAAACACTAGTCTAGATGTTACTGTGGAGAAACTTTAGGCTAGACTAAATTTTAAATCAGTGGATTTTGAGTAAAGCCGATAATGTGGGTGGGTCTCACCCACTAAGTTGAAGGCCTTAAGAGAAAAGACTGACCTCCCTAAGAAAGAGGGAATTCTGCTAGGAATTCAGCTGCAACATCATTCCTTCCCTGGTCTCTAGCCTGCCACCTATCCTGTAGCTTTTGGACTTGCCAGCATCCACAACCATGTGAGCCAATTCCTTAAAGACCAATCAATCAGTCACTCTCCCCCTCTCTCTAAGGGAAGGGAGGAGGAAATTACCTGTTTCTTGGAGGTCCCCGACGTCCCCAGGGGCAAAATCTGCAGTCTCCTGGCCCTTGACGCAGCACGCCCGGAAGACCAGTCCGCACTGGTAGCCGACCATGAGGCTGTACTCGCAGCTCTGACCCTGGACCTGGGCCGCCCTCCCTAGCAGACAGCAGTGGCAGCACCTCTGCAAACACAGGTGGAGACTCCAGATGGAAGAGTGGGACAGACGGCCCAGCAGGGCCCATGAGCATGCTCAGGGGACACCTCTCTGATCCCCTCGTCCATGCACCCAGGACAGCGATGACTCATGTCTGACTTAGATACCACTTCTAAATGTGGGCAGTAAATACCAAAGCAAGTTGAGGCCCCCTGAATTTTCTAGGTTCTGGCTTTGAAAGGAACCTTAAAGGGCTTTGCACCTTCCTCCTCTTCCCACCCCTGATACACGGGTATCCTAAGACACAGAACTAGACAGAAAGCCTCCAGCAGGAGCCAGGGACGTGGGACTCTGCCTTCACACCTGTGGAGGGTGACAGGTCTTCCAGGCTACTTACTCTAACCCCCTCTGTGACCAGAACATTCAGGGAGCATCGGTTACCTTACCAACTTTTGGGGTATGAATAATCTTCCCCAGAAACACAAACCACTCATCTGCCAAAGTGATCTGTTAGAATGTTCCATGCTTTTTTTCCACATCCCCCTTTTCCCCTCAAGTCTGGGGACACGGGCACAACTGTCTGCCAGGTAGACAGCAGCAGCTGGGCCCCAGTCCTGCCAAGGGGTCAGTCACTGGATACACTTCACAGCCTCCCCCTGTGAAAGCCCACGCAGGCCACGTGGCTCAGGACCCTCAATTCTTTCATGTGGAGTCTCCCTCCATGGCCCAATCTGTGGTGGAGAGAGAAATCCCCCAAAAGGAGTCCACACACTCCTCCTGGAATCCAGACTTCATTCAGACTCTTGCTCCTTGAAATTCTTCCACAGCTTTCCTAACGAGGAATGGGAAAGCTTCTTCCAGGGAACACACTGTCGTCATCTGGCGCCTCTAACGGAAGCCCAGCTGACCAGGCGAATGTTGCCAAACCCGAGTTCCTCCTGGCCTGAGCTCCTCCTGACCAGGCTTGTTTTTCTTCCTCAGTGGGTGGTAAGGGAGGGACGCCTAGACACCTTAAGTTTCCTCATGGTGTTCAGACCAGGAATGCAACCAGGCACTTCTCTACCCCAGTCAAAGATGCAGACCTTCCACAGTCGTGGTGGCCCTGAGAAACCTGCCTGGACCTGGGGTCCTAGGAGTGCCCGGGGAAGGGGATTACACCATTTATTCAGAGCTTACCTTCGGTGCAGGACTCCCTCTAGATCCCTGTCATGACTGTTGACAGGCCATTTTGGAGTATGGGCCTCTCTGAATTTCAGTTTCCTCCTTTAAGGTGGTTATGGAGTTTATCAGAGGTTTATAGTGTTAGTAAAGGCCTTGGTCAAGGCCCATTTTTGGTTCTGGGCCCTCCTGACCAGGCTTGTTTTTCTTCCTCAGTGGGTGGTAAGGGAGGGATGGCCTGGACACCTTAAGTTTCCTCATAGTGTTCAGACTAGGAATGCTACCAGGCACTTCTCCACCCCAGGCAAAGATGCAGACCTTCTACGGCCTTAGTGGCCCCAAGGGACCTGCCTGGGCCCGGGGTCCTAGGAGTGCCCAAAAATGGCACAAGAATGGGAGCAGAGAAACTTGAGGCCCTCCTGGGTGGGGTGGGGTGCCTGCTCTGAACTGAGAAGATTCTGAAGACCCCAGATGTCCCCTGCATTCTGCCTAAAGCCTAGGGACAGGTGGTCCTCAGGGCAAGGCCAGCTCACTTCACCCTAATTCCCCAGTGTAGGGCTGCGTTCAGGTGTCCTCCCAAGTTTACTGACCAGACTGAAGGAGAAGGAACACTTAGGTTGTCCACCTCCCTCCCAGGCTGGGCAGCCCCTGCTGCTTAAAAGGAAAGGCCAGCTGAAGTGGGAGGTGTCAAAGGACAGGGCTGCTCATCTGGGAGGGGCCTGGGTCTGCTGGCTAGCAGGGGAGGGCAGAGGTCCCTTACAGTGTCCAGTCCTCACCTTCACAAACATGGCCTCCAGGCTGGAGTTGTCACCATGGGACATGGCACAGCTGTCCTGCTCGTTGGCTAGGTTGATGCCTGTGGCACAGTGCAGCTCCTCCAGCTGGTTGTGGCAGCACTGCTCCCGGACCATCCTGCGGGTGGGGAGGGTGGGCTGGGTCAGGACTCTGCATGTGAGGGGCCTCCCACCAGCACACAGGGTCCAGGAGCAAGAGTCCCTCAGGGATGGGGGCTCTCTCATCTTTGGGCATCCCCTCCTCTGCTCTCATAGACACACAATGTCTGGTATATAGAAGGTGCTCAATAAGTGTTTAGTTAGAAACACTGAGTGCAGGCCAGGCGCGGTGGCTTGTGCCTATAATCCCAGCACTTTGGGAGGCTGAGACAGAAGGATTGCATGAGTCCAGGAGTTTGAGACCAGCCTAGGCAACATAGCGAGACCTCATCTCTACAAAAAATCAAAAAGTTAGCTGGGCACAGTGGTGCTCACCTACAGTCTAAGCTACTCAGAGGCTGAGGTGGGAGGATCGCTTGAGCCCAAGAGGTCAAGACTGTAGTGAGCTGTGATCCTGTCACTGCACTCCAGCCTGGACAACAGAGTGAGACACTGACTCAACAACAAACAAAACCACATGCAGAGTCTGTGTCTGGGGGTCAGAGTCAGGAGACCCAGTTCAGCCATTGGAGTGGCCGATTCATCCCTCTGAGCTGGGAACCTCACCCACAGAATGTCCCCACCCATTTGAAAAACAAAAGCCAGCTGGCTGCTGACTCAGAGCCAGACCCTCTCATCCTTTTATCAAGTTAAATTCTCCATGCTCATCCCCATTTTCCAGGCTCAAGGAAACAGCTCCAGAGAGTTTTGTGAGGTACTAGCCCCAGGCTGCAGAGTGAGGGATGCTGGTGATGATGCTAGGCCGTGGTGCCCACACCTTCTAGTCCTGCCAGGCCCTGGGGAACGGCTCTCAGAAACCAAGGGCTTGTATAGCAGGAGGGCCATGACCTCCCGGAATCCTACCTTAAACACAGTCATAGGGCTGTGACAGCTCAGGGCCTGGCACGGGCTGGCCCTGCAGGCGACGAGCAGGAAGTGTGTGTCACAGGTGGCTCCCAACCAGACCCAAAATAACCCCAGCTTCGGCCAAAGCCAGCAAGGGCAGGAAGAGCCGCCCAAACTGCACCTCCCTGTGCTGCCAGTCAGGCTGCCTCTGTACATGGACAGCCGCCTCCAGCCTGCCCTTCCTTCACCCCACTTTTGGGGGACTTGCAGGTCTGCACCCTGCTTCCCGTGTGTCTCCAGAACTGTCCTTGGGCTCTGATGGATTTGTCTATACCATACTCTTACACATGTCACCCATGCTTTCGGTGGATTTGCAAATAACAGGCATTGCTCTAAATTACCAGAGAGAGAGGAACCAGACACGCATGCACCCATCCAGGCAAAAAATATTGGCTAACAGAAAATACCAAGTGTGGGAAAGGATGTGGAGAAATTGGAACCCTTCTGCATTGCTGGTGGGAATATAAATCGGTGCAGATGCTATGGAAGACAGTTCCTCAACAAATTAAAAATAGAATGATCACATGATCCAGAAACTCCACTTCTGGGTATATATCCAGAAGAACTAAAGGCAGGGTCTCAGACAGATATTTGTACACCCATGTTCATAGCAGTATTATATACAATAGTCAAAAAAGCAGAAACAACCAAGTATGCTAGGCACCCCCAGGGTGCCCAGCTGCCTTGGGCTCACTCGTACCTGTCTCACATTCACCCTCTGTTGGCCTCATCAGCCTCCCACCTTTAAATGCCATCTGCATGCTGACAGCACCCTGCTTCTCCTCTGACCCAACCTCTTCCCTGCACTCCTGATCAGGTCCCCAACCAGCCACTCAGGTCTCCACTTGGGAGAATTTGACTCTGCTCTCCCAGCACCCACAACCCTCTCTCCCACGCCACCCCTTCTGGTCCAGGCATCCCCATCTGTCCAGCTGCTCAGAGCAAAACCCCAACCACCACTCAACGTCCAAATAGTAACACAACCTGGTGATCTGCCTTCAAGTTCCGTCCTCAATCTGCCTATGTTTCGCCACCTTCCCTGCCACCACCCAAACCACTGGCCTCTCCACCCGGGATCGTCAAGGCAGCCAGTCAGTCCCTTAGCAGCTGCTTCCACCTCCTTTAATCTCTCCTCCACACAGAGTCTCTTTCATCCACTCATCTCTGTTCAAACCTCCCACAGGCCTCTCGTCTCACTCAAAATCCGTCTCTTAAATGATCCCCCTTTGACTTGCTCGAGCAACTTAGTGAGACCCCATCTCTACAAAAGTCAAAAAATTAGCCGAGCATGGTGGTGCATGCCTGTAGTCCCAGCTACTCAGGAGGTTGAGACAGAAGGATCACCTGAGCCCAAAAAGTCACAGTGAACTGTGATCATGACACTGTACTCCATCCTGGACAACACAGTGAGACCTCGACTCAAATAAATAAAACAAAATGGCCCTCACGCCCCCCTTGACCATCCTAGAAACCCTCAAACCTTGTGTCTTCCCACCTAGCCCCACCCTCACTCAACCCACTCCAGCTACCCTGGCCCCCTTGTTGCTGCCCTGTGATGACTGCACAGTCTCTCCTTTAGGCCTCTATGCCTGGAACACTCTTCCCACATTCCACACGGCTCACTCTCTGGCCTCCTCTGGGTCCTGGCTCAAATGCCCCTTTTCAGAGAGGCTGTCCCCAACAGCCTCTCCCTGACTAGAAGCCCCTATTCGTTTTTTTTTTCCCCGTGATGGCGCATGTTGCCTTCTTACAAACCATACAATTTATTTATTATTTAATTTTTTATCTGCATCCCCTGCAGAATGCTACCTGACGAAGCTAGGGGACCTTGTCTCTTTGCCCACTGACTTACCCACATTCGCCCAGAACAGTGCCTGGCCCCTAGCAGGCCCTCAATAATAGCTGTGAAACCAATAAACAGAGGGGTCCAGAGGAGCGCTGGACTGAACATCCGCTTGGAATCTGCCTTGGGTTTTGACTCGGAGTGTCTCCAAATTCCTCCAAAAGACATTGAAGCATTCGTGGGTTTGACCTTACCCCAGGTTTGAGGTGGATTTAGTTCTGAATGCTAAGGAATGGTGGGTCTTGACTGAGACCCTTTGGGGTCAAAATGATGCATGCGTCAGGAAGCATCAGAGCAGGCAGCTCCTGACTACACCAAATGTGTCCCTATTGAAGGTTCAAGTCGCTTTGCCCTTGCTTGGCTAGAGCCCTGGTTGCAGAGAGGTTGGCTCCTCCCTACAGTCCTCTCTGAGTCTCTCACATGCCCAGGGGAGCCAAACCCCTCCCCCTGTTTCTTTGGGCTTCACAGAACCCTCAGAACCCCCTACTCTCAACTCCTGCCCAGGAGGGCTGGCCTGGGGCTCTCCTGGCCATGTTATTTCATCTGCCTCTTCCCGAGCATCGGGAGTCAGCAAAGGCTTGCTGCGTGAACCCAAACTGAGAATTTTACTTCAACAAATGAGCCTCACAAAATGCCACTTCAAAGAGGAAACATGATGCTAAAGCAATGGCGTAACCAAATGGGCGGTTACGGCCCTTTTAAATATTACTAGTAAGAGGATTCTTGGAAATAGAATTTAATTTCTACTCAGCTCTCTCTCTCTTGCCTGCCTTCATTAAAAATGATACTATGCCTTGGGAGGCCAGAGTGGGAAAATGACTTGAGCCCAGGAGATCAAGACCAGTCTGGGCAGCATGGCGAGAACTCATCTCTACAAAAATATCAAAAAACTAGCTAGGCTTGGTGGCACACACCTGTGGTCCCAGCTACTCAGGAGGCTGAGGCGGAAGGAGTGCCTGAACCCAGAAGGTTGAGGCTGCAGTGAGCCATGATAGTGCCACTGCACCCTAGCCCGGGCAACAGAGTGAGACCCAATTCAAAAAAAAGATACTACGTACCAAATTCATTAGAGAATCCCTATATCAACACAACTGAACTGTTGGCCATGCCCAACACACACAACCCTTGCCTCCCCTAGCACCGAGCTCTGATTGTGGGGCTCCAAGTCATGCAGGGCTCGGGGGGTGGGGTCTTGGTCACCTGAGAATCCCCCACAGCGGCATCAATGCCTGCGTGTTGAACTCTTGGGTGAGCTCTGTCTCACCATGAACCCAAGAGCCCAGGCTCCGCCTCTGATCTGCAGATTATATGAGGTTCAGATGTCAATGTGAATAGGGCACAGGGCAGGGATGGAGGGCAGCAGACAGCACCCAGGGCCACAGGGCACTGGTACTGTTAGAACCAGACAGCTCAGTGGCTAACTCACTAAGCGGCCTCAAACAGGTTTTCGGGTCCTGGCCTGTGTGCCCACTGGGATGAACCAACTGACTTTCCAGGGTCTCAGTGAAACAAAAGGCCAGTCATTCACATTTGGTGACCCTTGAGTGGTATCCTCGGCATTCAATAACATGTTGTGGAGATACTGGGATAAAGGTACACTATCCAGCCAGCCAGAATGTCCTTAGGCCTCCCGTAAGGATGTAAGCACCACCAGAAACAAGTTGAGGCTCCACGAGACCTAGGACCTGCATCCTCGCCTCCCGCAAAGAGAGAATAAACTCCCTCTGGGCCATTCTGATGATATTTCCTACATTTCAGGGAATCTCTTAATGCATCTTTAAAATTTACCCCTGGCAGACTGCAGATCATAAAACAAATGTCCGCTGCACAGATAAGAGGGTATTTTCTGTGTACTCTAGGACCCATCAGAGATTAGAGATAATTCTAAAACTTAGCAAAAACATCGGTGAATAGAAGTCAGTAATACATTTAGTTGTAACTAAAATCCAAGATCACAAGCAGGGCCCAGAGAGCTGCTGAATCTGTGGCCTCAGTTTCTCCATCTGTACATGGAGAGGCTTGACTGGCTGCTGACTCACTTTGAAGTCTGATTTTATAACAGTGGCTCCCTGTTAGGAGATGAATTGCTCCCCCTCCCCCCAAAATCCATCTTTTGAAGTCCTAACCCAGTACCTCAGATTGTGACTCTATTTGGAGATAGGGCCTTTACAGAGGAAATTAAGGTAAAATGAGGTCACTAGGGTGGGCTAGTGACTAATTCAATAAAACTGGTGTCCTTATAAGAAGAGGAGACAGACACAGACACACAGAGGGTCACCCATGTGAAGACACAGAGTACAGGCAGCTATCCACACACCAGGGAGAGTGGTCTCAGAAGGAACCAACTCTGCCGACACCTTGATCCTGGACTTCTGGCCTCCAAGACTGTTAGGAAACAAATGTCTGTTGTTGAAGCTGCCCAGTCTGTAGTACTTTGTTATGGCAGCCTAATATACTCCCACTGTTTGGCTTTGTGGTGCTGGTTTCATATGTCATCTGTGATCATTATAACAGTCCTGAAAAGGAAATATCATGGGTCCTGTTTTACTGAGGTTGCAAGTTGGCTGAGGTCACCCAGCCGGAAATCCAGCCCAGGATGGTCCATCTCCCCAGCCCTTGTCCTTCCAGGAGCCAGGCTAGCTCTCTTTGGAGCAGGCTGTAAACAGAATGCCTGGCACTGAATGCCTAGCCTCACTGCAGAATTACCAGTGACTCTCCGACATCTCCAGCGCTATGCCACGAGCCAGGATCACAGTTCACACTCATTGGATGCCCCATAAATCCTGACTGCGTGGTCTTCCAGGCAGTCCAAACTGTATGATTTTCTTGCTTTCTCTCCCTTTTGTTTGGTCTATAATGCTTTTGACTTTTCAAGAAATTCCTCAGTCAGGATTTATGTCCTCCGTCATTGCTGGCAGGCAGCAGTCTGTGATCACCGCCAACACCAACGCAAATGTAGGTGAAGAGGAAAATGAGACATCCCTGCACATTCTTTCCATGACGGCTCTCCACCCGCACCCCATGGCTCCAAGTGTCAGAGTCTCTAAGACGTGGACTAAAGGCAGAGAAGACAAATGACTGCCAAAGGCTGGATGCTTTCAGACTCCGCCTCATTGACATGTGCTCAGGGTTCAGATCCTCACTGACTCATTTACCAGCTGGGCACCAGGGAAAACCCAATTTCCTCATCTATAAAATGGGATTCATAATAAGGTTAAATGACATAATGCATGTCAAATGCTTGGCACAAAGTAGGTGCTCCATATGGGTCTGCCAGGAATTTTACTTTTACTTTTCTTTTCGAGTTGGGGTCTCACTCTGCCGTCCAGGCTGGAGTGCAGTGGCATGATCATGGCTTACTGCAGGCTTGACCTTCTGGACTCCAACGACCTCAGCCTTTTGAATAGCTGGGACAATAGGCACACACCACCATGCCCAGCTAATTGTGTGTGTGTGTGTGTGTGTGTGTGTGTGTGTGTGTGTGTGTAGAGATGAGGTCTCACTATGTTGCCCAGGCTGGCCTTGAACTCCTGGACTCAAGCAATTCTCCCACCTCAGCCTCCCAAAATTGCTGGTATTACAGGCGCGAGCCACTACGCCAGGTTGGATTTTTACTATTATTTTTATGATGACCAACATTACCTATTTGCATTATTATTCTAAGCTTACATTGTCCCCAAAATGTCAGGAAACTGAAGTCCATTTAGGGAGAGAAGACTAAAAACCGTCAATCCAGATGCTGGCTACTGCATAGGGCCAACAACTGGTTGTGGAAATCTTCCCTCTGGGCCTGGTTCATTGGCACTTTCGGGGTGTGCAGGCGGTCCATATTTCCATTTGCAAAGCACTTCCAGTCATATGACCGCCTCTGCACTCCACAACCATCCCCTTTTCTTAGGAGGAAACTGACTTACCCACAGTTGCCCAGCTGTGATAGAGCAGCTGCAAACATAGTTCTTGTTTCCAGCCCAGTGAAAGGGACAGATACCCCAACAATCATAAGGTGGAGCAGGGAGGGTGGGCCGAGACCCATGGGTGTACAGAGGAGAAAACAGCTGATGGTGGGAGGCAGGGCGGATCAGCCTGGGCGGATCTCTCTGGGGGTCTGGCACATACTATGCTTTCCTCCCCTGCTTTCCTCTAAAGGAACATTGTTCTGGTAAGACGGTGGCCACTGGCAAACATACCTGCATTCTTTGGATTCCGAGGCGTATGGCAGCGAGCAGTCCTTCTGCTGAGTGGCCATCCGATGTCCGTCTGCACAGCAAGCTTCCATGAAGGTGTCTGCACCCACTGTCCAGGGAAGAGAACGAGCTGATGGGAGGATCACCATTCACCCCATGTGGTCCCCGTCCCCACCCCTCAGCCCAGCTGCACCATCAACTGTGCTTCCTTAGGTCTCGACTAGAGCATCAACCAGGTCTGAAAAGGTGGTGGACACAAACATCCTTTAGTGACTCTGCAAACCAGTACTGGAAACTCCACCAAGCCCTGCTGGGAGCACCCATCCTGCTCCTTCCTGGAAAGGCCTGAATCTTCAACTGGTGCCTTCTGAAACCAACTCTGACAGAGCTGCTGATCAGCACCTGACATCCCGGCACACATGGGTGGAACCCCTGCTCTAGCCACATGTCAGAGATGTAGACAAGACCCCTGCCCAGAAGGGGTCCCTGCCTTCACAGTCCAGTGGGCAAGGAAGACAGCAGTCAGGGCACAAACAACCTGCTTCTTTCCAGAGGTGAGACTGGAAATGAGGGAGCGGACTCAAAACGCAACAGGCCAAGTGAGGTAAGAACCAACATTTCTAAACCAGCTCCTGAGACCTTCATCTGTGTTCTCTCCTTTAATCTTCATAGCAATTTGTAAGGAGGGCATCAGTCCTCACACTACAGATAAGGAAACTGAGGCTGGTGATAGTGTTTGCCCTTTGTTTGCCACAGACCCTCTCTTCTACGGAAACGGAGATCTGTAAGAAGTTTGGTGAGAACAGGGCTGGCAGGGCAGGGAGCACTGGTTCAGGAGCAATAGACACCTTGGTGTACTATCTCCTGCTCACAAAAAGACTGATAAAAGGCTCACAAGTAGCCAGGCTCGGTGGCTCAGCCGGTAATCCCGCGCCTTTGGGAGGCTGAGGTGAGTGGATTGCCTGAGCCCGTGGGTTCGAGACCCGCCTGGGCAGCGAGACCTCATCTCTACAATAAATAAAAAAATCAGCCGGGTGTGGTAGCACATGCCTGTAATTCTGGCTACTCGGAAGGCTGAGGCGGAAGGATCGCCGGAGCCCAGCAGGCGAGGCTGCGGTGGCCAGAAGCGGCCACTGCACTCCAGCCTGGGTGACAGAGTGAGACTCCAAGACACAAAAAAAAGGCTCACAAGTGTCAAGCAGATGGCCACGCCCTCACAGCTGGACAATGGTCCAACTGAGTTGGGAACCCAGGCCCCATTGTTAATCCAGGCCATGGCCTCAGTGGGCACCCCTCCAGCCCCTTAGCTCACAGGAGGGAGAAGTCCCAAGGGAGGAGCAACCAGGTACCAAGGTGCCCACATACTTCTTAGCATACGGGACTTATGTGCCAAGAAACATTTGCTCTGACAGCCTCAGCTGCTGGGCAGAAGGTCACCTCTCAGCAGGAAATTACAAAAAGGGGCTTTAAGAAACACCATGGTTTCTTCCTAACAGCTTTCCAGAGCTCCATGGGATCAATCCTGCCATACTTGGCAGTCTTTCTCAGCAGGTATTTTTTAGCTCATTACTCTTCCAAGGCTGGGCCCTCGGGGTGGCCCCACAGGGAGGCTTGCTCTTGAGTGAGGCTGACACTTCCTGAACCACCAACTTTGACTATTGGCTGTCAACAACCACAAGCATGTCTATAGTCAAACATGCATCTAGAACATGTGGCCCGTGGACACCCTATCCCTCCATGAGCTGAGGCTGCACTAGGCCATTTCACATACGCAGGAGGGAGTCTCACCTAGACCCAAGATCTCCAGTGACAACCTCAGGGCTTTTCCTTTTCCCCAGGGTTTCCAGGGAACTCAGAGCTGCTTTCTGCAGTGAAAGGTGTACCCACCCATTCTTATTCTTGCCAGGCACCCTTGGGCAGGCAGGAGTCCTGCTGCGATGTGGGTAAGGTCCATCCCACAGCAAAGCCCACCAGTCCCCTGCAACCCGGCCACTTGGCCCATCCTCCACTTCAGCTGTCCCCTCTCCATATTTCCCAGTGATGCTGTTTGGTGAACGTGGAAGATTCACTAGGAGCTGGAACTCACATCAAATCATCTGGAGTCACGGGCCTTCCAGCACCAAAGCATGTGAGTCATCATGAGTGAAAGCCATATCATTTGGGTTTTTTTTTCTTTTTGAGTCAGGTTCTCACTCTGTTGCCCAGGCTGGCATGCAGTAGCACGATCACGGTTCATTACAGCCTCCACCTCCTGGGCTCAGATGATTCTTCCACCTCAGCCCCCCAAGTAGATACTGGCACACACCACCATGCCTGGCTATGTTGCCTAAACTGGTCTCAAATTCCCGGGCTCAAGCAATCCTCCCACCTCAGCCTCCCAAAATGCTGGGTGACATGAGCCATTCATTCATTCATTCATTTTTGCTCCAATTCATTGGTTAAAAAGCATTCACAAAACACAGGATCTTATCTGTTACAGAGAAGATACAGCTATTGTTTACTCCCAGATGACCATGAGGTGACCTAGCCATTTGGTCTAACACCTAGGCTGCTCTCCCCTACACAGCCAACCCTGGTTCCCCACTCTGTCTCTGGCACCCCCTTCCCTCCTTTCTCCAGCCAGGCCCACTCAGTTCCCCAGCTGATAGTCTCAGCCCTCATGTCTCCTCGAAGCCCCTCTTTGGTCCTGGCCTGCCTCCCATGCTGTCTGTCACCTCCTCTCCGAGGCCAGCCTGCCCATCCTGCCTGGCTTAGGTGTCCCTCTGCTCCACATCACTATCTTGTGCACGGCACATACCTCACAATTCTTTAACACTGTTTGTCTGCCTCACCTTCCCAACCATAAATATCTTAAGAGCAGGATCTGTCTCTGGTCCTCGTATATCATGGCATAAAACTCTATGTGTAGCAGCTATAGAGTTAAGTAGAAATAGTGTAAGCTTTGGAGCCAAACAGCCTTGGTTTCCAATCCCAGCCCCAACACTTTCTTGCTCTGTGACCCTGGGCAGGAGGCGTCACCTCTCTGAGCCGTAGCTTCCCCCGTGGTAACATGGGGCTCATAATACCTTTGCAGAGTTGCTGAGAAGATAGATAAGTTTATAAAGCTCCAAGCACATAGTAAGCACTTCATAAATAGTGGCTGGATTATGTGTGGAATGATCAATGGGGATTTACCCACCATTGCCCGAGAGAAATGGGGGCAACAAGGCCCAGTGCGGGTGTGCGGAACCCCCGACAGGTGAGCCGAGCCCCAGGGCTTCTTCTGGACTCTGAGAAAGGCTCACAGGAGGAGCACAGACTCCCGTGGCCCCCAGCAGGGCAGGAACTTTGTGCCAGAGCTGTAGAAATAGCTTGGAAATGCTTCCTGCTGGGGAACCTGGGCACTTTGAGCCTTATTCTCAGCGGGACAATCCAATGCTAAGCCCTTCAGGTCAGTCTGGCAACTTGGAATGCCCCTGGAATGCAGCTCAAATGTTCTGAGCAGCCCAGAGCTGGAACTCGTGAAAAGTAGGGCTGTCTGGGGGCTGTGCTCCCCTGGACGGGCTGTAGCTGCTCCCGGAACACAGTGGAGGAAGGCTTCAGTGCAGGCAGATCTGGGTTTGTGCCTCTGCCCTCCTGCTTCCCTGGGCAAACCCTGCAGCTGCCTGAGCCTTGGGCTCCTAATCTGGGAAATAGGAAACTCAATCACAGGGTGATAGTGAGTGCCTCTTGCTTGGAGACAGTCAGGGATCTTCCCCATTCTCTCACCTTTCTCATTTGCTGCTCTTTCAAAACACATTCTGGGCCGGGCTCGTGGCTCAGCCTGTAATCCCAGCACTTTGAGAGGCTGGGGCAAGTGGATTGCCTGAGCCTGCGGGTTCGAGACCAGCCTGGGTAACTTGGCCAGACCTTGTCTCTACAATAAATTAAAAAGTTAGCCGGGCATGGTACCGTGCGCCTGTAGTTCCAGCTACTTAGAAGGCTGAGGCAGGAGGATCGATAGAGCCCAGCAGGTCAAGGCTGAGGTGGCCGTGAGTGTGCCACTGCACTCCAACCTGGGCAACAGAGTGAGACTCCAATTTAAAAAAAAAAAGCATTCCGGAAGTGCCCCACCACTAAATGCCCTCCCCAGATGCCCCACCACCAAATGCATTCCAGAAGTGCCTCACCACTTTGAAGTCCAAACCTGGACTTCAAATGGGATTAAGAACAGAGGAAACTCCACAGAGCCAAGTCACTAGTGATGTGAACATAGATGTTCTGGTGTCCTGCCCCATCCTTTCTCTCCCCCCCACCCCCACCACCTGGTCATGCCAGGTCCACCCAAAACCAATTCATGGCCAGCTCCATGCAGGGCTTAGCTGGCACTCAAGGCCCCCAGCTCTCACCCACTGCTGCTTGGCCCTGGGCTCCAGCATCACTCCAAAGCTGTTATTTCTGCCTCCCCCTGAATTAAAATCTCCTTTTTAATTTTAAAATGGTGCCCTTCCTCCTCTCACTGTCCCCGGCCAGCACAGACATCAAAGTGCAACAAGTACTGGACTAGTTAAATAAAACCAGGAGTGGGGTTGGATCGGCAAGGCCACAGGGTCTTCACAGACCATGAAACACAGGGGCTACTTGGGCAGGATGTCTTGTTCCCACAAACAGGCCTTTTTCTTGGTCATTCCAGGGGATGGAGGGGGTGACTCTGCAGGAAAATTCCTAGGCTGGAGCTGACCCTGCAAGTGCAGGGCTGGTTAGAATTTCAGCAAAAGCGGGGAATATGCTGTGGGTACAGGTGGTGAGACTACAGAACTGCCAGTTTCTCTGCCTTGGAGATGGGCCTCAATTCCCCTGGTGGACTCAGCACTGGAAAACTGAGCTGCCGGGAGAGGAGGAGTCTACTGGACTGAGGAGGAAGGCCTGCAGAACCCCCTGGCGTCACGGCTCCAGATGTCAACAAAGCCACCATCTGCAGCAAGTTAAAGATGCGTGTATCCCACACAAGATGAGGTCTGTTATTAACTTGTGTTCCCAAATAGGGAATGCCACCCACTTCTTTCCAAGTAAGTACTTGAGACAGGGCAAGACTAGACTTCCTGAAACACAAAAGCCAAGGCAGCCCCCACCCCTGGACATGTCTCTTCCAAGTCACATTCTAATTAGAAAGGAAAAAAAAAGAGTTGTCTTTGTCCCTTTCAAACACACAAGCTTTACTTGGGCTATGGAAATTAAATAAGGACAAGAGTACCTATGAGGTCCCTTGAGAAGTCAGACTCATAGGGAATTTGTCATAGAGACAGAAAGTAGAATGGTGGGTGCTGGGGTCTGGGGAGAAAGTACGAGAAGTTCATGTCTGAAGTTTCAGTTTGGGGCAATGAAAAAGTTCTGGAGATGGCTGCACAACAATGTGAGTGTACTTAATGCTCCTGACTGGACACTTAAAAATGGCTAAAATGGAAAATTTTTTTAAATTTAGTATTTGTGGGCCATTTTGTAACATCCTTGAACCTATAGAACATTCATAAGGAACTGAATGTTTTGCCCATCAACTTGCTTGACATTTTCAATTCCACGTTTGTTTGTTTTTTTGAGCCAGAGTCTTACTCTGTCGCCCAGGCTGGAGTGCAGTAGCATGATCATGGCCATCGCAGTCTCAACCTGCTAGACTCAGGTGATCCTTCCACCTCAGCTTTCCAAGTAGCTGGAACTACACGCACACACCATCATGCCTGGCTAATTTATTTTATTTTGTTTTAGAGATGAGGTCTTGCCAAGTTGCCCAGGCTGGCCTCAAACTCCTAGGCTCAGGCAACCCTCTTGCCTCAGCCTCCTAAAGTGCTGGGATTACAGGCATGAGCCACCGTGCCTGTATAAATTGTTGTTGCTTTTTAAATTTTATTTTTATTTTATTTTAGAGACACAGTCTCTCTCTCTCTCTCTCTCTCTCTCTCTCTCTCTCTCTCTCTCTCTCTCTCTCTCTCTCTGTTGTCCAGGCTGGAGTGCAGTAGCATGATCACAGCTCACTACAGCCTTGATCTCCTGGGCTCAGGCAATCCTCCCTCCTCAGCCTCCCGAGTAGCTAGGACTGCCAGTGCAAACCATCACACCTGGCTAATTATTTTATTTTATTTTTGTAGATACAGGGTCTTACTATGCTTCCCAGGCTGCTCTCGAACTCCTGGGCTCAAGCAATCCTCCTGCCTTGGCCTCCCAAAGTGCTGAGATCTCAGGCATCAGCCACCATGCCCAGCCAATGTTGTTTTAATGCATTAATCTGACTGATGTAAAGTGGATTCATTTAGTAAATTGTATTTTAGAATGTTCTTGTACAGCAGTATAATAGTGGATGCAACAGTTTACATGGCAAGTTACCAGGCTTCAGATGGAGACAGTTAAAATGTTCAGTAACAGGATAAGTTGTAACCTTGCAACCAAAATAAAGATGATTTAAATTGTTTTCAAAAACAAAAACAGAAAACCACCCTGGGGATCATCTATCCTCCTGGCGTCCCTGCAGTGTCTCCTACATCACATTATTGGGGATCGGATCACCTCGTGGTTACCTAAAAACCAATGTCCCGATATTTCTTGCCCTCTCACACAGGCTGGGGACTACGTGAGACCCACAGAGGTGGTTCTTCTCCCCCCATCCCCACCTTCCTGCTCATTCCAGTCATACCCCTACATGGTGTCTTTTCAGTGCTGACTCAGGACGCATAGCCAGATTGGGGCAGGGGGCACAAGGGATGGGGACACAAGAGCCAGGGGCTAACAGACACCCCCACACCAATTCCACACCTTGCAGGTACCAAGAGATTCGCAGTGGTCAACAGCATCCAGTCAACTATCTAATCTGTCAGACCCTCTGGCAACACCTTCAGAAGGGTGAAAAATCAAAGTAATTTGCATACAACCCACAACATCTGAGCAGCCCTTGAAAACTGTGTTTCAGGAGGGGACCTGGAACAAATGAAGCCATTGCTACTTCTCCCATGCCCCGCTGCCCCACAAGATAAAAAAAATAACCCCAGAAAGCTCCCACGTTGGATGCCCACCCAAGTCTGTCACCCACTCACCAGTCACTCGATGCCCTGCCACTGGGCTGTGGGTGCTCACAAGTGAGTCAACCTAGAATCTTCTCTCACAGATCATTTTCTTTTGTTTCTGAGAAGAAATTTTATTTATTTATTTATTTATTTTTGAGTCAGGGCCGCATTCTGTCGCCCGGGTTGGAGTACAGTGGCACAATCACGGTTCATCACAGTCTTGATTTCTTGGGCTCAGAAAATCCTTCCGCCTCAGTCTCCTGAGTAGCTGGGATTATGCCCAGCTATTTTTTTTTATTTTTTGTAGAGATGAGGTCTCACTATGTTGCCTGGGCTGGTCTCACAATGTTGCCCAGGCTGTTCTACACTATGTTGCCGGGCTGGTCTTGAACTCCTGGGCTCAAGCAGTCCTCACATCTTGGGCTCCTCAAAGTGCTAGAATTACAGGCAAGAGCCACCATGCCCAGCCTCAACCCCAGTTTTAATCTGATTCCTGTCACATGACTGTGTGAATTAGACCCACAAAGCATAATACTAAATATAAACCAGTAAAGTCTCTTGCAAAATTTTGTTAACTTTTGACTCAAACGTTCTAAGGAAGGACAACATTGTGGGTTAAAACTGCCTCAAGGCCAGGCATGGTGGCTCATGCCTGTAATCCTAGCACTCTGGGAGACAAGGTGAGAGGATTACCCAAGATCAGAGGTTCAAGAACAGCCTGAGAAACAACATGGTAAGACCTTGTCTCTACAATAAATCAAAAAATTAGCCGGGCATGATGGCACATGCCTGTGATTCCAGCTAATTGGAAGGCTGAGGCAGAAGGATCACCTGAGCCCAGCAGGTCGAGGCTGTGGTGGCCGTGAACGTGCCACTGCACTCTCTAGCCTGGGCGACAGAGTGAGACTCTGACTCAAAAAAAAAATAACTGCCTCAAGTCTGGCTCCTCTCTTACTAAACCTCACTGAGCCTCACTTGCTCCATTTGTAAAATGGGGGAAGATCAGAGAGATAATCCAGGAAAAGTGCTGAAATCGGCACCTTGACCATAGGGAAAAAAGCAGACTTTTCAGAATTCAACAAAAGGAAAGCTTTGCACCTAGACCACGAGAACATTCTTTTTCACAGGAATCACACATCTCCCAGGCTGATACATTGCCAGACGGCTGAAACCCCACCACATCCACTGCCTCTCTTCTGTCTCTTCTGGAGAGAGTCACACCTGCCCAGAAGTTACTGTGTCCAGGTGGATGGAGACGGCTCAGTTCATAGGTATCAGATGCCATATGTCACCTGGGACAGCTGCTGAAACTGCTGAAATTTCTTCCAGGAAAATTAAGCCTTTGTAAGATTATGGTGCAAACTGGATCATGGTTGTTAAGAGGATGTCAATGGCAAGTGAAAGGTAATTGGAGTTTCATAGTTTGGAGGAGGAACATAAGTAACATGGCCCATGTGACCCTGTCACAGTAGGTAGTAAGGATACAGCCACATGCTCTTTCCAAAACTATAGATGCTGAGCTGGCAGCCGTAGGGATTCTGTACCACTCTTTGAGTGGAAGTTTCCAGACTGTCAGCCTGCTAGCTATAAACATCACAGGGTAAGACCTGACCACATTCCCCAGCAGGCTGTGAGCTACTAGGATCTCGTATGCAGGCTGCCCATCATGCAAGTGTCACAGTGGGAGACACAGAGTTGGAACCCCAGAGGCGGGGAGTTTGGTTCTGACTCCACAGTTGGGGGTTTTTCCACCTACAGCAAGACCAGGCCTCACTTTTTTCATCTGTATACTGGATAGAGCATTTGGTCTGCATAAGGAGCAGGCTTCCCAAACCCCACCCGTGTATGGACACCACTCTGACAAAATTTCCACTGGGTTGCAACAAAATAAGGGGGGAAAGTCAAGAAGGACCAAGGGAGCTCCCCAAAGCTGGCCCAATTCCCTCTATGACACTCTCTTTTATTGAGACAGCACCCTTCCAAAATGTGGGGCATTAAAATGTCCTCCACATCTATGAAATGATGATGATACAAGATGGCAGTTGATTGGGTTTATATTTGTTTTTTATTTTAACATCTTCATTGGGCAAAATAAAAAGCTGACAAAGCTTCATGAATAATGGGTGTGGGGAGAAGGTGGGTGGTCAGCAGCTAGCGTCACTGTACCTGGTCTCCCCTTCTCAAGCTTAAAACCTCAGAGACAGCCGAAGGCCTCAGGGTATCAGAATGTGAAGGGGATCCTGATGCTCTGCCCCATGTATCCCCTCGGGATCATGTCCTAGCTGTCCCACCTTTTGGAAGGATCACAGCATCGTCTAAAGCTGCAGCAAAGAGTTGGAGGAGACCTCCTGGCATCTAGGACTAAGTAACCAGGAAGCCTGAGATACAACATGATGTCAAGATATTAACCACCAAGATCCCGATGGGAAATTCTAGCCAAACAGAGTGGGGCCAGCCTCAACCCACCCCCACCAGGGACCTGCCCTTCCCAAGCCTGGAAAGCCAGCAGGGGTCCAGCCAGGTTGTCCCACTACCTCATACCCCTTGCAGATCCAGGAGGAAGACAGACCCATGTCCCCTCTTTGAGGCCACCTGGCCTCTTCGGGAGGAAGAAGGGCATGCCCACGTCTGCTCTTACAGCTCCAAGACCCAGACCCCAGCACAAGAGCCGTCTGCATCCACACCCCTCACATGTCCCCAGCATCTGTCACAGAGAAAGAACCAACCAGAAGGAGGCAGCAAGAGAGAAGAAGCAGAAGGCACATCTCTGGGAAGGTGAGGAGAAGCATCTTCCCCAGTTCCCCCAGGCTGCTCTGGTCCAAGCAGCAACTTCCTGTGTTGAGCCCAGTGTACACACAGGCTGTCCTCAACCCCCATTCCCATCTCTGCAGCACACACCCTGCTCCAAGGGCCTCCTGGGCTTCCAGGATCCACCTCCCCTGGTTTTCCTCCAGCCCCTCTGGTCACCTGTCATGCATCCTTTGCTCCTGGCCTTTGGAAGCTGGAGTTCCACAGGCTGGGTAGTCCCAGGTCTCTTCCTCTCCTCAGGCCAACTCATTCGTGCCAGCTCAAAGTTCCCTTCCTCTGGGAAGTCCTCCCTAGCCACCCACAACACACACACACACACACACACACACACACACACACACACACACACGGGACAGATCTATTTCTTTTCTTGCTTGGTCTTTATTCCTTGAATGTCTAGCAATTAGCACAAATAATTAACTCTGTACTTAGCTAAGTATATGAGGGCTGGGCCAGGCTCTGGCTCATTCTGTATCATGCCCCCTGGCTGCTCCAAGCATCACTCAATAGATGTCTGTGAATGAATGATTGAACAAATGATCTCATGCGATCCTAGTGATTCTATGAAACAGGGGTAAAGAGAGAATCAACAAGTTACCAGAGGCCACGTATCAAATGCAGAGGCAGGCCTTAAATCCAGCGCTGATTCTAAAGCTCACATGCCCCTCATTATAAAACTCCAAAGGAAACGATGGCTTCCCCTGAAGCTGGACTTTAAAAATTAAGCCTTTGTCTAGGCACTGTGCTCACACCTACAATCCCTGCACATAGGGAGGCTGAGGCAGAAGGATCGCCTGAGCCCATAGGCTATTGCCATAGCCCTGAGGCTATGGTGAGCTGTGATCGTGCCACTGCCCTCTAGCCTAGGCAACAGAATGAGATTCCAACTCAAAAAAGAAGAAATCAATCCTTCAAAAGATAGGGGAAGCCATCCAGTGTACTGGTAAGGAGTAGGATACTGGACTGAGTTCCCTGGGTTCAAATCCTAGTGCTGCCAGTTAGCGGCTGTGTGCCCTCAGGCATACTACCTGGCCTCTCTGTGCCTCAGTGTCCTCCCTTGAACAAAAAGAGTAATGACAGTTACCTCCATTGTGGCGCTGAGGAGAGGGTCTCTCAGCAGATATCTGACAAGGCAAGGTAGACACGGGTGGGGTAAGAAAGGTATTTGAGTCTCCACATTGTGAGCACAGCATGCTGGGTGGACAGGCATTGTGTCTACCCTTGACCCAACCACAGGTATCATTGACTTTCAGGAACAGCACTGAGTGGGCCTGCAGAGAAGTTTTAGGCCCAAACAAGAAGCAAACCTTTATATGTAAGTAGCAAAACTTACAGTATGTTTTTATTCCAGCAGGTGACAGGATCCAAAAGGAAAAATAAATTCAAGAAAAATACTAGAATACCTCCATCATAGGGCTGGAGAGGATTGCATTGGTTACCACGTGCAAAATAGATCACTTACAGTGATTAACCAGAGCAGAGCACCCTCTCATCTTACAATGAAGGAAACAGACACAGAGAGGTTATGGGTGTCTGTTGAGATTTCACAGGCAATTTCAGAACTGGGACCGGCGCACAGCCTCCCAACTCCCTTCCAGTGCCAGCTCCCCACCATGTAGGACCCTCCTGATAACCTCCAGGCAGCTGGAGCAACAGGTATCCCTTCCCTCCTCACTTAGTCTCTAGTTAGGACCAGCCTAGGGGTTAAGGGAGGCAGGGGCCAGCCCAACTTCTGGTCCCACTCTGCCAGCTCTGAGCTGGGTGACTTGGGGCTGATTCCTCAACCAGCCTCAGTGTGACAGGCTCTCATCTCCAAGTTCCCCCTACAGGCTGAGGAGTCTCTGCTGGCACAATGGGCTGGTTTCCCTTAACACCCTGTTTTGTATGTGGCAACATCTGAGATTATTACAAGGAAACTGGAATCACACGGGGCCTGCAAAAGCATGTATTCATCAAACTGCTATGGTTTGATATTTTGCAAAAGAGAAATCTTTTATCAATAAAATATGCTGGCAAAATAATTATGTGTCCTCTTAGAACCGTTCTCGTAAAACTTTACCTGCAAAGCTGCCCTGCCCATGTGCCCAGGGCTCACAGAGTCTCAGGCAGAGGTGAGGAAGCTCCCACAGAAGTCACTAGGCAGTGCAGTCTCCCTAGTCGTGAGGAGGGGACAGATCCCCTGGAAGCTCCCAGGAAGTCTCCTGCTTGCTCTTACCTTTTGAGCCTTTGTCCCTGCCATTCCCTTCCCCACCATCCTCCCTGCCCTAGCCACAGACTTAGCCAATGCCTTCTCCTCCTTCAAGTCCCAGTTTGCATGCTGCTTCCTCCAGGAAGTCTTCCCTGCCTCTCTGCCAGTAGGGCTTGGTTCATTTCTCTATCTTCTGGGGAACGTGAGCTGCATGGGGAGAAGGGCTGTTTCTCTCCTTCCCCGCCCTATCCCCAAGGCTAGAGCAGTATCTGGCCTTGAGCCATCTCTCCACAGATATCTAGTGAATGAACAACTGAACATCTAAGGATATCACTTTGCACACGTCCGTTACCAACACAGGTCTGCCATTGACATCTGTCAGCTCTGGGGGCTCCCTTCCCAGCTCCCGGCTGGGGCACTCCAGTAGTGGTAGAACTTTTAGAGCAGCCTTGGGAAAAATGATACCGTCCTACCCTAGGAAAGGGGCCAATGCAAATAATAGCTAATAATAATAATGATACAGTTGCCATGGTAGACATGGTCCCATGTGATTCCTCTTAGTCCTCAAGGTGACCTAAGAAATAGGTTTTTGTTCTCTCCATTTTACAAGTGAGAAAACTATCAAACCATCCTGTGGACTTTTTCTGAGGGGTGACAGGCAAATTGGTTTCCAGTCCCAAGTAGGTGACACCCAGCTGGAACCTGAAGATGAGTAAGCTGGGCTCCCCACACCCTACAGTCCAACAGGGGCAGCAAACGCAGTCCTGAGTTGGGGGTAGTCCTTGGGCAGAATGGGGGGGGTGACGTGGGGAAGGATGTGAGCCAGAGCCACAGGAGAGACCCCGGTCCTGTCCCCCACAGCTTCCCAGGTCTCATCTTCATGCATTCAGCACTCTGGCCCCCATCTCCTAACTGGGAAACTTCCAGGAGCCGCAGCGGCATCGACCACATGTTTTTAAGCCAAGTCCTGTCTGGCCTTTGTTCTCTCTCCTAACTCGACTTTCTTTTAATCACTCGGAAACGCTGCCCGGCTGCAGCCAGAGGCCAAGAAAGCCTTGGAGAAAACACAATCTTCTTTCCCAACACCCTCCTCCTCTCCATTCCCTCCCACCCCAACTCTCAGTAAAGTCCAATGGGACAGACACAGGACAGACAGGCAGCTCTGTCTTGACCCCTTGGCAAGAAAGACCAGTGGCCCGTCTGGAGTTTCAGCAGTTGAGCTAAAGGGCTTGCCCTCTGATTGCCTTTTCCTTGTGGCCTCTCAGCTCTCTGAGAGCAGGGACAGTCACCCACAGCCTTACAGGGCTGCAGGAACCTCACAGTTGCTGAGCCTGCTGCTGCAGGAAGGAGCCAGGCAGTCTTCTAACCCCTGTTCCCAAACCACACCAAACTAAACTTGTTGAAACTCAAAGAGGATTCCCCCCAAACAAACAAAAGGCCCACAAGACAATGCGGCCGTTCTCATCCAAGTATGCAATTAAGAAGCTTTTCTAAATCCTTCAAGTTAGAACTTCTGTAAGGAGAAAAGAAGTCTGAGTGGTGAGGGCACCACAGACTGGCAAGTCCTGCCTGGATTGTTCATTCAAAGTTGAACACACACAGGGAGAAGATTTTCTCAAACCATCGGCAGAAAAGAAGAGTGATGGAGGATTTGGGGACTCCCAGGCTCCTGAGGGTGGAACTATGCATTCTCTGAAGCTCGGTTTCCTCGTCTGTAAAATGCAGGATCTCTGAGGTCCCTTCTATTTCCAACAGGAGTCTTGGGTCCACCATCCTCAACCCACCCCCTCTGGAATGTCCTTCTTCCCGTGGCCACCTCATGCCCAACCGCCATCTCCTCCAAGAAGCCTCCAGTGAGCTCCCAGGGCTGGAATGGCTTTTTGGTGCCAACACTGAGCCCTGCACCTCCCCACGCTGTATCCAACCCTGAGAAGCAGCCCAGGCCATGCTCAGTGCCTGGAACACCAGAGCTCAGCCGATAAACCTCTGCAGAGCTGTTCTCCCCCAGCCCCCACTCCTTGAATCAGCGAGCCTTAACTGGGACAAGTGACCTTTTGACCAAGGAGGAGGGTGGTCATCAGAGTTTCAAAGAAACTAAACTAAACCAGGGAGAAAGGACCTGTGATTCCAAGGGTGGTCTGGAGCACTCCTCTGGACCTGGCCCCCTGGAGAAACAAAGACTCCAGGACTGCTGGGCTGGGCTAATGGCCCTGAGAAGCCATCGGGTCAGCAGAGAGGTCACAGGTCATGGCTCTGCTGCCCCCAAGCCGCTCTGATCCACATGGCCTCCTGGTTGCCCCCCAGGAGCCAGGCCTTGAGGATTAGGGAGCCAGAGAGCACAGCCTGGGTGGCCACCACCCCTGCTGTCAGTCCTGGGGCTGGGGGCGTAGGTTCTGGGCCACTGATCAGTTATTGGAAACTCCAACCCACTTGCCACCGAGTGGAAGTTGGTTTACAAGAGGTCTGTCCCAGTCCCAGCTGAGCATGGAGCCTGGCAGAACCACTGTCTTGGGCCCTCTGAGTACGTGTGGGGGAGGGGGGACGGACAGGCCCCCACCTCACACTCCCTCTAGCCACGGCCCTGAAAACCTCCAGGCTGCTTCCTTACTTTCTTTTCTTCCTGTTCAGCCCCCTACCCCATGACCAGTTGTGCCTCCTGGCCTAATTATGGTTCCCAACCCTCGAGGCTCAGTTTTCCCATCAAGCTGGCACAGAAGTCCCTACCTGGGGAGGAGGTGGGATACAGGGAGAAATAGCAAGGGCGCTTCCAGTGCATGGCACAGAGTGGACTCCGTAACCCGCATCAGCATTCTCACCCCCCATCCCCCCCACGGCCCGGGGTGGGGCCTTCGGAGCCAGCTTTGCCAGGACTAGGGTGGGAGCGTGGCTGTGAGACGGCCGGCTAGAGGACGTTTGGGAGGTGGGGAAATCCCGTCTTTAAAACGAGCCCCCCAAGGGAGAGAGCCAACGTGGGGGGAGGGGAAAGGGACGTCGCATGGGCCTCGGCGGCCACGCAGCTCCGGGGACGGCGCGACGGCAGCTCGGGGGAGCGGCGCGGGGCGGCGCGCGGAATCTGAGCGCCTTTAGCTCCAAAACTTCCGAGGAGCGCGGGGCCCGAGGGGCTGGGGACCCTAGAGCGGGGGCCGTGGGCCCGGGGCGCCCCTACCTCGGGCCGCCAGCAGCGAGAGGCCGCCGAGCAGCAGCAGCGGCAGCGGGACCCGGCGCGACGGCGCGGCGCGCTCCATGGGGCCGGCGGGCGGGCAGGCGGCGGGCGGACAAAGGCGCGGGCGCGGGGCGCGGCTCCTCGGCTCAGCCGGCTCGGCGGGCAGCGCGGGCTCCACGCTCGGGCCGAGCCTCCGCAGCCAACGCTGGGCCCCGGCCGCGCCGTTCAATTATCCCGCCCGGGAGGAGGGCGCGGCGGAGGCGGGGCCGCCGGCTCTTCCCTCCCCCAGGCCGCCCCCCGCCTCGGCCCCCCGGGACCCCTCCCTCTCCCGCACCCCCCGCCTCGAGGGGCGCGCTGCCAGCGGCTGGGTTAGGAGCCTGGACCGCAGACTTCCCTGGAGTGGGGGGCATAGATGGGGGACGCCTTCGGGCAGGATGCACCCCCACCCCTACCCTCGCCCCCCTCTCTGCCCGTGAAACCCGATCCCCTCCCCACCCGCCGGCCTGGGGGGGGCGGGGTCAGGATCAAAGGTGAGCCCCTCCCGACTCTGCGGAAAAGATCCAGGACCCGGTGGCCGGCAGCAGGGCCGGGCCTTGAGTCAGAGGCCCCTTTGAGGGGGCATAAGGGCGAGGGCCACTCGGGGATCCCTGCAGACGCAGTCCCGCCGCGAAGCCTGCGTCCTGGGTCTGCAGGCTTCCCGCCTTCGCCGCCCCGAGCGCGCGTCTCCTGGAGGGCCTGCGAGTCGGCTTCTGACCCCGGGGCCTGTCCCGAGTGGGACCCGGCTCTGCCCTGAGGGACCGCTGGTGAGGCAAAGCCGACAGCCTGCACCGACATCCCAACATCGGTAGGATGTGCTAGGCTGGCAGGGGACGCCGGAACCCAGAGGAAGGAGATTGGTTTTGACCCGGGCAGCCTCGGAAGCCTTGGAGGAGGCTGCCTTCGGGTGGAGCCTGCGAGGGCCACTCCTTTGTGTCAGAATTCATGGCTGCACCCGGTCAGTGGTTGCTGGTTAGCTAGTCTATGGAACCACAAATAGATTTTTTTCTAAAAGAAGAAAATAACCTAGTGCAGGTAAAGATGCGGAGGAACCAGCGGGAGAAGACGCTTAGGAACACCATTTAACAGAATGTATGGTTCCTCCCGCGAAATTCCACTCCCAGGCTTATACCCAACGGAAAGGCATACACGTGTGTGCCAGAAGACAAGAAGGCATATTCTAGACTGTTCACAGCAGTGCATTCATAATAGCTTCCAACTGGGAACTACCCAACAGCATCACAGGCAGAATGGATACCACTGGGTATTCACACACTGGAGTACTAGAACTCTGGAAAGTGAATGATCCCAGCTCACATGGCGAGGATGAGTCCTACACACAGTCCTACAGCAGAGCAGTAGGGCCAGCCCCAGTGGAATGCTGACTGCATGGTTGCATGTGTGTAAAAGGCAAGAACAGGTCAGAAAGGAGACTGATGCTCCAGGCGGGTGAATGACTGGAGGCCTGGATCAGTTTGCTTGTTTGTTTTCCCCCCTCCTCCCTTTTTTTTTTTTTTGTTTGTTTTTGTGTCAGGATCTCACTCTGTCACCCAGGCTCACAGCTCACTACAGTCTCGAATCCCTGGGTTCAGGCAATCCTTCTGCCTCAGCCTCCCAAATAGCTGGGATGATAGAAGCATGTCACCATGTCTGGCTAATTTTTTTATTTTTGTAGAGACAGGATCTCACTGTGTTGCTCAGGGGTGTTCTTAACTACTGGGCTCAAGAAATCCTCTTACCTCAGACTCCCAGAGTGCTGGGATTACAGGCACAAGACACCACACCTAGCTTGGGTCAGTTTTCCTAATATGTGTGTTGGTGAAACCTTGAGTTGTTAACTTTTCTGAATGCATGTAAAATTTAACCATCAAAAATAAAAAGACAAAAACAGCATGTCTTGGAAGTCTCGAAGAAGAGAGTCTAGGAAAGCTTGTGAGAAGCCTGCATGCTCACAACCTCCAGGGTGTAGGGGGCCTCCCAGAAGGGAAGACAAGTGGCAGGCTGTTGAAAGATGAGCAGAAAGGTGGGAAGGGTTTAAGGGTTTCCTGGGCAGAGGGAATAGTCCCTGCAAAGACTTGGAGGCACTAGAGGAGGCAGCTCAGGAAGATGAAGGGAAAGGGGGCTCTGAATCAGGGACAGGTTGGAGACTCATTACTACCTTGGTATTGATTTGATTTGTCTAAGCCATGGGACAATAAGCGTGCCCTGGAAAGAGTTTAGAGGACCAAGAGAAGGTTGCTGAGAAGAAAGAGGAAGCTGGAGGGTGGGGACCTGGAGAATCCAGAAAAGAGACTGGAAGAAACAGGCAGAGAGGTAGCAGAAGACCAGGAGAAGTCTATGGCCAAGAAAGCATCAGAGTGCTTGTGGCTGGGACTTCACAGTGTGGTCCAGTGATCAGTGAAGTCAGGACTGAGAAGTCCCTCTGTGGTTAGAGTAGGGTGACCACTGGTGTTGTGACAGGGCGCTTTCTGAGGACAAGGCAGGGTGAGCGGACTGTGGGTAGCTGAAAAGGGAGTGGGCATGAGGAAATGGGGACAGTAAGGTGACTGTCATTCAGTCAACTGGGCACACTGGCCCTGCCCTAGGTACACTAAGGGGCTTGCAGGAAGGCAAAACCTGAGCCAGGGCTGCAGCAGCCAGGGAGGGAGGCCAGAAGAGGAAGAGACAAGATACAGAAACCTTTCCTCCCTCAGCCTTTTCCGAGCTTCTAGAGCTGACTGCTGTCCTAAGGTCCCCCCTTTTCTGGGCATTCACTCCGGCCCTTGTCTCAGGCCTTTCACAGCCTCTCCAGATCTTCTTATCCCTGTGACTAGTGACTTGGAAAGTCAGTCTCTAGGTGTCCAGACAGCAGGCACCACAGGACCCGCTGGAAGTCATGACTGAGTGTGGGGTGAGCTCTGAGGCCAGACTCCTCAGGTTCCAATCTGGGTTCTGCCACTCCCTGGCTCTGGGCCTTGAGTAACTCATTCTCTTGGTGCCTCATTTCTTCATTGGTCAAATGTGGCAACAATTAGGACTTCGCATGATTGTGAGACTTGAAGGAGATGCTGACACCTCTGGAGACCCCAGCCAGGTAACTATAGTTCAATGACTGTCTACTGCTGTAGTGGTGGCAACGGTGATGGGCCCTCGGGATCAGAGTAGGAGAGCACTAGTCCTGACCGCCTACTCGATCTCTGCCTGGCCTTGGGCAAGTCCCTTCCTGGGCCTCAGTTTCTCTGTCTGCAAAACGAAAGGGGTGGACTGAACTGCTTCCAAGAATACTTCAGACCCCAATTCCCAGGCTGACTTTAGGCCTCCTTCTCCAGTTCTGGGTAGAGCCCAGCTTTCAGAGACTTCCTGGAAGATCAGAGGCCTGAGATTTTTTTTTCTTTTTTTTTGAGTTGAAGTCTCCCTCTGTCACCCAGACTGGAGTGTAGTGGCATGCTCCCAGTCACCGCAGCCTTGACCTGCTGGGCTCCGGCGATCCTTCCTCCTTAGCCTTCCAAGTAGCTGGAACTATAGGCGCGTGCAAGGCCTGAGATTCTTATAGTCCAGGTGAGCTCCAGCCACTTGTTGGGAGAGGAATTCGCCATGGGCCTGGGCCTCTCTGCACATTTGTGCTGAGTATGCCCAAAATGCAAAACTCTAGCCACTCTGTCCCCGTGTCTCAGGGTTGTGTTTGTGGCAAGCCACCTAGAGGGATGAGGTACCATCTCCTCCTGGACAAGTTTATGGTAACAGCAGTAGATACTCGAAGTTCAGAGTTCTCCTGTCGAATACAGTCTATTGTGTATGCCAGCATCCGTAATGGGCCCTTGGCCTCACCTCCTGAAACTTGGATAACAGGGACCTGGTGTGAGCATCATGCCAGACACCTGGCTACGATTTTACAGTGAGTCATAAAGTCCTTTGTCTCCGTCCCTGGAGTCTCACAACTAGAGATTGGCACCACCTGGATTTGAATGGAGGTCATCTGACTCTCCACTGTGGACTTTACTGAAGCAACTTTGTATCTAAAGTTCTGTTTTTCACTGGACATTATAGCATAAAGTTTTCCTGTCTTAGTTGAAATCTTCATTACACATCTAGTGAGTGGATAGTACGAAAGTTGTAGACACAGTTACTTAACAACTCTCTTATTAGAGGACATTTTGATCATTTAAATTTTGCAGGGTTCATCATGCTGCAGTGAAACCTTTGTGCTCTAGTTTCAGCTGTAGCTCTGTGGCATGGATGGCCTAGAAGAACAAGTGCAGCTCTCAGAAATGGATAAACTCACAATCCAGAGAGAGGGACAGGTGCCATAGGTCTCTCTACCTCATCACCAGCATTGAGTAACACTGTTGTTTAATGTGAACTACTACCACAGGGAAAAGAAACCCCTCTCTTGTTCCAGTATATGTTTTTAATCATCAGAGAGGTTGAACACTTCATGTTCTTATTAGCTGTTTGTATTTCTCTTTGGGGGATGTTTTTCGCAATCTTTATGCAATTATTTTTGTAATAGCAGAATTATTTATAACAGAGGCTAGGTGTGGGGTTTCACGCCTAGTCATCTCAGAACTTTGGGAGGCCAAGGCAGGAGGATCTCTTGAGGCCTGGAGTTCAATACCAACCTGGGTGGAACCCCATCTCTATTACTAAAAATAAAAAAATTATAACAAAGAAAACCTAGGGAAAAAAAACTACAGTGTTCAACAATAGCCCATTTATGTCATGTACAATTGGATTCAACTATATCAATACCTAATGACTGTACCATTGTTGAAAGGCAGCATAGAATATATAAATAGAAATACAGTATTTGTGAACTAATATTATGTGAACAAATAGAAAACAGAATTGAGTGCAAGTATGTAATTACGACTATAAAAGCTGTATTCATGTGGCTAAAGATCAAAGGCAAACTAAATCAAAGTGGATGGTGTGTTGAACTAATGAAAAATTTTGTTGTTGTTTTTTGTTTTAGGAAGCAATTGAGACATGAAGGAGAATAATTGTGCCAAACACCTGGAGTGATATAATTACTACACTTGAACCTGATGCCGAGTTTCTTGGCAACCAAAGCAAAGTTTAAATCATGGTCATTTGTATGATTTCTGTTTTCTGACCAAAGAAAGTGCACCATTTTATTAGGAGAGACGTGGTTGTTTGTAGCACTGATTTCTAGTCGTTTTCCTTCTGGTTCTTTATGTAAGAGTCAAAAAAGTTGATGAGTAGCACATTTGCTTGTAGTTTGCAAAATAGTGAGACGTCTTTGGAGAAGCTCCATTTGGGGAATTGGGGGCCGGGGAGGCCCCTCACCCTCTGACTCTGGGGTCCTGGGCAAGATGAAACATACAAAATGACACATACCCCAAGGAATCTACTCCAAACAGGAAGTCATTCATTATGTCCCGCTGTGACAGTCCAGCTTTTTCCCATCTCAGAGGATCAGAACAACAGGTCACTCTCCCCCGATAACAAATAGCTCTTCGTGTTTGAAAAATTATTGTTGGCACATGGGGACTGTTTTCCCCCAAGTTGGGAAACAGATGGCTCCGATGCTCCCCAGACTCTGGAGCACAAGCCTCAGTCATTTTTTGCATGTGGTGGTGCTGCTAATCCCCACCCGTTCCCTCCCTCGTAGCTTTCCCTCAAGGCCCCCTGGCCTCTGCACCGCTCCCAGAGCACTCAAGCTCCCACCTCCCTTCCCTGCCTCTTTGCTCATCTGAGGCCCTCCTGTCCTTCAGGTCTCAACCTTCCCTGCCCATCTAGTTGACCAAATCCTGGGCCTTGTTGTCCCCACCCCCCTTTAAACATTCCTTTATTTCTTTGTCAACGTGTTAATTTTCCCTCTGTCCTCTTGTCCCTGAGGGCAGGACGTGTTAGCCTCTTTTGCTTCTGTACCCTCCGGTGGAGAGCACATCAGAGATGCTCAGTAAGTCCTTGCTGAGAGCACAGGTGGGGAAAGCTGTGTTTCTAGCAGTTGGCAATGCCATATGCTGGGAAAAACACGTGTTGAGCCAGGATCATGCATATCACTACAGCCACCGCGGAGATGGGCAATTCCCTCTCCATGTGACAGCTGAGAGACTGTGGCTCTGGAAGGTGGCAGAGTCCCTGATGTGGCTGCCCAGACTCTGCCCTCTGCCAGCGTGGAGCTGGCCCATGCTGAGGTCCACCCATTCTCACTCCTGGGGCCACTCACTGTCCCTTCTGAGTCCCTCCTTCACTAGAGTCTTTTCCTCACTGGAAAGTACTGGGGGCAATCATGTGATGAGAGCAATAAATGCAGAAAGAATCCCATGCCTTCAAGTAGGCTGCCGGAAATGAGAGGTTTCCAATTATTACGCATCTATGGAATTTGGAGACCCACTGCACTTTTCCCAACTTTCAGCAGATGCTCCCTTCTTAATCCCTGCCTCCTCACACCCGTGTCTCCTGCACAGCTCCACACCCAATTCAAGGGTCTCCCAAATGCCTTGCTTATTCTCACGGTATGGCATGACCACTCTGTGATGGGCCTGTGCTGGGCGCCTCAGACACACCCATGCCTCGACCTCCAGTGACAGTCCCATATCCTCAGGGCAAGGGGAAGCCGTTGGAACTGGGAATACTAAGGAAGTGGTCAAAGAAGGCTTCCTGGAGGAGGTGACCCAACAGTGGCACTGACACAAACTTGAGGGTGAAGTTAAGAGCCAGGGGAAGGGGTCTCAGGGATAAATGACAAACATCTCAGATAATGGAGTAGGCAGTATACAGTTCTGGAGGAGGGGTACTGGGTTCAAGCAGATGGTGTAGTTCAGCATGGGGTGGGACCAGGGGAGGAGGGAGGGGCTGAGATGTGGACGGGGCCCCTGCAGGAAGGGTGGACAGTAGTGTTATGTCAAAGGCCTCGAAGAGAGCTTGAGAATTTGGCAGAAGCCAACTGGAGCTTTGAGTGGGGGCCCTTTTTGTACCTCTGTCTAAGGATGCTAATGTCCATGTATCCAGCGCTCCAGCATGTTCTAGGCCTTTGGTCTGATTTCACTTACACAACCAGCCCATGGAGAAGGCCTGTTTCCCCTATCTCATAGCAAGGGAGGCAGGATCACAGAGAGACCAGCCGGCTTCCCAGGGACTGATGACAGGGCCAGGATATTACCCCGGCATGTCTGGGGCCTAAGCCGTTTCTCATCACCCCACAGTACCCACCCAGCACCCTTCCAAGTGACTGCTTAGTGTTGTAAGCTGAACTGTGTCCTCTCCCACCCTCCACAAATTCATCTGTTGAAGTCCTAACCCCAATACCTCAGATTGTGGCCATATTTGGAGACAGAGTCTTTACAGAGGTAATTAAGGTTAGATGAGGGTTATACAAGTGGGCCCTAAGTCAATAGAACTGGTGTCCTTATAAGAGGAGGTCACTAGGACACACACACACACACACACACACACACACACACACACACACACACACACACACACACAGTAGCCCGGGAGAAGACACAAGGAGAAGACAGCCATTTACCAACCAAGGAGAGAGACCTCAGGAGGAACCAGCCCTGCCCACACCTTGATGGTAAATTTCTGGCCTTCACAAAAAATCCCTATTGTTTAAGCATCCAGTCTGTAGTCCTTGGTGCAGTGGGAGCTGGTGATGGGAAGGAACCAGGCAGGTGGCCAGGCCGTGTTGTTGGTCATCACACGTAGCAGTAGCAGCAGCACCAGGGACATGGACTTTCCAGGGTCAACACTGGCAGTAGAGCGAGCTGTAGCATTTGGCATGGAGGGGCAGTGGCACGGTGGCACAGTGGCTGTGAGCTGCCATCTGACAGGCTTTGTGGCCCTGGAGATACTCCTGGTGTCCCTGTTAAAGCCCAGCTTCTAGGCTTGATCTGTAGTAGGAAGAAAGCTGGGCCTCCTGATGAGGGTCTTAAGTGAGGGAATGCCTCAAATACAGAAAAAAAGATAAGATGTCTTTTATGATCCCACTGCACTGTTCTGCAGCCTGGACCTACAGAAAACTTAAAGATCTCTATGCCTAAGCAAAAGGTATGCCTAAGGACAGAAGAGATGCAAATCTACCTAAAACAAACAAAAGCCCAAGCAAAAGGCCCTTCCCAGTACCCACTGTTCCCCCCAGGGTATCAGAGCAGTTTTTTCCAGAGCTCTGTTAGGGAATGAGAGACAAAATTATATTTGTTTCAGCCATGTAATGGTTCTGTTTTGATTTTACCACACAAGCACCAGTGCTCTAATCTTTCTGACATTCACTTTTTCCAATTCCACTAACTACTGCTAGAGAACTCAAATGTCATGCTTTTTCCTCAGTGTTAGGATCCCACTGGCTTTCTGTTTTCTGGATTTTTGTTCCTATGGCATAGAAGTTTCCGTCTTCAAAGCAGGGCACAACTATGAAATTTAGGAACTGGTTTTTTTGGGGGGGTTTATGTTTTGTAAGTAGAGTTTATTTGAGCCAAGTTTAAGGACTGCAACCTGGGAGGATAGACTCAGGAGTTTGAGACCAACCTAGGCAACATACTGAGACCTCATTGCTATGAAAAAAATTTAAAAAGTTAGTTAGGCCTATAGTCGTAGCTACTTGGGAGGCTGAGGCGGAAGGATCACCTGAGCCCAGGAGGTTGAGAATGTAGTGAGCCATGATCATGCTATTGCATGTCACCCAGCCTGGGTGACAGAGTGAAACCCCTGACTCAAAAAAAAAAAAAAAAAGATCCACATAACGTGGTGTTACAATGTAGATATTGGTTTTCATTCACGGTTCCTGGCTCGTAACTCCCTAACTCCCACAGCCCTTGTTACGGTCTTCTATTGTTATGTTCGGTCACTTTAGACCTCAGGAACAGGCCTTAGGCCACAGCCTCTCCTTCCAGCCTTCTCCCAATCCTCCTTTCACCTGCCTTAGGCAGGACTCTAATCTGCTTGTAGGTGGAAAGACCCTCATTCCGGAGAGGATCTTGTCGCCTCCCATAGGGAAAGGAACGATGCACAGAGAAGCCAAGAAAAGTTTGAACAGACAGGCCTTACTGGGTTTAGATCATGAAGTTTGTTGTCCAATCACATTTCTATACGGTAGTCAATTATGCCTGCATAATGAAGCCTCCATTAAAAACCCCAAAGGAGAGGATTTGGAGAGCTTCCGGAGAGCTGAACACTTGGAGGTTCCTGGAGGGTGGTGGCCAGGGAGGGCCTGGAAGCTCCATGTCCCTGATTTCATACCTTGCATCTCTTCATTGCATCCTTTGTAATATCCTTCATAATAAACCAGTAAGTGTGTTTCCCTGAGCTATGAGCCACTCCAGAAAATTCATTAAACCCAGAGAAAGAGTAGTGGGAACCTCAACTTGAAACCAATGTGTCAGAAGTTTTGGAGACTGTGACTTGCAACTGGTGTCTGGAGGTGGGAAGGAAGTCTTGTGGTAATGAACCCTCATCCTGTGGGATCTGGCACTATCTCAAGGTAGATCATATCAGAATTGAATCAGAGATGTCTGCTGCTTGGTGTATGGGGAAATTCCCCACACGTTTGATCACAGAAGTCTTCCATATGGACGATTGTTGTGGTATAAGAGCAAAGGAAAAGAGAACTTTCTCCAAGGTAACATATAAGTGAGATCATGCGATATTTTTCTTTCTGTGTCAGGCTTATTGCACTTAGCATAATGCCCTCAAAGTTTATTCATGTTGTGGGCATCTTCTTTAGTTCTAAGCACTTTATATTTTTATTGTCATTCTGAGTGGAATCATTTTTCCATCATATTTTCTAATTTGTTATTGCTGATATAAAGGAAGCCATACGATTTTATAGTCACTATTTAAACTATATGTACACTGTGTACAACTATATTTATTGCCATGAGATATGTAATAGAAACATAATCATAAATAGAGATATGACAATTAATATATAATATAGAGGAATAGTTAAGTAAATAAAATACATCTCCACTATGGAATATCGTGTATCTCTTTACATTTATAAATATCAAGACTGTTGGCAACTGTTTTTTAAATAAATTACAAATTAGACCAGAACTTAAAATTATATAAATACTGGGTTTTGTTAAAAACTATAAATATGAATAAAATATTGGAAGAAAAAAGTAGTTTCATTAGGATAGTGGTGTTTGTATATTTTTTGCACTGAATATTTTTTACCTTGTCCATGTATTATTTTATTAAAGAAAAAAATCTGAAATAGACCACATCAATGATTCTGCAGAATTTGTTTTTATTAAGACAGAAATTATCTGCCCTAGGAAAACTAGTATTTTCCATTGTTTTTGATTTTTTAAAGTTTATAAGATACTTTTTTTTTTTTTTGAGTCAGAGTCTCACTCTGTTGCCCAGGCTGGAGTGCAGTGGCATGTCCATGGCCACCACAGCCTTGACCTGCTGGACTCAGGTGATCCTTTCATCTCACCCTTCTAAGCATGAGCCACCATGCCTGGTTAATTGTTTTGTTTATTGTAGAGACAAGGTCTTGCCAAGTTGCCCAGGCTGGTCTTGACCCCTGAGCTCAGACAAATCTCTCGTCTCCACCTCCCAAAGTGCTGGGATTACAGGTGTGAGCCACCATGTCCAGCAATCTGGTTTCTGGTTTCTTTAAGCAGCATTCTATCATAATTGCTACAAAATTGCTCCATTCTATCCATATTGCTATAAAGCCTTCCTAACCATTCCTTCTAATTTGGTCGGCAATAAAATGCCATCAAATTAGAGAAACATCATCAACTTACACCCCATTGGATAGTTGATTGATTCCAGTTTCTTTGCTGTTACAAGAAAGATCATTTGTTTGTCTATAAGCCTTTCCATATTTGGGATTATTTCTTTAGGACAGATTCCCAGAAGTCAGATGAATGGGTCAAAGGGCACATACTGCTCTAATGAGCATCTCTTTCTAAGTTGGCCCAGCCACCTGCCGTTCGCTGGAAGTACAAATGGTTCTAATTAAAGGTCCAAAGTTTCTTCATGGGTTCCAGCTGTAGGTATGGGGGAGTCCCTGGGGCTGGTACAGCCAGACCAAACTTGCTAAGCTAAATTGTCGGCACAGGGAGTCTCTGTTACAGTGTTTTTCTGAAGGAACTCAACAATCTTTTGTATTGCCTCATGTTTTAGGAACATCTGTGATAGCTGTGAGTCTTTAAAAGTGCGTGTTTTGCTTGGCAAGGAGCAGGCCCCAAAGGCCTTCCCTGGCCCCTGGGCTTGGGGCCTCCGTCACCTCACCTCACAACTATGCAGCAATTCAGTTTATGAAGTGCTTCAATCTCCTTTTGTCCCCAATTGTCCCCATTCTATTGATGCAAAAACTGAGGCTCAAAGGGGTGCAGGGACTTGTCTGAGATCACAGTTACTAAGAAGCAAAACCTATACTCCATCTAGTCCCTCCAATTCTAGGTCCACTTAAGAATCAATCCCGGTGGGTCAGCCTGTAATCCCAGCATTTTGGAGGCCGAGGCGAGTGGATTGCCTGAGCCCACGGGTTCGAGACCAGCCCGGGGCAACTTGGCGAGAACTTGTCTCCACAAAAAATTAAAAAAAAAAAAAGCCAGGCGTGGTAGCACGCACCTGTAGTTCCAGCTACTTGGAAGGTTGAGGTGGAAGGATCGCCGGAGCCCAGTAAGTTAACACTGTGGTAGCCGTGAGCATGCCACTGCACTCTCTGGGTGATGGAGTAAGACTCCAACTCAAAAAAAAGAAATCAAACCACATTGGACTAGATTCATTTATTCAACCATCATGACACACAAACCTGTGCCAGCTTCTGTGTTGGACTCTGGAGACCTGAAGGTGTCAGGCGCAGCTCCCTTGAAGAGCCCACAATCTGGGGGAGACAGACTCCTGTGCCAACCATTCCAGTGCCAAGAGAACGGTGGGAACCCTGAGAAGAGGTGGCCTTCAAGGAGCAGGATGGGTCCTCGGAGAAGTTTGTGCTTCCTGGAGCCCAGCTACAATTTGCCAGGTGGGCAAGGAAAAGAGGGAGAAACAGCCTGGGCGAGAGCTGTGGCAATCAGCACATGGTCCTGGCTCTCAGTAGACTTGGTTTCTGGTCTCCTGGGTGTAGGCAAGTGTGTAAAATAAACCGGAAAGGAAAAGGATCAGGAGAGAGCACCAAGGGACAATATGCGAGTCCACATCCACTGTCTCACAGCTGGCAATGTGTCTGAAGGGTTAAGGGCAAGCTTTGTCTTTACAGAACTGTGTTGGAAGGTAGCCTCTAGCTCTCACTGGGTGGCCTTAGGGAAGTCGCTTACCTGCTCTGAGCTGGGGTGGCTTCTTTCTACAAAAGGATAATGGCTCCACTCTCCCACTGGTGTTGGGGGCCTTAAATTAGAAAACGTGTGCTAAGCTTTAGCCCCGTGCCTGGCACTTGGAACCTGTTTCATAAGTGTTAGCTGCGGTGTGAGAGGAAGAAGAGAGGGAGGAGGAGAAGGAAGAGAGGAGGAAGGGGAGGAGAAGGGGGAAGGGGGAGGAGGAAAGGGAGGAGAGAATGAGGAGATAAGGAGAGCTGATCATGGAACACTTCTTCATGGAACTTCTGAAACTTGAGCCAAGAAGAGTGTGAGGTTTCCGTGGGGAGAGATGGGAGGGGGATACTCCTCAAGAGGCAAGAACTGCCAAGTTCTAGAGAGAGGCCTTGGCCTCTGCAGGTGGGCAGGACGTTTCCATCACTGTCTAGCTACATGCCAGCATATCTTTCTGGAGCCCTGACCAGGGGCCAGGCCCCCTGTGACGTGTCGGTTTTCTCATAGCCCTGAGGCCTGTGACCCTGCCATCTATAGAGGGAGGTGCTGGGAGTTTCACGTCTCCCAGCGTTGCCCAGTGAGTCCGTGTCCCTGCACCCAGGTGCATATACTACCCTGGGTGCCATGGTGGCTTCCTCTTGATGTCACAAACCTCGTGCTCTGGGCTTGGCTTCCTCTGCTCTGGCTTTCTCCCCACCTTCCCTGCCCTTGGCTTTGCTCTTATTTGTCTCCGGCTTCCTCTGGCTGCCAGGGCTGTGCAGTGGGTGTGGCCGAAGAAGCCCGCAGGCACCACAAGCTTTACAACAAGACGCTGGGCCAAGCCTCTGGGCTGTCCTGGAAGGTTGTGATGTTTGTGGCTGTGGTCTTGGCACTGCCAGAGGTCCAGCCATCCCCACGCCCTTTCCTCCCTCCCGCAGCACCAGGGAGAGTTGGGCACTGGCCGAGGGATCTCGCTGCGGCGTTCTGTCTCCCCAGTGTCTGCAGGACTAAGTCCAGGACCTCAGGCTGCCACGTAAGGCTCTTGGAACACTCTGCCCTGTCTGTTTCATCTCCAGTCTCTTCTCGCTGCATGCCCAGTGAATGGCTCCTCTATTCATTCATTCATTCACTCACTCACGCATCAAGGATTTTATTGAGCATGACTATGTGCCAGGCACTGTCCTGCACAAGTCACTGCAGAAGTGAACCAAGCAGACAAAAATTCTACCTCCATGGAGCCAAAACTTTGGGGGGCAGACTTCCCATTCAAGACACGAGATATGCTTTCTTGCCACGCTCTCCTTGCCTATGGCTGCCATTCCCCCACCTGGCAGATATTTCCTCTCCTAGCAAACCCATTCTCATCCTTCAAAAGGTACCCAAGTGTTCCCAACTCTCTCAGGAGCAGTATTATGCCAAGGGCAAGATATCTCAGCACTGCACTCCCCTCCCCTCACCCCAAACAGAAGCTTCAAGCTCTGAGAGTCACACTTGATGTAGGGTGGTGGATATCGCCACAGAGTGGGGCTCCTACTTTATCTCTGGCTTTAGTTTCCTTCTTAATGTAAAATCGACACTGTTTACTCTGAAACAGGAAAAAAGTCAGCCTGTGTCTTGGATTTCACAATTTATGAGACTGACTTCATTTAAGACCATATTTTACATGCTCTCATATTTCAGACCACCAAATGCCTTTAGTTCCCTCTGGGATTTCAGGGTTTGATGGTGTGATGTACACCAGCGTGCGGAGGTGGAGCGCAGGCTGGGTGGTCTGTGGGGGCATGTGGGATGCATGCCTCCTCTCCTCTCAGCCCACCTCTGGGTCCCCATGGGTCCTTCACCCCTGGGTCTCGCCATGCACCAGCCTATACTGGCAATGACGGTTTGACCATCTCTCTCACCACAGCTTGGGTTTGCCCTTTGCTCATTTTAGGGTCCCCAGCTCAGGACTCACCCAGAGAAAGTGCACATATGTCCTGCATTCACCCATATTGAGTGTTCCATGGGCATGTGGAATGACCTGACCTGTGAATGTGCCGAATCAGACCACCCCAGGATACACTGGGTTGCAAATGGGTCACTCCATTAGGGGTCCTTAGCCTCTGCAGCTACCAGGGCCCATGCCTGGCTAGATTCTAAGGTTCAAATGCAGACTCATCCAAGATCTGGCAAACTACACACAGAATGACCCTGAGTCCTCCAACAGCCCTGAGAGGCAAGTATATCATGCCCAATTTACAGATGAAGAAACTGAAGTTAGAAAGGCCAGTGGCTTTCCAGTTGTCACACGGTCAGTGAGAAACTGAGCCCAGTGTTTTCCTCTCCTCAGCACTTCTGAACCCACTAAAGCAGTAGACCCCAACCTTTCTGGCATCAGGGACCTATATCGAGGAAGACAATTTTTCCACGGATGGGGGTGTGGAGGAGGGAACATCAGGCATTAGATTCCCTTGTAAAAAGCACGCAACCTACATCCTTCGCATGTGCAGTTCACAGTATGAGAATCTGATCTAACAGGAGGCAGAGCTCCGCTTGTCCACTGCTCCCCTCTGACTGTGTGCCTGGTTCTTAACAAGCCATGGACAGGTACCAGTCCGTAGCCCGGGGGTTAGGGACCCCTGCACTAAAACACCAGAGAATATACAGGAGACTCGAAAGGATCTGTGTGGCTAATTGTCCCCAGCTTTAACCTTTGTAAGAGTCTTGAGGAGGAGGAGGAAGACAGGGACCAGATGAGGTGTGGGGAGTCTTCAGAAGATCAGGGAATCACCTGGGGTGACTCAGAATAGATAGAGTGGCAGGCTATTTACAGGAACAAAATCCTCAAGCAGACCTCAGGTGGAACCACAGAGCCAAGCTTGGATTTCCAAAATGATACTTTGGAAAATTCCAGAAACCACACTGTAATCATACTAAAGGAAGTCAAGGCACAGAGAAAAGTTGGTCCACAATCCCACACCCTCAACCCATTAGGTTTATGTGTTGTGTTCCATGTTCCTCCCCAGTTCTTGTTCACATTATCAAGGAGTTCTACGGTTGTAATCACGGTGTAAATGCAATGGTGCTTTCAGTGTTTTCACCGAAGCACAATTATTTTACTTATTTAGCTGTTTGTTTTTTTCAGACCAGGTCTGGCTCTGTTGCCCAGGCCGGAGTGCAGTGGCGCAATCATAGCTTACTGCAATCTTCAACTCCTGGGTTCAAGTGATCCTCGTGCCTCAGCTTCCTGAGTAGCTGGAACTACAGGCATGTGCCACCACAACTGGCTGATTTTTAAAGTCTTTTTTCTCTTTTTGTAGAGGCAGAAAGTGGTTGTACGTTGTTATCCAGGCTGATCTTGAACTTCTGGCCTCAAATGATCCTCCTCCCTTGGCTTCCCAAAGTACTAGGATTATAGGTGTGACCTAGCATCATCATCATTATTATTATGTGAGTTGGAGTCTCACTCTGTTGCCCAGTCTGGAGTGCAGTGGCACACTCATAGCCACCCCAGTGTCGACCTGCTGGGCCCCAGCAATCCTTCCACCTCAGCCCTCCAAGTAGCTGGAACCACAGGCGTGCACTACTATGCCTGACTAATATTTTGATTTATTGTAGAGACAAGTTGCCCAGGCTGGTCTCAGAACCATGGGCTCAGGCAATCCTCGAGCCTCGGCCTCCCAAAGTGCTGGGATTACAGGCTTGAGCCACTGCATCCAGCCCACTCATTATTTTTTTGAAGCAAATATATGGGTAAGATATTGGAAGATATTCTTTTTCTACTTTTTAAATTGTATTAAGTAGTAGATCACCACAGGCCAATGTTCCTACTACACCAGTTAAGAAAAGCTGTATTAAGGGCAAAATCATACTCTGAAAGGCAACAAAGAGCTGTGGAAGTAGCACAGCTTAGATTAGGTCAAATTCTCGAGTTGAGAGACCCTGAGGTGAGCTGACAATCTCCAGCCATTGTTTTTCTCTGCAGGCTGAGGGTTGGGCCTCTCTTGGCAGGGAGACTTTGACAGGGGAAAGAGAAATCAGCACATATTTGAGTGGTCACGTGGGAGAGTGTGCCAAGGACACTTGAGCCCGTCCTCCTAAGTACATTTGTTGAGACTTAGTGTTGTGCGGGAAGCTAGGGAGCTAGGAGGAAGCTTTCTAAAAGGCAGAATTGGGCACAGGAAACAAAAGACCAGCCTGGAGGAGACCTGCCTCCAACACACTGCCAATGTCCCCTCTCCAGACATTTGCCAGATGTTCAAGCTACTTGGGCAGAGGTGGGAGAACTGGACTGGAACCTCTGAAGGGCAGAGTTGCTGTCTTGTCTTTCAGGTTCTCAATAAAAAGCCTATGAGGACATGTGAAGGCATAAGAGGTCTGATTAGGCCAGCATCAATTGGGTAAATTGAGGAAGGAAATCTCAGGATGAGATTTTACAAATGTTACAAAGAAATGTACTGATAACAGCAAAATTTGTAAAAGCTGGTTAGCCAGCTATAAAACATTTGCAGTAAACAAAAAGTAGTTCACTATTTTGTTACTAGTTAACTATTGCTGTTAACTAACCTTATCTTAAAGAAACAAAACTCCACAGTTAATCAGCTGCTTCAGAAACCTCTGGAAGTTTCCTTTTGCAGACTCCTCCCCAAAGAAAATTTCTCCAACCCATTAAACCTTGACACCCCTCTTATAAAAACACCCCTCTAGCTCCTGCCTCTTTGCAGACACTCTTGCTGTTGTCCTGTCCTCTGCACACCCTTTACAACATATCTTCCCTTTAGTAAATGTATTTTTTTTTTTTGAGTCAGAGTCTCACTCTGTCACCTAAGCTGGAGTGCAATAGCACGCTCATGTCCACCGTAGCCTCTGCCTGCTGGGCTTGGGTGATCCTTCAGCCTCAGCCTTTCAAGTAGCTGGAACCACAGGCATGTGCCATCACGCCTGGTTAATTTTTTGATTTATTGTAGAGACGAGGTCTCACCAAGTTGTTTAGGCTGGTCTTGAAGACCTGAACTCAGGCAGTCCTCTTGCCTCTGCCTTCCAAAGTGCTGGGATTACAAGCATAAGTCACTGTACCTGGCGCCAAAGCTACTTTTCTTAATTAATAACTGTCTTGGTAAATGCTTTCATCCCCACACTCCAGTCTACTTAGACCTTCCCACACGACAGGACATGATTTGGGAACAGGGACACCACAGAGATAGATTGGGTGTGACTAAAATTGTAACCCAGCCCCTTACCTGCCCCTTTTCTCACTGGGTTGAGCTGAAAAGCCCATCATGCTATTCATTCAATAGGGATAGTTTTGTGTTTAGCTTTTTTCACTTAAGCATGAATATTTTTAGGAGGTGAGGAGGAGCCATCCCTGGAGAGAATGGCATCATCACAATTTTATACAAATGTCCAGCATTCTATTAAAATTATTCTATTTGAAAAGAGTCAAGAAAATATGACAAGTTATGAAGAGAAAAGACAGGCAAAAGATGCAGAACCAGAGATGATACAGATATTTTTAATTTTATTTTATTTTAAAGACGTGGGGTACAATTCAGGATTGGGTCTACAAGTGGTCATTGTACAGGCAAAGTTTGGGCCTCCCTTTTGATGCAGATATTAAGGTTAGTGGACAAATACTTTAAAATAATGATGATTAATATATCAAAGAAAATAGAGGAACATGTAGACAAAATCATATAAGATAGATTTTCAGTGGGAAATTGGAATCTCTGAGGAAAAAGAATCAATGTTCTAAAACTAAACAATTAAGAACTTAATGGAAGGGTTTAACAACAGGTTAGACACAGCAGAACACAAGAAAAGTAAACTCAAAGATGACTCAATACAAAATACATAAATTGAAGCCTATGAGATAGGGATCTGGCAGGACTAAATTTCCCAAGACACAGGTTAAAAGACTTGGATGTAAGGTCCGGAAATGGCAGGACGTGGGGAGGAGTTGGGCCAAATGCCAGTCAAGACCAGCTAAGACCAAGATGGTGTCAAAAGTGATCTCTGCTTGTCCTTTTTGTTCATTATATGCTAATTATAATACATTAGCATGGAAAAAGACATTTTCACCAGCACCATGACAATGTATAATAGCCATAGAAACTTCTAGAAGTTACTCTGTATGGTTTAAAAAAGGGAGGAGCTCTCAGTTCCAGGAGCTCCCCATTCCTTTCCTGGAAAACCCATGAATGATCCACCCCTTGTTTAGTATATCATCAAGAAATAGCCATAAATATAGTCAGTCAACAGATTGCAGGAGCTGCTCTGCCCCAGAGTAGCCTGCCTTCTGTTATTTCAATGAATTCGCTTTCATTTTCTACTTAAGACTCACATTTAAATCATTTCCTGCATGAAGTCAAGAACCTCTTGGGCTACTGGGTTAAGCCTCAATGTTGGGGTTGTGAGGTATTGTCCATACATAGACTGTCTCACACTAGTCCTATACCTGGCTTCTTTTTGTTCCCTCCCTCAGGAAGCAGCCTCTGGCCAAGGTCAGTCTCTAAAGAATATGCATATTCCCAGTAATGAGACATGAGATGCAGGTGATCAAGCAAAACTGAAAACAATGTAGGCATTACCTACTGTTTCCAGGCTCGGGAATTCTTCACTGACCTGCCATTGGTGCCTCCCATAAGTTTTAATAAACCAGTGTCTCTCCCTGTTGGACCTCTGGGTGACTTCTTTGGAAAAGGTAAGCATTATGTACAAACCCTCTCAGATTTGGGGTTACTGCATTACAGGGGTTCATCTGTGTCACATAGAATAGAGAAAAACAAACAGAGAATAAAAGACCTAGCGGACATAGTTAAAAGGTCTAACATTCATGTAATCATAGCCCCAGGAAAAGAGGAGAGAGACGGGAACAGTAGCAATACTCAGATTATGGCCAAGAATTTCACAAAAATAATAAAAGATGCCAACCCACGCATTCAAGAAGCTCAACTTAGCTCCAAAATGATAAACACAAAGAAAACCATGTGCTAGGTACAGCATAGTCAAACTGCTGAAAAACAAACATGGAGTAAAAGTAGCTGGGAGGCCGGGCGTGATGACTCAAGCCTGTAATTCCAGAACTTTGGAAGGCTGAGGTGAGAGGACTGCCTGAACCCAGGGGTTTGAGACCAGCTTGGACAACTTGGTGAGATCTCATCTCTACAATATATCAAACAATTAGCCAGACATGGTTGCACGCACCTGTAGTTCCAGCTACTTGGAAGGCTGAAGCAGAAGGATCACCTGAGCCCAGCAGGTCGACGCCGGGGTGGCCGTGAGCAAGCCACTACACTCCAGCCTGGGTGACAGAGTGAGTCTCTGACTCAAAAAAAAAAGTAGCCGAGGTGGGGAAGACATATTAAAAGAATATTGACAAATTGAGGTGGGCAGAGGGAGAACTGTGGGGAGTATAGAAGCATCCTTTACTGGTCACAGAGGCACAAAGATGCACCAGATGCACAAAGAGCTCCCAAAGGAGCTCAAGCTCACAAGCTAAGAAGGAAGCAGAGGATGGCAACAGCATGTGATTAGTTGATGATAGGTGGCCATATAGGGGGACAAGGAAAGCCCAGGGGAGGACACAGGCAGTCCAGACTGGGCCTTGAGGCAGTCTTCCCAGAGAGAGAATATCTGACCAGAGTCCTGAAGAACAGGTAGGAATTACCTAGGGAGGGGAGAAAGATGTTCCAGACAAGAGCCACCAGTGGGCCCTTTCTCATCACCCTTCACCCCACAGCAAGCCCAGCTGCTCTGAGGGAGGAGTGGCGAGCAGGGCACAGGCCGTACCCAGGAGCTTGGCAGCCTCAAAGCTCCCTTCCTCCTCTCTCAAAAATCTCTCCCTCCAAGCCAAGCAGCTTCTTGGATTTCAAGGCATGTCTCTGCTCAGAGTTCCAAAAGTCCATTTTGGAAGTGCAAGGCAGTACAGCATCCTTTGCCTTGAGGCATGGATCTTACTTCTGGGGACCTGTTCATTTAATATGCCTCTTAAGGGCAAACATTTTCAAATAATCCATTTAGCTGACAGCAGTTAAGCCCCTCACACTGCTGGGCACTGAGCTAGGGGCTGAAAATGCAGGAACAAATGAGTCCCAGGCCTGCCCTTAGGGAAGGAAGATTCTTAATGAGAAACATTTGAGGGCCAACCATTGGGTAAATTGCTTTTGAGCCAATATGCTGTAGTGCTATTTCTTTTTCTTCCTCTAATGGGGTTCGCTTTAGAAGTATGTTTGGCAAGCACTTTTAACAACCTGCCCTGCATCTCAGCACATGTTCATTATTGGCACAAAACAACGTTGGAATCGAACCTATCCAAAATGCATGAAAATATCTGGAGGTATATATAATCTCATCATTTTATGCCTAAACTCAAGTGCCAGTTTTTCAGGTTTGAGTTTTGGCATGTTAGAGTCACAATGGGGATTTAGGCCAAACAAACAAAAAACAAACCCAAACTAAAAAAGAAAAGAAATGTGCATATGTTAAAGACTATCATTATCTAGCCAAGACAGACCCTGAAATCAAAACTGAGACATTCCCCAGAGAAAGTGTGTACTTTTTATGGCGGGCTTCATATGTGCCTAATCTCTTTTTGCACATGAAAATCACTTCCATAAAACTTCCCCACACACTCACATTCTAGAAAGAGAGCATTTGTTAGCGATTCTGAGGTCTTATGATTTCATTCTGATGCCAGGGAAAATTCAAAATATATTTTTAAAACATTAATGGAAAATGAAACAGATCATAAAGATATGAGATCTACTTGAGAGTCAAGCAAGAATTTGTTCATAGTTACGCAGAATTCATAATACTTTAGAACTGATCCCAAAACAATTGTTTTTAAACACTGAAGTCACCACCAAGACCTAAAATGTGGAGCTGGGCTGCCTGGACCCTTTTATGCTGCAGCAATAGAGCAACATTTCAACTACCCTTGACCAACACCACACAGTAACAACTCATTGATCCGCGGTGTCTGGCTGATGCCTGTTCTCTATGAGTGATTTCCCCCCAATATTAAAGCTTATCCCTTTCAGCGACAAGTCTTTGCTTATTCATTTTGACAACTTTGAATGGAAAGATTTCCAAAATGTACAGATGTTTCTGCCTTTAGAAACAGAGTGTGAGATCAGTTCATTTTCTTTCTTTGATGTTTTCTAGCCATTATGTTGACAGTACACAGTCATGAGTCTTCAAGGGCAGGACTGTGTCTGTTAATCCCTCAGGACCCAGACATGGCCCAGCCCAGGACAACCATACAGATAAGGATTGCCAAACGACCCTTCACTTGAGTGAAACTCAGAGGATAAAGAGGAGAAGGGTTCCCACAGTCCAGGATGACTACAAGTACTTCTGTCTTGGTGACTTTTTCTCAACAAATCTGTACCCCACACATTGGGGGCTATGAGTGAAGGCATGAGAACAACCCAGAGAGAGAATTCCAACTCGTGCACACTTCTGGTCTGGTAGTCAGGATATTGTGCCCAAATCCTGTGCGCTACCAGCAAAATCCCAGCTGGTCCCCGGGCCGGCAAGAATAGCAGCACCAAGAAATGTTCACCTGCCTGTACTTTTGGATCAGTATCGACCACTTTTCTGGGCAATGATTGCATGATGCCATAACATCCCCAACCTCACCCCTTAAAAAAAAAGGTGCTAATGCTTCATTGGGAGCATGCAATCCCAGGGCAGTAAGAGTGAGAGAGACAACAAACAGAGCCGTATGTATAGATTTTTAATATCTAAAAATGGTTGGGTTCACAAAGTGTCCTCCAACATCTTTTCTGTGTCTTAAGCAAATGACACAGTAAGATTGCCTAGAGAGGTTGCAAACCAAAGGCCTGTGGGCAGGACCCAGAAATAAGTTTTTCAAAGTTTGAATTTGAATGCTTCACTGTCTAGCCACAGGCCTCACCACTCCCCATTATCAGACTCAGCTGTTTCACCTATTTAGGTGACTGGCCCAGCCTTGAGGACATTCAGATTTGCAACTCTTGATCCAGAAGCACAGACTCATTCATTCTACATACTCTAGTTACTTATTGTGTTGAGAGAGAGATTAAGGGTTGGAAGGAAAATTCAAAGATTAATAAGCGAGTTATACCAAACATTTAAGGAAAAAGTAACATCAATTTTGCACAAATTCTTTTTTTAAAAAAAGAGGAAGTCCCAACACATTTTATAAGGCCAGATTTACCCTCTTACTAAAACCAAGCAAGAACTCTGCAAGAAAAGGAAATTGTAGTTCAACATCCCTCATGAATATAGACACAGAAATCCTTAATGAGATGTTATCAAATCAAATCCAGCAGTATATAAAAGGACAGTACATCATGACCAAGTGGGAGTTATCACAGAAATTCAAAGGTTTAAAATTTGCAAGTTAATTAATATAATTCACCACATTGACATAAATTACACAATCATTTCAATATATACAGAAAAAGTATTTGACAAAATTGAACATTCATTCATGATAAAAAGTCTTAGCAAACTAGGAATGGAAAGGAACTCCAACCAGGTAAAGGTCACCTACATAAACTGACAGTGAACATGCTCAATGAATGCTAAAGAACAGCTGGGTCATTTTCAGTTTGGGGCCACAAAGAATAAGGTGCAGTAAACACTGGTATAGGTTTTTTGTGTGAACATGAGTCTTCATTTCTCTGGGATAAATATTTAGGAGGACAATTGCTGGGACATGTAGCAGTTGAATATTTAGGTTTGGTTTTTTTTTTTCGAGTTGGATTCTCACTCTGTCACCCAGACTGGAGTGCAGTGGCATGCTCACAGCCACTGCAGCCTCGACCTGCTGGGCTCAGGTGATCCTTCAGCCTCAGTCTTTCAGGTAGCTGAAACTACAGGTGTGCGCCACTACGCCTGGCTGATTTTTTGATTTATTGTAGAGATGAGGTCTCACCAAGTTGTCCGGGCTGGTCTCGAACCTGTGGACTCAGGCAATCTTCTTACCTTGGCCTCCCAACATGCTGGGCTTATATGTGTGAGCTACTGCGCCTAGTCTAATTTTTGAGAGTCTTGATACAGTATATGGTTCTTGATACAGATACCATCCTTTAGTGAATATGTGGTTTGAAAATATGTTCTAGTCTGTGGCTTGTGTTTTTATCATCTTAATAAGGTCTTTCACAGAGCAAAATTTAAAAATTTTTGATGAATCAAATTTATCAATGTTTTCTTTTTTCCTTTTTTTTTTTTGAGTTGGAGTTCTTTTTTCCTTTTTAGTGTCAACTCTGAGAGCTCTGGGCCTAGTGCTAGATTCCAAATTTTCTCCACTATTTTTTTTTTTAAAGTTTTATAGTTTTTTTTAAAAAATTGTGTAATCCATTTTTAGGTAACTTTTAGAAGGTGTGAGACTTAGGTCGAGGTTTGTTTTTTTGTTTTTTTTTTGCCAACGGAAGTTCAATTGCACTGGCACCACTTGAAGAAAAAACTATCTTTTCTCTCTTGAATTGCTTTCACATCATTGTCAAATGTCAGTTGGGCATATTTGTGTGGGACTATATCTAGGTTCTCTGTTCTATCCCATTTTTCTATGTGTCTATTTTTCTGTAATATCACACAGTCTTGATTACTGTAGCTATATTATAAGTTTTCAAACCAAGCAGATTGATTCCTCCCACTTTTATTCTTTCTTTAAAAAATTGTTTTAGCAGGCTGGGCACGGTGGCTCAGGCCTGTAATCCCAGCACTTTGGGAGGTCCAGGTGAGAGGATTGCCTGAGCTCAGGGGTTCAAGATCAGTCTGGGCAACTTGGTGAGACATCGCCTCTACAATAAATCAAAACTAAGCCAAGCGTGGTAGCATGTGCCTATAGTTCCAGCTACTTGAAAGGCTGAGGCAGAAGAATCTCCTGAACTCAGCAGGTAGAGGCTGCGGTGGCTGTGAATATGTCACTGCACTTCAGCCTGGGCGACAGAGTGAGACACCAACTCAAAAAAAAAAATTGTTTTAACTGTTCTAGCTCCTTTTCCTTTTCATACAAGTTTTAAAATAATCTTGTCTATATCTTGCTGAGATTTTGGTAGGCATTGCATTCAACATGTATATCAATTTGAAAAGAATTGACATTACTACTGTGTTGTCCTTCCAATTCATGAACAAGATGTCTCTCTATTTACTTAGATTTCCTTTAATTTCTCTCGTTAGCATCGTATAATTTTCAGTATACCATTCTTGTAAACATTTTTTTAGATTTACAACTATGTATTTTATTTTTTGAGTGATTATAAATGATACTTTTTAAATTTTGGTGACCACATGTTCATTGCTTGTATACAGAAACAAAATAGATTTCCATATCTTATATCCTGAGATCTTGTTGAACTCACTGATAAGTTCTACGAAGTTTTTGTTGATCCCTTGGGATTTCATACATAGAAAATTATGTAATTTGTAAACAGGAACAGTTTTACTTCTTCCTTTCAAACCTGTATGGCCTTTTTATTTTTAAGCAACTAGTACCGAGGAAAGAATATCTATATACCTTTTATTCCCTGTTCTTGCCTTATTGCATTAGCTAGAACTTTCAGAGCTGATTTGACTAAGAATGGTGAGAGTAGACATCCTTGCCTTTTTCCTGATTTTAGGGGGAAAGCATTCAATCTTTCATTATTATGAACTTTCATTATTATATGGCTAATTGTAGGTTTTTTTGTAGACGCCTTTTATCAGGTTGAGGAATTTCCCCTCTTATCCTATTTTATGAGTGTTTTTTTAATGAAGGATGAGATTGAATTTTATCCTATGCTTTTTCTCCATCATTTGATATAATCATCACATGATCTCTCTCTCTCTCTCTCTCTCTCTTTCCTTTTAAAGCAGGATTTATTAAGTGGACAGAAAAGCTCCCAGAGTGGGAGGGGAACTGAGGGAGTTGCCCTGATTTTTCTTTTTTAATATGGTAGATTGATTTTCAAATATTGAAACAAGTTTTTACTTCTGAAATAAACTCCACATGGTCATGATGGATGCTTATCTTTATACATTGCTAAATTCTACAAACTAATATTTTGTTAAAGATTTAAAAATCTGTATTATGAGGGATGTTGGATTGTAGTTTTTGTTTATTTCATTTTTTGGTTGTTGTACTGTCTTTCTCTGGTTTTGCTATTGGGATAATACTATGTTCATAAAATAAATAAAAGTATTCTTCCTTCTTCTATTTTTCCGAAAAAAGATTATGTAAAATTAATTATTTAAACATTTGGTAGAATTTTTCAGTAAAACCATCTGGGTCTGAGGTTTCTTTTTTGGGAGTTTTCAATTTTTGTTTCAATTTCATTAATAGTTATAGGCTGTTCAAGTGATCTATTTCATATTTAATGAGTTGTGATAGTATGATTATTTTTATTTTTAAGATATTGGTCCATGTAATCCCGCGCTTTGGGAGGCTGAGGTGAGGGAATTGCCTGAGCCCGTGGTTTTGAGACCCACCTGGGCAACATGGCGAGACTTCATCTCTATTAAAAAAAAAAAAAAAAAATCAGCCGGGCGTGGTAACGCGTGCCTATAATTCTAGCTACTCAGAAGGCTGAGATGGAAGGATTGCCGGAGTTCAGCAGGTCGAGGCTGCAGTGGCTGGGAGCAGCCACTGCACTCCAGTCTGGGCGACAGAGTGAGACTCCAACTCAAAAAAAAAAAAAAAAGATATTGGTCCATTTACTCTAATGTGTTAAATGTATGTGTGTAGAGTTACTCACTGTATTTCCTTAATAGCCTTTACATTTCTGTAGGGTATGTAATGATATTCCAGAATTCTTGTTTCATTCTAAATATTGGTAGTTTGTATATTCTCTCTTTTTTTCTTTGTTAATATTGCTAGAGGTTCATCAATTTTATCCTTTCAAAGAAGCAGTTCTTTGTAGATTTTCTCCATTTTTAATTTCACTGATTTCTGCTGTTTATTATTTCCTTCCTACTACTTGCTCTGGATTTATTTTGTTCTTTCTTTTCTAGATCTTGAAATAAATTTTTTTTCCATATTAATTGCAGGTTTTTTCTTTTTTTCAAATGAGTGCATTTATTGCTATAATTTTCTCTCATAGCATTGTTTAGCTGTGTCTCACAAATTTGATAAGTTGATAAGTTGTTTTCATTTTTATTTAGTTTAATGTAATTTTCTTACTTCCTTGAGACATCCTCTTTGACCCATGGATTATTTAGAAGTGTGTTGTTTAGTTTCAAGTATTTGGAGATTTTCCTGTTGTCTTTTTGTTACTAGTTTTTTGTTGGATTTCATTGTGATCAGAGAACATACTCTGTATGATTTCAATTATTTATAATTTGCTGGGGTTTGTTTTATGGCCCAGGATGTGATCTATTTTGGTATATGTTCCCTAGCACTTGAAAAGAACGTGTGTTCTGCTATTGTGGGTAGAGTATTCTATAAATATTGTTTAGATATTGTTGGTTGATGGTGTTGTGTTCTATATTTTTGTTGATATTCATCAGGTTGTTCTATACCTTGCTGAAAGAGGGGTGTTAAAGTCTCTAAATAAAATTGTAGATTTATGTATTTCTCCTTTCAGTTCTATTAGTTTTTTTTTCTTACATTTTCCTCTGTTCTTTGATGCGTATATATTTAGAATTGCTATATTTTCTTGGTGTTTTGGCTCTTTTATCACTCTCTGACTCTGGAGTGTGTCTTTGCTCTAAAGTCTACTTTATCTGGTATTAATATAGCTATAGCTGTCTGCTTCCCGTTGATTGATATTTGCATGACATCTTTTTTCCATCCTTTTGCTCTAACTTGCCTATATTGTTGTTTATAATAAACAGTGTATAGTTGGTTCATGTTTTTAAAATCTCCTCAGCCAATCTATGCATTTTAATTGACATACGTAAGCCATTTTAAATTTAATGTAAGTATTGATATGTTAGAGCTTAGGTCTGCCATTTTGTTTTATATTTGTTCTCTGTTTATTTTTTTCAAGGCTATTCTTTCTTTGTTGCTCATATTAGGTAGTTTCTATTGTTCTATCTTCCTGTTACAGATTGCTTTCTTTTTATTTATTATTAATTTTTAAAATTTTCTTTCTTTTTTCACTTGTTTTTTCTTCTTCCTTCCATCCTTTCTTTTTTCTTTTTCCTTCCTTCCTTCCTTCCTTTCTTCCTTCCTTTCTTGTTTTGTTTTTTTTTTGTCTGTTTTCTTTTCCCTGTCATTCTGTGGGTTACTTAAACAATTTTTTAGATTTTCATTTTCATTTATCAAGCGTGTTTTTAGTAGCTGCTCTAGGTATTACATTTTATATATATACATAACTTATCATAGCCTATTGGTGTTGTCATTTACCAGTTAGGGTGACGTATAGCTGGGCTAGGTGGCTCACACCTGTAATGGTAGCAATTTGGGAGATGGAGGTGAGAGGATTGCCCATGGGTTCGAGACTAGCCTGGGCAACATGGTGAGACCTCATCTCTACAATAAATCAAAAAATTATCCGGGCATGGTGGTGCATGCCTGTAGTTCCAGCTACTTGGAAAACTGAGGCAGAAGGATTGCTTGAGCCCAGCAGGTTGAGGCTGTAGTGGCCTTGAGTGTTCCACTGCACTCCAGCCTAGGCAAAATAGTGAGACTCCAACTAAAAAAAAAAAAAAAAGACGTATAGAAATCTTAGATCCTTCTAGTTTCATTTACCTTCTCCCACTTATAATTTCCTTAAACATTACTTTTGCATATATTTAGAATTACATCAGATAGTGCTGTAATTTTTATTTCAACTGTCAGATATAATTAGGAAAACTCAAGAGAAGAAAATATTTTATATTTTATAAAACAATATATTTATAAATATATATGAAATAAATATATTTTATAAAATATTTTAATATAATTGTTCTAATTATATTTTCTCTTATTTTTGCTTACCTTCCCAATGTTCCCAGATTCCTTGTTTTACTGTTTCCTTTCTGTTTCGGACATTTCTTTTTTAGCAATTCTTTTAGCATGGGTCTGCCAGATAAACATTCTTTCAGTTTTCATATATTGGTTTTCCTTTCATTTCTAAAGAATATTTTCTCTGGGTATAAGATTCTGAATTTTTTTCTTTGAGTCTTGTAAAGTATCATGACACTTTCTTTTGACTTCCATAGTTTTGATGAGAAATCTGCTGAAATTAAAATTGTTTCCTTATAAGTAAGACAATTTCTCTCTTGCTGCTTTCAAGATTTTTTGTGTCTCCTGCCAAATTTGGGAAGTTGTCAGTTATTATTTCAGTGCCACCACCTTTCTCCTCTCCTCCTAGGATTCTGATGTCACAAATGTTAGATTCCTTCGTTATAGTCTCACAGGTCTCTGAGACTCTGTTTACTTTTTTCAAGGCTATTCTCTTTGTTTCTCATATTAGGTAATTTCTATTGTTCTATCTTCCTGTCACAGATTGTTTCCTTTTTATTTATTATTAGTTTAAAATTTTTTCTTTCTTTTTTCACTTGTTTTTTGTTCTTCCTTCCTGTCCTTTTTCTTTTCCCTTCCTTCCTTCCTTCCTTCCTTCCTTCCTTCCTTTTTTTCACAGGGTCTCACTCTGTCACTTGGGCTAAAGTATAGTGGCATGATCATGGTACACTGCAGCCTTGACCTCCTGGGCTCAAGCAATTCTCCTGCCTCAGCTTCCCAAGTAGCTGGGACTACAGGCATGTGCCACCATGCCTGGCTATGTTTCCTTTCTATATCTTCTATTTCTTTGTTGAGGCTTTCTATTTTTAAAATTTATTTTGAACAGATTCATAATTGCTTGTTGACTCAATTTTATCATGGTTTCTGTGAAATATTTGTCAGATAATCTAACATGTCTGTCATCTTGGGGTTGATGTCTGTGGTCTTTTTCATTCAGTTTGAAATATTTCTGATTCTTGATATGATGAGTGATTTTTGACTGAAACCTGAACAATCTCATATTACATATGAGATTCTGGATCTTATTTAAACCTTCTGTTTCAGCTGACTTTCTCTGACGTCACTCAGACAGGGGACACAGGGACTACTGCTTCATTACTGCCAGGTAGAAGTCCCAATTTCTCACTCAGCCTTTGCTGATCTCCGAGGTGGGGGTTCTCCTCTTTGCTGCTGGGTGGAAGTGGGAGCTCCAGCTCCCCACTAATACCTCCCTGATTGGGAGGGAAGGATACACATGCCCCAACACTTTTTCCCACCTGAAGCCATAGGGCTATGGGGAAGGGTGGCCTTGTTATTGTTGGCCATGGTGAGAGTCGTAACTCTCTGCTATGCCTCCTTGGGTACCACCCCATCCCAGAGGAGAAAAGATGCCTTGTTACTGCCAGGCAGGGGTGGAAGTCTAGGCTCCCTATTTGTCTCCACTGACACCATGGCGTAGGGATCTCATTATCAGCTGGTTGAAAGTCCTGGCTCCCTACTCAGCCTTCTCCACTATCAGCCCACTGGGGATGTTGAGGCACCTCGTTACAGCCTTACCTGGGTGTACGTGGGCCCACGGTGTTTTTTGTGATGCTTAGTTAAGTAGAGCAGTTATTGTCTAAATGTTTTCTGCCTTGCTAGACTTCCCCTTCCCTACTTCTTTGCTTGGATAGAGCAGGCTTTTGCCAGGACTTGTTTTCATCTGTGCCTCTTAGCATTTCCTGATGCCAGCTTCTACGGCTCCAAGTCTATGATATACGAGGCAAAAGGAAAACCCGGGGGATTAACCAGTGTTGTTCCTTTGGTCCCAATGTCCCCAGTTGACTCACCTTTTTCTCTCCAGCTTTCAGAGTCTTCTTATATTTGTTTTATATACAGTCCAGGGTTTGGGTTGTACTTAGTGAAAAGAATAGGGGAAAGTAAATCTATCCCATCTTCTTAGAAACAGAAGTTTCTTTGTGCTATTTTTGCAACTTCCTATAAACTATAATTATTTCAAAATAAAAAATGAAAAAGAAATTCTAATACCAGTGTCTCACTGATTTGTACAAGTGTCTGAATACGAGAAAGATATTTATTCTAAGAGAAGAAAATTATCTATGGATTCAAGTCAGTGAATGATAAATACCAAGGACTTGGGGAGCCTCAGGACAGTAGCTCAGAGGCAGAGCAAGTGTGGGCCTCATATCGCCAGGAGTCGGTTCATCATGACAGTAGAACTAGTGCCCGCAGTGCTCAGGGCAGGTGAGCAGGCAGGCAGCTTGGGACAGACATGTGTGGGAGTGTCTCTGAGGATTATGAAGCACTTTTCAAATAAAAGACATCATGACTGCTAACCCCCAGGGGGTTCTTGAATGCCTGACTTTGATTCTGAGATAGTCACAGCCCAGGAGGCACACAGCTGTAGAATGTTAGAACCAGAGGAGTCCATAGGGACCATCTGCCCGGCCCTCCTCTATGGCAGGAAGCCAGGCCACAGCCACACAGCTGAAGCAAGTTGGAATGGAAGTTAGACCCAAGGAAGACCAGCCGGCTACACAGGAGGCTGGACCGAAGGAGAGACCCACAGTGGGGGCCCAGCTGGCCAGCTGGACTCCAGGCTGGAGGAGATGGAAGCATCTGGAAAACATCATTTACTTCGACCAATCAATGTTTAAAGGCCAAAGAAGCCACAGTGAGCAAGGCTGGTTTGGGCTCTCTCTCTCTCTCTCTCTCTCTTTTTCACCTTCCAAGTAGAACAGCTTGTCTGGGTGTTTCATTTCAACTCAGCATCATTTGCTGGGGAGGGTGTGAGCCTCTTTTGATCAAAGGTTACATTTACCCATCTTTAACTCCCAGAAAGTAGTCTGATTGTACAAAAACATACCTGCCTAAGGAAAACTAGAAATGAATATTTTTATATTTCAATGTTCATTTCATTCCTGAACCAGACCCCTGGGGTGAGTGCCAGGGACTTGATTAAAACCAAGCTCCTTCAAGAGGTCTGCCATTTTCTGGGGGACATGAAAATGAAATGAGGACCAGGGAGAAAGAGGCCCCACTCTCATGGAGGCCAGGTTAGTATGGCAACCATTCCTTCCTCCTTGAAGTAGTTCCTTCTTTGTATCCCTTTGCTCTTCCCTGAGTCTCCTCCTGTTCCACCAGTCACAGCTGCCATTGGCCCCCTCCCTGCTAGGTTCCTGCGCATTTGTTCCTATTTCCTGGGTCCTCCTTCTCCCTCCACAGTCCATTTTGACTTAACTTTCCTTCCTCTGTTTCTTCAGTCAAAAGCTTTTTCTCACTCACATTCAAATTCATAGCCCCAGCCAAGTACTCCCTCTGTTCCCAGACACATACATTCAACATCACCTCTTGGAAATCTCAGGGGTCTCAAAACTCAGCTTGTTCAAACTGCATGCATGGCCGGGTACAGTGGCTCATGCCTATTATCCCAGCATGTTCGGAGGCCAAGGCGGGAGGATGGCTTGAGCCCAGGAGTTCGAGATCAACCTGGGCAATTTAGGGAGACTTTGTCTCTACAGAAACTCAAAAAATGAGCTGTGTGGGTGATGCACCCCTGCAGTCCTAGCTACTCTAGAGGCTGAAGCAGAAGAATTGCTTGAGCCCAGGAGGTTGAGGCTGCAGTGAGCTGTGATCATGCCACTGCATTCCAGCCTGGGCAGAAGAGACTGACTCAAAAACAAAACAAAACACTGCATGCACGCTGTTATGGGCTGAATCATGTCCCCACAAAATCCATTATGTTGAAGTCCCAATTATCAGAACCTCAGAATGTGGGTGTACTTGGAGGTAGGGTCTTTATTGGGGTCATTAAGATAAAATGAGGTCATTAGGGTAGGTTCTTACAAGAATATGACTGGTGTTCTTGTAAGAAGAGGAGATTAGGACATGGACACACACAGAAGAATGACCATGTAAAAACACAAGGAAAAGACAGCCTTCTAAAAGCCAAGGAGAGAGGCCTCAGAAAAAACCAACCCTGGCAATACCTTGATCTTGAACTTCCAAACTCCAGAACTCGAGGAAATAAATTTCTGGTGTTTAGCTGCCAGTCTATGGTGCTTTGCTATGGCAACCCTAGAACATTAAAATGTATGCTTTCATCCCAAACCTGACTTCCCTCCTGTGTTTCCTGCCTCTGTGAAAGATACCCCTGCCAAAGCTGACCAAGCCAGAAATAAGCTCGAGATTCACACGGCCTCCTCCTTTCTCTTACCACCCATGGTCATCTATGGTCATATTTGGGCAATTGAGCCTTCTAAATAGCTCTTACATCCATTCACTTCTTTCCATCCCTGCAGCTGCCCCCACCCCCAAGCCTAACTGACCACCCAACAGGTAGAATTGCCAAGCTGAGCGTTTCTCAGAACCTGCAACCCCAGCACACACAGACAGGCATGGCCACAGATGGGTCATCATTTCATGGCTATTGGGAACTGCATGTGGGGACTGCCCAGATATCACTACATAACCCGTGGACCATGCCCCTATGACACTGTACTGTGAGATTGAGAAACTGCCTGAGACCTGGTCCATGTGGCTTTCTCAAGCCCATTTGGTAGCCACTCAAGGTAATTATGCTGCAATTTCAGAGTGAGTATTTAGGAGTATAAGAAACCCATGCTTAGGACTTCTCTCAGTTCAGAAAGACCTCACACTGGACTAAGAGAATGCTGTCACCATTAACCTGAGCATGCCTCCTTTGAGGAGCTAGGATTCTGAGGACCCACACTCACCAGCACCTGCAGCCTTCCAGGGTGCTTTGCCAAGAACATGACCTTGGGTTTATTGAAATAAAAGGCAAAATCCACAAGATTTGTGTATCTGTGTAATTTCTCCCTAGACATCTACGGGCTCATTTTACACATACCCAGGGCACCAAATAAGTATAAGAGAATAATGGGTTACATTATGTCATCCAGAATTTTGCAGCCATCAGATCTAGAAAGATGCTATTTTAGTTTCAGCAAATATTAAATGTGTGGTTTGAATCACCAATGAGGAGCCTAATGGGGGTGGTGTGGGAATTGGGTGAGGGACCAAAACAATGAGATAACGCTAGCCCAGGCAGGGGGTTGGCGGGGTGGGGGTGGACACACACTAAGCAGTTAGCTTGGGTCAGGCTGCAGGATGCCAAGGGCACCAGACTCCCACAGCCTTCTGGCGCCTGTCCTCCTAGAACTCACTGTCGATTGCAGGAAGTGGACAGTGAACACAGAAAAGCCACAAGGTGTCCCATGACAGATACGAGTGGGGTGGGCACAGAAGAACCCAGAGATAGGAAGAAAGGAGCTATCTTAAAAACAGCCCCCAACTGGTCAGTGTAAACCTAGCACTTTGGGAGGCAGAGGCAAGAGGATTGCCTGAGCCCAGGGTTCCAGACCAGTTTGGGCAACTTGGTGAGACCTTGTCTCTAATAAATCAAAAAACTAGCTGGGCATCATGGCGCATGCCTGTAGTTCCAGCTACTTGGAAGGCTGTGGCGGAAGGATCACCTGAACCCAATAGGACAAGGCTGCAGTAGCCATGCTTGTGCCACTGCGCTCTAGCCTGGGCGACAGAGTGAGACTCCAATTCAATTAAAAAAAAAAAAAAAGAGCCCCCAACCACGGATGCATGTAGTAAATGCTCCATCAGTATGGCCCACTTTATTGTTGTGACACTGTCGTTATCATTTGCCAGGCTCAGAGACTGAATTGCAGGTTCAAGAGAATGTGGCCTGTGCTCTGGTGACTGACAGCTTCCTCGCATAGTTGGAATCCTTTTATTGTACTCAGATGCCAGATCAAGGAATGAATGGTGGCCTGGATGCCACCCACTGAAAGCTCGGCAAGGGACAACATCTACCCAGGAGCCCTGCACTGGGGTGGAGTGGGGGGAGGGTGTCTTTGGGGCAGAGTTTCTAAAGTGCTCAGGCCCCCTGGAGCAGTGAAGGGGATTTCATTTGTCACCTCCATTTTGGGGTGAGGGCTGGAAGCTAAAAGCAGGCTTCCCAGAGTAGTGCTAGTGAAGGGATGTGTTAGGAGAGAGATCTGCCCCCTTGAGTCTCCAGGTCAGGACTCTGTCAATGGAACACACTTCCGGGGGCTATTAGTCAGATGCTCGTGGAATTTCACATTAAAATAAAATTTGCTAAATGTCAGAAGTGAATGTCTCAAATGTATCTGGCTTCCACTTCTGACCTGATCTGGCACCACACACAGGAAGACAGTCTAGCGTCCTGTTGGAGACAGAACTCAGAGTCAAGCAAACCTGGGTTCTGATTTCAGTCTCCCCAAACCCCTGTGGCTGTGGAATGGTAAGCAAGTGGCTTGGCTCCCTAAGGCACATTTTTTTTTCTCTGTATAACGTGATATGATGATCATGGTTCCCACAACACAGTGGACAAGAGCCTGAAACAGGCGACTATGTGTATGGCAACTAGCCGTGCCTGGCACACAGCAGGTGCTCATAAATACCAGTGACAAGGTGGGGGAAACACGCACACATACTTTCCACTGACACCTAAATTAGGTTAGACGGTCGTGATTTGGCCAGAGGTTTGTTTTAATTAGCAAGCAGCAGGAAAACTTGATTCAGGGATGTGAGTTTGACGATTTCTCCAGGTGGTAGGAAAAAATGTTAAATGACAAAAACAAACTGAGAAACATTCTTGGTGGTAGTGAGGAGAGGGTGTGGAAGGAGAGAGGCCTTGTGAATAGCACTGCCTAAATATAGTAAAGTGTATTTCTGTAGATGGCAAAAATGGTGCCCAAGCCCTGGAAGAAAATACTGCTTCTTCCCAAATTTCCATCTAGCTCTTTCTTGAATCAAGTTGGCCAGAGAGGTCTGGAAGCGTGCGGCTGGAAGAGTGTCAGCCCCATAAACCTGGTGCTGGGCCCAGCCTGGTGCAGAAGGACAAGGGTTAACAATCCTCCAATCCTTCCTAACTGCAAGACCCTGCTCTTTCTCACCTCTGCTTTTTCAGTTTGCATTTTAAAAAGGAAACATGGTTCCAAAAAGGCCCTCAGAGGCCAAATTTGGTCAGAGAGCTTCACAAACGCCAGGTCCTGAGCCCCCCAATCACCTAATTGGGAACAGGTTAGTGGAGACGGCAGTAGGGAGTCAACCATGTGGTCCCTGACACAGCCTTCCCCGCCGAGTTGTTTCTTTCTGATTTCGACATAAACCATAACAAATACCATGCAGAACCAATTACGTGGCGCCCTGCAGAGGAGGCAGTGACTGAAGTTGGGGTGGATGGAAGCGGGCCCTTTAGGACGGGCTCCTCTGTGGGGGCGGGGCTACACCCTGGGGGGGCGGGGCATCCCATTGTCAATTCTGCTGCCCTGCCCAAAGTCCACAACTGCCTTGCTGAAGGAAAACTGCACACTGATGTATCATAGATTCACTGAAACGTTTGAACATTTCGTGGGTGTTGAGTGGATGTCATTGACCATGGAGCTGACTGCTCATGGGGAGCAGCAATGGACCAGCCACTTGGAAAGGGCAGATGGGTTCATTGATATTAAATGGGATGGGAAGTGAGGACTTCCCCTCCCAGATATCAGTTTACAGCTTCCCAACGACTGTCAGTACTGGAATCCATAAGCGATGCTGGGACTGGGGAGGACAGATTTCCCCAGGCCACCTGATTAAGGAAGGTGTCCGTGCACTCTTTCTACAGACATCTGCTGAGTGCCAACTTTGTTTCAGGCTCTGTGCAGTGCAGTTCTCTTAGACTCTGTGCTCCTGTTGCTGATAGGCGTAGCAGCATGGCCGGCTCAGGTCTTTGCTCCAGCAGTGGAAGGGGAAAGAAAGAGAACGTGCAGTGTGCTATGTCAAGGTAGGAAGCCAGAGCTTCATGGCAGGCTTTCTGGAGTGAGACTGCCTAGGTCTAGATCCTCACTGGTTGGATGACTTTGGGCAGGTGACTTAGCTGACTGGAGCCTCGATTTCTCCTCCAAAAATGGGAATAATCAGAGTTTGGAGTTCACAGGTGTTGTCAGTGTGACATAAAATAATCCAAGCAAAATGCTTAGAACATGGGAGGGGCTCAGCAAGCATTAGCCATGTTACTCCTCTGCTAGAAATACCACTGAGTTGGCAAATCTGCAGTGAGTTCTTGTTTAGTCTTGTCCTTTGGGTATCTCAGAGCAGACTGGTATCGGAGCTATGTTAGAGAAATGGAGACCATTCATTCACCCAACAAATATTTATTCCCTTGTGGCCTTCTAAAAATAAAGCAAAATGAAGCAAATGCATGCAAATCTGTTATTAATCAAAAACCTTTGTGCCTGCAACAGGCAGGCCTCCCAGCGTTGTGGAGACACTGACCCATGCCCCAAAAGCCAATCCTAGGTGAGGGATGGTGGGGCCTAGGGTAGTCTCTGTCCCCACCCCTGATTCCTAAGTGCAAAGCCCAAGCAAAAGGCTGAGCAGATTTGGAAAGAGGATGTGGACAAGCATGTGCCTTGAGTCTTATCTCTCAAAAGCCCAGCATGGCCTATTCCCTGGTCTGCTTATGTTCTGCCATCACCCGCAGCCCATGGGCATTTGTCCAGCCTTTTGGCCCGCCTTCTACAGTTCTCAAGCTGGCTTGGCTCCTCTACAGTCCCTCCCTTTGGAAATCTTTCTTTCAGTCATTTACTACCCATCCTCAGGGCCCCTCACCCGCAGGGACTACTACTGGGTCATCTTGGACTTGCTCAGCACAAGTACCAGATCCTGTCACCAGACCACTAATTCTATTATCCAAGACATAGTGAATAGGAGAAAGGAGGACAGTCGGAACTATGAGTGTCCTGATTTCATATCAGTTCCTGGAAGTTTCTCCATTTTGCTAAATCCTAGATAAGAGTTTACATTGATGTCATTTATATTTTTCTTTGAAGGTGGAGTTCAAGCCTGAAACTGACAGGTTCAGGTTCCAATTCAGGTCTCAAAAAAGGCCATGACCAAGTGGGATCTGGGTTTTTCCAAAGATCACTTTAGCTGATGGTAGGATTGGAGGGGTGGGACACAGAGTGCTGGGGTCTGGCAAGAGGAGGCCAGTGCAATTGTCCAAGTTCCAGAGGGGGACCCCAAACCAGGACAGAACCCAAAGGGAACGATAAAAGGGGGTAAAATCAGAGAGAGAAGAGTCCGTACTTGACTAATGTGGGGGAAGCATGGGGGATAGGATCAGGAATGAGACCCAGGTCTCTCTCCCAGGACCAGGTAGTAGCTTCATCAATGTGGAGACTGCAGATAGGCAGATCTGGGGAAAGCAATGAGTTCAGGTTGGATGTTTCTGCAGGGCATCTAGGTGGCTCTTTCTAGTAGCAGTCAAAGAAGGAGCTCAAAGGACAGATGGGGACTGGAGGTTTAATTTGAGCTTTGGGATATTGACTCCCAACCAGTGGGAGCCTTTGTCCAGAATGCTTCCTCCTAGTCCTCTTGATGCCTGGAGAGAGGAGGAGGCAGGAGACCCGAGTGTTGCAACATCCTGAGGTGATTTATGGGGAAAACGTCCTGTGTGTTTGTTTCTCAGCACTGCCTTCCAAGAGGGAAACTAAAACCCTACATTCTGATCCTAAGTGTAATTTCCAGTCAGTTCCACCGACAGCATTTGGTTCTTATTATCAAGAGATACTCACACAGATGTAGCATTAAAATCTTGGCTTCAATGGATAAAGAAAACAAGATAATCTAAAGTATTGCAGCAACCCTCAGACATTTACAATTCCAAGAAATGGTGGTTGGATAACTCCTCTAGAATATCCATTTCCCAATGTGTTTCTGGGTGGAAGAAAGCCAGATACTTGGTCAATTTCAGGCTGTTCATCTGAACTTTCAGTGAAGAAAAGTGAACGGTCTTAGATGATGAAACCCTTAGAGATGAGGACCCAGGCATTTCCCACTGGCTTCCCTAGCCCCAACACACATCCGGGCACACAGACGGTGCTCAATAAGGGTTTGCTGGCTGTGAAAAGAAACAGGCGAATGCCTCAAGCCAGCACATGCTAGGTTTTTTTCATTTGACATTTCTTTCTGAAGGTGCCAAGGGCGTATTATAGGGAGGGGTGACTTCTCTAAGACAGAAATGGAAAAATATTTATACAGTACTCATGTTTTGAACTTTAGTGGAGAACTTTATCCTTCCCCCTGCTAAATTCTATATTAGTGTTTCTGGGTCCTTCCAAATAACATCACAGGCATGGCATTCTCTACTCATGAGCCCTGGATATTCCCAAAGTGTTTTTTTTTTTTTTTCACATAGTAATTTTATTAAGGTCATCCAATGTACCAAATATTTTAAAGAATTCTCTCACTTAATTCTCAGAATAATACTGAGACAACGATATGCTTATAATCTCCATTCTACTGATGTGAAAACACGGCCTTGGGAACATAGATCATTTTTCCAAGAGTACATGGTCAGTGAGAGGCAGAGCTGGCATTTGAGCCCAGGGAATGTGACCCCACAGCCCTCATACCCAGTGTTTCCAAGGTCTGATGCATACCTACAACGAACAGGGCTGGGCAGGATAGACCTTCTCGTATATTCATTTACTTACTCTTCTTGGTAACTCTTAGAAGTAGGTTGGTGTTATAATTTCCATTTTATAGCTGGAGAAACTGAGCTTCACAGAGGTAAAGTGACTTGTCTGAAGTCACACGAAGTAGAGGAGCCTGCAACTAGGTCCTCAGTGCCACCACCGTTGTGCCAGACATGGCTCGGCGAACCCCACAGAGCAGGCCAAAGAACTTGGAGCATGAGCAGCTAGCTGTGTGTGAAGGAAGCCCACCAAGATCCAAAGACTGACACCTTCCTTCTGATATCTCGCACACCATTCAGCTTGTGTACACGGCCACATGAAAGGAATCAAGAAATTGATTCAATACCCTGTCTCCTCTGGGGTTTGCTTGCCTGGCCAGTTTGAATCAAGGCTGAGGAAGCCTTACTCTTCTCTCCCCTACTTGGTTCCTCAGTGACCAGCCAAGCTCCCTGCCCCACCCATCTGGACCCAGGCCACCAGCAGGCCTAGCACTTGACTTGCCAGCTTGTAGACCAAGTGAGAGCCGAGTCCCTTGAAAACAGCCTCAAATCATCCAGGACACTGACAGCTGCAGGGCAAGAACCCAGAGCACATTCCCCATGTCTGCCCTCCATCTCATTGGGCGATCACGGGATCCCAGGAGCAGCTGTCTATGGATGGGGCCCCTGTACACACATTGTACCAGATTCCCCAGCAGCCCAGTTAGGTGAGCAGGGTGATCTCCAATTTACAGATGGAAGACAGGAGTCTGAAGTGGGCTTTTGGGTCACGCAGACTGGATTTTCATCCGGTTCAGTACTACATGGTTTTGAGCAAATCCCTTCATCTACCTGAGCCTCAGTTTATTCATCTCATCAGCAAAAACTGGGTCCACAGATTCCCATGAGAGTCATGGAGAAGGCTGAGAGGGGAGGGGCCTATGAAATAGAATAGGGAGAAGTTGTTTCTTTATTTCAACCAGCCAATAACTGAATGTAGCATTCCCCTCCATGATGAAAATACAAAACATTTCCAGAGGAGTATCAGCAGCAACTGTGACTCTTTGATCAATAAATAATAGCCATCTCTATTTCAAAATTAGGGTAGTTATTGTCACTGAGTCTTGTTTCATGCATCAGTGTATCAATGCCTTTCCTAAAATATGTGTCTCAGAAGAGGAATAGAATCCTTGGTTGGGCAGTGGGGTCTGTTTCCCCTCCTCCCTGGCATGAAGTTCTGCTTTTCTTTCAGCCCTGCCCCACTTGTTGGTTAAAGTATTTGCTGCTGGGTGTGTCCCCCACTGGAGGACAGGGGCCATAGGGGCTAGAGAAGAGTTAACTCTAATGCTCAGTGTGGGCCTGGCCCCGTGGGCTCAGCCCAGTAGATCCTTTTGGAAGAAAGCATCCATTTTTGTAACAGCAACTCCATTCAAACAATTGTTGGGTCCCCATACCTTGGAATCATTCTTGACCCCACTTCGCGCCCCACATCCAATCTGTCAGCAAGTCTGTTTGTTTGTTTGTTTGTTTGTTTGTTTATTTTGAGTTGGAATCTCTCACTCTGTCGCCCAGGCTGGAGTGCAGTGGCAAGCTCACTGCAGCCTCAACCTGCTGGGCTCAGGCGATCCTTCTGCCTCAGCCTTCCAAGTAGCTAGAACTACAGGCACGCACCACCACACCCAACTAATTTTTTTATTTACTCGAGATGATTTATTAGTAGAGATGAGATCTCGCCAAGTTGCCCAGGCTGGTCTCGAACCTGTAGACTCAGGCAGTCCTCTCACCTCAGCATCCCAAAGAGCTGGGATTATAGGCATGAGCCACCACGCCCAGCCACGTACCTCACCTTTAAATGTGCGCAGCTCACTGCCTCTGCTGCTTCATCTAACTCTGAGCCACCATTGTCTCCTATCTGGATAATTACCATGGCCTGGTTTGTTTCGTCCTTGCTTTCCCATACTCTAGTCTCACCACAGAAGCCAGAGGGGGTTTTTCAACATGCAAATCAAATCGATCCAAAGGCACCAACTGACTCCCAGTAAAAATCAAAGTCCTTACAAATGTTCCCACAATAGCTGCCTCTCCAGCTTTCTTCTTCCTCTGCCCCTCACTCACTTGAATCCAGCCACACCAGCCTCCCCACTGCTTTTCAAACACTCAAGCTTTGTCCCTCCTCAGGGCCTTTGTACTTGCTGTTCCCTCTGCCCTGGAAGGTTTTTGCCTTCTCCCCTTCAGGTTCTTATTTAAACGTCTCCTTGCTGATGCTTTCCCTGGCGTGGTGAATGTGACTCATGGTCCAGGCTCCTCTTCAGGAATGGACTTCTTCTCCAGCTGCTGGGAGGTGGCCATCAGTTTTTGGCCCATACTGAGGATTGCCCCAGTTTAAGAAACTGCCTGTCCAAGGACACACCTCCTTCCAGAGGCAGCCTCATCCAATGACTGATCAATGAAGAGGTATAAAGGCCTGGCCACCTGCCCTGATCTGAAACAATTCTAAAGGCTGATTCATGTCCAGAGCTCCATGTGGGGTTGGCTGAGGTCTTTGTCGGGCCTGCATCACAGCTCATCTTCTCTCTCTGCCTAGTCCTGTTCCATTGCTCTCCTCCCACACATGTTGATCCCAACTGCACACCCTAATACCCTTGACTGATCTCTGAATCAAAGCCTGGAAGTACCCCCAGGGAGCTCAAACGGTGATACCTGGTCAACCCACCTCAAACTGAAGTACCCCCTCCTCAAACACACTCACTATCCCCTTCCTTCCCTGCTCCTCAAGACCCATCATGTGCCATCTGCATACAGAGCTTTACTTGTTTATTTGTCTAATTTTTGTCCTCCCACCAGAATATGAGCTCCATAAGGACCGGGGTATGCTTTGTTTTGTAATTCCATTGCTCAGAACAGAACCTGGCCCTGTAAGCATCCAATCAAAATTCACTAAGTGAATTGAAGCAACAAAATCCTCCAAATCATTTTTACATGGTCTGTGACTCTGGTATTCTAAGTCTGTGTAATTGGTTTGGAGAATCTGATTCCAGATCTTGATGAGTTGTCACTAGTAAATTATTAAATTCCATTTTTTCTGTACTTGATATTGTATGGGTCCTGGTGTCTAGCTCTAATCATCTGAAGAACTGAGGAATATATTTTTTAGAGCTTCATTCAAGTCAACAATGACAATGTCAAATAGAACAAATCACTCTTGTAGCCATTTTTTGGGTAGCTTTTGTGTCTGTTTGAATGGATCTTGTCTATGTGTATATTTGCTTATTTATTTCTGTCTCTCTGCCCTGCTTCCAGCCTGTAGGTCATTTTAATTGCTACAACCCAGGGCCTAGGACTGTGCCAGGCACACTGTGGGCTCTTAATAAACCTGTATCAAATGAATGAACGGTTTCCTCTTACAGAGTGGATGCTCTCTGGGGCAGAAGCCGTATCTGATCACCTCTCTCCAGTCTGCATGAGAGAAGCATGCAGCACTAATGCATCACGTAAGAAAGCTGGGCTATGAGTGCGAGGTTGGGTGTGATGCAGACCGTGTTATGCTGGCCTTATATGACCTCTCTACACTAGGATGTGATACCCAGGCTTGACTGGCCATGCCTTCTGACATCTTGGGTCGTCTCTTGAGTGCCACTGCAGGGTCATGCTGCCCAATACCCCTATGCCTCACAGAAATGCTGGCCCTTGTATTCCATTGCCCTCCTTTGGGCTTCAGCAGATTCCATGGGGCTCTCTCTATTATCAACCACACCTTATAATTAGGACCCACTTGTGTGCCTGGACTGTCATTTTCCCTAGGGTGAGTGGCAGCTCCTTAATCATGATACGATAGGTCCCTGGAGGACCCACCTTCCTTGCTGTCTTCACATGTCCTCCGTGTGCCTGAACCCTAGATGTTTAGGCTCAGCCTGTGAAAAACCCCGCAGTGCACTAATTCATGCAACCAATATGTGCCATGTACTGTTTAAGGCTCTGAGAACGGTTGTGAATAAAGCAAAGTTGCTGCCTTCATGGAACTTACAGCCTAGTGGCAGAGAGGACTAATGATAAATGTACATATCAGGTACTAAGTGTCACAGAAAAAAATAAAGCAGGGTAGGAAGAGGGCCTTGGAGGAGGGAAGCAACTATTTTCTGTAGGGTCCAGGAAAGGGCCTCATAGAGAAGGTAACTTTTGAGTTGAGTCCCTAGGGAAGTAATAGAGCTAACCACATGGATATCAGGAGAAAGAGCATTTTAAGCAGAGGGAACAGCAAGTGCACAGGACCTGAGGTATGTACTTGGCATGCTCAATGAATAGCAAGGAAGTGAGTGTGACTGGAGCAGTGTGAGAAAAGGGAAGGGTGATAGGACAGGATGCTAGAGGAACAGATAGCAGGGAGTGAGGTCACACAGGCCTTGTAGGTCAACGGAGGAAGTCTGGCTTTGCTCTGAGTTGGGAGCCACTGGAGTGTTTGGGTAAAGGGACAGATCACCTGACTTGCATTTTTACTGGGTCTCTGTGGCTACTGTATTGAGAAAGAATGTGGGTGGGAAGGGGAGATACAGGGACTCCAGTGAGGAGGTTAATGCAATATCCAGGCAGGAGATGATGGCTCTCACCAAGGTGGTAGATGTGAAGGTGGTAAGAAAGCGTCAGGTGTATTATACATTTTGAAGCCTTGCTGGCAGGGTTTGCTAATGAACTGAATAGGTAAGAAAGAGAGAAAATTCAATGATGAGTCCAAACTTTCTGGCCTGAGCAGTTGGAATAATGGGGCTGCTGTGGACTGAGATGAGAAAGACTTTGAAGGCAGGTGCAGGTAGACAGAACATAGTTCTGTTTGGACTCATTCATGTTGATGTCTGTTAGACACCCAAGAGAATTATCAAGCTGTTATCTGGATACTGAGCCTGGAATTCAGGACAGAGGCCAAGCTAGAGAGATACACTGGAGAGTTGTCACCTGTCTTTACCAACTGGGTTTTGCTGAGTGTTCCTCTGGGAGCCCTCTGTCAGAGGTAGTCAGGAGTTTGGAGTCGGAACCGGGTTCAGTGCCTGGGTTCACTTTGCACTGACTCTGGGACTTTGGGAAAGTTAGTTCACCTCTCTAAGCCTTAGGTCTTTATCTGCAATATGGAACTGGTAACACAATTACAGGCTCCTGAAGCATTTTTTTGTTATTTGCTTTTGTTTGTTTGAGACAGGGCCTCACTCTGTCACCCTGGCTGGAGTGTAGTAGCATGATCATAGCTCACTTGTAACCTCAAACTCTTGGGCTCAAACAATCCTTCCACCTTAGCCTCCCGAGTAGCTGGTTCTACAGGTGTGTGATGCCAAACCCACCATACCCAGCTTATATATTTTGTAGAGATGTGGTCTTGTTATATTGCCCAGGCTGGTCTTGAATCCCCAGAGATCCTTCCCGCTCGGCCTCCCAAAGTGCTGGTATTACAAGCATGAGGCATTGTGCCTGCCTCCTGAGGATTTTAAGAAGATAATATATGCTGCGTCAGCATTGAATCGGGCTTGATAGGCAGCAACTATAAATGCTATTAGCATATTCTACTGGACATGTTTATTGTGGCTGCAAGCCCATTGACCTTTTGGTGTCCAGTTACACTCTGAGCCACAAGACCCTCCCCGAGGAAGGATGGGGTCTTGACCCATGAACTGCCCATCTGAAAAGATGACCCTGTCCAATAAGACTCCTTGGTCATGAATTTGAGTTGAGAATGAGGGGACAGGATCAGTTGGTGGGGGTAGGGGGTGGAGTGGGGCTGAAACTGAAAGGCCATTCGGGGCCACTTACCAGATAAGCAGCCAAGGACACCGAGTGACCTTGAATGAGAGACTTACTGGTGGCTGTCTGGTTCCTGTTCTCAGCCCCAGCAGGCCCTGATGACTGGAGTCATGTTCTCAGGCTCTGCCAAGTCCCACTGGACATTCAGTCAACAAAGACACATTTGTGAAGCTCAAGTGCCCCAGTGGGATCCTTCAAGGGTGATTAATTCACAGCTCAGCCTGGTGTGGAGGAGATGGCCCTAGCCTCTTCTTTCTTCAATAGGTTTTGGAATGTTCTGTTCCCAACAGTTGTAGACAATAGGTCTGGAGTCTTTTCTGGCACCGTTAGAACAAATGTGTCTGGAAAGCTTTCTAGAATGTCTGGTAAAAAGAAAAGACCTATTGACTCCCAGGCATTCCATCTGCCCATGTCCGCATCATGTCCTCCTTCTGTGGCCATGCTAGGAGTTGGCCCTGGGGACCTCAAATTCATCCCTTATTGGGTGAAAGAAGAGAAGGGTCAGGTGTGGTGGCCCATGCCTATAATCCTGGCACTTTGGGAGGCCGAGGTGGGAGGACTGCTTGAGCCTAGAAGTTCAAGACCAGCCTGGGCAACATAGCAAGACCTTGTCTCTGCAAAAAAAATTAGCCTGGCATGGTGGCACACATTTATATTCTCAGCTACTCAGGAGTGTGCAGCAGAAGGATTGTGTGAGCCCAAGAGGTCGAGGCTGCAGTGAACCCTGACCATGTCACTGTCTCTAGTCTGGGCGACAGAGTAAGACCCTGACTCAAAAAAATAAAAAGAAGAAGAAGAAGAAAAAGAAAGAAGAGAATAAAGGCAAGCCTACCAGGCACAGTGGACAAAACTGACTTTGCCAGTCCTGGCAGAGCGGATGTGAGGCTCCAAGATGGGGAAGCGGGGAAGCATACATCTGGAGGTGGGTGGGACCAGATGGTAGGCTGGGAGGGAGCAAAGCCCCAGCCTTTGCTCCGTGGGCCAAGGGCAGACACAGGCCCGCCCTGCAACTACCTGTTCCATGTAGCTCACAGCCTTGCTGTCATTCACCTTCTTCCAGCTTCTTTTCATCATTGTCTTAACATCACATGCATGCATTACAGAGAGGATAACATGGCTCTTTGGAAAATGTACTCAGGAGGCTCCAGACTAGGCTCAGGACTGCTGCTGGCAGAGGAGCATGGGGACCCATCTCCTCATTGCACCGACACTCCGAAGTAGCTGTTGCAGCAGTTATAACAGCCTCTGTGCCAGCCTCATCCATCTGCTGGGGAGAACAGAGACACATGTGGAAAGACGGTGTTGGCCAGGGGCTCTGCTGAGAGCAGGCGAGATAGAAATGCCACCTGCTGGTGGACATCGCACCGGAGGACAGCAACGACTCACTCTGCATACGCTGGTACCAAGTGTGTTAGAGACCGTCCCTTTGCAGTCCTGATTGGGGGTAGTGATTTTTTTTCTGCACCTATCCATCATTCCAAAAATGTAGCCTCATGCCCATTTGCAGCAAACTCCACATGGTTCTGTCCCAGGCAAACATTGGTAATAGAATAGTTTTGCTGATTCTGGAACTTCCCATGTATAGAATGATATGCTATATACTCTTTTTTTTTTTTTTTTTGAGTGGGAGTCTCACTCTGTCGCCCAGACTGGAGTGCAGTGGCCGCTCCCGGCCACGGCAGCCTCTACCTACTGGGCTCCGGCAATCCTTCTGCCTCAGCCTTCCAAGTAGCCGGAATTACAGGCGCGCACTACCATGCCCGGCTGATTTTTGATCTATTGTAGAGATGAGGTCTCGCCAAGTTGCCCAGGTGGGTCTCGAACCCGCGGGCTCAGGCAATCCACTCACCTCAGCCTCCCAAAGGCGCAGGATTACAGGCTGAGCCACCGAACCCGGCTCTATATACTCTTTTGTATCTGGTACAGTGTTTCTGATTATGGGTTCTGATTCAGCCATTTTGATGGGTATATCAGTGGTTTGTTTCTTTTAATTGATGAGTGATATGAATATGTTTGTTTACCTGATCACCCACTGATAGACATTTTGGTTGATTCCAGGTTTTGGCTATGATGAATGAAGATGCTATGAACATTTCGCTAAGTCTTTTTGTGGACATATACTTTCATTTCTCTTAGAAATGAAATAATAGCTAGGTTATGGGGTAAATGTACAGTTAACTTTGTAAAAACTGCTTCTTCCCACCAAAGATGGATTAAAGTTCAATTGTTTTGCATCTTAGCTATCATTTGATATGGTTAGTCTTTTAAATTTTAGCCATTTAGTGGCTATGTAGTGATATCTTGTGGGCTTTTTTTTTTTTTTTTTGAGTTGGAGTCTCACTCTGTCACCCAGACTGGAGTGCAGTGGCACGCTCCAGGCCACTGCAGCCTCGACCTGTTGGGCTCCGGTGATTCTTCTGCCTCAGCCTTCCAAGTAGCTGGAACTACAGGTGAGCGCTACCACACCTGGGTGATTTTTGATTTATTGTAGAGATGAGGTCTCGCCAAGTTGCCCAGGTGGGTCTCGAACCCGCGGGCTCAGGCAAATCCACTCACCTCAACCTCCCAAAGCACGGGATTACAGGCTGAGCCACCGAGCCCGGTTTCCTGTGGGCTTTTTAAAAATTGAGATAAAATTCACACACCATAATACTCACTCTTTTAAATTGTACAGTTGAGTGGTTTTCAATGTATTCACAGAGTTATGCAACCATTACCACTATCTAATTTCAGAACATTTTCATCATTCATTTTTATCGTTTCATTTTCAAAAAGAAATCCTGTGCCCTTTAGCTATTATCCCCCACATCCCCAGCCCCTGGCCAAACAACACTAATCTGTTTTCTGTCTTTATGGGTTTGCCTATTCTGAACATTTCATATGAATGGAACCAGACAATATGTGGCCTCTGTCTCTGGCCTCTTTCACTTAGCATCATGTTTCCAAGGTTCATCCACACTGTAGCATCTATCAGTATCTCACTTCTTTCATGGCTAAATAGTATTCCGTTGTATGACAAGACCACATTTTGTTCATCCATTCATTGGTGGAAGTACGTTTAGTTTGTTGCCACTTTGTGGCTGTTATGAGTAATGCTGCTCTGAACATTTATGAACAAGTTTTTTTTTTTGGTGGACAAAGGTTTTCAATTCTCTTGGGTATTTACCTAAGAGCAGAATTCTTGGGTCATATGGTTACCCTGCCCCACAAACTCCAGCCACCTCAGCTTCTAGAGTGTAGCAAGATCAGAGTACTCTGCTTGGGATCCCTGCCCTCTGCCAGGGCACAATGCTTCTAGAAAAAAGTCCTGGGTCCAGCTCACCTTGTTTCTTTTCCTTCTCTCAATTATCACAGTTCTGGGTTGTCTGTTGTCCAATGTCTGAGAACAGTTATTGATTGTTTAGTCCAGTTTTCTGGAGCAGGAGAGATAATTCAGCACTGGTCATCCCATCAAGGCTGGGAGCAGATAACCTTTAAAAATAGCTATATTTGAGAACTTCATTATTTAAAGTTCTTGGGACATCTAAATGTGAATGGTTGTTTCTACTGATATTTACTTGTGGTGGCTTGTTTTCCTGTGTGCTTTGCTTGTTTGTGTGAACCCATTTTTGGGTGACAGAAGCCTGAGGGGTCTAAGTTGGACCTGCTTTCTCCAGAAATGATTTGTGTTAGTTTCTCCCAGGTATCATGGAGGCAAAACTAATATGAGGACACTTCAGTTTAATTTTTCTTTTGGGAATTTCCTTCACCTCTTTGAATAAATTGAAAATCTGGGGCCATGTACGAATGGGCATATGGGTGTGAATTCTCAAGGACCACCACCACCACCACCATCACTGTCATCGTCACCATTACCACCATCATCCCTATCATCGTTAGTATTACAGAGCCACAGTGAATACTCATGAGTCTCCAGCAGTCTTCTTTCTACCTCTCTACTTTCTTCAAAGATGATGTAGCCGCCTTCCAAATCCCAGATTAATGCATAGGTCTCAGTTCTGAATCACCCACTTTATGAAAGCTTCTCATTTTTTTCATGATTTTTAAAATTCCCAAAGCTCTAGGTTCCTATTATCAGCCTTTGCCACTAGGGCAATACTAGCTTCTATTTCTTGCTACAGTTCACTGCTCTGGTTTCAGTTCACTGGCTCTTCATGTGTGAACATAACTTTTCATGGTTTCATTTACTCAGCAATGCATATAAAACACTTGCTGTCATTTATCCAGGATCTAGTTGAGTCATAGCAGACAGAATTTTTAGTATATTCAATCTACAATATAAACCATTCTGTTGAAAGCAGGAGTCCCCCACTTCAGTCACTTTGTGAAAAAGACAATAAACCTGACTTCTGCAGCTTGTTGCAAGGAAGAGATGTGTCTAATGAATACACTTAGCATAGTGCTTGGCACAGGTAGAGCATACACACTCTATCCATGGTGATGCAGAAGGTGAGACTGAGGGATTAATTTTAACACAAAACACTGTCTGTTCCTTCGACATACATTGCTAAGTTAGGCCAGGTGCCCAGAGCAAGAGTATCACCTCAGTCTGATACTATGTCAGGGGGTTCTATGTCTTGAGCTGGGTCTCCCTTAGTGGGCAGTTAGCCTGAGCACTGAAGTAAGAGTCAGCTTGATCTGGGTTTGAATCTTTGCTCAGCTTCTTACAGTTCTGTGACATTATGTTGTCCCTCTAAACCTCAGTCTTTTTATTTGTAAAAGAAGATGAGTAACTGCATGTTTATCTCAAAGTGTTATTGCAAGGATCCAATGATGTCATGCCAATGAGACACTTTTGTGTACAACAATGCAGCAGGTAAATGCCAGGGGTTTGTAAGAGTTAGGGATAAGAAGGTAGAGACAGGAAATTCAGCTCTAGGACTACACCCTCAAGTCACTGAATAGCTGATTCTGCAACTTTATTTTGTACATACCCTACTATGTAAATATATTGGCTGAAATTTGAGTTATTCAACTAGAAGACTTGGGAGGTTGAAAGTGACATGGATACCAAAGAGACGCTTTAAATTATTGAATATATGATTAATCCTTTATTTTTTAGTCCCCCACCCATTATCTTTAACACAAAAACTTGAAATCAGAATAAAGAACCATTGAAAATGACTCGACTTTGATTCCTAGGTATTTTATGACTTCATTTTAAAAATTAATAGGCTGTTTTTAGAGAAGTTTTAGGTTTACAGAAAAATGGAGTAGAAAGTACAGAGAGGCCGGGTTCGATGGCTTAGCCTGTAATCCCAGCACTTTGGGAGGCCGAGGCGAGTGGATTGCTTGAGCCCACAGGTTCAAGACCAGCCTGGGCAGCTTGGTGCAACCTCATCTCTACGATAAATAAAAAATTAGCCAGGCATGGTAGCTCATGCCTGTAGTTCCGGCTACCTGGAAGTCTGAGGTGGAAGGATTGCTAGAACCCAGCAGGTTGATGCTGGGGTGGCTGTGAGCATGCCACTGCATTCTAGGGTGGGAGATGGAGTAAGACTCCAACTCAAAATAAAAAATAAAATAAAGAAAGCACATAGAGTTTCCATATACTCTCTTCTTGCACACACCTAGTTCCCCTATTATTAATGTTTCATATTAGGATGGTACATTTGTTACAACCAATGAGCTAATATCTAACATGGACACATCATTATCACCCCAAGTTCACAGTTTACATTAGGGGGTCACCCTTGGTGTTGTACATTCTGTGGGTTTGGACAAATGCATAGCGACATGTATCCACCATTATAGTATTATCTAGAGTAGTTTCACTATTCCTGTAATCCCGCGCCTTTGGGAGGCTGAGGTGAGTGGATTGCCTGAGCCCACGGGCTCGAGACCCACCTGGGCAGCGAGACCTCATCTCTACAATAAATAAAAAAATCAGCCGGGCGTGGTAGTGCATGCCTGTAATTCCGGCTACTCGGAAGGCTGAGGCGGAAGGATCACCGGAGCCCAGCAGGCGAGACAGTGGTGGCCGGGAACGGCACTGCACTCCAGTCTGGGTGACTGAGTGAGACTCCAACTAAAAAAAAAAAAAAAAAAAAACTCCCCTACATTTCACCTATTTATCTCATCCTCTCCCCAGACCCTGGCAACCTGTCTCCATAGCTTTGCCTTTTCCAGATATCTTATGATTGGAATCATATAGTATGTAGCCTTTTCATATTGGCTTTTTCTCACTAAGCAATATGCATTTAAGGCTTTTCCATGTTTTCTCGTGGCTTGATAATTCTGCTTTTTATCATGGAATAATAGTCTATTGTCAGGAGTAGCCATAACTTGTTTATCCATTCACCTATTGAAGAACACCTTGCTTGCTTCCAAGTTTTGGCAATTATGAATAAAGCTGCTATAAACAGTCACATGCAGGTTTTTGTGTAGAGTAAGTCATCTGGGTACGTTTAAATGACTTTCGAATGCTATTATCTTAATTTTTCTGTGCTGTTTTGTGATTTAGATGTGTCTTTTGTAAGTAGCATATAACTAGAATTTTAAAAGTCTATAGAGAGATAGGTGTTGAAGCAAATATAGCAAAATATCAATTGTAGAATCTATATAGTGGGTAAAATGCTAGGTAATTGGCATGGGTTGTACAATTCTCTCGGATTTTCTGTATGTTTGAAATTTTTCATAACAAAATGTAGGGGGAAAGTTAAAAAAAAACCCATAAACAAAAACCTTTTAGAACATGTGTGGCTGTGTGTGCAAATTGTAATGGGCCATTCAGAGGAGAATAATGGAGAGGGCCCCACACCTAGTCTTGGCTCTGCCTGCCAGCTGGGGGTAAATCACTTAACCTCTTTTATCCTGTTTTCTCTGGACAGCCTAGCAATCATATCTAGCGGTGTCAGGGGTGTTGTAAGAACCCGCCCAAGCACAGAGCCTGGGGCTCTGTAGCTGGGCTCATTTTCCTGCCTGGCGGGGAATGCGTTGTGCTGCTGGCCACCAGCAGAGGGCACACTTAAAACAAGCAAGTGTCTATAAAGTTTTGAAGCCAGGATTTCCTTTGCAAATATATGTGTGTTCGTGTATATGTGTGTGTGTGTATACACTTTAAAACAATGCGAAATTCAGAGTTACAGCAAGTGTCTCCACATTGGGCCATGATTCCAGGCATGTATAGGTATTACTAATGGCTGCAGCAGCTTCCTAGTGCTGTCTCCCTTCTTGCTGATGACCGTGGATTCCATTGATGATTCTATCTCGTACTCCTTTACAAGGATCTACTTCTCTATCTGTATCTTCCACTAGACTGTAGGAGTTCCTGGCGCAGGGCCTGACATGACACCTAGGACTTGAAGAGCCCTCAGTGCTCATTGAATGAACTGACATTACTTCCCATTTCTCACTTTATCTCCCTACTCGAAAGCAGGAGCATTCATGATCTGTATTGACTGTCAATCATCCATCATCAATATGCTTCCCAGAGTATGGCTTGTTCAGCCTGACCATAATGGGATTATCATGGGAGGCAATGGAACTAGGTGCCCCTCTGCATTTTCCTGTTATGGGTTGAATTGTCTCTGCCCCACAAAAGACATGCTGGAGTCCTAATCCCCAGTACCTCACAATGTAACCTTATTTGGAAATAGAGTCATTGTAATTGTAATTAGTTGAGATGAGGTCATTAGGGTAGGCCCTCATCCAATGTGACGGGTGTCATAAAATGGAGAAATTTGACACACATATGCACGAAGGAAAGACCACATGAAGAAGGCACAGATCAGGGTGGTGCTTGAATAAGTCAAAAAATGCCAAAGATCACCAGCAAGCCACCAAAGCCAGGGAGAGGCCTAGGACAGATTCTCCTTCGGCCTCAAAAGGAACCAGTCTTGCTGAAACCTTGATTTGGACTTCTGGGCTCCAGAATTGTGAGGAACTATACATTTCTATTGTTTCAGCCACTCAGTTTGTAGTATTTTGTTATGGCAGCCCTAGGAAATGAATACATTCTCCAACCGCTTGCCGTGAAGGGAATGGTCTTGTTACCATCAGTCACTCTGGGAAGAGGCAGCTCCTGTCTAGGGGGAAAAAAGGGTGAATTGCTGACAGAGAGTCTTGAAGCCCTGTACTCTGAAGAGTGGTTCCTGCTAGGTACAATCGGAGCAGAGAGGTCCTTCACTTCTCTGGCTGTAAGCTGAGGATAAATCCCTGCTCTGCTGAGGTGTGATGAAGTGACTTAAATGAGATCATCTGCATGAGGCCCAGCGGGAGCCTGGCACACAGTACGTGCTAATACATCAGCTTTCCTGCTCTCCCCTCCCTGAGTTAACATCACAATCCGTATTTCAGTTGTGGCACTGTGGCAGTGCCCCACACTCCTATCCCACACCTGCGGGTGGGTAGCAGCATTACTTGGCTAACTCTGGATTTGAACCATGTCCCCAGTTTGATCATTTGTTCAAATGCTTTGCCATCCTGGGGGTCCATGTAGGCCTGGGTCCAGAGAGAGACAGTAGTTTGTCTTCAACGCCTGCCTCTCTTTTGGCAGCCCCCAGGTTGCCTAAGCCCATTTGGTTCTTTCTGAAACCTGCACACCTAACCCTCTCTGTGTGGCTGGCAACTCTCTCCATGCTTCCCTTTGCCTTCAGGATAAAGTCCACAGCCTCCCTCATCTGGCCCTGCCTGCTGCTGAAGCCTTGGCCACAGGCCCCTCTTGTACTCCCACCCATAGCCCACCCCCAGGCCCTCGACACGCCAGCCACAGCAGATAAGGTCCTGACTACTTCTCTCTTGTGCACCCCGGTGCCTTTGTTTATGCCTGCTGTTGAGTCTAGCTCCAATTTGTCCACCTGGGAACACTGCCAATCCTCAGACTCAGGTTAAACATCAGTCAGTGAAGGGTTCTAAGCAAGAGAAGAGAAGGAGGTGGGAGATGAGCTGAGATGCCTGCACTAGAGTATCTAGCTCTATCTTGGCTGATAAACTGCCAAGAGCTGTCTTTTGTCACTGGTCCTGGGCAGATGGCTTTGCATAAAACCCACCTGGAGAAGGAAGAGGCAACTGAGACAATCCAGTCATTTCTGGGCCTTGGAGGTAGAGCCCACATTACTGCCAGACTTATTTCCCACTCTTAGCAGAGAATGCCTCCCCTTACCTCCTGCCTGGAAAATCCCAAGTCACTCTTCAAGTGTGGTCTGTGGCAGACAGCTAGTTGTCCCTAATGTGTGTATGTTTGTGTTTTTTTTGAGTTGGAGTCTAACTCTGTCATCCATGCTGTAGTGCAGTGGCACAATCATGGCTCACCACTGCCTCAAGCTCCTGGGCTCAAGTGATCCTCACACATCAACCTCCTGAGTGGCAGGGACTACAGGTGTACTCCACCACACCCAGTTGATTTTTTTCATTAAAAGAAAATTTTTTTTTTGTAGAGATGAAGTCTTGCTATGTTGCCCGGGCTGGTCTTGAACTCCTGGGCCTAAGCGATTCTTCCACCGCAGCCTCCCAAAGTGCTGGGATAACAGGTATGAGCCACTGCACCCAGTTCCTTTTTATTACAATGATAGAACGATTGCCTGGTCACATGGTCAGCCAGCTGAGTTTCCCAGCCTCCAACTATGTGTGGTCACATGACTAAATTCTGGTCCACAGGATGTAGGCAGAAGTGAAAAGTATAATTTCCATGCCATGTCCCTTAAAGGAGGTAGCCTGCTGCTGTCCCCTTCTTTCTCCACTTTCTTCCTCCCTGCTGGCCAGAGTGTGGCATGCTTTGGGAACCAGAGTGGCATCCTGGACCGCTAGATGGAAGCTGCACGTGGGGATGGGGATGGCAGAGCAACAAGCTAGAAGGAGCCTGAGCCCCTAGCACTGCTTGGGGGAGCGACCATATCAGCTTGGACTTCCATGAGGGCAAGAAATAAACCTCTGCTTCGTCCAAGTCACTGTTGTTCTAAGTCTCTGTTACAAGGAGCCAGCCTCCCTGAGTTCAATTCACTCTTCGTCACTTCCTAGCAGTATGACCTTGCCAAGTGTGTCTGTAATTCAGGTTCTTCAACTAGAAAATGTGAATAGTAAAAATACCCACCACCAGCTGTCATGAGAATCAAATGAGTTAATTCTACAAAACATTTTGAAAGGATGCCTTGCACACAGCGTTTGTACGCAGTAGCTGTTATGGCAGCTGAACCTAGAGTCTGACACAGGCCCACCTTAAATACCATCTCTCTCTCAAATGGCCCTTAGCAGACTCATATCTGCTCCCTCCTATATCCATAGCACCCAGGGCTGCACTTGAGACCTTTGCTAAGCCAAGCTGAACAGAAATTAATGTTCCTCAAAGAAACACAAGGAAAAGGTTTGATGAATGTTTTTTCCACAGTGGATGATTCAAGTTGAAGGGAATTTCTGGACCAAGGAGTGTATTTTTAAAAAAATAAATGTGACTCTTTAAGGTTGTTACACTTCATACATAAATGAGGGGAACGAAGGGTCTTTTCCATTATCGACTTGTTGTATTAAATTGTGTGAAATAATCTCCTGTGGGTTGGTTTGCAAAGACTTCATTCATATATTTTTTCCTGATAACAAAAGGAGAAAAAAAGTCAGCGAATGTGTATATCTCCCAAATATTCTATTTTTTTAAAAAGAAAAAGTCCACAAACTTTTTATTAGTGTGTTATCCCCATGATACAGAATATATTTCAGTCCTCATGAGCTTAAAGAGAAACCCATTCGACTCCTCCCCAGCAGTCTCATTGTACTGCAGTTAGATTAGGAATTGGCACCAGTGGAATTTGTGGATATCTTAACATGAAATCTCCATGACTGTGACTGTATGCTTTGCTTGTCCGAACTGTCAGTTCTCTTGCTCCTTTTAAGGTCCCAAACCAAAGTGACAATAACAGATGGACCCCAGTAACAGGACATTTGATTAGAAAAGATACCTCTGGGTCTCTTCTGAGTTTAAGCCAAGAGCCTGATAAATAAGTAAATAAATACTGTGTTTTTTTAGTTACAGGTTCACCTACATATCTGCATTTGACATTTTCCTGTAGCTGGAACTGCATGGGGTCCTGTCTGTAACCAAGAGACTACAGACCTGTTCTAGGCAGACTGAGAGTGCCTTCCTCTACCTTGACAGCCTTCCCTGCAGCGGGTGGTGTGGTTTCCCTCCAGAGAATCAGCCATGAAGGCTCCTCCTCAGCTAACTCAGTGCCCTCCCCTGGGGCTTCTGGAGCCTTCCACCAGTGCATCCCATGTGCAATGTGAGCTATCTGTGACCCCATGGGTCTGTCAACCTGTGTTTGAGTCCACTTGAGGTTCCAGTGCCCAGATGAGGGCCACCCAGGGAGGGGCATCTTGCCCCTCTGCTCCCGTCCTTGACCTCCACAGCCCATCCCCCTCCTCATGGTCCCCTGACCTGGCCCTGACCCTGCCCAGCACTCACTGCAGATGCTGCTCTTTGGCAAGGCTGAGGTTGCTGTTGTCCAGAGCCCTGCGTAGGTCACGCTGCTGGCGCTGCTGTTGTCGCTCAAACAGCAGAGTGGCACGAGCCTGCTGAACCCTCCGCCGGTCCCAGTCCAAGTCTCGCTGGCACACTTCTTCCTGGAGCCTCTGAAGGGAGGAGAGGTGACTCAACACCACCTTTCCCAGAGCCAAAGAGCCCCAGGGGATTGTCCAGGAGGCCGAGACTCTCATTTTATAGATAGGGCAACAGACTCAGAGAAGGAGCAGGTAGGTGATCAATGTCATGCAAAAAGTCAGAGGAGACCCCCAACCTGCCCTCATTGCATGCCTCCCACCCTTGAGAGGCGTTGGCTATTCTCTTTCTCCTGAAGAGACAGTGGGACTCAATTCCAACAGCCATCTCAGTCCTGGATTCCCAGGTGAGGGCCTGAGCCCAGGGTCTTCCCTTCCTAGATCCTCAGGAAGGCTCCTTAGCTTGGTTAGCAGTCAGACACACCTCACAAGATGTGATGTGCTGCTCCATTCGACTAATGGCTAACACCAAGATCGTCTGGGGAGCTCTAGAACATGCCTTACCCAGTGACAATAAGGACATTTGGTGGTGGTGGTGGGGGAGGAGCCCTGGCCCCTGAATTTCTACATTTCAGCTTATTTATTGTTACCCTCCAAACAGCTCTATGAAACCCACAGAACTCTAGACGAGGAAACTGAATTCTGAGCTCCCACTGACACCAAACCCTCAATTAACACTCCATGTCTCTTGCAATTCTGCCACTGAAGGTTCCAGCAAGTCTCTCTTCTGGCATCATTTCCCCCTCTCTGCTGAGTCACTCTCATTGAATGACAAGTATGCTGCTATTTCTACAATCAAAGCAGAAACTTTCTTTTGGTCCCCCTCCCCCGCCACTGACCACATTTCTCTGCACCCTTTACAGCAAGCGCCTTGGAAGTGTGGTCTGCATCTGCCGTCGCCACTGCATTCCTGCCTGTTCTCTCTTGAGCCCATTAGACAGGATCTCGGCCCCACTACTCTGGCACAGATGCTACTGACAGGGTCCCCATTGACCACCATGGTGCTGGATCCCATGGTCACTCTGCAGCTTGGCAGCGGCACCTGCCTAAGGGCCCCCTCTCCTTCCTTCCCATTTTTCCTCCCTTTGCCTCTGGGACACCATGGCTTGTGTCTGGCTGCTCCTTTCTCAGACCCCCTTGCTCTTTATAAACAGTGGTAATGAGGGGGGTCGCAGGACTCAGTCCTAGCTCTCTTCTCCTCTCTGGCTACACCCACTCTCTGGCTAGACCTGCATGGTCTCATCCAGGTTCGCTGCTTTAGAAATCTACAGGCGGCCGGGCTCGGTGGCTCGGCCTGTAATCCCGTGCCTTTGGGAGGCTGAGGTAAGTGGATTGCCTGAGCCCGCGGGTTTGAGACCCACCTGGGCAGCGAGACCTCATCTCTACAATAAATCAAAAAATCAGCCGGGCGTGGTAGCGCATGTCTGTAATTCCGGCTACTCGGAAGGCTGAGGCGGAAGGATCGCCGGCGCCCAGCAGGTGGAGGCTGTGGTGGCCGGGAGTGGCCACTGCACTCCAGTCTGGGCAACAGAGTGAGACTCCAACTCAAAAAAAACAAAAAACAAAAAACAAATCTACAGGCGATGGCTCCCACACGTACGCCTCCAGCCCAGAGCACCTTCTGACCCCCACTACATACCCAGCTGTCCACTGGGCTTTACTCAGAGCCTGTGGCAGAAAACACTGCTGTCTCCAGTAGCCATTTTCCCTTCTTCCTTAGCAAAAGAATCAGCAGCACCTCACAACCTGGGATAGACGCATTTCCCAGCCTTCTTTACAGTTAGGGCTGACCTTGTTGAAACTGCCTATATAAAATTAATATAGGGCCACAGATCATTAATACAGGGCCATGGGGTAAAAGCTCTAGAAGAGACCTGAGCTCTGCAAAGGTGCAGCCATGGTTAAAAATGAACAACTCTGTTGTTTCTAAGTTTGCTTTCTTCCATACATGACTGATTGCACAGACACTTCAATAGATAACAATTGACTGTCTTCATGTCTTGATTCCTGGGGGAGAGGAAGCTGCCTATAAGACCTTTCCATGCATTTTCCCTTAAACAATGAGCTTTGATGGCACCTTAAAGCTTAGCTTGGATCACTAGGGATTCCCCCTTTGGCATCCATTATTCACCAGATGTGTAACTTCCCCAATTGCTCCTACAGATAACATAAACCTAAGACTGGTGTTTGAGATGTTTTCAGGTTCCACATATTGGCAGACTTTCTGCTACCAACCAGACCAGTGACCCGTGAACCCCACCCAGAAACTGACTTGGTGCAGAAAGATGGTCTTAACATCTCTGTGATTCAATTCCCCAACCAATCAGCAATCCCTAGCTCCCTAGTCTCTGAGTTCTCAGGAGGTAGATTTAAGAAATATCTTCAGTCCTCCTTGCTCAGTTGCTCAGCTGCTTTGTGATATTAAACTTAATAAATTCTTTCTCTGCTGTAATAGCTGTGTCAGTCTCAGTTTTTCTGGGCAGCTGGCATAAGCATCTAGACAGGCTGTAACACTGTGACTAAGTGTTGTTTGGTGAAATGTAAGTAGAAGTCTCCTTAGAGTGTTCTTTCCCACTTATATATTCCTGATAGCCGGAATATATAAGTAATGGCTGGCCCACTGTTTTCCAAAGGATTTAGTCTACATGCAAGAGATAAAATTCTATTTTGCTTAAGATGCTGTTAGTAGTGGTTTTCTGCTATGTTCAAACACACCTAACAGAAACAGATGTCTAATGGACATTGCACACTTAACATGTTCAACATTGTACTTGTGATTTCTATTTCTCTTCCCACCTGCTCCTCCTGCTATCTTCCTAATCTCTGTGAATGCAATTTCACTCTTTGCTCCTTTCTTTCTTGCTTGCACCACACCTAATCCTTTAACCAATTCTGCCGGCTCTACTTTCAAAACAGATCCAGGATCCAATCCTGTCTCAGCACCCCCATTGCCAGCACTGTGGTCCCAGCCAGCATCATCTCTCACCTCGACCACTGCAGCAGCTTCCCTGGCAATTTCTTTCCTTCCCCCTCTCTAGAGTCTACCTTCAACATGTTAGGAGTCCTACTAAATCTAAGTCAGATCCTGTCACTCTTCTGCCCAAAAATTGCAGTTTCCCATCTCAGTCACAGAAAAAGCCGAAGTCTTCCCCAATGTCTGCCAGGACCTCGATCTTCCACCTCTGAGGCCTCAGAGCCTGTCCCTTCCCCTCACTCCGCTCCAGCCATAGGTTCTTCACTCTTCTCTGAGCAGGTCAGGCGCGGTCGTACCTCAAGGCCTTTGTCTTTGCCCTTACAGCCCTCCCTGCCCAGTTATCCTTTTCCCAGATAATGGCATGGCTCTCTCCCGCACCTCCTCTGAGTCTTTGTCCCATTGTTCCCTCTCGGTCCCCTTAATTCCCCCCCCCAAGCTCAGCATTCTCCACCCCTCTACCCAGTCTTACTGTCCTCCTTACTTAGCATGCCTCACCCCCAATGCCACATCCTATGTGGATGGGGTTATCTGGCTCTCATCATCTTCCCACACTAGAACAGAAATTCCCTGAGGGCAGCTCTTAGGACAGAGTGTAACTACGGCTATAAGTAGATTTGTGTGTGGAAGAGAGTGGGGAACACAAGGAGGGACAGGGCAGGCACCAGCTTCTCCTGGATTTGCTGTTTCTGAACCAGGCGGATCTGCTCCAGCTGCTCCTGAGTCATGCCCTTCCAGCGGTCCGGGACCACACGGTGGGGCCCGAAGGAGCTGGCTGCCTGCTGCGGGTTCTCAGAGAGCAGGTCTCCATGCAGCAGGTTGGAGATCTCTGCCAGGTTGTCTTCTTGTTCTTGCTTTTTCTCTTGCTTTTTCCTTTCTGCTAACTCAACGGCCTAAACAAAGAAGATATTAAGGAAGACAATCCTCCAAGTAACTCCAGGGAGATTCTGAGACTCAGGCCAGCCAATCTCATTGGGGGCTTTTGGGGGAAGAATGTGCTAAAGACATCAGGATAGGACGTAGACTTGTTGGATGTGGGAGGCTCTCGGACCCCTAGGTGCCTGAATACTGCTGGGTGGGTGGGCTGGGCTGAGGGAATCCCTACCCGCTAAATGTAGGCATAAGAGTTCTGGGTCTTTGCAGCAATTTGCCAAAGCAGGGAGCTGCCTTCCTGAGGGAGGCTGTCACCTTCATTGGGCTGGCCCCATTCCAGGGAAGGGCTCTGTGTCCCTCCTGTGGCCCTGGCAACCCTTGGACATCTCTGTGCTGTGAAGAACACTCAACCGAGTGATTCACAACAGTGGTGACTTTCAAAAGGTGGAAAATGCACTGTCATCTCTGTGGTCCTGATGGCTTCAACCACAGCCAGCCCCCGGTACCCATACATTCCAGGTTAAATGGCTGCTCAGTTCCCTGAAGGGGCCTGGCTGTGTGACCTGCTGCAAGTCATCTCCCTTCTCTGGGCTGCAATCAATTCTCTATAAATTCAGAGGATGGCTTGGGAGACAGCTACCATTGTTAATAGTTCTCCTTAGTACAAATAGAGCAGTTTGCAGGTTCTGACACACCACAGATGCTCATGAGGGGCCAGCTTGACTGGGTCACACAGTTGGTCAAGCCCGAATTCAAACAATGGACTTGCCACTGAGTGCTTGGGTGTCCCTAAAAAAGTCAGTCCAGCTGAGCTCGGTGGCTCAGCCTGTAATCCCGTGCCTTTGGGAGGCTGAGGTGAGTGGATTGCCTGAGGACCCGCCTGGGCAGGCGACACCTCATCTCTACAATAAAATAAAAAAATTAGCCAGGCATGGTAGCGTGCGCCTGTAATTCCGGCTATACGGAAGGCTGAGGTGGAAGGATCGCCAGAGCCCAGCAGGTCGAGGCTGCGGTGGCCAGGAGCGGCCACTGCACTCCAGTCTGGGTGACCGAGTGAGACTCCAACTCAAAAAAAAAAGTCAGTCCACCTTTCTGAGCCTGTTTATCAGTTGAATTGGGTTTACCATGACCTCCCTAGGTTACTTAGCTAGCTCTACAGTTTTCACTCCCAGATTTGGAGTTAAGGACCGAGACTGGATCTTGTCCATCTTTGTAATCAGGTAGCCCCTCAGGGACCCATCAGGGCTGGTGGTATGACTGAGGGAGCAGGCTGAGATTGGGATTCTGGGGAGGCTGGGAAGCCTTGGGAAGCTGCAGTATGCTTGTCCTCCCCTCCAGACACCAAGCCTTGGGTACATATACCTGGTTCTTGTTGAACTCTTTCACAGTTGCACAAACTGCCTTTTTGGTTGTGCTTTCCAGTTTCTGAAGGTGCTTGGCTGTTTCATCAAACTGCAGCCTCGTCTCTGTGTGAAGGGCCTCTGAAAGAAGGCAAGATGCAGTCAGACCGATCTACCCACATGCCTTTACCTCTTGCCATGAGGACAAGGAGAGGAATGGTAACAAAAGGACTTGCCCCTGAAGGCTGTGGGAGAGCTGGAAGAGTAAACTCAAGTAAACCTCCTGGATAGGTGCCTGGCAATCAGTTGGCGACAGCTGCTGTGGTCCTGGGACAGGCTGGTGGTGTGCCCCTTGCTATCCCTGCTCTTTCAGGATGCAGCTACATACAGGCAGGTAAGGGATGGGGGAGCCCGGAAAAGTGAGTATAGAAATCAGAAAAGGCTCTATGGAGGAAGGGGAGCCAGGTAACAGATATTGTGGGGTAGCAGTAGGACTTTGCCAGGCCAAGGAAGAAGAAGGAAAGGAGGAGGAGGAGGAGGAGGAGGAGGAGGAGGAGTCGTCGTTATCAAAGTAGAGTGTCCACACAACAACATGTAAGGATTTGGAGTCACATGGAGCATGCTCACATAACAACCCAAGCATTTCCTGTTCTTGTTAACCTTAACTCTTACTTAGCCTCTCTGAACCTTCATGTCCTTACCTGTGAGGCAGGACAAACCTATTTTGCAGGGTTGTCACATTTTAAAGAAAGTTACTGACCAGAGGTTACTCTTTAGACTTGAATTTCTGGCCTCTGAGGACCATCAGCCTCACTTTTCATCCATAATTGACTCATTCATTCATGTAGCATAGAGTCATCGAGAACCTAGCATGCACCACCACTTTGCTGGGAACATAGTCTATAATTAGATGAGTAAGACAGAAAGGGCTTTTCCTGCCTTGCTGTCTAGGAGATGAGATAACAATAAACACTAAACACACGAACCCCCAAATCAATGTCTTAATACCAACTGTTATAGTGTCGTAGAGGAAAGTAATGGGAGACTGAAGGAGAAGGTGTGGAGGGAAGGAGTAAGGGATCACTACCCAGGAGGAAATGACATTTAAGAGAACACCTGCAGGACAAAAGAGGTTGGTTGGAAGCAGGAGCAAAGGTTCTGAGGTGGGAAAGGATTCAGCAGGAAGGATCCAGAAGCAAAAGAGCCAAAATGGCTGGAACACAGTGAGTGTGGTGTGGGCTTGAGCTGTACTGGAGGGGTAGGCAGAGGCCCAGCTGTAGAACCTTGTGAACTATGGAAGGATTCTGGATTTCATTCTATGTGCCATAGGAAACCACTAGAGGGTATTAAGCTGGGATAGAAGGGGAGGAGATGACAGTTCAACTTCATATTGTTTAAAAGTGTCATTCTAACTGCCACACTGGGAAGGGACGAAAGGAAGAAAGGCAGGAAAGGAAGTAGAGATGATCAGAGAGTTATTGGCAGTGATTTTTCCAGGACTTTTACTGCCTTTGACATGTGTATTAGACATCCAAGGGCAGTTAAATGGGTTTATGAGTCTGGACTCAGGAAGATGCCAGACTGGAGATAGAAAATTGAGAAAGAATGGCCTATAGGTGGTACTTAAAGCCATGAGACTAAATGAGACCACCTGGGAACAGTTAGCTGATAGAGGAGAGACCCAGAGAGCACTGGTATGCAACATTATCTAGAGGATCAGAAGATGAGGAGAAACCATAAAAGGACATAGGCAGAGAGAACTGGCACGAGAGTGGTGTTCTGGAAGGTAAATCGCATGAGTGTTTCAAGGAGGGGATAGTGATCAACTGTGTCTCATGCTGCTGATAGGTCAAGATGAAAACTGAAAACTGACCTTGGATTAGGCGACATGGAGGTCACTGTGAGGTTGGCCAGGGCAGTTCCAGCGGGAGGTGAGAGAAGCCCAGAAGTCTAGTAGGAGCAGGTTCAGAGGAAATAGGAGAAGATGATTTGGGGAGACATCACTCATGGAGAGTAAACTGAGAAAAGAAAAGGTTGGGAGGAGGATGAGCTGACCAAGGAGACTGCAAACTGACAGTCAGAGGGGAGGGCTCCAGAGGGCAGAGTGCATCACTCTAGATTCCAGCTCCCTGTTTGGTCTTCACCATAGTTCTTCATCATTTTGTCACCTGCTAATATGCCCTGTGAGAGCAGGGATATTGACATCTTCATTGCCATGTTTTCCTGGAAAGGAAGTGGCTGGGAGGATCAAATGCTGCTGAGAGTGCACACACGAAGAGAAACTGGTAGAGCAGAATGCTGATAACCTTAGTCACAGCAGGATTTATTGTAGTTCCCTCATGGAGAGAATGTTTCATGCCTCAGAGCTGTGCCCAAAAGGTTCCCTGGGTCTGAGGAGTCCCAGTGAAGATGTGTGGCCCTCACTTTACCTTTAGGAACTTCTACCACAGCACCCACGAGACATGGCGGGGACCTATGTATTTCCCATTGTTTCATCAGCAGACTGTGAATGCGCTGAGGGCAGAGACTGAGTTACCTCTGCATGCCAATACCCAATTGGGACCCTTACCGAGAGACATGCTCAAAAAGCTTCCTGAGCGACTGAGGCATGACTGGAGATATTTCACTCCTGGGATACAGGCTCTGACTTCTCTTTCCCCTCAGGGCCAAAGCAGCATGTGGTTGTGCACATTAGTAAGAACTTTGAAAAACCCCACAAAAACTGAGGGGGTTGGTTTGTTGAAGAGAGCATTGAGACCAAATTTCTATTCTGTTTGCTTACCTGCACATTTTTGGTCAGCTTGGGCATTCTTCCATTCCCTCTGCTGTTGCAGGGACCATTCTCTGTTTTGTTCCTCTTGGAATTTCTTTCTCTCATGGAAGTTTAGATCCTCTCCCATGAATTTCTGCATTCCTGATATCGTATTCCGAATATCATTATCTGACTGTCGGGCTGGAAGATCTTTCTTAAGGGCTAGAGGGTCAGACAGATCAAATTCACGACGAGTTTCTGGCTTCTGAAAGCACTGTTGGAAATCACTGTTAGCCCTACAGAGATTTTTCTTGTCTTTCCTTTCCCGGTTTTCTAATATGCACATGATTTTGTCATTTTGCCTCATTTCAGCAGCTGAAAGAGATATAGCATATCTATAAGCTTAAGATTCAGAGGAAAAAATAAAATTGAATACACTTAGAAAACTAATTTGTAGTGATTGTAAAATTAAATAAAACTCTCCAAAAAAGTAAAACAACCATTAAAGGATTAGTTTCCTGAATATACAAGAGTACCTAAAAATTGATTTAAAAAAACCAAAAAGTCAACCGAAAAATGGGCAAAGTTTAGGAGCAGGCAAATCACTATTTAAAAAAAACCTGAGTGACTGATAAACTTGTGAGAGGATGATCAACCTTACAAGATGGAAAACATCCAATGAATTGGAGGCAAAATATTTAAAATGCAAGTAATAACACATATTAGTAAGGACGTGCAGAAACAAGATTTATCATTTATTGTTTGTAGGTGTATAACTTGGTACACTCACAACAAAGCAATTTGATAATACTCCTAAAATTGAAAACATGCCTACCTAGGAATCATCAATTCCACTTGTGGGTTTCTGTCTCATAGGTGTGCTAGAGACATAATGCACGGACAACCATCACAGCAGTGTTGCAGTGACAAAAAAACTAAGAAAAAAAAATCTAAACTAGCCATCAATAGGAGAATAGATAAAGAAACTGGTTAATTCATATACTAAAATGCCATAAAACAGTTAAAACAAATACTCTATGCGTTCTATATGACTAATAAAAAAATACAACATGGAATTAAAGAAAAACATGTTGCAAATGGACCTATTCAAGAGGATACCATTTTTGTAAGTTTTAAAAACACACGAAAACTACTCTATATTGTAATAAATACACATATGAATAGCATACATATAAAAAGTACATGAGAATGATAAACACTTCTGAGAAGTGGAAAATTATGAGGTGAAGAAGAACTTTAGATAAATATATATATAAATATATAAAATGATTCTCAAAAAGTACTCTTAAAATAAGATATCTGATGCTAATTTGACAAAATGTTACCATCTAGTCTGTTGGGGTACATATGTGTCTGCTGCATTGTTTTTGTAAGTTTGAATTACTTTATAACTAAAAATAAAAAATGTAAAATGTTGGAAAATATAGAACAGTATAAAGGATAAATATAAAAATTGTATATATAATTTTGTATCTGGCTTTTTTCTATTTTAAAAATCCTTGCCGGGCTCGGTGGCTCAGCCTGTAATCCCACGCCTTTGGGAGGCTGAGGTGAGTGGATTGCCTGGGCCCGCGGGTTCGAGACCCGCCTGGGCAGCGAGACCTCATCTCTACAATAAATCAAAAAATCAGCCGGGCGTGGTAGTGCATGCCTGTGATTCCGGCTACTCGGAAGGCTGAGGCAGAAGGATCGCCGGAACCCAGCAGGTCGAGGCTGCGGTGGCCGGGAGCGGCCACTGCACTCCAGTCTGGCGACAGTGAGACTCTGACTCAAAAAAAAAAAAAAAAAAAAAAAAAAAAAAAAAAAAAATCCTTATAGTGCTTTAAACACCTGAAATTTCAACAATGGTTGAAATTGTAGGACATGCTAGGGGAAAGTGAATTATATTTGAAATTTTGGTCTAAGACCTTGAATATCTGAATCAGCTTCTCTGAGTTAGCTCAGGTGTATGAGCTCAGTCATGTGTTCTGTCTGGTATAAACAGCTGTCCTTTATAGAGGGTCTTGAACTTTTAGGCAGAAAATGTGTGTGTGTGTGCGTGTGTGCGTGTGTGTGTGTGTGTGTGTGTGTGTGTGTGTGTGTGTGTAAGGCTTTTCTTATCCAGGATTTTACAAAAACATACATTTATCTGTAAAATATATTTCCTACAATCTACATTAGAATTCAAAAGCTGTTTTTCTTTTCAGAGAAGAAACCAGGCATGGTGGCTTATACCTGAAATCTCAACACTTTGAGAGGCGGAGGCAGGAGAATCACTTCAGTCCAGGAATTCAAAACCCAGCCTGTGCAACAAAGTGAGACCTGATAGAGCAAGAGAGAGAAGAAGAAGAAAGAAGGAGCAAGAAGAAAGAAGAAGAATCAGCATATTAAGTTATTTGAGCATAGAAACTGAGAAATTTAAAAGGAGGAAGAGTGTAAAAATAACTTTTTACATCTGGAAGAAATGAGGACTGGAATCTAAAGGTGCACCTAAACCCTAAACAGACAGATAAACATTCAGGAAATGCTCACCAAAGGTTTCATGTCTAGTTTTTTCAGTTGCTTCTTTTATCTTCTGGTCATGAACCTGAACATCCCAGGCTTCTGTATCTCCCTAGGAATGGAAAAACAGGGGAGAGGGGTTACAGCTAGATAACTGTATTGAGTAGATAACAATCCTACGTATCTTTTTATCCTTGCCCCACTGTAAACGAATTGTCTTAGGTGCATATCAGGTCTTTCCACAATGTAATGCTTTTGCTTATAGTTGGCTCCCAACTTTCCTCCAGAGCTTCCTTCCTCTTTTTCTTATTTATTTTTATTTTAAGTCAGAGTCTCACTCTGTTACCCAGGCTGGAATGCTGTAGTATGGTCAGAGCTACTGCAACCTCGACCCACTGGGTTCAGGCGATCCTTCTGTCTCAGTCTTCCAAGTAGCTGGAACTACAGGCGTGCACCATCATGTCCAGTTTCTTTTCTTTTTGACTTATTATAGAGATGGGGTCTTGTCAAGTTGCCCAGGCTGGTCTCGAACCCCTGGGTTCAGGCGATCCTCTCGCCTTGGCCTCCCAAAATGCTGGGATTACAGGTGGGAGCCAGTGTGTCAGGTCCCTTTCTCTTATTAAAAGGTGCTCATTCTCAGAACACTGCTTTGGCACCACCTCCTCTGGGAAGCCCCTAATTTGCCCTCTTAGCACGTCTGTCCTCACGTACACCCCAGCGCTCCCCTCCCTCACAGCACTGACTCCGTTGCATTTTAATATGATTTTTTTTTTTTAGAGTCGGAGTCTCACTTCGTCGCCCAGGCATGCTCACGGCCACCGCAGCCTCGACCTGCTGGGCTCCGGAGATCCTTCCGCCTCAGCCTTCCAAGTAGCTGAAACTACAGGCGCGCGGTACCACGACAGGCTAATTTTTGATGTAGTGTAGAGACGCAGTCTCGCCAAGTTGCCCCGGACTGGTCTTGAACCCGCGGGCTCAGGCAATCCACTCGCCTCGGCCTCCCAAAGTGCTGGGATTACAGGCTGAGCCAAAGAGTCTGGTCTATTACGACCGTTTTAATGTCTTCTCCCCCATTGGGTCATAAGCTCTGCAAAGTCAGGCACTGCCTTATTCCTCATCTCCTCCACCCGGCTCAGGCTTGCCACAAAACAGGAGCTTCACCTCCGTTTCTCAAATGAATGGACTGGAAGGAACCCCTGGCGATGTAGACAATGTGGCTCAGAGTCAGAGAATCGCGGTCTAGCCTATTTCCTACCGAGTCCGGGCTAGTTCCCTCCCCACTAACTTGCCCATCTGGCAAGCGAAAGGGCGCATTATTCGGCCTGTTACGGTCTCTGCCATCTTCAGCAAAGTCCATACATTGAAATATTCCTCCCTCATCCCCCTCCCCAACAAAACCTGGAGTCCTTTGCAACTGAGCCGGGATCGAAAGTTTCGCTCTAAGAGTTCACTCCTCTCACTCCCCCTCGCCTGCACCTGTCCTCCTCGCCCCTCCCGGCCCGCTCCCCTCACCCCGATGATCCTGTTCCGGGCGTTGAAGACCCGCTTCTGCCGGCACAGCTCCGCGTGTCTCCTCTTAGCCAGGCTGGCGTGCTGCTGCAGGTCCTTGGGCAGCGCCACCTCCATGGCTCTGGGAATCGACGGCAAATTCTAGGAAGCCTTTTGGAACATGCAAGATAAGAGGGAAAAGACAGCAACAATAGAGCCGAAGAGGCTGGCTCCCTAGGAGGCTGAGCGGGTGGGACGCAAGTCTGAACCGCAGCTTGCGGTCGGGGTAGCCACCGCGTCGCGGAGGGTGCAGAGACTCCAGCTTCCTCGGAAACGTCAACAGTGCCGGTTGCTAAGCAACGGCGCCACACTCGCCGCGGGTCGCCTTGGTCTCGCGATACTTGGCGAGGTCCTTCCCGCGCTTTTCCCCCTGGCGTGTGAGAACGCAGCTGAGGCGCTGAGGGCGTAGCCATGGGGCACCTAGAGCTGCTGCTCCTGGAGAACTTCAAGTCGTGGCGGGGCCGCCAGGTCATCGGCCCCTTCAGGAGATTCACCTGCATCATTGGCCCAAACGGCTCTGGTAACGGGGCACCCGGGACGGGACCCCGAACGCCTTCACCCCGCCCCAGGCGTCCAAGTCGCGCTTTGCCTGAGGGGACATGAGGGCGCCATGCGGCTCGGACTACGGTCGGCTGCTGTGCTCCAGGCCGACCTCGAACTCGGCCCTACCACGACCCCGGGTCTCAGTCCTTGCCCCCCAGCTTCCGTCCCCCTCCTTATTCTCCGCCCCAGAAGGCCTGGCCCGGACTGTCCACCTCAGCCCCCATTCTCCGCCCCAGAAGGCCTGGCCCGGACTGTCCACCTCAGCCCCCGTACTTATTCTCCACTCCGGGGTTCCCGACCCCTATCCCCCACCTCAGCCCCTAACCTAATCCTCCACCCCTGGCGTCCCGACCCCCACCCCCACTTCACCCCCGGCCTTATCTGCCACCCAGGGGTCCCGGCCCCCAACTCCCACCTCAGCCCCCACCCCCACCTCAGCCCCCATCCTTATCCTCCACCCTGGGGATTCCCCCCTGTGCCCTCCACCTCAGCCCCCATACTTATCCTCCACCCCTGGAATCCCGACCCCCATCCCCCACCTCAGCCCTTGATCTCATCCTCCACTCGGGGTCCCGACCCCCAATTCAGCCCCTGTCCTTATCCGCCACCCCAGGGTTCCCGACCCCCAACAACCACCTCAGCCCCCATTCTTATCCTCCTCCCCAGGGGTCCCGATCTTAGCCCCCCCATCCTCCACTCCGAAGGCCCTGACCCTCGCCCTCCACCCCTAACCCCGGGTCTGCAGGGGGCCCTCTCCTCTGCGCTGGCTTCTCCAGCCCTCAGCCCTGGGCCTCCCTTGCCCCTTCTCGCCAGAGGATTAGGTGAGAGGAAGATCCGGCAGCAGATTGGTTCCACGGAGCCTGAAAAGACATTTGGATCCAGGGAAGCTTTGCCCCAGGAATATAGTGATGATAACCCCCCCCCTTACGAGCTTTTGTTAAGTTCCTGGCACCACCGTTTTTGTTTAACCCTCACAGATGGGTATTCTCTCCATTTTATAGTTGAGGAAACTGAGGTTCAGAGAGGCCAGGTAACCGGTCAGGGTGGCCCAGTGACCTTGAGTCCAGCCTGGCCAGGTTCCTACCTGGCCGGGTTGGGAAAGTGAGGGGTCTGCACCCCGGCAGATGGAGCAGGGCCCAGTGATAGTTTCCCCAAGAGTGCTTCCAACGTGCCTCTTTCCTTGGCTCTCTGGGCCCAGATTTACTTTCTTAGCTTAGAAACCAGATTTGAGTTGAAAGTTAGCTGTTGTCTCAATAAACTAATTTATTTGACAGATAAGAATAGAACACTTAAATATGCACTTTCCTGGCACAGGAAATCTGGAGTATAATTATTGTGGAACTGGTGTGAAATTTCTGTTGCCTTATAAAAATAGCTACTGTCGAATGTTTTATTTTGCATTTAGAATGTGTAAAAGAATACTTGAGCTTAGAGAATTTCATGTATTTGAAGGTTTCCTTGCCTCTTCTGTGTAATGTACTTTCTGATTCACACTTTATTCTGTCAAAAAGTCATTGAAAAGATGATTACAGGGCTGGTTATGGTGGGACATGCCTGTAATCCCAGCACTTTGGGAGACTGATGTGGGAGGATTGCTTTAGCCAGGAGTTTGAGACCAGCCTGGGCAACATAGGGAGACCTTGTCTCTACAAAAATAAAAAAAATTAGCCAGGCATCATGGTGCGTGCCTGTAGTCCTAGCTACTCAGGAGGCTAAGGAAGGAGGATCACCTGAGCCCAGGAGATAGAGGCTGCAGTGAACCGTGATCATGCCATTGCACACCAGTCTGCGTGACAGAGTGAGACCCCCAACTCAAAATAAACAAACAAAAAGATGATTAGTATCAACACAATTGCATCCTCACCCTAACTTTCACTATTTTATCAGGCAAGTCACGGGCCCACCACCAAATGACTTTCACCTTTTAACTGGTGATCATTAGAAGGGTTGCCCAATTATATTTTATAATTCCAATAGTGTGATACTTAGAATGAGTATTTACACAAAATCTTGAACTTCAGTTAGCCAAAACTACATGCTCATTACTATTCAAGTCCTGTTAAAGAGGTATTTTGAACCTACCAAAGTCTAGTTAAAAATAGTCTTTTTGGCCAGGCATGGTAGCTCAATCTGTAATCCCCGCATTTTGGGAGGCAGAAGTGAGAGGATTGCCTGAGCCTGGGGGTTCAAGACTGGCCTGGGCAACTTGGTGACTCCTCATCTCTACAATAAATCACAAAAGCTAGCTGAACGTGGTGGTATGTGTCTGTAGTTCCAGCTACTCAAAAGGCTGAGGCGGAAGGATTGCCTGAGCCCAGCAGGTTGAGGCTGTGGTGACTGTGAGTGTGCCACTGCACTCCAACCTGGGTGGCAGAGTGAGACGCCAACAACAAAAAAATAGTCTTCTTAATTTAAAAATACATACTATGATTAAAAACATATCTTAAAGTTATTGTCAAAATACCTTTAAAAATTCCTCTTGTCTCTCCCTGGATCCACATGCCCTGTAAGTGCAACATCTTTCTTGAGAATCACTAGTAATCTAGAGACTATGCCTGTAGCCACATAAAGCCTGTCATGGATTATTTCAGCTTTGCCTTCAATACCATCTCTACATAGCAGAAATTTCCAGTTTATGTATTACTGGATTTTGTCTAGGCTGTTCATGTTTTTGTTATGAAGTCCAGCACTCAATATGGTACCCATCCATGACTAATTTAATGGGTGTTATTTCATTTATTTTCATTTGAACTTATTAGATTTTTAAAAAATCTCATAAACTACTGGCACATTCAGATATATTTTGTTAAACTAATTGATCATTTCCTGTTATACTATAATTTAGTTGGTCATTCTTTTTATAATAATTTCCTGTTTTCACCACCAGCCAAGACTTGACATGTTTCCATTTGTTTATTTTTAGTAAATATAACTTTGTTGTGAGTAGAGAAGAATTTCAGTTTTAATTTTTTTAATGAGTTAAAAAATTTTTTTAAATGTGGGGTACAATTCAGGATTAGGTATAAAAGTGGTCATCATACAGGTAAAGTTTGGACCTCCCTTTGGTCCCCACTTTGCCTGGTTTGAGATCAGGTACCCTTACTGATGATGTGCACACCCTCTCCACCCCGGCAGTATCCCGCTACTGCTAACCTCTTTCTTTTTTGTTTTTTACATATTTTTTATTTTAAAATTGTGATATAGTTAAGGGTCAGGTATACAAATATGCATTGTGCAGGTACCCTTGTTGATGAGGTATGTCCCCCCATCCCCAGATAGATATTGACTACCGTTAATCCCACCTCTCTTCCCCTTCCTGTCCCCCCCATAGTTTCCCGCCACTGTCAATTCTTTTCTTATAGTATTACGATAGTTGTTCAAGGTCCACTTATGAGTGAGAACATGTGATACTCAGATCTTTGTTTCTGTGAGAGATCACTCAGTATTATAAACTCTAATTCCATCCAGGTTGCTGCGAAATTCATGATTTTTTTTATGGCTGCGTAATATTCCATTGTGTATATGTACCATATTTTTTTAATCCAGTCCTCTTTTGATGGACAGCATGGTTGGTTCCAGGTTCTTGCTATCGTGAACAATGCTGCGATAAACATACATGTGCAGGTATCTTTTTTATAGAGTGATTTGAGTTCTTCAGGGTATATTACCAGTAGGGGGATTGCGGGGTCATATGGAAGGTCGATTTTTAGAGCTTTTAGGAATCACCACACTGATTTCCACAGAGGTGGCACTAGTTTACACTCCCACCAACAGTGTAAAAGTGTTCTTTTTCCATCACATCCTCTCCACCATCTGTTTTTGTTTTTGTTTTGAGTTATTGATAGTGGCCATTCTGACTGGAGTTAGGGAGTATCTCAGTGTAGTTTTAATTTGCATCTCCTTGATGACTAGTGAGGTTGAACATTTCTTCATGTATCTGTTGGCCGCTCATGTCTTCTTTTGAGAAGTGTCTGTTCATATCTTTTGCCCACTTTGTAATGGACCAACCTCTTTCTTATAGTCTTATGGTAAATGTTCAGGGTCACTTTTGAGTGAGAGCATGTGGTACTCTGTTCTTTGTTTCTGTGATGGAGCACTAAGTATGATAGACTAAATCCATCCAAGTTGCTGTGAACTCCTTTATGGCTGCATGATATTGTGTATATGTATCACATTTTTTTAACCAGTCCAGTTCCAATGGGCAGCACGGTTGGTTCCATGTTTTTGCTATTGTGAATAGTGCTGCAATAAACACGTGGGTGCAAGTGTCATTTTCGTAGAATGATTTGAGTTCCTCCAGGTATATTCCCCAGTAGGGGGATTCAGTTTTAATCTTAACCTTCATGTTTTCCGTTGTTAGATTCAGCAAGTAGTTGTTGCACACACACACACACACACACACACACACACACACACACACACACACGTGTACACACATGCACACACATAGTGCTAGAAGTAGAAGAAGATATACATAAGACAACTTCTGTTCTTAGGTATAGAGAATGTAAGAAAATAATATACTAATTGAAATAGAAGGCCAAATAATACTGTTTATGAAACTTTAAACAAGGAAGATAAAAAATCTGATTTGGGGAAGTATGGACAGGAAGAGGTGTACATCAGGAAAGGTTTTCTGGAGGAGTTGGCTTTTGAGCTGGGCTTATAGAGTAGAGTCTTTTTCCAGGGATTTGTAAAAGTTTTCTTGTGGTACAACTAACATTCCAAAGTATAGTGCATATTTAGGGAAGCAATGGGATATAAGGTTGGTGAGGAGTTTGTACTTTCTGAGGGAAAAAAAGACTTTGAAGGATTTTAAGTAGGGAGGTATTACTCGTGTACCTGGCTCTGAGGTCATCCTCTTCACTTGTGCTTTGGATCCTATTAGCTCCTCAAGTCTTTGCTTTTGTAACTATCTTTTTCTTTTGAATTATCCTTTCTTCTTCGTTTGATAATTTTCATTGGCTTAAATGCATGCCCTTTTTACAGTCATTTTGAAAAAACGTGGCTTAACTTGTGAAAGCAAGTATAATGTTAGTTGTAGAATTTAGTGGTAAATATGTGAGTGTTAACTATAAAACTCTTTCAACTCTTCTGTATGGGTGAACATTTTGTAGTAAAATGCTTGAAAAAAATCCATTGAACTTCACTGTCCCCTCAGGCTGTCACCCCATTTTTCTTATCAGTATGGCTAAAGTTTTTGAAACAGTTGTCAATAGTTCCTTTCTCTTTTCAACCTTCTTGATTCAGTTCTCAATCCTAGACCGCACTGAAGTGGCACTTATTGAGGTCACTGTCAACCTACATCTTGTAAAAGTCGATGGTCAATTCAGTCTTCTCATCCTGTTTAGCCCTTTAGTATAATTTCATTCATTTAAACATAATTGAGTCCCAGGCTAGACGATCACTTGAGACTAGGAAGACCAAACTGGGCAACATAACAAGACCCTGTCTCTACAAAACATTAAAAAAATTAGTCAGGCATGGTGGTGCATGCCTATAGTCCTGGCTACTCTGGAGGCTGAGGTGGGAAAATGGCTTGAGGCCAGCAGTTGGAGGCTACAGTGAGTTATCATGTCACTGTACTCCAGCAGGAGTGACAGCAAGTCATGAGTGTCTCTCTCTCCCTCTCTCCCCCTCTCCCCCTCTCCCTCCATTCTCTCTCTATATATTTGAAATTTTAAAGAAAATTAAGTGTTTACTAAGACTTTCAGGTGATTTTTTTTCTGTATTTTCCCAGTTCCCTACATTGAAATATTTACTTATCAGAAGAAAATGTTACCTTTTTAAAAATTTTATTTTTATTAAAAAATTTTTTTATTTTAAAGATGGGTACAATTCAGGGTTAGGTATACAAATGTTCATTATGGGGTACCTTTGTTGATGAGGTGTGCCCCCTCCCCTGGCAGTTTCCCTGGCCACCGCAGCCTCATCCTGCTGGGCTCTGGCGATCCTTCCGGATCTCACTTGAGTGAGCATTTTGTTAATGCTTGCAAAATCAGATTTTTCTAATTCTTTTATACTAACTACATTCATTGGATGGTATTCCCCTGTAAAAAAAAGAGCTTTCCTTTGTTAAGTGGGGTTATTGATTAACCTAAAATACAGTTCACAGTGGAAAACAGGTTAAATGTTTGCCCCTTTCCTTTTAACTAATATTTTCCAGCAAAATTTCAGTAACTGCCTTAAATGCAAATATGGCTTTTTCTTTTTTTGTTGTTAGCGTTATTTTTCATCATGTATTTTCATTGATGCAATGTGTTTTAATCCACCCAAATCATTCTTTTTGATGCTCAGATTGTCATAACTTAAGTCAGCTGGACCAGGACTGTCTCTTGCATCCTTTGGTCATGATCTCATTAATATTATGAAGTTTCCTTACTTTCTGACATATGATGTCCTAGTTCCCAGGCTCATCTTCAATTTTCCCTGCCTCATACTTGGAATTGGCTAGTTCTCTAATGACTACTGGTTCCTTTTAGTAGGAAGATATTAGATAATATCACCTGGGAACTAGTGTTTCTCAGTGCATTTGGATAATATTGGTTCTGGACCATTTCAGTGGACAGGGATAAAAAATACATGAAGCACTCTTTTAGATTTGTTCTTTTTAAATAACAACTTTATTGAAATATAATTTATATACCATAAAATGCATCTTTTTAAAGTGTATAATTCAGTGGTTTTTAGTATATTCTCAGAATTGTGCAACCATCTTCGCCACCTAATTCCAGAATATTTCCATTGTCCCAGAAGAAACCTTGTACCCATTAGCAGTCACTGTCTGTTACCTCTTCTCTACCCATCCCCTGGCAACTACTAATTCCCTTTCTATCTGTGGATTTACCTGTTCTGGACATTTTACATAAATGTAATCAGACAATATATGGCCTTTTGTGTCTGGCTTCTTTCACTTAGCGTAATGTTTTTAAGGTTCATCCATGTTGCTGTGTGTATTAGTACTTATTTCCTTTGTATTACCAAATAATATTCCACTGTATAGGTATTCCACATTTTGTTTATATGTTCATCAGTTGATAGATATTTGGTTTGTTGCCACTTTGTGGTATGTTATGTTGCCCTCTCTTGACAGAATATAACCTTTATAAGGCACAAACAATATTAATTGAACAAATGAATTTGGGTGGGAAATATCTATTTTAGGTAGATTTTAAATAAAGATTGACCAAATAGAGTTTCTAAGCCTGTGCAACATAGTGAGACCCTGTTTCTACAAAAAATAAAATAATTAGCTGGGTACAATGGAGTACACCTGTGGTCTCAGCTACTTGGGAGGCTGAGGTAGAAGACTTGCTTGAGCTCAGGAGTTCAAGGCTGCAGTGAAATGTGATCATGCCACTGCATTCTAACCTGGGCAACAAAATAAGACCCTGTCTCAAAAAAAAGAAAAAAAGTGTCTGTTTATCTCTCTTATTTAATAATTACTTGAATTATTGAATTGAATTACTTAATAATTTAATTCAATGAATGTTTATTTTGTCCTATATGCACAGTCTTGCCATAGCCCTCAATGTGTGGATTATCAATTAACCCCAAATAACTGTTTCATATCTATTAGTTAACTGAAACTCAGCTAAATAAATTTGCAGCATTTTAACTACTGTTATTTATTTATTTTTTTAAAGAGACAGGGTCTTGCTCTGTCACCTAGGCCAGAGTACATTGGTTGGATTCTAGCTCACTACAACTTCAACTCCTGGGCTCAAGAGGTCCTCCTGCCTCAGCCTCTTGAGTAGTTGGTACTTCCGATGAACATCACCACACCTGGATAATTTTTTAAAACTTTTTTTTGGGTAAAGACAGGGTTGTGCTATATTGCCTAGGCTGGTTTTGAACTCCTGCCTTCAAGTGATCCTCCTGCCTTGGCCTCCTAAAGCACTGGAATTTTAGGTGTGAGCCACTGTATCTGGCCCTTCTAGTTCTTTTTAGAAAGATCTAAACCGCTAAAACTAAGTCATATTTTTAGTGTCTGACAGTATCCCTTCCTCTTTGTTCATGTTACTTTCCCTGTTTTGGCATTGAAAATTTAAACTGCTTGTGGGTTGGGGGAAGGAATGTGAAAAAGGAAAAAAAAAGAAAGTTTATAGCTGCAGTAACATTGTACCTTGGAAATTGTCTCAGAGCAAATGATGGGCTCGTGATTGGATAATAAATTTAACATTGGGATTAGGTATCACCATGACTACCCCTAGGTTTGGTGATTTGCTGGGAGGACTCACAGGACTCAGCATATAGTTTTACTTGATAGTCTTTACTCAAGACTCTTGACTATCATTACAGTCAATCATTTTGCTATCAACTATTTTTATATAGTAAAATTATTGACTATTATTACTGTGAAAAGATACAAAACAAACTCAGGAAGGGGAAAAAGCATATGGGGAGAAGTCTGAGGAAACCAGGCCATGAATCTAAGAGTCATCACCCACTGAAGTCACATTGTGCTTAATATCTCCTGCAACCAGTCATGTGTGAAATGTTGCCTATTAAGGAAACTCACTAAAGACTCAGTGCCTGGAGTTTTTATTGGGAGATGGTCACATATGCGCCCTCTGCCTGTCATGTACCCATATTTCAGAATCATAGAAAGAAAACATGTGTTCAGCTTCAATCATTTTGTTGGCACAGCTTAGGCACAGTGAGCCGTTCTTGTCAGGGAATGATAGAAACCCTCCCCAAATCCTAATCCCCAGATGCCAGCCAACCTTATTAGACAGGACTTTCGAATGATAGCACTTAGGCCTGCTGTATAAATTTTCTTTAGCACTGTCTTATATCATTCATAAATATTTTGGCAGTTTTAGTTTAGCCCTTGGGGAAACCCTGGATTTAATCTAATTAACCTCTCCCCCCCGCCACCCCCGCCTTCCTTTTTTTAGTATGTGAGGGTTTGGTGCTACACCAATGCTTTAGGTGATAGTTTCCATATTTATAAAATAGGGATAACTGAAATTCAGAAAAGTTAAATGATTTGCCATGATGTAATATCTAATAATGGGAAAGAGCCGGTGTTTGGATTTATGTCTTTATAGCCTTAAATTTGGACCATTGTACATTTTGAACATTGACAAAATAGGGCCTATCTAAACATGTATTGGCTATATTTCATGTCCATTGGTGGCCTGATTTCTTCAACTTTAGACAAGACATTTTATCATTAAGAATGAATAATGTTTTATTTCTTCCCTAGGAAAATCTAATGTAATGGATGCACTTAGTTTTGTAATGGGAGAGAAAACAGCTAATTTAAGAGTGAAAAACATTCAAGAACTTATTCATGGAGCACATATTGGAAAACCTGTTTCTTCTTATGCAAGTGTAAAAATTGTATATGTAGAGGCAAGTGGAGAAGAGAAAACATTTGCAAGGATTATCCGAGGTATTTTTTGGTAGATTTTTGCTTGTGAGTAATTTGATTTTTTGAGTTAAGTAAGAATGCCCATTTTTTCTTCTTTCTTTAGAGGGTGTGACTATTCTACTGGCATAGTAAACTAGAGGTTCTTTTCTCTCTCTCTCTCTCTCTCTCGGATAACAAATGTCAGAAGCAAGTAACAGAACTCGTTTGATTCTCCACTAACATTCTTCCCTAAGCAGACATATTTGTACAAATCCCCCTACTGTCAAATAATTTACTAAAATAAGGATATTTGGTTAAGATGAAGGAGGAGGCTAGGCACAGTGGCTCATGCCTGTAATCCCAGCACTTTGGGAGGCAGGAGGATTGCTTGAGCCCAGGAGTTTGGGACAAGCCTGGAACACATATTGAGACCTTGTCTCTACAAAAAATTTAAAAATTAGCTGGGCATGATGGTGTGCACCTGTAGTCACAGCTGCTTGGGAGCCTGAGAAAGGAGGATTGCTTGAGCCCATGAGTTCAAGGCTGCAGTGAGGCCATTGCACTCCAGTCTGGGCAACAGAGTGAAGACTGCAACTCAAAAAAAAAAGAAGGGAGCTTACCTTTAAGACAGACATCATAAAGTTTCTTTGTGAGGTTCTTTATGGTTATCAGGTTTTCTTAGTAATTAACTAGTTGTATGAATATTTTTGACATGTATGGACATTTTCTTTTGCCACCAAAAAGCAACTTGAGTGAAATGTTTGAATTTGTATTTTGTAATTTATTCATGAATTCCCTGTGTTTCCTGAATAAACAAGATTGGAAGTTGTTTATATGTATATTTTTATCCTATGCTAGGCTTTTACAGAACCTCAATTAGGTGTTTTGGGGTTTTTTGTTGTTGTTACTGTTATGGTTGTTGCTGTTTTCATTCTGGCCTCATAGAACATTTCTAATGTATAAATATTGTCTTGTTAACCTCCCCTAAATTCCCTTACTGTTTATTTTACTTGCATATCTCATTTTTGTTTGTTTCCCTGACTAGCACATGAGCTTCCTGAGATCAGAGACTTTCATCTGTTTTGTTTGCCACCGTAGAATAGTGCTTGACATATGATAGACACTCAGTATTTTTTGACAGATTAAATGCATTTATTACCATGCATATTATTGCACAACTGTCCATTTCAATAAGAAAAATAATTTCATTAAGCTTTCAATGGTTTTTGAGATATGTCTGATTTTTATATTTTCTATAAGTCTTTATTCTTGTATTTTAGGGGGATGCTCAGAATTTCGTTTTGATGATAATCTTGTGAGCCGTTCTGCTTACATAGCAGAATTGGAAAAGATAGGCATAATAGTCAAAGCACAAAACTGTTTAGTTTTTCAGGTAAGTAGCTGTAGTAGTTTGATTTATGGTTTTGAAGATATATCACTATATTTTACATGTTGATGTGCTTTACTGTTTTTAAAAAGGGAACTGTAGAGTCAATTTCAATGAAAAAACCCAAAGAACGAACTCAGTTTTTTGAGGAAATCAGCACTTCGGGAGAGCTTATAGGAGAATATGAAGAAAAGAAAAGAAAGTTACAAAAAGCTGAAGAGGATGCACAGTTTAATTTTAATAAGAAAAAAAATATAGCAGCAGAGCGCAAACATGCAAAATTAGAGAAGGAAGAGGTAAGGTGTCATGAAGATGTAACCATTAAGTGTTGGGTACAAACTTTGTTAGAATCACTAGGTATTAGTGTGGGGTTACATGAAGATTATTTTAAGCGTATAAGACAAATAAAGCCCAATATGCATTAAAATAAACTTTTTGATATATCTTCCACTATTTGGATTTTTCTTTCCAAATAGGCAGGACAACCTGAATTACAAAAGTGTCTGATTTTCCCAGCTCTCAAACTTTTGGATCTTAATTCCTTTAATACTCTTAAAATTATTGTGGACCCCAAGGAGTTTTTGTTCAGATGGGTTATATCTACCAATATTTATTATATTTGAAATTAAAACTATAAATTTTAAAATACTTTAATGATCCATGTGAAATAACAATAAACTCATTATATGTTAACATGGGTAACATTTTTATGAAAAACAACTTTTTCAAAACAAATTAATTAGAAGAGAGACATTGTTTTACACTTTTATAATTTCTTTAATGTTTGGCTTAATAGAAGGCAAACATTAGAAGGCTGGATTTTCATAAATGCTCTGTATTAAGTCTTACTTGTGGTAAGTCCTAGTGTTTTTACCTACCTTTGGCTTTTGCACCATCACTGCAAGTATTAGCACACTGAAAAAGGCAAGTAAAGTCTTAGTATTGTTATGAAAATAGTTTTGCCTTTAGGGACTGCCTAAAAGGCTTTTTTTTTTTTTTTAAATAAAAAAAGCCATTTAGTCAGGTAAGCATTTGCTGTCCACATCCTAATCTAAATTTGTACCTCCTCTTTTGTACTATCACATTAACCTACTTTGTTTCTTTTGTAGAATTTATGCTGTATGAAATTATCTATTATTTGTGTACTTGTTTATTCTGACTTTTTTTCCCCTCTATCTCCTCTCCAGAATAACTGGAGTATAAACTTCATAAGAGCAGGGACAGTCTGTCTTGTTCTCCACTATATTTTCAGCACATAGATCAGGGCCTTGCACTTAATGGACACTGAATACATACCTGAAGAAATAAATGAAAGGTGAATGTGTTCCTTATTAGTGATATTCTCTGTGTCTTCATATTTTTGAATGTGTATACATGTCATTGGTTTTGTTAGTGGAAAGGAGTGGCAGCAGTGGGTCTAGACTGTTGTATTCTTAACACACTGAACTAGATTACAAAATTGCAGAACTTAAACATTTTAAGGACAATTAGAATAATCTAGTTTTTTTTTTACAACATCCTGACCTTATTATTATTATTTTTACAACATCCTGGGCAATGACTTTAACCTGTTACTTGGAACACTTCCAATATTGGTTAGGAGTTTTTCTCTTGAGGCTGCCTATTCCTTTATTTCTTTATTAATAGTAAAAATGCTAAGGAAATTCTTTATTTTCACATATAATTTATAACTCCAATAGTCCTATTAGTTCTATGAATAGGAAAATTACTTTTGGTAAGCAGGAATTTTACCTGGAATCATTGAATTTAAAATTATTAGGGACTTTATAAGTCATATAACACTCTTTCGTCAGTATACAAATGAGGAAGCTAATGCCAGAAAAGTTGATGGAGTTGCCAGACTCAGAGGTCAAGATGAATGGGATTGTGATCCAGGTTAATGGGTGCTACTTCATTGTTCTTTCCATCATACCACTAAATACAAGAACATAAAATCATTTACTGGTTTGCTAGCTTATGTTAAAAATATATTAAAAACTCTCTCCAAACAATGCTACTTTTGGCAAGAATATTGTTTCTTAATGACATACATAAAAATTCACTAGAGATAATTTGTTGGTATAATAGTTGAGTATGAAAGGTCATCTTAAATACAGTTCCTTTTAACTGCTGTTGAATCACACTGTTTTACAGGCAGAACGTTACCAGAGTCTCCTTGAAGAACTGAAAATAAGCAAGCTACAACTACAGCTTTTCCAACTATATCATAATGAGAAAAAAATTCATTTTCTGAACACCAAGTTAGAACATGTGAATAGGGATTTGAGTATCACAAAAGAATCTTTTTCTCATCTTGAAAATGTAGTTAAAGCCAAGAAAAAGGAACATGGAATGCTAACTAGACAACAGCAACAAACAGAAAAAGAATTAAAGTGAGTTTTTAAAACAATAGGTATTAACAGTTGGGTTTTATGTAGATTGATAGAGAAAATAAAAATATAGGTGACACTTTGAAAGTTGATTTTTAGAAATAAGCTTTTTACTCTGAAATACTTTTAGATATATATACTGAAAAATTATAAAGATAGTACATAATGCTCTTATATTCCTCACACTTAGTTTATCCTTTTATTATCATCTTAGTATTATACATTTGTCAGAATTAATAAACCAATATTGATACATTATTATTAAAGTTCACACTTTATTCATATTTTCTTAGTCTTTGCCTAATATTTTTTTTATCCAGAATACCATATTATATTTGAGTATGTGTCTTCATAGGCTCCTCTTATCAGTAGTTTCTCGTACTTTTTTTTGTTTTTGATGAGCTTGACGATTTTGAGGAATATTGGTTGGGTTTTATGTAGAATGTCCCTTAATTGAGATTTGTCTGATAGTTTTCTTTTAATTAGACTGGAGTTATGAATTTTAGGGAGGAAGACCACAAAAGTAAAATGCCATTCTCATTATATTATATTAGAATGTCAACGTATTATATATGTTATATGACACTTATACTATATCATATATCAAGATGACATTACTGTTGTTGATTGTCCCTGATCACCTGACTGAGGTAGTGTTTGTCATGTTTCTGTGCTACAACGTTATTTGTTTCCCTCTTTCATACTATAATCTTTGGAAGGAAGTCACTATGTATAACTCACATGTGAGTAGTGGGGAGTTAGATACTACCTTGAGGGGTAGAGTATCTACATAATTTATTTGCAGTTCTTCTGCACAGGAGATTTGTCTTTTATTTGTTTATAAATTAAATTTATCTGTTTACATCAGTAGCATTTATGGAAAGTTGAAATTACAATTCAGTACTACATTATTTATTTGGTTGCTTAGATTGTTCCTGCTGTGGCTATTAAGAACCCTTTGAGTTGGTTCCTGTATCTTTGAAATCACTCATTATTATGATTTTTTACTTTGACACTAGAAGATGCTTGTCTTATAGTGTGATCTTATATGAGCCATTCCTAATATCAACTTGCCCTAGCTTGTATGAACCTACTCCAAGCTTATAATCAGTCATTTCTCCCAGGAAAACTGTTTCCTTTTATTGGATAATGGTGTTAGCAGTCAACTTGTGGGTGCTAGGTATGCTCATTCCTACTGGGGTGTTTTTGTTTCTAGACTTTCTTAGCTGACAGAACTAGGAAATACATGTGTATATTAACTCTCTATATACATATCTGCAAATATTTCCATGTATAACTATCTGTCTATATTAATCTTAACATGAGTTCATACTGATGTCTCTCAACTCTAATCTATTACCACATGAATCATTTTAGCCTTCTCTTGTTTATCTGTAACCTCCCATTTTAACAGTGAGAAACCTGGCTTTCATCTATGTGCTTAATTGTTCCGTTCCAGTAATCATGTGTAGCATGATCAGAATTGTTAACCCATACCCCCATTATAAGCAACTTTATAATTAGAGTAAAGTGCTTATGTGCAATTCCTTTTGTTTTTGGTCTTATAGACTCCACTCATTTCCAAAATTACTTAAATCAGTATGCTTTCCTCTCACCCCTTCAGTAAGATTATTTCATATATTTGTAATAAAGTTAGATTCTTTTGTCACATTCTACATTGTCTGAGATCTCTCAGCCTCCTAAAGTGATTTTTTTTTTTTAAATGTGCTTACATTAAGGTTCACTCTTGGTGCTGTTAAAGTTTTATAGGTTTTGACAGGTTCATAGTGTCATATCACTATATCAAGTACAGTAGTTTAACCAGTCTTAAAAGATGCTCCTTTGCTTTATCTATTCAACCCGCCCCCAACCTTGCCCGGTCTTTGGGAATCACTGATCTACTTACATTCTCTTAACGTTGTTTTTTAAAGTGATTTGATAAAAAAATGCATTCTCCTTATATATTAAAAAAATTAGTTTCTTTGGAATCAAACTTTTTTTTCCTTTTTAGATCCCTTGAAACCCTTTTAAATCAGAAGAGACCTCAGTACATTAAAGCCAAAGAAAACACTTCTCACCACCTCAAGAAATTAGATACGGCTAAGAAATCAATAAAGGACAATGAAAAACAATGTTCTAAACAGGAAGATGACATAAGAGCACTGGAGACAGAGCTGGTTGATTTAGATAGTGCATGGAAAAGTTTTGAAAAGCAGATTGAGGAAGAAATCTTACATAAAGGGCGAGACATTGAACTGGAAGCCAGTCAGGTGAAAAAGTCAACATATGAGAAAATATTTTGTTTCTATTATCTTAGGTTCTCCTTTTAATTAGAAAAAGTTTAAAGGATGACCTCTCTGATATTTTAAGGGATTATCTTCAGAATGTAAATTATGGAAATTTAAGTTTTTCAGCTTGTCCACAGACTACAAATTCAATCTTTAGACTAAGCTGTTTTTACTTTATAAGATTGCATGGCATTATAATTATGAGTTAATTAAAGTCATAGGAAATACTTAAACAAAATTACATTGTATAATTTTGTAATAAAAGGTAATTAAGTTACTCTTAGTCATTTTCATCTAGTAAAAACTTAAAGATATTTGACTTTGAAGAGACATTATCATTTAATTGACAGTAGGGAAATTGATTACTTAAGGTACTTGAAAATGTTCAGTGATAAGTTAATCTCTAACTTAGTATATAAGATGTAATTATAATAAATCAATAGTAGATATCTAAAAGTATGTAACTGAGAATTTTCAAACATTCTCTCAACTAAATTTTTGTTATTCATCTCTCTCATCAATTTTAAGATAAGCTTAACATCACAATATATGTATCAAAATAATTGTGACTATATAAGTAGAAAAAAATATATCTTTTCCTCTGGATTCCCCTTTCTGATTTAAAATTTTCAGACAGGGTTTTAAAAAAATACTTAATTGCTCTATCTAAACAGTTTTTAAAAAGGAGGATTTCATATTATAGTCACCTTATTTTACCTAGGGAAGATGGTCAGTTATTTAACTTATAAAAGAAGGCTTTTGATAATATTAATTATCTGCTAGTGCATACAAATAATTTCCTCTCATGCGTCTTTAAGTGAGTTAGTAGTATTTCAATACTTTTTATACAGTTGGATCGCTATAAAGAACTCAAGGAACAAGTAAGAAAGAAAGTAGGTATAATGACTCAACAACTGGAAAAACTGCAGTGGGAACAGAAGGCAGAAGAAGAAAGACTGATATTTGAAAAGAGGAGGCATGGAGAAGTTCAGGTATCTTGGGTTGTACAGTAATGATTGAGTTCTTCAGAAATCTTATTCCAAAAAAAATTATTCCCTTTTTATATTAACTTTTAAAATATATAAATGGATTTATATTAAACATGAGCAATTTTAAAAGTTCTGGATTACGTGTTGTGCTGCTTAGTATTATTTTGGTGCTCTTTTACCATTAAAACAAGGCTAGACAATGCCTTCATGTATGTATTCAGTAGACATTTCCTGTGCATCTATATAGTGATAGGCATGGTCAGAAGACACAGTCTCTGTTCTTATATGTATTTTAGTCTAGTGGGGTTAAGAGGATAGATAAACCTAAAAAAAAGTATTATAACAGTGGTAAATGGAAAGTCATTTGAAAACGTCAAGACAGTTAATCCAAGAGCAGATAATTAGTCTACATTGTGAGTAACCATCAAGAGAGCACTATGGTATTCTGTCTCAGATTCTTATTCTTCACTTAATGTGTATAATATCAGGGCTTTCATTGTAAAAAGAGAGTATGTCTACTTCATAGCAATGGGCAAATTGAATACAATGAAAATGAGTGTAATACTATACCAAGCATTGTGCCTTTCTCTTATGCCTCATGACCTTCTTTTCTAAAGACTGAGGATTAGGCTATAAAATTATTATTATGGCATATTCAATAATAATAAGTATATTAATGGAGTCTATGGGCCATCCTGAAAACAGGACTACCATTTTTAATAAGAACTGTAGTGGAGAAATTGTTTCAAATTATATACATATTTGATATATAAATTAATATTTGGCACTAGAGAAAAAAACATATTGATTATCAGTGCTTTGCTAGGCACTTTGTATTCATTAACTTCTTTATGCTTCACAACAATACCATGAAGTTATGTATTTGCTATAGTATACAGATGAAGAAACTGAGGGATGGAATTTCAAAATGAAATGTCTCTAGAAATGGGCCTGATGTCTTCTAAGAGTAACAGTAATAATACTATAATATAGTGGTTTTTTATATATACCATGTACCAAGAACTGCTGTAAACTCAATTTATTTAATCCTTAAACAATCTTGTGAGACAGGTATTATTATAAGCATATCTATCATAGATATTTTGATTTTGGTTCCAGACCATTGCAATAAAGTGTTATACACTTTTTTGTTTCCCAGTGCATACAAAATTTATACTATACTGTTGTCTGTTATGTGTGCAATAGCATTATATCTTTAAAAAACAATGTACATACTTTTTTCCTTTTGAGACAAGATCTCATTCTGTCACCCAGGCTGGAGTATAGTGGCATGATCTTAGCTCACTGAAGCCTCAAATTCCTGGGCTTAAGCTATCCTCACACCTCAGCCTTCCAAGTAGCTAGGACTACAGGTGGACGCCACCACATCTAGCTAATATTTTAAAAAAAATTTTTATAGAGACATGGTCTCACTATGTCACCTAGGCTGGTCTCGAACTTCTGGGTCCAAGCAATCCTCCTGTCTTGGCCTTCCAAACTGCTGGTATTACAGGTGTGAGCCATTGCATTGAGCCTGTACATACTTTAATTTACAAATACTTTATTGCAAAAAAATTAGCAATGATTATCTGAGCCTTCAGCAAGCCATAGTGTTTTTTATGGTAGGGGTCTTACCTCGATGTTGATGGTTGCTGACTGACCAGGGTGGTGGTTGATGAAGGTTGGGGTGGCTGTGGCAGTATCTCAAAAGAAGACAGCAGTGGAGTTTGCTGCATTGATTTACTCGTCCTTTCATGAAAGATGTCTTTGTAGCATGTGATGCTGTTTGATAGCATTTTATCCACAGTAGAATGTCTTTCAAAATTGGAGTCAGTCTTCTCAACCCCTGCTCCTTTATCAACTAAGTTTATGAAATAACATCATTTGTTATCATTTCAACAGTGTTCACAGTATCTTCACCAGAAATAGATTCCATCTCAGGAAACCACTGACTTTGCTCATTCAAAAGAAGAAACTTCTTATTCATTAAAGTTTTGTCATAAGATGATAGCAATTCAATTGTAGCCTCAGGCTCCATTTCTAATTCTAGTTTTCTTGATAGTTCCATCACATCTGCAGTGACTTCCTCCACTAAAGTCTTGAATCCCTTAAAATCATCCATATGGGTTGGAATCAGCCTCTTCCAAAATCCTGTTAATGTTGATATTTTGAACTCCCACGAATCCACAAGTGTTCTTGATGGCATCTAGAATGGTAAATCCTGTCCAGAAGGTTTTCAGTTGACTTTGCCCAGACCCATCAGAAGAATCACTATATATAGCAGTAATAACCTTATAAAATGTATTTATTTGAAAATTTTTTTTGGCGACAGTCTTGCTGTATCACCAAGGCTGGAATGCTGTGGCATGATCATAGCTAACTGTAACCTCAAACTCCTGGACTTAAACGATCTTCCCACCTCAGCCTCCCAAGTAGCTAGGTCTACAGGTGCACACCACTGTGCCTAGATAATTTTTAACTTTTTTTTTTTTTAGAGATGGGGTCTTGCTATGTTGCTCAGCTGGTCTTGAACTCTAGGCCTTAGCAATCTCTTTGGTGAAATCTATTTCTTAAATGACAAGACTTGAAAGTCAAAATGATCCTGTAATCCCAGCACTTAGGAAGGTGAAGGCAAGAGGATTGCCTGAGTCCAGGGGTTTGAGAACAGCTTAGGCAACTAGGTGAGACCTCGTCTCTACAATAAATCAAAAAATTAGCTGGGTGTGGTGGTGCACGCCTGTGGTTCCATGATCTGCAGAATGGATGTTGTATTAGTAGGCATAAAAACAGCAGTAATCTTGTATATGTCCATCAGAGCTCTTGGGTGACCAAGTACATTGTCCATAAGCAGTAGTATTTTGAAAGGAATTTTTTTTTTCTGAGCAGTAGGTCTCAACAGTGGGCTTAAAGTATTTAGTAAACCATGCTGTAAACAAATATGCTGTCATCCACGCTTCATTGTTCCATTTATAGAACCCAGGCAGAGCAGATATAGCATAATTTTTAAAGGCTTGGCCAGGCACAGTGGCTCACGCCTGTAATCCCAGCACTTTGGGAAGTGAAGCCAAGAGGATTGTTTGAGTCCAGGGGTTTGAGACCAGCTTAGGCAACTAGGTGAGACCTCGTCTCTACAGTAAATCAAAAAATTAGCTGGGTGTGGTGGTGTGCGCCTGTGATTCCAGCTACTTGGAAGGCTGAGGTGGAAGGATCATCTCAGCCTAGCAGGTCAAGGCTGCAGTGACCATGAGTGTGCTACTGCACTCCAGCCTGGGTGACAGAGTGAGACTCTGACTCAAAATAAATAAATAAAGGCTTTAGAATTTTAGAATGATAAATGAGTATTGACTCCAACTTAAAGTCATCAGTTGTGTTACCCCTTGACAAAAGAGTCATCTGTCCTTTGAGGCTTTAAAGTCAGGCATTGACTTCTCTCTAACCACAAAAGTGCTAGGTCCTCTTACAATATAAGATTGTTCCATCTATATTGAAAATCTGTTGTTTTATGTAGCCACCTTCATCAAAGATCTTAGCTAGATCATCTGGATAACTTGTTCCTTCATCCTGAACTTTTGTATTATGGAAATAGCTTTTTTACTTAAACCTCGTGAACTAACCTCTGCTAGCTTCAAACTTTTCTTTTGCAACTTGTTTGCCTCTCTCAGCCTTCATAGAATTGAAGAATTAGAGCCTTGCTCTGGATTAGGCTTTGGCTTAAGGCAGAGGTCCCCAAACCCTAGGCCATAAACCAGTACTGGCCCATGGCCTCTTAGGAACTGGGCGGCACAGCAGGAGGTGAGTGGCAGGCGAGCTAGTAAAGTGCACAATAAATGTTGTGCATTTAAGTCATCATGAAACCATCTCTGTGCCCCTCCTGCCCCCACATCAGTGGAAAAGTTGTCTTTCATGAAACTGGTCCCTGATGCCAAAAAGGCATCATTCTGGCTTAAGGGAATGTTGTGGCTGGTTTGATCTTCTACCCAGAACACTAAAACTTTCTTTATATTAACATCTAGCTTTTCTGTTTTCTTATCATTCTGTGTTTACTGGAGTAGCACTTTTAATTTATTTCAACAACTTTTTCTTTACATTCATAACTTGATTGTTTGGCATAAGAGTCCTGTCTCAGCTTTCAACATGCCTTTCTCACTAAGCTTACTTATTTCTAGCTTTTTATTTAAAGTGAGAGACATGTGACTCATTCTTTTACTTGAACACTTAGAGGCCATTGTAGGGTTATTAGTTGGCCTAACTTCAATTCTTTTGTGTCTTAGAGAACACCGAGGTCTGAGAAGAGGGAGAGAGATAAGGGAGCAGTTGGTTGAGTGGAGCAGTCAGAATACCACAACATTTATTAAGTTTGCCATCTTATAAGGAATCTTTTCATGGTGCCCCAAAACAATTACAATAGTAACATCAAAGCTCACCGAAAACAGATCACCATAACAGGTAAAATAATAATGAAAAAGTTGAAATATTGCTAGAATTACCAAAATGTGACACAGAGACACAAAGTGAGCACATACTGTTGGAAAAATAGTGCAGATAGAATTGCTTTGTGCAGGGTTGCCACAAACCTTCAATTTGTAAAAAAAAAAAAAAAAAGTATTTCTGAAGTGCAATAAAATGAAGCACAATAAAACAAGGTGTTTCTTATTATATTCTCTTCCTGTTTTTTTTCCTCTTATCTACATTCATTGCTCTTATCTACATTCATTGCCTTGGTGATCTGTAGTCATATAGTTTTAAATACCATCTGCTGATGACTCCCAGATTTGTATTTCTAGTTCAGACCCTCTAAATTCCAACTTCATATACCATTTTGGATGTTAAATCCAAAAGATATCTTAAATCTGAAACTGAACTTCAGATATTTCCACCCATATATGCTTCACATATAGTCTTTTCTATCAAGTGATGACAGTTCATTCTTATTCATTTCTCAGACCAAAAACATGGAGTCTATGTTTACTTCACCTTCATATTACACCAAAACTTTGATCACTTCTCTTCATTTCTACTGCTGCCTGGTCCAAATCATCATCTTTTGGGAGGTCCAGATCAACATAGTAGCCTACTACATTTATCTGCTTCTGCTTTTGACTTCTTCAAAGTAGTCAGCACAGCAGGCAAAGTGATGTTTTTACTATCTATGTCAAATAATGAAACTTGTTTTTTTAAAAGTTCTCCAGTGGTTCCCCAACACACATAGAGTTTAAGTCAGAGTCCTTAAATGGCTTACATAGACCTACTTCATCTGCTCTCCCTTCCTGTCTCCATTTACCTCTCATACCTTCGTGTGTGTGTGTGTGTGTGTGTGTGTGTGTGTGTGTGTGTGTGTGTGTGTTTTGTTTTCTGAAGTCAGGGTCTCTCTCTGTGAACCAGATTGTAGTGCAGTGGCTCAATTATGTCCTACCTTCTCTTCTGTTCTCCCTCTTGTTCTCTGTGATCTATCTGTACTAGTCTGGAACATATCAGACTTTTCTGCCTGAGAGACTTTGCACTGGTTATTCCTTTGTCTGGAGTATGATTTTCTTACATTGCTTCATTTTTAACTCCCTCAGTTCCTGCAAGTCTTTGCTCAAATGTTGCCTTCTCAGTGATGCCTAGCCTTCCCAGTAGTTCCCACTGTACTTCTGCTCTCCTTTCCCTGGCTCTGTTCTTTCCATAGCATTACTCACCTAACATACTATTTAATTTGCTTTTTATATTTGTCTACCTTCCTCCTCTAGAATGTAAATTCTACAAGAGCAGAGGTATTTTTTTTTCAGTGATGCATCCCGATCATCTAAAATAGTTTCTTATCCAGAGCAGATAGTCAGTAAATATTTGTTGAATTAATTTATTTCATAGATGAGGGAAGTCAAAACATGAGATGATTAAGTTCACTTGGCTAAGTTATTACTATAAGTTGAAGAAATGGGATTTGATTCAAACACTTTGTCTCCGGAATGAATCACCTTAACCGTTACATTCTGCTGTCTCATTTTAGTAATTTTGTGATTTAGCAGATAAAGATACAAATATTAAAGGCTTAATATATGATAGTTCTGTGAGTAGAAGAGTGCATTTTGTCCAAGGAGAAAAACAAAGTAACATAGCAGGAATTAAGTTTAAAACATTTGTATAATTTTATAATTTGCATAATATTATAAAATTATATACTGATTTCTGAAAATACACATTGTGCACATTTGCCTTTGTGCATGCTAATTTCTTTTTGGAACAATCTATACATATTTACATGTTAAATTCTGTAGTTACCCACACAAAACCTTCCCTGGCCCTCCTCTTCTTTCTACTTCATCTCCAAAAAAGAGCCAAAAATAATTTCATCCTCATTTAACTACCCATGTTCTTAATCTGTCCCTGTCTAAGGGCTTTTATCATATTGCATAAAAATTACAATTGGTACAGCTCTCTAATAGACTGGAAGCTTCTTGAAGACAAAATTCTAATTGTGTCCATTATAAAACTTGCACTTAGATGATGTCAACAAGTGTTGATTGAATTGCTGTTGTCTTTTGAATACAAAAAAGAAAAAGAAAAGAAAAATAGCATGTCAAGGTGCAGAGAGATGAAGACCTGCACTCAAACTCAGCTTCCCACAGGGTTCCCTCCTTTACACACAGGGGAGTCTATAACATTACACAGCTTCCAAGGTCTCTGGTGCTTGGACAATAGTTGGTTTTCCCATACAACTAGCATGATTAGCCTGCATCTCAAATCCAGAATGCTTGATACCAAGGCAGTCTGATTATTTCACATGTGTCCAGTAGAATACCCAGGCCCTTACATACCTCTCTGTGGGATGGTGAGTGGAAAAAGGGACCTGTACATTCTCTTCTCTGGTTGACACTGGCCTTTTACATTTTTTCCAGTAAAACCTATTCTTCACTCCAAGCCATGTCTGAAATTTGTTCTAAGCCTTTAGGTAGTAACTCCTAAGAGACCCATCAGACATGTTAAAGTAATAACTTTAAGGGACTCCTCTGGTATTACACAGGCTCTGGGAATGGTCAGAGCAAAGGCACAGAGGCAGTTGACTGAAGGCAGTTCCCAGTTGACTGAACTTGGTACTCTACCTTAAGTAATCTCATTTCTTCCTCTCTGAGTGAAATTCTTAAGTGAGATAAATACAATTTCAAAATGGGACTCTAATTTCAATATGTGTAAGTTCCTTCAGAAAAGGAACTGTGTGTAACTCATTTTTATAACTCTAGCATCTAACACTGTATATGTCTGTTCAGTTAATTTATGTAATAAGTGAGTAAAACCAGGCAATTGCCTTGATGATATATGTTCATACCCCCCTTTTTTTTTTTTTTTTTTTTTGAGACAGGGTTTCACTCTGTCACCCAGGCTGGAGTGCAGTGGCATGATCATAGTTCCCTGTAGCCTCAAGCTCCTGGGCTCAAGTGATCCTCCCACCTCAGCCTCTCAAGTAGCTGGGACTACAGGTGTGCACCACTACACCTGGTTCATTTTTCATTTTTTTTTTTTTTTTTTTTTGTCTTGCTATTTTGCTCAGTTTGGTCTTGAACTCCTGGCTTCAAGCAACTCCTAGCTTCTATCTTGGCCTCACAAAGTACTGGGATTATAGGCTTAAACCACTGCACTGATCCTGTTTATACTTTTCCACTTGAAAACTGTGATATTTCTTCTTTTTCTTTGTGTTATATACTGAAAAAGAATTGTGTTTTTGCTTTCATACACTCCTGGTTTTAGATAATTTAGTAGTGGATTAAAAGATTAATTTTCTATAATGTACAGGATGAATTAAGTGTGAGAAAAGTTAAAGACATGAAACCAATTGGAGACCACTACAATATTTGAATTTAATGGTAAAATGATTAGAGTAAGGCTTTTGTGAAATCCTCCCCTCACAAGCCTATTAGTTGACCCATAGTTTCCTGTATTATTGTAACACTGAACCATTCTACTGTAATTACTTGTCTCAAGACATTAGTCCTTAAGAGCGGAGATTCTCTCCTGCTTATTATTGTAGCTCTAGTTTCTATCACATGGGAGCCAGTGAATAAATATTTGTTGAATGCGCTAGCTTCAGGACAGATAAGATATGTATAGATATTTGAAAGTAACCCCTTTGAAGTTTGAAGTTACCAGAGTGTAATCACTAGAGATCAAATATCTAGCAAGGCAGGATTGAACCTAGATCTGTGTAACTTCAGTGCTCTGTACTAGACTGCCTTTTCAAAATTAAAATTTGCTGTCATACTTTCATATAGGCTGGGTGTAGTGGCTCACACTTGTAATCCCAACACTTTGAGAGGCTGAGGTAGGAGGATTACTTGAGGTCAAGAGTTCAAAATCATCCTGGGCAACATAGTGAGACTCCATCTCTACAAAAAGTTAAAAATTTAGCCAGTGTGGTATCATGCAAACTGTCATCCTTGCTACTGGGGAGGCTGAGGTGGGAGGATCATTTGAGCACAGACGTTTGAGGCTACAGTTAGTTATGATCGTGCCACTGCACTCCAGCCTGCCTGCCAAAGTGAGCCTGTTTCTCTAAAAAACAAACAAAAACAGGTTGGGTATGGTGGCTCATGCCTGTAATCCCAGCGCTTCGGGAAGCCAAGGTGGGAGGATCGCTTGAGGCCAGAAGTTCGAGACAAGCCTTGGCAACATAGTGAGACCCTGTCTCTACCAAAAATTTAACAATTGTCTGGGCCTGGTAATGTGTGCCTGTAGTCCTAGCTATTGGGGAGGCTAAGCATGAGGGTCCCTTGAGGCTAAGGAGTTAGAGGCTGCAGTGAGCTATAATTATGCCACTGCACTCCAGCCTGGTTGACAGAGCAAGACTCTGTCTCTAAGGAAAAGAAATAGTACATATATATATTTAATACAGTTATATTTGACATATTTAAACTTATAACAGCTTATGATATTATAGTAAGTCCTGGATATGTAATTTTGTTGGTTTGAAATTGGCTGTAATTGATCTTAGGTTTTATTTCTTTTTTTAGGGAAATCTAAAACAAGTAAAAGAACAAATAGAAGAGCATAAAAAACGAATAGAGAAGTTGGAGGAGTATACAAAGACATGCATGTAGGTAGAGTAAAAACAATTTCTTGTAGCTTTCTTATATCTCAAAGGCCGGATGTATTTCTGCACATCAAATGAATGTTCCGACTGTGTTATAATGTTCTCACTCCTCCATTATTTTTCATTTTATTGTATATCATTAAAGATTATAGTTAACTGCATAATAAATAAAATACTTAGATTTTTAAAAATATAAATTTGTAACAGCGGTGAAATTTAAACTCCCTTTGGTATTTATATTTTATAATAAAAGCAATGAGTTATGTCATGAATGCTAATACCATCTAAGTATTCTACAACTAAAGATTTCTTTTTAATCAGCATTTCCTTATTATTAAGTGTACGATTATTGTTCTGGTTATAGTGGTCTATCCTTATTTTTTCACTATTCAGAAATATGTATCTCTCAAATCAACAAAGAAGTATCAAGATTTCTTTTTCCTATGTTTGGTGTTAGGTTTGTTGTATTTTTTATCTTAAAGGATATTCATTTTTAAAGAAATGAATAGAGCACTACATTCCCCTGCAATGCCAGACAAGAATACATTGTACCTATTTTAATTTTTCTTTTTGCTATATAATTTGTTGTTATAATGTAGGGACTGCTTGAAAGAGAAAAAACAGCAAGAGGAAATCCTAGTGGATGAAATTGAAAAAACAAAATCAAGAATGTCTGAAGTTAATGAAGAATTGAATCGTATCGGAAATGAATTACAAAATGCTGGACTTGATCATCATGAGGGCAAATGTCAGCAAAAGAGAGCAGAGGTTCTGGAACACCTTAAAAGATTGTTCCCAGATTCTGTGGTAAATAGAATGAATAGTTAATTAAAACAAAAAAGCTAAGATTTCCTGTTTGGTGAAAACACTATCTTCTGATTTGGGATTAGAAATATTGCCATTATTGCCGGGCTCGTTGGCTCAGCCTGTAATCCCGCACCTTGGGAGGCTGAGGTGAGTGGATTGCCTGAGCCCACAGGTTTGAGACCCGCCTGGGCAACTTGGTAAGACCTCATCTCTACAATAAATGAAAAAATCAGCCGGGCATGATAGCGCGCGCCTGTAGTTCCAGCTACTTGGAAGGCTGAGGTGGAAGGATTGCCGGAGCCCAGCAGGTCGAGGCTCTGGTAGCCGGGAGCAGCCACTGCACTCCAGTCTGGGTGACAGAGTGAGACTCCAACTCAAAAAAAAAAAAAAAAGAAATATTGCCATCATTAAGAAACAAAATTATTTTGGAAATCTTTAAGTTTTACGTTTGACTATTTATATTCATAATAGAACAGTAAATATTTAGGGTAATGTAAATAACTTTCAGTAGTATCTATAGATAAGCAATTTTGAGGAGAAACATTGACATGAACACAGAACCCAGAAAATACCAAGTTGTGGTCAGTAGCCCCAAAGGAGTGACTTGGGTGCCATGAAGTAGTCTGAACCTCCCAGACACATAGCCCCAAACCTCATGTTCTTGGTTTCTGTGTGTTTTAAAAATATTTTTTCAGCAAATGTTAACATATTTTTATTCTGTAACTCTGATTGTGCATCCATTATTGCTGGTGTTTTTCACTAGCTAAAATATAATGATATCACCTATTACTTGGGGTGTTGTTGGCCTCACAGGATTATTTCCTTTGGTATCAGGGGTCTAACATCTGACTTACTTGTCACTAACATCAGTGTATACTGCATAGTTCTTATTTTATGATGGCCTATTTTCAACTGTTGTCACTGGTAACCACTTACTCTATTTTGAAACACCTACCATTGGCCTCCATGATATTGTACTCTTGTGGTTTTTCTCCTACTTCTGGTTACCCGTCATTGTCTCCTTTACAGTGTGTGTTTTGGCATTCTAACTCTTTTTTTTTTTTTTTTAAGTTGGAGTCTCACTCTGTCACCCAGACTGGAGTGCAGTGGCCGCTCCTGGCCACCGCAGCCTCAACCTGCTGGGCTCTGGCAATCCTTCTGCCTCAGCCTTCCAAGTAGCTGGAACTACAGGTGTGCACTACCACACCGAGCTAATTTATTGATTTATTGTAGAGATGAGGTCTCACCAAGTTGCCCAGGCGGGTCTCGAACCCACGGGCTCAGGCAGTTCACTCACCTCAGCCTCCCAAGGCGTGGGATTACAGGCTGAGCCACCGAGCCCAGCTGGCATTCTGACTCTTAAATGTTGTTTTTGACTTCTGAATAATGACAGAGGAGTAAGCCTGGATCACAGAATCTCATTCTCCCAATTCCCATCAAAATGACAAAAACTAGTTTTTAAAAAAATTCAACAATCTAATGTTATAAATCTCAGAAAATGGTGACAGTCCAGAATTAATATACATATTATATATAATATGTATGTATTATACACATATATTGAAATATCGCATTACCTGTTCTTAAGTCCACAGAAGCCGAACTGATAATGACTAATTCCTGAGAATTCTCACTTAGTATTCCTTAATCTAGCAAGAAGCAAACTCATATGTGTTTGTTTCCTGTTCTTCTTTTTTGTTTGTTTTTATTGTAGAGATGAGATCTCGCCAATTTTCCCAGGCTGGTCTCGAACCTGCAGGCTTAGGCAGTCTACTCGCCTTGGCCTCCCAAAGTGCTGAGATTACAGACTGAGCCACTGAGCCCAGCCATGTTTCCTGTTCTTCTAACTGAAGGGAGTCAGATTAAAAAACTGGTGCATCAGGGAACACGAACCTCTAATGCCCTCTGATGGAAGTGAAGACTCTAGGGCTCCTTATTAAATTGAGAGGCCATTTTGAGCCTTCTTTGTAGGATGGGATTTGTCATCCTCCAACAAAAGACAGTTGAACCTTGGTATAGAATATTAGCTAAAAACTCAGAAGAGGTAGGGCATGGTGCTATGTGCCTATAGTTTTAGCTGCTTAGGAGGCTGAGATAGGAGGTCTGCTTGAGCCCAGGCATTCAAGGATATAGTGAGCTATGATCGTACCACTTCACTCCAGCCTGGGCAACAGAGTAAGATTCTGTCTCTAAAACAGAAACCCCTCAAACTATAAGAATCCTAGAAGACAATGTAGAAAACACTCTTACGCACATGAGAATAGGCAACAAATTCTTGACCAAGTCCCTAAAAGCAAATGCTGTAAAAGCTAATATAGACAAGTGGGACCTCATCAAACTGGAAAACTTTTACACAGTAAAAGAAATCATCAAGAGAGTAAAGAGACAACCCACAGAATGGGAAAAAATATTTGCAAATTATGCATCTGACAAAGGCCTAACATCCAGAATCTGCAAGGAACTCAAATGAAAGGGAAAAAAAATTTTTTTTAAATGGGCAAAGGACATGAACAGACATTTTTTAAAAGATGACATACAAGCAGCCAATAGACACATGAAAAAAATGCTCAGCCTGACTAATCATCAGAGAAATGCAAATCAAAACTAAACTGAGATACCATTTAATTCCAGCAATGTCATTAATCAAAAAACAGCAGATCATTAATGTCAAAAAACAACAACAACAGATGCTGGTGCAAGTGTAGAGAAAAGGGAATGCTTCTACACTGTTGGTAGGCATGCAAGCTAGGTCAGCCTCTGTAGAAAGCAGCAGTGTGGCAATTCCTAAAAGAACTAAAAACTGACCTTCCATACGATCAGCAATCCCTCTCCTGGGAATATACCTGGAGGAACATAAGTCATTCTCTAAAAAAGACACTGTACATGCACATTTATTGCCTCACTATTCACAAGAGCAAAATCATGGAACCAACCCTACTGACAATCGAAAGTGAACTGGATAAAGAAAATGTGGTATATATACATGATGGAATATTATGCAGCCATAAGAACAAAATCATGAACTTTTCAGTAAATTGGATGGAATTGGAGACCATCGTTCTGCATAAGTGATTTATACAGAAACAAAAAACTAAAAACTGCATGTTCTCACTAATAAGTGGAGCCTGAACATTAGTCACATTAGCACAAAGAAGGAATCGTTTAGGGGAGAAAAGGAGGAGAGTAGGGGGCAACACAAAGGGTGCCTGGTCCACTAGCAGGGAGAGTGCGGGCCAGTTAGAAGCCCAAACTTCACATGCACGTAACCTACTTATGTAATTAATCCTCACTTGTACTCCACATCTTTATAATAAAATAAAATTTAATATAACAAACCAAACAAAAACCAGAAGAGAAGAACTCAAGTATTCAAAAAAACTGCATTAAAAAGCCTTAGTTGAACTCTCACTTGCCCCTACCATCCAAGGCCTTAGGGGATAGGAAAATGGATAGAAAATCCATCAACTATTGCTCAGAGGAGCTAACCATCTCAGTTCTGTGAGAAAGGGAATCAAGAAAAAAAATCAAGTGAGAGTTCAGCTCAGGCTTTTTAATACAGTTTGTTTGGATACCTGAGTTGTTCTCTTCTGAATTTGGGGTTTTTTGTTGGCTTGTTATATTAAATTTTATTTTATTATAACGATGTGGGGAACAAGTGAGGATTAATTACAAAAGTAGGCTGCATCCATGTGAAGTTTGGTCCCATTTGTTGATTTTTGTTTTTGTTACATTTGCTTTTGGGGTCTTCCTCATACATTTTTTGCTTGGGTCGATATCCAGGAGAGTTACTATAGTCTTGTAGTACAATTTGATGTCAGGCAATATATGTTTGGCTTTTTTCCTTTTGTTTAGGAGTGTTTTGGCTATTCAGTCTTTTTCTCTTTTTGGTTCCATATGAACTTTAGAATTGTTTTTTCTAATTCCTTGAAAAATAATTTGGTAATTTGATAGGAATTGCATTGAATCTATAGATTGCTTTGGGCAATATGGTCATTTTAATGATATTGATCCTTCCAACTTGTGGGCATGGGATTTTTGAAATTTGTCTGTGTTGTCTACAATTTCTGTCATTGGTGTTTTGTAGTTTCTCCTTGTAGAGCTCTTTTACCTCCTTGGTTAAATATATTCCTAGGTATTTGTAGCTATTGTAAATGGGATTATTTCTTAATATGGTTCTCAACTTGAAATTGCTAGTATATAGAAATGCTACTGATTTTTGTACACTAATTTGTATCCTGAGACTTTACTGAAGTTGCTTATCCTATCCAGTCTAGGAATCTTCTGGAGGAGACTTTAGGGTTTTCTAGGTATATAGTCATCACGTCAACAAACAGTTTGACTTCCTTTTTTCCAATTTGAATGGAAATCACCTGATTGCTCTTTCTCTTTGTTTTTCTTTCTTTCTTTTGCCTGATTGCTAGGACTTACAGTATATGTTGAATAGGAATGGTGAGAATGGACATCTTTGTCGTGTTTCAGTTCTTAGCGGAAATGCTTTCAACTTTTTCTCATTTAGTTAGTTGGCTGTGGGTTTGTCATAAATGGTTCTTATTATTTTGAGGTATGTTCCCTCTGTCCCTAGTTGCTGAGGGTTTTTATCATGAAAGGATGTTGGGTTTTATCAAATGCTTTTTATGCATCTTTTGAGATGATCATGTGGTTTTTCTTCTGTTTATGTTGTGAATCATGTTTACTGATTTTCATGTGTTGAACCATCCTTGCATCCCTGGAATAAAGCCCTCTTGATCATGATGAATTATCTTTTTGATGTGCTCTTGGATTCAGTCTGTGAGTATTTTGTTGAGAATTTTTGCATCTATGTTCATTAGGGATATTTGCCTATAGTTTTCTTTTTTTGTTGTGTCCTTGCCTGTGACTCCAAGAGAAGGATGAATGAGAGAGAAGTGAAGATTTAAACATTACCTATTGGGGCCAGGCATAATGGCTCATGCCTCATGCCTCAGCACTTTAGGAGGCTGAGGTGAGAGAATTGCTGGAGCCCAGGAGTTCAAGACCAGTCTGGAAAACATAGCAAGACCTCATCTCTACAATACATCATAATAATAATAATAATAATAATAAAAGGAAAAATTACCTATTGAGTATAGTGTTCAATATTTGGGTGATGGGAACACTAGAAAATCCCAACCCCCATCATGACACAATATGCCCATGTAACAATTAGCAAGCACATGTGCCCTGTGAAACTAAAATAAAAATAAAGTGATCTGCCACAGCAAATAAAAGGTCTGAACAGAGCTACCTATATTAAGTATAAGCAAAGTGAAAAGAAGCACTATGGCAGCTATAGGTACATAAAAATAATAAAGAGAAAGAAAGTATTTTAAAACATTTAGAAGTCAAAGATCCCAGTCCATAAGGTTACAGGACAGAATTCCCTATAAGTGTTTTGTGCTATGAACAATTTGTTAGCTTAATTTATAATACCAAATTCAAATATGAGATAAAACAATAAGATGAAAAGGGAAATGCAGAGCTAAGAAAACAAATCAAGAACAAATATTATTACTGAATCGTTAGCATATAATTAATAAATAACATACACTAACAAATAAACTAATAAATTAGAAGTAACTGTCAGGCACGATTGTGGTATATGTCTATATTCCCCAGCTCCTCAGGAGACTGATGCGGGAGGATTGCTTGAGCCTAGGAGCTTGGAAACAGCCTAGCAACGTAGTGACTCCCTGTCGCTTTTAAAAAAGAAATAGTAGCAAGTAATGGATTACACAATTGAAAATCAAATTATTGTCCCAGAAGAAAGACTTGAGATAATCATTAGTGAATGGAAAAGAAAAAGACGGATTTAAACAATTAGAGCAAAGGTAATTATGAAAGACAATGATGACCTATCAAAAGAAAATGGTATTCCTGATATAGAACCTAATAATTGGAAGAAGGAGTCCAAAGATATAAAATTATCTTTCACTACTTAGAGATCATTGATATAGGATGGTTGACATTCAGACATTTTCTAGTAAAGTTTTTGAACCTCATTCTAATTAATTATTGATCATTTTTCACATCTTAGCTCTAGTAACACTTCTTCATGGGAAGCTTTCCCTGACTTCTTATGCCAAGCTGATCCCTGTTATGTACTCTTAGAGTACTCTGTGCTTTGTCCCAGTGTCTAAGTTTATTTTATACATATGTGTGATTATTGATTATTTATGTCTTTCTTACTAGACTGAAAATTCTGTGAGATCTGTATTTATTCTTCTCTCCTTTTTTTTAAACCTGCTAAGTTTGGAAGACTGCTTGACCTGTGTCTGTTTAGTTCATTAATGTTTATTCAGCGTCTAACTCAGTATCTGTATATAGTAGATGGTTTATAGATTCTTGCTTAATAGGTAAGGAAATGGAATCAATATTATTTATTGTGGTTTTATAAAATATTTTAATACTTTGGTAAAGTTGGTCTTTTCATTACTCTTTTCTTAAATGAATTGTGATACAGCTAAGTGGACATTTTGTAATTAAGCTGGTCTGTTTGAATGAAGCTCTATTAAATAATGATGTATATAATTTTATAAGATTAGTTTTTGTCTATGCTACTTTGTTACATTAGAAAACAGTGAATTCTATGTTCCTCCCTAATGTATTTATTCTTCTTTCCTTTTTTTAAACCTGCTAAGTTTGGAAGACTGCTTGACCTGTGTCATCCAATTCATAAGAAATACCAGCTGGCTGTGACTAAACTTTTTGGCCGGTACATGGTTGCCATTGTTGTAGCCTCTGAAAAGGTAGCAAGAGATTGTATTCGTTTTCTGAAGGAGGAAAGAGCTGAACCTGAGACATTCCTTGCTCTAGATTACCTTGATGTAAGAAATTTGTAATGTCTAATATTTAGTAGTGATAAAATTTCATCTGTTAAAGTATGTTTTTATTGCCTCTAACTATGGTAGAAGTTGAAAAAAACCTGTAGCTTGTAGCCAGTTAGCCAGTCATTCAAATGGGTGGTGTTAAATGTATTGGCAGGCAAAGAATAATATCTAGTGGCTACTATCTTTCTTGGCATTGTATCATGTCTTCCTAATCACTTTTTAATAATTCTGCCTTGGTAATTTTTATTCCATTGTTATAGCAGCGCATCATTTTGCCTACTAGCCAGCAATATACGTCGTTCTGTCGCAAAGTATAGGAGATGAACATGATGTATGGTCTGTTGGTGAAATGCCAGCTCAGTCTTGATTGTAAATATTTTATCCAATGTATTAGCTCTTGGTAAAGGAGGCTAAATTTTGAACCTTAAGATATATATTAAGACATCTTAGCATAACCTGAGTCTAAATTCCTGAAGTAGGCACTCTGACATATGATTGATATGCTCCAGTAATTTTTTCTATTGCCTGCTAAAGAAAACATTCTATTTGTTCCAGCAGTCAGGTCCCTGAATTGCAGACAGTGTGCATAGTGGTTAAGAGTACGTGCCTTAGAGTTGGACTGCCCTGATTTTGAATCTCAGTCCTACCTCTAATTAACTCTCAATAATTTGTTCTTAATTTTTCTGAGCTTCAGGTTTTTTTCATCTATGAAATGAAGGAATTAGTCTTCACCTTATTGGATTATGGCAAGGAATTGCTACATTTAAAGCTCCAGGGATAGTGCCTGCACAGAGGAGGGGCTCAGTAAATATTGACTAGTATTACTAATGATCCTGCCTTTTATACTTTGATACTTTTGCTTATACCTTCTGCCCACTAAAACTCCTTACTCCAATTCATCTGCCTGTTAAAATTCTGTTTTACTTATATCACGCTTGAGATTCTTCAAGGCAAACTTATTTTTTAAGAAATCTTACACAGAAGTATATCAGATATAAAGAGAATGCTCCTAAGGTCTTTGAAATGCCCTATTCCTTAATAGTGGCTGTTTTAGATTGCTTGCATATACTCAGTTTACATACTTATATATTCTCAAGTGTATACTTGATTATATATTTTTGATTGTATATAAGGTTTCTACTTTGTTTTGCTTTGTTTTATAAAAGTGAGATCATATTTGCTGGTTTTTTAGTAATACATTGCAGACACTTTAAAAAACGTATTTGTAGACCCAGCCTAAAAGTCATATCTAAGAAGGTCTGAAGGCTTTCCTGATCAATTAAGCCTAAAGTAGTTTTTTTAAGTTTAATAGTGTTGTGCTATTCTTTTGACACATATCTAAATGGGTATTATTTTCCACTATATTTTATGATTTCGAAAGCTTAGAACACTTTTCATGCATTATTTTGTTCCAACTAGTTTGTGAAAGAGTTGAATCTGGAAATTGTATCTTCTGGATTTTGATGAATTTTTAAAAATAGTACATGAACCAATGATGGGATATAGTTTATCATGTTCTTGTCAAGCTTTTATTGTACATAAGTATGTACTGTTAATCTTCTACTGTCATGCTTATGTAGGTTTTGTGAAAAAGAATGTAATGAACATTGGGTTTTTATTTTAATGTATCTAATATATTAAGTGTTTTTAAAACCTTTTAGATCAAGCCAATCAATGAAAGATTAAGGGAGATTAAAGGCTGTAAAATGGTGATTGATGTCATAAAGACTCAGTTTCCTCAGCTGAAGAAAGTGATTCAGTTTGTATGTGGAAATGGCCTTGTTTGTGAGACTGTAGAAGAAGCAAGGCGTGTTGCATTCAGTGGACCTGAAAGACGGAAAGTAAGAAAAGAAGCTTGAATTGCACTTTTGGATAAGTTGAAGCAGTATTTATAAGGCTAACATGTTAATGTTATACACACACACACACACACACACACACACACACACACACACGCACATATATGTTTTTGTATGTTCTCTTTTATAAGGAAAACCAGCATAGAACCTAAGGTGCTTATGACTTCAGTAGTTTTTAATTGTGTTCAGTTGAGTTTTTAAAAAATTAACTTCTGTTGCATTTTCTATCATAAGCTGTATTTTGGAAATTAAATTATTGTAGTAATACATTGAAACCGTTAATTTTTTTTTTGCTTTACATGGAACCCTGGATATAACATATGTGTTTTTGAATACCAGGAAAGATTTTAGGTGCTTATTTTAATTTCTGGGTTAATTCTTCCATAACTTAATTGAGGTACTAATTATCCTGTTACACATCAATGTTTAACACATTTGAATTACTAGAAAGCACAGTTTAAGTGTGATTACTGAATACCAGTCTCTTGAGGAAATAATTTTGGTTTTAAAAATAAGTACTGCTTGGTGAGGTAGCTTATGTCTGTAATCCTAGCACTTGGTGGTGGAAGGGTTGCTTGAGTCCAGTAGTTCAAGTCCAGCCTGAGCAATATAGTGAGACCTTGTCTCTATTAAAAATAACAATATATATATATATTTTTTTTTTTTTTTTTTTTTTTTTGAGTTGGAGTCTTACTCTGTTGCCCAGACTGGAGTGCAGTGGCCGCTCCCGGCCACCGCAGCCTCAACCTGCTGGGTTCCGGCGATCCTTCCGCCTCAACCTTCCGAGTAGCCGGAATTAAAGGCATGTGCTACTACGCCCAGCTAATTTTTTTTAATTTATTTATTGTAGAGATGAGGTCTCGCTGCCCAGGCGGGTCTCGAACCCGTGGGCTCAGGTAATCCACTCACCTCAGCCTCCCAAAGGCGCGGGATTACAGGCTGAGCCACCGAGCCCGGCTATTAAGTTTTTTTTTTAAAGGAAAAAAAGAACTGTTTTACTCTGAGTTGAGTACAGTTTGTATTTAGTTGAGCAATCCTAAAATTCTCAGATTATCTCACATAGATTTTTTTTTTTTTTTTTTGAGTTGATGACTCACTTGGTTGCCCAGGCTAGAGTGCAGTGGCACGCTCACGGCCACCCCAGCGCTGACCTGCTGGGCTCTGGCAATCCTTCCATCTCAGCCTTCCAAGTAGCAGGAACTACAAGCATGTGCTACTATACCGGCTAATTTTTTTTTTATTGTAGAGATGATGTCTTGCCAAGTTGCCTGGACTGGTCTCGAACCTGTGGACTCAGACAATCCACTCACCTCAGCTTCCCAAAATGCTTGAATTACAGACTGAGCTACTGAGCCGGGCCAGTTGTTTTTTGAAACTACATTTGTGATGAAGTGTAACATCGTGCTTAAGGGCATAAGCTATGAAATAAGACTAATGGTGCTACTTAGTAATTAATTATGTGACTTTAGGGAAGTATCTAAACCTCTATTTTAGTTTTCATATAAAATTGTGGAAATAATAGAACCTATTTTAGAGGATTATGGGGATTAAATTAAGTAATTTTTTTTTTTTTTTTTTTGAGTTGGAGTCTCACTCTGTCGCCCAGACTGGAGTGCAGTGGCCGCTCCCGGCCACCGCAGCCTCGACCTGCTGGGCTCCGGCGATCCTTCCACCTCAGCCTTCCAAGTAGCTGGAATTACAGGCATGCGCTACCACGCCTGGCTGATTTTTTGATTTATTGTAGAGATGAGGTCTCGCTGCCCAGGCGGGTCTCGAACCCGCGGGCTCAGGCAATCCACTCACCTCAGCCTCCCAAAGGCACGGGATTACAGGCAGAGCCACCGAGCCTGGCTTAAATTAAGTAATTACAAGCAAAATGGTAGTAACTGGCAAATAGCTCTCAAAATGTTGTAATCATTTTATTACTTACTAGACAATTAATATGTTTAATTTGGAATGTCCAGAATTGCAAGTTAACATAAAGCAGGCAAATCTTCTAAGACATAAGGATTTTCATTTAAATTTATTGACTTATCTAACATGATTAACTTTTCATACATTTTAATGCTTCTATCAATAATAATGATATGATCACTGTCATTGATTTCTACATGTTAAATTTAAGCAGCTGTAGTAAGTGAGTTATTAAGGTATCTTTCTTATTTTACTTCCTAATTATACTAAAATTGACTTTTGTATGTTTGTGAAATATATTTTGTAGAATTGATTTTTGAATATTTGTATAGTGAATTTAAAGAAATCACATGAAGATAAGACTGTTTCTTCCTTCATTTAACAAATATTTGTGGTTTCTATCTTGTTCACAATAGCATGCTTTACCCCTTTAGGCTTGTATCTTGTTCTAATCAGTCTTTTAGATTTTAATCAGCTTTGTCTTATTTGTATTTTAACTATATTTCAGGGACTTTAAAATAACTTTCTCTGTGTTTTAGCTTAGGTAAAACAATTGAGTAGATATCTCGTTTTCACAGAAATCATCTGATGTCTGCAGTTTGTGCTTTTAATTCTCCATCTACTTGATATCATGTTTTAGAATTTTTTTTTTTTTTTTTGAGTTGGAGTCTCACTTGGTTGCCCAGGCTGGATGGAGTGCAGTGGCATGCTCAAGACTACCCCAGCGCTGACCTGCTGGACTCAGGCCCTTCTGCTTCAGCCTTCCAAGTAGCCAGAACTACAGGCATGCGCTACCATGCCTGGCTAATTTTTTGATTTATTGTAGAGACGAGGTCTCACCAAGTTGCTCAGGCTGGTCTCGAACCCCTGGGCTTAGGCAATCCTCTCGCCTTGGCCTCTGAAAGTGCTGGGATTACAGGCTTGAGCCACTGCACCTGGCTGTGGAATTTTCTTTACTGAAGCATTCCAAGTATAGTCTGGTCAATATAGTGAGACCCTGTCTCTACAAAAAATTAAAATATTAGCTGGGTTTGGTGGTGCGCACCTGTAATCCCAGTCTCTCAGGAGGCTAACGCAGGAGAATCACTTGAGTTCAGGTGTTGGAGGCTACAGTGAGCTATGACCATGCTACTGTACTCCAGCCTGGGTGACAGAGCAAGACTCTGTCTCTTAAAAAAAAACCCATACACAATACAAGTGACATCACAACATATTTTGGTTTACTTATAAACTATAGTATATATAAACTACATAGTATCTATAAACCACATAATTTAAATTACAGCAATTCTGCTAGCTATAGTTTGGCTAAATATATTTTTGATAACTCAATTTTTATGCATTTTTAAAATGTATGTACTAAAATTAAAAAATCTGAAATCTCTTTACATATGTGTAATTATTCCCCTCATTCCTTGTTTTTTTTTTGAGTTGGAGTCTCACTCTGTCGCCCAGACTGGAGTGCAGTGGCCGCTCCCGGCTACCGCAGCCTTGACCTGCTGGGCTCCGGCGATCCTTCCGCCTCAGCCTTCCAAGTAGCTGGCACTACAGGCGCGCAGCCCGGCTGATTTTTTATTTATTGTAGAGATGAGGTCTCACCGAGTTGCCCAGGCGGTTCTCGAACCTGTGGGCTCAGGCAATCCACTCACCTCAGCCTCCCAAGGCGCAGGATTATAGGCTGAGCCACTGAGCCCGGCTCACTCATTCCTCTTAACTAGAGATTACAACAGTTATTTGCTTTCTTTTCCTATAGACAGGTTGGTTGCTACTTTAAAAACATACATAGAAAGATTTATTTATGCTCTTTTCTCTTGATATGGTGGAGCAAAAAAACAGACCCAGAGAAATGTCAAGAAGTAGCTGGATAATTTGTGAAAATATGAATTTTTCCAAAATTGCACATATCAAAGAATAGCAAATAAAATACAGGGTACCATCCAAAATGAAATATAGTTGAATCTAAATCTCATTCCTTATATTAGAATAAATTCCAAATGGATTAGAAGTGTAAATGTAAAAAGTGAAACCATAAAATTCTAATAGGAAGACCTTTCATATATGACCAAAAAAACCCAACAACAACAAAATCACCCAAAGGTATAAAAGATACATAAATCCACAAAGAGTTTCTTTGTGACAAAAGTTTCCATTAAAAAAGCTTTTTTAAACAATGCAATCTGGGGGAAATATTTGCAACTCATAATAAAGAGCAAATTTTCCCACAGATCAATAAGGGAAAAAAAACCCAGTAGCACAGTGGGAAAATAGACAAAGGATATGAGCAAACTTGTTTTCATAAAACGGAATAAATATACTACTCTTAAACATGAAAACCCTACTTATAATATTGAAAATACCATTAAAACTACACTGAGATACTATTTTCACCTGTCAGATTGACCAACATGAAAACGTTTGATAACTCTTTATAGGGAAAGAGACCTCTCCATTCACTGCTGTGGGAGTCTGAATTTGTACCAGCTCTGTGAAGGACAATTCTGTTAGTTGTATCTTTTAGGATCTTAGCATATAGATAAGATTTCATACATGTGTATGAAATGATGTGCATATACAGTTTATTCACTGAGCCATCATATGTAGTAGGAAAAATTGAAATTAACCAGATATTTACATAAGACTAGTTCAATAAAATTATAATGCGTTCATAGAATAGAATACTATGCAACCTTAAAAAAGAATTAAGTACTTTATGTACACGTATGGGACAATCTCTAAGACATTTAGTTTAAAAATAATATGTAGACTAATGTCTATTATGTTATCATTTGTGTAAAAAATGGGGAAAGAAGAGAAGTATGTATGTATTTGTATATGCAAAAATGTTTCTGGAAGAATGCACAAGAAATCAAAAGCATCAGTTACCTCTGGGAAGGGTAACTGGGTATTGGGGCTAGAAATTTCAGGGAAACTTTTCACTCTAGTCTTTTGTATCTTTTGAATTTTATCAATTTCTTACCCATTCAGATATTAAAGAACATGTTAAAGTATATTGTTTTTATACCAATGAACAGCAACTTAAAAGAGTTATAATTTGCATAACACAAAAGTTACAGGAGAATCTATTTTATCAGTTTATATTGAAACAATATTTCTTGAAACATTTGAAGTTGGTTCAGGGAAGTGGTTGGTTATTCTGCAGAACAAAATTGTAATGCTAGGGAATTTGTTCTTTTCTTTTTGTAGGCCCATACCCTCTGGAACTTATTTAATGCTATTTAAAATTTTTTCCAACTCCTTATTTTATATAAGGTCCCAATTGTGCCAACCAAGGCATTTTTTAAGAATGCAATCCCCCAGAGTAGGCATGGGATTACTGCACTGAGCAAATAATGTGAGCTGTAAATTAAGGTAATTACAAGCTGAAAAAAAAAATAGTTGTCTTCCTGAATGTAGGAATTTAACTGTAAATCAAATGAAAGGTTATTTGAGACTACATTTACATTTAGAAGAAATAAATTGTTTTCATATGCCTAAAAATCTATTGAAAAAAACTAAGATTCATAATTCCGTGACTTATTGCCTACTAGATTTTTAGATTTGAAGGAGATGTATAACATGGTAGTTAAGAACATGGACTTAGATGTTTGATCCACTTGGGTTTTAGTACCTGTATATGGATTTAGGCAAGTTACTTAATATATCTTTAAGACTCATATTGTAAAGTGGAAGTAATATATACCTCACAGGGATGTGACTATCGAATCAAATAACTATAAGCATTATGTTAGTGCACATTGTGTTCAATAATAAATGTTTGCAATAATAACAGCCACTGCAGCAATAAAGTAAAAAAGAACTTCAGAAAATCATTGAACCTGCTGTTCAAAGAGAGGAAAGAGAGGAAATTGACTTGCCCAAGTATCATGGTTGGGAAGAGAGAGTTGGCACTAGGACTCCATGTATATTTTGGCTATTCTTATTAGCCCAGAGGTCTTTATATAGTTCTTTCCCCTTTTTCCAAACCAATACCCCTACATTTGCTCTTTTGTGTTATATTTGGCTTTTGTATATCAAATATGTACAAGTTAATAGATGTTCAGTTTAGAAATTTTTGAAAAACAGTAGCTCAAAAAGAAAAATCAAAACTGTTCAATTCATCCCCTAAAATACAGTTGTCGGGTAAAATACTTGGACTTACATATATAAAAGATTTTTGTTGTTTATCTGAAATTCAAATTTAACTGGACATTCTGTATTTTTATTTTCCAAATCTGGCAGCCACACTCTAGAAGGAACTGCTAATGAGTATTATGGTATACGTGTTACATATTTAATAATCAACTGTATTACTCAACCTTTATAAGATTTTTAAATGTGTAATTGGGTCTATACTATGACAGCAAATATATATTTATGTAAGCTTTACTTTTTTTAATGGCTTCACTTTTTATATTTTAATTTTAATCTACCTGGAATTAATTTTGATGAATATTATTAGATGTAGGCATTAGCTTTTTCCCTCTAAATGATTAACTACTTGTCCCAGTATCACATATTGAATAATTTATCTTTTTTAACTTATTTAAATGAATTCAATGATTTCTCATATAATAATCTAAATTATTAGTTATGCTTTGTTCTTTTTTCTCCTAGTATAATTTCTTACCTCTATTTTAATTATTTGTAACTGTCTTATTATATATTTATATGTGTTATAATTTTTATTCTAATCTATGGGAATTAAATTATTTTAGAAAATAGTCAAGGTACACACTTAAGTAAAATATTAGCCCTCAAGCACTGAAAAATCAGCATGCCTTTTTTTCTAAAACTTGACCTTTTATATTCTTCAACTCAGTTCTTGGTATCATTAGACCAGCCACTTGAAATTCTATTGTTTCCCCAAGGATTCTCCTAACCTCTACATACAGTCTTTACTCTTCCTGATGATATAGCCTAAATATTTCTCAAACCTCTTTCATTTTCTTCACCCTAGTTATTATTGACTGAATTCATATCATCTCTGACTTTGCTTGGACCAATCCATTTTCCAAGTAGTTGGCAGAGTAGTCTGTCTATAAAACTCCTTTCTAACCATTGCTCTCTCCTATTTGGTGTCAAATCACTTAGTGCCCATTCCCCTCTGACCCCTGTACAAGCTCCACCATGGAATTCTATCCACTTTCTTCCTTTGATGGCTTAGTGGTCTTATGGCCTCATCTCTAAATTATTTCTTAACTCTTCAAGGAATTCCAAACTCTTATGTTCCTTCTTTCCCCATCACATCCCTGTGACACTTGCATACTCACCACAATTTGTTTTATGCATCCATGCCTCACCACAAGCATTTTACCACTATCCTTTCCCTGATTGCTTCCTGCCTACTTGTATCAGAAACTGCAGCTGCCTGCTTAATGTCCCTATCTCTCCTCTTCTTTCTTATTTACAGAACCCTGATTTTATTGTGTAGAAATCTGAGTGGCCATTGAATATAAATGGCAGTCATTGGTAGGCCTGTCAGAAAAAGTTTCTTTTTCTTTTTCTTTTTTTTTTTTTTTTGAGTTGGAGTCACACTCTGTCGCCCAGACTGGAGTGCAGTGGCACGCTCCTGGCCACTGCAGCCTCGACCTGCTGGACTCCAGTGATCCTTCCACCTCAGCCTTCCAAGAAGCCGGAACTACAGGTGCACGCTACCACACCCGGCTAATTTTTTAAAAAATTTATTGTAGAGACAAGGTCTCACCAAGTTGCCCAGGTGAGTCTTGAACCCACGGGCTCAAGCAATCCACTTGTCTCAGCCTCCCAAAGTGCTGGGATTACAGGCTGAGCCACTGAGCCAGGCTGAGAAAGTTTCTTAATAGGACCCTTTTACTTTTCTTCCCTGGTTCTCTCTTTTCCCTTTCCTTCCTCCCTTCCTTTCTTCCTTCCTCTCTCTCTCCCCCACATCTCCCTTCTCTCTTTCTTTTTTAATTTTAATTTTTGTATTTTATTTTTAGAGATGAGGTCTTGCCCAGGCTGTCTCTCTTTCTTATCCTCAGGGAAGTGTTTCTTTCTTGAAACACAGACATGATGACTGAAGCTCTAGGAGTCATCCTGGACCACACAATGACTTTGAAGATTGTCATATAAGAGACATGCACATATACACGCATCATTAGTAACACACCATATAGATGTAAAGTAAGGTTTATTGAGAACAACTAAAAAGCAGAGAAGCAGTGAAGTCTATGTGACTCCTCAGCTTTCATTCTATAGAGAGTAGTAGTTTGGTCAGACAAAAGCAGCATAACCTGAAAACATTCCAGGAAAGAGAACCTGCCTTCATATTACCTTATATTTTTATGAGGAAGCGGAATATGAGTAAACTGAATATGTTTACAGTGGACTTCCTGGTCAGGGAAATTCCCTCACCAGACTAGGGTTTACCAACCGTTCAGTTTCAATGTCAGCAGTGCTGGTATTGGGTAGAGGTCTAGTGTTCTCCCAAAGAGCCTGTGTAGATCTGATGAGCAATTTTATATCCAAACTAACAGCTGGGAGGGAAGGGACCCACCCCCCAGCAAGACTTTCCAAAAAATAATAAGCTTGTCTCCCTTGAGTAGTAATCCAGGTGCTAAGGGTGGTAGAGCCATGTTATTGGAGTCTGGGTTCTTATTAACTGTGAAGCCGCCATACAGACCCTGGAATGCTTACTCTTGGAATTCCATTTTGTGAGAGAAATAAACTGAGTTTTCTGTTAAATATAGCAATTTAATTCTATGAGATCAAATATATATTTGTATTATATATTATCTAGTGCCTCAGATAAGACAGGGTAAAACGTTCACCTCAGGAAGCCTTCTGTGGATTTCTGGGTGGTGTTACATTACTCTTATGTTTCCACTATCTTCTCATCACTTCATATTGTAATGATATGTTTATATATTTCTTTTCCCTACTAGCACGATTCCCTGAGCACCATATTTTACTCACTCTAGTCCTTAGTGTAGAATGTATTAAACACAGCAGTCACCCAGGGAGTGTCTTGAATGAAGGAATTAATGAGACTTATATATGTTGACTTTTTTGCTCATATTATGTGGTTTTAATCCTTCACAAAGTAGTTTTCTGTTTTGACTATTAATTGGAAACATTTGCAAAACATTGAGAATTTATTTCATTTATTCCATAAACCATATGCTTACCCACAAGACTATAAACTTCAGCAATTTTATATCTTGACTCTCTTAAAAATTTTTTCTTGGTTCCATTTTCATATCCGTTTTGGAGAAAGTGATATTTTTGGTATTGTAAAGTTATAAGGCCATTTTCATAATATGCCATTGACATGTATGTCAGATTCTTCAAAATACAGGATTATATCATATAAACTATTTGATATTAAATATAAGTAGTCTTAGTTTTTGCTTCTCAATATTGAATCTGTTTGGAACGAATATACAACTCATTTTGAGCCTTTGTAATTGTTGCTAATTTGTTGCCTAGAATTACTTTGGACCTTAGTAAAATAGATTTTATATTTGTGATTTGTTTATTATTTGGTCTCCATAAACTTCAAAAACTAGACATTTTATTAGTAAAGATAAATAGTGGTTTTTCTCATCTACAAATTCTCAGCTGTAGAAATTTCTACATCATGTTCTTATTTTTATCTTTATGTACATTTCAAAAAAAGTAAGCTATTGTTAATTTTACAGACAGTAGCTCTTGATGGAACATTATTTTTAAAATCTGGAGTGATCTCTGGAGGGTCAAGTGACTTAAAATACAAGGCTAGATGCTGGGATGAGAAAGAGTTAAAGAATCTAAGAGACAGAAGAAGCCAGCTAATCCAAGAGCTAAAGGTAAAAATCCATGCCATAAAAGTTATAAAATACTAAGTATAATAGTTGTGTTTTTAAACTAGGTGGGACTTTTAAAAAATAAAAGTGCTGTGTTAATAGTTTAAAAAATTCAAATAACGCAGAATGGAATAATGTTAAAAAATTTTAAATCTTTCCCTTACTCATTCTAATATAGCAATGATATTTACTAAACACAGATACACAGCCTCTAGAAATTTTCTTTGTGTGTACCGATATATGTATTCTTTTCCCTATTTTCTTTGTTTTATAATAGACCTTTGCTATTAATAGTGTTTGCAACAAGCTTTTTCATTTAATATCATAACATGATGTTTTTATTTTAGCATATAGAAAGTTACCTTATTTTTAATGAATCCTGCCTGCCTGGTATTTCATTGTATAGATTTTATTTATTTAACCGGTCTCTTGTTGATGCACATTTTGGTTTTTGCTATTACAAATGCTGCAACATTAACAGTTCCTTAGGGAGGGAGAATAACATAGAATAACTTAGAATAACCTAAGAGTATAAACTCTGTAGCCAAGCTGCCTGAATTTGAATCCTGGTTCTGCTACTTTCTAGTGGTATGACCTTGGTCAAATTACCTAAACCCTTTATACATTAGTGAGCAAAGGAAGAAAGAAATGAGGGAGGCAAGCAAAAAAGACAAGGATGCACTAAAAGCAAGGCAATTATATGATCCTGTGTATGCCATTAATGTGTGTTGGGTGCCATTAATGTGTGTTCCCCATTTTTCATTTTCCATACCTAATTCCATACCTAAGCTGACTTAGCTAGCTGACTTTACTTAGCTAGCTGACGACAGGCTGATTTAACTAGTTAGCTAGCTCACTTAACTACCTGAATTAAATAGTTAGCTAACTATTTAACTAGCTGAATAACTAGCTGAATTATCTAATTACCTAAGTTGTTAGGTAGCAGACTTAAGTAGCTGACTTAAATATTTAGCTAACTAGTGAGCCTGTTGACTGAGCTAGCTGACTTAGCTAGCTAGCTGGTTAGCTAGCTTACTTAGCTAGCTGAATTAACTAGTTAATTAATTCTTTCCTGTTAGGCAGTGTTAGGTTTTTGAGGAAGCTGCGTGGCATCTTTGTTACTTCTGATGGCTAATGTACTTAATTGCCCAGTCTCTTATTTAAAGAAAGGAAGGTAAGGTATAGGTGTGTTGTATGTAACAATCAGTGAGTTATTACATATGAAAGCACTTTGGAAAGTGAAAGTACTTTTCTATTATAAAATGCTCTTATATATTTTTTTCTTTTTAGGACTTAATGAAAACACTCCGCAAGGAAACAGATTTGAAACAAATACAGACTCTGGTACAAGGAACTCATACACGACTCAAATATTCACAAAGTGAACTAGAGATGATTAAAAAGAAGCACCTTGCTGCTTTTTACCAGGTAATATAGACTTACATAAAATTTTCATAGAAATTAGAATCAGAAAATAGAATTTCAGGAATTATATTTATATAGCACTATATAATTTTTAAATACTTTAACCCATGATTGGGATTATAGTTCTTTAATTATTTTTATGGTATTTAGTCTTGTTATCCAGCTGAATTCATCTTATAGATTCTTCTTTTATTCTAAAAGATACTTTTCATGTTTTGGCATCACTATATAAAGTAAAATAGGCATGTTAAAAAGAAAATTTTTCTCTTGTTATTAGGAACAATCTCAGCTACAAAGTGAACTACTAAATATTGAGTCTCAATGTATTATGTTGAGTGAAATAATCAAAGAACGACAACAAAGAATTAAAGACTTTCAAGAAAAGATAGATAAGGTCAGGAATGTTATGTTTATTACTAAATGGCATATATAATTTTAGGCCAGATACCAGATTAGGGCTTCTTAAATATGTGCTAAAACAAAGGTTGATAGGTAACAGCACTCTATCAAAAACCACATGTAAACTAAGTTTTATTGGTTTGCTAAATTCATTTCCTTGTGTCTTTTGAGAACTACTATTGTTCATCTCAAGAGACAATGACCTGTGTATACTGTCTTTTGCATTCCAACCTTTTCTTGTCCATTGTAAAAATTATGGCCTCTTTCTTTTTCCCGTTCCCTTAACACCAGAAGGGAAAGAACTGTCATTCAGTTTTAAGGTTACTTATTCACTCAGTAGTTTTGTTTTGTTTTAATATCTATTATGTCAGACACAGTGAGTGGTTGGCTCTAGGGCAATAAAGATTCAGTCATCTAGCCTCTGCTTATTATGTGACAGAAACTTCAGATCTAATTCGATCCACTGTGGGATATCTCTAGTCCTTAGAAAAAGTTATCTGTTACACTCCCACTGTATTAATTCCAACTATTGCTTTTAATTCTGACTTTTTTTACATGATTTGAAACCACATTCATGTTGCTCTTTAATTATCTCTTTTCCAGGTAAATTAATTTATTTAATAATTTATCATTACCTTGGATTTAAGATCAGCTCTGGTAACCATCCTCTGGATGCTCTGTTGTTTGTCAATGCCCAGAACAGAGCATAATGTCAAAATATTATCTGACCAGTATAGTGTTTATGGGACTTTATGCATATAACTTTCCATGATTTGGATTATCTACTTATGCCATTTTTAGCTTATAACTGCATCGATCATATTACATTCATATTTAAGTATATTCAACTAAAATTTGCAAGTTTTAATATGTCCTGCTATGAAAATAGATCTCTTTAATCCTAGAATTATACATAAATTCAAGGTTACAAAAATATTGAGGTTAATTTTATTTTGTTAGATAACTCATTCTTTTTTTTTCCTAATCTTTTTTATTCTTAATTCTATGCTCCATTTCTCTTGTTTTTATACTACCTAAGATACTATAGAGTTGCTCATATATAAAGAATCTTTACTTATGTAGAATGTTATATTTTGGTGGGTCTAAAGTAAATTGAATTCCTCCAATTTTATATTAAACACTTCATAAAGCCAAAACACTTTAAAAGGCCAGTTATGAGCCTAGTTTGTGGAGTTAAAGTATGAGAAAGCACTGGCTCCTCAGACTACACAGTAATGCTTGGTGGGATTAGTCTCTACCCTCATTCAGGAAAATCTTGGAGGGAAAAACTTATATGTAAGCATTGTCTATGTAGTTCTTAAAATTGCATATTAAACTGGTGTTTTAAAATAACTTAAAAGGTAGAAGATGATATTTTCCAATATTTCTGTGAAGAAATTGGCGTGGAAAATATTCGTGAATTTGAGAACAGACATGTTAAACAGCAACAAGAAATTGATCAAAAAAGGTATTTTTATACAAAGATGTTGGTAAGCAGCTTATATATGTATAAAAGTAACTATTATTGCATAACTTAGAGGAATTATGCTCGAGGGAGTCTTTTATTTCAGTTCATCAAGAAATAGCTAGTACAAATGTATATTCATATAAGGAGATCTAATTTTTTGTTCCATAATTTTAAAAAGAAAGCACAAATACACAAAATAAGAGAACAGGGGCATAATTACACATACACTGGTTATTAAAATACTAATAAGACACCAATTTGCTTAGTTATCTCTAAATATTCACATATATGGATAAAATCAGTAATTTTCAAGAAATAATATATTACCAAAAATTACCCTAAACAAAATAGAAAAATCTAAGGTGACTATTTACAATAGGAAAAGAATGTAAAAAAAATCTTCCTATCCACCCAATCCATAGATGCACCAGGCACGTAGAGTTTTACGGGTTAATTATCTCAGCAAACTTTAAAGGAACATGTAACTTTAGTGTTAAATGTTTAAACAAATGTTCAGTACTAAAACTGTTTCAGAATGTAGAAGAAGAAGAAATACTTTTTAATGAAAAGAACATAATACTGATGCCCAAATTAAAAAATATACACATATAACAAGAAACTGTAAATCAGTCCCACCTATAAATAACCAAGTAAAACAATGTTAAATACAAACCAAGAGTACAACAACAAAATAATATAACCTTTATCTAGAGGATTTTATATCAGCTATAAGGATGGTTCAGTATTAGCAAATCTATTACAGTTAATCACATTAATAGTCAGAGAAGAAGAATCACATGATCAACTCAAGGATGATGAAAACACTTGACAAAATTCAACATCCATTCTTGATTGAAAATTCTTAAAATATGAATAGTTAGATACCTTTGATATGAAAAAACACATTTCATTTGAAATCAGCATTGTGGTTTCATAGAGTAACACTAGAAATATTCCTTGTAATTCCAGAAATAAGAGAAGAATATTCAGTATCACCACTATTATCTAACACATTTTTTAGAGATACTAGTCAATAGAGTTAGACAAGAAAAATAAGGCATAAAAATTTGAGCGAGACATCACCAAAATGGCAGAGTAGAAGCAAGCTTGCTTCACTGTTTCCTACAGAAAACCAAATGCAAATATACAGCACTGAGATTATCACCAGCTGTAGCACAGAACTCAAATACAAGGATGAGATAGTTTCTGGAGCTACAGAGAAGTGAAAAATCTTTCAGATTAAGATAATTAGACTTTCATATTTGCAATGCTCTTTCCCTTCCCCTAATATGCCAGGCATCAAGTGTGCAGGAAATTTTCCCCTGATTCACAGTTACTACACTGGAAAGAGTGGGATCAAGGTAGAAAACCAGCTTCCCCACCTTCTTGGGTTTCCTGGCAGGGAACCTGTCCCTGTCTCAACCCACGGGAAGCATCATAACTGTCTGAAGGGAGAAAAATTTCCAAGACAAGACAGAGATTAAGGGAGGAGGCAGGACTAGCATCTCCAGTCCAGAAAACTCTGCTCTGTATCTTGGCCAAAAGATACACCAACTCAGAGTGGCTTTTCAGCAGTTCCACATAGTAGGATGTAGATTCCACAGGTTCCCTGGGCATGAACCTGTAGCCAACTTTCTACACTGCCAAGATATCCCCTTTGGGACTTTCTTCCTTCAGGATAGGCAAAGCTCTAAAGTTTGCTAGAGCTGAAGCATTACCTAGTACTGAAAAGGAAACAGTAACCCAGCAAAAAAAAAAAGATATTCAACATGTATATTGCAAAAAAAACTTTAAGCAAAATACCCAATAAAAACCAAAACAAGTCAGACAGAGCAAATCTAAGAGATGTTCAAGAGGGAACTGAGCAAGAGCAAGGGGCAGAAAGCTCATTGAATGAAATAATAGCAGAAAATTTTCTAAAACTTGAGAAAGGTATAAATATCTAGGTATAGGAAGGTCAGAGATCACCAAACATATTAAACTCAAATAACACTGCTCATGAATATAATAATCAGACTCTCAAAGGTCAAGTAAAATAACTCTAAAAGCAGGAAGAGAAAAGAAGCAAATAACATCTAAAAAAAAGCTCTAATTTGTCCAGCAACAGACTTCTCAATGGAAAGCATACAGGCCAGGAGGGAGTAGTATGACACATTCAAAGTGCTAAAAGTAAAAAAGCTACCAATCAAGAATTCCAATACCAATCAAAAAACCAGCAAACCTTTCCTTTAAACATAAAGGAGAGATGAAATCTTTCTCAAACAAATAGAAGAGGAAGGAATTCAATACCATCAGACCCTTCTTTATAAGAAATGCTAAAGAGCAACCCCTTCGGGTCTCCTCCCACGGTGGGAGCTTTTCTGTCCTCTCAATAAATCCTGCTTTCTCACTTAAAAAAAAAAAAAAAGAAAGGAAAAGAAATGCTAAATGGAGTTAGTCAGTCTGAAAGAAAAAAAAATTACTAACATGCAAAAAGAAAACTTGAAGGGATAAAATCCATTGGTAAAAAGTAAGTACACAGACAAGTTCAGAATACTCTAATATTGTAATTGTGGTATGCAATCCATTCATTTAACTGTACCAGGAGGACTAAAAGACAAATCTATCAAAAGCAGTAATGGCTAAAGAAACCTACAAAGAGATAAGCAATATAAAATATGTACATTGAGACACAAAAATGTCCAAATATGGGGAGGATGGAGTTAAAATGTAGAGTTTATTTAGTTTTTTTTTCTTTTGCTTTTTTCTTTGTGATCAAAGATAAGTTGTCATCTGTTTAAAATCAGTTGTTATATCCATAAGATATTTTTTGTAAGCCTCACAGTAATCACAAAGAAAAAAACCTATAATAAATACACTAAAAAATTAAAAAGCAATGAATTAAAATATACTATGAGAGAAAAATTGCCTACCAAAGGAAGAAAGAAAGAGCTGCAAAACAAGCAGAAAACAAGTAACAAGACAGCAACAGTTCTTCCTTACCTATCAATAATAATATTGAATGTAAATGGACTAAATTATCCAATTAAAAGATATAGAGTGGCTCAATGGATTAAAAAAATAAGACTCAACTATATGCTGCCTACAAGAAATCCACTTCACCTGTAAATACACACATAGACTAAAAGTGAAGGAATGAAAGAAGATAATAATGCAAACAAACCACAAAAGGACAGGAGTAGCTATACTTAGACTGAATAAACTACTAGTCAAAGATTGTAAAAAAAAATAAAAAGGTCATTCTATGATGATAAAGGGTTCATTGCAGTAAGAGGATATGACAGTTATAAATATCTATGCACCCAACACAGGAGCACCTAAGTATATAAGGCAAACATTAATAGATCTAAAAGACTGCAGTATGATAACAGCAGGATTTTCACTCTCAGTAATGAAGAGATAATCTAGACCAAAAAATCAATAAAGAAACATTGGAGTTAAACTACAGCCTAGGACAAATGGATCTAACTGACAGTTACAGAACATTCACTCAACTGCTATGGAATACACATTTTTCTCATTAGCACATGGAACATTTCTACTATTTGGGTATATATGCAAAAGAAAAGAAGTGAATATTGAAGAGATATCCACACTTCTGTATTTATTGAGACACTATTCACAATTACCAAAATATGGAATCAACTTAAGTGCCCATTAATAGATGAAATGGGTAAAGAAATGTGTATATATACATAATGGAATGTTATTCAGTCATAAAAAGAATGAAATCCTGTCATTTGCAGCAACATGAATGGAACTGAACATCATGTTAAGTGAAATAAGGCAAGCACAGAAAGATAAATAACAGATGTTCTCACTCATGGGAGCTAGGAAAGTGAATCTCATAAAGATAAAGAGTAAATTGGTGGTTATCAGAAGCCAAGAAGGGTAGAAAGGAGGAGGGGATGAAGAGAGGTTAATTAATGGGTACAAAAAAAAGTTAGATATAAGAAATAAGATCTAGTGTAGATAAATCAGTAGAGCATCTATAGCAAATGATAATCTATTATATGTTTCAAAATAACTAGTAGAGAATAATTTGAATGTTCCCAAGCATAAAGAACAGATAAAAAGCCAGGCGCATTGGCTCACGCCTGTAATCCCAGCACTTTGGGAGGCAGAGGTGAGAGGATTGCCTGAGCCCAGGGGTTTGAAACAGCCTGGGCAATTTGGCAAGACCTTGTCGCTAAAAGAAAAAAAAACAAAGAACAGATAAATGTATAAGGTGATGGATATTCCAGTAACCCTGATTTGATTATTACACATTATATGAATGTAGCAAAATATTACATGTACTCCAAAAATATGTACATCTATTTTGTATCATGAATAAAATGCTGTGATGTCCTCCAGGTTGAGGGAGACTGGACTCTGGAGCCTCCAGTGCTTTGCCCCTCTGTCTGTCTGCCCTGCGCTGGGGTGATAAAGGAACAGATGACCACAAGCAGGAGAATGAAAAAAAATTTAGAAGAGAGATAAATTTATCGCTATGCAGGATATATGATTTATATCTAGACCCCCTACATAGCAAATGAAAAGCTAGAATCAAAAGATAATTCAGCAATGTGGCTGAATACAAAATAATATGAAAATTTTAATAACAAAATATAAAAATTAATTTAAAAACCAATAGCCTTTCTATTTGCAAACTACCAGTGAGAGAGTATACTGGGGAAAAAAAATTCCAATTATATTGGGTGGAGGAGGTGAAATACCTACTACTTAGAAATAAACTTACCAAATGTGAAAGCAGTATATAAAGGAATCTTTAAACAAGAATAGAGGATATAGACAGAAACTGAACAAGAAAGGAAAAGCATACTAGTTCTTTTGTAGGAAAACTCAATATTATAAAGAAGTTGGTTCTCCCTAAATTAATCCATAATTTAAATGTCACCTCAATACATGTGTAAAAAAGTTTTTTTTTTTAATTAGATAAGCTGACTCTACAGTTCACATGCAGAACTTGCTAAGAAAAATCCGAAAGTAATGAGAAAGGACTAGAGCTCCCAAGTTTTAAAACTGTAAACTTTGAGATACTGGCTTATAAATAGAAACCAGAAATATTCTCTGATGTATGAGGAGAAATTTAACATTTTGTATTAGCTGAGAAAAGACACACTTTTCAATAAGTCATGACGGGATACATGTGGTAGCAACCTAGAAAAGAAAAGAACTACTTGTATTCCTTTCTCATTCCTTAGACTCAGATTAATTCCAGCTGAATCAAAAATCTTAATATTTGAGTAAGCCAGATGCCGTGGCACACTCCTGTTGATCCCAATACTTTGGGAGGATGAGGTGGGAGGATTGCTTGAGCCCAGAAGTTCAAGACCAGCCTGGGCAACATAGTGAGACTTCGTCTCTATGAAAAATAGAAAAAACAGCCAGGCATGGTGGTACATGCCTGTAGTCCCAGCTACTCATGTAGCTGAGGTGGGGGAATTGCCTGAGTGTAGGAGCTCATGGCTGCAGTATGCCGAGATTATGCCACTGCACTCCAGCCTGTGTGGACAGAGTGAGACCCCCAACTCAAAAAAAAAAAAAATTAATGTAAAAAATGACAACATAAAAATACTAGAATAAGTCATAAGATAATTTTGTTTAAAAATCTCAAATTAGGGAAGGCCTTTCATAGATCCATAGAAGAAAAGATTGGCAAACTGCAAATGCATAGGAAAAAAAGTATGGCAAAAAGTATCATGAAGATCAGAAGATAAATGATACTCTAGGGCAACATATACAAGTATATTTAGAAATGGTAAGAGTGGTTGCCTCTGGGGAGGCTGAGTAAATAGGAGACATTTTACTTTTTGTATATTATTACATCTTTTGTATTTTGTACCATATGCATATATTATTTGAATATAATGTTTAGATATAAAGGTATGTGCTTTTTGGAAAAAATAGAGAAAACTTCCCATTGTCCATAAATAAAAATTGTCAACATTTTTGCACTTTTTTTCCATTTTATTCTTTATAATTCTTTCGTATGCCATTTATTCATTCATTCAGCACATAGTTACTATGTGCTTCCTAGTGCCAGGCACCCTTCTAGGCACTGAGTATACAGCCGTGGATGAGAAATGTCAAACTCCTGCCTATTCTAGGTTCTTTTCATTTTAGTGCACATTTTTAGATAAGCTTTTTAATTGCTGTAAAAAAAAACACGCTGGGATTTTTATTGGAATTGTGTTGAATCTATAGGTCAATTTAGAAAAAATTAACATCAACAATACTGGTCCATGAGTATGGTATCTATCTCCATTTATTTAGGTCTTCCTTAATTACTCTCATTAATGGTTTTTAGTTTCAGTGTACACATCTTGTGCAGATTTTGTTACATTTATTTCTAAGCACTTCATATCTTCATGTTATTATAAATGGAATTGCTCAATTTCTACTGAAAAATGGTTTTTTTGGCAGTATATTGAAGTAAAATTGTTTTTGTATTGATCTTGTATCCTGGAACCTTGCTAAACTTATTAGTTCTGGTAGCTCATTTGTAGATTCCTTTGGATTTTTTACATAGATCATACTGTCGTTGAAGAAAAACTTTTCTTCCTTTCCAATTATATTTTATTTCTTTTTCTTGCTTTATTGAACTAGCTAGGACTCCAGTATAATATTGAGTGACAGTGATGAGAGCAGACATCCTGTTTTATTCCAGTCTTAGGGAAAAATCATTCAGGTTTCCATGGCTAAATATGATATTAACTTTAGGGTGTCCTTTATCAGATTGAGAAAGTTGCCTTTATTCTTACTTTACATAATTTTTTATCATGAATAGATCTTGAATTTTTCCAAATACTTTTTTTGATATCTACTGAGGAGATTGTATGGTTAGGTTTTTTTTTTTAAAGTTTATTAATATAGTAAATACATATAATAGTACATTACATTGACTTCAGAACATTAAATCACCTTGCATACCTGGGATAAACCCACTATGGTCATGATGTGTTATTCTTTTCATATATTTTTGGAGTTGATTTGTTAAAATTTTATTAAGGATTTTTGCATCTGTGTTTATGAGTGTAATGATCTGTAGTTTTCTTTTCTTGTAATGTCTTTGTTTACAATTTGGTATCAGGGTACAATGCCAGAACCATAAATTGAGCTGGGAATTATTTTCTTCTCTTTTTTTCTGGAGATATTTATGTAGTATTGGTATTGTTTCTTCCCTAAATGTTTAGTAAAATTTGCCAGTGAAGCCACTTGGGCCACCTACCTTTCTTTGTGAGAAAGTTTTTAATTACAAATTCAGTTTCCTTCAGAGATATAAGGCTATTTAGGGTATCTGTTTCCTTGGATGAATGTTGGTTTGTGTCTTTCAAGGAATTTGTACATTTTTCTGAGTTGTCCAATTTATTAACATAATGTTATTAATAATATTGTCCTTATTATTTCAGAAGTTTGTAGGATCTGTACTGATATACTTTTATTCCTGACATTGGTAATTTGTCTTCTTTCTTTTCTTGGTATCCAAGCTAGTGTTGTATCACTTTTATTGATCCTTTCTAAGACTAGCTCTTGGTTTGTCTGTTTCTATGCTATTGATTTCTGCTATTTATTATTTTCTTCCTTCTACTTGTTTTGGTTTACTCTTCTTTTTCTAACTTTTTCAGATGAAAGTTTACATTATGTATTTTAGACTTCTTTTCTAATATAAGTATGTCAAGCTATTTATTTCCCTCTAAGTACTATTTAAGCTGCATCTTACAAATTTTGATATTTTTTATTTTAATTCTATTAAAATATTTTCTAATATTCCTTGTGATTTTTTTTCTATGACTTGGACTGATTGAACTGATTACAAGTGTGGCCAAATGAGGGGGTTCCAGATATCTTTATGTTACTGATTTTTAATTTAATTCCATTGTGGTAAGGAATACATTCTGCATATTTCAGTCTTTTCAAGCTGATTGAGGCATATTTTATGGCCTAACATGTAGTCTGTCTTGGTGAATGTTCTAGTAGCACTTGAAAAGAATGTACATTCTAGTTGTTCAAGCTGTCACTAAGAGGAGTGTTAAAATTTCCAAGTATACTTTTGGATCCGTTAACCTCTTCCTTGAGTTCTGTCAGGTTTTACTTAGTGTATTTTCAAGCCTTGTTATACATACATACATATTTGGGATCATTTATGCATTTTTGATTAATTCATTTATCATCATAAAATGCTCCTTTAATCCTATCATATTTCTTTTTCTGGCATCAACTTTGAACTTAAGTAGACTTTCCTCAAAAGAATTCTGCCTATCAGCGTATAATGTGGTTCTCATAAAAATTCAAACGGAATTCTGATTTAGAGTCACTGGATTGATAGATTTATTTGGGGAGAAGTGATATCTTCAAAATAGTATCATCCTATCTAAGAATATCTCTCCATTTATTCTAATAATCTGTATTCTTTATTAGACTTTTGAAGTTTTTTCCACAAAGATCTATGTGTTCCTATTAATTCCTAGGTATTTTATAGGGTTTTTAAAATTGTGAATAGTTATTTATTTTTTTGATACTTTTCCAGTTGGTTTCTACTGATGCAGAAAAATGGTATCAAATTTTAGATTGATTTAACATCTGTTAAGTTTGCTAAATCCTCTCATTACATCTACCTGCTTATCCACTGTATATTCTAAGTATTAAGTTTAAGTTTTAAGTGATATATAATTGGAGTTACAGGATAGACTGTTGTATATACAAGTTAGGAGTTCAGGGAGAGGTCCAAGCTGGAGGTATAAATTTGGGGATTGTCAATATACAGATGGTACTTGAAGTCACGTGACTAGATAAGAGTACCAACAGCACCAACAGAATGAATGTGGATAGAAAAGAGAAGGGATTCATAAGATGTTAGCAAGTTGAGAAGATGAGAAAGAACCATTAAAGAAGTAGCCAGTGAGGGGAAAGGAAAACCAGAGTAATGGGGTGTCCCAAAGCCAAGTGAAGAAGTGTTTCACTCATACCTAGTCTGTATGTCGGCCTCCTATAGCAGAAATAAATCCCTTGAAGAATAGTTCTTAACCCCTTCTACAGGCAGTGTAGTCAGAGGTTAAGAGCAAGGATTCTGTTGCCCTTGTTTGAGTGTGTCATGTCCAACTCCAAGACTTCCTAAGTGGGTAGCCTTGGGCAAGTTACTTAACTCTCTGTGCCTTAGTCTCCTCATCTGTTAAACAAGGATAATTGTATTACTGACTTCATAGAGCTTTACAACTTGGAAAAACTTTTGTAACAGTGCTGGGCATATAGTCACTTCTCACCAAATATTGCTCTGTTTTTAATTGTTATAGTTGTTTTTGCATCAGCAGTGTCTAGCACAATATGTGATATAGTTAGTGCTTAAAAGTGTTCCTTGAATGAATGAATCTGTTAGCAGGGCATGTGAAAGAGAGAAGGTAGAAAAAAAGGATGAACTATAGTTGATACTGGAATTAGTTGGGTTTTTTTGTGTTTGTGGTTTTGGGGTGGGTGTTGAGTCAGAGTCTGACTCTTTTGCCCTAGCTGGAGTACGGTAGCACGATCTTAGCTATCTTCCACAACCTTGACCTGCTGGACTCCTTTCGCCTCAGCCGTGCAAGTAGTTGAGACTACAGGCATGCATCTCTATGCCCAGCTAATATTTTTTATTTTTATTTTTGTAGAGACAAGGTCTTGCCATGTTGCCCAGGCTGGTCTCAAACTCCTGGTCTCAGGCAATCCTCTCACCTCAGCCTCCCAAAGTACTGATTACAGGCATGAGCCACCATGACTGGCCTGATATTGGAATTCTTTATGAGGAGTTTATAAAGTTGGCAAAGTAGGAACGTGTATCAGGAAGGAACATGTTCTTAAATTCTCATGTTTGGATTTTATGTGTATGAATATCTACTTGAAAAGAATAACTTACTTTAAGAATAAACACATAAATTGTAACAAAGGAAAATAGGGGAGGAAATCTGTAAGTTATAAAAGATTTAAGGAACATATCACTTATATGTAATGTATGGATCCTGATTCAAACAACAAGTTTTGGGTTTTGTCTTGTTTTGTTTTGCTGGAACTATAGACACACACTACCACGCCCAGCTAGTTTTTGTGATTTATTGTAGAGACGAGGTCTTACCAAGTTGTCCAGGCCAGTCTCGAACCCCTGGGCTCAGACAGTCCTTGCGCCTCAGCCTCCCAAAGTACTGGGATCACCGGCTGAGCCACTGTGCCCAGCCGGTTTTTTTTTTTTTTTTAAAGTAATGAGACTATCAGGAAATTTGCCAGCAATAACAATTTGATATTAAGGAATTAATCATTTTTAGCCATAATAGTTTATGGATATGAATTAAGTCACTTCACTTTTGGAGATACATACAAAAATATTTACAGATGAAATTCCATTTTGTCTGGAACTTGCTTCAAATAATCCAGTGATGAGGAAGGGTGATGAGTAGGGTTATGAATGAGACAAGAATGACCATGAATTGATCATTTTTAAAGTTGGGTGACAGCTAAGTGGGGTTTATTATAGTATTCCTTTGGCTTTTATATTTGTTTAAAATTTCCCATAAGAAAAAGTTAAAAAAAAGAATCAAAGCACTCTGCTTACCATTTGTAATGCTTGACTTTATTATACTAGATTGGAATTTGAAAAGCAAAAAACTCGGCTTAATATTCAACTCGAGTATAGCCAAAATCAGCTTAAGAAGAAACGAAATAAGATCAACACATTAAAAGAAACTATCCAGAAAGGCAGAGAAGATATGAACAACCTAAAGAAGGTAATTTATAATGGGGTGGGAAGTGCTTCTTCACTGAAATTATTACTTCCTGCATTGCACACACCTTTGTTGAGCTCCTGAAGGGTCCTGATAGTGATAGAAAGGGTGGAGGGCCTAGTTAAGAAACACTTAGTAAAATCAGCAAAGCTTTGTGAGTTACTGAATGTCAACAGGCAGGAGGGGAAGGGGAGTGCTACTGATAAGTCCTGGGTTCTAACTTGGATGATTGGTAGATGGGTGCACCTGGTTAAAGAGACAATTCTGGACCTGTGGAACTCAGGTTGCCTATGTGACACTTAGATGGCAATTTCCAGTAGGCTGTTAAGGAGTTTGTAGATAATGGGAGAAATTGAGACTGTAGATACAGATTTGGTAGTTGCTGGTTTATGGGAATAAATTGAAACCCTATGAGAATGGTTGAGACTCTCTAGCAGGGAGGTAGGCAGTGAAAAGCAGTGGAGCAATGATGGGATTCTGGAAGGCCATCAGTTAGCTTATGAGGAGAGTCAGCATAAGTGGTATCATAGAAGCCCCAGGATTTCAGGAAGGAGGAAGTAATGAAGGCTGTCAAAAAGGTAAAGTCTGGAAAATGTCTAATTACCGGTTAGAAGTCATAATAGCAAGAACATTTTCACTGGACAATGAAAACAGAAGTCAGATGGCTGTGAGCTGAGGAATGAAACCAAAGTGAAGGACAAAGAGAGCGATGGACGTCCAAGCAGGAGACAGATGAGAAGGCTTATCTTGGAATGACTGGTTTGGTTTTATTGATGGTAAGATCATTTACTGGTAAATATAAAAGATGGTAAATGTACAATGTAAATCCTTTCCATTCAGGTTGAAGAAAACTGTCTGCAAATTGTAGATGAACTCATAGCAAAGCGGCAGCAACTTAAGGACATATTTGTCACTCAGAATTCCAACATTGAGAAAGTCCAAACTCATATTGAAGAGGAAAGAAAGAAGTTTTTGGCTGTTGATAGGTAATTAAGAATTCATCAGTTTGAAAAACCTAGTCAGAGTTTTAAACACATATACCATCATTTGAAATGTATTATATTAAGTTGTATTTGTAGATGTGCCCTTTGTTGCTTTTGGTCCCACATCACACCTTTCAAACATTCTAATTTTTTAAAAACATTCTAAACTAGGAGAGGTGGTTAGTTGATTAGAGTGAATAGCTCTTTTTGGTAGATGAAAACTTGAACCTGTGTAGCAAGTCTATTACCCTAAGTCCCCACTGATACTGGTATCTTCCTGTTGTACAAAAAATCCCTCTAATCTCTTTGTGCTACATAGCTTAGAGGGTAAGAGGGTAGAATCTGGAGCCACATTGCCTGGTTTCATATCCCAGCTCCTCTACTTATATGCTGTCCCTTAATTTCCTCATCAGTAATGGAGACAATAATAGTGCCTACCTCGTAGAATAGTTGTAAGGATTATATGAGTTAATATTCATATGGCACTTAGAACAGTACCTGACACAAGATAAGCATGTGTACTCGCCATGATGATGATGACACTTTGATCATCTGGCATGCTTTTCTGTCATGCATAGTGATTTACACAACCATAAGTGATCAAACGAAATGAGCTATCTGTTTTTGCTCAGCCTCTTGGCATTTCACAATTTTTCTTACTACCCAAAGACCTTCAGTGTTTCGAGATACAGTCAGAAAGTTCTTTGTCTAAGATTTTTTAGTGGAATTAAAGTTTATCTTTTTTTTTACTCTTGTATTTAATTTAAACAGAACTCTTTTTTTTCCTTCATATTCTTGAGAACCGTGTAGTTCTTAATTTCTTTTTTGTTTCTCTCCCCCCCCTTTGTCCTCTTTATAGATTCTCTTTAAAATCCCACATCGTTTCAGTTAGTAAGACCCAAGCCCTCATTTTCAGATAGAACACAAATACATTAGTGGTGGTGGTAATAAAAAAACTTGAGATTATTAGGTATATAATGACTTAATCAGCAAGATTTTCTCTTGCCAGGAGATTGTTTCTTTTGGGCTGAGGTTCTAAGATGTAGAGCTTATATTTGAAGGAGAAATGCAGCTTGAAAATTGTACAAATTTAAAAATAACAGTGAAAGCACTGTGTTTTTGCTAACTCCGATTAAGGCAGTAATGTTTATTAGAAAAAAATGCTTCTTAGGTTAACTAAATTAATTTATGGTCTTTCTCGGGAGTGTTAAAAATTAAATTATAAGCATCACTGAGAGCACTCTAGAATATATAGCACTCATGGGAAAAATAATATTTTTTTCATATAAGCTTATAATACATATATTTTTCTCCCTTGGTACAATGTTGCATAATGAGTTAAATCACTAATATTTACAGGGAAGTGGGAAAGTTGCAAAAAGAAGTTGTAATCATTCAAACTTCTCTGGAACAGAAACGACTAGAGAAGCATAACCTGCTGCTTGATTGCAAAGTTCAAGACATTGAGATAATTCTTTTGTTGGGGTCACTGGATGACATCATTGAAGTGGAGGTATTCTAGCAAATGATTTAAAAATATGTGCAGCTGTATGGAACTTAATGCAATACCCTTTGACTGCTTATTCTTCCTCTTGTTATATATCCTCTTTAGGAGTAGGGAAGACATCTTCTCTCCTTCTAGGAGAGAAAAGGTGTAAAATGACTATCATCTCAGAGGACCACGCATTTCGTATATTTCTTATCTCTCTTATTAACCCACATCTCTTTAGCTTCACAGGATGAACCAGTGTTTCTTAACTATATATTAGATACCCAAGAGAAATCAGAGAGTTAAAACTGTTGGAGTAAAGGACATTTTTGCACAATGAACCACAGGTAGTGTGCAAGTCACCTTCCAGCATGAGCAGTTCCCTGCACTCTCATGACATTTTATGTAATGTTTGAAGGGTTCTTGCTCTGCACCTTAACCAACAATTGTATTGAGGTGCTTCTCAGAAGAAACATGTCCTACTGAGTGTCTCCAGGTGGGGAGAGGCAAGAATGGACACCCAAGATTCACAAAAATAAAACCAAGGCCCACTAATGGTCAACATTTCCCATCACTTTTTTTTCTTTTATATCACATTTATATGATACAGGACATTTTAGATTGGTTGGAAGTACAGCCATCCCTCAGTATCCACAAGGAATTGGTTCTAGGACCTCCCAGGAATACCAAAATTTGAGAATGCTGACATTCCTTATGTAAAATGGCATCGTTTGGCATATATCCTATGCACATCCTCCCGTATACAGGCATACCTTGTTTTATTGTATTTTGCTTTGTTGTACTTTACAGATATTATGTTTTGTTGGGTTTTTTTTGAGTTGGAGTTTTACTTGGTCACCCAGGCTGATGTGCAGTGACATGCTCACGGCCACCACAGCCTTGACCTGCTGGGCTCAGGCAAACCTTCCACCTCAGCCTTCCAAGTAGCTGGAACCATAGGCACGCATCACCACACTCGACTAATTTTTTGATTTATTGTAGAGAAGTGGTCTCGAACTCCTGGGGTCAAACAATCCTCTTGCCTCCGCCTCCCAAAGTGCTGAGATTTCAGGCTTATAGGCATGAGCTACCACACCCAGCCAACAGATATGATGTTTTTTACATATTGAAGGTTTATGGCAATCTTATGTCGAGAAAGTCTATTGACACTATTTTCTCTACATCATATATGCTCGTGTTTCCTTGTCTTTGTGTCATGTTCTGATAATTCTTGCAATATTTCAAACTTTTTTTCATTATTATATTTGTTATAGTGATCTGTGATCAGTGATCATTGATGTTATTGTTGTAAGTTGGTTTGGGGTGTCATGAATCATGCTTACATAAGATAGCAAAGTCAATCAATAAATGTTGAGTGTTCACATATATTTCAGATGGGAACTGAAACAGAAAGTACCCAGGCGACAATTGATATCTATGAAAAAGAAGAAGCCATCAAAGTAGACTACAGCTCTCTAAGAGGTGATTTGAAGGTAACTGAAAAATTTTTATTGTTTATGACTATCTCACAGTAATATAGACTAAATATTGAAAAATCATTTTTAGAAGATAGTGTAAGATTTTCTTAAAAGATTTTCCAATGAGTTTTGAAGAAATATACAAAGGAAAAACTATTTTTCTATAATAACAAAACTTCTGACACCAAATATGTGGATATCTCCCACACCAAGTGATTCTCCAGCTTTTTGAAGACCAGCTGGGTATCCTACAATTCAGTTCAATTCTGATACTACTTTGTGAGATCCCACAGGGTAATGGCTGAGTTCCATAAGACTGGCCACTCTTCAGATGCGAATCAGTTGAAGCTTCCCATACTTCTGGCCAACTGGCTATAAATAGAGAGTTCCTACAACCCCCTCCTCAGATCTGATAATTTGCTAGAATGGCTCACAGAACTCAGGGGAATAATACATTATTTACATTTACCAGTTTATCAGAAAGGATATAATTTATAGAACAGACAAATGGAAGAGATATATTGTTATGACCGAGTTACAAGAAAAGGATACACCAGCACGCCAAGTTGAAATTAAGAGTCCTTTATTAGCACGCAGTCAAGAGTAGGCTCACACCAAGAGGCTCTTGACACAGAGTAGAATCAGCAAGAAGTTTATAAAGGTAAAACCCAAAGTTGGGCTACATAGCAGGGGGGTGAGGGAAGAAGGAACTAAAAACAAAAGGGAACAAAATATAAATAAAATGTGGGAATGTGGCAGGGGGAATTTTGCAAAGAACAATCTCTTGGTGCAACATCTGATTTCAGCTAACAAAGCATACAATTACACAGAACTTGTAGCTAGGGAGTTTCAAACAGCCAGCAAGAATGGTTAGTGTGATCAGCTCAGGGGAACAAATCTGTGGGTCTGTGGTCATGGGAACGTTACAACAACCACACATATTCAGTGGGAGGTTATTCTTAGGTCAGGCAAGCAGCTAAAATGGAGGATTTTAACAAAATGGAGTTATATATGTCAAGCAACCTATTGCAATTATTTTATATATTTTATTAGCTATTTCATTCCCCTCTTTTAGTTGTACATGAGTCAATTCGTTGACTCGTCGGTCATGAGTATGGAGTTATAATACGTTTTTACATGCATAAGGTTTACAGAATTGATTTGCTGTTTGATGAAATTAATAAGGCAATTAAATATACAAGGTCCTACAAACAGCCCAAGGAGAAGGAGGATAAGTGGGCCAGCCAGGCTGGTGATGAGAGTTGTTAATCAGGGGTTCCAATTAAACAAGGATTGGAACCCAGATTTATTATTGTTTATTTCTTCTTGTCTCCTGTCACTATTTTCTTGGATCTTTCAGCGGGTGTCCTTAATAATTCCTGATTGGTTTGCATAGAAACAACATGCCTCTCCAAGAGCAGCACAAAGTCCCCCTTGGGATAGGAAAACCAAGTATAAGCCTCTACAGTTTTGAAGGACAACTTCTGCTAGGGAGTCCACCTGGTCATGGAGTTGGTCTGTAGCAGATTGCATGTAATTTAAGTCAGAATTGATGTCCTGTACAAAGTTTGATAGTCCTAGTTCTCCGTGGACCAAGGCTGCAGTGCGGAGTGCAGCTGTTCCAGCTACACTTAGCCCAATTAAGGCAGGCACTAGTAGGGAGGCAGCACGCTTCCAACGAGTTGCCAGAAGGCCAGGAGGGTTGAATAATAGGATCCCCTCAGAACCATTATAAGCATATACCTGGGGAAGTACATGAACATAAAGTAGGCTTATTGTTTAACATTTCAGTAGTAGTACAGGTTGTAATGTTATGACCGAGTAAGCAAGAAAAAGCTACACCAGCAAGTTGAGTTTAATTAATTATGAATTTATTAAACACGTGGGTCAAGAGTAGGAAAACTCTTGGCAAATTGGTGCAGTTTGTGACAAGCTTTTATAGGTAAAATTTTCAGCATTGACTGCATAGCAACTTAGTGACCATAGCAACTATTAACTATCAACTTGGCAACCAAAATGGGAACTTTGATTGTTAGGCAGCTTTGATTAATTTCATGTCAGGTAGGTATAGCCAGTGCCCAGAAAGTCCCTGGAGTTCTACCATTAAGATATAGTTTAAGGTAGTTTCATAGAGACAAGGAAGAAGAATCATTATACAATGGAGTTACCTTGGTTAGATCACTAACAGAATATAAGAACAAACTATGAAAATGTCAAAGCATAACATTTGATTTCAGTTAACAAAGCATACAATTACATGGAACTATGGCAAAGGAGTTCTGTAACGGTCAGCAGGCAACGGTCAGCATAACCTGCCCAAAGGAGACAAAGCTGGGGGGGTCTGTGGTCATGGGAATGTTACTGTAATTACATGTAGGCATTGATTTTTAGGTCAGGCAGGTAACTAAGATGAGTTTTAAATGAAATAGAGTAAGCTGGTTAATATTACTACTTTGCTAACAATTTGATTTTATTAACTAATTTAGCTTATTTCATTCCCCCCTTGTAGTTGTGCATGAGTCAATTTGTTGACCCTTTAGTTAAAGGAAGGGAATTACAATAGGTTCTGGTATACAGAATTTTTACTGAATTGATTTGTTCCTTGACAAAGTTAACGAACCAGTTTAAAATGCAAGGTCCAATTAGTAGACCAAGGAAGAGAAGTATGAGCGGTCCTCCTAGATTAGTAAGCAAGGTAGTCAGCCATGGGTTCCAAGTGAACAAGGATTGGAACCAGGACTTATTATCATTTAGTTTTTTTCGTTGCTGGTTTATGTTTTCCCGGACCTTTTGGAGAGTTTCTTTAATGATTCCTGATGTATTGGCATAGAAACAAGTTTCTCCAAGAGCAGCACAAAGCCCTCCCTGAGATGTGAACAATAAGTCAAGACCTCTCCAATTTTGGAGGACGACCTCAGCTAAAGAATCTACCTGGTTGTGGAGTTGTTCTATTGATGACTGTACATATTTTAGGTCATCATTTATGTTTTGGGTTAAGCTGGTTAGTCCCGTTAGTCCTGTTTTTCCCCAGACTAAAGCAGCAGTGCTAAGTGCAGCTGTTTCAGCCATACTTAATCCGACTAGAGTGGGGACTAACAGAGGAGTGGCACGCCTTTTTTGGGTACCAGGTGGTGAAATTAAAAGAGCACCCTCGGAGCGACTATAGACATATAACTGAGGAAGTATATGAACAGTAATACATAAAACAGACTTATTGTTTAACATTTCAGCAGGAACACAAGTAATTAATCCTAATGAACAAGCAAACCATGTATTGGCAGGTGCAGTATAAGCTTGGGAATGAGTTATGGTCTTAGTAAGAGACTGATTACAAATTTTAGAAAATGGAGAAGCTGTTAAACTGAAACTTGCAGTTATTAAACAAGAGGCATTTCCAGTTACGTCTCTTATGGTGACATGAACAGTTTTTGGAATACAATTTGTTTCAGCTGCATTGTTTGGGATAGGAGTTACAACTCCTATTCCTATGTAATATGGAGGTTTTGATTTTAGACAAAGCCAGCAATCTGATGCTAATTGAGGCCAACTGTTATTAAGCAAGCTGTGCATATGAGCTAACATAGGAAACAAACTAGGGGACTGGAAAGTTTAATCCCGAAGACTTTGGAGCTGTTTCAGGAGGTGTTTGTGGATGAAAGCCAAACATAGGGTCCTGTAACTCCATTAAGAGTTCTATAGGTATAGGTTTATGATTGATGGTTCACCTTTGAATAGTAAATAAGGTGCCCTGGTCATACTCTCTCATGTACAACCGTATACCCCAAGTTTTTCCAGTTTTCCATGAGTGATGAAGTGGATTAGTAACTTTTATGTATACAGGCTGTTCTGAGCCAGAGGTTAGCCAAACAGTGATTTGGGAAGTGTCATTAGGTCCTCCACTGTAAGTTGCGATGGTGACACATTCCCAGTTTGGACAAAAGAATTCGTTTTCCTGCATACATTTATAATTTTGGGGGTTACTGGGGCAAAGGTAGATGTCTATAGTTTTTATGAATTTAGGAGTTGCCCATTGGGTACACATTTCAGTAAAGAAGTGGTTTGGTATCCCGCCTGCCATAGGAATTCCAGCTTGTATATTCTTTTTCTATAGGTACTAGATCAGAAAGATTTATTTTAAATTGAATTAGGTTTGAGTCAGGGGTCCAATTTTGGACAGCAAAAACTTGTCCTGAAGTAAAGGAACTTAAAGTAAAAATATAAGTAGTATGATAAGCTGAACCCAAAGGGATGCTTGTTAGAATAAACCAGGGTAAACTTATTTTAAGCATAATAAAGCAATAATACATCCAGTACATGAGAATTAAAAGTGTTAACAGAACTTTCTTGCAAAATGGCCATTCTGCAGGAGCTGCAGTAAGCAGTGCTGCTTCAAATCCTAGAACAAGTGGGATAACAAAAAGGAGAGGCAAGGGATGAGTGCAGTGCATTCAGTTATGGTTAAAGTCTCACGGTTTCTGCTGCTGGCTGGTCAGGTGATGTAAGACGATGGGCTCAGAGGGTGATTTTGAGAGGATTATCAGGATGTTGGTTCACAGTCCAGTTGTTTGGGCAAAGGGGCACGTCAGTGTTCCAACTGCAGGTTTGGCTGAGCCAGGCTTCGGCATCTGCAGCTTCCTTGATTTGTGAATGATGAATCCAGGTTGGTATTCTGCTAACCTTGAGCGACATTGGGGTGGTGAGGATGACTTCATATGGTCCCTTCCAGGAGGTGCTCAGTTCTTCTTTCCGGAACTTTCTGACATAGACCAGATTTCCAGGCTGGAATGGATGACACGGTGTGGAAGTTGGAGTTGGCAGTACAGCATGGACGTTGATATGGACAAGATTCTGCATCCACTGTAAAGACTGATATTTTAACAGAGATTGATTAGTAAATTCTTTAAGAATAGGATCCTGTAGGCGGTGTAACAGAGGAGGGGGTCTTTTAAACATGATTTTATAGGGGGTAAACCCAGCCTTATATGGGGTACATCTAGCTCGAAGGAGAGCTAGGGGTAAGAGAGTTACCCATTTTTCACCGGTTTCTATTATTAATTTAAAGTATTTTTTAAAGTCCGGTTTATGCGTTCTACCTGTCCAGGGCTTTGTGGTCGGTAAGCACAATGCAGTTTTCATTTGATGTTTAGTGCTTTACTGACCAGCTGTACTATGGACGAGGTGAAGGCAGGACCATTGTCTGAGCCAATAGAAAGAGGAAGCCCATACCTAGGAATTATTTTATTTGATAAGTATTTTGCAACTGTAAGGGCAGTTTCATTTTTTGTGGCAAGTGCTTTTCCCATCCCAAAAAAGTGTTTACTAACACCAGTAAATAACTGTATCCTGCATGTGAAGGTTTTATTTCAGTAAAGTCTATTTCCCATTGTTCACCAGGACTTAATCCTTGTGCCCTGATTCCTGGAAGAGGTCTCCGCCCTCCCTTGGGATTGACATGAGCACAAGCAGGACACATTAAAGTTGCTGAATTAGCTTGGTCTTTTAAGTTATTGATAATATAAAAACAGTTTAACAGTTCAGCCATTTTGGTTCCTCCTAGGTGAGTGGTAGAGCGAAGTTGTTTTATTAAATTTTTTCCAAGAACTTTAGGTAGAACAATTCTGGAGTCTTTAACCCACCAGCCATCAGGTTTCTTGTAAGCTCCCGCCAGCTCTGCAGCCTCTTCTTTATGTGTATTTCTGGGCTGCCGTGGGAGAGAAGGGACTGGAAAAGTTTTAGCTGGTAAAGTAGTTAGGGGCTTAATTGGGAGTTCTGCTGCTTCCCGAGCTGTCTGGTCTGCCAGGCAGTTTCCAATTGTTTCTAGAGTGTCAGATTTTTGGTGACCTTTACAATGGCTACCTCTTTAGGGAGCCAAACAACTTCCAAGAGGGCTAATATTTCCTTTTTATTTTTAATAGTCTTACGTGTTGTGGTGAGAAGGTCACGTTCTTTGTAGATCATGGCATGTACATGAAGTGTAGCAAACGCATACTGGCTGTCTGTGAAGATATTTACTCGTTTTTCTGCTCCCCAGCGCAGGGTCTGGGTTAGAGCAATTAACTCAGTCTTTTGGGCAGAAGTACCCTGAGGCAGTGCCTGTGACCAGATTACGTCATGAGCTGTAGTTACCGCTGCACCAGCCTTACGGACTCCATTTAGTACCAGGCTGCTACCATCCATGAACAGGTCAGCATCAGCCTGACGCAGAGGACTGCCCCAAAGATCAGGTCGGCTGGTGTGGGTAATATCCAACACATCCTCACAGTCATGTGCTGGTGTCTCCGGATGGTCATCAGACAACAGGATTGCCAGGTTGAGGCATTGAGTAGGAGAGAAAGTTAGTCTAGGCTGGTCTAGTAGTAGGCTTTGATACTGGATAATATGTGCATTTGACATCCAACCGCCGGAGGCTCCCCGTAGCAGAGTGTCAACAGCATAGGGAGTAGTTAGAGCCAGGTTTTGGCTGAAATTTAACTTGTCTGCTTCTTTAACCAGCAAAGTAGTGGCCGCAATGGCTTGAAGACAGGAGGGCCAACCAGAAGCTACCGGGTCTAGTCTCTTTGACAGATAGGCCACTGGTCTTTTTCATGGCCCTAGGGTCTGAGTGAGGACCCCTTTGGCAATTCCTCATTGTTCATGAATGAACAAGTGGAAAGTTTTGGTAACATTGGGAAGGGTTACTGCTGGTGCTTGAGTTAGAGCTGTTTGCTTGTTCTTCAGCAGCAGTCCAATTTAGGGGTTGATCCCCTGCTGTGGCCGAGTATAAGGGTTTGGCAATTTCGGCAAATCCTGGGATTCATAGCCGACAATAAATACCCTGCCACCCCCAGGAATTCCTATACCTGTTTTTTGGTGGTTGGTGTGGGAATTCGGATAATGACTTTTTTCCGGGCTGAGGTTAGGGCTCGCTTGCTCTCTTGCAGCTGGTATCCAAGGTATGACATTTTGGCAGAGCACAGCTGTGCTTTCTTTGCTGATACTCTGTAGCCCAGGTCCTGGAGAAGCTATAACAAAGCTTTATTTAGTACCTTGTAAGCAGGTGTCCAAGTCTGCAGCTGCAAGTAGGAGGTCATCCACATATTGAAGCAAAACACATTCAGGGTATTGGGTATGGAACCCTGACAAATCCTGTTGCAAGCCCTCCCCGAAGAGGGTTGGGGAGTTTGTGAAGCCTTGTGGTAGTCGTGTCCAAGTTAACTGACTGATGTTCCCTGTGTCTGGATCTGTCCACTCAAAAGCAAAAATAGGTTGGCTAACAGGAGACAGGGGAATAGAGAAAAAAGCATCTTTTAAGTCTAGCACAGTATATACCTGATGTTGAAGGGGAAGTAGACTAAGTAAAGTGTATGGATTAGGAACGGTTGGATGAATAGTTTTTACCCGCTTGTTGACTTCTCTTAAGTCTTGAACTGAACGGTAGTCAGAAGTTCCCGGTTTCTGAACTGGCAAGAAAGGTGTGCTTCATGCTGACTTGCACGGAGTCAGAATGTTGGCAGCTACGAGTCTTTTTACATGAGGAGCAATTCCTTTCCGGGCCTGCAAACTCATAGGGTACTGGCGGACTTGGACAGGAGTAGCTGATGCCAGTAAATTTACCACCACTGGAGGGTGATGTTTCGTCAATCCTGGCAGGTTGGTTTCTGCCCAGACGGAAGGAAATTCCTGTTGCAACTGTAGAAGTGAGCTTGATGGAACATTTTTTTTTTTTTTTTGAGTTGGAGTCTCACTCTGTCACCCAGACTGGAGTGCAGTAGCCGCTCCCAGCCACCGCAGCCTCGACCTGCTAGGCTCTGGCGTGCCTTCCGCCTTAGCCTTCCAAGTAGCTGGAATTACAGGTGCACGCTACCACACCCGGCTGATTTTTTTATTTATTGTCGAGATGAGGTCTCGCTGCCCAGGCGGGTCTCGAACCTGCGGGCTAAGGCATTCCACTCACCTCAGGCTCCCAAAGGCGCGAGATTACAAGCTGAGCCACCGAGCCCGGCTGATGGAACATTTTTAATAGTAGACTTTGGAGAGGTTAAAAGATATTCTTCAGAAAGTGGAACAGTTAAGAGCATTTGATATACAGTAGGAATAAATATTTCAGTTTTGTCAGGTGAAAACACAATGGGTGCTCTTAATTTCCGTAACAGATCTCTACCCATGAGACACTCAGGAGCTACTAAAAATGAGTGCATTACCCGCTTTTGTCCCAAGTCAACAATCCAATTAGAAGTGAATTTGCAGTTGGTAATCATTCCTGTTACTCCTTGTATTAAAAGTTAATTTTTAGACATAGGTCCCAGTGGTGACCTTAGGACTGAAAGTTCCACCTCAGTGTCCACTAACAGTTTAACTGGGTGGCCCCCAATAGCTGAGGTTATCATAGGCTCTTGAGGGCCCTAGGAGAAAGAGCTTTGGCCCCTTCAGTCTGATTCATTTTCTGCACCTCCGGCCGAGGGCAGGACCAGAATGAGCTTAGGGTCCAGGTCTTGGTTTTTCTGTGGAGAGCAATAGAGACAATCTTTGACCCAATGTCAAAGCTCCTTGCAATAAGCACACCGGTTCTTTGCTAACTTAATGCATTCAGGTTTTTTACCCCTTTGGCTTTTTTGGTTATCAGACTTTTGGTGTGGAGGCTTGGAACCAGTTCCTGGGGCCCTGAGGCCTGTCAGTAGGATTTTGGCCTGTCTTCTTGCAGCTTTGTCAGCCACCTGAACTGCTTGGTTCTGTTTCTTAGCATCTTGGTTATTGTAAACTTTTTGAGCTACTTCAAGCAGCTGAGAATTGTTCATTCCTGCAAATCCTTCCAATTTTTGTAATTTTTTTGAATATTGGTAGTCGCTTGTGCCACAAAGGCCAAATCGATGGCCCGAGCATTCTCGGGAGCTGAGGGATCAAAAGGGGTGTAGGTTCGAAACACCTCTTGGAGACGTTCAAAGAATGCCCCTGGGGACTCCTCAGGTCCCTGGAGAACCTCAGTAGTTTTAGACAAATTAATGGGTTTTCGGGCTGCCCCCTTTTAAACCTGCTAATAGAGCCCAGTGATATATACTCAGTACTCTAGACCCGGCCAAAGTGTTAGGGTCCCAATTTGGACGATCAGGAGGAAAATCTCAGTCCAGAATGTTTTGATTTTCCTCCTGTGTGCCCCCAGTAGAGTCCAGAATAGACTTTCTAGCTTCAGACCTAATGCGTTCTTGCTCTTCAGCAGTAAACAGAGTGACTAAAAGTTGTTGACAGTCATCCCACATGGGACGATGGTTATACGTAACAGACTCCATTAATGAAATAAGTGCCTGTTGCCTAGCAGAGAAAGAAGGGTTTTGGTGCTTCCAATTGTATAAATCAGAAGAAGAAAAAGGGGTATACACCATAAATACTCCTCCCGCCTGATCTCCTGACACCGATGGGACCTCCCGGAGGGGAAGGATTGGAACCAGATCAGCAAGGGACCTAAGTCAGGCTGCCACAGGCGGAGAAGACACAAATGGGTTAGAACTGGAGGCAGCCTCAGCCGTGACCAATGTTAGAGACAGCTGGGGACAATCAGGAGCCATGGAGGTAACAGTGGGTGAGGAAGTCTTAGGAGTATATGGTGGAGGGTGAAAGAGGACTGGATCCTTGAGAGGATCCTCATTAGAAGACAGTAGAACAGGATACGGTGTACAGGAGGGAAGAAGAGCTGAACATAGCAGGACCTTGGGCTCCTGGAGGAGCAGCGTAGATGGAGTGGAGTTATTATGAGACTTAGCCTGTTCTGGTCGTTTACGGGAGGAAACGATCAGAACTCAACTAGGAGTTTCAAGAGAAGATGCTGTTAACCAGGGGGGTGGGTTCCAGACCAAACTTAGCCACTGGTCTATATAAGGGAACTGATCCAGATGACCAGGTTTCCCTGTGACTGTTTTCCAGACATCCTCAGTGATGTTAACATCCAGAGACCCTGTAGAAGGCCAGCCAACATGAAAAGCAGGCCAGTCTATCTGACAGAGTTCGGAGTCTGCCTTTAGTAAGGCGGACACCATAATCCTCAGCAAAGGCAAAAGAAAGGTTCTTTAACATACAGTCTAAAGGACTCACTTGCTTTGAGTTCTGGAAACCCATGACACACAACGAAAAAAACAGCACACAAACAAGTAACAGACAAAGATAAAAACAAAATTATAGATCCCTGGAACACCTCAGGGCAGAGAATAGGGACTCTATTCAGCCAACGTCTTGGCTTAGTGAATAGTGTCCGAAGGGCGGCCTCGTCAGGCCATAACTCCCTTGATCAGAAATAAAAACAGAAAAACCATGGTACCAGGCAGTTAAAAAAATACTCTTACCTCCTAGGAGACAGCAGATGAACTCTGATTCTTTTGAGGCGTAGCTGCCAGCAGTCATTCCGAGCCTTTCAGAGCCAGGAGAGAGGCTAAGGGATCCTGAGATTTCAGGTGGTGCCTCCTCAGCACCTCCCCTCCCAGCCTGGGAAAACCGGAGCGAGGCAGCGACTTGTGCTGGCAGACATAAATTTTCTCGCTGGGGCCTCCAAATGTTATGACCGAGTAAGTGAGAAAAAGCTACGCCAGCAAGTTGAGTTTAATTAATTATGAATTTATTAAATGCACAGGCCAAGAGTAGGCAAACGCCAGAAAAACTCTTGGCAAATTGGTGTAGTTTGTGACAAGCTTTTGTAGGTAAAATTTTCAGCATTGACTACATCACAATTTAGTGACCATGGCAACTATTATTAGCTAACAACTTGGCCACCAAAATGGGCACATGGTGGCTGCTGTTGTAGCAATGCTTTTTAAGTCATTGATATGATAAAAACGGTTGTTTAACAGATCAGTTAATTTAGTACCTCCTAGGTAAGTAGTAGAATGCAGTTGTTTTGCCAAGGTGTGTCTGAGGGCTTCAGGCAAGATAATTTTAGAGTCTTTGACCCACCATCCAGTGGAGCTTGTATGGGTTCCCGCTCGGTCTGCCTGTTTCTCTTCCTCTTGGGTATAGGTAGGCCGTTTTGAGAGAGAAGGAGCTGGAAAAGTTTTAGTTAGCAAGATAGTCAGGGGTTCAATTGGGAGTTCTGCTGTCTTTCGAGCCACCTGGTCTGCTAGGTGGTTTCCAGTTGCTTCTGGTGTGTCTGACTTTTGGTGTCCCCTGAAATGAATGATGGCTACCTCTTTGGGAAGCCATATAGCCTCTAGGAGGGCTAAGATTTCCTCCTTGTTCTTTATAGTATTACCTGCTGAGGTAAGAAGACCTTGTTCCCTGTAGATCATGTCATGCTCATGGAGTGTGGCAAAAGCTGTCGGTGAAGATGTTTACTTGTTTTCCTGTTCCCCAGCACAGGCCTGAGTTAATGCAAATAACTCAGCTTTTTGAGCCGAGGTACCTTGAGGCAATGCCTATGACCAGATTACATCATGAGCTGTGGTTACGGCTGCACCAGCCTTGCAGACTCCCTCTATTACCAGGCTGCTACCATCCGTGAATAGGTCAGCATCGGCCTGGCTTAAGGGAGTGTCCTGAAGATCAGGCCAGCTGACCTGAGAGATGTCTAACATGTCTTCACAGTCATGAACTGGCGTTTATGGATTACCATCAGGCAGCAAGGTGGCCAAACTGAGGCACTGAGTAAGAGAGAAAGTTAGTCTTGGTTGGTCAAGTAAAAGACTCTGATATTGAGTGATATGAGCATTTGACATCCAGCGGCCAGAGGCTCCTTGGAGCAAGGTTTCAACAGCATGGGGAACAGTCAAATCCAGGTTTTGGCCAAAGGTTAATTTATCTGCTTCCTTAACCAACATAGTTGTGGCTGCAATGACCTGGAGACAGGAGGGCCAGCCAGAGGCTACTGGGTCTAGTCTTTTTGACAAGTAAGCTACCGGTCTCCTCCAGCGTCCAATGGTTTGAGTGAAGACCCCTTTTGCAATTCCTCATTGTTCATGAACGAACAAGTGGAAAGGCTTGGTAACATCTGGGAAAGCTAGAGCCAGGGCTTGGGTTAGAGCCGTTTTTAACTGTTGGAACGCCTGTTCCTCAGTAACAGTCCAATTTAGGGGCAGATCCCCTGCCATGGCTGTGTACAGGGGCTTGGCAATTTCAGTAAATCCTGGGATCCACAACCGGCAATACCCTGCCACCCCCAGGAATTCCCATACCTGTTTTTTGGTGGTTGGCATGGGAATCTGAAGTATGACTTCTTTTTGGGCTGAGGTCAGGGCCCGTTTACCTTCTTTCAGCCAGTATCCCAGGTAGGAAACTTTGGTTGAGCAGAGCTGTGCCTTCTTTGCTGTCACTGATAGTCAAGTCTTGAAGGCGCTGCAACAAAGCCTTAGTACCTTGTAAACTAGTGTCCAGGTCTGCAGCTGCAAGTAAGAGGTCATCTACATACTGGAGTAAAGTACATTCAGGATGTAGGGCACAGAAACTTGACAAATCCTGTTGCAAGACCTCCCCCAAAAGAATTGGGGAGCTCTTGAAACCTTGTGGTAACCAGGTCCAGGTTAACCTGGTGTCCCCCAAGTCAGGGTCTGTCCATTCAAAAGCAAAGATGGGTTGACTGACAGGGGACAAAAGGATAGAGAAGAAGGCATTCTTTAAGTCCAGTACAGTATACACCTGACGCTGAGGGAGAAGTAGGCTGAGTAATGTGTACAGGTTAATGTGTACAGGTTGGGAACAGTAGGATGGATGGTTTCAACCTGCTTATTGACCTCCCTTAAATCCTGAACTGGTCGGTAGTCAGAAGTTCCCAGTTTCTGAACGGGCCAAAAGGGAGTATTCCATACTGACTTGCGTGGTGTTAGAATATTGGCTGCTAAGAGTCATTTGATGTGAGGAACAATTCCTTTTCAGGCTTGCAAACTCATAGGTGGCTGTACACAGGGGTAGCCGATGCCAGCAGACTCACCACAATCAGAGGATGATGTTCCGCCAATCCTGGCAGGTTGGTCTCTGCCCAGACTGAAGGAAACTCCTATTGTAACTGTAGAATTAAGCTTGATGAGACATTCTCAGTAGGGGACTTAGAAGAAGTCAAAAGATATTCTTCAGAGAGCAGAGCAGTTAGAGCATCTAATATGCAATAGGAATAAACATTTCAGTTTTGTCAGGTGAAAACACAATTGTGGCTCCTAACTTTCAAAGTAAATCCCGACCTATAAGAGGGAATGGGCAATCTGGAGCTATTAGAAACGAATGAGTAACTCGCTTTTGTCCCAAATGGACAGTCCAGTTGGAAGTGAACTTGTAATTAGTAACTGTCCCTGTTGCCCCTTGGACCAAAATTTGCTTTTTAGACAGGTCCCAATGGTGACTTCAGGACTGAATGTTCTGCCCGTCCACTAAGATTTGAACTGGGTGGCTCCCGATAGTTGCGGTTCATGGATTCTTGGGGGCCTAAAGAAAAAGAGCCCTGGCCCCTTCAGTCCAAATCATTTCCAGCCTCTCTAGCAGAGGACAGGACCAGAACTGGCTTAGGGTCCTCTTGTTGTGGGCGATGGGGACAGTCTTTGACCCAATGCCCTAGTTCCTTGCAATAAGCACACTGGTTCTTTGCCAATCTAATGGATATGGGTTTCTGACCATTTTGGCCTTTCTGGTTATCAAACTTTTGGCAAGGCAGCTTGGAATCAGCTCCTGGGGCCTGGAGGGCTGTTATCAGAATTTTGGCTTGTCTTCTTGTCAGCTCTGTCAGCTGCCTGTACTCCCTGTTTTGTTTCTCAGCATCTCGATTGTTAAAAACTTTTTGAGCTACCTCAAGCAGCTAAGAAATATTCATTCCTGCAAAGCCTTCCAGCTTCTACAATTGTTTTTTCAGATGTCCGGAGGTGCCTGAGCCACAAATGCCAAATTAATATCTTGAGCATTCTCGGAAGCCGAGGGATCAAAAGGGGTGTACATTGGAAACACCTCTTGGAGGTGCTCAAGGAACACCCCTGGAGACTCCCTGGGTTCCTGGAAAACCTCAGTAGTTTTAGAAAGATTAATAGATTTTCAGGCTGCCCCCTTCAAACCTGCTGATAGAGCCCGGTGATAGGTATCTAGTGCCTTGGACCCCACCAAGGTGTTGGGTCCCCAGTCTGGGCAAGTGGGGGAAAAAACCTTTCAACATTTCTTGATTTTCCTCCTGCGTGCCTCCAGTAGAGTCTAAAATATACTTTTTAACCTTAGCTCTAATGCAGTCCTGCTCTTCAGCAGTAAATAAAATGATAAGAAGCTGCTGACTGTCATTCCAAGTGGAGCACTGGGTGCGCATGACTGACTCCATTAAGGAAATCAGAGCTGGCGGCTTATCCGAGAATGTTGGGTTCTGATATTTCCAGTTATACAAATCAGATGAGAAGAAAGGGGTATATACCAAAAACAACTGCTCGGTTCGCTATGCCCCTAAGGGAGGAGGAACTTCCCAAAGGGGAAGGAGAGAGGTGCTGGATTGGTCTGAGATAGGAGATGGGTGGCCTGAGGTGTAGAAGACAGAGAGGGGGTGGAACTAGAGATTGCTACAGTTGCAACTGTAGCCAGGGCTGTTGACAGCTGTGAGCAAAGAGAGGTGGTGGAAGTAACAGTAGATGAAGAAGGGAGAGGATTATAAGGGGAAGGGTTAGAGCTAATCAGATCCTCAAGTAGATCTTCAGTAGAGGGGGGCAAAACAGGATATAATCCATAAGAAGCAGGGGCTACAGGTGATGGGCATGACAGACGTTTTAAATCATTGAAGAGGTGACTTAGGTGAGGGAGGATCCATAACATGAGAATTGACATGTCCTGGCCAGCTAAGAGATGTGGAGACCAGGACTCGACTGATGGTTTCAAGAGAACATGCTTTCAGCCAGGGTGGTGGGTTTTGGACCAAACTCAGCTACTGATCAATATAGGGGAACTGATCTGGATGCCCAGGATTCCCTGTAACCACCTTTCAAGCAGATTCAGTAACCTTGACATCCAGAGACCCTGTAGAAGACCATCCAACATCAAAGGCAGGCCAATCTATTTTACAGGTTTGAAGTCTGTCTTTTGAGAGGCGGACACCATAGTCCTCAGCAAATACAACAGAAAAATTCTTTAGCATACAGTCCAGAGGACTGACAGGTTTCAAATTCTGGGATCCCATGCCATACAACAAGCAAGTGGTACAAGGACAAACAGACAAATAACACATCCACACCAAATTAGAAAAGTTACAGATCCCTGGAACACCTCAGGGCAGAAAACAAAGGGATTATATTCAGCCAATGTCTTGGCTCAGTGAATAGTGTCCAAAGGGTGACCTTGTCAGGTTGTATCTCCCTCAACCAGAAACAGAAACCACAGTCACAAGCAATTAAACAGGAGACCAAAAATAAATTCTTACCTCATAGGAGATTGAAGATGGATTCAGGTTCTTTTGAGGCAGTAGCTTCCAGCAGTCATTCCAACTCCCTCAGAGCTAGATGAGAGGTTATGGGGCCTGAGAATCTCAGGAGGCACTTCTGCTACAACCTCTCCTTCCAGCCAGGGAGGGTCAGAGCGAGGTGGCTGCTTGTGCTGGCAGAATTTCTCACTGGGGCCTCCAAATGTTATGACCGAGTTGCGAGAAGGAGACACGTCAGCACACCAAGTTCAAATTAAGAGTCCTTTATTAGTGCACAGTCAAGAGTAGGCTCACACCAAGAGGTTCTTGATGCAGAGTAGAATCAGCAAGATGCTTATAAAGGTAAAACCCATAGGTGGGCTACATAGCAGGAGAGTGAGGGAACAAGGAACTAAAAACAAAAGGGAACAAAATGTAAGAATACAATGTGGGAATGTGGCAGGGGGAATTTTGCAAAGAGCAATCTCTTGGGGCAACATCTGATTTTAGTTAACAATGCATACAATTACACAGAACTTGTAGCTAGGGAGTTTCAAAAGGCCAGCAAGAACAGTCAGCGTTATCAGCTCAGGGGAAGAAAGCTGTGGGTCTCTGGTCATGGAAATGTTACAACAATCACATGTATACATTGGGAGGTTATTCTTAGGTCAGGCAAGCAGCTAAGATGGAGGATTTTAACAAAATGGAGTGACCTATGTCAAGCAAGCTATTGCAATTATTTTATATATTTTATTAGCTATTTCAATATAGGACTAGGTATGGGGAGGTGCTCATGCCCTTTCTTATGCCACCCTCACAACATCTCCATATGGTTACCGACCTAGAAACTCTTTCAACCTCTTTGTTTAGGGATTTTTATGGAGGCCTCATTATCATATGATTGGTTAAATCATGGGCCATTGGTGACTAAACTTGTTCTTCATATCCTCTCCCTCAGTTCTCCAGTGGGAAGGACTGGAAGTTCCACCTCCTAATCACATGGTGGATTCCTCAGGCAACAGTCCCCATCCTCCAAGAGTCAGCTCATTAGCATAAACTCAGATATAGGTGAAAGGGGCTTATTATGAATAACAAAAGATGATCCTCTCATCCCTATCACTCAAGAAAGGTTTTAGGCATGTGGTGCCAGGAACCAAGATGAAAAGCAAATACATATTTTTTATTATATCACAAAATCATAAATAGCAATAAATAGATTACTTTAAAAAAATGTTTATATCAGCATTTCTGACTTGTGTGTTCTGTAGAATACTAGTATCATTAAATTTCTAGCCAAAGTAGAAACGTTTCTGTGGTTAACTACTTCTAAAGAAAGTCTTTTGCCTTCTTGGAGATTGATAGTGAGTATTATAGTATTTGAGAAGTCCTGCAATAAACAAAAGTAACCAACTACTATAGCATCCTGAATTTGCTCTGTCGATGTTCCAGTGTAGTACCCCTCAGGCCTCTCCCAGAGTATCATAAGTGATAGTGTGGCAAATTCTTCAGCTACAGAGCACAGACCTGGACTCAAGCTTTAATTTTATTTAATTTGGTCCCTTTAATTGAACAGCTCTGGCTCTGTTTCTCAGTCACCCCTGTAGCCACAGGGGTGATTACAGGGGTGTCTTCTTCGTTCTGAAGCTGCTTATCCCCTGAGAGCAAAATGACTGCAGCCATTCTTGGCTTTCCAACCACATGGCTACAACCTTCAGAAAAGCAAGAGGCTGCCTTTTGTAGTAGTGCTGCTGTAAAATTGAAGAAAGGTTTTTCCTACAAAGTACAAAGCTCCAGCAATTGTCCCCTCATCACAGAGGCCTGAATAGGATCACATGTTCAATCCTGAATCAATCACTGAGGTAGGAGGAGAATGGTAGAGTTAGCCTCAGACCAAGTAGGCTTACCCTTTAAGTACATGGGATTCAAAAGGGAGAATTGAATCTCCCTGGCCAAAAGCATGTGCTGTGTTAGGAAAAAAATGGAGAATGGATGCTGAGTTATAGCAATAATAGCCACTGCATATTTTAATTTCATATGTTGTTAATATACTTTGTTAGGCTTATTGGATGCTGATTATATTTGTGGCATCTTTTGGCAATCAGAAATAAGCTTTTGTCTTTTTTGTAGTCTTCTACTTAGTGCTCTCTCCCTTTGCCTTTTATTTAGAAAATCCTTTCCCACCTCATTACTGAGTAAATATTTATAAATATTTTTTCCTGTTTATAGTTTTCTTTTGTTTTTATTTACCTGTCAAATTCATCTGAAATTTATTTTAGTATATAGTATGAAGTAAGAATCTATTTTGAAAAGGTACCCAAGTTAACCAGTTTACTTACCAGTATTTTTCAATAATCCTTTTTCCAGTGAATTAAAATGTCACCTTTATCATATATTAATTAACCCCAAGTTTAAAAAAAGGAAAGTTTTCTTGGAAAAGCAGGCCTTTTTCTTCTCTCCCCACTCAGGTTAGTTCTATTTATCATTCATATTTCAGGTTAATTGTTACTCCTTCTAGCTGGATTGGACCCCCTCTCTCTGCCCTGAGTACATATGCTCACCCTGTTAGAGGTCTTTTCACCCTGTTGTAAAAACCAGTGTAAATCTCAGCAACTTGGGAGTCTGAGGCAGGATAATCACATGAGGCCGGGAGTTCAAGATAGCAAGACCCCCCCCACATCTCTCTTAAAAAAAAAAAAAAGCTAGTTTATATTTCTGACTACCTATGAGCTCTTTAAAGGTAAAGACTGAATCGTTTTCATCATTGAATCCTCAGTGTAATACATAGTAGATGATAAGTATTTTTAATAAACAAATAAATGAAGGTGGTACATGAATTGTTGCTTTTCAGCCAGATTAAAAATAAGGAATTGGTCAGGCACAGTGCCTCACACCTGTAATCCCAGCACTTTGGGAGCCTGAGGCAAGAGGATTGCCTGACTGGGTTCAAGACCAGCCTGGGCAACTTGGCAAAACCTCTTCTCTACAAGTACCACTGCACTCTAGCATGGGCGACAGTGAAACTCTGACTCAAAGAAAAAAGGTGATAAAATATGTTCCAAGAGAACAGGTACAACACTAGAGCCAGGAAAGAACACATTTGACCCAGGAAGCTACCACATGACTGCACCTCCAGGCTCAGAGAGGACTTCAGGGAGGGAAGCCGTGGATGCAGAGGAAGCTGGGATGGCGAGATGGTGAAGGACCATGTGCACGTCCCTTACCTTAGCTGTTTGGGTGTAAAAGTCATGCTAGTCAGTGTTTTTCTTTACCCATAAAAGGCTCTACAATCTGATCAAGAAGTTGAAGCCCATCTTAGGCTCCTACTGCAACAGATAGCATCCCAGGAAGATGTTCTGTTGAAGACAGCAGCCCCGAACCTACGAGCAATGGAGAACTTAAAGACTGTCAGAGACAAGTTTCAAGAATCTACTGATGGTAAAATTGAGTTCAGTTACTAACAAATCATATTTATGGGTGTTTTGATTTCTCTGATACTTGCCAACAATCCTACCTGGATTGTACTTTTATTATATATTATTTCCTCTGTTGTCTTATATTAATATGTACTTTTAATATTGATTCATTGGTTGCTTCCTTTTTGAAACATGTTCTGCTTTAATTTAAAAACAAGTTTGTTGGTTATCTTAAAATAGATAATATTTATATTTTTTCATACTAGCAAAATAGGCATACTAAGTACTCTGTTAGAACTTGTCAGTATTACTTAGAAATTAGCCCTTGTAGAAAAAGGACTCATCAGTTCTAAGAGCCGTGCTCTTGGAATTAATAATATTTGAGCTATTTTAAAGGTAGATTTACTCAAGACAACCAAACTGAAACTTAATTTTTGAAATATTTTGTGCTTTAAAGTTTAAGTAAAAGAACCCTCTCAGTGGTCTCCAAAATAAAGAACATTGATTCTCTTTTAGCTTTTGAGGCCAGCAGAAAGGAAGCCAGAATGTGTAGGCAAGAGTTTGAACAGGTGAAAAAAAGGAGATACGATCTTTTCAGCCAGTGTTTTGAGCACGTCTCAATCTCAATTGATCAAATCTACAAGAAGCTCTGCAGAAACAACAGTGCCCAAGTATGTACTTTTTACCCCCTAAATACTAGTTGGAATTTTGTATTATTGGTAATAGTTTTCTTTCTTGTGGGAAATAAATATCCACTGCCATGTTATTTGAGTGAGTTATGGGGCAACGTTAGTTCATGAAGAGTGGATATCTAATGATCTATGTTCTGGATCCCATTCACTCTACACCGGCCAGCCTGGACAAGTCAAAACCTCTCTGGGCATGTTTCTTCATCTGAAAAAGAGCAGGTTAAATAATTTGGTTTCCAAGTTATCTTCATTTCTGAAATTCTCTTGTCTGGTACTAATCTGATTTTAAAGAACTGTGAGTCTCTGTGGTAAAGGTGGGATAATGTAGAGAATCCTGGAAGATGGTTGATCTGTGGAGTTGACCAGAGTAACAAAGGAGAGGAAGAGAACCAAAGGCAATGTTCAAATCCGGATGTGTCCCTCTAATGGTAGTCTCTTGCTGTAACCACTCCCCATCCCATTATCAATATCCATAGCAAATACTTGAATTGAAGGTGGAATAAAGATGTAGGTTAGCATTATTTCTATATCTGATGGAGTAGTTTTTCAACATTGTGCCTGAAAATATACCCTATAAAGTCATCTGTAAGTGACCAGATGAACCCAAAACTGTCCAGATGAACCCAAATATGGTCCAGATGGCCATAATTTTGATCATGTCTTTATAGCTCCTTTTTTGGAAAAAAAGGGTGTTATTTTGACAATTAGGCTTAACATATTGTATCGTAGATTATCCTCCAGTGAACTGTTTTAAATGTTTAAATTAGTTTACATTTAAATTTATTTTATACCAGTAATAGCTGATTTTAAAAAAACCAAATATTTCTAGTTAAAAAAAAAAGATATAGGTTGGGACTTATATATCTACTCTGCTTTTGTTTTTTCATGTTCTTTTATGACTGAGAAGTGATTTTGGATCAGATATTTAGAATTTCAATGGAAAATAACTTACCTACTGGTAGTGGAGTCAGACTAAAATAAACCCATTAACTCCTTGAGAAGAGGATTCATCTCTTTATCTATAGTACCTGGTCCATGATAGGTTTTCAATAAATGTTTAATAAATGGACCAGTGAGTGAATTGAATAAAGACTGTTTTTGTAAGACGGTATTGCTGAGGTTTGACTGGCAGTCTGATGGAAAGGCCTGGTCCTTGGGTATATTAGAGTGTTTTACCTCTACCTCACTACCCAGATAACTCTGTTGTCTGTGATTACATGTGGAAATAAATACATTATTTACAGGCATTGGTATTTTTTCATTGGAATTGAAGAAAACGTAACCAATAGAATATTTTGCAGTTAAACTCTGTTTCAACCCCAAGTTGATATTTGCTTGTTGCTTTTCTGATATTGCTAAATAAATAACATGTGTTTCAGGCTTTTCTTAGCCCAGAGAACCCTGAAGAACCTTACTTGGAGGGGATTAGCTATAACTGTGTGGCCCCAGGCAAACGGTTTATGCCAATGGACAATTTGTCAGGAGGAGAAAAGTGTGTGGCAGCCTTGGCTCTCTTGTTTGCTGTGCACAGGTAAGGTCACAAAAGTGATTTAGTTTTATATCAGGGCAGAAGCCAAGTAGACCTTCCTACAGAAGATCTATTAACAATTTGTCTTTATTAGTATTTAGCCAACGTGATACAAAACTATTTTCTTCAGCCAGACTATTGGATTATGTTTTTAGGCCTGCAACAATTTAGACAGCAAATCTAAGAGAGAGTTCAGTTTTTGACAGTTTTTACTGTTGCTGTTTGTTTTAGTGACAGGGTCTTGATCTGTTGCCCAGGCTAGAGTACGGTGATGTGATCATAACTCATGAAGCCTCAAACTCTTGGGCTCAAATGATCCCCCCACCTTAGCCTCCCAAGTGGCTGGGACCACAGACCCAGCTAGTTTTTGACAGATTTTTATTCAGTTTCTCTTATTATCAATAGCTACTAGTATTCCAGCTTTATTTAAAAAAAGAAAGAAGAAAAATAAATATTTGGAATGGCGAGATGCGACAGGATTGCCATCAAACAAAAAACCCCCAACTTGTATATTATTTTTCTAGTCCATAGTCAGAGATCTGCTATTTAGTAGAGGATGTTAAGCAAAGTATTTCTTCTAAAAAAGTATTTAACCTCTTTATTTCCATGGATGATGGTGTAACTATTTCTTTGTAAAACAAATCAAGAAATAGAAAATTAGCTAAAATTAAGGCAATTAACTTTCAGTATTCAAAGCATTAGATGAAGATCTAAGGTATAGATGCTGCTGCTTCTGTATTTCCTTGACTGGGAACATAACATACAAGAGTTCAACAACTGTTTTTTACTGGTCTCAAGAAGGAAAAGGAATAGGCCACCATAGGAAAGGAAAAGAGAAAACTATACAGCAGGAGGCTCTGGGAAAGCAGGAGGCAGGCTCTGAACAAGTAATATGAGCAGAATAAGGCTGTCACTAGGTAGCACTCCCATCCATTTATTAAACAGATGTTTAATAAATATTTACTGTGTGTCAGGTGCTGTTGCAGTCACTGAGGAAATGTGAACCAAAAAAATGCCCACCTCAAAAATGCTTCATTTTAGTTGGGGAATACAGATGATAAATAAAGCAAATTAGTAAATGAGTTATCTGATATAGAGAATATTAAACAATGGCAAGTTCTATAGAGAAAAAAAATAAAGCAGGGAATGGAGATAGTGGCAGGGAAGGGTTTACAATATTAAAATGAGTCATCAGAAGGCCTATTTGAGAAGGTAACATTTGAGAAAAGATTTGAGAGAAGTAAGGAAACAGATCATGTAGAGACCTGAGAAAGAATGTTCTTAGGCATAAGGACCAGCAAGTGCAAAGGCCCTTAGGCCAGAGCGAGCCTGGCATGTATGGAGAATAGGTTGTATGTGGCAGTGTGCACAGGGATAGGAGACTTTTGTAATAACAAAGGTGAAAGATGGTGATAGGAGCCGGGCTCGGTGGCTCAGCTTGTAATCCCGCGCCTTTGGGAGGCTGAGATGAGGGGATTGCCTGAGCCCACAGCGTTCAAGATCCGCCTGGGCAGGCGAGACCTCAGCTCTACAATAAATCAAAAAATTAGCCGGGCGTGGTAGCGCGCGCCTGTAATTCCGGCTACTCGGAAGGCTGAGGCGGAAGGATTGCCGGAGCCCAGCAGGTCGAGGCTGCGGTGGCCGGGAGCGGCCACTGCACTCCAGTCTGGGCGACAGAGTGAGACGCCAACTCAAAATAAATAAATAAATAAATAAATAAATAAAAAGATGGTGATAGGTTGAATCAGGGTGAAAGGATAAGGTTGACAGATGGAATTTGCTAAGAGTGTGTGGTTTGAAGGAGGAAGTGGAGATGACTCCATGGGTTTGGGCCTCATGAACTAGAGTGAAAAGAGCTGCTATTAACTGAGATGGAGAAGACAACAGGAAGGAATAGGTTTGGAGGGGCACGTGAGGAGTTTGGTTTTAGATGAGTTTGAGATGTGTATTAAGATACTCATATGGAATTGCTGTGTAAGCAGTTGGATGTTTGAAGTGAGAGTTCAGGAGACAAGTCAGAACTATTGATAGATATGTGGGAATCATCAGTATTTGGGTGGCCTTAAAATCTTGAGACCAGCTGGGCACAGTGGGTCACACCTGTAACCCCAGCATTTTGGGAGGTGGAGGTAAGAGGATTGTCTGAACCCATGGATTCGAGATGAGCCTGGGCAATTTGGTGAGACCTTGTCTCTACAATAAATCAAAAAATTATCCAGGTGTGGTGGCGCCTGCCTATAATTCCAGCTACTTGGAAGGCTGAGGCAGAAGGATCACCTGAGCTCAGCAGGTCAAGGCTGCGGCCGTGAGCATGCCACTGCCCTCCAGCCTGGGCGACAGAGTGAAACCTTGACTCAAAAAAATAAAAATAAAAATAATCTTGAGATCAGATGCAATCATTAAGGGAGCTAATTAGATACAGGAGAACTGTAAGCACAGAGTCCTGAGGGCACTGAAGTGTTCAAGAGTTGGAGAGAGAAGGATTTAGCAGAAGAGACTCAGAAGGAACAGTGGGTGGAAGAAAGTAGACTGTGTCAACATACAAGTCATAGAGCAGTGTTTCAAGGAGGAAGGAGTGACCAACTCCAAATACTCCTTGCATAGGTCATTTAGGGTGCAGACTGATAACTGAGCATTGGATTTAGCAACATAGAGGTCACTGATTACTTAGACAGAAATATCCTAAAGAATATTCTTTATTTTGAATATTGTTAACCCTTTCATTCAAGTTGTAAAACAAATAGAAAATTGTAACTTACTTAATTGTAATTTTTTTCCCTAGTTTTCGGCCTGCCCCATTCTTTATTTTAGATGAAGTGGATGCAGCCCTGGACAATACTAATATTGGCAAAGTAAGTTTCTTTCTGCTTTTATTTTTCTTGGCTTTTTCTCCCTCTTTATTGTTCTGTTTTTAATTTTCAATAGAATGTCTACACTTCAAGGATCATGTTGCAGTTAAAGAGCATTTTATCCCAAACATACAGGAATGTAGGGCAAACAATGAAAACTGTTCATTAAAAATCAATACTTTAAAAATCTAAGCTAAATATCTAAGAACAAAATAATTCAGGGTAGTTTTCACTCAAGGATTAGGAGACCCTCAAGAATTGATAGGAAATCAACACAGGGAGTCAAATGAGGATCACTATACTTTATCTACAGCATTACTGCTGGCATAACTTACTTCTCCCCAAATCTAGATAATGGGAATTAGAGGGTCTCTAATGACAGACCTGTGGCAAACAGGCACATCTGGTCTCATGGATCAAATTAGTTGTTTAATAAATTCCAAGAATAACATCTCTAAATCAAATTCCAAAGGAATTAAAGTTTAAAATTCTACCTTTCCAATTTTATCAAAATTTATCCAATTACTGTGCTTGTGCATGATCCTGTTTTCAGTCTTTGGGAGAATAAAAGAACTAAAAAAACAGTTTTACTCTTGAGAGTTAAATTTTAGTCAGCACTCAAAGATCAGTGGATAGATATACAGAGCCTTCTGTAAAGAGCTGGGCTCTCAGTCCACACATCTTGACTGTGACTAGATTGAATTTTGGACATGAGATTAGCCATGGAACGTAAACAAAGGATGGAGGCAAACCCTGGCAGTGCCCATCACTGCCTAGGCAAAGGAGAGCTCCAACCTGCAGAGTTCTGGTATCGTGGTACTGCTCTAGGGTTGTGCATTTTTTTGAGATGAGTGAATTAGACTCTCTTGGTTCTGATTCCAGGCCCATCCATCTTCTAGATATGACTGGACTTTGCATTTACAGCTGCTCACAGGGAGGCTGCTCTGGTCATGCTGACAGATATATTTCTCATTATTAATTTGTAAATTAGCATTCTGGTTTATAACCTAGTGTTGTGAGCTACGTTAATTAACTCACACCTGGGAGATGTTTTCATTCTTGGGGTTCTGCCTAATAGATTCTGCACCTCTGAAGCTGACCTCCCTGATTTCTTACTGTTGAGTTTCATGTGAAATACCTGGGTGAGTCTGGGGGTTGAGCAACTGCAGCCTAAGGTACCCTCTAATGGCACGAATGTGGTCTTTAAGTACTTGCCAAGTTGTATTCATCTAATCCAAATCTGAGGCCTTGCTTTTTAACATGGTGCAGAATACACAAGAATACCACATCAACTTCACACCCTCAACAAGTTTCTTTTCAGAGAACAAAAGAACATCTTGATTTGTCTCTCTTGAATGCCAGCCAGTCTGCATCAGCTGACTGGGTTCCATGGCTGACTCATTTGGGAGAAAACTCCCCTTAGATTAATTTCGGTACTTCATATCCCATATTTTGTGGAGGGGGCACTCTCTCTTTGTGGATACCTCTTTTCTTGGTTGCACTTAAGGTATCCATATCTTCTAGCAAAAATCAGATTGGTGGCATTTTCAGATACTAGGTCTTACTTAAGACTCCTATTAGTACCCATCCTATGTATTAAAACCTCGTAATTTCCATTATCCCTTTGAGATGTTATTCTGATACTCCAATACTGAATTGAATATGAACGGTAAGGTAGTATGAGCAATTATAAAGCAGCCTCCACTCCTTCTTGTGATGAAGGTGACCACAATTTATAATAGGTAACTCTCTGGTTGGGTGTGATGGCTATGTCTGTAATCCAAGCACTTTGGAAGGCCAAGGAGGGAGGACTGCTTGAGCCCAGTTCAAGATTAGTCTGGGCCACATAGTGAGACAGACCTCATCTCTAAAAAAAAAAAAAAAAAACAAAAAAAACACAAAATTAGCTGGATCACCTGAGCCCCGGAGGTCGAGGCCACACGAACTGTGATCGTTCCAATGCACTTCATCCTGGGCAACAGAGTGACACCCTGACATACATACATACATACATACATACATGCATGCATAAACAAATAATTCTTCAAGCAAAATGCATGGTATACCTCTTTGTAGATTATATTTTCTTTTCTATCACTGTCCCAAGACCTTTTTTCAGTCCTTTGTCATAGTTGCTACTATCATTGCCTCTAATGCTGACAGTTTCTTCTATGAAGTCAGCCTCTCAGCCAAAAACAATTTCCTTCCTCTCTCATCATTCACCTTAGCTAGCATCTCATTCCTGCCATCCTCTGCCATTCCTGCTTCTAAAGCTTGTGTCCATTAGATCTTGGGTAGAGTCAGAACCAGTGTTCATGGAGAAGACACGTTCCAGGTCCTCAGATCTAGGGAGCTGGCATGTTATCTCGTTAGACTGTTGATAGTTTGAGTCTAAGTTATTCTCTATAATTCTCCAAGTTATGAGTAGTTTTTTTCATCAAGACTGCATATTCACATGAATTTCTATTGAGTTTTTCACTTACTCTCATTTCCTTGGAATTGAGCTTCCTGAAGGAGCCAGAGTTCACCTCTAACCAAAGGACTTGATTATGGATTACGAATATATGCATATTGCCATATTTTTCCCATCTTCAGGCTTTGAGTTGGTAAAATGTAAAGCTGCAAGTTTCAATACCAGTCCCTTGGCTGGGGGCAGCGGCTCATGCCTATAATACCAGCACTTTGGGAGGCTGAGGCAGGAGAATCCCTTGTGACCAGAAGTTTGAGATAGACTGGGACACATAGCAAGACTCTAACTCTATAAAAAAAAATTATAGCCAGGTGTGGTGGCATATTCCTGTAGTCCCAGCTACTCAGGAAGCTGAATTTGAAAGATCACTTGAGGCCACGAGTTTGGTGTTACAGTGAACTGTAATTGTGCCACCACACTCCAGCCTGGGTGACAGAGCAAGACCCCAACTCTTAAAAAACAACAAAAAACAACCCTCCTTCACCCTCAAAAAATATCTTGAGTGGTAGTTTTATCTTTTTTTTTTTTTTTTTTGAGTTGGAGTCTCACTCTGTCGCCCAGACTGGAGTGCAGTGGCCGCTCCCGGCCACCGCAGCCTCGACCTGCTGGGCTCCGGTGATCCTTCCACCTCAGCTTTCCAAGTAGCCGGAATTATAGGCATGCGCTACCACGCCCGGCTGATTTTTTTTTAATTTATTGTAGAGATGAGGTCTCGCTGCCCAGGCAGGTCTCGAACCCGTGGGCTCAGGCAATCCACTCACCTCAGCCTCCCAAAGGCGCAGGATTACAGGCTGAGCCACTGAGCCCGGTTAGTTTTATCTTGTTATAAAGGATGACTGCATACTCATAGCATAGTATGTTAAGTTGGAGCTTTGTTCTTTAAAATGTTCTTAAAGTTTTAGATCACGGGTTTGATGAAGTGCATCTTATTTTAGAATCTAAGCTATTTCCATTGCTGCAGTAGTGGTGGTTTATTGAATTATCAGAAAATCCTTGTCATCTAAAACGGGCAGACTCAGAGAAGTGCAGAATCACTATCCCCAGAACCTAAGCAAGGCCCTACCTTGCTAGTGAAATATGGACTTTTTATTTCCACCAGGTGTCAAGTTATATAAAAGAGCAGACTCAAGACCAGTTTCAGATGATCATCATCTCCCTAAAAGAAGAGTTCTATTCCAGAGCTGATGCACTAATAGGCATCTATCCCGAGGTAAAGATAAATCAGAGGGGAGAGGAGTGCCCACTGTAAACGTCCCTTAGTAACCTGACAGCTACAGGGCTTTCTTTTATAATTAAAATTTTCAAGTGGAGTCTGAGGGTTAAATGGTTTTTTTCACCAAAGAAAATGTAAAAGTAACTTCTCAGATATCTTCCTGCCAACGATACATAGAGAGTTAAGGAACATTTTCAGTGAAAAAAGCAAATTGAAAATTGCAGAACAGTTAGTAGGATAGTTTTGTAAAATAGTTTACATTAATTTACACAGACAAATTTTAATATTTTATTTATATTTATGTAGTTTCAATGTTTTAGGCAAAAATAAATGCACTGTGGTAGAACAAGGAGTCATTTATCTTCCAAAAGTATCAGAAGAAAAAGAAATTCACTAGATGTTCCAAGTTGTATAGTAGCTTTTAGAAATTGAACACACCTTTCTTAAGCCATTCAAAATACTTAACTGAGCTAATGGAGTACAGCAACTAATTCAAGTCATTTGGACAATTAGGTTTTACTTCCTTAGTTTTCCTTTAAGTGAAGATAAAAATTAATTTACCTTCCTGCGCCTACAGAATGTTAGGGGACCACCTGGAAATATGCTGCATGAAAAATGGAAATTCTCATAGCAGATGATACAAAAAAACAACAACAACCTGATGATATGTAGATAACTGATACCTTTTTAGGCATAAGAAAGCTCCTTTTTAATGCAAATCCAGACTCATTTAATGGCTCTTTAATAACACTTTCCATAATTAGAGGAACTGACTTTTAATTGTCTTCTTTCCATTTTAGCATGATGACTGCATGTTCAGCCGAGTTTTAACCCTAGATCTTTCTCAGTATCCAGACACTGAAGGTCGAGAAAGCCGCAAGAGACATCGGGAGTCCCATTAGGAACTAGCATGCCCTTGAGTAACCACCAGCTATAAGAACAAATAGGACAAGTGCCAAAAGCACTCAGGTTGATCATTATTCAGTTGCCATTCTAATATTCAAACAGCTCCTGAGTAGCCAACTTCTGGAGTAATCAAGTCAAACCTGGTGTGCCATTTAAGAAAATTCTTAGTTTGTTCTAGCCAAAGAGGCCATAATTCACTTCCATTAAGGAGAGTTGAGGACCCATTCCAGTAGGGAATGTTTTCCTTGAGAGTTGGTATTAAATGTTTGGCTTTTTTTTTTTTTAAGTACAATTTTGAACCATAATCTTAACTTCTATTTTGAAACAAGCTTTACTGGTCAGAAAAAATTTGAATTCTGCATGATCATCACTCTGGTCTTGCCTGGTACTTTTAAGTAAACTTTAATGTAAACTCTTGGCTTTTAAATACACTAATTATAGAGTAGTTAATAAGTTGCTGAAGCGGATTTTAGGGAAATTGTTTCAGAGGAATTGTATGTTGTCAGTATTGAAAATATCAATAAAATTATTCTAATTTCAAATGTCCCAAGTGTACAGTTTTAAAAGCCAATATAATTTCAGTGGTGAGACCAAATTACATCTGCTTCAATGAAGTCTAAATTTTTCTGAATAGAATTTCTGTTATGCAAATCATTGAATATAGGCTTTCCCAAAAAACAACCAACTTTTCCACTTAAATACATTACTATGTGTAGGAAAGAAATTGCACACTTTTCAATAGTACTTCATTTCTGTTTCAAATGGAAGAAAAAATTCTGAGATGGTCTTCTACTTAAGACTGCTTTGGGCCAACCCAAGTGCTAAACAAGGAGTAGCCAGCCTCCTGAAGTAATGGAATCAATTTTGAACTTATTGTTTCATGTAACAACAGAATGCACTCTATGCCTAAAAAACTAAGTCTTAAAAAGACTTGGTTCCTACCCTGAGGGAACCTCCAGGACAGTGAAAGTGCTGATCTCTATGAACTATAGACAGCAGAAGTCACTCTATTTGTCCCTCTCTGTTCTTTAGTACTGGTACTACCATCTAAGTCAACTGCTTCTTCCTGTGCCTTGAAAGACACCATCTTTAACATTGAAATGTTCCTTTAAATGCTACATGAGCTCAGTGTAGCCCCTTATCTCTAGCCTGGGTAGTTCTCACTTTTTCATAACTTTTGACTCACAGATTGTCAGTGATCCTATCAAGTGCAATCACTTCCGTTATATTGCAACATGCCTGCATTCCTGAAAACCACCAGGCTATGCAAAAGCAGAAAATCATAAAAGTGATAAAAATCACAGGGCTATGGAAATACATGGTTGGGGTACTGCATTTAAAAACAAACTCTCTCTCTCTCTCTACATATAGTAGCCAGTTGTATATACATTAAATGGCTAAAATACTAAAAATACTACAATTAAAATGTGGCACCTTATCTTGAAAAAGCCCCTAACTCCGCTTGTGGAAGTGGTTATCAGAAAGAATGGAAAGAGGGTTGTCTGAAACTCATACCCACCATGGAAAGGTGAAGCTCCTACTGCCCCCAGTGAGCCCAGGGAGCTGATAGACATCTGAGGGCCGGGCATGCTTGAGTTCAGTGTATTCTTACGCAGTTCCATGGAGCTGGGCGCGGTTTACCACACAGAGCAGGGATCAGCAAACTTCTTTAAAGGGCACAGTAAATATTTCAGGTTTTGGTGAGGCAGTAAAAAGGCTGTTAAGCAGATATTTATATAACTATTTAAAATATGTAACCCTTAACAAATACAGCAACTATTCTGTTTTGAGGCAGTAAACAAACGGCCAACCTTGTTTCCCCCTGAACTGTTTCTCACTGATGAAATTATACATGAGCAAGTTTATGCTCAAGGTGCTTCCAATGTATCAATCATTTTGGTATAAATTTACATTTAAAACAAGCATACAACAGAACTGACTATAGATATATCCATGCGGTACAGCAAGATAACCTCAAATCCTTCTGCATGGCACTCAAAGCTTTTCTTAAAATGGGCTCAAATTACTTTTCCAGTGTTATATCCTAGGCCACAGGCTCCTCAATGCTTGTAATTTTGTTGTGTCCTGTGTTTGGCCAACTTTCAGATTCAGATATCCATCCCTGATTGCACATTGTAAATGTGTCTTTAAAAAAAAATTTTTATAATGTTTGCTTTTAAAAACATTTACTCGCATTAATCATTTATTTGATTTCACAATTAGGTGGCAACACAAGCTAAAAATTCTCATTAAATACATTATAGCAAGCCTTTGGTCATAACTAAAGAAGGGTGAACACACAAGGTTAAAGTTAAAATTTTATTTATGACCAGACTGACATAAAAGATTTTTCATGCTTCAAAAAGAAACCAAAAAGGTCTTCAGCAGGTCTCTGGCTTCTCTCTCACTCCCTATACATCCCAACCTTATGTTCCTTGCTTAGCTTTGTCTACCTATGGGAGCCATCAATGGAGAGTGTCACAGAGCTTGGCAAGAAATATCACATCGGAGATGAACAGCCTCAAACTGAAACCAAGCGGGGCTTGTTTCCAAAGAGAATCCTTCGTTTTAAGACGTCTCACTGTACCACCATGTAAGCTTTTGCCCTGGTCACAGTCAGAAAAGCCCCCTGGGTACAGCAGCACATCCAGCACAGCTGTTTCACATGGATAAACCCTGAAAACCTTTAAAGTGTTGCAGGCCCTTTATAAGTTTTGCCTACCCCATTCTGTGCAAACCCCCTTAATATGGGCAGTAGGAAGAGAATTTTAAGAGGTAAGAACAAAAAGGTTGGACCTTACCCCACAGAAAAAAGACTTGGAAAGCCGAGAATTTATAATCTAACTAAAGTTCAAAACTGTGTCTTTTGCCTCGCTTACACTTTCTCGGTTGTGGTCACACAATGGCCCTGCACAACGCTAAACTGGCTTTCTGGCTCTTCAGACTTCACAATTAGCAACATCAGACCTGCTGTTTCTTTGGAAAAGAAGTTACTAAAATGATGTAATTCCAAAGAAGCCCTTTTGATCTACTGGTTGCTTTTAAAAACATATAATCTTCACTGCAGATTCATTCTTTACTATTTAACAATAAAACAAACATACCTTTAAAATATTTTCTACAGTAACAGATGTTTCCACATAAAAATTAACAAGTTTAAGTATCTAGTTCTTATTTTCTCTTTGGCAACTACTGTTGCTTGGACAGTCTTTACTCTCCCCTTCCTTTTAGGAAAAATACCACCTTGACACAAGAGAATATGTCAAAATGGGAATCGGGAGTACCAGGTCCATCCCTTCCCACTGATTTTGGTCCCTGAGGTAGCTGCCCATCAGTCCTTTCAAAGTGCACCTGAAGTATGTATGTGTCACTTCCCATGTTGTTCAACACATACAGGAAAGCTTTCACCCAGCCTTGAGGGCCACATACCCAGGTGGCTCTCTTGGGGTTATGTGACAGTTTAGAATTGGGAGATCCATTTGGAGTTCTCCATACATTCCTCATCATTTGGGCATGGCACTGTGGTTACAGAAGGCTGGTTTTCAAGTTGCAGGGTTTATTGGTTTTAAAGATTTCAAGATCCTGCAGCATCATCTGTTTAAATAAAAGAAAAGAATACCAGCATGTCAAAATTAAGCTTTAAAAAGTTATTTGCAATAGATTTCTATTTCAGAAACTGCTTTACAATTTTTCTTATGTGCTGAGGATGTTGAAAACCTCTCTATAACAGAAACAGTGGCTATTGTCTGAAAATGGCCTTGTGGAGTTATAAATTCCATCAGGACCAAGAAAAGTATGGCATTATGTTTGCAAAGATCTGTAGAAATCTCAGCCCATGAACATAGATGCTGTTTTCTTTCTTAGTAGACTGAGTACAGAGCCTGTTGGAAGTGTGCAGGATGCAGTCTGTCCATTTCTCTTAGCCTCTCACCCACATGCAGAACAGGTCAAGTCTTTCTGTACAAGAGACCAGGGGCTTTTCCCTGAGGAGACATGACTTCCTGTGGAGAGGCAGGGCTGCTGGTGCAGGTGACAGCATCCAGGAACAAAGCTTTCATGGACATTGAAGAGAATCCCTGCCTAAGGCTCTATGGCAGAGTCTGCCAGGCAATAGGCCCTGGCCACCTGATACACACAACACCATTCAGAGGCAGGCTGAGGATAAAACATGTACACACAGCAGCAGCAGTGGGAGAAGAAACCCAATCTACTGAGAATCATCACCTGGGCTTTTGGTAGGCCACTGAGGAACCCAGACAAGAGGAGGACAAGGAACAAGAAATAAACAAGTAGAAAAGAACCATGTGCCCTGGAGGAAACAATTCAGAGAACACCAGTTTTGTTTTTTGTTTTTATTTAGTTATGTATGTCTCTACTAGTTGAATGCACATTCCAAGTATTTGCAAAGAACTTCACAGATTTGCGTCTAAAACACCACCAAAGGTAAATTCTCCTAAAATTTGTGTGCTCCTCAAGTGCACTGAAGTTGTATAAAACTAAATGAGAGGAACAGAGGTAGTTATATAACAAAGACACCTGCACCCACATGTTCACTGCACCACAATTCACAATTGCAAAGATGTGGAATCAACCTAAATGCTCATAAACCGATCAGTGGATAATGAAAAGGTGGTACATATACACCACAGAATACTACGCAGTCATAAAAAAGAATGAAATAATGTCTTCTGAAGCAACATGAATGCAGCTGGAGATCATCATTCTAAGTAAACTGACTCAGGAACAGAAAAGTAAGTGCCACATGTTCTCACTCATACGTGGGAGCTAAATGGTATCAAAGATGGAAATAATAGACACTGGGGACACCGATGGGGGGGCCAGGGTTCAGAAACTACCTATGTAGACTATCGGGAATGGGCCACCCACCTGAGACCTAAGTCCCACTACTACACAATATGTCCCTGTAACAAATACACATGTGTACCCCCAAATCTAAAATGAAAGAGCAAAAAATAAATAAATAAAACAGCAGATGTTATGAGAAAATAAATAAGAAAACCAGAGCTCTCAGAAACTTAAGATCATACTGTCAAAATAAAAATTTAACCCAAGACCTAGAACATAATTTTGAGAATCTCCAAGAAAGTTTTTGAAAAAAATGAAGACAGAAGATGAAAATTAAGAAAGTCAATAAACAGAAAATTAAAATTAAGAAAAAAAAAACCCAGTAGAAATCAGTCCAGGAGATCCCAACTAGTTTGAATTCCAGGAAAAGAGAACAGAGAAGATGAAAAAAAGAAATAATCAAGGAAATCACAGATTATTCCAGAACTGGAAAAATGGGAGGAGAGCGGAATGAGCAAGGAAAATTAAAAAGAGTTCCACACCTAAATACATGCTTGTGAAACTTAAACATCAAGGAGAAAGATCCTAAAAGCTTTCAGAAAGGAAAGCAACAGGTCACCTACAAATCACTAGGAACTAGGTTCACATCACACCCTCCTCATAGGAAACCTGGTGATTAAAACAGTAGAGTTCCAGGGGGAAATTATTAAGAACCAAGAACCCTCATCCAAAGTGTCAGTGGAGCAAGAGGACCATGTAAAGACACAGCCCTAGAAGAGGTGACTCTCCACACCTGGGGACTGTGAGAGCTACCTGAAGAGGTACAAGAACAAGGAAGAACCTGGACACTGATCTCAGGGAGGAGGAAGGTCAATGCGAGGGAGGCAAATATGCAGTAGTCCAGAATGGAGCTAAGGATTAGGAGGTACTGGTACCGTGCAGAATGAGGGTGGTATGGTTAAGAGAATGCATAAATGTACAAATATTGTGAAACGTTATTTTTTTGAAAAAGGGAAAAAACGGAATCTAAAAACACCTCAAAAAACAGGCACTACAAATGTCTTAAGGTCCCGATATGAAACAATACAAAATGGGAGAATGGAATGTAAGGAGCCACATTTGTCCTTGACACTGAGGACATGTCTTGCAACTGGCATCGTGGCAATGGTCCCATTAACATGACACACAAGTTGGCTAACCAGGAAAGAATACTGACACTGCTTTAATAAAGTAAACACTTGTGTTTTCCAACCTATAGATAATCTAGGGCATCTTCCTTTCTGTCCTGTAACCATAGTGACTGACACTGACAACGGGAAAGCTGACAGACAGAGATGAAGGACTTCGGGAGCGGGATGAGGAAAGGGCGCCCCTTGCAGCCCAGTCTTCATATTGGGAGGTCAGGTCTAAATATAGTGTCTGTTTATTTTGAGTCGGAGTCTCACTCTGTCGCCCAGACTGGAGTGCAGTGGCCGCTCCGGGCACCACAGCCTCGACCTGCTGGGCTCCGGCGATCCTTCCGCCTCAGCCTTCCGAGTAGCCGGAATTACAGGTGCGCGCTACCAGGCCCGGCTAATTTTTGATTTATTGTAGAGATGAGGTCTCGCCAAGTTGCCCAGGCGGGTCTCGAACCCATGGGCTCAGGCAATCCACTCACCTCAGCCTCCCAAAGCGCTGGGATTACAGGCTGAGCCACCGAGCCTGGCTTAAATATAGAATTTAAAGTAAAGAATGAGAAACAATACAGTCCTATCCAGGCCTGGAAGGAGGAGGAGAGGGCACGGTGAGAGAGGGCAGCAGAGCGAGCTAGGTCACCTTTACTGGCATCAACAGGAACAGCCTGTTAGACCCTATTGTAAAAAATAGTTTAAAGAACTCTTAGTGACAGAGGTAACAAACCAAATGATTTAAAGTGGTTCTCTAGAGACTAAGGTGACATAAGTCTGGCTAGTGGCTAGTGACCACTTTTGGGTGGTGGGAGAGTGACTAGAAAGTGGCAAGGCAGGACTCCCAACAATGTTCTGTTTCCTGAACTGGGTGTGATTAGATGGATATAGTCACTCTGAAAATTCATAGAGCTGACCTTACAATTTCAGCACTTTTTTAGTGGATGTTTTCTACCGTAACATGCTTGCTTAAATCAACAGAAATTTTTTTTTTTTTTTTTTTTTTGAGTTAGAGTCTCACTCTGTCACCCAGACGGGAGTACAGTGGCCGCTCCCGGCCACCACAGCCTCGACCTGCTGGGCTCTGGCGATCCTTCCGCCTAGAAATTTCTTTTAAAGGGCACCTCTGAGCAGTTGGAATAGGGTAGGGTAAAAGATCAGATTCCATCCTAAACCTCAGTGCTCTCTGACCCTGACACAATGTATGCATCATTCCTCCCACCAAGGGGCAAGGGGCAATAAAGCAAAGCACTGTCACTGAAAACACCTACCAGCAAGACAGATCTGAGATAGTTCCCCACAGAAAGAATGGATACAATACCGGTATCTGATTGTCTGAGTTTTTTGGATACTTCAATTCCATTCTCTTCCAACTTCCTCTTTGCACAGTCCTGGCATGCATTACCTGAAAGATGAACACTTATTAAAAAGTTTATTTATTCTAGACTCCATGTTTTGTTTTGTTTTTTTGAGTTGGAGTCTCACTCCATCGCCCAGGCTGGAGTGCATTGGCATGCTCATGGCCACTGCAGCCTCGACCTGCTGGGCTCAGGTGATTCTTCCACCTCAGCCTTCTAAGTAGCTGAACTACAGAAGCACACCATCGTGCTCACCTAATGTTTTCATTTATTGTAGAGACGAGGTCTCACCAAGTTGCCCAGACTGGCCTTGAACCCCTGAACTCAGGCAATCCTCTTGCCTTAGCCTCTCAAAGTGCTGGGATTACAGGCTTGAGTTACCACGCCAGCCTTAGACTCCAGGTTCTAAGAACCAGATAATAAATCTGATCTTACTAAAATACTGGCCAAATAAACCCTGCCATACACTAGATTATATTGACCAAGTTAATGCTTCTTTCAAGAGAATTGTATGGATCTGAGAATCACATTTAAGAAAGCAACAATTTCACATGGAAATAGAGCGGAAATAGAAAACTGAATACAACAGTTTTATAATTCCTGCATCACGAATGTGGATGTGATGTCAGCAGTTCCTACATCAATATGCATTTTCTCAACTGTGAATACCCTGGGAAAACAGGGTTGCACACAAAGGCCTCTGCTCCACCAAACAGAGCCCCTTTTAACCCAACTAACTCAAAAAGTGGAGACACCTGGTGCCCAATTCACCCACAGGAGGATGCTGGTAAGCTACTAAATCTTAATTCCTAAATAGGCAGAATTTGCCTCTGCAGGGAAAGCATTCACATCTCAAATAGAAAACGTTTGCATGAAAGTTTAGATCCTTGTAATTAAAATTTCTGAAGGGATGGGTCATTCTACGCTACTGTATCTTGCACCAAATGTTATTCACACAAATAGAATCTTGTTCCAATTCTCCCGTAACTCCTGGTTCTGTTAGGAAATTCTCAGGTGCCAGATGGCCCATGTGTGATTAAGCCATGCTTCCTTGTCAAAGGGATGGCTTTAGTCCCTTCTTTGTGGCAGGGACCATACTGAGACATGGCTATTTATCATCTTTAGTGCAGCTGCTGTGATACAAGCTAATTATGTAATGTGAAAAACATACTTTTATGATCTTACAATTAGTGGCAGGAAGATAATGGAATGTGTAGGTGAAAAACAGGCTGGCAAGAATAAAGATCTGCTTTACCCAATAATGTGGTGCTGTCCACTCGATCGGCATCTGAAGGAGAAAGAACAAGTCAGCAGGGCCAGGGCTTCAGACACTCTCCCTCCTCAGGCCACTCCAAGGCAGGGCAGTGGTGACTTCGGGCAGCTCTGGCCTGCACTGGCTATAGAATCCTGAACTACTTGCTGCCCACTTCTTCACTCTCAGGGTTGAAATGAGGACTCGCTAATGCTACTATTATCCCCAGTGGACCTACTCTTCATCAGGAGGGGGACTCCGTGAATTTGTGTACAAATGTCTTTCATGACACAGCCACAGATTAAAAATCCAAATGGCTACTGAGTCTTCTGGCAGTTTGTTGAATCCACTCGGAAAAGGGGCTTCAGTGGGGACAGAAAGCCACTCTGTCATACCACCCCGAAGCCTGAGTGACTCAGGGTTTATGTTGGGTCCTGCTCTTTCAGAGAGGTGTGGGTATGGAGGAAGGAGAGACAGTGGTAGGGGCAGAGAAGAGGAGAGCATGCACAGACCGGTACGAGGATGCACTAAATGGTGCATTTTGCTCTGCTCAGGCCAGGATCCCAATCCCAGCTTCAAAATGTCTGGGCACTAACTGGGCAAGTTTTTCGCCTCTTTAAGTTCTCTCTCATTTAATAAAATCATCTGCTTAGTAGCAGTGTGTGACACCTAGTAGCTTGGCAAATATGAGCTTCCTTCTACCTTTGGTAAGAAACTATTACCCTAGTTATACTTTTAGTCATGGAAATGCAACTTAACTTAAATTGCTATTAGCACGTCTGCAAAGAAAGTGCTGGTGGTTAAACACACACACACACAAACTTAGCTGTTGAATTATCTGTGCATTATCTAGTCTTTGTGGCTAACCTAATTCCACAGTGTGAGTGTGCCTGGGTTTCCTATTACAATTAAATGAGAGTCAGTACAGCCTTTCCAACCCTGCTGTCATCAATGTTTTATAATGCCAAATATACAGACATTAACTCTCTTATGTCAAGATGACCATGCTTAAGAATTTTTCAATTACCTTGGTCATTCCTAACAGATGAATAATTTCCCAAAAGAAGGGCCAAGGAACATTAATTTTTTTTTTTTTTTTTGAGTTAGAGTCTCACTCTGTCGCCCAGACTGGAGTGCAGTGGCCGCTCCCGGCCACCACAGCCTCGACCTGCTGGGCTCCGGTGATTCTTCCACCTCAGCCTTCCAAGTAGCTGGAATTACAGGCATGTGCTACCACACCCGGTTGATTTTTCGATTTACTGTAGAGATGAGGTCTCGCTGCCCAGGCAGGTCTCGAACCCACAGGCTCAAGCAATCCACTCACCTCAGCCTCCCAAAGGCACAGGATTACAGGCTGAGCCACCGAGCCTGGCTGAGGAACATTAATTAAAAGGAGTGTGGCATTCAGTAGAACATTCATTTATTTCCTTGAAAAAGGAAATAAAAGTCTCTATAAAATCATTTTGTGCTTCTGAAGTTTTAATTTTTATTTATTTATTTTTGAGTTGGGGCTTCACTCTATCACCCAGGCTGGAATGCAGTGGCATGATCATGGCTCATGCAACTTCAGCCTCCTGGGTTCAGGCAGTCCTCCTGCCTCAATCTCCTGAGTAGGTGAGACTACAGGTGAGTGCCGCCACACCCAGTCAAGTTTTTGTAGAGATGAGGTCTCACTATGTTGGCCAGACTAATCTCAAACTCCTGGGCTCAAGCAATCCTCCTGCCTCAGCCTCTCAAAGTGCTGGGATTACAGGCATGAGTCACCACATCCAGCTAAGTTTTAACTTTTAAACTGCAGTGACAAGAAAAAAGTATGTCTGTATCTTTTAAGTGTAAATGTCATAACTCATAGACCTGCTGTGGTCCAGGTAAACCGAAACATGAATAAATGTGTGCAACTACAAACGTGTGCACAGTCATCAACTTCAAAGTTACTTTAAAGATCTATTTTATAGGCTGCACTAGCACACCAATTATTCCATTATTCCAATCTTCTAATTTTGAATTGCAGATGCATTTTTTAAAAAATGAAACTGGAAGACTGGTGATTTTTATGGTATGTTAATCACATCTCAACAAAAAACAAAACTGGAAGAACCCTATGAGTTTTGTACCTGAAGGGTGAAGAAAGAACCCCATACCTGGACTCCGCTGTTTGCAGATCTGGGTGGCAAGGTCTTGCACATATCCCGGAAAATAGTCAAAACAGTCCCCATAGGACACTACTTTGATTCCATGCAAAAGCATATCTGCTTGATGCTTAAAGAAATGGTCTTCATTCTCCTTGAGCACAACCATGTAGTGCTCTAAATCCACCTTATTCGGCACAGAGTAAAGAAAGAGAGCTTGGAATATCTGATCACGCAGGGTCTCTCCACAGCCCACAAACAGAAAAGACTTGGTTCGGTATAAGTTCTGCAGGACTTCCTGTGAAAAGCCAATGAAGAAATCAGATGCTCGTTTAAAGAACGCAAGAGCTTATGACTAACCAGGTCACATACTTGTCCTTTTAAATCACTGTTTCCTAATAAGCCGTTCCAAGGGGCCATGAGGAACACGGTTAGAAGGGCAGGACACTCTCTCTTGACACGGCACTCAGGTCACCCCAGAGCTGCAATCTGTGGCAACAAAGGCCAAAGCTGGGCTGAGAGTACACCTCTCGCCAAGGACAGGGAGTTTCTTCTTATCTGAGCCAGGGTAACTGGCCCGTGCCCCAAATCAGTGACCAGTGTGGAGGCACCTTACAGTAAGGACAGCCTGTTGCCCACCCTGCCCCCCATTAACCAGTACAGTTCCCTGACTCAAATCTTCTAAGATTAGGTGCAATTTTAAATTACTAAAACATAAAATAAGGACATTAAAATTTTTTCAGAGCCGGGCTCGGTGGTTCAGCCTGTAATCCCGTGACTTGGGAGGCTGAGGTGAGTGGACTGCCTGAGCCTGTGGGTTCGAGACCCGCCTGGGCAACTTGGTGAGACCTCATCTCTACAATAAATCAAAAAAATTAGCCGGGTATGGTAGTGCGTGCCTGTAGTTCCAGCTACTTGGAAGGCTGAGGCAGAAGGATCGCTGGAGCCCCAGCAGGTCAAGGCTGCGGTGGCCAAGAGTGGCCACTGCACTCCAGTCTGGGTGACAGTGAGACTCCAACTCAAAAAAAAAAAATTTTTCAGTTTAGAAGCAGGTACATGTAAAACCCTGAAATTTATGTCTCAACAGATCATACAGGGGAACTTTTCCAGAGTGTATAGGGTTTTTGGGAATGAGAGCAGAACTAAGACAGAGATACTCAGGCAAGCAATAGAGAATCACCAATTCCGATATCCAAACATATCAGAGAGGTTCAATATCAGCACATACTAATTTTTTTTTGGAGTTGGAGTCTCCGTTGCCCAGATTGGAGTACAAGTGGCATGCTCACGGCCACCTCAGCATTGACTTGCTGGGCTCAGGCAATCCTTTCGCCTGAGCCTTTCCAAGTAGCCGGAACTACAGGCACGTGCTACCAGGCCCGGCTAACTTTTTGATTTATTGTAGAGATGAGGTCTCACCAAGTTGCCCAGGCTGTTCTCAAGCCCGTGGGCTCAGGCAATCCGCTCACTTCGGCCTCCCAAAGTGCTGGCATTATAGGCTTGAGCCATCACACGCAGCCCATATTGATTTCTTATAACTAACCAAAGCATTAATCATGCAACTGAAAGGCATCCATCCAATCACTCATCCTGCTGACACCCGTCCCAGTGTTATACAGGCCCAAGGATTAGCACTGAGGAACAGAGTGCTGAACCCTGAGCCCGCAAGTGAATCCACAAAGACAGAGTTTCTAAGTGCTTTAATAAAAGCACTTGAAAGTGCTAGGAAGCACAGCTTTTCCATACTTCATTCTGTCTAGGGCATCAAGAAAGCCTCACATCAAAAAAAGTTGGGTGCAGTTATGCACAAAGATAGTCCCAGTTACTCAGGAGGCTCAAGAAGGACAGCTTAAGGTCGTTGCACTCCAGCCTGGGCGATATAGCAAGACCCTATCTCGAAAGCCTTCACAGAGAATTAAGTTTGTTTGTTTTGAGTCAGGGTCTCACTCTGTTACCCAGGCTGGAGTATAGTCACACAATCATGGCTCAACACAGCCTCAACCTCCTGGGCTTAAGCTATCCTTCTGCCTCAGTCTCCCAAGTAGCTAAAGGCACGTGCCACCATGCCCAGCTAATTTTTCAATTTTTTTGGTAAAGATGGTCTTGCTACATTGCCCAGGCTGGTCTCAAACTCCTGGGCTCACTCAATCTTCCTGCCTCAGTCTCCCAAAATGCTGGGATTACAGGTTTGAGTCACTGTGCTTGGCCTTGAATTTTTAAAACCTAGAGGAAGGAGAGGAGAGCATTTCAGACTGGAAGATGCCTGGATGAACACAGAATTGATGAGTAGGGAGGAGTGAATGGAACATTCCAGAATGTACTGGGCCCTATCCATCATACTGGGCAGAAGAGAACCACCGAGTGGCTGGTGCTGGCCCAGAGAGGATAAGATCAGATCTCTGCTGTTTAAGGAATTATGGATTCCTTCCTTGAACAATATTTAGTGAGCATCTATTCAATATACAGGCACTGTGCCTGGCCCCAGAGACAATGCTGAGAACACGAGAGACATGGCCCATCCGCTACAGCTGTGTGGAGAGCCGATCTAAAGGACAGAAATGCCTTGAGCCTGGAAAACCACTCCAACTGCAGCCAAATGGCCAGTGGCCACTGCAAATTCCCCCAGAGGATGCAACCGGTGCTAATTAAGTCACACTATACCATTACTTCTGGGTCTTGAGTGACATCTTTATATCCTGATGGATCCAATACCATCCCACAGGGGTCTGTGTATAAGCCATGAATATGAAGAACTCCATATTTGATGTGTCCTCTTGCCCACTGAAGAACCTATCAAAAATCAAGCCAAAACAAAGAAAAACTTCATGTTATTTCAAACAGGTATAAGAAGAAAATATTCAAATTGTATTACTAGTTCTTCAAAACTACCTAAGAAAGAATAAGATAGATGTTTTAATTTATAACAACATCTTTAAAACATAAAAGAAATTCAGCTGTTAGCCTAGTTATTCTTGTTATACTTTATCAAAAGAACTTATTTAGCCAGTCTTGGTGATGTGTGCCTGTAGTCCCAACTACTTGGGAGGATTATTTGAGCCTAGGAGTTTGAGATCACTTTGGGCATCAAAGTGAGACCCAGTCTCAAAAAAAAAAAATTAAAAACATTTACATAGAAATATCTTTAACATCTGAAATTACAGCAAACTGTTAAGAGTGATTACTTTAGGGAGTTATGGGGACTTTTGCTTCTAAGTTATATGATATGTTTTAAATACTGCTATTTATATATTACTTTTACACCCAGAAAGAATTTTTATATATATGGAAAGAGGTATTTATCAAATGGCAAACTACATTATTTTCAGTTCAAAATGCAGAAGAACCTTACAAAGATGCCCATCAGGTCAACCAAACACCATCCTCATGCCAGAGCCTGCACATCAGTAGGCAGAGTAGATACAAGCACCAGCACCCTCGGGGCTATCACAGTGCAATGAGCCAGCAGGTGTTTCTGTTCATGCCACTGGCAGTTATCTCCAGAGACACCATCACTACAAGAAGCCTCAGCAGGTGGAACCATGCTGCTCAGAGGAGGTGTCCATCGCGTGTCAATGCTGGCAGGAAAGGGCACCCAGGGCTGCCTACTCCCTCAGGTGGCCTTGCCTGTGCATACCACCCCCTGCAAAAGGATGCCCAGGTTCACACCGACTCTGGCATCTTAGATGAGACAGAATCTCTAAAGGCTTCATTTTCCTTGTATGTAATAACATAAGCAAATAAGCAAAGAAACTATGTCTCAAAAGAAATACAAATGGTCAAGATGAAACTATGTTCAACTTCAGTAATAAAAGAAATACAAACTTAATTTTTTTAACCTATCAACTATTTTAGTTTTTCTGAAAAACACTACATGTTGGCAAGATATGGGAAATGGATGCTCCCATAACTCCCACACACAGCTGGTGGGAATATAACTGGTAATCTTTCTGGAAGACAGTCTGGTAACTTATATTATCGGGCTTCAAAATAGTCATGCCCTTTGATACTGAAATTCTTCTAGGAATTGATCCTGAAAACAGAAGGACATAAAAGTATATGGATTTTTGTAGCATACTTATAATTATAAAAATATGCTAACAATAATAGAGGAAGGGTAACAATTTTAATTTAGTATTATAGTCCTATTGCCATCAACAGTTTAAAATGCTTTTAAAAACAGCACAATAGGAATGTAATATTAATATAATTATAATATAATCACAGTGTGTAATAGTAAGAAAAAAATTAGGATTAAAAAATTTGCGTATGTTATAATCCCAATTTGTTAAAAATTCTCAGCAACAGGTCGGTGGGTGATTTTACTTCTCTTTCTTTTCTTTACTACCCATATTTCCTACAATGACTATAATAAATAAATTTAAATGAGAAAGCCTTGCAGACCTACAGGACAGAACACATCAAGAAAATAGGAACAGGTCAGATGCAGTGACTCATGACTGTAATCCTAGCACTGGGGAGGCTGAGGTGGAAGGATCGCTTGAGGCCAGGAGCTTGAGACCAGCCTGGGCAACCTAGTGAGAACTTACCTCTAGAAAAAAAGAAAAAAGTTGTTTTAATTAGCCAAGTGTGGTGGTGTGTGCCTATAGTCCCAGTTACTGGAGAGGCTGAGGAGGGAGGATCACTTGAGCCCAGGAGGTCAAGACTACAGTGAGCCATGATCATGCCCCTGCTCTCTAGCTTGGACCACAGAGCAAGACTCTGTTTCAAAAGAAAAAGAAAAAGAAAAGTTAATTCAAAAAAAAGAAAAGAAAAAAAGAGCAAGCAAGAAAACTCCTAAGAAGCACAGGACATTACCCTGTCAACTCCCAGCTTTGCTGAGAAAAAAAGGCTAGCACAACCTTTCAAGAATTAATGTTTTGTTTTCCTGTGGAGCATAGCATCCTTGAGGTTGCCAGTGTTCGACCTTCCACTATTATTATTTTTTTAAGATCAGGGACTGGCTCTGTCACCCAGGCTGGAGTGCAGTGGCAGTGGTATGATCATAGCAATCATAGCTCACTGCAGCCTTGAATTCCTGGGCTCAAGTGATCCTCCCACCTCAGCTTCCTAAGTAGCTGGGACTACAGGCTCACACCACTACACCCGGCTCCATTACTAATTCACTGCTGTAGAAGCGACAGCTGCTTCTAACCCAGGCAGGGCCAATACACGGAGCTCCTCCATACCCACCACCTGTCACTCATACCTTAGTCTTGTCCTTCAAGTCCAGAGACTCCATGGGCTTGTTCTGTTGCTGGCCAAAGATCTCCAGCAAGTTGTCATAGTTTGTGGTCAGGACCATGGTGCCCCTCTCCATCAGACTGAGGATGGACTGCAGCACCAGAGGGTTCTGGATGTGTTGCTCCAGGTTGTCAAAAACCTCCATCAGGCAGTCCTGGAAGAAGTTGGGCTTGGTGTCACCTGTACGCTGTGGAAGCGGGGAGTAAGAGTTACAAAGACATCAACCTTCAACTACTGAGCACCTAAGCAGGCGGCATTCTGGGTGAGACACAGGAGTTTAAAGAAGAGAGAACTTAGCTTCGTGGAGTTTACGAAAACCCCAGAGGAGGGGAACAAGCAATGTACAAATATATCAGACATGGACAGTGAGAGATGCCATGGGAAAGCACAGCAGAGAAGGGGGGAAAGGCGCTGCAGGGGAACCAGGACAGGGCCAGGGCACCAGGCAGCCTCTCTGATAAGAAGACACGGGAGCAGAGGCCTGAGAAGTGAGGAATCCTGGAGAGTGTTCTTAGCTGAGGCAAGAGCACAGAGTCAGCAACAGGTCAGCATGGCAGGAGAAGAGTGACAAAAAGTGTCCTCAGGTGAGGTCACAGAGATGACCTGAAACCAGATCATGAGGAGGCCTTGAAGATCACGGTAAAGACTCTAGCTTTCCCTCTGAGAGCTGCAAAAGTCCTGGTCTTCTCTTTCTTGATGGTATATGAAATAATGTGTCTTTTTTTCTTTTGTAGAGATGGGGTCTCGCTATGTTGCCCAGGGGTCTTGAATTCCCGGCCTGAAGCAATCCTCCCACCTCGAGCCCCCAAAGTGCTTGGATTACAGGCGTGAGCCACTGTGCCGGACCTGAAAACGTGTATCTTAATGGCACCTTAAGTTAGGTGAGAGACTCCATAAGATCAGGATGAGACCTGGCCTCGATGAAGCCCCAGTGGTCACCAGTGACCTTGACAGGAGCTTCTCAATGCAGTGGTGGGGCAAAAGCCTGATGGGGCGGGTTTGAGAAGAAAGGAACTGGCAACAGAAAATGCAACACCTCTGTGGAAGAGCTTTGCTGTGACCACCCAGAGAAAAGAGGGTGGGAGCTGGGAGGACACGGGTCAAGAGGTTTCATACACTCCCAGTGAGGCTACCCACCCCTCGCTCAGCCCCTGGCCAGCACTTGACCTCACCATCACCCTCTGCCATCCATCAGAATCCATCCCCACGCCCTCTGTCCCTATCAGTCTGTCACCACAAGAGGCCCAAGACTCGCAGATCCCCACTCACCCCCACGGCTCTGGGCATACCCTCTTCTGACACCTCCCAACCACGCCAACATTCCCACTGTTTCCAGCGGGTCTGCCATCTGCAAATTCCCCTATCTTCATCCTCTTCTGGGAATGCCCACCTTCTTCTTCAACTGAAACCTGGCTCTTGGCATCCCTGAAGCCCTCAAGTGGGGATGCTCCTCCATACTCCTTGGACTGGTGAGACGGAGGGACCCTAGGCTCTCTGTCAAGTCTCTCCAGCAGTACTGCCATAATCTGTGGTGATTCTCACAGCCACTTGGGTGGCCCTTTCTGTATCATGACCTCTAAATCCCTCCCCATCACCCTCCTGAAATGATCCTGTCCCATCCCAACCAGTCACAATCTACAGTCACACCCCAGACCTCATCAGTACCAAGAGCTGAATCCTCTCCAGAACCACTGGCCCAGCCTCCCCCTGTCCAACCACTCCCTCCCACCTGCCCACCTCTTCATACCTTGGCTCCCAGGGAAACTTTAACCCCATCAAGGCCCACGAGCCACTGACCAAGCCCATCACCACTGACCATCATCACTTGCTGTCCTAACATCCTGCCTTCTCCTCTTAAGCAGCTTAGAGTCCATAACTGATCACTGCAACTACTCCCCTGAATACACCTTCAACTCTCTCGGTCTTCTCTGGCTTTGGTGCAATTCTCTGAGAAAACCAACTCGGCTTCCTTCATACCTGTTTTCAAACTGTTCAACATAGCGAGGGAAAAAAATCATGTCCGCTAGTCTCACTTTAACGCCTCCTCATGGAGGTTTTAAAAAACACACAAAAGTAAAGAGAAGAGCTGAATGATGCCCCAAATACTCATCTTCTAGACAAACTATTCTCACTCTAGCCAGTCTCTCTTCAAATGCATGACAATGAGGGCCCTCAGTGCAGCCTGGGATCTGATCTGGTGACTGATCTTCAGGTGTTCTTTGCCAAGGTTGAGGACACATGGTGACAGGGGGGACACAAATCAGTAGGAGTGAGTCCTGTGCTATTTCCAAAAAGGTTTTGAGGATTTCAATATTTAAAGAGGAAAGAATGGGCAACCCCCTTGGGTCCCCTCCCACTGTGGGAGTTTTTCTGTCCTCTCAATAAATCCTGCTTTTTAAAAAAAATAAAAATAAAGAACAAGCAGGAGGAGGACGGGGAGAAAAAGGGGACGGCAGGCAATGAGACAAGTGGTTTCATTCTGCTCAGGAAATCTGCATTTTACAAAGATAAAGTAAGCATGTGAGGTTATAGCCATCTGTTTATGAATAAAAGGAAGGTAGCTTTTGTTTGTGTTGGTTTTGTTTTGTTTTTTGCCTGACTCCATTCCCAAGCTTAACATTTCCCTTTGGCAAAGTGAGTCTGGGGACCCAAGATTTCATTTTTCTTTCACAGGGTCATCAACTCCTCCCCTCTTCTGCCTCTGAAAGCTCTCTGCAAATTTTATGTAGACCCAGAGAATAAATATTTAGGCCTTGTGGGCCACATAGTTTCTGCTGTAGCTATTCAACTCTACCAGAAGCAGGAAAGCACCACAGATAATACGTAAATGATGGATGTGGCTGTGTCCTGAACTTCATTTACAGACACAGGACCGAGGCGGTAATCTGCCAACCCTCCCCCTGTGGTGGTAATTAGGATACCCATGCCTGGCATAGACACCTAACTAAAAGCATTTCCCAAACTCTGGCAAAGCTAGGTGCAGCCCTATGTAAGACTCTGGCCAATGAGATGTAAATGGTAGAGGGCTATATGATTTCCATGGCAGACTCCTGAAGGCCTGGAGCATAAGCTCCTGCTCTCTCTCCTCCTCTCACTAACAGGAGTGTGCACATCATTTATGGCAGCCAACTTAGAGCATGAGATGAAAGCTGCCTGCTTAAGATGGCTCTTCCCCAGCTGCCTGCACGGATTTCTAGGTGAGAATTCGAAAGTGATTGAATTGAAGCCATGTAGTTTTGGGTCTCTTTTTATAGCAACCTAAACTCTCCTACTCTCCTTGATGGCCAGTTCACTTTTTTCCTGCTTTCTCCTCTATGTTCCAACCCCCAGCACCTCCCCATCCTGACTCTCAGTGATGACCATGCTTCTTTAATCAATACAGGAGTCACGAGAAGAACCCGCCCCAGCCTTCTCACAGTCTGGTGTCCCTGCATTTGTGCCCATACACCACGGCTGACCTGGGAGGAAAACGGCCTGGCCATGCCCCTCACCCCTGCACCTGATCCAGGCGATGCGAGAGCATCGTTTAAGAACTGTCTCCTGAATCACAATTTGCTTTTCCTCTCTCCTAGATCATCTCCATTTGCAGACAAAGAAGCTTCTCCCATTTAAGATGTTTTCTAGAAACCACTTGTCATCTGAAGAGATGTGGCCAACCTGCTAACCAACACACATCTAAAGGACAACCCTTCACTAAATGAATACAAAATCACCAAGCTCACACCCAGTGCAGCATGATAATACCCCTGAGGAAATCTCACACAGTCAGGCTCCAAGTAATAGGGGCTACTTTAGGAGCCCCGTACTGTACCTGACATCATCTCTGCTTAAAAAGATGATGTCCTGATGGACTAAGGGATTTTTGGCTATCAGCCTGACTCTGCTGAGAAATGAACACAACATAGATATTTAACAGGAGGTTCACAGGTCCATTCAAGCTGGTCTAGAATCAAATTGTCCCAGTGAAACTTGAAGCACTGTCTGACACTTACAGGTGACATCTTCCGGATCAGATCATGGGCAACAACCAGCAGGTCCCGATCCTTTGTCACTTTCCTCCGGAACTCAGCAATGTCCCCAGGGTGAAGCACCTCTAGCTGCTCTGCAGCCTCGATGACCGCCTCAATACAGCTTCTCCATGAGCAGAGGGCGGGGATTCCTGGGGCCACTGCTGCGCTGACCCCAGTCCCGATGACCAGGAGCAGTTCCTGGGGCTGTTTTCGGATGAGGCTTTTTAAAAACTTTCTGCTTAAAAACAAGGGAGGGAGCGAATGAAAGTCAACCCGGAGGTATTACTAACAGGAAATCTGGAAATCTCTGCCAAGTTCCGGCCTTGGGCCACACACACTCTCTCTGTCCCCGTTCATGTGACTGGGAGACAGAGCCTGTGTATCATTCTTCTTGGCATATGCATTTTACATGTTCAACCCTCATTCCTTAAAGGATCTGGGACAGCTCTGCCTCACTTACTGAGTTGCCCAGTGTTAAGCACATGTTTAAGTGATATATATTTATGAACAAAAAGCTCAGCAATCTTAATTCCTCTGAAGCTACAAATAACTTGTAAATACAAACTATGATAACAAAATGATCCCTGCTTGCAGTGACAGATAAGGAGATTCCAGGCAAAATGCTAATATTCTGCCACCTACCAATCCCAGTCCACTTTATGACAAGGACCTTGTTGCCATGCATCACTTTTCAACAAGCATAAGCTGCTGTTCCTGCAAAGCACTACACTGCTAGTCTCACACAGGACCCCTCTAATTACTTGTTGCTTGGTTTGGAGACAGGACTATGGTTACTTCCTTGGGCAGAAAACTGACTTCTGGAATGTTTCTAATACTGAAACAAAGGGTGGTTAATGGCCCTTGAGAGTCTCTTGTGACCCTTTCACCTTGTAGGTACTAAATAACATATGCTCATGATAGATGCTATATGAAGTCAATAAACCTGCCCGAAGGTATAGCTGACTTTATTTACCTTGATTTTTGCTCACTTCTGGTTGTTGTCTTTTCCATTGAATCCATCTGTGAATCCTAAAGAGAAAATAAGTCAGATGTGACTTCTACTTCCCAGAGAGAAGTTTTCATTTATACCCTGGAAGAGAGTTAAGGCTGGTATTAAAAATCAAAGATCCTGGGTCTTTACTTAAATTAGAACACCTAAAAAATGCCACAGACAAATAACATACATCCAAAATGTCTCCTAAGCCACCGTGCCTGGTCTTGTGTGACTTAACAGGCTAGTCAGATTCTCGTTGCCCTACATGGGACACAGCAGAAATGAAAATGAACTCGCACGAGCAGATGGTGCAGCAGGCTCTGCAGCAGGCTTCCTGCTGGGGTTTTCATGCCGTATCCTACAACACCATTCTGGAAGAGCTTCCAGCCTACGTGGACACATACGACTTATCACAGAAGCAAGAAAGTGGCAAGCTACATAACAGAGTTCAGCGAGAATGCTGTTTTTCAGAGGGAGCACACATGCTCTCTAGGGTCCTGAGCATGGAGGGGCACTGGGCGTGGGTGGTGCACAGCCCGTCTCAGCACAGCACAGCTTCTCAGTTGCCAGGCCTCCTCTCGGCTGTGTTAGAATCCCATCTAAAGTAATCACCAAGGTAAAAAGTCAAGTCTTAGTTTCCACAAAAACAGGAGTCTCTAATCTGTCATGGGATTAGAGTTAATCTAGGTCTCTATCACCAAGCTATCTCCACAGTCTACAATTTTCTCAAAATTACATTTCCCCCAATTCTATAACTAATATTTACTATAGACAATATTAGGGCTGTGGTTAGAGGTTGCTATATTGTATACAACACAATAAATATTAGAAATAAAAAAATACCAAAAAGTTTTTTTTAAGTTTGTAAAAATATGAAAAAAATAGCCTATAATCCTACTACCTAATAGCCAATAACGGTTAACATTTAGACATTTTCCCCTAGACTTTTCACTTTAAAATTTTTCCATAATTTAAGAACATGGTGCATACTCCACTTTTTTCATGCATAATAAAAATATTTCCCTAATGTTATTAACTACCCATAAATGGAAGTGTAATGTACATATATGGAATTCTACCTTACTGATACATCCCTAATGAAGGACATTGGTATAACAACATCCTAACAACCAGCTTGGTGCTCAAAGCATGCCTATCATGAAATTACTTATTTAGGAGAAAAGTTGCTGAATTAGAGAATATGAGCACTGTAAAACACCTTAGCACATACTGCCAAACTGCTTTCCAAAGACAGCAAATGTTTATGTGCCTGTTTTGTCATATCCTAACCAGCACTGAATGAAAACTACTTTTCCACGTGTGTAATCTTCCCCCCCCCCAATTAGAATTAGGTCACCAAAAATAATTGTCCAAGGTAAGGAAACAAGGCTTAATCCATGTATAGGCATCATTAGATGGGAGAACTAGATAGAATTCAGGTTATCCCCTGAAAATATACACAACCGTGTAAATGCACACATACATTTTGCTCCCAGGAAAAGGGGTTCAGAGCTTCCATCAGACTTTAAAGGTGTCTGTGACGTTCCCTCAAATGCTAAACCACAGTCTGCAGGCAAAGAACATGAGGCCAACAGATCCCTGTAACCTGCCCAAGGGGAAAGGCTGGCAGAGTCAGGGCTAGTGCTCAGCTTCCCACGGTGGAGTAGCTATCAAAGGCATCAAAGGTCACATTGTTTTTGTGTTTTTAACCTGTTAGATATTTTCTAAGGAAAATAGCAAATATTGAGGTTCTCCACAAAATAATATCATGTAAAAATATAATATAAAAATATCTCATAATATAAAAATATAAATAATATAATCTCTCCACCATATGAGCAACCCTGGATCCCAAGTCCAGGTTTCAATGACTGATTTATCTGATCACCAATCCTCAGTTTTATCAACTATAAAATGCAGATTCTTGCTCACTGGCCAAGTTTCAAAGGCTCAGGAATCTATTATATGAAAGTGCCCTAGAAGTTCAAACTGTTGAGTCAAACAGCTCAGGCTCTGACCTGTCCATAAGGCTGCCTCCCACGCTTTCCACCCTAACCCACTTCAGGGCAGAATTTGAGCCATTCCTGTTCAATCCTATTTGGAAGGCTAATACAAGATGCTCATCTACTGACCAATCCAAGAGCCCCTCCCAGCCTGCCCCCCAAATAATCTGCATGGTTTCAAAATACATACTCCTTCCCTACCTATGAGAAGGAGTCATTTATCTCAACCTACACTACACAACATTTTACAATATTTTTTAAAGTCACTCGCCAATCAGTGACCTTAAGAAATCACATTCCCCAAATCACTCCTATAGTAAAACTGAAAAATCTATCTCTAGTTCTTGCAATTATTGTTCAACTGCTTTTGATTCTCCATATATACATAATTATAGTTACAAATTCAAAACCTAAACATTGAATTTCTATATCTGCAATAAAGTATGAACAATTAAACTTTTGCAGTCTGTGCTTAACTCCAAAATAAAGTGATTTCATGTTTCCCGAAAGAACAAGTTATCACTATTCACCAAACTTACATAACAGGTGAGAGCGTGTGCTCCTGGGTGGTTTGCTGCTGGCTTAAGTGCTCAAAACCTCTCTCTCAGCCTGAGCATGCAGGTCTGGAGCTGGCTCCTCAGACAGCACTTCAAACAGAAGCATGTACACGCAGATGAGCCTCTAGACTTTAACACTGACATGTACCTTTAAGAGCCAACATGAGAAGTATCCAATTATATCAGAACTCAACCCAGTAACTCTGCACCGATGAGCTGCATAGTTGCCCATATTTAGACATTTACAGTTCACTGTCACACAACAATGTTTAAAGACATTACCTCATTTCCTGTTTCGGCAGCATAAACATCAGAGCCAAGTCTCACAATAACCTAAAAATTACCCCTAATCTTCCCATTGTTTTTAAACCAGGGTCCAAGTAGAAGACTTCCAAAGCACTCAATACCTGATGCTGGAAGTTTCAGCAGAACAGTAAGCCTCTGGCATTCTGCTCCCATCCCAAACACCATTCTTCTGAGCCAATCAGATTCTAGACAACACTAACAAAACCCTTCAGAGGCCTTTTAGTTGCTGCATCCTTTGGTTTCCTTGGTGATGATGTCGTCACCACGGTTTGCAGGCCCAAAGCCACGCTATCATAGCAACTCATTTTTTTCAAGAACCTATCAGCATTTTCTGAAAGCAAAATCAGGCCCCAACATAGATTCTTATAAGCAGTTCCTGCCTTTTTAATGCAAAGTCATTAATAAAAGTCTTACCAGGATGTTTTCTGCTTAGAATTTGAGATCACGAGTATTCCATGAACTAGCTACAGAGGAGCTAGAGACTGCCTTATTCTTTGAATTCCCAGCATCCAGCACTAAGTAAATGTTCATCAAATTGAGTACCATGCAAAATATAATAAACTACAAAGAAAGAACTCATTATTTACAGCTAGCAAAACAACCCCCGATCCTGGTGGTAGAATGTTAATGACCCCAGTCCCACTTTCCCCCCTAACATGCCTCCTGCAATTCACACCCTCATATAGCCCCCTCACATGCCGACTATGGGCTTAGTCATCTGAGATACAAGCACAAGTCTGAGACAAGTCCTTTGACAATGGAGCCTTTCTCGTGGAACTTTACCTTAGCTCCATCCTGCCTCCTGAGAGGCTGAATGTCACAGGAGAAGCTGAGGCACACAGCTGACAGCCAGGTACCATTTGCCAACACAGGAGCCAGACTGCCTTGGACCATGACTGGGTGACTCCAGCAAGCAAAGCGCAAGACCTGCTGGGCCCAGCCCAGCAGTGAGTTATAGAACTGGCTGTGGTTATCCGAAACCCTGGTTACCACCACCATTCTCCATGGTCATGAAGAGCAGAGGGGTAGGAAAGGGAAAAAAACAGAGTACCAAGGAGAGCAGGATGGATTGAGGGGTGAACAAGCATCCACAAGGTTCTGAAGGGACAGGGGAATTGGGAATTGTGTTTCAAGAACAGTAATTATTCATATTCTTTTTTGTTGTTGTTGAGTTGGAGTCTCACTCTGTTGCCCAGGCTGGAGTGCAGTGGCACATTCATGGCCATCCCAGCATCAACCTGCTGATTCAGGTGATCCTTCCACCTCAGCCTTCCAAGTAGTCAGAACTATAGGCACACACTACTACACCCAGCTAATTTTTGATTTATTTATTGTAGAGATGACGTCTCTCCAAGTTGCCCAGGCTGTTCTTAAATCCATGGGCTCAGGCTATCCTCTCACCTCAGCCTCCCAAAGTGATGGAATTACACAGGCTTGAGCCACTGTGCCCGATCTATTCATATTCTTTTTGTCCAATATAAAAAAGAAAAACAAATTTAAAAAAAGAACAGTGATTATTAAAAGTGTCCTAGTAAAAGACTACTTACTTCCCATTACAAACTACACTTTCACTTAACAAGCACAATGAATTAAAAGTGTCAAGTTTGAAGGATCCTCAAAAAGTATTTTTTAAGGAAAACCTCTTATTTTATTTCTATAAATAGATGATCATATAAGCTTTGAGTGATATAAAAAAGCAGAGAGATGAGAGTGCCCAAGCTACACAGCACCTGATCACAGTAAAGGGAGGCAGATACACAGCTGAAGCAGACACACACTCAGAACCATCCCTCTCACACAGCAGGAGTGAGAGACAGCACAGTTGTTCAGCAAAGTTTCCAAATGCTGACCTTTAACGCACCTGTAGCCAATCCACAGAGTGATGAATGATGACCCCAGAATGTATAAAGAAAATCAGACAAGATCACTGTGACTACAAACAAGCTGATTCATGCTGAACCCTTAGAACTAGGCCTGGCAACATAGCAGGCTATTACCATCCACATTACTAGGACTACACTGCCACTGTCACAGAAGCCACCTCCACTAAGAAACATTTTCTAAACGTACTATTGAAAGGAGACAGGAGACTTAGAAAGACTAATATTTTAAAGTTGAATCCATATAACCAGGGTGGATCCTAAGGACTGGAATGTCCTTAAAGAAGCTAGAATCTATCAACTGCATTCTGCCAACACCTAGGCAGGTCTGGAAGACAGGGAGCCTTAGAATAGCACTTCCCAGCACGACCCCGCCCCTAGCACATTACAGATAAGCACTTCTTTGTCACAGCAATCTGGTTTCCCATGTAGACTTGTGAGAGCAAGGTGGCAAAAATCACTGAGCAGCAAGCCTAAGTATTCAAGCACAACTGGCAGTCTTACTTCTAACCACAAATGAATCATCTGGGGCTTGGCTGATAGACGTTTCTAATGAGTTTGATTAGCATGACTAGGTTCACCTGAACCGGAAACAAAGCACCAATGGCCAAAAAATTAAGCTTCCAGAACTGCAAAAAAAAAAGCTCAGCCCTGAAACTGCAGTAACTCCATCCGAAGCAGCACTGGGGATGTGGTGGGGAAAACACAAGACCTGGAGTCAAAGAAGTGCCACCCTCCTCCAGAAAGGAGACCTCTAAACCTCAGCTTTCCAAACTGTCAAGTGGGAATTCCACCATCCACATCACTGACTGGACTGTTGCAGAGACTTTAAAGTGAGACAAATGTCTGAAAGGTACTTAATAAACTGTAAAATGCTTATCTATTACTATAAACTGCCTCAGAATCACATCACTTTTCCAAGGCAGTCACTATCAATTTAACCCTGGTTCTGGTAAAACTTAATTCATTACTAATAATTAGGGAGCTTCAGGGTGAAACATTTTCTTCAATTTATCAAAAATACAAACCTTTAATTTGACATGCTACTTAACCGATCACTTCTTAAATTGGCTTCTTGAAACTAGCACTCCAAACAGGGCTACTTGGGCATATATGCCCAAACCAAGAAAACAGCAAGACTTACCACTGGTAAAACAGTGAACAATCACCATTTAGTTCAGAAAGTAACATTAATGACTGCCACTTTTGGGGCCCTATGAAGTGGTTATTTGCTGTCACTTTCACCTGGCCAAGGCCAACACTGAACCTCCCCCCTTTTTATTATTAGAGACAGAGTCTTGCTCTGTTGTCTGGGCTGGAAGGTAGTGGTATGACCATAGCTCACTGTAGCCTTGACCTCCTGGGCTCAAGCAATCCTCCCACCTCAGCCTCCCAAGTAGCTAGGATTACAGGTGTGAATCATATCACCCAGCTGACATTGAACCCTTTTAAATGACACTGAAAGCCACCATGGCGTGTATAATCTTGTACCTTTTCCCATCAACATTAGTGCAGCTTGGAATGGCAAGCAAATACACCTGGTATTTTACTGGGAACTCTGCCATTTACTGAAGCATTCACTGTTCTACAGTTTGTCCACCAGATGTGACAGGTCATATAACTCAAGTAAATGTGTTACTTAATGATAAGCCAATAATGGTAAAACACACCAAAAGGCAGGCCAAAGGCCCACTGAACCACCGGCACTTATCAATCCCAAGAGGATACATAAGACACATTCTAGAAAGTAAACAAATGAAACTTAAAATGACAGAATTTTAGAGCTGGAATGATCTTCAAGGCTATCTGACACTAAATATCCTAATTTTCAAGAAGTGAAAATTGAGACTGAGAGGCAGTGACTTGGTCAAAAACCCCCAAGGAGCTAAGGATAAGCGATAAACTCACTCCTAGCTCACACCTCACATTCCTTCCGCTATCCTGGGCACTGCTTGGTCCTCTGTGACCCCAAAACTTTATCCAAAGCATTCATTCCTACCTCTTTACAAATAAGGCAGAGTATGCTTAAGCTATGGTTTCACCTGCTCTCCGAATCCATTCCTTCCAGAAATGCTACAAGAAATAGCAGTCACTAGCAAGATATAAGAGCAGCAGGAAGCAGCCTCAGGCAAAAGAACCGGGGCACAACAGTTTTCTGTGGTCCTGGCTGGCTTATCACACGACTGTTCATGCTAACTTTGGCAGGGACAGACAAGGAGGGCAAAACAGACAAACAATGCCACCACTCAAGAGGACTGCATTCTCCCGCCAAGGAGAGCCGCAGGTTCCTTGGCGGAAGGAAGCAGGAGGAGAAAGAGCTGGGCCAACAAACAGGCACTGGCTGTACTACTTAATACCTGGGCAAGCTACATATTCCTTCTAAGCCTCTATTAACTTTATCCATTAAAAAAAAAGAATAATACCGTATACCTCCTAGGGTTGTTGGAAGCATTAAATGGAACAATATTTAAAAGAACAAAGCCTGGAACAGTGTGCTACCCAGTATACCCTAGATGTGTGATGGGGCATCCTTCCTAGATTTAATTAATTACAATGAAATAAACTAAGAAATAGACATTAAATAAACAATACATAAAGCAGCCCCTCAGTCACGCCAGTCATACTGTAAGTGGTCACCAGTCACCTGTGGCTAGTGCACTGGACAGCACAGACAGAATGCTTTCATCATCATGGAAAGTTCTACTGCACAAAGCTATCCTAGAGTCTCCCTCTCCCTCACCTACAAAGACTTCCCTGCTCTGCCTCAGGGAGCAAGCTGGATTCTCTCCACTTCAGTCCTGTAGATTTTTCTTCCTAACTCTCTCTAATCCTTGTCTGCCACTATCTTAAAAGCCCTCACAACTTGTGTGACACTGAAAGCCACCTGCTTCCAGTTCCAGTTCCTCTAGTCCCATGCTATCTCCAGAGGGACATGTCTGACACATCTGAACTTGTCTCTCCTTTAGTATATACTTCCTGTCATACAATTCCTAAAATCCTTGGAATTTCCACAATGAGATCTTTCGTATGATAATGAGCTGATGGCTTTGTAGCCCTTTAGGTAGCTTCAGGATGGGGCTAGTCATCAAAAAGACTAAAGCAGGTGTAGAGGATTGGGAATTTAAGCTACACCCAACCAACCCACCTGGGAAAGAGATGCTGAAGGTTAAATTGATCATCAATGGTTTAATCAATCATGCCTATGTAATAAAGTTTTTACAAAAGGTCCAAGAGAATGGAATTTGGATAGCTGAACACGTGGAGGATCCCAAAGGGTGGCACCCCTTCCTCCATACCTCATTCTATGCATCTCTTCATCTGTATCATTTATAATATTCTTTGTAGTAAATCAGTGAACATGTTTCCTTGAGTTCTGAGTTGCTCGAGCAAATTAAACCCAAGGAGTGGGGTCAGCCAGAAGTTCCAGAGGCTCAGACTTGCAATTGGTATCTAATGGCGTAGGGCGGTCCTGGGAGACTGAGCCCTCAACTTGGTCTGATGACATCTCCAGGTAGATAGTGTAAGACATGGACTGGGGGACACTCATTTGGTGTTGGCTGCAAGATTGATTGCCTGCTTGGTGGTGGGGAGAAACCCCTCCTCACATTTGGTCACAGAAGTTTTTTGTGCTGATTGTTAAGTGAGAGAATAGGAAAACACAAGTTGAGGGTTTTTTCCATACTCACATGTTCCCCTCAGGACTTCCAGCCCACCATGACTTTGAGCCATCTGAGACTCAGCCTCTCCTCACCCTGCCCCTCACTGCACTCTGTGTGTATCTCCTGTGTGGACATCAAGCCCACTGTGATGCACAGACACACAGTCACCCTGGTGAAGCTCTAAGGTGAACATATGCTCTATGGTTAAGGGACAACCTCATGTCAGTCCCCAGGCTCAGACAGGAAAGAGCTGGACCACTAGTCTTCTGGGCTTGGGCTTTCAGAAGCTCAGTCCTGGTCTCCAAGGCCACCACCTTGGTCCAGGTCAGCTTCATCTCTCACAGGGCCTTGCTTCCTCCAAGAGTCTCCGCACCACAGCCAGAGTGATGATCGTTCAAAAACACACAAACCACCTTCACTCTCTTTAGGTCCCTCAGTGGTCAGAAGCAGTCCATTCAAGAAAGAGCCGAGATCATGGTGGGCCTAGGGAGCAAAGCTCTCTGCAGTGGGCTCTCTCCACTGAAGACTTCCGCCTACATCTCCTTTACCACATTTTCCATTAAGGGAGACAACACATCTGCAGCCACACCTCGCAGTTTCCAACGCTGGTATGCTTCAGCAGCCTCTCCGCCTGTTACATATGCTCTGTCCCCTGAAGTTTGCCTGGAATGACCCTGACAAACTTCTCAACTTCAACCTTAATGATTCAGCTCACCTGAGACCTATCACCTCCTCTCAAACAGCTCTCCTTAACACTCCTTCTGAGCACCCCATGCCCACCCCGCTTGGGGTGAATGCCACTCACTACACCATGCTGCCACCACGTAAAGATGACCTACTTGTCTTACGGCCTCCTCTCACTAGGCCCTGACAGCAGGGACTGTGTCGCCTATATCTCCGGTGCCAATTCCTGGAACCTATCAGGCATTCAAAAAAACGTTAGTTCCCTGAATGAAAAAATGAAGATGAGACAACCTAAAAGTATCCTGATTTGCCCTAACTCCTTCCACCACTTCACATCTCTTGCTCTCTAGACTGTCCCCTGAGGACATGCTGCTCTCTAGACTGTCCCCTGAGGACATGCGACTCTCACCAGAGCATTAAAAGTTAAACAGTCTCTACCTTGGCCTCAAGGCAATAGTAAACACAAAGGCACATGCAGACAGGTAACCCAAGTCTGGCTATACAGTGGTCATCAGACTATCTGTTCTTTTAAGCTATGGCTAAAGATTCACAAAACCTGGGAATACTTTCATGGATGACCTTCAAGGCCATGGCCCTCAAGTTTGAGAAACCCAACCCTGAGATGAGGGTGGAGAGGGAGCCAAAGGTCATGGAATGCTTCAGGGTAAGTGGTAAAGACAGGTAGAAAGGGAAGCTGAGGGTGGTGGGATGGTGGCACCCCGATCAGGCAAGTGCTAAGGATAGATGACAGGAAAGTTTTCACCCAGGAAAGGTGGGGGGAGTCCTCGGGGCAGGGGAAACTGAGGAAGTCTCCGGACGTAGGTTCCTGAGAGAATCTTGAGAGTTTCTGGAACCAAAAGTTCTCCGGGCTCTCAGGGCCCAGAAGCAGCCGAGGGCCTCAAGGGGTCTCGGAGTCGAGGGGAAATCTCGAAGAGTCTCGGGGTTCGAGGGCCTTGAGGATGTTCGGGGACCACAGGAGGCGGGGACTCCCAAAGGGTCTCAGGAGCTGGGGGCCTGGAAAGGTAGAGTGGATCCTGGGGGTATTCTCGGGGGCAAGGGGCCCCAAAGAAATGTTGAGAGGGGGTCCCGGGAACCCGAGGTATGTTTGGATCTTGGGGTGGCCCCCTCGGAGCCAGGATGGATCTTGAAGGTCTCGGGGTTCCCAGGGGCTCTCGATGCATGCACCCCGGTCCTGCCCTGACCCACCCCCTCACCTGCGGTGCCGCCCAGACGCTGGCCAGAACTCGCGCTCCCGCCTCCTCCTCCTCCGCGGTCGACGAAGTCTCCGGGGTCTCTAGACGCCGCGCGACCCTCACGTTGGGCGGGTCTGGGGGGACAGTACTCAGGGAAGGGACTGCGCGCGCACGCTGGGCGGGAGCCGGAGCCGGAGGCGAACGAAGCCGGAGCAGACGCCGCACCCCCTCCAGTCGCCACTACACGTTAGCCGGCCGCTGAGCCACCGCAGTGCCTTCCCCCACGCGCCCGCCCCCGCTGCACGAAGGTTCCGCCCCGAAACCAACGGCCCAGCAGTGGCCGGGGCGCGCGCTCCGCCCTAAGTCTCCGGGCCCGCCCACCTTGGAGGCCCCGCCCCGCAGTCTCCTGCGCAGGCGCAGTCGAGTGTACGGAGAGCCTTCGAGTTTTGAAATCCGCTTGGCGGACCCCCGCTTGCCCCCAGTGGCCGCGGGTCCCGCTTTCTTATCTGCAGAACTGGCGCCGGCGAACTCTGCAGGGACATGGGGAGCATTAAATAAGATCGGAAGCTCCCCTCTACATCTGCGTCCTGCGCCACACTGCACAGTTTCCATCCTCAGACCCGAGTCCGGCCCAGACCTGGGGCTAGTCTCGATCCCCAAACAGCCTTCCACCTGCCTAACATTCTCCTCCACAGCCCTGTTTTCTTTCCTTTCAGAGTGCTCATCACTCCCAGAAATTGCGTACAATTGTGGTTGCCTCTTTCCCTTCTCGTGAGAGCCAGTACTTTGTCCGTCTTGTCCACCTTTGGGTGCCCAGGAGCTAGCACCGTGGTGGGCACGCCGTGAGCGTCCAAATGTTTGTGCTGGCGTGAATGTCTTCCTTGTGCTCTTCTCTCATCAAGATATACTCTTCCCCGGAGTCTGAGAATGGGACCGGCTTAGGTTGGAATCCAGAGGGGCCTATGACTTCTCGCACATCCCTGCCCCAGGTTCCACATCTGTAAAACGAGAATGATGTAGTGCCCGCCTCCGGGGGTTGTCGAGAGGACTAGATGAGATATACGTAGGTGGGCTTGGCATGTGCCCCCCAGCGATCTTATCACTCAGGTGATCCTCCCCTCCGCTTTCTCTGCCATTGGAAATTTTTCCCTTTCCCTAAACAAGACCCAATCCAATCAAGAGCCACTTCCTTTTCCCAGCATCCCTGCCCTGCCCAAGACAGAGTTCATTATTACTTCCTCTTCATTAGCACCTTTATTTTTCTACCTGATTTTCAGGTTGGCTGTTAACATCTTCCCCTACCCTAGCCCATCTTCTTTGACAGACGCTGGTCTTAAGTGTTTTAATAGCCTGTGAAATGTTGGGGACCAAGAACACTGTGGGGACAGTGACTTCTGGGCAAAAAAGGCAGCTGCTGGGTTTCCTATGTGGGGCCAGGCACCTGCCTGAGAACTTTGCACACGTTCCTTATTTAACCCTTAGAACAACCATATGAGAAAAGTGTCTTCATTATAACAATTTAACAGAAGGGTAAACTGAGTGCTCAAGAGGTTGTGCAGGCAGTTCCAGGCCCCAGCCCACACATTTAACCACCACTGCATACAGCTCCTCATCCCCTGAATGTGCAATTTAAATGCACTGCAATTCAGTTCATATGCACCTGCTACTCTGCTGGGTGCTGGGACTGTGGACCCATGGGAGATACAACCTCTGCCCTCAAGGAGCTCCCAGGCCTCAGCAAGAACCTTGATAAACAGGACCTCAAGGGCTAGGGGTTACAGAAGCCAGATCCAACACACAGTGGGGCCCAGGCAAGGCGTCCTCTAGGGTCCAGGATGGTGGAACAAGAATAGTCATAACCCTTCGGCCAAGTTCAACCCTCTTAGAGGCTCAGGCTGGAAGTCTCGGGCCCTCCACCCAAAAACTCAGCCAGGCAGCCTTACAAGAACAATGACAGCAAAAGAAAGACCTTAGAAACAAGGATTCTCACCCTTTCCCCTATATCCAAGAGAGATGCAGCTGCTTCTCTCAATTTTTGTGAAAAATCACTGAGAGGTGTGGCTCCCTTGTCATCTTATCATTCTGAGTAGATGACGAGCTGGACATGGCAGGTTGGCCAGGGCCCAGCGTGATGCTGGTGTGAGGGTGTGTGTGACCTGTCGTTGAGCACTGCAGGGTGTCTGTGTCCTACCCTCCACTCATCTAGCACGAGCATGTCTCATGCAGCATGTCTTGAAAAAATAAGTGAAAATGTGTGTGCATGAAACAGTAAGGTTTGGGCCGGGCTCGGTGGCTCAGCCTGTAATCCCAGCACTTTGGGAGGCCGAGGAGAGTGGATTGCCTGAGCCCACGGGTTCAAGACCCTCCCAGGCAACTTGGTGAGACCTCATCTCTACAATAAATCAAAAACTAGCCAGGTGTGGTAGTGCGCACCTGTAGTTCCGGCTACTTGGAAGGCTGAGGTGGAAGGATTGCCAGAGCCCGGCAGACTGAGGCTGCAGTAGCTGGGAGTGTGCCATTGCACTCCAGTCTGGGCAACAGAGTGAGACTCCAACTCAAAAAAAAGAAAAGAAAAGAAACAGTAAGGCTTGGCCCAGGGACCAGACCTGATCCATTTCCGCAGAAAAGTTGCCCTTGGAGGCATACAACAGGGGCTGCCCACACTCAGGAGCTGGAGGCTACAGTGAGCTATGATTATAGGTATGAGCTGGGCATGATGGCTCACACCTATAATCCCAACACTTTGGGAGGGTGAGGCAGGAGGATCGTTTGAGGCCAGGAGTTGGAGACCAGCCTGGGCAACCAAGTGAGATTCCATCTCTACAAAAAAAAAGGCGGGGGGGTTGGCGACCAGTGAGGCATTTGGCTATTTGGAATGTATGTGTTTTTGTATATGTGCATCCACTACTGTTTATTGAGCACCTACTGTGTGCCAGGCACTATTCTAAGTACTTCAAGACATACCTTTCCTCACTCTCACTGCCACCCTATGCAGTAAGTCTTATCAATCTTCTTTTATTTTTTTTTGACTTGGAGTCTCACTCTTGTCACCCAAGCTGGAGTGCACTGGCATGCTTAGGGCCACCACAACCTCGTCCTGCTGGGCTGAGGCAAAACTTCAGCCTCAGCCTTCCAAGTAATTGGAACTACAGATGCATGCCATCATGTCCGGCTAGTTTTTGTGATTTATTGTAGAGGCGAGTTCTCACCAAATTGCCCAGGCTGGTCTCAAACCCACAGGCTCAGGCAATCCTCTCGCCTCGACCTCCAAAAGTGCTGGGATTACAGGCTGAGCCACTGAGCCCGGCCTCAATCTTTAATAGACTGAAAAACAAGCTTAAAGGACTTACAGCAACTAGTCCAAGCTGGAAAGTGAACATCTGCTTGGGATTGCCATTGGGGTCTGTCTAGCTACAGAAGGGGCTTTGCACTGTCAGAAGAGAGAACTGACAGATTCACAGGCGGGGCCCCTGGCGGGGAGCTCTGAAGAGTGACCAGAAAGGACAGCAGGGACCACAGAACAATCCTTCCATCCTGGAGAGGAAGTTGAGGCTTTACTGCGTGGCAAGACCCACATCATAGGTGCCCTGCACCAGTGTACAGACTAGACATATACCTATCATGTGGCCCTGGATCACACCCTACAGAGTTCACTGGCATCATACACTATACGTCCTCATACTGTGTGTGTCATTACACATACATGCTGTAAACACACTTGTGGGAAAGGACCTCATTAAGTCTTTGGAGCCTCCTCTGTGCCCCCCACATACACACACCCATGTCAATTTTCTATAGAAACTCCCTGCCGCTCCTGTTCTCTGGGAAAGCTGGCACGAAGCACTGTGATGCCAGCACTGTGTGTGACTGGCAGGAGAAGGCAGGAAGGGAGCTGGCCCCAGGGTTTATTGTCCATTTCCCCACTGACTACATTGCCAATTCCACGAGGGCAGGGGCTGGTCTTCCTGTAGCGTCCTCCGTTCCTAGCACCGTGGATGCTCAGTTCATATTTGTTTAGTGGTCCTGCCGGTTCTCCTGAACATATCATGGCTGCTGGGGAACAGGGGACATGGATTGGTGAGTGGAGACCTCAGAGCAGCTGTTGCAAACTTCCAGGCAGGCGGTAAGGAGGCCTGAGTTGGGACCTGGGTGGGGTCTGGGGGGAAGGGCAGAGCTGATGGCAGAGAGACTTTTCCAAGGTGCCAGGACTTGATGAGGCTATGAAGAAAAATGAAGTTGCGTGAAGTATAAGATGCTGCTAAAAAATCAAAAGGACAAAACATAGAACGGAAGAAATTTGCAAAACATATATTGGACCAAGGACCTCATCTAGACTATAAAGAACTCTCTCAGTTCAATAATAAGAAGGTAAACAACTCTCCCTCCCCAAATAAAAACTGGGCAAAAGAATTGGATATATACTTCTTCAAAGACAATATATGGATGGCAAATAGGCCCCTGAAAGGATGCTCGATATTATTATTAATTAGAAAAATGCAAATAAAAACCACAGTGAAATACCATTACATGCCACTAGAATGACCAAGAGTGAGACGATTAGCCATACCAAGTGTTGGCGAGGACATGGAGGAACTGGGACTCTCACTTACAACTGGCGGAAATGTCAAGTGGCACAACCACTTGCACACCTATCAGAATGGCTAGAATAAAAAAGAGTGACAACAGCAAATGCCAGGAGGATACAGAAAAACTGCCCATCCATGGCTGATGGGAATGGGAAATGGTGCAGTCATGCTGGAAAATAGCTTGGCAGTCTCTTACAAGTAAATATGCACTTACTATACAACCCAGAAAATGTGCTCTTGGGTATTTATCCCAGAGAAATGAAAACCATATTCATATAAAAAAAAGTGTACACAAATGTGCCTAGCAACTGTGTTCATAATAGCCAAAAGCTGGAAACAGCCTAAATGTCCTTCGGTGAGTGAATGGTTAAACAAACTGTTGGTGCATTTATATTGTGCAGCAATGAAAAGGAATGCACTATTGATACCTATAATAATTTGAATGGATCTCAAGGCAATTATGCCTCTGTCTGCTGTCTTTCACCAAAGCGGGGTGGGGGGTGGGGGGGGGAGGAGAATCTATAAAGATAACATATTGTGTGGTTCCACTTATGTAACCGTTTAAAAATAGTAACATCATTGAGATGGAGAACAGATCAGTGAGGGCAGGGGGAGGGGCTGGAACTGGGGAAGGCTGGGTGTAGCTATGATGGGATGCAGGAGGGAGCCTTGTGGAGATGAAACAGTTCTGTGTCTTGATTGTGGAGGTGGTGACCCAAAGTTAGATATGTGGTCAAATTGCATAGAACTACACACACACACACACACACACACACACACACACACACACACACACACACACACACGTGTGCTTATGAAGCTGGGGAAATCTGAATAAACTGTGGATTGTACCAGTGTACATTTCCTGGTTTTGATATAATTATGCTACAGTTATACAAGATGTTAACATTGAGGACGGGTAGGTGAAGGTGCTCAGGACCTCCCTGTATTATATATTTTTAAACAACTTTCTGCAAATCTATAACTATTTAAAAACAAAAAGTTTTAGGCCAGGTGTGGTGGCTCATGCCTGTAATCCCAGCATTTTGGGAGGCCAAGGCAACAAGAGGATTGCCTGAGTCCAGGGGTTCAAGATTAACCTGGGCAACGTAGTGAAACCTCATCTCTACAAAAAAATATTAAAATTAGCCAGGTGTGGTGGCACATGCCTGTAGCTACTAGGACAGCTGAGGTGGAAGGATCACCTGAACTCAGGAGGTTGGGGCTGTGGTGAAACATCATGGTACTACTGCATTCCAGTCTGGGTGACAGAGTCTCTGACTCAAAAAACAAAAATTTTTTTTCCTGAAAAATGGTGCAAACATTTTGGGAAACAGCTTGGCTATTTCTTTTTTTTTTGAGTTGGAGTCTCACTCTGTCGCCCAGACTGGAGTGCAGTGGCCGCTCCCGGCCACCGCATCCTCGACCTGCTGGTCTCCGGCGATCCTTCCGCCTCAGCCTTCCAAGTAACCGGAATTACAGGCATGCGCTACCACGCCCGGCTGATTTTTTGATTTATTGTAGAGATGAGGTCTCGCTGCCCAGGCGGATCTCTAACCCGCGGGCTCAGGCAATCCACTCACCTCAGCCTCCCAAAGGCACGGGATTACAGGCTGAGCCACCGAGCCCGGCTGCTATTTCTTTAAAAATTAATCATATACCCACCATATGACGCAGCCATCCCACTCCTGGGTGTTTACCTGAGAAGTGAAAGCAGATGTGTGTACAGAGACTTGCACATGAGCATTCATAACAGCTTTATTTGTAGTAGCTTCAAACTGGAAATAAAACAGGTCAGTGATGGGCCAGCAAACTGTAGAATATTCATACAGCGGAATATCCCAAGCAAGAAAAAGGAACAAAATGTTGAGACATGAAACAACATGATAAATCTCAAATAATTATGCTGAATGAAAGAAGCCAGAGAGAAAAGAGAACATACCATGTGGTTCTGTTTATACAAAATTATAGAAAATGCAAATGAATCTTTAGTGATAGAAGTCAGATCATAATCTGTCACAGGAGTAGAGTAACAGGAAACAGGACAAAAAAGAAATTAGATCAACTAGGGGAGTGGAGGGTGGAAGGGAGGGATTACCAAGGGGCCCAAGGATATTTTTGAGGGAGATGGATAAGATATTTCCTTTGTGGTGACAGCTCCACACATGTGTATGTATGTCAACACTCACACCTGTAATCCCGGCACCATGGGAGGCTGCAGTGGGAGGATTGCTTGAGCCCAGGAGTTCAAGACCAGGCTGGGCAACATAGCGAGACCTCGTCTCTACAAAAAATTAGCTGGGTGTGGTAGCACACGTCAGTAGTCCCAGTTACTTGGGAGGCTGAGTTGGAAGAATTGCCTGAGCCCAGGTGGTCAAGGCTGCGGTGAGCTGTGATCATACCACTGCACTCCAGTCTGGGTGACAGAGTGAGACTCCAGCTTGGGGGAGGGGGGCATGGAAAATAAAAGGATAACAGTTGACATGCACTGTTCTGTTTTACCCTCGCGGCCACACAATGGGTGGCTCCATTCAGAGTTCCTATTTTACAAATGAGGAAACCCAAGCCTGCAAGAGTGGAAGTAGCTCACCTAAGGCACCCAGACAGGCCATGTGTCACTCCCCCGGCAGGCTCTCCCAGTGAAGTCTTTTTGGCCATGCACATGGGGAGGGAGTAAAACTCTCTGGGGAGACTGGAGACTCGTCATCAGGGACATATGAGCAAATGGATGGATCGATGGTTCATTTGCTCACTTAATCCCAGCCTGAAATCGTGTTTGTTCATCTGTGTTCAATCAATTTGGTCTCTTTAGCGTTTGTGTCATGAGCTGTTGCTAAGGTCTCATGGTGGCTGAAGCTCATGTTCCCTGAGGGCGGAGGGAGGGAGGCCACTGATCAGCTGCTAGAATGGGGGGGCGTGTTTCCTGCTAAAGGTGGGGCTCAGGATACCTGTAGTCCTGCATTAGGAGAATGGATTTAAACCAAGGGATACCCAAATCCACAGAATAAGTATGAGGTCTTCTCCACAGCATCCATTTTAATACAAATTAATAAGTATAAACTTTATTTTAATATTAAGATAAATACAGGCTACTTTACCGCTGGGAACAAAAAATGGTGCAGCTGCTGTGGAAAACAGTTTGGAGGTTCCTCAAAAAGTTAAACATAGCCGGGCTCGGTGGCTCAGCCTGTAATCCCGCGCCTTTGGGAGGGTGAGGTGAGTGGATTGCCTGAGCCCGCGGGTTCAAGACCCGCCTGGGCAGCGAGACCTCATCTCTACAATAAATCAAAAAAAAAAAAAAAAAAAATCAGCCGGGCGTGGTAGTGCATGCCTGTAATTCCAGCTACTCGGAAGGCTGAGGCGGAAGGATCGCCGGAGCCCAGCAGGTCGAGGCTGCGGTGGCCGGGAGCGGCCACTGCACTCCAGTTTGGGCAACAGAGTGAGACTCCAACTCAAAAAAAAAAAAAAAGTTAAACATAGAATTACCATAGGATCCAGCAATTCTACTGTTAGGTCTATACCTCGGCGAATTGAAAACAAGTGTTGAAACAAATGTTCACAGCAGCGCTGTTCTCTATAACCAAAATGTGGGAACATTCCAAACGCCACCCACTGGCACAGAAATAATTAAGTGCAGTTCACCCATATGATGGAATATTACCCAGCCATGAGAAAGAAAGAAGCATTGACACCCGCTACAGTGTAGATGAACTTCGAAAACATCATGCCAAGACAAAGAAAACAGATGCGAAAGGTCACCTGCTGTGTGACTCGCTTTATAGGTAATATCCAGAATAGGTAAACCCATAGAGACAGAATGTCACCAGATAGGTGGTTGCCAGGGAATAGGGGAGGGGAGAGGTCAGGAGCGACTGCTTAAGGAGATCGGGGTTTCCTTTAGGTGATAAAAATATTTTGAAACTAGATAGAGATTGATGGTGGCTCTACAACATTGTGACTAAATGTCAATGAATTGTTCACTTTATAATGGTTAATGTCATGTTATATTAATTTTGTTATGTGAATGAAAATGGAAATAAACACAGACATGTTATAAAACAAAATGCAAGCCAGGCACGGTGGCTCACGCCTGTAATCCCAGCACTTTGGAAGCCTGAGGTGGGTGAAAGGATCACTTGAGCTCAGGAGTTCAAGACCAGCCTGGGCAACATAATGGGACTTTGTCTCTATGAAATTTTTTTTTTTAAGTTGACAAGTGTGGTGGCGTGCCCCTGTAGTCCCAGCTACTTGGGAGGCTAAAGCAGCCAATCACCTGAGCCAAGGAGGTAGAGGCTGTGGTGAGCCATGATGGGGCCACTGCCCTCCAGCCTGGGTGACAGAGGCTCTGTCTCAAAAAAATAAAATAAAATAAATAAAACAGAATTCAAATGCTTCATGAATTTTCAACAGTGGCAGACTTCAAGGCAGCTTTGTCCTCCTCTCTGCTGCTTCTTAGGGAGAATCTTCAGAAGTACTGGAGCTCCTCTAAGGAATGGGGGTTCTGGTGAAGACACTTGCGGGGAAGGGAATGGAAATTTCCGTGACTGTTGAGGCCAGCCTCATGGGACCTAGAAGATGGCCTCCAGAGATCAGGATATCCAGCCTGGTATCCTCTCAGGATCAGTGCTCTCACTGACCCCTGCTGTGGCTTCTGTAGATCCCTGCCTGCTTTGAAGTGACTTCTGCTACCTGTTTCACAGCTTTGGATCTCTCTAATGAATTTGCTGCTTGTCTCAGAACCCAAGCCTGTCTTACTTAGTTCTGGCTGCTACGACCAAGTACCGTCGACTCGGTGGCTAATAAACAACAGAAATGTGTTTCTCACAATTCTAGGGAAAGTCCAAGATCAGCGGCTCTGGGAAGGACTCTCTCTGGATTGCAGACTGTAGACTTCTCATTGCGTCCTCGCATGCGTCAGGAGGGTGCGCGGGCTCTCTGATGTCTCTTTTAGAAGGGCATTCATCTCACTCACATTGGGGTTAGGATCTCAACATATGAATTTTGGGGAGACACGTTCAGTCCACAGCATTTCACCTTTAAAAACCTGCATTCTCACATTGTGGAAAGACCTCCCTGAAGACTCTTTTAAAGGGCACCAGTCCCTTCATGAGGGATACACCCTCATGACCCAATCACCTCTCAAAGGTCGCCCCTCCTCATCCTCTCCCACTGAGGGTTAGAATTTCAACACAAGAATTGGTGGGGTGACACATTCAGTCCGTAACTGTAGCCCTGGGGGACGTGCCTGGTCCACTGGGGCACCCCACCCACCTGCTAGCACTGTCTTCCTCACAGCTGTTGGGTACCATTCTCATTTGAATCAGAATTTACCAGTTCTGGTAAATCTCTTCTTTCAGCAATGGGAAGTGGGACTGGGATTTTGTCTTACACATCCCAAAAGAGGCAATAGTCTTTCTACCTGGCTGAAAAGAGGCAGTTGCATCTTTTGAACAGAGACCTTGGACTGGGACAGCCAGTCCACTCCCAGGAGGACCTGGTGCCCCCGCCTGGGTATCCTGCAGCCTCACCCACCATGGTGTTTATGTCACTGTGTGTCCCGTCTGATTCCCTTGGCCCTTGTCTTCCTGCTGGACTGGGACCTCACTGGAGGGCCTGGGGGTTGCTGCTCTTCCCTGGATTTCAGCTTGAGGGTCTCAGGGAAAGTTATGGAGGAACTCAGGTGTGCACGGCCTTGGAGATGAACCATTTCCACCAGCCCACTTACAGACGGGAAGACTAAGACTTGGGGGCGGGAGTGTGGGTGTTGGTCGAGCAACTCACATGTTCTGACTCAGTCCTCACCACCATAGTCTTGACTGAAAATTAGTTTCCTTCCCTCACCCTCCAGAGAGACAATCCAAGGCCTCAACACGACATCGGCTCATTCATTCATTCACCTCACTCATTCATTCTGCAAATTTTTATTGAACTTGGAATCTTGGGAAGATTTTATTAAGAGTTTCCTGCAGTTGGAGCGATACACCCTGTTTCACCGTCCAGTCACGGCATGAGCACTGACTGCCACAGGCTCTGGGCAAGGCCAGCTGGGAGGATGCTGCCTCCCAGAGGTGGTGCTCAGCTCAGTCCTGAAGCTTGCTGGAATATACCTCGGCCCTGTCCAGGGGCGGTCCCCGATTCACGGACGTGTAGGAAGGTTCCGAGGTCCCCAGCGACTTGGGGACAGCCTCCTGAGTGATCTGGGAGTCATGTGTTGTTTCCCCATCAGAACTCCCCATATCCCTGGCCAAGGGATGGAGAAAGGCAGGATTAGGGGAGCAGAGCAACCCGAAACTCTGTTAGCTAATCAAGACCTTCATACTTAGACATTGATTTCACAGACGTCGCCTTAGGCATTCATTCAATACACCTACCTTTCTGGAACGTTGACCACTATGCCAGACCCTGGGAATAAGAAAAGGGTCACCCTTTTGGAATTATGCAGACTTTTTTCTTTTTTGTAGAAGGTGGTCTTGATTTGTTGTGTAGGCTGGTCTTGAACTCCTGGCCTCGAGAAGTTCTCCTGCCTTTGGCCTCCCAAAGCACTGGGATTACAGGTGCAAGCCACCACACCCAGATCCTACTGTGAACTGGAAAATTTGAGGCCACTGTTCTATGTTCCCCAAAACCCAAGATTGTATAGGGAGATAGATTGCAACAGACAATGACCACACAGAGTGGACAAGTGCAGGTGGGAGCTGCAGGAAGGCTTCCTGGAGGAGGCAGCAGCTAATCTGGCCCTGAAGAAGGAGTGTTGGGGTAGAGAAAGGCATTTCTGGTGAGAGATGAGCACGTGGCAGGTGTAAGATGGCAAGGGCAGAGAAGCATCTAGGGCAACAGTGGACCATTCGGTGTGGCTGGGGCCAAAACAGGTGGGGATGGCAAGAAGGACCAAAGAGCTAAGCTAAATTCAGACAATGAGGCCTTCTGTGCCAGATTAGGGCACACCCCAAAGGGAGGGGGGACATAACTGTTCTGACTGATGCCAGGTCCAGTCAAGCAGAATCTCTCGGTGGCTGACATCATCTGTTATTTGTGTTTTTACTAATGTAAATGTCAGCGGTCAATCTGATTTCCAAGTTCACGGTCCCCTCCCCCGCTCCATTCTCTACTCACCCCACCTATCTTTTTCCATATATTCACTTAATTATACCTACTTGAAGAAATTTTTCTATCTGCTCCCCCAAGTCACCTCCACAGGGACATTCCCACCAGATCCGCAAAGCCCCCTGGGACATTCCTTTCCTCTCAGTGAGAAGCACACTGCATGACTTTAGTTCATCCCTGTCCTGATGAAAGTTTGCTCATGCTGATTCTTCCTCCTCCCTAGGCAGGATCTGCCCTGCCCTCCTCTGGATTTCCACAGCTCCTGTGGTGGTCTTGGTTCATTCCCTGCTGGGTCCTCCCAGGTATTAGTAGACCATGAGCACACCTGTTTCCCTGTCAGGCAGCCCTACTAGCCCTGTTACACCCCAGGGAAGACCTCAAGTCCTAATTCAAAGCAGATGCAAATCTGAGGTGTTACTGGGGCCAGTCCCTGCTCTGGGTTCTGGTCCTAGGCAGTGTGACCTTGAGCTACCCTTCTCCTCTCTAAGCCTCAGTTTCCCTACCTGTACTGCAAGTGGGTGAATTATAATGACAACTTAAAAGCCAATATTTGTTGAGTTCCTGGGCACTGCCCTGAGGATTTCTTTTACTCAGGCTGCAATGCAGTGGCACAATCATGGCTTACTGCAGACTCGACCTCCTGTGCTCAAGCGATCCTCCCACCTCAGCCTCCCATGTAGCTAGGACTACGAGAACATGCCAATTTTGTTGTTGTTGTAGAAATGGGATCTCACTGTGTTGCCCAGGCTAGTGTGGAACTCCTCAAGCAATCTTCCTGCCTCTGCCTCCCAAAAGTGTTGGGATTACAGGCATGAGCCACCATGCCTAGCCATCCTGAGGACTTTATAGAGGTCATTTCACTTAGCTTTCACAGCTCCATGGGGTGAATAATATTTATCATCTTCATTTTCCAGATGAGGAAACTGAGTAATAGAAGGATAATATGTCTTGTCCAAGGTTGTATAACTCTAAATGCCAGAACTACAAGAGGGACCCCAAAAAAACCCAGAAGTATGTTTTAGAGGACGGGCCCCTTGTAATACAGGCATTCCCCACTAGGTAAGAATTATGGCTGTTTGGCTTCAGTAATTTTTTTTTTTTTTTTTGAGATTCTTTCAGTGCATTTGCCTACTTCATGATGGGTGATTTATGAGTGTACCCACCTACACTATGCTGAGTGTTCAGCAGTTTTTGACCAAAAATGGCATTACCTCTGTCTGGGCCCTGTTCTTCCTATTCACCCAATCTCGCCCTAGCAACTTTTTCCCCCCCCGGATGAAAAAAGTCCTCAAAGGGAAACATTTTCTAATGTAAAGGAGGTGAAACAAAAACCGCAGAAGCACTAAAAGGCATCAAAATTGATGAGTTCAAAACTGTTTTGAGCAGTGGGAAAAGCATCTTGATAGGTGTATTGCATCAAACAAAGAGTACTTTGAAGGTAACTGAAGTGTAAACATGTAAGAATAAATACACAATTTTGTATAAATAAATTCTGGTTTTCTGGGGTCCCCCCTGGTAAGATTCAATTGGCCATCTGTCCACATAGCTCAGGTCTGAGCCCTTCCCTTCCCAGCTGAGCAACTTGACCTTGAAGGTCCTCCTGGCTTGAAACTCCAGGGCTCTTCTTCCTTTTCACCAGACCCCACCCCACAGGATGGAAGGAAGCTCCCTGGCTTCTGAGGCTCTCCCCTGCTTTGGAGGACCCAGCTGCTGAATCCTGCCTTACAGATTGCATATGGTGGATCCCCAGGGTCCAGCCTTCCCAGCGGGTGGGTACTCACACGAGGCTGAGGACAATGGCGCCAGCAAAACCCACAAGCAGGAAGAAGGGCAGGGAGCCCAGAATGGAGGTGATGACAATCATGCCTCCGCTCCGCCGGCCTGGCCACGTGTCAATCGCCGAGTATGGAGTGGCTGCAGAGGGATGCAGAGCAGTTACTCTCCAGACACTGCGCCCCTCGATCTTCTTCCAAGGAGGCGGCAGGTGTCCCCCCTGCTCTGGCTGCTGAGAGTCCAGGGACGAACCTGGGACCCAGTTCAGAACTCTCTCCTCCCAGGTTTTAGGCACAGTTACCTTGTTTGCCCCACATCCCACTTCCCAACTTTCTGGTGTGAGTTTCTGGCCTCTTCCTCTTCACTGTCCCTCTGCACAATTTTAAATTATAAACGGACTCAAGTCTTCTAACGAGACGCTGAGATGGAGATTAGAAACAGTTAAGATAAAGACAAGACAAAGGGCCCTGATCTGACAGGCAGGGTGGGCTGTGGTTGTCACTCTTCTGGGCTGGTCTTACCCTTTGGAAACTACGTGAACAAAAGACTTTCAGGTCCTACGATAGCTGGCCACTTGTGGCAACTGTTCCATGTGGGTCCCCTGGAAACCCCCATTCGGCAGATCACTCATTGCCCTCGGGGAGACTGAGTCCTTGCCCGAGGACGTGCAGAATCCAGGCTCAAGCCCCATCTGTCTGGTTCCAAGGTGCCTGCCGTCCCCACAGATGGACCCTAGGACCTCCCCCAAGATAACTGGGGCTACGGCTTCTGTCTGGATTCCTCAAAAGAAACAGGGAGGTCCAGCAAGAATTCTTCTGCCCCCTTCTCAGGTGAAGAAACTGGGGTACCGAAGGGCTCACATTGCAGTGAGGGGCAGAGGCTGGGCTGGGAGTCAGGATCCTCAGTCCCAAGGGTCCCAAGGCTGTTTCAGTGGGACCACGCTGCATGAGAATGCCACGGGTGCGGGCAGGCAAGGCGTGCAGATGAGAGATGTCACCCCAGCCACACACACATATTCTCACACACCCACATCCCATACACCACACACTCACACATACAGGACACTACAAATTACTTACACATCACACACCGCACATATGTCACACACCCCCCACAAACTGCATACGCACATATACCACACATACCACAAACCCATTCCCACCACACATTTCCACACTCATGCACTCACACACCACCCACTGGTGTGTGACCTCAGGCAACATTCTGGGGCCGCTACATGCCCCTTGGGGTAAACAAGAGGTGGTAGGAAGCTCTGCAGGTAAAACACTCAGCTCTGTGCTATCCTAGCCCACTAGGCAGTCTCATCTTGGGGCCAGGAGTCGTGTGTGCGGGGTCCTCAGACACTTAGAGTTACCTTCCAGGTCCCTTATGTGGCCCTGACATGCAGTAGCCAAGATTCTGTGTGTAGACCTCTGGTCTCTGCTAAGAACCCCAGGTGGAGGCCTGAGGAAGGAGCAGGGCAGGGTCCCAGGCAGGTATGAGGTCCTTCCAGCCCTCCCATCCTTAGGAGAGCCATCCAGGTGCTAAGAAGGAGGGCAGGGGAGGGTGTGTGGTGTCTTGCTGTCTCCTCAGCCTCAGACCTCTGGAATCATCTTACCTGGTCTTGGATGTTTGTTGTAAGGATTCAAGAAAGGGGCTGTGTAGGATCTAAATGCAGAATGAGCTATAGGCCCCTGAAGGCCACACACTGCAATGGTTGGAAGGAAGGGCTGGCCTTGACTCCGATTACACCCACCCCCCACACCCCATCCAAACACTTCCAAGTTCTCCACCTTGATCTGTTTCAACACCTAGCCCTCAATGACAGAAGGGAGGGAGAAGTTTCAGGTTACATTACTTTATGGTGCATTTTACTCATCATCACCCTGATGGTCATCTGTGTCTGGGGAGGCTTTCACAGTGACCGTGTGAGTCTGCCTTCTCATGGCCCAAGCCTGGCCTGATCTTGCTGGGTCCCCTTGAAGATCATCCCCAGCCCAACCCTGCAACTTACGTCGTTTGGTGCAGATGGGGTCTGACCACAGGGTCTGGTCCTGTACCAAGCCCGTGGACATGTTGACAAGGACATACTTGAACCTGAAAGGAGTTAGAATGAAGGTGACTTCCATCCTTCCTGAGAGCCCAGCCCCAGCTACAAGGAGGTGAGAGGGCGTAAGATGGCCTGATGCGGGAGGAAGAGGGAGAAGTGATAGAGGAAAGAACGGGGGCGGGGGAGGTTCCAGGAGATAAGAAATGTGGACAGTGTAGACAGCCACTCTGGGCAATTGGATGATGCTAGACTTGGGTTTGGTGCCTTGGCCACCTATGACCCTCTGGACCCTTCCCCAGATTCGATGCCACCTCCTCCATGAAGCCTTCAGAGTCAGAAGACCTTTCTCTAGGCAGTCCCTCTTGGAGCCCCCTTCTGTTTCTCTACCTCATGTAATATATGTGGCATATTTGCTGAGTACTAACACACCTGTCCTCTTTGCATTTCTGTCTTCCACTACTCCAAGCCTGATCCTTGGAGTATCACAAAGGGAACTAAAAAAACAAAAACCCAAACTGGAATAATATCCATTACCAGTCCTGCTGTTCTCGGGGAAGGGCTACATGAAAAGTGCAGAAATCCCCAAACAAGGGGATTTACTTATCATAAAAGACGATCGGCCAACCCAGTACAAAATATCCATAGTCTCCTTAGGGTCTCATACACATTTAAAATGAGGGATGAGCTGGGCTCGGTGGCTCAGCCTGTAATCCTGCACCTTTGGGAGGCTGAGGTGAGTGGATTGCCTGAGCCCACGGGTTCGAGACCCGCCTGGGCAGCGAGACCTCATCTCTACAATTAATCCAAAAATCAGCCGGGCGTGGTAGCGCATGCCTGTAATTCTGGCTACTCGGAGGGCTGAGGCGGAAGGATCGTCAGAGCCCAGCAGGTTGAGGCTGCAGTGGCCAGGAGCGGCCACTGAACTCCAGTCTGGGCGGCAGAGTGAGACTCCAACTCAAAAAAAATAAACAATAAAAAATAAATAAATAAAATGAGGGATGTTCTGAGGATTCGATTCTGTTACAGCTTGTAGTTTAACACTTAAATATCAAGACCCTTAAAATCTCTGCAGCAGTGGCCCTTGAACAACTACCATATTACTAAAAGAAAAGGATTGAAAGTAGCAGGAAGCCGGGTTCGGTGGCTCAGCCTGTAATCCCATGTCTTTGGGAGGCTGAGGTGAGTGAATTGCCTGAGCACGCGGGTTCGACACCCACCTGGGCAACTTGGTGAGACCTCATCTCCACAATAAGTCAAAAATTAGCCGGGCATAGTAGTGCGCGCCTGTAGTTCCAGCTACTTGGAAGGCTGAGGCGGAAGGATCGCCGGAGCCCAGGAGGTCGAGGCTGCGGTGGCTGGGAGCGGCCACTGCACTCCAGTCTGGGCGACAGAGTGAGAGACTCCATCTCAAAAAAAAAAAAAAAAAAGAAAGTAGCAGGAAGCTGCAGGGGATGGGGGAGATGGGATTGACAGTAGTGGATATCTGCCTGGGGAAAGGGGGGCACACCTCATCAATAAGGGTACCTGCACAATGAATATTTATATACCTAACCTTGAATTGTACTCCACAATTTAAAAATAAAAATTAAAGGAGGAAAAAAATAATCTCTGTAGCTTCCAGTGTTTTGCTTAGTTCTCTGCTGCCTTGTTTCAAGATGAGAATTCCAGAAGCAAGGCTGTTCCAGAGGTAGGGTGGGCTTGTAAATGAAGTCAGAGAAGGTTGCCTTTGCCATCGAGGAGGAAGATGTTTTCCCATGTTAAAAATAAGGTCAGAGGGCAATCCCTCCGGGTCCCCACCCACTGTGGGAGCTTTTCTGTCCTCTCAATACATCCCGCTTTCTAAAAATAATAATAATAATGTCAGAGGTAATGGGTCAGGGGTGGGAAGAGAGCAGGAAGCCCTGTCCTGCTCAGTGACTAAGGCCAAGGGAGGAGGGAAGCCCTTTGAGAAGATGGTAGGTGGATGACGGTCTGGGGCCTCCACCCTAGGCATCTCCATGGAAACCAGAGTGGGTGTCACTGAAAGCTTAGGCACCAGGTAAGATCCTCCGGCCAGCCACAAGTCAGGACTGAACCTTGAGTTTTATACAGAGAAGATGCTCAGAAAAATGTGTGGAAATGAATTGAGGACCCACTGGTGTGGGGGTGGGTAGCAGAAGGGCTAGAAGGATGAGGATAAAAGGCAGAAGGTAAGGTAGTGGGTGGAGAGGCCTTAAGTGGGGCTCAGATCATGCTGGGCTGCAGCTTTTCACTAGTCAAGCTTCCCTTTCTGGACCAGTTTCCGTTCTGTAAAACAAAGGGGCTTGGGTGGGCGACTCCCACACACGTGATAGGCCAAGACCAGCTGCACAATTTGTGAAGCTCAGTGCAAAATGAAAATGTGATCCCCTTGTTCAAAAATTAAGAATTTCAGGGTGGTGACTGCAGCCAAGAGGGAATCCTTCTGAGCTTGGGGCTCTCAGGGTCACACGCCCAGAAAGCCAGCCCCGCTTGGGACTTAGAACGTCAGGTCTCAGAATGTGGCTGCTCCCGTTTCACCCCCGCTGGGTCTTCCCATGTTGTGGCTCGGCTGTCGCTCTGTCCAGGCTGTTCACACCCACCTGTACTCCGTGGCTGCTGACAGGGGTGGGTTGCAGAGGCCCTGGAAGTTGGGGTCCCAGAGGCAGGTCCCATTGGCGCCCACCCTGATCAGGTATGCGTTTAGGATCTGCGAGGCCTGGGACACATCCCCAACAGCATCCAGACTGGGCAGGTCACCGCAGGGCATCAGGTCAAAGGCCGCAGCTTTGTAAGGGCCTGTCCTCCCGCCTTCTGTTTCCTGGAACATCGAGTTCAGTGGGGTCTTGGTGCTGTCCTGCACTGAGGCATTCCTGAAGCCGGCTGCAGAGGCAGTGCTGAGAGTGAGGTTCCTGGCCACTCCAACCCTGTACACTCAGTCATTTATCAAACACCCCCTGAGCATCCCCTCTGCCCCAGCTGGGCACTGCTGAGCACTGAGGTCACAGGCCCAAGTCAAGCTCAGTCTCTGCCCTCCCAGTGCAATTAAGGAGATGATTGCTTCCCCTGATTCTGGCACTATATATGGCTCTCACTCATCCTATCTTGTTATATTTCTGTAATCCCCCACCCCAACAGACCTTTGCCACCAGGTTGCTGAAACCCCTGGAGACTCTCTTCTGTAAAATGGGACAGGAAAGTCATACAGTACAGGGGAAATATGTGGTGGAAGCAGGTAGACCTCTATTAGGTCCCAGATCTCCTCCTTATTAGACAGGTGATCCTGGACAGCTCACTCTACCTTTCTGGACACCAGTCTTCACTTCTGTGAAATGGGAGAGAAATATCCTGCAGTACTCACAGATTGGGCCAGGCAGGTGGTCAATGAACGTTTGCTGAAAGAATAAAAAGGCCAGACATGGTGGCTTATGCCTGTTATCCCAAAATCTTGGGAAGCTGAGGCAAGAGGATTGCCTGAGCCCAGAAGTTCGAGACCAGCCTGGGCAACATGACAAGACCTCATCTCCATTATTAAAAAAAAAAAAAATTAGCCAGCCTTGGTGGTGAGTGCCTGTAGTCCTAGCTGAGGGACTGGAAGGCTGAGGTGAAAGGATCACCTGAGCCCATCAGGTCGAGGCTGCGGTGGCCGTGAGTGTGCCACTGCACTCTAGTCTGGGTGACAGAGTGAGATTCTGACAACAAATACATAAATAAAATAAAATAATGACCCTGAGCAAGCCATTGTAAATGACTGACTGCTAGAGATGCAAGGGTTATTACTGGGCTCTTCTCGGAAATACAGAATTCCCATTAGTGAAGGGGTCGGGGCTGGGCCGGAGTGGCAGGTCTGAGCAGATCAATTGTTTGGCTTTGTCTCGAAAACACTGATCTTGAACCGTCTTGGAAGGACTTGGGCCTGAAGACCACAGAGTTCAGGATTCACCCTCCAGCTCCAGGAGCTTAGTGAGTAATTAGTAATAGTTACCCTGCAAGCTAGTTGTAGATATTAGCTCCAAAGCACCCGGTATAATGTGGGTGCCGAGTGATGGGTGCTGTTATTAATTCCCCCACTAGATTCGATGCCTCTCCAGGGCAAGGACAGGTCTGTGACCAAAGCGCCCAGTCCAGGGCTAGCCCAGAGTGGATGCCAGGGCAGGTTGAGAAAGAACATGGGGTAGTTTAATTAAACTACTACAGGGATGAATGTCTCTCCACCTGGCTCCTTCCCTCCTCCCTGTGACAAGTCAAAGCCCCTTTTAGGACCCTTACCTGAGTCAACCAGGACGTAGAGGTAGACCTCATAGGGGCCACTGAGGTCCTCTGAGCTGTCAAACATGCAGAGAGGTTTTTCCAAGGCCACGGTGGTGAGTGTGGGGTTGTTGGTGGCAAAGGTCACACTTGCCAGTTGGGGCTGGAGGTTCACAGCTGGAGGCAGTGAGGATGGGAGCTGACATCCAGCAAACCGTCCACACCCATGGGCACTCTCTGCTCCCTCACATGTCCGCATGCAGTCACCAAGCACCCAATGGACTTCACCCTCTCTAGGGGCCACCTCATAATTTGTCCTAGCAATGGGCAGTTCCCCTGCCCCTACCCAGTCCTCCTGGCCAGAAGCCAGGCAATCCAGCCAAACTGTTGCCCTTTCTCTCCCCCTGCAGCCATTCAGTCACCAAGAACTCCACTGCCTCTCCTAGGCATCTCCCCACCCCATTGGCCCAGCCCCCCTCCACTCTATCCTCTTCACCTGGACCCTAGTAACAACAGTCCCTGCCTCTCTAACATGTGGATGGGACCGTGTCACTCCTGTGAGGGCCCTTCCATGGCCCCCATGGTCTTCGGTGGCAGTCCAGCCTCTTCTGGAAGGTAGCAAGGTCCTGAAGCTCTGGGCTTTGCTTCCTTGGATGTCCAGCATCAGTCCCCCCTCCCCAGGGTCTCCTCACCCCATAGTCCAGTCGCACTGATCAATGGGCAGTTCCCAGGATAGGCCATGATGCCTCCCATCTCTGTGAACTTGCCCATGCCGCTTCCTCCACAAGATATCTCTCCATCTCCCCTTATCCAGACGTCACCAGAGTTCTGGGTCTAGCCCCTTCTCTGCTTTTCTGCAGCCCCCTGTGTGTTGGTCTCTTGCAACACTCATCGCAGGGCTGTCGCCATCCATGAGCCCTCAGATTCCCAAGAGGACGGGCATAAACGTAATAATATCTGGGTCCCCAGCGCCAGGAACCAGGGGGTTCTGGCGGCGCACGCCCTGGGACACAGCTACCCGCCCTCCCTGGGCACAGCCGTCTACTGTCCTCCCCCGCCTACCCGAACCGAACCGCAGGCAGCCGAGGGCCAGCAGAGCCCAGAGCGGAGGCATCGCCCGGGACAGGCGGCAGGAGAGCGGGCCGGGCGATCCAGCGGGCGAGCGCGGGCACCTGGCTGTCCCGCCCGCTCACCTGCCTGCCCGGGGCCCTCGGCACGCCTCGGCACGCCCCGCCCCCGCCCCTGCCCCCGCCGGCCAATCCGCGCCTTCTCGCGGGTCATTTGCATACGACCCCGCCCCGAGCTCCCCTGGACCGCGCGGTGCCCCAGCACTCAAATCCAACAGGGTTGGGGGGAGACCTTCCCGATCCCTTACCAAAGCGCCCTGAGGCCAGGGCGACGCTTTCATGGCGTCTTTCACCTAATGACACCTTGGGGGCAACCCACTCCCTCTTGGAGCCTCCGTTTCCAATGGAGATACTAATTCTTACAGCTATTTAGGAAGCCCCTACTAGGTGCCAGACACTCACTGGGCTCTTGTGACCCTTTCTGCTCACAGGTACAAGGTCAAGACCCATGGAGGCTGGGGAGGGCAGGGACTCACCAGGCCACACGTGGATTCCATGGAAACGTGGAGGCTGGAGGGACCCAGGAGTCCTGTCACCCAGTCCAGGACTGCTTCAAAAGGGATGGAACAGGGGTTTTTTGTTTTTGTTTTTGTTTTTTTGAGTTGGAGTCTCACTCTGTCGCCCAGACTGGAGTGCAGTGGCCGCTCCGGGCCACCGCAGCCTCGACCTGCTGGGCTCCGGTGATCCTTCCGCCTCAGCCTTCCGAGTAGCCGGAATTACAGGCATGCGCTGCCACGCCCGGCTGATTTTTTGATTTATTGTAGAGATGAGGTCTCGCTGCCCAGGCGGGTCTCGAACCCGCGGGCTCAGGCAATCCACTCACCTCAGCCTCCCAAAGGCGCGGGATTACAGGCTGAGTCACCGAGCCCGGCTGGAACAGGGTTTTAATGCCTGCTCCTGAGAGGGTGTTTGAATACAGTGATGGGCCTCCTCTACCAGACTAGAAGTTATTTTGCAGCGTCAGGAATGCACGCACACCTCCGAGTGCACCTTAAATCAATTTTACATTTAAGAAATAAAAGTGCCAGGTGTAGTGGCTCATGCCTGTAATCCTAGCACCTTGGGAGGCTGACGCAAGAGGATTGCCTGAGCCCAGGGGTTTGGGACTAGCCTGGGCAATTTGGTGAGACCCTGTCTGGTGGCGGCATGCCCCTATAGTTCCAGCTACTTCAAAGGCTGAGGCAGGAGGAGGTTGAGGCTGTGGTAGCCGTGAGCAGGTCACTACACTCCTGCCTGGACAAAAACAGAGTGAGATGAAAGAAGAGAGGAAAGAAGGAAGGAAGGGAGGGAGGGAGGGAGGGAAGGAGGGAGGGAGGGAGGGAAGGGAAGAGAAAGCAGGGGAGGGGAGGGAGGAAGGAAAGAAGGAAAGAAAGAAGGAAGGAAGGAAGGAAAGGAAAGAAAGAAGAAAATTAACAAGGATGGGGAAAAGCCTAAAGTTGAAATCCAGTAGAAACTGATGAATCTGTGTATACCATTGATGACACTTGCAGAACAAGGAAAGAGAAAGACTATATCTGAGTAACTCTGGACTGGGTTGTCCGGCTGTACTCCTTTGGTGGAGTATTCTCTGAGGACAAAGAGACCTGTCATAGACCCTCAATCCTCAATGGTGAGTTTGCTATTGGCAGTGGGAAGGGTGGGGCAATTCTGAAGCAGCTTGGTTACTCCATGACTGGTGTTGTCAGGTTCTTACTACAGGATGAGGTAGATTTGGAATGGAGAAAGGAGAACTCTGTGGTTTTTCTTTTCTTTTTGGTGGGGGAGGCGTTGTCTCACTCTGTCACCCAGGATGGAGTACAGTGGCATGATCATGGTTCACTGCCACCTTGACCTCCTGGGCTCAAGTGATTCTCCCACCTCAGCCTCCCAAGTAGCTGGGACTACAAACACACACCATCATGCCCAGCTAGTGTTTTGATTTTTTTGTGGCAATGAGGTCTTGCTATGTTGCCCAGGCTGGTCTCGAACTCCTGGGCTCAAGCAATCCTCCTGCCTTAGCCTCCCAAAGAGCTGAGATTACAGGTGTGAGCCACTGCACCTGGCCCAAACTTCCTACCTCTGTTCACTGAAAGGGCCTAGAAGCAGTAACAAACCAGCTGCAAAGAGGACGTTACCACTCTTAGATTCTAAACACCATTCCCCAGTAAAAGACCCTAGGGCCTCTTGGAGAGCCGGTTGACTCCAGGGCTGGGACAGGAAAAACCAAGAGGAGCCTGACACATTTTATTGTGTGGAAAGTAAAGAAGTGTCAAAGGATGGTGGGAATAGATCAGAGGTGCCAGCACAGAGAGGACTGAAGAGGCCCGCAATGGCCATGTCTGGGAACATTTGACAACAAAGTAAATAATGGAAGTAATACATTCAGTCCCTTGGATAAAATATAAATTCACGAGTCAAAATTGTCTAAAAATATGTTTTAAAAGAGAGGATAGAGGGCTAGTTATGTCACGGTGAGCCATGATGGTGCCACTGCACTCCAGCCTGGGCGACAAAGTGAGACCCAACTCACAAAAAGAGAGAGGGAGAGGGAGGAAGGAGAAGGAAAATTCTTTAAAGAAGACCACCAATGGTCAGGTGTAGTTGGTCATGCCTGTATCTCAGCACTTTGGGGGCACAGGCAGGAGGATCACTTGAGGCCAGGAGTTTGAGACCAACCTGGACAATATAGCCAGACCTCTCTCTATTCAAAAAAATAAAAATATTAGCCGGGCATGATGGTGCGCACTTATAGTCCCAGCTACTTGGGAGGCTGATGCAGAAGGATTACTTGAACCCCTGGAATTTGCGACTGTAAAGGCTGCGGGTAGTTATGATCGCACCACTGCACTCCAGCCTGAGGGACAGAGCAAGACATTGTCAGAAGAAGAAGAAGAGGGAGAGGAAGAAGACAAGGAGGAGGAGGAGGAGGCCACCAACTAATAAATGTAGAATGACAAAACAGAAGTCACGATTATCATGGTAATAACTGATACATGAAAGAGTCATCCCAATGGATGCAAAACCATAGGGTGAAAGATTTTAGGGAACAAGATATGCAGAAATCTGGAGACACCAACAAAACCAAACGATAAAAGGGCCCATCCCCACTGGGCACAGTGACTCATGCCTGAAATGCCAGCATTTTGGGAGGCCGAGGCAAGAGAACTGCCTGAGCCCACGGGTTCGAGACCAACCTGGGCAACTTGGTGAGACCTCATCTCTACAATAAATCAAAAAATCAGCCGGGTGTGGAGGTGCACACCTATAGTTTCAGCTATTTTGAAGACTGAGGAGGAAGGATCACCCGAGCCCAGTAGGTCGAGGCTGCGGTGGCTGTGAGCATGCCACTGCACTCCAGCCTGGGCAACAGTGAGACTCCAACTCAAAAAAAGAAAAGGCGCCATCCTCAGTAAAAGGACTAACGAGCCTCATGTGCTTTCTGGTGTCTTGCCTGAGGACTTCCCGTCATCTCTGCAGTATCTGCCCAAGAGATTTAAACTGAATCTAATCAACAGGAAGCAATCAACCACATTCAAATTGAGGGACTTTCTGCAAACCAGCTGGCCTGGATGTTTTAAAAGTGTCCATGTCATGAAAGACAAAAGCAAAAACCAAACAAAACAAAGCAGAAGGCTAAGACTTGTAGAACAAGGGGGACATAACAACTAAAAGCACAGAGTAACACTTGTTTAATTATTGGGTAAAAACAAGCAACCTATAATGAACATTATTTTTACATTTTTAAAAACATTTCTTTTAGACAGGGTCTCATTCTGTTGCCCAGACTGGAGTGCAGTGACGTGATCATAGATCACCCCAGCTTCAAACTCCTGCACTTGAGGGATCTTCTTGCCTCAGCCTCCCAAGTAGCTGGAACTACAGGGTGCACCACCATGCCTGGCAAATTTTTAATTTTTTTGTAGAGATGGGGTCTCTCTGTGTTGCCTGTTCTTGAACTCCTGGTTTCAAGTGCTCCTCCTGCCTCAGCCGCCCAAAGCACTGGGATTGCAGGCATGAGCTACCAGGCATGGCCTAATGAACACTATTATAGCTAGTATGACAATGAAAGAAATTGGAATTATGGAGTATGTATTAGATAATAATATCATTTGATGTTACATTTTTTTTAGTCTGGTCAGGTGTGGAGGCTCATGCTGTAATTCCAGCACTTTGGGGAGCCAAGGTGGGAGAATGGTTTGAGCCCAGGCATGAGCCTCCAGTCTAGGTAACATAGTGAGACGTCATTGCTAAAAATAAAAATTAGCTAGGTGTGGTGGTGCACCCTGTAGTCCCAGCTACTTGGGAGGCAGAGGTGTGAGGATCAATTGAGCCCCGGGGGTCGAGGCTCCAGTGAGCCATGATCCTGCCACTGCACTCCAGCCTGGGCAACAGAGTGAGATCCTGTTTGATAGTTGTATTGTGATAACGTAAAAGAGGATGCATGCTGGAGTAATGTGGGTGAAATATTACGATAACTGAAACTAACCATATGTGGGGTGAGAGAGAAAGAAAGAGATAAAGTAAATGTGGTATCATATTAGCAATTGGTAAGTAAATATAGGTATTCATTGTACTGTCCTTGAAATGTTTCTTTAGGTTTGACATTTTTCACAGTAAAAATTTTGAGGGAAAAGACTGTGTCCTTTGTCACTAATGCACTGTTCCCCTCTCTGGGCCCCTGCTTTCCCTCTGTAAAATGGGAAGGGAATTTGATCACTTCTCAGCTCTCATGTACAGAGAGTGAATGATCAGATCCTTATCTTCAGCACACAGAAAATGCCCCAGAGATAAGGAACTCTTGACCAGGGGGTGGGGTGTTCTTTTAGAATTTTTATAGACTGGTATTTCTCGTCCAACAATTGTGTGTGAGTCTGGTTGTGAACCTGGACTCTATCAGAGACCAGCAAGATTGATCTCGAAGGCTCAGCCCAGAGAGGAATTAGGTCCAGGAATCTGTTTTCTCCAAGACACTATGCTTCTTTTTTTTTTTTTTTTTTTGAGTTGGAGTCTCACTCTGTCGCCCAGACTGGAGTGCAGTGGCTGCTCCCGGCCACCACAGCCTCGACCTGCTGGGCTCCGGCAATCCTTCGCCTCAGCCTTCCAAGTAGCTGGAACTACAGGCGCGCGCTACCACACCCGGCTAATTTATGATTTATTGTAGAGATGAGGTCTCACCAAGTTGCTCAGGCGGGTCTCAAACCCACGGGCTCAAGCAATCCACTCACCTCAGCCTCCCAGAGGCGCGGGATTACAGGCTGAGCCACCGAGCCCGGCTATGCTTCTTATAAAACAAAGTAAAACAAAAATTCCTCTTGTCTCTGCCTTACCAAAATATTGCAAACAACATTTGGGGAAAATGTTAAAACAATAATCTGCAAAGGCCTAAAATGTTCTGCAAAAAAAAAAAAAAAGTATTGGATTTATAAACAAATCTCCACTTCAAAGACAGCTGACTTGTGTTTGGTGTATTCCAAAGGGTGGGGAGTGCAGGAAAAATGCTTCATGGTGGCACATTCACTTGGGAGAGACCAATGCTGGTATCCCAGAGGGAGACAGGTGAAAAAGGAAGCTGACACCTGCCAATGTCCGCTTCTGCTCCATGTAGACATTCCAAAAAGTTTTTTGCAATTAAAAAGTCTCCTTTTTCATCAGGCTGCTTCCAGGGCACTGAGCTGTGGGTTGACTTTACATACCCGGATCCACCAGACTGTCCTCCTGAACCCTGACCTGGGGGATGTGTTTGCCAGAAGGCCAAGAAGTAGGAAGTTCTATGATGTGAAAGGTTAAGCAAAGCCCAGCCCTTCACAGGCCTCCTTTGAATTCGAAACATGAGGAGTTTATGGGCTGGAAATTCTTGATCCACAAATGTTTCTCTAAGCACAAGAGAGACCAGATCTGGTAGGGTTTCGACTCCTTTCTTTAGAAGTCAGAGAAGTTGTGGAAAATCCCCACCACAGCAAGCACTGGCTTTAGTGTCGGTCCTCTGTCCCATGTGTCCTAGGAGCCAAGCTTTTCTGTACTTTGAGATTCACTTTATTTATTTTTATTTTGTTTATTTATTTAGATTAGGAAATATAGTTTATTTAAAAACTAAATTAGAAAGAGAGAAAGAGGGGATTCACCTCCTCAAGGGAGGGGAGGGGGCCAAAGCTTAAAAAACATGGCCTGGCCACAGCTCAAAGAGCATATGGTCACACCAAGGCTTAGCAAGGGAATGGTCTATTTATTTTTTAATTTTATTTTTTAAGTTTTTTATTTTAAAGATGGGTACAATTCAGGGTTAGGTATAAAGTGTTCATCACGCAGGTACCCTTGTTGATGACGTATGCCCCCCTGGCCACAGCAGTTTCCCACTACTCCCAATCCCCTTCTTACAGTACTATGATAATTGCTCAAGGTCCACTTATGAGTGAGAACATGTGGTACTCAGTTCTTTGTTTCAGAGATAGATCAATCAGTACTATAGACTCTAAGTCCATCCAAGTTGCTGCGAAGTTCATAATTTTGTCCTTTTTTGTGGTTGTATAATTTCCATCGTGTATATGTACCACATTTTTTTTTTTTTTGAGTTGGAGTCTCACTCTGTCACCCAGACTGGAGTAGAGTGACCGCTCCCGGCCACTGCAGCCTCGACCTGCTGGGCTCTGGTGATCCTTCTGCCTCAGCCTTCCAAGTAGCTGGAACTACAGGCGCGCGCTACCACGCCCGGCTAATTTTTTGATTTATTGTAGAGATGAGGTCTCGCCTGTCCAGGCGGGTCTCGAACCCGCGGGCTCAGGCGATCCACTCACCTCAGCTTCCCAAGGTGCGGCTTATAGGCTGAGGCACCAAGCCCGGCTGCCACATTTTTTTTTTTTTTAAATCTTTTTCTCTTCCGATGGGCAGCACAATTGGTTCCATGTTCCTGTCATTGTGAATAATGCTGCAATAAACATGCATGTGCAGGTATCTTTTTCATAGAGTGACTTGAGTTCCTCCGGGTATATTCCCAGTAGGGTAGTTGCGGTGGGCGGGGATTGTATAGAAGGTCGATTTTTAGATCTTTTAGGAATCGCCACACTGTTTTCTTTCTTTCTTTCTTTTTTTTTTTTTTTTTGAGTTGCAGCCTCACTCTGTCACCCAGACTGGAGTGCAGTGGCTGCTCCGGCCACCGCAGCCTTGACCTGCTGGGCTCCGGCGATCCTTCCACCTCAGCCTTCCAAGTAGCTGGAACTATAGGCGCGCGCTACCACGCCCGGCTAATTTTTGATTTATTGTAGAGATGAGGTCTCGCCAAGTTGCCCAGGCGGGTGTTGAACCCACGGGCTCAGGCAATTCACTCACCTCAGCCTCCCAAAGGCGTGGGATTACAGGCTGAGCCACCAAGCCCGGCCGCCACACTGTCCTTCACAGAGGTTATACTAGTTTACACTCCCACCAACAGTGTAGAAGTGTTCTCTTTTCTCGACATCCTCACCAGCATCTGTTGTTTTTTGAGTTACTGATGATGGCCGAGATTCAGTCACTTTAAAACAACAGGCAACAAAGCCAAACCCAGGTGACGAAACCCAAGTCCCCGCTCAGCACGCTCCCATCCAGCCCCACTCCCTGCCATGCTGGGGTAGTCATGACCCTTGGTTTCTTTTTCAGTAAAATGGGGATACTCAAGGGGGCCCCTTGCAGAGTGGAGGGCTGAAGGGGAGTTGTGGGTGTGAATGTGCTGGGCAGTGGCAGGGTCCCCATAACTCCCAGAGTCACCTTCTGCCCCTGCCCTGTCAGGTTTGTCCTGCCTCCTCTTGGCCTTCTCATGTAGAATCCAAGCTTACTCAACAGAGAATTGTTTTTTGTTTGTTGGTTGGTTGGTTTTTGAGTCAGGCTCTTACTCTGCCACCCAGGCTGGAAGGCAGTGACACGATCAAGGCTCACTGCAGCCTCAACCTCCTGGGCTCAGGTGATCCTCCCACCTCAGCCTCCTAAGTAGCAGGGACTACAGATGCGCGCCACTATGCCTGGCTAATTTTTTAATTTTTGTAGAGACGAGGTTTCACTACGTTGCCCAAACAATCATCTTGCCCTGGGCTTCCAAAGTGCTGGAATTAGAGGCATGACCCACTGCACCTGGCAGCTACTGCACCTGGCTGAACTTACTCAACAGATATTGTTGAGTGCCTACTATGTGCTGGGAACACCAGTCTCCCAGGTGACTCTGGAATTTCTATCTCTACTTTTCTGGTCCTGCCACCTCTGCCTGGCACATTTTTTCAGCGTTCTGTGTGTGCTGTAACAAATGCTACAGACCGAGAGGCAGCTTAAACAACAGAAATGTATGTTCACACCATTCTAGAGGCTGGAAGTCCATGATTAAAGTATGGGCCTCCTGAGGCCTCTCTCCTTGGCTTGTAGATACCATCTTCTCCCTGTGTCCTCATATGGTCGTCCCTCTGTGCATGTCTGTGTTCTAATTTCCCTTCTTTTAAGGACATCAGTCATATTGAATTAGAGGCTACTTCAATGACCTGATTTTACATTAACTACCTCTTAAAAACCCTATCTCCAGTCACATTCTGGTGTATGGGGGGCTAGGACTTCAGCAGATGGATTTGGGGGGACACAATTCAGTCATAACACACATAGTTAGGCCCTCTCCATGCCTTCTTGCCTGAACTAATAACATAATAATAATGACTCTCCTGTGTCAGGAACTATGCTAAACATTTTGCACATATTAATTCATTTTTCACATCTACTCTTAGAAGCAGGCACTTTTATGACCTCTATTTTACAGATGAATTAAATGAGCCTTAAAGAGGTTGAGTAGCCGGGCTCGGTGGCTCAGCCTGTAATCCCAGCACTTTGGGAGGCTGAGGTGAGTGGATTGCCTGAGCCCACGGGTTCAAGACCCACCTGGGCAACTTGGCGAGACCTCATCTCTACAATAAGTCAAAAATTAGCTGGGCGTGGTAGCGCGCGCCTGTAGTTCCAGCTGCTTGGAAGGCTGAGGCGGAAGGATCCCGGAGCCCGGCAGGTCAAGGCTGAGGCGGAAGGATGCCAGAGCCCGGCAGGTCGAGGCTGCAGTAGCCAGGAGCAGTCACTGCATTCCAGTCTGGGTGACAGAGTGAGACTCTAATTCAAAAAAAAAAGGGGGGGGGGTGTTGAATAACTGGCCACAGGCATAGAAGCTCTGTGGGCAGAGCTGTGTCTCTAACCCCAGCATCAGCACCAGCCTGACACTGCTTGTGCCCAATGTTCTCCAGGTAGGAGGTAGGAAGTAGGAGAGTGGGGAGATGGGTTTTAAACCCGGGCCATAGACCCCAGCGGTCCCTTGTTCATGTGACACCCCACCAGTGCATCTTCACCCAGAAGTCAGAGTGACTTTTTTTTTTAAAGTTGGGGTCTCACTCTGTCACCCAGGCTGGAGAACAGTGGCATGTTCACGACTCACTGCAGCCTCGACCTCCTGGGCTCAGGTGATCCTTCTGCCTCAGCCTCCTGAGTAGCTGGGACTACAAGCACGTGACACCATGCCCAGATAATTTAAAAATTTTTTTGTAGAGACAAGTACTTGCTATTTTGTCCAGACTGGTGTTGATCTCCTGGGTTCGAACAATCCTCCCACCTCAACCTTCCAAAGTGCTGGGATTGCAGGCATGAGCCCAAAGTGACATTTCCAAAGTGCAAATCTGGTTGTCATCTTGCTCATGTAAAGCCCTTTAAGGGTTTTCACAGTAGCCTTGACCTCCTGGGCTCAGGCAATCCTTCCACCTCAGCATCTTGAGTAGCCAGGATAATTTTTTTATTTTTTGTAGAGACAAGGTTTTGTGATGTTGCCCAGGCTAGTCTTGAACTCCTGGGCTCAAGTAATCCGCCCGCCTTGGCCTCCCAAAGTGCTGGTACTACAGGTGTGAGCCACTGCACCTAGCCAGGGTCTTCTTTATGCTAGTGACTCCTGGGCCCTGCATAGGGCACATGCCCATCCACGTTTGATAAATGAATACATGAGCAAATTTTCTAATTTATATGAACAGAAAAGAGCAGGCTCTGTCTAGGTACCAAGTTCATCTTGGATCACAGCACAGAGGTAGATGGAAGAAGCATTAGCAGGATGGCACCAGTGCAGGTAGGAGGGACGGTCACATCATGGATGGATCTTGAAGTTGGAGCCAACAGGACGGCTGACGGGCTGAATGTGAGGTGAGAGTGAAGGAAGCCTCAAGGGTGACCCAAGTTCTGGTCTGAGGAGCCAGAAGGATGGAATTGGGGAGCTCTCAAAGGAGATGAGATGGGGAAGGGCTTGTTTGGAGGGAAGGGGGAGCGAGACTTCGGATTCAGACCTCATCTCCTTTTCACAGTCGAGGATCTGGAGCCCAGAGAAGGGAAGTGGCCAGACTGAGGCCAGCAGTCACTCAGCGCCATGGTCCGATCCCAGTGTTCTTCCACTCCTGGCAGGAACCCATGAGGCTGAGTCTCTGATGAGGGTCCCATCCCTGGGCTTTGGAGGCAACTTTTCAGGCCAAGCTTGCCTGAGGAGTGGTGGGAGGTGGCAGGACTGACTGACAACCCCATTTTAGCACACTCTCCCCAGACCTACCACCGCTCTGTCCCATGTCAGACCCACCAAGTCCTGGAGTGGTCCTGCATCAAGGCCAAAGGGTGGAGTGAGGAGGTGGTGGGTAAGGGCTGGGCGGGCACCCACTGCCTCCAAGGAAGGTGCAGCTTCTTTGGGTAGGCAGAGGCAAACCGGTTTGTCCGTCTCTGGAATGAAGCCCAGACTAGACATTAATTTCTCCTTATCTGTGAGGTCTGGAAGCCGGTGGGCGTGAGAGCCTTCCCTGCCCCCACTCCAAAGGCCTCTGTTGACTCAGAATTGTTCTCCCTCCATCACGCAGGCCACAGGTGACCCCGTCACTCCCCAGTGACCTCTCACCCTAAGTCAACTCTGGGGGGATCAGAGCCAGGAGGATTAGAGCAGGCCCAGGTGGAAGGAAGAACCTTCAGTTCCTCAGCAACCCCCTTCATCCCTGCAGCAACTCTAGAGGATATTGTCACCCCCACTTTACAGGAGAGATTTTTCCCTGAGTCCCCTGCCAGAACTTAAACCTGGTACCAGGCTGCCCGTTATGGGGATGCTCTGATACCCTGAATGCACTTTCAGGAGCTCTTGGGGGTGGATGGAAAGGGCAGGGGGATGAAGGGGATGGAATGATGGCTGGGCCCTAGAAGCCTGGACTCCAGGCCTTGGTGTGTTTTGACTGTGCCCCCCACCCCTATCCATCCAGGCACTGTCCGCCTGGCTACAAGGGGCCTCTGTGTACATCAGATCTACACCCCACCCCCACTGTGGCTTTGGTGCAGAGACCAAGGCTCAGAGGGAAGAGCAGGGTCCAGCCACCAGCATGGCCCCAGCAGAAATGACTTAACACTCATGTTCCTTCCCAGTGCTTGGGAGGCTGAGGCGGGAGGATTGCTTGAGCTCAGGAGTTTGAGACCAGCATAGGCAACATGGTAAGATCTTGTCTCTAAAAAAAAAAAAAAAAATTAGCTGGGCATGGTGGAGCATGTCTGTAGTCCCAGCTATTCCAGAGATGGAGGCAGGGGCCTCAAGGATTGCTTGAACCCAGGACTTCGAGGTTGCAGTGAGCCATGATTGTGCCACTGCACTTCAGCCTGGGTGACAGATTGAGACCCTATCTGAAAAAAAAAAAAAACAACAAGCCGGGCTCGGTGGCTCAGCCTGTAATCCTGCGCCTTTGGGAGGCTGAGGTGAGTGGATTGCCTGAGCCCGCGGGTTCGAGACCCGCCTGTGCAGCGAGACCTCATCTCTACAATAAATCAAAAAATCAGCCGGGCATGGTAGCGCATGCCTGTAATTCCAGCTACCTGGAAGGCTGAGGCGGAAGGCTCGCTGGAGCCCAGCAGGTCGAGGCTGCGGTGGCCGGGAGCGGCCACTGCGCTCCAGTCTGGGCGACAGAGTGAGACTCCAACTCAAAAAAAAAAAAGAAAAGAAAAGAAACAAAAACAAAAACTCATGTTCTTGCCCCATTTTTTTTTTTTTTTGAGTGGGAGTCTCACTCTGTCGCCTAGGTTGGAGTGCTGTGGCACACTTATGGCCACTGCAGCCTCGACCTGCTGGACTCAGATGATCCTTCTGCCTCAGCCTTTCAAGTAGCTGGAACCACAGGCATGTGCCATGCCATGTTGCTCAGGCTGGTTTCAAACCCCTGAGATCAGGCAATCCTCTTGCCTCTGCCTCCCAACATGCTGGAATTGCGGACATGAGTCACTGCACTGGGCGTTCTTGTCCCATTTCTTTTACAGTTTCCCCATCCACAAGCAGGCGGTGCCTGTTTACACAAGTGTGTGTAAAGCCACAACACAGAACAATTCTGACTTGACCTTTTCTGACACTGTCCTCCCAGTGCTAGTTCCTGCTTTTTAAATATCCTTCCAGGAACCCCAGCTCTAGAATCAGTTCTCTTTTCCATGCCCTAATTCAACCCCTAACGGCCACTGCCCTTTAAGTCCTGATAAGCTAGCTCAAGAGGGTTGTGAATGCCTCCCACTTTCCCTGGACAGTTTCTTGGGGAGCCTGGGAGGCATAAAGGTTATGCCCACGGGAATTGCCTGTGTGGGCATGGGCAGTCGCTTTCCCCGCTCTGCACCATGTCCTCATTTGAAAGTGATAATAACTGTTCCCTCTGGTTGTGTTCTAAGGATTTTATTTTATTTATTTATTTTTTTGAGTCGGAGTCTCACTCTGTCGCCCAGACTGGAGTGCAGTGGCCGCTCCCGGCCACCACAGCCTCGACCTGCTGGACTCCGGCGATCCTTCCGCCTCAGCCTTCCAAGTAGCCGGAATTACAGGCATGCGCTACCATGCCCGGCTGATTTAAGGATTTTATTTAATCCTTAGAACATTTGATAATGTATGCAACAAGTACTCAATTGTGAAGATTAAATAAGACTGTGTATCACATAAGTACTTGATGAATGAATCCTGGGTGTTTGCTTGTTTGGTGGCGTCTTCAGAAAAACTCCACTAATAGATTTAAAATACCAAGTGGTGGGGTAAGAGTATCTTTGGGGAGAAGCTGATCTTTCACTGCCCCTCCTATCAGTCTGAACAGGTTGGGGCTCTCTTTTCTCTAGACCTGCTCTTACTATAGCCACGAGACACATGTGGTGTTTAAAGTTAATTCAAATAAAATAAAATTAAAAATTCAGTCCCTTGAGTGGATACACCATACCTATAAGGCATTTTGGAACCAAATGTGGCTGGTAGCTGCCATACTGGACAGCTAAGATCTAGAACGTTCCACCAGTTTCTATTGACAGCACTGCTCCAGAGGTCAGGTTGGCTGTCCGTGGGTATCATGCCAGGGTTCCATCTATTGGTTAGAACTGAGGCTGGGGCCAGGTGTGGTGGCTCAAACCTATAATCCCAACATTTTGGGAGGTCGAGGCGAGAGGATTGCCTGAGTCTGCGGACTTGAGACCAGTCTGGGCAACATGGCAAGACCTCGTCTCTACAATAAATCAAAAAATTATCTGGGAGTGATAGTGTGTGCCTATAGTTCTGGCTACTTGGAAGACTAAGGTGGAAGGATTACCTGAGCCCAGCAGGTGGAGGCTGCAGTGGCCAGAAGCATGCCACTACACTCCAGCCTGGGCAACAGAGTGAGACTCCAACTCAAAAAAAGAAAAAAGAACTGAGGCTGGGATAAGAGGCAGGATAAACGGGAAGGGACTTTGAGAATGGCTGCCTAGGGGTAATTCTTTCATTCCTTGTTTCAAACAAATATTCATTTGACAAACACTTGTTAAGTACCTACTGCTGTGTGCTGGGAATACAAGGATTCAAACAATTATGGGAGAAGACAGATCCTGCCTTCAGGATGTCTTGTATCAGGAAAAGGAGTCATTTGTCAAACAACTACATAAATGCATTTAAAACCACAAGATAGGAAGAGGGGCATGGACAGGAGAATCTGGGCTTGGTCCCTTTCCAGCCTGGCAGGAAAGGCCCCGGGACATGGTGATTCAGCTGTGCTGGGAGTGAAGAGGTTTGACCAGGCAGAGGCTCCTATGCAAAGCACGCAGGAACAGAAGCACATCAGAACTGAGGACCACGTGCAAAGGCATGCTCAGGGTTAGGAACTCAGGGGCGTGGCGGCTGCTGGTGGGCTTAGCTGCAAGTTATCATCATCCTAGGATGCAAGGGGCACGGAGAGGGGGTGTCTACTAGAAGGCAGAAGAGCCAGCTCCTCAGGGGTGGGGCTCCCGAAGAGTCATATCTGCAGGCCAAGAAATTGGGGAAGCAAAAATCTGACTCACTTTCCTCCCACTCCCCAAACCCCAGCCAGAGACCCCCCCATTCATTGAACCCAGTGGAAGCCCAGGGGAAGGGAGTCCACTAGTATAGCTACGGAGGTTGGCATGTCCTGAGCGTGTGAAGGAGGGAGAGGGATCTGAAGTACATGGGTCAGTTTGATCAAAGTCTTTGTCAGTTGATGCCGGACAGTGAAGAGTACCAGGCTTAGAGTGGCGGGAGCAGTGACAACCTGGGGGACTCTCCCCAGCTTTTGAGTTCAGTTTTGCAGATCTTAGGTTCTGATGTGTAAGTCTAGCAAATTTGAACACTTTAAAAAACACTTTTCAGCCAGGCTCGGTTGCTCAGCCTGTGATCCTGCACCTTTGGGAGGCTGAGGGGAGTGGATTGCCTGAGCCCGTGGGTTCGAGACCTGCCTGGGCAATTTGGCAAGACCTCATCTCTACAATAAATCCAAAATTAGCCAGGCGAGATAGCGTGCGCCTGTAGTTCCAGCTACTCGGAAGGCTGAGGCGGAAGGATCGCCGGAGCCCAGCAGGTCGAGGCTGCGGTGGCCGGGAGCAGCCACTGCACTCCAGTCTGGGTGACAGAGTGAGACTCCAACTCAAAAAAAAAAAAAACACCACTTTTCATTATGGAAAATAAAAACACACCCAGAAGAGATAGCGGAGTGTACCCCGTTTTCAGCTTCACCAGTGATCAGCATTTCACCAATCTTGTTTCATTCGTCCTCCTGACTTAAGAAATGTTTTTATGCCAGAAAATTGTAAATATATACAAAGGTAGAATGATGGAACAATGAATCTCTGGTACCCGCCCCCAGCCTCAACAATGATCAACCCTTTTATCCACACATCCACCCCTTTGCAACTCCCCTGAGATTGCTATGAAGCAAATCCCAATGTACACAAAATTTACCTGATTATGCTATTAGGTTCCCACCCCTAGAATTGGAAAGTGTCTTCAGGCAGGGTGCAGTGGTTCACACCTATAATCCTAGAACTTTGGGAGGCTGAGGTGGAAGGATTGCTTGAGCAGGAGTCGAGACCATCCTGGGCAACATAGCAAGACCTTGTTTCTACAAGAAATTAAAAAAAATAGTGGAATGTGGTAGTGCGTGCCTGTAGTCTCAGCTACTTGGGAGGTTGAGGAGGAAGGTTTGCCTGAGCCTAGGAGACTGCAGTGAGCCATTGTGGTGCCATTGCACTCCAGCCTGGGCAACAGAGTGAGACCCTGATTTTAAAAAAAGGAAGAAACAGAGAACTTCCAAGAAGTGTGGCCATAGAAGGACCGAGAAAGAGGAGTGTGGCAGCTGGGGGATGCTGAGGAGTCATCAGGGGCTTTTGGGATGAACAATGGAACTCAAGGGCTATTTGGGATGGACTGAATTGGTGGTGGTGGGGGGTGGAGGCCTGTACCCGTGGAGAGCAATGTCTTGTATCTCTCCAGGCACTGAGCTCTCAAGCGCGTGGGTTCAAGGGCTGGGAACAGCCTGTAAACAGCTGAATGCACAGAGCAGGCCAAAAAAAAGTCAAAAATGAAGTAGAATTGTGATCATAGCTGTGGCAAAAACAAACATCAACTAAAGAAAAATAATATGTCATCTGAGAAAAGAACAACCGGGCCAGGCTGAATAATGGTCCCCATTGGGTTCCATATCCCTGGAACCCATAAATGAGACCTCATATGGCAAAAGGGACTTGGCAGAGGTGATGAAGTCAAGGGTCTTGAGGTGGGGAGATTTTCTGGATTATCTGGGTGAGCCTGACATAATCATAAGGGGCCTTGTAAGAGGGAGGGAGGAGATCAGAGTCAGAGATGTGACTATGGAAGCAGGAGGTGGAGTGAGGTGAAGGAGGAGCCCTGAGCCAAGCAAGGAGTGCTGTGGTCTCTGAGATCTGAAAAAGGCAAGGAAACAGACTCCCCCCCGCCCCCCCGAGGCTTCCAGAAGGAATCTGCCCCGCTGACATCTTGATTTTATCTGGTGAGACTGATTTTTGTTTCGTTTTGTTTTGTTTTTAGTCAGGGCCTCACTCTGTCGCCCAGGCTGGAGTGCAGTGGTACGATCACAGTCACTGCAGCCTCGACCTGTTGGGCTCTGGTGATCCTTCCTCCTCAGCCCTCCAAATAGCTGAAATCACAGGTACACACCACCACACCCAGCTGATTTTTAAATTTATCATAGAGATGAGGTCTCACTAAATTGCCCAGGCTGCTCTTGAACCCCTGGGTGCAGGCAATCCTCTCACCTTGGCCTCCCAAAGTGTTGCGATTACAGGTATGAGCCATCATGCTGGCCTCAGTGAGACTGATTTTGGACTTCTGACCTCCACAACAGGAAGAGAACAAATATGTGTTGTTTAAGCCACCTAACGTGTGATCAATTGTTACAGCAGCCACAGGAAACTAATACCGTATGGACAGAAATAAAATAGATTCGAACAGTGTAAGTTCTTAGCTCTGAATGGTGGGGCTTTGGGTATTTTTTTACCTCTTGTTTTTTCATTTCTAAATCTGTATTATTTTTTCAATGAAAAAAATCTTTATGTGGATTCAAGTTCAAATGAAACAGCATTTTCACAACTAGAAGCATAATTTTGGGGACCAGGCAGCGACGGCCAAAGCTCATGACCCAGACAAAATCTAAAGCCCAGGCCTGGATCCTGACACCCCCAACTCCAGCCCCACCCTCACCCCACTTGGACTCATTCTCCACTTTTCTCACCCCTCTGTAGGACGAAGTACGGTGGCTCTTGTGTTTCTTCTCTGCCTTTCTCTCCACTGTTCCTCCTGTGGCCAGGCAGGAGTGACCATCACCTTGGGGAGAATTAGGAGAGCTGGGGCTGGAATGCAAAGAGGAAGAAACTTACGGGCCTCTTGACCCTTCCCAATCGGGTTCTCGAGTTTCCAAAGGAAGAACTGTGAGTAGGAGCGTCGTTGACGTGTCCTGGAGCCCCAGGAGGACTCAATCCACTCCCCGCAGAGGTGCCTCCACTCTCTGGGATGAGGGACTCTATTGGCCTGGCCTCTCCTGTGACGGCCAAGACCTTGCTTGGGGCTTCCCAGAAAGGAGGCACCCCCACTCTAGCTGCCTGGGAGTCTCAAAGATCCCCCAAGGGAATAGTGGTTGTGGGGTATGGGGAGCCCCGGCCACTACCAAGGGTGAGTCTGGGTAGTAGGGATACGGCCGCTGCAGAGCAAGCCCAGGAGCTGTGCTTCCACACTGAGCCCACCACCTTCTCCATCTGCACCCCAACTTCCTGGCAAAGCTGCCACTGTATTTGGCCAAGGCCACAGGGCACCCTCTCTGGTGTCCACCCACCCATTCGTTCTTCAGTCCATTCTCCACACATGGCCAGAGGTGTTTTATTTTGTTATACTTCACATACCATACAATTATCCCATTTAAAATATATAAGTCCAGCCAGGCACAGTGGCTCATGCCTGTAATCCCAGCACTTTGGGAGGCAGAAGTGAGAGAATTACCTGAACCCAGGGGTTCAAGACCAGCCTAGGCAACTTGGTGAGACCTGCTTTCTACAGTAAATCAAAATAATTAGCTGGGTGTGGTGGCGTGCATCTGTAGTTCCAGCTACTTGTAAGGCTGAGGCAGAAGGATCACCTGAGGCCAACAGGTTGAGGCTGCAGTAACCATGAGAGTGCCACTACACTCCAGCCTGGGTGACAGAGTGAAACTCTGACTCAAAACAATAGAAAAATAAAAAATAAAATAAAAGATACAATTTAAGCCAGGTGCAGTGGCTCATGCCTGTAATCCCAGTACTTTGGAAGGCTGAGGCAGGAGGATCGCTTGAGCCCAGGAGTTTGAGACCAACCTGGGCAACATAGTGAGACCTCGATTCTACAAAAAAAGCAAATCAAATATTAGCTGGGCATGGTGGACACACCTGTAGTCTCAGTTACTTGGGAGGTTAAGGAGGAAAGATCGTATGAGTCCAGGAGGTCAAGGCTGATCACGCCACTGCACTCCAGCCTGGGTGACAGAGTGAGACCCCCATAGCTCCCAAGGCTTAGTGCCGAGTCAGCCTGCAGTCTCTGGGAGCTGCTATTGCTATGACCTATGCCAGAAGAAGCTTCTAGGGGCAAAATCAGCCCCAGCTGGCATGATCAGTCTCTGTGACCAGGTCTCAGTTTACCCTCTGGTCCTAGTGGCTGAGAAGGTGGCCAGAAGAGCAAAACAGTCTCATGTAGTCAGCACGGACCGTGTGCCAGCAAGTGTTGTTCTAACAAGTCCTGACCACAATCGTTTTGTGGTAGGAACTCTTATTATGCCCATTTTAAAAGTGAGTGTGACTGTGCAACACATGACCACACACTGGTGGCTTAAAACAACAGGAATCCATTATTTCTCAGATCTGGAGCCAGAAGTCGGAAATCACGGTGTTGGCAAGGCTTGGCCCCCTCTGGAGGCCCTAGGGAAGGACCCTTCCTGCCTCTTCCAGCTTCTGGTGGCTGCAGGTGTTTCTTGGCTTGTGGTCACATCACTCCAGTCTCGGCCTCTGTGGCCAGATGGCCTCCTCCTCTTGCCTCTAAACTCCTAACTCTCCCTCGTAAGGATACATGTGGCTGCATTTAGAGTCACCTGGAAAATCCAGTATCTGTTTCTTCTCGAAAGATCCGTAACCTTATTATCTTTTGCCATATATGGTGATATTCACCAGTTCTGGGGAGTGGGATCTGGACACATCATTGGGGGACACCATTCAGTTCCCCATGGGCCATGGTGCTAGGGGTGACAGAGTAGGGCCATGACAAGCTCAGGCAGAGTGTCTCTCATTTCAACAGCATGAGGCTCTGGGGCCTGCTTACCATCCAGGCACAAGGGCCAGCCACTCCCTGGCTGGTCTGCTGATGCTGGAGCAGCCTGGGACAAGGACAGCTGATCTCAGAGCACTCAAGTCACAGAACCCCAGAAAGAGCAAATCTCAGAATTACAGGCATCCCAGAGGTGTGACACCCACACACCTGTGTGCCAGGCTCTACTAGCACCTTTCAGGACGTACCTGTTAGGTATCTGTATGCCTGTCTAAAGTGTCACCTCCCTAAGGATGGTCTTGGGAGCCCAGGGACAGAGCCCAGCCAACAGTATTTGGAGAGCGAAGGCGTGAATGGCTGATCCTTGGATCATCTGGGAAGTGGGTCCACCATCTTGTTTTTTATAGGTGAGGACCCCTCCATCAGGAAAGCTGAGGGGCCAAGACAGTAGAACAGGGCTTCAAATCAGAAGGGGTGGAGAAGGGAGAGTGGGCTCCTTCACTAAGTCCCAGACCAGCAGGCAGGGAGAAGCGGGATCCTTTCAGAAGCAGAGAGAGGAGGTGAGGAAAGCTGTCATTCCCAATAGCAGAGAAAATGGAATTTTCTCTAGCCTAGAATTCGGGGGCCTGGGGTCCAGCCCCAGCTGTGTGATCCTGGGCATTTCAGTTCAACCTGCCATAACAAAACACCACAGCTGGGCACCTTACACAGCAGACACCTATTTCCCATAGTTCTAAATGCCAGAAGTCCAAGACCAAGGTTCTGGCTGATTTGTTTCTTGGTGAGGGCCCTCTTCCTGGCTGGCAGATGGCTGTCTTTTCACTGTGCCCTTTAGTGGGGGCAGACAGGGGGAGTCCTGGAGCCTGAGCCTGCTTTTTGTTAGAAGGGCACTGATCCCATCATGAAGGCCCCACCCTCCTGACCTCATTTAACCTTAATTGCTTCCTAATAGGCCCTATCTCCAAATACAGTCACCCGGGGACTTAGGGCTTCAACTTAGGAATTTAGGGGAATTTAGAGGACACACAAACATCCAGAGGCTGGACATGGGGTGGGGCGGTGCAGAAGAGGACACAGGCTCAGAGTGGTTAGGTCTGGGCTACACGGCTGGTAGGCGGGTGAGCCAGGACTTGGATCCAAGGCTGTCGGAAGCCAACGTCCCTGCCCTAAGCCACTGTGTGGCACAGCCCCAGACATACTCATTCGTTCATTCAGCCAACACTCCAAGCTCCTGCTGCCTCACATTAGGACCTTGACTCTGACCCCAGAGTAAAGGAAAGGAGAATAGCTACTTCTCTCCCCCTCCCCGCCCTACCCGGACTCCGCCAGCCCGGAACACTTCAGACCCTGCCCTCCCTCCAGGAGCTCTTGGTCAGGGGGACTGGGGAGAGGACAAATGCAGGGGTGCATTCCCACGGGTGGCCAGGGTTACAAGCGTGAGAAAAGGGATTCTCAGGGGCTCAGCGCAGCCTCACTCCTTCCTCTCTCACTTCCCGGAGCAGAGGTGACCTCCTAATGACTAATCCTCACTGAGCACTTCCTCTGTGCCCGGAATCCTCCCGAGTGCTCTACTGGAGAATCCCAGGGGGCGCTATGACATCACTACCCCGCTTTACAGATGAAGTTCAGTAGCTTACCTAAGGTTCTAGCTATTGAGTGGAGCTGGGATTTGAACCAGGCAGTCTCACTGTGACTGTGCCACAAACGTTCACACAGTGCAGGTGTGAGTCCGATGCCAGCGGGGTCTGGGGGAAGGGGGCGGAGTGTTCTGGATCATTCGGATTGAGCCTTTCCCATGCCACGAAGTCTGCAGGGCCAGCCACTCCTGCAAGGCCAAAAAACAAATGCAGGAAACAGATCCCTGTGGGATAACTGGAATCCTCTGCAATATATTAATTGTATGAAAATAATTTTCAAACCTCTTTAAGGGCTTTATTATTGCTCACAAATTGAATTGCTCACAAGGGATTCCCCCAGCCTTAAGCAGGTGGCAGCAGAGAGAGATATGAGTAGGGGAAGGGTGTTCCTGGCAGGGGTACCAGCCAGTACCAAGGCCAAAGAAGGGGAAGTTGGCAAACTCAGGCTCCTCTTCAGAGCAGGCTTGGAGGCATGTTCCGGAGGTTTTGCAGGAGGAAAATTCAGCCCTCGGAAGCTACAGGCAGTGGCTGGGGCAGAAACAAGGGAGCCCGGTTACTGCACATCTGTGATCACAGGCCCTAAGCAGGGGTAGGTGAGGGGTCACTGGAACTCTACTGCCAATGACTAACAAGGCTGCGTGGGGCTCCCAGATTTCTTCACCTGAAACCCATTCTTTGCCCGTTCGGGGATCATGGGTGACTCAGCCCCATCCCGGCTGGGGACTCACTGTCTACTGTCCAGGGAGAAGAAAGTGACTGACAGCGTGGCCAGGGTCCCAGGGGGCTGTGGGAACCTAAGGGCAGGATCTGGCTCAGCCGGAGGCCCCGGAAGGCTTCCTGGGGGCGGTGGCGCCTCAACTAGGTCTTCAAGAGGGAAGGAATGCTGCGAAGAGCCAGCAAGCGCAAACGCCAGGAGGTAAGGGCCGAGAGCTGGTTTTTCGTGCTGCCGGGACCACGAGGGGTGGCCCGGGGCCCCAGGGTAGCGGACTGCGGCTTCGCTTCCTGGCCTCGCAGCCCGGTGGAGCCGCGCGCTGCTGCCGGGCGCCCCCTGGCGGCGTCCCGTGGAGGCTCGGACAGGGAAGGGTGATGCTGGGGATGCGGCCGCCTCCGCTCCAGGGCTGGCTTAATTTCTACTAAAGTCAGAAAAAGAATGTGCCTTCAGGTAGAAGAAACTGTTTTAGCGTATAATTTTGATATACTTGTCTTTATACCAACGCAGCTGTGGGATATTTTGATTTAATTTATTATTAGGGCTGGACGCGGTGACTCACGCCTCCCAGCTACTTCGGAGACTCAGGCAAAAGGATCACCTAAGCCCAAAAGGTGGAGGCTGCAGTGAGCTGTGAGCACGCCCCTGCACTCCAGCCTGGGCGACAGAGTGAGACGCGAGTCCAACAAGCAAACAAAAGCATTGATGATGATGACGACGATGTAGGAAGGCTCCCATTAAGGTTTAAAGTGCTCAAGGCCCGTGTTCACACCATCACTCTCTGGCCTGGTCCTCCAAGGTGCTAGGCTTGGAAGGTTGGGGGTGAGAGAGGCGAGGTGGAGGCCGCCCTGTCAACCCATTCTGGCTTCCTTCTTCCCCTCACTCCCAGGGCTCCAGGCAGACACCAAGTTCCTTTATCTTTCAAATGATGCAACGAAAAATAGTGAGTGCCTGCTCTGTGCCAGGCACTGCCCTGAACACCAGGACAGGGCAGGGACGGGACAGAAGCCTTGTGCTTGCGGAAGTCGCCTTTCAGTGGGGATGCAGTTGGCAAACTAGGGGAGGCCTTCTGTGTTGGAGGAGATAAGAGCCAGGCAGGCGGGTGGAGAAGGTGAGGGGTGGGGTGGGGCGCTTGCATAGGTGGTCCCGGGAGGCCTCTCCAGAAGGGACTATAAGTGCAGGGACTTAGAGGAGGTGACAGAGAGAAGCACGGAAAGGATGGGGAAGGACTTCCAGGCAAAGGGAGCAGTGGGTAGGGGTGGGGGACTGTCCAGAGGAGGAAGGGGAGAGTGCTGCAAGGTTAGGTCAGCAGAAGGCAGGGATGGAGAGCAGGGCAAGGGTGTGGAGCCCAGCAGGCCCAGGGCAAACAGGTTTCTCCTCTACGTGAGTCCGGCTGTTGGAAGGCTTTGCTGGCTGCTGGGTGGATTGAGGGCTGCCGGGGCGGGGGTGGGGGGGAAGAGTGGAAAAAGGGTGCCCACCTGGAAAGCCAAGCAGTGGCCAGGGGCATGTGGCCACTCCTGTCCATCCTCCTGCCTTGGGCCCCTCTCTCCTAGGCTGCCCCACTCAACTCCTACAAGTCCTGCTGCTCCAGCCCTTCCTCCGTGGGAGAGGAGAGGACCACGTGTGGACATGTGTGTCTGGACACCCACTTGTTCCTTAGGGCTCAGAAGGAAGCAAGCCCAGGAGGAGGCACTGCAGATTCTCCACCATGTCTAAAGTCAAGGAGAAGTTGACTTTGAGCTTCCTGGAGATCAAAGCACAATGGGAAATAGAGTCCGTTTGTTTTATTCATTCAATGAACAAGAATAGGTGGCAGCTAAATGTGGTGGCTCACGCCTATAATCCCAGCACTTTGGGAGGACAAGGCAGGGCAGAGTGCTTGAGTTCAGTATCAGCCTAGGCAACATAGCACAATAGCTTTTCAACAACAAAAAAATAGCCAAGTGTGGTGGTGTGCCCCTGTAGTCCCATCTACTCAGGAGGCTGAAGAAAGAGGATTGCTTGAACCCAGGAGTTCAAGCCAGTGGTGAGCATGATCATGCCACAGCACTTCAGTCTGGGTGACAGTCAGATTTAAAAAAAACAGTCGGGTTCACACAAAAAAAGGAGTCAAGGGTGAAGGATTCCTCCAACTCTCCCAGATTATTTCTGGGAACTCGAAGGTCCCCTGAAAAAGGATTGGGTTGAACAAGAGCACAATGCTTTAGGCAAATCTGGGTCACAGGATGGAACCAGTTCAAAGAGCCTTCAAGGGCTCAGGCTTCCAACTGATCTGGGTCATTAGCAGCTTGAGGAAAGAAAAGGCAGAAAGGAGAAAGTGTGTCATCAAGAAACATTATGTCCCTAGAAAGCATCAAGTCCATCTCCTGCTTAGAGATGAGGAAACTCGGCAGAGAGGAGGAAGAAAGGGGATGGGGCTGAAGCCACACTGGTCAGTTTCACAAATATTCAGCCAGACGGACTGAAGCACCAAGCTATGAACACGAGAAAGACCAGGCCACCTGTGCGAGTCCCTCCTGGAAGGCGAGGGAGATGAGGGTCTGGGTAAAAAGCCCAGCTCACACTCGACTCCAGGCCTGCCTGACTCTGGGCTTTGACACAGACTCAGCAACCCAGCCCGTAAATAATGTATAAAGGGGCCCTTGCACAATTCCTGCTGCCCTCCTCACGCCCACATCCCGTCACCTCGTTGGACTACCCCCTGTGGCCTTCTGTAAAATGGGGATAATTATACGACATACTATGGCAAGATGTCTGGCATGAGTCAATATCTCTGTTGCTGTTCAAGGACAAAGTCGAAAGCCTGGTGTTTGCTGCTCTTCCTAGCCACCCCGGCGACCCTCAGATGCAACCAGACCGAGAAAGGCTTTGCCGGTCATCACCAGGGAGGCTGGGCCACCTCACAAGGGCCTGGAGGGACGCATTGGTGTCACCTCTGCTCAAAACCCACCCCCAGCTCCCACTGCTTCTACTGGACTACAAGCCAAGCCACGAACTCAGCTGCCCATAGAGTCAAGAAGACAAGGCTATGGATAAAGTGGGCCTTGGGACCTGGGAGACTCCACCCTGTCCAGAGGGGGCCTCAGTTTCAGCCATCTTCCTCTGTGCTCATTTTTCAAGCAAAGTCAGAATTACAGATTTTTTAAAAAGTGAAATTGGTCAGGTGCAGTGGCTCATGCCTGTTATCTCCCAGTATTTTGGGAGGTCAAAGTGGGAGGATTGCTTGAGGTCAGGAGTTTGAGACCAACCTGGGAAACATGGTAAGACTCTATCTTAAATTTAAGATAAATAAAATAAGTGAAATCACTCCTGCTGTGGCCTGAATGTTTGTGACTCCCTCAAATTCGTATCTTGACATCCTAACCTCCAAGGTTGAGATCCTAACCTCCAAGGTGATGATGTTAGGAGGTAGGTCCTTCAAGGAGTGATTAGGTCATGAAGACAGGGTCCTTATGAATGGGATTAGTGTCCTTACAAGTTCTCACCTGTAAAGCCAGCACTTTGAGAGGCCAAGGTGGGAGGATGGCTTGAGCCCAAGAGTTCAAGATCAGCCTGGACAACATAGTGAGACCATATCTCTACAAAAATAAATCACAAAATTAGCTGGATGTGGTGGCACATGCCTGTAATCCCAGCTACTTAGGAGGCTAAGCCAGGAGAATCACCTGAGCCCAGAAGGTCAAGGCTGAAGTGAGCCATGATGGTGCCACTGCACTCCACCTTGTGCAACCATTCAAAACCCCAACTGAAAAAAAAAGGCCCAGAGAGACCCTCATTCCTTCTGCCATGAGCAGACACAGCAAAAAGGCACCATCTACGAACCAAGAAGCAGGCCCTCACCAGACTAGGAAGTCTTGGACTTCCTAGCCTCTGGAACTATGAGAAATTTCTGTTATTGATAAGCCACCCTGTCTGTGGCATTTTGTTATAGCTGCCTGAACAGACTAAGACAGCCCATGTTTAAGTCTAATTTATGTGTTTAACATTGTTCACACAGATTTTTGAAGTGTAATAATTGGCATATAATAGACCACATGTACTTGAAGTGTACGCACTGTTGAATTTTGATACACACATCTATAAAACCTATGCTACTCCACCACAGTAAAATAGTGACCATCTCTATCCCTCTTCATCCCACTTCCTTCCACTCAGCCTCCACCCACCCCCCCAGCTAACTATTAAGTTACTTCTGTCACTATAGGTTAGATTGCATTTTTTAGCATTTCATATAAATGGTTATACAGTAGGTTCCCTTTTTTTAAAATCTGGCATATTTCCCTCAGCATAGTTATTTTGTGATTCATCCATTTTGTTTTGTGATAGCCATAGTTCATTCCTTAATTTACTTATTTTTTTGGAGTTGGGGATCTCACTTTGTTTCCCAGATTGGAGGTCAGTGGCCCAATCACGGTTCATTGCAACCTCAAATTCCTGGGCTCAGGTGATCCTCCTGTTCAGCTTCCTGAGCAGCTGGGACTACAGGCATGCACCACCACAGCTGACTAATTTTTTGTAGAGATGAGGTCTTGCTATGTTGCCCGGCTGGTCTCAAACTCCTGGTCTCAAGCGATCCTTCTGTTTTGGCCTCCCAAAGTGCTAGGATTACAGGCATGAGCCACCACACCTGATCTCATATTTTCTGAGAAGTGTCACAGTTTTAACTCTTCCATTTGGGTCTATAATTTATTTTGCAGACTCCACAAAATTAATTTTATATGCAGTGTGAGGAAAAGGTCAAGCTCACTTTTTCATATGAATGTCTAGTTGATCCAACACTATCTATGGAGACACTTCTTTCCCCACTGAGTTGCTCGGTCCCCTTTGTCAAAAATCAATTATCCATATATGTGTGGGTTTGTTTTTATTACACTGAGTGGACCAAAGAAAAACCCATTCATGGGCTGCCTGGGCTGGGCCCTGCCTGTTCTCTCACCTTTTCTCCCAGGCATTCTCCCAGGAAGACCTCTATCTCTGTCTTGGCCCAAAGCCCTCTGCCCTGAGATGATCTCTCATCAGTGCCTCCTCCTCCCAGAGGAAGGCCCCTGCCATGGCATTGATCTGTTGATTTGGCTCCTGGAGAGCTCTGTGAGGTTGGCAGCTACCAGATCACACTGGGACTTGCAGGCAGAGACAAGGGTTTTATTCTAGTTGAACTGGAACAGCAAAGGAGGGATCTGACCTTGGTTTCAGAAATGTTGCTAGAGCTGCTGTGTAGACTGTGGGGGCAATGTGGAGACAGGGTGGCCACAGGAGGCCCAGCTGGCACGTGGCTCCTGCCAACCACTCACTCTGCCTGCTTTCAGTCATCGAAGCAGTGTTTGGCATTGAGAACAGATGCACCAGTGAGAAGAAACCTTGGTCAGCCTCCCTCGGGGCTCCCAGGTGGTGGGATCTGGGACAGGTAGGGGTCTCCCGCCTCCATGAGCCACCCCTCCTCTGCCCCTGCACCCTCATGGGGCAGCTCTAGGCTGCCATCCTGGCTCTTCACCCACTTGCTGCCCTCAAGAGTTGGGCTAAGTGTGTGATGTGGCAAGAAGGGTGCTGGGTAGAAGCCCTGAGTTTAAATTTCAGTTCCTCTTCTACCAGCTGGGTGGCCTCTAGCATATCACTGACACTTGCAGAATCTTACTTGTGAAATAGGGACAAGTGACTGTCCCCCACCCCCCAGCCCAGGACCTAGGGAAGCTGTGCAAATTGATCAGTTCTGGTGAGTTCCTGGGAAATGTTTTGGTGCTGGCTACAGAAAGACCTTTGCTTTCCAGAAGATGGCTTTCCAGAGTTGGACACCAAGGATTCCAGAACAGCTGAGGAAGCCCAAGAGCCACCTCCACCGGGAAGCCTTTTTTCCTGCTCCCAGGTAAAATGGACCTCTGTACACATACCTGTCCCAGCACCTGGCCCCTCCGACCACTGTGTACATACCTGTGTCAGCACCTGGCCTCTCCAACCTCTGTACATACACCTGGCCCAGCACCTGGCCCCTCTGACCTCTGTATACACATCTGTCCCAACACCTGACCTCTCTGAACTCATCACTACAGTAAAAATCACAAAATTAGCCACGCTTGGTGGTACATCCCTGTAGTTCCAGCTAGTTGGAAGGCTGAGGCAGGAGGATCGCTTGAGTCCAGGAGTTGGAGGCTGTGGTGAGCTATGATGACGCCACTGACTCCAGAAGCCTGAGTGACAGAGCCAGACCCTGTCTTTATAAATAAATAAATAAACATATAATGTTTAAGGAAATATAAGAGAAATTTGAATGTGACTAAGGTTTAGAAGGAACTAGAAGATTATTGCTAGACTCACTGAGTGTGATGATGGTATTGTGGTTATGCAGAAAAATGTTCATTAAGGAAAAAAATCAACACAGCTGGGCACAGTGGCTCACTCCTATAATCTCAGCTCTTTGGGAGGCCAAGGTAGGAGGATCACTTGAGACCAGAACTTTGAGACCAGCATGGACAACAGCAAGACCCCCATTTCAATAAAGCACATTTTTAAAAATTAGCTGGATGTGGTAGTACACATCTGTAGTCCCAATTACTTAGGAGGTTGAGACAGAAGGCTCATTTGAGCCTGGGAGTTCAAGACTGCAGTGAGCTATGCTCATGCTACTGCACTCCAGCCTGGGCAACAGAGTGAGACCCTGTCTCTGAAAAAAAAAAAAATTATTAAGAAATCAGTGTATTTACTGAAGTATTTAGAAGTGAACAATCACCATTACTGAAATTAACTTAAAATATTTTTTAATGGGTACAGGGAGTATCATTATACTATTACTCTACTTTGGGGTTTATTTGAAGTATTTTATACTAAAAAGAAAAAAGAATAAAAAAGAAAGGAAGGAAGGAAAGATAAATCAATAATAGATAATTCGTGACCTGCTTGGGCAACTTGGTGAGACCTCATCTCTACAATAAATAAAAAAATCAGCCGGGCATGGTAGCGCGTGGCTGTAATTCCAGCTACTGGGAAGGCTGAGGTGGAAGGATTGCCGGAGCCCAGCAGGTCGAGGCTGCGGTGGCCAGGAGCGGCCACTGCACTCCAGTCTGGGTGACAGAGTGAGACTCCAACTCAAAAAAAAAAAAAAAAATAGAAAAGATCGCCCTGGTTGTTAGGCAGAGACTGGGTTGGAGGGGGCAGGCCTCTGGGAGGCTTCACGAAGAGGCTGTTTGTGGTAGGTGAATTCTAAAATGAGCACTAGTGACCCATGCCCTTATACCATCCTTTCCGCTTGAGTGTGGATGAGACTTGTAGATACGCCAGGAAATCACTCCTGTAATTGTTATGTTTTATGGCAAAAGGAGAATCTTGCAGGTGTGATTAAGGTCCCTGAAAGTGAATTAATTAAAAAAAAAAAAAGATTGTCTTGGGTGGGCATAGCCTAATTAGGTGAGGTCTTAAAAAGAGAAATCTTAAAAGAAAGGGAAGGTCCAAGAGATGTGCTCCCGCTGGCCTGAAGACACAGCCTCTCTGAGTTCTATAACTGCAAGAAAATGAATTCTACCCACAAATACAGGAACTTGGAAAACAGTCCCAAACCTTGATGAGACCTCAGCCCTGGCTGATGTCAGGATTTCAGCCTTGGGAGACCCTGAGCAGAGAATCCAGTTTTGCTGGGCCAGAACTATTGACCCATAAAATCACGAGCCAATAAATCATTAAGTTTGTGATGATTTATTATGCAGCTATAGAAAACAAGCACACTGTTCAAAGAATTCAGGCAAAAGAACCAGTGGCTCAGATTAGGGGGATGACAGGAGATGGTGTGAAGCAGATGGACTTGAGAGAATGTAGATGATAACATGCCCAGATGGTTGAGATGTGAGGGGAGGGAGGGGGTGTCTGTCTGGAAAGAAATGGAGGGAGAGCCTGCAGGAGGATGAGATGTAGGGGACAGGTTGAGGTGTCCTTTCAGACATCTGTGTGAATTTGTCACGCAGTCAACTGGGCACCGGGAAAGGTGAGAACCGGAGGCCAAGAGGACATGTGGAGTTGTTGGCATGTGATGGAAACTGGTGTCATGGAAGGGAGGAGTGGGCCTAGGGTGAAGTCCCAAGAACTTGACTCTGAAGGTCCCTGTAGGGGCTGATTTGGAGGGACAAAGTGTGGTGTCTTGTCCTGAAAGCTGGGTGTTGTGGTTTGAACATGCCCTGCAAGGTTCACGTGTTAACAACTGAATCCCCCATGCAACAGAGTTGAGAGGTGAGACCTTCAAGAGGTGACTGGATCACCACTGGGGTGGCATCCTTATAAAAGATTTTTGAACTGGGCATGGTAGCTTAGGCCTGTAATCCCAGCACTTTGGGATGCCTAGGTGGGAGGATCACTTGAATCCAGGAGTTCAAGACCAGCCTGGGCAATAGAGTGAAATCTTATCTCTACAAAAAAAGAAAAAAATAAAACTGGGTGTGGAGGTGCATGACTGTAGTCCCAGCTACCCAGGAGGCTGAGTTGGGGAAGATCATCTAACCCCAGGAGATCAAGGCTGGGGTGAGCCATGATTTTATTTTGAGATCCTGTCTCAAAATAAAAAAAAGATTTTTGACCTCCTTTCTCTTATGCACTCAAGTGCTCGCCTTGCACCCTGGGATGACACAGAAAGAAGGCCTTACCAGATGCCAGCACCTTGGTCTTAGATTTCCCAGCCCCCAGAACCGTGTGAAGTAAATTTCTGTTCTTTACAAATTACCCGGTCTGTGGTATTCTCTTACAGCAACACAAAACTGACTAAGACACTGGGAAAAGGAGAGGGCCAAGGGCAAGTGGCAGTGCAGTGTGGGCGCACGTCACGTTAGTCACCAAGGCCTGGCACCGTGACTTCTTCATTATCTGTGGAGTTTGTCTCTTCCCCTTTTTCAGTCCCACTGCAACAACGCCAACTCAGGTTTCCTGGCCCCTCCTGTGAACCCCTGTAACCGGCACACCCTCCTCATGGGATACAGTCCCTGACAATTTTCCAAGGTCATCTTTACGCACTCATATCTGCCATTGTGTCCCTTGGGGCTCCCTGAGCTCTTGGGGAAGCTCTAGGGAGGCAGGAACCATATCTGCCTCACCTTCCCACTGGGCCCATGTGGACACTGGTAACAAATGTACAGATACTACTGATACTCCTGTGGTCTGTAGCCTACAGCCATAATGAAAGGCATGCTATATTTCAGCTAAAAGTTGTTAAAAATAAAGATGTAAGGCTGGATGCAGTGGCTCATGGCTGTAGTCCCAGCAGTTTGGGAGACCAGGGCAGGAATATTGCTTGAGCCAAGGAGTTCAAGACCAGCCTGGGCAACATAGCGAGACCCTGTCTCTAAAAAGAAAAAGAGAAAGTAAAAGAAAAAGATGTGGTTTTGTTCCCACTAGAGTTCACAGACTTCCTGGATTCTACCCACAGACCTCTACTCAAGGTGAAAGGCCCAAGCTATATGCATGATGGGGCGTGGATCGGTGCACTTTGTGAGCAGAACAGCATTGCCAAAAAGGGAGAGCATATCAGTAAATAGCGGTGGCAGAATCAATAGGGCCATTACGTGGGTACAGACAGGACACACTAGGCTTCAGCAGGAAGATAGTGTTGACTGACAGCCAGCCTGCCTATGGGAAGACCATGTGAGAAAACTGAGCTGAGTCTGTGGGCATTCTAGGCTGAGGGTAGCCCTTGGGTGACCTCAAGCAGGTCCATGTCTCTGGGCCTTGTCTTCTGAATGCAAAATGATCATGCTGGCCAAAGACCTTGTAGGGCCCACCCAGTGCTTACCCTCTACTGCCCATGTCTCATTTTCATCTCTGGTAAGGAGGGCCTTGACTGCCAACGTACCATGGAGATTCACCCCTTGGTGAAATGAGGGCTCACAGCGTGCCTCTGTTTGGATCACCGATGAGTGAGGAACAGAAACTCCTCCCAGTAGCTTCAGCAGAAAGGGGTAGTATATTGGCTCCAGTAACCAAAAGACTGGACTTCACTTTCCATCTTTCTACCCTGTTCTTCTCTGTGTAGGCTTCGTTCTCAGCAGTGCCTCTGCTACCAATATGGCTGTGGCAAGATGGCTGCCGGCAGCTGTCCTCTTAGTAGCCCTGCTACAAGGACAACCAGAGACTGGGGATTGGCTCTAACTGGACCACCACTAAAGCCAGGGAGATGATTTGCTTTGATGGGCCAGGCCTGCTTATTCTCTCATGGACTGAAATGGGGACAGGCTGGGCCCAGAGGACAAATCCAGGCCTATCATAAGAAGAGGGTAGAATGAATGCTGAATCAGCAGAAGTAGTGGAAGCCTGCTGTGGCAGGTTGAATTGTGTCCCCACTACCCCCCAAAGATAGGTCTACCTGTGAAAGTGAATGACCTTACTTCGGGGGAAAGTCTTTGTAGATGTAATTAAGTTGAGGCTGTTGATATGAGAGCATTCTGGATCTAGGGTGGGCCCTAAATCCAATGTCAAGTGTACTTATGAGAGACGCAGGGAGAGGCTGAGTCATAGTGATACAGAGAAGAAGGCCACGTGAAGAGATGGAGGCAGAGATGAGCATGATGCGGCCCCAAGTCTAGGAATGCCTGGGGCCACCTGAAGCTGAAAGAGGCAAAGAAGTTCCCTCTCCTAGAGCCTCTGGATGGAGGGCATCCTGCTGATGCAGGTTTCTGACTTCTGACTTCCAGAACTGTGAGAGAATAAATGTGTTGTTTTAAGCCACCGGTTTGTGGTAATTTGTTATGGCAGCCACAGGAAACTCGCCCACCCATCCAGGTCACATTTATGAAGCACCATAAACAATCCTTGGCTGTGACTCTCGGGGTTGGGCACAAGGGCTAGACTTTGAAATATGCCAAAACCTTCCTTCTGATCCATCCCTTATCTACCGCTCCCATGATGCACCTCTGTTTCCATCACCCCTGTCAGGAAAGGGCAGCACTGGATGTGAAGAGCTGTTGGGTTTGTTCTGAAATGAGCCTTCACAAAGTAGGTTCTAGATAAATGCATTAGTGTAACTGACAGGAGACCAGACTACACAAATACACCCTCTCCTCAAGACTCATTATGGGTACACATCTTGAGTAAGCCACTTGACATCTCTGAGTCTCAGTTTTCTCCTCTATTAAATGGGGATGAAAATAATACAATTCTGCAGCTAATATTGGAGTTATATGAACAGGATATAAAAGATTCAGAATAGTACTGGGTGTTTTGGTTTTTTTTTTTTTGAGTTGGGGTCCCACTCTGTCACCTAGGTTGGGGTGCAGTGGCACACTCATGGCCACTGCAGCCTCAACCTGCTGGGCTCAGGCCATCCTCCCTCCTCAGCCTTCCAAGTAGCTGAAACTTAGGTGCATGCTACCACGCCCAGCTAATTTTTTGATTTATTGTAGAGATGAGGTCTCACCAATTTGCCCAGGCTGGTCTTGAACCCCTGGGCTCAATCTTTCACCTTGGCCTCCCAAAGTGCTGGGATTACAGGCATGAGCCACCGTACCTGGTCTTGGGCATTTTTAATAAGCGCCATCTCCCTTCTCCACACTCTCCCTCCAAGTGAACAAGCTGTTAATTTTCTTTTTTCTGTCAACATTTATCTTCCATGTCACGTAAATGCAGTCTGGAGGCTGGAGGACAGGGTCACTTCCAAGCACTTAATGGTCTTCATCACTCGTGCTTTTGGAGGCCCAGCCCACATCATCTCAAACATGAATGTACCCTTATCAAAGGTATGTGTTGGGTTAGGCGCGGTCACTCATGTCTGTAATCCCAGCATTTTGTGAGGCTGGGGCAGGAGGATGACTTGGGCCCAGAAGTTCCAGACAGCCCGGACAACACAGCAATACCTTGTTTCTACAGAAAAATTAACTGGGGTATGGTGGTGTGTGCCTGTAGTCCTAGTTACTCAAGAGGCTGAAGCAGAAGGATTGCTTGAGCCCAGGAGTTTAAGACTGTGGTATGTCATAATCATGTCACTGTACTTCAGTCTATGAGAGAACTATGAGAGATTCTGACTAAAAAAAAAAAAAAAAAGTATTTGCTCCCCCAAAAATTCTGAAAAAACTTCTATAACTTTACTTTTGAATTACATTGGCTACCTGACATTTTGATAACCTTGGGAAAGATCTATAACCTCTCTTTCTGTGCCTCAGTTTCCTCATCTGTAAAACAGGGATAGTGATGGTTTCTAAGTTATAGAAGTCAGTGTGTTAACATGTGTAAAATAATAACACCATGCCCAACACAGAGTTAAGTCCTGCATAGATGTTTGCTAAATAAACTAAAATGTCAGTAACCTTTAATTTCTCATTTCTCGTGAACCATCTGGCATTCTCAGGATCCTTGCTATGTGAGGAAATCTATTCCACAGGGTTCTCAAATGGAGTGAAACTTTTTGTAAATATCAAATCACACATAAAGATGGCACAATGCAGCCGGGCTCAGTGGCTCAGCCTGTAATCCCACGCCTTTGGGAGGCTGAGGCGAGTGGATTGCCTGAGCCCGCGGGTTCGAGACCCGTCTGGGTAACTTGGCGAGACCTCATCTCTACAATAAATAAAACGAACTGGGCGTGGTAGCGTGTGCCTGTAGTTCCAGCTACTTGGAAGGCTAAGGCAGAAGGATCGCCGGAGCCCAGCAGGTCGAGGCTGCAGTGACCGGGAGCGGCCACTGCACTCCAGTCTGGGTGACAGAGTGAGACTCCAACTCAAAAAAAAAAATGACACAATGGTACATCTTGTAGATATTTAGTGAAACATCTATTAATTTTAATTTTGCCATTTTATTTGTGCATTTTTAATAGTACACAATGCTGTTGTTTTTTTAGTACACATTGTTAATTATTAACACAATCTTCATTGCCTCTGAAAATTCCAGCACCATGAGCCTAACCAGTGAAGCCATTTCAGCAGGAGCAGAGGGCACACAGATGCCTCCAGGGAGCTGATTCTGAGCTGTGCAAATGGGGGCAGTGACTAGACCTATTGGCCAGTCCTGACTGACTCTGCCACCCAGAGCAGGCGGGGGTGGGGGTGAGGGTAGGGGTAGGGGTGGGGGAGGGGTGGCTGTATTAGCAGAAGTCAGAGGGTTCTGGAAGGTTTACCTGGACTATGACCCATAGGAGGTCACATGTGCAAAGGCTGTATGTTCATGGATAAAGGAAACAGCTTTCGGGCAAGAACTCTGGGAGCAGGAGCCTGGAGAGGCAGGAGAAAAGAAGGCAGGCTCCCTGGTTCTCTCTGCCCCGGCTAATACCATCTGTCCTCCTCCCATAGTGTCAGGGATGGAAAAGCTCAAAGAAATGTCTGGTTCAGTCTCCTTCCCATTGCCAGGTGGGAGACTGGGGCTCTAGAGCAGAAGGGATCTGCCTAGGTTCAAATCGTGCTAGTACCAGGTTTCCTGACCCCCCCCCCAGCTTCTTTCCTTTGACATCCCTGCCTATCTTGAGTGTCACTCCCTGCCTGGGAGCAACCTGTAACCCCACTTCCCAACAATGAAGCCTGTTCTGAAGTTGCATGATGTGCGCCTTCTCCCTTCAAAAGTTAGCATTCCACACTGTTCTCTAATGAGAACAAAATAAATTTAAAAATTAGCAAGGTATGGTGACACACACCTGTAGTCCCAGCAACTCAGGAGGCTGAGGCAGAAGGATCGTGAAAAGACAGAAGATGGAGTCAATATAGTCAAAGACCAACCATTTTAACATTGCTTAGCTTTGTCATGTTTTTCTAGCGGTTCACTTGAGCTTGCTTTCTAATCAGGAGCCAAGGACAAAACCAATTTCTCAGAGGCAGTTATTTATAATTGCTTTACAACCCCTTCTCCAGCTTGTTTTGCAAACAAGTTAACCTAATCAGTCCCTCATGACATTTTGCATGGTACCAGATCACAGACACCCCTGTCTGGTCTGTCTTAACATTTTGGTGGCCTCGCTGGGATTTTGACCTAGCAGATCACCTGAGCTGTAATTATGCCACGGCACTTCAGCCTGGGTGACAGAGATCTTGACTCAAAAAACAACGAACAAAAACAAATTGTGTGTACATTGATGTCTTTCCTTCCTGGCTAAAGGAGGGTTAGAATCTTGGCTCCGGGTTTGATGTACTGTGTGATTTTGAGCATGACTCAACCTCTCTGGGTTTTGTTTGCCTTACCTAAGATATAAAGACAACACTAGTTGCCTTCCAGGGCTCATGGATCTTATTTGCCCATCTCTATGAAGCTCCGGATACACAGCAGGTCATCAAGAGATATCAGTATGTATCTCCCTTACCCTCAATACCATCAGGCACTTCCTGTTTCAAAATCTCCTCTGAATCCTTTATTCTCACCAAGGTGTCATGCCTAATCATGATTTTAGGGTTATCCCCTCCAGAGGAATTTTAGCAGGTATCCATTGAAAAAAAAAAGTGGGCTGGGTGTGCAGTGGCTCACACCTGTAATCTCTGTACTCTGGGAGGCCAAGGCAGGAGGTTTGCTTGAGCCCAGGAGGTTTGCTTGAGCCCAGGAGTTCAAGACCTGGGTAACAGAACAAGACCTCATCTCTCTTTTTTTTTTTTAATTTCTTATTCCAAATTTTATTTCAATGTGCTTAATCTATGTAATTTTTTTTGAGTTGGAGTCTCACTCTGTCACCCAGACTGGAGTGCAGTGGCCGCTCCTGGCCACTGCAGCCTCGACCTGCTGGGCTCCGGCGATCCCTCCACCTCAGCCTTCCAAGTAGCTGAACTACAGGTGCACGCTACCACACTCAGCTAATTTTTTGATTTATTGTAGAGATGAGGTCTCACCAAGTTGCCCAGGCGGGTCTCAAATCCTCGGCTCAGGCAATCCACTCACCACAGCCTCCCAAAGCGCGGGATTACAGGCTGAGCCACCGAGCCCAGCTGAAAGAGTTGTAATTAATTGTAAATCTCTTTATGATGAATATGACCTCTTGTGCTATTATTTCTCTTAACATTTTATATTACTATTCTTGTGAGTGTTCTTTTCCTTCATAATTTATTTCAACATATTTTACATTTTTGGGGGTTCACAATTACCTAGTATATCAATCATTTTATTCCAATAGTTTGTTTTATTTGTTTGTCTCTTATTTATTATAACCTCTTTGTAGTACAGTTAGTGGTTTTATGATTAATGGGACATTGAGATAGTGAAACATTGGAAATGAACAAAATGTCAACTAGAAGAGCAGTGTGTAAATTTTTAAGACCTCATCTCTCTTTTTTTTTTTTTTTTTGAGTTTGAGTCTCACTCTGTCACCCAAACTGGAGTGCAGTGGCCGCTCTCGGTCACCGCAGCCTCGACCTGCTGGGCTTTGGTGATCCTTCTGCCTCAGCCTTCCAAGTAGCTGGAACTACAGGCACGCACTACCACGCCCGGCTAATTTTTGATTATTGTAGAGATGAGGTCTCGCCAAGTTGCCCAGGTGGGTCTCAAACCCGCGGGCTCAGGCAATCCACTCACCTCAGCCTTCCAAAGCGTGGGATTACAGGCTGAGCCACTGAGCCCGGCTGACCTCATCCCTTAAAAAAAAAAAAAAAAAAGCTGGGCATGGAAGGCTGAGGTGGAAGGATCGCCTGAGCCCAGGAGGTCCAGGCTGCAGTGAGCAGTGATCGTGCCACAGCATTTCAGCCTGGGCAACAGAGTGAGACCCTGACTCAAAAAAAAAAAAAAAAAAGAGTGCTTATTGGTAGGATTTCTGGCAACGGCTGAGGTGGGGTGGGGTTGTGGAAAGGGGCCAGAGGAAGGGAGATGGGAGTCTTTTGACCCTTTTCAGGTAGTGCCTCTACCTCTATAGCAGGTGAGAAAAGCCCAGTGGTGGAGGGGCTGTTTCAATCTAGTCCTGGGGATGGTGAGATTTTGCTTTACAGATGAGAAAGAGGCTGAGGAAAAGGGAACTCTGAGCAAAGGAGAACCATGAATCATGGTAAAGTCTGTCCAGGAAGCTGCTGACCCACACACTCACATGACCCACAGCAAGCATTTTAACTGATTTTCAGGGGTGGATGGAAGAGTCTTTGAGCCTGCCCCTTAGAAAATGTGCTCATTGACCCAAGTTGGGGCTGTTTATACCTGACCTGCTCCAGGAATTCATTGCCTTTTCTTCTTGGGAGCCAAGGAGAAAAGATAAACAATTGGGATCCAATCATAGAATTGCAGAACATTAAGGCCAGGAGCATCTCAGAGGGGATCCAGTCCCATAATACATTACACAGACAGTAAACTCTGGCCTGAAGAAGAGAGGCTGGTGGCCAGGGGCTCTCAGCTGAGCTGGCATCTTCTCTAACCAGTCTCTGGGCTTGTCAACCACTTAAAAATTGAGAGGAGTTCTAGGAAAGCATTTTTTGTTTTGTGTTGTTTTTGAGTAGGAGTCTCACTCTGTTGCCCATTCTGGAGTGCAGTGGCACACTCATGGCCACCGTAGCCTCGACCTACTGGGCTCAGGTGATCTTTCTGCCTCAGCCTTCCAAGTAGCTGGAACCACAGGCATGTGCCACTGCACTCCAGCCTGGGCGACTGAAACTCTAACTTACAAAAACAAAAAACAACACAGCACACATTTATCATCTTATACTTTCTATAGGGTCTATAGATTTGAAGTCCAACTGGGGTCTCACTAGGCTAAAATCAAAGTGCACAGCTGTGTTTCTTTCGGGGGGGAAAGCCTATAGGAGGCTTGTTTCCCTGTCTTTTCCAGTTTCTAGAGTTACCTGCATTCCTTGACTTATGGCTCGTTCTTCCACCTCTGTTGCCGGCAACATTGCATTTATCTGATAATTCTTGTGTTGTCATGTCACTTTCTGACCACAGCCAGAAAATGTTCCCTGATTTTAACAATTTGTGAGATTAGATTAGATTGGAGACCTGGATAATCCAGATCTCCACTGCTAAGTCTGTACTCTTAATCACACCTGCAAAGTCTATTTTGCCAGGTGAGATAATATATTTACAGGTTCCAGAGGTTATGGGGTGGGCATCTTTGGGGCCATTATTCTGCCTACATACTTTTTTTTTCCCTCAGTGGTCTCTCTAAAAGTGCATTTCATGTCTTTTGCAAAAAAGAATATTTTCGTTGCCATAGAGAATATGGCTGTCAGAATTTTTTCAACGATTTCAAATCTTTACAAAAATTTAAAATTCTATTTTATAATCTGAATAATTGTATACAGAAAAGTGCATACATTACAAAATTACAGTTTGATTAATTTTCATACACTGACCACACCTGTGTAATCAGCCCCCAGATCAAGAAACAGAACGTGCTCTGACGCCCCAGAAGTCCTTCTCTTGCCCTCTTTCAGTCCACAGGGTCATTTAGCATTTGTTGACATTAGAAAATTCCGTGTATGGTTAATACCTGGAGTATTATTGAAATAAAAAGGAAAGAGTCCAGGCGATGTTCATTTATTCATTCAACAAATATCTTCTGGCAGCTGGGCTAGATGCCAGGAAACATGGGATGAATTATTGGTTCAATGCCGGTCTTACAACACAGAATCTATGGAGGCAACTATGTGGGGTAGAGCTTGAGAAAACCGGGTTTGTGAAGCGAATAAGAGCACAATGCATTGACCAAGACTCACTGAAGGCTTCTCAGGGAAGGGGACCTCAAAAATGATTACAGTATTGGTGCAGAAGGGGTTTCGGGCAAGGGTGCAGCGTGGGCAAAGGCATGGCACTGGGAACAGGCAGGGGATGCTGTGGGTTTCAGGGAGGCAAGGGGTATGTGACCTTTGAACTTGCCAGCCTTGGAGGCCTCGCTCATGCTGTCTGATTGCCACTCCCGTTTCTCACTTCCACCAGCCCAAACCCCAGGTCTCCATACTCAGAGCTGGAGGCCTTAACCCTCATGCCAGTGTCCTCATTTTATAGAGGGGGATGCAAGCACATTGGAGAAGAGAAATACACCCAATGCCAATGGTGCACTTCATTCATTCCCTCACTATTCACCTATTTCCAGAGCCCCTCCTAGAACTGGCACGGGGGACACAGATGGGGGATCAGATGTGACCCTGCCCTGAGGAGTGCCAGAGCCAGTAGCACAAACTAGAAGGAGGGCCTGTCGCAGGATTCAGATCCCATTTCCTTTCCAGGACTGTGTCCACACCCCACGTGTGGCCCCTTACTGCTGCATCTCCCAAGAAGATACTCCTGTTTCCCAATCAGATCTCTCCTTCATTCCTCATTCATCAGCCCACATTTACTTATTGGGCGCCCACAGTGCGCCAGGCAGCAATGTCCTAGGCACTGGAACTACTGCTTACCAGAAGACAGGCTCCTCCTGCAGGAGGAGTCAAGACTAGCAGAATACATAGCTGTCAAATGTGATGTCAGGAAAAAAGTTGTGCTGTGGAGAAACGGAAGAATAAGGGAACAGAGAGGGAGAGAAGGTAGTCAGGGAAGGTTCTTTGAGGAGGTGACACCTGGGACCCAAAGGAAATGAGGAAGCAAGTTATACGAAGATGAGGGAGAAGAATACTTCAGATAGAGGGAAGGGGGGCTTTGAGTCTAAGAAGGTGCAAAGATACTGTGTGACCGCAAGAGGTGATGTTGGAGATTTAGCTCAGGTAGACCCTGAAGCACAGGTCTCTCCATTTCACCCTGTCTTTGGGAATGGGCCACTGGGGGTGAAGTTTAGGGAAGGCCTCTAGCTGCTTATCCCGGGATCTTCCTCTATCAGCAGAGGCCAGCACAAGGATGGATGCCCAGCGGGACACCGGCCTTCTTCAGGACGGCATGCCCAGGTGATCTCATACATTTCCCACCCCTGCATCCCCTCATACCTAATCAAAACTCTGGGCATCAAGATGAGGTCCCTTATTGTACGGCTGAGAAAACTGAGGCTCAGCACTCTACTTACTGTGCCGGGTACAGAGAAGTCAATGGGAGACCCGGAGGACTTTGCCACCGTGCTCCCCAGGAGACCTCCTTTTGAGGGGAGGTGACTTTAGGGTTCTGCGGAGGAAGTTCCCAGCAGAAACCAGGTGGGAAGTTCCCAGAAGAGGCGACTTGGAGGACAGCGGGGCGTGGCGACGAACAGGGCGGTGACAAGGTAAACAGTGGTGGGGGAGGGGGAAGGGACCCTGAAAGGGCTATGGGCGGGCTCAGAGGCGTGATCTTGCGGGAGGGGCGTTCAGGACTCTGGGTGGATGCTGGAGGGGAATGGGGGGAGACCAAAGACCGGCCGAAGCTGGCCGCTTGGAAGTGGGCGTGAACTTTGCGTCGGGGGCGGGGCCAGGACTGCCCAGAGGCGGGCCGAGCGGAGGTCAGGGGCGGGGCCCGGGGGCTGAGGGCGGGGCCTGACCCGCTGGGGCGGGGAAGCGGGCGGGCCCAAGGGCGGGGCGGGCTGCGGCCGGGGACGCGCGGGCGGCGGCAGCGCGGAGGTGCGCTCGCCTCTGCTGGGCTCGGCGGGCGGCGGCGGCGGCGGCGGCGACGGCGACGCGCACAAAGGCGGATTGTGGCTTCACTGGTGCTCGCGGCGGGCGGCGCCGGGGCGGGGGCGGCGGGGTGCGCCGGGGGCCCCCGCGGGCGCGGCGCGGGCGATGAGCCGGGGCCCGGCATGGCCTCCGCGCGGCCGCCGGGCCGGGCCTGCGCCTCGGCGTCCGCGCCCGCGGGGCTCCGGGCCGGGCCGCCCGCCCTCCCCGCCGCCGCCGCCTCCGCCTCCTCCCCCGAGCCTGCGGGCGGCACGGAGGCCGAGGAGCGCTCGCTGCAGCACATGCTGCGCGCCATAGCCGAGGAGCGCAGCCGCCTCAGTCTGCGCCGCGAGGTCTGCGGCCTCGGTGAGTGGGGCTAGCCGGGGGCGAGGTCGGGGCGGGGGCGAGGCCCGGCTGGCGCGGGGGCCGGCGCGCTGCGAACGTTGCCGCGTGTGCGCGCCTCCGCGCGGCTCGGCGTGTCTGTGTCCCTGCGTGTCCGTCACCGTGCGTGTCTGTGTTTCTGCGTGTCTCTATGTGTCCATCTCCGTGTGTGTCGCTATCTGCCTCTCGGTCCCTCTGTGTGCCCTGTCCTCCTCCATGCCCCCCAGGTTGCCGCATCTGGGTCTTTCGTGTGTCCCTGTGGCTCAACTCTGCTTTTGGCCCCTCGAGCACCCTGCACCTATGTCCCTGTGTTTTTATGTTTTCCTGGTCACTCGGTGTTTCCCTTCCTTCTGTCCGTTCGAGTGTCTGTCTCATCTTCCCCCTTCCTCGCGGTGGCTCTGCAAGTCCCCTTCCTTCTCCAGGAAGCGCTTCCCGGGGCCTCAGTGCAGCGGCAGGAAGTGTGGGCGTGGGGTTTGGGGAGATCCTTAGCCCAACACGACAGGGCAGTCCCCCGTGGGCTCCGAGTGGACCTTCCTGCACCTGTGCCCTGGCCACTGTCCCCAGCTCACGCGGAGGGCCGTGTCTCCGGCTTTCTGAAGCCTTTGTCTTTCCGCGCCCACTGGTCCCTCTCATTCTTTAGCTCTAACCAGGGACCTGTTGGGCAGTGGCCCCCTGAGCCCACCTGCCTGGCAGAGGGTGCAGAGTCTGTTGCCTCTCTGGGTGTGATTCTGGTCTAAGGAGACCCTAAGTCATAGGTCTGCCATGGGGGGGGTGGGGATGCTTCTTATTGTTTGAAAGGGTCTGGTACTGCAGGTGTGGGTGGGGTCTCCCCACCTCGCTGGGTGTGAGGTAATCAGTTTAATCCGTTACTGATGGATCCTACCCAGATCCAAGCCCAGGAGGAGCCCCCTGTTTTGTAGCTTCGAGTTTATCATTTTCTCCATGAAAAGACCCCTCCCTTCTCCATGCAGGGAATGACTTCATACCACATTGTCAGCCACCCCCAACCTTACCTCCACTCTGGGTTGGGGATTTCTGAGGGGGCAACAACATTGCTGAGTAGGGAATGTCAGCCTTCCAGATTCTACTAGTCCTCTCCTCTTCATTCGCCATTGGGGAAACTGAGTCCCAAAGAACAAATGCATGCCCCCTGTTAAGGTCACACAGCAGCGGGGACATGGCAGCCCCAAGCATTCAGTAGGCCACACCCTGGAGGCTGGGATGGGGAGAAGAAATAAATGTGCCCTCCTCTTTGAAGGAGGCAGGCTTAGCACAAGACACTTCTCAGTGAGTAGGTCCCAACCCAGCCTGTTCAGGAATGAAGCTTTCCTTAGAGGGAGGGGAGAGGGCTTGTGGGGGTGGTGCTTATGAAGTGGGGTGGGCAAGAAAATACATTTTAATGGTTTCCTTTCTGAAGAGCTGACAATATCTAGTTTTGAGCAGAAATTGGAGAATGCTCCTTATTCATGCAGCAAACATTCATTGAGCACCTACTGTGTGCCAGCTTGGTAGACCCACCTGGCAGTGAATGTCTGAGCTGGAACAGGTCTGAGGGACCATCTGCTGCAGGCCCCTCAGCCCTGTTTGCTCAGCAGCTCCAGGCAGTCCTTCCCCGCTCCCTTGTCTACATACTCCTACAGTCCTCTGTCTGCCTCTACCTGTGTGCATCTTCTATCTTCTCTCCCCTGATATATAGTCCCTCCCTGAAGGAGGCATCAGGCCCATCCCCTAAGAACAGTGACAGCAGTTCCTAGCATTTACTTACTGTGTGCCAGGTGTTCCATTCAAGGTCTGTCAGTTTAATCCTGACACTACCAACTTTGCTAGGTAGCAGTATTATCTCCGCAAGAGAGGCAAGAGACAGTCCAGGGACAGCTAGTGAGTATGTGGCACAGCTGTGATTCACCTGGTCAATCTGAGCCCAGAGCCTGCCTCCACCCTTAAATATTCCCAGTAAACTTCAAGTGTCTACAACTCTCGTGCTATTACCTGGTTTCCTGTCCTGGTCTCCAGTCCTCCCTGACATGCAAGGTCTCCACCTCTTACTCCACTCCTGAACTCAGTCCCTGTAGGGCTCTGAAGCTCTGCACTTCTGTGCATGCTGTTTTCTCTGCTGGGAAAGCCACCCCTACTCATTTCCCCCCCACCTACAAGTCTTCCTTTAAGTCTCAGCTCCAATGCTGCCTCCCTGGGAACCCTTTCTGACTCCCAGGCACATAGTCTTGTGCCACTGCCTGTGTTCCCTTTTTGCTGTGCTGGACGCATGTCCCTTGGGACAATCAGGACATTTGTGGCATTGTAATGGTCTGTGTGGCTGTTGCCCCAGTTAGCCAGTGAGGCCCTTTGAGGGCATTGCCCAGTCTGAGTCTTCTCAGTGCCCAACATTTACCAAACGAATGAAAAAATTGACTTCCAGACAGGCAAGTAAAGGGTGTGGATGGCCAAGAAGATTGGAATCTTAACTTCTTAGAAGGGCTCATGTTACCCATCTTTTTCATTTTTCTTTCTTTTTTTTTTAATGAGTCGGAGTCTCACTTTTTGGCCCAGACTGGAGTGCAGTGGCATAGTCATGGCTCATTGCAGCCTAAACCTCCTGGGCTTGGGCGCCTCAGCTTCCCAAGTAGTTGGGACTACAGACATGGGTCACCATACCTGACTATTTTTTAATTTTAATTTTTTGTAGAGATGAGGTCTTATTATGTTGCCCCAGCTGATCTCAAACTCCTTGGCTCAAGCAATCCTTCTGCCTCAGCCTCCCAAAGTACTGGGATTTCAGACATGAGCCACCACCCCAGCCCTCTTTCATTTTTCAGCTGAGAGATTTGACATTCACAGAGGGGTGAGCTTGTTAGGAACATAATGCTCCAAAGTAGAGTTAGGACCCAGTGGTTGGCCCAGGCACCCAGAACATCGGAACCCAGAATACCAGCCCCAGAGCACGTTTATGTTTACTGAATCATAAACTCTCTCAACCTATGGGTTCAGGGTTATGTGTTATCTCCACTTACAGCAGTGACAACCTGTTAGATTGGTGAATAGATTCAGATTTCGCAGATTTTTTTGTTGATGCTGCTTAATTAACTTGGATCCTTGCTGTGTCCTCTGAGGTTGTTGTGAAGGTGTCAAGGGAACCTCAGGTGGAGACTCTTGGCTTTGGACATGATGTTGTCATCTCTGAGTCATTGTCTGTCTGTGCGATGGGACAAAACTGCTGGCCCTCCTCCTGCAGATATCGTCACTCGACTCTTGTGATGAAAGGCACCTTGTAGATCCATACCTGACTTTTAAGACTGGTTTATGTTACTGCGGCCACTGCAGTAGAAGCATTTTTTGAGCACTTACTGTATACCGAGAGATGGGGTGGGGGGTGTATTTGGCCCTGATCCCTGCCTTGTGGGAAGGCACAGTTGATGGGAAGAGAAGCTAGGAGCCCAGGTGACTGTTAGCTGAATTAGAAACCTGCTGGAAGCAACCAGGGATGTGGCCACACCAAGCAGGATTTTGATGTCGCATCCAGAGGAAACTGCTGTGATTCTAGGTAACAGAGGAACCAAGCTGGTGGGCTGAGGTAGCTTCTCTGCAGCTCCAGAGTCTCTGAGCTGGGAAGAATCAGGTGATTCAGTGCCCAGGTGCACAATGTGGATATCTGGGCCAAAGGTGGATTAAGCCTGCCACTTCCTCCCAGGGATTGGGTCTTCTTCTGGGCCCTGGATGTCAGCGCAAGCATGCAGCCTGGGCAGGCCCTCTAGACAGCGAGCAGCCCCACAGTTGCAGCCCCACCTCTCACAGTTGGTCAGGCCATGTGGACACGACCCGACCCAAGATCCCATGTGAGTCCTGAGAGGTGATGAGATAGGGTGGCCTGCGTCACGCCGCTTGTCCAGACCCTGCCTCTGCTAAGCAGGTTTGGAGCCATTCTTGCCTGAGCATCTGGGGCTCACCCCCTCTTGGGTGACCTGGGGATTCTCCCTCTGTCTGGAGTGCTGCACAGCGAAGGAGTGTTTTATGCTCACTCTTTCCTTTTATCCTGTGGAGCAGGAATTATATTCTCTTTGTCCTGATGAGGGAACACAGGTTAGAAGGGAAGAAATGTGCCTTCAGTTTCAAGGCCAGAGAGTGACAGAATCTGTCTGAGCCCAAGCTCTCAACTGCTTGTCTCTGCCCAGTCTTAAGGCCCACCCAGACCTCCCCTCAGGGTGCTGATAGAGCTGCCTCAGATCACTCAGCTCCTGGCCCAGGTGGATAGAGGAAGGGTCCCAGTAGAGCTGGAGCTGTGAGCACTGGGCCAGAAGCGCCATGGAGGAGGAGCCTCCAGTCCTGCCCAGGGGAGGGGCTTGTGGAATGTGTAGCCTTTGAGCAAGGCTAGGAGGGACCTGCATGAATGGAGAAGCAGAGGCGCATGTGACTTGAAGAGAGGAACTGTGAGAGTCAAAGCTGGAGTGGTGCCAAAGCTAAGAATGTGGTACTCCTCGACCCTGGCCTCAGGGAGGCTTACAGGTGTGACTTGTGAGATGTCCTGCGCTGGAGGGGGCCGCTAGTGCACAGGGCACTGCATGTCTGTCACATGCCATGCCTTCCACCTGCAGCATTTCCTTTAGGCCTGCTCCCAGAGAGGCAGGTTCCTTCATTACCCCATTTTGCTGGTGAGGAAGCTGAGCCTTAGCAAGGAAGGTGACTCACCCAAGGTCATGCAGCTGGGAGGTGGCTGAGCTGAGATTCCAGCTGAGGCTTGTCAGATGCCAAGAGACATCCTGGAGAGTGTTCATGGAATAGGCCAGAGGAATTAGGGGAGACTGCCTTCCAGAGGACCTTGCCTCTGTGCTAAACACCCACTGTGCCAGGCCCTCTGAACTGGGAAGAGCACTGCTTCCTTGGGCAGCCCTCCACCATCTTGCTAGGCCAGAAGTAGCTGGGTATAAGTGAGGGCATGGGGATTTTAGTGAGAGACGTGGTTGGAAAGGAAGACTGGGGCCCTGGCCAAGCACTCCAGCCTCTAGGCCTCAGCATCCTCATCTGTAAAGTGGAGGCAACAGACTGTCCAGAGGCTTGGGGATTGTATGAGAGAAGTGACAGATAGTAATGAGACACAGCAGGTACAGGCTCAGCTTAACCACAGCCTGGAATCACACACATTCTGTGCTGCTGCCACTGCCACTGTCCAGGATACAAACATCTGGCCCAGCGCTGCACATAGAATTAGAGTTGTATCTGTGCCTCAAAGTCCTGACTGCTTTACAGTCACTGGTGGGGACAGTCTCCCTGGATTCCCTGGTCCCCTAGTGTCCCCCCAACCCGAAGGCAGTCAGAACTGGCTGTGGGCCAGCACAGTAGGGAGGGAGTGTGGCCGTGTGGAGTGGCAGCAGGGCCTCTTTCGGTTCCTGGGCCTATTTTAAGGCCTGTGGGTTCCGGCCTGTGCTCATTCCTGGGGCTGGAGCAACTGGGAGGCACTCTCCTGAGGTAGGGACTTTGCGTCCTTTGGGGAAGCCTGAGGACGCTGGACCTCACACTTTAAGGAGGCCAGGGTCACAGCGTGAGGGTGTCTCTGCAGTGGCCATGTTGGCCCCACTGGCCTGGGTGAGAATGCTGCACTGCCCTGCCCTGTGGCCTTGGCAAGTCACTTCCCCCTTCATCTCCTAACCTTCTGCAAAGGCGCTTCCGCCACGTGGGCCACTCATCACTGTCCTGGGTCTCCTCGGCTCCTTCATCAAGCTGGGAGGGCTCCTGAGTATCCACCATGCTACCAAGGCTGCTAGAGAGAAGATCTAAGCAGGAGACTTGTGGAAAGACATTCTCAAAATCCCAAAACAAAATTTTCCAATAAAAAAAGTAACACACACATTATGTAAACTGGAAAATAAGAGAGGAAAAAATTACTCCTTGTTCCAATTAACCAGAGACACACTGTTAACGTCACAAAGTCTTGCCCTCTGATCTTGCCAAAGCTTTTTAAAAGAATTCTTGATGTTTTATATAGACTTCTGAATCGCGCTTTTCCACTTAGATTCCTAAAAAACATTTTTCATGTTGTTCAAACTCTAAGCATGATTTAAATGACTGCACGGCAGTCCAGTGGATGTGCCATAATCTATTTAATTGGTCTCATCTTGTTGGAAACTTGTTGGATCCAGTTTTTTTCACACTGTTCTGAATAACTTGCAGCAGACCTCTTTATCTATGAAAAGGTTTCTGTATTTGGATTATTTCTTTAGGCTAGCCACCTTGGAAGACATTTTTTTTTTTTTTTTTTTTTGCGTTAGAGTCTCACTCTGTCACCCAGACTGGAGTGCAGTGGCCGCTCCTGGTCACCGCAGCCTCAACCTGCTGGGCTCCAGCGATCCTTCCGCCTCAGCCTTCCAAGTAACTGGAATTACAGGCACGCGCTACCACGCCCGGCTAATTTTTGATTTATTGTAGAGATGAGGTCTCGCCAAGTTGCCCAGGCGGGTCCCGAACCCGCGGGCTCAGGCAATCCACTTACCTCAGCCTCCCAAAGGCGTGGGATTACAGGCTGAGCCACCGAGCCCAGCTGGAAGCCATTTCTTAGAGGCTTCTGACTCCCAAGGATGGGCCAGAACCTTGGGTGGTGGACAGATGTTTACCAGACTTCAGGAGAAATGTTTTAAACAGTTGGTGAGAACAGAAAGAAAAGGGGGCTGCAGACGGTGGTGGTGAGCTTCCCAGCACAAGGGTATGTGAGGCGCTGAGGAGGGACCCAGCACTGGACCAGGCTTGGGCCAGGTGCTCTGGCAGTCTGTGGTTTGCACATCATGTCTTCTCACTTGAGAGTTCTCTGTCTGGGGTTTCAGGCTTGTGTCTCTGAATGGGAAGCAGAGAACCCCAAGGACAGTGGGGCCTGGGAGTGAGCCTCTGAGCACAGGCCAGGCCTGCTCCCCACCCGCACTGCGTGCCAACTGGTGACCACCAGGAGCTGCCCCTTCCTTCCACTCCTGGGCACCCCAGCCTGCTGGGGCCTCGGGGACAGTAGAGACATCTGCTCCCCCCATGTAGATATGGAGGCCACCTGTATCGAGGCCCTCCAGGCACAGTGGCAAGCCCCAGTCCAGGCTCTTCCCAGCAGGGGCTCTGTGAGGTGAGGGACAAAGCACTGGGTGGGTGGTGGTAGCCCTCAGTCCAGTCCCAGCCCACTCTCCGCTCTTCTGTGCTTGGAAGAGCTCTTGCCCGCTTCTGGGCCTCAGATCTCTCACCCATGCAGTGAAGGGCTAAGCTGGGCTAAGCAGTCAGCTTTGTAAACAATACCTCATTTAATTCTCATAACCCCCAGTGAGTAGGAATTGTTATCTCATATTGTACAGAGAAAAAACGGAGGCTCAGAGAATTGGGCAGAGCTTACAGTTGATTTTTTCTGCCAGTTTGATTCTGGGAGTGCTCAGCTCACTGCCCATCACCCAACCCCTCAGTGCCCTGCTGTCGCTGAGGGGCTGTGAGGCAGCTACCTTCGGCTTCCTGAGTGCAGCTACCAGGTGCCTTGGTGAGTTAGAGCCCAGGATAGCCTCTCGGGTCCCCTCTCCATGCACTGGAGATGGACAGCCAGGGCTGTTTTACACCCAACTTTGGAGAACTCCAGGCAAGTTCTAACAAGATGTGATTAGTCCAGACTTCTTAGGTGACTTCTTGCTTCTAGGCCTTTGAACCTGCTGTCCCTGTGCTGGAGGATCTGTTCCCACCCAGGCCTACCAACCACTCAGGAGTACTTGTAAGCCATGTAGTGTGTGACCTGTCTCAGGGGCCTTGGCCCAGAAGCTGTGCTTACTCGTTTCATTTTGGAACCTCAGCCCCAGCTTCCTGGGCAACACGCCTGCCTCAGTCTACCCAGTCTACCACACTGTGCCCTCCTCCTCTCCCCCAACTCTGTAAGATCACAGAACCCTGGAGAACATTAAAAACAAATGCCGATGCCTTCTCCCTGCCTGGGCATCTGAGCTACAGTCCTCCTGATGGGGCCTGGGAGCCTGTGGTGTTACACGTTCCATGTGTGATTGGGTATGTTGACCACGGCTGGTGGTCTGTCCATTTACCACCCCTGCCCCATTTTACAGATGGGCCATGGAGGCTCAGAAGACACATGGGACTGGCTGTGGTGCCCTCCTCCCGCTGATCTGACCTGGCTTCACTCCCAGCCACCTGTTCTTTGACCAACCTGGGCTGACTGGCTGAATCCCAATAGCAAGAACCTTAATATCCTCAACATTAACATCTGCCAGGGCTGGGTAGGAACATAAATGTTCCACAGAGGTGGACTCTTTCACCATCTCAGAGACACCTGTGCACCTGAGTTAAAGTAGAACTCTGTACATTGGAGGATAGAGATTGAGGTCAAGTACAGACACCACCAGCTCAGCCCCACCAAATGGGGAGGCAGTGGGCCAGCCTGCCCAGGAGCTTTATCCCTACTCTGTGGAACAGGCTTCCTTCTGGGATAAGACCTGACTCTGGGCTTCTTGTGCCTGTTGAGCTCAGCCCTCCCAAGGTAGGATGGGGGCAATTTGTTCCAAATTTCATGGTTTTTGGCTAGGGCAGCAGAAGTTCCTCTGGGTCACAGCCCAGAGGCGGGGGGGCTGGGATTGGAGCAGGAAGGATCTCAGAATTCAACCAGCTTACCCTGCCACTGACTGGTAGGGGAGGCTCAGCGGGAATTCTGACTGGCTCAAACATGAAGACATATCAGGAGAACTGGGCTGCCCGATCTCACCACTGCCACCTGTAGCCCCATTGTACGTGAGGAGACTGAGGCCCAGTTCTGACAGGTGGAGTTTGCTTATTTCACATGTACATTATCTTTCATGTAAAATTCCTTTGCGTTTGGCTGTGTTTTGAATCTTGGAAAATGCTTCTCATGCTTGGAACAACACTTGTGATAGAGAAAGGGAGAAAAGCAGAATATAAAACTACTTTTCACAAAAGCATGGATTATATCTGTAGCTCATGTGTCCTCGAAGCAGTGCTGAGTGGAATGCTGAAGGATATGTCCCCATTTACAGAGGAGAACTGAGGCTCAGAGTATCAGGCAACCTGAAGGGAGGCGGCCCTGGGCTCGGCTTCTGCCTTCTAGTTCCTTCTAAAACATTGCTTCATAGGCACCTCTCCAGCACCAACCATACAAGGTCCTAGTGGGCCTGTTAATTTCTCACCTTCTCTGCAACTTCTGCCCCCGAGTATGCACCTTTATATATCTATAGTCTGTGCTGCCTCATTCATGGAGGTCGCATTTGAGCCCTGGAACAGCAGGGCTTTCCTCTCGGGAGCTCAGCATTCACCAGGGAGGGGACAGTTGCAGGCCAGTAGAGGGTGATCATTCATACCTCTGGCTTCCTGCCACTGCCCCATATCCTGTCCATATCCATCACTGGGACCAGCTCAGATGCCCCCGTATCTCCAGGTCCCCATTGCCAATGTAGAGGATGAAAAGTATCTTTCTTCCCATCCCTGGAACAAAAGGCAGTTTAAGCCAGAGATGGTGGTGTGCACCTGTAGTCCCATCTACTTGGGAAGCTGAGATGAGAGGATCCCTTGAGCCCGGGAATTTGAGGCTACAGTGAGCTATGATGCCACTGTACTCCTACCTGTGCAACAGAGCAAGACCTCTATATCTTTTTTTTTTTTTGAGTTGGAGTCTCACTCTGTCGCCCAGACTGGAGTGCAGTGGCCGCTCCTGGCCACCGCAGCCTTGACCTGCTGGGCTCTGGCGATCCTTCCGCCTCAGCCTTCCAAGTAGCTGGAATTACAGGCATGAGCTACCACGCCCGGCTGATTTTTTGATTTATTGTAGAGATGAGGTCTTGCTGTCCAGGCAGGTCTCGAACCCGCAGGCTCAGGCAATCCACTCACCTCAGCCTCCCAAAGGTGTGGGATTACAGGCTGAGCCACTGAGCCCGGCTGACCTCTATATTTTAAAAGACAAAGGAACCAGGTGTGGTGGCGTGCAGCTGTAGTTCCAGCTATTTGGAAGGCTGAGGTGGAAGGATCACCTGAACCCAGCAAGTCAAGGCTGCGGTAACTGTGAGCTTGTCACTGTACTCCAGCCTGGGTGACAGAGTGAGACTCCAACTCAAAAAAAAAAAAAAAAAAAAAAGGGCATAGCTGGGCTCAGTGGCTCAACCTGTAATCCCAGCACTTTGGGAGGCCAAGGTGAGTGGATTGCCTGATCCTGTGGGTTCGAGACCAGCCTGGATAACTTGGTGAGACCTCATCTCTACAATAAATAAAAAAAATTTGCCAGGCATGGTAGTGTGTGCCTGTAGTTCCAGCTACTTGGAAGACTGAGGTAGAAGAATCCCCAGAGCCTAGCAAGTCAACGCTGGGGTGGCCGTGAGTGTGCCACTGCACTCCAGTCTGGGCAACAGAGTAAGACTCAAAAAACCAAACATTAACAAGAGAAAAGCCTACAAATTATTAAGTGTGAGCTTTACATGACATGGCAACCTTCATAGGGAAACAAAGATATGAAGAAACAGGGTAAACCTGTGTATTTTTATGCCAGGTTTGATGAAGAGTGGACAGTCGGAAAATATGGTTGGAAGGCAGGCTGGTGTGATCTGATGGTCATAAACTGGGGGGAACCTAACAAGGCCTGTTTGTTGAGATTCTTCTCTATGTCCCTGTGTCTTCAGAGATAAGGATGCCCCTCTCCTCTGTCCAACACAGGGGGCACACCTCTCACATAAGGTTCTTCCGACCTGCTGCCGGGAGAAGAGCAGGGGAAGGTGAGAGTGGCCTTCCTGCTTCTGCTGTTTCCTCATGTGCCATGATGTCATATTTTGGGGTAGTATAGCCTGAACCTTATCACCAACAGCCCCGTGGACATCTGTCCCCATCTGAATGTGTCACAGGTACCTCCAGCTCAGTCTGACCAGGACTGGACTCACTGCCTGGCCCCATGGCTGCCACCCATCTGCATTCTCTAAACTGCAGGCCAGGTGTCGAGTCAGCCTTCTCTCACCCCCTCAGCCAGCCGTGGCTGAATTCTGGGCCGTCTGTCATCCCCATCTGCCTGGTCCAGTCTGTCCCCACAGTGGCCACCCCTGACTGTGTCTCACCCTGCTGCTCATACCTTTAAAAGTCTCTTGATGTCTGCCAGGCAAAAAGTCCAAGACCCTTGGTGACCTGCCCCTGCTGACTGCCTGAGCCCCTGCCATGACCCTTTGGAGGGGTTCTCTGAGGGCCCCTCCATACTACATTGCTCCCTCTGCCTGGAATTGCCCTCCTCACTCCATTTTTGGGGAGCCTCAGCTCTCATCTCTAGGGCCCTTCTGTGGTCACTTCCTAACCCCTTGATGGAGTCGGCCATCCACTCCCTTTATTCCTGATGGCACCTGCTGACTCCTGTCCTGTGACTGTGCAGCCTCCTCTGTGTATGGCTTGTGTCCCTTGCCCACCTGAGCTCACAGCAGGGCCCATTCAGCCCTGACTCTCCATGGCTTCTGCCAGCTCAGTGTAGGTCAATTCCTGAGCACAGCCCTGTGGGAGCAGCACAGGGAGGTGCTTAAGGGCGCATCTTGTGATGGGTGGGTGGGGAGGAATCTGTTGAGTGAAGAAGAGGATCATTTGTTGGGAAACTGGCATTCCTCACAGAGGTCCAGGCCTGCGCAGAGACAGCAGGGAGAGGGACAGAGAGGGTTCAAAACTTGCAGCTGTCTGGGTATGGTAGCTCACACCTATAATCTCAGCACTCTGGGAGACTGAGGCGGGAGAATCACTTGAGTCCAGGAGTTCAAGACCAGCCTGGTCAACAAATTGAGACCTCATCTTTACAAAAAGTTTAAAAAAATTTATTAATAATAAAAAAAAACTTGCAGCTCTCTGGTGGGCCTCCATTTCTCTTGGCAGAGTAGGACTGGTTACTGTTCTGCCTCTACCTGGGGAGGGAGTGAGGGTCATACTCTGAACCTGAGAACCTGTCATGAAGGCTGCCTGTGACAGACGGCAGAGCCGTGCACCTCAGTTTCCTGTTCTGTAAATGGGGGAGGGGTGGTTTACCCAGTTCACTGCTCACAGCCGAGGTTCTGGGACGAGTGTTCTCTGGCCCACACTCTTAACTGCGTAACAGTGAGCCACCTGTGAAAAGCACTGTTGCAGGCAGCACCACACATGCTGGGGTTTGGGGACAACAGAAATGAAGGAACAAAGACAAATGGGAAAGTTCACACAAGGGAAGCCCTTGCCCCTGTGAAAGGGACCACCCTGGGCCCTACAGGATGGAAGGGCGAGCCCTGTCGTCCCACCACCCTGTGAGGATCTGTGACTTCATTTGAGCCGTAGGTTTCCCACAGCAAGCCCCAGCTCTGTCTGCTGGTCCATCCTGCTGGCCCACCGTTGGGTGCTGACTCTGCCAGGGATTCCAGCTCTTCCTGACCCAGGGAAGAGGGAGCTGCCCTGCACGCGGCAGGTGCTTGTTAGCAGCTGCTCAGTCTGGGGAGTCCTCTCTCCCTGCAGCAAACCCCAATGAATCAGCCCGAGCCAGAGCCAGAGCTGCCGTGCTGCTGCAGGGTGCAGGGATGAGGTCATCTCTATCCAGAGGCTGCGACAAGGAGGCTCTGCATCCAGGAGCCTTTCCTGAAGTCCAGCAAAGCCAGCTGCCTCCCAAGGCCGTCACCTTTACCAAGTGCCAGGATTGTGGTGGCAGCATTTTGTTCCAGTAGCAGCACTGTGACAAGGGAGTGTCATCCCTACTGGCAGAGGGAGACAGACTCAGGTTAAGGCTCTGGTTCAGGGTCCCGCACAACAGTGGTTTTTGGACCTAATTCTCCTGGGCTGGAGGCTGGGGCCTGTCCTGCTCACACTTCACATATCCATTTCTCCAGGGAGAGGCTTCTGATGTTCTTCTTTTCTAGGTGGCCCTGTCCTGGTCTAGTGTATGAGGAAGGACCCAGCCCCCTTTTTCTTTCACAGTTAAGGAAGTCTTAGAAGAGAGAGCTATGAAAGGGCGCACGGGAGTGGGTGTTTCCCAGGAGTAAGCTCCTTGGCAGAGTGCATGGGATGGAGCAGAGGTCTGAGACTGCCAGGGAGGAAAAGCCAGTGAGGGAGGAGCTGCCTGGGCAGGGGTGTGGGTCAGTCTAGCCTCCAGAGGGAGTAGGCTAGATGACATTGAAGATGGGACATGGGGGCATTCGGTTGCGCCTTGAACTGGTGTGTGCAGCGTGTCATCAGCCTTGTATTTTGGCACATGGGCAGTGCCTTGCATGTCAGCTTGCACAGTGAGCCTGCTGTGGGCCAGGTGTTGGGCACAGGGGTGAGCAGTTCTTGAGCTCATGGTTGGGCTGTCAGGTCCATCTGTGTCCGGCTCCCAGCTCAGAGCCTGGACAGTGAGGGGGAGTAGTGAAGGAAGGAATGAGTGAATGAACTCACAGGGCCTGGGTCCTCCGTTGGGTGTGAGCATCTCCGTGAATACAGTGAGCTGGCTGGGGTGGGTGGGCGCTGAGTGACTTTCCCAGGCTGCCTATGCCTCTGTTCTGTGACTTCCTCACTCTGGGCAGCACGCTGGAGTGGGGGCAAGAGGAGGGGGAATAATGACTGGGCAGTGGCCACGTGATCCGAAGTCCAGGCAGTGAAGGGGAGTGGGGAGACTGGGGTTGCCGGCTCGCGGGTCCTGATTGGGATGGGACACTTGATGTGGGCCTTGGTGAAGCCTGAGACATTACTCAGGTGACGGAACGGTGGCTGGTCTTGCAGGAGGCCGTTTTCTGTGTCAGAGAAAAGCGGTGAGTTGGGAGTATGAGTAAGGCCCCTGTGATGATGAACTCACAGGAGGTGGGGATTTGAATCTAGATCCACTGTTTTGGCTTGATGACTGTGCTTAGGAAAGGTTGAATCTCTCTGGAAGCAATGTGTGGGGCATGAGGTGGCAGGTAGGGTGGTCACAGGATGGCGATGGGGGTTTTGAAGAGTTGCTGCTTTGGAGGAGTGTAAAGAATTGCTCTATGGAACCTGACCCAGCAGGCCACTCTGGGGAACCCCTCGCCCCTGTGAAAGGGACCTTGAGGTCAGCATCAGAGTTTATTCCTTGTTGTATCCCAGGACCTCACGTAGTGCCTGGCACAGAGACCTACAGAACTACATGCAAATCCCGACTCTCATTATGAACTTGCTGAGTAACCTAGACTTAAGACCTCGGTTTCCTTAATTGTAAAATGGGTTATTAGGGAGATCACAGATATGATCTGGAGATTGTGAAAGCTTTGAGCATTTCACAACATTGTGTAAGTCTAACAAGGGATCATAAATAAAGTTCTGGCTGATGGCGGCTTTGGGGTGAGTGCAAAAGCTGCTTTGGTATTCTCTGAGTGTTCTGAAAACTTGGTTTGCCATGTCATTTATTTATTAGTTCACCATTCACTGGCCACCTGTTGTGGGTGCTGCCCTATGCTGGGCACCAGGACACCCTTGCCAGCAAGCCGCCTTGCTTTGGTGGGGAGAGACACTTGAACAGGTAGTTGGGAACCAGTGTGACATGACTGACCATAGCATTGAGCTGAGAGCGTGGCTTTGAAGGCAGTTCTGGGCTGTGGTCTGGCCCTACCACATACCAGCAGAATGACTTCAGCAAGGCGCTCAGGCCTTGCCTCAATTTCCTCACCAGGTGATTGAGAACAGTGATGTTTATCTCACAGGATATTTGAAGATCAAATGAGGCAAAGCTAGGTGTGGGTGCATACAGTGGAGGGGATCAGGTGCTTGAACACAGGTAGCATGTGAATTGTTTTGTGGGCCCCAGCTGGATAGGGAGGGCTGGTGTGGGGGCAAGGTGGTGAGGGAACAGACCCTGGGGAAGTTATGACTGGGCTGACTCCCACAGACCAAGTTGAGGCAGAGACCTGCGGGGCAGGGAGTGAGTCCTGCCAGGGAGGTGCAGGGTGTTGGGTCAGGGAAGAAGGGCCAAGGCTGGGTGAGCACTGGGGCTATCACAGCAGACTTTGGGGGCTGTCTGGAGAGACACAGCTCAGGAGCCTGGACTTTTTCCTGAGGAAGACATGGAACCAGCACGGGTTTTAGGCACACGTCATCGAAATCCCATGCTTCCCTCAGGCCAGAGGCTAGGACCACCGGCCAGGCCCACAGTATTGCTCACGTGGGGACCCAGCTGACCAGTTCCTCTTCTTCCAAGTGCCTCATCAGGGCAGCCTGGGTCCTCCCTGGACAGCTTCTTTGTCTTGTGTGTCCCCGAGGCAGGGAGGGCCTTCAGCTGGAGAGGCACTGGGAGGCACGGGTTGATGAAAGGCCTATTGAGGAACCACAGAAGCCTATTGATCCTGCCCTGGCTGCCTGTGTGGGGAAGCTTCTAGAGGGCCAAGGGCTGCCTTGGACTCTGTCCAAAGAGGTCAGTTGACCCCCCCACCTTTGGACAGTAGCAGGGACTGAGCAGAGTCTTGCTAAGCCCAGTGTGCTCATGGGAGGCCCCTTGGCCCAGACAGCCCGGGACAGGCATCTGGCATCTACAGGCTGCCTCTCACCCATTCTCCCCATGGCAGAGGGACACCTTCTCAACCTCCTCCCTGCCAGACCCCTCAGGGGTCCTCTGGTCTTTGGGGATAAACACAGACCCTCTGACAGCAAGGAGGCCCTGTGAGGGCCGTCATTCCAGCTATGCTTCCCACTCTGTGTCCTTGCCTCACCCCAAGCAGGCCTTGAATGCCGTCCCCCTTTGCCTACTTGACTTGCAGTTTTCACGGAGCCCATTCCCTCCCCAGCCGCAGCCCCTGGCTAACATGGGTGGGTCAGGGTGCACAGCCTGCCCTCCCGACCCAGCTGCAGCCTCACTTCTGTCCCTGTAACTTATTGATAAATCCTGCTTCTTCCCGAAGCTCCAGGAGGGCAGAGACTACGCGAGAGTCTGCCTACCTCCATGCCCGGCACTGGGCACCAAGCCTGCTAACAGTCGGCATCAGAGGGTGAACAGGTTCAAGCTGGAACTAGCCGTGCGAGCTGGGCAGCCTCTCCTCATTTGTGAAATAAACCTTGCTTCATGGGTTGTGAGATCGAGAATGTGAGTGCTGAGTATAGTACTTGGCACACAGGAAGCCCTGGGTGTTTATAAACACACTGCAGAGTATTTGAAAACAGGAAGCAGTTGTAGTTGCACTACTTTTAACACCACCACTGTGGGCATTTTGGTGTGTTTCCTTTCAGTCTTTCTTTTTTTATTCTAAAATAACATTTTTTTTAATTTTAAAAATTTTATTACAGAGTTGTGGGGTGCATGTGAGGATTCACTACGTAAGTAGGCTACATGCAGGTGAAGTTTGGACTTATAGATGACCCTCACTCCCCCGGTAGTGGACCAGGTACTCTTTGTGTTGTTATGTACCCTCACCCCCCTCACCCCCTAGCAGTGTTGATCAGCACCTGATTTTTTTTTTTTTTAAGACAGCTTCCTTCATTTAACTATTTATGTATAATTTTGTGTCTTGGCTTTTTCCCCTGTCATAAGCTTGTTTCCAAATAACTGCACTGTTATTCAAACTATTTTGGTTACTTTTTGAATAGATAAATGTGCTCAGAGTACAAAGTTTAAAAGGGATGAGAAGATTCATCATGAAGAAACTAAATCTTAGTCAGGCTTCATGGCTCATACCTGTAAACACAGTACATTGGGAGGCCCAGGCAAGAGAATTGTTTGAACCCAGAAGTTTGAGACCAGCCTGGGCAACATGGTGAGACTCCATCTCCACAAAAATTTAAAAATTATCTGGGTGTGGTGGTGCCTGCCTGTAGTCCCAGCTACTCAGGAGGCCAAGGCAGAAGGATCACCTTAGCTCAGGAGGTTGAGACAGCAGTGAGCTGTGATTGTACCACTGCACTCCAGCCTGGACCACAAAGTGAGACCCTGACTCAAGAAAAAAAAAAATCCACAAAAACTTAAATTTCCTTTCTGGTTGATAGCTTCTCTCTCTCTAGAGTCTGCAGCACTAGTGAGGATACGCATAATACTTGCTGACCCTGGGTGCTCACTGACACCAGCACAATTCAAAGGGCTTCATGTGGGTGGATTAATTTAAATTTGCAACAGTTCCAGGAGGTAGAGGCCATTGTTACTAACATTCTACAACTCAGGAAGTAGGTACCTTCACGTGGCCAGAGATGCTGGAGCTTGGATAGACCCCCGCAGTGTGGTTCCTCACCTCGGGCTTCTGTCCTACACTCTCCGGCCATCCAGCTCCACCCTTCTTGGCATGCTTTGTGCATCATGAGCTTTTGTTCACCTTAAGCTATTCACCTTAATATTGAAAACCTCTAATACTGGCCTGCTCCCCCACTTTTTCACTTCATTTACCCTGGAGATCTTTCCTAATTAGTACAGGCAGAGCTGCTTCACTTCTTCAATTCTTTTTTTAAGTCAGGGTCTTACTGTGTCGCCCAGGCTGGAGTGCAGTGTCACAATCACGCTATTGCAGCCACTACCACTACCTGTTGGGCTCAGGTGATCCTTCCGCCTCAGCCTTCCAAGTAGCTGGGACTACAGGCATGTGCCACCAGCCTGGCTAATTTTTTGATTTTTTTTTTTTTTGGTAGAGAAGAGGTTTTTGCTTATTATTCAGGCTGGTCTTGAACTCCTGGGCTCAGGAAATCCTCTTGCCTTGGCCTCCCAAAATGCTGAGATTACAGGCATGAGCCACTGTGCCTGCCTTAGTTCTTTTTAAATTGCTACATAGTATCGTGTTCTGTGAATGTTTTCCAATTTATATAGTTACCTCCCTACTGAAAGGGCGATTCCAGGATTTTGACAACAGTGCCGTAATTTATAAGTTTCCTCAGGTAGTAAGACCATAGGGAAAAAATTCATTAGGGGAATCGCTGGATCAGAGGTAAAAAGCTTTTGTGATTTTTTACTGTCTAGTGTCTTGTCAGTTTACGTTCCTACTGTAGGACGTAGAGTCCTGGATTCTCCATATCCTCTTCGAACCCAAGTGTTGTCAGATATTTTGATCTTTGCAAATTGGGCAGGTGGAAAATAGAATTTTGTAATTTTCATTTACATTTCTCTGTGTCAAGTTGAGCATCTTTTTGTGTTTTAAACGCTGTTTGTAGGCTGGGCTCGGTGGCTCGGCCTGTAATCCCAGCACTTTGAGAGACTGAGGCAAGTGGATTGCCTGGGTCCATGGGTTCGAGATTCACCTGGGCAACTTGGTGAGACCTTGTCTCTACAGTAAATAAAAAATTAACTGGACGTGGTAGCACGTGTCTGTGGTTCTGGCTACTTGGAAGGCTGAGGCAGAAGGATCACCGGAGCCCAGCAGTTTGAGGCTGCGGTGGCCAGTAGCGTGCTACTGCACTCCAATCTGGGCAACAGAGTGAGACTCCAACTTAAAAAATAATAAAAACCGTTTGTATTTCCCTCTGTTCCATTTTATTTTCTTATGCATTCTATAAAACTTAGTATTTGGCAGGGAAATAAGCCCTCATCTAAAAGTTCCACTTATTTTTCAATGCAGTATTTGTTTTTTGCTTTGTGGTATGTGTGTATGAGGGAGTTTCATTGTTTTTTTTTCCCTGTAGAACTTTTTTTTTTTTTTTTTTGATCTGGAGTTTCACCCTGTCCCAGGCTGGAGTACAGTGGTACAGTGGCATGATTAGGATTCACCACAGCCTGGAACTCCTGGACTCAGACAATCCTTCTACCTCAGCCTCCCAAGTAGCTGGGACTACAGGCACGTGCCACCATGCTTGGCTAATTTTTTTAAAGTTTTGTAGAGTCGAGGTCTTGCTGTGTTGCCCAGGCTGGTCTTAGACTCTGGACTCAAGCAATCCTCTTACCTTGGCTTCCCAAAGTGCTGGGATTGCAAATGTGAGCCACCACACCCAGCCTCCCTAGAAACTTTTCATTTTTATGTAGTTTGTTTTAATACCTCTTATTTAATAGCTGAAGTGCAGTGGTGTGATCCTAGCTCACTATAATCTCAAACTTCTGGGCTCGAGCAATCCTCCCTCCTTAGCCTCCTGAGGAGCTGAGACTGTAGTCATGTACGACCATGCCTGGCTAATTTTTTATTTTTTGTAGAGAAGAGGGTCTCGCTCTCTTGCCCAGGCTGCTCAAACTCATGGCCTCAATTGATACTCATTTCTCAGCCTGTTGAGGTGCTGGAATTGCAGGCATGAGCTACCACACCCAGCCTCTGGCTTAAAAAAAAAAATTATTGGCTGGGCCTGGTGGCTCAACCTGTAATCCCAGCACTTCGGGAGGCTGAGGCGAGTGGATTGCCTGAGCCTGCAGGTTCGAGACCAACCCAGGCAACTTGGTGAGACCTCGTCTCTACAATAAATCAAAAACTAGCTGGGCGTGGAAATGTGCGCCTGTAGTTCTGGCTACTTGGAAGGCTGAGGCAGAAGGATCACCGGAGCTCAGCAGATTGAGGCTGTGGTGGCTGGGAGCGTGCTACTGCACTCCAGTCTGGGCGACAGAGTGAGACTCCAACTCAAAAAAAAAATTATCTTGGTATGTTAAATTAGTAAATCAAACTAGATAGTATTTCCCCCTTTATGATTTGAGTATTCCTGGCTAAGAACTTGGTAAACCTTTTTATGTGCCCAAGTCCTTTTTTTTTTTTTTTTTTTTAATACTAAGCAGACTATTTCCCCCAGTTGTATCTTCTAACCAGCAGTGTCAGAAGCTGTTTGTTTCTGGATATACTGGTGATTTTATACCCAGATGCCTTACGACTTCTGTTGTTTGAGTACTTTTTCAATTGATTTTTTTTTTTTTGCATTTTTCCAAGTCAGGTATATATGATATTATCTATAAGTAATGTTAATTTTACCTTACCTTTACAAATTCTATTATTCTTCATACCTTTTTGTTGTCTAATTGCAATATCTGGTATTTTTAGAACAATGTTAATAGTAGTGGATTGTGGAAATACTTAATTTGGTTCTAACTTACTCTAGTTGAGATATAGATTGTTTTTAAGAAAGTAACTGTATTCCTATTTTACGGAGACTTTAAAGAAATCAAGAATGGATGCTGAATTTTATTGAATGGTTTCCCAGCATCTGGGGAGATGATCATGTGTTATTTCTCTTTTGAGCTATAAATAGAGATGAATATATCAATAAATTTCCTAATATTGGATCATTCTTTATTCCTGATTAAATCCTGCTTGGTCAAAGGCATATATTTTTAATGAATTGCTGGGTTCTTGCTAATACTATATTTAAGATTTTTTATTAATCCATGAAGGAGATTAACCTGTAATCTTCTCTGTCTCTCTCTCTCTCTCTCTTCCCCTGTGTGTGTGTGTGTGTGTGTGTGTGTGTGTGTGTGTTGTCTTTGGAATCAATGTTATGCTTCTTTATTAAAAAGAATTTGCTCTTTGAACATGTGTCCTAGGAGAAAAAAGAAAAAAATTGCATGTATGAGTAGCCCTGGAGGTAGCTATCTGTTTCTTGAAGATTTGATAGAATTGACTTCTAAAAGCATCCCTTGGCCTACTGCTCTGATGTACCATTTTTGGGAGTAGTTCTTGAACATTTTTTTCTGTTGTAATATATGACCATCAATCTTAATGGCTATAAACTATTTTAATTAGGGCTTTACCATGACTTGCTTAACTGTGTTGTTTAATGATCTGGAAAAGGATTGGGGTAGGTTTCAGAGAGTGCCTCCTAAAATCCAATTCACGATCATTCCCAAGGTCTAGTTAATGGAAAATGATCCCAAGTTATTAATAGTAAAAACAGTAGCAGTTGTCATTCATTGAGTGTTTATAAGTGCAAGTTGCTCTACTGAGCACTTTGTATGATCTCATTTGGTCTCCATAGCAACCACAGGAGGTAGCTGTTCTGATTTTACTGATGGGGAAACTGAAGGTCTGAGGGGTTAAGTAACTTCCCCAACTGGGCAATGCATCAAGAATGTGAATCGAGTCTGCTCTTGAACTCTGCTCTGACAAAGCTTCCCCCAACCCCATACTGTGATTGGATTCATATAAGAGAAAAGTTCTCTTCCTTTTCAGTATACATCTGAATAACCATCTCTGTGAAAAATGATTTAATCATATTTAATTGGCACTCTGCTGGGAAGTAGACCCCATAGCCCCTATACAGGAAGCATCTCATCCAGAAGTCCTTCCTGGATATCGCAGGAAGCCCTGAGGGGGCTTCAGGGCTCAGAATGGCCCCTGTAAGCCCACCCCTTGGGGACTCAGAAGCATAGTGGGGGCGCTTTGGAAGCCTGAGTTATTTTCCTGGCTGTTCAGCAGGTGAACCCTGGGTCTCCTCAGTTTCCTCATTTACAAAGCTGCCCGAAGAATCCTGGCCCTGCATGTACCTGCATATGGGCCTTGGAAAGAATTGGGGCACTGTTTTAAGGCGCTGGCTGGAGTCCCAGCTGCTGTATCCATCATCGAGCCACTTGATTCCCAATCTTTGGTTGCCTTATCTTGAAAATGAAGACTGAGGTTATCCTCATCTTATAAGGTTGCCATGAGGATCTGAAGAAGAAATGGGTGAAAAGGCTTTATGAATTGTAGAGTGCAGGACACATACTCTTCATTCCTTAAATCGTACTGTTGAGCTGTTGGTACCATCGTGACCCTGATTGAGTGTCGTGCAGAATGGCGGAGAAGCCGTAGCAGCACAGAGGTGGGAGCACTGCCTTGGGCATGGGAGGCCCAGTCTTAGTGCTCTGCTTTCTCACTGTGCCTTCCTCGCACTCATCCCTGAAGCCGCTGGTCTATAAACAGGGAAGGAGAACAGTCTGGAGATTAGGAAGCTCTTTGCTGGAGTAGCAGCTCCCAAGGGCTCTGCTCTTCTGGAGTTGGGAGAGAGCAGCTTCTAAAAGCAGGTCACTTGCTTGGGGCAGGGGAGGTGGCTGGGTCCCCACTGCCCCATTTGGAACTGGCAGATACTGGTTTCCTTGATCTAGTCTGTTTTCATTATTCTCAGATTCTGTTGTGAATTCGCCTACTCACTGCAAAGCATTTGTAACCCCAGAATCAGTACTCATGGTACTGTCATAATTAGTGAAGGACATTTGCAGAATGGTGACAAATTTGAGTCATCTGATATGTTTTCAGCTGAGGGCAAGAAAAGTGATGCTCTGCATTTGTGTTTTCGTTCTTATACTGTAAATAAATGTCCTTTCTGCAGTCTTTTTTGTGCCATGTATTTTGTAATTTTTGTGCTTTCTGTTGCTGATTTTAGACTGGGGTTGTCTAGTCCCGGGCACAAGAAGGCTGTGATGTGCCCTCTGGAGAAAATACACGGGTTAGATAAGTTTCATTTGGGCCTGAGTGCTGTTGGCAGTAAGCTCAATTAGTAAATGAATTATATGTTAAGTAAGGTGTCTTTACACACACAAACACACATACACACACACTAGTTGAATGTGGTGATGTGCACCTATAGTCACAGCTACTCAGAAGGCTGAGGTGGAAGAATCACCTGAGCCTAGGAGGTTGAGACAGCAATTGCCGTGATCACACCACTGCATTCCAGCCTGGGTGAGAGAGTGTGACTCAAAACAAACAAACAAACAAACAAAACCGCCAAAACCAGAAACAAGGTTATGAATTGACCAGTTAATGAAAATTTTGTGCTCAGAGGCTCTCAGAATCCTAACCATGTGTTTCCCCTGCACTGTGAGGAGCAGTAGTTCAGTATTTGCTAAGACAGTGTTCATGCTACCTTCTAGAGCATGGGTACCACAGATAAGGGGAATGGGTTCTAACTGCACCTCCTTAGGACCCCAGGAGGAACCACCTGCAGGTCTGGAGCTGTCCGTGGTGCTGCTCAAATGAGTCTGGTTCAGCTTTGAGGGCTGCATCTGCTCCCATAAATCTCTGCCATAGTTAAGGTTGTGAAAACCTGAAGCCCTGACCAGCCAAATGGCTGAGAGACAGATAATGAGAGTCCTGGAGACTAGGAACTCTTTGCTGGAGTAGCAGCTCCCAAGGCTTGTACCCAGGCAACTTCTGCTGGGCAAGTCTTGGGAAAGGGTGAGGGATGAAGGGGTTACTTTTGGGAGACAGCAGTGATTCCACTGGCCACACAGGGTCTGGTTGCCCCTTGTGTATTTGTTCACACATAGTTACTGTACCATGTGACCAAAGGACACTGGAAGGTTTAAGATCCAGTGATCTCGTTCAAGCTGGCCACACTGTCAACAGAGACATGAAAGCAGAGCAGAAGGTCCCCAGCAGCCCACATGTAGATGGAACCTTACAGCTGTCAAAGGACTTTCACATCAGCCGCTTTCCCCAAGACTTTGGGAGGGTGGCAGATTAGAGACCCACCTGACATATGGAGTCAGGGAGGCTCAGAAAGATTGAATGAATTGGCCACCTGGGTAGGGAGGGGCAGTCAGGACCTGATTCATGTGCATTTGACTGCAAGTCCTCATGTTGTGCTGTGCCTTCAGGATCTGAACTCTCCCTCCAGTTCTGACCTTTCCTAAGTTTGGGTGTGGAGTATGTCTCTGTGCTTTCTGCCTCCTTCCCTCCCTCTGAAGAGAGGGAATCCTCCTCCCCCACCGTCTTTCTTTAATGAGCCTTATGACGGTAAAAGTCATACATTCATGGGAAAAAGTAGTATCATCTTATTACTGAAATTATTAAGTCAAAAGAAAAAAATATGCCCCATTAAATTCAGCAGCTTCTATTATTCTGGTGTATTTACTTCTAGTGTTTCCATGTGATTTATATAGTTGTGGTAAGCGTGTCTACAATTAGGGATTCTGCTTTGTTACGTTTTTTTTTTTTTGGTTGGAATCTCACTCTGTCGCCCAGGCTGGAGTGCAGTGACATGATCATGGCTACTGCAGCCTCAATCTGCTGGACTCAGGTGATCCTTCTGCTTCAGCCTTCTAAGTAACTAGAACTACAGGTGCATGCCACCATGCCTGACTATTGTAGAGATGAGGTCTTGCCAGGTTGCCCAGGCTGGTCTTGAAACCGTGGGCTCAGGCAATTCTTTTACCTCCACGTCCCAAAGTGTGCGATTACAGGTGTGAGCCACCATGCCTGACCTGTTACTTTTTGTATTTAATTTTTAAAATTGTTTTTTAGAGATAAGGTCTTGCTTTGATGCCCAGCCTGGAGTGCCATGGTTATGATCACAGGGTTCTGCTTTTTTACTAAACATCATATTACACACCTTTCCGTGTATCCACAAGTAGTCTTCATAGATGGATGCAGATTTGATTTAGTATATACAGCATAATTTTACTTAGATTAAAGGTCAATAATTGCAGAATATTTTGTTCTTTTCTTCTTCATTATTGTTATTGTTACATTATTTACTCTCAGTAACACAGGAAACATTTCTGTGCAAAAGGCTTTTATTTTTATATCTTGAATTTCTTTTCCATAAGGTAGATGCAGAGAAGTGGGAAAATTCTCATTTGCTTTCCACAAAGGATACAATGACTTTCGTTCTCTTGCCTGAGACTTCCAGTTCAATACATACTTGCTAGCATTAGCTATAATTTTTCATCAACTCTACTGGAGTATAATTCATGTAAAAATAAACTGCACCTGTGTAGAATGAACAGTTTAATGAGTTTTGATGGCCGTATGCATTTGTGAAACCAGCTCGACAGTCAAGCTCCAGAATATTTGGGGGAGCCCCCAATCTGCTTTTTGTCACTGTGGTTTGTCTCTTCCGAAAGGTCATGTGAATCTGATCGTACAGTGTGTAGCCTTTTAAGCCTGACCTCCTTGGCTCTGCAGGATGGTTTTGGTTTATCTGTGGTGTTATGTGGATTGTTATTGCTGAGTGATATTCCACTGAATGGCTGTCCCACCTTCCGTGTGTCCATTCTCCTGGTTTCTAACTTGGGACCATTATGAATAAAGCTTCTGTGAACATTGTGTACCAGTCTTTGTGTGGACACAGGCTTCATTTCTCTTGGGTAGGTGCCTAGGAGTGGCTGAATGGTTTGGTAAGCATATGTTCAACTTTATAAGAATCTGATGGTTTTCTTAAGTGCTATTTTTAAAAAACCAAATTTACTGTCTTAAAAATGACAACTTGGTCTTGTAGTATGAATTTTTGGTTATTAGTGAGGTTACTATTTTCCCACATTTTTGTTAACCTTTTGTGTTTCCTTTTTGGTATGTTGCCTGATTTGGAATTTTGCCTCTTAGGGTCTGATGCACTCAGTTTATACCTTGCTGTGCTGTGGACCCTTACCTGTCATGGACATCAGTCATCTTTTGTGGATTTCCCTTCCCTGGTGTTTCCTGTTTCTTTTGATTTGGGTTAAGCTTCTCTTGGGCATGAGGGGAGTTTGGGAATTTTTAAAAATTTGTTTTGAGTCAGGATCTCTTCCTCCAGGCTGGAGTGCAGGGGCATAATCATGGCTTACCACAGTCTTGACTTCCTGGGCTTAGGTGGTCATTCTGCATCAGCCTCCCGAGTAGTTGGGACAACAGGTGTGCACCATCATACCTGGCTAAGTGTTTAATTTTTTTGTAGAGATGAGGTCTCGCTATGTTACTCAGGCTGGTCTTGAACTTTTGGGCTCAAGAAATTCTCCTGCCTCGGCCTCTCAAAGTGCTGGGATTACAGGTGTGAGTCATCACATCCAGCCTCAAATGGTTTTTAGAGGGCAGCTCTCAGCCATTTCCTTTGTGATATTTCTTCCTGCTTTAGATGTTGGATGTCCCAGGCATGGGCGTGTTTTATGGTTTACGTCCCTCCGTCTCTCAGCATGCCATACGGTTCCCCCAGTTTTTTTCTGCCATGACTGCCTCTTCACAGTAGGGCCTTTATCTCCTGTTAGCGGGAGGGAGGAGTGTGTTTGTGAGTGCATGTGTATTTTCCTGCAGACTGAGTTTCTTGCTGCTGGTTTGTCATACTGGTACTAAAATCATAACATTGGTGAGAATATCTGCATGGCATTCTACAACTTCCAGCTAACCTTTCAGCTCCTTGTTTCTCTCAGAGCCCATTGGTGCTGGGTCTCCTGACTCACAGGGTGGCAGCAGGTGGTAGGGAAGCCTGGGGACTTGGCAGCTGTGAGGAGTGGCCTATCCAGCTGCCCTGTCTTTCTCTCTCCCACTCTCACCTGCTCGGCACACAATACGCCCACCAACTCCTTGAAGCCAGTGGTGGTTTTCCACCGTGGAGTTGTGGCTTTGAGGCCTGGGAGAGCTAAGAAAGTGGGGCTCAGCCCTGTATCTCATGCGACATTGGGGCTTCTTAAGATCTGAAGGGACTCTGAGGCTGAAAGCAAGAGGCCAGTCCACATCCCATGCTCTGTGTGGCCAGCCCAGCCTTCAGGTGAACAGTCTTGGCCGGGGGGTCCAAGTCCTTGGTGGGGAGCCTGAGCACGTTGCCCCACCCCACTGAGTTTTTTTTCCTGTTAAATTGGGATAATCCATTTATTCTACCTGCATTTATTGAGTGCCCACTATGTGCCTGGCACTGATCTGGGGTCTAATGGTGATTGGGACAAAGTCCCTGCACCTGGGATGCTTTCATTACAACTGGGGACAGACAGCACATGGATATGGAAAACCCAGGTAGTGGTAAGGATTGTGATAGCAGCAAAACAAGATGATGTGATAGAGAGGACACGAGGGTTCCTTTTACATGGGGTTGGGACAGGCTGTCAGAAGAGGTGGCGTTTAAACAGACTGGAAGGACAGGAAGGAGCTGCCTGTGCAGAGATCCCGGGGAAGAACACTGGAGGTAAATGGGAAGTGGGGGCAGGCTCCCTGAGGCAGGGCGTGCCCAGCAGTCCCTGAAGTCAGGTGACCAGTGGCGGGGGAGCAGCTGCGGGAGCGGTCATGGAGTGCTTTGCGAGCATTTTGGGTTTTATTCTGAATTTGATGGCAAAGTCTAAGGGAGGGGTCAGGAAAGGATCTTTTAACTAAAGTTCCACTCACCATGGTGTGGAGGGTGGGCAACCGGGTAGGAATGCAGACCAGTGACTGGTGCGATCCAGTGAGTTGGTATTGGCTTGGATGGGGTGGTGGCAGCAGGTGGCACCCATTGGACTGTCTGACGGTCACATGACTACTGTGTGTTTTGACTGGGAGCACGTGTGGGCAGGACCAGCACCGGGCCTGGTCCACTACATGTATACCCTGTGGCTGTCCCCCTTGCAGACCCCAGGGTGTAACTTAGAGTGGCTGAAAGGACCTGGGTGCTGGGCCCCAGGAGCCCTGAGTGTGACAAGCCTTCCTGTTAGGAATAAACCCTGGCAGGCAGCTGGCTTCAGTTACCCAGACTCTTGGGGCCTGGAGACTTGACTCTTGGGGGTCAAAGGCCAGGGGTAAACTGTAGAGTGTGCCTCAGCATTGTAAAGTAGGACCCTAGCTTGGACCCTGCTGGGCCAGGCCCTGGCTGGACTGGAGAGTTCTAGAGAGCAAGCTGGCCTCATGCTGCCATCCCCAGCACTTGCTTCCTGAGGCCAGACTCCTCAGCTGGCCTCCCTCCTGTCTATGCGCCTAGGGCCTGTCAAGTGGATTGTATTTATCAGCTAGTTCCTTCCTTTCCACAGGTCAAGAGGACTGAGTGTGAAAACCTGGGAGATCTGTGAACCTGGGCACATTCTTTAGCCTTTTAAGAGTTTCTTCTGGCTGGGCTTGGTGGCTCAGCCTGTAATCCCAGCACTTTGGGAGGCCAAGGAGAGTGGATTGCCTGAGCCCGTGGGTTCAAGACCCACCTGGGCAACTTGGCAAGACCTCGTTTCTACAATAAATCAGAAATTAGCCAGGTGTGGTAGCGCATGCCTGTAGTTCCGGCTACTTGGAAGGCTGAGGCGGAAGGGTCGCCAGAGCCCAGTAGGTCGAGGCTGTGGTGGCTGGAAGTGTGCCACTTCACTACAGTCTGGGCGACAGAGTGAGACTCCAACTCAAAAAAAAAAAAATTTCTTCTTCTGTGAAATGGGGCCATAATCCGTAATCACAGAGTGACTGAGGATTTGATGAGATAATCTACATAGAGCTCTTTGCCAGTGGTCAGCATATGACAGATGCTTACCAATAAATCATAGTCGATGAAGTTGTCATCATTACCAATATCATGATTGTCTGCGTACGATTACTAGGTTACTTTTATTAAACAATACAAAGAGGCCACCTGAGGAAAGGCAGTGCTTCACCCAGAGGAGGGCCACTGATAGTGGGCTTTGGCCTCATTCTGGCAGGTGTGAGATTTTGAATCATGACCCCCTATACCCATCATGGGAGCAAGAGATGGTCAGCATGGGCAGTCTTTGAGTGTTGTTTAAAAAACCCACTGGACTCTTAGAGGGAACCAAAGGTGAAATGATGTTATGGGGAAAAAATAATTGGCATTGTGTCTGGGAGTAATCATAGCACCCTTGCTTAACTTTGCAAGGATCTGTAGTGTGGATTGGTGTCTCCTGTTGCAAAAAAGTGAAGTGATGCTGTGGACGGGGCACGTGTTTGGTTCCACCAGGTCCTGTGAACCTGTAGTGATCTTGCCAGTCCTGCGGAGCCTCCTGACCGGGCTCGCTGACCTTCCTCCCTCTCGCAGCCTGAGCCTCCGGGAACCAGGCAGGGTGTAGAGTGGGTGGGGAACATGCTGCAGGGCAGAGGGCAGAGGCCAGGGCCAGGGGCTGGTTCTCTGGTTAGTGGTGTGGCTGAATCAAAGGCTGGGGTTTTCTGCATTTGTCTCAGCCTGATGACTGACCCCCAGGAGGAGGGGTCTGGCTTGGGAGTCAGGAGACCTGGGCGAGTCTTGGCCAGCCCACTGGACTGCCTGTGCATTGGAGGGTCCTGGCACTAGGCTGCCCCATAGCTTCCCCATGTGTAAGATCCATCCCCAGAGTACTAGGACTAGACCACAGTGCTAAATGAGGGATAGAGGAACTAGCAACACTTTAATACACAGAGTTGATAAGAGATCGCTTGGCAGCATAGAAATTTTGATAGCTCCATCTAGAAAGTAAGGAAACCCACCTTTGTTGACCCTGCACTATTCCCCCATGGTCCTGGCTAATCTGCATTTTCCTGTGCTGAACCTGAGACTCAGTCCAAGCCCTCTGCCCGTTGTCACATCATAAAGTGGTGGAGCTGGAATGGAAGCCCAGACCTTTCCTACCAAAGCCTGAGGACTTATTCTTCTTGTGCAGGAAAAGATTACACTTACTCATTGTAAAGAAAAACCATTTGCGATAACAGGAAGAGTCCCTGTGAGGATCAAATGAGATAAAGCTGGTTGCTTTCAGGCTTGCAGCCACAGCCGCAGGGGTGGGGCATGTGCGGTCTCCCCGCACGACTCCTGCCTGTGGCTGAGGCTAGCTGGAGGGTGACTGTTCCTTTAAGTTGGATTCTCCATGGGGATTGCCGCAGCCAGGGGGATTGGGAGGGGTGAGAAGGCTCTCCTGGCTCCAGAGCCTTCCAGGCTTCCAGCCAGCTAGCAAAGCCAACCAGCAACGTCCTGGTCTCCTAAGGTCTTTCCTTTTTCACAGAAGCTGCTGATTCATCCACAGACTGAAGTTGAGCTCAGCTGTGGGGCTGGAGTTCGGGGGGGGGGGGGGGGGGGGCTAGGCTGCTCCTGGATGGAGAATTTGGGCCTCCTGGGAGGTGCCCTTAGCCTCTCGGGATGCCCCATGGTGGGGTCATGGGGTGGTGACGGAGCAGGGGCAGAGCATCTCTGAGCCCTGTCAGATTTCTACCAGAAATGCAAGTCGCGGTCAGGGTTTGGCCAAGGTCGCGGCAAGGGCCAGGGTGGCCCACCCTTTTTCACTCCTCTCTGGCCTCCTTCTGCAGGGTGCTTCAAGGATGACCGCATCGTCTTCTGGACTTGGATGTTCTCCACCTACTTCATGGAGAAATGGGCTCCCCGGCAGGATGACATGCTTTTCTACGTGCGCCGGAAGCTGGCGTTCTCCGGCAGTGAGAGCAGTGCCGACGGGAGGAAGGTGAGTGACTACTCGCCCGGCACCTGCATCTGTGTCCCCAGCGTCCCTGCGGGGTCTGCTCTTGGCACAGGTGGGCTTCCCTGTAGTCCTCATGCATGTCACAGGGGTAAATGATATTTGTTGGGCACCTACTATATTCCAGGAACCGTGTAGACAGTCTTTGTGTGCTGTCTCATTGCGGGATGTGCTGGGTGTGCTGTATACATTGTCATTCATCTTCACCGTGACTCTGAAGGGCAGTGATTGTTATCACCACTGCAGCTTTGAGGAAACAGGTTCCGAGGCCAGCTGACTTGGCCAGCCTCTCATAATTAGTAAGTAAATGGTAGAGGTAAGGTTTGACCCCAGAGTCCAGAGCCCTCCTGTGGCCATGGCAAGGTGACATGGCTTGGTGCTGGTCATGATGGTGATGATGTTGCCTTCCACTGAGCCCTGGCCGTATGTGGACACAGTGCCAGCCTCTTTACTGCTTAATCTCACTGTGAACTTGCAACAACTCAACCGGGTAGATGTTGCTATCCCTTTTCACAAATGAGGAAACTGAGGGTTGAGAGATGAAGTGACTCACCTAAGGTTTTCCATCCACGACATTTACATGTGTGGAGGAGTTAATAAACACATGTTGCATGTTTCCTTCTTTAGTAGTCTGTAAAATGTTTAAGCAACCCATATACCAGACATGGAAGTGCTTTTGTTTTTCTTTAAAAATAAAAACATGAGAGGGCCATGGAGCCAGTTCTGGAACCTGAGACCCGCCTGTCTCCCAATCTGGTGCTCTGTGACTCTGGGACCCTGGTTGTAGTGGTGGCCCACTAAGCGAGTGCATTAAGCCCTATCCTTACCTTCTAACAATTCTTTGAGCCTGAACACATGTAGGAAAGCTCTCCTGCAAGTGCACAGGCCTGGGTACCCGCTGCCCATGTCCCTCCAAGGCTAGCCCCCTGCACCCTGGTTCTAAGCCCTGAGCTAGCCTGACTTTGGAGGGACCAACAGGAGACCAGAGCGGTGAAGGAAGAGCCAGGAGAGGGGAGAGTCTGTGAGAGGGGAGGGCCTGGGGAGTGGGCATGGCCCATAGGGTGCAGTGCCTGGAGGGCCCACTGGATTTGGTACCGGGGACAGTAGAGGCTTTAGTAGAGTCATTTCAGTAGTGGGTGGGAAGGGGCCATAGCCACATTCAGGCAGGGGAAGGGTACCCTCCAGGAGGGATGAAGAAGATGCTGATTGGTAGACTTGTGGGTTGGGTTTTGGTGGTGGGATCCCTGAGTGAGTACCCCCTGGAGCTGGCTCAGGGCTCCTCAGTCCCTGGTCATCATGCTCTCCCTACTGGGTATGCAGCTTTCCAGACCAGCTTTGCAGTGTGACATTGTCAGCTCATTTCTCTAGGGCTCATCCTTTCCTTCTGTAAAAGGGGCGCAGGGCAGATGCTCTGTAAGGTTAGCTTCCTCCCATTGTGGACTCCTGGGAGTTGGGATGTTTGGGGTTGATGTGACCACACAATTGCCCTTGGTGGGGAGGTGGCTGATGCCTACGGGTGCTCACTGCCCGTTGCCCCCATGGTGAGCACGCTGTCCTCTAACCTCAGCATGACTCTGGGAGAGTGCCTACAAGACACTCTTCCCACCTGTGGAAACCGAAGCGCGGGAGGTTAAGGGCCTCTGTGTCCTTGGGCTTAGACCAGCCTTTGCCCCCAGCTACTCTGGCCTGTCAGTTTCTGCTGGAGTTCAGGCTGCAGGGAGTCTTTTTTGTGAAATGGTGGTCTTTTCCCAAGGCAAAGTCTGTTGTGACCAGAGGCTTTGGTGAGAACTGGGCACAGTTGAGACACTCTTAGCTGCATAGTACTTTGAATTTCTATTCCAGGCAGGAGAGGGGAGAGGACGGGTCTTTGTGCCCTGATAGGCCAGGTGGGGAGGAGAAAGGAATGGGCAGGTGATGGCTCTTTCTTGGGTGGCAGAGAAGTTAATGGTGAGAGCCCTCCTCTGAGAAAGAGCTGTCCTGGATCCAGGCCTGAGGAATTTGGAGCGGGAGGGGATGGGGCCGGGTCCAAATTCCCCTGAAGATTTGGGATGTCGAAGTCAGTAAGGGAAGCCAGAGTCCCACGGGAACATGTGGCCAACCAGCAATTCATGTGCTAGAATTTTCCACTGAACAACCACTGTCTGCCATGTGCAAATGCCCCTCCCCTAGTGCTGGGAACACAGAAATGACTCAGGTCTGGTCCCTGTCTTCAAGGAGTCCCCAGGTTGTAACGGCCTAGCCAATAGTGCAGAGCCATCAGTGCTGTGATGGTGGAAACAATGGGGTGGAGGGCAGAAAGGTGACATCTGATCAGAAGGTTGTAGGATAGAGAATGGGACAACAGTGGACAGAGGACGTAGAGGGACCAGCGCATGCAGAGTAGGAGGGCATGGAATATATTGTCAGCCTAGGCCCTACTAGGGTGGGTGGATAGTGTGCTATCTGCTGTTGAGTTTACCCCAACTTGGAAGTTTTTCAGGTCGCTGGGCCGCAGTGCAGAGGGCGGCCTGCAGGGGGTGCACTGGAGGTGCAAGCGGGAGACAGGAGACCCACCAGGCAGAAGCCGCAAGACCTGGGCAGGCTACAGGGGCTGCGGAGGCGCCTGCGCACTGCAAGTCCTCTGCGGCAAGCAAGGCTGCTTCCTACCCCCTCCCCATCCCCATCTTGCTGGTACCCGGTCGCCATAGCAACTGGCAGGACTTCCTGCGCTTAGCAGAGGAGGGTGAATGGAGGAGCTGCAGTGTGGGTGGGACAGGAGCTGGGATTCCCAGATCCTGCTCCAGGCCCCGTCTTTCCCAGGTAGGGCAGTCAGGCTTTCCCTGCCCTCTTTCTCCATGCCACCCCTGGGCAAAGTGCTCATTGTTCCTGGGCAGCCCATCTTGTCTTTGGCTTTGAGGGGAACTGGCGTCTGTGCAGCCTGTTCTGTGCTGGTGGCCGTCAACATCCTGAGGTGCAGATTATCCATACCCCTACTCACAGAAAACTAAAGCTCAGAGGGGGAGGAGCCCACCCCGGGTCACACAGCTTCCGTGTGGCAAAACTGCTCACAGTCTTGCTTTTTCCTTTTTGGTAAGTTTTTTTCAATATAACATACATAGAGAAAAATGCCCCAAAAATGTATACAGCTTGATTTTTCTCAGCATAGATACCAGATATCACCAACCTCCAGATCAAGAGACAGAGAGTGTGACCAGAACCCCTGAGTCCCCTAGCCTCCACCCAGTTTCTGCCCTCCCCCAAGGACAGCCACTGCCCTGACCTCTCACACTTCATGGGCAGGTTTTGCCTGTTCTTGTAGCTCATACGTGTGGCGTCATGCAGTGTGTGCAGTGGTGGGTTTCTTTCTCTTAATGTGGTGTCTGTGAGAGTCACACCTGTTGACACAGATGACTGTAGTCTGTCCAGTCTCATTGCTGCATAATATTCCACTGAGAACAGCACAGTTGCCAGCACATCTCCTATGGATGGGTCCTGAGCAGCTCCCAGTACTTTCTTGGACCATTTTTTTTGGGGGGGGCACATTTCTGATGGGGAGTGTGCTCTCTCACTGGCCAGTGTGCTGTGGTGCTAGCCTGAAAGTTGTCATGCGATTGTGTCTATGGACTTTTCATTGACGGGATCAGCAGAGGCTTGCTGAGCACCTGCTATATGCAGAACACTCTTACTTCCTGCCTTTTTGGAGCTGTGTGCTCGATGTCAGAAGTTCTGGAAGTACAGGGAAAAAAGGAGAAAAACCAAGCAGGAACTGAAATGAAACCAAGAGGAATGGCAGTCTTGTGAGCCTAAGGACGCTCAGCTCAGGCTTGGGGTGACAGCCAAACTGTACAAGCAGTGGCGAGTGGGAGCACCCACTACCCCAGGACATCCTTTTCTCACTGTGAGGTGAGGTTGGCATCCTACAGCCAGGGAGAAGAGTGCCAGGGGCCACAGTGGACCCTGACACCTACTTCTCCCTGGGCCCTGCAGCCAGCTGAGACTGAGGCCGAGGTGGAGGTAGAAGTGTACCGGCGGGACTCCAAGAAGCTGCCGGGCCTGGGAGATCCTGACATCGACTGGGAGGAGAGTGTCTGCCTGAATCTCATCCTGCAGAAGGTAGGGGTGGGGCAGGGTGGGCTGTCAATTGACCCTGAGGGATGGTAGACCCCACCCCTCCATGGACACTAACCTGTGCTCTCTTCTAGCTGGACTACATGGTGACCTGTGCGGTGTGCACACGCGCTGATGGGGGGGACATTCACATCCATAAGAAGAAATCCCAGGTGAGCTCAGCACCAGAGCCATACAAAAGCCCAGTGGCCAAGGGGTCCAGGGGTGGCGGCCCTCTGGCTGCCCAGCTTTCATTTGGGGCAGACAACTCCTCCTCCTCCTCCTCCTTACTTCCCTACCCCAAAGGGAGGGTTCTGACTCCAGAAATACATGCAGCCACAGGGTCCTGTGTCCTGTGCAAGGAGCACGAAACCAGATCATCCCAGACAGCCTCTCCGAGCAGTGCTCTGGCTCTAGATTGGCTCTGGGCAGTGTGGCCATGGTGGTGTGTCCTTGGAGTGGCTCTGGGCCGATGTGCAGAGTGGAGCTTCACTCTGTCCTTCAAATCTGCTTCCTTCCAGCAAGTGTTTGCATCCCCCAGCAAGCACCCCATGGACAGCAAAGGGGAGGAATCTAAGATCAGCTACCCCAATATCTTCTTCATGATTGACAGCTTTGAGGAGGTAAGCTGCTTCTTTCCAGCCTCCCCTTCCACCACAGGTGTGAGCTTTCCCCTCAGGCCCTTCAGGCATTGGCCATTAGGGGCCAGGAAGGATCCGGTCAAAGACAAATCTGGCTCTCACTCTTCCCAGTACTTGATCATGGGCAAGTAAGTTCATCCAGTTCTGAACCTGTTTCCTCTTGTTAAATGAGCATAATGATCATCTGTCCTTCTTACCTGTCTGGGTTGAAGATCAAAGCCTCTTGCATGTGAGAATGCATCGTAAACTCAAAGTGTCCTGCCCGGGCAGGAGGAGTCATTATTAATGCTATTAAACTGTAGTTTAGTCCTCCACTCCTGCCCTGACATCAAATCTAGGATGGCAGAGAGGGATGGGCCTTTAGGAGTTATGTGGGCCAACCCTTTGTTTTAAGGTCAGGGAAACTGGGGCCCAGACAGAATGGGACTGGCTGGGGAAACATGGGGCTTGGGAGAGAGTAGGGAGGGAGCTGGCCACACCCCACACCCCATACCTGCAGGGCCCCGCCCTCAGCTCTTCCTCACTAGGCCTTGGTAAGGTCCTTGTACTCATTCAGAGGTGCTCAGGGCCCCTGGGAGGACTGATGAGGAAGGCAGGTGTATCTGTCAGACTGCCAGATGTCATGGTGGCTGGAGGCTTCTAAGTCTCAGAAGGTTGTCCTCAGTAGGCTCACACAGCTCATACCTGGCAGAGCTGAAATTTGCACCTGAGTCTCAGTGACCACAAAGCTTACAGTCTGTGCTGGCCCTGGGAGCAATGACTTGGAAGGCAGCAGGATGGGGTCGTACTATGACACCAAGTCTGAGTGCTCTCCTTCCAGGTGGGCAGTCACCCTGTCCACTGCTGCTGAGCCTTTGATGACACCCAGGTGCAGGGCAGGGTGAGGCGGGTGGGGCTGGGCACCCCCAGGCATGAGAAGAAGGTCCTAGGAAGTGGCTGACAGTCCTGGATCTGTGAGGAGGGACGTGGTCTCCCAGTGGCCTAGCCAGGGGTGTGTCCTCTGCCAGGCCCAGAGGGGCTGTCAGGGTCCCAGTCCTTCCCTGCTGCACAGCTACTGCCCCATGAGGCTGGTCCTGTCCTGCTGGGCTTAGAAGATGTGGTGCCACTGGGAGGCCGCGACAAAGAGCTGACACCTCTGCAGTGTCCTCACCTTTGGGATGTTTGCACCGCCCTCCCTGGTAGCTGGCCAGGCTGCCGTGTGGCGGTGGGAGCTGACCGCCGTGTGCCCATCTCTCTCTGCCCCACCCCAGGTGTTCAGCGACATGACTGTAGGGGAAGGAGAGATGGTCTGTGTGGAGCTGGTGGCCAGTGACAAAACCAACACGTTCCAGGGGGTCATCTTTCAGGGCTCCATCCGCTATGAGGCGCTCAAGAAGGTGTATGATAACCGAGTGAGTGCGGGTGGCCCCACAGGCACTCTCCAGGGCTAGGGGACAGCAGTCCACAGCCCACTTTGCCCTTGCCACTGGGATGCTCCAAGCCCACCTCTGTGCTGTGGCTGCCCATCTCAGCACCTGCAGCCCCGGGGCCCCTCTCAGATGCTTCCTGGTCTGCTTAAGGTCTCTTCACCATAGTCTGCCTCAGCTCACTTGGGCCACCTGCCTCCGTCCTAAATATGAGTGGGGACTTCCGCCTCAGTTCGTAATTCCTGGAACGTGGTGCTGGTGTTGCGTGACTCCCTCTCTGCCACAAGTCCCTGGCTTTTTGCTGCTCTGGGAGCCCTCTTGGGGCTGCCCCGACTCACTAAGCTGCAGGTGGGCAGGCCGCTCTCGCGGGGCATCATCCAGAGGCTGGCCTCTCTGCAGGCCTGGGGCCCTGTCCCCAGCCCAGCACTGGGCCTGGCTGTGGACGTGTCATCAGGGCAGGGGAAGAGCACCAGCCAGGAGTCCGGGGACATCCCTGCTGCCCCTGCCTGCTGGGTGAGGCTGGGCTGACTGGCCCAGACCCTCCCTCACGGGCAGCCCTTGGGGTCACTCCTTGAGAAGAGTCACCCTGGCTGCTTGTGTCGAGGGAGAGGCCCTGTGGAGCCCTTCCCACCTGCCCTGACCCAGGCCACCTCCCCCGGCCCACAGGTGAGCGTGGCTGCCCGCATGGCTCAGAAGATGTCATTCGGCTTCTATAAGTACAACAACATGGAGTTTGTGCGCATGAAAGGGCCACAGGGCAAGGGTCATGCAGAGATGGCGGTCAGCCGAGTATCCACAGGTGACACATCCCCCTGTGGAACGGAAGAGGACTCCAGCCCAGCTTCACCCATGCACGAGCGGGTAAGGGCTGCATGGATGGGGAGGGGCATCCTGTCACTGGGACTCACTGCCCACCATCTCCCTCCTCCTCACAGCCCCCTGGTGAGGTAGGTGTCATTGTCCCCACCCACCAGTGAGGAGGCTGAGGCGCAGAGAGGTGCTGTGCCTTGCCCGAGGTCACATAGCAGGTTAGTGCCTGCCCAGAGCGCTTTCTGCTTCCCTGAGCTGCCACTGCAGCTAGGCTGAGTCCAGGGCTCAGTGGGCAGAAGAGACTGACTGGCGACCCAGACCCAGCCCTGGTACCTACCTTGTGGACCTGCTGGGCGAGCATGGCTTCCCTGGTGAGTCAGATGGGAACAGTGATGACAGGGGGGTCCGCAAGGGCGTGCAGAGGCCCTGGGGCCACCCTGCCCTTCCCTTGCCCAGAGGGGTTGGGATGTTAGCGGCAGCCCCGTGGGGAGACGTGAGGACTCCTGCCTAACACACCTGGAACTTAGGCTGGCGGATTGACTTGTGCTGCCCTAGGTCACACGCTTTCGAGTTTCAGCACGGGACCTTGGAGCGCCGCTCTTTGTAGGCCCCACCCTACCGAGGGTGGGAGGCCGAGGTCAGCGGCAGCCTTGTCCTCAGAAGCCCTGGGGGAGGGCGGGGGTTGCAGGCCCCGGGGTGCAGGCAGCAGAAAGCCTCCAGCCGCTGGCTGCTGCCCCGCTTAGGTCTTCCAGAGGGGCTGCTCAGGGCTGTAGATTTTGGGAGAAGACAGGCAGGTTAATGCCCCTGGACAGAGAGGCACCCTCAGCACGGGGCCTTGGGTCAGGCGACCTTGCTCAGCCCTTGTCCAGGAGAGACCCCCACAGGCTGGAATCCTGCTCTGCTGCACTCATGACCTTGGGCATGTCTCTTCCTCCCCGAGCCTCAGTTTTCTCATCCAGAAACGGGCTGAGAATACCTGCCCCCTGAGGTGTGGAGAGGTTCAAGGAGCTCTGCACATCAAGCCCTTGGCATGGGGGTTCACCCTCGGGAGTGCCTCCCAAAAGTAGCAGCCACCACAGTTCCTATGTGCTATTGACTTACTTGGAAAAGGGACCCTTGGGAGCGTAAATAATGCATTCCCGCTGAAGAGCCTGAGACGAGGGAGAATGTGTTTGTTATACTTTAATTCTGTAAAAAGATCTTAGCATGCATATGTCCAGGTGGTCAGATGTTGGTGTTCCTTCTCTTCTTTATATTTTTTTGTATGTGTGTCTTCTGCAATCAATGTGTTTTATGAGCCAAACAAAAACAGTAAGTGCTGTTTTTTGCGAAGGTGGGTGAGAATTCCGGGCAAGGGCCTCTCTTGTCTTTGGGACGAGGTGGTTCATGATCTGAGTTTATTCTTGAGATGAAGGACGTCATTCTTCTCCCTGGTCCTAAATTGCCCCCCTGGGACTCTGGCAAAACACGCCTGTGAAAGTCCTTTTGAAGATGTGGCCTGGGCTCTGGGCTGGACAATCCTGGATGCCCAACTTCAGCCCTCTGTGTTTGCCAAGTGACTACAGCCATGTTACCAGACACGCCTGAGCCTGGCTTTTCCCATGTGTCCAGTGGGATCAGCTGTGAGGGGTGCGAAAGCCCCTGGCCCCTAGTAGCAAGGAGGAGGGGGAGGACTTGCTAGGGTCACCCAGCAGCAGCAGCAGGGCTGACCCCGGGGACTTCCACCTGTGTGCTCACTGTTGCCAGGCTCCTTTTCAGAGGGGTTGCTTGAGCTCAGTATGCGACAAATGCAGACTCTGTGTATTGTGGTTTCTGGTGTTTGTTTTTGCTTTCGTTTTTTTTGCTTTTGTTTTTTTTTTGTCTTTTAAAAACCTTCCCTGGCTTGTGGAAGGACCGTCTGGAGCCCAGCAGCCCGGGACTTTGGTGGATGTCAGAGCCGTGACGAGGAGGCTGATGGAGCTCCTGGAGTCTCCGTCCCAGCTCATCTTGCTTCTCAGATTCTTGTTTGCAGGGGGAGGAGGGAGGAGATGGGCCAAGTTCCCTCTGTCTGGAACGCCCTTCCCCCCCTTCTTCACCTGGCGAACTCCTACTCGTCCTTCAAGACCCAGCTCCAGCAGTGCCTCTTCCAGGAAGCCTTCCTTGATTTTCCAGGCTGTCGCTCCCTTTTGCCTCTGTGTGCCACGTATCCTGTGCTTCCCTTTCTCTGTCTATGGTTGCCACTTTCCAAGTCTGTTGCCCTCAGCAGACTGTGAGCTCCTTGAGGGCAGGGACCTGTCATGTGCCTGTCTGTCTGGTGCTGTGCCCGCCGGCCCTGAGTGGGTGTGAATGGCGAGCAGAACGAAATGTGATTAGGAGTGGGGAGGAGAGGAGACAGAGGCACAGAGCTGCTTGCCAAAGCACTTCTTATGGAAGGTTGCTGGGGGCCGGTGGCCGGGGGCCGGGGGGACATTCTAGCTAAGAGAAGAAAGGAGGGTGAGGAGCATGGCCTTCAAGCAGAAGATCTGGGCTGCCCGTCCCGCCGGATGGCCTGAGGCAAGTCAGGGTTTTGGTTCCCGCCTCAGTGTCTTCCTTTGTCAGATGGACTAATACCAGCTCCGTCTCGCAGAGTGCTCGGGAGGACTTGGTGGGCCCGTGGGTGGGCCAAGTGCTCGGACCACATCAGCCGCTGGTGTCACTGTGCACTTCAGCAACCCCTCACCAGCGTTTGCGGCCCGGAAGAGGGCTTCCTCTGCCGTTGTGCAGCAGCCTGGTCCCTCCTCGGCAGCGCGGGTGGCCAAGGGTCTGCTGGTCCCGGCGCTAGCGCATCTCCCATCCCCGGGTCCCACCCAGCCCTAGGGTGGCCGCCTCACCCGGGCCAGTGGTGTGGCCTCTTCTCTGGAGCTGTGCTGGGCTTGCCGAGGGCAGGAGATGAGTGGCCTTTGGGGTCCTGGCGGGAGAGGGCTGCTCCTGCTGCTCCTGTGACGCTGGCTCTTGTTCCAGGTGACCTCCTTCAGCACACCCCCCACCCCGGAGCGGAACAACCGGCCTGCCTTCTTCTCCCCGTCCCTCAAGAGGAAGGTGCCCCGGAACCGGATCGCCGAGATGAAGAAGTCCCACTCGGCCAACGACAGCGAGGAATTCTTCCGGGAGGATGACGGCGCAGGTGCCCCGGCCCCCCAGCCCTGAGGCCCCCACTGCCCTTCGGTCTCCTCTTGATCTAGGGCAGTGATTTGTCCATTCGTTCATTCGTTCGTTCAGCATCATTTAGAGAGCGGGCACCGATCCAGAGCCTGGGTTCGGAGCTGTGGATGGACACACAGAAGTGGCTGCCTGGGGCTCCATTCCGAAGGGTCCTAGCGTCCCCCAGCAGACTGGGTGCTCAAAGCACACCCAGGCAGCAGCTCGTCACAGTTTCAGGGGCTCCCAGCCTTTCCAAAGCCTCTCCATCTGCTTCAGTAAAAGGGGCTCGTGGTGGTCTGCCTGCTCCCTCGTGGTGGGCGTGTCGTGAGAGAGGATCTCTCGTCAGGCTCTCCTGGCTTCACTCCTTCTGCATCCCAGGCTGGCTCTTCCTCCTCCCCTCAGAGCCGTGTGCTCTCCAGTGATAGTCACCCTGTTGAGCTGACAGCTCTCATGGCCTCCTCTCTGGCCTCCCAGGACCCTCCTGGGCATCTGCACCTGGAGGTCCCCAAGCCCCTCAGTCCAGCCCGTGCACAGTTTGCACTCCCTCCTTGCACCTTCTCACTGTGGCCTCTTAGTGGTGGGCGCTCCGTCAGTGAGTTGTGCAGCCAGAAAGCAGGAGTCAAGCTCGGTCTTTTAGCGCCAGGGGAAGACACTGCAGGGTTGACGACATCAGAGTTGAGTATTCAAAATACCACTCGTTTGAGACCAGGCTGGGCCACATAGTGAGAATTCATCTCTACAAAAATAAGAACATTAGCTGGGTGGGTGGTGCATACCTGTAGTCCCACCTACTTGGGAGGCTGAGATGGGAGGATCACCTGAACCCAGGAGGTTGAGGCTGGTGAACTGTAATCATGCCCTTGCACTGGGTGACAGAGACTCTGACTCAAAAAAAAAAAAAAAATTACTGCTCAGCAGTCCATGTGGAAAATGGCTGTAGGGGGTTGGGGATGCCCATCAGAGACAACTTGGAAGGTTCTAGCAAATTCTGTGCCGGCAAGGACCGTGTATACTCCATTGTTCTCAGGACCGAGCTAGTACCTGGCCCAGCACCAATCCATACACGTTTGTTGAATGCACGGAAAAGTGAAGGATTCACTGTCCAATGGACTGAGCACCTTCCTCATGCTGGGCCTGGGGCAGGGAGCTTGTCAGGGAGGTAGATATGTTGGTCTGGGCCCTGGCAGATGGGGGAGGGGTGTCACAGGTGAGGAGGCAGCAGCTCCGAGGTGTGTGGGTGTTGGTGTGGGCACGTACAGTCAGGCGTGCCCGGCCTCACGTGCCCATGACCTGGCCTTCTTTCCCCAGCTGACCTGCACAATGCAACCAACCTGCGGTCTCGCTCCCTGTCTGGCACGGGACGGTCGTTGGTCGGGTCCTGGCTGAAGCTGAACAGAGCAGACGGAAACTTCCTTCTCTATGCACACTTGACCTATGTCACTTTGCCGCTGCATCGGATTTTAACAGGTAACGCCGGCTGGTGTGGAAACACGCCGCACCTCTTGTAGGCAGCTCTGACTGCCAGACCCCTCAGGGCCCCTTGTGGAGTTGTCCGGCCCTGTCCTGTCATTTCACGTGGCCTGTCATTTGGGTGACTGCAGGGGCCCTAGTTTCCCTGCCTGAGACTTCGGGTGGGGCTGTAGCTTCCCCAGAGCCAAAGGCCACTTGACATACCTTTCTTGCGCCCCCTGCTGTCCACTCTTGAGGACCTGCTGACCAGCTCGCTGACCCAGCCTGCCGCGGTGATGCCAGGCAGTGGTGTATAGCTGCTGCAGACCCATCTCCTGGCCTGGAAGGCCGGGGTGGTGGTGGCAACCCCTGTGTCTTGTGAGGCCTGGGGAGGAGATGCGTGCGAGTTGCCGAGGTGGGATCCTCTGGACGGAGCCGCTGCCGCCACAGCCCTGGTTCCATGTGCCTGCCTCCTGCCCACCCTAGACATCCTGGAAGTCCGGCAGAAGCCCATCCTGATGACCTAGCCGTGTATGGAGCCACGCAGAGCCCCAGCCCTGCCCAGCCCTGGGAGTGCTGCCAAGTGCCTACCTGTCCACCGCCACCGGGGTCTTCTGTGACAAGCCAGCGCCGGAGCCGCAGCCAGGCGGGGCCACTCGACTCCCGGGGCCAGGGCCGACTCCACGAACACCAGCCCAAACTGAAGTGCCTCTTTCTCCTCCCCTGCTGGCTCTGCTCCGCCCTGTGCCCACTTCCCCTCCCCCCGAGCCTGTCTCTGGAGAGCCCTCTGCACTCAGAGAGGACCAGAGACACCAAGCGGCCATGAGAGCGTGCAAGGGAGCAGCCGGCATCCACCACAGATCTGCTGTTCACATCCCGGCCCACAGCAGTGGAAACCACCCCGCTGGGGCACTCAGCGTGTCAAACTGTCACCACTTTCTTAAGGAGAACCAGTTTAAGATTTTGTAATGCTGTACTTGAACTCCAGCACCGAGTCAGTCCCAACTTGCCCCTCCCCCAGTTTGCCACTTTGTTATAGTAGGGTACACAGGGGGGTGGGGAGCACGAGATGTGTGATGGCTTTGCCCTGGGCTGGGAATACCTCACCCCACGCCCAGTTCCAGAAAGGCCTTGAGCTGAGCAGACAGGCCCCGATCCCGCCAGAATGGCCTTTTGCTTCCAGCCAAAGAACACCGCCAACATACACACCTCCAACCTGGAGACTTCCCGCTTGGTCTGGGATGGAGGGACCCGCACAGTCTGGATTCTGACTGGGCAGGTGGGAGGGCGTGGTAGCCAGGCAGGAGAATGACATTTCTGCCCGAGTGTGTCTGATGTGGGGTGGGATCGGCATCCTTCCCAGGAAGGTTCTAGGTAGAACCCCCATCTTCTGGGGGTGGGGGGAGGGGAGGCCGTGTCTTCCTTGGTTTCTTAGAGCTCATTTCCTTTGACTGAGTGTGCTGGTTCCGTTTCTCAGACCTGCTCACTGAGGCAAAGAGGAATTGGTTCAGATGGCTTGCATGTGGCCAGTTTGTGTGAACGACTGCCCAGCCCGTGGCCTCATCCCAGCATGAAGGCGTTTCCATCTGTGATGAGATGCACTGTGCTCTCCTCAAGGGCAAAGGCTTCCTCCCGCCCAACTGGGAATAAACTGGAAGCTGGGTCTCTCTGTTGCTATGTTTTTTTGTTTGAAGTCCCCAGGAATATTGGAGAGGTTCCAGTGATGTGTTTAGAGATCTTTGTGGGAGAGAAAAGGAAGAGAAGAGGCCTGCTCTCCTGTCTGTGTTTATTCTGCGGGCTCTGGGAACAGGGGACTACTTTGGGGCTTTCTCCAGATTTTGTATGTTGTTATTAAAAGCAAGCTATTGCATTTCATTCTGCCTCAGTTTGCCCACCTTTAAAATGGGGCTGATACCACCTACCTCACTGAAGTCTCCAGGGTTCAAGTGCACAATTGGGTTGGGGCACGGTTGCCTGTCATTCTGCGTAGCTGGGTCAAGTATTAGATGACTGGATGCCCGACACCCCCTTGCCCTCTGTACTAGCCTAGTCTAAGACCATGTATGGGGAGCAGGGGGAAGTTGAACATTCTCACTTTCTCCAACGGTTTTCAGTTCAGGCTTAAGCTGTCGCTCAGCTCTGCATGATTTCATGTTCCAAACCAGTGTCTTAGGGCAGCAGAGTCAAGTTGAGGCCCAAGAATGAGGGGTGGAGCCTCTGGGAGCTAGGAGCATGGCCCAGCCTTCCAGGACTCAGCTTGAGTGTTCTCCAGGAGTACCGAACACTGTTCCCAAGTTTGTGTCTGTGTGGCTAAAATAACCAATTTCTTCAGGAACTTTTTCTCCCTGGTCATTCTGGGGTTGAAGACTCGGGAATTGGCATCTTGGGATAACGATCCTGATGGATCATCTGTGGAAGGATGAGGCAGTCCAGGACATGCAGCAGCACAGCGGCCCTCCCTCCGTTCTCACAGGTGAGGGGCACAAGAAGGTTCCCTCCCCTGGGCCAGAACTTGGCCAAGTTCTGGGGTCTGACCAGCCTTCCCAGCTGGACCCCGGGCTGGTCAGTCCCCTCTTCTATAAGATGTTGAACGTAGATTCTGCCCATCTCACAGGCGACTGTGAGGACCAGTCACAGTAATGTGTGAAAGTGCTTTGCAGATCACAGAAAGGTGTGCAGGGGGTGGCATTTTAGAGATCACACCTCCATTTTGCACGTGTGTGAACAGATGCACAGGATGGTGTGGCTGTTTTATAGCTAACACGTAGCACCTGCCATATGCAGAAGCCGTTCCCAGCATTTAAGTAATACCATGGTTCTCATCTTACGAACGAGGAAACAACCACAGAGAGGTCATGTGAACTACCCAGAGTTGCACAGCAAGTAATGCCAGCAGGAGTCAAGCCCAGGCATCTGGTCCAGTCTGTACCCTGAACCAAACTATGCTGCCCAAATGGACAAGCATCATGTGGAGTCTGCCTTTTTTTTAAATCTTTAAATCCTCCAAAGGGAACTTCTGTTAATGACTTCAAAACACACTCAGAGGCACCTGACAACTTGGGTTTCCCGAGTAACAAAGGACATCAATAACAAAGTAGTAGAATAACAAATGACAGGGCCAGACCAGGGCCCTCAAAGTCCTGGTATGACACATTTTCACTTCTTGTAAGGCCATCTTAACATTTTGGGGAACATGCCTATCTCTTGTGTAATGCAAGGAAGACCAAAGCATACACACACAACTTAAATGGGAATTGGAATTAAAGTACAGTTTTCCACTGAGGAAACTTAGGTGTCACTTTTTAGGACATTAAGAAGAAAGCTAGCCGGGCGCAGTGGCTCACCAGGATTGCCTAAGCTCAGGGGTTTGAGACCAGCCTGGGCAACTTGGTGAGACCTCATCTTTACAGTAAAAAAAAAAATTAGCTAGGCATGGTGGCACGTGCCTGTATTTCCAGCTACTTGGAAGGCTGAGATGGAGGGATCGCCTGAGCCCAGCAGGTCAAGGCTGTGGTGGCCATGAGCATGCCACTGCACTCCAACCTGGGCCACAGAGTAAGACTCTGACTCAAAAAAATAAAAAAATCTGTGGTTTGTTTGTTTTTTGAAGAAAATATCATGATTTTAGATTCTAATAAGCGATATGTCATCTCTATGCCTTTCCTTTCAGCACCTGAAAGTTCAGGTTGTCTGCGTCTTTCATTCCGATGTCTTGCTGGAACTTCTGGTTGCCCACAAAGGCTCATTCTCTCAAAAGAATATTATTCAAACCACAAATAACAGAGACAGTCAAAAGAGAACAAAAAGAAGCAAGATATCCTGTGGTCAAGTCAACGTGACCATAGTTAGGATCTCACTCTGTTGTCCAGGCTGGACTGCGGTGGCACAATTGACTATCATGGCTCACGGCAGCCTTGACCTAGGCTCTAGGTGATCCTCCCACCACAGCCTCCCACAGTCTCCCAAGTGGCTGGGGACTACAGGCATGTTCCACCACACCCAGCTAATTTTTTACATTTTTTGTCGCGACAAGGTTTCGTTATGTTACCTAGGCTGGTCTCGAACTCCTGGGCTCAAATGATCCCCTTGCCTTGGCCTTCCAAATTGCTGGAATTACAGGCATGGGTCACTGGACCCAGCAATATTTAGACTTTTAAGGGCTGTGAGCTAATCAGTCAGGTTTCTGTCTACATGGAGTAACAATAGTAAGGACACAAAGGCATGTGCCTAGTATGGTTTTCTTCTTTTTCCTTTGAAGAATTTGGCTACACTCAAACCAGGATCTTTTTTTTGCTGTTTTAATTACAAATGGGGAGTGGGAGGGGGAGAGGCCAACCTTTTTTTTTTTTTTTTTTTTTTTTTTAGTTGGAGTCTCAATTGCCCACGCTGGAGTGCAGTAGCACACTTACAGGCTACCGCAGCCATGACCTGCTTGGCTCAGACAAACCTTCTGCCTCAGCCTCCAAGTAGTTGGAACTACAGGTTTGTGCCACCATCCCTGGCTAATTTTTTGATTTATTGTAGAGATGAGGTCTTGCCATGTTGCCCAGGTGGGTCTCGAACCCCTGGGCTCAGGCCATCCTCTCGCCTCCACTCCATCCACAGTGCTGGCATTATAGGTGTGAGCCACCTCACCCTGCCTTGTTTTAATTGCAGATACACTGGTTAGTAGAAGACTTTTGAAGTAGAAGACTTTTGAAGAACGAAGTAAATCCTTTGACAGTCTAGAGGGAAGTCCCTATGCGTTGGTGTATTCTAATGACTGCCTTTTGAAAAATATGTATTTGACAGTGCCATAATATGGTAGTTTTAAATTGTTGGCTAAAATTCTTGGCTAACAAAAAATACAAGTAAGCAAAAAGTGAAGGAAACAAAATTCTTTAAAGTTTTATGTGCTGAAAATCTGCTAACTTTTTAGCTAACAGGTCTCAGTCTGATATTTTCTCAGTTTTCCAGTTTAGCTGGAATTTGGTTTCATATCGAGTTTCAGAAACCGCATATCTTTTGATACTACGTTGATTTCTTCCTGTTCACTCACTCCCTCGTCTTTGCATCAGAAAGTGGAAGTATTGTGCTTCTCTTTAAAAAAAAACCACTCTCCTAGAACAGAGACTCTGAGAGATATAGAAACGCAAGTGCCCTTGAACTTGAATGGAAGTAGCCTTTGGAGGGGTTGGCAGCAGCCCATGAGGAGGGAGAGCTGCCCTTTGCTCTTGGCAGATGACCTCTGGGAGCTGGATGGTGGCACCCGCTGGGTCTTTTTTGGTTTTTTTCTTTACTTTCCACTGACATGAGCCCCCCCTCTGAGCCGCGGGTGGCACCCCATGCACACCACACACACAAGCCCCATACTTACCCTTCATGGCCTGTACGAAAGCTCTTCAGCAGGTGGGGCCTTGGGAGGGAGCCATGGATGTGTGGAAAGAGCTTGTATTGATGGTTTTCTATTACTTCTAAGGCAAGTAGGCATTTTTGTTGTCATGACCCCAGTCCTTGAGCTCAGCAGATCAAAACCCACAGTGACCCTCCAGCTCTGCTGAGCGACTGGACACATTCAGCCTTTCTTACCACTGTTGTCCTTTCGACCCTGCTTCTGGAAGGTCAGGCGGTTTAGGTGTAGATAGATATCTTTTATGGCTTCCAAAGGAATTCTGTGTATGAGAGTAATTAAATCTGCAAAGAAACTGCTGAGATTTTTCACTACTTGGAGGCTTATAATTTCTACAAAAGGTACTTTAGCAAAAACCATGATGGCATACATTGGATATATTTGTATGCTAGTTGTCATGGTATTTCCATAAGCATTATAGACAGCTTCTTGTTCAACCCTCTTCCTTGTCCAGTTGAAATCATTTCTAGATAGTGACTGGTTGAATGGTAGCATTGCTTTATGATATCTTGTTTCCTTTGCAAATTGATTTGCACGTTCGAGATTATTTGTCTTCTGTGTTTTCCTCTAATGAATGTTGTTTTTTTTCCTATAATAGGCATTTCAGGTTAAATATGCTACAAATATTATGGGAAAGTGGTAACAGGGATTGAACCTTAATTTGCCACCAAAGTTCCCTTAGTTGTTTTTGGAACTTTCACACAAGCCACTTTTTGGGCTGGAGCATGTTGGAGGCTAATAGAGACTGGCTTTGGCAGTTGGCAGTGAGGCACCCAAGAGAGGGTTGGTGGGTTGGTGACTGGGGCTTGGCCAGAGATGCCATATTCGCAAAATTAAATCATGTTTGGTTCTCAGCCTCCATAAAGCAGTACATACACCTTCAGTTGCACTGTAAGTTTTCCCAAGCTTTTTCTAGAGAACTTCTTAAAAAAAAGAAAAAACCTTCACCGAAGTGGAAGATGACTGGGTGGAGCAGAAGCCAGGAGTCCCCAGTTCAGGTTTAGTAGGCTTCTGACCAGATACCTGGTCTTCTGGAAGGTGAGGTTCTTGGACCAGGTGCTTGTAACTCCACAGTTAAGTAGGACATGGAGTAGGTCTATGTATATTCTCTGGCCGATCCTTCCAGAAACTGCTATTCTAAGTCCATCGCAGGTGGAGGCAGCCTCAGGTTCGCCTTTTATGCACCGCTCAGATGGACTTGTGATGCCATGGGTGATGGACGTGACTAAGGCCTGAGACACTGCAGAAAATTACAGAATGGGGCAGAGGAAAGAGGGTCTGAGGGGATCCCATACACACTCAGAAATATCATGAGGGACTTCACACCAGTGACAGACACCTCTTGGAAACAGTTGCGGCCTTAGAAACACCAGACCAGGAAAATTTTCTGAGCGGGCACCCAAAGAGTGACTTGTACAAGATGGCGGTTAGGAAGGAAATCTAGCAGATAAAGAGATTTCCTTGCCATCTGGGTCAGCCCCCTTCTTGTTAAATAATCGAGAAGTCCCTTTAAAACACCTGAAACATTCTTAATAGATATCTGGGAGAGTCTCTACCTTGGAAGCCACCTACAAGAACCTCATTCTATTCCTTGTCTACCCTTGAAGGCTAACATTGCTGTTTCCGTTTTTTTCAAATCTGTCATGCCCTGAGAAAAAAATGTTGGCTAGAAAGAACAACCCTTGGGAATCTTATACTGGGAGGAGAGGGAAATGTAAAATAACCAAATCATACAATAACGTAGTTCATTGTATATATACATGTTGACTGTGGAAACATTCTGTATTTGTGCTTGGTTGTTAAAAATGACAAGGGTACAGCTGGGAAATTTACATGAAGAAGGGAAATGCTTGTTTCTGGGGCTAAAACAAGGGATCGCATTGTCTTCTCTTCCTTACAGCTTCATCCAGTTGCCTCCTGATTTTGCCTCCACATAAGCTGACAGGTTAACAAGATATTTCTTTCCTATATGTGGATTAAGGGGTCTTTCATCTTAGAATCTGACTTTAATAAAACAATTAGGATGCTCCATTTGAAATAACCATGGTTTTTAGTGAACTTTAATGATTATATTTTGAATAAACGATTTTGCTCAAAAGACTTTAGCCAATTCCAGAAACCAATGAAGTGTAGTCATTCAGTGGGGCACTTACACATCTGAGAGTGGCGTGCCAGAAAAGGGCCGTGGGTCTGGGACCTCACCAGGCTGCATCCCCTCAGACACATGACTTCAACCCTGGGTCTGGGTTTTCTCCAGCAGAACCCCCACTGGCTGTCCACGGATGCGACAATGTCGAAATGAGATAAGGTTGTGCACAGAGGCCGGGACGGCTCCTGGCAACTCTGGTCATTCTTGCTATTTCTCCCCACAATGTGCCAAAAGGGTCTTTCAGAGGTTATCTTTAAGTACGAGTCATCGAGAGTGCATGTGGTGTGCTAGTGACTCTCAAACTTGAGCGTGTGTCAGGCTCCCCTGTTCAGACCCAGGTGGCAGGGGATGTTGCCATCTGACCAGGTTGTGCTTGCTGCACAGGAGAGCCAGTTCCTGCGACAGCGGCAAGTACAGGAGTCGAGTTTAATTATGGCAGGGTGGCCAGATGGGAGCTATTTCTCAAATCTGCATCTCTGAGAATGCTTATTTAGGCTTGGGTTTTTAAAGATAATTTGGCAGGCAGGGGCCTCGGGAACAGGCACTGCTGGCTGGCTGAGGATGAAGTCACAGGGTGCCCACACTCTTCCTCCACAGAGCCGTGGGGGTCGGGACGGGTCGAGTCGGTCGAGTCGGCTGCTTGCTGTGGGCCACAGACCCAGGTGGGACCGTTGGTCCACCAAAATGTAAAGTCTGAAAAATAGCTCAAAGACCAAGCCTAAGCCTTACAATAGCAGTTGGGGAAATTATACCTTGTGACCCCTTGTGACCTGACTCTGGGTAGTAAGCCATTACAGAGAAGCAAACTAGGGGCGGCAGCCAGTTACCACTGACCTCTGCCTGTAGCTTTACAGAAAGGTGCGGGAGGCTGATCAAACTAATGGATGCCATCAGGGAGGTCCGCAGGACCTAAGGCTCATTGTTTAAGGGAAAAATAAGTTCATTAGTCTCTTAGGCAGCTTCCCCCAGGAGGTCAGGACATGAAGATAATTATTAGTGACTGTTCTCTGTTGAAGCAACTATGTGTGAGCAATCATGCAAGGAAGACGGCAAGCTTAGCAACAACCTAGAAACCACACACTTGTTACCTTTAACTTATGCCTGCAACTTTGCAGGAAAGCTTTTACCCTGTGACCTGACATTAATTTTATGTAAGTGCTTTCAGTGATTAAATGACTTTGAAATCATATAGTGATGGCTGCACAACTGATACACTAAAAGCCACTGAATTGTATACTTTAAAAGGGAGAATTTTATGTTATATGGATTACATCTCAATTTTTTTTTTGACTTAGAGTCTCTTACTCTGTCATCCAGGCTGAGGGCAGTGGCATGCTCAACGGCCACCACAGCCTCGACCTGCTGGGCTCAGGTGATCCTTCTGCAACCTTTCAAGTAGCTGAAACTACAGGCATGTGCCACCATGCCTGGCTAATTTTTTGACTTATTGTAGAGATGAGGTCTTGCCAAGTTGCCCAGGCTGGTCTCAAACCCATGGGCTCAGGCAAATCCTCATCTTGGCCTCCCAAAGTGCTGGGATTATAGGCATGAGCCACTGTGCCCAGCCCGTATCTCAATGTTTAGAAATGATGGGGCCCCAACCTGAGGTTCTGATTCAATAAGCCTTGAGTGGACCCAAGGCTCTGCATTTCTTTTTGTCGAGGCCTCACTCTGTTGCACATGCTGGAGTGCATTAACATGATCACAGCTCACTATAGCCTTGTTCTGGGCTGCAGCAATCCTCCCACCTTGGCCTCCTGGGTAGTTGGAACTACAAGCATGTGCCACCACATCCAGTTAGTTTTTTGTTTTCTTGCAGAGATGAGGTCTCACTATATTGCCCAGGTTGGTTGGTCTTGAACGCCAGGACTTAAGCAATCCTTCTGCCTTGGCCTCCCAAAATACTGGGATTACAGGCTACCACGCCTGGTCTTGAGTCAGGGTCTAGCAGTCACCTAGGCTAGAATGCAGTGGATGAGCAAGGTTCACTGCAGCCTTGACCTCCTGGACTCAGGCAATCTTTCCACCTCAGCCTCCCGAGTAGCTGGGACAACAGGCATGTGCCACCACATCCAGTTAATTTTTTGCATAGATGAGGTCACACTATGTTGCCCAGGCTGGTCTCAAACCCCAGGGCTCAAGCAGTCTTCCTGCCTTCCTCCCAAAGTGCTAGGATTACAAGTGTTAGTCACTGCATCCAGTCAAAGGCCCACATTTCTAACTTCCTAGGTGCTGCTGGTGCTATCAGCCCTAGAACTCGCTTTGAGAACCCATTCTAACCAAAGCATGCGGTTGAGTACCTACAATAGGCCTAGTGCAGCTTAGGTACAATCTTACTCTTCAGATGGCACCCTCCTTGTGTCATTTAAATAGCTGCCATTAGATGTCAATAGTTCAGAAAAAATACTTTGATGAGTAACTTAAGTCTGCAATATTTTTTTTAAATGAGAAAATACCTCTTACAAGCCAGGTAAATGCTGAGTAACTTAGGAAACTTTAGAAACTATGTCTCAGAAGTTTGCTTTGAGGGTTACTAGCCAAGATAACACATACCACGCACCTAGCACGTTGCTTTGCACACTAGGCCAATCAAGGAGCTGCTGTTCCCATTCCAAATGGTGAAAATATTCATCCAAGAGAAGCGATGGTCTCAGAGGTTTGGATATAGTCTCATTCCATATATGAGTCTTATCATATGCTGGTCTCTCACTGGCCTCCTCGCCAACTTTCCTGTTTTTAGGGAGGCTTCATGTTTTTGCTTGTACAAGGCCAAGTGCATCAAAGAGGAACATAAAACTGCCAAAACACTGTGATTTTGTTTACTTTGCGTTTATTCACATTTCATGGATTGTTATACTTCTTCAATGGGAGCATTCAAAATCTAATACAACAGATTATATTGTCTGACAATTCAAGTATTTTAGTTTTAGAAAACAATTTCCTATTTAAAATAAAAAGCAAATTATTTTTATCCATTTGATTACTAAGAAGTTTTACATCTCCTTTACAATTGCATCTGCATCAAATGGAGAGTCCATTACCATGATTGCTACTGGCCGAGAGCATACAATGGCCTTGTGTTCAGAGTGCCGGATAGGAAAGACCAGTTTTGACAAGTTCCTAGCTATCACCTACCAGAGAAATCAGTTTCTACTCAAGATTCCCTCTTGCAGAAGGAGAAGACTCAGGGGTTTGGGAGTTTGCAAAGTCTTCAAATGCACAGAGCTTGCATTTTGACTCTTCTGAAATATTGGGATAATTAACAAATGCTCAGCAACAAACCTGTTTACCTTTACTTTTACTAAAAAGGCTTTCTCAGTAAAAATTTGTTTTAGAACTCTAACAGTAAGGTAGGATATTCATTTTTATTCCCTCTACCCCAGAATAGGTAGATTTTTTTTTTTTGGCATGCAGCATATAGAAAATGTGATTTAGAATTGTGATTATAAAACAGAATAATCCTCTTAAAGAAAATCAGTCTATGAACAGTCAGACTTGTCTTTCCATGGAAACACAATCTAAACTTCTTTAAAAACTGGACACACGTTTTCAGTCTGTAATTCTAATGAAGATGGGACAAATTTTTTTGTTTACTGGGAATGCACAAAAAGATGAGATGGATACATTGGTTTTTTTTTTTATTTTTAAAAAAGGCCACTGGGATACTGAGTATTTAAGATGTAAAAAAAATTTTAGATAACAAAAATATACACACCTCTCTTTAGGTCACATATATAACACAATTTATGGATTCTCAAACTAAAGATTTTTGAAAATTTCAGTCCACATTAAACATGTTAAACCCAATTTCTAATATTTTGTTAAAAAACAAGTCAAACTAAAACAGCCCACAGGACAAAATTAGTTGTTAACACAGCAGAAAAAAACAGGTAAGCCCTCTGGGGCCCCATCCCCCAAGTAAGACAAGCAGTTAGATTTTACAATAAAATCCACATATACTCAGGCCTTTTACACTAATACATAATGAATGTGGAAAGCAACAAATCCCTAAAGCATGAAAGAGTGATTTTAAGAAAACATCACATTCTGAGTTGTGGTATACACATCACATTTTCCCCTGTAATTTTCACTTTACCAGTGATAATCTTAGCAGCAAAATCTGCTGGGAATGTTAGGAAAAAAAAAAGCCACATATATCCACTAATTAAAAAATATATGAACTATTTTTACGGGGGAGCTAAAAGGTAATCCAATCATGATCTTTTCACGCCATTTTTGGTATTAACACCCCACTACACACGCAGGCGCTAACAGAGTACTGCAGTGTTAACACTGACATGTTCCTCAACACACCTTTAAGTTGGATTCCAGCGCATACCATAGCCAGCACATGGCTAAGCTGTGACATACTGGAATTTGTTCCTGATTCCTCTCCATCTTTTGAAAAGTTGGATAAACCTAATGTCAACAGGGCAGGGCCAGTATTACCTTAACAATGCCAACCACTTGCTTACTACAACTCATCTGTAACAAAAGCTCACAATCATTCTCAATTTTAAAAAGTGAATGTAAAAATAATTGCCACTTCCTCCCTAGGTCACATAACATAGCTAAGAGCATCCCATAACAGCGCAAGCAAGCCTCTCTCTGCATGTATTTATCCAAAGACACACTGGGCCAAATTCTTCCACTGAAATAAAAAAACAGAAAAGTAGGGCAAGACCCTCCTGATAAACACTGGCCCAACTATCACAAGTACTTGAGTTAGCCATATTTGATCATAAAGCTGCCCCCTACCTTACACCTAAAAATTGTAGTTTTAAAAAAGCAACTCTACTAACCACGATTATTTTGACTACATTGAGTCAGAACATATTTTGCAATGAAGAACAGAACGTAAAAGTGTGAGCCCTTGGGCAGTGACCCTGAGCCTTTACACAAGATCAGCTGGTACCAGTTTTAAATGATTAATGAACAAAAGTGGAAATGTCAACATCCAAATCTGCATCTAATTCGAGTGCCGAGTCTTCAAAGAATGCTAGTTAGTTACCTGGCAGCTCTCGAGAAGTGACATGGATCCTCTTGTACACAACCATGGCTCTCTTCCACGTGGACATAGTGAATCTTATTCTTAAAAGTAAATGCGTATTTTCAGATATCAAATGTATAATATACTGCTGTCAAAAGTTAAAGGCAACATTTACACACAATTTTCTCTTCCATTCCATGTTTCCTAGTTCACTTGGCTCACGTGTAATCAAAGCTCCTATGAACTTAATAGTTTTTATATCCATAAGGTTCATCACGGTACAAAGGACTACGAGTTTATCTTCCTTTCCTAAGATGGCTTCACTTTGACTTAACTTTCTTAAGGGTTTACTTTCCATGGTCTACAAACAATATACTACCAAATTTGTGCTTTAAAAACCCATTCCTGGCAATCCCCCCATCTTAACTTTGTCTGTAGGGGGCAAAGAAGTAAGAGCACCTCATGAATAAAAACTACAAAACCAAAAAACTCCTCCACAAGCTGTTCATTTCCTTTTACAACAAAAAAGCAGTTTCTGAATTACAGGAAAGCAGCCCACAGGGTTAAAGGCCAACGTCTGCAAACAACAGGTTAAGGATGTGAATGCTGATGAACACTCAGTACTCACATTTCAGCCGAAAATAAAACTTTGTCAAGCCAAGGACACACACCCCAGTCACAGCATGGCAGCAGGTGCATTTGGTAAGAGTGCGAGGCTCACAAACCGGCCGAGCCCACGGGAGAGAAGAACCACGCAAGCAAGTTTCCTCCTGGATGCACCTGAACACCTGTTGGAAGCCTTGCTAGCGTGGAACAGACCCGAAAACCCACAGGTCAGATGAGCCTTTGGGAAAGCGATTCAATACCCTGATTTCAGTTCTTTAAGAAATCACTTGTGGTTAGTTGAATAGATAAATGAACATTTAAAAATCTTCCAAAAAATTTCAAATGTATAGTTCTTAAGAAGGGAGAATAGTTCTTACACATTAGATAGTTCTTAAGAAGGGAGAATAGTTTCTTGACACTTAACATTTAAAGGTTTTATTGGCCATATTAATCTTCCTCACAGAAGTTTTAAGTTATCTATAAGTTCTTAGAATGTCAAAGAAGAGAAACTGTCTAAGTTTAAGGGGCATGGGGTAAGCAGCAGCTTGGCAATAATTCCGCAGTTGATGTCACGTGTTCAGGTGTCCTTTTTCTCTAGTAAAATTTTGTGCAACTCATCAGCATCCTCACTAGTTTTCACCCGAATTAACATGGTCGCTGGGACGGCGGCGTTCTTCTCATCAATTGGCGGGTTTGGAACACAGACAATAAGTACATTATTTTTCCCTGTTCGAGTACATGGCATATGGGATGGAATCAGAACGTTCAGCAATATGTTGCCTGCATTTAAACAAAGAAAAAAACATACATCAACATGATATAAACTATAGCTCCACAAAAGGAGCCTGTAATATGCTAAATATTAACACTTACTAGATCTAAAACTGGGAGCTATCAGTCATGTCACAAAATCAGGACTGGTTCCCAGCCAGATGTCGGCACTGTCTCCAACAGAGTACTGTAAGGCCTCCGAGGGAACCTGGCCTCACTGGAGGAGTGGCCTTCTGACCTTCCTGCACCTACACAGCCTCCTTCACAGAGACAATGGCCTCATTCAGAACTATCAGGCCTCTAAACATGGCACATTCTTGCACTGAAGGAAGAACACACCGGCACGACCTGGAGTCTTCGCTGTGTCACATGAACAAAAGACAAACGGTCAGCAAAGAACACCTCTGACACAGAGGCCAGCATAGCTCACTTGGCAAGAGTGACATGACTGTAATATTATTACAAATTAGTCAAGCTCACGGGAAAGGAGTTTCTTTCTGCAACATAGGCGCTGTGGTCTACCACCACAGACCACTTCATCTTAGACCTGCTCTTCCTCCTCCTCCTCCAGGCACTAGTTTCTTGCCAGTAACTATCTTAAGGGTACAACTGGGGATGGGACCTCAGAATTTTTTTTGAGCCAGGGTCTCACTCTGTCACGAAGCGATGCATCCACCTCAGCCTCCTAAGTAGCTAGGACTAATTTTTGAAAAAATAATTTGTAGAGACGAGGTCTCACTAGGTTGCCCAGACTGGTCTTGAACTCCTGGGCTTAAGCAATCCTCCCACCTTAGCCTACTATAGTGCTGGGATTATGGGCGTGAGTGAGCCACTGCATCTGGGCTAAACCATCCAATTATCTCTAGCTTCTTAGTTACGGTTCTAACACAAAATTAAAAACCATTTTGTTTACAGCTTTGAACACATCTACGTTTTCTTATATGCTTTTATCCTGGTACTCAAAACTAAATCTATAATCAGTAAATACAGGCTAATACATGACTGAATGATCTCTGTTAAAAAACATTAATAAATGTGAAAATCTCAATGACTGAAATCAGCAAGGTAAAAAGCTTTTATATACTACTTGATTATGATTATTTTGTGCCATCTGAAAAAAAGTACCCACCTAAATTGGTGTCCGCCCGCACCAAAAGCTGTGTCTTCTGATTTGCTGTAGGTTTTAAATGCAGAGTACCTATGCCTTTCTCTTTAAATTCATTGTCTTTCTTGTAAAATAGTTTACACCTATGGAGAAAAATAATATGTATCATCAGGCATTCAATGACAAATCAAGTAATACAGTTTTTCTAATAACCACTGTTCACATCTGTGTTGAAAATCTGTATTAAATGAGAGCACAGGAAGCTTCAGGATAAATCTTGTTTTAATCCAAATTGATTGGGTTTGGGCAAAAAACCAGAAGATAATCTGCTTAGCAACTGTAGAAACCCTCCTTGTTTTTTTCAAGTTAAACAATGTTTTTTCAACATTGTTGGGCCCCATGAAACTTTTTTTAAAATACTTTCTGACAGTCTTTTCTCCGTCAGTCAAAATCACAGCTGAACGCCCTTCCTGCCCTGCTTTGCCCTTGTAGCCCTGAACTCAAGAGAGCTGAACTGGCCCTTTAAGGAAAGAATCAAACATAAGTCAAACACTCCGGCCCGTATCTCCTCCACCTCTCTTGTTTTGGGGGGTGGGGAGGGGAGAAGTGTCTATTTCTTATTTTATTTTATTTTAGAGTCGGAGTCTCACTCTGTCGCCCAGGCTGGAGTGCACTGGCACACTCAGTCACTGCAGCCTCAACCTGCTGGGTTCAGATGATCCCTCCACTTCAGCTTTCCAAGAAGCTAGAACTACAGGCATGCACCACCATGCCTAATTTTTTTATTAGCAGTTTTTTTAAACAAATTGCCATATCCTATGGGATTTCCAGATGTGACACTGATTTTAAGATTTGTTTCTAATTAGAATAACTCACAAGAGCAGATACTTTTAGATTCTGTTTATTGAGTCCAGGTCTATTCTGTCACCCAGGCTGGAGTGCAGTGGGACGATTAATAGCTCACCTCACCCTCCCAAGTATCTAGAACTACAGGCATGTGCCACCATGCCCAGTTAATTTTTTTTTTTTGTAGAGACAAGGTCTCACTATGTTGCCTAGGCTGGTCTTGAACTTCTGGGCTCAAACAATCCTCTTGCCTTGGCCTCCCAAAATGCTAGGATTACAGGTGTGAGCCACTACCCCTGGCATGTACAGATGTTGACTCATTATTCTGAAATTTTTGTATTAGACATCTTGAAAGTTTCTAAAATGACCCATATTTTTTTTTCAGTAAATAGCTTTGCAAAAAGTAATCTTATTTAACTGAGAGAAAGATGAGACAATTTAACTCTTCCTTTCAGCTTTCTTCTGAAAAAAACAGCTCTCATTTAAAAATGAACACAAAACAAAAGCTCTCATCACTAGAGGAAAGACAGGTTTTATGTATCTTTAAAGGAAGGGACGGTTATTATGCATAATTTTTGGTAGTGAGAAAACCCAGAAAGGCCAACCACGTCTCCAGGGAGGGGTCAGAGATGTCTCCAGATTAAGAGAAGTAAAACCAAACCTGAAATCAGTGACTAAGTAATTTTTTTGTGGAAGGAGGAGGAGGGGAAGAAAAGGAAAGAAAGAGAAGCATGAGACGAGATGAGTTGGGAAGACCATAGCAAAGCCCATATCTAAGGCACTCTAAAAGAGCTAAAAAATCACAGAAAAGAGTAAGATACACCCACAGCAGGACATTTCTTCTAAGTACAAACACTGCAAACAAATACAGTGAACGTGGGGTAGGAATTCATACAGTAATAGTTCTCTTTGAGTTTTTTTTTAATCTCTTAGGTCTCTCAATTTCTAGGATTGGTTTTTAAATAAACAAGCCAAAAACTCTTCCCTGTTCTACTTCAGAGCCGACACAGCTTGACCCCAGGACTAGATGCTCAGGAAAGTTCCGTGAGGACAAGTTAACCCTACATTCCCCAGTTCAGAAGCATCCTAGCATTCACCAAGTGGATTCTGGCAATTCTTACTTACTTCTTGGAGTAAAAAGCATCTTCTTCTTTTACTTCAGTAACTACTACTTTGGGTGGCTCATCATTCTCTTCTTCATCTCCACCTTTTATAAAAACGACACTAATTCGTTAAGATTCAAACCAAGAGCTCGAGAAAGTGACAGACGTTTGTTAACTCCCGCCCTAAATCTCAACCTGAACATCCCATGTAAGCAGATGCAGAGACTGCAAATGCACACCTGATTGTTTTTTGGCGGGGGAGGAGGCTAGGGTGCCTGCTGGATTTTATTTTGTGAAAAATAAGAATCATTTTTAATGGGAATATTCATCTCAATTCTAAAATAACTTCTAGTTTACAGAAAGCTCTAGAATGAAAAAAATGTCCACGCTTATGACATTTACCAAAAAATAATTAGTCAACATTCAACTATTTATATTCTGATTATTCACTTAAGGCTCAGATGGGCTTTTATAATCTTCACCCCTAAATGTTCCTGTGACCATATCTACATCATTTCAAGATATAACTAATATCAGCAATGGCTGAAGATAGGAAGATTTTATATATATATATTTATTTATTTATAGGGCAATCAGAGAAATCATTCCAAAGCCATGTAAGCTATTTAAGCTTTGTCTGAATGGCCACATGGCTCACTGCTTTGGTACCACAGGTATCACTACTGATTGAGCCTTTCACAGGACCCAAGCTCAGGAGACTTAAGACACTATTTACACACAAATATAAAGGATCCTCTTACAGAAGATACACTCCCTTACAGAGAAAGGCAGTGGCATAAACTCATGTCATGTAACTCACTAAAAAGCAATGAAAAATAATCGTGGGGCTTAAACAATTAGGTCACAAGATTTAAACTGTAAGATGGTCCTGCATAAGGCCAGAGTGCCCTAGAATCTCCTTAGGTATTTTTAAAAAAGAAGGTTCCCAGAACTCTCCAGGGTGGGAGTTAGGCTCTCCAGGGTTGGCCCCAACAATTGTTATTTTTAACAAGCTCCCAAGTCTTTCTGATGCATAAAATATGATCACCACAATAGTTGCTTCCAGAGGTGAATCCTGCATCCACTGAGACTCAAATCAAATTCAACATCACTGTGTTGCTGTGACTGCCCTAGGATCAGAAAAGACTCTCTCCATTTGTCTTCAGGGAGCAGAGAAAAAATTAAAGGAGAGACCCTTATCCTCCCCCTTTCCCTGAGAGCCCTTGCCTGAGGATATACTTAAAAGGTAGGGCAATACTGAACAACAATGGAAGTCTAGCTCTAGGTAGAATATATTTCAGTAGCCAAGTGGCAAAGGCAGCGTTCTTTCCAGGGGTTAACATAACATCTTGAGAAGTGCACTTTGACCTGCTTGCAACTAACTATATTCACAGACATCATTTGTTCACAACTATCATGTGATAACAAGACATTATGACATCACCCAACTTTTCAGAGAGCTAATAACAGAGGGAGCTCAGGAGGCTGGGACTAAGGCCCAGACATGCTTGTTCTGGGCTACTAATAACACATACAGCAGACATGTCATTTAGACACCATTGTTGGAAAGGTGGCATATCCGACCTACAGGGAAAACAGTCAATTTGTTCTCTATGGCTATGAAAAGTCTTTTTACTGTATAGTCAAGTACTGCTTTGCCATGTGACTTTAATTATAGTCAAATCTCCTAAATACAAACCAATTCAGGGGATATTCATGATAAGCTTTTTCCAAAACACAATTTTCAAAAAATGTTTTTAATTCACTTTTTTAAATATGCAATGCCATGTGTGTTTTTAAAGTATCAGGTGTTTTCATATTCTTGATTTTAATATTCTTAATTCATTTTATAAGTAAGGAAACTAAGACTCAGAGAAGCTAATCAACTTTGTCCAGGTAGCACACTTCGAGGGAATGATGTCACAATGTGAATCCAGATCCACTCCAAATCAAAAGTCTGTTTTCCCAGTAAACACAAAGCTTACACAAATCTAAAATGATAAATTTGATATTTACCTTTGTATTCATTACTTCCACCTTCTGCTTGGCTCTCCAATGGTTTAGTGGAAAATGGCGAAGAAACTGGTTTACTCTGGGTAGTAGTATCTTTGCCAAATACATTGGAGTTTCCAGGGGAAAATGAAAATCCAGTCAGGGGGCCAGAGCCCAATGAGCCCAAAACAGAACTATCTATTTTCTTGCCAAAATTAAATGAGGCACTTGTTGCTCCCAGTGACGAGTCCACTGTCTTTTCAGATGCAACCTCCATCTTCTTTTCAGCTGTCTCTTCAGTTTTGTTGCCATGAAACAAAAATGTTGAGTCTTGCTGTAATTTTGTTGAACTAAATAGGGAAGGAGACTGCGTTTCAACCAACATTTTGTTAGATTCATTTTCAGAATTACTCTTTCCATGTTGCTGTTCAATAGTCACTAAATATTTCTCATAGTCTTTAAAGATGGGTGTCAGGTCACAGAGTGGGTTTGTATTGACGTGCTTCACTATCCAGTCGCGAACAGAACAGTTCAAGCCAGCCAACTGCTTGTGATAGGCATTCCCAACACAGGCTTTACTAGAAGCAAGGCCAGAGGAGGAGGGCTGCTGACTGTCGCCGTTAGTTTTAGGATTTGAAATCTTTTTATCAGCCAAGGCGGTAGGGCCGTTTGCAGCAATAGAACCTATAGGAAATTGAAGATTAAAGAACGTTTTTAGATGATGTGATTAAATCATCTAGATTTTTACACCACCCTGTCTTCATATTGTCTGCTTTTACTGTATCCTACTATGGGGACATCTCAAGAAGTATGTGTTCAAGAAGTAATATTTATGAACTGGTTATCAGTAAAATTGGTTCTCATAAAGATTAAATCAAACTTTATACAAGAACGGTACCCATCATACGCTTGCCACTACACATTTTTTTCTGAGTTGGAGTCTCACTCTGTCACCCAGACTGGAGTGCAATGGCCGCTCCCAGCCACCGCAGACTCGACCTGCTGGGCTCCGGCAATCCTTCCACCTCAGTCTTCCAAGCAGCTGGAACTACAGGCGCACGCTACCACGCCCAGCTAATTTTTGATTTATTGTAGAGATGAGGTCTCGTCAAGTTGCCCAGGCGGGTCTCGAACCTGGGGACTCAGGCAATTCACTCACCTCAGCCTCCCAAAGTGCGGGATTACAGGTTGAACCATGCCACTACACCTTTTAAGATGAGTCTTTTCCTTCAAAACGATGCCCTTGCCAAACAGAACTGTCAAAATATTAAGTCAGCATAAAATGTAGTCCCCAAGATCACTGCGATGAATAGTTATCAAGGCATGGTTGGCCCTTTGTAGCTGCAAGTTCCATATCTGTGGATTCAACCAACTGTAGATCTAAAATACAGTATTCATGGAATATGGAACCAAGGAACATGAATGCTGACTTTTCCCGTCCAAGGGTTCTGATGGGCAGACTGTGGGACTTGAACATCCAAGAGGGTCTGGGACCCAATCAACCAAGGACACCAAGGGATGACTGTAGCTAAAGCCCTAACAGAAAGTGCTTATTTTACAACACATTAAACATTCTGCCTAATTAAAATAAAACAGTATACACTTTTTAATCCCATTCTCTGTCGCAAATTCCAAGAGGCTTTTTTGTTTTGTTTTGTTTTTTAACTAATTCCTTCAAAATAGGATCAGGCAATCAACACATCCTGTGCCAAAACAAACCTAGCCTGGGAGGGCCCTGGGACAATGTCATTTGAGTTTCCAGGAGCCATTTTGGTGTGAGGCACCCAGAAAGCTCTTGGTAAACATATAATGAATGAGTGGACAGGAAGGCAAGCATTCACAGAGGATCTAAGTGCTTCCTTTTCTCCTTTGGCTCCCCTTAGGTCAATCCTGAGGGTTATTCTCCTTTTACAGTTGAAGATTCTAAGGCTTAGGAGTTCAGGAACTTTACTAAGGTCACACAACTGGTAACTGGCAGAGCTGAGAACAAAACCTAGGTCTGTTTTGGCATACAAGCCTGTGCTCTACCTACTTATTCTGTAAAACAGCCAACATCTCCCCTAAGTCCCATCCTTTCATTAGTACCCTGTATTTGCTCAGTCTCAGGACTGAGAGTGAGTACAAGAAAAACATCCCTGCAAAGTTATTTTCCATAGCTTATACTTACATAGATGTAGGCTGGGAGAAGGGAACCTACTTACCAAAGGCTGCCTTGGGCTCTGTTGCTGCCCTTGCACTGGTGAAGGGAGAGACGCCAGGTATGCTGTTTCCATTGGACAGTCCTTCCAGAGGCTTCCCTCCAGGGTTACTACCAAATCCAGAAAATCCTCCTCCAGAAGGTACAACCAGACCTTTAAAACCTTTAAAGGCTCCTCCACTATCAGACTGAAATATGAAGAAAACACATTAGGTAAATATACTTATTACCAAATAAAGTAAGTGAGTGATAATCTCATCTTGGCTAAACAGCACCTAGACTGGACATGCAGTCAGCAAGCATTATAAGGAAAATGGGTGGCACAAGCAAAAACAGGAAATGAGATGAAGAGGTTTCATTCATAAGAACAGCTTTGTAATTCGAAGCTACATCCCTGAAATAGCCAGGATCATCGTAATTATAGTAAAATATATATTTTTAAAATGTATTCTATGTACTTAGGACAGAAAAGGTAACAAAGACTAATGCAATAAATGCATGTACCCACCACCCAGCCTCAGAATCACTGAAAACAGGCTCGATACGACTAAACCCCAAGTGAAAGATTTTTCATGTACTACTCAGTCAAAGACCACTTGCCTAAGGAAGCTGCAGAAACATCAAGTTAGGTTAACTAAAAATATTGTACCCATTTACCTAATTTCCTAAGAACTTCTATAGCTTTCAACCTGCCTTCAGCCTATAAGAACCTAAGAAGATGATCAAGCCTTGAATCTACATGTTCTTTTAGTTGTGTGATCCAGGACAACTTTCTACTCCCAATTTTTCTCACTGCTCCCTTAACCTCAAGTTCTATTTAGCAAGGTCTTTCTAGGAGGCTTTTCCCCTTTGTGCTACCTCATTAACATCCCCAACCGAAGCAGATCTGAAAATGTTTGGCATGACTTTTGAAACTCTAAAACTGTTCTCTGCCCCAGGAATTTTTGGAGAAAAGTTCCTCAGTTTATAGGGCTTTACTAAACTCACTACTGTTTTTGATGACCTCTTTTTTTTGTTCAGAGTAGTAAAACCTCATCTATAAAATTAATATAGAACAACGAGGTAAACGCTGCAGAAGAGATGAGCCCTTAAAAGTTATAGCAATGATTAGAAATGAACAAATCGATCGTTCCTAAGTTTGCTCTCTTCCGTACAGTTACTTCAACAGAAAGCAACTAGTTATCTTCATGCCCTGATCCCAGGAAGTAAGGAAGCTGCCAGGGAGGTTGATAAACATACTTTCCCTTCAGCAACGAGCCCAAGTCACACAGATTTCCTTGATGGCGTCCAGAACTTTGACCGGTCGAAGGGTGTGAGCAGCTTTAATCTCCAGGGATCCCAGCTTCTGCATCCCTTCCTCCTAAGCTATGTCTATAATGGCTTATTGCTCAGGGTCAGCAGAGAGCGGATGGATCTACAGATCATTGGAAAAGCTAAGAGCGATGTTGGAGGTATTTTTCAGGTTTGTACTTTGCCAGATCAACAAGCCCACCTGGACCCGGGATATATTCCAAGGAGTTAACCCTACGGCCTCCCAGAAATTGGCTCTGTATGCCAAAACATTTCAGTGACTTCATCCCCAGCGAATTGGCAGCGCTTGTTCCCTAGCCCCCTGCCCACTAAATTATCCTTAGAAACCTTAGCCTAAAATTCTCAAGGAGGCAGATTTGAGGAACATCCCCTGTTCCCTTCACTCAGCTGTTTTGCGATCATTAAATTCTTTATTGTGATGTTGCTGTCTCAATCAATACATTGGCTAATTTCTCTGCAGCAGGCATAAGACCCTGGTCAGGCTGTGACAGTACTGGTAACCCCACAGGGAGTAATTTGCTTCCCAGACCAAACATCTAAGACAGCATTCATAAATCTTAAGTTTCCATGAATTACAGTATAATCACAACCTCAACAAAAAAAAAAAGCAACAAAAAAAAACCAAACTAGAGCCTTTTCATTTTCTAAATGAGCCAGTTAGCATAAATATTACTTTCCCAAACCACAAGTTTCAATCACATCTACAAATTTCAGATATTTATTTATCACTGATACATTATAGCAATAAAATGAGGCAAGGAATGCAAAATCTTAACCTGTATGAATTTAAATGCACATAATAAATATAGCTTAGATGCTGGTGCTCTAAATTTGATCTTTCATCATTTACAATCCAAAATACAGGCCAGGTGTGGTGGCCTATGATCTGGACCCACTGCTTTGGGAGGCCAAGGCAGGAGGATTACCTGAGGCCAGGAGTTCAAAACCAACCTAGGCAACCCCATCTCCACAAAAAAATGTTTAAAAATTAACTAGGCATGGTGGCATGCACCTACAATCCTGATTACTTGGAAGGCTGAGGTAGGAGGAACACTTGGGTCCAGGAATTCAAGGCTACAGTGAACTATGGTTACACCACTGCACTGCACGACACTGCCTGGGCAACACAGCAATAGGTAAGCTGTTATTTTAAAACAATGATTCATAAACAATCTATAAAGCTGCAAGTAGTTCTTCAGGGCCTTTTATTTTGCGCTATATTTAAAAGCCACACAGTTCTTATAGGTATTTTAGAAATTACTGATAGTAAATGGCTCTAGAATCATCACAAAATTCAAGAACTACTAGTTAAAAAAAAAAGACATTCAGAAAAATGAGAGTAATAGTTGAATGAGAAGGTATCCCTTTGGGCTCCATGGGCCCTGACACATCCTTCAACGTTCCTCATTGGTTTTATTTTTCTCCATGGCACTCATTCATGGAGAAAAATGAAAACTATATATTTGTTTCTCTTCCATTATCGAGAAGTAAATGCCACTGGACATGGTGGCTTTGCTTGAAATCCAAGCGCTTTGAGATGCTGAGGTGGGAGGATTGTGTGCACCCAGGAGTTCGAGACTAGGCTGGGCAACATAGTAAGACCCCATCCCTACAAAAAACAAAAAATAAAAAATTAGTCAGGTGTGGTGGCATGTGCCTATAGACCCAGCTACTCAGGAGGACAAGTCAGGAGAATCCTTTAACCCAAGAGTCTGAGGCTGAGGTGAGCTATGATCGTCCTGCCATACTCCAGCCTGGGCAACACAGTGAGACTTCTGACTCCTCCCCACCCTGAAAAAAGTTCCACAATGCAAGAGTATTTTCGCCTATTTTACTCATCAATGTATACTCAGTGCCTAGCAGATCTGCTGAAGAATTAAACAAATGCATTATTAGGGAAAAGCCACATTTCTGCATTTAGGTAGATGATATGAAATTTAATCTTTCTAAAATACAAATTCGGATGAAAACTTGAGGCTAAAAATTACAACTAAAATTACACGTGAAATCCAATTATTATGTATATTTAATTTCTTACTGTCTGCCTCCTCACATCCCTCTAGCTAAGTTTAGACTGTGGTCTTGCCATTTCTACTTCTTGACTTTCATTTATTCAGAGCTGAATTATCCCTCCTCGAGATGGACTTCCCTTAGCTTCTCCTTCTGCTGAGCTGCTGCTTCTCACTCCTCACCCCTCACCTGAGCTCCCGCTGTCATGCCTCTTCCCATCTACCCCATGGATGCAATTCCCCGTATGGCGAAAACTCCCCAAGCTGTACCACCCCTCACCCTAATTCCTGTTCTATTCCTGTTTTTCTAGAGAACTCCACTTGAACGCATAAAGGACTTAAATACAATATCTCCAAAACAAATAATTTCCTCTTAATTAAAGTTGTCCCCTTTCCACATATATTGTCTCAGTGAAAGAGCTAGCAACCATCACTTAGCTCTACACCCACATCCGCCAACTAGTCACCAATCTTAAGGAAATACTAAAATTAGACCAGAAAAAATGGAAATACTAAAACTACTATACATCAAGAGCTATGGTACATCATGGGGACTATAATGAACAACAATGTGCTATATACATGACAATCACTAGAAGAGGAGATTAAGTGTTCTTACCACAAAAAATAAGTATGTAAAGTAATTCAGATTAACTAGCTCAATTTAGCCATTCCACAACGTATACATATTTCAAAATATCATGCTGTATACCACAAATATATAATTTTTATTTGTCAATTTAAAAATGAATAAACATCTTTTTTTTTTTTTTTGAGTTGGAGTCTCACTCGGTCGCCCAGACTGGAGTGCAGTGGCCACTCCCGGCTACCGCAGCCTCGCCTGCTGGGCTCCAGCAATCCTTCCGCCTCAGCCTTCCGAGTAGCCAGAATTACAGGCACGCGCTACCACGCCCGGCTGATTTTTTGATTTATTGTAGAGATGAGGTCTCGTCAAGTTGCCCAGGCGGGTCTTGAACCTGGGGGCTCAGGCAATTCACTCACCTCAGCCTCCCAAAGCGCGGGATTACAGGCTGAGCCACGAAGCCCAGCTTGAATAAACATCTTTAAGCAAAATATAAACAATTTAAAGCGAAGTCCTAATCTCTAGATGTGGGATTAAGAAATTCTGCACAGCGTCCTTTCCCTAAAAACAAGTTTGCCCTCTACCCATCTTCTTTCTTAGTAGCACCCCTCCAGTTAACCTGAGGGCCACATGAAAGGGATTCTACAGCTCCAGGAAATAATGTTCCTCGGAAACATGCAATGGAGTGGAGCAGAGCAGGAATGTATGTTTACTACATTGGCCATTACATTCTAAATATATACAAGTGACTACACGGAACTACTTGAAAATCCATTTGCTATATGATCATATATCTCTACCCTGAATTAATAGTATAAAATTCTAGGCAGACTGTAAGTATATTTTATTTTTGCAATTTGAATTGATTTTCCCATTAACATATACCACCATTTATGAGATGCTTTGAGCAACTAATTTGCTATACAGCAACAACAGCTGTACATTTCTCACTAATTGCCTGCCTGCATCCTCACCTACCCACTCCCTTCCTTAAACATTTTCAAACTTAAAACAAAAATTATGATAAAAACTTTGGCAACGTAATGAGTATTTTTGTAATAACTTCATTGTTTCTCAAAGCGTGAGCATTCATATACCTTTACTTTCCTTTTTATTTGACAAGAGAAGGAAAACGGATGTTGAGTATCCCTTAACAAAAAAGCCTGAGCCCAGAAATGTTTTGGATTTTGGAATGTTTGCATTATACTTACTGGTTCAGCATCCATAATCTGACAATGAGCATTTTACTTTTGAGTGTCATGTCGGTGCTGAAAAAGCTTCAGATTCTGGAGCACATTGGAATTTTGGATTGAGGGTACTCAACCTACATAGTAATATAGTTCATTCTTGATTTTAAAAAATTGGCTGCTTCTTTGAGAAAACACCAAATGGCAGGTGACGCTGGTGCAGTAGGAGGGCTGGAAGGCCCTGGAATGAAAGCTGTGGCAGCAGCCTCAGGGGCCAGGGTCATGACCACAGAGCTCACAGAGGCAAGGACAAGGAGCGATGTCTGTCATCAAGTTGGGTTGCCTGGTCAAGGACATGAAAATCAAGTCCTTGGAGGAGATCTGACTCTTCCCGCCCATCAAGGAGTCTGGGATCATTGATTTCTTTCTGGGGGCATCTGCCAAGGGTGAGGTTTTGGAGATTATGCCAGTGCAAAAGGAGATCTGTGCTGGCCAGCAGACCATGTTCAAGGTGCTTGCTGCCATCGTGGACTACAAACAGTCACATTAGTCTGGGTGTTAAGTGCTCCAAGGAGGTAGCCACTGCCATCCAAAGGGCCACCATCCTGGTCAAGCTCTCCACTGTCCCTGTGTGGAGAGGCTACTGAGGGAACAATACTGGTAAATCCCACTCTATCCCTTGCAGGTGACAGGCTGCTGTTGTGCCTTACTTATCCCTGTCCTCAGGGGCACTGGCATTGTCTTGGCCCCTGTGCCCAAAAAGATGCTGTTATTGATGACAGCTACACCTCAGCCAGGGCTGCACTGCCACCCTGAGCAACTTCACCAAGGCCACCTTTGATGCCATCTCTAAGACCTATAGGTATCTGACCCGACCTCTGGAAAGGGACTATATTCACCAAGTCTCACTATCAGGAATTCACCAACCATCTTGTCAAGATCCACACCAGTGTCTATGTGGAAGACTCAGGCTCCAGCTATGGCAACAACATAGGTTTTTTGAGTTAGAGTCTCACTCTGTCATCCAGGCTGGAGTGCAGTGGCCATCGCAACCTCAACCGGCTAGGCTCAGGCGATCCTTCCACCTCAGCCTTCCAAGTAGCTGGAACTACAGGCATGCACTACCATACCCAGATTTTTTTTTATTTATTATAGAGATGAGGTCTCACCAAGTGTCCAGGCTGGTCTCAAACCCTGAGCTTAGGCAATCCTCTTGCCTTGGTCTCCCAAAGTGCTGGGATTATAGGCTTGAGCCATTGCACCTGGACAATATGGGCTTTTTATACAAGAAAAACAAAGTGAATCAAGCCTGTTAAAAACAACAGCCGGGCTCGGTGGCTCAGCCTGTAATCCCGCGCTTTGGGAGGCCAAGGTGAGTGGATTGCCTGAGCCCGCGGGTTCGAGACCTGCCTGGGCAACTTGGCAAGACTTCATCTCTACAATAAAAAATAAAAAAATTAGCCGGGCGTGGTAGCGCATGCCTGTAGTTCCAGCTACTTGGAAAGTTGAGCGGTAGGATCACTGGAGCCCAGCAGGTCGAGGCTGCGGTGGCCGGGAGCATGCCACTGCACTCCAGTCTGGGCAACAGAGTGAGACTTCAACTTGAAAAAAAACAACAACAACAAAAACTGAACACTGCAGAATGAGTTAATGAGTAGGTTTATTTCAAAGCTGCCAGGATGTTCAAAGTGGCTTTTCCTGGCTGATGTCAGATGTTCAGGCCACCAAGACTACACTCAGAGGTCTAAATATATTTAAAGAGTGAGGACTATCTTGGGGAAAAGTTGTTAAATGTGAGTGACTGTGGGAATCTGACCACACGATTTCCACTCAAGAGACAAAACTCATCTTTTATCTTTCTAAGCACAAGAATGAAACATTTTAATATACTATACTATCGGATCGGGCGCAGTGGCTCAAGCCTCTAATCCCAGTACTTTGGGAGGCCAAGGCAAGAGGATTGCCTGAGCCCAGGGGTTTGAGAACAGCCTGGGCAACTTGGTGAGACCTCGTCTCCACAATAAATCAAAACATTTGCCGGTTGTGGTAGTACGGGTTTGTAGTTCCAGCTACTTGGAAAGCTAAGATGGAAAGATCGCCTGAGCCCAGCAGGTCGAGGCTACAGTGACCATGAGCAGTGTGCCACTGCACTCTAGCCTGGGCAACAGAGTGAGACTCCAACTCAAAAAACAAAACAAAACAAAACACCATACTATCATATCAGAAAGAAAATTGACATGTGAAATACATCTAGTACAATGAAAGGACTCCTCCTTCCCAGACCTCAATCCCAGGGAACAGATAAGACCTTACAAATATACTTACATTTCCCTTTCTTACACATATCTTATGACACCACTTCTCTTACCTTTTGTATTGCTTTTCTCATTTTTCTTCTTCATATCGTCACTCAACCTGAATTTGTATTTATCTTATTTCCTCAACTGGATAAGCTCCCTTTATTAAGGTCCAGTCTTCATATTTATTATTTTTTCTATCTACAATAAACTACACCAAGCATTTTTTTATATTCTTTAAAAAAGATTTTTTTATAGAGAGGGGTCTCGCTATGTTGTCCAGGGTGGTCTTGCACCCCTGAACTAAGGCAATCCTCCTACCTTGGCCTCCCAGAGTGCTGAGACTACAGGTGTGAGCCACCACACCCAGCTGGAGTAAACATTTTTTAAAAAGATTTGTTGACATGATTGTTTCCAGCAGCAAGAATACTCTCTGTATCTCAGAAATCAGATTAGTATTTAATACAAAAGCTGTAAGAAAGCACTCACTTCAAATCCAACATTTCTACGTTTTGCTTTCTTTATGGCTCTATTCTTCAAGACTTCCTCACTGGCCACTGAGAATGTTCCCACCTGCAGAAGTGTACAAATTAAATGGCAGTAAGATAAGACAGGCCAAAAGGGAGATAAAATGCTGAAGAAAAAAGCTAAAACAAACTTATCTGAATCCGCTGGTTTTAAAAGATTGTTAATAGCAGTAACACAAATTATGGAGAAGGCACAGTAATAAATTTATGTCTATTATCTGTCTTGTGAATTTCAATCTTAGTTAGGCAAATCGTGAATCTTGCAGAATCTATTAATTCAGGTTTTAAATCCCAATCCAGAAAGACAAGTACAAGATCCAACACTTGCAAACTCATCCTAGAAAAAATGCTACATACCTCGTTGCTGAATATCACTTGGTCACCTTTGACATATTCCCCTTGGGAAGCTATGCACAGAAGTCAGTGCCTTGTCCACCTGTCAAAGCAATTTTGGAACTCTTTTTCTGGAATGGCCATCAAAGCTGTCATCGTATTACCCTTGATGTCCTGAATGCCATCAGATGTCTTCCTTTCAATATTTCCTTATCTTTGGGTAAAGAAAAAAGTCATTGGGGGCCAGATCAGCTAAGTAGGGAGGGTGTTCCAATACAGTTATTTGTACAGTGCTGTCAACATAAGCACATGGTGGCAAATTCACAAACTTGTCAGACTTCAACAACTAACGACAACAGCTCTGATGACCATCCCAGAAAAAGTTCCAAAATTGTTTTGATGAGTGGACTAGGTGCTGGTGTTGGTGCGTAATTTCCCAATGGGAGTACTTTGAAGGTGGTTGCAGTGATATTCAGCAATGAAGTATGAAGCACTTTTTCTAGGATGGTTCATGAACCTAATTGTCAGACCGTCAGACCTTGTATATGCATAAACCTTTGAAAAGATTAAGACCATCAAAACGCTGGTGAAAAATACTCATGACTAATTCTTCAAATATTTCAGATATATATATTCTAAGATATGCATAAAGTATACAGTAAATTTTCAGTTTTTTTAAGCAAAAGCGATTATCTAAAAGTTGGAAAGTACCTGAAAGATCATAAATACCTGACAATAGAACTTATTCTGAAACCCAGATGACTGAATTGAGTCTTACTACTAGTTTTCAGAAACAAAATTGTTATTTATTAACCAACCCTGGGGGGGTGGGATTGGCAGTTGAGGGAAACCGAAGAGGGGCATACCTCATCAACAAGGGTATCTGCACAATCAATGTTTGTACACCTAAACCTGATATGCACCCACATCTTTATAATAAAAAAAAAAACAACCCATGATTTTTAAGATGAATCTTGCCCAACCTGCCCACTGTACAAAAGGCCACTGAGGGACCAAGGACTCTACGTGCTTTTCCACAGTGCACTAAAAGAACGACATCCACAATCAGAACATTGCTGAAGCTCTTTGGCTTTACCATGACCTGTCTTTTATCTTGTAGGGCGAGAATAAACTATTCCTTGTACAAAATTTCTCACCTCTAAGTTAATTCAGATCATGTTAAATTTAATGGGATCCCTATACCCATAAAGGGCACCATCTGGTCACACTTGCCCCAAGTTAAATGTAATTAATTAAATGAATCCTTTCATACTTATTTCATTAGAATATATTCAAATGGGAGTGCTTTCATTCCTGAATATTTAAATATTAAAGCAAACTGTGATATAGTAGTCTGCATCTTATTATAGTTCAGAACGTAACTATGCTTAAGATCTTAAAAAAAAAAAAAACCAAAACCAAAGACTTAGTTAAAAAGCACCAAGTCAGTTAAAGGCCCTGGCAAAACATTAACACACTTGAGATTCTGGTTTCTCCAACATATTAGAATATGTTTATTTGTAAAGAAAAAAATATTATTACTAGAAAGATTCAGAAAGAAGATAGTAGTCTAAGAATAAGCTTGCAGGTTCCTAAACTCTCTCTCTCTCTCTCTCTCTATATATATATATATATTTTTTTTTTTTTAACTTAGCACTATGCTATTAACTTGAAAGGCTAACTTGGTTACAGGTTTCCTTAGTGAACTGGCCGGGAAGTATCAAACTGCTGACAAAGCATTAGAAATGCAGTTGTGCCAGGCTCGGTGGCTCGGCCTGTAATCCCGCGCTTTGGGAGGCTGAGGTGAGTGGACTGCCTGAGCATGCGGGTTCGAGATCCGCCTGGGAGATCTGGTGAGACCTCATGTCTACAATGAATCAAAAATTAGCCGGGTATGGTAGCGCACGCCTGTAGTTCCAGCTACTTGGAAGGCTGAAGCGGAAAGATTGCCGTAGCCCAGCAGGTTGAGGCTGCAGTAGCTGGGAGCGGTCACTGCAATCCAGTCTGGGTGACAGAGTGAGACTCCAACTCAAAAAAAAAAACCAAAGAAATGCAGTTGTGTTCTATTCTTTATAAGGGAAAAATAAGATTTCCTAAGGGAAGACCATTTAAATTTTGCTGGGAAAGAAATTAGGCCAATCTAAATTCTATTGCTATTAACGTAACTGCTAAAGTTTCTCAGATCTACTACAAGAACAGGAAAATAAAGCAAGCCTCCAAGAAGCATTAGAGTAAGGAAATATGACATGCTGAAATGGTGATGGCATACCACTTTACATGTCTGTGCTAAGTTTGTGACTATATCACTTAATTCACCCTTTGGTTAAGACTAAAACCACTTGCTCAAAACCATGGGTTCAGAATTCTGCAAGTATATAAAATCCAGAAGGAAGGCGATTTGACAAAGGAGAATACTGATGGAACAGGTACTGGTAGAAAAGCACAAACAAATGTAAGTAATAAATTTCTATGCTAAGTACAGGTCATAAGGAACCATAATATCTCTCATTCAGGATATTCTTGAAAAGTCTTCACAAGGAACCCCAAAATGAATTCAAATGCAGAAGAAGCAGGAAATCATTCTTAGGGAAAACTTTTTACCTCTTCCGCTTCGTCTTCTTGATCCCAATTCCTGTCTGTCAACTCTTTCTCGGCAATTCTCTTGGCCATTTTTTCAAACCTAAGTGACAAAAAATAGAGGCAAAAAGTTTATTTTTCTAGACCAAAATATAACTTTTATAAAGAATGTTCACTCTGTCATAAAATGAGATAAAAATACTTCTGATGCCAGTGGAAAATGCTTTAATGCAAACTTTACAAGTGTTTTTAGGCTCCTAGTGTTACATACAAAGGACTTTCCAAGGAGGCAGTGAAAGACTCCTAAGCAACACTGGAACTCTTTCTGAACATTAAACCAACTCCATCTAGAAAACTTAAAATGAAATACCAATTGATTTTTTAAAATCTAGAATCTTAAGTACTATATATACTATGAAAAAGTCTTTAACCAATTTATTCTATGTAAATTATACTTACACAGTCTTGCCATAAACAAAACAATTTTAATATTTAAAAATTTCATTTAAAATGATCTATTAAAGAAGTTTATCCTTCAGTAAGAATTGTAATAAGGCACTGAAAATACCTTCACGATGTGAGTACTTTTCTTTAGGCTAGTTGATAGAAATACAGCTTTCCCAAGATTGAACATTTGGTTGCCCCAAATTATATTTTGCTAAGCTATGACATCATTTAATGTGATTAACCCTTTGCACTAAGAGACATCTCTCAGATCATCTATCAGAAACTCAACCACTTTTTAATGAAATAGTGAAAAACAAATCACTTCATATTAAGTAGTATAGTGTTAAAACCAAATATTTTATTGTAAAGATATTTGGCTTATAATGGAATTTTGGATATTGAGGAATTTATGAAAAAGATCAAAATTTTATATATTTTTCTAACACGTAGTAATGTAAAACAGTCACTGACATGCACTGCAGGTTCACTGATACACGTTGTGCAACAGTAATGAGGTCTCGTTTTCTTCTTCCCACATTAACAATATGTCATTTATTGTCCATCCTATTGTCTGAAGAAGTGAAGGACTTACTTGTGATTCCTGAAAACCACTTCTCAGCTGACTGATCAAATCTCAGCATATATTCCATCTCTTTATTTGTTTTATCGTGCAATTTGAAGGAAAAACTTCAGAAAACATACATTTTCAAAAAATCTGAGCTGGCATGTTTGTTCTGTATAATCTCAGCAATCTCTTTATGTAGCCACCAAGTGGTCTGCCTGATTTAAGATGTGCCCTTAGGGAACATCTGAATGCAAAGGGTTAGTATAGATGTGCTAACATTCTGAGAACTTTTAACTCTTCAAAAATAAACCATCAGCCTAACTCCTCTAATTAAGGGAGTGGACAGGAGTTGGAGGACAGATAATATTATCTCTATAGTGGATTTGAGCACCTATCCAGCTTCACCTCCTGGGTTTAGGCCATCCGTCCACTTCAGCATTCCAAGTATCTGGGACTATAGGTACCTGCCACCACACCCAGCTAATGTTCTGTAGAGATGAGGTCTCACTACCTAATTTGAGACCTACTTAGCCTAAGCCTAAGTAGGTCCTGAACTCCTGGGCTCAAGCGATCCTCCCAACTTCCTTCCCAAAATGCTGGGATTACAGGCATGAGGCACCGTGCCCAACTTTTTTTTTTTTTTTTTTTTGAGGTAGGGTCTCACTCTGTTGCCCAGGCTCAAGTGCAGTGACACAATCTTGGCTCACCGTAGCCTCAACCTCCTGGACTCAAGTAATCCTCTGCCTCAGCCTCACAAGGAGCTGAGACTATAGGCACATGTCACCACACTGCTAATTTTTTGTAAAGACAGGACCCCGCTATGTTGCTCAAGATGGTACTGAATCTGGCCTCAAGTAACCCTCCCACCTTGACCTCAAAAAGTGCTGGAATTACAAGTGTGAGCCACAGTGCCCTAGAACTTCATAGCTATTAACATACAAACTTATACATCACCTACTGCTCTTTAGAATTTAGAGAATAAAATTAAAATATTGGCATTCCAAAGTCCTGCACAATCTGATGCCCAAAAGAGCAATTATACAGGGGCTTTCAGCTTTTAATACATCCTAATAATCCTTAAATTTATTTTATAAGTATATACTTTTTTCTAGTTACCAGAATGACTTTAAAGTCCAAGATTCTAAGATATAAAGTATGAGATTCAATAAATACACTTGCCTGAGAATCCTCTTTTTAACACTTCCTCATACTAATCTTTGTCATACAAACAAAAATAAATACAGGAATAGACATGATTCCTTACTGAGCCATTCAGAGGCCAGGTCTGTGGTTTCTTCTGGCCCTTTTCCTACTCATTAACTAACATCTCCACCAGAGGGTAGAAGAGGTGAGCAGCTGGAATGGTCATGTATACTATTTAAGAGTAACAGTGAGTTAAAAGGGTTGGAGCTGAATGTGCAAAACTTGTAATAAGAGTAAAATTTTAACATCTAACTCACACAACTGAACAGATAAATAGCAAAATAACCCAAATTATTGTAGCTGCTCTCACTGTCTAACATATTCATCAAATCAGAATATAGTCAATGGCAGGGAGTTTTGCTTTGTTTACTGATGTACTCCAAATGCCCCAAACTTGCCCAGCTCATAGTAGGAGTTCTGCTTGTTGTGATCTGCAGTACTGCGTACAGTATTTGAAGAAAAAACAAAAACTACAAGATGCTAGCATCCCAGTTTTGCTATTCTCTAAGCTGTGAGACCTTGAGCAAGTTATTTAACTTTTGTGTCTCAGTTTCATCATCTGTGAACAGGAAAGTTATATAAATCAAATGTGATAAAGCTTGGCTCAGAACAGTGCCTTAATACACATTAAAGAAACAAGTTTTGGTAGAAGCAAAGGCTATAAAATACTATTTTCCCTCCAAAACTTAAATGTTGTGGGGAAAAAAGAATAACTTGAATTAGAAGTCAGACTTTAAATACCAAATCCCTATATTTCAAAGCAAGGCACTTCCAACCATACATTTTCTTTTTTTGGGGGGGGGAGTCGAGACCTCTGTAAAATACTTAGAACAAGGACTGGCACCTTGAGAGTCTTATGTACTAGCTATTACTATGAATAATTATTTACTTTTTATTTGGAGTCGGGGGCTCACTCTGTAGCCCAGGCTGAACTGCAGTGGCACCATCAAGGGTTCACCACTTAGCTGGGTTCAAGCAATCGTCTCTCTTCAGCCTCCTGAGTAGCTGAGATTACAGATGCCACCACACCCAGCTAATTTTTAAAAATTTTTATAGCGATGAGTTCTTGTTATGTTGCCCAGGCTGGTCTGGAACTCCTGAGCTAAGCAATTCTCCCACCTCGGGCTCCCAAAGTGCTGGGGGATTACAGGCGCGAGCCACTGCACCCGGATATTACCATGAATTTTTAAAATGTTTGCGCCTGTAGGTAAAAAGCCACCAAATTTTGACGTGACTCTTGGGTAGGAAGCAATGTGACAGGAAACTGAAAATCTAGGTAACTGGTTTGAGCCCGGTATAGTGGCGTGGTCTCTGGCACCTGGTGCAGCCCTGCCCTTGGAGATGAACTTCAGCCACCACCCGTGCACTCTATGACAAAAACCCAGATGTGGCTGTCCTTGACAGTGAGGTCCCTGTTGGAAGGATAGAACAAAGGGGACCGACTACAGAGACGAAACGCCATGGCCAACCCACATCCAAACTGCTTATTAATGGAACGCAGTAAAGGGGTGATCGATGGCCCGGGAATGCAGTAAGAAAGTGAAGCCAAGCCAAAGAGCCAATGAACCCGGGAGAGAGGTGGGGACGGCCGAGGGGGGCAGGAAGCCGAGAAGACCACGCCGGGACAGCCCCTGCCCGCTCCGGCCGCCTACCTCCGCCCGGGCCGCAGGGGCCCGACGCCCAGGGGCGCCTTCCTGGAGTCGGACGCCGCAGCCCCGAGAGGCCGGCCCCGCGCCGGGCTTCACAAACAGCCCCGGCCGCGTCGCCGCTGTCATCCCGCCCCACCCTCCGCCCGCGCGCCCCGCCCGCGCCCCCGGCCCAGCGCTCCGGGTCCCCGAAGCCCCCTCCTCCCCGGGGTTCTGTGCCCCGACGCCGCACCCCGACTCCCCTCCGGAGGCCCGGGCCCCCGCGACCCCCCCCACCCGGCCCCTGACCCTCGCGCGCTGGCCGCTGCCTCTCACCTCCCCGGCGGCCGCCGCGGCACTCGCGGGATCGTGGGCGCGGCCAAGTCCGGGAGCGAGCCGGGCCGAGGTCGCGGCGCTCGGGGCTGAAGCGGCTGTGGGTCGCCCGGCTGAGCGCGCTCGGTCGCTTCTGGCGCGCGGAGAGTCTGGAAGGAGTCGTGCTCAGCAAGCCCGGAGTCTCCAACACCATGTCCCCCGGGGACCCGTCTCTCTGTGTTCGGCAGTGAGCTGGGGGAGTCGTCCGCTCAGTCCGAGACCGCCAGTGAAACAGCGCCGACCAAGCTCCGGGCCGCCATTTTGTAACTCGAATCTACCCCCAAAACCAATTCGAAAAAAAGGGAGGAAAGAAACGCCCGCGTTCAGCTATTGCGCAAGCGCGCCGGAGCCTTCGGCAGCAGCACCTCCTTCCGCCAGCCCCGGGGCGTCACGCTGCGCATGCGCTCAGCTCCTCGGAGCCCGGCGCCGGGCGGGGCGCTCTCGTCTCACGCATGCGCGCACGCACGTGGCGGCCTCAGAGGCGGAACCGGCGCCGGTGGCCCCTGCTTCCGCGCGTTGCTCCCTTGGCGGCAGCGGTGCGCGCTTGGGGTAGTTCGCGTGCCAGTGTCCACCGAGAGGCCGGCTTGGCTGGGATTGTGGAGGCACTGAGGCGAGGATGGCCAAGCGGGCATGGCCAGACTCGTGGTGATCCGTGTGGGGCTGCGGGCGTGACTCGAGAGACATAGGAGGCGAGGTGGGGTTCGCGTCGGGCAGTCTCGCGCCGCTGCGAGCTCCCCAGCGACGCACCTGGGTGGCCCCGCCGGCGTCACCTGGGCTTGCTTGGCTGGCGCAGGTCTAGGTCACCTGCTGCAGCCGCTTCCTTCGGGGTGAGGAAAAGCGGACCCCTTCGTCCAGCGAGCAGCTTGCGTTTGTTTTCTGCGTCGGGTGGAGCGGCTTGCCCAAAATTAGGCGACTAGTTAGGATCGAGGAAGGTGAAGTCTGCAAAGGTTTTTGTTTTGTTTTTGTTGTTTTGAGTCTGTGTCTCGGTCGCCTAAACTGGAGTGCTGTGGCACGAACCCGGCTCATTGCAGCCTACAGCTCCTGGCCTCAAGTGATCTTCACACCTCAACCTCCCGAATAGCTGGGACAGCAGGCATGCGCCACCACGCCAGGCTAATTTTTTATTATTCGTGTTTATTATTATTTATTTTAGAGATGAGGTCTCTCTGTGTTACCCTAGCTGGTCTCTAACTCCTGGGCTCAAGCAGTCCTCCCGCCTCGGCCTCCCAGAATTCTAGGATTACACACATGAGCCACTGCAATGTTTTTAAATTGTGGTTCTAATACATGTGTCCCGTTGAAACCGCTTTTATAAAATGAATGTAGAGCTACGTGGTAAAAGCTGTAGAGGAGACCTGAGCCCTGCAAAGCTGCCGCTATGGTTAGAAGATGAACGAATCTGCTCTTTCTAAGTTTGCTCTCCTCCCTGCACGATTGTTTACACAGCCGCTTCAATAGAGAGCGATTGATTATCTTCCTGTCCTGACCCGTGGGGATGGGAAAGCTAAACATATTTTCCCTTAAACAACAGGCCTAAGGTCATACAGATCTCCTTAATGGCATCCTGACGTTTGATCCACCTGCCACATACTTTCGTCCTTGAACTACCTCTGTAATTACTTACTGCCCAGGGGTTGAACTACCTCTGTAATTGCTTACTGCCCAGGGGTTAGTGGTTGATAGTCGTGGAACTTGCTTTATAGAGAGCCTTTCCATCTGTACCGCACAGTAACTATTCTTAACCCTGTCACTGAAACCTTTTTTTGGCTACCTTCCTTCCTATACCACCTCCCAGCCCCTAGCTTCCCCTCTTCACAGAAAAGAGGCAGTCTTGGCCACCTGTGTCCTCATCCTATTTTATCCCTTTCCCTCAAATCTGGTAAAGTTGTCCTACCTTCTTTGGAGATTTCCTTGATTAATTATCTCTTCTTTATTTTCACCCACTAAGCTCCCAAGAACCTAGTACTGTCCTTAGTCTATAATAGATGCTTAGCAGTTTACCAAAAGAACAAACCCTTCTTTTTCTTCATTGAGAGAAATATCCCAATTTCTTAATTCCTTTCATATTTGGTTCTGTGTGAAAGTCATTTATTCCAAGCTGTTTCTAGTGACTTCTAATAAATTGGTGATTTTGTTTTTAACTTTAGAATACAATCACTAGTCAAATTACTATGTATTCTCTAGTTCCTTACCATGTAAGGGACATGGTTCAGGTCAATGGAAGACTTTCTTGTATTCAACATTGAAATGTGACTTAGTTAAAATTCACAACTTTTATTCTTGCAGTAATGCAGTATCTTGTAAGGTTAAGCAAAATAATACATTTACTTCTTAATTACACATTGTAGCATGAAGTAATTGATGCCTTTCTAATGCAAATAAAGATGTATGCATATAATAGCACTGTAGCTGACTTTCACATTACTGGATGGATTTCAGCACTAACTAAAATGACAGCTTTAAGTTGGCTATAATTCAGGAGAAGAGGCAGGTGGCATGCAGACATCTACCTATGTTGAATTTGGCTGCCTCCTTTGAATGAGGCTCTTTGTCTCTCATTTTCTTAAATAGTCTTCCAGAGATGTTAGCCAATTTTTTATGAGACCTACCTTTCAAAAACCCTTTCAATTTGTGTAACCCCTGAGAGCCAACAGATTCTTACGGTTGCTAGGCTGAGTTGCTTTCATGTTCAGTAAATAAATAACTAGACATGTTGGTTTGCCTCCTTTACCTAATTCCAAGGGAGTTAATGGTGATGTAATCCTGTCTTCCTTTTTGCTATTAGAGTTCCATGACAGGAATCACCATTGTGTTGGTTTTGCCACTGTGATGAAGTCTTAAGTGACTCAGATAATTCAAGCTAGCAGAGAAGATTGCAAGAGAATATTGTTGAATTCCATCTGTGTTCTGGCCTTTGTTTTAGGTAGGTTTGAACCTTGAGACAGAGTCATTCCTTATTTAGATTTTCCAGAAAACACCCTGAGGCAGGGAGCCCTACCCCCAAGCCTAATAAGATAAAGACCTTCCTAGGACAGAGTAGGGACCCCCTTAGTATAGTAAGATAAAAGTCTTTCCAAAATAATAAAAAAAGTTCTAACACCATAAGATAAAAACTTTATTAAAAGATTCATGTTTAAAAAAATGTAACCCCAATCTGTAGTACACATGTGTAACTCTACTGTAACCTTGAACTGTAAAATACCCGATTAGCCTGTATGTTACTAATATGTAAGCCTTATGGGAGGGACAAAAAAGCTAAAATTATATAAAAGACAATGCCTCCCCGTGCTCAGTGCTCAGCCTTTAGATGTAAATCCGCTGCTCCAGTACCAGCACAAATAAAACTGCTTCCTGGCCTTGGTGTCCCAACTCTCTAAATAAAATCCTGCCACAGCCCAACAACAGGATGTCTGTAGGACCACACTTTGCACTAATATTAAGGAATTGAAACAAAATGTTCCACCATCAGCCTGGCAGTGAGGCTTTGGAGTTGATTGCCTGGAATTTGGTTCTTGGCCGTACTACTTACCAGCTGGGCAGCTTTGGACAAACAACTAAACTCTTGAGTTCAGTTTCTTCACTGTTAAGTGAGGGTATATACTATTTACCTTCATTTGGTTGTGGGAATTAATATGAAAACTTCTGTAAAGCACACAGTAAGGACCTGGTACATGGACTATTACTAAGACAATCTTCCCTATCTTTAAGTTCCTTGGAGCTTTTTTCCTATAACCACCTAAAAAAGTTTTCATTGTTTTTGTTTGTTTGTTTGTTTTTGAGTTGGAGTCTCACTCTGTTGCTCAGACTGGAGTGCAGTGCCCGCTCTCGGCCACTGCAGCCTCAACCTGCTGGGCTCCGGCAATCCTTCTGCCTCAGCTTTCCAAGTAGCTGGAATTACAAGTGTGCGCTACCACGCCCGGCTGATTTTTTGATTTATTGTAGAAATGAGGTCACGCCAAGTTGCCCAGGTGGGTGTTGAACCCGCGGGCTCAGGCAATCCACTCACCTCGGCCTCCCAAAGCACAGGATTAAGGCTGAGCCACCAAGCCCGGTCCATTGTTTCTTCTAATGCTAATATTTTTCTAATTCTTGTTTTAAAATATTTTATTTGTTATAAAATGTTTCATTTGCAAAATGCTAATTCAGTTTCTTTTTTAACTAATCAGAAATGTAGCTGACATGTTAGAGGTTTTGGCTTCTGAATGGTCACTAGTATCGTTGCACTGAGTTCTTGTAGTTCTGGCGAAATGCAAAGAGCTGTGTTGTTTTAGCCAGAAAAGTTTTATTGTTAGATTTATGATTTCCAGTAGGCTATTTAAAATCTTGCCCAGGGTTCAGGGACTCCCTGTCCCCATTCATAGATTCTAATCTGGATCATTTTCAATCTGAACACATTTGGCTTCAAAACAAAGAATTAAACTGGGATTTAGCTGGATTCTCTCGAAACTTTGGGCAGAGCATGACTTATTTGTCCTAGAGAATCCAATCTCTTGGGCACTTAGAAACTTTCACATCTTATATTTCATATTTTAGGCTTCGGTGCAAAAGGAATAAAACTAATAGCTATATTTTCTAGTGTTATTTTTTTTCTTGAGGTTTTATAGTCACTAAAAAAGTAATGATGTATAGTGCATAAAAAACTATTAAAGATACTATGGATTATACAAAACATACCACTTTTCTAAAAATAAAACTAGCTGATTAAATAATAAAATCATCAGGAGACATCACGGGCCAATGATGGCAGAGACAAAATTTTTGAGTTCTGAGGAGGGAGAAATCCTGCCAGCATACGTGGCATGATTAAAGAAACATTCACATCTTGTAGCTAAATGACCTCTAGGGATGGATGGATTTTGTGCAGGTAGAGAGGTAGGGTAGGTGGTAGTGGTAACATTCTTAGGAAGACAAAAAGGTGTGAACAGAGTACAGAGGTATGAAGTAATTGAGTTATAGGGATGTTGAAGAAGAAAGTATAGAAGCTATACGAGAGCAGATTTGCCATATATTGAAAGAGATCCAACTTATTACAGTCCCCTCTATGTCAAACATGTTAGGAACATGGCCCTTTTCTCCTGCCATGTTGCCTGTACCTACAAGTGGTTAACCTTTCCAGGGCTACTGTGTGCAGGTGCTTTTCTAGATGCTGTGGAGTATGGTGGCTGGTTCTCCTTTAAGGCCTCTTTTGAAAGGAAACATGTAACTGGACACCCTGTCTGTGAGATTTGTCCCCAACCAGCCCCCAGTCTACCTGCACCAGCACTCTTGTTACTTCTGCCGTGTTGGCCTACTTGCTGCTTTGCCCTTTAGTTTCTCACTTGCTTCCTTTTCTGTCTGGCCCTCTCTTGTTCTTAGCCTTCATCCTGTGTACCCCTCCCCCTTCCACATGCTTCCCCTCAGGTCTGTGCCTTCAGCAGACATTTCTGGCTGCCACCCTTCCCCACCCCTCACTCACATCCCATGACCTGGCAGTGTGGTGGCGTCTACCTGGAGGGCTGGGCTGTTGATAGACCCAAGATGTATGTTCTTTATTTTTTTTCCACATTTTTTTTCTTTATTTGAATAGCTTCAGGGGGTACAAGTAGTTTTTGGTTACGTGGTTGCATTGTACAGTGGCTAAGAAGTCTAGGCTTTAAGAGTACCCACCACTCTCACCTGTGTACATTGTACCTAATAAGTGATTTTTTCTCTCTCCACCCCTTCCCCCATCCCCCTTCAGAGTCTCCGTTGTTCATTATACCATCTTCTATGTCTTTGCAGATCCTTAGTTTAGCTTTCACTTATAAGTGAGAACTGTGGTGTTTAGTTTTCTGTTCATGTGTTCACTTAGAATGATGTTCTTCTATTCCATCCAAGTTGCTGCAAAGGACATTATTTCATTTTTTTGACGGCTAAAAAGTATTCCATAGTGTATCTATACCACCTTTTCACTATCCACTCATCAGTTATGGGCATTTAGGTTGATTCCACATCTTTGTAGTTGTGAATTGTGCTGTGATGAACAAGATGTATTTTATATAAGACAAATCCTGTACTCACAGACTTTGTCATAGATCTAATTGGGGAAACAGGAGAAAAATGGATGAAAAATGGGGATCAAAGTTTTACTCTGTATAAGAGAGTAGTAGACAAAATAGCACAAAGCAGTACTTGAGCAAGCGGCAAATAAAGTCTAACAGGTAACTGAGAGAAGGGAGTATCATTTCAGCCTGGGGCCTGTATTAGTCTGCTTGGGTTGTCATAGCAAAGTACCACAGACTGAGTGGCTTAAACAACAAAGATTTATTTCCTACCAGTTCTGGAGTCTGGAAGTCTAAGATGAATATGTCAGCAGGGTTGGATTCTTCTGAGGTCTCTTTCCTTGGCTGCCTTCTCCCTGTGTCTTCATGGTCTTCCCTCTTTGTCTGTGTCCTCATCTCTTCTTATAAGAACACCTGTAATATTAACTTCCTAACTGCCTCATTTTAACTTAGTTAACTCAAAGACCCTATCTCCAGATATAGTCACATTCTGAGGTATTGTGAGTTAGGGCTTCAACATTTGAATTTTGAGGGGACACACTCAGCCCTTAACAGGATGATATGAAAGGATTTACTGCAGGGTTCCCCAACCCCCAGGCCACAGATTGGTACTGGTTAGGAACCAGGCCGCATAGCAGGAGGTGAGCAGCAGGTGAGCAAGCAAAGCTTTGTATTTACAGCCGCTTCCCATCGCTGGCATTATCTCCTGAGCTCTGCCTCCTGTCAGATCAGCGGAAGCATTAGAGTCTCATAGGAGCACGAACTATACTGTGAACTGTGCATGCTAGGGATCTAGGTTGTGCACTCCTTATGAGAATCTAATGCCTGATGATCACTGTCTCCCATCACTCCCAGATGGAACTGTCTAGTTGCAGGAAAACAAGCTCAGGGCTCCCACTGATTCTGTATTACGATGAGTTGTATAATGATTTCATTACATATTACAGTGTAATAATAATAGAAATAAAATGCACAATAAATGTAATGTGCTTGAATCATCCCCCCACCCCAGCCCATGGAAAAATTTTCTTTCACAAAACTGGTCCCTGATTCCAAAAAGGTCAGGGAACACTGTTTTATCAAGTTAAAGTTGGGATTTGAAATGCCCCATATCTGTGGTTTAAAAATGTGTATTGTGTACCTTTGACATTTCTGAAATTAGGATATTTCTGACCTTCGATGTACAATCTAAAAAAAAGCATAAAAGCATATTCCCTTGGTTTTATAATTGTTGGTTGAAAGGGTGGACCGTGCAGACTCTTACTGGAAACTGGAAGCAGTTAGGCGGATTGATATGTTTCCTCTTGAGAAAGGGGAAAGGTTTTTTTTTCTTCTTAAGTTGCCTATCTGTCCAAATGGAATCTGCCTGCCTGGATATCTCGGAGCTCCTCCTTTCAGACTTTCTTTCCTCTCCCTGACCATCACTGTCCCTTCAGTCTTCATCTCAGATCCCCTTTCTTCCTCTGCCTCAGATCCTTGGTTAATTGTTCCTATTCAGTGAAATTAGAGAGCAAAAGACTCTAGGCTGGGATTTATTCTTAGAGAATGCAGGAGTCAGTTACCTCGTAGGAACACTGCAGGGTGCTATGGACTGAATTGTATACCCCCCAAATTCATATGTTGAAACCGTAACCCCTAATATGACTGTATTTGGAGTAAGGAAATAATTAAGGTTAAGTGAATTCATAAGGGTGGGGCCCTAATCCAACAGGATTAGTGTCCTTCGAAGAAGAGATAGTGAGGAACATTATTTGATGACACAGCATGAAGGTGGACATCTTTAAGCCAGGCAAAGATCCCTTACTAGGAACAGACTTTTCAGCCTCTAGGACTGTGAGAAGATAAATTTCTGTTGTTTAAAGCACCAGTCTTTAAACAATTTCTGTTGTTTAAAGCACCACTAGTATTTGTTACAACAGTCCAAACTAACTAATACACAGGGCTGTGAATTCTGAAAATTGTTAGTGGTCCTTCAATTTTCATTGGGTTATCTTCAGTATAAGTTCATCGTTGGACCAGGAATAGTTACCAAATGGACGCCTCTGGTTTTAGGCCAGTCAAGCTGTATTCCTGGTATTGGGATGGTTTCATTAACTCGCCATCCCCTAATTCACAAGGGGGAAGGATAGATACATGAACAAAATTGGAATCCGTTTGAGAAGGAGGATGAAGGGACTCAGTGCTGGGTCCTTATTTAGCAGTGTCCAAATGCTCATACATTATGTGATTACCATATAAACCAAAAATAAAATTCTAAGCCCTGCAGCCAACTTATTGGACTCCCTCTGGGCCACAGGAAACCTGGAAAACTAAATTCCAGACTGTGATGGGAAAGGAGATCAGACACACCCATTATACCCCTTCCCTTTTGGAGTTTAGTGTAACTGACTAGCATTAAAATAGAGATCATAAGACTGACAGAACAGACTCTGGCAGTAAGATCCTAAATTACAACCTAACTCTGGAATAGCATCACATTACACAGAGCAGGCCCTAAAGGAAATAAAAATATGTTACCCCATAATATATTTATCTGGTATATTTTAGAACGGCCCAGCAAGCTGTCTCTTGTGGAAATTTGCATCTGTAGAGAATCTTCTTCCCTAGGAAGAGTCTGACACCTTTTAAAACATTTACCACCTTTTTTCTATGAACCCTGCTAATTAGATGCTTCATGTAATAAGAACCTTAGCTTCCACAACTCCCTTATCTTAACTCTAGCATTTCTTTCTGGTGACTCACAGAGCTTACTTAACCAATTGCCAGTCAGAAAATCTTTGAATCCAACTTTGACCTGTGAACACCTGCTTGGAGATGTCCTGCCCTTCCGGGCTGAACCAGTGTATACCTTACGTGTATTCATTTATGCCTGTAAACTTCTGTGTCCTTAAAACAGATAAACACCAAGCTGTATCTCAACGGCCTTGGGCACATGTTCTCAGAACCTCATGAGACTACAACTTGGGCTATTGTCACTCATATTTGGCTCCAAATAAACCTTTTTTAAATATTATAAAGAATTTGGTTTATTGTCAACAACCATATGATCTTAGGTTGCATTAACTGGAGTGTAGCATTTAGAACAGAGGAGATTCTTCCTACTCCCAGCAGTTGAGACCAAACTTGGGGTAGGCACAGAAGAGGCAGATAGAGGGTAGAGATTAAGCATACTGGACTCTTGAGATAGGCTACTTACTTATTTTTCTTTTTTGAAGTGGGGTCTCACTCTGTCACCCAGTCTAGAGTGCAGTGGCGCAATCATAGCTCACTACAACCTCGACCTCCTAGGCTCGAGTGATCCTACTCCCTAGGCCTCCTAGTAGCTGGAATGACAGGTGCACACCACTATGCCTGGCTAGGCTGCTTACATTTTAATATTGGTTTTCACTTCCTGGCATTGTGACCTCAAGCAAGATACTTCTCTGTCTCCTCATCTCTAAAATGGAAAACAATAATAGTAACCTATTTACTGGGATTGTTGATTAAATCAAAGTAATACAATTGAAGGGTCGTTAAAGGGGGCCTTGTACATAGATACTAAATAAAAGTTGTTTTTTATAATTAGCTCTGAGAAATATTCTTTAAAGGAGCATACAGGCTAAATGCAACAGAATTAGAGAATGTGACTATAGCGGCAAGGGGACAAGCCATGGCATCTGAGTGAAGACTGAAGGAACTAGGGATATTAAGACTAGAAAAGAGAAAACTTAGAGGACATCTTAGCAGTCTACATATTTGGAAAGGTCCTATATTGTTTGCCATCTGTTATATTTGCTTTCTGTGACTCAGAAGTAGAAAGGACGAATAGTCCTGGAAGGAATGAGGAAGGCAGTGGAGTAGAGTTGAGAGAGTAAGATTTCATAATCGCCAAGAATGAAAACCAGAGTTTGGATTCCAGTTCTGTCACTTGCTAGTTGTATGACCTTGAAGGTTTACTTAAATTCATGGAACCTCAGTTTATCTGTATGTAAAATGGAAATAATGACTTCTGCTGATATTTGGTTGAAAGAGGTGATTGGGGGGATGCTGGTGCATGGTGAGGCAGAAAGGTACCACCAGATGAATTTATGGTCCTGGATCTAGCCTCAACTTTGCAGGACTAAACGTTCATAATTAACCTACCCAAAGATGATCTTAGTGGCAGACTTACACTATCTCTCTCTCAGGACTGTAGTACATTGAATAGTGGCCCGCAAAAGACATGTGAGAATCCTAACCTGCGGAACTGGTGAATGTGACCTTATTTGGAAAAAGTATCTTTGTAGATGTAATTAAGGACCTTGGGATGAGATTGTCCTGGATTTTCCAGTAGGACCTAAGTGCAATGGCAGGTATCCTTATCAGAAGAAGGAGGAGAGGAAGGCTAAGAAAGGACAGCAAGAAAATGGGGTTATGTAGCCATAAGCCAGGGAACACCTGGAGCTACCAGATGCTGGAAGAGGCAAGGAGCGATTCTCCTTCAGAACCTTTGGGGGAAATGTGGTTCTACTGGCTTATGAACTTTTAGATTCCAGAACTGTGAAAGAATAATTTTCTCTTGCTTTAAGCTGCCAAATTTATGGTAATTTTTTAGTGCTACATCAAGAAACTAATATAGCTACTAAATAAAGTCTAGATTAGGGAGAGCTCTCTGGCTTAATGATACAAATAAACATAAGAAAATAATTTATCAGAAAGTTTCCAGGCACAGTGGCTCATGCCTATTATAATCCCAACTCCTTGTGAGGCCGAAGTGGGAGGATCACTTGAGACCAGGAGTTCAAGACATCAGAAGAAGATGTTGTTAATAAAAACTAGACGAGCTAGGTTTGGAGAAGAAAATTTTGCCATGTGAATACATCCCTGTCCAGGTGAAACAGATGAGGGACCTGGAGACTCAAACTTTGGTTACTACAGAAGTGTTCTGTTCAGTGGGTCATGGGCGTCATTACGCTGCTTCCTGGTATGAGTGAAATCCCTCTCAAGATTATACTCCCTTCTTTGATGCAAGTTAGCACTTATCAAAAAATGCCCAGTGGAATGTCAATGAAAAGCTCTGAAGTAAAAGAATTTCATGGTTAAATAGGTTTGAGATGCACTGTCTCCCTAGTCTTGGGAGTTTCACAAGCACGTTACATTGTAGGAGCTGAAAAATTATAACATAGAATTGTTTAAAAGTATTTAAACAACATTTTCACAAATTTATTTGAACCCAGGATCTTTACACAACAAAATAATACCGCATTGGTAAGATTAATCATTACACTTCCAAGGCTAAGCACAGTGGCTCACACCTATAATCCCAGCACTTTGGGAGGCTGAGGTGAGAGGATTGCCTGAATCCAGGAGTTTGAGACCAGCCTGGGCAACATGGCGAGACCTTGTCTCCACAACAAATCAAAAAATTAGCTGGGCATAGTGGCATGAACCTGTAGTCTCAGCTACTTGGAAGGCAGAAGGATCACATGAGCCCAGTAGGTCAAGACTGTGGTGATTGAGACTGGTGGCTGTGAAGCGTGCCACTGCATTCCAGCCTGGATGATAGAGTGAGACTCTGACTCAAAAAAAAAAAAAAAAAAAATTAACACTTTCCAAGTGCCCTAGTATTGGAAAAGAGAATGCCCTGGTTAAGAAATTCAAATCAGATTAGTAAGATTCAAAGTGATGATTAAATAATAATTTGGTATTCTTTTCATACTTTACCCTTATAACACCTTCCTAAGACTTCCACAACAAATTAGGACTGTTAAGGGAGAATCCGTTTCTTGCCTCTTCCAGCTTCTGGTGGCTGCCCCAGCATTGCTGAGCTCCTCGCTGCATTGCTCCAATGTCTGCCTTCACCTTCATACCACTTTCTCATCTGTGTCTGTGTTACTTTCCTTTCCCTCTGTCTTGAAAGGATACTGTGATGGCATTTGGGACCCACCCAGATAATTCAGGCGGTTCTCCTCATTTCCCAATCCTTGACTTAGTTACATCTGCAAAGACTTATTTTCCAAACAAGGTAACATTTGATTCCTGGGATTAGGGCTTGATATCTTTGGGTGACCATTGTTCAACCTATACAATGGGCCTAGGAGACAGTATATCCCCTCATGCTTTTGTATCTTTCGCACTTGTTTATATTTTCTAATAGACAGTTCATGCTGTGAATCAATATTTTAAAATTTGAAAGGAGATGCAGAGAATAGTGTTCTATTTCTTGGTCTGAAAGGTAGTTATTTGAGTATATTAGCTTTCTGATAATTCATTGAGCTATGGGTACACTTTTTTTATATATATATTAAACTTTGATTTTAAAAGGTTTAATTGCTGAAAACCATAAAATATTTCCTTTCCATCCCTGAATTTTCTTGTATTTTCACCGGAATGCCTTCCCTTTCTTCTCTGCTTATCTAAATTCTGCTTTATCTTTCAAATCCTGTCTCACTAGTCCATAACAAATGGTCAATCAAGGCTAAAACTGATTTGGAAAAAATAAATTTCAAAGAATTGTTAGTGAACACCAGCCTCTATCTAGACATGAACTATTGGCCAATCTGTTTGAATAAAAATACTATTCAATAAAAAGCAAAACTCAAATATTTAGAACCATAGACATAAGTGAAATAAGATCATCTAGGATTATATATCTGCCTGTATATTCAGAATACTTGCACTGAGCTGTATTAGGCAAGGATAATACAATCACTCTAACTGGAATCTTCCAGAAGAATATGTTACATTTCTGATGTCTAGAATAGCAATAAGTCATTCAGTCTCTGACTCAGCTTAATTGTTTTCATAATTGTTTTGAGCTTTAGGCCAGATTTTTTTTGCCAGCAAAACTCATACTTGGCAAACATAGACTACTGAATGCAAAATAAATTTTTAGTATTTACAATCAGATAAACTCAATATGAAAAGAACATCTCAAAGCATGTTATGAAGACAGAGACTAAAAGGGATAAGTTACTAGGTAAAGTTCTGCATCATAGAGACTAATGAAATCCCAGTTTAATATTTCACTTGAGGTTTTTTTTGTAGTTAAAAAACCAACCTTGCCAGAGAGGGTAATGTTCAAGTGCACAGTTAAGAAATGGAAATAGCCAGGCTCGGTGGCTCAGCCTGTAATCCCGTGCCTTTGGGAGGCTGAGGTGAGTGGATTGCCTGAGCCCGCGGGTTCGAGACCCGCCTGGGCAGCGAGACCTCATCTCTACAATAAATCAAAAAATCAACCGGCCATGGTAGCGCATGCCTGTAATTCCGGCTACTCGGAAAGCGGAGGCGGAAGGATCGCCGGAGCCCAGCAGGCGAGGCTGCGGTGGCCGGAAGCGGCCACTGCACTCCAGTCTGGGCAACAGAGTGAGACTCCAACTCAAAAAAAAAAAAAAATGGAAATAATCTAAGCGAAATACTTAATACATAGAGCCTTGCACAGATGCTCTTTAGCTTATAATGGGTTATTTCTCAATAACCCTGCTGTAAGTTGAAAATATTATACGTCAAAATGCATTTAAAACACCTAACCTATTAAACATTATAGCTTAGCCTAATCTGCCTTAAATGTGCACAGAACACTTACATTAGCCTGCAGTTGGGCAAAACCATCTAACACAAAGCCTATATTATAATAAAGTGTTGAATATCTCATGTAATTTATTGAATACTGCACTGAAAGTGAAAAGCAAAATGATATTGTATGAATACTCAAGGTACAGTTTTGACTGAGTATAGCTTTTACATCATCATAAAGTCAAAAAATCCAAAGTCAAATTATCCTAAGTCGCAGACCATCTCTACCAAGAATTTAGAGAACTTGAGTATAGTAAGATAAGGTAGGTTGGAGTCTACATAAATTCTAGATGGAGATAGAAATCCTGAAACCGTGTAGTTTGATGATTATGCTTTTCAGATGAAAGATATAGTCTGGGAAAAATATAATGCAAAGTTTGAAACAATATGGGTATATATATAACAATATGGGTATAACATATTTCCAAAAAATGGAAGAGGGTTTAGGATTATATTATTTTTATCTCCGACTTTATCATAATCCTCATCTATGTAACCAGTTGGTAAAATCTGTTAAGTGATCATTCTGGTGAAAATGAGTATGATCACTGCATACTGTATGAACCCTGATATTGTGACCTGGAAGCTATTATAGAACAAGATTGATTCTAACTGAAAAGCTTACACATTCTTTTTTTTTTTTGAGTTGGAGTCTCACTCTATCCCCCAGGCTGGAGAGCAGTGGCACACTCACGGCCACCCCAGTGCTGATCTGCTGGGTTGCGGTGATCCTTCCACCTCAGTCTTCCAAGTAGCTGGAACTACAGGTGCGTGCCACCACACCTGGCTCATTTTTTAATTTATTGTGGAGATGAGATCTCACCAAGTTGCCCAGGCTGGTCTCGAATCCGTGGGCTCACGCAATCCCCTCGCCTTGGCCTCCCAAAGTGCTGGGATTACAGGCTGCGCCACCGAGCCCAGCCTATTTTACACATTCTTAAACTCCAAATAAGATGCCAAGTGTGGAAGCACTTCTGAAATGAAGTAAGGACCTTAGAAAATTGGCAGTTTCTTTCACCTATGCCAGCTATGGCATGTCTCCCTTTCTTTTCTCTTGTTTCTCTAATAAACTTTGAAAACTTTGGGGGAAAAAAAAAGACTTTAGAAAATGAAAATCAACTCTTCCATGAAAGCAACAAGACCAAGAAAAGATACATGAAGCAAAAGGTGACAGAATCAAAGGAAGAAATTCAAAATCTCTTTTTCATTGGTGGATAACACAACTAGGCAGATGATTAACATGGAAATAGAAGGCTTAAATGACACTATAAAGACTACACCTAACGGACACCTATAGAACATTCCAGCCAACAATACACATTCTTCTCAAGTGCATATACAACATTCTCCAGGATAGACCCTATGTCAGGCCATAAAACAAGCCTGATAAAAGGATTGAAATCATACAAAATATGATCTCCAACCACAACAGAATGAAGTGAGAAATCATAAATAGCAAGAAAGTTGGGAAATTCACAGATATGGAAATTAAACAACATACTCATAAATAATGATTGAAGAAAATCATAAGGGAAGTTAGATTATAAATTATGTTTTAAGATGAATAAAAATGAAAATATGTGCCAAGAGTGGTGGCTTATGCCTGTAATCCCAGCACTTTGGGAGGTGGAGGCAAGAGGATTGCCTGAGCCCACGGGTTTGAGACCAGCCTGGGCAACTTGGCAAGAACTCGTCTCTACAATTTAAAAAAAAAAACCAGATGTGGTTGCATGCCTCTGTGATTCCAGCTATTTGGAAGGCAGAGGTGGTAGGATCACTTGTGCACAGCAGGTTGAGGCTGCAGTGGCCATGAGCATGCCACTGCACTCCAGCCTGGGCAACAGAGGAAGACTTTGACTCAAAAAAAAAAAAAATGTAACATACCAAAACTTATGGGAAGCAATAAATGCAGTGCTTACAAGGAAATTTATATTTAAAAAAGAGATCTCAGCCAAGCATGGTGACTCATGCTTGTAATCCTGGCAACTCAGGAGGTAGAGGTGACAGGATTGCTTGAGGCCAGGAGTTCAAGACTAGCTTGGGTAACATAGTGAGTCTCTGTCTCTAAAAATAAAAAATAATTATCCAGGCATGGTGGTACATGCCTGTAGTCCCAGCTACTCAGAAAACTAAGGTAAGAGGATTGAGCTCAAAAGTTTGAGTTTACAGTAAGCAGTGATTATGCCATTGCACTTCAGCCTGGACAACACAGTGAGACCCCATTCCTTAAAAAAAAAAAAAAGATTTCAAACTAATAACTAAACTCTCTACCATTTAAGAGAGGAGGGAGGAGGGAATAGGAGAAAAGCAAGCTAAACCCAAAGCAAGCAGAATAGAAAGAATAATAAAAATCAGAGTGGAAATAGAGAATATAAATATAATAGAGAAAAATCAAGAAAGCCAATAGTTGTGCCTTTGAAAATATAACAAAATTAACAATCTTTTAGCTAGACTGGCTAAAGAAAGAAAACTTAGTTTACCAAAATCAGAAATGAAAGAGGGGACATCATAATGACAAAGCAATAAAAAAGGCTATAAGGGAATATTAGGAATAATTATATGCCAACAAATTATATAACCTAGATGCAATGGACAAATTCTGAGAAAGACAAAATTACTAAAATGTAAGAAGAACTGGAAAATCTGAATAGACCTATAACAAGTAGGGAGATTGAATCAATAATAAAAATCTCACAACAAAGAAAAGCCCAGGACCAGATGGCTTCATGGGTAAATTGCCCCATATTTAAGGAATTAACACTAACCTTCTTGAACCTCAAAATGTAAAAACAGAAGGAGCATTTCCTAACTCATTCTATGAGACCAAAATTATCATGATACCAAAGCCAGACAAAGATACTACAAGAAGACAAAACTACAAAGTAGGCTGAGCACAGTGACTCATGCCCGTAATCCCAGCACTTTGGGAAGTTGAGGTGGGAGGCTGAAGAGGAGACCTTACTTGAGGCCAGGAGTTTGGCACCAACCTGGGCAAAGTTGTGATACCCCATCTCTCAAAAAAAAAATAGAGTCCTAGCTACTCAGGAGGCTGAGGGGGGGGAGATCATTCGAGCCCAAGAGTTTGAGGCCACAGTGAGCTATGATGGTGTCATTGCACTCCAGATTGGACGACAGAGTGAGACCATCTTTAAGGTAAAAGTAAAACTACAAGACCAATATTTCTTATAGATACAAAAATCCTCACCAAAATACTGATAGACTGAATTCAGCAGCACATTAAAACCATTATAGACATGTCATTTAATGAAAAGGATAATTTCTGAAAAATGTATTGCTAGACAATTTCATCATTATGCAAACACTATAGAATGTACTCACACAAACGTAGATGGTATAGCCTACTACACACCTAGGCTATGTGGTATAGTCTATTGCTCCTAGGCTACAAATCTGCATATCATGTATGTACTTCAGGAAATCGTAGCACAATGGTAAGTTTTTTTGTGTGTATAGATAAAATAAAAGTAAGGTATTATAATCTTAGGGACCACCATCACATATGCCATCTATTGTTGTTATGTGGCACATGACTGTATATACCAAGTGGGATTTAATGTAATACATCACAGTAATAGAATGCAAGGGTGGTTCAATGTAATACATCACAGAAATAGAATGAAGCAGGAGGAACCTATATAATTATCCCAGTTGGTGCAGAAAAAGCATTTGACACAATAAACACTTTTTCATGATAAAAACACAATGGACACTACACTGAGTGCTTTTGCCCTAAGATCAGGAAAAAGACATGGATGTACATTCTTGGTACTTCTCTGCAACAATGTGCTGGAGTTTCCAGCCAGGACAATTAAGCAAGAAAAAAAAGAAAAGATACCAAATTGAAAAGAAGGAAAGCTATATTTGCAGATGACATGGGTTTGTATATAAAAATCCTAAGAAATTCACAAAAAAGTCTATTAGAACTAATAAATGAGTTTAGCAGGCTTGCAGAGTACAAGAGCAATGAAAAAATCAATTGCATTTCTAGATACTAGCAATCTGAAGTGAAACAAATAAAATTCCATTTATAGCAGCATGAAACAAATAAGACACAAATAAATTTAGCAAAAGAAGTGTAAGACTTATACACCGACAACTACAAAACATTGTTGGAAAAAATTAAAGACCTAAATAAATGGAAAGAGACCCATGTTTGTGGTTGGAAGAATTAATGCTGTTAACATGATAATACTCCCTAAATTGTTCTACAGAATCAACACAATCACTCTCAGAATTCCAGCCCCTTTAGGAAATTCACAAGCTGATGCAAGAGACCCAGAATAGCCAAAATATTCTTAAAGAAGAACAAACTCCAAAGACTCAAACTTATCAGTTTTAAAATTTGCTACAAAGCTACAATAATCAAGATAGTGTGGTACAGGCGTAAGGTTAGACATATTGATTAATGGAATAGAATTGAGAATCTATAAATTAACCCATACATCTATGACCAACTGATTTTCAACAAGGGTGGCAAAAATTCAATAGGAGAAAGAATTGTCTTTTCGTCAAATAGCGCTGGGACAACTAGATAGCCACATGAGAAAGAATGAAGTTGAGCCCATACAAAAATTAACTCAAGTAAATAAAAGACCTAAATGTAAGAGTTAGCACCGTAAAACTCTTAGAAGAAAACACAAGCATAAGTCTTAATTACCTTGAATTAGGCAATGGTTTCTTATATGTCTATGTCTAACACCAAAAGTACAAGCAACAAAAGAAAAAACAGATAAATTGGACTTCATCAAAACTAAAAACATTTATGCTTTCTAAGATACATCAAGAAGCCGGATGTGATGACTCACACCTGTAATCCCAGCACTTTGGGAGGCTGAGGCGAGAAGATTACCTGAGCTCAGGGGTTGGGACCTCATCACCACAATAATGGTTCCAGTTACTTGGAAGGTGAGGCATAAGGATCACCTGAGCCCAGCTGGTCAAGGCTGCAGTGGCCGTGAATGTGCCACTGTACTCTAGCCTGGGTGACAGAGTGAGACTTCAACTCAAAAAAAAAAAAGCAAAAAATGATACCATCAAGAAAGTGAAAAGACAACCCAAAGAATGGAAGAAAATAATTCCTATTTCTGATAAGGGATATATAAAGAGTGTGTATAACTCAACAGTAAAAAGACAAATCGCCCAATTTAAAAATGGGCATAGTACCTGAATAGACATTTTTCAAAGAAGACATATAAATAGCCAATAAATATATGAACAGATGTTCAACATCATTAGACAGCAGAGAAATGCAAATCCAAACCACAGAGAAATATCATTCCACATCCACTATATGGCTATAATAAAAGATACAAGTGTTGATGATGTGAAGAAATTGGATCTTCGTACATTTTTGGTGGAAATATAAAATAGAACAGCCACTTTGGAGGACAGTTTGAGAGTTCCCCCAAAATGTTAAAAACAGAGTTATCATATGACCCAGCAATGCTATTCCTAGCTCAGAAGAGTTGAAGATTTGCCACATAAAAACTTTTTTTTTTGAACTGGGGTCTCACTCTGTTGCCCAGGCCGCAGTGCAGTGGCAGGATCACGACTCACCCCGACCTCGGCTTTCTGGGTTCAGGATATCTTTCTGCCTCAGTCTTCTTAGTAGCCAGAACTACAGGCACACGCCACTATGCCTGGCTAATTTTTAAAATTTTTGTAGAGATGGAGACTCGTTATATTGCCCAGGCTTGTCTTGAACTCCTGGCTCAAGCAATCCTCTCACCTCAGCCTCCCAAAGTGCTGGGATTACAAGCATAAGTCACCGTGACTGACCTTCCACACAAAAGCTTTTATGCAGATGTTTATAGCAGCATTATTCATAATTACCTGAAAGTAGAAATACTATAGTATCCATCAGTAGGTGAGTGGACAAATAAAATATGACTTATCTGTACAATGGAATATTATTTGCAATAAATAGAATGAAGTATTGATATAGTCTATAACTTGGATTTACCTTGAAAACACGCTAAGTACAAGAAGTCAGTCACAGAAGACTACATATTATATGACTTTATACAAAATGGCCAATATAGGCAAATTCCTAGAGATAGAAAGAAGAGTAATGGTTGCTAAGGGTTGCAGGGAGGAGGAAATGGTAAGTGATTTTTAAGTATGGATTTCTCTTTGGGGTGATAAAAATATTATAGCATTGGAAAGTGATTGATAATTGCACAATTCTGTGATGACATTAAAATCCACTAAATGGTGCACTTTAAAAGGGTGAATTTGTAGTATGTGAATTATATCTCAACAAAGGTGTTATTAAGAAAAAGACATCACAAGACTAGAAAGCAGATTTCTTTTTTTTTTTTTGAGTTGGAGTCTTACTCTGACGCCCGGACTGGAGTGCAGTGGCCGCGAAAGCAGATTTCTAAGGAAATATATATTTTTTGTAATTTTCTAGCATGTGTTTGTTGGAGATTCACTTCAGGAGGGATAAGCTGTGGAGAAGGTCTCTGGTGTTCCTTCATTTTTGCTTCTAAAATCTCATTGAGGACAGGAATCACATCAATTTTATCTCCATCTTCCAAGATCTTGGGAGTCCTGTGACATTAGCCGAGAGTTGCAATTACCCCTACGTGCCCCAGATGCACAAGTCATTAAAGACTAAGTCCTAATACTGCATTGCTCACCAGGTTGTTTTTATTTGCCCTGTTTCACCAAACTGGACTATGTATTCTCTATGTTATCACTATTTCTTAGTTCAGCTTCTATTTCTACCCAGAATGTTTCTCTCTGCCATCACTACCTATTAAAACCCTGCCTACCCCTCTTTATATCATCTCTTAATAATATATGTTACTGTCGTTTGGTTTTACCATGCTTTCTAACCTTAATAGACATGATTATTACTTTTTTTTTCTTTAGAGAGAGACAAGATCTTGCTCTGTTGCTCAGGCTGGAGTACAGTGGCATGATCTTGGCTTACTGAAGCCTCAGACTCCTAGGTTCAAGTGATCTTCCCACTTCAACTTCCTGAGTAGCTAGGACTATAGGCTCACACCACCATGCTCAGCTATTTTTTTTTCTTCTTAGAGATGGGGTCTTGCTATGTTACCCATGCTGGTCTCAAACTCCTGGACTCAAGCTCCCCTCCTGCCTTGGCTTCCTGAGTCACTGGGATTACAGTCGCGAGCCAGCACACCTGGTTGATTATTACTTCTTCATGTGATCAATGTTTATTTATAGTAGCCCACACTTTGATCGTTTCTTTTTTCATCCTAGAACTTCCAACTGGGAAGTTCCCTTTCCTAATTCCTGAAGTGCAATTTTCAGAATTTTATTCAATGAGAATCTTCTGGTAGAGACTCTCCATTTTGTTTGTTGAATTTATTCTTTTTCCACTTTAATACTTGAAAGTTTCTTGGCAGTTATTTCCTCTGAAGTTATTCCTTTCACTGTCTTCTGATTTATCTTGTTGCTGTGGAAAGTCAATCTAAGTGTCGCTTATTTGAAGGGCATGCACTCCACACACAGTTTTACAATTTTCTTTTTCTCTTTGACATTTTTTGCAATTTCATTGTGGTGTATTAGGTGGAAGTTTCATTTCATTAATCTTTTGTGGGAGCCACCAGGCTCTTGAGTCTGTGGATACTTGTATTTGATCAGGTTGGTTAAGCCCACAGCACTCTCTCTCTTCTGTTATTTCCCTGACCCATTTCCCCTCCTCTCTTTCTGAGACTTTGGGCAGATACATTAGACCTTCTTACTTTATTCCACACATCTCATGCTCTTTCTTCTATATTTTTTTATCTTTTCTTCTCTGAGCTGCACATTCTGGATAACGTCTTCTGCATTGTCTTTCAGCTCACTCATTCTCTGCTTTGTTGTGTCTAATTTGCCACTAATAGTCGATTGAATTTTACATTTGGGGTGTCGTTTTCATTTTTTAAGAAGTCTATTTGGTTGTGCTTGAAATCCATTTTGTAACTTTTTAGTTTCTTGACCCCTGCAAATATTTTCAAGTTTGTCGTGTATTTCATTAAACAAGGTACGCATAATTGTTTTTAAAAGTAGGCTTGATAATTCCAATTTCCAAAGTCTGTGCAGCCCAGTCTCCCTTATTTGTGGTTTCCCTTGGCCTTTCTTCATGTTGTCATATGTTTTTACAGGCCTAATAATCTTTGACGTCTTTTGCCATTTCTCTGGAAGATTTATGTATGTGGATTCTGAGACCTAGGAAGGACCTTCCTCTTCTCAGAGGCTTTGAATCTTCTGCTAGGCTCCTAGGGGCACCACCAGGTGAGACTGCCTCTAGCCAAGTTAAAGTTTTGCCCAAAGAAACTACATGTACTGGATGCCAGTCCACTTGAGGGCTGGCCCATGGCCACACTCTCTCAGAGACAGCTTATTTTCCTTTTTTTTTTTTGAGTTGAGTTGGAGTCTCACTCCATCGCCCAGACTGGAGTGCAGTGGCCCCTCCCGGCCACCGCAGCCTCGACCTGCTGGGATCCGGTGATCCTTCCGCCTCAGCCTTCCGAGTAGCCGGAATTACAGGCACACGCTACCATGCCCGGCTGATTTTTTGATTTATTGTAGAGATGAGGTCTCGCCAAGTTGCCCAGGTGGGTCTCGAACCCGCGGGCTCAGGTAATCCACTCACCATGGCCTCCCAAATCGCTGGGATTACAGACTGAGCCACTGAGCCTGGTCTTATTTTCTTTTTTGAACCTCCACTGCTATTCTCAAACTTTAGTTTCATTCCTTAGTGTCAAGCTGCCTACTGTGCATGCCCAGAAGAGAGAGAGAGAGAGAGAGAGAGAGAGAGAATTGTGTGTGTGTATTGGGGAGAGTATGATAAGATCTGGTTTGCATTTATCCTGCTGCCCTAGACCAATATGGGCAGAGTCTCCCTTCTGACACTCCCAGACAGGTGCGTCCTGGGTTCTGATCTCTGTCATTCTTGTGTGAGGGCCATGGAACAGGACCACAAGTTGATGGTAGAAGAAAACCTCTTCTGTGTAAATGACTTGTGCTTTGATGCAGCCTCCTTACCTCTCTGGGGCAGGTTTTTCCCAGTCTCGGTGTTTTTAACAGTTGTGGTAGACAGCACACTCATGCTTCCTGCTCTCTGTTCTCTGTTATTCATGCCCTTGTGTAACCCCTGGATCTTGTGACTTGCTTCTAACAGAGAAGTGGTGGGATGTTTATTTTTTTGTTTGCTGAATTCAGATTTTTAGATGTTTCCAGTGGTTGGGTTGATCCCAGCTTTCCTGACATTAGTGGAAATCAGTAACTTCACCTCCTTTTGTAATCAAGAGTTAGAGTTTTTCACTTTTTTCTTCTTTAGATCAGACATAAAATGTTTCAAACATATGGAAAAATACAAAAGAATTTTATATACCCGTATAGTCACCATTCAGATTGAACAGATGTTAACATTTTGCCATATTTGCTTCAGATTATTTTATTTTATCTTTAAAAATAGAGACAAGGTTGCAGTATATTGCTCAGGCTGATCTCAAACTCTTGGGCTCAAGCAATCCTCCTGCCTTGGCCTTCCAAAGTGCTGGGATTACAGGTGTGAGCCACCATGCCCGGCCTGATTTCTTTTTAAAGAAGCATAAGATTGCAACTTAAAGCCCTACTCCCTGACCCCCATTTTCCTTCCTCAGAGGTAACTGTTGTTAAAGTGAGTTTGTATCCAGAGTGCGTGTAGCCTCCATAGGTCAATGATTCTCAAAACCTCTTCCTCTTTATTTATTTCTTTTCTTTTCTTTTTTTTTGAGTCAAGATCTCATTCTGTTGCCCAGGCTGGAGTGCAGTGACATGATCACAGCTCACTGCAGCCTTAACCTCCTGGGCTTAGGCAATCCTTCTACCTCGATCTCCCAAGTGATGGGACTACAGGAGTACACCACCATGGTGGCTAATTTTTTTTTTTGTAGCGACGAGATCTCACTATGTTTGCACAGGCTGGTCTTAAACTCCTGGGCTCAAGCTATCCTCCTACTTTGACCTCTCAAAGTACTGGGATTATAGTCATGAGCCACCATGCCCAGCCTCCTTTATAGTTTTATGAGTTACAATAGTTGATATTATTTTATGAATAAAAAAGTCAATTGTGTGTACTTGGTTCTTCACATTTTTATGTAATTTTTTGAGGCTTATCATATTGATGTATTTAGGTCCTATTTAATATTTTAATAGCATTATATTACTTTATTTATTTATCCATTTTGTTTCTATTTATGTATTAATTTCCTTATAAATGACTAGTGTGTGGCAATCACCAAGTATGTGTATGTGTCAGCAGGCAGTTCTTCTTAATGGACATTTAGAACAATAGTTTCTACGTGTTTTTATACATAGTGTCTCATCAAATATCCTTATCAATGTCTTTGTGCCTACAAACAGGATAATTTTTCTAGCATAGTCTCCTGGGAGTGGGATTGCTGGGTCCCAGTACAGACATTTAAACTTCACTAGGCATTGCCAAATTACTCCCCAAAGTGGCTGTTCCAATTTATATTCCACCAGAAGTGTGAGTTCCTTTTTCTGAATATACTCACTGACATGTGGCATTACCAGACTTCTTTTTAAAACATGAAATATTCAAGCCAGACACTGTGGCTCACACCTGTAATCCCAGCACTTTGGGAGGTGGAGGCGAGAGGATTGCCTGAGTCCAGGAGTTCAAGATAAGCCCCGGAAACTTGGTGAGACCTTGTTTCTATAATTAATCAAAAAATTAGCCAGGTGTGGTGGTGCACCCCTGTAGTTTCAGCTTCTTGGAAGGCCGAGGCAGAAGGATCACCTGAGCCCAGTGGGCCGAGGCTGCGTGACCATGATTGTGCCACTGCACTCCAGCCTGGGTGACAGAGTGAGACTCCTACTCAAAGACAAACAAAAACAAAACAAAACAAAAAACATGAAATACTCAGTATGTAAAGCCATATGGAGAGTAAGATAAAGAGGTGCCATGTATCCTCTATCCAGTTTAAGAAATAACACTTGCCAATGTACATGAAGCCCTCTCCGCACTCCTTGTTTTACATTCTCCACCCCTCACAGGTGATGTTACCCTGGATTTCATGTTTATTATTCCCAGGCAGGTTTTATATATGTATCTACCCACAAGTATGCCTTACGACAGTGACAACATGATTTAACACTATATAAACCTCATATAAATAATAGCATAACCTGCACAACTCTCTGTTGATTTTTTTCACACTGAACTTGAACTGTTGAGCAGTTTACTTTTTTTTTTTTGAGTCAGGGTCTCACTCTGTTGCCCAGGCTGGAATGCAGTGGCACAATCACAGCTCACCACAGCCTCAAACTCCTGGGCTCAGGTGATCCTCCACCTCAGCCTCCTGAGTAACTGAAACTTCAGCCATGCGCCACCACGCCTTGCTAATTTTTTTGATTTTTTTTGTTTTTAATAGAGATGGGGTCTTGCCATGTTGTCCAGGCTGGTCTTGAACTTCAAGACTCAAGCAATCCTCCTGCCTCAGCCTCCCAAAGTGCTGGGATTGCAGGTGTGAGCCACCATGCCCAGCCACCTTGAGGGTTTTTTGTTTGTTTGTTTGTTTGTTTGTTGGTGGGGTTTTCTTTGAGTAGGAGTCTCACTCTGTCACCCAGGCTGGAGTGCAATGGCACACTCATGGGCACTGTAGCCTCAGCCTTCTGGGCTCAGACGATCTTTCGCCTCAGCTTTTCAAGTAGCTGGAACCACAGGCATGCACTACCACGCCTGGCTAAGTTTTTGATTTATTGTAGCAATGAGGTCTCACCAAGTTGCCTAGGTTGGTCTCGAATTCTTGGACTCAGGTAATTCTCTTGCCTCCACCTCCCAAAGTTCTGGGATTACAGGTGTGAGCCACCACACCTGGCAGTGTTTAGCTTTGCAGATGATGACGATTACAGTGGTGATGATATCATCAAACACATAGTGCTTGCAAAATGCCAGGCACTGTTCATCATAGCTATTCTTTTCAGTCCACCCCAGTGTATTTTAAATCTTCATCATCACTGGTAATGCTACAGCGAATGATCTTGAATGTGTATTCTTGTGGAAGAGTTTGGGTATATACTTAAGAGTAGAGTCGCTGGGTTATATGGTATGAGCGTCTTTAGCTACCAACCATTTGACTCTTCATTAAATGGTTTCGCCAAGTGTTTATATCACAGTACAAGGGGGAATCCCCAAAAAATGGAATTATTTTTTGGAGGGCGAGTCCTTTGTAGTACAGGCTTCCTCCACTAGGTAAATGTTGTAGGAACCCGTCGGCATCAGTTACCAGCTAGCGTTGTGAGAGACTGCGTTCAGCTTTTTTGGAGATTCTTTCAGTGCGTTTGTGTCGAAGGTAAATGAAGTTTAAACATGTAAGAATAAATACACAAATTTTAATAAATAAATTCGGGTTTTGGGGGGGTTCTCCCCCAGTATAGTCATCCTACAATGGTACAGAGCACTACAACTGATTTTTCTTGTTTAGTTGTAACACTGTGTCCTTTAACAAATCTTTCCCTATCCCCTTTCCTTTGCTCTCTATTCTGATTCAAGGTATGTTTATCTCAATACCAGTATCTTGCTTATAATGGCGTCATAGTAAGTCTTGATAACTGGAAAAGCAAGTCTCCTTACTTTATTTAAAATGCTCTTGGCTTCAGCCTGTAATCCCAGCACTTTGGGAGGCCGAGGCGAATGAATTGCCTGAGCCCGTGGGTTTGAGACCCGCCTGGGCAACTTGACGAGACCTCGTCTCTACAATAAATAAAAACTTAGCCAGGCGTGGTAGTGCACACCTCTAGTTCTGGCTATGTGGAAGGCTGAGGCAGAAGGATCGCTGGAGCCCAGCAGGGCAAGGCTGCGGTGGCCAGGAGCATGCCACTGCACTCCAGTCTGGGCGACAGAGTGAGACTCCAAATCAAAAATAAATAAATAAAAATAAAATAAAATGCTCTTTGTTGTACTTGCCTTTTTGCTCTTCCATATGCTCTTCCAATTTACAAATTCTTCAGAAAACCCTGTTGACATTTTGGGAAGCTGAGATGGGTGCATTCTTTGAAGCCAAGTGTTTGAGATCAGCCTGGGCAATATGGTAAGAGCCTGTGTCTACAAAAAACAAAAAACTTGGGCATGGTGGTGCACACCTGTAGTCCTAGCTACTCAGGAGGTTGAGGCAGAAGGATCACTGGAGCCCAGGAGTTCCAGGCTGCAGTAAACCATAACTGCACCACTGTGCTTCAGCCTGAGAAAGACCCTGTCTCTAAAAAATAAAAAACAAAGCAGAAAGAGGCTGTTGAGATTTTGTGTGAAACAGCATTTAATATTACTAATTTTGGGAGAATGCTAATCTAAATGAGAAGTTTTCTCATCCATTTATGTTATTCAAGAAGTTTTATAATTTTCAACATAAACATTTTACTTGTCTTTTGTTTTATATATTCCTAGGTACTTTAAATACTTTGAAGTTCCTTAAGAATTATAATTTCCAACCATTTGTTATGGGCATATAGACACACAGTTGACTTGTGAATATTTCTCTTATATTCTGCAGCCTAATTGGACTTTTTTCTGCCTGGGGCTTGTCTTTGATTTTTCGTGTTGGGGTCTTCTGCAAATAAAGGTAGTGTTGTTTCTTCCTTCCCAGTATACTGCACGTGTGTGCCTGTGTGTGCATTTTGCTTAATAGCATTGGTCAGAATGGGGTAGAGGAGTATGCCATTGAGGGGGTGTTCAAAAATATTCTTATTCAGTCCTAAATTATGGTTTCTGGATTCTTCTTTGATCCATGAATTATATTGGAGCTTATTTTTAAAATGTTCATCTGTATGGACATTTTGGACTTATTTTCTCTTAATGATTTCTATTTTTATTAAGCTGAATTCAAGAAATTGGTCTTTATTATCCACTTTTGTTATTTGTTGAATCTTGCATTATAGCTCAGTATGTGGTCAATTTTTGTAAATGTTCAATATGTTCTTGGGAAAGTGGTGTATTCTTTAACTTTGATATGGATTTGCCAATTTCTTCTTGTAATCCTGTCAATTTTTGGTTCCTGTTTTGAGATTATGTTGTTAGGTTTAAAACAGGTTCAGAATTTTTATACCTTTGTGGCTTTCCTTCATTACAGACTCTTATCTCTAATAATACTTTCAGTCTTTCCATTTTTTTCTGAGAACAAAATAACACCACCAGCTTTCTTGTGGTTAATATTTGTCTGGTAAGCCTTTTCTCCCCCTCTCTTTAGTCTCAATCTTTCTGGGTACTTCAACCTCAAGTATGTTTCTTTTAATATCATATAGATGAATTTTCCTTATCTATATCTAGTCTGTGATTCTATGTTTTGTAGTGGAAACTTTAGTCTGTTTGCACTCATTGTGACCGTAGATACTATCTAATTCTGTGCTTTCTACATTTCTTTTTTTGTTATTTTATTTTTTTAAAAAAACTCTTCTTTCCTTCTGTTGGATTGATTGAGTTTTTATTACACCCGTTCCTCTACTTCTACCCCACACCAAGAGATGAAAGTTTTATCCTGTTTGCGTATTTAACATTCATTTTTGACTTACCTGAAATTAATCAATATCTCTAGTTTTAGATGATATCAAGAGCTTAAAATACTTTAGCTCAAGCACCCATTTCCTATCTTGTATGTAATTATTGTTTATTATTTTACTTCCACTTCATTTCTATATTCTTCAAATTAGTCATTATTGCTGTTGTTTTTATATGGTCAATGATTATTTAGATTTGCCTACATAGTTACCAGTTATTTTTCACCATTGAGATAGGCCAATAGTTAGGCCTCTTGTCTCCTACATTTTTCTCTTTCATATGTTTTCCTTCTGAAATAAATCTTGTAGTATTTTTTTCAGTGAAAATCTATATAGTGGTATTCTTTTAGTCTTGTAAAGGGGGGGGAGCTCTCTTTTCTCCCTGATTCTTTTACTGATGGTTAGTTGGAAAGAGAACACTAGGTGGACATTATGTTCTCTCATCATATACATCTAATTATATTTCTTTTTTTTTTTTTTTTTGAGTTGGAGTCTCACTCGGTCGCCCAGACTGGAATGCAGTGGCCGCTGCCAGCCACCGCAGCCTCGCCTGCTGGGCTCCGGAGATCCTTCCGCCTCAGCCTTCTGAGTAGCCGGAATTACAGGCATGCGCTACCATGCCCAGCTGATTTTTTGATTTATTGTAGAGATGACGTCTTGCTGCCCAGGTGGGTCTCGAACCCGCAGGATCAGGCAATCCACTCACCTCAGCCTCCCAAAGGCGCGGGGTTACAGGCTGAGCCACCGAGCCTGGCTTAATTATATTTCTTTTTAGAGAGATTACAATGTGCCACAGCTTGTTAGTGGAGGAATCCAGGTGCAAGCCCAGCCCCATCTGATATCAAGGCTGAAATTCTTAACCAAACATTACAACATTTGGACAATAACACAGTCCACAGTGTATCTATCATGACAAGACACGGACGAGTTTTAAATATAATATTCAATTTAGTCTAGCAAGCATTTTTGAAACCTTACCACATGCTAAGCAACACAGGGAAGGGGACGTAAGTAATGTTCTTAGATGGGGAGCACCGCAATCCCACTGGAGAAGTGAGAAGTGTCCAACCAGCATTGCTTCCATCATACTCTAGCCTTCTGGCTAGTGTTCTGGATCTCATGATGCTTAGAAATAGGAAACACAGCCGGGCTCGGTGGCTCAGCCTGTAATTCCGCGCCTTTGGGAGGCTGAGGTGAGTGGATTGCCTGAGCCCGCGGGTTCGAGACCCGCCTGGGCAGGCGAGACATCATCTCTACAATAAATCAAAAATTAGCCAGGCGTGGTAGCGCGTGCCTGTAGTTCCAGCTACTTGGAAGGCTGAGGCGAAAGGATCGCCGGAGCCCAGCAGGTCGAGGCTGCGGTGGCTGGGAGTGGCCACTGCACTCCAGTCTGGGCAACAGAGTGAGACTCCATTTTTTAAAAAAAAGAAAGAAATAGGAAACACATAAGGCTCCCTTTGAGCTGGGAGTATACTTGTGTATTGACTGCCCTCAGTAATACAGGTGCAAACATTCTCTCCTGGCTGAGGTTCCCCTTGAAAGTAAGATAAGGTTTTGCACTTGGCTAGTTTATTTCAAAGTGAGTGACCACAAAGACCAGGGAGAGTTTAACAGGGAATCCAAGAGGTGAATTCTCTCCTCCGAAAGAAGGAAAGTCCATCTAAGGGTGTACTGTCGTCTTGGTTGCTGCTGTGGGCACTGGTGCTCTGTGTGAGTTAGGGTTCTCCAGGCAAAATCAAGAGGGTGTGTGTGTGTGTGTGTGTGTGTGTGTGTGTTTATTAAGAATGAACTCATGAGATTATGGAGGTGAGCAAGTTCTAATCTGCATTCTAGGCTGGCAGGCTGGAGACCCAGGAGACCTGAAGGTGCAGGTGCAGTTTGAAGGCAGTGTGCAGGCGAGTTTCCTCTTGCCCCAGGAGGCCGACTGTATTAGTCAGGGTCCTCCAGGGAGATAAAACCAATAGGATATCTGGCTGTAGATATGTGAGAGGGGCTTTATTAAGGGAATTGACCCACAAGATTATGGAGGCTGAGAAGTCCACAGCTGGCCATCTGCAACCTGGAGAACAAGGGAAGCCAGTAGGGTAGATCAGTCCAAGTCTGGAAGCCTCAGAACCAGGAGAGCTGATGGTGTAGCACTTAGTCTGAAGCAGAAGGCCTGGAAGCCTTGGGGGTCTGGAGAATGTGGAGTTTGTTCCTCCCTCCCTTCCTTCTCCTGCTCCTTCCTTCCTGTTTTTGAATAAGTGTCTCTCTGTTGTCCAGGCTGGAGTGCAATGGCACAATCATGGCTTACTGTGGCTCACTGCTGTCTCCAAATCCTGAGCTGAAGAGATCCTCCTGCCTCAGCCTTCTGAGTAGCTGGGTCTGCAGGTATGTGCCACCACACCTGACTATTTTTTTTTTTTGGAGAAAAAGTTTCGCTATGTTGCCCATGCTGGTCTCAAACTTCTGGGTACAAGCAATGCTTCTGCATCAGCCTCTTAAAGTGCTGGGATTACAGGCATGAGCTACCATGCCTGGCCCAAGCACCTGGAGTTTCAGTGTTCAAGGACAGAAGAAGGGTGTCCCAGGTCTAGAAGAAAGATAGCAAGTATCCCCCCACCTTCTGCCTTTTTGTTCTATCTGGACACCAGATGGTGCCCACCCAGACTGAGGGTGGATTTTCCCCCACTCAGTCCACCAACTCACATGCCAATTTCCTCAGAAACACTCTTATAGACACACCTAGAGATAATCCTTTACCAGTTATATAGGCATACTTTAATCCCATCAAATTAACACCTAAAATTAACCATCACATGAACGTTTTGGTCTATTCAGGCCTTCAACTGATTGGATGGGGCCCACCCTCATTGCAGAGGGAAATGTGCTTTACCTAAAATTCACCAATTTAAATGTAAATCTCATCCAAAGATACCCTCCAAGCCGACACATAAAATTGACCATCACAGGCTTGATCCCCATAGTGTCCCTCTCAATATAGATATTAGTATAGAACATGCCTCAGACTGTGTCATCTGGAGACAGAGAAGGAAACAGATATCCACTGGTTCCATCTCCCAGGAGTTCGGGCTTACACTATGGCACAAGGGCAATCCTCCCTGAATGCATGAATGCTGGGGAGGTCCCACGGGGTACCACCTGGCAGTGTCAGGGCAACCATGGGTGGAACGCCAGAGGCACATGGAGCAGCTGTGTGGTCAGGAGCATCAGGTTATGCCTGCAGGAAAAGTAGGATGAGAGGGCACAAGAGATGCCCAACTGGCTGGGCTCAGTAGCTCAGCTTGTAATCCCAGCACTTTGGGAGGCCAAGGCGAGTGGATTGCCTGAGCCTGTGGGTTCGAAACCAGCCTGGGCAACTTGGTGAGACCTCGTCTCTACAACAAATAAAAAATGAGCCAGGCATGGTAGCACGGGTCTGTAGTTCCAGCTACTTGGAAGGTTGAGGTGGTGAATCTCTGGAGCCCCACAGGTTGAGGCTGTGGTAGCAGTGAGCATGCCACTGCCCTCCAACCTGGTTGATGGAGTGAGACTCTGACTCAAAAAAAAAAAAAAGAGATGCCCAATTCCCTCTAAGTACTTTATTTTTTCCTCAACACTCTATTTCTTCATTTTTTGCTGGAGAATTTTAGAGTTATTGTTTTTTTCCACTCATGGTAGGAAAACATCTACATTTGTGCTACTCTTAAAGAAGACATCATCAATATCTTCTGCATGCCCCTAACTCTAATGACCCTTGTCCCTGTCCTGTCACTGTGTCCATCTCTCTCCCTTGCAGCCCTTACAGCCACACTACAGACACACCTTGTGTTAGTGCACTTTGCTTTGTTGCGCTTCACAGCTATTGCTCTTATTTTTACGAATTGAAAGATTGTGGCATCCCTGTGGTGAGCAAGTCTGTCAATGCCATTTTTCCAACAGTGTGTGCTCATTTTTTGTGACACACTTGGGCAAGTCTCTCAATATTTCTTACTTTCTTATGATTATTACCTCCACTATGGTGATCTGTGATGTTACTGTTGTAATTGTTTTGGAATGCCATGAACCACAGTGATAGAAGGCAAGTGAACTTAGTTGATAAATGTCATGTGTGTTCTGATTGCTCTACCAATCTCTCGCTCCCTTTCCTTGGGCCTTCCCGTTCCCTGAGACACAACGATATCAAAATCAGGCCCATTAGTAACCCTACAATGGCCAAGAGTTCAAATGAAAGGAAGAGTTGTACATCTGTCACTTTAAATCAAAAGCTAGAAATGATTACGTTTGGGGAGGAAGACACGTCAAAAGCTGAAATAGGCCAAGAGCTAGGCCTCTTGTGCCAAATAGACAAGTTGTGAACACAAAGGAAAAGTGCTTGAAGGAAATTAAATGTGCTACTTCAGTGAACAGAGAATGGTAAGAAAGCAAAACAGCTTTATGCTGATATGGAGAAAGTTTCAGTGATCTGGATAGATGATCAAACCAACCACAACATTCCCTTAAGCCAAAGCCTAATCCAAAGCAAGGCCCTAACTCTCTTCAATTCTATGAAGGCTGAGAGGGGTGAGGAAGCTGCAGAAGAAAAGTTTGAAGCTACCAGAGGTTGGTTCATGAGGTTTAAGGAAAGAAGCTGTCTCCATCACATAAGCATGCTAAGGGAGGCAGCAAGTGCTGATGGAGAAGCTGCAGCAAGTTATCCGGAAGATCTAGCTATGCTCATTGAGGAGGGTGGCTACGCTAAACAGCAGATTTTCAATGGAACAGCTTTACAGATGGAACAGCCTTGCATTGGAAGAATAAACCAGCTAGAACTTTCACAGCTAGAGAGGAGAAGTCACTGCTTCAAAATACAGGTTGACTCTTGTTAGGGGCTAATGCAGCTGGTGACTTTAAGTTGAAGCCAATGCTCATTTATCATTCTGAAAATTCCTTAAGAATGGTGCTAAGTCTACTTTGCCTGTTCTCTATAAATGGAAAAACAAAGCCTGGATGACAGCACAACCGTTTACAGCATGGTTTACTGAATATTTTAAGCCCTACTTTGAGACCTACTGCTCAGGAAAAAAAAATGTCTTTCAAAATATTGTTGTTCATTGACAATACACTTAGTCACTCAGGAGCTCTGATGGAGATGTACAGAGAAATTAACTGTTGTTTAAATGACTGCTAACACAATATCCATTCTGCCGTCCATGGATCAAGGAGTCATTTTGACTTTCAAGTCTTATCATTGAAGAAATGCATTTCTGCTGGGCTCGGTGGCTCAGCCTGTAATCCTGTGCTTTGGGAGGCCGAGGTGAGTGAATTGCCTGAGCCCGCGGGGTTCGAGACCTGCCTGGGCAACTTGGGGAGACCTCATCTCTACAATAAATCAGAAAAATTAGCCAGGCGTGGTAGCACGCACCTGTAGTTCCAGCTACTTGGAAGGCTGAGGCGGAAGGATCGCCGGAGCTCAGCAGGTTGAAGCTGCGGTGGCCAGGAGCGGCCACTGCACTCCAGTGTGGGTGACAGAGTGAGACTCCAACTCAAAAAAAAAAAAAAAAAAAGAAAAGAAATGCATTTCTTTCTTTCTTTTTTTTGCCTTGGAGTCTCACTCTGTCACCCAGGCTGGATGCTCACAGCCACTGCAGCCTCGAACTGCTGGGCTCAGGCGGTCCTTCCACCTCAGCCTTCTACATAACTGGAACTACAAGCACGTGCCACCACACCCAGCTAATTTTTTTGATTTATTGTAGAGACGAGGTCTTGCCAAGTTGCCCAGGCTGGTCTTGAACCGGTGGGCTCAAGCAGTCCTCTCACCTTGGCCTTCCAAAGTGCTGGGATTACAGGCGTGAGTCACTGCACCTGGCCAAAAATGCATTTCATAAGACTACAGCTGCCATAGTGATTCCTTGGATGGATCTTGGCAGAACCAATTGAAAACCATCTGAAAAGATTTACCATTCTAGATATGATTAAGAACATTTGTGACTCATGGGAAGAGGTCAAAATAGCAACATTACCTGGAGTTTGGAGGAAGTTGATTCTCACCTTCATGCATGATTTTGTGGGGCTCAAGATTTTGGTGGAGGAAGTAGATGCAAATATGGTGGAAACAGAATTAGAAGTAAAGCCTGAAGATGTGACTGAATTACTATAGTCTCACGATAAAACGACAACAGATATGGAATTGCTTCTTGTGGATGAGCAAAGAAATTAATGTAAATTGAGATCGAATCTACTCCTGGTGAAAATGCTGTGACTGTTGTTGAAATGACAATGAAGGATTTAGCATATCACCAAAGGACTTAGTATGTAGAAGTTCTACTGTGTGTAAAATAATATCAAATGGCATTTCATGCTGCAAATAACTCTTGTGAGGGAAAGAGTCAACCAATGTGGCAAACTTCATTGTTGTCTTATCTGAAGAAATTGCCACAGCCACCCCAGCCAAATAACCACCACCCTGAATGGTCAGCAGCCATCAATTGAGGCAAGACCTTCCATCCACAAAAAAATTATGACTCAGATGATTAAGTTCAGATGATTATTAGCATTTTTTAGCAATAATTTTTTTGTGTGTTTTTTTAAAGTTGGAGTCTCACTCGGTTGCTCAGGCTGAAGTGCAGTGGCACAATCACAGCTCACCTCAACCTCTACCTCCTGGGCTCAGGCAATCTTTCCACCTCAGCCTCCAGAGTAGCTGGAACCATAGGCATGTGCCATTATACCCAGCTAATTAAAAAAAAAATTTTTTTTATAGACACAAGGTCTCACTATGTTGCCCAGGTCATATTTTTAAATTAAGGTATGTACGTTTTTTTAAAGACATAATGCTATTTCACACTTAGTGGACTACAGTATAGTGTAAACATAACTTTTATATGCACTAGGAGACCAGTCAACTTGTGTGACTTGTTTTATTGAGATATTTGCTTTATTGTAGTGGTCTGGACTTGAACCTTAGGAATGCCTGTATACTACAAGCACTGTTTGCTCTCCCCCACCGCTGCAAATTTGCTGAGGGCAAAAACTTCACCTTATCATTCCTGTTTTCTCGGTTCCTAGGTTCTTAGTACTTGCTTAGTAAATGTAGACTGAAACACATTGAACAGGATTTTTTTTTGGTCTCTACCAATATTCTGTCATCACAGGGGTTCATTCTCACTGTGCATTGAAAACTTCACCATTATGCTTTACCGTATTCCCTTAACCCCTTTGGTCCCATCTTCTCGTATATAACATGAGAGAAATGTTACCCTCAAAGTTTTGTTGTTAGATTAAGTGCATTGGTGGGTATGGAAGTACCTGGTAAACTGTACAGCAAAGTACAGATGTAAAATATGATTGCTATTGTGGCAGAGGTTGCTAGTCGGCCACCAAAATCTGCTCTCCCCTTCTTCCACAGGAACGGAATTGCTATTGGGCTCAGTGAGGGGCTACACCACTTCCTATCTGCTTCGTTGTTAGTGTAGCCTTGTGGCCAACGGCAGAATGTGTGTAGTGGTGATGGTGCAACTTCGAAGTCATCTCCAGCATAGAAGATGAGTCCTAGTCCTGGGATGGTACTCTTTTCTCTTCTCACAAGCTGGAATAGGGATGTGCTCACCACCCAGGTTTCACCATTAGAAGAAGATGGTTCCTTGTGGTGGGGGAGAACAAGGTAGAAAGGGCCTGGTTCCTTGAGTGACTTCATGAGCCATCTCACTATCGTTGACCTTCAGACTGTTATGTGATAAGACACATAACAGCCTTTCTGTGAGACACTGTATTATAGAGTCTCTGTTTCAGCTGCCTGGACTTTACCCTAATATAGCCGTTCTTAAGGGTATAATGTCACTGTGAGTCTCATCTAAGTAATTCCTCCTCTGTCTTTGGCCATGAAACTCATATAGGATAGGAATCATTTTGACCCTATTTTTTCTTCAGTGAGGAGTTTCAGTTGGAGGGGGCAGGAGAAATTGAGGACTGTATTACACCAGATAGGTGAAGGGCTATCCTTGCTTTTCCTGCATTCATGTAGACTAATTCCAGACAACGACATTAAGCCCATATCAAAGCACCTGCTTTGTGATGCCTTGAGCAGAGAAGGTGGAGTTGATATGAAATTTTTGCATTCCTTATTGTGACCTTTTCCAGAACTTTCTGTAACAGTGTATTTATTAACCAGAAGTTGGAGCTGAGAAAGTTTTCCTGGAGTAGAAAAAGTCAGACAAAGCTAAACTCAAATTCCAATTTTATTACTTAGCAGTGAAGTTATTTTCTCTTCCTGAGTCCTTTTCTATTATTATTTTTCCATCTGTTGAATGGGGACACTGCTGTCTACCTCTCAGGATTGCTGGGAATATCACATATCGTTGAGACAGAAGGTGGATCTAGCATATCCCTTGGCATTTTCTACACCCTCAGCGAACACTAATTTTTTTCTTCCTTGCTCAGAAACAATGGGGGGTCTTTATTTTAAAATGTTGCTTGAATGACTTTGTAATTCATTTTTTAAAAGACAGTATTTGAGTTTCCTTCCAAAATGTATGTGATTTACAAGTAAGGATTACAAATGCTTTCACACTCTTTCTAAGCCACACTATTATTCTGATCCTAGGAGGGGTGTGTGTGTGTGTGTGTGTGTGTGTGTGTCTGTCTGTCTGCATAAATTTAACTCATCATGAAAGAGAAAGTGCTAGAAGACAGCAGTCCTTAGGCTGTGAGAGCAACACCGACATTAGTGGGAGAGGAAGTGAGAAAAAGGAAGAGACTAGGTAATTCTGACTGCCTCAAGGACTGGCAAGTGAAAGCTAGCTTGGAGAAGCCACCATCGATTTTGAATAAGATAGGGAAGCTTTAAGGTCCAGAAAGTCTGCCAAGATGAGGGTGCTGTGGCCACAGCTTCACTTCAGGGTCCAGTGACAGTGAGATGGCTGGTGAAATCACTCAAGACCCAGACCCTTTCCACTTTGCTGTTTTGCCATACCACGGAATACTGTCTTCTTCTCGTGGTCAAAGTTGGGTGATGAGCACGCCCATATTCCAGCTTGCTCAGTGTTTACAGCCATAAGACAGATAAGTTCCAGGGCCACATACAGTCCTGAGAATTCCAGGTGAAGGGCAAATACTGTGTGCTTCCCTCTCGTCTTCTCCCCCTTTCCTCCCATCTCCCTTCTTCTGTTTCACTCTGCCTGCGTCTACCCAATCGCTCTTGCTTTCTCAGGCATGCATGCATACACTCATTTGTACTCAAGGCAAGGTTCATCAGTTCACTCATTAAATGTGTGTTGTCCAATAAGTGCATCAGGTGCTAACCGATTGAGAACTAGATTCACAGGAAGCAATGGAAGACCACGGTACAGTATTGGCTGTATTAATGGACTGCACAAGTGCCCACTGCTACAGGACTGAAGAACTGGATGGACCTACTTCCTCAACCCACATCATGAGCAAACAGGCAGATTCTGGAACAGCGACCTGATTTGCTCAGCACCTTGTTGAGCCCACCAATGAGAAGAGGGAGCAATGAGTGATGGGGCTAGGAAGGGGAACAGGCAGTGCTCGCTAGCACCCCCTCCTGGAGGGAGCATGGAAGTCAGCCTCTCTGGACCTGTGAGGAGGTCTGAGTGGGTGTGTCGAGGACACAAAGACTCCCCTCTAACAGGGAACTTTGAGGGAGACTATTTTTTTAAGTTGGAGTCTCACTCCGGTGCCCAGGCTGGAGTGCAGTATGCACACTCACAGCCACCGTAGCCTCAACTTCCTGGGCTCAGGTGATCCTTCCGCTCAGCCTTCTAAGTAGCTGGAACTACAAGCACACGCCACCACATCCAGCTAATTTTTTGATTTATTGTAGAGACGAGGTCTTGCCAAGTTGCCCAGACTGGCTGGTCTCGAACCCCTGGGCTCAGGTAATCATCTCACCTCTGCTTACCACAGTGCTGGGGTTACAGACGCGAGCCACTGCACCTGGCTGCAGGAGACTTTTATGGGTTGATTGTGTCTCCCCAAAATTCATATGTTGAAATTCAAGCCCCTAGTAACTCAGAGCATGACCTTATTTGGAATAGGGAAGTTGAGGATATAATTAGTTAGGATGAGGTCATACAGGCATAGGGTGGGCCCTAATCCAGTAAGACTGGCACCCTTATAAAAAGAGGAAATTTGAACACAGACACACACATGGGGAGAAGGCATGTGAAGACAGAGGCAGAGACTGAGGTGATGCATCCACAAGCCAAGGGATGCAAAGGTCACCAGCAAACCACTAGGAGTCAGGGAGGAGGCCTCAATTGATCTCACAGGCTCAGAAGGAACCAATGCTGCTGATGTCTTGACCTTGGACTTCTGGCCTCCAGAACTGTGAGAGAATAAGTCTCTGTTGTTTAAGCCACCCAGGCTGTGGTGCTTTGTTACGGCAGCCCTAGGACATGAATCTAGAGACCATGGAAGAGAAATAGACCTAAAGGAATGACACGAAAGTGGTGCAGAGTTTCTGGGGCTTGGTGGGAGCAGGAGGAGAATGAGCATGCTCTCTTGCTTGGGTCATTATGGGAAGGCGGGGTGGGGGAGCACCTGCTTCTCCTTCTAGTACTGCCAGGAGTCTGTCTGCAGTGTCTGGAGGTCGTCCCACCACTCTGGAGTCAGGAGGAAAAAATAAAGCAGCAATTACAGTCTCTTTTTTCCCAGGGTTCCTAGGAAATCTACTCAGGGATTTTGTCCTCTTCCCCAGGTCCCTGTTTTACATGTGAGACACTGTCCATCTGGGATGCCTGTGGTTCTCTCTATCTCTTTAGAAGGTATTATCCTTGTCATTCAGGTGACAAGGCTCTTAAGCACACACGTATCTTGTTTAGCTTTCTCTGCTGCTGTAAGTACAGGTGAACTTTTTCAAAATGTGTGAATTAAAGAGCACTGGGCTGGGGATGGGACACCTGGGTTCCAGATGTGGCTTCCCGAGTCACAGTAGACATATCTCCTATGAAGCCTCCTTCCTATCCTCCCTTTGCCACCCCTCTGCACCCTCAGCTTCCAGTGGAGGGTGATGGGCTTCTTCCTCTTCCTGGCATGGTGCCTGCTACATGGCAGATGGGCAGCATCAAAGGATTGAAAACCATTACACAGAGACAGCCTTCACTCATTCAACCCTACTGAGTGACCAAGACTGACTGAGGCATCTTCCGGTGCTTGCCCCAACCCAAGCCTCTTATATATGAGCTATCAGAGTCCAGGGAATTAATTTTCCTAGTGTCTGGCATGGTGCCTGGCACCTAATGTTTAATGAGAATTCAATTATTTGAGCTGACCTTGTGATCTGGGTCAAATCATTTTACATTCCTGGACTTCCTTCCATTGCTTTCTCTCTGCCAAGTGAAAGACTTTGAACTAGTCACTCGCTCTGAGGTGCCTTTCAGCTCAACACTTCCTACATTAGATGTGTGAATGTCACTTTCTAATAGCTCTAAGCACAAACTACTCTTTCCATCCACCATCCCCAACCCAAAGCAAAACCAAGGGCTTTGGGATACTCACCTAGTCCTGCAAGAAACCAAATGCATTTCTCCCATTTGTTCACATCCAAGCCTACAATCATGCCTCTTAGCACTGTAGTTATTTGTTGATGTGCTGGAGGTCCCCCAAGATTACCTTCAGGTTCAGTGATTTCCTAGACAGACTAACAGAACTCAGAAAAGCTGTTATACTCGTGGTCACAGTTTGTTATCTCAAAAGGGTAGAGATTAAAATCAGCAAAGGTACAGGACAGAGTCCAGGAAAGACCAGGAGTGGAGCTGTCCTACTGCAATGGAGTTTCATAAACAGTCCCCAGTTCTCTCAGCAATGACCATGGAGGGAGGTGGATGAACTTGATGGATACGTGATCCAATATGAGGAGCAGGATTGACCAGACTTGAGGATTGATTGAATTATAAGGGTTGCAAAACAGAAAGTCAAGGACGACTCTCATGTGTTCTGCTTATGAGAGAAGGACATTGGAGGGGATGTGGATCTCAGGACAGGAATGGAGACCGTTCAGTTTTGAACAAAGTGGTCTGGAGGGACTGTGGATCCATGTGGATCTGAAGTTCAAAGACAGGTTTGAGCTGGGAGTCATGAATGTTCAGAGTAACCAAGGCCATGGGAGTGGAATGGGAGAGGATGAAATTGCCTACAGGGGATTTCAGAGTGAGAAGTCATGTTCTTGAGGAATTCCCTGACTGTTAAAAGTCACTGGAGAATGGTAAACCAGCCAGAGAGACTGAGACGGTCAGCCCGAGATATAGAAAGAGAACTAGGAGAAGGCATCTAGTGTTTCAAGAAAGAGGGAAAGGGTGGGATAATGAATGTTGCTGAAAGGGCAAGTAAGATGAGAATTGTACAATATCTATTGGATTTAGTAAGACAATTGATCACTGGAACCCTGAAAGAAGTCATTTTGAAGAAGGGAAGGTTGGGAAGAAGCCCTTTGCAATGGTGTGGGAAATGTGAATGAGAGGAACTATAAAAAGCATGCATGTACAGTGTTCAGGAAGTCTGGCTGAGACTCGAACTTTAGAGACTAAGGAAAAGCTGGAGGGGGCGGTGGGGTGGAAGGATGAATTGTTGTCTTGTTTTGTTTTTTGTTGTGTTGGAGTCTCACTCTGTCGCCCAGGCTGGAGTGCAGTGGCATACTCACGGCCTCCCCAGAGTCGACCGGCTGGGCTCTGGTGATCCTTCTGCACCAGCCTTCCAAGTAGCTGGAACTACAGGCACGTGCTACCACGCCCAGCTAATTTTTGATTTGTTGTAGAGATGAGGTCTCGCCGAGTTGCCCAGACTGATCTCAAACCTGTGAGCTCAGGCAATCCATTTGCCCCGGCCTCCCAAAGTGCTGGAATTACAGGCTGAGCCACTGAGCCCGGCCTTGTTTTTGTTTTTTAAGGGGGAGAACACTGAGCATGTTAAAATGCAGAGAGGAAGGATCTAAGGAGAGGTTGAAGAAGAAGAAAAGAGAGGCATTATAGACAGAGCACAGTTCTTGAGAAGGTGGGAAGGGCTGGGAGCCAGGGTTCAAGCAGAGGCATTAACCTAGGAGACCAGGAGGGAAGGATGCTCGCTGGTGCAGTAGAGTTCAACTCACAGCATTCCTGTCCTTAATGCCACGTGATGTTGCCAATTTTCTGTTCAATTCAACTCAACAGACACTTGCTGATTACTTACTTGTGAGCTGGTGACCCAAGTGAGAATGAATCTGAGGCTTTTGTGGAGTTAGAGAGAAATGTAGGGGACAGATAATCATGGCCAGCGTTGGCAATTAAGGAGCATACCCTGGTCCACACAATTGCAGTATTTAGTTCTCATAGCAACCCCAGAAAACGGGCAGTCATGGGATACTATTTTACCAGAGGAAGAAATGGAGGTGATGAGAAATGAAATTACTCATCCTAGTTAGAAGAAACTGTGGGACTGGAATAAACACCCAGAAAAACGACTCCAGAGGTCATGCTCTTCATGGTGACACTCTTGTTCTTGTTCATAACTATATTTCAGATTGTGCCTGGGTAGCACCAATTTTCCAGGGCAATCCTGACTTAGTGTCATTTTCACCATTTCGCAAAAGGGATGCATTCACTTTCCTGTCAGCCTGTTTTCTGCTGGCAGGCTCCTGCGGCACCCTTGTAATCCAGCCTGTGTTAACCCTTGACTTTAAGCCTTCACTGTTTTTAATTATAGTTATTTCCTGCATTCCAAACTGAGGCACAAAGAATTGGCTTTAATTTAGAAATTGTGTGGGAACTCTTACAAAAACCTCACAGAGAAGGTGATAGAAGCTTTTAATCTCCAGCCGGAAACTCTCCCTTGAACTCCTCACTCCTATATCCATTTGTACTTCTCTTTGGACATCTAATAGATGTCTCAAACTTTAAAGCCTGAACCTCTGATCTCCACCTTTGACTCTGCCTTCCTTGTCTGCTTCCCCTGCAGTCTCCCTGTCTTGGTTAACCAGATCTCCATAATTGCAGGTGCTTGGGGACAAAACCTCTCCTTTCCTCAGATCCCCATACGTAACTGGTTTGATGCACCTCACAGGCTCTCCCTCCAAGTTATACGTGTTCATAATCCAGCCATGTGATGGTTGATTTTATGTGTCAACTCAACTAATGGTACCCAGATATTTAGTTAAACACTAATCTAGATGTTACTGTGAAAATATTGGTTTTAGATGAAATTAACATTTATAAATCAGTGATTTGTGAGTAAAGCAGATAGTATGGGTGGACTTCACCCAATCAGTGGAAGGCTTTAAGAGAAAAAGCTGAGACCCCCTGAGAAAGAGGGAATTCTGCTAGCACACTGACCTAGGACTCCAGCTACAACATCACCTCTTCCCCGGGTCTCCAGCCTGCTGGCCCACCTTGCAGATTTTGGACTTTCAGCCTCCACAATCACATGGGCCAATTCCTCGTAATGCAATCTCTCTCTGGAGAAAAGAAGAGCTACTCACTATGATTACAGTCCTTGTTTCTGTAACTAAATGTGTGATCATAGCTGGTACTTACAAGTACCCTTTTCCATTACCCATCCATATTACCTTTGCTCTCTGTAAGCACCTCAGCTAGTCCTGGCTGTTTACCTGGTGGGATGACCAAAACATTTACTCCTAAAGGGTCTGGGCCATTCATATTCCTGCCTAGATTGGATTGTTTAGTTTTCCATTGACTTTAATCACAGGGCATGATAATGCTAAGAAATGCCCTAAGGGATCGCCTATGTTTCACACATACTCCTCCTTACCTCCACTATGGGGTAGTAGCAATTCTCTTTGTCTGTTGAAGAGCCTAAAGTGACCAAGCAGTCTTAACTTCCAGTTCAATGGAATCATTTTGTCTCCCATTGGAAGTATTTCTTCCTTGGAATAAGACCTCTGGTTCAGTAGAGCATAAGTCTGCAGGAACGGGAAGCAAAAACGTTGCTGGGGTACTAGTGAGTGGAACCACTCCCAGTTCTACCCTTTGGTTGCTGGACCTGTGAACCTTGGCTGCTTGAGTATCCAAGAGATGCTAAAACATCTCACTGGTCCTGTTTCTATGGAAAACTCAGACAGATATAGGCCATTTCTCATCACCACCCAAGCCACCACCATATCTGCCTGAAATATTGCAAAAATTTCCTTAATCATACATAAATCAGTGAGTGAATATGTAGGCTTGGCCTTGAAGGATGTTTATTAAGAGTTTGCTAGGTGGAGAAGTGGAGGCAGAATGGCATTTTAGAGAGAAAATAGCAAGGACAAAGCACTGACAGTTCTGACAGGGCAGGTCTGTCCTTGCTATAGATCAGTCCATGGGCAGGGAGGGAAGGAAGAGCAGGCTGGGACATATTGTGGAGTCTCTTGTAAGTTTCCTTATACATAAAATGACCTTTTATGATTAATTTTGCAAAGTCTGTTTGGATAATTAGTCAGAAATGACTCTTTTTTTATTAAGATAAAAGCATTTTATGAAACTCAGTATTATCTCTTCTTCACTTTCCCCACCAACTTATTGCCTTACATCCATTCCAACTAGGACTTTTGGAATTTTTTCTCGTATACGTCTATTTAAGACATAAACCAAATTACCTGTTGATATTAAGATATTAGTGAGTGAATTATGTTTTTCAAGGTAAACTTTTCGTTTGAGAATAATTTAGACTTACAGAAAGGTCACAAAGATAATACAGAGAAATCCTTTATGCCCTCGACTCAGTTCTCCTTAATCTTACATCTTACGTCGCCACAGTACATTTGCCAAAACTGAGACATTAACACTGGTACATTACTATTAACTATACTCCAGACTTCATTCAGATGTCATCCATTTTTCCAAAAATGTCCTTTTTCCATTTCAGGATCCAATCTAGATGCCACGTTGCATTTAGTCATGAAGTCTCCGTCTTTGCTTGTTTGTCATGATCTTGGCAGTTTTAAAGAGTCCTGGTCATGTATTTTGTAGACTGTTCCTCACTTCAGATTTCTCTGATGTTTTTTCCTATTTAGATTGGGGATTTAGGTTTTTAGGATGAATAACACAGACGTGAAGTGCCTTCCTTATCACATCATGTCAGAGGTACATGACATCAACATGACTTACTTCTGGTAATATTGACCTTGATTGATTGGTTAACTATAAGGTGGCTTCAATTAACACTGTTGTTAAGTGTTGTAAAGTGATTGTAATGTGACTATTTTTCCCTTTCAATATTCTCTGGATGTGAGTCACTAAATTCAGCCCAGCCTCTAGGTGGTGTGGGTGAGAAATTAAACTCCACCTTTTGGGGTGGTAATATCTACACACATTATTTGGAATTCTTCTCAGAGGAAGATTTCTCTCTTCTTCCTCCTTTATTCAATCATTTATTTATATCAATGTGCACATCTCACGTGTGCATTTCTCCACATCCTCACCAGCACTTACTATTTTTATTTTTTTGATAGTAACCACTCAAGTGGGTTGAAATGGTGTCTCAGTGTGGTTTTCGTTGTAATTTATTTAGCAAAAGGGCTATTTTTCTGACATAATACACCAACAATCTTTGTGTTTGGCATATATTTTTGTGTTGGTATATATTTTTCTCTTTTACTTTCACTCTTGTAACTTAATGTTTTAGGTGAGTATCTTGGAAACAGCATATTTTTTAGTTTTTTCTATTTATACCCAATCTGGAAATTCATATCTTATAACTGGAGTGTTTAGTTCACCTCTATTGATTTTTGTAATTGGTATATGTCAGTTAATTATGGCATGTTATTTGTGTTTTCTATTTGTCCTGCTTTTAAAATATTTTAGAATTTTATCTTTTCTTGAATTCTTTGGAAATTTATTTATTTATTCATTCCATTTTTTCCCTGTTGTTGTAAAGTTGTAAACTCCATTTCTATTCTTTTAATAATTAACCTTGAAAAGTTAACAAGCACACTTCATGACATCTAAAATAGTTTTAGTGTATGCAATTCTAGGCTGTCATGTATTTTCTCAAAAGATAACATTCCACTGGTTTCTGGCTTTCATTATTGTTGCTGAGAAGCCAGCTGTCAATCTAATTATTGTCCTTTTGTAAGTAATTTTTGTTTTCTTATTGACCACTTTAAAAGACTTTAAAAAATCTTTTATATTCTGTACTTTCACAGTGACATTTCTTTAGTTCTGTCTTCCAGTTCACTACTTCTTTCTACAGCTGTTTCTAACCAGCTGTTTAGCATATTGATAGCATTTCTAAGACTCAAGTTTTATGCTTTCATGTCTAGAAGTTTTTTTGTTTTTTGTTTTGAGTTGGAGTCTCACTTTGTCACCCAGACTGGAGTGCAGTGGCCGCTTCCGGCTACTGCAGCCTCGACCTGCTGGGCTCCGGCGATCCTTCCACCTCAGCCTTCCAAGTAGCCGGAATTACAGGCATGTGCTACCACGTCCAGCTGACTTTTTGATTTATTGAAGAGATGAGGTCTCGCTGTCCAGGTGGGTCTCGAACCCGTGGGCTCAGGCAATCCACTCACCTCAGCCTCCCAAAGGCGCGGGATTACAGACTGAGCCACTGATTGATTCTTTTTCAAATCTGCTTGGTCTTTTTCTTTATAAGTTCTTGATTTTTTTTCAATTCTTTAAAATTTAAATTAGTTAGGTATTTTATGTTCCATATATTTTATGTTCTATATCTGATAATTTTTAAATTGGGCACCTTTGTTAGTCTGCTATATGCTGAATCTGCTCTCTCTCAGTCACAGAGACTTATTTCTGCACTTGTATATACTTTTTAATTGGAAGCTCAAGTTCCTTGAAGCTTTGTCAATGAGAATTCTTTGAGGACCTGCTTGAGGGTGAATATTTTAATTTGAAATTGTCTGGCTCCTGGAGATACCACTAACCTGGGACTACTATGGATCAACTATTCAGCCTGATGTTTTTCTGGTCATGCAGGTAGTGTTAATTGAAGCCACAAACCTGTTTGAGGACTGGCTATAGTTAAGAATTTTTAGGGGAGCCCATCCTCTACCCAGAGTTGAAACTGAGAAAGATTCATTTTCTTACTTTACCGCTTTACAGGGTAGTTTTTTTAAATGTTCATCTTTTCAGGGTTTCTGATAAAAATGCCCACCCATCCTGTATATACCCAAGCCTTGTATTTTAATACTGAAGTTATTGTTTCCCACAGTTGGCAGAGTATGACCAGGAAGCTGCTGACCTCAGACCTCAGGACTTTGTTTCTTCCTATTGTTCCTGCCCTGGATTTGTTGTGTTTTGCTGTTTTTGTCAGAATCTCACTCTGTTGCCCAGGCTGGTGTGCAGTGGCACGATCACAGTTCAATGTAGACTTGACCTCCTGGACTTAGGCAATCTTTCCGCCTCAGCCTCTTGAGTAGCTGGGACTATAGGCACATGCTACCATGCCTGGCTAATTTTTAGATTTTTTCGTAGAGATGAGGTCTCACTATGTTGCCCAGGCTGGTCTTGAACTTCTGAGCTCAAGTGATTATCCTTCCTTGGCTTCCCAAAATGCTGGGATTACAGACGTGAGCTACTGAGTCTGGCCTCTGGCTTTGTTTTTAACATCATAGAACTTCTTTTTCTTTTTCACAAACTTAGCCATGCATTTAAAAGGATACTTTTTATATTCACTCTAAAATTTTAGATGTTTTTAGTGGAAGAGTGTCAGAATAACTTGATTGCCATTTTGCAGGGCCAGAAACCTCTTGCAAAGCTCCTTCATTCTTGTTGCTGCAAGGAGACACAAGTCTTCTCTCTTCTCAAAATTGAACGTTCTTTTATGATCATCCCCTCACTTCTGTTTCTTTCTATGCAATTTACATATCAAGAAAATGAAAAAAAGGAACCGATGTTTTTTCCTCCTCTTTGCCAACTTAGAATATAAGAATTTCAAGAGTGGAGACTGCTCCTAATCATAAAGTCTCATTTTTTCCCCCATAGATCCGTATGGTGAATTGGATGTTCACTACTTGATTGTGCTTTTAGGGAATTGGGCAGATGAACAGGCTATTTAAAGACAAATTTTGTTGACTCCTTTTTTGTATATTAAAGAACATGTGTTGGTTGAGTAAAAGTGCTATGAACTGAATGTATATGCCCACCCCAAATGGCCTGTGCTGAAACCCTAATCTCCAACATGATGGTATTGGGAAATGTTTGGTAATTATTCATGAAGGTAGAGCATCAGGATGGGATTAGTGCCCTTATAACAAGAGACAAGAGAGAGTTTGCTCTCTTTCTCTCTCCATGTGAGAACATAGCAAGAATACGTCTATCTACAAACCAGGAAACGAGCCCTTACCAAATCTGTTGGCATCTTTATTTTGGACTTCCTATCCTCCAGAACTGTGAGAAATAAATGCCTGTTGTTTAAGCTACCCAGTTTATGGTACTCAGTTATAGCAGCCCAAATTGACTAAGACAACATGTTTCACAGATCACAAGAAATTTTGCTTAAAGTGGGATGCTCTTGGAATTGCTCAACTGTATGTGGATTTAACCAGTAGAGGATATTTTGGTGAAGCCTCTGTTACTGTCTTATTGGTCAACACAATGGTCTCTCATCACTTATATAGTTAGCAGTCACCCAGCACCCCTCACCCAAACGAAGGGGATAGATAAAACCATGTCTCATGTTGTCTGAGAAGCTGCCTTTTGCCTGCTGCCTTCAGTCTGCACAGACTGCTAACTACATCAGGCAAGCTGGCCAGGCAGGAAGACAGCTTCGCGAAGTCCGGTGTGGTGGGAGTATGAGGGAACAGTTAACATGCTTTGTTATCCTTAAGAGAACAGTCACTCATCATTCCTGGTTATTTCCAGGAATAGTTACCCTCTTTTGTTTCTTTAAGTAACTAAGGGATGCTGTCAGTGTGGAAGATGTCCCAGCAGATTTTGGCATCCATCACTGCAGCATCCTTCTGGAAAGCGCAACCAGCCTTTAGTTCATTCCTCCTACAGCAAGGATGCTCATTTAAAGAGAGCAAGGGAGTGCTTCCTTACTTGCCTTTCTTTCACATGCATTGTGCAGAACACCCGGAGGATGATGAGGGAAAACAGGTCACAGAATTACATGAGGAATCAGGAGTGGGTGACAAGGCAAATGCTTCCAAGGCTTTGGAAGTCATTTTCACAAACCTACACAGGACAGTTGAAAAGCTTCAAAACGAGAAAGTATAAAGTAGTAAAGAACAAGATCAGAACAAAGGGGAATGGTCATGACAGCCTTTTCATTTTTGGAATCTTTTGAAGCCGCTCATTGCCTTTGTCAGAACCAAGGATTTCTAGAAAAAGGTGCCCAGTTGCCAATTGTGCTAAGATGTCTAAGAAATGGTTCTTGTGCTTCGAGTTTTTTTTTCTATAAAAGGCCCAGCAGAGTTATGATTTTGTTCCATCTTTATGTCATTTCTGAAAATGTAAGACCATTAGATCTGCTTGTAATCTTAGCTGTTTTTACAATAACGTGTTCATCAGTGGAGCCAGTGGTGAGAACAGTAGTTAGGCTGTTACTTTCCACTAATCCAAATGATGGTCTTGAAAAAAGCTGCTCAGCCAGGCTCGGTGGCTCAGCCTGTAATCCCACGCCTTTGGGAGGCTGAGGTGAGTGGATTGCCTGAGCCCGCGGGTTCGAGACCTGCCTGGGCAACTTGGCGAGACCTCATCTCTACAATAAATCAAAACATTAGCCAGGTGTGGTAGCGCGCGCCTGTAGTTCCAGCTACTTGGAAGGCTAAGGCGGAAGGATCACTGGAATCCAGCAGGTCGAGGTTGTGGTGGCCGGGAGCGGCCACTGCACTCCAGTCTGGGTGACAGAGTGAGACTCCAACTCAAAAAAAAAAAAAAAAAAAAAGGAAAAAAGCTGCTCCTTAGCTATGTTTCTTCTGATACTTAATTGTCATTTCTTCTGCCTCCTTGGAGCATCTGCATGTTGAAAGCACATTGGAGCTGCCTTTTCAACGCACAGCTCTTTCTGTCTCAATGAATAGGCCTCATGTCTGTGGGGAAGCACAGGGTCCTATGGCATGTGGCAGCCTTGTTATGGGTCCAGTCTAATTTCAAGCAGGAGGGCAGAAGTCACCCCACTTTGGAGCCTTGACTTTGAAGGCAAGTCTTGTTGCTAGGCCTCCTCATCCCTCTTCCAGCTCCCCATGGATTCTAATGGAAAACATCCTACATCTGGAAGAAGTCTTAGCACATCACTGTAGTATTCTTTTACTTCCCTTGGCAACGGGCACAAGTAGATACTATAGGCTGTTTTTGAGGAAGTAAGTTCTTCCTGGGTAGAGAACACTGTGAAATGGAGGTGTCGTTTGAACTAGACTTTGAAATGTGAGTGAACATTATCAGACATGGAGAGTATTTTCAGGGGTTCCAAATCCAGCTATGGCAAGTACTTATAACAGATCAACCTTCCTACCACAAGCAATCACAAAAGCTGAACATATGCCAAAAACACCTGTTTGAAGTCACTGGAGACCAACCAAGGCAGCCGGGATATTGCCACTGCTCTTCCCCTCAGTGCCTTTGCTGATTTGTTCATGGAGCTCAGAGACACAGTAGGAGCACTACCCAGAGCTTTTAGTGGTCTCAAGGTGCTGGGGACAGTACTCAAGCAGTTAGGACATGATAAAAGACTGTGAATGAGAACATATTTTAGAACCAGTTTATCAATGAACAATGATATGCTTGTAATCCTAGCACTTTGGTAGACCGAGGCAAGAGGATTTCTTGAGCCCAGGAATTTGAGACCAGCCTGGGTAATATAGTAAGACCTCAACACTACCAAAAAAAAAAAAAATTAGCTGAGCACAGTGGTGCAAGCCTGTAGTCCCAGTTACTTGGGAGGTTGAGGCAGAAGGATCACCTGAGCCCGGGGGGTCAAGGCTGCAGTGAACTGAGGTCGCGCCACTGTACTCCAGCCTGGGCGACAGAGTGAAACCCTTCTCAAAAAAAAACCAACCAATCAAACAAACAAACAAAACAATGAATGATATGTAAAGCTGTCCAGTAGAGTAAAATAACTTGATCAGCACATCATGGCTTCTCTTCTCTGCACAGAATATCCACTCTTCAAGAGTAATCGATTGCTAACCAAAAAGTTGCTTGGTCCAGGTGTGGTGGCTCATACCTGTAATCTCAGCATTTTAGGAGACCCCGGTAGGAGAATTGCTTGCACCCAGGAGTTCGAGACCAGCCTGGGCAACATAGTGAGACACTGTCTCCACAAAAAGTAAAAAAAAATAGCCTGGCATGATAGCATGCACCTGCAGTCCCACCTACTTAGAGGGCTGAGGTGGGAAGAACACCTGAGCCCAGGAGGTTGAGGCTCTGGTGAGCCATGAGCATGCTGCTGCACTCCAGCCTGGGTGACAGAGTGAGAACCTGACTCAAAAAAAAAAAAAAAGAAAAGAAAGTTGTTTGATGAGCAAAGAATCAAATTGTGAGGGTTGAATTGGAGTTTCCATGCTGCTGCAGCCAGCCTGACATGAGGGCTGGCTCCTCTGTGCAGGGCAGGCATCCTCTTCCTGGACATACCTATACAGGTACTGTTGATTTGGCTCTTTGTTTTCCCCTTTTCTCTGTTTTAAAGGATCTTTTACTTTGCATAGGATTCCTTCAAATAGGGCACAATATGATTAATTTGGTTCAGCTTACTCATTTGCACTCACATTCCAGCCCTGTCTCTCTGACTCTGGGTTGTGCTGGGCCTGGTGCATGGCTGCTTGGGAAAACTGATTGTGCCCATCTATTCCCTATGTTTCATTCCATTATGTCAAGCTGGCAACTTGCATTGGCCATGGTGGAAGTATTTACACCATGGAAATGGGCAAACACTACACATCAGGACTTCTTTCTCACTGAACCAGATGTTAAACATTTACCAGCCCACCACCACTTGGCCTTCTTGATTGGAGCTTAGGGGCTGGGGTGGGAGAGATAATCCATACTACTGGATGTCACATGTATAGAAATTCCCTGACTACTCCTGAAAATCATTAATGCTATTATTGTCCAATAGTTCTAGAGTAAGTCTTGGAGAGCAACCGAATTTCCCTTATGTCTGGGTTCCTTGGAGGAACTTCTGCCCCATGTCCCAGCAAAAGGCCAGACTGTGAAAAGGTCGGAGCAACAGTTTACGAAGAGTAATGAGAGAAGATGAGTTAGGAAGCCGTTGCATCATTCAGCTGAAAGGCGACAGAGGCCTGATTTGACCATAATAGATGTGTGGTCCACACTCACCTACCCCCCAGATCGCTGTTTCATTTAAGAGCAGTATTCTCATTTTACTGCTTTAGGAAACATCCCGCAGAATAACTAAGAGTAGTAGGAATGCTCAGAATGCCACTATGCATCAATTCATAACACATTTATTTGTTTGTTTGTTTGTTTGTTTGTTTGTTTTTTGAGTCGGAGTCTCACTCTGTCGCCCAGACTGGAGTGCAGTGGCCGCTCCCGGCCACCGCAGTCTCGACCTGCTGGGGATCCGGTGATCCTTCCGCCTCAGCCTTCCGAGTAGCCGGAATTACAGGCGCGCGCTACCACGTCCAGCAGATTTTTTGATTTATTGTAGAGATGAGGTCTCGCCAAGTTGCCCAGGCGGGTCTCGAACCCGCGGGCTCAGGCAATCCACTCACCTCAGCCTCCCAAAGTGCTGGAATTACAGACTGAGCCGCCGAGCCCGGCTAACACATTTATTTGTATATCTATCTTTCAATTAGTCAACCTTTCCAGGGCTCTTAGCTCTCGGGAGACTATATTTTCAGAAGGTGACCCTTGTATTTGTTATTCCAAAACAAAGTAGTATCGACCATTCAGAGGATTGGAAGTCTGTGGTCCTGGAATGACAGCTAAACTGTTGATGAGAAGAATTCATGGTTTTATTGTATCTGTTTATACACAGGCACCTCATATGACAATTCTCATTAATATGCATTAAAAGTGTATTATGTATCACCTGCGATTTTGACCTGAGTTCTATAGTGACTGTGTCCTAAATAAGTAATTTTTTTTTTTTTGGTTTCATAACCCAAAGTACAGTTCTACCAGAGCTTGCAAACAGGATGTTTTTGGTAATTACCTCAGTAACACTGGTGAGTTGTGATTTATTCAAAAAAATCTCCCTTTGGAGACAGTCTGTCCTTGATTCCTGTTAAATCATGAAGATGAAATCCAAGAATGAGGTTTAATACTTGTTTATTATTTGATGGGTATTTGATGGCAAGAAAGAGCTGAGCAAAAGAAATAGCTGTCAACCCAGAAGGACCTCAAGACATCATCTGATGTGAACTTCTAGCTTTGTGTAATTACAGAAACATGACAGTGATAAATAAGCGTTTTCCAAGGAAATAGACTTTTTTAAAAGGAAGGATGGTTAAATCTCATCATCCCCTTTGCATTGCCACCTGAGTAGAAAAAGAAAACACATCATTGTGTTTACTGGATCACCTAAAACTTAGTTTTGTGTGTGTATTTGTTTGTTTTTGAGTTGGAGTTTCACTCTTGTCACCCAGGATGGAGTACAGTGGCACGCTCATGGCCACCACAGCCTCAGCCTGCTGGGTTTAGGCAATCCTTCTGCCTCAGCATTCCAAGTAGCTGAAACTACAGACCCACACCACACATGCTGTGTGTGTGATTTACTGTAGAGATAAGGGCTCACCAAGTTGTCGGGGATGTTCTTGAACCCATGGGCTCAGGCAATTCCCTCACCTCAGCCTCCCAAATTGCTGCAACTACAGGCTGAGACTATTTGTTTTTTAAGTCAGAGTTTTACTCTGTCACCCAGGCTGGAGTGCAGTGGCATAATCACGGCTCGCTGCAGCCTAGAACTCCTGGGCTCAGGAGATCCTTCCCCTCAGCCTTCCAAGTAGCTGGGACTACAGGCAAGTGCCACCATGCCTGGCTAATTAAAAAAATTTTTTTTTCTAGAGACAAGGTCTGGCTATGTTGCCCAGGCTGATCTAAAACTCTTAAGTCTCAAGCAATCAATACTCCTGCCTCGGTCTCCCTAAGTCCTGGGATTGCAGGTACGAACCACCACGCCTGGCCAAAATTTAGTTTTTAATTAAAGCAATTTTTAAAAAATATTTTTTATCAAGATAAAATTCACACATTATAAAATTCACCAATTTAAACTGCACAATTCGAAGGCTTTAAGTGCAGTCACCATCCTCACACTCAATTTTATAATATTTTTTCCTAAAAAGGAGCCCTGTACCTATGGTCAGTCACTTGTTAGTCTCTCTCCCCTCTTTCCCCTTTCCTCCCCACCCCCCTCCCCCACAGTCATTAATCTGCTCTGTCTCTATAAATTCCCCTATTCTGGACACTTCATATAGAAGGAATCATACAATTTGTGGTCTTTTGTGATGGATTCCTTTCATTTAGCACAATGTTTTATATGAATATACCACATTTTGTTTATAATATCGACTTATCAGTTGATGGACATTCACTTTGCTGCCACTTTTTGGCAATTATGAAAAATGCTGCTATGAACACTTGTGTACACGTTTTTGTGTGAATATATGTCTTCAGTTCTCTTGGGTATATATTTAGGAGTGGAATTGCTGGGACATATGATAACTCTGTGTTTAACATTATGAAGAACTGCCAAATTGTTTTCCAAAGCTGAACCATTGTACATTTCAAGCAGCAATGTATAAGTGTTCCAACTCCTCCACATCCTCACTTATTATTGTGTTTTCTTTTGATCGTAGTCACACTAGTGAAGTGTTAGTTCATTGTGATTTTAGTTAGCATTGCCCTGATGACTAATGATGTTGAATATCTTTTCATGTGCTTGTTGGCCATTCGGATATCTTCTTTGGATGAATGTTTATTCAAATCCTGTGTTCATTTTAAAAATTGGGTTGTCTTTTTTTGTTGAGTTCTAAAAGTTCCTTATATATCCTGGATGCCAATCTTTTATCAGATGTAGAATTAGCAAATCTTTTCTCCCATTCTGTGGACTGCCTTTTCACTTTCTCAATGGTTTCCTTTGAAATATAAAAGTTTTTAATTTATGTTATTGTTGTTGTTCATGCTTTTGGTGTCATATCTAAGATGCCATTGCCTAATCCAAGGTCATAAATGTTTACACTTATGTTTTCTTATAAGGGTTTTGTAGTTTTAGCTATTATTTCATACCTTTGATCCATTTTTTATCTCTTATTTTTAAAAATTGTGACAAAATACACAGAACATAAAATTTATCATCTTAATAATTTTAAGCATATCGTTCTCTGCAGTATTAAGTACTACATTATTGCACAATAATCAATCCACAGAATTCTTTTTATGTGTGAAATAGAAACTCTGTACCTATTAAACAATAATTTTTCTTTCCCTGTCCCTGGAGATCACCATTCTATTTTCTGTCATTGTGAATTTTAATACCCTAAGTACCTCATGTATGTGGAATCATTCAACATTTTTTCTTTTGTGATTGGGTTATTTCACCTAGCATGATGTCCTCAAGGTTTATCCATGCTGTAGCATGTATCAGAATCTCCTTTCTTTTTAAGGTTGGATAATTTTCTTTTTTAAAATTATTTTACATTTTTTTAATTTTAAAGATTTTAAATTTTTTGTATTTTAAATGTTTTAAATTTCAAACTTTCTTATTTTAAAGGTATGTGGTACAATTCAGGGTTAAGTATACAAATGTTCATTATGCAGGTACCCTTGTTGATGAGGTGCGCCCTTCCCCCAGCAGAACCCCACTACTGCCATCCCCCCGCCAACCTCCAACTACTGACAGTCCTTTTCTTATAGTATTACGATAATTGTTCAAGGTCCACTTATGAGTGAGAACATGTGATACTCAGTTATTTGTTTCTGTGATAGATCGCTCAGTATTATAGACCCTAAATCCATCCAAGTTGCTGTGAAGTTCATAATTTTATCCTTCTTTATGGCTACATAATATTCCATCATGTATATGTACCACTTTTTTTTTTTAACAATTTCTCTTTTGATGGGCAGCACTGTTTGTTCCATGTTTTTGCTATTGTGAACAATGCTGCAATAAACATGCATGTGCAGGTATCTTTTTCTTTTTCTTTTCTTTTTTCTTTTTTTTTTTTTGAGTTGGAGTCTCACTCCGTCGCCCAGACTGGAGTGCAGTGGCTGCTCCCGGCAATGCTTCAGCCTCAGCCTTACAAGTAGCTGGAACTACAGGCGCGCGCTACCACATCCTGCTAATTTTTGATTTTATGTAGAGATGAGGTCTCACCAAATTGCCCAGGCAGGTCACGAACCCGCGGGCGCAGGCAATCCACTCACCTCAGCCTCCCAAAGTGCTGGGATTACAGGCTGAGCCACCAAGCCCGGCTAGGTATCTTTTTCATAGAGTGATTTGAGTTCCTTTGGGAATATTCCCAGTCAGGGGATTGTGGGGTTGTATGGAATGTCGAGGAATCGCCAAACTGTTTTCCACAGAGGTTGTATTAGTTTACACTCCCACCAACAGTGTAGAAGTGTTCCCTTTTCCCCACATCCTCTCCTGTTGTTTTTTGAGTTGTTCATGATGGTCATCCTGACTGGAGTTAGGTGGTATCTCAGTGTGGTTTTAATTTGCATTTCTTTGATGACTAGTGAGGCTGAGCATTTTTTCATGTATCTGTTGGTTGCTTGTGTGTCTTCTTTTGAGAAGTGCCTATTCATATCTTTTATTCATTTTGTAATGGGATTGTTTATTTTTTATTTTCAGCACATTTGAGTTCCTTGTGGATCCTAGATGTTAGGCCTTTGTCAGACGTACAGTTGGCAAATAATTTTTCCCAGACCATGGGCTGTCGCCCTGCTCTCTTGATGGTTTCTTTGGCTTTGCAGAAGCTTGTCAGTTTGATGAAGTCCCACTTGTCTATCTTATCTCTTACGGCATTGGCACTTGGGGGTTTTGATCAGGAATTGATTACCTATTCCAATTTCTGTAAGGGTATCTCCTGCGTTTTCTAAGATTCTTATAGTATGAGGTTTTATGTTTAGGTCATTTAGAGTTGACTTTTGTGGTGATAGGTGATAGGTTGGCATCTTGTTTTAATCTTCTGTGTGTGGTCAGCCAGTTTTCCCAGCACCATTTACTGAATAAGTTCTCCTCTCCCCAGTGGTTGGTGGTGGAGGCTTTGCCAAAGATGAGTTGGTTGAGAAATTGAGGTTTTGCTTCTGGAATCTCTATTCTGTTCCATTGGTCTATGTGCCTGTCCTTGTACCAATACCAGGCTGTTTTGATTATTGTAGCTTTATAATGAAGTTTAAAGTCTGGGAGTGTGATAACTTCTGTTTTTTGTTTTGTTTTGTTTTTGCTGCAGATTGTTTTGGCTGTTTGTGGTAGTTTATGTTTCCATGTGAATTTTTGTATTGTCGTTCCAGGTCTGAGAGGAATGTTGATGGTGATTTAATAGGTATTGCGTTAAATCTGTAGATTGTCTTGGGTAGAATGGACATCTTAACAATGTGATTCTTCCAGTCCATGAGCATGGAATATTTTTCCATTTGTTTATGTCATCTTTGATTTCTTTGAGAAGTGTTTTGTAGTTTTTGTCATAAAGGTCTTGCCCATCTCTGATTAGGAAGATACCAAGGTATTTCATTTCCATATAAATTTTAGGATTAGTTTGTCAATTTCTGCAAAAAAAAAAAAAAAAAGCGACTGGAATTCTCATAGGGATTCCATTGACGACACTGTAGATGAATTTGGGGAGTATTGCCATCTTTTTTTTTTTTTTTTTGAGTTGGAGTCTCTCTCTGTCGCCCAGACTGGAGTGCAGTGGCCACTCCCGGCCACCGCAGCCTCGACCCGCTGGGCTCCGGAGATCCTTCCGCCTCAGCCTTCCAAGTAGCCGGAATTACAGGCATGCGCTACCATGCCCAGCTGATTTTTTGACTTATTGTAGAGATGAGGTCTCGCTACCCAGGCGGGTCTTGAACCCGTGGGCTCAGGCAATCCACTCACCTTAGAGTATTGCCATCTTAACACCATCTTAACACTATTGGAAGACTTGTCTTCCAATTCATGACTTGAATTCCATTCAATTTCCTGAATATGGGAGTCTTTCCATTTATATCTGTTATCTTTAATTTTTTCCAACAAAGTTTTGTAGTTTTCAGTGTACAAGTTTTATACTTCCTTTTGTTAAGTATTTTATTTTTTTGAAAGTATTTAGAAAGTATTTTAAAGTATTTTTTATTGGCGCTAATGTAAATGGGATTGACTTCATTTCATTTTTCAGATTTTTCATTGCTAATGTTTAAAGATTTAATTTATTTTTTTAGATTAGAAAATATAGTTTATTTAGAATTTAAATTGGAGGGGGAGAGAGAGAGAGAATATTCACTTCCCCAAGGCGGGGGGCAAAGCTTAAGAAAAGAAAAGGCCAGAGATATAATGAACTTTTGATACTCATTATGTACCCTGTAACTTTCATTGTGTACCCTGTAACTTTGCTGAACTGGTTTATTTAGTTCTAATTTTTTTTGTGGATTTCTTAGGATTTTCTATATTTAAGGTCATGCTATCCATAAATGGAAATAGTATTACCCCTTTCTTTCTAATCTAGATGCTTTTTATTTCTTTTTACTGCCTAATTGCGCTGGCTAGAACCTTCAGTGATATATTCAATGAAAATAGCAAAAATGAACATTCTTGACTTACTCTTGATCTTAGGGGAAGGCATTCAGTCTTTCACCATCAAGTACGATGTAACTCTGGGTTTTTAACGGATAATCTTTTTTTTTTTTTGAGTCAGAGTCTCACTCTGTTGTCCAGGCTGGAGTGCAGTGACACGCTCATGGCCACCACAGCCTCGACCTGCTGGACTCAGGTGACTCTTCTGCTTCAACCTTCCAAGTAGCTGGAACCACAGGCAGACGCCACCATGCCTGGTTAGTTTTTTGATTTGTTGTAGAGATGAGGTCTCACCATGTTGCTCAGACTGGTCTTGAACCCCTGAGCTCAGGCAATCCTCTAGCCTTTGAATAGATAATATTTATCAAGTTGAGGAAGTTTCCTTCTATTCCTAGTTCACTGGATGCTTTTTATGAAAAGATTTTGAATTTTGTCAAATGCTTTTTCTGTGTCTCTTGAGATGATCATGTGATTTTTGTCTTTAGTCTATTGACATGGTATATTACATTAATTGATTTTTGGATAATAAACCAATCTTGCATTCCTGGGATTAGCAGCCCATTTGATTCCTGGAATAAATTCCACTTGGTCATGGTGTATAATCCTCTTCATATGTTTCTGGATTTACCTTGTCAGTCTTTTGTTGAGAATTTTTGCATTATATTCAAAAGAGATATTGGTCTTCAGTTTTCTTTTCTTGTGATTGATGTCTTTGTCTGATTTTGATATCAGGTGACATTGGTCTCATAGAATGAGTGAGCATCCCTGTCCAGATGTGGCAATTAAGTGTACTGAGTGAAAATGTACAGGTGGCATTGAGTACATTCACAATGCTGTGCCAGCATCACCAACATCCATTTCCAGAACACTTTATTATCCCAAATAGAGACTCTGTACCCATTAAATAACTTCCTAACTTCCCATTCCTCCCCTCCCCAGCCCCAGCTACCTCTATTATACCTCCTCTCTCTACAAATTTGCCTGTTATTGATAGCTATGTAAACGGAAGCATATGGTATTTGTGCTTTTGTATCTGGTTTATTTCTGTGCTTGCTTTTATATTTTTTCATGCTTGATTTCATTTGAAAGTCAAAATTTCAAAATCATTTAGCACACAGTGTAATATTTCATTTTCAGACAAATTTAGTTGAGGATACTTTTGAAACTAGTTTATTTTGTCTTCAATCATTTTGAGGGTTGTTTAACTGTAAAATATATTTTGCTTCCAGGGTCTCTTACTATTAGCTTTACAAAAGAAGAGATTTTATCACTGCAAGTTAGATGCATGGCAAAGTCTTTAACATAAAAAGAAAAGGATATGACTTTGATTAGTCATTTTTATTTTCTTTGTGACCTTAATATGAGTTTACATTTTATTTCAAAAATGTTTTATGCCATTCACACCACCACTAGATTTTCTCCCTTTTTCCTACCTTTCCATGGCTTTCCAATCTAAGTCAATCAGAACTCACACTTTTTGTTGGAAAAATCAGTGACCCCGTCACTGAGCATGGATGCAAACCGGGTTAGCCACAGCTGTGGGAGGGTGAGAGGAGCTAGGGGCCAAAGTCATTCATCCTGGGCTTAACATCCGACTTGTGAAGAACACCAAGAAGCCTGGACACTGTATTGGCTCCCTCCTCTCAGACTTTTTCTGCCAGGAAAGTCTCTCCCTGCCCCCCATGGCAAACCCCACCCCGTTTTCTGAAGTCCAAAATTAGACAGTCTCCTGACTCTGCTCTCTCCCTGATAAAAATAAGAACAGTCTCATATACCTCTTGTTCAGGATGATAGGGAATTACCATCCACTTTTCTTTTCTTTTTCTTTTCCACTTTTTTTTTTTTTTGAGTTGGAGTCTCACTCTGTCACCCAGACTGGAGTACAGTGGCCGCTCCCGGCCACCGCAGCCTCGACCTGCTGGGCTCCGGCGATCCTTCCACCTCAGCCTTGTGAGTAGCCGGAATTACAGGCATGCGCTACCACATCCGGCTAATTTTTTGATTTATTGTAGAGATGAGGTCTCGTTACCCAGGCGGGTCTCAAACCCTAGGGCTCAGGCAATCCACTCACCTCAGCCTCCCAAAGGCGTGGGATTACAGGCTGAGCCACCAAGCCCAGCTTCCACTTTTCATTTTAAAATCAGCTTGAACTCCGTAGTCAAGTGGCTGCTTCTGGGGCTTCCTTCCCTGCCGGCTGGCCTTCCTTCTGATCGGTTATCAGGACAGTGTCTATCCCATCCTCCTGATGACAATGATGACTAGCTAACATTCCTGCAGCCCTCTCTACCTTTACATGTGCTAGCTCAACTAATCCTTAAACCAACCCTAAAAGGTTAAGGAAACAGAGGCACAAAAGATTGAGCAGGTTACCCAGTGCACAAGGCTGTTGGGTACCTGAGATGGTCTTCGGGCTTCCAGAGTCTGCATCCGGAGCCATAGGAAGCTCTCCCTGAGGCTTGTCTGCAGCCCAGCACTAAATCTTTGTTTAATGGATCCCCACACCAAAATCCCTAAATATCACACTCTCCTTTTGGGAAAGGAAGGAGCCACTTGGGCCATTTAAGCATTAGCACATTTGCAACGACTTCAAGGAATTTTCTTTTTCATGGTTACAGCAATTTTTACATGATCAGTTCACATTATCTACTTACCATGACTCTAGAATCAATAAATATGAAGTACCCAAATACAATAAAAATAAACACAATATAGCCAAACAACATTGTAAATAAGCACAATGTATTTAAATAAATGACTAAGGGGACACTAAATGGACACCCAACCTGGAATCAGGGGATTCTCTGTTTTTTTTCACTCTGTCAGGCTAGAGTACAGTGGCATGATTCACGGCTCATCGCAGCCTTGACCTCTTGGGTTCAGGCAATCCTTCCGCCTCAGCCTCCCAAGTAGCTGGGACTTACAGGCATGCACCACCCAAGCCTGGCTATTTTTATTTATTTATTTATTTTATTTTTAATTTTTTTTGAGTTGGAGTCTCACTCTGTCGCCCAGACTGGAGTGCAGTGGCTGCTCCCAGCCACCGCAGCCTCGACCTGCTGGGCTCCAGTGATCCTTCCGCCTCAGCCTTCTATTTTTATTTTTTTATTTTTTGTAGAGTCGAGGTCTTGCTATGGTACCCAGTCTGGTCTCAAAATGCTGGTCTCAAGGGATCCTCCCAATTTTGGCCTCCCAGAGTGCTGGGATTACAAGCATGAGCTACGGCGTCTGGCTAGATTCTCTTGTTTCTACACTTTCCTGGCAGCAAAAGTCTGAGAGGAGGGAGCCAATACAGTGTCTTTGTATTTCCATGACTTTCATATTTTCTCTGTGCTTCCAAAATATTTCTCTGAACTTCTCAGGCCCGCATCACTCTCTCCTGCATTGGAGTTGTTTATGTGCTCACTTCATTTCTCCCCACCCTCTATACTGAGCATCTGGAGGGCAGAATTTGACTTTGGATTCCTTGTCTGGCATTCCTCCTTTTCACTCGCTAGTGTCAGCCTTCCCCAGTCAGTGTCTAGCACCGTGTCGTGCCCATGGTAAGGGCTTAGTACGTACTAGATGAAAAGATGAAGTCCTCTCACTAAGACATTGCCTGGTGGAAGAGACCCATGGATGCTCACTCAAGCTTGTTCCCGGGACCCAAACAAGAATCACTCAGGATGTCTCCATGGAACTTTTATTGTGTTGAAAGGGCTCCAGGAAGCAAAACAATTACTTTCAGTAGGGTCCAGATTAAACAAGCAAAGTTGTACAGATATTTGTAAGAAGACGTTTAATTTGAGAAGAAAAGCCTAACTCCCATTCCCATCACCACCATTACTCTCATAGAGTTGCTGTCGGGTTCCAGAGCTTCAGTGGCTCTGAGGTTGTCTCCAGGGTCTCACCTCCCTCCCTTCCTCATCTCTACTGGTGGCTTGCTGTCCCATAGCCTCAGCTCTGAATGATCTGCTTCTACCAACTCATCCTCATTCCTTCGCATTGAAAGAGCCAATGCTTATGATATACAAGTTCCTACTTGATGGGCTAATATGTGTATATTTTACAGGAAGGTAATATATCTCTCAATGAAAGTAGTAACGATTTCTTAGGTAACTTTATCAAAATTAGGACTTAATTCTGGATATAGGGGAATGACTATGGTTTCTGCCCTCAAGCTGATATTATCATTAGGGATAACAGTAGAAGTTAAGTAGCAGTATGAGTTTAACAATGGCAGGAGGCAATGACACAGCCTGTGTTCCGAACAGGACACGTGAACTTGAAAATGACACGTCTCAGAATTCAGAGAATGGGGCAGGCACTCTAGGCTGAGCTGGTTTGGGAAGGCTTGACCCAGAAGAAGATGATCTCATACTGGCCCTGTTACTGGTATGTGGTGGTGTGTCTTGCACTTACAGTAGTAGTCAGTCCACTGGTCAAAGAACATAGCAGACTGACCTCGACCTCTGTTGAGCCCAGCAGCCAGAGGGATGCACGCAGGATAGGAACCAACGTATGGCATGATTTATACTTCCCATCTCCCCGACCAGTTTCTTTCTATTTCTTATTACTTGATGAATGAATCTATGTACTAATTAATAGCTGCTACTTCATTCTTAGAAGCTTAACCGGCTGTTGGAAATTATGACAGAACTAAAAAATGAACAATCGCCAAGATACACTAATTACATCTCAAGGGAAGTGCCCAAGATATTTAGACTATCTTTCTCCCCGATGATCGCCTTCCCCTAGTGATTAAATTTGCTCTAATCACTTTTGAAGAAAGCAAGTTACATTATAACTTTAGTACCTTGAGTTTTGTAGATGTCAGAGCTTACAGCAGAATTGAATTTTGTTAGCAGAATGGTGGTCTTTCAAATGAGATGTGCCAAGGCTCAACTCCTTTTGCTTTCTTATATGTCAGGAAGGGGGGGTGCTGTTTGATATACGCAAAAGGGGTAAAATAGGATAGGTTGGTAGGATTGGTACTCACATTCCAACTCCTGATTCAGGGCATTGACTCTTTCGATGTGAAAGGAAGAGGAAGGTGGTAGAAGCAGCCCATGGATCAATAAAGTCTTAGAGGTCTTGGTATACAGTCTGCCAGCTTCTAGACAGGACCTTGCTGAATCAGCATTACTGGACTTCATACCATACAATTGGCCACATTCAACATTCTGAGTTCATAGTTAAGGATTAAAAACCTTGTGTGGAACCTAAGTGGATCAGATTTCTCATATTTTTGTCCTGATTTGGTATACATAGAATTAGGCTGCATTGGTTGAAGTATGTGGCCAACACTGTTGGCATCCTGTCCCTTCCCTCAGCCCACAGCTCTACACACCGTGAGCTACTTAACGCCAGTACCTGTGTCCTGAGGCCTTGTTTTATGACTCTTAGACCCTGCTGGGTCTGGTCACTGGGCAAACCAAGTCAGAAGTACAGGAGAGTTCATGCCCCAGAAAGTATCTCTCAACTGAGGATGGAGGGGGACGAGGTAGAAAAGCCTAGCTTCCCTCCCTGCTACCTCCCTCCAGTTGGAATAACTCCAAGATGTGTTCTGTGCTGTTTTCAGAGCTCTCCAGTAGGACTGAGTTCCAGCTAGCCTGTGGGCAGTTAGCTTGGTAACACTCTATACTGATTCCTCCCTTCCCTGCCTTACATCACCTATCCCTTCCACTGGAGTTTCCGGAGATCACCTCCCATTACAGGTTGAATTGTGTACCCAAAAAGACACGTTGAAGTCTTAACTCTTAGTACCTGTGAACGTGGCCTCATTTGGAAATTGAGTCCTTCCATATGTAATCAAATTATGAGGTTATCTTGGAGTAGGGTGGGCCCTAATTCAATATGACTGGCGTCCTTATAAGAAGAGAAGACACAGGGACACACAGAGAGGAGAAGCCCATGCGAAGACGAAGCAGAGATTGTAGCAATGTGTCTACAAGCCAAGGAACACTAAGGATTGCTGGCAACCACCAGAAGCTAGGAGAAAGGCATGGGACAGACCCTCAGGGCCTTCAGGGGAGTCTAGCCCTGCTGACACCTTGATTTAGACTCCTGTTTCTCACAGAACTGTGAGTGAATAAATTTCCATTGTCGTAGTCACCCCCTTTGTGGTAATTTGTAATGGCAGCCACAGGAAACCAATATACTCCCAAATAAACTACTCACACTTGAATCTTTGATTTAGAATCTGCTTCTCAGAAAGTTAAATTAGGACAAAGAATACTGGAAAAAATGAGATGTCTGCATATTGACTGTTGAGTTTCTCTGTGAACCAGTCATGTCCCTGAATAGTAAGAGGCACTTTTTATTAATAGGCTAAAAGAAACAGAATTCTGGTTCCACAGGCAACAGTTGTTAGAAGAACCACACATAATGTTTGTAGGAGACTTTGAATGGCATAAGTAAGAGAAAGCCAGGGACTGATCTGGTTGAATGATTTCGTTTTGCCCAGAAGGGCCAGAAACATTTGAATTTCTTTGTAGTTGTTTGGTTGGGCAGTGTTGCGTTCCTCCTGAAGATGTAAGATTGGTGTCTGGATAGTTTTTCATCTCTCATGTAATTGCAGAATAGCACAGGGTGGCCATACCTAAAGCAGTTAGTGTAACTATAATAGTTGTTTATAATAGAAATTTTGAGGTTGATGCCAGGATAAAATAGATATGAAATCCCAAAGCCAGATCGCACTCTGCAGAACTTATAAGGATAATTTCAAGGGCTACTTTCTTGGCTCTTGGACCCTCATTCCATCAAGGCATTACAATCCCAGCACTTTGGGAGGCTAAGGTGAGTGGATTGCCTGAGCCCATGGGTTCAAGACCAGCTTGGGCAACTTGGCAAGACCTCTTCTCTACAATAAATCAAAAATTAGCCAGGCATGACAGTGCATGCCTGTAGTTCCAGCGACTTGGAAGGCTGAGGCAGGCAGGAGCCCAGCAGGTTGACGCTGGGGTGGTGGTGAGTGTGCCACTGCACTACAGCCTAGGCCAGGGGTCCTCATACTACGGCCCGCGGGCCACATGTGGCCCCCCGAGGACATTTATCTGGCCCGCCGCTGCCTGTCCTGCCTAGCAGCCGGCAGTGCGCATGTGTGGAATGTGCGTCGCACTCTCCGACTCCCCTCCTTTTCTCTGTCTCTCCACTCCTCCTCTCAGTCTTACGACTAGCAGTGACAAATATGGAACCGGACATTGACCATCTCATTAGCCAAAAGCAGGCCCATCGTCCCCATTGAAATACTGGTAAGTTTGTTGATTTAACTTTACTTGTTCTTCATTTTAATATTGTATTTGTTCCCATTTTGTTTTTTCACTTCAAAATATGTGCAGTGTGCATAGGAATTTGTTCATAGTTTTTTTTAAACTATAGTCCACCCCTCCAACGGTCTGAGGGACAGTGAACTGGCCCCCTGTTTTAAAAGTTTGAAGACCCCTGGCCTAGGCGATGGAGTGAGACTCCAACTAAAAAAAAAAAAAAAAACAACAAAAAAGAAAATAATCAAAGAAGGAAGGGGAAAGGTTTTCCTGGGATGTTCCTTGGAGAGAGCTGCTTCATTGTATGAGCCCGTGCAGAAAGCTATGGGTGTCCTCTGCAATGAGACAGTCCTGTCCTGACACTATTTAGAGTTATCTTCCAAGAAGGTGAGGTGACCTCAACAGACAGACTCTGGGTAGTGTGTGGGGGGTACTCGGGGAGGCTAGCTGAAGGACAATATGTGTTCCACATGCCTTTAGAGTTGCAGGAAGAGGTCTTTAGCAATAGGGCTCTCTAAAGAGTCCATAGAAGGGCCCCAGGAGAGAATCGGCTTTAAATATTTGCTACAACTGAAGCATAGCAGTTATCTATTGTGATCATGATGATGTGTGACAAACAACTTCAGAACTTAGTAACTCAAAACAACAATCATAAAGTCTGTGGTAATTGACTTGTCAGCTGCACTGTTTTGACCTGGGCTGGACTAGGCAGGTCTCTCTCATATATTTGTGGTCAGCTGGCAGGCTGGCTAGGGCACAGCTGGTCTAGGCTGGTCTTGGCTGCAGTGACTTGTCTCTGCTCCATGGGATGGCTCATCCTTCAGCAGGTATTTCAGATATTCCAGACTTCTTCACATCGTGGTCATGACAATCAGCAGAAGTATGCCAGGTCTCTTGAGGCCTGGGCTTGGAACTGGCCTGCCACCATTTCTACTACATTCTATCAGCTGAAGCAAGTTATAAGACCAGCCCAGTTTTAACAGGTGGGAAAACCAGCTCTACTTCTTTAGTGAGAGAAATTGCAAAGTCATATGCAAAGGGCACAGATTTAGGAAGGAGTGAAGAATTGTAGCCATTTTTGTAATCTATGGCCTCGACAGTGTGAAATTAGTTTTTGATGCTTCCAATGTAGGCCCTCTTTTATCTCCTATTCACTTCTCACCACCCACCCTCCTCACCAGAGACCAAAAACCGGTGGGAAAGCTGGGTGATGGGTTAGAGGTAGGAAAGAGAGTAATACAAGTTGAGAGAATTGGAGAGGGGAAGAACTGTCCCTTTCCCCTAGGGAAGCAGGCTCTGGCTTGCAGAAGGTGAAGAATTCATGTTAGATCAAATCTAGAGATTTGATTAATACCTTGGACTGGGCATTCCAGTTTCTGAATCAAGGCTGTGTTTGGTAATTAAAGCGATGACTTACCACCTAAAAGCAAACAGAATAGTCAAGGACGTGCCAGTGTTTTCATCCTGGCCAGAGAAGACCACTTCCTCTGAACAGATTTTACAGGCGGAGTGACAGAGAAAAGAGCTGCATCTTTATTCCATCATGAATTGTGCAAGACCAACCTACCAGCTACACAAGCAAGATAACTGTATCTCTGCCTTTATTTGCAGTCAACAAGGACAACTTAATGTGTTTGGGATACAGGGCCAAGTATAAGCCCCACAAGAGGTGGGTTGAAAAGTATAAGAAGTGGTTATGAACATCAAGGGACTTACCATGTAGAGGGGACATGATGTACCACTCTGCTATGGGATATTGATAACTGGGGAGGTTATGTATGGGCAGGGAACTCTCTGGACTGTCTTAATTTTGCTGTGTACCTGAAACTACTCTGAAAAATAAAGTCTACTTTTAAAAAAGCTTATGTGTGGTAGATATAGAGATAGACCATGCAGACAGACCAAGAAGCTGCAGTGAGTGTAGTCAACAGATAATCTTGGTGTCAGCACCTGCAGGGAGCCACCTTGCCAAGGTCATGCCCTTCCCAGGGTGACCCACACCTGGTGACTGAGTGAGCTGAGAGTATGAAGTCCTATGCTGCTGCAGACAACGTGAGCTCTAGAGTTCTTGCCTGGATTAGCCTGGCTTGTTGGGCCCGCATTGTGGTTCTTCCTCCATCTCTTTCTCTCCCCTTCCTCTCATATTAATCCTGCTGTAGTTGCTTGATTGACCTTTAAGGTTGGTTGGACCTTTTAGATTTCATGTTGAGATAAATAGACCGAAGGTTACCTGCCAGAGTGGTATTTTCATCCTGTTCAACAGTCGGTTGGGTTTGCTGCATAGTTGATCTGCTGACTTGTAAGGCAGTTGGTTTCAGGATAGAACCAACCAGAGCACAAGCAAAGCAGGCATGGCTTCTAGGAAGGTCCTAGAGAATCGCCTGTGCCCATGATGATAATAAGCACATATTGATCGGGGTCAATTGATTTCCAAGATGACAGAGCTTGGGGGTGGTCTCCAACTTCCTTTCTCAGTGACCTGTGGAGCTTCCAGCTCTACGGATCAGCTGTTGGGCTTTCACCAATATTTCTGTGGAAATTCCCATGTGGAGCCTGGCACCAATGGTATACCACCAATTACCCCAGGAGACAGCCACATCTATGGGCAAGGAATGCCCAGGAACTGAAGTCAGTATGGTGGGAATGCAGTATAGTTTAAATTCTTTGTGCTATTATTAAGCAGTATATATGGACTATTAGGAGATTAGAGCTGGAGGGAGTCTTTGAAGCTGAATAGTGTCATCGCCTCAATTTGTAGATTTTTTTTTTAGCCTAGAAGATTAGATAATTGTGCAAGACCAACCTACCAGCTACACAAGCAAGATAACCGTATCTCTGCCTTTGTTTGCAGTCAACAAGGGTCACTTAATGTGTTTGGTATACAGGGCCAAGTATAAGCCCCACAAGTGGTGGGTTGAAAAATATAAGAAGTATAAGAAGTAGTTATGAACATCAAGGGACTTACCATGTAGAGGGGACACGATGTACCACTCTGCTGTGGGATATTGATAACTGGGGAGGTTGTGTATGGGCAGGGATAAGGGGTATATGGGAACTCTCTGGACTTTCTTAATTTTGCTGTTTACCTGAAACTTCTCTGAAAAATAAATAAACCTATAGTTCAAGCCAGGCTCGGTGACTCATCCTGTAATCCCAGCACTTTGGGAGGCCAAGGCGAGTGGATTGCCTGAGCCCGCAGGTTCGAGACCCAGCCGGGCAACTTGGTGAGACCTCATCTCTACAATAAATAAAAAAAATTGGCCAAGCCTGGTAGCATGCACCTGTAGTTCTGGCTACTTGGAAGCCTGAGGCGGAAGGATCGCCGGAGCCCAGCAGGTCAAGGCTGCGGTGTCCAGGAGCGGCCACTGCACTCCAGTCTGGGTGACAGAGTGAGACCCTCAACTCAAAAACAAGCAAACAAACAAACAAAAACCCCAAATCCTATAGTTCAGGTTAATGAGATATACTGAGACAAATTTTGGACAGTATCCTATTTTTCAAATATAAGAAGTTTTGAAAATTTGACAAAAATGATGAAATTTCATAAACTGTCACTCACCATTCAGCAAGTATTCATTAATGGTCTACGCCATGGCTGGTTCTGCTTTGGGGGCTGGGGGGTACTCCAGGGGAACCAACATGGAGAAGGTTCTGGCCTTCTGGAGTTTTCATTCTTGTCAGGAGAGAGCCACAGTCATCCGTCATAACAAGCCATGTCACACGATGATAAGCGCTGTAAAGGTAATAAAACATGGTCGGCTCTTGGCTCTTTCATTCACTTGACAACTATTGATTGACTCTGACTGTATGCCAGGCACTGCATACCGTGCCGTGGTGAAGTGGTGGAGGAACGTGACGGAGCAGGCCTTGTGCTCATGGAAACTTGATTCTGGTTGGGAGAGATGCAGGGAATACACACGTGGACTGAACCACTGCAGAGAATGCTATGAAGGTGTAAGTGGAGAGGCATGACAACGCAAGGGTGGTTTGTGTGGTGTGGGTGGGTGGGATGGGCCCCTTAGAGTGCGTCTAACAGTATGTGCAAAGGCCCTGAGGTGGGAAAGGTCTCAGCAGTTTTGATGAAAAGGAGCCTGGCTTGGCTGTGACCTGGAGAGCCAGGGAGAGAGGAGAAGAAGAAGTTGAAAACAGATCACAAATCATGAGGTCCCTCATGCATTATGATGAGGGTCCTCGTGCACCATGATGAGGGGTTTTGATTTTATCCTAAGAGCAATCATCTAGGGAGCTCCTGGAGAGTTTAAGGGAGGAAAATGTCATTGTGACATGTTTTCGTCCACCGCTCATAACTCCCACAGCCCTTGTTACTGTCTTCTGTTGTAACATTGGGGCACTTTAGGCCTCAGGAGCAGACCTCAGGCCATAGCCTCTCTCCCTCCAACCTTCTCTGGTCCTCCTTTCATCTGCCTGAGGCAGGACTCTAATCTGATTGTGGGTCGAAAGACTCTGCCCAGAGAAGGCCCTGCTCCATGCTCTAGAGGAAGGAACGCTGTGCAGAAAGGCCAAGAAAATCTGGACAGGGAGGCTTTGCTGGGTTTAGATCATGTGCTTTTTGTACAGTCACATTTCTGCACAGTTGTCAATCATGTCTATGTAAGGAAACCTCCATAAAAACCCCAAAGGACAGAGTTTCCAGAGAACTGGACACGTGGAGGTTCCTGGAAGGGGGGCTGCCCAAGGAAGTCTCTGGAAGCTCCACACCCCTGATCCCACCTTGTATCTCTTCATCTGTATCCTTTGTAATATCCTTTATAATAAGCCAGTAAATGTGTTTCCCCTGAGTTCTGTGAGCCACTCCAGCAAATTAATTGAACCCAAAGAAGAGGTTTATAGGAACTCCAATTTGAAGGTAATTGGTCAGAAGTTCCAAGGGCCAGGACTTGCGACTGGTATCTTGGGGAGGGGTGGGGTCTCGGGGACTGAGTTCTCATCCTGTGGGGTCTGACACTGTCGCCGGGTAGATATTGTAAGAATTGAATAAGAGGACATCCAACTGGTGTCTGCTGCTCAGGGTGGGAGGAGAAACCCTCACACATTTGGTCACAGAAGTCTTCTGTGTTGATGTTGATGATTGTTGTGGTGTGAGAGCAGAGAAAAACAGTCTGAGATTTTTTTTTCCCCAAATAGTCATATTATGATGCACGTGTTTAAAAGACCTAAGGCCGCTTACATGAAACTGCTGTCGTGAGGTAAGACTGGAAGCCGCCACAAGGTCAGGAGGTCTTAACAGCAGTTGAGGCAGGATTCAGTGGTGTCTTGGGCCCGGGTGTGGATGGTGGATGTGGTGAGCAGCTGACACATAGGGGAGATATTCTGAAAAATTTTCCCGGCATTGCTGAAACGTCCAGCTCAGCCACTGCCCTACGGCCATAAGGGCTTGCAGGTAGAACATTGCCCAGGTGCTGCGCATCCATTCACCGGGGCTGGAACCCTGAGAGGAGGCCCCTGAGTCACCTTGGCTGCATCTCTGTGCTCTGCAGGGATAGAGCAGCCTCCTCTCACAGATGACAGATGAAGTGGGGAGCAGTGGCCTGGGACAGGTATAGGTTACCTGGGGTTAACACACTTGCTTTGTTCCTCCCTAGACTCAAGCACGCCCATGATTGTGGGTCTAGCCTCTTTGTCTGAGTCTGCCCAGGCTGCTGTAACAAAAATACCATAGACCGAGTACTTTCAACCACAGAATTTATTTCTCACAGCTCTGAAAGCTGAGAGGCCCAAGGGCCAGGTGCTAGCAGATTTGGTGTCTGGTGAGGGTTCTCTTCCTGGTTTACAGATGGGTGTCCTCACGTGGTGGAAAGAGCTAGAGAGCTCTCTAAAGTTCCTCTTATAAGGGTACGAATCCCGTTCAGGAGGGCTTCACCCTCATGGCCTAATTACCTCCCAAAGGCCCACCTCCCAATACCATCACATTGGGAATTAGAGCTTCAACATATGAATTTGAGGGGGACACAGACATTCAGCCCATAACACTCCTCTAAGCACACGGGAAGCACAGAACCAGAAGCCCGGGCATTGCTTTTAGGTTCTGCACAAACCCAACTGCCTTTAGGTCTGGGTGTCATCTTGGAGTATATTCACGGTAGAATGAGTAGTATAGTGAACAAATTCAGAAGCCAAAAACTAGTGAGATATCACAGATTCACTCGTTCATTCATACATTTGCTCAGGAAGTATTAAACTGAACACTTATAATATGCTGAACACTGATAGGTGCTGGGATGGACGGTGAACAAGACCCAGGCCCAGCTCTCCAGCTTTCAGAGGGAAAAGGAGGTATGGCCACTCACTGTGATAAGTGCTAGTACAGGTATGGTATGCAGGCATGGGGGTGCTCTGGAGAGGACCTCACCAAGTGACTCCTGCTCTGTGCTGAAAGAATGGACAGGAGGGAGCTCATTCCTCTTCTTACTCCATGGCCGCACATGAAACACCAGTGCTACTCTGCTTTGGTTCCCAAATACCTCTCCTCTCTCTCCCTCCTTCTCAGTGCCCATTGCTGTGTCCCAGAGCTCAGTCCCTCATTGTTTCTTGCCTGGACTGCTGCAGCAGACCAGCCTCCCTGACCCCAATTCTTTCACTTCATCAGCCTTCACAGCACCTCTAAAATAAAATGTACAAAATAGACACATGATTACGCCCACTCCCTCAGTTCAAATACTTCGTAGAGCAGGATAATGGTTTAGTTTCCTTTCTTCCTAGTGTGGGCATGTCCAGCCCATGGCCCGGGGGTTGTATATGGCCCAGGACAACTAGTCATGCAGCCCCACAAAATCTTTTATTTTATTTTATTTTTGTTTATTTTTTTATTTTCTCCCCGAGTCTGACTCGGACTTGCCCAAAGAAGACGCCTCCCTTCCTCCTCCTCTCCTGGTCCTGCCCCCCTTTCTGATAGTTGGGGCCCTGGGCAGAGCCTCTGTCCTCCTCCAGGCCCCACTAGCAACCCCCACTGCATACACCAGAGCCCCCCCCTTCAGGTCACCTCTTGCCCCCCCCACTCTGGTCCTGCTCCCTCATTCATTCATTTATTCGTCAGGTCTTTATAGAGCACCTTGTGGGCTGAGATCTGTGGGATGCTGGGGCCGGGCTGTGGTCACAGCTGCTCTGTGTCTCTGGCCTCACAGAGGCCCCAGTCAGTGGGGGCAGTGGGGAGAAACCACCGGATGGCCCCAGTGTTGTGGGGTAGGATGTCTTCCATCCCCATTTGGGGACATCTGGCCAGGTCTGAGGGTGAAGGAAGGTAAGGCTTCCTTCCAGAAGAAGAAAGAGTTGCGAGGGAACAGAGTCCCAGGCATGTGCAAATTCTCTGTGGCAGGAGGGTATGTGATATAAGAGTGAGAAGGAAGCCTGCATGGCAGAGAGGGTGGGGTGCGGTGTGGGAGGAGGAAGGATGGGCACAGGGACTGGCCCTGGGGTGCCTTGTAGACCATGCTGAGGAAGGCCATAAGGAGCCATGGAAGCGTTTAGGCAGATGGGGGGGTCATGAAATCGGGATTGCCCTTCACCTTCCTGTCATCTGTTACCCAGCCCCCAGACACCTGTCTTCTGACTCCCCAGAGGTTGCTCTCTTGTTTCAACTCTCCCCTTTGCCCAACTGCAGGGCTGCCCCGAGACTGCCAGGAGCTGCTCCAGGAGGGGAAGAGGCAGAGTGAACTGTTCCAGATCCAGCCTCAGGAGTCCCCACTGTTCCTAGTCAGTTGCAAGATGACCTCAAGTGGGGTGTGCTGACCTGCCGGGAAGCCCTCTGCCATGGGTCCTGCTGTCTTTCTTTACATTTTTTTCTTCAATACAATTTTTTTAGCTAGACAGTTTTACTATTTTTTCCAGCTGGACTTGAATTCCTGGACTCAGGCAATCCTCCTGCCTCAGCCTCCTGAGTAGCTCGGACTATAGGTACCTACCAGTGCCCGGCTGTTTCTTTAAAATGCGGCTTTTGCTGGACGTAGTGTTGTGTGCCTTAGTCCCAGCTACTTGGGAGGGTCAGGCGGAAGGATCACTTGAGCCCAAGAGTTCGAGGTTGCGGTGAGCTATAACCGTACCACTGCCCTTCAGCCTGGGCGACAGGTGAACCCCGTCTCAAAAAGAAGGAGGAGAAGAAGGGGGATGAGGACGGAGAGGAAGTGGGATGGGAGGAGGAGGAGGAGGAGGAAAAAATACAGCATATTGGATGCAGTGGCTGACACCTAATCCCAGCACTTTGGGAAGCTGAGGTGGGAGGATTGCTTGAGCCCAGGAGTTCGAGACTGTGGTGAGCTGTGATAGCACTATTGCACTCTAACCTGGGCAACAGAGCCAGACCATGTCTCTAAAATCACACACTCACTGCAGCCCTTTTCCTCACTGGCTTCCATGACCAGCTCAGTGATGAGTTCCTTGGTTGAGAACTTCAGGGGAGGACCAAGGTCAGCTGGCCCAGAGAGTCTTCGTGGATTTCTGCTATCCCTTCCCTCCCTCCCTCTTTCCCTTCCTCCTTCCTGGCTGGTCCTTGAGACAAAGATGCAGTCCTGTTCTGCCCGCCTACAGTCATTCTCCCTCTCACCCCACTTCCTCCAGTCCTCCTGGGACGAGTGGGGGGCTGTTGCCTTCCCTGGGTTTGCAGGGGATGTGGGGTTTGGGAGTCAGATGAGGGGGTCAGGGAGGAGGGGCCTCCTGGTGACCTTGTACCTTTCTGGGCAGACGGAGGCTGGACAGTGATTCAGAGGCCCCATGACGGCTCTGTGGTCTTCAGCCGGCCCTGGGAAACCTACAAGGTGGGTTTCGGGGACCCCCGAGGTGGGTATTTCTGTGGGGCCAGAGGCAGGGTGAGGTGGAAGGGGCCATGGAGGCTGGCCCACCTCACTGAGTGGCTTCCCTGCTCCAGGCGAATTCTGGCTGGACCCGGAAAATGTACACCACATCACAAGGGACCGCCGCAGCCTCCTGGTCTTGCAGCTGCACGAATGGGACAGGACCGTCGAGTCTCTGGAGTTCCCCATGCACCTGGGGGATGAGAACACAGCCCACAACCTGCAACTCACGGCTCCTGTGGTCAGCAAGTTGGGAGCTACCATCATCGCGCCTGATGTCCTCTCCCTGCCCTTCTCCACGTGGGACCAGGACCACAACCTCTTCAGTAATGAGAACTGCTCCAAAAGCCTCTCTGGTGAGCAGGCCCTGCCCCACGCTGCCCTTTCTTGCCTCTGTGCCTCCCTGTTCTGCCTCCAACGCCAAATTGCATCTATACCCTGACCTCACCTCCTTCTTAAGTCCATGGGCCATGAATTTAACCTCTCCAGCGACAGTTTTCCTATAGTTAAAATGGGTACAACCATGGTGCCCGCTCTTTAGAATTATTATGGAAAATTCAGTGAGAGGGCTGGGTGTGATGGTTCACCCCTATAATCCCACACTTTGGGAGGCTGTAGTGGGAAGATTGCTAGAGGCTAGGAGTTCAAGACCAGCCTGTGCAGCATAACGAGACCCCATCTCTACCCAAAAAATTAAAAATAAATTTAAAAAAAGAAAAATAAAATTAATGAGACAATGTGTGGGATGGTGGCTGGCATGTGGCAAAGCCACCAGGCCAATCCCCTGCTTTGTTCTTATGAAATGGAGGCAGAGTTTCCACAAAATCTTTTAACATCATGTGTTCTTGAGCGTTTATTTTGTTTGTGACCTCATGCATAGTTCTGTTTTTGAAGTTCACAGTCACGCCTTATTCATAACATTGCTTTTTGGCAGCGCATACATTTGTGAGCAGCTGTTTTCAGTTATGAAGCACATAAACAGCAAAATTCAAACAAACATTTCTGACAAGCACCTCAAGGACTCACTAAGAATTGCAACCACTTCCACTGAACCAGACATTGATAGGTTAATTTTATAAAAACAAGGTCAAATTTCCCACTAGTTTTGTATTGTTCCCAGTTTTCTAAACTTTATAATAAAATATATTTAAAAAGAAGTCTTATTATATATATTCACTAACTATATTATGTCATTTATGTGTGGCCCAAGACAATTCCTCTCTATTCAGTGTGGCCCAGGAAATCCAAAAGTTTGGACACTCCTGTTCTAGTGTTTTATTGATTCAACTTTTTAGCTATCTATACTTTATTATTTTAAATAGTTTTATTGAGCTATAACTAGCATATCATAACATTAACCCTTTTATACCTATAATTTAGTGTATACAATTACATATATGATTCAATTTGTTTGTTCAAAGAGGTGTATAATCATCATTACTATCCCTCGAAAAAGAAACCTCCTACCTGCTGTTAGCAGTACTCCTCATTCCAAGATCCCCTCCCCAGCCCTGAGCAACCACTCATCTGCTCTTCATCTCTTTGGAGTTGCCTATTCTGGACACTCCATAGAAATGGAATCATGCTATGTGTGATCTTTTGTGACTGGCTCCTTGCACTTCACACAATGCTTTCAAGGCTCACCCACGCGGTAGTGTGTCTTGATACTAGATTCCTTTTTACTGCCGAGTCACATTCCAATGGATGGATGGGTGGAGCACACCTCTTTATCTACTACCAAGTTGCTGGCAATTGTTTCCAATTCCTGACTCTTTTGAAAAATGCTGCAGTGACCCTTATGCAGATACACTTCCGGTTCTCCTGGGAAGACAGCGCTTTTGAATTCTGAAGTCATTTTCTTTGTCTCTCCCTAATTCCCTTTGCTCTTCCTCCTTATCAGTTTGGCAGGACTGTCTCAAAAGTGATGCCTTGTTCTTTTCACTGCATCCTTTGGGTGAAGCTTGACTTCAATTTGTTACATCGTTGAAGGTGTTTGAGCACTTGGGGAGGGTGGTGTCTGCCAGGTTTCTTTCTGATAGAATCCTTCTCCCATGTTGTCTGCTGTCTGTGGGAAGGTCAAACTCTGCAAATATCTCCACTCCTCGTCAGATTTTCAATGTATTCATTCATTTATGTATCTCTGTATGGATTCATCGTTTCCTATTATATTCCATAGATTATAATCTTTTAATAAATGTCACTTTTTCATGCTCAAATTGTCCTCAATAAATCTGTGTTTCGAAGGCAGCTTTTGGGTTTTCGATGTGTCCTTATCGTTCTTTGAGCACATCCTTGTATGGTCTCTCATCACAACCTCAAATTCTGGGCTCAAAGAGGGCAAAGTGTCCATCAAGCCTGTGCTTTTGTTATACGATGATACCCCTTTGGCTCAAGCAAGCGCCCATGCCCCTCTGGCTCAAGCAAGCACCACGGGGGCATGGAGCCTAGGTGACCTGATCCACTGGGGGCCGTCATTTTCATCGTCCACCACACTACTGTTGACAGAGGCATAGAGCAAGAGAAATAATTTCTCCTGTGAGAAAACAAACAAGGCTGGGTCCTGTGGCTCACACCTGTAATCCCAGCACTTTGGGAGGCTGGCAGGAGAAGAATCACTTGATCCCAGGAATTCAAGACTGCAGTGAGCTATGATAGCGCTGCTGCACTCCAGCCTGGGAGACAGAAAGAGACATTGTCTCAAAACATACAAACACAGCAAAGCAGACAATTACAAATGCCAACTGACACCAGCCTAGGTATTGGAGAGGAAATGGGGAGTCCTGGCAATCTGACAGAGAACGAAATGCCCCCATCCGAGACCACAGTTCCTATGGGCTCCAGCTCACTGTTACTATGTAGGTCCTAGGCCCAACATTGCCAGATCTTCGCTGTCTTGATGATTGGCCTGAACTCCTGAAGTATTATGCCTCAGGACAGGATGGGCCAGCCAGAGGCTGGTTTAGGCTCTCTGCTGAAGACCCTGGGGATTCCTCCATGGGAAATAGAGAGACTGGAGCAAGACACCAGGCAGGTCCTGAAATTCATTTATTCTTCCTTATTATATATATTATATTATGTATTTTTTTTCCCAGAGAAACTGAAAATATAGAATTTTTAATGAAATCCAGTTTTCAAGATATTGGCTCAAAATGTTAATCCCATGTGGGCCAACAAAACCCACCATGGCTGGCATTTGGCTTGCAAGTCCACATTTGCTACCTCTAATTGGAGCTTCCTGCATTTTCAGGCAGGGTCAGCACAACACAGGCCCTGTAAGGTTTCAGTTTCAAGGGAGTAGAAATCCCTCCCCCATACTTGCTCCGGCATGAAAGGAAAGCTATTGGTTCAATAAACAGGACTTGTAAAGGGGCTGGTGGTGGCTTAGGCTATGTGCTGAACTCAGGGCTCAGGCAATGTCCCCAGGCCTGGGTCTCTCCATCTCTTTGCTCTCTTTTTTCATTTGTTGCCTTCCTTCTCAGACAGACTTTCTCGACGAAGCCACAAACATGGCAGCTTCCGTGAGCTTCAGTGTTTGGGTGCCCCAAAGGAGAGAAATCTTCTTTCTCCAAGTGTCCAGTGCTGCCCAGTTGACATGCCCCTCCTGTACCCCCGTCAGACTTGTGCTCCTGCCCAGCTACTTAAGAGCCTGTCTTGACCTGGGAACATCCAGGCCAAATTGGGTAGACAAGTAGTAGTCCCCAAAGGCAAGGGGAAGGAATCTGAGCAGGAAGAAATGACAAGTGTCAACTGCACGAGGTGAGGCCAACTTTTGCCTGCAGCTAAGTGATATCAGCACATGGCTTGCTTTAGCTCTTACCTACAGGACAAGAACTCAAGTATCTCCTCTGCTTCTCAATTCTGTGCTCTTTTCCCTGTACTTTTTATTTTTATTTTATTTTATTTATTTTTGAGTTGGAGTCTCACTCAGTCGCCCAGACTGGAGTGCAGTGGCCGCTCCTGGCCACCACAGCCTCTACCTGCTGGGCTCCGGCGATCCTTCTGCCTCAGCCTTCCAAGTATCTGGAACTACAGGCGCGCGCTACCACGCCCGGCTAATCCCTGTACTTTTTAATAAAATTCTCGATGCTGGGATGTCTCAGTCCTGGTGGAAATTGGTTATGATGTTCCCTGGGTGTGAGTTTTGTTACTAGAACTTAGATGCAAGATCAGAGTGAAACCTCGAGATTTGTTTTATAAGAATCATATATTGAGCCAGGTGTCATGGCTCATGTCTGTAATCCCAGCACTTTGGGAGGCTGAGGCAGGAGGATTACTTGATGCCAGGAGTTTGAGACCAGCTTGGGCAATATAGCGAGACCGCATCTCTACAAAAAATAGAAAAATTAGCTGGGTGTGATGGTGCATGTCTGTAGTCCCAGCTACGTGGGAGGCTGAGGCAAGTGGATCACTTGAGCCCAGCTGTGGTGAGCCATGGTTGTGGCACTGCACTCCAGCCCGGGCAACAGTGTAAGACCCTGTGCAAGGAAAGAAAGAAAGAAAGAGAGAGAGAGAGAGAGAGAGAGAGAGAGAGAGAGAAAGAAAGAAAGAAAGAAAGATCATGTATTATTATCACTTGGATGTCTGTTGTAGAAAATTTTAGAAAGTGCAAAAATTAGGGAAAAAAACGAATAATTCGGCCACTCATAATTCAGTCTCTGAAAGGTGACTATAACCTATAGTTGGCATATTTCTTTCCCTATATCTGGGTGAGCTGATCCTGTACGTGAGTTTTTGTCCCTGCTTTTTTCATAAAAGATCTTGAATTCCTCAAGACTCTGTCTTGATGATTGGCTTGAACTCCTGAAGTATTCTGCCTCGGGACAGGATGGGCCAGGTGAAGGCTGGTTTAGGTCTCTGCTGAAGACCCTGGGGACTCATCCGTGAGGAATAGAGAGACTGGAGCAAGAAACCAGGCAGGTCCTGAAATTCATTTATTCTTCCTTCCTTTCTTCCTTCCCTCCCTCCCTCCCTCCTGCTCTTCCCTTCCCTTTCGCTCCCATCCTCCCCTCCCTCCCTCCCTTTCTCCCTTCCTCCCCCCATCCCTCCCTTCTTTTTTTCTTTCTCTCTTCCTCCCTCCCCTCCTTCCTTCCTTCCTGTGAGGGTTTTGTTTTGTTTTTCTTTTTTCTGTCGTACTATATGGCCCAGGCTGGTCTTGAACGCCTGGGCTCAAGCGATCAATTTTCCCACCTTGGCCTCTCAAAGTGTTGGGATTACAGACATAAGCCACCACACCTGGCCCTGAAGTACTTTTGAACAACTCAACCACTGAAATTTCAGCATCTTTGTGCAAGACCACAACCCTGTGACCATATCAACTAGTGATGGAGCACAAATGACTTCCCATCTGCTGCCTGACTACCGTACTCTCAGTGCTTGGGCACAGGCTACCCATGTGATGGAGGAGGAAGAAGCAAGGGGACATATGCCTTTTTGGGCTGGCTGTTCTCCTTTTTATCCTTGTGCTGGTTGGTGGCAGATGAGCAGGACATCAGCAGTCTCTTTGCTGGTTAGGCACGTGACCCCTGGCCCCCCAGCTTCCCCATAGAAGGATTTGTGAAGATGGTTTCTGAGTGTTCGATGGTCTTCCAGACTGAAGGCAGCAGGTCCTGAGCAGTGGTGCTGGCACACACCCAGTCCATTTACAAAATGCACATTATTTACTCCCCGGCGCTGAGTGGGTCTCAGGGGGCTATTTTTCTCCATTGTGTAAATCCAAGCTTAGAGAAGTTTAGCACACACAGATAATGCACTCAGCCAACTGAAATGATTTTCTGTTGCTATTACAGTCAATGGTGAAAATCACATGCACCACTTTGTAAAGTAAATTATTTTTTCACCTGATAGATCATAATAGCTCCCAGAGTGGTTAAGGCCTAAAGAGCTTGGGGAGACAGGAGGGTGGGGGGAAGGATAGGGTAGGGGTGAGAAGGGGAGTCTCAACATTCCAGAAAGCCAGGCCCAATACAAATTGGCACGCACGTTTACTGGAAGTCCAATCCTTAACTACGTCTGCATTTAACGACCTCTCTTGGCCTCATGGGAATCAGTCAGGTGCCTATAACAGACCAGGGAGTCCTGAAAGGTCTTTCTCAAAGGGTAGCCCACAGTGGGAGGGGCCCAGGAATCTGCATTTTAACAAATTCTGTAGGTGAGTCTTACACAGAAGGTGGAGCCTGTGTCCACCAAGAAGAGAAAAAGAAAGGGGTTTCCTGACCATCTGATTCCTAAAGCATGTATCCCTAGACACTGCAGTTTACTTTCACCTAGTTAAAATGTTTCATACGTTTTTTTAAAGTTCTTTAATCTACAAGTTTTCCTTCCATTAAAAATCGGTTTTTTTCCCCTTTACGATTTATCTGCCAAGGACTAGGGCTGTTTAAACCTGCTGAGACTCCTGCTGTCTGGTTTTTGTGAATTGCATCCTCACGGTGCAGGTCAGTATATCCTTCCATCTGTCCTGTTTTCTGCACGACCTGTCCTGTTGGCTACAAGGCCTGAGTTTCTGCTAGTACCTCTAGCAAGACACTTGGTACTGTTGCCTTTTTTTTTTTTTTTTAATCAGAGGGCTCACAATGTCTGGGTGTCTCTTTTGGTGGTATTAGCAGGTGCTGATTAATGCTGAGTTTCGCTAGTTCATTGGGAGTTGCAAAATGGCGGCATTCTTCTTTATTGGTTGGCTACGTCTATAAAGGGATGCTTCCCTTCATCCTAGCTAGCTGGCTGCCTGGGGGTTAAAGTTCATGTAGGAAATGCTTCGTTCTTTCCTTCTGCTTACCAGTTTTCAAGATTATAAATTGGTCTTCTTTCATCTTCCAAAGGTGATCAAACAGTTTCTTTTAAATGTCACTATGAGCTCATGGATTTAAGCATATTTGATAGGTTTCCATTCATTGCAATTGCTATCTTTTGTTGAAGTTTGAATTTCCCACTTTGGGTCAATAGGAAAACCAAGTTGGTTTCTGAGTCCCTTTGACATGACCCTAGCAGTCATTTCATAGTTTGTTCCAGGCTCATCTTGTACAATATTTTTAGCTCCACACCTGAAATCAGCCAATTTTCCAAGAATCCCTGTTGTTATTTTTTGGTTTTTTTTTTGTGGGAAATGAATTTCAAGACCACAACCTGGGTATTATAGATGTTCAATGCTCCTGGACTGACCAATTGTCGATGTCTGCAAGCTCTTTATTATTTATTTTTATTTTATTTTATTTTTTGAGTGGGAGTCTCACTCTGTCACCCAGACTGGAGTGCAGTGGCTGCTCCCGGCCACCACAGCCTCGACCTCCTGGGCTCCGGCGATCCTTCCACCTCAGCCTTCCGAGTAGCCGGAATTACAGGCGCGTGCTACCACACCCAGCTGATTTTTTGATTTACGATAGAGATGAGGTCTCGCCAAGTTGTCCAGGCAGGTCTCGAACCCGCGGGCTCAGGCAATCCACTCACCTCAGCTTCCCAAAGCGTGGGATTACAGGCTGAGCCACCGAGCCCGGCTTTGCAAGCTTTTTAAAGACAGAGTTAGGCTGTGTCTATCTCCATCTCCAGGAGTTGACTCAGGGCTTCAGGGGTTTCCTTAGCTTCTTCCAGATAACATGTGCCTCTCTTTTCTTCCACACCAAGAGTTCTGGTTCTCAAGGACACAAGGGATGTCAGAATTGGAACATTCAACTCCAATCCCTATTTCTTCCCCTGACCGGCTCTTGCCAAGATCAGTGTTCTTAGTGTGGCCATGCAGAGACAAAAGCATCTCTATCTTGAATGCTAACCCATGTTGACTTCTGATTAGCCCCAGTCCCATGAATGTCTCCTGATTTCTACTATTCACTGTCCTTAGTGTAAGGCCATGCACTACTGCTTTTAGATCAAAGCAACCTTGATGATATCACACCAATTATGGGCTGTGAGATATATAGCATTCTTGGCTGTTCTTGGAGGGTTGCCTTTAACTGTCATGTACAGGGCACATACATTCTTTCCCTTTGGTATAACAGCCTCGGGTCTGAGGAGTGGCAGTTCTGAGATCTGTCTGTCTTGTGGCCACCCAAGACTATACTTCTCTCTGTAAGTTCCCTCAGTAAATCACCCAAAATTGACAAACTGGGTTTGTCTGCCTAGTTCTTTGGTTTTCTGCTTTTGTCTTTATTTGAGGGGTTATTTTGTGAGGGGACCCCCCCCAATTCAGAATTACAGAATTATCTTTTTTTGGAGGATGGGCCCTTTGTAGTACTCTCAGAGTCTGTTCCTCTGGATCAAATGGCCAACTAAAGTTTTCATCTGGAAGTTTTGAGAAGGTTGTGTCATGATTTGCAGAAGAAACATCTCTAGTTGTGGCAAACAGGTTCTTCCACCATGACAATGCACCTGCCCACACCATGCTGAGTGTTCAGCAGTTTTTGACTAAAAATGGCTTGACGCCCATGCCCCATCTCGCCCTGAGAGACTTCCTTTTTTGTTTCCCTGGATACAAAAAGTTTCCAAAGGGAAATGTTTTGCCAACGTGGAAGGGGTAAAGCAAAAAATGACAGAAGCACTAAAAGGCATCAAAATCAACTAGTTCAAAAACTGTTTTGAGCAGTGAAAGAAGCATCTTAGTAGGTGTATTGCATCAAATGGAGAGTACTCGGAAGGCAATTGAGGTTTAAACATGTAAGAATAAATGTGCTTTTAAAAAACATATTCCTGCCGGGCTCGGTGGCTCAGCCTCTAATCCCGTGCTTTGGGAGGCTGAGGTGAGTGGATTGCCTGAGCCCGTGGGTTCGAGACCAACCTGGGCAATTTGGCAAGACCTCCTCTCTACAATAAATCAAAAATTAGCCGGTTGTGGTAGCACACGCTTGTAGTTCTGGCTACTCGAAAGGCTGAGGTGGAAGGATCGCCGGAGCCCAGCAGGTCGAGGCTGCGGTGGCCGGGAGCGTGCCACTGCACTCCAGTCTGGGCAGAGTAAGACTCCAACTCGAATAAATAAATAAATTCCGGGGTTTTTAGGGCCCCCCTCAAACATATATGGCCCTTTCATGGAACAGTTCTCCCTCATCTTCTTGACCATCATCAGCGTTTGACTCTCTCTCTCCTCGAAACACGTTCTTCTCTCTGTTTCTAGACAGCCCTCATTCCTGTTTTCCTGCTGCACTCTGGCTGCCTTTGTTCAGGCTCCCTTGTGGATTCCTCGTCTCTGAAGGCTGGCATACTTGAGCTTGGTCCTCCGATATCCACTCACTCCTTATCACAACTTCAAGCTCCCTTCCTTTGCAGCCTGGGCCTCTCTCTAAACACTGCACTGGCATGTCTCCTACATCCCTCCTTGGATATCTCATGACCATCTCAGACTCCATGTCCAACGTGCACTTTGATGCTTCTCTCCCCAGACCCGCACTTCTCAGGCTTCCTCAGTAGGTGGACAGCTCCATGAGTTCAGGTTCTCAGGACAAAAGCCAGTGCTTAATTGTTCTTCTTGACTCCCCTCTTTCTCTCAACTACATCCAGGCCATCAGGAAACCCTACACTCTTCCTTTGGCACAGATCCAGAATTGGCCACTTCTCACCAGCCACCCCCTGCCTCCCTCACCAAGCTTCCATCATCTCCTACCTGGATTTTGACATTGGTCCCCCAACTGACCTATCCACTTCCACCTGTGTCTGTCTCACAGTAGCCTGGCTGATCCTGTAAAATCCTAAGTCTGATCACAACCCTCTCTACTCAAACATCCCTCCCATGACTCCCATCTCACCAGTGGGGAAAGCCACCATCCTCACAAAAGAGACAGCAGAGAACAAAGCCCCTGTGTGGTCTGACTCTTGGCCACCCTCATTCCCACTCCAGCACTTAGAGCGGGATCCCCTTCCAGGGCCGGTACACTCGGAGGCTTGTCTGTCTAGACATCCTTACCTGACACCCCAGGGCTCGCTCCTTCACTGTCTTCAGGATCTTTTGTGAAATGTCCCCAAGTCAGAACCCTTTCCTTCCCTTCCTATTTGCAATAATAGCCCCACCTGCCCACTCTGAACCATTTTTCTCTATAGCAGATATCACCAGCTGTTATACTAGGTATCTACTTGCCTAGTTGGTTGCTGTCATTGGACTGCAGGCTCTGCTGGGGTAGGGAGTTTTGTCTGTTTGGTTTGGTGTCAGATTTCCAGTCCTTGTCATGTGTTGATGTCAGGTATTTGTGGTGAAGGAATAAACGCGTGAGTGAGAATGAATAACTATCCATTCTGAGGAACGATACTCGATTCAGTCTGACACAATGTTTTGGGCCTTACATGTAACTCTCTTACTCTCCTATATTATGGCAAAATATACATAACATAAAATTCACCATTTTAGCCATTTTAAGTTTACAATTCAGCAACGTAAGTATACTCACATTGTTGTGCAACCATCACGACCATCCATCTTCATAGCTTTTTCATCTTCCCAAACTGAAACACCATAGCCATTAAGCGTTAATTTATTAAAATTCCCTCTTCACTTCAGCCCCTGGTAAACCTCAGTGATATTTTCTGTGCCTATGAGTTTGACTCTTCTAGGGACTTCTTTTCTTAGTCTGTTTTGTGCTGCTATAACATAATATGACAGACTAGGTCATTTATAAAGAAGAGTAACTTCTTTTCTCACAGTTCTGGAGGCTGGGAAGTCCAAGATCAAGGTGCTGGTATCTAGAGAGGGCCTTCCTGCTGCATCCTCCCATGGTAGAAGGCAGAAGGGCAAGAGAGAAACAGGACACACACATACACACACACACACACACAACACACACACACACACACACACACACAGAGAAAACTTGTCTTTTTTAAAGAACATACTTTTAAGATAGCAACATTATCCATTCATGAATATCCCAATGAATCCATTTGTGGCCTTAATTACCACCCACTAGGCCTCACCTCTTAACATTGTTGGATTGGGGATTAAGTCTCCAACACATGCTTTTTGGGGAACTCATTCAAACCATAGCCCTTCATAGAAATGATATCATGCAACATTTGCCTTTCTGTTACTAACTCATTTCATTCAGCATCATGTCCTCAAGGTTCATCCACGTATATCAAAGTGTCCCTCCTTTTTTTTTTTTTTTTAGTTGGAGTCTCACTCTGTCGCCCAGACTGGAGTGCAGTGGCCGCTCCCGGCCACCTCAGCCTCGCCTGCTGGGCTCCGGCGATCCTTCCGCCTCAGCCTTCCAAGTAGCCGGAATTACAGGCATGCACTACCATGCCCGGCTGATTTTTTGGTTTATTGTAGAGATGAGGTCTCACCAAGTTGCGTGTCCCTCCTTTTTAAGGCTGAATTGGATTCCATTGTATGGATAAGACCACATTTTGTTTATCCATTCATCTGCTGTTGGACACTTGGATTGCTTCCCCCTTTCAGCTATAGTGAAGAATGCAGCTATAAACATGGATGTGCAAATATGCTTGGGTCTTGCCTTTAATCCCTTCGGATACATACCCAGAAGTGGGATTGCAGGGTCACATGGAAATTTTATGTTTATTTTTTGAGGAATTGCCATACCTAACTCTTTGTTAGTGACATGCCTTGTTTCCATATGAATTCCTACTTTGTCTCAAGTCTCAATCCCTTGGTGACAATTTCCTGGCTATCTCTATCCATGGAGCCTCTTATCTGAGGCCCTGTACGTGCTGCTGTCTCCCAGCCATCTCCAATGCTCCAGTGGTGTTGATTTGTCCGTTTTGTCCTTCCTAGCTGTGAAAGCTCTGATGGCCCTTTTCCACGTCACTAGATGGCACTGAAGAGTAGTTTGGTTTGGTTTCCTTCAGGAGACTGACTGCCTTCTTTTGGGATTCCTCAAATCAGGTTGTTAGGGTTGCTTTTCGGTGATCTCTACTTGGGGTCACACTGCCTTGAAACTTGTCAGTAGTTTGGGGTTTCCTTTGGTTAGGCAAGCCTCCATGATCCTCTTTGAAAGGAGTCATGGTGCTGGGAGAACACTGGCATGTTGGACAGAACATTGGATGCCAGGCCACAAAGACCTACTTTTTCATCTCGGTTCCATCAAGAGCTCCATGTGACCTGAACAAGGTGCTTGGGTTCTCTCAGCCTCAGTTTCCCTACCTGTAAAAACAGAGGGTTGGATTAGTCAATGGTTCTCACTTCTGGCAGTGCACGAGACTCCCTGGGGGAAAGAACACCAACACTGGTTGAATCAGCATCACCAAGTGAAGTACTCTTTAAAGTCCCCTGGGTGATTCTGATGCAGTGTGGTGGGGAACCCCTGGGTAGATAGGCCCTGAGGTCCCTTCTAGCTCTACGAGGCTCTGTGACACGGAGCAAGTGACCCCTTGAAGCCCTAGTTTTCTCATTTTATAAAACAGGAATAATAATAGTACCCATTATCCTATGGGGTATGGAGATCAGAGCAGGTGCTATGAGCATAGCATCTAGCATGTACAGGGCACAGCCAGCACTCAGAGGGCTTATTATTATTATAATTATTCACTTATTATTATTGCTATTATAATTAGTGAATTGGAGTCTCACTGTGATACCCAAGCTGGAGTGCACTGGCAAGATCATGGCTTATCACAGCCTCGACCTCCTGACTTCAGGGGATTCTTCTACCTCAGTCTCCCAAGTAGCTGGGACTACAGGTGCACACCACCATGCCTGTCTAATTTTATTTTTTGAGTTGGAGTCTCACTCCTTCGCTCAGGCTGGAGTACAGTGGCAAGCACGTTCAGGGCCACCCCAGCGTCGACCTTCTGGACTCCGGCGATCCTTCCATTTCAGTCTTCCGAGTAGCTGGAACTACAAACGCGCGACCACGCCCAGCAATTTTTTATTTTATTGTAGAAATGAGATCTCGCCAAGTTGCCCAGACTGGTCTCGAACCCTCGGGCTCAGGCAATCCACTCACCTCAGCCTCCCAAAGGGCTGGGATTATGGGGTGAGCCACCGAGCCTGGCTACCTGTCTAATTTTTAGATTTTTTTCGCAGAGACGAGGTCTTGCTATGTTACCCAAGTTGGTCTTCAACCCCTAGGCTCAGGCAAACCTTTTGTCTCAGCCTCCCAAAGTGCTGGGATTACAGGTATGATCCACCGTGCCTGCCTGCAGTCTGTCTTATTATTTCTAGACCACCTCTCCCAGGACACAGCTCTCCTAGCACACATATTTCAAAAGACACCAGCTCAGGGATCCACATCCCAACCTTCTGAATCAGGGAGACCAATTGCAATTAGAGGACCTGGGCAAGTCCAAGTTCTAAGTCCTCTGAAACAGTGCCTAGAACCCCAGCACACTGCCTGGCACTCATAAGGCACTCAACAAAATATCAGGGCAAATGGCTCATTTAATGAAGGGAAGCCTCTGGAGGAAATGGCCCAAGAGCTGAGTTTTGAAGGCCAACCAGGAGTTGGCAAAACAAAGAAGAATGAAGAGTTTTCTCACCAGACAGACAGAATAGTGTGTTGAGGGGAGGCACAGGGCAACAAGTTCTGACGGGAACACCTGGGCAGATTCATCAATTCACGAGTCCTCCCAACAGCCCTGCCTGGGACTGGACCACTGGGAGCAAGGTAGGGCGTTCCCTTCCCTCAGGGAGCTTATATTCTCACCGAGAAGCTGTGGGAGATGGGATCCAGATCTACACCCCAGCACCAAGAAGTCTGAGTTCTGTCCTGGGAGTTCTGAAAAACCCCAAAGGGCTTAAAGCAGGGGAATTCCAGGACTGCATAGCTTGGTTGAAGACTCCTGGTTCCAGCAGGATTAAAGCCCTGAAGGTAGAAAGGGAAAAAGGCAGGAGATGAGGAAGGAGATTCGTCTGGAGGTGAAGTCAGTAGTCTAGGCAAGAGCTGCTGAGGCAGCACTGGGGACTGGGGATTGGTGGTGAGGGGTTCAGTGGCTGCATGTGCCCAGTGAGAAGGGGGAGGGGGAGGAGAAGTGAGGAGAGGAAGGAGAGGAGGGGAGGAGAGGGGAGGAGGAGAAGAGAGAAATAGGGGAGATCTGGTCAGAGAAGATCAGGGCATTGGGGCTAGTGGGCCATTGTTGATCCTGTGAGGGCTCGACTGTCATGGAGTGTCCCTGGGGACTGTTGCAGGTTTGGAGCAGAGGAACGTGCTCTGACTTAAGCTCTAAAGGAACACCCTGGCCCATGTGCGGAGACGAGGGGCCAAGGGTAGAAGCAGGGGTTCCAGTGGGAGGAGAGTGCAACAGTCCAGGGGGCAGGGGTGGGGAGGCCATGTCTCAAAGGCAGAGCCACCAGACTCACTGATGGATTGGATGTGGGAATGAGAGAGGCAGGAGTCGTGGATGACTCCAATATTTGAAGCCTGAGCAGCTGGGGGCTGGAGCTGACATTCATGGGACTTGGGAGACTGGAGTGGGGTTGAGTTGGGGAGTTTGGGGTATGCAGCATCAGAGTGGGGCTGTCAGAAGGGCAGTCAGGTTGGAGAGTCTCTGTGTGTCGTGTGCATGATTGTATTTCCAGTCAAGGTATGTCCACACACCCAGCGGGTTTGGCTGTGGAAGGTCCTGGGTGACCTTGGTCACTGTAGCCTTAATAGAGTGGTCTGGGTAGGAGCTGGTGGGCAGTGCGCTGAAGAGGAGAATATGTTTTTGGGTGAGGAGTAGAGATGGGGCTAGGGCTGCCATAACAAAGCAACACAGACTGGGTGGCTTAAACCACACATATTTATTTCTTACAGTTCTGAAGGTTGACAGTCTGAGATCAGGGTGTTGGCATGGCTGGGCTCTAGTGAGGCCTCTCTTTCTGGCTCGCAGACAGCCACCTTCTTGCTGTGTCCTCATATGATGGAGAGAAAGAGAACTCCTTAGAGTCTCTTCTTATAAGGACACTAATCCTATTATATCAGGGCCCCACCCTTATGGATTTAACCGTAATCACTTCCAGAAAGGTCCTAACTCCAAATAGTTACATTGGGGATTAGGCCTTCAACATATGAATTTTCAGGAGGGAACACAATTCGGTTCACACTACCACCTCTTGTAGAGGAAAGCAAGGCCCTCTGTCCTGAGGCCGGCCCATCTCCCAGGCTTGGGCCTCCTCATTCCTGTCTTTTGAGAACATCTCCCACTCAATGCAGAGCACTGGGCGCCCTATAGACTCTCCTGTCCCCTCCACTTCTAGAAGGATCCCATCCCCACTCTCAGGCTCTACTCACATGCCCATCCTCTGGGAATGCTTTTCTTCTCTCTTTCTTTGTAAAAGCTGTGTTGACATGAAGCTCATCAAATTGTATATATTAAATATATGCAGTTTTTTTGTGTGCATCAATTATACTTCAATAAAGCTGTTTAAAAAACCTGTGTGGAATCTTTTGTTTGCTTTATTTCCTCTCCTTTGCCCTTGTGTCATTATACGTTTTTCATAATTACCTTATTGAGGTATAATTTACATACAATAAACTGCACCCATTTAAACTGTACAACTTGATGAGTTTTGGCAGATGTTCACGCCTGTGAAACTGCCAACCCTGAACCTTCTCCTCACCCCTGGCTTCTTTGTGGCCCATTCTTCCACTCCTCTTTATCCGCACTTCTCAAGCTCCTTTCTGTCACCAACCATCTGTGTGTTCCAGAGCCACATCCCAACGATATCTTACATCATGAGTTCTTTTGCATGTGACTTCTTTCACTTTGCATAATGACTTTGAGACCCTTTTTTGTGTGCGTGGGTGATGAATTTCCTTTCATTTCTGAGTATTATTGTGTTGTATGGTTATACCATCTTTTTCTTATCCATCTGCTGGACAGTGGGGTCGTTTATGGGGCTGTTATGAATAAAGCAGCTATAAACATTCATATTCGAGTGTTTGCCTGGACAGATGCCTTCATTTCTCTTAGTAAGTACCTAGATGTGAAATTCCTGGATTGTACGGAAGGTGTGTGTTTAACTTTCTAAGAAATTACCAGTTTTCCCAAGTGGTTGTACTATTTTACACTCCCACTGGCAAAGCACATGGGATTCAGTTCTGCTACATCCTCTCCAACTCTTGTTTTAGCTTTTACTCTTTTTTAAAAAAATTAGCCATTCTAATGCGAGTGTAAAGGTATCACGTTGTGGTTTTCGATGTGCATTTCCCTGATGATTGATGACGCCAGGTGTCTTTTCATGTGCTTCTTCTGTGTGTTCCCTTGTGAAGTTGGGCCTTCCTGATATGGTTAGGGGGTGACATCACTTTTCCTTCCTTTTATCTACATGACAAGGGTACAAACAAAACGCTCTTTCTTGCTTAATTGTTATTTATATGTGAGTCTTATATGCCACTAGATCAGAAATTTTTCAGAAGTAGAAACAAATTCTCTCACCTTTGTATCTGTCTAGCACAGTAGGCCTGGTGGGAATTCAGTGGCATCGCTTTAATCCAGTGGGGGGATGCCTCCAACCTCTGGCAGCTGACCTTACACTGCTGGGCAGCAGGGAGACACGGTAGTTCTACATCTGTGGGAAGGACTTACTCTTCACTTCTTGTAATTAAGTAGACAAATTAAGAAGAGCTCTTTCTTTCCACTGAGTAAATTAACAAAAGTCATTCTGAATGCCTCACTTTTCAAGAAAAAGCAGGGAAAAGAATAAGTTATCTGGAAGATAAACAATGTAGAAAGATCTGAAAGGAAATATAGGCTATTTGTTATTCTTAGTATCACAAAATCTAATAAGCATTGATTATATTAACATATGAGAGTTTTATGATGATGAGACTGGAGTGCCCCGAATACAAATTGATTTTTATGTTTAATTTTTAAAAACACTCTGAATGGATCTATTCTGGTTACAGTAAAATGGCTATTGTCCAACATCATGAGAAAATGATACTTTTGCCCCAAATAGACTTTCCAGGTAACTGAAGAATACTCCTTTGTGGGCTTAAACTCTTTTTTTCACTTTAACTTTTTAGATGGAAACTTTTATAAGGCAGATGATATACTTTCTTTCATCCTTTTTTATTGTAATAAAATATACCTAAAAGAAAAGTTATCATTTTAACCATTTTTAGGTGTTACAACTGAAATTGTGTCCTGCCAAAATTCCTCTGCTGAATCATTAATCCCCACTGTGATTATACTTGAAGATGGGCCTGTTAGGAAGTACTTAAGGTTAAATGAGGTCAGAGGGTGGGGCCTTGGTCCAATAGGGTGGTGTCCTTATAAGAAGAGACACCCATGGCTGCACGTGCACAGAGAAAGAGAGAAGGTGGCCGACTGCAAGCCAAGAAGTGAGCCCTCACCAGAAACCAACCCTGCTGGCACCTTAACATTGAACGTCCAGCCTCCAGACTGTGAGAAAATAGCATGTCTTCTGGTTAAGCCACCCAGTCTGTGGTATGCTGTTATGGCAGCCCCAGCAGATTGTGACACGGAATGCTAGGCTCAGGGTTCAGTGGCACAAAGTCCATTTACATTTACATTTACACCACCATTCATCTACATGTCTGTTTTCACTTTGCAGGCTTAAAGTTCTGCACCCATTGCACACTGACTTCCCATTTTCTCTCCCCAGCCCCTGGCAACCTCTCTTCTACTTTCTGTCTCCATAAATTTGGCTACCCTAGGTCCTCACAGAAGTAGAACGTAGACTTATATAGTATTTGTCTTTTTGTGACGGGCTTATTTCACTTAGCATGATGTCCTCGAGGTTTATCCATGCTGCTGCATGTGTCAGAATTTCCTTCCTTTTTAAGACTGAATAATACTCAATTGTATGGCTAGATCTCATTCGGTTTATCCGTTCATCCATCCAAGGACACCTGGTTGCTTCTACCTTTTGGCTATTGTGAATAATGCTGCTGTGAACATGGGTGAACAAATAGCTGAGACCCTGTCTCCATTCTTTTTGTGAGCATACCCAGAAGTGGGACTGCTGGATCATGTGGTAATTCCATTATTAATGATTTGAAGCGCTGCCATACTGTTTTCCACAGTGACTATACTACCTTCCATTTCCACACTTTCTTTCTTAGACAGAGGTTCCTGGGTGGTGTTCCATTTCTTCTGGATGATTCTGGGGCTTTGTCCTAGTGCCCTAGTCATGAACCTCCCTTGTGGCAGGGGCCTATTGGATTTTCCTCATGAGGGTCCCAAGCTGCCATGTGGTATGATTCCTAAGGAATCATATTTTTAAAATACAGGGCACTCTTTTTTTTTTTTTTTTGAGTTGGAGTCTCACTCAGTCACCCAGACTGGAGTGCAGTGGCCACTCCCGGCCACCGCAGTCTCGACCTGCTGGGCTCCGGCGATCCTTCCGCCTCAGCTTTCCACATCCAGCTGATTTCTGATTTATTGTAGAGATGAGGTCTCACCAAGTTGCCCAGGCGGGTCTCGAACCCGCGGGCTCAGGCAATCCACTTACCTCAGCCTCTCAAAGGCGCAGGATTACAGGCTGAGCTTCCGAGCCCGGCTTTTGTTGCCATTTAAAAATTGGAGAACATTAAAATTAGAAGGACTCTTAGGGATAAATCTTGTGTAACATGCTCCACATGTCTACTAACAAGAGAGCTGAAGTCAGAGAGAAGCAACTGCTGGGACACTCACAGCTCACTGGCTGCCACGGGTGGCATGTCCTCACCATCTTCCTGCCTCCTCTGCCCACTGTCATGAGTTGGCCTTGAGTGGTCCCTTTCCTCAGGATGTGTTGTGCTGGGTATTCGTGTTTTTCCTCCAGCCCAGCTTCTCCTTCCCTGAGCCCTTGGTCTCTGTAGACCCATCACACCAGGCTCCCTTTTCCCTGTGACTTCCACTTCAGTTGGGCCAATAGGGGGTGCAGGTAGGAGATCAGAGAATGGGAGGAGAGATTTGGGTATCTATTCCTCTCTCCTTCCTTGTTAGTGTTGCCTGCTTAGGTACAGATTATTCCATTCATTGTGAATTTTAGATAAATAATGAAAAATTTGCTAGTATAAGTATATCCCTTGCAACTTTTGCGACATACTTATTCTAAAGATTATTCCCTTATCTGAAATTCAGAGGTATCTGGGCGTTTGTTTTTGTTTTTGTTTTGAGACAGAGTCTTGCTCTGTCGCCCAGACTGGAGTACAGTGGTGTGATCCCAGCTCACTGCAGCCTCAAGCTCCTTGTGCTCAAGTAATCCTCCTGCCTCAGCTTCCTGAGTAGCTGAGACCACAGGCATGTACCACCACACCTGGCTAATTTTTTTTTTCCCTAGAGATGGGGTTTCACTGTGTAGTTCAGGCAGGTCTTGAGCTTCTGGCCTCAAGCAATCTTCTCGCCTCAGTTTTCCAAAATACTGAGATTATAGGGGTGAACCATCACGCCCGGCCATTTGTGTTTTTATTTGCTGACTCTGGCAACCCTAGGAGTCCCTGTGGAATTCATGTGACCATAGCAGTGGTTCTCCTTCATCAGGGCCACAGGTCCTATGCGATCTCCCTCTCCCCAGCCACAGCTCCTAAAGGTCCCAGTTCAGGTCCCCCTCTAGCTGGGCCAGCCCTGGTGCTTTGCCAGCCCTTACTGGCTGTTCTTCGCCCTGCCCACACCTTCACATAAAGTCTCCTCATTAAATTCTCCTCCCTCAGCCTTTTTGAGGGTTGAGCCCTGCCCAAGAGAGAATGAGAGCTGTGTGGACCAGCCACTCCAAGGGAGCATTCAATGGCAGCTTCTAGAGCCAGAGGGGCTGTTATCCTCACCTGGCCATGTTGAGGATTAGGAAGCTTTTCTCCATACTCTGGAGTTTAAGGCTGTGTCCCAGATAACCGAGGCAATCAGAAATCTCAGCTTTTTAGAAGCGAGCTGTCAGAAGACTCTGTGGTCGCCCTTCATAACTCTGACCCGTGGTCACTCCCCGGTTTTCTTTAGTCATCACCTCTCTGAGGCCGAACCCTGCTGTCCTTATTCCCTACTTGAGCCCTGGCATCTATTACATTTTTACTCGGTAAGTAAATGATTGAGTCAATGTTGCCGAATGCCCTAGTAGCCAAGATATGGTTAATTGGCACTGCAGCTCCTAGTGGTCCCAGTCACTCATTCATTCACTCCTTCACTCATTCACACAGCATGTTAGTGATTATTGGTTTTAATGTACAAGATGCTGCCCTAGGGACTTAGTAGCTGACGTGTGTGTGTGTGTGTGTGTGTGTGTGTGTGTGTGTTTTACTTGCCTGATTTGGCAATACAGACTGCTCAGTTAAATTCAAATTTCAGAGAAGCAGAACATAACCTTTTTAGTATAAGAATATCCCATATGATATTTTGGACATACTTATACCCCCCCAAAATTGTTATTGATCTGAAATCCAACTGAGCATCCCGTGTTTTACCCAGCAATCTAGGGTAGGGGTTGTAGGACCTTCAAACCTTTGAGGCTGTCTTCAAGTGAGGTACCCCATGAGGTCCACAGCACAGATGCTCTCAGTTTCATTCTTACAGACATGGAAACTGAGGCCTGAGGGATGGAGCAGCCTAGCCAGGAGGACTCTGGTTTCTCCAGCTCTGCCCAGCTCTGTGCAACTCCCTACCTGGCACTCCCTCTCCAGCCTTTCCTGCAGTATCAGCCTTCAAGTGGCCACCTGCTTCCTCCCCCCACAGTACCACACCTCCCCAGATGACAGCTGCGTTAGTGCTGAAGGATGTCAAGGGTAGTCCTGCAGACACTTTGGCTTGGAGAACAGAGGACGTCGCTAATTGTCTCTTCATCACACATTACAGGAGGTACTGTCGGGGCCTGCGGGATGTTCTCAATTCAGTTCTGCAGGTGAGAGCCTCTCATCTTCATGAGATCCTTGCCGTGGAGGGGATGGGCACCCAGACCTGCGATGCCAGAGGAAGAACCTTCCTGGTAGCTACTTATTTGCAGCCCTGAACTACCCAACTTCTCCTCACTGGCTTATTTCACTTAGCATGATGTCCTCAAGGTTTATCCATGTTGTAGCATGTATCAGAATTTCCTTCCTTTTTAAGGCTGAACAGTGCTCCACTGTATGACTAGATCTCATTTGGTTTATCCATTCACGTGGGCGATGAGGGCCCTTACACCAGGACAACACTTCAAAAGCACACAGTGGTGAGGAAGCTCTTAGGATGCCTGGAGCCCTGGCCAGCCTAAAAAGGCCAAGACTGCCAGGAGCAACCAGGAGCTGGAAGTGGGTGGGAATCCCCCTAGAGCTTTCAGAGAGAAAAACCCAGCCAACACCTTGATTTCAGACTTCTGGTGTCCATAGTGTAAGAACATATATTTCTGTTGTTTTAAGCTACTTAGTTTGTGGTCATGTGTTATAGTCACCACAGAAAAAGCATGGGATTCTGGGTCAGAAGCCTGGGGTTGTTGGATCCATTCCCATGCCCGGGCCCAGCACACAGCAGCCTCAGTAAATGCTGATCAAACTAATAAGACAGAAAGAAAGGGAGAAGAGAGAAGAGGGAGAGAGGGGTTAGGAGAGAAGGAGAGGAAGGAAGGGAGACAGTAGGGATTTTGTTGTTGGCTGTTGCTCATGGATGCATCTCGTATACCTAGACCATGCACGCAGCAGGTGCTCAGTTAAAATGGGTTGAGCGAACAAAGGAGTTGGGGAGACCCACTGCACTATCATCAGGACACCGACCTTCAGCCAAAACAGGCATGCCCAGAACGGGGCTGTGGTTGACTGATAAAGACTCCCAGAGTCATGTCCAAGTCCTAATCCCTGGAAACTATGGATGGCAGTTTATTTGGAAGAGGAACTTTGCAGGTGAGACTATCCTGGATTATCTGGGTGGGCCTTCAATGCCATCTGAGGTGTCCTATGAGAGAGAGGCATGGGGAGACTTGGCACATAGACGGAAAGACCACGGTGGAGGCAGAGATGTAGGCTTGTGATGCATTTACAACCAAAGAAGGCTGAGATTGCTGGAGGCCACCAGGAGCTGGAAGAGGCAGGAAGGATCCTCCCCTGGAGATCAGAGAGAGTACAGCTCGGCCGACACCTTGACTTCTGACTTCTGGCCCCTGCTCTGTGAGAAAATAAATTTCTGTGGTTTAAGCCACTTATTTTGTGGTCATGTGTTACAGCCACCACAGGAGACTGTTCCAGTTGCCCATGACATGCTCCTGTTACCAGGAAGTGCTGTCACTGTGGTCAAGGGAAAAGCAGGGACCCTAGGTCAGAAGCCTGGGGCTGGAGTCCTAACTCTGTCCCTATTGACTTTATGACCCTCAGTTTTTCAGCCTCAGTTTCTCCATCACGAAAACTAGGATGGTAAATGCTGTGGGTGGGCAGGAGGTCCAATTCCTCCTCATCTTCACATCGGGGTCGTTGTGAGGATTAACGGATGATATGTATGAAAACACTTTACAAGACTACCATAAGGTCGGGAGTAACTCAGGAGCGAGCACACATTTCTGGCCCTCCGTCCATCACATGTACCCCCTTTCCTGAAGCTGGGTGAGGCAGAGGTCATCCCGTATGCAGTGAACTCCTTCCTGTTCCTGCCCTTCCGGAGACTGTGGCTATTCAGAGGTCAGGGTTGGTCTGGTCCCTGGGAGAAGCAAGATTTAGCAGAGTCTATTCCGGGGCAGGAGCCCTGAGATGCCTTTTGTTTCTTCCCCCTTCTCTTGCCCAGGCTTATCTTTTCTCCCTGCCTCCTGTTAACAAAACCTGCTCATACAACACCATCTTCCTTGCTCCTGCCTCTCTTGGGTCAACATGCCAGAGCCTGATAGTGGAATGAAAAGCTTTGGCATCTTATGCAAATAGTCAGCCCTGGCCAACTGGGAGCTGTAAAAGAGGCGTTCAGCAAGAACTGGTGACCTTTCTGTGGTCAAAGATTCATCACACGTGGGGAGGTGGGCTCCATGGCCTCTTGAGTCCCATCCAACCCACGGCTCCGGGCACCATCTGGGGCAGACACGCCTCTGTTTCTCTATAGCCTGAGGGTTCTCTCTTCCTACTCCCACCCGCACAGCTGCACACATAGCACCTCCCTCACAGGTGGGGCAGTCGGGTAATTTGGGATGTGCCGTCCGCATCCCTGTGCTCCACGTGCTCTTTGGAAGCTGCTCTCTGTGCACAGGTGCCTGTGAGGCACAAGTCTCATTGCAAAGTCCAAGTGAGGAGGAGAAAGGGGACTGGCTATTGGGGCCCTGGAGTGGGGCCTGGGTGATTGTCCATCATGCTTCTTGCCTTCTCATCAAGCTTGGACCTCGAAGCTCCCTGCTGAGGAACTGTGCCAACGTGGCCTCTCGGAGGACGTGACACTCCTTCCCTAGGGGAACCCTGGGGCTGCCAACTCTTTGGGGCTCCTGTACACAGTTTCTTACCTGATGGGGCAGCCCCAGGTCCAGTTCTGATTTTGGTGACACAAACAGGATTAGACCTGCCCTTGCCCCTGAGGAGTGCCCAAACCAGGGAGACAGATTAGTACAATTTTAATGTTGTGTGCTACAGGTCAGCGATGGAGCACAATGGTTCTGAGAGCCGCAGGGAGATCCTTCACTTTGTCTAGTAGGTTAGGAAACTCTTCAGAGAGGAGAGATACCCAAGCTAAGTCTTGAGATACAGGTAGGACCAGGTCAGAGGGAGAAAGTTTCCATTTACTTGGATTTTTAAACCATCTATTTTGCTCTATGTCTTTCTTTTCTTTTTAATTTTTTTGAGTTGGATTCTCACTCTGTTGTCCAGGCTGGAGTGCCATGGCACAGTCATGGCCACCCCGGCGTCAATATGATAGGCTCTGGCAATCCTTCCGCCTCAGACTTCCAAGTAGCCAGAACTACAGGTGCACGCTACCACACCTGGCTAATTTTTTTTTATTTATTGTAGAGAGGAGGTCTTGCCAAGTTGCCCGGGCTGGTCTTGAACCCGCGGGCTCAGGCAATCCACTCGCCTCGGCCTCCCAAAATGCTGGAATTACAGGCTGAGCCAATGAGCCCAGCCTTGCTCTATGTCTTAACTCCCCCCAAAAGTCTCTGAAATGCCTGGTTCCTAGCTCTTCGACTCTGTCTATGGCCACCATGATGTGGAGGACAAGTTGGTTGGCCAGTGGGACGCTGAGAGTTTCAAAGACATTCAGCAATGCCACTCAGTGTGAGTTAAGACATGTTATATTTAGGGCATGTCTGTCCACAAGCGGAAGAGAGTACTACTACCAGCAGTATTTAAATGTCTTCCTCCTCCATGGTCCCAAGTCTCTGAAACACTAATTGAGAGAGAGTGTGGGGCTGTAGAAGGAATAGTGTTTTCCTAGAGAATATTGACCCAGAGAGGTGGAGTTGAGTCCTAACATGGACATGAGTCCCGGGGTTAAGGCAAGAATGCTGCCCCTCAGCCTTGAGGGAGCTACCAGCCAGTGTCAGGCAGAGCCATGGCAGAGAGAGGTGGGGAGCTGAGCTCTCTACTGAAGGACTCTGTTCTTTTTCTTTTGAGTTGGAGTCTCACTCCATCGCCCAGGTTGGAGTGCAGTGGCATGCTCACAGTCACTACAGCCTGAACCTGCTGGGCTTGGGCCATCCTTCTGCCTCAGCCTTCCAAGTAGCTGGAACCATAGACATACACCATCACACTTGGCTAGTCTTTTTTGTAATTTATTGTAGAGACGAGGTCTCACCAACCCCCAGCCTCAGGCAATCCTCTTGCCTCAGCCTCCCAAAGTGCTGGGATTACAGGCTTAAGCCACTGTGCCCGGCAAGATTCTGTTCTTAAAGACTGTGCTTTGACCAAAGGCATAATCGGAAACTTGGGAATTTTTCAGCTGCATCACCTTGATCCCCAAACAAGAAGCAAATGTTCAAGTACAAGAATGTGTACAACAAGAGACTGTAGGGGGACACTACAGAGTGTCAAGTTTGGGACAGAATAAATGGACATTTGGAGAGGGATCAAATAATGAAGGATTCTTGATAATTCTTTAGCAAGAAGACTATTATTCATGGTTCACTGTATACAGAATAAAATGCTTGCTGTTTTCTTTTCAGAGTTTGGATTCAGTCATTCTGAAGAAAATTCTTTAGTCATCTCACAAAACCCTGGTTGAAAGACCCTTTTTGCATATTATTTTCTATAGATAGCAGGACAAGGTTTTGGTGCTGAGAGGGGTAAGCCAAGTGAACCATGCTCAAGCTCTCTAGAAGGTTGCTGCAATGAGTGGTCCATCTCTCTGGGGCCACCGCAGGTTGGATCCGTTGGCCCTCAGACTGCTGGTTTTGCTCTCTAGTATTTAGCATAGAGAGCAGATGCATTTCAAGTTCATCTCCTGCTCCCCATTCTTATTACTCAGCTTCAAATAATCTTAATCCCTATAATTAGATTAAGGCAATCTGGGCTTTCTAGAGACTTTAGGAATCTACAAGAAGCAAAAGTAAGTTCTCTCTGGAGGAATATGTTGTTTAAGCCCCCAATTTATTTATATATTTTTTACATATATAATGATTGAGTCTGATACTTAATAAAAAAATAATACAGCACACAAGGAAATATGACTATGTGATCAAAACCCAAGAGAAACGATAATAGAAACAGACTTACAAGTGTTCCAGCTCATAGAATGATCAGACATAGAGTTTAAAACCATGTTTTTAATGTGCTTAAAGATATTCAAAAGATGAGTGCGTGTTATGGCAGATTACCAGAGACTATAAAAATAATCAAATTGAAATTCTACATCTGAAAAATACAATAACCCAAATTAAAAATGCAATGGAAGGGTTTAACAGAAGAATGGACATTGCTGAGAACTGGCAAACTGATAAATAGGTCAGAAGGAAATATCCAAAATGAAGGATTAAGAATAAAAATAATGCAGCACACATTCTCTCTCTCTCTCTCTCTCTCTCTCTCTCTCACACACACACACACACACACACAGAGAGAGAGAGAGAGAGAGAGAGACCTGGATGGTGCATGGTGCACTGAGAAGGTCTAACATAGGTATAAACTTAGGGTCCTAGAAAGAGAGAAGAGAGAACAGAAGCAATATTTAAAGGGATAATATTTTTGAATTTTCCAAAGCTGATGAAACACATCAAGCCACAAAATCAAGAAACTCAATTACTGCCAAGTAGAAAGTATCCCACATCTAGGCATAAGAAAAATGTCAGCCAGGCATGGTGGCTCACCCTTGTAATCCCAGCACTTTGGAAGGCAGAGAAGAGAGAATTGTCTGAGTTCACAGGTTTGAGACCAGTCTGGGCAACTTGGTGAGACCTGGTCTCTACAATAAATAAAAAAATTGGCCAAGCATGGTGGCATGTGCCTGTAGTCCCAGCTACTGGGGAGGCTGAGGCAGAAGGATCCTCTGAGCCCAGTAGGTTGAGGCTTCAGTGGCCATGAGCATGCCACTGCACTGCAGCCTGGGCAACAGAGTGATACTCTGGCTCAAAACAAAACAAAACAAAAAATGTCTACCACTGAAGGTTTCTTAAAGAGAAGTAACAAAAGCAAAATTCTCATCAGAAACAATAAAAACCATAAGGCAATAGGAGGTTATATTAGGTGTGCTGAAAAAAAAGACCTGCCAATTTTGAATTTAATACCAGTGAAAATAGTCTTCAAAAATAATGATGAAATAAAGACATTTTTAGACATATAAAAACAGAACAGAGATATTTTGTCAGCAGCAAATACTAAAGAAAACACTAAAAGTATTATTCAGGCAGCGTGAAGCTCAGAGGTGTAGAAAGGAATAAGAATGGAAAACGTGTAGGTAAATCTAATGCTAGAGAAATAAAGAATTTGAGAGTAGGCAGTGGAATTAAATTGTTCTAACATCTTTGCATTGTCTGTGAAGTGAACATACCAATTTATATTAGACTTTGATAAGTCAATGATGCATGTTAGAATCTAGAGTAATCACTAAAAGAATTTTAAAAATGGTGTTACTCACAAGCAAATTGGGGGGCATTTATAATAAAATATTCATCTAATAGAAAAAAAGGCAAGAAAGGAGAAAAATACATAAAAGATGAGATGACTAGAAATAAAATAAGATGGTAGATTTAGACCCCAACACATTGGTAACTACATTAAATGTAAATAAACTAGATGATCCAATTAAAAGCAAGAATTATCAGCCTGGATAAGAAAACAAAATCCAATCATATGTTGCTTTCAAGTGTCATATCTAAAACAGGACAATATAGAAAAGTTGGCAAGTAAAAGGATGGGAAAAGGTATACCAGTAAACTCTAACCAAAAGAAACCTGGCATAGGTCTATTGATAGCAGACAAAAAAGATGCCAAGGTTAGCATTACCACAAACAAAGAAGTGCACTTCATAACAATACAAAGATTAAACTGACCAAGAAGATATAACAACTCTATACTTGTATGAATCCAATAAAACAGTCTCAAAAGATATAAAGCAAAAATCGATAGGATTTTTGTTAAACATATTTCTCTCAATAATTGATAGAAAAAACTACAAAGAATCAGTGAGGGTAGAGTAGATTGAACAACATGATTGTTTTAGAGTTACACAGAGAAACAGAACCTATATGGGTGTGTGTGTGTGGTGTGTGTGTGTGTGTGTGTGTGTGTGTGTGTGTAAAGAATACACATTCTTTTCAAGTATATACAGGAACATTTCCAGAAGTATATATAATTATACTGGCCCATAAAATAAACCTCAACAAATTTCTAATTTATTCCTAAAATAAGTCTCCAAAAATTTGAAATCATATAGGATATGTTATTTGACTATGGTACAATTAAAAGAGAAATCAATAACAGAAAGATAACTAAAATATCCCCCACTCATTTTGAAAGTAAGAACCGCTGGGCACGGTGGCTCACTCCTATAATCCCAGCACCTTGGGAGGTGGAGGCTAGAGGATTGCCTGAGCCTAGGTGTTCAAGACCAGTCTGGGAAACTTGGCTAGACCTCATCTCTACAATAAACCAAAGGAATTGGTTGGGCATGGTGGCACATGCCTGTGGTTCCAGCTACTTGGAGGGCTGAAGTGGAAGGATCACCTGAGCCCAGCAGATCAAGGCTGTGGTGGCCATGAGCATTCCAATGCACCCAGCCTGGGTAACAGAGTGAGACTCCAACTCAGAAAACAAAGTAAGAACCACTTACCTGTACGATGACCACTTGTATATGTAATCCTGAATTGTACCCCACATCTTTAAAATAAAAAAAGAATCACATTTCTAAATGACATATGAGTCAAAGAAGAACGAGCAATGGAAATGTGAATTTGAACTGGATGATACTGAAATAATATTCTGAACTTACTGTTTTGAAGAAAATGATAGTATTAGCCAAACCTGTGGGATGCAGCTAAAGCTATGCCTAAGAGGAAACTTTATAACACCAAATGCTTATCTTTGAAAAGAAGAAAGGCAAAAATTCAATAAACTAATCTATGAGCTCAAGAAATAAGTAAAACAGAGCAACCCCTTTGGTTCCCCTCCTACTGTGGGAGTTTTTCTGTCCTCTCAATAAACCCTGCTTTCAGAAAAAAAAGAGAAAAAGAAAGAAATAGAATAAAACAAAAAAGCCCTTCCCATTGAAGGAAGAAAAAATAAAGATGAGAGCAGAAAATAATAAAGTGAAAGTAAATCCACATTAGTGTTGGTCAGCAAAGCCAAAAGCGCGTCTCTGAAAGGATCAGTGAGGTTGCTGAACCCCTAGTGACACTGAAAAGGGGAAAAAGAGAGAAGGGACAAATTCTCAGATCATTAATATCATTGTCAGGAATGAAAAGGGCGTCACAGAGGAAATTATGAACAAAATGCCAATCAATCTTATTATTTAGAATTAGTGGAAAAATTTCTAGAAATACACAACTTAACATTGACAGAAGAAGCAATAGAAAATCTGAATTATCTTACAAGTACTTTAATTTGTAATTAAACTCCTCTCAATAAAAAAATTATGCCCAGAGAGCTTTTCTACCAAACACATAAAAGACACAATGCCAACATTTTACAGATGCCTTTCCAAGCGGATTACGACTTCATTTTAATCATTCAATAGTGTGTGGAATCAGGTCGGCCTTTCTTCGCTTGGTAGCCTCCTGTTTCTCTTGTATCTCATCCTCTCCCACCTCCACACGTGCGATTTAGTCTAGCAAAACACTTTGCGTCTCTCTGAACCCACCATGCTGTTTCCAGGCTCTGGGCTTCCTATTCCCTATCTGACACTTTTATGAGGACCTTCTCTGTATCTACACACTGTGCTAAGCTTTCAGACTCCAAGGTGGCCATCCTGGAAGAAGGGGCTGCTCCTCTTGCCCAAGGTTGTTTTCCCACCTTTCTCACCTGGCTCCTCTTCTTCCGGGGTTCAAGTTGTGTCGTTGCCCCTGGATGTTGTGTTGTGGTTGTTTGCTACAGGTGTTTCCTACTACACTGTGCTACTTGTGTATTCTCAATGGGTACCCATGGTACTGATCACAGTGCCCAGGACATGGCAGGCATTTATTTGTTGACTGAATGAGAAACAAGAAAGGAAGGAAGCAAGGCAGAAATCAGCACACAGTGTCAGCGCTTGAGGGATCTCATGGGTCCTCAAGGTCAGTTCTCTTCCAGGGTTTAGTGACTAGTCCAAAGTCATCAGTGAGTTAGAGGCAGAGGAAGGTCAAGAGCCCAGAGCTCTGTGCTCCACATGTCATTAGTCTCCCAACCTGTGTGTCAGTGTGGCTCTATTGCCATGAATTTGCTCTTCTCTGACTCAGACTTTGTGTCTGGCCCAGACCCTTTCCCTCCTGGCCACCACATACCGTGAGCATGTCCCATCAGAAAGTGTCAAGTGAATCTCAGAGATGCCTCCCTGGCTGAGCTCTGAGAGTTCTCTGTGTGTGAGAGAGAGAGAGAGAGAGAGAGAGAGAGAGAGAGAGAGAGAGAGAGAGAGAGAGTGTGTGTGTGTGTGTGTGTGTGTGTGTGTGTGTGCATGCGCGCTTGAAGAAACCAGATGACTCAGGCATCCACAAAACCATTGGCAGTTATTGTTTTAAAATCAACGAAAAGGAAACAACCCATTGGCAATGATTAGCAGAATCAAAAAGTAAATGTTTTACGTTTTGGTCTGAGTGAAGTGATTTTAATTAGCAGCTACGAATTTCTCTAAAACTGGACTTTAGTTTGTATTGATTGGGGCCCAGGTTTTGAAGGGTGTCGCATTTTGATGCAGAGGGAAAAAAACCAGCATATAGATTATTATTAAAAACATGAGTTTCCCATATTTCTTCTATAAAGGAATGTGTGTGTGTGTGTGTGTGTGTGTGTGTGTGTGTGTGTGTGTTTGACCACAAGAACCAAAGAGATGGCTACATGGTAGAGAAAAGGGTAATCACTTACTGGAAGGCTCTTTCTGCTTTTTTCCTTTCGTTTCCGCTTTTTTTGTAAGTGATAAGCTTTTGTTAACTTAGCAGAGTGATGGCCTTGTTTGCAAGGGCAAGCCTGTGAAGATACCAGCGGAGCTGATGTCCCTCACAGAGCTGCACACTCAGGACTTCCCAGGATTCCGAAGTGCAAACAGTGAAGCAAGCAGCCACAGCTTCCTAGGAGCCCGGGAGAGGAGAGCGCAAACAGATGATTTGAGCTGAAGGAGGAAACACAAACAAGGTTCTAGCTCTCAGACTTCTTAATTAGTTCTCTCTGCTGGCTAGGTTTGGCCTTTAGCCTTAACTGTGGGGAGAAGGGGTGGGGAAAGGTGTTTGTCTCCTATAAATAAATTTCAGGACAAAAAGCAGATAAGAATGATTTGTACAGCAGGGATCAACTCTCTGCACCAGCACTGACCAGAAAAGGGTAATGTGAAGCACACTAGCAATTTAAAACTGTCCAGTAACCCCATTAAACAAAGGGAAAAAAATCAAGTAAAATTCATTTTAATCTTCATCTTATTTGGCCCAATATATCTAAAATATTACCCATTAACATGCCCTCCATATGGAAATTATTTAATAAGTTATTTTTACATTTTCTCCCTCCCTTCCTTTCTTCCTTTCTCTCTTTTTCTTTTGAGTCAAAGTCTCACTCTGTCTCCCAAGCTGGAGTGCTGTGGCGCCATCAAGGCTACCACAGCCTCAACCTGCTGGGCTTAGGCAAACCTTCTGCCTCAGCCTTCCAAGTAGTATCTGGAACTATAGGTATGTGCTACCATGCCTGGCTAAGTTTTTCATTTATTGTACAGATAAGGTCTTATCATGTTGTCCAGGCTGGTCCTGACCCCGGGGCTCAGGCAATTCCCTGGCCTTGGCTTCCCGAAATGCTGGGATTACAGGTGTGAGCCACTGTGCCCAGGTTTTTTTGTTTTTTGAGTCAGGGTTTCACTCTGTTGCCCAGGCTGGAGTACAGTAGCACAATCATGGCTTACTGTAGCCTCCAACTCCTGAACTCAAGCAATTTTCCTGTGTCAGCCTCCAAGTAGCTGGAACTATAGACACACACCACTTTGCCTGGCTAATTTTTTCATTGTTTGTAGAACTAGGGTCTTGCTATGTTGCTAGGCTGGTCTCAAATTTCTGACTCAAGTGGTCTTCTGTCTTGGCCTCTCAAAGTGCTGAAATTAGAGGCGTGAGCCACTGTGTCCAGCATTTTGTGGTTAATAAATATGATTTTTTTTTTTTGAGTTAGAGTCTCACTCTGTGGCCTAGGTGAGTACAGCGGCACGATCACAGCTCACTGCTGCCTCTACCTCCTGAGTTCAGGCATTCCTCCTACCTCAGCCTCCCGAGTAGCCGGGACTACAGGCATTCACTGTCATGCCTTGCAATTTTAAAAAATTTTTTGTAGAGATCTCACTATGTTTCCCAGGCTCACCTTGAACTTCTGGGCTCAAGCAATCCTCCCACCTTGGCTTTCCAAAGTTCTGGGATCACAGGCATGAGCCACCGCTCCCAGCCAAGATAGTTTGCATTTTTTTCTTACACTTGCTGAGTCCTGTGATACGGCAGTGACAGAAGGTGACAAGGACATCTAGATACAAAGTCTTACTAGGTAGAAAGAGGGAGTACAGAGGTAAAACTCCTTTGGAAAAATAACCTTCCACCCTTTAGGATTGGGCCACTCACTGATCCTCAAAGTTCACCCCCAACTCAGGCCCTGGTGTACCTGTCCCTATGGAGCAAGCCTTGTGTGTGACTTGGGGGGGCTTGAGGGTTTGCAGTGGGTCCTGCTCAGACCTCAGGGACCGTCTCTAAATTTCTGTTTTGTTCACTCAACCAATATCTCTTGATCCCTGCCAATGCAAAACATGACAAGCACCACATTCCCATTTACCAGCAACCCTCCGCGACCGTCTCCTCTCCTAAGGATCATCTGGAGCCTCTCAGTCTTCTCTTGTTCCCCCTTGGTGCTAAGAGAATTCTAGTACTTGGCCTTGAACCTGACAACTTCTAAAAGTGCCCCCCAAGTCATGCTCAGTCAGATAAGGAGAAGGGGGTCCCTCATCACTTGCAGGTGTAGCCCTGGCTAACACTATCTGAGTTGAAACCTTTGCTTTGTGCATTGTATATTTGGCTGATTTTTCAGGCCGTTTTTTCAATCCTTCTTCTAGAATTATTTCTCTCTCTCTCTCTTTTTCTAGAGATTGGGTCTCACTTTGTTCCCCAGACGGGTCTTCAACTTCTGACTTCAAACAATCCTCCTGCCTTGTCCTCCCAAACTGTTGGAATTATAGGTATGAGCCACAACATCTGGTCTAGAATGAACTTTCTTAATTGCAAATCCTCTTAAGGCAGAGGAGTTTCTTTTTGTTTTTTTGAGTCGGAGTCTTACTCCATTCCCCAGGCTGGAGTGCAGTGGCATGCTCATGGCACCACAACCTAGACCTGCTGGACTCAGGTGGTCCTTCTGCCTCAGTCTTCCAAGCAGCTGGAACCACAGGCACGCTCCACCACACCTGACTAATATTTTGATTTATTGTAGAGAGCAAGTTGCCCAGGCTAGTCTCGAACCCCTGGGCTCAGACAACCTTCTCGCCTCTGCCTCCCTGAGTGCTGGATTACAAACATGACCCACCATACCAGGCTGCAGAAGAGTTTCACTGGTGCTTTCCTCTTCTCTGCCATGGTAAGGGGTTGGAAAAAGAAAGAAAAATAGAGACCGGACTCCAGAGCAGGTGTTCCCAAGCCCAGAGTCATTCTGCTCACCATGGGACATCCAGCAAAGTCTAGAGACGTTTTTGGCTATCACACCTGGGCAGAGAGTGCCACTGGCATGTAGTGGGTAGTGGTCAGGGTTGTTGCTCAACCTCCCACAGTGCTCAGGCCAGCCCTACTCCAGAGAGGGATCCAGCCCCAGGATCCATGGTTGGCCAGGACGAGCAGCCCTGCTCTGGGGCCCACTATCGAGGTTGAACCCTGGCTCTGCCTTTTGCTACATTTGGAACATGGATGATTTACCCGACTTCTTTGTGCCTCAAGCTCTTCATTTGTAAAATGGGGATAATAGTAGCATCATCCTCTGGATTAAGAGTCTATCATACTCAGTGATCTATCACAGAAACAAAGAACAGGGTGCCGCATGTTCTCACTCATAAGCAGACCCTGAACAATTACCAAAATACTTTAAGAAAGAGATTGGCAGTAGCAGGACTCAACCAGGATCGGGGTGGCATGGGGGACACAACATCAGTAAGGGTACCTGATCTCAAACCAGGCAAAGTGGGGACCAAAGGCAGGCCCAAACTTTACCTGTATTATGTATACCTAATCCTGAATTGTGTCTCATATCTTTAAAATAAAGAAAAAATAAAGAGAATAAAAAAATAGTACTATCCACACGGGGTTTCTCTGAGGATCAAAATGAGTACATATACGTAAGGTGCTAGAACAAACCTGACACATAAGTGCTCTCAAATATCAATTAATATGTCTCAATTAGCAGTGTCTCCTTAGGGACAGACTCTGCTCTGGGTGGGGAGGGGATACTGGGGGCTGTGTGAATCCCACTGAGGTGACTAGGATGGGGCTTGTCAGACTGCTTCAAAGGTGATTCCTTTCTGGGTTTCTCATCTTGGTGAACTGCTCCATCAGTCACCCAGGTGCCCTGGGCCAAAGCCCACCATACCCCTCCCTGCACTGGCCCACCACTGATCTGCTCCCTGGCCAGTCTTTCCCCAGCTCTGTGACAGCTCAGTACACTTCCCAGACCCATCCTTCCTTCCCACTCTGATGGCATTAGCGTAGGGTCCCCATCCTCTCTTCCCTAGACTAGTTCAGCAGTCTCTTGGCGGGGTCTCCTAACCACAAGCCTCCCCTCCCCCCCATCCATGTTCTAGAAGGAATTTTCTTAACTGCAGATCCTCATCTACAGGAAAATCCACAACTCCACGCACATCTGCAAGGCCCAGGTGGCCCTCCTGTACCGGCTCCCCTGCCTGTCCTACCCCAGGCCACGGCCTCACCTGCCTACACTTAGGGAAGGAGGACAAAGGTGTTAGGCTGTTTTCAGGGAAACTGAGTGTCTCAGTCAGCTATTGTTAACAAACAGCTCCACGACTCAGCAGCTCAAAACAGCCATTCTTTTTCCCTGAGAGTCTACAGCTCAGCTGGGTGGTCCTTCCCGCCTTGGCTAGGTTCCCTTGTGTGTCTATGCTCTGCTGCCTGTTGAACAGGTGGCGCTGCCACTCTTGTTTGACCTCTTTCATGTCTCTGGAGCCTAGACTGGAACAACTGGGCTGACTCAGCCCTGCTCCGTGGGATCTCTCATTCCCCAGTTGTGTGGCTTTGGACAAGTACCACAACCTCTCCGAGCCTCTCATAGCTAGCCTGGGATTCAGTGTCAGGGTCCCAGAAAGCTTGGAACAAATACATGACTACTTCTTCCACATTCTATTGGTCAAAACAAGTCACGTGGCCTATCTAGATCTAAGGGAGGAGTGGACACATGGCACCTCTCCATGGGAGGAGCAGTGCTGTCCCATTGCAAAGGGGGGTGGGTGCAGGGAAGGGTGGAGAAAGGGGGGTATTTCTGCTATACACCCCACCCAGGGAGCCGAGAAGGGCTGTTGCTTTCTCTCCTGTCTGATTCTTTGCAAGGTTATTGTCAACAATAACAGAGGCTCACGTCTGTAATGCCAGCAATTTGAGAGGCCAAGGCCAGAAGATTGCCTGAGCCCGGAGTTTGAGACCAGCCTGGGCAACATGGTGAGACTTCATCTCTACAATAAATAAAAAACATTAGCCAGGCATGGTGGTGCGTGCCTGTAGTCCCACTTACTTGGAAGGCTGAGGCAGAAGGGTCACCTGAACCCAGCAGGTTGAGGTTGTGGTGGCTGTGAGCATGCCACTGCACTCCAGCCTCGGTGATACAGTGAGACTCTGACTAAAAAAAAAAAAAAAAAAAAAAAAAATTTATAAAGTGGGACAAATGAGACAATTCTTAGAACAAAAGATGATCATCCTTTCTGGGAAGAAGTCTGTGCAGTCATTACTTAGGCCTGACTGAGTCACTGCTGCCTTTACTGAGGAGACAGGAGAGAACAGCTTACTGTGCCTGTGAGCCGGGTGTGTGGCTCTGTTTTCTAACCTTAAACCATTCCCAGCTCTCTGTATGCCGCCACGCCCGTTAGAGGCACCAGTGGGTTGGAAAAGGAGCTTGGTGCCAATGTGACTAATAATTTCTAAATCCTCTGTGTGACAATTATAGAGAATAAAGAGTAAGATATAATTTAAAAACTTTTAAAAAGTATTGCTCTGGGTATCTTTCTTTTGTTTTTGTTTTTTTAAATCAGAGTCTCTGTCTCACAGGCTGGAGTGCAGTGGCACAATGATGGCTCGCTTCAGCCTTGACTTCCTGGGCTCAGGTGATCCTTCTGCCTCAGCCTCTCCAGTAGTTGGGATTATAGGCATGCGTCACCACACTTGACTAATTTTATATTTTTTTTGTACAAATGAGGCCTCACTATGTTGCCCAGGCTTGTATTGAACTCCTAGGTTCAAGCCAATCCTCCTACCTTGAATGTCCACATTACTGGGATTATGAGCATGAGGTACCACGCCTGGTCTTATTTTCTTAGCTCTACTTTATAAGTTCTAATCATATGCCAGGTAGGGCTAGACTTGTTATAAACATTATTTACTCCTATACAACCTCATAAAATGGACATTATCATTCACTCTGATGCTCAGAGAGTGTATGAGGCTTGTGTAGAGACACGGCAGAAAGTGGATAGCCTGGATTAGAACTCAAGTCCGACCTCAAACCCAGCTTCCTTAACCTCCAAGTGAAAGCAATTTTGTCTCATACTGGGACCCGACGGAATTCTGTCTATTTGCTTAGAATAGATTGTCAAGTCAGAGGATCCATTAATGGTAGCAGGCACCTTACACGTGACATGTCCTATTTTAGGCACAAAGGGTCCAGGCTCTCAGAACAGGGCATGCCTTCAAGAGGCCAACATTCTGGGTGGAGAGTGAAAAGAAATACTTGGATAGACTAGATAAATACAGACACCGATCCCTGCTGCAAAGGGAATGAGGCGAGGTCTGTGCTGGAGGGTGTGCTCCCCAGTGGTCCAGATGGTTGGTCTGGGATGACCTCACGGAGGCAGTGGCCAGAGAACCAGAGCCTGAGTTCCAACCTGGAGGTGGCAAGCCAGGCTGCAGGCAGCTGTATCCAGTGGGAGGAACAGCGCGGAGCAAGGCTGGGCTTGTCGGGGGCTCTCTGTTTTCCCTCTACCTCTCTGTTGTTTCCTGTGGGTCTCATTTGCCCCCAGTCTCGCCCTGCCCCTGCCTTCCCATCATCCTAAATGGCGGCACCATTCATCCAAAAGCACGAAACCTGGGAGCCACCTTTCCCTCATCCCTGAACTCTAATCCACTGAGTCCTGTCAATCGATCAATCACCCCGATTCCCGACTCCCTTCACTGCTCCCTAAGCCCCTGCAACCATCTCTGTCCAGACTACCATTGTCTCTTTTCTGGGCCTCCACAGCTGTCTCCCAGGCTCTGGTCGTGCCCGCCTGGGGTCCTGTTTGAAGCATGAGTATAGTCGGTCCCTCTCCTGCTTAAAACCCTCCGGTGACTTCTAAGTTAGAATAAAACCCAGTTCTCACCATGGTCCCCAGAGCCTCACTCCCTACACCCGGCTTGTTCCCTGAACTCACCCACGGCACTGTTCTCCTCAAATATTGTGCACGGCGCCTCTGCCCTCTGTTTCTCAGCCACTCCAACTGTTCCCTCCTTTGACCTTTGCACTTGCTGTGCCTTTTCCTTAGCATGCCCTTCCTCTAGAAGGCTCGCTACTAAATGCTGCTCCTCAGAGTCCTGCCAAAACTCTCCCGGGTGCCCTCTCTCTCTCACACCTGTCTGACATTCTTCCCGGCACCATCACCAGCTGATGTGTGCTGGTTGGCTGTTGGCGCCCCGCTCACTATTAAACTCTAAGCTCCGTGACAGTGGGCCCAGCTCATTTTCTTCCCTGCCACTTTCCTGTCATGAGTCATGAACAAATAACAAGCCTCAGTGTTCTCATCTATAGAATGAGTGTGCCTTGTATGTAGTAAAATGTCATCCAAATGTTCCTTGATATGATTAAATAACCTGTCATATGTGAGGCTATTCCACACTCCAAGAAAGACAGGTGGTGGTGTGGCCTCGTGGTTGGCATTCTGAGTCCACGAGTTGGGCAGACTTGGCTGAATCTTCCCTTCTCCCCTCACAAGAGATGTGACTTTGGGCCGGCCGTTTAACAGTCTGAGCTCCATTTAAAAATTAGGGATGTCTGGTCTCAGTGGCTCAGCCTGTAATCCCAGCACTTTGCGAGGCAGAGGCGAGTGGATTGCCTGAGCCCATGAGCTCAAGACCAGCCCAGGCAACTTGGCGAGACCTTGTCTCTACAATAAATCAAAAATTATCCAGGTGTAGTAACACATGCTGTAGTTCCGACTACTTGGAAAAACTGAGGTGGAAGGATTGCCTGAGCCCCACAGGTCAACGCTGGGGTGGTCATGAGCGTGCCACTGTACTCCAGCCTAGGCGATAGAGTGAGACACCAACTCAAAAAAAAAAAAAAATAGGAACAATAATAGCTACTGCCTTATGGGGTTATTATGGGAATTACATGAGTAAGTGTATGTAAAACACTTCGCATAGACCTTGACACACAGTACACTCTTAATAGCTTTTATGATTTCTTGGTTGTTACGGTGATGATGATGATGACGATTGGGATTTAAAAAGGAGGTGAAGCTGAGGAAGTCTCTACAGAGGAGGTAGCCATTTGATCTTAACTTTAGATGATTTGATGGAGCAGAAGGGTGTTTCATTATAGGAAAGACGGGCAGTAATGTTGCTACCAATTGCCTCGTATCCATCATATGATAGAGAGGCAGGGAGGTCTTATCACCATTTTTACAGATAAGAAAGTGGAGACTTGAAGTGTGCATGTGATTTGCCTAGTGGCAGAACAAGGAGTATTCCAGGCTCATGCCCTTCCACGTGTACACAGTTTCCGTTGGGTGGTTTGTCCCCCACTCCAGGCTGGACGCTCTTGGAAGACAAAGCTGGGCAGGCACCATTACTTGCACAACCGGCATCAACATGCATGCAACACCTACTTCTTGAGTTGAACTGGCCATACAACCTACCTCAAGTCCTTCTGGGTTTTGCGAACCTGGACACTTCTCTGAGGCTCTGTTTCTTCATCTGTCAAATGGTCCATAATGCCTACCCTCTAGAGTTGTTGTGAGAAGAAAGTCAGATTTTGATTAGGAAGATGACTAGGAGAAAGAGAGAAAGGGAGGGAGGAAGGGAGTGAGGGGGAGAGGAGCAAGAGACTGTGCACAGAGGCTTACGCCCAGCACTTTGGGAGGTTGAGGCAGGAGGATCACTTTCACCCAAGAATTCAAGACCTGCCTGAACAACATAGTGACACCTCATCACTACCAAAAAAAAAAAAAAAAAAAAAAAAAGCCAGGCGTGGTGGCATGCATCTATCACCCCAGTTACTTGGCTGGGGTGAGAAGATCACCTGAACCCAGGGAGTTGAGGCTAAAGTGGGCTGGCATCGTGCCACTGCACTCCAGTCAGAACAACAAAGACTCCAATTCAAACAAAACAAAACAAAATAAAACAGAAAAAAAATAAATAAATAAAGGGGGAAAGGTAGAGCAAGAGAGATAGAGAGAGAGAGATTGACTCTTTAGGTAGAAATGGAGCAAAGGCTGGACTGCAGATGGCCAGGTGCAGTGAGCCTGTAGCAGAGTTTGGACTTGACCTTGTTGGCAACAGGGAGTCAACAAAGTTTTTAAAATTGAGGCGTGGCCGGGCTCAGTGGCTCAGCCTGTAATCCTAGCCTGTAACTGGGAGGCCGAGGTGAGCAGATTGTCTGAGCCCGTGGGTTCGAGACAGACCTAGGCAACTTGGCGAGACCTCATATCTACAATAAATCAAAAAATTAGCCGGGTGCGGTAGCACGCACCTGTAGTTCCAGCTACTTGGAAGGCTGAGGCGGAAGGATCGCTGGAGCCCAGCAGGTGAGGCTGCGGTGGCCAGGAGCGGCCACTGCACTCCAGTCTGAGCGAGAGTGAGACTCCAACTCAACAAAAAGAAAAGTTACAACTTAAGAAGTGTAGCGGGAAACAAGCAGAGAAGTCATGTGGAAAAGAAGTCAATGTGAACCCAAAGACTTCTACAGGCTCATCAAGTGATTAATAATCCATTGAGCAATAATAAACAAAAGGATTTAAAAAAATAAAATAAAATAAAGTAAAATTGAGGCGTAACATACATACAGCAGAGGGTTGCTGAGGTTGAGGGAAAGGAACCCCAAGGACTGTAGGCTGAGTCTAACTGGGCTGAGAGCTAAGTCTCAGAACTCTAACACTCTGCCTATCCATCCCTGGGGCCCAGACGCCAAGCCTAGGTGGCTTCTGCTGCATCTCAGACACGCAGAGTGAGGAACATGCTCTTAGCTGACCTGCTGGAGGCTCTTTCCAGCCGCACGCTAGTGAGTCATCATCGGTGTCCCTGCAGTCCGTTCTCCCCACTCTTAAATTTACATTTGATGACTTTTTGCATATATATTCTCCCAAATGAATCATTGTCAGCTCAAGACACAGAACATTTCCAGCACCCAGAAAGATCTCTCCTCCCCTTTCCCATCAACCACCCTTCCCACAAAAGGTAGCCGCTTTTCTGACCACAATCACCATCGATTGGCTTGTTTTGTACTTTCCATAAATGAAATCGTGTCTCTGTGCTTCAACATCTGTGAGATTCAGCCAGTTTCTTGCATGAGGCAGTTGACCTGTCTCGTACTTCTGTGTAAATTTCCATGACGTCAACATGTCACACCTTACTGAGCCACGATCCCATGGGTAGGCATTTAGATTGCTTCCCTTTTGGGGCTACTGTGAATAAAGCTTCTGTGAACAGACTCGACTCACACCTGTCTTTTTGTGGACATATGTGCTCCTTTCTCTTGTGTATAGATATCCCAGAGTGGAACCGCTGGACCTGGGGGAGGCCTATGTTCAGTTTTAGTCAATTTTCCAAAGTGGTTGAACTATTTTATATGCACACCAGCAGCGTAGGGTGGGGGTGGCAGAGTCGTGCCCCTTGCAATTCCTGGGAGTGGATTCAGCAACATGTGTGCCAAGGTATTTCTCAATACCACTTATAAGGAGAGAGATGGTAGTGGCTTGCATGAGGGATGGATGGGCACGTGGGGACAGTCTTGAGGGTGGCTCCATCCACTTTGCTGAAAGAGGACTATGTCTGAAACCTGTGGATGCCTCCCCCACCACCCGCAACCTTCCTCCCCAGTCAGAGCCTGCCTCAACTCGACAGACACCCAATTTTGCCCCTGGAAGAGTCTGCTTCCTGAGGTCTGGGGTGTAAAGGGTCCTGATACAACTCCAACGTGGCGATAGGTACACCTGAAGACTCTCTGCTGAAACCCTCTTGTAACCCTTCTCCATCCCTATCTCTATGCCGGTGTGGAACTGGGACCTTGTGCAAGCCCCTGGATCCAGGCATGCAGTGGGTGGGCTTGGACTACTTGGTCTCCCTGGGTCCACCTGCCGCAGTCTCACCCTTTGGCCCCCACGTTCTGTGCCATCTGTTCCCAGGCCTGTTTTGGATCGCTGCTCTCATTTTTCACATGGGGAAACTGAGGCTTGGAGGAGTTGCGTAGCTTGCCCAAAGTTATCCCACCGGTCCGTGGCAGAGATGGGCAGGAGCTGCTAAGCCAGAGGCCTTTCTGCTGCCCTGTGCCCTCTCTGGGCTTGTCCCCATGCCTCCTGCTTTGGTGGGAGGGCTGAGATCTGCTCCAGAGCTCTCTCTGCCTTCTCTGCTCCTGGTGACGTGGGAGTCCCTGGGGCCAGGGGCAGGGGTTTCTGCATCTCGGACTGATCATAGTACAGCCTGTGTCCTTGAATTGACTTGAGAGAGGCACAAAAGGACAAGAGAATACCTCTGGAGCTAATAAGGGTGTATGGGGGTGATTATTGTCTTGGGTGGGTTAAGAGGGGGCTTCCCTGGAGCTGAGAGGCTCACTCCCAGCTTCCGTCTGCGCCTGGGACAGGGGCCAGCATAGCAGCTTCTCAGGCAACTCCATAAGCTCTTTCCTCAGCAGGAAGTCACGTTGCAGTGATTGTTAATACCCACTCATGTGAGGGAAATAAATTAAACTCGCCATCGGGCTCTGCATGCAGCTGGAGCCAAGAACGCAGCAGTATGGCAAGTTTCAAGATGGCAGTGATGGGAGAGGATGGTGCCGCAGAGGGTGGACCTGGGAGGGAGCCCTCTGATCATCTCATCCAAGGATGATGTCACGGTCAAGGGATGCTGAGGCCAAGAGAAAGGACCCCCAAGGACTACAGGGAGTCTAACTGGGCAGAGAGCTAGTTCTCAGAGCTCTAACACCCTCTGCCTTTCCATCCCTGGGGCCCGGACACCAAGCCTGGGTGACCTCTGCTGCATCTCAGAAATGCAGAGTAAGGAACATGCTCTTAGCTGACCTGCTGAAGACTCTTTCTGACTACACGCTGGTGAGTAATCATCAATATCCCTGTGGTCAATCCTTCAGTCCATGCGGTGTCCCTGTGGTCTCTCCTCCTGTCCCATACTGTATCCTCAGGATCCACCTTTCTATCCCACAGTATTTCTCCATGGTCCATCTTATTGTCCTCACAGTGTCCCCATGGTCCACCCTCCCGCCCCTCACTATGTCACGTGTAGAGATAAAACACATCAAGTAGATAAACAAGTTATGCTGTCTACGTTGAGGACATGAGCACCCTTGATGAGGGGATTGCTGGGCTGGAAACAGGACTTGTCTAGCAGAATTGTCATTTCATCTGTGATTTGGAGAATACAGCCTAGCCAGACCCCAGATCAGAGACCTGCACCTGCTCTGGTTCATTTCCTTGTGTTGTCTGGCTCTGGGGAGGATTCTACAGCAACTACTTGGTTCATGTGGAAAACCAGCCTTGAAGCCCACGGGCAACATTCTCATCTGCCAGGCTCCCTTCCCTTCAAGTTATCCAGCTTCACAGTCCAGCAGATGTGAGCTACAGCCTCTGTGACTCTAGAAGGAGCCCAGCCTGCTCAGTCTCTGTCTCATCCCCTGCCCCCTGGCTGGTCCCCTCAGAGCCCACATTCTCCCCGGGGTGAGAGGAGGGGAGAATATCTCCCTAGTAGGGATACTGTGAGTAGGGATGGAGGCTTGTACACCTATGAGGTGCTCCTGGCTTATCATAAGTGCTCCAGAATTGTCAGCTGTCTCTCTGGTTGCATCAGGTGCTTTCTTTCTTTGTGCCTTTGCCAGTCTTGTTCCCTAAAACTGGAATTGTTGGCCCTCTCCTCTCAACTCCAATCCTTCCAAACTCCTTGCTTCTCCAACTCCTCCCCATCCATGACCTGACAGTCCTTCAGCATTTTCCCCTGGACCCCAGTCAGGGAGGGCAGAGGGTACCTCCCTGTGCACTCTCTCTGCTGAAAGTTCTTCTCTATGGTACATGAAACCCGTGACCATGTGTTGATGGGCATGCACCCTAGTGGATGCAAATATTTCTCATTAATGAAGTTGTTCATTCACTCATCCATTCACTCACTCATTTATTTCCTTCAATCCCCGGGTCTGGTGTCACCTCCCCACCAATAGGTAACTATGCTCAATGTTCCCATGTTCTTGGGAAACGGGTATTGCATCTGCAAGCTTGTATTTTTAATGGACGTTCACGATGTGTCATATATCTCATTCTCTTTCTGGCTTTTTCACCAACTCAGGTATTTTCTTGTTCCTAAGTGTATATCTCATCTGATTTTTTTTCTAGCAAGTAAATCATCTCCCAAGGTCTGTGTCCACCAAGATCCACTCTCCCAGAATGGGGCACTCACTTCCTGCTGTGGTGAGCCAGCTGGGACCTGTGTGAGGATTCTGGGGGCTAGATGTTGTTAGGAGGGAATTGCTGCATCTCAGCCCACATGTAAGGTGAAGGTGGGCCCGGCCCACCTTCCCAGCAGAGTGCAAGGACTCCAACCAGTGGCATTATTGAGCTTTCTGGCTTCTGCCACTCTAAAGGTGCAAAGTGGCAACCAGCCTGGGCAACAGAGCAAGACCTCACCTCTACAAAAAATTAAATAATTAGCTGGATGTGGTGGCATGCATCTGTATTCCCAGCTACTTGGGAGGCTGGGGCAGGAAGGTCGCCTGAACCCAGGAAGTTGAGGCTGTGGTGAGCTGTGATCATGCCACTGCACTCCAGCCTGGGTGGCAGACCGAGACTCTAACTCAAAAAAATAAAAAAAGATGCAAAATGACCCCTCATTGTCTTTTTATTTGATTTTCCACATCACCAATGTCTTTGAGAAGCATTTCCTGTGCAGGTTAACATCTTGGTTTTCCTCTTCTGTAAATATGTAGCCTTTGCTCTGTTTTCCATAGAACTGCTGTCTTTGAGCTATACGTTTTTTGAAATGGATTAAATTATTCTTTTGAGTTTGTCATTTAAAATTTTTTTTTGCCATCTGTACATTGTTTTCAATCTCAAAAATATTTCAAAGGATATCACAGCTCACAGGCCCCACACAGTTCTAGGAATATTACTATCAAAATATTTTTGACTGAGTCCTAAATAGTCAAATGTGCCCTTTTTATTTCGACAGAATCTTGCTCTGTTGCCCAGACTTGAGTGCAGTGGTATGATCATAGCTCACTGCAACCTTGACTTCCTGGGTTCAAGCAATCTTCTTGCCATAGTGGCCCAAATACCTGGGACTACAGGTACACACCACCACACTTGGCTGATTTTTAAATTTTTTGTAGAGATGGCATCTCGCTATGTTGCCCAAGCTGGTCTCGAACTCCTGGCCTCAAGCATTCCTCCCACCTCGGCCTCCCAAAGTGGGGGATTACAGGCGTGAGCTACCATGCCTGGTTGAGACAGATGCTGTTCTATATACATGTATAGAAATTCCACCCTCATGCTTCTATAAGGCAGGTGTTATTACTATTACTATTTCTTTGTTACTATGACTTCTATGGCCACTATTATTCCACTTGACTTTCCCCTGGCATTGAGGCATGGAGTGGCCAGTTCCTCGCCAAGGACACTATGCAAGGTAGAGTACTACCACCTCTTCCCCCAATCCCCTCCACCCCAAATGCCCATATTCCATCCATGAAGCCTGTGAACGTTTCCTTATGTGGCAAAGGCACTTTGCAGATGTGATTATGTTAAGGATTTTTTTTTTTAGTTGGAGTCTCATTCCATCACCCAGGCTGGAGTGCAGTGGCATGTTCATGGCCAGTCCAGCATCAACCTGCTGGGCTCAGGCATTCCTTCCATCTCAGCCTTCCAAGTAACCGGAACTATAGGTGTGTGCTACAACACCCAGTTACTTTTTTAATTCTTATTGTAGAGATGTGGTCTCACCAAGTTGCCCAGGCTGTTCTCAAACCGTTGGGCTTAGCCAGTCCTCTCACCTCGGCCTCCCAATGTGCTGGGATTACGGGCTTGAGCCACCATACCTAGTCAGTTGTTTTTTTTTTTTTTTTTTTTTTTGAGTCAGAGTCTCACTCTGTTGCCCAGGCTGGAGTGCAGTGGCTCATTCATGGCCACTCTAGCATCAACCTGCTGGGCTCAGGCAATCCTTCCGCTCAGCCTTCCAAGTAGCTGGAAATACAGGCGCATGTTACAATACCTGTCTAATTTTTTGATATATTGTAGAGATGAGGTCTCACCAAGTTGCCCAGGCTGGTCTCGAACCCTTGGGCTCAGGCAATCCTCTTGCTTCAGCCTCCCAAAGTGCTGCAATTACAGTTTTGAGTGTGTTAGGGATTTTGAGATAAGAATATCCTGGATTATCTAGATAGATAAAATAGAACTGCAAACGTCCCTAGAAGGGAAGGAGTGGCAGAACAGTGAAAGTCAGAGGAGATGTGATGAGACAGAGACTGGAAGATACTCTGCTGCTGACTTCAAAGACAGAGGAAGGGGCCATGAGACAAGGCAGGTGGCCAGTAGAAGCTAGGAAAGGATTCTCCCCTACAGCACCCAGAAGAAACCAGCCCTGCACACACCTTGATGTGAGCACCTGTGACCTCCAGAACTGCAGGAGGATAAATATGTGTCATTGTAAGCCCCTAAGTTTGTGGCAATTTGTTGTAGCAGCCACAGGAAATGAATACAGCCACCTAACTAGGGACATGGCAGAGCTAGGAGGCAGCCCAGGAGCTGGCCCGAACTCAGCTCCTGCCCACCATGCCGGCAGTGGGGAAAATGGCTCTGAGTGGGCAAGAAGTTTTTCCAGGTCTCATGCACTCAACTGTGAGTCTTCTCTGAGTCTTGGCCACAGATCTGGGTGCTTCATCTCTGTTTCCTTAGCATCTTGCTGAGTGGCACAGCAGACAGTCACAGTAGTGGCGTCACCATAGACAGTCACCATAGCAGTCTAGCAAAGCAGCGGATTGCATGGCCAAAGCATGCCTGGCTGGACCTGTGAGTGTGAGAAGTTTCTGTAAAGAAAAAATCCACATGCACTGGGTCCCAGCTCTCCAGGTGTGAGGCAAGATCTGAGGACAGGATGGAACAGCTTCCAATGAGCAGCTGTGGTTGACAGCTGCTCCCTCAGCACTGTTCACAGTCTCCAGGCCTTCATAAAAGTTTGCACCATTCAGAATACAGCCATGATTGGCTCCATGGGAAAACAGAATGTATTTTACCAATTTGGCCACTTTGTAGCCAAATTGTTTCTATTCTACACATTGATGGTTTCTGCAGGGGCATGTGCATGGGCTCATTCATTCATTCATTTTGTGACTACTGTGTACCAGACATTAGGCCATGGGCTGGCTGTGCAAAATCTGCCCTCCTGGAGCTTAGACATCCAGAGGGGAGACAGACAGTCAATAAACCACAAAAATCAAGCCAATTACAGGCTGCGATGAGGAGATGGGAAGACTTGTGGTATCCCATGCAGAGGAGAAGCAGGGAGACCTGATTTCGATGTGGGGGCTTGGGGAGAGAGGCAGTGACTGGCATTCAGGTCATCCAGTGCTGACGACAGGGACAGGCCAATAGCAGGGTCTCAAAAGACCGTTTGTGAACCAAAATGGGCAGTGTCCAGTTGAGGCTGGTGGCAGCAGTGTGACTGTCTGTCGCCCAGAGCACAGAGGCTTAGCCCCCAGGCCCTAGAGCCAAAGGACCTGGGAGTGAGCCTTCTGAATCTCATCTCAGTCACATACTAACACTGTCCCTCATTAACTTCACCTCCCAGCCTCAGTTTTCCCACCAATAACATGGGGATGCTCACAGAGCCCACCTCCCAGGGTTGTTGTAAGGATGACATAGAAACAAATAAACAAAAGCCATTTGTAGAACACAAGGGCAAATGGAGAGATGAGAGCAGAGTGGTGCTGGACCGGGGGAAGAGCCCAGCTGGACAGAAGGAAAAATGCGGTGTGTGCAGAGGCCTGGGGGTGCGGGAACCCTCGTGAATCAGTGGAAGCTCTGAGCCTCTGAAGCACAATCTCACCTGCATGGGCTTCTTCTAAGACCTTCCGGTGGGAAGATGCTTCTGGCTGCAGTGGGCAGAGGGATGAGACAAAGCAAGATGGCAGCATGTGTGTACGGGATGGTGGGGCGGGTACTCTGCCAGGGGCAGGTGAGGTGGCCGTGAGGACAGAGGGAGGGATGCAGGCAGATCCCAGATGCACTTGGAGGAGGAACTGCAGGACCTGTGGAGCTGGGAAGGGGCGGGAAGGGGATTTGTCAGGGATGACAGTGATGTGAGTAATGGGGTGGGTGGTGTTCCATTTACTAAGGTGGGAAGATGAGAGGGAGGCGGCTAGGTGGGCAGAACACACCCAGGGTTCAGTCTGGGGCAGTTTCAGAGATGAGGTACATAGAAATAAATGAAAAGACATTTGGGGCGGGGGAAGCTCTAGAATTTTTAGGACTCATGGCTTGAAGTATTTGCCTTCCGCTCCTACCAATGTATGTGGTGGGGGGTGGGAGGACAGGACATTATCCCACCCTCTGTTCAAAAAAAAGGCTATAACTGAGTTAAGGAGAGGAGCACTATTAAGGCTTTTGGGAGGATGCCATCAGAAGAAACGAGAAGGGTTATTCGTTAGAGAGGCCGCTTGGGAGGGAATTAGGGATATTTGTGTGTTTGGAACAGAGTCTAAGTTGTTGCTGAGAACAAGGGGAGTGGCTCAGTGGAACTGTCCCACTGGGAAGGAGATGAAATTCTGCAGGAAGGTGGGGAGGGGCATGCAGGTGGGGCTTTCCCTGAAAACCACAACACCTGCTCCACCCCTGCCCCTGACATACCCCCCTCCCCACAGAGGGACGGGTTTTCTTCTTTTGCTCCACTTCAAGGCAGCCCTAAGCTGTGAGATGCAGCCAAGAAGAGCCTTTTGCAGCTGCTGCTGCCACCTGTCCCTACAAATCTCGCCAAAGGGTGCCTTTCCCAGGGCGCGGTGGAGGGAGAGCTGCAAGCTCAAAGGCTGGAAGGGAGGCCTTCCTGGTCATCGGGCAGCCACTGGCACATGGCTGGCGTTCCTGCTGCCTGAGCTGGCCAGGATGAGGGAGCAGGGTTCCTCAGAAAGTCCACTCGCCACTCCTGCTCCCCACCTCCTCTTGGCTCTGGCGCTTCCTCCATGCTGCACCCGTTCCTTCCTGTGCCCTCTCTCTCTCCCTTTCTTTTCTTTTCTTTTTTTTTTTTTGAGTTGGAGTCTCACTCTGTCGCCCAGACTGGAGTGCAGTGGCTGCTCCCGGCCACCGCAGCCTCGACCTGCTGGGCTCCGGCAATCCTTCCGCCTCAGCCTTCCGAGTAGCCAGAATTACAGGCATGCGCTACCACGCCCGGCTGATTTTTTTGATTTATTGTAGAGATGAGGTCTCGCTACCCAGGTGGGTCTCAAACCCGTGGGCTCAGGCAATCCACTCACCTCAGCCTCCCAAAGGCGCGGGATTACAGGCTGAGCCACTGAGCCCGGCTTCTCTCTCCCTTTCTAGGTCCTCTTCCCTTCTTCATCCTCTGCTCCCTTTCTCTCTCCTGCTATCTCCACCCGACTCATTGCTCCCTCATCCACACACCTGCTCAGTGAATACCTAGCTTGTGGTAACATGCCAGGTGCTCCGCGAGGTAGCCAGGGACCTAGGGCAGTGGCAGCAGGCACCGTCCCTGTCTCCAAGGAACTGACAGTCTAGGGGAAGAGAGACAGCATCAAACAGCAATGGACATGAAGGAAAATGACAACCCAAGAAACATGCTCTCTGCCCTGGAGCAGTGGATGCCCAGTTGTGGGGAAGACGGACACAAACACATCAACTTCTCACACATCAGATGTGAGAGCGGATGCTCCAATGGAGGGTGCCTGACTGACAGCTGTGGGAGTCCAGAGAGAGCCCCTGACTCAGTCCAGAGTGGAGAAAGTTCTCCTTGGAGAAACCTTTGGCAGACTCACTATTAGAGCTGAGGAGAGCTATCCCAGGCAACCGGATGGATTCACTTAAGAGGCAAGGTGCTGGATGACTGGTCACAGGTCACATAGCTTCACCAGCTCCCTTGCCCGCATTCTGTCTGTCCCTGAATTCCAACCAGAGGGAGGTGGGTGCAAGTGGAATACGCCACTTCTGTACTTGGGCAAACACCTGCCTGTGATATCCTCTCCACCCCCCACCACTATTCCCACCCCTGCCAGCAGGATGTTGATGCTGATGCCTTGAGGGAACCTTCAGGACTGGGATCCCTGAATGACTGCCTGGAGCAGAGCACTCCTCCCCACCCCACCACAGATGGGCCTTTATGTGAGCAGAAGTGGAGTTTCAATTTCTAGTGTGTTAGCAATTGAGATTTTGGGGATATCTGTTACAGTCACTGACAATGTTTTAACTAATACAGTGGTTAGGAAAAATGGAGTGGTGGGATCAACTACTATATTGAGTCAGAGGGGTGAGCGGGAAGGAGCAAGGGGGAGAAAAACGATAATTTAGGATCGGACTGCGAGGGACCGTGATCTTTACCCAATAGAGTTGGATTTTGGACCGTCCAACGTGGGGCCATCGAAGAGTTGTAAGTTAGAGAGTTATGTGGTCAGGCCTGAATTTTAGAAATATAACTCTGTGATTAAATAAATTAAAACACATACAAGTATTAAAATACATTTCAACCATTAAAAATAACAATGGAAAACAATTGGTTTTGACCTGAGATGCCCACCATTCATTAACTGAAAAAAAAAATGCATCATGAGAAATAGTATATATAACATGCATATGTCTTTATTTCAAAAAGGTCCATCCTGTCTGTGGTAGATTGCATTACTGGCCCAATTCTTCATCCTTTCCTGTGTCCATACCCTATTCCTTGTAATTTTGCAGTACCCTCCCACTGTGTGAAGCATACTTCTCTGTCTCTTGACTGGGGTTGACCTCCTACTTTACCCATAGGATGATCCAGAAGCGATGGGTGTACCAGTTCTGGAGGTGTTTATCCTTGATCTCTTTTGTCTATGATGTAGGCATGAGAAGAACATTCTCGTGTTAACCACTGGTCTAGGAGGTGGATGGTGGCATGACCAGCCAAGCCCAGCTTCAATCAGCCAACCCACAGCCAATCCTAGGATGTATGAGTGAACTCAGCCAAGATCAGCTGAGATACTCAGCTGAGCCCAGCCTACATCAGCCCAGCTTAGAGAATCTGCAGTTCATAAAATAAATGATTGTTGTTTTAAGCCACTAAATTCTAGGGTGGTGTGTTACATAGTATATTTTTTGGTGGCAATTGCTAACGGGTATAATATCCATATATGTGAATGAACATTAAGAAGTCTAGGCTGGGCATGGTAGGTCAAGCCTGTAATCCCAGTACTTTGGGAGGCTGAGGCAAGAGGATTGCCTGAGGCCAGGGTTTGAAGACCAGCCTGGGCAACTTGGTGAGAGCTTGTCTCTACAATATATCAAAAAAATTAGCCGGACCTGGTAGCACACTCCTGTAGTTCCGGCTACCTGGAAAGCTGAGGCAGAAGGATCACTTGAGCCCACTTGGGTGGCTGTGAGCATGCCACTGCACTCCAGCCTGGGCAACACAGTGAGACTCTGACTCACACACACACACACACACACACACACAAAGAAGTCTGGAAGAAGTTGAATTTTGAATAATTTCATTTCTTTTTAATTTTGAGTATAATTTGAGTTTGTTTTCGTGAACACATATAACTTTATAATAATGTTATAAAATAATGAAAACGAACTCATTCACATTTTGGAAATATCTGAGAATGGCTTTGAAAACAGATCGGCTGGGGAGAGACTGGGCTAGGCAGTCCATTCAGGGGCTCAGCACACAGATTCTAACGGGGGTGATGAAGGGCTCCCTGCTTCAAGACAGCTTTGTATGCCTCTGCTCCCTCTCCATGCCTCTCTTCCCTTTTCGGACCTAGTTTCAAAGTGAGCAGTCTCCCTGAAAAGAGAGATAATAAACTGCATCTGGAAATGGGTGACAGTTAGTGATGCTAAAAGAAGGAAGCTTTTGCATTTTAACAGGGACAAGGAGCAATTCTCCAGTGATGGAAGTTTGGGACTTGAGAAGCAGAAAGACATTTTTGGGAAGGTGCTTTCTTATTTCTTTCCTTCCCATTGCAGAGGTCAAAGCCAACACTCCTCCTGCCACCCACGTATGCAGCCATGTTTTCCTGAATCTCCTCTGTGGCCCGGGAACCACTGGAGTCCAACATGGTACACTCCTTTGTGGTATAAGCTGAGCAGGGAGGGCAGGTCATTGCTGGTCAGGATGCTCTGGGAGTGAGTGCAGGAGACATATCTCACGTGAGGCTTTCAGGGCTAGGGATTGAGCTGACCCAGATGAGTGGAAGGAAACAGCCCCTCTGTCCTGTACTCTTCCCTCCTCAGCGTGTCCTTTCTTCTCACCCAAGTATAGCATTCTTTTAACAAAAATTTTTTTATAGTGAAATATATGAAAGAATTACCATCTTAACTGGTTTAAGGTATATTAAATAGTTCAGTGATCTTAAATACATTCATAATGCTGTGCATTCAGTCATTTCATAATGTTGCACCACCATCCATTCCAGAACTCTCTGTCTTGCAAAACTGAAACTCCATCCCCATTAAACACCAACTCTTTATCCCCTCCTCATTCCAGTCCCTGGCACCCACTATTTTACTTTCTGTCTCTGTGATTTTAACTCGTCTAGGTTCCTCATATAAATGGAATCATGTGGTATTTGTCATTTTATGACCAGCAGCTTATTTCACTTAGCATAATGTCCTCAAGGTCATAGTATAATGTTTTGATATGCTTTCTCATTTAATTCGAACCACAGCCAACAAAATAGGGAAAGCAGGTAGTGTCCCTAACACCTAATCAATTCTTCAGCAGGAGCTCAGTTCTGCTATGAAAGGGCACCCCCAAATTGGTCTACTTGTTTCCATTGCTGCCTCTGCCATCCTAGTCCATGCCATACTCATCTCCTGCATGAAATATGGCCACAGCCTCTTAGTGCTTCCAGCCTTATCTCAGGAATCTATTTTCCTCATAGAAGCTAGTGTGACCTTTCAGAAACTCAAATCTAATCATGCTATTTCCTTACTAAAATCTTTCCGTGGGATTCCTGCTTCTGACTATGATAATCCAGTTTTTATTAGAGCAGATCTCCAACTGGAAACAACTCGAAAAGTTGTCATATATTTATATTTATTTATATCTACATGTGATACCACACCAGGAGGGCAGGAGGCACCAAGATCCCAGGGAGAAGGAGGGATTCCTTGAGGGGAACCATGCATTTTACACTAGTTTGCCCTCAAGGCCTTTGCTGATTCCTGATTCCTAAGAAACCTGAAACAGGAGCCTCAGAAGCATAGTAAAATGTGGTGCTATACAAACCTTTCAGCAGTTTCCTCAACGAGCTGGAGAGATAAAAAGTCAGGGCCACAAAGGCAGCCAGGACTTGAGGGTCCAAGATTCAGGAAAGGAGGGAAGCAGAGAGACATGATTTCAACCAATCTCATAACATTTCTAATTTGTATTTAGTCTCCTGGTATCTAGAATGGCTCCCCAATCCTGTTTCATCTGTCATGACATTAATCATAAGGCTCAGAGACTGAGAAGCCAAGCAGAGACTTTGGTAGTTTCACAGTGCTAGGAGACAAGATCTGGAGTTTAGGACCCAAGGAGGAGAAGCAGCCTGGGTGTACAACCCGACTCTTTCTTGGGAACCCTATAGGGCTCTGCCCAAGGAAAGGGATGACCTTGAAATAGATCAGGCTTTACAGAACAGCAATTCAGCCTTGAATTACCGCAATGCCTAGCTAATAATTTTCCAAAAGCGAATGCAAGTTCTCTCTGGAGGTCAATAGCATCACCCAGAGTCCCTAACATTTTTATGCACATTGCATGGCATTCAATAAAGCATTACCAGGTCTACTAAAAAACTGACAATAGAAGCAGACCCACAGGTGAATCCAAAATTGAAATAATCAGATATGAAAATTAGAATAATGTGGTTAATATGTTCAAGAATATAGGAATCAGTGGAGTTTTTTTAAAAAAATCACAGAACAGGGATGTATAAAAATAGATCAGATAGAAATTTCAAAATTGAAACATTCAATAACCAAAATTAAGAATTTTAATCTAGCTGTTGAGTTCAACAGTGTATCACTCATAGCTGAAAAGAGAATTAATAAACTAGAAGACATGTGTATATAAAATATCCAGGGCAGATCATGTGCAGTGGCTCACACCTGCAATCCCAGCACTTTGGGAGGCCGAGGTGAGAGGATTGTTTGAGTCCAGGAGTTCAAGACCAGCCTGGGCAACATAGTGAGACCCTGTCCCTAAAAAACAAAAATTCTTCTTTATGGCTGCATAATATCCCATCAAAGAAGGACAAAATTATGAACTTCACAGCAACTTGGATGGACTTCGAGTCTATAATACTCAGTGATCTATCACAGAAACAAAGAACTGAGTACCACATGTTCTCACTCACAAGTGAACCCTGAATAATTATCATAACACTATAAGAAAGGGATTGGCAGTAGTGGGAAACTGCCAGCGGAGGGGGGAGGCACACTTCATCAATAAGCGTATCTGATCTCAAACCAGACGAAGTGGGGACCAAAGTGTGGCCTAAATTTTGCCCGTACAATGGCCATTTGTATACCTAACCCTGAATTGTACCCCACATCTTTAAAATAAAAAATTTTTAAAGCTAAAAAAAAATCCATGGTGAATCTTACAGAGAGAAAAGAAGACAAGAAACACAGAAAAGAGCTTCTGAGACATGTGATATGGTGAAAAACTCTATTGTGTATAACTGGAGTCCCATCAATAACCAGACAAACCAACACCATGAGCTATCTAATGCTGTGCACCAAGCAGGATACAATATTCAAAGTACGGTCTTATACAAATGTTTAACTTAAATAAAATCATGAGGAACAATCAGAAAAACCAAACTGAGATCTATTCTGCGGAACAACTTGCCTGAATTCTTAAAAATATCAATGTCACAAAAGACAAAAAAAGTGTGAGGAGCCATTCAAGAGACCAGGACACTAAAGGGACATGACAATTACACTGAGCGATCATGGATTGGACCTTTTTTTTTTAAGTACATTTTTGGGACAACTGGAGGACAATCTATGGACTGTATATTAGTAATAGAATTGTATCAATGGTAAATCAGTGATCATTGTGGTGTAGTATGTAGAAGAATGTCCTTGTTCATATTCATAGAAGGTATATGCTGAAGCATTTATGAATGACATGTCTTGGTGTCTATAACCAATTCTCAGGCATTTCAGAAAAAACCACCAGCCTGGGCAACTTGACCTCGTCTCTATTAAAAATAAAAAAATTAGACCAGCCTGGGCAACTTGGCGAGATCTCGTCTCTACAATAAAAAATGAAAAATAAAAAATAAAAAATTAGCCGGGCATGGTAACGTGTGTCTGTAGTTCCGGCTACTCGGAAGGCTGAGGCAGAAGGATCGCCAGAGCCCAACTGGTCGAGGCTGAGGTGGCCATGAGCGTGCCACTGCATCTAGGCTGGGTGACAGAGTGAGACTCCAACTCAAAAATAAAAAATAAAATAAAATAAAAAATAAAAAAATTTAGCTCGGCTTGGTGGTACATTCCTGTCCCAGCTACTCTAGAGGCTGAGGCAGGAGGATCGCCTGAGCCTGGGAGGTCAAGACTGCAGTGGGCCGGGATTGTGCCACTGTATTCCAACCTGGGCTACAGAATGAGACTGTGTCTCAAAAAAAATAAAACAAATATGGGAAAATGCTAACAATCTGTAAACATAATTCAAGTTTATATAGTTCATTTTATTAACCTTGTAGCATGTATGTGGACTTGATAGTTTTCAAAACAAAAGATTAAAATATACAGTTTAAAAGAAAGTGGAAAGTAAATAATGAGAGCAAATATGCTATGCAAAAGAAAGCTGGTGTCACTGTACTGATTAATAATAGACAAAGTAGACTTTTTAAAAAGTTTTATAAATTGACAAATAAAAATTATATAGTGCAACATGTTTTGATATATGTATGCCTTGTGGAATGACTAAATAAAGCTAATTAATGTATGCAGTACCTCGTATACTTACCTCTTTTGTGGTGAGAGCATTCAAATTTATTCTCTTAGCAATTTTTGAGAACACAACATACAGCCACTAACTATGGTCACCATGGCATCCAAGCAGGTTCTTGAACTGATGCCTCCTGTCTACCTGAAATGTTGTGTCCTTGGATCAACATCTCCCCAATCTCTCCACTTTCTAACCTCTGGTAACCACTGTTCTACTCTTCGCTTCTGTGAGTTTGACTTCTTTTAGATTTCTCATATAAATGAGAGCATGCAGTATTTGTCTTTCTGCAGATGGCTTATTTCATTAACATGATGTCCTCCGGGTTCATCCGTGTTGTCACAAATGACAGGACTTCCTTCTTCTTTAGTGACTGAACAGTATTCTGTTGTGTACATATACCCCACATTCTCTTTATCCATTCCTCTGTTGATGGACACTTAAGTTGATTCCATATCTTGGCTATTGTGAATAATGTTGCAGTAAACATGAGAATGCAGATATCTCTTTAACACATTGATTTCAAACCATTTGGATATATAACCAATAGTAGGATTACTAGATCATATTTTTAATTTGGGGGGAAACTACATATTGTTTGCCTTAGTGGCTGTTCTAATTCACATTCCCACCTATACTGTATAAGGATTCCTTTTTCTTCAGGACCTCACCAACATTATTTCTCTTTCTACAGAGTAGACTTTAAGACCAAAAATATTAGTAGAGGTAAAGAGAGATATTTCAGAATGATAAAGATTCAACCACCACAGAAATATAACAGTTCCAAATTTAATTTTAATATATCTTCAAAACATATGAAGCAAAGATCAATAGAATTTATAAGAAAAAACAAATCCATAGTCAAGGTGTCAGGGTAGGAGACTTTAATAAATCTCTCTCTCTCTCCCTCTCTCTCTCGCTGTGTCTCTCTCTCTCTCTCTCTTAGAGAAAGGGTCTCATTCTGTTGCCCATTCTGGAGTGCAGTGGCACAATCAGTTCACTATAACCTCAAATTCCTGGACTCAAGTGATCCTTCCACCTCAGCTGAATAGCTAAGATTGTAGGCACGTGCCACTATGCCCTGTTAATTTCTAAAAAAAAAATTCTTTGCAGAGACAAGGAGTCTTGCTATATTGCCCAGTCTGGTCTTGAACTCCAGGCCTTGAGCAATCCTCTTGCCTTGGCCTCCCAAAATGAGGATTATAGGCGTGAGCCACTGGGTCTGGCCTAATAAACTTCTCTTAATAGCCTGTAATGTTTAAACACCAAACAAGACAATAAATAAAGAGATAGAAGATTTGAACAGCACAATTAACAAAAAACTCATTTGACATTCAGAACATTGCACACAACAACTGCGAAATTCACATTCTGTTCAAGTATGTGGAAAACATTTAGCAAAATTGACCATGTGCTGGACCATAGAGCAAGTCTCAGCAAATTTCAAAAGATTATAATCATATACAATGTGTTCTCTGGTCACAGTAGAATTAAGCTAGAAATCAGCAACAAATAAAGATAATTACAAAATCCCCAAATGTTTGAAAATAAAGCAATACACTTCTTTAGAAGATGCTCATGGGTCAAAAAAGAACTCCCAGTGGAAATTATAAGACATTTTTAACTGAATAAAGAAAATGCAACATATCAACATTTATGGAATGAAGCCAAAGTGGTAGAAAGAGGGAAATTTATAGCCTTGAATGTGTATTTTAAAAGAGAAGAAAGATTGAAAATCAATAATTAAGTATTCATCTCAGAAAGTTAGAATATGAAAAGCAAAATAAACTCAAAGAAAGTAGAAGGAAGGAAATAGTACAAATAAGAACAGAAATTACTGAAATAGAAAACAAACGTACAGCAGAGAAAAGTCCACAAAACTTTTCAATGGTTTCCTATGACAGAATAAAGCCCAGACTCCTGCTCAGGTCTCAGAGCCCTACACAAGTCAGCCCTTGCTGACTTCTGCTGCTTCCCTGAAGGGGACGTAATGGCTGTCCAGAGATTGGCTTCATCTTGGATGGTCTTAGCCAGTTATGGTAATCCCAACTGCCTTGGGAGTGATTGGTCCAGGAAAGGCCAGGCAGAAGCCAGTTCTGGCCAATGAGTCATGGGGGTGTTTGTTGGGCATGGGAGAGGAGCTGGGAAAGATCCCTTCACTCCTTGTTATGGACCAAATGTTGAGGTCCTAAGCCCCAGTGTGATGGTATTAGGAGGTATTTGGTTTAGATGAGGTCATGAGAGTGAAGACCTAATAACATTAGTGTCCTTACAAGGAGAGAAAGAGAGACTAGCGTTTCCTCCTTCCACAGCGAGGCGGCCATCTACAGGCCTGGAAAAGACCCTCACCAGAATCTGACCATGCTGGCACCCAGGTCTCAGACTTCCAGCCTCCAGAACAGGGCAAAGTAAATGTCCACCCAGTGGACAAAGTAAATGAAGCCACCCAGTCCGTGGGATTTTATTATAGCTGCCTGAGCAAAGTAAGACACTCCTAGAAAGGAAAGGAAATGTTCACTTTCTTCCTTTGGGAACTGCAGGAACTCTGTTGTCACATGAGGTCAATCAGAGATGCTACCCTGAAATCTGAGCCACCAATCACACAGAGGCCTCTCAGTGGTTTCTGGACCTTTGCAGGACAGGTCCCACTTCCACTCTAGCCTTGTGTTCCCACTTCTTTCCCCTCTTTCCTGTACTCAGCCACAGTGCCCTCCTGGGTTCTCCAACATTCCCAGCACACCCAGCCCCCAGCTCTTACCCTCAATGGTCCTCTTAACTGGATTGATCCACCCTGACTACCAGCCTAGTCCTTTGGGTCTCTGCTCAAATGCCCCCACGACCATGAGGCCAACCTGGCCACTCTCTATAAAATCCCACTTTCCCATCACATTTGCCACCCTGCTCACCCTGCATTTCTTCACAGCCCAGGTCTGTGCTTGCCTGCTTGTTTGTTGCATAGCTCTCCTGCAGGAGTGACATTTCTGGGACCAAGCAATGTGTCTGTTGTACTCGGTGTTGTATCCTCAGCAGAGGATTAATATGTGTTCAGCAAATAAATGAATGGCACCCTGGATGGCAGAGCAAAGAACGGGAAAGAGCCTGAGTCCTCAATCACACCATGGAGCTGCCACTGCCATCCATCCCAGAGATGCTTGACCCTGAGACTTCTGGTCTTGCAGGCTCATCTGGGTTGGAAGGCTTTAATCCTGCCCTGTCCTGTCCTGCCCACCGACAGAGACCTGGCCACACTTGACTCCCTCCTCTCCCTTCCCTTGTTGCGGCTGCCTGGAATATGGCTCTTCCACTCCCCCAGTAGCAGACGTCTCTGACCACTCTGACTGCTCTGAGCCAGCTGCCTTACTTCCCCAACCACAAGCTCTAGGGAGTGTCCCTCTCCACTGGGTCCCCTCTACCCCTAGGGAACACCCCCCCCCATCCCCACTGGGTCCCCTCTACCCCTAGGGAGCATTCCTTCCATCCCCATTGGGTCTCCTCTACCCCTAGGGAGTGTCCCTCTCCACTGGGTCTCCTCAACCCCCAGGGAGCATCCCTCCATCCCCACTGGGTCCCCTCAACCCCTAAGGATCACCCCTTCCAGCCCCATTGGATCTCCTCTACTCTTAGGGAACATCCCTCCCCAGTTGGTCCCCAAAGTTGCTGAGTGAGTGAGTGGATCTTGATGTTACAAGAAGGAGACAAATCCAGAGCAGTCCTGCGCCATATCCGAAGTCACACCCTGTTGATCACACTCAGCCCCCAAGTCCAGGTCTCCCTTCCTGTGGAGCCAAGCTGCCCTGCCGAAAAGACAAGAGGAAAAAAGAGCAGGGAGAAATAAGATGAGGACACATATAAGCTCCTGAAATTACAATAATATTTGTGGGAATGTTGGGTGTTGTGAAATGAAATGTAAAACTACAGCCACTGAGTACCTTTCTTTCATAATAATCTATGCTGAGGATTATGGAAATTGAAGATGCTGGGGTTGGAACCTGAAGATTCATCTACAATAATTGCTCACTGGATGCTTTAATCTCTTCACGGCAGGTGTGCAGGAGTTTGTCACTTTTAATCCATTGTGCATTTTAATCCACAGCACATTAGGAGTTTGTCACTTTTAATCCATTGTGCGGGAGAAGATTCAGGCTGCTAAGTTATATTCAAAATAAAAAGCCACGCCTTGGAATAGGAGCCCAAGGGGCTCCCTCGTGAGTTACACGCATGAACCCCCCAGGGGATGAGTTCTGAGCATCTACTTTGAGTGTTCAGGGGCCTGCCTTTGCTATTTCCAGTTTTAGAAATGTTCCAGATGGTGCAGGGAGCTAATAATGGCTCACCCAAGAGGTCCAGTGTCACTATGGGGTTGGCTCCACCACTGAGCCTACACGTGTCTGTCTTTAATTTGGGAGAAGCCATTGTGGTCCCATCTTCATGGGGTCCTGGAGGAGGGACACGGGCTTGTCACTTTCATTTATCACCTGTCACTTTCTTCTGCAGGTAGGACCGTCAGCGCAGTGGAGTCGGGAACAACCAGCCCCAGGTGGTGGGAAGGCTTTTTGCTGGCTTCTAAGCTGCCCACAGTGACTAAGAATGATGCATGAAAATAGCAGCTGAAAATGTCACCACCCACCTCCCAAACTTTCCAAGAAAAAAAAAAAACACCCGAAACATTGGCCCAGGGGAACGCAGTCTGTGAGCAAAATGAAGAAGCAACAGTTTATTTGTGACCAGAAACAAGGTTTCCCCTGAAGTCAGTGCTGCACATATCTTTGTGCTTTGTCCACAGATAAATAGATCCCTGAATGGGTCTCTGTGGCTAAAGCCTGGTCAGTTCCAGTTGGCCAGGCCCCACCCTCCCACCCCAGGGGTGGCCCAAGTGATGTGGCTGGTGAACTATATGATATGCCACTTAAAATCTGTCTACCATGAATTTCTCATTTATAAAAAGGAGCTCATCCCTACTCAGGCTGCCTTCTGGTATGAATGTGAAATTTTGTAAAGAGTAAAGTGTTATCCATCAGTTAAACTGGACAGCACTCCTTTAGCCCCTTATCACAGTGAATTTTTGTCTTTCTCAAGGTCTTATCTGAGGAGTGGGAAGTGGGGCCTCCACCTCCCCAGTTAGGGAGCTAAGCCAGCTATCCTTTGGTCCCTAACCCCGCTGACAGGAACTCCCTGGCAATCGCTGACCTTGGCATCAATCACCATTTTTATGGAAAATCAAAGGAATGTCCATCAATAAAAGTCAGGCAGGGAGTGTGGAAGCACGCAGCATCCCAACCAACATAGACGGAGTCATTAAGGGTCACTAAAGTTATTGAAAAGTTGTAAATCAATGACTCATGCAGTCCTGCAACCTCAGAGATGGAAGAATAGTTGAAGGGTGTTTGATCCACCCTCTTGTTCTGGATAAGATGGACAAAGGTCGCCAGGTTCGGTGGCTCAGCCTGTAATCCCGCACTTTGGGAGGCCGAGGTGAGTGGATTGCCTGAGCCCACGGGTTCGAGACCTACCTGGGCAACTTGGCGAGACCTCATCTCTACAATAAATCAAAAAACTAGCCGGGCGTGATAGCGCACGCCTGTAGTTCCAGCTACTTGGAAGGCTGAGGCGGAAGGATCGCTGGAGCCCAGCAGGTTGAGGCTGCAGTGGCCGGGAGCGGTCACTGCACTCCAGTCTGAGAGACAGAGTGGGACTCCAACTCAAAAAAAAAAAAAAAGAATGGACAAAGGTTATTACCCCAAATCTAGAGATAAGAAGGCTGAGACACATTGAGATCACTCCCCCCCAGTGCCACCCTGAAACCTAATCTCCCTCCTGGAGAAAACCAGAAAACTTGGGCTGAGCCCCTCAGACTCTTACCTATTTTTTTGACTTCCCGTTAGCAGGTTTTCATCATGACTAGAGAGCCTGCAAAGCTAGTCCTACTATTACCTAGAACTGCCCAAGAGGAGGCCGATATTGTCTGGGGAGAAAGTGATAAGTATCTTAATCAGGCAGAGAGAGGAGTGGAGTGGACCTCCAGGGCAGTGGTGGAGCTGGCTATGGGGGTAGCAACGCTTGCTGCTGGCTCGTGTTGAAATGAGGGTTTTAGTACTGATGACAGCTAATATTGATCTAGCTCTTCCTGTGGGCCAGACCAGGTTCGAAGTGCTCTCCCGGGTTCATTCATCTAGTCTAGTGATCTCCATACCTGCTCCTATCCCATTCTGCTGATGAGAAAATCAAAGCTCAGAGACATTAAATGAATGGTCCAAGACCACTCTGCTAGTAAGTGGCTCAGTTGTGTTAGAGTGTGTGTGTGTGCGCGCACGCGAGAAGGGGGGAGAGAGAGAGAGAAAGAGAGAGAGAGAGAAAGAGAGAGCCTGTAGTTACTTCTAGATTTCCAGAACCTTCTCTTCTAATACTGTACCCTCCACTGTGTAATTGATGGAAATAAGAATTTATTTATTTTAGATTTATATATTTGGTCAATTATGATCCCAGGAACTTCTAGGTTGTTTTGATTTTCTTATTGCTGCACTTTGCTTCAGTTGGAATCATTTTTTTAAGAAGTGAAGGTTGGGCGTGGTGGCTCATGGCTGTAATCCTAGCACTTTGGGATGCTAAGGCGGGAGGATTGCTTGAGCCCAGGAGTTGGAGATCAGCCAAGGAAACATAGTAATACTTTGTCTCTATAAAAATAAATAAAGTTAGCTGAGTGTGGTGGCATGAGCCTGTCATCCCAGTTACTCTGGAGGCTGAGGAAGAGGGATTGCCAGAGCCCAGGAGGTTGAAGCTATGGTGAACTGTGATGATGCCACTGCACTCTAGACTGGACGACAGAGTGAGACCCCAACTTAAAAAAAAAAAAAAAGCCAAGTCATAAAGATTCACAGTCCTGCAGGTATGAAGTGTTAGGGTTGGGGATCATTTCACCCAAGGTCTCCTCTAAATTGCAACTTGGGAAAGCTGGGGGAGGCCAAGAGGAGGGAGTGGACTGGCCACACCAGGACCGTATAAGCCAGAACAAGAGCCCCAGCCCCAACAGCTACCTGGTGCCTCCCTCAAAGGCCTGGGCACTACCGCCTGCCTGAACTGGGTGCCTGTTCTCAGGCCTCCTGGTTCTACCCTTGCCCCGACCCTCCAGGCAGGCCCTGCCTCTCCCAGGCAGTCAAGGCCTCTGGTTGATTGCTGATGATGCCTGCATCCTTGCAGCTCAGACCTCTGCATTCATCCACACAAGAGACTCCTGTGAGTTGCCACACAGCTGGCTCTACTCTCTTCCTCCATGGTATGCTGTGAGCATCCAACACTGGCCCTCGCACTGGCTCCACTGTCCACCTGATTGCCTGTGGTGGGCACAAGTCCCAGCATCACACCCCGACCTCTGTCTCCTCCCCTGCCCTCCCATCAGCACCCGCCATCACATTGAATCTGCCTCTCTAGAGATCTCTTGCTCATGCACTTCCCTCCAAGCCTGGAGAATCCCTGACGATGTTCTTCAAGACACAGCTTCATGAAGCATTCCCTGGCCACCCCATCCCCCTTTCAGGGGAGAGTCCTCGGTCTCTCCTCTGGGTTGCTGTAGTAGTCCCAGCTCCGGGTCTGCCTTCTTTAGGGAATCCTTGGGTGTCTGGCATAGGGCCTGGCCCCCTACAAATGCTGAGCAAACTCGCTTTAAGTGAACAGATAAGTGAATGAATATGATCTATGTCTTTGGTGCTGTGCAAAAGTCCTTTTGTGCCATTGATCGAACTTTCTGACACTATCATTTTCTTTGTCAAGGTCATTAAAGGAGATATTATTCCCATTTTATAGGTGGATAAGTGATCCCACCACACCACTAGCTCATGTGTGTGTCTCCCTGGTCTTGCTTCTGGTTGACAGACTGGAACCATACTTGACTGGTCCTTGGTCATGTGGCTCTCCCTGCCCGGAGGTGTGGGGGCAGAGGAGGAATGTGTATTCTTGAGGGGTCCCAGAGTTGGGGGGTTCCAAGAAGTGGCTGCTGACAGCTCAGGGAAAGGATAGTAGGGCTGGAACCAAGGCCCCGACTGTGAAAATGACAGAATGGGATTAATTTAGGGAGGCCTTGGATGTGGGAGGGGTGCAGTTACTCCCTCGTGGGTCTCTGACTAGGACAACCAGGTGGGTGGGTGGCTGCACTATTTTTGGACTTGGGATTTTTTTGGTGAGGATATGTTGTCTGGATACCTGGATTGAGTGTCTTTGAGCACTCTAGTGAGAGATTTCCCACTGACAACCAATCCAGCATTAAGGTGCTCCCAAATTTATATGAACAAGCATCTGTTGGTACCGGGTTCACAGAAACATCAGATGGCAGAACTTATACACAACACATCATGGCATATTAATGTAATTAAGAAAAGATCTAAATATACTCATGGCCATACAGATGAATTTTCTAGGGATTATGGTAAGCAGGAGAACCGGACACAAAGGAGCATGTATCATATTATTCCATTAGTGTGAAGTTCCAACGACAGGCAAAGCTGATCAACGAAGACAGAAGTCAGAATGGGGGTCAGCCCAATCTAGGTTTTTAAATGTAGAAAAGAAAAAGGAGGCTCAGCTTGTAATTCCAGCACTTTGGGAGGCCAAGGCAAGAGGGTTGCCTGAGCCTGGGGGTTCAAGACTAGCCTGGGCAACTTGGTGAGACCTTGTCTCTACAATAAATCACAAAAACTAGCCGGGTGTGGTGGTGTGCGTCGTTCCAGCTACTTGGAAGGCTGAAGCGGAAGGATGGTCTAAGCCCAGCAGGTCCAGGCTGCAGTGACCGTGAGCATGCCACTGCACTCCAGCCTGGGTGGCAAGAGTGAGAATCCAACTCAAAAGAAAGAAAATGGAAAAGAAGTCAGTCAGAACAGTGGATATCTCTGGGAGGTTGGGGTGGGGACGTTGAGTGGAAAGAGTCAGGAGGGAGCTTTCTGGTGTGACGGAAGTTTCTAGATCTTGACTGGAGTGTGCGCTCCATGGGTGTGCGCATGTGAAACGTGTCAATGGTACTCTTGAGATATGTGCATTGCATGTTTATTCCCATACTAAAAAGATAAGGAGGGAAGCCTTGGGATCTCTCTCTCCTCTGTGTCGGGGGCTCCCCTCTGATGGGGAGGCTTGGCCAGCTCCTTCTGGGCAGCCACCACCCATCGGGTCCTCAGGGACAGAAGGTTCTGGGCAGCCAGTGGGTGTGGCGGGCATCACAGACGGATGGCGATGGGGCTGGGCTGGGCTGGAGGTGGGATGAGGATGCGGGACTCACTGTGTCAACTGCTCACGCTATTTATAGGAGGCTGGAGTCTTCTGGGTTGTGAGTCAGCCTTGCTACTTCAAGACATCCACGTCTTTAGAACACAGAGCTGCTATGAGAACAGTGTTGCCACTGAGGAAGGATGGTGGGCTGCGAAACCTGGTGTTCAAACCCAGATGGAACCAGTGATGCGAAGCCCTCCAACTTCTGAGTTAGAAGCCTGGAGGTCATTGAGTTTACCCTCCCCACACACACATACACACACACACACACACACACACACATGCTACACACACCACACATGACACACACACACATACCATGCCACACACACATCATATACCACACATGGCATGCACCACACACATGCCACACACACGCCATACATTCATACCACACACACCCCACACACACCACACATACCACACACATGCCAAACACACACCACACTTCACACACACATGCACACGTGGCACACACATGTCAAACATACCCCACACACGTATACGCCCCATACATGCCAAACACACTTGCACACACCCTACACACCCCACACACACATAGACACACACTCACCATACATGCTACACACAGGCACACCACATATCATACATATGCACACTCACACACTACACACACAGACACACACACATACACACCATACATACTCTCCATGAACACCACACACATGTACAACTCATATGTACATGCACACACAGGCACACCACACATGCACACACACATAGACACATGCATGCACACAGCATGAACACCACACACACACACTACACATACACATGCACACACATGCGCAAGCATGCACATGCGCAAACACACCACACATGTAGGGATCCCCTTCAGTGTCTCTGAGCAGGAGGAATGGAGGTGACCCACGTTCAGCTCCACAGAGAACCAGCCTTGCTCTGAGCGAGGCCTGGTCAGATGCAGAACGCACAGTTCTCCAGGGCTCGTGGTGGGGGAGTCTGGGAACGGCCTCACCACGCTCCCCACCCGAGGCCCTTGTGCTACATCTTGCCGCTCCTCTTGGGGATCAAAAACTACTCACTCAGGTGGTTCCAGCAGAGGATTTCTTTCTTTTTTTTTTTTTTGAGTTGGAGTCTTACTCTGTCGCCCAGACTGGAGAGCAGTGGCCGCTCCCGGCCACCACAGCCTCGACCTGCTGGACTCTGGCGATCCTTCCGCCTCAGCCTTCCAAGTAACCGGAACTACAGGCATGCGCTACCACGCCCGCTGATTTTTGATATATTGTAGAGATGAGGTCTCGCTGCCCAGGCGGGTCTCGAACCCGTGGGCTCAGGCAATCCACTCACCTCAGCCTCCCAAAGGCGCGGGATTACAGGCTGAGCCACCGAGCCCGGCTCCAGCAGAGGATTTCACAGCAAGGAGCCCTTCTGGTGGGCCGGCTTTGCTGCTTATGCTTTACCTTACAGTGTTCATCAGATGAAGTTGACTAAGCCAGAGCCTCTTCCCCAATGGCTCTGAGGAATAAGGTGCCAATTTTGAGAGGGACTAAGGGAGACATGTGGTAAAGAACTAAAGGGGTCTGTGCGGTGACTCACGCCCAGCCGAGGAGAGAAGATTGCCTGAGCCTAGGAGCTCAAGACCTGCCTTGGCAACATAGCAAGACCTCATCTTTACCAAAAAAACCCCAAAAAACCAATTAGCTGGGCATGTTGGCACGCACCTGTAGTCCTAGCTACTCGGGAGGCCGAGGTGGAAGGATCACTTTAGCCCAGAAGGTTGAGGCTGCAGTGAGCTGTGATCGTGCCTCTGCACTCCAGCCTGGATGACAAAGTAAAACCCCAACTCCAAAACAAAACAAAACTGAAAAGGCTTCCAGTTGCTGAGGGCAGCCCCTGGCTGACACCCAGCAAGGAAACCAGGATCTCAGTCCTACAACCGCCAGGAGCTGAATTCTGCCAACACCCTGATGAGCCTAAACAGGGACCCAGAACTCTAGATGACATTGCAGCTCTGACCGAAGCCTTGGTGGCAACCTGGTGACTCCTGAGCAGAGGACCAACTAAGCCGGGCCAGAGCTCTGACCCACAGAAACCTTGAGATGATAGTCACTGTATGCTATTCTAAGCGGCTAAGTTTTGGTGATTTCTTACACAACAATAGAAGGCAGATACAAATCTATTACCATGTTATAAAAGAGGGAAGAGCTGTTCATATTCTCCTGCATATGCATTAAAGCACCCTGGGAAGATACACAAGAAACCAACAACAGGGGTCACCTACTGCGTGGGAGGAGCCAGGGGTGGGAAGAGGTGGCTTTGCACTCTATGCCTCTTGCTGACTCCAGTTTTTGAAAACTGTAAATGTTGAAATCTACTCAAGAGTGAATACACGAATGGTGATCGTGGCAGCTAAAAGTTATGGAGCACCTCTTAAGTGTTGGGTACCATTTTAGGCACAGCATCCTGAAGAACTCATTTAACCCTTGCTGCAACCCTATGAGGCTGGTGCAGGGAAACTGAGGCTCATACAATGATGTCACATGCTTAGGCTCTTGGAGCTGGGTTTCTCGCCCTCCTCCTCTGCCTTGTCCCTCCTTTGGTCAGGTTTCCCTGAGCAGGGACGTCCCAGAGAAGCTGGGAGAGCAAGGACACAGCAGCTGCTGGTGCTGGGAGGCAGAAGAGGGCCTCGGGTGCTGGGGTGGTCCTGTGAGAGCATTAGTGACCTCGGACTTGACAGCCTGTGTCTACCTTTCCACCTCAGGCCTAGCTCGGAAGCTTCTTCATATGATATCTCTTGCCTGGACCTTTGTTATTTATACCTCAGCCTCTTAGCATGACATTATTATCCCTTTCATTTTATTACTGTCCCCTTCACTCAATCTCCTCAATTTCCTTTGTTAAAACTCCCCATGGAAAACTCTCCCTTGCTTTCAAAAACACTTGCTCTTTAAAAAGAATTCTACGTATTCCATTCATATGAAGAAAGGGAAATTTCTAATCTTGTAATTTTACGTATAGGAGTTCATTTTCGTCAGCAGTTTCCTGGAGTTTCTGTATTTCATTATATTATTTTTGGAGGTCCATATGCAAGAATTGTCTCATAGACACCATTTCTGATCTCAGTGTGTTCTTCTTTGGTTAATAAAAACCACGGTTTATAACTCAGTCATATAAATGTGTCATTCCCTTCCGCTTTCAGGATGATGCAATGATACAGTCAGCAAGATTACGTCTTCCTTAATTCTTCTTTTCCGTTTGTTTTCTTGGTCTGAATTCCCCTGGGGACGGCCCTCCAAATAATTTCTTTAGGAGGTAAGGAGACCTATGTTTCTGCCAGCTGGGTTTTCATGCCCCTATGCCTCTGCAGAATATTTCCACTGTTTTGTGGGTCTGCTAGTCATGAAGCTTTATCCTTACGCCTCACCACTGACATGTGGTTTTAACTGTATTCCTCTTCTCTCTCTCTCAGTCTCTCCTCCCCCTCCCAGTGGCGCTTCATGAATAATGATGAAAAGGGCGGGAGAGCAAAAGGGGCAGGAGTTGGGAACACCCAACACCCAAGTAGACTCCTCATTATCTGTGTGTCCTTGGGTGGTTGCTGAGTCTCTCTGGTGCTTGGCTTCTGCATCTTACATGGGGCCGTCTTACATCTATACAGTGTTATGGAGACATTGGAGGCTTACACAAGATGGTTGCTAGCAGACACGAGGGTTAGGCGCACGCAGAGGCTAGATGTGGGGTGAGCCTCTCTGTATCCTTTTCTTGGATTGCAGGGGTGCCCACACTGGGTGACCATGAGACATTCTACAACGACAGTGAACAGGTGGTTACAGCCAGACGCACGCCAGCCCCAAGGCTGAATCCTAGTAGACCCTGATGGTCTGGAATCATTTGTTCTTTATTGATCTATCTGTGCATCTGCCAATGACTATGACCTACTGAAGGAAAGCTCAGGTGCTCTGACTGTTTCAGGCTTCGGGTGACTGCAAAGAGGACGGTCAAAGGGCTGCCGAGAAAACATTGCTGGTCCTTACACTTCTTTAGTATTTAAGATACAGTGAAAATTTCAGGAATGGATGGAAATTTGCCTAAATGGCATGCTAGCGAGCACACACACCCTTTCATGTGTTCACCTGTGTGAATTTGTGTGTGCCCAGCATGCAAAAGGGCTAGGCCCAAGTCAATGCATGTGTTAAAGCAGGCTCTCAGCTGGGTGATGACGTTGTATGTTTGTATGTTTTTACGTTTGTGGTGCTGATGAGTGGCCCACCTGGTCCCCATGGTTTTCTCATGATGATGGCCCTGATACTGGAGGGGGGTCCCCCTGGGACCCATAAATGTGTTCTAAGACCTGCCTCCCTGGCCTTGGCTGATCAATTCTTGTGGTGAGTGTTCACCCCACATGATTCGGCTTCCCCCCATGTCTCGGAGGATTAACAATGTATAATTACTGGCCACCAGGTCCTGAAGGGCAGGTTCCTGAGCAAGTGATGAATGACTTGGGCTGGATGGGACAGGTGGGGGATGGTTGGGCAGGAGAAGGGAAGAGGAATGAACATCGATGGGATGTTCAGGGGAAAGGTTGGAACACCTGGCGAGTTAGGGAGAAGGAGGTGTAGCAAGGAACCGAGAGGTGGGAAAGGAGCTACAAGCCAAGCTCGGGGCCTGCACTGGTGGGTTTAGCATGGGGGGCGTCTGACTTCTCCAGTGAGGCCAACAGTCTCTCACTTCAGCCAGGTGGAGGTCCTTGGTGGCTTGAGAAGCCAAGTGACATACAGGGACCACCATCACCCCAAGGAGGACCCGGACATCCACCTGCCTCTCGATGCATTCAGAAAGCCAGCTCAGCTCTTTCTCCTTGACTTTGACGCTGAACCCGTGCCATCCTCTGTCCTCCCCTCGCCCCTCCGGGAGCTGGCAAGGTAGAGGCCCCTGGGGTGTTTTTATTTTTCCTGTGACCTGAGAGAACGAGTGTGTGTTATGTACTTCAGTGTGCGATCTTCATAAAACCCATCGCTGTGTTATTTAAAAACCAATTTCATTTGCTTTTAAACACGTCAAAGTCACCAGTCTAATTCAAGGACTTCCGTGTCTGAGGTTTGTTGGGATGGAAATCTAAAATGCCACTGGACAGACTGAAACACAAAGGGTAACATCTGGGGCAAGGGGGCGTCCAGGAGATGTTTAAGGATCAGTTCAGGCTACTGAGACATTTCTGATCTCACTCTTAGACCCCTTTGAACCAAGTCCCCTGGAGCAGAGACCCTGGAGCAGAGCAACTCAGTGTGATGTGCAGACTCCAGAGACCCCTGGGATTTGCTCATGATGCCCCCCCACACCCCTGCTCTGTACTGCTCCCGGAGACTCTCCTGACACTCACTGCATTGGGTCCCCAGGGTGGAGTTTGGGGTCACAGCAAAGTATATAAAATGACCTGGACTTGTGGAATCAGGGAATCCTAGACACAGAATGCAGAGGCGTTATATGTCTTGTCTGCCTGGGAAGCGACACCTTGGCGGGATGTGTCTGTGCTGGCCAGCACTGGGACAGCCCTCCTCCTCACCTCGCCTCTCCTCTCCTGGCTTCCTTGATACAGCAGACTTCTGTCACCCTTAGAATGAAGGCTGACCCCTGCAGCACCATGCAGGGCCCAGGCTGCCCCTTTCTCTCCACCTCTCTCCCTCCTGTCCCAAATGCCCATCCTGGCCCAACTCCTGTCCTCATTTTCACTTCTGGGTCTTTTCTGTCCTTTCACTCAGAACTCCTCTTCTTCTATTCAAATCTCAATTTCAACACCTCCTCTGGGGAGACCCTCTCTGGTCCCTGGATGATATCAGTTGGGGGCTCCCAATATATTCTCATAATGACAAGGACCTATTATTGGTGACATTTATAAAGTTTATTTATTTATTCTAATTTATTATTATCATTATTATTATTATTATTATTATTACTTGTAGAGACATGGTCTCGCTATGTTGCCCAGGCTGGTCTTGAAACTCCTGGCCTCTAACAATACTCCTACCTTGGCCTCCCAAAGTGCTGGGATTACAGGCATGAGCCACCTCACCAAGCCAGTAATGGGTATATTTTAAAATGTGTATTTCCTTGTGCTTTTTCTTTTCTGCCCCTTCTATTGAGTCAAGGTATCCTTTGCCTTGGGGGTAATTAGCATTGTTTCAGCAGGGACAGAAGGAGAAATCTGTTCTTGGCTTTTGTAGCCAAAGTAGGATTTGTTAGTAGGATCAGAGTTTCTCTGCCTGCGCACTACGGACATCTGGGACTGGATCATTCTCTGTTATGCAGTGTGAGATGTTAACAGCATCCATGACCTCTACTCTTTCAACTGAGAACCTCAATCTGGAGTATGAGAATGCTTTGAAAACCAACTTTTTCTTTCTATTTTTTTTTTACAAGAAAAAGATTTTCTAAATTAGTAAAGCTCCCCTTTATATGCCAAGAATGGAGCCTGCCAAATTGGTTCATGTCATGTTACAAGAAACCATTGGTGGAGGGGATAGATGCTTCGGTTTCTGTCGGAGAGGAGAGAGGCAGAAGCATTCTACTGAGGGAGAAGTCAGGATGAGACCAAGATGGTGAGAACCGCATGCAGACCCCTTAGAAGGAACCCAGCACTTCGCTTCCTAACCCTTAGCCAGCACTGGGGCAAGACAACAGATTCCATAAGAGAGACCCCAGACAGGGGAGACATCCATCGTGCTGGGTGAGCTGGAGAGAAGCTTCTGGAAAGATGAAGATCCGCATTGGGGCCCTGAGGCCATGCTCTGCTCTGAACCTGGTTCACAGGGGACCCAAGGGCTACTGTGAGCCTCGGGAGACAGTGTGAAGGGTCAGGAGGCCTGGAGTCAGGGCACAGAGATCCCAGAACAAATGGGGCATTGGCCAAGGCAGATGGTGGGCAAAGACAAGGTGCCAGCCCAACCCTGAAAGAGCCGGTGTGGGTGCCGCCCTTCAGCAGGCACTGGGGCTCCCAGGACAAAGTCAAGTGTAGGCTGGTTCAGCCCCTGTGGAAAGTGGTTCAGAGATTTCTCAGAACTGAAAACAGACCTAGTATTCGACCCAGCAATCCCACTTCTGAGTACATACCCAGGAGCATAAATCTCTCTACCAAAAACATATCTGCACTCATGTGTTCATTGTAGCACTATTCACAATAGCAAAAACATGGAACCAACCCAGATGCCCATCAACAGTGAACTGGATAAAGAAAATGTGGTACATATACATGATGGAATATCACGCAGCCCTAAAGAAGAACAAAATCATGACACTTACAGCAACATGGGTGCAGCTGGAGGCCATCATTCTAAGCAAATTATCACAGAAACAGAAAATTGAATGTTCTCACTTATAAACGGGTACTTAACACTGGGTCCACACAGGCACAAGGATGGAAACAACAGACACTGAGCACTCCTAAATGGGGAAGGGAGGAAGGGAGAATGCAAAGCCACCCACCAGGTGCCATGCTCACCGCTGGTGGAGGGTCAGGCTCATCAGAAGCCCAAACTCACTTTCACACAATATGCCTATGTAACAAATCTTCACAAGTACCCCAATTCTAAAATAAAAAATAAATAAAAATAAAGATACCACACCCTTTCAGGTCAAACCAATATGCAACCTCCATGCATTCATTTACAATTTTGTCTGTAACTTCTATTTTCCTGAAGTTTATCTCTGTATTTGTTTGTTTGTTTATTTTAGAGGCAGGGTCTTGTTCTGTCATGTAGACTGGGTACAATGGCATGATCATGGCTCACTGTAGCCTCGAACTCCTGGACTCAAGTGATCCTCACACCTCAGCCTCCCAAATAGCTAGGACTACATGCATGTGCCACTAAAACCAGCTAATTGTTTTATTTTTTGTAGAGATAAGGTGTCATTATGTTGCCCAGGCTAGTCTCGAACTCCTGGTCTTAAATGATCGTCCCTCCTGGATCTCCCAACGTGCTGGGATTACAGGCATGAGCCACTGCTCTTTGCATACCCTTGCCTTTAAAGACTCTTACTTGCAAGCCGTCAGGTAGGTTGGGTCCTCCGCTCCAGTTGCCTGAGTCTCCTTGCTTGGCACCCTGCAAATGAACACCTTCGTTTCTCCTGCTACAAATCTCCGTGTGGATATCTGGCATTACTGCACCAGGCAAGTGAACCTCAGTTTGGGTTTGATAATTGGACTTCTAGTTGACAAGGCAGTGTCAACTATGAATGAGACTGTATTCACTAAAAGAAACAGCTCCCAACGGGAGGGGCCTCTGTTGGCATAACAGCAATTTAAATTGTTTTCTGCTGTTGATGAAAAAGGGAGTTTATAAGATGTGAGCAAGATGAGATTGGTGTAGAAAATCCAGGCACTACAAATTTCTGTACATTCCAGTTGCGGTGTCTGCACGTGGCCCCCTGAATACTCCTACCATTCCCAGCATTTCTCCTCTTCTATTATGACACTGCTACTTCTTACAATAAGACCACCCAGTAGTAGCGAATGTTTGCCAGGTGCCAGTACAGCTCTAAGTTGCACGTGTTAACTTATCTCAACCTTACAACATCCCTATAAGGGGGACACTAAAGTCACTCCCATTTTGTAGATAAACTGAAGTCTGACAAGATTCAGTCACTTGCAAACAGTGGAGCCACAATACAAACACAGGCACCGTCTGGCTCCAGTCTGTGACGCTCGCTATAATTGCGTGTTCAACTTCAACCCCAAGCATTAAGGTTGGTAGGGATGGCTGCCAGTCTTGGGCCAGCCTAGCCATGTAAATGTTGACAAGTATTGCCCAATCCCTGCCCCTGCACACACAAACACATACACCAAGGTGGCTTTATGCAGGTGCCTGGGACTCACCTGAGAACTGCCCTGGGCTCTAGGCCCATGAAAGCAGGTGCTGAAGGCAGGGGCCCATCCAGCTGGCACACAGGGTGTCATCACATCACCAAGAGGCAAAGAGAAACCTACTTCTCTCTGCATGCATACACTCCTCTGCCTTGAACACACTCCCCTGCCCTCTCCACCTGGCAAACTGCTGGTCTTGGTATAAAGCCCAGTTCCGAGCTCATCAACAGATGCTGTGGAGATGCTGCCAGGACACTTGCTCCTTGAGGGGCCGAGGAACGGGGCCAGTGGGGAGGGTCCTGCACTTTCTGTGCAGCTTGTGTGTTCAGGCTCCTCCGTAGGACGGCTCGATAACTTACCATCCCAGCACAACGATGAGTGGCCATGCTGCTGGTGCTGTCCCAGGAAACCGAGCTGTCTCCTCCTGCTCAGGGTTCCTCCCCTTCAGATGATCTTGCAGGGTTGGAGCCCGACATCTGGGTGCAGATCCAGCTGCGTCTCTTTTTTTTTTTTTTTTTTTTTTGAGGTGGAGTTTCACTCTGTCGCCCAGACTGGAGTGCAGTGGCCGCTCCCGGCCACTGCAGCCTCGACCTGCTGGGCTCCAGCGATCCTTCCGCCTCAGCCTTCCAAGTAGCTGGAACTACAGGCGCACGCGACCACACCCGGCTAATTTTTTGATTTATTGTAGAGATGAGGTCTCGCCAAGTTGCCCAGCCGGTCTCGAACCTGTGGGTTCAGGCAATCCACTCACCTCAGCCTCCCAAGGCACGGGATTACAGGCTGAGCCACCGAGCCTGGCTCAGCCACATCTCTTGTTAGCTGTGTGAGCCAGGCCACACAACCTCTCTATTTCTTGGCCTCCTCCTGAAAGAGACTGGTGACAGTAACTTCCCCTGAGGTGGTGCTGAGGACCCAAGGAATGAACGGGCAGGACACACCCTGAAGGGTTTCCAGCAGGGCAGGCCCCAGCCCAGGGTCACTTTTCCCACCCCCCCACCCCACCCCCCCATCATCCTCCCTGAGCCTCTGTTCCAGCAGCCCTGCCAATGGGCCTTGCGGAATGCCCTAGGCAGTTCACGTGCATTTGTCCTGTTCCTCAACAAGTGTATGAGTCCCCTCTTTCTTTGCGTCTTTCATCCCCTGGCTTCTAGCCTGTGCAGGGGACACCAAAGCCGCTAAATACCGAAGGTGAAAAGGATAGACGTGTTGCTACATGTAAAATGTCTTCAGGCCACAGAGGACCCCAGAGCCATCCATTTGTTTATTCAGCAGCATCTCAGAGCCCCGCGTCCTGCAGGCCTGGGTCAGGGGCTGCAGACACAGGACAGAGGCCTCCAGGAAGCTCACAGCTTGGTGCAGCCGACTGACCCTCAAACAGGTATGACAGGGAGCAGGGGAGAGGCCTCCACACAAGTCCCCTCCCTGGGAGGCCTCGAAGGTGGCCCAAGGAGATGGAGTGTGGGTTGGTGCCTGAAGAGTGATCTGCAGGTGATCAAGCAGAACAGAAGACGGAGGAGTATCAGAGGTGGAGTGCAGGGTGAACAGAGGCAGCAAGGTAAAGAATCAGTGTCTGTTTTCAGAGATCTCAGAATGAGGGACTGGGTCTCCGGGAGCATGGTAAGGAGCCAGAGGAGGAGACAGAGAGCTGGGGCGGGTCTTTCAGGGTCTGGAATCCCACACCTGTCATCTGTCCCCAATGTACCAGGCTCCGTGCTGAGGTCCCAGGCTGGTCCCTGGCCCCGGGCAGCTTCTGTTCCAAGGGTGGAAACAGACGTGGACAGATAAGCTTGGAGGGTGCTGAGCACTCTGGGGCAATGGCAGAGCACACCTGAGACAAGGGAGGCAGAGGCCAGCTCAGGAGAGGAGGCTTAAAGAAGGAGACTGGACCAGTACCAGAAAGGAGGAGGCGGCCCTGCTAGAAACAGGTGGACCCTAGGTGGGGCTGTGGTCACCGCCCGGGGCTTTGCCACAGACAGCCAGGCAGGGCTGACTGGGGAGGGGCAGCTTGGGAGAGGAAATGGGGACTGTGATTTAACCTTGAGATGCCCACCGGAGAGTCCAGAGAGGGGACAAGGGGGGTGGATAGCCACAGGGAACTTGGAGAGAGATGGGCCTGGAGGAGATTTGAGTCAAGGGGAGACTGCATGCTGGGCATTCTAGCAGAGAGGGGAGGGCAAGATGAGCAGAGGGGCCACGGAACCAGGGGAGCCTGGAAGGAGAGCTGGGGAGTAGGACCAGGGGATGGAGGGGGAAAGGATGGTCCAGGAGTTGAGTGCTCCTGAGGACAGAACAGGGACCATAGATGCAGTGACCTTGGGGTCGTTGGGGCCCTGACCATAGCAGCAGACAGTGGCAGCAGAAGTCAGGTGGGACAGCTAGCAGGAACAGGAGTTGAGGAGGTGGGAAGAGCCCCTCCTTGTGGGGTGGGCTGAAGGGCTTAAGTGGGGGACTATACCAACCCGAATGGAACCGTCAAAGCAGGCACCCTGGTAAGAATTAGAGGGGCTTGGGTCTCGAGGGACTCTGGTATGTGGCCAGAGCCTTGAAGGTGCCATGCGAGAAGGATGACACTCAGGGCTCATGGGGACACTTGGCCTCAGTTTACTTACTATCAGCTGCACTCTATGAGGGACACCATCTCCTCCCTGAAGCACCCTTTTCCATTGCCTTCCGTGATGCCACATTCCTGGATTTTCCACAATATATTTCTGGCCAGGAAGTTTTGAGGCACCATGAGTTAGATAGGGCGATCATGAAGGATCATGGGGACACACAGCACCTTTATATCTATTATCCTATCTAACGACCTCCCCAAGGTAGATGGTGCAAATATGCTTGTCATCTCCACCCCCAGATGAATGAACTGAGTCAGAGAGACTTTGAGGGACTTTCCCAAGATAGCAGGTGACGGCAGAGGCTTGACTAGAACACAAAGGACCCCTTCTCCCCAGGCCAGGACGCTCCCCAGTTGAGCTCCAGTGCAAAAGCACAGAAGCTGCTCTGTGAATTGGTGAAAAGGATGGACACAAAACCCCCATGACAGCAGGCTGCTGGCAATCAACATGGGGCTTGGGTCCATACACGCTCAGAGCAGTACCATGCTAGGCAAACCAACCACCTTCTGCTCCAGCAGCTCGGTGTGCAATGAATTTTCATTCCACTGCAGCCTAAGTTTGGGGTGAGATGCTGTCGTCTCAGGGTGCCAGTCGGCAGGTAACTGGGCTCACAAACTGTGCACTCACAGAGCCCTGATTGTGTGTGCAGCATCCTGATGCCCCTAGGAGAGGCAGCACTGCAGTGACTTGGGAGGGAACTGTGGCATTCCATCACTCTTGGGAGAGCAGCGCTTTCTCATGTTGGCTTTCCTCTTTACAGACCCTCCTTTATCTTCTCCCCTTTGCAATTTCTCCCCTCCCCCCATCCCCTGCAAATCCAGGAACTAATTCTTTCTAGGTGAATGGAGAAAAATGGCATCTAATTAAGATTAGATGTATTTTTGCCATTCTTTGAAACTTATTTTCCTCTGCAAGTTAATAATCTCTATTGATCACCCTTTTCAGGGCAAATAATTCACTCTGGGAGACAATGGCAGTGTGAATTGTACCTGATTTCCCTTAAATGGCTTGGAACTTTTAAAATGTCTCCCTTTAACTGTAGAGTTGAAATAGCTCAGAATTCTTATAATGATTGTAATTACAGCTGCTGTTTAGTTAGTTCCAGTGATGTGCTAGACACTTCACATCCGTATTCTCTGCTTCCCAGAAAACCTCTTCAAGCCAAGAATTATCATCCTTATTGAGAGAGAGAGAGAGAGAGAGAGAGAGAGAGAGAGAGAGAGACAGAGGTGGGTAGGGAGGGAGAAAAACGGAAGTGGAGGGAGAGAGGTAAGGAAGGAGAAGGAGAAAGGGAGGGAGGGAGGGAGGAAGATTAGGGATGTATATTTCAGAAAGGTTAAGTAACTAAATTAGGAACACACAGCTGTTCAGATTTGACCTAAGGTTTGAACCAGGTCTGCTTGTCCATGCTTCCTTCATTCCCCAGTAATGCTCTGATTCAAGGATATGGAAGTGGGAAGGACTATAATCCCTGTTCCCACCACAGACTCTGCAAGGTGAAGACACTACATTCAGAGGAAGTGCTGTAAGGGAGAGGGAGGGGACTGTAGGGAAGAAAAGGACAGCTGCAGCTGTGTATCCCAAGGGCAACCCAAGCAGTACAACCACAATGGGATCCCTCAGCCTCTCAACGGATCACCCCTCCCGTTGTTCCCGCTGTCTTCCTGAAGGGCCCACATGACCTCCATAGCCCAAATGACAAACTTGGAGTCCCTCTCAACTCCTTCACGCAACTCCACACCCAACCAGACAGGAGTCTTATTTAATGCTCTCCTATCTCTGTCCCCTCCCCTCTGTCCTGGCACTGTGGCCTCTGAACCGGCCTTCTCAACCCAAGTCCTGGCTTTTGGAGCCAGAGTGAGCTCGCTGAAGTGCAAATCATGGTCATAAGCTGAGGTGAGGTAGATGGCTGCTGGCTTGGCCTGCCCAGCCTCCACACTGCCCTGCCTGAGAGCAGTTAGCCTCCTGTGCCCGCGTGACCTCGCACTGCCTCCATGCTGGCCCAGCAGAAGCATCTGAAGGACAGAAAGACACATGCAAGTGTGCAGGGAGAAAGGCTACAGGGTGTCTACCGCAGCCTCGCCACACAGCCGAAGCGCAGGATACCAAGTGCTCACCATGCGGGAGCTGGTTAAACCAGGGCTGCACAGACTCAATCCAGAACTGCATCCTGGACCAGAAAAAAGGACATTCGTGGAGAAACAGGTAAAAGGCAAACAAAAAGCTTAGCTCTTGATACTGTGCCAATGTTCATTTTTAGTTTTGACAAATGTCCCATGATTATGGGAACATCAGGGGAATATGATGTGCTATGTTCACAACATTTCTGTAAATCTAAAATTATTCCAAAATAAAATGTTTGTTTTAAAAAGAAGTATCTTGTGGTGCATTGTTGCAGGGGAATTCTATGCAAGTTTTTAAAAAATGGTGGTGTCTGTTTCCATATATGGAAGATGTTCCTGATATGTTTATAGACAAAAGCAAATTGCAAGGTAGTATACATGTAACATTATGCATGTATGTATGCATATAAGTGTGTATATATGTATGTATTTAATTTTTGAGACAGGGTCTTACTCTGTTGCCCAGGCTGGAGTGCAGTGGTGTGGTCACAGCTCACTGCAGACTTGAAATCCTGGGCTCAAGTGTTCTTTTCACCCATCTCCTTAGTAACTGGCACTAAAGGCATGCACCAACATGCCAGGCTAATTTTTTATTTTTTGTGGCGATGAGGCCTTACAATGTTGCTCAGGCTGGTCTCAAACTCCTAGCCTCAAGCAATCCTCCAGCCTCAGACTGCCAAAATGCTGAGGGTACAGGTGTGAGCCACCACTCCCAGGCCTATTTATTCTTTTTAAAAACCCTTCCGTGAGTATGTATGTGCTTACATTTATTGTTACTGTTGTTTTAACTCTGAAAGGATTCACTTCAAACTGAAAATAGCAGTTACCCCACAGAAATTAGATCTGGAGAAGCAACTTTCTTGTTAGACTCTTTGATATCATTTTCATTGGTTATCACAAATATGTGCTGCTTTTATAACTTAGAAAGACATATATTTACAATTTGATCATCTCACTTCCCTTCTTAAAGTATTCAATGGATTCTTGCTTTAGTCATCAAATATTTATTGAGTGTCTACTATGTCCCAGGCTTGGTGCTAAAGTTAAAGTGACCAGGACACTGTCACTGAGAGGGTAGTCCTTGGGGGAGTCAGAGGGTAGTCCTTGGGGGAGTCAGAAAGTCACTGGCAATTTTGACAGGGTCTCCGAGAAGGGACAGTACAGGCCACAACAATCTTTAGAAAGACATCCCTGCTGGCTGATGGGTATCGGAGCCTGATGGGCGTTGAACTGGAAATTGCAACATGGACAGATGTAGCGTAGCAGCAGTTAGCCATGGAGGGTAAGGGGAGAGGGAAGGCTGTGCAGAGGTCCAGAATTGAATGTGACTCAGGGACAGAGGGACTGCTGGTGTTCAGTGTGGCTGGAGTGACCAGTGAGGTGGGGAGGGAGAAGTGCTCTGTCTTGGGACTGATGAGTCTGAGGCTTGTTCAAATTTGCTGCCCATTGGGGAATGGGCTGAAGGAGGCAGGCTGACTGGAAAGAGCAAGGCCAAAGGAGCTGTCCAGGTGAGAGGAGTAAGCCAGGTAGGGCGCACACTTGAGGAGACATTCTGCATTGTGCCGGGGGTGCTGATTGCCCATGGGAGTGAGAGTGATTCAGTGAAGACCCTGGGCTTCTGACCAGTATGGGTGGTGGACAGTTCCCCCAGGCCCCATGTACAGGAGGGACAGCAGCCTAGGGGAAAGGAGAGAAGAAGGAGATTCTGTTTTGGACACGTTGTTTGCTTTCCTGGGTGACATCCCCAGACTGACATCTGGAGAGTTCAAGATAGAGCTCACTGCTTAGGTAGAGATTTGGTGGAAAATGGTCATTTCTCTTCGCCAAATTCAGACAAAGTCCTGGCAGCCAAGCACGGCGGCCCTGAAAGCAATATTTAAAGTAATACATTTACTAAATATGGTCGAACGTGGAGGCTCAAGCCTGTCATCTCAGCACTTTGGGAGGCCAAGGCGAGAGGATTGCCTGAGCCCAGGGGTTTGAGACCAGTATGGACAACTTGGCAAGACCTCGTCTCTACAATAAATCAAAAATTAGTTGGGTGTGGTGACGTGTGCCTGTAGTTCCAGCTACTTGGAAAGCTGAAGCGGAAGGATTGCCTGAGCCCAGCAGGTCGAAGCGTGTGCCATGCGTGTGCCATGCATGTGCCACTGCACTCCAGCCTGGGTGGCAGAGTAAGACTCCAATTCAAAAAAAAAATTAATAAATATAATATGCCACTATGTTCTAAATATTTAAACGTATTTATCAATATTTGGTTATAAGTATTTGCATTTAATGTAGTATGCTATCTATTAATGCATATAATAAATATATAAAGATTTAGGACAAGAATTATGTAGCCACAGTATGACTCCTTTGTCCCATCTTGAATTGACGCTATTTTGATGAACCCAACACTGTGTAATTGCAGGCTTGAGGCAAACCACGTTTCTGACTCACTTTAAGTTCACGAACCTCCTGTCTAGCCTCTGCAGCAGATGGTGGTCATCTTCCTGCCACCGAAGGGGATTTTCTCTGCTATGCCTTCTAGCCCACCAATTTGTCGGTGTGCCTGTTGATGCTAATTACAAAATATATCTGTAAGCAGGTAAGCTCATGGTGACCCCCAGAGCACTTTTTGTGTCTCCTTTGGAAATTTATTCCAGTGGTAATAAATCCCTCAGTCTTATCCCCTGCTACACAAGACAAGGGCTTTGCTTCACCCACATGTTTTCTCTACAGCCTTGCCATCATTAGTGGGGCGAATGATCACTGCCCCAGAAGATATGCTCACATCCTAACCCCTAGAGCTTGTAAATTGAACTTATTTGAAAAAAGAGTCTTGGCAGATGTCATTAAGCTAAGACTCTCAGGATGAGATCATCCTGGATTACTCAAATCAGGTGAAAAGTGTCCTTATACAAAGGAGAGACCCACCGTGAGAAGAGAAGGTAATGTGAAGACAGAGACAGGATGAGAGGGATGTGACCACAAGCCCAGGGATGCTGCCGTCACCAGAGACTAGAAGAGGAAGGAATGATTCAGAGAGGTTGTGACACTGCCAATACCTTGATTTAGGCTTCTGGCATCAAGAACTATGAAAGAATACATTTCTGTTACTGTAAGCCACCTAGTTTTTGGTAACTTGCTCTGGCAGCCTCAGGACACTGATAGACTAGCCAAAGTGTGCTCTGTGGACCAGTGGCTCTGGTATCTTCAGGGAAATTATTTAGATAGGCAGAATCTCAGTCCCTCTTCCCCAGACCTGCTGGAGATCCCTGCATTTTACAAGATCCCCCACAGGATTCTTATGCACATTGAAGTTGGAGAAGCCGTACAGTGCCCTGAACAGTGCTTTGAGCATACCAATCACTTCTCAAAATTCATCTGTTACACTGAATGGTAAAGCATGAGGTAGTAATCAGAAGCTACTCTGAGAAGACTTCAGGGAATCTAGCACATTGCCTGTCGTAGATTTATCAACTGAAGGATCACGAGGTTCACAAATTCAGAAAGGAGAGCTTTACTTCTTATAAAGGGTTGTAGCCTGCAGGCCTGCCATCCATAGGATGAGAAGTGTAGCCTCCAGAAGAAGCAGGAAGCAGAACTTTGAAGGAGGGAAGTGTAAGAGGAAGTTATGAGAAATATGTTAGCTATGGATACATATTCAACAGGTTGTGGGAGGAGCTATGAATATTCATGACGTGTAGTAGGCTAACATAAATGAAACATGTGCCTCGCGTTCATTTGAAGTAGAGAATGAGCATTTAAATGTTTTTATAATTTGGTCCTATACATCAAAAGGAAGCCGAAGACTTGAAGGCCTTCAGTAAGCAACCTCCTAGACTAGCTGGAACCACTCCATGGTGGGTGGTCTCCCATCAGGAAAGAATGGTGGTCAGTTGCTGTGTCAAAACTGCAAAAGGGAGGGGCGGCATCCAGTGATTGGTTGAAATGAGGGGAGGAGTGAGACTTTCAAAAGGGCTGGCTTCTGTCTAACCCTGAAGGAAGGAAAAATAATGGAGGTTAGCAAAAGTCGGGAGGTGGGTGTAAGGAGGCATGTCCGATCTCCTGTCCCATCTCGGTTAGAAACTCAGTTTTTAAATTTCTCTGGGGTCCCCTTGGCCAAGAGGGAATCCAGGCAGTTGGTTGAGAAGCTTAGGATTTCATTTTTATTTCTGAGTTAACTCGCAAAACAAGTTTGTTGAATGAATGATTGGATAAACCAATTTTCATTCTTGCTACGTAGCTTCAGCTGAGCAGACTTCAGGCATTTATTAGAATTTGAGAGGAAGGCCTGGTGGGGAGTGTCTTCTTGGCAGCTATCTCTTCAGCAGGACAGTATCCTGGGTTGCTTCTGAGTTTAATAGTCTGCTGGCCAGTGAATAAAAACGTGGCCGGGCATGGTGGCTCAAACCTGTAATCCCAGCACTTTGGGAGTCCAAAGTGAGAGGATTGCCTGAGCCCAGGGGTTCGAGATCAGCCTGGGCAACTTGGCGAGACCTCATCTCTACAATAAATCAAAAAATTAGCTGGGCATGGTAGCGCATGCCTGTAGTTCCGGTTACTTGGAAGGCTAGGGCAGAAGGATCACCTGAACCCCGCAGGTCGACGCTGGGATGGCTGTGAGCGTGCTACTGTACTCCAGCCTGGGCGATGGAGTGAGACTCCAACTCTGAAAAAAAAAAAGTAGGCAAAGTAGTGGTCAGGACAGAGCTGTAGCAAGAGCACAGCTGTATTGTGATCTTTAATTGAAAAAAGATCTAGAACGTAATGGAATTGGATCATTTTTTAGTAGATAAATAGTGAACAGGGAATAAAGAAGACATATGCTGGTTACATTTTTTAAAAATCTACAGATAAGTTGTCTCACCAAACATTTTTTGTTTAGAAAATAAAACCTTTTTGTTATAGATGTAATGGTGTAAAACCAGGAAACAAACAAATAAAAAAGATAACAAATGATTCTGCAGTCCAAAAAACAACTATGGGGGACCTCTCCCTTAGTTATTAACATTTTGATAAATTATCTGGAAAAGGAGGCACACTGAGCAATATCTGTGTTTCTAACTGTCACTCACGTCTCTGGAAATGACTTGCCAAACTGAGAGAGAGAATCTGCAGGCAGGTCCCCTGAGGATGGGTGGGTGGCAAGCACATGGCGGATGAGCTCTGTGTCAGCAAGCAGCCGTTAATGCCGTCGGGAAAATAACTCAGTAGTGCTGATAGAATGACTCTGAGATGTCAGTTACGATTAGAGCATCCGAAGCAAGACATCTAGAACTAGGGAATTCTGGAATTGAAAGAACCATACTGATAGTTGGATTTGATCCCTGTTTCATAGATGGGGAAACAATCCTAGACAGGTTAAGTGTCTGGTTCTTGTATTAACAGCTTGGACTTGCTCAAAGAAAAGTCTAGCTTCTATCCCTGTCTACTGGGAGATTACCTCTAAATCCTTGGAATTTCCTGAGTGATAGGCATTTCTTTGTTAACCATGGTGGGTTTCTCAGACCACACCTGGTAGTTTATGCTAATGAGGCAAATTATGGTGGTCTCATATGGTATCAGCCCACTTGCTGGGTAGGGGGTTTCTGGGAACTGGTTTTAACCACTTGAGTGATCAATCAATCAATCATTATGGATGCGTAATTGTGGTGTTGTGATTTATAATAAGAAATATGGCCAGGTACGATGGCTCACACCTGAAATCCCCGCCGTTTGGGAGGCTGAGGCAAAAGGATTGCTTGAGCCCAGGAGTTTGAGAGCAGCCTGGGCAACATAGTACAACTTTGTCACTACAAAAAATACAAAAAATTTTAGTCAGACATGGTGGTGCACTCCTGTATTCCCAGCCACTCTGGAGGCTGAGATGAAAGGATCACTGGAGCCCACAAGGTGGACAATAGAGTTAGGCCCCATGGAAGGAAGGAGGGAAGGGAGGAAGGGAGGAAGGAAGGGAAGAGGAAAGGGAGAATGCAAGGAAATAAATGAATGAATGAATCATTCAATCAATCAATCTTAGGTCTTTGTCCTTAGTTCCTGGCCAGAGCATCCCAAACTCTTGTAACTTCCTAAGTGAAGAGAGCTACACAAGTGAAAGGCGCCTCTTCTGTTATTATAACAAGCCCTTTCAACCGCACCCCAGTTTATGTTAATAAGGTGACTTTGGAAAGCCCCTAAGGACGGGGGCTGGTTGCCAGGGAACGATGTGATTAGAAGGCTGGAACTTCCAGCCCCAGCCCCTGACCTCTGAAGAGGAGAGAAAGCCTGGAGATTGACTCATTCACCAATGGTCAATGATTTGATCAATCATGCCTATGCAATGAAGCCTCCATAAAAACCCAAAAAGGGCCGGGCTTGGTGGCTCAGCCTGTAATCCCAGCACTTTGGTAGGCCGAGGCAAGTGGATCGAGACCCGCCCAGGCAACTTGGAGAGACCTCATCTCTACAATAAATCAAAAATTAGCCAGGTGTGATAGCGCATGCTTGTAGTTTCAGCTACTTGGAAGGCTGAGGCGAAAGGATTGCCGGATCCCAGCAGGTTGAGGCTGAGGTGGCCAGGACATGCCACTGCACTCCAGTCTGGGTGACAGAGTGAGACTCCAACTCAAAAAAAAAACCCCAAAACCCCCAAAGGATAGGGTTTTGAGTGCTTTCAGGTTGGTGAACAAGAATATATCCATGTGCTGGGAGGATATAGGGACAGAAACTCCTGTGCTCAGACCCTTCCAAGCCTTGCCCCATGCATTCATGTGTATCCTTTAACATATTTTTGTCATAAACCGGTAATCTAGTAAGTAAATGGTTTTCCTGGGTTTTGTGAACCATTCTAGCAAATGATTCACCCTAAGGAGGGGGTTGTAAACCCCCGATTTGTGGCCAAGTAGGACAAAAGTGTTGGTGCCCTGGAGGCCTGCCACTTGCATTTTGGCATCTGAAGCAGGGGACATTCTTATATTAAGCCATAAACATGGGGTCTGGGCTAACTCTGGATATTGTCAGAATTGAATTAAATAGTAGGATACCCAGCTGGTGATGGAGAATTGGTCAATGTGGGGAAAAGCCCACATATCAGGTGTCAGGAGTAGAGTATTGAGGGTGGTGGCAGAGTAGAGAGGAAACAAGAGTTCTTTTTTTCAATAATGAAGCCCCAGTAAAAACTCTGAACACCAAAGCTTGGTTGAGCTTCCCTGGTTGCAAAACTCCATGCATGTTGTCACACATTGATGCTGGAAGGATAACGTATCCTGAGGGCAACGTACCCTTCCCAGGCTCTGCCCTATGCATCTCTCGCATTGTATCCTTTCCCTGTAATAAACTATAAATAGGAATATAGCAGCTTTCAGTGAGTTCTGTGAGTCCTAGCAAATTATCAAAATTGAGGTAGTTTTAGGAACCCTTGAAATTGCAATTGGTGTCAGAATGAGGGTGATTTAGTGTGAACTCTTCCCTCATATTTTGTAGTTGACCCAACTCCTTGAGGTTGAGGTCAGAAGTCTTGGGCAGACTTGGAAGTCCAGAGACTGTGTCTTCACCCTCATTTTTTGGCTAACTCAGGGTAGTCATAGGGTAAGTTTTTGACTGGGTGAGGGCCAATACATGAGACAGAAGGCCCTTTAGATGACAGCAAGGTTGGCAGTGGGGAGGAGCTGGGCAGAGGTGGAAAAGTTTACCCTGTGATAGATGTAGTTAGCCTTGCCTTAGAGATTGGTTGAATGGAGTCAGAGGACAAGAACACAGGAGCCCAATCAGAAAAAGTTTTCTACATGTGTGATCCAGTGGACAGCCCAGGAAGGCACTGGAAGGAGGCTGGTAGAAAGTCCAGAGAAGGGCAACCTTGGAATTGAAGTGGCTCTTCAGTCTGCAGACTGAAAGGACAGACCAAGAGTGGGAAGCCATTTTTCATCTTGTTCTTAAAACCTGACACAATGATGAGAAAGCAGAAGCTGTGCTTTTGGAGAAATGCACACTTTAGGTATTATTAGCTTTACTGACTTTGTCTTTTCAGAAACAGACTTCCAGTTATCAGAGGTATCTCATAGTGGTCATCAAGCTTGCCTAGAGTAAAGGGAATTTACAAGGTCTAAGACATCATGCGTTGGGCAAGGACTGTAAAAGTCATGAAACTTGTCATTACAAAAGCTATGACCGCTCAGAGGGGGAGCAGGTGGGGATTGGATTGTCCAGTAAATTGGGCACTATCTACAGGGAAGCCAAGGATCCCCCAAAGCTACCCACTGGGAATGCCTAGGAGATGGAGGGAGGTGCACCCTCCACTAGCTCTAAGGAATATCGTTTGGGAAGGTGCAGGAGAAGTAGAATCCTTGTCACGCCCTTCTCTAGGGGCTATGATGATGTCGGTGGACATTAATGGGTCTCTGTGTCACAGGTTCTCCAAGACATCCACAGGTAGTCGATAAGGAAGTCACAGTAGTCACGTACAACATCTCCAAGAGAAGGATTTAAGCCAGGACTCTGGGGGGCTACATCCCCACACTCATCTAGAGTGTAGGCCCTCTCCCTGTCTGTGGGTGTGAACTTTTCTTAATAAATCTTTTCTTCTAGCTCACCTCTGTGTGTTGCAATTCTTTGCAATTTACTCGGATCTCTGGGTTGCCAGCGCACACCTCTGGCTTGCCAGCCCCAGCAGTGCTGCGCGCCTCCCTGCATCCCTGCACCTCTCCACCCTCACCTGGTCAGTTCATACCCTAACGCAGACAGAGGCTGTGATGAACGTCTGAAGGGGCTGCTTGATTGAACCCTGAGCCTGGGTCCAGTTCTGACCCCAGAACTGATGGTCTTCTTGTGTATTAGTTTTTGTTTTTGTTTTTGTTTTTTTGAGTTGGAATCTCACTCTGTCGCCCAGACTGGAGTGCAGTGGTGGCTCCCGGCCACCGCAGCATCGGCTTTCTGGACTCCAGCGATCCTTCCACCTTGACCTTCCAAGTAGCTGGAACTATAGGCACGCACTACCACGCCCGGATAACTTTTGATTTATGGTAGAGACGAGGTCTCACCAAGTTGCCCCAATGGGCCTCAAACCTATGGACTCAGGCAATCCACTCACCTCGACCTCCCAAAGTGCTGGGATTACAGGCTGAGCCACAGAGCCCGGCTGTGTATTAGTTTTTTTTAGGGCCACTGTAACAAATAATCATAACCTTAGTGGCTTAAAACAGCTCAAATTTATTCTCTTACAGGTCTGGAAGTCAGAAGCCTGAAATTAATTTTACCGGGTAAAGTCAAGGTATTGACGGGGCTGGTTCCTTTTGGAGGTTCTAGGGGAGAATCTGTTTCCTTCCCTTTTTCAGTTGCTGGTGGCCATCTGCATTCTTTGGCTTATAGCCCCTTCCTCCAGCTCCAAACTGCATCACTCCAATCTGTTTCCAACACCATATCACCTCCTACTCCTCTGTCATCAGATATCCTTCTGCCTCCCTCTTATAAGGACCCCTGTGCTCACAGTATATCCACCCAGGTAATCTAGGATGATTTCCCCATATCTCCCTTGTCTTAATCACATCTATAGAATCTCTCTTGCCATAAAAGGAAATGTTCACAGATTCTGGTCATTCCTGGGTAAATTCATGTCTCCCATGATGGAAAAAGTTATTATTTCCATGGCTCTTTGGAATCCATCTGTGCTGAGACAATATAGTCCATCTTCCCTGGCATTTCCCTAGAGCCAATTGTTTAGGGCTGGTCCCACCATGACTCATACTGCTCCATCATCCATCCTGCCCCCCATGGTCGTGGCTCCCCATGACTGTCAGAGGTTGCCACTGTGCTTTGTCATTGATGCCACAGCTAGATGTCTTGCCCAGAGGTTGTAAAAATTACAAACCATGATTTGTTTTCTGGTTATGTTAAATTTGTCATTTTGTATTTTATAAACATAAGCATAGAGCAACATATGTCTTTCTGAATTATTTAGATGTGATCTCTTTCAATGTCAATTGCACTGCTGCCTCCCACATGCTGCCACCAGCAGGGGGACAGGCGAAAGGCCATGGGAACAAGAGAAAGGATTCCAATTCGCACAAGGGAGGCCCATCCTTCATCAGCATGGCTTAGGGCTTACACGGAAGAACACAACACCAGTTCATTGATCAGAGGTAAGAGAGGACTTTGATTGGAAGGGGCTGCTGGCATGTGGAGCAAGGGCTGGAAAGTCCTTGGAGGAGAGAGAGTGACCATCTGACATGTGGGGCAGAGCCTGCAGAGTGGATGGGTGACTACTCTCGAAGGGGATGCACGGAGTAAAACATGCTTACCACCACCCTCACATTGTAGAACAGAGCCAGCACCAATTGGAGCATGTTTGGGCAAGAGCCAAGGCATGACCCCCACATGGTTCAGGCTCAAGGGTTGGCAGCGAACTATCAGTAGCCAGAGTCCTCAACTTATCTTACATCCAAAGTGAGTGGAACTCACCCCAAATCAACATGCCAGCGCCTTCTGTCAGCCTACAACACCAAAAAAAACCACTCTGCCGACCATGGAGACTCAGAATGATGCCAAGACCACAAGACAATCCCATGAGTATAGGCCTGGAACTCCTCGGGACATCTGGTCAACCTCACATGCCTGCTAGAAGGTTGGACAGAACCCAGAGGTGAAAACGGACTGGATCCCACAGGGTCTCTATCTCGGCTTGGGTGCCCTGGCCAAATGACACTGTTGGCATTGTCAATCCCCAGGCATAGGAAAGGTTTAGAAAATGTGGAGGGAGACACCAGGAAGAACAGGCCTCCTGAGGCAGGGTTTCCATACACCAGGGTGGAAGAATCTAAGGGTGGTTTGGATTCTGGATCTCATTTTCCTCATCTGTGAACCAGAAATAAAAATGTCCACCACACGGTGTCATCAGAAGGGTCAGCTAACATAATGAGTGTTCCAGAAGTCCACAAATGTTCAGGCATCACATGAACATGAGATATATATTATGTTGCATATGACTATGTATATGTATATGAGAATGTTGCTGTTTCGGCCTGTACACTTATAGGAGTGTGAATATCAACTCTGGAAAATCACTAGAACAGCATGGAGTAAAACACAGCTTCCCGATAGGCAGACATGGGGAGTGGGAAGGGGGAAAATCTCTTCAGAATCTTGAAATTTATCTAGTTGGTTTTACTGGAGATTGTACCACATTTTTCTTGAAGCTCTTTTCTGTAGTTTTTGTTGCAGATTGGGGGGTAGAAGTGATAGAGAATAGAGGAGCCAGCTCTCAGGTGCCCAGAGAAGGGGAGTCAGCAGGGAGGGAGGGAGGGCATGTGTGTGGGAGGAGGAGCCTGTGGCCCTCAGCCTTCATGCAGGAATTTGGGAGAATAGGCAATCTTCATGAATTCCACAGGGAAGGGAGTAGGAAGAAAGGCCAGATTGGGTGCAGGCCCCAAGAGAGGTGCAGAGGTGAGGCTGATTGGGGGCTTTGTAGGGGCAGGGACCAGCAAAGCAGCTCCCAACACATTATCTGCAAGTGGCAGCCCATTTGGAGGGTCTGTGGCCACCTGACTGCCATTGAAAATGATGGAAAGACATTGAAAAAACAGGAGCCGTCATGACAGTGAAATCCCAGGAGTCGGCCCAGCAGTGTGGACAAAGGGGCAGCACCTTGGTGTTGAGTTTGCCCCTCACCCACCCTAGAAGGGCCCACTCCAAGGTGTGTTTCCTCTCTCAGGAGTTGAGTCTGGCTCTCTGAAGGAGGCTGTGGGAGCAGAGCAAGCGGCCAGGGTGCTGGGACTTGCCTACCTTTCCTGGCCTGGGCCACTAGCTAGTTGAAATGCCGGAGTGTGGAGGCTGACTGAGGACCTGGTAGGGAATTTCCTAGTGCCCATCACTCCTTGGAGAGTACCCATTGCCACTCCAACCCTGTTGAGGCCTGGGTCTTACTAACAAGTTGTGCTTTTGAGAGCAGCCTTTTACAGGATGAGGGGCAGAATGACCCAGGGGTTCTTCTTTGGGTCTTTGACTCTTCTTTGGGTCTCAGCCCCTGAGTCTCTTCTGGACTGGCAAAGGGTCTAAAAGTTCTGGAGGAGCGGACAGAGGCCACTCTCTCTAGTAGGGGGACCTGGAGTAGGGAGAGGTCACGCAAACCCCAAGGCCATCTGCTGTGCCCAACTGACCTCCTCATTCTGTCCGGTAAGAGCCAGGGCAGGGGAGGGCACATGGAACTCAAAGGGGACCCTGTCCCGTCTTTGAGACTGATTTAGGGCAGCCTGGAAGCCTCAGATCCTAGGCCCTGGCTGGAAAGCTGCACCTGCCATCAAGGGACACTCCTAGCAGTGGGACCACCCCTTAAGGACCTTAAAGAACCTTGGAGAGGGCTGCCCCCTACATGAGGGAAGGCACAGGACATTCCTCCTTGAGTGAAGCAGGAGATCGTCCCTGCCGGCACTGATGCTGTGGCCTCTGTGACATGTTGCCCCGCCAGCCACCATCACACTGTATCATTTAAATAGGTTCACACCCAGCTCTTCCACTGCCCTGGTTCAGAAGAATTGACTCGAAAGGGTGCTGGGAGCTGTCAGAGGCCAAATCCACTGAGAGCAACAAACTGTATTAGGCTCAGAAGAGCAAAGAGGACCTGCATGGAAGGAATCAGAGCTCCCAGGTCGGTGGGAGATGCCAAACCAGCTCAGAAATGGGTGGGAGGGAAGGCCTAGGAGTGGGGGCAGGGAGTGAGGAAGCAGGTCTTCCCCAGCCTGCCCCCTTTCCTATCACCTCTTTGCCCTGACTCTATGGACCCTCTCCTCCACTGCTGGGTGCCCTCTCAACCTCTGAATCTGCCCTGCATTGTTCCCCTGCCTGGAGGGCCACGTAGTCCTCCTTGCCTGGCTCAAAACCCTCCTCTTGTGCCCACATTCACCCACTCCCCATTCATTCCTTCATCTATGCACTCAAGGAATACTTACTGAGCACTTTCTGCAGGCCAGGCCCAGCGCCAAGGATCGTAGGGGAATTGGCCTGGCCTGTCCTCTGCAGAAGCCCTCCAGGTGGTGGGTGAGACGGGTGTGTGCCAACAACAGCTACAGGTGAGAGGGCGAGTGTGGTAGGGTGACTGTGCACAGTTCTGCAGGTGGGCCGTGGAGGGGTGACCAGGGCATCCCCAGGGGAAATGACATTAAAGCTGGGTTTTGGAAGATCAACTGAGATTCATCAAAAAAATCTTTCCCAAGTATTCAGATTCCACTTGGACTACTCTCTCATCTCAGTCCAATGACATTTATCATCTGTTCTGCAATCCAGCATTGAGAGCCTCAAGATCGTGAACTGAAGGCCCTGAAGCCTCCAAGCCAAGTCAGGACTCCTCTCAGCAGAGACCTGAAAGGCTTTGCTAAAAGTCTCTCCCTCTCCCAGCCTAGGACTGGTTTTGTAGTCAGGTGACTTGTGCCACACTGTGAAGGGCCCCATGCTTGGTTTTAATGCTCTGCTGTCACTACCTTGAAATTCTTTGTCATTTTTTATTTTATTTTTTTTATTTTTTGAGTTGGAGTCTCACTCTGTTGCCCAGACTGGAGTGCAGTGGCTGCTCCCAGCCACCGCAGCCTCGACCTGCTGGGCTCCGGCGATCCTTCCACCTCAGCCTTCCAAGTAGCTGGAACTACAGGCGCGCACTACCACACCCGGCTAATTTTTGATTTATTGTAGAGATGAGGTCTCACCAAGTTGCCCAGGCAGGTCGCGAACCCGCGGGCTCAGGCAATCCATTCACCTCAGCCTCCCAAAGGCACGGGATTACAGGCTGAGCCACCGAGCCCGGCTTCTTTGTCATTTTTAAACAAGGAACTTGCATTTCCATTTTGCAGTGAACCTTGCAAACTAAGTAGCCAATCCTGGCCCAGAATATCCCTTTCCCTCCAGCAAAGATGCCTAGAAATGTACTTCATAGTTTCTTGGACACTTGACATAATTTTAATTAATATTTTATTGTATTTTTCTGACTGAATCATTCATTCGGGATTATTACTGCCCCTGGGAACAAAGTTTTTGGCAACAAAGAATGTCCTTGTAAGACGTTCTTTATTAAGAGGGGCAGTATTGTCAATGAAGATTCAAACATAGGCACTGTATGAATTAGGGAGAGATTATTCCCATTAAGAAGAGGTTCTCATTTTTAGAAGACAATTCCCTGTGGAATTCCTTTAAATAATGCTCTCCTAATGCATTTTTAATGTGCTCCAATATATTAAAAGTTATTTACACACAGTCTTCTCAAGGCTGTTCATTGAGCAGCTGTGCTCCTGCTCTGTGCCAGCCCTGGGAATGGTCTGCAAAGATCCACACCTGGCGGGCACGTGGTCCCTCTTGCAAAGAGCTTCCACCTGAGAGAGGTCACCTCACTGGATAGTGAGTGAGAGGAGCAGTGGGAATTCTAGCCCAGGGAAGATTTGCAACTGCCCAGGGAGTCTGGGACTTTTTTCCAAAGCAGGGAGATGGAGATTGAGTTCAAAAGACGCCGCGCAGCTGGCTAGCCGGGAAGTGGGAATAGGGATTCCAGGGACAGGGAAGCTTGTCATGAGTTCTGATGAGGAGCAAAGGTGAACGAGGACTTTAGGAAGAGGCCAGCTGTTTTTTTGCGGGGGAGGGGAGTTGTGTTGAAGAGGAGGGAGGGGTGAGGCCCTGCTGGTGCTAGTCTAAACCTGAGGAACAGGGGAAGGTCACGATCAGAGCCATGTTGTGGAAAGATAACTGGTTGCAGCAGGAAGAGAGGTTAGAACTCAAAACCCTGGGAGTGGTGGGCAGCTACAAGGTGGCTGCTATGATCCTAGAGAGTCATGTTGGGCCTGAGCATGGCAGAGGTGCCAACATGGGGGAGGAGACAAGCCCTGGATATCCAGGGATGGAACCAGGTGGTGGGACTGGGAGAGTTGAGAACAAAGGGCTATTTCCAACTTGGGCAATAGGAAGAAGGGTAAATGATTGTGTCCCTTCAAACTCATGTGTTGAAATGAAATCCCGAATGTGATGGCATTAAAATGTGAGACCTTTAGGAGATGATTAGGTCCTGGTGGGAGAGCCTTCATGAATGGAATGAGTGCCCCTATAGAAGAGGCCCTGGCCTTGCCCCTTCCACAGTGTGAGGACACAGTGACAAGGCACTGTTCATGAACCTTGTCAAACACTGAATCTGCCAGCACCTTGATCTTGGATGGCCGGTTTTCATAACTGTGAGATATGAATGTCTATTGTTTACAAGCACACAGACTATGGTATTTTGTCACAGCAGCCTGAATAGACTAAGACAGCCCTCAGTGAGGCAGCCAGTGAGAGCATTCATGGTGACCTTGGCATTATGCAGAACCCTTCCCATGCATCAGGTCATGTGACCTTCCAGCACCCTGCCTCACTAACAGGTTCAGAGTAGCCTGTCCAAGTATACACACAACTGTAAGGGGTGTACCTGGGCCTGCACCTGGTCTGGCTGTCCCCAAGTCCACTGACCACTATGCCCTCCACCCACGGAGAAGTCCTGGCTTTCCTGAGCAGGAAGTGGCATGGTGAAAATCGCAAAGGAGAAGCCCTTTGAGAGGAGGACTTCCAGGATGTGCCCGCTCTAGCTTTCCCTTTGGCAGGTGCACACGTGGTAAGCTTCCACTTTGACTCTTCTGCAATTGGGAGTTCAAGCTGTCAGCCCAGGTATGGCCTCAGCACTCAGTGAAGTCCCCAGGACTGTGTGACTAGGTGTGACACAGCTCAAAGCTCCTTTGGCCAGTCCCGGTTAGCTCACACAAGTGGGGGTCTGTGTTCTATAGACAAGGGTCGACTGTGGCTGTAGGACTTTATCTCTTTCAGCTCCACTGGCCCTTACTTTCTGAGGTCCACATCACCACCCAGCCCACCAATGAACCCTGTCTTCCACCAATGAAAGGCTGTCACCTGCCAATGGAAGGCTGTCACCTGCCAGTACAACTTTATCATCCACCAATGGAACACTGTCACCCTCCAATGGAACACTGTCACCTGCCAATGAAACAACGTCATCTACCAATGGAAGGCTGTCACCCACCAATGGAATAGTGCCATCTGCAAATGGAACACTGTCACTTGCCATTGGAACACTGTCACCTGTCAATGGAATGCTGTTACCTACTAATGGGACACTGTCACCCACCAATGGAACACTGTCACCCTTCAGTGGAACACTGTCACCCACCAATGAAACAATGTCCTCCACCAGTGGGATGCTGTCACCTGCCAATGGAATGGTGTCATCTGCAAACAGAACACTGTCACCTGCCAATGGAATGCTGTCACCCATCAATAGAACACTGTCACCCGTCAATGAAAAACTGTCACCTGCCAATAGGACACCGTCACCTGCCAGTGGAAGATTGTCATCTGCCAATGGAACATGTCACAATGACAATAATACAAAAGGGAGAGAGATTGTTTTTATATGTGCTGACCTTGAGGTTCCTTAGGACATCCACGCACAGATGTAAAATTGGCGGTGGGCATCTGGTGACTGGAGGCAACTGGCACACGACTGGACATTAAGGCTTGGCTGGAGCTGCAATGCCCTAGGGAGAGTGTGAGACCTCTAGTGTTTAGGGGCCTGAGAAAGTGGCAAAGTATGTTGAAAGGGACACTGTCCCCGGACTTCCGCTGAGAGTAAAGGAAGGCAGGCCTAAGAGTACATGGAGACCACTGGTGACTCTTCAAGAGTAATTGCAGGAGGGAGTGGGGGAACATGAGGGCATGACCGACATACAACCAGGAGTGCCCACCCCACAGTGCCCCATGGTGCAACCTGTGATCTTGCCTCTCTGTCCCTGGCACCTGACCCGATGGTAAAGTGGGGTGCTTCTTCTGCCACCCAGAACTGGCAGAAACATGCTTCCTCTTACCCCATGTTGCAGATAAGGAAACAGCCTCAGAGAAGGAGGGGAGCGTGTCTAAAGCCACCTAGCAAGGTGGATGCAGGGACAGGAGAGTGCCCAGGTTTGAGGTCAGTCACATCTGCCTCAGGTGCGCCTGTGGCAGAAGGGGAGGAAGTAGCCCCTTCCCAAAAGGGAAAAGGAGCTAACATTTTAATGAGTCAGCAGAAGCTGGGTGTGGTCCAAGCTGCTCCTTTTACCTGCGGGGACCTGCGACAGATCCTTTTCAGTGAGCCTTGTACTTGGAGAGCAAGGATCGCGGGACCCTCTGGCTCGGTCTCCTTCATCAGGTTGATGTGAGGCTCAAACCCAATGAGGTATGTGGCCAGTCCTCCATGAATATTCCAGACTAAAACCCGTGCAGGCCACACCCTGGGGGCGGGCTTTGAGTACCTGTCCACCTGGCAGAACATGGGACTGATCGCCTCCTCCACCAGGAGTGACTGCACCAGAGAGAAGAGGAACAGCAGATGCAAATGTCTGTAGCCAAGGGAAACAAGTCTCCCTGGCAAATTGGAGCACTCTCATCTCCTTTCAAACCGCACCAGGTCAAGGAGACCCAGAAGGAGCCGCCAAATGACTTGCTGGTGTGACAAGCATCTGTGACCGAAGAAGAAAAAAGCATCTAAATATTGCCCAGGATCAAGGCTATTCACTGGAGGGCCTTGGACAGGGGCCAGCGTGCACCGGTTGAGAATCATTCTTCTAAGCAGCCTCAGATTCGACAAAGGCAGCGCTGTGTGACTGAAGAGAAACCAGATGCGATGGAAATGTTTGGACTCCCGTTTGAGGGATTCGTGATGTGTGGACAAGAGAAATGACTTTCTAGATCAAACACTTTTTCTTCGAAGAGCTGAGCACCAGGCTTGGAGTCTGGAAAAGGGGATTCCGGCCCCAGGTGCCAGGTGAGAACCACAGTATCTGCTCAGATGAGATCCCACAGGGTTTTAGTAAGGATAAAGTCCTTACACATTCCCATGAACATCGAGCCTTTGATAGGGCACTGTGGCCTTAAGCTGGCCAGATGCCAGCTCATGGTTCCACTCCCTTTTCTTACAGGGCATCAGGAAGTGACTTCAGTGTCTGCTCGAGATCTTTGACTGCCATGGGGTTCAGTCGCCCCTTACCAAAAAAGGGAAATGGAGTTAATATCTTAATGAGTTCCTATCAGATACCAGACCCGTTGCTCACTTAATTTAGTTTTGCAGAAGCAGCCTTTGAGGCTGAGAAGGTGAAGCCACTTGCCAGGTTCATCAACCTCATTGGGGAAGCTGGTGTGTGGACCCAGGTCTCTATGAGTTCAAGGGCAAGAACACACTGTGGGCTCCAGGGAGGCCAGCCCCTGAGCCTGGCCCTATCATCAGCTCTCTGTGAGGAAGTCTCAATGTCCTAGGGCCTCAGTGTCCTTGGCTGAAGAAGGAAATGATTATTCCAGACTCTCCACCACAGGGCTTCTAGCAAAAATGAGGTCACTGATGTCTTAGGACTTGGTTTCCAAAGCACTGCTTCATTTCCGTCCTCACTATAGTGTGTATATGGAGGGGGAGCAGGACAGAAAGTATCATCCTCCCTCAGAGACGAGTGAGATCAGGGGACAGATTGGAGCGCCCAGCTAATCACATCTGGAGACTGGTCCCAGTATGGGCCAGTTATGGGGTCCACATTACCCTCTGACCACATCACCCCTCAGGTCCTTGCCCCCCGCCCAGACCTCTGAAGGCAGGGCCTTCACCTCACCCCATGCTGCCCTCCACAAGTGCAGATCCTTATGCCACCACACACTACTTTGGGGCCTTGGCCAGTGACTTCTTTAAGCCTCAGTTTCACCATCTATAAAGTGGGGATAAGAGCTCTGACCTGGAGAGGTAGTGGTAAGGAGGGACGATGAATGCAAGGCCCTGACCCAGGCCTCAGTGGATGCTTGCAAAGGCCATGCTTGATGTGCATACTGCTTACATCTCTGGCTGCTCAAAGGTGTCTGCAGTCTCACTCATGCCCTGCTTCCTCCCTCCTTCCTCCTCTACCCCACCACCTCCCCGCTTTCTTCCTGCCTTCGTGCATGAATTTGGAATTAGTCCTTGCCAAGAGATAAAAAAAGTCAAGGTGGCCTTTCATAAAACAAATATAACTGCAAGATGGGAGGAAGGAAAGAGAAGTGAGAGGTTACTGGGAAAGGGTCAGAGAGTGAGTTACACTGCCTTCACATATGAAGGACTACACAAGGCATAAGAGGGTCCGGCCTCTCTGTGCAGAGTCTTTGAATCAGGGCCTTGTTGCCTATGTCTTCCATGGGCCGAGCCGAGGCTCCCAGGGTGCATCTGCTGAAGTGAGGGCTCAGGGTGGAGTTCTAGAGCTGGGAAGACTTTTCAGGATCCTTCAGCCCATTGTATCAACCCTTCTGTTTCTAGATGGGGAAACTGAGTCCCACAGTCAGCATGTGGCATAGTAGGAATACAAATTAAAACCGTGAATAGTCTGAACTGTCAGATGTTTTGGCTGTATGTATCCCGGGGGGGCTCACAAAGACACGAAGACAGATGAAGACATCACTATTTCTGTGTGACATTTCGTCCCCAGGGAATCTGCTTTGGTGAGATTTAAATTTCTAACATCCAGAGAGCATGATGTCAAGTCGCATGCAGTGGCGTCAGCTGACCATTGTTAGTGAGAGATTTGCTGCTTTTGGCCACGCTCTGGGCCAAGATTATGTCTAATCCATATTCCGAATCCTACCAAGACTTTGGGTAAATCACACTTAAATAGAATCTCAGTGGGTTTTTTTTTTCCCAGCAAAATGTAAATAATAACTCTTCCTCTTGCCTCACAGGACACTTCTGCAGGCTGAACAAGAAGGATGTTCAAGGAGTCCTTAAAGCCCAAAAGTTCCACCAAAAGCCTCACTTCCCTTGTTCCTGAAGAGCCTCCTATGGCTTTGAAAGTGCCCTTCCCTATCGATCAGTTAGGTTCTCCTTAAGATTTGGTTCCAGGCCAGGCAAGGTGGCTCATGACTATAATCGCAGCACTTTGGGAGGCCAAGGTGAGAGGACTGCCTGAGCTGATGGGTTTGAGACCAGCCTGGGCAACTTGGTGAGACCTCATCTCTACAGTAAATCAAAAAATTAGTCACGCGTGGTGGCACATGCCTGTGGTTCCAGCTACTTGGAAGGCTGAGGTGGAAGGCTCACCTGAGCCCAGCAGGTGGAGGCTGTGGTGGCCATGAGTATGCCACTGCACTCCAATCTGGGCGACAGAGTGAGACTCCAACTCAAAAAAGAAAAAAAAAATATTTGGTTCTAGGGCCTGGCATGGTGGCACAGACCTGTAAATCCAACACTCTAAAACGACCACGTGGGAGGATTGCTTGAGTCTAGAAACTTGAGACAAGCCTGGGCAACAGAGCAAGACCCTGTCTCCACAAAAAAATCAAAAAATTAGCCAGGTGTTTGCCTAGACCCAGGCTGAGGTGGGAAGATTGCCTGAGCCCAGAAGGTCAAGGCTGCAGTGAGCCAGGATCATGCCACTGCACTCCAGCCCAGGAGAGAGACTGTGACCCTGTCGCAAAAAAAAAAAAAAAATTGACTGGACATGGTGGCACATGCCTGTAGTTCCAGCTACTGGGGGGGCTAAGGCAGTAAGATCAATTGAGCCCAGGAGCTGAGGCTGCAGTGAGCTATGATCACGCTACTGCGCTCCAGCATAGGTGACAACAAGACTTCATCTCAAAAGAAAGAAGGAGGGAAGGGAAGGGAAAGGAAGGGAAGGGGAGGGGAGGGGAGAGGACGGGAGGGGAAGAGAGGGCAGGGAAAGGGGAAGGGGAAAGGGAAGGAGAAGGGAAGGAAGGAAGGAAGGAAGGAAGGAAGGAAGGAAGGAAGGAAGGAAGGAAGGAAGAAAGAAAGAAAGAAAGAAAGAAAGAAAAGAAAGAAGCCTTTACCCCTGAGATATGTTTCAAGATTCTTCCACCTCACGTTCCCTCTAGGGTTTCATGACTTCCCTTGGTTGGACAATCCATCAACACCTCATTTCATTTCCAAACTCTTCCACACTGGCTGTCTCGTGGTTAAGTTGAAAGTGGATGAATTTCCACATTATGATTCCTCTCCTCTTTGAGTATGCGTTGTCACATATCCTAACATCCTACAGAGAATATTAAGCTGAACAAGACTTTAAATAACTTTAGAACTACCAAACATCTTTGCTCCATTTCTTTTAATAAACAAAAGTTCCTTCCTCTCTACTAAATATAGAGCAGAGACTATATCTACACCTATTCATCTTGAGTAAGAAAAAAAAACACCTAACAACCCTGTAATATGATTCCCCTTTTAAAATGTTCTATCTTGTACTTTGGGAAGGCTCTTCAAATTTAGAGCACAAATCTCAGAGTTTGGCACTTGTGTCAGGTTTAATAAAATAGTTGCCCACGTGGTGGGAACCAAAAATCATAAGACCCCAAACTCCTGAAAGAGAACTGTCCTACCCCACCCCAGCCTGTTGCAGGCACCTGGTGAGAAGGGGGAGTGGTTGGAGCATGTGCACTTCAAGTCCTGGCTGTATACAGATGCAGGTTTGGCCTTGGGCAAGTTGTTTAACCCCTGTGTACAGTCAGAGTAATAGGTGTACCCACCGGGCTTCGTTGGTATCATCATCAGAAAAATCATGTGTGGTTGGGCGTGGTGGCTCACACCTGTAATCCTGGTATTCTGGGAGGCCAAAGTGAGAGGATCACCTGAGCCCAGGAGTTCGAGACCAGCCTGATCAACATAGTGAGACCTCATCTCTATAAAAATAAAAAATAAAAAAATTAGCCAAGCATGGTGTACATGCCTGTAATCCCAGCTACTTGAGAGACTGAAGTGGAAGGATTGCCTGAGTCCAGGAGGGTGAGGCTGCACTCCAGCCTGGGTGACAGAGTGAGATGCCAACTCAAAGAGAGAGAGTGAGAGAGAGAGAGAGAGAGAGAGAGAGACAGATTAATCATGTATGAATCATTAGTATAGACCTGCCAGAGGACAGGAGGCCAATAATGAGGTTCCTGTTATTATATCTGAATTCCACGATAGCACCTGAATTTCATTATACCTGAATTCAGAAAACAAGGTGACGATTTCTAAAAGATATAAATATCGGCCTTCCATATGTCCCAGCAATCCTCCTTATGGGAATATACCTGGAGGAACTCAAATCATTCTACGAAAAAGATACCTGCACTAGCATGTTTATTGCATCACTATTCACAATAGCAAAAACATGAAACCAACCGTGCTGCCCATTGAACGTGAACTGGATAAAAAAAAGTGTGGTACATATACACGATGGAATATTATGCGACCATAAAGAAGGATAAAATTATGGAATTCACAGTAACTTGGACGAATTTAGAGTCTATCTTACTCAGTGATCTATCACAGAAATAAAGAACTGAGTACCACATGTTCTCATAAGTGGATCCAAAAAACGTATCATAATACTATAAGAAAGGGATTGGCAGTAAGAGATCACTGCCGGGGGGGGGGGCACACGGCATTAATAAGGGTGACTGGTCCTAATCCAGGTGAAGTGGGGAACAATGGGAGGCCCAGACTTCACCTGTACCACTTATGTGCCTAGTCCTGAATTTTATTGTATCTTACATCCCTTTTTTTTTTTTGAGTTGGAGTCTCACTTTGCCATCCAGGCTAGAGGGCAGTGGCATGCTCATGGCCACTGCAGCCTTGACCTGCTGGGCTCCTGCGATCCTTCCACCTCAGCCTTTCAAGTAGCTGGAACTACAGGCACATGCTACCATGCCCAGCTAATTTTTGATTTATTGTAGAGATGAGGTCTTGCCAAGTTGCCCGGGTGGGTCTCGAACCCATGGGCTCAGGCAATCCTCTCTCCTCGGCCTCCCAAAGTGCTGGGATTACAGGCTGAGTCACCGAGCCCAGCCTGTACCTTACATCTTTAAAATTAAATAAATAAAGTCATGTTTGAAGCATTTTGTTTTTTGTTTTTTTGGGGTTTTTTGAGTTGGAGTCTCACCCTGTCACCCAGACTGGAGTGCAGTGGCCGCTCCCGGCCACTGCAGCCTTGACCCACTGGGCTCCGGTGAGCCTTCTGCCTCAGCCTTCCGAGTAGCCAGAATTACAGGCACGCGCTACCATGCCCGGCTGATTTTTTTATTTTTTGTAGAGATGAGGTCTCACCAAGTTGCCCAGGCGGGTCTCCAACCCGCGGGCTCAGGCAATCCACTCACCTCAGCCTCCCAAAGCACGGGATTACAGGCTGAGCCACTGAGCCCGGCTTGAAGTATTTTGTTAAAAAAAATAATAATACTTGAATTCTTGCTTTGGGTATGTACTAGTTGCCTGGGGTTGCCATTAAATAAACGTGGTGGCTTAAGACAGCAGAAATGAATTCACACAGCCCTGGACCAGAAATCTGGAATCAAGATGTCAGCAGGCAGGTTTGCACTCTCTCCCAAGGCCCTAGGAGTGGGCCCTTCCTTGCCTCTTCCAGCTTCTAGTAGTTCCCAGTGTTTCTTGACTTGTGGCTGCGTCATTCCAATCTCTGTCTTCACATAGCCTTCTTCCTTTATGCCCTCTGGGTTTCTTTTATACTAGCACCTGTTACTGGATTAGGGGCCCATAATCCATGATGCTCCCATCTTGAGATCTTTAACTTCATTATGTCTGTAAAGACCATTTATCCAAATAAGGTCGCATTCACAGAGTTCAGGAGTTAGGGTACAGACATGTATTTTTGGGGACTGCCATCAACCCATGACAGGTTTCTTATTCAAATCTCCTTCTTTTGACTGTGCAATACCAGGTGGTCCCCTCCCCTCCTTAAGCATCCACTTCCCAGCTATAAGACAAGGAAACACTCCCCACAAGCTTCAAGTCTTTGACACTGTGACTTTGAGTAGCCCCACCTTGGCCTCTGGGTTCCTAACATCATTGACCAATGGCTGTTCCTCTGTGCCTCAGTTAGCTTCCCCACTGTGAAACTAAGAAGCTGGACGAGATCAGTGTTTCTCATTTAAAAGTTAGGAGTGAGAAGCACCGGGAACATTTCAAAGTCTGAAAGGCCAAGCCCTGCCCTGGATCTAGGGAGTAATATCTTACAGGGAGCACCCACTAACGCTGAAGATCTACCTAGGATTAGCACTCCTGGGTTTTACTTTAAGGCAACACAGCAGTCAGGTATTCACTGGTTAAGTTGGCTAATTCTGTACGCTCCCTTGTCATACACTGAAGGAAATGGAGGAGTCTGATGGAAAGGGAAATCTCTGGAATATAAAGACAGTGGAAATGTGAGAGATCATTTAGAGCTGTGGTTTTTCACACCACTGGTTTCATGTGATGTGAAGAAATTTTGTGGTTGAGACCAACATATAAAAAGTAGAATAGAAACAATTGCAATGCCTACTGTATACTGAGGACACCTCTTAGTACACACCTGCAAACTAATTTACAAACCACCCCTGGAAGACCCATGGAACAGAAAAAGTCAAAAGTAGGTGTGGGTTGTGGCTAGGGACCTGGGGCACAGGATACATTGTTTTGTTAAATACGGTTCATGCTTCCTGGTGTCCAAATGGCATAGTTCAGTTCAGTCACCCTTGGTCACCATAAAAGGAAAAATAAACTGTTTGTATGCTATCTGTCTCATGTTCTTCTCGGATATATTTTTATCCCTCAGCCTCTATAAAAACCAGCCGCCAGTTTCACGCTCAACACTGCAAACATGCCCACACCTAGGACAGACTCCTCCCCAACACTTTTGACTCAGGCCAACCCAACAAGGTTTAGAGGGTAGCCTGCTTGTAGGAAGTGGGGCTGAGCGCTGAGGAAACACAGGTGTGGATAAGATGCTGTCCTTGAGCTTTCTTTGGTGGGACAGACAGACAGACAACAGACCCAGATGAGAGGAGCATAGGCAGAAGAAACAAAACCAGCTGCCACTGGGCCCGGAGGAGGGCAGAGCTAAGTATCCCAAGAAATGATTAGCCCCACAAGCATTGATCAAATGTAGGATCCTAGACAGATACAGAGAGATCACAGAAGGTGGCTCCATGCAGCATGGCAGAAGAGCCAAAACTGACACTTAGAGCCAGGACTGAGGACAGAGTTCCAAGGAGCAGAAGGGTGAGGTGGGCCGCAGGAAGCATCATGGAGACCTAGCACTTTCCCACTCTGTTGTCTTCTCTTATTATCTAGTGATGAGAGCAGATAAAAACCCTGGAGCAAGGCTGCCTGGATTTGAACGCTGGTTCCATATGCGATTGAGCATCCGTGGTTGGGTCATCTGACCTCTCTGTGCCTCAGTTTTCTCGTCCAAAAATGGGATTATTAGTCTGCAAGGACTGCCATAACAAAATGTCACAAACTAGGCAGCTTAAACAACAGAAGCGTATTTTCTCACTGTTCTGGAGTCTGAAAGTTCAAGATCAAGGGGCCCTCAGGATTGGTTTCTGGTAAGGCTTTGCTTCCTGGCTTGCAGACAACCTCTTTCTCACCATGTCCTCATATGCCCTTTTTGTGAGTGTCTGGAGGAGAGAGAGAGAGAGAGAGATTGAAAGAGGGAGGGAGAGAAAAAGAGAGGGAAAGACAGAGAAGGAGGGGGTTGGAAGAGAGAGAGAGAGTGATTCAGTGTCTCTTCCTCTTCTTATAAGGACATCAGTCCTATTTGTTTAGGGCCACACTCTGTGACCTCACTTAATTCTCTCCTTAAAGGCCTATATCCAAATACATCAAAGTTTAAGGGCTTCAACTGAGAGGACACAGTTGAGTCTATAGCATTCAGCCCTCTGGCCCACCAAAACACGTGTCCCTCTCACATACAACATACCTTCACCCCATCCCAACAGCCCCAAGACTCTTAACCTATTCCAGCATCAACTCTGAAGTTATTGAAAGTCTCATCTAAAGATCATCCATATAAGGTATGGGTGAGGCTCAAGGTATGATTCATCCTGAGGCAAAATTTCTTTCTAGCCGTAAACATGAAACCAAACAAGTTATGCACTTTCAAATACAATAATGGGACAGGCATAGGATAGACATTCCCATTCTAAAAGGAAAGACCAGGAAGAAAGGGGTGTTGGGTCCCAAGTAAGTCCCAAAGCTAGCAAGACAAATTCCGTTAGATCTTAAGGTTCAAGAATAATTCTCTTTGGCTGAGTGATCCGGGCTTTCTGGGCCCCCTGGGACAGCAGTATTGTCCTGTGGCCCTGAGTGGTGATCCTTCCCTGGTGTCTGTTTGTGAAAGCACCACTCTGAGGACTTTCTGTGGTGGTCTTGCCTTTGAGGAGTTGAACAGGTGCTATCTGGCCCACTGAGACCAAAGATGGGGTTCCCTCCTCTGAAACTGAGTAGAAAACACCATTACTCCTTGGACCTAGGGTGGAAGTAGCACCCCCATGATCTCCAAGTTGACTTTTGGGGTGATTCTCCCCTACCCCAACTTTTTTTTGAAAGATAAAGTGTTTGCCATCAAATAGCCCTATTGTCCTGTCCCATAGAAACCCAGAAGGCTTCCTTCATTTTATCCCATCTCTGTCCCCTTTGATCCAAACTGACAGCGTTTCTGCAGATATAATCCCATTGCTATTCCTGGCTTCTGTTGAAGATGGGTGATTAACTCCGTGGTGATCTCTTTATTGAGTGATTGTTCAACCAAACCCTTGGGTATTCTCTTCAGAGCATGTATTCTCATTTTTTGCAATATAAATAGACTGATATTTTTAAAAAATCTTCAACTTCTGGTTCCTTTTTGCTTAATAAATCCTTCAGCTTATCTCTTTCTTCTTGCACTTTACTGTAAGAAGTAAGGAGAAGCCAGGCTGCACCTTCAACACTTTACTTAGAAATCTCCTCAGCCAAATATCCAATTTCATTGCTCATTCTGGTTATACTTTCTTTTTTATGACATTTTTAATTTAAAAAGAAAATAGTTTTTTTTAAGTTATAAAGGACTTAGAATGAAGTTTTAAAGGAAAAATTACATGAGAATACATGTAAAACTCACTTGGCAAATGTGTTTTTAAAAATATTTTTTAAATGGCAGAAAATACATATCACTGCTGTCTTGATCACTTGTGTGATTAATAATTCAAAGTTTTCATTGAATAAATTTTGCTAGAGGAATATTTAAATAAAGATATTGGAGTCTCCCAATGTTAAAAGAAGATATAGCAAACTGCCAGGGGGTGGGAGAATACGGGATTGGCAGTAGTGGAATCTGCCAGGGTAGGGGGAGCCCTCATCAACAAGGGTACCTGCATAATGAACATTTGTATGCCTAACTCTGAATTGTACCCCACATCTTTTTTTTGAGTTGGAGTCTCACTCTGTTGCCCAGGTTGGAGTGCCATGGCACACTCACAGCCACGCCAGTGTCGACCTGCTGGGCTCCAGTGATCCTTCCACCTCAGCCTTCCAAGTACCGGAACTACAGGCACATGCTACCATACCTGGCTAATTTTTTTTTTAAATTTATTGTAGAGATGAGGTCTTGCCAAGTTACCCAGTCTGGCCTCAAACCTGTGGGCTCAAGCAATTCACTCACCTTGGTCTCCCAAAGTGCTGGGATTAGGCTAAGCCACCAAGCCCGGCCATACCCCACATCTTTAAAATAAAAAAATTAAAAGTTAAAAAAGAAAAAAGAAGCTATGGCAAATAAAACAATTGCCAGAATATCTAAAAAATAATAATAAAGGGTTTGTGTGTATGTGTGTGTGTGTGTGTGTGTGTGTGTGTGTGTGTGTGTGTATGTGTGACTTTTTAAAAATTTTATTTTATTATAGACATGTGAGGTACAAGTAAGGATTAACTGCATAAGTAGGCTGCATGCAGGTGAAGTTTGGGCCTCCAACTGGCCCTCATTTTCCCTGATTTGAGTCTAGACTCCTTCTGTGTTGTTACTTGCCCCCCTAATTATATACTTGTCAAAGGCCTAACATCTAGGATCTACAAGGAACTAAAACCAGCTGAAAGAAAAAAAGCAAACAGCCCTATTAAAATGTGGGCATTTTCAAAAGAAGATATACAAGTAGCCAACAGATACATGAAAAAATGCTCAGCCTCACTCATCTTCAGAGAAATGCAAATCGAAATCATAATGAGTTACCACCTAATGCCAGTAAGGATGGCTATCATTAATAAGTCAAAAAACAACAGATACTGGAGCTGTTACAAAGAAAAGGGAATGCTTCTACACTGTTGGTAGGAGTGCAGGCTAGTTCAACCTTGATGGAAAGCAGTGTGGTGATTCCTAAAAGAACTAAAAATTGACCTTCTATACAATCCAGCAATCCTTCTGGGAATATAACTGGAAGAACATAAGTCATTCTACAAAAAAGACACTTGCACACATAGGTTTATAGCCACACTATTCATAACAGCAAAAACATGGAACTAGCCCTCCTGCCCATCAAAAGTGTACTAGATAAAGAAAATATGGTACATATAATGACAGAGTACTACGCAGTCATAAAGAAGACCAAACCATGAACTTTGCAGCAAATTGGATGGAGCTGGAGATCATTATACCTAGTGATCTATTACAGAAACAAAGAACTTAATACCACATGTTCTCACTCATAACTGGGACCTGAACATTAATCACATTAGTACAAGGGAGGGATTGTCAGTCACTCGGCACTGTATGGTCATAAATTCCATGAAACAATAAAACACATTTCAGTCAAAATCTTTGCCACTTTCCTCATTTCCAATAACATGTTCCTCATTTCCACCTGAGACCGCACCAAAGTCATCTCTAATGTTCCTATTTCTACTCAAAGTCCCTACATGGCAATCTAGGCTTTTCTAACACGTACCTTAAAACTTTTCCAGCTTCTATTCATCACCTGGTTCCAAAGCCACATTCACATTTAGGGTTTTGTGAAAACAGCAACCCTCTTCTCTGTACGAAAATCTATATTAGTCAGCTTGGGATACAATAACACAATACTATAGACTGGTGGCTTCAACAACAGACATTTATTTTCTCACGGTTCTGGAGGCTAGACGTTCAAGATCAAGGTGCTAGAAAATGTGGTCTCTGCCTGATATATAGATGGCCATCTTCTCACCGTGTCCTCCTATGATCTTTCCTCTGTGTACATTCAGAGAAAGAGGGCAAGACAGAGCAGAGAGAGAGAGAGAGAGAGAGAGAGAGAGAGAGAGAGAGAGAGAGATTAAGAGAGTGCTCTGGTGTCTCTTCCTCTCCTTGCAAGGCCACCCTTCACCGGCTTGCCTTTCCCATCATCTAGGTCTCTGCTTAGATGCTTTTTCCTCAAAGCGGCCTTCTGACCTCCACAATAGAAATGTCCCTCTTGCCCTCTCTGTTACCTTTCTGCTTTGTTCTTCTCCTGCTGGGTACCCATCACTCTCTTCACTTGCCCTACATTATGTATCTGTTTCCGTGTTGATTGTTTTTACCCCCAGAAAAAAGTTCTGTGGAGTCAGGAACTTCTTTCCTTGTTGCTGGCTGTATCCCCAGCCTCCAGCCCCCAGGACAGTGCCTGGCTCCTGGTAGGTACTAAACATACATATTTATGGACCAAAAAGTAATCAGTTATATGGATAACATGCGGGTCTATCAATGCTAGGTGGAATGTAAGGGGAGTGTGACCAGCATCTTCACAGAAGCAGGGGCTTTGAGCCATGCCGCAACCCTGCAAACAGGGACACAGGATCTGGAGGAGAACAGGGCACAGCTCTCCAGAGGTGAGCAGGGGCTGTGGGAATACAGAGGGCACAGCCCAGGATTGTCAAGGAGGCCCTACAGCTGGAGTGGAGAGAGTGGTCGTGCCGTTCTCAGCAGCTGGTGGATCAACCAGGGAGAGTCTCAAGGAGTAGCCTGGGGACAACAGGAAGGTGCTGGGAGCTCTGAGCAGGACTGAGGGCCAGAAGTCAAGCAAGGTCTCTGCCTGCTATTCTGCACAAGCAGAGATTACAGATACTACACAGACAAATCCACTGTTTATTCTTCTCCAGGGACTTTGTCAACCCATCTGAGAGCCTTGCAAAAGAAAGCTTAACCCATGGGCTTTTCATTCCAACTTCTTGCATGCTGCTTGTTGTGAGATCGACATTTTGCATTTTTCTGTTCAAATGGCAAAAGCTCTGACCTTGAGATGATCCTTCCGTAACTCCAGATCTGAATGTTGGAGACATTTAGCAAACTCCTTTGTTCTCTTGTTTTCTTTGTAAACTCTTTTCGGAGAAAGAGGGGGTGCACTGTGGGTTCCTTGAGTACAGGAAACCAACATGTCTGAGGGGGCCAGCTTGACTGCTGGCCCCTGCCCTGCCCTCATGGTACAGGAGGCGACAAGACACACGGGGACCACGGGGAAAACAAGGAATCGCAGTAGGCTATCCGGTCAAGACGGACATCACTGCTGGGTGACCCCTGCTCGTGTCCCCATCTGGAGAATGGGATAAAGCACTGCCTGGTTCACGAGGTCTGAGTGAAGCTCAGATGCACTGAGTGTGGGGGACATGAGTGTGAGAGGTCAGTTACAAGCGCGCCCAGTGGTCAGGGTGCTCAGGTTTGGAGGGGGCCGGCTGGGCCCCAGGTCACCCAAGGCCGACACAAGTCCCTGCTAGTTCATGCTGGGTCATCCCGCCCTGACTGCCTTAGATGGCATTCACCTTGGGAGGGGAAACTGGAGGAGGGACGGTCAGGTCTCCAGGTTCTTCCTGGTGATGGGAGCAGGTGAGTGAGTCAAGGGGCAGAGTTGGCAAGCAAGGAGGCAAGCACAGGCGGGAAGCTGGCCGTGTGGTTTCCACACCCAGGCAGGCAAGACTCAAGAGTCTGGCAGACCACAGGCCTTTCCACAGCCTCCAGGGCAGGGGCCAGGACTGTAGTAACAGCAGGCAGAGGATGAGGCAGAATCCAAGAAGAAGCCCAGGCCAGAGACTTGGCTCTGAGTCAACCTAAGTCTCCATGTTCTCATAGGGTGGCATGCAGAGCATGAAGGTGAACACTTTGCATTAGTGTCCTGTTGGTGACCACAAACTGCCTGGCTTGAAACAACAGTCATTGTTATCTCATAGTTCTGGAGACCAGAAATCCAACCTCGAGGTGTTAGCAGGGCTGTGCTTCCTCTGAAGGCCCTAAGAGGAAGCTTCCTTGTCTCTTTCTAGGTTCTGGTGGCTCCTAGCAATCTTTGGTGTTTGGTTTGAGCTGCAACACTCTGCAGTTTCTGCCTCTGTCTTCACATGGCCCTCTTCCATCTGTTTGTCTGTGTCTTGTCCTTGTTTTTTTTTTAAATGAGGATCTCACTCTGTTGCCAAGGTTGGAGTGAAGTGGCACGATCACAGCTCACGGTAGCGCCAAACTTCTGGTCTCAGGTGATCCTCCCACCTCAGCCTCCCAAGTAACTGGGATTATAGGTGCGTGCCACCTTACCTGGTTAATTTTTTTTTTTTTTGGTAGAGATGAGGTCTCTCTATGTTGCCCAGGCAGGTCCCAAATAATCCTCTTGCCACAGCCTCCCAAAGTGCTAGGATTTGCAAGCATGAGCTACCATGCCCAGCCTTATCCTCTTATAAAGACATCAGTCACTGGATTTAAGGCTAACATACTCCGGTGTGACCTCATCTTAACCTTTATTACATCTGCAAACACCCTATTTCCAAATATGCTCCCATTCTGAGGTTCTAGACAGGCATGAATTTTAGGCTAGGGGGCTGGAGAGACCCCCCACCCCCTACTGACTGTGAGAAGCAGAGTAGACCAAATAAATATCAATACAGAGACAGCTAGGAAAATCTTGGCATGAGAAAAGTGTGTGCAAAAATAGTCCCAAAGGAGCTTTTGCATCATGACAACGTACCAGCACACACACTATCTGTGAGGGAGTTTTTAGCCAGTAAACAAACAACTGTATTGGAACACCCTCTCTACTCACCTGAACTGGCCCCCTATTACTTTTTTTTTTTTTACCTGAAGATAGAGGAAATATTGAAAGGAAGACATTTGATGACATTCAGGACATCAAGGGTAATACAACAATGGCTCTGATGGCCATTCCAGAAAAAGAATTCCAAAACTTATTTGATGGGTGGACTAGGCCCTGGTGTCAGTGCAAAGCTTCCCAAGGAGAGTACTTTGAAGGTGACCATAGTGATATTCAGCAATGAGGTATGTGGCACTTTGTCTAGGATGAGTTCACGAACTTAATTGTCATTTCTTATATTTTAAAATCCAGCCTTTATTTTCACCCATGGATGCCCTGATGAAGTGTAGGATCTTGCTTCATCTCACATACAGGTTGCTTTAACAGAAAAAGCAGGAAGAGGGCCCTGATGCAGTAGCCGCAGGTGGCTCTCCCTGGCTGCACAGTAACCTCTGGACAGACATAAAGCAGATCCGCAGACAGGGCTGGTACTGGCGGAGGTGTGAGCGGACACGCTTGCTGATTAGAGTAACAGAGGGAGGTTCTTGGGGTCTCATGGTCATGGGCATCGTTCCTTGAGTATCTAGGGCCCAGGCTGGAGCTGCTGTGACATACACCCAGGTTTGCTGCTTCTTGAACTGGTTAAGATTGATCCTGCAGACCCTGGGTCTCAGTGGACTTGGTGGAGACTGATGGAGAAGTTGAACTAATAGCATGCACACACTCAGTGTCTTTTCCCATCTCTTGTTCTGGCTCCCTCCTCAAAGTTTTGGGAGGCAGGATGGGCAGAAGCCATAATCTTCTCATTCTCAAATAAGAAAACATCTATCAGATTTTAGAACTCGGATCTTTTGTAGTGCATGGTTCCAAACTGGAAATTTCATAACAAGTCACCCGTGTCCAGGTTTTTAACAGGTTTATCTAGCACCAAGTTGAATCCTTATTGAACAAATAAACACACACACACACGTGTGCAAATGTATAAGACCACAGCCTCCATCGCTCTAACTTAGGAGGGGAGAGAAATCAGGCCAGTGGCTGGCTGGATGAATTGCCACAGGCTTGATGTTCATTTATGGTGACACTTTTACCAAAAATAATCGTGACAACATGTAAGCACCCATCCTGTGAGACACTGGGCTGGGTATTGGGGTAGCAGCCAGTAAAGGAAATGGACGATGCCTCCCCCAACCCCTTCTGTTCCTGGGGTTTAGCTGTGTTGCAGGCTTAGTGTCTAAATTGCTGTTATCTTAGCCAGGATAGATTGATTCCAGGGTCCACTGTGGTCCTGGTTTGTTCTGCATTTTCAGGAGCTCTGATGTATCAGTAGCTGTCCCAAGGGGACTGTCCTTGGGGAAGTAATTGTCTTTCTGATTGCTCTTGGCAAATATTCTGAATCTTCAATTTCACACATTTTCTCACATACTTACCTTCCACATTCCTTTCTGACTTATAAACCTCGAGCCGCTTTCTAACTCCCCGATAAATTAGTAATTATTGCAATTAATACTCATTCATGGCATTTATTATTATAATAATGATCTTCATTTTTATTATAAATGTTATGAATAGCTCATAACTCCTTAACTACTGTTCTTGCTAGTGACTGCCACATGGCAGTTGAAAGATTTTTTTTTACCTTTGTCCTCCCCAGAGGGTGATGAAACCAGAGCTACAAAAGCCTCCAGCCTCCCAGCCTGGAGTGTACACAGGCCACTGTGGGCAGCCCTCTGGTCAGTGTTTGCTGGGTGTTTTTTTGTTTTGTTTTGTTTTTTGAGTTGGAGTCTCACTCGGTCACTCAGACGGGAGTGCAGTAGCCGCTCCCGGCCACTGCAGCCTCGACCTGCTGGGCTCCGGCGATCCTTCCGCCTCAGCCTTCCAAGTAGCTGGAACTACAGGCGTGCGCTACCAAGCCTGGCTAATTTCTGATTTATTGTAGAGATGAGGTCTCACCAAGTTGTCCAGGCGGATCTCGAACCCGCAGGCTCAGGCAATCCACTCAACTCGGCCTCCCAAAGTGCTGGGATTACAGGCTGAGCCACCGAGCCCTGCTGTGCTGGGTGTTTTTTATGAGCCCAGCACAGTTTCAGCGTGGGCCGTGAAAGTGTGGGTCTTGGTCCTGACTTAGACTCAGGGACAGGAACAATGACTTACCAGCTGCCTCGCAATGTCTGTAGACCTCAGTATTCTCTTCCATACAATGGGGTTCATAATACCTACCTACCCCGTAAGGTTTTTATAAAGAATTCAAATGAGACTACATAGAAAGCCCTTAGCACAATGTCTGGCATTAATATACCTTCATTTAATAAACATCAGCCTGATGATGATGATAACTTTTTTTGAGTCGGGTCTGACTCTGTCATCCAGGCTGGAGTTCAGTTGCATGGTCACTGCAGCCTCGACTTCCTGGGCTCTGGTGATCCTTCTCCTCAGCCTTCTGAGAAGCTGGGACTGCAGGCAAGGACCACTATGCCTGGCTAATTTTTTTGTTGTTTTTATTTTTGTAGAGACCATTTCTTGCTACATGGCCCAGTCTGGTCTTGAACTTCTGGGCTCAGTGCTGGGATTACAGGTGTGAACCACTGAGCCTGGCCCAATGATAGCTTAAAATGCCTACCGTGTGGTGCCTGACACACGGTGGGTGCCTAATAAATGCTTTTAAATCTGGAATCTTCATGCCCAGGCATGAGGCAAGGAGGGAAGGGGAGGAAGGGAGTCGAACACTTCAGTGTTCGGCCCACTAAAATGAGAATAAAAAGAATTTTTTTTCAAAAATCGCTGAAAGTTTTCAATGAACTCTTGGAAAAAAAGTCGGTGGTAGATAAGGAAATGAACAGTTAAACTTGACTTTCTATGCCTACAAATATAGGCCACCGAAGGAAAAACTAACAGGATGAGAACACTCGGGCATCAAGGTTGAAGACGGCGTCACCCTTCATCATGACCGGAGGGAGACGATTAAACCCAGCCTGCTGAGGAGTAAGGCCAGGTGGGAGCTACGAAGGCCTGGGCTTGCAGCCTTGTCAGGGTTGATGCTAATTAGAAGAATCAGGTGCAGCCTCAACTGTCCCCCACGTAGGAAGACTTGAGACTTTGATCATGGTGGTAGAGAGAAGGAGGTGGAATTCCACAAATAAGATGCGGCTTGGCTGAGGAAGAAGAAAGGGAGCGTGTTGTCTTCCTAGGGCTACCATAACAAAGTGCACAGATCGGGTGACTTTAAACAACAGAAACTTATTCTCTCACAGCTCTGGAGGCAAAAGCTGGAAATAAAGTCGGCAGGGTGGTGTTCCCTCTGAAGGCTCTGGGGAGCCTCTTCCAGGTCTTTCTCCTAGCCTCTCCTGCTACCAGCAGTCCTTGGCATTCTGCATGCCAGGGACATTCTCCCTGGGTTCGTCTCTCCTTTTCCTATAAGGATACTGAGAGACCCAAGAGATTTAAAAAAAACTCAAAAAAGAACTATTACTATATGAATTCTGCAACTGCTGCTAGCAGTATGTGAATGTTAAGCAATAAGCCCCTTTCCGGACATTCCTTTGCTTAAATTGTGGTAGCTTCTGTGGTGTCTCTCTCCTGGTAAGCTTGGTGTTGTTTCAAACCTGCCTGCTCACTAAACCTAGCTTATCTGGCATTCCATTCTGCCCGTTTGGCAGTTACTTGTCCATCACAAGTAACTAAACCTGAGCCTGCGCAAACTGAACTTAAATCAACCAATCAAAGTCTTTGTAACTGCATCATATAGTTTTTATACAACCCTGTGTGCACAAATTTGTAAAGCCACCCCACCCCTTCAGAATTATGTATAAAAGGTGCGTGTTAGCCTGGGTCAGGGCTGTCTCGTCCCTGAAGTCGCTGTGTCGGCTTCATACGTGAGCCCAGACTCGAGCCTGGATAAAGACCCTTGTGTATTTGCATCGGAGCTGGTTCTTTGTGGTCTCTCGGATTTAAATCTTGGGTTTAACAGATACCATCATATTGGATTAGGGTCCACCCTCAGCCAGAATGACCTCATCTTAACTTGACTATGTCTGCAAAGACCCCGTTTCTGAATAAGGTCAGATGAGAGGTGCTGGGAAGGATGTGAATTTTGGGGGGGACACTATCTAGCCAGTGCAGGGCAAAAAGTGAAGGGGCAAGAGGGAAGGCCGGTCACAAACCTGGCTTCCTGCTTTCTGCCTGCCCTTAAACAAGATCCAGCCCTTTATGGCTCACAAAGCAACCCCCGGGAAAACAGCCATTAGTATCCCAACCTGTTATCTCACCAGCCTGCCCTCCCCTTCTCATCCAATCCAGCCCCCAGGGGTTCCTCCTCTCCCTCACTCCCCACACCTCGCCTGCCTCGGGGTCCCTCTTCTTCCTCACACCCTCACCTCACTTGCCCTGGGGGTCCCTTCTCTCCCTCACTCCCCCCATCTCACTGACCCAGGGGTCCCTCCTCTCCCTCACTCCCCCCACCTCACTTGCCCTGGGAGTCCATCCTCTCCCTCGCTCCCTTCACCTCACTTGGCCCAGGTGTCCCTTCTCTCGCTCACTCCCCCCGCCTTACTTTCTCCAGGGGTCCCTCCTGACCACTCCCTTCTCCTCACCTGCCCCAGGGGTCCCACTGACTCACTCCATCTTAGATCACTGACTGTCTCAGCCTCCAGGGCCAGGGTTGCCACACTCTCTATCCTGTGGCAGTCGAGTGACCACCCATGAATGGCAGGTCCTCACTCCAAACCCTCCAAGATCTGTCTTCTTGGCCTTTGACACTAGGACACCTGTAAGCTGGCTGCCTCCTGGGCATGCTGCCTGCGCTTTGGGATCAGCTGAACCCACCACAAGCAACTCCCGAGGGGGACAGTCTCTCTCCTGCCATCTCACACTGCATGTTGGTCTAATCCAGCACCTTCTGCATGGCTCACTTCGCCATGCCGCCAAGAGGGAGGGTCTCCATTCCCTCAGCCTTACGTCTAGCGCCTACGGTCTCTGGCACACATTGGACACTCCATACCTGCCTGCTGAATAGATAATCCCCATTTCATAGGTGAAAAAATTGAGACTCAGAGCAAGTGGCTTGGTCTATGCCATTCTGTCGATGGTTGACAGAGCAAGGTTTTGAAGGCCCCCAGACCCAGCCAGCTGGGCTGCCCAGGTCCTCTCCTCCAAACACAGGGCTCTGGGGGGACATCAAGGGAGCCCCATTGCAGCCTCCAAGAGGCCAAGTGTTAAACCCAAAATTCAAAATCCGAGAGACCACCAAAGAGCCAGCTCTGATGCAAACACACAAGGGTCTTTATTCAGGCTTGAGTCTGGGCTCACGTATGAAGCCGGCTGTGGCTTCAGGGACGAGTGCCTCGATCCAGTATGGCAAGTAGTTTTTATACACCATTACAGAGGGAGGGGAAAAAACTTTAAACTTGGTTTTACATGATTGGGTAATTTCTCCTAATGGGTACGGGAACACTTGGTATTGGTAGGTGCCTTTCGTGGGCTTCAACCTGACTGCCCGTGATTGACAGAAACCCACTTAACGGGCAGAGTGGAATGTCAGATAAGTTAGGTTCACACAGTCACTGCATATAAATTAACTTGAGCAAGCAGGCAGGAGGTTACTAGCACCTCCAAGTCTGCTGCAAAGGAATGTCTGAAAGGGGCTTATCACTTTAACATTTACATCCCTTTGTAAAAGCAGAAGTCAGCATGGCAATTGGGACTAACAATGCTTAACCCAAGAGTTCTAAATATAAACACTACTTAAGACATTATATAACTATACAATCAGTCGCTACCCGGCACCCGACATATGCCTAATTCTACGGGGTCTGAGGTAGGATTTAAAGTACTAAGATTTCATAAAGTACAATGAACATGAGGTAGGAATACACAAAATATATAGTAAACATGAGGTAACTAAGATTTCATAAAGTACAATGAACATGAGGTAGGAATACATAAAATATATAGTAATCATGAGGTAACTAAGATTTCATAAAGTATAATGAACATGAGGTAGGGATATATAAAATATAGTGAACTAAACACTACTTTTACAGCAAGTATGGCTTTTTAAGTTTCTTGGTTTCTTGGGTCTCTCACAAGGTCTAGGATAGATTTGAAACAGCACACCGGGGACAACTGAGAGTTATGGAGCCCCCCACCTGGAACTCCAGACCAAACCTGCAGGTCCTAACCAGAGGCCCAACCAGATGTGATGCTCCCAGCTGCCCAGACCTGCCTCTTGTCTTGTCCACCCTGTTTGTGTTGGGCAATATTGCTGCCTACTGAGGTTCGTGGGATAGACACATGGAAGCCCTTCAAAGTCCTTGTCCCAGTGCTCACATCTGGTGGACATCATCCCACCTGCATCTCCCACCACACCTAGCCATGGGTGTGGACCATTCCCCCAGGGCAGCATCCTGACCCATTGTCCTGCTCTGCATCTCACCCCACCCCCATCCCACCGTCTGGATCCTACAGGCACCGACATGATCGCAACACTTTGGACATTGATGGCTCCTGTCACTGGCTGTCCCAACCACTTCAGGAAACATTCGACCCCTGCCTCTGTTCCTGGGGAGTCTAATCCTCTCTCACCTCCACAGAGGCTGTGGTGCCCTGCCCGCTCCCCAGCACACCCCCTCCTTCCTTCCATGATTCCGGAAGCTTCCTCCTTTGAGCAGCTGCAACTCCAGCCACGGATGTAACCTGTGGGTTCCAACTCATCAGAGTGATTATGTCCCTGGGAGCTGTTCTTGACCAATGGTAGGCAGGGAATTGGGGGTAAGTATCCTAGCTCTCTCTCCCTGTGTGGGACAGCACGTATATGAGATCCACACTGTCTCCCAGAATTCCTGGTGCATGACCTGCTCCTTGATTCCCCTTGTTTGAACTTCTTCCCCTTCCCTGTCTGCTCCACACACCCCATGGGCACTTCCTGGGATAACCTCCTAGCTAAAGTCCTTCACTGGAAAGGAGCTCAGGTTCGGCGTCTGGTTTGAATCCAAGCTAAACCATCACCCTCCCTCTTCCCCCTAGGGTACCTGTGCCCGACCCCTCCTCCTTAGGTGTGCTGTGCCCCTTGTCCTGAGAGTCCCTGGCCCCCACATCTGCAATTTGAAAGTAGTGGAGCCCGACTCAAACCTGCATCTCCAAGACCTAAATCCTCGCTGACACCCACCGACCAAGTGACTTGCAAGTAACCTCAGCACTTTAAGCCTCCAATTCCCAGAGGCAGAATGGGGACAACAGCAATGCCCTCCACCCCAATCCCAGGTAGTTCTGGGGCTCAGTGACTAATGAAATGTGCAGCCTGCCAGTGAGAATGGGAACTCCCTCCTTGGTGCTTCCCAGCCCTTCTTTATATCTCTTGACAGATCTTGTGAGGTGGTGGGCTGAAACATGTCTGTCCCCTTGGCCTCCTGCATGAGCCCCACACACAGGGAGACCCCCCCCAGGGATGCTGGTGGAAGGAAGTTAGTTCCTCCTCCCTCCTCTCCAGCGATGACCTCCCCAGACGCACCTGGACTGTGTACAGGAAGGGAAGAACCAGGCGTCAGGGTTGAACAGTGAAAAAGAACTTTCACTGCTACTCTGCAAAAAGGGTCAGGACCCCTGTTTGGCCAGAGCCTGGAAGTAAAAAAAATCACCCAGTGTGAGAAAGAAAATCAGAGAAACAACTCCATGCTGCCGGCTTCAATGGGCTTCGAGGTTTAAACGCAAGAGAGAAACCAGTGTTTAGCCCACCATGTGTTCTGGAGGGGAAAAAATTATTTCCTTTTCAAAGGGCATCCTACATACATGTGCAGCACGCTGGCTTGTTCTCCAAAGAGAACTGAATGGCTGATGTGACATCTACGATGACAGGGGTGTGAAAGTCCTAACAAGGATGGTTCTGCTTATAACAGCAGACATGGGACATCCTCGGGTATTGCCAAGGGCTGGGCTCCCATTGGGCCCTGTTGTCTTTGTGGTCCCCACAGAGGAACTCCTGGGCAGCAGGGGTCCCACCTCACACTGGGCAATCCTGTCCCCCAGCTATTTTCTCGCTTGATCTCATCAACCTACTTTTACCCAAGAGGAAACCAAAATTTCCAGAGGTGAAACAAGGAGGCCACAGGCACCGGCCAGACCTCAAGCCCTCTTCTTTTTTTTTTTTTTTTGAGTCAGAGTCTCACTCTGTCACCCACCCAGGCTGGAGTGCAGTGACACACTCATGGCCACCCTAGCATCGACCTGCTGGGCTCCGGTGATCCTTCCACCTCAGCCTTCCAAGTAGCTGGAACTACAGGTGCATACTACCATGCCCAGCTAGTTTTTGATTTATTGTAAAGACAAAGTCTTGCCCAGTTTCTGTAGCCATGTGGAGTCAGACGCCCGGGGTTAGAATCTCTGTCACGGACGGGTCGAGTGACCAAGGCAAGGTGCTTCCTCTCTCCAAGCCTCAGTTCCCTCCTTAGTGCCATGGGTATCTTCACAGCCCCCTGCCATAGGGTTGTGGGAACTAAACAAGGTGATGCAGGCTGAGCTCCCAGAACAGCGCCGGATGGGGGGGGCAGCATCCCATTGCGGGGGGGTGGGGGGGGCACATCTACTATTGCAGGACATGTTGGTTACACTGCTCTGCTCAGGACGGGCTGAGCCTCAGCTCCACCACATTCAGGGTGCCTGGGAGACTACTTAGCCCTTCTAGGCCTCTGCCCATCTGTAAAATGGGGTGACTATGAGGATTAAACACATTGATGTGCAGAGAACACGTAGAAGAGTCCTGGCTCACAGTAAGCAGTATATGAATGTTAGCTATTTTTTAAAATTTTCACATGTAGAATCCATGTCTAATCTCTTCAACTGAAGCCAAAATTTTAAAAGGTAGGACTGGCGCCCCAGAGGAGGACACTGGATATTTCATGAAGGCATAGAAGGTTCTTTCTGCAGCGGCCTGGCTAGAACAACTTCAGTCACGGGGAGCTCATCATCCCACAGGGCAGGTGGATCCCAATTAGCATAGGGCAAACCTCTAGAGCATTTTTTCTAGTAGTTCCACAAAGTTTCATGGCATTGGAGTTTGGCTGACTGCATGGTACTCAACTGCAGCCAATCACTGGAGCCAATACAGAAGTGTCTTTTCCAAACATCCCTGGGATGGTTTCTCTGGATTTTGAATTCTGCCTTTAAAAATTGTACTGTTGCCTGGGTACTATGGCTCATGCCTGTAATCCCAGCACTTTGAGAGACTGAGGTAGGAAGATCACTTGAGCCCAGGAATTCAAGACTAGCCTGGATAGCATAGTGAGACCTCATCTTTACAAGACATCAAAGAATTAGTAGGGCATGGTGGCTTGTGTCTGTAGTCCCAGCTACTTGGGAGGCTGAGGCAGCAGGATCACCTGACATCTCTACAATAAATTTTAAAAAACCACCGGGCATGGTAGCGCATGCCTGTAATTCCGGCTTCTTGGAAGGCTGAGGCGGAAGGGTCGCCGGAGCCCAGCAGGTCGAGGCTGCGGTGGCCAGGAGCGGCCACTGCACTCCAGTCTGGGCGACAGAGTGAGACTCCAACTCAAAAAAAGAAAGAAAGAAAGAAAGAAAAACAACCTTCCAAAAGAAGCTTTATGACCCTAAACTTGTAATAACACGAGGATGAAGACCCCCCCTAGAAGGGGAGATGACCTAGACTGGTGGAAAAGTCACAGGCCTAAGTTTGAATCCTGACTCTAACCCACACTGGCTAAGACTTGGGACAAATCACTAGCTTCTTTGGGCTTTTAAAAAGTCCTTTAGAAAGAGTGAGTACAGTTGGCCCTCCATATCTGTGAGCTACACATCCACAGATTCAACCAACTGAAGGTCAAAAATATTCAGAAAAAATAGGCTGGGTGCAGTGGCTCATGCCTGTAATCCCAGCACTTTGGGAGGCCAAGAAGGGAGGATTGCTAAGCAACATAGTGAGACCTCATCGCTACAAAAATAAAAAAAATAGCCAGGTGTGGTGGCATGCATCTGTAGTCCCAGCTACTTGGGAGGTTGAGGAGGGAGGATTGACTGAATCCAGGACAAGACTTCAGTGAGCCATGATCATGCCACTGCAACCTGGGCAACAGAGAGAGATTCTGATTTTTTTTTTAAACCTTTAAAAAAACATAGCAGTATGACAATAAATAACAATGCGAATAAAAATGCAGTATGACAACTGTTTACATCACATTTCCATTGTATTAGGTCTTGTAAGTAATCTAGAGATGATTTAAAGTATACGGGAAGATGTGATCATGTTATATGCAAATACTACGCCATCGTCCATAAGGGACTTCAGCATCCTTGGATTTTGGTGTCTGCAGAGGGTCCTGGAATCACTCCCTCCACGTGAGGTTGTGAATACATCTGCCTGACGGGTGGGCAGGAGGCATGGAGATTTACCGAGTGATGACGTGGGGAAGCAGGCTTGCTAGCTGGCTGGGCACATGTGGTGATGGGCATTCATCTCACTGGCTTCCTTCCTCATCCTCCCCTTCTCAAGCATCCAGAAGCCTCAACCTTGGCCCAGTGGCCTGAGAGCCTCTTTTGGGCACTCCCCGTGGGTGCTCTGCTGTCCTCAGGAATTCACTCAGCCTCCAGGCAGCTTAGTGGAGGACACCCAGAGGGCTGGCAGGACAGCAGTTCTTCCCTTTCTGGTGACTGGTCCCATCCTGGGGCTAGCTGAGGATCTCCCTTAAGTCCCCTCCCGGCATCCACTCAGGTGTGATCTAAGGGGGCTCCTTAAGAATAACAAAAGGAGTTTACGAGCTCCAGGACAAAGACCAAATACATTTCCTATGATACCACAGGAACACCAGAGCACATTGCCATGGGGCCTGAGAGAAGAGGGGGTGACTCCAAGAACCATGGGTGGTGAGGCCTGGGAGGTAAGGAGTGCTAAGCAGGGCTGCTGAGCTCAGACTGGAGTAGAGTGGAGGTGTCCAGGGGGCACCCCAGGAGTGGTGCGGGGTGGGGGTGGGGAGCCACTGGACTACAGGCCAGAGGCTGTCAGTGGCTCCCAAGTACACCAGGCATCCTCTGTGCTAATGGGCGCGTGGCCGGACAGGGCTGGCCACCCACCTTGCAGGAGGGAGAGTGACAGTCTGTGAGGCTGTGGCTTGACCCCAGTGGAACCTGAGGCCCCTAGCCAAGCATTCCAGACATTGCCACTCCTGACTTTGGCCACTATCATAGAGGGACACAGTCCCCGGGAGAACTGGGAAGATGGCAGACTGTGAAGTCAGGCAAACTGGCGGGTGAAGTCTGCCTCCATCCCCTGCCTTGGGCTGACTCCATAATTCATCCAAACTGAGACCTCTGTAAGAGTAAAAAGGGACACTATTAAACATCACCCCAAACAAGAGGCATCAACCGGACTATGAAATCTGACAATTAAGTTCGTGAATTCACCCTAGAAAAAGGTGCCACACACCTCATTGCTGAATACCACTACGGTCACCTTCAAAGTACTCCCCTTGGGAAGCTATGCACCAATGCCAGGGTCTAGTCCACCTGTCAAAGCAATTTTGGCACTCTTTCTCTGGAATGGCCATCAGGGCTGTCATATTACACTTGATGTCCTGGATGTCATCAAAATGTCTTCTTTTCAATATTTCCTTTGTCTTCAGGTAAAGAAAAACATTGTTGGGGTCTAGATCAGGTGAGTAGGGAGGGTGTTGCAATACAGTTATTTGTTTACTGGCTAAAAATGTGCTCACAGTGCTGTGTGAGCTGGTGCATTGTTGTGATACAAGAGTTCTTTCAGGACCATTTTGCTCACACCTTTCTCATGCCAAGATTTTCAGTTAAGATTTTCCTGTTTCTCTGTTGATGTTTATTTGGTCTGCTATGCTTCTCACAGTCAGCCAATGATTTTGACCCACAATTCGACAAATTTTTGCAATGTTTTCATCAGTTCTGCTTGTTACTAGCCATTCCGACCTTTCTTCATCAGTGACACTTTCTCCTCAGAAAAATGTTTAATCCATTTGTAAAACGTTTAATGCATTGCTGTTTTCTTCATGGCATTCTCCCCATAAACTTAGACGAACTTGTCCCTGATTTCACTTCTATTCTTTTTTTTTTTTATTTCACTTCTGTTCTTGCCAAGTTCAACAAGAAACTTAATGTTTGTTTGTTGCTCTAATTCAAGTGCCAACATTCTGGTGACAGCAGGCACCAGAACAATAATGAACACCACTCAGCAAGACAACACCACACGTCAACAGGTACATGGCTGTGAGACACTGATATACTAAGATGATTAAACCTTACTGAGTTGTTTGTACAGTGCTGCCAACATAAGTGCACAGTGGCAAGTTTGCAAACTTAATTGTCAGACCTCATATTCTTAGCCCTGCCCTAGATAACTATTCCATCTATAGCTGTGTAGCTTGGGAAAGTTACTGGACCATTCTGAGTCACAGTTTTCTCATCTGTAAAGCAGAGATCATTGCAACTGCCTCCACAGGGTCAGATGGCATAAAGGATGCTTTCTACAGAGGGGAAGGGCAAGGCTCTCAATAATGGCCCCTGCAGCAGTCACACTAAAGTCAAGTTAGTAACCCCCTCTTCCAAGAACTTGTCCATATGGGTGAGCCACACACTACACATTCAAATTCCTTCCTGTTCCCTGCCCCAGCTCCCTCTGTGCTGGGGCTGTGGGGACCTCAGCAATCTGAAAACTGTCTCCTGGTCTCCTCCTGGTAGGAGGCACCTCTCTCATGGATCGTGGCCCCCGCATCCAGTTTCTCCTGTGTCCTTCACATTACCACCAGGTAATCTCCCAGCAGGAGATTGAGATTTGAGATTTGAGGTTGACCATGCCTCACATACCTGTGCAGAAACCTTGGGCAGGTACCCTTGCCCACATAGCACATGGTGTAGTCGGCCCTCAGGGTCTGGTCCCCATCACCTTTTCTGTCCTATCTCTCTTCCAGTGACCATTTCAGGCTTCCTGAGGTCCCTGCTGCAGACCACCAAAGGACCTTGGCTTAAGCCATTTCCTCAACTAGAATATCCTTCCATTTTTGGAAGCCAATCCACCCTTCAGTCACTAATCCGCAACACCCAGCTCAATTAGGGAGAGCTGAAACATTGACCCGGGTCTCTGTGTACCCACCCCCAGTCAGCGGGGCTTGTAAGCAACCTAGTGTCCTGAGCCTCATTCCTTCAACCTGTAAAATGGGCATCCCAGACCAACTTCCTGGAACTCAGTGAGGATCAAGGAGGTAACGGATATGGCAGATGCTTTGAATGGCAAATTCAGAACAAATGCTATTATTGTTATTATTATTCCTTTTTCAAGGTTCTGCTCAAACTACTTCTTGACTGCCCCTCTCAGATCAAGGCTCCCAGACTGAACCCTCCTCTGTCATACCATTTCTCTCACTATGTTGATCACAGGATCCCTTATATGATAATTCCTGGCTTCCATGTTGTCTCTGTCAGATCCTTCCCTACACGTGGTCTCCAAGTCCCGTCTAATTGAATGCAGATCACCTACTGCCTGGGGTAGGGCCTTGTATACTACAGGTACATAATAAATGCTTCCTATTTTGCTTTTGAAGTCCTTTTACAAGATTTACCTTGGCTTTTTATAGGAGCCTTTCAGGTAGGGGAGAAACTGAAGACAGATTAGTCTGAGAATATATGTGAAGATCTGGGGTCTTTCTAGCACACTAAGGGCTCTAATAGCCCTCATCCCTTGAATCTTTACTATAAGCCTGTGGTAGAATGGTTTAGTAATTCACCATCTTAGTCAGGGCTTCTTTAGAAAACACAGGCAAAATGAAGCCTGAAGTCTTTTTTTGAGATTCAATCCCAGAGCAAGAGTTGGGGAAAGGGAGGCCAGGCAGGAAGGACGAACGGCAACATTAAGGTGATGGATTACCCAAGTGTCCACTCTTTAAAACAAAAGACAGCCATTCATTCAGTTACAGGAGAGGTTTTACAGGCTGCCTGGGTAGAGCCACTGGGCCCCAGAGCACCCCACCGGCCAAGGAAGAGAGATTGGTTTGCTGGCTCCTGCCTGAATCCTGTTTCCAGTTGGTTCAAGTTCATTCCATGAAGTACTAACTTCTGGATTTCTGAGTCATGCTATCCAAGCCCGTAGTCAGCTGTTAGAGGCCAGATCTGTGCCCCAGGGTGCAACACTTCATTCAGAAGCCAGAAGTAGGGGGAGAAGTTGACCTGGTGCTGGGCCCAAGGCAGCACCTATGGCAGGCATGCTAGGGGCCAGGCTAAAGGTCAGCCCTTACTTCATGCAGCCAAGTCGCTGACAGGGTGATGGCAGCTCTCTACTGAGCAAGTGACCAAAGCCTGGGGGAAGGGGGAGCTGAGTGGGTCTGCGTGGGGGTAACTATAGTTGGTTTGATACGTTTTCATCTTACATTCAAAGAAACCAAGGCTGGGGATGCTGAGTGACTTGCCCAAGGCCAGAGGCTGTGAAGTCTCAAACCCAGCCCTTCAAGCTCTGATCCAGCCCTGCGTCACCTCATCCACTTGACCACAATGCAGGTGAGAAATGTGGGTGCTAGAATTAATTGTGGACACTGCTCATCTCTATGGCCATTACCAAGAGCCCACATTCCCAAAAATGGAATATGTCTCTTGGCATTCATTCATTCACTTCATTCACTTATTAATTCATTACTTACTCAGCTCCAGGCACTTCTGCAACACACTGATATTGGACTCAATTACTTTTTTTATTATTATTATTTTTAGAAATGAGGTCTTGCTATGTTTCCGAGGCTGGTTTTGAACTCCTGGCTCAAGCAATCCTCCCACCTTGACCTCCCAAAGTGTTGGGATTACAGGCACGAGCCACTGTGCCCAGACTTCGATTACTTTTATTATGGGACAGAATGTCCCCTATGCTTAGTAGTCTCTGTGTGGTGAGCCTCCAGAGGGAGGGATAGAGAATTGATGTATATACATTAGGGGACATTTCCCAGAGAAGGCATTTGAAGTGAATTTTGGAGGATAAAGAGGATTTTCAAAAGGTGGGTTATGAGAGAAAGGGCATTCTAGATGGTGGGCACAGCATGGGCAAAGGGAGGGAGGCCTGGCATACAGGACATCTTTAGGGAAATGCAAGTCTGCTGCAGGAGCACAAGACTCCTATGCCTGCTTACAAGGACTTTCGCTTTGGTTCCACATGATTCAATTCCCCCACCACCAGAAAGCATCCCAGCCTGTAGCCTTTGTGGCTCACTCAGAAAGTGGGTAACTAAGAAAAAACAAACAAAAACAAAACAGACACATATAGATGACCATCCCTGTCACCCACATTAGGTAACAGAAACTTGCAAATAGCACTTTAAAGTCTCCACAGTTGGCTGGGCTCGGTGGCTCAACCTGTAATCCCAGTACTTTGGGAGACCGAGGCGAGTGGATTGCCTGAGCCCACAGGTTCGAGACCCGCCCAGGCAACTTGGCAAGACCTTGTCTCTACAATAAATCAAAAACTAGCCGGGCGTGGTAGCGCACACCTGTAGTTCCGGTTACTTGGAAGGCTGAGGCGGAAGGATCGCCGGAGCCCAGCAGGTTGAGGCTGCGGTGGCCACGAGTGTGCCACTGCACTCCAGTCTGGGCAACAGAGTGAGACTCCAACTCAAAAAAAAAAAAAACAACAAAATGTCTCCACAGTAGGAGCCTCTGTACTCTGGCCTTATCTGCCTGAGTCTGTGTGGGTCATGGATGACCTGAATATCTTCTCTGTTGATTTAATTACCATACATGGCTGATGAAATTACTCTGAATTTTTACCAAAAAGCCAGTGACATTTACAGAGATTACAGTAGGAATCCTCTTCCCGAGCACGCTTTCTCTCTGGCTCTCCGAACACGGCTCCCCAGGGTAGTCCACTTTACTAGGCTGGTGTCCAACCCAGCAAAAGCACTAAGTGGGGGCAGGGGGAACACCACCCTGACTTGAACTGAACCCAGAAGTGGGAGGAGTCAGAACATCCTGGGGCACCCTGAGTCAGCCTCTTTGTCTTGCATTTGGTGAACATTGCTTCTCCTTATTTGATGCTAGACCAAATGAATCATGACCACTTAGAACGAGTGAGCCGGTTTTGCACACCTACCAGCTAACCAGTGATGGCCCACCGAGCATTTCCTGAAAGCTAGGTGCTGGGTTAAGGGATGAGGGGCCCTCCAAACACGGAGGGCCCAGCAGACAAGCACATAAGTCATCTGTGGCAAAAGGCTTAATAGAGGCCAAAGCAACGTTGAGGTCCTCACCTGAATGTGTGTCCCTGGCATATGCTGAAAGGGGCATTTGTTGATTGTGTATGCCTCTGTGTGTGTGTGTGTGTGTGTGTGTGTGTGTGTGTGTGTGTGTGTACACACGAGCCGGAGAGGAATATGAAGTTATAACGACTTAACAGTGTAAACATGTACTCTGAAATACAATTGCACCTTTCTCCCAGTGTACCAGTATGTTACCAATAGGGCACAAAGCATTCCGACATTAATTGATGAGGATGGTAACTCCACGATGGTAATATTGACTCGGAGACATTAACCTCCTGGCTGCGGGGCTGGTAGTTTTGAAATGTGATCTCTGCAGCTGTAGTTATAATTGTTTTATGTCACATTGACTGGCCATGTTTACGATTTTTAACAACAGTCTTAAAAAGTCCAGTGACATCTGTTGAGAGTTTAATTGTGAGTGTAAAAAAAAAATCATTAAAGGAACAGTCAAGAGATCAATTTTCTTACTGTTTAAACAACACGGTGGCCATCAGGCAGTGGGGGAATCTGGCGACAAGACTAAATTAATCTCCCAAGTCGTAGCGCCGGTGTCAAGAGACAGAGGGGATGGATGACAATTTAAATAAAATAGGAGAGGGAAGCGGAAGAAGGTTAGAGAGGGAGAAGCGAGCGCCAGAGGATATAAGAAAATATTAAAATAGACATTTATCCTCCCATTGGAAAGTGTCATTAACCCTGGCGTTAGACCGGGCGCCCCAGCGGAGGGGAACGAGGCGCCTCCTTTTCCTCGGGTTCGCCTGGGGATCGGAGAAGACGAGAACATCGCGGGCGCTCCACTCGGAGCGGTTCCGAGAGCCGGAGGACCCAAGCCGTGGGCCGGCGAGTTTGCACCCCTCTCCGCCGCCACTTTTGTTCTCCGCTCGGGGCGCCGGGCTCCGGCGGGCGGCAGTGCGCACGCGCGGGCGGGGCGGGACGGGGGCGGGCGGGACGGGGCGGGGCGGGCGGCGGGTCCCGGCACCGCCCCCCACCGCCCCGGCCCGCTCCATCCGGGCACTGCCGAATTAGCATCGTGCCGCGGCACAACTTTGCCGAGGCCCAGCGAGATCCAGGCGCGCGCGCCGGAGGAAATATAGTCCCTGCCAGCGGGCTGCTCGCGCCGGCGGCGGCGGCGGCGGCGGGGTGGGCGTGCGCGGGGCTGCGCGGAGCTGCGCGGGGCTCCCGGCGCCGGGGGGCCATGCGCCGGGCCGCGCAGGCAGCCCGGGGACCCGGCGCAACTTGCCGGGCAGCCTGAGGAGTTGGGGCGACCGCGGGCTCGGCGCCGCGGCGCCCGGCAGCCTTTCTTCCCCCTTGCCAGCCCCCTTCCCTTTCGTCCGTGGGGGAGGGGGCTCGTGTTCCCCCTCCCCGGAGACCCGGTCCGCCCCCGCCCGGTGCGGTCCCTGCCGAGCCGCGCAACTTCCCGGGAGCCCGGGCCAAAGTGAGCGCAAAGTGCTGCCCAAGTTGCCGGGATGGAGCTGCAGAGCCGGCCCGAGGCGCTCGCCGTGGAACTCGCGCGCCACCAGGTAGGTGGCCGGGGGCTGGGGCCGGGGTGGGGGGAGTGTGCTGGAGGCTGGGGGATCAAGCGACCCAAGTCCAGCGTCCTCTTATCCTCGTCTCAGGGTCTTCCTGGCTGGGGTACCGGGCGGGGCCCTTGTCTCCGAGCCTGCCCTGGGGCGGGGGCCATGGAATATGCAAAGGCGCGCACCCCCCTCGGACCTCCCCCTCCGCCCCCCTCCTGCGCAATCCTGCACAGTTTAGAAGGGTCGAGGGTGCGTGGGAGCCGAGTCTGGCGTCTTCTCTTAATCGACGCAGGGTCTGCCTAACTGGGGGTGCCGAGAGGGGGCCCCTTCCTGAGCTTGCTCCGGGGAGGAGGGCAGTGTGGACAGACCCTCTTCCAGCCTCCCCCTCTGGCCCAGCGCCCGGTGCAAACCTGCACTGTTTGCAAAAGTAGTTTAGGCGATTGTTGCTCCGGCGAGCTGCGGCGTGGCGGCCGGAGCCCGAGCGGTGCTCGGCGTGCGCGTGTGTGTGTTGGGGAGATTAGGACGCGACTTGAATATTTATGAGCTTTGCTCGACACGGACTCGCCGTGTTTACTTGGCTCTTTGTTCCTCCCCCCTCCCCCGGCACACACTTACACTCACACTCACTCGCACACGCACCCCGGCCTGCAAACTTGCACGGCTCGGGGCTCGCCGCCGGGTGGCCTCGGCCCCCGCCCCGCCCCGGAGCTGCCCCGATGAGGCGGCAGCCACAGGTAAGCTGCCCCGCGCGGCACTGCCCGGCCGTCGCGCGCGCGCGGGACGCGCGGCCCGGGAAACTTGGGGCGCGTGGCGGCCGGTGTGGCCCGATGGGGCGCCGGGCGGGGGGCCGCGGGCCGCTGGCCGCGGGGCTCCGCTCGCGCCTGCCCCCCCGGCGGCCGGCCTGAGCCCGCTCCTCCGTGTTTCCGCAGAACGGCGACCTCAAGAAACAGCTCCACGAACGGCCGCCGCGGATCGCAGCGCTCAGCGACAAACAAGTAAGCGCGGGGGAGCCCGGCCCCCGCCCGCGGAGTGGGGGGCGGGAGGGGCGGTCGGGCACTTTGGCGGCACCCTAAAAAGTGCCAGCCAGGGCGCCGTGCGCTCACACTCCCCAAGGGCTCTGCCTCCAGTTCCCAAAGTTACCCCCCCTCCCTTTTCTGGAAAGAAAGAGCCGGGTTCTTGGAGGCGGAGGGGGGAGAGCGAGGCTCCGGCCGTGGCCGAAAGAGGGAAGCTGCACTTAGCAGGCGGCGAGCAGCCCGGCGTCCATTTTGAGTTGGTGGACATGTTTTTGGAATGTGGAAATTTATCCGGGTTCGGTGTCCCCCACTTCGCGCCGGGGTGGCCGTTGGGGCGGCAGGGGGTGATTGGGGCATGGACAGCAAACTACTTGGAAGCGATTTCTGGGTTCCGTCGCGGACCTTGTTTGAAACATCGTTCCCTCTGGGGCCCCCCCTCCACTTCTCCAGCTTCACTTTTTATTCCTGGAACCTGACGCCAGCTTCCGGGGAACAAAAGAAAGGCGTCCCCGGAGCCCCCCAGTTCTGCTCTAACTTTGGGCTCCGGGCGTTGGGTGTACATGGAGACACGCAGGAAGCTCCTCGCGTGGGGGGCGCGGCCGCCGACCCCCTCTCGGCCCCCCTCGGGGGAGGAAAAGTTGTCCATTGTGACTTAGTTGCGCTGAGCTCAGCGCTCGGGGTTTCAGCACCACGAACAGATGCCGCCGCGGAGCCCGGCCGGCCGCGCGCCCCCGCCCCCTGGCTCCCGCCCCTCCCCCTCCCCGCCCCCTCTTCTGCCCCCTCCCCGCACTCCCACTCCCAGCCCCTTCCCCGCGCCGCCCGGAGCCGAGAACTTTGAGCGGCGCAGCCAATGGCGCTCCCGGGGCTCCGAGCTGGCGGGGGCGGGGGCGGCGGCGGCGGCGGCGGCGCCCCTCCCCTCTGTCCCCTCTCCTCCCTCTCCCGCCCCCCGGGCCCGCCCCTGCCCCGCGCCGCCGCGCCCCCTGGCCATCGATCGCGCTTCCTTCGGAATGCCGGCCGCCGCCGTCGTCAGCGCCAAACTTGGGCAGCTCCCGGCCCGCCCCCCGCCCCCGCTCACCGCCCCGGCCCTCCCCCTCCCCCAACCCCAGCCTGGGCCACCGGATCAGACGCCCCCTCCCCCGAGGAATTTTTGGTGTTGGGGAGAGACATGGACGAGGTTGGCAGGGCCGCGGGAGACCCTGGAGAGGGAGAATTCGGAGGCAGGGTGTTCATTTCGAGTCTTTTAAAGTTAAAAAGTGGTGGGAGGGGGCGGGCAGGAGAGGAGGGGGCCCGGGGTTGCTGAAAGAAAGATGGCTGTTCTGGTTGGTCCGCGCCTGGTCGGGGGCTCCCGGCTGGACGGGAGGGTTGGGACGAATGCATTAACCCCTTTCTGTCGGTGCCGCCCCCCCCCCCCGACTGCGCGCCCCCGTTCGGGAGTGGAAGCTTCCATTCCCGCCGGAGGGGGGCCCGGCGCGCGGCCCCGGCGAAGTCGGGGAGTTCGCGGGGGGAGGGGACCCAGGCCCGGCATTACCATTTTGATTGCTTTGATGCCATTTTTGGAGGGGGAAGGGTTGGAAGACCCTTCTCCGCAGAGCACAAAGCTGTTTAATCACTGTGTAGAATCAAATCAGATACTTTCTTTAAAAAAAAAAAAAAAACCTACCACCATTTCTGGTACAGTGTGATAGCTGAGGGTTCCTAAGCCCTTTTTTCTCTGGGTAAAACGGCAAGTTGTTGACTCTTATGCTCGAAGTAGAAGATTTGAGAGAAAGAGAGAGAGAGAGAAAAAAATCCAGTAACCCAGTAGCTTTTATTGCAACAATGTCTTTTTATGTATGCTTCTACAGGGCAATAGTTTTACTATTTGGAGTGGCTCTTCGGAGCTTCGGTTTGATTATTTCTTCTGTATTGTAGCAACTATTTCAAGGCTGTTTAAATTTTTTATGATGATAGTAAATGAGTAGCTATTTATTATCTGTCATGCCGGAATTTCGATAAGGCTGTAAGAAACATTTGAAAATCCTGTTTGGAGGTTGCTGCAGCTTGGGGAAGGAGCCCTCTTCCTCCTGGCTGCCTTTGCCTTTAAATTTGAACTCCGAGAGGAATGCTTGCTTGAGAAGGGACCTCCATCTTTTTGTGTGTGAGTGTGTTTAAAAAGGAAGAAAACAACAAAAACTTTTGTTCTCTGGCCTTTTAGAAATGTTTCTGTCTTAAATGACTAAAAATAACATCTGGTAAGCAGCCAGGGTTTGGCCTGGCCATCGGAACTTGTGTTTGTAACTGCATTTCCCTTTGTGGCATTTTATATAACAAGGGCTCGTAAAAGAGGGAGGGGAGGGGGCTGAGGCCGTGGTTCCGCATGCTAATAAAGCTGCCTTGTCTCTCCCAAGCTCGCCATTGAAATCTTTCAGAGGTCACCTATGAAATGAGTTGGGTAGACCTAACATTTACTCCTCTCTCTCTCCTTGGGAGAGTTTGGGGGTGATTGGCAGCTTGTCTGGGGAAAGGTCAATGAACAAGCGCTTGGAGGTGACTCTGGGCTGAACCAAGGTTTTGAAGAGGCTCTGCCTGGTCACCCCAGAACCTGCCCAGAAGGAGCTGAAATGTGGGAGTGGGGATAAAAAGGCAAGTCAGTCAGAGTTTGTTTTTTAACTCAACGTAAAATTAAAGGGAGAATTCCTTTACAGAGTTGCCTAGGGGAAAAACTCATACCATCTCCTCCTCCAGACATGTTTTTTTTTTTGTTGTGCTGGAATATTGGCTATAAGGGTTTCGTTTCAATTAAAAGTGCACATGTGGATGATGAGCAAGATAGTGAAATGCACAGATGACCCCATTATCTGAGTCTGTTATAAATAAAACAGCAATGGATTCGTATCTTTCAGGGTCTGACCATCAATTTCCCATGAGCACGCTTGGCACTGGAATTTCTTCAGTTACTTTTAGAGACATGGACAAATGTTTCAAGATATGTAAAAGACTCTTATAAGTGGGCTGCTTATTGGTCAAAAGTAGATGGATACATATTGTCATAACTGTCCAGTTATTTTGCTTCTATCATTGGGGGACTAGGGAGTAAACAGGAAATGAGCTTGTGTAGGATCTTGTATTTGAAAACAGAGTTAATATATTTTCTGTAAAAAAAGGGGGGGGGCGGCGGCAGGGAGTTGGTCAGAGCTGAGCTGTGTCCCAGCCAAACTGTGTTCCCAGGTGTAACTTGCACCTTAGTGCTGATGATTCTGATGGGGGACGGACCCTCTTCTTTAACAAGATATGATGTGTGAAGACTCCATTAGCTGCTCCAGTGGTTTTACACCGTGAATTTGCAGCACATGCAGAGAGGCAGTAACATTTTTATCTAAATTGTCAAGCAACAAGCACTTCCAAGTAAATAACAGGCCAGCGTAAACACGGGAAGGCTTTCCCCCTTCTTTGGCGTTCTTGGCACAATGTTCAGGTGCCACATGTGAGCTGGCACTTTTAGACCTGAACTTCATGCGAGTTCAGCTTTGCAGTCGAGTTAGAAGAGACTTCTGTTTGAACTGCAGTCCCTGCCAGTGTGGCCTCATGAGAGAGGCCCTGGAGGTGAACTTGGGGCCTTGTGTGCCGCCTGATCCATCGATTTGATGGACTCTGGATTCCAAGGGGCTGTCCTCAAGCACAGCAATAAAAATATGTCTTCTTGAAAGGTATTATGGATGCGGCGCTCACCGGGCACTGAATCATGTCTTCACCGTGATTCACTGGCCATGCTGCACACAGGAATGATTCCGCCCTGGAATATCCACCAGATGAAGCTGTGGGGTGGATATATTCCAAAAGCCACCCTCCCTCTCAACACACATACCATTTTTACAATGTTTTAGTAAAAAGGGTGTTCTGTTTTCCAAGTTCTCCTCTGATGTGTGCTCTCCTCTGGGAAGATAGATGATAATGTTTCTGATGTAAAGTGCCAGTTCTTGTTCTTGAAACAGTATCACTACATGTTGAGAAAATTAGCATGGACTCTAGAAGCATCTCACTTCACACTGATGAGAAAAAATGCAGGACTGAGACAACGGGGCTGTTCCTGGCTTCCTCCAGCTACCTGTGTGGCCTTGACACATCCCCTCAGCCTCCCCACCACAGCCAGAATCTCCTGGACCCAGCTGTTCTTCTGGAGTGCCTCTTTCCTCCTGCCTTCCATTGCCCTGGGCCTGCCCACCATCATCTCTTATCCCTCGTGCAGCCACTTAAAAGGCTTTATTGAGCTATAATTTACATATACTATTCACCCATTGAAAGTATACCATTCAGTAGTCTTTCGCTATTCATAGATCAGAACAACCATCACTGTTATCCATTTTGGAGCATTTTATCACCTCAAAAAAGACGCCCCTTGCCTCCCAGCCCTAAGCAACCATGAATCTGCTTGCTATCTCTGTAGAGTTGCTTATTCTGGACTATTTGATTTGATTTTTAGAGATGAGGGTTTTCTTGCTCTGTTGCTCAAGATGGTCTTAAACTCTTGGGCTTAAGCAGTCCTCACACCTCAGCCTCCCAAAGTGCTGGGATTACAGGCTTGAACCACTGTGCCCAGCCTGGACTTTCATATGAACAGAATCATACCGTGTGTGTGTGTGTGTGTGTGTGTGTGTGTGTGTGTGTGTGTCCTTTTGTAACTGGCCTCTTCCACTTAATGCAGTGTTTCAAGGTTCCTCCAAGTTGTAGCACACATCAGTACTGGGCTCCTTTTTTCTGTCTGTATGATGGCCCCTTGCATGGATAGAGTGCATTCTGTCTAACTGTTCATTTACTGGTGGACATTGGCTGGTTTCCACCTTTTGGCTATTGTGAGCTACATCCACTTTTGCCTCTTGTAGTTCATTCTTCCCCAGTGTGAGTCTTAGACTGTAGACAGATCATGATGCTTCGCGTCTTGCAACCTTCCAGTGGTTTCCCATTGCTCTCAGGATGGAACCCAAGGGCCCATAGAACCACAGGGATGGTTCTGTCTGCCTGCTCAGCCCTGGCCCTGAGGTATGAACACCTCGAGCACTTCCCTGTCTCTGGGGAGTGCTTGGCATTGTCTGCCACGATCTCTCCATGTCAGCAACTGGTTCATGTCCATTCCTGCACCAGCTGTATGCTCCGTGAGAGGTGCCTGCTTGACTCCCCTCTTTGTGTCCTCTCTGCAGGGATAGTATGAGGATGAGCAGTGATTTTAGTAGCGGCCCTAAGGGAGTCCCTCACCTGTCGTCATGGTAAGCTTTAAAATCATGTGTTTGAAATGAGCAGACCTGGAGATGAATGCGCTCCCTGCCTTTGCAAGCACAAGAGTGGGGTATGGAGGACCGTGTCAAGGAACCCCAAAGGGCTGTGAGAATCACGCCATGGGTACACCTGCATCATTTCTGGCCTGAAGACAGGATGACTTCCTGGAGGAGGTTGCCTGGGAGATGTGTTCTCAAGGCCTCCTCAGGGAACGTGGCCTGTGTGAACCTGCAGTGGGAGGTAGTAGCTGTGAGTTTATGGCAGTAAAGTCCTGAGAGAGGGGAGGTGAGAGGGCAGAGAAGGTGAGCAGGGAAGATGTCGTATGCAGGGGAAGTATATACTGTAGGCTCTTGCCATGGCTTAGGGCTTCTAGGGCACAGGGCAGGAAGGTGTGCGCAGTGGTGCCGAGGACAGATTAGAAGGAGTGGAGTGAGGGAGCCCCAAACTTCCCAAGTGTGTGAGCTACTAGATGTTTGCTGCCTGTGTGGGGAGGCTCTTGACAGCCCTGTCATCATGGGGGGTGGGAGGCTGGGAAGCTGCTGACCCCAAGACCCTGGGTGACCAGTACTTGATCAGGCTGTGAGAGGGGGTGCTCCAGGTGACCCTTGTCCTGTCTTCACCAGAGCTTCTTAGAGTTGAAAAATTATTGAGGACATTTCTGGAAGCCTCCATAAGGTGGATGATTCTGCTCAGTTGGTTTAAGGAAGAAAAAATTGTGTGTGTGTGTGTGTGTGTGTGTGTGTGTGTACATAAACACACATTTATAGTTATACATATTTACCAGCTACATTTGTATTTTTATTGATTTCATTTTGTTGACCATATATAATGTGTATGATGATAAATAATGAATACATTAATATTGATATATAAATGAAACAATATACACAGGAAGCCTATGTAACATATATATATATGTATGTATATATATGTGTGTGTGTGAGCGCATATATATATAAAATCAGTTAATAATTTGTTAAGGGAAAAGAAGAATTTGTTTTTGAAGTCAGGAAAATACTGTTTCTGCTGAAGTAAAATTTTACCTAGGAAGGCAGTGTTTAACATTCTATTATTTTGGCAACATTTAGAAGAAACAGAAGAATTCTGTTTTTGGTTTTGTTTTTTTTTTTTTTTTTTGAGTTGGAGTCTCACTCGGTCGCCCAAACTGGAGTGCAGTGGCCGCTTCCGGCCACCGCGCCTCGACCTGCTGGGCTCCGGCGATCCTTCCGCCTCAGCCTTCCGAGTAGCCGGAATTACAGGCATGCGCTACCATGCCCGGCTGATTTTTTGATTTATTATAGAGATGAGGTCTCGCTGCCCAGGCGGGTCTCGAACCCGCGGGCTTAGGCAATCCACTCACCTCAGCCTCCCACAGGCGCGGGATTACAGGCTGAGCCACCGAGCCCGGCTTGAATTCTGTTTTTAACAAGTTTTTGTTGTTGTTTTTTAAATAGAGACCATGTCTCTCACTATGTTGCCCAGACCAGTCTCAAAGTCCTGGTCTCAAGAGTCCTCCTGTCTTGGCTTCCCAAACTACTGGGATGACAGACATGAGTCACCACACCCTGCTAGCCCCACCCTGTTAACAAATGTTTATTAGAGAAGATCATGCTTGTTCAGGGTGGTATGACCATAGACAAAGTTTTTTTTTTTTTTGAGTTGCAGTCTCACTCTGTTGCCCAGGCTGGAGTGAGATGGCACACTCACGGCGGCCCCAGCATTGACCTGCTGAGCTCTGGCGATCTTTCCACCTCAGCCTTCCAAGTAGCCAGAACTACAGGCGCGTGCTACCATGCCTGGCTAATTTTTTAGTTTATTGTAGAGACGCAATCTCGCCAAGTTGTCCGGACTGGTCTTGAACCTATAAGCTCAGATAGTCCACTCACCTTGGCTTCCCAAAGTCCTGGGATTACAGACTGAACCACCAATCCTGGCCTAGACAAATTTTTTGTTAGAAAAACACCACATGCCCATGGGGCCAATCCCAGTACAGATTTGAATATGATAAAACGGAGGTTTGGCTTCTCATTGTCCCGCTCTGCCTGGTGGACGCAGCATGATGCTTCTGAGACATGTCCATCAGGTGTGTTCTGCACATGGGATGGGTGGACACCTCCCGACATAAGCAGGCGTGCCACGTGCTGTTCCTGGACCTCCTCTTTACTCTTGCCATGTACTGTGGACCTCTCTTGGGAGTAACTCAGGTCAATTCCACAGAAGCTAAGGGAACTTCCCTCCCACCCCCCATATGGGGATGTGGAAGGGACGGTGGGTAATGTGACATTAGTAACAGTGATGTCCCATCTTGTATGGCTTTAAATGTCCTAGGAGCTTTCCCTTGGTCTGTGCTCACAGCCGTTTCTATTTGTGGCTGGGGAGGCAGGTGTGTTCATAGTTACCTATCTGCTGAGGCCTGGTGAGGTATTTGCATGAGATGTCTGGCCACCAGGCTCACCCTAGTGGCAAGTGGGATGATGTGCTCTGATGGGGGGGTGTGTGGAGACAGCTCCAAGGAGGTGACATTTGTGCCGAAGGAGAAGGGGAGGCAGATTGCACTCTCACTGCCCTGGTCGTCGTGGCAGTCTCTCTCCAGCGAGTCTGCTCTGTGCCTCCTTGATGGATGGCTTTTTATTGGATTGTCAGGATAATCCCATGACTTAGGTCAGCCTGGGGAGGTGCGTCTTTTGTGTTGGGCAGATCAGAGAGGGGCAGCTTCCAAGGTCAGGCAGCTTGAGACTGTGGAGAATGACTTGCTAGTTCTGCCCCCAGTCTGGGGTGCCCTAGCCCCTGCCTCATCTCCAGCTGGTCTCTCATGTCATAGGGTGTAACACAATGTAGTCAGAAGAGCAAATGCCATGAAGTCAACACAGTGGGGTCCACATTCCAGCCCCCTGCTTCCCAGTTAAGTAACCTTGGACAAGTCATTGTGCCCCTTTGAGCTTGGTTTCCTGTCTTTAAAGTGGGGGTAGAGATAAGACCTATCCCATCTGGTTATTGAGACAACTCAGTTAATGGGTCTGAAAGTGCATGTAAACTACAAGGTGAGGGCTAAGTATAAGCACCTTCACTTTGAGGTAGGGGTTGATGTAAAGAGAATTGTTTGTGTTGCTATGTCCTAACCACAGGAAGCACCTGCAGGCTGCCACTGCTTCATTGCGGCCTTGTTTGGGTGGGGAGGGGGAGTGATCTTTTCCACGTGAGGGTGTCACGTTTCTTGTTGCCCCTGGAATACTTTGGCGGTGGCCATGCCGGCCACACGTCTTCTTCAGCCAGTCTGGAGAGCTCGCTTTGATATTTTAGAATCTTACAACATTTACTGTTGGAACTGTACAACTGATTTCAATTAACTTTGAATTTTTTCAATGTGATGACTCTGATAATAACTTTGGTAATCCCATGATGCCTCATTAGTGCTGCCGGCTATGATGATTAGCCCTGTGATTTAGCAAGTTCTCCCTCCAACGCCTTTGTCTCTTCAGGAACCCCATGATGGACTCGGCGCCTTTTTTATTTTGCTTGTGTGAGCTGATAACAAACCAGGCTGCTACCTGCGCCGTTCACGGAAGCATTGCTGGGCCTGGGGACGCAATGTTCTTCATTCAGGCTCTTGACACGGGGCAGTGTCTCAAGGATGCTGTGGTCACCCTTAGCTCTCCTAAGGGTAAAGGAAACTGCTTTGGGGGTGTCTGGTGGCCCAGTGTCTGAGGCCCCAGCCAGATTTCCCTGTAGAGTGTTGTTTAGAATGCTTTTGACTTTTGTCTCTGAGATGCATGTAACAAAGACATTTATGACACAGGCTTTAAAGCTGGACGGATGGAGTTCTAAGCTCTCTCTGGCCTTCAGTGGCTCTTCCATCTGGGGCAGGCCTTGACACTTTGGAGGCTCGGATTCCGTAGTTATAAAATGAGAGTGACAGTCCATTGGGAGTCAGATGGCAGAGTGCCTGGCACGTGGTAAGTGCTCAAGAAATTACATGAGCCGGGCTTGGTGGCTCAGCCTGTAATCCTGCGCTTTTGAGAGGCTGAGGTGAGTGAATTGCCTGAACCCGCGGGTTCAAGACCCGCCTGGGCAGCAAGACCTCATCTCTACAATAAATCAAAAAATCAGCCGGGCGTGGTAGCGCATGCCTATAATTCCGACTACTTGGAAGGCTGAGGCGGAAGGATCGCCGGAGCCCAGCAGGTTGGAGGCTATAGTGGCCGGGAGCGGCCACTGCACTCCAGTCTGGGCGACCGAGTGAGACTCCAACTCAAAAAAAAAAAGAAAAAAAAAAAAAAGAAATTACGTGAACGAGGCCATATTAGGAATAAATGGTGCGATGGGGCCCACAGTAAGTACCCACCAGGTGGGGCTTTGGCATGTCTCTGACACACTGTCAAGACTCATGGCGTTCCTATTTGATGCTGACTCTGTGGAGGCCCTGTCTGGTCCTCTTGGTGCACTGACTCATTCACTCCTCACGCAGCCCTCTGAAGGGCACTGCTAATTTCTGTTTTGTGCAGAAGGAGACTGAAGCCCAGAGAGATGGAGTGGCTTGTTGAGGTCACACAGCTGGTGAGTGGAGAAGGCACGGTCCCGTCCTGGACTGTTGGGCTCCCCGCTTCATGACCTTAACCCTGACACTGGTGTGTGTGTCTAGGGAGAATTGACAACATTTTATGTCACCAATATGAAAGGTTAGCCATGGACAGTTACTCCAGGGCATATGCTCAGATAAAAATAAATGGAGCTAGGCTGGGCGTGGTGTCTCATGTCTGTAATCTCAGCACTTTGGGAGGCCGAGGCAAGAAGATTGCCTGAGCCCGTGGGTTCGAGACCAGCCTGAACAACTTGGCGAGACCTCATCTCTACAATAAATCAAAAAATTAGCTGGGCATGGTGGCACGTGCCTGTAGTTCTAGCTACTTGGAAGGCTGAGACGGAAGAATTGCCTGAGCCCAGCAGGTCGAGGCTGCGGTGGCCGTGAGTGTGCTACTACACTCCAGCCTGGGTGACAGAGTGAGACTTAGATAAATAAATAAATAAATGGAGTTAAGGTGCCAAAAGTGATCACCAGCAAATGGTGACTGTTCTGGTGATGAGTGGGACTTCCACTCTGAAGTAGAAAGCCATAGAACTTTCCAGGTTCTGGGTTCTGGTCTAGTCTCTGCATCTCCCAGGAGCCTGCTGGCCTAGCACTGGCTTAGGGAGTATGCAGCAGGCCAGTTGCAGGGGACACTGTACGGTGTAGAAGCCCAGTCCACAGGAGTTGGGGTTTGGGCTGACCCCAAGCTCTTCCTCCTCCCTGGGCTCAAGGGAAGAGCCCCCAAATCCACCACCTCTGCCCTTTGCTTTGCATCAGGGCCACCTTGACCTGAGCCCCTCGCTGGCTTGGCTGCTATGGTCCTTTTTATTGTTATTACTGGTGTTATTTTATTCTTTAAGGTGGAGACAGCTCCTCATTTTGAAACTGCCCCTGTTCTCTGAAAAAATACACACGCCTCCTTAAGATTTTTTTTTGGGGGGTGGTTACTTATTGTTGGGTGGTACCGATTTCCAGCGTATGGGAGGAACTGCTGACACAGCTTCGTTCTGGTTACAACCTCTGACAATCAAACGCAGGCATCCCTTGCTGACTCGGATGAGCTGTACTTTACACAGATATTTATTTTTCTGCCTGACACATGTGCTGGTCTTCTTAAGACACAGCAGAAAGGTGCGTCTCCCCGGGGGATTTTGTGTGTGTGTGTGTACCCAGGGTTGAGTTGAACCGTTACCCTGAACAAAGATGGGCAGGGGCAGGCCTGGTAGGGTTCTGTTCTCAAAGTGGGGGTGCTGCTGTTTCTTGGGCAGGGGTGAATGAGGGTGCACGTCCCACACCGTAGCAATTCCCAGCATGTGGTGGGACACGTGGGTAGACAGAGCTGTTGTCAATATTACTTTATTGACTGTAATAAAAGAAACAGAGAGCTGGCGGGGCCCAAGTTGCTGCTGAGGAAAAGCAGGGATGTTTCTGTGGCTTTCTGTCAGGACAAACCTCTGAGTTGCTTTTGGCTCCATAGGGATTTGGCCCTAGATTTGGGGGTCTGTGGAAATGGAGGGGATGTGTCCCCCAGACATGGCCTGATGACTTATGGCTAAAGCTAAAAGCATAAGATATGAGAACCAAGGGGGCTGCCTTGGCCGAGCCCCTCATCTTACATGGGGGAAACTGAGGCCCTGGTTGGGGTATGGGCATGGCGCTCAGAAACCAGAACGAGTCCTTGTGTTTCCAGGTCTTCTCACTTCACCCGTGTGAGAAGCCCGTTGTGTTTGTTTCGACAATTAGATTCGCTTCACTAGAGTTTCCTTGTGGAAGCTGCTTGGTGCAGAGCAGAGCCCCAGTATCAGGGTTGCTGGGTCCTGCATGGGATGACATTGTGTGCAGACAACAGGGTCAAAGAACCCTCAGGATTCCTTTGTGGTTTTCAGAGCTGCTGATTTCCTATTTGCACAAGTAGGAGATGGGAATTTGGTGGCGCATGGTATATTCTGGAACTCTGGAACTGTCCGTTTGCAACATGTTGTATCAGCTTAACTGTAAATCTCTAGATATAGTAAGTGTCCTTACTTTCTGGATCCCTGATGAATCAGGAGTACTCAAGCGCTGTTGCCCAGCCTGAAAGCATATATTTCTGTTTTCGTAGTCTACATTTAGGGTAGAGGCCAGCTGTGGGCTTGTGAGGGGAGAGTCACCCCCCAAATAGAGAAGGAGCTGAAGGATGGTGATTTGGGGGTAGGGCAGTCATTCTGAGTAGAAGCAGCAATGTTACATGAGGTGGCAGCAGAGGGGTCTTGTTGACTCCACCTGGGGCACAGCCTGCAGGCTGTCCCTGAGTGAAGCTGTAATCTATTTGGGGAGAGGCTTTTTGCCCCAGGAAAGAGAAAAGGGCTGGAATGGGGCAGGGGAGGTGAGGAAAAGAGAAAGAAAAAGAGAGGGAGAGATTTTCTTTTTGATGTCATTCAGGCAGAAAGCCAATCTGCACATGTAAATGAACTTGAAAATGTAATTAAAAATATATACATATTAGAGACTATGATCCTGAATTTAATGTGAGATGCAGCTCACAAAGTGACAGGTAGCATTACCTACAATCAGTGATACCGACTCTTGTCTGTGATTAATGCGTCTTGGTAGTAATAAATGCACCACAGATAAATGCCGGAATTATTTCTTAAACTGCAGTTTGACAGCCCCGCCAAATGCAGAACTCTCTTTGTCCACACTGTGGAAACCTTCCTCCCAGCTGCCACAGCAAGAAGCTTCCTTTAAGAGCTTGCCCTGATTTGGAAGCAGAGGTGGTAGAACAGTCACAGGGCTGAGGTCAATGCCCTGGGTGCCAGGAAGTGGCAGAAGTGCTCACATCGCAGGGATATTGCCAGGAGCCACCTGTGGCCGCTATCTCAACAGGAGCTGGGACTCAGGCGTAAAAGACTGGAGGGGACGAGGGTGGTGGAGCTCTCTGTGTGTAAAGTCCTTCTGCGTATCCTCCCGAGTGTGCCCACCAGCCTTGACAGCTGATGTGTGTCCAGAGAGGATGCTTAGAAGTGAGGACACCACCTCAGACTCTCGAGCGAGTTGTGAGGCCCGGCACGCTCCTGCTGTGTGCCCGCTGTGTGTGGGCTCTGTACTGGGGATGTAGCAATGGGCAGAATAGGCCCTGTGATGCTTACAGTCTCAGAGGCGAAGACAGGTGATCAGTAAGAAACATGTACGTGAAATGTGGAGCAGATGGAAAGGTGGCCAGAGCTCTGGCGAAAACAGAACAGGGAAAGGTGCACGTGTGTGTGTATGGGACAAGTGGCAGTTTTAAATAGAGTGACCTGGAGAAGGCCAGATCCTCTGATGTGACTGACCCTTGCATTTAAACTACCAAATGGCTCAGCATCTAAGAGGGCAGCCCTGTCACGAGGCCGAATGCTGACTGCGAGCTGGAAGTTAAGCGAAGGCTGATTTCTGCTCTGAGCCTGAAGGAATTCCCTGAGAGGAAGAGCTGTCTGTGGCTAGAACTGAAGCCCTTGCCTGCCAAACTGCCACTCACTCAGTGAAGGAGAAGCAGCACCAATGGGCAGGTGGACGGGGAGACCAATCTGGGTCTCCCTGATGCTAAGATTCTGTGGTGTGGAAATCTAAAACTCATCAAGGGTTCTGTGACTGCCTGATTATGGGGCCGGCAAATGGTCCTGCTGAGCCAATGGAGAGACCAAACCCCACGGCCCAGGCTGCGTGGCCCAGCACCCCCCCCCCGCCCTGTTGTCATGTGGTACTAGCCTTGTGCAACCTGTTCCTTCAGTTTTTCAACAGGAGCCAGAATTGAAGTCTCCTGATGTTTCAATGTGGGCAGTGAATTATAGCCTTTTTCAAACACTTTTGGCCTGAAAGGACATTCCTGTAGGCCTATGTGACCGTCCTCTGTGACCATCCTTGAGCTCCCTGCCACTTCTCCTCCACCATGCCCACGATACCTGGCTCCCTTCCTTTTCATCATCTGGGATCCTTCTGAGGTGCACAGTCACCTGGACCACATGGACAGGACCTGGCTTCTCTCTCGGCTTGCTCCCTTGATAGCTCCATCACTCTGGGTTGTAATCTAGTAATTTCCTTCCTCCCTCACCTCTGTGTCCCCACTCAGCATCTCGCGTGGTGCCCACGTGCAGAGCGCTAAATGCAGTTGTTGAGTGAGTCAGACTCTGGTGCACTGAAATTCTATAACCTCCATGATGGTGAGTCCCAAGATTCAAAGACACTAAGACTGTCGGTTCTAGAACAGTCTAAGACTCCAAGGTTTTGTGATTCTGTGGTCCTAGAGTGAGACCCAAACTCCTGTGAGGGGAAAACAGTTGATTACACAATCAGAGAGTCCTTGGGGTTCTTCAAGGGTGTTTATCGCTCATTTAGATAAGTAAGTGGAACTCAAAGATATTTCTGTAAATAGAACAGTCCCTCATACCCCACATGCTCCAGCCTAAGTCAGTGTCTCATTGAAGTTATTTTATTAACGTATTCTGCTGAGTGGGCTTGAATGAGGAACGCAGCTTTTCATATTGTGGATCTAATTATAAACACAAGGGACGGTACCAAATAAGCAGCCTTTGAAGGGAGAAGAGTCTGGCAGCCTGGTTTAAAGTGTCCTTTAATGAACTTCTTTGGTACTTGTCTCTTAGCAACACATTTTATTACATCCTGGTGCAGCTGGACTTGCTGCGCAGTAATTTATCCCCCCACGTTGCGGACTGGAGGGAGGAATGTACCCACCCTCCTTCCCAAGGCTGTGTTTGCCTCTCTTCTGCTTTGTTTAGTTGATGAAAAAGACAAACACAGCGCTGAGAGCTGGGACCTCGCCGGAGGGTAGGAGCCAACACGGAGGACGTGTGGCCCAGGCCCGAGAGGTGGGCGGCCTCCGAGCCCCAGGCTGCTGTGAATTCAGATGCTGCCACTGCAGGCCACAGGCTACCTTGGAGATCCGTTGATTCTTGCCCTGGCACCCCCTGGTTTGGCTATTTCTATCTGGACTTCTTTCTTGTCGTGACACTACTTTGGATATGGCAGAACTGGCGACATTTGCAGATCTTTCGTCGCCATCAACATTCCTGTAAGTGGGGCTAGAGAAGTGTTGGACACGGGAGGAAAGCGGACCTGAGGTCCTGGGCTGGGCTGACTGGCCAGTTTGGGAGTCCAGGGATTTCAGCCCATTCCTTCTCTGAGCCCTGACCTTTTTCTGTGCCGTGTGAGTTTCCTGTCACTACTCTAACCAATTCCACAGACTGGGTGGCCTAAAACAACAGAGATGTGTTCTTTCACCATTCTGAAGGCCAGAAGTCTGAACTTAAGCCTTAATAAATTAGGGCTCTAGGGTCTAGGGGAGGAACCCTCTTGCTTCTCCCAACTTCTGGTCGCTCCTGGCAGTCCTCGGCTTATAGGCGCATCACCCCAGTCTTTGCCTCCGTCTTCAAGTGGTTATCTTCCCTGTGTATCTTTTTTTTTTTTTTTTTTTAGTCTGGGTCTCACCCTGTCATCCAGGCTAGAGTGCCCTGGCATGATCATGACAATCATGGGCACGGCAACCTCAACCTCCTGGGCTCAGGTGATCCTTCCACCTCAGCATCCCAAGTAGCTGGGACTACAGACATGCACCATCACACCGAGCTAATTTTTTGGTTTTTTTTTTCTTTTCTCTAGAGACAGGGTCTCACTATGTTGCCCAGGCTGGTCTTGAACTCCTGGGCTCAAGCAGTCCTCCCACCTTAGCCTCCCAAAGTGCTGGGATTAAAGGCATGAGCCACGGCACCCAGCCCCTCCTCTCTTGTAAGGATACCAGTCTTTGGATTTAGGGTTCATCCTAATCCAGAGTGACCTCAACCTGAATAATTACATGTGCAGAGACCCTATTTCCAGTTATGGTCATGTTCTGAGGTTTCAGATGGATATGCATTTGACAGGAGGAGGACAGTCTTCAACCCAGTTAAGCTAGTCACACCTACCTCCGGTGAGAGTTGGGAGGGTGCCCCAGGCTAACTTAGCATCAGATGCCTTAGGCTCATTAAGTTGTTGTGTTCTCTGTCTTTAGTCAAGAGCTGAGTCAAGAGCTGAGATGAACCAATTGCTAAAACCGAGCTCCATCGTAAGCAGTGGGATGGCCAGGTCTTCCAAACCTGTCACCTCACAGGTGGTTTGAGTATTTGAAATCAGGACCGGCCATCTCAGATCTGAGGTCCATCATTTATTATAGCGTGTGGCTCTTCAGAAGTGAAGAGTTTGTGTGTGCAGTTTTGAAAAGCAGCCAGCCAAGAGTCTCACCCTGGCTTGTTCCCATTCAGCGATGAGGAAAAGCGACTTTAGAAGCTAAGTAGACCATAAGCAGGAATGTGCAGCCACTGGGTTGCACACGTGGCTTCCTTGTTGCTGTTTGGCCTGCAACAAGTAAAGAATCCCTGGGCTGGAGGCAAAGGCTCACCTCTTATTCGGTCCTGCCTCCTAGGAGGTTTAGGGCTTGGCACAAGTTGCTCATTTCCATGGGCCTCGGTTTTCTCCTCTGTGAAGTGGCTGTAACAAGGGACCTTGTCTCCAAGGCCTGTGGTAAAGATTAAATGCCTTGTGGGAAGGCATGTCTGTAAACTGCAAATTGCCGTGTGTGTGTGTGTGTGTGTGTGTGGTTTTGGATTCACTGTTCCTCGGCTCTGACCTCTTCTCTGTTCAGTCAGGAGGCTGGGGTTTGTTTCAGTCTCTCAGCTGGGCTGGGGAGAGCCTCATGGATGAGAGGATGGAGCCAGCATCTCTCTGTGGCAGGTACATGTGGCCAGGCCCCAGCTGCCTTAATTTCCAACAACATTGAGCCCCACTCCTGTACCCATTTTATAGGAGATGACACAGAGTCTCAGTGGGATATGATTACTCACTCAAGGGCTTAACTCTGGAGCTGAAATATGAGCCTAGGTTGGTCTGGAGCCAAAGCCCCTGCATTATCTGTATACTAAATTGGCAGCCAGCCAGTATGGACACAGCCTGTCCAGGCCAATGGGTCCTGCCAGACCCAGCCCAGGGATGCCGCACATAGATGTGGCACTTGGGGTTCTCACAGTCTCTCCCCATACCCAGTACCCCTGCTCTGTGGTCCTGGGCATCTCAGGGCTGTTTGACTAAGTGTGAGGAAGTGGAGACCCCAGCGGCCCTCTCTGTTAGACATGGTGGCCTTGGGCAAAGCTCGAGATTTTTGAGTCAATTGCTGCAGCTGTAAAATGGGGCTGAGGCTTTCCTGTCTGCTTCACAGGGTAGTTGTGAAGGCGAAATGGAAAAACCAGGGCAATCTGCTCTGTGGGCCTGGAGAGCTGGGGAGGGGCCCACAGGATCATGTGAGCTGGCTGGGTGGGGGTCCTGAGAGGCTGCCCATGGGGTCTGTGTTCTCTCTGTCTATTCTTCCCCAACCCACCATATTATCATTTACCTTGTGCCTACTATGTGCTGAGTGCCTTCCATGCTATTATGTCACAACGGCCCTTGGAGCAGAGCTGTCATCTCTGTGAACAGGAACAGGAAGTGGGGCCAGAGCTCTCCAGGGAGGACAGTGACTGAAAGCCAGAGCCAGACTCAAACTGAACTGGTGGAACCCTGGCTCTGCCTCTCATATGCATGCAGAGGGTCCAGTCCTCCTGTAGAAGGTACCCCTCCCACACTTCCTGTCTCTTTGGTGTATTCTAAGGTCTGATAGGGTCACACACTCTGTAGTCGCCTGTTGTGCTTGGGGTCTGCCAGCGGTGGAGCAAGACTTGGAAGGCAGGCCTGGTAGGAGGGCCTTGTGGCCTGTGTCCCTCCTCCTCCTGGCATGCTGACTGGGGGACTCAGGCAACCTGAAGGTCGCTCTGAGTGGCTGGTGGTCGCCCTGGACTAGGTTCAGATTTAGCTATGCCCTGGGCGAGGAGCCTCATCCTGACTCCAGGTCAGGAGCGAGGGTTGCTGGAGAAAGGAATATTTGCATCTGGGGTTGAACCTGGCCAAGGGGACTTTCTTCTTACCCAGAATCTGGGCTTTAATGCTTCCCAACAGTTCATCTGGAGACCCAGCCAGCAGCTTCGTTTAAAAAACTGTTTCTTAGGTTACGCAGTTGACTCATTTACGAAGTGCATTTTTGGAGAATACCAAAGAAAGTGAAGGACCAGAGTTCCCAGAGCCCCTTCTCCCTTTAGACCCAGCTGACTGCCCAAGCCAGCCTGGAGGAGCCAGTGAGGGGACCTATTCTGAAGCACCCCAAAATAAAAATCTAGCAGTAGGAGGAGATCGAGCTGGGGGACACTGGGAGGACAGCTTCCTGGAGCCCTTTTCACCTAGCTCCCTGCCACTGCTGTTCCCTGCTCAGTTCTGGAGCCCGGAGTTTGAGGAGTGCCACTCTTGAAAGGTTCCCTGAAATCTCCTGATGAAGCGCTTCTTTAACGGTGGCTTTTTGGACTGTGTTCCTGCTGTCTGCTGCTTGCCCTGAGCCAGGTGGAGTGTGCTGCCATGGTCTGTGTGCTATGCCCTCCCTCAAATTCCTATACTGAAACCCAACCCCAAGGTGATGGTATCAGGAGGTAGGGCCTTCTGGAGGTGATTAGGCCATAAGGGCTCCACCTTCACAAATGGGCCCTTTTGAAAGAGGGTTGAGGGAGTCTGTTTGCCCATTCTGCAATATGAGGACACAGCCACAGGTGCCTTCTTTGAAGCAGAGAGCATCCCTCGGCAGACACTGAATCTGATCAAGATGCCTAGATCTTGGACTCCCTAGCCTCCAGAACTGGGCAATACATTTTAGGGGTTTATAAATTGCCCAGCCTTAGGTGTTTTGTTGTAGTAGCCAGAGATGACTAAGACACATGCCATTGCTAAACTTCAGCCATATCTTTTCCCAATGTACAGGAAAAAAAAAAGCAGCAATCTACAGACCTTTCTCAAATTTCTTTTTTTTTTTTTTTTTTGAGTCAGAGTATCACTCTGTCACCCAGGCTGGAGTACAGTGGCACCGGCAGGGCTTCCTGGGCTTAGGTGATCCTCCACTTCAACCTCCTGAGTAGCTGGGACTACAAGGTGTGCACCACCATGCCTGGCTAATTTTTACATTTTTTGTCTTGCTGTGTTGCCCACGCTAGTCTTGATTGCCTGTCCTCAAGAAATCTTCTAGCCTTGGCCTCCCAAAGTGCTCAGGTTACAGGCATGAGCCATCACACCCAGGCCTGGCATTACTATTTCACAAACCTTTGATTCTTGGGTTCTAGTAAGTGGTAATTTGACTTAATAAGTATCAGATAAAAATTGACAGTTGGTTGTGATTATTGTGAAGATTTTGGTGGACTTCTGCCAGTGACTTTTTTCACATGTGATTAGGTACAGTTCTATTTTCTACAGCAAAGTTTTCCCTTGATTGTATAACGGGATTAGATGTCATGAGTTTGTGATGTTCTGTAAAGATACTACTTCTAGACTCTGCTTCCTAAGTAAGTTTGAAAAATGCTGACCAAATCCTCTAGGGATCCCCCCTTTGTCATTGTTACTGGTAGAGTTCGTTCTGTGACTGTCTCCAAAGCAAGTCCACTCTGGGCCTGACAGCTCTGATCTGTGGAGTGATCTACCTTACTTTGAGATCTGTCCATTCCCGCTCTTCCTTTCTGCGGGGCGGGAGAACCTTTGTGATCTATGGCCCGATGCTGAGAGAGGGAGAGGGTGGGGGAGAGGGGAGAGAGGTCAGTGGTAAGCCCCAGGGCCTGCCCTCAAGGTGCCTCTTGTCACCGAAGAGGGCACTGTTACAGAGCCACTGGGGACATGGTGTGATGACCAGAGGTGGTAGCTGCCTTGCCCCAGGTGGTCAGAGGACCAGGAGACTTCTTGTTCTGAACCTGACCCTGGACAACTCTCATGGTGTCAGCTCTCAGATCCCATCTCTGACTCTTGTTGGTTTTGTGACCTTGAACCGGTTTTGAACATCCTTACACCTCTGTACTTGTGTGCAAGATGAGATAATCCAAGTGCCTGTCTTGTAGACCTGGAAACATGAAGTAGAGGAATGGCTGTTAAAACTCAGCACAGAACCTGGTGCACGGTGAGGCCTCAAGAGATGTGATTTCTGGTCATCTCTTGACCCGGCAGCTATTGTCTGCTGCTGGCCTCCGAAACACCCATCTCCCCAGAGGTCCCACTGCCCTCCATTCTTGCCTCTCCCCCAGCTCCCACTGCCATCTTGCCAATGTCACCTCTCAAATGTTTGTCCTATGTTTTTCTAGCCTCTGCCACTGCTTCCCCTCTCAGCAGCTCTCACCTGAAGACTCTAGCTGCCCCTGACCAGTCTCTTTACTTCCAGCCTCTGTCCTCCACACTGTGACTGAGATCACTTTTCTAAAGTGTAGCCCTCATGTCACTCCTCTGTGCTTAGACACTAGCTCCAACTCCCTGTGGCCTACAGCAGTGGTTTCAAGTGTTTCCTTAGCCTCTCGCCCAGGCATGAATTCCAGAGAGGAAGGAGTTGTTCTGCTTGGAGGTGGGGCTGGGGCCTGGAGGCTCCCCACCCCCACCTTCTGCCCCGGCTCTAGGACCACTGGCATGTGGGAGACACTTGACACTCCAGTGAACACAGTGGAGAAGCCAGTGACATGAGGAACACAATTCAAGAATTCATTGCAACAGACAGAAAGGGTCTTTTCTTATCCAGTCCCAGATCATTTCTTCAGCCTCATCTCCCGACACAAAACTGTTGGCCATTTCCCAAATGTACTAAACACCTGGGGCTCGCTGAGGCTTTGCCCAGGGCAGCTCTCCTGCTTGGATTGCCCTCTTCTCTTTTGGTTTTAATAAGATCTGGCCTGTCCACCAAGACCCAAGGACTAGATCCTCTCCTCATCCTCCTGAAAGGACCTCTGGATTCATCTGGATTGGATCATAATGGTGGTAATGACCGTGGTAGTGCTGGTGCTGATGACCATGGTGGTGAAGGTGACGGTGATCGTGGTGCTGGTTGTCATGATGATAACGTTAAATGTGAAAGCGATGGTGATATTGGTGATGATCATGGTGGTGGTGGCGCTTATCAATGATGATGATGGTGGTGATGACAACTGCCATGGTGATGGCAACGGCCATTTCCTGACCACTTCCTGTGGTAGGTATAAGTGTTTTACAAGCTACCTCATCATCACAACCCACCCCTGTGAGGAAATATTATTTCCAGTATTATCTCCACAGTGGAGGAGACATAGAATTTTTTGTACTTGGAGACATCTCATGGATCACCTACCAGCAGCTTGACTGCACTTTTTTACAAAATAGTGAAAAACAAATTACTTCATATTAAATAGTATAGCATTGGAACCAATTATTTTATTGTAATGATATTTGGCTTATAATGGAATTTTGGACATTGAGGAACTTACTTATGACCAAAAAAAAATCAAAATTCTGTATCTTATATTTTTCTAACATGTGGTAACATGTGAAACAGTCACCGGCATATACTGCAGGTTCATTGATAACACATTGTGCAATAATAATTTGTTTGATGTCTTCCACCTGGTGTTTTTCTATTTGAGCAGACAATACAGTCTCGTTTTCTTCCTCCACATTAGTAATGTGTAATTTATTGTCCAGTCTGTTGTTCGAATTGGATGTGGAAGGACACACTTGTGATTCCTGAAAACCACTTCTCAATTGACCAATCATATCTCAGTATATATTTTATCTCTTTATTTGCTTTTTTTGTGCAATTTGAATGCAAAACTTCAAGGAAACATACATTTTTGAAAAATTTGCACTTGCATAAGTTTGTCCTGTATAATCATCAGCTCTTTATGTCCCCTCAGAGGGGATGTCTGAGTGCAAAGGGTTAATACTTAACTGTGACTTCTTAATATATCAAGAGCTTGCAAGTCTTGGCTTTGCTGCTTTGTGACAGATCAGGCTCTATGAGCTATAGTTTCTTTACCAGTAAAATGGAGATATTAAGAGTTGTTTCTGTGGACAGCGGTTACATTTTAATGAATGAATAGTGGGGGTGGAAGTGCCTTAGAAACTATGTAATTGCTGTTATATTATGTTCCTAAACGCAAGCTGCTTGTGTGTGTGTAAATCAACAGTAAACAATTTTTAAAATTCTGAAGTCACTGAAGTTGACACCCAGGCAATGAAGTTCCTAGAAGATACCTTCCTGAGAATCCCCTACAGAGTTAGTTAATAACAAGATAACAAAATGCGGTGTTGCCAACATCACTTTTAAAGACTGTGATGCTCGGGTAGCATTTTTCTGGGCAGGTGTATCTTGTTGTTTTGTAATTGTTTTTGTGACATTTGCTGTCACTTTATATAATTCTGCCAAGTCCCAGGTCAGTTCCCTGGATGCCATCTGTTCCTCTTCTGCCTGGGCTTGCAGTTCTGGTGGCTGCCAGTGAGTGATATTGAGGTTCTATAAGGATGAGTAGCAGGAATAGAAAACAATCCTAACAAGATTGTTCTTGCAAAATAAAAGCTTTCCATGAAACACACAACAGGATAAACAGCCCTACCACCCTACAAATTGAAGTTGATACATTATGGAGCAAGACAAAAAGGCGTACATGTCAGACACTTTCAGTATAGTGCTTAACATGGATTTTGAACTCTCAGGTGGTCCCTCAACTGAGGCTTGGCTCAAGGTCCCTTAGAGCCTGGACTGTGTATCTGAATCCCTGAGTGCCATTCACCTGCAGATGTCTGCTACCTCCCCGGGCAGTCAGCTGGAGAGGCCACCCCCGGGCCTAAGAGTCTGTGTGTAGCATGGTTCCCACAAGGTTCTAGGGCCACTAAGGTTTGGGAACCATGGCTCTGGGTGAGGTTAACCCTTTCCCGGCCACCTGACAAAATGGAAAAGTGTGAATGTCATGCTTTTTCAGCCCTTCTTGGGTCTTTTGCCTCTTTTGTGGTGATGATGATGGTGATTATTGTGATGATAGAGATAATGATGGTGGTGGTGGTGGTGCTGCCGCTGTAATGGCTGTCACGCCTCGCTAACCTCAGAGAAAGATTGAGGACATTGGCTGTGGAAGAGGGACCCAGCTCCAGGTCCTTGGATTACTCACCCTGCACAATTGGGTAAGGCATGGAATCTTCTGGACCTCAGTTTTCCCACCTGCAAAGCAGAAGCAGTAATATCTTTATAAGCTACAAAGGCCTATGCAAAGATCAGTGATTTTATTTTTTTAACTCAGAGGACTACACTCGATTCTAATCCTTGGAGTAAACCACAGGAGGAAAACAGTGATAGCATTTGTGAATAGTCTGTGATGCCAGACTATTTTTTCATTTATATTTTATGTGATTAGTGTTTAGACATTTTTGTTTATCTGCATTTTTTTTAAGAGATTTTTTTTACGTTGCTTAGGCTGACCTTGAACTCCTGGGCTCAAGTGATCCTCTCACCTAAGTCTTCTGAATAGCCCATAGTTTTTCTTAGGATAGTGTTTTTTTTGTTTGTTTTTTGAGTCAGAGTCTCACTCTGTCACCCAGGCTGAATGCCTGTGGCCACCGCAGCCTCAACCTGCTGGGCTCAGGTGATCCTTCTGCCCCAGCCTTCCAAGTAGCTGGAACTACAGGTATGTACCACCATGCCTGACTAATTTTTTTTTAAATTTATTTATTGTACAAATGAAGTCTCAACAAGTTGCCCAGGCTGGTCTCAAAATTCTGGACTCAGACAGTCTTCTCATCTCTGCCTCCCAAAGTGCTGAGTTTACAGGCATGAGCCACCACCCAGCAAGATAGATTTTAAAACTTGTGTCTCTTAAAGTTACTTTTTTTTTTTTTTTGAGTCGAAGTCTCACTCTGTCGCCCAGGCTGGAGTGCAATAGCATGCTCATGGCCACCCCAGCGTTGACTTGCTGTGCTCTGGGGATCCTTCTGCCTCAGCCTTCCAAGCCAGCCAGAACTACAGGCACGCGCCACTATGCCCAGCTAATTTTTTATTTATTGTAGAGATGAAGTCTCACTAAGTTGCCTGGGCTAGTCTTGAACCCATGGGCTCAGGCAATTCACTTGCCTCAACCTTCCAAAGTGCTGGGATTATAGGCTGAGTCACTGAGCCCGGCCTAAAGTACTTTTTTTTTTTGAGTTGGAATCTCACTCTGTCACTCAGACTGGAGTGCAGTGGCCGCTCCTGGCCACCACAGCCTCGATCTGCTGGACTCCGGCGATCCTTCTGCCTCAGCCTTCCAAGTAGCTGGAACTACAGGCGCGCGCTACCACTCCTGGCTCATTTTTGATTTATTGTAGAGATGAAGTCTCACCAAGTTGCCCAGGCGGGTCTCGAACCCGCGGGCTCAGGCAATCCACTCACCTCAGCCTCCCAAAGTGCGGGATTACAGGCTGAGCCACCAAGCCCGGCTCTAAAGTACTTTTTAAAGATGGTTTGCCAAGCCCTCATGACCAACTCTTTGGCTGGTGTTTGGGATGGGCCTGGGGCCAGGTCCTGGCCCTTCCAGGCTTGTCTGCTGATGCTGACAGGTGGCTTCATCAGGGGCCTTTGCCCTTTCTCATGGGTGTCACACTGCAGCCTCTGTCTGAGGAAGCAAGCTCCCCTGGGCCAGGCAGCTGGGGACAGCTCACCTCCCTGAGAACTACCGACCACGGCCCACTGTGTCTTTGGCCAGCAATTGAGGAGCAAAAGGATCCCTGGTCTCTTCCCATCTCATGTTATTAAATAGGATGTCCCCATCATTTTGCCTTTGTGTGCATCTTGATCCAGATCAGCTTTGTCCCATGGAGTACCACCTCAACATTCTTCTGGCTTTGAACTTGTCGTCGCAGTTCAGACATCTTCCCTCTTCTGGCTCCTTCTCATAGCCATGGGTACTTCCTTCCTGACAGAGCCAGCTGCTCCCAAAATACACATTCACCCCTAATGAGCTACTTAAAAAATAAGCATTGATTTCCAGATAAAAATCACAATTAATTTTAAATGACCTCTGTAAACCTTGTTACAAATAATTGCCAGAAACACACAAAGTCTGAAATTAATTAAAATCGACAGTGTCATCTGATGCAGGCTATGCTGCTTGTTTCTTAGTCATGTATGTGAACCGTATGGCTCTTGCTGGGGCAGAAGCCGTGGTCATGAGATGCCAGGTGAGGGGAGTTTGCCAAAGGACCAGTTGAGCACCTGGCTCTGCCAGGAGAACATGGGCTTGGAATCATCCAGACCTGGCTGGCAGTGCTGCAGCCTCTAAGAGTAGTCAGATGACCTTCTGAGCCCTGGGTTCCTCATCTATGAAATTGTTAATGCCAGCTTCGTAGTGCTGGCATGGAGGTGATGGCGAGATTGTACCTGCTCAGAGTCAGTGCTCAATGCTCCTTCTTGTCTTCCTTCCTCTTCTCATTCCCTGCCCCAGACCATCCTTGGAAAGGTAGTCATACTGTGTCATTTGGGCACTTGCTCACCTCTGTGGTAAGTTCAACGGAAGCTGACAGGAAGCAGAGACGGCAGGGATGCTGGGTAAAAGCCCTGAGGCTCAGGATGGGAAATGACTTAGTCTAGGCCAGTCCTAGACTAAGAACCAGGCTAGAACCTGAGTTCTGTGGCCCCTAGCCCAGCACTGTTCCCACCTGTCACATGCCTGTTCCCCGGAGGTTGATGGAATGATTAGCAAGGGACATTTGTCCAGCAGGAGCCAGCTGAGGGCTATGACTAGGAAGTTCTGTGAGCCCCAGGTCCCAGGTTGGCATGAGGCCCTTTCTCAGCAGTGAGGTGGATTTGCAGGGTTGAGACAGTTCTTCAGCCGGATTGCTATAGTAACTGGATGCATTTATATTGTGTTCCATTCATGGTCAACCTTTGTCAGTTTCCATTCCAGAACTCTCAGAATCACTCAGTGCATCCTTGAGCAGAGTGCCCTGGGTATTGCAGCAGCCTCTCATGTTTTGTTGTCAGTCCCTAGGTAGCTATTTTTAAGGGCCACAAAGAAGCCAGTGCTCCTCCCTCCCCTCCTTTCTGAGAGAGCACAGGTACAGGGCTAACCCTGCCAGGGACTCATTCTTGGGTCCCTCTCTTCACTGACCACAATGCTAGGCAGTCACTCAGCACGAGTGAGTCATGGTTTTCTCATTGGCAAGACAAGGAGAGTAGCCTGTCCCTAATCCTTGGACTTCGTTGTGCTGGGGCTTCCCTACCATGTGCTGCGTGCCAGGCCTTGGGTGAGGTGCTGGGAAAACATAGGCCAATAGTGCAGGATCCCTGCCTTCTCTGAACTCCTACCCAAGTCTGGAAACAGCTCAGCACACCCCAACTTGGTGAGTGAAAGTGGGAACTCTGAGAGTCCGAGGGGGTCCTGAGAAGAAGCTCCAGGGGCTGCTGGAGACAGCATCCCTGGGGAGGGTGGAGATGACCCAGGAAAAGCACTTAACAGGTAGTGCAGCTTAACCATGACAGTGTCTCACCTCCTTCCCTTCTTTCTCCTGTCCCTCCCACTCTCCAGGTCTCTCTTCCCCTTCCCTCCCCTCCATCTTTCTCCAGCTTGATGGGAAACTTTGGACCATAAAGGCCGGTTCCTCACCAGATTTCTTCAGTGCCTTTGGTCCCAGAGACAAACAGCAACCCCCCATTCCCCACCCGGTGTCTCTGCAGGCAGCAGCTACAGAGAAGAGAACAAAGCTTAGGAGTTATTTATTTCTCGTTTTGCAGAAATGTTTATTTGAAAGCAGCATGGCAAGGTGGAATGGTTTGATTTGATTAGCAAGTCTAAATGTATTAGCAGCAAGACAGAAACGATATTACAATTAGTAGTAATTAGTTGTGCTGATGACTCTGGGCGGCAGTGCAGGGTGACAGATGTTGCTTCCTGGTCCCGGGTTAGACAGAGAGGGCGCGTTACCCTTGTGAAGGGACTCACTTCCCTGGGGGCAGGTGGAGGACCCTGAATCACTTGTTGTCAAGTCTGAGTAACAGCTAATTAGTCACTTGGAAGAGACACAGGTGCCAGTACCCACTTGTGTGAAAGTGACTTCGTGGTATCTGGGGAGACAGTGGGCCTGCCTTCTCCAGAGCCTTCTAAGCTGCCCTGGATTTGCACCATCGATGGCAGTGGCAGTGCCTTCCTTTGTACCCCACTCATCCCTTCACATGCATAGCCACTCCAAACCTGTTCATGCGGACTTACTTGCAGCAGGCTCTCTCCCCGGATGAAGGCCTGTGCTCCCTCCCTGGGCCCACCTGTGTGGTGGACACCTGGTAATCCAGCAAGCTGCTGGGCGTATACTTATGAGACATGAGGAACGCTGTGACCACAGCTCTACACTTTAGTTTATTTCAACGTGTGTCATCAGTAACGGCAAACAAGGAAGGGAGCTGGGATGGAAGATGTCAAGACCCTGAACCTGCCCTCCAAGAGAACAAGTCTTCTGATAGGGGCCTGACATGCAGACATCCTGCAAAGAGAAGCCAAGTGCTCCTTTTGGGGTGATAAAGAGTTTCTGGAACTAGATAGAGATGGCACTTATACAACATTGTGAATGGACTAAATGCCACTGCATTGCGTGTGTTGAAATGGTTGCTTGTATGTTATGTGAATTTTACCTCAATAAAGAAGCAAAATACTAAGAGATACTTTGGAAGCCTGAACACTGTACACTGGGTGCATCTCAGAGGGTTTAGTGAGATAAAGCTTCTGAGCACACAAAGCTGGTGGAGATAGTCATAGCCTTGAGTCTTCCTCTAAGCAGGGAAAGATCCAGAAGGGCAAGGAGGGGAGAGGCACATCTGCTGAGGCCCTGGCACATCTACATTTATAAATTGGGCCTGGAGGTCTGGGGCTTTTTGCCTCATGTGAGATTCTGTGATTTAGGGCAGACAGGCAGTCAGGGCTGTCCTTGGCCACACAACCTCCAGGCACAGGGCCCCATTAGCTTCCCAGAGGAAGAAAGTTGCATGGCAGAAGAGTCGAAAGTGCATGAAACAAACTTTACAAATTGTGAAACGTGATGCCCTAATTTTTATTTTTCCTAAAGTTTCGATAGGGAGATTGGTTAACAGGTGCAGTGTTACAATTAGGCAAGAGGAGTAAGTTCTGGTGTTCTGATGCATGGTAGGATGACTGTGGTCAATGATTTGGTATTGTATAGCTCAGCATAACTCGAAGAGAGGATTTTGAATATTCTCACCAAAGAAATAATAGATGAATGAGGTGATGGATATGCTGGGTACCCTGATTTGATTGTTACACAATGTATTCATAGACTGCGTACGGTGGCTCACACCTGTATTCCCAGCACTTTAGGAGACCAAGGCGAGAGGATCGAGACCAGCCTAGCAACATAGACCTTGTCTCTACCAAAAAAACCCCAAAAAAGCCAAGTGTTACTACCCGTCATCCCAGCTACTCGGGAGGATGGTCAGGAGGATTGCCAGAACCCAAGAGGTCGAGCCGTAGTGAGCTGTGTGATCTGTGCCACTGCATTCCAGTTTGGGCAACAAAGTGAGACCCTGTCTCTAAAAAGAAAAGATTCCCCTAGTATTCATCTACTAAAAAAACCCATACAGTTACCCAAAATACGTACAATTATTATGTGTCAGTTAAAAGCATAATAAAAAAAAGTTTGGGTTTTAACCAAAATAGATACTGGAAATGAAGCAGAACTCATTTGCGCCCTCTCCTGGGTGAGACCGGAGTGGAGCCCTGGAGTCCCTGGGTGGGAGGACCCGGTGGGCCGTTCCCGTGGGTTCAGCACCACGGACAGCGCCCGGGACCGCTTCCTTTCCAGGTGCTGGTGCGGGCTCGCCTTGCTGGGTTAGACGACAGCTTTGGAAAAGAGGATGATGAGAGAGCCTCGGTTCCCTCTGTCTTCAGGTGGGGGAGATGCAGTGTGGAAAGCTCTTGCCACAGTGTCCAGCATGTGCTCAGTGTCCTGTAAATGGCTAGAAAACCCTTTCTGCTGTCAGGGGAGGTGGCTGCAGGATGGTCAAGGGGGCTGGCGTGAGAGCAGGCCAGGGCAGGAAGACGTCTGATGATGAGTGCAGTTGTGACTCATAGGGGACTCCCAGACTGGTTACCCGTGTCACCTGACCAAGAAGGACAGCCACTCTACACACGCTTTTAGGCTGGCTGGAAGTAGGGGAGGGACAGGAGCCCATCGTGGCTCTGCCAGGCATCCACCCACTAGCACTTTCTGCTCAGGGCCAGTGTTAAGATGGCCAGAGGAGGTGTCTGAAGCCAGACAGGGCCTAGTGTCAGAAGCTTTTAGTGCTTCTGAGCAAGGAGGCATTGTTATCATGGTTAGGGTGTTTCATCAGTGTCCCAAAATATACACATGTAATGTTGTTTCTACTAATTCTGCCTCTGTTGTTTTTACCTGCCTCTTCTGGCTTTATCCTGCTAATCTGTGAAGAACTGACTTGGCACCACCTCCTCCATGAAATCTTCCCTGACTTCACAGTGCTGGGCTAGGTCATCCCAGGGGTGGGGCTGATGGAGGGAGCGGAGCCAGTTTCTCAACCAGAAACTTGGACCCTTGACCCTCAGTCCCTGGGGAAAGGCAGGATTTGATGTACAAGGGGTAAGGGGAAGATGGTGGGTGGGTTTCTGCTCTCTCCTCTTAGTGAAATGAGAAAGAGATCCTTGGCTGAGGGTTTGGACGGGGGCGCAGGTGGAGGAGGTGTGAGGGGAGGGGGGAGTCAGCCATGCAGGACACACTGTGGCTCTGAGCTGGAGGAGACACAAAGACTGACTTGGCACCACCTCCTCCAAGAAATCTTCCCTGACTTCACAGTGCTGGACTAGGTCTACCTCAACTGGTCGCACAGCTTCTGGGGGCAGGGGCTACACAGTCTCCTTCCATGGTGCCCCCACTCACCTCCCATGGTGCCTTGCCAAAACTGGGAACACAGTAGCTGCTTCATATATGTTAGTTGTGTTCCAGAAATGGTTCCTTTTCTCCCCACCCCAGCCAAGCATGAGATAATTTTTCTCCTGTCTTCACTTTGAGAACCTGGTGGGGTTTCTGAAAGTAAAACTCACAAGAGTGTGCCCCACTTACCCTAAGACTAGGCCCCTATGAGTTTTTAACTCTAAAGCTAGTCTGCACTCCACTTCCAGCGATTCCTTGAAGTAACCTTGTAAGTGTCCCTAGTAGTTCCTGGCTCCAGTGGCTTCTCTTCCAGCAAGTGTGATTCTCTGTCTCTGCCTGTCTGTCTCTGTCATCTTCAGGCTGTCTTGTGATTCCAGTTCCCTGATGGACCTAAGAAGAGTCACCATTCTCAGTTTGCTCTGCTTCTTTTGAGGGTGGGAGAGATAGCTCCAGGTGTACAGGGCTGGATGAACTTGGGTCATCCCCTTTGCCTCTTTGGAGTGCAGTATGGGACAGGATGGAGACCAGGTTCTGTTCCTCTGGCTGAGGCATAAGGAGGTTGGAGGTGTAGCCCCCAAAGACTTGTGTTTTTTTGTGTTTGTTTTTTTGAGTCAGAGTCTCACTCTGTCGCACACTCTGGAGTGCAGTGGCATGCTCACGACCACCACAGCCTCGACCTGCTGGGCTCAGGCGATCCTTCTGCCTTAGCCTTCCAAGTAGCTGAAACTACAGGAGTGTGTCACCACACCCAGCTAATTTTTTTATTTATCATAGAGATGAGGTCTCACCAAGCTGCTCAGGCTGGTCTCGAACCCCTGAGCTCAGTTAGTCCTCTTCCTTTGGCCTCCCAAAGTGCTGGGATTACAGGCATGAGCCACTGCACCCGGCCAACTGTTGTGTTTTGAATACAGACTCACAGACTCCCTGGGCTGTGATTCCTAGAGTCGGTCATAATGCTTGTACTCTGAGGCCTGTCAGAGCCTGAGTGGGAGCTTGTTAAAGTTAGGGTCACCTGGCGTGACTCCCAGCTGACCAGGAGGATGCGTCTTTTTGTCTCGGAGTGGCCTGCCTGTCCACCTTCCTTCCCCCACCCTCCCCTCTGCCTGCCTCCACTCCCTTGGCCTATCAGGTGCCGGGCCTGTGCTAGGACCCAGGCTGTCTGGCAACAGAGACATGCTCTTTGTTGTAGGGGAACAGACATGCACACAGCTTTGCAGGAGGAAAAGGAGCAGAGTCATTTTTATCCGAGGAGAAGGTTAGCTTCACCAGGGCGGAACATGGAGGAAGTGCTCCATTAGTGTTTGTTGACTGACTGCCTAGTACCTTGCGTGAGGCTGCCCAGAACACCCCTGAGCTGATGCTTGTTGGAGAGCCTGCACAAAACATCAGCTGCCTCATTCTGCTGGGCAGTTGGATCAGCCAAGAAGAGGTTTCAGACTTCCTTGACTTTTCCAGACTCCCTCTTCAGCTTCTCCAGCTTAACAAAATGACGAAAATGCACAACAGGCAAAATGCCCAAGTCCTTAGCTCATTATACGTTTTCCCAAAGTCAGAAGAAAAAAAAGAAGAGTTCTCCTTAATCACCTTTCATATTTTCATTAACAACATCAAAGCGATTAGGTCTGCAAAAGCCAATCTGAATCTAGTCTCTGGTAAGAGGTTGATGAAGAATGCAGAGGAATTTGAATTTCAAAGCCAAGCCTTTATCTCTCATTAATGTTTGCTGCTGTGAGAGCTCCCCCAAGACCCAGCCCTGCCATCCATTAGGGGAGAACCAGCAAGCCAACAGGGGTTGCCCACCCTAAAGCATTCAGTGTGGGCGGTGGGGGCAACTCCAGCAAGAACCCAGAGGACCCTCATCTCCCCCAAGACCACCCCATGCTAACCCTGAGAGTTTGAGTTGCTTCTCTCCCCTGAGCCTGTTTTCCAAATTGTCAGCCACAGGGGGTCACCTGCTTTATACCTGGCTTTGCACTGGATGAGGTGATGTGAGGTAAGACAGACACAAACTGAAGGAGCTTGAGGCCCAACACCATGTAGGAAGGGGCAGTGCAGACTCAGTGACTCTGAGGAGAGAGTGTCTGACTCTACTGGGCAAGTCCAGGGGGTTCCCTGGAGGCAGAGGCAGGGTGGGTCTTGATGGGTTGTGGGAGGGCTAAGTTTTCCAGGGAGGTCAGGCAGTAAAGTGGGAGATGTAGCCGGGGAGAAGGCAGAGCCTCTCCAGGGGCAGGCGTTGTCATCTTGACTGCCCCAAGGCATGAGAGTTCTGGAGTGGATGAGTGCTGGGGTTGGGCAATTCAGGCTTCTCTAGGTACCTGGGAACACAGTGGGTGGATACAACTTGAATGGTCCCGCTTCAGCCACTGTCCCATGCCCAAGAGTGGAAAATTAAAACCCCACTCAGTACCTGTGCAACCCTGCATGGTGCAGGTTGCCTTGGGCACGCCACCTCTGCTGTCAGCCCCGAGCCCATCAGGCCCCGACTGTCCCCTGGAAGAGGCCGCATCCTGAAACCAGTGACAGTGATGGATAGGGTAGGCTGTGTATCAGTCACGAGGGCTTTCTTTTATCATTTGAAATATGGCAGAAAGAATTCACAGGAGGACAGAGGAAACCCAAGAATGCCTCTTCGGGTGAGGGGAGGGCTTCAGAGCCACCCGTGCCGAGCAGGCTTTGTGACCACGTCAGGGCCAATGATGGTAACGTACAGGATCCAGCTATGAGTGAGGAACCCTGTGAATGAAAGACTTCAGTGGGTGGTCTCTGTCTTGGCCTGGCCCTGAGCAAGGAGAGAACACTGGGAGTTGAGACTGGAGGGGGCAGGACCCACTGCCGAGGCCTCAGTTCCCTATGGCTGACCCCGTGGGCTGGGCTAGAGCAGCCCAGGGAGCTTTGACCACACAGGCCTACCTCGACCATGGAGCCGTGTTTCTAGAGACGGCAGAGTATTGGACCTGGGGATCACTGCTGCTGAAGGCGGCAGCAGGGTAGGGTCACACCAGACTTGTTGCCACTGCTAAGGTGGCTTAAGGGGAGCTTTGCGCCAGATGTGGTGACGTGAGGAAAGATAAAGTAATACAGGTTGAACATCCCTGATCCAGCAGCAGGTCTAGGGGGGTGTCCTTGCACACCTGGCCTACCAGGCACGCCCTCACCTGGCACAGATGCTGTCCTTGGTGTTGCAGCTCTGCCTGAACAGCATCTGCCCAGCAGCTTTGCAGAACGGACCAAGAATTGCTGGAGTCACTAGTCTGAAAAAATAGTGTGCAGAAAAGACGCCCCCTGCCCTTCTCTGCGTAGAAGGTCACAGGCCAGTTCAGTGTCGGGGGTGGGAAAGTCTCTCACCTTGGGACCCTTTCTGTCTTTCTTCCTACTAGAAAGCCTGCTGGTCTGGGATAGGGGCAGGGATGTTGTGTGGCTCTCTGACAAGCCAGCTGTGTGCCTTGGACTGGCTGCACAGCCTCTCTGGGCTCTGGTTTCCCACAGTATCAATGGCTAGGGTGGAGTTGTGATCTCACGACCTTTCTGGAGCTCACCCCCTGAAATTTCATGACTGTGCTGCTGGAGGATGTGAGAATGATAGAGTCGTGACCCTGGAGGCTGTTTGGAGCACATGAGAAACTGAAGCAGGGTTCAAATGTCAGTACTTAGTAGCTGGATGTCCTTGGGCTAGTTACTTAACCTCTTTGTTCCTCCATTTCTTCATTTGTAACATGCGAACAATACAGGCCTTTATAGAATTGTGGTAAGGATCAAATGAGAGTGGGAATTCAACACTTGCAGCCATGCCTGGATGCTAAGTTCTCAACCTTTCATGCACTTGATCTCCTATAATCCTCAGACAGCTCCACTTTTCACTTGGTGAAATGGAGGCCCAAGGGTTGAACCCCAGACCATCCCAACTTTGCACCTCAAGCGCCTTTCCGGCCTCTGACTAGGAGCTGGTGCTGTGGGAGCAGTGGGGGAACCTGAGAATGTAAGAACCAGGCAGGTTGTGCAGCTGGCTTTGGGGTGTGCTTTATGGTGGAAACATCTTTGTTTTCTGACTGTCTTGCTAACTGCTGCCTGACTAAGCACCGATCATGTGGGGACTGGCCCCCTCTGCTTGTTCTGCTGCTTAGGTCTGACCCTCGGTCAGTTAGTCCCACGAAGCCAGTGATGCCAGCAGACTCTGCTCTGGCTACCGGGAGGGTCTGTGTCCTTCAGTGTAGTATGTAAAAGATGCCCAGGAGCTGGGCATCTTGTAGGCCAGAGGCAACAAATAAACAAAAACCATAGCGACAGGGCTATGTCAAAGGGATGCAGGATCCAAGTCAAAGAACCCCCAATGGCCACAGCTGGAACAGTTTGAGAAATAAATTAATAAATAAGATAAAGTAATACAGGTTGAACATCCTTGATCCAGAAACTTTTTTCGGATCCCTGATTTGAAACTTATTGAATGCTGATATTATGCTCAAAGGAAATACTCATTGGAGCATTTTTGATTTTGGATTTTGGATATGGGGGTTAGGGATGCTCAACAGGTAAATATAATGCACATATTCCAAAATCTGAAACCTTCCTGGTAACAAGAATTTTGGATAAAACTTGTATTACATTGTTACCCACAGCATAAAGTAAGCATTTATTAGCCCACACTGACTGATGTAAATAAATGATTGAATAAATAAAGAAGGAAGAGACAAATTTGTGCAGAAGAATTCTAAATGATTTGTGTGGCTGCTCACTGCCCTCAAGGAGGTATGGCAAAGTTCCCACCCTGACTTCCTTCCAAAAGTATAGTATAGAAGGGAAGAAAAACTTGACACTGCAGAAATCGGACTGACATCCCTCAGCCAGGTGACCAAGGTCAACAGTGGTGACAAGGCAGGTTGACAGTATGTGATGAAAATGGCACTATACCTTTGCAGTCTTCCTCCCCCAGACCCATAACCCCAGTCTAATCATGAGAAAAACAGACGGATCCCAATCAGAAGGATATCCTGCAAAGTTCCTGACCGTTCCTCCTTAAAACTGTCCAGGTCATCAGAAACAAGGAAAGCCTGAGAAACTCACAGCACAGAGGAGCCTGAGGAGACATGATGGCTAGATGTCATGTGGAACCCAGGATGGAGTCCTGGCACAGAAAAGGACCTTAGGGGAAAACTAGACAACGAATAAAGTGTGGTCCTCTGTGAGTGATCTGTAGCGTTACTGGTTTCTTGGTGGAGACAGATGTGCCAAGCTAGAAACGGAAGGTGTTCTCAGGAAGGGAAGTGGGTGCGGCATATATGGGAGCCCTCTGTACTAGCTTCACCTTTTTTCTGTAAGTATAAAACTATTCTAAAATTAAAAGTTTATTTTTAAAAAATTCAAATCAAAACCAATTCAGGAGGTAGCAACTCTGCTGCTTTTCCATGGTGGCCCGGCCCTCTGCCCCAGAGTCTCTCTGCAGGGTGTGTTGGTGGTCACCCTTCTTAGCAAGGGGTTGTTCCATTCCCACCTCAGGGGACTTGGTGGTTAGGAAGAGCTTCTGATTTGGCTCTGCGTGGCTCTCATGGAGAAACAGAAAGATAATTGTGTATTCTTGCACATGCATTGAGACATGGTCACCTTGACTTGTGTGACTGCGTAGTGTGCACACAGGGGACTTTGCAGAGGTATGTGGAGGTTGCAAATTTAACAGAGAAGCTGGGTAGAGGAAGATGGCCTTAGCCTTGGAGTCCTTGGTATTCTGCTCAGGGCCTGTATGGGCAAGTGTCTCCTGTTGGCCCCAGGTTGCTGGGATGGCCTTGTCCACCTGCTGCCTGGCATCTGGCAGTGGCTCTGGCCTGACAGTCTGACTTCCCAGCCAGTGGGCAATGTGGCCCCGCTCCACCGGCTCCCAGGTCAGACATCAGCCACTCAGCTCTGGTCTGGAGGAAGGAAGGAGTTGGCCTGCCTAGACAGTCAGCCCAGCCCAGGTGAGGGGAGGGTATTGGCATCTAGGCTCAGGGTGCTGGGAAAGGAGTTGGGAGGAGAGCTGCGTCTTGGAGGATAGATGGGAACTCAGCAGCCAGACACTGGGGAGTGATGAGGGCCTTCACCCAGCAGGAGGACCAGAGTTGTAGAGGACAGAAAATCTGGAAGTGGCAGAACCTGGGGATGAGAAGGAAGGTGGGGCTGGGTAGCTAAGGTTTTAACAGAACAGGTGGTGAGCATCCATGGGTACAGATGGCTAGTGTGGGGACATGTAGGGAGTCCGTGCTGTCCAAGGCACTGACCTCAAGGGACCTACATGCGGAGGCTGGGCGAAAGGGGAGCAGGCTGAGAAGGGGTCTTGAGGGAGGAGGAGTGTGGCTATCCATGTGCAAGCAGGTGTACGACCCAAGGCCAGACCAAAGACCTCTGGATTCAGAGGTTAGGAAATCCTGCCTGGCAGCTGCCCCGGAAAGTGGCCCAGGTGGGGATGCCCAGCAAAGCCATGATCAAGCTGAGTTGAATCCAAGGCTGAGATTCAGAGTAGCTGCAGTGTCCACAGCACATGCAGGCGACCCTGCTGAGAGACCCTATGCTGTGAGGGTGAGAGACCTTAATATGCCCTGCCCTGAGCCCTTTCCAGCCACCTTATCTCTGGTGTACAGACAGGAAGCTGGGAACCACAGGGGCACAGGCACCTGCCCAGGCTCATGCTATGAGGAGCAGCCGGAGAAGGTTGGTCCACACGCTCTGCACCAAGGACCAGCCTGAGGCAGCTTCAAGTTCAGTTTAGTATGCATCTGTGGGAGGCGGGAGTCTCGGGCCTGAATCCAGGGGGTGAAAGAAGAGGCTTTTATCACTCCCCAAAAAATGAATGAGTGAATGGAGTAGACCTACTTTTTGACTAAAGTCACATGAGAACATTTGCTGCAGGCAAAAACTTTTCCTCAAAGATCTCACCCTGGGAGGTATCTCCCTTTAAAATGTAGTTATTAATCACTGTAGCTGAAATTAGCATAATCGGTTCATTTAAATGCCGAGCCGCAGTGAGTGAAAATCTTCTCCTGCGGAGTCGGGGGCTGTTGTATTGCTGCTGAAGATCAGGGGTGCAGGAGTGGGTCCTCTGCATCCCTGCAGTTGCCAAGTGGCCAGGCCTGAGCTGTCAGTGGGAGGAGACCAGATCCAGGTGAGAGTCAGTGCAGTGGGGGCTTGGGGTAGACCACACAAGGTCCCACCCTCTCCCTCGGGGCTGAGGCTCTCAGTCGGAGAGTGGCTTAACTGTTGAGTGTGTCTCTGTGTGGGTCTGTGTTTTAGGGAAGATAACAGTACAGGGAGGACAGAGAGCTGGGACCTCAGTATTAATATTCATGAGTGTATTAAGCCCTTTGAGGTGTTTGTCACTGTCTAACTGCTGCACACACATATCAACATGCATCTGTTTCGTCTTCCCAGCAACCCCGTGAAACACATGCTCCTGTCCCTGCTCCACTGACGAGAAACTGAGCTTACAGTACCCCTTCCCGACACACACACTGCTGGGCAGGGCCATGGCCAGGGGTTGGACACGGCAGCCTGGATCTGCAGCCAGTGTCCTTCCAAAGGCGACCTTTGAGTGCCCTCTGCGTGCCAGGCTCTTATCCAGCATCCATTTCCAGGGAGTTAGTGATTTGAGTCAAAGGCAGATTACATATATGTGTCCACAAAATTAGTATTTTTAAAATGTCTCTTGAGGCTGGTCCTGTGGGCCTCCCGCGTGGAGAGAGAGGCATTGAGCGGAGGCTCAGTCAGGGTGGGCCTGCTTCTCTGAACTTTGGTGGTGTCTGTTCTTGTAAATGTTTCCTGACTCTGCCTTGGGTCTGGCCCCAGCCTCAGCCCCACATGGTCCCAGGGAGCGACCGGTCGGGAAAGGCCTCAGCCTCTCAGCATTAAAACAAAATCTTTGGTGAGCATCTCGATGCTGCCTTGCTGTTTAAAAAGCACTTCCAAGTCTCTCCTTTCATCCTCGAGCAGCACTTCTTGTTGGGGATGATGATGATGATGGTGGTGGTGGCGGCAGCGTGTGCCATGCAAGGCTGGGAGAAACCAGGAGTTACACCATCTTGGGACACTCAGACCCAGCTCTGTGGTGAGAGCTTCACAGTCATCACTTTCTGGGGAAAAACAAAACAAAATCAGTTGGCACTGAAACAGCGAGGAGAGGAGCTCATACAGCCTCAATACCTCGAGTGTCCCCGGACACAGTCCAGCATGACGTGTCACCGTTTTCCCAACAGCGAGTTAGCTTTCTCTCTGGGCCACCGTGGTGGTGTGAGATTGGTTGCCAGGTCAGACCTCTCTCCCTTCTATTCCCAGACGAAGGGGCGGGTGAGGGGAACCCACGCCACAGCTGGCGGAGTGTCCTTGTAGAGGAGGAGAGACCTTGATTCTGTTATGAGGGGGCACCTGGGAAGAGCCCTTGAGCCCCTAGAGAACTCATTTTCTCATCCATGAAATGAAGACGGCCACATCTGCTTCCAGGGTTACCGAGAGAGCCAGGGGAGAATGGGTGGGCCGGTACTTTGCAGACTACGAGACACCACACAGCTGTCAGTAGTCATTATTCGTTTTAATCCCCATGGTCCTCGTGGTACTGGAAAGAGAAATCCTGCAATGTGGCTCTGTTCCTGGTGCTGGTGAGGTGTTCCTGACTCTGTTCCTGGTGGGTCTCCAAGTGCATCCGTGCCAAGTCCTCTGGCCACATCAGTAGAGTATGTCCCACCCCGGCCCTCGCTGTTCCGTAAGGAACCTGCAGGCAGCTCTTCACCCATGCACATACACATGCACATGTCCATCCAACACCCATTGTCCCCTCTGGGCAAGACACTGGGCTACATGTGACCCAGCTTGTGTTTGTCAGCGTTCTCCAGAGGAGCAGAACCAGTGGGATGGGTGTGAACAGATAACCCCTGACTTATGATGGTTTGACTTACTACAATTTTTCATCTTTACACGGGTGCAGAAGTGATAGCACACTCAGTGGAAACCATACTTTGAATTTTGATGTTTTCCCAGGCTAGTGATATGTGAGATGATACTCTCTCATGGTGCTGAGTCTCAGCCCCCAGTCAACCATCCTGGTGTAACTGTAAGCATGTTTAAGGTGGGCTAGGCTGAGCTATGGTGTTCACAGGTCAGGCGTATTAACTGCATTTTTTACTTAATGATATTTTCTATTCACAGTGGGTTTACTGGGGTGTAACCCCATCCTAAGTCAGGCAGCATCTCTCTCTCTCTCTCTCTCTCTGTCTCTCTCTATATATGTATATATATATATATGTATATATTTATTTATTTATATTTATATTTCTTGTAAGGCATTGACTTACATGATTATGAAGCCTGACCTGTCCTAAGATCTGCACTTGGCAAGCTGGAGACCCAAGAGAGCTGATGCTGTGAGTTCCAGTCCCAAAGAGGCTCAAGACCTAAGAAGGGCTGATGTTGTAGTTTGGGTCTGAAGGCAAGATAAAACTGATGTCCCAGCTCAGTGTAGTCAGACAGCAGAGTTCTCTCTTATCCAGACTATCTGCTCTATTCCAGCCTCCCACTGATTGGGTTAGACTTGCACACTTCGGCAAGGGCCATCTGCCTTACTCAGTCCCACAATTCAGATATTGATCTCACCCAGAGACATTCTCACAGGCACACCAGAGTAATGCTTGACTGACCATCTTGGCATCCCGTGGTGCAGTCTAGTCAACACACAGTTACCAGCACACAGCTCCAGAGACAGACCCTGAAGGAACCAACAGTCCAGGTATAATATAGGGCCCAGCTGGTGGAGAGGTGGGGGAAGATTTGGAAGGGGATGGCCTTGAGCTGTGAGGAACAGAAAGGTGGGCTGTATCTGCATGGTGCTGCCAGACTGCAGTGTGCTACCCAGAGATTGTCTCATTTTTAAGGCAGTGAAGGAAAAAAAAAAAAGATGCCTTGATGTCATCTTTTAAGGTCAGCATCTGACACTGAACTCAGGCAGCTCTGGAGAGCCAGGACAACTGGAAATAATCCAAAGGAAATGGACACACAGATCTGGGAAGCAGGTCCCTTGGCTCAGGGAGGACTCAACATGCAGAGTTTTGTGGGTGGTTGTTTGGGTGGATGTTTATTTAGCAGCTACTCTCTGCCAGGTCTTGTGCTAGACATTGAATACACATAAAGAATATTCAAGTTTCCCCGGGAGAGAGGGTCATGTGAGTGGAGACTCGGATGATGCTTAGAGCACTCAGCAAGGGCGCGCTCTCCAGGATGCAGGCTGGTCCCGCCCAGAGTCCTTCAGGAGGGACTTCCGCTCACCTCCTGAGAGCGGGTTTGGCTCACCTACTGCCCTTGCTCTGCTCCAACCGGGCCACGTGCTCTTGTCACCCTAAACACCCAGCCTCTTTCATACCTCTGGTCTCTACTTACAGTTTCCTCTCCTGGAATGTCTCCCCACCCCGTTCACCTGTTGATGATCTGCTAGCTTTTCAGTTCTCAGCTCCTCCTTGAAGACTCGGGGTCTCCCTCCCCCTTGGATAGCACCAGCTTCCCCTCCTTGATGCTTCCTCTGTGCCTGCCACAGACGTCCATCAGAGCACCAGCCCTTCTTCCCTAACAATGGCTTCCTCTAAGGCAGGTGCAGAGATGAACTGGACTCTGGGCAGAGCCAGGTGCAGCCAGGTGTTACTGAAACCTGCTGACCAGGTTTCCTGGGAGCTTGGGGAATGCTTGTAGGGGGTAGTATCTACCGTGTTCCCCCAAATCACAGTTAGAAAGGAGGAGGGAGGGCTCGGGCAGGGGACTACAGCAGGAGCAAAGGTGTGGAGGCACGGAGGGGCACAGCAAGGTGAGAAGTTCCATTATTAATGCAGGAAGCACAGAGCAGGGTGTGTGAGACAGCGGGTCAGGACAAGATGCCATGATTCTGCAGAAGACATTGATCATTCCACGCCACCAACACACCAGGCCCCTTTGGAAGGCATGAGCCTTGTCCTGAAACGGGAGCAGCCAGGCCTTGGTTGTGGGCATGCAAGGGGAGGAGATTCTCACAAACGACAGAATCCAGGTCTAAGAGGGAGAAGAGACCATGAAAAAAGCAGAAGACTTCCAAAGCTCTCCTATCCTCCAAGAATTCGGGTAATATATTTTATCCATGAAATCAGTTACAGGCACTAAAGAGGAACCGCCAAGACCCAACAGGAGCCGTCGAATATAGAATATATGCTAGTGCAATTAAATAATCAATGGGAGGAATGGGAGATAAAGTTGAGGAAATCTCTCAGAAAGTAGAATAAGATGCTCATTGGATGGGCCTGGATGAGAGAAGTCGAGAACGGTGGAAGATCCCTAGCTAAGAGACGTTCCGGGCGAAACAGGGACATCGACAGAGAGAACAATTATCAAAGAAATGTGGACATTCTCCATAATTGAAGGACACGAGCTTCCAGGCTGAGGAGGCACTCAGAGTTCTCAGCTCATCCAGCTGGAGAAGGTTCACCTGGAAGTGCATCATTGTGAAGCTCCAGAGAACAGGATTTGAGAAGACCCTCACCATGTAAAGGAGAGGGAAAGTTTGGTCAGGCATAGAGGAATCAGACAGCAGGCATGGATGCCAGAAGCCAGTGGAACCATGCGCTCAAGTTGCCCAGGGGTGATCACTTCTGGCCTAGAATTCTGCTTTTAGACACACAGATTTAGAAACCTTGTGTCATGCGTCATCTTCCTCGGAGAGCTGCTGGGTGAGATGTTCCACTGAAATAAAGGAATGAAGCCCAGAAAAACAGGGGATCTAAATGCAGGAGAGGGGGCCTGGCAGCCTGGAGAGAAACCCATTTAGGTTGGAGGAAGAGATAGAGGCTTCCGGGGGGGGCGGGGGTTGTGTGGAACCGACACCTGGTATGTTTGTACAGCAACAGGTTTTATAATTCTGTCAGAGAATTTAGGAAAAATTAGCAAGAGGAACACAGAAAACCAAGTGCGTGGAAACTCAACACAGGAAGACGAAATCTATGGTGGTGGGAAAAAGGGAGGGCTGTCTATTGATTCTGTGCATGCATTATTTAAATACAAATACAATTAATTTGAAAACTCCCTCTGGAGGCAACGTGAGGGATGAGCAGTGGCGATGAGCCTACATACCTGCCCTTCATGGCACACAGGGTCTCCTATGCCCCTAGAATTATACAATAGTCAGCTGCATGAACTTGCTCTTGTACCTTCCTAAGGACTGTCATACCAAGAATCAGAGGGAAAAACCAGAACAGACTTTTCCAAAAGAGCTTGTTTTTGTAAAGTTCTCTGCACACTTGTGTCCTCAGCCTGGCTTTTGGAAACTGCAGTCCCTCTACAGAAGCCGAGGGGCTGGGCTGGGCGGTGACTGTGGCTGTGGACCCACAGGAAGGGCCTGAGGTGGGTGGGGCTGGGGAGGCTGCAGGTATAGAAGAATGTGCAGGTAAGACAACTGTGAGCTCAGAGCGTGGAGGGAGGGGTTGTGCTGAGTTAGCGGTGGCTGCCAGGTACAGCCCCACCACCAGCAGGAGTACTGGGACCAGGACTGAGCCCAGGACTGGCAGCGATGGCCGCCCCTCCGCCCTTCCCCAGGGTTGGGTGAGTGTGCGGGGCAGGGGATGGATGTGGCCATTGTCTGTCTTCACTTGACTGACTCTTGAATGATCCAAGGTCAGCCATGAGCATCCCAGATGCTCATGCTCCATCCTAGCTCCCTGTGACACTAAGTGAGGGTGGTTGGAGGATGAGAAAGGAGCGCTCACCACTGGCCAGGACCGTCCGCTCCTTAGTTCTTTCTAAGTTTGCTGTTTCCCAAGGGGATTCCAAAAATGGGAACCACTGCTGTGGGTGAGCCCAGCAAGAGGTCCCCAGGGACCTTCCAGTGACCTCAGGGTCAAGCCAGCATTGGGCCTCGGTCCTCCCCAGGCAACATGTGGAGAGTTCCTCGAGGTCTCCTCCCCCCATCGCCTGGGCAGCAGCCGCCTCGTGAAGGAAGCTCAGCCGTTCTGCAGGCCCATAATGTGTGATAAATCCCAATATTTCTGCCATTAAACAATATCGTCGCAAGGGCTAAATTGCCACCTGCAATGAGTAAATTAAATATTGACGATTTCATTGACTGTTAGATTTAATTTGGAGCCTTCTTGCTGGGGCCGTAATGGGGCTGGAGATGAGTTACTATTTAATCCCGGCTGTCATCCCGTTAAGTGTTGAGTAATGAGGAAAAGATACACTTGGCGGATGAGAAAGCCCCGACTTTCAGGCCCCTGGGTCAGGCCTCCGCCTCATAAATTTGGTGCCCTGGTGGTTGGGGGCACTCTCCAAACAGCCTTCCTCTTCCTCATTCCTGCTTAGCTCCTCCCCCCGGTGAAATCCTCCTCCTGGGAGAGCTCTCCTTACCTTGTTCCCCATGGAGGAGCCTGGCTCTCCTACCCATGGAGGCCAGCCTGTTGGAGGCCAGCCTGTAGGGACATTACTCATCTGCATGCGGAATGTCTACTCTGTGCTCCCACCACAGTGTCTCTGGCCGATGGCTTGGGTGGGAGGGGACGGAGCTGAGCTACGCTATCGCTATGCCCAGAACATAGCACGGTGCCTCCCTGGCACAGGCAGAGCCTTGTGACGAATTTACTAAATAAGTGCATGAACTTAGCTTCCCTAGAAATCACTCTCCTCATCTGGAATGTTAGCAAGTAGTTGCTGAGTGCTGAACATGGGCCAGGCTCTCAGTTCTAAGTGCCCTCGTTAGGCTTCTCCCAAAACAGAAGCAACAGGGTGTATGTGTGGAGATGTATGCAAGGAGATTTATCATGGGAATTGGCTCTGGCACTTACGGAGACATAGAAGTCCCATGTCTGCCATCTGGAAGCTGGAAATCAAGGAAAGCCAGTGGTTCAATTCAGTGAGAGTCCAAAGGCCAAGAACCTGGGGGCTTCTGGTGTGAGTCTGAATCAGAAGGCCCAGGAGCCTGGGGGTCTTGTAGTGTGAGTCCTCGAGTCTGAAGGCCTGGGGACCCAGGGATCTTAGGGTGTGAGTCCCAGAATCTGAAGGCCTGGGAACCTGGGGGTCTTGTGGTATGAGTCCCAGAATCGGAAGACCTGGGAACCAGCAGCTCTGATGTCTGAGAGCAGGAGACAAGGAATGTCTCAGCTCAGGGGAGAGAGACACGTGTTTTTATGAAGCTAACTTTTTTAAACGAAGCTACTGTTTTTTCCACAATCTGTAGCATTTAAGTCATGGTATGAGCTTCATGGGTACATTTGAATTAGCTTCATATTTCCTAGCTACACAAGGGTTCTACCAATTTCTATGCAGGCATGTTGTTAAACAGTGTGTTTTATGATGAGTTTTTACACTAGAAGTAGAATTAGAAACAGAAGTAAAACTAACATATTGTTTGCCCTTCTCTGGCTGTTAATCTTTGTGCTGTCTATACTTATAGTACAGGTACTTAAAACTAGGATACATGAACTAGGCATCTTCTAACGAATAGCTATTGAGTGAATATCAAGCAAATGATATTTTTGTACTATCTGGACCCTCAGCAGACTGGGTGCCGCCCCCTGCAGTGGTGACAGCACATCTTCTTGACTCAGTCTATAGATGCAAATGCTAATCTCTTCCAGAAACAACCTCACCACACACCCAGAAATCATGTTTTGGCTGCCTGGACATCCTTAACCCTGTCAAGTTGACACGTAAATTAAACCACCCCACTACCTTTATTATATCAGCTCTCTTTGTGGTCATAATAACCCTCTCAGCACAGGCTATGTTTTCCCAGATGAGGAAGCTGAAGCCCAGAGAGGTTAAGCAACCTTCCCGAAGTCACAGCTGAGGAGCAGGGACCAAGCATCTGCGCCAAGGCTCTCAGCCCAGAGCTGGTGCTTCTCCCGAGGTGCTGTGCCAGCTCCCTTCTGCAGGTGGGGCTGGCGATGTGGCCCCAGAGCCTCCTGCAAGGCAAGTGACACTGCATGGTGCCAGGTACCTCGTGGACATGGCAGCTGACTTTCAATCGACTGTTCCCATCCTCTGGCAGAGGGTGGGAATGGCCATCCTGTGGTCACTCTGGGTTTGGTTCGATGCTGGCTGCTGGGCTGGAGGCTCCCTGCTGCCCACCACCCACAACACCTGCCCCCACCTTCATGCCTCCTGCCTTCTCCCTCCTGTCCCCTCCCCCTGGGGGCAGTACCTTGTGACATCTATCGAGATCTGCCCTGTTCTTCAAAGCCTGACTCTGGTACACTGTCCTTAGCCTGGCTTCCAGAAAGTTGCAGGGTCTGATCACTCCTTTATTGAATGAAGTCCTGGAGGTGCAAGGTGGGAGGGACTTTGGCACACTAAACTTGATTTAGGGAAACCCCGTATACGTGGGGCGTGGACGGACGTTGAGGCCTTTGGCTAAATGATGGTTTAGTGTTGTGAATTAACTGATGACTTCTCATTGAACCTGTAGACCTGGATTTGCTCAAGAGAGGCCAAGTGGTTTTGCACAGAGAAGTGGGTAACATGGGATAGGCGATGGTAGAACCATGGCAGGACTCAACACAGGCATAAGCTCTACGTTGCTCACGTCGGCTGGGCGGGCGTGAGCTGACTTTGCCTCAGGAACTCTGCCAGGGAAGAGCAGCTGGACCACCGGTGCTGGGTGCTGCTTCATTCACTGTTTCTCCAGCCCTTCCTTGGACATGGCACTGGGCACCAGGATGGGCCAGAGGGATCTGAACGTGAGGGGCTCAGAAGCTGAAGAAGACAGTGGGCTCTGCCGGAAGACACTGAGCCTCTTGTGCTCTGGGCCCTGAGGAGGAGGGAGTCATGTGTCCCTGGGGCCACGGATCCTCCAGGAGGCTGGAAAGTCCTGAACAAGCACTGGACACTTGCAAAAGTGTTTTCCAAGGGGATTTAACACAACAACAACAAAGAACTTGTAACTGTGCAGTGTATTCAGAAGAAACAGTCCTTGACAGTCCTTATATCGCTCTGTCAACTGTGTGGCTTTCGTCTTCTGTATATGTGGCTCCTTCCAGCGGCTGAGGAATCACTTTGGGTCACCACCCCTCCAGGATGGTGCCCTGAGCCAGGGAAGGCTCTTTAAGAAGAGTAGGGTAGGATAGTGGTTAAGGCCAGGGGCACAGTGGCTCCATGTCTCCCGGCAGGGTGGTCTTGTACAAGTGGCTCCACAGTTCTCTGTCTCAGTTAGTTCGTCTGTAATGTGGGTGATACATCTCAGAGAGTCATTTTGAGAATTAATTAAATAGTACTTAGTGCCTAATCAATTCCTGAAATATTAGGAATATTGTATTCGCTATACTTGCTTGTAATACTAATTCTAATATGTTCATTTGGGCCTGATGAAATCCAATACATTCTTCAAAATTCTGCTCTGGCATCGCTCTGGGAGTGTGTTTCTTTGCCCGCCTCCAGTGCTTGCCAGCAGAGCAGGACTCCTCACACAGCCCTGTGACCCTTCACTGCACCCGGTTGCTTACCAGCCCGTCTTCCATGAACTTTCAGAACCGTTGTTTCAAATCAAATAAGACGGAGACGGAACCTGGAGGTGGTTTGACCCCCAGTGTCAAACCCATAGACCTGGAAGCCGCCCGCCTTGGGGAGGAGGACCGAAACCTCCTCTGGGAGTCTCCGTCTTAGGAGGAAATTCCCCGCCGCACTCCCCTGCCACGATGCCCTAGGAGAGAAAACACTCAGAGATGTTCGCTGTGTCAAAAGATCCACTCTGGGGCTGGGACGATGTTGCAAGCAGAGAAACTAATTAATAAATTAGAGCAGGGAAAATACAATGAAAGGGAATATGGCAAACTAGGAGTGATCACACCACGAAAGCCCAGCGGAGCCTGGGACTGGTTGGTTTGCCAAAGACTGCTGGGGACAGGAAGAGCCCCCACGGGAACTTCAAAGACAGGAATTGCCGCGAGTTATCATCGCCAAATCGGTTAAGCTGCTGCTTAAAACAAACGGGAAATCGTGCCCCCAACCAGCTGGTGCCGCCTCTCCAAGCTGTGGGACTCAGTCAGACCCATGGGAGCCTTCTATGCCCAGCGGGGGCCTTGGTATCTGTGAGGAGGGTCTTTCTCCTTCTGGCTCCAGTGTCCACGGGCACTGGGGGCCTCAGAGAGCGAGAGGGGCTGCACAGGGCTGAGGCCTAGAACTTGGGCTCCTGATGCCGACCCACTTCTGCCCTCCCAGGGCTGCTGTGGAAGAAACCCCGGGGTCTGCGGAGTGGGTAAGACAGAGCACATGGCTGTGTGCTTCTGGGGCTGCTGGAGCCAGAGGGTGCTCTGTACAGGGGTTGGGCTCCACCTCTTGCCCTGGGAGTTCTGTGTCACTGAAAATCCCAACCCCGTACCCCTTCATATCACTAAGGCCTACCAAGGTCTCTGAACCTCTGGGGTTGTTTTGAGGAGGTTCATAATTATAGGCTCTTAAAAAATATGTAGAATCTTAGCCGGGCTCGGTGGCTCAGCCTGTAATCCCGCGCCTTTGGGAGGCTGAGGTGAGTGGGTTGTCTGAACCCGCGGGTTCGAGACCCGCCTGGGCAGCAAGACCTCATCTCTACAATAAATCAAAAAAGTTAGCCGGGCGTGGTAGTGCATGCCTGTAATTCCGGCTACTTGGAAGGCTGAGGCGGAAGGATCGCCGGAGCCCAGCAGGTCGAGGCTACAGTGGCTGGGAGCGGCCACTGCACTCCAGTCTGGGCGACAGAGTGAGACTCCAACTCAAAAAAAAAAAAAATTATAGAATCTTGGAATCATAGGCGTTTACATTTTTCTTTTTTCTAATTATAAATCTATATATTTATCATAGATGATGTAGAAAATATAGAAAGTGTAAAGAAATAGAAAAACAGCAGTGTATAATTTCATCTCTGAGAAGCAGTCGCCATTAGTACTTGGAGGTAATTCACCTGAGTCAAAAGCCTGAGAACTCCATGCATTGCCTGACCTGCTTGGAACTGCATCTTTTTATTCTATGCCACCTCTTCTCACCCAGAACAGTCAAAAGCAGTTTCCCATGTCAAAGCTACTCTGCATGACCTTATGCCATGCCATTGTGGAAACAGGCCACAGTGCACAGGACACTGGACACATGCATTGGTTCCATTTTTCAAATTTTGTATAAATAACACCCAGTGAGCACCATCACAGAAAAGTTTAACCATACGTCTTAGGATTGTAGAATCTTTTCATCATGACCACTTATTATTCGGACTCTACTTCACTCTTATTCCCTGCCTCCTTCCAAAAGGAATTTGAAATAATAAAGAAGAAAAGGCGAGACAAAGTGAGATGGGGAAGATATGAAGCTGACAGAATTCCCTAACGTGAAACCTACACCCATCCTGTGGCCTAGGAGTTCCACTCCTGGCTACGGACCCAACAGTAACGAGTGCTTGGCTTATCAGCAGGTGTTAAAAGTGACATTATCCCTAATAGCAGGACACTGAAGAACTAAATTATGATCTGTTCACAGAGTAGAATATTAGGTAGGCGTGAAGAAGGACGACCGTGCTAGATACAACCCTTGCATGAATCTCACAGGTGTGAATGTAGAACCAGTGCATCCAGACCCTGGGGAATGTGAACTGTGTGATACTTTTCATGAAGTACAAAACCAGGCAGAATGGCATTACCTCTGGGGAGGACGGCGGCAGGGGTGGAGGGACCCTGGAACTATGAGCTCTGTGTTTTGAACCCAGTGGCAGTTATCTGGCTGTGAACATAGGAAGGGTTCCTCCAGCTGTGCCCTTAAGATCCATGCATGGTGCTGTTTGTAAGCTGTTCCTGGATAAGAACATAAAAAAGACAATGAAATGCACCAAGTGGAGCTTGAGCATTGGGTGGAGACAAATGGACCTGTCCCACTGACCATCAGCCTTGTGCTTGGAGGCCCACATTCTACTTGACCTTGTCCTCAGGTAATGGCAACAGCAGATGCAGAATTTATTCTGCTGGTCCCCTGGGACCCTCGATGGCAGGTGGGATGTGATGTGGAAGCAGAGTGGTGCCTGGCCTCTGAGAAGGGCTGCGGCGAGTGCTCTGGGGCCTGGCGTCTCCCAGGAGGCCCCAGAACAACTGGAGTGCCCAGAGCCCTTCCCTCTGCAGGGCCATTCATGGGAACTCCGTGGCTTAGAGTCTCTGTAGGGCGGGGAGACTGAGCCCTGGAGCTGGCCAGGGCTTGAGGCCTAGGGAGAACTTCCTAGCTCAGCATCGTGGTTGGGTCAGTAATCTGCCTATGCCTCAGTTTCCTTATGTGCAAAGTGGGCAGAGTCTTGCTTTTCCAGATCACTTTTAATGAGATCAGGGACACAAACATAGTGTTTGGTACCTACTGGGTGCTCAGAATGGTAGTTGTAATGGAATGACCAGAGGCAGTCCCCCCAAGAATGGTGGAAGTCTCACTTTGGGGCTAGGTCAGCTCAGCCCAAGGGACAGTCCTCCCACAGGGAAGGGTGAGGGCTCCCAGCCCCTGGCCTGGTCTGATCCCACTCTGCGCCCCTCACAATGTGTGGTCCTGTTGCCCACCTCCCGGGTGCCTTGATTTCCCCACATTTAAAGGAGGATGGACAGCAGGACGTCCTTATGACAATGTCACAGGGCTCCAGTGATGTCCTGCAGTCACATTTGTACACTAGTAGTGGGTCCACGGAAGCACTTGGCCACCACTGGCTGCAGCCCAGTAGCCATGGCCCCTTCAGACAGCATCTGCTCTGTAGCCTTCACCCATGTCCAGCATGTGGCCCATCTCACCCATTTTCAGGCCTCCCTCCTGCCGTGGGGCCATGTGGCCAAGCTGGCCGGATCCCCCACCATGTCACCAGAGGTTCCCCAGCCAGAGGCTCCCACGGCTGTGCTCATGGCCTTGAGTGGGGTGAGGGCGGTGTGGAATGCAGCCCCTGCAGCTCAAAAGCCTTTCAGCCACTGGAATCATGAGTGTCCCTGTGAGATGGAGCTCAGGATAGGGAAGAGTTTTCTGCAGAATTCTTCAAGAAGAAATAGTTTTTATCTAACCAGCGTCCCTCCACCATCCCTCCTTCCCTCTCTCCCTCTGTCTCTCCCTTCATCCCTCTCAGTTCATCCACTGAGCACCCAGAACTGCCCCCTGCCCTCAGAGAGGTGAGAGCCCAGTGGGATGGAGGGAGCTTGAGGCTGTAGGCCTGTCAGGAAGGCATAGAAGGTGCTGGCAGAGGTATAGTGGGGGACCTGGCCTAGTTTGGGGGGTCGGGGAATTCTCAGAGATGGGGAGCCCCTCTGGTCTCTGGCATCCCCCACCACCACCACCACTGAGCCTGAGAAGCACCCTGGGGAGACAACTTCCTGTGCATGCAGGTCTCGGCTGAAGTTCACCTCCTCTGACCACCGTGTTTCCAGCAGACTACTCTGCCCCCATGATCCTCTCCCGCAGCTCCTGACTGTCTCCTCAGATAGGCCATGAGCCCTGTGAGACCCAGCTGTGCAGTCAACTCAGTGCTTGGCACAGTTTCTGGTACACAGTCAGGGCTTGGTAATTATTCATGGAGTGAATAAATGGGTGACTTAGGCAAGAAGCAGGGGAAAGAGTGATTCAGGCAGAAGGAGCAACCCTGGTGACTCTGAGGCCACCCTCTGGAGAGAGCTGTAGCATCTTCCCCATCTTGCCCCCGGGGAACCTGTGACCCAGAGGGCTCTAGTCCACCCAGGTGGTCATCTACTCCCTGTGGAGCCCCAGGACTCAGGTGTGTCCCAGCTGATCCCTCATGCTCGCCTAGAGCTTCCTACCAAGGTCAAGGTAAGCAGAGACCACTTTCCACCTCCCCCTGCCACATATCCTGCTGCCAGGATTTGGGAGGACCCTCGTCAGGTGCTGGAAGATGGAGGTCCCGGGGGCCCGCATCACTATGTGTCTCTTTGCTCGGGCCTCCCTGTCCTGCAGCCTGGATGCAGAGACCTGAACAGTGCAGGAATTTGGGGCTGTGGACAGGGACACAAGGCCCAGGCTGCTGGACACTTGCCTGGGAAACCCGCCCCATTCACTCAAGGCACAGGTGACTCGTGAGAGCAGGATTCCACTCAGGAATGGGCGGGGCGCTGATTTCCAGCATGCTGAGGAAGGATCAGCAGGTGCCCTTTACACTCCAGTCACTCAGAGTCAAATTGTGTCATTTCATGGAGGAAGAGGGATGGTGGGAGCCTGGATCAGACCCCTTGCTGCTCTCACTTCTTGCTGCTCCTGCCTACGAGCGTTCTTCCAGGGGAAAGTGAAGCACCCACAGGCTTCTCAACATGAAGGAGAAATAGAAGATAACTCACAAGTGAACTAGAGTGCTTCAGATCATCCAGTGTTTCTGCAGCACTTGACCCACACAGAGGGCTTTCCTGTCGTATTGTTTGATAAGCCTGGTAACCTGAGAAGCCATTTAGAGGGCAGGAAATTAAGGCAGGGAGGGGAGTGGGGCTGGCTGTTGTAACGCACCTTCTGGATGCATAAGCCCTTCATACGGGAATCCGGTGTGATCCTAAGATCTGTGTCTTTAACCCGTGGAGGGGAAAGCCATGACTCAGAGAGGCTAGACATCTGACTGAGGTGGGAGTACGTGCAGAACATCGACACCCCGGTCTGCCCGACTACAGAGCCTGACGCTTTCCTTCCCTGGGTCCCTCCTTCCAGGCCCATGATTTCATTCAGAACACCCCCATGCAACGGGTGGGGCCAAGGATGTGTGTGTTCCTCCGGTCATTCTTCATTCATTCTTCAGGGGCTCGCTCTGCCAGTTTCCTCCTCTGGCTCTGAGGCTGTTCTTCTCCAAGCAGATATCCCCGTTCCAAGGCCTGGGCCCCACCGTGAACATCTAGCTGATGGAGGAATCAGGACGGGCCGATCTGCCCAGGGACACGTCCGATTGCCAGTTGTCAGGCTCGGTAAAGAGCAGACGGGTTGGGCTTGGACTGGCATCTTATGCCACTTTCCTAACTGTTGATGTCCCCAGTTTGTCCCAGTACGAGGAAATAATGCAACTTGCTATGATGGTCAACCTTTGGCAGGGTCTCATTAAGTCACAATAGCCCCCAGAATCTAGAGGATGCTTTAGGGGCCCACAGAGGAAGAGCCGGATTGAAATGGGTATCAGAAGTGAAGATGATGTGGTGCCCCTCCTGGCAGGGACCTTCAGCTCCCCCGGAGGCTACCCCCAGCACCTTGAGGCCCTGGAAGTGAGGTGCTCATGGAAAAGAAGCTTTCTTCCTCCCCTAATTTCCCTTGAAGGGGTGGTTTTTAGCCTCTGTTCAGGGCACATTTGCAGTCAGGGTTCTCAGTGCCTGATCAGGCTGGCAATAGGTGGAAGCCACCGGATGCTGGGGGACGATCATGCCTGGGCTCAGCCCTCCACTGTCTACACAATAGCCCACAGCTCACTTGATTTTTACTGGTCAGTGGTGGTCACACATGGGGAGATTGAGACGCACCGGGACTCAGCATCCTACAGTGGGGCCTTCGCCAGAGCGTCCCATGCTTTTCGTTCCTGAATGTCCCTCAATGTGTCCCCTGGGCTTGCTCTGTCCTAGGGTTTATGGCACTGCTGGTATGATCAGTCTCTGCCACCTCTATGTTCCCAGCCCGTGACTGTGTGCTGTTGGGGAACAGACACAAGGACTGTGCACTGCTAGGGGCAGGCACAGGGACAGTGTGCTGCTGGGCACTGCTGGGAACAGACATGGGGACAGGTCCAGAGTGCATTACTGGGGACAGGCACTGATGGGACAGGCACAGTAACTGCGCACTGCTGGGGACAAACACAGGGATCGGGCATGGCTGAGGACAGGCACTGCTGGGGACAGGCATGGGTACCCTTTGTGTTGAACTCTCATCCGCAGGCTTCCAGGTGAAGGGGACTGGCATGAAGGCTGAAGTCAGGCAAGCAGGCCAGGGAGCATTTGGAGAAGGAGAGGTGGAGGGGTGTAGTGGGCAGGTGGGGCTTTCTAGGGTGATCGAGGCCACATGGGGCAGGGATTCACTCCAGATCTTTTATCTGGCCTGCTGAGCTCCTAGCTTTGGCTTGTCAGGTCCTTCCGAGCGAAGAGTCATCCCCTGCATCCCCCAACGGGGACTTCTGCTTGGGGCTTGTGTCTTGGGCTCTGAAATTCCTCTTCCTGCATTGAGTCAGACTCTTCAACCTGGACCTCAAGGATCAGTCACTCATTCCAGCCCCCACTTGCTTCATACAGATGGGGAAACTGAGATCCGACCAGAGCAAAAGATTTGCTGCTTTTGAACCAGGACTCTGCAACCCCACCTCCCAGGTGTTCTCCTAAGACTGTCAATCCCTGGGAAGCTTGAGCAGTTCAGCCCTCCATGTGGGTCCCAGACTGCCTTCCCATGCTCTGGGTCCCCTGTACCTGGGATGGGCGCTGAGCACATAGATAACGGGGTGAACGCAGCTCCCAGGCTGGGCAGGACCCCTTACCGCCCTCACCTTGGACAGTGTCACAGTCAGCATGTCTGTCTCCCAGCTGGAACAAAGGCCCTGTCATGGCCCCGTGCCCAGCACTTAGCAGGCACGCAGTACAGTTACTTGAGGGAGCCCCAAAGGGGCAGACTGGCCTGACCCACTCCTGGGTAGATGACCCCAGAAAAGCACAGCTGGCTGAAGTCACCCCCCAGAACCTGCGACACATGCCCGGCACCAGGCAGCTCCCCGGGGCAGCTCAGCCAGGACCTCTGGCATCTCTGGGAGTCACCAGCTTGTAGCTGGGTGGTCTTGGGCAGGTCACTCAACCTCTCATCCTCCATTTCTTCAGTGGAGGAATTCCTGCACACGTATGATTCCTAAAGGAAGGTTCAATAAAATCAGGACTGCATGGCACACCGCAGGGATGCAGTGAGTATGAGGGTATTGCTAGTCACTAATCCCTCTGCTCATTCTACAAATACTTGTTGAGCCTTTAAAAATTGGAGCAAGTCAGGATGTTTAGAAGTTGATGTGTTAATGCAAATTAAAATTAAATTCTGGCCGGATACGGTGGCTCACACCTGTAATCCCACTTTGGGAGGCTAAGGCAAGAGGATCACTGGAACCCAAGAGTTCAAGACCAGCCTGGGCAACATAGCATGACCTTGTCTTTATTAAAAAAAAAAAATCAAAAGAATTAGCCTGGTAGTGGGAAACTGCTGGGCGGTGGGGGGAAGAACACCCCTCATCAACAAGGGTACCTGCATAATGAATATTTGTATACCTAGCTCTGAATTGTACCCCACATCATTAAAATAAAAAAAATTTTAATTTTAAAAAAGAATTAGCAAGGCATGGTGGCACATGCCTGTAGTCCTAGCTACTCGGGAGGCTGAGGCTGAAGGGTCGCCAGAGCCCAGGAGGTTGAGACTGCGATAAGCTGTGTTGGTGACACTTCACTCCAGCCTGGGCAACAGAGTGAGACTCTGACTCTAAATAAATAAATAAATTTAATGAAATGAATGACAGTAGGTTGCCCACTCACCCCCAGCCCCACCCCAAGCCTTGCAGGTGGGTTGATGCCTCTGCCCTGTGCCTGTCTCGTCTGTCTGCTCTAGCCCTCGTGGGTCCAGAGCCCACCTCCAGGCCTGCTTCTTGACCACATTGTCCTCAGTCAGCCCAGCTGACCTGGGCTTTAGAAGGTCTCCGCTGCTAGGGCCCGTTCCATCTCTTCATTCAGTGGCTTTGTTTTCTAGATGGGGAAACTGAGGCACGTCAGCGTGGTTTCTCCCTCCCGGGAATGTCTGTTTATCCACCGAAGTCTGGTAGCTGCTTTCTTCATCCCTTGCCCCCAGCCCCTGCCCTCTATTTCTCAGGGGGCCCTTCAGCCCCCTGGGGTTGCACCTGCCTCCTTCCAGGTCTGCTTCATAACTTGAGACCCCAAAAATGTGAAATGAAAATACCCCTCTGTCTTGTTGGGCCCCGCTGGCAGTGAGGCCTCATTATTTGGGCTTATTAACACGAGGACAGAGCGGACAAGGGGTGCCTGTGATGTGGCTCGCAGTAGGCGGGCGGAAGATTAGAAATGCTAATGCTGGTAATTAGAGACGCGGTGGTGCGCTGGGTGCAGGCTTGCCTGCGGAATTGGAGGGCAGATTTCCTGTTTGGTGTGTGGGAATAATGAAGCCGGCCAGAGGGTGTGTGGAGCGCGCCTGCCCGCCCACGGCTGCAGGATCAGGCCCTCTTGCCAGAAGGAGGCGTGAATAATTTCCTAGAGATCTAACATTTGCATGGTGCTGGAGGCAGTTGGCGAGTCTCAAGCATGCCTTTTACATTTTTACAGATGGGGAAACTGAGGCTCAGAGTGGCAGTGGCTTGCCCAGGATCCCTACTCCACCGGCCCCTGGCCGGAGGATGAGATTTTTTTTTTTTTGAGTTGGAGTCTCACTCTGTTGCCCAGACTGAAGTGCAGTGGCCGCTCCTGGCCACTGCAGCCTCAACCCGCCGGGCTCCGGTGATCCTTCCGCCTCAGCCTTCTGAGTAGCCAGAATTACAGGCGCGCGCTACCACGCCCGGCTGATTTTTTGATTTATTGTAGAGATGAGGTCTCACCAAGTTACCCAGGCGGGTCTTGAACCCGCGGGCTCAGGCAGTCCACTCACCTCAGCCTCCCACAGCGCGGGATTACAGGCTGAGCCACCGAGCCTGGCTGGACAAGATGTTATCTTTGTCATTTCTTCGTCCCCACTGCCTAACTCTGGGCTCCTACTGGGTTTTTCTGGGCTTATGTCACTGTCCTTCTTAAGCCCCTACCTAGAGCCCCACCAAGTCTCATCTGTCCTTCTCTCCATGCTTCCTCTGTCTCCTTGATCTCCTGCAGCCTACCCCGACCTCCTTGCCTCCACATGCAGCCTCTTGTCCGTCTCCTGTCCCTGGGCTGCTGGGCTCCCACCTCCTCTCGACTCCCTCTGCCTATGGCATCAGATCCACCCTCCCTGGGGTGACCTTTGCTGCCTTCAGACCCACTCCCCACCCTCCCCAGCCCTGCTCCCACCTGGGCCCTGTAGCCATGTCTTCTCATGGTCTCTTGCTGAGAGACACCCAGGACAGGCTGGGTGTCCCATGGCATCCCCCCACCTCTGGAAATCCTACTTACCCTCCAGGACTTGGCTGCAGCGTCTCCTTCGTCACCTCCTTCCCAGGGTCCCACTGTGTTCACAAACGCTGCCGCCCTCGTGTGGGAAACTCCTGGGAGACACGGGGGAGAGTGCTGGTGTTTGCTGGTGCGCGGTGCTCTCTGTGTCTTATGTAAATTTCATGGCAACACGGCAACTTTGTAAGGTGACATATGAGGACTCAGATGAGGATGCCAGCCCCGCCCATCCTCAGAGTGCAGGCATGTCCAACCGCCTATTCCTCACCCCTTTCCTGTTATCTCACTGCACGCTGGAGGTGTGGTGTCTCCTCAGATGTGGGGGAAAGAGTATCGGCTACCTCTGGGGACTGCATAGTCTCCCACGGGCCCCTGCTCATCCCAGCAGCTCGAGTTTGGCCTGCGGGAGTCTCTGGTTCCCCGCTCATCTGAACCGAGCTTGGGGTTTCTCCAGGATGTTCCTGAGAGGTCTTGGCAGAAGGCAGGACGGGCTTGCACTTGTGCAACTGCCACAGGCCACAGGCGACCAGTGCCTGTTCTGAGTTCGCTTACTGCAGGCGCCACATGTGCATCTCTCGGGGCCTGGGTGAGGTTTTGTGACGTCCTCTGTCTTTCGCAGCCAACTCCCCCTTCTCAACGCAGTTTCAGGTTCTTTCCACACGTATCAGAGAAGCAAGAACGCAGGTCTGTGATGTTCTGTTGGTCATCAGTGAGGACCTTGGCGTTTTACTGACATAACAGCTCCTGTGGGTTCCAGCACTTTATTCAGCTCACCCAGAAATCCTGCTGATCCTGATTCCGTTCCTGGGTGCCCTCCTAGAAACAGCACCTTATTTTTTAGACCTAATTGACATAACTAGGAATATTGATTCCATTCTGAATGAAACAAGTTAACTGTGAAGCCATCAAAACTGGGAGCTATTAATGCTGCCCTTGGGGAGGGCATGGGTCCCTGCACGGGGGAGGGGAGGCTCCCCCTGCTGTCCCCTTGGCTCAGCCTTTCAGTGAGGGTTGGAGCTGCAGCTCTTGCCCTTTAAAAAACATATATATGTATATTTTAATTTAAGATAAAATTTGCATACATTGAAATTCACAGATCTGAATTGTACTGTCGGCCGAGTTGTGACAGGTGTATATACCCAAGCAACTTACACTCCCGTCAAGATACAGAACACTCCCTTCACCTCAGAGATTCTCTTGTGAGCCTGCCCAGTCGGTCCTTCCCTGGAGCAGCCCCTGTTCTGATTTCTGTCACCCTGGCTTAGCTTTGTGGTCTGGAGCTGCGTGTCCAGGGAGCCCTGCCGTATGTCACCTTTTCATCTCTCTCTGTTCATTCCACGTTGTGCTGGTGAGGTTGTTCCTTGTTGTTGCATGTTCATTGTTCATTCTTTCATGTTGCTCAGTGGCATCCCGTGACATGGGAGAGTCCCATAGTATGTTTGTCCACCCTCCAGTTGATGGATATTCAGGTGGTTTTCACTCTTTTGCTATTATAAATGAAGCTGCTCTGAATTTTCACGCACAGGACATTCCGAGGACACGGGTTTTCGTTTCCCTCGTGTAAATACCTAAGAGTGAAATTGCTGGGTCAGAGGACGCAGGTTTGTGTGTGATTTTGTGAGAAACTACCTAGCTATTTTCAAAGTGTTTGTGCCATCACCCATCTACTCCGGCAGTGGTTTGAGAGAGCCCAGCTGCTCCGTGGCATCTTGGCTGACCTCAACCTGCCAGGGTCTCCATCTTGGGCAACCAGGACCTGTGTGCAGTGTATGCCTGTGCTTAGACCCAAACCCGCCCAGGTGTGATGCTCCCCTCTCCTTGTCAATTGCATGTCCTTTCTTGCTGGAACTTGGTCCTTCAAGGTTTTCTTGTATCCACCACTCTTGGTGATGGCTGTAATTTTTATTTTTTCTGGGTGTGTCTTGATGTGACCATGGAGTGCAAGTGTTTCCCTTCTGCTTCCTCAGCTGAAGTGGAAGTCCATGACTTTTGTCTTAAATTTAAAACATTCCTATAGAACAGCACTGTCCAACTGAAGTATCATGGGAGCCACGTGTGTAAGTTTAAATCTTCTGATAGCCACAAAAAAAAAATAAGTAAAAAGAAACCGGTGAAATTTTGGTGGATGAATTTAATTTTAACAGTTGTATGTTTTATGTAGTGTTATGTAACTCAATATGTCCAAAATATTATCATTTCAACATATAGTTAATTTTAAAAAATATTAATATTAAATATTAATGAGCTATTTGGCTAGACATGGTGGCTCACACCTATAATCCCAGTACTTTGGAAGGCTGAGGCGGGAGAACCACTTGAGCCCAGCAGTTCGAGACCAGCAAGACCTCATCTCTGAGATATTTTACTTCTTTCCATAGTGTTTGAAACCCCATGTGCGTCTTATACTTGGAGCACTTATTAGTTCGGATTAGTGCAGGTGACTGGAGCCCCATGGCCCAGAAGGTGGTCCCATCTTGAAGGGGAGGTGAGGCGTCCAACTGGGATGTCACACACAGAGTTGGAGCTCAGAGGAGAGGGATTGGGAGCTGCTGGCACACGTGAGAGGAAGACGGACATAGGCCAGGAGCAGGTGTTTCTGTTGGACAGAAAAAGAACTGGCCCGGGGCTCAGGCTTCTCTGCAGGGAGTTACCTTCAGCACCTGGTGGGGTCCCTGTCCTACAGATGAGGAAAACCAAGCCTCAGGGAGTTTGAGTAACTTGTCAGGGTCTTTACAGCCTGTGAGTGGCAGGATTGGGATTTGACCTCAGGTCTCTGGGCCACACTCCTGCTGTTTCTGGAGTCAGAGGAAACGTGGGGGGCACAGGTATTGAGATTTAAAATACCCCAGGAACTTCCTCTTGAGCCTAGCAGGGGCTGTCCTCACCTCCAAAGCCTAGAGCTGTGTGTCTTCTCTCTCCAAGCACCTTGAGGGTCTTGGTGAGGGCTGGGACACTTCCCAGTGGCCTGTGAAACTTGCTGAGCTTAAGGTGGGTCTGGCATCCAGCAACCTGACAGGGAAGAGTGAGGATCACACAGGATGGGAGGCATGGCCCTCCCAGACAGTTCTGCAGAAGAGGTACTTTGCAGAAATCAGAAGAAGCTTCTGGTCAAGGGGCCCTCAGCCCATATAACCCCAGCCTCCAGGGACTCCAGTTATGGTGCCCCATGTTCTTCCTGGGTGTGGAAACTCCCTGGGACTCCAGCACCCACCTGCAGACTCTGGATATCCTAGCATGATCGATGTGGCCCATCCAAGCATGACTCCCAGCCACTCCCAGAGGGACCCAGACAATGGACTGGCAGCGGAAGCCTCTCTTCTGGAACATGCTGCCCTAGTGCACCTCTGGGCTGTCCCTCTCTGCCTGGGATGATGCTGTCCCTTCTCGTGTTCACAGAAGACCCTTTTACTAGATGTGGATGTCTTTAAGGAGTTTAATTCATTTTTATTATCATCACATGTCATCATTCCACTGGGTGCCTGTCTGTGTCGTGTCAGTGATGAGTAGTTCCTCTCCTGTGTGGAGCTTGCTAGGTGCCAGGCTGTTCTAAACGCTTTGATCTCACCACCACCCTACAGGATAGGTCCTGCTGTTCCTCTTGCTGTACCCAGGGGAGGCAGGTGAGCAAGAGTACAGGGGAGGGCTGGTGGCACCTGAAGAGGGGAAGAAACGGCAGATGGGACTCGGAGTCCCCTGTCAGATGGTGGCCACAGGACCACCCTCAGGATCAGGAGGCTCCAAGGGGAGGGACTGCCATCCTCAAGTCAGAGGGGAGGAAACCGGGGTCCAGAGAGGCCCCTTTGGTCTTGTAGTAACACACATCTTGTTACTTTCTTGTTATTTTTGGCCAGGGAAGTCACTGAGCATTGCAGATCTGCTTGGCAGACAGACGGGCATTCAATCAGCCCATTGGAGTGTCTAATAGGACTGCTAAAGCTTCAATTGTTTACAGTTACTTTGCTGAGAAAACCCTTGCATCAGTGTAAGGTCAGACTGAGTCCAGCCTTTGTCCGTATTATTGTGGATTCTAAACTTACGTGGTCAAGTGAATGGATGATCTTTTTTACTTAAACTTACAAACACCCAAGAGTTCTCAGCAGAAATCAGGGATGGGCCTAGAGCCGTCCAACCGTATCTTTATACCAGAAGGTTCAGGAAGAGAGCCTCCCCTCAAATGCAGGTGTGATGAGTCTTCCGAGCACCACGGTTTGCGGCAGCCTGAACAGTTTGGTGCTGCCTGAACACTGAGGTGTTTGGGCAGTTGCTGGCAGAGGCCAGTGTCCAGGGGCATCTTGGGGAGGAGGTGGGAAGGGCGATTCAGGCAGTGGGGGCAGCTGGGGTCCTGGCAGGAGGTGGCAGGACATCAGTCCTAAGGGGGCACCAGGCCAGGGTAGAGCAAAGACCTTGGGTTTCCATCCCCATTCTCCAGGGTCAGTCTGCATACAGGGTCCAGAACCAGGTCCTTCTCCCCAGGGGTGCTTTGTCCTGGGGATGCAGCAACATTCGGGCAGTGGCACAGGCCAGGGCAGGGTGGCCATGGAGGGTGAGTGAGCAGACAAGCCCCACCATAAGCTAAATTCCTGACCCGTTGGAGCAGGCTTCCTTCGCCTTGCCTGTTGTTGGGATGGTGAATGTCCTGAGGGTGGAGCAGAGCTCAGGATCTGTGCTGTCCCCAATGGCGTCCCAGTCCCCTGTTGTTGAGAAGCTGTGGCTCTGGGAGGGGTGGCAGGAACCATCGCTGAGTGACCGCAGACCAAGATAGAGCCGCTGCCAGGAGCAGGGAGCAGTGGGGACCAGCGTCCTGTCAGGAGACACGGGGTGGGGGGGGATGGGAGGGGAGACAGGACCATCCCCACAGGGCATAGGGACTGTAGAGGGTGTGGCGGGTCAGGCTGTGATTTCTGGTTTCTCTTCCAAGGACATAGGAGCGGGAGTTCCTCAGGGCCTCAGCTCCCTGTGTCCGGGGATCTGGGAGCCACCTCAGCCCCCTCGAGGGCTGTCCAGAAGCTGGCAGCAGGCAGAGGGAGCAGGGAGGGGTGGCTGGAGGGTGCCCTCCCCTGGTTGGATGAGGCACATCTGACTCTGCAGCTCCCAGCCCCAGGCTGATGACGTCTGTTCTCACAGCCCATATTCCTGCCTTCCAAGGACGGAGTGACGCCGGTGATCTGGCTATGCCGGCTTATCCTGATGATAGACTGCAGCCACTCTGGGCCCATAATTGAGTCCCCATGTGATGTGGTTACAGCACCCGCTTCTGTTCGATGCCTGAGTTATACCTGGAGCTGTCCCTCAGGACTCCCACATGCTCCTGCTGGGATTCAGACAATTACTGGACCACCTAGCTGGGGTCTCTCCCCCAACCCCACCTCCTACCCGCCTTCCACCCAGGCATAGGAGAAAGCGTCCGAGCACATGCACAGCCTACCTGTCGCTCCTTTCCTCAGAGCTCCCCCATGTCCATAGCCAAGGCCAAGGGCAGAGCTGGGTTGGCAGATACACCTGCTCCCCCTGGCACCTTGCAGGGCTCAGTGACAGTTTGTCACCTGCAGGAAATGTCCCTGAGACAGCCGCATCCTCGGCTCTGTGGATGGATCTGGGTGTTTTTGGTCTCTTGGGGAGGTAGATTCACATCTCCTGGCCTGGGTTTCCTCTTCTGCAAAATGGACGTATGGGGCACACTCCTGACTTGGCTCCTGCCACTCCATACTCCTGTCCTGGTTGAGCATTATCATCTCATTGGTTCTTCTCATCGTCAACTTCAGAAGATATCTTCTAACAACCTCCCTGACCATCACCCTTGGACACTGTGATCCCCACTGTAGAGGTGGGGAGACTGAGTCAGGAGATAGACTGTTTCCATTTGTCCCAAGGGGCTGCCTGGGCCCTGCTGCCATTCCCCTGGTTCAGGTGTCCCTTGGAGAGGAAGAGTGGCACCTGAAACCCATAGCCATCACCTCCAGTTTCAAGGCGCAGCCACCAAGTTGTGATGGTCCCCTGCCCTGCCTTCAAGTGGCACCGTGGGCAATCGAGGGGTGAGAAGCAGAGCTCTGGTTGGGCCAGTCCAAGGACACACTTCAGAGAGCCAAGGGGTGGGCTCGTACAGTTATTAAGCACCCCTGTGTGCAGGACTGTGTTGGCAGAGACACGATGTTACACCGCCCTGCCCCAGCCCCACCCACATCTGAGATGGCTGGGCTGAGCCCCTCCGGGACACTGAGCTCCACTCTCTGTGTGAACTCCTCCTTTTTGCCCCCTGGCCTGGTGTGATCCTGGGGAAGAGGAAGGGAGGGCGACCCCCCAGGGTGTTAGGAGGAGTGACTGTTTTACCCCGAGGGCCCAGGGTCCTTACCTGGGGTCCCTTCCCCCATCTCTCACTAGCTGCTGGTTTGGGCCAGGTCCCTTCTCCGTCTGTTTTCCTCATCATCATTTACTGAATTTAATTAGTGTCAACAGGTTAAGAAAATAGAAGTGACCAACTGGGCACAGTGACTCACCCTCGTAATCCCAGCCCTTTGGGAGGCCAAGGTGTGAGGATTACTTGAGCCCAGGAGTTTGAGACCAGCCTAGGCAACATAGTGAGACCTGGCCTCCACAAAAAATCAAAAAATTAGCTGGGTGTGGTGGCATGCCTGTAATCCCAGCGACTTGGGAGGCTGAGGCAAAAGGATCGTCTGAGTCCAAGAGGTTGAGGCTGTGGTGAGCTGTGATTGTGCCATTATACCCCAGCCTGGGTGGCAGAGAGAGACCCTGGCTAAAAAAGAAAAGAAAATATACATGACCCGATCCTGTAATAGCATTTTAAAATCAAACCAGAAGCCGATCCCTGAGGGGCTTGCAGGAGCCTCTGTGGTTGCTGGAATGTTCTATATTTTGGTCTGGGTGGCGGTTACTTGAATGTAGACATTTGTCAAAATCCCTCAGCAATGCGCCATTCTCTGGAAATAAATTGCATCTCAGTTTTTAAACAATGGTGCTGTCCTGTGGAGAGCCACGATTCAGAGATGGGGAGGACCGGAATCACCCCTCCACTCCTGCCCACGCGAGATTTTCCTGGGAGGCCTCTCCAGATAGAGGAATGTCTGGTGTGTTTTCATTGGACTTTCTGTGGTGCCAGCACAGAAGTGCGTCCCCTAAATTAGATTCCGGGGCGTCAGAGGGGGTGGGATGATGAGGCCGAGGCCAGTGGGAGTGTGCGTCCGCCCGTCACACGTGGAAATTAGGTTTTCTAAATGACTGTTTATTTTACGGAGGTCTGGAGGTCGGTGGGGGAAGAAGCTGTTAGAGGCGCTACTATCGATTGGATTTCGCTGTTATTGTGATTTGTTTTGATGGCATGTGCCTGGCAGTGGCAGCTTCTCGGATCCAAGGGACCAGGTAGGGGCTCCAGAGCCTCCTGCCCAGGCGTGGACACAGACACCCTGCTAGGGGGGGACATCAGGCTGGGTGGACACAGGGAAGAGCAGGTGCCAGCCATTGTTTTTCCTCTCACTCCAGGCCCCGGGAGGTATCCTCTCTCCTTTCTGAGCTAGGGGGAGTTGCCCCTATCTGTCCTCTCCTGGCAGCCCTGGAGACAAGCCTGTACCCCTCTGCAATATCCGATCTTGCTGCATCATTTCAGGGAACAATGAGACACAGGAATACTAATCCAAGGGTGTCCCCAGCCCTTGCCTTTGGGTCCTCTGTGCAGTGACATCACCCCACCCATCCCTCTCTAAGGGTCTGAGACTGCGTATTCGCCTGGGTCCTGCCTTCCTCCCTTGGGGGACATGGGTTATAGGAGGTGACCTTTTCTGTGGAGACGGGGCAGCTTGCTTCCCTAGGGGATGGCAGCCCCAGCCCCTGGATGTTGAACATTCCGGGCAGGCTGCTGGTTGTACCTGTCGAGATCCAAGGGTGAGGTCCCAGGCAGGAGGGATTGCGTGGAGGGTCCTGATGCTCCTGGCCCCTGGAGTCCAGTTCACTTTAAGACGGCATTTATTTTTCAGTGGAATCAGTGCAGACAAGGCCATGTCAGCCGGTCTTGTGGACACCCTCTGCAACAGAACCGAGGTGACCTCAGAGGCTGCCACTTCTGTGGCGACGTTTCCAGGATGCGCCTCCCCGCACACACCCATGGTTGCCAAGGACCTTGTGGCTGTTTTTTGCCCATCTTTGGAATCTCAGCCCCCAATTCTTAGTCCATGATGCCATTCAGAGTGTGTGTTTCCTGCAAAATAGCATAAAATTGCATCCTTTCAAGTTAATCAGACCACTCCGCAACACTGAGGGCCGCTGAAAGGGTGTTTTAAATGTCAGTGCACAGTAGCCACTTGTGTCTTGCGCTTTCTGATGAAGAACAGCTCCCCCCGGAAGGGCTTCTGCGATTGGTTAAGTGACCCTGGGCAGCCTGCCTCGCCAGGCCCAGCTTGGTCAGGGTCACCGGGACCGAGCCAGGTGGTAGCCGGCCACGGTGGCCGTGTATTGTTGGCCCTGCGGTGCTCTCGGTAAATGGATTTGCTTTGGAGTGAGGCGTGGGCAGCATCCAGGGTCAGAGCTTTAGAAATGACTTTCCTCATGGGCCTTGCTGAAACTGGCTTCAGAAGACGGTTCTTGTTTCAAAGAACCAGCATTGAGGTCTCCTCAGAATGCAGCTCAGCTCTCAGGGGCTGCCATGTATTGAGGGCACCTCCAGCACTCTGGGAGAGAGTGCTTCCCCGCACTTAGGGCAGGGAAGGACTTCACAGGACCAGGACGGTGGGTGCTGGCAGGAGAAGATACTGACGTCTGGACAGTCCTCTGCATGTTTGGGGAGGCCACTCATATGCCCTGCCCCTTCAGGGAGCTAACAAGGTGGCTGCTTAGCAACCCATCATGTAGGAGGGAGTGACAACCCTCCCAGTGCCCAGCCAGAACACCCATCCTGGCTCACACTCGTCTCCTGGGCATGGCATTCAAGGCCCCTGGTGATCAGGCCTGCCCCTCCACTCCTCATAAATCACCTACCTTTGAGAGCTGCAGCCCGGGCGCTTAGTGTCCCTGCTCCCGCACCCAGCCACCTTTTCCACCTTCTGATTCCCATGCACTCTCCTGACTGACCGCTTGGAACGTGACGATCCAACTGTCAAGGTTCAGCTCAGATACCCCCTCCTCCAGGGAGCCTTCCTGCTCTCCAGGTCTAGACAGAGCTCCCTCTCTGCTCGCTTTATGCATATTTTTAATCATGAAACACACAAAGGGCACTATAATGAGTCTCCACATGTTCTACATGCAAATGAGTAGACATGGACATCTGGCAATTTGCTCTGATCACTTCTTAAAGGGCTACGTTCCCTCCCCCCCACTCCTCCCCAGGGGCAACCAGTCCTGCAACAGGGTGGATACCCAGTCTTTCCAAGCCACACGCAGTCCCGGGTGCTGGCTTTGCATGAGTGGTATCGGCCTGTGCGTGACGTGGGCCGCTTGTGTGTCCCACCCTGAGGTGTGTCTTCACCTGTGAGTCAGGCTCTTCACTTCAGCTGCTGGGAGGTTTCCTATCCTAGGAGAATATTCCAGCTGGTCCTTTCCCTGCCTGGGGACAGTCAAGCTGTTCCCAGGTTTCCTGGTCGCAGGTGCTTGTGCCCACGATAGGAGTCACCCCAAGGCGTGCTCAGGAGGGGAGCTACAGGACTAGGTGGGCTCCCTCCACACAAGAGTCCACCTGCTGCCCTCTTGCCAGCACAGGGGACTCATCGAGTCTCTGCCCAGCCCTCATATTTGCTGCTTCACGGTGGCATCGTTTGTCAATGCATAATTCGTCCGTGGAGGAGACAGGCTGAGGCCACAGAGTCACTGGAATGACTCCCGTCATTGCTGCCTCCTCCTGCCCTTCCTGTGGGTCCTTGTAATGGGGAAGGTGGTTCTCGCTCCCCTGCTTTGGCAATGAGGAGGCCAATGCTTGGTGCAACCCGGGCCAGGAGGGGAGCAGCATGCTAGTGAGGTCGGTCGGCCTCTCCCAGTGGCCTTGCTCTTAGCGTGTCCTGAATGGTTATGACCACACGTGGGGGGGGGGAGACGCGGGACAGCTGGCTGTAAGACAGAAGTAGGCGGGAATGGCCCTGGGTTTCCACAACCACTCCCGGTGGCCCCTGATGATCCCCTGTGGACAAGCTCAGGGTGAGTGAAGATGCAGAATCGGGGGAGTAGGGGCGGGGGCGCCGGACTGGGGCGTGACGGCCAGGCCTGACAGTGAACCTGCACTAGCGGCGGCGACACATGGAACCGTCTCGCTCGTTCCTGACAGTGATAAAGGCCGCAGTTGGATTTCATCTGTGAATAATAAACTGGTTTCACATGACAGTAAAAGTGGTGCTTATGTTGTATTAATATTTATTAGCAGTTATTGATGTTGGAACTGACTTGTTATCTTTGCCACACATCACAGCAATTCTATAAAGATGCAAGGGAAATTGCAACTCGAGAAGCAATTAAATCGCTGTGCTCCATGGCTGTGCGGTGGCTTAGCCACATGGGGGGAGGGAGTGTGGCCGCCGTCTGTGGGGCTTCCTGGGTGCTTCTGGGAGGCCCAGGGATGCTTCCTCAGCCTCCTCCCCCAGCTGGGTGAGACTGGCTCCCTGAGTGCCCAGTACCCTGTGGATCTCAGCCCTTGCAGTGGGACTTCAGGTGGGCCTCTCTGCCTCGGGGCCTCAGCAGGCAGACTGTGCCCCGAGATGCTGAGTGAATGCACCCAAGAGTGTGTCCACCCTTGTTTTGTAAGGTCTGGAAGGGAACACAGCACACCAGGGGGAGAAAGTCACAGAGATCCAGCACCTTCTGTAGACTGTTGTCTTGGTCCCTTTCGTGGGAAGAAGGGTTGGTGCAGGGCTGCTCTGAATGCAGAGTGGTCTAAGAGGCCCATGAGCATCAGGGCTCGTTCTGGGCTGCATCCTGGCTACAAAACGAGTAGATGACCATGGAGTTCGACTGTGGCCCTGGGGTTTGGGACCTTGTGAGGTGGGTGCGGATCCTCGGGGCACATGCTGCTGTGGGGGTGTGTCGCGGAGGAGCGTGGAGTGTCAGGGTAGATGTCATCTACTTTTAAAAGCCTTCACTGTGTGTTTTTCTCAAGTCTTACCTATATATCTACATTGGTGTCCGCTTGGTAGTAATACATAAGGAGAAAATGCAGCCCTCCCAAATGTCCCTGAAGAGAAGGCTAAAGACCATAAGCCCCCAGGTGTGGCCACCCTACAGGATGCCTCGTCTGGGGGGCTGTGCTGCTACCTGCCTGACTTCATGCCCCCCACAGCTGACACTGTATCTGCGCCGTGTGGTGCTCAAGACCACTTGGGGTCCCTGAGAATCACTCAGTGAATCCTCAGAAACTCCGTGAGCGGAGCAGGACTCTCCCGTTTCTCAGAGAAAGAAACTGAGCCTCAGGTCACAGGAGCAGCATTAGGTGTGGGGGAAGGGAGTGGAGGATGAGCACCCCCTCCAGGAGGCCTCCAGGGACCTGGCCTAGACAGAAACTGGCATCCAGGGCCATCCAGGGGACTTCCTGCTGGAGTTGGCCCTGAGCCACCTTCCACGACCATCCCACCCCCAGCTTTTTGTTGGGTCTATGAACTCTTGCAGACTCGGACAGTCATTGTAGCTTCCTGGTGGCCTTTCTCCTCATCAAGAATGTGTCTGCTGACAGTTGGAACTCCATGCAGGGTTGAGCCCCTGGAGGGGCCAGCCTGGGCTGTGGCTCCTTGCACCCCTAATGCCCTTCATTCACATTCTCTGGTCAGCAGTCTCTGGGGGCACGTGTCTTCCATCACATGGTTGTCTTCTCTTAGCAGCTGAGCTGAGAAGGGGCCTGAGGTTTTGGCTTCAGCATGTGGCCTTAGGAAAATGCCTTCCACTTGCTGGGCCTCAGTTTCTCCATTTGTAAACCAAGTGGGGAGTACTGCATGGCTTCTGGGTTTAGACGGGCTGGGGTCAAATGCTGCTCCTGGCCACTTGGCATCATTTGGTTTCTCTGAAGGGAGAATGGACTCCTTTTGCAAATCGACTAAGCTGCTATGTCAGAAGTCACTTGCCCCTGGGTTCTGAGATTTTAAAATACAGAACTTCTCACTGGACCCTGGTCCCATGGCCCCTGACCTGTGATCTGTGACTGTGCCCCTTTTTGTCCAGTGACTGGGTCATGGTTTTTGGATGAGAGTTTAGAGAACAGGGTGTGTCCCTCTGGTGACCATCAGGGCAGGACAGACGTAGAGGAAGCGGCTGCAGCCACGGGCAGGTGTGAGGCCACAAAGGAGGAAAGCAGGATGATAGGAAGGAGCTCTGAGGAAGGTTGACACCTGTGGCTAGCAGGGACTGGGGAGCCCAGGGCGCAGCCTGCACAGGAGCAGTCAGAGGTGGGGCCAGAAACGGGTGAGGGTGAAAGCGCCTTCACATGGCGGGTTAACACTGGTCGTGAGCTTAGTGGGAGCTCAGCCAGTTCCTTCTCAGAGATGAGGAGTGGATGCTGGAGAGCGGATGTGGCTTCCTGGATTTGACCAACAAGGGGCCGCAGCTGGATGATGACACCGAGGTTGGGCCGTCCATCCTGCCCCTTGGACCCTGAGGTGGACTTTCCTCCCAGGCCTGTGCATCCCACCCTCTGTCTCCTGAGCCCTCACTGCATGGCCATGCTCCTCCCGAGTTCCAGACATGAGGCATCTCGCCCCCTCTCTCTGCCCAGCGCGGGGGCCTCCTGCCTGCACCAGGCCCTGCCCTGGCTCCTAAGCACCTGCTACCTTTACCCTCACCTGCTCTGTGGGCAGGAACCCTTCCTTCTTGCAGATGAGAAGCCAGGAGGCAGAGCCAAACCCACCTGCCTCCGCCATAGCTCCCAAGTTAAGCCCCCAAAGTGCTCAGAAACGTTTACTAAAGACACACTTTTCTAAAGCCACGTGTGGCTTCTGACTGGAGGATCGCAGAGTCTGTACCAACACCTGTCTCCTCCCACCTGTCTGGCTGAGTCTGAGCTTCCTTCCCGAGGTTTCCCGGGCTGCCCTGGGGACTCGGCTGATGCAGAAAGCATTTGAAGTTATCTTTGACTTTTATGGCCCCTTTTTTTCCTATTAAAATGCTTAGAGCTGTGAATGTAGTCATAAGAAGCTCATTTATCTTGACAAAAGTGCGGCTATAAACTATCTGGTGCTCGTGAAATAGCCTCTGAGATGATTGTTTCTGCTGGTATCGATAAATTCCAACTCGGAGCAGAAAGGTCAGCCCTTGCCAGATGAAATGTCCTTTCAGCTTGCTAATTAAAGGTTTATAAAGAAGTGGAAGGATGCACTCAGGGAGGGCTTGGAGCGGAGGCAGCGAGTGGAGACGAGAGCACGGAGCCGACTTAGCACTGGAGGGAATGGACCACGGGCAGCGGTGGTGGCGTTGGGCCGGGAGGGACCCGCCATCCCCGGGAGGGGTGAGGTGGTGGGGTCTTGTTCCGCAGCCCTGTGTGTAGAGACTTTAGGAATCATCTTGTCTTTGGCGCTCGGGGCCAGGGGCCGGTGGGTACAGAGGCCATTGCTCCTGCCAGCCTGGCTCGGGGGGCCCTGTGCTTGGGGACATTCCATTCACAGCGCTCCCCTGAAAAGCTGCCAGCACCCCATGTCCCAGGCGGTAGTGCAGATGCTCTCGATTTGATTGGAGTCAGGAAGCACGTGCCAGGTGCCGCGTATTCTGTGAACCTCCTGAGGGCATCCAGTATTTCCCTGTAATTGGTTGTTACTCTTGGTGAGTATGAGGACAAGGCGGAAGCAAGCTCTCCCTGAATTTTCTCCCTGCCCAGCTCTCGGGGCTCTGCAACTTCAACAGCCTGTGTCCGTTCCTTCCCTCTAAGCTCCTGTCCCTCTCTGGGTGTGAATTCCTAAACTGGATGGACTGGCGGTGTCCGTGGCCAGAGGGAAGGCCAAGCCCTGACCAGAATCAAAGATTAAGAACCACAGACACAGAGCCAAAGATGTTTCCAGAGGACAGTCCATGTGGGAACACAGAGACATGCACCCAAAAGTGGACCCTCCGAGGAACCAACAGCTGGTGCCCAGCAACTCCCAGACACGGACACGCAACGACCCTCAATCCACCAGAACCATCCACAGGAGCAGCTTGACACACAGAAACATGCAAGGACTCACAGAGGCCCATAGGGAGTCGGACACAACAGCACACGCCTTGCCTCCCAGACCTCGGACTGGACCACACCTGGAAGCCTTGTTTGGGGCATGGTAGCCAGAAGGAAAGCCCCAGCTAAGCAGGATCATGCCTGTTCTATGGGTCCTGTTGGCCAGCCAGCGCCTGTGCAGAGATCTCTGCTTTCAGGAGCGCCACAGCCCTTCCCTCATGCACTCAGTGGTGAGGAGACCACCCGGAAACTGCCAGAGTGACGTGCCCATGTAGGCCTTTATTTTATTTAATCAATTCATTCATTTCTTGAGTTGAGGTCTCACTCTGTCATCCAGGCTGGAGTGCAGTGGCACAATCACGGCTCACCACAGCCTTGACCTCCTGGGCTCAGGCAGTCGTTCCACTTCAGCCTCCCAAGTAGGTAGGACACTAGACACACACCACCACATCTGGCTAAATTTTTTGATGTTTTTATAGGGACGAGGTCTCTCTGTGTTGCCTGGGCTGGTCTCTAACTCCGGGACTCAAGTAATCCTCCTGCCTTGGCCTCCCAAAGTGCTAGGACTACAGGTGTGAAGCACCATGCCTGGCCCATGTGAGCCTTTACCCACAGAACCTGTTGGAGAGACAGCCAGTTTCCCCCAGCCTGCACCCCTGCCCCTGCTTGCCTGTCTCCCACTGCCACGGTCTAGGCTGGGGCTTGGGCTCCAACTGTTGACAAGCTGGGTAAGAAGCATCAGCTGGCAGGCTGGGGCAGGGAGGTCAGAGCCTTTTACACACATCACTTAGCGGAAGCAGTGATGGGATGGAGTCCAAGATAACAGAGAAGACAATTCCCATACCGTCCCACCTTTAAAATGTGTGCGTTTGGGAAGTCGGGCCTTGGGCAGTGCTCGAGATGGAGTTTCAGTGCTGCCTACTAAGCCATGCTGGCAAGGATTGTGCAACAGCATTATAGGTTGAGACACTGCCTCATAAAGTGGCTGAGTCTGTTTTTAATGTGCTCTGCATTGCACAGAAAGCTCTATTCCAACAAATGTCCAAAGTGGATTTCCAGTTCAACATGGGAAAGTTGGCTCCATGCAGAGAGGCAGGCAGGTGGCTGGACGGACACAAGTCTCTCAGGGTTTTGATCACATGGAGGGCAGGCGGCAAAGAGGAGGCAGGTACCATCCATAGACAGGGAAAGTGACCCTGTGGTTTGTGGGGCCTGAGGCCCTCTGCTGCATCATTTGGGGATGGATGACATTCATTCTAGGGGTAGAAAGATACTGGATAAGGGGAAGAAGGGGTGGAACTTATTTTTAACAGTTTTGTTGAGGTATAATTGATATACAATAAACTGCTCATATCTACAGCATATAAGTTTGACAGATGTGAAATCATCACCACAATCAAGATCATGGACACATCCTTCCCCCAAAAGTGTCCCCATTCCCTTTTGTCATCCCTACCCCCATCTCCACAAAACCTTAGATCTATTTTCTGTCGCTTTCGTATACATTTTTCAGTATTTTATAAAACTAGCATCATATAATATGTACTTTTTTTGGAGTCTGGATTCTCTAATTCCACACCATTATTGTGTGATCTGTCTATATTGTGTGTATCAGTAGTCTGCTCTTTTTTATTACTGAATAATAGTCTTGTCATGTGCTGTGCCACAACTTGTTCGTCTGTGTCCCTGTTGGTAAACATTTAAGTTGCTTCCAGTCTAGGTTGTAACAAATGCTGGTGCTGTGAGCATTCATTTACAAGTCCCTGTATGAGCATGTGCTTTTTTTTCCTCTTGGATGATGTTTAGGTATGGAATGGCTGCATCATATGGCAGACATCTTAGTTTGCCTGGATGCAGTAACAAAAATACCACGGATTGGTTGGCTTCAGCAACAGAAATCTATTTCTCACAGTTCTGGAGACTGTGGAGTCCAAGATCAAGGTGCCAGCAGATTCACTTCCTGGTGAGGGCTCCCTTCTTGGTTTGCAGACGGTTGCCTTCTTACTGTATTTGCTCATGGTAGAGAGAGGAAGCAAGCTCTCGTGTTTCTTCTTTAAGAGCACTCTCATGACCTAATCCCATCTCCAAATACCATCACATTGAGCGTTAGGGTTTCAACATTTGAATTTGGAGGGGACACAAACTTCTGTCTATGGCAGTAAATGTATGTTTAATTTTTTAAGTAACTGCAAAATTATCTTCCAAGGTGATCATAGCATTTAATGTTCCCAGCAGCAGTGGATAAGAGTTCCAGTTACTCTACATCCTTGCCAACGCTTGATTTGGTCAGTGTTTTTAATTTTAGCCATCTGAATAGATGTGTGATAGTACATTATCGTGGCTTTAATTTGCATTTCCCTAACAACAAATTATGTTTAGTATCTTTTTATTTGTTTATTTCCCATCAGTATATCTTTTTTAGTGATGTATCTGTTCAAATATTGTGTTCATTTTTAAATTGGATTGTTTTCAGATTATTGAGTTTTGAGGGTTCTTTTATATATGCTGGATACAAGTCAAATAGATGACTGAGTGTGTGGTTTTTCCCAGTGCTAGATTTTACATTCTCCTACACTGTCTTTCTAATTTTGAGTTTTTAATTTTGTTAAAGTTCAGTTTATTAATTTGTTCTTATACAGTAGAATATGCTTTGGGTGTTGTGCTAAGACTCTTTGCCTGACCTAGAGTCCCAAAGAGTTCTCTTATGTTTTCATCTAGTTGTTTTATAGTTTCAGCCTTTAAATTTATGTCTCTGATCCATGTTGGGTTGTTAGTTTTTTTTAAAAATGGTGTGAGGTATGGACTGAAGTTCTTTCTGTTTGTTTGCTTATAGTGTCTGGGAATCTCCTTGTTGTAACACCATTTGTGGAAAGACTATTCTTTTTCCACTAAATTAATTGCCTGTTCAGCCTTTGCTAAATATCAATTGGCCATATATGTGTGAGCCTACTTTGGACTCTCTGTTCTGATCCATTGATCTGTTTGTGCATCTTGACCTATACCATGCTGTCTTGATGACTGTTGTTTTATAGTAGGTCTTGGAGTCAGGTAGTATACGTTCCTCCCTTTGTTTGTTGTTTGTTTCAGATATGTTTTGGCTATTCTTGGTCCCTTATGATTTCATGTGCATTTTAAAATCATCTTGTCAATTTCTATTTTTAAAAAATGCCTGCTGAGCTTTTGAATGAGGTTGTATTGAATCTGTAGGTCAATTTGGGGATAATTGAAACTTAACAATATTGAGACTTCTACTCCATAGTTATGGTATATCTCCTTTCTCAAGTTTTAAAAAATTTCTCTCAGCAGTGTTTGAAAGATTTTAGCATACAGGTCTGAGTATTCCTTACTTTTACTTACTGATGCCATTGCAAGTGGCATTACATTTTTTAAACTTCTGAATGTTGGTGGCTAGTGGGTAGAAATATAATCACTTTTTATATACTGTTCTTCTATTCTGCAACCTTGCTAAACTCATTTATGAGTTCTTACAACTTTTTTTGCATCTATTGAGGTCAGCATATGATTTTTTCTTCCTTATGTTATTACAGCAAATTACACTGACTTTCAAATGGGGAAGCAGCCTTGCTTTCCTGGGATAAGTCCAGCTTGTTTATGACGTACTATCCTTTTCATTATTGTTGTAATTGATTTGCCGACATTCTGTTAAGAATTTTTGCATCCGAGTTCAAGAGAGAGCCTCGCTCATCACTGGCTTCTGCTGGTTTGGCTGAATCTGAGCGAGGGGTGCCTGTCAAGCAACTCATAGATACAAACATGACAAGGTAGAACTGCTCCTCCGTCAAGGGCTTGAGTAGTGATGGTTCTCACAAAAGGAGACTTTAGGCAAATGAACACCCCAAAACATGTCTCCTATACACTGTGTGGGCCCAGAGTCCGCAGGAGGGTGTCATCTCCCTTCTCCCCATCCTGAGTGCCCACCTGCTGCTGGTGTGACCATCCCATGCCAAAGTCACTTTCCCTCCTGAGGGTCCCAGTGGAGATGTGAATCAAGGACCTGAAAAACATTCCTATGTTTTGACTCACTAATCCCTGTTTTCAGAATTTCTTCTCCAGAAACACTCTGTGATGTAGAAATAGCTTTATCCACAGACATGTTCGCTGCAGCATTGTTTATTAACTGGAAAAGAATGGGGCTAGAACTTGTATTTCCAAGAGGAGGAGACTGGCTGAGGAAATACCATCACCTCTGCCAAATGGAAGACTGCATAGCTATTGAAGGAGTGATTTATGAAGATGGTAGTGACAGTGGGAAATCTCACATGTATCCTTAGGTGAAAGTAGAAAAACAGGTTATGGAATTCTGTGTGTCACCAGATAAGGAATTGACTGAAAGAGGCAGCTAGTGTGCAACAAAGGGGGATTGTTTCCTGGGCGGAACTATTCTTTGTCTTACTCTGGTTTCCAAAATTTCTTGAATAAGTATAGGTTCCTTTTATGATTAAAAAAAAATCATAATTAAGAAAGGGAAGAGTAGAATTTGCTGTCTCCGAGGCAGCCACCCCCTGGTTGGCCAGGGTGGGGGTGGGGGTCACGTCTGGTCTTAGCTCAGTGTCTGGTCTCAGTGCCATCCTCTCACTGTCTTTCAGGCTTTGGGAACCATCACTGCAGTGCCTGTCACAGGTCCTCAGGTCAGCTCCTTGCAGAGGTTGGCCGGGCAAGGAGCGGCAGTGCTACCTCAGGTAAGCGGCCCTCAGGCAGGCCTGGCGTGTCCACCTGTCTGTCCCTGTGGTCTCTGTCTGCAGCCCCTCAGCACTGAGGATTTTGGTGGGCACCCTCTGGGTCCCTTACCGGATGGCACTTTTTCCCTTCCTGCCTCCTCCACCCATTCTTCGATGGAGGCATTGGGACCAGATCCGGTTTTTCAGTGAGGAATCGGGAAATCAATTTAGTGAGTCATGACCAGAATGTTTTTTTAAATGGCATAATCTAGGCTAAACTAAAATAGAAGTATCAAGATACATCATATGCATTGTTTCTTGAACAACTTGTTTCTGTACTGGGTCACACGTAACGTATATTTTTAACTATGGGTCATGGTAAAAAAAAGTTTGAGAAATTCTAGATGAGGCGATTCATTTCAGGAGGCAGCTCAGGCACTGACTGGCTGGAGACCCTGGGTTCTCGCCCAGGCTTCCTTGACTGGGTTCCATTCTTGGGACAAGTCACCTGGCCTCTTAACCTTCCTGGGCTGAGGCTTCTCACCTACTGAGGAACGAATGCAGGTGCCTGAATCATCCATCACTGGCTGTGAGGGTTGAATCAGAGAACAAAGCATGTATAACTGTGCTTGATACAGAGCAAACACTCAGTAATTATTAACCAGTACCTTTACTACCACTAGCTCAACCTTGCTGAGCACCTGATGTATACACCATACCTGGCCAGGGGCTGCCAGCTGCAGAGATGAAGACAGTCCCTGCCTGTCCTGGGAATTCATGGCTGAATAGATTCCCCCAGAGGTGGCTGCATGTGGCTGTCGTCCATGTGGCAACTTTTCCCAGATGCCCACCTGTGCCAAATCCAATAGGGTCTTGTCACTACGAAGCTCAGCATCTGGAGGGAAGAGACAAGGAAGCAGATACTCTGAATCCGGGGTGATCTGACCATGTCAGAAGTATACTCTGGGGGTGGTGGGAGCCCTGAGGAGACCTATCACACCCCTGGGAGTCAAGGAAGGCTTCCTGGAGGAGGTGGTGCTTGGACCAGGCCTCAAGGTGGGAGGATGTTGCAGGCCAAAATGGAGGGATGCAGACCCCAGAGGGAGAACACCCCAGGAGGAGAGTGCAGGGTGGGAAATAGAGGCAGGGGTGGTGAGGAGAACCAGACCCAAGCATAGGGAGTGGGAGGCCGGAGCAGGAAGAGAGATGTAGGGGCTGGTGGGGACCTTTCAGGGACCTCGGAGTCAGGCTTCCCTTGTCAGGACCTGTGGGCAGTAGGGAGCTATGCAGGGCTTCTGAGCAAGGGAGGGCTTGAGGGAGAAGCTTCTGATCAGGGTCAGTACTGTTTCCCTCGGGTCCATGCCCACAGCCTTCCACCTCTTGCCCTCCTGCCTCCTGGGCTTCTAACTCCATGGTTCTCCCTTGCTGTCCTCTACCCACAAATGTCTGGACTTGACATTGGCCTGGTGGCCTCCAGTTCAGTCAGCTAAGGCCAAAAGGTCCCAGTGTACACTGGGTCCAGCTACCAGCTGCTGCTGCCACTGGAAGCTCAAGGGGAGAAGAGACAGCCTGTGATGGGGCCAGCCTGACAGAGCCAGCCACAGATGCAAAAAAAGGAGTGAGGGCTGGGCAGGGAGGACCTGGAGGCCTCCTGGTCTGGGGCTGCACACATCTCCAGGCCACACAGGCTGAAAGACTACACATTTGGGCCAAACCCTGAGCCTCTGTTGAGCTTATTTTCAGCATTTGGCCTCCGCGATTAGGGCTGGCTTCACCCATCCTGAGTCCGGCTTACATAGGCTTAGGCCAGGGTCAGCCAGACCACACTGGCAAACCCCAAATGACCAGGGAGGAGCCGACAGAACACAGAACAGCAGTCACCACAGCTGGGGTCTCGCTGACCACCTCTCGGACATTCATCCACCCCCATGCCAGTCCTCCAGTGGCCGAGAATAGCAGGTCACCAACCGGTGACTGCAGCTGAGACCCAGCAAGTACCAGAAGGATTCTTTCCTCAGTTTTCCGCATTTGGTGTTGGTGTTTGGTTGGGCTGTGAACCTGGTGTCAGGGGCCAGAGGTTCTGACCACTGGTGCTGAGGACAGAGTGGCAGGATCACCTGAACCCAGGCTGACCACGCCACCTGTCTGTGGCAGGATCCTGATACTGGAGGGCAGGCCCATTTTCCTAGGGTCCACTGTGATGGGATGGGAGGGGCACCAGAATGGAGGTCCATCGCCATGCCAGGTACTGGTGAGAAGCTCACGGGAGCTGCCTTGGACCAGTCCCTCCACATGTGTCATTGAAGAAGGGACGGGGGAGATGAAGAGGCCAGCACAGTGCTCTGTGACCTCCACTAATGCCAGATGGACTTGCAGAGGTCCTGGGTTCAGGTCCCACTGCCCTGATGATAACGGCTGTAGCATCGTTCTTATCTGCTAAGTCTCTCCACTCCAAGCCTCAGTTTGCTCGTCTGTAGGATAGGCCAGTATGCCTACCCTACAGTAAGGTCACAGCGGGGCTTAGGTAAGATGAAAAGTCAAGTCAGGTCTTTCTCCAAGCCTCCATCTCCTGTCTCTAAGGAGGTGATATTCATGGGGCCCTCCCAGGGTTGGGGTGGCCTCCTCTGGGAACTGAGGTGTTCCTGGTTCTGGGAACTGAGGTGTTCCTGGTTCAGTGTGTGTCAGCACTATGGTGGTGGCTATGTGATGGTTCGAAGGAATGCTGGTGAGGGATGTGGTGACATCCCACATTTGGGGCAAACCTGATACTGTGCGTTTTTTTCACTCCAGTCCCAGGTGGTTCCCATCACAGATGAGGGACCTGGGCCCAGGCACATTCCAGTATGTCCCTGAGACCACAGAGATCTCAGAGGAGACAGAATTGGCCCCAGACTACTGTCCAGAGCCCTGGTCTGGACCCCACAGTGGCTGCCTGCAGCTGCCAGCAATATACCTTCACTCCTTAGAGAATGACACATCAATCACACACAGCTTCATGGTTTTCGCGGGCACACAGTGGCAACTCCCACCCAGAGAAAGAGGAAGAATTGGCAGGGTGGGACTCCCCTACTCCGCCCAAGGGCAGTACTCTCTGGACTTCCAGGCAAGCTTTGGCCTCATGCCTCCAGACACTGCCTTCCCGTCCTCCACCCCTCACCCCATTTTCTCCAAGTGGAGCTAGGAGGGACTTGGGCCCAGAGTGGCTCCTCCTGAGCCCTGTGACTGGTCTGTGCAAATCCAGAAGGGAGGCATTGGGGTCAGGGTCCTGCCCCCTGGGAGGTCTTGGCAGCCCCATGCCCTTTCCAATGCTGTCCCCTCACCTGGAACCTGGATGGTCTCTGAGCCAGGGCTGCCCCTCCCCTGTGCCTTTCAGACATGCCTGTATGTGTCTGTGTGTCTGACCACGCACCTGTCCCTTCCTCCCAGGTTAGGCCAAAGACTCTGATCCCAGACAGCCTCCCCGTCACCCCGGGCCGGGACCGGCCACCCAAGCAGCCCCCAACATTCCAGAAGGCCACCGTGGTCAGTGTCAAGAACCCCAGCCCAGCCCTCCCCACCGCCAACAACACCGTTAGCCATGTGCCAGCGCCCGGCAGCCAGCCCCAGGCCCTCGCCGAGCCCGCTGCCCTCGCCTCTCCCCTGAGCAGTGCCGGGGTGGCCTACGCCATCATCTCTACCGCCCCCAGCAATGTCACCGCCATGGCCCCCAGCACCGCCGTGTCCGTGGTTAGCGACAGCATCAAAGTCCAGCCCCTCCTCATCAGTGCCGACAACAAGGTGAGTATCCGCCAGCAGGCTCCGGACAGGACACGTCTCCACACAGGGGAGGCCTCGAGGGCCGTCGTCTAAGAAAAGCCAAAGGAACAAGGCCTGGGCAGAATCAATCATTGGGAGACGGGATGATCCAGAGGCCAAGTGAATGAATGGGGTAGAAACAAGAGCGAATGAATGGGGTGTGAACATTGATGATGGCAGTGAACCAGTGCGTGAACAAATGAATGAATGTGTGAGTCAAAGAAAACATAGCTGAATGAATTAATACCAGTGGAAAAGGAATCATTGGTCAACTAATGTATTAGTTAATTCACTGGAATAAGTAACCAATTAATAAGATGTGCAGCTGAGTGAACCGCTGGAAGAGAGCCCGGCGTGGATGACCTGCTCTTGCTGGTAGAGTCACATGGTCAAGGGCTTTCTGTCCACTCCAAGTGCCCGAATGCAAAATTTCCATGCTTTCCTGCCAAGATTTAAAACCAAAACTGGCCGGGCTCGGTGGCTCAGCCTGTAATCCCAGCACTTTGGGAGGCCGAGGCAAGTGGATTGCCTGAACCCGCAGGTTTGAGAACCACCTGCGCAACTTGGCGAGACCTCATCTCTACAGTAAGTCAAAAAAATTAGCCGGGCGTGGTAGCGTGCGCCTGTAGTTCCAGCTACTTGGAAGGCTGAGACGGAGGGATCGCCAGAGCCCAGTAGGTCGAGGCTGCAGTGGCTGGGAGTGTGCCACTGCACTCCAGTCTGGGCAACAGAGAGAGAGACTCTGACTCAAAAAAAAATAAAAATAAAACAAAACTAGAACTAAGATCCCCTGCCCGTTTCCCTCTCAGCCTCTTGGCAGTTGTGCTGTTCGAGGCCTTGGGGGCTGCATCACCGCTGCCGTCTCCTCTTTCTGACCTCTTTTCCTTGGTCCCCAGTCTGGGGTCTGCCAGACTGCCCCTCTCGTGCTGGTGGCTGGGTGCCCAGCCTGGATGGTGGTGCTTGACTGTCTTGTGAACTCACGTTATTGAATCCCATTTATTTCTGGGAGTGTTGTGCTTCCAAGCCCTCCCACCCACTGGTGGCATCTTGAAGGAGTCTCAAAGCCTGAGGAGTTGGAATGGACCAGGATGGAGCCTGCTGTGAAAGGGGTGCTTAGATATCTAAAGGATGTATCTGTTTCACTGCAACCGCACCAGCATTCTGTGTTGGCATTTTAGACGTTTCACTCATTTAACAGGCGCACACCAATGCCTCATTGTTGAAAGTTGAATTCCTTTGGCTATTTTTAAGCTTGAATATTCTTCCTATACTTCTTAAGAATTCTATCTCCTTATGTGTGACTTGTTTAAGGATGTTCTTTGCCCTTTTTTTCTATTGGAGATCTTAATGTTTTGCTGAACATAGAAAGGAGAATTTGAGTTTTTTTAATGTGATACAAAGAAGAAAGAACTTCCCTTAAGCCAGCAGAAAAATGGATTTTCTCTTCATGTTCAGGAGCCTTGAATTCACAAGATAGTCACCGCATGTGCTTGAGGGAGAGAAACCTACAACAAATTTCAGTAATTCCTGGCTTGGGTCAGACCCCGGCTGAGGGATCTAGTGAATTCCTCTTCCTTGGATCCACGAAAAATAAGGATTCTTTCCCAATTCCCCATCCAAAGAAATAAAATAGTAGGCCTCAGATGAAAGGGATTCTGGCCAGAGAGAAGCTGGGCAGGATGAGGTGTTGTCAAACTGAATTTTAGTGTCAGACTCTGTTCAAACCAGATCATCCCCTGAGCCCTGAGGAAGGCTGGCTAAGACCGGGCTGCCTCGGCGAGGCAGAGTGCGGTCTGGTCCGTTCAGCCTGGATGTTGGTGCTCGACCAGAGTTCAACCTGATCTCCTTCCCCACCTTTTGCACAGTAGAGTGAAAAAATAGCGCATGATTCCCACGCCCCCTCCCCGCTCAGGCTTGACTGTCTCAGGCGGTGGCCTGAGGGCACCGGGAGGCAGCAGCCAGACTGACCCAGAACAAGTACCTGCCTCTCTGCCCCCTGACTTGATGGCCTCAGGTGAGGAGCAAGTGTGAGCCCTCTTGACCTCAGCTTACCTGCAGCTGAGCTGGGAATCAAAGCCAACCTCTCCCAAGTCCCTCCCAGCCTCCCTGGAGAGAGGCCTTGCCAAGGTTGTCCTGAGGAGCGAACTGAGGCTCAGAGGCTGAGTGACCTCCCTGAGGCCACACTGCTGGGACCTGGCGGGGCAGGATTGGAGCCCAGAGCTTGCTGGTTCCTGACCCAGGCTGGCTTCTCGTGCAGCCCGCCTCCCTGTGGAAAGGCCGTCAGGAGGGTCAGTCGGGTGCTGGACCCACACGTGGTGGGAGCCATCTTGCTCTTGGGTGGCCCGCCTGCCAGGACGTGCCTAGCCCTGGCTCTGGGGGCCCTGCCCGCCTCCCCTAGCTACCCTCGCCCCTCCTTCCTCCACCCCTCCACTCCTCCCTCCCTCCCTGTGCCCCATCCCTCCCTCTCCAGCTCCCTCCACCCCTGCCCTCTCTCTCACCCCTCCCTCGCCATCACTGCCCCCTCACCCCTCCACGGCATCTTCCAGGTCATCATCATTCAGCCTCAAGTGCAGACGCAGCCCGAGAGTACGGAGGAGCCATCTCAGGGAGCTCAGGCCACCAAAAAGAAGAAGGAAGACCGGCCCCCGACCCAGGAGAACCCCCGAGGTAAGGCGCCCTCGCTAGAGGGCCCAGGCCCTGCAGGGGTCACTGTGGGAGGAGGTACTGTCCTGAGCAGGGACAGTCTCACTCTGGGGTGGTCCTCACAGGCCTCGGGCACGGCTACCCTGTGCAGCAGGTGCGCCTGGGGTGAGGACTCTCACCCCCTAAGCTAAGGGGTCCCTTTCAGGGAGGCATTGGCTGGGCGGCAGGGTGGGTCAGTGGTTAGCATAGAATCCAGGGCCCTTCTACGCCACTTGAGTCCAGCACAGTCAGCGTCCAGCATGGTACCCTGGGCAGCTCACAGCTGTCCCCTCAGCTGTGAAGTGGGAATGGAAAGGCCTCCTCCCTCACGGGACTGCTGAGAGGAGGCCATGAAATGACATCTGCTGAGACCCCAGACAGCACCTAGCAGGGACTGTTGGCTGTCGTGCCCCATCCCAGGAGCCCTGATTGTGGGCCCCTTGGTCCTGAGTCCGGGAGGGGATGGATCTCCTCTGGGCAGCATGTGGCCCTGAAGTGGCCCCTGCTGCTTCCCTCTGTCATGACCAGTGTGGGAAGGTGGCCAGAGAGGACCCTGGACGCTTTAGAAGTAGCTGCCGCCTCCTGTTGGTGCGGGAGATGCAGACGTCTCCTGCGTGCCCAGAGAACTCCCCAGAAATTGCACATAAAACCGTCTCCCCCAAAGGTGGAGGGATACATAGGCTCCTGTTGAACCATCCACATACCTGGCGGACACGCAGCCCTGGCAGCCGCTGACACACAGCCGCTCTTTGCTGAGCTGGTGGCTGCCTGCAGCAGGTGTGCCGTCTTGCCTCTCAGCATCTGGGCCAGATGCAGCCCGGTTTCCCCTCCTCTGGGCCTTTCTCCATGCGCCTCTTCCCGCTGTTTTCTTCTGCCTCCCTGCCGTGCCCTCCTTCATGCCACGAGACGCGGCTCAGCCATGGCCCCCAGGGGCCCTTCTCTGCCCGTTCTGCCCCCACTGGGAGTGTCCTGCCCCCAAAGGGAGCCCCCTGCCCTCGATGGGAACCCCCGGACCCCAATGGGCGCGCCCTGCCCCTGCCTCTCTGGGCTCCTGCAACTCCCTACGATCCTTTCCACCCATGTGCTGTCGATATCAAAGGAAGTCCATCGTTTACCCTTCATGTCTTTCTTTAGTTGTCATATACATCTTTGAGTCTGCTTCCTGCCAGGCTCTGTGCCACAGGCTGAGGACGCCGAAATATGGGCAGCTGTGGTCCTCACCCCAGGGAAACTCGCTTCTATAACCAGAGACAGGCATGGCTACAAAGGACTCTAATGTGGTTTTAAAAATGTCGAGTGTCATCAGAGAGTTCCAAATTTAGGGCCACAGGCGATGAGGGGAGAGGGGAGAGCCACGTGTCCTCCAGGAAGGGCTGAGGAAGGCTTTGCAGGGAGGGTGTGGTTGGCGGGGGCCGGAGGAGTAAGTGGGACCCAACAGAGGACGAGAGGCGGGGGGGACACACGTCAGTGGAAGGGACCTCTGTGGACAGTAGCACGGAGGTGAGGAGGGCTCAGCACACCAGACTCGTCAGCTGGACTGTCGGCCTGCAGGTAGCATATGTGCATGAGATCATCTAAACGTAGGGTTAGGACAGACGTCGGACCCTAAACCTGGAGGATCTGAATGTGAGCTGCCAAGGTGGCATTTTATTCCCCAGGTAATGGGGAGCCATGGAGTGTCTTTGAGCAGGAGAGCAACTTGGTTATTGTCCTTTGATATGCCCCAGAACAAATAAAGTCAACTGCTAGATGAGGCTGCGATGTGGACCGAGTCTCTTCTGTGGCCCCAGGCCCATTGTCTCAAGAGAAACAATCCGTTCCATTTCATGGCAATGTCTGAGCACCTACTGTGTGCATGGTGAGGCCCTGGGCCAGCTCTTGGCTCTCCCATGGGTACCCCTGCTGCACCCTCAGCATTCAGGAAGGTTTTCTGGGTGGCTTCCCTTTGTTCTCTCAAAGTATATCTTAGTCAATTATTGCGCATTTATACAATTAGTATAATTACATCTAACTACATAATTAGTGTAAATATGTGTGATGACTTAAATAGAACTTGCAATTACAACACGTCCTGGTGTAACAACCCTCAGTCAAGTTTCTTTTAAAAGGGGCAGAGAAGCTTGCGCCGAACAGGCCTGCCAGGTTCAGAACCTGTTTGTGAAGTGTCCACATTGAGAGCCCTTGAAGCCTGAATAGCGGCGACCAAGAAACAGCACTGTCTGGGCCCAGGAGCTCAGGGTTGGTGGGTGGGGGCGTGGGTTTTTGTGAAGAAGCATGAGTGAACGTTTGTGAGCCAGCTGCAGCAGTAGTTCCTGAGGCAGGGGCATGGCCCTGGCCTGAGGGAGGCCAGCCCGGAGCTGCGCTGGACAGCACAGGAGATCAGCAGAAAGGACCTTGGGTCTACCAGTGCCCCAGAACGACTCGTGGACATCGTGGGGAAGAACACATCCGTAGCTCTTGGATGAGGCATGTGCGAAGAATAGCAGAGGGCGATGGAACCACCTAGAAGAGTGTTTGCTGCCAGCCGGAGTGCTTTGCATGACTCAGACTTGGGCCTCTGTGCCAGAGACTGTTGTTAGCCCGTTGTACAGCTGGGGACACTGAGACCCAGAAGTAGTGATGGTCAGAGCTGGGAGCCACACCAGGCAGATCAGCCAGAATGACTGCTCAGGACAGTCATGAAGAGGCTGACGCTGTCCTGGGATCTCCTCCTCCCCTGGTTTTCCCACTCGCAGCTCCCAGCTCTGAAGAATGTGGGTATAAAAGGGTCCCCATGACTAGCCTGCCCTGGGGCCACAAGATTGGCCTCGTCTGCTCCAGGGCCCCTGCACTCCCAAGGGATTCCAGTCAGCCAGTGAGCCATGGGACTGTGCTCCTGGCTCCTCATCTTTCTTTGCTGTGGCTGCTAGGGAGCTCACAGCCCAGTCCGGGACTCACCTCCAACAATTGTATAGGGCCTATGACATGGCTTCGCCTTATTTTCCTAAGTTTATTCTCCTTTCGCCTTTCTTTTTTTAAACTATATGCCACTAAAGGTTTCATCTTTTTATTTTTTTGAGTCTGAGTCTCACTCTGTCACCCAGGCTGAAGTGCAGTAACAGGCTCACAGCCACCACAGCCTCAAGCTGCTGAGCTCAGGCAATCCTTCTGCTTCAGCCTCCCAAGTAGCTGGAACTACAGGCATGCACCACCACACCCAGCTAATTTTTCTTGATTTGTTGTAGAGATGAGGTCTCACCAAGTTCCCCAGGCTGGTGTCGAACCCCTGGGCTCAGATAATCCTCTCGCCTCAGCCTGCCAAAGTGCTGGGATTACAGGCATGAGCCAGCACTCCCAGTCCCTCCTTTCTCCTTTCTTCTTTATTTTATATTTCAACGTGCTATATCTATACCACACAAATCCTTTTCCTGAAGTCAGAGTAGATAGCAGTAAAAAGTGCTGATCCCTCAGGTATGCTCTGCTCTTCCTGTGACCAAGGTCAAAACCTCCTTGAAAGACCTGTTTCTTTCTTGTGTGTGTGGCTGAGATTGCCTGGCTCATTCCTGAAGGACACCTGCTTGTCTGCTCTTCCAAGTCACAACCAGGAAAGCCAAAGTCTCTTGTGACCCTAAGGCAAGGGTTCCCAGGTCCTGCACATCCCCCACACCCACTTTGTGGCAGGCACACGTGGGATTCCCGGTGCACAGCTGGCCTGCTAAACCCACACAGCTGCCCCCGCAAGTGAGATCGTGTCCCCTCCAGGGTGTGCAGACAGACCCCAGGCTCAGAGCGTCAAATGACTTGCTCCAGGTTATAGAGGAATGCAACAGCGTGAGCCCAGCAGGACCCTGACCTCAATGTCACTGGCCTTTCTGGTGTCCCACTGGGATCCCCTGATTTCAGGGATGACAGAAAATGGCAACTGAATTATAGCAATAAGTAGAAAATGAAGACCAAAGAAAGCAACGTAGAGGCGGAAGCTGGAGGTGGACGGGGCTGCAGTGAGGCTGAGGTTCTCCAGCGCCTTGTCTGCCCTGCGATTCTCACAGGGAGAGCATTTCACAGTGGATGCTTCAAGTCGTGATGCTCTGCAGTGCCAGGTGTGTTCACACACTGGGTGTCACCCCTGTGAAATGAGTGGGCAGCTGGAGCTTGGGGACTCAGGGACATGTGGCTGCGAGCTTCACAGCTGACTGTGCTTTCTCTTCCTTTTCTCCCATACCCTCCCGTAGACTCTGCGGAGTAGACAGGGCAGGACTTAAGGCTCATTTTACAGATGAGGAAACGGAGGCTCAGAGGCAGCTCTGTACACACAGTTACAGGTCCACGTGCTAAGCCCATTCAGAACCTGGGCTCCTGGCTCCCAACCCTTTCTGTCCCAAGGCCAAAGCTGTGGCCACCTGTTATCCTGCCTTGCCTCCCTGGGCAAGTGCCTCATCCTTCCGTGCCATCTGCGTCCCCCTGCCCATCTCCCTGCCTTATATCTCCACTGGGCTCCTGCAGTGGAACCTGACAGGAGTCCCTGGCCCTCGGAGTGTTCCTCCGCGCCTTTTCTCCCTTTCCAGAATTCCGAACCAACCAAGTCGCTCCCTTGACTTGAAATCCGTCAAAGCACACACCCCGTCAGGATGGCTCTACGTTCTCACTTGGATGGACCCCTCTGCTCCAGACCCACAGCAACAGCAGATAAATGTAGACAGAGACAAGAAAGATGCAGCTGTGTGCCGCTATGTCCCAAGACACAGCAGCGAGCGAGGCCGATGCCCCAGGCTGTGGGGCTCCAGGTTCAGAACCGGACAAGGGCCACCCAAAGGGAGAGGGCAGCTCACGCAGGGTCATGGGTCCAGAGTTCCCTGGGCAAGAGAAGTGCAGGCAGGCCCTTCTCTGTCTGGGAGGCAGTCCGCGCCTGGGGCCACGGTTGAACGTGGGGAGCCGGCCAGTGCTGGGGCCAGCACCAGGGCCAGCATCACCAAGGCCACTGCAGACTTGCTGAAAGGGAAGGGGAAGCAGGAGGGAGAGAAAAAGCAAAGAAGAAGGTGGGCCCCAAAAGAGTCTGGACAGAATCCTCATGTACATGAGATCTAATGCCAAGGATGACGATCAGTGGAATCAACATTTGGAATGTGAATTTATTCAAGATGAAGTTAATTTTGTGAAATCCTCCAGCAACAGCCCTTATATAAATGTTTAGAATGCTCAAAATTTTTTTTAAAAAGGGCATAATATCTAGAAACAAAGACTAATGAAGCAAAAAATCAAGGAAATAAAACAAGATTAGATCAGTATGAAAATTGAAGATCTAATCATGAAAAACATGATTAGATGAAATTTTAAAAAAAAAAACACTAAGCCTAGTGCAGTGGCTCATGCCTGTAATTCCAGTGCTTTGGGAGGCCAAAGCAGGAAGCTTGCTTGAGGCCAGGCGTTCTAGACCAGCCTGGGCAATATAGTAAGACCCTGTCTCTATAAAAAATTTAAAAACTAGGCAGGCATGGTAGCACATGCCTCTAGTCCCAGCTACTCAAGAGGCTGAGGCGGGGAGGATCGCTTGAACCCAGGTCAAGGCTGCAGTGACCTATGATCATGCCACTGTGCTCCAGCCTGGGCAGCAGAGACCTTGTCTCTTTAAAAAAAAAAAAAAAACCCAAACTTACTAGCCAGCACGAAGACAGAGAATTAGATCTTTGGAGTAGGGCCCCATGGATGTAGCGCAGAGATGCAAACATGTAAAAGAAAAGTACGTAGGAGCAGGTAAGGCCCAAAGGAAAGCAGAGAAACTTGAACTTTCATCCCAAGTTTCCCTGCTCTCAGCAGGAGGGGTCGGTGGAGAAGCAGAGCTGGAAGAGGGTCCCTGGGCTAAAGAGCCCGGGTTTGAGTTCTTAGATCAAAATTAGTCTCCAAAATGGCTAGACGTCTTTGTCAAAGACAAAGAGAAAAGGCTTAAGCATCTATCTGGGCGAACACACAGATCCTCCACAGAGGAGTGACCGATGTGCTGGGGGTCCAGCAGCCTCAGCTGGCCGGCCACAGGGTAGGCCAAGGGAAAGTCACTGCCGACTCAGGGGTCTATACCTCATTATGCTGTTTTCCTTTCTTTTTTTTTTTTTTGAGTTGGAGTCTCACTCTGTCGCCCAGACTGGAGTGCAGTGGCCGCTCCCGGCCACCGCAGCCTTGCCTGCTGGGCTCCGGCGATCCTTCCGCCTCAGCCTTCCGAGTAGCCGGAATTACAGGCATGCGCTACCACACCCGGCTGATTTTTGATTTATTGTAGAGATGCGGTCTCGCTGCCCAGGCGGGTCTCGAACCCGCGGGCTCAGGCAATCCACTCACCTCAGCCTCCCAGAGGCGCGGGATTATAGGCTGAGCCACCGAGCCCGGCTCTTTTCTTTTTTTTAATTGGAGTCTCACTCTGTCACCCAGACTGGAGTGCAGTGGCCTCAACCTGCTGGGCTCCGGCGATCCTTCTGCCTCAGCCTTCCAAGTAACTGGAACTACAGGCACGCGCTACCACTCCCAGCTAATTTTTTTTTTATTTATCGTAGAGATGAGGACTCGCCAAGTTGCCCAGGTGGGTCTCGAACCCGCAGGCTCAGGCAATCCACTCACCTCAGCCTCCCAAAGTGCTGGGATTACAGGCTGAGCCACCGAGCCAAACTATGCTGTTTTTCAAGAGCAAGGGCAAAACAAAGACATTTTGCACATGGAAAGACCAGGAGTTTTATCACCCACATGCCAACCCTAGAAGAATTGTGCTTCAGCAGGGAGACAGGTGAAGCAATGGGGCGTGAGCAACAGCAGTGGATACAGAAACCGAGATTCTGGGTATGTCTGTTTAAGAACAGACTGCAACAAATACCCAGCTTTGTTTCTCAAGACAGCGAAAAGGAAAATGTTAGGCAACAATAACAAGTTTGCTGGAGGTGATGGAACATGCTAAGACTGGTGTCATGTTGGGGAGAAAGAGAGAAATATTAAATCACTTTAGACTTCCTTAGAAATATGTACAGTTAAGAGCATATGCTCAGAATATTTAGGCTAATCAGTAGAAAGAACAAAACATCACCTAAAGTCAGCAAGGAAAAACCAGTGTGTGTGGAGCACTTTTTTTTTTCTTTCAGAAAGACCAAAAAGGAGGGGAAAAAAGATGAGAAACTGGAAATAAAAAGGAAGAAATAGGTCCAAATATCTCAGTAACCATAATAAATACAAACGAAGTACATTTCTACTCTTAAATAGAGAAGTGAAAACAGATTCTAAAACAACACAATTCAGTTGTATGTTTCTTGTAAATACAAAGCACACAGAAAGGTTGAAAGTAAAGGAATGAAAAAGACATATTAACATAAATACGAAAGGAACATCTGTCGAGAGAATTTAACAGACTGGGCATGGTGGCTCATGCCTGTAATCCCAGCATTTTGGGAAGCCAGGGCAGGAAGATCACTTGAGGCCAGGAGTTCGAGACCAGCATGGGCAACATAGCAAGACCCCCATCTCTACAAAAAATTTAAAAAGTTAGCTGGGCATGGTGGTGCATACCTGTAGTCCCATCTACTTGGGAGGCTGTCAGAGAATTGCTTGAGCCCAGGAGTTTGTGGCTACGTGATTGTGCCACTGCACTCCAGCTTGGACAGCATAACAAGACCCTGTCTCTACAAAAAGTGATAATAAAATAACATTAAAAATAACATTAAATCAAAGGAAAATGAGCTGATATTTTAAAAAGACTTTACATCTTGAGAGGACCCTGAATCCCAGGAAAAGTCGATGTGATTTGCAGGGGGAAAATGTTCCACCTTGAGTACCCCCAGTAAAGTACTATCAGTGGAAACAGAAGAATCCTGTAGGCATCCAGTCAAAAAACACCAAGCAGTCTTTTAGAGGGAAAGCAGTTAAGCCGGCATCCGGCTTTTCCACAGCAGTATTCAACTCCAGGATACAGCAGAGCAACATCTATAAGATAATAGAAGAATGAAAGAATGAGCCAAGGATTTTATATCCAGCCAAGCTGTCCTTCAAGTTTAAAAGCCACAGATGCACAGGTGCAAGTCTGCCAGGAACCCAGGAAATGTTGCTGCCATGAGCCATTCAGGAGAAACCACTAGAGGTCCAACCCCAGGCAACCAAGAGACAACTGGAGAGACTTTGGTTCCAATACTGGGATACGCATCAAATACATGTAACTCAAGAGTAAACCGGAAACAGGATAAGGATGTCAGAAGAGACTTTAGTATTCCATGCCCCAATAATGTGTTAACAAAAGAGTTAAGTAAAATGGAGAGGAGAAGGGAGGGGGAAAGATCGGGGGTGGCCTGAGCTCTGGGATGATCTCATCCCTAGCAGTTGGGACTATAAATGAATCAGAATATCATTAAAAACTGACATATTAAGGAGTACTATTTTTAACAGGGTGGAAGTAAAAATTGGAAAGGAGTAAACAGTATCTGAGATGATCCAGAAAACCTGAGAGAATTGACGAGAAAACTGCAGACAATATGAGAACTCAGCAAGGCAGTGGGATGTCAAATTAATGCGTAGCTATCGCTACTCTTCGTGGAAACGCACTGCAGCCTATCAGAAGTCTTATAGACAACTCCATTTGCAATAGCATCAAACGGATGAAATGTCAGGAATAAGCATAATAAAAATATTCAGTACCCACTTGAGGAAAAACCTAAAACCCCCTAAGACGAAGAAGAAGAGGAAGAGGAGGAGGAGGAGGAAGAAGAAGAAAAGGGAGACATATCATAGTTTTGAGTAGGAAAATTTCATAATATAAAATGATCATCATGTCCTAAGTTAATTTATAATTTTAACATCCAAGTAAGTATACCGACCGATTTCTTCATTCTCAGAACTACCTAAGGTGGTTTTTAAAATGTCACATGAAAAAAAAAGCAAGAAGAGCCAAGTACACTTGAACAGGAAAAACAGTGAAGGGATTCTTATCCTTCCAGATACTGAAATTCACTGTAAAGTCTTGATAACTAAACATGTGGCTGTTGCTCCTGGAGAGGCAGATTCAGGGAGCAAAAGAAAAGGCCCAGAAATAGACCCAAATATCGATGTGGTAATTGATTCTATGATCAAAGTGCCTCCTTAAATCCGTGGAACGATGGGATTTTCAATAAATGATATTGGAACAAATGGGGAGCCATCTGGGGGAAAATGGACCCAGACGTCACACCACAGACACTGGAATCAATTCCAAATGGATCCAAACTGGAAACGTAAAAATGAAGCTGTAAGGAAATGAAACCCAAATCAAATATCAAATCACTTTATAACCTCGGAGACTCTAGCCAAGATTCAAAAATCCAAACACTGCACAAGAAAATATTGATACTTTTTACTACATATGCATTTTTAAAAATCTGTGTGGCAACAAAACAAAAAACCCGGCCTCAGTGAAGCCCAATTCTCAACTTCACATGTGTTAGCTGTGCACAGTAACTTCCTCCAGGGAGGAAATATGGAAGGGGAAAGAGGAACGTGACAGTGGGGACACTCGGCAGACACACCTCAACCAGGTGATGAGGGCAGCCCTGACAGTGGTGAGTCAGGTGGATAGTCTGCCCTTGGCATGATATGATGAGAAGGTGCTTTCCCTCCATGGTCTTTCCCTCCGTGGTTTTCCTCCCAAACCTATCACCCCGGTACACACATGAGAAAAACATCAGACAATGCCCAACGGAGGGGCATGCTCCAGAACACACCTGGCCAGTCCTCCTTGAGCCTGTCCAGGTCATCAAACAAAAGGAAAGGCTGAGGGGCTCTCACAGCCCAGAGGAGCCTGAGGAGATGTGACAACTCAGTGTCACGTGGGATCCTGGATGCAATCCTGGGATAGAAAAAGACATTAAGCTGGGCTCGGTGGCTCAGCCTGTAATCCCACGCCTTTGGGAGGCTGAGGTGAGTGGATTGCCTGAGCCCGCGGGTTCGAGACCCGCGTGGGCAGCGAGACCTCATCTCTATAATAAATAAAAAAATCAGCCGGGCGTGGTAGTGCATGCCTGTAATTCTGGCTACTTGGAAGGCTGAGGCAGAAGGATCGCTGGAGCCCAGCAGGTCGAGGCTGCGGTGGCCGGGAGCGGCCACTGCACTCCAGTCTGGGCGACAGAGTGAGACTCCAACTCAAAAAAAAAAAAAAGAAAAAGACATTAGATGGAAACTAAGAAAATCCAAATAAAGCGTAGGTTTTAGTTAACTGATCGGTGTTGAGTCTTTGATTGTGATGAAGGTAGATGGATTCCCCCATAGTTAACGACAGAGTTGGGTGTGGGGTAGACGAGAACTCTCTGGAATTAGGCCTGCCACTTCTCTGTAAATCTAAAATGATTCTGAAATGAATAAGCCAGCCCCATATGCAAAATCAAAAGATAACAACATAAACTGGAAAAATACATTTGCAGGTCACATCACAGATGAAGACATATTAACTCATTAACTCCTCAAATCTTCCTTGAGCACCTGCTCTGTGCCCAGCACTGTGTGCAGCTCTAGGGAGAGTCCTCAGACAATGTGGTGGCTGCAGAACCCATGGCAGCTTCTCTTTCAAGGCTAGCAGGAGAGTCTCACTCTTGTCACCTACAAGGGTCAGATTTAACATAATGTATCCAGAGAACAGCTCCCGTCACCTCTGCCATGTGACACCACTGGTCCCATGGTATTCTCAGTCCTGCCCATACTCAAGGGAAGGGGGTTACATAAGATGGTCACACCAAGGGGTGGGGTCTCGGAGGCCTTCTTGCAATTCTGCCCACCACCGCAAGTGAATGTAAAATGAAAAGAAAAATAGTGAGCTCTGTATATGGTAAAGTATCATGACCTTTTAAACATCAAAAACAGGTAAACCCGAGTACTGTTCAGTAAGTGACAGAAGTGTTTGATGTGTGCATATAATCATCACACAACTCAAGGAGCACTACAAGAGGAGGAACCAAGTACCCAAGGCACTAAGCAGTCTTGAAGGGGGAAGGTCTGTCCACCTCAACAAAGGAATGAGGGGGAAGATGACAGTAGAGATGCAACTTCCTGGTCCAGTGTCAGGTTTTGAGTTGATTAGTGGGTTTATGGATGTTCGGTTCATTTTCAAACACACAACGTGAAAGAGCCATGGAAGCACTGGTGATGTGGATGTGTCATGAATCAGTGACTAGCCCAGAGTGTGCACCTTAGGTCTTTCAAGTATGTTTGAAAAGGTGTGTTTACCCAACGTTTTCAAGGAACCCGCAGCGGTTCAGAGGACCTCCTTTAAACTGAGCTGTGGGTGGCCTCTTTGGGAATCCGATTTCCCCGTGTTTCTTAGAAACTGACTAGGTGTCTGGAGTTGGGGTCCTCCATGGTTGGGACACCCATGAGGTCTAACCCTGCACCTGCCACAACAAATGTTTGTTGGCACAAGAATGAATATTGAAGACTGTGTTAATGCTTCTCTTTTTCCTTCCCTCAGAAAATCGCCTTCATGGTAGCGCTAGGCCTGGTTACAACGGAACACTTGGAAGGTAAGAGGAAGGACCCAGGCAGCGGCAGACTGGGCTGGGACCGAACAAAAGACGGATGGGGCTGGGCAGATGGCAGGAGTTCCTGGCTTCTGTGGCACACAGCAGTCTGCCAGGGGAGAGGTGTTCCTTGCCCTCAAACTGGAGGCAGCACAGTACAAGTTATTTAGCTTCTGTGAAGCTGGGCATGGTGGCTTATGCCTGTAATCCCAGCACTTTGGGAGGCCAAGACAGGAGGATTGCTGGAGTCCAGGAGTCTGAGACCAGCCTGGGCAATGCAGTAAGACCCTGTCTCCAACAACAAAAAAAACTACTTAGCTGCTGTGTGCCTCAGTTTCTGTAAAATGGGATAGTAAACAAGCTTTCTTCATGGAGTTGTAAAGCACCAGAAGCAGTGCCCAGCACACAGACACAACATGGGGGTGAGCCACCACTTCCCTACCATGGAACTGACCTGCGGCTGTCACATTCAAAATTGGAACATTAATTCCTTTGAGCAGACAGGTCACCATTGCTCTATGAAGGTGCTGTGTGACTTTACCGATGCAGGCAGTTGCCAACGAGCTATGAACTTCGTCACAGAATGCTAAGAGCAAGGACAACAACATCATAGAATCTTAGGGCCTTACCGCACATATGGGGAAACTGAGGCCAGAAAAGCTGATCCCTTGCCCAAAGCCCAATAGCCCATTGATATCAGGCCCAGGCTGGAGTCCAGGACTCCTGGCTCCCAACCCAGAGCATTTCCCACCATGCCCACCTTACCTGCTGGAGACATTCTATGAAGCGAAAACACATACCTGAGTGAATCTGGGTGCCAGAAGGTGGACTCATTTCTGTTTCCTTGAAAGTGAGGAAAAGAAGGGAATGGACTGAACCCACGCAGAGCCTAAGCCGCTAGCAGTCTTTAATCTGAGGCAGAGGTTCTTCCTACCTCAACAGGCGAGTAACTGAAGCCCAGGGTAGGGAGGAGACCTGGCTAAGGTCACACAGCTCATGGAGGCCAGGCCAGGAGCAGAGCAAGCTTTCCCGAGCTTCGCCAAGCCCACCATGCCAGGAGGGAGTTCAGGCCTTTCTGCACTGCCTCTGGGGAGAGCGTTGTCCCGTCATGTTCCCTGGGTCCCACTTGCTCCCTGGTGGCAGGCGAAGCGTGCTGTGGGTGGGGAAGGACAGGGAAGTGGCGTGGCCTTCCAGACCCCCGGGCAGGGAGGCCCCATCCCAGCAGCTCTTGCTCTTGCAGGCAGTTGCCAACGAAAGACAGTTGGCCTTTCTCCTCTGCTTGTGGGGTTCGGAGGCGTTCTTTGAGCTTTCCACCTGAGCATGTGAACTTGAGCGTGAGGAGTTACGCTGTCCTCGACTTGCCTTTGAGAACTTCTCAGGCTCCAACTTTGGAGCCAATAAGGAGGTGTGAGGTGATGAGAATGGAAGTCCCTTGTTCAAGTCCAGGTTACCAGCTTGGTAACCTTGGACAAACTCCTTCCCTACTGTTAACCTCAGTTTCCTCATCAGCAATGCAAGAAAAACTGCATCCCTAAACTTTGCAGGATTATCATGGGGACTAGCGAAAAGTGCTTCCCTAATATGTTCCCGTTGTTATAAATAGTCCTCGTCTGGAAAACCCTTCCCATCTCCTGCCCTGTGATACTCTAAGCGTGTTTGTATATGGACTTTCCTCAGAGGGTCTGAGGTGCCTTACGAGAAACACGCTGAGTAATACTGAAAAGGTTTAAAAAACAAAACCAGGCTCAAGAGACAGAGATTAGAAAATAACATCAAAACAGCTACACAGAGAGGCAGGTTGCAGACCTCACCTGACAGGGAGAGCAAGAGAAAGGAAAAGAAAGCACTCTTGGTAAACACAGCACACATCCTCACTCTCGCATGAAGCAAAGCGCACCAGGCTCCTGGGGAGGGATTCATGTTGGGCTGTGTGGGGTCAGCGGTTCACCGCGCGGCAGGCTTGCACCCAGACTCTCTGGGAGCTGGGAATCTCACTCTGCAGCTCTCTGGGCCAGCATCTGACCAGTGGGTGTCTGCCATCCTGAGGGTCCCAAGAGATGGCCATGGGCTGGATCTCGACACACAGGGGGAGCCCTGTGTGAGAGTGAGCACCTGGGTTCTGGGTACCCATCACTCTCCCACCAATCTGCCATTCAACCTGAGACCACCGGAGCTGTCCTGCCAGGGAGTGAGTGATTCCTGGAGGCCCCACACCCCTGGTCACTCTGCAGCGTGGATGCTGAGCGGATGGAGAGGCTTCGAAGCAGGAGGGGTCGGTGGTGCCTGGGGCTTGGCGAGGAAGTGTGTGGGGATTCCCGGGGCAGGAGGGATCCAGTAACCGCTGTGTCTGCCTTTGCAGAAATCCAGAGCAAGCGACAAGAGCGGAAGAGAAGAAGCACAGCCAACCCTGCCTACAGCGGCCTCCTGGAGACCGAGGTGGGGACCCACCAGCCCATGCCACAGTGGGAGGTGTGGGGTCAGGGGAGAGTGAGTGCAGGGGCTCCAGGAAGTTCCTGGACCTCCTGTACTCTCTGTCTTTATTGCTGCCCCCGTCTGTCCTTACTGAGAGTGGGCTTGGGAATGACTATAAATATTATATCTTTCTCCACCTCCTGAGTGCAGAATCAGTTGCTAGAGAGGTTTGGAAGAGGAAAATGTTGGTTTATTCCTAAGGGAAGCTGCACTGGGGGGTGCTCAGATGCGGGGTGCACTGGCTTCCTGACTCCACATTGAGTGTTGAGGCGAATCCCTGTCACAGGTAGGCTGGGTGCCTTGGTGTCTTGGGACCACCTGGCATCCCAGGACTACCTCGAGCTTCACCTGGAGAGGCCACCCAGTTGACTTGTGGTTGAGAGAGGCTGAGAATGTGTCTCGAAAGAGCTGAGCTGGACATGGCTGGTTCCTTCTCTTACTCCCCATTTGGAGTGTCGAGAGGCTCGACCATGTCCAAGACAGTTTAGTGGCACAAGGCTGGGACTTAAGATGCCTGAGTGGGAGTACTTGGGCCCCTCCCATAAGCACGTTCCCAGGGAGAAACTAGATCAGAAGGGAAAGCTTCCTTCCCTTGTAAACTAAAATCCAAAACATCTAGATTAAAATCCTAATGTCTTCTCCCCAAAAGCCTTTGGGACCTTTTGCTCAGAGGCTCAGGGCTTTCTTAGAGGTGACACCCTGTGATCTTTCCCTGGGATGAAGGCCATTTCCTTAAGGCCCCAAGGCCCCAAACTTGGATAAACTGTCCTGATTAAAACAGTGTTCCCGAAGGTGGATGTGTGGTCCCTCCAGACTGCAGCTCCGAGATCCCAACGAAGGGAAGAGAACATGCTGTTTTGCCTCTCAGAATGTTGGTTCCTCTGGACCAACCATCCAGAAACCTCATCTTGGGAACTTGACCGGGAGGGAGGGATCTCCTGTAGAATGGGGTCAGTTCCCGGCCCTACAATTGCCCTGTCTGAGCACCTGAGTGTGTCCTCTGGCTTTGTCGACCTGTCTACACCTTCTCTCTGCTTCTGTGCTCCCCGGTCCTGTTCTGAGAACATGCCCCATGTGGGCAGTTTCTTACCCGTCCCTTCCTCCTTGGTCTCCTGAGCAAGAACCCTCTCCCCAGACCCGGACCTTTCGGAAGATTGTCATCAAGTTGTTTCTCAACCTTTACCCAAGGAAATGGTGTCTTCTCTATAGACAGGAAGGGCCCCATTCCTTCTGATTTGTTCATTAATGAAACTGTCCCCTGCTCTGCGAGTGGGGCACGACTTCAGTCTCCCAAGTCTGTGGCGGGGCCAGAGATGACCTAAACAGGTCAAGAGTCAACTCAAAGCTGGTGGCCCACGAGTCTTGGACAAGTGTGCAGTGAGAGAGCCCTTCCACGAATCCCTGATGCAACCAGAGAGATGGTTTTAAATCCAGTGACACAGTTCTAGAACCATCTTCCTGCCACACCCAAAGCCACTTCAGACCACCAAGGTCTGGACCAGTGTGGCCTGTGGTTGTCAAAGCCATGACTAAAACCACTCTTCTTCTACTTTTTTTTTTTCCTGAGTCTCACCCTGTTACCCAGGCTGGAGTGCAGTAGCATGATCATGGCTCACTGCAAACTCAACCTTGTGGGCTAAGGCGATCCTTCTGCCTCAGCCTCCTGAGTAGCTGGGGCTACAGGAGCATGCCACCATGCCTGGCTTTTTTTATTTTATTTATTTATTTTTATTTTTTTGAATTGGAGTCTCACTCTGTCACCCAGACTGGAGTGCAGTGGCCACTCCCGGCCACCGCAGCCTCGACCTGCTGGGCTCCGGTGATCCTTCCACCTCAGCCTTCCAAGTAGCTGGAACTACAGGCGTGCGCTACCACGCCCGGCTAATTTTTGATTTATTGTAGAGATAAGGTCTCGCCAAGTTGCCCAGGCAGGTCTTGAACCCGCGGGCTCAGGCAATCCACTCACCTCAGCCTCCCAAAGGCGCAGGATTACAGGCTGAGCCACCAAGCCCGGCTGTTTTTTATTTTTTTGTAGAAACAGTCTTACTGTGTTGCTCAGGTTGGACTTGAACTCCTGGGTTCAAGCAGTCCTCCTGTTTTGGCCTCCCAAAGTGTTGGGAATTCAGGTGTGAGCCACTGGGCCCGACCATGCCATTCTTCTTGACTGTACTATGTACCTTTGTCTGCATGTGACGCTTTGGGCCTCAAGCCAAGAAGTGGAATTTTAGGGAGTCAGTCATTCCTCATTCCCCCACCTGACTCCAGAACCAGCTGAGAAGCACATACGGGAGACAGACGGATGCAGAACACAGAGTTGGCTTTGTTCCTGATTTGCCTGCTTTGGGATGCCTACTATATCTTTCCTGGGTTAAACAGACGTGTCCACAGGAGCAGAGAGAGATGTCCTCAGCCTCCTGCAGGGCAGAGCCTTTGCTGACTCCCTTGCCCCCACTGCCATCCCTGTGTCCTTTGACCCTGTATTTGCTGTTGTTTTTGCCTCTGGCAGGGGTTGTCCCAGCTGGAGTCTGGAGCCCTGGGCAGGGAACCTGGTCTGGGGTGGGTCCTGGCCCGGGGTGGCCTAGCTGGGGAGGGTCTCCAGACAATGGTGTGTTGTTTTGTTTTGTGTCCCCTGCAGAGGAAACGGCTGGCCTCCAACTATCTCAACAACCCCCTGTTCCTCACAGCAAGAGGTAAGCACCAGCACCCAGCTTCTGCCACAGCCGCTCCAGGGTTGGGCGGAGCTGGGCCTCCACTCCAGGCCTGGCAGGACTGACCTGGGTGGAGGGGGATGAGACTGCTGGGAGGAGCCTCCCACCTCCCCACTCCTCCTGCTTGTGGCCTGGGGCAGGTCCTTAGCTTGTGCCACAGGTATAGGTGTGGCCTGCGTGCCTCTGCCTGGTGGCCCAGCCCAGATACTGCCTGCCACCAGCAGCCCAGAGACAGCCCACTTGTCACCCACCCATGTGGCAGCCCCGATGCCTGCTGGGCTGGGCTGCTGGCCCTCAGCACACACCGCGCCCACACTCATCCTCATGTGCCTCTGAGGGCATCGAGAGGACATAGGCTGGACTTGGGAGACCTGGATCTGCTTCACGGTGTGACCAGGACTGGCCTTCCACTCTGGGCCTTGGGCTCCTCTGTACAAGGCACTGGGCCTGATCTTCAGTGAGGGCCCCCAGCTCTGGCAGTCTGGGCCTGGCCTGAGTCTCCACCTGAGTCTGCATGGGCCCCTCCCACCTCTGCCAGCTTTGCCCCATTGCCAGACCTCAGGGAGCCACATTCATAAATACAACCAGCAGCCGGAGGCCACTTGTTATTTTCAGTTTAAAAAATGTAAATAGTCCCAAGGGCAAAAATGACTACCACCTTCTTGCATGTCTATGTAGCTTTCAACCCTTTACAATACTTCCCTGGGTCCTGGTTTACAACCTGTAAAACAAGCCCGTAGCTTTCTGAGAGCTGGGACAGTGACATAATGAGTGAGCATGGCAACCCTTCATGAGCTGATGGGTGCTGTGCAGACAGACACGGTGCTTCCCACTGGATGGCATTAATTGCAACAGATGTGACCCAGCACTGAAAGGAAAACCATTTTGGTGATCATTAAAACATGTGGTTTGACATCATTTTCTAGGAACGAGAAGGGCTTATAGCCAAACAAAGAGTTGAAAATAAGTCACTTTGGGGGTCCCTGGAGAGATGATTCCCACCCCTAGGCAGTTCACTGCCACCATATGCTCAGCAAGCTCAGGGGCCATGATGACCCTGTTCCCAAAGTGGGCCCTAGCTATGACCAGGACAGAAACCCTTACTCCCATCATGCCCTGGAATGAGATCCAGGTGTCATAAGACCTTGTATTCACATCATGCTTTTGGGTGAAAACCAGGCACCACTAGAGCCTTGTGAGACTCCATCATGCCCTGGGGTAAGAACTCATCCCTGGGGTCTTCTGAAACTCAGAACTCAGGCATCTTGGGGGCCCTGTGATAGTCCCATCATGCTCTGGGATGAGATCTCAGGTGCCAGTGGGGCCTTTGACACTCCCATGGTGCCCTGCCGTGAGAACCCCTGCCACAGGAGCCTCAAGGACTCCAGTCCTGATTTGTGCTCCCCTGATGCTCACTAACATGCTCTCCACCCTTCTTCCCTGTGCTAGCCAATGAGGACCCCTGCTGGAAGGTACGTGGCCCCTTCACACCTGGGAGGGGGCGGGGCATGTTTTCAGTACAGTCCAGGGTCACTCCTGGAAAGAAGGGAGGGGCCCTGGAGTGGAGCAGAAGTTCTTTGGGCTCCACACTCCACCCAGTCCACTTTCCAACCTGCCAGGCAGTTGGGCATTGCCCCAGGGCTCGGTACACAGGTACCACCACCTCTGCTTAGTATTGAGGATACAGGGACTCTGGGGGCCTGAGGGTCCAACTGGAAGCAGTCGGGTGTCAGCTGGTCTTTACCCCAACTCTGCTGGCCTAGCTCTGTGACCCTGGGCAGAACTGGCCCTCTCAGGTCCTCTGCTGCCCACCCCAAAAGAGGCTGGACTTTATACTCCCCAGGGTCTCCCTTCACATGCCCACGTTTCTGTGATCCTGAGAGACCACCCCCACACACGCACCGCTTCCCTGCTTCCCAGGATATTGGCTGGTCATGACCTCATTCATGGGCGTGGCCTCAGAATTTATTCAGCATTTTTCTTTACTAAATTTCTGATCTAATTCTAGAAGAATATTCTAGTTCCCACATGCTTGTAATGGTCAAGTCTCTCAGAAGCAATAGGTGATTGGTTCCAGGCAACTCTGGTTAGGCTGTGCTGTGTCTCTCCCGGTCCCCTGCCATGGCACAGCCAGGGTGGGCATGGGGACGGGACACACCTTGAGCCTGGGCCCTGCCCCCTCAGAGCCCACAGCCTTGGAGGGGCCTTGGCTTCAAGACAGGAGGCCAGGATGCGGGTATCCCAGCTCCACCTCTAGCACACTCTGTGGCCTCAGACAACTGCCTCACCTTCCCTGGGTCTTTGTAGGAAACAGAGTGTAGACGGGGATCTCTGAAGCCTCACATGTGGGTGCTGGCCTTCCTTCAGGGACATAGGTCCTTGTGGCCCCTGGTCTTTTCTAACTCTGACGTTGGAAGACGCTGCTGACTCATGGCTAGAGAATGGAGAGCCAAAGAATGCAGCCATCTTGTCCCACTTGGGCCTCTGTCCCCGGGCCGTGTGAATGTGAAGAGCGTGTGGAGAGAAGCTTGGGAGTGCTGACTGGGTCCCCACTCCAAGAATACAGGCCTCTGCTATAGTGCAGGACACCCTTCTGGTCACCACGCCTGGAGTCCAGGTCTTCAACGTAGAAGAACCAGGACACCAGAGCCGCATACCAAGCCCAGCTCTGACGCTTGGTGACCCAGCCCCTAGTCAATGTGGCTCTGTCAGTGCCCTAGAATCCTGCACAGGCAACTCCTCCCCCGCCTCCTGGGGTCCAGGCCTGTCCCCGCACTGTCGCCCTCTGGGGCTTGCCCCTCTCTCTCCCTAGAGCTGCTGAGAAACTGGCAGAAGCGCAGCTGCAGGTGGGTCAGCACGGAAGCTGCTGGGCCTCGGCCCCTCTGACTCGCCTTACGCCCTTCCTTCTCTTCCAGAATGAGATCACCCACGATGAGCATTGTGCCGCCTGCAAGCGGGGGGCCAATCTGCAGCCCTGCGGCACCTGCCCGGGGGCCTACCACCTCAGCTGCCTGGACCCGCCCCTCAAGACGGCGCCCAAGGGCATGTGGGTGTGCCCCAAGTGCCAGCAGAAGGTACAGGAGGCTGTGCGGCTCACCCTCACCCCGCACCGATTCCTGGGGGTCCCCACCATGGGCAGAGATGGGAAGGGCAGAAGAGGAGTGAAAAGAGGGGCTTGGGTACAGAACAGGCTTTTGCAGCCTTGGAACCACTGTCGTTTTGGCCAGGGTAATCCTTGGCTGTGGGTCTTTGTCCTGTGAATTGTAGGATATTTAGCAGCCTCCCTGGCCTCTACCCACAAGATGCTAATAGTGGCCTTCTTTCAATAATGGCCTCTTTTTGGCTGAGCACGGTGGCTCACGCCTGTCATAATCCCAGTGCTTTTGGAAGCCAAGGTGGGAGGATTGCTCAAAGCCAGGAGTTCATGAGCAGCCTAGGCAACATAGAGCCCTCATCTCTACAAAAACCAGATGTGGTGGCATGCACACCTGTATTCCCACTGCTTAGGAAGGCTGAGGCCAAAGAATCACTTGAGCCCAGGAGTTGGAGGCTGTAGTGAGCTGTGATTGAGTCACTGCACTCCAACCTGGGTGACAGAGCGAGATCTCGTCTCTAAAAAAATAATAGTTGCCTTTTTAAAACCTATGCCTCAGCCGGGCTCGGTGGCTCAGCCTGTAATCCCGCGCCTTTGGGAGGCTGAGGTGAGTGGATTGCCTGAGCCCGCAGGTTTGAGACCCACCTGGGCAGCGAGACCTCATCTCTACAATAAATTAAAAAATCAGCCGGGCGTGGTAGCGCATGTCTGTAATTCCGGCTACTTGGAAGGCTGAGGCGGAAGGATCGCCGGAGCCCAGCAGGTTGAGCCTGCAGTGGCCGGGAGCGGCCACTGCACTCCAGTCTGGGCGACAGAGTGAGACTCCAACTCAAAAAAAAACAAAAACAAAAACAAACCTATGCCTCACTCTGGGGACTCTAGCCTAAGAAAATGACCCAAATATGGGTGGAGTTTTGTGCACAAAGAAGCCCCTCACTCTTTATTCACAAAAGAAAGGAGATGGAAACGGCCTGACTTCCCATCAACAGGAGACAGTGAAGTTGATTCCAGCATGGAGCCTCGATAAGACACTGTGCTGTCATTGACAAGAGTTTCTTACAAAGAGTGTGATCCTTTGGGACTTGTTCACTATATGGAAACAAGTTCAGCCTGTAATCCCGTGCCTTTGGGAGGCTGAGGTGAGTGGATTGCCTGAGCCCGTGGGTTCGAGACCCGCCTGGGCAGCGAGACCTCATCGCTACAATAAATTAAAAAAAAAAAAAAAAAATCAGCCAGGTGTGGTAGCGCATGCCTGTAATTCCGGCTACCCGGAAGGCTGAGGCAGAAGGATTGCCGGAGCCCAGCAGGTCAAGGCTGCGGTGGCCGGGAGCGTCCACTGCACTCCAGTCTGGGCGACAGAGTGAGATTCCAACTCAAAAAATAAAAAATAAATAAATAAATAAAAGACATCAGGCCAGAGTGGGTGGCTCACCCTGTATGTAATCCCAGCACTTTGGGAGGCCGAGGCGAGTGGATTGCCTGAGTCCGAGGGTTCGAGACCCGCCCAGGCAACTTGGCAAGACCTCATCTCTATAATAAATCAAAAAATTAGCCAGGCGTGATAGTGCCACTGCACTCCAGTCTGGGTGACAGAGTAAGACTCCAGCTCAAAAAATAAAAATAAAAGACATAGCCAGGCATGGTGGCGCATGCCTATTGTCCCAGCTACTTGGAAAGTTGAGGTGGAAGGGTTACCTGAGCTTAACAGATCAAGGCTGCAGTGGCCATGAGCATGCCACTGCTTTCCATCTTGAGTGACAGAGTGAAACTCCAACTCAAAAAATTAATAGATAAAAAACAGGCTTTATAGCAACCATAGGGTTTGGTCATCAGCCATCTGAGAAAACCTTGTGGGAGATGCTTCTGAGTGTTACTCCTGGGGGGTTGGGGGCGTGGCAGTGCTTAGTTCAGACTGTGCGTTCCACAGTAAGCATGTCTTGTAGAATCAAAGGGCGCTACCTGGGTCTCAAAAAGCAGTAACTGTCATGCATTCTCATCATCCTGACTTTTGTCCCCACAGGGGACATAGATATGGTGGCTGGGTGCTGCTGCAAGTTGTCCCCTCTGGAGGCATTGTGACTGCTGGGAGTCACAGCTTTTTGAGGTGATGCGGAAACGGAACAAGATTCTGTCCCCCACTTCAGCACAATACAGGGAACACTGGGTCTCCCCCGTTTGTACCTGGCTTGCCTGGGGCTGACTGCGGTTGAGCGCCCTGGACATGAGAAGAAAAGAGAGATCATTCATTCATTCAAGAAGGATTTGAGCTCCTTGTTCAAGGCCCTGGTGAGGAGCAGGGAGAGAGACCCTGAAGGTTCCTGCCTCATGGAGCTGACCTTATTGCACAGCCTGTGAGCCAGGCCCTGAGGCCAGTGTGGCCACCATTTCCTGGTCACAGGTGACGGGTCTGTGTCTCAGAGAGGGCGTGTCTCCTCTGCATTGCACAGCAGGTCCCAGGGCCTGTCCACTTTCTCATTTCCCCATCTGCTCTCCCCTCCCTCTGCCCCCAGGCCTTAAAGAAAGACGAGGGCGTGCCCTGGACGGGGATGCTGGCCATTGTGCACTCCTACGTCACCCACAAGACAGGTGAGGCATCGTTGGGGGGTGGGAAGGGTGCCATTCCTCCTCCCCATCCTCCCCCACCCAGACCCCTGCACTGACTCTGGACCCATGGGAGGCTGGGTGAGTTCACGCTCTTCCTGGGACTGGTCCTGTGCACGGGGCAGGTACTGCTGGGGGAAAGCAGTTCTGGTCCCCTAACATCTGGCCAGAGCTCTCAGTGCCATCCTTTCTGCATCTCGGGCCCGCCCTCTGGCCTAGCCACTGCTTACCTGCCCTTCTCGGCCGGGCCTGGCCCTCTTTCCTAGTCAAAGAAGAGGAGAAGCAGAAGCTGCTACAGCGAGGCAGCGAGTTGCAGAACGAGCACCAGCAGCTGGAGGAGCGGGACCGGCGGCTGGCCTCCGCAGTGAAGGTGCGCACAGACCTGGGGGCGGGTGGAATGTGTCCTTAGAACCACCGATGAAGACTCAGAGCTCCACTGTTCAGTTACTGTGGCCCAGGGAGAGACAGGCTCACCATGCATCCTTCAGCAAATCCGCAGGAGGGCAGCACTGTGATGCCTTCCACAAATATGTATCTAGCCATTGGGAACATCCAGGCTCTGCCCCTTCTCAGCTCTGTGACCTTGGCATGGCCTTGACTTCTGAACCTCAGTTTTCTCCTGTGTCAAGTGATCATAATTGCTCCTCTGTAGGATGTTATGAACGAGATGATGGTGGTGGTGTTGGTGGTGGTGGTGATGGTCACAGGGATGGCGATGGTGGTGATGATGGGATGATGGTGGTGAGAGTAGCAGTGATGAAGAGGATGGTAATGATGGTGGTGGTGATGAGGGTGATGTGATGGTGGTGGTGGTGATAATGTTGAAGGCGATGATGAGAAAGTGATGATGGTGGTGGTGATGATGTGATGACGGTGATAGTGATTTGATGATGGTGGTGACGGGGTGGCCATGTGATCACAGTGATGGTGGTGGTCGTGGTTGTGGTCACGGTGGTGATGGTCACAGTGATGGTGATGGTGATGTGATGATGGTTGTGGCGGTCATGGTGGTGGCGATCACAGTGACCGTGATAACGGTGGTGAGGGTACTGGTGACGATGATGATCACGATGAAGGTGACGATGATAAAGTGATGATGCTGGGGGTGGTGGCAGTGATGATGTGATGATGTGGATGATGATGATAGTGATGTGGCGATGGTGGTGATGGTGGGACCTCAGTGATCACAGTGACGGGGGTGATGGGGGTCGTGATCACGATGGTGGTGGCGGTGGCGGTGATGGGGATGCAGTGATTGCTGTGGTGATGATGGTCGTGGCGATCACAGTGACGGTGATGATGGTGGTGAGGGTGTTGGTGATGATGACGATACCGGTGGTGGTGACGGTGATGATGGTGGTGGTGACGGTGATGATCATGATGAAGGGGATGATGATAAAGTGATGACGGTGGTGGTGGTGATGACGGTGGTGATGGTGGGACCCCCGTGATCACAGTGATGGGGGTGATGGTGGTCGTGAACACGATGGTGATGGTGGTGGTGATGATCACAGTAAGGGTGGTGGTGAGGATGGTGACATAATAATGGTTGTGGTGAGGATGACGGTGGCAATCACAGTGACGGTGATGGTGGTGGTGGTGATCGTGGTGGTGGTGGTGGTGATGGGGATGATCATGATGAAGGGGATGATGATGGTGATGATGGTGGTATAGTGATGTGACGATGGTGATGAGGGTGGAGCCTCATGATCACAGTCATGGGGGTGAGGGTGGTGGTGATGGTGGCAGTCACAGTGACGTGACGGTGATGTGGGTGGTGGTAAAGATGAGGACGGGGTGGTTGTGATAGTAATAATGATGAAGGTGATGATGATGATGGTGGTGGTGGTGGTGGTGGTGGTGGCAACAGCATTGCCAGGCCCTAATGAAGCTCTTCAACTGCAGCATCTCATTTAATCCTCTCAGCAGCCCTACGAAGAGGCTCTGTGATGATCCCTGTCATCATTTTAGAAATGATCTCAGGGCGGTTATTATTTGCCCAGGCAGCATTTGAACCAGAGCTGGTCCAGTGTGCCTCTCACATCTGTTTTTACTGCTTCACCTTGTTGCCGTGGGCATAGATAGGCTCAAAAAGGCCAAGCAGCATGGCTGGCAAGAGAAAAGCAGAAAGCCACCCAGCAAGCCAGAGGACTCTGCAGCCGGCCGTCGGGAGGCGGGGGAGTGCAGGCAGCTGACTTGGAGGCAGAGGTGGGAGCCCCACAGCCATGAGGGGAACGTTCCTGGCAGCTGCACAAGCATACTTTCTCTAGCCCCAAATTCCAACACACACATATCTCCTGTGGGTCTGGCTGCTGTTTAATTCCATTGTCACGGCTGCCTGGTTTTTGGGAGGCCCTCTGCCGGGTTTCTTTCAGGTCTCTACAAGGGGAGGGAAAGGCTTTGGAGAGAGGTGAAGGGGTGGCTGCCCCAGGGGGCCTGCAGAGCGGACTTTGAGACCCTTCTCTCTGCCTCCTTGTCCCCCAACAGAAATGCCTGGAGCTCAAGACAAGCCTGCTGGCCCGTCAGAGAGGCACCCAGTCGTCCCTGGACCGCCTCCGGGCCCTCCTGAGACTGATACAGGGCGAGCAGATGTTCCAGGTCACCATGACAACCACCAGCCCCGCCCCGCTGCTGGCTGGGCCCTGGGCCAAGCCCTCGGTGGCAGCCATGCACCCTGCCCTCCAGCACCCCCAGGGGCACAACTGACCCCAAGGGACCTGTCTTCACACCCGTGGAAAGTTACTGGGACCCTGCTCTCACATAGCCCGGGGGTTCTGTCGGCCTTAATTCATAAACACTATGAGTTTCAGATGAAAATAAACCAGACAGAGAGGAGGGAGAAAGAGCCGGACAGAAGACCTAGATCCAGGCCCCGGTTGGAGGATGGGAGGGGACAAGGGTGTGTCGGGCCGGGGCGCACAGTCAGCCCGAACCTCTGGCCACCTCGGGACCACCCAGGCCTCTGGCTTCCAGGCCCAGCTCTGTCCACGGCTTCGCACCGCCCCAAGAGAGAGGGAGGCTGAGACTGTCGAGGGGACAGGCACACTGCCCAGCACGTGGCTGGTCCCCTGGTTGAGGGTGACTCCTCTCATTGTCCCGCAGGAAGGGGAACCGAGAATACACGGACATAGCTGAGTGGTAGAGATAGTTGGGCTGAGAAGTGGGTAGCAGGGCTAGGTAGTTCCTCAAGACCCCCCCTCTCCCTGGAGGCCCAGAGGGGGCTGGGCACTCCCCTGCCTTTGCAGAACCGCCCTGGCCCTTTCTGTCAGTATTGCTAGGGTTAAGAATTGCAGCTTAACTTGAAACTCGTGGAGGCGAGCGCACGTCCAGGGACAGGTCCCCGCCGCCCAGCTCGACCCTCGCAGCTCACCGCCTTCCTCCTGCCGATCTCCTGGACTCCTTTTGCTTTTGATGTATTTTTCTCATGGAGTTTTCGGGCAAGACAGAGCTGCAACCTTGCAGGGAAGGCACCTGGCCGGTTTTCTGTTTTGGGTTGAATCACTCAACTTACGACGGGAACCTTTGCGTTGCCCCTTTAGAAGAGCCGATGAGTATTCCACTCCTGTTTTCTTGCCAGTACAGACACTAATGCCAAAAAATAACTCTACATTTTTGTATGGCGTTTTTATTGTAAGATATTTAATGTGAAGGGGGGGCGCTTGCTGACGTCTCTCTCTGCGTATAGTAGTCTCTGCTTCAAGGTACGAATGGGAACACCTCCCCTCGGGAAGGCCAGCCAAACTGGAGAGATCCAGAGTTTTTTAAGAACTGGGGCCGGGGGCTGGGAGAGGGAGAGAAGGGCGGTGGCCTCGGGAGGATCTGGCCTTCGGGGACACGAGAGTCCCCTGCTCTTGCTGCCTCCTCACGTTGGCAGAGACCTCTAAGGGCTCCTGCGTCTGGGGTGGGCACTGCCGGCTCCTCACACCCACCAGCCCCTCCGGTCCTAAGGGACTTAGCACAACAGGATACGCGTCCAGGAGCCATGGGCTCCCACCCCGAGCATATCACATGGTGCCGAATTGCATTGAACACGCATGTGTGCGTCGCACGCGGCCACGACCACAGACACGCACACACGCAGACAGAGGTGCAGAGTGAGGAGGCCGACCGAAGCCCCCAGACAGCTGCGGTCCCTCCTGTCATTTTCACGACTCCGGGAGAAACTGTGCTGTACGATACAGATCTATTTTAATACACTTAACACTGGGTGAACAAGATTTTTATATTCTTTTATTGATGAACAAAGTGGACTGTGTGGCACACACGTCTTCTATATTGGCCGCTCTGTGCCAAGTATGCATTACCGCGTGGCTTGCGATGCCAGTGTCTTCAGGTTCCTTTTCCGTTGGTTTGTTTTTCTTCTTCTCGGATGGATTGAGTTCAGTTTCTTAAAAACGTAATGGGAGGCGATGAGAGGTTGGACCCGGGAGGGATAGCTGCCGACGTGTCTTGAGATTGTTAGTTTCTTTGGACCAAGGAGGACCGTCCAGTGGATAGTGAGGATAGAGAAAAAGTGTTTGTCTTAAATATGCCAATGTAGTTTTCCTTCTGTACGATGCATTAAACTCGATTGACGATTTCAAAGCCCTGTGGTTTTGGTGTCATTGTCTTCAGTGGAGAAGCCCCTGGAAGTGCTGGAGGCAGCCAGGTGGGCCCTGGAGAGGCTGGAAATCAGGGTCCTGCCCCCCCCCGCCCCTACAGGTGGCAGGTGACCCGTTGGGGCCAGGATTGATGCTGGAAACCCAGCAGGCCAGTCACTGTGCAGAGCCTGGGTGGGGGGTCACCTCTGCCCCCTCATGCGTTCCCGTCTCTCAACCTGGTGATGTCACCCACTTTTTCTTTCTCAGCAGTGGGCACACAAGCTCCTGCAGCCACTTGGGCTTACCCTTCGCCTTTTGAGGCAACCAAAGTGGGGAGTCAGACCCCCCCCAGAGTCTGAGCTTCTGATGTGGGGAGGGCCTCTGATTGGCCCAGACCCCTGGACCCTCAGCTGTGGCCACAGGGTAGGGCCCAATGCCAGAGTGGCTGCCCTCTGGTGCCGCAGGGGATAGGGAGATGGAGGGGCCGGCCAGGCTGGACAGGCCATCCAGCAGGGCCACCACAGGATCATCCAGTTTCCCCCGGGATGCACAGTTTGGGCGAAAGGAGCAGATTATAAGTCGGCTCTGCCCTCTCCCCTTCGCCTCCCCCTCCCTGCTGTCTTCATGGCTTCCCTGAGAACGTCCCAGGGTGCCAGAGGGGGAACAAAAACATCCACACTCAGCATCCACAATTCACTCCCAACCTTTTCCAGTCAGACTCTCATCCCCCGACTGCCTCACCCCTTTACTTCCCTGGAACTGCCCAGCTCAGGGTCAGTAGTGACCTCCCTGGCCAGGTCCAATGGACGCTCTCGGGGCCACGTGACATTGCCCATACTCTCCCCTGAAGGAGGCTCCTGGAAACCCCACTCTCCACAGCCTCGCTGTCCCTCCGTCTCTGCTCCAGGCGTGCTTCTCTTCTGCCTAATTACTAAGTGCCATGCCTCAAATCTGTGCCAGTGCCGTGACAGCATGATCTCCACCAGGCCAGCCCCTCCCGCACCTTCCCCAGGAGGCACCCTTGTCTCCTCTCTCACCCTCCACACCTGGTCCCTGGCAAGTCCATCACCGCTGCCTGCAGCATGTCAGCTGGGGTGGGGCATCACCACCTGCTCCAATGTCCGCTTGATCCCAGCCCCACCATCTCTCCTGGATTCCTGCAGCCACCTCCTACCTGGTTCCTTCCTCCCCCCACTGCCGTCTCCCCAGCCGGGCAACTGGCGCGATGGTAACTCTCTGAAAGTTCTGCCGTTGCTTCCTGTCTCACTCAGCAAAAGCTGAAGTGCTTACTCTAATTACCTGTGGCCCCACGGCCACGGTCCCTGCCTGCTGTGGCCTCTGGGTCATGTCGTGCTCTTCTCCATCGTCCAGTCTCCTTGTGTGCTCCCACCGCAGGGCCTTTGCATGGGTTGTGCCCGCCGTTGGCACGCTCCTCTCCAGCTCTCTCCCTAATTGACTCCCTAACTTGCTTTAGGACTTGACCTTGACCACCATCTCCTCCCAACTTTTTCAACTCCCTCACTACGACCCCAGCATTGCCCTGCTTTGTCTGGCTCCTTAGACTTTACACAGCCTACCGTGATGCACGTTTTTATGTTTCTGTCTGTCTGCTTCAGAAAGGCAGGGAGTTTGGTTTTGCTCACCATATCCATGGCTCTGGAACAGCACCTGTTACACAGATGCTGTTCAGCATAAATGTGGAGTAAATGAAGGAACCCCTGAGAGACAGAACTGCTGGGCTTCGGAGCTGCCTCTATCCTGATGCACCCTCCCCACCCCCATCTCTTCTGCCAATCCGGTTGCCAGGGGAGGCTGGGTGGGCAGAAGAGAAAGTGGAGGCCAGGAAATCGACAGAACTGCCTGAGACCCTGCAGTTGCTGAGTGGGTGTGCCCGGATGCCACTCATTCCTTGTTCTCCAATCACATGTGTCTCCACCATAACCAGTTCCACTCCCACTGAGGGGCAGGGCCGGGGGAATGCTCCTGCCATCTCCAGCTCCCTCATAGCATGGAGAGTCCCTCCAAAGCACTCTCACTGCCCGCTCCACCACCCAGCAATGGCAACTCCCTCCTCCCTCCAAGGGAAGCCCCCTTCACAGGAATGCCCTGTCCTTACTGCCCCCCACCCCCGCAGCTTCACAGACCCCATCCCAGAGCACCCAGGCAACTCTGTGCTGTGACACCCTCCCATTCCCCAGCTCCACCTGACCCAGCCCTGGAGAGCAGGGGCCACAGCTCTGGGTGAGAAGGCTGTCCTGGGCAGGCCACCATTACAGGCCTTCCTGCCTTCAAGGAAGTTTCTCCTAGGCATATCTGGATTGCCAGTACCACTACTCTTGCGCTCTGGGCCATCACTAAGTAAAGTAAGGGTTGTTTGAACTCAAGCCCAGGGATAGCTGGCACTGCTGCCAAATGACTAATGACAGGAAGCGTCTACAGTGTGGATATGCTGGATGCAAGGATGATGTGCGTTCCAGATGGTGGGAACTTATGGAATGTTTACTTCTGGACTTTTCCACTTAATATGCATGGACTATAGTTGATTGCAAATAACTGAACATGCAGCTATGGGGGAACTACCGAACAAAGGTCTTTATGTTGGGGGTTAGGACTTTAACCTTGGGGGACACAGTTTAACCCTGGTGTGGTTTGAATGTGTCCCTCCCAAAATTCAAATGTTGCCAATGTGTGTTTTTTTATTTTGAGTCGGAGTCTCACTCTGTCGCCCAGGCTGGAATGCAGAGGCACTCTCATGGCCACCGCAGCCTCGACCTGCTGGGCTCAGGTGATCCTTCTACCTCAGCCTTCCAAGTAGCTGTAACTACAGACGTGCAGCACCATGCCTGGCTAATTTTTTGATTTATTGTAAAGATGAGGTCTCGCCAAGTTGCCCAGGCTGCTCTTGAAGCCCTGGGCTCAGGCAATCCTCTCACCTCCAGCTCTCAAAGTACTGGGATTTCAGGCGTGAGCTACCATGCCCAGCCCTTGCCAGTGTTATAATGTTAAGAGGTGGTGAGGCCAGGAGGGTTCCTTCCTCATGAATGGGATCAGGTGCCTTTGTAAAAGGGCTTGATGGAGAGACGTCATTCCTTCTTCCTCCTTCTGCCACGTGAGGACATAGCGTTCCTCCACCCACCTACTCCCAGAAAACACAGCCCTCACATACCTTGATCTTGGGTTTTCCAGCCTCCAGAACTGTGAGAAAATAAATTTCTATCCTTTATAAATTGCCCATTCTGTGGTGTTTTGTTATAGCGGCAGACAAAGACAAACCCATAATAGACACCTTTCCTCTGGTTGCCTGAAATCTGCTTCCTTCTGGCTTCTGCTCTCTGGAAGTAGCCAGAGCTGTCCCATTGGCTCCTCTGCCCCACATAGCCTGCAGAGGCAGAAAAGAGACCCGGTTCCATTGACAACCTGACTCTGTGCCCACCCACCTGGCTTCCTCCTGCGCTGGAATATCACAGCTCCTCACAGGTGGGGGGGGAAAGGCAGGGTGAAGCACAGAGACCACAGTAACATACTAAGGTCACACAGCCAGTAGGTGAATTTAACCCAGACTGTGACTTCCTGCCTGCACTCTTGGCCTCTCCACCCACCAGACACTGGCTACCTCATGAGGCCACCCACCAACTCCACCTACATGGATCTTGACCCACTATCTTGCCTGTCTGGGGCTGTAGATGATGATTCAGCCCCTGGGTGACTCCGTGCTGAGGCAGGAGAGGATGGATAACAGAGCAAGGGTCGGCTAAGCTCTTCTAACCACACACTGGGTGTCTTGGGTGTCTTAGTCCATTCGGACTTCTATATCAAGATGCTTTTGACTGGGCAATTTATAAACCACAGGAGTTATTTCTCATGGTTCTGGAGTCTGGGAAGTCTAAGACCCGCCAGCAGACTTCATGTCTGGTGAGGACCTGTTCCTTTTTTTAAAAAATTTTATTATAAAGATGTGGGGTACAATTCAGGGTTAGGTAAACAAACACTGATCATGCAGGTACCCCTGTTAATGAGGTAGGCCTGTTCCTCTTAAGTGGTACCTTGTTACTGCAGACTCACATGATGGAAAGAGAAGGGGACAGGCTCTCTCAAGCCCTTTTAGAAGGGCACTAATGCCACGCACGAGGGAGGAGCCCTCATGGCCTAATCAACTCCTAGAAGACCCACCTCTAATACTCTTGCATTGAGGATTCAGTTTTGACATGAATTTTAGAGGGGTGTGTGCAGGCCACAACACTAGGCTGGACACTTCACCCTTGGTGGTCAGGGATACCCTGGGAGGCAGTGCCCTGTCCCACTTCACAGAGAAGACAGTAAGATGAAGCGAGGTGGCCAAGTTGGGATTCACATCTGCACTCTCCTGATCCTGGTTGCCCTTCCTCCCCTGTTCCATTCAGCCCTAAACAATTGGATGATGCCCTCCCCAGTGGTGAGGGCAGATCTTGGTCATTGGTCTACCCATCCAAATGCTAATCTCTGATGGACCCTTCCAGACACACCCAGAAATAATGCCTAACCAACACTTAACCAGGCTAGCTGACTCATCAAATTACCCATCACACCAAGTATTGACCCGTAAACTCTGGGGACTAGCACCTGACTCATGACACCACAATATGAGTATCACGTCCCCCAGCTAAATTGATTTGTTAAAGAATGACCACATGACCTGAGCATTGCCAGCGAGAGGTCTCTCCAGGAATTGCAACCCCAGGAATGAAGCATTTAGCGCTGAAGAAAGACTCATGTGACTCTGAAGCAGCTGGGGGCCAGGTCGTTTATTGTTTCAAACTGTATTAATTGTTTAAAATCTCTGCTTGCCCACTCACCAGCCTCAGTTTACCTGCAACCTACAAGGGTATTTTCAGCTTGCCAGTGACTTCGGACCAGCCGTGCTGAGCTAACCCAGCAAACCTCAACATTCAGAGGGCTGCAGCCACACTTTCTTCAGAGGGGTCTGGATCCCAGCCTTGGGGAGGGGCTTTCCCTTACAAATTGTTTCTTCCTAGGATGCTGTCATGAAATACTCTTAAAAGATGACCTACCTTCAGCCAGGTACGGTGGCTCATGACTGTAATCTCAGTACTTTGCAGTGGAGGGGAGAGGATTGCCTGAGCCCAGGGGTTTGAGACCAGCCTGGGCAACTTGGCGAGACTTCTTCTCTACAATTAAAAAAAAAATTAGCCAGGCATGATGGTGTGCGCCTGTTTTTCTGGCTACTTGGAAGGTCAAGTAGGTCAAGGCTGCGGATGGCTGAGTCTAGCAGGTCAAGGCTGCAGTGTCTGTGATTGTGCCACTGCACTCCAGCCTGGGAGACAGAGTGAGACTCCTATTCAAAAAATAAAGATGACCTACCCTCAACTATTTCAAATTATTATGTGTTTCTGTTTGAATTAACCCTGAGTGATAACACTTTTATAGTCTGAAACCTTGTTCAATCCTCTTATTAGTTCTAGTAGCTGTTTTGTAGACCCCATAAGGCTTTCTATATGAACAAGTGTGTCATCTGCAAATAGAGTCAGTTTTACTTGCCTTTCTAATCTTTGTACCTGTTATTTTTCTTGCCTTATTGCAATAGCCATGACTTCCAATACAGTGTAAAATGGAAGTAATGAGACTGGGCATCCTTGTCTTGTTTCTGATTTTAGGGAGAAAGTTTCAATAATTTGAAAGTTTCAATAATTATGCTATTATAAGTAGCATAATTAAGTATACTATTTAGTAAATAGGTGTTCCCTTACATTCTTAGTTTGGTTAGATTTTTAATTAAAAACAAACGGTTTTTAAATTTTGTCAAATACATACTGTATCTATTTTTAAAACAATATGGTGCTTCTTTTATTTAATATAATAATTGATTTATATTAATTTTCAAATGACAAACCACCCTTGAATTCTTGGAATAAACTCTACTTGGACATTGTATAGTGTCCTTTTTATATTGCTTTATTTGACTTGCTAATATTTAAATATCTGTACATTTATGTTTGTGAAGGATACTGAAGTATAGATTTATTTTTTGCAATATATTTGTCAGATTATCATATTAAGCAAGTTGGAAGTGTTCTATTTTTGAAAGCATATCTCTATATTTGTTAGAATTCAACCAATGGTACCATTTGCACCAGGAGTTTTATATGTGAAGTTTTTTATATAAAAATTTCAATTCATTTAAAATGCAGGGCTATTCAGATATTGTTTCATTTTGTGTCAGTTCCAGTTAGTTGAATTATTCAAATATTTTGTCATTTTATATTGAATTTTGCTATAAAATTGCTGATAATATTTTCTCATTATCATTTTACCATCCGTAAACTCTAAAGTTATTATTGTTTTTTAAATTCTTGATTGGTGGATTATTTTATCTTGATCTGTCTAGCTAGGGATTTATACATTTTATTTATCTTTTTGAAGAACTAATTTTCAGCTTTGTTAATTTTCTTTATTGTATTTTTTGTTGACAGTTTCTGTTCTTTATTATTTTATTCTTTTAATTTATGTGGATTTATTTTGATATATATGTATTTTTATTTATGTGGACTTATTTTTTATATATGCATTTTTTCTAACGGGAGAACACTAGTTATTCATTTTAGACTTTCTTTCTTTATTTTTCCTAATATAAGCATTTAGATTTTCTTCCAGGTACTGTTTTAACTCTGTTTCACAAATGTAGACATGTTGTATTAGTATATATTCAAATTAATTTGAATTTGAATTCAAATTATTTTCTCACTTTCATTATGATATCTTCTTTAACATGAATTATTTAGAGATGTGATTCCTTTTACTTTTTCATATACTTTTAAAATGTATTTAGGTTTTCCTAAATATCATTTATTATTTCAAATTTCAGTTTCTTTAAACTGGTTGGCACATTGTTTTGTCTTAGAATTTGGTCTATATTATGATTGCATCATATGCATTTGAAAGGAATATATATATTCTGTTGTTTGGTGCAACATTCTACAAATATCAATAGGTCAAGGTGGTTGATAGTGTTGTTCAGCTTCTCTATGACTTTAGTTTTCAGTTGCTGATAGAGGGGGTACTAAAATCTCCAGCAATTATTATGGAAATGTCTGTTTATCTTTAAAAAATTTTCTCCTTCCTGTAGTTCTTTTTTTTTTTTTGAGTTGGAGTCTCACTCTGTCACCCAGGCTGGAGGGCAGTAGCACGCCTGTCAGCCACCACAGCCTCAACCTGCTGGGCTCTAGCGATCCTTCTGCCTCAGCCTTCCAAGTAGCCGGAACTACAGGTGAGTGCTACCATACCCAGCTAATTTTTCTTTTTGATTTATTGTAGCGACGAAGTTTCGCCAAGTTGCCTGGGCTGGTCTCAAACCTGCAGTCTCAAGCAATCCACTCACCTTAGCCTCCCTCCTACATTTCAACTTTTATTATTACATACATTCACATTAATGACAGTTATGTCTTCTAAATAGACCATTTTGTCATCGTCAAAAAACCCTTTAAGTCTGGTGATACACAGGGGTTTGAGACCCGCCTGGGCAACTTGGCAAGACCTCATCTCTATAATAAATCAAAAAATTAGCCAGGTATGGTAGTGCACGCCTGTAGTTCCAGCTACTTGGAAGGCTACTTGGAAGGCTGAGGTGGAAGGATCGCTGGAGCCCAGCAGGTTGAGGCTGCCGTGGTTGGGAGCCTGTCATCCAGGCTGGAGTGCAGTGGCACGCTCAAGGCCACCCCAGTGTCGACCCTGCTGGGCTCCGGCAACCCTTCTGCCTCCTTCCAAGCAACCAGAACTACAGGTGTGCGCTACCATGCCCAGCTAATTTTTGATTTTTTGTAGAGACAGGGTCTTGCCAAGTTTCCAGGCTGGTCTTGAACCTGTGGGCTCAGGCAATCCACTTGCCTCAGCCTCCAAAGTGCTGGGACTACAGGCTGAGCCACCGAACCCAGCTGTTCTGAAACTTTTCTACACTTTTGACACTTTACTGTTTCTTTACTGTATGGGAACAAGATGTTCCACTGTCTTTTGGCCTTCATAATTTCACTGATAAATCAGCTCATTTGTTGGTCTTATGTATGTAATCTTTTGTTTTTCTCTGGATGCTTTCAATATTTTCTATTATCTTTGGTTTTTAGCAGTTTCACTATGGTGTGCTTGGTGTGGTTTTCTTTGTATTTTATTCATCTTGGGGTTTACTGATATTATTGAGTCTGAAAACTTGTCTTTCATCAAATTGAAAATATTTTTGTCCATAAATTTTCATATATTTCATGTACCCTTTTCTATTTTTACCTGCCTCCGAATTTCCAGTGACATGTGTGTAAAAAGTTTGATGTTGTCTTAAAGGTTAAGACTTTTCATATTTTGTCAATTCTTTTTCTCTTTGTTTTTCAGATTAGGTAATTAGTAATACTGATCTAGCCTCAAGATAACTGACACTTTCTTCTGTCATTTCCATCCTCCTATAAAACCCAGCCAGTGTCTTTTGAAAACATCAGATATTGTATATTGCTTTCCTAGCACTTCCCTTTTTTAAGATTGGTATTTTTATTTTGCAAGGAAATTTTCTATCTTTTTATTTATTGTAAACATATTTTCCTTTATATAGTTAAGGGACACTTAAAATAGCTACTTTAAAATTTTTGACTGCTTTTTTTAAGCATCTGCATCTTTTTTTTTTTTTTTTTTTTTGAGTTGGAGTCTCACTTGGTCGCCCAGACTGGAGTGCAGTGGCCACTCCCGGCCACTGCAGGCTTGCCTGCTGGACTTCAGCAATCCTTCCACCTCAGCCTTCCGAGTAGCTGGAATTACAGGCATGCGCTACCACGCCTGGCTGATTTTTTGATTTTATTGTAGAGATGAAGTCTCGCTGCCCAGGCAGGTCTCGAACCTGCGGGCTCAGGCAATCCACTCACCTCAGCCTCCCAAAGGCGCGGGATTACAGCTGAGCCACCGAGCCCGGCGCATCTGAATCATTTTAAGGTTCATGTCTGTTCACTGTTTTAGAGTTAATTTTTTTTTTAATTCAGGGTCTCACTCTATCATCCAGGCTGGAGTACAGTATGATTACAGCTCACTGCAGCTTTGACCTCCTGGACTCAGTCTCCATCCTTCAACCTCATCCTCCCAAGTAGCTGGGACTACAGGGATAAGCTACCATGCCCAGTTAACTTTTTGTTTTTGTAGAGACAAGGTCTCACTGTGTTGCTCAGGCTGGTTTTGAACTCCTGGGTTCAAGAAATCCTCCCATTTTGGCTTCCCAAAGTGCTGGGATTAATTACAGGAGTGAGCCACTGCACCCAGTCTGTTTTTCTGATTCTTTGTATGATGAATAATTTGTAATTGTATCCTGGACATTGTGAATATTATGTTGTAGAGATCTTGGGTTTTATTATATTCCTCTGAATAGTGCTGGGTTTTGTTTGCTTTAGTAGGAATTTTACTTGGTTTAACTCAAATTGCAAACTCTGTCTATTGTACACATCTATTTTATTCATTTAACTGCAAGATACTTCTCAGTCTTATAAATGTACTCTCCAATTTATTTGTCATTTTTTCTTCTGATGAACATTTAGGCTGCACCTAATTATTTCTTCTGACTATAACGTTGCAGTAATGTGCTTGTACTTTTCTGGTTATTTACCTAGACATACAAGGAGGGACCCAAAAAACATCAGAATTTATTTATTAAAAATTATATATTTATTCTTACATGTTTAAACTTCAGTCACCTTTAAAGTGCTCTGTTTGATGTAATGCACTTATTGAGACACCATTTCCATTGCCCAAAACAGTTTTTGAACTTTTCAATTTGATGCTTTTAGTGCTTCTGCTGTTTTTTGATTTCTTGAGGAAACAAGAGAGTCACCCAGGGTAAGACTGGGTGAATAGGGAGGGTGGGACATGGGGGTCATGCTGTTTTTGGTCAAAAACTGCTGAGCACTCAGCCTGTTGTGGGCAGGTGTGCTTGTAAATCACCCACCATGAAATGGGCAGACGTGTTGAAAAAATCTCCAAAAAATATTCACTGAAGCTAAACAGTCTCTCACAACAATGCTAGCTAGTATACTGATGCCGATGGGTTCCTAGAACACCTAACTAGTGGGGGATGCCTGTACCTCAAGGGACACGCCCCCCAAAAGATAATTCTGGGTTTTTTGGGGTCCCCCTTCATACGATGCATGAACTTCACCAGCTTGCTAAATTGCTCTCCAAAGTAACTGTGCCCATTTGCATTCCTACCAACAGTATATGAAACTATATGAGAGAGACCATTCCTTAAAATATGAACAGTAGTTATCGATGGAGAGTAACGTTTCAAGTGACTTGTATTTCCTTTTGTATACTATCACTGAGACTTTTTCCCTAAGCATTTATTGTTCTTATGACAAGAAAAAGGTAAATCTGTTTGTTATCAAACCAATAGCAGAAGCTGCTCTTCCCTTCATTCTCCCCAGCATAAAGGGAAGAATATCACCCTTAGCCACCCATATAGCTTCAGCTACAAAACTAGGTGTCCATGACTCTCTCCTCTCTCTTCTTTCTCCCACCCTGCACCTCCCTCAGCCCTGCACATACAGCTTGTTTTTAAAAACACTTACCTATGCATTTATTATTTTCTTGTATCCTCCCCAGCTACTCAGCAAGCCCCCTGAGGGCAGGAAGTGTACCTTATTCATCGCCATAATTGTGTGACTCACATTGCTTGGCACAAAGCAAGGAACTGCAGAGTGGATACAATCTTCCCTGTCACACAAATAAGGAAAATCTGGAAGACAGGTCACACACCCACTGTGTGGGGAGGGAACTCAAGCTGAGTCCTCTGATTTAGAACTCCCCCTGCTGGGTTAAATGACTTGCTGAGGGTCATACAGCTGCGAATCTGTGGTGGGACCAGAAGTGGGGTGTCCTGTCTTTGCTTCTCCAGTGACAGAAGCCTGGGTTTCTTCAGGGTAGACTGACTACTTGGTTTGCTGCAGACTTTTATGTCTGGACAGGATTCAATAATTCATTGTGGATGTCAGTTACAAGTTCTGGGCAGCCTGCCTAATCTCTGGAGTCACTTAAAATCTCCGTTGTTACTGCAAAAGTGAATGTTTGGACAATTTATTCTGTGCGTCCTGTCAATAGAGACACCCTGGAGTCCTCATTTCAGCATCACACTTCATTGTTTTAAGCTGAAATGCACCAATGTGCTTCCAACACATTATCACTGTAATCGCTTTCTTTTGCTGTGGAAATGATTGGGAAATTGTGCTTTGATACAAGGAAGGGTGACAAGGCCACACAGTGCTAAGCTAGGATTCCACAATTATCGTTTGTAAAAGGGAAACTGTTATCAAAGAAGCCACAGGAGAACATCTCGGGGCCACTTCTCAGAGTCAGAAAATTTGAAACATAGATTTCACAGACGTGCATTTCGCTGTAAACCTCTCTGCATAATGCATGAGATTTGATTTAATGTCATTGTTAATTCTGGTGCTCACAATGGTGTGCTCTTAAGGGAGCCATCATTTTTATTTCGGTTTTTTTTTTTTTTCTGGCAACAGAACTCTGAGGCCGTTTTAGGATTGTTCTAAATAAGACGCCTTCCTGGGGAGGGGTGCAAATGCTAAGAGTGGCTTTTCCAGAGGCTGTGGCTGGAGGACGGGCAGCCAACACTGCTCTTGGGGGCCCACTCAGTCCTGGTCTAGGTTCCCTAGGCCTGGCCCTGGTTGGTCAGAGCTGGAGGGTTGTGTTAAAAATAAAAGAATGCATACATGAATCAAAGAAAAGAAAAAGGTGTTTGTAGCAGAATAGAAAGTGAAACACTAACCTGTTTTCAAGACACACAAAAGAATCATTTGGCCTAGGTTAGCTGGGAATGATAGCGATCTAGAAAAAACAGAAGAGACAGATAGCGTATGATGAAGGGCATGGGGGTGTAAAAAGATGACCAAGGGGAGAGAGAAGATGCATACGGACACTGGACAAGAGATCAGTGAGGAAGGAGGAGCTGGGAGGAGAAAGGGAAACAGAAGAGCCCAGAAGACTCTGCTAAGGCCTCTGTCTCCTCTGAATACCCAGGGCTCTGGCCTGGGTCCCTACCGTCCTATCCCATGGAGTCCTGGGACAGTTGAGGGCATGAGTCGTGACCCTCCAGCTGAGTGAGGGCTGGCACAGCGTGAGAAGAGGGCTGGAGCTTCTCAAGGGACATGGGTGCAGAGGCTGCCCAGAACTCCAGTCATGTGTACATTCTGGAAGCATCTGCAAACCAATCCTCTCTGCTTAGGGCAACTTGCAGTATAGAAGAGATGTGCCTAGTGGGCCTTGCAGAGTCCAGGAGTGTGGATGGTCATGTGGGAGGACACATAAACCATCCATTCATCCATCCATCCATCCATTCATCCATCCATCCATCCATCCCTCCAGACAGGGTCTCACTCTGTCGTCTAGGCTATAGTACAGTGGCACAATCCTGGCTCACTGCAGCCTTGACCTCCTGGGCTTAAGCAATCTTTCCACTTCAGCCTTCAGAATAACTGAGACTACAGGCACACACCACCATGCCCAGCTAGTTTTAAAAAATTTTTTGTAGAGATGAGGTCTCACTATGTTTCCCAGGTTGGTCTCAAACTCTTGAGCTCAAGGGATTCTCCTACCTCTGCCTCCCAAAGTACTGGGATTACAGGTGTGAGCCACTGCACCCAGCCAAAAACCTACTTTAAACTCTTTAACATCTAGATGTTTCCAGGATGACCAGGAAACATCCAAGATACTGTGTGGCAGCAGATACATCTTCCATGTCCATGCTGGGCTGTCAGCACTCACCATCAGTCCATGTTCAGACAGGAAACAGGCACATGGAGTTTAAGCTCACTCAGAGTACGCCAGGCTCAGTGGCTCAGCCTGTAATCCCAGCACTTTGGGAGGCGAAGGTGAGTGGATTACCTGAGCCCGCGGGTTCGAGACCAGCCTGGGCAAATTGGCAAGACCTCATCTCTACAATAAATGAAAAATTAACTGGGTGTGGTAGTGCACACCTGTAGTTCTGGCTACTTGGAAGGCTGAGGCAGAAGGATTGCTGGAGCCCAGCATGTCGATGCTGGTGTGGCTGTGAGTGTGCCACAGCACTCTAACCTGGGCAACAAAGTGAGACTCCAACTCAAAAAATAAAAAAATAAACTTACTCAGAGTAACAGCACATGGTGGAGCTGGTACAAGCTCAGACCTTATGGCTTTTTTTTTTGAGTTGGAGTCTCACGCGGTCGCCCAGACTGGAGTGCAGTGGCCGCTCCTGGCCACCGCAGCCTCGCCTGCTGGGCTCCGGTGATCCTTCCGCCTCAGCCTTCCGAGTAGCCGGAATTACAGGCATGCGCTACCACGCCCGGCTGATTTTTTGATTTATTGTAGAGATGAGGTCTCACTGCCCAGGTGGGTCTCGAACCCACGGGCTCAGGCAATCCACTCACCTCAGCCTCCCAAAGGTGCGGGATTACAGGCTGAGCCACTGAGCCCGGCTGACCTTATGGCTTTCTAGCTGCGTTCTCAGAGCAGGAGAGGCGCACACGGTATATATCCCCACTGTACAGATGGGAAGACCAAGGCCCAGTTGCATCCCCTTGGTTCCTACAGCTTGGAAGAGCATAGGGTTGCACAGGTCTTCTACTTACTAGCTGTATGACTTTGAGTGCATTCTCTTACTTCTCTGAACCTGGGTCCTCATTTGTAGACTACTGTGGGAGTATCGACATAAGACCAATTCCCTGTCCCCAAGGGGAGAAACTTCATCGGTAGAATCAGTACTCCCTTTCTTCCTTCCTCTCTCTGCCAACCCCTTGGGAAGAAGAGGGAATATTCTGACCAGTGAGCCAGGCTGAATCAAGGCGGCCAGTTAGCAAAGGCCCTTGGCCACAGAGGTAGATCTCTGAGCGGCTTTAGGGAAACATCTGATCCCATCTGTGGGGATCCTGAGCAACCTCTCTCTCAAATGGTTCTGAGCTCAAGCAGAGAAGGGAGGTGTCATTTATTGGGGCTTCCTCAAGCCCCCCAAAAGATGACTTCCCCATTGGGATGCCACGAGGCTTACCAGGGCCTGTGAAAGCCACTCTGTACCACCCGGGCACACAGCAGGGCCTCGGTGGATGTATGTGGTGGTGCTGTCTCTTCGCCAGTCTGTGGTCTAGCATCGCTTGCTCCACAGGAGAGACCCGGCTTAGCCCCGACAGCGCCGGCCTTGATGCCACCGAGCAGTCCTCTCTCTCAGAAGGAAGATAGACTCAAAGCGTGGTTCCTACCGGAGCTGGACACACACGACCGGCGTCCTCATGAATAAGCCCCATCTACTCTATCCAGAAACAGCTTCAAGAAACTTGAACAGGATCAACCTCATAGTAACTGAGAAGCCAGACCTCAGGAACCCTGCAATTCCACTGGGAAGGGGATGCAATCGGTGTTGGGACTGGCTGAGGAGAACGGAGTAGAACCCCCCCCCCGCCGCCGCCGCACAGATCCTGCTTGTCCTCAGTGCCAGGTGCCCTCCATGCAGCGACAGGGGTGGGAGGTCACTCAGCAGTCACACCGGCCCTTCCCTTAAAGACCGAACACAGGGCAGAAAATACCAACGAGGGTGGGGTGGGGGGTGGAATTAATCATGTGAAGATGAGAGCGAGGAGGAGGAGCCCCGGACGTCGGCTTGACCTAGTACAGCGGGTGACCCCAAGCATCCACACGAGCCCCAAGGGTCACCGCGCTGTCGGGTCAACACCCCACTCAGGCACAGAGAGGCCCCAAAACAGGGTATCTGCAGGGGACTTTGGTACTTTCTCCCCAGGACCCCCTCCCTGCTCTGCGGCAAGCGTGTGACTTGTAGCTAACCCACTCCATGGAGGATGGTTTGATGTCTTTCTGGGGTGATATTAGTCTGGGGAGCCAAACCTCCCTCACTGCCAGGTCTGGGTGGGGCTTCACTCCAGCCCCAGGGTGGGGCACGTGACTCGGGTCTGAGCCAATCAGAGCCTTTCCTGGCTGCAGTGATTGGTCCAGGTGAGCGTGTGACCTAAGCTTGCCCAATCAAGGTGAACCCGGGGGCTTTTTGATGGGAACGTGGAACTGAGACGGTGCATTCTTCTCCACTGTCTTTGATGGAAACAGGACCCATCTTGCAACCCTGAAGGTCAGCCTGTCTGGGACGGCAAGATCCTAACTTGTCTTAGAGCGCTTGGGCAGCTTGACTGCTTTATGCCCAATTCTGCACCCTCCCCATATCCACCCCCTTAATAACCTTGCAGGGCCCTCCCACTGTGGCCCCAGGACGTGAACTAAAGCTTGAAAACTGCTCGCGCTAGCTCTTGTGCACGCACCTCTGCCTGCATTAGGAGAATGTGCCCCATTTAGTCTGCTGGGATAAGAGAAAGGCAGGAGAGCAATCTTCTTAGCTGACTGCCAGCTCAGCCCCGACATGTGAGCGAGTCCTATAAAAGACCAAAAAAAAACTTCCCCGCTGACCAGGGCACTAATGAACAGTTGTTGCTTTCAGTTACTGGTTTGGATGGTTTGTTACCCAGCACTGCAGCAGCACGAGGTACTGACACAAGACCCTGGGCAATCAATTCCCATTTCCAGTTGGGTTATGATGCAGAAGAATCATCCTAGCAAATACATTCTTGTATCCTGGCCCACAGCTCAGGAACAGTGGAGAAGAGCCCAAGAGTCAGAAGCACAGAATGTTCACTAGAAGGTTCTGAGTTCATTTAATACCTGTTTTTTTCCCGCAATGGCAGGTTTCCAAAACGTAAAGCAAGTGCACAGACAGGCAGGGGAGGTAGCCTAATACACACAAGTGTATCTCCAACACTAGAGGTGTCTCCCGGCTGTTGTTGGGGGACTCTGAGGCGGGACAGGCCTGGCAAGGCCTGCAGCTCGTCTGTCGGCGGCATGTCCTCTGGTGAAGGGACTGCTCTGCTTGCTGGCTCCTGCGGGGCCAGGGACATGCTCCCCAGGTGCCTCCTGGGTGCTGAAGATCTTTTCGTAGTACTCGATCAGCAGTTCGGTGAACAGGTTCAAGGGCACAAGGGCACTCAGGGAGGCCGCCCCCTGGGACGGCCAGATTAAATTCAGCCCGAAGACACAGGCCAGGTTGGAGCTGTTCATTTTGTTAAAAATGCTCTCCCGGGATACCTGGAAGAACCCACACGTGAGACAAGCGGAGTGAACCCAGAGGTCAGCAGTGGCCTGGAATTCCCTCCTAAACCCTGGGAGGGGTGTGAGTAGTAAGAAGAGCACTGGCCTGGGAGCTACTCCCTGGTACTGTGACCTTGAGCCACCTCCCTGCTTAGGGCCTCAGTTTCCCTATTTGTAAAAGGAAGAAATTGACCTCAATGCCCCGGGGGATCCTTTGGCTCTGACATTTCCTCAACACCCTACCATCTCCTCTTCCACTCCAGGGGACCCAGGAAGCCTACTCAGGGTGGGTATGAGCTGGATGACCGCTCAGCTCCATGCTGTGGTTGGTGAACTAGGCATGATCAAGACCAGCCAGCATGTTGGGGTCCCGGGTGGAGTGAGAAGAGAATGGAAGAGCTTCCTCCCTGAAGGGCTCTCTGTCCATCTCCACCAACATCTCCAGCACCCCAGGAAGTGGGATTCCTTCCACCCCATTTTACAGATGAGGGAACTGAGGCCCCATAGAGTACAGGAGACTTGCCCAAGGTCGTGTAGCCAGTCAGTGGCAGGGGGCCCCAGCACACCCATCTGAGAGTAGGGCCTGTTCTTTTCTCCTGACCTCCCTACAAGTTCCAAGCTGTGGGGAGCCTCAAAGGATCAGGAGCAGGGATGAAGCAGAGCTGTGAGGGCCAGGGCATAGCAGAGACCCGGAGGAGTGGGCACAGTGGGAAGCCGCTCTCACAGAACTGACCACAATGGCCAGACACAACCCAGCCCTGCCTCAGTTTAGAACAAAGCTCCTTGCAGATGTCACTAATTTAACATTAAAGATGAGATCATGCTGGATTATCCCGGAAGCCCTAAGTGCAATGGCAAGTGTGCTTGTGAGAGAAAGGCAAAAGGAGATGGGAGACAGGAGACACACAGAGGGGACAAGGTCACGTGGAGACAAAGGCGTGGAGACAGAGACAGAGACCAGAGTGGCACAGCCACCAGGAGCTGGGAGAGGCAGGAAGGGTCCTCCCCTAGAGCCTCTGGAGGAAGCACCGCCCCACCAACACCTTGATTTTGAATGCTGGCTTCCAGAAGAGTGAGGTCAGTTTCTGTTGTTTGAAGCCACTCAGTTTGTGGTACTTTGTCACAGCAGCCAGAGGAAGCTAATCTACGCATGATATGTGCCTTGTTCAGGGCACAGTGGAGGCCTACCGTGTATCAGCCTCCTTGCCCTGGACACAGAACATAGCCCCCACCTCCCTGAGACTCAGCCCATGCAGGAGGTGACGTGGGATCAGAGGACCCCAATAATGAAGGTCATAGGCGATGACCAAGGGACGGCCAGGAACGGGAGCGGGCAGGGGAATGGCTGGTCCTGTCCAGCAGGAGGGGGTGTCTCAGCAGAGCTGTTGCCCCACCAGGCCATGGATGGAGTCCTTTGGTGCCAGAGAGTCATATTCCAAGGCCAGAGGAGGGTGTGACCCCGTCCCTGGGGCAAGCAGGGGATTGGTCTACGCAGGTAGCTTGATGTGGATGGGAGAGGCCATCACGGCCAGGCACGAAGCCTGGGCCTCACCCCATTGCCCATTTTGTCCACTCACCGCGTGCAGGAAGCCCATGAGGTAGCTGAGGACGGTGTAGTTGTGTTCTGGGAGGCTCCATAGGATCTGGCGGCAGTGGGTGACACGCAGGCTGCTTTCCACACCTGAAAGGGCATGGGCTCCATCCTAAGCTGGCTCCAGGTGCCTGAGGGCAGCCTACATCCTTGCTTGGGGGTGAGGGCACTGGCACATGGAGGAGGATGGCCTGGAGCCCCCACCCACTGCCTGGTCATGGGGCTGTTCTCAGCAAACTCTTTCTGCAGGCTCTCTAAAACGGGAACAACAGGCTGGGCTCAGTGGCTCAGCCTATAATCCCAGCACTTTGGGAGGCCGAGGTGAGTGGACTGCCTTAGCCCACAGGTTCGAGACCTGCCTGGGCAGCTTGCTGAAACCTCGTCTCTATAATAAATAAAAAACTAGCTGGGTGTGGTAGCGCACGCTTGTAATTCTGGCTACTAGAAAGGCTGAGGCGGAAGGATCACCGGAGTCCAACAGGTCGAGGCTGCGGTGGTCGAGAGTGTGCCACTGCACTCCAGTCTGGACGACGGAGTGAGACTCCAACTCAAAAAATAAAAATAAAAAAAATAAAATGGGCACAACTATAATCTTCCAGGAAGCCAGCAGAGCTGAGACACTTTATTAATGGGTTGGTCTAGACCAGGGGTGAGCAAACTGCACCCCGTGGATCAAATCTGGACCATCGCCTGCTTCTGTCAATAAAGTTTTATTGGAACACCCCATGGCCTTTTTGCATGTTGTCTGTGGCTGCGTTTGCCTTGTAAGGGCAGAGTTGAGTTGCAGCAGAGACTGTATAGCCCACGAGCCTAAATATTTACCATCTAGCTCTTTCCAGGAAAAATCTGCAATCCTGCTCTAGACTGACCACCTGTTTATGACAGCACCAAATCCCTATACCACGCTGCTCTTGGGGAAGGCAGTGTTGCCACCTTCTGGGGCCTGGCCTAACCATCCCACACTCTGAGACCCCACAGTGCCTTCATGACCACATGCTCCGTTGGAGTTCTGCAATGTTCACATCAAAACCCACCAACCAAAGGATTCACCAAATTGCAGCTGCAGATACACACGTGCATATGCACATTCATACACAATGCCCGCACACATACTCATGCACACACCCACCCTTGCATGCACATGCTCACACACACCCACACACCTGCACATCCACTCCCACATGCAAACACCCATACACATTTACATGCACACACACTCATGCACTCACACACCCCATACACACATACATGCACTCACATGCCCCCCCCACTCGCACACACATGCACGCACACGCTTGCACCTGTGGTGGCATACCCATATCCTCCAACACACTAGCCACCCTCCCCCGAGCCTTGCCCAGTTACTGGGGAGCACTTTGAGTGCTCTACAAGCACACCCGGTGCCAAGACATGAAACTCCCACAGTGACCTTTCTTGTTGGCTCATTAATAAAAGGCATCATTCCATGAGATCAAACTATTGTTGCTGTTCAGTAATTCAAATGGACAAAGAGTTCCCCTGAAGTGAGAGTTTCTGAGGAACTAGCCAGGTCTGGAGTCCGCCGTCTTGCTCTGGCTGTTCTAAAAATTTTGGTCCTACAGTGTTTATGGGTGCAGGTCCACCTCGCTCTCACTGGGGTCGCCAAGAAGGCACACCCACTGGCAAGCAGGCAGGACCAGCAAGCTGTCACAGCAGGCAATGTCATCAAAAACTTACTACATGCCAGCAACCATGCCAAGTATTTTAACAACTCCAGGGTATACAGATGAGAAAAGATCACATAGCTAGTGAGTGGCGAGGCTGGGACTTGAATCTAGATCTGTTTAGCTGTGACTCAGTGCCTTAACTCGCCTGCTGGACATTAGGCGCTATCCCAGCAGCACTATTCCTGGACGCTATAGGCACCCGGAAAGCCCAGGTCCCCGAGTGGAAGGGTTTGCTGCATCACTTCAGGAGACACATCTGCCTGTCAGATAAAATAGAGGACACGGCCAGACCTGGTGGCTCAGCCTGTAATCCCAGCACTTTGGGAGGCTGAGGTGAGTGGATTGCCTGAGCCCGTGGGTTCGAGGCCAGCCTGGGCAACTTGGCGAGACCCCGTCTCTACAATAAATAAAAAATTAGCCGGGCGTGGTAGCGCATGCCTATAGTTCTGGTTACTTGGAAGGCTGAGGTGGAAGGATCACCAAAGTCCAGCAGGTTGATGCTGGGGTAGTCGTGAGTGTGCCACTACACTCCAGCCTGGGCCACAGAGTGAGACTCCCACTCAGAAAAAAAAAAAATAGAGGATGTTCAGTGAAATGTGACTTGAAGGTGAACAGCAAATACTTTTGAGTATAAGTATGCTCCATGCAGTAGTGAAGAAGCATGCATTGTTTATCTGAAATTCAAATTTAACTGGGCATCCTGTTTTTTTATTGCCATATCCAGCACTCCAATGCTGAGTTGCATTTCTTTTTTTTTTTTCTTTTTTTTTTTTTGAGTTGGAGTCTCACTCTCTCACCTAGACTGGAGTGCAGTGGCCACTCCCAGCCACTGCAGCCTCGACCTGCTGGGCTCCGGCGATCCTTCCGCCTCAGCCTTCTGAACAGCCGGAATTACAGGCATGCGCTACCAGGCCAGGCTGATTTTTTTTATTTATTGTAGAGATGAGGTCTTGCCAAGCTGCCCAGGCGGGTCTCAAACCCGCGGGCTCAGGCAATCCACTCACCTCAGCCTCCCAAAGCACGGGATTATAGGCTGAGCCACCGAGCCCGGCTGCTGAGGTGCATTTCAACCACGACGACTTATCAGGCCACAGGCCCGGAGGCAGACTTCCCAGCCTCTGGTACCCTCTCAGTTCTCCACAACCAGATCCTCAGAGTTTTCACAGCTGGCAGTGAGCAAAATGAAACTGGAAAGAGCTCTAAATGTGCATCAGCAGGGTCCAGTGAGACAGAGTACAAGGTCCCAAGGAGTGATGGCCACGGCAAGGCTGTGTAGCCATTACAGAGAGCAGACATGGATGTGAGGGGAGGAATTAAAGGATGGTGGGAATGAGAAAAAGCCATGGCTCAAAACAGCTCCTACGGCAGGGGCAGTCCCAGAAGCAAAAACACACGGGCAAGAAAGCTGCAGGATGGAGCCCTACCCTGAAAGACTGGTGCTTTCCAGCACCGGATCTTCACCTATCGCTCACGCTTTCCATTAAGCTCTTTAAAGAGTTTCCTTAAAGCTCTTTCCATTAAGCCAGGCCAGTCTCTTTCCTGCATTTCCATATTTATTTCAGAGGAAGAAGGAACAAGTTTCCCCCAAACTGCTCAAGGTGATATTTGACAGCTGTGCAGGGAATCAAGTGGGTTCTAAAGAAGTCCAGTGACCTCAGCTTGGCATTCCATCGGACAAAGCCCTGACCCAGTGGCAGCATCGCGGCATCACCTGGGAGACAGGTAGAGATGCAGATTCCTGGGCTCCTCCTCACACCCACTGATTCCAAAGCTCTGAGCTGGGACCTCACCATCCATGCACCCTGTGGGGCGCTGATTCTTGGAAGAGCTTGAGAATTCACGTACCACAGCCAGTTGTGTCACTCCCACGCCCCTGAATTTAGTGCCACCATGAGCTGTCACACCTCCAGGCTCTGCCCTGTCCTTCTTCCTCTCCAGACATCCCCGCTCTTCTTGCAGTACACGTCCATGCCCTCTTTCATACACGCAGCAGCCACTTAATTCTGCTTAGTTCAGCAATGCATCTGTCCTTGCACCTCGTCTGGGCATTCCTGATGGCGATGGCCTGCATGTTTATTCCCCTCCAAATCGCCATTGCCTGGCACACACAGGGACTGACAAGAAGGTATCCAGTGTCAGAGAAAAACAGAGCTGGACACTAGTTAAAGCAGTAAGGGTAGACTTTACTCAATAATACCAACTGCACTAGTGAGCAGGAACAGAACTCAACGTCAACTGTGCGGAGGTGAGTGGGCATCCCAGAGGGAGAATGAGGGAGGAGCGGGTGGGGGGGGTGCCAGGGTGTGTGCCAGGGTGTGTGGCAGTGACATTTATAAAGGTAGGAAGGGGTGACAGGGCTCACAACACACCACCCCAAAGTCTGGCGCCTGGGTATGCTAGGTATGTTCAGCTGGAAATTTCTGAGAAACAGCAGGTGCAGGCAGGACTCTGACCTCTGCCTTGTCCCCTGGAGCAGGTCATAGAACCCCTCCGTGAGAGGGGCCCTCCCTATGCCCAGAGGGAAGGCACGTTCTCAGGCCTGAAGATGGAGGGATGCCAAGAGGAATCGAATGGACAGGCCTAGCCAAGTTCCCCCAGCTTCCTGCCCTTGGCTCCTAGCCCTTTGTCCTGTCACGTTTTCCATGACATAATACCCTTCTTCAAACCCGACATAAAAACTCTGAGGCTAAAACTTGCATTAAATAAACTGGCATGTTTCTCTCTTGTAAATCTGTCTTTTGTTAGCCCGAGTTACAGGGCTCAGCCAAACATAGGTAGAAGGAAAATGTTTTTTGCTCCCCTACAGTTACCAACAATGAAGGACTACATTGGCTGGAACCCCTTGCTCAGTCTGGAAGCTGCAGTAGAATTCAGGCCCTTTGGCAAAGCCAGCCAAGATTTACCCTTCTTACCAAAGTCAGTCGTCTACAGGACCCTATTGAATTAGGGTGGCAAAGTCTCTTTGTCTTGTCTCTTTCTAAATTTGGACTAGTGGGAGAAAAATGTTTATTCGAATTGGTTCTGGCTAGGTGTATTGGATCATGCCTGAAATCCCAGCACTTCGGGAGGCTGAGGTGGTAGGATCGCTTGAGGCCAAGAGTTGGAGACCAGCCTAGGCAACATAGTGAGACCTCATCTCTATGAAAATTCAGAAAATTAACTGGGCATGGTGACGCGTGTCTGTAGTCCTAGCTGCTTGGGAGGCTGAGGCAGAAGGATTGCCTGAGCCCAGGAGGTCGAGGCTGGAGTGAGCCATGATCATGCCACCGCACTCCAGCTTGGGAGACAGAATGAGAGTCTAACTCAAAAAAAAAAATTGGTTCTTTGGCTTGTGACTTTCATGAATTTGATTTGAAACTGAGTATTTCTTGGCAGTCCTTTGACTCCCAGGAATAGTCACTGCTTTCTTTGTCTCTTGTGTTGTTTGTTAGGAGGAGAACCATAGGATAAATATTCTTCTTTTGTCTCACTCTGTGTCCTGAAGCTTGCTTCTGTAACGAGTTTGGCTTCCAACTGCAGGGGGAGGGAATAGGTTGCTGTGGGGTTGGATCTCTGAGAATGTATAGATGGCCAGATGGAAATGTGGGTTGCATCCCATCGCAAATGATCCTACCAACCATGGTCAGCTCTTGGGCTTGTCTAAGCCCTTCTTTCTTTCGGCTATCTTGGGGATAACTTTGGATCCTGCGGGGACTGCATATTCCACACCCTTTTTTGGGAAGGCCTCTTGCATCCATGGTCAAAAGGCTTACTGGTTTTGAGTCACAGTGGATTAGGTATACCTTTGGTGGAAAACAAAAGTTAAAAGGACCATCTGGAAACAAACTGGGAAAATAAAAAAAATCTTAAAGGTCTTCCCCTGAGATACTGACAAAAAGCTTTCGCCCTTAATAGGTAACTTAAATCTGCGTAAACTGTATGAAGAGTTATCAGAGCTCGGTTTGTGTGTATGTCAGGTATATGTATGTATGTTATGAATATGTGAAATTTTTCTATATCTGGATAGCATTACCAAATTAATTTATAAAACCCCTTAAAGGAATTCTATTCAAATTGACATACAGATATATGTGCTTACATAAATTAAATATCTGCAATTCTTTATTAAAAGTTCTCGTCCCAGCCTGGCTAACAAAATGAGACCTCGTCTTTACAAAAAAAATTTAAAAATTAGCCAGGCATAGTGATGTGCACCTGTAATTCCAGTTTCTTGGGAGGATGAGGTAGGGAGATCACTTGAGCCCAGGAAAGTTCAAGGTTGCAGTGAGCTGTAGTTGCACCAAGGCACTCCAGCCTGGGCCACAAAGTGAGACCTTGTCTCTACAAAACATTTAAAAATTGGCTGGGCACAGCGGTGCACACCTGTAGTCCCACCTACTTGAGAGGCTGAGGCAGAAGGATCACTTGAGTCCAGGGTTTCGAGGTTGCAGTGAACAGTAATGGTGACAACTACACTCTAGCCTGGGTGAGGGGGCAAGACTGTCTCCAAAAAAAAAAAAAATTCCTGTAAATCAAACTTAAAAAGAACCTGCATAGGTCAATTACCATTCTTCCTACACATATGTAAAAAACCAGGCCAATCCAATGAGACCAGACTTATTTTACAAACAAGAATCAAAAGCAGAGGCAACAACTATATGGAGAAATTAGGCTTCAGTGGAAAACTACAGCACATACTTGTGGGTTCTCAGTTCTTCCGGTGTTTTCCAACACCTGGCTAAACACACCAAACATTTCCATTTTTTCTCCCATCTTCCTGACTTGGCAACACAGAGAATGAAAACTGTCATTTCCCTAAAGCCCTGCAAGCTGAAGCAAGAACATGTGACATGAACTTCAAAGAAATCATCATAAGAGATCATGTATGGACAACCCTGTACCCCCTGCTGCATCGGCCACTCAGAAAGTTCACTGGAACACCCAATGCCATCACCAAAATTATCCACATTGCAAACTAGAAAATTCATGGGCTGGCTACTGCCATTCTCACTCCACCATGAAAGGCTTCTTCAAGCTAACCATCTAGAAATCTCAATGGAATGCCCTCTGGACCCAAAGCTTGGGTTTATAGTTTGTTCAACCCAGGAGCCTTTGTATTTGTTGACACAGATATGCCCCCTATCAAATAGCCGATTGCTTGCGCACAAAGATCTCACTTAGGTAGCCACCCTGCTCCCACCTAGACCACTGCCTCCTGAAGTCAGATGCAACTGTTTAACTGGAGTGACCTACTCACAGGACTGAAAGGATTCACTGTAATAAGAGACAGTTTCTCAACTTGGTTTCTGGACTGTGACACTTCTTTTTTCTTTTTTTTTTTTTGAGTTGGAGTCTCACTCTGTCACCCAGACTGGAGTGCAGTGGCCGCTCCCGGCCACCGCAGCCTTGACCTGCTGGGCGCCGGCGATCCCTCCGCTTCAGCCTTCCAAGTAGCTGGAACTACGGGTGCGTGCTACCCCGCCCAGCTAATTTTTTATTTTATTGTAGAGATGAGGTCTCACCAAGTTGCCCAGGCAGGTCTCGAACCCGTGGGCTCAGGCAATCCACTCACCTCAGCCTCCCAAAGTGCTGGGATTACAGGCTGAGCCACCGAGCCCAGCGACTATGACACTTCTTAGAGAAAGTTTCAGATGGGGGGTACTACCCCAAAATATGGCACCTGGGCACACTGAATATGTTAAGTTGAAGAATTCTGAAAAAATGGCAGGTGCAGGAAGGACTCTGTGACCTCCACCTTCTTCTCTGAAACAGGTCAAAAGCCCCCCCTGTGAGAGGGGCCCTCCCTATGCCCAGAGGGAAGGAGCATCCTCATCTCTGAAGATGGAGGGATGCCAGAAGGAATCAATGAACAGGACTTGTCAAGTTCCCCCCAGTTTCCATGCCTTGGTTCATATTCCTTTGTCCCATCATGTTTTTCTATGATTTTCCACTCTTCCTCAAACCTGGTATAAAAACACTCAGGATTAACTGTGTCTTCAGGTCTTCATATTCTTACAAAGGCTCCAGTGACAGGTAAAATTTATATTAAATAAACTGGTAGTTTCCTCTTGTGACTTCACCCTCTACCAGTCCAGTGTATAGGGCCCCAGTCAAGGAACCTAAGATGGGTTAGAAGGAAGAGTTTTTTCCTCTCCTACAGGGGTTACTCAATGGGACTATGCCACCCGGATTTCTTCGGTGCTTACTGGGAAGAGAAACAGGCTTCTGGTGTCATCATGACAGGAGGCAACGGTTCCAGCCCTACTCCTTCCACAGTGAGTCATCTCTTTGAATGTTAACACTTCAAAGAAATGGCTCTGGGTCCTTGAGGGGACAGTAATGGGTGGTGGGAGATTTTCATCTGAAAGGGCAGAGAAAGGATTTACAATTGCAAGCTCTCCCAAGGAAAGGAAGGGCTCAGGGGCCTCTCTGCCTGTCACCAGGCTTTGGCCTGTCAATTCTCCTGGCAGCACTGAGCTTTCTCAGGCAGGAGCCTAGAGGAACTGGAGTCATCATGTCTTTGCGGCCCTCTGCTAATGAAGTCTGGAAGCGTCTCTCTAGAACAGAGTTCAGTATATTCAGGCGACAAGGACGTTGTCCATCTCACCTGCCCTGCCCTCCTGGCACCAGGCCAGACGAGTGGGTAGACACTAACTGGACAGCCTCTTCGCTGCCTCCATCAGATAACTGCTTCCATGCATATGATAGGATTTGTCTTCAGAAGGCCCAGCCCGTCTCCAAACTCTCCCAGGCACCCTGTCCACTAGCTGAAGTCAGCCAGCCCTCAACCCTTTTTGTGACCATCTAGTCTGTGGGACAGCCGCTTCCCCCATCTCAGTCAGGGCTTGGCACTTGGCAGGTGCTTGGGAGCAAAAGCTGTGTTAGTGGGTGGAGCTTTCCCTCAGTGGGGAGTTTGGGTTCTTGTATCCTTGAGGTGTGGCCACGTGATTGCAGTCAATCTCCAGCCTCCTGCCCTTCCCAGGGGGTCAGACTGGTCTCATGTGACTCAAAGCCCCAACCCTCTCACCACATGAGTGGCGTTTCCGGAGTGGCCAGCTCCATCTTGAGTCCCCATAAGCATCAGTTACTATAAATCTTTAAGGCCCCCAATGAATAACAAAGACACTGCCGTTCCCTGGGAAATTCCAAGGTTCGGAGGTCACCTGCCAGGGGCTAGGATGAAGGCCAAGTTGCTCTTTGGGTAAAGGTGATTCTTGACGACACAGCAGGGAAGCAACACTGACTTATTCAAGTTTTGTCTCTGAAACACCTTAATGCAGCTGTTTTAGAATTAACATAAAAACCGGGTTTCCTCCCTTGGCTTACAGTGCTCCAAGAAGAAACTTTGGGTCCAGAGGTAGCCCCATTAAGTGTTTGATTACACAGACAAAAGACTGGAGGTTATACAATTCTTTTGAGGTGTTGACTTCCTCAGCTCCCCAGTACTTCTGAGATGCCTTTACTGAGCTGTTTGTGACTAATCTGTGCACCGAGCACTTGCTGGGTCAGAGTATCTGTGCGATCACACCCTAGATCTGCTCAGTGTGTACCATATGTACTTGGTGTTCTACAATAATTTGAAGATAAATGCTGGAAGGCCCCATTCTAGAGGAGGAATGGGGTGTTGGGGGCACAAACAGGACTCTGACCAGGATGATGTTCCCCAAATCTAGAGACACCCTTGGTCACCCCACCTCCACCCCCTGGTTCCATAGCACCTGAGAGACTGGGCCTGTGTATGGACAGTGAGTGGTGGGCAGCCCTGCAGGTCCCTTCTCTCTCCCCCACAGTGCTAGAAAGCAAGAGAATAAGGGCGGGTGGACGCCACCTTGGCCACCCCAAAGCCTGGCCCAGGGCCAGTAGCTAGCGGATGGCACCTGAGGACCCAGTTCCCTCTGCCTGCTCCAGGTACGTACTGGTGATCCCGAGAATTTGCTCGTAGGCCTCGAAGGTCAGCAGTGGTTGGGGCAGCTCTCTCAGGAAGGTCTTCAGGATCACAGCAGGGACGTGAATGTCCCCATAGTCATCAAAGTTCACGGGCTTCCCTGTACACAGAATACAGGGCTGCTGAAGTCTGGACTCTGGTCTGGGGACTGCTGCACAAGGGGCCCTGAGGCAAAATGACTTGAGGACTCCTGGTGGAAGGAGGCTTGTGCTGGAGCCACGTGTCCAGGATGAGTCTGGAAATGGGGTACCTGGCCCTGCCCAGCCCCGTAGCTACTTGCCCTGCCCTTACTGCCTTCTCCAGTGCACCCAACAGAGGCTGAGGCAGGCTACTGACTTCTCTGGGGTGTGGCGCTGCTCCCGGCTGGGATGTGAGCTCTCTGAGGCCAGGCCTTGGCTCTCTCGTCAGTGCCCAGCATGGATGACACGATGCGTGTGCACACAGGCCTGGGACGGGCTGGCCGTTGGGCACCCCCGCTCTGCACCACACAGCTCTGTCGCTTGGTGAGTGATATGCAGCCAGCCGCGGGAGTGAGTGGGAGTTGAGGGCCAACCCTGCCAGCTAGACCGTGGCTTCATGAGTGACAGAGTGATGTGTTCCCCCACCTGGTTACACGTGGCAGGCGAGGAAGCCTGCACAGTCAGTTGGGGGGTGCTGATTAGGGCAGACTCCAGGGAACCGTCCCTGTGATGCAGGGTACTCCTGAAGCCACACGTCCACCTGAGATCCTACAGGCAGAATGACATCGTGCAGCCACCTCGTCCCAGCAGGGCTGGTGGTGTCCAGGCAAAGGGCCCTACTCTGGATGACCAGGGGCTCCTACTCTGAACGACCAGGTGGCTGCTGGGCAACTGCTCCGACCTGAGTATTTTGGGGGGCGGTGGGGGCTATGCGGTCATGGGTTCTGAGGCACTGGAGTTCTGTGCCCACTCGGGGCATGGGGCTCTGAGGGGCACACTCACCCTGATTGTAGAGCCTCTGGATCTCACGGACGGTCTGGACGCTAGCTGATCTCCGGAACAGGCCCTCGGTGCGGAGTCCTGCAGGGCGAACCCAGCACGCCGGGTTTCCAGAACATTCTATGCCTCCTCCTGCCCATGGCCTCACCCTCCTGTGGCTGGCAGTGAACGCTCTTCGGTCCAGCTCTGGTTCCCCCCACCCCATCCCCCTCCACTATCCCTTGTCCCCACCTTTATTTATGCTTCAAACCTTTTCCATATTCCCAACCCACTTGATTTCACCTTTTCGACCCCTGGAAAGGGTGAACAGAGACAGACAGGGCAATCTCAGCCAGACCTGGGTTCCAGTCCAGCTTTGCCTCCTACCTGTTGGGCAACCTTGGAGAAAGCATTCAACCTCTCTGATCCTACCTGCCTCATTTGTCTACAGAGTAAGGCCATGAGCTCCTGCCTCTGAGGGCTGCAGAGAGGACTGAACAGGCTAATGCCGGGCCCGTGCCTGGCTCCCAGGTGGTGCCCAGACACACCGCTTCCCACAAGGGCCTAGGGCTGAGTCGTCCAGCCTGGCAACCACTAGCTTCACATGGGGATTTACATTTAACTAATTACAATTAAACAAAAAATCCAGTCACTCAATTGCATGAGCCACATACGACGTGCCCTGTGGGGCTACTACCACAGGGGACTGACGGCCACCTTTTAGACGGTGTGGACATAGAAGACGTCCAAGTTCTAGGGGCAGCACTGATGAAGAGCTGACTGAGCAAAGAAGAACACTTGCCTCCCCTGTCGATCCATCGAGAGGATTTTCCATACTTGCAACTGGCTCATGAAAGCACTGACTCACATGGTTTCTCAAAGCCTGCGTGGGGCGGGGTGGGAGAGGTCTCCTCTATCTGAGATCTACCAGCTGGCTGTCCTCCCACCAGGTCCCCGCCAGCTCCAGAGCCAGGAAAATAGGCCTGAGCCTGCCCTTGGGGGGCCTGCCGTCAGTGGAGGATGCAGCACACCAGAATCCACAGATGGCCGCATAGGCATCTGGAGGTCCAAGTCCTCATGGGGCCTCAAGGCCCACCCCACAGTCTAATCTGTTGCCTTCTCCTGGCTTTCTCACAGTTCCACACATATGCACACACCAGCAGGCCACAGGGCCTTTGCACCCTCTGCTCCTGCTCTCTCGAGTGCCTTTCTGCCCCCTAGGATGGCTAGCTCCACCCCTTCCTCCAAAGCTCAGTTCAACTGCCACTTCCTCAGGGAAGTTCCTTCACAAGGCCAGACCCCCTGAGGAGGACCCTGGTTCTGCCTGGGAACCTTCCCTTAGGGCACTCAGCACCGTGTGATTGTACATGCATGTGGGCGGTTCCTGGGTGAGCAACTGCTCCTTCCCCACCCTGTCTGCTCACTTTCACATCCTGAGTCTGGCACAAGGTAGGTACACAGTGAAGGTTTCCCGAGAGAAAGAAAGAAACAATGAATAATAAGGGGGAAGCATGAAAAAGGCAATTCTGACTGGGAGATGGGTAGAATCAGAGAGGGCTTCCCTCGAAGGCTGAATCGTAGGGAGGAGTTGTATTTAAAAAGGCAGGGAAGGAGCCGGGCTCGGTGGCTCAGCCTGTAATCCCGCGCCTTTGGGAGGCTGAGGTGAGTGGATTGCCTGAGCCCGCGGGTTCGAGACCCGCTGGGCAACTTGGCGAGACCTCATCTCTACAATAAATCAAAAAATTAAGCCGGGCTCGGTGGCTCAGCCGGTAATCCTGCGCCTCACACCTGCTCACCCATCCTGACTGCACACAGGTGCTGGTACCAGAGCACACTTCTCGAGTTCCCTGGCATACAGGTAAGGATGGGCTTCCCAGGCCCCATCTCTCAGAAGCAAGTTCCTCAAGAACCACCCGCCCGGCCTGTTCAAAAGGGAAAACCAGCCCACACGAAACCAGGAGGGCCCAGCAGTGAAGGACTGGCTTTAACTGCCATGTGAGAACGACCTGTAGAACGGAACCATGAGAAACAGCACCAGAGGGTCCACAGAGTGGCCGGGCCTCGGGCCTAGGGCACTGAACCCTGGTAGACCTGGGGTCTGCCTTAGGGAGCCTGGCCATGTCAGGGGCTTCCCTGAGGAAGTGACATCTGAGCTGAGCGCTAGGGAGTGGAGGGGAGTCAGCCCTGCCAGGGTTAGGGGGCAAACACGTAGCTGGAGGAGCTACGGGGTCATGGTCCACAGGCTGAGGAGGGGGCAGGAGGGGCCAGGCTGAGCTCTAGGGGCTGGGACACCGGACGGGATAAGGAGGCCTGTTGCAGCAAGACCAAAGACCACCCAGAGGCCAGGCCTTGAGCAACAGGTGGGACAGGAAGAGTGTGTGTGAGTGTGTGTGTGTGTGTGTGTGTGTGTTTTGGGGGTTTGAGGTGGAGTTCCTCTCTCTCTCTGATCAGCCACACCCCTGCATCGAGACACAGCGAGGATGAGCAAGAGAGAGAAAGAGAGTCTCCCTTTGACGGTTTCTGATTTGCAGTCTTTATGTACTATCTGAAATGCACAGCAGAATGGGAGATACAAAGGACATCTGGGCAAAACAGAGACGGCTCAAAATGACATGCCAGGTCCCCAGCGAGAGACGATGGGTCACATAGAACATCTCATCATCAGAACTTGCCCTCCCTCTCTGGGGTAGAGGGTATCGGATCGCCAGAATTTTTTGATTTACTGGAGAGATGAGGTCTTGCCAAGTTGCCCAGGTGGGTCTCGAACCCGCGGACTCAGGCAATTCACTCACCTCAGCCTCCCAAAGCACGGGATGCCAGGCTGAGTCACTGAGCCCAGCTTGGGAACTATCTTACTACTGCTAGAGTGACAACAGCCTCCACACCCTCCTCTTTGGGCCTCAGGAGTCCTGGGGGAGCCACGAGCCTCACCCACTCCAAGTTCCTGACCCTACTCACCCCACTGGTAATGGCAACCACAAACCAAATGAGAACAGCTGACATGTTACGGAGGGCTTCCCGTGAACAGGTGTTCATTTAGGCCTCACAATAATCCCGTGAGGCGAGTTCTGTTATAACCCCACTGGACAGACAAGGACACGGAGGCCCAGAGAGGGCAGGTAACCGGCCCAAGCTCACACAGCTACTACAAGGGGAGCCGGGATTCAAACCCAGACCATCTGAGGCCACAGCCGACACATGGAGCCACTGTGCTTGTGCCCCTCTGTTTCTGGTCACACCCCCTGGCCTATGGGGCTCAGGATCCAAGACGGACCTCCCTGGAGGTCCCCCCCCGCAGCCCGCTCTCACCTTTCTCTCTCAGGTATGTCACCGTGAACCTCAGCACAGGGGGGATGAGTTCACCTTGATTTTTGTCTTTAAGGCTGAGGGAAGAGAAAGGAAAGTGATAGTTTTCACCTGGGCTGGATGGACAGTCACGGTTAATGTCAGGCTCTGGTCCTCTCCACACACCTATGGAGGAGGGAGATGCAGCTTCAGCCCTTAGGAAGCAGGAAGTCCGGTGGCCAAAAGAGAGGCCAAAGTAATAAAACAGAATCTGAGGGCTCCATCAGAGGGATTTCCATGATACAGGGAAGACCAGGGGATCCGGGAGGGCTTCCCCAGAGGTAACTTCAGAGCAGGGTTTTGAGGGAGAGTAGGAGCCTGCCAAAGGACAAAAGAGAGAAGGGCATTCCAGAGAGGGAAAAACAGAGGAGAAGACCCAGAGGCATAAGATCTGGCTGAACCAAGAGTGCTGGACCATATGTTGATTCATCTAAAAACATGCTTGATGAAAGTCCAGCACATATCTCATACAGATTCCCACTCTGTGCCTTATTGTGCTGTTCTGAAACTTTAAAACATATGTACAAATAAGAGAATGCCACATCCCCTACATCCCACGCATGAGCACACCTGGCCACACACATGGGCTTGTACACACCCCCATCCCCCCAAGGAGGCAGAACCAGGATCTGCAGCCAAGATGGCCTGCAGGGACTCATTCTCCCCCCCACCCCCCATGGGTTTCATTTAACACGTTTGGTTTTCTCTTTCCTCACCTGCTGATTTTTCTCTCCCCTACAGCAGTGTATTTGAGACACTGTGCTGGATTTAGGGAAAATGACTCCAAAGACAGACCCGCCTGGTTTCTAGCTCTGCTATTTTCTAGCTGAAAAGAATGTGTGTTTTGCTCTTCCTAGCCAGTGTGCTCTTTAAATGCCAGTTATGTGTATTTGGTTGTGGTGCTCATGTTTTTTGTAGACTACTGATTTTCTGTCTACTGGTTCTACCAATTATTTAGAGAGGGGGATTGAAGTCTCTTGTTAGAATTTTGCATTCATGTATTTCTCCTGCCAGGTCTATCAGCTTTTTCTGCATGCATTTAAATCTATTACAAATGTATGCATTTTTAGTATAATTATGTCTTCTTTAACCTTCTGAAATGTCCCTCTCTATCCTTGGCCTGATTCCTCATTCTGAAATCTACTTTGTCTGCTATTCATATAGCTACTCCAGCTTTCTTTTGGTTGGTGGCTACAGAGTATGTCTTTTTTCATTCTGTTACTTTTACCTTATAGCGTTTACATATTTTCATATTTTAAATATCACTAAGATCTTCCTTTTCAAAATCCAATCTGAGAATCTGTCTTTTAGTAGGAATGTTTAGGCCACTTAGATTTAATGTAATTGTCAGTATAGCTAGGTTTAAATCTTTCCTCTTGTTATTTGTTCTCTTCTTGTTATTTGTTCTTTGTTCCTATTCTTTTTTTTTTTTTTTGAGTTGGAGTCTCACTCTGTTGCCCAGAATGGAGTGCAGTGGCTGCTCCCGGCCACCACAGCCTCGACCTGCTGGGCTCTGGCGATCCTTCCGCCTCAGCCTTCCGAGTAGCTGGAACTACAGGCACGCTACCACGCCTGGCTAACTTTTTTTTTGATTTATTGTAGAGATGAGGTCTCGCCAAGTTGCCCAGGCAGGTCTCGAACCCGCGAGCTCAGGTAACCCACTCACCTCGGCCTCCCAAAGCGCTGGGATTACAGGCTGAGCCACCGAGCCCGGCCTGTTCCTATTCTTGATCTCATATTGCTGGTAGTTGAGTACTTTTTAGGATTTCATTTGATTCTTCTACTAATATATTAAACATAGCTTTTTATTTGAAGTTGCCCTCATATTACACTACACATATTTAATGTAGTCTACTTTCAAATGATACCACTTAGAGTATAAGAACCTCACAATGGTATACTTCTACTTTCCACCCAGTCTTGGTGTTCTTAGTATCATACATCACACAGTGCTCCAACATGGTGTTTTTATTATCTGTTTTTTGTTTTGTTTTGTTTTGTTTTTGAGTCAGAGTCTCACTCCGTTGCCCAAGCTGGAATACAGTGGTACAATTAAGGCTCGCCACAGTCTCAATCTCCTGGGCTTAGGCGATCCTTCTGCCTCAGCCTCCTGAGTAGCTGGGCATGTGCTACCATACCTGGCTAATTTTTCAATTTTTTTTTTTTTTTTAAGTTGGAGTCTCACTCTGTCACCCAGACTGGAGTGCAGTAGCACGTTCCCGGCCACCGCAGCCTTGAACTGCTGGGCTCCAGTGATCCTTCCGCCTCAGCCTTCCAAGTAGCTGGAACTACAGGTGCGTGCTACCACACCCGGCTAATTTTTTTAATTTATTGTAGAGATGAGGTCTCACCAAGTTGCCCAGATGGGCCTCAAACCTGCGGGCTCAGGCAATTCACTCACCTCGGCCTCCCAAAGCACAGGATTACAGGCTGAGTCACCGAGCCCAGCATTTTCAGCTTTTTTTTATAAAGACAAGGTCTCACTATGTTGCCCAAGCTGGTCTCAAACTCCAGGGCTCAAACAATCCTCCTGCCTTGACCTCCCAAAGGACTGGGATTACAGGCATGAGCCACCATGTTTTAAACTTCACACTATTTTATTGTTTTTGTTTACACAAGCAATTTAATTTCAAAGATATGCTTTAAATGAGAAAATAAATTTCTTTTCTTTTTTTTTGAGTTAGAGTCTCACTCTGTCGCCCAGACTGGAGTGCAGTGGCCGCTCCCGGCCACCGCAGCCTCGACCTGCTGGGCTCCAGCGATCCTTCCGCCTCAGCCTTCCAAGTTGCTGGAAGGCGCGCGCTACCACGCCCGGCTCATTTTTGATTTATTGTAGAGATGAGGTCTCGCCAAGTTGCCCAGGCGGGTCTCGAACCCACGGGCTCAGGCAATCCACTCACCTCAGCCTCCCAAAGGCACGGGATTACAGGCTGAACCACTGAGCCCAGCCAATAAATTTATTTTCTATTTATTCATATATTTACCTTTCTAGCACTCTTCATTCCTTGGTGAGGAGCTTCCATTTGGCATTATATTGCATTGTGATACAGAAGTTCCCTTAACTTTTCTTATAGTGTAGGTCTGCTGAAAATAAATTCTCTCAGCTTTTGTTTATCATGAAAGGTTTTTACTTTTCATTCTTTTTTGAAAAATGTTTTCTGGGTATATAATTTAGACCCCCCCATACTTAAAGGAGGTATTGCTCCATTATCAACTGGTTTCTAACTCTGCAATGAGAAATCTGCTGTAACTCCTCTATACGTAGCATCTATTTTTCCTCTGTCTGCTCCTAAGATCTTCTTGTTGTCACTGGCTTTAGAAATTTGATGATGATGCACCTTGGTATAGTTTTCTTCACACTCCTGTTGTTTGTGGGTCATTGAGTTCCTTGGATTTGTGAGTTCACAGTTTTCATCAAATGTTGAGAAATGTTGGACCTTATTTCTTCAGATACTTGCCTACTATCTTCCTTCTGGAACTCCTACTATACATATTACACTATCTAGTATTATGCCACAGGCTAGTCTCCTCCCTTCCCTTGCCTTTCATTTCAGATCACTTCTCTGGCTATGTCTTCAAGTTAACCGATCTTTATTTTTGGCGGTGCCCAATCTGCTATAATCCTATCCAGTGTGTTTTTCATTTTAGAAACTGTTCTTTTCATCTCTGGAAGTTTCATTTGGTTTATTTTAAAAATTTGTCATCACATACATGGCTTCTTCTAACTTTCTTGAGCATGCAAACCATATCTGTAATTGCTGTTTTAATGTCCTTGTCTGCTAACCCATTGCCTGTCATTTCTGGGTCTGTTTCTATTGACTATTTTTTTTCCTGGACATGGATCATGTTTTCCTGCTTCTGAGCATACTTTGTAATTTTCCTTTGGGAATTTAACATTAAGTCATTTGGAAACAGATCTATCCTCCCCCCTGCTCTTTTTTTTTTTTTTTTTTTTTTGAGTAGAGTCTCTGTTGCCCAGGCTGGAGTACAGTGGCACACGCACAGCCACCCCAGCGTTGATCCGCTGGGCTCAGGTGATCCTTCTGCCTCAGTCTTCCAAGTAGCCAGAACTACAGGCACACAATACTGCACCCGGCTAATTTCTTTAATTTTTTGTGGAGATGAGGTCTTGCCAAGTTGCCTGGGCTAACCTCGAACCTGCTGCCTCAGGCAATCCACCCACTTCAACCTCCCAAAGTGTTAGGATTACAGGCTGAGTCACCAAACCTTGTCCAGATCAATTGCTTTCAGGACTGTTTTTAGTTTTGTTAGGGAGGGTCTAGAAGGTCCTTAGCCTAGGGCTTATTTAGCTCCACTACTAAAGTGATACTCTTCTGAGGACTCCACCCATGCCTTGGGGACTGTGAAGTCTTTCCACTCCAGCAAGGGGGAACACTTACCTTCCTTGCCCTATCTGAGCTCTGACAACTTTCTGGTCTACTACTTTCCAGTAGTTCTTTTTTCCTTCTCATATATAAACAGGTTAGCCAAAGGGAAACCTGAAGACCTCAGGACTCTCCTGTGCAGTCCCCTCCTCTCTGAAACTCTGCCCCATGAATGTTAGCTGTCTTTGTGTCCCCAGTCTCTGAACTTTATTATTTCGATTCTGCAAGACTGCTGGAGTCTGCTGAGCTTCTCCATCTACGCCCTGTAGCCTGGAAACTCCATACAGTAAGCTGGGGCCATTGTAGAGCTCACGCTATCTCCTTTCTCTCAGGAATCACAGTCCTACACTATTGTCCAATGTCTGAGAAACCCCTGCTTCACAGTTCGTGTCTGTTTCTCTACTTAAAGCAGGATGGTAAATCTGTTTCCTGTCACTTTGTCAGGGCAAGAAGCAGAAGTCACCAATTTATTGCTAAAGGGTTTCTGGAGGCAGAGAGGTGGCCTCATGGTCTGGCCAGTCCCTGGCATCCTCTAGCCTTCCCTGGGTCTCATTCTGCCCTGACACCAAGTAGGACCCTTGGATATATGGGAATGGGGAGGGGAGCAGATAAAACTGCCCCCCCTTTTCAGTTTTTATGGTTTTATTTAAGCACAAAACGTGCACAAGCTGTCTATTCATTTTCTTCACTGCACAGCTTGGCATTAGGATTGGTGACCCTTTAATTCCCCAAGTAAGGACCTCAGCCTCTTCCCTTGGCTCCGTGAGAAGGTCTAAAGTTCACCGATTCCCACATTTACTGGCAAAATCCATCATGTAATGTAAATACACGGCATTATTCCTTGCTAAACATCGTTTTGTTAGATTCCCCTGGGTCCTGGAATAGTGGGCGAGACAGACTGTTATTACCCATTATCATACCCATTCCACAGATAAGTAAAAGGGGGCCCAGAGAGAGAGAGAAAGTTCTGAGCCTGCCTCACAGCTGGCCTTGGGGAGGGGGGAGCGGGCATTGTAAATTCAGCCCCGTACCTCCTCCTGCAGGGTTCCCTCCATGATTCTTAGAGATCACACATCATTATTAACAACGTGAACCATCAACAAGATGAAAATTAAAACATAGCCCAGGGCATGCGTTCTTATTGTAACAGGACACAAGGCTGGCCATAAACAAATACACACAAATCTTATCTCGGGTCAAAAGTATTCCATTTGATCTCACTAGCCTTATTGAAGCTAAGCTTGATGTATTTTGACTGAACAACCCTAAGATACAGCTCTTCTCTTCTGCTCCGAGAGGGCTCCTGACGTTCCCCCAGCCTCACTAACTTCCTGATGCTGGGCCCCGACTTTGAGGTTCCTTATAGCCCCTAGGGCCTGGGGAAGCCAGGCCAGGCTCCTGCTTGCTAGTGCCTGGCTTCTCTAACCTGATGAGTCACCTGTGTTTCCACATCATACATTGATGGGTTCTGGGTGCCAGATGTTTGAGTGAGAGTCAGCGACTGTCTCCTCACCACCAGCCCCACCCACCTTATAGGATAAGAGAAGCCTGGGGAATCCTATGGAAGAAGGTAGTGGACACAGGAGAAGGTGTCTTCTTGGACGTGAGGGATAATCTGATGGGAAGAAGGAGGCATCCCCATTCCTTTTGAAGCCTCTAAGTCCCAGGGCAAGAAGGACTGGCACTGAGGTGAAGCTGTGACCCCTGGCTTCAGGCTCTGTGAAGCACATGATCCTTCTGGAGGTGAGTCCACAGAAATCTTAAAATACGGTCACATTCTTTTTTATTTTTTAGAGATGGGGGTCTTGCTATGTTGCCCAGACTACAGTGTGGTGGCTATTCACAGGTGTAATCCCACTACTGATAATCACAGGAGTTTTGACCTGCTTCATTTCTGGCCTGGGCTGGTTCACCCCTCCTTAGGCAACTTGATGGTTCCCTGCTTCCAGGAGATCACTATATAGATATTGAACTTAGTACAGACACCCAATCAGCATAGCACACGACAGCCCAGGACTTCTAGGCTCATGTGACCCTCCTGCCTCAGCCTCCACCGTAAGTAGCTGAGACCACAGATGCATGCCACCACGCCCTGCAAAAATGGTCACATTCTTTGATCCTGTAAACCTAGGAATTAATCGCAAGGAAATGATCCAGGATGTATATACAAGACCTGTGCTTGGTTTTTAACTCTTCAAATCCAGTATCCAACACAGGGCCTGAGACACAGCAAACAATAAATATTTGGGGGATGATGAGACGCAGTTGTGGACAGTCCCTGCAACATCTAACGCTGAGCAGAGCTCTCAGTGGGGTAGACTGCAGCACTGCCAACAAGTACTCCCTTCTCCCTGCCTTGCCCTCGCTACCTGGAAGAGAGTCACCTCCCTGCCACACTGACTTTGGACTGGGCCACATAACCTTCTCTGGGAGGTGAGCAGAACTGTCCAAGGAGACTGTGCAGCTGCTATTCCTGTTCTAGTCCCCACCATGAGAACAGCATGTCCCAGAGGCTACACCTGCACTGGGTACTGAAGTGAAAAGACACATGGAGTTGGACTGAGCCATAGCTGGCCAGTCCACCTCATGTGACTTGAGCAGAGAGAAATGTCTGTTGCTGTACCCCACTGAGACTGTTTGTTACAAGGCATAACTAGCAAGAGCTGACTGATACACATGGGAAGAAAAATGTGCAGGTCTAGTACTGCAGAGAAGGCCTCGGAGGGATACCTTCAAGAGGAAGCTGGATGTGGACACACAGCCAGGGATACACTGGGAATGTGGGGAACATGCATGAAGATGGGAGAGCAGGGCCCATTTTGTGAAAATGAAGTGATTTTTTTTTCAAACTGGTTGGAACTTACATGAGGAAACTGAGGCCCCGAGAGGCTAAGTGACAGTACTTGCTCAGCTGAGTCTAGAGCCGAGATTCGAAGCCAGCCAAGCAGGCTCTGGAATTCAGTTTCTCAAATACTCTGCTATACTGCCTCTTAGCACAGTGTCAAAAATACTATAGATTTGAGGCTGGGGCAGTGGCTCAAGCCTGTCATCCCAGCACTTTGGGAGGCCGAGGCAAGAGGATTGCCTGAGACCAGGGGTTCGAGGTCAGCCTGGGCAATTTGGTGAGAGCTCGTCTCTACAACAAATTTAAAAAATTAGCTGGGCGTGGAGGCACGTGCCTGTAGTTCCAGCTACTTGGAAGACTGAGGCAGAAGGATTTCCTGAGCCCAGCAGGTTGAGGCTGTGGTGGCCGTGAGTGTGCCACTGCACTTCAGCCTGGACGACAGAGTGAGACTCCAACTTAAAAAAAAAACAACTATAAAAATGTACATCACAGATCACAAAAGAACATAACAATAATCCATTCACCTAGCTGTTGGGAAGAGGGGCACTATGGAGACACACAGGCAGAAAACAAAGGGATTAAAATGTGACTTCCGGCATCTGACCTCTGGAATATGAATCTTGGCTCCACCACCAAAGCCCAGAGACCCCGGACACATTATGTAACCACCTGCCTCCACGTCCTCCCTGTCAAATAGGCAGAAACCTCACACCTGCCTCCTGGGGTGGTGGTGAGGATTAAAGGGGTTAATACTAGCAAGGCCCTCAGAACAGACCCCGGCACTCAAAAAATGCAGCAAATACGACTTGTTATAGAACAAATGGCAAAGACACTTAGGCAGAGACTTAACAATGCTAAAAACAAAAATGACCCAACCATTGCCTTAGTCTGTCTTGCATTGCTATGAAGTAACACTGCATGCCGAGAACAGAGGCCTCACCAAAAACAACCCAGCTGACTCTGTGAGTTCAGACTTCAGTCTCCAGAGCTGTTGAAGCCACCCAGCCCATGACATTTTATTATGGCGGTCCTCAAAAATGAGTATATCTCAACGAATACATTTCCTTCGTCTCAGGCCTTGCGTTCGGCTTCCAGCACGCCCTCCCTCTTCCTAGTGTACCTCATCACACCTGTCTCCAGGCCTGGCCCAAAGCCCTCCTTCTAGGCCCTTCTGTCCTCCCGGTAGGAGTCAGCTCTCATCTATCCTGTGGATGACTAACTGTGGATGCCTGTGGCTCCTCTGACCTTCTCCTTTGAGTTACCATTATCTCTGACCCTTGTCACAGAGTGCCTTGTTCACTGCGCTAATGCCAAGAGTGGCCAGCTGCCCAAGGGTACTATATGCTAGGCATGGACCAAGGGCCCATGAAAATTCCATTTTACTGATGAGGAAACTAAGGCTCAGAACACTGAGAGAACCTGCTCTGGGTCATACAATGTAGAGAATCATCACTGTCCACCGTGGGATGCTGAATAATGAGCCTCTCAAGGCGTCTATGTCCTAATCCCCTGTGACCTTCTATGGCAAAAGAAACTTTTCAAGTGCAATTAAACTGCATTATCTTAGTCTTTTTCCTTCTTTGAGATAGGATCTCACTGTGTTGCCCAGGCTAGTCTCAAACTCCTGGGCTCAACTTCCCTGTGACTACAGGTACGCGCCACCACACCCGACTAAATTGAGGATCTTGAGATGGCACATTGTCCTGGATTATCTGGGTGGGCCCAATGCTATGGTCTGAATATTTGCGTTCCCTCCCCCCAAATTCATATGTTGAAATCCTAACCCTTAAGGTGATGACATAAGGAGGCGGGTCTACGGGCGATAACTTGGCCACTGAATGAGATTCATGGCCTTATCAAAGGGACTTATAGAAGGGAGCTGCCCCCCTCCATGTGAGGACATTCTAGAAAGCAGCATCTCACCCAACACCAAATCTAGAGGCACCTTGACTTTAGTCTTCCCAGCCTCCAGTCCTATAAGTAAATATCTGTTATTTACAAGCCATCCCTGCGGATGGTGTTTTGTTATAGCAGCGTGAATGGACTAAGACACCTGATATAACCACAGGGATCTTTAGGAGAGGGGACAGGAGATCAGAGTTAGAGGCCTGACAACAGAGGCCAGGGTGGAGCAATGCGTCATGAACACGGAAGGCAGGGTTGGCGCCAAGAACCACCGGCACCTCTGGAAGCTGGAAAGGAAACAGGCTCTCACCTAGAGCCTCCAGCAGGAGCACAGCCTGTTGACGTCTTGATTTCAGGACATGTGACCTGAAGAACCACGAGAAAATAAATCTGTGTTGCTTTAGGCCACAGAGTTTGTGGTTATTTGTCACAGCAGCCACAGGAAACTAACAGAGCTGCCAATTCCCCCCGGAAGCTGCGTTGCTCAACAGAATTTGGCAGAAATAACCAGTTTCTGGGCCCTGGACTAAAAAGGCTAGCCATTCCAGCCTTGGCGTGGTGGTTCACACCTGTAATTCTAGCACTTTGGGAGGTCGAGGCGGGAGGATCATCTGAGCCTAAGAGCTCAAGACTGGTCTGGGCAACATAGTGAGATCTTGTCTCTACAAAACATACATAAAAAGAGCCTGTCTGCTCCTACCTGTGGTCTTGGGAACTTTCTGCCAGAAGCCTCAAGCTGCCCTGCAAAAATTAGAGCCACCTTGAGAATGTCAGTCTGGGGACACCGCAGGTAGGCACTCCGGCCAACAGTCCCCGCTGAGCTCAGAAGGTGCAGGAACAAAAAGCAGCATTTCAGACCCTCCCAACCTAGTTATTGGCCAGACACCACCACATGATCTCTGTCAATGCCATACTGGGCAGACAGGCCTGTCTGAGTTCTTCTCAAATTCCAAATCTACACTCATCAGGAGACAAACAAAGTGCTTGTTGTTCGAAGCTGCTAAGTGCAGAGGGATTTGTGAAGCAATAATAGGCAACAGGAAGACGCGCAGTCTTGGTGCACAGAACCAGACTTAAACCCCCGCATCTGAGCATGCAGTCTCTGCTCTGTGTGGGTGTGACCACTTCTGCTGTAGTTTTCTTAGCCCACATTAGAAATCAGAGGCAGACACTGGGGAGGCCAGGTGACCAGCTCAAGGTCCTGCAGCCGAGAGGCACCGCTGGGAGGCAAGCCCAGCCTGGACCCAGATCTCTGCTCTTGCTGCTGTGGTCTACGGCCTCCTGAGAACATCTTCATGTTGGATGAGTTATCAGGTGGACGTGCTATCAAGGGTGCTTTTAGTTTTCTTCCAAGATGTACAGAGGAATCTGAAAGGCTTGGGCTGCGCTTAACTCCATCAGCAGCAACGGTCAGCCTCTGCGTATCCTGATCTCAATGCATGGTTTGGTTTCACGGGGATTGCTCTCCTGCTGAAGTTTACGTTCAGGACACTGAGCAACAATCCACAGTCCACAAGGTGCCACCAGGGCTGGCACTGCCTTCAGGAGGTCCCACTGCTGCAGGAATGTGGACCAGACCCTTTCAACCCCTTGCTCATCTTGGTTTCCCATTTATTCACTCTGTGAAGGAGGCGGTGGCCTGGGCCCAAGCAGAGGGTATCCCTGGGGAGGGAGGAATGTGGCAGGTGGGCCCTTTTCTCCAAGAACACTCCGAAGCTGCAGACTCTTTTCCTCCTTTCTGACTCCTCAGGGAGCCAGACAGATTCACCCAAGCCCTGGCCCAGCCTGATCACTGTCAGCCAGTCCCTTATCCTCCCCAGCTTCCATTTCTCCATTTGGAAAGCAGAGATGCTGGTGACCTCTCTCCAGGGTCTGCAAATAGTAAACAAGGGATATACAGGGCTTTGTTAAGCTGTAAGCCAGTGGTACTGACAATTCAAATCATTCTTTTTTTTTTTTTTTGAGTTGGAGTCTCACTCTGTCTCCCAGGCTGCAGTGCAGTGGCACACTCGTGGCCACTGCAGCCTCGACCTGCTGGGCTCAGGTGATCCTTCCGCCTCAGCCTTCCAAGTAGCTGGAATTACAGGCACGCACTATCACACCTGGCTAATTTTTTGGTTTATTGTAGAGATGAGATCTCACCAAGTTGTCCAGGTGGTCTCGAATCCATGGGCTCAGGCAATCCTCTCACCTCAGCCTCCCAAAGTGCTGGGATTATAGGTGTGAACCACCGGCCCGGCCTCAAATCATTCTTATGCCACAGACTGAGCAACCTCCCAAGTCAGACAGAAGCGACCCATTTCACAGATGACCAAACAGGCCCAGCAAAGCTGCAGTGATTTGTCCGGGGTCACACAGCAGGAGAGCCTGTGTCTGTTGATTCCGGAGCCCGGGCTAGTTACTGTTTCTGGAGAAGAGGCCTTACTGAGTCCCCCAAAACAGGCTGGACAACGCTGAGTCATGATGAGTATTCACTACTGAAAGACCCCTTTGCCTACTGCTTGGGCTACATTTTGGGTTTTTTTGAGTTGGAGTCTCACTCTGTCGCCCAGACTGGAGTGCAGTGGCCGCTCCCGGCCACTGCAGCCTCGGCCTGCTGGGCTCCGGCGATCCTTCCGCCTCAGTCTTCCGAGTAGCCGGAATTACAGGCATGCGCCACCACGCCCGGCTGATTTTTTGATTTATTGTAGAGATGAGGTCTCGCCAAGTTGCCCAGGTGGGTCTCAAACCCACGGGCTCAGGCAATCCACTCACCTTGGCCTCCCAAAGCATGGGATTACAGGCTGAGCCACTGAGCCCAGCTTATATTTTGTTTTTAAAAGCAGACTTCCAGAGTAGGAAGAGGCCTTTAAGATTACCCAGTCCAACGTCCTTGGGCAGATAAGAAAACTGAGGTTCGCAGAGGGAAGATAGGGAGTTGCCCACAGCTGCAGTGCTCTCAGCCAAGCATACTTTCCTATGCCCGTGCATTCAAGGGGTACCAACAGTCTATACCTCTCGCAGATGGCCGCAGAATGGGTGCCTAGTGTGAATTTACTACTCTTAATAGAGCAGAAGCCCACAGTTCGGATTTCTCCTCTCCTGCCCATCCCCCACCTGCTGGCTTGATTCTGGAGCCCGGGCTAGTTACTGTTTCTGGAGAAGAGGCCTTACTGCCAGAGTCAGTGCAGAGAAAAACAATGACCTTGGGGGACTTTGGATGGCAGATGTGGCATGGCTCCTGGCTGGGTGGGGATGCCCAAGGCAGCGACGACCCGTCACACCACATCTCAACGTGAGCAGGCCAGGGGAGGGCCTCACAAGGACACATGGGACAGGCCAGCAGTAAAGCCATACCTGGAACTAAAGTTCCCAGGTGCATGCGGGCAGGAGGACTCAGGTGCAGAGCACCAGACGCTGGTCAGCACGTGCCCTGTGGACAGGGGTTCCCGCTTGTCTCCTGGACAGTCGTCCACTCACCAGAGGGCACGGGGATTCTCAGTGTATCATTCTTGCTTCCAGCCCTCCCCTTAGGAGATGTACTTACAAGAATTCGGAGCATGATTTTTCCTGGTTTTGCATGCGAGGAATGAACAAGTGAGGAGAGATATGGCTTTGTAAACAGTAGGGACAGGGGAGGGGGAAGTGGCGGTCCAAGATCACAATGTGAAGAGGGGGTGTCAGGTAAGCCTGTCCCGGCTGGGCACTCCAGCCACCCCAGGCCCTCTGGGGCGCTTCTACGGCTTCTAAGTGTAACATATCCTCTCCCAATTTCTAAAACAGGATATGTTGCTGCAGCTCACACCATGGGCCTGCAACGTTCTCAGCCACAGGCAGCCAGGCCAGTCCTGGGCAGTGCATGGAAACCATCACAGTGACCACTGTGTCCTGAGGACTTACTGTGAGACACATGCGATACTAAGCCCATTCACTGCATCACCGTGCCCCTATTTTATTTTTTTAGATGAGAAAATACAGTTTATTTAGAAAGTAAATGAAAGAGAGAAAGAAGAGATTCACTTCCCCCAGGTAGGGGAGGAGACCAAGAAAAACATGGCCTGGCTGTAGCTCAAAGAGCAGACGGCCACACCATAGCTTAGCAAGGCAATGGCATGCCCCTATTTTTTATAGAGGACAAAATTGAGGCTCAGAGAGGCAAATTATTTTACCTGGAGTCACACAGCCTAGGGATGGCTGGAGCCAGAATTCAAATTAAAATCTGACTCCAAAGTCCTCATTGTACCTGGGTTAAAAGGTACAGATAAGCTGGGCTCTGTGGCATGCACCTGTAATCCCAGCTTCTAGGAAAGTTGAGCAGGGAAGATCCCTTGAGCTCAGGAGTTTGAGACCAGCCTGGACAACATAGCAATACCTCATCTCAAAAAAAAAGTGTAGACTACAGTCTTGTATTTTGAGTTGGAGTCTGGTGCAAGGTGAGTTGCTGGGAGGTGACAGGTGACAACGAGACTCCAAAATGCTGCATCCCACATCTGTACAACTGGCCCTCTTTGGAGGCAGATGGAGAATAAGAAACTGCTTGGGGCCAGGTGCAGTGGCTCACACCAGTAATCCCATCACTCTAGGAAACCAAGGTGGGAGGATCACTTGAGTCCAGGAGTTGAAGACCAACCTGGGAAACATAGTGAGACCTCATCACCACAAAAAAAAAAAAAAAAAAATTAGCTGGGCATTGTGGCACACGCCCATAATCCCAGCTATTTGGGAGGCTGTGGTGGAAGGGATTGCCTGAGTCCAGAAGGTTAAGCTACGGTGAGCCATGATCATGCCACTGCACTCCAGTTTGGGCAAGAGAGTGAAACACCAACTCAAATAAAAGGAAAGAAAGAAAATAAAATAAACTGCTCGGTATCATCAGCTAGGCCAGTCCCCAAAGCTCGAACAGGGTAGAGATTCTGGCAGGTCAAGCTGGCACACATGGCTCAGGGAAAGCCAGTTCTGTACCTAAGACTTACTGCACAGAGAGGGTCAAACACTCTCCAGACAGCCACACAGTACAGGAGACCAAAGAAGAGCACACTCCAAGCACACAGGGAAAAAGAGAATAGGATGGCAGACACCTGTCAGCTCTTTCCTGGCAAAAGTGGGCCCTGGTTCAGCTAAAACCTTGGCTCGGCAGATAAGCAGAAGCAGAAAGGGCCACACGGTCCTGCTTGCTAATTAGCAGCCCAGAGGGCATCCCCGAATCTGTCACCATCAGACAGTCAAACCCAAAGAGACAGAAAATGGGGTAGTGGCTGTCAGGGGCTATAGGGAGGGAGGAATGGGGAGAGGCTGCTAATGCAGACAGGGTAGTGAAAAAGTTCTGGAACTAGACAATGGCAACTACTAACTGTGTGTATATGCTAAAAACCACAGAATCGCATACTTAAAAAAAGATAACCCCAGAGCTGGCAGTGTCCTGGACCCACTTGAAGGACAGTCCTTCCTCCATTCACTGAATTCTGCTCGGTGCTAGGTCTTGAGACGGGTGTGTGTGTGTGTGTGTGTGTGTGTGTGTGTGTGTGTGTGTGTGTGTGTGTGTGTGTGTGTGTGTGTGTGTGTGTGTGTGTGTGTGTGTGTGTGTCACACAAAAGGACCACGGAGTAGCTCATATCCCTCTGTGTGGAGTCATCAGAGAAGGCTTCCTGGAGGAGGGAGCCATGAGGGAAGAACAACAAGGCACTGGGTAGCAGGAACTCACATCGTCTGTCCAACCTGTGGTTAAGCCCCTGGAGCCCTGGAGGGTGAGGAGGGCAGGATTTCACCTCCAGTAACAGAAAGAAACTGAGACAAGTCACTGACTTGACTTCCCAAAACTGGACCGTGTCAGACTTTGGCCATGACCTCCTGGCCCTAAGAAGGTCTCACACCCTTCCCGCTACCCCACAGCTGCCCAGAGAGACTCACGTGTATCTATTTTCCCTCTTCAGGGCTGGCAGGCAAAAGCCTCTTGAATCTCTGACTTCCCTTTAATATATTAACTTAATTAGCTCGTTCCAAGGTGACGGCTTTCTGTTGTATGCTTTTGAACTTAACTCAGCAAATTAACATTTGTGAATAGGATCTGCTTATGAATTTTAATGACTTTCATTCATTCATAGTCCAAACAAATTACATATCTGGTGCTTTATTTAATATGCTTATTGCCATTTTATTATAATCATTGGCAACGAAACAGCATAAAATATTAATTTAGAGAGGCAATCACACGGATTAGCTCTCCAAGTGGCACGCACAGAATGTTTTTTCAAAGGTTGCCCAGGGTTACTCATCACTCCTGAAAGAGCTAATGGACTGACTTTACTGTTATGACCGGCCCTGGCACAGGACGGACCACAGCAAGGTGACAGTCAAAGCCGACTCCTCTGCGTCAACACGGTCTGAAAGGCACCTGCTCGGTGCACAGCGCCAGAGGTGCCCCTGGGTCCTTCGTGGAGCCAAGAGGTCTACACAAATGACAATTTCCCACACTTCGTTCAAGCAGATGGCTTTGGGAGTCTGGGAGTCATGCTCATTTTGGGCTGTTTCTCATTTTAACTTTTGTTAGATGACAAGAAGACAGAAGTGGCTCTGAACAATAAAACAGGTGATCAGAAAGGCAGGGCCAGAATCTCTCAGCTAAAGAACCATGCCAGGGACCCTTGGTGTCAGGCCATGCCAGGAACCATGTCAGCCCAAAAGAACCACCGAGATGTACCACAGAGGCCTCAGAGCCCAGGGAATGCAGTCCCTCAATGGCTTGGAAATCCTGGGGCCTGCTGGCGGGGCCTCCCTGGGCCTAGTGCCTGAGGGCCAAGTTCTCACCGGTGCCTCTCCTGGGGGACCATGGTCACTACGGGCACCTGACCGGCCAGGCCTTCCTGGGGGGCTTTAGGGAGTGATGGGAACCTATGAGTGGGTCACACCAGCACATTCTTATAATGTTTTAAAAAGGAAAAGGAAGAACTATTGAGTAGGAAAACTTATGTTCCAGGCCGGGTGGCTCAGCCTGTAATCCCAGCACTTTGGGAGACCGAGGCAAGTGGATTGCCTGAGCCCACGGGTTCGAGACCCCCCCAGGCAACTTGGCAAGACCCTGTCTCTACAATAAATCAAAAAAAATTAGCCGGGCGTGGTAGCGCACACCTGTAGTTCCGGCTACTTAGAAGGTGGAGGCGGAAGGATCACCAGAGCCCAGCAGTCGACGCTGGGGTGGCCGTGAGTGTGGCACAGCTCTCCAGCCTGGGTGACAGAGTGAGACTCCAACTCAAAAAAAAACACAAAAAATCCAAAACGTGTGTTCCAGATACATTTGGGGGAACATTATCTTTCAAATGCACTGTATTTTCCTGTTCATTTATTGGTGAAGTGCTTACAAAATGCCTCTCCAAGTGAATACCTCCTGTGTGTGGGCCTGGCTGGGGGAGGCGGTGCGGGAAGGCATGGGGGGAACACAGCCGTCAGAACTGGGTTACTTTCCTGGGGCTGCTGCAACTCACTACCAGAAACGCAGCTTAAAACGTCACGGATTTAGACCTTGCCATTCTGGAGGTGCCAGAAGTCTAAGGTGGGCTGATGGAGCAGCAGTAACAACAATCCCTGCATCTTAGCAGATGAACCCAAGAGACGTGAACTCTCGCTCCATGTCTAGTGTAGGGTCAGTGGGTGCACACTGTGGTCACTCAGGGATGCAGAGTGACAAGGTGCTGTCTCAGTGGATGCTTCCACATCACTGAGAGGGGCAGACCACCCACTGGCTCCTAAAGCCACCTCCCAATATGACACGCCCCAGACTGGCTCCTATTTCATTGGCCAAAGCAAGTCACATGACCAAATCCACCCCTTGGGGGTGGTGGGAAGTGTCCCACTGTGTACTGTGCCCCGAGCAGCAGTGACAGCAGCTGGGTTAGAAGTCCCAAGTCCCCTCCTCCCCCAAGCACGGAGCAGCCAGCATTCAGCCTCAGTGATGAGCTTGTGCGCCATCCTTCCTGCAAACTCATCTTTCCACATACACACCCACACTCACCCACAATCACACACGCCCACTCAGCACGGGGGACAGGCGCCTGGGGAAAGGCCCCTGGACTCAGACACTTCCCATGGCTCCCACGGCTCCAGGACAGGGGCAGGCGCATCCCGGGCTCACTTACTATTGCAGACTGACGCCAAACTGCTGGGTGGGCAGAGGGGGCCGCGGTGGCGGCATCTTGGCAGAAGGGGGTGGCCGGCCCTCATGTAGGCTCCGGAGCTTCTCATCGTACCTGAGGACACAGTAGAAGCGTGGCTCTTACCTGACGGGTCAGCCCTGAGCCACAGAGGCCACTTCCGGGTGCTGGTGGGTCCAGGCGCCCTGCAGACATCTGCAAGACGCCTGTGCTCTTGTTCTGCTGGGCCCAAGTGCCACACTGCAGGCCTGCACGATCACACACACGACACACACCCACACTCACACTCACACTCATACTCTCACACTCCCATTCACACATATACTCACACGCATATACATACACTCACACATACCCACACTCATAGACATTTACATACATACACACACCTACACGCACACGCATACGCACTCACACCCACACACACATTCATTCACACTCATACATTCACACCCACACTCATGCACACACACCGCATACCCCACACTCCCCCATTGCCATGGGGTGTTCCCACAAGGGCCAGAAAACGTCGTCTAACCCCACCAAATGCTGGCCCTACCCCGACTAGCAAAGAACTCAGCCTCCTTGCCTGCTATGCCGTCAGCCTAGAAGGCCATCAGGGCCACCATCTGGTCTCCTGTATGTCTGAATTTGAGATGATAAAGGAATCCTGTCCCTTTTGTTCATCACCACATCCCCAATGCCTGGAAAGGGTTTACCACATAGAGGTGCTCAGCTGAAATATTTGTTGAAGAAGTGAAGATGAACCACAAAGAAGATGGAGGAGAAACCCCTCAGGTAAAAAGCCTCTGGACAGCACTTCCGTTTCCCAGACCCTCTATGCTCCCCTGTCAACTCCTTCCTTCCTTCTTACTTGCAGGCAAATATGTACTGAGGTCCTACTGTGTGCCGGGCATGTGGACACCGTGGTGGACATGCCAGGGAACAGGGGAACATGCTGACACTAGTCAGCAGCTTGGGAGTGGGGCCGTCAGTAGCACGGGACGGTGCTGGGGTGCACGCGGCAGGGCCCCTCCCCCGCAATGCGGCCAGGCAGGGCTGGAGGCCAGCGAGGGTCCAAGCAGAAGGCAGCTCACTAGGCCGAGCCCTGCCGGTCAAATAGGTGTGAGCTTCTCTCATGCTGAGCGACTCCCGAGAGACATCGCTGTGCCCCTGATGAGGGCTCTGTCGCGGAGTTATTTTACCCACTTTACAGAGAGGAAAACTGTGGTTTGTTGAGGTCCAGTTTGTTGTGCCCAGGTCACGAGCTGGGACCACAGCCTGGATTTAGGTCTCTAAATCACCAGTGGATCTCAGACTCTGGTGCTCACAGAACCTATCTGGGGACTGCGGGGGGTTAAATCCTGGCTTCCAGTCCCCAGGGGTCAGGATTCGATGTGTGCCCTGGGGATTCTGTTGCAGGGTCTGTGGATACCCTTGGGGCCCTGGCTGCCCACTGGTGAGTTCAGGAGCTCCTGATGCCCATGCCCACCACTCTCTCCCAAGCCTCATCCCCCTCTGACCCCGTACCCTCAGTGCTGCTGTTCACCTGAATGTTCCAGAGGCCCAGACTGTATACCCAGTGCCACAGAGAAGCTAGAGCTGGGTGTCCCACAGATGCCATTCCCCACATCCCCCTAATCCAGGCTTCCTCATCGTTTCCCACACAAGAGGACGTGAGGTGACCCTTTGTCACCAGGTCAAATCGTTTCTACCGCAAAGCTGCTAGGAGTCTACTTCCTGAACCTCGTTGTGGGATCCCACCAGATCACCACAGTGCAGTGCTCACACTCGTCTGCTTGGCACTGAGGACCCTCTGGCCCAAGACGACCCCCAGCTCCATCCCTACCCTTTGCTTGGTCACATGGGACTCCTTCCTGCCTCCAAATACGTACCAATATTTCACCCACATACGTTTGCCCAAAGGTTTCCCTCTCTTGGAAACGTCCTACTAGCCAACTCATTCTAGGAGTCACCTTCTCCAGAATGCTTCCCCAGATTCACACACACACACACACACACACACACACACACACACACACACACACACACACGTGTGCGCACACACACGCGCCGGGTTCAGCGTCTCCTCTGGCCCCTGTCATCACTGACTTGTGGCCCCCACTAACCTGAGTGCCCCGAGGGCAGGGACCACACTCCCCAGACATCTCTACGTTCCCAGCACCCAACAAGAGACTTGACACCCAGAGGGACACGTGACTCGGCTTCCCTGTAAGGCTGCTGGCCTCCCCCGCAGGCACTCTGGCGAGGGCTCTATCCATTCAGAGGAGGCCCTGGGTAGGGGAAAGAGGGCAGAGGGGCCCAGGCGAGGTCAGCAGACCCGGGCTGGATTCAGCCGCACCCTGCACTGGCTACGTGGCTCATGCCTGCCTGGGCCATCCTCTGCTCATCTACGTTGAAGCCTCACTGCAGATGCACCAATTAAGCTTTCAGCACAGGCAGACAGGTTGTTCTCCAGAGCACCTGCAACACCCCTGAGGACATTTCATTCCGTACACAGTGTCACCCACACGCCCGAGAAATTCCCCTAATTTTCTGCTCAGAAGCAAAAACGGTAAACACGAGGCGGTGAACAGCCGCCACCACGCAAGGGCTCATTTTGTAAATCAGTTTTGCAACGGCGGGAGAGGAGAACATCCCGCCCCGCGCACAACCTCGGCGGCTTCATTTCTGAGTCAGCGGTGAACACCTTTTCCTGCCGAGCTTTGCTGATGCCACAGATTTCCAAGCCAAATCTGGCCAGGCACGCTTTTGGAAATGAAGCCTCCAATACAAATTGGACTGGACCAAGACCTTGGAAGGCGCCGAGACGTGTTCGCCCTATACTCTGGGACGCCGCCCAGCAGGGCACTCACCGCAGAACTTCGGGAGGGATGACCAGCTGGTCACATCTGAGGTGTTCACGAAGCTCGCTCAGGTAATTGAAATAGGTGACTTTTTTGCCAAACTTGTGACTAGAAAAGCAGAGAACAAAAAATGATCAGACGGCAGCAGAGTGGCTGGGGGCTGTGGGAGGGAGGGGACTTGGCAGCAGGAGGACAATGCAGGCGTTTTTTCATATTAAGAAAATGTAAATGCTGACACGACTTAAAACCGGAGCACAACAGAAACCTGCATGTCAGGAGATGTTTCGCTTTCATGAGATCTCCCTGGCAGACACTCTGCAGAGTCTCATCTGCATAAAAATAAATTTCTGCCTCCAGTTGGAATCTGTCCTGATTTGCATACATACAAGAGACAGCGTGGGAGCTCCAGGGAGCACCTTCTGGGGAGCAGGGAGGGGCACGGGGCCTCCCCCCCCAGAGGAGCTCAGGGGACACGAAGTCCACCCACCCCCCACTCCCCACCCCCACCTTCGCCTGCCCCTTCCCGCAGACTCAGTTGCCTTCACGGTTGGCCATCTCCTAAACGAGGCTCTCTGGGTTTGTCTCTGTGAGTCTCTCTGGAGACCCCAAGGGAGAAAGTGCGGCCATCAGGCCAGACAAGCCCTGGCTGGCTCAATCCAGCAACTCCGTCTTCTCCCCTCACCCTGGAATAATTCAGCCCACCTCTCAGGGCCTCGGGCGCCTCTGAAAACGAGGCCTCTCTCTCAAAGCCAGGCTATCTGCAAGCACTAGTTCACAGCCTGCCGTGTGGGAGACACACTGCCCGTGGCCGCTACTGTAATTAATGAGGCATCATGGTAAATCATGGATCCTGAATAGACGCCAGCGGCCACGCCTTGGTAGAGAAACCTGCAATCCCAGCATTCTTTATGACAGGCTGGGGTTATTTATTTATTTATTTAGAATCATAAATATAGCTACTCTTTTTTTTTAGAATAGCATTTTCCTTATTGTATTGTATTTCCTTATTGTATTTTTTTTTTTTTTAAGAGATAGGGTTTCAGTCTGTCACCCAGGTTGGAGTGCAGCGATATGATCACTGTTCACTGTAGCCTAAGCCTTCTGGGCTCAAGCAATCTTCCCGCCTCAGCCTCCTGGGTAGCTAGGACTACAGGCGTGCGATACCACATCTGGCTAATTTTTATTTTTTCTTTTCTGCAAAGACGAGGTCTCACCATGTTGTGCAGGCTGATCTCGAACTACTGGGCTCAGGTGATCCTTCCACCTCAGCCTCCCCAGGCACTGGGATTACAAGCATGAGCCCCTACGCCTGGCCAAGGTGTACAACTATTAATTTGGGTGAAAAACGGTATTGTTAACAGAAAGGGAAAGTCATGTCTTCAGCAAAACTAAGGATATTTTATGTTACTTTTATGACAATTTGTAAGTCTTGAAATGAAGTATTCATACATTTCCAATGTGGTTTATATTGTGAAATGGAAATAATCTAAATTACCATTGTGAAAATAAAAAGTGGATCAAATAGAACAGTGGAAATAAAATGCTCGGCCAGCACCAGCTCCCCGAAATCAAGGGGCCGCTCCCTGAGATGGTTTCACAAGACGCCCCCAGGGAGGCCGAGCTGTGTGCACTGGCTCCCTCTAGTGGATGAGGGAGAAGCAGACCCAGTTGCCTGGACCCCCAGGACTTTGCTAGGGGGGTCAGGGGCTGAAGGCTGAGACTGCAGAAGAGTCACCCAAGTGTGGCATGCCCTTCACCCACAGGACAAGGGGAAGGAGAAAGGCCCTGCCCGAGAAACAAAGCCACCTTCCAGCGTGCAGCCCAGGCAACCTGGGGAGAAAACTAGTAGAGAACCGCAGTAAAATGAGCTCTTTAGCCACAAAAATGTCTCCCTAAGTTGAGGGTGCTGGCTCAAGCCCGCTGCTTGGGGAATTCTCCCAGCGGCGAGGCCCCACAGTTCAGTCTCTAGAATGATGGCGTTGGCAGCCAGGGATGCGGGCGGAGACAGGCTCCCCCCACCACACCACCCGGCAGAGCAGCTCCCGATGCACCTCCAAGGACTGACGCTTGCTAACACAGGGACACAGGGACAAGGGCAAGATGGGCCGCGTAGCCCTGGCAGAAGCACCCGCAGGGGGGGAGACCAGAGCTCACTGTGCTCTTGCAGGGATGGGATGCCTCCTGGGGATCAGATGGGGATCAGGATGGAGATGGAGTATGGCCCCCGGGGTCCCGACTCACATCCCAGCCCTGACCAGGAGCCCCGTGTCACACCCACTCACATGGCGGCTACATAGATTGAGGAAGAGCTGTGCGGCCTCTGAGCCACATGAGTGGATTTCAACAGGTGGAAGGAGGTGGTGGGGGAGGAGACAGCCAAAGCCGATGAGATTCACTGGAGGATGATCCCTCGGGGTGTGCCTCCCTGCACGCAAATGCTCCTCCACAGGGAAGCCCTCCGGAGTCCTCCAGCCCCGCCTCATGATGAAACTGCCTCACCTGAGTATCCTAACCTCCCACGACCCACCTGGGTCCTCCTGCACGGAGTCCCTTCCTCACCTGCAGAGCTAACCATCAGGGACCCGGCCACACCCACCATGCAAGAGTCACATCTGTGGGTCTCTTCACCACCACCCCATCACAGGGCTTCATGCACACAGTTTGTGCCTGGTGCATACAGCCAAAGGGGAAGGAAAGGGAAGACGCCGTGTGACCCTGGCAGAGCCTCTGCAGCCTGCCCTTCCCTGGAGCTCTTGCTTCCTGACACTGAGGCAGAAGTCATCCAGCATAAGAGAGTGTGGATGACGTAGAAGCTGACCAAAGCCGCCTCTTTCTAGGCTGTGGCTTCGTCTCTTCAGGTTGTGTCTGAGCTGCCGTTTGTCCCAACCCTGCGTATTCCAAAGAGAGGTCAGGCCCTGGCGCTGCTCCTGGATGGAGACCTCTCAGCCCTCAAATGCTCTGCCAGTTAAGGTCTGGGCCCACTCTACAGAGTTTATGCCCACGATGTGACTGAGGGCAGTGGCCTCGGGCTGCATCCATCTAGCTTCAGGAGGAGCTGGAGACTGAGTACCTGAGGCCAGCTGTGTGGGTGACAAGCCCAGGGACCAACACCACCAAAAGCTCTGGACCCCAAGGCGCAGATGCGCTTCCCGGTGGAAGACGCTCTGCGGTGTCTCACACTGTCGCTGGGAGTGGGAAGTACCGTCTGCAGAGTCCACCGAGGGAGGGCAGCTGGAAGCTTACAGCTGGTCTTCCCGGACTCCACCCCATGTGCCTGTTACCTGTGCCAACTTTAACTTATGTCCCTTCTCTGTAATAGACCGCAACAGGGAGGACAGCGGCTTTCCTGAGATCCGTGCGTCCTTCTGGCAAATCCTGGAACCTGACGGCAGTTGTACAACGTGGTGCCCAGGCCAGCGGGGGATTTTACATTCCAGGTGCAAACCTCACAGGGCCGCAGGCCAACCCTCCTACCCATAACCCTTAGGGCACAGGACCCGGGCCAGCTTTGTGACCCGCTGCGGACACCGGGGTGGGTGGAGTGCCCAGACACATGGCACCTGTGAGACAGGGCCTCCATGGTGTCTTGAGTTGGGTGAGAATGAAACCTCCATGCCCAGCGAGGTCCTCACCCCAAGCCACGTGTACCTGATGAGGGGTTTGAAGATGTTCCATAGGACTTTGATGAAGCTGGTAGGATGCACCACGTAGAGGGCCTTCAAGTTTTTCTTGTACCTGAGGAGGGAGCCGGTAACAAGGTCAGGCTGTTAGACTCAGACACAGCCCATGCCAGAAGACCACAAAATGGTCGCCTCAACCGTGAGTCTCAGAATAGTCCATTTCTCAACAGGGCAGTCTAAGGGCATCTAACCAAAAGCAGAAGGGGTTCAAACTCGGGGAAGGTCAGGACCCCTCACCCACCGCCACCACCAGGCATGTGGCGCACTTCACAGTCTGCAGAGCGCACACGCACAGGATGGAGCCCGTGTCAACAGGTGTTCGCTTATGCAGGCTGGGGTAGATGCGTGAGGCACAACCTGGGGGCAGCTTGGCAACAGCTCCCAGAATTAAAACGGCACTGGCCTGGCGAAGTGGCTCACACTTGCAATCCTAACACTTTGGGAGGCCAAGGTAGGAAGATCGGTTGAGGCCAGGAGTTTGAGACCAGCCTGGACAACATAGTGAGATCTCATCTCTAGATAGATAGATAGATAGATAGATAGATAGATAGATAGATAGATAGATAGATAGATAGATAGATAGATAGACAGATAGATAAATAGACAGACAGACAGACAGACAGATAGATAATAGATTGACAGATAGGGAGATAGAAAGATGGTAGATAATAAAGAATTAAAACAGCACAGATCCTATCCCCAACACCTCCCCTGCCAGGAAAGACTTGGATAGAAGGAAGCTCGCTGTGCTGGTTATAAACCATAAAAAACCTGGCAATAACCTAAACACCAGTCGGCAAGAGGTCAGTTCACAGCACACCCATACAATTGGACACGAGGCAGCCACTCACCAAAGGAGTGGCTTAGACTCCCCGCCTCCCATCTCCACCCTCCTTCTTGGATCTGTCAGTCCAAAGCCAGATTGTTTGGGCAGTACAGCCGATACTCGTCTGGGGTGGGCTAGGGGCAGCCTGGCATGCTGGGCCTCAGAGGGTGAGCAGGGAACCATGTGGCCTGCAGGGGAGTCACAGTTCAGGAGGGGAGGAGGGGCACCCACACAGCCTTGGAGGGGTCTGCCAGGGGGACGCTAGAGCCAGCCTCCACCCACTCGTAAGGACCCACTGTCAAAACCTCAGGAATTTCAGGAGCCAGGCATGAGAAACAGCTATTATTAACTATGAAATACCATGAACTCACAATTGAATAAATTATATCAAACACAAAGTTAGTAAATAGTCAAAACTCACAGCTTCCTCACTGTTTTACTTCGTCTATTATTCCCTGTGCCCTTGAGGTTGTTTTCGTTTTTTATCTGGATGCCGTACGCCTGTAGAAGGTGGCTGCTACCTGACTCTTCCTGTCTCTGTGCCCAGGGACATCACACTGGTAGCCTAAAACTGGCCAGGGTGGCAGGATTTACATCATGGAAATATGCGAACGATGCTAGTCAGCGTGCCCCTCCCCCCCAGAGCTGGCTGTTACACCTGCACCAGCACTCCACCAGGCCAGACCCAGCAGGGAGTGACAAAGGCCCAGCAGCGAGAGGTATCTGAGCCTAGACAGGGCAAGAAGGCTGTTCAAGCAGGGGGCAGCAGTGGTCTGGCACAGGGTGCCAGAGCCAGAGGGGGTAAGAAGGGCACTTCCAAGATAAGGAGGTCACCTTGAGGGTGAAGAAGGGGCTGCACCGTGGAGAAGAGAGTTAGAATTACAGAAGGCAGGAAAGCTAGAGTGGGCCCTGCAGTTGCAGGAGCTGGCGTGGGTATGGTGTGAACTCAGGACTCCGAGTGTGGATGGAGAGATAATATACATGCTGATGGTGATACACACACACACACACACACCCAACTCTGCCGAGAGAGGCTGGGAGTTGTAACACCCCAAAAGCAACAAGCACACCACCTTCCAGACCTTGGTCTCTAAATGCATCCTCTACTCAAAGGAATCAGGGTTCCTTGGAGAAATGGCAGATTCCTGAGCTGGGGCAACAAAAACAGAAGATGAGCCTGGAGCATCTTTGGCCAGAAAGTAAAGGAAGTGCTCTAAGAGTGATGGGGTCATGTCAGAGGAGCCAGGAGCCAGCTCAAAGGGGTGCCTTCATGGGCAACTTTGGAACAATTTGATCATTAGAATAAATAATGACAGGCTGGGCATGGTGGCTCCTGCCTGTAATCCCAGCACTATGGGAGGTCAAGGCGGGAGGTTTGCTTGAGCCCAGGAGTTCGAGGCCAGCCTGGGCAACAAGGCAAGATTTCATCTCTACAAAAAAAATTTTTGAAAAAACGAGTTGGGTATGGTGGCATGTGCCTGTAGTCCCAGCTACTCGGGAGGCTGTGGCAGAAGGATGGCCTAAGTCCAGGAGGTCGAGGCTGTGGTGAGCTGTGGTCATGCCACTGTACTCCAGCCTGGGTGACAGAGTGAGATCCTAACTCTAAATAACAAATAAATATATAAATGGATTATAATCCATTGAATAAGATGGGAAATCACACGTCCATACCGGGATAAACAAGTGAGGAGAAGACACAGCTCTTCCTGACAGTAAAATGTCAACTAATAATTCAAATCCCCCCTTGGCAGCCATCATAGAAACAATTAAGCCAAGAAGCAGCACTGGGGTTGAAAACCAGTACACAAAATTTTGATGAGGAGCAGGATATTGATATAGTCTCCAAGTATCTCCCCAGGAAACACTAACCAATTGTCTTTAAAAGCCTCTCAAGCGGGGAGGGAGGGGGCAGTGACTCCTGGAGTGGCCAGGAGCCCAGGAGGCAGCTGCCATGAAGCCCAACCTAGGCTGAGCTTCCAGAGGCTTTTGTTGGGAGTGTCGCCTGACAGGAGCCCTGAGGTGGGGCAAGCACTCGTGGAAGAAGCTCACGGAACTTGTGAACTCGTCCACCCTGAGGAGTGACCTGGCGGGGGGACTGCGGAGTGAGGAGACAACTGCAGAAAGAACAGAGAAGCGTAAAGGAAGCCCAGCGGGTGCAGCAGTGGGAGACTGAAACCCTCACGGCATACATCTCATCTCATTGACTCTAGCTCTCCACCTGCACACCTCCGGTGACAGGGAACTCACTACCCCTGCAGACGCTCCACTGTTGGGTCCTTTCCACCTCTACTGAGCCAAGATCTGTACCCCCACGGACCTTCCTGGGGACTGAGGGAATCACAACAGAACAAGTTCACCCCCTTCCATCTGACGGTTTGAAGACTATGACCGTGACCGTGACCGTCCTCTCACCCCTGCCTAGTCCCCTCTGCCTAGTCTGCCTAGTCCCTTCTGGTCCCTGACTGGAAGTCACCGCTTCAAGCCTCCCCTCCGGGACAGCTCTGCTCACAACGCCCTCCGACATGAATGCTGATGCACCCCCATGCCCCCTACTGGACGGGGCTGGCCTCATGCTGGGGCTGGTGGCCCCACCTCCTGCTTTGTCACCGCCAGCAACAGAGTCCAACCCACCAGCTAGGTGTGGGGAATTCCACTGCCGTCTCCCCAACGGAGGGTTTAAATCTAAATGAGATTCCTCGGCAGCCCCTCCCCCAACCCCAGGGCTGGCTTCCAGCAATGGAAAAATGGGGGAAGTGCCCAGGAATCTGGGGGTGCACCTCTGTGTGCCCCACGGTGGGTGCAGGGCAAAGCCGCCTTGATGTGCTTCCACTCCAGACAGGGTTGCTGGGCGCCTCTTTCGTGTCCGTCTCCTGGAAGGACCACTTGAAACCTGTCACTCGCTTCTCCTCAACCACCTGCCATGGCTCCTCGCTGCTTCCTCAACAAAGTCCAGCATCCTCAGTGCCCCCCTCCCTGGTCCCTAGGTGAACCCTCCAGCCCTACCCCCCAACTCCAGTGCATCTGGCCACACCCTGTACTGTCCCCTCACAACAACCTGTTCATCACTCCATAGACAGCTCAAAGGCTCCCTCCTCCATGTAGCCCCTCTGACTACCCTGCCTGGAAGCTTGGTATTTACTGCTGCTGCTAACCTACTCCTCCATCCTCCCATCCAACACGTGTTAAGAACCTGCCACACGTAGACCCTTCCTACCTACAAGGGCATCACCCTGGTGCAGGAGAGGGGCTGTTGATTCTCCTGGGACAACCCAGGAAGGCTTCCTAGAAGAGGGTTCAAGCTGAGGTCTGGTTATCTCTGGTTTATGCACGTGCCCAATAAATGACAGCAAGATATGGCAACAAACCCATTCCTAAGACACAAGGCAGGGAACCAGGAAACTCCTGCAAAGGTCCTATCGACAGTGACCGCAGGACCCAAAAGGCAGTTGGAGGGGGAGCTTCTGGGACTCCCTCTGGGATAGCCCCACACATGCAAACACCTGCAAGGAGGATTTCTGCTGTAGGTTTGAAAGGACTTTGAAGAAGGAAAGCCCAGAGGAGTCTCGGATAGCAACACTAACACCCAACGGGGCAGTCGATAAGCCAAATGCATTGCCAAGTTCACTGTTAGGTGAGACTCCTCTCGGGAAAGTCTGCTAGTCTCAGGCTGCAGCCGGATGGCGAACAGTATGGGGTGGGGTCCTACCCTGCCACCCACAAGTGGCTTGACCATGGGTTAGTCACGTGCTCTCTCGGGCCTCTGTGTCCTCATCAATAACACGGGCTTCCTGTCTCACCGACCCAAGGCACCAGAAAGCCCCCTGCAGACTGTAATGCGCTGTGCAAACGGGAGGGATGTCTGGGAAGGAAGGGGTGTTGCAGCTGTCTCTCTGCCAACAGTTCACTAGACCAGGGGTTGGCAAACGGGCACACGGCCAAATCCAACCTGCTTCCGGCTTGGGTACAGCTTCCAGGCTGGAGACGGCTCACTTGTTTGCTTATTTATTTATCTGAGTTGAGATCTCACGCCGTCGCCCAGGCTGGAGTGCAGTTCACCTCGAACTCCTGCGCTCAGGTAATCCTTCTGCCTCAGCCTCCCAAGTAGCTGGGACTACAGGCTTGCACCACCACACCTGGCTAACTTTATTTTTTGCAGAGACGAGGTCTCACTATGCTGTCCAGACTGGTCTCAAACCCTGGACTCAAGCAATCCTCCCACCTCGGCCTCCCAAGGTGCTGGGACTACAGGCACGCCACCATGCCAACCCAGCTAATTATTTTGGAATTTCTTTGTGAGATGGAGTCTCACTGTTGCCTAGGCTGGGGCTTTTATATTTTATATTTTTTAATGGCTGAAAAAGAGGAATTAAAGGAATAATAATATTTCATGATGTGAAAATACCATGAAATTCACATTTCAGCATCCATATTTACTGGAATGTGGTCCCACAAAGTTGAGTCGTTGTGACAGAATGGATGGCCTGAAAAGCTGAAGTCCTGCCTGGCCCTGAAGGCCTCACCCGCCACCATGCCCAGCCCCTACAGTATGGCCCAAGACCCCTTGGGGTGCGATGCCCACTCTTTGCCACATGCAGCCCACCCCTGTGTGCCTGCCCGCCACCTCCCTGAGTCTCACAGGCACGCACTTTCTGTCGAACTCCTTATACGCGCTCTGGAGCCAGCCTAGGGACGGCTTGTTCCTGCTGTTCAGCCCGTGGTGGAAATAGACGACAGTGTAGTCATTCTCCACGTACTGGTCCAACGTGTGCTTCAAATACCTGGTCACAGAGCACAAGACTCAGTCACAAGCTCACAATGAAGCCGAATACACTTTCCCTGGAACAGCAGTCACCCAGGTGTACCTGCACCAGGCCACATGGGACCACATGGAGACTCCACATGCCAGGGGGCCCGGTACTCATTTGTTAAATGACATCTGAGGCTCAGAGGTGCTAAGTAACTTACCCAAGCTCACACAGCTAGAAAGTGGGTGTGGTAGGCTGAAACATGACCCCCTCCAAAAAAAACTACCTCTTCAAATCCCTGGAGCCTGAGGATGTGACCTTATTTGAACAAATAAGGTCATATCCTGCCATTAAATGAAGGATCTTCCAAGGAGCTTAACGTGGAACAGTCAGGTGGACCCAAAATGCAATTACATACATCTTCATAAGACAGACACTAGTTGGGCCTGGTGGCTCACGCCTGTAATCCCAGCACTTTGGGAGGTGGAGACGAGAGGATTGCCTAAACTCAGGGGTTCAAGATCAGCCTGAGCAATATGGCAATCAAAAAATTAGCCGGGTGTGGTGGCGCAGGCTTGCAGTTCCAGTTACTTGGAAGGCTGAAGTGGAAGGATCTCCTGAGCCCAGCAGGTCGAGGCTGTGGTGGCTGTGAGCATGCCACTGCACTCCAGCCTGGGCGACAGAGTGAGATTCCAACTCAAAAAAAAGACTCTTGTCCCAGGGGGATGGAGGAGAAGACTGCATGAGGACGGAGGACGGAGCAGAGCGGAGTGACGCAGTCTCCACCAGGAAGGCCCAGGCCTGCCACGGCCTTCAGAAGCCAGATGAGGCAAGGAATAGATTCTCCCTCTGGAGGGTGCACAGTCCCACGACGGCTTCCGGGCTCCAGAAGCCTGAGAGAACACATCTCTGTCATTTTATGCCACCACGTTTGTGGCCCCTGTTACAGCAGGTCCCAAAGCCCCACACAGAGGACGAGCTGGGATTTGAACCCGGGACTGTCTGACTCCACAGTCCTTGCTGCTACCCCAATACCACAGCCCCTTCCACCTCAGACACCCTGGGGTCTGTTGTATTTCTAGAAGCAAGCAATTCCTTCTTCCCAGAGTAGCTTCCCAGTATTTTCCTCTCCACTGGGAAGGCAGAGTCACCAGACCCCCTCCTGCAGTGGGAGCTCCCCCCACTTCCCACAGGCCCCTTCCATCCCTGCCGCAGCTGGGAAGCATGGTCTTCATGTCACAGGCGGGGAGGGGCTCGCCAGGCCAACTGCAGGAGGAGGGGCCGCGGGTGGACCCCTCTGGCTCTGCATCACCACTCTGACAGGGGGTGGTGACACCGAGCTGGACGGGCTGAGACCCCCTCACTCGGGGCTGCCCGTGTCATCACTTGAAAGCATTAATCCACCCAGGTGTCCTCCCAGAAAGGCAAGCAGCTTCTCCGAGGCCAGGGTGGACAGGTGCTTCCAGAACTGCCTCAGGAGAAACACTAGCAGCCTGTGCCCATTCACAGGTGCTCCGTTGGTCACACACTGCTCAGACCCTGAAAACTTGCACAGAAGGCTGCCAGCCTCTCTTTTGCTTATTGAATTTCTATTTGGGGTGGGGTGGGGGGGGTGGAGTCTCACTCTGTCACCCAGACTGGAGTTTAGTGGCACGCTCGCGGCCACCTCAGCCTCAACCTGCTGGGCTCAGGCGATCCTTCCACCTCACCCTTCCAAGTAGCTGGAACTACAGGCGCACGCGGGCTACCACGCCCAGCTAGTTTTTGATTTATTGTAGAGATGAGGTCTCGCCAAGTTGCTGGGGCGGGTCTTCAACCCGCAGGCTCAGGCAATCCACTCGTCTCGGCATCCCAAAGTGCTAGGATTACAGGCTGAGCCACCGAGCTTGGCCATGCTTATTGAATTTCTAAACATCAGAGTGCATCTCTGTCCAAAGTCCAAACCAGCCAGGCATGGTGGCTCACACCTGTAATCCCAGCACTTGGGAGGCCAAGGCAGGAGGATTGCTTGAACCCAGGAGTTCAAGACGAGCCCGGGGATTACAGAGAAACTTCATCTCTACAAAAAGTAAAAATAAAAAAATAAGCTGGGCATGGTAGCATGTACGTGTACTGAGCTACTCAGAAGGTTGAGACAGGAGAATGGCTTAGTCAGTGAGCTATAATGGTGCCACTGCACTCCAGCCTAGGCAGCAAAGAGAGACATGTTTTAAGAAATAATAACAATAATAAAATAAATTAAAATGGCCGGGCATGGTGGCTCATGCCTGTCATCCTAACACTTCAGGAGGTTGAGACAGGAGGATCGCTTCAGCCATGGTATTTCAGAGCAGCCTGGACAACATAGTGAGATCCCTTCTCTACAAAAAAATTGAAAAAAATTAGCTGGGCATGATGGCACGCATCTGTGGTTCCAGCTACTCAAGAGGCTGAGGTGGGAGGATTGTCTGAGCCCGGGAGTTTGAGGCTGCAGTGAGCTGTGATTATGCCACTGCATCCACCCTAGGCGACACAGCAAGACCCCAGTGCAAAAAATGAAAATAAATAAATAAAAATGATGCACACCTGACCTCACATGATGGGTGGTCTCAGCCAGCCAGCTCTGGAGGTCATTCCAACATCCACTCTCCAGCACGCAGTCTCAAACGCCATTCGGGTTAAGCCCTGGGGCGTAACTCACTGAGAACTTCCTTCATCAAGTCGCCCTTGGGGACAGAACCCAGGCCAAGACCTGAAGCTTAACGCAGGATGGGAGAGACCTCACGCCATGGAGAACCCCTCGTCTTTCCTGGGGATGAACCCTGCCGCATCTCTCAAATGACTCCTCCTCGAAAAAAGGGAGCTCAGGCAATGCCTCCTACAGGCCGGTCAGCCACTCCGGCCCTTCCCAGTAAAAGCCAGCACCTAGCCGGGCTCGGTGGCTCAGCCTGCAATCCTGTGCTGAGGTGGGAGGCTGAGGTGAGTGGATTGCCTGATCCTGCGGGTTCAAGACCCACCTGGGCGACTTGGCGAGATCTCATCTCTACAATAAAGCAAAAAAAATCAGCCGGGCGTGGTAGTGCGCACCTGTAGTTCCAGCTACTTGGAAGCCTGAGGTGGAAGGATCGCTGGGGCCCAGCAGGTCGAGGGTGCGGTGGCCGGGAGTGTGTCACTGCACTCCAGTCTGGGCGACAGGGTGAGACTCCAACTCAAAAAAAAAAAAAGCCAGCATCTTTCCTCTGGCTTGACACTGCTCTCCCTACCCCAGGTCCTGCTGTTCAACACGCTGGTGTTCCTCCGGGTGTCTGAACACATCTGCTAGCATGCTTGCCGCAGGATGTCATTAACTAAATTACTGGTTGGGCTTCAAGGACATGGACTTGCTTCTTCACCCATTTCAAAAATAGGAGCGCACATTTGGCTGCAGGAAAGCTGTCCATGTGGAGAAGAAGACGGTGTCCGGGAGCTAATTTTTTCACCAAGGCCATGAAGAAGGTTAACCATGAGGGCCTCTTCCCATCAAGGCCAAGAAGCCTATTGAGCAGAGCACCTCTGTGTGAATCAGAAAAAGATGCCCTTCCTCTGGGCAGATGCTGTCCAGCCCTGGATGGAAAGAGCACCGGCTGATGGCAGCTCTTCATCTGGTTACCTTTGTGCAGTGAACAACCTATACAACTGTTCGTGGAAGCTATGCTGCTACTTCCATCTGGTAGTGAAGGTATCTTGGAGAGGTATATAAAAGAGCACAGTGTATCGATTGGTTGTTGTCAGGAGTATTTTTCTTTCCACTGAAGAGAAATTCACATAACATAAAATTAACCCTTTTAAAGAACAATTCGCCAGGTGCGGTGACTCATGCCTATAATCCCAGCACTTTGGGAGGCCGAGGTGAGAGGACTGCCTGAGCCCAAGGGTTCGAGACCAGCCTGGGCAACTTGGTGAGACCTCATCTCTACAATAAATCAAAAAATTAACCGGGCGTGGTAGTGCATGCCTGTAGTTCCAGCTACTTGGAAGGCTGAGTTGGAAGGATCGCTTGAGTCCAGCAGGTCGAGGCTGTAGTGGCCGTGAGTGTGCCGCTGCACTCCAGCCTGGGTGACAGAGTAAGACTCCCACTAAAAAAAAAAAAAAAAAAAAAGAACAATTCATTGGCATTTAGGACATTCACAAAGTTGAATGTCCTATACAGTTCTAAAACATTTGCACCAAGCCAAAAGGAAACCCGTGCCTGTTAAGCAGTCATTCCCCCTCCCCCTCCCGGTCCCTGGCAACCACCAACCTGCTTTTTGTCTGTGGAAGGCACTTTTGGCTTTATAAGAACAAATCTTGAACCCACCGGCAGCGCCCCTGCCCACCCACTCACTCCCCCCACAGCCGTGAGAGCTGACCCACAGGTCACATCTGAATGATCTGACAAGGGTCTGGATCTAATTGGGGGACCAGGACAAGGGCTCTTTAGGATCTGGCATCTCTCTCTCCTTGAATGCCTCGTAAACACTGAGAGGGCTGCAGGCTGGCATCAGCTCCCTGTGGAGGCGGGCACTTTCTGGGGAAGGCCAGCCTCATCATCTGGGATAATCCTAGCCTGCCTCAAGACTCCTACAGCAGACCTCGCTGTGTAGCAACGGCACTGGCCATGGACTCTCAGGGTGCCTGCCCCACCCCGTCTTTGCTTTCAACATTGTAGCTTTAGTCAATGTCAGAAGATTATTATTTTTTGAGTCAGGGTCTCAATCTGTCTCCCAGACTGGAGTGTAGTGGCACAGTCATGGCTCACTGCTGCCTCAACTTCCTGGGCTCAGGCAATCCTCTGGCCTCAGCCTCCAAAGTAGCTGGGACTACAGGCGCCACCATACCCAGCTAATGTTCAAATTTTTGTAGAGTCAGGGTCTTGCTATGTTGCCCAGGCTGGTCTCGAACTCCTAAGCACAAGCAATCCTCCTGCCTTGGCCTCTGGAGTAGCTGGGTCTACAGGCGGGTGCCACCACATTCGGCTAATCTTTTGGTTTAGTGTAAAGATGAGGTCTTGCTATGTTTCCCAATCTGGTTTCAAACTCCTGGGCTCAAGCAATCCTCCTGCCTCAGCCTCCCTAAATGCTAGGATTATAGGTGTGAGACACCACAGCAGGCCTCGAAAAACTCTTGAAAGGACCATATTGGATGCTTGTATCAGAGAGACCCTCATGAAACAACAGGCCAAAGTCTACCAGGTGCTTCTATCTCCAATGGGGCCTGTGGTCAATTTGAGTTGGGGGCTTCAGGTCACAGCTTGCCCACCATTGTGCTGTTGAGAAAGGTCGCTTGGCTTAACAGCTGAATACCTCGATCTAGAAGCAGCAACAGGCACAGCCTCCCTGTCACGGTGGCATCCTGAGCCATTCCAGCAGCAGTGAGTCTGCTTCCTCTGTCCTCACAAGGGCTCACAAAGGTTTCCAGAGACACCCAGAGGTCAGCGGGGTTTGGCCGCAGGAACGATGCTCGACCCATTCCCTGCCAGGCCCTCCGAACCACACCCCTCTCCCCTGAGCTTCTCTCCCGGAGGCCACTCGCTCCCCACAGAGGTGGGGCAGAGGCTGCCTTGGCATCCTGCCAACTCAGTCCTGAGGCCCCTGGTCCCACCAAGAAGGAGTCTTGGTGGCTGTCTCCTGCAAGCGGCAAGGTCAGCACAGTACAGCAGACGCTGCAGCGGGGGACAGACAGAAGAGGGTACCAGGTGCCCAAGGTGAGCAGCAGTGTCTCCTTCTAAGCAGATGTAGAGGGCAGGGGGCAGGAGGCCTGTGCGGCTCTGGGTTGGGGAGGGGAAGCAGGCAGGCCTATGAGGGCCTTGAGGCCTGAGTCTGTGTGCAGATGGCGGTCCCAAAGCCACCCGGGGCTGGAGAAGGCTCAGTCCTGCAGGTAGGTCTGGTGGTCGTGTGCAGCTGCCTGCGGACCCATCAGTCAGTCTACATGTGTTAGCTTCTGACCACTCTGTGCTGAGCACAGGAATAGATGCAAGGGGAGATCACTGAAGGGCTGATGGGAGCCCTAGGAGATGTCGCAGTGCCATGGAGAGGGAAGAGGTGGCCTGGGATGTCTTAGGGCCGTGGGTGGTGGGCCAGGCAGGTGGGAGGGAGGGCTCCCAGGCTGGAGGATGGGTGTTCCATCAGCCAGAAGAAAGAGCAGATATGGGTGGGCGTGACCAGGTTAGCTTTTATAAGTCAGGACATGGAGTCATTGGTCATCCCAGAAATGCCCCTCCCCCTAGGCTTTTTACATCCCCCCAATGCACCAGCTGTGGAGCCCGTGCACATGTGGGTAATGTGGGTGTACAAAAGGTGTACAGAGTCCACGCTCCCACCGGGCTTGGTAGCTCAGCCTGTAATCCCGCGCCTTTGGGAGGCTGAGGTGAGTGGATTGCCTGAGCCCGCGGGTTCAAGACCCGTCTGGGCAGTGAGACCTCATCTCTACAATAAATCAAAAAATCAGCTGGGTGTGGTAGCGCGCACCTGTAGTTCTGGCTACTCGGAAGGCTGAGGCAGAAGGACCACCGAAGCCCAGCAGGTCGAGGCTGCGGTGGCCGGGAGCACTCCAGTCTGGGTGACCGAGTGAGACTCCAACTCAAAAAAAATAAACAAAAAAACCCCAAAAAACAGAGTCCACGCTCCCTCTCACACGGCCCCTCTGCATCAGCCACCTTCTGTCTCAGTCACTTTCTGGCCACAGCTTCCAAACTCAAACTACCAGGGTGGTGCCCTCAGTTCACATACTGGCCATGATGCAGTGACTGTTCAGTAGGTGCCCTTACACACAGTAGGTGCTCAATAAATCCTGCTGAGTCCATGACAACAACAAAGGTAGGCCCTTAACTCCTGCGCTGGGTTTGAATGTCAACCTCCAAAATTCTACCCAGAACCTCAGGGTGACCTCATTTGGAAATAGGGTCCTTGTTGAAGCAATTAGTAAAGATGAGGTCACACGGGATTGCAGTGGCCCTAAGTGCAGTGTCTGGTGTCCTAAGAACAAGAGAGCCAACCTGGGCAACACAGCAAGACCTCATCTATACAAAAAATTACCTGAGACTGGGCGCTCATGCCTGCCTCCCAGTATTTTGGGAGGCAGAAGTGAAAGGACTGCCTGAGCCTAGGGGTTCAAGACCAGCCTAGATAACTTGGAGAGACCTCGTCTCTATAGTAAAGCAAAAAATTGGCTGGGCGTGGTAGCGCACACCTGTGGTTCCAACTACTTGGAAAGCTGAGAAGGAAGGATTGCCTGAGCCTAGCAAGTCGTCAAGGCTGTGGTAGTTGTGAGCATGTCACTGTACTCCAGCCTGAAACACAGTGAGACTCTGACTAAAGAAAAAAAAAAATTAGTTGAGCATGGCAGCGTGCCTATAGTCCCAGTTACTTGGGAGGCTGAAGTGAAAGGACTGCTTGAGTCCAGGAGGTCAAGGCTGTGATGAGTCTTGATTGTGCCACTACACTCCAACCTGGATGAGAGAGTGAGATACCAACTCAAAAAAAAAAAGAAGAAGAAGAAGAGGTGAGGACACAGAGGGGGAAAAGGCTGTTTAACAAGCAACAAAGGCACATCTGGAAGAGACAGAAAGCATCTCCCCTGATGCTTCCAGAGGGAGTGCAGCCCTGCAGATCTTGAACTGGTGACCTCTACGGCTGTGGAGAATGTTTCTACCATTATAAGCTTCCAAGCTCGAGGTCATTTGGTTTTGGTCTTTGTGTTTTGAGTCAGGGTTTCACTCTGTCACCCAGGCTGGACTGCAGTGGCACAATCACAGCTCACCACAGCCTCAACCTGGGCTCAGGCAATCCTCCTGCCTTCTGAGCCTATAACAACAGCAAAGGTAGGCCCTTGACTCCTGCCCTGTTTGAACGTCAACCTCCAAAATTCCACCCAGAACCTCAGGGTGACCTCATTTGGAAATAGGGTCCTTGTTGAAGCAATTAGTAAAGATGAGGTCACACGGGATTGCAGTGGCCCTAATTCTGGGACTACAGGCATGCGCGACCACGTCGGATAATATTTTGATATTTTGTAGAGATGAGGTCTTGCTATGTTGCCCAGGCTGGTCTTGAACTCCTGGGTTCAAGCAATCCTCCCACCTCAGCCTCCCAAAGTGCTGGGATTACAGAAGTGAGCCACTGCACGTGGCTATGGTCATTTGCTATGGGGGGAAACCTCAAAGGGACAGTGCGTGGGAGGTCTGATAGCCTGTGGACATCCTGTCTGGAGGACCGGAGCACACCCAGGACCAGGGCACTGTCCCCAACTCCAGAGAAAGGTGCCCACAGCTTGGGTGGCTGAAAGAAAACCAAACTCAGCTCCGCATTATACTGATGCTGCTGGCGACAGCCACAGTAGCCCAGTGACTGGGAACATCCACAAATGGCATTGGTGGGCTCCCACACCCACAAGTTCACAAAGGAGGCCCCAGAGCAGAGGCGGTGTGGGGGAAAGAGAGGGGAGGGGCAGAATGGAGAAGCGGGGAGAGCTGACACTTACTCCAGCAGCCGCTGGTGGTTGAGCTCATGGGAGGGAGGCAGCCGGCAGCAGTTGAACGTGACCACGCGTCTTCCAAAGCGGTCTTCGCCTGGAGGACAGACACAGGGTGAGTTCTGTGTACCTTCTGGAAGAGTCCCAGGCACTTAGCACACAGTCTCCCCGCCAGCCCCACTTGGGCTGGAGGCACAGGTGGCCAGCGGGCCACAGAGGCAACCCCTGCTGCGTGAGCATCCAAGACACACTGCTTTACGTGCATTGCCCAAGTTCATCTTCGTGGCCAGTCTGCACACTGGAAATAATGACCCCATTTTACAGGTGGAAAACTGAGGGTCCTGCAGGGCTCAGTAACTGGTACAAAGCCACACATCTGGTAGAAGGCACCGAGAACTTAAGCCTGGACACATCTGACTTCAAAGCCAGTATCTGACGGCTCTGTCTGCCATACCTGGACCCTCTCTGGGATTCTGGGCCCTGGGGAGGCCGGGGTGACCTGGGGCCAGTGGCTTCTGGCATGCCTTCATGTTGGAGGAACAGGAGCCCCCCCGGGAGTGCCAGTACCCAGTCCTGTCTCCCATCATGGCCCAGGCCACCCTATGCTGCGACCGTCTCTTGACGCATCTGTGCTTACTGTATGCAGGAGAGTAGGGAGAGGGGTACCTCTTGAAGACTGGGACTGGGCCCCATCATCTGAGTCCCCAGAACCAGGCTCGAAGTCAGGCCTGCAACAGGCATTCAGTGAGATAAAACAGAACATCCACTTTCCAGATGTAAGGACTGCTGCTGTAAGGACTGCCACCTCCCTCCTTTCCTGTCCCCTACATGCCCTGCCCCACTCACAGCCAGAATGGTCAGGAGACACTTTGGTCCAGATCCTTCACCTCCCTCTGCCCAGGGCCCTGAGAGAGGGTCTCCCGCGTGTAGGACACCCTTGGGAAGACTCTGTGACCAAAGCTCTGGATCTCAGCACTTATTTCACAACCATGGCTGGGGACACAGGGAAGGACAGAACTGGTACCCACACCTTTGCTATTCCAATTAGACATACAGGACGCAGGTGACAGAAACCTGCAACATGAGCCAAGAAAAAAAACAGGCACAGAGAGAGGAGCATGGGTCCCACTAGGAACTACTCAAAGGAACAGAGGTCATTATATAAAAAAGGCATCCGTACCCGCATGTTCATCATGGCACAGTTTACAATCACAAAGACGTAGGATCAACCTAAATGCCCATTAGTCGATCTGTGGATAATGAAAACATGGTGTATATACACCATGGAATACTATTCAGCAAAAAGAACGAAATAATGTCCTTTGCAGCAACTTGGATGGAACTGGAGAACGTCACCCTAAGTGAATAACTCAGAACAGAAAACCAAACACCCCCTGTTCTCACAGATAAGTGGGTGCTAAACTGAGGCTCTGTAAAGGCACAGGGAATGGTAGAATGGACACCGGAGACTTAGGGGAAGGGAGAGGAGGTGGAGGGAGGAGAAATCACCTGTTGGGTACAGTGTGTGCAGGTGGGGGTGGTGGGTACTCTTAAAATGCAGACCAAAACCTATTTATACCCCCCAAAGATATTGAAATTACAAAGAGAGAGAGAGCGAGAGAGAGAGAGAGAAAGACATTGCTCAGTTGCAATGAACTGTACCTCATTTGGATCCTGATTCAAATAAAGAAGCTGAAAATATTTTTACAAGGGGGAGAAGAAGCATGGGGGAAGGGAGCCCAAGCTCACAGAGGAGGAGGGTGGGGAACGCCCATCCCTTCCATCGCTGGCCCCCACAGACTCTCCTGAGCTTCCTGGGACCCTCATTTCCTAACAGGTATCCTCCTGCCCAGCTGTTCCCTCCACGTGGAACATTCTCCCTTCTCCCCGACTCCACACTGGTCCTCTCTCAAGCCCAGCACTGCTTCAGACCCGGACCAAAGCACCCGGACCCCAGCGTGGAAGCTGTCACCGCTTCCCGCCCCAGGTCTACAGCACCTGCCAGCACCTGCTGGTCTGTGGACATGCTGCTGAGTATAGGTTGCCCACGGGAGCAGATGCCCAGCCAGGGGGGCAGGACCTGAGGCTCCAGCCCCAGCACCCACATGCAACACACGTCCAAGGCACTTGGGCTAGCCACTGAGAGGGCTGCTAAAAGGGGCCAAGGGGCTTCTGTGAGGGTCTTGTCTCCCGGGAGGCCCTGAGGTACCCAGGGTGGGGTCTGGGAATGAGCAAGGTCAGGTCCTTCTGCCCAGCTTTCAGCCCAAACTTTCTGCTTCTCACTTCCTTTCCTCACACAGGAGTAGTAAGACCTGCACCTGGGCCTCTAGTACAGAACCACTCACCATACCTGGCATCTAAATGTAAATGAACTTGGCTGTGGCTCATGCCGGTAATCCCAGCACTTTGGGAGGTGGAGACCAAAAGATTGCCTGAGCCTAGGGGTATGAGACGTCTGGGAAATTTGGCAAGACCTCGTCTCTACAATAAATCAAAAAATTGGCCAGGTGTGGTGGTACACGCCTGTAGTTCCAGCCACTTGGAAGGCTGAGGTGGAAGGATCCCCTGAGCCCAACAAGTAGAGGCTGCGGTGGCCGTGAGTGTGCCACTGCACTCCAGCCTGGGCAACAGAGTGAGACTCCAACTCAGAAAATAAAAATAAACAAATACATACATACATACATGAATGGAAATGAACTTGAATGAGATTAAAACAGCCCCTCAGTGGCCCTAGCATGTTTCAGGTGTTCAACAGTCACACGTGGTGAAAGGAGACTGTACCAGATAATATTGCAACGTATTGATCACACGGAAAGTTCTACTGGGCAGTGCTGACCTTGAGAGTGGAGATGAGGGTGTGGACCTCAGGGAAGGGAACACAGGGTAGCTCAGCCTGCCTTGAACTTGGTGTAGTGAGTTAAGAATGCCCCACCCCCCAAAAAACTGTCCACCTGGAACCTCAGAATGTGATCTTACTTGGAAATAGGGTCACTGCAGATCTAATTAGCTAAGGATCAAGATAATATCCTGTATTTAGCATAGGCTTTAAATCCAACGACTAATGTCTTTATAAGAGACAGGAGGGGGGTCAGGGTACTGGTTCATGTCTGTAATACCAGCACTTTGGAAAGTCAAAGCAGGACTGCTTGCACCCAGGAGTTAAAGACTAGCCTGGGCAACATAGCAAGACCTCATGTCTACAAAAAAATTACAAAATTAATCAGGCATAGTGGCATGCTCCTGTAGTCTCAGCTACCTGGAGACTGAGGAGGGAGGATTGCTTAAGCCCAGGAGTTAGTGGCTGTGGTGAGATGTGATCATGCCACTGCACTCCAGCCTGGCCAACAGTGTGAGACCCCAACTCAGAAAAAAGAGAAGATGGAAGAGGGAGACTTAAGACTCAGCCATGTGGCAAAGGAGGCAGAGACTAGAGTGATGCAGTCACAAGCCAAGGGACACCAAGGATTGCCAGCAGCCTTCAGAAGTTGAAGGAGGGGCCTAGAATGGTTCCACCCTTGGAGTCTGCATCTTGAAGGATCCGCTCTGCTGACACTTTGCTTTCCAGAACTGTGCAGGAATAAATGCCTCTTGTTTGCAGCACTTTGATGTAGCATCCACGGGAGACAAACACACCTGGATGAGGGCTCCACGCTGCCCACCTGGGTGCCAGCAGATCTACACAGCAGGTGCCAAGACCCAGCCAGGAGTCATCCATATGTGTCAAGACTCAGCGTCCCAAGTCCTGGCCAAATGCCACCGTCCTTGGAGAAAGCCCCAGCTGCTCCCACTGCACTGGGAGTCCCTGCCCTCCTCTGCCCCTCGCCTGCATCCCACATCCCACTGCCCAGGGGTTTTCCAGCTCTCTCGGCCACCTCCTCTGCCTCCCGTCTCCACCCATGTGACCATGATGTCCACTCGGCAGCCTCTCATGCCCTCCACCTAACTCTAGCCATGCTCGGTCTCAGCTTAATACCACTCGCTCAGAGGCTCCTGCCCTCACGCCCTCTGCCCAGCCTTGCGCAGGTCCTTGCTTCGCTTCCCTGGACTTAGAGCCTTCGTCCTGCTGGAGCCTACACCTGTGGCTCAAATGATGCCCAATAATCACTGACTGACAGAAGGACTGGTTCTAGAAAGATGATCAGAACCTGAAGAAAAGAAGGGCACTCCCCCAGCAGTGAACACGACTTGAAGCTCACTTTGTCGTAAAGAAGACTTTATAGGCTGGGTGCAGTGGCGCATGCTTGTAATCCTAGCACTCTGAGAGGCTGAGACAGGGGGACAACTTGAGGCTAGGAGTTCGAGACCAACCTGGGCAACATAGCAAGACTCTGTTTCTACAAAATATCAAAAAATTAGTCAGGTGTGGTAGCACATGCCTGTACTCCCAGTTACTTGGGAGGCTGAGCATAGAGGATGGCTTGAGCCCAGGAGGTCAGACTGCAGAGAAGGGAAGCAGGACTTCCTCAGTCCCTCAGCTCTGAAAGGTTATGTATCAGGATTATACACTTGAGGTCAGGCACAGTGGCTCACATCTGTAATCCCAGTACTTTGGGAGGTGGAGATGGAGAGGATTGCCTGAGCCCAGGGTTCGAGACCAGCCTGGGCAACAGAGCAAGACTCTCTCTTTAAAAAAAAAAAAAAGAAGTCTTACATCTGTTCTCAGAGTGTCACTGCGATAAGAAGGGATGATAGCAGGGCTTCCTCAGTCCCTCAGCTCTGAAAGGTTATGTATCAGGATTATACACTCGAGGTCAGGCGCAGTGGCTCACACCTGTAATCCCAGTACTTTGGGAGGTGGAGATGGAGAGGATTGCCTGAGCCCAGGGTTCGAGACCAGCCTGGGCAACTTGAGAAGACCTCATCTCTACAATAAATAAAAATATTAGCTGGGCATGTTGGCACCTGTTTGTAGTTCCAGTTACTTGGAAGGCTGAGGTGAAAGGATCACCTGAGCCCAGGAGGTAGAGGCTGCAGTGGCCCTGAGCATACCACTGTACTCCAGCCTGAGTGAGACCTTGACTTGAAAAAAATAAAGCCTGCACATAGAGACTCTGACTTGAAAAAAAAAAAGATTGCACATATGCACCCACCTAAACACACACACACACATAAAAATGAGCACATCCCCCCACACACACATTCAGGGTGTGAGCCCTGTGATGTCTGGTCCCTCCCCCTGCTGGCTGGCTAGTCAGGAGAACTGTTTTTCATTTAGGACACGCATCTGATTCTTCCCGGGAGCCTGGAAGCCACTCTGATGTTTAGAATTCTAGAGTAATTTCACAGTTTCCAAATACATCATCCTTTTCATTTCACAGGTTTCTTAAGAATTCTGCTCATGCTTTCTGTGCGTTTAGAAAGCTCTGTTTGAAAGGATTGCACTTGAACCCACACTTTCATTTGCTTCCTTGCCAAGTGGGAGTTTTTAGGCACAAAACCTTCAATGGCTATGCCTGAAGGTATGGTGTTTTCCAGACACTGTTTCTACCATCTTGGCAGCTAAGGTGCCATGACTAATCTTTTTTAAATTTTTATTTTGGTAAAGACAGGCTGTCACTATGTTGCCCAGGCTGTTCTTGAACTCCTGGCCTCAAGCAATTCTCTGGCCTTGGCATCCCAAAGTACTGGGATTACAAGTGTGAGACATCGCGCCGGGCCCCATGACCAACCTTGAGCCTGTGCCCTGCTCCTGTGGGACAAAAGGGAGAACAACTTTGTTTCTAAAATTATAAATCATTTATACGGCCGCTGAAGAGAGAGGAATCGAATGCCACTAGGGCTGAAAGAGCAAGTTCACATCAGCATCAAAAGGTCAAAAGTACCACGAGTATTGTCACCTCTGTTACAGTTCCAGTGCAAGAGTCTTGGGCAATGTGCTAAATAATCCGGCCAACGGAAGGTTGGTCAACAAGCGTTTGTGCATTCAGCTTTGGAGAGAAATGACAAGACATGGCCCAGTAGGGTCCGGGGAAGGACCATGGCATGGGGAGGAAGGGGTCTCTGACCATCCCAACAAGCACCTCTCTAAGAACCAGTGGGAGCCCGGGCAGCCACTTCTATATCTGCAGTGAATTTTACCTGGGATTAGACCACTCTTCACAGGTGGAGGGCACCGTCCCTGCAAGACCACCCCTACTTCAGAGGCCAGGCCACCCATACTTCTGATCAGCTGGTTACAAACCTAGGGGTTCCCATGACCCCTCATGTTTGATAATTTGCTAGAATGATTCACAGCTCTCAGGAAAGCACTACTCTTACAACTACAGTTGTACTGTAAGCACACAACTCAGGAGATCCGTGAAAAGGCGCCCAGGGTGGGATCAGTGAGGAACTGAGCCACAGAGCTCCTGTGGCCTCTCCGGTGGAGTTAGGTGCTTCTAGTCTGTCAACAAGCAACACCACCTGGGGGGTGCAACTGAGCCTTGGGAAAACCCAGTTTCCACCAGGGTTTCATCACATCTTTGTGACTGATTGGTCCTTGGCCCCTGATGGAGCTCAGATGCCACTCCTCTCCTCTCTGGAGGTCTCAAAGACCCACCCCTCTACTCACAGAGCAGGTCTTACCAGCAGCTCCCTCCCCACCCCCAACCATGAATAACAAAAATACTCCTATCACTTGGGAAATTCCAAGGAACTGAGGACATGGGCCAGCCAAATTCTTTATCATAGAGCATCACACAAGCCTGTCTCCCTGGCACCCTCCCCCACAGTTGGCTACAGCGAGGAGACACCTGGCCCAGGACACAGGGAGGCCAATCCCTAGCAGGCTGGGAAAGATGCAGCAGAAGCCAGGGGCATCGGAGTGGGTGGTGGCTTTGCTGCTTTGGCTTCAGGCCCTTCCCAGGACACTCAGTCAGCTGAGGAACAGCAGGGGGTGCTCAGAGGTCTGGGTGAGCAGCGTGGGAGACCATGGCAGGAGGGAGGATCAAGATCACCCAGTTAAGATCTGACCTTGTCCTGTAGCCTGTAGCAGCGGGAGTGGTAAGGAGGGGAAGGGGACAAATTCCATGGGTCAACTGGAAGTCCCTCTGGCTGCTGCGGGGCTGAAGCAAGGCCTCCTGAGTGGAGGCTGCAGAGATAGAAAGGGGTGTAGACCCCAGGGACAGCGGCAGGACCATTTACAGGGGAGGGGACATAAGAGGAGAAGCCAGCCTATGCAGGTGTGGATGGGCTCAGGGGAGGGCACTAGGTGGGGCTGGGGGAAGGGCTGGGGTGTGCCTGGAGTGGATGAGGGACCAGGCCGGGGTGAGCCCAGGCCTGGTGGGTCCCCGGACGTGTCCTGTGAGGCCTGGTGGGAGGCATGGGTGAGAGCCGGTGCCCAAGACAGTTACCTGTGGATGTTCCCCAGGCCTCAGTGTCCTCCTCCCACCTACAGGCCCATCCCACACCAGGAGGCTCCCTCACCTCTTCCCTCCCCTTGTTCCCAGGTGGCGTGGGGGGGAGGGTCCAGGGTTCAGGGTCCGTTAGCATACATTGAACCTACCACAGATGAGAGGCTTTGTGCTGCTCAGGGAGGGGGAGACACAGCTCTGGTCAGCTTGCCCAGAGAATGGAGCAGGGATGTGGGGACAAGGGCAGGACAGGCAGGTAAGGATGAACTCCTATCTGAGCACCCTGGAATATTGAGCTTTGCTTATAGTCCAGGATAGGGTGCCAGCAATAGGGTGTGAGGAGCCCAAACCTGCTAGGAGTCCCAGCCATGAACCCCTCCCACCCAGCCACCTGCAGATGGAGATTAAAGCATCCACCGGTAGAGCACAGCACGTGCAAAGGCTCTGGGGTGGGAATGTGAACTGGGACAGGAGCCCGGAGCCCATGCTGAGCGGAGCCCATGCTTCCCGTGAGCATCCTGCTTGCAAAAAGCACTGACTCATTCACTCATTCATTTGATAAAGACTTAGTGAACACCTACTGTTTGCAGGCCGCACGGTCTTGCACAATACTGAGCTGGGAAGGTGAGCAACTATTGAGGGCCTTTTAATTCCCCCCAATCACATGGGCAACTAACTGGCATTTTCTTTTCATTATTAACAGATTTCAACAGGTTTGTCCTTCCAAACAAATCTCACAGCTTTACCTGGCTGCAACAAACCCCTAAGAAGCTCACAGCAAGTGCAGGGGCAGAGCAGCTGGGTCCCTTCCACACTTCTCTCTAGGACTGATGCTTCTGAAAATGTCCACATAAAAAGTTGAAAAGGAGGGAGGCAGAGAGAAGTAATAAAGGGCTTGGTGTCCTCCAGGGTGGACTCTCTCCCCTACTCCCCAGCCCAGAGCACAGCCCAGAGCCAGCTCTGGGGTCACCTGAGACATGGAGACAATAATAAAACTGACATGGGGGAGTTACAGGGAGGATGAAATCAATAACCTGAATAGAGTCTTGGCTTAGCATCGGCCCACAGCAAATGCTCAGTAATTTTGAGAGCTGTCACCTCATGCCAGGTAGGATGCTGGGTGCTTCTAGGAGTGCTGTGTCCCATCTTACTTACAGGTGAGGAAACGAAGACCAGGGCCAAGTGAGCATCAGGGAAGGTTTACACCGGCAGCTGTTTGAGGTTGACTCCCAGCCTGGCCTCTACAGTTCCTCCAGTCTACGCGTGCCCCACATAGAGGCCGGCCTTCCACGCACCCTCGGCCGCCTGGACATGGCCTCCCCCCCCACAAACAGCCGCCGCGAGAAATCCTCATCGTCAACCTTCCCCTCCACCGGGCTGTCACCGCCATGCGTGTGCTAACGCCATCAGTCAATATGAGTAAATGCCCCTCCGCCGTTCTCCGAGAACACAGGCCACCGTCTCGAAAACAGACTTCAACATGATATAATATGGAAGGAAATGAAAACTATCAGTAAAATGCAAATTCTGCATGGCATCGGATTAATTCACGACCCCGGTTTCTCCCCGTGCTGCTTACAGCACAACATCATTCACCAGCTCTGCAACGGGAGAAGCCCCGTTTATGCATAAAGAACCGATTCCCAGAGCCTTTCCCCACAGGCCGCTCGGGGCGATTCATCATCCTCTCCCCGCAAAGGACGATTAAAACGCACAATAAAGGCAGCCACAATCCATCGGGAGGGATTCGAGCTGTCTGTTTTGGTTTTTGTTTGAAGATTGCTAGCCATTTTTGCAAAGCGGAAGGAGATTTGATGACTGCTTTTGGTCTGTGTCCTGCAGCAAAGCCCAGCTGGCCTCTAAATGGATTGTGTAGAAAGATCTGGATGTGAGGATGGGAGACGTGGGTCGTCTGGCAGGACCAGATCCAACACGTCCATTTCTTTCTCTCCTACACTACTGCCTGCCCCCCTCCATGTCTGAGGTTCCACCTCCCATCTCCTCTGGTCCTTGGATCTGGAACCTTCCATCCTCCCACCACCCGACTGATCACCACTCTGAGGTCAGCCCAGCCAGCAGGAGCTTCAGACCCTGAAGCACATGCTTAGAGACCCCACAGTGACCACTTTGTAAAATACCAGTCAATTTTATGTACAAAACACTATTCTGGCTGGTCACGATGGGTCATGCCTGTAATCCCAGCACTTTGGGAGGCCTAGGCAGGAGGATTGCTTGAGCCCAGAAGTTCGAAACCAGCTAGGCAACACAGTGAGACCTCATTTCTAAAAAAAGACAAAAAAGTTAGCCAGGTGTGCTGGTGCATGCCTGTAGTCCAACTACTCAGAGGGCTGAGGTGGAAGGATCACCTGAACCCAGGAGGTTGAGGCTATGGTGAGCTGTGATCGTGACACTGCACTCCAGCCTGGGTGACAGAGTGAGACCCTGACTCAAATAAATACATACATACATAAAGAAGTTTCACATTAATCATTTTCTCTACCCCTTAGCGATGAATTCCTCCAGATGGGAATGTTTAGATTTTTCTTCTGCGGTTCTTTGACTCTAAGATCAATTTCACCCATGTGGACGTGCTCCGACTTAGTTTTCCTCCCTTAGTTTTTCCCTCCCGTCACCTCCACCATTGTCATTCCTGATGACTTCCGGTTAAGATCAGGGTCTTTTTAGTATGGCCTGAGGCCATCAGATGCTCTTCTGGAGGATTACACTTCCCAAGAAGCTGTTTTTTTGTTTTGGGGGTTTTTTGAGTTGGTGTCTCACTCTGTTGCTCAAGCTAGAGTGCAGTGGAACACAGCCTCAACCTGCCAGGCTCAGGCGATCCTTCCACCTCAGGCTTCCAAGTGGCTGGAACCACAGGTGCACACCCATGCCCAGCTAATTTTTTTAAAAATTTATTTAGTGTAGAGACGAGGACTCGCCAAGTTGCCCAGGCTGGTCTTGAACCCCTGGACTCAGACAATCCTCTGGCCTCCGCCTCTCAAAGTGCCGGGATTATAGGAGTAGGCCACTGCGCCCAGCTAGAAAGAAACTGGTTTTTTAATGAACGAAGAAGACCCTACCCCAAAACGAGAAAACAATCTAGAATGCACAGATTGCTGTCCGTGCCATTACCTCCAGAGGAAGCCTGCAGCACTGAGGACCTGTCAAGTACTTGCCTGTGACAAGTTCACACACTATCTCTGGGAGGAGCCTGGCATACAACCCTACCACAGCCCAGAGTCCCTGAATGACACCAAAGGACCCACAACAAACTGCAGGGCCATCCCACAGCATCCTGCCAGGAATGAGCCCTGCCTGGTCCCAGGGTACCCGCCAGTGGAGCAGGTGGAGGGAGCCATGTTTAAGAAGACGACATCATATCCTAGGGCTCCCTCTTCTCTTGAAAATTTTCCTCCTGCACCCTGGAAGCCTCATTGCGTGTTACAAAGGCTCCCTGCTTCCCAGTTGTTGGTTTCAGCTAGGCCACCAGCTTATCATTCCAAAAACGCCTGGCAAATGCATCCCTCCTCCCCATTCCATGGCCACAACATTAACTCCGACCTCATTCTTGCTCTCATCAGCCTCCCTGACTGTAGGAGCTGCCATCTCATTCTCTACCCTATGGCAAGAAGGAGACTTCTAAATCATAAATCTACAATATCAGTCCTCCGTCTGAACCCTCTCGACCAAGAGCCAAATCCTCAGCGGGCCTACAAGGCTTTGAGAATGTGGTTCCTGCCATGAGGCCATCTCTCAATAAAAGTTTTGTTTGGCCGGGTTCGGTGGCTCAGCCTATAATCCCACGCCTTTGAGAGGCTGAGGTGAGTGGATTGCCTGAGCCCGCAGGTTCGAGACCCACCTGGGCAACTTGGCGAGACCTCATCTCTACAATCAATTTAAAAATCAGCTGGGCGTGGTAGCGCATGTCTGTAATTCCAGCTACTGGGAAGGCTGAGGCGGAAGGATCGCTGGAGCCCAGCAGGTCGAGGCCAGGAGCGGCCCCTGCACTCCAGTATGGGTGATGGAGTGAGACTCCAACTCAAAAACAAAAAAAAAAAAAAGTTTTGTTTGTCTTTTTTTTTTTTTTTTAAAGAAAAAGCCCAATGACAAGCTGTTAATAGGAAATGTACTTCATGTGAAGAGATTCAGTCGAGGTGAAAATAAAAGGATGAATGAGGCATTCCTGGCTATACTAACATCAGAAAAATCAGTCTTTCAGATGAGGAGTATTACCAGACATAAGGAATGACATTTAATAATGATAAAAAGGGCCAGGCAAGGTGGCTCATGCCTGCAATCCCAGCACTTTGGGAGTCTGAGACAGGAGGATTACCTGAACCCAGGAGTTGGAGATGAGCCTGGGCAATATAGCAAGACCTTGTTGCTATGAAAATAATCAGAAAATCAGCCAGATGTGGTGGTGCACACCTGTAGTGCCAGCTGCTAGGGAGGTTGAGGAGGAAGGATCACCTAAGTCCAGGAGGTGGAGGTTATAGTGAGCTAATTGTGCCACTGAACTCTGGCCTAGGTGACAGAGTGAGAGCCCGACTCCAAAACAGTAACAACGATAATAATGATAAAACTAAAGGAAGAAATTTACAAAGTCAAATTTTGGGAGCTTTGAACCCTCCTTCTCCTAACTGATAGTAGACAAAAACATTAGTAAGGATGTAGAAGATTTAAACACAACTTAATTATTAATCAACTTAACCTAACTGAAATATTTAGAACATTCTACTCCACAATATATAACATACATTATTTTCAAGTCACAAGGAGAGAGAGATCATATGCAAAGGTTACTGGTTCTCAAACTTTTAGGTTTGAGAACCCATCAACATTCCTACTACTAGCCAGGCACAGTGGCTCATGCCTGGAATCCCAGCACTTTGGGAGGTCAAGGCAGGAGGAATGTTTGAGCCCAGGAGTTTGAGACCAGTCTGGATAACATCGTGAGACCTCATCTGTACAATCAAAAAATTAACCAGGCATGGTGGCATGTGCCTGTAGTCCCAGCTACTCAGGAGGCTAAGGTAGATGTATCACTTGAGCCCAGGCGTTCGAGGCTGCAGTGAGCCATGATCATGTCACTGCACTCCAGCCTGGGTGACAGAGTGAGACCTCAACTCAAAAAAAGAATACCCTTACTATTAAGGCTAATTAAGGTTATCATTAATAACTTTGAAGAGCTTTAAAAAAAATGTGATCAGGCACGGTGGCTTATGCTTGTAATCCCAGCACTTTGAGAGGCAGAGGCAAGAGGATGGTCTGAGTTCAGGGGTTCGAGAGCAGCCTGAGCAACTTGGCAAGACCTCGTCTCTACAATAAATCAAAAAATTAGCCAGCCATGGTGGTGTGCACCTGTGGTTCCAGCTATTTGTAAAGCTGAGGCGGAAGTATCACTTGAGCCCAGTAGGTCAAGGCTGCCGTGGCCATAAGCATGACACTGCACTCCAGCCTGGGCGACAGAGTGAGACTCCCACTCAAAAAATAAAAAAGGGTCATATCTATGTGTATTTATCGCAATAGGAAACTAAGAAAATTAAAAATTATTTAGTCATTAAAAAAATAATGAAGCCGGGGACAGTGGCTCACAACTATAGTCCTAGCACTTTGGGAGACCAAGGTAAGAGGATTGCCTGAGCCTGCAGGTTCGAGACCAGCCTGGGCAACTTGGCAAGACCTCATCTCTACAATAAAGCAAAAATCAGCTGGCCATGGTGGCACGTGCCTGTAGTTCCAACTGCTTGGAAGGCTAAGGAAGAGGGATCGCCTGAGCCCAGCAGATCGAGGCTGTGGTGGCCGGGAGCATGCCACTGCCCTCCAGCCTGGGTGACAACTCAAAAAAAAAAAAAAAAAATTAAAAAAAAATAAAAAAGCATAATGAGCCTATTGCATGTCAACATAAAGAACATGTGTTATATCTTATGAAAAGTAGCTATATTTCTGGCCTTCCTTTTTTGTTGTTTTTTTTGTTTTTTTGAATTGGAGTCTCACTGTCACCCAGGCTGGAGTGCAGTGGCATGCTGATGGTCACTGCAGCCTCGACCTACTGGGCTCAGGCGATCCTTCCGCCTCAGCCTACCAAGTAGCTGGAACTACAGGCACACGCCACCATGCCTGGCTAATTTTTTTGATTTATTGTAGAGATGAGGTCTCACCAAGTTGCTGAGGCTGGTCTTGAACCCATGGGTTCAGGCAATCCTCTCACCTTGGCCTCCCAAAGTGCTGGGATTATAGGTGTGAGCTACTGTGCCCAGCCTCTGGCCTTCCTTTTGTGGGCACTGGTCTGCAACCCATGTCCCCTGCATTTAGTCTAGCATGCCTCCCACCTAAACCTTAAGTTTTTTAAAAAAGGCATTTGGGGCTTCCAATGACTGATGCCCATCAAACCCTTGCCCTCCAGCAGCTCTCCTGTGTATGGCATACACTGAAGTATTTACTATCACGATTCTGGGGCTTTCAGCTGTGTGGGATCTATGTCTCTTTCTGTCCATTACCATGACACGATTCCAGGCTCCTCAAAGGTGACAGCCAACGGCTATAGAGCCCGGTGCAGGGACACAGGGGGAATGTTCATTCCCCACCATGTGAGGTGCAGGCTGCGTGGCCTGGTCCTCAGGCTTCAACTAACATGATGCACTGTGTCCTCCCCTGACTGACTGCCAGGCCTGGGGTCACTTGTCTCCTGCATGCTTGCAGACGTCTGTTGTTTTAGATGAGTTGTAACCCAACAGTGCCTTTAGGAATCAAACAAACCTGGCAGGACGCTGCCCGGGGCTTCTCGAAGCAGGTGGGCAGTGCACTGATAAGTGTGTAGTTGCATTCTCAAAACTGCCAGGCACTCTTGTTCAGGGGCCGTTTCCGTTCTGTGGGCACAGATGCAGTGAGGCAGCCCTGATGCGCTAACTCCATTCCACAGCGCCCAAGAAGGTTGGCACTGTCCATGATCCTAGGGACCTACCTGCCACCTGCAGGATGCCATGTCTGGCTACATCGTAGAATGGATGACTCGTGCTCAGCGTGGGGTCCTGGGCAGCCATGGCCACCACCGAAGGCCTTCTTACTGCACCCAGCACAGCAGCTGCCTCCTCGTCTCTCTGCAGCTCTAGGGCAGACAACGTGGATTCAAGGAAGTCAGTGTATTCCCGAGTAAGGAGGGAAATAGGGAGCCTTCTGAAGTCCTTATATAGGACAGTCACCCATCTCCGCTGCATGCCCACTATGAACCCTACCTCAATCGTGCACCTACTTGCCCCGCAACTCAGCTGTCCACCCACTATGTGCCCACCCAGTGTACAGCACAATGAAGGGAAGAAAATGAGACCCAGGGGTTGAATACTACCCCACTCTGGCAGGGATAGTAACTAAGATTCAGAGAGGGAAAGTGATTTGCCCAAGCTACACACAGATTTGCTCACACAGCTAATTGGATGCAGGGTATGGGCTTAAACTCCAACCTCCAGCTCCAAATTCCAACCCAGGCCCTCCTTAGAAGATGCTGACACTGGCAGCTGGCAGGAAGCCAATGTTGCCAAAGACCCCAGGGTGGGCTGAGGCTGGAGGCAGAAACGGGGGTCGCTGCCATAGGAGGTGGGAAGAAAGAGTTATTTTCCCAGGCTTCACTTTTGTAGGAGAGGTCCCCTCATGCACGAGTCAAGGCTCTTACAGAAATGTCTTCAGCTGGAAAAAGAACAAGAACTTTGAATTTCAAGGTTAGAGTAGACTTCAGTCCCCAGATGTGGTGTGTTGAATAGAATCCCTCCAAAATCCACGTCTACCTGGAACCTCAGAATGTGGCCTTAATTGGAAACAGGGACTTGATGTAATTTGCTAAGATGAGGCCATGCTGGAACGGGGTGGGCCCTAGATCCAATGACTGCTGTCTTTCCAAGAGGAGAGACATAAGGGAAAGGCCAGGGAACACAGAGGCAGAGGCTGCAGCAATGCTCCCAACAGCCAAGGGCTTCTGGAGCCCCCAGAAGCTAGAAGAGGCAGCAAAGATCCTCCCCTGGGACCTTCCGAGGAAGTACAACTCTGTGGCCTGGACTTTGGACTTCGGACTTCTGGCCTCCAGAACTGTGAAAGAGTAACTTCCTATTGTTTCAGGCCACCAATTTCTGGTTAGTTCGGCAGCCCCGGGAGACTGACACACAGCCAGTCACTCCAGAATCAGATTACTCTGATTGCTTTTTTCACTGGCTATTTTTAATCTGAGGCTGGCTGCATCCCCAGATGTGGAACCCGCGGGTGCAGAGGGCCTAGAGCATTCGCAGATGTCCTTGTGAGAAATGGGCAGAGGGTCCAAGTCAGAGAAGGAGGAGCGACAATGGAGATGGAAAGATGTTCGGCGGCTGCAGGTGGGATGGGTCCTGGCAAAGAGGAGGAAACAGAGTCTCCTCGGAGCCTCCAGGAGGAGCACAGTCACGCACATCTTGACCTCAGCCTCAGGGAACATACAAAAAGGTAAGATAAACCTGTTGTGCTGTTTTATAATCCCAGCACTTTGGAAGGCTGAGATAAGAGGATTGCTTGGGGCCTGGAGCTCAAGACCAGGCTGGGCAACATAGGTGAGACCCTATCTCTACAAATAAATAAAATTAGCTAGGTATGGTGGCATGCACCTGTAGTACCAACTACTTGGGAGACTGAGGCAGAAGAATCACCTGAGCCCAGAAGGATGAGGCTGCAGTGAGCCATGATCATGCCACTGCACTCCAGCCTGGGTGACAGAGTGAGACCCCAACTCAAAACAAAACAAAACCTTTGTACTGTTTTCAGTCACATAGTGCCAGTCCTTGAAGATGCATGTTCTTGTGGGTAAGGGTGGAACAGAGGCATGAAGAGGAAGGAGAGAGCCTCTCTCAAACTTTCCTCTCTCAAACTAGGGAATTCCAGGTGGAGCAGAGGCTATGAGGTTGCAGCAGGGAGGCCAGGTGGCTGAAGAGAGGCCCAGAGGAGACAAGGGCAGGAGGCAAGAGAGGCTGGCAGTTCCCTGAGGGTGACAGAGCCACTGGGCTTCCTGAGTAGGGGGTGGCTGCTCTGCCCGACTTGAGCCTTCCTGGATCTCTCTGGCTGCTGGAGCGCAGGTGACAGAGCCAGGGGAGCAGGAGACCTGTGAGGGGCATACTCTTCCTGGACAAGCCCCAGGATGTGGGTCTGGCTGGCCATGTCAGCATCAGGTGGCAGTGGAGACAAACAGCTGGTCCTGCCTCGGAGCCAAGGGCTATGAGGCCTCCCCAGGAACCACATCCATGCTGACAGCCTGAGGATGGCTGGGTGCCAAATATTCGCACATCGAGGGGGTGAGGAAGGTCGTGCTCCAGAGAGAGGAAGAGTCCCGTTGTGTGTGGGGAGAGGTCAAAGGCCAGTGTGTGGAGACCAGGGGAGGGGTGAGGGCCAGGTCAGGCCAGACCATGGGGCCTCAAACCACGGTGAGGACATGGGCCTTATCCAGGGACCCCAGGAGGCTCCTGGGATGGCTGGGCAGAAAGATGGAGGTGGGGGTGGCCTGGTACAGAGAGGGAGGGGAGCGTGCCAGTCAGTCTGGAGCTGGGCCAGTTCACATCTGCTGAGGGAAGCCCGCCTGGAAGCCCGCCGTGGCCCTACACATCAGCCACTGGGATACCCACATCATGGCTCCTGTGGAAGCATCCTAATGTTCACAGTGCTAGAGCACATGGAAAACAGGGGACAGCTCCTCTGGGCGAAGCACAGGGTCACCAAATGGCCAGCAATTCCACTCCTAGGTGGACGCCCAAGAAAACCAGAAATGGGCACTCAACCTGAGACATGTACCCGCATGTTCAGAGCAGCACCACTCGCCATAACCGGAAGGTGGGAACGGTACCAGAATCCATCAGCAGATGAACAGACAAGCAAAGCGTGGTCCATCCATACAGTGGAAGAATACTCAGCCATAAAGAAATGAAATTCTGGCACATGCCACAACCTGAAGGAACCTGATAACATGGTGTTCAGGGAAGGACGCCAGGCACACAAGAGCACATACTATATAATTCCATGGAAAGGAAATGTCCAGAACAAACGAATTCATAGACAGAAAATGGATTTGTGGTTGCCAGGGCTGGGAGGGGGGTGACTACCTTAATGGGCACGGGGTTTCCTATTGGGGTGATGAAAATGTTCTGGAACTAGAGAGGTAGCTGAGCCCTGGCACAGCACAGTACAGTGATAGTCACTTGGATTCAGTCCATTTTGAATGGACTGAATGCCATTGAATTGTGCACTTTAAAATGGTTAACTTAAGATTATATAAATGTTACCTCAATTAAAAAACAAAAGGCCAGGCATAGTGGCTCACACCTGTAATCCCAGCACTTTGAAAGGCTGAGGTGGGAGGATTGCTTGAGGCCAAGAGTTCAAGACCAGCCAGGACAACATAGCAAGACTTCGTCTCTACAAAAAAAATTTAAAAATTAGTTGGGTGTGTGGTACATACCTGTTGCCCTAGCTACTCGGGAGGCTGTGGCAGAAAGATCACCTGAACCCAGGAGGGGGAGCCTGTGGTGAGCTGTGATTGTGCCACTGCACTCTAACCTGGGTGAAAGATTGAGACTCTGACTTAAAAAAAAAAAAAAAAGAAAGAAATGCTACAGCACACGGGGGTCACAACGGTGATGAACAAGATGTGCCAGGATGTGGGGCCCCATCTAAACATGGCCCACACATGACTTTCCCACCTCCATTCCCCTAACTGACGTTACCACTGTGCTACCACGCCAGCCCGTGGCTGATCACTGCACAAGCCTGAAACAGCAAAGACAGTAAACAGAGGGCAAAATCAGGAGTCCCTGGAAGTAAATCTAAGCAGTGTAAAGAACATCCTGCATCAAGGAGTGAAGGGCGGATGCTAGATGCAGAATGGGAAGCCATTTCTCCCATGCTGGGTGCCTTCAGGAGGTTCCTAGCCCTTCTCTGGTTATTTCAAACCCAGGAGAGAAACCTGCACTTGAGGGAAATGAATACAATCACTGAACCCCGGCAGAGTGACAGTGACTGCCCCTCACTTGCACAGCACGGGTAGGATTCCATGGAAAGGGCTTTCCCGGGCACTGGAAGTGGAACACTCCTCCCAGACTGACCCTGTCACCCAGTTCCCTTGGGCATGCAACAGTACCTCTGAGCCTCAGTTTCTTTATGTGTAAAATGGGGACACAGAAACTGACACCTACCAGGGAAGCCCTACAGGAAATGAGGCTGCTATCTCATTGAAGCCTCAAGACAACCTGGGAGGATGACTCTGCTGGTGCCCAAGAGTTTATTTAAATCTGCATAAAGAAATTGTAAAAACAAGAAGTCTACTACAAATAAATGTGCACATGTGGTCTTCTATCAGGTTGTGGCTAGAGGAAAAAGATACATTACCTATGTTGGCCAGCTCCTCCACATCCTGCCTGGACATGCTCCCCTGACAGGCGGGGCGCCTGCTGCCACTTCCTGGGGATCCCGGCACAGGGGTCCCTCTGACACCCTGAGGGAGAAGCACAACAGAACCCAGGGGGCATTTCTCACACAAGCCCTTCAAGGGATCTCCTTGCTGTTTTGTCTCCTTAAAATTAAAGGCCAGGAGTGGTGGCTCATGCCTGCAATCCCAGCACTTTGGGAGGCTGAGGTGGGAGGACTGCTTGAGCCCAGGAGTTCAAGACCAGCCTGGATAACATAGCAAGACCTCATTTCTACAAAATATCAAAAAGCACAGTGTCACCAAATTAGTCGGGCATGGTGGCGGGTGCCTGTAGTCCCAGCTACCTTGGAGGCTGAGGTGGAAGGATTACCTGAGCCCAGGAGGTCGAGGCTATGGTGAGTTGTGATCATGCCACTGCACTCCAGCCTGAGTGAGACCCCCAACTCAAAATAAAAAAAGAAAAAGAAAAAAATCTATACACCCAAGATTCAGCAATTCCACTTTTGGACATATATCCAGCAGAATGCATCCACCTGTGTACCAAAAAAAACGTGCCGGAATGTTCTGAGTGGCACTACTGCAAGAGCCCCAACCTGAAACAACCTCCATAAACAGGTAAAGAGAGCCCCAACCTGAAACAACCTCCACAAACAGAACCAGCTACATACTGTGCAAACCATTCACCACGGCCACACGTCCCAACATGGGCACTCTCGCAATGTGCTGGATACAAAGTCAGACACAAAGATTCTCTGCTACAGGATTCCATTTTTTAAAGTTTCAAAGTCAGATTCTGGTGATAGAAGTGGAGCCCGGACAGGGAGGGACATGAGGCACTTCGTGGGCACAAGAGGTTTCCGGGTCTGAAACGTGTGTGCTACGTGTGTGTGTTCACTTTGCAACTATTCTGTGAATTCTGGGAGGCTCTGATTCTGTCTGGTGGCCAGGGAGGGCTCCCTGGGAAATGATGATGGCATGTTCATGGAGAGGCTGCTTGTAGTCCCTTGCAAGAGGGTGAGGGAAGTCATGTCATCCAGCTGAGGCAGGAGCTCAGGAGCCTGAGAGTGGATAGGAGATGGGCTACGTGGATGGGGGTGGGGAGGAGGTGGTGTATGTGGCCTAGCAGGCCCCACTCATTCATTCAAAACCATGTCCTGGGAGTGGAGTGGGGCCTTGGACAAGAGGAGAACCGATAGGGTTTGTGCCCCTCAAGAAGGGCTCAGGCTGAGAGGGGGTCAAAGGCAAAATGATCACACGACGGCAGGAGGCAACCTCTACGCAAAGTATATAGAAATGGACAGAGGGCCAGGAACTTGCTGAGACCACACAGGGGCAGGGGAGGCTGGTAATGCCTCCACACCCGGCCAGGACCAAGAGATTTATTAAAGCGGCTGTTACAGAGGGGATCTGTAACGGGAAGAAAGGAAAAGAGAGAGAGAGTGAGAGAGAGAGAGGAAGTGGGAGAGAGGTGGGGAGAGAGCTGCAGAGAGGGAGAAAGCGACAGAGAGAGAGAGAAAGAGAGACCAGTGGAGAGTGAGTTGCGGGGAGAGGGCTGTATTTATCAGCCTGACAGGGGGCCGGAAGGGGCCATGCTATGCTCCTATTGGAGGAGCTGCATGGGAGTAGGGTGGGGCCAATGCCGTGTCATGGTCCTATTGGACACATAACAAAGCTGGCTACTGATTGGAGGCTTGCAAGTTTGAAATTGGCGCGTGGGGAAAGTTTGAAATTCGCGCTGCGCAGGGAATTGTGCTCACAGAAGCCGGGACCTAGGGCCTTTGTTGTCTGGTGTGTCGGCGCCATTGTGGGAGCTGCCCCTCCTACACCCTTCAGGTCCCCACAACCAGCAGGTGCCAGAGGCAAAATCTCACCCCGCCTGTCCTGCCCCCACAGGACAATACCCATAAACACAAGCTATGATCCACAGTCCAGGCCCACAATCCTATAGGAAGAGGGCTCCTGGCCTACGGATAAAGCAGACCAAGTGGGCAGTCACCATCTTAGCCAACAGCACTCCCTCCCTGCCCCAGCCAGTATTATGCACACTTTCTCTCTCTCTCTCTCACACACACACTCACGCACAGCCCTGCAATGGCACCAAGAATAGAACTTGTGACCCTAAGACTGGCCTGTCCCAGTACCATATCCCTGGATCAAAGAAAAAAGTTGAGGAATGATCAATGGCCTAATCTGGTCTAATCACAGTGAATTCTAAGACTTCAAAACTACTGACTTAAAAGAGATACTTTTTAATGAATTTCTTGTCCTGGCCTAAACCTGGGAGGATGTGGGTCTGGAACTACCAAAAGGTCACCACATGGAACTTTAGAAAAATGAAGCCAATGGCAGAAGACAGAGTTGAGAGATGGAGAAAGACAAGTCCCTTGCTTTTCTGCTTAAGCCAGCTTGGGTTATAGGTGATTCATTGAGTCTAATAAAATACCATTTTTTCTTTGAAAAATCAAGGAATACTTGGTGAAATCTGCCTCAATATCATCTACCTTAAGAGAATAAAACAGGCCAGGGTCAGTGGCTAAAGCCTGTAATCCCAGCACTTTGGGAGGCCTAGGCGAGAGGATTGCCTGAACCCAGGGGTTCAAGACCAGCCTGGGCAACTTGGTGAGACTTCATCTCTACAATAAATCACAAAAACTAGCTGGGTGTTGTGGCATGCATCTGTAGTTCCAGCTACTTGGAAGGCTGAGGCGGAAGGATTGCCTAGGCCCAGCAGGTCTCCAGCCTGGGCAACAGAGTGAGAATCCAACTCAAAAAAAACAAAGAAAGAAAGAGAGAGAGAGAATAAAACAATTGATGCATTTAAAATTTTTTTGGTGCAAGTAAGCCAATTTCATTTCTGAAAAACTCCGGGAGGAAATCTGGTTTCCCATCCAAGATATGACATGCACCACTGACTTCACTCCTATCCCTGCACAGAGCCCTGGATCTCAGACCCTATCCTACAGGACGACAATTAGAGGTGGCAGCATTGGTGGGGCATGCTGCTCACGCCCGCAATCCCAGCACTTTGGGAAGCCAAGGTGGGAGGACTGCTTGAGCCCAGGAGTTCGAAACCAGCCCGGGCAATAGAGACCTTGTCTCTACAAAAAAATCAAAAAATTAGCCAGGTATGGTGGTGTCTGCCTGTAGTCTCAGCTACTGCAGAGGCTGAGATGGGAGGACTGCCTGAGCCCAAGAGGTTGAGACTGGGGTCAGCCCAGGTGACAGAGTGAGATCCCAATTCAAAAGAAAAGAAATGGCAGCATCAACACTAATTTAGTAAGGCCCAGAGGATGCTGTTTGCCCCTTAATCCAAGCCTCTTCTGTTTTGGGGAGATAACATCCCCTTTTAACGAACCTGGCTTGCTCCATTTGCCTCATGAAATCCCCGCAGAACTTCCTCTGCCCCACAGCTCATTTCCAGATGGCATCATGACATGGCATCACTAAAGGAATTATTTTACAGGGAAAATGTCTGCCATGGCTCCAAGACACATTTTTGCTGTCCACACTTCCCCTCCATCTCTGTCCACAGCACCCATATCTCATGAAGTTCTAATCAGATGACATGGAGACTTTGCAACCGACTCTGACCAGCACATCCCACATCCACCAGAGCATCCCCAGCCCCCTGGACATTCAGCCCAATGTCCAGGTGCCGGGAGCCGCAATCATTAGTAAAAGTAAGGTAAAAGGAACCTGAAAACCGGAAAAACGCTGGCTGGGAGCAAGGCCCCAGTAAAATGCGGCCATGACGGAGGCAAAGCCCCATGGATCCTGTTGACGGACCTTCCCTAACTTTGAAGGATTGCGTGCATAGGCTGGAGAATGTTCCCTCTTTAATTGAGATAATAGATGCGCAAATGGATGATGGCATTTGACAGCAAAAATTATACACAGGCATAATGGAGGTGAGATTACAGCAAAATGGGTGCCCCTCAGGGTGTGTAAGGATGTTTTTCAGTAAACAGCAGGAGGCCGAGAAGAACGAGTTGGCCACTTCCTCATAAACAACAGACCCCAGCTGAGACCTGGTGGAAAACAGCAGTTTGAGAGATAAAAAATAGGTTAAGATATTTTAGGATTAAATAAATAGCTTAATGAAGTTAGAATTTAGAATATTAATAATAAGATAGTAAGATAAGATAAACTAATAAGATAAGAGATACATAATAGTATAAGTGATAGTTAAGAAAATATAAGGATATAAGGATAGAAATAAGATTAATAGAAATAAATATATAGTAGTAAGTAAATTAAATAAGACTTAGGGTTAAGGTTTAGCTTTATAGAGTAAGGATATTATAGGCCTATAATAGTAAATAGTTATAAGAAAGTTAGGAAGAAAACCAGGATGTTCATAAATGTTTGACTTAAGAAAAACACCATCTGTGGTTGAAATTGTTAAAGGTCAACTTTATTGTGAGTGCAAAAAGGAAGTACGTGGGCGTTTGGTTAGCAACATAAGATACATTTGTGGGTACAGGGCTGAGTGGAAAACCTATATAAGCTTGTGAAAAATAAATAAAAATTGGCAGAGTCTTGAACTCTCCCCAGGAAGAAGGATCCTGTCGTTTTCGTCTTTTCTTTTTCGCTGCTTCCCAATTCCCCGTCTCAAGCCCTCTCTCCTGGAGCTGGACTCCAGCACCCAGGCCACAGCAGCACAACCCAGCATCACCTAGGCTAGGCATCAGTGTCCCTTTCGGCCACGAAAAGGGCAGAGATGAGGACGGGTAAGGATTGTGGACCACCTACCAGAGTCTGGACAATCAGTGATGTGCTTTGAGACTGGGGGATCTCGTCCCACTGCCCGGCCCTCCCTCCAGTGTCCAGTTGTTTTGACCCCTGGAGAGTACTGGTGGGGGAGGGGGTGAAGGCTGGGAAGATACCCCTGTCCCTGTAGCCCTCCTGCGTCTCTGCATTCGGCTCCTGCAGGCCAGGGACTGGTAGTCACAGGTCACAGGCTACTCCTCCCAGTGCTTTGCTGCTCCTCCCGGTTTTCCTAAGCCCTGCCCACACCTCTGAACACATCCACGCTCAACTCTTTTCTGACAATGCTGTCTTCAGCGAGCCCCCTGCATCTTACCACCCCCACCCCGTAGAAGAGAAAGGGGCACGGGCCCACCTACCAGCTCCTCCTAGGTCCTCTCTTCTAAAGCCACGAGCCAGCTTCATGGGCTGCAAGCTGACATTCTTCAAGACACAGAGTGACATTGACTTGATAAGTGCTTCATGGCTCTCCAAGTCCTTCCTCAAATATGCCTCTTTCAATCCTCACCAAATCCCAATCCATTATGATACCCGTTTTAAAGATGGGACAGCCAAGGCCCAGCAAGCTAAAGGAAGCCCAGGATCGCACAGTTGGCCAGGGTAGGACTCCCTTAACCCATATTCCAGCTATCAGCAGTCCTGCAAACGCCACATAAGCTCTCCATGTCTCACTTCGTCAGTATTGAGTTAGACAGCCTCCTCTCTTGTCGAGCTGAGGGGGCAGGTAAATGACATGATGTGTATGAAGCACTTAAGAGCAGGCACACATCTTACTTACAGATGTTTGTTGAATGACTATTTGAGGCTTCATAGACAAAAATCTCAGATGAAAATCCAGGAATATCGTAAAACATCTAGAGTGCAGATCAGAGCCTTTGGAGTCAGAAGTGGTTTCTCAACACCCCAAATCAACACAAGAAACGGCAGCTCCCTCGTCCCACTGGACAGCAGCCCCACCCGACTCTGGGGACACCTGTGACAACCAGGGACTTGGAAAGGGTTGTTAAAACAGCAGGACAGAAAATTATATTTTATAGAGTTTATCTAGTATATAATAGATAATATGCAGATAATACACATTTGTTATATATTAATAATGTATTAATAGTTAATATGTTAACACATATTAAATAGTATTTGTGATTAGAATGTCATCTATTGTCTTAATATAATTACTATATTATATATGTTATATCAATTATAGAAAATTAGACCATAAGGAGAAATAATGTGAAAAGCACCCCACCACTTTTCAGACCTCAGGTTGATCTTTTCAGATGAACTTTTTTTTAACAGAAATGAAATCCCTCTACACCTACTCCTTTTTGTGTTGTTTTTTTGTTTGTTTTTGAGTTGGAGTTTCACTCTGTTCCCAGACTGGAGTGCAGTAGCATGCTCCTGTCCACTGCAGCCTCGACCTGCTGGGCTCCAGCGATCCTTCCGCCTCAGCCTTCCAAATAGCCGGAACTACAGGCGCGCGCTACTATACCCAGCTAATTTTTTATTTATTTATTGTAGAGATGAGGTCTCGCCAAGTTGCCTGGGCGGGTCTCAAACCCACGGGCTCAGGCAATTCATTCGCCTGGGCCTCCCAAAGTGCTGGGATGACAGGCTGAGCCACCGAGCCCAGCCTACACCTGTTTAATTACCTGCCTTTTTCCACTCAGCGTCTCTACCATGAAATATTTTAAACTGTGAGTTCTTCGAATATCCAGGCCATCTCAGATTTCCCTCAAGTGACCCCTAAAATGTGACAATTGGTTTTTCCACACCAGTCTCTCACCCAGTCTGACATGGCTGCTGCGTCTTCATGTCTCTTGTTCTAGCACGTTCTTTTTTTCTCCTTTATAATGACCTTGGCTTACTGAAGGAACCACCCAGTTTCTCCGCATTCCAGACCCATCCAGGCCTCTACCCTCTCCTATCCACTCAAGCCCTGGGACAGAGGGAAGGGCCACAGGGAAGACAAAGAGTACCTGCTGCCCCACTTGGTGGTGCTGACGCTGACCCCAGGCAGTATGACCATGTCTCCACTCGGGACTTTCTCCAAGCTGAAGAGCTCAGGGCTTTTATGGATTAACTGATGGGAGGGAACGTTTAAAAGCTGAGATGAAAGTTTAAGCACCAGATGGGGAGTCAGCAGCTTGGGTGTATGTGGGCCCAGTCACAGTCCCCAGCCTCGGGCAGGCATAAACCCCAACAGAAGCCACCCCAGCTCCAGAAGCCAACCTGGCTCCACAAAAGGTAAGGCCAGGGGTGGGCCTGGGCCAGGCCCCAATGGGAGGTGGCAGAGGGCTCCTGTGGAAGAACAGCAGTGTTATGGGAGTGGGATAATTCAGACTTGGGAACAAGTGCTAGGGAGACACAGCAGTTCCTTGAGCAGAGGAGTGACATGGGGCGAGAAGATAAGCAGAGGGTTCTGTAGAACCTACAACACCCTCAGGAGCCCAAGCGTAAAGAGACCATCCCGGAAACAGCAGGGGCAGCCTTGTAGAAGGAGCACATTCAAGGGATGGGTGGGAGATGGCACCAAGGGCCAAGTACAAGAGAGGGCGGATGCAGAACTCGCCTTAGGCTTGCAGCCTGGGCAGGTCATCTGCACTGACAAGCTGGGCCGCAGCTCCCGCTGGTTGGAGGAAACTGTCGTCTCCTTTGTTTGTCCTAAAATCATCCCCCTGCAAGCTCAGGCACACCCATGCCCCCCGCCCACCCCGGGCACAGTCCTTCTGCTGGGCAGCACACACCTTCTTGCCATCGGAGCAAGCACCTGCCAGCCTCGGCTGTGGCCCATCCAGGCTCAAAGCCCAGGTCATTTTCTGTACCTTCCTCTGGTTCTCAAGTTTTCAGGTGTTTCCCTTATATTTAAATGCCATCATCTCCCCGGGACTTACTCTACTGGGCCCCTGACTGTTCAGCAGGCAGCTGGGGTGATAGAGGCAGCCCAGGGAGGGTCAGGATCATCTAGGCTGGATGGTGTGGCCTGGGTATGTCGATTTGTCCCCCTAGGTTTGCTTCCCATGTGCAAAATGAGAACAGCAGTGCCCACCTCAAGGGGTGGTTGGGAGCCTGGAGGGGAGGAGGGAAAGTAGCCTCTAGGGGTGGACGATGACTTCCTTCCCTGCCTCCAGGACCCCCCTACAGAACTCGCCCTCTTGTGTCACGACCACATACACCCTCGGTCACATAGTGGGCTTTCTACGGGGCAGAGAGCTGCTTTCACTGTGTCTGTCTGCCACGTCCTAGTGCCTGGCACAGAGCAAGGACTGAACAACCTTGGATGCACGGACAGAGGGCCCAACGGAGGGGGTGGGGGCGCGAGAGGGGGGGTAGAGCAGTATGGCTGTGGGGACACAGGAGCAGGAACACAGGGGTGGGTACCAGCAGCCACGCCACATGGAGGGAGGAGCCATGAAGAGGGGACTGGGGTCACACAGAGGGGGCTGTGAGGGACTGTGACGGGGGGTATATGCAGGAGCAGGGGCATGGAGGGGGTGGCCAGAGTGCATGGACAGAGGGGGCAGGGCAGTGGGCCATGGTGCAGGGGACACACGGAAGAGGCTCACAGAAGGGGATGGCAGTCAGACCAAACAAGCAAACGCCTCTTCCCACCCACACTGCCCATCCGGCCACCCGGCCACCTCCAGTGCGTGGCGTCACTAATTCTGCTCTGACAGCCGCACGCAGAAGCAAGCCCCACGGTTAATCAACAAGTCTTCCCTGAGTGCCCGGCACAGGGAGCTGGTTAGTGAAGGCTCAGTAATTCAGGAAAAAAAGGGCAGCACAGGGAAGGCCCTTTTACAGTAATGAACAATCTGAAATATTGGCGGCTGTTAAGGAGACGGTATTTTATGACTTTCACACAGGGCAAGTGGCACTTCAGGAGATGGTGCCTGCCGGAGGTCTCACCGTGTTGGAGAGAGACGGGAATAACTTTAATTAGTACAAGGATGCCAACATATCAATGAGGGCTATGGAAGCCTCTGGAAACAGCTTGCTCTTGTAACATCTTCATGTGATGGGAAAGTCCTCCAAGTTTCAGGTTAAAATTTGGCAGCCGGGGCCTGAAATCCAGGGGTGACCCACGCGTTCCTGATCTATCCACCTGTAAGCAGAGTATTCGCTCCACCAGCAGCCAGAGCAAGGAAGGCCACTAGTTTCTGGGTGACATAATGCTCAGGTTGGAACACAAAGCAAATTCCAAAATGTGGTACAGGCTAGGCACGTGCCTGTAATCCCAGCACTTTGGGAGGCCGAGGTGGGAGAATTGTTTGAGCCCAGGAATCCAAGACTAGCCTGGGCAATATAGCAAGACCTCATCTCTACAAAAAAAGAAATCAAAAATTAGTCGGATGAGGTGGCACATGTCTGTAGTCCCAGCACTCAGGAGGTTGAGACAGAAGGATCACTTGAGCCCAGGAGACTGAGGCTGCAGTGAGCCATGGTCGTGCCACTGCACTCTAGCTTGGACAACAGGGTGAGACTCTGACTCAAAAAAACAAAAAAATGGTCCAATCTAAGGTGAGTGAATGAGTCCTTATATTTCCAAGGAAGCTAATTTTCCCAAAATCCAAAGTAGCTACACAATATAGATAAGCTGATTAAAATACGATATGATTTTTAAAAGAATTCGAATACTAAATATTTTCCTCAAAGAAAGAGCAATGGCCTAGCTGGGTGTGGTGGCTCTCACCTATAATCCGAGCACTTTCGGAGGCAGAGGCAGGAGGACTGCTTGAGCCCAGGAGGTCGAGACCATCCTGGGCAACATAGCAAGACCTCTTTTCTACAGAAAAATATAAATAAATTAAAAAAAATTAGCTGGAGCCGGGCTCCGTGGCTCAGCCTGTAATCCCACGCTTTGGGAGGCGGAGGTGAATGGATTGCCTGAGCCCACGGGTTCGAGACCCGCCTGGGCAACTTGGTGAGACCTCATCTCTACAATAAGTCAAAAATTACTGGGTGTGGTAGCGCATGCCTGTAGTTCCAGCTACTTAGAAGGCTGAGGTGGAAGGATCGCCGGAGTCCAGCAGGTCGAGGCTGCGGTGGCTGGGAGCGGCCACTTCACTCCAGTCTGGGTGACAGAGTGAGACTCCAACTCAAAAAAAAAAAAAATTAGCTGGGTGTGGTGATGCATGCATACCTGTAGTCCCAGGTATTTAGTAGGCTGAGGTGAAAGGATCACCTGAGCTTAGAAGGCTGAGCTTGCGGTGAACTGTGACCATGCCATTGCATTTCAGCCTGGGTAACAGAGTGAAACTCTGACTCAAAAAAAAAAAAAGAGTAATGTCCTGACAGGGTTTCAACGGCCCCTCTGGAGTTGTCCAAAGGTCAGAGAGAGGCTGCCTGCAGATGGTCACGCTGTGGGCAGTGGTCCAGAAGCCCCCCAAGGAGGTCTTGAGGGGAGATATAGCCAAGTCCATCAGAGGCCAACATCCAGGCGGCTGGACTCTCGCCATCTCTGCTGGCCCATGAACACAGGCCAGCTTGTACAGTACGTAAATGTTGGTGCCAAGTAATAAATACTCAGAGTAGCCATTTCCCTTCAGTTTATCCATGCTGTCCCAAGAGACCTCAGCCTCTTGGAATTTCTATTAATAAATAGAAATAAATACCCCTCCCTAAATTGTTAAGTGATACCAATAAACATGAAAGTAGCCAGACATCATAGAGTCTCTACTACCATGAAGATACCATCAAAAGCCCATTTTTTTGTTGGTGAGATAAGTGCTATTTAAACTACAACTGCTTCAGCCCGCCTACCTCTAGTGAGGGAACACTCTCTACCTTCCCAGGAAGTTCAGTCCATCTTGGATCAGGTCCAGCTACTAAAACATTCTTCCTCTCACCGAGACTGAACTCCATCTCTAACAACAGTGTCTACCCTTGAGCTGGCTGTGGTAGCTTGCGCCTGTAACCTCAGGTACTCGGAAGGCTGAGGTGAGAGGATCACTCAAGACCAGGAGTTCAAGACCAGCCTGGGCAACATAGCAAACCCTACCTGTAAATAAATAAATAGAAACAGTGGCCACTCTTTTTTTTTTTTTTTGAGTTGGAGTCTCACTCAGTCGCCCAGACTGGAGTGCAGTGGCCGCTCCAGCGATCCCTCTGCCTCAGCCTTCAAGTAGCTGGAACTACAGGCGCGCACTACCACGCCCGGCTGATTTTTTGATTTACTGTAGAGATGAGGTCTCGCCAAGTTGCCCAGGTGGGTCTCGAACCCGCGGGCTCAGGTAATCCACTCACCTCAGCCTCCCATGGCGCGGGATTACAGGCTGAGCCACCGAGCCCGGCTTACAGTGTCCACTCTTAACTTTAACCCTGCAACTGTTGAAAAACAGCCTGGTGTGGAAGGAAAGGCATAGAATTCAGAGTTAGAATGGCATAAATGTAAGTTCTAGAGCAGAATAAGTATGGACTGTGCAGCCAGGCTACCTGGATAACCTTTGACAACTGTCTCAAGTTCTCTGTGTCCTCCATTTCATAGTTTATAAAACAGCACCAGCACATAGTGAGATTACAAAGATTAAGCGAGATAATGTGGTAAATTGCCTAGGATGGTACCTGGCATATGGTCAGTATGCAGTAAATGTTCATAACAGTCATTATTATAGTATAAAAAGATATGTTAGTAATTCTACATTCCACAATTTTGTAAATCCTCTGCCATCCTGGTATCATAAAACATCTATCCTGTGAAGCACGTTAATATTCTAGCTGACACTTAATATAATTAGTAAAAACCCAAGCATTTAGTCTCTTATGCAAAAGGCATTATTTCTACATAAAAGCACTTTTAGGCTGCAGTGACCCATGACTGTGCCACTGCACTCCAGTATGGGTAACAGAGTGAGACTATGACTCAAAAAAAAAAAGTGTCTCAATAGATGCAATTTCAATTCACTGACCAGAACATAGTAGAGTTTACAAAGTAAAAGTCTTAAGATACAAATGCTGGACCACGTGCGGTGGCTCACGCCTGTACTCCCAGCAATTTGGGAGGCAGAGGTAAGAGGATTGCCTGAGTCCAGGGGTTCAAGACCAGTCTGGCAAGACCTCACTCTACAATAAATCAAAAAATTAGCTGGGCATGGTGGCATGCACCTTGTAGTTCCAGCTACTTGGAAGACTGAGGTGGAAGACTCACCTGAGCCCAGTAGGTCGAGGCTTTGGTGGCTGTGAGCATGCTACTGAACTCCAGCCTGGGTGACAGAGTGAGATTCCAACTCAAAAAAAAAGAAAGAGAGATACAAATATAAAACTAAAATGACAGCTTGAGATAGGAGATATCACTACAGACATTATAGATATCAAAAAGATGAGAGAACCGTATAAATGCCCTTATGCCAATATATTTAATAATCTAGATAAAATACACACATTTCTTAAAAGACACAAGCTACCAAAGCTCATTCAAGAAGAAACTAAGGCCAGGTGTGATGGCTTATGGACGTCCTCTCAGCACTTTGGGAAGCTGAGGTAGGAGGACTGCTTGAGTCCAGGAGTTTGAGACCAGCCTGGGTAATATACTAAGACCTCATCTCTAAGAACATTTTTTTTAAAATTAGCTAGACATGGTGATACATGCCTGTAGTCCCAGCTACTCAGGAGCTTTAGGGGAAAGGATTGCCTGAGCCCAGGATGTCAAGGCTGTAGCAAGCCACAATCATGCCACTGCATTTCAGCCTGGTTGAAAGAGTAAGATCCCGACTCAAAAAAAAAAAAGAAAAAAAAAAAAGAAAAAGAGAGAAAGAAAAGAAACTGGTAACCTGAACAGCCCTCTGTCTAGTACAGCAGTCAGATTTGTTAAAAGCCTTTTTTACAAAGAAACTTCTGAGCATAAGTGTCTTCACATGTGAATTCCACCATATAAACATTAGAAATAACACCAATCCTACACTAATTATTTTAGAAAATAGAAGAAAATACATCCAAACTTATTTTATGGGTCCAGCATTACTCTGATGCCAAAACCAAAGATAACACAAGAAAATAAAATTTCATATCCCTTATGAACATAGACAAAAAAAAAACTTTAACAAAATATCAACAAATTAAAAGAAGCAATATATAAAAAGTATAATCTATCATGACCAAGTGGGTTCATTTCAGCTATGCAAAGTTGTCTTAACATTCAAAAACCAATCAATGTAGTTTACCTTAGGAAGACAGAAAAGAAAAAAAAAGATCATCTTGGCTGGGTGCACTGACTCATACCTGTAATCCCCACACTTTGGGAGGCCAAGGCGAAAGGACTGCCTGAGCCCAGGAATTCCAGGCCAGTGGAACCTCATCTCTACAAAAAAATTAGCCAGGAGCGGTAGTGGGCCCCTGTAGTCCTAGCTACTCAGCAGACTGAAGTGGGAGGATTGCTTGAACCCAAGAGATTGAGGCCCTGCAATGAGCCGTGATCGTGCCACTGCACTCTAGTCTGGGTGACAGAGTGAGCCTTGACTCAATAAAAAAAGGAGCATCCTAATAGATGCAAGAAAAATATTTCATAAAATTCAAGTCATTCACAATAATTAAAAAAAAACTAGCAAAATAAGAATAGAAGGAAACTTTCTAAATTCAATAAAGAGCAACTATAGGCCGGGCTCAGTGGCTCAGCCCGTAATCCCAGCACTTTGGGAGGCCGAGGTGAGTGGATTGCTTGAGCCCGCGGGTTAGAGACCCGCTTGGGCAACTTGATGAGACCTCATCTCTACAAAAAATAAAAAAAAAACTAGCCGGGCTTGGTAGTGCGCGCGTGTAGTTCCAGCTACTTGGAAGGCTGAGGCGGAAGGATCACCGGAGCCCAGCAGGTTGAGGCTGCAGTGACTGGGAGCGGCCACTGCACTCCAGTCTGAGTGACAGAGTGAGACTCCAACTCAAAAAAAAAAAAGAAAAAAGCTTTCAGAACAATGACAGCTCCTCTCACCATTTCTATTCAACATTATACTAGAAGGCCCAAACATTGTAATAAGAAAAATAAATAAAAAGCATAAAGATTAGAAAGGAAGATCAATAAAACTTTACATACAAACTACATAATCATCAAAGTAGAAAACCCTAGGGAATCTACATAAGAACTACTAACACCAGTAAGCAAGGTAGAAAGCTGTAAGGAAAAGTTAATATACCAAAATCAACTATATTCCCATATGCAAGGAATGAGCAAATCAGAAATTAAAACTTAAAAATCCATTAACAATAGCACCAAAAATCATAAAGTACTTAGAAATAAAACAAAAGATGTGCCTAATCCGTATACAGAAAACTACAAAGCATCACTGAAAAAAAAAAATTGAAGGAACGTAAATAAAAGGGAAAATACATCCCACTCATGGATTAAAAGACATAATATTGTTAAGATGTAGATTTTCCTCAAATCAATCTCTGGATTCAAACACGATCCTGACCAAAATTTATTTGGAACTAAAAAGGGCCTGGAATGGCAAAAAGAATCATGTAAAAGAAGAAAGTTGAAGACTTTCTGATTTCAAGACCTATTATAAAGCTACAATACTCAGGCCAGGGTGGGTTGGTGCAGAGAGATATACAGATCAATGGAACACAAGAGAAGGTCCAGAAATAGTACCACACAAGAATGTTCAACTGATTTTTTTAGAACTGTCTCCAGTCAAGGTCATTGGTGAAAGCTAGACGCTCAGGTGAAAGATGTCAGGGATCAGGACACTCACCAAGGACCAAGACTGACCACACCCAGGCTCCAGAGTGCTGCAAAGGGAAAGACAGCCCTCAACGACACGACTCTGGCGGCTACCACCTCAGCAAGGAGCAAACCTGGATTCATGATGATGCCTGGTAGGGTGCAGTGTAAACTCGTAGACTCTTTGACTCATTCCTAAAATGAATTTCAGAGGGACCAGCAAAGTTTTAAAACCAAGTTTATTAGAGAAGGAAAAGAAGAAAGAGTCATGGCAGAAAGACCTCCCATAGGCAGGTTTCTTTTTGATTCCTGGTCTGGAAACCACCTTGATGGAGTTTTCCTTTGACGAGCTGAGGAGGTGAGGTGGACTGGGAGTCCACAGTGAATTCACTTTCCAGCACGAAAGCCGTTCAACCTGTGGACAGGTTGTCTGAACGCTTTCTAAAACCTGCCTATGAGAAACGTATCTATCTACACCTCACCTGTACTAGCTACCCACCTCAACAACAACAGGACAACCTGATGTCACATCTCCCAACATGCTGCCATGGGAAGGACACACACCTGAGATCTCCAGCCCAAAGCCTCAACCTGAATCTAACTGAGCCTCCAGTGCTGGTTTACAGGAAATACCCACAGGGGACCCAAGAACAAGAGAAATGACATCATGGAAGGGAGGGGAGCGGGGAGATCAGACAACTCTAGAAAGAGAGACATTCTACAAGACAATTGCCCGGTCTTTTTTTTTTTTTTTAAGTTGGAGCCTCACTCCATCGCCCAGGCTGGAGTGCAGTGGTACACTCAATACCACCCCAGTGTCAACCTGCTGGGCTCCAGGGATCCTTCTGCCTCAGCCTTCCAAATAGCCGGAACTACAGACACAAGCTACCATGCCCAGGTAATTTTTGATTCATTGTAGAGACAAGTTCTCACCAAACCTGCCAGCTCAGGCAATCCACTCGCCTTGGCCTCCCAAAGTGCTGGGAATACAGGCTGAGCCACCGAGTCCAGACTTTTTTTTTTCCAAGTGGTAGTACAAACCTATGCAGAGAGGACTTATACCTGGTCTTCTTAAAAGTTGGTGTCATTCTATTTTTTTTTTCCCATCCAGGTGGAGTGGTCTCATTTAAAATCAGAGGGAGGTGGTGGGGGACTGCTTTATATGGAAAGAAGCCAGGGAGACACAACAGTCAAACACAGTGGGCCAGCCTGGGTGGGGTTCTAGTCGATATACGAGCAGAGCACATAGGCCGGACAACTGGGGAAGCAATAATCGATGATGTTAAGGAGTTGCTGGAAATTTTCTTAGATGTGATAATGATATCAGGTTATACAGCAGAATATCTTGATGCATAAGAGATACTAAAATATTCAGCTGGGAACACCAGGGGTCTGCCATTCACACTCCAATAGTTCAGCTCTTAACAAGAAAGCACTCATCATGAACAATACCAATTTCTAAATCAAGGTAAGAAGTAAATGTGTGTTCTCCTAAGATTTCTTAAGTATTTCTGCAGTCTGAACCATTTTCATAAAAATAGCAGTAGGAGGGAAGGAGGGAGGGAGGCATATCCATTACTCTGATAAAGTCCAACTTCTCCATTTATCAGAGAACACAACCAAGGCCAGTAAAGTGCAGACACTTACTCAAGGTCACACAGCAAATCAGTCTGAGGACACCTCCTACTACTACTCTCTTCTCTACATTTTCTTTTTTTTGAATGGGAGTCTCACTTTGTCACCCAGTTTGGAATGCAGTAGCACGCTGCTGATGGCTACCACAGTCTTGACTTGCTGGGCTCAGGTGATCCTTTCACCTCAGCCTTCCAAGTAGCCGGAACTATAGGCGTATACCACCACGCCCAGCTAATTTTTTGATTTATTGTAGAGACGAGGTCACACCACGTTGCCCAGAGTGGTCTCAAACCCATGAGCTCAGGCCATCCTCTCACCTCCACCTCCCAAAGTGCTGGGATTACAGGCATGAGCCACCGTGCCCGGCTTACGCTTTAACTTGACACAAGTAAACCTAGACTTTCTGTTTTCAGAGTCAAACGGTGACCATAACCCTGGACTCTGTATCCAGTCACAATCAGCCTCCTCCCTCCATCTCCTGCTGTGCCTCCCACTCCCCCTCACCCGGGAGCAATCTCTGAAGCCCTGAGAAATCTCTGAAGCCCTTGCCATCCGCTCCCTCTGGCTGGACTCTGTCGTGAGACTGTAGTGTGGCCTTGACCGAGAGTCTCGCCCTCTCTGAGCTGAGAGGGAGCAAGAACGCTATCCCTGATGCTCACTGACTTGCTGCCATGTCTTCGAGGGCCAGGGCGTCCCTGGCAGAGGACAAGGAGAGAGCCCAGGACAGGGAGGGGAAGAGGAAAGAAGGACACTGGAGAGAGCTCCGGGGAGGCCCCAGGGGAGAGACCCCAGAAGACAGGCAAGCTCTGCATATCCCACATACACACACAGACACACACCCACAAACTCATAAATACAAACTCACACATGTACACACATACAAGCATGTACATGCACACACAAGAACTCACACACACACACTCCTCTGGGCTTGCAGTTCTAGCCATCAGTCAGCCCCTCTTCAGATATTCCCTACTCCGGAGTCAATGGCATAGACAAGGTAGACGGTGGATTCCAGCTAATCCATCAACAACTCACAACCTTCCACAGAGAGACCTGGCCTGTCGCCACCCCCACCCACAGCCTCCCCAGCCTTCATGCCCTGTGTTTTTCCACAATCACCTGATCCTGGACACCACACCCCAGCTTCTGAGGACAAGGGAGGTAGATGGGTAGAGGCATTCAAGCCAGCTGGCGGGGCCCCGGGTGCAGACTCTGGGTCGGGTTCACCTCCCTGGCAGGGTGCGGGGCACCGAGCGCCAAGTGGGGAGGCTCAGCGTGTCCCGCCAGACCCCACCAGCCCACCGTCCCCAGGCTGGGAGCCTCTTCCAGGTCCAGCTCTCCCCAGGCCTGGTAGCAGCTCTCCAGGGACCTGGGGTGGGGTGGCAAACGGGACTGACACCCAGGCTAGGACCCTATACCCACACCCTGCAGAAAGTCACCCAGTGCCCACTGTGAAAGTGAGAAAAGAAACTCAATCGTCCACACCTACACCCCCAGACACAGCCCCAGGCAGCTGGTCAGGAAGGGGTACTGACAGTTGAGAACTTGGCACATGGTGGTCATTCATCCAGCCTCCCAATAGACCTTGGCTGCCGGGCGTGGGGGTAACGAGAGCTGCTCCTGCCTGTGGGGGTACCCAGGCCTGTGGCGACTCACTACCACTCTGTCATGTGACTTAAATGACAGACAGGTGGGGCTCCCAGTGCTTGATGATGGGAGGAAGGGCAAGTTCCAGCTAGGGACAGGACCTGCCCTGTCCCCACCCTCACCTCTGCTAGACCACCCTTACCCCTGCAGCCTCGGGTTTCAGCCCTCCCTGACACCACCCCTACCCCTTCCAAAGCCGCCAGAGTCCCTAGTGTGCTCTTTTTGTGGGCTAGCCTGGCAACCTGGCTCTCACCAACGACACAGCTTCAATGATAAACCTGTCACAAGCCAAACAAACGGCTTGAAAGCAAACTTCTGGGGGGGTACCAGGACCCACCTGGACATATCTCCCTCCCCCAAAATGCAGAAGCACCTCCTAAGGTACCCACCCATCCCAGGGAAGGGGACCATGTCTGCTTCAAAACCTCCCAGGAAGGGCTGGATGCGGTGGCAGACGCCTATAAGCCTAGTACTTTGGGAGGCCCAGGCAGGAAGACTGCTTGAGCCCAGGAGTTCAAAACCAGCTTGGGCAATATAGCAAGAACTTGTCTCCGGTTTTTTGTTTTTTGTTTTTTTTTTTTGAGTTGGAGTCTTACTCTGTCCTCTGTTGCCCAGGCTGGAGTGCAGTGCCACCCTCCCGGCCATTGCAGCCTCGACCTGCTGCGCTCCCGCAATCCTTCCGCCTTAGCCTTCCAAGTAGCCAGAACTACAGGAGCGCACTACCACACACAGCTAATTTTTTATTTTCTGTAGAGACAAGGTCTCACCAAGTTGCCTGGGTGAGTCTCAAATCTGTGGGTTCAGGCAATCCACTCGCCTCAGCCTCCCAAAGTGCTGGGATTACAGGCTGAGCCACCGAGCCTGGCCTTGTCTCAGTTTTAAAACTTAATTAATTAATTAAAAGTGGAGGTGAGAGGATTGCCTGAGGCCATGGGTTTGAGACGAGCCTGGGCAACATGGCGAGAACTCATCTCTATGATAAATTTTAAAAAATTAGCTGGGTGTGGTGGCACACGCCTGTAGTTCCAGCTATTTGGAAGGCTGAGGTGGAAGGATCATCTGAGCACAGCAGGTCGAGGCTGCGGTGGCCATGAGTAGTGTGCCACCAGCATGTCACTCCAGCCTGGGTGACAAAATAAGATTCCAATTCAAAAAAATTTAATTAATTAAATAATTGGGAAAAAAGCCTCACAGGAGATACCGGTCACCAGGATGAACAACCAAAATGGACCTGGGGCTGCCTCTTCTTCCTCCTGTCGTGGAAGGCCTCCCCGCTACATGCAAACCCCAGTGAACAGCACAGCCCAAAGGTCCCAGGCCCAGGCCACGCCCTAGGGTAGAGGTCCTAGCCGGCTACAGCCCCAAGGCCAATCCCAGGCCAGGAACCTCAGAGCCCGGCATCTGAAGGCCAGCAGGCTCTGTTTTTCCCCCACCTCTGCTCCCTCCAAACAGAGCGACATTTCCCTCTTTTTTACTTCACAGGCTGAAAACCTTCTGCCCACTGCCTATCTCCAAAAGCGCAGACTGGATTCACTGTTTTGAAGTTTGTACGCTCAGCACGAGCACAACACACATAATCTCCCGCAAGCCTAAGGGTGAGAGCACTCTATCAGACGTGTGTGTGTGTGTGTGTGTGTGTGTGTGTGTGTGTGTGTGTGGTAGATGATGTGTGTGTGTGTGTGTGTGTGTGTGTGTGTGTGTGTGTGTGTGAGAAAACACATATACAGACATACATCAGACCTGTTCATTGCTTTTCCCTGGAGAACTTTAACAGATGCAGGACGTTCCCACTCCGATTTCTCCTTCCCTGAGAACTGTCAGATTCCCCGATGGGGACACCAGGAAAGACCCCCAAGGAGCAGCTTGTGCCATCAACTGAGCAGGAAAACAAGCCCAGAGAGGGTACTGGCTTGCCCAAAGTCACACACGACAAGTCAGTGGAGAGCGGAGTCTGGAGTCCAGTGTCCTGACGTCAGCCGGAACCAGAACGACTCGGAATCCGTGGGAAATGTTGAACACAGGACAGGACGCAGGGAGAAGGAGGAACCATCACCCATCCCACCACCTTTCACTTGCCCCAAGACATGGCTGTGGCTCCCAGGCCTGTCTTTGCTACGGGACCCCACTTCCCTTCCTCACAGCTGTCTTGAGTCGCTATTTAAGTTTCAGGCCACCTATCAATTTTTCCCGCATTTTTCACCAGGTGCTTCCTTGTAATTACAGGGACAAATTGTGGGGACAAATGCATGCCTGGATGGACCCCATGCATCCCATAGATTGGAGATCACTCCTCTGGGCTGACTCCAGTCCTTTGGGAATTATTTTACAACTCTGCAAGTTGTAGATAACTGATAGGAATGCAAAATAATTCTTGCCTATAGACATGCAAATTCTGTCCCTGCTGGTAGAAGTTCAACGGGCCTGTCTCTGTCTCGTCTCCCCTCCTCCCCCACGCCCCAAGACACATCCCCAGCTCACCTCCATTTGTACTTTGATTTCAATGTTCCTGATCTATAAATGCCTCTGACATTCAGATTATCTTTTCAATCACTGGTAACATCTGCCTAGTTCCCTCCTGAGTTAAGTAAAATCTTTAACACATGTTCACTTTTACATCTGCATGACAGTCATGATTCTAACCTTTTCTGAAAAGTTATCTTTTGATATAACTTTGCTCTGGGCGCCTCGCCCCCTCCAACCAGCAGGCACCAAAGGAAGGGAAGGCGTTTCTCTCCCCACCTTACCAGTCAGCGGGGAAACAGACTCAAGGGGGGTTGAAGCCCGGGAGTTTAAGTTCAGCTTGTTCATCTGATGCTCTTCCAGACACCACACGCAACACCGATTATCTGATTCTCTGGCACCAACTAGGTATCCTACATTCAATCTATCCTGATACTGACTACCTGGAGTTACTGCAGATGCCATGGCTGAAGACCTCCCGGCCCTGCCAATGCAAGTCCCAGGACCAAGCCTGGCTGGACCTCTGTCCCACTTGGCTACGAATCTGGAGCTTCCCCTGACCATCCCCCTATGTTTGATAATTTTCTATTATAACTCACAAAACTCAGGAAAGTACTTTACAATTATTGGTTTATTATAAAGGGTATGATGGAAACTGCTAAATGGAAGGTGTAGGGAAGGGGCACGCAGAGCCTCCAAATCCTTGGGGTGTGTCCCTCCTAGCACCTCCAGCTGTTTACCAACCTGGATACTCTCTTAGCCTCTTGTTTCTGAACTTGTGCCCTCGTTCCATTATGTAAGTATGATCAATTAAATCCTTAGCCATTGGTAACCAGACTCAATCTTCAGTCCCTTTCTCCTTCCCAGAGGCAGGGGAGGTACTGATAGGTTCCTCTGGGACTAGTCTCTGTCCTGAAGCTATCTTGAGTCATACCTGAGCATAAAATCAGATATGGTCAAAAGAGTTTGTCATAAATAACAAAAGATGCTCCTATCACTAGGGAACTCCTAAGAGTTTTAGGAGCTCTGCCAGTAACCCATTACAAGGACCAAGTAAATGCTCTGTTGCCCAGGCTGGAGTGCAATGGTGCCATTATACCTCATTGCAGACTCAAACTCCTGGGCTTAAGCAATCCTCCTGCCTAGGCCTCCCAAGTGTCCTACAGGTGTCCACCACCACACCCAGCTAATTTTTTTTCTTTCTTTTTTTTTGGTAGAGACAAGATCTCACTATGTTGCCCAGGCTGGTCTTGAACTCTTGGCCTCAAGTGATCTTCCTGCCTCAGCCTCCCAAAGTGCTGAGGTTACAGGCGTGAGCCATGGTGGTCAGCTAAGATTCTTTGTTATAATATAGCTCCTACCTGCAGGTCAACTCCTCAAACTTCTGTTAAGAGAATTCTCCCATTCCAGGCAGGGATATGTCGGACCCTGTCTACATATTCTCAGCACCTGTATCCATCATTCATGGCTCTCAGTCAGGTACAAGTTCCCTTGGTATCCCGAGGGGCTGGTTCCAGGACTCCCTACGGTTATCAAAATCCACAGATGTTTCAGTTCCTGATACAAACGGTGTACTATTTGCCCGTAACCTTTGCACCTTCTCCTATATACTTTCAATTACCTCTAGATTACTTATAATACCTATTACAATGCAAATGTCATGTACATAGTTCTTATACTGTGTTGTTTAGGGAATAATAAGAAAAAGATCTGTATGTGTCCAGTACAGATACAACCCTTTTTTTAAAAAAAAATATTTCAATCCATGGTTGGTTGAATCTATGGATACAGAGCCCACGGAGCTGGAACCCATGGATACACAGGCCACAAATGTGGAATCTAAGGATACAGAGCCCACAGATGTGGGGCCCACGGGTGCAGAGCCCACAGATGGGGAGCCCATGAATGCAGAGCCCACGGGTGTAGAACTCATGGATACAGAGTCCATGGACACAGAGCCCACAGATGCAAAGCCTATGGATACAGAGTCCACAGATGCAGAACCCAAAGATACGGAGTCCATGAATGCAGAACCCACAGATACAGAGCCTATAGATGTGGAGCCCATGAATACAGAACCCATGGATACAGAGCCCACAGATTCAGGATCCAGAGATACAGAGCCCACAGATGTGGAACCCACAGATGCAGAACTCATGGATACATAGTCCATGGATACAGAAACCACAGATACAGAGCCACAGATATGGAGCCCACGGATGTAGAACCCACTGGTACAGAACCCATGTATACAGAGCCCATAGATGCAGAGCCCACAGATACAGAGCCCATAGATGTGGAACTCACTGATGTAGAACCCACATAGACAAAGCCCATGGATACAGAACTACAGGTACAGAGCTCATAGATGTGGAACCCATGGATGCAGAATCCATGGATACAGAGCCCATGGATGCAGAGGGCCAACTGTGCTTATTTCTGTGGTTCTTTGACTAATGTAACCATGGGTCTCCTTCAGCAGATTAAACCGCCAAGTGCATGACCGGATCTGCTCAAACAGTATCCCCTCTGTACCTAGTACAGAACTTGACTTAGCAGGCCCTCGATAAACACTGCAGTGAAGTGAAAATAAACCAGACATGACAAAGGCACCCGTTTTCCTGGGCGGTAGGCTTCAGAGCAAGCCCTCATACCCACCTGCTTCACCCTCCACCTGAGTCCACACATACTTAGCTCCCCGACTCCCACAGCCAAGCCCTTTCCCTCTGAGCCTCCACTGGGGCAGAGGGCCTAGGCACAGAGAAGCCACAAGCATCTTCGAGGGGGGACTGGCCGTAGCCCGTCATTAGAGATGTGGACCCGAAAAGGTGTGACTGCCACGTGGATGTATGCGAAAGAGATTTCAAATCACCCAACTGTTCTATTTAGAATTCATAGCAAAATGGTTCGTTGCTGTAAAAATATATTTGCACATTACACAAATAGACCCTCACAGCAATTATCTTAATGCTGCAGCTACAAATTAACACCTACTTACCTCGGGCAAATTAGCACCAAATTTAATTCGAGTGGTGCGTCCAATGTGCAGGGAGCACAGAGGAGCCCGTGCAGTGTTTGCAGGTGGCAGGTTCTTATCTCCAAACTGAGTGATTGGATGAAGGGTTCTGGGGTAAGGGGGATGATGCCATCCAGCCTAACCTTCCCAGACCCAGGCTTGCACACGGGTCACACAGAGGCAAGCGCTGATCAATGATTCCCCGGATGCCAAGTCCATGTGTAATGAGGTGTAGGGGCTCTTGCTCAGGGCTGGGAAGGGACGCTACTGATTCTACTCCCTGAGGTTCCAGGGTCCCCTAGTAGCATCCCATAAAAAGTAACTTTCACCATCTGGTGTCAGCTGTGCATAAACTTGGTTTTTGGTCAGTTTTTGTTTTTGAGTCAGAGTCTCACTCTGTCACCCAGGCAGAGTGCAGTGACACGCTCAGGCCACCACAGCCTCGATCTGCTGGGCTCAGGTGATCCTTCCGCCTCAGTCTTCCAAGTACCTGGAACTATAGGCATGCACCACCATGCCCAGTTAATTTTTGATTTATTGTAGAGCTGAGGTCTCGCCAAGTTGTCCAGGCTGGTCTCGAACCAGCGGGCTCAGGCAATCCTTTCACCTTGGCCTCCCCAAATGCTGGGATTATAGGCGTGAGCCACCACGCCTGGCTGGTTTTTTTTTTTTTTTTTTTTTAAAATAGAGACGGGGGGGGTCTCACTATGTTGCCCAGACTGGTCTTGAACTCCTAGCCCAAGCCATCCTCCTGCCTTGGCCTTCCAAAGTGCCGGAATTACAGGTGTGAGCCACCATGCCTAGCCTGTTTTTGAGGCGGGGTCTCATTCTGTTGCCCAGGCTGGAGTGCAGAGGAATGATCAAGGCTCACCAAAGTCTCGACCTCCTGGGCTTAGGCCAGCCTCCCACCTCAGCCTCCCAAGTAGCTGGGACTCCAGGCATGCACCACCATGCTCGGCTAGTTTTTAAATTCTTTATAGAGATGAGGTTTCCCTATGTTGCCCAAGCTACAGATTTGTTAACACCCACTCTTCATCACAAACACCAGTGGACCCTGACACTGGTGAGAAGGCATGTGAAGACCATTTGTCCAGGGAGTGGAATCAGAAGCCCCTGGAATCTGGGTGCGATACCTGGGAGAGACCCCAAAAGTTGGCAGCAGCAAAGCCCAAAGAAACTGACTACCACCTGCATCAGGACCTTGTCAGAGGTTTGCCCACAAATCCTGGAGACCCTTGACATTCTGAAGCAGCAAGGGGGTCCCTAAAGAGCTGCTGGGGCCACCACCCCCTCCTGGGAGTCCAGACTCAGGGCCCCTCCCATGGTTTTTTGGGTCCCTGAAGCTGCTGCCTCACAAGCATCCTAGGGTTCCAGGGTGCTCACTCAGGCACGCATGGCTCACCTGCACAGCCCTCCAGCCACAAGGAGCTGGCCCACCCCACCCCCAGGGCCCACCTGACCCAGCTAAAAGTAATCCTATCTCCCTCTTCAGAGGTCGGTTTGGGAACCCAAGCCTGAGCTAATCAGCACATGGCAACTTCCCTGACCACAGGGATGGGTTCGTTTAGGTCCACGAGGCTCTAGGAAGCTTTCCAGGTCCTTCTGAGAAAGAAGAGCCTTGTTCTCAAGAGGGAACCACTGAGGGATTCTCTCTCCACGCAGCTGTATATGAAGATAAGGCCTGGATGGCCACAGCCAACTGGCTACCTCTTTGAAGATCCAGTCACTCACAGAAAAAGGCAGAGAATATCCAAGTCCTGATCAAGCCACGCCTGATCTCTGTGCCATCCCCAGAACTTTTCAGCTACATGGACCAATACTTCTCCCTTGACTTTCAGGCCAGTTCAGAGTACTTGTCTTCTGTGAATCATAGCCAAAAGCATCCTGATGGCCAGGTGCCCTGCCCACCCCAGGCTACGAAAGGGGCTTCCTGTGGGCTCCGACACCTCGGTTCCAACACAACCCAAAAGGTCTACACCATGTGTCTGTGTATCCTTCATGACCATCACACGTATGTCCTGACAACAGGGCCATGTCTGGCTTACATCTGAGTCCCAGCACTCAGCCAGCTCACGTCGGGGACACGAGCAGGGGCTTAGGAGGGTCTGCTGAAGAAAAGAACAGGCAAAGGGCACAGGACAGAGCTCAAGATCAAAGGCCTGGCCTGGCCTGGCTCCATCTACACTCCAGGTCACTCGCACCGTCTCCACCGCTCTCTCCCTTCTCTGCTGTCCGGGCTGCTCTGTCCCTAAAGTGGACGCAGCTGGGGTCCCCGCCACAGTCTCGACCATCCATACTCAGACCTGTCCAAGTGGGGGACCCTGGGCCCTCTCCTGTCCCCCTAAGGCAAGTTAAATCCATGCTCTCACTCCCAAACCCGGATCCCAGGCCCGGCCTGTTCCCAACTCAGTCGTGACTATCCCAACTGCCTGCCAACACCCTCATGACAGACCCCTGTGTGTCAAGGGCTTCCTGTCGTTCTTGGAATAAAATCCAAACCCCTACAGGAGCCTGAACGGCTCTATGCTCTGGTCCTGCGGCCCCGGAGCCCACGCCCTGCCATCCCTACCCCATTCCTCCTCTCTAGCAGGGTAAGCCCCAGGCTGCTGCTACAGATACCTTAAGTACACCCTGGCATCCCCGCCTGATGCAGTAGGGATGTCTGTCCCCTCCAAATTTCATGCTGAAATGTCATTCCCATGGGGAGGTATTGGGTCATGGGGCGGATCCCTCATGAATGGCTGGGTACCGCTCTCTTGCTGTATTAGCTCACACGAGAATTGGTTGTTCAGGAGAGCCTAGTTCCTCCACCTCCCTCTCTTACCATGTGGCACGCCTACTCTCCCCGCCGACCTTCTACCATGATTATAAGCTTTCTTTTTCTTTTTTTTTTTTTTTTTTTTGAGTTGAGGTCACACTCAACTAGAACACAGTGGCACAATCATGGCTCACCACAGCCTTGACCTCCTGGGTTCTGGTGATTCTTCTACTTCAGCCTCCTAAGAAGCTAAGACAACAGGTACATGCTACAACGCCTGGCCAAGTTTTTTTATTTGTATTTTTGTGTAGAGACAAGGTCTCACTATTTTGCCCAGGCTGGTTTTGAACTCCTGGGATCAAGTGATCCTCCCACCTCCCAAAGTGCTGGGATTACAAATGTGACCCGCTGCACCCAGCTTGATTGTAAGCTTTCTGAGGCTCAACAGAAGCAGATGCTGGCACTACGTTTCCTGTACATCATGTAGAACCATGAGCCAAGTACACCTCTTTTCTTTATAAATTACCCAGCTTTAGGTATTCCTTCATGGCAACGTAAAACGAACTAATACACCATCCTAGAACCCTTGTATATGCTGTCCTGCTACCTGGAACGCACAACCCCACACAAAATAAGTAACCTGTAAATAGTCTGTATTACCATCATTGGCTGAAGTCCAATTCAATAACTCAGTGTGAATTCAAATCTGCCTCCTCACTAGCCCCCACAAATCTACCCTTGACCTTCATACACCTCTTTATAGAAAGACCTGGTTATGCTTTAGCCAAGCCAAATACTGTCCCCCAGTGCAGCCAGAGGAAAATGCCACAGGTCCCCAGGGAAGGTTCAGGCCACCCTGTGCCTCCCACTATTCTGATTCCCTCTGCAACCCCATCCAGAGATCCCCTCTGTACCTCTGAGGTGGAGGCCACGAACCCCTGCCATGAGCAAGCAGCACAGACAAGGTATCAGGAGGGCCTTCTAGGCCCAGGTCACCCCTCACACATGGTGCCATCTAGTGAGACCCCAGTCCACTCCTCTGAGATGCCGCATCCTCGTCTGTGAAATGAGCACAGCCCTGTCCATCAACACTGTGAGGCCGAAGGGTGGACTGAATGAAATGACACGTGTGAAAGCACACTGCCGCAAGGCATCCCAATTGTCACAAGGGGCACAAAAGTTAGCTTAAAAACACACCTAAGGAGTGGAGGCTGAAGGTTAAGCGGGATTTAACAGACAGATTAACCAATTGCAATGCGTGGACCTTCTTTGGATCCTGATGATATCTGAGGTCACCAGAAACTTAAACATCAATGGGCCGGGCACTGGACGAAAATAAGGAATTGTTGCCAACTGTTCTAAAAGTGATCACGGTGCCTCAGTCCTGCTGGAGAAAGGGCATTAAGCTTGACTTAACTACTTCACAATGTACACGTCCAACAGAACATCGCCCTGAACACTGGATGTGCATGCCATTTTTCTTTGTCAATGATGCCTTAATGAAGCTGGGGGTAAAATAATTGTTTTAAAAAGGGATCCACACTGCAGTGTGTAAGAACCGTTTGGGGTCGGGCTGGGTGGCTCAGCCTATAATCCCAGCACTTTAGGAGGCTGAGAGGAGTGGATTGCCTGAGCCCACGGGTTTGAGACCCGCCTGGGCAACTTGGTAAGACCTCATCTCTACAATAAATAAAAAATTAGCCAGGCTTGGTAGTGCGCGCCTGTAGTTCCAGCTACTTGGAAGGCTGAGGCGGAAGGATAGGCGGAAGGATCGCCGGAGTCCAGCAGGTCAAGGTGGCCGGGAGCGTGTCACTGCACTCCAGTCTGGACGACAGAGTGAGACTCCAACTCAAAAAAAAAAGAAGCTTTTGGGAGGTCTAGGAACTGTTCTAAATGGCACAGGAATAGGTATGGGGTGGGGTGGAGGAAGCAGGAGGGGGTGGGTGAGCGCAGGCCAGGCTGGCAGCAGGAGGGCAGCAGGGGGGCTCACCGCACACCCTGGTTCCCTCTGAATGTCTGAAATTCTCCATAAATAAAAAAACTTAAGTGAAGAAATAAACCCTCCTACGTACAATGCAAGGTGTGCCAACGATGTGGTGGCCGGCTTTAGAGAAACACAGCTGTGGTGGCTTCGGAGGCCCAGACAGGGGCACCTTCCAGAAGCCCCCCCACCCAAGAGCTTTGGCCACCCAAGGCTTTCCTGCAGACAATGAATCTGCCAGCCCTGACAACCCCTGCCCCTTGGTGTTTCCTTTGCTTGTTTTCATTTTATGACCAGGTGGGGGAAGGAAGGGGACAGCTCTGGAGTTTCTGGAATCCTGACCCGCCCAACCAGTTTCTTCTGGACAGTCACCAGGCTCCACTCTCCCCAAGCTGAACATTCCCTGTTTGCTGTCCTCTCTAACCAGGCCACCAAAGAAAGAAATGCTCAGGCTTAACCTTCGACATGGAAAGGACAGGAGCCAAACAAAATGCATTCTTCACTGTCTCTGTGTAAGAATCTCTCCCAAGGTCAGGGGCAGAACTGATACCCCAAAACTAGAACACCCATTAACAGCCAGGCACGGTAGCTCACGCCTGTCATCCCAGCACTTTGGAGGCCAGGGCAAGAGGAATGCCTGAGCCCGGGAGCTCGAGACCAGCCTGCGCAACTTGGCGAGACCTCATCTCTACAGCAAATCAAAAAATTAACTGGACATGGTGGTGCATGCCTGTGGTTCCAGCTACTTGAAAGGCTGAGGCAGAAGGATCACCTGAGCCCAGCAGGTCAAGGCTGCAGTGACCATGAGCGTGCCACTGCACTCTAGCCTGGGTGACAGAATAAGACTCCAACTCAAAAAAATAAAAGCACACCCATAATAAAGGTGCCAGGGTGCATCGTGGCTCACACCTGTCATCCCAGCACTTTGGGAGGCCGAGGCGAGAGGATTGTCTGAGCCCAGGGGTTCAAGACCAGCCTGTTTTAGGCACTCTGCATAATTCAACTCATTTGATTCTCCCAATCGCCCTGTGAGTTCGGTAATAACACTGTCCCTATTTTACAGAAGAGGAAACCCATGCACAGAGCTGCTAGCAACTTACTCAAGGTCACACAACCAGGGGTCAGAGGGTCAGGCTCCAGTCCTGGCTGTTAACCCTTGCACTGCCCTGCCTATCTAGGGCACCAACATCATTCCCCCCAAGCCTCTTGACAACCTGCTGGTTTATGATCCCTATTTGACAGGTGAGAAAATGGGTCCTCAAAAGTGACTTTGGGAGAGTCACCCAGCCAAGTCACATGCCTTTGGGGGACCCTGAAACCTGGGTACAATCAACTGTCAGAAGTCCCAGGGAGGCTCCCCGTGAAGGTGGTCAGGGCTGGACTTAGCAACACACTCCCCTGCAGCCAAGCCCCAAACGTGCACCTACAAGGGCATCCCCACCTGCAGCGCTGGACCCAGAGGGCTTCCCTCAAACACAGGGCAAAAATCAGGGAACGGGATGGGTTTTTTAACGCGATGGGAGATGCTAACGTCAGGCACCTCCAGGGAGGCCCAGGAAGCATGTGGATACACGTGGTGTATTTTCTCCAAACAACAATTTTAATCAAAGAATTGAGGGGAGAAAATTCAATCATTTATCCGGAAAGAAATTGAAAACACCATCATTTATATCCCCATTCTACTTTCACGTCCATCGGAAGGCTTCGAATATCTCCATCACAAACCAGACGGCCAGCTCCCAACCAGGAGGAACAGCTCAGTGTCCTGGGAGGTGGTACAGCACAGGAGGGGAGGGGAAGGGTGGACGGGACAGTGGGGACTCTGTGGACGCTGCAACAGTCGGCTCCAAAGCCTGGCTTCCCAATCACTGGCCATGTGACCAAACCCCCTATCTCAGTTTCCTCATTTGGGGAAAGGAGCAATAACAGTCCCTGCCTCACCAGGCTGATGTGAGCAAGGAATGAGGTGATCAAGGATAGAGTGAGGGCTGGACGGCCACGCAGGATGGTGACCTCGGCCACTGTGGGGAAGGACAGCCAATGGATCATTTTGCAGGTGAGAAGGCTAAGTTCCTAGAGGGAAAGTCACCTGCTGACTCCTTCTCACCCTTCTGCTGATTCTCTGCCTCAGTTTTCTCATTGATGAAACAAGGGCAAAATCAGGGAACTGGATGGGTTTTTTAACATGATGGGAGATGCTAACGTCAGGCACCTCCAGGGTGATCTAGCCCCTTGCTCTCCTCTCCTTCATTGAAGACTCTTCTAAGCCCCCTATCTCCGGCACTCCCACAACCAGCTCAGCCTGTAACGAGCTTGTAAGCTGCCATGATGTCCGAGTTAAGTTTCCATGACAGTATCCAAGTAAATACCCACCCCCCCATCAGGTACTCCACCTGCATCTCACAAATGAACTATCCCTAGCTACTAGGTACCACGCCCTTCCTTGCTACCTCCCATCCATCTTCCAGCATCAACCAGGAAGGCCTCCCTGACCCAACAAGCCACTGGCTTCTATCACAGACAGACCACACTCTGGGCCCGTGGGCAAAGACGGGGCAGGCGGCTGCCCACAAAGATTACTCGGGCTCAGGCCCACATTCACTCCTCGGCCTGGCATTGGTTTGGGGAGTGGCTAGTCATCACATTAAGCGATAGGCTCGGAAGCATGATCCTAAAACTACCAACCAGAGGGCGACCAAAGGACATCGACTCCTGAACCAGCTGCGTCTCACCTTAAGTTTTGAGTTCTCCCCCGGACCAGCGGAAGCCCAAGACAGCACTCTCTGGAACAGACACAGCCTCTGCCACAAAACCCGAGTCTGTGGTCGCCTGGCAATCAAGGCCCAGTCCCTCCTGTGGAACAACTCGCAGGAATTCCACCCCTCCCGCCCCGGGGGGGGGGACTCTGCAGTTCCCCTGGGCCTTCATTCTCCCAAGGCGGTTGGGAAATTCCCCCAAGCCAGAGATGTTGTCGTCGCCTCCCAGTTCTCAGGAGGCACCACGCCGGGGCCTAAGAAAAGAGAAAAAGAAGCTAGGCAGAGCCTCTCCCCCTCTCTGGCGACTCTGAGGGTTTGTTGGCAGCCTGATTTAAAGTTTTTGGCTTATTAGCCCTTGAGGGTTGCATCCCCTGTGTGTTGAACTGACCAGACTCCCTGCCAGAGTTTGACTGGGGCACCCGCTCTGGCCGCAGTTTTCTCATCTGTGACTCGGGAATGATGCCACTGTTCCTCTCAGGTTTGGTGTGAGGGAGCTGAGGCCTGTACACCGTGCTGACTCGGCCCAACCTGAGACCCCGTTACAGAAGCAAAAAGAGGGGCCAGAGAGAGCTTGGGCTGACGCAGCTGCCAGCCCGACCAGCCTAAAACACAGAGAGAGGTGAGTGGGGGGAAAGGGGAGCAGGAAGGGAAGGGGGAAAGAAGGAAAAGCAGAGGAGGGGTGGGGGAAGGGGAAAGAGAAGCAACGCGCGTCCTGGGAACGCAGAGGCTGAGCGCGGGCCGGGGGCGCCCCAACACCCCACGTGGCGCCGCGCCAGCCCGGGCGTCCCCATCTGGGCGGCGGGCTCTGTCCCGCCGCAGGCGCGCTCCCTCGGAACCCACGTGGCACCCCCACCCGGGACACGGACCCCAGCGCGCTCCCTCCCAGGACCCCGCCTTACCTGGCGACCGCCCTGCCGCCGTCCCACCTGTCCCGGCTGGGCCCGCGGCTCACCTGGCCCCGCCCCGGACGTGGCTCCGGGGCAGGCCCGGCCCTCGCCCCGCCCCCGCCCGGCCCCGCGCGCGCTACCTGGCGGGAGCTGTTTTCCCGAGCACAGGCCGCCCCTGGGGTCCGCCTGGGTCTCGGGGGACGGGGCGGGGTGGAGACAGGTGGCTCACCTCGAGGGCGGGCCAGGGCGAGCACGCGAGTCAGGGGCCCCTCGCACGGTGCGCCCCGGGCGCCCGCAGTCCCGCCAGGCACCCACGCCTGGCACGGGCACCTCCCTTGCGGATCCATTTCCCCATTTTAGAGATGTGCAGAGCGAGGCGGGAAGGGGTGAGATTTGCCTAGACTTATGAGGAAGCTTACCATTCAACAAACCCTCCCAAAGCGCCTTCTGGGTCAGGCCTGACCTCCTGGTGGTAGTATTACTGGCTGCCAATTAAAATACCGGAGGCGGAGACTGGGAGAAAAGGGAGCCTTTCGCTGGGCGCGGTGGCTCACGCCTGTAATCCCAGCACTTTGGGAGGCGGAGGCGAGAGAATTGCCCGAGCCCGAACGTTCGAGACCTCGTCTCTATAATAAATCAAAAAATTAGCCGGGCATGGTGGTGCGTGCCTGTAGTTCCAACTACTTGGAAGACTGAGGCAGAAGGATCGCCTGAGCCCAGCAGGTGGAGGCTGTGGTGGCCGGGAGTGTGCCACTGCTCTCCAGCCTGGGCCACAGAGTGAGACTCTGACTTAAAAAAAAAAAAAGAAAAAAAGAAAAGGGAATGTTTAATTTCTATAACCAGGTTATAGGGAGACAGGTCGGCATCATTGCCAAAAAGCCAGCTCCCAGCCACACAAATTCATTCCAGTATGTATCCCCAAAATTCATAGCCTTTCACCCACCCTGAGTGTGACACCTACCTACAGTTTTAGCATGACACAAGATTGATGTGAACAGTTTTTGATACGTGACCACTGATGGGACACAAAGTCTCCCGGTCATGCTGACATTTTAGACAGCATTTTGGAATTTACAGTATGTTCTTTTACAGTTTTTTAGAGGAAGAGGCAGACAACTGCAATATTTGGATGGAAGGGAAAGTCATAACATTTAGGATGATAGCTTTAAATTGTTTTCAACCATAATCGTAACAATCTTTTATGCCCAGAACCCTGGCCTATAACAGTCCTTGTATTCACAGCTGGAGGGGAGGCAGACAGTGCCCACTCCAGGCTCTCAGATACACTCCTGCAGGCCTTGGACCGCTCTCCTCATCATTAGGTGGTCTGGCTTGCAGGCTGTTTCTTCTTCAGCACCAGCAATGGCTACTAGATAAGACTGGCCTTCTAGCCCAGTCAGCAAGGCTGTGCTAGGAGAGGAGAAGGGACGTTGAGGGCAGTTGTGGGGGGAGAAAGAATGTGCACTTTAAAATTCAGACGGTTTTTATGTTTAGCCCAACTCAGCTACAAAAGAATACACGTTTTTAAGACTTTTCTAAATGACTGTTCTAGTATAACCAAATGGCCTCTTTTCAGCCTATAACACTAGAAGTCCTGCATTGGGCTCAGAACCTGACAGTGACAGTGGCTGGACAATTCCAGAGGTGGCCTGACCCATGCTGAGGGGCAGAGAGGACTTCCTAGAGGAGGGGATATGACCAAGTCTTGGACCTCCAAAAAGCCGACTGCCCATGCCTCCCTGCCCAATGGAATGCATGCTGGGCCTGCTTATGGTAGAGTCACATAATCAGGAGACTCGGGCTGGAGACATGGAAATCCCCAGAGGTGCCACTGTCCGGCCTGGGGCCCCAGGCAAGATCTGGAATGTTTAGAGCCCTCCAACATCATCACATTCCCACTGAGGGCAAGCAGCCAGCAGGGTGGGGTTCTGGACGTGGGCTTGGTCAGGCTAGTACCCACTGCCTGCCTTTCTGGATGCACCTGCTCTTCTGCTCACTGCCTCCTCCCCTCCCCCTGACTTCTGAGGATCCAAGCCCTGGGGTGGGGCTGCACCTCTTCTCACCTACACACCCAGGTTCTCCTCCAACCCACAGCTTCCATGTGGCCAAGACCCCATGCCCCAATTAGTATCTCCAGAACTCCAGGCACCCTTCCCCCCCGCCTACCCCCCACCAGACACCTGCACTTAGAGGTCTCAGTTGACAGCTAAGCTTAAGAGTCTGCACAGTTCTCCTCTCCAGGCTTCCCATGTCACCCTTCCTCTGGCCTCATCCAGACCCGGGGGTCATCCTTGGCTTCTCCCCTTCTCTCACATCTTCTATAGGGTTCTTCATCAAGTCTTCAAAATACCACCCTTCCCCCTCCCTTACAAGTGACCCAAGCACCTGTTCGACCTCTTGTTTGCTTCGATTCCTTCCTGAGGATCCTGCTCAGGCATCCCTCCCTAACCCTCTTCTCTCTCTCTTCTGCTGGAGGTTGGGGGACAGCTGCCCAATCCTGGCTGCCCTACAGGGTAGAAGCACAGCTTTGGGCAGCTCTGGGCTCCCATAGCCCGAGTACAGCAGCCAAGACAATCAGGGACATTAAGCCACCCCATCTCCAGAAGGACCATCCGATTACAGAGACCAGTTGGCAGAATATAATCCCAAGGGGGGGAAAAATAGCTCAGAGCAGTCTGAACAATATGAGGTATACAAAATACATCAGGAGAGAACTGAGTACACACTTCCATCACGACCCCCCAACCCAATCCCAGCAGCAATTGTTTAAAGGCATTCTGCTCCTGACTGGCTACCACAACCATTATCTTTGTGTTCCTGGAATTTGTGACACAAACAGCAATGTGCAGCCAGTTAACAGCGTGTGTGTGTGTGTGTGTGTGTGTGTGCGCTTTAGTTGGGGTCTCACTCTGTCACCCAGGCTGGAGTGCAGTGGCACAATTACAGCTCATTTCAGCCTCAACCTCCTGGACTCAGGTCATCCTTCTGCCTCAGTCTCCCGAGTAGCTGAGACAACAGGTGCACGCCACCATGCCTGGCTAATTTTTAAAATTTTTTGCAGAGGCAAGTTATCGCTATGTTGCCCATGCTGGTCTTGAACACCTGGGTTTAAGTAATCCTTCCACCACAGTCACCCAAAATTCTGGGATTACAGGCATTAGCCACTGGGCCTGGCAGTTTATGTTATTTTCATGTAAATTCAATTTAGGAACTGCCTCTTCTTTTCCTTTAAAAAAAGTCTCAGCCGGGCTCGGTGGCTCAGCCTGTAATCCCGTGCCTTTGGGAGGCTGAGGTGAGTGGATTGCCTGAGCTCGCGGGTTCGAGACCCGCCTGGGCGGCGAGACCTCATCTCTACAATAAATAAAAAAATCAACCGGGCATGGTAGCTCATGCCTGTAATTCCGGCTACTTGGAAGGCTGAGGCGGAAGGATCGCCGGAGCCCAGTAGGTCGAGGCTGCGGTGGCCAGAAGCGGCCACTGCACTCCAGTCTGGGCGACAGAGTGAGACTCCAACCCAAAAATAAAAAATAAAAAATAAAAAAACTCTGCTTGTAGCTCTTGCTAATTGGAGTGTATATTCCGGGCAACTTGAGTCTATGCTCCCAGGTTGTGGTCCTCAAACTTGTCCCAAGTAAATCATGTGTATTAATTTTGCCTTAGTTTTTTTCATTTAGGTTGACAAACTCTGCCACAATGATTATTTCAGGTACCGGAAGTAGCTGGTAGGAAGTAGGTCTTCCTTGGGCTGCAGTGAGCAGCCCAGGCCAGTCACTGGACTTGGCCTGGATGGTTGGAGCAGGAGAAAATCTTGCTCTCTTCCTCCCTCTCCCACAGGCTAGATGACAAAGCTTGGTGTCCTAGGAGTGCTGGTCTTGGGGATAAGAAAGATCTTTTCCTCGCCCATTGCAGGGGTCATGGCTGAGGCCCCTGTAACAAAAGATAGATTAACAAAAAAAACCCATATGAAGTTATTTAAAACAAACTTTATGTGACACAGGGGACTTCATAAGGAAACAAAGACCCAAAGAAACAGTTAAATGTGTTGTTTTTTTTTTTTGAGTTGGAGACTCATTCCATCGCCCAGGTTGGAGTGCGGTGGCACGCTCACGGCCACCGCAGCCTCTACCTGCTGGGCTCAGGTGATCCTTTCACCTCAGCCTTCCAAGGAGCTGGAACTACAGGCGTGTGCTACCACGCCCGGCTAATTTTTTGATTTATTATAGAGATGAGGTCTCACCAAGTTGCCTGGGCTGGTTTCGAACCCATGGGCTCAGGCAGTCCTCTCACCTCAGCCTCCCAAAGTGCTGGGATTACAGGCTTGAGTCACTGTGCCCGGCCTAACTATGTATTTTTTTATGCCAGGTTTGATGAAAAGTGGACAGTGGGAGGAGATGTGGTTGGAGGGCATGTGGTTGTGATCTGATGGTCATAAACTGAGGGGATCTTAGCAAGCCTGTTCGTTGAGATTCTTCTCCGGGTGCCTGTGTCTTCAGAGACAACATAGGGAGGGCACCTCTCACATGAGGGTCTTCTGACCTGCTGCAGGGGCTAAGGGCAAAGGAGCTGAGAGTGGCCTTCCTGCTTCTGCTGTTTTCTCACATGCCACGAGGCCATATTTGGGGGTAGTGCGACCTGAACCCCATCATTAGGAAGCCATCTTGTGACTATCAAAATATCTAGACAGGCCGGTGTGGTGGCTCATACCTATAATCCCAGCACCTTGGGAGGCCGAGGTGAGAGGATTGCCTGAGCCCGCTGATTTGAGACTGACAGAACAGACTTGTGTGCCAGTAATATATCAAATTATAAATAAGACCTACAACCCTGTCAGGCAAGGGCTAAGTCACACCTGCAGGCCATCAGTCTTATTGTATAGCAGTCTCATCTTAATATAAAACATTCCTCTCTGCAAACTCCATGTTTCAGGCAGAGCCTTACTCCTTCATTCAATTGCAAATTAAAGAATCTCTGAATCCACCTAGAATCTGCAAGCCCCACTTCCAAATATCCTGCCTTTTCAGGCTGAACCAATGCATACCTTCCACATATTGATTTATGTCTTTGCCCATAATTCCGACCTCCCTAAAATGTATAAATCCAAACTGTAATCTGATTGCCTCAGGCACACTTTTTCAGGAACTCTTGAGACTGTTTCCTCAGGCCATGGTCACTCACATTGGCTCAGAATGAACGCCTTTATAATATCTTACAGAGTTTGGCTTTTCCATGAACATAAAGAATGAAGTCTTGATCTCTCTGACTCCCTTCTCATTTCTGGAAGGGTCTAGTGTCTCAGAGTCAGCCAATGAGAAGCCTTTCCTAGGATTTTATCAACTAGTGCTGTCAGGAGAGAAACTCTTTGCAATCTGGTTAAAAGACATAAGGATAGTCTATCAGAGGATACCTTGGATCTCAAGAGGTAGGAAACTCAAACTAGTTTAAACAATAAGAGAACTTATTGGTGTATTTAGCTAGAGGGGCCAATGTATGATTAGAGAGACCAAAATAGGCACCCCTATATCAATGAGGACAGATCCTATGATTAAGGAAACCAAATTACCTGTGGGTTGAAGGTTCAGGACCAGGCTGGCATGGCAAATTTCTAAATTCCTACAGCTATAAGAAAAACCACACTTGAGGAACTCCCTAACAGTGGGAATTATCAGACTGATTTACAAACCAGACCACCACAACTCTAACTGGAGAGAGGACTGGTCTTATAAACATTCTTTTCTGATAACTAGACCTCAAGCCAGTTTCAGTTCGTTTATAGAGGCTGCACAAGCTGCCGTTGTGTCCTATAGTTTACCTTTTGAGGTAAGAACCAAATTCTACCTCATTTTAATTCTAAAACCCTGCTCCAAAGTGAACATGTATCGCTCATATATGTTTATACACAGTGCATGCACTCTGCTCCCCTCATAAATATGTATAGCTTCCCCTGAAGCCTAATGAATATGTATGACTCTATTGTGTTATACGGATCCCAAGAGGCATAAAAACCCAACCTGCCCTTTCCTCCTCAAGAGACAGCACCTTCACTCCACTTCCAAGACAGTCTCTTCCTCTTTTTGTGAATTGATGTCACCAGTAAAGCTCTCCTTTCTACTACAAAGCCATCCTGGTGGTCTTTTGGAAGATGAGAGGTTTGACTCAGCCACTCTGCAATGTCACCTAGTTCCTTGCCATCTCTGCTTCATATTATGCCTAAATATCTTTTTTTTTTTTTTTTTTTTGAGTCGGAGTCTCACTCTGTCGCCCAGGCTGGAGTGCAGTAGCATGTACACAACCACCACAGCCTCGACCTACTAGGCTCAGGCGAACCTTCCGTCTCAGTCTTCCAAGTAGCTGGAACTATAGGCACCAGCCACCATGCCCGGCTAATTTATTTTTTTAATTTATTGTAGAGATGAGGGCTCGCCAAGTTGCCCAGGCTGGCCTCGAACCCACGGGCTCAGGCAATCCACTCGCCTCAGCCTCCCAAAGTGCTGGGATTACAGCCTGAGCCACCGAACCCGGCCAAAATGGGGCCTCCTTCTAAGCCAAACACTTCATCCCTCTCAAAACATGAGAAGGAAGTTACGATGTCTCATTCCAGTGACACACACCCTTGATCATTTTCATCTGATGCTTTGTGCCGGTTTCTCTTTTCCTTTTGTGAAACATAAACATCTTTTTTTATTACCAACGTAAGATCAGTCCCTCGTGAAAGAGCAACAATTTGCAGGGTTTCTGGTTTAAAAAGCCACTTTGGACAGAAGTAAGAGAAGGCACCCTCCAGTTGCTCTACGGCTGGCAGCGTAATTTCATGGTATCAAGAGGTGTCAGGGGGCATACCACCCTCCTTGCGTTTGTGTTTTGTGAAAATCTCATACAAATTCCACAACCGTAGCTTGGCGATATTAAAATATGTACAATAAAGCAACAATGCCGATGATTGTGCGGCAGAGAATGCAGGTGTGCGCTGCCATTCATAATAAAAGGAAAAAGCAACAGAAAGGCGCCATGAAACTCAGCAGGCCCCTTCTTAGGCTCTTTCTTCTGTTTTCCCCCAGCACTGTCTAATCAGTAATCAACCAGTTAGTCATTTCCTTTTGTTGCTGTAACAATAACTCCTTGCATCGCAAAATGCTTTGCCATAGAAAAGGAAGAATAATCACACGGAATGGAGGAATTACATCTGAATGGTATTATTCCCGGCTTTATTAAATTTGCTCTTACAAATGTTTATGAAGTCGGAGAGTTAGTTCTTCCCCAAGCAGCAAATTCCACATTAATAAGTGCTGGGGGATGGAGACGCTTCGAGGAGGAAATACAGATCTGCGTTCAAGGTCCAGGGCTTCCCGTTTGTTTTATTCTAAATTAACTCCCCCTACCAGCAGCTCGAGCCAAGACTGGGCTGGCTTTTAACATTATGAAAAGCCACGAAGACAGCATCTCCCTCTGTGAGTGTATGTGACAGCCGGGTGAGGCCAATGGGTCTAGATCATCGTCCAGCCCTCTCCCTCTGGGCCAGGACCCAGGATCCAGCAGGTGAAGGGCTTTGCTTTACTGCTTGCAACCAGGTTGAGAACCCCAGCTGGGTTCCCGGGCTCCTGCCCTCCAAGCGGGTGCTGTGGTCCCCTGCGTCAGAACAAATGTAGTTGGTGGTCAGTACTGACTACAGACTGAACAGGCATGCATCCTCCACTGTGCTTTCTGGATCTTTTGGGCCTAATGATTGAAGCCCTCTTGATTTGATGCCCTGTTTGACACTGATCGTGTACACTGGCACCTCACGTCTCAAATGTCCTTGTCATGTCGGTATCAAGAGGTGTCAGGGGGAATACCACCCTCCTTGCATTTGTGAAAATCTCATACAAATTCCACAACCATAACTTGGCAATATTAAAATACATACAATAAAGCAACAATGCCGATGATGGTGCGGCAGAGAACGCCCTGCCTTACAAAAGTCTCACTGCCTCAAGATGGCCATATGCCCGGTTTACCCACCCTCCTTTGTCACAAGGGCTCGGATGGTGACAGGTTCCACTACTGTGATGTCCACTCAGAGAAGAGGCTGGCCTGGATGCATTGCCCAGGAGTGGGTGGCTGCAGCGACGTCCAGCTTACATGGTGAGGGAGGTCACAGTGGCAACAAGGTTAAGTATCTGGGACACAATGAGTATCGGTGCTGGTAGCACTTGAGATTGATCCATTGTAACCGGAGCATCCCTGTGCAGAGGAAGCATCCCTGTGTAGTGGGAGCATCCCTGTGTTGGGGGAGCATCCCTGTGTGGAGGGAGTATCCCTGTGGGGAGGGAGTATCCCTGTGGGGAGGGAGCATCCTTGTGCAGAGGGAGCATCCCTGTGTAGTGGGAGCATCCCTGTGCGGTGGGAACATCCCTGTCTGGTGGGAGCATCCCTGTGTGGTGCTATACGGTGGGAACATCCCCTGGTGAAGGGAGCTTGCCTGCATGGTGGTCACAGCGAAGCCTGTTTTCCCACCTGGCCACACCGTTGCATGGGATGGTTTGAGGCACTGCTCCTGGCAGCAGGCTTCACTCCCTCACCTCCTGACAACACAAGGAGCGCCCAACACCCTCCATCAACTCCTCCACGTGACCCGCTAGCATCAGCTCCAGGATGTGGATCGGGCAAGGCTTTCTCTGTGTGGTGATAACATCCCTGTGTGGTGGCATCAGCCCTATGCAGTGGGAACACACGAGAGCCTTGCCTGACCCACATCCTCATATTCTGTGCTTCCCTGGCCTCCTCCTCCACCAAACACAGGCTGACACGAATCCCCACCAAGAGAGGAGAAATATCAGCATGAGGAATTCTGCCTGCAGATGGTGTCCATGAGAGTTCACGTTGTTATAATGTTTTACAGTCTGTTCGAGCCATTCTGCACTTTCTGCAATCACATCAGTCAGTGAGGAGGAGGTTTCTTGAGGATAAAACCATAGGTTTATTATTAAGTCGTTATCACCTTAAGGTCCCAAACCATTGAGTGCCCATCTGCCCAATGTTTGCCATATGCACAGAGCCCCTTCGTCCGGGTACCTGGGTTTAGGGGTTTGCAGCCCTGCAGCCCTGCTCTGCATGGGAGTCCGCAGTGCATAGACAAGCAAAGGCATGGAACCAGCTTTTGCTGGAAGGATCCTTGCCATGGACGGGGAAACAGAGGATAGGGTGACCTGCCCAGTAGCACACAGTGACCAGTTCAGGGTCAGCCCCCAGAGGTCCTGGCTCTGTCCATGAGGGTGTGTGACGTATATAAGTACAATACAAGGTCCCACACCAGCCTCCCCGAGTCAAGGACTACCTGCTTCTGTCGGGAAAGAGGAGTGTGGAGTGAAGTCTGGTCGGGTTGTGCTGGGGAACACATATGCCCTCGTCATAGGCCTCCACCAACACAGTTCACGGAAAAACTGCCACCCACCGCAGCAGGGGAAAGGACAGTCCTGGAGGGTCTGCATCTGGCCACACCATGCTCTGCTCCTGCTCTAAAGGGCCCCTCGTCACTTCTGCTCCAAACTCACGGGACAGAGTTGGTCACATCACCGCCCTCCCCTCACCAAATGCAGGGCCAGGGAAAGCCGTCCTCCGTGAGCTCAGGAGGTGAAGAGGGAGCCATCTTGCATAGCGTAGTGGCTTTGGGGGCTGACTGTGTCCCTGGTGGAGTCTCCTCTGCCCCGGCAGCCTCCCCATTCCTCCCAGCATCTCCGAGGCTCTACCCACTTTACCAATGGACCAGTCCTGGAATGCTGTGCCCCACCTCCCATGTGGGCCTCAGCAGAGGGGCTACCATGGGCCGTCTACTCTCCCCAGGGAAACTGCTGCAGGCGTCTGCAAGGAAGGAGTCATTCCCTCGCCTTTTCTCTCCCTCCCTTCCTTCTCTCCTTCCCCTTCCTTCCTTCCCTCCCTCTTTCTTCCTTTACTCCCTCCTGTCCCTCCTTTCTTCCCTCCTTCTCCTTCCTTCCCTGAGTATGCATTTTGTTGTGGTCAAGAACACATAATAAGCCACTTACCCTCATGACCATCTTGAAGCGTAAGGTTCAGCAGTGCTACCTATGTTCTCACTGTTGTGCGACCAAGCTCCAGAACTCTCATCTAGTAAAATAGAAATGCGAACCCCATTCCTCGATGACTCCCCATGTCCCTTCCCCCAGCCCCTGGCAACCACCACTCCACTTCTCTCCCCCATGAATTTGTCTACTCGGACGCATCATGCAAGTGGAATCACATAGTCTGCGCCCTTTCATTTCTGACTCTCACTTCGCACCATGTCTTTAAGGCTCCTCATGGTGTCCCGTGTCAGAGTTCCACTTGTTTTTCAGGCTGAATAATAGTCGGTTGTGTGGCTGCAGCACACTGCTTTTATCCATTCATCTGTCGATGGACACCCGGGTGACTACTCCCTTTTGGCTATTGTGAATAATGCTGCTATGGACATGGGTATGCATTTTGATATTTGCTGCTGTCACTTCTTTTGGGTATATACCCCGAAATCTTTCTTTTTTTGAGTCAGGGTTCACTTTGTTGCTCAGGCTGGAACACAGAGGCATAATCTCGGTTCACTGCAGCCTTGGTCTCCTGGGCTCAGGCCATCCTTCTGCCTCAGCCTCCCAAGTCACTAGGACCACAGTTGTTCACCACCATGCCTGGCTAATTTTTTGATTTACTTGTAGAGATGAGGTCTCATTATGTTGCCCAGGCTGGTGTCAAACTCCTGGACTCGAGCAATCCTCCTGCCTCGGTCTCCAAAGTGCTGGACTTAACAGGTGTGAGCCACTGGGCCAACGCAGGAGTCTTAATTATAGGACAGATATTACTTTCATGGTCAAATGGAAAACTACAGACGGGTCCAACTTTTAGCGGGCACCCCCTCGGCACAACACACTTCCTTGTTGCTCTTCTTCTGGTCTTTCCTTCTCTGGGAGGGGCTTCTTCAGTGGGCGTCTTCACCCGTGGAACTCCCTCCCTCTCCCCAGGAGTGACCTCATCCAGATGACTTGATTCCCCCTACCTTGCAATTCCGGGGCCACAGTCCAACCACCCCGTGATGCCTTCCTGAAAACCCGAGTTAGTCCTTCAAGAGTTAATACCACGGGGAGCAGAGTGGGTGCTTTAGAAGATGCCCCGGAGTGGCCGACAGCACCCCAGCGGCCTCCACCTTTGAGATCTCCTGTCAGTGGCTGTCGTGGGGTGTGTACACACACCTCCCTCCCAAAATAAATGTTGCCTCTCAGAAGGGGTGTTGTCAGGGTCACTGGGAAGCCTATTGTGACCCTAAATGCCACATCCCCAGCAGACCTGCCAGTGGGGGTGAGGCTGACGTGACCGGGCTGGGCTACTGATTCCATGACGACTCTCCTCTGGCTTCCAGGATGGGCCTGGGGTGGGGATGGGGCCTTGCTGCCTGAGAAATAGGCCCATCCCCCACCAGGGCTATGGGCTGAGTTGAGTCCCCCTAAAATGGGTATGTCGAAGCCCTCACCAACAGGGTGGCTGTAGTTAGAGATAGGCCCTTTAAGAAAGTACTTAAGGTTAAATGAGGCTTAAGGGTGAGGTCTGTTCCTACAGGATGTGTAGGAAGACACCAGACGCCTCTCTCTCCCCTCCTCCTCCATCCCTCTCCATCCTGTGGGGACACGAAGGCAGCCGTCTGCAACCCAGAAGAGGCCCCCACCAAGAAACCAACCATGTGGACCTGTCTTGGGTTTCCAGTCTCCAGAACTGTGAGAAATAGATGTCTGTGGCTGAAGTCACCCAGTCTGGGGTGTTTTCCTATGGCAGCCTGGGCTGGAGAGACACAGGGCTATAGCAAATGTTGGAGGAGACCCTGAACAACTGCTTCTCAGTGGTCGGGTGGCATTCGGGAGCAGCTGTCTGAGAAGATGGGGATGGGGGTTGAGGGGGGATTCATAACCTGCATACAATAAACCCACTGGGGTGGGGCAGGGAGGCAGCTCCTCCCAAATCACATGACTGTGTGTGTGAGGGCATAGGAGTGCACGTGTGCATGTACCAGTGTGCATGCATGAGTGTGAGTGTACAGGAGTATATATGTGTGGGTGTGTGTATGTATAGGTGTGCATGTATGTGTGAGTGTATAGGAGTACGTGTGAATGTATGAGTGGAGTCCAAGTGTGAGTCCATGGTGAAGTCCATGGTGTGCATGCAGAAAGTGTATAGGAGTATGTGTGAATGTGTGTGTGCATATGTATGTAGGTATGTGTGTACAGGAGTGCATATGTGATGTATGGGTGGGCATGCATTGGAGTGTGAGTGCATATATTTGTGTGAGCGCATAGGAGTTAATGTATGTATAGGCGTGCATGCATGAGGGAATGTATAGGAGGGAATGTCTGTGTGTATGTGCATAGGACTGCCTGTATATATGGGTGTGCATGCTTGAGTGCGAGTGTATAGAAGAATGTGTATGTTTACATGCGCATGAGCGTGTACATGTATAGGAGAATGTGTACTTCTATGTGGATGAGTGTGTGAAGTGTACAGGTGTGCATGTGTGTATGGGCATGCATGCATGAGTGTAGTGTATAGGAATATGTGTTTATATATGCATGTGTGTAGAGTGATAGGAATGCATGCATGTATAGGTGGATGTGCATGTATGTGAGTGTACAGGAGTACATGTGTGTATGAGTGTGTGTGTGCATAAGTGAGTGCATAGGTGCATGTGTGTGTATATATGTGCGCACAGGAGCATAGTATGTATAGGAGTGCACGTGTGGGTGTGCATAGCAGTGTATGTGTACATATGTGTGAGTGCATAATAGCAGAGTGTGTGTGTGTGTGTGTGTGTGTGTGTGTGTGTGAATATGACAGCCCAGATCTTGGCAAGGGGGTGTGGGGTGAGAGCAGGAGGTTGGGATTTGGGGTGGGAGAAGGGCAGGGCGGTGGGGCAGATTTAGGTTTGCGGGGCTGTCAGCACAGCTAGCTCGGGACATGGCATCCTGGAGGCCCTCACTGTAAGGTCTGGTTCTTGGAGGGGATGTCTGCGTCTCACCCGAGACTGGAGCATGTCTCTCCATGAAAGGTTCTGTCCGATGGGCCTGAGGGTTGGTCACAGCTGGCTTTCTATCCTAATTTATGCTTTCCCTGATTGTGAGTTTTCATTGATGATTTACCAATCTATGGCGATCACCTCAGACACTTTTTGGAACAAAGCTGGTCTGACACAGTCTGTGCTCGGCTGCCAATTATGGGGGGTGGCGGTACAGCCCCCTCAATTCCTCAGGCCCCCACTGAGCCTCCCTGAGCTGCAGAGCTCAGGGGTCACCAACAGACAGGACCACCTTGCCTGGGCCCAAGCACCAGCCAGCAGGTGTCACCAGAGTCCTCTGGGTCATTCAGGCCCAGCAGCACCCGGGGAATGGGATGCTCAGACTCCCTGATGGAACCCATGACACCAGGGAAGCAGGGGGCAGAACACAGGGTCCAACACCCGTGGGGTCAAGATCCTGGACAGCAACTCCCTGCCTTGTCTTCTGCCCTTTGGTCCTTATGTCTTGAGGTGACCTCCAAAACTGCTGATCACGGCCCCCTGAAGCCCCCACCTGAAGCTTGCTCAGATCCCAGATCTATCCCAGGTTCCACAAGGCCATTCTCAGCCCCATCAGCCGAACTGAGTGGTTCTCAAACCAGGTTCAGGCTTACCTTGATGCCTGGTTCCCCAAGGCTGGAGTCAGGCTTGCTCCTGTCCTGCTTGGAGCACGGCACCTGTTCATGGAGCATCTCCCTGGCGCCCCACGAGCCATGCACCCATAACACAGATGACAAAACTGAGGCTCAACAAGGCCAGTCATTCCTCCTGGCTCTGCCCCACTCTCACTTCCCACATATCCCATCCAGGCCAAAGCAGTGGCTCCCAGTCTGTCCCTCCCACCAGAGGGGGCACTCCTCCATTCAGGCGGTTCCTCCGGCAGACTGCATGGACCAGCTTCCCCACGACCTGGGCGTTGGGTGAACATCCATCTCCTGCCCTGACACCCAGCATACAACACCCTCCCCCAATCCCTGAGCACTCCTACCCCACCCCAAACAGATTAACTCCACGAAAGGCCAGCGCCTTGCAGGACGTGGGGTATCAGCAGCTGGACCTGGTGCAGTCAAGTCCCACAGCCACTAGGGATCCACATGCCCTCTTCCCAAGGCTTCCCTGACCCCTGGCTCTTTAAGAGCAGGGCAGAGCTTCTGTGCTGAACATTCTCTCTGGGGCTCAGCTTCTGCTCGAAACCTTGGGGTGCCCTTGGTGTCGGGCTGACTTCAGCTGGCTCCCAGGAACACTGGGACCCCGCTCACCAGCCCTGCCCAGAGAGGGACCTGAGGGCTGCGAAGAAGCCTGCCTGGGGGTCGAGAGGCTGCAGGGTGGTCAGAGCAGGTATCAGCTCGTTTCTTCTAGGCCAGGCCGCCTAGGCTCCTCCCTTTAGCAAGTCTCGCCTCCGCCCCTCCCAGGCTTCAGTGGTTATCCTAGGTACCACCAGGGGCAAAGTCAGGGCCAGGCCAGCGTCCCCCTCCCCGCAGTGTCCCAGCCCTTCCTTCTGTGACCTCCAGGGCTTCCATCAGGAAGGGACAGAGAAGCTGGAGCAGACAGCAAGCCAACAGGCACAGGCCCCTCCACATAGGCCCGGGACCTGGGAGCCTGCCCACGCCAGGAGTGGGGGAGGAGAGACCCTGGGGTGAAGGCTGAGGGGGAGCCCTGGAGGGATGTCCGCAGGGCTGGCACAAGCCTGGTGGACAAATTTTATTCCATCCCTTCCTGACCCCGTGGCCACCTCAGGCAGGGAGAGGACAGGCTTCTGGGGCTGTCACACCCCAAGGTCTCCCGGCAGCCTGAGGTGAGTGTGGAGGGGGAGGCAGGTCTGCGGGGTCCGCGTGTGCTAGGGCCGGCATGGGCAGGACCCACCCGATTCATGTCCTCCCTGGGCGGGTGTGAATGGAGGGTGGGGCGGGAGGAGGGTGGGACTGGGTGGCCGATCTCCGTCCTTGCTACAAGGCCGATGTACGTCCCGGGTGACACCAACTCAGACACCCCCAAAACAGACCTGGGCCGAGCAGGAGAGGCAGATGGTATTTCCAGCACAAATCGGGAATACAAAGTGATGGAGGCCGATAGGAGCGCTGGCCTGGACGGAGTAAAAAAGTCTTGCACGCACGCACACACCACACGGACACGCGCACGCACGGGGGTCAGTAAAAACGCTCTGCCGGCCTCCAGGCCTCACACAACGCTCTGTTGGCCCCCGGGCCCCTCAAAGTCGGACACGCCGGAGCCGCGGCCCCGGCCAAAGTCAATGAAAATCCCTTCGGAATCCGAGTCCACGGATTCCAGGATCCGGTCCACCAGGTTCTCGGGGCTGGAGGGGGGCGGGGAGCCGTGGGCGGGGTCTGGGCCCTGCTCAGGGGGCTGAGTGGCGGGGTACAGTCTGCTGGGGCAGGGCCCCGAGTGGGGCGTGGGGGAGGACCTGAAGGCCCCCGCGGGGCCCTGGCCAGGTGCGTCGGGGAAACCCTGGGGCTCGAGGCAGGACGTCATCTCGGACACTGAGTGCCTGCGGATGCTTGTGCTGCCAGCCGCCGCGGCCTCCGCCTCATGCTCTGCCACGGGGTTCAGCAGCGGCGTGTTGTAGCTCTTGGAGCGCACCACCGGATTCTTGGCCAGCACGTCCCCCGAGCGGGAGCGGCGCAGGAAACGCTTCTCTGCGGGGGGAGACACAGACACAGTCATACACCAGAGGCCGGCGGGGGACGGCCACTCGCCGCTTCCTCCCTGCCCCCCACATGCCTCGGCACCTGCTACCTGGAGCACTGAACTCGCATGAAGGGGCGGTGGTGGGGAAAGCCCCAGTGGATGCAATTTGGGCCGGGAGGGGGACGTGGGCTCTCGGCCCCAGCTCTGGCACACTGGGTTGGGCGCTTGGTGATCTCCCTCTTGTCTCCGTTCCAGTCTCAGCCTGGGTGGGCAGGGCCTCAAGTTAACTGCCGGGGTTAGAATCTACACCCTGCCAATGACCTGTGTAAATGCCCTGTGGAAGTCTACAGATCACGGCACCTGCTGGATGCCGGCATTTTCTTTCTTTTTTGAGCCAGAGTCTCACTCTGTCGCCCAGGCTAGGTAGCTAGAAATGGGCCTCGCTGGCCACTGGGCAGAGAGTAAATAGACCATGACCAGGGCATGCCCATGGTCACCACAGCCTCCACCTGTTGGCTCAAGTGATCCTTCTGCCTCAGCCTTCTAAGTAGCTGGAACCACAGGCACGTGACACCAAGTCCGGCTAATTACTTATTTATTTACTGTAGAGATGAGGTCTCGCCATGTTGCCCAGGCTGGTGTTGAACCCATGGGCTCAGGCAGTCCTCTCGCCTCTACCTCCCAAAGTGCTGAGATTACAGGCATGAGCCACTGCGCCCGGCAATGCCAGCATTTTTCCAGGCAGACACAGCCCCTGCCCCCATGGGTGAGCCACAGGTCAGGCCACAGTGCCACGATGAGGGCAGATGGTGAAGGGTTCTCCATGAAAGGTGGGGGGGGCAGGGATTCTGTCCCGAGGGTGGTGAGAGCCTGTGGCTGAGTAGCTGTAAATGGGCCTCACTGGCCACTGGGCAGAGAGTAAACAGGTCATGCAAGGCAAGGGCTGGCGTGAGGACCTGGTGAAGACGAACCTTCATCTGAGCAGAAGGCAGCGGCGCTGATGGCCAAGGCTGAGTGTGGGCAGGTCTCAGGCTCCCACTCAGGACCCTGCAGTCCCAAGAGTGACCTCTGGGTGGCAGGACTGAGCACCGAGAGTGGCTCAGGGACCTTTCCGGGATGGGAGGGCAAAGGGTCTCTTCTCGCTGGGGCTGGCATCCTGCCATCCAGGGCCACGGGGAGACTGGACAGTGGTTCAAAGTTCTCCACCTGGGGGGGCTGTCTGAGCTAAGACACACTGGTGGGTGGGTTTATACCAGAGGGTGGGCACAGAGGTGCCAGCTGGATGATGGGCACATTCCTGAGTCTCTGTACCACCTCTGTCCCCTCGGCCTGGGATGCTCCCAGCCTTTAGCTCAGTGGTCACCCTGGGGACTCATGGATTGGTCTCCCCTATAGACTGCAGCCCCTGAGGGTAGGGCTTGGCTCTGGGGCTGACACACAGTTAGGTGCGTACGTGGTGCTGCTGAGTGAACCAACAGGCCCTCTGTCTAATGTGGCTGGCTTCCAAGGGATGCACCAGGCAGCCCTGGGACACCCCCTCCATAGGGCTCAGCTCTGCCCAGCCCCCACCCCCAGCCTTGTGCCTCCTCCCTCTACCCCCATGTGCTTCCTAAGAGAGCCAGGATCTCTCGCTCTGGGCACCTGCTTGGAGCAAATGGCCCCACCTGGCATTCAAGACTGGGCACGATAAGCATTCTCCTGGGAATGCAGAGGCGTCATGGGGTTCCCTGGGGTGTGATCACATCCCTGCCTGTGGTGTCTGCCTGCCTGGACCCCCGATCCCTGTGCATCCAGGCTTGGCTGTGGGCCTCGATTTGCCCATCTGTTCATTGGTGGATGGGCCCACAGTTACCCCTGGCCCAGCCAAGGCCCCAGCAGACCCCTACCCAGGAGACAGGAGTGGGTGAAGGGTCCCTCGCTGGAGTAGAGGCCATAGGTGCCCAGGTACGGCGACACCACCTTCTGGATCAGCGTCTCCAGGCGCAGGTAGTCTTCCGTCACGCCCCTGGACTCGTGCACCCCCTGCAGGACAGCGAGGGAAGGTCACACGCCCGAGTCTGCCCCCAGGTCCTGGGCCATGCTGCTCTGCCAGCCAGGCAGGCCTGTTCCCTGCCTCCCTCCTCCCCATTCCCATGAGGCCTCCGCCTCCATGGCAGGGCCCACAGGGTCCTCCTTGCCCCCCGGTGCTCCCTGCCTGTCCCTTCCAGAGCACACTGTCCAAATCACTCTGCTGCTCAATGCCCCCTGGCTGCCCGCCACACGCGGCACCTGTTGGAATCTGGGGGACTGTGACATCCTGTGGAAAAGGGCCCCATGGTCAGAGGCGGTCCTGCGTCTTGCCCTCTCTACCCCTCAGGGAGTACCCGGTATATCAAGCACTGGGCTCAGGGCATCTCAGGAGGGCCAAGTTTGCTCACCCGGGACCCCAGGCACAAAACTCGCCCTATGAGCACCGCAGGCAGAAACACTGTCCCACGGGGCCGGGGCCAGGTCCGGTCCATCTGACAGGCACGTGTGTGCTCGACATTCCACCTCGCCGGCCTGGCCTCAGCCCCACCTCCCAATGCCTCCCCTCATCTAGAGCTTTGGAGGGCTCACTGCCACCTCCAGTTTTTTTTTTTTTTTTTTTAATTGAGTTGGTGTCTCACTCTGTCACCCAGACTGGAGTGCAGTGGCCGCTCCCGGCCACCGCAGCCTCGACCTGCCGGGCTCCGGCAATCCTTCCGCCTCAGCCTTCCCAGTAGCCGGAATTACAGGCATGAGCTACCACGCCCGGCTGATTTTTTGATTTATTGTAGAGATGAGGTCTCGCTGCCCAGGCAGGTCTCGAACCCACGGGCTCAGGCAATCCATTCGCCTCAGCCTCCCAAAAGGCAGGATTACAGGCCGAGCCACCGAGCCCGGCTGCCACCTCCAGTTTTACTCCGGCCATAGCCTGGGAAATGAGGCTGCCTGCAGGACAGCAGAGGCTTGCTTCCCAGCTGTGGGTTGATCAGGGCCAGCTCTGTGCCCCAGCACCTCGGCAGAAGGTGGGAGAAAGCAAACTTGATGCACTTGTCAAAAATGAGTGAACGAACGAACACAGAGACCTCAAGGGGCCGTCAGCTGGTCAAGAGACAAGATGCGCTCAGGCAGAATGTCAAGTGGCCATCAAGCCAGCAATGTCAATGTCAAGGCAGAATGTCAAGTGACCACACATTCTCAGCACTGACCCGGGCCTCGTGGGATGGAGGGTGAGAGACAGGCCACTCCAGGCGGTGTCACAGCAAGGGCATAGGCCAGGAGGCGGGGCACGGGCCCAGATCGCTTCCCTGGGGTGAGCGGTCATCTGACTCTTGGTCGCCGGGGCTGGTGAAGGCTCCTGAGTCCCGGCCCGTGTTTGGACAAGCAGCAGGGGGATCTCCACAGGGCCTCAGTAAGGTCTCTGGACTAACACGGAGGATCCCGCAGTCCCTGGAACGCCCTCTGCCCACAGCAGCAGTGGCTCGGGCAAGGATGACAATGGCTAAACTACATTTCACAAACCTTAGGCCACTTGCTCCCCATAACACGTATGAAATCACCTCTTCTCCTCATTGCACAGGTGAGGAAACAGAGACCCGGGGCTGAGTATCTGTGTGCATGGCCAGACAGGGTAACCAGAACCCCCCAAGCAGGAGCTGCCAGTCTGTAGGTGAGTCACAGAGCACACAGTAGGCCCTCAACCCATGCTGACCCACAGCTGTGACCTCAGATCCACCTAGGACTTGAAAACAGTAGGGGCCTTGTTCTCCAGAGGACCTGGACGAGGCAGGGGACAGGTTCATCTGGAGACTAGGACCAGGTCGTTCAAAGAGCGGGGTGAAGGGGGGCGGGACACACCCATGTGGACAGCTGGGCAGAGTCTGGGGGCAGGAAAACACAGGAGGCACAGTGACCACCAGGGGGCAGCAGCACCACCCCAGCCATGGTCGCCCTGCTAGGCACGGCAGAATCAAGACGTTTTCTTTCTTAGCAGCATCTAGTTGCCACCTGCTGGGGCACCTAGGGGAACTTGGCATTCGACTTCTCCCCCACGATGCCCACACCTGTCCTGCCAAGCAGGAGGTCACAGACTTGGAGACTTAAGCCAAGAGGCCAACTCCCTCTAGGGCCCCATCCAGGTCGGACCTAAAATCTCTCAGGTGGGGTGTCCTTCTTGGCTGCCAGGATGACCACCAGGCACCCACCTAGCGCAGCCCCCTTGGTCCTGCAGACCTCCACATTGGTCAGCTCCTTCCTTGCTCTGGAGTCTTCACTGGCTGCCCTTCACCCGGGACTATTCTCACAGACCCTAATTTCAAGGATTTTCGTGTGCACGGAGGATTCAGAATGATGAACAGGGCTTTGGAGCCTGTGAGAGTTGGGGTGAGGCCAGGCTCCTTGTTTGCTCCAGGCAAGCAAGGACTCTATTTCCCCACCTGGAAAATGGGGCAGCCGATGGAGCCTACACTGTGACAGTGAGATGAGCCAGCAAACTGTAAAGTGCTGTGCCCACTGCAAGGCTCTGGAAGAAGCAGTTAACAGAAACGCCATGTGGAGGGGATGCTGTCGGGGCCCACTGCCCCTCTTGCTGGGGTGGGTACACCCACCCAGCTGCTGTGAGAGTGGCTCTAACAGCCCTTGAAGCCCTTCCCCAGACCTGTCCTCCTGATGAAAGTCATTTGGGCAGAAGGATCTGGGGCCATTGTGTGTGTGTGTGTGTGTGTGTGTGTGTGTGGTGGGTGCAGTGGCTCACGCCTGTCATCCCAGCGCTTGGGGAGGATGAGGCAGGAGGATCGCTTGAGGCCAGGAGTTCTGGACCAGGCTGGGCAACATAGTAAGACCTTGTCTCTGCAAAAAATAAAAATTGAAAGGCCCAGCCCAGAAACTCTGGTCCTGTCCCCTCTCCTAGGCATCCTGTGGGATCAGGCCCAGTGCAACCTCTCCTGAACTCACAGCTCTGGCTGGCTTCTCCCTGCCCCTCCTGCCCCCTACTCCCTGGCAGGCTTCCTTCCAGAGGGTCCCCATCCACAAGCCACATGCCCCAAATCCTCAGGTTCTGTCTCTGGTCCCAGACACGCCATGGCCCCACATCCGCCCCTGTGCCCCCTGCCAGCCCCGCCCCACCTGCAGCACCAGCAGCATCTGCACAATGGCAGGGGGCACACGGGCGTGGGTGCGGGCCAGCGCATCCTCCAGCTTCACGCTGAGTGTGATGGCGTTCCGGAAATGCAGCAGGGCCAGCTGGCGCACCGACGGCTCCTTGCCCTGTGGACACAGAATGCACCACACCCGCCCCACCACGGTCACTTGCGGCCTCATCTCCCCTCCCTGAGTCCTGGGGCTGGACAGGAGGGATGAACTCGCTGACCCTCAGACTCCCTCCACCCTGTCTCCTCCCCAAGGTCACAGACCCCCTTCAGTTTCCTTTGGAGGGGAAAGGGTTCAGCGAGCATCCTAATCGCATCCTGCAGGGACAGCCAGGCTAGACAGTCCACCGAGGGCAGTGCAGGCAGAGCAGGTGTGCCTACCCTGAGTCCAGCAGCCCCTTCCCTGGAGTGCGGCCAGGCCGGGCGTCACTACCCGGGCTCCCTCACCCAGGGCCCGGCACTTGCCTGCACCGGGTAGAAGATGGCCTGCAGCATGGGCAGCACGTCACTGAAGAAGAAGTCCCAGGTCTCTGCCAGCGAGTCGAGCAGCTTCTGCCCTGTGGGCATGGGGGACGTCACCACTGGGCCTCAACGGCTTCTGGCAGACACCCCCCCTCTCAGGACGGGCCGGGGGACATGGGGGCGAAGGGCTCTGGAGGCGGCTCTCAGTCCTATCGCACATGGGCTCTGCGGCCCTGGGCCTGCTGCTTGACCTCGGCCTGCCCATTTGCAAAATGGGAGTAGCCGGCCCAACCTCCCCGAGCTGATGGCGGGACCAAGGCATGAGGTGTGTGGCACAGGGCCTGGTAGCAGATGCCAGCTGCCAGTTCCCGTGCCTGTCAAGTACCAGACCCACACAGGTGAGACCAGCTCAGGTACAAGTTTAGTTCACAGCCTAGTCTCATCAGAGCCTCCTGAAAACACGCAATTGAAGAACTCACCCCCCTGTCACCCGCCTATCACCATCCCTCTCCCACCAGTCTGTGCACCCTTTGGTTCCCCCAACAAACACCTACAGAGCGCCTACTCTGTGCCAGGCCTGACGCTGGATACTGGGGACCAGTCAGGCCCCAGACAGCCCCAGGTCCATCACACGACAGGGACACAGAACACAAAACAGCAATTACAAGGACAGCAGTGAAGGGCAACCGCCATGGAGCAGGTACAGAGGCTGAGCTTCTGAGAAGAGGGTGGGCCATGGTCAGCAACTGGAAGGGCCTGGGCCGGGCCAGCCCGGGCTGCCTGTGGTGAGGTCTGAGGAGTCACGGAGACCACTTCCAGCAGCTTCATCACATCCAAGGGAGGAGAGAGGGTGGAGAGGCCGGCAGGGAGGGAGGCCTCCTGGAGGAGGTGCTGTCGGATACGCGGGCTGGGTTCACCAGATTGATAGCACAGGATGGCACAGCTTGGCATGGGAACCTCTGAAGCACATAGGTGGAAAGCGGCTTTCGGGACAAGCCCTATGGGCACTTCTGCCGGCCATGGGAGGGGTGGCCCTCAGGGGACAGGGAGAGTCAAGCTCCCCAAGTCAGCTGGGGCTCTCCTGGGATAGGCGATATGTGGAACCCTTGGTCTTTCTGTCTGGACTGAGCAGAGAGCTGGGAGGAGGGCTGCTGGGTCCAGGGATGAGTAGGTCCCAGCATGTGTCCCCAAGGCCTCTGCGGTCTGGAGGGACCCCACTTGGAAACCAGACTAGCAACAGGGTAGAGAAGATCTTGGTGTTGCGAGTGTCTCCGAGTGAAGAGGGAACAGCCGCCACCCATGGGCTGGCCTTCTAGGTTGCACCTCAGACCAGAACTGCTTCGAGTTTCCCATGGGAACGAAGAGGCCAGACAAGGGCCTTCAAAGTCTTTCCTCACTCTCCTTAGGCCTCGATCCCTTTCCGCAGGCCCCCAGGTCTGTGGGGATGTGAGGCACTGGGAGCAGAGCTGGATCGGGGCAGCCCCAGAGGGGACCAGCCCAGCCCCCTGTGTGGCCCGTCTGCTACTTCCAGTCCTCCCAGGTGGCCACACCTGGATCCAAAAGCAATGGAGGCCAGCAGGAATGCCTGCGATGGGTGGATGCTTGCCGCCCTGCGGAGCCAGGCCTGCACACAAAGTTCCTTCAGTTCCCTGCCGTGGCGGCAGGAAGAAAGGCGGCCCAGTCTCTGGGCCAGCCGTGGGGTGGCTCTGGGTGCCCGCCAGACCAGAGTTCTGCTGAGCGCAGGCCACCCTCCAGCCTACGGGGCGGAAACGCGGCGGAAAGCAGATGTAAAATGCAGAATCCGGCTTGGCTGGAGCTGCACATGGACGAGAGAGAGGCCGGGAAAGGCAGCCTTGCCTGCTGGCTGGGCTCCTGGCCAGGGACGGTCACTCGGGGCCTTTCAGGGGAGGGGGCTGTCAGGGGCATCAGAGTCAGAGGCATCCTCTATAAAACAGGTGTGAAAAACATCCCCACGTGGGCAGGTTGACAGCTGAACTGCACTTGGTGCTTGTGGCTGGCGTGATGTGGCCAGGAGTGTGTGTGCCGTGTCTTGGCTCAAGCCTGGCAGCGGCAGGTGCTAGCACTTGCAGGCCACCAGCCACACGGTGGCCGAGGCTCCCTGCTGGCTCTGACCTGGGGCAGACCAGCGTCTGTCTATCTCTCCTTTATTCCATCCAGAACTGTTGAGGGCCAACTGCATAGGCCTCAGAGACAGGAACCAATCAGGCTGGGCTGGTTCAGGCCTCAGCCCACATCAGGGAGACCCAGGGACAGCGAGGACCACGTAGCAGTGACATAGGCCACAAGTGGGGGCCCTGGTAGAGCCGGCCAAGGGGGTCTGGCAGGGGCCTACCGAACACAGGCTCAGAGGAGAGTATGCAAAGGCTGTGGGTGGGCCTGGTCACATGCCTGACACCCAGTTTAAGCTCTCTGGTGGACAAGAGGCGGCAGGTCCCAGGGTCTGGCGGCAGAGGGGCAGGGGTCCTCCTAGAGTCCCTAGGTTTCTGGCTGCCACAGTGCTGGTTCCCATAAGCCAGCCAGAGACGACGGAGCCATGCCCTTGCAGGCAGCACAGCCTCCACCTCAGGGCTGAAGTCAGGCCTCACTAGAGGCTGAAGGGAAGGCAGGCTGGGCTGCCCCATGTGGGGCCACCTTCCTCCATCTGTCCCCTCCCTGCCCGCAAGGAGCAGTCTGAGCCCCAGACCAGGACCCCAGACCAGGGCGAGCAGCGGAAGAGGGGGCTCCTGAGCACGCTTCAGGACGTGGAGGGGGCTGTTTCCCCACTGCGAGGGGCTGGTGGGGCCAGATGTCCTCCGGAACACACCACAGTCTGAGCCCAACTCAAGGCCTGTCAACTCTATGCAGCCCTCCCTGACTGCCAAGGTGGAACTAACCCTTTCCCGGGATTCCTGTATACCCTCACATTCATCACACTGGACTGTTGTCGTCTGGTCCATGTCTGTGTCCCCAGTTGGTTGAAAGTCCCTGCGGGGAAGAGCCCGTGTCGCCTCCCTCTCCAGTCCCCGAAGGCCACTTGGGTCTGAAGCGTGGATGGAGCCGCTTCCTAAACCAGAGTGCTAAGGTAGGAATGCTGAGGCCAAAGAGGCAATGATGTTTATCTGTAGCTACATGGGAACTGGGAGCCAGGGCCTCTGCCGCCCTATGCCTGTTCCCCAGGCCTGGGGAGGTCAGGGAGGGCTGGCGAGGCAGGGGAGAGGCTGAGCCCTGGGTGGGGCTTCCCAGAGGGCCCTCTGCCCCTTCCGCCGGGCAGCACCCACCACCAGGAGGCCTGGTGGACCCAGCTGCCCTGGGCAGAGCTCCACCGCACCACACAAAGCACTCCTTCTCTGACAGTCCCAGCTCCCCTGGGCTGGAGCCGGTGGGAGGCATGGGCACCGCTGGAATGTGCCGAGTCAGGAGAGGGGTGTGGGAGGGCATAATCCCCAGGTGCCAAATGTCGCCGGCTCTGGCCTGCCAGACAAGGCGCTGCCTCCTCCAGGAAGCTGTCCCAGAGTCTCAGTTGCCTGTGCTCCCTGCCGGATCTGATGGTTCTCATAGCCTTTCTCATGGAGGAGAGGAAGGAACATGGGTCACACAGTTTCAAGTTCATCAGGGCACATCAGGCCCCCAGGCCTCAGTGTCTGGCTCTGTGGAACAGGCTAACATTCCTTTTCCTAGGGTGGAGGGAGGCCTCGACAAGTGTTATCTGCAGAGCCGGCCGTCTGCTCTGCAGTATGCGGGCTGGGTGAGACACTAAACCTCGCCATGCCTCAATTTCCCCATATGTCCACTGGCAATGATGATGGTGGTGTCTTTGCAGGGTTGTGGGGCATAAAAAGAATCCGCAGATGGAAAATGCTTGGACCAGCATCCAGCACAGAGGACACATATGCCCAGGCCTGGTGCCTAACGGGTGTTCAGCAGAGTGTAGGAGCCTGAGCCCACCTCAGGGCGGGCACACTGGGAGTTGGCCTGAACCTCCCCTCCCCTCCCCTGACCTTCCCCACGCCAGCTCACTCCTATAAGGACGTGCGCACCTCAGCAGCTGCCGAAGTTCCTCGGACCCTGGTAGCCCGGGGGTGCCAGGACCCGGCACGTGGTCTGCTGAGCTCAGAGCCAGAGAGTGAGGCCAACAGGGGTTCTGGGGGCCTTGAGAAGCAAAGGGTGTGTGCCCTGGAGTCAGGCAGACCTGGGCTCGAATTCTGCCTCCACACTTGATTGGCAGTGTGGCCATGGGCAGATCACCTGTCATCATATGTTGTCCCCATTTGCGAACACTGACCTGAAGGCCCCAAGGGGTGGGTGTAAGCATGAAAAGAAAGCACACCCATCATGGGCTCAGCTCTGGGCTCCTTCTTTCACGGGTATCAGAGAGACTCAGCCCTACACTAGTTCTCCTCTGAGCCTCCAAGATCTGGACGAGGCCTCTCCAGGCCACGGGGATGGGCTTCACCGGAGCCAGACTGCGTCATGGGCAATGAGGTGAGACAGGTGCCTCTCCTGATGACTCACAGCACCCCCCCACCCCGGGGCTCCAGCAGGTTTGGAGACAGACTCTCACCTGGGGTCCTCGCTTGGGTACAGATCGCGGCCCTGCTGTCCCTACAGGCCAGTTTGGGCCTTTCCAATCGCTCCTGACCGAGAGCCATGCCTCCCACCTGGAGCCCGGTCACGCCAGACTCCTAGCAGGCACCACGACACCCAGCAGGCACACCAGCATGCAGCCCAGCTCTGCACGTGGTCCTGGCCACGGGGGCACCACACTCACCTTCGTAGAAGCGGATCTTGTCCCGAAGGATCACCATGCCTTTTGTAAGCAGCTGGTTCTGAGGGGAAACACAGAGGTGCTGTCACTGCTCCAGGGGGTACCTGGGGTGTCCTGGCCAGCAGGGCCTCTGAGAGTCCACCACCAAGCAGCCAAGGCCCAGATGGGGGGAGGTTCACAGAGGGCCCCCTGCCGCAGAGCCCAGACCTCAGCTCAGCCTGGGAGGCAGCCACCCAGCCAGCCTGGGGTTGTCATAAGACCAGAGGTGACCACAGGGACACCCTGAGAGACAGGCCAAGCCTATTGCCCCCTGCTCTGGGCTGAGCTGGACAGTCGGCTGTCTTGCATGTCCCATGGTGAAGAAGGGACTTTGAAGAAAGAGGGGGCCGAATTACAGAAGGCCTGGCCTGTTGGCACCTTGCACCACATGGCCCCTGTGTACGCCACCTGGGGCAGCTCAGCTGAGAACCAGACCGCGCGTGGTCTCAGCGCTATTCACAACAGCCCAAAGGTGGTGGCCACCCAAGTGTCCACCAGCAGAAGAATGGATAAACAAAACATGGTCTGGCCGCACACTGGAATGTTCCATGGCCATATAAAGGAATGAGGTGCAGACTCATGCTACAGTGTGGATGAACCTTGGAAACATGATGCCAACTGAGAGAAGCCAGAGACAGATGGCCACGTACTGTGTGACCCCGATATGAGACATGCAGAACAGGCCAGTCCACAGAGGCAGAGGGGAGATTAGCTGCTGCCTTGTGCTGGCATAGGGGGAGAGTGGGGAGTGACTGCTGATGGGAACAGGGTTTCTTTTTGACATGAGAAAGTTCTGGAATTAGATGGTGGTGATGGTTGCACAACTTTGTGAATACACTAGAGGCCATTAAATTGTATGCTTTAAATGGGTGAATAGGACGGTCTGCGAATTATCTCAATGAAGCTGTTAGATAATAATTTTTTTGTTGTTGTTAGTCAGGATCTCACAGTGTTGCCCAGGCTGGAGTGCAGTGGCACAATCACAGCTCAGTGCAGTCTCACCTCCTGGGCTCAGGGGATCCTTCCACCTCAGCCTCCCAAGAAGCTGGGCCTAGGGGATTTTTAAATTATTTTGTAGAGATGAGGTCTCACTTTGTTGCCCAGGCTGGTCTCGAACTCCTGGGCTCAAGCGATCCTCCTGGCACTAATAATTTTTTTTTTTTTTTTTTGAGTTGGAGTCTCACTCAGTCGCCCAGACTGGAGTGTAGTGGCCGCTCCCAGCCACCGCAGCCTCGACCTGCTGGGCTCCGGTGATCCTTCCGTCTCAGCCTTGCAAGTAGCTGGAACTACAGGCGCACGCTACCATGCCCGGATAATTTTTTGATTTATTATAGAGATGAAGTCTCGCCAAGTTGCCCAGGCGGGTCTTGAACCCATGGGCTCAGGCAATCCTCTCGTCTCCGCCTCCCAAAGAGCTGGGATTACAGGCGTGAGCCACTGTGCCCAGTAATAGCAATTCTTAAAAACTCTAAAATCATGTGATGGAAAGAATCACAGGCCTACCTGGGGGCAAGGAGGGTGATCTCCTCTGAGGTTCGATGAGATGCCCAAAGCTGGGCTGGGCACCCACACCAGCCCTGGAAGCTGAAGGAGCACCGGGCCATGCATGGTGCGTGGCTCTCCCTTGCTGTGCAATGTCAGGCAGAGCATCTCGCCTCTCTGAGCCCCACGTCCCACCCAACCCCATGTGTCATCAACTCAGGTGCCAAATGTCCCCAGCAGGCCTGTGGGCCACATGGGGTACGTGAGTATTAATGGTAGCACTTGGGACAGAGGCGATGGGTGATGCTGATGTCACAGCTACCATCGTCACCACGTGGCTCCGGGCACTGGGGCTGTGCAGATGACCCAAATGTGATGTCTGGGACCCTAGACTGATATTTGGGGTGGGGTAGGGGATGGATAATGACAAAACTTTGAGCCCCATCAGGTGCCAGCACAGTACTAAGACTTCACCTGCATCATGTCATTTAAACTTTACAGGAATCCACGTTGGAGAAACTGAGCCATGGCAAGGCTAGTCCTTGAAACCCCAGGCAGACAACGGAGGAGCTAGTGCTTCATATCCACCAAGAGCAGGTGACCCTCCCAGCCCATCCTTTCTGGTCACTCAGGAAGCACCATCAACCCGGCTGGAGAGCACAGCTCACCCACCTGAAGGTACTCTGTGAAGAAGGACCCCAGTTCTGTCTTCAGCAGCTGCCTGTGGGCAGGAGGAGAGACAAGAGTGAGTCACAGGCCACATGGCTCCAGAGTGGGGGTCCTGGGGCTGGGGTGGGGGCTTCTTGGGCAGCAGGAGACCAACCTGCTCAGCCCAACAACATGAGAGGTAGGCAAGTCCCACCTGTCCAGAGCCGCAAGGGCTGGGTTGGCCTCTAGTTCCAGGTCTCCCCATGAAAATGAAGGCTGCTGCGTCTCATGCTTTCTCCAGCAGGGCTGGGCCTGTAACACCTGGCCAAATCCCAGATGCCCGGGTTTCTCCTCTCCCCCTGCAGAGTCTGGCCAAGTGTTTCCTGCTTTGCTCCAGAGCAGCTCTTTCAGTCTTCATTGACCCTGTGGCCTGCATTGATTAGGGCTCCCCTTCTATGGGGGAGGCAAGAGAGGCTCATAGAGGTCAAGTGACTACTCCAAGGCCACACAGGACACGCCAGAGTCTGGGTCTGAACCTCATCCTTTGTACACAGTGCTGAGCATGACTCTTACGGCACACCTCCAGGGGCAGAGGAGGCCAGGACATCATAGTCCACACCAACCTGGACTGGAAACACGTAGACATGGTCACTACGGGGGACCCAAGACCCCTTAACTACTTCACTAACAGCCTTTATGTTCTCAATCAAACAGATCAGAAATCTTGATTTTTATCAGGAAAACTTGCTATCTGTCCTGAAGTACAGGCAGTCCTCACTTTGCATGGTTCTGATATCTATGAATTCAGGGATCGCAGTTAAGTAACACCTCACCCCAACCACGTGGTTCAAATTTCAGTTCCCAGGCACTCTGCATCAAGTACAAGCTTGCTGCGGGCTCTCCAGTCCACAGATTACAATCCAGGTCACAGATGTGCATGAGGACCAGTGACCAATCGTGTCGCTTCTTTAAAAGTCGGCCTGTGATTGGTCCCTGAGCATCTATCTGCCTATCTCTCTCTCAGGTCAGGCCCAGACATCAAGGTGTGTAGTTGTGTTGCCTCCTTGTCTCCCAGTAATAAACTCACATGGCATTTTATAAAAATGGCCAACAAAGATGAAAGGTGACAATGTGCGCTGAACAAGCAAACACTGTTCAAACTATTTTGTTCCTTAAAACTTTAATTAGTGTATTAAATATTCATTTTAACCATATTATCTTTTTCATTTCTCTGTACATTTATAATCAATAGTAAGAAGCCAGGCACAGTGGCTCACTCCTGCAATCCCAGCACTTTGGGAGGTGGAGGCGAGAGGATGTTCTGAGCTCACAGGTTCAAGAACAGTGTGCACAAATTGGCAAGACCTCATCTCTACAATACATCAAAAAAAAAAAAGAAAAATTAGGCGGTCATGGTGGCATGTGGCTGTAGTTCCAACTCCTTGGAAGGATAGGCATAAGGATCGCCTGAGCTCAGCAGGTCGATGTCTTGGCTGTGAGTGTGCCACTATACTCCAACCTGGGCAACAGAGTGAGACTCCAATTCAAAAAAAAAAAAAAAGTAAGAGAACCTTTAATGTTCCAAAAAAAGTTTTTTTATTTTTATTATTTTTTTAATTTTGAGTTGGGGTCTCACTGTGTCGCCCAGGCACGAGTGCAGTGGCATGACCACAGCTCACAGCAGCCTTGATCTCCTGGACTAAGCCAGTTCTTCCACCTCAGCCTCCTGAGGAGCTAGGACTACAGATGCACGCCAACATGCTAGACTACTTTTCTTATTTTTTATAGAGATGAGGTCTCGCTATGTTGCCTAGGCTGGTCTCGAACTCCTGGGCTCAAGCGATCCTCCCATCTTGACCTCCCCAACTGCTAGGATTACAGGCGTAAGCCACTGAACCCCAGCTTCCAACAAAAATTTCAAAAGATCACGGAACAATTGTTATTTTCCCTGTGGTTCACTAAGAGGGCTTTGCACAGCTTCAATTTGCATGATCATTTTGGGGGCCCTGCACTGCCACACAAAGACAGCACTAGCTGGATTTTTCAAAAGCAGCATACTCAAGAAAAAGCCCAAATAAGGCTCGCTCCCTGCAGGTGGCCCACCTTTCCCACTGTGCCCTGGTCACCTGCAGTCACAGGTGACAAAGTCAACTGTTCCTGCCCCGGTCTGCTGTCTTAACCTTGGATCTGGAGGCCAGCTGTGGTGGCAATGGCATTGCTTTTCTTCCCTACCCAGTGAGTGGGTGCTCTTGTCCCCAGAGGCCCTTCTGAGGTGGCTACACTTTATCTTCCTGGTGGAGCTGTAAGCTGGAACCCAGTTCGGGGCTGGCTGCCCTGACTAGTGCCAAGGGGACTGGGACTCGGGAGCAAAGCCCAGAGGTCAGGTAACCTGGGCCCAGGTAACCAGCACCTCAGCCACTGGGATGGAGTGGCTCCCACATCCTAACCACCTGGTCATCACTGGCGCCTGGGGATCCGGGCAGTAGCTAAAGAATTTTCTGGAAACAATAATGTTTCCTCAATGGTTCTCATGCTGGGCCACTTTACAGACCTCTGTCCACAACTATCTGACAGGTGGTATTAATGTCCCCATTTTATGGATAGGGAGACTGAGGTTCGGGCTGACAGAGCAGTTGTAGGGAGCCAGTCCTAGAGCCTGGGCCTGCACCCGGGTTGGCAGCTTCTCTTGGCAGCAGGGCCAACTCTGAGGCCCAATGTCCTTTCTTGCACAACTGTGAAATCAGCAGCAGTGGAATTAACAAGGCTGAAATCGACCCCATGGCCATAGACAAGGGTGCCCCAAGTGACCCTCCTTGGGCAGCCCCCACCCCAGCAGCCCGCCTTTCTCCCCAACCTTCCACTGTCCCCTGGACCAGCCATCTAGTCCTTCAAGGACTAAGCCATGGGCTTGACCTCGTGGAGTGATCCCATGTCCAGGCAGCGTGTATGTCAAGTTCACCACAGCAAGGCCAGAGAGTGAGGGCACCGGTGAGAAGGGAGGGTCTCTGTAAAGGCCGAGACTGATCCCGGAGTCCCTATGGCAGGTCAGGGCTGGGGGCAGGCCCCAACACTTGCTGGTCATGTGACACCGGGCAAGACCCCACCACTGTGGGCCTCGGCATCCTCGTCTGTGGCCGGATCTATCTGAATGTGGAGCAGGACGGTCTGGGGGTCAACTGGATCACGGGCAGCTCTGTAGGGTCTTCCTTGCGCCCTCCTGGCCTATGGTGAGTGATGCAGGCATGGACACTGATGAAGGAATGAATGGAAGCTTCCTTCAGGGCTAAGCAGCCCCTCAGCCTGAGAAGGCTAGAAAACCGGGAGTGATTCTAATGAAGCCCTGCCTGGGCAGTAGCTCTGCCCCAGCCGCCCAGCAGGTTCCTGTTCCTTAGGCTTCTCCTTCCATCCACTCCTTTACCTGGGCAGTGTGAAGGGCGCCAGTGGCTGAGCAACCCCATTTTACCCACAGGGTGGCCCCATGTACCGACCACTGGTGGTGAGGCCCCGCTGCCTCTGCCCGGGAATGTTGCCAATGGCCTCGTCAGCCTCCAAGGCTTGCCCGTAGAAGGTGCTTAAAATGAATGCTAAATGGGTGGGTGGCTTCCATCTGGTAGCGGACAGCACTCTGGGATCCCATTCTGGGAGACCCTTGCTCCTGGTCCGTGAGCATAGACATTGCAGACAGGGCTGCAGACTATTTGTACCAACTCCAGCCACGCAAAAGCTGAGAAGGTGGGAGCCATGTTCACTCATATGGGGAAACTGAGGCTCTGGGAGGGCACGTGATGAATTCAAAGGTTGGACTGGGGAACTCAAGGTTGGCTCCCTAGTCCTGCAGGTTAAAAGCAGATACCCTTCCTAGGGGATATGCAGAGGAGGCCTACCCAGCTTGGCACCATGGGAAACTTTTTTTTTTTTTTTTTTGAGTTGGAGTCTCACTCTGTCGCCCGGACTGGAGTGCAGTGGCCACTCCTGGCCACCGCAGCCTTGACCTGCTGGGCTCCGGCGATCCTTCCGCCTCAGCCTTCCAAGTAGCCGGAACTACAGGCATGCGCTACCACGCCTGGCTGATTTTTTTATTTATTGTAGGGATGAGGTCTCGCTGCCCAGGCGGGTCTTGGACCCACGGGCTCAGGCAATCCACTCACCTCAGCCTCCCAAAGGCGCGGGATTACAGGCTGAGCCACCGAGCCTGGCTCATGGGAAACTTAACATCGAGGTAGCATAAACCAAGCAGTCCCCCGTGGGACCTGCTGACAGGCTGCTGGCCCAGTTGCCTGACCTCAGCTGAGCTGACAGCGAGGAGGAGGAATCACATCCTAAGCGGAGCGCCTGAGCCAGCCCCATGCATGCTGGGAATAAAGGGGATCCCAACCAAGGAAGGGAGAAGGGAGGGTGGTGGCCTCAAATTGCAGCTGGGAATGGGGCTGCAGCAAATCCCAGGCCTTGGGGATGGGGTGGAGGAGGCAGGGAGATAGCCTGGGTGTTATCTGGGTTATCAGCCTCAGGAGAGACAGGTAGGGGAAAGGACTAGAGGGTCAGAAGGCAGAGGCCTGGGGCAATCCATCCAGGGGGGGTTTGCTGGCTCCTGGGGACGACAGGACTATCAGGACCCTATGCTTGAGCTGGGAAGGGATGGGTCATCTACGACTCAGGCAGGAGTCCAGGAGGAGGCAGGAAAAGCCTTGCAGGGACCGGAGCAGGGGACCAGAGCTCCTGCATCACCCCAAGGACTCAGCTACACATGGTCACAGTCCAAGGCAGACCAGCAGCAGTCATCCCGGATGCTGGTGATGGGCAGCCCCAGACAGACGTCCTGGCACCCTGCAGGGACATCAAAGGCACAGGAATATGGAACACAGGGGAAATGGCCTTCACGGCTGAACACAGCCAGGGCACCTGGAGCCTCAGATTCTAAGAAGGCGGGTCACACGAGGTATCCTTCAGGGACAATGCCATCCACAGCCATCCACACAAAAAGAGGCTTGGGTCCTTACATTGGCAGGCCTCTGCAACCCAGGGTGACTTATCCTCCAAGAGTTTCTTCCATCTGGAAAAACTGTTATGCAAAGTACATCCATTTCTGTACCTTAGAAGAAAGGTGATCAAAGGAAAAGATCAAGAAAGATGGCCAGACAATTGGACTTCATCCAAATTAAACCTTCCCTGTTTCAAAGGGCACTGTAAAGCAATTAAAAAGACAACTCCCAGAGAGGGAGAAAAGATTTGCAAATCAGCATCTGAGAAGGGTCTAGACTCAATATGTAAAAAAACTCTCACAGCTCAACAAGAAGAAGACAACCCAACAAAAACACAGGTCAAGAATGTGAACAAGCCGGGCTCGGTGGCTCAGCCTGTAATCCCAGCACTTTGAGGCTGAGGTGAGTGGATTGCCTGAGCCCGCGGGTTCGAGACCTGCCTGGGCAACTTGGCGAGACCTCATCTCTACAATAAAAGCAAAAATTAAAGCCGGGCTCGGTGGCTCAGCCTGTAATCCCATGCCTTTGGGAGGCTGAGGTGAGTGGATTGCCTGAGCCCACAGGTTCAAGACCCGCCTGGGCAACTTGGCGAAACTTCATCTCTACAATAAATAAAAAAATTAGCCAGGCATGGTAGCGCACTCCTGTAATTCCAGCTACTTGGAAGGCTGAGGCGGAAGGATCGCTGGAGCCCAGCAGGTCGAGGCTGCGGTGGCCGGGAGCAGCCACTGCACTCCAGTCTGGGCAACAGAGTGAGACTCCAACTCAAAAAAAAAAAAGCAAAAATTAGCCGGGCATGGTAGCGCACACCTGTAGTTCCAGCTACTTGGAAGGCTGAGGCGGAAGGATTGTCAGAGCCCAGCAGGTCGAGGCTGCAGTGGCTGGGAGTGTACCACTGTACTCCAGTCTGGCTGACAGAGTGAGGTGAGACTCCAACTCAAAAAAAAAAAAAGAATGTGAACAGACATGTCTCCAAAGATCTACAAATGGCCACTAAGCACATGAGAAGATGCTCAGCATCATCAGTCATCAGGGAAATGCAAATCAAAACCACAGTGAGACACCACTTCACACCTGCGCTTATTGTTAGACTCAAAGAACCGGAAAATAACAAGTGTTGGTAAGAATGTGGAGAAACAGAGCCTTCCCACACTGCTCATGCCCGGCAGGTGGGAGTGTGATACGGTGCGCACCCACTGTGGAAAAAAGATGGCAGACCCCCCAAAAGTAAAGCAAAGACACCATGTGACCCATGAAATGAAAACATATCTGGCCGAGTGCAGTGGCTCATATGAGCTCAGGAGGCTGAGGCGGGAGGATCGCTTGAGCCCAGGAGTTTGAGATCAGCCTGGGCAACAGAGCGAGACCTTGTCTCTAAAATACACACATACATACGTCCAGAAAAGGGTGAATTTTACAGTATGTTAGTCATATCTCAGCAAAAATATACCAAGGGTCTCAAAAAAAGAATACATGTTCTAAGAGATGCTATCTATGTATGACTTTTCTAAATTGAACTGAATTACGGTAACAATGTGTAGTATGACTCACTCAAATGCTAGCATTACCATGCACCAGGCAAGTAGATATTGAGTATTAAAATTTTAATACAGTTTTTTCCTTTCTTAAAATGTATACAGCGACTTGGATGGATTTAGCATCTATAATACTGAGTGATCTATCACAGAAATAAAGAACTGAGTACATGTTCTCGCTCATAAGTGGATCCTGAACACCTACCATAATCCTACAAGAAAGGGACTGGCAGTAGCCAGAAACTGCCGGGGTGGGGGGACATAACATCAATAAGGGTACATGATTTTAAACCAGGCGAAGTAGGGACCAGAGAGAGGCCCAAACTTTACCTGTACAATGACCAGTTGTATACCTAATCTTGAATTGTACCCCACATCTCTTTTAAAAAAGCACTAAAAGGTACTTTAAAAAGAAAAAAATGGATATGCATTTTTTTGCACCCTATGTATGTGTGTGTATACATGTATAAATGTGTATATATATTGTACGTGTATTTTAAGAGACGTATATACACACACATTTAATATATACACACACACATGCACATTGGGAAGTACAAATGCTGGCGGCTGTGTCTGCTGCTATGCTTGTGAATATTAAAACATTTCCTTTTTGTTGTTGTTGCTTAAACATCCAACAGACTTTTTAGGCTGTTATGAATTCCTGTTTCCTTAAGGCCAGACATGGGAGTCCTCAGTCACTCTTCACCATTCCTGGCCTGGGAATGGCTGAGGAAACACCCCTGTCTCCCTCCAATCTCGTTAGCCAGCCTTAAGAACAGAGTGGGAGCATTCCAGCGCTGGGGCAATCAATGCCTCGACACAGATTCTCATGGGATCAAAGCTAGTGACCAATTATGGGTTTAATGCTTAATTAAAGTCACATAATTTAATGTGATCATGTGATCAAGACACGGTGGGGGCAGGAGCAAGATCTGAATGACCCACAGGCCCTGGAGTGGGGCAGAAAGTCTAAGCTCTAGCGTTGCTCACCAGTCCTGTGCCAGTGAGCAGCTCTGTACCTCAGTCTCCTCGTCTGTAAAACGGAGATAATAGGCCAGGCACAGTGGCTCATGCCTGTAATCCCAGCACTTTGGGAGGCAGAGGTGAGAGGATTGCCTGAGTCTAGGGGTTTAAGACCAGCCTGGAGCCGGGCTCAGTGGCTCACCCTGTAATCCTGCACCTTTGGGAGGCTGAGGTGAGTGAATTGCCTGAGCCCGCAGGTTCGAGACCCGCCTAGGCAACTTGGCGAGACCTCATCGCTACAATAAATAGAAAATTAGCCGGCCCTGGTAGCGCGCGCCTGTAGTTCCAGCTACTTGGAAGGCTGAGGCGGAAGGATCGCTGGAGCCCAGCAGGTCGAGGCTGCAGTGGCCTGGAGCGGCCACTGCACTCCAGTGTGGGCAACAGAGCGAGACTCCAACTCAAAAAAAAAAAGGCCAGCCTGGGCAACTTGGCAAGACTTTGTCTCTACAATAAATAAAAATATTAGCTGGGTGTGGTGGTGCACGAAGGCTACCTTGGAAGGCTGAGGCGGAAGGATTGCCTGAGCCCAGCAGGTCGAGGCTGCGGAGGCCGTGAGTGTGTCACTGCACACCAGGCTGGGCAACAAAGTGAGACTCCAACTCAAAAGACAGATAGATAGATACATAGATAGATAAAATGGAGATAATAAGGCACCCATCCCTCAGGGCCGCAGTGAACAGTGGGTGAGTTTAAGGTGTGGAAAAACTCCTGGCCCAAGGCTGGCACAGAGCAAGGTTTCAATAAAAAGACCCTGTGTTGTTGCTATTATATTTTAAGTAGAGGTCTCACTGTCACCCAGGCTGGAGTGCAGTGGCTTGATTGTGGCTCACCATAGCCTTGACCTCCTGGGGTCAGGCAAGCTTCCTGCCTCAGCCTCCAGAGCAGCTAGGACTACAGGCATGCGCCACCATGCCCAGCTCATTCTTTTCCATTTTTTGTAAATACGGGGTTTCACTATGTTGCCCAAACTAGTCTCAAACTCCTGGACTCAAGCAATCCTCCCACCTCGGCCTCCCAAAGTGCTGGGATTACAGGCAAGAGCCACCATGCCTCCCAACCCTGCTTTTATTACTTAAGGATTCCCAGCATTTAATTTTGAACTGGCTAAAACGAAGCTACCCCAAATAACCTAACTACCCAGAAGCTTGAAGTCTCACACCACTCCTGATTTCTGCTTATTTCCTTGGGTAAGGACCCCGGGGCTGGGAGAGGAGGCTGGGCCAGCTTCTCTCTGCCCCACCCCAGCACACACTCCTGGGGAGACACCTGCTGAGTCCGCCCCCGAGGGTCAGGCTGGGCTGGCCCGTGGGGAAGAGGAGCCCAACAGAGCTGGGTGACTACCAACGCTGTTCAGGATCAGAGGGACTAGAGGGGCAGGAAGTGTGAATGCTGGGGGCTGTGCTCATGAATATTAAAACATTTCCCTTTTTTGGTTGTTGTTTAAACACCCAACAGTCTCTTTAGGCTCTTAAGAACTCCGGTTTTCTTAAGCAGAGGTTTATCAGGAAAACAGGCTCCTGGGGCCCCAGTTGGCTGGGTGAACCAGAGAAAAGCAGGACACACCTCAACAAGTAACATACCGGGCCTCAGCTTACCCGCATGTAAGGGCCCTTTCAGCTCTGCCGCAAGGGTGGGGTGCCTGTGTATAAAAATCTGCCCTGCCCACCTTTATTCCCGCCCTGATCATGAGGGGAAAGTTTACTGCCAATTTTCCCAAGTGTTCTTTGACACAGGGACAAGGTAATAAAGGGCAGGGCTTGAGGGAAATAGCACCGAGCTGGGAAACACCTCCGTGAAGCAGCTGTGTGACCCCGGGCAAGTCTCTTGACCTCTCTGAGCTTCAGCCTCTTCCACTACAAACGGTGACTGCACACTCCCTCGAAGCCACGGCCGCCTAGCTCCCGGCAGCAGCTCTGTGGGCACACCGGTGCACGTCTGTGCCTGCGGCTTCGCAGTCCTCATTTCCCGGCTAGTCACAGGAAACAAGGGGCATTCGGCCGGGCTGTAATTGCTTTTCCAAGAATGACACTCCAGTCACTAGGCAGGTGGGTCCTTCCTCTTTAGCAGAATAAATATCCTTCATGATGCTCACCCGGAGGGGAACTGTGGGTGTTACCTCCAGCCTCTGTCCAAGTCCCGCCCTGTATGCCCTTGAAGACCCACCTCGGGAGGGGTGGAGGCACAGTCCCCCAGGCCTGAAGACCGCCGGCAGAGGTCAAGGCCTACGTGGCAGCTGGGGAACAAGTCCTGGCTCTGCAGCCACTGCTAACTTGAGCCTCGCTCTCTCAAGGACGGATGGCCCTCCCTGCCACTCACAGACTCAGACTCAGGGCAGAACGGGCAGGCACTCACCGGACGCCCTCGTTGAGGCTGAAGAGTTCCTGGTCAGGCAGCCCCTTGCGCTGGAAGACGGCGATCACCCCGTTGTGGATGCTGCAAGGGAAGAGGCCAGTTGTGGTCCAGAGGCCCGGGGATCTAGCCCCCCACCCGCATTGCCCACCAGGCTTCCTTCCTCTTTCCTTCTCCCACTGGCCCCTTCCTCTTAGAAGAGCAGGGATCACTGTCCCTGCAGGACCTGGAGACCCTGCACCCCCAGCCCCAGCTTCCCCAGAGTCCAGGTCTGTGTCACCAGGAACCTCCTAGTGGCCGTACCATACATATTCTGCGGCCAAACCTCGTCCAACTCTGCTTCCTTTCTGTGCTCTTAAGTCTTCTCCACCCAGGTCAGAAACCAGGGGGTCCCCTCCATATCTGCTGCTCCCCACCCCTTCTCTACCTCCATAGCCACCCCCTGAAGCTCTTCACAGCGTCCCTAGCCAACAGCGGGGGCTCCTAGCCACCCCATGTGTCCATGTTCAGGCCCAAGAGAGTGTAAGACCTGGCCATGCTTCCCGCCCCTGGTCGCTGCTCATCTCAACCCTCAAAGCAAGAGTTGGCAAACATTTTCCGTAAAGGGTCAGAAAGCAAACCTTCTAGGCTTTATGAGTCACCCAGTCTCTGTTACAGCCACTCAACTTGGCTGCTGTGGTGTGAAGACAGCTGTAGACAACATGTACAGGAATGTGTGTGGCGTGTTTCAATAAAACTTTACTTATAAAAAAGTGGCCAGGTGAAGGGGCTCATGCCTATAATCCCAGCACTTTGGGAGACTGAGGCGGGAGGATTGCTTGAGCCCCCAGGGGGTTTGAGATCAGCCTGGGCAGCAGGCTCTACAAAAAAATAAAAAACATGGTGGCATGGTGGCACGCGCCTGTAGTCTCAGCTATTCGGGAGGCTGAGGCAGAAGGATCACCTGAGCCCAGGAGGTTGAAGCTGCAGTGAGCCATAATCGTGCCACAGCACAGCCTGGGCAACAAAGCGAGACCCTGACTAAAATAATAAATAAATAAGTAAATAAATAAGAATGTAAGTAAATAAGTAAGAATGGCAGGGCTAGATTTGGCCTGTGTTACTTGCACACAGCCCCGCTGGGGAAGCTGCCACCAGCCACAGGACATTTGGCTCTCCCTTCCCGCTCCCCCTTCTCCCTCTGCTCAGTCCCTGCCTTCAGATAACAGGCCATCACTGTTGTTCACAGCACCTGTCAGTGTGTAAAGACACACCTGTGTGTGGTTATTTGATTAGCTTTTCTCCACCACATGTATAGACCCGGGAGCGCAGGACCCTGTGTCTACGACTGTGTGCCCAATCCCTTGCTCCAAGGATGAGCTCGGTAAGAATCTGCCGAAACCTCACCCTTGACTCTCCCTCGCCCTCCAAATCCACCCGATTCTAAAGTCCGACCACTTCTACCTCCCAGATCTCTCTCCTGTACCCCTTCCTTGACCCCTGGGACCTCGGTTCCACCAGCCTGCTTCCTGCCTCCACGGTGCATCTGCCTTCCCTGGTGGCCAGAGTCACTTCCCTGCCCAGGGCTTTGCAGGGCAGCCCCGGGGTCCTGTGGGTGGCATTCGAGGCTGAGCACCACACGGCACTGGACCCTCTGGGCAGTGCCACATCTCTGGGTCCTGGAACCCACCGCCCCTCCTGCCTGGAAGACCCTTCTCCCTGACCATGAAGCAAGCAGCTATTACTCAGTTTGAAGCCTTGAATCACAGGCTGCCACCTCCAGGAAGTCCTCTGACCTCCTCCCTTCTCGGCACAGGTTCCTATACCTATACTTTGCTGATTCACTTTCCTGTTAGTGCCTGCCGCTGGCCAGGAGCTCCCCCAGGGTGAGGTCCAGGTATGGGTGGCACCGCCACCTTCCACCCAGGACCTGGCTGAAGCTTTGAGATCCCTACCGCAGACCAATGCCGCGCTTCTCAGCTTGGCAGGGACAGCTGGCCACACACTCCTGTTCATATCACGAAGCAGGCAGCGGCCACTGTGCTCCTAATGTCCTCATCTGTTTTAACTCCACCCTTTCCTGTGACTGGTTGGCCATTCTGTGGATGAGAAAACTAAGGCCCAGAGAGGCCAAGTCCTCTGCCCAAGGCCACAGAGCAGCAAGTAACGTGGACCCCTGTGCTCGCCAACAGCTACTCCCTCTCCCAGACAGGGTCTCCACATGGAGCCAGGTCTGGGCAGGGCATCACAGGTCTCAGGCAGGTTCTGAGCAGCGTGGAAATGTGCTGGCTTCCACAGATGAAGACCAGCTTTGGCTTCTCAGTTTTGGCCCAGACCACGCCGGACACACGCCCCCCAACGTGGGATGCCCAACTCCAAATGATCCTGGTTTGCGTGTCCGGGAATACAGGTTCTCTGACCTCCACTTCTCATCTGAAAAATGGGGATTCCAAGCGTGCCCACCGCAGGGGTGCTGAAGGGCAAGGTGCCTGGATGGAGGCTCCATGCACCTCTCCCCTGACAGTGTTCACGTGTTAGAAGCCCCTGGGTGGCCCCAGCCCCACAAGTGTGTCACAGTAAAGCTGCTCCCCACGTACGGACCAAAAAAAGCCAAATCCCATGGGGAGCCCAGAGGCCTCTGGGAAGACTGATGTCGTGTGGCAGCCACCTCCTGGAGTCCCAGAGCTGGAGACTCACGCCCAACCCTGCAAGGACTGCTGGGGGTTGGGTTGGATGCAGGGGAGATGCCTAGGCCAGCCCCACCCAGCCCCGTGTCTCTAGAGAGCCTCCAGCAGTGTCTGGGGTGTGGGACATTCCTGGTCACTGCCCAGGCCCAGGAAGGAGGCTCAGGATCCTGCCCATGTGCTCCCTGGGAACCCAGACCTCTGCTGGGGGGCAGATGGTGAGCCCGTTGCTGGACCCAAGTCAGGCAGGGTGGACAACACAGTCCAGGGCTCTGAGGCAGGAGGAAAGCAGCGCCAGGGAGCCCAGGGGCCTGTGAGGCTCACAGCAGGGTCGGGATTCAGTCCTGCTGTTCTCGTTGATTCCACCTCCCTGTCCTTCCTCTTCATTCATTAAACCTTCCGGTGGGCAGGGCTCGGTGGCTCAGCCTGTAATCCCAACACTTTGGGAGGCTGAGGCGAGTGGATTGCCTGAGTCCGAGGGTTCAAGACCCACCTGGGCAACTTGGTGAGACCTTGTCTCTACAATAAATCAAAAAATTAGTGGTAGCACGCGCCTGTAGTTCCAGCTACTTGGAAGGCTGAGGTGGAAGGATCGCGGAGCCCAGCAGGTCAAGGCTGCGGTGGCCGGGAGCGTGCCACTGCGCTCCAACTCAAAACAAAAAGAAAAAGAAAAAAAAACCTTCTGAGGACCCCAGCCCTCTCTGGTCCCTCTGCCCTGAAATGACCTCACACCATTGGGTCTCTGGACAAAGTCCTCCTCCTACCTGTGGCCCTCTGGGGGCTGGCAAGCACTCTGTATCCCTCTGCCACCCCAATCCCCTCATGGGCCCAGCCCAACTCCTTCAGGACTCTCTGGCCTTGGGACCTCTACCCTGAGGCTCACCTTCCACCTCTCCTGGGGAGGCCTTCCCACCCTCCTTCCTCACACCTGTGTGGGCACTGACTTGACTGCAGTCTCCTCTTTGGGGGAGGAGCAGTCTATCTGGTATACTCCCCACCCCTGCCCCACTCTGGGCTTTACAGAGCAAGACCCTGTGAGGATCTGCCAATGAACCAATTCACGCCCTTTTGGGGTCTCTGTCGCCTAGGCTGAAGCACAGCAGCTCACACCACAGCCTCAAACTCCTAGGCTCAGGCGATCCTTCCACTTTAGCCTCCGAAGTAGCTGGGACTACAGGTGTGCGCCACCACACCCGGCTAATTTTTAATTTTTTTTGTAGAGGCAGGGTCTCACTACATTGCCCAGGCTGGTCTCGAACTCATAGGCTCAAGCAATCCTCCTGCCTTGGCCTCCCCAAGTGCTAGGATTACAGCCATGAGCCACCGCCCTGGCCCCTTCCATTCCTGGGCTCCTCACTGGGGATATTCACCTATCCTGTACTCCCCACCCCTGCCCTAGGTGGAGCCTGCACTTCCACCAGTCCCGAGCTGATCCAAGGTGCAGGCCTGGGTTTGAATCCAGCCTACGCTTCCTGGCTATGTGCTTTGGCCAAGTCACCTAACCACGCTGTGCCTCAGAATTCCCATCCGTGCAATGGGATTAATAAGCACTGCGCCTACCTCCTGGGGTCCTGTAAAATCATCACGCCCTTGGTCTTCTGTCTGTTAGATTACAGGGTGGGGCCTCAGCCACCATACTTCAGCCACGCCCAGCCCAGGACCCGGCTCTGTGTGGTTTTCTCAGTCTCTTTTAACCACCAGCATGTGATGGGGACTGTTAGACCCCAAGTTACAGGAGAAAACACTCATGCTTAGAGAGGCCAAGGGGCTTGTCCAGCGTCACACAGCTTGGTACCCGGCAGAAACATACCTGAGACCCAGAGTCAGGCTCATGGTCCCCCTCCCCCACCCCCGGGCTACTCAGGAACTCTGCTCCTCCCGGGGGGGGGGGGGGGGGGGGGGGTGTTTGGTAAACAAAAAAACCTTGCTGTGAGCAGCTCAAGGAGAGAGGAAGGGTGGGGAGAGCTGGGAGGGCCTCCTCGTGACTTGTCATCCCCCCAAAATGGAAGTGAAACCCCAGCTGTCCTGGTCTATGGCCTCTCAGACCAGAGACAGGCAAGCCCTGTCAGGGTATGGTTTACCCGGCAAATGGTCCCGGGGCAACCATGGGAGCCTCCGTGGAGGTTTTCGGGTGAGGATGAAGTGGAAGCTGTCCACGACCTCTCTCCTCCACCAGTAGATGGCCTCCTCCAGGAAGCCCCCCACCCCCAGTGGCAGAAGGCTTCTCTCTGGGCCCCAGGACCTCTGCCTCCAGGGAAGCCCCTCATGCCGCAGGGGCGCCAGGCCAAATCCCAGGCTGGGCAGGCACTGGGTGAGAGGGAGAAGGACAGGGCCCTGAATGAGGCTCCAGGGTTTCTGGGCAGGGCTGAGACCTGCTACCACCAGAGCTCACAGGGAGGGCATGGCCTGAGGAGCGGGAGTCAGGGATTGGGCTGGAGAGGGAGGGCTGAAGCCCTGAGGGGCTGACCTGGGGCTCCTGGGGACGTTTGCCTGTGGCTGCCCTAGCTTGGGCTGGGCCGGGTGTGGGGCTGAGACTGGCTGGGCAGATCTCTGTGGTGCCTACACACCCATACAGGAAGCCCGGGCAGAGCGTGTGTGCCCACCCAAAACCTGGCCTCTGATAGGTCTGGTCAATGCACCTCCAGGGGTCCCTGGAGAGGCTGAGGCCCCATCTTTCCCAGGCCCCAACCCCATGCTGGACATGACCTCCAGAGGCCTCAGAGGATGGCGGGGGGTGGTCTCTGCTAGCTACCTCTCCTCCCTGTGGCCCCAGGAGGCTAACCTGGATCCCCTAGGTGGACTGGTTCCTGCTCTGTCCCCCCTACAAGTGTCCAGACCTGGCTCAGAATTCATGGGAAGGGGTGGTGAGTGGGTGAGGTGAACAGGAGGGCTGGGCTCCACTGGGTCCCCCCTGGCCTCTCAGTCTCTCCTACAGCTGGCTGCCACCTTCCTGGCGAGTACCTACTCTGTACTCCCTCTGTCCTGTCCATTGAAGGGTAACCAGAGCCCCATGTCCTCATCTGTCCCCGGGGGTCATATTCAGCACCAAGAGACAAGGTTGAGGGGGAGGGCAGTTCTGCACCAGCCTCCCCAGAAACACACAGCGTCCGCTGGCCCCTTCCCTTCAGGGTGAAGCACAGAGGGGCAGGTGACTTGGGCCAAAGACCACTCCATGCCAGGCCTCACTGTGACCTCTGGAAAATAGGCACAGTAACACATCTCCAGGCCTAGCAAACAGGCGCCGGACACATCTGGCTTCAGCGGACCTGGCTAAAGACTCCCCAGCAGGGCACCTGGCTGAGCGGGAGGGGCCCCATGCCCACCCACTCCTCTCTGGGGGCCGAGGGACTTGTTTCTCTCAAGGCTTTCCTGCTCAGGCAGGCAGGCCCCTGGGATCACTCAGCAACGCTGGGCTCTGCCCCGCCTGTTCTGAAGGCAGCAGCAGCATGCCCACGTCCTCCCCTCAGCTGCCTGTCCACCCTCAGCTCGGCCCCTCAGCCTCACATTCCACCTCCGCACTCCTCCCCAGCGCCAGGCAGAGGGTGGAGGGGGCTGCAGACAGTTCCAGAACCCAGGCTGGGTGGGGCAGACAGAAGCGGTGGCCCAGGGCACTCGGCAGGAGGGGAGAGAAGCCTGGTGTGTGGGTTTCTGATGCTGGCTGCCGTGACAAATTACCTCCAACCAGTGGCTTGAAGCCACTCCACTGTGTTCTCTCACAGCTCTGAAGGCTGGAAGTTCCGATCACTTTCACTAGGCTCAAATCAAGGCGTGGGTGGGGCCCTTCCTTCCGGAGGCTCCAGGGGTGAATCCCGTTCCTCACCCTCCCCAGTTTCCAGAGCCGCCCCCAGGTCTTGGCTCCTGGCCCCTCCTCCACCATCAGAGCCAGCACACACCGCCAAAGTCCAATCTCCCTCCTCATCTGCGCCTCCCCCTCATATTACATTGGGCCCACCCAGGTAAGTCCAGAACATTCCAGTCTGGATCTTTAATGAGATCACATCTGCAAAATCCTCCTTGCCACAAGCAGCCTCCCGTTCACATGTCCTGGGAATTTGGGCATTGACATCCCTGGGAGTCATTCTTCTGCCAGCCACACCCAGATTGCTTCCAAGGGGGTGGGGTGGGCGGCTCAGGACCCAGGGCCGACCCAGAGCAAGCAGGCAGGCAGGCAGGGGCAGCAGAAAGCCACAAACAGCCCCCCGCCCTCCTCCAACCCTGCTCCCAACCAACCCACTCTAGCCTGGGGGCTTCGGCCAATGTCCTCTGGCCCTTCAGAGGCTCCTATGAGTGCAGGCTTCCAGCGAGGCCTGCACTGGATCTCAGTTTCTGCCCCGACTCACTGCATGAACCTGGGCAGTGCCTGCACCTCTCTGTGCCTCAGCCTGCACATCTACAAAATGGGGGTAATGAGCCCACCTTAAGGGCTTTTCTGGGGATGAAAGGGGCGGTCGTCCATGCCTGAGGTTTGGACAGGATCCAACACAGGTCAAGGTGTGGGGGTGCATCACTGCTGTCTGTGAAATGGGGCACACAGCACTGTGGGAGGAGACACAGGTGCACAGTACTCCAGGAAGGTTGGGGCCAGGGGCCTGGAGGGGTCATGGCCCCAGATGTCCAGGACCAGGGAGTGCAGACAAGGCCCCGTTCTTGTGCCCCCATCCTAGCTATGGGATCCAGCTCTCAGCACCCACACCCACTTTGCCGCATCACAGCAGGGACATGAACCCACATGTGTCCCTACACAGCGGCCTCATGTCAGACCTTGGTTCAGACACCAGACTCTGACATTAGCAGGGGATCTTCACCTAGTCCCTTTTCCTCCTCTGGCCTCAGTTTATCCATATATAAGCTAAAGACAGCCCCTCAGCCTTGGAGGTGGAGTGAGCAGTGAAGCCCCACACACCTTGCATCGCATACCCTGCGCCATGTGCTGTGCCCTGGGGGCACACACATGCTCCCACTCCTACCTGCAGGGGCCTCCACCTCAAGCATTCAGCAGACCCAGCCCGGCCAGGAGGGAGCACTCCATGGTGGGTAACACCCTCTGGCCCGAACACATGGAGGGCATTGTGTTGGGTGGGTCTGCAGGGGTGGGGATTGGGGGCTCCCTCTCACCCCCACCGGGCCACCCCAACTGGAGGGTGCAAGGGAGCTCACAAAGTTGCCTTTGGTGAAAGCTCAGGAAACAGAAAACACTTGAAGAACTCCCAAGTCCCAACCCTGCAGTGACACCCCACACAAGTCCCCTGCAGGAGTCTGAGCTTGAGGGAGTAGTTACAGAGCACCTACTATGTGCAGGGCACTGTGCTGAGGGCTTCCTTATGCATGTTTGCATGTAATCCCTACAATAGCCCTGGGAGGTGGACTCTGTTGCCAGCCCATTTGATGGATAAGAAAATGGAGAACCAGAGAGGTCAAGTGACATGCTCAAGGCCACACAGCAGGGAAGGGGCAGAGTTGGGATTCGAACTAAAAGCCTGTTTAGCTCCTTCCACTAAACCACAGCAGAGAAACAAGGAGGGAGACTTTCTATCTCAATACTTCAAGACGAGATGACTCTTAGGACATTGTGCAATCATCGAGTCAACCAGAGTCAACAGGAGTCCTTCTTCCTTCACTGTTCTCACACCAGTCCTGTAGGGAGGAATTCACATACCCACTGACAGGGAGGGAAACTGAGGCAGGCATGTCCTAGCTCTCTAATAGTTTGCCATTCAGGAAATAAGCAGATGCGTGACTGTGTCCTGCCTAGTGTGCAGAGAAGGTTCTCAGACTGGCAGCCTTGTGCCCACCACAGTGTTTAGGAAGCATCTGATGAACAGCACAAGCAAGTGTCCAAGAGGCAGCCAGGTTCCTGGAAGCCAAGACCACAGCCTGTGGAGCATCTGGTGAGATTCCACAGCCAGGGGTGGGAGAGAGAGCAGCCTGCCTCACTCCCCCGCCCCCCTTTCCTTTTGGTGGAAATACCTGATTTGGAAAAGGACTCAAGAGCAGACACGCTGGGGAGTCCCATGACATAAACTATCTCGTTTCCGGATCCCAGCCCCGTCATCAAACAAAGGGGGGGGGCTTCCCACGCCCCCGCTGGTCTGGGAACGGCCCCCTGGAGGAGGGTCCTCCAAAGAATGACTTGCAGCTGCCGCACCCCTGCTGACAGCTGGGAGGCCAGGGGGCCGCTCCAGGGAAAACCAAAGGGACCTTAAACCCAGACACAGGAAGCACCAACCCACCGACTGACTCCCGGAGCTCATTTGCTCATCTGCAAAATGGGAAAAATACTTCCTGCTCTGTTAACCTCCCGGGTTGTCACGAGCACTCGGAGCCAGACGTGGAAAGACCCTGATGAGAGGCCGGCACGCGGGGTCCGGGCGCAACCCGCCGCCCACCAGCCCGGAGCTTCTGGGCCAGCCCCAGGCGCTCGCGGGCTTCGGCCGCTTCCCTCCGCTCTAGAACCACGTTGCACTAAACTTCCCTCCCGGCCCACACAACTCCGGCCCAGCAAGTTCTCCGCAACTGTCAAGTGCCGCCGGCCTTCGGCAAGGATCCTCGCTCTGGGCGGTCCCTGGCCCGCCGACGGACTCGAAGGCGCCCTCCCCGGCTTCGGGGCCCGGGTCGGCGGGGGGGCGCGGCCTTACCTGTTCCAGGTGGCGTTGGCGCAGGCCCGGCGCTGCTGCGTCCCCCGCTCGTCAGCGGCGGCGGCCGGCTCTCTCTTGCCCAGGTCACTGAGGCTGGGCGAACTCATGAACTTCAACCTGCGGAGAGTCCTCATGGTGACCCGGCCGCCCACCCCGCGCCGCGCCCACGCGCGCCCGGCGCCGCGCCCTGCGCCACGGGCCCCGGCCGGCGCTGCGCTGTCTACGCGGAAACTTGGGCGAGAGCAGGAAGCTCAGAGGCCCCACGGGGTCCCGCCCCGGCCCCACGCGTCAGCCCGAGCCCCGCGCCGGCCGCCCCGCCGGGTTAATCATTGCTCGGAGCGGCTCAGCGTGGAGCACCCGGAGCGCGGCCAGCACCGAACCGGCGCAAACGGAGGCCAGGGGGCGGGTCCAGGGGCGGGGCCGGAGCAGGGGCGGAGCAGGGGGCGTGGCGGGAAAGGGGGCGTGGTCGAGCGGGTCGAGGCGGGGCCTCCGGCAAGGGGGCGTGCACAGGGGCAGGGCGGGGCCACGCGTTGGGGGCTGGCCCGGCGTCTCCGCGGCCGCGGCTCCCACAACGCCCCCTCATTTCAGCCTCCGGGTACTGCGTTCCGCCCCCTCCCCTCGTCCGAAGGCCACTTGTGCCCTTAGAAAACCAATATGCGCGTGACGCACTGCCCAATCCAAGCGCTCGCCCCGCGCCCAGCACCGTGGTTACACCAGCACTGTGCCCAGCGACCCCTGTCCCTGAGGTCACACATCCCTCCCCGCAAAGGGTGTGCGCGGAGACGCCTCAATACCCCTCCACTTGAATACAAGCTCCTCTGCGGTTCTCATGAAGACTTTGGGTCTTCATAGGTCCCCTCCGGGAGCCTGGGGCCAAGAACCCACTCCTCCAGGGCCCACCCTGGGCCTGGCTACGCTAGACCTCAGCTCTTGGAGGCTGAAGGAATACGGGGTGGTCTCCCCAGGGAAGAAACCAGCCATGCTGTTTGCTACTCATCCTCCTCTCAGGTCTCTTGGGTGGTAAAAGCAGGAAGGGTCTTCTATGTCCCTGTGGCTGGGTCAGCATGATTCCAGCAAAGGGAGGGCATGGCCTTGGCGCCTCTTGCCTCTTTACAGAGCACTTTTAGATACTTGACCTCACAAGAACTTCCCTCTGTGAGGTAGAGATTATTCTCTCCATTTACCAGTTGAAGAAACAGAGGCTCACAGGGTGAAATATTGACACTGTAGTCAATAAACAGCAAACCTGGGCCTAACCCAGGCCTCCTGAGTACACGGAGTGCCCAGCCCGTGGCACTCGACTTCTGGGGTTCCCACGAGGCACACCTGCACCCTCCATAAGACTGGGGTGACAGCTGTAGCCCCAGTCACTGGGAGAGTCTTGCAAGAAGTCATTGGTTCAAATCAACCAGTGTTTCCTGAGCATCTACTGTATGCCAGACATTACCTTTGTCCCAGGGAAGCAGAGGCACAAGCAGACAAACCTCTCCATCAGTAAAGTGGAATGAAAGGGCTCACCCCACAGGGGGCTTAGGAGGTCATAGGAGGTCACAGGTAGCAACAGGTGCTTTATATAAACTGTCAAGTGCTGCATGCAGCCGGCTAGGGATCCCTGCTCAAGGGCACAGGAAGGAGCCCTCCTGGACACTTGTCAACCACACTCCCGCACTTACAGAACACAGTATTTTTTAGATCCCAAACAGGATTTCAGAGTCGTACAAGAATTTCCTACCTTACTGATGTAAAAAAAAATCAAATAAAAGTACCAAAATACTGAATTTTGAAAATAATAAAGACAGAGGAGAAAGTCCAGGTCCCTGAGTCCTTGAAGGGACCTTTGAGACCTGCCTTCCCCTTTTCCTCACCCCCCAGAATGTCTTTCAGTGAAGGTTGCACCCCCCCTTCTTTGACTGCCTTTACCCTCAGTTAGGCCCTCTTGTCATCTGGTGACCCTTTTCCATCCAATGCCAAAAACCAGGAGGTTAAGGATTATAATAACGTGTTCACTGCTGTGTTCCCCATACCAAGCATACAGTAGGCGCTTAATAAATATTTGTTAACTGGATGGATGATCATCTATTTCACAAGTGTAAAGGGACTGCGTTAGAACATATGGGTGAAAATGCCTGATGAAAGTATCCACGCTGGTCAGATGTGAGGAAGAATCTCCGTCACTGCCACTGGTGTAAATGCAAAATGAAACAGGGCAGAGGTGTCGACCTCGGGGCGGGATGAAAAATGGTTTCCTGCACTGGAGGTGGGTGTCAGGGACAGGGCTGACTTTGTGCGCTCAGCTCAGGCGGGTGGGAAGAGCTTGCTGGCCTCAGACAGGGCCCGGCTGGCAGAGGGAGGGAGGCTGAACTGCTCTGGATGAGAAACCAGAGGGAAACAGGAGACCCGTGGTAAGGGGGGCTTGAGGCGGGAAGCAGGAGGAGGAAAGAAGAGGATAGGCCGTTGGGGTCTTGGTGGAAAGAGGGCTGGGGCTACAGCAAGCATCTGGGAGAGGTGCCCAGCAAGAAATTCCAGAGGTGGGAATGGATGGGGGACTTAAAAGGTCTTTACAAAGAAAAGACATCTGTAGTCAGTGTTAAGGAATCGGCTGCAACCTTTCCCGGGCCCCAGCCACAGATTTGTAAAAATCGGTCTACACCCAGAGCCCAGCGACAGGAGTGCAGCAGAGACTCGGAGGCAAAGGCCCGTGTTTGGGCTGGCGACAGGCACAGCTGCGGGGCCGCACAGCCCAGGGGAGCAGCCAATCTCCCAGCACCGGAAACCCAAAGCAGACACCGAGAGGTGACAAAACTTTCACAATACCCCAGAGCAGGGGGCAATTGGGGCCAGGGGGCCAAAGCCAGCCCCTAGATGTGTTGAGTGGCCTGCAGCATTTAAGGAAGAAAAAAAGCACCCACACCGCAGGCAGCCAGGGTTTTACAACAGAGAGACTGACACAGAAACCCTGATTCTGGCTGCCTTGGAAGCATCAGATGACGGACCTCTTGGGCCTGAGCCCCACGTGACGACTCTCGCCCAAGCTGCCGCTCCTGCGGGCAGGCACGAGGGCTCCAGGTGCCCACTGGGCCTTCCTCTCACTTATGGGGCCTTCTGGACTTGATGAGAAGGTCGGAGGATGGAACACTTGTATGGGGTGGCAGGAGGTGGCCCTGGGCAGGGCCCATCTGTGTCTGAGACTCAGGGAAGGGACATGCCCCTCTGTTAAGGAAATGTAAGACCAGGGGACTCATCCACATATCCCAAGGCCACCAGAGCAACCCCTACTCCAGACAGCGCCAGACCCCATGGAATTAACTTGGTCTTCTTCTCCCCCAGAGCCCAAGCTTCATTCTAAGCTCCCCCTGGCCAGTGGGAGGTGGGGAGCTGGTGCAGAAGCCTAGTTGCCAAGATGGACCCTGATGTCTCCAGGACTTGTCTTTTGGATAGAAGGGTGAGTCCTGGGCTGGGTAGCCCAAACTGGGGTCTGCCTGGTCCTGTCACCAAGTCAGGTGACCTCTAGGGCCTCAGTTTGCCCATCTGTGAGACAGATGGGATTGAGGGTTGGGGCCCTTCCCTCTGAAGCTGCCACGGGTGAGTTTGAGGGACAGAGGAGATGAGAACCTATAACCCTTTAGAGGCCACGTACTCCCTACAAACACGAGATGGTGACCCTGCAGTATGTCTGTGCTAAGGGGCGGCCCAGAGGTTTCGTTGTCACGGGCACAGTGCTGGGACAGCAATGACCTTCAGCACAGGCTTGGCACCTGCAGACAGACTCACAGTATCAGGACTCTGCATCAGAAAGCTCCCGGGGCTGTTCAGAATGCTTGTTCCCAGCCCCTGAAATCAGAGTCTCTAAGGGCAGTGCCCGGGAATTGCTGACAATGGCTAAGGAGCGGATCAGGGGGCTCTGATGGTGCTCAGGGGTCTGCAACTCCGAGGCTTGGCTCACCCCCTCACTTTACAGATGGACAGCCTGACACCCGGGCATGGGAAAGGACCGTAAGTCGGTGTCACCTCTTGAACCCAGAACTCTGGCCTTCTAGTCCACCAGGATGAACTCATGATCGCTGTGACGGTGGCCTGTGTCCTCATGCCAACCAGAGGGAGGGGACAGCCTACCCCTGAAGGAGCCAGTCTGAGGCCCGGGGAGGGGCATGAGAGGCAGGGCAGAGGGGTGGCCACTTAAACACACTGCCTCATCTAGTTCTCACAAGGCTGCCAAGGGGGGACAAGGCCCCCATTTTACAAACAGAGAGACCGAGACTCGGGGAGGCCGGGGCACATTCCCGAAGCCAGTCGGCAAGTGGCAGAGCCGAGACCAGAGCCCGGCCAGCAGAGCGGGGGAGAGTCGTCCCCCAGCTGGGCTATTCTTTCTCTGGCAGAACTAAGCTGCCTGTGCTCTCTGCCCGCCTCCTGGGCACTGCCAGTGCTGGAGGGCACTTCTGCCCCCTGGTGGTAAAGCCTGGTGCACTCCAAAGCTGACTCGGAAGCCCCTCCCACACCCTGGGGACTAGCCCAGGCAGCGGGCCCTGCCCCCTGCTCAGTCCCAGACACCCAGGGAGGGTCCTGGCAGCGTGCTGGGCAGGGGAAGCCTCAGGGAGTGCCTGGCTCCGCTCCGACAGTCTGTGCCAGCTGAGCACGTCTCATCATTTCCCCAGGCAGGGTGGGATGGTGACACCATTGTCCCTGAGAGGTGAGGTGGGGAGAAATTCACTCATAGGAATGGGTGGCACACCAAGGCTTGGTGACCACTGCTGTGGGCCCACTTGGCAAAGATTCCTCGTCGGGGGAGCCCGTGGTTCCCAAGGGGACTCCAGTACCAAGTGGGATTGGGCTGGTCATTTCGAGGGCCCTCTCAGTGCACTGATTCTCAGTGACTGATGACTGTTCCAAGGCCCGATGGCCAGTCAGTGTCTGGGGCAGGATGGACACTGGGCCCATCAGAAGCAACATGTGCTGTGTTTCAGGAATGGGGGATGCTCACCGAGGCTCCCCTGTGCTAAGCCTGGGGAGGGGGCACGGGTGGGCCCTCAAATTCCTCCAGAGGAAATGCTCCCTTCCGGTGGCCTTGGAGCCAGTCTCTGTGGTTATTATCTCCATTTCACAGATGAGGGTGAGTAGGGTCAAGTTGCTTGCTCAAGGGTTATCAGCTAGACAGTGGCAGAGCTGAGATACTGTCCTTTTGGTAAGACAAGGGCCACAGACATATTTATTGAACACTTGCTATATTCCAGTCACTGCTCTAAGTGATAGGAATACAGCAAGGGACAAGAAAGACAGGATCTCTGCCGCCATGGGGTGAACTCTCCATCCCATGTGGCTCTGCCATCTAATATCTCGCCCATGTCCTCCTCGACCCCGTGACGGCCTAGAGGTGTGAAGATGCACCGTCTTCCCTCGAGTCTTCTCTTTACCAGCTGAGCCGCCAGGACTCCATCTGGACCCTCCCCCTCTTACCCTCACCCCGTGGTCTAGTCCTCTGCACTCATGATACTCCCCCACTTTTGTTCTGTATCCCAGTTCAAGGGCACAGTGACAAGCAGGTCCCTTGTTTTAGGACGCCAGACCTCATAAACACATCCACACGAGGCTCTCTCTCCAAGCCCTGCCCTCCCGTCTATACGTGAGGTCTTGAACGCCCAGTTTCCAAAGGCTCCTCCAGGTGGATGTTTTACAACCCTGGATCCGGTCTCTTGGTAGGTGCCTCTGGGGTACAACGAGGTCACTGTGAGAGCTGGAGTGGGTGCGGCGGAGAGAGGCGACTTTGGGATCCCCCAAATGGGGTCTGCTCTGGTTGTGCCACCTCCACAGTGTAAAAGTTGTCAGAATCAAATGGGAGTCCCTTGTGTTTTAAACACCTGACAAATAGGGCTGGGGCAGGCCACAAAGGGAGGGGTCTTATGTGAAAATGCCTGATCACAAGAACGACCACAAAAGACTGCAAAAACCACAACCTTGCACCAAGGCCATCGTGACCTTACACAGAAGATACTTTTGTGAGGTCATGTGCCCAGCAACTGCCTGTCCAACCTTGGCCTGTCACCCTTATTATTGATTTTTGTAGTCAAGGATACTTATGTCAAAACAACTGTGTAATCTCACTTCTTTAAAAACCTTTGTCTTCCTTTACCTCCCAGAATACACAGTTATAAGCACGTATATTTCCAGTGCAATGCCTTTTCTCCAGTAAATACCTTTCCTCCCCAGAGAACCTATCTCTGCTTATTTTAATTAATCATTTATTTATTTTTGAGTTGAGGCCTCACTTTGTTGTCCAGGCTGGAGTGCAGTGGCATGATCACAGCTCACCACAGCCTTGACCTTCTGGGCTCAGACAATCCTTCCACTTCAGCCTTCTGAGTAGCTAGGACTACAGGCAAGCACCACCACACCAGGATAATTTTTATTTTTATTTTATTTTTTGTAGAGACGAGGTCTCACTATGTTGCCCAGACTGGTCTCGAAGTCCTGAGCTCAAGCAATCCTCCTGCCTCGGCCTCCCAAAGTGCTGAGATGACAGGTGCGAGCCACTGTGCCCAGCCCTCTGTTATATAGGTTGGCATCTGAAACACCTTCCCCATCAAGCTCCTTAAGCTCCCTGAGCCTCAGTCTCTCGGTCCTTGGAATGGAGAGAGAAAATCATGTGGAGTGCTTAGCAGGACATTTGCAGCATCCATGCCTTAATTTCCGTAGCAGTTCTATAAGGCAGGCAGCTATTCCCATCATCCTGCCCTACAGGTGAGCCAGCAGGGCCCTAAAAGGTTAGGTGACTCACCCAAGGTCACACAGCCTGGCCAGGATCCAGACTCGGGCACGCTGAATTCAGCATCGGTGCACTCAATGACTTCCCTGCGCTAACAAAGACCATACAGCATGCCAGGGACTCCGCAAAGAGCGACCCCGCATGGGCAGCAACCGCCCTCACTTCCATCAACACCATGAACAGAGTCAATGTTAGCAGAGGGCGCAGGTAGGGCAGGTGGGGCCGGCACCACAGAGGAGCCTGTTCCTCACAGCTTCCTGTCTCTCACAGCTTCCTGTCTCAAGAATGGCCCCACCGGCCCACCCAGCACAGTACCCTCGAGTTGGATCCAGAAAAAAAACAAAAAAAAAAAACAGTCTGCCAGCCTAGCTGAGACCTCGGGTGTTCAGACTGTTCGCCTGTTGCCGGTAGCGCTGTGTCGCCCCAAAAGAAACGTTGAAGTCCTAACCCCTGGTGCCTGCCAATGTGACTTAATTCAGACTCAGGGTTTTTGCAGATGTTACCAAGATGAGATGAAGCCACACTGCAGCAAGTGAGTCCTAAATCCAATGACTGATGTCCTTGCAAGAAGGCCACACAAAGACAGAGATACAGAGGCTCAGAGGAGGGGGCTATGTGACGGTGGGGACAGGCCACAAGCCAAGGAACGCCAAGGATGGTCAGTGGCCACCTGAAGCTAGAAGAGACAAGAATGGATTCGTAGCCGTGCTGACACCTTGATTTCAGATGTCTAGCCTCTCGAGCTGCGAGGAAGTAAATTTCTCTCTCTCTCTTTCTCTCTTTTTTTTGTGAGTCGGGGTCTCACTCTATTGCCCAGGCTGGAATGAAGTGGCACGATCACAGCTCACCTCAGCCTCAACCTCCTGGGTGTAGGTGATCCTCCTGCCTCTACCTGCCAAGTAGCTGGGACTACAGGCTCACACCACCATGCCTGGCTGTTTTTTTGTTTGTTTGTTTTTCAGAGACGAGGTCTCACTTTGTCCAACTCCTGAGCTCAAGCAGTCCTCCCACATCGGCCTCCCAACGTGCTGGGATTACAAGCGTGGGCCTCTGCACCTGGCCTTAAATTTGTCATAGAAGCCACCCACTTTGTAGTCATTAGTTATGGCAGCCCTTGGACACTAATATGTTGCCTTTCTCTAGTTAGGGCCCACATTCCCCCAGACTCTGGTTTTGGCCTCCAGGACACCCGGATCCAGATAGGGAAAGACCTCATCCCAACACTCTCCACACAGAAGGACACTCTCATTCCCCCTCTGCCTGCTATCTCCAGTGGAAAAACACTCTTAGGAGATGGAAAAGGAAAGTAGTGACTTCTGCCAGGGCATTGCAACGTGGGCTGCGTGATGTTCGCCACATGCTGTGCTTTAGCCCTTGCCGGGCTCTCCACATGCATTTTCTGACCTCAGTGTTTGGGACAGCCCTCTGAGGCAGGCTCTGTGACAGTCCTCACTGTGCAGACATGCAGAGTGAGGCCACTTGGGGCGGGCGGCAGAGCTGGAAGGGACTCCTGACGTCCAGCCAGTAATGCCCCCTCTTCTGCTACCAAGAAACCGTGCTCTGAGAAAAAACTCAGTGGACTTCAGCGTTCCCTAGCCTGGGGAAACTGGACATGTCACATGGGGAGGGGAGGGAGCGGAGAACCATCCCCAGCAATGCACGGCCTGGCTCATTCTAGTCTCTTCTGAAACTGCTGCTGAGAGACCCTGGAAGGGCTTGGTTGGGGGGGTGGGGGGAGCCCCAACTCTCCATGGGGACAGGAGAAGTCACCTCTAAGTATGCATGGGGCGGATGCTGAGACTCTGAGCCCTGACGTCATCTGCAGGCTGATGAAAGGCAGGCCAGGACCCACCCTGGAGTCCCCATGCCCCCCCAGCTCCCCCATGGCAGGTTGTGGACCTGAGTCCTCCTGGAGGCAGTCTGGACCTTCTCACCTGCAGCCTGGGCCAGGGCTCCCCGCTCCTCTGTCGTCCTCCTGAGTCTGTCGGGCGGAAGGCGCCAGCCAGTCCCTGCCCCATGGCTGGCCGCCCTGCTCACCCCACAGTCCCTGGGGGCCAGGACTCTTCTGCCTCCCCTGACCTGGGACTCTACCTTCCACTTGGACACCCAGCTGTGCCTGGCCCTGCCTGCTCAGAGGCTTTGGATGGGCTAAATTCCAAGTTTCCAAGCCTGGCATGCAAGACCCTCCTCAGTCTGGGCACAGCCTTCTAGGCTTCCCGATTCTGCTTCGTCTCCCTCGAGCCCCTCCAGGCTCCTCTGCTACCACCCTCGAGCCAGGAGACAGAGGGCCTGCATGCTCCCTGGACCTTCCACCTGCTTCCCACCTCCAGGCCTTTACCCAGGCTCTGCCTGGGATGCCCCGCCTTCCTCTCTCCTGCTGGTTTTTCCCCCCCAGTAATAATAATAATAAACAACAATAATAAATGGCAGTAAAATGTCATGATTCAGAGTGTGGGCTGTACAGCCAGGCTGCCTGGGTTGGATGGTGGCTTCACCACTTAATAGCTGCCGATCTTGGGTTGATTCCTTCTGATGAACTGTGTCTCAATTTCCTCACCCATCAAATGAAGATCCTCATCACACCTTCCCCCTTGGGTAACCACAAGGCTGTGAATGTAATCATAGATGGATCAGCCTTGGCCATGACCAAGAGCTGCCCTGTCTCCTCTTCCAAGGAGACCTCTGCCCCCACCATGCTCAGGTGTCAGGCTCCCCCTGCTGACTACGGTCCTTTTTCTCCTCTACCCAACTCAGCCAACACATCCCTGGCCCTCCTCCCTCCCTCTGCCTCGTGTTAGGATCTCAGGGTTGCGCTGGCCTCCCCCATCAGACTGGGCACCCCACGAGGCCCTCATCCATTAGACTGGATCTCCCACGAGGCTGTGGCTCCTGTGTGCATAGGCATATGCCCTGTGGATGCTCATCTGCTCACACAGGGCTGGGCTTCCCTGTGCGTGATCTCTCTCCTGGGGGCTCTGTCCACATGGCCTCCTCTTTCCCTCCTGGCCAGCTAGTCACCTGGCTCCTCCTCCCTGACACACACCCAGCCTGCCCCTCTTTCCCAGCATCCTTGGACCCTCGTGCTCAGGGGCTGCTTCTCTCCTCTGCATCCTGCCTGTCTCACCCGTTCCTGTCAGACACACTCTGCTCTCACCCTCTGGACCACAAAACCACCTTTGGCCAGGACCACCTTCTCCCTTGCACCCTCTCAGAGCAAAACTCTGAAGTGCTCCTGTCCCCACCACTCCCCCGTGGCCCTTCTGCCCAAGCCACCGGAGATCTCCATGGCTCCAAATGCAATCAGCCCTCACCCCACTCAGTGCTGGGACACATGTAGACCTCAGGGGAGGCTATTTAGAGCCTTTGTTTATCCCATTTTGTGTAATCTTGCTGCAGAAACTTTCCAGGGAATGATTACGAGTGCTGGCCAGATGCTGCGGGAGGCATCCCATAGGAATTCCAAAATCACATCTGGCCCCAAGGGTGTCTGATAAGGGATGGGGCATGTACACACAGGGGGAGGTGAGTTACCAAGCTGGCAGGGGCCAACTTGGATTCCAGGGACTTCAAACATGGCCTGCGATGCACCAGAATTTGACAAGCACATGGGTTCTGGTAAGTTCCCAGTGAGAAGTCATAATACAGCCAGGCACAGTGGTTCATGCCTTTAATCCCAGCGCTTTGGGAGGTCAAGGTAGGAGGATCACTTGAGCTCAAGATTTCCCAGCCTGGGCAACATAGTGCGACCTTGTCTCTAAAAAAAAATTTTTTTAAATTAGTTGTGATGGCACACACCGTAGTCTCAGCTTCTCAGGAGGCTGAGGCAAGAGGATTGCCTAAGACCAGGAGATCAAGACTGTAGTGAGTAAGATTGCGCCACTACACTCCAGCCTGGGTGACAGAACCCATCTCAAAAAAAAAAAAAAAGGAAATTGTAATAAACAGGAGAATTATTGTTATATTGTGTTGACCACATAAAGGCTAACAGGCTGGGCAATTTAGAGAACTTGAGAGCCTGAAACTCTCTTTCTCCCTATGTCCTAGAAATACTAGGAATAAAAATTACAAACATCTTCTAAATATATAACTGAGCTCATAAGAAAATGTGGAAAGACTGGGTGCAGTGGCTCACACTTATAATCACCAGCACTTTGATAGGCCAAGGTGAGAGGATTGTCTGAGCCCATGGGTTTGAGACCAGCCTGGGCAACTTGGTGAGACCTTGTCTCCACAATAAATCAAAAAATTAGCCAGGTGTGGTAGCAAGTGCCTGTAGTTCCAGCTACATGGATGGCTGAGGTGGAAGGATCACCTGAGCCCAGCAGGTAGAGGCTGCAGTGGCTATGAGCATGCCACTGCTTCCAGCCTGGGCAACAAAGTGAACTCTGACTCGAAAAAAAAAAAAAGAAAGAAAAAAAAGTGTGGAAAATCACCAGGGATCGGCATAATTAAAAGATATATTAAGATAACAAAGATGCAAATTTATATTATAGCATATAAAAAGTGTACAATAGCATATTTAATATTCATATTACTGCAGACCAGCAGAGCGTGGTGGCTCAAGCCTGTAACCCCAACACTTTGGGAGGCCGAGAAGGGAGTATTGCTTGACCCCAGGAGTTAGAGATCTGCCTGGGAAACATAGTGAAACCTTGTCTCTACAAAAAAATAAAAAAATAAGCTGGGCTTGGTGGCACACGCCTGTAGTTCCAGCTACTCGGGAGGGTGAGGTGGAAGAACTGCCTGAGCCTGGGAGGTTGAAGCTGTGGTGAACCACGATCAGGCCACTGTACTCCAGCCTGGGCAACAGAGTAAGGGCCTGACAGGACAGGACAGGACAGGAAAGGAAAGGAAAGGAAAGGAAAGGAAAGGGAAAAGGGAAAAGGGAAAAAAGGAAAGGAAAGGAAAGGAAAGGAAAGGAAAGGAAAGGAAAGGAAAGGAAAGGAAAGGAAAGGAAAGGAAAGGAAAGGAAGGGAAAAGGGAAAGAAAGGAAAGAAGGAAAGGAAGGAAAGAAAGAAGAAAGGAAAGAAGAAAGAAAGAGGAAGGAAAAAAGGAAGAAGGAAAGAAGCCGGGCTTGGTGGCTCAGCCTGTAATCCCGCGCCTTTGGGAGGCCGAGGTGAGTGGATTGCCTGAGCCTGCGGGTTCAAGACCCGCCTGGGCAACTTGGCGAGACCTCATCTCTACAATAAATCAAAAATTAGCCGGGCATGGTAGCGCATGCCTGTAGTTCCCAGCTACTTGGAAGGCTGAGGCGGAAGGATCGCTGGAGCCCAGCAGTTCTAGGCTACAGTGGCTGGGAGCGGCCACTACACTCCAGTCTGGGTGACAGAGTGAGACTCCAACTCCAAAAAAAAAAAAGAAAAGAAAAGAAAGGAAAGGAAAGAGAAAAGAAAGAAGTGGGGGGAGAAAGAAAGAGGGAGGCAATTTACATCTGGAGTGATGTTCTCAGTCCCTTCCTGAATCAAGCACCCTAGCTCGGCAGCAACCCCATGGAGATGAAGATGAAGAAACGGAGCACTTCTCCTCCTGGTGGAGCTGCATTTCAGGCAAGGCAGTCTGGTTCTAGAGTCTGTGTTCTTGACTATCACACTTGACTAGTTGCACTTTAACTGGAATCATGCTTAGGTCCTAGGAAAACGTTTCCAGCAACAACTATAGACATTAAGTGACGTTGTGGCCACTTTGTGGGGTGGGGGCAAGAGGGTGTGGAGACAGAGGGGTTATCAAACTAGTAGCCAGGAGATCAGGCACAGAGCACGCAGGATGCTAGGAGGGGAAACTGAGCTCTCTGCAGGATGCCAAGGGGCCTGAGGGGTTGCCCCCTAATAAATGGGAAGCTTAGAAAAAAATCTGCCCATTGAAAAAGAGAGATGACAAGAAACCTTGTCTAACCCCTTGAGCTGGAGGTAGGAAAAAGCATGCGATTCTCTTGAGAATCTATAGCCCTGGGTTTGCCCGTGCCTGGGATTAGGTGTGAATTTTTGTTTTCTTTTTTTGGGTCAGGGTCTCACTCTGTCACCCAGGCTGGAGTGCAGTGGCACAACCACGGCTCACTGCTGCCTTGATCTCTTGGGCTCAGGCAATCCTCCTGCCTCAGCCTCCCGAGTAGCTGGGTCTACTTACCACCACTCACAACTAATTGTTTTATATTTCTGTAGAGATGCTATGTTGCCCAGGCTGGTCTCAAACCCCTGGGCTCAAGCAATCTTCCTACCTCGGCCTTCCAAAGTGCTGGGATTATAGGCGTGAGCCACCGCAGCTGGCCAAGGTTTGAATTTATAAAGCCCAAACCAACTGACAAAAAAGTAGCCCTAGCCAATGGCAGCCCTAGGCTGCTGGGTAGAGCAATTACAAAAATGCTCTGGATAAGCTAATCCGCGGTGACTCATGCCTGTAATCCCAGCACTTTGGGAGGTAGAAGTGAGAGGATTGTTTGATACCAGCCTGAGCAACATGGTGAGTTTGAGACCAGCATGAGCAACATAGTCTCTACAATAAATCAAAAAATTAGCCAGTCATGGTGGTACATGCCTGTAGTTCCAGTTACTCGGAAGGCTGAAGTGGAAGGATCACCTGAGCCTGGAAAGCTGAGGTTGTGGTGAGGTGTGATCGTGCCACTGCACTCCAGCCGGGGCAACAGAGTGAGACCCTGACTCAGAAAAAAAAAAAAAAAAGTCCCGAGCAACTCAGGCAAGTGCCTGGGCACATCTGGGAGGGTGTCAGAGACATAAGCCCACTCCTGGCTGAGTCACAGAGAAGAAAACATCTGGCTCTGAGTGTGCCCCTTTCCAGTTTTGCTCTGTTGCTAGGAAACACTTAATAATAATAATATAAAAATCAGTCCACATCACATTGGACCTTCTGGCATGCTTTGAAAAAAAAAAACCCCAAGTTCGTCTTGTATTGGGGAGAGGGGTGTGGCTTTCATTGGTTTCTGGAAAGGCTGGGATGCCTACCTGCAGGAGAAGTTGAGGGATAAGCATCTGTGGTAAACAAAGATTTGAGGTGGAGGAGGGAAGACATGATTTTTGCGGTTCCATACACAAGGCCCTACTACAGAGTGAGATGGAATCCTCCTGGACTTGGGAGATAACCCACGAAACCTCAAAGTCGTCTCGAGGTTACAGGGCCTCACTGGGTCTCACAGATGCCTCCCTCCCTCTTCTCTGCAGTGAGGAGAGCCTGAGAATCCTACTCCAGACACGGAGTCCTTCAATCAAGCCAGGCTACAAAGGCCCTTCAGCGGAGCCTCTTAGGAGGGTTGTCCCTTGGGTCTCACTCTGTCACCCAGACTGGAGTGCAGTGGCCGCTCCCAGTCACCGCAGCCTCAACCTACTGGGCTCCCGCGATCCTTCCACTTCAGCCTTCCAACGATCCTTCCACTTCAGCCTTCCAAGTAGCTGGAACTACAGGTGCGTGCTACCACGCCCGGCTAATTTTTGATTTATTGTAGAGATGAGGTCTCGCCAAGTTGCCCAGGTGGGTCTCGAACCCGCGGGCTCAGGCAGTTCACTCACCTCAGCTTTCCAAAGCGCGGGATTACAGGCTGAGCCACCGAGCCCGGCTTGCCCTTTCATCTTAAGGGCATTATGAACCCAGTGAATGACCTTCTTTCCCTCTTTGCTTTTATTACTAGGAAGGCTCATAGTAAAAAAAAAAAAAAAATCATCAGTCCTTATCCCATTGGACTTTCTGGCATGCTTTAAAAAAAAAAGTCCACTATCAAAACCTTGATAATGATTATACAACAATACAAGCATGGGTATTACATTATGAGTTTTTTTTCTTTTTTTTTTTTAAGTCACAGTCTCCCTCTGTTGCCCAGGCTGGAGTGTAGTGGTACCATCATGGCTCACCACAGCCCCGACCTCCTGTGCTCAGGCGATCATCCCGCCTCAGCCTCCCGAGTAGCTTGGACTACAGGCCTGCACTACCACATGGCTTATTTTACAGTTTTTTGTAGAGATGAGGTTTCACTATGTTGCCCAGCCTGGTCTCGAATGCCTGGCCTCAAGCAATCCTCCTGCCTCAGCTTCCCAAAGTGCTGAGATTATAGGCTTGAGCCACCATGCCTGGCTTGTTATAAGTATTTCTAATACCAAGCACAGGCCTGTGGGTGTGCACACACATCACACTGTCGCAGCACCGTTGGATGCAGCGGGTGTTGCTGTTTCTGCTTTACAGACAGGGCTGATGAAGCTGCAGGAGGTGAGAAGATGTCTCCAGGGCACACAGTGAGTAAGAAGAAACCCACAGAGCATTTGACAGGGCCTGGAGGCCCACACAGTGGCGAGGATCCCACTCCCAAAGAGGAGGAAGGCCGGGCACTCCTCCATGCCCTGGGGGCCCTATATACCTCCTTCACTCCCCAACCCACTCCTGAGCCTCTGGGGCTCCTGCACTGTCCTTGCCCGTGAACTTGGTTTACGTTTGGAAACAGACACAGGGTGGTTAGACCACAGGACCCTCCTTTCCTAAAAGAAAGGCCATTTTAACCCCAGAAACACAGGAAGAAATGGAGCCGGGCTTCCCAAGAAGGGGTGCTTATGACCTTGTCCGGATGCTGCCTCCCTGGGCCCTCTCCACCCCCTGTCTCCTTCGGGGAGCCAGGCCCAAGGGCCCCTGAAGTTCAACTAGCCCTGCTGTCCATTTTACAGATGGGGAGACCGAGGCCTCACACAGGGGTGGGACGTGCAGCACCGCCCACAGAGCAGGACAGTCCCAACATGCAGAGAAAAGACAAACGCTCACTGAGGCCCACTGGGTACTGGGCACTGTGCATCCATCTGCCCCTTCCCAGGGCGGCCTACAGGTCAGAATGTCACCCACATTTTTCAGACATGGACACGAAGACTCTGAGGGGGGAGCTGACCTGCCCTGGTTGCAGGAAGGCAAGGAGCAGGGCTGGGATCTGAGCCCAGTTGTGACTGGATCTTGAGTGAACCTGGCTGCTTCTGCCCCAGGTGTGTTCACTGTAGGGTCTGTGCCAGGGCTCCATTTCCCCTGCCCTAGAGAGCCACAGGGGGGTGGGAAGGGAGGATGCGTGGCCTGGAGGGTTTCAGAAGCCCAGAGAGCATGGACACCCATGACCCTGGGGACAGCCGTGGTCCCTGAGGGTCCACAAGGGGCCCTTTGATGGGGCCTGAGGCAGATCCACAGCCTGGTTGGTTGGAGCCAGAAGCCAGAGGGGTGGACACACCAAGCCCCTAGAGGTGACGCTTTGGCCAGGCCTGGAAGGATGGCCTCATCCAGCAGGTCGGGTGGGGCACAGGCCAGGCTGAGGGGAAGGGGGCTGACCACAGCATGGACGAGGGCACCAGCCCGCCCCGCCCTCCAACCACATGCAGTGCCCGCCTCACTCTCCCAACTGGAGGCTGAGCCTTAGGGCAGGCAGGCTTTTTGTCCCCTGGTCCCCAGCTGCCATCCTCAGACCTGCCCTCCGGTAGTTCTGGCTGGTGCTCAGACAGGCAGGGACTCCTTTAGGGGCCAACCTCTACACTCAGAGAGCTTTGGGAGCTGGACTTGGAATAGGCTGGGATAGAGGGACGGGCATTGTGGGGGAGGCAGAGCACAGAGGTGGGGGACAGGTGAGGTCAGTCAGGTCGGGGGCAGGGGCCCAAAGGCTGGGGTACATGGGGGGTGCTGGAGTGGAAGGTTTCAGGAAGAGCATGGCCTGGGATTCAGACCTCCCAACTCCATGGGCATGCGGGCCCCTCCCTGCCCGCTCCCTGACCCCTTCCTGTCCCCTCCCTTCTCTTCCCCTCCTCCACCCCTCCCAGGCCCAGGCCCCGCCCAGCGTGTGAGTCCACCCCCTGGCTCCACCACTACCTGGAGGAAAACCTGGCACCTCCCACAGGGAGCAAGGATGGGGAGGGAGAGGTGGGGCCTCCAGGAACCACCTCATTACCCGGATGCTTCCTAGGACTCTTGTACCAGGGTCAGCCTGGCCTCCAGTTCTTGGCTGCACTGGGTGCAGCTCAGGCCCTGGGATCCTGGGTGGGGCCCCAGGTGGCCACGCAAAGCGGATGTAGCTGAAAATCCCAGGCCCCACCCTTAGCCTGGCCTTTTGGCCTGGGCTCTCTAGGACCCTCATAATTTGGGAACTCCTTGTCTCCCTGTGCCCCAAAGCCCCACCCAGTCCTGGGGTACACCCCACCAGCCGCTGCAGTCAGAACAAATGAAACGGAGCCTTTGGAGGAGACCCAGCCACTGCTCATGGGCTTTTTTATTTTTTTGAGACTCTGTTGCCTGGACTGGAATGCAGTGGCATGATCCTGGCTTACTGAAGCTTGATCTCCTAGGCTCAAGCAATCCTCCCAAGTAGTTGCCTTCCTCCCAAGTACGAGCCTTCCAAGTAGTTGCCACTGTGCCTGGCTAATTTTTTTTTTTTTTTTGAGTAAGAGTCTCACTGCTTGCCCAGGCAGAAGTGCAGTGGCACCATCACGGCTCTACAGCCTCCAACTCCTGGGCTCAGGTGATCCTCCCGCCTCAGCCTTTCAAGCAGCTAGAACTAGAGGCGCATGCCACCACACCCAGCTAAATTTTTGATTTATTGTAGAGACGAGGTCTCACCAAGTTGCTCAGGCTGCTCTTGAACCCTTGGGTTCAGGCAATCCTCTCGCGTTCTTCCCAAAATGTTGGGATTACAGATGTGAGCCACCGTGCCCAGCCTGCCTTCTGCCTACAGGGCCCCTGTGTTAGCGCACACACAAGGAAGAAATTCCTCAGCACCTGGTGACAGCGCCACTGCCCTCCATCTGCCTGGTCCCATGGGCCACAGCCTCCGGCCTTGGGGCTGGCAGACCCAGGTGATGTGAGTCACCTCGGCCCCTGGCAGGAGCTCTCTCTGCTTCGTCGGCTCGTTCCCCTCCCACCTTCAGGTAAAGAGAGGACACCCCATACTCCCGCCACTCTAGGACTCGTGGCCAGAAGTGGGGCAGGTCAAGCTCCAGGATCAGGTTGGCTGTGGCCATATTGAGCAGGTCCGTCTGAGCTCTCAGGCCCCAGCCCAGCCGCAGCATCCCCTCCACACCCGCTCCCCAGGCGGTGGCCACGGGGATCTCTGTCTGAGAAGGGTGGTTTCCCGGATGTCCTCCCACCTCCACCCTCTACAGCCCACCCAGCACAGACGTTGTCCTCCTGGGGCTCCGGGACTGCTGTTCTCTCCAAAGGCCCCTGGTCCCATGAGGGGGGGAAACAGAGTCAGACAAAGCTCAACAGCTGCCCTCACCTCTCCAGGGCGGCGCCTACGTGGACGCCCGATGGGCTCTCCAAGGAGAGACATTTCCCAGGCCACCCCAGTGTTGACCTGCTGAACTCCAGCGATCCTTCCGCCTCAGCCTTCCTAGTAGCTGGAACTACAGATGTGCGCTACCATGCCCATCTATTTTTTTATTTTATTGTAGCGATGAGGTCTCGCCAAGTTGCCTGGGCTGGTCTCCTAGGGTTTCCCGGAACCCAGCTTGAAGAAGGCTGGCTCTCCGAGTGAACAGCCGCCATCGAGAACTCACTACGTGTCAGGCACATATTGAGCCCTTTTTGGACTTGGGTCATCTGGGCCTCATCCTGAGGCTAGGTGAGGAGGATCATCACACCCATTCTGCAGAAGCAGAAGCTGAGGCTGGGAGAGGGTTGGGGCCTCTCGCATGCTGTAAGTGACTGGGCTGGGTGCAGCCCCAACCCGCCTGGTTCCTAAGCCCCACACTTTTTTTTTTTGAGTTGGAGTCTCACTCCGTCACCCAGGCGGGAGTGTAGTGGCATGCTCACAGCCACCCCAGTGTTGACCTGCTGAGCTCCGGCGATCCTTCCGCCTCAGCCTTCCTAGTAGCCGGAACTACAGATGCGTGCTACCACACCCAGCTATTTTTTATTTTATTGTAGCGATGAGGTCTTGCCAAGTTGCCCGGCCTGGTCTCGAACCTGCGGGCTCAGGCAATCCACTTGCCTCGGCTCCCGAAGTGCTGAGATTATAGGCTGGGACACCGAGCCCGGCCAAGCCCCACACTTTTAACCGCTGGTGGCACAGTGGGGTCAAGAAAGCTGGCCCTGGCTGGGCGCAGTGGTTCACCATGCCTGTAAACCCAGCACTTTGGGAGGCTGAGGCAGGAGGATCACTGGAGACCAGGAGTTTAAGACCACAGCCAGGCAACACGGCAAGATTCCCATCTCAAAAAAAATTTAAAAGGAAGGCTGACCTGTTGGGGTACTAGCCTGGCAGACATTTTGTTCCCGAAATGCCAGGGTCCAATGGGCCCCGCCAGTGTGAGTGTGGAGGCCACTTCCCGGTGTGACCTCTGCTCTGCACATGACCAGCGGCCTGTGCCCCAGCTCCGCCCTGACCAAGGTGTCTGAATCCTACCTGGGCTCCTTCCCCTGTCACACACTGCCACCGCTGTGTCACCTTGAGTTGTCGAGGACTCTGAGGCTTGAGGCAGCAGGCTAGGCCCTGGCAGGGAGCCAGAAGCCAGGCCTGGCGTGGGAGGAGCCAGAGGCCAGGTGTCTGTCCCCCACACCCCTAACCAGTACTCCCAGGGCATCTGCGACTCAAAGAGGCAGGGCTCACCATGGTGGGCAGGCCTGGGATGGGGTGGCCAGGCATCCAGAGCAGGAGGGCAGAGGCTGGTGGGCCCCTCTCTGAAGCCTCCATGGAGGGAATGCGGTATGGCTCCAGGAAGACAACCTCCTGGCCGGGGTGGGGAAGACCCTCTGCTCCCTGCCAGGGAGGGACCAGCCCTCTGTGGAATCAGATGCACTCCCATCTGTCCCTGTCACCCATTCCCCATGGTCCCCTTCCTCCTACTAGGTGTGCACCTCAGGTGGGGGAGGGCACACCACTCGGGGGCCTGAGCCCGGCATTTTCTATACATCCTCACAGGATGCTACGGGCCGGTGCCATTCTGCCCATTTCAAAGACGAGGTGTCTGAGACTCAGAGAGGTGGAGCCCAAAGCCACACAACGGGGCAGTGGTGGAGCTGGGACTCGAACCTGGACCCTGAGAATCTCTAAGCGCCCAGCACCATTCATTCTGTGAAACAACTGTTGAATGAATAGATCAGGTAATGAACAAATGAAGTAGAAAGCCGCAAATGGCAGCAGCTCCCGGGAGGGAATGGCCATCAGTGCTCCCTTGCAAGCACAACTCACTCAGGCCAGCGCCAGCCCTTACCTGCGGGTTCTCTCCCTACCTCAGCCTCCTCCTCTAGCCACTCTGCATATATTCTCGGCACACACACCTGGTCCTGAGCAGCCCTCCATCAGCATGGTGGCATCGACGCAAGCCCTTGGGCTGGGTCAGGGTTTCCTCTGGGCTCCCTCAGCCACGCCTCCCTCTGTGAGGGTTCCAGTCACACTACGGTTTGTGTCTGATCAGCCTCCTCCATCAGACTAGACCATGTCTGGCCAGCCTCCCCCATCAGACCGAGTGTCCCAGAAGGCAGAGGCTGTGTCTTTACGGCAGTTGGTCCCCCAGGTTACAGGGCTCTCAACAGACATTCAAAGTCACTGAAGAAACTCTAGAAAATTTGAAACATGCAAAAAAGAAGAAGAAACAAATGGCCAGGGAGTCATTGCTTCCTGTCTTGGTGCATGTTATTCCAGTCTTTTCTCTGCCCTGGCCGTGTATGTGTGTGTGTGTGTGTGTGTGTGGTGGACGCCATCTGAGCGCCCTGGGAATACAAGTCCTCCCCGGCCGCTCCCTCGCACGAACAAGTGCTGGGTTTGCAGAAAAGACCACAGGTGAAAGGCATCTCCTGGGCTCCAGGATGGAGACAGTCGGTCAAGTCCCTTGGTAACAAGGTGGGGAGGCTCAGGCTGGGAGGCCAGTCCTCTTGACTCCCCAGGGCACTGCTCCCACAACAGTCTCTCTAAAGGTCCCAGAAATCTCAGATTCCCACCATCCAGCCGGCTGTCCATTGTCTTGGGAGGCCACGGAAATGGAAGCCCATCTGCACAGACAGTTCGCGGAAACGGCATGCTCCCCACCCTTAGGGGCTGACTCCTGGCCCTTAACATGTCCGTCACTCACTCTTGTTCTTCATTCATCCGACATTGCCAGGTCCCACTCTGTGCCAGTCCCTACCTGGGCCCTGGGACCCAGAGATGAGTCACAGAGCCCGGCCCTCAGAGTCCCAGGCTGTGAGGGGGATCCGGGGACTGGGCAGAGAAGCACTATGTGACAAGCGCTGTCTTAGAGGCTTGAGCAGAGTCCAGGGGTGTTGGGGAGGGTCGCTGACCCTCCCTGCCTGGGGTGGTCACGGGGCAACCAGGAAGGCTTCCTGGAGGAGGGTGCCTCCCAGCAGGGGCTTGAAGAACCAGCAGGAGGACAGGAAAAGTGTTCCGGGCAGAGGGACTGCAGGAGGAAGGCCCAGAGGTGGAAAGGCCGAGAGGGAGCAGGGCTGGAAGGCCTGTGTGACAGGGGTCCGGCCAGAGCTGGAGGTCGGAGATGACCCGGCCACCCACAGAGTCTCCATCAGTAGCTTGTGTGTGGCCCAGCTCCCTCTCCCAGCTGCTGTGTGAGTGGTTCCAGGGACCACAGCTTCCCTTCCAAACTCTGAGCACCTTAGACGAAACTTCCACATTAAAACAAGCCGATCTTAAGGTGTCGGGCACCAGCTCCTGGTTATTTTCTGGGCGAGCCAACCACGGAGCTTGCCAGGGCCTCTCTGGAAACCAGAGCCAGTCCAAAGGCTGATCTGTGCCCGTCAGGCCCCAGTGGATATGAGGCAGTGATGAAGAACAAGGACACGGGTGAGATCCTCTCTTGCTCACAGAGAGAAAGCAAAGAGTATTCCCAATTCACAGATCTGAGACAGAGGCTCAGAGAGGTGAAATAGCCTGCCTGAGGTCACACAGCGCATTTAGGTCCAGTTGTTGATCCCACCCCTCTCCAGTTCCGTGAGCTCCCCTCACCATGGCATAAGCTCCTGGGAACAAATCCACCCAACATGTCCCCACTGGTCCCCAGAGCCTAGAACGCTGGCCTGTGACCAGTACACCCAGAATGTGTTTTATGAATGAGTGAACAAAAGAATCCGAAACCCTTGTTCTTCCGTACCACGTGGCAGTGGGATGAGCCATCTGCTACTGTTTTTATTGCTGCTACTCTAAAAATCAAAAGCACAAACCCAAAGTCACAGCACTGCGTCCCATCGGGGCACACAGACACCCCGGAACTGCTTCTGGGCTAGAACTGAGTCAGACTCCTTGGGGGCAGGGGCACAAGTTAGGGTCTCAGCGTCAGACGGACCAGGGCCAAATCTCTCCTCATCCTCTAGAGCCACGAGGCCTGACAGGTGGCGCCCCCTCTCTGACCCTCCGGTCCCCACCGCAAACACTGAGATGAAGAGAGGACCTACCGTGCCAGGTGCCCAGAAGACACAGAAGGCGGGACACTGCCGGGGTGGGCTCAGGGTGGGATCTCGGCCCCCTGGGCTCTTCTGCCTGGAGACCTTGGCCGAGGCCTGCCCTCCGGGGTGAGCTCTGAAACCCTGCCCAGCGCTGACCACGCCGGGCGCCCGGGCCTTGTGGGCAGCCCAATGGCTTACACATTAGGAGACATCCACGTGGTCAAAGGGCAGAGGGGGCCCAGGAGCGCAGGGACAGGTAGCTTGCTGGGCTCTCCCGTGACTCAGCAGAACCCGGAGAGGCCGCTAGCCCGGGTGGGAGCTGCCCCGACCGTCCCCTGTGCAGGGAAGCCCAGCTGCCGGCTGATGAATATTTTATCACTGCTCACAGAGCCGTCCCCAGGAAGGCTCCAAGCCCATGGAGCACCCCTTCCTGCCCGGACAGAAGGAAGGGGTGGGGCAGGGTGCAGGGTGGGGCCGGGAGTCCAGACAGTTCATTCCTGCCCCGACTCCCTGTGACTTCTGCGAGCGCCCCCGAGTCCCACCCACACTTTGTTCCACCTCCTGGGTGCTGGGCCATGCCCTGTGGACAGCTACCCTTCTCTTCACTCTGCTCCCGGATCCCGTCAAATCCCCAGCCCTACGGGTCCAGTGCCATTGCTACCTCCTCCAGGAAGCATTCCTGGCTTTCTCTTTCCTGCTGTGTGGCCTCTGACCTGTTCCTGCAGTGGACGAGTGATCCCCACTCATGGAAGACAAGACGAGATTGTATAAATTAAGGTTCTCTCACACCTTGACCACATAGGTGGTCACATTCTATTTTTTTTTTTTTTTGAGTCGGGGTCTCACTCTGTTGCCCAGGTTAGAGTGCAGTGGCATGATCGCAGCTCACGACAGCCTCAAACTCTTGGGCTCAAGCGATCCTTCCTCTCAAGTCTCCCGAGTAGCTGGAACACCACTCCTGGCTAATTTTTAGATTTTTTTTTTTGTAGAGACAAGGCCTCAGGCTGTTGCCAGGCTGGTCTCGAACTCCTGAGCTCAAGCAATCCTCCCACCTTGGCCTCCCAAAGAGCTGGGGTTTCAGGACTGAGCCCGTGCCTGGTGGAGACTCATGCTACTTGGGGGAAACCAAACATCAGGAATCAAACTGGTAAATATGACTGAGCATGGCTGGGAGTGGGCACAGAAACGCACAGAACCTGACTCCTGCCTGTGGGGACCCATTTTTAACTGAGGAGCTTTGAACTGACAATAACAACAACAACAACAACAGCTGCCATGTTTCAAGCCTCCACCACGTGCCAGGCTCTTCACATCCCACCCTCACTTACTACCCCCGAGCCCCTGTGATGTGGGGACTTGCTCCCACCTGAGAGCAGAGCAGGACGCTGAGATGCAGAGAGGGTCAGGGCCTGCCGAGGTCACACGGCTTTTCACGGCATGGTGCAGGGGACCCCCAGGGTAATGACAGAATATCCAAGGACAGGACGTCCTGCAGCCGCCGCACATCACCATGATCTGGACCTCCCGGGCTGCTTGGCAGCAGGGAAGATGTTCACAGCATTATACCAGGCAAGAAAAGCTGGACCTGAAATGCAGGTATGGCGTGATGACGCTGTGGAAAAGAGCTCAACCTCAGAACACACTTACTGAGAAAAGACTGGAAACGAACAGGCCCAACAGACAGCGCTCAGGGAGTGAGTTCACAAGCGAAATTAGATACTCTTTTCCAGACTTGACACAGTGTGGCTGTGTTGGATTTATAACTTACAGTTTTCCTTAGAAATAAGATTTAAGCCGGGCTCAGTGGCTCAGCCTGTAATCCCGCACCTTTGGGAGGCCGAGGTGAGTGGATTGCCTGAGGCTGCCAGTTCGAGACCCGCCTGGGCAGTGAGACCTCATCTCTACAATAAATCAAAAAATCAGCCGGGTGTGGTAGTGCATGCCTGTAATTCCGGCTACTCAGAAGGCTGAGGTGGAAGGATCGCTGGAGCCCAGCAGGCGAGGCTGCGGTGGCCAGGAGCGGCCACTGCACTCCAGTCTGGGCGACCGAGTGAGACTCCAACTCATAAAAAAAAAAAAGAAATAAAATTTGTCGGCCAGGTGCGGTGGCTCACGCCTGTAACCCCAGCACTTTGGGAGGCCAAGGCAAGAGGATGGCTTGAGCCCAGGAACTCAAGACCAGTCTGGGCAACACAGAGAGACCTCCTCTCTATAAAAAATAAAAATATAAGCTAGGTGTGGTGGTGCACGCCTGCAGTCCCAGTTGCTCAGGAAGCTGAGGAAGCAGGATTGCCTGAGCCCAGGAAGTTGAGGCTGAAGTGAGCCATGATTGTGCCACTGCACTCCAGCGTGGGTGACAGAGCAAGACCCCAACCTCCCCTGTCAAAAAAAAAAGAAAGAAAGAGGATTTGTCCACATTAAGGATTTCCGGACACCTACTGTCTGCCCTCTTTGTTGAGGCTTTCTGCCCGCTCAGCCTCAGGTTGGTCTGTGGGAGGGTCAAGATGGATAAAACTGAGTGAAGCAGAACTTGGGGCCATTCACCCTGCTTTCCATGGGTAGACCTTCTGGGCTCTCCAACCCAGCAAGGACAAAGCCAAGCTCAGAATCTTTCCCATCTTCCCTTTCCATACTGAATCTACTGCACTAGGGACCATCACCACCACCCACCCAAGTCTTAGATGAACAATCGTAGGGGATTATAGGGCAGTGAGCTTTCCACCACTGAGAATAGTCAAGCAGGGGACCCATGTCTACTCATCAAGAAATAGCCACAGTGGACGGCTTTCAGTCCATCTCAATATGATCCCAAATTCTTACCAGCTGTGTGACCTTGGAAATTATACTGATATCTTTGTGCCCCACTGTCGTCATCTGTGCAATGGGATCATAAGAGTATGATGACCTCACAGAGTCTTCAGAGGTCAAGACGCCTTCCAGGTGCACCACAAGAACTGTACATATGTTGGCTATTGCCATTTTACTTGACACCTCGCCCATCCCAGGAGCTGTGCAGGGCAGAAATCAAAACTCCTGCTTTGTGGATGAGAGAATGGAGGCACAGAGAGTGGCCTCTTCAGACTCAAAGGCAGTGGAAGCAGCGGAACCAGGACCAGAACTCGAGGCTTCTGAACTCGAGGACGCCGGAGGGGGGCTGCCCCCCAGGCTGGGTGCTCTCTCTCCCGCCATGTCTCTGTCCTGGGTTCTCCTCTGGAAACGAGGTGGGTTGGTTATCCTGGAGAAACTGCCTCTGCGACCCAATGAAGGCCTCGAACCAGCCTGGCACAGAAAGCATAACTTAAGAACCTTCCAGGAAAGGACTGGGGTAGATCTCACCCTGGTGGCTTCTAGTGGCGAGGCCCCCTGGTGGAGAGCAGAGATCCAGGTCTGAGCCCCAGCCCTGGCCCTCCCCTGCGTCTTCGGCAACCACTTGGCCTCCCTGAGCCTCAGTCTGCCCGTCTACTAACTGAGCATGGCCATGACCACCTCCTGGGCTGTCTGGGAGGTGAGACGGTGCCTGGGGATCTCTTTGCACAGATGCGGTCCAGGGAGGGGGCCTCGGCCTCCGGGATCTTGGTGTTTAGGGGATCTATACAGTCGTACTCTCACCAAGAGCATCATGACTCATCTCGGCAGCAAAACGCGACCCCACATGGTCCCCACGGCCTCTGTCGGCAAATGTCGCTTCCTCCCATGCCACTGATCGGGAAGTGGAGGTCGCTTGGAGGATTTCCCCATCAGCACAGTGGGTGCTCGGGAGACGGCAGCCCCTTCCTTCCAAAGGTGAGCCACGCTTTGGAGTCGAGGAGAGCAATACTCTCAGTGATGAAATAAATATGTGTTTTGTTTGTTTGTTTGTTTTGAGCCAGAGTCTTACTCTGTCATCCAGGCTGGAGCGCAGTGGCATGCACACAGCTACTGCAGCCTCGACCTCCTGGGCTGAGGCGATCCTTCCACCTCGGCCTTCAGGTAGCTGGAACTATAGGCATGTGCCATCACACCAGCTAATTTTTTAATTTATCGTAGAGATGAGGTCTCACCAAGTTGCCCAGGCTGGTCTTCAACTCTTGGGTTCAGGCAATCCTCTCACTTCCACCTCCCAAAGTGCTGGGAGTACCAGTGCACACTACCATGCTCAGCTAATTAAAAAAATTTTTTTGTAGAGATGGGTCTCGTGATGTTGCTCAGTCTTGACAATATTTTCAAAAGGGACCCAGCCCTGCCCCATGCCCACTTGCCCCAGCACGTAGATATCAGTGATAACAGAATAGTAAACACCTATGCCCTCACTCCTTAGGGGCAGGTACAGGTGGACATAGGCATCAGTTGAGGGCTTCCCTGTGCCAGGCCATGAATAGACTCTGTCCTCTCTCACCGTCTGTATCCTCTGGACCACCCCACAAGTGAGTACCAACACTGGCATTAACACTAATACCAAAAGTAACACCACGGCTAATGCCAACACAGCTTTACCACAAGATCTCAGCATTGCCAGACCCTGGGACTACAAGGCCACGTCACTACATGACCACAAGACCACAGCACTGCGAGACCACGCCATTATGAGACCACAGCACTATAAGATCATGACAGTACAAGACCACAGCACCACAAGACTACGTCACTGCAGGACCACGCCACTACAGAACTAAGAGACCATGTCACAAGACTACATGCTACTGTGTGCTATCACAGAGAACACTCCTAGCTAGGGCTGTTCCAAGCACCTCACATGAGGTCACAATTCTCACAACAGCTCTATAAGGCAGTTGCCGAATGATCACCATTTTATAGAGAAAGAAGTGGAAGCAGACAGTCACTTGCCAAGGCCACACAGGGTCGGCAGGATTCAGACCCAGGCAGCTGGCTCCAAAACCCACCCTCTCAGCCACCTAAGCTGTTAATTCCAATCCACCCTCTGCAAACATGAGAGTTGAAGCTTAGAGAGGTTAGGCAGTTTTCCCACGGTGGGTAGCCCTGACTCTGGGGTCCCCGGCCTTTGCCCCCTCCCTAGGTCCCTCTGGCTCTTCTCCTGGGCCACCCAGAGCTGAGGGTCTGAAGGCCAGAAGCCAAGGTCGGTAGATGGCACCAGCACGGGGGCTGTGTTCCCAGAGCAAGGGTTTCTGAACTCACCAAGAAATACAGTCATCCACAGGCCTCAAAGCACCTATCCCACCAGGTGCTCCCCCCGCCAAGATTCAATTCTAAGACATAAAAGAGGGATGTGGTTCAAAGAAAAGGGGGCTGGCTTGTCCCCAGGAAGCCACCTCCTTGTTCCACTAAACCATGTCTTCATAATGGCCCCGAACGCTGATTCGCACTTCTCACCTCCAGCCCAGGAGGCAGCTGGTCCCGTTTGGTGCAGGACTCTGCAGGCCCCTCTGGCTTCAGGATGAGAGTCCTGAAGCAGACTCCCTGGCCCTGCTGTGTGACCCCACGGACTGCCCGTCCTGCCATCTGCCCTAGATAGCACTGCGTCCACATGGCATCTGTGGTCTGCCTCTTTCTTTCTGTCTCTGTTCTGCACTGTTCTTTCTGTCTCAAGGGGCCTTCCTTGCCATCTGCCAACCTGGAGAAGGTCTTCGTGAATGAATGAATGAATGGATGGATGAATGAATGACTGTGCCTGCCCTTCAACGGGAGTCTCGTGAGACCCTGTTCTTCTTACAGATGTCCCGGAAGAAGATTTTGTCCATGTCCATGAGCGCCTACAACTTGGGGCCCCTGGAGAGGGTCTGGCCCTCCTCCTTCCTTGTCACTGCCCCCAATCTTCAGGGGTCTGCACCCCTCACTTTCCTGGGAGTGCCTGAAGGACGCCGGTGTTTTCTCCCAGTGCCCGCCTTGAGCAGGAAAGCTGGCACCACACAACACCTGCCTCTGCTCCAGTGGTTCTGCCTGACCATCCCCAGGCCTTTTAAGCCATCCATTAGAAACAAAAAAGCCATTAGCTAACAAATGCTTCTGGACAACTGCTTTCCCTCCCACCGGAGAGGAATTAAATCCATGCGAATGTCCCCACCACCAGACAGTTGAAACAGCCGTGGCCCACGGAGATGGCAACCATTCTCACAGCTGATCACCCACCCCAGGAGGTCCCTGGGATGTGCCAGGCTCTGCATTCTTTGGAAGCCTCTGACTGCCCTATGGGTGTGGGGGGGAGGGTAGTGACATTATGATTCCCAGTTTTCAGATGAAGAGACTGAGGACCAGAGAAGCAAAGTGACTTACCTAGGGACACACGACCAGCCAGTAGAGGCGCTGAGTTGCCGTCTGTGCCTGCCTGACTCCACAGCAAACCCTGCCCCACAATTTAAACACAGGGCTCAGGATCCCAGACCACTTGGCAGGAAAGGCCCCTTGGGAGGCTGTGGCCTCCTCTGACTGGTGAGGGGCTCAGAGCGGGAAGTGGCTTGCTCAGGGACACACCAAAACCGGGTCCCGAGGAGAGACCTTTCTGGGGTCCTCCCCGATGCCTGTCAGCCAGAAGGAGGTAGATAACCTTGTTTCCCTCATCCAGTGCCACCACCCAGTGGCACTCACACCTGAGTGTGCATCAGGACGGAGGTGGGGACTTGTAAAATGCAGATTCCTGGTGCTCCCATCAGCAGGTCAGGCCAGGGGCCCAGGAATCAGCATTTTATCAAGCACTGTCACTGTTCAAGGGTCCAGGACCTTGCCTGGTCCCCTAGCTTAGCCCGGAAAGCATTCTCCAGGCTGGCTCAGCGCTGAAGGTCTGAGGGGCTGCAGGGAAACACCTTCCCGCCTCCAGATGCAGCCCAGGGAATGGGCCTCAGGTTCTTGGCATCTCCAGTGTGCAGGCATAGCCTACTCTTGCCAAGAGCATCACTAATCACCTCGGCAGCAATGCCACCCCACGCGGTCCTCACAGCCTCTGCCCGCAGATGTCACTCCCTCCCAAACCACTGATCGGGAAGTGGAGGCCGCTTGGAGGAAATGACCCAGTCGCTGAGACCACATCCTGTGACCCTTGGACACAGGACCCTCCCCCCATCCAGCTGGCTTTCCTTGGCTCTAGTGGACAAAAATCCTAGAAAATGCCCCTGCTCATGGGAACAGGGTCTAGAGAGCAGTCTGATTTGACCTGAGGCTCAGAGCCCTGGCCAGGCACACCCACCCACTGTCTCCACCTGTAAGGGAAGACGATGGGTCTCCTCAGGCTCTGACCTTAGGGACCCCTAAGCGCTCCAGCCCGGGAGCCTCTGCCCTCAGGTCTGCCTGCCCCCACTGGCTCTGCAGGGCCAGCTCCCTGTCAGCAAGGTGGTGGAGGCCCAGGCCAGAGGCCAGAGGGGCGGGGGTGCTGGCTGAGCTACCACAGGGCTCTGAAGCAAGGGTCCCCCGCCCTCGACCATCTTTGTTTGGCCTATTAAGGGGAGCAATGGCAAGGGAGGGGAGAGTGTGGTGAGGAGGGGGAGGTGTCGGGGGAGGGAGATCGGAAGACCAGACGCCTGGACAGGGGGCTGGACAGGGACCCAGTGAGACCCACCCGCAGAGATGCAGAGAAACTCAGAGACAGAGAGGCGAAGGGGGCGGGGCGGGGCGAGAGGGAGAGAGACCGGGAGCCAGGACGAGCTCGGATCGCTGGAGGCCCCTCCAAAGGACGGCCCCTGCCCCCTAGATCCAAGGGGGCCAGCTCGACCCCTACCCCTCCCCACGGTCCCGCACTGGGCGCCACACACTCGCCACTCCGTCGGCGCCGCCCGGGGCCCCGCCCTCCGCAGGGGCGCGCGTGCCACCCCCGGGCCCCCTCCCCCCTCCCCGGCCTGGCCTCGGGACCCGTCGCCGCCGCTCACCTCGGTCCCCGCGCCGCCGCTGCCGCCGCCGCCGCCTCCTCCGCGCAGAGCCAGAGCCCGGAGCCGGGGGAGGGGGCCGCGGAAGCTCCGCCCCGCCTCGCCCCGCCTCCCGGGCCCGCGCAGGGGTACCCGGCGCCCCCCCCGGACTAGGGGCGCTGTCGGAGAGACCCGCGCTAGTGCGGCAAGCGGGCCGTGGACACGCCCACCCAGCTGGGCCCGCGCCCACCTACCCGGCCCGCGCTGGGCGCCAGGGCCCCCTCCCCGCCCTCCGCCCCCATACACTGCGCAGGCTGTGGGCGGCGCCCGCCGGGCTAGGGGGCGTCCAGGGTCACCAGTAACCCCAGAATCCACTCCTCGGTGATCCTCAAAGGCCCTCTGAGCGCCCCCACCCCAGGCCCCACCCTGAGCGGGGCTCCAGGAGTCGGAAGGACAAATCGGGCAATCAGACTCAGCCCCTGTCCTGGAGCTCGGGGTCCAGCGGCTGGCGGAAGGGGTGGGATGGAGGTTAACAAACAGACCCAGCATCAAAAAATAACCCAAGGCTGTGGTTCTCGACCTGTTCCATCAGCACCACCCTACAACTTGTTGGACGTGCAGATTCCCGGGCGTCACCCCGGAACTACAGAATCAAAACCCTGGGTTGGGCCCGGGGTTTACACAAGCCCTCTGGGTAATCCCAAAATTCCCTGAGAAGTACTGTCTGGGAGGAAGCACCCAACACCCATCCTGCACCTCACACCCCACGCCCCACACCCAGTGCCTCTAAAAGGGCTTCTTTCCCCTCCTCATATGAGCAGTCTCACCCTGTTTGAGCACCTCTCTGTTGTCACCTGGGTGTGGTGGGGGGTGGGAGTAGGGGGTGACGGGGACCGATGGGGAACTCTCTGGTAGGATTGACGGTCAGGGCTGGGTGGAAGCTGAGAAGCCTTGCACCAGGGACCAGGCTGAGGGCATTCCAGTGGTGCCGGTTTCTGGTTATTAGGTGTTTTGGTGTGTCATGATTGTTTTAAAGTTTTGGAATGCAATTGTGCAAATATTTGTGTCCGTATTCAGCACTAAAGCATACTTTTCCCTCCCACTATGGTGCTTGTCTGAAGCTAACCCCTCAACCCCCAGAAACAGTACTAACATGAGACAGGTCAGGCGGCCAGCCTTCCTGGTGACCAGACTCAGTGGCCCTTTCAGACCCTGAGTGTCCTCATGAGGTTCACAGGGCCCCGGGAGTGAGCGCCTCCGCCTGGCGCAGCCGGCATCTGGAGAGAGAGGCCCGCTGGAGCAAAAGCGTGGTATCTACCCTGGGCAGATGGTGCCTGGAGGGTGGGCTGGAAATGGGGTCCTAGAGGTGCCAGGGAAGCTTCATACTGCAAGAGGGATATCCTGGCTTTGGAGGGACCTTGGATGTCATACACTCTAGCCTCTTGGTGTGTGGTCCCTAGGACCCTTTTCTTCTTTTAAATTAAATTTTCTTATTTCGAGATAATTATAGATTCATATACAGTTATAAGAAATAATACAGAGCGATTCCTTGGACCCAGTTTCCCCCACTGGTAACATCTTGCAAAACTATAGTGTGTTATCAGAACCCAGATATTGACAACGATACCATCAAGTGATGGCACATTTCATCACCACAAGGACCCCCTTCTGCTGCCTTTTCATGTGCCTGTCTCCCTCCCTCCCACCTCCTGGCGAGCGCTCGTCTGTTCTCCATTTCTGTAATTCTGTCATTTTAAGAATGTTATATAAATGCAGGCATGCAGCATGTTACCTTTTGAGATGCTCCTCTCCACTCAGCATAATTCCCTGAAGATTCCTCCAAGTTGTTTTGTGTATCAGTCGCTTGTTCCTTTTTATTGTGGCGTGATATTCCTTGGTATGGATGTGGTGCAGTTTGTTTAACTAGTCACTTGTTGAAGGACAGCTGGGTTGTTTCCAGTTTGGGGCTATTGCAAATAAAGCTGCTATAAACATTTGAGTATAGGTTTTTGTGTGAACATAAGTTTTCATTTGTCTGGGAAGAATGCCTAGGAGTGCAGGTGCTGGGGTATATGGGAGTCGCATGCTTAGATTTCTAAGAAGCTGCCAAGTTGCTTTCTAGGGTGATTGGACCGTTGACACTCCCAGCAGCAACGTGTAAGTGAACCAGTTTCTCAGCATCCCCACCAGCATCTAGGGTTTAGTGTTGTCAGTTTATTTTATTTTTGTCATTCTGCTAGGTATGTAGTGATGTTTCAAGGTTTTAATTGCCTTCTCCTAATGGCTGATTATGTCGAAGATCTAAAAAGACCCTTAGGAGCCTGTCATCTGTAAATCCTTTCAGTGGAAGGTCTGTTCATGTCTTTTGCTCACTTTCTAATTGGGTTGGTTGTTTTAAACATGCTGATTAAATTTTTTCTTAACCCTATGATCAGTTGACAAAGGAAAAAAAGTTGATCTGTGCAAGTTCTTTATCAAAATCCCTTATTGGATATATGGTTTGCAAGTATTTTTTCAGTGTGTAGCTTGTCATTTCATCCTCTTCTTGGGTCTTTCCCAGAGCTTAAGTTTTTAATTTTGATGCAGTCCAGTGTGCCAGTTTTTCTGTCTCCCTTTCATTTCCGGCCATAACGCGAGGCTGCCCTGGCGGGGGATGGAGCCCTGCCTGGGAGGACATGGTGGCTCAGGCTGCAGCCCAGATGCTTCGCCCATACCCCGGCATCTCAGAGCCGTCCCACTTGGCCACGGAGGCATCCTTCTGCTGTCTCTGACCTCTGACCTCTGCCGGGAACAAAAGTAGCATAGATCCTTGAGGGGCCTGGACTCAGTCGAAGCTTGAGGGGAGGTGAGTCAGCGGGGCTGAGCACCTGCCCTGTTGGTGGTGTTCAGCATGCTCTTCCCAGTGAGGGTGGAGGCGAGACAGAGGGAGGCTGGCCTGCCGAGGTCTCTCAGCTGACCCAGGATGGGAGTGTCAGGTGACCAGGCATCTCTGCATCCACCAAGGAGAGATTAGGGATTGCGTGTCATTAGATGTGGAGGGAGCCTCTTCTGCTGGGTTCCCAGTCTGGCGTGTAGATTCTACTCAGAGTGACATCAGCCCGAGCGCTAATGGGAGCACTGGGTCACCAGCACCTGCCATGTGCAGGGGATTTGTGGTACTCCCCACTTGTTGCACCGTTTAATGCCTAGTGGGACCTTATGTGAGGTGCTCTTATCATTCTTAAGAGCTCAGGCATCTGGGGCACAGAGACATGAAGTAATTTGCTCAAGGCCACACAGGAGCTGGGGTTGGAGGCTCACCTGCAGGGCTGCAGAGGCTGAGAAGCAAGCCAGGGTGAATGCACAGCTCATTGTCCAAATGGGGACACTTTGAGAAGGACAGGGAACAAGACAGCAGGATGTCTGGACGCTCTGGGTAGGCACATGTGGATCTGGGTGTTTCAGAGATTTGTATCAAGAACTCTCAAGGATAAAGATTCTCACCCTGTCTCCTCAAATGGACTGGAGTGCAGTGGCATGATCACAGCTACTGCAGCCTTGACCTCCTGTGCTCAGGTGATCCTTCTGCCTCAGCCTCCCAAGTATCTGGGACTACAGGTGTGTGTCACCATACCCAGCTAATTTTTTCATTTACTGTAAAGACCAGGTCTCTCCAAGTTACCCAGGCTGGTCTCAAACCTCTAGGCTCAGGCAATTCTCTTGCCTCGGCCCCCCAAAGTGCTAAGATTACAGGCATGAACCATTATGCTCAGTTTACCTTGTTTTTAATATGAAAATCAATTCATTGTTTATTCTTGTGTTTTTTTGCAAAGTAATAGTAGTTCCGAAGTTGCTGATTTTAGCAGATATGAATATTTTTAAAGGACATCTGTGTATTGAGTGTGTCTTGGGACCTTCTAGGTGTGGACTAGTCTATGGACTATTGTGAAAGTCGTTAGAATCAAAATGGAGTAATTTGTGAGAGGAAATAAAAAAAATCCCAAACAAACAAACAAACAAACAAAAAACCCTGACATGCTGGGCGTAGAGGCTCATGCCTATAATCCAAGCACTTTGGGAGGCTGAGGCAGGAGGGTTTCATGAGCCCAGGAATTCAAGACCAGCCTGGGCAACACAGTGAGACCTCAGCTATACAAAAAATTAAAAAATTAGCTGGGCGTGGTGGAGTGCACCTATGGTCCCAGCTACTTGGGAGCTGAGGTGGAAGGATCACCTGGGCCCGGAAGTCGAGGCTGCAGTGAGTTGTGGTCATGGCACTGCACTCCAGCCTGGGAATCAGAGTGAGACTCCAACTAAAAAACAAAAAAAGGTGTCTAATCTTCTAATGTTTGTTGAAAGAAGGAGTGAGTGAATGAATAAGTGAATAAATGACCCTATAATAAGAGGTGCCGGTCACTTTTCTTCTGTGGCACCTCCTGACCCCCATATTGATTCACTGCCCTCTCTGGGCTCCTTGAGGCAGACGCTGATGGACTGTGACCAGCACTGGTATCTGGTTGTGTTTGACAGATGGGAGGCAGTGACTGGAGGTCGAGGGAGGAGGAGAGAGATGAGGTATTATTTCCAGGTGCCCGGTCCCCACGTGCTGCACACTCACCCTGGCTGTGCCCTCTTGGAGCACAGCTCCCCGAGCTTCTGGAGAAATGTGGTTTCCTCCAGTCCCAGGACTGTAGCCACTTCCTGTCATGGCTGGTCTCGCTGCTCCTGGAGCTGCCCACGCCTCTGAAAGCGGTCCCCATATTTATGTCCCTTATTTGAACCACCTGGGGTAAACTCTGCCTTCTCCTGAGACCTTGATAGCAACAGATGGATACTATTTTTGCCACTCTACAGAATTAGAAACTGAGGCCTAGAACGGTTATAAATCATACCCAGGGCCATGTAGCCAGTCACAACAGAGCTAGTCTCCCGGACTTAGAGCTTACATGGCTGCCTTTTGGAGGGTTTTGAGCTCTTTTCCTCATTAGGGACCCAGGACTGGGGTCAACATGAAGGTGACCCAGGCGACCCAGAAGGTGGCCGAGCCCTGAACCCCCTTAGAGAGCACACTGATGGCGGCCACAGCTCTGGGAGTGATCACAGGCCGGTCTGCGGCTTTCTCCCAGCCACCTGGTGAGAGCTGAGCATGTCCCCAGAACTGGCAGGAAACCTAGTGAATGTGTCTGTCTGTTACTCGGGTCACGTGAGGCTGAGGGAAGCCACCAGGAGGCTCAGGCAAGGTCCCTGCCCCCAACGGCAGCGGCCTGACCTTCCATTTCCTTCCCTTCCTCTCCGAAGGAGCAGATGTGGCCAGCGCCCACCACATGCCAGAACTATCCTAATCCAGAGGGTGAGGGAGGCTCTGCAGCAGCACATGGCAGGAAGGGGGCACAGACCCTGCGGCTAGGAGGCCAAGGTGGAGTCCCTTGTCAAGTGATCCATCCACTCCGTGCCTAGGCTCTGCGTCCCTCCAATGGGGACGGTGGTACCTGCTGATTTCACAGATTTGTCTTTTCATTGGTTGAGTGAGTCATCGAAAAATAGTTAACGAGCAATTGTTTCTTGCCTGCTCGCAAGAAAAGTGCTTTGCAAATCTAAAGCCCTGTGCAAAATTTAGTTCTCTGGTGGATGAATCTCACCACCTCCCACCACCACTTTGGAGCCTGGGCCCCTTCGGGGTGGGGTCTCTTAGCACTCCATGTGGCCTTGGTGCCGTTACAGGACTGGGTGCAAGTCTGCTGACTCTGAGGGCTCTGTATACTAGGGGACTCTGGGACCCCTCCCCAGTCTCTGTGGTCAGGGAGACAGGCCTGCTGTGTTCATGACTCACCCAGGGGCACATGGTGTGGTCTGCTCTGTGGAATAATGCCCCTCTCCTCAAAGCAAGCCAAGTCCTCACTTCTGTAGCCTGTAAGTGTGTGACCTCACATACTCATTATGGTCAGAGGAACCTTGCAGATGTGAGCAGGGATCTTGAGATGGGCAGAGGGTCCTGGATTCTGCAAATGGGTCTGATGTCATCACAAGGGTCCTTATAAGAGGGGGCAAGAGGGTCAGAATGAGGAAAGGGCGACATGGCAATGGAATCAGAGATTAGAAGATGCCACCCCTGTGTACGGCCATACTACTCCGGATGCACCCAATCTTGTCTGATCTTGGAAGCTAAGCTGGGTCGGGCCTGGTTAATACCTGGGTGTGGCAGAAGAGTCCCAGAAGGAATGTAGCCTCGCCGCCCCCACCGTTACCATGGCCTCCAGAATCGTAGGAGAAGAAATTTGTGTTAAGTCCCTAAGTTTGTGGCCATCTGTTGGAGCAGTCACAGGAAACTAGGACACATGGCAAGGTCGGGACTGGGGCCTGGGTCTCCTGCCGCCTAGCCTGGCCCTGCCCTCGGCTGTATCCCTGTTCCTTCTATCCTAGGGATCCCTGAGCTGTGAGATCGGTCAATCGTCAATTGATTATTTTTCCTTCCATCGGGTGCTTAATATGTTATGAAAAAAATGAGGCATGTAAAAGAACTTGAACAATAATGGGAAAAAAAAATCACCTCACCCAGCCAGTTATGTCTCCAGCACTCAGTAGAAGAACTAGAACCTGGAATGGAAGTCCCTCCCACCCCAGGCGAATGCTCCTCCATCTTTCCAGAGGTGCTCACCTACCTGAAGCATGTGCTTTATAGTTTTACACGTCTTTGTGCCCACGGGGCTCTTTTCATGGGACATTCCTGCCAGACTGGGGCAGTAGGGAAGATGGAGACCTGGCCCAAACCCCAGGGCTGCAGCGTCTCCTGAAAGAGGCAAAAATGACCTCAGAAGCTGGTCTCTGATGATGATGGGCAGAACAGGGGAGCTGCTCTCAGCCTCCGCCAGGGAGTTCTGGACACCTGCTACTCTGACTCTCAAGCCTCACCCCTGCTGCCCCGACCATCCTCTCCCCTACAACTGTAGATGGGTCCCTCCTCTTGATGTGCAGATCTGCTCTGTGATGTCAAGGGAGGGGCTGGGTAGCATTTTGCGATTTGAAGAGAAAAAAAGATTTTCTGAGTAATAATGGCATGACATTTGCTTGTATTTTCCCCATTGTGTGCTCAGCTTTACTTTTGCATTTAACTTTCCATACTTGACCTTTGTCTCAGTCGCTTGGTCTAGTGCCATCACTTAACATGCGGGGTCGGGGGAGGTCCCTCCACAGCCCTGGCCATGCATGGGTTAATTACATAATAAGCAGGAGAAGCTGTGGGTGTGCCTTCCTCACCTCCTCCTCCTCCTCCCTTTTGGAATGAAGTCCTTGAAAGCAGAGAGACTGGTTTCAGCTCTGTATCCCTGGGTACAGATAGGGCTTTACATACAGTAAGTGCTTGGTGAATGTCTGGCAAATGAAGGATATGACTTACAGATTCATATAAATGCATCACTCTTGTGAACCACTCTTGTGCACCATACCTGTGCACTGCTCCTGTGTGCCACACCTGTGCATCACTTCTGTGCACGCTCCTGTGCACTGCACCTGTTCATCACTCCTGCGCACCATACCTGTGCACCGTTCTTGTGTACCACACCTGTCCATCACTCCTGTTCATCACGCCTGTGTCCCACTCAAACACACCTATGCTCACTCCCATGCACCACTACGGTGCGCTGCTTTTATGTTTCACTCTCGTGCACTCCTGCGTACCTCGCCTGCGCACCACACCTGTGCGCCACTCCTGTGCACCAGGCTCAGGTTGGCAAGTTGAGCTAGAGTAGCCTGTGGGAGCAAGGGACATGGACTCCATGGATTCCAGTCAGGTTTGAGGACCCAACACTCTGCTCCCAGGCCAGGGCTACTCAGGGTGGGAGACTTTCCCCTCCGGCTGTGTCTCTCTTTAGAGGTTCTGGGCTCCTTTGGCCTCTGGAAGTGCCAGCTCCACCCTGGGGCACTGTTGGAATGGAGCCCGCCCCCACAGCCTTGTATCAGGAGGCTCTTTCCTCATCACTCAACCCCAACCTCTCATCTTGGGAAAGTCCAATCCTGCCCCCAGTCTATCACCCCAAGATTTCTGGGACTTCTGGTGGCTCCCATGTGGTCTGGCAGTCCCTCTGCCTCATCCCTGTGTGCCACAGGAGATGGAGATGCCCCTGAGACCTTGGTATAGGGCTTGGCTCCTCTGCCATGCCTGAGGCCTCTGCCTGAGCATACTTCGTGTTTGGAAATTTTCCTGAACATTTGAGGGGCCATGGAGAGGGCCCACGCTGTGTCCCACATAGCTCTGTCTCCCCCTCTACTTCTCTGGGGAACAACCACAAATAGTTTCAGTTTCACAGAGACCAGCATCAGACAAAGCCACCCTGGGACCGTGATGGGTCAGGACCAAACAAGCCTCCCCTCCATAATAAAATCTGAGCACAGAAAACAGGAACAATGTCCAAACCACAGAATGTCCAAATATTCCCTGTCCTGGGTAACAGCCTGGTTCTGTGCCCCCCGCCCCGTGAACGAGGCTTGTTACAACACCAATCACAGAACTAGCCCTTCTTCCCAGGAGCACTCCGTCCACAGCAGTCCCGACCTCAACCCTCCCCAAGTCACCCAGCACAAGCCCAGGCTTCCCACGCGGAGTGTCCTCCTTCTATCCCAGCGACCAGCGATCACCCAGCCATTCACCGGCAAGGCTGCTCCTGGCGGCCTTCAGGGGGAAGGCTTTGGCCGTGGGGAGTCTCTCCTGGGGCCCCCAAGAGGCAACTTTATCCTCCTGCTCTCAGACTCTGGGGGAGAGAGCAGGAGAGGCGTGAGAGGCTGGAGCCCTGGGCCGGTGGCTATGCCAGCTGACCAGCTGACGGTCAGCCGCTGCTATCCCCGAGTGACAGCCGGCCAGTTGGTTGGGGGAGGGGATCCAGCCTCGGGCAGAAGGCAGCCTTGCCAGGCTGGGCTGGAGGGGCGGGAGTTCTAGCAGAGGGCTGCCTGCCTCCTGGCCCTGCCCCTGCTGGTTCTGACTTCTGCAAGGATTCATCTGCTTCCAGCCCTTGTCCCAGCGGAAACCGGGGCCTCCTCTGTCTTCAGTGCTGGCCTGGACCACAAGCCCATGGGTCACAGGGCGCTGAGACTTTGGCTCAATTCAAGGAGCGTTTGCCATGTGCCTCATCTGTGCTACGCTCTGATTTTGGAGCTGAGATTCGGGTGAGAGTTGGACTTGTCCCGGGGACCTCCCAGGCTGGGATAGAGGGGCTTGGAGGAGCCAGACCCAGAAATCAATTCTGTTACTTGATGTGACAAAGACTGTAATGCTGAAAGCCAAGAAGGCATCCTGGGAGCTGGAGACAAGGGTTCCCCCATCCTCCCGGGAGTTCAGTAGCAGCTTCCCTCAAAGAGTGGCCCACAGGCTTGGGACTCCTGGACCAGTTCATCCCATGGCCCACTACCCTGGAGCCCAGAGCCTCTGGTTTTCCTTGGTCAAGTGCTCCAGGTCTGCTGCCTGCCTGGGAGGGTCTGGGGCCCAGGTCCAGGCCCTGAGCCAAGGCAGCAGTGCCAGAAAGGATGCACTCAGCAGGACCCTGCCTGCCAGAGATGTGGGCCAGCCTCCGCTTCCTGAGACCCCCGCCCTGGGGGACAGTCACTCACCCCTCCCTGTGGGAATGGCTCTGGCTGCACAATGACCCCTCTCTCACCCCAGGGGGTATAACTTGTGGATAAAAGGACTCTGGGCTGAGGCTTTTCACTTGCAGCCGGCCCCTGCCCACCCCGTCCCTCCAATGTGCACTCTGAGAACCTGGCAGTGAGCCCCCTGCACTCAGCCCAAACATACTGTGCCAGGGAGTGGGATTAGCGATGAGGTCGGCAGCCTGGCAGTCCCACCAACAATCTGTCTTCAATTGCTGCTTTCAGAACAAGCCTCGCCTCTGCAGGAAGCTCAAGCCCAGTTTGCCTTCGTATAACTCCGCATCCTTGGTGGCCTTCTGGGTGGAGGCGGCCCCTGCAGCTCTTCTCCGTGCAGCACTTCTGGGCCTCCTAGGGCTGTCCTGATCACCCCCTTTCCCAGTTAAGTGTTATCTCACTGGAGGCAGGTCCTAGGGGTGCTCTCTAGACTCCTTAGATCTCTACATGAACAATCGGGTTGTCAGAGCAGGAAGACTGGTTAGAATTTCCAAGAGGAGGTGGAAGGGAAGCAGGAGAGTTGACATCCAGGTCTTGTTCCTGGCCCCCTGGGGAAAACCTTCAGTCTCCCACCATTCACTGTGGTATTAGCTGTAGATTTTCTCTCTCTCTCTCTCTCTCTCTCTCTTTTTTAGAAAGCAGGATTTATTAAGAGGACAGAAAAGCTCCCACAGTGGGTGGGGACCCAAAGGGGTTGCCCAAGCTGTAGATTTTCTTGGGTTTTTTTTACTGGTTGGTGAAATTCCATTCTATTCCTAATTTACTGAGAGATTTAAAACATTTGTTTTTGCATCTATTGAAATCATATGGCTGTTCAATCCTTTATTCTATTAATGAAGTGAATCACATTGATTTATTTCAAATATATATATATATTTTTTTGAGTTGGAGTCTCACTCTGTCGCCCAGACTGGAGTGCAGTGGCCGCTCCCGGCCACCGCAGCCTCGACCTGCTGGGCTCCAGCGATCCTTCCGCCTCAGCCTGCCAAGTAGCTGGAACTACAGTCGGGCGCTACCATGCCTGGCTAATTTTTTGATTTTATTGTAGAGATGAGGTCTTGCCAAGTTGCCCAGGCGGGTCTCGAACCCACGGGCTCAGGCAATCCACTCACCTCAGTCTCCCAAAGGCATGGGATTACTGAGCCACCGAGCCCGGCTTGATTTTAAATATTAAAACAAACTTACATTTCTGGGAGCAACCCCACTTGGTCAGGATTCAACATTCTTTGTATATATTGCTGGATTCCATGGTGTGGAATGGTGTTGAGGATACTTGCAATATGTTCGTGAGGAATATTGTTCTGCAGCTAGCCTGTCTTCCCTCCCTCCCTCCCTCCCTTCCCCACTCTCTCACTGTTGTAATGTCCTTACCAAATTTTGGTAGCACGGTGATTCTGACTTATTAAAACAAGTTGGGACATACTCCTTCCTCCTCTAGCTTCTGAAATACTGGTATTATTTCTTCCTTAAACGTTTGCTAGAATTCACCAGTGAAGCTATCAGATCATGGAGTTTTCTTTGTGAGGTAGTTTTAATTACAAATTCAAATTCTCTACTAAACATTAAGCTCTTCAGATTTTCTATTTTGTCCTTGTGTCAAAATTAAAGTGTGTTTTTCAAGGAACTTAATGATTTTACATCAGTTGTCAAATTTATGGTGTGAAGTCATTCATAATGTTTCCCTGTTGTCCTTGTAATGTCTGTAGGATCTGTAATGATGTCCCCTCTTTCCTGGTACTGTTAATTTGTGTTTTCTCTCTTTTTCTTGGTCAGTCTGACCAGGATTTTGGTTATTTTCTTAATTTTTCAAGGAATCAACTATTGGTTTTGTTGATTTTGCATTAGTTAACTGTCACTGCTGTAACAAATGATCCCGACGTTAATGCTTAAAGAAATGCCAACTTATTATCTACAGTTCTGAAGGTTAGAAGTCTGACATGGGTTTCACTGGCTCAAATCAAGATGTCTGCAGGGCTGTGTCCCTTTCTGGAGGCTCTGAGGCAAGATCTCTCCCTTGGCTCTCCCAGCTTCTAGAGGCCACCCACAGTCCTTGATTCATGCCCCCGTCCATCCATTTTCAAAGCCAGTGGCAGTGAGCTGGGTCCTTCTCAAATCTCATCACTCTGGCCTTTTCTGCCTCCACTTCCATTTTTTTTAAAAAACAGAATTCTTGTATAGTCCCTCTACCATGCCACCTCAAAAATGTTGTCCCCTATTATAAACATCTTGCATCTGTGTGGCACATTTGTCAAAATTATGAACATATAATGATAAAACTAAAGTCGGTTTGCATTCGAGGCCATGTTTTGTGTTGTATGGTCCTTGGGGTTTTGATAACCACTTCCATTTTTAAGCACCTTTGTGATTACATTGGACTCACCTAAATAATTCAGGATAATCTCCCTATTTTAGCTGCTTTAATTTAACTCACAAACTTAATACCTCTTTGCCATGTATTGTCATATATTGACAGATTCCAGGGATTAGGATGTGGACATCTGTGAAGGGCCATTCTTTTATCACAATTTTCTCTACCTTTATATGTTTTCTATTTCATTTGTTTTTTCTCTTATTTTTGCTATTTCCATCCTTCTTATATTGGGCTTAATTTGATTTTATTGAGTTGCATGCATTCATAGTGTTTTTCACTTGCCCATGGAATGCAAATGTCATGTGATGGTTAACTGGTTATAGTTCATCACATTTGCCAATTCTCGAGTTGACTGACATGGATCATCATGAATTAAAGTGTTTAAATGATCTTCATCAAAACTTGATGGTCTTCTTAAACATGGAGGATCACTCAGGTCAAAGTGGCCCTCTTTAAAACGACAAAACCATTTTCTTACTGTGCTTTCCCCGGTGGCATTCTCCCCATATACGACACAGATGTTTCAAGCCACATCCATTGCCTTTGCCCCTCTGGTAAACTCAAACAGAGGAACATGTCAGAAGCACTCACTTTTTTCCCACTTGACATTGGCAAATGTGATGAACTGTAACCATCTTCTTTAGCCCATGAATAGCACTCACTTTCTTCAAATCTGCAAAATGTGAGATGTACTCACAAGTACATTGTTACTCCAAATGACAAATGAAAAACAAACTCCCACACTGCAGTGTTGCCATGCCAAAAGCAAATGCTATGAACTTATGCATCAGCCTAATCTTTTTATTCATGCAATTGTTGATTTTGTTCTTTTTTTTTTTTTCTCTGAGTCTGGGACTCAGTCTGTCACCCTGGCTGGAGTGCAGTGGCATGATCATGGCTCACAGGGGCCTCGACCTCCTGGGCTTAAGTGATCCTCCCACCTTGGTCTCCTGAGTAGCTGGAACTACATGTGTGTGCCACCACACCTGGCTAATATTTTGATTTTTTTTTTTTTTTTTGAGACTAAGTCTTGCTATGTTGCCTAGGTTAGTCTCAAACTCCTGGACTCAAGTGATCACACCTCGGCTTCCCAAAGTGCTGGGATTACAGGCATGAGCCACTATGCCAGGCCCTGTTTGTTCTTTTTTAATATCAACATTTAAAGCTGTGACATTCCCTCTAAGTCCTGCTTTAGCTGCTTCCCACAGATTTTAATATGTTGTGTTTTCATTTTCTTTCAGTTCAAAATATACTCTAATTTTCATTGAATTTCTTTGATTTAGTTGTGGGTTGTTTAATTTCCAACCATGTAGGGAATTTTCCAGATTATTTGGTTATTAGTTTGTAAATTGACAAGAGACAAATTCTTTGTGTGATTTCAGTTGTTTGAAATTTATCAAGGCTTGTTTTATGGCCCAGGATATGACCAACGTTGTTGGATATTTTGTGTGCACTTGAATGTGTGTCTTGAAGTTGCTCAGTGTAGTACTCTCTAAATAGGAGCAGTTGAGAGTCTTCTCTATGTCCTTCTGATTTTTGTGTCTACTTGTTTTATCAGCTATTGAAAAACAAATGTTATACTCTCTGACTATGACTATGGGTTCATCTATTTCTTCCCTTATTTATTTCAGTTTTTGCCTTATATATTTTGCAGCTGTTATAGGTGCATTCATACTTAGAACTGTATTTTCCTGGATGAATGAATTCTTTTATTATTTTTAAATGTTTCTCATTATCTCCGGTGTGACCAATTGTCTTAAAGTCTGCTTTGACTGAGGTTTATATAGCTACACTTATTAATTTATAAATTATATTATATCTTTCTCTATCCTTTGTTGTTTTCTATTTATTTATTTATAGCGACAAGGTCTCACTCTGTCACCCAGGCTAGAGTGCGATCATGGCTCACTGCATCCTTGAACCCCTGGGCTCAAGCTATCTTTCTGTTTTAGTCTCCTAAATAGCTGGGACTACAGGTGTATACCATCACATCTGGCTAATTAACATAATTTTTTTGGTAGAAATGGGGTCTGTATATGTTGCCCAGGCTGGTCTTGAACTCTTGGCCTCAAGAATTTCTCCTACCTTGGCCTCCCAAAGCACTGGGATTCACTCCGGTATAAGCCACCATGTCCGGCCCTTTTTCTATCCTTAAATTTTCAACCTGTCTGTGCCTTTATATTTAAAGTGTATCTAACAGCATACAGCTGGAGCTTGTCATGGTGGCTCACACATGTAAACCCAGCTATTTGGGAGGCTGAGGTGGGAGGATTGCTTGAGCCCAGGAATTCAGTACCAGCTTGGGCAACATAGTGAGACCCTGTCGCTAAAAATTAAATAAAGAAAGAAGTAAACAAGTAGCATATGGTTGGGTCTTTTTTTTTTTATCCTGTCCAGTGATCACTGCCGTTTAATTGGAATGTTTATTGCATTTTGTTTAAGGTTATTGAAATAGTTGGGTTTCGGCCTACCATTTGTTATTTGTTTTATATTTTTCTCATCTCTTTTTTGTTGTTACTCTTTCTTTCCTGCCATATTTTGGATTAAATGTTTCTTCCGTTTTATCCGTTCTTTTCGTTTGTAGTGCTTCCTCTAGAAATTACAGGGTGTATTCATTCTTAACTCATTACAAATTTCTTTAATATAAAATATGAGAACCTTACAACATAATTTCATTCCCCCACCTTTGTGTTGTTCTTGTCATATATATTTTACTTGAACATATACTATGAGCCCCACAATATATTATCACTATTTTGCTTTAAGCAGTCAATTGTCTTCTAAAGAAATTAGAGAAAGAAAAAATAGTACTCCATATTAATCCACATACTTATCATTTCCATTGCTCTTCATTTCTTTTTCTATTTCTGAGTTTCCATCTGGTATAACTTTTCTTTAGCCCAAAAAACTTCCTTTAGAAGTTCTTGTAGCTTACTCCTGGTGGTGAATAATTCAGCTTGTATTTAATTGGAAATGTCTTTAGTTTACCTTTACTTTTAGTTTATTTATTTATTTATTTGAGTTGGGGGCTCACTCTGCCGACCAGGCTGGAATGCAGTGGCATGATCATGGCTCACCGCAGCCTCAGTCTCCTGGGTTCAGGCGATCATTCTACCTCAGCCTCCCAAGTAGCTGAGGCGGCAGGCATGCACCACCATGCCTGGCTAGTTTTTTAAATTTTTTGTAGAGACAAGGTCTTGCTGTGTTGCCCAGGCTGGTCTCGAATGCTTGGGCTCAAGCAGTCCCTTCACCTCAGTCTCCCAGAGTGCTGCGATTACAGGTGTGAGTCACCCTGCCCAGTCTTACCTTTATTTGTAAAGGTTATTTTGCTAGTTCTAAAATTCCAGTCTGACTACTCCCTCCAACTCCTACAGCACTTGAAAGATGTTGTGCAGTTGTCTTCTGAATTCTTCAGTTTCTGTCGAGTAGTAAGTGGTCATTTTTTTGTTGCCACCCTTCCGTACGTAATATGCCATTTCTGTCTGGCTGCCTTGAAGGCTTTTTCCTTAGCTTTGATTTTTAGCAGTTTGACCCTGATATGTCTATGTTGGTTTCCTTGTATTTGTTGTTTGAATTTTTCTAAGCTTCCTGCATCTGTGGGTTGATATTTTTGCCAGATGCAAAGTTTGCATCTGTGGACAATCACAGTTGAGAAAACTTTAGCCATTTAGGTCTCTCTCCCTCCCTGCAGCCTCCAGCTCTGCCTCTTGCACTCACGGACACTGTCCCGGCCTCAGTTTAGGCTCCCCAGAATTATGAGTCAGGGCTTCCTTACACACATCCTTCCTTGATGGCCCTCTAGGAGCAGATCATTTTAGTTGGCATCCTGTGTGTCTTTGTCATTACCTGTTGACTATATAGTACTGTTCTGCCATATGCTTGCTTCACACATCTTGGGCTTGAAATAAAGATACTGTACTACTGTGCTCTATGTTGTCCAGTAAAATGCACAAAAGCACAACTACTTATAAAGCATGCGTGCATGTGACAGTGCACACCAGACACATGAACTGACTTTCGTGATTGGATATGCAAACACAAGTTTGCATTTTTGAAGGTTCACAACTTGAAGGTTTGTATGTCAGGGACTTACTGTATTTCTCTTTGCAAGATGTGGGGAGGAAATAGTTGGTTTTATGTTGATGGCGTACTTTTATGCCACCAATTCTTGTCCTGGGGTGATCAGATTCCAAGTGCAATTTAGTGCAAAAACAAAAACAGCAACTGACCAAAACCCCAAGATCAAACCCTGGACAAAGATTGTTTCCTTCAGTGAATCTTTCACCCTTGCTTCTGGGAATCTTGGTCCCAACATACTTGCCTGAAACGCAAACAAAAATCAGTGGGCAACAGAGGGAGGTGAGGGGCAACCCCTTTTCCTACAGGTTCTCATTTTCCTCTGAAATCCCCTTTTCCTATAATAGAATGTAAATGGGCTGGGTTCGGTGACTCAGCCTGTAATCCCATGCTTTGGGAGGCCGAGGTGAGTGGATTGCCTGAGCCCGTGGGTTCAAGATCCACCTGGGCAACTTGTTGAGACCTCATCTCTCCAATAAATCAAAAATTACCCGGGCGTGGTAGCGTGCGTCTGTAGTTCCAGCTACTTGGAAGGCTGAGGCGAAAGGATCGCTGGAGCCCAGCAGGTCGAGGCTGCGGTGGCCGGAAGCGGCCCCTGCACTCCAGTCTGGGTGACAGAGTGAGACTCCAACTCAAAAAAAAAAAAAAAAAAAAAAAGAATGTGGATGGGTCAGAGCACAAGGTGTCATTTAGCAGTGAATGCCACATGCTCGTCTGCGGAGGATTTTTTTTAAAAACACCTATGTCTGAACATGTGAATTCTCATGCTGTGTAGAAGATTACAGATACTTCTGTGGGGAAAAGAGCATTGGTGAAGTGCCAGAGATTTGGCCAGAAGAGGTTGCCACTTGCTAGTAGCTCAGTTTATACATCTTTTGCTGTGAAATCAGAAAGAATATGCAAACTTGGTCATGATTATGCCAAAAGTTCAAAAAGTGTTTGTTCTATTCACACTATGGTTCAAGCAGGTGCGCGTGCATGCACACACGTATTAGCCTATGTAACTGATACATTGAAAGGTAGCTTTAGGAACAGTTGGATTCAGGTGCTCCCAGGATATCATTGGCACTTTGTGATGGCCTCACCCCCAGACAGATCCTCTTCTAGTGGTGGGAAAAGGGCTGCAGGTAGCTCCAGTCTCTCAATCTGACAACCCTACTAGAGAGATTGAGTTGGGGCTGACTGCCGTGGACCTATGGGGGGGCACGTGCCCATGCCTGGACCTCATGATGACTGACCAGGGTGCAGTTCCTGGTCAACCTGGAGCTGGGAGACAGTGTCAGCCACCTCCCTACCTCCTGATCTACATGAACTGAGAGTGGAAAAATGTGGCTTCCCCCAAAAAGCTGGGATGCTGCTGGCAGAAGGAGGCAGGGTCCCGGGCGGGGATGAGCAACCATATGGATGTCCCCATGCAGATGGCCTCATGGCATCACAGGGTGAGCAAAGCCACATGACACACGTGAAGTTGACCCATCGTGCATGCTTGGCCAAGGCTTAGAGTGAATGAATGAATGAATGGTTGTTGAATCAGAGAGGAAGTGAAGGCAGAGACGGGCCTCTCACTGCTGAGCTGCCACAGCCAGGGACAGCTACCTAGATGACACACAGGAAGGGGGAGGTAGGTGGGGAGGGGTAGTGCAAGAAAGACCTGAGGCTACAAGACTATCCAGCTTCATGGCCAAGTCCACTGTTTCAGGTCTCAGGAAACAGCAGCACCCTCAGGAGGGAGGAGTATTACAGAGAAATTATTCAGACATTTGTTAAAACAGCAAGGAAGCCTTTCTATTCAAGACAATTGTAATAAGTGGAAGATATTGTGCTCGGCTCTGGATACAGCAAAGATAGCTGAGGATTTACAGTCAAGAGGCAGCCTGGCATGGTGGCTGATGCCTGTAATCCCAGCACTTTCGGAGGCCAAGGAGGGAGTATGGCTTGAGGTCGGGAGTTTGAGATCAGCCTGGGAAACATAGTGAGATGCTGTCTTTATAAAAAATTATAGCCAAGGGGCAGCATGGGGGGTCCGGGAGCAGAAAATGACGTTGAGGGTCTAGCGGGGTGGGGAGGGAGCGATTCTTGCTAGACTGACTTCAGGGATTCTTGCTGAAGGCAGGCCCAGGACTTAGACATCTGATGTGGGGGGTGAGGAACTTGCTCAGATATCCAGGTGACTAGATGGCAAGGCTGGGGGATTCTCGCTACACCTGGGCAGGCCCAAGGATGAGGTCCACTTGAGAAGAGGGCTCAGAGCAGCCTAACACTTTGCAAGGAGGGAGTCTTTGTCAGGAAGCCAGGGCTGGGCTAATACCCCTGTCAGAGAAACCCAAAGACAGCCCTGCTGTAGGCCCCATCACCACATTAGCTTGGGCTTGTGGGGCCAGTGCACAGGGGCCTTCCTGAGGTGCCCAGAGACCCTCATTTTCTTGGATGCTCATGGTGAACGGGGAAGGACGTGTGCTTTTTCAAGGTGGATGTATATTCACAGATTCAGCACTGAGTAGTGAGTGTGTGTGTGTGTGTGTGTGTGTGTGTGTGTGTGTGTGTGTGTGTGTGTGTGTGTTTTGGGTTGGAGTCTCACTCTGTCACCCAGGCTGGAGTGCAATGGCACACTCATGGCTACTGCAGTCTTGACCCGCTGGGCTGAGACAATCGTTCCACGTCAGCCTTCTAAGTAGCTGAACTATAGGTGCGCTCCACCATTCCCAGCTAATTTTTTTTTTTTGTAGAGACGAGTCCTCACCAAGTTGCCCAGGCTGGTCTCAGGCAACCTGAGCTCAGGCAATCCTCTTGCCTCTGCCTTCCAAAGGGCTGGGATAATAGGCGTTGAGCCACCATGCCCGGCTGAGTTGTTTAACTCACTGCTTTTGTCTTAGTTTATTTTTAATAACCAAGCAGGGGTTTACACATTCTTTTTCTAATCCAAATACCACACACCTTCTTATTTAGCTCTTGAGGGACATGGCTTTCGGTGGGCAGCTTCTCCTCCAGGGATCTTTCTTCTCTGCCTCTGGCCTTTCCTGGCTCCCCTTCAAAGGGTCCCCAAAGCCCTTCTGGATTGGCTCCTGTCCCCAGGCCACCGACACATGGTCTCCTGGAGGAGGGAAGAGACAGTCCAGCTGTTCTGTCTGGGTATTCAGCACTGGGGCTGCCAGAGGCTTTGCACATTTGTCACATCCATCTGTCTCTTATATGAACCGTGGCGGCCAGTGGCACCCCAGCTCTCACACACACCCGATTGTTCACCAAGAAAAGCCAGGCACTGTCATAAAGAGTCCAGAAGGAGGAATCAGCTGCCAGTGGGCGTCTGTTTCTTGTCTGCCGGTCATTCTCTGCATGGTCCGTGGTCTGAAGCAAGTCACTCCACTCTCTGGGCTTGGGTTTCCCTGGCGGTGACTGCAGGATGGGAAGAGTGATGTTTCCTTCCCGGAATGCTGGGAGGATTGCGTGAGGGAGGGGAGGCCAAGAAGGCCTGGTCCAGACGCCCAAGGAGTCATCCAGCGTTGGCCCTTGGGCCATCCCTCTGGGCTGGATATTGGGGCCTCCGTGCTCTTTCCCACACGCCTGGGCTGGGGTGACAGCGCCGGTGAGTGGAGTGGGCTCAGATGGAGAAATCCTCTTTTCCACCAGCAGAAGCCAGCAGGAGGGCTTTGAGAGGAGGAGCGCAGCAGGCAGCCTGGGCCCCCGACCTCCAGCAATGTGAGCGGGGGAAGAGTCAGTACCGTACTGAGTCAGTATTGGGCTGCAGCTGCCTCTTAGAATGGTGGCCAGGACACCCCTGCTCTCTGTGACTTGCTGAGACCCCTGCCCTCCGAGGCCCTTCCCCTCCTGGAACCTCCCCCAGCTGGAGTGGAGACTGCCTTCCTTCCTTCCTGTCTTGTTTTTCTTTCTTCCTTCCTGCCTGCCTTCCCTATATGCTTGCATGGCCACCTCCTAGCTGTAGATCTGTCTCTTTGAGCCTCGGCCTCTTTACATGTGAAATAGGCTGATGCCATCTGCTCTGAACATTTGCTACAGGGATTAAATTGGACTCTGACTGCAGAGCCTCAGTGCAGGGTTCGGCACCTGGTGGGCACGTGGCGGGCACGTGGCTTCCAACGGCGGGTACTGAGCGAAGGGAGTGGGCCCTGGAACCAGCCCCGGCACCACGTCTACATATTTGTGTTGCACGTGGCAGTCCCAGGAGCAAGATGGAGGAGGGCCCCACCCTCCCTTTTGAAGAACGGCCCCTTTCAACAGGTTTCTTTGGGTAGTGTGTTGGCCCGACAGCACTTTAGACTCTGATGGAAATCCACCAGAGGGTGTGAGGTGGGTGCGAGGGCTGGGAGATCCCCGTGATCAGATAGCAGACAAGGAGGAGGCGGGCAAGGAGGGTGCTTGTTAAAGATGACCTTGTGCCCATCTGCAGAGGTGTAGGCCTTGCCCCTGGCTGGGCCTCAGCAGTACCCTGGGTCCTCGCACCCCATGACTGTCCAGCCGGCTCTGTCCCTGCTCGTCTGCTGATCTAACCTCATTTTGATGGGCAGAAGCTGGTGACTAACTCAGGAGGCTACTCTCAGGCCAGAGTCAGCACTGACTAACGCTTCCGAATCCCCCTTGGCCCTGAGCAAGCTCTGTTCCTCCCTGCTTGGTCATCTGAGAGGGATGGGCCTGGACAGCCCGGCATCTTAAGTTTTGAAATCCACAGAAACCTTTTCCAGTCTTGGGTGGAAGTCAAAGTTGTAGCAATGACATGAGAGCATTTTTCAAATTTTTAAGTCTGCTGGTATAAGCACATCCCTACGAGGAGTAGAGAGGAATGCCACAGTGGACCAATTATGACAGGGGTGACACCCCCAAAGGCACAAAAGATGTGAGGGTCCCAGCACACCTGCAGGGCTTCGGTCCTCCTGAGTGGCAGCATTGTCGAGGAGTCAGGGACAAGGTTCACGGCCTCCCAGTTGTCATTCCATGTGAACGAAGCACCAATGGATTTTTGTTTATTCGAGGATTTTGTAGAGTGATGAATTTGTTTCTTAGGGCTATAAAATGAATTTCCAAAAACTGGATGGCCTACACAACACAAATGTGTCCTCTCTCAATTCTGGAGCCAGAGTCCACAATCAAGGGGTCAGCAGGGCCTCTCCTCTCTCTCTCATGGCTCTAGGGAGAATTAAGCCTTTTTGCCGCTTCCAAGTTCTGGTGATGGTTGGCGATCCTTGGTGTATCTTGATTTACTTCGCTTTAATCTCTGCCTCTGCTATCACGTGGCTATCTTTCCTCTGCACGTATGTGTCTAAATTTCCCTCTTCTTAGAAGGACAGCACTCAATGAGATAAGGGCCTATTCCAGTGTCACCTAGTCTTGACTTGATTGCATCTGCAAAGGTTGTTTCTGAATACAGTTGACCCATGAACAGGGGTTAGGGGTGCTGAGCCTTCCTCTCAGTCAAAAATCCATGTATAACTTTTGAATCTCCAAAACTTAACTACTGATAGCTTACGATTGGCTGGAAGCCTTACCAATAACAAAAACGATCAATTAACACATATTTTGTAGGCTATCTGCATTATATATTGTATTCTTATAGTCAAGTAAGCTAGAAAAAAGGAAATGCTATGAAGAAAGTCACAAGGAAGGGAAAACATATTCATTCCTCACTAAGCAGAAGTGGACCATCATAAAGGTCTTCATTTCCATCTTCACATTGTGTAGGCTGAGGAGGAGAAGGAAGAGGAGTCAGTTTTGCTGTCTCAGGAGTGGCAGAGGCACAAGAAAACCTGTGTATAAGAGGACCGTTGCAGTTCAAACCCATGTTGTTCAAGGATCAACTGTAAGGTCACATTTGCAGGTTCCAGGTAGACATGAATTTTTGGAGGACGCTAGTCAACACAGTGTAAGTAAGCAGCTAGAAATATCGAGTGGCTTTCTCCCTCCCCAGCAAATGGCAGACATGTCTACTGCCTATTAGAAAAGATTTGGGTCCCCCAAGTTCAGTGTTCCTGTCCTATAATGCAGTGCACTGAGTATGTAGGTACCACCCGGCCCTGCTTGTGTTGTCCTTATGACAGGTCCATAAAAATGCTGACACGCTGACTCCTGTGACTGCCAGGATGGTCCTCTGTTTCTGAGCCAGGAGGCTCATGTCTTCTGCCAGCATTTGTGGCAGAAGCTTGTTTGCTTGCAAGTGGGTAAAATCTTACACCCTTCACAGCTCTTGATGGATAGACGCGATGGCTTAGAGTCAGAGGAGAGGGCGAGAATCATGCAGGTGAAAACCAAGGAGGAGAGAGAAGAAATGCAGCAAGCCTGGGACAGTGAGGAGGAAGGAGGGAGGAGCGATGTCCTGGGAAACTCTGTCAAGGAAGGGACTGGGGGTGGAACATGCCTGTGGAGGCATTGCTCCCGCTGGCTGTGTGGAGGGCAGAGCAAAGCCCTCCTGGGCTCACCTGCAGGACTTCAGCAGAATGCTCTGTGCTCACTGAAGCCTAGTGCAGGGGGGCTGGGAGCAGTCAGGGGTCGGGGGAAGGAGAGGGGTGATGAGCCTGGGACTGGGATCCGCCCACAGATGGGCGTGGGCCTGGGGTGATCATGAGGGCAAGGCCAGAAGCAGGAGGATCAGGGAAGAGCTGGTGTCTGGCTGACATCGCACGGATCCTTGATGGTTCTGTCAAAACCACGGTGGACCTCCGAGCCCCACCTACCCCTTCCCCAGTGCCAAGAGCCCCTTTGGGACCCCCCAGAGCTCCAGCAGATGTGATTTGGATCTATTTGGACTCATGATCTCTGTCTGACCCTGATCTGGGTTTTAGCAGGAAGCCCCCTTGGGGGAGGAAAGGACTGTTGCTCTGGAACCAGCTTCCCCCTCACGTCCTCACTGGCTCCCCACAGTCACTGAGTGTGTCCCTGGAGGAGCAAAGGGATGTGAAATGCGTCGACAAACATTCGGCACAGATGGAAAACTGTCGCTAGGAGAGGCGTGCCTTCCTGCAGAGAGCAAGGGCTTCACAGTTAGATGCTGCTGGTTCTAACCTGTCTCTGCGTACCTCAGTTACGTATCTTTGAAATGGACCCATGGTGGGGGCAGGGCTCGGTGATGGAACCAGGAGAGCCATGTGGATGGAGGCGTCTGGCTGCGGGCGTCTCCAGGGTGGGCTGGCAGCACCTGGACCTGACGGATGTTCTCTGGGACTCTGGGCGGCCTGACCTCCTGAGCCTCAGTTTTCTCACCTGCAAAATGGGGCAACAATCCCTCACACGTGGGTGTGTAACGAGGGGTTGGAGCCTGCGTCAGGTGCCAGGGGTCATATGGGGCTGTTACCTGTTCCACTCTTGGGTCCAGCCCAGTAGTCCCTTCTCTGGCCCCCTCCTCTGCTCCTCACTGGAGCCCAGGCATCATCTCACTGGAGCCCAGGCTATGGTTCTAGTGACAGATGGGTCGGGGGACCTGACTTAACTGTGTGAACCTCTAGCCCCCACCCTTCGACCTGGGTCAGTGAGTGGATGTGTGCAATTTAGGAAGGAGGAGAGGACTGGGGCAGATATTTTGGCCAACGTTTGCTGAATAAAATAAAACGGTGAGACATAAATGGTACGGGCAAATGTGTGGGGCTGGGACAGGGCTGAGGGGGGGACGTATCCTCACCTGTTTGGTTCTCCAGGAACCCCATGTTTTGGCCAGGGGTTGCTGATCAGAACCCCAAAAGACCCAATCCTGAATGCCGGCATGCTGAAAGATTGAAATCCCGAAATACGATTCTGAAAAAAAGAAAACCATTAAAAATTATTTAAAAGATGACCAGGTGCGGTGGCTCATGCTTGTAATCCCAGCACTTTGGGAGGCTGCAGCAAGAGAATTGCTTGAGCCCAGGAATTCATGACCAGTCAGGGTAATGTGGCGAGATCTCATCTCTACAATAAGCCAAAAAATTAGCCAGGCGTGGTGGCGCACCTATAGTCCCAGCTACTGGGAGGGTGGAAGGATCGCCTGAACCCAGCAGGTCAGGGCTGCAGTAGCCGTGATCGTGTCACTACACTCCAGCCTGGGTGACAGAGTGAGACTCTGACTAAAAAAAAAAAAAAATTCTTTAAAACACATTTTCTTACATTTTTAAAAAGGGATTAATTTGAGAAGTATATTAAAATAGGACAGAATACTTCACAGGCCGCTTCACACAAAAAGTTAGGAAATAATGACTTACATATTTTTGCAAGCATAAGCAGTCAGGTATACTAATGGCAATCACATGGGTATAACAGTTTTGAGTAGGTGAACTGTATTCCTAAAGAAATCGGTCAGCAAAATAAATGAATAAATGCATATTTCTGTGGTTGGTAATTGTGGGCACCCAGCCTTACAACTGCAGTCATCTGAAACATCCTGTCAGACAACCTAATTTTTTTTTTAATGAGATTGATCAAAAACTGTGATGGGTCACTACCGCATGCACTAAGATCAGAGATCTCAAGAAGTTTTATCTTTCACAAACGCAGATGTACAAAAAGGACATTTATTTCTTCATTTATTGAGGGAGTTTCAATGCTTTTACATCTACACACAATGCTCACATGCAAAGTCAACGTTGTGATAATGCACTTTTGTGGAGCCAGCTTTGCAAAAATGCATAAAACGAATTAGAACGCTCTAGGTCTTTACACAGTTGATACCTCCAGGCTTGAAAATGTTGCAAAGAAGGGATAGATATCAAGGAAATTATTTTTTAAATGCTGACACTTTAAAATAGTAGGGGTAAAAAAGCCTGAAAAAAGAAAAAGAATAGAAAGAAAGCAAAAAAAGGAAATTTGACACATTTAGAAGTATAGTACACGGATAAGATAACAGACCATTGCATGGAGGTGGTCCTAAGAGCTGGCCGACTTTCACGACCACAAACTGTCTTGAAGTCCAGCATCCTGAGGAGTAGCTGCTTTGTTCCTGCAGGACAGGACTGTCCTTGGAGAACACACTCACATTCATTTTCTGCATGGCGGTGCTCTTTATGAAATTATCCTATGACTCGAACAACACCAACCTAAACCTTCCCTGTCAAATCATCCCATCTTCTGTGCCATGCTTCTATGCTGTTTTGGCTATGCAGAAATTCATTCCACATGCATTCACACACAGACCACAGATTTGGTGGAAATGACACTGGTGATTTAACGGCAACACTATTACATAAGTGCCCTCTTATCTTACCATGCACATAGTTATTTTCAACCAGTCAGTAACTTCCCTGCCTTCTTCAGGCAAATGCGGCTTTAATTCCTGGAATTCCATCAGCTGGAAGGAATGCCACTGCAGACAAATGGTTCATTTTAGAATCGAAGTTTTCGTGGTTGCTGTATCGAGTGGCCAATGCCCTTATCTGAGTTTTCCGACAAATGCATTGGAATGAATGGAAAAAATGCACTTTATTGGTAATACCTTGAAATTCACTTTTAGAAGATTTGATCGCCCCTGACTCCAAATCTGTCATTATGGTTGGAGATTCAATTAGACGTTAGGGATTTCAGATGCAGGAATTTAGACTTGAGGGATTCTGATCTTTCAGGATTTCAGCATTTGGGATTATGGTGTTTGAGGTGTGCCTTTCAGGGTTATGATCCAAATTCTGGACCAGGACCTAGCATGTGGTGGGAACTCCACAGGTATTTCATGATTGAATGATGACCAAGGTGGGGGCTCATCCTGGACTTTGGGACAGCCAGCTTTGGCTCTGCCCCCATGGAGCTGCGTGGTTTTGAGCAAGTCCTTGATCTACCTGGCCTCAGTATTCTCATATATTACAAGGGGAGAATAATAAGAACTTTGCAGTATGTTGAGATGATTTGAGACAAAATGAGAGCAAAACTCTTAGCTGAGGCCAGGCACGGTGGCTCAAGCCTGTAATCCCAGCACTTTGGGAGGCTGAGGCAAGAGGATTGCCCGAGCCCAGGGGTTCAAGACCAGCCTGGGCAACTTGGCGAGAACTCGTCTCTGCAATAAATTAGCCGGATGTGGTAGCTTGCGCCTGTAGTTCCAGCTACTTGGAAGGCTGAGGCTGAAGGATCGCCAGAGCCCAGCAGGTCAACGCTGCAGTGGTGGTGAGTATGCCACTATGCTCTGGCCTGGGTGACAGAGTGAGACTCCGACTCAAAACAAAAACCAAAAAACAAAAACCCTCTTAGCTGGCACAGCACCTGGCACACAGCAGGTGCTTCGCCCTTTGCTGCTGTCATCTGGTGCCTAGGGCATCACCCCCGCTCTGATCTGTCTGGAGGACTCATGTGGCTCCAAACCCCGGATGCAGCACTGCCCACAGGGGGCCTCCTTGTTACAACACTCCACTCCACTTACAGATTCCTTCCTCCTTGGCTGGTGGCATCCAGGAGCAGCTTGATTGATTCCAGAGATGGTGAGCTCACTCTTCCCAGCAGTTAGCCTGAGCTCTCACTGTGGAGTTCAGGTTGGAGAAAGATATTTCTTTCCCACCCGCCTTGTTCTACTGTCTGCTGTATCACGTGGTCCGTTGGCTTCGGGGCTGAGTTCCTGAAGGCCTGGAGTCCAAAGCTTCAGTATGGAAGGGAACCAAGGTAGGAAGAAGGATCCAGGACACACTGAAGGTACTTACTCCATTTTTTTAAAAAGCTGGCCTTGGTACTTCTATGGAGGGGATTGTCTTTTTTTTTTTGAGTTGGAGTCTCACTCTGTTGCCCAGGCTAGAGTACAGTGGCATACTCATGGCCACCACAGCCTCAATCTGCTGGGCTCTCGTGATCCTTCTGCTTCTCTCAGCTGCCTGCTGCACAGGCCGACGGGGAGCCCAGTCCTGCCCAGCATCCCCGGGACAGGCACTGTCCGCCTGTTCTCTGGCTGACCCTGCCCCAGGGCTCAGGGGGCCTTTCTGACCTCACAGGAACTTCCCGCACCCCCTACCTTTCCTCCCTTGAAGCATCTTGTAACCAACAAGGCTGGGTGTGCGGGTCTTGGTTCGGCCCCTCTGGTGGCTGGGGTGTGACTCTGGCTCTCACTGGGCTTCTGTCTGCCTTGGCCACCGAGGGCCTGGGACAAACTCAGTCTGCTGTGTCACAGGATTTATAGAATGTGAGCCCCCCAGCAGTTTGTGACCCACAATAAGTGCTCAGAAAATATGTTTCCAACAATCGTGTGAGTGTAATTACACGCTTTGGTGCTATCCTTCCCTCCAGAGCCTGACAGTGACTTGGCGGGAGGGTGTTTGTCTGATTCATTTCTCTGTTTCCCCGTCCCAGCACAGAGAACAGGAGGGAGTATAAGCCGATGAGCTGATGAGTGAATGAGTGAATGAGTGAATGAATGAATGACTGGAGCCTCCCCCAGGTGGGGCCCCAGCCCTCCAGCCGGGGCTGGTGGAAGCTGGTGGCCTCTTTCCGAGCGGCATCATCCCCTGTTGAGATCCTGGGTCTCCGACATAGAAAGAGATTCTGAGACTCAGACCTGGCATCTCTCCTCGGCCTCCAGACTGCCTGGCTGTTGGAGGAGACGTGTCATTTTCAAAAGGTTTCCCTCATTACGTGGAAACCTCTGCTGGGCAAAGTGGAAGAAATAAGTGGTGAATGAAGTGCAGGAGCCCAGAGTATTTGATCTCCTGTGGCTCTGGGAAGAGGCAGGGGTGACCTCTGACCAGGGAACAGCGTGTCCCCCAAGCAGCCCTGCCGGGGATGGGCGGGCAGTGAGAGACCAGAAGGCAGGGAAGGTCACCAACTGCGTGCACTGTCTATACTCTCTCTCATGACTCTCCCGGGCTCTCTGTTTACGGGCGAGGGGGCCATTGGCCAAGGCCACAGGGTCTGTGGGCTTCTCAGAGAAAGTGGTGTCCGTTCCAGGCTCACAGTCTTGGCCAAGTCCAGGAGGCAGTTCCCAGGGGCAGCAGGATTACTGGCCACAGAACAGTCAGGGGAGTGCCTGTCGAGGAGGGTGCGGCTGCTCCAGTGGCTCTAACCGGGAACATCAAAGGGGCATGAGGGAAGCCGGGCTCAGCGGCTCAACCTGTCATCACGCGCCTTTGGGAGGCTGAGGTGAGTGGATTGCCTGAGCCCGCGGGTTCGAGACCCGCCTGGGCAGCAAGACCTTATCTCTACAATAAATAAAAGCCGGGCGTGGTAGCGCACGCCTGTAATTCCGGCTACTCAGAAGGCTGAGGCGGAAGGATCGCCGGAGCCCAGCAGGTCGAGGCTGCGGTAGCCAGGAGCGGACACTGCACTCCAGTCTGGGAGACAGAGTGAGACTCCAACTCAAAAAAAAAAAAAAAAAAAAGGGGCATGAGGGGGACATGCATCTATAAGACCAGGCATGGTGGGAACAAACGTTTCTTCCAACCAACCTTCTGGAGGCCGCTTAGCCAGAAGTGACTTGACTCAACGATTCCACTTCCGAAAACTCATACGCAGGAACCTCCCCAAACTTAGGAAAACCTCACAGTTTGTCACAGCACCGTTTATAATCGCAGGAAATACCCACTGCGTAAATGGCCAACAGAAATGTGGTGTGAAATGATCACATACCCTCTCTCTGGAACACCACGCATCCATCAGAAGGTTTGCAATGAGTTTTTTTAAAAGATATGGGAATTTGCTTATGCAGTCATGTTAAATAAATAAAAAACACCCCACCAAAATTCAAAATATTATATGAGACGTCTTCGAGATGATGTAAAATGCAGAGATTAAGACAAGATCAGGCCAGGCATGGTGGCTCGCGCCTGTAATCCCGGCACTTTGGGAGTCCAAGGCAATAGGATCGCTTGAGTCCAGGAGTTCAAGATCAGCCTAGGCAACACAGTGAGACCGCTATAAAAAAATATGAAAAAATTAGCTGGCCATGGTAGCACATGCCTGTAGTCCCAGCTACTCAGGGGCGTGAGGCAGAAGGATCACCTGAGCCAAGGAGATCGAAGCTGCGGTCTGATCATGCCACAGCACTCCACCCTGGGCCACAGAGTGAGACCCAGACTCCATAGACAGACAGACAGACAGACAGACAGATAGATAGATAGATAGATAGACAGATAGACAGATAGATAGACATAAAAGAAAAGATCAAAAGAAATGTACTCAATGATTATTGGTGAGACTCTTTGGATTACAGCAATACGGAAAGCTATCTGTTCTTTCTAGTTTTCCAAATTATCATCTTCCAAAGGTATGGTAATAAATGTGTATTATTTTTATAGTGGAAGGTCATGTAAGTTCATGTACCCCCCAGACCAAGAGCAGCCTCACGTCGGATTCAGAGAACTGCCTGTCTGGCATCGTACCCCAAATAACCTGGAAGCCAGTGAAAGCTCTACTGCAGTCTCTTGGGAACAGCAACAGAAACAATGACTTCATTGTTCCCGTGCTCTTGATCTGCCACCATCCCCAGCACCCTAGGACTCTTCTTTCCCTTGGCCCCACTCTCCAGATCTCCCCACCCTGCCCACCCTTTCTGGGCTTTCCAGGGCACCCCTCTGCTCCACTTAGCTGTGTTCTCCTGCCTCTGCGTCCTGGTATGCAGATTCCACCAGATAAGGAAGCTCTGAAGTTGCCTTAGGGATCTGGGGAGAGGGAGGTGAGCAGGCTGTGAATAATTCGTATATTGGCACAGCTCTTTCTATTTTTTAAAGCACAGGTCACACCACATCCAAAAAAATGAAAATAAAAAATACACGCGGATCCCTTCAAAGCTGCACCCTGCACCTGTGCTCTCCGGGATCCTCACCTCGTGTTTAGATGCGGAGCCCACCTGGCTTGACCTGCTGTCATCCCCACACTCGGGTCTGACTCCTGCCTGCCTTCCTGGCACTCCTGACTGTTCCTTCTGAGCGGTCTTCTCTCCCTTCTCCCTGCCATGCCCCCTCCCCCCTTAGCTGGATGCTTCCTTTTCTCCTTTGGGTTTTAGGTCCGAAGGCGCCTCTTCTGAGAAGTCCTCCCTGCTGCCCCGAGGAAATCCACCAGCTGTGTTCACTCCAATCTCCTCGCGGTAGGAAGGAGACGATCTTCGTATCATCGGGGATTTGCTGATGGGCTCAGTCCCTAGGCCACCAGCTCTGCAAAGCCCACAGGATGGATGGACTTTGTTCCTCGAGTACCTCTGGTGAGGGGCACGGTTCTGGGCACACGGCAGGTGCCCAGGAACCACCTGCAGGGTGAGCATGGGGAGGAAACGGAAAATGAGCTGGGCTACCCCGATGTGACCCACGAGGATGAGTCTCAGGAGGGACAGTGACACCCGTGGGTTTTTGTAATCAGTGAGCGGGAGTGATGCTTGAGGGAACCAGGCTCAGGCCAAGCCCATCTGTCTGTGGGATCTCAGTTTGCGTTTCTATGAATTGGGTACAACACCTCCTGCCTCGCCTGCCTCCGAAGGTGGTGGTGGGATCTACTCTGACAGCAGGGGTGGGTGGCTGTGGTCCGAGTCAGTCCATGCACCCCTTGGCTGGATGGTGTGTGTGTGTGTGTGTGTGTGTGTGTGTGCACGTGCGTGTGCGTGTGTACACACATGCATGTGTACAAAGAGGGGTGTCATGTATCCTGTATCCGGTTAGGCCCACTTTGAGTGTGTCTTCTCTCAGAAGAGAGATGAGGCCTGGGCCCTCCCTGCACCCCCCTTCCTGGCTGAGAACCTTAGCACCACTTGGCTTAGGACAGGCTTGGCTGTCTGCTCTGAGGCGCTCCCTTGGGTCCTGCTCTTGAGGCCAGTGCCTCTAGCAAGGGAAACGTGGCTGGGCTGTGAAATCCAGAACAAAGAGCTTCGCTGACTCTTACCCTCCTTAACTCAGCGCATTCGACCTGATCACCCTTCCCACTATCTGGGTCAGTCTGGAGTGTTGGAGTCAACAGGGAGAGAGAGGATAAAGGAGTGGTGGTGGTCGTTCACTTGTCCCAAAACAGGGGCACTGGAGGGACTATCCATTCTCCTGAAACCCCGTCCACCCACCCACACACACCCCCATCCATACACCTGTCCACTCATCTGCCCATCCTTTCATCCACTCATCTGCTGATCTCCCCATTTACCCATTCACCTATCCAACCATCCATCTATCCATCTATCCACCCACCCACCCACCCACCACCTACTCACCCACCCATCCAACCACCCATCTACCTGTCCATCTACCCGCTCACCCACTCATCCATCCATCTACTCACCCACCATTCACTCACCTATCTACTCATCCATTCATCAGTCATCCACCCATCAATTCATCCATCCATCCATCCACCCACCCACTCATCCACCCACCCACCCATCCATCCATCCACCCACCCATCCACCCACCCATTCATTCATCCATCCATCCATCCATCCACCCATCCATTCATCCATCTATCTACTCATTCACCCATTCACCCACCTATCTACCTTATCCGTTCATCAACCATTCACCCATCAATTCATCCTTTCATCCATTTATTCATCCATCCATCCACTCATTTACCCATCTACTCATCCATCTATCTATCTATTCATCTACCCATCCATCTACCTATCCATCCATCCATCCATCCATCCATCCATCCATCCATCCACTTATCTAGCCATCTGTCATCCACCTATCCATCCAACCATCTACTCACTCACCTACCCTTCCACCCCACCCACCATCCACACACACACCCATCCACCTGTCCACTCATGCATCCACCCACCCATCCATCTCTACTTCTTGTCTGATTCTGCTCTGTGTGACCCCAGCTAGGTTTTGAGCAGGTGAATGATAGGGTCAGACTTGGGTTTTGCTAAGACTGATCTCGGCATGGGGAGTGGGTTTGAGGTGTAGGTTAGGTCCAAGAAGACGCAAGGTGAGGTGGTGACCTCAGGGTCCCATTTTGGACAAGGAACTATGGGGAGGTGGAGGAGTCAGGGCCTTGGACTGGTTAGCTTTAAGGGAGGAATGAAGGAGTCATGTCTTTGGGAGACCCCTCCCCACCCCTCACTCCTGCCCCTGATTCCTTGGCCTCCCTCCATCTTGATACAGGTTCTTGGTCAGGGCAAGGGCTGGACTGGGCCTTGGAGCACTTGGATTCGACTCTGTCTCTGTCACTGCTCCATTGTGGCCTCCCGTGGCAGCTTTCCAGCTTCTCGCCCCACTCCACCCTCCCAGGGTTCACAGTTAAACAAGCTCACCCAGGAGAGCTGGAGGGGCCTTGTGAATCCATGCAGGCCAAGTGCCCGTCTACAGATGGGAAACCTGGGGCTGCGAGTCCACTCTACATTTCCCATGCCCACGGGTTCTTCGCAGCCTCAGACTTTTCTCTTGCCGGTCCCTGTGCCCGCCCCTAAGGCCTGGGGGCCAACTGCCCACACACTCACAGCTCAGGGGTCTGAGGATTAGGACTGCCTACACGAATGCAGCTTGGCCATTTCGGAACATTCTTGCCCAGAAAGTTGCAGAGGACTATACTGTTTCAGAAACTTCCTGAAAGTCCATTTGTCTGAACAGCAGCTCACTCCCCTGGGCAAGCGGCTCACTCACGGAAGGCCACTGCTCACCAAGAGGGCTCCATCCGGGCCGGTCTGTATCCACAAACCACACCAGTCCAGACCCCCGGCTCCGTCAAGGGCTGCCCTCCCTCACCGATGCAGATGCTGGACTGGGCTCTGGTGGTTGTCGTAAGCCCCCAGGCAGGATGGGGCCTCCTCCACGTGGCCCCCACTCTCTGCATCCCCTTTATGACCCTTCTCAGTCTGCCTTTAACAGAATTAAGGGACTTTAGAGTCGTTTTAGGTTCATAGCAACACTGAGAGGAGGGGACGGAGATTTCCCGTAACCCCTGCCCCCACACGGGCGCAGCCTCCTCCACGGTCCCCGTCCCTACCCGAGGGCACAGAGGACACATCTGTTGGAGCCGAAGGACCCACGTGGACACATCATCGTCCCCGGAGTCCATGATCTACTTTAGGGTTCTCTCTTGATGTTGTCCTTTCTGAGTTTGGACAAATGTATAGAGACGTGTGTCTAGCATGATGGTAGACTACAGAGTAGGTTCACGGGCTGGAAAGCCCTCTGTGCTCGGCCTGCTCATCCCTTACTTGTGACAACCACTGATCTTTTATTGTCTCCATAGTTTTGCCTTTTCCAGAATGTCCTAGGGTTGGAATCATGCGGTTTGTAGGCTTTTCAGATTGGCTTCTTTCACCTAACAATATACATCCATGGTTTCTCTGTCTCCTTCCTTCCTTCCTTCCCTCCCTCCTCCTCTCTTCTTTCTCTCTTTCTTTTTTTTTGAGTCAGAGTCTCACTCTGTCACCCAGGCTGGAGTGCAGAGGCATGATCACGGCTTACCACAGCCTTAATCTCTTGGGCTCAAGAGATCTTTCCACCTCAGTCTCCCAAGGAGCTGGGACTACAGGTGTGCACCACCACGCCTAGACAATTTTTTAATTTTTCGTAGAGACAAGGTCTCACTATGTTGCCCAGGCTGGTCTCGAACACCCGAGCTCAAGCGAGCCTCCTGTCTTGACCTCCCACAGTGCTGGGATTATAGACGGGAGCCATTGCACCTGGCCTGATAGCTCATTTCTTTTTAGCACTGAAGAATATCCCACCATGTGGATGCCCCCCAGCTTATCGATCCATTCATTCCCCTGCTAAAGGGTGTTTGCTTGCTCCAACCAGCCTGGCTTCCAACACAGTTAATCATGTAAAAGACTTTTCTCTGCCTTGAACTCTGGGGTCCTGGATATGGGAGGAGTTAGCCTCTGTGGCTCTCGATCATTCACCAATGTGCAGAGGTGACAAGGGAATGAACTTGGAGTTCGGCTTCCTGCATGGGTCCTAAATCCCTCAGCAGGAACTGGGAGCCCAGAGCGAGAGTCACCGGGCAGGCGGGATTGTCACTGAGGGGGGTGGAGATAAACAGGTAAGGAGGAGGCTGCTGGGCACCACCACGTGGCAAATGCCATGACACCCTGGAGGACGAGTGGCCTTGGCCAGGGGAAGGTGATGGCAGACAAGTGGTCAGGAGAAGACAGTTCCTGCAGGGGAACGGACTACGCCAAAGCCCGGCGGACGGACTGAGCACTGCTCAGGAGGCCAGGAACAGAGGACCGCCGGGCAACAGGGAGAGGAAGTCCAGGAAGTGACAGGCCAGATTGCCCAGGGCCCGGGTCCCTGGGGAGAGTTCAGAACATGCTCTGGGGACCCTGGGTGTGAGCAGAGGGTGTGGAAGCAGAGATGCAGACACTCTGGTTTATGGTTCAGCGTTCAGGCCAGAGCCAAGACGGCCTGATCTGGGGAGGAGCAAAGGAAGACACACGGGGAGGGGCTCAGGAGGGGACGCCCGGTGGCTGGGAGCTTGCGGAATCTCCAGGACGAACAGTTGGGAAGAAAGCCCAGGCATGGCCATGCTCCTCTCATGTTGGCAAGCCCGAGTCTGGCTGCTGCTCTGCCTAGAGCCCTGTCCTCCACCCCTCCCCCCAGGGCTCCCTGGTGTCCCATCTACTTCCCGCCCTGGGGGGCGTTGACTTGGTGCCTCTGGGGCAGAGGTGAGGCCGCGGTGTCATCCCCGCTCCCAGCACAGGCTGCGATGCCCCTTCCCTAACTCATGCCTGTCTGCGCATTGAGAAGGTGGGGCCGGAAATCCATTTCCCTTCTAAGGTCACCCGGCTGCGTCTCTGAGGGCAGAGCTAGGGGACAGAGCTGGGATGGCAGACCCTGGACAGAAAACCAGGACGATCCACGGGGAAAGAAGGGTGGGATGGGGAGGGCCCCGGCCTCCCACCCTCGCATGAACCCCTTTCCCCTCCACAAGATTCACCTAGGGAGAAGCAGTCTGGCCTGAGTTGGGCATAGGAGGCTCTGGGGGCGCTTTGGATTTTGGAAACTTCTGGGGGTTCCAGGGTATCTCGGGGCTGCCTGGGGTCCTTGCCACTAACCACTGCATGGCCATGTTTCCTTCCCCTTCATTCCCTCATCCACAGAGGAAGATGACAAGGAAAGGAATTGGGTTGTCTGAAGCATCCGGGGAATGTGCACCCCTTGCATGGACATCCTGTGACCACCCCACCTGGATGGCCCTGTCTCACCCTAACCCTAACCCTAGCCTTTCCCATGTGGGTGTGCTGCCTTCTCCCTTTTATCCACTAGGTGGCAGCAGTGCCCCACAGATCCCATCCTGGCTGCCCGTGGGGCCGGCCGGAGCCGCAGAGCTGACCATCCGTCCTGGGGGCATCTCACACCAGGCCCTTCCATGGCCACGGTCTGGGCCAGGCCTGGAGGATGGAAGCCCCGGGTGTGGGCCCTGCTGGGGCTGAGCTGGAAGAGCCACACCTGCACCCTCTCAGCATCCCTGCCCCCAAAGCTCACTACTTAGTGCATCAGCAAATCTTTCCTGCTGTGCCTGGGGCAGAGTGCGGGTGCGATTGGACCCCACCCGGGCCCCCACCTAGGTCCCTTCTCTAGGGTCGCTCTGGGCTGGAGGAGGGAGGTCAGAAGTGAAGGAACTTGAGAGGCACCAGGCTGCCCTTGTGGGGGACCAGCCGACCCCTGTGGGGGAGCGCGGGGAGCCAGGTCAGCCCCCAGCTCAGGCGACAGCCTGGCATAAAAGCTGCATCCACAGCACAGGACTCCAAGCAGTGGTCTCCACACCTGGAACCAGCCAAATAATTGGCAGGGGCCCTCGCTCAGAAATGAGTCGTAGTTTCAAGACGGCATCAGCAGAGCTTTAAACCAAGCATGGGGCCCCTTTGGGCACAGGGTCTTCCCAGGTGCAGGGTCCTGCCTCACTGTCCAGGCAGCTGGCTTACTTTTCCCGTGGCTGTAAGAAGACCCCGTGGACACGCTGCCCGAACAGCCTCGCCACTGCCCTCTGGGTGCCCACAGCAGACCTGTAATGGGCATAGTCCGTCCTGACCCCCATTGTATGACAGAGAGAAGAGACCACTCTGAGGCAGTTCTTCTGGGAACAGTCTGATCAGGACTGAAGCCAAATTTTATTCGGACTCCTTCCAACTTATATACCATTTTTCATACCCTCCAGCAGTGTGATAATCACTTGCTGGGGGCGTACAAACTTCATGATGTATATTGTGCTTTACAAACTATGCATCACAAGACCAATCACGAGACTTGCAAGCTCCAAGCAGACAGTTTGAACTCCATGATGCCTGACGTGCTTCACAAATCTCACATCAAGGTCACAGGTGCACAATTTCAATATAGTTCGTTTAAAAGTGTCTTCCATAGTGTTCAACAAATCATTCATATTATACTCTTTGTTCTAAATCCTGATTAATACAAAAACTTTCTTAGTTAACTCTAGGTTCAATCCAAGTTCACTGACTCCTAATATTTTTTAACGATTGATATTATCAACTTAACACTATACTATAATTTATGTTTACTTAAATGACTTAATTTTTATTTATTCCATTAACCTATTATGATTCAACATAGTGGCCTGTAATTCTATAACAATTAATTCAAAACTTATTTCTTACCATGACTTATATGAGTTTCATGATCTAGTGTTTGGACTTTAATACTATGCTATATCTCATTAAGCTAATACCTTATCATTGAATCTTATAATTATTATTGATGTATGATTTTAAAATCATAACACTATAATTCTCATTCTATTCTAATAAAACTACGACTTTAACCCAAAACTTAAATCTTTTTTCCTAGTATATTAATACATGGCTATGTGTAAAATTTCCTATTGTCATATTAGAAGCAAAAACGACACTGTTGGGAAAGTTTTGGTATACTAATCAAAGGATCTTAAAATTGGCCTACAGGAACAGGAACTAAAGTCATAATCTGAGAAGAGGAAACTTAAAAAGCTTAAACAAAACCTAAACGTTTTCTATGAATGCTTATTACTGTTTAAATCTTTCCGATGGAAATTGTATCGTCTTAAATGAATGTTTTATCCAAACAAGTCTATTCTAAAAATCAAATAGTATTTGTCACACTCTTGGATAATGGACTGTGTAGTTACTATGGCAATGGCCACAGAGTTTCGTAACGAAACTAGAAAAATGTCCTGCCTGGCTAAAGGCAGGGCAATAAAACTATTATGATAATTTAGTTTCTAATCTTAATCCTAGGAGAAACTGCCTTTGGGAACAAGAGCTGACTCACCAGTCTACCAGGAAATAGAAGTTAAAAAATATCTAGAAAGAAGTAAGATTTAGAAAGGACAAGGTCATTCTGCTGTATAACCTTTCATCAGGTGTATAGAGATTTTACTTATAAGTTTTACTGCCATGTATGCACACTGGTCACTAATCACACGCCAATATTATAGGTATAACTGATATCCTATGTCAGAGGCGATCTTCCAGATGGGCTTTTACAGGCCTCAGCCATGTAGCTATAGATGTTGGCTCCCAACAAGCCACCATCCCCTACATCGGGCAGCTTCCGCCCACAAGCCACTCTTGCCACTCCAGGACCCTGGGCCGGGGCTCAGAGTCCCAGACTGGGTCCTGACCCGCCTGCAGGGTGGCCCTGGCTGCCTTTGCCGCCCCTGGAGATGGGCAAGGAGGCTCTGGGCACATCGTGTCCAGGACACGTCCTAATGCTGTCAAAACAAGGATGCAGCAGTTTGAATAAACGGGGCCTGTCGTTTCTATCACTCTGAGAGCCAGGACCGCCTAGAATGTGGGTGGCCAGAACCTCCCGGCCGGCCGTCCGGACCGTGCTGGGGCCAGTTTCTCGTCCTCTGTTCCCGCTCCAGCAGGGGGCGCCGTCGCCCCGCCCAAGCGCTCCCAGCCTGGGAACCAGGTTCCTGGCGCCGCCGGGGCAGGGAGCTGAGGGGCGCGACGGCCGCGGGGACTGGGCCTCCTTCTGACTCTTGGAAAGGGAGTGCCCTCCAAGCCCCCCGCATCTCGCCGGCCCCTCCCCTCTCTGGGCCTTGCCCCTGGCTTGCCCGGCCTGAAGCGGCCCTTGGAGGTTGGCGAGTCCAGCTGGGTCATCTCTGTCGTGGCCCCATCCCTCCCTCCGGGGCGCTGGGGTGCCAGTTCCTGCGAGGGGCACGCGAGGGGCCAGCAGTGGGGACGTTCACCCAAGAGCAGTCTCCAGGCCTCCTGGCCACCCCCTGCTGCAGTCTCCGCTGTCCCTGTCACCTGCGGGAGGGACCAAGCGTGGCAGGTGCTGAAGGGCGGGGGACCTGTGAGCCAGGGAATCGGCTCCAGCTTCCCCGTGTCAGTGTCCTGTGCCCAGAACAGAAGACCAAGCCCTGAGGGGCTTCAAACCGCAGACATTCATTCTATCACCGTCCCTGAGGCTGGACACCGTGGTGTGGGTGGGGCTGCGCTCCCTGGAGAGCTCCAAGGAGGGTCCTTCCTGCCTCTTCCAGCTCCGCTGCCCTCTGTTCCTTGGCTTGTGGCCACATCACTCCTGGCTCTCCCTCCTCGTTCCTCGGGCTTCTTCCCCTGTGTCTCCTCTTCTGTCTTACAAGGACACTTGCCATGGGATTTCAGACTCATCAGATGATCCAGGGTGCAGACCCTGTCCCGAATAAGGTCGCATCTGCAGGTTCCAGGGGTCAGGACTTTGACATTCAACCCATGACAGCCCCCCGGCCAGTCAGGTAGAGCCGCCCGGACCCCACAACCCGCCTCCCGGGCCCATGCCTCTTTGTCGTGGCCCCTCCAGCCAGCGGTGTGAGGTGTCCTGAGTGGCTTATTTCTCGGTCGGTGTTTGTCACCCACTCTCAGGGGCAGTGGGGCTCCCGCGCTCTCAGCCTGTTGTCTGGAGAGCCCACCCCACTCTGGAGGGCCTGGCAGTGGTCTCTGGCAACTCTCACCAGCCCAGCCCTCCTCAGGGCGCTCCAGAGGGGCTGAATATTATCACCCTCCGCTTTACTACTCTCTAGATGTCGCTCCAACCTCGCCTCCTCCTGGAAACCCTTTCAGATGCCAGCTGGGCTTGGACACCTTGGGGGCTCCTTCAGTCTTAGGCCAGGGGCTCCCCCAAGTGGGGTCTACACCCCGGTGCCCCTCCCACCGACCAGGAACTTCCAGCTGGTGGGAGAGGCCCTGTCTCCACTTCCTTCCCGCTGGCCCTGAAGGTCCTCTCCAGACAGACTGTCTTGACACCATGGAGACAGGTCAGGAAGACGGCCCTGACCACTGCATTTGAACCATCTGTGGTGCTTCAGACAGCCTCTCTGCTGCCTGTGGGCTTTGCATGCACTGTTCCCCCTTTCCTGCGGTCCCAGGTCCCCTGACTCCCCCTTCCAGCCGTCTCTGAGAAGGACAAGTCAGGGCTCCCGATGTCCTCTGTATTGGTGACAGCATCGTCCCACCTCTGTACCTCTTCCCACCCTGATTCTTTTTCTTTGTGTTCTTTCTTCTCCGCCGGTTTCATTTATTTTGATTCCCTAATCCCTCTCATTTTTCTAATCTCGGCCAAGAAGGGGTTTCCTCCAGGAAGCCCGCCCTGATTCCCTGGCTGAGCCAGCTGCTCTGTCCTTCGTGCCCGTTTCTATGAGGGAGGGTCACTCCAGTCCTCACCCTGGAGTCATGGGTGTGCCGGTCAAAGGCCTCCCTGCCCAGACGCCTGTGCGCCTCCGTGTCTCCAGGCCAGGCACAGAGTCTCAGATCTGGGAGCCCAGCGCACGTCTGGGCCTGAGCGGGAGTTCTGGGGACCCTCCGTGAGTCACTCTCAGGCGCCCAGCAGCCACCCACGTGACAGCGGCGAGTGAAGTCACAGAAACCCATCTCCGCAAAGTGCTAGGGGAGTGGCGGGGGCCGTGAAGAGCACAGACCCCCTTCTCAAAGCCATGTCTGCCTTTATGCCCGGCTATGTCATGCAGAGACGACCCGGAGATGCCCCGGAGATGAGATACCGGTAAGTCTTACCGTCCTGTGTGCACTTTCCTGTCTTGTTTGAAAATTATTTTATGGTGTTATTTTTATTATCCCATCAGTCAAATACAATTATTCCCAGTTCTGAGAAAGTGAGAGCCTTGATGATACGGCGTCGCTTCTGACTCTCTGCACATCCCTTGTGCCAGGCCTGCCTGCCTGAGCCTCACAGGAGGGTTCCTGAGACAAGGGGGCTTCTGGACACAGGTCTGTCCCCAGAGCCAGCCAGCAGCTCTGGAGAAGAGACAGCAGGTGCCCAGGACGATGCGGCTTGGTTGCTAGGTAACAGTGGTCACCATAGCAACGGCTGCCTCCTTGGAGGCTGGAGAAGCCTCAGCACAGCCCCCCCCCACCCTGCAGCCAGGGGCGGGGGAGGCAGCAGTGTGGGGCTGGGCCCTGACCACTCAGCTGCCCACCTCTGGGGCTTTTCTTTATGGCTCCCTCTCTGCTACGTGCTGCAGGCTCGGGCAGGGCGGTGGAGTGGAGGCCACGGTGGCCCAGGGTAGGAGCCCTGGGGTCTACTTCCTGCTCTCCCACAGACTCTCTCGTGCCCTTGTGAAGCCTCAGTTTCCCCAACTGCCAAGAGCAGGTGCTCATCTCTCCTCCTCCTTCCCCCTTCCTGAGTGTTTACAGAGCATCTGCCCTGTGCCAGACCCTGCCCTTGCCCAGGGTCCACTGGCTGCCGGGTTTGGCGCCAGGCATGCCGTCAGACGGCCCAGGCTTGATCGAGCAAGTGCATAGCCAGAGGTTGGGAGAGGGATTTCGGACCAGGAAGCAGGAGAGCAGGGTCTGAGCCAGTTCCACCAGTCCGGAGCTGGGCAACCTTAGCAGGTCCCTGGGCCCCTGGCCTCAGTTTCCCGTCTGTGGCAGGGGCGAACCTCCCTCACCCGCCCCCTCAAGGGCTGCTTTGATACAGCAAAGAGGAAACAGAGACTGAGGTGCGGGCTCAACTCTCCCATCTCCATGCGGCCGCCGCCTCCCCCGTGCTGGGCTTCCCTGTGGGTGGCTCCTCGCCCAGCCCGTTTCCTAGGCCTCTAATGACACCGGTCTCCAACACCCCCTTCTACGTCAGTGTGTCCCCACTCTGTGGCTCTCCCCTCGCCTCTTGGCACCAGGTGCTTCTGCTGCTCCTGCCAGCAGTGTCACCCATCCCTGCACCCCTGGGCGTCCCCAGAGTGCTGTGTGACCCGGGACCAAACGCTCGGCTGTCTGTACCTGGGTCTCCTCGCCTCTCAGATGGAGGTGGCCAGAGCACACGCCTGGTGGCTGAGTGCCCGGGACAGGAGGTGCCCAGCCCAGCCCAGTACCCCCAAGACATATCGAGGGGCTCTTTGTAGGGCTGGGGCACCGTTTCCTCATCTGTGGCTGAGAGAGACCAGTCACCCCATCAGCAGGCCAAGGGGGCAAGGAGGAGCTTATACCCAGGGCACCCATCCAGGGTCAGCACGGGCGACTTCTCAGGCGTGCAGTCAATGCCATTCTGGGGGGCCTGTGCACCCCAGGCCACTCCCTGGCCCCCTTTCCACGTGTCCATCCAGGATCCCCGGTGTGTCAGTTTCTGGAGCCCCTGTGTGGACGGCCCCAGTCCCAAGAGGGGCTGCAAGAGAGGCCCCTGTCGACCGTCGGAGGGGTGTGGAGCAGTCAGGCCTCTCTCGGCCCCCTTGGTCGCCATAGCAACCTCCTAGCAACCATGCAAACAGGCTGCGTGCAGCCAGCACAGTGCGACTGTCAGAACGTGACTCATGGGGCCACTCACGGTCACTTCCAGGCAGGCCGTGGACCGGGCTGAGGACTGGGGGACACGGAGCTGTCCCATCTGCCCCTCTGTGCGTTTCATTTTAAGTGACTGTAGCATTGCCCACCACACAGCTGGACCTGGCCCAGGTATGTGCCAGCAGGACCCCTCAGCCGGTCCAAGGTCAGCAACCACCACCCTCCTGCAGGATGCTCCAGCTGCGGGGTGTTTAGTAGACGTCGCTGAAGGGACAGGTCAGGACACGAGGCACCATCACAGCACGACCTGTTCCCATCGCTGCTCTCTCTGGGGGGACTTTTTCCCAGGGGCAGGGTGGGGAAGTGGCACCTCCATGCACACGCACCCACACCTATGGACACGTGCTGTACCTGCAGACACACACCATGTGCACACCCCTGCCCACAGACACATACAGAGACACACACCTCTGCACAGACGCACAGCACACACATCCCACATGACACACACAGGCATGCCTTATACCTGCAGACACGCCACGCACACATCTCCTGCCCATGAACTGAGACTCACACACCTGTAAACACAGAGCACACTACACACATCACACATGACACACAGACAGGCCTTATACCTGCACACATGCCACACACACATCCCCTGCCCACAGATACACACCGATTCGCACACACTTCTACATTCAGACGCACACCACACACATCACACCCAACACACACAGACAGGCCTTATACCCACAGACACATGCCGTGCACACATCCCCTGCCCATGGACACACACATACCCCTTTACACACAGACGCACACTAAACACATCACACACAGACACACAAGACACCTGCAGACACACTAAACCTACAGACACATATCACACACACACTTCACACAGACACACTACACATACACTCATACAACGTCTACACATAAACACAGATATGTACACGGACACAGAGACACACATCATGCACACAGACACACACTGTCCATGGACACCCCTCCACACACTCTCCCAGGACCCCTGCTTGGAGTTCCACCGGATCCAAGATGCCACCATCTGTGGAGGGCCGCCACCCTTGGGAGATCCATCCAGAGAGCTCTCCCCAGCCTCCTCCTGCTTCGTCCACTCACTCCTGCCTGGGACCCCATCTGTTTGTCCGTGTGTCCAGGCTCTAGAGGCCCCTAGAGCCTGGACACACCAGGGGATGTGCCAGGGGATTAAAAACCCACATAGCCATGGCCGCTGGTGCCCGTCCAGAGCGTGGGCTCCCGTCACACAGCAGGACACACACCCTGGTGCCCCCAACCTCCCCCGGGACCTGGAGACAGGCGGGAGGAGGGACTGGGTAGCCACAGGCAGCGGGCCTAAAGGAGCCCGGACATGCTTCTTAGGAAAGCCATAGGGAGCCGGCTTCTCTGCCTGGGCAGGCGGGCGTGTCGGGAAGGAGGAGCCACACCATCGCCTTGGCATGGGCAGGCCGGCTGGCTGGAGGATGCTGTCTTCCTTTTTTTTTTTCCAGAATCAATTTTTTATTATGGTCTTGTGGGGTACAGTTAAGCGTTAGGTGTACAATTACGTTTCATTCAGGCACCCTGTTGATAAGAGGTGTTTCCCCATCCCCAGACAGATATTTGTGACTGTTAATCCCATCCCCCTCCCCCCATAGTTTCCCAGTACCGTCAGTCATTTTCTTATAGTATTACATTGGATGTTCAAGGTCCATTATATGAGTGAGAACATGTGATACTCGGATCTTTGTTTCTGTGAGAGGTCACTCAGTATTATAGACTCTAGTTCCATCCAGGGTGCTGTGAAATTCATGATTTTGTTCTTTTTTATGGCTGCGTAGTATTCCATCATGTATATGTACCACATTTTTTTAATCCAGTCCTCTTTTGATGGGCAGCATGGTTGTTTCCAGGTTCTTGTCTGAGCAGCCAACAAACACATGAAGAAGTGCTCAACCTCGCTAATCATCAGGGAGATGCAAATCAAAACCACACTGAGATACCACCTAACCCCAGTCAGAATGGCAATTATCAACAATTCAAAAAATAACAGCTGCTGGAGAGGGTGTGGCGAAAAGGGAACACTTCTACATTGTTGGTGGGAGTGTAAACTAGTGCAACCTCTGTGGAAAGCAGTGTGGCGATTCCTAAAAGCTCTAAATATCAACCTCCCATATGACCCCGCAATCCCCCTGCTGGGAATATACCCTGAAGAACTCAAATCACTCTATAAAAAAGATACCTGCACACGTATGTTTATCGCAGCGTTGTTCACAATAGCAAGAACCGTCTTCCTTTTTAGAAGAGCAGTGTCATATCCTCTTAGTTTTCAGTTGTCCACTGGGCACGGCTGGGGAGCCACCTTCTCACTGCTGCACCCAGTGGGTGCCTGGGAGAGGGTGTGTGTGTGTGTGTGTGTGTGTGTGTGTGTGTGTGTCTAGGATGTGAATGTGTGTGTGTCTGACTGTGTGTCTGCGGTATATGTATAGGAGTGTAGCATGCACAGGGAGACGCGTATGGTGTGTGTACCTATTGTGTGGTTGGTGTGTATATATGTGGTGTGTGTTTCTGTGTTATGTGGTATGCATGTGTGTGATATGTGTGCATGTGTGTGCATGTGCATGTGTGGTTTATGTGAGGGAGCAGTAATGCCTGTGTATAAGGAGTGTCCATACGTTGCATGTGCATACAGGGTTGTGTAATCCCTCTGTCTGTTGTACGTGTGTATGTGTATGTATGGTGACTGTGGTATGTGTGCACATGCGGGGTATGTGCACAGGTGTGTGGAGCCAGGAGACAGTCAGTCCCCTTCCCCAGCCTGGTTGTCTCCATCCGTTTTGGGTTCCCAACCGGCTAATGGGAGTTCAGAGAGGCCTGGCCTTCAGCTAAGCTCACGGTCAAGGCCAAGCTGGGAATAACGGCTGGCAGGAAGCAGGAAGGTTGGAGGCTGTCGCCCATGTGCCTGCCCCGGGGTGCCCGTCCCAGGACCCCTGAAGACACCGGTTCAGGAGCCATTGAAAAAAGGACTTGTGGCCTAGAACCACGGAACACCCACTATGGAGGCCATGGCTGGGGTGTCCCCACAATGGGGTGCTCTGGGCTTTTCTTGACTCTCAGTTGCGTTCTCTGCAGCCTGTGGCCTCCCTGCCCAGTGATGTCTCCCAGTGACTTTCGCTGACCCCACAAACCCCAGGCGGCTCTGCCACTTCTCCTGCGCCCCCCTTCCTTTCCATCCCATGGTATTTCAGGTGTGCTTTGAGGTGCTTGGTCAGGTCTTTCCTCTGGGATGCCAGGAGATGCTCCATGAGACATTCATTGTGGGACATGCCCCAACCTCTGGACGCAGTGCTGAGGTTGTGAATAGGGGGCAGTGGTCCCCACTGACCTGTTGTTGCTACTTAATTTTTCTCAAAAGCGCCCCAGTTTTCTGGCTCCCTTGGTGGGTCCCAGAAGCTCCTCTGCTGAGAAGCGACTCACAGAAGCTCATTCACCAGGGACACAGAGGGCCCCAGCTTGGTCTCATGTGGATTTGTGACTACACTGGCTTGTCGCCAGCCATTCTGGGCATAAAGGGAGGCTGGAGAGAAGTGTCCCTAAGTAAGAGGTCTTGGCCAGAAGGAGAGGAGGCTCTGAGGACAGCCGGGCTAGAGGTCATCTGAAAAACCAGGCTCCATTCTCTCATTCAGCCATCCCAGACCTGAAGGCAGAGAGAGGGCTGGCCCGAACCCCACAGCCAGGCAGGGACAAAATCACCAGAATTCATGCCTCCAGGGTCCTGGGCTTCTTCTGGAGACAAACCAGGCACCAAGGGAGAATCCCCACATACTCTCTTGACCCTCAGGGTTCCATACACAGGTGCCAGCAAAAACCTCGTCCTCCCCTGGGCTCAGACCCTCCCAGGGTGGCTAGAGGTAGTGGACGGAGTCTCCCCTGCGTGTCAACCCTGGGCCAAGCGCTCTCCAGGGGCATCCTCAGCTGACTTCCCCGGCCACTCATAGCCGAGGGTCACGCTCTCCCAGAGGGTGAAGTCGCCTCTCCGGGGATACGAGTTGAAGAGACAGGGCAGGGCGGAGTTCAGGCTGCGGGACACTGGAGCTCCCACTCTTGCAAACTCCGCTCTGCGGTGATGTCATTCCATGATGATTATCCACATCGCACTTCTTATTAGCCCTGCTGTTGCGTTGTGTGGTGGCCAGTGCTGTTATTATTGCTACTGCTGTTGCTTTTTGTCATGGTGGTGATTATCAAAATTAGTGTTGTTTCTACAGTCACTGTTATCTTTACATTTGTTGTCATTGCTTAATTTTTTTGTTTTTTATTTTTATTTTTTGAGTCAGAGTCTCACTGTCACCCAGGTTGGAGTGCAGTGGCACATTCATGGCCACCCCAGCCTTGACATGCTGGGCTCCGGCCATCCTTCCGCTTCAGCCTTCCAAGTAGCCGGAACTACAGGCGCGCTCTACCATGCTGGGCTAAATTTTTTAAAATTTATTGTAGAGACGTGGGCTCACCAAGTTGTCCAGACTGGTCTTGAACCCCTGGGCTCGGGCAATCCACTTGCCTTGGCCTCCCAAAATGCTGGGATTACAGGCTGAGACACCGTGCCTGGCCATCATTGCTTGCATTGTTATCCCTCTTTGGCGTTGACTTCCCCGGCTGTGTGCCAACTTCCTGTGCAGTGGTGATTCTCAACTGGGTGATTTTGCCCCCAGGAGACACTTGCCCACATGTGGAAGCATTTTTGGCTGTCACAGCTGGGCGTAGGGGCATGGAGGCAGGAAGCTACTGGCATAACTTTGCTGGGATACTGCTCAGCGTCCTACAGAGCTCAGGTTGGGCTCCACTACAAGGAATTATCTAGTGCAAAATGTCAACGGTGCCCTGGCTTACAGCATCCTCCCAGAACACCGGGAGTCCACGGGAGCATGGGGCCCAGCTCTTTAGAATCCTCTGAGGAAAGTAAGGGTGGGGTAGTCAGGGTTAACTCTCTGCAAACCAGACTTTCGGTTCATACCTGGCTTTGTCCTTTTCCTGTTGTGTTGTCTTAGCCTGCCTGGGCTGCACTAATGGCATACCATAGACGGGGGGCTTAAATGACAGGAGTTTCTCTCTCCCAGTTCTGGAGCCTGGAGGTCCAGTTTCAAGGGACTGGTAGATTTGGTTCCTGGTGAGGACTGTCACTGTGGTTTTGTGGACAGCCGCCTTCCTGCTGGGTCCTCACAAGACAGAGAGAGAGAGGGAGGGAGGGAGGGAGGAACAAAGAGAGAGAAAGAGAGAGAGAGAGAGAGAGAGAGGGAGAGAGAGAGACCAAGCAAGTTCTGGTGTCTCTCTCCTCACAGGACACAAGTTCAATCTGGGGGTCCCACCCCCACAATCTCATTTAACCTTAGCGACATCGCAAACGCCTCTACCTCCACGCACTGCATCATCACATTGCGTGTTAGGGCTTCAGTATATGAATTCTTAGTCCATAACGGGTGAGTTTCTTTTTAACTTTTAAACTTTTTATTTTAAAGTTGTGGGGTACCATTCAGGGTTAGGTATACAAATGTTCATTATGCAGTTACCCTTAATGAGGTGTGCCCCCCTCCCCGGCACGTGTGAGTTAAAAAAAATTATATTTACTTACTTTTTCTTTATATTTACTTATCATAATACATTAAAATGCATAAAGGGAACCTTTCCATTGTCTTTACACATATATACACCCTGGTGATTGCCACTGGGTCAAGGTGTCCTCATATCCCTTCCCCCTCAATACCTTTCTTGCAGGTGATGTCCTTATGGCTTCTAGTACCACAGGTAGTTTCATCTGTTCTTGAACTTCACATAACTGGATCACGCCAGTCAGAGGCATTTCTGTCTGATTCTTTTGCTCATTCTCACAAGACCCATCCATTTAATGTAGAAAGAATGTTTGCTCTCTTTTTATTTGTAGTATTGTATGACTATACTGTAATTTCGTGTCCCTTCTCCTGGACACTGGGGTTTTTTTTTTCTTCCAGTTTTTGGCTATTTTGAAGAAAGCTGCTGTGAATATTCTTGCCTATGCCTGTGGTGGACATGTGATCTCATTACTTCTGGGTATATATTTAGGAATGGAATTGCTGGGCCAAAGGGTAGGAGTAAATTTAGCTTAAGTAGATATTTCCAAGCCATTTTATGAAGCAGTTATTTGGCATCTTACATTAAAAAAAAAAGATTTTCTCTTTTTTAGAACAGTTGTGCATTTACAGTACAATTCAGAAGATGGTACAGAGCGTTCCCACACACGCTGCACCTGTTTCCCCCCCTTCTTAGTGTCTTACGTCAGTGTGGTACATTTCGTGCAGTTAATGAACCAAAATTGCTGACTTTCTGTGACCCAAAGTCCGTACTTTATTTGATGTTCCTAGTTTTTCACCTAATGTCCTCCCAGGATCTTATCCAGGATCCTACCTGACATTTTGTTGTTCTGTCTCTTTGGGCTCCTCTGGGCTTGGCAGCCTGGTTTTTGTATTCTGTTTTTGTCTTTTTAAACAAGATTACTTTGAATGAAATAGATAAAATTGTGGATTCACCTGCCGCTGCGAGGAGTAACACAAAAGGACTCTGTCCATTTGGCCCAGTTTCCCCCAGTGGTAAAATTATGCAACATTGCCGTACAATATCCCATCCAGGATGCTGACACTGATGCAATCCACTGGTCCCGTTCGAATTCCACCAGTTTGCTAGTACTCTTGTGTGTTTGTACATTTTGGACAGCCTTGTCATTCGTGTGGCTGGCATCCTCACTGCCATCAAGGGGCTAGAGTTCCATCTCGGAATGGAGCTGGAGTCCCATCACCTGGATGCCTCATGTTGCTCTTTGATGACCTCACCCACCACTCTGCCACATACCCAGTTCCTGGCACCACGAACCTGTCCACCAGCTCCAAAGTCTTGTCAGTACAAAAATGTGCTATGAATCATACCGTGTGGTGCATTTGAGGATTGCTTTATCCCCCCTACTCATAATTCCCTGGAGATTCTTCCAACTCGTGGGTGTCTCACCGGCTCCTTGTTACCTCCAAGAAGTATCCACGGCATGGATGTACCTCAGTTTGCTGAAACATTTGTTACTGCAGGACATCTAGGCTGGGCCTAGTTTCTGGCTATTACAAATGAAGCTGCTGTGGATGTTTATGTGGGAGTTTATATGTGGAGGTAAACTTTCATTTCTCTATGATAAATGCCCAGGGTAAGATAAATGTCTGGGTCACAAGGTAGTTACAAGTTTAGATTTTTAAGAAATCGCAAGCCAGGCATGTTGGCTCACTTCTGTAATCCCAGCACTTTGGGAGGTGGAGGCCAGAGGATTGCCTGAGCCCGTGGGTTCAAGACCAGCCTGGGCTAATTGGCAAGACTACATCTCTACAATAAATCAAAAAAATTAGCCAGGCATGGTGGCGCATGCCTGTAATTCCAGCTACTTGGAAGGCTGAGGCGGAAGGATTGCCTGAATTTAGCAGGTCAAGGCTTCAGTGGCTGTGAGTATGCCACTGTACTCCAACCTGGGCGACAGAGTGAAACTCTGACTCAAAAAGAAAAAAGAAAAGAAAGAAAACAAATTGCAAACTGTTCCAGTTTGTGTGTAGTGGTCCAGCTTCTTCACATCCCTGCCAGTGTCACCATTCTTCTTTGTAGCCATTCTGTTAGGTTAGGCGAGCAGTGTGACCTTGAGTTACTTGCTTAACTTCTCTGAATCCGATGTCCTGATCAGAAGCTGTCTGTTGTGGGAAGTACATCTGTGTAAAGAACTTAGAACAATGCCTGCCATGTCAAGAGGGTTTATGACACCTTAATCATTATTATTAGATCAAACGCTATGGAATTGCCAACATGGGACCATTTTTTACCTATAAAAACCCTATCAATTGCATACGACCCCTCCCACTATTGATATTATTATCAGGGAATAAATATCCATGTGTCTCAGAGTGCAAGGGTACACATGTCCATTCCTTCTTCATCCCCAGGTGGGTGGGCTCCCCCATTCTCACCTGGACAGGGGGCTTCGGTGCGTCACTGTATCCCCCAGCAAGCTAGAGGTTGTCAGATGAGGTCAGGTAGGTAGGAGGTGGGGGAGAGAAGAACCACTGGGAATGTGTGTGGGAGGCTGGAGGGCGAACGTGGTAGGTGGAGCTTGGGCTGGCTTGCATGAGCCCTGGGTGTGGCGTTCCACCTCTTGACCCCCATGGCTGTGGGGTTGGGCTAAGACCCTTCCTCTGAGCTTCACTGTTCCAGTGAGGGGCCCATTGGAATGTGAGAGGGGATGTGAGGGCTCTGGACCACTAGCGAGGTGCTGGGCAGACGTGTGAGGGTTTTTATTATCATGGTCGCTGTTGATGGCAAGCATTTGGAGAGCAGAGTCCAGCCTCATGTGGGGGATCCACCCAGAGGGACCATAAGGTCCTCCCAGGGAAGGGGCTCCCAGCAGGGAAGGGGTTGCCTGCAGGGCCCCAGAAAGGCTGGAGACCTTGGGTGGGGCCTGTGCACGCTGCCAGGGTCCTGGGGAAGGGTGGAGGAGGGGTGATCTAGAGAACCTGGCCAGGAGGGATGGGACCACGCCCAGGCATCTCTGTGTCCCCAGAATGTCCCACAGGAGGTACTCCGTGAAGTCGGCTGAGAAGGAGAGTCCTAAGAAGCTTCATGTTTGAAGGACATTGCAGCTTCCAGAAATACGATCTCCCTGCCTCACTGAGGGCAACTCAAGCAACCTTGGAAGGAAGCCATGTCGCCTTCCTCACTTGATAGGCTCCAGGGAGGGCCCCTTAGTGAGGGGAAAGGGACCCTGCTCAGAGCCTCCACCCTGCACCCACAGAGGTGGCAGGTGCAGGAAAGGCTGAGCTCGCTTCTCTCTTCCTGCCTTTCCAGAGCAGCCTGGAGGATGTGGCCTTGGAGGGGAGGCGGTTCTGGAGCCAGGCGGGTGAGTGTCTTCCTCTGTCCAGGGTGAAGGCCAGGCCACTTGTCTAGCACTAGGGGGTCTGGAGAGCCCCACCATGCCTCCCCTGCAGGCTTTGGGGAGCCAGGGCAGGAGCTGCCTTTGGGAGCAACTCAGGCGGGGCTCCCTCTGATTGTCATGCAAATTGCCGGGCTTTGCTGATTACCATACATACATATTAACCCCATCTGGGCTGGGACGGGGAAGCTGTCTGGGCCTCACAGCAGAAGATGGTTTCACTGCTGCCTTTGTCTGTCCCTGCCTAAACTACCGGGTAGACAAGGAGTCTGTCCATGGGCCCTGCTGGGTCTGAGGTGCCAGATGTCTGCGGAACCCTGGGAGGTTGGAGCACAGGTGGGTGTACCTGGTGGGCTCGAAGACGGGCCTATCGGGGTCTGCCTCAGAGTGTCCGTGGTGTGGTGAGTGACATGCTTAGGTAACACAGGGATGGAGGGTGAGGGTCAGAGCAGGAGACCACTGCAGAATTGGAGTCAGATAGAACGGGCCGGCCTCCAGAGCACTGGCACCACACTGCTGTCCAGGTTCCAACTCCAAGATTCCCTTATCAACAACCTGATGGGAAGGCAGGGTGGTGCACCCTGTTTTATAGAAGAAGTTCAGAGAAGTAAAGAGACTTTCCAAGTTCACACAGCTAGAGTGGGCCCACCCTGGTGCTCAGGCCTGTCTTCCCAAGAGGCCCCTCAGCTCAGCTCTCTGTTGTGCAGTTGGGGCTTGGTTCTTCCTCCCTGAATTGGGGAAGCTGGGCCTGTGCTTTCCTGTCTATGCTCAGGTGTCCTCCTGTAATGTGGACTGATTACACACCTGCCCCACTCGGACCCCAAGAACGTTTGGAACACGCCTTGCTCCAACTAGTGTCATTAGCCCTGGGAGCACAGGGCAGGTGGGTGGGGGACATGAGTGCCATCCGATGGGTTCCCCAGCGAGTGCCTTAGGATCAGGGAGAGACTCTGTGGCTGGGGACCCAACCTCAGGGCATCCAGAGGGCTCAGACTTTGGGGTCCCCAAGAGAGCACTGGAGCCGGTCTCCTGGACTCAGTCACTTGGGGTTTCAAGACCACACTTACAGGGGGCGAGGATTTCAACATGTTTCGAGGGCCACATTTGTACCCACACCCACTTCCCTGCTGCATCTGACCCTGTGCATCTTTGCTTTCTGGAAGCTTCCAGAAAGGCCCCTCCCCTCTGACGTCTCCTCCTAGGCCTCCTCTTGGACATATGTATTGGGGTGTGTCCTACTTCCATGCCTTCTGTCCCTCTCCCCAGCCAGCTTTGGTTCTGATGACTCCTGGTGTCTCTGAAACCCTGACTCTTTAATCTGTACCTTCCTGCGATTCAGTCCTCCCCAGCCCTAGCCCCTAGTGACTCCTGCAGACTCCTCAGTGTACCCCGGGCTGAGAGAGCCGTCTTCCCCCCGAGTCACCATTTCAGCCACCCAAGCCGGACATGTGGGCATCACATGTGACCCCCCTCCTCCTCCATTCCCCCACCCTCTGGCCCCTGTAACAGCCCCTCTGCTCAGTCCTGACTGTCTTCCCCAGAACCGTGCCTCAGTTTCCCGATCGTTCTGCAGCTTTCACTCTCTCTCCTGGAAAATCTGCCAACGGTGACCCTGCAGGTGGCCTGGGGACACTGTTGTGACCAAGCGGCTGTCTCAGTTTTCCAGTCTCGCTTTCATCACAACTGGAACCTGCCTTCTGATCCTTCTGATCCTCTTAGGCTGGCACTAAAAATCCACTGCTCTATGAACCTCAAAGGGCAAGAGATACCATCATAGGATTGGATATATACTTACTGAATGGGGGAGTAGGGGTGTGGAGAAGGAGGGAGGGCTGCGTGTGGCCAGCAGCGGTGAAGGAGAGTTGACTGGTGGCTTGGCAGGAGAGAGGGCAGGGAATCCGGCTACGGAGCATAGGGGGGCAGCAGGTCGTGGAGGTTCCTGATGTCACTGTTCTATCACAGGGCCCGAGTGCCAGCCTCTTTGCCCCCCAGAAACTCTGCTGTCTGTCTGTCCTTAAGGAGTCCTGCAGCACCAAACCCCTTTGAGCCTTGCATTTTGGTTTCAGATGATCCCAGGAGGTATCCAGTAGCCAGGGTTTTAAAAATGGGCCAACACCCCAAGGGAGGGAGAGCAAAGCTTGTATGGACCCTGGTTCTAAGAACCTTCTGGAGGCAGCTGGGCACAGGGGCTGTTGGTTGGGAGAGAGGGCACCTCTCATTCTGACATTTCATTTTAATAACATTCGAAGTGCACTAATTAAAGCCTCTGCGCTCCCTTTGAAATACTAGCAATTACAAAGATGAATAATTGCATAATAAATATTAATTTGCATCATCCTAATGAGGCCCAGAAGTATCCTGCTGTTAGTGAGAATTTAGCTCTTCACACTCTTGGGGGTGGAGGAGGGGGCGGGGAAGGGGTGCTCACAGGCCATGGGGTCATTGCCCTTACTGGGCTGGACAGCTGGTGGCTGGACTCCACCCTGCTCCTACCACTGTCTCATCTAATGACAAAGGGCACAGTGCTTCCATCCTCTGGGCCTCAGCTTCCCAAATAAACACTAACAACATTGGTTGAGGAGGACCTCTAAGGACCCTACCAACTCAGGCAGTCAAGGAGGTGACCAGAAGTTTATAAGCTGGTTTTAATGGGGTCACGTCTCACGTCTAGAATCCCTGTCAGCAAGGCTGCCTGAGACTGTGGATGGGAAATCCGCCCCGTCCAGAGCAGACCCTGAAAACTCTCTCTTCCTGGGTGCTCTCTGCCGTGCCCAGCACTGGGCAGTGGTGAAGATTTGCTGAGTGAGTGGTGATACCCTCAGCCTGTGCCCAGCCTCGCACAGCTCACAGAGCCGCTTGTCGTCCTCCGCCCTCAGGACTCAACGACAGTGGTGTCTGGTGGCAGTGTGCATAGCATTGCATCCTGTCCCGGGAGAGAGAAAGAAGTGGCTACTTGTTCCCAAGCACAGGGGCAACACAAGGGGCACCCCATCTAGTTCTGATTCCCAAATGAGACCTGGGGTCTTCACATACATCACTGCTTCTCCTAACGTGGCCGTGATGCAGGCAAAGCAGATGTATGGCACTCTGTCAGTGCAAGCATCCTGGAAGCAGACTGCTGCTTTTCCATCCTAAACAGTGAGCCCAGGGTGCTTGGGGATCTGGGGACTTAGTTTTTCCTTTAAAGACCTGTTGTGCCTTTTATTTGGCCAGCCATTCTTCCCTTGAGTCTGCAAACCTTCTCTGAAGTAAATGGCTTCTCTGAATATCTTCCTCTGCGGGAGGCTCTACAGGGACACCGCCAGGATTCTCCAACAGGTATTGATTGGGGGCGTGGCCTAAGAAGGGCCTCTCATGGGCTCTGTGTGTCCAAACACATCCCTTACCCCAAGGGGTCTCATGCAACAAAGGAAGGGCAGCAGCTTTTGCTGGCTGTGTGTGTGTGTGTGTGTGTGTGTGTGTGTGTGTGTGTGTGTGTCTGGTGTTATCTTTGTGTGTGTTGTGTGTATACGGTGTGGTCTTGTGGTGTGTGTGTGGTACATGTATGTTTAGGTGGTCTTTGTGTGTGGCATGTGTATGTGGTATGTTGTGTATGGTGTGATGTGTGTGATGTGTGTGTGTTGTATGAATGTGTATGTGGTATGGTCTTGTGGTGTGTGTGATGTGTGTATGTATGTATGTGCTTCTTACCAGCTTTGCTTTTGATTGGAGCATGGCTGCTGCATTTCAGTGGGGCCTTTGGTTTCAACGGCCCGACTAGCTCTCTGCTGGGTGGCAGAGGACAGGGAATCTAGGATTTCTTTTCTTACCTTTGTTTTCTCGTCTGCCTGGAGGCTCCTGCTATCTTCTGGCATCAGGATCTAGTCCCAAGGCTCTAGTTTGACTGGCTTGAGGGCCCGCTTGACTGTGGCTGGGGAGGTGTGTCTCATCCCACACTACGTATTCGTGTTGTCTGCTTTTCCCACCATGGATAGAATCCCCTGTGCTGTCTGTCTTGTTTGCACACCTGTGTGAGTTAATGTCACCCCAGAAGTGAATCTCCTGGGTCCCAGCACAGAGCAGCATAGAGGCCTCCAGGGTTCGCAGACTTCTGTCTTTCTGGAGTTGCTGCAACTGGCCACTGGAGTTTTGTGTTCTGTGTTTACCCAAGTTGGGAAACTGAGACTGTGAGTTCTTGTATGAAAATGGCACAAGAAGGTTCTTGGCCTTCTACGATGGCCGGTTTGCAACGGAAGGCCCTTTTCTATCTGTTACAGCTGCCGGAGATCAACCGGCAATACACATCCATCCCATCTCTGCACGTTGGAAATTTCTAACACAGATGGATGTCTACGACAATGAGGAACCGTATGCCATGTGTCGTGGCCCGAATTGTGTCCCCAGTTCTGTGCTGAAGTCCAGCCCCCAGGACTTCAGAATGTGAATGCATTTGGAGACAGAACTTTTACAGAGGAGATTCAAGTTAAATGAGGTCATGGGGTGGTCCTTAACTCAACAGGACTGGTGCCCTGTGAGAATGGGACATTAGGTCCCAGATACATTAAAGATTGAGGACCACGTGAGGACACGGGAGAAGGCAGCGTCTCTAAGCCAAGGGGAAAGACCTCAGGAGACACCAACCCTGCTGGCACCTCGACCTTTGAACTTCCAGCCTCCAGAACTGTGAGGAAATACATTGCTTCGGCCCTAGTCTGTGGTATTTTGTTATGACATCCTGAGTAAATGAATATTTCAAGATTAAAAAAAATATTAGAACTTGGAGAGGAGGCTGGGTGCCGTGGCTCACACCTGTAATCTCAGAACTTTAGGAGGCTAAGGTGGGAAGATCGCTTGAGCCCGCGAGTTTGAGACCAGCCTGGGCAACAAAGCAAGACCCTGTCTCTATAAAAAAGTACAAAACTCAGCCAGGTGTGGCGGTATGTGCTTGTAGTCCCAGCTACTTGGGAGGTTGAGACGGGAGGATCACTTGAGCCCAGGTGTTCGAGGCTTCAGTGAGCTATGATTGCACACTGCTCTCTAGCCTGGGCAACAGAGCAAGACCCTGTCTGAAAACCAAAATAACACTTGGAGAAGATTCGCTTGGCTTTTATAACAACTGACAACTGTTCAAACAGGCCTTGGAACGTATGTTGGGGTAGAGAAGGCCATTTCCATTTTGGGCTGGTCTGAAGCTACATGGCCTGTAAGAAATCTGAAGGGTTCTAAGTGCCACCCTTGTCCTGTTGCTGGGTGATAACCTCTGAACTCTTGGAATTCCCCTGCTTGAGAAGACTGTGTGCACCCCGAGGCCTCAGGCCATGCAGATTCAGTTTGATCACGATAGTTTATGTTAACAGTGTGGCTCAGGGCCAGGGCTTGTGCTGTAGGCCTGAGGTCTGGCGTCACCTGCAGCAGCCTGACCTCTGGGGACCCAGAGACCGAGTAGCTAAGGCTAGTCCCGTGGGCGCTCCTTGCCTAGGGGACTGACTCCATGAGAACCCTGGACACCAAGGCTTGAGTGAGCCTCCCTGGCTAGCTTGGGGAATTAAGCCTGTCCATGTGACTCCCCTGGAGATGACAGCTGGAGCCTGGTCTCTCCGGGACCTTGTCTCTTTCCCCTTTGCTGATTCTTTCTTTCTTTCTTTTTTTTTAAGTCAAGGTCTCAATCTGTCATTCAGGCTGGAGTGCAGTAGCATGATCATAGCTCACTGCAACCTTGACCTCCTGGGTTCAGGAAATCCTTCTGCCTCAGTCTTCTGAGTAATTGAAACTATAGGCACATGCCACCATGCTTGGTTAATTTTTTGATTTTTTTTTTAAGAGATAAGTTCTCACTATGTGGCCCAGGTTGTTCTTCAACTCCCGGACTCAAGCAATCCTCCCACCTCGGCCTCCCAGAGTGCTGAGATTACAGGTGTGAACCACTGCACCTGGCCTTCCCTTTGCCGATTCTAATTTTATCTTTTCACTGTAATAAGCCCCAACATCCTTTCTTGAGATCTGTGAGTCCTTTTAGATGATGGTCATTCAAAAGACCACCAGGATGGCTTAATAGTAGCAAGGAGAGCTGTTATATCAGTTTGCACTCTGGGAAACTAATGTCTCTTGCATGGGCGGGAGGTGCTCTCTGTCCGAGGAGGGAAGGGCAGGTTGGGTTTTATGCCTCACAGGGATAAAACCCTCATACACATTCAGCAGGCTGGTTGGATGTAGAGTGACCCAGCCTGGCGGTGGGCTCAAACCTGAGATCTGTGGGGAGTCATTTCACCTCCCAGAGTCTTGACTTTCCTTAGCTACGAAATGGGAATACAAACCCATCCCTCACAGGAGTGCTGCGAGAAGGCGAGTGGGATTGTGGTTTGTACACTGTGCAGTGTCAGCCCCATGTGGCCTGGCTTTGCTGTGCGCCAGCCTCACCTCCCCCGTGATCACCGTGGGTCTCCACGGTCCAGGCCTGCTGGCCCTTTTTGAGTCATTTCTTTGCATATAACTGTTCCCGCCGCTGCGGCTTTTTTTCTCAATTCTCAGCTGAAAGACCTCCTCCTCAGGGAGTGGGGGACCTTCATGACTGTTCTAAGGTTATTCTCTTGGGGACCCCTGCTGTCTTTGTAATGCTCCCCACTTTCAAATTCTCCTTGACAGTTGTGTGTTTCTCTGTCCTCTCCCCTGCTGGGTTACAAGCTCCATGAGGCTAGGTATGGCTTTCCTCGCCAATGTGCTGGGATGGTCCTTGGCATAAAGCAGACACTCAATGAGCATCTGGGAAAAAACACACCCTTGGATCACTAAGAATTCCCCTATTTCAGCTTGCACTGTGTTTCAAAGGGCGACTGTCCTGCCAAATTCCGATCCGCGGCGAGCCAGGAATTGGGCAGAGCTGGAGACGTCCCAGCCAAGGGCAGACCAAGCCCTGGAGAGTGTCCTGAGCCCCCCCCCCTCCCCCCCGCCAGTGGGCCGGCCTGGGCAACCCTGAACCCGAAGTCCCTCCCCCTCCCTGCTCTTTGCCACAGTCACTTGGTTTTTTTCCATCAGAGGAGGGAATCAAAGTCTCCGAGGCTTTGAAGCTACAGAGCTGATCATTTCCAAGTAATTAAAACACGATTTGCAAATCAGGCTTGCAGAAGTGTCCTGTCTCCGCCAGGGTTTGTGCTCAGGTCTCATTCATCTGGAAAAGAGTGTCCCGGACTGGAGGAAGGCCAGGTCCCCTCCCCGGACCTCAGCATTTTCAGCTCACAGCCCAGCCCATGGTCCTGTCTTCTAAATGCCTCCCCAGTGCAGCGACTGCTTGGCTTCTGCATGGCCACTGCCCAGATCGCTGCAGTGGCCTCTACTTCTACCCTTAACCCGGCAGTCCTCCACACAGCGGTCAGAGAAGCTTGTGGAAATACAGGGCAGACACTCATTGAACATCTGGAAACAAGCACACCCCCTGGGTCATGCCCTGTGGCCCCCAGCCCTCTCCAGCCACCTTCAAGGTCCTTAACAAGGCTGCATGGCCTTCATGGCATGACTGGCCTCCTCGCCTCCGTGCCTCCTGCTGGCTCCACTCCAGGCCTCGCTGTGCCCCAGGCAGACAGAGAGCCCTCCCTGCCCAGGTCTTTGCACTTGTGGTGTCCCCCAAACTGCTAGGAACCCACATCAAGCTGAGGTCAGGATAAAAGTCCCCTTCGCCTCCCTTCATGGCTGGGGGTTGGGGAGTGCCTGAAGATTCCGACCACATGCCCAGAGACACTCCTCTCAGGCCCCTCCTCTCCCCGCTGAGAGCCAGGAATTGGCAAAGCTGGAGACGTCCCAGCCAAGGGCAGGTGGGGAGGTGGCTGAGCTGAGGGTCTAATCTGTAAATATGGGGGTTCTCAGAACCTGCAATGTCTTTGGAGTGTCTGATGATCAGAAGCAGAACGATCCCTCTGATCTTGGCTTGTCACATTGCAATGTGCTGTGTTTCGATGTCCCTCAGGTGTCCTGTTTGCTAAGTGCTCCATGTATGTGTGTCTTTCTGGGCTGGCCATTCACCACTGAGTCCCAGTGCCCACAGCAGGCTCTGTTGCCCAGAAGGGCTCAGTGGGCATTTCTAGAACACGTGGATGGCTGAGTCTATGTGAGAGGCTTAGGGATCCCTCTGCCCCCACCAACAGCCACCCAGGAGTCACAAACTCGCCTTTATCTGGTGACTGCTGTTAACAGGCCCTGAGGTGAGCACTGGCCAATGCCTGTGCACATGGTCTTAGTCTCATCCTTGCCACAGCTCTGAGGAGCATGACTCATCTCCGTTTTACAGCTGAGGAAGTTGGGTGAGGATTGGTATGGTTAATAGGGGAGTGTGCTCTGCAGGACCCAAACTTCTCCCTCTTGGCAGTGATGTCCCGCAGACTTGGGATCTGGAAGCTTCCATGGTCAGGGTCCTAGAGATCCTGGTTTCCACTTTCTTTCCACTCCGTCCATCCCAGTCCTGACCCCACTTGCTGTCAGGACCTCTTTCTCTCCATCCCTGCATGGATGGGCTTCTACCTCCAGCTCAGGGCCTGGTCCCCTGGTGGCCCCAGAAGACTTGGGACATTCACTTCCTAGTGAAAAGAAATTTGGGGGAGGGCAGTTTCTCTCTGAGTCTAAACTGTATTGAGGAAACATGGCAGGTTCTGGTCCTGGACAGAAGCTAACAGCATAGCCGCTGCCCAGAGTGTTGGGAGAGGGAGCTGTAAGAGCCCTCTCCTGGACAGGGAGCCCTGTGCTCCACGGCTCCAAGTCAGATGAGACAGAAGCAGCTGCTCAGTGGGTTGGGAATGTTTACCCGCTAAACACGGGCGCCCATCACCATGGCAACAGCCCAATCGTAGGAACAATCCCCCACATCTGCCCGGCACCTGGCATTTCTCAATGCACCATCCCGGGCGTTGACTCATCCTGTCCTCATGCGTCCTGGAGTTGATTCTGGAATGATCCCACCCTACAGGTGGGGGGATGGAGGCTGGGAGAGGTGAGGGGACTCAGCCGGAGGTCTCCCAGGAGGGGGCCGCTGCAGAGGAGCTTCCCCTTGCCCTTGTTGGGTCCCTTCCAGACCTTGTGGCCTGGAAGTCCAAAGCCCACTTTGGAAAAAGACCCCTGTTTGTCCTGATGACTCCAGAAAGGGCTGTTGGGGGACTTGCGGGTTACACAGACGGCTCCTGACGATTTCAGAAGGAACACAGTGCTGGAGATGCTGTGTGCATGCAGACATCCGTGCTGGGGGAAAGTGGGGTGTATAGGAGTGGGGAGGTAGTCACCCACCCTGACCTCGGGCCTGGGCTGTGTGAGCTCTGACAAGTCACTTGACTTTCCCACCTCAGTTTCCTCATCTGTGAAATGGGCTGCTGTAAAGATTAAACGAGCACATCGCAGGCACTTTCCTCACTCAGATCCCTCAGCCTCCTGCCCATGCACTCCCCTCCCCCACCCCATCATTCCTCTGCTCCTCTGAGCACCAACCTGTCCTGGAGCTGGCTGTGTGCCCGGAGGCCAAGACCTCTCCCAGGCTGCTGGGCTGAGCTCCCTGTGACAGAGCCCGAGCCTTCTGGGTTTGGCCCTCCTGGCTCAGGGACCTCTGGGTGCACCTATCTTCAGCCGGTGCCAGGCTCTCAATGGGCAGAGGCAGCAGAAGAGAAACCCCGATGCTCGTCCTGGGGACCCTTCCCAACCGCAACCTCCAGGACAAGGGCAGCCATCCTTGGGCGCCTCCCCTGGCTCCTTCTGTAGCTGGTGGTCCCACTGAAGTCACTAGGGGCCACCGCTGTGGGCCTGAGACAGGTGCTGGCTAATGCTGGTGCGAGTTTGGTGCCCCTCTATTGGGTCAGATGGTAGAGAAGGCACACTGGGCCCCAGGCTAACAGAGCCAAAGAGCCAGGTTTGTTTGCCTGTGTAAGTCCCCATGGGGGGCTCTTTGGGGTGTTATTTTCTATGCTTATTGGGCAGCTGCAGGCCAAATTCAGGGGTAAAGGGGCATTTCCCACTTGGGGGCCAGCAACCCTGCCCATTAGCAAGCAAGGCCGGTACAGGTCAGGTCTGAGGAGCAAGCCTTCCTGATCCCTCGGAGAGTATACCAGGGGTATCTGGGTGCGTCATGCAAATGAGGCTCCAGGATATGCAAATAACACCCCACCGCATCCCCTCAGCCCTCATCCTGGCCAGGCACAGCTGGGTCCCTGCCATGTTGTCGGCCCTGTAGTCATATTAGGGAATAAAGGTGAGAGTGAATTTAAAAACCACAAAGTGCTGCTTCAACAGGAGAAACAGCAGAAAGGATCATGCCAGATGGTGGCAGAATTGCAATCACCCACCAGCAGCTTCCCGGGACCCCCCTGCAAACCCCCCTGCCCCCACCACCCCAACTTCTGGTGGTGAGAGATTACCAGCGTGTTGAAGCGAGACCCGCTTGTGTCGGGCCCGAAGACTGTCAGGAGCCAGCCCCAGCCTGGTTTCCCCACCGCTAACTGCCTGCCTGATAAATGTCATCCCGGCTGTTAAACGACCCTGGTGAAAGGGCTGTTCCATTAGGCAGAGGGCAGAGCTGTGGCTCTGCAGATAAACACAAACAGCCACGGTGATTGCTTCCGCCGACGGAACAGTGTGACATTTGCGTCATAATTGGGTGGTCTCCTAGGAGAAGCTGCGTGCAACAGCGTGGGCTAACGGCTAGAAAAACAGTCTAAATGACAGCGCAGCTGCCCGGGCCCGTCTGAGGGGCTCTGGGGACGGGAAAGGGTGGGGGCTGGGGTGGCTCTCATGCTCATTCTCTGAACTTTGTCATTTGTCATTCATTCATTCATGTATTCATTCACTCACTAGTTCAACCAACATTTCATTAGCAAAGCTCTCGATCCTCAACCTCTTCTCTGACTCCCCTTCATACCACACTCACCGGCCCTCCCTGAAGACCCTGCAAGGCCCTGGAGAGGGATCTCTCTCCCTCCCTCACCCCCCCCAGCCCCCTCCCCGAGGCTTCCTGCTGGCCTCATGCAGCTGCTTCCAGGTCACCGTCCTTCCTTCTTCCCTAAAACTCCAGCTTGGAATGTCAGAATGTGGCCCGGACTGCTCCCTGTCCTGCTCCAGTCATTCCGTATGGGTCACTGCTGCTGCTTCTCCCCGTCCCGTGACCTCTGACCCTCCTATGCCCAGGCCTTGGGCCTCTTCTCCCCTCTCCCCACACCCCCCAGGAGCTCCCTCCAGCCTCCTGGCTGAACTCCCACTCACAGGGCAATCCCGGAATCAGCCTCCAGCCCAGACATCTCCCTTGAATCCTAACTCATCTATCTACCTGCCAGCTCTGAGTCCCCACTTGGGTGTCCAGAGGTGGACTGCTAGCCCCTTCTACCTCTGCCGTCCCCTCAAACCTGCTCCATTCTTCCAGTGGCTCAGACCAGCAGGGGTCATCCCTGAGGCCTCTTTCTCCATAGCATCCACAGCCAAACCATCTTCAAACCGTCTCCCTGCCTGCTCTGTTGTCACCCTGGTCCCTGTCCTTATCCCCTACCTGGATTGTTGCCATAGCCTCAGATGGCTTCCTGTTCCCTCCCTGACTGCGTGTTTCCCACCACGGCACCATGGATGCCTCAGTAATATCATGGAGGCCGCACGCTGTTCAGGGAGAAGCCACCGTCCTTGAGGGGCCTATAAGGCCCTACGTGATCCAACCTCTTCATCTTCCATTCTTTTGTTTTTGTTTGTTTTTTTGAGTTGGAGTCTCACTCTGTCGCCCAGACTGGAGTGCAGTGGCCGCTCCCGGCCACCGCAGCCTCGACCTGCTGGGCTCCGGCGATCCTTCCGCCTCAGCCTTCCAAGTAGCTGGAACTACAGGCGCGCGCTACCACGCCCGACTAGTTTTTGATTTATTGTAGAGATGAGGTCTCGTCAAGTTGCCCAGGCAGGTCTCGAACCCGCGGACTCAGGCAATCCACTCACCTCAGCCTCCCAAAGGCGCGGGATTACAGGCTGAGCCACCGAGCCCGGCTTTCATCTTCCATTCTTACAGCGGGAGGTGAGGAGTGAGCTGCGAGGCTGCCTGGGGGGCAGGAAAGCATGGGCAGAGGTGGGAGCAGGGTTAGTGGTGGATAGGGTCGGGCTGGGGGGCCTGTGCAGACTTTGGCTTTGACTCTGGGCAGGTGAGGAGGGGCATGGCCAGCCCCTGCGATGTCTACAAAGAGACTAGAAATGGGATTCAGGGGACAGCCCAAGACCAGGATGGTGCCTGGACCACGCTGGGGACTGTGGACTGGCGGTGACAAATACTGAAGTAGACCCAAAGAGTATTTTCCCATGGATTGGAAAGAGGTATGTTAGACGGAGGAGAAGAGTGATCCCAGGCTCTGGAGCACAGTGCCTGGGGGTGGCGTTCCTGCTCCCAAGATGGGCCCTGTGGGAGGACAGGCTGGGCCCATGGGTGCACTCCGTAGGTGTTGGGTGCCTCAGGCAGAAGGTGGATAGTGAGGCTGGTGTGGATCCTCTCACCATCCACCCAGGCCTAGCCTTCCTGGGTTCCTCACCTGTCCACAAGGCATCGTTATATCTATTTTTTTTTTTTTTTGAATTGAGATATTACTCTGTCGCCCAGGCTGAAGTGCAGTGGCACTATCATGGCTGACTGCAGCCTCGACCTCCTGGGTTTAGACGATCCTCTCACTTCAGCCTCCTTAGTAGCTAGGACTGCAAGTGAGTGCCACCATGCCCAGATTTAAAAAATGTTTTGTAGAGACGAGGTCTCACTATGTTGCCCAGGCTGATCTCGAACTCCTGGTCTTAGGTAATACCCCCGCCTCAGTTTCCCAAAGTTCTGGGATTACAGGTGTGAGCCACCAGGCCGGGCCAGTGTTGCTGCATCTCATCAGCAGGCTGCGCCAGTTCCTGGGGCTTCCAGAACACGCTACCACAAACTAGGGGCTTAAAATGGCAGAAACGCGTTCCCCCACCGTTCTGGAGGCCGGAAGTCTGAAGTCAAGGTGTCAGCAGGGCTCACCCTAACCCAGTGTGTCCTCACCTGAGACCCTAGTCACATCCCCTCTCCTGTCCCAGCCATGCAGGCTTGCTGTGGGTTCCAGAATTGTGCATGTCATGGTCTTCGAAGCACTGAATGAGGGACTTGACCTCTGCACAGAAGCTCCTCATTGTGAAGGGGGCGAAGAGAAGTCACCTCCAAGGCTGTTAGAAGTCACTCGAGGAGGCCTGGGCACCTACTGGGCACAGTAGGCGTCCAGGACATGTGAATGAAGGGTTTGTCCTATTATTGTTGTTTGGATCTCGTGAGGCTGGTTAAGGATGAACTGAGGTGATGGCACTCTGGGGGCTACTATTGTCACCTCCTCTCTGTGTCCTCAGAGTCTGCACAACAGTTGTCTCCCAGAAGCTGGGACCGCTGCATTATTGCTGGGTGGGGTGTGACTTGAGCGTGTGGGCCTCTTCCTACAGAATTGTTACCAGCCAGAGTACGCCCAGTGCTGGCCCTGGGTGACTGCACAGGTCACATGCCCTTGGAGGGTGGGGTAGGGGGCTGAGGGACAGCTCAGAGAAGCCAGCCTCCTGGTTTGCCATCACCTCATCAAGCATTTGCACTGGACAAAAAATTGCCCTCCTTCCTTTCGGGCCTATTTCAGGCTTGGCAGGCCCATGAATATTTGATCAGGAAATCACTTTCTCCATAAATGCCAGAGGTTGGAAGCTTTGCTGCAGGACGGGGCCTGGGAGTCGAGTGTCCCCTGAGCCATTGCAGAAGAGGCCAGCCAGCCTGGAGAAGGGCAGGCTTAGGGCTGACCAGCTCCAAATCGCTGCCCAGCTCTCTTGGGCGGGGGACCCGGGTCTGAGGCCTCCAGCGCAGGGCTGGACCTGGTGGGGTGACTACGGGAGGCAGGTTCCCTTCCCAGTGGGGGTCCAGCTGACTCTGGGAGCAGTGGGATCCCTGTGTTGGGTGTGGGCAGGGTGGGGGCACTAGGAGGAAGTGTCATACCTCAAGGTGGTGGGTTAGGCCAGGTGCTTCCCAAATGTACCTTCACAGCTCCCTGAACCTTATTATAAAAAGATGTCTCCTCCTCCCCCGGCACAAATACCTTCTGCATAAACAAGTTCTAGAATAATGCCTCTGAGTCAGAAGTCACCTTGAACAATACTCAAAGACCAATATTAATACTAATGCCAATATCCCCACATCAGTGGAGATGTGGGATTTTTTTTTTTTTCTTTTCTAATTTTGAGTCAGGAGTCTCACTCTGTCCCAAGATGGCATGCAGTGACATGATCACATCTCACTGCAGCCTTGATCTCCTGGGCTCAGGTGACCCTTCGTCCTCAGTCTCCCAAGTAGCTGGAGACACAAATGTGCACCGCTACGCCCGGTTAATTATTTTATTTTATTTTATTTTATTATTATTATTTTTTTGAGTTAGAGTCTCACTCTGTCACCCAGACTGGAGTGCAGTGGCCGCTCCTGGCCACCACAGCCTCGACCTCCTGGGCTCCGACGATCCTTCCGCCTCAGCCTTCCAAGTAGCTGGAACTACAGGTGCGCGCTACCACGCCTGGCTAGTTTTTTTTTTTTTTTTTTTGTAGAGATGAGGTCTCGCCAAGTTGCCCAGGCGGGTCTCGAACCCGCGGGCTCAGGTAATCCACTCACCTCAGCCTCCCAAGGCACCGGATTACAGGCTGAGCCACCGAGCCCGGCTAATTTTTTTTATTTTTATGTGAGATGAGGTCTCTACGCTGCAAGTTGGTTTCAAGCTCCTATGCGCAAGCGATCCTCCCACCTCCACCTCCCAAAGTGCTGGGATTACAGGTGTGAGCATGGCACCTGGCCAGAGACTTGGGGGTTCTTGGTCTCTACTTCTTGGCATGTGGACGTCCCTGGGAGTGCCCTGCATGAAGAAACAGAGCCCTACCCTGAACCCATCATCTGCTTCCTTCTCCCAGCCCCTCTGGGGGCAGGTGCTGTTTTTCTCCCCAATTTAGTGGCCTGAAAACCAACCCCTGGCTGTCATGGGCAGGGTCACTGTGCCACTAGGGGCAGCATGCCCAAGAGCCAAACTTTCTTCCATAGTCACAGGGCAGTCTGGCTGCGCCCTACTCTCCTCCCTAGCATCCGTGGTGTTAGGAGTGAAGGTATGGAAGCCAGCCAGTACCTGATGTGTCTTTCTCTCCATGTGAGGTGCAACGCCTGCCATTCTTCCCACCTATGCTCCACAGGTGTGATTGGCCAGATAACAACTCCAGAGCTAAGAACATCAAGGTAAAGAGGAGCAGATGTCGGGGGAAGGGCCCCTCCTTTTGCATTCTGCCGTGTGGCCTCCACCTGGCAGCAGGTGGCCCTGCTGGGTGTGCCATGGGATGAAACGTTGGTGGCAGGGTAGAAACGTGGCAGCCCACCCAGGGGAGAGGCAGGGAGAAGGGGCCCGCGCTGGCTCTTCCTGGGGGGGGGGTTTGGCCACAGTGTTCCCTCAGGCAGAGACCCCACCTGCCTTGTGTTGAGCTAAGTCCTGGCTCTCAGATGGGGAGGGAGAGGCTGATGTGCATGGCGGTCTGCTTACACATCTGCACTGACATGTGATACCCCACCCACTGTTGCAAGCAGTTACCACGGCCCTATTTTGCAGAGGGAATCCAAGGCTCAGAGAGCAGCAGAGATCTGCCCCCCGACAGTGCAGTGAACCAGTGGTGGGACCGGATCTGAGCCCAGGTGGGGTCCAGGGTTTGGGGAGAGAATCTTGCCACTGCCCTTCCCCTGTGGGGTTTCCTGCCGTGTACGTTTCCTAGGGTTTCTGAAGCAAACCGGCACAAACTCTGTAGCTTAAAATAGCCCGCATTATTCTCTCCTGTGCTGGAGGTCAGGAGTCCAAAATCAGTTTCACAAAGCTAAAGCCAAGGCACGGATGATTCCTTCTAGTAGATCCGGGTGGGGTGGATTATAGTTCCTGGCCCCACTCCAGCCTCTGCCTCTGTGGCTGCATGTCTCTGACTGTGACCCTCCTACCTCCCTCCCACGAAAATCCTCCCATGATGACATGGGTCCACCAGAGAATCCAGGACAATCTCCCCATCTAAAGGTCCTTGACTGAATCAAAGTCCCTTTGACAATGTGAGGTGATTGATGTAATCGGAGATTCCAGGGATTAGGACTTTGGGGGGGGTGTGGTTATCTGGCCAATCACACCTGTGGTCCCCACAGCAGGAAGGTTCGCTAAGCAGATGAGACTGAGCCGGCGCTCAGCTGGCAACATGCTTGGCCTCAGGGTGCACGTGGTTGGAAGGCCCAGGAGTTCTGTCTTGAGGCCCGTTCCAGCCTCCCTACTGACTTGAGGGTCTTTCCCTGGATTGGGTCATGCATTTGCAGGATGCCACAAGTGGTCCGTGGGTGGTGGTCAGCATGGCAGGCTCGGTCCAGCCGGCTGTCTTGGTCTTGTCATTGGGACTGTGTGCTGAGGTGGAAGAGGCCTCCCTAACTGTTACTGTTGGCTTTATTTCATGAAAACTTGTTTTTTTTTTTGCAATACAAGGAAATATAAAAATTGCAAAAGACTAATAAAAGGTGCAGGTTTCCACCTCATAGAATTAATCACATTAACATTTTGGCATATTTGCTTGAATTTTCTTTTTCCCTCCCTCCCCTTCTTCCTCCCTCCCTCTCTCCCTTCATTCTCATTGGAAAAAAAGTACTCTACTGTTTTTATAAAATGGCACATGCTCATTGTATCAGTCAGAATAACATAGGTTATGCTGCAGTAACAAGCAGTCCCCAAATGTCAGTGACTCTAAAGCCTCTCCTCCGAAGTGACAGCTCTTATTTTCTCACATTCCATAGGCCAAGGTGAGCCGCACAATCCCATCCCAAATCAAGGGGACAGGGTGGTGCAGTGTGGCCCCACCAGGTACTTCAGGAGAAGTCTGAACACTTGCGTGCCTGTCACACTCAGCAAAGAGGACACAAATAAAGCAGAAAGAAATGTAACATTGAAGGAATAAAAAGCAACCCACATCCTACTATCAAGGTGTAAACACCCTCTCATTGGAACTTAATTCCAGTGAGAATTAAGTGAACAGCATTTGGACAAATGAAAGAAGAGAGACAGATTTATGAAAATGAGGTCTCATTATGAAAAGTTTTAATACACATATTATATTTAATGTATTCATTCAAGAAAAATAAAAAAGAAATTGAGGTAACTGTTAAATTTCAAGTAAACCATTTCTTAAAAGGTCTCCTTATGATAAAAAACACAACTTCTGAAAAATATTAAAGGATTAGAATGATGGCAAATTTTTTTTTTTTGGTGGAGTCATGCTGAGTATAGTGTCATGATCACAGCTCACTGCAGCCTTGACCTCCTGCAGGTGATCCTTTGGACCTAGCCTCCCAAGTAGCTGGGACTACAGGTGCATACCTCCACACCCAGCTAATTTTGTGATTTTTTTTTTTTGTAGAGACAAAGTCTCGCTATTTGCCTAGGCTGATCTCGAACTCCCAGGCTCAAGCAATCCTCCCTCCTTGGCCTCCCAAAGTGTTGGGATGACAGGTGTGAACCATCATGCCTGGCTGATGGCAGTTATTTCTTCACCTACATGTGCTAATTTCAAGCTGTCTCCATGGACTCCTGGCTCTGATAGATGAAATAAGACCCCATTTCCTCTCATCTCCCTCCCCTCGGTGTCTGATTTGTATAGTTATGTTAATATTCTCATTTTAACATGATCTCAGTTTAAAACATTCTCACTATTTTCTGTAACCACAATGACCAGTCATTGTATCTTTAAATTGTTGGGTTGTACCACAGTTCCTTAATTGGCTGGATTTTATCGTAGTTTATTCTCATTTTTCCTGGGCAGGGCTGCTGGGCAAGTGGTTCTTTCTGTCAATTCCTCAGGTTTACTGACAGCAACCCCAAAGTGACTTATTTTCCGGGTCACACTTTCTGCCATTCAAGACCTCCATGGTTTCGGGAAGGAGGGCCTTGCTGTGGAGAAGCCTTAGACAGGCAGGTCTTTTCCTCCTTGCAAACAATTTTCTTTTTCATCCTAAATGTGTCAAGGTTTCTTCTTCCTTGAAATTCGTAACCTTGCTAAGAAATATGCATGAAGAATTCTGTAGCAGATTATCCTGAACCGTGGTGTGCTGTCTTGAATTTTGGATTCCATTCCTTCCGCCTTTCAAGGACCCTCTCATGTATTTCCTCCATCAACTGTAGCGTGTATCGGGGCTGTGAATAGGAGACACCAATCATCTTGGTATCATATTCGTTTCCCACATCTATGAACCGTTCTGGAATCCTCTTTGATCTCTCATCCATTTCAACTGCAATTGCTGGGCTTCTCTTGAAGTTTTCCTTTGCATCAGTAATTCAGTTGTCATCAGCATCTATTTGTCAATTCACTCATTCACTATGTGTTTATCAAGTGCCGACCATCTGCCAGTGGAGGATGGTACTTGGGCAAGAGCAGTGGTCAGGGTGGGAAAGTCTTCCTCTTGGAAGGGGTGGGGGCAGGGGGTGATCAGCAAAGGAATTCATCACAGAGGATTCAAGGAGTCAGTGGGGGCTGTGGGGCAAACAAGTCAGCGACGGCAGCGTGATCACGAGGCCTCCCTGGGAAAGGGATATCGGAGCGAAGCCTCCAGGGAAGTGAGGGTCTTTGCTGCTTTTAACCTGCAGGTCCAAGTCATCTGCAGCCTCGACCTGCTGGGCTCCAGCGATCCTTCCACCTCAGCCTTCCAAGTAGCCGGAACTTCAGGCGCGTGCTACCACGTCCGGCTGATTTTTTGATTTATTGTGGAGATGAGGTCTCACCAGGTTGCCCAGGCGGGTCTCGAACCCGCAGGCTCAGGCAATCCACTCACCTCAGCCTCCCAAAGTGCTGGGATTACAGGCTGAGCCACCGAGCTCGGCTCCAACTTGGTCTTGAGAGTCTATTTCTTCTGGCGTATTGGCATATTTGCTTCCAGTTTCCCTTTTAATTTTTTCTCCCTTGCTTTTCCTTGAAAATCGCATCACTGTGCTTACAAAATGATAAGCTCTTGCTGCGGATGACTCTGGGGTGCCCTTTGACTGGTGCCACTCACGTGAGGCCAGCCTCCTCCTCCTCCTCCTCCTCTAGCTTCCGTCCACGGGGGTGTTTGGTTGCGGCCCTGCCCTGGAAGCCTAGCAGAGACCGTGCCATCTGGGTTGGAAACCTGGCCTGGTTTCTCCCCGAGAGAGCGTACATGTCTACACTGAGGGTCACCCGCCTGTGTAGGAGCCCTTGTGGGGGACACCCTGGCAGTGCAGTTGCAGTTCCTGAGTCGTCATGTCGTTTGAAGAGGCTCAGCCCGCCATCCACACACCCGTGTTCACGGGGCTCCCACCGCCGCCGTGGTCAGAAAGGGGTGATGTTCAGAACACCCCTAGCTTGCTGTTCTCACAATGTTCAGGATGAAAGGTCAGGAGACGTCGGGCGGGTCTGGGGTGCTGAAGGGCTGAGCTGGGGTGGACGTCTCAATCTGAGGAGTGCCACTCTTTGGGACTGGGAGGACAAGGACATGGTGGGGCTGTGGGCGGGGAGGACGTTGGCTCAGTGCACACCTGCATGGCCATACCTGTGAGAAGGGCCACCATCTGCCGGGCTGGTTGTCAGGCATTTGAACTCACTCTCACCCTGGAGTGGGTGGTTGATATCAGGTGGAGGAAAGGTCATGGAAGGACGATCCCTGTACCCAGAGGCCAGGCTATGGGGAGAACCAAGTCCGTGGACATGGCGACCACCAGGAGTCACTTCAGGAGTGACATCAAGGGAGCCACATGAGGAACAGCCGAGCGTGACCTGGGGAGGGGCTGTGACTGCAGCAGGGAGGGTGACACGTGAGATTGGGTGGGTGGGGCACTTAGGAAGGAGAGAGGGAGAATAGTCTAGAAGCATAGAAGTGGAGTGTGAGGGTCCAGGGGATTTTGGTGATGGTTGACTGAAGCCTCGGGGGGCGCAGAGGAGTGGGGAAGGGAGAGGAGTTGAGGGAGAGGCTGCTGGGGGAGGGGTGGGTGGGCTGGGGGTCACACAGGTCTCCAGGGCCTATAGCAGCCCTTGAGGGTGGGAGCAGAGACCTGTGTGGAGGTGTGAGGAGATGCACGTGCTAGGATCACTGTGGCCCTGTTAGGGAGAGACATGTGGTCTGGTCAGGTCAGGAGGAGGAGGGCAGGGTATTGGGGAGGGGGTGGCAGGGAACAGGCAGGGGCTTCTAGCATCATACAACTGTTGGTGGCTTTGACCAGGGCCAGCCTGGTGGTGCAGGGAGAAATAAGGGGGGAGGACCAGTGATGTTTGGGGTCTGTGACACTGACCACATCCTTATTTTCTCCACTCGGTAAAGGGGTGTTAACCCAGGACACTGCAGGGACATTGAAAGAAGTTTCAAGTCATTTCATTTCCCTGGGAGACAGGAGATTCACAGGTCTTTGCCCCATTGTCCTTCCTGTCTTATTTGAGACCTGGGCCCTGGTCCTAAATCAGAAGTGCAAGTCCCTGGCTGTGCATGGGTTTGCTGAGTGACTTACGGGAGTCACTTGCCTCTTGGGGTCCTCAGTTTCCCCATTTGCTCCACATGGCGTGGCTGAGGTCCTTCCAGTTTGCCTGAGACCTCTGGAGGGAGAGAAGTGTCACTAGTGCCCATGCCCATCTCCTCTTCATACTGAGTATCTGGGGTTACTGGAAACAGACAGTGGCATCTGTCCCTGTCTCTGCTGATTAATGAGCCTGTCCTCAGTCATGTCCAAGATCGAGACTCAAGCAGACCCCCTCGGTGGCGGCTCTCTCCCTCCTGGCCTCCTCAAGTATCAGGGAAGAAAATGAAGCCACCAGTTCTGGCTATCACTCACCTCTGTCTGTGGCTCAGTGCAGTGGGTGCTCGCTGAGGCCACCCTGGGTGGGTGCTGCAGACACAGCACAGCCAGCCACAGTCCCTGTGCTTGGTGAAGAGTTCATGTGGTGGGAATAGCGAGAAGTGGACAGGACATCGTGGTGGGTGGATAAGAGGTGTGCAGGAGGCAGGCAGTGGGGCCCACCTGGGAGCGGGAACTTGGCTGTTAGGGACTGCTTCATGGAAGAAGCGGCTTTCCAGCTGAGTCTCAAATGATGCTTGAGGTTTGGACAGTCAGGGGTGGGAGGGGAAGGGAAGTCCAGGCGGAGAAAGGGGCAGGGCAGAAGCAGAGAGGCACCAAAGAGCAGGAGGAGCAAGACGCTGGCTTGGAGAGGGGCAGAGAGAGCACAGGGACAGGAAGATGTCCGCACCTGGAGCTTGATGGGAAGCTTGAACCAGAGAGGATGGCCTTGAGTGACCTCAAGTCCAGTCTCCTTCTTCCTTACCTTCCTCTTATGTAGGGGCTGGAAAGCAAAACTTTCAAATTCCCTGTTTCCCTACAGCTAGCCTGAGTTGAGGTCTCCGTTGCCCAGGCTGGAGGGCAGTGGCACGCTCGTGGCTCAGGGAAGAGGAGATTGGTTCTGGACAATGAAACTCCCCTGTGAGAGCTTCTGTTTTCTAATAAAAAGGCAAATCCTTCCAAGGAGATGGTCTGTGACCTTTGGTCTTCAGCTTTTCTCTTTTTTCCACCTGGAATATGGATATGGCATAGGTTTGAATAATACAGTATCAATGTAATCGTAAGTCTTGGTATAACTTTTGCGTACTCATAACAACATGTAGTCATGAATGATGTCTTAGGCCTTATTAACTCCCTGTACTCTATGGCAAGCTTGATTAATGCTTCTGCCTGGTGTTACTAATAAAAGCTGTGAGATACCTTTGGTAACCGGTGCCAGGAAATGCAGACCATAAATGTCATTACTGACAAAACGCAGCTGTAACTTAAATTCTATACAATGCTCTGCCAGTCACACAGCCAACGGGTAGGCACCAACAACCCGGAACTTATAAAAGCAGACTGTAAAACCTGAAGGGTGAGCAGAACCATTTTGGAAAGACCAGGAGCCTGGCTCTGTTCCCTGGATTCAAATTCAGAAGTAAGCCGCTTTCTTCCAGTTCCCTGTCTCTTGATTTCTTGGTGTCGAGGGAGAATAGCCGAGTGTTACTTGGACTGTGCCATTCGGACACCAGCCATTGGATTCAGCATCCACTCTAAATGAGGGGGGGCCTGGAGATTCTTAACTAATTACTGTGTGGTAATTAGCAGCTCAGCCACTCATTGCCCAAAGCCAAATAGAGAGAGGAGAGACAGTAGAAGGAAATGACTTTTTTCCAAAAGCTGTAGGATGGGGAAATGGCCGGCTCATGCCTTAAAGAAATCATTTCAGCTTTTTAGCCCAACTGCAAGGGTTTAAGAAAGGCAACATGGCATGGGAGTGTGCAGGCCTGGTGCAGGGTGTGTCTGGATGGCTTGGCCTGGGCTCTGGTCCTCCTGGAGGTCTGGTTGGTGTTATCTCAGTGGCAGTCGGGTTACAGATCAGCCGTCTCATGATTCTCCCCAGGCAGGAGGGTCCCATAGTCAGACCGTTTAAAGATGAGTTCCCCGGGATTTGTTTTTTTTTTTTAGTTGGAGTCTTATTCTGTCGCTCAAGCTGGAGTGCAGTGGCACACTCATGGCCACCCCAGCATCGACCTGCTGGGCTCTGGCAATCCTTCCGCCTCAACCTTCTAAGTAGCCAGAACTACAGGCGTGTGCTACCATGCCCGGCAAGTTTTTTTATTTATTGTAGAGATGAGATATCACCATTTTGCCCAGGCTAGTCTCAAATCCACAGGGTCAGGCAATCTTCTCGCCTAAGCCTCCCAAAGTGCTGGGATTACAGGTTTCAGCCACTGCGCCTGGCTGCCCCTGGGATTTTGAAGGAAGCAGTCAGATAAGCATGCATGGTGAAAAGAAGTTTCTAAAACGTGTTTCAAAATTTAAGATTAAGAGAGAGGAAAAACATTAAAACATACTTCAAGGCTGAGATACTTGGTTACCTATAAATCTTATTTCCAAGTAAGACCACACTCTGAGGTTCTAGGTGAACATGGACTTTGGGGACACTCTCTTCAACCTGTATGGGGACCTTTGTCAGATTGGGCTCTGAGGCTGCTGCCCGCCCCTATTTCCACCCTGTCCCTCCATATGGTGGTCACAGAGCCAGGCCCAGATTCTCCCACCCCACTCCACCCCTCCAGGTAGAGATCATAGGACCTAAGCCCAGAGCCTCCCAACCCACCCCGTCCCTCCAGGTGGAGGTCACAGGATCTGGGACCAGAGCCCCTGCCACTGACTATCTGGGCTCAGCCCCCACCAGGAGCCACGGCGGCTGATGTCAGAGCAACCTCAGCCCTGTGCTCTTGTTTCCCATAATTATGCTCCAGACCCGAGAAAACATCCCTGCTCTCCAGGAGACACACGGACAAAGCAGATAATGAGGTCTGCTGCCTGGAATAACTTGTTTCTGAGCATCAGAAGGAATCTACTGTCTGGGAACAATGACCTGGAGGACCTTGGTAGAGCAAGCTGAAATCGGGACATAGGTGGTTAGAGTCTGTTTGAAGAGCCGTGGGATCAAAGCCTGTGGGCCCAGCAGGCCTGACGGGCCTCGAGGAAGGCCATGGGGCCCCCTCGCTGTCCCTCTCGCCCTCGCCCGATGACTCCACAGCTCCTGAGTCGGGTTCTGCTCTCCAGTACTGGGGGTTGGGAGGGAGCGCTGGGATGCTAGGGGATTGGGGCCTGAGAATGGGATTCAAACCCCGACTTCACCATTCTCTTCCATACAAGGGAATTCTGTGACTGACCACCTGTAGGCGGTCATGCTCAAGGTCACGTAGAGCGGTGTGTGATGTAGAACGGTATGTGATGTGGGATCCGGGGCCCCGCACGCCGTGGGTGTTCAGCAGTGGTGGAGTGTGGGCTGCATGGAGGGGAGTCAAGATGACTGAGAAGAAGCACGCGGTCCGGGTTCGAGTCCCGCCTAGCTACTTACTGAGCAAGCCATGAGTCCTTGGGCAAGTCATTTAATGACCCTGGGCAAATAGCAAGTGGGGGTCATAGCAGCAGGGCGGTGGAGAGGGGATTGAAGTTACCTTGCATACTGTAAAATGCTGTCTACTTTTTTTTTTTGAGTCAGGCTCTCACTCTGTCGCCCAGGCTGGAGTGCAGTGACATGATCAAGGCTCATCACAGCCTTGACCTCTTGGGCTCAAGTAATCCTCTTGCCTCAGCCTCCTGAGTAGCTGGGACTGCAGATGTTCACCACCACACCCAGCTAACTTTTTGATTTTTTTTGTAGAGATGAGGTCTCGCTATGATGCCCAGCCTGGTCACAAACTCCTGGGCTCAAGCAATCCTCCCGCCTCGCTCTCCCAAAGTGCTGGGATTACAGGTGTGAGCCACTGTACCTGGCCAGGTCCATCTGTGTTTTATAAGTAGCTGGTCACCACACCCTTCCTGCTAGCCCAGCCCTGCCTTTTCTCATTATCCCAGTGGCTCTCAAAGCGGAGTTTCTGGGCCAGCGAGCATCAGCTGGGAACTTGCTTGAAGTGTAAACCTTGGGGCCCGTCCTGACCTGCTGAATCAGGGGCTCTGGGAGTGGGGTCAGGAAGCTCTGAGGCAGTAAGTCCACCAGGGATTCTGATGCTAACGTCTGGGTTTTCACATGGGCCTCCCGTTTCCTGCTCGGAGCCCTCCAAACACATGTGACTCCTCAGCTGTGCCTCAATCCTCTCCTGAGCCTCCCCAGAGCTGCCACTCTGGAGAACGGGGACCGGCCATTCACTGCGACCCGCGCATCTCCCACCCAGGAAACCTGCTGGCTCTTGCCTTGCTGAGAACCCCTGGTGGATTGGAGACAGAGGCCACCGGACCGTTCTGATGCCTGAGACTGCCCCGGGACCCGCTGCTACCCAGAACAAGCCACTCACGGTGGAATGTCTCACAGACGTAGGACTTAAGGGGACCCCCGCCCCCCAGCTCTAGAAACTTTTAAGATGAGGAATTGGAAGCCCAGGGTTCAGATTTTCCCTGTCACCACTCCCAGGTCAACTCTCGGGACTTTTCACCCTCCTGGGACTCAGTGTCCCCCTCTAAATCATGGGAATGTCAGTGTCAGAGGGCCTCTCCACCACTTCTGAGATGCTTGTCTTCTCCAGGAAGACCTGGAGTTTTGCTTCTGACCTCGAGATGGGAGACCTTCTCCCCTCTGGACTCAGGGGCCCCCAGAGGGGGGGATCTCCTTTGCTCTTGCTTCTTGAAATGCGACCAGGCTGTCAATGCCCTGGAGGGCGGTAGCCATGCCAGCCCAGGTAACCTCCTCACTGATGGGCTGCCTCCTCCCCAGATTCTCCCAGCACCCTCCTTTCACTCTTTGCTGAAGAATGCCTACCTTGGTTTTCCTCAAGACTCCATTGTCCCTGAGCTGCAAGGAGCAGTGGCCCAAGGTCAGGGCTGGGAGGTACACAGCCACAGAGGGAGTTTCCTACCCAGCGCACGTGGCCCCTGCCCAAAAGGCATCCTGGCAGGATTTCTAGCTCTCGACAGAGGAGTTAAATATAATATTGATACTACCTTGGGCCGGCACTCTATAGTTTATAAGCCCATTTAAGCATCAGTACAGAGTCTGCTAGGGTGCTTGCATGCAGGGCATGGAGGGGCTTACTGAGACTGCTGTTAGATCAGGTTTCATGCCCTGGCCTGCCATGTCCTGTGTCACTTTGAGAAAGTCACTTGATCTGCCTAAGCCTCATTTCATCAGGTCTCAGGTCCTCCCTGAACCTCAGTCTCTACTTCTGTAAATCCAGGGAAACAGTATCAGCCAGAGCCAAGACTTCCACTCCAGGTGGTGGGAGGTACCCAGCCCTCAGGCTGGCTGGCCCTTCCTAGCGTGTCTGACTTCTCACCAGAACGCCCAAGCTCCCGCTCTGCTTGGCTTCCAGTCTTCCGCTCACCACTCTGGCATCCACAAAGGTTTAATTTGATTTAGGGAAGGAAGTCTCTATTTTTTTTGGTGGTGTTAGTGTTGATGGTCTATTTCCTGCTCAGTGCTCGGAGCCGAGTTGGCATTAATGTAGAAAAATTAGTATCACCAGGGCTGCGTTTGGAGCCATCTCTCACACTGCAGTGCGTGACACGTTAATTAAACTTGATAAATACTCTTGTCTAAAGATAACTTTTGAACAAAGGATCCAGTCACCCACTTATTAGTCGGCTACAGGCTCTGGTGAATTGCCTGGGAGGACTCTGAGCCCCCGGGGCCTGGGGCGGAGACTGCAGTACTCTGTCTTGGGGAGGGCCACTCGGCCACCCTGGCTCTTGGAATGGGCAGGGGCGCTGTTGCAGGTAAGCCTCACACATCTCGGGCAGAGGGAGGGTACTGTGCGCCAGGAGGGCAGGATGCCCTTAGCAGGGCTGTGCCTGCTTCTGTCTTGTAGTTCCCATCACAAGCCCCTTCCTGCTCAGCACCCTGTCCCCATAACAACTCCATCCCACCGTGGACGCCCAAATATATGACCTTTGCCCCCCACCGGAGTGGTCTTTGGGGACCTACCTGCATTAGTGTCATCTTCATGTGTATGGCTCCCTGCCCCAGCCCTGCCCCTGGTGCTGAAAGCCATCCCCAGGATCCCAGCCACCACTCCCAGCCTTGCCGGAGCCCGGCGTCATGGATGTCGGGCTTGTGTGGGCTGTGGCATCTGATTCCATGACACTGTGCCCCAGGAGTTAACCAGGAGTGCCAAGTGCAGGCATGAGGGGCCACAGGGTGTCACCGGGAGCAGCGGTGCCACCCTGAGATTCATACAGGGAGATGGAGGATCCCTCTCTGAGGTTGAGTGGAGGAGGGTACAGAGTCTCTGAGAACTTGTCTTCCCCCAGCTGGGCTCCTGCCTCTTCTGGCCCAGCCTCTCAGAGCTGCCTGCCCTAGGATGCCTCAGAAGCGGCTGTGGCTCTGACCCTGGCCCATCTAGCAGCCTCTGCACTCATATCTGGGCAGCTGAAGGAGGCTGGTGGACCGAGTTTGAGTTCTACTGGCTTGTTCACAGTCGGTGGCCCAGGTTCTCCATGGCCCTGCTTCTCACAGGTGGTGGGAACACATGGGAACCAAGCCTCATCAGATGCTGTGGATCAGGAGAAGCAGCCCCGGTCAGCATGCAAAGGCGAAGATGGTCTGCCTGAAGTTGGGTTATGACAGACCCAGCCCCGTCCACTCCATCTACACCAGCAGCGGCCAGAATGACAAAGTCCTAGAAGAGTCGGCAGTCCCAATGGGCTACTTGCTATGGTCGCCATTGAGTCTCCAGAGCGATGGAGAAAACTCATGTTTTAAGGAAACTGTGTAGGGTCTGGAGTCTGGACTCCTCCTCCCCGCCGTGGTCTTCAGGCCCCTTGGTTTCACCTGCCTCTCTGATCATCTCGCTCCTTCTCTCCCCCTTGCCCACAGTGTGTACCTTTTGCATCCTCCCTGGGTTGGGCTCCCAGGGAGGAAGCAAAAGGTACACACTGTGGCCTTTGCAGAGGCCTTTGCAGAGGCTGTTCCTTCTGCCTGGGTTGCCCTTCCCTCCTCCCCACGCCTTAGGAATTCTGACTATTCGTACCTTAGCTCAAAGCCCACTTCCTCAGGAAGGCCCTCCAGATCTACCACCAGGTTAAATGCTCTTCTAGTAGGCTGTGTTGGGAGGAATAGAGTTAAGCTGCTGGGAGCAGAAACTCAGGTATTGAGGCTCGAGCAGGTTAGGGTTTATTTTCTCCCAGAAAAGGAGTTGGGGGTCAGCAATCTGGGGTTGGTTGGGGAGTCCACAGGGTCAGCAGGGACACAGACTCCTTCTGTCTTTCTCCTCTGTGGCTTCCATCCCCCAGGCAACCTCATAGTCACAAAGTGGCTGCTGGAGCTCCTCCAGCTCAGCTGTGTGCCAGGCAGGAAGGAAGGGGAGGGAAAGGGACAAAGGTGGCACATTTCCTAGGCAAGTTAGCCCCTTTAAGGATGTCTACAGGAAGTGACACTTGACAACTTCCATTGGCCCTGGCTGAAGGCTAGGAAACAGTGCAGAGATGGCACCTGGACTCACCGAGGCAGCCTCTGTGCTTGTTTACAAGTGTTTTCATGCCCCTCAACTCACTGAATCCTCCAGATTGGCAGCCCTGGGGCAGGCATTAGTGCCCTTCTCCACTCTCCCTAGACCTCTCCTGTCCCTTCCCACTGGGGTGGGGTGTCCTGCCTGCCTCTGACCCTGGGCCTGGCCATGTGACCTGCGATGGCCAATGGGACAAAGCAGAAGTAACCAAGTACCTCTCTTGAGCCCAGGTCTCAGGAGGCTTTGTGAATGTGGCTTGCTGTTGTCCTGCACTTGACCATGGCCATGAGGGCGCACTCAGCTCAACCTAGAAGGGTAGAGGGCACTTGGCTGGTTACCAACTGCCAGACACATGGATCACTCAGCTAAGGCCAGAAGAATCGCACAGCAGAGCCCAGCCAACACTACCATGTGTGCCTGTCAGAAGCCCCTGGGTTTTAGGGTAACTATCCCAAACTATGTAGCCTTCTTGTGGCAAAAAAATATGGTTTTCTGTCCCCATTTTATGGTTGAGGTTAAGTTTTTGGGTTATGGCCAGGAATCCTGGCTCCTGTGTGATTTGCCTGCACTGAGGGACCTCCCAGCACTGTTCTCAGAGGACAGGCTGGGAGAGGGCCAGCCCCAGGCTGCAGTGGTGCAGGAGCCTTATCTGTGGCCACATGACCACTCTGCTGTGATGGCTGCTCTCTAATCCCTTCCCTTGGGTCCCTGCTCTGGGAGCAACATTATCTCCAAGGCACTGCAGCAGGAGCCTTTGTCTGACCTGAGGCTCATAGCTCAGCAGGTAACTGGTTCCCGCTGGGGAGGGGACTGTGTTTGGATTGTCTTTGTGAAGCTGAAAGTGAGGGGGAAAATGCCATTGGGGTTAAGAAGCACGTGGTGGCTTTTGCCACAGATGGCAACAAAGCTGGGTTTCCCATCATCAGGCGTCAAGCAGTTTTGTTTTGTTTTGTTTTGAGTTACGGTCTCACTCTGCTGCTCAGTCTGGAGTGAGATGGCACAATCCTTGTCTCACTGCAACCTTGACTTCCTGGGCTTAGGCGATCCTTCTGTCTCAGTCTCCCAAGTAGCTGGGACCACAGACGGGTGCCACCACGCTCGGGTAATTTTTTGATTTTTTTTTGTAGAGGTGAGTTCTCGCTATGTTGCCCAGGTTGGTCTCAAACTCCTGAGCTCAAGAGATTCTCATGCTTCGGACTCCCAAAGTGCTGAGATGGCAGGCTTGAGCCACCATGCCCAGCCCAGGCAGTTCTTTATTCGTAACTTTGCTTTTTCAGAGCAGATCAGTTTGGGCCTGGTTGTTTCTCCTCAGGCTGATGGCACAAAGCCGGGAGTGGAGCAGGCGGCCATGGGGCACGGTCAGAGCGCCTCCTCCAGCTGGCCTGCCCGGCCTCGCTGCTGCTGCTGCCTCCACTGAGCTGTTGTGTAAGGAAGGAGCCTGCAGGCAGGTGGCGTGTGTTCGAGCTCCAGTTCTGCCTGCTACTAGCTGTGTGGCTGTAGGCTTGTGGCTCTGGCCTTGACGGTGTCATTTGCCACCCTCCACATCAGCTGCTGACAGGGTTTGGGGGAGGAGGTGGAAGATGTTGGAGGGAGGCTGGCCACGGGGCTCAAAGAGATCAAAGGTGTGTAGAGGCCAGAGGGGGCTGGATACTTTGGCCAAGACTCCCAGCAGCAGGAACAACCTCGCCAGCCCAGCCTGCACCCGTGACAAGACATCCCTCCACCTCCCCGAATCTCAGTTTCCTCCTCTGTCAAATGTGCAGGGCTATGGCAAAGCTTCCAAGGCACAAGGCACAGAGAGTCATCGCCCAGACCCGCAGGTAGTGGGATGAGTGGGATCTCCGGGAACCTGGGTCTTTCTCTTCTCCCTCTGCGGGTGGGCCAAGCTCCAGGGAGCAGGAGACCCTCCGATGTGGGGAGGGCAGGGTGCTGGAGGAATGACCCAGCAGGGCCTGGGGTCGCCGTGGGTGCTCGTGCAACCCTCAGGGAGTGGGTGGCACCGAGGCCACCCACAGCAGCAGCTGCTCCAAGGCTTAGGCCGCTCAGCCCAGTCCCTCTGTCTCTCCCCAGCCCCCAGCCCCCTGCAAACCTGCCCTCGTGGCCCCTTCTTCCCTGATGAGGCTCTGGAATGAGCAGCTTTTTTTAGCATCTCCAATCAGGCCGGCAGCGTGCTTGGCTATTGTTAGCATCTCCCCTCGACGCCTCCTTCGGAGACAGATGAGATCACCCACCCCGAGGTCCACGTCTCTTTTCTGACAGGCTCAGCCACTTGCAGACCTCCCCTCCTGCCCTAAAGACCAGGCTGGGGCTGGAACAGCGACAGCACTGAGAGTTGGAAGAGGAGTCAGGGACTGAACTGGGGATGGGCAGAGACCTGGGAGCCGAGGAGCGAGGGGTACTGTGTGCACCGGACGGGGTTCTGCCTGCAGCAACCCTTCCTCGCCTCTGGGGCCAGCAGCCTGTGTTTCCTTGGGGGAATAAGCTGTCCTGCCACGTGACGCTGTGCTGACCCCCCCAGCCCCCTGCTGTTAGAACCTGGGCCAGTCCCTCAGGCACTGGATTCCCTCTGGGCCTGGCGATTGGCTCGGGAATGGCCCAAGCATGCTGTGTAACGCCCCGCTCTCCGCCTCAAACAGAATCTGTTTTGCAGGAAGGGCAATGTGCCCCCTTACCGATCGGTGATACCAGGTTTCCTTGCAGCTAGGAGTGCCTGTGGGATATAAGAGAAAGCCTACCGGCTTGCTTTCCCATCAGAGGGGATGGTCTCAGAGGCACAAACCCTTTTTCCTGCCTGGAATGTGGATCTGATGCTGAGAGCGGGAGCAGCCATCTTGCAACCTTGAGGATAAGGGGTACAAAGATCAGACCTTCTGGGAAGGGATGATGGTGCATGCACACACATGTATGTTTGCCTCTTCTCGAAACCCCACTATAAGGATGGTAAAGATCCCTTGATGGCCATTTCCCTCAAGTTCAAAGGGAAAAGGAGAGGAGGCCTAAGCAGCATTCTGGGAACTGGAAAACTGGTGAATGAGCAGTAACTCTCCGAGCAGGCTCGAGATAGCTGAAGCCCAGCTGGTGGTATGGAAAGCAGAGCGGCAATAAGAGGTTCAGAAATTGGTGATGCCAGTTACCACCAGAAGTGGGAGCGAAGGAGGATCGTTTCATTTATGTACTTTTTGTAAAGATGGGGTCTTGCTATGTTGCCCAGGCTGGTCCTGAATTCCTGGCCTCAAGCGATCCTTCTGCCTTGGCCTCCCAAAGTGCCGTGATTGCAGGTGTGAGCTACCACACCCAGCCTAAGGTGAATCATTTCAAACCACAGCAGTTGGTCTTCCTCCTCCATGCCCAAGCTGGGAGATCGCCCTTCCCTGAGCTTGGCAGAAACCCTGAGATTTGCTTTTGAGAGAGGGTCAGGGAGAGACCTCTGAATTGGGGCATACCACATTGAAGCAGGGCACATCCTAGGACAAATTAAGATCCCGGCCTCTTTCCCCTTGCAGCTGCTGGGACCTGGGCAGCCAGGCCTCATCTCCAGCAGCAGCGGGAGGGGGACCATGTCAGAGAACCGACCTCCCCGGGGGAAGCCTCACACTCTGACCCTATCACCCCCATGCCAAGGCTCAGCCAGACCACCTGCAGCAGAGTCCGAAGTCAACAAATGTTGCCCAAGTATGTTCTATCTAAACGACAGAATGCTATTCAGCCACACAAAGGAGCAAACTACTGGTCCGGGCAACATACCTGCACACTCTCAAAAACATTATGCCAAGTGAAGAACCCAGATACGAAGGAGCCTCTGTGTGTATAAGGACACAGGACTCCCACCAGCTTTTTTGTTATTGATTGATTGAGTTGGAGTCTCACTCTGTCCCCTAGGCTGGAGAGCAGTGGCACTCTCATGGCCCCTGCAGCCTTGACTTGCTGGGCTCAGGCGATCCTTCCGCCTCAGCCTTCCAAGTAGTTGGAACTACAGGCATGCGCCACCACGCCTGGCTAATTTTTAAAAATTTATTGTAGAGACAAGGTCTCGCCAAGTTGCCCAGGCTGGTCTCGAAGCTGTGGGCTCAGGCAATCCTCTCACCTCTGCCTCCCAAAGTGCTGTGAGCCACAAATGAAGTATCCATTTCACGATGCTTACATTCAGTAAAGTATGCAGATTTAAGAGCACAGTTTGGTGAATTTTGGCAAATGTATACTCCTAGGTCACACACCTCCCTTGAGATATAGAACACTGCTTCAACCTGGAAAGTCTCTCCCCAGCTCCTTCATGGCTGAACCTTGTTGCTCACACCATCCCCCCCTCTCGCCCAAGGCCATGCTGATCTCATTTCTAGCATCCTAGATGAGCTCTGTCTGTACTAGAAATTCACATAAGTGAAGTTGTACATACACCAATGCTCCTTTGTATCCGGGTTCTTTTACTTGGCATGTGTGCAGGTGTGTTGCCGGGACCCGAGTGTGCAGGTGTGTTGCTGGGACCAGTAGTTTGCTCCCTTGTATGGTTAAATAGTATTCTGTTGTTTAGATAGAACATATTTTATCCATTCATCCTGTGGATGGACATTTGGGTTGTGGGCAGTTTTTGGCTGTCACAAAGCTGCTACCAACATTCTTGTACAAGTTTTTATGTGGGCATGTGCTTTTTTTTTAATTAGCTAAATAACAAGATGTAGCATTACTTGGCAACAGGATAGGCATATGGGCTGACAATACAGATCATGAACGCATCCTAGGAAAAGTGCTACATACCTCATTGCTGAATATCACTATGGTCACCTTTGAAGTACTCTTCTTGGGAAGCTATGCACCGATGCTAGCTCCTAGTTCACCCACCAAAGCAATTTTGGAACTTTTTTTCTAAAATGGCCATCAGAGCTGTCATTGTATTACCCTTGATGTCCTGAATGTCATCAAAATGCCTTCCTTTTCATATCTCCTTTATCTTCAGGTAAAGAAAAACACCACTGAAGGCCAGATCAGGTGAGTAGGGAGAATGTTCCAATATAGTTATTTGCTCACTGGCTAAAAATTCCCTCACAGACAGCGTTGGGTGAACTGGTGCGTTGTGGTGATACAAGAGCTCCTTCAGACCTTTTTGCACACACTTTCTCATGCCAAGATTTTTAGTTAAGATTTTCCCAACTTTCTCTGTTGATGTTTATTTGGTCTGCTATGCTTCTCACAGCTGACAATTTTGACACACAATTCAACAAAATTTTGCAATGTTTTCATCAGTTCTGCTCATTACTGGCTGTATTGACCTCTCTTCATCAGTGATGCTTTCTCTCCTTTCAGAAAAACGTTTAATCCATTTGTACACTGCCATTTTGTTCATGGGATTATCCCCATAAACTTGAACTAACATGTCCATGATTCACTTCCACTCTTGCCAAGTTTAACAAGAAATTTAATGTTTGCTTGTTGTTCTAATTCAAGCTCCAACATTCTCATGAAGGCACACAAAAACATGCAACAACAATAATGAACACCACTCGGCAAGACACTGCCACATGTCATCAACATCAGTTCTGAGACACTGATATACCAAAGTTATCAAACCTTACTGAGTTGTTTGTACAGTGTTGCCAATGTAAGCACATGGTGGAGAGTTCATGAACTTAATTGTCAGACCTGGATATTTAATTGATGAGAATTGTCCTATTGATTTTCAAAGTAGTTATATCAGTTTATATTCTCGTCAACAACGTGTCAGAGTTCCAGTTGCTCTACACCTTTGTCAACACTTTTTAGGATCAATCTTTTAAATTTTAGTCATTTTACCCTGAACATTCACCATAATACTATAAGAAAGGGATTGGCAGTAGCCAGAAACTGCCAGTGGAGGGAGGGGTGACATATAACATCTATAAGGGTACCTGATCCCAAACCAGGTGAAGTGGGGACCAAAAGGAGGCCCAAACTTTGCATGTACGATGACCACTTGTATACCTAATCCTGAATTGTAACTCACAGCTTTAAAATAATTTTTAAAAAGATCATGCAGCTATTAAAAAGGAGAAATCTGGATTCAAACAAGGATTGGTTAAGGTATTTGATAGTATCATTGAACAGGTACATATAAATTAAACACAATAGACTCCTTATATTAACAGCTTTATTGAGTCATAATTGATATACAAAGAACTGGATATATTTAATGTTAAATTTGATGAGTTTGGGCATAAGCAAACATTGTGGTGATGTCACCACAATCAAGATAATAGATACACTCAACAATTCCCCCCAAAATAAATAAATAAATAAATAAATTTTAGTCATTCTAGGGGTTTGTAGTAGTATCTTGTTGTGATTAAAATATGTACACCCCTCTCCCAGTGACTAATAATGTTTAATGTCTTTTTATGTACTGATTTGCCATCCATATATCTTCTTTTTGATGAAGTGTTCACAGCTTTTACCCATTTTAGAGAGTTTTAAAAAAAATTATTTACTGAGTTATAAGAGTTCTTTATGTAAGATGTAAATCCTTTGTCCAATATGTTTCATATATATTTTCTCTGAGTATGTGACTTTCTTTTTCCTTTTTATAACAGTGTGTATTTTAAAGAACAAACACGTTTCATTTTGATGCAGTTCAGTTTATCTAACTGTTTCTTAAAATTTGAGCTCTTTGTGTCATATTTGGGACATTTTGCCAAACTCAAGGTCAGAGAGATTTTCTCTTAAGTTTTTAAAAAAAGTTTTATGTCTTTAGATCTTACATTTAGGTCTGGGATGCATTTTGAGGATATTTTTTTTTGGATACGATGTGAAGTTGCAAGTTTCATTTTTTACATATGGCCATCAAATTATTCTAGCACTTTTTTGTTGATAAAAATTTATTTAGACTTTTGTTGAGAAATCAAAAGACTATATATATGTGTGTGGACCTATTTATAAAATCTTTTATCTTCCATTGATCAAATATGTCCAACTATATGCAAATTTCACACAATTTTGATTACTGTAGCTGTATAATAAATCTTGAAATCTTTTTCAAAAAATCTTTTTCAAAATTGTTCCAATTATTCTAAGTCTTTACATGTTCATACAAATTTTAGAATCAGCTTGTCAAATTCTACCAGAAAAGCCTTTTGGGATTTTAATTGAGGTTGTGTTTCATCTATAGATCAATCTGGGGTGAACTGGCATTCTGACAATTTTATACATCAGAGTTCTCCAGAGAAGAAGAACTGATAGGATTTTTGTCCATCTGTACATATAGGTGTATAGATATATATAAGGGGAGATTGATCATAGAGAATGGCCCACACAATTATGGAGGCCAAGAAGTCCCATGACAGGGTGTCTGCAAGCTGGAGACCAGGGAGGTTGATGGTGCACTTCAGCCTGAGTGCAAAGGCCAGAGAACCAGGTAGGGATAGGAGGAGGATGGGGTTGGGATGAGCCCCAGAGTCTGAAGGTCTAAGAACAGACAGAAGATGAATGTCCCAGATGAGAGAGAGAGAGAGAGAGAGAGAGAGAGAGAGAGAGAGAGAGAGAGAGAGAATTCAGCCTTCTTCTACCTTTTGCCTGCCCACCTTGGTAAGGGTTGATGTCTTTATCTACTGTTTTAAATGCTCAAATTTTCCACAAACACCCTCTCAGATACACCCAGAAATAATGTGCACCAGTTATCTGGGTATTCCTTAGCTCAGTCAAGTTGACACGTAAAGTTAGCCATCAAGATGATATCGACTCTTTCTTCCATAAATGCAATATGATTCCATTTACTTTGGTGTTTAGATTTATCCTGCCAATGTTGTGAAGTTTCTAGGGGACATTCTTGTTTATGTCTGAATAGTCTTATTTGTATCTAAACAGTTCATTTTATGCTGTTTCAAATGGTTATTTTTTTTAAAATTCCAGTTTAAATTTCAATGATGGTTCGTTACTTGCAAATAGAAATCAATTATTTATTTGTTTATTTGAGGCAGGGTCTCACTCTGTTGCCCAGGCTGGAGTACAGTGGCACAGTCAGGGTTTACCACAGCCTCGACCTCCTGGGCTCAGGTGATCCTTCTTCCTCAGCTTCCCAAGTAGCTGGGTCTTGTGCCACCATGCCTGGCTAGTTTTTTAAAAAATAAATTAATGAATTTTTGTATATAGATTTTGTATCCTGAGACCTTGCTGAAGCTAAACTTATTCGTTCTTACTAACTAGCTCTTAAAGTTCTTGTAGCTTTTTGTAGATTTCTTTGGATTTTCTACATGAATAGTCACGTTGTCTGTGAATAGACAGTTTTACTACTTTCTTTCCAATCTGTATGCCTTTATTTCTTCTGTGTGACTCAATGCACCAGTAAGAACTTCCACTGCTATGTTGAATAGAAGTAGCGAGAGTGGGCATACTTGTCTCACTTCTGATTTTGGGAAGAAAGAAGCAGCATTTAGCTTTCATGATTAAATATGACACTAATTGTTGGTTTTCCTGAGATGCCCTTTAACAGGTTAGAAAGCAACCTTCTATTTCTAGTTTGAGGGGTTTCTTTTTCTTTTTAATCAGAAATGAAACCAGGCGTGGTGGCTCACACCTAAAATCCCAACATGGGAGATGGAGGTGAGAAGGATTGCCTGAGCCCAGAGATTTGAGACCAGTCTGGGCAACTTGGAAAGACCTCATCTCTACAATAAAAAAAAAAAAAAAAAAAAGCCGTGTGTGGTAGCATGTGCCTGTAGTTCCAGCTACTTGGAAGACTGAGGTGAACGGATCACCTGAGTCCAGCAGGTCGAGGCTGCAGTGGCCGTGAACGTGCCACTGCACTCCAGCCTGGGCGACACAGTGAGACTCTTACTCAAAAAAAAAAATCCGAAATGGATGTTGGTGTACAGTGATAGTGAGTTTCTCAATTGCCAGCAGGAGCTGTCCTGTGCTGGGTACCTACACTGGCTCACGGCATCCTGAGTAGCCAGAGTGTCTTGGAAAGTGGTGTTAGCTGAGGTTTGGAATCAACTTTCCCCAAAGCTGAGGTATGATGTCCCTGGTGGTGAGCTATGCTGTTGACCTCTGGCCAGGAGGTGGCGCTTGTGGGAGCGAGCCGGCTGGGATGGTGGCTGTGGGCTTTCTCCTTGGCCTGTGTGTTGCTCCAAGGATGTGCCCTGCCAACCTAGGTGGAGGTTGGAGCTCTGGGGATTATCTACATATTCTATTTTGAGCTTTTGAGAGGAGTGTGGGGGTGAGGTGAAGGAGCTTGGGCACCCTACAAGAGTGCACTGTTGGCTACCCCCCATGGGGATTAGGAGGGAGTCCCAGGCCACTGGAGCAATGCGGTTGCGCCGGGCGGCACAGAAGAGTTTACACTGGGTGTGAGAGGTTGCTATGGCAACACGTGGTCTCTTCTCTCCCCCCTCTCCTCCCCCCCCCCCCCCCCCCCCCCCCGCGCTTCTCACCTTGGCCTCAGGCAGTTCGCCCTGTTGTCAAAGTGCAGCCGGCCTCAGGGCCTCAGGTGTTCTCCGGCAACTCACAGCTGCGGGAGTTCGCCCTTGAGACCTGTCTCCTCCCAGGCCAGCTAGAAAGCAGCTGCACGCCGTCCCACAAGGGTTGAGTTCCTGGAAAGTGGCGGCTGGCACTACTCAAGGCTTTCTTTTTTTCCTGCACCACTCCATGTGGGCTGCAGCAGGGCTCAGCTGTGGGTAAGGCAGTTTCCCCCGAGGGACTGGAGTCCTGCAAGGCTTCGGGGCCCTCCCAAGTCTGTGACGGGGAGGACGGGACTCCTGAGCTCCTTTCACTCACCTTCTCCACTGTGTCCAGAGGCTGCCTGTGGACTGTGCTGGTGCAGGAGACAGTCTGGTCAGTTCCAACCTAGATCGATGGATTTTTCTCTTCTTTGCACTCCGTGGTTCTTATCACTTCTTGAAAGAGTTGTGGAGTGTGCGGCTGGTTTTCCTGGGTGTTGAGGAAATTACATCTTGTTTACTCTGTAGGAGAAACTACCTTCAGCTGCTTCATACTGGCTATCTTAATCCTTTCTCTTATTTCTGGTTTTTACATTTTTTTATATTCAGGGGTTAAATTTTGGAATCTACTTGTTAATTTTAAAAATGCCTTCTGGGATTAAAATATTTTTAAAAACTTATGTTGAGGCACAACTGAAGTACAGTAAGTAACACACATTTAAAGTGCATGATTTGTTAAGTTGTGAAATATGTATCCGTGTGTGAGCCATCGCCACAATCAAGATAATGGGCATATTCATCACCCCATATATCTTCTTCTGACTCTCCTGGCTTCCTTAATCCCCAACCCACCCTGGCCCTCCTCAGGCAATCACTGACCTACTTTCTGTCACTATAGCCTGGTTTGTTGGGATTTTGACTGGGATTGCATTGAATCAATAGATCAATTTGAGGAGAACTGATGTCTTACAAATACTGAGTCTTCTAAACCATGATCATGGTATATCTTTTCACTTACTTATTTCTTCTTTGTTTTCTCTTAGTATGTATTGTTTTGTAGCCTTTAGTGTAGAGGTTTTACACTATCTTGTTAAATTTATTCCTAAGTAGTTTAAGTATTTTATGGTATTGCAAAATGTATTGCTTTTTGTAGTGTATAGAAATTTAATTGTCTGTCTTTATTACCTTTGTATGCTGTGACCTTGCTAAATTTGCTTACTAGTAAAGCAGTTTAAAAAAATTCCTCAGCATTTCCTACACATACAGTCATATCTGTGAATAAGACAGTTCTATCTCTTCCTCTTCATTCTTTATGCCTTTTATTTCTTTTTCTTGCTTGATTTCACTGGCTAACACCTCCAGCATAATGTTGAACAGAAAACTGACATCCTTGCCTTATTCCAGACCTCAGGGGAAACATTCATTCCTCATCATGACATCTGATGTTAACTGTAGAGTTTATGATTTATTTTTGCTTTGTTTTGTTTGTAGATGCCCTTAATCAGGTTGAGGAAGTACTTTTTTTCCTCTAGTTTGCTGAGAGTTTTTATAACAAATGGCTATTGAATTTTAGAAAATGCTTTTTCTGCATCTGTGGGGATGATTGTATGTGTTTTTACCTTTATTTTGTTAATGTCCTATTATGTTAATACATTTAGTAATGGATTGTAGTCATCGATTGTTGAATGTTGAACATCAGAAAACAATATTTCATATATTTCCCCCCTCCATTTATAATTATTAATGGCAGGAGGGCAAGTGTACTACCATCATGGCTGAGAGCAGTAATGTAAACCCAGCTTCACTAGAGCTACGTTCTGTCAAATGAGCAGCAACAAAGGGTCACTAGATGAAAGATAGTGATCAAAAATAAATAATCAGCAAGAAGAAACTTGGAGAAAAGGATACCATGGAAAGAGAAAAAATAAAAATAAAAATACTATCCCTGCTATGCTGAAAGGAATAAGAGATCCTTATACAAGAGCAAGATGGCCAGGTGCAGAGGGCCACACCTGGAATCCCAGTGCTTTGGAAACCCAAGGTGGGAGCATTGCTTGAGACCAGCAGTTCAAGACCAGCTTGGACAGCATAGCAAGATCACATCTCCACAAAAAATTAAAGAAAAATTAACATGTAGTGGTACACACCTATATTCCCATCTATTCAGGAGGCTGAGACAGGAGGATTGCTTGAGCTCAGAAGTTCAAGATTGCGGTGAGCTATGATTGAGCCACTGCACTCCAGCCCTGGGAAACAGAGCAAGACCCTGTCTCTAAAAAAAATAAAATAAAACAATAAAAAGATAAGATGTCATAAAACAGGGACAGAGGAGCAGGAGTTCTTAGAAAATAAAAATATTACACAGAAAATAAAAAACTCAATAGAAGAACTGGAAACAAAATATGATCCAGTATTGTAAAAAGCAGAGCAAACAAAGACACAGAGAAAATAGAAAAGCTAAGAAAATCAGAGGAAAGCCCAAGAGGTAAAGATCAAAATACTGGAATTCTACAAGGAGAGAACAGAAAAGGCAGAGGGAAGAAATGATCAATGAAACAAAAAATTTTCGACTCGCCAAGACCACTGGGGGCCCAGAAAAATGAATGAAAATAAACCAATACCAACATGTAAAACTATGATGTTTCAGAAAGTTAGGGACAGAGAAATAAATCCAGGGGGCCGGAGGGGGACTGAGTATAAGGGGTCAGGGAAGAGAATGCCCTTTGACATCTCGGTAGTAGTTTTGGGAGGGAGGACTAAGGAGCAGCCCCTGCAGAATGCTGTGCCCCGTGTGCCGAAATGACTGTGTGGACAGAACTCCCTGCCTCGGGAAATGTGGATTAGAAGAGGGTAACTTGCAGAACTTGAGAGGCAGAGGGGAAGCATTCGCCATTATTTCCTGGAAGTCTTTGAAGTCAGCTACCATGACAGAGCATCGCAGAAATGCCAGAAAGTTCTAGCTTATTTTCCATCTTTCCTCTTCACATATTCTCTCCCTGTCAACCCCACTGATCACCAGCAACCCCAGGCCCACGCTGGAGACAACAGCTTCTGTCAGACCCTCCCTCAGATCCTTCTGGCTTGTCTCTCATCTGTGGCTGGACGCGCTAGGCTGCAGGGGTTTCCCCGCAAACCCTGACTTGTCCATCTGCTTGTCCTGCTTCGGGAGATTGGTGACCCCTTCCCCATCGGACCTTCCCTTCCTCAGCCTGCCTCCACTATTGCATGAGGTATAATTTCTGCTATACCTCCCCTTACAGATCCTGCTTCCTGGCTGACCACGGTTTGATACCATCTTTGGCACCTGAAGTGCTTCCAGGGAGTAGAAACACAGGCACAGTGATCCGAAATTGATTTTCTGGTTTGACTAGAGTTAAAAGCATTAATGATCCCCTAGTCAGAGGTAATTAGGAGACTCATGGTCCATGGTCTATGTTGACAAAGTAATTACTTCACTCATCACCTGGAGTCTCCCAGACCAAGTGTCCATAGAAGGCAAGGCTTTAGGTGACCAAGGAGCTGTAGCCTGAGAATATTTTAGTGGCTGTGAAGAATATATGGATTGTGGTCGGGTTGGTGATATCTAAGTGTTTTGGGGAATTTGGAGAAGAAAAATGATGAGCTCAGGACTACAAATTCCCAGCACAAGATTCAGGCCGGTAACCCGACACTGTCTCTGACTTCCTGGAAAGACACCCTCATCTCTTGTAGCTACAGGATTGAGAGATTTTTGAAAACCAAACCGAAACTCTAATCCTGCATGAAGTTTAAGGATGCAGTTTTAAAAGGCCGGGCATGGTGGTTCACACCTACAATCCCAGCACTTTGGGAGGCCAAGGCAGGAGGAATGCTTGAGCCCAGGAGTTTGAGACCAGCCTGGACAACATAGTGAGACATCATGTCTACAGAAAAATAATCAGAAAATTAGCCAGGTATGGCGATTCACCTGTAGTCCCAGCTACTTGGGAGGCTGAGGCAGAAGGATCGCAAACTGAGACTGTACTCCAGCCTGGGTGACAGAGTGAGACCCTGACTCAAAAAAACAAAATTCAATTTAAATTCACAAAGTCTCATATTTAAATGAAGGTATTGATTGGAAAGGAATTGGGATGAACTGGTGTAGGGACAGATTGTGCTGGAATTGAGCACTGAGACTCCCAGTTCTGCTGAGCATCCTCAGCTTCCAGAAATAGCCCTTCCTCCCCTGTCTGTGGAGGTCAGGCTCCCAGGGCCTGAGAACCTCCTCTGAGGCAGCTGATCCTCTTCCACGCTTACCCCCACTGCCTCTCATTCCTTCTAGACCTGTCATTAGACTTATGTCCAGCAGGCCCCAGGAACCTGGGTCCAAAGGGTAGATGGGGGAAGACTCCATACACAAGCATACCTTGGCGGTATTGCAGGTTCCATTCGAGACCACCACGGCAAAGCAAATAGCACAGTAAGGTGAACGTTGCGGTAAAGGGAGTCACACAGATGTGTTGGATCCCCTGTGCACATAAAAGTGACGACCCAGATCATTATCTATGGTTGCTGTGAACTTATGACGTGTATTTCTTAAATAATAGGACCTGAGAGTCAAAACGACGCCCTGATCCATGGGCTGCAGAATGGATGTTGTGTGAGCAGCATGAAAATGGCATTAATCTCTGTGTGCATCTCCATCCAAGCTTGAGGGTGACCAGGCACATTGTCAATGAGCAGTCATGTGTTGAAAAGAATCTCTTTTCCTGAGCAGTAGGTCTCAACAGTGACCTTAAAATATTCAGTAAACCATACCTTAAATAGATGTGCTGTCATCAGGCGTTGTTGTTCCACTCCCAGAGCACAGGCAGAGAAAATTAAGCATTGTTCTTAAGGGCCCTAGGATTTGGGGAATGATAAATAAGCATTGGTTTCAACTTACAGTCACCAGCTGCATGAGCTCCGGCAAGGGAGTCAGCCTGTCCTATGAAGCTTTGAGCCAGGGATTGACTTCTCCTCTCTAGTTATGAAACTTCTAGACGATGTCTTCCTCACTTGAGGACTATTTTGTCTACATGGACAATCTACTGTTTAATGTAGACAGTTTCATCAATGATCTTAGCGAGAGTTTCTGGATAGGTTGCAACTTCACCTTGAACTTTTATGTTATAAAACCAGCTTTTGTCCTCACTAGCTGCAGACTTTTCTTCTGCAGCTTCCTCACCTCTCTTGGCCTTCACAAAATTAAAGCAAGTTAGGGCTTCACTCTGGATTAGGCTTTGGCTTAAGGGAATGCTGCAGCAAGTTTGATCTTCTATCCAGACCACTAGAACTTTCTCCATATCAGCAATAGACTGTTTTTCTTTCTTATCATTCTGTGTTCACTGGAGTAGCACCTTTAATTTCTTTCAAGAACTTTTCCTTTGGGTCCACAGCTTGTCTGTTCGGCGCAAAAGGCCCGGCTTTGGGCCCATCTTGGCTTTCGACATGCCTTCCTCACCATGCTTAGTCCTTTCTGGACACTCTTCCTATCGCTTGAACACTGAAAAGTTACTGTAGGGTTATTAATGGGCGTAATTTCAGTCTCATGTCTCAGGGATTAGGGAGGCCCGAGGAGAGGGAGAGAGACGGGGATCAGGTGGTTGGTGGAGCAGTCAGAACACACACCACACTTCAGTTCACTGCCTTCTGTGGGTGTGGTTCATGGTGCCCCAAAGCAACGATAGCAGTGACATCGAGAACACTGAAGGGATTGGTCACCGACAAGAGACGAGGAGCTCAGCTGCCCTGCCTGTGCTGGACAAAGGTGACATGGGCTGAATAGTGGAAGGAAGACATTGTGAGCACCAGCTATGACCCTGTGAGCAAGGGTGGAGATGAAGTTGTCAGGAATATTTATGCCTTGTGCTGTTATGATTATCATTTTCAGCTACTGATGCGACCAGAAACGTATATACATTTTAAGAGATGTTATCTGTGTCTTACTTTCAGTTCTCCGTAATCAGAAGTGTCAGGATGCTGATGGTAGCCACTTTGAGCACCCCTTGTAATTGCAGAAGTCAAGCTTTAATACAGCTTTTTTCCTTGCTTAAAATACGTATACAATTTTTTGGCATCCTCTGTGTGTTACCTGATTCTTCTTTTTTCCTTCTTTCTCTCATTCTCAACGTATAACATAAGCTATGCTAATTGTGATTGTCCTTATGTCACAGTATTTAAGTCACAGGGTATCAAGGAGGGAGTGTGACTCAGTCACAAGAGCACTAAGTACCCTACAAAGATGGATAAAGTACCTTTTGGGGATTGGGAAGGTAGAGGATTAGCATACTTTAATTTATTATTATTATTTTTTGAGTTGGGGTCTCACTCTGTTGCCCAGGCTGGAGTGCAGTAGCGCCATCACAGCTCACTGCAGCCTTAGCCTCCCAGGCTCAGGCAATCCTTCCACCCCAGCTTCCTGAGTAACTGGGACAACAGATGCATGTCACCACATCCAGTTAATTTTTAAAAGTTTTTTTAGAGAAGAGGTCTCATGATGCCACCCAAGGCTCAAGCAATCCTCTTGCCTCAGCCTCCTAAAGTGATGGGATGACAGGCGTGAGCCATCACGCCTAGCACTTTTGATTTTGGAAGAAACATTGCATTGTGGTAGGAAGCAGCCTGATTTTGCTACTGTCCTTATTAGGCAGTTTAAATGCAGTGAAGAGGTTTGTTTGGATACCAAGCTGACAAGTTGTGGGATGTTGACAGGCAACAGTAAAGCCGGCACTACTCCTCCCTGAGTGTCTTTGTGATTAGAGATGGGGACAGACCAGCACAAAGGTACTCCCCCACAGTACGCACTGCTCATGCTCCCTCCTGCTGACCCTGCTGCCCCACAGAGGTGGCCCTGTAGCTCTTGGCCAGCCCTCCCCTGGCGCTCCCATGGAGATGGCTGGATGCGTGTGGCACCTGTGACTTCCCAATGTCAACAAAATCACAGATCTACACATTTGGAGAGGAGACTTTATGTCTTAAGAAGGAGATCAAAGCTGCAGATGAGAAGCAAAGACTCTAGCTAAAAACCAAAAGCAGGGGCCATGTGCGGTGGCTCATGCCTGTAATCCCAGCACTTTGGGAGGTGGAGGCAAGAGGATTGCCTGAGATCGAGGGTTCGTGACCAGCCTGGGCAACTTGGCAAGACCTCATCTCTGCAGTAATAATAATAATAAAAATGAGTCGGATGTGGTGGCACATGCCTGTGGTTTCAGCTACTTGGAAGGCTGAGGTGGAAGGATTGCCTGAGCCCAGCAGGTTGAGGCTGCGTAGCTGTGGTCAGACCACTGCATTCCAGCCTGGGTGACAGACTGAGACTCTGACTCAAAAACAACAACAACAACAACAACAACAACAAAACCCCTGCAAAAGCAAGTGCTGTGTGAGGGAGAGGAGGATAGAACAGGACTAAGTATGCATATTCAACAGGTTATAGGGGACTCATGAATATTTATGAGGGAGTCCTAATACATGCATACTGTATAAACATGTATGCTTCATTCGACCCATGTTCCCTTTGAGGTGGAGACTTCACATTCAGATGCATTACAATTAGGCCCTATGCCTTAGAAAGTGAAGCTGGGTCACAAAGGCACTTGGTGTGCAGCCTCTGTAATCCGGCCAGAACCAGTCCATGGTCGGCCATCTCTTATCAGAAGAAAGCTACTGAAATCAACTGAAAGTTAATGTCAATCAAAGCTGTAGTTATGGCTGGTAGAACAGGGGATAGGGGTCCATTAGTCAGTGTCCAGTGGTCAGTGAGCTGCAATTGTTTTAATATTGCTTATCTCAAGACCAGTGCTTGTTTAGCTGCTGGAGAAAAAGAACAAACCGTGTGGCAGTGAGAAAGTAGTTCATTCCCTAAGTGTAGGGGTGCGTGACTTACCCTTCTTTGCCTGGCATGGCCCTGGGCCATGTTTATAATTCGGTATCTTATCGCCACAAAGCTCCTGTTCCGTCGGTCTCATGGCCTCTCTTTTAATACCTGTAGGCTCCGACTTGGCCGCCTGCTCTGGGCTTCAGGGGGGCTGGCTACTGGTCTTTAGTGTTTCTCAGCTCCTCCCCAGCTCCCTCTCGCTGCTCTCTGTGTGACGGTGCAAGGAGTCCCTCGAACCACGTCTCTCACACCATGGCTCCTCTTCCTGGACGGAGCTCTGACTAATAGACCCAGTCAAACCACCAGTCAGGCATGAGAACAGAACAAAGATATTTTCAGTTTTGCAGTATATCAAACATTTACTTCACATGGGCTCTTTCTCATGAAGCTACCAAAGGAAGTCTTCCGTCAAAATAAGGAAGAAAAGTTAAGAGAGGAAGATACAAGACTCAGGATACAGAAAACCCAACGCGGAAAAGAGGAGAAGGGTATCTGGAACACCGCTTGCAGCAAGGCCTGGCGGATGGCTGCCTGGTGTCTAGCTACTGGGGGCTCCAGGAGAGAGCTACGGGTGGAGAAAGCCTCTGAGCGGTGGACAACTGTCAGGGAATTTGGCAAGACAAACTTAGAAACAAACTAAGAACAAAACAAAGCCCATAAAGTAACTAAGATTCATGTTAGGAAGACAGCACATTGCGTAGGGGCCACAGGTCAGTGTCCTCTGTGACTCAGCTGTGAAAGAGAATTTCCCCAGTCATAGTTATGTGGACTCTCGAGTATTGATTCCATCAAAGTCATGAAATAACGGCTGGAGGAACCTGGGCATGTGGGCGGGGCTGTGGTGGAGGTGAAACAAAACGAAATCCTCCTTTTCCATAGTGGGCTGTCAAGAGAGAATGCCTAAATCTAAAACAAGCCCTCAGACCCCTGGTATCCAAATGAATCTGTTATTTAGAAATGGCAAGATGAAGGCAGAAACAATCATCCAAAAGAGTTGAGTCAGCGCCTCAGGGAGGGGCAGTAGGGGAGCGGGAGGGGGGATGGGAAGGGGCTGCCGTTTTGCGGAATTAGCTGCTGGGCCTCCTTGACTCTTTATGTGCATGTATAATTTGGATGAGCAAATGACGATTTGGACACGGATACTCAGACGGCCCCAGAATTCTTGTTTCATCAGAATTTATCTCTTACTCGCTTGAACACTGACGATCAGACTTTTGGCAAACGCATTGGAAGACATTCTTGTTTTTGTGTTTTTTATTTTTGTAGAGACAGGTTCTCACTAGTTGCCTAGGCTGGTCTTGAACTCCTGGCCTCAAGGGACTCTTCCGTCTTGGCCTCCCGAAGTGCTGAGATTACAGGCTGAGCCACTGTACCCAGCCAGGATGCATACATAATGGACACTCAGGTCCATTTATGGCCCTCTCTGAAAGGGACTACAAGAGATGTTTTCTTGGCTGCCCTTCCCTCCCTCCACTGATCCTCCAATGAATTCTGTGCTCCCTTTTCTCTGTCTCACACTCCTGTGGGTGTGGCCTGCTGGAAGCATGAAGCTGGGGGTTCCCTTTCCCCTACCCCCCTGATTAACCGTGTGCTTGCCCCCACCCCATTTATACCAGCTGTAGTTGTCACTGTGAAATGTTGAAATGCCAGTGAGGAAAGGGAGTCTGTTCCTATGCAAACAAAATTATGGTATTTGAAGACTCAAAAGAGGTAAGACCTTAAAATCCAGTGACCAAAGAGTTGGGAGTCGTTTTAAAATGGAAGAATTGTGCGTTCTGATTGCTTTGGCCATAGCGTTTGGTTTTCCCTTTAATTAGAAGCCTGGACTGGAAATTGTAGACAACGCACCCAAACACGCCAAGAAGTGCCCATCAGAGGTAATGCCAATCATAGCCCATGAAGCAGCCCCACATCAAAAGATTGGTGCATGAATGTCCCCAGAGATATTTTCGGTGTGACGTAAGCTATTTAAGGCATGTATGTACCATTTCTTGGTAGTGCTTTTCCACCATTTTAAAGTATACAATCTTGTGGCATTGAGTGCATTTACAGTGTTCTGCAACCACCTCTTCTTTCTAGTTTCAAAATGTTTTGTCATCCCAGAAGAATATACGTATTGTTACGAAACCATCTTCTCTTTAAAAGACTTTTTGGAGTAACAGATATACATCTCCCAATGTTGGCTGGGTGGGTTGGGTACTGGGGAAGAGAGCCTTATGGCCCATGGAGGAGGCTTTGCGCTTCCAGCTGCTACCTGTCCTTCCATTTGGTAAGAGTCTTCCAAAGCATGGAGCCACCAGACGTGGGGTGCCGAGGTGGGAGCAGGAAGGAAAGACAGACCTGCTCAGAAAGGCTCATTCCACAAAGGAATGGAGAAAAATGGACTTCTAGAGTTTCAACCAAAGTAGAGCCTGGGGGAGAGAAATCACTACCTTTCTCTACAGTTGCATGTCTCTGCATTAAATAGTCAGGGCAGCCAGGTGCAGTGGCTCACCCTGTAATCCCAGCACTTTGGGAGGCCTAGGCAGGAAGATCACTTGAGCTGAGGAGGTCGAAATCAGCCTGGGAAACATAGTGAGACCTGGTCTCTGCAGAAAATCAAAAAATTATCTGGGCATGATGGTATGCACCTGTAGTCTCAGCTACTCGGGAGGCTGTCAGCATCAGGAGAGCATCTGGGTCAAGCTATGCCTGAAGCTTGTGAGATCAACCTGGGGGTCTCTGCATTTTAGGAGCCAGTAAGTTGTCCTTTTTTCTTTTTTTGAGTTGGATCTCACTCTGTTGTCCAGGCTGGAGTGCAGTGGCACAATTATGACCCACTGCAGCTTTGACCTCCTGGGCTCAGGTGATCCTTCTGTCTTAGCTACTGAGTAGCTGGGACTACAGATGTGCACCACCACATCCAGCTTATTCTTTTTTTGTAGAGATGGGGTCCTGCTATGTTGTCCAGGCTGGTCTTGAACTCATGGGCTCAAACATAAGTTGTTCTCTTGACTTAAGTCAGTTTGAGTTGGGTTCTGATCTGACCAGCAGCAGGCACCTCACTGAATCCTTGCAACAACTTGGTGGGTACTCACCTGACCACTAGTCTACTGATGCAGAGGGTGGAAATGGAGAGAAGTCAACGGCTTGTTCTCTCTGTTTTCTCCTGTTTCCTCCTGTCTCTGTGCTCCTCAGAGAGGAGGTAGGGCTGGGGGCATGGTCAAGCTCTCACTTTGAGACCCATGGTCCTTGCCTCTGACCACCTGTGATGCCCTCCTTTCTGGGAGAAGCCTGTTGGTGAGAGAAGCCGCCTCCTCTGGGTGGGATGCTTGTTGTGCCCTCAGCCTTTTTTGCTGTCAGCGTCGGCACCAGACACCTCCACTCGATGGAATCTTTGCCTCTAGTGGGACCTTGGACTTTCTCTGGAAACCCATGAGGCAGCTCAGCTTCACAGAGAACTCCAGACGCTCCTGCCTCTGCAGTCTTGGAGTGAGCTCATTCACCTCTCTGCATTCCACCTTTTCCATCTATAAAATTAAGTGGTTGGGTCAGGTGCGGTGGCTCAAGCCTGTAATCCCAGCACTTTGGGAGGCTGAGGTGAGAGGATTGCCTGAGCCCATGAGTTTGAGACCAGCCTGGGCAACTTGGCAAGACCTCATCTCTACAATAAATCCAAAAATTAGCTGGGTGTGGTGGTGCATGCCTATAGTTCTGGCTACTTGGAAGGCTGAGGTGGAAGGATCACTGGGGTGGCTATGAGAATGCCACTGCACTCCAGCCTGGGACGGAGTGAGACTTCAACTCAAAAAGAAAATTACGTGGTTGGACTAGATTGGAGCCATCTAATAGAAATTGTGAGCCATGAATGCAGTTTATAATTTTCTAGTAGCTACATCTTAAAAAGAAATGGGTAGAAGTGTTTAATTAATACATTTTAACTCAATTTATCCAAAATATTACTACAACATGTAATCAAGATGAGTTGTTAATGAGATATTTTGCAATTTGTTTTTTAATACTGTGCCTTCAAAGTCTGGTTGTATATTTTATGCTTGAAGTATGTCTCAGTTTGGAGAGGCCCGATTTCCTATTCTCAACAATCATTTAAGTCTAGTGGCTACTACTGTTTCTTACAGTACCGGAAGAGCAGTGGGTTTCAAACCATTTTTTTTTTTTTTGAGTTGGAATCTCACTCTGTCGCCCAGGCTGGAGTGCAGTGGCATGCTCACGGCTACTGCAGCCTCGACCTGCTGGGCTCAGGCGATCCTTCCACCTCAGCCTTCCAAGTAGCTGGAACTATAGGCATGCATTACCATGCCTGGCTACTTTTTTTGATTTATTGTAGAGATGAGAACTTGCCAAGTTGCCCAGGCTGGTCTCAAACCCATGGGCTTAGGCAGTCCTCTCACCTCGCCCTCCCAAAGTGCTGGGATTATAGGCGTGAGCCACCATGCCCAGCCTCAAACTTTTTTTTATCGTGAATTAAGTTCTCACTCTGCCACCCAAGCTGGAGTTGCAGTGGTATGATCATGGCTCACCACATCCTCGACGCAGGGCTCAGGTGATCCTTCATCTCAGCCTCCTGAGTAGCTAGGACTACAGGTGCCCACCACCACACCCAGCTAGTTTTTAAATTTTTTTTGTAGAAACGAGGTCTCGCTATTGAGGCTCAGGCTGGTCTTGAACTCTTTGGCTCAAGCAATCCTCCTGCCTTGGCCTCCTAAGGTGCTGGGATTGTAGGCGTGAGCCACTGTGCCCAGGCGGGTTTCAAACTTCTTGATTTCTGGGTTAAGCAACAGCACTGTTCTTCAAAGTGAGACTTTGTTCCGAGTTTCATCGTGTCAACGGCCAGAAGGAGGCTTCCCTGGTCGGGTCAGAGTCTTGTTCAAACTCTTGTCCACCCTTCTCCCATCCACGATGCTGCCTTCCAGCAGCCTTGAGATTCCGTACCCCACACAGGGACCCCTAAGAATTCTGTTTGGAAGTTACTGTTCTAGGTGACCTCTGAGAGTCCTGGCTATTCACTTACCTATTTTTGAGTCGGGGGGCTCTGTTGCCCAGGCTGGAGTGCAGTGGTGTATTCATAACTCACTGTAGCCTCAACCTTCTGGGTTCAGGAGATCCTTCTGCCTCAGCCTCCCAGGTAGTTGGCACTACAGGTTCCTACCATCATGCCCGGCTAATGTTTTGATTTTCTGCAGAGACCAGGCTGGCCTCGACCTCCTCGGCTCAAGTGATCCTCCTGCCTAGGCCTCCCAAAGTGCTGGCATTGCAGGGTGAGCCACTGCGCCTGGCTGCCCTGGCTATTTAATGCAGAGACATGCAACTGTAAAGAAAGGTGGTGATTTCTCTCCCCTAGGCTCTACTTTGGTTGACCAAGGAAACTCTGGAAGTCCATTTTTCTCCATTTCTTTGTGGAATGAGCCGTTCTGGACTATGCTGCCATCATTAATCAGTTTGGAAGTCTCACGGGCTTACCACCGAGTGTCTTTCTTCCTCATGAAGAGCTTCATGCAAGCTAATAGCTCTCATGGGTGAAGTCCACCATGCAGTGGCTTGGAGGCCCAGCCTAGCCACTTTCAACTTCACCACTTCTACCACAGGTGCTGTGGAGGAGGAGAGAAAGTGCAGCCCACCCCACTCCACCCCACTGGCCAAAACTGGGAACATGGTCCCACCTCAGTGCAAGGGGGCTGCGAAATGGGGTCTTCCCGGGAACCAGGGAGAGGAATAATGCTTCCCAGCCAGCAATGCGTTTCCACTTCAGGACCTTTGCCTAGTCGGTCTCCCATTTAAACTCCCACTCGAACTGCTGACCCCAGTTTGAATGTCACTTCCTCAGGGTGGGTAGACAATAGCCGCTGGGGACAGGGGCTGGGGATGGCCAGGCAGGGTCGAGTCCCGCAGATGCAGTCGCCCACCCCCCACCGCAGCACAGGTGCTTAGACTTTATCCCTGACCTGCGAAAGAAACGGAAGGGTTTCCAGCGAGGTGAGAGGATGGGATTAGCATTTGAAACGACCTCTGGGCCGCCTCTGGATGGAGAGCCTGTAATGATCCTTCTATTTTTAAGAAAGACCAACTCTCCGTGGTGCCCGAGGAAAGGGCAACTCTGTGTGATGCCAACTTTGATGAACAATCTTGTCTGCATCGCAATATTTTACCAATGCTCCGCGTAAAAGGCTTATAAATTATTCAGCCTCACAGCTGTCTGGGCAGGGGGGTCTGGCTGCTCTCTAATGAGCCACTATGGCTGTGGGCAAGGGGCCCAGGCGAGAGCCATGGAGGGTTTAGAGAGCGCAGACACACGAGCACCTCTGAATCTTCTCGGCATCCCAGCCTGGAGCTTGAGCCTGGCCACTTCCTTCATGTTCACGGGCCTTCATGAATGCCAGGCGGGTGGCCCAGGCCTTGTCCTTGCCGCTGGGGACACAGACGTGTGTCAGACACAATCTTGAGTTATCCCAGTGTGGTGTGAAGACTGACACCCAGGCAGCTAGAGGGCAGGGCGATTCTCAGTCCAGGGGCAGAGAGCAGCAACGGGGCCATGGGATCCCAGGTCAGGAACAACAACCTGGGTGACACAGGAGAGGGGATTCCAGGCTGGGTTTTAAAGGATGAGCAGGAGTTTACCACATGGACAAAAGACATCCCTAGCAGCAGGACCTGCCAGGGTGAGAAAAGATTCCCTGGCAGCGGGACCCGCAGGAGCAAAGCTCTGGGGGACTGTAGGAACACAGGGCATGGGTGGTGGGATGGAATATGGGGCTGCAGGTTAGGCAGGGGCCAGGTCCTGGAGAGCCTTGAATGCCAGGATTACAAATGTGAACTCTGCCTGGAGCAGGTGACAGGGATTAAGACGGGAGTGACATGGATCCGTAATTTACAGGATGGATCATTCACAATGCATGAGAGTGACCCTGGGCTGGACTTCAGAGTTGAGCAAGACAAGGCCTGCCCTCGGGGAGCTCCCAGTCTAATGGGAGAGGTCTGAGAGGTCTGGGTACCCTGGGATTTATCATCACCCTTGTTTACAGATGAGGAACTCAAGGCTCCGAGAGGTGAAGGAATTTACTCAACGTCACATGATGTGAAAGGCAGCCTGGAGAATGACTCCTGGCCACTAGTAACTGCTTTCAGCCTTTGTCTTCTTAGGTATCAAATGGGGACACAAGACCCCCTGCCTTGCTGGGAGGTGATGGTGGGACTGCATGACCAGCACCTGGACCCAGGCAGCCCTGGTAGGGGCTCATGGACGCGCCCCCACTGTTCCAGCTGGGAAACCCAGACTCCTGAGGTGGTTTTTTCAGGCACATCTCACAGACCACTTCTACCCTCTAGTGCCACACGTGCTGGCTCCAGAGAGTCGGGGCTGCAGGGGGATCTGAGACCCCACTCTGGCATAAGAGTGAGGCCGGTTCAGCCCCAACGATAGTGGCAAATATTAACAGAGCCCACGAGCCAGGGGTGTGGTTGCGTTAGTGCATCAGATGCTTTCGTTGGGTAAGTCCTATCTGTTCCATTTTATAGGCAAGGGGAAACCGAGGCTCAGAGTCTTGCCCCAGTTCATATGCCTCATAAGAGGGGCAGCTAGAATCCAAACTGCAGGTCCTGAAACCAACTCTCTCAATCTTTCCCTCCACACCCTCTGCCCTGGGTGGGGACAGCCAGAGACATCCTGAGCCAGGGTGGGGGAGGGGTGGGGGGTGGGGGCGGTGAGAGGTGGCTACCTGAGACAGCAAATACCAAACCAACGGGTGCTGCACATCTGTCCCAGTTGTTGGTGGTTTGCACATACCAATTCTGGGTCTCTTGCCAGTCCTTTTTTGGGGACAATTCTCAGCCACAGCCATCAGCGAGGGAGGTGAGATTTGAACACAGATAATTGTGGTTCCAGACTGTGTGTATCCCCTGCCACAGGCTGCCCAAAGCTGGTGCATATCCCGGGCAGGGTGCCTGGGCCAGGTGCAGAGGCACTAAGATACCCAAGCTGGGCTGTTGGAGGCTGGTCTCCTGACTCAGAGAGGGACGCCTCATGAGTGGGAGCGTCTTGACCCAACCATGGTGGACTGGAGCTGGGACAATCCAGTCTGAGTTGCTTGCTGTGGGAGTCAGAGGCGCCTGCTCTGCCCAGCCACAGGTCCAAGTTTAGCGGTCACTGTGCCACAGATTCACGTCCTCCCGTGTGTTCTCAACGTCTTTCTCCTTCAGCCCCTTTCAGCCCCTGGCAGGCTTGGGAGGGGGACCTGATTGAGTAAATGTCCTTCTGTGCCACCTGCTCGGGCCCATACTGGGCTGGGCACGCTGGGGACTGAGGGACAGGTCAGTCCCAGGCCCTGCCCTTGAGCAGCCTGGGGCATGTGGAGAAGTCAGAGCCCATGTGCCCAGGCTCAGAGAGCAGGGTGACAGGCTGAGGGAGCTCCCTGGGGTTGGGTGGGCTCCCTGGGGGAGGCTGGGCTCCCCGTATCCCACTGAATGAAACAGCTCGTGTAGACTGTAGGTAGTACGCTCCATCGAGTAAGAATACAGCTTTGTTCATATTTGCATAAAGACATGCTTTGTGGGAAGATGCAAAGAACAATGCAAGCAAATGACAACCTCGGGGGCAGGGACAGACAAGTGGGGAGGGGGCTTCTTAATGTCCATTAATTTGTGTTTATATCTACTGCTGATTTGAAAACTTAAAAGAATAAGGTTGGGCAGTCTCCCTGGAGGAGGGACATTTAGCCTGGGTTGTAAGAATGAGTGAAATTTCATCCAGGAAGGAGGAGAGAGGGGGTGTGTCCTGAGAGCCAGGCAGAGTCCACAGTGTTGGTGGAAGACGGCTGGGCTGGACAGGGCTGGCCTTCCCCAGATCCTGTCCTCAGACGCTCTTCTTGTTCCTTCCTGGGTGATCGAGTCCCTCCACGGCTTTAGGCCCCCTCCCTGTCTTTATCCTAAACCCTTTCCTGTCTTTACCTGTCCACATCTCCAGCAGGTGGCCGGGGCCTCTTAGATGCAACGCTTCCAGAGCTGGGTTCACGATGCAGAGGCAAGGGGGTATCCCGAGTAGGAGCAAGGACTCTGAAGTCGGGCTGCCACTATTTTCTTCAGGCTCTGCTACTCCTCAGCTTTGCAACCTTGGGCAAGCTACTTAACCTCTCTGTGCAAACCAAGAATGTGTCAGGAGGTCGTGGCCAGGAGGCTTGGGAGCAGGTGGGCTGAATGGGGTGTGCAGGGTGGTAGGGGGACAGGTAAGCAGCACAGGACTGAGGATGTGACACTCTGAGTAGGGGTCTGGTGAGTGATGGTGGCTGCTCTGTGTGGCACTGCCTCTGGGGTGGGGCCTGCAGTGGGAGCAGGCCAATCCAGGGCAGAAGCAGGGCCCACCCTCCATGAAGCCGTGAGGCCCTCTCTAACCAAGGGCTGCACCGCCCCCAAAGTGCATCCACTGACCCAGCCCAGGCTGGCTTTGGGAGTCCCCATGACTCAGTCCTGAACGTGCTGCAGGGACAGTGGCTGGCAAGAGCGAGACGGCGCTGGTCCTCTCGGGTGGCGAATCTGGCAACATTGCTCCAATGACCCGGTGCACATACACTGGGACCCACAGGCCCCACTTGTAGGGGTCTGTCCATGGATACCCCCATCCCCCACCCAGGGCATCACAAGGAAATTCACAAAGCGTGACTTTTGCTAACAAAACAGGGAAACAGCCCCACAGTCATCTGTAGGGGGCTGGGGAGTAAATGGAGCGCAGAACGCCAGGAAGACCGCCGCCTTGCAATGAGGAAAGTGCTCCAGAATGTGCTGCTGATGCAGACAGCCCCTGTGGGTGGCAGGTCTTGTGCTCTATTGAGTCAGGACACAGATTCGCTCGTATTTACATAAAGAAACACTTTGTGGGACAAGGAGAGGAGAAGTGAATGAAAATGACAGCTTTAGGGGCAGGGACAGCACGAGAGAGGCTTCTTAACGTTCCAACATATAAATCAATTTGGGTTTATATCTATTGCTTATTTGAAAACTTGAAAGAGTAAAATAAGGAAATTCACAAGAAGGCGCCTATTAAGAAGAGAGCCTGTGGCTGGGCATGGTGGCTCATGCCTGTACTCTCAGGAGCTGGTGGGAGGACTGCTTAAGCTCAGAAGTTCGAGACCATAGTGAAACCTCATCTCTACAAAAAAAAAAAATTTAAAAATTAGGCATGGTGATGCCTGGAGTCCCACCAATCAAGAGGCTGAGGTGGAAGGATTATCTGAGCCCGGGGTTGAGGCTGCAGTGAGCCATGATTGTGCCGCTGCGTTCCAACTTGGGTGACAGAGTGAGACTCTGACTCCAAAAGAAGGAAAAAAAAAAGTGCCTGATTTTCTCTGAGTGGTGTTTTGCGGTGAGCCTCACTCTTGGCCCTGTCTGCCTCAGTGACACTCCTGGGCTGGGGGGATGTGGAGACGGAGTGACTGCCACGAATGGGGGATGCTCATGAGGGATCTGCGTGGAGAGAGGGAGAGACTAAGAGGGCAGGACGGCTTCTCTGGGGCCAGGAGCCAACGTCCAGGCCATGTTGCCAGAAACCAGCATCCGGAACTGAGGGCTTCCTATGTTTGGGGATGTGATGGCCTCCCCTTTAATCTGCACAGCCGTGCCTTGAAGGAAGCTCTGCAATGCCCATTTTGCAGATGAGTAAACAGAGGCTCCTAAAGGTGAGGTGGCTTGCCCAAGGCCACACTGCTGGGAAGCAGCAGGGTGATGACTTGGACCTACATCTTATTCCAGAGCCTGCTAGCTGCCAGCCAGGGAGCTGGGCCCTGGGGGCCCAGCAGTCACCTGGGGAGTGAGGGAGGGGGTTGCTGCTCAGAGTAGCCAAACCCACCCTTCTGCTTTCCACCCACCTGCTTTCCACCCCCATCAGTCCAGGCCCAGAAACTCTGTGCCAGCTGGGGAAAGGTTGAGCCTCAGAAGGTTCTGGAACCACAGTGGAGCCAGAGGCACATTGCTAGACAGAGCATAGCTGAGCCGGCAGAGGAGCGCAGACCTGGGGAGAAGGCTGAGGCTCCTCCCTGCCAGATGCCGAGGGCTGGCCAGGGGCTGACCCCCATGTCCCTGTCTGGGGGCCAATGCCAGGGAGAGACAGAGCAGAGCCACTGGGTCCGTCTCCCCCTCTACTCCAGGAACAGGGGGTCCCTCCTCAGTGACCATTCTTGGAGGTCTGCCGTGAGTGGGCCAGCCTGCATCTCCCCCCAGCCCCCGCGGGCCTTCTGCCAAGTTACGCATTTGCACCACCACAAGTGATCTTGGCCATGGAATCGGAGGCAGACAGAGTACTCTTGTCTCCAGACTGACCTCATTTTTGCGAAAATTCCTTCTGAGGCTGTTTCTCTGATGGTTGGCACTTCTGGGCCAGTGGCAGAAGGAGAGCCCGGTGACACTGGAGCCCCTTGGTGCTGGTGCTGCAACGCCTACCCAGGACCACCTGGAATCCTGGCCCCTCCGATGGAGTCAGCCACGTGTGTATGCTGGCTGTGAGCACTGACTGAGCACTGAGCCCTGGGTGGGCCTTGGCCGGGGTCACAGGCAGTCCTTGGGCTCCCGTAGCTCCTGATGCCCCCAAGCCTCCCAGGGAGCCCCACACCCTCAGCCGAGAGTATGCCGGAAGATCATTTCTGGACCCAATGGCAATAACCTTCCACTTCTTTCCTTTACCATCATGTCTTCCTCTGCTGCTCGGTCGGCGCTTCCATTCTGCCCTCTGTTAGCCAGTACTTGTCTCTTTCTTTCTTTTTTTTTTTTTTTGAGTTAGGGTCTCACTCTGTCATCCAGGCTGGAGTGCAGTGGCACAATCACATCTCACCGCAGCCTCAACCTCCTGGGCTCAGGTGATCCTCCCATCTCAGTCTCCTGAGTAGCTGGGACTTCAGGTGTGTGCCACCTTGCGGGTTACCTTAGAGACCTGAGGCTTCCCCTCCTAGGAGGACCCCTCCTAACCTAGGTGACGTGGCTGGCTCACCTATGGGAAAGGGCCTGTCTCAGCTCCCAGGGGCCTTTACTTCTACAAGAACAGCCCAGTCAGACATGTCAGGGACACTTCCCTTAGTTGCATCTCCTTCGTGGTCCCAGGCCAGAGAGAGGCTCTCACTGGTGCCAGAGTGGGTGGTGGAGGCCGTGGCTGCTGCCCTAGAAAGACCCTGTGTAGCATAGGTGACACAGGTGCCAGCGTGGCTCAGTCATCTGCCTCCTGGCACCTGCAGCTTGAGTGTGACTCTCACCTGTCTGTGAGCCTGGCCCTGTGTTGAGCACTGAGCACATGAAGTTGAGGCTGACACAGGGCCTGCCCTCAGGGTCTCACAGTCAGGGGGTTGACACACTACATGCTCAGGACTGTGGCTTGGGCTGGGAGGCTCAGGACAGGAACAGGGTGCCCAGATAAGGCTCCCAACATTGTTGGGAATAAGGCCAGGAGGGAGTAGGGGCCAGCCTGCTGCAGAAGAAACAAAACTGATTTCAGATTAAAGCACAGGATGTCGGATTTAGTCCTACCTTCTATCCATCCATCCATCCACACACCCAGCCAGCCACCCAGCCAGCCATTCATGCATCCACACACCCACTTGCCCATATAGTCATCCATCTATTCATTCATTTACCATCTACCACCCATCCAACAATCCATCATCCATTCATCCATGTATCCATCCATCCATTCACCCACCTGTCCACCCATGCACCCATCTATCCATCCACCAGTCTATCTACCCATCTGTCCATCCATTCATCTATCCATCCATCTACCCATCACCCATTTATCCACATCCACCCATCTATCCATCCATTCATCCATCAGTCCATCCATCTACCTATGTATCCATCTATCCATCCATCCATCTATCCTTCCTCCTATCTACCCATCCACCCACCTATCCACTTAATCACCCATTTTCCACATCCATCCATCTATCCATCCATCTACCTATGTATCTATTCATCCATCCATCCATCCATCCATCCATCCATCCATCCCTCAAATACTTGTGTCTTTTCTATGCCATACTCAAAGTAGGCTAAACAATGTCAAACCTTGTCCTCGGCCTTGACCCCTTGTAGAACTTGAGCCCTGGGACTTTGTACTGACTTTCCTGAGTCTTTCTTGGCCTTGATGGTGGAGGAGACAGCAGTGGTGATGGGCAATGAGCGCCCAGTGTGGACAGAGAGAAGAAAAGCAGGGGCTGTGGGAGTCCGGAAGCGGTGCCTGGGGTCATGGTGAGATCGGAAGGGGACATCTGAGATGAGTCTAGTTAGCTCTGAAGGGGGTAGTCAGGCAAAGGGTGGGAGAAGGGGCTTCTGGCAGAGGGGAGAGGCTGAGCCAGGGCAGGAAGCCACGCCAGGGCCGGTGTTAGGGCCGGTGAGAGAGTTTGGTAAATGAACGCGTGTGGACAGCGCTCTGAGCAGGAAGCGCTCTGCCAATGTCAGCTGAGGTTAGTGTCCTGTGAGTCTTCGGAGGGCTCTCATGTATCGAGGCTTTTCTGCCTCTTGCTCTCAGCTGTGGGGAGCAGCTTGAGGACATAACAGCCTGGATGCAAATTCCTGACAGGCAAACACAGGTCTCAGTCCCACGGCTGACAACCTTCTCCTTGGCATTGAAAAGGAGCCTCCCCGCCTCCTCTGGCGGCTCCTGGGTAACAAGCTGCTGTCAGATGCTTTTAACAAGCTTTGGGTTTTAGCAGGCCAAGGAACTGACGGGCCCAGGTCTGGATAATTGGGTCCTTCAGAAGGCCACCCAGAGGGACACGGATGACACCTTCCTCAACTCTGAGTCCAGCGACTGTGGGTACAGGTGTCGGCTGCATCCCCAGCCACACGGGCTCCCTGTCAGCCCTGCGAATCTGAGCATCTCGGGCCCCAGCGTGCCCCATCCAGCTAGCAGGTGAGGCCACTGCTGGGTACCATGTTCTCCTGTGTAGGGAATGCGAGGGGCCTGGCCGCCTCCCCACCCGGGAAGCCACATCCCCCTCGGGGGAGCAGGTCAGGCTCCAGGCTGCTGGAGAAGCCCTGGCACCCTTGCCTTAGGCGACTGAGCTCATAAACAGCGGTTGCCTCCTTGTGTCCCAGATGGGTCCCCACACCGCAGATGCCCGAAGATTTCTGCTAATTAAAATCAGGTTTTGACATGTGGGACTTTTTGCTGAAGACGGGAGCTTGTGCTCTGCCGTCAGCAGAGAACTGAAGCGTCAGGTTCTTCCTGAACTCGACCCCAGACAGCTGAATGCTTTTATTTATTTATTGAATACAGTTGTACTCTCCTCCACGCTTTAGAGAGGATCTGAATTGACCTGAAGAACAAATTTGTCTTGATATGGGGAAAAAAAAAAAAAACAACCCAAACCAACACACACATGATTTTTGGAGACAGGGAGGACCGTGTATGAATCCTGTTCTGTCAGTTTCTAGCTGTGTGTTCTCAGGCAAGTTGCTTCACTTCTCTGAGCCTGTTTCCTTATCTGTACAATGGGAGCATTTGCGATGCCTTCACGGCAAGACTCTGTTGAATGTAAAATGAGATCATGAGATAAAATACCTTTGCTGCCTAACAGATGTTTCCCAGACAGGCTTGTTTAAATGGTTCACAAAGTAAGAACAGAAAAGGCAAGGGAGAGAGGGGACAGGAGATGGCCCCTGTTGCCTAGCTGGGGAACTGTGTCTCCTTGGGATGGCATCTCCTTCCAGGGGTCTGCAGGAACCTCTCCACAGGGCCTCCCTGCCCCGCCCCACCCCAGGCTTTGCCTGGTCTGATCTTCCCTCCTCTGGCTTGGTTATTTTGTTCATGCTTTGTTTCTTTCTCTTCCTGCTGGAAGACAGGCTCCCTGAGGACAGGGACCCCTGGTCGTCTGCTCATTGACGTGTCCCATGAGTCTGGAGCGGCCCCCGGCCCCGAGTCCCTGTGAGGGTGGGACAGAGGAAGAGGGGTTCCTGCCCTAGCTGAAGCGGAAGGCATGGCACACCTTCTAGAAACCTCCTGCAAAGCAGCATGATCATTGCCCAGGTTTAAAAAGAAAACCATTCATGACGTGTTTGTATGTTGTATTAATATAAAATAAGCATGTAATATGTCCCACGGAATAATAATTAAAGAATTAAATGGAGATAGTTTGGGAGCAGACCTCGTAGAAGGCAGCACCTTGGGCTTACTCTTCATAACGAAAGCATAGGGAGGTAGCTCCCTCTTCTAGGGGCGTGTGACTGTGGAGTGAGGCTGCTCCGGAACTCAGGAGCAGGGGAGGGAACTTGATCATGCCACTCTCCCGACTGAACATTCCGTGGCTCCTGCTGCTTTTAGGTTGAGACTCCAGCTCCTGGTGGCTCCGGCTGCCCTCTCACCCTGTCTCATGCCATTCATCCCGCTGCTCTCTGCCCTCCAGGTTTACAGCCTCCTTGCTGGTTCCTGAACGCCCCCAAGAACTTTCCCCCTGCTGTTCCTAATGCCCGGGACACTTGCCATGCTCCACTTCCTCCTGCGGGACGGCTCTTTCCAGATGCCCGGCTAAGTGAGGCTTGGTCCTCCCTCCCTCTCTGAAGCTGCTGTCCTTTCAGAGCACACGTCCCATCGACATTGTAGACATGCCTGTCTGGCCACGCCTTTGCGATGTCTCTGCCTCTCTTGTGTACGCCTGTGGGTGCAGACGCGTCTGGCATGCCACAGTATACCCAGTGCCTGGCACACAGTAGGTGATCCCTACATATTTGTGCATTGAATGAAAGGATGGCAGGGGCTAGGGGACACAGGGACATTTGATTTACGTGTGTGCATCTATGTGTTTGTGGACATATTTCTCCTAAAACGTATTAAAGTCTAACCCACATATAAGAAGGTGCACCCGTCCTAGGTATACAGCTGGGGGAGTTGTCCCCAGTTACATACCCATGTACCCAGTGCCCAGATCCAGAAATAAAGCATCTTCAGCCCCTCGGGGTCCTCCTCCACACCCCCTTCTAGTCCCTTCCCTTCCCTGTGATGGTAACAGCCTCTACTACAGATAAAATAAAAGCTGGCGGGATTGGAAATGGGCTCAACTGTGTTGAAAACTGCTTGGCAATATCTGCAAAGTGGAACCTGCACCCCCTGTGACCCGGTGATCCTGCCCTGAGGTGTAGACACGGTGGAAATGCACACAGCTGCTCACCCGGGGGTGCCGAAGCCTGCTGGGACACTCATGGCTGCAGCAGGCAGGAGCCCGCCCACTGTCCATTGCAGTGGATGGATAAGTGCACTTGGGACTGTCACACAGTGGAACACTTCATAGCAACCAGGACACGGGTAGAACAGACACGGACAGCGGCCACAACGGCTCTCACAGTGTTGACTGGAAAACACCAGACCGAAAAGGGAACGCATTCTAAGATGACATTTACATGCGCCAACCCAATGGTGCCGTGTGTGTGGGTAGATGTTTGTTTGTTTCTTCTCCCCTCCTCTCCTCCCTCCCGCCCTCTTTCCCCCTCCTGTTTTTCCTTTCCTCTAAATCCCTCTCCCTCTCTCTCTATACACACACACACACACACACACACACACACCACACACACACACACACACACACACACACACACACACACACACACACACACACACACACAGCATCTTCTCTACACCGAGAAATAATTCCCTTTAAAATAACGAACACCACCATCAAATGAGGACTTGGAAGTTTTTTATGAGCATTCATGCTTTGGAGGATCCCTGGCTTTTTCAGAAATCAGAGTGGGTTCAAGGTCAGTGTCAGACACAGGTGCTCTGAGGCTCTGACTCCGGTGGAATGGGGGTGCTGGTGGCAGTGGTCTTGTGACTGGCAGTGCCTGTCACGCCCATGGGGGTATGCTCAGCGGAGGGGAGGCATAGGACACCATCTGTAGTGGGTGTTCCAGCACAAAGAAAGGGTGAAGATTGGTCATTTAAACGATGTGTCTGTGTCTTTCTAAGGGCTGCAAACAGGTTGTTATAGGCTGAAAAGAGGCCATATTGGTTGTATTAGAACAGTCATTTAGAAAAGACTAAAAAACTCGTATTCTTTTGTAGCTGAGTTGGGCTAAATGTAAAAGCCGTATGGATTCAAAAGTGGACGTTTTTTCTATTTCTCTCCACCTTCTCCTCTTCTCCTAGCACAGCCCTGCCTGACTGGCCAATCTTATCTAGTAGCCATTGCTGGTGCTGAAGAAGAAACAGCCTGCAAGCCAGACCCCCTAATGATGAGGAGAGTGGTCCAAGGTCAGCAGGAGTGTGTCTGAAAGCTCGGAGTAGGCACTGCCCACCTTCCTTCCATCTGTGAATACAAGGGCATTGGACTGTTATGGGCTAGGGTTCTGGGAATAAAAGATTGTTGGAATTATGTTTTCCCTTCTGTCCAAATATTGCAATTGTCTGCCCCTTCCTCTAAAAAAACTGTAGAAAGACATATTGTAAATTACAAAATGTCATCTAAAATGTCAACATGAGCTGGGCTTGGCGGCTCAGCCTGTAATCCTGCGCTTCGGGAGGCCGAGGTGAGTGGATTGCCTGAGCCCGTGGGTTCGAGACCCGCCAGGGCAACTTGATGAGACCTCATCTCTACAATAAATAAAAAATTAGCCAGGCGTGGTAGCGCGCGCCTGTAATTCCAGCTACTTGGAAGACTGAGGCGGAAGGATCACCAGAGCCCAGCAGGTCGAGGCTGCTGTGACCGGGAGCGGCCACTTTACTCCAGTCTGGGCGACAGAGTGAGACTCCAACTCAAAAAAAAAAAAAAAGTCAACATGACCAGGAGATTGTGTCATATCAGTGGTCACGTATCAAAAATTATTTATGTAAACCTTGGGCCATGCTAAAACTTCACGCAGGCTTTGAACTCAGGGCGGGTCAAGGGCTACGAATTTTTGACATAAATACTGGAATGAATTTGTGTTGCTGGGAGTGGGCTTTTTGGCAATGATCCCGACCCGTCTCCCTATAATCTGGTTATAGAAATTAAACACCCCCTTTTCTCCCAGTCTCTGCCTCTCGTATTTTAACTGGCTGCAAGGGATAGCAGCTGATTTGTTGGATCAGGCCATAACGAGGCCATGATCTGGGTAGTTAGCGGCTTATGTAGGTCAACACTGGGCGCCAGAGCCACACTGCAGGGATCCAGATCTGGGCTCCGCCAGGTGCTGGTGACTGATCGTGGGTAAGTGACTGACCTCCTGGGACTCCATTTCCCCATCTGTAAAATCAGTTTGAAGATTGCACCTATCACATACGATTGCTGTAGGAATTAGACGCGTTGTCGTTTGTAAAGTACTTGGTTAAGTGTCAAGAAGGAATACGCTAAGCATTTGATAGAAGTTTTTCTGTTTTTGCTGGGTTATCGAAACATTTCCCCCATGTTATTAGTCATGAACTAATGCTGCATAACAAACAGCCCCAACAGCTTGGTGGCTTCCAGCAACAAGCACTGTGCTTGGTTCCAGGTTGCGGTTGGACTCAGGCCTGCTGCATCTGGCTCCCCTTCCTTCTTTCCGGAACCAGGGGGTAGGAGCACCGACCGGCTGGTGCTGGCGACAGGAGAGTCAGAGTTGAGCGAAACCCAGAGATGCCTCACAGAGACACTGCTAGCACCCTGCATGCTGTCGCTTCTGCCACATTCCAGGACTCAAGGCAAGTCTCACAATCAAACCTGCAGGCTGTAAAGCCCATGGCAACTCCACCCTCAGGGACAACGGCAGGGGTGAGGGTAGGAAGGAAGATTGTGGAAAGAGAATGCAGTTTCGCACTCACTCCATATAAACCTGGGGATTCGCCCCTCACAGGGGAACATCTGTGCCCTCATCTGGTTAAATCCCCAGCTGGGCAATGCCTGGTGGGGATACAAGCATTTTCCTGTTACCAAATTGCCCCCCAGAAACGTCGACCGGGTTGTATCCCTGCTAGCACTGAATGAGACTGGCCCCCAGACCCCAGCCAACAGTCAATTTTTCTTTTCCATCTTTGCTGGTAGCAGATAAGCCTTTCTGGTGAACTCGGGGCTTGGGTGCGCGATCTGTCTAGGCCAAGCGGAGTTTTATATGTGCTCTGGTGGTTTACTTTGTCTGTCCCCTTGGCCCTGAGGGCTTTCAGAGACAGCACCAGTGAGGAGTGGGAGAAGCAAGACCCCACTCAGAGGGAAAGGCTGGCCTGTGGTACAGCTGCAACAGAGACCTTGGCTGACCCCAGGGGAAACCTGGAGCTGGGCTTCTGCAGACATGGCCTGAACTGAGTCCAGGAGGCCTTTACACCTGACAGTCGCTGGATGCAGGCTCCTCTGGGAGGGATGACCGTGAGCATGGCAGCTCCCTTCAGCCAAGGTCGGTTCCTGGAAAGAGATGCCACTGTGAGCTCTCAGCTGCCCATGCCCCAGCAGCTGGGGAGCAGATGTCTTGCTCCTGCTGGGAGGGCCTGGGGGTGAACCACCTACAGTACTCATCAATCTTCCACTGTTGGGCACCTCCTGGTGCTGGACACAGATCATCCACCTTGACCACGGCGGCCCTGGGGGCTGGTGTGAGCATCTCTCAGGGAGGCCCGTGCTTGCCCAAGGTCATGTGGCCAGAGGAGGTGGCCAGACTTGGGCCCAGGTCCGTCTGACTCCAGCACCAACACCCTCAGCTGCTGAGACCCGACCCAACTGGAGGGGGCGCCTGTCTGTGAGTTGGGGGACAGCTCTCCCAGGAGGGGGGCGCCCCAGACGGCACCACACAACTGGGGGACAACTGCATGGGTGCCCGAGGGATGGCCCGTCACCAGCGGCTGGCGGGATCTGACGAGGGTGGTTAATCCGTCATCTTTTTTGTGCCAGAAGCTTTTACTCCTCTGAGAGGGAAGCAATTTAGAAAATGACTCAGCAAATCGTTTGGTGGATGCTTCCTCAGGCTGCTGGGTTGTGGAATGTGCCTTGTCTTTGGGAGCAAATCTGGTTGGAGTCCTGGTCCTGCCCTCCCCCACCGCTCAGCTGTGGGACCTGGGGGCCCCCACGTCTCTGCTCCCTGGGGTGGGGGGAGAGGATGCCCCTCCTTCCAGGGGGAGGCAGGGAGGCAGTGGGTTCGTGGATTGTGAAGTTCTATGTGGGTCGGGATGTCACCTCAGCCCTGGGCCCTGGGGACATAGGGGTAAAGGTGTGGCCCTTCGCCTCCAGGAGACCACAGCCAGACAGGGCATCAGCCTTGCTGATGACAATCACAGGGCTGCACCAGCCATGCCTTGATGCAGGGAAGCATGGGGTGGTGGGGGCCGGCCTCCCTGGGGAGGTGACGCAGGTGCTGGGTTTTGAACGTTGAATAGGAGTTCACCAACTGACTAGGAGGGAAGAGTACGTGCAGAGCACGAGCGTGTGGGGTCCCGGGTGTCTCACGGAAGTGTAGCAGAAGAATAGCTTGAAATTCTTAGCTTTGAGTTCGTGCTTTCTGACTCCCCCAAACTGTCTCTGGATTCTCACGAGTGAGGACCTGAGGTGAGCAGGACATGTGATTCCCAGCAGTGGCTGAAAAGACAAGCGAGGGAACGGGGGAGACCCCACCCACACCCTGAGCAGGACCAGGAGGGTCCCCAGTGTTGGAAGGGGCAGGGGAGGCTGGCGAGACGTGGTCTTCAAATGGTTTGGGTTAAGGCAGGAGGGGGCTCTCACGTGGAGAGTGCAGAGTCAGCGTCTACAAGCGTCCACGTCAACCCTGGCCAGGACACAGGGCCCGTTGTGGTGTACACTGGCACCTCTTGGCCCCCATGAGGATAGTGGGCCTGAGGGTGTTTATCTCTGGAAGAGTATGGTGCTTAAGACCTGGGCTTTTGCTGTGTGTCCATTAGGCTTCAATAAGAAAAGAAAATGGGTGTGGAGAGTTGGCCGGATGAAGGGATCCCACAGGTGGAGGTCAGAGGCAGAGGCGTGGAGGCGTCCAGGGAGTGGTGTGCTCAGCGGAGATGGGATTGGCTTGCTGGGTCAAGTCGTTGAGGGGTCCATGTCCCACCCAGACTCATGTGGAAGCCCCAATCCCTAATGCCAGGGTATGTGGAGATGGGGCTTTGGGGATATAATCAGGTCCTAAGGGCGGAGCCTTTATGATGGGATTGTGCCTTCCCCCCTCCCCCTCTCTCCCTGTCCCTGTCCCTGTTCCTCTACCCCCTTATTCCTCTACCTCTTCCTCCTCCTCCTTCTCTTCTCTCCCTCGCCCTCCCTCCCTCTTTGTCCCCTTCCTCCTCCTTTTTCTCCTTTTTCTCCTTTTTCTCTCCCCTCCCTCCCTCTCTCTCTCTCTCCCTTTTTCTCCCCTGCTGTGTGAGGACCCGGGATCTGCCAGCACCTTGGTCTTGGACTTTCAACCCCAGAACTGTGATAAACCAATTTCCATTGTTTAAGTCCCAGTCTCTGGCATTCTATTAGAGCGGCTATCCTAAGACAGAATTTGATTTAGAGGCACTCTAATATGGACCTCCCGTTTTACAGGTAAGTGAACGTATCAAAAGGAGAAATGACTTGTCCACAATTGTACATCTGGCCAGTGGCAGGATTCAAATTTAGGGTGCTCTTTCATGACCCCCAACTGTGAGGTTAGGGAGCTGTGATTCCACTGGGGTAATAGTTGTTGAAAAAAAGAGCTAGTCACACTGACTTATGTTCATGCCACTCAAGCAGACCAGCTATATTAAAACAACCCTTTGCAAAACAGACAGAATTTCACCCCGATCTGCCACTCCAAGAAACCAGACCTGGGCTTTCCCTCTCTCCGGCCTCTGCCCCACGAGTAATAATTGGACAGCATTTCCGTGCTGGGGACCGAGCCAAGCTCTTTTCCTACATGCCTTCACAATCCTCACCGTAAGACTTATGATGTGGTTATGGTCTCCCTATTTGGCAGACACAGAGCCTGGAGCTCAGGGAAAAGAAGCCTTTTGTCTGCAATCACATGGCAGTTGGTGGCCGCTGGACGTGGCAGGCAGGTTGCAGTGCTGCTGGGATTTGAACCTTGGTTCCTGGGGCCTTGGCACCTACAGCTTCTGCTACCTGGGACACTGTACCCCCAACACTTACATGGTAGGTGCCTGTTCCCCACTCAGTTCTCAAATCAAAGGTCCGCGCTTCAGAATCTTCCTTGGCCGTTCCATTTTGGCCTCATGCACTGTTCAGCACGCTCCATCTTTGATCATCTTCAGAACACTAGCTTTACCAAATTATCCTACTTACTTGCATGTTTTGTTTTGTTTTTGAGACAAGGTCACACTCTGTCACCCAGGCTGGAGTGCAGAGGCACGATCCCGGCTCACCACAGCCTCGAACTCCTGGGGTCAGGTGATCCTTCCACCTCAGCCTGCCAAGTAGCTAGGGCTTCAGGCACATGCCACCACACCCTACTAATTTTTGTATTTTTTGTAGAGATGAGGTCTCTCTGTTTCCCAGGCTGGTCTCAAACTCCTGGACTCAAGCAATCTTTCTGTCTTGGCTTCTCAAAGTGCTGGGATTACAGCCCTGAGCCACAACATCTGGCAGTTTATTATCCCTATTATAATATAAATCAAGAAAGAAGGGACCTCCCTTACATACTCCTGTACCAATCCCTAAATGTTGGATGAATATATGTTGACTACATGAATGAATGAGTGAATAAGTGAATGAATGTCACTGAATCCTGTGCTCTTCTGCTAATTTCTAATAGTTCATGATAGTTCATAATTTCATACTCTAGCAGTTTACTTGGGAATTTAGGTAGTTTCCAGTTTTGTGCTATTACATATACTGCTATTCATATAAACGATGAGATCACAGTTTTTTGTAAATAATGTGCCCAGTGGATTCAGAAGCTTATATAACGATTGAGAGGAACATGTTTGTGATGGTTCTTCTCCCAAGAAGTCTCCCACTTTTCAAACCCCTGCCCCGTTCCAGGCTCCAGGCATATAATCTTTCTTCCTATCTCATTTTGTCCCTGCCTTCCTTGACTGCTTTGGGAGTCAGAAAAGAGAATCTTTATTACACAAACAACACAGTTTTTGCCAACAAGACGTAGAAAGAGCCCCATCGGCGATCGGTTCTGCTATCTTAACTTCTGCTGTCCAGGAGTTGGCTCTGTTTAGCTCCTCTGAAACAAGAATCAGGAAGTGGCTGTCCCTCGAAATTAAATCGCTGTCCATGGTGGAGGATAGTGCAATGGTGACAAGCCAGGTGTGGGGGCAGCCTTCGGGTCACGGCTCTGCCACTTGTTTGCCCGTGCGGCTGAGTGAGCCCCTCGGCTCTCGACGCCTCCATCTCCTCATCAGTAAATGGGGCTAAGGAGGGGAGTTGTCTTGGGGGTTGCTGAGAGCAACACTCGAGAGGCTGTGAAGCACCTGGCAGCTGGTGCACCAACAGGCAGCCTTGTTCCTCATGTCTCTGAGGTCTGTGACAATGAGACATCAGTCCCTAGAGCATCCGCTCCTTGGGCTGCATTCCTGCACCTGGGGCTTCCACACCCCCAACTCAGTGGGGTCACGGGACCCTTGGGATTCAACCAACAGGTCCTCAGAAGGAGTGACAGCCCCAAAGATGCAATCATGACACCGTACTCACAGATACAGCAATATCAAGGTGGCGGTGACCGCCAGACGCTGTGAGGCATCCTTCATTCATCCCACCATGTGCCGACATTGTCAGGGGCCTCAAGGTCCATCAACCCACAGAATAGACGAAGGACACCTGGACCACAGGGGCTGCCCTGCGGGGAGCATTCAGCTACCAGGTGGCAGTTGGCTTCTGTGCTATGGTTTCACATCATGTCCCTCTAATTATTTCCTTGAGTTAATTTACATGTATTATAGTTACAACTTGCTGTGTTGTATTCCTAATTTGCAGAAATGCTTCAGTGGCTCGGAATTGGTCCATTAACACATAGAAGTGTGATTAAGGCAGTCGAACGTTGACTAGAACACAGAATGAGCTCACAAACGTAAACCAAGTGAGCGGTGGCTGTGTGGGAGCTGGGAAGCGAACCTCCTAGAAGATGGCTTTGCACAGGCAGCACCAAATGTCTGAAAAATAGATCTTACTGTGGCACTGAACTAAGGTCCCCTAGACCTCGGGACTTCATTGTTCGTTATCAAGCTTTGTCTGACAGCCGCCAGGAGCCGAAGAAGGGTTTTTCACCTCTTTTCAAGGAAAATGTAGAGAGTCCTCCGGCAAAGCAATGGCATTTCAAACACAGAACTTGCCGTGCCAGTGCAAAATTGAGTAATTGTACTGGTAAAAGCTGAAAGGAGACAAAAATGACAGCAAAGGAAGTGAACTTGTAGCTGGGCCCCTTCAGATATCAGCACTCCAGCGTTTTTTACTGACTGAAATATTGAGAGTTCTAATGAGGCCTTAGCTTCGCTGCACAAAAGCCAGCATCCCTTGTTCCCACGATAAAATTATATACCGCTGATGTACTGCATAAAATGTCCTGCTTCTTTGTTTTTGCTGAGATGGATTTGGGATAACTTGCTCTCCCACCATCTTGCTTTGCTCAGATCGAATAAAGCTTTCTCTGTCTCCAAGCACCTGTGTGTCAGTGAGTGGCATCAGCTGCCCATGGGGTATATGATTCTGAATTGGGGGTTCTTTAACAAAGTCACTGCTGAGAAGGTGGTGAACCCAGCCACAAAGTTACTGCCAAATAGTATGCTCAGAGAGAAAACAAAAAGGACTAGCACAATCTTCTATCCAGCCAGGCACAGTGGCCCACGCCTGTCATCCCAGCACTTTGCGAGGCCAAGGCAGGAGGATTGCTTGAGCCCAGATGTTTGACATCAGCCTGGGCAACACAATGAAACCTCGCCTCTACCAAAAAAACAAAAAAATTGACTGGGCATGCTGGTGCATGCCTGTCGTACCAGCTACTCAGGAGACTGAGATGGAAGGATCGCCTGAGGCCAGGTGGTCTGGGCGACAGAGTGAGACCCTGATTAAGAAAAAAAAATCCTCTATCTGGGATAGCATCTATAAGGACACAGAATGTGTGATGGCAGTTCCTGTATGTGTGCCCACCAGCAGGGATTTCTCTTTCCCTGGGAAAACCTCTGTTGCAGAGAGAATGATTCAGGTCCTGGCAGGAGATGGGCCAGGGATGGCGGTTTTGAGGAAAGAGAGAGTGATCACGGCCAGTGTTCCGTGAGCATGTGCTCCAGCCAGGAGGCGCTAGAAAGCACTTTACAAGTATCAGAAACCCTTACTTCTAGTTACTTGTTTCACAGAAGAGACTTTTACTTTTCACATTTTATAGTTGACAAGCCCAAGGCACAGAGGCGGGCAACCTTATCTACGATGACACAGCTAGCGAGCCGTGGAGAGGTTCACACCCCAGCAACTGTACCCATATGCACTCTTACCACTGCGCCAAACAGCACCTGCCCAGACCTCAGCCAAAAGTGACTTTTTATTCCCTTACCTTTGAAAGCCTGCATTTCAGCAGAAGGGGTTTTCATAGAGTTGTTGTTATTGTTATTTTCTATTACCCATGATGGGGACCAGAAAAGGCATACTCGAATCAGTTCCAACATGAGCATCAAGAAAGTTGGTGGCTGTGTGCATGGGAGTTGCCAACATATCACCTTCTGTCTCCCAGCAAGTATGCCATCACAACCATGCCCTGATCTTGACTCATGATTGAAGGAATAACCATGAGCCATGGGCACAACCAAGTGCAGCTGCGAGGTGTCCATTCACCCTCCACGGGAGCTCACTGGCAGCAGCACCAGGTTCTCACGTGAGAGTTTTGAAATGAAACAGGAGATGAAACTCTTCGTGACGGATAAAGTGAGTGACTGTTCCTGCTAGATGTCAAGTGGCCCATCCACATATGTGAGGATCTGGTTCATGTCTACTTAGTATTATGAAGACCCCAGACCTGTTGTCTTAGGTCAGAAAAACCACAGATGCCTTAAAAAGACCAAATCATAGTGAGAATTGCTGTGAAAAGGAATCAAGAATGAGACACATTTAAATGATCATAACCATGAACTGTAATAGTACAAACATGAAATACTCCCAGAACCGAGCGTTGTAAAAAAGTGGGTTATGGCCAGTCGTGGTGGTTCATGCATGTAATTCAAGCAGTCTGGGAGGCTGAGACGGGAAGATTGCTTGAGCCTAGGAGTTCAAGACCAGCCTGGGAAACACAGCAAGACCTCGTCTCTACAAAAAGTAAAAAAATTAGTCAGGCGTGGTAGTGCATGCCTGTAGTACCAGCACTTTGAGAAGCTGAGGTGGGAGGATTGCTTGAGCCCAGAAGTTTGAGACCAGCTGGGGCAATACTGTGAGATCTCACCTCTACAAAAAGTAAAAAAAAAAAAAAAAAAATAGCCAGGCGTGGTGGTGCACGCCTGTAGTCCCAGCTACTTGGGAGGTTGAGGCAGAATGATTGCCTGAGCCCAGGAGGTCAAGGCTACGGTGAACCGTGATTAAGCCACTTGACTCCAGCCTGGATGTCAGAGTGAGACACTAACTCAAAAAAACAGAGGTGGTGATTAGGAGTCTACGTGCTATGATCTTCTTCACGGTGACACTCCACTGTCCAGCATTAGAGTATGTCTGACCAAGTGGTGGAGCCTGTTTTCTGTAAGGAATTTCTCCATCGTGACTGGCTCATGTATGATCCAAGCATCCATATTTACCAGAAGCATCCACTGTGCGCTCCCCACCATTGTCGAAGGTGGGGAATTGTGAGCCGGGATTTTCTAATTCAATAGAAATAAGGAGTTGGGAAAGATAACAAATCTGCACCTCATTCTCTCTGTCCTTGGGGTCATAGTCACCTGGATAGAAATTTGGAATGATTTAATCTCTCAAACGTAACAGGAAACAATCCTTATTATGATTAGCCTTTCAGTATCACCCTCACCTTAGTTGCTTTTAAAAATGGTGATGACTCTCTGGAGAAAGCTATTCCCTGAGCTGTCAGGGCTGAAGAACCTTCCTTCTAGTTTCTCCCTGCATGGAGTCTTCCCTTGGGAGGTCACGGCCAGGCCCACAGCTCAGGACCCAGCGGTCAGCAGTCCCTAAGCCAGGCTCTTCTCCAGAGCTCCCGTCTCCATGACTGGCACCAGCACCCACTCGGTGGCTCAGTCTAGAAGTCATCTTTGACCTTCCCCTCTCCCCCGTCTTCTTTTCCTCACCTATCACCAAATCTTGAAGAACTCACCTCTTAATACCACCCAGCGTCTGCCAGTCTCCCAGAGGGAGGGCCTTGCCCAGAGCCAGGGACTGGGGCGTGGTGGGGACGGAGGGAAAGCCCACCCAGATGGAATGCTCAGCCCATTACTGCAGTGGGCAACGGAGTCTCAGCCCCGCCAGGGCCCTCAGGGACTATTGAAGGCATCCAGGAACCGTCCACTTGCATGGCAAGATGCTGGGCTGTTCTCACTGACCTGACCCTACTGGCTTTGGCTTGTTCTGAGGGGCGGTGACTTCCCTCTACATCCAGGCTCCCCAGAAGGAAGGCTGAGTGAGCTCCCAGCTTCAGAAAAAGCTGCAAGGCACAGAAGTGGGGGCGCTCAGAGGACACTGGAGGCTGGCATCGGGAGTGGCCTGGACCCCGGCATCAGGGCTGTGTTGCTGAGGTGGCCTGGGTGGGCCCAGGGGTGTGGCCTGGGGAAAAATGATTTGTTGTGGCAGAGGCGTTCCCATTTTGCAGATGAGAAAACAAAGCCACGGGCAGGTCAGTGACTTGTTCAAGTCCATGCCAGTGTTAGAATACAGACCCACACTGTCCATCTGTGTTGGCAGCATCCGTGCAAGAGCTGGTCCTGGTCAGACATGAAGAATTCACACTCCCTGGAACAGCTCTCATCTGGTGAGTGAGGGGGGTGGGATCTAAACACTGTCAGGGTCACTGATGTGACCCCTTCTCAAGGGGCTCCCAGAGGTCCCAGTTTCCCGGGTCTGATGAGTCACAGAGCTTTCTGTTTAGCTGCAGCTGAAGCTTGGCTCTTCCGCAACAGGGGACCCCACAATCCCGGGGACCCCAAGTCTGAATTGCAGCCCCTGACCACTTTTGTTTCAGCTTTGTCCCTCTGGGTGTGTGGGACACTGTCTGCGTCAGTCTGAAAGTGGCTCGTCGTGTCTATACTGTCCAAATCTGCCATGAGCTTCTCAAGAAGCCACATGGAGACAGTTTCTCACTTATTCTAATGCACGCTAGAAAAAAATATAAGCAGAACCATAGCCCTACGCTAAATCAAGCATGAAGATTTTTATTTGAGTGAATTTGGACTTGAAGCTAAGTGTCCACAGTGGACTGAGCAGGTGGCTGGTGGACTCAGAGCAAATCGAGAGGAGGGGGTTCAAGCCTGTGGTGGGGGTTGAAGCCTGTGGGGGTGACGTGCCCGTGCACCTGTCTCCCAGTCATAGGGCTCCCGCTGGCACCTCCCTTAGCTGAAAACCCCAAAGGCCTCCTGTCTCCCCCAAAATAAACCCAGCCCTCTTACCTGGCCACCTACCTGCCAACACCTCTCAGCTTGAGGGTCACTCTCCCAGAGAGACCCGCCCCACCCAGGGACCTCACAGGGCACCTGGCACTGTCTGCAGCGCTCTTGGCCTTGTGTGCCGCCTGCCCTCCCCCATGGGAATGTGACCTCTGAGACCCGAACTCCCAGCTGCGTCTCCAGGATCTAGAACAGCTGGTCTGGAGACTTCCACTCCCTGGGCAGCTTTGTCCGTAGGGGTTTGAGCACAGGGCAGTCCCATCTCCGGCAGGAAGTCGAAGGGTTCCTGGAATCCATCCCAGATGGCTTCTGCTGCTTCCAAGGCCACATTCCAGAACCTGGTCCTCCGGGCACCTTTCCTTGGGAATTTGAAGATTCCCCTCAAGCTTTTCTGGTGAACTCCTCACCTGTGTTACCTCAGCACCTGGGTTTGCAGCTGGCCCACAGCCTCATGCGGGGACTGTAGTGCTTTATAGCATCCAGACTGCGTTTTTTGTTTCTGCGTCCCACTACCCACCCACAGCCTTCCCCAAAGTAGATTCCACGTGGCCTGTGAAAGCGACTCCTCATCCCGAAGGTGACCCCAAGCATGGGGTGCACCATTAATTTGAAAGGTCTTCCAGGATGCTGATAAACACGACTGTCAAGGCCAGATTAAAAGAAACCCAACCTCACTGCCAAGGGCGTACATGCATCTATACAGTTCCATCCCCATCTCCCCACTCCTTTTTGGCCGCCTCCGTCACTGTGTGAGCCTACGGTTTCCTCTGAATCAACTTGGCTGCTACACATCACATCATCCACTGCCTTCCAAGCCTCTGCCTGGGACCCGCCTGCCTGCACGCCTTCAGAATGGGCCTCAGGAATCTGAGTTGCACTGAGGAATCCTGGGGGTTTACACAGGAACAGAAGTTTCATTTTTCCCCCTTAATTGAATTGCTTATCGCTGGAAGTGAAACAGCCTTTCCTGAAAAGCAACCAGAAGATTTAGACAGAGGGTAGTTTGGCTCTTGAGTGATATTCCTTCTTAAGAAATGAATTGGTCACCGAAACCTCTCCAAGCCTCGAACATTCTAGATTCTATTCTGGGAGACTTGGCCATTTCACCTGTCTTCAGTGCATTGGCAGGTGTGTGACAAGAATGAGTCTTACACACAATTAACTTTCAGTCTTTTTGTCTGGTATTGTAGCTCAGGAATAAGCTCACGGAATTGGGAGACAATGACTGGGAGGGTTGGTATAAAATGTGTTCCAAGAAGTAATTGCAAATTCATTTGTGGGGGGTGAGGCAGTGCTCAAAGACAGAGGCAGTCATTGTCCTCAGCCTTGAAATCCTTCAGGAGGCCCATGTGGCTGCTGTGATAAGTGATATAATTAGAAATGTATATTTTGGCCTTCGTCCCTGGCTCCTGGCCAGAGCTCCTAAAACTTTTGTAGTTTCCTGAGTGACAGGGGTGCTAGGAGAACCTTTTGTTCTGATGTTTGGTCTCTGACCCCTTGGGACTTCCTGGGTGATCAGAGCCTCTGTGGTTCTAATGAGGCGACTCTCGGTGGCTCCTGATGGGGGCCGGACACCAGAAGACCAAGCCAGAATTAGAAGCCTGGCACTCTCAGTCCCGCCCCCAGCGTCCCAGAAGGGGGAGGGGCTGGAGATTGAGTCAGTCATCACCATACCTACACGATGAAGCCTCCATAAAAATTCCTCAGCTGTGGGGTTCAGGGGGCTTCTGGGTTGACAAATATCCGTGTGCTAGGAGGGTGGGCCATCCCAACTTCACAGGGACAGAAGTTCCTGCAGCGGGACCCTTGAAGGTCCCACCCTGTGAGCCTCTTGATCTGGTTCTTCATCCTTATCCTTGACCATATCTTTTATCGATAAAATGATAAACGCGTTTGCCTGAGCTCGGTAAGGCATCACAGCAAATGACCAGCCCTGAGAAGGGGAACTCCAATTTGTAGCCAAGTTGGAGGGAAGTGTGGGTAACTTGGGGACCCAATCCTTGCAATCGGTGGCTGAAGTGGGGGACAGTCTTGTGGAGCTGAGCCCTTAACCTGTGCAGTCTTTCCCTTAAGTTCAGGTAAAGAGCATCAGAATTGAGTTAAATTGCAGAACACTCAGCTGGTGTCTGAATTGGTTGGTTTGGGAGTCTTCCATCCCCCCATTTGGTGTCAGAAGTGAGGCAGTGGTGAGAGTATAGGAAAAAAAAAGTGTTTTTTATTTCCTTTTTAACTACCAATTAAGAGAGACAGGTACAAAGATGCTGAGCTAGATTAGATGGTTGTTCCAGAATATTCACTCCCTGCGCCTCCCAGTGGGTGAGGACATTTCTCCACCTCCTGGATGCTGAGCTGATCACATGACCTGTTTTAACTCCATGAGGGGTGGAGCCCAAGTCCCCACCCCATTTACTGGTGTGATTGTGTTGGTCAAATGGATATTAGTGGACATGCTGCAGCAAAGGACTGAAATGTGCTGGTGAGGTGGGCTCCCCACACAGGGCTTCTGCCACCCGTGAGAAAGGCTTCCCTGGGGTGGCCGCTGCTGCTTTTAGCCTGCAGCCCTGAATGGAGCACACCTGGATTCAATCTGCAGCCCGGCCGGGTCCTTGTCAGCTGCTCTCCAGCCAATCACAGGCACATGGGAGAAAAGACAGGCATGTTGTTTTCAGCCACTGAGTTTTGGGGTGGCTGGTTAGGCCGCATTACTCTGACTATAGCTGACGGATACAGACACCAACATGGTTTCAAACACAAACCTCAAAAGACAAGGAGAAACCCACTAGAGTGCAGGCGTTGACTTGTGGTGATGCTGCTGGTCACATGGTTGGCTCTGCCTCAGGCTTATCTCTACAGGGACGATCAGACACTTTCCCAGGCCACATAGGAGAACCAATGAGGAGAAAGGAAGTTTCGGCTTCATCATCTTGTCCTATGAATCCCAATTTCAGAGTGAAGTCAGGGGTTCACATTCAGGTTCCCTTCTAAATGATGTGGTGCTCCCAAAGTCCACAAGCTGACAGAGGTGATGAGGGTGCACGGACACCGATCAGGCTGAGGTCACACCCTCCAGTCCTGCAGCTAAGTCACCCTTGAGTAGGATGACCAACTCATCCCCATTTTAAAATGGAAAGTTCCACATCCCAGGAACCCTGTCATTTCTAGGGGTCACCCTATGCCCACCATAGGCCCGGGACTGGCCATGTGTTTGACAACAACTGAAAGATACATTCACTTATTTCAGAAACATTTACACTTGGAAAAATAGGTGTCTTAGAATTATGGAAACATTGTGCCTACAGTAAACAAGATAAAAATAGATGCAGACATTAGGATGGAAATTAGGTTGGTAAAGATGGTATATGAAACACACTATTTCTCACCCTCTCTCTCCAAACCCACTAGCATGACAGTCAGGAGATTTTTTTTTTTAAAGACATTAATCCACAAGGACAAAGAGAACAGGAGAGGCGACAATGGAGATAAGATCTGGGAAGCAGGAAGAAAGACGGACACGTGGTACCTGACCCAGCAGCCCTGAGAAAAATGAATCAGGGCAGGTGTGGGGGAGACATCTAAGAAGCCCTGACTTACCCCGCAGAATCCTCAGGAAGTAGGATGAAGGGTGCTTGATTAAGAATTGGTTAGGCCGGGCACTGCCCAGGCCTGTAATCCCAGCACTTTGGGAGGCCAAGGCAGGAGAACTGCCTAAACCCAGGAGTTTCAAGACCAGCCTGGGCAACATGAAGAGACCTCGACTCCATAATAAATGAAAGAAATTAGCTAGCCTGTTGGCATGTGCCTGTAGTCCCAGCTACTTGGGAGTCTGAGGTGGAAGGATCATCTGAGTCCAGGACGTTGAGGCTTCAGTGGCCGTGATCATGCCACTGTACTCCAGCCTGGGTAACAAGGAGACTCTTGACTCTAAATAAACGAATAAGCCAGTTAGATTGTGATTCTCTGTACGAGGTTAGAGTGCTGCCCTCCTATACCCTGTGATTTATGCTGGCAAAGAAAACACAAATCTGGACTTAGTGAAGGGAGACTTTATTCAAAAGAATTATTGCAAGCTGGTGAGGAGTGGGGGGGGGATGTTCTGACCAAAAGGTCTGTGTCTTCAGCATTAGACAAAAAGAAATTTTCTTTTATAGAGAGGAGTAAACAAAGCTAGAAAGAACCATGTGTAGGGAAGTGGGTTGAAAGGGCGATGTGATTGGACAGCAGATTAAAAAAATATTTTATTGTGAGGCCAGCCCTTTCTCAGAAGGGGCTGTAACTTGGCAGAGGTGAGGTGGGGTGGAGTAAAGGTCAGAAATCTATGAATCTTGAGGGAGATAAGCTTAACCAAAGCATTTTGTTCCGATTCATCGGTGGGGACAGATAGTTCAGCTTGTCTGTTCAGAAAGAGAAACAAAAAAGAAAAGACAGAAGGAACTCATCTAGTAGTTGGAACTGGAGGACTTGAGTCTTCTGACTGAAATGGCTTACTGAGTGACCAGCACAATGTGTACAAATACATCCACTTTTAGAACAACAGGGAAAATGCTCACATGCTTTCCAAGGGGAAACACAGATCTTAAGGCAGAATGATTTTCTCCTTCCCAATGACATAACACTGCAAGTTAGATAATAATAGAGAAATGCCTTCAATATTCTGAAAAAAAAAAAAAGATTTCCAATTTAAATTCTAAGGCCAGCTAAAATGTGACATAAGATTATAAACAAAACAAAACAAAACAAAAAAACCCTAAAACTTTTGAAACACCCTTTCTGAGAAAGCTACTAAAGGGTGTTCACCACCAAACAATGACATATACCAAGAAAAGCAAAGTAGAAGAAAAAGACAAGCAGGAGATTCAACTCAAAGGAGAAATGAAGAGAATACTTAGAAGGAACTCATGAAAGCAGATCCCAGGATATAGAGGGCCACCAGCTCATACTGGGGCAAGTTAAAATTCTCTAGGAGAATTACCACCAAAAAGATGCGGTGATAGAATTTGGTTGCATATGCGTATATTGAGAGGACACTTAGACAATCAGTAGCAAATGTGAGGCTAAATTAACAATATGTAATAGAAAACAAAGCAAATTGAAAAACAGGATAATTATGAATTCAGGAAAGAAATACAAGAAAGGAAAAGCAATAATAGAAAACAGCATGGTTCAGCTGTAAATATATTTACATAGTCATAATGACAAACACAAGATACTGATGTATCCACAATCACAATATAAACATCTTGGGAAGAGAGAAAAGAAGTGTGTATGGGGGGGGCAGTGGAGGAGAGAGAGAGTGAGAGAGGTTGAAGGTCGAGAGACACCACAGGAAAGAGGAGATTGTATGGTGATCCCAGCTGTGAAAGGAAGCTAAATCATCATCTCCCACAATGGGAAGTTGATAGATAATGCCTAAGTCTAAGTAATCAATAACAATCTAAAAATAATATCTAAAGACTTAGTGATAAATGTAAAAAAAAATCAGGCAAAAGACTATGTTTTTGGGAAGTAGGAAATATAGATATGGGGAAGAGATTGCTATTTTTAGTAAATTAGTAATTATAAAATAGTTTTTAAATTCATGTTCTTTAACCTGAAATTTAGATAAAAGCAAAAGCATGGATAGAGAACCCCTCACATGTACACATGGAGACGGTACAAAAATATGGCAATCCACTGTGGATTTACCTTCAATTTCTTGGTTGTTAGTCAAGTGGAACATTTTTTTCATTTGTTTGTTTACTGGTCTTTTGGGTTTCCTCTTCTAAGAACTGACTTTTCATAGTTTTTCTTCATTTTTCAATTTGATGTACTGTTGGTCATAATTTATACAATTATCTTCTCTCGTCATCACCTTCTCTTGCCTTCATTTTATTTTATTTGTGTGTGTGTGTGTATGTGTGTGCATGCATGTAGAAATATTATTAGTTTTGATTAAATGAATTTATCAATCTCTTCCTTGTAGTTTGAGTTTTGGTGTCTTATTTAAGAGAGCCTTCCTAACCCTATGCCCAAATAATATTCTCCTATATATTTTTTTAAACTCATAGAATTTTGCTACCCTTTCTTTAGGTCTTTTATCCACATGTAACTGATTGTTGCTTTATCCTTAATGTATGGAAATAAATATGCCGCATCCTCCAGCACAGCAGGGAAAAGTGAAAAAAAAAAATCAGTGAACTGGAAAATCTGCCTGAAAAAAAAAATTATTCAGAATGTAGTCCAGTGGGACAAAGTGGCAGGAAATATGAAAGAGATGTTGACAAACATAGACAATAGACAAAGATCACAGACTGAGAAGGATGAAAGGGTTAACATCCTTTATGTTCCAGGGGGAATTGGAGAGTGCGTGTGACTGAACAACATTTGAGATGTTTACTGACAAATTTCCAGAACTCATATGAGACACCAGTCCTTGAGATCAGGAAACTCAACCAATTCCAAATAGAATAAATGAAAGATATTCATACTTAGGCAAAGAATAGCAGGAAAGAGGGGAAGGGGAGGGGGAAAGGAAGAGAGGGAGGAGGGAGGGGAGGGGGGAGAGGAAAATTAGACCAAGGCTGACTCTCACGATCAAAATTAGTGGTTTGAAAATAGTGGAAAATATCTTCAATATGCATAATGAAGTTAATTGTCTATCTGGCAAAAATGCCTTTTTAGAATGAAAGTGAAATAAAGACATCTTCAAACATAGAGAGAGAAAAAAAAAAGAACTGCAGGAGTTTGCCCAATAGACTGTGACTAGACAGTTCTAAAGGAAGGCTGAGTAAATAAGAATGATGGGCAAAGACAGTGGTCAACATGTGAGTAAATCAAGACAAAATGGATCACACAGAAAAAACACTGTGGGGATTTGAAAGCCATGTGTTTACATTGTTCATCACTAAGATCCAGCAGGAAGGAGTGGTAAAGTGTTTAATGTTCTTGTATTGTCCAGAAAAAGAGTAAAGATTGCAGTGAATCTCAGAATTCTTTATTAAAATTACTAGGACAACTACTTCAGGAAAAAATAGAGAGCATAACTCCAAATTAATAGAGAGTAAGTGGAACGAGGAAAAAGAACTTAATACCAAAGAGACAAGGACGAATAGAAGAACAGCAGAGGCTGGGCACAGTGGCTCAGCCTGCAATCCCAGTGCTTTGGGAGGCCAAGGCAAGAGGAATGCCTGAGCCCAGGGGTTCAAGACTAGCCCGGGCAACTTGTTGAGACCTTGTCTCTATAATAAATCAAAAAATTAGCCAGGCATGGTGGTGTGCACCTGTAGTTCCAGCTACTTGGAAGGTGAGGTAGAAGGATTGCCTAAGCCCAGCAGGTCAAGGCTGTGGTGACTGGAAGCGTATCACTGCCCTCCAGCCTGGGCGACAGAGTGAGACTCTGACTCAAGAAAAAAAAAAAGAGAGAGAGAAAGAAAAAGAAAGAAAAACAGCAGAATTAGCTGGGAGCAGTGGCTCCCACCTGTTATCCCACCACTTTGGGAGGCTAAGGCAGGGGGATTGCCTGAGCCCAGAAGTTCAAGACCAGTCTGAGCAACATAGGGAGATTTGTCTCTACAAAAAAATAAAAAATTTAGCCAGGTGTGGTGACAAACCTATTACCAATTCTGAGTTACAAGATCAGTTTCACTCCTAGACACAATGGTTCCACTACTCTGATAGCTTGCTTCTACCACTTCAGTTACTCAGGAGATGGAGGTGGAAGGATCACTTGAGTCCAGGAGGTTGAGGCTGTAGTGAGCTGTAATTGTGCCACTGCACTCCAGTCTGGGTGACAGAATGAGATCCTGACAGAAAGAAAGAAAGAAAGAAAGAAAGAAAGAAAGAAGGAAGGAAGGAAGGAAAGAAGGAAGGAAGGAAGGAAGGAAGGAAGGAAGGAAGGAAGGAAGGAAGGAAAAAGTAGAATTGGTAGGACAATTCAAAAGCACGTAATGTATTGACAGAAATGAACCCAAAAGAACTAGTATTTAATTAAATATAAATGAAGTAAACTTGTAAACTCTGCAGCTAAAAGATGAAGATTATCACACTAAGTTAAAAAAAAAATTAGCTACACACTATTAACAATAGATATACCCAAAACATAAAGGAATAGAAAGACTGAATCCCACTCACTAAAAGGTTATAGCTATGTTAATACCAGATCAGTGAACTTGAATGTAAAGCACTTGAATAGAGATTAAAAGTGCTGCTCATAATGATAAACAGCTCAATGAACCAGAATCATGTAACTATCACAATTTTGTATGTACCTAATAATATTAAAAACTTAAAAATTTACCCAGGCGTGGTGGTGTGCACCTGTTGTTTCAGCTACTTGGAAGGCTGAGGGGGAAGGATCTTCTGAGTCCGGTAGGTTGAGGCCGTGGTGGCCATAAGCAGCATGCCACTGCACTCCAGCCTGGATGACAGAGAGAGACTCCAACAGAAACAAAAAGGCAAAGAAATATAAAAATAAAAATTGACAGAATTAAAAAGAGAAAAATCCTCTGCGTTAGGAACTTTTAACACATCACTCTCAGAATGGATAGATTAAGAGGACGAAAATTTAGAAAGGATGAAGACTATGTGACTAACAGAGTCACTAAGCTTAATCTAAAGGACACAGGACATTTATGAAAATGGATCATGAACTGGATCGTTCTCGGATCACAATTCTTTTAAGTCGGAATAAATAATCTTTAGATTACTAGAAAAATCCATTTTTGGAAATTAAAATGTGCTTTCATGTAAGTCATGAACCAAAGACTCAACCATAATGGAACTTTGAAAATAATGGAACAAAGACAAAAATATTAAATCGCAAAACTTAAGGGATGCAGCCAAAGCAGTAGTTAGAGGGAAATCTGTAGCCTCAGATATTTATCTTATGTGGAGGACAAGCAGGGTTGTTTGGTGAATGGCTCTAGACATTTGCACTGTCTACAATGACATTCCTGAGAACAGGGGCTCTTCTTCTTCCCACAGCACAATTCCAGCTCCTCAAGGCTAGCATCTTACACTGTAGGACAACTCCCTGCACAGCTAGTGTTCACTCTGGGCCACTTTTCACCTATGCCCAAGAGTGCAAACAATGGTTTCTTTATGAGATGTTTGACTGAGCCCAGTAGGTTGAGGCTGCGGTGGCCATGAGCGGCGTGCCACTGCACTCCAGCCTGGGGAAGAAGATAGAACAGCAGGAAGCAAGCGTCCCTCCCCTAAAATGTGAACCCACAACCCATCCAGCAGCCCAGCCCAGGGCTGGCACAGCCCCTGTGGGTTATGAGAACACCAGGCACTGTGAGTCTTTTCTTACTGGCCCTTACTTGTGGGATTCTCCAGTAAATTCTGTGCCTTCTCTGTCTTACTGTAACTCCACAAGAAGTAAGTTGAGAATGGAGGAGCCAAGCATCTAACTGAAGGTGTCAGAAAGAAGAACAAAACAAATTCAAGAATGCAGAGAAAAGGGAAGTGACCAGCATCACCATCCTCAAAAGCTCTTAATGTTGGCTAGCACCCCCCAACCCCATTCCCATCCATTCATTCTCTTACTCTTCTAGGAAACGATTTCATATTCTCTTCTCTTCCTCACACCTCCAGTGTCTTCTCACGCCTTCATCTATTCATCTCTCTCTCAACTAATAAGCGTCTCCTGTTATGGGCTGAACTATCCCTACCCTATCCTCTTCCAAATACACATACAATATTGAAGTCTGAATTCTCAGGATCTCAGAAATTATGACTACATTTGAATACAGGGCTTTACAGAGGTGATTAAAGTAAATGAGTTCATAGGGGTGGGCCATGGGAATATGACCGGTGTCCCTATAAGAAGAGATTAGGACATAGACACATTGGAGGAGACAAACACATGGAGACGCTGGGAGAAGATGTCATCTACAAGCCAAGGAGAGAGAAGGAGAACCAACCATGTTGACACCTTGAACTCGGACTTCCAGCCTTCAGAACTGTGAGAAAATAAATCTCTGTTGCAGTATGTAAGCCACCCAGTCCTGTCTGGGATATTTGTTAGGCAGCCCTAGCTAACAAGTACACTTCTTATTTTATTGGGAAAAATAGAAGCAACTTGCAGAGTTCTGCTGTAAGTTCGTGAAGGCTCAACTGCCCAGAGACTTGCGTCTCTGTCTACACACATCTCTGTTTCTCTCTTACGGCTGCAGACACCTTTCCATGCTCTGGAGAAGGCCAACTTCCCCTGCCCCTTCACTTCTCAATCCTTCTCCCACTGAGGTCCCTCCCTACTCCTCATTCTAGACATTCTATCATCTTTCTCTTATGTCAACAATTATTCCTTCTCCAGTGACTTATTCACGTCTGCCCACACACATAGTCCTTTCTCCCAGCTTCTATAGCATGTTCTGACCCCATTGCCTCTCCAGCCATGGCCCATGTTTCTCCTCTCCTTTTACGATAAAACACCTAGCAGGAGTCACCAATCCTGCCATCTCCAATCCTGTCTCCTTCCTGCAAGTTTCTTTCTTGCACAGAAAAGAAGATTCTCTTTTCTTTTTTCCCCTTCTTTTTTTAAAACCTTGAGTTGTGGAATTTAATGCATGTATGGACAACACAAGTGTGTAATTTGTTAAACAACTGCTAAGGAAATATTTGCATAATTACCATCCAGGCCAAGAAACACACGACTGCCTGCAATCTAGAAGCTGGTGTGTGCCTCTTCCTTCCACTAAACCTTTCTCCTGCCCAGAGGTGGGCATTGTCCTAAAGTCTTGGCCACCTACACATGCACCTTTAAACAATAACTATTCCTTTGCCTGGTTTTGAACTTCGTGTAAAGATATTATAACGTGTGTGCTCTTTTGTGTCTTCTTTCGCTCCCTAGTAAGTGTGGAAGACTCACAGATTTTCATTGTGCAGGAGTGGTCCTCAAAGTAGAGTACTCAGACCAGTAGCATCGGGCACCACCCGAGGCCTTGTTAGAAATGCAAATCCTGCCAGGTGCAGTAGCTCACACCTGTAATCCCAGCACTTTGGGAAGTCAAGGTGGGAGGATTGTTGGAGCCCAGGTTCTAGACCAGTGAGAACTTGTCTCTACAAAAAAAATTTAAAATTCACCGGGCGTGATAGTGTGGGCCTGTAGTCCCAGTTATTTGGGAGACGGAGGAAAAAGGATCATCAGAGCTTGGGAAGTCGAGGCTGCAGTGAGCTGTGATGGTGCCACTGTGCTCCAGCCTGCTGGATTACACAGTGAGATCCTGACTCAAAAAGAAAAAGTTAGGAAGGAAGGAAGGAAGAAAGAAAAGAAGAGAAGAGAAAAAAGAAAAGCAGAATGAAACGAAAAGAAAAGAAAAGACAAAGAAAAAAGAAATGCAAATTCTTAGGTCCACCCCAGACCTATCAGGTCAGAAGCTTTGGTTGTGGAGTAAACCCTTCCAGGTACACTGAAGTTTGAGACTCACTGCCATATATTATTCCACTTTTTCTTCCTCTGCCTACTGTTGATAGGTATTTGAATTATTTCCAGGTTATTTTGTTATTATAAATTTAACTGATATGAACATCCTTACATAGCTTTCCCAGGGCCTATGTGCATGAGATTGGAGGATGGGACTTTTAGCACTGTCTAGTTTCATCTTTACTAATTAATGCCAAGTTATTTTCCAAAGGGACTGGTATTGGCCTGTGTCCAAAGAGAAGACAGAAGACAAACTCAGTCCAGGTAAATGAGGAGAGCTTACTAACAGAGAAAATTTGCAACAGTGACCTGATTTTTTAAAAATGCAATGGGTTTTCACTAAATTAAGAAACCTGTAGAGATGTGCTTGGGATTGGTTGAGATGAATATGTTCTTCGTCTTTGCATCCAAAGCACCGCCTGTATTGTATGTAATATTTTAACACTAGAAGTTGTCAAGGTTTACACACACACACACACACACATAGATATTATCAATATACATACACATGTATATATTGATTTGGGGGTCTCACTCTGTCACCCAGGCTGGAGGGCAGTGGCACCATCACAGCTCACCACAGCCTTGCCCTCCTGGGCTCGGGTAATCCTTCCACCTCAGCCTCCTGAGTAACTGGGGCTACAGGCATGAGCCACCAGGACCAGCTACTTTTTCGATTTTTTTGTAGAGACAAGGTCTTACTATGTTGCCCAGGCTGGTCTTGAATTTCTGGGCTCAAGCAATCCTCCTACCTCAACCTCTAGGATTACAGGTATTAGCCACCATGCTCGGTCAAATGTGTTTTTTGTTTTTTGCTTTTTTGAGTTGGAGTCTCACTCTTGTCAGGCTGGAGTGCACTGGCGTGCTCACGGCCACCACAGACTTGACCTCCTAGGCTCAGGTGATCCTTCCACCTCAGCCTTCCAAGTAGTTGGAACTACAGACATGCGCCACCATGCTCGGATAGTTTTTGTGATTATTGTAGAGACAAGGTCTCACCAAGTTACCCAGGCTGTTCTTGAACCTCCCCCCCGGGTTCAGGCAATCCTTTCGCCTGGGCCTCCCAAAGTGCTGGGATTACAGGCTGAGCCACCATGCCCGGTTGCCAAATGTTTTAATATATACAGTTAGAGAAATTGGGCTACAAACATTTTTGTGACAAAGTTAGTATAGAACAAAAAACAGACTTCAGCCTGGAATGTGTCCTGTCTGCTATTGTCATTAATCAGACTCTCAAAATGTTGAAGCCCTTTAAGAAATACTTTGTACATCAACCTCATGTCCTAGAGCGAGGTTGAACTTTTTATAAACAAGTCCTTTACATTTTTGTTGCATTGTTTTCAAATCTGTTGGAAATCTTTAATCAAAGTATTCAGTGAATGAGTGCCAGGAATTTTGAGCCTTGAAGCTCTAGCGAATTGTAATTATCAGAAACAATCCTTGCCAATAGAGAAACATTGAAATTTATCCATCCAAAAGCAAGGGAGGAGACGACGAAATTAAATGCTGAGAGCTCCAATGGTATATGAAGGCTGATTTTTAAATTCCATAATTTTTTTGGAATATCTCAACATGTGGGAAGAAACTTTTGATGAGAGTCCTAGTTTTAATTGGAAAAATTTATATTCTGTACTGGAGGGGAAGTAAATCACGAAGGCCTATTATTTTTCAGCTCTCCATTTGATGAAACATCCAAAAGAATAATAAACACATTTTGGCAAGCGGGATACGTTTTGACTTATAAAAATATTTGTTGAAGAAAAGTAGCCTGAATGCAGGCAAAGTGACTGAACCTGGGGAAATATTTAAGCTGGAATGTTTATGCATTTAAATACAAAATAAGAGAACTGAGAATATTTTTATTTAGTAGAGTTTTTTGAGAGCTTACCTGGTACCTCAGGACCTATAGGAAGAGGATATTCTCATTTAAAATATGGCCTAAATGTAAGAGTTAATTCATGTCAACAGATATAATCTATACCCATGAATGCAACTTTGAAGAAGATTGCAAGTGATTTTATCACATAATGATAAGACCACACTGGGGGGGGGAAGCATTCTTAGAAAATTACCAGTGCCGTCTATAGGTCCAACACTTTTGTTGTTGTTTTGAATCAGGGTCTCACTCTGTTGCTCAGACTGGAGTACAGTGATATGATCATCATTTGCTGCGGCCTCTATCTCCTGGGCTCAGGTGATCCTTCTGCCTCAATCTCCAGAGTAGCTAGGGCTACAGGCATGGGCCACCAGGCCCGGCTAATTTTTTATAGAGATGAAGTCTTGCTATGTTGCCCAAGCAGGTCTCTAACTCCTGGGCTCAAACCATCCTCCCTCTTTGACCTCCCAAAGTGCCATGAGCATGAGCCACCGTGCTTGGCCCCAACCACTTTAACAAACTGATTTGTCAGACAGTAAATAATACTTCAGGAAATGCATTATTTTGGTTCCCTTTATAGCAATTTGCTTTGCTCTCAGAAGCATCCCAGTTTGAAGGGCGACCCTGTCTATCAAAGACCTTGCTGTGGTCGGCAGCCCCCCCCAGATGCCATTTATTGGCTTCTGAGACCCTGCGATCGGCTGGTTTTCCTTCCACCCCTTTGGCCACCCCTCAGCAGGCTCCTTAGCTGGCTCCCCCCTGCCCCCTTGACCTCTGAGCCCAGGACTGCACCACCCTTGGCCATTTTCTTTTTCCTGCCTACACGCTCTTCCAGGTGATCACAGACAGGCCCGGGCTTCGAATATCAGCCGTCTATTCCTGGCTCTACAGTGGGCCTCCTTCCAGAACTCTGGAACCCCTGTCCTACAGCCAGACTGCCATCCCCCCCGGGTAGGTATCTAAAAGGTCTCGCACGCTCAGCAATCGGTGGGCTTCCCTCCGAGCCCACTTCCCTCACCATAGTTCCGGCCTTGGTTGCTGTGGTCTCCATTCTTACCAAACCTGGGGGAAACCCTGCATCCCTGCTTTCTCTCACACGTCATATCCAGCCCAGCAGCACCTCCTATTGGTTCTCACTTCAAAATACAATTTAAAAAAGCAGTACAAGTCAGGGGAGGGGCTTAACAAATGACAAACCAGGTCATGTGTTATGCAGCAACGGCTAACGAATACAGCCTGGATTTGTTGAATGTGGGCGCTTCAACACTGGACTCTTAACTTTCTTCGGTTCTGGAGACGTTCTCCGCTGGTTTATCTTTTCAGATCTTATTTCTCTTCCGTCTTCTCTACTCTATTCTATCTCCAAGTTTATTTGGAAAGTTTGTCTTTCCTCCATTGAATTGCTTTTGCAACTTTGTGAAAAATCAGTGAGCCTAGGTGTGGCTTTATTTATGGGTTTTCTATTTTGTTCTATTCATCTTTGTGTCTATCCCCTCATCAATGTAACATGATCATAATTACTGAAGCCATCTAATAAGACATGAAATTGGATAGACTAATTTCTCCACCTTTCTTTTTCAAAAATTGCTTAGCTACTCTGGTTTCTTTTCCTTTTTATATATAGACATTTTAGAATAATCTTCTCTGTAGCTACACAAAACCTTGCTTGGATTTTGATAGACACTGCTTTAAGCCTTTATATTGATTTTGGGGAGAACTGACATCTTTACTATGTTGACTCTTTCCACCTGTCTTAGTCCATTTGGGTTGCTATAGAGGAACACCTGAGGCTGGGTAATTTATAAAGAAAAGAGATTCATTTGGCTCATGGTTCTGCAGGCTGTACAGGAAGCATGGTGCCAGCATCTGCTTCTGGGGAGGCCTCAGGCTGCTTCCACTCATGGAGGAAGGGGAAGGGGAGCTAGTGGATCACATGGTGAGAGGAGGGAGAAGGCACCAGGTTCTTTGTAAAAAGCAGTTCTCGTGGGAACTAAGAGTGATAACTCACTCATTTCCTGCAGGAATAGCATCAAGCCATTCATGAGGAATCTCTGTCCCCAGAATCCAAACATCTCCCACCAGGCTCTGCCTCAACATTAGGAATCAAATTTCTTTTTTTTTTTATTTTGAGTTGGAGTCTCACTCTGTCGCCCAGACTGGAGTGCAGTGGCCGCTCCCGGCCACCACAGCCTCGACCTGCTGGGCTCTGGTGATCCTTCCGCCTCAGCCTTCCAAGTAGCCGGAATTACAGGCATGCGCTACCACGCCCGGCTGATTTTTTGATTTTTGTAGAGATGAGGTTTCGCTGCCCAGGTGGGTCTTGAACCCGCGAGCTCAGGCAATCCACTCACCTCAGCCTCCCAAAGGCGCGGGATTACAGGCTGAGCCACCGAGCCCGGCTTAGGATCAAATTTCAACATGAGACTTGGTGGAGGACCAAACAAATCATGTCCAAACCATAGCGCCATCCATGTCACAGTCTGTCTCTCTGTTTAGGAATTCTTTCATTTCTTTCATCAGGGTTGTGTCGTTTTCTGCACACAAGCCCTGTACTTTGTTAGATTTACACTCAAGTGGTTTTTTTTAATGACAGTAAAATATGTCGTATTTTAATTTTTCTGCACATGTGTTCATTGCTAGTAAATACAAATATAGTGGATTTTCATATGTTCACATTGTGTCTTATGACCTTGCTGTTCTCACTTATTAGTTTAAGGAGGCTTTTGTTGTTGCTTGTTTTGTAGATTCCTTAGGATTTTCAACATATAGAGTTGGGCCTCTGCAAATAGAGACAGTTTTATTTCTTACTTTTCAATCTGTATGTTTTAAATTTTCCTTTTCTTGTTGTATTGCACTGGCTAGAACTGCTAGCACTATGTTGAGTGAGCGTAGTGAGTGAACGTCATTACCTGGTTCTCAATCCTAGGGGGAGAGCATTCAGTCTTTGGCCATTAAGTATAATGTTAGCTATAGGGTTTTTTTTGTTTTATTTTTTTAATATATAAGGGGTGCCAAAAAAATACACATTTTTAAGTATGACACTCATTCAAAAGATGGAGTTACTCAAATAAATGCTAGCACCACCATGCAACAGGCAGGACAATCAAAGAAAATGGTGGAAGCATGGTTGAGCAAATGTCATACTACACATTGCTGTAATTTAATTCAACTTTGAAAAGTAATACATAGATAACACCTCTTAAAATATGTATGCATTTTTTTGGAACCTCTTGTGCTTCAAGTAGAGGAAATCCCTCTCTATTCCCATTTTTCTGTAGGTTTTGATCATAAATGACCAGTGTTTTTAAAAAAATATAATTCACGTGTCATACTGTTTTAAATAAATTTAGTAGTTTTGAGTATAGTCACAGTGCTGTGTGGCCATCAACACTGATTTCAGAACATTTTATTATCCCCAAACAAACCCTATACTCAGCAGTTATTCTTCATTCCTTTCTTCTCCTCAGCTCCTGGCAGTCATGACTCCACTGCCAGTCTCTATGCATTTTCCTATTCTGAACACATTATACAAATAAAAATCATACAATATGTGGCCTTTGTGCCCAACTTCTTTCATTTCACATAATGCTTTCAAGGTTCATCCATATTCTAGCACATATGAGTATTTTATTCTTTTTATGGCTAGTTAATCTTCGATTGTATGGTGACACCACATTTTGTTTTTCCATTCATCCACTGATGTATGGGGAGAGACTCCCCAAAAGCTGGAATTATCTTTTTGGAGGGTGACCCCCTTGTAGTACAGGCTTCACCTGCTATGTCAGGTTCTAGGAATCCAATGGCATCAACGTACCAGTTCGCATTGTTGTGAGAGGCTGTGTTCAGCTTCAGTGAATTTTTTTGGAGAGTCTTTTTGGAAATCCTTTCAGTGCTTTTGCCCATTTCATGACAAGTGATTTATGAGTACACCTGCCCACAGCGCGCTGAGTGCTCAGCAGTTTTGGACCAAAAATGGATGACCTCCATACCCCACCCTCCCTCCTCGCCCAATCGCACCCCGAGCGATTTTGTTCGTTTGTTTGTTTCCCTGGAAGAAAAAAGTCCTCATAATGTTTTTCTGATGTGGAAGTGGTAAAACAAAAAACAGCAAAAGTACTAAATGGCCTCAGCATTGATGAGTTCAAAAACTATTCTGAGCAGTGGTAAAGTGCCTCAATAGGTGTACTGTATTGAACAGAGGGTACTTTGAAGGTGACTGAAGTTTAAACATGTAAGACTAAACATACAATTTTTAAAATAAATTGTTTCTTGGGGGTTTCCCCTCGTACATGTGGGTTGGTTCCATGGTGAGGGGGGAGGGGCTGGGATTGCTGGGTTATGTGGAAACTCCATGTTTAACTTTTTGAGGAATTGCCAAATTGTTTTCCACAGTAGCTGTGCCATTTTACCCTCACCAACCATGTATGAGGATTCCAATTTTTCCGTATCTTCACCAACACTTGTTGTCATCTTCTAGATTATGGCAATACTCCAGGGATGTGAAGTAATGTCTTACTGTGACTTTGATTTGCATTTCCGTGATGAATAATGATATTCAGCATCTTTTCATGTGTTTACTGGTCATTTTTTATCTTTTTCAGAGAAATATCTATTCAAATCCTTTGCTCATTTTTTTATTGGATTATTTGGCTTTTTATTATTAAATTGTAGGAGTTCATATACTCTGGATATTAGACTCTTATCAGATATATAGTTTGGAAATAATTTTTTCCCATTTTATAGGTTAGTGTCTTTTTACTTTCTTGATATGTCCTTTGAAACATAAAGCTCTTAATTTTGGTGAGCTCTAACATATCTATTTTTTTCTTTTGTTACTTGTACTATGCTATTATAATTATTATATATTATATATTATATATTGCTCAATAAAGATGTACCCTACACTTCCTTCTAAGTTTTATAGTTTTTACTCTGACGTTTAGGCCTCTGATTCATTTTTAGTTAATCTGTGTATGGTGTGAGGTAGGGGGTTCTAACCTCATACTTTTGTTGTGGATATCCAGTTATCTCAGAAAAAACTCTTCCTTGCTCATGGAACTGTCATGGAACTCTGTTTGAAAATGAATTGACCATAAATGTTAGGATTTATTTCTGGTCTCTCAATTCTATTCCATTGATCTGTTAGTACTACACATTCTTAATTTCTATAGCTTTGTAGATAAGTTTTGAAGCTGCAAAGTGTGAGCCCTCCAACTTAGTTCTTTAACTTTGTTTTGGCTACTGTAGGTTCTTTGAATTTCTATATGAATCAGCATGTCAGTTTCTGTAAAAAGGCAGCTGGACATCTGATAGAGATTGCATTCAATCTGTATATAAACTTGAGAAGTACTGCCAGTGTTTGGCTGGAGTAGAGTGGCTACTGTCTAAAAGTTTTCTGTCTTGCTAGGCTGCCCTTTCCTGATTTTTTGGCTAGAGAAAGCAGGCTTTTGGGAGAGAGAGGCGCAGGGGTACGTGTGTGTGTGTGTGTGTGTGTGTGTGTGTGTGTGTGTTGTGTTTATATCCATTGGCATTTCCAGGCTCCTGACTTGACTTCTTCAGCTCTGAGTCTGGGATATATGAGCAAAAGAAAACCCAAGCACTCACCATATCATTCCTTGGGGTCCTGAGCTTCCTAGCCAGTCTGCTGCCTTCTCTCTACCTGTTAGAATCTTGTAGGGTTTTTTCTGTTTCCAGTTGTGTTTTGTGGATAGAATAGGCAAAGGTGTATCTACTCCATCTTCCTGGAAGTGGAAATCAACTGTGTTCTTTGAAAAGGTTCTTTTTTCACAGCTACATGATCTTGGTACCACTTTTTCTCCACAATCTCTGTTCTTTTTACAGATATTATTTCTTCATTGTTCTCAGTCAGTATCTCAGATATGCTTACTCTAATGTCTTTTTATAAGACTAGTTTATTATTTTACTTTCATCTGGAGTTAATTCATATTATGATTGTTGATATTTGTTGACTGTTATTCTTAGCATGAGATGTTTTCATGGCCTTCAGAGTTTTGATTTTTAGGCTCATTTTGGGTTGAAAGGTTTTTTTTCTCTCTCTCTCTCTGTACCCCTTTTCCCCATCCAGCAGTTTGGGGCTTTTCCATTTGATACCTGGTCTGTAATACAGAAACATGTTTTATATTGGTGGTTCAGAATCCTGACCCTCTATGGTATGCTTGTCAAGCCAGGGTTATAAGATTCATGAGACTGTGTCTGTGTATGTCCTTGTCCCAGGGCCACACCTTCACATAAACTGTTATCTTCATGAAATTACTGAATCCGCTTTTTGACATAGGGACGACTTGTCTTTCCCCAGTCCGTGGCTTCAAATAGGAAGCCTGGCTCTGTTGCCAGTCTTATGTCTCTCTTGTACCTCAGGACACAGAGCCCAGCAGGTCCCTGGCTTTGCCAATACTCAGCAGTTTGTGTTTCTGGACCATAGTGAAGTTTATCTTATTTTCAAGACTACCTATATCCTTTCTCTCTCTCTCTATATATATATATATTTTTGGTATAGTTTATTGTTGTTCTGTGTCCGTAGCAGAGACAGGCATCTCACTGCTTGAATCATAGCATCATCTGGAACAGAAGCCAAATATTCTTCTCTCATTTTTCTTATTTAGAAAATTCTTTAATTTTTATTTTGCTCTATTTTTATGGGCTGTCACCTTGTATCCTATTGGAAATAAGGTGAAATATCAATAAAGTATATGTTTCTTCAATTTCGTGTCTTGTCATTTCTGAAATTATATTCAATGCATTTGGAAGCTTGAGGTGTATGGTGTCAACCACATCTGAATTTGCAGCAGACAGTTCACTCATGTATGCAGTACCAGGGCCTGGGAAGGTAGAGCCCTACCATGAAGGGCACAGAGACCAATAGGATGACTTACAGAAGTAGACAGAATTCCTATGTGTGTCTGAAAGAACTGGGAAGACTAGAAGACTCCGGGCCAATTTTTGCTTTCAAAGTCATTGACCTCAGTCAAGGTTAATGCTGCTTTCCATCTGACTGGAAAGGTCTCATGAAAGCAATTTAGGGACACACTGTCTTCCTTCTTTCCCTTCTTGCTTCTTGCTTCATGCTCTAGAAGTTTTCAGCTGGTCACAAAAGGTACACACTTTAGTACACTGGATACATGGGGTACAATTATCCTCTCCAAGTTCTGACATTGTAAATAGGCCTACTCTGTTGATAGCAAAATGCTGAGCTACTTTTTAGGTATAACAGAGTCCCAAACTGCAAGTTATGTGGCCTGGGCATGAGCAACAGAAAAATCTTTGGCCTCTCACAACACCTAGAACCAATGATTCCTTCCCTTAGAACCAAGAAGACTGAACATGACCAGAACCTGAACATGAAAACTCAGAAATGGCCTGGAGGGTCTGAGGCTAAAATCTGCCTCAACAATTCTTATCATAAATGGTCAAATTTGAAACTCTCCAATCAGACCCTGCCAAGATCAACATTCCTAAGTCCTTTCCCTTGCCCTCTGATCCCTTAAAACATTCCCCAGACCCTAAATTGGGGAGACAGATTTTGGCCTGTCTTTGGTTTCTTTGCTGGCTGGGTTTGCAATAAAGCCTTTCTTTTCTCAAAAACCGGTGCCAGAGTTATTGGCTTCTGTGTTCATCAGACAGTGGGCCCATTTGCTCAATAACATCCTCATGCTTAATTCCCCAGAGAAAACCGTAGGCGTGAGTGAATCCAGCTCTGTTCCAGGCCTGCCTGAGGAGTGCAGGTGGCTGCCAGCTTCAGCCTCCTTAAAGATTACATCCTCCAAAGACTAGCATGCTGGGTATTGTCGACTAAAGAATGCCAAGTTTCATGAATTTGGAAAGGAGAGCTATATTTCTCATAAAGGGTTGCAGCCTACAGGGTGGCCATACTGACAGGCTGGAAGTGTAGCCTCCAGTCAGAAGCCAGAAATAGACACCTTGAAGGTCAAAGGTCAGAAGTGTAAGACAGGGAATTATGTTGACTGGGGCGGCCAAACATACACATTCAGTAAGCTAAAGGAGGAGTCATGAATATTTATGAAAGGAGAATCATGCACATGTACAATTGAGCTTCATGTCTCTTCATCGATTGCATGAAGTAGCACGGTTAGCATGATCTGAGAGTGGAGATTTTGGTCCTCTGACATCAAAAGGTGAAGCAGAGGACACAAAAAACCTCACTGTGCTTCCTCCCTGGGTTGGACAGAACCACTTTGTGGTCGGTGGTCTCTTATAAGGAAGGAATACTAGTCAGTTGTGTTGAAATTGCAAAAAGGGAGGGGCAGTGTCAGATGGTTGGTTGATGTCAGTGGATCAAGCTAGTTATTTAAAAGGGCTGGTTTCTGTTTAACCTTTAGGACAAAAAGCCTAATGGCAATTAGCGAGGGAGGGGTAACCAGGCCTGTTCAACCTCCCATCTCTTGTGGCCAGGAAATCAAGCTTCCAAGGTTTCTCTGTGGTCCCTTTGGTCAAGAGGGGGTCTGTTCGTTGGTTGGGGAAGCTAAACATTTCATTTTTGTTTCTCAGTATCTTCTCTCTCCAGCCATGCCCCCACTTGGAATCGACCATGGGGAAGCATCTCTCAGAAAGGTCAAGCTGAAAAGGCATCCAGATCATGAGTCAAACAGTTCACACCCTTTGGTCTGGTAATTTCACCCCTTGGAATTTACTCCGTGGAACCTTTCTGAGAAAGGGGCAGGGATTATACAAGTGTGGTTTACAAAACTTTAGCATGGAAAACAAGATAAAGATCTATCAAAAACAACACGGTTAAAAAAAGTGTAGGGCACAATTTCCGTGGAAGACAGGAGATCACTGAAAATCATGCTTTTAAAGCATCATTAATGAGAAAATACTCAACGTTCAGTGTGCTACTAAGGTTACAAAACAGTCCATAAGGTAAAAAAAAATTAATATTTTATCATAGAATATATCACAGAAAAATGAATGGAACTACAGAAACTTACTATGTCTAGGAGATCGTAACTTGCTATCTCTAGGAGGAGGGACTCTTGAATGATAAAAAGGTTTTTTTTTCTTTTTTACTTCTTCGACCTATCGAGATTTGCTACAATGAATAAATACTGCAATACATTTATATTCAATAAGAAGAATATTCACAATAAGAAGAAAAGTACCCTGTATTAAAAAATAACGGCAACACCTACAAAAACAGCTTTGCAGGCAGTTTTGGTAAGAAATCACAGAAAAGAGCACGCGAGGGACCTACCAAGGATGACAAAATAACAGCAACCACAGCCATCCCTAATTGGCTGCCTGGGAAGGACGCGCAGAGGCAGTCCGGGTTAGGGGCGGGGCCTCTCGTCACGTCCGGGGCGGGGCCTCGGCCGCCGCGCGCTCGGGAGCGGGCGGTCTCCATGGCAACCGGCGGGGCCCGCGCGAGGCCCGCCCGCCGCTGCCGCCGCCGCCGCCGCCGCGCCCAGCCCCACCCGCACTCAGGCCGAGCCGTGACCCGCTAGCCCTCCGCCGCGACCCCGGCCCCGCCCCGGCCTCTGCACCTGTCGCAGTCCTCCCGCCGCCGCCATCGCCGCCGCCCGGCCCAGCTGACCGGGAAGCAGTTCTCGGCGGCCGCCGGGTGACTCATCCGCCTGGCCGTGGCCCCCGAGCGGGCCATCTTGGCGGCGGCTGGCGCGGCGGACGGAGCCGCGGAGGAACCGCGGAGACCCCAGGTACGCGCGCCCCCGCCCCGCTCGGCCCGGCCCGGCCCGGCCTCGCCGCCGTCGCGGCTGCCCGTGCGGCCCCGCTTTGTTCTCCCCCGGACGGGCGCGGGGGGCTTTGTGCCAGCCTGGCGCCCAGGCGCCGGGCCTCCACGCCGCCTCCCCCCTTCTTTCCTTAAAAAATTACTCTCTCAATCCTCCAGGGCCCAGAAGCCGGCCAGCCTCCCGTCCGGCGCCGGGGCCCGTGAGGTCTGCAGGAGAGGAGCGCGTCGGACCGGACTGAGACCCGCAGGCCTGCCCCCGCCTGGCCCCTGCGTGCCCTGCCTGCTGGGGGTCTCTCAGTCCCCCTCTCGTCTTGCACCCCACCCCGATTCTGCTTGGGACCCCTGCTTCAGCCCCCGGGTACTGGTTACCCTACCCCCTTGGCCCACCATCTGTCTCAGCCTGTGGCTGCCCCCGGCCAGCATGGTCCAGCCGCAGACGTCCAAAGCCGAAAGCCCGGCCTCGGCGGCGTCTTCGGCCGCCCAGATGGATGACGTGATCGACACCCTGACCTCCCTGCGCCTCACCAACTCTGCGCTGAGGCGGGAGGCCTCTACCCTGCGGGCGGAGAAGGCCAACCTCACCAACATGCTGGAGAGCGTGATGGCAGAGCTGACCTTGTTACGCACCAGGGCGCGCATCCCGGGAGCGCTGCAGATCACCCCGCCCATCTCTGCGATTACCTCAAATGGGACTCGACCCATGACCACACCTCCAACCTCTCTGCCTGAGCCCTTTTCCGGAGACCCGGGCCAGTTGGCCGGGTTCCTGATGCAGATGGACAGGTTCATGATCTTCCAGGCCTCTCGCTTCCCAGGCGAGGCCGAGCGCGTGGCCTTCCTTGTGTCCCGACTGACTGGGGAGGCAGAGAAGTGGGCTATCCCCCACATGCAACCTGACAGCCCCTTGCGAAACAACTATCAGGGGTTCCTGGCAGAGTTGCGGAGAACCTACAAGTCTCCACTCCGGCATGCACGGCGTGCCCAAATCAGGAAGACTTCTGCCTCTAACAGGGCTGTCAGAGAGAGGCAGATGCTTTGTCGCCAGCTGGCAGCCACAGGCACTGGGCCTTGCCCTGTGCACCCAGCTTCAAACGGGACTAGTTCAGCTCCGGCCCTGCCCACCCGAGCACGGAACCTTTAAGAATCTGCCACCACCTTGGTTCCATCCGCAGCCACCCGGGTAGTGTAGGCTCTTTGCTGTGTAGAAGAAATGTGCATACAGCAGCATCACCCCTGTTGAAGACGTTCCTTCCTGCCTCTTCAGACCTGTTCCATGAGGAGACCTTCCTTCCATCCCTGCTGGCGCCCTGGTTATGCACCTGCTGTGCTTCCTGTATGTGCTGGCTTCATACCTGCAGCTCACTGCATGCGCCCCTCCCTCTCGCTTGCACTCCCAACTCTTCCAGTGACTATAGCCCTGCTATTCAGGCATACCCACTCCTCAGCACACGATGGACCGCTTGGGCTGGCCCCTCCCAGCCCTTGGTCACTGGATGCTCCTACTCTTGTCCTCTGCAGGCCCCATGACCCTCCTCTCCTGGTTGTCCCGTTCTCACTGCTGAGCTCTGGACAGAAGGATGCTAGTTTGGCTAGGCTGATGGCTTGGTGGGTGTACCTGGAGAGGTTCTGCTTCCTGCCCACAGATGACCACCGGCCTGCCCACTGTAGCAGACAGGGGCCTCCTCCCTGCTGTGAGTGGCCAGGTGGTCACAGCCAGGCTCATAGTTCTAGCATTTCTGGGGCAGCTTCGCTCTGCACGTGCGTCTGCATCTAGTGTACCCATGGCTGTGATACTGCAGCCAGGGGGAATCCCTCAGAGAACGCGTCTCTGTCAGCTGCCAGTGTCCTGATGGTGCCTGGAATTTGGGGAATCTGGGGAATCTGGAACTTGCCTGCTAAATAAAGTCAGGGTGGCCTTCAGACCACCGAGCAGTTCCATCAGGCTGTCACAGGCAGCAGGTTCATGCACGTCCATGCCTGAGGACCACAGCAGGCTGAGGGGTGGGCACTGGTGACTGGTGTTCAATGCAAACACAGCCTGGGAAAGCCTGGCCACCTTCCCTGGTGTTCATTAGCTGCTGGTGGTCAGTCATCTCTGCCCTGTGTCATTGTGGCTGCCCAGCTTGAGACCTGTTTCTGTCTCCATTCAGATGCCATGTGACCATCTCTGCAGCCACTCATGCCGTCTTTAGGTCTCCACAGTGCCATGTAGCATGCCCTCCCCATGCCTGCGGTCAGATGTCCTGCCTTTGTGCAGGAGAAAACAGACTCCCTCTCATACTTGGAGGCCTAGCTCCTCTGGGGCACATCCGTGAGCACCTCAGGCAGGGGGGTGTGTGCCTCTGGCAACTCCAGCCAGTTCTCAGTGCCATTTGTAAGGGCAAAGAGCTGTGGACTTGCGTGGTCTCAGTGTGGTTACATGCAGAACTGGCACACATGTCCTAGTTCTGAAAGATCTTGTGTTTCTTCACAGGGGGATAAAGAAAACCTGAACTTGGCCCAACCCTTTGGACTGTGACACTCCTGCCATATTTCAATGCCAAATGAACCACATTTACCTGACCGCCTGGACCATGGGAGGGAGATGGGGTATCTTCCCCTGGGTTCTTCTACCCCTCTCTGCACCCACCCAAAGGCATGTATATGTCTTGGGACCCTAGAGATTGGATCCTGGGACCCATCTCTTCCCGAGAGTTTTGATGATGCTGGGAAGAGTGGCTGCGACATTGAGGCGCCACTGCCTTGAGAGGTCAAGGGTATCCAGTGGTTGCTGGGATTTGCAGACCACTGCCGCCCACTCGTAAACTCCGTTAGCCCAGTTGCCCTGCTGAACAGTGGCCTGAATACAGACTTCAGGTTTCCCTGGACTCCAGCCAAGGCTGTTCAGGTGGGACCATGGTGCTCATTCTCACGAATGGAGGGAGGACACACAGTGGGGCCACCCTTCGGGGCGGGGGGCGCTGGTGTGAGGTATACAGATCACTTTTTCTTTGTGCTCAGTTCTCTTCTGTCTCCAACAGCTGCATTGGCAAACCAGCACCTGCCGGGTAGAGGTGCCTCAGGGGAAGGACACCTGGGGAAAAGACACCAGGGCCCAGCTTGTGGCCCAGCCCGGCCAGGGTAGGAGACCCAGCATGGAAGCAGGGCGAGAACTCTGTTGTCTCGCCGTTCTCTACCTGAGTGGCTTTTTGAAAGTGCTACAATGTTTGTATTAGGCGCCATGATTCAGTGTGTTGCTGTACACACTGGGCCAGGGCTACCTAGGAAAGGCTGGCCACCCTCCCTGTCGTACCTGTGACCGGGTCCTTTGCATATGGGGTGTTGTGGCTGTCCAAGCTGGTGCTCTGCCTTTGTTTGGCTTGGTGACTTGTTTTGTCTCATGGTGCTTAGCTTGTGGGCTTGGGCTGTTATGCACTTAGGACCTTCTTGATGGCTCCCTACGCTTTGGAACGTGGAGCAGATGAGAGAGGGTCTCCAGCCTTCATGTTGGAGAGTTGTGGAGCCCATGGTGACCTTCTTGGAAGACACCTTAGTCTCCAGCTAAAGAGGATGAGCCTGAGCCAATGCAGACCCAGAGGGAGACCTCAGTGACTGGTGGGATCAGCTGAAGAAGAAAGGGGAAGGGAGAGGCTTTGTATATATTTTGGGGTTAAAATTTCTCTAAAAATTAAAACAAGTGTTGACTCATAAAAGGGACAGGCAGTAGTGTTAACACACACGAAGGGAAGGTTTCTGTGTCCCGTGGTGTTGACCCCATCTGGACTATGTTGTGGCTACTCTCTGAGCCACATGGTACCCCATCTGGTAGGTAAGCTCCGCCTAGAGGGGGGTGAACAGACAGATGGAGGGAGAGCAGGGCATGGGCCAGGTCTACTTAGGGAACAAGTGCTGGGACTGGACAAAAGGACACATTGCGGCCACCTCCTAGGGAGAGCAGCAGGGGAGGATGGAAGAGATGCTTGTGGAAGCCCCCTTCCCACCAAGTCCGCCAGACTCCGCTCACCACTGCTTGGATGCGTTGGTGTGGGGCTTAGAGGAAGGCACGAGATGGGGGCTCCTGGGACGGGGAGGCAGGAGCAGCCTGCTGGCCAAAAGGAAGGCTCAGTGCATGGAGGAGGCTGGGGGCCAGCCTTCCATAGCCACCTGGCGCACAGGGACCGACGGCTCTCCCCTGTCACTCTCAGGGACCGAAGGTCAGGGGTGGCAGTCAGCGCAGCACAGAGGCGGTGGGGATTGAGGGGAGCCTGGCTCCTCACCTCCACGGGACACTTCTTTCCCGACATACGCAACACCACCTAGGAGGTCTTTTCATTTCCACGTGAGCCTACATGTTCGAGAAAGTTTGGAAAGTCAAGTAGAGGAAAGAAAGTAAAATAGCACATGTTGGTGTCTCTCCTTTCAGGACTCCCCACCCCCAATTTCTTTGCTTTTTGTTTTAACATAGTTGTGATGCCTTCTGTAATGGTGCCGTTTTGTGTAGCTGTTTCCACTGAGCAGATCGTGGGCACCTCCCCTTGCCATTACTAATTTTATTTTGGAATGGCTGGCACTCTTCCATCGACTGGATGGACAAGAGAGCTGGTTGCTGGTCACTAATGATGTTACTAACTTTTCACTGTTATAAATGGGTGACTATCTTTGTGCATAAGGCTACTTCCAATGTCAAGTTATCTCCTTAGGGTAGGTTCCCAGAAGTGGGATTACTGAATTAAAGATATGAAAACCCTTACAACTTGTATTACATGTTGACAGGTTTTCAGAAATGTCTATATCTACTTACACCACCACCAAGGATCAGTGTGTCCATCTTGCCAGTATTGGGTATTATCGTCTGGCTAAATATTTGCCAATTCGATCATGAAAAAAATAGCATTGTTTTTGTTTGCATTTAATTGATTTCTAGCAGAGTTGAACACCTTTTCATGTTAAACAGTTGTATGTCCTCTTTTGTGGATTGTCAGTGTCCTTTGCTCTATCTACTGGAGTCTGATCAATTTGTACGAGCTCATTACATATTAAAGATATTAACCTGGTGTCTGTCCTATTTGCTGCAGATGTTTCTAGGTGTTTACTCTGTGTGTGTGTTTTAACTTGCTGAAATTTTGCCATGTGTAGTTCAGTCCGTTCTCTCACTTATCACTGTGTCCACTTGACTCTAACACAAGGCAGGCAGGTATATTTTGTGTGTGTTGTTCAAGGCTGTGCCTACAACAATGCCTGACACGCAGTAGGTACTTAGTGAATGTGTGTTGAACTAGCTGCAGGACTGGGTCTGCCAGGTGTTGGGTTCATACATGGGTACCACAGCCCTGCCACAGAGTGGATGGTCTGAGAAATTCTCACACTTTTTTGGTCTCAAGATCCCTTTGCACTGATAAAAATCATTGAGGACCACAGAAGACTTTTGCTTATGTAGGTTTTATCTTTCAATGTTTACCCTAATAAGAATTTAAATGGAAAGTTTTAAAATAATTATTTTGAAAGTAAAAACACTCTCATTATGAGTTAAATAGCATATTTTTATAAAAGCTTTATTTTCCAAAACAAAAAATACTTTAGTGAGAAGAGGCATTGTTTACATTCTCTGCAGACTTCTTTAATGTCTCCTTAATAGAAGACAGCTGGAGTCTCCTACCTGCTTCTATGCTTGGTCACTTGCAAGATCACATGCCATGTAGTCTCTGAAAAGTTCCACTGCGCACTTACGAGCTAACATGGGAAGGCCAGGTGATGTTTTTGTATATGATGAAAGCAGTTTCACTTCACAGACCCTTTCAGGTCTCGCTCCACCTTGAGGACCCCAGTCTGGGGAGAACAGGCTGTCCTGCAAACATCACCATTGTTCCTTCATTGCTTAAGACTCCAGACCTTTTACTCCCTCCAGAATTAATGAACTTACTTCTGGGATTAATGTGGCATGTAATGTGAGACGAGGCTTTGAATAGACTTCTTTCAAAGATTTAAACATTTTGAGACACAAAATTCCTTTTCTCCCCCATTCGTGGTGCTCCTTCATCACACGGAAATCTTGTGCATTATATTTAGTTAATACATTGATTTTGCTCAGTATTTCCCTATTCTGTCTGATTCGGGTTTTATAATTTCTATTCATAGCCAGTAGGGTTCTCCTTCAGACTTTCTTAGCTATTCTCATTAGATGAACTTAAATTAATCCGAAGGTTTCCCCCCAAATCCTGGTAATAGGTATGAGCCTTGAAAGGCATGACTGCTTTGGGGGATTGTGTGGTGGGTGGAGCCCTGTGGGGGGTTCTGTGTAGGGACTAGGCTGTCACAGGCTGGGTGGACCTTCCCAGCCAGCAGAGACCTTGCCCCGAGGTTCACATGCGCTGTTCTATGACCGGTTTGGGAATGGGGTAAACATTTGTCCCATCTGGCTAGCTTGTCACTTAGTCAGTGTCTTCTGCTGTGGAAGAGTCTGGAGTGCACATAGCGCCCAGCACATATTCCCACGTGGCTGCTCCTAGGTCTTCAAGGACTTGGCCCTTCACTCTGCCTGGCAGTGGAGGGTCAGTCTAGGACTCCAGCCCCCTCCTCATCCCTCCGTCTGGTCCAGTTTGAGGCTGGAGATTGGGCATATGAGCTGGACTGGACCTCCACCCTCTGTGACCACAGACTTGCTCTTGCTTTGAGCTCCCATGTGCCAGCCTGGTGGCATTCCTCCCTGTGGCCCTGAAGATGTCCTGAGGAGCCTCAGTCTCTATCCACGTCATGCCGAGCCCAGGCATCCAAGTGTCCCCCTCACCTCGCCATCTCTCTCCCACACCTGCCCCATCACCAGAGCAGGCTGGCTCTCTGTGTCCACCACCACTGCTCTCTGCAGGCTGGCCAGCCGGCCTTTCTTCTTACCGCCCTCCCTCGCTCTTCTTGCTGTGGTAACCAGGATCAAATGCTGCTTCTCTTAGACACCTCCCTGAGCCTGGGTCAGGGAGAGACCCGGCCCACCCCAGGCTTGCACTGTTAAGTGATCACCTTATTGAGCCTACGGGTTCTTCCCGTCCCTTTGAGGACAGAGCTGCAGTCTGATTCACGTGTGTTCACCCCCAGCATCTTGCCCCGGCCCAGCAGGGAAGCTGCCCGGTGTCTGCTCAGTGGTTAAGACAGTGGGCGAGAAGCTTGGGTCCGTGTCACACAGACTAGTCATATCGCAGCCAGTCGCCAAGCAGAATCAGAAGCCCCAGCAAGCCTCACATGCCTTTCATCCCATTCTCTCCTTTTTTTACAAAATGGGATTGTACTGTGCATACTTAATATATGACAAGAGCTGGCCAAGACCAACTTGTCTTTGAAAATATATTTCTTAGCCGGGCTCAGTGGCTCAGCCTGTAATCCCGCGCCTTTGGGAGGCTGAGGTGAGTGGATTGCCTGAGCCCGCGGGTTCGAGACCCGCCTGGGCAGCCGAGACCTCATCTCTATAATAAATCAAAAAATCAGCCGGGCATGGTAGTGCATGCCTGTAATTCCGGCTACTTGGAAGGCTGAGGCGGAAGGCTCACTGGAGCCCAGCAGGTCGAGGCTGCGGTGGCCGGGAGCGGCCACTGCACTCCAGTCTGGGCGACAGAGTGAGACTCCAACTCAAAAAAAAAAAAAGAAAATATATTTCTTAAGTAACTAACATCTCATCTCTGGATTCGCTACATTTGACTCACACAATTCCTTTCCTTTGAAAATTTAACTTGTTTATAATTTTTGTCATAAACAATGCTGCCATAAACATCCCAGTAGCCAAATGATTCCTTGGGACTACTTTTCTATAGTCAATAGGATCCAGTTGTGAGTATCGTCTGCTTCTTGTGTACTTACCTAGAGATTATTGCTGACATGTAGGAACGATGTCTGTTGAGGCGCCGTTTGGCCACTCACTGAACTTGTAGTAGCCGAACTACTAGTGGTTCTTCGGTTGATTCAGCAGACTGACTGGGTTTCCACAGTATCAACAGCATCTCCAGGTAGTGGTGATTGTCTGCCCCCGGGGCAGCTGCCTTGGGTCCCCCAGGCTCCATTCCAGGACTAAGTGCTCCCTTCAGGCTCCCGGGAGTGCTGGCAGCTGAAAGCTTCCAGCTGAGATTCTTTCCCAGTCTTCCCTCGAGTGAAGGCGCCATGTCACTCAAGGATATGCGGGCCTCCTTTCAGTGGCAGTGCACAGCCGGTACCTGGTGGATGTGGGACAATCCTGCAGAGCCAGCTAGCTCCAGAACTCTCCGAGGAATGGAGGGACCCACTAAGGCCCTTGATGGCACTCCACCAAAGCCCGACTCCTCAATGGTATGGATTCTGAGAGCACTGCCCATAGCCCTCCTGCAGGCCTGTGACCTGTGACACCCTCTTCCCTTGTCAGACTTTTTACCCACCTCTTACTTCAGTTTGTGATGGTTTTTGTGATTGTTGACGAACGACATCCTCATCTTGGTCCCAACTTTTCTAGAAAGCCAATCGCTGGGTCTCCCTAGGTGTCCATATGCGGCTGTGCTGTGCTGCTCGCCAGTGTCCCTCTCATGTCATCCTCATGAAGAGAGTGAGTGTGTTATTATCCTGCCTCAACAGTTGAGGACACAGGCCTAAAGTGGTTAAGTAACTTGTCCACGGTCACACAGCGGGGAGGGCCATTGCTGGGATTCGAACCTGGCCAAGGAACTCCAGAGCCTGCTTTTTCACCACTGTGCTTCCAGCGTGCCACCTTTACACAGGACTACAGCTCTGATTTAGGGTCATGACTGAGTTTATAATGAGACTTCCCTCTTCAGGTCCAAACACGTGACATGAAAACGGTAATACCAACACCACACACAGAGATAACCCGCACGGAATGTAGGTAGGGGCGATTGAAAGTAATACAAGGAGATGTCCATGGACTGGAAGTGAAAACATCTCCTGCAAGCTGAAATGAAAGCAGTAACTGGGCACCATGTGCTGTCTGCCCATGGTGGGGGCTGGAAATTCTTGCCCGGGTTTGTGGCCACAAGCGGCTTGCCCATGGCTTGGGCAGAAGCAGGTCACTTGCAGTCCAGGGTCTATCCCACATGCTGTGTGTGGTGTGCATGTGCCAGCCCAGAAGTGTATGGAATGCTGGGGATGAGAGCCCCACACCGAGCCCTGGGGGTAGCACTGCGTGCCCTGGAGGGCCAGGGCAGACACAACCGGGGACCCCATGGGGAGAGATCCAGGGCCCAAAGTCCCAGCAGGGGAGAAACTCTGCAGGAGACAGCCCCAGAAACAAAGCATGCAGGACAGAATGGCATTGCGGCAGCCAGTCACCAGACCCACACGTGGGAAGACTCCTCCTGGGTAGAAATAATAGAGCTACCTACAAAGGATGTTAAAAGTAGGTCTGTTTAAAATCACTGCAGAGGGAAAGGAGGAAGTCACCGCCAAGAAATAAGAGCTAGAGGTGATGAAAGCGCAGACGCTGCCTCTCACCTCCCCCTACCCTCAGCCCTCCATAGCCTTCCTCTGTCCCTATTTCCTATTCTAGAGACCTGCCTATACCACCTCCAGCCTCCCCACCACTGACTTCTGTGTCAGGAACCTGATTCCTTGGGGCACACACTTCACTCACAGCTGGGGGGACCTGATATCCCAGGGCACGCACTCCACCTGTAGCTGGGGGACCTGACTCCCCATTGCACACACTCCACCCACAGCTGGAAGACCTGACACCTCAGGATGCACACACCACCCACAGCCAGGAGCAGGGACCTGAGTCCAAGTTCATGACTGGCTCATCTCTTGTTCTTCATTTGACTTGCTTCTGATGAACTTAACTGGTTAGCATTTATTGATGCATTTGGATTATCATAATAATATATACATATCAAACATTTTTTAAAAATATGGAATATGCAGAGAATAAAAATCACATCACCTAGAAAAGCACAGTTAAAATTTTTATATATTTTTTCTAGTCTTTTTTTACTTGCAAGTACAGAAATGTGCACACGCACACATACACGCATACATTCTTACAAACTCAGATCATTCTAGATAGAACTTAGAATTAAAGAAAATTATGTTTGAATTTTTATTAGAATTTAATCCTATAAATGTCTTTGAAAAAACATTGACATCTTTGCAACACTCAATTGTCCACTCTGGGAACAGATGACATCTCTTATTTATTTAAATACTATTTCATGTCCTGTATGAAATTTGCAGTTTGATCCATATAGGTTTTTTGTTTTTTTTTTTGAGTTGGAGTCTCACTCTGTCACCCAGACTGGAGTGCAGTGGCCACTCCCAGCCACTGCAGCCTCGACCTGCTGGGCTCCGTCTATTCCTCCGCCTCAGCCTTCCAAGTAGCTGGAACTACAGGCATGCACTACCATGCCCAGCTGATTTTTTGATTTATTGTAGAGATGAGGGCTTGCCAAGTTGCCCAGGCAGGTCTCGAACCCGCGGGCTCAGGCAATCCACTCACCTCAGCCTCCCAAGGCGGGATTACAGGCTGAGCCACCGAGCCCGGCTCAGGTTTTGTTTTTTTTTTTAAGATTGTTGATATGCATGACTTTTCCTATTGTAAGTGTAACACAGCTCTTTTTTTCCCAAATGGATTACTCGTGGTATAGATTAGATACATTGATTAATGTACTGTTTTCAGTGTTGATACCTGCAATAAATGGAATGCTTGTGTCCCCCTCAAAATTCATGTGCTGAAATCCTAACCTCCAATGTGATGGTGTTAGGAGGTGGGGGCCTTTGGAAGGCGATTATGTCATGAGGGTGGAGCCTTCGTGAATGGACACAGCAAGACAGTGTGCCATCTGCAACCTAGAAGCGGGCCTTTATCAGACATGAAACCTGCCAGCACCTTGATCTTGAACTTCTCTGTCTCCCGAACTGTGAGAAACAAATGTTTGCTGTTTAAGCCCTCTGGTCTGTGGTATCTTGTTAAAGCAACCAGAACTAAGACACCATCATCCTGAAATTCCTGTGTTTTTATAAGCTGCTAGTTGATTCTCTGGGATTTGTCATATAATCACAATCTCTTGCAAATAATGGTATTTTCTATGACTAATATTTTGTCATTTCATTTTCTTTTCCTACTGCATGCTTGCGACCACACTGCAGGTACAAGCGGTCTCTTTGCTGGTCGTCACTGCTGGCAACAGCGCACAGCCTGGCCTGCCGATGCCCTGCAGCTGGGCGCCCAGTTCCACATTCAGCTGCCAGCCGGCTCTGCCATGTAGTTACTCTGTGTTCAGATGCCCGTGGGGAGCCCATGCACTTCCTCTGTGGCGGGTTCTAGAAGAGTATGTCTGCTTTCCCTTTCTCACCCACATTACCCATCCACTCTCAGCTTCCGAGGGAACCTCCTCATGCCTGGACGTCTGCACGGGTGTCCATGCTCTTAGTGGCTGTCCACGGCCTATCCCAGCTCTGCGACCTTTGCCCTTTTGCTGCCATTGCCACCCCACCGCCTCCTTCGGTGGTCCTTATGTTCTAGAACGTCTGGATATAGCTGTGGAATCTTTTGGATTCCAAATGTGATTGTGTTCACAGAAACCTGATGGTTATACACCAAGTATCATGAAAACCAATCGAAATTGCCAACTCTCCCGGTTTGGTTCACAGTATTTTCCAAGACAGCAGACATCCTTGTGATTTGCCCCTAAGCCTCTGAGAGCCCTCTCAGTTACAGGATACCTGCTGGAGCTCCGCCTGCCCTTCCAGGAAAGTTATTTAATTTCTAGTTATGCACATAAAGCAAGATACTGAGCTGGGCCTTTTCTTGTTGGCCCAAAATTATAGCTAAGGCCCAAAGCTGAGAGAAATGCAGTACACAGGCTACATTCTGACCTTGGAGAGTGGCCCATGGCCATCAGCTACCACATTGGAAGGGGTTTCTTAGACACGGCATTTTACTAGAACCAAAATATTGCACAGACGGCTGTTTCTTTTCCAATCCTGTGCTCTTTTCTTCCCCGGCAGAAAGCCCGACCGTATTCCCCCTAAATGATTTGAGGAGTATTTCAACAAGTAGACTCTAACCAACGGCATGTGGGTGAGGGGATTCTTACCTTTCCCACCAGCTGGAATCATGCAATTATTCAAGGTGAGCTTGGGAACCAGGCACTGAAGGTGGCAAGTATGTATGACAAAGGAAGCTTGGGTCCCAAGTCACTGACTGGAGGAGAGCTGTTCACTGATCAGGACATTCACAGTAGACTTCCCCCGAAGGAGAGATAAATATTAGCTTTGATTCCTTCTATGCAAAAGGCTGGACTGCTGAGGTTACCTACCTGGAGAGGATAGTGCAGACTCTCTCCTTCATGGGAGTCAGTTGAGAGAGAGTGGACTTTGCGAACCGCCATATCAGTTGAAGACACCCCTGAGAAGAGGACAAGGGCATTTTGATTCTGACTGGTTGGCCAGGGGATGTGCCACCTACCTTCATCCCATGAGCAGAGGCTAGAGAAATAGAGGGAGAGGGGGTTGCCTAGCCAAGAGGAAGCCGGTATTACTCCTTCAGTTTCCATCCCCTGTGCTTGCTTCCCCAAGAAAGCTAGATGAGCCTGGGGACCCCGTGTTGCAGGATCCTCACAGAGTAGGGTACGCGGGACAACATGCATTGGAGTACCACAGTGTGACTACCACCCGGAAGGTAGCTGGAAGGGCCCTAGGTAGAAGTGGGCATCCTCTCGTGCTCGGGAGTGGATGGGAAAAGTAGGGGAGGCCACCGCCTTGCCAGAAGTCACTTCCCTTTGCCGTCTTCCTCTGAGCTGCCCCTAGTACATCAATAAACATTGCCTGGCAAGGCAAAGAGAGAAATCAAGTCCAGCCGGGCTCGGTGGCTCAGCCTGTAATCCCAACGCTTTGGGAGGCCGAGGTGAGTTACCCACCTGGGCAACTTGGCAAGACCTCACCTCTACAATAAATCAAAAACTAGCCAGGCGTGATAGGGCGCGCTTGTAGTTCCAGCTACTTGGAAGGCTGAGGCGGAAGGATCTCCAGAGCCCAGCAGGTCGAGGCTGCGGTGGCTGGGAGTGGCCATTGCACTCCAGTCTGGGTGACAGAGTGAGACTCCAACTCAAAAAAAAAAAAAAAAAAGAATTCAAGTCCAGAGCAGACCTTCCTAGCCCCTCTAAGCCACCGGAGACACAGAGAGCTCTGGTCGCAAACCCTGAATTGTGTTTGAGCTGAACATTCTTTAGGCATCAACAGGGCTTAGTATTAAATACCAAGTGGCTGTTCTAAAGACAAAAATGACAAGAAAACCTTGGAATCTGGCCAAGATGTCATTAAGGGACCTCCTACCTAGCAGGAAAGAGGGCTTCAACGGATCCCATTTGGATTAGGGTTTGGAAGGAATAAAACTGTGTCTATTTTTATTTCCAACAAGTTGAGATTCCTCAATAAACCAGATATACATAATTCACTTGAATTATGGAAAACAAAAGTATTAAATTACGAGATAGGAAAAGCAGAGAAAACACTGGTATTCTCAGTGCTAGGGGAGCTTTTAGGGCATGAAAAGTGGGTGTCAGGGTGATGCTACCCTTAGCATGCCAGCTGCCTGGAGCCATCTCGAAGAATCTTTCATATCTGAATGAGAAAAACAACAACAATACTGTTTGTTTACTGTGCACCTGCTGTATGCCAGGCACTGGTCTAGAAGGTGACAGGTGAGACTCTGCCTTCATGGAGCACTTGTTCTCATGGGGGCAGGATGGCAACCCCCGCCCCTGCACATCATGTCAGGGAAGAGGGTAGAGAGGTCAAGTGCGCAGCATTGCAGATACGTGGTGGGGTGCCTGGGAGGGGCTGGCATCTAAGCAGAGGCCCAAGGGGGTGACAAGGGTTGGGCCTCCCATTTTGACTGTGCCTCTGAAGGGGAGACGTTATTATTAATTTGTGTTTAGTGTCTTAAATCACAAACTCAATGATGTCTTGGACTTGTTGGGGTTCAGAAAACAATACTTCAAAAAGAAGGTGCAGCTGCAGTCCCAGAAGCAGAAGCTTCTCTCTGACTGTCTCCTGCCCGCCTTTCCCTCGGTCCATAGAAACTAAAATCCCTCTTTTCCAAGGCAGGTCATAGACACTAGAGCCCCATTCTCCCAAAGCCAGCCATACAACCTAGACTTATTACTCTGACTTCCTCTCCATTCTGTCTGCTTAAAAACTGGCCATAGAGCAATTATCTGACCTACTCCTTTTTTGACTGTGGGTCATGAGACTCCCATTCCAGAAAGGGCCTTGCCCCACACCCAGAAGGAAGGACTGCAGCTCAGAGAGGCCAAGAAGAATCCAGACGGACAGGCCTTGCTGAGTTTCCCTACTCAGTCTATTAGCATCTGATCATGTCTTTTCTGTCCAATCATATCTCTACACAGCCAGCAATATTTGTTAAAACTAAGCATCAAAATGGACACTCTTTCCTGTGTCTTTGGGTCTTTATTCTGACAGTTGCCATGTATACACACTATATAAACTTGTATGTGTTTTTTCAATGAATCTGCCTTTTGTAAGCTGATTTTTTCAGTGAACCTTCAGAGGGTGAAGGAGAACTGCTTCCCAGGCCCCCTACAGACTCAAGGAAGTCATTTTTTAGGGGGGAGGGGTTGGAGACTATACTGAATAGACTATGTTATATTCTTCATAAAATTGACTTAATAGACATACATTTTATCATGTTGTCAAAAATGTTATTTGAAAAAAAGATGTTTAATGATTTAATATTTTGTTACATGGAGGTATATAACTTATATAGCTATTTTTCCCTGGCTGGTAACATATATATTTATTTTAATATGTATTGATATATATTCATTTTCTTTACACATTAAGATAAATTAAATTTAATTATATAGTTAATTAAATTATATATAACTGTGTACGATTTGAAAACTAAGATATAATTTACACTTTGTGAAATGCATAGAACTTAAGTGTATAGTTTGACGTGTTGTGACAATTATATGCACTGATATAACCACTCCCAAGATCAAGGTATGGAACACGCCCATCACTCCAACAGGCTCCCTTGTGCTTCTGTCAGTCAACACCCTACACTCTCGCCAGCAGCCACGGTTCTCATTTCTACATTCATAGATTTGCTTTGAACATTCTAGAACTTCATAGGAATGGAATCGGGGAGTACATGCTCTTTTGTATCTGGGATTCTATTGCTCAGCATAATGTTTTTGAGATGCATCCATGTTGTTGCATGTCTTAGAATTTCATTCCTTTTTTTTGAGACAGTGCCTTCCTCTGTCACCCAAGCCAGAGTGCAGTGGCACAGTGCTCCTGGGTTAAGCAATCCTTCCCTTCAGCCTCCAGAGTGACTAGGACTACAGGCATGCGTCATCATGCCAGGGTAATTTTATTTTTTTAAAGTTTTTGTAGAGACAGGATCTCACTATGTTGCCCAGGCTGGTCACTCCTGGCCTTAAGTGATCCTCCCAACTTGGTCTTACAGAATTCTGGGATTACAGACGTGAGCCACCGTGCCCAGTCAGAAGTTCATTACATTTTATTGCTAATGATCTATTCTATAGATATGCCATACTCATTAATCCATTCACCTGTTGATCAGCATCTGGATTATTTCCAGCTGGAGCAAAGCAAATGCGAGTAAAGTTGCTGTGAACATCCCCGTGCACATGTTTGCAGTCCTCTTGAATCAGTACCTGGAGTGGGACGACATCCCACACAGGGTGATATTCTGCTTTAGAAGAAACTGCCAAACCATTTTCCAAAGTGGTTGCACCATTCCACATTTGCACGAGCTGTGTGTGAGAGAGGTCACGTGGCTCCCTTTTCCCGTCTTCACTTGGCATTGTTGGTCATTGTCATTTCAGCCATTCCTGTGGGTGGATAATAGCATCTCAGAATGGTGCCATTTTGGATGCCATTGATTTACTCCCACGTTTCTGCCTTCCATGTCGGTGATTTCTGCTCGTATCTTGGTTATTTCCTTCTTCCTGCCAGCTTTAAGTTTCGCTTGCTCCTCTTCAAATTCCTTAAGATGGGGAGACATCTTTTGCTGATATTCTTCAGAAGCCATGGATCTTTGCATGGGCCTTGGAGGATTCCCACCCCTCCTCCAGCGGCCTGGGGCTTTTGTTTTATATGCAAGGGGTCTGGGAAAAGGAGTTATTTCTCAAATTTGGGCAACAAAGAAAAAAGCAGCTTTCTTTGGCATCCTGCCCTGTCTCCAATATTTCTGGTGAGCACTAAGTGAGCCTGTGGAAAGAGCTTCTGGGGGGCTAGGGCATCCTTCACTTCTGTCTGGAGCTCCCCATTATTCTAGACAGTCACACTATCCTATATTCAGCTTTTAAGAATGTATGGAAGTTTTGACTGTTTGCTGCCCCCGGCTGCCCCTGCACTGCTAAAGTTACAGCGATCACATGTCTCGTCCCCCTACGGAGAGGTGGGCATTACATGGATTCACTTCCTTCATTTCTCTGTGATCTTAGCCCTCTCGTGGGTTCCAGAAAAATTATGATTTTGGAGACTCAGCGGATTTTTTCTCATCCTTGGGTTGGGAGTGATGTTCTATTGCATCTTTCTACACACTAATCTTCAACGGGCTTTCTAAAAACAATTAAGAAAAGAAAGTTTGTGACCTGCCTGGGCAAATTGGCGAGACCTCATCTCTACAATAAATCAAAAAAATTAGCCGGGTGTGGTAGTGCGCGCCTGGAGTTCCAGCTACTTGGAGGGCTGAGGCGGAAGGATCGCTGGAGCCCAGCAGGTCGAGGCTGCGGTGGCTGTGAGTGACCACTGCACTCCAGTCTGGGCGACAGAGTGAGACTCCGACTCAAAAACAAAAAGAAAAGAAGGAAAATTAGCTTGTATATTCTGATTCATATTGCTTTTGATTTTAAATATTTGATCAAGCAAGTTACTTCTCATTGCTGTTCCTTTTCAAATACATATTGGCTATTTATACCCACTTGTTATTTCTCATGAACTTAACTTTGTATAACACGTACTGATTTGTTCTATTTACAAAAGCAGCACATGTTCATTGTAGTAAATTTAGAAAATGAAGCCTAAAGGAAACAATAAAATGAACTTAGAATCTTCCACCCACCTAGAGACAGAGTTCTAACATTTTAATATATGTTCTTCTCCTCTTAGTTTTAAATAGAATTATTTACATACAAAATAATCCATACTTATAAAAGTTTAAACAATACAGAAAATTGCAGAATAAAACACGTAAGTAGTTCTTTGTCTCTCGAACTCCCTAGTTCTATTTCTGAGATGTGTCTATTGTTAGCATTTGTTTGTGTTTTAAGACCTTTTCCTATGTAAATATAGTTGACTCTCCTTATCCTTGGTTCCCAGCCCCTGGATTCAACCATTCTAGAAAATATTTGGAGGAAAAAAAACCAATAAAAAATAACTGCAACAATTAAAAATAATCCAAATAAAAACAATATGGTGTAACAACTATTTACATAGCACATTAGGGATCATAAGTAATCTAACATGATTTAGAGTCTGTGGGAGATGTGTGTGGGTTACATGCCGACACGACCTGAGCATGTTCCGATGTTGGTATCTGCGCCTGGGGTGTCCTGGATCTAATCCCCTATGGTTACCGAGGGACAATGGCATGTATGTTCACACACTACGGTGAAGGCTGTGCTCGCTCAGCGGCCATGCAGCTGCAACGGTCATCCAGAGAGAATCTTACACAGGTCTCACCCTAGCTCCAAACCTGTCCCACGACCAAGTTTTGCATTTTTCTGAAAACAGGTCAGACACATCTCTTGTTGCAGTGACTTTGTTTAATTCCATCACATTTACCTTTACATTCCCCATCAGACGATGGCTGGGTACGGGCCTTCTTTTTTCCTGTGACTACAATTCTCAATGATTCATGCTCTAGTAGTTTCCTGTTTCTGCTCTTGGCCTTCTAGTTAGATAAACACTTCCTTGGCAGGTAAGAGTGTCCGGCTCCTCCTTAAGGGGACTCACTCTGCTGACTTATCTTCTCATTAAATCTAATTGACTGGAATTTCTGGTACTCGGAAATTGTACCAGAAATTGATGGGAAATGGCATTTTTATCCCAGATAAGCTACTTCTGCTTTAATCATTTTGGGTACTTGAATAGAAAACTGTCCGTTTCATGGAAATTTTCAAACTGATCAGCAAAAAATTGTGCTTAGTGTCCTCTCAGGCATTGAGAATCCTCTCTGCATCTGTTATGCCCCCTCTCTTCTGCTTAATTTAATCTATTTTCCTTATTTGTATTGATTAGATTTGTCAGAGATCAACAATTAGATTTATTTGTTTTTAAAGAAGCAGCTACCGGTTTATTTATTTTTTATTTTTTTCTATTTTAAAGATGTGGGGTACAATTCAGGGTTAAGTTCATTTCGTGGGTACCTTGTTGATGAGGGGTGCCCTCCTTCCCCAGGCAGACTCTCACTACTGCCTGTCCCACTCCTGTGCTCCCCTCCTGGCAATTTCTCGCTACTACCAATCTTTTTCTTATAGTCTTATGATAATTGTTCAAGGTCTGCTAATGAGTAAGAACATGTGATACTCAGTTCTTTGTTTCTGTGAAAGATCACTCAGTGTTATAGACGCTAAGTCCATCCAGCTTACTGTGAAGTTCATGATTTTGTTCTTCTTTATGACTGCGTAATATTCCATCATGTATATGTACCACTTTTTTTTATCCAGTCCTCTTTTGATGGGCAGCTCAGTTGGTTCCATGTTCTTGCTACTGTGAACAATGCTGCAATAAACATACATGTCCAGGTATCTTTTTAATAGAGTGATTTGAGTTCTTCCAGGTATATTCCCTGTGAGGCTGACCTGGAAACGACACTACAGGAATTCATATGGAAACATAAATGACCACGAATCACCAAAACAACCCTCAGCAAAAAAAAGCAAAGCAGGAGGTATCACACTCCCAGACTTTAAACTCTATTATAAAGCTACAATAATCAAAACAGCCTGGTATTGGTACAAGAACAGGCATATAGACCAGTGGAACAGGATAGAGATTCCAGAAGCAAAATCTCAATTTTTCAACTAATTCGTCTTTGACAAAGCCTCCACCACCAACGAATGGGGGAGAGGAGAACCTATTCAGTAAATGGTGCTGGGAAAACTGGCTGACCACATGCAGATGATTAAAACAAGATCCCTACCTATCACCGTACACAAAAATCAACTCTAAATGGATCAAAGACCTAAATGTAAAACCTCAAACTATAAGAATCTTAGAAAATGCAGGAGATACCCTTATGGAAATTGAAACTGGCAACCAATTCCTGATCAAAACCCCAAGTGCCCATGCCATAAGAGATAAGGTAGACAAGTGGGACCTCATCAAACTGACAAGCTTCTGCAAAGTCAAAGAAACAATCAAGAGAGTGGGAGACAACTCACAGACTGGGAAAAAATATTTGCCAACTGTATATCTAACAAAGGACTAACATCTAGGATCTACAAGGAACTCAAACATTCTGAACAGAAAAAACAAACAACCCCATTACAGAGTGGGCAAAAGATATGAATAGAGAGTTCTCAAAAGAAGATATTCGAGCAGCCAGCAGCTACTGGTTTAAAATCATCTCTCATTTTTCTCTTCCTGAAATGCCGTGGAACACACAGCTGCTTTCTCTCGCCTCCATTAAGAGTTGGGGGGCAGGGAACTGGGAAGAAAGAGGTTTATTTCTGAACTCGGAATTCAGGGAGTCAGAACTTAGCTCCTCTAAGTCTGCTGGGCTCCTTGGATTTTACAGTCTATATTTACATGCACGAGTGTTAAGGTTTGCTACAGATTAACATCAAGCTACGGCATTTCAGAATGTTCCCATGACATCTGCATCCCATTCCTCTGATACTTATTGCCTATACATTTCTGTACCACCCTGAGCTTTATACCTTTGTTATTAAAGGCAAAGGAATGCTTTCCAGAGTTTAGTAACTTTTTAACAGGTTACACAGAGTATATGGGAATGAACAGGTTAGCTTCTTTACTGTTGTAAAAAACTATAAATAGTTGAAAATAAATCAGTGAACACTAAAATAGATGTTGGCTTAATGCAAGTAAATCTGGCTTAAGATTACATTGTTAATGATTACTTTTGAGTTTAGCAGAAACCTGGATTTATGGGTTAGGAACCAAAGTTTCTATTAATTCATGATTACATTAACATTGTGAAGGTTACAAATTATCCTTCTAATTTTAACTAACCAATACTCATTGTGCTTATTAGAAATTCCTACAGACTACGTGGAGAATCTCTCCTGGACTGTATGCCTGTCATTCTTTGGACTAGCAAAGGATTTGAACTGGGGGTCTTCCTTATAATTTCTTATTCATAAATTTCTAAGTTATGTTTTCAGCACTTCCTTCCTCCAATACCAGCAGTTCCTAATCAGTGAGGAAGGAGCTACACTTCTATTAACACATTAAAATATATGTTTCCTGGGAGATTTTCAATATCAGTAAAAAATAGGGCTCCATAGCAATTAAATCCAGAAGATAATGGGTCAAATAAAGTTCACTCTTTTTTCTCCAGAAAAATTCTAGGAACCCTAAAAGTGCCAACGTCCATTTAGAATGTCTAGGAAATTTAGTTTAAGTCCCACACCCCCACAAACTAATTAATTAGATCTTCTTTTAGACCTAAGATTCATACTGGGAAATGCTTCCTCAGCATGGTTGATTGTTCCATTTGATGTATTCAGTCTCTCTTTCCCCCACCCCCAAGCCCATTTGAGAGCATCTTGGATCCAAGCCTACCATGTCCAGGTGTCATCCAGATGTTCGAGAAACATCTCCCATGAAGAAGACGATAATGGTGGCGATGATGGAGACACACCTGCATAACCTCTGATGGTTTGCAGAGCACCTCACATTCCATTTCTCCTCTGATCCTTATTTGGTGGCAGGGAAGACCTCCTTATGGCTCCACTTTACAGGCAGTGCACCTGAAGAGTTAATAACATTTGGACTAAGCACTTTGCACACTTGTAAGGGGGGATAATAACAGCATCTAACTCAAGAGGTTTATTTTGGATGCTCATGAAGTGTTTGGCTGAGTGTGAAGTACTCACAGGTCACACAGGAAGCAAACGCTTGCAGGTGGGGGAATCCCAGGTTCAAACCCAGGCAGCGTGGCTCCAAATCAGTGCTTTCATCATTAAAAAAATTTAGCCTTCTACTCTTTATTTTTTTGCTGAATGAACCCTCAAGCAGGTGTGGCTGGATGATATTTAAGATGTTAATTTGTATTTTTTTTGTCCTGCCTTGTTTTCTCCTTTGCCTCCATGAGCACCATGGCCAGGCTACCTCTCCAGTTACAGATAGAATGGCACATAGGCAGGAAGCAGAAATTTACCAGCAACGCTTTCTGGCCTTTGTTCTAAAACCCAAGCCTGGATAGAGAAGAGACTTCCCCTGGTAGAAGCAGAGCAGTTTAGAAGAAACAAGAAGGAAGAAGGTATACCTATATACCAAAAATAGATTTCCCAGAGATGTGGGTGAGGAGGTGACTGAAAGCAGAAGGGTCACCAGCCCTGTTACCCAGCAGAGCTCTAGCAGGGGGTGGATCTAATGAGACATGGCTTTGTGGTCTTTTAAGGAACAGTGGACTATGTAATTCAGACCCACTGATCCACCATAGATCAGGGAACAGCTGGACAGAAGGCTTTAAGATATCTCTAGAAGCATCAAAGCGTAATGCGACAGAGAGAAAAATCCAAGAGAAGAGGGAAATTCAGAAAGGTGAAGCCTACGTCTGGGGCTCCTGCTCTTCCAGAGAGCATTAGCTGATCTGGAAGAAGAAAATCGGAGGCCAGGCAGCATTTTGGTGGCTCACAGGGTGAAGGGACAGCCATGGGGGCCCAGGGTCCGCCAGGGCGAGAGGCCCTAGCAGACATGCCCACCCCATTTTTAGGATTGGACTCCAAATGGATATATCTTTGGTACAAAGAGTACATTGGAATTAAATCAGCTCTTTCGTGTCCTATAACTTAGCTTCCAGTAATCAGGGTTGTGCTAAAAATCCCAGACCCTGAAATTGGATTAAGGTAAATTTAGACTGCTTGTGTCTGAAAGCACCCAGAGAAGGAAAGAAAATTTTCCCTGGAGGAAGATAAAGTCAACTGGTCTTCAAACGATTTCTACAAGGAATTTTTCAAACACAATATCTAACATCACACAGTCAAAGATAAGCAACACAGAGAGAAGCAAGATAGCAGGAATGAAAACCAGCAGACGACAGTTAAAAGACCCACAGCTATCGCAGAAGATGGAATTGTGAGACACAGTCTCAGACAATATGCTCACTGTGTGTGCTCTTGAGGACAAAGGTGGAGCTTGAAAATATAAAAAATGAACTAGAGATTAGAAAAAGTATTGAAAGAATCAATTGTAAATTTTAGAACTAAAAAAAGCCAATAAACCATGTTAAGAATTCAATGGATGGATTTAACAACTGAAGAGAGACTTGAAAATTTATCATTCAATGAAACTCAGAGGAATAAAAGAAAGGGTGATAAAGATAAACAATATGGTAAGAATGTGAATGTATAATGGCAGGTGCAGGAGTGAAGGAGAGAGGGAATTGAACAGAATTAACACTAGAAGAAACAATAGCTGAGACTTTTCCAACTGAAGACAGATGTAAACTCCAAAACTCGGTGAATCACAAACAAGATGAATAAACAGAAATTTACACCTAGAAAAATCAAACTGAAAAGTTCTCAGTTATTCTAAATTTATTTATCTTGTCTTTAGTTTTCAGAAGTTTGACTATGATATTTCTTGGCGTGTATTTATCTGGACTTTTTTTTAGTTGGGATTCATTCAACTTCCTGAATATGTAGATTTTTATCTTTTACCAAATTTGGGAAGTTTTCAGCCATATTTCTTTGAATAATTTTCAGCTCCATCCTTTTTCTCCCCTCCTTCTGAGAGCCTGATGACATGGATGTTAGATCTTCTGTCAGTGGTCCCACAGGTACATGAGGCTTTTTGTTCATTTTTAAAAAGTTGATTCTTCTCTATTATTCAAACTGTGTAATTTCTATAGTTCTATCTTCAAATTCACTGATCCTCCCTCAGTCTCCTCCGTTCTGCTATTAAGCCCCTTTAGTGAGTTTTTAAGTTTTGATTATTACTTTTCATTTCCAAAATTTCCATTTGATTCTTCTTTATATATTTTGTTTCTTTGCTAGAATTTTCCATTTTCTCATTTGTTTTCAAGCATAACTATAATTGCTCATTGAAGATTTTTTTTTTATGATGACTTCTTAAAAATTCTTGTCACACAGCTTCACGTCTGTGCCATCTCAGAGTTGCATCTGTTGATTGTCTTATCTCTTTCAAGTTAAGATTTTCTTGATTCTCAGCATGACAAATGTTTTTCCATTGTATCCAGACATGTGGAACATTATGTTATGAGACTCTGAATCTTATTCAAATCTTCTAACTTATCAGATGCCTATGACATCACACTAGTCAGGGAAGGGGAAGTACTTCCTCATTCTTGTCAGGTAGAAGTAGAAGTCTAGCCGGGCTCAGTGGCTCAGCCTGTAATCCCGCGCCTTTGGGAGGCTGAGGTGAGTGGATTGCCTGGGCCTGCGGGTTTGAGACCCGCCTGGACAGCGAGACCTCATCTCTACAATAAATCAAAAAATCAGCCGGGCATGGTAGCGCGCGCCTGTAATTCCGGCTACTCGGAAGGCTGAGGCGGAAGGACCGCCGGAGCCCAGCAGGTCGAGGCTGCGGTGGCCGGGAGCGGTCACTGCACTCCAGTCTGGGCGACAGAGTGAGACTCCAACTCAAAAAAAAAAAGAAGTAGAAGTCTAGACTCCACTCAGCTTCTCTGGAATGCCATGGGGGAGAAGTGTTTTGTTCCCTTGATATAAAAGTTCTTATTTTCATTTTTTTTAGGTATATAACTTAGGCTGAAGATATAATTCCTCTGTGTTTTGTTTCTATTGTTGCCATGGAAACGACTCAGTTGCATTGTTATCCATTAAAGGTAATTTGTTTCTACTTGACTATCCCATCCTACCGTCTACTCCTTACCTACGGAGGAAAACCATTAGATGTCTCATCAGAAACCATGCTGTCCAACATTTTTTAGATTCTCAAAAGAAAGAATTGACAACCCAGAAGTCTATATCTAGCAAAAACATCCTTCGGGAATGAAGGTGCAATTAAGATATTCTCTTTTTTTTTTTTGAGTTGGAGTCTCACTCGGTCGCCCAGACTGGAGTGCAGTGGCCGCTCCCGGCCACCGCAGCCTCGACCTGCTGGGCTCTGGCGATCCTTCCGCCTCAGCCTTCCAAGTAGCCGGAATTACAGGCATACGCTACCACGCCCAGCTGATTTTTTGATTTATTGTAGAGATGAGGTCTCGCTGCCCAGGCGGGTCTCGAACCCGCGGGCTCAGGCAATCCACTCACCTCAGCCTCCCAAAGGCGCAGGATTACAGGCTGAGCCACCGAGCCCGGCTTAAGATATTCTCAAATGAAAGAAAATAAAAAACATTTATTGCTTATCATGAAATAATAGCTAAAAGAAGTTTTTGAAAAAGAAAGAAAATTATTATTATTATTTTTTAAGTTGGAGTCTCACTCTGTCGCCCAGACTGGAGTGCAGTGGCCGCTCCCGGCCACCGCAGCCTCGACCTGCCGGGCTCCGGCAATCCTTCCGCCTCAGCCTTCCAAGTAGCTGGAACTACAGGCGGGCACTACCTCGCCCAGCTAATTTTTGATTTTTTGTAGAGATGAGGTCTCGCCAAGTTGCCCAGGTGGGTCTCGAACCCGCGGGCTCAGGCAATCCACTCACCTCAGCCTCCCAAAGGCACAGGATTACAGGCTGAGCCACCGAGCCCGGCAAAAAATTATTTTTTTAAAAAAGACTATCGGGACATCAGGAAGGAAGAACAAAGAAAAGAGCTAAACAATGAATGAATACAATAGACTTTCCTTCTCTTGAATTTCCTAGACTGTGTTCAAGGCTTGAAGCAAAACTTACAACATTGTCCAATGTCTCAGTGTATGTGAAAGAAATACTTAGGACAATTATATTTTAAATGGAAGAGTAAAGGAATTTGAAGAGAGGTAAATTTTCTATATTTCACTCCAACTGGTAAAATATTGATCCTGGTAGACTATAATAAGTATGTATGTATGCAGTAATGCCTAGAACATCCACTAAAAATCCACACCAAGAAGTACATTCAAATATACTATAGACACATCTAAATGTAATTCTAAAAAAAAGTTCAAGTGTCCCACAGAGATGCAGAGAAAATAAAGCAGAGAAACACAGTTAGAGGAAACACAAAGAAAAAAGTGGTAAACTTAAGTTTTGACATAGCAATCATTGCATTAAATGTAGTCTAAATACCCTATTAAAAGACATATTGGCAGAGTAGATTTTTTTAAATGGCCCAACTATATGCTGTCTAAAAGAAACTTACTTCAGGTATAACTGCATAACAAAGTTGAAAGTAAAAGGATAAAAATATGAAGAGGAAATAAAAACATTTTTAGACAGACAAAAACTAAGAAACTTCACCATTATTAGGTAGACTCACGTAAAGGAAATAGGTGTTCTGTTGGCATGAGGAAAATGACCCTAGCACGTCAGACTTGCAGCAAAAGAAAGGGATGAAAATGTAAATTTGTGGGTAAAAACAGAGAAACATCACCATAACGAGATTCCACTCCACACCTACTAGTAGGGCTGTCATTGAAAACACACAGCAACAAATGTTGCTGTGAGTCTCTTAGTCCATTGATGCTGTTATAACAGAACACCACAGCCTGGGTAATTTATAAAGGACAGAAAATCATTTCTCACAGTTCTGGAAGCTAGAAAATCCAAGGTCAAGGTGTCAGCAGGATTGGTGTCTGGTGAATGCTGCTCTCCGCTTCCAAGATGGCGTCTTGTTGCGGCATTCTCCAGAGGGAAGGGACACTGCATCCTCACATGGCAGAAGGGAGAGAGGGCAAGAGAGCACTCCATTCAACCTGGAGGCCTTCTCTCAGGTACTGTTCCCATTCATGAGGACAGAGTTCTTCTGACTTAATCACCCCCCCGAAGGCTATACCTCTTAATATTGTTGCACTGGGAATTCAGTTTCAACATACATCTTGGAGGACGTACCATCATTACAACTACAGCAGTGAGACATAAAGAAACTAGAATCCTCATTTATCGTTGGTAGGAATGCAAAGTGGTGCTTCCATTTTGAAAGACAGCATGGTGCTTCTTCAAATAGTTAAACATGGAGTTATGTATGACCTAGCAATTCCACTTCTAGGTACATACCCAGGAGAATTGAAAACGTATGTCTGCATAAAAACTTCTATGCAGATGTTTATAGCAGCATTATTCATAAATGCCCTCCCCCCAAAATGGAAACAACCCAAATGTCTATCAATAGAGAACAGATAAACAAAATACTGCCTTGTAATGCGGTATTATTCATCACTAAAAAGGAATAAAGCCCTGATATGTGCTACAACATGGTTGCCCTTGGAAACGTTATGCTGAGAGAAACAAAACAGATACAAAAGACCATGTAGTGTATTATCCCACTAAAAAAAATTGTTGACTCAGGCAACTTTATAGAGACAGAAAGTAGACTGGTGATTGCCAGGGACTGGGGGAAGGAAAGCAGAAGCTGGAAGGTGGGTAATGGGTAATGGGGAGTGGCTGCTAATGGGTACAAGGTTTCTTTTTGGGATGATAAAAATGTTCTAAATTGATTATGGTGATGGTTGCAGAGTTCTGCAAATAAAATAAAAAACATCAAATCATACACTTTAAACAGGAGAACTTTATGGCATGCAAATGATATCTCAATAAAGTTGTTTTTTAAAAATCTAAGTGAACATGGGCTGTGTATACATTCTTATGGAATTTAAAATATATATGGAATTAACATACAGAAATACAAAAGCACGTAAATTGGGAAGGTGGTAAATGGAGTTATAAATATCAGGCTGGGCCGGGCTCGGTGGCTCAGCCTGTAATCCCGCGCCTTTGGGAGGCTGAGGTGAGTGGATTGCCTCAGCCCGCGGGCTCGAGACCCGCCCGGGCAACTTGGCGAGACCTCATCTCTGTAATAAATTTTTAAAAATTAGCCAGGCGTGGTAGCGCGTGCCTGTAGTTCCAGCTACTTGGAAGGCTGAGGCGGAAGGATCGCCAGAGCCCAGTAGGTCGAGGCTGCGGTGGCCGGGAGCAGCCACTGCACTCCAGTCTGGGCGACAGAGTGAGACTCCAACTCAAAAAAAAAAAAAAAAAGAAAGAAATATCAGGCTGAGTGAGGTGGCCTGTAATCCCAGCACTTTGGGAGGCCAAGGGGAGAGGATCGCTTGAGCTCAGGAGTTCGAGACCAGCCTGGACAACATAGCAAGACCTCATTTCTATAAAAAAATTTAAAAATTAGCTGGTCATGGTGGTGTGCACCTGTAATCCCAACTACTCGGGCAGGCTGAGGCAGAAAGATCTCGTGAGCCCAGAAGGTCGAGGCTGCAGTGAGCAGGGATCTCACGGCTGCAAAGAAAAGAAGAAAGAAAGATGTTAGGTCCTTGCGTTGCCTGAGGAAGTGGAGAGGGGGGGAATGATAGCAATAAGTAATAAGTAAAGGTGAAGGAGGATGGCGCCAGTGAGACTCCACACCCTTTGAGGCCAAGAGATTTATTAGAGCAGCAGCTACAGAGAGAGGGAAGAAGGTCTGCAATCGCCTGGTAGGGAAGGGGGAGTGAGAGAGCAAGGGCGAGAGAGAGGTCGGTATTTATTGGTTTGGGAGGGGGCGGCAGTGCTCTATCGGAGCCTGGTGGTGCCAGCTTAGGGTCTTTATTGGAGGGAGCTATGAGGTAGTATTCCGATAGGGAGATAATATTTGTGTAGAGGTTTAAGTTTCGCGCGCGCGGGAAGAGCAGGAATTTAGGGCCTTTGTTGTGTTTGTTAGGTTCCATATAGTGTTTTAGTGCCATCTCGGGAGACTCTCTTCTGACTGTTTCCTGTGCCTTTCAAAAGGTATTGACATTTCTAGGGGAGCCACAATAGAACAGTCAAACCAAGAGAATAATCAATCCCAAGAGCAGAGAGAGAATTGAGCACAGAAAAGGTTAGACAGATAAAAATGCAAAGTAAGATAATAGATTTAAACCAGGAAATTTACCAGAAATTAGACTGAAAATAAGTGGGCCAAGTTCTTTAGTTGAAAGACATAGGTTGTCAGAATGATTTTTTAAAACTCTATATTCTGTTTTCAAGAGCTCTATCGAAAACTTAAGTATGCAGAAAAGTAAAAAGCAAAAGGGTGAAAAACCACAGACCATGCAAGCACTAGCCAAAAGAAAGTCAGTACAGCTTTATTTTTAGTAGGCAATATGACATGAAAGGAAAAGTCATTGGAAAACAGAAACACTTTATAATGATAAAGACTATATATGCAGGAAAAAATATAGCAATTGTATATTTGTATGTACCGAATAACAAAGTCTCAACATAGCTAAAGGAAAAATGACAGAACCACAGGGAGTAGCAGAAAAATTCACAGTCATAGTGTGAGATCTCAGTAATTGGTATAATAAGCAGACAAAAAACCATTAAGGATACAGAAGATTTGAAATACACAATCAATAGACTTGATCTAATCGGCAGGTATAGAAACTTGCAACCAACTGCAGAATGCATGTTATTTCCAAGCACACACGAAACATTTTTGACCTTATTTTGGGCCATAAAACAAACCTTAATAAACTTCAAGGGATTGAAGACATACATAAAAACGTGCCACAGGGTGATAACTATTAATTAAGAAATACTCATCTAAGTAATTCTCAGGTCAAGGAGAAATCATCATGCAAACTAGAAAGTATTTTGAATTGAATCAAAATAAAAGCAAGGCACATCAAAACATTACAGTCATGAATATTTATCTTAAAAAATAACCAAGGCTGAAAATTAATGACCTGGGCGTCCATCTCAAAGAATTAAAAGAATGAGATCAGAAAAATACAACTAAAGGAAATAGAAAGGAATAAATAAGAAAGATGAGCACAGAAATTAATGAAATAGAAAAAAAGTACAATAAAATTGATGAAATCAGAAATTAATTCTTTGAACATACTTGAGGGACAAGGATTAACTTGTCTGAGCCAGTTTTGCCGGAGCCTGATCTCCCAGCAAATAAAACGTTGGCCTTGTGCATGTCTCTGTTACAGCCAAGTGTTTAGGACAAGTATTCCTGGCCAGATGGATGCAGAGGGAGCTCTGACAGTGGAAGAGCAGACAGTATAATGCTGGAAGCAGAACCCTCTCCCTCATCTTCAAAGTGCATCACTCCAGGCCACACAGGTGGCTGCTGGAGTAGGAAAAGGCAAAGAAATGAACTCTTCCTAGAGACTCTGGAGGGAGCGTGGCCCTGTTGACACCTGACTCAGCCTTGTGTAATCCATTTAGTTCTTGTGGCCTTCCAACTGTAGAAAAATAAATATGCATTGTTTCAAGCCCCCATGTCAGTGATAAGTTGTCACAGCAGCTCTAGGAAACTAAACAGAGGCTGGCTGAGGCAAAAAATCGTGGCAATTTCATATGAAATGTTACATAAAATGAATAAATTTCTAGAAAAATACAATGCTCTAAAATTGGCACAAGAGGAAAGTGAAAATCTGAATAATCTTGTAACCATTGACTCTGTAACTAAAAAACATCCCACAAGGAAAACTCTAAGTCCAGATGGCTTCTCCAAGGAATTCTGCTCTACAAATAATGCTGTCCTTATACAAACACTTTTAGAGCAAGAAAAAAGGGAGGATGACCGGAATTGCCTCATGAGGCCCTTTAGACTGGGTATGAAAAAAGAGAAAAGGACAGACAATGTGGAGAGAAAAATGACAGGCAAACTCACTCATAAACACAGATGCAAAAATGCTAAACAAAACATTGGAAAAGCAACAAAACTACGAGGCAGATTGAACATTATAAACCTGAATGTTGTTCACCCCATGAACAGTTAAGGGAGAAGAAGTCCATGATCATTTCAACAGAGGAAGAAAAGTCACTTGATAAGGTCCAAACTACATTCATGAAAAAAGGAGCTCTTAGAAAACGGAATATTAAAAATTTTTTCATTCTGATAAGGGGTATCTACCAAAAATTCTATAGAACATGTATTTATTGGTGAAATGATGAAAGCTTTCCTTTCAAAGTTGGCAGCAAGACAAAGATGCCTGCTCTCCCACTTCTGTTCAGCGTTTTACTGGCAGTTCAGCTCATGCAATAAGGCAATAAAAAGAAATGAAGTCATAAAGGTTGAAAATGAAGAAACACATTTGTCATTATATATAATTATGTATGTTGCTGCTTCTATAATAATTTTACAGATAAGTTATTCAAATTAATAAAAGAATTTAACAAGTCAATATACAAAAGTCAGTTGTATATCTATATACTAGAAATAAACAGAAAACAAAAATTTAAAAGGTACCCTTTAACGACGATGAGCAATCATATACAAATAAATGAAACGACTTAGATGAAATGGACAATTTCTTAGAAAGACACAACTACCAAAACTTACTCAAGAAGAAATAGAAAATCTGAATAAATAAGTAAAGAGATTAAATTCGTAAATAAAAAAACAAACAAAAAAACTTCCCACAAAGAAAAGCTCAGACCTGGACGACTTTATTGTTAAACATTTAAAGAAGGAATACCAGTTCTTTATAAATTCTTCCACCAAAATCAAAGAAAAGGAAAAACTTTCACAACTCATTCTGAGGTCAGTGTTACCCTGATACCAAAACAAAACAAAGACATCACAAAACTACAGACCAGGATCACTTGTGAATATAGATACAAAAAAATCCTCAATAAAATACAAGCAAACCCAATCCAACAACATGTGAAAAGGATTATCGACCAGGACCAGTTTATCCTTATAACACAAGGTTGATTTAGTACCCAGAAACAATATAATACACCATATCAGTAAAATAATAAACAAAAATCATATGATCATCTCAAGAGATGCACAAAAAGCATTTGACAAAAATCCAATACCATTTCATGATAAAAAATACTCAAAAAACTAGAAACAGTAAGGGACTTCCTCAACCCGATACAGGGCATCTAGGAAAAACTCACAGATGACATTATTTGTAATGGTGAAAAAACAGATTCTCTGTCCTTAAGATCAGGAACAAGACAAGGACGTCCACCCTCACCACTTCTATTCAACACTGTATTGGAGTTTCTAGCTAGGGCAATTAGATAAGAAAAGAGACACTGGTATTGGAGTTTCTAGCTAGGGCAATTAGATAAGAAAAGAGACACTGGGTTGAAAAGAAAGAATAAGCCGGGCTCGGTGGCTCAGCCTGTAATCCTGTGCCTTGGGAGGCTGAGGTGAGTGGATTGCCTGAGCCCGCGGGTTCGAGACCCACCTGGGCAACTTGTTGAGACCTCATCTCAACAATAAATCCAAAATTAGCCGGGCGTGGTAGCACGCGCCTGTAGTTCCAGCTACTTGGAAGGCTGAGGCAAAAGGATCGCCGGAGCCCAGCAGGTCGAGGCTGCGGTGGCCGGGAGCAGCCACTGCACTCCAGTCTGGGTGACAGAGTGAGACTCCAACTCAAAAAAAAAAAAAAGAAAGGGATGCAATTATTTCTATTTACAGATAACATAATCTTGTATGTAGAAAATCCTAAGTAATTTAATAAAATAACTATTAGAACTAATAAATGAGCTCATTGAGTTTTCAGAATACAGATCCACATGCAAAAGTCGATTGTATTTTCTATACACTAGCAATGAGCAATCTAAAGTAAGTTAAGAAAACAATTTATTTACAGCAGCAACAAAGGGAACAAAATACTTAGGAATACATTTAACCAAAGAAGTCCAAAACTTAAACTCTGAAAACTATAAAATATTGTTGAAAGAAATTAAGGAAGATCTAAATAAATGGAGACACATCCCATGCTCATGGATCCGAAAAGTTAGTATTGTTAAATTAGCAGTACTCCCAAAACTTATCTACAGATTCAGTGCAATTCCTATCAAAACCCAGGCCTTCTTATTTGCACAAATTGACTCTCTGATCCTAAAATTTCTACAGACACTCAAGGGATACAGAATATATAAAACACTCTTGAAAATGAAGAACAGGGTTGGAGAACACACACTTCCTGTTTTGAAAACTTACTACAAAGCTACAGTAATCAAGACAGTGTGGCACTGACTTAAGCATAGGCATATTGATCAATGGAATAAAATTGAGAGTCCAGAAACAAATCTTCACAATTTATAGCCAACTGATTTTTTTGACAAGAACGTCAAGACCATCAAACGGGGGAAAATGTCTTTTCAACAAGCCGTCCTGAGACAACTAAATATCTATATGCAAAAAGAACAAATGAAGTTGGACTCTCACCTCATTCCATGTGAAAAAATTAACTAAAAATGAATCAAAGACCTAAAAGAACGAAAACTATAAAACTCTTAAACCTAGGGATAAATCTTCATGACTTTGGATTGAGCAATAGTTTCTTAGATATGATAACGAAAGCACAGCAGTCAAAGAAAAATTAGGTAAACTGAACTTCATCAAGATGAAAAATGTATGTGCTTCAAAGGACATCATCAAGAAAGTGAAAAGGCAACTCACAGAGTGGGAGAAAATTTTGCAAATGATCTTTCTGATCATGGCTAGTGTGTTCCATTGTGCACATATGCCATATCTTGTTTATTCACTCATCATTTAAGAGGCACTTGGGTTGTTTTCACTTTCTGGCCCATACACTACCGTTCATTTGTAAAACCACCCCTAAAAACACTGTTCACTGATATTCCACTCAATGTCTTTTAGGAGGATCCATAACCATCAATTCTTTTCCAAGCTTATTCCAAAGAAACTACTGTCTCCATAAGTGATTGGGAGGAGGGAGTTTAACAGCTTTACTGAGATTTAATTCACATTGTAGAATTCACCCACTTAAAGGGCACAGTTCAATGGTTTTTAACATATTCACAAGTTGCAGAACCATCACCACAATCAATTTAAGAACATTTTTATCACCCAAAAAAGAAACTCCTACCCTTTAGTTATCACCTCTTAATCCCCTTACCCCCATCTATAGACTTCCTTAATCTACTTCCTGTCTGTCTAGATCTGCCTATTCTGGACACTTCATATAAATAAAATCATACAATGTGTGGTCTTCTGTTTCTGGCTTCTTTCATTAGCTTGACGTTTGCAATGGTCATCCATATTGTAGCATGAATCGATACTTCATATCTTTTTATTGCTCAATTATATTCCATTGTATGACTATACTACATTTTTTGTATTTATTTATCAGTTGATCAACATTTGGCTTGGTTCACTTTTTGCTATTGAGAATAATGTTGCTATGAGCATCTGTGTACAAGTCTTTGTGTGGACCTACGTTTTCATTTCTGTTAGGCATATGCCTAGGAGTGGAATTGCTTTGTCATATGGTAACTCTATGCTTGACCTTTTGGGAATCACCAAATTATTTTCCAAAGTGCGGCACTATTTTGCATTCCAGCAGTGAATGAGGGTTCCAGTTTTCCAGTTTTCTCTACATCCTCACTACTACTTGTCATTATTTTTTTTTTAAGTATAACTATCCTATAACCACATCTCATTGTATTTTCATTTGTATTTTCCTGGTGGCTAAAAATGTTGAACATCTTTTATTGGTCATTGTTACACTTCTTTGGAGACATATGTATTCAAATTCTTTGCCCATTTTTATTGGATTGCTTGTCTTTTTTTTTTTTTTTTTTTTTTTTAGTTGGAGTCTCGCTCTGTTGCCCAGACTGGAGTGCAGGGGCCGCTCCAGGCCACTGCAGCCTCGACCTGCTGGACTCCGGCAATCCTTCCACCTCAGCCTTCCAAGTAGCTGGAACTACAGGCACGCACTACCACGCCTGGCTAATTTTTTTTATTTTATTGTAGAGATGAGGTCTCGCCAAGTTGCCCAGGTAGGACTTGAACCCGCGGGCTCAGGTAATTCACTCACCTCAGCCTCCCAAAGGCGTGGGATTACAGGCTGAGCCACCGAGCCCGGCACTTTTCTTCTTATTATTGAGTTGTAAGAGGATTTTTTAAAAAATGTATTCCAGATACACATCTTTTAACAGATGATGGTTTGCAAAAATTTTCTCCCATTCTGTGAGATGTTTTTTCACTTTTTCAATGGTTTCCTTTGAAGTACAAAATTTTTTTATCTTCATGAAGTCCATTTTATATAGATATATTTTTTTGGTTGCTTGTGCTTTTAATACCATATCTAAGAAACTATTGCTCAACTGAAGCTCACAAAGATTGACCCATAGGTTTTCTTTTAAGATTCTTAAGTCTCAATCCAGTTTGTGTTAATTTTTGTATACGATGTGAGGTAGGGGTGCACCTCACACCATATACAAAATTTTCATTACTTATGAATGTCCAGTTATCTCAGCAGCATTTGTTGAAAAGATTATTCTTTTCCCCACTGAATTATTTTGTCGCCCTTGAGGGAAGTGAAAAAATGGATAGTTTTGAGCACTTACGGTGGAACAGGCTCTGTTGGAGGTGCTGGGGATATAGCTGGGCACAAAGCAAAGTCCTGGCTCTTGGGAGCTTATAATCTGGTGGGGGGCAGTAGGGAGACAGACATCAGGCAATGAACACGATATGGTAAGTCAGGAGGGGACAAGGGCCGTGAAGGAAGATACCACATGGTAAGGGGGATGGAGGAGTGAGCAGTGGGAGCGAATGGTAAGAGTGGTCCAGCCTTCAGCAGAGACCTCAGAAAAAGGGAGGAGGAAGCCTGGGGGAGAGAATGGGGAGAGCGCCCCCCTCAGGCAGAGGAAGAGCAAACGAGAAAGCTCTGCATGAGGACTCTGCTTGGCGCCTCTGAGAACTGAGGCTGGTGTGGGGGTACAGGGTGGGTAAAAGATGTGGGAGGAGGGGTTGCTGAGCTCATGAGGAACAGGTCACTGGGGGCCTCCTGGGAGGCCCAGGAGAACTGTCCTTAATACACTGGTGTCTCTCCTTCTGGTTTTTTTCTGCTGCAATTGTGTGTGGGAGTATTGATGGAATCATTTTAGTAAAAATGCTATCGTGCTTATAACCACTCTTTCACGACCTGCTTTGAACACTGAGCGCTGTGTGCTGAGCATTTTGCCCTGCGGATGAATATTGCCGCGTTGCCAGGCACGGCCATGTGTCGTGCCAACCACACAGCTCCTGGGCACAATTTTGCCATGTGAGCAGTGTTGGAGCGATGGGGCCAGCTCATGTGCCCATGTGCTCAGGAGAAATTCCCAGAGGCGGGCTTTCTGAGTCCAAGGGCATGCCTTTTATATGCACTATCACCATGGGGAGTGTGACTGAATTGGGTGGCTATGGCTGGAAGGGTCACGGAACCCACGTCCCTCCCTCCCCCACACCTCCTTCGGGTTGTGGCTCTCTGAGCTTGTCTGTCTCTAGGCCTAGAGAGAGCCAGGGCATGGCTGCATTTGCATCCTGAGCTGAAGGTGTCTGCTGACTGCCCTGACTCCTGGGACCTTTCCCTCTGCCCCAAGCCATCTCTGACTGGTGCGAGATCAGCACCCCAGAGACCCAGGCAGGCAATGGCCCCCGTAGAGGCCGTTTTCCCCAGTCCCTCTCCCTTCCATCTGCGGAGGCCCCTTTCTCTAGGAATATCCCCAAATCAAAGAGCAAGCTGTGCTGGAGGAGAACTTCAGGTTGGAATCCATCCCTTTGGTAGCTTTAAAAATAGACCAGTCATTATGCAGGTAATATGTTAATGCAAGGATTAGCATAATATGGTAATCAGCACAGAGGCCACAGGGCCCACCCGGCCTTTGGGGAGTCAAACCCACATGTATTTAAAGCAAAATGTTTGCACCCCAGCAAGGCTCTCCTTCAAGTACACCCACAAGGAGGAGGAAGAGCAGCGTTCGCTGGGATGGCGGGGAGTGAGCATCTCAGAGGACGCCGCGCGGGCGGAGCCAGCTACCCGGCTGCTGGCACCGGAATCGTGCATTCATAAATGCACACAAACAGATCCGCCCGGGACCTGGAAAGGCGGGTGGGAGATAAATGGAAAATTTTGGAATATAATTAACGTAATGGTAGTCCTCGGGCTCCACAGAGTTCAGTTTGCAGAAGCAACGTTTCAATCCACGGCTGTTCATCACGCCACTGAGGCCGGCTACACGGAGATAACGGAAAAGCTGTTCTGTGGTCGGGATGGTGATTTGTCTTGGAGACAATCCCGATGGCCGTGTTTAAGGAAGCATCATTACCAAGACATGGTGGGGAAAATGAATGGGTCTGCTTTGATGACTGACCTGTGAGCGCTCTTGATAAGACTCAGCAATCTTGGTGAGCCCGTGAAACACCCGAATGTACCCTAGAAGCTGGAGTCAGTGTGCTGTGGGGCCCAGGCTGGGGGGTTCTGCTGCCTCCTCTCGGGTGTCCCAGCTGCTGTCTGCCCACTCTGAGGAAGAATGAATGAGCCCGGTGTCTTCAGAGGTCATTAGAGAAAGAGGTGCTAGCGGATGTTGCCAGTTGCCTGACAGCCATGCCCTGGTGTGGTCAAATTGCAAAATGCCCATTTGTTCCCTTCCCCTGTCTTATTTGTCTTCACAACATTTAGCACCATCTGTACCATAAACATTTACTTACTTCTTATTATATTGTCCATCTTTCCAAGCTAGAAGTAAGCTTCGTGAAGACAGGAACGGTTCTGTTAATGGCTATCTTCTCAATGCCTAAAACTGTTTCAGACTCATAATAACTGCTCGGCAACTAGCTGATGATCAAAGAAATCAGGCAGAAGTCTGGAAGGTCTTCTCTCACCAAGCCCAGGGCACCTTATGTTCTCTAATATGGTGTCTTCAAGATCAAACAGATAAATAAAGGGGGCACAAAAAGGGATGATTAGACTCAAGGTTGGTGCAGACCCAAATGGAGAACAAGATTTGCCCACAAGCAACTGGAATCCTAGGCAAGTGTGTTGCGTGTTGTGTTTTCAAGTCTCAGAGTATGAGGGGAAAAACAGAGAAACAAGAGGAGGGATAAGGTTTGTGTGAAGAGGAACATCTACATGGGAAGGCTTCCTGGGGGAGGTGATGTCTGAACTGGGCCTGGGAGACTGTAAGGGATAAGATGGGCAGACACAGGCATGGAGGAACTGAGGTGGGTGGGGCTGGTTTGACCACAGAGCTGGGTGTAGTGGATGGAAGACTGGGTGGGAAAAGCAGATTGGAGCAAGCTTACTTATAACATCTGGGAAATATCCAGGAGTGTTGAAAAAACAGGCTGACACGGCGGTGCTCTTGGGAGGCCCTTGTATCACAGGACTCCCAGGTCCTGTTAACAGTAGTCATGCACCCGGAGTGGCCCCAGAGATTAGCTCAGGGGTCATGCAACCCAAATTTGCCCAATAAGGCTCTTCTCTGAGACTCTCTCTGGTTTCCTAGTAAGAAGTCTCTGAGCTTCTCAGGGTGAGGCACAGTGGAGCCAGCTTCCCAGACACAGAGGGAGAACAGGAAAGTGAGAAGAGCCGGCATGCCACATGGAGAACCTGGAATTGTGGCCGGTCAGGGCAGAGCTGGGGACTCACTTCTGAACTGTGGGCAGCAGGCAGGACAGGAGTGGGGTGCCAGGTTCCCAGGAGACTCTGGGGCCACCAGCTCTCATCCCTTGGAAACAAAGCAACTGTCTGACCATCTCAGGAATCTTGCAGAAGCTGGAACCTTTGTGGCTTGGTAGGACAGTATAGGGACAACTGGCTGCGCCTGAGCGGCTGGGCCGCTTCACAGAGACAAACTGGGCTCCGAGAGGGAGGAAAACACAGCTTTGCCCTGAGACTGCCAGGCTGCGCTGATAAGCAGGAGCCAGCACCTCTGCCAAGCTTGGTCCCAGGAGCAGGGGCAGGGCTGGACCACAGTATGAGTGAGGTTGGTGGCTGGAGGGACAGTATCTGGCTCCCGCACACCATGCCCAGCTGGCAGAGGTGGCCCAAAACCCTCCAGGGAAAAGCCCCTGTGTGGTACAGCCCCCACTATGGCTGCCCCAGGATAGAGGCACTCAGCCTGGAGGTGGTTGCTAAGAGACGGAAGCCTCCAGGCTGATGTCCAAGTTTAAGCCCACGACTTAGTAGGCCCCGGCTTTTGTCCCTGGCCCACGGAATCTCTAAAGATTCCAGCACCTCAGGAGCTACCTGAGGTTGACAGGAGCAGGTGCCCAGAGAAAACTCACACCTGGCACATGGGTGGGGGGCCTCAGCCCTGCCCCTCTCCCGGGCCCGAGCAGGCTTGGACAGAGTCCATCTGGCCCTTCTAGATGCGTTGAGAGGACAGTGTGCAGGAACACTCTCTCCCCCATCACATCGGCTCCCCAGGGCTCTCTCCACTGCAGGAGGGATGTCCCGATGTCACCTGGACTCTGCTTACTGGCCCCCCCAACCCCAGTGCTTACCTCCTGGTGTGCTAACACATGCATGCACACACCCCACAGACACCACACACACATACCACACACACTCTCACACATGTATGCACACACACACGCCACACACATACATACACCACACACCACCCATACTATACGACACACGCACATACCACACACTCTCACACATGTATGTGCACACACAATACATATACATACATCACACATACACTATACCATGCATGCAGATGCCACACTCGTGTGTACACACACACACCACACCACACCACACACTACACACAGTTGCAGTCACACCAGAGATATATACGTGTTCCAAGATGCCATTCCCTCTCCCCTCTGCATTTGTCTAGAGAATCTCTTGGGTCCCACATGCAATGTCAGAGTCTTGGAAATGCTATCCTAACCCATGCCCGCAGGGGACACTTTACTCCCCTTATAGGGCATCAGGCCTGGAAGTGCCCCCAGTGTAAACTCTTCTGGTTGGGAATCAAAGTTTTTTCACGGAGCACACCCAGCACCTAGCTCATGCCAGTGTCATGCTAAATTGAACAAAGAGATGAATGAACTCATGAAAAAAAAAACAGAACCAGGGTGTGATCAGTGCCAAGGCCAGAGCCCTTTCTTCTGCCTCCTTTTTATGAAAGAATAAGGTGGTTTTTTTTAAATTTGTTGTGCTTATTTTTTCAAGTATTTTATTTTAATTAAAGTATTGTAATTTTTTTCAGCAATTTTCTTCTAGATGATGATTCAGGGCCATCCAAATCCCAGTGCCTCATAATAATAGTCCTATAAGATTTCAAATCAAAATGAAGAATTTAGCATTCTTGGATGCATTCAATAAGCTCAAATGAGCAAAATAAATTTTGCCCAAGATGGTATTTTTCAAATGTGTTCTACAAAGCTGCTTGGGGGCTAGGAGAACTAGATGATGGGGATTTTCCAGGCATGTCTGCAGACAGGCTTCTGGCCGCTCCGTGAGTCTCTGTCCACTAGGGTCTCCTGCTCCAGGCCCCAAGGCCTTCATCACCTCCCTCCAGCTTACATTCCTCACCATGTCTATCTCCAGGGGCTCTGGCCAACATGTGTATCTTCCAGCCTGCTTTTTGAACAGGAAGATATTTGAAACCCGGTTTCCTATAAGAAGTGACTCATATGCACCCTCTAAGCTTCTGGAAAGACGCATGTGGCATGTGAATCTTCAGGAGAAGGTCAATGGCATCAAGAAGCAATGGATGCTCCAGCCCTATTTAGGGTTCCATCTCTCTAGGCGGAGAGCATCTAGGCATCTTCTAGCCATGACCCTTTCCCCCAGTGAAAGCTGATTATTTTTTTAACCTAAGTTTGACCTCCATTCTCTTCCTCCATTTCACTCGCTGCCCTGAGTGTGAGTCACGTGGTCTTAAGATTAAAGACCAATAGTCAAGTGAACAAATGGAAGACAATGGACAGCAGTCTTGTTTTGACTTCTAACTCTGTGAACAACAGTATGTCAAATACCTCACCTGAGCCTCAGCTTGTCCACCCGGTAAAGTGGAAAAATCCTATGACCCTGTTTACATAAAGATAAGTCCAGAAAATGGATTGTAATTAGTAGAGGTCTTCATTACATGAGAGCTATAAAACCTGAAGAAAGCACTCAAACCTTCCGAGTATCCATGCATGGTAAATTCTGGAGATGTGCTCCTCTGCAAATGATCACATGTGTGCACACGTTCAAAGGTGACCAGCTATCCATAGACTCACAGAGGTGAGTAGGCAGAAACACAATGCCAGCAGTTCCTGGGGCATGATGGCACAACCTGCTGGGTGTTGGAAGGAGGCCAGAAGTGGGCGCACTGGTCTCCTTAAGACAGACAAAAATGGCAAGCCGCCATTGGCAATTATGCATTCAGGCAACCGTCACACTCTCAGGGCTCAAAAACAGCCACCTCCACATAGCAGCCCTGTGGGCCCGGGCATATCAGTTAACATCCTCATGCCTCAGTTTCTTATCCTCAATATCTAGATAATAATAGTGTCCACCTGTATCAGGGTGTTTTCAGTTACAAAGAACAGTAAACAACAACAATATCCTCATCAGGCTTTTAAAATATGTGTAAAGGTGACATTCATTTGCCAAACTCCAAGGCTCAGGTAAAGTTTGATTTGGCTGCTCAATGACGTAACGGAATACCTTGTTTCCTGCTTTCTTTCTTTCTTGCTTTCTGTGATATCAGATTCATCTAAAAGCTGACTTTCTTTATAGGCCACAGAGGACAGCCAGCAGCCCCCAGGGCTAAATGTGTCCTCATGAATATCCTTTGAGAGACAGAGTCCCCTTGCCCCTTGCAAAGTCCACTACAGATGTTGGTGATTACCCGGAAACTGGTCATACTCTGATCGGACCAACCTCAACCACACCTCCACATCTGAACCAATCACAGCAAGATGGAATGCACCATTGGTTCAGCTTAGATCACATGCTCCAACCCTGGGGCTGTGAGCAGAGCCAGTCTACCAGGGCATGCAAAGAGACATAGGGGACTGTGGGAAGGGAGGTTACAGTTGTCCATTGCAGTCTGCCCCTTGGCTGCCCAATGTTTATATCTATCCTTCTTCCTCCGATGAGCCATCAAAGCTGTCCATGCCTATATAAGCACATCAGTTCTGTCCCCAAAGGGAGATAACCATCTCTTCCAGGCACCTCATCGATCTCTAGGTTCAAGATCCCAGGGATATTCACAGTCCTTCCATCAAGTCTGGATGGGATTGACCACAGCACAAACAGAGAGCAATAAATAAATTAAACTCCCAGGACTGAAATGTCCATCAGGAGGGAGGCTTCTCGTGTGGTTCAGCTTAGAGGTTCTCAACATCATCAGAGGCCTAGATCTTTCTCTATGGTTCTCTCATCTCTGTCCTCCTCCAAGTGCTGACTTTGTCCCCAGTGGGGTTTCCCTCTGGGAGCATCAGAAACTGCCACTGGCTTCCAGAGTAACATGGGTCCTTGTCTATGTACAGTGGCAGAAAGGTGGGAGTTGGCAGTTTAGGGTCGCTGTAAATGGGCCAGCCTAGACTCTTCAGATGGCAAGCAACAGAAACTCAACTCAAACCTAGCTTAAGGGAAAAGGGAGTTCATTGGTAGCCCGTGTGTCTGGGTTGGAAGGGCAATGGATGTTCCATGAGAAGGGCGACAGGGCTTGGACCAGTCCAGCCAGGTTCTAGGGGCAGACCCCCTTGCTGTAGGGGGAGGGAAGCACCCTCTGCCCACCGCTGCCCTCTCTGGGGGGTGGCTGCTCAGCAAGGAGCTGGGGTCCCACTCGCAAATCCTCTGGGGCTCCACAAGCAAGGGGACCACGAAGGGTGTTCATACTCCCATGTGTCAAGGTACAGCAGCACACAGGCTCCCGTGAAGGAAGAGTCTAGATGCCCCAGACCTACCAAAGCCCAGCAGAGGCGCTTTCGCCAACATGCAGCTGGCTCTGCCTTCTCAATCCAATTAAAGGCGGCACCAGGAAGGGAGCTGGGAGCTGATAAATGTGTGGGAAGCAAGCCGGACAGTCCCCAGAAAGCAAGCTCACTCCCATCCCGCTGATCCAATTAGCTGAGCCTGGGCTGTGGCCACCTCAAGGTGAGCTCACAGGCTGCGGGGATCAGAACTCGCACTGGCAGAGGGACGCTGGGGTCCCAGACACAGCCCTCGCCTTGACGTGGCCTGTGTTTCCTCCCTTAAGGCGTCCCACAGGGATTTGGGTTGTTATTTTTAATATAAAGGATTTGTTACGGACCAAAATGATAGTTTTAGTCCCAACGTGCCTGTGCCACCTTCCTTAGTGGAATCTGGGTTGTTATTTTAATATAAAGGATTTGTTTCGGGCCAAAATGATGGTTTTAGTTCCTGACACCTGGATGAGGCCTCCAAGGGCAGGTGTGTGGGCAGGAGGGGATGAGACAGAAGCCAAGGTTTCATGAGGCCCCGCTGTGCGCCAGAACCACCATCCCATGCCTCGTCCCATTATCCCCATGCCGGTTTCCCACATGCGTGATGGAAAAAGGAGTTGGGCTGGAGGATTTCAAACACCCCTGCCCCCTGAATGTTAATCAGGGTCTGCAGATCAGTGTGGGAGGTTGGTACCCCATAGACAACTGATGAATCCATCAATGCTGTTTTGTAACCTGCACTTCAACCTGACACTGCGTGTGCACCAGTCAGGCTGATCTCAACTGTGCTGCAGGAACAGACTGCCAAGTCACAGTGGCTTAACCCACATATGTGCTCCTCCGTGCAAAGTTCACACAGGTCTGGGTGAGTCCCCAGAGCCATGAGCAGCCCCGAGCATAGACATTCGGGAGCTGCATGTCGGGAACACGGGCCAATGCAGTAGAACGGGGCAGCGGGAGGACGGCTCTTAGTGCTTCTGCCTGGAGACGACGCGTCACTTCTGCTCAGTGTCCTCAGCCAGAGCCGGTCACACGATCACACCTCCCTTCTGGAAAGTGTGTGCCTGGAGGGGGAGGAGAACCCAAGACCCTGGAGGGCAGCATCTTTCCCATCTCAGGGTCAACTGGTTCCATTCTCCAGCACCCTCTAAAGCCTTGGGCTTGGCCTCTACCCTAGAGCCTTCTGCTTCTCTGAGGAGGCAGCCCCTCTGGCCTGTTTGGACGAGTGACATTCATCAGCTCTGCTGAGCTCGTGTCATGAGCCCTGAAAAATCAGAATGGGCCGTCCAGAATGTTCTGGGGCAGAATGGTCCTGTGGCGATGGTGGGTCTCACAGGATGGCCAGGAATGCCCTTCCACACCACTCTGTGGCTCTTTCAGCCCCACAAGCGGTGGGAAGGATCATCTGTCCTGTGCTGGATATAGGCTGCAGGCGCAGGTGTGGGACGGGCAGCGGGATGGGGGTGGGGGGTGGGAGGTACTGCATCGAACCCACACTTTAACTCACTCTCTGGGCAAGTCAAGAACAACGTCAGAGCTCAGCCTCCAAGATCCGTCTTGAACCTCCAAAGCTCAGAGGAATATAACTTGCCTGAAGTCACACAGCCAGGGAGGGGTGGGGGGTGCAGCCTGTCTGCCTTGAGTCCTAAATGTCCCCCTCTCTCCCTTGCATGGTCTCCTGCTCGGTGGGATGGAGGAATTACCCAGCTCACATCCCGTATGTACTAGTTATTAGTTATCTAATGCTGTATAGCAGTTACCCCTAAGCTTTAAAAAAAAATTATTTTTAGAGACAGGGCTTTGTTCTGGCCCCTAGGCTGCAGTGCAGTGGCGCTCACTGTAGCCTGGAACTCTGGGCTCAAGCAATCCTCCTGCCTCATCCTCTCAAGTGGCTGGGACTCTAGGTGCACACCACTACACCTGGTTGATTCACTGATTTATTTATTGTAGAGACGGGGTCTCGCTATGTTATCTAGGCTGCTCTCGAGCTCCTGGGCTCAAGTAATCCTCCCACCTCAGCCTCCCAAAGTGCTGGGATTACAGGCACGAGCCGCCGTACCTGGCTTGCCCCCAGACTTAAAGCAGTAATGTTCATGATCTCACTGTTTCAAGGGGTCAGGCACCTGAGGGCTGAGGAGGGTCCTCTAGCTCAGGGTCTCTCACAGGCTGCTGGGGAGGTGTTGGCTGGGGCTATGGTCACCCCAAGGCTCACCTGGGGCAGAGTCCAAGGCCCAGCTCACTTCCGCGGCTGATGGCGGCCTCAGCTTCTTGCTGGCTGATGGCTCCTCACCCTTCATGGGGCAGCTCACAGGGAGAGCGGGCTTCCCTTGGGGTGAGCCAGGGAGAGAGTGAGCAAGATGGGGTCACGTCTCAGAAGTGATGTCCTGTGATGGTTACTATTAGGAGTCAACTTGGGAGGACCAGGGTTCCAGAGGAGACTGGGGTGTGAGTTAGTGGGTGGAGAGAGGAAGATCCGCCCTCTCTCCACCAACCAATTGGCTGCCAGCATGGCTACAACAAAGCAGGGGAGAAGTAGGGTGAGCAGCTGGCTGAGTTTCCTCCCGCACCCTCTCCCTTCCCCTGTGGGATGCTTTGCTTCCTCTCCTCCTGCCCGTGGACATCAGACTCCAGATTCTTCAGCCCTTGGACTCTGGGACTTGCACCAGCGGCCTCCTGGGGGCTCGTGAGCCTTGGCCTCAGGCAGAGGGCTGCAGTGTGAGCTTCCCTGGTTTTGAGGCTTTCAGACTTGGGCTGAGCCACAGTGCTGGCTTTTCTCATTGCCCGGCTTGCAGATGCCTCTCATGGGACTTGGCCTTGTCATGGGATGAACCAGTGCTCCCTAGTATTATCTCTTTTATACATACATATGCTGTAGCCTCATGGTTCTGTCCTTCTGGAGAACCCTGAGTAATACACACCCCATCATGTCTGCTGTAACTATTTATTAGAATCAAGTTGCTAGGTCCAGCCCATGCTCAAGCAGGGGACCCCACAAGGGTGTGAGCACCTGGAGGTGGTGTCAAGTTCACAAACTGCCCAGAGCTCTAACCCAGGACTTGGAACAAGCGAGTTGGAGGTGCTGCCCTCCTCAGCTTTGGCCAAAGCCCAGGACCTACACGAGGAAGGTGGACGGACTGGGGCAGGGCTCGGGCTTGAGGTCCCTCGGGACGCCTGTGTGCCTGGACGAGCCCCCATGCCTGGGCTGGGACAGCAGGATGACAAGCACGTGGTCAGGGGGGCTCAGGGACAGCCTGACTGGGCCGGGTGGGCTCTGCACACCAAGGTGGACAGCCCCCACCATGAGGACACCAAAGAGGACTCAGCTCACCAACTGCACTGCAAACACCACTTCTCCACACCAGCCAGGCCCTGCTGGGGCCAGGGCAGTTCCAGGGGTCACTCCTTCCTGCAGGGGCCTGTGACCCTCCTTCCTGCTGCAGGCGTGGTGGCTTCAGCAAGCAGCACTGTCAAGGGCAGGACTGGTGCTGCCCGGTTCTGAACCTCCAGGTCTGATACAGAATCTGGTGCACAACAGGTGCTCAGTGAGTGCGTGGCACATACGTGAACAAGAGGCTTCAGGCTGGAGGCAGCACATGCGGAGGCCAGGGGCAAGGCCTTTTGGGTCCACAGTGTCTGGTGTAGACCAGAAGCTTAAAAATTATTGAATGATTGAACAAATAAATCAATGAGCAAATGGAACAGATGGACGTTTTCATACTAGTACCTGACCCTGGGTAAGTTATTTCCACCACCTTGAATTCAGTGCCCTCCTCAGTAAAATAGGTAGAATGATGCACGGCTCATAGGAATACATTTTTAATAAAACATAATGATGCACAGAGTGTCTCTTTAGCTTAATCCACCCAGAAGGGTTTGATTTCCTCACTCAGCTTACGTGATTGGCTTGGCAACGGCCTTCCCGAACGGAATTTTAAAAGGCCTTCTCGGATTGGAATCACATGTGTTCTCGAAGCTCCTAGACATGGAGTCATTGCAACCCGAGCATGGCTCTGTCGTCCTGCAGCCTGGGAAAGGTCGCACGGAGACTGTCTCCTTGGTGAGGTGGCATCTGTGACTCACCCTCCTCCGCCCCAGCCCCTCCCTCAGAGCGGGTGGTCCGGTCTCCAGAACTCAGGCAGGCTGATCTCAGACAGTCCCAGCTCAGGCTGCCTTTGGACATTCCCAGCTCAGGCTGCCCAGATGGGCCTCCGGACCCCTGCATGCTAGTCTCCCTGAGGGTGAGCCTGCAGGGCCCCAGCCAGGTGACCCCTTGTGTTTGTCCCATCTGTCACTGGCTGAGCCAAGGCTTCACTCATGCTGGATCATTTCCCGCCTGAGCTTTAGTTTCCTGCTATGGGGAGGGTGCAGGGACTGAGACTGACCAGGTGGTCCCCATGGAACTGCACGGTTCCTGTGTCTGTTTCCCTCATGCTGGGGGAGTTGGTGCTGCCGTCCTGACACTTGCTCCTGACTCTTGGCTTCTTTGCAGGTCCTTTTGCTCTGTCCACCACCCTACCCCATGCATCCCCAGGCAATGCAGATGACCCCACTGAGGCAGCATAGGACCCCAGTGTGCTGAGAGTGTCAATGCCCAGCTTAGCTTGCACCCTCGGTTGGACATAAAGGTCTCCCTAATCCACTACAGCCACACCCCTTACGCCTCCCCAGACCAGAGCATTTTGCTTTCAAGATTACCCTAATACTAACTGGGTGCCATGGCTCAACTCAGCGCTTTGGGAGGCCAAGGCAAGAGGATCGCTTGAACCCAGGAGTTTGAGACCAGCCTGGGCAACAGAGCAATACCTCATCTCTACAAAAAACCAAAAAGTTTTAAAGATTACTCTAAACTTTATGAAGAGTGGAGAACACCAATATTTGTGCTGTCTCTGGGGGAACCTAGGGGTTTCTTCCAAGCTTGAGAATGGACCAGCCCCATGCAGCACCCTAAAAGGCAGGCCTACTGGTGTCAGCGTCATGTATCTCAGCAAACCAGGAAAGCCAAGTACTGCACATTGCCCGGGCACCTTCTCCAGGCTGAGCTCTGGACCCGGCACTGGGTGTGGAGAGGCGGGTCCGACCAGCCTGGTCCTATGCACAGTCCAGTACTGTGGAGGAGATGGCATGCAGAGAAAGAGCCTTGAGGGGCCTGGGGCTACACAGGTGACCACAGGGAATGCTTGGGACTCAAAGGGGCGTGGTCAATGCTGGTGTGTGCTCTCATTTCCCAGGATCCCTGTGAGGTGGGCAGCCAAGTCTCTGGTTTTTTTTTGTTTGTTAGTTTGTTTTTTTGAGTTGGAGTCTCACTCTGTCACCCAGACTGGAGTGCAGTGGCCACTCCCGGCCACCGCAGCCTCGACCTTCTGGGCTCCGGCGATCCTTCCGCCTCAGCCTTCCGAGTAGCTGGAACTACAGGTGCGCACTACTACGCCCGGCTGATTTTTTATTTATTGTAGAGATGAGGTCTCGCCAAGTTGCCCAGGCGGGTCTCGAACCCGCGGGCTCAGGCAATCCACTCACCTCAGCCTCCCAAAGGAGCGGGATTACAGGCTGAGCCACCCAGCCCAGCTAGTCTCTGTTTTATAGATAAAGAATCCCAAGCTTAGAGAATGAATCGGTGAGCCATTTCAACACGAAGCAGGCCTAGCAGACACCCAACACCAGGTGGCACACACAGCAAGTGCGCTCTTCTCACATTCCGGGGTCTGCAGGTCCACCACTATTCGGCTGGCCTTGGCTGGCTTCTGGGAGACTCAGCTTCAGGCTGGAACCACTGGGAATGGAACCACTGGTCAGCCCGTCCCAGGAGATCTTCTCACAGCAGATCACCCAAGTGCAAACCACAAGGTGTACATTCGATTTCCCTGGATGGAGCAAGGGATACAACCAGCGTGGACCGGGTGGGGACACCCTCTACCCCTGCCTGCAGGAGATCTTGTAATCTATCAGCCGTCACATGGCCTGGTGGTGGAGCTAGGGTTTGAACCCAAGTCTGGCTTGAAGGTCCTTGGCAGCCAGTAGCACCTTCTCTGGGTCATGAGCAAGGCCTGTGGGCTCAGGGCTCCATCGGTGATAACCCTTCTTCCCATCATCTCTCAGAAGCATTGGTGACAGTGCAGCATGGCAGACTGAGCGAGCAAGGAGCTGCCCACACATATGTTGGCCAGGGCCACTCCGTCATGGCTCACCCTTGACTTTCTACGGAGGCCGCCCACTCCCCTTGAGTGGCCTGGGTCCCTATCCTTTTGAACCTCAGTCTACCCTCCGTGGAATGGAGAGCACAGTGCCACTCAGGTTATTGGGCTGTAATGAGAAATAAAAGGGGTGACACGTGGCAAAACAATGTCCACCACCCTGTGGAGCTTAGTAATGCCCATGCTCCCTACTGAGTCTGGCCTTCACGCCTTGTAGAACTTTCTTATCCATAAAATTGCACCCGGTCTCCACAGCAGTCTTCTGAGCAGTCTTCTTTTCTCCGCTGTGCAGATAATGAGATTTTGGTTCAGAGAGTTTGGATCATTCTCCAAGGCCGCATGGCTCAGACATGGCTCTGGCAGGAAAGGTCCCCAGGAAGGGGAGGCACCCCCCATCACGTAGCCCACAGAGGTGAGGGCAGTGCACACGTGTGGAGGAAGGGCAGCAGTGTCCCCTTCTTCAGGGAGGCCAGCTCTGTCTGCAGGGCCAGACAGCCACACGACTTGGACATCTGCCATGTCTGGGACACGTGTGAGTCAGAACGCCCAGGGGACATGAGTGCAGGTCAAGGCTCCCTGAGACTTGGATGACAGGGCCATCTGCATGAGTGGGGGTGGGGGGAGTAAGGCAACTGCCATCACTGCCTTCATTTAAAAAAAAAAAGTCCACAGAGCATGGCCCATGTGCCTGGCCCAAAGCTGAGGTCTCAGGAGAGAGGTCAGAGCAAGTGAGACTTCAGAGCACAGCATCCTCACAGGAGCCATCAGTCTCAAGTAACCTTCCCACCAGTGACGGGAAGCTCATTTCCTTGCAAGCCAGCTTGCTAGACATTTCTGTATGTGAAAAGTTATTTTATTTTCTTTTTCTTTCTTTTAGTTTTCTTGTGTGTGTTTGTTTGTTTTACAGTGTTCCCAGAAACATCTGGCAAGTGTTTTATTTCAGCGACTGAAACACTTTGAGGCTGAACAAATCCAGCAAGCTTCTTCTGAGCTCCAGTTGCAGCCTCAGGTTTCATTTCATGAATGCGGGGTCCAGAGGCCTAGAACACTGTGCTCGCGTCCAACAGCTCCTGAGCTAACTCCCCCGGTGTTTTCAAAACGGCTTCAGTTCCCGCTCTGTAATTGCTCCATCCCCGACAAGCACTGGCAGTGTAACCTACAGAACGGTAAACCGCGGTCTGCTTTGTTTCCGGGAAAGGGATGTTTTGGCACACATGTTGTGAGCACGCTTTTGGAAAAGGTTGAGAGAGGATGTTTTTTCCCACTGAGCTCCATAAGAAAATACAAACATGCATTTATGCTCTTTTAATCATATTAAACAACCTCACTTTCTAGGGCTTGTCTAATAATTCTGCAGCCCGAAGACTTTGGGGCTGTTTCAGCTGTGGCATGGTTTGCGCTGAGTCTTTCCGTGGGGCCCGTTTCCTCGCAAGACTCTCCAGGGACTCTCGGCTGGAAGAGGCTCCTGTCCTCAGAACTTTACCTTGACCCCTGCAGGGGGAATTTGCATCTGTTGTGAAAGGTCTGGAGAAAACCATTTCTCTTTTTTTTTTTTGAGTTGGAGTCTCACTCTGTTGCCCAGACTGAAGTGCAGTGGCCGCTCCCGGCCACCACAGCCTCGACCTGCTGGGCTCCGGCGATCCTTCCGCCTCAGCCTTCCGAGTAGCTGGAACTACAGGCGCTCGCTATCATGCCTGGCTAATTTTTTTTTTTTTTTTTTTGAGTTGGAGTCTCACTCTGTCGCCCAGACTGGAGTGCAGTGGCCGTTCCCGGCCACCGCAGCCTCGACCTGCTGGGCTCCGGCGATCCTTCCGCCTCAGCCTTCCGAGTAGCTGGAACTACAGGCGTGCGCTACCACGCCTGGCCAATTTTTTATTTATTGTAGAGATGAGGTCTCGCCAAGTTGCCCAGGCAGGTCTCGAACCCGCAGGCTCAGGCAGTCCACTCACCTTGGCCTCCCAAAGCGTGGGATTACAGGCTGAGCCACTGAGCCCAGCCGAGAAAACCATTTCAGTCGAAGCTCCTGGCCCAAGGTTCTTGCAGGCAAGTATGGACGTGTGAACTGGTCCCAAAGACTTGTATGAGGCTGGCTTGTGGTTACAGTTGGGGATAATCCTCCCATGAAATTTACAAAAGTCCTGGTAATATATGAGGGCACAGACTAGACCCATCTCTTGCCATTAAGGTGTTTTGTTTTTGTTTTGTTTCTTTGTTGTTACTGTTTTTGAGTAGGAGGCTCACTCTGTCGCCCAGGCTGGAGTGCATTGGCATGATCAGGGTTCACCGAAACCTTGACCTCAGGTTGTTCTCAGGTGGTCCTTTCACCTCAGTCAGCCTCCCAAGTAGCTGGGACTACTGGTGTGCGCAACAACACCTGGCTAATTTTTTGAGTTTTTTTGTAGAGATGAAGTCTTGCTATTACCCAGACTGATCTTGAACTCCTGGCCCCAAGGTGCTAGGATTACAGGTGTGAGCCACTGCACCCAGTCCCCAGCCAGCCAGCCTGCAGCCAGGCGCTCCTGAACTCTCAGGCCTCTGCACTGAGCTTTTGTGGGTCTGCTGTCCATTTCTGCTGCTATTGTTCTATTTTTCTGGCGCCAGAGACCTCGGACCCTGAGTCTCCATTGCAGGATGGCTTGCCACTGTCTCTGGCTCCGACTTCCTGGCCCAGCAGGCTTGTCACTCAGCAGACGATGAGTCATGACTCCTGCTACCTCTGCTCTGAATTAGAGGCAGGGAAAGGCAAGGGAGGAGGACCACCTCTAAGCAAAACTCCACCTCGTGTCAGCAGCCAGGCAGCCTCTGCCTGCCTAGCCGATAGACGCCGGTGGAGTTCTGGGTACAAGCTAAGGACAGCATCAACACAGGAGGGAAATAAGCACTTTGCAGAACAGACAGCTATGTCCCGGCACTGCACCTTCCCCGGCTCCCTCCAGTGTGGGCCATTTGCACATTCTGCCCTGAGAGAGGCTCACTCCAGCCTCTCCTGGGTTCAGAGGGGGGCCCCGGCCAAGCACAGAGCAACACCAGGGGCTGGTCAGGGACTGGCAGGCCACTGGCCTAACGTTCTTCTGAGCAGGAGCAACCTGGGCCTCGGATAACTAGGGTTTGGGGGATGGCAGCTCAGGGGCAGAGTCAAAGAAGTCGACATGGTTTCACTGGAAGATGAGAGCTGAAACGAGGCCCTGCGTCATGTGGCATTTCTCCAGGAAGTAGTGAGAGCTTCCAGTGCCAGGGTCCTCTGCAGACAGAGCAAAGTCACCTATGAGAAGAAGGGTGGGGGCGGAGTCTAGAGGAGGAGAGTGATGTTCCTGTCACACCCACTCCATGCCACTCACTTGTCCCTCCCGCCAGTGTCTCATCCTACATAGCTGGAGCCAGTGAGAGGATCCGACCCTCGGCTTTGCCGCCCTCTGGCCTCAGCCCACACTGCCTGCCGTCCATCAGCCCCTCTGTGATTCCCATGCCGGGGCTAGGTAGTGCCAGGGTCACAGAGAAGCCAGTCCCCTGCCCTGCCCTGTGGGAACTTCCAGTCTGGTGAGGGCTCAGGCACGGAGATAGTGCAGCTAGAGCGAGAACCCAGCTGGGGAGAGGGCAAGGAGGACTTTCCGGAGGTTGGCAGGGTGCGGGGGTGGGGGCGTGGGGGAAAACAATGGTAGGTTGAGTAGGATGAGTAGGTGCTCTCTCTGGTTAATTCCTGCTTGATCTTCAGATCTTGCCTCAAGCATCACCTCCTCCAGGAAGCCTTCCCTGATCTCACCCATCTGAAATGATCCATGACAGATGGCAGCACTGTGCCCACCTCCTTACTAGCCTCCACCAGCCCTAGCTCTAGGATGGGAGGGACATGTTGGTTTTGGCCCCCAGAGAATGCCCCAGTATCCAGCGAGAGGATGAATACCAATTACAAGTGCGGGCTCCATCACTGCCTCCCAGTATGACAGGGCATTTCATCTCTCTGGTCCTCTGTTTCCTCATCTGCAAAATGGGGTTACAAGAGGGCGTACCCCCACGCCTATTATGAGACTCACATGGATAAGAGAGGCAGAGTCCTGAGCGTAGGGAGTCTGAAACCCTTTAGCAATGTCTACTTTCTAGGTGAAAGACTGGCACAGAGCCTGGGCTCAGCAGATGCTGGTGGAATAAACACACGTTGTGAATAAGTGCATTTGTCACCTCGCCTGTCTTGCTCACTTGTTCGTTTATGCTTTTCCTCCCTCCCTGGTCTGTGAGCCTCCGAGGGCAGGGCTGGTGCAGCCTCAGTGTCTAGCACCACCTGCACCTTCTTGGTGCTGGGGGAGAGCGGGAGAAGCCCCTGCCGTGGGTTGCAGGCCACGCCCGGGTCCTTCACTTACCACCTGGTCAATCCTCCATGGCTCAGGGTCCTGGGAGTAACCACGGTGGAGCTGGGATTTGAACCTGTGTCTTGACTCTGAAGTCCAGATGGACCTGGAGAGTCCCTGCTCATGCTAAGTCGGGGTCACGGTTTGTGGCAGGTTCCCTGCAATGTGGACACCGGCACCTCTTCATTTGCTTGGGAGTCATGGCTGGCGTCCAAGCACTGGAGGTAGAAATAATATTGTTATGCCCCAAGGCCTACCGCACATTCTCAGCCTGGTTTATTCAGGCCTCCAGCAAGCCCGGAGAAGAAGGAGAAGCAGCAGAAGCTTCCACACGGCAGGACTCACCACCCTGCCAGACTCCAGACCCCTCACCCCAAGATCTCAGTCAAGGCTCACGGAGTGGGTCATCTCGCTGCCACTTCCATTTCACAGCGGAGGAGTCTGAAATTCAGAGGTCCCTCGGCCACAAAGTCCCTGGTGAAGCCTGGGATAAGCCTAGGTCTGCATCCTTCTGGGGGTTTGTCCCCAGGAGCCAGGGCTCTGGAACCGGTCCTCAGAATTCTGTGCATGTGTTTGGTTGCATGCGTGCAAGTGTGTGTGGACACCACCCGCCTCGCTTTGCAGAGAAGAGTGTGCTGTGTGTGGAAGACTTCGAGGACCCAGAGGGGCCCCATAGGCATGTGGCCTGTGGGGGCTGAGCTGAATGGTTCTGGCACTTTTTCCTTTGGGTCCTGGCCTGGAATCTGGGCCTCAGGCACAACTAACTAGGGCTTGGGAACTGGTTGGCCTCAGGGCAACTTGTGGGCTCCAAGGCTAGTCTAGTCTCTCTGCCATCCTGCACCTCCAGAAAACACATCAGCACTAGGAGGATTCTGGCCTTTTCTGGAGTCCCTGACGAGACAGCATCTTCTTTGCATAGCCTCGACAACAGAGAAAAAGTCGTGCAGAGAGCCAGCTTTCCTGGCAAGATTACAGAGGGATCTTTCAGGGCCCTTTGGGTGGGAATGCAGTTCCCTCCTCCTGCACCCCACCTGTGACCCCTCCCTCTACCCCCTGCCTCGCTTCCCTTCCTCTTTCCTTCCTCCCAATCTTCTTCTCCAAGCCTACGTGACAATGTTTGGTGCCTGTCATCACCAGGGCTTGTTAGGGTCTCCCTTCTCTTTGTGACCCCTGCCACCCCTCAGGCAGAGGAGGCAGTCTTGCCTGCCATCCAAGGGCCTTCTGGGTGGTCGTGTTACCCTGGCACCTGCCTCTAGATCAAGGTGGCCTCGGTCACCCTTGCTGATTATTCTGGTTTCTGAGACACTTTCTGGGGAGGACTCTCACAGTCAAGTCCATCTTGTTGTGGGACAAACCCAGCTGCTAGTGGAATCTGCACTGAGTAGAGCCACACACACCGGTTGCTGGACCCACGTCCTCGTTGTGCTAATTCTTAGGATGTGGCTGAGGCAGGGATGGCGAACGTGTGCTTACCTCTGTGGGGGTGCAGGCACCCAAGGGGGCACCCCACGTGGCACCTTCTGGGCACAAATGGGCCTCTGCTCCCAGGGCTGTCGGAGCCTGGAAGGGAATCGAAGCACTGGACAAGAAAGACTCAGGGAAAGCATCCTCCCAGAGTGACCTCAGAATAGAGCCTGGAAGCGGGAGGGAATGTCATCAGTCGCAGAAGCAGGGAACACCTGCGTCCCAGGTGGAGCGACCCACGTGGCCAAGGGAGGGAGGCACCATGCCCACGGCTGACCATTGAGTGGCATGGAGTGGGCTTGAGTGTCGAGACAGGAGCACCCCCCTTTTCCTCTACACCTGGCCCGCCCCTTCTTCTCACGGGTGACTCTGATCGGCCTGCATAGGACGCTGCCACCGGAAGCTCTCACTGCTCCCCGGAGAAATGCCACACGACGCAGGGCCAGGTTTCCGCTCTCATCTCCTACCGAAGCCATCACGATTTCCTTGAGTCTGCCCAGAGTTGCTTTTACCAGGGACATGATCTCAGACACTGCAAGCTTCCGGATGTCCTCAAGCAAGCCCCTGAATTCAGTGCGGGCTGCCCCCCACTACTTCCTGATTCCCACTCCGGAAAGCTACTTAGCTTGTCACCAGCAGAGCCGACATGAAGAGGCGCGCAGAGACGTGGGGACCGGGACACGCCGCTTTCAGATAAATCGTGTTTTGCAGCTAAACTGTCCAATTCTTCAAGGAAGTTGTCAGACCATGTCGGGGGAAATCCCAGGACATCTTAGAAGTTGCTGCTCAGTGATAAAAGTCAGAGACCCCGAAGGCTCTTAGCACGTTTTCTCCTCTGTGTGGCACTGGGGTGGGGGCAGGGAGGCGAGGGTCTCAGAGGCTGTGTTGGTTGGCATTTGCCTGGCTATGGCCCCCAGGCCAGTCGGTCTCCCCTCCCCCTCAAGGTGCTGCGTTTCCTTTGCTTTCCTTCCTCTGGTAATTCAGGACAAATAGGGCTGAATCCAGCCAGTATTCCCCAGCACCAATCCCACTGGCAAGTCATCTCTCCCGCTCACACTGTGAGCTCTCCAGGTGTGTGACAGTGCTGGCCAGTGGACACACGCCAGGGCCCAGAGCTGAGTGTGAACCAGAAGGGACCTCCAGACGAGGGCATGAGAACGCTGGGAACCCCCTAAGACAGGAGGATGGAGGGGCTGGGCCTGGGATGGAGAAGGGCCGCTCCCCAGCCCACTCCCATCCCGGCTCTGTCCGCTCCCCTATGTCATGCTCTGGAGTTCCAAATTAAGGAAGTCCCACCCACATTCCTCCCACTCCATCTCTTCCTCTTTCAGCCAGCCCTCTGGGAATGTTGTCTACACTTCCTGTTCACACTGCCTCACCCGCTGGGGAGGGCTTTACTCCTATCGCTGCTCCCTGAGGTGTCTTCTGGGGCCAAGGTCACAGTGCCACAGTGACTCTGGGTCCCCGGGGATGTGTCTCATCCCTTTGCCCCTTCTGTAGTGTTTGCCCTTTTGGACCGGAGGCCGAGGTCAGCTCTAAAGCCCCATGAGGGTCTCAGGGCACTGGGGTCTGTGGTGGTGGTGGTGGGATGGCAGATCAGCTCCTCACAGCTGCTCAGAGCCCTGTCTCTAAACTGGCAAAGCGGGCCTGCTCCTGTTGGGCACCCAGGAGGGTGTGACAACAGATCTCAGGGTGGAGGGTGGAGGGTGGAGGGGAGGAAGGAGGGGCCCATTCTACTGCCCCCAGCTCTCCAGGGCCTGCACACTCGCCTCAGGCCACTCAAAGCCGTCTGGGCTTACAGGGGCCTGCCCCTGGGCAGGTGGTGCTGGGAGTCAGACCCAGGAACTAGCCTGGCGAGAGGGCCAGCAGTCAGACGGCTGGCCCTTGACTGGGTGTGCAAGGCGTGCTCAGGGCACACTGGCTGCCTTTCCCAGGCTAGCAGCACAGTCTTCTGCGGGATGAGCCCCAGCAGCAGATCTCACCTCTGTTCCCTAGCCCTGACGCCAGTCCGGTCCCTCCCCAGAGCCTGTCACCGGGGGACTCTGGGAGAGACAGTGCCCCATTGGGCACTGTCCCCGCTCAGGGGACTTGGCCGGCGCTCCTAGGGGCCTGATGAATAGTCCTTCCTCCTGCCCCGGGGGGAGCAGGGAGTCAGATGCAGTCTGAAAAGGGCTCTTCTGGGATGGGATCATGAGTGGCCGGGGCAGGGTGGGGGCCAGTCTAAGGACTGCAGTCGAGTCAAATCTACCCTTGGGGCCCCAGTGCTTCTAGGGAGGCCTCCAAGGCCCCAGCGGACCAGCCCTTGCACAGGATGCTGGGAGAGGCTCTCTGGGACCCTCCAGGGCTGCGCCTGGGCCATCTGGTAGTCTGCCACAGTGGCTGGGGGTGGGGGGACAGGAATGGAGGGCTGCGGGGCCCTGGGGGAGGCTAGGGATTTGGAAGAACAACACCGTAATGCACCAGGTGCAGGGAAAGAGGCCTTCGGGCCAGGATTAATTTGATCCAGAAAAGACAAGTCCCTTGTGTCTTTAAGTGCAAACATGTCCACTTTCTAGGGATGTGAGTCCCCCCCCATCTTTGACTCAGGAGGCCATTTTCGAGGCATGTCTTGCACTGACTGATGGATTCAGACAGTGCGAACTGGAAGGTCCCATATCTGCTGGGAAAGGCAAGCGCGATGGTGCCCTGTGGGTCTTGGATGAGCAGCCAGCGGAGGGAAGTTGCCGCATTCGTGTTATTTCTTCCTCCAGACACTGGGGCTTTTGGTGACCAAGGCAGTGACACCTGCAAACTGACTTTCATGGTAGACGGAGAGTCAGCAATATTGGTTTGTTGCCCCAGGTCTCAGGAAACTGTCCTTAGGGCTGAGCCCCTCTGTTTTGACGATTATTGGCTGGGAAGATGCGGCCCAGAGAGGGAATCCATCCTTCCCAAAGTCACACAGCATGTCAGGCACCAGCCAGGCTGGACCTGGGTCTGGCTGCTGGTTCGGGTATTCCCACGTGTTGTGGGAGAGCCTTGGAGCACCCCAAGCCCTCACACTCTCAGACTCTTGCCTGGGTGCCAGGGGGACCATCTAGGTCTTCTCTGGCTCTCCAGCACCCCTGGGTCCTGGAATAAGCTTGTTGAGAAGAGAGTTGGGTTTCCACCGCCCACACCTTTGTCCATAACCCCCACCCCAAGCTACCACTCACCCTCCCTTCCCACCCAGCCTTCCCCTGGGGGAGGACAATGGACCAAGTCTTGCCCCGAGGAGTGCACATCCCCAAGAGGACCGACATTTCCTCTGAATACCTGGAGAGCCAGGTGCTCTGGATTCTGACTGAGGCCACCAGCGGTGAGGGAGCCTGGCGCTCAGCAGCGGGGTCAGTGAGAAGCTGACCCAGCTGGCGCCCAGCAGGGAGGGCCAAGGGAGAAGGAGGGAGGCGGCCAGGGTGCGGGTGCAAGGGAGTCACTCGGCTCTGTGAGGGTGCTCAGGGCAGGTGTGCAGGGCCGTGACAGCCACGGCTCACAGGAGCAAGGGTCTCTCTGGGGAAGGGCCAGGTCTGCCCACCTTCCCCAAGGCAGTGGAGCCCCTCTCCCCAGGGGCCAAGGCTGGTCCATGCTCACCCCTCCTCCCCTACCCTGAGTCTTCAGTCTCACACCTGGCTCTGTCTCTCCATCTCCCTAAGCATTGTGGCAACCACGAGGACCCGCATGTCCCTGTCCTCTCCCTCCTCACACTGACTCCAGGCCACGAAGCCAAGGGACCTTCAATCAACACTGGTCCTGAAGTCATCATCTAGGTTCAGGCCCTGGCTCAGCTTCATGTCATCTTTTTTTTTTTTTTTTTTTTTTTTGAGTTGGAGTCTCACTCCGTTACCCAGACTGGAGTGCAGTGGCCGCTCCCGGCCACAGCAGCCTCGACCTGCTGGGCTCCGGCGATCCTTCCGCCTCAGCCTTCCAAGTAGCTGGAACTACAGGTGTGCGCTACCACGCCCGGCTGATTTTTTTATTTATTGTAGAGATGAGGTCTCGCTGCCCAGGCGGGTCTCGAACCCGCGGGCTCAGGCAATCCCCTCACCTCAGCCTCCCAGGTGTGGGATTATAGGCTGAGCCACCGAGCCTGGCAGCCTCATGTAATCTACGTGGCCTTGGGAGGAGGAGAACTTCCCTGGCCTCAGTTTTCTCCCCTGAAGAATGGGGATGACAGTGTGGATTCAACATTGATGCCCAGAGCTCAGAACCACACCTGGCACAGAGAAGCATTCAACCTGGGTTGCCCCTGGTCTCCCCATAACACTGATGGAGAAACTGAGGTGTGGAGAATTCTAGAGTTGACCCAAAGTCACACAGCCAGTCAACAGTGGAGCTGGGATCCACACCCCACACTCTTGCTCTGGTATAAGCTGGCCTGTGACATGGACCGTCCTGTGGGCATCACAGGGCTGACAAGGAAACTGTCCACGTCAGTGTCAGACACCACCACGCGTGAGCATTCCTGACTGCTCAGCTGGCATCTCCGGAGCATCTCCTGGGAGCAAAGCGTGAGGCTCCGGAATTCTGTGCCTGTGGGGGCGGGGAGCAGGAGACAGATGACAGTGAGCAGACCGTAAGAGGGACAGATGAGAGAGATCATGGGGCCGTCCCAGGTAGCACAGAGTGAGGGAGTAAGACGGGCAACGCGGCTCTGAGGCCTCTCTGAGAAGGGGCCACCCTGCAAGAGGGCATGACGGGGAGGCTGAGTGGGCGGGGCTGGGAGAGGTGTTGTTCCAGCCACAGAATGGGGGGTGAGGGAGGGGGCTGGTGGGAGTGGGAGGGAGGCAGGAGCCACCGGGGGGCGGCCAGGCCTGGCCTGGGCTTGCACTTCATTCTCGAGTGCTGCGATGCCCCCAGCCCACCCCGACCCCATGCTCCTTCTCTGGCCCTCAGCTGGGTTTGTGGACTAAGGTGATGACGGAGCAGTGTGTTTTCTTTTCATGAATAAAATGGAATGGACTGTTATTCTGCCATGAGCAGGAAGGACACTCCGACGTGTGCTAGAACAGGCATGAGACTAGGGGACATTAAGCTCAGCGTGGATGACTGGTTTTAGGTCCTCCCTCCTCTGTTCTTCTCACACCCGCGGACCCCGATGTGCCCGCCAAGAGCCATCACTCCCAGGGTATAATCTACCTTCTCCCCATTCCCCCAGAGCTCAGACACCGCTGCGGCAGCCTTAGAGCTGTCCCCCTGGAGGGTCCAGCCACCACCAGCTATGTCATCATCCATAGCATCACACAGCCTGTGCCTATGATGACCTCCTGATGCCAGTGCCAGTCCAGAGGCCGCCTCAGCAGGCCGGGAGGGGACAGTGACTGGGGCTGTGGGGGTGAAATCCTGAACTGAGGAACCCGCTGTCTGTGCTTCAGGCTCAAGGCCAGCCTTCCGCCTTGAGCCCTTCATGGTGACTCTCTCCCCCATACAGCCCCTCCTGCAGCCCCCCACTCTTGGTCCTTGGCCCTCAGCCCCAGGGACCTGGCGGAGGAGTGCAGAGCCCGGCCCTTGCTGCACAGATCTCCTGGCTGATGGGCAGGTAAACTGCCATCTGCTCCCTGCGCTGTGGCTTGTCACTTTCAGTTTAGCAAGACCCCAGGTGAGGGGCAGCCTGCTGCCTGCTGGCATGCCAAGCTCCCATTCCTTCTCATCTGTCTCTGCCAGCCAGGCCTTGGGGACATGACTCCCTCCTCCGTGGCTGTCCTGAGAGGCTGGGGTCGGGGGCCAACCTGCCCAGTGGTGGGTCACAGCTCTGCCGCTCCCATGCCATTATGACCCCAGCCAGGGACCCACTCCCCAAGCCTCCGCCCCCTCCACTGCAAAATGAACAATAGTCCAGCTCTCAAACTGCACCGAGATGTCCCTCCCTTCCAGATTCCTCCAACACAACAAGCACTGCCAGGTAAATCCTGGGCTGACCCAGCCCCTGCCCCTGCCCAGGTACCCCCAGGAGGCTGGAAGGCTGCAGGGTAACTTCGGTGTCCTCAGTTCAGAGCCTGAGCTCTCTCCCTGGGCATGCAGGAATCTTCTGAACCATCCTGGGCCACTCAGAGGCCTGGGCAAGGACTAGAAACTTCTAGAAGTAAAACTCGGGCCTCTGAGTCCCAGGCTGACACCCACACCCTTGAATAAAGGCCTCCGACATTGACCGAGAGGCCACGGCAGCACACAGGGGCAGGTGGGTGGCCAAGTCCTGCAGTGGGCCCTATGCCAGCTCCTAGAGCCCCGGCTGCCCCTGCATGGGGATCAGGGCAAGAACGCGACTCGGCAAAGCCAGGCCTGCCCACCAGAACGGCGAAAGCCCACTTGCCCTCCCCACCTGAGTGACCCCATGGTGGTGGTACGGTTGAACAAGGCCTCTGTGACCAAGCACTGATCACTGCAGCCATTCAGTGAGTGTCCACTCTACTCCCAGGCTCCCGGCCCCATCAGCACCCGGGACGTACATTAACCAGGGACACCTGTAAAGCACTCGCTGTGTGTCGCCCCTGTTTAGAGTCCTTCTGTAGTAACTACCCTCCCGCTGACAACAAGCCTGGGACAAGGCTTTCATCCTCATCCCCACCACAGGGCAGGATGGGGTGTGCTGCGATGCCCCCCAGCGCCCCGCCCCCATGCTCCTTCTCTGGCCCTCAGCTGGGTTTGTGGACTAAGGTGATGACGGAGCAGTGTGTTTTCTTTTCATGAATAAAATGGAATGGACTGTTATCCTGCTATGAACAGGAAGGACACTGCAACATGTGCTAGAACAGGCATGAGACTAGAGGACATTAAGCTCAGGGACAGGAGCCAGTCATAAAAGGGACAAATCCTGTATGATGCTGCATGTAGGTGGCATCCAGAGATGTCAGATGCATACAGACAGGAAGTAGAATGGAGGGTGCCAAGGGCCGGGGAGGGGACATGGGCAGCTATCTAATGGGTGCAGAGTTTCAGTTTGGGAAGACGAAAGAGCCCTGGACGTGGATAGTGGTGATGGTTGCACGATCATGCAATATATAGCAAGCTTGTACTTAACACCACGAAGCTGTGCGCTTATGGATGGTTAAAACAGTGATTTTTATGCTCTATTATACCACGAAATAAAAATAAGTTTTTTTTTTTACAAAAGACCAGACTGGGAACCAGTTGATGAAGGAGCAAGAAAGGACAAGGACATTTCTTGAACCCCTACTGAGTGCCGGTCTCCAGGCTGGGGTCAGGAGCATCTACCTGGCTTGGGGAGTTCCCACAGCCCGACAAGGAGAAAACAGGAAACAAGTCTCATCACGCGGACAATGGTGAGAGCTAGGTTCCATGTATCGTGGGCTCGGAAGCTTCCAGGAGGCTTTCCTGTTTGAGAGAATCTGAGCAGCTATTCTCTGGGTTAATGATTCAAGCTCGAAGTTAAAAACATCCTGCAAGTTCTCTCTTAAGCTCCAATAGCAACCTGTGGAGAAGTCAGGGACTGCAAGGTAGGCTATATAAACATGACAACCACGTTTAAGGACCACTCCCGCGAATCCAGGCGGGCTCGAGTCTCTTCATCCAAAGCAAAAACAGAACAGGAAATGGGTGCTGAGGCTGAAACGGGAGCCAGCCCCAGACACCTTGCTTGTGCTTCCGCCCTCCCTCTAATTCCTCAGGGTTCTTCCTGAATGACCGTCCTACCAGTGTGTCATCAGCATGAAATTCTACAATGAATTTATGCATATAAGGTATTGCTTTAGCCAGTTCATGTTAAAGCACTGTGTGTAACTCTATTTGAAAAGAAGTCTCCATCGTAGGGAAGAAAAATAGTCAAACAGCCGGGCTCCGTGGCTCAGCCTGTAATCCCGCGCCTTTGGGAGGCTGCGGTGAATGGATTGCCTGAGCCCGCGGGTTCGAGACCGCCTGGGCAGCGAGACCTCAACTCTACAATAAATCAAAAAATCAGCCGGGCGTGGTAGCGCGCGCCTGTAATTCCGGCTACTTGGAAGGCTGAGGCGGAAGGCTCGCCGGAGCCCAGCAGGTCGAGGCTGCTGTGGCCGGGAGCGGCCACTGCACTCCAGTCTGGGCGACAGTGAGACTCCAACTCAAAAAGGAAAAAAAAAGGTCAAACAAACTTTGACCAGAGCTAGTGTAGTGGCTCCTTGGTGGGAATGAGACTTACCTGGGTTCCCCCAGCAAGTAGGGACAAAACCTGCCACCATGTCTACCATTAGAACAGAGTCCGGATAACCCCATCTTTCTCTGCAGAACGTATTATAGACCCGTTGTCTGGGCATTTTCTAGCTCTTTCATGAATCTGGTTATATTTTGAGCCTGCCCCATCTCCGGAAGGCATGAACTTGTTTTGCTTAGCACCTCTGGGGCTAAGAAATGCTTTCGTACTTTTCATTTCTAATTATCTGAGAAATATTGAAGCTAAAAAACAACAACCCCTCCCCCCAAAAAAACCAAAACAACGCAGTGGTGTTTTCCTGTTTGCTCACTCAACAATCAACACACAAAACTCCTGTGACCTCAGATAATTAGACTAGGAGGTTTTCACCAGACACCAACCAAACAATTCTGCTCCAGGAGACACCAGTTGGGTGTTCTCTCGTTTAATTCAGTTCCGGCACTGTTTATCTATGGGTAGTGTCAGATCTTACAGGTTGAGGACTCAGTCCCACCAGACAGACACCAATCACAAGCCCCAGGTTGTGACCAGTGCTCCTGACTGACCAGTGATAAATCGGAGTCCCCACGCTCCCTCCTTAGGTTTCATTAATATGCGACAGTGACTCACAGAACTCAGGGAAACACTTTACTTATGTTTACCCATTTGTGATGAAGGACATTCAAAGGATACAGACGAACAGCAGGATGGGCCGGGCTCGGTGGCTCAGCCTGTAATCCCGCGCCTTTGGGAGGCCGAGGTGAGTGGATTGCCTGAGCCCGCGGGTTCGAGACCCGCCTGGGCAACTTGGCGAGAGCTCATCTCTACAATAAAAATAAAAAGTAAAAAATGAATTAGCCGGGCGTGGTAGAGCGCACCTGTAGTTCCAGCTACTTTCCAAGGCGGAAGGATCACGGGAGCCCAGCAGGTCGAGGCTGCGGTGGTCGGGAGCGGCCATTGCACTCCAGTCTGGGTGACTGAGTGAGACTCCAACTCAAAAAACAAAACAAAACAAAAAAACCCCAGCAGGGTGAAGAGATGATAGGGTGAGGGATGGGGGAAGGGGTGTGGAGGGTCCATGATCCTTCCAGGCATCTTGGACATGCCAGCTATCTGGAAGCTCTCCAAACTCAGTTCTTTCGGGGGTTTTATGGAGGTTTTGTTACACAGGCATGATGGATGACATCATTGGCCATTGGTGATCAACTCAACCTTCAGCCCCTCTCCTCCAGAAGGGGGTGTGACTTGGGGAGGGGCTGAAAGTCCCAACGCCCTAATCTTACTTTGGTCTTTCTGGTGACCAGTCTCCTTCCTAGGGAGCCCCAGCCCCCACCCATCTCATTAGTATACAAAGGACACTCTTTTGGGTTTTAGGGGTTTAGGAACTGTATGTCAGGAAACAGGGAGAAAGCCAAATATATGAGGGGGATATCCCCCCCGCAAAAACCAGAATTTTTTTTGGAGGGCAGTCCTCTTGTAGTGCAGGCTTCCTCCACGAGGTAAGTGTTCTAGGAACCTATTGGCATCAGTTTATCAGCAGGCATTGTTGTACGCTTTAGTGTTTTTTTTTTTTTTAATTTGGAGATTCTTTCAATGTGTTTGCCAATTTCATGGTGAGTGATTTACAAACACATCTGCCCACACAGCACTGAGTGTTCAGTGGTTTTTGACCCAAACCGCATGACCCCCTTGTCCCACCCTCCCTATTTACCTGATCTTGCTCCAAGCAATTTTTCTTGTTTCCCTGGATGAAAAAAGCCCTCAAAGGGAAAAGTTTTGCCGACGTGAAAGTGGTGAAACCAAAAAAAAAAAAAAAAAAAAAAAAAAAGACAGAATCACTCAAAAGGTATCAAAATTGATGAGTTCAAAAACTGTTTTGAGAAGTAGAAAAAGCATCTCGATAGGCATATTGCATCAAAAGGACAGTATTTTGGAGGTGGCTGAAGTTTAAACATGCATGAATAGACACAATTTTTATAAATGAATTCTGGGTTTTGGGGGACCCCCCTCATATTCCTCAATATCATAACTCGACTCCTTCTCATTACTCTGCTCCCATCATCCAAGAGCTAAACAACAAAGATGGGGAAATAAAGAAAACTCCACAACCACAGAATGAAGGGCTCATCCTGCTTCTGCCTAGAGGGTAAGCTTTAGGTAGAGCAGAGGGGAAGGCACCTACCCATTTCCTGAAGGTATGGCTTCCCCGCCAGGCCTGATGTCATCCTGATCATCCTTCTAAGAGAAGGCCACGTGGTGACAGAAGCGGAGACTGGAGTGATGTGGTTTGAATGTGGAAGAAGGGGCCACGAGTCAAGTGTAGTGGCTTCCTGAGGCTGCTAAAACAAAGTACTGCCAACTGGGTGACTGAACAGAAACTCATTCTCTTTTATAGTTTGGGAGCCAGAAGTTCCAAGTTAAGGTGTGAACAGGGCCGTGCTCCCTCTCAAGGCTCTCAGGAGGACTCTTCCCTGCCTCCTCCGGCTTCCAGTGGCTGCAGGTCTGTGGCAGCATCACTGTAGTCTCTGCCTGTGTCGTCACATGGCCTCCTTCCACCTTGTGTCTGTGTGTCCAAATCTTCTTCCTGGAAGGACATCAGTCTTTGGATTAGGGCCCATCCGTATCCAATATGACCTTACTTTAACCTGATTACTCGATTAACTTGCCAAGAATTTATTTCCAAATAAGGTCACATTTTCAGGTTCCCGGTTGTTAAACAAAATTCATGGGGTGGGGGTGGGTCATTGTTTTGGACTAAGCTCCCGTGCTAGGTCCCAGCAGACCAAAATGGGGTCACTCATGCTAAGTGCCATGTAGTCAGATGGAACTTTGAAATGAGCCAGTTTTCCAAGAAAACAGGAGATTCACCGCAGCAAATCAGAAGGGTCCCAGTGTACCTAAGGCAGCATGACAAGAAAGTTCTTTGAAATGACCAAATCTGCTTTTTGTTCCTTGTTTCTGCTGTCTTCGGCCTTCTTCTGCCTGTAAAGCCCCCTGCCTCTGCTCAGCTCCATGGAACGCCCGTTCTGTTTCACAGAATGAGATGTCACCCGATTCGAGAATCGCAAACAAAAGCTTGCGATCTCTAAAGTTAGATCTCTAAACTTAAAGTGTTGTCATTTTGGTTTTCAACAAGGTGGATATGCACTGGGGAGAGGGCACTATTCAAACCCAATGCATCAGGGAATGCAGATGGCCTCTAGAAGCCGGGAAAGGCAAGGGAATGGGTTCCCTAGAGCCTCTGGAAGGAGCCAGTCCTGCGACACCCTGACCCGTGAAACTGATTTTGGACTTTAACCTCCAGAACCAGAAGAGAAGAAATTCAGGTTATTCTGAGCCTCTCCGTTGGGGGTAATTTGTTGGAGCAGGAACAGAAAACCAACGCCAGGTGTGAAGATGTTAACACTCCCAAGACCTGTGCCAAGTTGTGCTCTAAAAGAGGGTGCCGGTCTCCCGCTCTCCAGTCGTGCTTGAGTTGGTTTACTGGCTGCATCGTCCTGGGCACTGGCTCGTGTCCCTTCGGGAAACCTTCCCTGCTCTATAGGCAAAAGCAGCCTCTGGTTGTGGTTTTCATTTCTCTGATGAAGAAAGATGGTGGCTTTTAAACCTTTTTTTCTGCTGGTCACATCCTGTTTCTCAAAGTTACCCCTTTGCAGCCTCTGCAGTGGAACTCTCTCCCATTGTCTTCTCCCTGCCTAGGCGGAGTCTGCCTCTCATATGGGATCATCCCTTCCAGGCGCTGGGGGAGAGGAGGACCAGCCCTCCACTGGGAAAATAGAGTCTCCACCCTCTGCCTCATCTTTTGCCAGGTATCAGCTAGGAAGTGGCTTCCTCTGGGGGCTGTTTCTAATGCATGCCCCGCCCCACATCTGCAGAGACCTTTCCCACCCTCCCCAGGCTCCCTCACCCGCCGCTTCTTCTTGGAGCTGTATTTTTCAGGTTCCTGTCTCATTCCCTGGCCCCCCATGGAAGTTCCACTGGGCCCCAGGGGAGCCACGGTGGGAAGAGAGGACCCCACCACTCCAACAATCCCGGCATTCACCAGCCGCCCACTCAAACCAGGCTCACACCAGTGACGCGCAGGCTTAAACCCAGGCTCTCGGAGATTTTCAAAGGAAAAGTACTTGTTCATGTTCCTTAACTGTGAATGTATTGTAGTCTGCACAGACAGTCTGTTCAAGAGAGTTTAAGCCTTGGTGCTTTTGTGTTGTTTTGTCTTTTGGGTTGGAGTCTCACTCTGTCGTCCAGGCTAGAGTGTAGTGGCAGAATCACGGCTCACCACAGCCTTGACTTTCTGGGCTGAGACAATCCGTCTCCCTCCCTCAGCCTCCCAAATAACTGAAACTACAGGTGCGTGGCACCATGCTGGGCTAATTTTTTAAATTTTTTGTGGAGACGAGGTCTTGCTATATTGCCCAGACTGGTCTCAAACTCCTGGGCTCAAGCGATTCTCTTGCCTCAGCCTCCCAAAGTGCCGGACTTGCAGACATGAGCCACCACGCCCAGCCTAAACCTTGTTTTTTCATGTTTCCTCAGTTCTGAGGTAGCAGGATAGAATTTTTAGATGTTTCCCCAATCCAACAGGGGAATTTGTTTCTCTCAATTAGCAATTCTGTTTCCTGGTCTAGCAACCAGCAGAAGCCCAGGGCTCTCCGATCGCCCCCCATGAGGCTGCAAGGACACTGGGCTGACAAAGGTCACCTCCCCGGGCCACGGAGGTATGGCACGGAGCCTGTGCACTGGGCCAGGCCATTCCCCCTCCACTGGGGTGGCACTGACAGTCAGTCTTCAGCAGACCCAAGGTAGATCCTGTTCTCTCTCCCAAGGCTTTTCATTTGATGAATTTCACTCAAATCTCACTCAAGTGGTCCCAGGCAAGGAACTCGGGACTTAACGTTGAACAGTCTGTGAATAATAAGATGTGGATACTCAGAGTGGGAGAGGACACTCTTGGTATCATGTGACCTGGCACAACCAGGTTGGGGACGGAAAATCCAGGCCCAGAGACAGGGGGGATCTTTTAATCATAACCATTCTGGTGGGCTCGGTGTCCTGTCTTGCTTTTTTCCCCTTGATGATCACCCAAGTTGAGCACTTTTGATCAGCCTTTTGTGAAGGCATGGCTGGAACCCTGTAGCTGTTTTTCACTGGGTTGTTTCTCGTTTGCTATTGACTCAGTTAATACATCTTTATTGAGTGGACACTCCCTGGCGCAGAGCCTGCCATCGGGAGCGAGCTGGCTTCAGAGGAAGGCATTTTTAATCCTTGGAGTGGGCAGCAGAACCTGGCTCAGGCCTCAGGAGTGGGAACGGGTAGCCAGAGCTTGGCCTGCCAGTGGAGGACAGGAGCGGAAGGTGGAGAGGCCAGCTGGGATCAGAGTGAGCAAGGGCTAGTGAGTCACGGTGAGGAGTGTCATTCATTCTGGTCACCCCCCGCCTCCCTCAGTCACGAGGGGCGGAGAGGGAGAGAGAGCCACCCAAGATGAAACTTTCGTTTCTGCTCGGTCAATGAAGGATGATGGGATCAGGAGTCAGGAGGCGTGGGCTTCGGTTCTAGACGTGGTATGTTTTGAGGCTGACTGGACATCCACATCTGAGGGGTGGTATGTAGATGGGGGATGCATCAGAGCATGAAAAGAGGCCTGGGAGGGACACCCCTCCTTGACTGGTTTAGAAGCCTTGGGACTGGGTGAGCTGAGCAGGATGAGCTTGCTGGGCTGAGCTGACCGGGCTGAGACAGCCAGGATGAGACGACCTTGATGAGAGGCCAGGCCGTGAGAGAGAGGAATCTGAGGATCCAGCCCTGGGACATGCCGGTTTAGATGTCAGGGAGGTAGGGAGGCACCAGCCAAGGGCACCCAGGGCCAACCAGGAAAGTAGGACACAACTGGGCAAGTGTGGCGTGGGGGGCAAGGGAGGCCGACGTATCAAGGAGGCATACAGCGTACAGTGCTGTATGCTGCTGAGAGGTCGGGTTGAACAGAGTGGAGAAGCAGACTGGGTTGGGATGCCAGGTGGTGCCTGGAGACCTCCATGGACGGATGGACGGCCACCGGTGAAGGAGTAGCAGTGGGGGACAGCACTTTCCAGAACCCCTGCTTTGAAGGAGACCAGGGAAATAGCTTAGATAACCAGGGTCCCCTTTTTCTTCTGGAGGAAGCCTGCAGGCTAGTGTACTGGTGGGAGCTATCAGGAAAGAGGAAAAACGAATGAGACAGAATGACAGGGAGAAGGCAGGAATGCGCCCATTTTACAGACGTGCACAGGGAAGGGGCAGTGGAGACAGCTGGGCTCATCTGGTAGCTTCTATTCCTCAGTGAGGCTAGAAGTGGGGAGCTAGGAGCTAGGAGTTCCAAGAGGGGTGGAGAGGTGGAGTCGGCCTTTGGAGAGGGGGAATGAGCATTCCCACCCCGCGTTCTCACCCCGACACTCACACAGGGCCTGGTGTGTGTCCTTGCCATGCAACTAAGTTCATGCCAGGGCTACACGGTCTGCATTGTACTCACACAGCATCCCCTGGACGTCTCTCTGGAGCAGAGTGGACGGGGCATTCCTGCACATGAGCTGTGGGGTGGATGTAGCACGGCTTGCTGCAACAGTTCCTCACTGGCGGACTTTTGGGTAATCTCCGATTTCTCTTCATTAAGAATAATGAGGCCGGGCTCGGTGGCTCAGCCTATAATCCCAGCACTTTGGGAGGCCGAGGTGAGAGGATTGCCTGAGCCTGAGGGTTCAAGACCAGCCCAGGCAACTTGGCGAGACCTTGTCTCCACAGCAAATCAAAAACTATCCGGGCATGGTAGTGCGCACCTGTAGTTCCAGCTACTTGGAAGGCTGTGGCGGAAGGATTGCCAGATCCCAGCAGGTCATGGCTGCAGTGGCTGGGAGCGGCCACTGCACTCCAGTCTGGGCGACAGAGTGAGATTCCAACTCAAATAATAATAATAATAATGCTACAGGCCGGGCTTGGTGGCTCAGCCTGTAATCCCAGCACTTTAGGAGGCCGAGGCAAGTGGACTGCCTGAGCCACTGCTTAGAGACCCACCCGGGCAACTTGGTGAGACCTTGTCTCTATAATAAATAAATAAATAAATAGCTGGGCATGGTAGCGCACGCCTGTAGTTTCGGCTACTAGGAAGGCTGAGGCAGAAGGATCGCTGGATCCCAGCAGGTTGAGGCTGCATTGGCTGGAAGCATGCCACTGCACTCCAGCCTGGGTGACAGAGTGAGATTCCAACTCAGTAATAATAATAATAATAATAATAATAATAATAATAATGCTATAAACAAAATGCACATGTATCTCTGCATACCTGTTGAGTATTTCGTGAGAGGGACTCTAACACATGGACTCTTTACTCCGGCAGGCGTGTGAATCCGCAGTTTTGATACTGCTGGATCTGCAGTTTTGATGCTGCTGGCTCCCCCCAGAAGCAGAACCTACCTTCACCATCCCAGAAGCATAGAGCATGCCATTTCCCCAGACTACGAACGCCGTATCTCTAGCCACTGGCCTTCTCCCAGGGGAGAAGTAGCATGGCGTTGTCTTCATTTTCAGTTTCCTGATTACTTATGAAGTTTAACACGTTTTCTTTATTTTTTTCTCCTTCAATATTTTACCCATTTTTCTACTGCGTTGTTTGTTTTTTCATTCCAGCACATTCTTATATACTTTTTGTGTGTGCTTTCCCCTCGCATATCTTTTTGCTTTGCATTCTTTGCCATATAGCATTTCCGATTGGTCTCACTCGTTGCCCAGAGTGCGGGTCTCGCCACGGCCATTGCTCTCACTTCCGCCTCAGCCTTCCAAATGAACTATAGGTCGCGCTACCACACCCGGCTAATTTTTTGATTTATTGTAGAGATGAGGTCTCGCCAAGTTGCCCAGGCGGGTCTCGAACCCACGGGCTCAGGCAATCCACTCACCCCAGCCTCCCAAAGCGCGGAATTACAGACTGAGCCACCGAGCCCGGCTGCATTTTCCACTTTTACGTAGACAATGTTGTCAGTTTCTCTGCAGTGGAAACTGTTACAGGACCCCCAGACACTCAGAGGGTCTTGGGGCTGGCAGCACCTGCCGTGACACTCACCCTCCAGGCAGGGGTCTCACCCCCTTCCAGGGAGCAGCCCCACTACTGATCGGCAGATGCAGAGGGACAAAGGCGCAGTCCCTTGCCTCTGTCTGGGACACCCTGAAGGGCCACCCGAGCCCCAGAGCTCCTGCAGGACCCGTTAAGGCCAACTTTTTACTCAGTCCCCTGCAGAGACATGGCATTGACTTCTGGAGGTCGGGGGCTGCTGTCCCAAAGCATCACACATTGAGTGGCTTCAATGACAGGCATTTATTTCCTCATAGTTCTGGAGCCCCAAATCCCAAAATCAAAGTGTCGGCAGGGCCACGCGCCCTCTGATGGCTGCAGGGAAAGAGCCTCCTTGCTTCTTCTAGCTCCTGGTGGCTCCTGGTTGTGGCTGTCTCACTCTAGTCTCTGTCTTGTTATCACATGGCTTCTGTTCTCTGTCTTCTCCTCTTCTGCCTTTTATAAGGGCACTTATTGGATTTAGGGTCCACTCAGATAACCCTGGATGATCTTAATTTAGTCACATCTGCAAAGACCTCGTTTCCAAATACAATCCCACTCACCTGTTCCAGGAGTTGGGACATGCATAGATCTTTTGGGGGCCCACCACTCAACCCATTACGAGCTTCTACCAAGAGCCCAACCCCCACCATGGCCTTTGACACCAAGTTCCCATCTTGGCTCCCAGGGAGCCCAACCCCAAGAGACTGCCCATCTCCAAGCCTCGGGGACTGAGGGATGCTTGTAAAGGGGACAAAGTTGAAACCCTGAGGGGAGGGTTCCAGCCCCAAGCCCTTATCTGTCTTGCTGTGTGAACTCAGGCAAGCCCTTTCCTCTTTCAGAGGCCCCAAGATCTTGGCTTTTAATGGAAGGATAGTTTCAGATGCTTCTAAGGCTTTTGTGACCTCCTGGGATCTGACAAGGCCCACACAAACCAAGATCATTCGGCACTCAGGTCCTGAGCTTCCCGAAGAAATGAGACCCTCTTCCCTGCTGGGCATGGAGCTGGGGAGTGGAGTGACCCCCCCAGCCCCCTGAACCTAGTCCTCCTCAGAAAGCCAAGACCAGGCTCCTGCCCACCTGCCTGCAGCTCCTGGAATAGGTCTGGTATAATTCACAAGTGTCCCTTTCTCCCTCAAAGAAAGCCACCAAGCGAGAAAACGGGGAATTTTTTTTTCTTTCTAAAATTGCCTTTCTGCCTTCTCTGACAGAGGTTGAGGTGCCTGCATGGAATTAATTCACGGCCTGGTAGCCAGCGGGTCAGCCACTCTGGGAGAGAAACCCAGAGACAAGCGGAGAGACACAGTTACGGCTGAAAATGGGATTGCCCCAGACGCAGACGCCATGACCCTGCCGGCCGCTCGCGGGCTGGAATAAATGCAAACAAATCCGGCTTGTCGGAAACTGGCTTTGCTGGCAGCAGAAGGGGAGGCCCCCAAGGCCTCATCCTTCCTAATGTGCATCAGCGCAGAGCCCCAAATAAGCTGGACCACGGGGAACCTTTTAAGGTTTTACTGAGATTTCGCAGGCCCACGGGAAGCCTGATGCCAAGCGGTGCAAGCCAAGTGCGGACGGGGCTGCGAATCTTTTCCGGAATGTGGAATAGAATAGCTTAGCTTCTATAAAATGGGGATAATAATCCCTAATGGTAAATCAATGTGAAGGACCAAAGATGTGCTTTGAAAAAATCTGATCTCTCCGGCAGTTCCCCTGCAGGGCTTTGTTGCAAAGAATCATCGGTGACGTGAGCAGAGCCCAAAAAAGCAAGACAATTCTGAGTAATTCGGAAAACGGGGCCCAGCCTGAACCCCCAACCGCAGCGTTTGTCAAGAAAAGTCCAGAAGGTCTACATGACAGAAGATGATGCAACCGATAAAAATTATCTTGCACAAAAATAGTATTGCTGCGGGAAATAACGAAGACACTAAGCACGGTGCCATGTTAGGAGGCACTTGTGGGTGTTGGGGGTGGAGAGACAGACACAGAATTGATAAGGGAAGTCCTGGGGTGGCAGGACCAGGGGAGCCTCAGGGCGGGGGTGGGGCCCTCATACCCACCTGGAGCTCGAGTGGGCAGCCCCGGCCCCTGAGCACAGTCTTTGGGTACCACAGAGAGGGGCTTCTTTTTCAGTGATTCTTATTTACATTATTTGAAGCAGGATGGGGGTGAGGGGCAGAGGAACAAGACCTGGGTTTTAGGAACCATAGCACTCACCATGCTCCAGTCTTGGACCGAAGGCTCTACACACCGCCTCTCAACCCATCCGGGATGCCACGGACTGTGAGACGCTTTTGTTTTTCCTATCACTTGGGGAGAACCAAAGGTGCTGCCAATTAAACTATGACACAATTCATCTTAGGGTGTGTTCTAGTTTCAGGGGTCTTAAAAGATGATGAGGTCTAGAATCAGTTAAATATCATCTTAGTAACTTGTTTATTCTTCACAGTGGTCTCTTGAGGCAGGAAACGTTATCCCCATTACACAGATGAGAAAACTGAGGTACAGAGAAGAAGCAAGTTACTGCTCAGTAGCTTGGGTGGCAGAGCTGGGGCGGAGCCCGGCCACCTGACCCTGTGCTGTGCCTGCTCCCTCAAAGGGTCCCATGACTCTGGGGCAGAGAATTGGAGGATTCAAGGGGGTGAGAGGAGGCAGGGAGGCTAGTCAAGACCCCAGGCCGCATGCCAACTTTGATCCACTGACAGAGGACAAATGGCAAATGCCACGCTTCTGTCTCACCATCCCTTCTCTTCCCCCTCTTGTCTGACTCCAGCCTTCTCCAAAGAAGAGTCCCCTCCACCCATTGCCAGGGGCCTGCAGGCCAGGTCCTCTGCCAGGGGGGGTCCCCTGTGTATGATGCAGGCTTGACATACCATGGTTCATATTTCTCTTGGATTCTTTCAGAGTTGTAAGGCTCAGGGCAGGGCTGGCAAATGGCTTTCATCTCTAACACCGACCTTAATCCATTGACAGAGGCTGCTGCCTGGGGCTGTGTTGAGAAGAATTCTGAGGCTCAACTGAAAACCAGTGGGAATGCTAGCTGGTCATGCTACCGAGGATATCCATGGCGAGAAGTGACACAGTGCCAGGCGTTTGCCAGGCTGGGCTTAAGAGCAGGGATCCCTTCAATAGGAAAGAGCAACCCGAGACCCCCACAACACAGCCAAGAAAAGGCAAGTCGCCTCCCAACAATCCAGCTCCTGCCCTTGGCCCCTCTGAAACCAGCCTCTCCAGCCTCACAGGTGAGAAGGGCAGGTATCCAAGTGGCCAACGGACCCTCCCAGGGTGACTCCCAGCCTGAGCTCCTGGAACCTTCCGAGAGGAGGGACATTGCGCAGATGTCAGCTCACCTGTGTGGAACCAGTGGGCCTGGTCATCACCTTACTTCTCTAACGACTCCGAGGTCTCTACTCCAGATGGGTGTGTGTGACTGTGGCAGTGTGACAGGAAGACTGACTCACACCACAGAGAGTGGGCTCTCTTGGCTGGCTCTGGGTAAGGTGGCCACTGAGCAAAAGTGGCTGACCATCTACAGGTTGCCTTTAAGTGACCATCGGGGTGGTCCTGGTCAGCGTGACAATCAGCATTTGTCCAGCTGTGTGGGAAGCACTTGCAGACCTTTTCCCAGGTGATCCCCCATGCCCGCAGGAGAGGAGTATCATTGTCATCGTTGTCACCATCACCCTCAAACCCTACAGAGAAGTGGGGCTCAGAGAGAAACGTGCCTCCAGAAACGGGGGGATTTGACCCCAGGACTGACCGACATCCACTCCCCCCCACAGAAGTAGCTGGTTCTCTAGAACATTCTAGAAAATGGCTTTCAGGAGACACATTTTCATCTTTAAGGGTGAGCTGGTACTTTTTGAGGCTGAGCAGACTTTCCAGGGTTCCAGCAACCGGTCCTGGGTGTCCTGGGTATCTGAGTTCACAGAGCTCCCCCTCTCCCTGGGGGTGAGGGGTACAGCAGAGCAGACAGGGGCGGGATGAGGAAGGCCCCTCCCAGAACCCTGAGGGTCTTCTCCTGGAGCCACAGGGTCTTAGACTAAGATTAGGCTTAATACCTCTGGGGACAGAGGAAAAACAAATGCCAATTACAGGCAGAATTGTCAGCCGGAAGAAAGCTGTCACTCTTGCTTTAGAATTTACAAACAGTTCATTAAGCCTGGAGGGAACAGCCCAAGTGCCACAGAATACACTCTCTCGGGTATGTGGGAGACAGGGAGGCCCAGGTGCCGGGTAGGGGAGGCCCAGGCTGCTAGGCAGGCAGACTGCCAGTGCTTCCCAGCAGCGCCAGCTCTGGAGCGCCTCCGGACTGCCTGGGCTGTTCTTAAGAAAGAAATCCAATCCACAACAATGGTCTCTGCACCCACAGCCCAATGAATTCAGGAAACGAAGGTTGCAAAAAAGGGAGGAGAAAAAGAGAAAGCCAGGCTCAGGGAGACAGTGTCCCCTTATTCCCCCAAACCCCGGCCTCCCTGAACAAAGGAACCCAGGGATAGTGTAGATTGAGTTGTAAGAAATCATTATCCAGGCTACAAATCGTTTAGCCGAACTGCAGTTCCACCTCTTTCACCCACCCAGAGTTAACAGGGAAGCCGGCACACAGTCTGACATCCCAAGACCTCCTGATCCTGCTGACGTTTTCTTGTACGTGACCATTGACGTGTTAGGATAACATTTTAGAATTGACAACCTAGGCTTACGAAGAGTTACAACAGTCAAGGAAAAGACCTGCTATTTTTAACTCGTTGTCTTGGTACATTTAGATACACAACTTTGAATTAAACATTTGAAATGGAAGAAGCCTCTGTTCCCAGAGCCCTGGCCTATAACAGCTAGCTGCTTTCAGTGATGCTTGCGTTCTTGGTTGGGGTGGGGGTGGGTGCCTGCACCTGCGTGTTTTAAAGTTCTCCAGGGATGTCCCCCTGCAGCCAGGCTTAGCAAGCACTGGTAGGGGCTGGAAGCACTGAGGGCTGACCTCTGCCCACGGTGCCAGGCCTGCCAGCTCCCCACCCCAGGCCGCCTGTTTCCAGGGGGCTCCACAAGCTTCCCCTTATTGAAGCTGCACCCCATGTGGGCTGTAGAGGCTAAATGCACACCTGGGCTTCAGTCCCACCTCCTTGTTCCATTGGTCACCCACACTTCTGTCTGGACCCTGTTTCCTGCTCTCAGTTTCCCCAGGCTCCAGGCCTGACCGCTGGGCCTCCTGCTGTTTCCTCTGTCCTGGGTCCAAGGGTGGGAGCGTTACTAAGGCTTTTGGCCAGACTCAGTGCCTCACACCTGTCATCCCAACACTCTGAGAAGCCATGGCGAGAGGATGGCTTGAGCCTGGGAGTTCGCGATCAGCCTAGATCACATAGTGAGACCTCATCTCTACAAAAAAATTTTTTTTAAATGAGCCAGGCGTGATGCCTGTGGTTCCAGCATTTTGGGAGGCTGAGGTAGGAGGATCGCTTGAGCCCAAGAGTTTGAGACCAGCCTGGGCAACATAGCAAGACACCATCTCTACAAAAAATAAAACAAAATCAAAAGAGCCAGATGTGGTGGCATGTGCCTGTAGTCTTAGCTACTTGGGAGGCTGAGGTAGAAGGATCTACTGAGCCCAGAAGATTGTGGCTGCAGTGAGCCATGATTGTGCTACTGCACTGCCTGGGCCACAGAGAGACTCTCTCTCTCTCTCTCTCTCTCTCTCTCTCTCTCTCTCTCTCACACACACACACACACACACACACACTCACAAAGACTTTAGATAGACACTTCAGGGAAGGGTGTTTGTTTAGCTACTACTACAGGGGAAGAAAAGAGAATGTGGGAAGTGGGCCTGACGGAAGGTGGCAGCACGGCGGGTGGCAAAGGGGCATAGGAGGGGCCCACCAGCTCTTTCAAAGAGCTCTACTCTCCATGCAGTAGCTCGTTCCCAAGTGCCTGTGGGTGCTCAGCAGAGCACGAGAGGGTGGGAGGGGCCCATCAGAGTCACAGGTGCGCCCAGCCCTGTGCGAGGCCCAGGGGAAACACAGTGGGAGAGAGAGAGACCTGCTTCTGCCCCGGGGGATGGTGTCCTGTTCGGGGAGACTGAGAACAAACAAAGCTGCTCATAAGCATGGTCACTTCAGACCACAATAAGCATTAAGGAGAAAACCACGGAAGGGCAGGCAGGAGGACTGTGGCTTCGTGACAGAGAGGTCATGGAGCATTCCCTGCAGAGCTGGAGACTGTAGCTGGCACTTGAATAGCAAGCAGGAAGGAGTGAGCCAGGCGGAGATCTGGGGGCAGAAAGTTCTGGTAGAGGGAAGAACGCATGCAAGAAAGAGCACGATGTCCATGAAAGACCAAAGGAAGGCTTTGTGGGTGGCATTCCATGAAAGAGTGAAAGGTGAAATCCGAAAGTTAAGCAGGGGCTGGGTCATGCAGAGCCGTCAAGGCTAAATAAGGAATTTGAACATTATTCAGCCTGTAAATAGAGGTCAGGGAATGGATAAATGGGGACATGAAGTCCTTGGGAATTCTGCATTTGGTTCAGACAGAGTCACTGGCACCAGAGACACCCTTCTATAGTCAACAATTATAAAATTACATGAAATACACGAGGCAGCTCCTTGCAGACTGTGACCAACAGGCAGGGCAAGACTGTGATCCTTGAGTGGAGGAAAGTCACAAGGGGCGCTTACAACCACCAGCTCTTGTCCAAGGAATAATCTCCTGACCACAGCTCAGAGACCCGGAGTCCAAGCAGACCTCAGTGGTCATGGTGATCTGACAAGACAGCAGTTAGAGGTGCTGGGTCAGTAGAGTAGGACATCGGCAAGGAGGATACTGTCTACACAGGAAGATCAAGGCATCAATGTGGAGGTTTTCTTTTGAGTCCATAGCTGAGGGGCAAGTTGCACGTGCTCAGAGAAAGACCACCGAGACTTTCAGGGAGCGGGTACTCTGGAACTGAAAGCAAACAGCAAATGTCAGTGTCTGCTAGGGATCATTGAAATTCCAGCCTTGCCAGAGTGGAGAATCTTGTTAACACCCCTGGATACCTAAGACCTGATATCTGAGACCCTAAAAAGGTTATGTCTTGGGAGTAGGGACCACACCCTAGTGTAAGATCTATACTAGACCTTCCCCCGACAAAACCTAAAACCAAACCCTGGAAAGATTTTCAGGGAGAACAGAGTTCAGAGGTAATTACTCCCAAATAAGAAAAGCTTAGAAATACATTGGATTTGTGTATGTCCACACTAATAAAAAATAAAACTGATCCTATACAAATTCAACATGATAATAAACCAATAAATACTTTTTAGAGGAAGATAGCAAAATCCAGAATTATCCATAATGTCTGGCCTTCAATAAAAAAATCACTAGACACAAAAATAGAAACGTGATTGACAATCAAGAAAAAAAAGCAGTCGCCTGACTCGGTGGCTCAGCCTGTAATCCCGCGCCTTTGGGAGGCTGAGGTGAGTGAATTGCCTGAGCCCACGGGTTCGAGACCTGCCTGGGCAGGCGAGACCTCATCTCTACAATAAATCAAAAAATTAGCTGGGGGTGGTAGCGCGCGCCTGTAATTCTGGCTACTCGGAAGGCTGAGGCGGAAGGATCGCTGGAGCCCAGCAGGTCGAGGCTGCGGTGGCCGGGAGCGGCCACTGCACTCCAGTTTGGTTGACAGAGTGAGACTCCAACTCAAAAAAAAAAAAAAAGAAAAAAGAAAAAAGAAAAAAAGCAGTCAATAGAAACTGGACTTGAGATGGTCCTGATATTGTCCTTAGTAGACAGACTTTAAAGTAGCCATTATAAGTATATTCAAAAAAATCTTCAAGACACTAAAAGATATTGTATTAATGAGTGATCAAGTAGGAAATCTCAACAGAAGAATAGAATCTATTAAACATGTAAATCTAGAACTAAAAAGTATGAGAACTGCAATGAAAAATTTGCTGGATGGGCTTCACCATATATTAGAGATGACAGGAAAAAAAGACAGGAACCTTGAACACAGGTCAATACAAATTATCCAGACTTAGAAACATAGAGAAAAAGTGAAGATAAATGAACAGGGTGGAGAAGGGATAATCTTTTTAAACAATGGTGCTAGAACAATCTGTACCATATGCAATTGGAATTGGTAGAGTAGGACAATTTAGAGGAGGAAGCTGTGTAGACGGGGAACTCCAGGAGTCAATGTGGGTATCTCCTGTTGAGTCCATAGCTGAAGAATGAGCTGTACATGCTCAGGGAAAGACCACCAAGACTTTCAGAGAGTGGACACCATGAGACTGAAAGCAAGCAGGAACACTAGCTGTTTGAGCTGAGCTTGGGGAAGATTACTGCCTACTGGGAACACTGAAATTCCAATGTTAGACACAGACCCTAGACTTTAGACACAAACCTTAGATTTTATGCAATAATTAATTCAAAACAGATCACAGACCTAAGAGAAAATATAAGACTTCAACACTTCTAGAAGAAAACAGAAGAAAATTTACATTATGTTGGGCTTGATGAGGAGTTTTCAAAAGCCTCTTGCTCTGGTAAGGATGCAGAGTAGTAGAAGTTCATGTTCACTGCTGGTAGGGATGCAATGTCTTGCAAAGCCAGACATGGGCTTGCCGTGCAATTCATGGTAAGCCAAACATGTACTTACCGTGTGATTATATACTCAAGTGATATGAACACTTATGCCCATACAAAAACCTGGAACTATTTATAAGCAGCATGATTCACAATTGTCAAAAGTGAGAAGCAATAGGGGAATGGCTAAATTGTAGCACATCCTTGTGGAATATTATCTAGCAATAAAAAGAAGCGAGCTATCAAGTTATGAAAAGACAGGAATGAATCTTAAATGCATGTTGCTAAGTAAAAGAAGCCATTCTGAAAAAAAGTTTCCTACTGTCTGAGTCCAGTTACAAGACATTTTGGAAAAGGCAAAAACTGTAGAAATGTTAAACAAATCAGTGGTTCCCAGAGATTTGGGATGTAGGTGAGGCGACTGAATAGGTGAGGCACAGGATGTTCCTTGGGTGGTGAAACTATTCTGCAAGACGTCGTCATGGTGACTATAAGACACTAAAGCATCTGCCAAAATGCTTCAAACTTCACAGCACCAAGAGCAAACCTTAAAGTATAAAAAAACTTTTTAGTTGTGTGAGAGGTTATAGCATCCCAGAGTGGAAGGCAAAATGTAACAAAAGAATCTAGCTGTATTATAACTATATGAAACCATCTCACTTAAGAAGATCAGAGTGAGGTGCTGACATAACTTCAGAAACGAGTAGGGTCCCTAAAGACACAAGAAACTGTGCGTGAATACTGTGTTCTCACGTCGTATCACCCTTGATGTCCTGAGTGTCATCACATGTCTTCCTTTCAACGTTTTCTTTATCTTTGGGTAAAGAAAAAAGTCATTGGGAGCCAGATTAGGTGAGTAGGGAGAGCGTTCCAATACAGATATTTGTACAGTGCTGCCAACGTAAATGCACGGTGGCAAGTTCACGAAACTTAATTGTCAGATCTCAACAAATAATGACAGTAGTTCTGATGGTCATTCCGGAAAAAGAATTCCAAAATTGCTTTGATAGGTGGACTAGACATTGGCATCAGTGCATAACTGCCCAAGGGGAGAATTTCAAAGGTGGCCGTAGTGATATTCAGCAATGAGATATACAGCACTTTTTCTAGGTTGGTTCATGAACATAATTGTTGAACTTTGTATGTGCATACACATGGGTTAGCATACACACATACATCTCAGCTGTGTCAGCTGGGAGGACTTATTAGAGTCAATAACGTCCCAGTAGAAATGAGTAGAAATGTCTCAGTCTGAGTTGCTAACACCACTCTCAAATCAAGAAACCAGAGCTGCTTGGAGAAATACCAAGTCTAGGACTGGGTCAGGAAATACATGAGACAAACCTGGAGCATCTCATAGTGCCAGAAAGTAAGAAAGGGTTAAAGAGACACAGGAGCCAATTGAAAGAGCTGGCAAAGATCAAATAACTTGAGCAATAAAACAAATAAATAGCACTGGATATGTGATTATAACACAAGTATAAAATGAATATCCATGAGCCCATACTGACATAAATAAATGATTGGATTAATAAATAAATAGGAAGAAAATGTAAATATCCCATGCAGAAGACTTCCAAATATTTTATGTAGATACCTCATTCTTAAGGAGGTGGAGCATAGCTCCCTACTTTTGAAGTGTGCATGTACATCATGGCTTTCTTCTAGGAAGTATAGTATAGTGTTCCACAGAAAGAGTAAGTTTACAGTGGAAAAACCTGACAATCACCACCTTGGTCAGAGGATAAAATTCAACATCAACAGTGAGAAGCCATGTTGAGAGCGTGTACCCTTGACATGATGTGATGAGAAGGGTACTTCACCTCTGTGGTTTCCGTCCTCAAAATCCATTAACCCGGCTCTAATCATGAGAAAAACACTTTCAAAAATCCCAATTAGCGAGCACTCTACAAAAGACCTGAGCAGTAATCCTTAAAACTGTCAAGTCATCAAATACAAGGAAAGCCTAAGAAACCGTCACAACCAAAAATAGCCTCGGGAAACATGACGACGACTAATTATAATGTGGTAGGCTGGATGGGATCCTGGAGGAGAAAAATGACTTGAGGAAATCTGAATAAAGTATGAACTTTAGTTAATAATAATGTATCGGCATTCATTAATTGTGGCAAATGTACCATACTAAGGGGAAAGCAGGTGTGAGGTCTTCAGAAACTCCTCTTTGTATTATCTCTGAATAATGCTGTGAATCTGAAACTGCCTAAAGTGTTTTTTAAAATTATTTTTAAAAAATTAACAGAAACCTACAGGACAACACCAAACAGTCTGACAAATGAGTTATTGGAGTCATGAAGACTTAAATTGGGGAAGATAAGTATTTGAAGAAATAATGGTTGAAGAATTGTCAAAGTTGATGAAAAACACTCATGAAAATGTAAAATCTAGTAGAATAAAATTTTTAAAACCTCATATTTAGCCACATCAAGCTGCCAAAAACCACATATATAGAGAGAAAAATATTAGAAGCAATCAGAGAAAATAAAGTCACATGACATTCAGGAAAACAAGCTAAGACTATTCACGATAAACAGCAGAAGATAAAAGCAATAGAACAATATCTTGAAAGTTCTGGGGAAAAAAAATCTGTCAACCCAGAATTATATAATTGGTAAAAGTTAAGAGCTAAGTAAATAAATATTTAAATAAATGGAAGTGAAGAGACTTAATCACAGTAGAAGTGCAGTTTTAAAAATGCTGAAGGATGCCTGTCAGTCTAAAACTTGGAGCCAGAGAAATGAATAAAGTATGCTAGAAATGGTCGGTAAATGGGTAAATATAAAGGATTATATTTCCTTTCTCATCTTCACTTAAAATGCAACTTACTGTGTAAGCAAAACTAAATAGGGTTTATAACATATGTAGAAGTAAATGATATAAAAATAATTGTTTAAAATCAGGTAAGGGAAATATACCATTGTATTTGTGAAGTGGAAAGTGTCCACTGAGAAAAGGAAGTAGGAATTATAAAATTTAGGTTTCAAGTATGAAGAGGGACCCTAAATAGACTGTGATCTGTTAAGAATGCATATTGCTACCACTGGAAAACCCACTTAAAGATAAGTACAGCTGGGCTCAGTGGCTCAGCCTGTAATCCCGCTCTTTGGGAGGCCGAGGTGAGTGGATTGCCTGAGCCCGCGGGTTCGAGACCTGCCTGGGCAACTTGGCGAGACCTCATCTCTACAACAAATAAAAAAATTAGCCGGGTGTGGTAGTGCGTGCCTATAGTTCCAGCTACTTGGAAGGCTGAGGCAGAAAGATTGCCAGAGCCCAGCAGGTTGAGGCTGCGGTGACCGGGAGCATGCCACTGCACTCCAGTCTGGATGACAGAGTGAGACTCCAACTCAAAAAAAAAAAAGAAGTACAGATATGCCTATGGATGTGGTTATGAAGCCAATAGCAGAATACAATGGAACACTAAAAAATATCTAATTAACCCAAAGGTAGGCAAAAAGAAGTAATGGAGGAACAAAAGGCAGAGGGACAACTGAAAAGCAAATAGCAAGGTGGCAGATTTAAGCCCAATCACATCAATAATTATATTAAATATAAATGGACTAAACATCTCAAACAGCAGAGATTGTTGAACTGAAATTTTTAAAGCATTAACTAATTACATACTGCTTACAAGAGATTCATTTTAAATAAAAGGTTGAGGTCAGATGCAGTAGCTCATGCCTCTAATCCCAGCACTTTGGGAGTCCATGGTGAGAGGATTGTTTGAGTCCAGGAGTTTGAGACCAGCCAGGGCAACATTGCAAGACCTCATCTCCACACACACACACACACACACACACACACACACACAAACTAGCCTGGTGGTGGCACACACCTGTAGTCTCACCTACTTAGGAGGCCGAGGCAGGAAGGTCATTGGAGCCAGGAGGTCAAAGCTGCAGTGAGAGCTATGATCATGCCACTGCACTCCAGCTTAGGCAACAGAGTGATACTGCAACTCAATAAAAAAATAAATACACAAATAAATAGATTGAAAATAAAGGCTCAAAAAGATGCAACAAGCAAACACTAACAAAATAATTCTGATGTAGTGATATTAAGAACAAAGTAGACTTCAAAGCAAGAAGTATTACTAAAGAAGGACACTTCATAATGATAAAAGTGGTAATTTATTAAGTAAACATACCTAAATGTGTGTGTGTGTCCAATAGCAGGATATAAATGTACTAAGCAAAAACTGACAAAAGCAAAGGAAGAAATAGATAAATCCACAATTACAGCTGGAATTTTTAATATTCCTCTGTTAGCAATCAATAGAACAACAAACAAAATATCAATAAGGTTATAGGATATTTGAACAGCATCATCAAACAACTTCATCTAACTGATATTTACATAACACCCCACCCAACAATTATAAAGAACAGAATTTTTAAGGTTACATGGAACATTCACCAAGATGGGTCATATTCTGAGCCATAATAAAACAAATCCCAATAAATTCCAAAGGATTAAAATCGTCATGAGAATGCTCTCTGACCATGATAGAATTAGACTAGAAATTAATAACAAAAAAAGAAATCTAGAAAATCACCTTATATTTGGAAATTGATCAGTACACTTCTAAACAACCTAAGAGTCAAAGAAGAACTCACAAGGGAACTGAGAATATACTTCCAACTGAATAAGAAAACACCACCTATCAAAGTTTTTGTTCATTGCATCAGTACTTAGAGTAATTTTTTTTTTTTTTTTTTTGAGCTGGGTCCTCACTCTCTTGCCCAGGCTGGAGTGCAATGGCACACTCACGACTCACCTCAATCTCAACCTTTTGGGCTCAGGTGATCTTTCAGCCTCAGCCTCTTGAGTAGCTGGGACTGCAAGCGCACACCACAACATACAGCTAATTTTTAAATTTTTTGTAGAGACAAGTTCTCGCTATGTTGCCCAAACTGGTCTCTAACTCCTGGCCTCAAGTGATTCTCCCACCTTGGCCTCCCAAAGTGCTGAAATTACAGGCATGATGCTCATGCCTGGCCTAGAGTGAAATTTCTAGCAAGAAATTACTTATATTTGAAAAGAAAGCAGGTACAAAAATCAATGACCAAAATTTCCAGCATAAGAAGCTAGAAAAAAGAAGAGCAAATTAAATCCAAAATAAATCAAAGGGCAAAGTAATAAAGATGCAAGCGACATTGACAGGAACCTTGCTCTTCACCTTTCCCTTGTGTCAACACCACCCTGCTCCATCAGTCTCCAGCCCACCGTCTCCTTGGAACCAAATGCCATGCCTTCAGTTCCACTGCAGATTTCTGATGAAGAGATAGTGAAGTCGATGTGGCGGTAGCCAACCAGCCTGTGACTGTTGAGACTGTGTTGGAAGATTTGGGAACAGCTGAAGAAGGAGATGTGACCCAGCTCTTCTCTCAAATGTTAACACAGCCATGTTTCACCAGGTCATTCAAGGGCGCAGCCTCCACAAGACAACCCTCCTCTCCTTCCTCCTGAGGTCGACGAGACCAAAGGAAAGGGGCATATTTCTGTTTGGGACCAAGGATTCCCAAAAGTTGACCAAGGAGCACTTTTTGAACTTGTTCTGGTTGCAAACTATTTAGACATCTAGTGTTTGCTTGATGTTAACATGCGAGAGTGTGGCCAGCATGGTCAAGAGGAAGATTCCCAGAGAGATCCCAAGTACTTCAATATCAAAAGCTGAAGAGGCCGGCCACAGTGGCTCAGGCCTGTAATTCCAGCACTTTGGGAGACGGAGGCAGGCAGATTGCTTGAGCTCAGGAGTTCCAGACTAGTCTGGGCAACATAGCAAAACCCCGTCTCTACAAAAAAAAAAGGCTGAGGTGGTGGCATACACCTGCAGTTCCAGCAACTTGGGAGGCTGAGGCAGAAGGATCACCTGAGCCCAGGAAGTCGAGGCTGTGGGGAGCTGTGATGGTGCTACTGCACTGCAGCTTGGGTGACAGTGAGACTTTGACTCAAAAAAAAACCCCAAAAACAAAAAGCCGAAGAGGAAAACCTTGGAATACACAGAGACGGGGGACATGAAGAACCCTGGAATATGGGCCCAACACTGTAATGCTGCGGGATTGTCCCAAGGACGAGTAGCCCTGCTCTGTGGATGATTGCTAGGATTAGACAAACGGCAGACTCACTGTGTGTGCAGTTCAAGTACCGATTCCACACCTATGAGCCAGTTGCTTCTTTTATAATAGAAAGCTCTCTTTTTCCTTGCTCTGAGTAAAACTGAACTGTGTCTTCTTTATAGAAAGTGGCAGCTTGGGCTTTCCCTCTTTTTGTAAAGCCATGTCTACTTAGTTTATTACCCAGTTATTTTTAGGGACATTTAAATGTTGGCATTGCCAATAAAACAAATTGCAAAGTGTTTCCTGAGATAGAAAAAAAATTTGATGAAATAGACACAAGACAATGGGGAAGATAAGCAAAAGCCGGAAAGGATTAATAACACTGAGAATTCCCCAGTGAGAATAATTGTGATGAAGTAGAGAAAACACGCACAGGCTTCCTGAGCTGCCGCGTGGCCAGAGAGAGGTCTGGTGGGGGCAGAGCAGGGATAAGTCTCCGTAGGACGTGGGCGAGAAGGCAAGACAGCAGCCAAGGGAATCTCAGATTTCGGAGGATGGTGGGTGAGTCTGACCCAGGACCCCTGTGGGATGGGAACCAGGGCCACTGAAGTGAGAGCGGAAGGATAGGACCTGGTGTGTCACAGGCCTCCCAGCCAGGCCCAGGCCAAGAACTTAGCTCACCCACGCCCACCACCCGTCAACTGAGACAGGTGTTGTTCCCCGTGGGAAAACTTAGGCCCCCACAGCCCAGACGACTTGCCCAAGGTCACACAGCTGGAGCAGCCTCAGAGAGCTGAGGACGAAGGGGTGACCTGATTCTCTCCAGATGTGGGGGGTGGGGCTGGTGAGGGGCAGGAGCAAGGAGGCTCCCGGACTTGGGGGCTCTGGGACGCCTCTGGTCGATCAGCAGGAGCCCAGGGCCAGAATGGGGCCCAGGCCGGGGCAGGTGGGCATCCCTGCTCAGTGACTCCGCCTGAGACTGCACTGTCAGGGCAGGGCAGGCCTGAGCCTGAGAAGGAGCCATGGTCCCTGGCCCTGTGGGGTGGCGAGATAAGCAGGGGCGAGGTGTGCCTCTCCCGATGCCTGGGCATCTCCCCTCTCCCCCTCTGCACCACCAGACTGGCAGCAAACACCTGTGAGCACTTGGTGTGTGCCAGGCAGTAGGTCACAGTGGCTCACACAGCAGGGAGCAGACAGATGGGAGGCCTCCTGGCTTGGCCTGACCTTGTCAACGGGGACGCCAACAGCCCACAAGTAAACGGGCAAAGAGATGTGCTCACCCACGGAAAGCCAGGGACCGAGGGCCTGGGTGCACTCTGCTGGGCTGGGGGGTGGGTGGTCCTGACACCTTAAGTCCTCACAACAAGAGTTGAGCACCTGCTCTGTGTTGAGCGCCTGCTCGGTGCCTGCAACCAGGCCAAGCCCTCCAGACATGCCCCTCCAGCTGGACAGCACGTCTATGGAGTGGGGCTGATGCAGCATGCCTCGAAGGGCGAGTCACAGCCTGGAAGGGCTGCGCCACATAGGCGGGAGAGCTGAGGCTTCCCCCTGCATCCCCCTGGGCCCCTCCAAATGTCACCCTGTCACCCCTGCTTGTCTATAGCCATAGACGCTGTTCCTGCCTGTTCCACCCAGTGTCTACCGTCCAGAATGTCACTGGGATGGACAGAGAGAGGCCGAGACCTTGCAGGGTCAGGCTCCCCGGCTGCCTTCTACACTCCAGCTAGACCAGCCCTCAAGGGCCTACGGTTTACTCTCTCATTGAAAAGGTGGGGAAACTAAGGCCCAGAGAGGGCAGGTCCCTGCCTGTGGTCACACAGCGGTTACGGGACATCTGTCCCGGCTTCCCTCTATACCAGCCACCCTTCTCAAGAAGGAGCTCCCATGCTCCATTGCTAGCCATCCTTTCTCCATTCTCCCTCACCGGGGGTTGGTCTGTCTGTCCAGGCACTGTCCCCACTCCCACGGCCCATCAGGCTCTTCCGTGCAAGTGAGCATGACACAAGCCAAGTGGTCTGACCACAGAGCCCAGGCCTGGCCGGCATCCCCGTCCAGGGTGCCACAGCTGGCCTGGGATCCCAAGGGCCTCACAAGGCCATCCCTACTCTTTCAGCCTGAGTTGGGTCTGCTCCTCGTTTTCCCAAGGAGACCAAAGCCGAGGAGGGACTGTGCCTCCCCGGGGAGAGAAGCACCTGGTCCTGTCTCCAGGGAGTCGCTCCCTGGGGACAAGGTCATGGGCTGCCTGTCGGCCTCGGGGAGGCAGCTACAGAGGAGGGGATGAAATGAGACTCCTGGTGATCAGAGGTCGGAGGTCACTGTGGTTGTCATGGTCCCGTTCCTGTCAGTCAGTCGGACAAATGCTCCATAATGAAAGACAAGGGTGGGAAAGACAGAAGCCAGGGCTGACACTGAGCCTTTTAAAAAGCATTGCCAGTTGTGGTGGCTCAAGCCTCTAATCCCAGCACTTTGGGAGACAGAGGTGAGAGGACTGCTTGAGCCCAGGGGTTCGAGACCAGCCTGGGCAACATGGTGAGACCTTGTCTCTACAATAAATCAAAACATTAGCCGGGCATGGTGGCACACGCCTATAGTTCCTGCTATTTGGAAGGCTGAGACAGAAAGATCGTCTGAGCCGTGAGCGTGGCCCTGTACTCCAGCCTGGGCAACAGTTGAGACTTTGACTCAAAAAAAAAAAAAAAAAAAAAGCATTTGGGGCTGCATGGTGGCTCTCATCTGTAATCCCAGCACTTTGGGAGGCTGAGGTAGGAGGATTGCTTAAGCCCAGGAGCTCAAAGCTAGCCTAGAAGATAGAGTGTGACCTCGTCTGTACAAAAAAATCAAAAAATTAGCTGGGCATGGTGGCACATGCCTATGGTTCCAGCCACTTGGGGGAGTGAGTTGGAAGGATTGCCTGAGCCTAGGAGGTCAAGGCTGTGGTAGCCATGATCATACCACTGCACTCCAGCCTCGGTGACAGAGTGAGACCCTGACTCAAAAAGAAAAAATAAAAGCATTTGACGTTATTTTCTGGATTCTCGAAGAACATTTTTTCCTTAATTTATACAATAATTTATTCTTCCCATGGTGAAAAATTAGGAAGACACACACACACACACACACACACACACACACACACACACACACACACCCCAAGAGGGAAAGATGCATCGCCCACATCCCAAGCCCAGTCAACCATGGCCAAGACTGGCTCTTCCATCCTTTTTTCTAGATCCAACTATCAGCACACATGTTAGACTAAATTGAAATGTCTCTGCATTTGCAGTTTGTAATCTACTTCATTCATTTGGCGTCGAATTCTAACATTCCCCCGGATATTAAAGATTATTCAGAAAACAGTTGGAAACGCTGCCTCGTGCCACGGTGTGTGACAGCCACGATTCTCCTGGCCATTCCTTAGGGAGATTCATTCCTGGGACCCACGAACAGGAACTGAGGGCCCCAGAAGTCAGGGGCTTGGGGAGTGCCTATCCTAATGGGAGAGACCCGTGGGGGACACATGAGCACATCGATTCTCCTGGACAAGTGCCCGGAAGAGTCGGAGGCTCCCAGAGACAACTGGGGAGGGGTGACATGCTGAGACGGGCGTGGGGGAACCCTGACTGCTCCAGGGTGAGGCGAAGACGGACATACTCCCTCTGCCTCACTGGTCATTTCTGCAGGAGGAATCCTTGCAGGGACCACTGACTGGGCCTGGCTAGCCACCCCAGGAGGGATGGTCCTGGCTAAGGAGTGAGGGCCACGCTCGCTCTCCTGCTTCGGAGCAGGAGGCTGCAGGCGGGTTTATATCTGTCTCCACTCAGGGAGAGGCCTCTGAGCTTTATCCTCAGGGCCTCGACGGTGGCGGCTGCAACCAGGAGAGGAGCAAGGGGATAGTTTCCAGTCCCCAGCCCCCAGTCCCCAGCCCTTCTGGGGTCCCCGAGGGATGGTCCAGCCAGTGCCCAGTGTTCCAAAGAGACAGAGGGGGGCCTGGGAGGTTGAGGCATTCGGTCAGGCAGAGAAGTGGAGGGATGGGAGAAAGAGAGAGGGAGGGAAGGAAGGAAGGGAAGAAGGAAGGAAGGAAGGAAGGAAAGGGGAGAGCACTTGCAAAGGGGGCGGGGGGTTCAGGGGACCGCCTGGCTTGCCCATGCTCTTTCTACACTGAGGCAAGAGACTGCAAGGCTGAGTTGCTCTGTTAGCTCAAACACAGCAAGCAAACACACACAGATTACCAGACTTCCTTCCTCTGAGCCCAGGCAAGGCAGAGGCGCAACACTGGTGGCCTAGGTGAGCCTGGTGGCGTCCCCTGCGATTCTGCGGCAAGCCCCTCACCTGGAGGCGTCACTGCTTGGTTTTGCAGAGTGGAGAGCAGCACCCAGAGGGGTCAGGAGATGCACCAGGGCCCTGGGAGAAATGACCGGAAGCAGGGAGGAGCCCTCCTTGGCACGCCAGAGAGCTTCCTCAGGAGGGCAGGTGTGCTTCCAGAGGGCCTGGCTTGCAAGAGTCAATCGGTGGGCACGTGCAGTGGAAGAGTGAGGACGCAGTGGCCACAGGGGTAGGACACCATGAGCAACGCCAAGGTCGCAGAGGGACAGCATTCCAGGGACACTTGTCTGACAGGGGCAGGATGCGGAGTGGGAAGGGCATGAGCTTTGGAAACAGCATCTTTGGGAACCCTGGGCAGGCCCCCTCACCCTTCTAGACCTTGGGCACCCCATCTGTCAATGGGTGCCTTCCGGGGACTTCGCAGGTTATCAGGAAACTAATAGTGTATGCACAGGGAGGGGCATTTGTTACCAGACTTGCTAAATCATTGTCAAACACCCACCACGTACACTGCTCTGGGGTGGACCCCGGGGTCACGGCATCCTCTGAGACCTCTGTCCAGTCAGGGAGGAGCACATTGTGGACGGTTACAGCTATTCCTCATTCCAGGGCATTCTTTGATCCCAGCCCTGCTCTGGACAGGTGGGCCTTCTGTCTTCTTTCACCTTCCAGATAAGAAAATGGGGCCGGGCTCGGTGGTTCAGCCTGTAATCCCAGCACTTGGGGAGGCTGAGGCGAGCGGATTGCCTGAGCCCACGAGTTTGAGACCCACCCGGGCAACTTGGTGAGACCTCGTCTCTACAATAAATAAAAAAAAATTAGCCAGGCGTAGTAGCGCGTGCCTGTAGTTCCAGCTACTTGGAAGACTGAGGTGGAAGGATCGCCGGAGCCGATCAAGGCTGTGGTGGCCGGGAGCATGCCACTGCACTCAACAGAGTGAGACTACAACTCAAAAAAAAAAAAAAAGAAAGAAAATGGAGGCAGCCTAGGGAGGGAGGGAAGTCCTCGAGCTGGCTCCCAGGCCTGGCCCCTGCGTCAGGACCAGTCCTCCCAGCAGGGCCATGGAGACTCCTGGTCTAGCCCCAAGTTTCTCAGATGGGAACAGCAAGGACCACATCCTTTCAGTGTCTTCTTCGTTCTCTTCCAGAACGTTCCCACGAGGTGACAACTCAGCTCAGGCATGGGCTAGTTTGAGCTGCTGGAAATCTCAACTGGGATCCTGGCATCTGGGGAAGGGCTGGGCTCTAAAAATAACCCATTCGCCTGAGCCTGAGTGCAGCCGGGAGCTTGGTGAGCCAGAGTGACGGCCCGCAGATGACGGTGGCCTGGCCGGAGGGCCCCCACTCCCTGCAGCTGGCCTCTGGGATGGGCTGGTGGCAGGTGGCAGCCAGGAATATTTGACCCCCAGCTGCCGGGGGCACCCCAACCCCACAGGCACATGCACACATATGCCCCGAGCTGGACGTGCAGCTCAGAGTGTGGCCAGGGGCTGCTCCCAGGAGAGAGGTGGCAGGCCCCCGGGACGCCTGGAGCTGCTTCTCCCGGTACCCGCGTCACCCACCACGTGTTGGACAGCAACGAGCAACTGGCACAGGTAGGCGACACTTCCTCCTGGCCCCGAAGGGCCTGCTCCCTTGGAGAAGGGGCTGTGGGCCTAGGGGTGGGAAAGGGGCAGGGGGGGGCAAGAGCCACCGCTTTTTTGGCTTCTTGTGCCTTCCCTGGCTCCAGGATCCTGACATGGGCATCGAACTCGCCCGGGGAGGGAGGTCACAAAGCCACGCTCCGGCCCCGTTCCCATGCCTCCAGCCTGGTAGGGAACAGCCTGCTCTTTCCATCTTTGAACACTCCCCAAATGTTGGAGTCCTGTTGGCTTAATAGGAAGCCGGCCCCGGCTTAGCACGTTTGCAGCTACCAGGTGGAAAAGTTTCGGAGGCAGGCGCTGCCCTGGGTGGCAAGGAGCCTGGTGCCTCTGGGAGGAGAAAGGCAAGAACAGTGAGCACTGAGGTTCTGGCTCCCATGGGGGTGGTGAGGCAGCCTCTCTTGGGAGGACTGGCTGAGAAGATTCTCGAGGAATCTGGGGAGATCCAAGGGAGACGGTCTCCTGGGCAGGTCTCCAGTTCCAAGTTCTGTGTCACACTTGAAGGTTTACCAAGAGGAAACAGTTTCGGTGGAGGCTGCTTGGGCGTGAGTCAGGCCGACCGCACTGAGGGGACCCATCTTTGTCCCCTGGCGTCTTTGGCGCCTGGTGCTCAATGGGTCTTTCAGGTCTAGCTTTCTGCCGAAATGGCTTCTGTGTCTGATCCCTGGACGTGATACTCACCTGACGTGAAGCAATTAGAGCAAAAGCGCAGGATAGCCGGGGTGGGCTCAGTGAGGGGCAGAGGAGGGCGGCGCTGGGGAGGTCTGAGGGGACCTGGGAGGGCCTTTCCCTGGCATGCAGCACAGGAGTCATGGAGGGCCGGGGATTCGCTGCCACGGGTTTTTCTCAGCCTGAGGGGGAGCTGGCATCCGGCGCCGCCAACTCCTACAGCGAGCTGGCTCGGCTGAGCGCAGGTGCGCAGGGCCTGGAGCTTGTTGGCACCAGGTCTTGGTCCAGGTATGTGGTTGCAAGAAGGAGCCTGGGCCTGGGAGAAAACCTCTCCGTGGCGGTCAGTCGAGAAGCACTACGTGGCCAGCGACAGGCCTGGCACGCTGCACATTGCTCCTGCAGTACCACCTGGACCCGTTTTCCCAGCCGTCCCTCCACCTCCCCTTTCGTGTGTCCTCAGGAACCTGCTCTGGATACCCCTACCTCCTGTGAACCTGCCCCAGCGAAGCCACCCACCCCCGGCTTTGGTCTAACTGCCCATCCTTGCCTGCGGCCTGTGCCACCAGGACCAGTAATTGAGTCATGGTCATTAGCCAGCTTTGTTATGCGTCCAATAGGACTATAACACGGCATTGGCCCCACCCTACTCCCATGTAGCTCCTCCATTAGGAACATAGCACGGCCCCTTCCGGCCCCTGTCAGGCTTATAAATACAGTCCTCTCCCCGGAACTCTCTTTTTCTTTTTTTCCTCCATTACAGATCCTCTCTGTAACAGCCCTTTTAATAAGTCTCTTGGTCCTGGCCGGGTGTGGAGTCATTACTGGCAACGAAATTCTTTTAAGGACCATGGTGACCACGCCCGGTGAGAGCCTCTGGCACCCCCGCCACCCGGTGCTGCCTCTGCCCCACATGGTCCTGGATTCTGGCTCGCAGCACTCAGTTCACCTCCTTACATCTGGGAGAGTCTGTTGAGGGCAGAGCCGAGGGGAAGCACAGGCCGTACATCATCATGCCCGTCCACCATCAGGAGCTGGTCTCCGTCTTGGGAGTGTCTCCTCCACTCTGACTAAGTGGGTTCCTGCTTGGTGTGGGTGTGTGGACACCCAGTCTCTCCCCCAGATGCCCGTGAAGCAGGCCCATTCTCAAGAGCTACCCGCAGGCCTGCTCTGACCTGGCTCAGCGTCTGCGGTCACCTAGGAAGGCTGGGAGAATCAGGGGTGGTGGCCGTCTTCCCACCTGTACTACGGGCTCCCAGGACCCAGGACGTGGCCATGCAAGCATCGTAGCAAGGCCTGAAACCAAAGCAGGTTCCCACAGTCACAACACAGCCCGGCTTACCAAGGGCTGACAGAGTGCCAGGCTCCGCACTCAATGCTCTGCAAACATTATTTTGCACGTTATAACCAGTTGGCTCCATTGAAAAGAGTAAACTTCTGTGAAATACACCCCTTGTCTGAATGATGCAGATACATACACTTTGATACAAAAGAGTAAAAGCCCCAGGGTGTCTGCTGGCCACTCCCACACATCTCCCTGACCTTTTGGCACCAAATCTCTGCTGTGCGTGTAGCCTCCAGCAGAGCCCACCAGCTACTCAGAGCCCCTTGCCTCCAGGTCAATGCCATGTGCTGTTAACCCACTGTCCTGGCTGTGAATGGATGTTGAAAAGCTGTAAAATTCATCTAGAAAAATTCTGCCAGTTAGGTTTGGGATTTACCCCTGCTGACCCACACACATTTCCTCTGCAGTGGTCAGCTCTTGCTGTGACAATGCTCTATAACAAACAATCCCCAAATCTTACGGCAACAAGTATGTTTCAACTTGGGGTTTGGCTGTCTTGGATGGGGATGGCTGGGCTCAGCTGAGTTCAGCTGTGCTTGGCTCCAGCCTGCGAGTCACATTTGGGGGCTGCTCCACGTGTCTGGTTTGGGGGTCTGCTCTTCTCCTGGCAGTGTCTGAAGAGCAAGAGGCCAAGCCAAACCATGCAAGCTCATGCGACGTCTGCACTCACCGTCTTTCACGCCATCTGCCAAAGCCAGTCACAAGGCCAAGTGCCAAGTCAATTGGATGAGGGTGGAGACTACCTACTGTCCGGGTATACAGCAGTAACCCTGCATCTGAGGGTGCTTGCATGGAATGTGTACTAAGTACAAAGAAGTCACCAGGAAATCCCACAAGGAAAGACACTAGTTTTTTAGCACTTCTGGAGACAATGATAGTGACAGGTTGGTGAAGAATCCATGCCTCCGGACAGTATAGCACGCAGTTTTATTTTATTTATTTATTTATTTTTCGAGTTGGATTCTCACTCTGTCGCCCAGACTGGAGTGCAGTGGCACGCTCTCAGTCACCTCAGCCTCAACCCGCTGGGCTCCAGCGATCCTTCAGCCTCAGCCTTCCAAGTAACCGGAACTACAGGCACGCTACCACACTTGGCTAATGTTTGGTTTATTGTAGAGACAGGGTCTCGCCCAGTTGCCCGAGTGAGTCTCGAACCCACGGGCTCTGGCAATCAACTCGCCTCGGCCTCCCAAAGTGCTGGGATTACAGGCTGAGCCACCAAGCCCAGCCTAGCATGTAGGTTTATAGTCAAGCAAGTTCATTATTCAAATTGCTATACGGTGTGTATAATTACATTGATTAAGAGTAACGTCTACGTTGTTTTCAGCTATGCTTGGCCACCTGCGTCCCTTGACACACTACTGGGACTATGCATACCCTTCAGAGACTAGTTTGGCCAGAGGCCCCTCCCTGAGGGAGGGGGCAGAAGGAAGTCAGGTACAGGGGGACGATCCCTCACACTTGGGGAAGAGGTCACTGGGCTCCTGTGAGGTTACGGGGTAGAGGCAAGAAGTGAAAAATGGGCACAGGGGACCTCATCTTTTACACCCACACATACCCTCCACTTTCTCTCTGATTTACTCACACATCTGTCCCTGTTCAGACAGGCTACTCCCTGCAGACAGACCCCTGCCTGTGCTCCTTGGACAGGAGAGTGGGAGTTTATTGAGTAATGAGCCACACCAGGGCCCGAGAATGCAGATAGCAGTGAGGCAAGATCAAGTTCAAGGTCAAGAGGGGAAGTCAGCACCTAAGTCAGGGATTCCCAACCCCTGGGCCATGGACTAGTAGTCTTTGGCAGGTGAGTGAGCAAAGCTTCATCTGCATTTTCAGCCGCTCCCCATTGCTTGCGTTACCACCTGAGCTCCATCTTTTGCCAGACCAGTGGCGGCACTAGATTCTCAAAGGAGCAGGACTCTGTTGTGGACTGTGCTTCTAGGCCGCACCTTCTTTTTGAGAATCGAATGCCTGATGATCTGAGGTGGAGCTGAGGCGGTGGTGCTAGCACTAGGGAGCGGCTACAAATACAGATGAATGTTAGCAGTGAGGTTTGACTGCGCATCCTGCCCCCACTGTTCGTGGAAAAATTGTCTTCCATGGAACCGGTGCCTAATGCCAAAAGGTAGGGGACCGCTGGCTTAAGTGATGACATTCCTCCCTGCTTGGGGGTCTGAGACAAGGAAAGGAGACGAGACGGGGAGCACTTGTGTGTCACTGGGGGAGAGGAGTCTCTGCAGGGGAGGTGGCCCTAGAGAGAGGCGCTGTGAGACGGATAGGGTTTCAGCAGGCAGAGAAGTGGGCAGAGGGCATCCCTGGGCAGAGACCTGGAGACAGGAAGGAGTGTCTGGAGTGAGTCTGGCTGGCCCTTCTCCCCCTTGCTGGATAAACTGCCTCACCTCTCTGGGCCTGGACATTGCAGCGGGTGCCCTAGGACACTGTTGACAGCCGCCTCCCTGCGTTTGAGTCCTTCCCTGGAAACTCCTTTAAGCTCCACCAGCACCAACTCCAAATGAAGTAGTAACGGGGAACCTCTGATCTCATTACTTGAATTATAATTGTCCTGCTCTTTAATAATTCATGGCCGCAAAGCCTCGGGACACAGGCTCTAGAGAGTTACACAGCCTGCGGCTAGTGGGGGCAGGGTGCTTTAAAGGTCACTCACAAGTACTCTGGTTCACATTAATTCGCAAAATAAAAAATACACAGCCCCAGTACCCTTAAGCTAGGAAGGTATTTTAATGCCAGCCAGTTCAAATCACTGAAGGGAAGAGAGTTTATTTTTTCAAGTTAAATACTCCCTTGCCTTCCAGGAATCCAAGACCCTGGGCAGAGAGAGGACATTTCAGGAACTGAATCCTATGCAAGAAGTATTGTTCACGATGTCCTGATTCCGCCCCATGTGCACCCCACACCAGCGTCTTGTAGCTATGTGCCCCTGGACACATCCTTAGCCTCTGCAAGCTTCAGTTTATCCATCTGTGAAATGGGCTGATGACGCCTGCTTGGGCCAATGCTCCAGAAGGGCCGGGAGAATCCAGGGAGAGATTCCCACCCTGTGCACACAGAAGAGGATGGGGGGAGCCCTGAAGGATCCCAGAGGGGCACAGGGAGGAGAAGGAGTAAAGAGAGAGGTTGGTCACTCCAGGTTTGGAGCCCTGACTCCAGAGGCAGACGGCGACCCAGAGACCTCAGGGCCACCTGCCTTCCCTGCAGGGTGTGTGCACAGCCTGGAGTGAGGTCCCCAGAATGCCCTGGCACAGTCCAGCCATGCAGGCTGATGGGCCAAAGACCCTTGTGCCCGCCAGGGTTGTGTGGGGGGCCAGTGAGGCTGTGGGGGGCCGGTGAGGCAAATAGGCTGAGAAACTGGGAACCCACATGCCCCTGGTGTCCTTCAGCAGAGGCCTGGGCCCCTTCCACATCATCTAAAGCTCAAAGAGGAAAGAATTGAATCCACATTTGTAAAAAAAAAAAAAATGAGAGATTGAACATTTAAGAGGAATGCTGTGAAAGTCAGCTTAAGACAAAACGTGAATTTGCTGTCTGCCCGTGTCCCATAGTGAGAGCTGGCTTCCTTTCCATGCATCAGCCCTTGTCCTGCTTCTAAAGGGGCCACCATTGAGCACCTACTGTGTACACGGGCAGTAGGTGCTGGAGCCTTCTGGGAACCTCACTCCAGGTTGTGCACACACCTTGCAGGGAGGGCAAGCGGCCCAGGTTAGCTGGGCCTCTCTGGAGCCAGGCGGCATGGGTACAGACCCCTGATCTACCGCATCAGCCATGAGATCATGGCAGTTCACCTCTCGGTGCCTCGGTTTCCTAACCTGCAAATAGGAGGTGGTGGTAGCAGCACCTGTCTCTCCCAAGTCATGGTGAGGACAGAAGGAGCTCATACGCTTGAAACACTTAGAACAGCGCTGGAAGCACATGGGGCTCTCTGGAAACACAGGCTATTGATTTTCCAGCATGACTCTCAGAGAAACCCACCCAGTGCTGATAATGCCGGGTGGGGTGTGGTGTGCTGCACCATGGATTTTTGATTTCGCCACATGAAAGAATCTCAAAGTGAATTCAAAGTATAGTTTATGAAGGAATTTATTAGAAAGAAGAAGTCACACTCAAGGAAGGCATGGGTGCCTTAAGAGAAGGCATGTCCTTGCCTTTGACAAGAAGCTTTATATAATTTTACTATGATTAAACAAAGCATGAGCTAAGAGGGGTGGGCTGCAGGTATCTGGTCACGAGTTTTCAGCCTTCTAAGGTCACAAGGACCTTGTAAGTAATAAAAACTAGATTTAAGCCGGGCTCAGTGGCTCAGCCTGTAATCTCGCGCCTTTGGGAGGCTGAGGTGAGTGGAATGACTGAGCCCGCGGGTTCGAGACCCGCCTGGCAGCGAGACTTCATCGCTACAATAAATCAAAAAGTCAGCCGGGAGTGGTAGGGCATGCCTGTAATTCCGGCTACTTGGAAGGCTGAGGCGGAAGGATCGCCGGAGCCCAGCAGGTTGAGGCTGCGGTGACCGGGAGCGGCCACTGTACTCCAGTCTGGGTGACAGAGTGAGACTCCAACTCAAACAAAACAAAACAAAACAAAACAAAAAAATAAACTAGATTTAGGCTTTTTTGGGTTTTTTAGAGCATCATGTCTGTGTTTTGGATAACTCCTTATTGTTTCTGTGATTTACTGCACTGATAGATCCATATTCCAGCCTGCAAGGTGGTCAGGTCTGGTGTGCCTGATGGGTCGGTCAGATGAAGTTCATAGACCCATAAGAAAGATGTCTGAACACTTTATTTTAATTCAGACCCGCCTGAAAGAAACTTATCTATGTCTAAACTGCACTGACTCACCTGCCTCACTGGGGCACTGATGCCCCACTTCAGAGAGGAGGAAATTGCAGCTCCAGGGGAGGGGCCTGAGCCATGAATGACTCAGACAAAGCCCTTGACATTGTGGGGGGGGGCATATGTTGACCTTGGAGGTATAGATGGTATTGAGGTGGGACTATAGGTTTGTGTTTTGAGCTTTCTTTTGGTGGGTTTTTAAATAAAATCTATTCTAAGGGGCTACTCTGTTTGGAGGAGGATAGGGAAGGCATGGAAGGGCCAGCCTGGCCTCCTGCTGGCTCTCCCACAGGCAGACCCCTTCCTGGAACTTTCTGGTAGGTGGAACACCATGTGGCAGCCGCTGGCTGAGGCTGTCTCCTCTAGGAAACCTCCCGGGCCCTGAGGTAGTCAGGCATCTCCTCAAATCCTGGCCAAACAGCTGGGGGACAATCCCATGGGCTCAGGACTCCTTCCTCCCTCCCCACAACCATGCCTGCTCCTGCCTGGCACACTCCCACGGAGCAATGCCAAAGACACAGGATTCCAGGAGCTGCTAGCCTGGTGGAGTCAGATCCAGGTCTCCTTGCGGTCTCCCAGGGCCTCCTTGGAGTCGCCTAGAGGGGTCTCTTTAGGGGTCTTCAGGGCCTCCTTGGAGCCACCTAGAGGGGTCTCCTCTCTTTGAGGTCTCCCAGGGTCTCCTTGGAGCCAACTAGAGGAGTCTCCTTTGGGGGTCTACCCAGGCCTTCTTGAAGCCATCTAGAGGGGTCTCCTTGGCGGTCTCTTCACGGTCTCCCAGGGCCTCCCTGGAGTCACCTAGAGAGAGGTCTCTTGGGGATCTCCTAGAGGTCTCCCAAGGCCTCCTCAAGTGTCCCAGGGTCTCCTTGAGCTCTCACAGGGGTCTTCTGGGAGTCCCCCCAAGGTGTCCTAAGGGTGTCCTTAACCCCTCCTCTAAGTGCTTCAGTCCTCCTCCCCTACACAGGGCACCCTCTCCATGTCCAGCCATCTCTTTCTCTCCAGACCTTTCTCCCTCTCTTCCCTCTCTCTCAGCCTTGAGTGGCATGAAATGAGGCTCAAGTGTCCTCTTTAGCAATTTAAATGTATTGGCTGTTTTCCGTTCTTCATTTAAAATGCGGATGAGTGGGGTATTTTCTCTCTCAAAAATGCACAACAAAAGCCACCAACTCGAGTTAATTGATTCTCTTCTCTGGCTGCTGTCATCCCCACAGAAGCTGGGCTGGTTTCTGTCATTCACACCAATTCCATCCACTCAGCGGCAGCAGAAGGCCCCGAATGCCCAGGGCCTGCCCTTCGGGACTCCTGGCCTCCGCAAGTCTGGGCAGCAGTGGCCCCGTCTGCTGCCATCCACCGGGGATGGGGCTGCTGCTGATGGGTACCAAGCACCTCTTGACTCAGGACCTCTGCTGGGTGTCTCTTCCTTCCCTTCTGCAGCCCTGCGTTTGGGCACGAGTACCACCATTTTCTACAAGGACACAAGTCCAGAGCCATCTGCAATGTGTGGCTCACACCCTTGTCTGTCAGCATGTGGGCAAGAGGGGGCCACAGGGTCCCCAGCCTAGCTCCCCTGTGGGTGCTACCCTTCAGTCCTGGCTCTGCCACAGATTCTTGAGGCCTTTGCTCTCTACTCCTTCCTACCCCAGCCAGCCCAAGACCACTTTGGCTTTCCCCACAGAGCCAGCCAGAGGTTCTTGCTGAAGTCCAGAACTGCAGTGAGAGAGTGCAGGGGTATTGGAGGCAGAGTGACTGGTGGAGTCCTGGACATGGGTGACTTCTTCACCAGGGGTGGGGGCCTCCCTGGCAGGTCCCCACTGGGTGCTTCCAGGCTGTTCCACACGGCCATCCCCATGTGCAGAGGAGGCCCTGTGGTCCCTCAGCTGGGGCAGTGGCTGAGGGGGACCCCAGCGTTCCCTGCAGCCCCGGAGTGACGCCTGGTCTCTGGGTCTGCCATGGGGTCCCGAGCTGGGTGAGCCCATCCAGCTGGCCGTGTGGTGTACCACAGGGACAAAAACAGGACTCTGGGTGTCCAAGACTCTCCAGGTGCCTTGGGACTTGAAGACTCCCCAGAGGTGTGAGGTTTGCGGGCCTTGGCTGGGGGACCCCCTGACTTCGGTGACCCCGACTTCGGTGACCTCGGCCAAGCCACTTATGCCCAGGGCTGTAAACAGGGTGACAGAAGCATACCCAGCATCGGGGGTGGCCAGCCCTGCTCCTCTCACAGGCCCTGTGGACAGGCAAGCAGATGACTGTCATCTCCCCAAAGGGCACTGTCATCTCCCCAAAGGGCCTGAGCACGCAAGGCTCCTTCTCACTCTGAGGGATTTGCACATGCTGTTCCCTCTGCAGGGAATACCCTTCCCTCAGCCCCCTCCTTGCCTGTCTCCTAACTGCCACATCAACATCTTTGTCCTTTTGGCCCTCCCCCATTCTCCTGCCATCACCAGCATCCTCCCTGGGACCCCGTACTCAGCTGGTCCCATGCCTCCCTCTGTGCTCCCCTTTGTTCCAAGGGTGCCCATCTTCCTGAGAAACATCTATTTCTGACTCAGATATCGCCCTTCCATAAGCCCCCCTGACCTCCTCCCGCTTCCCCATTGGGCCTGCACAGAAGTCCCGAAAGGTACCTGTGACACAATGGCCCCAGGAGGATATTTGTCTTTCTCTGCTCTGAGAAGGGGGACCTTGAGGGCCGGGACAGTGGCTGATGGAGCAATCGGGATGGATCCCGTCTCAAACAGCCACTGTCATTACTATGACACAGCAAGGCTACAGTGACATGGGCCCACCTCCAGCCCTCCCCCTTGCCTCCTGGCTAGATGGAATTTTGTCTTTGTCCCCCTGCCTGCTGGCTTCTTGGATCACTTAGGAGAGTTCTGAGGGGCCAGCCATGCCCGGATGTTTGAGATCCAGAATTGGGAAGATAAGTTGAGAGTGATGGGACAGAAGTAGGAGAAAAAAGGAGAAAGAATCTGTCCACAGGGTCAGTTCCTGAGCTTCTTTTGATGTAGAGAATTCCAGTAAGGGCAGAGTGGGGAGAAAATTATAAAACAATCAGACCAGGCAGGGTGGCTCACACCTATAATCCCAGCACTTTGGGAGGTTGAGGCAGGAGGATTGCTTGAGCCCAGGAGTTTGAGATCAGCCTAGGCAACACAGTGAGACCTCATCTCTACAAAAAAAATTAGTTGGGTGTGGTGGTGCATGCCCATAGCCCAACTGAGGCAGAAGGATCGCCTGAACCCAGGAGGTTGAGGCTGCAGTGAGCTGTGGCTGTACCACTGCACTCCAGCCTGGGCAACAGAGACTCCAGCTCTAAATAAATAAGTAAGACAATCAGACAACAAGCAGCACAGGAGAGACGGAAAAGTGGGATTTATTTTTTCCAGGGTATAGGCAGAGAAGGAGAGGCTGTGGAGAAGCTGCAGGCTGGGGAGGAGGAAAAAAAGAGGAATGTTTGCCACCCTTCTCATGTTCTTTGAGAAAATCAAGTGAAGAAAGTGATTGTTGTCTACTTTGGGTTGCCGAACTGTATTTGCGACTCCATGCAGAGACTGGGCCACCTGGAGCCGAGAGCTTCTTTTGGGTTACATCACCCTATGGTCAAAAACCAGGAATCCTCCTGCCAGGAAGCACCCTGGCCTGCACAGTCCCCTAAATGTTAACCCGTTGGAGAGAATAGCCACTCCCCTCCTGTCCAGGCCGACTGGCCACAGAGTCAGACCCTCCCCATCCCCTAGCTAGGAGCGTGGATGGCAGGACTCCCTGTCCCACCTCCCTGCCTGAGGGCCTCAGTCCTCATCTAGCAGCAGGCACTTGGAGGACTATGTCTCGGAGCCAAGCTTCCCTCCCACGGCAGCCCCGGGCCCTGTGATCTCTCCAAGATCAGTGGTTTGAAGGGACAGCTGCTCCCCGAGAGTTCCTCGGCCTGCCCGCCAGTTAGCTCCCATGGAGGTCTGTCGAGAAAGTGGATCATCACTGATAAAAAGCCAGGAGACAATTAGGGCCCCTGTGTCTCCTCGTTAGAGCTGTTCTGCTTCCGAGGATGGCGTGGATGTCACTAGCTGCTGCAGTGCAAACTCATTGCACTTTCAAGACTCGTGCTTGTTCAGGGCCTGCCGTCCAGAGTCACAGAATTGGGGGGGGTCAGGAGGGATTTCACTCTGAGCTGAGCTGATGGGATGGAGGGCCAGCCTCAAGGACACCAGGTCAGAGTCATCGATCCTTTAGCAGGATGCGGGGGAGAGGGCCCAGGCTTTAGGGCCTGGCTGAGTGGAACTTATAACCCAGCCCCAGCCCTTAGCAGCCATGTGACCTTAGACAAGGAACTCAAGATCTTTGAACTTCAAGTGCTCTCAGCGTGCCCACACTGGGGATTTAGTGGGGTAGACAGTTAGGGTCCTGCCAGAGGAGAGGCTCAGGAATTGGTGTCAACGAACTGTGAGTGAACAACCGTGTGGGGTCAGCTGACCGGGCAGAAAGCCCTGGATGTGGGACACATTGGCCACGGCAGTCCTTGACCTCACCCGAAAAACAGGACTAACAGTGTCATGCAGGGCAATCTTAGGAGACAATGGCGAGACGCTTTGTACACTGTAAAGTGCTGTGCAGATATCACTAGAAGCCATTGTCCTGATGACTATGTGTGGTGCAGGTTGGTGCTGATGGTAAGACTAGCTTCACACTGTTCTCTAGTCACTCCCTGTGCTCTCCCAGGAGGAATGGTCCAGGGGTTAAGAAAGTGCGCTATGAACGTGGTGTGGCTAGGCTGTGTGACCTTGTGAACTACCTAACCTCTCTGTGCCCCAGGTGTGCCACATTGTAACATGGTAAAGTGATCACGGTCATGCTGATAAGTATCTAGAGCCTCGCCCTTCACAAATGCCTGGTGACCGTGCATGACAGGCCAGAATGGCAACATCGTGAGGGCATTTCCTCTGTGGTGTCTTCCGTCTCCATGGCTAAGAGTAAGACTCACGGCCTCTCCAGTCCGTCCCCTGCATGGTCGCCGGCGTCCTCCAGGTGCTAGAAAGCACCTCTCATCATGTCCGCTCCAGCTGGTCAGCTTCCCCCTTCACATAAAGCCCAGCTGTTTCTCGGCCCCTCCTGGCTCTGCCGCACACCCCCGCCACAGTCTCTCAGCCCCCGCACTCCTGCCAGACAGACCATGCTGCCAAGCCTTTGCACGTGCTGTCCTCCCCTTCTGGACACCCAGCCCCGCCCAGAGCCCCCGCTCGGGCTCCTGCGCGGTTGCCATCTTCCCAGACCCATCTGCAGCCAGGCAGATGGAAGCCAGGAGAGGAGGGGGCCTGCACAAGACGCTGGAATCCACAGAGGCCGGGGGTTGGGGGGAGGCAGGAGTGAAGCCAGAGCCCTGGGACACACCGGCCAGTGCGGAGAAACACTGGCGTGAGGACAGCCCCCAGGCTGAGGATTTCTGGGTGACCCAACAACATGTTGTTTTTGCAACTGCAAACCTGGGTCCCCGGCCCGAGTGGGACCCCCAAGGAACAGGCCCAGGAGATGTGCCGGACCCTCCTCCCTGTTTCTCACCATCTGCTGTGCTCTACCATTATTCCAAGGACCCGCCAATGCAGGATTCGTTCTTCCAAGAAACTCACCACCTCGGCCCCCATCACCCCGGGGCTTAAGTCTACACTCCTTATCTGGGCGTTCATAGCCTCCCTAAACTGTCCCAACTTCCTCATGCAGTTAGCACGAGACTCAATCCTGGCCCCAGTTTTTCTGTGCAACTGGACCCTCCCAGGCTTTTGCCTGGGCTGTTCCCTCCACCTGGGACACCTTTCCCCTTGTCTTCTGTTGAATCTGCCTCCTCTCTCAAGGTGTGACAGAACAGCAGGAATCGGTCTCCTTGTGTGACGCCTTCCCACCACACTTTGTTCAGCTCCGAGGGGAATGTCTCCGGTCTCCACGTCTATGGACTCCAGGCTCCTCCAGTGCAGGGCCCAGGTCTCGGTCCTCCTGGCCAGAGGAGGTGGGCATCCAGGGAACAGAGGGTGCCACAGGAAAAAAACAGTCCCATTATATAGATGGGGGACATGGAACACCCTTCCCCCAGGAGGTGACGTTTAAGCTGAGACCTGCTGGAGCTGGCCGGGGCAGTCAGGGGACCAGCGCTCCACGGAGAGGGGATGGCAAGCACAAAGTCCTGAGGGTGGGAGCGAGAGGGGTGCCATCATTAGAAATGGGAGGGAGGCCGGACGTGGGGGCTTGCACCTGTAATCCCAGCACTTTGGGAGGCTGAAGTAGGAGGATCATTGGGCCCAGGAGCTCAAGACCAGCCTGGGCAACACAGCGAGACCTCACCTACACAAAAAACACAAAAATTAGCCGGGCATGGTGGTGCATGCCTGTAGTCCCAGCTACAGAATGATTTCCTGAGCCCAGGAGGTCGAGGCTGCGGTGATCCATAATTGTGCCACTGCACTTCAGCCTGTTTGAAGAGTGAGACCCTGTCTCAAAAAAAAAAAAAAAAAAAAAAAGGAAAGCAGCTGGAGTGAGACAGGTGAGACTGGCGGTCTGTACAGTGACCTGTACGTACATGAGGTCCATGGTTCACCACAGACTCGCCAACATGCTGGGTTTGACAGCACCTTTGGGAAGCAGACTCCTATCTTATCCCTGTTTTACGGTGGGAGAAACTGAGGTTCGGGGAGGCAGAGTGACTTGCCGAAGGGCACAGGGCAAAGGCACAGGGGTCGCAGAAGCGGCCTTGAACCCTTTCCCAGGCCTTCTCACCCCAAGCCACAGCCTCCCTCCCCACGTCAGATACGTAGTAGGCAAACAGTCCATCTTCTGCCCATCCAGGGAGGCTTCAGGCGCCGGCTGCCCTGGGTCTGCTGGGGCGCCAGTGCGTTGGCCTAAAAAAACGAGTGATTTGGGTTTAGTACTTCCTGACAGGCTAGTGATTAGTTTTGCCTCAGTGAGCACTTCAGTACTGAGTATTTCTTCAAAGAGCAGCAGGCACCAGCCTGGGCGGAGCCGGCAGCAGCCCCTGCACAGTCCCGGCTCCTGCCTCCCTCCGTGGGGTTCTGACTGTTCCTGCAGTCAGAAGGCTTCTGGTGATGTTTTCATGTATTTATCATCGAATTGAATTTCAGGCTCCGGGCGCCCCTGGACATGGCTGGTTCCGGGGACCGTGGCGCCTCCTTGTAGGAGCGGAGCTTGCATCTCTGCCTTCATCTGTGGTCAGTGCGGCCCGCCGGATGGAGAACCTCAGGGGTTGGCCCTGTCCCCTGCAGATGGACAGCCAGCTGCTGGCCTGCCTCAGTTCAATTCCCAGCTCTGCCATTCACCAGTCCACCAACTCTGGGTGAGCCCATTTACTTCCCTGAACCTCCGTTTTGTTACCCATAAAATGGGTGCAATCAGGCAGGTACGTTTCGAGGAGTAAATGGAATAATCCGCATGGAGTTCATCATGGGGTACACCCCAGGGTGAGCACCCACAGGAAGTACCACCCACACCGGTCATGGCGTTGCCCTGAATTATACCAAGTGGCCACGACCCAGGGATAAGTTCTGACCCCCAGGTCTCGGTGAGCATGCAGGCATCATCCCTGTTTTGCAGGGGAGGAAACTAAAGGTTAGGGAGGCAGTTTCACCAGTCTCATCACCCTACCCCCTCCCCAGGGCCTCACTCCGGTGTCAAGAGCCGGCCTCTGCCCAGCACGTGGTCTCGGATCTGCAAAGTGCGGTTCTCCTCTGGTGTGAAGTTGGCACTCGCTCTGTGGGGATGGCCCGGCACACCTTCTAGTCTCTCCCTACCCCCCCTTTAATCAAAAACTTATGTATGCACATGGTTATGTGTAATATATGCAAATCTTATGGAAAATATCAAGTGGAGAGTAAAGCCACCTCCGTGCCCATCTTCTGTCCAGACCCTCTCCCCTGCGCCGACAGCTGTTCTCGGTTTCTGCCTTTAATTCTGAGTTCCCTTTATAACTTCAGATAATACGCTTCTGCTGATTCTTATCGACTCTATATGCTATCTGCTGGCTTTGCACATAGACCGAGGCTCAGCTCGCCCACGCACGTCCCTCTGCGTCCTGGGCTCCCATCGCTCCACCTCCCATAGCATGTCCTTCTGCATCCGGGCTCCAATCGATGCTGTGACTTGAAACCTAGATGCTGTCGCTGACCTGGCCGCCCTGTCACCCTGACTATCACCCTCTCTCTTCCCCAGCAGGCCAACAGCCAGAGAGAGGTTGCTAGGCCAGGTTGTCCCCTGCTCAAACCTCCCAGGATGCCCCAACAGCACCTATGGCCAGGTCCCAATTCTGCCCTCGCTCCCAGGCCGGCTGCCCCCGGGAGGAAGCCAGCTCCTTCTCACCCTTCATCCCCTGCTCTAAAATCACCGCCCAGCACGTGGGTTCTGGGGGTGCCCCTCCCTGATGCAGGCCTCGCCCCTGTGCTCTCCGCTGTGTTGTCGGTGGGTTTCTTGGTTGACCGCCCCATGGGAGGACAAACAGTTTAGTCTTGACTGGGCTCTGACCACAGTCCTCGACCCTCAGTGGGCCCTGGGCGAAGAGACCAGCCTCAGTTTCTCGATTTGCCACCATGGCCCACGGAGAGGGTGGAGAACTCGCTCCTTCCCTCCTACCCTCCCTGTCACCCACGGCTTGGCAGTTTGTCAAGATTGAGGGTCTCTGCTTTGCAGGGGAAACAACCAGGAACCATTTGACTGCGATTTGTCCATGGACTGACTCTACACACTGGAAATAAACAGAGCTTATAATGTTAGCATCGTGTAGAGGTTCCCTGAGGAGCCATGAAGTGATTGGACCCATGGACTAGGAGATGAGCACCCAGCACTTGAAAATGTGACCCTTGGAGGAGAATTTGCCCGGCACCACCTTCCACACATGCTTTCTCATCAGCTTTCGGGTCTCACTGCTGCTCTGCGTTGTCTCGGCAGCCCCTGTCCCCCTGACCTGTGTGGCCTTCTCCTTGGCCCCTGATTAATTACAAGCAGCTCTGGAACATGTGTGCATGCAGCCCAGACTCACATGTGCCTGCAGCCCAGACCAAGGTGCAGATGCAGACCGGACTCAGGTGTGCACGCAATCTGGGCTTAGGTATGCCTGAACCCGGACTGAGTTGTGCATGCAGCCTGGACTCAGGTGTGTGTGCAGCCAGGTGGGGAGGTGATGGGGGAGGGGATGAGGGTGGGGTAAACCAGGTGTCCTCCTCCTTACCTGGAGAAGCCTCTGCTTGGCCTTCTGCCTTGAGGACAGTCCAGCCAGGTGAGAGCTCTGTTCCAAATCACTTCCTTCAGAACTCGGCAGATGCCGCTCCCTTGCCTCCAGGCTCTGGCGGCTGATTGGGAGAACTCCGCCGCCGCTGTCTGACTCCATCTCCTTGTCCCAGACTGCTCTTCCCCGTGAGCTCACAGGGTTTTCTCCTTCTTGTCATTGTGAAGCTTCGCCAGGCGTGGGCGTTTCTCCATCATTAGTCCTGCTCACACTTCCTGGGCCCCCTGGATCATAAAGACGTGTCTTGCTGCAGCTTGGGGGAAAATACTACTTGCGTAAGGACTTCTCAGACTCTGACTTCCTCTTGCCCGGGGTCCCAGGCTCTCGTGCAAGCTGCCCTCCAATGGCCGCTGCGTCTCCCCATCAGAGGTCCGTGGTCCTCGGAGCTGTTGCTCACGTTGGTCTCCGAGTCATGTTCTCCTGTGTTCGAGAGTCTTGTACTTGTCTTCCAGAACACCGGCCTGATCTTTAGATGAGCCTCTGTGATTATTCAACCCATCTGTTAGGCAATTTTGTTAATTTCAGCCACTTTCAGTATATATATATATACATATACATGTGTGTGTGTGTATATATATATATATGTGTATATATATATATATATATATATATATATATATATATATATATATCGAGAGAGAGAGAGAGAGACAGCCTTACTCTGTCACCAGGCTGGAGTTCAGTGGTACGATCTTGGCTCGCTGTAGCCTTGAACTCCTGGGCTCGGTGATCCTCCCACCTCAGCCTCCCATGTAGCTGGGACTATTAGGTGTGTACCATCATGCCCAGCTAATCTTATTTTTTATTTTCGGTGGAGACGGGGTCTTGCTGTGTTGCCCAGGCTGGGGTGTTGAACCTCTGAGCTCTAGCAACCCTCCCGCCTCAAGCTCTGTAAGTGCTGAGATTGCAGGCTGGAACCACTGTGCCCGGCCCAGTCTTCAGTATTCTTCACGTCCCAACTCCTCTCTCTTGCCCCTCTGCTTCTTCCTCACCTCCCAGCACCCAGACAGGACCCACTCAGGCGTGCTGCCCCTGGGTTTGGAGAGTCAAAGGTCGCTGTCTCCAGCAACTCTGGTTAACAAGAGAGGAGGGACCAGACACACACCGCCCCCACCCCAAATGCCCTCCCACCCTGACGAGTCCTGTCCTTTGTGGCTTGCCCCGCCCAACTGGGGCCTCCCTGGACCGCCCGAGGGAGACCCATGCTTCCCCCCACCTCTGGCCGAGGTTGGTCTGACTTCAGTCTCTTCCTCAGCCCAGTCCCATGTTGTCCAACCTGCAGGGACACCAACCAGCCACCCCTTCCTCCTCTGCGGCAAGCTAAGAGTTGATCCATATAAACACACAGAAGAGACGTGTAACATCCACGCAGAGTGCAGCAAAGAGAGAGAGACAGGTGCCAGTGTCATTGTGTAGGGGGTGGAGAGGGTGCCAGCCAGCACCCAGTCTGGCGTGGCCAGCCTAGGTGCGGAGGGGTGGTCCAGGGAGCCTCCTCCTGCCCACTTCCGCTGCCTTTTCTTCCTTCCAGGACCCACCCCTACCTATCTCGCCTCCCCCCGCCAATAGCAACCAGATCATAGGAGCAAGAGCAGTCTGACCAAGGCTCCCGGAGTCCTGGCTTTACAACCGCCTTTCAACACGCTGTGCGACCTTCAGGAAGCCACACGACCTCTCTGAGCCACCGCTCTTGTGTGTCTCAGAATGCAAACAAGATTCCTGCCACCAGGAGCTGTGTGAGGGCCGCATAGGTGATAAATGACAACGGTCCCAGAGCGGGAGGTGACAGCAGGGAGGCAGCTCATCACAGCGGCATTAGTATTCATTCATTCCTCCATCCATATGGATGGCCCACCCCGCGGGAGAGGGCGCCCAGCCGCCCCCTCTGGCCTCTCCAGGCGTAGGCCATCAGCACTAAAGGCGTCCGTCGATTTGATGAATGTAGATGCCACTCGGCAGGCTGGAGTCATTATAATCAAGTTTGAGGAGAGCTGATGGTATTAATGAAAATCACTGTGCTCCCGGCAGCTAATCCGGCAAAGGGAGGGATTGACTGCATTTGAGTTCCTCCTCTGAACGTTCTGTTTTCAATCAGAACACTTTCAAACGACTCCTGGGGGAGCACGGGGCAGGGCCATTTCTCACAGCCCGGCCTAGCCCTGCCAGGCAGCACAGACAGTAGGGGAGGGGGCCCGGCCGGCCTGCATTTCCTGGCTGCACTGTGACCACTGTCTGGGGCTCCCCGCCTTGCCTGTGTCTCCCTGTCTGCCTCGAAAGTGTGGGCCGGGCTCCTCCTCCTCCTCCTCCTTCTCTTCCTCCCCCTCCTCTGTTGTGTGGAGGGCGGTGCCTGCTGGCCACCTCACGGCTGCTGATGGACCCTCCCAAGATGCACATCTGCCCACGCCACCCCTGTGAAATCGCTCCCATGGCTCCTGTTGCCCACGGAGTAGAATCCACCCTCTGTCCAGGGCCCCTCTGACCCGCTCCCCACCCCAGCCACCCCCTCTGACGGTGGCAGCCCCTCCCCACGGAGGTCCTAGACCCTGGCCCCCCGCCCGCCACTCGGTGCACCCTCCGTGCCTTTGTCTGCCCCAGGGTCTGGCTCATAGTAGAAGCTCAGTGAAGTCATTGGCTCCTAGGAACTTGGCTGGGCAGAGGAGACACACAGACACAAGCTGTACCCACACCCTGCCCTCAGGAGCCCGGGGGATGGCCACAGGACACAAGGCCCCTGGGAGGTCAGGGCAGAGGAAACAGCAGCCTCACGGAGGGGCCAGCATCACAAAGCTGCAGGTGGCTTTGATCATAGCCAGCTTCCACCCACCTGCCCTCCCCAATGGAGCCACCCGATGACCACTCAGGCCCAGCCCGTAGTTCCCATGTGCCCAAGCACTGGACAGGAAGGTGGTTCACAAACACGTCTCTTTCCACGGGTGGCAGAGACCCACGAGGGTGCAGGGCCACCCACGGCCACCAGAGTAGACCCACAAGACTTTGCAAGGGCAGGTGGCTGCCGACGCAGGACCCATCTGCCGCCTCCTTTCCGTCCTCGCTGCTCCTGGCCCGCAGAGGAAACCCCAGCCGGGAGCACATGGGTGTGAATCTCACCTCAGTCACTCCCGGCTGGACGACCTCCAGCAAGCGTCCTCAGCTCGCGGGGCCTCCAGGGAGGGAATGGTCACATCACCTGAAGGCTGTTACCAGCCAACCGCCAGCGAGGTCAAGACCCACGCTGGGCCAGCGCCCTTCTAGGCAAGGGGCTTAGCACTGCATTTTTCGACTGCTTCAAAGCACGACCTCTTCAAAGCAATGACCAAAAATGGCACTGTCCGGTCTCTCACTTCTGTGGGCCAGGAGTCCAACGCAGGGCTCCCGGGGCGAGAGTCAAGGTGTGGGCAGGACCTTTCTGGAGGCCTTAGGGAAGAGCCAGCTCCCACTCGGTGGTAGAATCCAGTTCCTGGAGGCTGTAGGACTGAGTCTCTGTGTCCTCGCTGGCCGTCCATGGAAAGCTGGTCCCAGCCTCGAGAGGCCCACCTTTCTGGGCTCATCCTCCTCCTCCATCCCCAAAGCAGCAGTGGGGGCTGAGCCATGCCCACGTCAGACCTCTCCCTCTTTCCGCCCCACCTTCCGTGGCCAGCCTGACACGAGCGAGTGAGTCTCTGCTTCCGAGGATTCACTGCGACAGTGCAGGGCCACCGCCCCCTCCCCAGGCTCCTGCCCTTCCTCACAGCTGACCTCCCACAGGCCTCGCCTGGGTTAATCTCAATGACTCCGGGACACACAGTGCCCGAGCTCCCAACCCCACCAGGGAAGGCAAGATCAGTGTCGGGGGGGCCCCCGGGGCAGGTAAATCCTGGGTCCCGGCCCCGGCCTCCCAGACCCTCCTCTCCTGCCCTGTGACCACAGAGCTGCCGCCAGCGTCCCAGCGCTGTGCAGCTCCTAACACAGGTGCACACCCACCATGGGATGGGTCTGCACAGCCTCCGTGTCAAGGTCCCATAGCCACCAGCCCAGCTGGGACAGGAGCCCTCCCTGTGGGGACCCCTGCCCAGGCCTCTTTCCTTCTGTCCAGGCCAGTCCAGCTCCGCCTCTCCAGGAGCCCTGGTGGCTGAGCTGTTTCCACAAGGAAGAGCCAAGAAGCCCACACCACAGTGTCCCCAGGTCACACACACACATCAGAAGCCCCACGGTGCTTTTTCTTTCGCCTTTTTGAGTCAGGGCCTCACTCTGTCACTTAGGCTGGAGCGCAGCCTCTCACAGCTCACTGCAGCCTCCACCTCCTGGGCTTAGGTGATCCTCCCACCTCAGCCCACCTAGTAGCTGGGACTACAGGTGTGTGCCACCATGCCCAGTTAAGTTTTTCATTTTATTATTTTAGAGACAAGGTCGCTATGTTGTTGCCTAAACTGGTCTTGAACTCCTGGCCTCAAGCGAAACTCCCGCCTCGGCCTCCCGCAGTGCTGGGATTGCAGGTGTGAGCCATCAAACCTGGCCCCTCAGCACATCTGAGGGAACTGAGCTCGAGCTGTCCTTAGGGAACCGGGAGAGATAGGCTCCTTGAGGAATCCCACACACTCAGCCCTTAAGCAAGCTAGTTCTAGTCTGCAGTCCATGTCCTCTCCGACCCTCAGGCCTCATGCTCTTGTCAGCTATAAGGGAACAGACACCAGGGTCCTTTTGACAGACGAAGTCAGAGCAGGAGCGCGCTTTACCCTTGGTGCGTGGGGTGGCAGTGGGTTCAGAGCGGGCAGGGGGCATGGGCCTGTGTCAGCACTCAGGGCCCCCAGCGGCCCTGGCCTGGGAGCCAGACATTGCTCTGAGTTCCAGTTTTCTGCTCAGGAACTGTGGGAACGGTGGGGACCAGGCAATGTTTGGAGGGTAGGGAACAGGGCACTGCCCCAAGGCTCAGACCTGGCTGCCTCCCAGTGACTCAGCTTTGGGATCATTAAGCCTGAACATCTGGAAAACAGAGAAAAGTACAAAGAAGGGAATTTACCTCTTTATGGACAGGGCTGGAGACAGCGGCTACAGAGGGCCCAATGTCTGCTGAGAGAGGCCGCAGCCTCCAAGGGAGACGTCAGGTAGACTTACATCTGTGGGGCTCTCAGGGACCTCGAGCCAGAACCGGAGATCCCCAAGGGGGACGAGGCCATCGGGGACGTGGGTTGCTGGCTCGTAGAGCACATCCAGCCATGAGAGCCCAGGGCCCCGCGGGGACCCTCAAGGAAGGCGGGCAGGCACACCAGGGCCATCCAGAAGAGCATGCAGGGCTAGAGGGGCAGCTGGGTGGACCCCACTGTGCTCCCCGCCGGCTGGTTCTCGGGCCCTCATCTGAGCAGGTGCAACATTGGGTCCTCACAGACCAGGGCGGGGTGTGAGGGCAGGGCTGAAGCAGCACCAGTTGGAGAACCCCCACCCACGCCACGGGGGGGTCCATGCACTCCACCGAATTTCGGGGCCCAGGAATGTTGGCCTCCTCCCAGTGAAATGCACCCAGCCCGCAGGCTCAGCTGACCTGTCTCCTAGACCAGAGGGCTCCTTTTTGCTGGGAGCCCAGTCCATCCCTGGGGATCGTTAACGCATAACCGCTGGCCCCTGATTGCCCCTCCACTGTCTCCCCACTCTGTCCCTCCATCGCCTCTCTCCTTGACAATGGCACCTGTCCCTCCTGCCTCCACCTGCGGCCTCTGACCCGTCAGCCAGTCCCACAGCTCTACCCCCAGGGCATATCAGAGTCCCTCCAGCTGTCTCCACAGCCCACTGCCCGGTCCGGGCCGCCTCCCTCACCTCCCACCTGGTTCCCACACCCCTCTGCTTCTCTCACCCCGAGCAAGATGTCTTTGGGATCCTGGCCTTGCTCTTCCCGGAGGGCTCTGGCTGCCTCCAGTCCACCAGGGCTAAAGCCCCAACGCTGGCCAAGGCCCCCTGGCCCTCACTGATCTCCCCCACCGGGGTCCTTGTCTCATCCTATGACCCCTTCCCGCTCCCCTGCCCCACCCCCATTCCCAACCAGAGTCCCGCCACTTGAGCCTCCTCACTTTTCCTCAAAACCAACTGTTGGCCATCTCCAGGTTTCTGGAAGGTTCCGGAAGACTCCTCCCAGCTTCTGCATGGTTGATGGTTCTTACCCTTCTGTCAGCTTCATACCTGACCCCTCAGAGAAGCCGCCCCATTGGGATCTCAGCAGAAACTAGGGGTTTTTTTAATACTCTGCCAACATACCAGCCTAGAGCCCGGGAAAATCAGCAGTTTGTAAACACCGGGAATTAGGGCAATTAGGGAGGGAGGCAGTTCCCTCCCCATTAATTCAAGGCAATTGCACTTTACGGCTCCCAGGGGCTCTGAGACTCCTCGCCCCCATCCTAGCTGGCACATACCAACCATAGCCAAGAGTGCTGGAGTCAGGGAGGTGGCTGGAGCACGAGGAAGGGTGGGAACAGAGATCGGAAGCCTTCTGGCTACACAGAGCCAAGTTCAAATCCTGGCTCTCCAACTCCTCCACGTGTGACCCCAGATGGGTCCCTTCAGCTCTAAGCCTCTGCTCAGGGACATCAGGGTGCCTCTGTGGGCCGGGATGCGGGGGGCGTCCCGGCAGCCAGGCTCTGCTCACTGCCTGCCTCTCTCTTGCCCCCCTCCCTCCAAGACTGTATGTCCAACGGCTACTCTCTGTGAGGGCCAAGTGTTTCTGCTGGGGCTGGAGCTTGGGGCTGGAGCTTGGGTCTGGGGCCAAGAGGGCTGAGAGGAGGGAGGGAAACTCAGAAGTGAGACGAGGAACATCACAGAGGTGGAATCCCAAAGGTCCTGAAGCCCACGAGGGCTTCAGGCACAAGGGAAGGGACAGAACGAGGGGAAGGCCTCTGGGAGGAGGCACCGGCCCTGAGCAACGGTTTGGGTAGGAAGGAGATGGATGGAACAGGATGGAGCCAAAGTCGGCATGGGGAGAGGGAGCCAGGGGCCTGGAAGAACTTCTTAGCTCGCCTGCAGGAGGCCTTGAATCCAGGACTACGGACAGACCTGAGGGCCAGCATGGATTTGGATTGCCCGTAGCTGTGTCAGAAACTTCCAGACACCAATCCAGATCAGTCAGCCTTCAGTGACAGGGCCAGTGCCTACGTCAGGCACTGGGGACCCACACATGGGCCCTGCCCTGGAGAGGGTTATTGTCTGCAGGGAGGCAGGGAAGTCAACATCCGGTGCCAACCCTGTGCGCGCCACGGGGTTACCCTAGGCAATCAGGCAGAGCTTCCCGGAAGAGGGTGCCCTGGACAGAAACTTATAAGTCAGTCAAGGCAGGAGTGGGGGGAACAGTATCTGCAAAGCCGTAGACGCATGACAGGGAAAGGACAGGAAATTGCAAGTGTGGCCAGCGAGAAAGCTGGGGACAGGGTGGGCGGGAGTGCCAGGCACCGCACAACGCTCTTCCCTTGCGTCTTCTGTTACTGTCTTAGCCACCCTCCAGGCTGCTGTTACTTCCACACCCGTTTGGCAGATGAGGACACTGAGGTTCAGAGAGGTTAGGTGACCTGCTGGGAAGAGGCTACCTGACTGGAGCCTGTGCTTTCAGCCTGGGAGTCAGGGAGGATGGACAGGGAGTGGCCGTGAGCCACTGGAGGTTCTAGGCAGAAGACAGCCACCGTCAGGCCCGTGTTTTGAAAAGTCACTCTGGTGGGGAATGGCTGAGTAGGAGAGGCCGGGTCCACGTGTGGCAGCAAGTGTCAGAATGTCACCAGCCTCTGCTGGCCATCAGAGGCTGACGTGGGGGTGGGGCTTAGCTGGCTCAGTTGTCTAGAGGCACTCCCCCACCTCATCCAGTCAGCCAGGCCAGGGCGGGTAGGGAGGGGCCTTCGAGCCTTGGCCCTGACAGCCCAAGTGGGAAGCCTCATCGATGGGGTGATGATGTCTTGAGCTTTGCTTTAAAAACCTTAATGGATTTTTTCCACTCCATAAAGCCACCCTGCGGTCTAGGAACGATCGTTGAGATCCGGGAACAAACTAATGTGGCTGAGCTGAGCATCCGCTCCCTGCCCCCATCCTTCTCCCTGAGCTCCCAGTGAGGGGACGGAGCTTGGCTCCACTTGAGGCCTCAGTCACCGTCCGTCTAGGACCCTCCAAGCATGGGACATCGTCCTCCCGGCTGGTGTCCCTGCATGCCAGCGCTCTGCCCAGCCTGTGCATGTGGGAACAGTCCCCACGGCAATCCTGCCAGTCGGGGGCTGCCAGCATCACTCTATCCACAGGAGGAGAAACTGAGGCACAGATGTCTGTGTGATCGTCCAGTAGGTGCGGGTCACCTGGTCCAGGAGCCTCTCCCCTACACCCAGCTCCGAGGCTTGCATGCCTTTGTGGATTGGGTGCTCACCACCATGCTTCACAACGCGTCTGCGGTTGCGCTGCGCTGACCACCCCCTGTGTGGGTGTAGGATGTCACATGTGACATGGCCCCATCTTTGTTTCTGCCCTGCTCTGTCACCAGCGTCACTCCCTGCTTGGCCCAGCAGGCCTGGAGGGACCCAATGGGTGCACATGAGCGGCGTGTTCTTTGAAGCACCCGGCATCCCCGGGGGCTCCTTCTTTCCCACCAGGGTTATTCTGGGTCACTGCTCACCCCATCTAAGGGGGCAGGAGGAAGTGATATGCTGGACCACCCTGCAATCGGACTCCTCGGCCCCAGAGTCCCACCTCTCCCTAGAACATGCCCTCCCCTATGCCTCCTCCCTACACTCCTTCTTGCCAGAAAGTCACAGTAACAACAACAGCAATAATAATAGCAGCCAGCACATTTGTAGCATGTGCAGGCAACAGGCTCTGTTTTAAGCAGTGCTCACATGTTAGTTCAGGCAGGCCTCCCAACCATTCTCTACAGAACACACCCTGTTGGTGCTGTTTCACCACTGAGGACATGGAGTTCCAGAGAGGTTGATGCACCTGCCCATGGCCACACAGCTCCCCAGGCATGAGGACCACAAGGAGTTTGCGCACTCTCTCTTTTTAATTTTTTCTGGGGGTTGGAGTCTCGTTCTGTCACCCAGGCTGGAGTGCAGTGACCCGCTCACAGCCACCACAGCCTCGACCTACTGGGTTCTGGCGACCCTTCCACCTCAGTCTTCCAAGTACCTGGAACTACAGACGCGTACCACCGGCTAATCTTTTGATTTATTGGAGAGATAAGACCTTGCCAGTTGCCCAGGCTAGTCTCAGACCCCTGGGCTCAGGCAATCCTCTCACCTCTGCCTCCGGAAGTGCTGGGATTACAGGTGTAAGCCACCATGCCCGGCCTCTGCACACTGTCTTCGCCGTGAAGTCAGATGGCCTTTCTGTCCCCAAGAGCGGCCTGCTGACCTCGGGAGCCAATGCCCCTCTGAGCGATGGTTCCTGCTCCCAGTGTCTGACGACCCCGGAGCTGGTGCTCTCGATTCAATGTTCTTTCTGGCAGAGCCAAACCTCCCTCTTGCCTCAGTTCCCAATGCCAGGGCAACTGCATACCCCACCAAGCCTGGAGGCTCCTGGTAGGACTCTGCTCGCCAAGGGTTTACAGGGTGTAGAGACCCCTAATTCCACTCCTGAAGTCCAGCAGCAAATGGGTCTGGGGGCCACAGGGCTCAGGGTCCCACACTTGCCCCGCCACTAACCCTTGCTGTGTGACTTGGGCAAGGGGCTCCCTGTCCACTGCACCCTTTGTCTCTGTGGCCTACACTGGCCAGGAGCTGACATTTCTCGCCCAGCCACTATGGCAGCGCCATCAGCGGTCCTGTCCCATTCTTGGCTCCGGGGACTCTCCCCAATAGGCCATTGAGGCGGGGGACATTCCCATTTCACAGGAGAGGAAACTGAGACCTGACGTGCCAGGACACATCGGCCAAACCTGGCCTGGGGTAGACCCAGTCTTGCTGTGCAGACTCCACTCCCACGGCCTGCTGGGGCTCTGGAGCTCCAGGGCGCCCAGGTCATCAGCTGCTCTTTGTTCCCAGGGCTCTCCGATTGCATTCCTCCCAGGGGCCCGTGCGACCCTGGGTCACACAGAAGGAAAGTGTTTGGAGCCAGCATTTGGGTCGACTTTCTTCTGGCATAACTGGAATTAGCCGGGCAAATAAGGAAGGCAGAATGCACCCTCCTTGCTGAGGATATTTTTATTTTGCGCTTCTGTGCCTTGGCCAAGCTTTTGCTTAAAGGTACAAATGGGCCAGGTGCAGCAGCTCACACCGGTAATTCCAGCACTTTGGGAGGCCAAGGAGGGAGGATTGCTTGAGCCTATGAGTTTGAGACCAGCCTGGGCAACATAGCAAGACTCCATCTCTCAAACATAAACAAATAAATAAAAATTTAAAAATTAGCCAGGCATGGTGGCACATGCCTGTAGTCCCAACTAATTGGGAAGCTGAGACAGGAGGATGCCTGAGCCTGGGAAGATGAGGCCAGGTGAGCTATGACTCCAGGCTGGGTGACAGAGTGAGACCTGGACGCAAAAGAAAAAAAGTACGAATGAAGGTGAGCCACACACCGGCACTCAACAGCTGTGGTGTCCCCAAGGCCTCTTGCAGCCGCCGGCCTGTGCACCCTTCCCTCCCATACCACCCTAGATGCAGCCTTGTTTGTAAGCAGAAAACATCTGGGTGGTGCACGGTTCAGCTGGGTGGAGAGGAGCCCAGGCCTTCGGCAGGAGGAAGGCAGCAACAGCCCCACCCAGCTGCCTGCATGTCTGGCAGGGGTGTCTCCTTTAGGAGGTCACAGACTCACCCTGTACATGCTCCTCCCTGACTTACGCCGGGGTCTCTTCTCTGGCCCAGGGCCAGCCTCTGCTATAAGATGCATAGCCCAGGTCAGAGCATTGGATCTGTGTTTGGGTCATGACCCTAAGTTTTTTGAGTTGGAGTCTCACTCTGTCACCCAAACTGGAGTGCAGTGGCTGCTCCCGGCCTTGGCTCCAGCGATCCTTCCGCCTCAGCCTTCCAAGTAACTGGAACTACAGGTGTGCGCTACCACACCTGGCTAATTTTTGATTTATTGTAGAGATGAGGTCTCACCAAGTTGCCCAGGCAGGTCTCGAACCCGCGGGCTCAGGCAATCCACTCACCTCAGCCTCCCAAGGCACGGGATTATAGGCTGAGCCACCGAGCCCGGCTCCTGTGTGACTTTGGGCAGGTGGCTTCCTCTCTCTGAGTCTCAGTATACTTGTCTGCAAAGTGGGACAGTGACACAGCCTTGCAGGTCTGCCCCGAGGATTCAAAGAGAGGGCCCACGAGGGGTTTAGTAGGGCCCCCTGTGAACCTACTAAACTCTCTCCTCCCACCTGTTACCTGCCCTCACACGTGCTATGTTCCGAGACCGTTTCTTCAGACTGCCCAGGTCCATGTCCGTTCTTCCCGCACCCAGTACGTCGGTCGCTGTGACACAGGTTTTGCAAAAGACAAACGAGCAATTCACGAAGTCACCAAGCAAGAAGGTGGGAGAAGGGCTCTCAGATCTGCCTCCCCCCACATAAGGCTTAGACGTACCTGTGGGTTAGGGAAGCTGGGTGGTCTAAGATGTGGGGAGAAGTGATCGCTGATGGGGAAAATGAAGGAACGGGTTGACTGCACAGGCACAGGCGGGCTCGTGGCATTTCACAGGATATATGAATAGAAAGTGACATTATCACATGAGGGTGTTTTGGGTTCTCCGATGTCAAAAGGCCATGTCTCAGGCACCTGGGCAAGCCCGGTGGAAGGGCTGGTGGCTTCAGCTGGTTTGAACTGAACAGGAGCTGGCCCGAGTTCCTGAGAAACAGAGGGCCCAGCCACTATCCTGGTGACCTACAAATGTGATCTGTAAAGCAGCCAGTAAAGGTTAAGTTTCAGCACTCAGGACAAAGTCTCCAGCTTCAGGGGAAGATTGGGGGTGGGGTGGGAATAACAAAAAGCAAGCGACCTGAAGCAAGCAGGGCGGGCAGACCTGATCAAATGAAGCCCTTGGTTTTAACACAGACGCCCCTGCGAGATACCCCGCAACTCCTTACCTGCACACCTCATTCTCAGATGGAGGCCTGGAATTGACTTGATAGTGAATCTTGCATCCGGTACCAATTTTGAGTCCCAATTTTGTTCTTTTTGTGAGACTGGTCATTTATTTACTTATTTAATTTTAGAGCCAGGGCCTTGCTCTGTCACCAGGTTGGAGCATAGTGGTGACATCATAGCTCACTGCAGTCTCAAACTCCTGAGCTCAGGCAAATCTTCCTGCCTCAGCCTCCCAAACAGTTGGGATAGCAGGCATGAGTCACTGCATCCAGTCTTGAGACTGTTTTGAATATTACAGATCTTTTTAATTTCCTTATACATTTTAGGCTCAGCTTACCAATTTACACATACATACAGATAAGCCTGCTGGGATTTGGATTGGGATAGCATCGACGTACAGATCAATTGAAATAGAACTGAAATTTTCACAATATTGAGTCTTCTCACCCATAAACTGACACATCTCTTCATTGTTTAGAAGATTTTATCTGGGGCCAGGCATGGTAGCTCATGACTGTAATTCCAAACATGCTGGGAGGCCAAGGAGAGAGGATTGCTTGAGGCCAGGAGCTCGAAATTAGCCTGGACAACACAGTGAGACCCACCCCCATCTCAACACACACACACAGACACAATTAGCCAGGCAAAGTGGCACATGCCTGTAGTCCTACCTTCTCAGGAGGATCATCTGAGCCTGGGAGTTCAAGGCTACAGTGAGCTATGATTCTGCCACTGCACTCCAGCCTGAGTGACAGAGTGAGACCCTGTCTCTAAAAAATTAAAATCCAAAAAATAAAAAATTTTACTTGACTTATCTCAACGATGTTCTAATTTTTCTGTGTAGAGGTCTTATATATCATTCGTCAGATGTATTCCCTGGTGCTTGTGTTTTTTGATGCTATTGTAAACTATATTTAAAACTTTCATTTCCTAGTTATTTATGTATGCTATGTAGAAATGAAATTGACTTGGGCATATTGACCTTTTATCCAGCATCCTTGGTAAATTTATTAGTTCTAACAGATGACCTATACATTTTTCTGGATTATCTAGCATAATCCAAATGTCACACACACACACACACACACACACACACACACACAGACACACACACAGTTTTATTTCTTTTTCCCCCAAATCTTTATACTATTTCTTGTCTTATTTTATTGGCTACAACCTTAACGCTGAACAGATGTAGTGATGATGGGTAGCCCTGTGTCGGGGTCTCTGCCAGCCCCGACTTATATGAGGGTAAGGTTAGACCGCTTCGGTGGATCAGGATGGAGAGAAGAAAATGACTCTAAGGCCATTCTTCTGGGAACAGTCTGATCAGGACTGAAGCCAAATTTTATTTGAACTCCTTCCAACTTATATACCTTTTTCCATACCCTCCATTAGTGTGTCAATCACTTTGGGGGCGTACACATTCCTATGCAAATTACGCATCACAAGACCATCACGAGACTTGCAAGTTACAAGCAAACAATTACAATTCCATGATACATGACGTGTTTCACAAAACTTACATTAAATTCACAGGTATACAATTTTTAATACAGATTGTTCAAAGTGTTCTCCACAATGTTTAATAAATCATTCACATTATACTCTTTGTTCCAGACCCTGATTAATACAAAAACTTTTCTAAGTTAAATCCAAGTTTACTGACTCCTAATATTTTTAACGATTAATATTATCAATTTAACACTATACTATAATCTGTAAGTTTACTTAAATGACTCAGATATTCTATTAATCTATTGTGGTTCAACGTAGTGTCCTGTAATTCTATAACAATTAAAACTTATTCTTAAATTATAAAACCTTACCATGACTTAAATGAATTTCCTATGTCTAAACTTTAATTTTTGTAATGCTTGATCTTTAATACTATTTTATATCCTATTAAGCCAATACCTTATCATTAATTCTTTTATAAATCGTATAGTAACTATATTTGAATAATGTAGCCAAAAGAAACAAAACAGCAAGCATAAGTTTACTCAAATATACTCTAAAATGTAACTATAAGTGTATAAATATATATTTTATCCTAACAAGTCTACTCTAGAAATCATATAGTAGCTTTCACACTCCTGAGTAAGGAAATGCATGGCCACATGGCCTCGGGCTGAGGTAAACAGAGGCAGACAGAGTTTCGGTATGAAACAAAGGCATAGTTGCCAAGTTAATGGCTTTGGGGTGCAGACAGTTTTCGGTATTTAACAAAACAAAGACAAGGAAATGCATAGCCTATAATGGGACAAAAGCAATAGTTTCTGCCTGGCCAGGAACAGGGCAAAAAGACTATGATGGTAATTTAGTCTCTAATCTTAGCTCTAGGGGAAACTGCTTAAGAGTTGACTCATCAGTCTACCAAGAAAATAGAAGTTTGAAAAATATCTAGAAAGAAGTAAGATTTAGAAAGGACAAGGTCATTCTGCTGTATAACCTTTCATCAGGCGTATAGAGATTTTACTTATAAGTCTTACTGCCATGTATGCACACTGGTCACTAATCACACGCCAATATTATAGGTATAACTGATATCCTATGTCAGAGGCGATCTTTCAGATGGGCCTTTACAGGCCTCAGCCATGTAGCTATAGATGTTGGCTCCCAACAGCCCTGACTTATTCCTGATCTCAGGGGAGAAATTTTCAATCTTTCATCAAGTATTACATTTGCTGTAAATAATGTAAATATCTTTTGTCATATTAAGGAGGCCTCTTCTGTTCCTCGATTACTGAACATTTTTTTAAAATTATGAGTGTGTTAAATTTTATGAAATGTTATTTCTGCATCTATTGAGATAAACATATGATTGTGTACTATATTCTAAGGTGATAAATTACATTGATTGACTGTCAAATGTCAAAGCAATCTTGTATTCCCAGAGTAAATCCAATCTGGTTATGATATATTGTGCTTTGTATATGTATATAGCTAGATTCTACTTGCCGATATTTTATTTTTAGGAGTTTTGCATCTTTAATTTCTAGGCTTTATAATTTTTCTTTCGTATTAGTCGCTTATTTCCACATAAAAATTACACCCAAATCACTGATTTAAAAAAAACAATTATTTTATTTCTAGAGGAGTCTGTTGTCAGGAATTCAGATAGGGCATGGCAGGAAGAGCTTGTCTCTGTTCTACACCCGTCTGGGGTCTCAGCTGGAAGACTTGAAGCTTGGAGGCAGGAATTACATAAACTCTCATTCACTTGCATGCCTGGAGGTGTTGCTGTGTGTTGACTGGGGCCCTAGCTGAGGCTTTCAGATGAACACCACACACAAGCTTTCTCACCACGTGGTGACTGGATTCCAAAAGCAAGTATCCCAAAGAGGGAAAGAGAGGGTGAGAAGGAGAGAGAGAAGCAGGAGTGGGGTGAGGAGACAGAGGGAGAAGGGAGAAAGAAAAAGCTAGGGGGGGGAGAGAAGGAGAGAGAGAGAGGGGATATGTTCTTCTATCTTTTTTAGACCTAGCCTAGGAAATCACATAGCATCACTTCTATAGCTCTCCTTGGTCAGAAAGTCACAAGACCCCTCCCAGACCCAAAGGGAGTAACATGAGTGTCAACCCTATTGTTAGTGGAACATGTAGAATGGGATACATCTATTGGTGCGTCTGCCTTTGGAGAACACAGTCAGACTCCCTCTTGTAATGTCCTTAACAGCTTTAAGTCGGAAGACTACACTTTACCTCTAAACCAAGTATTCCTGCCTTTTAATTCTGAGCATAATTTGTTTACAATTGATGTTATTTCTTCCTTAAATGTTTAGGAGAATGCATTAGTGAGGGCATCTGGGCCTGAGGATCTCCTTGTGGGAAGATTTTAAATTAGAAATCAAATGCTTCAGTAGACGCAGGACTATTCAAACTTTTTATTTCTTCTTGGTTGGTTTTAGTCAGTTTTGTGCTTCTAGGAGTTTGTCCATTTTGACTAAATTTTAAATTTATTAGCATAAAGATGTGCTCATAACATTCTTTCTTAATGATGGCAAGGCCTGTACACACATCCCCTTTTTATTCTTGACGTTCTTTTCTATTTTCTTTATCAGTCATGCTAGGGATTTATCAATTTTATTGTTCACTTGAAAAGCAAACTTTACATTTTGGTGAGTTTTGTACTATTATATGTTCATTTTCTATTTTGTTATTTTCAGATCTCTCTTTTATTTCTTTCCTTCTACTTTCTTTGGATTTACTTTGTTGTTGTTACTGCCATTTGGGGGGTTTTAGGGATTTTTTTCTTTTTTTGGTCACTTGAGGTGATATTTAGATAACTTATTTTCAGCCTTTTTCCCCCTAAAATATAAAATTTGATACTATATGTTTTCCTCTAAGTACTGCTTTAGCTACCTCACATCTACTGATGATTCATTATTATTATTGTTCTGTTCAAAATATTTTCTAATTTTCACTATAATTTTTTGGTCCAACTCATAGGTTATTTAGAAGTATACTAATTTACAAACAGAGGGATAGTCTAGTTGTCTTTTTGTTATTGATTTCTAGTTTAATTTCACTGTGGTTAAAAACATATTATTTTAACTATTTTAAATTTGTTGAGACTTGCTTGATGGTCCAACACATAATCTATCATAGCAAATGTTCCATGCACATTTGATAAGAATATAAATCCCACTGCTGCTGTTGTTCTACAATGTTCTATATCTATCAGTTAGGTCAGGTTTCTTAGTCATGTTGTCTGAATCTTCTATGTCATAACTGTTTTTGTCTGCTCTTTCTATCAGACATTGAGACAAATGCATTAATCTCCCACTATGATTGCTACTTGGTCTATTTCTCCTTTTAGTTCTTTCCGTTTTTTTGCTTTACTTATTTTGAGATTATGTTATTAGGATCATACAAATTTCGAATTGTTTTCTCTTCTTAGCAATTCACAATTTATTATTATAAAATGTTCATTTTGATCTCTATTTATAATTTTTCTGCCATAAAGTCTTTTTTGCTTACTATTACTATAGCTAAACCCACTCTCTTGGTTAGAGTTTACATGGTCTCTCTGTCTTTTTTTTTTTTTTAACTTTCAACCTCTTGGGTCCTTTTAATTTAAGATGTTTCTTCTAAGGAGAATATAGTTGGGGTTTAAAAAACCAATTAAATTTAAGTGAGATGATCTTTGTTTTTTAGTAAAATATTTATTTTCTATTTGTCTTATTCTATTTGTCCATATTCTATGTTTTTCGCCCCTTTACTTATTTTAGAATAATCAATTATTTTTCTCTTATTCCATTTTCCTCTCCCATTAGTTTGTTAGTTATGAATTTTTAAAATTACTCTTTTTAGTGGCTACTCTAGAGATTACAGCATGAGTCTTTGACTTATTTAAGTCTAATTTAAGTTACTACTTTTACCACTTCCTAGAAAATGCAAAAATGCAAGGGTCTGAGGGCATTTAACTTTATTTACCACCTCAATTTACTTTTCTTATTGTTCAGCTGTACCCATATATCCACATGGTCACCCTTTCTTTGGCTCTCAATTTTCCCCTTCGTTATTATGTTTCTGTTTGGGACAAATTTCTTTCTGCCTGAATTACTTTTTATATATAGTATTTCCTTTCTTGAAGGTCTACTAGAAATACATTTCCTGGGTTTTTGTTTTTCTGAAAACATTTTTATTTCACCTCTATTTTTGAAGGATTTTTAGTAAGGCATATGATTCTAGGTAGGCAGTTATTTTATTTCCTAAATTAAAAAAAATTTAAATAACAAATAGTCATTGTGTATCTTTCTGGAGCACAACAAGATGTTTTGATATAGTATACAATGTGGAATGATTAAATCAAGCAAACTAACACTTTAAAGGTGCCATTGTATAGTCTCCTGGCTTTCATTATTTTTTTGAGAAGTCTCCTGACAGTCTTATTTCTGCTCCATTGAAGGTAATGTGTCTTTTTTTCCCCAACTGCTTATAAGCCTTTCTCTTTCTCTTTAATTTTCAGCAGTTCTGCCATGATATGACTATGTGTGGTTTAGAAGCTTATTATGTCACTTGAATTTTGACTTGATGTCTTTCATCAGGTCTGAAAAATTCTTAGAAATTATCTTTTCAAGTATTGTTTCTGCCTAATTCACTTGCTCTTTCCCTTTGTGGGACTCCAATTATACATATGTTGGATTTTTTTAAACTGATTCCTATTTTTAAAAATCATCTCTTCTGGTTTTTTCCTTTTATGCCTCTCTATGCTTTAATGTGAAAGTTCTTTACTCATTTGTTTTCCAGTTAGTTAATTATCTATTTAGCCTAGTACACTTCACTCTTAACCCTATTTATTAAGTTCTGGAGGTCAGTTATAATACCTTTCAGATCTAGATTTTCCATTTGCTTATTTTTTATATTCCAGCTTTTTGCTGAAATTCTTCATTTTGTTATCTATTTCCTTGAACATATTTACAAAAGTAATGCTGACGTCTGTGTCTGATACCCTCAATATTTATATTACCAGTGGGTTATTTATTTTGCCTGTATCTTTTCATTGGTCCTGTTGCTGGTATATCTGGTAAATTTGTAATGAATGTTGAACATTGCATAAAACATTTCAAGTGTCCATATAATATTATAATCCTCTTGAGAGGTTTGCTTTAACTTCTGAAGGCAGATTATGAAGAGATAACCTTAATCCAATTGGGGCCTGAGCTGACTCTGAGCTAAGTTTTAGTTTTCCTGGTGTGTTTCCTCTGATTTTCCCTTATTTCTAGGGTACAAAGACCACCAGGGTTCTACCTGAGAGTGGGACATGTTTACTTGGGTCCCTCCTCTTTGGTGATCCCTGAACTCCCATTTTTTCCCCCTACGGCCGTAAATCTGCTGAAATTTCTGCTTAAATTTTCCGTCTCTGAGCAGCCACTATCTGGAGGCTCATTGTGCTTAGGAACTGGCATGTTTTTCAAAGGCGAGACAGAAAGAGTACTAGGCTCACTCTCTGTGCTTCTTTCTCCTGGAATTTACACCTCAAGTCTTCCCTGGCTCCGTGAGACTTCCGGGAGCTTTGATTCATGGCCACTTTCTGCTGGGTTTTTTCTTGGCTTCTCAGCCTCCTGGAACAGCTGCCTCCAAATTGGCAGGTGTCTTGATGCAAAGAGCAAAGTAGAACATCAGCCTTGTCTTAATGAAGGCACCCTCTCTCTGAGATCTTGGCTGTCAAGTCCTGGCTGCCTGCAGAGCTCTCCCATGTCTTTAAGCCAACGTCGCCTGTATTTTATCTCACTTTTCTCTCAATTAGATCAGGAAAGAAAGAGGGCAGGCAAGAGGCAGCGTTGGCCTCGATGTGGCTGATGGCAATGAGGTGGCAGTAATAGTTGAACTGAGAGAAGTACAATCGTGGCGATAAATTAGATGGGGAGAGGAGTCAGCCATGAATGTAGGTGGCTTGTCCCTTCCGGTACCTGGTGTGTGCTCCCCACCCCCACCCAGGCTCCAGCAGGCCTCTCCCCTAGGCTTCCCGGCCTCTGCCCTATGGGTCTCCCATTACGGCCCTGACCACTCTGCTATCGACTATACCTCTGTCCACCTCCCCCAGCTGGGCACTCCCACAGATGGGGACTTTGTCTGCTTGTCCCATTGATGCCCAGTGCTGAGATGCTTACAGGTCATCGAGGAAACAAACTAATTAAAGAATGCGAATTTGTTGAACAGGGAGCTGTGTTGCATCCAGTGTCTCCTGGGCCCAAAGGCAGCTGGGGTTCCACGCTCTGCTGCCCTCCTGGGTTTGAGTGGAGTGGAGAGGCTGCATGGGTCCCAGGTCCCAGCCCATCTGCCCCCTTGGCAGCTGGCATGCCCGGGCCTGGCTCTCCCTGGTCACTGGAAGAATCCTGAGACTATCCTCAGGCTACTCCCAGGGCTCCTGGCTGTCCTAGCTCTCCCCAGCTCCCGGCCAGGCCACGGTCCCACTGCCCTCTCTCCTTTCTAAGAGCAGAGGAGTGGGGGCCAGAGGCAGGCCTCTCTCTGGCGGGGACAAGCGCTGGGAGGAGTGTGGCTTACAGTAGCTGGGAGGAAGCCGAAAGTCCAGCACCATTTGGGGTGACTCAGCCCCTCCACTGGCCTCTCCCTCAGGTGCAGAATTCAGATCAACAATAATAGCCAGGAGACCCCTTCTGGTACCTGGAGTACTGGGCTGGCTACACTCACCCTCACTCCCACCAGGCCAGCCCGCACTGCCTGCACACGGCTCCTCTCACCAGACCATGTGTAGACATGCTGGCCAGAAGCCACCAACACCCCTGACCGTTTAAGTTTTATCTGTAAAGTGGGACCAAAATCCCCTGCAGGGCAGGCCTAAGGGACAGAGTGAGTTCAAGGAAGAGCTGGCACTGGGATGGGCACAGTGTGGGGCAAACTCCTTCCCAGAACTGTTCGTTGGAGTCAGATGGAGGTTTGCTGAGAGCGCCGTGGATGGTTCAGGCAGGCAGAGAGAGCTCGGGGGTGGGGTCAGGGGAGGGGATGTCCAGGGTCATGAGGGCTGAGGGCAACTGGGCTGGGGGCTTGGATGCTGGATTGTTTCTCTCTCTCTCTCTTTTTGAGTTGGAGTCTCACTTTGTCTCCCAGGCTGGGGTGCTGTGGCACACTCATGGCCACCCCGGCGTCGACCTGCTGGGCTCTGGCGATCCTTCTGCTTCAGCCTTCCAGGTAGCTGAAAATACAGGCACGTACTACCACATCCAGTTAATTTTTGATTTATTGTAGAGATGAGGTCTTGCCAAGTTGCCCAGGCTGGTCTCAAACCGCACTTAGGCAATCCACTTACCTCGGCCTCCCAAAGTGCTGGGATTATAGGCTGAGCCACCAAGCTCGGCCCGATTCTGTTTCTCTTTCAAAGAGCCAGAAACTTCTGGCTTCTTCCAAGGTACTAACCAATGCCCACTGCCTCCCCCACACCCTGATCACTTGAGGGGACCCCTATTAATCCCTCAAAGTTTTGAGGCTGAACCACGTGCAGTGGCTCACATCTGTAATCCCAGAACTTTGGGAGGCCAAGGCGGGAGGATTGCTTAAACCCAGTAGTTCGAGATCAGGCTGGGTAACATAGCAAGACCCCTGACTCTACAAAAAATAACAATACACAAATTAGCCGGCCATGGAGGCATGTGCCTGTAGTGCCAGCTACTTGGGAGGTTGAGATGGAAGGATTGCCTGAGCCCGGGAGATCGAGAATGCAGTGTGCCCATATTATGCCACTGCACTCCAGCCTAGGCGACAGACAAGACACTGACTCAAAAACAAAACCAAAAACAAACAAAATAAAACTTTGAGGCTGTCTCCTCCAGGAAGTCTCCCGCAGCCTCCCTCACCCCTCCCAGAGAAGAAATTATTCTTTGTCTAGAGTCCCTCCCTGACTTGGTTTTCATACCGGGTAGGCTGCCATTGTTTCTGTCTCCCGCACTCCCACCTAGACGTGAGCATCTTGGGAATAGTCTAACTCATGCCCTCTCATCCCCCTAGCTCCAAGAACCATTCCCAGCAAGGGATCAGACTGCGAGCTGCCGTTCTCTGGAGGTGGGTGGAGGGATGTCACAAACCTTGCAGAAAGGAGATGGGCTGGAGGAGACATGAGGAAAGGGGAGAATCTGCCCACTGTCTTTGGAGGTCTGACTCACTTGTCCCGGCCAGCAGCAGCGGGGATGCAAACCTACCCCCTTCCCTGCTGTGTGACCCTGGGCAGGTCTCCCTCACTTCTCTGAGGCTCAGTCCCTCCCCTCTAATGGTGGGTGACGATATGTTCCCTCAAGGCTGCTTTGAGACTCCAGCAGGTCACACCAAGGTCTCTGTCCCCACCGCGAGTGGGCGGAGCCTGTGTGAGGGGTGACTGTCAGGTGGCTTGGTTGAAAACAGCAGAAAACTCTTATAGAAAACATATCTGGGATTCTCAGATCTACAGAAACCTGGAGCCCGGTCAGGAAAGGGGACAGAGCCCAGGGTAGCCTGGTGGCCAGGACGCAGGCAGATCTGGCCATGGGAACAGCTTGACCTGGAGGCCCTTGATGCTGATGTGGGCACTGCCACGCCGGAGGCACAGTCAGCCATGGATACTCCCTGGTGGTGTCTGCTTCTCTGCCTCAAAGCACTGATGCAAAGTCCCAGGGGAGCCTCCGATTGACTGAACGGAGTCACATGACCACAGCCTTCTGGCCTGGGCACTTCCCTAGACACATAATGATGGAGTCGCCGGGACAGGACAGGGGTGTAGGAGCCGGGAGGGGGCCCAAAACAAGTTCCCCCCAGAAGGCTCTTGATCATAGTAATCTGAAGTCTCTTCCATGGGCCAGGGCCAGAGCCTGGGGCTGTGGCAGTTTCCTGGAGTCGCCATAACAAATGACCACGCACTGGGGGACTTAAAACAGTAGACACTCACTCTCTCATAGTTCTGGAGGCCAGAACATCAAGGCGTTAGCAGGGTCGTGGTCCCTCCGAAGGCTCTAAGGAGGGCTCTGTCTGGCTCCTTCTAGCTGCTGGAGGCTGCCAGTATCCCTTGGGGTGTGATTGGGCTGCATCGCTCCTCTCTGCTTCCCCTGCCGCAGACCTTCCCTGTCTCTGTATGCAGCTCTGTGTCCTCCCGCAGCGTCTCAGAAGTTCTCCCACCTCAGCCACTGGACTCCAGGTCCATCCTAATCCAGTATGACCTCATCTTGACCCATTACATCTGCAGAGACCCTATTTCCAAATGAGGTCACATTCTGAGGTTCCAGGTGGATATGAATTCTGGGGAACACTGGTCAGCCCAGTACAGGAACTTAGTGAGTATTTGTGACTGAGCCAAAAGACATGTGCTGTCAGATCTAAACCTACTAGAAGGACTGGTACGGTGCTCACGCCCATAATGTCTGCACTTTTGGGAGGCCGAGGCAGGAGGACTGCTTGAGCCCAGGGGCTGGAGATCAGCCTGGCCAACATAGTGAGACCTCGTCTCTACAAAAAATAAAATAAAATAATTAGCCAGGTGAACACCTATAGTCCCAGTTCCTCGGGAGGCCGAGGCTGCAGTGAGCTGTGATTGTGCCACTGCACTCTGGCCTGGGCAACAGAGTGAGACCCCAACTCAAGGTGAATAAAAAAAAAACCCGCTAGAAATATGCTATACCTTCCTCACAGGGTCCTGAGTTATGTCCCTGACCCTGTCACTTCCACTGAAGCCGTGCTTTGAGGCCCATGCATGCTGTTGCCCTCACCCGGGCCTCTGAAGCCAGTTCGCAGCATCAGATCCACAGGAAATTGACTCCTAATGTTCGGAGGATCAGCAGGTCATTAATGCAATGGTGACATCTGACGTGGATGTCGCAGGGGAAATGCCCTAAGTGCTTCCATGCCCCACAGGGCCGGGGCTACCAGGAGGCTGAGCTGCTGGCCAGAGGAGTCCCCAACTCGAGGGCCCTCAGGCCTGGTGACATCACCCCGCATAAGTCCTTCAAGCCCCCCCCCGCCCCGCCCAGATAAAGACTAGACATCTCTGTGTGGCCCATGGCCCAGAAGGTTCTGTCCCAGTCTTTGACAGCCCAGGGCCCCTCCCACTCTTGGCATGGGCCACCCTCCATGGCCACAAATCCATCCTGAGGACCTGCCCCCGGGCCTTTGCATAAACTGTCCCCCCATCTGAAGATGCTCTTCCCCGCCCACTCTACACACCCGGTGATGATTCCTGCCCACTCTGGGTCTCAGCCCCGTGTCCTTTGCTCAGACCAAGCCAGGCCACCTGTGGGCCACTCTCCAGGTGCCCACTCCTCAGTTGGCAATGGCACAGTATTGGCGGTGACCATTTGACATCCCTCCCTTCCCCAGACTGCAAGCTCCACAGAGCACTGGTTCCCCGCCACAACTCTCCGACGAGCCCAGTGCCAGCCACAGAATCGGTGCTCCCTGAATGTTTGTTGAATGACTACATGAGAAATCTCTGGCGTTGGCCAGTTTGGATCTGGGCTCCGCCTCTTCATTTTTACGTGACATCAGGCACATACATTTTCACCTGTTTTGAGACGCCGCTTCTCCTACTGGCAAAATGGGGTTATTATTCCTGGCCTGTCTCCCAACCTGAAAAAATGAGAGTGAGTCTCAGAATCACTTTATTTTACGCATTCATTTAACCCATAGTTGTGGAGTACCTATAGTTTGGCAGAGACTCTTGTAGGCAGTATATAAAACAGACAAAGTCTCTGTCCTTGTGGAGTTAACACCCTGGCGCGGGGCAGGGGAGGACAGGCAGTAAACAACCCAACAACTGAGGGTGGCGAGTGCTGGGAGAAATTACATTAGGAAAGCAGTTAGGGGGCCAGGGTGGGCACATCGGGAAGGTGCCGTGTGAGCCCTCCCCTGCAGGGGGCGCTCTCTGCACCCCCACCTGTGTAACCGGTCCCTACCTGCCTTTGGAAATACATGACATCAAAAGGCTACGCCCGAGATGCTCCAGGCAGTGGATTCAGCAAGGACAAAGGCCTGGGGGCAAGACAGGCAAGGCCAGCAGAGCAGGCTGACTGCCAGGGGCACGTGAGGCTGAGTGGAGGCCCAGGAGGGAGGCTCGAACGCCCTGTTGAGGGTAGCCCGCCGCCCCCGCCAGAGGTGAATCCCAACTCTGCCTGCGTGTCACCTGCTGCCAGATCTGTGCACCCCTGAAGGTACGGAGTCCCTTCCCCCCAGTCTCCCGAACCTCCTCCTGGGAGGAGGACAGAAACTCCGCCCAGACAGATGGAGGAACAAGACTCGCCTGGCTGCTGCCTGATCTCCAGTCCCCCCCCCGACCCCCCCAAGACACGGAGGGGATTAATCAGGTTGAGGCCACAGGCTCAATCAGATGTACCCACAGGCTGAAAAGCCCCGTCCTGGTACAAACCCAATACCCCGCCCTGGCCGGACGCAGCCTTGAACGTGGAGATGCCCTCAAACCTGCTTCTCCCAAGAGGGCCTCCCGGCTGGCACACAGTGACCTCCCTGCTATGCCAAGGAGCGAGTCGAGCCTGGGTTCTTATGGACAGCTATGGACGCCCCCGCTGGATGCAGACCCTGCCCCGGAGGAGCGCCCCCCTCCCCACTGCTGCTGACCAAGTCTCTGCCAAGGTGCTCACTCCCTAGGAGGGGCTTCTGGGAAGACTTGGGGGCTGGCTGTGGGCCCAGGAGGGACTGGGGAACAAGGGTCTGTCCCTCCACCAGCAAAGGGGAGAGAGGAAGCATTGGTTCTGGTGCCCACTGCGCTGAAAAAGGCCCGCTAGGTGGAAGTCAGAGGCGCTAGGTGGGTTGGGCTCCCAGCGCGGCCACGCACCCGCTGTAGGACTTTGAACCGCCCATCTCATCTTTCTGCACCTCAGTCTTCTCATCTGTAAAATGGGTTCCCCTGCCACGCTGTGTTTCCTTGAGAGTCAGATGAAATCTCATGACCCGACCTGGGGAAGGGACTCCATACCTTTTCATTCATTCAAGAAGCTGTAACTTCAAGAGGGGGGTGGGTCCCCAGACCAGATGGCTGTCTGGAACAGTGTCTGGGGACTGTTGAAACTTCTTGACGAAAATTAAAAGTGGGTGGCAGATCCTTGCTCGAAAATAAAAATTATGCATCTGGTTTATTAGGTCACCAACTAAACTATCTATATCTATATATTTAGATGTTGATATACATATATAAATATAGCTAGAGCTCTGAGGGGGTTTTAGAAACGGAAGCTTTTAGTACAAAGAGTAGCTATATGCTTATATATAGATATGGAACCTCAACCTTCTGGGCTCAGATGATCCTTCCACCTTAACCACCTGAGTCGCTGGGACTACAGGTGTTCACCACCACACCCAGCTAATTTTTTTATTTTTTTTTGTAGTGACAATGTCTCACTATGTTGCTCAGGCTGGTCTCAAACTCGTAGGCTCAAGCAATCCTCTTGCCTCGGTCTCCCAAAGTGTTGAGATTACAGGTGTGAGTCACCGTGCTGGCTGAATATCTATATAAATATTCTATCCTATTGCATGTCATGCATTGATATGTACAATAAGTTGTGAAAATAAACTATGAGGTTCTGTATTCTCTCTTCATTTACGGATTGGGAAACTGCTTAGCTAAGATAATTGCCTCTGGATCAACGTTGGGGCCACACTGTTTTTTTCCAAGCAAATCCCTGCTCTTCTGCTGCTTCTTCTTTTGCTTCTTCTGTCAGGATCCCGCCATTTCCTTCCAGAGAATGTTCAGGCTCTCTGTCAATTTTGTTGCCAATGTGGTCTTTGCCAAGCACATTTCTTTTCTTTTTTTTTTTTTTTTTTGAGTTGGAGTCTCCCTCTGTTGCCCAGACTGGAGTGCAGTGGCCGCTCCCGGCCACCGTAGCCTCAACCTGCTGGGCTCTGGCGATCCTTCTGCCAAGGAAGCTGGGACTACAGGCGCGCTGCCATACCCGGCTCATTTTTTTATTTATTGTAGAGATGAGGTCTCGCCAAGTTGCCCAGGCGGGTCTCGAACCCGCAGGCTCAGGCAATTCACTCACCTCGGCCTCCCAAAGCACGGGATTACAGGCTGAGCCACCGAGCCCGGCCTGCCAAGTACATTTCTAGGAAACTTGCTCCCCTGTCGAGTCTGTAAAATGCCCGTCCCCAGGCCTGGGCCATTGGGAACGACCTTGTGTCTCTGAATCAGGGCACTTTGCTCCAGGTCAGCCACTCTTTGAGGTGTGTGCCAAAGCTTGAGTGCGTTTCAGAAACTAAAGCTGCTCGTGTAAAGAGTAATTTGCAGGCCAGTCTGCACTGAGTGATGCTCCCCCAATGTGCAGAAGTCTGGAACACTTATGCCCAAATCAAGTGTGAGTGACTGTATCAATCAGCTTCCGCTGTGTAACAAACAGTCCAAATTCCAATGATTTCTTGAGCTCATGACTCCATGGGCTGCGTAAGCAGTTCTGGGCCTGACTGGGCTGGGCTTCTTACTGCAGGGCTCTTCTGTGCTCCTGTGGTTAGCAGGCAGGTTGGTTGGTGGTGGAAAGATCTCCGACAGCCTCATCCACATGTCTGGTAGCTGGCTGGTGGCTGGCTGGTGTCCCTTGCCGCATCCCCGCAGTGTGGCTCACCAGCAGGCTAGCTCAGGCTCCTTCACTGGGCAGCCTCAACATCCCCGTGCATCAAGAGGGCAAACCACAATGCACCAGGGCTTTCCAGACCTCTGTTTTCATCACCCCAAAACTGGTTGCACGGGCAGACCCAGGGTCAGGGTGGGAAGGAACAACCCAGGACAAGAGGAGGAGGGAGGGTTCAGTGACTATTTCTACAACCCAGGTGATTGTTTCTCTAATGAAGATATCGCTGGGGCACAGGGGATGGGGAGCGGGAGGGAAACAGTTATCACAAGTGGCCATGGGCGCACTGTCTTTGTCACTTAGTAGTGTTGGAGGCACATGCTAAGGTGGTAGTGTTGGGAGGCACCAGCCAAGGTGCCATGAAAATCTGCCAGTTCCACCCTGAGAGGACATCCAGGGCTCAGTGATGAGGCCATGCCGGACAGCGGGCCGTGCATGTGAGTAAAGGGTAAAGGGGGATATAGGAAGGGGAGACTGAGGCCGGGCTTTTGCAGCCTGCTGACCACAAACCTTTTGTCTCGGTTCCAGTTAACAACACCTGACATCTGGCCGTGTGGGGTGGCTCATGCCTATAATCCCAGTACTTTGGGAGGTCGCAGTGGAAGGATCGCTTGAGGCCAGAAGTGCAAGGTCAGCCTGGGCAGCATAGCAAGATCTCTTCTCACAAAAGTTTTTTTAAAAATTAGTCTGGTGTGGTGACATGCACCAGTGAGTCCTAACTACTCAGGAGGCTGAGGCAGAAGGATTGACTGAGCACAGGAGGTTGAAGCTGAGGTGAGCCATGATTATGTCACTGCACTCCAGCCTGAGTGACAGAGTGAGACCTCAACTTAAATAAATAAATAAATAAATAAATAATACCCGACAGCCACTGAATGCCTGACAAGACCAGAGAGGCTTGGGAAATCCCTGGTGTAACCTCAGAGCTTTTCATAGTAGGGAAACTGAACCACAGATGCCTTTGGTGGAAATTGCCAGCCCCCACCCCAGCAACCAAGGGGGTTGGTGGGAGGGGTGAGCTCTGCCCGGCTCTCTGCCATGAGATCCTGGGTGTGAAACACTTAAAACCCTGCCTGGCCCACGGAGTGTGCACCCGGCGCCCCCACCTCCCAGCCCTGTGCCTTTTCCTGGGCCCTGTGTGGTGACTCTCTGTCTCTGGAGCATGGAGAATTTTTTCTCTTTGCAAATCCCATCGACCTCTCTTGGGACTCTGCAGTTTCACTGTTAGAGATGGATTCCTTTAGTAGAGACCAAAAGTCTCCCTTTCTGAAACGAGGATTCCACCAGAGGATGCGTGTGACGCTCGCAAAGTGCTGCGGGGCCCTGGCAAGTGCTCACCCTCTGCTCTGGGGTTCAGTATCGTGGACGCTGAGGGGGGATGTGTCTACAGATCCATAGCCCAGCTGCTGGGAAGCAGCCCCACAGTCCAGGAAGAGCCTCCACTGGGCCAGCCTGACCTGTCCAATCCCAGCTCTGCCGGGCGCTGGATGTGTGACCTTGGGCGTCTGTCAGTCTCTCTGTGCCTCAGTGGCTCCATCTGGAAAGTGGGCATGATCATGGGATCTGCTGAAGGGGCCCTGTGAAAAATAAGTCGAATATCCGTAAAGCTCTCTGAAGAGCCTGCAAGCAACAGACGCTGGAAGGAATCAGCTGATCATTGCATTATTGCCAGTACTCTTCATAAAGCCCCCATTCATTCATTCCCTCGTTCTGTTTGGTGAGTCCCATGAGTCACGGGGTCACAAGGCTGACTCAGACCAGAGTCTGCCCCCACAGAGCCTACAGACTGATGGGGCCTGGCCCAGGGCCCACCAGCAGGAATCTCAGAAGCCCAGAGCAGCCCTGCAATGTGACCCTAGGAGTGCCCCTGGGCCGCTCTCTTCTCTCGAGGCCTCAGTTTCCCATCTGTGGAACAAGTGGGATCAATGCCTCCCCGTGTCTGATGCTCCTACACCCTAGTGCCAAGGGACATGGGGACATGGCAGAAATCAGACCCTGGTCCTGCCTGCCAGGGGCGCACAGACCCGTCGCCCTGCAGGGCCAATGGTACTGCACAATGGGGACATGTGTAGGGAGGCTGGTCAGGGAAATCTCAGCAGCACAATACTCTGGCACTGGATGCAGAGAGATGGGAGCATGCCCAGGCCCATCCTGCAAATCCATGACCCGCTGGGACACTCCAGGTCTACACCTGCAGGGAGTGTGGAGCCGCCCCCTACCCCGGGGGCTAGAACATCATTTAATTCCTCGAGATCATCCTCTTCAGGATCCACCAGGGCCAGATGGCTGCATGCTGGAAAAGGCCAGAACTCGAGGCTGACCTGCTTCCCATGTCCTCCCAGGCTGCAGGGAGCCAGGCAGCCCGTCTCCTGCAGCGCACTAGGGTTGTCTGCAAAGGGCGTGTGTGAGCGAGTGCCAGTGTCTGTGTATGTATGGGCGTGCATGAGTGAGTGTGTGTGCACGTGAGTGAGTGTGTGTGTGTGTGTGTGTGTTGTGTGTGGTGTGTGTGTATTCTTGTGGATATGTGCATGCATGCGTACATGTGCGTCTAGAGTGCGTGCATGTGAGTGTGTCTGCATGTGCACTCATGCTTACATGTGATTCGTGTGTGTGTGTATTCTTGTGGATATGTGCATGCATGCGTACATGTGCGTCTAGAGTGCGTGCATGTGAGTGTGTCTGCATGTGCACTCATGCTTACATGTGATTCGTGTGTGTGTGCGCTTTGGTATGTGTCTGTGTGTGCCTGCGTGTGCATTCATGTATATGTGTGATTCATGTGTGTGTGCATGTGTGTGCCTCTGTGTGTCTGTGTGTGTGTGCATGTTGGTTACTAGTGGGCATACCGGCCAGCAGGCTGAGGAACAGCAGTGCAGACTGCAGTCAAAGCCAGCCTTCTTCAAACTCCAGCTTTGTCCCCAGAAGACATCTTGAGTTCAAAAAACAGTCTGAACTTCCTGAAGACAAAAGAGCCTTTTTGAGATGTGCCCTGCCGGGTGGAAGGCCAGTTCTGGCGAGCGGCTCCAGGGAGCTTGGGACGCTGGGGAGTGTTGATGCAGGGCCCTGTCCACAAGGGGCATCGCCAACCATGCAGAGGGATGGCCCCGTGCTGCCGAGCGCCTGTGTCAAAGCCTGCGCTGTCTCCTGGGAAGAGAGGTCCTCCTTGGGTGACACGGGCATTTCACTCCCAGTCCGCCACAGCCCTGGACCGCCCCATGGTGCATCGGCCTCAATCCCGGGGACCCCGTCCCTTCCTGTGGGTTTCTTGCGCCCAGCTCCCCTGACCAGTCAGCTCAGGCTGCCATAACAAAATCCCAGAGAAAGCCTTGAAGGACAGACAGCATTTCTCACAGAGAACGGCGAGGCTGGGAGTGTGAGACCCAGGTGCCAGCAGATTCGGTGTCCAGTGGGGCTTCCTGATTCCTAGAGGGTGCCTTCTTGCTGTGTCTTTGTATGGTGGGGACAGTGAGGGGATGCTCTCCCGTCTCTTATAAGGATGCAAATCCCACCACTGGTCCCGTCCCTGCGACCCCACCTGAAACTGGACCTCCCAAAGGCCCCAGCTCCCAAAACCATCTCGCTGGGGACTAGGGCTTCTGTGGCGTGTTTTCCAAGGATTCCTGCACCATAGGCCAGGGGCAGGATGATCCTTCCTCTGGCCTTTCTCCTCCCTCCTGCCTGGCAGACGCGCCTTCCCCACCCCTGCAGGGAACGGCAGCTATTTCCTGTCGTCTCTCCAGGCACTTGGATAATTCAAAGTCCAGGCTCCCGCACGTATTAAACTTCACACTGTAGAATTTGGAGCTGCAGACGCTCGCACGGTTCAGCGCGGCTTCTCCTCCATCCTTGTCCTCTGCCTTCCTCCCCTCTGCTGGGTGTTCTTCTGGTCCCTCCAGGGTTGGGCCCAGGCCAGGGAATTGAGGAAGGGTAGGGGCCGTGTGTCTGTCCCGGATCTCCCAGGACAGACACGCAGTGAGTTGGGCTCAGGCCTCCTGAGTGGTCTTTGCCGGGCTGGCCTCTTGTCTCCAAATATGCATGAGCCCCGGGGGACACTTGTTAAGCTCTTGGATGACACCCCCCTGCCATCTTCCTCCTCAGTAGCTGTCAGTACACACTGCACCTTTGTACAAATGACCATCAGGCCTCTTTCCCCAGGCTGACCTCCTGGCTTGACTTGGAGGGATGGCTGAGTCCAACCCCCATTCCCAACCCCATTCCTCGTCTCCAGCCAAGGCCACCGTGACAACCACGGGGGCTGCCTTTGAGGCGTCCGTGATGGGCCGGCTTGGGAGCATGTGCCCCCACTAGGGTGCACACACCACACCGTGAGCCCTGTTTTGCACTTACCACTCTGGCCTGGAGACCGCTGCTCCCACGTCTCAAAAGCAGAAACTGTCTCTGGAACAGAGCCTGGCACGGGGCGGAGGCTCCAGAAATAGCTGGATGTGCCTGTTCATGGTGGAATGAGCCAAAGTTACCTGTGGAACAGGATCTGGGCTCATTGTGGACTGGCAGCCTTCTGCACCCTGGGGCTGGGGGGCTGTGCTGACCTTGGCGGGCATCCCTCATCCCCACGCCGAGGCCCCGTTCCTCCTTCCTAGGCCTGAGGGAGCCCCGGCAGTGGGAGGTGGGCTACAGGTGGTCTCGCCTCTCCGGTGGCACACCCAGGCAGGACGGGGTGAGCAGGTGCTGAGAGAGGCCACAGTCAGCCAGTCTGGTGATTGACAGGCAGCATCCAGAGTGGGCCAGAGGTAGCTCACCTCCACCTGTGGTCCTCAGTGTCCTCACCTGAGACATGAGAGCAGAGAACCAGGTCCATCTAGGGAGCGTCCAAGTCAGGGGCTCCGTGCTTTCTCCACCCCTCCCGTGATGCAGGGCAGCCTGTCTCCTGGCCCGCCCAGAGCAGGCGGCTGGCTTGAGTGCGGACTCCAAATGCGTCAGACAGGGAGCCAGAGCGGGATTCCCGGAATGCCCTGGAAAAACACTGGGCGCCGTCCAGGGGCCGCCGCCAGCCGTGTGGAGTCTCTCCCATTCCGCAGGGAACCCTCATTACCATCCGGGCCCACGTCCCTGATCCAGCCAGGCGGGCCCTCCTGGAGGGCTGGGAGCCACAGGGGCTGGGCTTTTCCCGGGAAAAGGCATGGCCTCACGCCCTGGGCAGGAGTCTGGGCTGGTCCTCAGAGCACTTGGGGCTCATTCCCAAGCAGACGGCTGAGCACAGGTCACAGAGGGAAGGAAGGAGCCTGGGGAGTCCCCGTGCCTGGGGCCCTGAGTGCTGCGGGTCGAGCATCCACCACGTGGAGCCAGGCACTGGGGCTGCCCCATGAAGTCCCCACCCTCCGTTCCCCCACAAAACCCACAATCCACACAACTGGACACTCTCCAGCATCTGGTCATATCTCCCCCACAGCCACACAAGGAAGCTCCTGGAGCCGGGGGAGGGAAGCCCGTTTTACAGATGAGGAAACTGGAGCTCAGCAGGGCTAAGGGTCTTGCTCCAGACCCCACAGCTAGTAAGTGGCTCACTCAGTCATTCAACTACTGTGTGCTGAGAGGCAGGACAGCACAGTGGTCACACACTCCGGCTCAGGAGTGGGTCCATACTCAGGTGACTCCTGGTGCCCTCACATCTTAGGCATTAACTCTGGGCAAGCCACTCTGCCCCTCTGGGCCTCAGTCACTTTATCTGTGAAATGGACCTGGCACGGTATTTGCTGTAGGTATTGGGCATGAGTGTGACGTGAGCTAGAATGTGTCAAGGGTTCAGGGTGGGGCCGGCACACGGTCTACAGGTGTCAGTGCTTGTTGCCACGGTCAACGTATGGAGCCTTGTACTGGGTGTGGGGTGGGGTCCTGCCTTAAAGATGCCCAGGACACCGGAGAAGCAGGCTTGGGGACATAAGCCATGATGGCCCTTGGGTCCCAGCCAGAGGAAAGCCCCAAATATAGCGGGTGCCCAGAGGAAGGGGCTCTCTGGGTGTGGTGGCTCACACCTGTCACCCCAGCACTTTGGGAGGCCGAGGTGAGAAGACTGAACCCAGGAGTTTGCGACCAGCCTGGGCAATATAGCAAGACCTTCTCTCATAAAAAAAAAATAATAAAATAGGCAGATGTGGTGGCAGGTGCCTATAGACCCAGTCACACAGAAGGCAGAGGTGGAAGGATTGCCTGAGCCCGGAAGGTCAAGGCTGTGGTGAGCCGAGATTGGGTAGCCACGACACTTCACTTCTCTCCTGTGTCATGAATGGAAAAGAGATATGGAAGGAGTGTTTGAAGCAGAAACATGGGCGCCCCTCTCCCGAGCCGTCCTGCAGAGTTGACATCCCTTCCTTCACTCCCCCCAAGCCGTGTCCTTCATTCAGTCCCAGCTCTGCGACTAACCAGCCGTGTGACCCTGGATGTGTTCTTTAGCCTCGTGCTTAAAGCAGGGATAAAAAAGATCTCCCTTCTTTAGGACGATGAGCAAACTAAATGAGATAATGCATACGAAGCTATGATCAGAGCCAGGCACTCTCACACAGTCGGTCAATAAGCATCAGTTTCCTTCTCTGTTTCCCTGGGAGAAATTTCCAGACCGACCGGGTTCCAGCTGCTTTGACTCTGTTGAATGGACCCATCACGGCTCACTCAACTGCTTGCTTCTCCAAATGGTTTTTCGACCGGGATAATGCCGCCCCAGCATCCTCAGACCCAGGGCTCCCCTGAGGACGTCCCCGGATGCAGACGTGGGCTGGGTGGTAACTAACCTTTGGCGTTGCTCCATTAGGGATGGCAGAAGCATTTCCTCTGAGAAAAACGTTTGAGATACTCTGGATGGAGAACTGTCTTTGATAAGCTGGGGTTGGGGGGAGGCTGCTGAGCGTGGGGCTCCCTGCCCCCTCCAGAACAGAACCCCAGTGAGGAGGTCAGCGGGGACCCCAGGGCGGGCTCGTGGTAGGGAGGATTTGAGCCTGCGAGGGTCTGAGAGTACCGCCTGTGTCTGTTTGCCAAGGCTGCTGTCACAAGATACCACAGCCTAGGAACATCAACAGCAGCAACCTATCTTCTCACCAGCCTGGAGCCACAAGTCCAAAGTCAAGGTCCTGGCAAGGTGGTTTCTTCTGAGGCCTCTCCTCTTGACTTGGAAATGTTGCCTTCCCACAGTGTCTTGTGCCATATGGGTGTCCCTCTGTGCACGACTGTGTCCTCGCCTCCTCTTCTTCCAGGGACACCAGTCCTATTGGATTAGGGCCTACTCCAGTGACTGCATTTTAACCAAATGACCTTTGTAAGGACCTTATTTCCAAATACAGTTTCATTCCGAGGTATGGGAATTAAGACTTCGACACATGAATTTTGGGGGACATAGCATGGGTGATTCATCCTCATTCTAGGATTTATGAAACACCAACTGTGCTGGGTCCCAGATCCCGGTAACCCCTATAACAACAGCAACAGCTCTGCCCTCCTATGGGGAAACCAAGACTGGGAGAGAGTGACGTGTCCAGAGTCACACTGTCCGCCAAAGCTGAGGCAGGTTTGGACTCAGGCCTGGCTCCTTCCAGAGCCTGTCTGCTTTCCACCAGGTGACACGGCTTCCCAAAAGGGTCAGGAAATGTTCCCGGTGCCCCAGAAGTCACCCCTCGGGGCTCTAGCATGGCCAATTGCATTACATGGAGTTGCGGTGCCAGCCAGCTTGGAGGAGACAGAACTCGAGACCTATTTATCTTGGCACCCACAGGGCTGCCCCACTCACACGCGGCTGCTGCTTGGAGATGTTGAATGACTCCATCGATGACACAAGGCACGGTCCCAGTCCCGGAGGAATGCACACCCCCACGGGAAGGCAGGCTTATGCCAGCCGCACATCCGAACCCCAGGGAGGGGCCGAGGCCAGAGCCAGGCCGTTTCCCCTCCTGGCGTGGGAACCGCCCGCCTCTGGGCTGCAGCCCCGTGTGGGGCTGACCCTTCCCACATCCGCTCTGCAGAGCCATAGCCAACTCCAAAGCCTTGGTTGTCCCGGATCCAAGTCTCGACAGAAGCAGATGGGATTCCCCGGGGACATGTGGCCCCCACATGGGCTCACCCGCTTCCGCCATGCCAGCTCCGGCCTGCTCACTCTACCACCCAGAAGTCCCCGTGGGGACACGTCTCTGCCGGAATGAGGCGCTGCGCTGGCGCCCCCTCTGAGCTCCCCACCGCCGTGGTCCCCGCCGGCCACCCGCTGTAAGCAACTTGTCTTCGTCTGGCTGGAGGTTGTTCTCCAAATCCCATCCGCTGGGGTGGGCCTACTGCGTGCAGCCTTGTGGGCGGGAATCCTGGCTGCAGTCTGGGCACACCCCGCCCTCCCCAGGGAAGCTTTCTGGGTTCTGCTCTGTGCTCCCCAACACTCACGCCTCCCCCCACTTCCCGGGTTCTTTCCTGCCTCTGAGCCTTGCCCAAGCTGTTCTCGCTCCCGGAAATGCCTGCCCCAGCCCCTCCCTCCCACAACTCCCCCCATGAGGACAGGGGCAGAGGTCCCAAAGCCCAGATGCACATTTCTGTTGTATTTCTCGCCCGGTAGGAGACTTGGGCCTCCCTGGCCCTCACTTTTCTTTTTTAGTTTGTTCATCTGTAGAATGGGAACGGGCTTGTGGGCAGTCTGTGTCCATCTGAGGGCTGTGAGAAGACAGACAGGAGGCAGATGGGGCCGGGTGCTCACACCTCTGGTCCCAGCACTTTGGGAGGCTGAGGCAGGAGGATTGCTTGAGCTTGGAAGTTCGAGACCGGCCTGAGCAATATAGCCAGATCTCGTCTCTACCAAAAGAAAAGAAAATTAGCTGGGCATGGTGGCATGTGCCTGTAGCCCCAGCTACTCAGGAGGCTGAGGTGGAAGGATCGCCTAAGCCCAGGAGATTGAGGCTGTGGCAAGCGGTGATCGTGCCACTGCACTCCAGCCTGGGCGACAGACTAAGACTTTGTCTCAAAAAAAAAAAAGTCAGATGGGAAGGCGTTTTCAAAGCAGGAAATCTTTCAAAAGTGTCTCCACCAGTCTGCCCCAGGCCCTTTGCACACACTCCTGTGCAGCCCCAGAGAGGAGCCCACGGGGTGGGGGTGGGATATTTAACTCTTCACCGTCATCACCGTCATCATTATCAGTGCTAACATGACAGGCCAGGCTTTGGCCCATGAAACCCTCATGATGCTCTCCAGGGAGTAGATGCCCTGATGACCCATTCTCAGGATGAGGACACTGACCAGGCGAGGACTGAGCTCACACTTTGCCCTGAAAGTGACTGAGCTGAGATTTGGTTCTGCAGCCAGAAACTCCCAGGCACCAAGCACACCAAAGCCCACTGGGGAGCAGGTGGGGGCCCTAGGCAGTGGGAGTGTCCCCACTCCCAGCCCAGCAGCACTTGGCCTGCCCCCTGTCCAGATCACTTGTCCTGGCTGGTCCCTCGGCCTGGGCACATTGCCACCCAGCCACGCTGTGTTCTGTTAGAAAGAAACTAGGGTGATGGCTGCCGTTGGGTGATTAACCCACGGAACCCTTCAAAGCCCACGTCACACCCACACTTCCAGCCAAGGGCAGCCCCTGCCCTGAGCAGAGGGAAGCCAAGGGGGACAAGCTACTGTCAACACCCAGCCCTGGGCCCCTGCGGTTGTCACCCTGCCAGCCTGGGACTCCTTCAGCATCTCTTTTCCTCCTGTCCCTAGACTTTGGCGGGGAACCTCAACCCTGTCAGTGCACGCTGGGACTCCCCGGAGCTCTGGGTCCCGGCATCCACTGGACCCTCCGCATGGCTCTGCCACCGTCCTCCTGGTCCTGGACATTCACCCACCCTCCCATCACGTCCTGGGATACCTCAGAGCCCTGTCCAGCCCCCAGGGAAGTTGGATATTCATACCTGGGCCCACGACCTTCTGCTCCCCAGCATCTCTCCCTCCACGTGACAAAGCCTCCCTCCTTGGCCAAACTTTAGTCAGGCTCCTCTGAACCCTCTTCTTCACCAGGCCTTGACCTTGGCCCAAGTCACTTTGGGGAGAGAATCTCCCACCTCTGCTATCTGATCAAGTTCCTCGTCCCCACCTTAGGTCCTTGGCCCTTTGGCAAGACTCCTGCTAGGTCAGTTCAGCAGGAATTCCTTCCCCCTTGATTCGAATCAAGTATTTCTTAGCGGTGGTCCATCTATGGGCCCCTCCCTCTGTTCCTTGGTTGTCAATCCCCGGCTGCTCCTGTCAAGTTCAAGGTTGAGATCAAGCTTTGTCCCCTATGACACCAGTCTTCCATAAAGTCTCCCTTGCCATTTCCAACACACGTCTGGTGCAGTTTTTCTCTTTAGCCCGTGCCCCCACCCACCACCTGCCTGGCTGTCCCCCCCAAGACTGCTCACTCCCAAAAATCTTAGTCTGTGTCTTGGATTAATTTTATTTTAATTTTTTGAGTTGAAGTCCACTCTGTTGCTCAGGCTGGAGGACAGCAGTATGATCATGGCTCAACGCAGCCTCAGCCTCCCGGGCTCAGGTGATCCTTCCACCTCAGCCTCCCGAGTAGCTGGGATTGCAGGTGCATGCCACCACACCTGGCTAACTTTTAAATTTTTCTGTAGAGACAAGGTCTTGCCATGTTGCCCAGTCTGGTCTTAAACTCCTGGGCTCAAGCAGTCCTCTCACCTAGGCCTCCCAAAGTACTGGGATCACAGGCACGGGCCACCGCACCCAATCTGGGTCTTGGTTTAGTGCAATGACTTCCCCTCTGGCTCCTCCTCCCGCAGCAGGGGACTTTCAGCTCCCTGCCCCTCAGTGTCTCATCTGTGAGATGGGTGCAGAGGACGGAAGGGGCCACACACACAGCCTGACCTGGAACGGGCGCATGCAGACGTGAGCTTCTCTGGTGCCTTTTCACCAGAGGCTGTACATCTGCCAGCAGAGAAAGACGGTGTGCTGCTAGGATGTTCCATCTTCCATCGGGGAAAACAGGACCCAGGTGGCGAGTGAGTGGCAGCTCTCAGAAACGGTGACAACTGCTCAGCTCCGGCTCACCCACGTATCCCTCTCGTTTAGCGCTCAAAAGGACAGGCAGGTGGCTGACCACAGAGCCGACACTGGGTGACAAGCACCAGGAGGCTGTCGGTGGGCCAGCTCGGCCGTGGCGGGTGTGGGTCTTCAGCCAGATGGGCAGTGTCTTGTTTTCTCCCCTGCCGGAGCAGTGGGAACCAGGAGCCATGGAACGTTCCGGATGCTTGTCGGAGTTCCTATTCTTACTTTCAGGCATGTGGCTCTGGGAACCAGCTGGAATGTCAGCACAACTCGCCTGAGAGCCCTGCCGGGGACTTGTGGTGAGGACCTCAGCTGGCTTTGAGGGCAGGGTCTGGGGACACTGAGGCTGGCATGTGACAACTCTGAACCTCTCCTGGGGGACAGGTCTCAGCAGCCTGGGAACTCCTGCTCCTCATTTTTTGTGCAGGGAGGCTCAGAGAAAGCAAGCAGCTGGCCCAAGGTCACACAGCAAATGAAGTAAAAACCCAGATGCACAGAGTCGCTTCCCTGTATACTTTATTCAAAAGCCACCTGCTGAAGCCTTCCTACACAAGCTGCCCTATCCCAGGCTGGACCGGGTGTCCTCCGAGCCCCTCAAGCCCCCAACTTCCTGTCATCAAAGCCCCTGTCATCCAGTCTTGCAATCCCCTTTTGACATAGCTCCATCCCTGGGGAATGAATGACTGTCTGCATGGATGTGTGCAAATCTTTCTCCTTCCTATGAGGTAGCCTCCTCCTTACACTCGGTGGTGGCAGAGACCCGACCATGTGGCTCTTTTATCTCCAGGACAGACCCGGCAACTGACAGCTAATTACAATAACGCCATTAATAATAACAATAAAAATAACCGGTGAATCACTGCCATCCCTGATTACTGAGTTTCTCTACACACCAGGTATATCTTCTGTCATATTTTACTGACGGCTCGGGACAGGCGTGGGAGATGGGTATTATTATTCTAATTTTTCAAATGAGCAACCTGAGACTCAGAGAGGCAGCCCCCTGTCTGAGGTGCCAGGCCAGTCAGGATGGGGCGGGGCACAGGGCGAGGGCTGGCCGGGCCAGTTTGAGCTGCCTTAGCAGAGCGCCACAGCCCGGGTAGCTTAGACAATGGAAATGTGTTACCTCCAGTCCTGAAGGCCAGATGTCCAAAATCAGAGTGTCCGCAGGGCAGCTTCTTCCAAGGGCGGGGAGGAAGGTCTGTTCCAACCTCCCTCACGGTTTCCGGGTTGTTGCTGGCAGTCTTTGGTGTTCCTTGGCTTGCGGACACGCCACCCCATCTCTGCCTCCATTGTCACGTGGTGTTTTCCCTGCACGTGAGTTTCTGTCATCGAATTCCCCCTCTTTATAAAGACACAGTCATACTGAATTAGGGCACACTCTGGGATGACGTCATTTTTTTTTTCCAGCTGGGGTCTCACTCTGTCTCCCAGGCTGGAGTGCAGTAGCACAATCATGGCTCAGCTCAGCCTCAAACTCCTGGGCTCAGGCGATCTTCCTGCTTCAGCCTCCGGAGTAGCTGGGACTCCAGGCACGTGCCACCACGTCTGGCTAATTTTTTCTTGTAGAGACGAGGCCTCGCTACGTGGCCCAGACTGGTCTTGAACTTCTGGGCTCAAGGGATCCTCCCACCTTGGTCTCCCAAAGTTCTAGGATGACAAGCATGAATCACTGCTCCTGGCACAACCTCCTCTTAACTAATGATTTCTGCCACAGTCCTATTTCCAAATAGAGTCACATTCTGAGTTACTGAGGGTCAGGGACTCAATATATGAATTTGGGGGGACACCATTCAATATATGAACTTGGGAGCAAACCTGGGGTGGAACCCAGGAGGAGCTGCAAGTGAGTTAGGCCAGTCACAGAGGCAGTGAGGTTGGGGCACATGCCAGTGGGTGGGGGCTATTTGCGGGGGGGGGGTGTGGCGGCACTGTGGGTGCCACGCAAGTGGGGACACCAGAAGCTTTTCAGGGAAGTGTCAGCTTGGTCACTCACTGTTGGGGAAATTGTCCCACACCAACCTGACCTTCACATCAGAAAGCTGGGGCGCCCTTGCCCCTCTGTCTCCTTCCAACCTAGATTTGACCCTCCCCACTGTCTAAAGACTCCTGAGTCCAACCACTCCTCATGCAGAAGCACGTACGGGTATAACCTAGCAGATGGCAGCCAGTGCCTCAGGGAACACTTGAGAAGGGAGGCGGAAGGCGTCAGGAGGTGAGGGGCGCTATGGAGTAGCCCCCCAAGAAAATGACCTCTCAGCAGGGACACAAGGAAGGAGAGGGCAGCCGTGGTGCTCTCCGGGGGAAGCAGAGCTATTTGGGAAGTGAGAACAGCCAGTGCAAAGGCACTGAGGCAGGAGTGAGTTGGATGTGGCAGGAAGCGGTAAGGAGGCTGGGGGACGGAAGGAGATGGCCGGGAGAGCTCGGGCAAAGACAGAGGCGGTTGGGTCACCCTGTGCTCCCTGGGCCCAGGACCGGGCCCCTCGTTCCCCTCTACCTCCCTGTCTGGTGCTGGGAGAAGCCCCAGCATCCAAACTCCAACCCAGGGCCACCCCAGGCCCCAAGCCCCAGGCCAGTTCTCCCTGCATGAGATCCTAGTCCCCAAGTCACAAGAACAGACAGTCTCATGGTTTTCATCCCTGAAATTGCTTTGTAAAACAACATCATAAAACCCGCGGGAAGAGCCATGAAGAAAACCCCCAGAAAGAGTGAGACAGAGACAACACAGACTCACTCTGAGCAGAAACCCCGTTGGCGAAGACCACAAGAGAGAACCCAGCGTTCCCAAATCTCCCCCTGACTTCAGTTTCATCGCCACCAAGTTTCTCTTTCTCCCTTGGGCTTCAATCGGCTGACGTGGATTCTTACCGTGCCGGGCACTGGCTTGATTTCTGACGGACAAGACAAAACGGCAAAACACCCACCGTGGGGAGCAGCACTTGCTCCCTCCCAGGTTCTGTCCATGTTCCTGGAGAGTCCCAGGCAGTGGCTGCCCCCAAGGACCCTGGGCACAGACCTCGCCCTCACATCCCTGACACTCCAGATCAAAGGGGCATTTGCAACACAACTTGCCCAGATGGTGGGGGGTGGTGAGGCTATGGTGGGGGGAGGGGGGGTGGACAATAGCAAAAAAAGACCAGCGATTAGCCGGGCCTGGTAGCGCGCGCCTGTAGTTCCCGCTACTTGGAAGGCTGGGGCGGAAGGATCGCCGGAGCCCAGCAGGTCGAGGCTGCGGTGGCCGGGAGCAGCCGCTGCCCTCCAGTTTGGGTGACAGAGTGAGACTCCAACTCAAAAAAAAAGACCAGCGAAAGGAGAGTCAGGATGCGGGATTCGGAGAGGGATTTTACACTGGGAGGCGGGCAGGGCCTTGCTGAAAAGTCAGCGTTTTAGAAAAGACCTGGCGGAGGTGAGCACATGAGCTGTGCAGATACCTCAGGGCAAGAACGTCCTAGAAAGAGGAGGCCGAGAGTGGCTTTGCTCCGGTGGAGGTAGAGGAGGGGCCGCGGAGGAGTCGAGTGGCAAGTAGACACGATCTTCCTGACCATGATGGGGGTGCCCTCGGCCGCTTGCTGAGAGCAGACTGGGCGGGGGTGTCTGAGCCGTCACTCCTGCACAGATCACTATGCCGTGTGCCTCTGCTATTCCTGGGTGACCTGGAAACTTCCTTGGGCACAGAGGACAGGGACCAGGGAGACAATGCCGGGTGGAGGCTTAGAAAACGTGGGTGCTCCGGCCAGTTCTGCTGCTGGCCAGCTGGGTGTCCTTAGCTGTGTCAGAGCCCTGGATGGCTTGCCGTCTGTGTTGCGGTCACAGGGCCAGGACGCTGTGGGGTGAGCGAGGCATGCGTAGGAACCATTGGCACCTGGGGCAGGAGCTCCCAGCATCTAAGCAGCACCGCTGCCAGTGCCGTGGCTACCGCTGTCGGGCTCCAAGCGGATTCTCAGAAGGGGACACACACCCACAGAGCACCTGCTACGCCACCTGTCTGGAGGTGCGGGAAGTCGGGACGGAGGTGGGACCACCTGGGCGCTCCAGACAGGAACTGAGCCACAAGCAACAGGTCCTTCACACAGCTCCACCCTCAGGGCTCCGCCCTCCTCCTCACCCTTCCATCCTGCAACAGACCCGCAGGACTGGAAAGAGACCCTGTCAGGGGCCCAGTCTGGACACCTCCACGGCCAGTTTGTCAGCCTGAGACTGCTTGAACACGTGTCTCCAGGTCCCTGAGCCTCAGAGCCCAGGGCAGGTGGGAAGAAGGCCGTGGGGCGCACACATGCCACCCAACGGACAGGGCAGTGAGCCCCAGCTGCCTGGCCACATGCACGGCCCTGGGGTCTGGGCCAGGGACCAGAGTGCTGGCCTGCAGAGACAGACAAGCTGAGGGTCCCAAAGTGAGTCAGAGCTGGGCTTTTGGCAAGGAAGGAGGGCACGGGGTAGCTGAGTGTCCAGGGGAAACTGAGGAAGGGGCGTGCATCCGTGAGGGAGGCTGTGTCGGAGCAGTGGGGGAGATGGCCAGAGCAGTCCTCTCTTCAGGCCACGTTGAGTGACTGATGAGGACCAAACGCCTCCCCCATCCCCCTCCGCTGTGGTCTCCTGTGGCCGTGGCCGGGTGTGGGGCTGTTGTGAGTGAGTGTGGGCCAGTCCTGGGCCCACTCCTGAAGCCCCCAGGAAGGGCACCAGCCACAGATGTCCCTGACCCCCTCCCCACCACCCTCAGCCAGCCAGAGAAGGAAACTGGCTGCATTGAATGCCGAGCCAGGTTTCCTGGGGCTTTTCTTGTTTGTAAAAGGAAGTAGATGTACAGTTCTCGGTCTTTGGGGATCACATGCCTCTTTGGGAATCCAAAAGAGCCTGGAACCCTCTCACTAGAAATGCACACACACACCCCACCCGTGTGTGCACAGGCATGCAGAGTGCTTCTCCCCAACCAGGAGGTCTCTGGGGTCCCTTCTGGCCATGACTCAGTTTCCATGGAGGCTAGTTCTCGCCCAGGTAGAGGCTGAGGACCACAGTGGGGTGGTGGTGTGAGGGCTCAGAAATGGCTTGTAGCCAAACCCCCAGGATCGGTCACTAAGTGGGTTCCTCATGCAGGCAACTAGCCCACCGCCAACCCCCTAAGTCCCCTCCAGCCACAAGTTCATGATAACCCTCCATCGGTGCTTCAGATCCCTTCCGGGCAATGCTCGCAATGTCGTGGCTCCCACCCTGGCCCTGGCACCAGGCTCCACTGACCAATGTGGACCGCTTCTGCTGGCTGTACCCACCCCCTGTTTACTCAGTGAGGCCACAGGAGAAGGGTGACCCGTATCGCCTCGGTATTGCCTCGGTGATCCACAGGGTTAAGCTCATCGCATAATTATGCCCTCCCACCGCAGCCCAGATTGAGTTGCAGTTTTGGGGGAGGGTTCTGGAGCCTGTGCTTTGGAGGAACTATTTTACATGTTGGCTGAGAGGCAGAAACATTCTACAGGGCGGGAAAGACAGGTATCACCCAGCAGGTTCCAGGCATCTGTCTAAAAGCTCCACAGGAAAACATGTTCAGAGAGGTGCAGTAACTCACCTCAGGTCACACTGCAGAGTGGCATGCAAACCAGGTCTGCCAGGCCAAGTTTATTCTCTCCTCCTGCCACCCTGGGATACCTACTCGGGCAGAGAAGAAACCCCGGAGCAGAAGCAGAAGTACACCCAAGGAAACAGCTCAGAGGCTGCCAGCTGTGCAAAATCAGGGATCTCTACTGCCAGGCTGAGACCTTGGGCCTTGGGGCAAAGTGGTGGGCTGGGGCGGGGGGCATGCCATGCATGTGAACACCAGGCTGTGGGGATTTTGCCTCCATGTGCACTTTCTTGTGGGTGTATGCGGGGGGTTGTCTGTGAATTTTGCTTGTCCCCACCCCCCGTGACTTGGACAAAAGCCATGTCTTTCCTTGGAAGCAACCCCCGTTGCCTGGGAGGAACTGGCAGGGATGGTCTCAGGGGTAGGCAGCCCCCTACATGCACGGGGTAGGGACGCACGCCCTGTGGGGTCACAGGCAAATCAGCTGAACCACAGCCCACAGAGCCACTCACACAAACCCCTCCCTGCTGCCCACTGTCTCGTCCTCTGATCCACCAGCAAGGTGTGGCCATCACGGAGTCTTGGAAAGCAGCTCCTCTGGCCGAGGCTGCTGCTGCTCTCCCATCCCCCACCCCTGGCGGCCACGCCCCAAAGACTCTCTGTCAGGGACCTCCAGGTGGGTAGGACTTCCCCAGTCCTGAGCCCCATGTCTGGTCCCCAGGCTCATGTAGGCACCTTTGCCAGGGTGACCCTGGGGGTAGCAGCCGACCCAGCTCTCCCCCTGGTCTCCCCAGTAGGATCAGTCAACCAGGCGCTCGACTGGTCCCAGCAGGTGGGGATAGAAGGTGGCAGCAGCCCCCTCGCCCTCAGAGACATGCAGTGGGGACTGCAGCTACCTTCTTCCCGAAACAGCGTCCCCTGTAGTCCTCCGTCTCTGTTCTCCCAACTGGTTGAGGAATCTGAGTCTTGGGGCAGGGGTCCCTTCATGGGCTGCGTCTAGGGACGCTGCCTCCGGACATCCCGCTGATGCTGGTATGTTGGCTCCTAGGTCAGGCGAGCCCACTGCATGTGAATCGGGAAGCCCTCTGGGCAGGGCCGGGTTTCTGGTACTCAGGTGGGGTCCCATGAGCAGGATGACACCTGGGTGGGAGGGTGGCACGAATCAGGTGGCAGTGGACAGATGGAAGTAGACGAGTCTGTAAGGTACAACCAGTGGAGCCTGACAAAAGTCAAGGAGATGCAGCTGACTGGATGGTGGGGCTGGAGACCTGGGAGGGTGCAGATTTCGGCCCAGATCTGGCTGCAGGCCCAGGGCCTGGTCCGCTGGTGAAGAAGGGCTGGCACTCAGGAGAGAGATCTGGGACTTGGCAGCCCATAGATGGGCAAGAGAGGAAGCAGAAGGGTCAAGGTCAAACATATAGCCCAGGATAATTCCCCCAGCCTCTCTCCCTTCATCCTTTTCTACAGGGGACCTGCCTGGAGCACTTCCTGGAATATAGAACATTCACTCCATAGCCCTGTGTTTTTGTGGGGGTTTTGTGAGTTGGGGCTCACTGCTGCCTTAACCTCCTAGGCTTAGGCGATTCTCCTGCCTCAGCCTCTTGAGTCGCTGGGACTACAGACACACGACCACAGCAAGTTTTTTTGTTGTTTGTAGAGATGAGGTCTCACTGTGTTGCCCAGACTGGTCTCGAACCCCTGGGCTCAAGTGACCTTCCTACCTTGACCTCCCAAGTTGCTAGGATTACAGGCATGCACCACTGTGCTTGGCACCCATAGCCCTGTGGAGTGGAAGAATTTGTACTCTAGCTCGTGGTCAGAGGGTTTGAAGCTGAGAGCTCAATGCAGAAACTAGCCCTTGTCACACTGACTACAGTAAAATACCCTGGAGGCTGCTGGCTATTGGGAAGAAGCTCCAGGAGGAGGGCTCAGGGCCAGAGCCTGGGGGAGCCCCAGGTGAGCCCCGGGGGAAGGCTGTCCTGATTCAGGAATCCCAACCTAGAGTCCCCAGGGCAAGGCCATTGGCCAGAAGACACGTGGGGAGCAGACCCCTGGGTGCTTACCTCTAGCAGGTCGGTGGGAGGAGCTAGCAACCTGACTGTGCCTTGCAACAGCTCAGAACTCTGTACAGCCTCAGGGTTGGAGAGAGACCTCGGAGAAGCCTTGGCCTTGGCCTCCCTCCAGGGCAGTGCTGGCCTCCCCACCCAGGGCCACAGAGCTCAGTGCCCAGGCCATCTGTGGCCAGGCTCCCAGTGGGCCAGCCTACAATTGACTCATGCTCGGGGAGTGACAGGAAGTCATGGTTGGAGTTGGGCTTGGGATCCCACTCAGCAGCTGGGGTGACCGTGACGGGGAGACCTCTAACTTCTCTGTGCTTCAGACTCCTCTATGAAACAGGCCCATCGGAGAACACCCTGAGGGTGATGGTGACGTTGTTCCTGGTAGCACCATGTGATTTGGTTTGATTTGCTCCAATCGCGCCTTTAGGCCCATCCTCTCCAGTCCCTCAGGGGGGCCCACAGCCCTCCAGCCACAGGATCAAGGTCACCCTGTCCACATTCGTTCAGCTACAAGCGTTGGCCTGGGTCCTCCCTCCCACCCAGGTCTGGAGGCAGAGGGCTTGGAGGGCATGGGGACATCATTGCCGGATTTCCCCTCCTCCCTTCTCTTGCCTGCTGGGACAATGGGAACACAGAACAGTTTGTGGCAGGGGCCTGGCAGGGCCAGATCTGATTTTTTACCCACAGTCTATAAGGTACATTTCTACTGGCCATGGATCTAGGTAAACCTCATATATTACTGTTGTGATATCCTCAGAAAGTTTAGAGGATCAGAGTATATTTGAATACCCCTAGCAATGGGGAGTTCCTTACCTGACATGACAGCTCCTTCAGGCTATTTCTCCCAGCTCCGACAGTGGGGGCTCTTCCTCCTAATCTACCCCAAACTGTCTCCCTGCCAGTCCCAGCCCTGCTCCCTCAGAGACACAAAGAGCATGACCATTTCCTTCCCCCCCCACCAGCCTGGCCCAAGGGAGGCCATCTATCATGCCTGTCACCACAACAGCCATTCTATGAGGAAGCATGATGGCAACACCAAGCACCTACTGTGTGCTTCAGAAGCTCCAACAATGTGCTGCTTCCCGTGCATGTCTCACCCCACACCACCATGTCCCCAAGACGGGCCATCATCCCGCTGTATGTGGGGGGAAACAGACTGGGAGAGGCCAAGGGACTCATTTGATGGAAGTCTCAGGTCCAGAATTTGTCCCCAGCCTGGCAGAATCCAGAGCTGTGCTCTTAGCCTCTTCTGCTTCTGCATATAGAAACAGAGACCAAGGTGAGAGTGAGCACTGGCAAAGCTGCAGGTAGAGGCAGGGGCCTGGGGAGAGGGCCACCGTCCTCGAGTCCCCTGGCAGGGGGGCAGGATCAATGTGGGGCCGGGAGCCAGCCCCACTCCCAAAGCAAGAGTTTCCTCACCTGGGACAATCGCTTCCCCTGAGACAGTCTCCTCTCCTGGGACAGCTTCCTTTCCTGGAACAGTCACCTCTCCGGGACAGCTTCCTCACCTGGAATAGTCTCCTCACCTGGGACAGCCTCTTCCCCTGGGACAGCCTCCTCATCTGGGATAGTCCCCTCAGCCTCGATTTGTCTCCTCACCTGGGGTGGTTTCCTCACCTGGGACGATATCCTCACCTGGGACAGTTTTCTCACTTAGGAGACAGTCTCAAAGCAAGTGGCTCGCCCAAGCTCACCCACTAAGAAATGTCAGGTGAGGAAGCTGTCCCACTCTCCAGGTGGGACCTCAAGGACACAGCCCAGGTGCCGGCTCAGCACATTTGAAGATGGAAACCCCCCACCTTTGGCTCTTCTCCTGTCTCAAACAGCTGGCAGGGCCCAGCCGTGTCCCCAAAGATGCCAGCAGCGGCTGGCTGCGCTGCAGGAGACAGGGTCCTTTCGCTATTCTTAGCTTCTGAGGGCCCAGGCTATGGAGGAGCAAGGTCACCCTCCTGCCCCTGAGAGAGAAGTGAGTCAGACTCGGGCACGCTGAGGGAGGACTGAGCCCCTGACCTGCGCTGCTCTGGAAGGCAAAGACCCCTCAGGATCCAGGGGACAGGCCAGCAAGCAGCCAGGTGGGAACTCAGTCCCGAGGCCCTGGGCTTGTCCTGTTTGCTGTCACACAGGCAGATACGTGATTCCACCATTTGGTCACCATTCTCCCATAGGCATCCGGGCCTTGCGCCCAGCCTGGGGGGTGACCCTAGTCCTGGCACCCAGGACACGGCCCTGCATGTCGGGAGGACCTCCATTAATATTTGTTGAATATAATGATGAATCCATGAAGAAGTCCCAGTCCTAGTTCTTAGGTTTTGCTTGTTTGTTTGAGTTGGGTTCTCTGTCACTAGGCTGGAGTGTAGTGGCACCATCACCGCTCACTCTAGCCTCGACCTCCTGGGCTCAGGCCATCCTTCTACTTCAACCTCCCGAGTAGCTGGGACTGCAGGCATGCACCACCCCTCCTGGCTAATTTCTTGGCTTTTTTGTAGAGAAGAGGTCTTGCTATGTTGCCTAGGCTGGTCTCGAATTCCTGGGCTCAGGTCAACCTCCCACCTTGGCCTCTCAGAGCGCTGGGATTATAGGCATGGGCCGCTGTGCCTGGCGGCCCAGTCTTGTTATTAAGAAATCTACTGCCTGGTGGGGAAAGCATTCACTTTATTAATACAAATCACAGCCGAACATGTGCGAAGCTCCCTCTCTACCTGTCAGCTGCCGTAGTCAGCACTTTTCACACCTCATTTAGTCCTTCAACAACTGCCCGGGATGAGAGTGAGCCTCGCCCTCGCTTTAGAGCTAAGGAGGTAGGCCACAGAGTGGGCACGGAGAAGCTAAGCTTGGCACCAGGCTGTGGCTCTGGACCCTGGGCTGGACACCTGGTGCTATCAAAGCCATGCAGGGGCTCGGGAGGAGATGGGGTGTCCCTGGGCCCTGGATGGATGTTGGGGGCTGGGGAAGAGGTACCACGTGGTAATGACCTGGGAGCTGAAGGAACCTGTCTCGGGGAGGAAACCGGGGGCCTTGGGTGTGTCTGCAGCTGCGGGTCAGGTGACCCGAGCTGACCAAGGGTGGCTGTCCGTGGGGGTCGGGGGGCAGCAAAGGGCTTGGGCAGGGAGGTGGCGGGATTAGGGCTGTGTTTTGGCCAGATCCCTCTGGCTGCCATGTGTGAGGAGCATGGGAAGTGGGGCAGGACAGCTAAGGAGGACTAGGGGACAATGTGCAGCAAGAGTGGGTGGGTTCTGAGGTTGATGGTGTAGCCGGTTGGAGCTCTGAGGGGTGGTGGGTGAGAGTGACACTAGCTCCCCCATGTGGGTGGCCATGGATGGAAATGCCCTTCCCTGAGGTGGGGGCAGACGGAAAGACACCAGGCTCCTTATGCCAGCCCCTCGCCACCCTCCTGACCCCCTTGTCCTCCTGCTCCCATCTGTTTGGTCAAGCAGCTACCCCCATCACAAACCCACACAAGCTGTCCACCTGGCGGCCCGTCTGTCCACCAGCACAGACACCCAAGCCACCCGTCTCTCAGTCCACCACGCATTCTCCTCTAGAAGCATTACAACCTTAACTGGCTAATTAATACATGTGAAATGCTTGGAACAGTGTCTGGTGTCTGAATAAATCCCAGCTCGAGGTAAATAGTCTTACTATTGTTGTCATTGTCTATTCGAAGACCCACCCACCCAACACGAGCCCATTAACCATCCAGCCACATTTCCCTCGCCCAGCCGTCTGTCACTCACCGACTTTCCCGTTCACCCGCCAACCCAGTCCTTCCTTCACCTCTCCCTGCAGTGCTCCATCCATCCAGCTGCCCACCTGCATATCCATCTTCCTGTGAACTGGCTCACCCATCGTCCACCCAGCTGCCCACTCAGCCATCCGCTCATCATGCACTCACCTGTCCACCCATCCACTTATCAAACCCGCCATCCGCCCACCCACCCATCAATTCATCCATTCTCCCATTATCTACACACCCATTCATCTACTCACCGACCCATCCACCTATTCCCTACTCATCCATCCATCCATCCACCTATTACCTACTCATCCACCCATCCACCCACCACATATTAACTACTCACCCATTCATCCATCCATCCATTCACCCACCTATTAACTATCATCCATTCATCTATCCATTCATCCATCCATCCATCCATCCGTCCACCTATTACCTACTCATCCACCCATCCACCCACCAATTAACTACTCACCCATTCATCCATCCATCCATTCACCCACCTATTAACTATCATCCATTCATCTATCCATTCATCCATCCATCCATCCATCCGTCCACCTATTACCTACTCATCCACCCATCCATCCACCAATTAACTACTCACCCATTCATCCATCCATCCATTCACCCACCTATTAACTATCATCCATTCATCTATCCATTCATCCATCCATCCATCCGTCCACCTATTACCTACTCATCCACCCATCCACCCCCCAATTAACTACTCACCCATTCATCCATCCATCCATTCACCCACCTATTAACTATCATCCATTCATCTATCCATTCATCCACCCATCCATCCGTCCACCTATTACCTACTCATCCACCCATCCACCCACCAATTAACTACTCACCCATTCATCCATCCATCCATTCACCCACCTGTTAACTATCATCCATCCACCCACCCATTACCTACTCATCCATCCATCCATCCATCTCCTCACCTATTAACTACTCATCTGTTCGTCCATCCATCCACCCACACACCCATTATCTACTTACTCATCCCAACATCCATCACCCACCTTTTAACTACTTATCTATTCGCCCGTCTATCCACCCATCCACCTACTCCTCTCGTTCATCCATCCATTCATCTATTCATCCATCCATCACCCACCCAGCCATTACCTACCTATTCATCCATCCACCCATCGACCCACCTATCACCTACTTATTCATCCATTCATCCGTCCACTCACCTTTCATCCATCCACTCATCCCTCCATCCATTCATCTATTCACTTACCCATCCATCCGCCCACCCACCCATATATACCCATCCATCTACCTACCCACCTACCATCTGTTCACTCATTCCCACCTCCATCCGCCCATTCACACATACCCATCTGCTGGATGCAAAAACATGGAAACTTGAATCTGACGCAAGGACTCTCAGTGTTGTTGGGAAGGGCGGCCCTGCACGAAGCAATCACCTATTCCAACAGAGGCCTCTGCTCTTAAAGCCAGAGGGAAACAGGAAAGGGAGGGGCCAATCTGAGCAGACTAATCAGGGGAGGCTTCCAGGAGGAGGGAGAGCTTTTCCATGCAGTGATTCCCAGGACCCTCCCCAACCTCAGTTCACCTCCGCAAGCTTGCAGAAACCTGGCTCCAGGGCGGCTGCACTCCACCCACTGCTCCCTCAGCGGCCTCTGTCATCTCCGGAAAGTTATCCCGCTATTTTCCCAAGGACAAAGCCAAGCCGTCGAGGCAACAAGCTCATGCATGGCTTTATAACAGCAAGCCAACACCCCATACTGAAGGCCTGGAGTCCACCTGTTGGCCCAGTGGAGGGAAGGGCTGGGATGGGAAGAGGATCTTAATCACACAGTGGAACTAATCACAGCACCTTTACTGAAAGGACTTCACACATCATTCTCTGGCGTGGGCAGAGCAGCTTTGTTTGGGGTGTGGGGAGAATTAATTAAAGTTGGGGACACGCTCAGAGGGCTAGGAGGAGAGGTGCACGGCAAGTGCCAAACGTGCTTATTAAGAAGACATCAGTGCCACGTTGCAGACGTGACAGACTGTGCACGGGTGTCCTGGGAGAGCCGTGGGGGACCTCCTGTTCCCAGATTGGCTGAGCCAGTCCTGCTGGCTGAGCCAGGCCTGCTCAGACTTATGCGACTGAGGCCTGGTGGTATAGACGGTTGGAGCTCTTAGGAGTATTAGAGTGGGCGTCCATGGATGGAAATGTCCTTCCTTGAGGTGAAGACAGACAGAAGGATACCAGGGTCCCTATGCCACCCTCTCACTGCCCTCCTGACCCCTTGTCCTCCCACCAGCCTGCTCTGCTCTCATCTCTCTGGGGACACTGAGCCAAGGCAGACCCAGGCCTTGCCCTCTGGGAGCTCCAGGTAGTGACAGAGGCACACATAGACAGCATCACTTGAGTTTGACCAGGGCTGTGAGGGCTAGGAAGCCCACAGGAAGCAGATACTGAGACTGGGGCTCAGAGAAGGCTTTCTAGTAGAGGAGACAAATAGTCTGGGTCCTCAAAGGTAAAAAGGAGCAAAAGAGACAGTCCCGGAAGAGAAAATAGAGAGCGCAATGGCATCTTCAGAAAAAGCGAGAGGTTACACAGGCCTAGGATGGCCTTGTGGCAGGAGATGGGGCTAGACAGCAGGTGGAACCCAGACTTTGTCCTGAAGATAGTAAACAGGGAGCCATAGAAGGGTCTTGAGCAGGAGAGTGACACTGTTAGATTTGGATTTCACACAGATTCTTTGGCTCCATTTGAAGGATAGCCCAGTAGGCCAGAGAGTGGGGTCAGGGTCCAGGCTGGTCTTCTGGTCTTCTGGTCTTGAACCCCTGGGCAGCCACTGTCCTCCAGCCTGGGTGACAGAGTGAGCTCCTGACCTAAAAAAAGGGGGGGCCAATGTGGCAGTTCACACCTGTAACCCCAGCACTTTGGGAGGCCAAGGAGAGAGGGTTGCTTGAGCCCAGGAGTTCGAGACCAGTCTGGGCAACATAGCAAGTCCTTGTCTCTATATAAAAAAATTTTTTTTAATAAAAAATAAAAATAAATAAAACGACCAGTCCATAGAGCAAAGCCCTCACCCTTCTCCCTCAGGATAGAGACTTCTGAGAAGGGCCTGCCCAGGGCAGTAGAAAGTGCACCTGTAACAGAGTCCTTGGATTTCTGCTCAGCCCGGCCTCTTATGAGCTGTGTGACCTTGGGCTGATACACAACTTCTCTGGGCTCCCTTCCTGCAGCTCTGAGGGTGGTGCCTGTCCCTCCTCCCTGCGTGTCTACAAGGTGTCATGGGTGTGGAGGGCACTCGGTGAACCCAAGAGACTCAGCACGTGCCAACCATCCTGCCCATCATTGCTGTTATTATCATCATCATCATCATCATCATCATCATTGTTCCGGGACCTGCCTCAGCCAGGGCAGGGCTGTGCGGGAATTAGGCCTGTTGCTGGGGGCTTGGGCTCACACAGCCAATTTGCATCATATTAATTCTCGCCATCCATGTGCTGAGTTTGAGATGCCCCTTGGTGAGAGGGCAATGAGAGTCCCAGCTACAGAGAAGCCAGACCTGGGTTAGATGCGCCGGAAAACGGAAAGGGAGTTCGTCCTCCGTCCTACGAGCTGATGCCACAGAGGTGAGGCTGAGGATTGGTGGGGTCTCTCAGGCCCCCTGGGCAGCACCTTTCTATCTCCTGAGCCAGCCTGGACTGAGGTTGTCACCGTCCCAGACTTACAGACGAGGAAACTCGAAGTCCCTCTCCCCACGTAGTGCAACCACAGAGCACCACTGAGGAGCAAGTCGTGGGGCCGGCTTAGCACAGGGCCTGACGCCCGCACGCTGGATTCCGACAGAAGCTCCGTCTCAGCTACAAGGGCTGCGGACAGTTCCTGCCAGGCCTCCGGGGCAGGGCCAGAAGAGCCACTTGTGTTCAGGCAGAAAGGAGGAGCTGGGAGGCTCTGTGGAGCCCCCTGGGATGGGACGACAGCCCCCAACTCCAGCAAACCACACCGTTGGCATCCAGGCTGGCGACACTTCCTGGATCCCAGCACCCAGCTCACCACCTCTGGGCTCCCAAATCCCCGGAACAACACCCAGCTGCAGCAGAGGTGTCTGCACCCTGAGTACCTACTGTGTGCCGGCCGTGAGCAGTCAAGCCTCACAGCCTCTCACGGATGAGCACACCGAGGCTGAGAACACAGCCCCGGGATTGCAGCAGCAGGGATTCAAACTCACGGCCCCGACCCCACTGCCGGTGCCGCTAGTCAGCGGGCAACCCTGCCTCCTGGGCAACCTGCTCCTGCAGCCAAGGGGAGGTTGTGGCTTTGCTGTGACACTTGACTCCCGTGCCCACGTGGGAGACCAGGAGCAGCTATGGGCACTTGCTGGCAAAGGCACAAGGATGCCAGTGACCATGCCAGCCTCGTGCCTCTGAGGGGGAAGTGCTGGGAGGCAGAGGCCTGGTTGCTGGCCAGCTCCACCCACCCTCCGGGGCCTGGGCTGAGCGTCCCCCTCCATAGGGCCTCCAGCTCCCTCTGGGTAAGCAGTAGGCTGGACTCAACATCCTCCAGGGCACATCAAGGCACCTCCTCCTGCCTGGGTTTGATCAGCCCCCTTTGGATTGATCGATCAGGAAACACAAGCTCACAGAGGTGGGCGCCCTCCCTCGCCCACTCCATGCTAGGAGCAGAATGGCCCACGTGGCCCAGAGCCTGGCCAGCAGTTCAAATCTCCGCTGGGCCCCATCCTCGCTGAGGGCCTTTGGTGGGGGTTGGGGGCATTTAAATCTCTCTGAGTCCCCGATTTTGAATTTGGAAAATGGAGTCTGGGGGTCGGAACCCCAAGATCATGAAGAAGGAGAAGAAAGGGGCTGGCGGTCCTTGAGAGGGTGGAGGCTGCCGCCCAAGGGAGATGAAGAAGCCACGTGGAGACTAGGGCCAACTGGCCACACCCATGTCTGCGGGGCCCCTTCCCTGCCCACCCCAGGTCCTGGCCTCCAAGCACCCGCCCCGCCCCCCCGGGGGGGGTTACACGGGGATGGAGGTGGAATGCCTCCGGCCCCCAGCTTCTAATTAAATGGCAGCGACTTTGACGTGGCAGGTGATCTGCTCGGGAAGCCTGGCTTTAAATTTAGCTCCCTCCCCAGCCAGCCCTTTGAAAAGGCTGCTCTCGCGGCGGAGGGAGCCAGCGTGAGTCATCGCCAGGCCGCCCCTCGAGCAGCCGCCTTTGCGGGGGAGCAGGCCTCCCGAAGGCAGAGACATAGTAAACAGCGGCGGGGCGGAGAGCCACCACGGACGCCAGCGTGGCTGGGCTGGGCGTGCAGTAGGTGCGCAGAAGCGGGCGGCTGTGTCATCGCCCGGGAGTCGCCCGGCCCTGTCCGGCGTGGAGACACCGCGCGTGGCTCAACGGTCCGTGTGTGATGGTTCCCGTGCTCCGTCTCTCGTGGTTCTCAGAGGGGCCGCAGAGCCTGCGCCCTCATCCCACCTGCGCAGACGCACACAGAGTGGACGGCTGGGTTAGGCCCCCACGCCCAGGATGGCCACGCCCTGAGCCCAGCACCTGCTGGCGCCGCCGTGTAGGGCAAGGAGGAAAAAGGGGTGGCGCAGGCGGGCATGAGTTGAAGATTTTGTTGCTGTGGTTGAGTCAGGGTCTCATTCTGTCGTCCAGGCTGGAGGGCAGTGACACCATCACAGCTCACTGCAGCCTCTGCCTTCCACTTTGGTCTCCCAAAGGGCTGTGGTTGCAGGCATGAGCCACCGCGCCCAGCCAAGCTGGGGATTTTGAGATAGGAAAGAGTATCTGGGATGATCCGGGTGGCCCTAATGCAGTCACATGACCTTATGGGGGGGCCGGCAGGGGGAGCTTGGACACAGAGGAGGTTGTGGGAGGAGAAGCAGGGGGAGGCTTGAAGACTCTGGCCTCCAAGACTGGAGAGATGCGGCCACAAGCCAAGGACACCAGCCGCCACCAGAAGCTAGGAGGGATGAGGGAGGATCCTTCCCTGGAGCCTCCGAGGGAGTGGAGCTTTTTGGTTTTGGCCCAGGGATACTGATGTCAGACTTCTGGCCTCCAGAACTGTAAAGCGTGCGGACACTGGTCATGGTAGTCCGGGACACTAGTGCACAGAGAGGTAAATGAACACAGCTGTTGAGGGGTCAAGCTGAGATTTAAACCCAAATCCATCCAGTTCCAAAGCCCACCCTTTTTCCCACCCACCCCTTGGCCTCCTGGAAAAACAGAAGGGACAGTGACGGGGCCAAGTACATACTAAGTGGCAAGTGTGCATTTATTTGGGTTATGACAGTCTCTCATCGAATTCTCACATTGACCTTCAAGATACTCCCATTTTGCAGATGAGGAAACAGTCTCGGGGAGGCAAAGCAGTTTTGTCCGAGGGGGGGAGTCAGTGCTGCAGAGAGAGGGTCCTGGGAGCACAGTGGAAGGAGCACAGCTCAGCACATGGTAGGTGCATAATAGGGGCTTGAGAACCACCCAGGCAGCCATGTGTCATGTGGGTTTGGTGTGCCAGGAGCTCAGGACACTGGCTGCAGAGGGGGCTAGGCAGGCAGCTGGAAGGCGCCCGGAAGAGACGATTTGTTTGTTCCCGTGGAGACGAAGTGGATGGAGCCGTCACACTGTGTGTCCGCTGTCCAGACGGTGGACTCCTCTGGGGCAGAGGACCTCTCACCCCTGGGGGCCCAGCACCCACCAGGACCTCACAGAGCCCTATTCAGAGGCTGGTGGAGCAGGGGGAGGGAGGGGCGCCACTGAGCAATGCAGCTTTCTACATGCCCAGGACTCGCCACACACACACACACACACACACACACACACACACACACACACACACAGGGCACCCACACAGACACATGTGCCACCACACATGTGGGGGCCATGCACAGACACACCCGCTGGGTAGAGTTTCCAAAAGCCTGCGCCCCAAAATGGGAGATGCCCACTTATTCCACCCACCCCGCCTTGCATGCCAGCATAGCATCCACACACCCGCCACACACACAGCACTCTCACACTCACACACACCACACACTCACACATACCACATATGCAGACACAGCACACTCTCACATACACACACCACACATGCATGCACAATCCATACACCACACACATTCACATACACACACCACACATGCAGACACAACGCATACACCACCCACATACCACACATGAAGACACAACCCACACACCACACATGCAGACACAACCCACACACCATACACTCACATACACACAGACCACACATGCAGACACAACCCACCCACCCCACATCACCCACACATACACTACACACTCTAAAATACACAACACGCACACCACACGCACTCACATACACACCACACATACAAACACAACACACACCACACACATACACACACACTACACATCACACGCTCACACACACACACACACCAAACATGTAGCTACAACATGCACACTGTACTCTCACATGTGCAAACACACTCACACACACATCATATACATACAACACACACCACACACATACAGCACACAAACACATACACAGACAATACACATGCATGCACAACCACACACATGACACACAATCTACACTTACACCACTCACACACACCGCACAGATATACCACATACGTGCAACATACACATACACCACACAAAAGCGCGTGCGCATGCACACACTCACACACACACAACACGGCCCCCGTTCCAGCAACACGGGTGGCCCTGCTCTGACACCGCCCTGCTTCTCCCTCTCCTCCACTCAGCAGTTCAGCGGAGACTGAGTGTCCCTGGCGTTGAGAGCCACGGTGACCCCGGGACAGGAGGCTGAGTGCCCTGGCACTGAGAGCTGTGATGACCCAGGGACACAGCTTCTGCCTGGAAGCTCATCTCGTCACCCGTGCAGGTCACACTTGGACGGAAAGCGGCTGCGCTCCAAGCCCGCCCTGCCGGCACTAGGCCGCCCACGTATTTTGCCTTCTCCGGTCCTCAGTTTCTCATTGTGAGGTGGGATGGGTGGCCAGGCGCCCAGCAAGGTGTGCTGTGTGTTCTGTCACTTACCCTCGAGACCTCCCTTGAGGAAGGCACTGCTGTGAGCTTTTCCTCAGGGCGGCTGTGTGCCGTGCCACTAAGACCTTGCTGCGAGTCCCACGAGCCCAACCCTGGACAACCCCATCTCTCCACGACTGGGCAGGCGCTGCCCTCCCTGAGCCCCTGTGACCCTGGCCTCGCCCTGCTGAGGTGTTCGAGGGTGGCCCTCTGTCCCCGCTCAGCTGAAGACCATTCCCATGGGCAGGGCCCACATCTGGTCCCTCGGGGTGGATTCAGAAGGGAAAAGATGCCTGTGAGAGAGGTGAGGAAAATGAGCTGTCCTGACCGCGCAGGCTCCCTGGGGGGTGCACCCTGACACCATTCCCACCCTGCAGCTGGGTGCCTCGGGTCCGCAGCTGAGCCTCTCTGGGCCTCTCATTTCTCCCCAAAAGGAGCCTGGGATGTGGCATCAGAAATGCCACTGGACTCCAGCCCTGTCAGTGCTGGGGTCTTGGGGGGAGGTTGTTCCCACGCACTCCCTGAGACGCCGCTTCTGCGGCTCCTCCATAGCACGAGGTGACCTGTCCACCCTGGAACGTCCCCTCGACGGCAGCGAAGGTACCTGTGAGGGAACCGAAGCAGGGATTGGGGATCCAGGCTCAGATTACAGTCACATCTGGGCTGAGCGCAATTCTGCCCTTGCTGGCTGTGCGGTTCTGAGCAGGTGGCCTGGTCCCTACAATGGGGATCCAGCCCTGGGGTTGAATTAAATAAAGGGAGCAAAGGGCTCGGCCCAGTGTCTGGTGGGGGCGAACAGTGTTGGTAAAAATGGAATCAGCCCGGCCTACCCAGGTGACTCTGGGCAGGACGGACCTTGGGGCCCGCCCTCCAGGGGCTCCACTCGCCCTCCTAGCGCCAGGAGCCCATGATCGGTCCTCATCGCCACTCCCTCTGGGGGTCCCTGAGGAGGCTGCAGTGGTCCTCCCCACAAGACCTCCCTTACGGCTGGAGGCCACCAGGCAGGGACCAGGGAAGGTGGGGAAACCGAAGGTGCCTTGTCTTCAGGTGGGGGTGAGCCGGGGGCACGCTGGAGGTGGTGGGCTGCTGGGAGAAGAAGCCCAGCAGGGGCAGGCCAGGCAGCCCCAGCGGTGTCCAGGGGCTGGGGAAGTGGGCTCTTCCCAGGGGAATCTGGACAGAGACTCTTGTCTGGGGTGAAGGGTCCTCCCGCCCCAGCCTGACCTGGCCGGAGGGGCTGGGGTCCTGGCGGAGGGCGGGTCTCAGGGGAGGGAATGGGCCCTGAGAGAGGGGCTGGTGTCCTGGGGGAGGGTGGGATCGTGGGGAGGCCCTGGGGGAGGGGTCGGTGTCCTGAGGGAGAGCGGGGGTCTGGGGCCTCGTCCCGGAGCCGCCAGGAGCAGGCTCGCACGTGGCCGGAGTGGGAAGTCCGAGACCTGGGTGGGAGAAAAGGAGAGGGAAAGAAGCCGACGGGAAGGAAGGAGAAGGAACAAAGGAGAGGGAAGAACAGAGGAGAGAGGGGAAGGAAGGAGGCAGGCGAGAAGGAAGCGGGAAGGAAAGGCGCGAGGAGGAGCGAAGGAAGTAAAAGAGAAAGTGAGGCGGACTGGAGGACGGAGACGCGAAGGAGGGACGCGGAGTCGCCGAAGCGGGGAAAGGGAGCGCGGGGAGAAAGGACGGGGACGCGGAGCGGGGCGCGAGGAGACGCGCCGGCCGCGAGGCGCGCGGCGCGGGGGGCGCGGGGCGGGCGGCGGCCGGCGGGCGCAGCTCGGGCGCGGGGCAGCAGAGGGCGCGGAGCGCGGCGCGAGCGGCGGGAGAGGCGGGCGGCGGCGGCGAGCGCCGGGCCCGCGGGCATGAGCGCGGCGGCGGCGGCGGCGGGCGCGGCGCGGGGCGCGGGGCCGGCGGGCGGCCGGGCGGCGCGGGCCGCCGAGTAGCCGCGGGCGGCGGGGCGCGCGGCGGGGCATGCGGCCGGCCGCCGGACCCCGCGCCGGAGCCCCAGCCCCCGCCCCGGCGCCGCGCCGCGCCCCGCGCGCCTAGGAGCGGTGCCTGGCGGGCGCCGGCCCGAGCCCCGAGCCCCGCAGCCCCCAGGGCCCGGACAACTGTTGCGGCGGCGGCGGGGGCACCGCGGGGGCGGCCGCAGCCCCCGCGCCCCGGCAGGCGGCTCCCGCGGGCGCCGGCTCCCGGCTGCGGAGCGAGGAGCGAGCGGGCGGCGGGCACGAGGTGAGCGGCGCCCGGGCGGGCCGGGCGGGGGCGCGCGGGGGAGGGGCGCGCCCGGGCCGGGGTCCGAGCGCGGCGGGGCCGGGGCGGGCGCGGCTCCCGACGGGGGAGGGTCTGGGCGAGTGGGGGGCGGGGCTGCGGCACCCGGGCTCGGGAGAAGGGGTGCGGGCGCCCGGGCGGGGAAGGGCGGCCGCGCCGGGGGCTCGGGCGCGGTCCAGGAGGGCCGGGAGCGGCCAGGGCAGCGGCCAGGGGCGGGGGCCCTGCGGGACGGCCGGTGTTCTGGCGTTGGGTCCGCGCGGCGCTCACCGAGGTCGGGGGCGCCGAGCCCCGGAGAGGAAGCGGCCCGGGTCCGAAGAGCAGTGCGGGCGCATCGTGCCGGGACGCGGCGGCCGAGACCGGAGCCCGCGTCGGAGGTGGGGACCGGCGTCCGAGGACCGAGTCCGGGAGCGCAGCGAGCCGGGACCCCCGTGCGCGCTGGACGGGGTCTGGAGCCACACTGCGGACGCGGCGGGAGCTGGGGGTCCCAGCTGGGCGCCGCGGGAGACGGGGACGCCCCCGCCTGAGTGCGTGCCTCCCGGTCCCGGTCGCCGCGTGGCCCCCGCGGAACCGCTGCCGCCTCCCGGGGCCGAGTCAATACTGATCCCGCGCCCGGGGCCGGGCGGCCCGGCGGCGGCCTCGGGAGCTCGTTAGCGCCAGCGGTTGCCATGACAACGAGACCCCAAGCGCCTTCAGGTTATATTTATTCTAATTATTATTATCATTATTAGTATTAGGGTTTGTTAGCCCGAGAAACGAAAAGAAAGGAGGAAAAAAAGCTAGCCAGTCCTGGCAACTGTTATCTCTTGTGACAGAACCAAGGACTCGCTGGTGGGCCAGCGGAGTCCCTGACGGTCGCACTCTCTTGCTCGCTGTCTCCCCCACACCCCTGGGGCCAGCGGGCAGGGAGGGGGGTTATGTAATCACAGTGTGTCTGTGTGCCTCTTGGTGTCTCCCCGACCTCTCTCGGCCTCCTGGTCCCTTCTCGGTGACTGCTCCTGCCCAGGGAACCCTGGACTAGGATGGGGAGAATGGAAGTGCCCTGCTCCAGGAACCCCCCCCACCCCGCCCCCGGGTGGCCTCAGCCCTTTCTCCCCACTGTGTGACCTTGGGCGAGGCTCCCGACCCCTCTGAGCCTCTGTCTCCTCATCTGTCAGATGGAATGGGAGCGATGCCCACCACCAAGGGTTGCTGTGAGGTCACACTGAGAAAGCCTTGTAAGTTCCCACTGGGCGCCGATGGCTGTGTGACCCCAGGCAGCTGCATGCGGTCTCTGGGCCTCAGTTTCCTAAAGGCTACCATGAGGGCCTGGCCCCGGCTTATCTGAGGTGTGTGCAGTGGGGGACGGCATGCGAGTCTCGTTGCTGGCTGTGAGTGAAATACTGTTGAGCCGGCAAGTACGGCTGTGTCCAGACCCAGATTGGTGGGAAGTTCCTCCCTCTGTCTCTGCCTCCTCATCTGATTCTGATTGTCCGAATGTGGCCGGAAACCAGAAAGTCCAGTGGGAACCATTGGGGCTTTTCACCTACGGTTAGGCTGCAGGCTTTGGTTGGAAATGTCATTCAAAGTCAGAATCCGAGTAACCCTGAGTCCCCGGTATCAAGCAAGACAGTCCGTCCCCATGCTGGTCAGGGTTGCCTAGAATTGGGAGCCCCTGCCCCGTCCCTGGGATCTGTGATTGCTCAGGACACCTCTCTGCAAGCAGTCCACCTCTCTAGAGAGGCTGTTTGCTGTGCTGCCCTGCCAGAGAGTGCCTGGAGCGAGAGGACCGGAAAGTTCTATAGCCAGTCGGCCCCTGCCCCTTGCGCCTCAAGCTGAAAGCCCAGGGCAAGGGTTTCTGCCAGTTTTTTTAGTGTCATCACCATCACGCTGAGTTCCCCCAGCCTTGACTCCGGCATCTGGAAGGTGTGGGACTGATGGAGGCAGGTGAGGGAAGCAGTTTGGCTTGGAGCCTTTGTGTGTGTGTGTGTGTGTGTGTGTGTGTGTGTGTGTGTGTGTGTGTATGAGGGTCTCATCCCTGCTCTCTTGGGTTGCCCAGCCTGGAGCTTATCAGGGCAGTTGGGCTGGACAGGAAGGGCAGTTGGGCTGGACAGTGCTGCTCGGATCTTTGTGGGTGAGGCAGCTGGACTCCTGGAGAGAGGCCAGCTGAAAGCCCCTCCCCAGTGTTGGTCGATGCCGGGTTGCCTGCCCGTCCACTCCTTCACTGCCTTCTCCAGCCGGCTCCCTGGCTGCACTGAAGGGCATCGGCTCTGGCCTTGGCAGCTCTTGGGGAAGCAGACGGGGAAGTGGCCCCTGACAAGCCAGCAGAGTTGGAGGTGTGCCTGGGGCAGGGAGGCTTGTGTGAGTGGCACGGTGGGGAGCACCTGCCCGCGGAGCCTGTGTGTGTTTGAGGGAGGGGCCGGGCAGCCTGGTCCAGGACAGGCGTGAACCAGCCAGGAGAAGGGAGGAGGAGAAGGTGTTCTGGACAGAGACCCTCTGGGCAAAGAGGCAGATGCCTGGGAGGGAGGCTGGCACCTTCTGGACCTGCAGGGCTGGGAGGCAGGCGCAGGACCAGAGGGCAGGGGAGGTGGCGTCACTGGCCGGGGGGTTGGGCAAGAGACACGCGCCTCCCCCCCCAAGCCTCCCGCTGTAGTGAGGGTTTGGGGGGACAGGGAGGGGGAAGGGCTGCCTGTGGCTGGGGTGGGAGGGTGGAGGGGTAGTGGGGCAGGAGAAGGAGACTGGTTTCCAGCTCTCTGGGACAATCAGCCAAGCCCTCACCGGCCCCTCCCTGCCGGCCACGTTGCGGCAGACTGCCTGATGCCTAGGCCCTTGGCTTGTGGGGGGAGGTGGCCGGTGGACCCCAGGGCCAGCTGCCTCAGCCGCATGCATCCACAATACTGGACTTCACGGACACAGGCTCGCAGCCACGTCCCCCACAGCCTTCAGATGGCACTTGGTAGGGAAAGTCTGAAGGCCTGCTCTGAGCCGGGGACCGTGCAGGGTCTCTCACTCAGTGCTCACCCAGCCAGGGACAGATTCTGTGGAGTGGTTGAGGCGCAGAGAGGCTAAGAACATGGCCCCGAAGGATCCTGTCCCAACCCCTGCAGCCTCACTTCCTAGTCGTTAGTTATCCTGTTGACTTTCTTCTGGACTGACGGCCTTACGCTTCGAGGGGAAACATCACCTCCCGTCTTGGGGATGCGTTACCTCTGTGAACCCGGCCACTGTGGCTGTAGCTTCTCCCCACGTGACTCGACACGTTCGCCCTGGTCGTCAAGGGAGGGTCTTAGGATAAGAGCTCCTTCCCCCGCTCTTCCAGAGGGGCTTTCCCCAGCCTGGCTGCCCTTTCTAGAAGTTACCGAAGCAATCGCGAACCTCTAAGAGTGGTGGGGCCTCGGTTCCTAAACCCTCTTCTATAACGTGGGGTCCTGAACGTCTGGAGCCAGTCTAAGTGAGGAGGGTGAGAGGGCCTGGCCACCCTGGTCACACCCCCCTAGGGACATCCCGGTGCCACCTACTCTTTAGGCGCTGGCCTCCTGGATAGGGCCTGCTGGGGGCGGTGCCACCTTTTCCTCCCTCCCTCTTTGCACCCATCCGTCCTTCCTCCCTTCTTCCGGTGCACACATTTCTTGACCTTTCAGGCAGCCCTTCCCTGCTCCCTGAGGTGAAGGAGACCCCAGGGTCACTGACACTGCCCCCAGGCAGCTTCTGACCAGAGCTCAGTACCTATTTGTTGACTGCCTATATGAATAAATCCTTTTCTCGCTGGGACTGTGGATGTCCAGGGCACTGCTGGCCCCTCCTCACAAGCTGTGATAAGCGCCCCCTCCTCTTCCTCTTTGCTGTGACCAGGTGGGGAATTTTCAGGAGGGCCTCCCTGGGCATCTGGACTCCTCCGTCGCTGGCCACACCCCTCCTCTGCGCCCACATTTGCTCAGCCGGCACCTTGGGGACACGGCCTCTTAAAGTGCCAGGAAGGCCTGGTGGGGGTCTCTGTGACCTCCAGAAGGGGTAGGGCAGACAGAGGACTGGAACCGGTGTGGAGGCTCTCGTGCTGTGCTGTGTTGGGGGAGACCCCAGGAGCTGCTGATGGAGACAGCTTGGAGCTCACCTGCTTCCCCATGCACAGATGGGGACACTGAGGCCCAGGGTGGGCTGGCACCATGCTCAAGGTCACCCAGTAAGTGGGGTGTCCTTGAGGGCTGTTGGTGTTCAACAACACGTCACAGGCATGGTGGGCGTGGTTCAGAGGCCTCCAGGCACTTCGAGGAGGGGGGAGTACAAACATTTCTTAGATGATGAAATTTGCACTAAAAGCCCCCAGGCGCTCACTTTAGAAAAAGCCTCCAGGCTCTCTCCCTCCCTGGCCATCCACGCAGAACAGAAGAGCTGAGAGGAGATGCAAATCCCATCCTGTGTTTTCAGCCGTCAGCCACAACGGGAGGCTTGCGTGGTCGCGTGTGCACCCCAGCCTGCCCCCCTGCCCCCTCCCATCCGGGGCCACGTGCCCGAGCCCACCCGTCACACGCACCCCTGCCTTGGCAGATGTGTGCAGCTGCACCTTCAAGAAATTTGGAAATAATGCATGAGTTTCCCAAATTACACCCATTTAACACTGAATTAAGTTCTGGAAGCTCTTAACGGAGCCCTGGGAGGGAAAAAAAATTTTTTTTTTGCTCACACTTCCCTGGAAAATGAGACAAACCGTGATCTTTTAAAACCCAGCTACATAATCTGATTATTCCTGGCTGGCAAGCCTCGGAGAATGCCCAGCAAGGGGGCCTCCGCCACAGGGAGGATTTGCACGGGAAAATCGGGCTGGGAAAGTTTGTCTCCGGCGCCAGATTCCGAAGCGCCTCGTCACCCGATGGGCTCAAAATAAAGTGCCGTTTTCTTAGATATTGGCACAAATTAAAAATAAAGGCAAATTCCTTCCATAATCCAGTGCGGGAGTTTCCTCCGAGGCTCCCCGAGCGTGTTAAGAAACGCCGGCGATTTGCTTTCGCTTCGGCTCCTCTCCTTTGTAGGGAGAATCGTGCGTGTGCAGCTGGGCTTAGAGACTGCAGAAATGCATGCCGCGTCCGTTCATTCTGCATTTCTGGAGCGCCTGCCCAGGGGATGAGAGGGAACGATTTGAAATGGGGCCCTGCCCTGGTGAGTTTTGCAGTGTGTTTGTTGGGAGTGGGGGGCTGGGGGAGGATGCAGGAGAACAAAAGAAAAACAGGCATCTGAGAGGGGTCAGGGAGGGCTTCCCTGAAGAGGTGACTTTTGGCTTGGGTCTTGGGTCTTGAAGGGTATGTAGGAGTGTGCCAAGCAGAAGAAGGCAGAGGGCATTTCGGGAAGGGAGGCAGCCGAGGAGGCTCTTCACGTGGGCCTCACGTGGGTGTGGCCTCTCAGTGGCATCTTCAGATTTTAACCATGAAGTTTCCTTTGTTGCAAACCGGCAGGAGGTGTGGCATTTTCCCACTGCTCAAAATGGTTTTTGAACTTGTCGATTTTGATGACTTTTAGCGCTTCTCTCGTTTTTTTCTTTCGCCTCTTCCACCTTGGCAAAACATTTCCCTTTGAGGACTTTTTTTCATCTGGGGAAACAAAAAAAATGGATGTAAAGCCCTTTTATGTCCATTATTCTCCATCACCCTCAGGTAGCCCTAGGCAGTCCTCAGTTTCCCTGAGGGAGAGAGCCAACCCAGAGAAGGGAACTGAGGTAGCCAGTCATGGCCACACAGAGTTCTGACCCTGGTAGGGTAGGGAGTGTGTGCTGTAAGCGAGTCTGTGGGGGGAACCCCAAAAGCCCGGAATTTATTCATAAAAAGTTGTGTTTTTATTTGTCCATGTTTAAACTTCAGTCCCCTTCAAAGGACTCTCTGTTTGATGCAATACACCTATCTAGACTTTTTTTCCACTGCCCAGAACAGTTTTTGAGCTTGTCTATTTTGATGCCTTTTCGTGCTTCTGCCTTTTTTTGTTTCACCTCTTCCACGTCGGTAAGGACTTTTCTCATCTGGGGAAACAAAAAAATAGTCACTTGGGGCAAGACTGGGAAAATAGGGAGGGTGGGGCACGGGGGTCATGCCATTTTGATCAAAAACTGCGGAACCCCCAGGGGGGTGTGGGCAGGTGCGCTTGTCAATCGCCCATCATGAAATGGGCAAACGCCTTGAAAGAACCTCCAGAAAAATTCACTGAAGCCGAACACAGCCTTTCACCACAACGCTAGCTAGTTCACGGAGGCCGACAGGTTCCTAGAACACTTTCCTGGCAGGGGAAGCCTGTGCTACAAGAGGCCTGCCCTCCAAAAAATAATTCTGGGTTTTGTTTGTTTGTCTGTTTCCACCCCTCTCCCCCATATATAGAAATCCTAAAAATTAAACCCAAGGCCCACAGACACCCAGCAGGGCCTGGAAAGACTCCTTTCCTCCACCAGCCTCCCTCTGGGGCTGCAGTGGGGGCTGGGCTCCAGGGCCGGTGTCTGGTGAGGCCCGCGGCCGAGCTGCCGGCTCTGAGCCTGGGTCTCCGCGCCAGGAGGTGTGGCAGAGCCTCACTCTGCCCGTTGGCAGGAAGCCTGGCACCAGCCTTGAGCCCAGAAGGCCACCCGGGTTCAGGGTTCAGCCTTCAGCCCAGCAGGAGTCCAGCAGGGTCTTTGGTGTTTACACTGTGCAGGCTTCAGGGATGTCACGCTGGCTGGCGTCACTGCCAGGAATCTGATCCCGGGGACCACAGGCCTTTGGGGAATGAGCTTGCAGCTGAGCCCACGGCACATCGGCAGGGCAACGGGCTGGGAGAGGCCCCAGGGGCTGGTCCCCAGGCAAGTGGCCTGCTTCCCTCAGAGCAGCCAGGGGACCTGCCCAGAACAGGTCTCCCCACTGCTTGCTCCTCCCCACGCTGCGACCTTCGGCAAGTTAGGTAACCCCTGGGGCCTCCGTTTTCCTCACCTGCAAAATGGGTTATCGTGACAACCAGATAAGACACGTTTTGCATAACGCACTTAGCTAGCAAGTCATGGACACTCAGTAGCTGCCAGCTCTCAGTATTCTCGCTGTGTTGCTGTTACCAACTTCACTGTCTCTGTTAATACTGTGGTAGCCCTCCCAGGAAGCAGCCAGGTGGGAGCACTTCTGGTCATCCTGGGGCCCCTGGAGCAGGGACCTCCAGGATGGTGTGGTTGAAGGAATGAGGAAGGGACTCAGGTGAGCGATTGGAGCAGGAGCGGCGGTCCCCACCGGCGCCCTGGCAGCTGGGGAGCAGGGCCGTGAAGGAGCCACCTTGGCGCCTGGCTGCCAACCCAGCCCCGCCTCCTCCTAGTGGCCAAGGTTGGGCTGTTTGTTCCACTCTGAGCCACAGCGTCCGCATTCTCAAAATAGGATTGCCATTGACGATAATAATACCTTGAAGCAGTGGTGGTGGGGATCAGAGGTAGGGGCCAGAACATCCAGGCACCTGCAGCAGTTACAGCGATAACCATTATGTCTGATTACCCCGAGCTCTGGAGAGACAGTCAGAGGTTGAATCCAGTCTCCACGCCTACTGGCTGTGTGATCACAGACAAACGACACCACCTCTCTGAGCCCCAGTTTCCTCATCTAAAAATGGGGATAATACCCACCTCATAGGGTTCTTGCAAGAATTAAATGAGTTAATCCAAGGAACGTGCTTGGTGCAGACCGGCGGGCCAGGCATGCTTTGGACAGGTCTGCTGGGAATGAAGGAACGGATGGACGGATGGATGGACAGACGGATGGGTGAGTGAATGAATGATGGCCATTGAAGACACCACAAGCCTAAGACAGGGCAGCCCAGGAAGAGATGGAAGGACTGGGCAGAGGCTTCTCTTTGGACGAGAGCAGCGAGGTGGGATGTATTGTGTAGCTGGGCCTGGCTCTCTTCGCCATACGAATCTTGGGTGGCCCAAGCCTTGGGCCGCCTGATGTCCCTGACAGTTTGGTTCTGGACTGGACAGAGCCGGTTCAGCCTAGGGAGGGGCCTGCACAGTTTAAACCCATGTCCTTCTCCGTAACGGGAGAATTCTGCCTGCCTTTGGGGCTGATCTGAGCACACAGGTGTTGTGTCTGGAGGTAAGTTGCCATCTGTAAAGTCAAGTTGAAGGTCAGAGGAGGGGCTGGGACTCTGGACGTGAAATGTGGGGAGCCAGGGTGCAGAGTGGGGGGGCGCCTGGGGCAGGGAAGCGGCTCCTCCCACCTTCAGGCAGCATCGCCTGTTGGACAGCCCCAGGGATGGGGCCGCTGTGCTGGAGCCCCCGATGGGGAGACCCTCACCTCTCGCCACAGGCCTGTGCTGGACACTTGGCAGATCCCGCACTGTCTGATTCTCATCACACTCCGTGAGCAGGGACGGGTTGCCCTTCCCACCCGAGGCTCAGAGAAGCTAAGGGACTTCCCCAAGGGCACACAGCCGCAAGGGGAAAGCCAGGATGTGGGCCCGGTGGCTTCTGCTCGTTCTCCTGGGGGAAGCCAAACGCACTTGGCTGTTGGGGGTTGGGGAGCACTGGCATGGGAGCTCTGGGCCACCACACTCCTGTGCCCACCCCTCCGCACGGTGTGGGCGTGCCCAGCTACCGCCCTCCTGTCTGTCTCGGTGTCCTCTGTAAAATGGGTCCACAGCAGGCCTTCCGGTGTGAGTCTGAGCCAGGGAGGGACTGGGAGCATGCTCCCGGTGGGCCGGCCTTTCTCCTCCTCCTGTGACTTAAACTCTTCTTTGAGGGGAGAGGGACCTCAGATGCTCCCGGCATCTTCTTTGAGCCGGCCCTGCAGGAGGGGTGGGATCTGTAGGTCACCTGCCCTGGGGTTGTTCCTGCTCCATCTGGGTCCAGAGGTTCAGGCGGGAGGCGTCTTTAACAACCAGGGTCTGGTTTCTGCTGGTGGTGGCCTCCTCAGAAGAGGGTGGGCGGCAGGCAGGAGTGGGCAGGCCATTTGTCCAGCGCCGTCACGAGTCCCTCGCTCCTGAGATAACGCCAGGCTTGTCCTGATGGGCTCACAGTCTGTGGGAGACGTGGGCACGGTCACCTGTTCTGCATGAGTCCTTCAGAAGGGAATGCACAGGTGTGGGTGGTGACAGCCCCGTGGGGAGTGATCCTGCCTGAGGGGGAGGGTCCGAGCATCCAGGAGGTCTGCCTGGAGGAGGTGGCACCCAAGGAGGTGGGGGGATGTTTGCGGTGAGGAAGCCATCCTGTGAAGCCCCGAGGAATGAGTTTGGGAAAGGCCTGGAATTCTGGCATGTCCGTCCCATAACACTGGGGACAGCTAAGCAGAAGCTGAGGCTGGAGAAGCCTGGGCTCTGAGGACTCTGGGGCGTCACTGAGTTTGGGCTTTGTCCTGCTGATGCAGGATGGCAACCACCTGGCTCAGGTGCCACCATGGCCACTGCCCAGGGCGGACGCTGCCAACCCGCCCATCATGGAGGGACCTCAGATGCGCCTGGTCCCCCTGGGCAGCCCCAGACATGTTGGTACCTCAGAGGACACCTGCTGCTGTGGACAGCGGGGACAGGGATGCCCTTTCACAGTTGCTGTGCTGTGACTCAGCCAGAACCCAAAGTGCTTCCCGACAGGAGAGGAAGGCGCTGGTGCCAGTCTCGGGCACAGCGCCACAGCCCGCGGTGCCCGGCAAGCCCGGCTCTCCCTGGGAAAGCAGAGCCTTCCCACCAGGGACGGGTGCTTCCAGAGGTCCCTGGGCACCAACCTCCTCCCATGGGGCCACCCCCTCCCCCATCCCCGGGACAGTGGGTAGTTCCAGGACAGGCTGGGTGGAAAAGTGGAGGCTGGGGGGAGGGGGGGCCTGGCAGAATTCTAGGCAGGGCTAGTGAGAGATTAGGAGACTTCTCCCCTGAAATTCAAACAATTGGACAATCTGTTCTGGATCGATTTAGAAGCAGTGGAGTGGAAAAAAATTAGAAAATATAGTGTGAAAGCTATTTTCTCTGCCTCTTGGCTCCCTTGGGCAGAGGGATGAGCTGGAGCCTGAGTGTGGACGGTCCAGAACGTGGCCAGGGCTGCCCCTCCTCGCGGCCCCCCGTGCCGCCTCCCAGGCCACGTATCCCCACCACCTGCTGCTCCCGCCCCCCTGCCCAGCTCTGGGCTGGCAGCAGGGGGTCTCCGAGGGGCATCAGCCCCGGCTCTGGGCTCGGGAGCCAACAGCCCACAGTGGCTCAGACGCAGATGCAGCCGGGATGGGACCTCCGTGTTCGGACGGGCTCCCTGGGTGGTCCCTCCGGTCCCTCCCACCCGCTCTGCAGGACCAAGACATCTCCACACCCAGGTGGAGGTGTGTCTGTCTCATTTGCTCCTGCATCCCCAGGGCTTGGAATCGGACGGGCACACAGCAGGTGCTCAATAAAAGTGTGTTGCCCGCATGATGGGAGGAAGGGAGGGAGAGAGGGAGGGAGGAAAGAAGGAAGGAAGCTGAGGCTTCGAGTGAAGCCACCTGCTCACAGTCACAGTGTCTGTTAGTGGCGGGGGTGGGCTTGGGGCCAGACCCGTCACCCTCAGGGCGCGGATCTCCCCCCAGCCCCCCCCCCGCCGTCCACAGGGCCAGGAGCGAGGTCTGACACATTTAGGGGCCTCCCACGCCCCTGACCCTTTTCTTCCCTCGGCACGGCGCACCCACTCCTCCTAACACAACTCCTACATTTCATCTTTCACGACTTGAGCCAAATGCTGATTGTTTTAAAATAAGCATGTTCAGCGCGAGGCCAGACCGGGGGGGGGGGGAGCGGAGTGCAGAAAGCCAGAGCCGTCCACAAGGGCCGAGTTGTCCCCCTCTGGGGGAGTGGCTCCCTGGGCAGTCCCCTGGGGCTGGTGGAGTTCAATGGGGGCGGGGTCTGCCGGGATGCTGGGGGGAGGGGACATCCAGCACCCCTGGGCCACCGACCCTTGATTCCCAAAACAGTCCCTTCAGTTTTCCCCGGTCACTGGGTGAGGGGGCGGTTCCCAGGGACGGGAAGTGGTTTCATTTTGGGAAACCACTCCATCCTTCCTCTTTCCCCTTCCTCCCCAAGGCCAAGAACCGGAGGCCCAGGGAGAAGCGTGGCCTGGAAACCTGACCAGCTTGGGTCCATGTCCCGGCACCTTGGCAGCTCTGTCACCCTGGCAGGCAACACATCCTCTCTGAGACTTAGTTTTCTCCTCTGCAAACTGGGGACAGCAGCCCCTTTATTTCCGAAAATTTTAAGACCCCCAACATGGGGCTGAGCACAGAGTAGGTGCTTAAGAAATAGTCTCCCCGCCCCACTCTTTTCACTGTGTTGGAGGCCCAGGTTGTGTAGTGACCAGGGGAAACCAAAGGGACTGTTTTGGGAGTCACGGGTCCGTTGCCCAGCGGTGCTGAATGTCCCCTCCTTCCCAGCATCCCGGCAGACCCCGCCCCAGTTAAACTCCGCCAGCCCCGGGGACTGCCCATGGGAGCCCCTCAGGAGAGTTTAGCTCTTATCTGGGGGTTCTGTCTCCAGGACCTGGCGTCTTCCTGGGCTTCCAGCCCCGGGCAGGTCCCCCCAGCTGACAGTGAGGAAGTGTCCGCCCTTAGCTGGGCTGGAGACCTGTGGATTGTGGTGGGCATGGCCAGCGTGGCCCAGGGGAGGCAGCCCCATGCTGGGAAGTCCAAGATGGGTGCCAGTCCAACGTCTGCCACTCGTGGGCGTGACCCTGGGTAGCGACAGCCTTTCTGAGCCTTCCTGGGTCACTGTGCAGCTCACCCAGGAGGATAAATGTGACAGCTGGGCCCCACCAGGATGGGAGAAAGGAAGCCCTGTGGATGGATCCCTCTCAACCACCTAGCACCATCTCTGAGCCTCACATATCTCATTTAATCCTCGCACCACCCAAGTGAGGCTGGGGTCAGCACCCCGCTGTAGGGCGGAGGCCCAGTGAGGCGGAGTCGGGTCCAGGGTCACAGGGCTGCACTTCCTGTCCTCTCTCCAGCATGACTGTGGCCACCCTCTGCCAGGCTGGGGCCCGGCCCGCCTCTGCACTTGCCATTCCAATTCTGGGTGGGTTTCCTGCAACAAAGAGCTTTCATAAGTGCCTTTTGATGTTACTGCTCCATTCCCCAGAAATGTTTGAGCCGACATTCCCCCAAAGCAGCATGCTCATTGGACTCCATAATACTGTGTATACCCGGACGTCAACCTCTGCCGTGATACTTAGCGATTTTCTCCCCACTGTAAAGGAGGTTCCTTTTGGAAAGCAGGCAGCCTGCTGCCCTGGGCCAGGGGCTTTTAGGACTCTGTGGATGAAAGCTTGTCCGCCTGGGAACAGATCTCTGATTTTGAGATCACCAAGTGGAGACGGCAGGAAGAGTAACACGTCCTTAGGAGTCTGGACCTTTCCCACTCAGCAGTGAGATGGCTCAGACCAGTGCAGTCTGATCCCAGGGCCAAGGTCCTTTCCCAACACCCCTGACTCTGACCTTCCCTCTGGGTACCCGAGACAGCGTGATGCCGCCATCACCGCAGACCTGGACGAGGACTTGGGGAGTCTCTGCGTGTGAAGGGGGTGCCGTCCGGAGTCCCAGCTCTGTTGCACACTAGCTGGGTGGCCCAGGACAAGTCACTTAAACTCTCTGCACCTCAGTTTCCTCATCTGTAAATTGGGGATAATCACGGCACCTCCTAATGCCCCGCCTCCCAGGCTGCGTGAGGCACCTCTGGGCCCCCGGTTTTTGGCAGATCAAAGGGGTCTGCCCTCTCTCCCTGCACCACCCCGGCGGTCCGTTCTTCCAGGTGCCTGTGGGGACAGCCTGCGGAAGAAGGTGGCAAAGCTGAGACGAGGGATCACGGGGCTGGGGTGGTGAAGGAGTCCAGCTGGGGGCACAGCAACTTTGGGATGCCAGGGACCACAGGAGTGGAGGCAGGAGGAGGAGGAAGAGGCTGTCGGGTGCTCAGGTCTGGCTAAGCTGGTGGCAGCCAGTAGGGGCTTGCGAGTGCTCAGGGAGGGGTCTGAAGGGCCACTTCCTGCCGCCTTTGGAAGCCCCTATTTCCCTCCCTCACAGCCCAGCTGCTGCCTCCAGGAAGTCCTCTTGGGTGCAGATCACACTGAGTCAAGGCAGAGCCTAGTGCGATGCTTCAGTGGGCCAGTGCAGCGGACAGGTCCCCGGTGCATCCGTGGGGCAGCGGGCACTTTGGAGAGCAGCGTCCAGCCCTGACTGGCTCTCGGCTGCCAGATCACACCCACCCGGCGGCTTCCATGCCAGTTACAGAGAGTGTGGGTGGGAGACTCATTAACCCCCAGAAGTGGAACCGGTCCAGAGGGTGGCACGGGGAACGTGGGCCCTCCAGGCCGGCGGAGGGGGGTTAAGCGTGCTGGGTCAGGGGTGGCAGAGCTGGCTCCGCATGGTCCCTGTGGTCTCCGTGGTGGCTGGATTTGCATAATTTTGAAGTTGATTGGCCTAAAGGCAACTTCGCTTAATCACAGCTGACAAGCCTCTGGTTGAAACAGCAGCTGCTGCCAATTAGCCGCGTTGGTGCCTTGGTTTGTTGTAACTCTCCGGGCACCCCTCCCAGCTCCCTCTCCTGCCCGCCCCCTAATCTGCTTTGGAAGGAGCCAGCGGGGCCAGGGAGCTGCCCCGCAAACCTGCTGCACTCTCCAGCCCAGGACTGCTCAGCCCCGCAGGTGCCAGGGTGGGGTAGCACCCACCTCTGATCTGCCCGCTGGGGACCCCAGAACCTGCATTTCCAACAGCTCCTGGGAGACACTGGGCCTGCTGGTCTGTGGAGAGTCCTTGGGCAATGAGGCCCTTGCCCAGGGGTTTGCACTCTAGGGCTGCCTGTCTGTGTGAATAAAGTTTTATTGGAACACAACGTTGCCCATTCACCTACGATCTACAGCTCCTTTCTGTCTTCAACGGCAGTTGACAGAGACCAGGTGACCTGCAGGGCTGGTGATGCCTTCTACCTGGCCTTTGCAGAAACAGTTTCCTGATCTCTGACCTAGCCCTGTGGCTCTTGACTGGGTGTCAGAACGCGCTGGGCAGCTGGAGAGGCTGCAGACCCTGTGCCCCCACCCTGGTTCTGATCCCACAGGTCCGTGGGGCCCTGGTCCAGCCACGTCTGGGGATCTCTCTTTTTACCCTGGCCGACTCTAGGTACCATGCTCACCGGGCAGATGGGGAAACTGAGGCTCAGAAGGGTCACTCACAGGTCCAGGGTGCCAGCTCGGGCTGTTTCCCAGCACGTGCTGCCTCCTGACCCCACATCCTTGCCCCAGGGTTCGACGCACCCCAGCTGGGTGCCTGGCTGGGTCTGTTTCAAGTCTGGATCCAAGATCGGGGTGTGCTGCTTGTCACCTCAGGCGAGTCACAGGGTGATGTCATCCCTCTGGGCTGTGGGAGTGTAACCAGGCAGGCAGGGCCCGGCAGGGGGCACTTGGCCCCTAGTGGGGGGCTTTATTGTTTCCCCCCCACACCTGCAGAGTGGCTTTCCATGTTTGCTGACTCCCCCATCCCCACCCCACACTGGAAACTTTGCGAGCCCAAATGGAGACCCGTGGTCTTGTCCCTGAATCACCTGAGGCCAGGTGACTGCTGACCGCGGGACCATAAAGGAGGCTGCAGCTCCCCAGGGAGTCATTTGGGCGGGGGTCCTGCAGGTTGCTCATCTCAGTCATTGTCTGGGGGGTGGGGGGAGGCATGGCACCCATCAAAAGAGGAAGACACTGGGCCTCTCCGAGGCCAGATGGCCTGCCCAGGCAGGTACCTACAGTATAAGAGTCAGGGTGGGGATTCTGCAGCCTGGGTAATGTCAGGCAGGGCTGCAGGTCAGGTCAGCACACGGAGATAGAGGAGGGCGTTATGTGACTCACTGTCCCCAGTTTACAGATGAGGAAACAGGCACAGAGAGTTTATGGCCGGGAAGCCCCGGGACAGGGTGTCCAGGGCTCGCTGGGAAGAGGCTGGAAAGCCATGCAGAGGTTCCCCCGTGGAACTGGACCATCCCAGCTCCGGGCCCAGGAACCCGGGATGGTGACTGGGAGAAAGCATAGCCCTAGCCCCGGCCCAGGCCCCGTGGGCCTCACTGCCTGGCATATGGGCCTGGCCCTAATGGATGGGGGGAGGGTGCTGGGGTAATTGTATTTTTAGATATATTTGAGCCCTGGTTTTACATTTCCTTTCCTGGACTCCGGGCCACAGAATCAGGTCTCTCTCCTGGATCCTGGCTCTCCCATCACAGGCCATGCCAAGCCCTCGTTGTTTACTTGTTTTTTAAATAATATAATGAACATCCCTGAACCTAGACACCCCAACACGGGGGTGGGAACATCAATCAGCCCCTGTGTGCCCCCCCCCCGCCCTGAGCCCACCTTTCTTTCCACTCCGTGTGCCAGTCATAGCCACCAGGTGTGTTGGTAAAACGCACATGTGTTTGTCTTTTAGCCTTATAAGCATATCTGGCCAGGTGCAGTGGCTCACGTCTCTAATCGCAGCACTTTGGGAGGCCAAGGTGGGAGGATCGCTTGAGCCCAGGAGTTTGAGACCAGCTTAGGCCACATAGGGAGACCTCGTCTCTACAAAAAAAAATCAAGAAGTTAGCCTGGCATGAAGGCACGCGCCTGTAGTCCCAGCTATTTGGGAGGCTGAGGCCGGAGGATCGCCTGAGCTCTGGAGGTCGAGGCTGCGGTGGGCCATGATCGCGTCATTGTACTCCAGCCTGGGCGACAGAGTGAAAGCCTGGCTCATGAAAACAAGCGTATTGTGCTGAATTTAGCCTCTGGCGACTCGGCTTTCTCCCTCAGCCTGTGAAGCCAGGTTTGGGGTGACTGGAGCTTCCTTTGGCAGCTGAAGAGCCTTCCGGCGTCTGACCACGGCACGATGCATTTTTCTGTTTATCCGTCTGGGGTGTCCCCAGGGCTTCCCTCTTAATAACAGAGCCAGTTGGGCGCCGTGGCTCACGCCTGTAATCCCAGCACTTTGGGAGGCCGAGGTGAGAGGATTACTTGAGTCCAGGGATTCAGGACCAGCCTGGGCAACTTGGGGAGAGACCTTGTCTCTACAACACATCAAAGAAGGTGTGGTGATGCATGCCTGTAGTTCCAGCTACTTGGAGGGCTGAGGTGGAAGGATCGCCAGAGCCCAGCAGGTCGAGGCTGCGGTGGCCGGGAGTGTGCCACTGCCCTCCAGCCTGGGCGATGGAGTGAGATTCCAACTCAAATAAATAAATCAATAAACAACAGTGCCACTGGGAACTTTCCAGTTGCAAGCACTCCTGGGCCTGCAGGGCCTTTTTTCGAAGGACAGGGGACGTTGGTGCCATTCTGCACAGGCGCCGAGGTGAGGACCCTCCTGGTAGCTGGGGAAGGTAGCCATGGCCTCACAGGGCCATGCCGAGCCTGCACTGGAGGCATCAGCCCTCTAGGCTGAGCTGGGACTTGAGCCCAGTGATCCGCCCAGGCACTCACACAGCCCTTCCGGTCCTCAGAAGGCAGGGAGGAGCCTGTGCCTCCTGGCCCCCCTGCTGGGAACACTCCTGCCCCCACTCTCCCTCTCATCCTTCAGGAGTCTATCCCAGATCCCCTGCCTGAGTTCCAGCCCCGCCAGGTGCTGGTTTGGTGGCCCGGGGCAAGTCACATCAACTCTCTGCACCTGTTTCCTCATCTATGAATTGGGGATCGTCATGGCACTTCCTAGTTGCAAGGCCTAAAGAATCCTTCTCCCCCACACCAGGCTGCGTCGGGCACCTCTCCCACACCAGGACACGGTCCTCCCTGGGCTGCCCATGTCCGTCAGGGCTGTGGCTAGATAAGGAGCGCCCAGACCCGTCCGGACTTGGCGCTCCATCCGCTGAAAGGGACAAAAAAGGAGGTCTATCTCTGGCCTGGCTCAGGACGGGTAGGATTCCAGGGGTGGGAGGGAGAGAGGAGAGCTGGCCTCCTCTGTGGTTGGACTTAAGTGCCATGCAGAAGCGTGGTGCTGGCCATGGCAGAAACACCAGCCGAGGGCACGGCAAAGAGGCCCTGACGCACAAAAGCCTGGGGTTGGGAGATGACTGTGGGCTGGGGGGTTGCACCCAGGAACTGGAAGATGAGGCCGTAGAGGCCAACCAGGCTCTCGGGCCATGCCCAGATGGTTGTGGAGGCCAGGGATGTGCTTCAAAAAGTGGCTGGTGTGGGTGATCCCCTTCCTCTGACCCAGGGAGAGGACCCTCAGCTACTGGGTGGGGGTGGGCCAGAGGGGTGCCAAGGAGGGTCAGCCCAGGAAGGCACTGCCCACACCGTGGTCTCTCGGGCAAGCCCCTCTAGGTTCCTGGCTTCCTTCTCAGAGCTGACATGGGGCCTGTACATTTGACACACGCTCCTTGCAGGGCAGTGTCTGGAGCAGAGGAGGGACTCAAGTGGTGACATCACTCACCCATTTACCCAGCAGAGACTGGTGGCTGTGGGAGGGAATCCACAAGCATCATGCCAAGCATCGGCCGAGGGGTGGCCATGGAGCCCGGCCACCTAGGGCCAAACCCTGACACAGCTGCAGCCTAGCTGTGAGATCTTGCAGGGAATGTGCCCAGTTTGCCCACCTGTGAAATGGAACTCTCACTGGGTGCTGCGAGGATGCAGAAGGCAGTCAAACCGCAGCTTGGAGTGTGACGGGAATCATGGCCGCCATTCTTGGCCTGGGAGGTGGCGGCCCTGGGCCCCAGGTTGTGACTGGGCTCCCGCTGGGTTGATGCTCCAGTCCCGTCCGCCCCAGAGGAACCTGCCAAATTCTTTTCAGCACACGCAGGCTGGCCCGTCTTGGAAAACAATCCTTTGCCTCTACAAGGCCAGGCCACTCTCCTTTTATTGGGGTTTAGGGTTGATGGCCACCAAGGGCAGAGAAAGGGACAGCAGCCAGTGGCAGCAGGGTGGTTTCTGGTCCCTGAGTCACGGAGCTCGGCAGGTGAGGGATGTCCAGCGGAAGCTTCTAGATCCCCGCTGGGCACTGGCACATGCTCATTCCTTCAGGGTAGAGCCCTGGCTGAGCCCGGCTGCATGCCAGGCCCGGCAGGGGCTGGGGTCGCTGCCCTGGATCAGCACCCAGCCTGAGGGGGAAGCCAGGCAAGGCCACAGAGGGACCACCCATCCCAGGAGACTGGGTGGGGCTGCGATGAAGGTTGTGCCCATGGGGGTGGGGGGAGGAGGGAGCGGGCTCTGAGTAGAGGGGGCAGGGCTGCGGGGGTACACCGACATTACCACCTACCTGCTGTGTGACTTTGGGCAAGTTGCTGCCCTTGTCCGTGTCTCTGTGTCCTTGTGTCAAGAGCCCAGCATAGAGGGTGGCTGGGAAGAGAAGGTCAGACGCTCAAAGCAGGGCCTGGCATGCAGTGAGAGCTGCAGAAGACCCAGAGTGGGGGCATTCTTGGGATGCCCTCCGTCCTGGTCCCGAGGTATGACGTTGGCTTCACAGAGGCAGGGTGGGTCTCTTCAGCCCACTGTGCGGTGACAGCTGCCAGCCCAGAATCGTACCCAGTACGATATGAATTAATAGGTGAGTGAATGAATGAGTGAGTGAATGAATGAGTGAGTGAATGAACAAACAGACAAGCGAATGCCTCTGTCACCTCCTTGGCCCCCATAACCCTGCAAGGTGGGTGTGTTGTCCTCATGTACAGATGGGAAACTGAGGCTCTGGGCTTTCTCTTCACCCCGAGAAAGAAGGGAGCCCAGGGGCTGGGACCCCTCGCCCCATGGGAGGCTGGGGAGTCAAAGAGAAGTCCAGAGCCGCCCCGCCCATGGGCGTTCTGCATGCCTGTCTCTCCTCTTCCTGCCCTGACACTTTAAGTGATTCATTCTTCATGTGATATTTTTGTGTTTCTCCAGTGGGGGAAAAAATGCCTCTGGGATTTCCAGGGGTTGTTTTATCTCCATGGTGCAACCAAATATTCGAGAGGACAGAGAGAGGCGGAGGGATGTTGAGGGCCCATGACTGTCTCAGCTCAGCACTCCCTTTAACAGGGGAGGAAACTGAGGCGGGGTCCGGGGAGCGCTTGCCCGTGCCCCAGGGTGGCCTGAAGGAGGTGAGCAGAGCATCTGGGACTTGAGCAGGGCTGGGGGTTCCAGTTTAGCCACTTTGAGCTGTGTGCCCTCGGGCAATTCCCACCTCTCTCTGGGTCTCAGTTTCCTCGCCTATGAAATGGACAGCAGCAGTACCTACCTCAAGCACTCGAGAAAGTAGCCTATGCTGAGCGTTCAATGAGTGCAGAACTGGCTCAGGGCAAGGACTCAAAAGGGAGAAATTGAAGCCATGGGTTCGAGACCCCCTCAGGCAACTTGGCGAGACCTCATCTCTACAATAAATCAAAAAATTAGCCGGGCATGGTAGCGCGCGCCTGTAATTCCGGCTACTCGGAAGGCTGAGGCGGAAGGATCGCCGGAGCCCGGCAGGTCGAGGCTGCGGTGTCCGGGAGCGGCCACTGCACTCCAGTCTGGGCGACAGAGTGAGACTCCAACTCAAAAAAAAAAAAAGAAAAAGAAACAGTCGAGCTTGTACCTTGGACCCAGAGTCCAGCTGGCTATGGGGAGGGATGAGGGAGAGGGTGTCAATGAGGGAGAGCGCCTCAGCAGGGATAAACTGGGGTGTTTCTCCCCTGGGGGAGGGAGGGATGTGGGAGACAGGAGGGGTTTCCGGGTGCTGGTACCCTGCACATCTTCCCAGTGACACAGGCAGGCTTCACCCCACCCCACGGCTGGCTGAGTTCTCCCCTCCCTCCTTGGAGCAAGTGCTATGCCTGCCCGATAGGGGACAGTGGGAGGCCAGGGGTTATAGATTCAGAACTCTGAGCTGTCCACCTCTGCGCCCCTGGACTCAGGGACCTGTCCCACCAGAGCCCTGGAGTTGGGTTTCTTGGGTAAGGTGGGTGGCTTCTGCCTGGGGCTGATGGCCCAAGGTGGCTGTGAAAGCAGAGGCCCTGCCTCCGTTGAAGGAGCAAGCCCTTGTTGTGCCGGGATGTCTGCCTGGGTCTCCGCTGGTCCCATCTGGAAGTTCGCTGTTCACAATAGGACAAACCTGGAAACCAGGCCATGAGCACTAATGGAGCTCCTACTCTATGCGCAGCAGACATTTATTCAGCACCTACTGTGTGCAGAGCATGGGAGGGAGATACAGGGGCATAAAGTCCCTACTCTCGAGGAACTTGTACCAGGAAGGGAAGCCATAAGCCAGCAGACTAGGTGGAGGGACTCAGTGTAGACCAAGGGCACGAGGAAGCATAGGACGGAGAAGTGGAGCAATCAGATGTGCATGCAGTGTTCAAACACACTTTCATTTGCCAAGGGCACACAGAAAGCTCTTAGTTACCCAAACCACCTGCCCTGGGAGCAGTGCAGTGGGCAATACCAGATGAGAGCCATTTGCAGAGCAGCTGCTGGACGTTCCAGCTTCCGGTCACTTCTATGCCTCTTTGGTGTGCCACAAGGCGGGGGGCGAGGTTCCCATTTTGCAGATGAGGAAACTGAAGCCAGTGAAGTGCTTCTCTGGGATCACCCACCTGGTAAATGATAAAGTGCTGATCCATGGAGATTGAGGGCAAGGCCTGTGTCGTCACCCTGGCACCCACCATGAGCCCTACCTGGACTCATGTAGACCCAGGTTCCAGCTGCAGCCCTGCCACCCTCCAGCTCTGGGCAGATCGCTTGCCCTGAGTCGTGGTCATTGATCTCAGCAGTGGGTATGATAAGGCCTGTACTCATTCTGGCCATTCAGAGTATTGATGAGGGCCTTCTGTGGGCCAGGCCTGTGTGTCCTACAGCAGTAAGCACAACCAGTGTGGTCTCAGCTGGGCCGGCTCCATGGGCATGTGACCCACGCGGGCTGGCACCAGCAGGGCTCGGCTTACGGTGGCCAGGGCCGGGGCCCGAGGCGCTGGCCCTTCCCCCTCACTGGCCTTTCAGCCCAGCGCCCTGGCTGTGGGGGACGGGTCACCTCTGGCCTGTGTCCGTCCTTCTGCAGGCCAGCACGAGGGAGGATGTCCCAGTTCCCTCCCACCGTTCCCTCCTGCAGGCACGGAGGGGTCACAGGGACGCACTTTGATCTTACTTCATGCGGGCGTCCAGCCTCGAGAAGTGTTTATTCCTGGACTTCACGTTTCAGAGAGATTTCGTAACCGCAAGTGGATGTTGTCCTGAAAACAAAAGTTCACAAACCTAGGATTAGATCTGCACTGTCCAGGAAAGGCCCTGGACACTGGGGAACTTGTGGAGGTTAAACATCACTGGTGATGTGCGGGTGTACATGTGTGCGCATGTGTGTGCTGTGTGAGGACATGTGCGTGTGCAACGTGTGCTGCCTGGGGGTGTGAACACCCTGGTCAGTCTGTGTAGACAGGGAGGAGGAGAAGATCCAGGGATTTAATGCCCTCTACCAGCGTCTTATTCTCCACCTGCACAGTAAAGATTCATGGTACAGCCTAGAACTGGGGTCAGTGAATGAGGAGCAGGGAGCACTCAGCACAGTACCTAGCCTGGGGGAAGCACTCAGCACAGTACCCAGCAGGGAGCATTCAGCACAGTACCTAGCCTGGGGGGAGCACTCAACACAGTACCTAGCAGGGAGCACAGGGAACACCCAACACAGTATCTAGCAGGGAGCACTCAGCACAGTACCTAGCCTGGTGTGAGCACTCAACACAGTACCTAGAATGAAGCACTCAACACAATACCTAGCAGGGAGCATTAGGCATAATACCTAGTCTAGGAGGAACACTAAACACAATACTTAGCAGGGAGCACTCAGCACAGTACCTAGCAGGGAGCACTCAGCACAGTACCTAGCCTGGGGTGACCACTCAACATAGTACCTAGAAGGGAACATCGAACACAGTACCTAATGGAGAGCATTCAGCACAGTAACTAGTCTGGGAGGAACACTGAACACAATACTTAGCAGGGAGCAGTCGACACAGTACCTAACAGAAGCACCCAGCACAGTACCAAGCCTGGGGTGGGGACACTCCACAGCTGTTAGGTGTGGTCTCCTTGACTGTGGTTCCTGCCCATCCGTGAGCACCTGCTTACCCGCAGGGCTGCAGGTGTGGCCCAGAGGGCCATGTCCTTGCTTCATTACCAATCCATACTAATACTGTCACTACTAATACTTGAGCCCAAGTTGACTGATCATTATGCAACCTCCTGTCCTGCGGCCTGTGCCCATCCCTCCCCTACCTCTCAGGGCCGTGGGACCCTGTCCCTCGTCGGCGACTGCGTCCCACACGCCCAGCACTGCATGGCCCTCAGGGGAGACCCATCAGGCACCCATCGAATGGTGTTCAGAAGAGGTGCCACCCCTAACCAGTGGGGTGAGAGGGCGAAGCCGAGGCGGCTTCTTGGGTGGGTGGCCTTGGAGCCAGGCCTCGTAGGGAGTCCGACTTGGGCATACGAGAGGGGAAGGGGGTGTCCAGGGCAGGACCAGCCTGAGCAGAGGCCCAGAGGCCTCAGCTCCAGCCAGCCTCTGTGCCCCAGGTGCTGGGCAGGACCCTTCCCCACCCACTCGCAGCCTGCCCCCCACCCTGGGTGGAGTAAGCACGGCATGCGTGGGGACAGGCCTGCAACCAGTCGCGGCTCCAGGAAGTTCAGGTTTGGGGGGGCCCTTGTCAAAGGGGGAGCCGGCCCTGGCCCTGGGGGCAATGGTCTGGCTTTCACATCCCGGATGCCTGTCTTCCCTTCTCCCAGGCAGGCGGCTCCCTGTGCTGCCACCCACACTGGCCACGTGTGTGACCTTGGGCCAGTCACATCCCCTCTCTGCGTCTCGGGCGTGGATGACCTAACCTCATGGGACTGAGGCGGGATCGCCTGAGACGGAACGCAAAGGTAGCAGAGTAGAGCCCGGCACTCGCCAGGACTCGTGGCGTAGGCCAGCATAGCCCCTGCCTTGGCAGGGGCATCCCTGTGGCTGGAGATCACCCTGGGCTGGGGGAAGAGACAGAGCTTCGGGAGCCCACCCCCGGGAGTGAGAGAATTGGGGGTGGGGGAGGAGGTCTGCTCTGAGAGGTGCTACCCCAGCTGAGCCTCGGGGCTGTGGCCGCAGAGAGGGAGGCCTGGGAGAACAGGCATGTGCAAAGGCCCAGAGGCGCGGCAGATCTTGGAGGAGGAGGAACAGAGAGTGGGGCGGGGGTGGCACAGCAGGGCCAGGCCACGAGGGGCCTCCGGAATGAGCGTGGCCTTGAACTCGCGAGGAGGCGGATAGGTGGTCAGAGGGGCCCCTGGGAAAGCTAGCTCTGAGGGCCGCTTAGGGCCTGAACTGAGTCGGAGACAGCCGCGGCAAGGAGCCCTCCGTCCGGCCCTGTTCAAGTGCTTTGATGCGTCGCTGGAAAGTCATGACCCTGTGAGTCAGATGCTGTGTTCGATCCCCTTCCAGGGCTGAGGGCGCTGAGGCCAGGAGGAGCAGGACTCGGCCGGGGCAGCAGCCAATCGCCAGGCCTTGCCGCCCTTGACGCACCCAGGCAGTAGGTGGTGGCTTCGTGTCCAGGAGGAGGGCGGGGTGGGCTGGGGAGGGGCAGGCGGGAAGCCCCCGACGTGACGCGGCCTGCGGTATCTCCAGGCATCAGGCCGCCGGCCAGGCCTGCGGTGTCTGGGGCCCTGCGGCCCCGCCCTGCCCCGCCTGGCTGACCGGAGAACAAACCCACTACCGTCCCCGGTGGGGTTTAATTCATCTTCCCCTGCTCTGCTTCTCTTCACATGCCCTCCTTCCCCGTCCTCACCAGATTCGGAGTTTAAAAATAATCCTCCCATCTCGGAACAACAGTCCCCAGCTGACCCGCGGGGTGGACCGCGGAGGTGCGTGCCTGGCTTGTGACTCTGGACCTGGTCACACAGCCAGCGTTCAGGGAAGTCCCACTCGGCCAGAATGTTCCTCCCGTTCCTTGAGTTTTATGCCTGGCCACAGCTCCCATTTTGGGGCAGTGTACCCATTCTCAAAGAAATAGGACCCGGGAGGCTGAATGTTCGATGGGCTTTCTGGGGGGACTGGGGTCGGAGCTCCTGGAAGCTTGTGCAGTGCCAGGCGGTAGAGCAAGCTCTGGAGCCCGGGTTTGCCTCCTGTCCCAGCCGCCGAGTGGCCACGTGACCCGGGCCAAGTCACCGCCCCTCTCTGAGTCTTGCTTTCCCCCTTTCTGAGCTGGGAGTTGGATGATCTAACTTCATGGGACTGAGGCAGGATTGCCTGAGACGGAACACTGAGGCGGCAGAGTGGAGCTCGGCACTCGCCAGGACTAGGTGGCCAAGGCCAGCCCAGGCCAGCAGCCCAGCGGCGTGTGGAGTGGGAGAGGGGCGGATGCCCGTCCGGCGCTGGCTCCCGGTGCCGCGGGGGCAGCTCTCCAGACCTCCCCCGTGGGGGCGTCTCGGGCGAAGGGGCCCAGCGTGATGGGCCCTCCACAGCCCCCACGGAGGCACCCAGGTGACCTTGTGACCCTGGGGTCGGCCGTCTCCCGAGGGGGATGGCAGCAGCCGGCTGTTCCCCAGGCCTGGAGGTTCTAGGTAGCTTGCTGGTCTGCCTGGAGGGGGAGGCTGGACGCCGCCGTCTCGGGTCATCCGAAGTGGGCTTTGTGCGTAGGTCACCCCCCAGGATGCACGGCGAGGATTCGGCCTTCAGTTCTGGCCCCGAGCTGCTGCCGAGACCTGGGGAGCAAGGGAGCCCACGCTCCCACCCCGGGGCCCCCACCCCTCACCCCGAGGCTTCTCCACCCCAGACCTCTGTCTGACACACAGGGCTGTGGCCCTGACCGCCTGCTGACCCGTCTTGACCCAGTGTGTGTGGCAGGCACGCCCCCAGGCCGCCGGACCTGCACAGCTGCCAGGAGCGCGTCCCTCACAGCAGGCCCCGAGGCTGCTGGGACTTCGGCCCCCAGGGAGGCCCGAGGACCCCAGATTGCTGTCCCTCGGGGCCGCGATTCCCACCCAGTGCGGGTGAACCTAAGCTGGGGCCCTGGTCGGGGGCTGTGTGGCCCTCTGCCTCCTCAGAACTGCGCCGTCCGGGGCAAGTCTCTGCGGTGTGCTCACCTCCCAAACCATTCTTGGGTGCGGTCCCGACGTGGACCCCGGGTCGGGAGGGAGGGCAGGGGGAGTTTGCTGTGCAGATGGCCGGGGTGAAGGCCAACCCTGGCCCAGAACCCTGGAGGCCTGACAGAGAACGCCCCGAGGCGCTCCCGTCCTCTGTCCCCAGAGCCCAGCCCCAGGCCCGTCCCAGAGTGCAAGTCAGCAAGTGGATGTTGAGAGAATAAGTGAATGAATAAATGGTTTAATTACAGGTTAATGAAAGCAGAGGTGGAATACCATAGGCCTCAGTGGAGAGGCAAACTTCTTTCAGCTGATGGAATCAAGGCAGGCTTCCTGGAGGAAGGAGCAGGTGGTGGTGCAGGATTTGAACCCCCAGGGAGGAAGGGAGGGCACCCCAAGGGTGAGCCGCTGCCCCCGACATCAGCCAGTATACTCAAGACTCTGTAGGGGCAGGAGCAGCAGAGGGTGGGCCAGGCCTGTGGCCAAGGCAGCGCCCTCTCATTCACTCAGCAAACCCGCCAGCCCTGGGACTGGAGCCCCGGCCACAAGAGTGGGGCAGCCCCACCCTCCAGGGCCCAGAAGCACTCTGGGTCTGGAGCCCTGTCTCAGCTCCGACTGGGCCTCGGCTTGCCCGTCTGCAGAGTGGGGCCGCGGGGGCGTCGTCCCAGAGGACCCATCATTTTCCATTCCCATTCCATCATTTTCGGCGCCTTTTCCAGGGCGGATCCTCAGGCCCCCAGAGGGAAATCCTCCCCTAAGCACTCTCAGATGCTTTAATGCTCATCTCTGGGCTCAGCCTCCCAGGTGGGCCCTGTGGGAGGCCAGGAGAAGGCCCCAGAGCAGAGCAATTAAGCAGCCTACGGCCCACGGGGCGGGCAGGGCCACAAGGGTGATGTTGTGCCCGTGTTGCAAGGGTGTTTTGCCATCATGCCACCCCCATTCCTTGTTCCGGCGCACCCAGCTGCCCGAGCACAGCACCTGGCATCTTGGGTACCAGGGGAGAAGGCTGAGGCCATGAGCCTCGAAGTGCAGCCGCCTTCCGCCCGCCCGGCCGCTCCCCGTGTTCTGACCCCATGAGAGCAGGATTCAGAGCTGCCAGGGACCCCTTGGTGTCTCCTCTGCTGTCCCTGGCCGGGTTGTTTGCTTCTGAGGGCAAGGTGGCCCCAGGCCAGCCCCAGGGACCCAGGGCAGGTGCCGGGAGAGGGCGGGCCCGCAGAGGGTCTCGTTTCTCCCTCTCATCTTTGACAAAGGTGTGGTCTGGCAGCAGCTCTGCCGTGTGTTCATCTTGAGACCCGTCCCGGGGTGGGGCAGGGAGTCTGCTTGGCAGAGGGCAGGAGTGGGGCAGCTCGGTCAGGCCGGGAGGGCCCAGGGCCTCTCCGGACCCCACCATCCTCATGTCAGACCCCGCCCCAGGTGTGGATCTGCCCTCCGCCCGGGGCGCAGGCGAGCCTCGTGTGTGGCCTCGAACCCTCTGCAGGCCCCGGCGTGGGTGGGGGAGTGGTACCGGTTTGCTTGGGCTGCCAGAGCCAAGTGCTGTGAACCCAGGGGCTGAGGCCTCAGAAGCCTCCTGTCACAGGGTGGAGGCTAGAGGCCCACACCTAGGCGTCGGCTGGATGGGCTCCTTCGGAAGCTGAGGGACAATCTCTCCCACCTCTCCCCAGCTCCCACGGTCCTTGGTATTTCTTGGCCCACAGACCCATCGCCCCAGTCTGCCTCCGTGTCCACCTGGTCTTCTTCCTGTGTGTCTGTGCCCCCGTGTCCCCTTCTCCTGAGGATACCATTCTTACTGGATCAGGGCCCATCCCCCCACTCCAGCGTGACCCCGTCTTGACCAGTTACGTCCACAATGACCCTAGTTCCAAACACGGGACTGCTCCCACTGCCACCTCCTCCAGGAAGCCTGCCTCGTTTCCATCAGCTGGGAGAAGTTTGCCTCTCCACAGAGGCCTATGGTATTCCATCTCTGCTTTCATTTATGTTTAATCAATTCATGTGTTCTGAGGTATTGGGAGTCAGGACTCCAGCCCAGGAGCACGGGCCACAGTGGGGTGCCCCTCGCCTGGCTTGGAGCCTGGCACGCAGTACATGCTCAGCAAACGGACCCCCGTGCCTGCCAGAGGACCCCAGCTCTTGAAGGTCGGCGCTGTTTACACGGAGGATGCATGGGCCGCTTCCCCCAGCCTCCATTTCCAGCTCCTACAGGGGGCAGGGTTGATGATAGTTGAGGTAGCCCTGTGCCCTCAGGCCCCGCCTCGGGTGGCCAGCCTCCTTGCTGCCCTGACCCCAGGGCCTTTGCACTCACGGCCTCCCTGCCTGGACACTCTTCCTCCAGAACTGCCTGGCTCTCTCCTGCTCGAATGTCGCCTTCCCCACGAGGCCACCCGCCTCTGCCGTCTAACACAGTTCCCCATCACCACTGCACCGCTGCGCCCTCCCCCACACACCCAGCTGTAGTTTCCCTCACAGCATTAAAAAAAAATGATGGTGGTAAAATGTATCTGTAACATAGAACTTACCACCTTAATCGTGCTGAAGCGCAGTTTGGTGGCCTTAAGTGCATCCACCCTGTTGTACCAGTGTCTCCACCCTCCGTGTCCAGGACCCTTCCATCTTCCCAAGCTGAAGCTCTGCGCCCATGAAACCGCCACCCCATCCCCTCCCCCAGCACCAGGCATCCACCTTTCCACTTCCTGTCCCCGTGAATTTGATGACCCTAGGGCCCTCCGGTAAGAGGATATACGGAGCCGGGTGCGGTGGCTCAAGCCTGCCATACCACAGTGCAGTGGCTCAAGCCTGTCATACCACAGTCTGAGAGGCTGAGATGAGGGAATTGCCTGAGCCCACGGATCTGAGACCAGCCGGGCCACTTGGCGAGACCTCATCTCTACAATAAATCAAAAAATTAGCCGGGCGTGGTAGTGCGCGCCTGTCGTTCCAGCTACTTGGAAGGCTGAGGCGGAAAGATTGCGGGAGCCCAGCAGGTTGAGGCTGGGCTGGCCATGAGCGTGCCACTGCACTCCAACCTGGGCGACGGAGTGAGACTCCAACTCAAAAAAAAAAGAGGCTATATGGTGTCCATCTCCTTTCGCCGAGCGTAACGTCCTTAGGTTCACCCATGTTGTAGCCTGTGTTAGAGTTTCCTTCCTTTTCAAGGCTGAATAATATTCCACTGTGGAGCCATGCCGCCTTCTGTTCATCCATTCATCCAGGCATTCATCCAGGCACTCAGGCTGCGTCCACACGGGTATAGGCGTGTCTGTCGGAGTGCCTGCTTCCTTTAGGGGCTGCCTGCAGGAGCCTGGCAGTGTTTTAAATATCCGTTTGTTTGTGCCCTCTCCACCTTCCTCCCTGGGACACAGGCAGGCAGGGGTGGGCGCTGTCTCTATTTCATTTGTGTTCTGTCCACTGCTGTGGAGAGGTCCCAGGCTCAGTGCACACTTGCGGAGGGGTCCATGGAAGTCGCCCCTAGCAACGCAGCAGGGAGACCCGAGTCCCGCCAGCCAGCCGGGGTGCCCTCACTCCCGTGGCTCCAGGCAGCGGTTGCCGGCCACTGCCACCCCCTGAGCCATCCCTCCTCCTTTGATGAAGTCCCATTTTGCCGTTGACAGGAGGGAGGTGACGGTTGGCTGGTGGAGGACGGTCATCCACTCCAGAAAGGAAATTGGATGGCGGCGGTGCCATAGCCACGCCCGGCCCCGGCTCCTGACATACCCGCCCCCCTCCCCCCATGGCCATCCCCCGCTGCGGCACCTGGTGAGGGGGCCCACCCCAGCTGCCTCTGCTCTTGTTGCACAGGCAGCTCTGGACAGATCGATGCAAGCCAAACGATGACCAGTTGTGGCCAGCTGTCCCTGAACGTGCTCGCCGTCCTCTGCTCGTTGCTGTTTTCCGCAGGTAAAGCCTCCCTGGGTGCTCGGGGGAGGGGCAGGCGGCCCCTGTCCAGGGTGGGCGCTGGCCCGGGGGTTCCTGGGACCGACGGGCGCTCGCCTTCAGCTCCCCATCCCAGGGCATGCCCTGCCATCCCGGGTCTGCTGCAGGAGCTCGGTGGGCTGCCGGGAGCCGGGGAGAGACCCTGGCGCGTCCTCTCCCTCACCCCTGTAAGTCGAGCTAGGCAGGGCCGGTCACCCATTTGATAGATGGGGAAACGGAGGCTTGAGGGGGACCTGACTGGTCCGAGACAACGCAGCTTGTGGGTTCTACCCAGGCGGCACGAAGATGCCGGGGTCCGACCCGCCCCCACCAGACCAGCCTCCCAGGCTGTCCCCGTGACCTCAGCTGGGGTCGCAGTGGCCTCGCACGGTCCCGGAACAAACATGGGCATAAGCCAAGTCCTCCAAACCAGAGCTGACAACCCAGAGAAGCCCCTGAGCCCACTGGGTGACCTCGCACAGCCAGTGGGGCCTGGTCTGAGTAAGGCACCCTTCTCCAGCTCTGTCTCTCTGCCTTGTCTCTCTCTCTCTCTCTCTCTCTCTCTCTCTCTCTCTCTCTCTGTCTCTCCTTCTATCTCTCCGTATTTCTCTGTCTCTCTCTCTCTGTCTCTGTCTCTCCCTCTATATCTCTTGGTATCTCTATCTTTGTCTCTGTGTGTTTCTCTGTATCTCTCTCTGTCTCTCCCTCTTTGTCTCTGTCCCTCTCTGTATCTCTCCCTCTGTGCCTCTCTGTATCCCTCTCTGTCTCTGTCTCTCCTTCTGTGTCCCCGGACCCCCTCATGCCCACATGCTCAGATTGGCACCAGCCTGGTGGTTTTCGGCCTTGCCCCCTTGCTGGGGCAGCTCAGAGTGAGGAGAAGGGGACATTGGGATGGGGGTGGGGTGCTTGGAGAGGCCGCCAGGACAGCAGAGCCAACGCCCAGCCCAGGCCGGGTTGGGGCCCCCTCTTACCCAGGTGCCGCCCCACTCCGTGATTGGCTCATCTGGTCCTCCCACCCCTGGGAGGCAGGGACTCCTCGCCCCATTTCGCCAAGGAGGAAGCAGAGGCAGAGGGAGGGCGACCTGCCCGTGGTCACACAGTGCAGGAGCAGCCCAGTGAACGAGGGCCCCCCAGGACCAGGAGCTGCACTGAGCTCTGCACACGGGTGCATCCGCGGCCTGAGGAGCACGGCTCCCTCGGTGACCTGCTGTGCTTGGGCTGGCTTTCCTGGTGACTTGGAGCCTGTCGGCCTTCTGATGAAGCGTCCCTCAGCCCCAGCGTCCTGCTGTGTCGGGACCAGAGAGGTGCCGCCCTGACTGGCCCTCACCTCCCACGCTCAGCCAGACCAGCGCGGCACTGCTCCTGGGACCCCCAGCCCCTAGAAGGCCCCCTTTCTTCCATCCCTTGTGGGAGGAGACCAGAGAGACCGCAGCGGCCCAGGCAGCCCTGATCCGAGATGCCCGCCCGGCAATCCTGGCTCCAGGGCCCAGGCTCCATCCGCTTGGGGGATACAGCAGGGCCCTCTTGACACTGCCAAATGGCCAAAGCCAGTGGCAGAGCCGCGGCCAGGTGAGCCAGGGGCTGGGCAGGACCCTTCCGTGTCCCCTTCCTTCTCCAGGCCTGCCCTCCCACCCCTGTCTTTGCATGTTGGGCTTCTCCCTAGACCTCAAGGCCCAGCTCAAAGGCCACCTCCTCCATGCTGCCCTCCACTGTCCCTTCTTCCCTCCCTGAGTCCTGGGTAGCCTCTCGTTCTGACTGGCAGCACCGTGAGCCCGGTCACTCGCCAGCTGCCCACAAGCTGCATGTGAGTAGACCCGGGCAGTGCCTGGACGACAGTGGCTGGAACTGACCACCTGCCTCTGCCTCTCCAGCCTCCAGACATTGTTCCTGTAGGATCTGGGGGTCCCAAACCCCAGACATCGGCATCCCCTGGAGGGCTTGCTAGGACAGACTGCAGGACTGCATTTCTGACAAGACCCCAGGGGGTGCGGACCAGGCAGGCACCGAGGCCTGCTCAGTGTTCCCCTTATACAATGGGAATAAGTGAGATCATGTGAGATGTTCCTGTTTCCCAAGGTCAAGGGTGAGAAGGGGGTCTGGAGAGTGCCCCTGACTCCCAGAAAGCCGGGGCTTCTCTCCTGCAGCAGCGGTGCCCGTCCCCACGGAAGCGGGTGCTGTCCTCGGGGAAGGGCCACCCCGGCAGCCTCAGCCCCTGACGCTGAGGGCCGCCCGCCCACCTGCCGGCCCAGCCTGGCGGGGACTGCCCTGCTGCAGCCCCGGCGGGCGGTGCGCCGGAGCCGTGTGGGCCGCAGTGTAATAACCTCTCAGCCGACACAGAGCTCTGGGCTCGCTGGAGGCGCTTCTGCAAAGCCCGTGCCTGCCTGGTGGGAGGCGGCGTTCAGCCGGCAGAGCCCCTTTTCAGCGATACAAATGAGATACAGCGATCCCCTTTATGAAGATACTAATTAAACCCGAGACAGCGGGCTCCAGGTTTTTTTCCACTGTTATATTTGTTCAGGCGTTCACTCCTGTTTATCACCATCTGCACGACTCATAAATACCGTCCTGGGGTTTCAGCAGCGTCGGTGGCTGCCGTGGGGCCGCCTGTAGGGGCCGCATTGGTGGCTGGATAGGGGTCTCCCTCTGTGAGGGGAGGGTGGGAGGGTCCCAGGTCGGGGCAGCGCTGCCACCGTAAGGTGGGGTGACTCAGGCAGTCCCTTGGGATCTTGGAGTCCGGGGCGCCAGTTTAGTAGAAACCGAGGCGGGGAAGGGCTGCTGTTTTCATCACAAGAGGGTCTCACACTCGTACCGGTCACCGCCCCAGAGCAAACTGGGCTTGTCATGGACCCACCGCCAGCCCGCCCAGGAACAAAGGTTATCAGAGCCAGCGGCGGAGGAGTGGAGAGGGCCCAGGATTTTTGAGTCCAGGCGGGCCTGGGTTTTCCATCCCTACCCACCACCACTGACCAGCTCAGGCAAGTCACCGTAGGGCCTCTGAGCCTCAGTTTCCCCATCTGTAAAGTGGGATCCCACACCTGCCAGCGAGGGTGGCTGTGCGAATTAAATGAGGCGAGCCGGTGGAGCACACAGTAGGTGCTCACTTGAGGTTGGTTTCCTCGTTGAGCACTCGCTGCAGGCTGAGCTGTTTGGGAGGTCCCTGTAAGGCTTGTCCAGCCCTGCCCTCAAGGAGCGCCCGGGCGGGCCGACACAGAGAGAGTAACTAGGGCTGGGAGGCCGGGAGGTGTCAGGAGCCCAGAGGAGCCTTTCTGGTAGAGGTGAGGCTCACAGGGTAGGGGAGAGGCAGACAGGACCCTAGAACAGGCCAGCTGCCCACCCCGGCACCCATGGACTGGCAAGGGGTCCCACAAGCCTGCGACTCTGTTTTCCAGTCTTGTCTGCACATTTCCGGGTCTGCGAGCCGTACACGGACTACAAGGGCCGCTACCACTTCGGCTTCCACTGCCCGCGGCTCTCGGACAACAAGACCTTCCTCCTCTGTTGCCACCATAACAACACGGTCTTCAAATACTGCTGCAACGAGACGGAGTTCCAGGCGGTGATGCAGGCGAATCTCACGGCCAGCTCTGAGGGCTACGTGCACAAGTGAGTGTCACGCTGTGGGCACAGCCCCATGGCCTGGGTTCCCCCCCACCCAAGTCCCGGCCAGTGGGGAAGCTGCTGGCTCATCCCTGCAAGTGCAGGTGGGCCTAGAAAGAGTCCGGGAGCGTCTTCAGGTGACCAGGGTTTATGGCCGGTGCTGCCCTCTGAACGTTCATCTTCTCATGAGAAATGGGCACATTACAACCTCATCTCAGGGCTGTTGAAGAAGTTAAGTGAGGTGGAGTGTGCGGAAGGCTTTCAAACACAGAAGGCTCTTGGACCTGGACTCTGCTAAGTCCAAGTTCCTTCCTTCATTTATTATTCATTCAACAAACACTGATTGACACTGTTGACGCAGAGGTTAATCTACAAAGTCCTTTTCCTTAAGGTGATTAAAACACACTAAGATCAGGGATCACAGGTATGGAAGAAGGAGGAGTCTATATATAGTTTAAATAAACTATATTGGAAAATATAGTTTATTTAAAAAGTAAATTAGAGAAACAGAGAGAGAAAGAGGAGATTCACCACCCCAAGGTGTGGGGAACGAGACCAAAGTCAGGAACATGGCAACAGCCATTATTCAAAGAGCACGTGGCCATACCAGAGTCTAGTAAGGCAATGGCCTTGTTTTTTGTTTTGTTTTTTTACCAACTAGGTAGCCAGTCGCCCCAACACTATTTAGTAAACTGGCCACCTTTTCTCACCTGAAGTGAAATGGAAGCTTATCGTATACCACAATATACTACATCTGAGTATCAGGGTGATTGGGATGCGTATGTGGCTTTCATTAATTGGTCTGGCCATAGGCTAGCACCTCTTCACTGAGGTGACCTTTAATATGTTTTAAAGCCTTGGCCTATTCCCCCTGGCTCTTTTGTCTTATGAGCTTTAGAATGAACTGGCGCTGTTTCCCTGCCTTCTTCCTGACTACCTATTTGGTAAAAAAAAAAAAAAAAGTCATTACCTTACTAGACCCCCTTCCCTACCTTGGGGAGGTAAATCTCTTTCTCTCACTGTCTCTCTAATTTACTACAAAAAAATCCAGTTAGTATTTTTTACTGAGCTTGCCTTGAATTCATAGATTAATCCAAGGATTAACTTTTCATGATGTTGAATATTCCTATCCAAATGTCTTTCCATTTGTTCAAATCTTCTTTCATGGCATCTTAGCATTTTCTTCATATAGATATTGCATGTATCCTTTGTGTTTATTCCCAGTTATTTCTTTTCATGTTGCTACTATAAGTAGGGTCTTTTCTACCACGCTAGCCCCTGGCTATCGTGTAGGTGAGACAAGTGAAGGATTTTGATATATTGATTTTGTACTTAGCTGCCTTACTGAAATGTCTAATCTTTATAATACTTTTTTAGCTGATTCTCTTAGGCTTCCAATTATTCCATCTACAAACAATAATGATTTTATCTCCCATGTTCTTATTTTGGAGCCTCATTTTTTTTTCTTGTCTAATAGTGTTGGCTAGTACCTGTAAAACAGTCTTCAGAATGGTCAGACTTCTTACCTTCTTCCTTCCTGATTTTAATAGGACGCTTCAAATATTTTTCTAATAAGCATGAGGCAGACTCTTGGGACAGATGAAATTTTTTCACAGTAAGGAACAAATCTGACTGTCAGAGGTGTTTGTGGAGTGACTGTAGCAGACCCTAGCGGCGCCTCTGGGTGGTGGCAGGGTCGGGATCTGAGCCTCGACTTCTGCCTGATGTTGGGTTACAGGACTCTGCCCCCACGCTGGGCTCCTTCGCGGGGAAACCGCTTCTTCTCGTTGGTCAGGCAGGAGAGGCAGACTCCTTGACTCTCATCCGAGTCTTCCCACCTCCCACCTAGGCCGACTCCCCAGCCTTCCTTCCTCAAATGCACGGGTGCCTCCCCTGAATATCTTGCCATCTGCTCAGCCTCAGAATAATCCTGTGTGTGAAGCCGCTCAGCAAGCCCTGTCCATCACATCGGGGCTGGAGGCAGGCCTGGAATTTGACCCAAGCCTTTTGTGAGACCAGAAGCTGGGTCCCTGAGAGAGGAGGAGAGGATGGTGCCAGGCCCAGGGAGAGGATCCTGGGGGGCTTGGGGGTGCCTGCTGAAAGCCGGAGAGAGGCTTGGCAGAGAAACCTGAAGCAGCCTTCCCCGGGCCTGGCGATGGGGCCTGGGATCCTGGCTGCGAAGCCCACAGGTTTCTATAATCTGCACACGCACACAGGATTTCTCACAGAACACTCCACTGGATGGCACGGGGGTCCCCACTGCTGCTGCTGAGTATCGGGCCCCCTGAGAATGTTGCAGATCAGACTCCCCAAGAGGGCACTGGAGGTCAGTTGGGGAGCATGCAGCGTGGGCAGGCTCTGCCCTCTGCTCTCCTCCTTGTGCCGTGGAGGCCGCCGGGCAGCCCGTCCTCGGCCCATTTTGCAGGTGACGAGCCACTTGCCTGCTGAAGGCAGCCGGTCGGGGGTGGAGCTAAGAGCCGTGGTCTGGAAGTCACCTTAATAACTCGAGCGTCTGCCTACAGAGGCAGATCCTCATGGGGAGAGGCCACAGGGCCGGGGTCGCTCCCCCCCCCCCCGCCACCTGGCACCATGGACATTTGGTTCGTAGCCGTGTCCCGGGCCTCCGCCCACCAGATGCCAGTGGCATCCTCCCCACCAGCCCGGTGGCAACCAACATTGTCTCCTGCCATTGCCAACGTGGGGCACAGAGTCACCTCCAGTTGAGAACCGCGGCTCTAGAGACACTCTGTCCCATGATCTTCTTGAACCTCCCTTTCTATAGGGGTCCCCAGGGCGTGAGCCCACCCAGAGAAGGTCCCGGCCTCACTCCCTACCAGGCCTGTCCTGCTCCCTGTGGCCCTGGAATCGTGGAGGGAGGCGTGGGCCTTGATTCTGTAGTTTGTTTAGGGGGGTGGGAGCCCCACGTTCCAGACTAAAGAGAGCACTCTAGGCAAAGTCCTCGGTGGCACACAGGATTTCTCACAGACAGGGGGTCTCCTAGCTTTTGGGCCTAGGGGGCACTCTCCTGAGGGCAGTGAGGGGCCCTGGAAGGCTTTAAGCTGCCTCCGTGCCGCATGGGGTGAGGCCAGAGAGGACCCAGGATGCTGGCAGAAACCATGAGAGTGGCCAGGCAAGAGCTGGACCCCGCTGGGGGGAGATCCAGAGCTCAGATCAGGGGCCCTGGAAGCCCTCTGCTAGTGCCCAGGCTCAGAGATTAGAGGAGGGGGCCCAAGCCCAAGGAGCTGGATGGGCCAGGCCAGGCAGGCCCGCAACATAGAGGGGATAACTTGAGGATGAGCCTTGGGACACCGGAGGTGGTGGGGCTGACATCCTGTGTCATCAGATGGGTCCTGCATGTACGAAGGAACCCAGGAAGGGGCCCCCTCCGTGTCTGTCTGGCCCCTTGGGCCTCAGGCCACATGATGAATAGGATGCCTGTGGTGTCTCATTAATCCTTCAGTGACTCTGGGAGGAAGAGGGAGGAGGCCAGGGCACAGGCTGATGAAGTCACCTGTCCTGGGCATGGGTGTGGCAACCAGAGTCAAGACCTGAGGGACACCAGAGCCCTCGTTCTGCCAACCCCACCCTGACCCCTCAAGGTGTGTCTAGAAAGCCAGGATTTGTGTGACTCTGGGGATGGTGCCCGATCTCAGCCAAGAGGCCAGATGTTCCCGTGTCCCAGACAAGCTAGCATCTGCCAGTGGCCCGTCTGGGTGGCCCAGGCCAGGCCTGACCCCCAGGAGGGCTTTGTGCAGATGCACGAGCTCCAGGCGCCCCCCACCAGCCTTCCCTGCTGATGAGTCAGCCAGGAGGCGGGGCCGGGGACCGGAAAAGGAGAACGCTCCCATGACTTATTTATTTGTGTTTTTTTTCTGGAGGAACAGAATGGTTTGTTTTGGTTCTGGCTGCCTGGCAGAATGGCAGACAGGCAGAGCGAGAGGAAGCAGCCTTGCCAAACCCACCACTCCATAGGATGCCCAGTTGCACAGTTGCACAGTCCAGTTGCACGGGCGGTAGAGACAGCTGAGGGCAGCCGGGCGCTCAGGGTGGAGGAGAAGTGTACTGTATGCCCTCCCAAGCCAGGGGCCCACTGGCCCAGATCCCTGAGAAGTCAGGGGAAGCCTCTGTCCGGGGCCTGGGGTGGGCCAGGGCGTGTGGGAGGAAACCGTGAATTCTCCCTGGGAACAGGGAAGTCTCCCTGGAGGAGGTGGCTGGGAGTGGAGTCTTCAGCAATGCGGAGGCATTCCTTCACCAGGCAGATGAGCTGCAGGGGTGGGAGGGGGAGGGCTTCTAGGAAGACAGAGCAGTATACACAGGGGGCTCCGTGTGGGCTGCGGGTGAACTGCTATTCCTGCCTTGGCTGTCCGTGAAACCTGTCCCGAGGCTCGCCTTGCCCCCAGGCCAGGAGAAGGGATGTTTATGAAGACTGAGCGGGCCTGGCTCACACTGACTCTTTCTGTCCACACAGTCATTACCTGGTGGAAGGAGCTTCCACCAGCTCCATCCAGCGGGGCTGAGGCTCAGAGAGGGTGGACCCCTGCCTATAGCCACACAGTGCACGGGGGCACAGCAGGTTTAGGACAGCTGCATCCATCACCCTGGACTCAGCCATGCCAAGGTCATAGGCACCCCCAGAGTCCCTGAGGCTACAAAAGGGCTTACTTCTGGCTCCCTCTCTGTGGCCTCCTTGGGCACTCGTGGCTCTGCACATGCAGCGTCCTGTGACTAGGCCAGGGAGACAGGCCCCATCCCTGGTAGGATGTCCCTGCGATGAAGGGAAAAGGGAGGTGGTGAAGATAATCTGCATGGTGGCACTGAGCTTCTCCTCTGAAGTGCTCATAGGGCCAGGTGCAAGGGCTTGCACCTGTCATCCCCAGCACTTTGGGAGGTTGAGGTAGGAGGTTCACCTGAGGCCAGGAGTTCAAGACCAGCCTGGGCAACATAGCAAGACCCTGTCTCTACAAAAAATTAAAAAGTTAAAAATTAGCCAGGTGTGGTGGCACATGCCTGTAGTCCCAGCTACTCAGGAGGCTGAGGCGGGAGGATCATTTGAGCCCAGGAGTTGGAGGCTGCAGTGAGCTATGATTGTGACGCTGCACTCCAGCCTGAGCAAAACAGCGAGACCCTGTCTCTAAACAAATAAAGTGGCCATAGCATTTTTGCTCATATTTCGTTGGCCAAAGCACATTACTTGTTGAAGTGTGTTCCCAGTGGGGTGAGAGAGATACAGAGACCGACCCCATTGGCAAGGCCTCCAGAGACAGTGATATTTTGACAGTAACAGACTGCTTCATTAGCTCTATCTGGGCCCAAAGCCCACTGCATCGGACAGCCTCGACCCTGCTGTGTGACCCTGGGCAGGGCACTTTGCCTCTCTGGGCCTGGACCTGCTGAGGACTCCCTCTGTGCCTGACTCACACGGGCCACTGACTCCCTGGGTCCTTTCTCTCTCCAGGCCCTCGTGCTCACTCATGAAGCCTCACGGCGACACTGCGAAGTAGGGAGTGTAGTTGTCCCCGTTTTACAGATGCATACCCTGAGGCTCCGCTTCCCCAGGTCACAGCAGAGCTGGGATTTGAGTTCACACAGCCCCGACTTCTCAAGCCCACATCTTGGCCCGAGCCCACTCTCGCCAGGTGGCCTGATGCTCCTGCGAGGTCGGCAGAGGGTCCGTAGGTCACCTCCCAGCCAGGCCCAGCTGCCCATGTCTCTTTCTGGCTTGATGGCCTGGGGACGCGCCCTCCACCCTGGAGTGCGACTGCCCCAGGGGGTGGTGATGGAGATGTCCACGGCAGCTGCTCATTCTGCCAACGACTCCAAGAATCCTCGCCCGTCCCCGGGGATGGCATTTGGTGAGATCCCTCCACCCCAGCAGGTTTTGCTGATTGCTCGGGGAACGGCCAAGGAATCAAAATCAGTCGATATCCCGAAATACGCCGGAGAACCGGCTGTCTGCGGCTCTGGCCGGCCTCCCGTCTTGCCCCATCAAAAAGCCTCCAGTTTTTTATCTTCTGCCATTTACAAAACACACACATATGCACAACAAAGACCCCTGCATCTGGATGGAATTAACTTCCAGGTCACATATTTCTAATTACTTTTTTTTTTAATTTAAAAAAACAAAACACAACTGAATCCTCCCAGCTGGCAGCCATGGGGCGGGCAGGCCATGGGAGGCAGGGAGGCTGCTTTGGGATGGTGACCCCCCCCGGTCCTGGGCGCCCCAGCCTGTCCCCTCCGTAGTGTGGGGGGGGTCTCCCTTATGAGGAAGGGGGAGTTGGCAAAGGTGGCGCCTCCTGCAGGCAGCCCCTCCCTCTTCTGGCAGCAAGGATAAGCTGGAGAACAGGGGTCACGTTCTGTGCCAATTCCAGCAAGCTGGCTGCAGGGATCGGCGGGCCCCATGGCACACGCGCCCGCCATGACAATGACTCGCGGATGCGCGGAATGCTGGGAGGAGGGAGAGCAGGGACCCGCCCTCACTTCCTGGAAGAGGGTGAGCCAGGACACACGGAAGCACACAGGGACATCCATCCCAGTGTTGACCTTGGAGTTTCCCCAAGATTCAGGGCACTCTGAGGCCAGAGAGACCTGGGACCAGGTCCTGGTGTTGCCGCCTCCCTGCTGTGTGGCCTTGGCGAGTGACTTCGCCTCTCTGGGCCCCATTTCCTCGTGTGTGGAATGGGGGTAGCAGCTCCTAACTCAGCGCTGTTGCAAGGGTTTAGAGACCCAGGAGCTGGCACGCCATCATTGCTAGGACCTTTATTAACTATTGGTGTGCGTCCACGCAGAATATACCACTTAGTGAGGAAGTGATTTGTGTGAAAGCTGCCATGGTCACCAGCTCATTAGTCGCTCTCGACTTGTGTTCGCGTCAGTGACATCATTACAGCCCGGTGCCGAGTGCCGGGCACACAGAGACAATCTGGATCCCAGCCTTGCCCCCAGCCTGCCCGATCTCAAGGGGTGGACAGGCCTGCAAAAGAGGAAAGACAGCAGCGGGAAACCCAGTGGCTTGGGAAGCCCAGAGGAGGGGTTGGACGGACATGGGCATCAAGGAAGGCTTCCCGGAGGATGTGACAGCTGGGCTAAGACACGGCGGCAGGACCAGTGGGGTGCTCGCGAGGGATGGGGGGAGGGGTTCTGGGCAGAGGAGCATCGTGGAAGGAGCCTCCAGACAGAATGCCATCAAGTTGGAGACAGAGGTCTACCCCTGAGACCTGGTGGTGGCTAGCCAAGGCAGTGTGGGGCAGTGGTTAGGGACTCGACGGAGAGCTCAACTGCCGAGCTCACATCCGGGTTCTGTCACTTCGTGGCTGTGAGATCGCAGCCCTGTCTCTTCATTCGCCTGAGCCTCAGCTTTCCATCTGTGAAACAGGGGCAACGATGACACTGTTTCCTTCCTTGGTTGTACTAGCGTCAGTCGGGCTAAGGTGTAGAGTGGGTTCGGGGCTTAGCAGCCTCTGCTGCTTCTGGTCCTGCTCCTTCCTGGCTCCGGTGGCTCCAACCCAGCCCGTAGCCAGTCATACCCCAGCCGATGGCGTCTTGTACCCCTTCCGTGGCCAGCACCTGCAGGCAGGGGCCCCCGCCTCCCTTCTTCCCCCGCCCCTCGCCTCAGCCCCCGATGCTGCTGCCATGGGAACCACCGAGGAAAAGCTGGCGGTGAGAGCAACTCTGTGGGGGCTGCCAGAGAGAGGCTGCTGGGGAAGCAGGAGGACCTGGGGCCGGAGCCAGCCCGCCCCCTCTGTCTGCGAGGACATCCACCCCGGGGACTCCTCCTGCCCTGGCATGTTGGGGGTGGGGAGCAGGCTTCTTTTCCCTGGAAGGAATTCCACATCCAGTTGTCTCTGGGTGAAGCTATCCTCTCCTTGATGGGAGGGAGCTGGGCCCGGCTGTCAGTCACTCACACTTTAGCATGAGCAAGCCCGTCAGCATGTTGCAGGCTTCCTGGAGGTGGTGGCTGCTGGAAGGTAGGGCTGCAGGAGGCAGCACGGACCGCAGTGATGGGGAACTGCGGGGTTACTCACTCCACAAGCAGCTTCTAACCCCAAACACCTGCTCTATGGCTGCTTATGCTAAGTGCAAGTGCTCAGAACCAGAGAGGCCTCCCCTGGAGGGGCCTCCAGGCATGCAAGCCTCTTCAGGGCCAGGGGAGGGTCCGGTGGAGACCCAAGGAGTCTGAGGGGGACAGCACCCCACTGCCTACTGACACCAGGGCATCTGGGAAGGTCCGGAACCTGGAGGCCGAACCTGGACAAGAAACGGGCAGGCCCAGAGACGGGCAGGGCTTCTCCCGGGTCACACAGCAAGCCGGGCAAAGGAGTTAGAGCAGGGTCTCCTGGCCCCACCCAACTTCAGGCAGTTTCTTGAGGGACCTGCTGCATTTAAAAGCCCTGTCTGGGCGAGACCCCGGGTGGGTCTTCCTGGGAGATGTGGGGAGCAGCATAGGGAGGCCGCACCCCTACTCAGCTCCTTGGTGCTGGGAGCACCCCTCCCTGGGCCGTGATGCCCACCCACCCTGACAGATGCCGGTGGCCGGGGGCGGGTGGGGGCCGCGTGTGAGCAATTAAAAAGCGGTGCCTCTCACGGGCCGCAGCCCTTGGCAAGCACTGTTCGGAGCTCACAGCCCCGGCTGCCGTGGCCAGCCCGGGACACACCCACGCTGGGCACACAGACCCCATCTAGGGGGTGAGGGCGGACAGGCAGGGCCCCAGGCGATGGGGTTGGGTCTGGGGGCATTCCAGGCGGTGGGCCAGAGAGGGGCTTGACCCTGCCGTGTGGGAGCCGCAAAGTATCCTGAAGACTTCCTGGGGGAAGCAGTCTTCAACAGGGGGCCTGTGGGAGTCAACCAGGGGAGGAAGGGGCAGGGAAGGGAAAGGGTGGTCCGGACAGACCCCTCCGGAAGCTTGTGTCACTTACTCTTCTTTTTTTTTGAGTTGGAATCTCACTCTGTCGCCCAGACTGGAATGCAGCGGCCGCTCCCTGCCACCGCAGCCTCGACCTGCTGGGCTCTGGCCATCCTTCCGCCTCAACCTTCCAAGCATCCGGAACTACAGGCATGCGCTACCATGCCCAGCTGATTTTTTGATTTATTGTAGAGATGAGGTCTTGCCTGCCCAGGCAGGTCTCGAACCCGCGGGCTCAGGCAATCCACTCACCTCAGCCTCCCAAAGGCGCGGGATTATAGGCTGAGCCACCGAGCCCGGCTCTTCTTCTTCTTAACTTTATTTTATTATAGAGATGTAGGGTAAAAGTCAGGATTAGGTACATAAGGAATCCACATGCAGGTGCAGCTTGGGCCTCCAGCTGGTCCCCACTTCCCCTGGTTCAGGATCAGGAACCCTTAGTGACATTACGTGCCCCCCCCGGCAGTATCTGGCGATTGCCGATCTCTCATGGGTGCGATTGCGATCCATCTTCAGGTCCCACTGAATGAGTGAGAACATGCGATATTTGGTTCTTTATTTCTGGGATAGGTCACTGAGTAGGATGGTCTCCAGCTCCATCCAATGTGCTGCAAAGTTCATGGTTTTGTCCTTCTTTACGGCTGCATAATATTCCATTGGGCGGGGAGGGAGGAGCGGGAAATGTGGGTTGAACGAATAAGAAAAATGATGTCGGGAGCCCTGAGATCCCCTCCCATGCACAGTCACAGAGGGAAGGGGAAGGTCTTGGGGGGGACCCTGCTACAGCACTCGCCCTGGGGCCAGTGGGACAGAGGCCCTCGCAGGGGGGAGGTGGGGAGGGCAGGGACAGCTTGAGCAAAGGCTCAGGGGAGGGGACACCCGTGGGAGAGAGAGAGCACTGGCCGGGGTGATGGAAGGAGGGGGCTGCCACGACCTGGGCATCCCACACACGACCTGGGCGTCCCAGAGTGCCTGCCTGTGCGGGACCCACGGGGACCTTGGGACCAGGACTTGGGGTCCTAGGGGATGCTCGCAGGGGCCAGGGGTGGTGGATTTCAGGAGAGGAGCCACAGGGCAGCCAGATGGGAGGGAGCCGAGTCCCCGGCCCTCCTGCCGACGGACACCGGCCGTGTTCCCGGGCCAGCCCCACTGACGCCCTCCCCGCTCTGTTTCCCCAGCAACTACACCGCCCTGCTGGGAGTGTGGATCTACGGCTTCTTCGTGCTGCTGCTGCTGCTCCTGGACCTTTTGTATTACTCGGCAATGAACTACGACATTTGCAAGGTCTACCTGGCGCGCTGGGGCATCCGCGGGCGGTGGATGGAACGGGACCCCCGCCGGTGGGGGAACCCCGCGCGGGCCCCTCGGCCGCAGCTGCCCCCGGGCCCCCTGCCGCCAGCCCCCCAGGCCACCTGTGCGTCGCCGCGGGGAGACACCCACAGCCCACCGCTGATGACCTTCCAGAGTTCGTCCGCCTGGTGAGTGGCCGCGATGGGTGTCCGGAGCCTGCTGGGTGGTGTCGGTGGTGAGCTCGGAAGATACCCGAGCGTTAGGGCTGCTGGGTCTCATTCGCGGTTACCTGGCTGTTGGCTTATCCCGTGGCTCGTAGGGAAGGATTGGAAGCTGCCATTGTGGCCTACACCACGTGCCGGGATGGGAATGTCAAAATGAGAGGTGGAAACGGAGCCTAGAAGCAAAGCTCACGGACTCATTGTGCCAGGGGTGAGAACTGTAAACGAGATTTTGAGGCTCCTGGCTGCCAGGGCAAAAGGAGAAGTTGGGTGGCTTTCCGAGTTTTCCCAGTCTGGGCAAAGGAAGCAAATCGGTCTTTTGGGGCTAGGGAAGGTGATTTTTCAGGCTGCAGTTAGAAAATAAACCCACAAGGGCATACCTTGAGTCGCATGAGGGCATCTGCGATGCCTCGGGGAGTCCGCTCAGTGATTGTTCAGGGGACAGGCAGGAAGACGGCAAAAGAGGTAAGATCTCGGGGTTTGACCTTGCAGGCAGCTGCCCCAGCAGGGACCAGTTACCTGGCCCAAGGCATGTGTCCACATCTAGCCCCATCTTCCACGACTCCAGTATGGTGGGAGTGAGGGGTAGCCTAGCCCCAGGCGGTCTGGGCAGTGCAGCATCCAGAGCTGGAGGGGAGAGGAAGGGCCTGTGCATCTGGGGACGGGAACCCAGGGCGAGGCTGGCCAGCACCAGGGGCAGGAGCCAGACCGGGTGCCCACTGCCAAATCCAGGGGCCATGTATGGGGTTCAGACACTCTGCAGGGGCTGAGTTGTGGCCGTGGGCACACAGGTACAGGGCATGTTATCCGGGGCATCACTGTACTGCGCCCAGGCTGCAAGACCCATCCAGAGCCCTCCTGCTGGGGGGTGTAGGAGCTTGCGGCACAGGGACCCCTGGGTTCACGTCCACGAGTGTGGCAGTGGCCCGGCCTGGGTTCACGTCCCAGCCCTGCTATCCGCCAGCTCCGTGGTGCCAGGCACGAATCGGCACCTCTGCCACCCTTCCAATCCCTGTGACGGAGTCGAGGGCAGAGCATCCCCTGCCCTGGGGTTGCCCTGGGGTTATATGAAGCACCTGGCACCTAGCAGGTGCTCAGTTAACCCTTGGTGCCTCGTCCTCAGAGGTGCGACAGGCGAGTTCGTGCTCATTCAGGGAGCTGACAGGTTATGACCTTTTCGATGATGAATGCCGTAAATAATTAATGGGATACGCTCGAACCAGCTTGTGCTTATGGATCGAATGACTGGGCCATCCATCATGTGGGAGACAAAGACACATCCCTGCTGGGCTCCGATTGACAAGCGTGGACTGAGCGGGTCGCTGGGCGGGTCTCCGTGCCAGGCCCCAGGTGATGTGGAGGGGACGGGGGAGGGAAAGCCACCCCCCCTTGGGGACCCCGTGAGGTGTCTGAAGCCTGGGTCTCTGGCCACCGACGCGATCCATGGTGTTTGTCACACGGAAGATCCATCATCTCTGAGGTTGAGGCCTGAACCCTGCAGCTCTAGAGATGCTGGAAAGCGTCCGTGGAGCAGCCGTTTGTGAGCAGCTGGGATGCACCATGTGAGCCGCCATGGGCCCTGCCTCTCATGTGCCCCCATCGGGCTCAGACCCCCTGCCCACCCGGCAGGAGGGTGGTGGGTGTGGTGGCACCCTGTGCCCAGCCCCCGGGGCTATGTGCCTGCCCTGGCGGCCCTGTGGCGTTCTGCTTCCTGCGTCACTACGTCTGCTTCCCACAGCTGCCAGTCTTGCCCTGTGGGGTCCTTTGCCAGCCTCCACGGTCCCCTCCTCCCCTTCCACCTACAAGCACACATTGTGTGCCAGGCATTGTGCCGCGCCGTCGGGGTACAGAGTTCAAGGACGTCAGCTGTGGAGTAGGAAGGCGCTTGCCAAGCTTGCTGGGATTGCGCCTAGGCCCTGGGTGAGAGTCCACGACCAGGTGGAAGACAGGTCGGAGGCTCTGTACCCTTCCTGACTCTTCTATGCACAGTTCAGGAAGGTCTTCTGGTAACCATGTGAGCATGCAGATTACAAAACGGTAATCTTGGCCGGGTTCAATGACTCAGCCTGTAATCCCAGCACTTTGGGAGGCCGAGGTGAGTGGATTGCCTGAGCCCGTGGGTTCGAGACCCGCCTGGGCAACGTGGCGAGACCTCGTCTCTACAATAAATCAAAACCTAACTGGGCACGGTAGCGTGCACCTGTGGTTCCAGCTACTTGGAAGTCTGAGGCGGAAGGATCGCTGGAGCCCAGCAGGTCGAGGCTGTGGTGGCCGGGAGCGTGCCACTGCGCTCCAGTCGGGGCAATGGAGTGAGACTCCAGCTCAAAAAAAAAAAAAAAACGGTAATCGGAAACCCACAAGGAGGCTAGGTGCAGTATTCACACCTGTAATCCCAGCACTTTGGGTGGCCGAGGCAAGAGGACTGCTTGAGCAGGACTCTGAAACCAACCTGGGCAACAAACTGGGATCTCACCTCTACCAAAAAAAAAAAAAAAAATCAAAAAATTATCTAGGCATGGTGACACATGCCCGAAATCCCAGCTACTCAGGAGGCTGAGGCGGAAGGATCACCTGAGCCCAGGAGGTTGAGGCTGCGATAAGCCATGATGGTGCCATCGCACTCCTGACAGGGCCCAAACTGGGGGTCAGGAGACAGAGGCAGGAAGTCCAGTCACCAATTAGATGAGACAGGCAGATAGAGACAGAGGGGGCTCCCTGGATGTGACTGCCAAGATGCTGCAGGGGTTGTGGTGGACGCTGGGGAGACTCACGTGGCCGGCCTGCGTGGTGAGCAGCGGGCTGGGGGCCGCCAGGACCACCTCGTGGCCCTTGGCTCACCCAGCTGGGGCCAGCACAGCCTCCCCTTGTCTGGGTGAGTGAGGGCCCCAGGCAGCCCCTGGGCCCCCCGCTCATGCAGCACTGGCGGCCTTGAGGGCAGAGCATTCCCCAGGGTCCCCGCACTGTCCTCGCCGACACCACCCCATCCTTCTCCATTGTGAAAAATGCAACTTCCCCGGCGGCTGTCCAGGACAGAACAGCGCCCCCGGCCGAGTCGCGTGGCCAATCCACCCCCAACGTTCATGCAGCCCACCGTCACTGAGTTAGGAGCCAGCGACGGAAACAGGGCACAGCTGCCCTCCATTCATGTCACAGAGAAGCCAGGCCTCCCCTGCACTTAGTGGGTGACGACCCGGGCTGCAAAGTCCCCTGCTCACATCCTCCGGAGACCCCTGTACACATCTCCCTAGGGGCCACAATGCTGCGACTTGGTGCCTACCTCACCCAGCGGCGTCCCTCTGCAGGCTGCAGGGTTGGGTTTCCTCCTGGCCTCGGGGTCCCCAGGTCCCCTTGCACAGTCATAGGTCCAGGTCACGGTGCGGCTAGAGGCATGAGTGGGGGTGGAGAGAAGGGATGGGCAGTGGCTGGGGTTGAGGAGGCTGCCCGGGTCTCCAAGCACTCCCCAGCTTTTGAAGCTCCAGGGGAGACTTGGGGCTTGGCCCAGAAGGCCGTGGTTGGTGCATCTCAAACTTGAATGGCGTTCCAGGCCCCCGGGTCTCATGGGATTCACAAATTCTGAGGTGCTAGGAATGGGGTAGGCCTGGGAGCCTGCCTTTATAGCAGGTTCCCGGAGAGGCTGACGCCGCCTCAGAGCCGGGGCTGCGCTGCAGGGCTGGCACTGTCACGTGGGGCCTGCGGGACTTCAGGGCAGGGGCCTGGGGAAGGGGTGGGGCTCCGGGGACCCCCTCGGTCCTTGGCCTCTGCCTTCCTCCATTCGCCTTGCTCTCTGTCCGCCCAGCACACCCTTCTGCAGGACTCACTCGTCCTCCCCTGCAGGGTCCCAGAGTTCGTCCCACCCAGAAGCCCCCCGACGTTCCTTTCTTCCCCACTCACAGCCGGAGTCCTGGTGTGTGGTTTCTGCAGGGAGGATGCCAGCCGACAGCAAGAAATTCCAGAAAATTAGAAGACCAAAATGGAGGAAGACCCAACTTCTTCCTTCCTTGGTGTAGCACCAGGTCTCAAGGAGGCTTCCTTGCTGGAGTTCAGAAGCCAGTTCACGACCTGAGTAGGGGTAGGGCTTTGATTCGGGGTGGGGGGGTGCTCCGGCTGGGTCAGGAGCCTCCAGCCTGTCCCTCCTATCCCTGCTTTTCTTAGCTGGAGCCCAGGTGACACCCTACCCCCATCCCCCACCCCCGCAGGTTCTTGGTCTCATTCTCATCTTTTTCAAGTAGCTTTGCTGAAAACCCTGGAGGGTATGTGTTCATTACACCCCGCGACTGGGGGTGCCATGCAGGAAGAGGAGGGGACAGAAAAGCCAGAGCCAGCAGCCTCACCTGCTGTGTGTCCTCTGTCGAGTTTTTGAGCCCTCTCCGAGTCTCATCTCCCCTGGACGATGGCGGTCATGAGCGGTCAAGGGGGACACAGAGTAGGGCCACAGGGAACGTTGGTTCTACTCCAGTCCCTGCCCACCCCCAGGTGGCCAACCCCGTGCAGACCCCCCAGAGTGCGGGCACACAGCCCCAGCCCCTAGCAACCTTCCTCAGACCACGAGGCCTGGCCCACTCCTTCTGCAGCACCTTGGATGTGGCTGACTGTTGTCCTGCCGGGAGCCAGGTCGCCACAGCCCGGGGCAGCCCTTCCGTGCACCAGGCCCCAGCAGGACCTGCCAAGGGTCCAGGGTGTCTTCCCGCCCCTTCTCCTGGGGGATGCAGCACTGTGAGGCCTCTCCCCTACCCCAAGCTGCAGGGGCCGTGGAGGGGGCAAGGAGAGGCGGGGAGAGGCCCGTCTTCCCAGAGGCAGCAAGTGGGAGTTGGATGTCGTTGTTCGTGACAGAAGCTCCCGTTCACTGAGGATCCCCTGAGCTTAGTAACTGCATTCAGTTGTGCTGGTTCATCTCTCCAACTGCACTCTGCTTGGGCACCCTGAGTCTCGTGCTATGTCAAAGAAACTGAGGCCCAGAGAGAGGTTGAGAGACTTGTCCAGTGCTGCACAGCAGCTGAGCCGGAATGGGAGCCAGATCTGGTTGACTCCAAGTCCACGGTTCTTCCCTCCCCGTGAGAGCGGAGCCTGAGAGGATGCTGTCCCACGTGGGTGCCAGGCCCGTGACGGCGGGCTCTCTGTGCCAGCCAGTTCTCACCCACCTCCCAGCAGGAGGCACTGAGGTCGGGGCTTGGGTCTGGGTTCCAAGACTTGGCCTGGGTCCCCGCCTGGCGCTATCCTCCGGCGGAGGTTTCAGCGAGGTGGTGGCATGGCCTCGTGTGTGTGGTGGCGTGGATGGTCGGTTTTGTTTGGTCTCGGGGCCTTCATCCTTCCCCCCGCACACTTGTGAAGGTTGTCCCCACCCTGAGCGTCTCCCTAGAGCCCGGGTGGGGCTGGGGCAGCCAGGTGTGCCCTTCTCCCCACCTGGCAGCTCACCACCTGCCTCCTTTCTCGGCAGACCACCCCTCGCAGAGGAGGGTGGCGGCACAGAGGGTGAACATGTCACGCCCACACGTGCTTCTCATGCAGCCTGACTTACAGAGTCTCAGCCATATACCAGCAGAGGCGGAGAGGGGCACGGCTTGGGCTTGGAATCGGTGCTAGATCCAGGTCCTGCTTCCACACGCTGGGGACCATGGGCAGATCAGTAGCTTCTCTGGGCCTCAGCGTTCCCGTCAGTAAAATGGATACATGTAGACTTACCTCACAGGATGATTGTGAAGATTAGAGCAGGACCCAGCATGTGACAGATGTCCCCAGAAAGGCTACTGTTCTTATTGTTATGGCTGTTTTTTTTGTTTTTCGTTTTTTGTTTTTGTTTTTTTTTTTGAGTTGGAGTCTCACTCTGTTGTCCTGACTGGAGTGCAGTGGCCGCTCCCGGCCACCGCAGCCTCGACGCGCTGGGCTCCGGCGATCCTTCCGCCTCAGCCTTCCGAGTAGCTGGAACTACAGGTGCGCACTACCACACCCAGCTGATTTTTTGATTTATTGTAGAGATGAGGTCTCGCCAAGTTGCCCAGGTGGGTCTCGAACCCGCAGGCTCAGGCAATCCACTCACCTCAGCCTCCCAAAGCACGGGATTACAGGCTGAGCCACCGAGCCTGGCTATGGCTGTTGTTTTAAGAGTAAAATATGGAGAGAAATGAAAAGCTGCACGGAATCCCAACAATGACTTTACATTCTGCTTCTAATACACACATGCTTTTTTTTTAAATGAGTTAGGGATCTCACTCTGTCTCCCCAGCTGGAGTGCAGCAGCACAATCCCTACTCACCGCAGCCTTGACCTCTGGGACTCAGGCAATCCTTTCACCAGAGCCTCCCAAGTAGCTGGTACCACAGGCACACGTCACCACACCTGGTTCACTTCTTTTTTTTTTTTTCTTTTTTTTTGTGGACATGAGGTCTCGCTATGTTGCCCAGGCTGGTCTTGAACTCCTGGGCTCAAGAGATCCTCCCGCCTAGGCCTCCTAAAGTGCTGGGATTACAAGTATGAGCCACCGTGCCTGGCCACTTTTACACATGTCTAATAATGATGTGCATGCAATTTTGCATACCGATTTTATTCACTTGGCATTAAATTAGCCACGATCCTGTGATTTACTTAATCGTTCTAAATATCATTTTAGCAGTCACCCAATAGTCCAGACTCCATGTGCTGGCATTTATTGAATCATTTGCCCACAGCGGGACGTTTATATAGCAGATAATTCTTTCACTATGACAGACAGCACCGCGGGGGTGGTGGGGCATAGGAGGAGAGACACACTCCAGAAAATCCGGGGCCGCAGCAGACCCCTTTGTGGGTTTATGGCCCGTCCCTTTTTTTTTTGAGTTGGAGTCTCACTCTGTCACCCAGACTGGAGTGCAGTGACCGCTTCCAGCCACCGCAACCTCGACCTGCTGGGCTCCGGCGATCCTTCCGCCTCAGCCTTCCAAGTAGCCGGAATTACAGGCATGCGCTACCACGCCCGGCTGATTTTTTGATTTATTGTAGAGATGAGGTCTCGCTGCCCAGGCGGGTCTCGAACCCGCGGGCTCAGGCAATCCACTCACCTCAGCCTCCCAAAGGCGCGGGATTACAGGCTGAGCCACCGAGCCCGGCTGGCCCGTCCCTTTTTTGACTGATTTCTCCTGGGTAGATTCCAGGCTGGAGATTCCTGAGGCAAGGGAGCTGACAGTTTTATGGTGCTCGATGCCAGAGCCAGCCTGATCCGCCAAGGGCTGACGCAGTCAGCTGGCTTTGAGAGGACACCTGACAGGCGCACCTTCCCCAGCACGGGGCGCCCTGCTTTTCATGAGGTCTGCGTGTCTCGGCTGGCTAGTGAACTTGAACACCGTCCCTTCCGTTTGCTAATTAATGGTGCTTCTTCTCTGGCGAGTCACCCGTTTACTTTACCGTGCCCCCAAGACAGTGGATAATTGAAGCCGTTTTCATAAAGCAGCATTTATTCCCCTAATTCCAGTTCCTTGGTGTTCCTCGAGTCTGGGTACATCCCGCATACTGTTTACTTAATACATTTTTAATTGACTTTAAATCAAGTCCCTTTTGTAGACGTCTCAGGCTTGCCCTAAGCAATGCCATCTTCGGCTTAGGAGTGGTGTTTTTCCTCATCCACATTAAAACACATCCCTAAACATGTCCAACACGTGGTGGAGTCATTTCACACCTGCTCACACAAGGCGACACGAACAACCTCAGGGGCCTGTTGTTAAACATGGCCACTATTAAAAATTAATTTAGAGGAACGTACAATTTAGGCAAATTCTATTCAACACAGAGGTCATCAGTACTCAAGACGCCTCGCGTCCGATTCTTTTGCTCCACCGGTCTCTCCTGTGCCCGGGGGCTGCGTGCGTGTCTCGTGTGTGGATCGCGAAAGCCCTGGTCATGGTGGCATCTGTGAGTCTCCTCCTCGCTTTGCATTCAGGATAGCATGTGGCCGTATTTACGCTCTGGAAGCTGGTGACCCACGCTACCCATCAGGGCTGTCCCTATGGAGAACAGGCTGAAGAGTGTTGACCACTTGCCCCTGCCCACGGTGGTTCAAACGCTGGTGACTTACCACCTCAGGTTATCTCACCAGTCCTGGTGGCCGTGGATCTCATTGGGGGGAGTGAGTGTGTGTCTTCCGTGCATGTGGAAATGGAAGCTGAGTGTCTCCAGGGACACCATAGACAGGGCTCTGGGGCACTGATAGCTGGGGCAGGGCAGGGGGTCCCGGAAGGTTGGTTCATCAGACCTTTCCAGCTACAGGTCCCTCCTGGGGCAGAGAAAGCACACACACACACAGACACACACCACACCCCACAGACCCACACAATGCACATATACCCTACCACACAGAACTCGCATACAACACACACACACACCCACGTACTACACCCTGTAGACTCACACAGTGTACCCATACCCTAGCACATAGACGTCATACAACACACACACACACACACACACACACACACACACACACACACACCACTCCCCACAGACCCACACAATGTACACATACTCTACCATGCAGACCATTCTCTCTCTCTCTCTTTCTCTTCTCTTCTCTTCTCTTCTCTCTCTCTTTCTCTCTCCATGCCAGAAGGCAGAGCCCCGACAGAACTACCAGCCATACATCAGATCTCCAACGCCCTGAGGATGCACCTTGGGCATCCTCTCTGCAGAGTCCCTGGCTCTGTCTTACTTTCTTGTCTCTGGGACATTCCTTCACTCATTTACTCAACAAGCTTTTACGGAGGCCGGCCACAGGCCATGCCCTGCTTTCAGTGCTGCAAATAGAAAGACAAAGAGGCTGGGCCCTGTCCTTAGGAACTCCATTCAGTGATGCACAGAAAATCTATTCAGACCCTCCCTCACTTTGCTTGGGGAAAAAAAAAAAAATCCATGTCTTCCACCAAGGGGTGAATTAGAGAAGGTTTTGGAGATGTGTTGAGAGGCCCTCTCATGGTTCACTGGACCTAGCCGTCTGCAGCTCAGAGGACACAGCTCAGTGCGGTGGGTGAGAGAGGGCTTTGGGCCTGGCCAACCAGGTCTGCGGGCCCTGTGGCCTTGGGCAAGCCTGAGCCTGTCTGAGTATCAGGGTGTCGGGAGAAAGGAGACAGTGCCCAGTTAGGAGCTGGGCGTGTGGCGGCCCTGTTCCCGGGACAGCATCAGACAACCACCCATAATCCTGCGCCAGAGAGAGACCCACATTGCTCCCCCTGGGTAGTTTAGAATCTTAATTAAAATGCCTCAACGCAGTAACTACCGTGCAAAGATGCGGGCTTGTGTGAGTAATCAACAAAAGGACGTTTGCACAAAGGCCAGGACAAGCCTGGGGGCTTGTGAAGGCCCCTCAAGCAGGGAGCATGGCCCTTGATGTCTGTTGGACTGGAATCCCACAAGATCCCCCTCCAGGCCGCAGCAAGGGGAAGGTGGAGGAAGTGAGGTCACCATCATGAGAGGAACATGGCTGGGCCCCTGCGCTTCTGTCCCCAGAAAACCAATTAGCTCATGGGCTCTTAATAGGCCCAGTGTTCAGACCAGGCGTTTCTGGGCTGGGGAGAGATATTCATCTCCATCGGCGTGGGTCAGGGAGCACAGTCTTTCTTTACTTCCCCCGCCATTAGGACTCTGGCCTTAACTGCTAAAATATTTGCTTCCAAGAATAGATGCTTGTTGTCACAGCAAATGTCTCCCAACATGGGCATTCTGGTTCCTGTCAGGATGACGGAAACCAAGGCTGGCCTGTGGGCCGGAGAGCTGCTCCTGGTGCCTCATCAACAACCCCCAGCCTGACTTTCCTGTTATTTCTAAGCCTCCTCCCCCCAGGGAGGCTGGAGGGACTTGTCGCCAGACTGCTTGGGCCGTGGGCTCTGGGGGTGATTCCACCATGCCCTGTGTACTAGGACCTGTGCTTTTTGGCATCACTGGGCGCCGCCACCAGGGGAAGTGAGAGTCAGGGCTTTGGGGTCCCCTGGGCTGGGCTCACACCAGGCTCTGGGCATCCCAGCAGTGTGTCCCTGGGCAAGCCGCTTCACCACTCTGAGAGTGAATAATCCCCACCTGGCTGGGGGGTCATGGGCCTGAGGTCAGAGGAGTGGTGGGAAGGACCTAGTCCAGCACCCCACTCATCGGAAGGACCCCAAAGGCTACCCCCTTTCCCTGTCTCTGGCCACTCCATGAGTGGGGAAAGGGCTTCCTGTTAAGGGTGCCTCCTCTCCTCACCCCTGGTTTGAGCTTCCTGCGGGCTAGTTCGTGGCTTTTCTAGCCAGAACCCAAGAGGGAGGATCTGATGCTAGATTGTTCTGTTGTCAGCGTGGGTACTTTGGGGTCTCTGTATCTGAAATCTGCTTCCCTAGTGAGCTGGCCAGCGATGTCTGATACTCCGGAGTCTGGAAGCAGGCGTCTGTCCTGGTGGTCTCCCTGGTGGGGCTGGGGAGTGGCGCAGCTGAGAGGTGCCCCCGGGGGGGCCGGCGTCCTAGGATTTCCCATCTGCATCCAGCTCTCCTTCTCGTCTGCCCACCCAGCTGGCAGACCCTGAGACACCTTCCTGTGGTCTCAGAGGTAAGAGCCTTCCGGGGGCCCCAGGCCTTCCCAGCCGCCCTCAGCAGCCGGGCAGGCCTGGCTTCAGCCTCCCCCACCGGGCACCTAGTGCCCTCCCTGGAGGGCGCTGCATGCCTTCCTGGGCCTTCCCTGCCTTACTTCTCCCACGGGCGTGGAGACCCGAGTCCCTCTAATGGACGCCCCATTCCATGACCCTCTTGGCTGCTGTGTTCCTGCCTGAACCCCAGCTGGTCCTGTCGTCACTTATATTCCTAAGGGACACGTCATTGTCACCTCGCGGGTTCAAAGCCAGATGTGTCCCCTGATGGATGTGCACACTTCAAGGAGGGCCGCTTACTTCCTCCCCGTGAAGCCATTATTCAATCGATGGTGGCGGTGCGTCTCACGGCATCTAGAAGGGAGGGCAGGCAGGACTCCATTAAGCGGGGGCCGTTGGGAGGCAGGGAGCACATCCATTAGTTTAAGGAGGCGAAGAGCTTTCAGCGAGCAGCTGGTGACCAGGTCAGGTGGGAGTTTCAGGGAGAGCCGGGAGCTGCAGGCTGAGGACGCAGGGAGCAGGCGTGGAGGCAGGGAGGCTGCTGGCTGTGCCCAGGCAAGGGAGGTTGACAGGGAAAGTCGTTAGAGGTAGAGCAGACAAGGCCTCCGAGGAATTGGGTGTGGGTGTGGGGTCTCACTGAATGGGACCGTGGAGTGTCTGACCTGAGTGAAGTGTTGCCGCCGACCAGGAGGGACAGTGCGGGCTGGGCCTGGCCTCAGCACAGCGGGGTGGGTGGGAACTGTTACTGACTGCAGTGAGGCAGGCGTGAGGGCAGACATGCCCTTGAGAGGCTAGGACAGGTCACGGGCGGGCGGGAGATGGAGAGCGGCCAGGAGGGATGGGGCGGCCAAGGCAGAGGGAGGCCCGGGGGGGGGACACAGACCCACCACCGTGGTACGAGGCCTTTGCTGGGTGATGCTGGGCAGGTAGGCCGGGGCTAGACTGTGCGTTGTGTGTCTACAAGGTAGTGTGTGTGGGGTGTGGATGCAGTGTGTGTGTGTGCGTGTGCCTGTGCGTGTGCGTGTGGTGTGTGTGTGTGTGTGTGTGTGTGTGTGTGTGTGTTGGGTGGGTTCGTGTGCCTGGGTGTGTATATGCACTGTTTGGGTCTTGTGGTGGGGTTTTGCATGTGTGTGTGTTGTGCGGTCTGTGTGGTGCAGGGTGTGTGTGCATATGTGTGTTGGGAGTCAGCAGGGTGTGTGTGTATGTACTGTGGGGTCTGCATGGCATGTTATGGGTGTGTGTATTGTGTGGGGTCTGTGTGGTGCAGGGTGTGTGTGTGCCATGGGGTGTGTGTGATAGGTTGTGTATGTGTATTATCTGGGATCTGTGTGCCTGGGGTGTGTGTGTGTGTGTGTCTGTTGATATGTTGTGTGTGCGTGCACTGTGGGGGTCTGTGTGCTTGGGTGTGTGTGGGGGTGTGGGGGTGCTGTGAGTCTGTGTGCTATGTTGTGTTTGTATGCACTGTGGGGTCTGTGTGATATGTTGTGTGGGTGTATGCACTTTGGGGGTCTGTGTGAGTGTGTGTGTGTGTGTTGTGAGTCTGTGTGATATGTTGCACGTGTGTGTGCACTGTGGAGGTTTGTGTGCCTGGATGTGGGTGTGTTGTGGGTCTGTGTGATATGTTGCGTGTGTGTGTGCGCTGTGAGGTTTGTGTGCCTGGGTGTGAGTGTGTTGTGGGTCTGTGTGATACGTTGTGTGTGTGTATGCACTGTGGGGTCTGTGTGCCTGTGTGTATGTGTGTGTGTGTGTGTGTGTGTGTGTGTGTTGTGGGTCTGCATGATATGTTGTGTATGTATGCATTGTGGGCTCTGTGTGCACGGGTGTGTGTGTGTGCGCTTTGGGGTCTGTGTGATACGATGTGTTGTTGTGTGTATGCGCCGTGGGGTCTCTGTGGCGTGGGGGCATGCGTGTGCCTGCGCTTGGCTTTTGCTGGGTCAAGCTTCGCCCTCCCAGCCTCCCTGGCACAAGGGCTGCAGGAAGGACTGGGCCTGTTTCTGGGCCTCAGGGCCGGTCGGAGCGCGGCACCCTGGAAGCAGGGCTGAGTGGCTGCCCAGAGTGAAGGGCACAGAGAGGCCGGAGCCCCGTGGCTTGTTTCCACGGGTCCCGGTGGGGGCGGGACTGGCCTGAGTCCCCCGGGGGTCTCAGAGCCTTGTGGGTCTCCCTCCGCCGGCTTGCCGTGTAGCCCCCGATAGCCACCCTGGGCTTCCCTTTCCCCTTGTGTGTGGTGGGGACAGGGCGGGGAAAGGACCTGTAGGCTCTTGGCGTCTTGCAGCTTAAAGCCTCTCTGACCTTCTGTCTGGCGAATGGAGCCTCCGCCGATCAGGAACAAGAATGGATGGAAAAGCGCTTTGAAAAATTCATCGCAGGAGGCCAAGGAGAGAGTCTTCGTTTTTTGTAGAGCAGGAGGCGGGGGGGTGAGGGGCAGAGGCCGCGGATGAAAAGGACAGCATGGCCAAGTACTCTGTGGCATTTAGCGCAGTACGCCGGCCTCCGTGGAAGCACAGGCACCAAATATTTACCAAAGCGGCTTTAAAAATTAACCTTTAGGATGCGGGTGTTCAAAGGCCCTGAGCGCCCCAAGAGACGTCCAAAGGTTGGGAGGGAGGGTGGGGGGACGACGGCTACAAGAAGGGCATGAATGATGGAAGCCTCCAGAGCCACTACAGCCCTCCTCTCCGTGGACCCCACTCCCAAAGCCAGAGCAGCCCTGGCCCTGGGTCTGCAGAGGCTCCCGGCCCCTCCGAGGTTCCCAGAGGCCTGCAGGTAAGGACAGGCCCTCAGCTTGGCATTCACGGCCCTCTGTGGCTCTGCCTCCCGGGCAGCTGAGATCTGTGGGATGGAAAGGAGTGAGCCTGCCCAAGTTGGAAACGACCGAGATGGAAGTAGGGGGCTGTCTATGCACCGGGGACAGCACGTGCAAAGGCACTGGGGCCGTGAGAGCTGGTGCATTCTTACGTCAGGATAGTCAGGCCGGAGTGTGGGCAGAGAAGGGGAGTACAGGAAGGGGTGTGGGAGATACAGGCAGGATCTGCTTGTGTAGGGCCTTGGTGCTGCGTGGGCTTCTTACTCCAGGGACAGGGAGCCCCTGAGGAGAGGATGTGGCCCAGTTTGCCTTTGGGAGGCAGCTGGGAGTCCACCCAAGAGGCTGCCGCCGTCTCAGAGCGGGCTGTCTGCAGCTGGGACGCGCGAGGGTGGTGGCAGGGATGGGCGAGAATGGAGTCTGGCCGGGTGTTGGGTGGGGAGGACTGGCCGGGTGTTGGGTGGGGGAGGAGGAGGTGAGAGCCACGGAGGATGCTGGGATTCTGGGCTGAGCAGACGGGAAGATGCCAGGAAGTTTCCAAGGCAGAGACCCTTGGGCGGGCGTGGCTCTGGGGACCCGCCATGAGGCGTGTCGTGAGCTGGAGGTGCCCCAGAGACCACCGCAAGGGAGGCAGGGGAGAGGCAGCCCCTCCCAGGCGTGTGGGGACCCTAGGATGTGTGGGGAGCCTTGGATGCAGGACACTTATGGGAAGAGGAAGCAGGAAGCAGATTCCAGCCCAGGCAGCTTCGCTTCCCAGCAGACTTGCTTTCCTTGCAGGCAGTGAGCTCCCCCTCATTGGGGTGTGCAAACCAAGGTCACAAGTTCATTTCCTGAAGATGCCAAGGAGGGAAGTCTGACTGGGTGGTCTCCAGGACCCTCCTGCTCCCAGACCCTCCAGCTCTTTCCCGAGGCTTTGTGTGAGTGAGCTGTGGCTGGGTAACAAGCGATCCCACAAGTTAGCAGCTGGACACAGCGAGTATTCATGTCACCCTTTCTAGAGCTGGGAATCTGGGCGAGGCTTAGCTGGTTCTCCTGGCTCAGGGTCTGTCACGAGGCTGCGGTCGAGGGGTCAGCGGGGACAGTGGCCCTCTCCGGGCTCAGCAGGAGAGGACTCCCTTTCAGCTGGAGGGATTGACCTCTCCACAGGGCAGCTCACAGCATGGCCGCCAGCACCCCCAGAGGAGGGCTCCAGGGAAGAGCACAAGGTGTGGAGCCCGGCGGAAGCCAGGGTCTCTCGGGAACCCGCCCAGGAAGTGGCCTGCCTCTCGTCATCACTCCTCTTCTGTCCATCCGCTAGGGGCAAGTCACTTGGTCGTGTCCCCGTGCTCCTGGGGAAGGATCCAACAAGGCCGTCCGTATCTGTGATCCAAGACCTTTAACCAGAGTCCCACAGGCCCTGATGAGGAATCAAAGAAAGGGGGCTGCAAGCATCCCTGTTTCACAGACAGGGGACCGAGGGCAGGATGGGAGAGTGAGCAGTCCAAGGTCATACGCACGTGGACTGCTGGGCTGATGTGGGTTTGGGCCTGTGGGGCTCTGGTTAAAGGTCTTGGATCACATGAGCGGCGTCTCAGTCCATGCTCAAGGTGCCCATCCTGGGCAGGGAGGAGCCCTTGGGGCACAGAAGGTGAGCAGAAAGCAGGCAGGTCTTCAGGGACCTTGCTGTGTCTGTGTCTGGCATCCCCTGGGGGTGAGTACCTCAGTCAGGACACCCCCCCTGTGCCCTGAGCCCCTGCCGGGAGGACAGCACTACAGGGGATGGGGAAGGTGTGTCCAGTCGGGGAGTTCACCCCATGCCTGTCCCTCTGCCAGTCACTCAGCAACCTCCCACAGAGCCCCTTTGCGTGCCAGGCTCTGCCCTGGGCACAGAACCTTCCCTGCCGAGAAGAGCTGGTCCCCTGCAGGCTTGAGACCTGTCTCCAGCTCCTCCCTGGGCTCTGAGGCCATGAGCTTTGCTTTATGGAGTTGTCTCTGCTTTCCTCCCGGTGAAGGTGCAAGAACCAGGTGGTTCCACGGGTCCGCTGGGGCTTTGGCAAGACGGGTGCTGGGGCAGAGCACCCAGGCCAGGAAGCAAAAGATGAAGGTTCCCACCTGCCCCAGCCTGGATCTGTGCCCCATGACAGTTATCCACAAGAACACTCTTGCCTTGCAGGCAATGGCAAACCTAACTCAGACTGACTGACTACAACAAAAGGAACGTGTGATTTCTGTCACTGAGCAATCTAGAGGGACTGTAGACTTCAGGAGAGGCTTGATCCAGCAGCGCCAACCACCTGCAGCAGACCTTGTGTCTGTCACATCCACTTCCTGAGACTGATGCTCGACTCTCCCTCTGGGCCACAAGTCAGCTGTAACCAGCTCCCAGGTTTCCAGGTCCTAATTCAGCAACAGAGATAAAATATCAGGGTCCCCGTTGGCTCAAACACGGGGCCCAGAACCTCGCCTTGCTGGTCCTGATGGCCCTGTGGGGATCACACACCCACTGCACCAGGGAGATAGAACACAGCAGTGGGCCTCTCCAACCCGGGCCCACCCGAACGCTGGGGGTGGAGTCAGACCAAGGGATGGGGACCAGCTCAGGACGTGGGAGTAGGGCGTCTGGCAGCCAACGCCTGCCTCTGCCCATCCTCCAAACCCAGGGTTCTTCATCTGCGAAATGGGGGTGCCACGCCTGCTCTCAGCCCTGACGTGGAACTGGGCTGAGATGGCGTATACACAGATGTCTGTAAACTGACCAAAAAAGAAAGGAGTTTGGTTTTCCTCGGCCAGGCGCAGCGCACCTGTGAGGTGGGGATGTCGGGGCGGTGGCGCCTAGGATTCCTTCAGGAAAGAGCGGTGGGGCTGCAGCACCCACCAGACACGGCCAGGTGGACGAGCTCCAAGGGACATGTGCCCCGCGGCTCACGTCACGCCTTGCGTTCGGGTGCAGTACCCATGGCACCCGTCCTACCCATACAGCTTGAGCACCTTCCCCACACCCCAGAGGGCACCCTCCTCCCGCCCCCCACCGCCCCACCCTCCAGCCCCTGCGTCATCCAGGCCTGTTCTCTTGAGCTTCCCAGTGTGGGATGGATGGCACCAGCTTTAGCGAGAAGACTCTGTGGCATTGCCTGTCTCTGTCCTTTTTCCTGGTCGAGTTGTGTTCCGCTGTGTGGGCGCACCACGGTGTGTGTATCCTGTCCCCTGCCAGGGTGTTCGGGCTGTTTCCACTTTGGGGCTGCTGTCAATACAGCCGATCTGAGCGTGCCCGTCCACGCCTCCCACTGAGTGTGTGCTCACAGGTCTCACGGGAGTTCTGTTAGGGTCCTGTGGCCGCCATGCACAATACCAAGACTCGACACTGAGAGACTCCCTCACATCCGGGCAGCTCAGCCTGACATGAGTCTTGTGGACACCTGACTTCGAGGCGTGGCCCGCACCGGGGCCTTCTGGAGTCCTTGTCCTCGCCTGTTCTCGTGTCCCAAGGCCGCCCGTGTGCCTTGGCGTGTGGCCCCTTCCGGCAGTGGCATTTCCCCCTCCGACCTCAGCTTCCGTGGTCGCATCTTTTCCTCCGACTCCAACCCTCCTCTCTCCCGCTTTGAGAGCCCCGTGAGTGCATCAGGCCCCGCAAGTTACCCCGGGTTCCTCTCCCCACTCAAAGCCCCAAGCCTCACCCCCTTAGCAGAGTCCCTTCCTCTGAGCCAGGTGAGTGGGATGGCCACCCCGCCCCGCCTGGTTCCCTCGGTATCCCTGTGCCGTGGCCAGGGTCCCGTTTACGAGCATGGGTCATGGCGTCTCCCCTTCCTGGGCTGCTTCCAGTCCCGTGCCCTGCACAGAGCCAGGCGGATGAGAACAGCTCTTCGCCGTTCACCTGGCACTTAGTCATGTTGTGTCTCGTGACTCCCCTGCTTTCCTCTGTGGGAGCCTTATGATCACCGACTCTCTGCTTTCTGGAGGCTTTTATTGTTATTCAAATCACCAGGTGCTGGGGGGGGTGGAGACGCCAGCCAGGCTTGCCAGCTGCAGCCCCGCCCGTCCTCATGGGACCCACTGCCTGTCCCAGCCTGACTGCCTCCTCTCTCACCAGACCCACGCCCGCCAGCTGCGCTCCCCCGCCCCGGCCTGCCCAGGCTGCTGCCCCATGTGGCCCAGTGGTCAGCAGCACCGGCTGGGCTCCAGGCCCCACCACCGACGAGGTATGTGACCCTGGACAAGTCACAGGGCCGCTCTGAGCCTCCGTCTCCTCCTCAGTAGATTGCAGGGAATAGTGGGCTCTACCCCATAGGGCTGTTGAGCGAGTGAGCCTGCATGTGCCGGGAGCACCTAGCACCGGAGTGTCCAGCGCACCTCCAACCCCGTCCTTGCCCTCGCTAGGGTCAGGAGGGATCTTCCTGTCGGCTCCCAGAGCCCCGGGACCCAGTCCACCAAAAGCTTTGGTGGCTGCTGCCTCTCCAGACTCACCCCTGCGGGGGCCAGGCCCACTGCCATTCTCTGAGTGGGCTTGGCAGAGGTAATTCTGTGCCCAGCACTCGCCCGTGGTCCTGACTCACAGCTCAGGGATCAGCTCAGCATCAGCTCCCAGGGGCGCTTCCTGAGCCCTCCCAGGCCTGGACCCCAGGACGCCAGCGCTCGCCGCCCACGTGGCCTGGATCTGCTGTCCTTGCCCTGGGTCCTGGTGGGGCTCCCCGCCAGCTCAGCGCCCCAGAGGGCGGACCGACGCTTGACTCGGCCTCATGTCCCCAGCGCCTGGCTCAGGATGGCTTGAAAAGATGCCACAGTGCGGGCTTCCGGAGGGTCACGTGGGAGGGGTCACGCGTTGACATGAGTGAGGGGAGCACGGGAGTCTTGGCCTTGTCCCTGGAGCTGGTCGGCCGAGAGGAGCTGGGTGACTGGAAGAGGGCCTGGGGGCTCATGATGGGAGCTTGGCGGCCACACAGAGACCACCTCCCGTCCTGCACTCTCAGGCTGCAGCTGGCATTTGAGCCAAAGCTGACATTTGTTGAAGACTCTTCCCAAAGCTTTTGGACTATGGGGGACTGATGAGCTGGGCTGTCCAGATGGCCAGGTCAGAGCTGTCCCAGGCTGTCCATAGTGGAGACATTCCTGCTAGGCATCCGTGAGGATGGGCCTACAGGCCTGGATTGGTACTGAGTGAGTGCCTGAGGTCCAGAGAGGTTAAGTGATTCGCCTGGGGTCACACAGCTTGTGGGGGACAGAGCTGGGATCTGATCCCAGGCCCGTCTGACTTTTTAAGGCTGTGGTCACCTCTGCCCTAGTGCTCTACAATGCCGTGTGGCACCCGATGTTACAAAGGTCTGTGAGAGTCAGACAAGCTGCACAGAAGGGGTGCCCAGTGAGGGAGGACTTGAAGGATGTGTAGGAATTTTCCAGGTGTGGAGAGCACACCTGTGGGGCTTTCTGGAAAGAGAGTCCTTCGGAGTGGAGGCCACAAAACCAGAAACAGTAAAAGCTCCAGTGGTGAGAGGGACCCGTGGTCTTTTAAAAATGTTACTGATTTCGAAATAGTTCCTGTTGTCCAAAAGAATCTATAATACGTATGAGGTATAAAAAATAACGAAGTGGACGCCATGTTCCCACGGCCCAGCATGAGAGCAGAGCCGCCTGCCCCACGGGGGTCTTGGCACACCCCAGCGGTGCCCCTGCCACCCAGGGCCCACCAGCCTGGATTTTGTGTGCTTCACCTCAAGCAAAGGTGTGTCCCCAGGAATGACTGGACCAGCTCTTGCCCTCTAGAGAAGTCACTCTGGGACATGCAGAGGAGGTTGGCCTGGCCCCACCACGGGGGCAGCCACGTGGAGGCCTGGCTGAGGCTGGGAGAACCAGCTCCATGCCAGAAGGAAGCCTTCTCCCCAGCAGCCTGCAATGGCGGTGACTGAGGAGGGAAGTTGCTTCTGCTGCCATCATCCCAGCAGGGCCCCGAGGGCCAGGAGGGCCGGGCTGTGAACTGCGGGAGGGCATCCGGCCCCCGTGATAAATGTCTCCCAGCGACTGAGCAGCTTAAAAAGGTATGGGCTGTAAAGTAGTGAGCCTTCTGTTCTTAGGGGGAACCAAACACTGGCCAGACCATCACCTGGACCTTCTCCGCAAGCCTCCGCTGACTTCCTGTCCCTCTGCCATCAGCCCCATGGGTTCTCCCTGTCCCCACATCTGCCAGCCTGATGTCACTGTCTAAGCCTCCAGGCGGGGTCTCCAAGGCCAGAGACTTAACCATCACCAGGACCTGGCAGGGAGTTCGCCCATGTTACTTTCTTTTTTTTTTTTTTTTTTTTTGAGTTGGAGTCTCACTCTGTTGCCCAGACTGGAGTGCAGTGGCAGCTCCCGGCCACTGCAGCCTCGACCTGCTAGGCTCTGGTGATTCTTCCGCCTAGGCCTTCCAAGTAGCTGGAACTACAGGCACGCTACCATGCCCGGCTAATTTTTTGATTTATGGTAGAGATGAGGTCTCGCCAAGTTGCCCAGGCGGGTCTCGAACCTGCGGGCTCAGGCAATCCACTCACCTCAGCCTCCCAAAGCGCAGGATTACAGGTTGAACCACCGAGCCCAGCTCCATGTTACTTTCTTCCCTCTTTCTTTTCCCACTAAGGTGGCCATGTGGCAAAAGGTTGGAGTCTCCAATCAGGCCACCTAGGCTGGTATTCTGGCATGGAGGCTCCAGCCCACGCAGAGATCAGTGGAACCTTGGGTCTGCTCCTCTGTCTTGGCATAGATACTTCTACGAATGCAGCCCAAGGCCTTTTCCACCTCAGCTCCCCTTGCACACCCTCGGAATGTGGGGACATCTGTCCCTCACCATGCCCCCATGTCATGCCCAGGCCCCAGGGCAGGAAGCGCTGCCAGGGAACCCATTTGTGCAGCCAAGAGCTCCATCCAGAGAAGCTGCCCCCACCCTGCTGTCTTGGGCTTCCCTGCGCCCCTCTGGCCGTCTCTACCACATGCCCGCCCAACTCCAAGTTTCTGCTGAGAACACAGTGGTGGGTGGGGACATGAGTCAGAGTGCTGTTCCCTGCCTCTCACTTGCCTTGGGCTGTGTGCTGTCTTCAAGCCTCAGGTAGAGTCAGCTAGGCTCGGGTCTGGTTTCCAACCCTCAGGTCCTGGTGCCCCGCTTGGGGGCTGTAACGGCCCCCACCCTTCGTCCCCCAACCCTGACATGTGGTGTGGTGCCCAGGGACGTGTGTGTTATCCAGCAGTGCCGAGAGCAGGGAGGTGTTTTTGCCTTTCCTAAACGGTATTTCCACCCTTTCCCCAGCATGGTGTGCTCGGGGACTCTCCATCCTGCCTCTGAAGCACCTGCGTCCCCACTTGTAAGAACTGTGTCCATGCCCCTGTTCCTGCAGTCTCCCAGGCAGGGCCCCAAGTTGCCCTGAAGACCAGCTGCAGGGCTGCCTTGGGGCTTCATGCAGGGAGCTGGTCGCCAGCAGAGCAGGGTGGGGCGTCCCCTTTGCAGGTGGAATGAGCCGCCTTGGGAATTAGCCAGTGTCCCGATTTGGGTGTATTTGATGGATATAAAGTGCCATCTCACCATCTTCTGAATATTGTTGTTATTGGTGTTACTTAGTGAATAGATTTTTTTTTTTTTTTGAATTGGAGTCTCACTCTGTTGCCCAGACTGGAGTGCAGTGGCCGCTCCCGGCCACCACAGCCTTGACCTGCTGGGCTCCGGCGATCCTTCTGCCTCAGTCTTCCGAGTAGCTGGAACTACAGGCACATGCTACCACGTCCAGCTAATTTCTGATCTATTGTAGAGATGAGGTCTCGCCAAGTTGCCCAGGCGGGTCTCGAACCCGCGGTCAGGCAATCCACTCACCTCAGCCTCCCAAAGGTGCGGGATTACAGGCTGAGCCACCAAGCCCGGCTCATGAATAGATTATTTTTTTGAGTTGGGGGTCTCACTCTCTGTCAACCAGGCTAGAATGCAGTGGCACAATCACAGCTCACTGCAGTCTCAATCTCCTGGGCTAAGGCAATCCTTCTGCCTCAGCCTCCCAAGTAGCTGGAACTATAAGGCCTTACCACCATGCCTGGCTAATGTTTTAAAATTATTTTTTGTAGCTGGGCGTGGTGGCTCATGCCTATAATCCCAGCACTGTGGGAGGCGAGAGGATTACCTGAGCCCAGGGGTTCAAGACTAGCAGACAACTTGGCAAGACTTCATCTCTGAAAAAAAAAGCAAAAGCATTATTGTTTGTAGAGACGAGCTCTCACCATGTTGTCCTGGCTGGTCTCGAGCTCCTGAGCTCAAGCAATTCTTCCCACTTCAGCTTCCTAAAGTGCTGGGGGATTACAGGCATGAGCCACTGCACCCGGCCAATAGACTATTTTTTAGATCAGTTTTACATTTACAGAAAAATAGAACGAAAGGGACAGAAATGTTCAGGGCAGTCCCTTCCCTCCCCTCCCCCCATATGGTTTCCCCTGTGTTTATTTTTATTTTAAAGATGTCAACTGCAATTCAGGATTAGGTATACAAGTGGTCCTCGTGCAGGTAAAGTTTGGGCCTCTCTTTTCCCCTGTTGTTGAGGGAGCCAGCGTTGACACAGTGTTACCAACTTGAGTGCATAGTGCTCGCCGGGTCCTGTTAGGAAACTTCTGCTGACCCGTGCAGGGGTTGTTTCTTCAGGGCCTGTTTCCCCATTCAGACCCTACAGGACAAGCTAAGAGCGTGGACTGGGGAAACAGGTCTCCTGGGCCACGAATGAGCTGTGTGAGGCAGGGCAGGACACTTAACCTCTAAGTGCCTCAGTGTCCTGCTGTATAAAATGGGGCTTCCCTTAGAGTGAATGTGTGTTGAGAGCTTAGGACAGTACCAGGCACAATCTTTTTGCAAATGGGAATCCCAGAGCTAGGTTACATGGTGGGGAAGGTGGGAGGGAGATGGGCTTCTCCCACTTCAGGCCCGAGTTCTCAAGGTTTGGAGGGTACAGAAGACACAAAAGCAGAATGGTCCTATCCTCGGGGAACACACGCCTGGTGTCCCAGGAAGGCAGGCAGTCTGGGAATGAAGGAGGCGTGTGTCCGCAGGCGGGACCGTGGCAGGGAGCAGAAAGCAGGGAGCTGGGGTGCAGGGTAGGTATGGGAGGGTCAGGACGGCCTCCCAGAGGAACCATCTGCACCCCAGACCTGAGGCTGCTGAGATGAGCCAGGCGTAGAAGCCCAAGTGAGCAATCTAGGCAGAGGGACCCGCAGGTGCAAAGGTCCTGTGGTAGAAGCGCCCAGGAGTGTGGGAGGAACAGCAAGAAGGCCTGTGTGACGAGAGAAGAGTGGTAGGGGGTGTAACAGGAGGTCAGGTCCAAAAGGTACCTGGGGGCAGCATGGAGAGTCGCTGAGGCCTTGATCGTGTGAGCCATTAGAGGGTTTCCAGCAAAGGGGCTTGAACTTTGGCTTCCTTGCTGTGAATAAATTTTGCGGGGGTCGGTGGTAAGGGCAGAAAATCGGTTAAGAGTATTGAAATAACCCTGGCGGGAGAGTGATGGTGGCGATGGCAAGAAGGAGTTCGATTTTGGATCTGCTTTGAAAATGGAGCCAGTGAGATTGGCTGGTGGACTGGACCTGGGAGGGAGGGAGGAAGTCGAGGATGGCTCCCCGTGTCTTGGCCTGAGCTCCAGAAGGAGGGAGCACCATCAGCCAGGGAGGGGAAGACGGAGGAGCCGGTGGGGGACCCTCAGGAGGTGAGTTTTGGACGCATTCAGACGAGATGCCGGCCAGGTCCCCAAGAGGGACTTCCGGGGCGGCTGGAAACTCAAGGCTAAAGGTCAGGGGAGGGTTCTCAGCACGTAAATAGCACTCGTGCAGCAAACCTGGGCTCTCCATGACGATGCCCAGGGAAGGAGAGCAAAGAACAGAGGCATCTCAGAACAGCTGCCAGAGCCTTCCCGGTGCCCGCCTCGCTCACCACCGTGAAGGAGAGAGTTGGCGAGCGAGCGCCCCACTGATGGACGCGTCCTCGATCCTAATCTGCTGTTGCCCGGGCTGTCGTGATGCATGAGCTTGTCCATCTTTTGCTCTTGCAAGCGTGTCTTTAGGACCATTGTCCTGTGGAACTGACAGGTCACTCCGACCTGCAGTGGGGCAAAAACCAGAACCAGCACACACGGTGCGACCTGCGTGATCTTCCTTATTGCGAGGCGGAAGAGTCCTGTGGTCCGTGCGCTGGAATTGTTCCCGCTGAGGCTTTAATTTGCGTTCCTCGTATTGTAGACGTCGGATGTGCTGTTTGACCTGTTCTGTCTTTCTTCTTGGCAATTGGTGTGTTGAGCTCTTTCCTTCCCAGATCCCTGGGGCGAACCTTGGGGTAGTTGGTGCCTGTGCTGTCCTAGGCATCGTGGTTGGCCCAAGGGGCTAGCGTGTGGACCAAAAGCAATGAAAAGCCTGCTTTGCTGGAGGCTGCAGACAAGTTAAGAAATACATGTGTAAAATACGTGCGTTGTTAGACTGTGATGGTGCTATGGAGAAAAACAGTGGGAGAGCAGGGAGGGAGTTTGAGCCAGAGTCTAATTTTAAACAGGTGGTCGGGGGGACTTACTAACGAGGGGACTTGAAGGAGATGAGGCCATGGGAGTATCTGGGGGAAGAGGCAGGAGCGTGCCGGCGCAGATGGCGCCTTCGTCAGGCTTCTCCACAGAAACAGACCCACTAGGATAGATACGTGCATGAGAGAGACTGCAAGGAACTGGCGCGCACGACTGTGGAGGCTGAGGGGTCCAACGTCTGCCATCCACACACTGGAGACCCAGTAGGGTTGATGGTGTTGTTCCGATTCGAGTCACGGGCCTGAGAACAGGAGAGCTGATGGGGTACGTTTCAGTGCAAGGCAGTCTGGTCAGAGAAGACCGATGTCCCTGCTCAGTGAGGGTCGGGCAGAGAGAGTGTGCATTCTCCCTCACTCAGCTCGTTTGTTCTAGTCGGGCCTCCCACGGATCAGACGAGGCCCGTCCACACTGGGAGGGCACTCAGACGAGGCCCGTCCACACTGGAGGGAGCATTCAGACGAGGCCCATCCACACTGGAAAGCACTCAGATGAGGCCCGTCCACACTGGGAGGGCACTCTTCTCTACTCATTCTTCAGATTTAAAGACGAATCTCACCCATAAACCCCCTCCCGGGCCCATCCAAGAACGTGAGGCCAACTACAGGGCACTCTGTGGCCCAGTCAAGTTGACACAAAGTGAACGATCGGAGTGGTGACAGTGAAAGGAAGAAGAGAAAGGAAAAAAAACAACAAAGAGGTGATGGAGCAGAAGGGTCTTCAGCTCCTCCTCTCAGTGAATGGGAGCCTCTGAGGGGTTTGGAGCAGAGGGGAGACATGATCGGACTTGGGTTTTCACAGGACCCTTCTGGCTGCTGTGTCGAGACCAGAGGGAAAGGGTTGACCATGAAGAGGCCACTGCGGGAATCCTGCTGGCTCGGACCCCGGTAGGAGCTGTGGAGGCAGCAGGACGGGCCAGGTTTCTTGACATATCTCTCAGGAAGGGCCAACGGGATTTGCCTCTTGGTTGGATTTGGGGGGTGGGGTGGAGGTGAAGATGACTCTGGGCTGCCAACACGAGCAACTGGTCACATAGAGCTGAATTTACTGAGGTCGGGAAAACTGTGGGAAAAGCTGGTTTGGAAAGGAAGATTGGGCTTGTAGTGCGGAGCATGTTAAGGTTGAAATGTCTATGAAATATCCACTTGGTGATGGCAGCAGACAGTCTAGCCATAAGCACGGAGTTTAGGAGAGAGTTTAAGACTGGAGAGTCATCAACATACAGGTAGTGTTTAAACCCTTGGCCGGAGATAAGATCCTCAGGGGTGAGTATAAGGCAGGGAAGATGGGAGGAGCTAGCAGAGGGCCTGAGCTGAAGTAGTCAGGGAAACAGGAGAAGAACTAGGAGAGGGGGCTGGAGTGTTCTGGAAGCCAGAGGGGTGATCACTTGAGTCAACGCCGCTGAGGGGACAAGTGAAAAGAGGACTGAGGATTGACCACAGATTTGCCAACATGGAGGTCCTTGGTGACCTTGACAAGGGCAAACGCTGCAGAGAAGCTGGAGCAAAAGCCTGTCAGGAGGGGCTAAGGGACAACAAAAAGTTAATTTGAAGAGCAAAAATACCGATAATCCTTCCAAGAAATCACATTCCGCTTTTAGGTCCTATGTCTGCTGCTTTATTCGATTCCCCAACAGTCAACATGTCTCATTGTTTTTCAAAGAACCAGTGTTGAAATTATTTATTAATTCCTTCCTTTGCTGTTTTTAGCTCTATTTTAGTTTTATGTATTGCTCTCCTATGTCTTTCTTGAGTTTATTTTGTCTTTCTTTTGGGTGAAACTTGTGGATAGTTAATTCATGTTTTCTAAGTTATTAAGAAAAGTGGCATTTTTAAGGCTATAAATTTTCCTCTGAGCCTTGGCTCAGGTTCTGAAATATTATGTATATGTGTGTGTGTGTGTGTGTGTGTGTGTGTGTGTGTGTGTGTGTGTGTGTGAGTCTCACTCTGTCGCCCAGACTGGAGTACAGTGGCCTCGACCTGCTGGGCTCCAGTGATTCTTCCACCTCAGCCTTCCAGGTAGCTGGAACTACAGGCATGCACTACCACACTAAGCTAATTTTTTTGATTTATTGTAGAGATGAGGTCTCGCCAAGTTGCCCAGGTGGATCTCGAACCCGCAGGCTCAGGCAATCCCCTCGCCTCAGCCTCCCAAAGCGTGGGATTACAGGCTGAGCCACTGAGCCCGGCTAATATTTTATATTTTTGTGATTGTCTAGATATTCGCAATGTTGGTTTTTGTTCTCTTTGACTCAAAAGTTATTTTAAAGAGTTTATAAACTTTGTGGTGGTAGAGTTTTGTTTGTCTTGTGGGTTTTTTTTTGTTATTAATACTTTCAAATTTTAGTATATCGTGACCAGAGACATTTGTCTTATTTCTACTCTTTGGAATTTATTTCCTTTGTCGTCTGCTAGTCATTTTGTGTGTGTGCGTTTTCAAGATCATTTGGATAGAAGGTACACACACACACACACACACACACACACACACACACATACATACACACATTGTTGTTATTTAGGTGATTAGGCTCGTCTCCTTATTTATGTTTTTACCAACTTCATCTGTAATGGACAGAAAAACGAAATGTATTAATACTGGCAAACTTTGTCTTTTTCTTCCTAAATGTCCAGCAGTGCTTGCTTTCTGAATATTGAGGCTGTGTTATTTGGTGCATAAGCATTCATGACTGTTAGATCTTTGTGGTGACTCCTATCCTTGGTCCTCACTAAGTGCCCTTCTTTTCCTCATTCAGTATTCCTTGCCCTGACTTCAGCTCTGTCTGATATTCAGATCCCCACCCCTGGTTTCTCTTGGTTTGAATTTGTTTGTTATACTTCTGCCCGCTCTTTCAAGTGTGATAAAATGCACATTGCATAAAATGTGCCATCTTAACCATTTTTAAGTGTACAGTTTAGTGGCATTAAGTTCATTCACATTGTAGTACAACTGTCACCTTCATCTACCTGCAGAACTTTTAAAAATCATCGGTCTATCCTTTTATATTAAACCTTTCTGACTCACTTTACCTTCAGTGCATTTAGTTTGTGATCCAGTCTGAGTCTTTTCTTTTTTTTTTTTAACAAGTGTGTGTGGCTCATTAACATTTACTGATATGGCAGATACACTTGGGCTTGGTTTATGATATGCTTTCTGCTTCTATAGCTTTTGTAGTTCTCACCATATGTTCTCTGTTTCCTTTGTCTTATTTTTTGTATACATATATGTCTTCTGGTGGTTTGGAAAGCTGCGTTTTTGATCCTGTGGTTATCTTCATAATTATAATGTGACATGATACCCTTAATCCTTTATTTCTTTAGACAATGCTTGTTTTCTCCCTGCTGCGAACAATGTCAAAGCTACACTATTTCTGCTGCCCCTTCCCTTGCCTTCCTTCCATCAGATTATTGCTTATATTATTTTTTCTGTTTGCCTTTGTTGCTCTGATTTTATTTAAGTTTCTAAGCAATTCTTTAGACATCCAACCATAAATGAATAAGGCACAGTTTACTTATATGACCTCCCTACTTCTCACCCCCTCCCTCCTACTTATTGTTTATATCAGTTCCCTGTTTTCTGCTTCGTCCTTTTCTGTGATAGTCACAATCTTTAGCATTGCTTCAGACAGTCCTACAGGTAAACATGAGATTCTGGGCTCATGGGCAGCGCTCCATTTACCCCTTGGTTTGTCTAATTGTGTCTCCTAGAAATTATTTAAGAAGGTCTTGTGGGAACTATAATTCAAAAATATGTTCAACAAGTTTTTCTGTTAACTTTATACGTGAAAGATGGTTCATCTGGACTTTAAATTCTTGGTTCATTCATTCATTCAACAACTATGTATTAAGTCCCTGCTGTGTGCCAGTTACTGTTCTAGACCCTAGCAATACAGCAATGAGCAAAACACACAGTTACCTTGACCCTTTTGTAGATAACTTTCTAGTTGGGGAAGACAAGCAATAAACTAGTCAAGAAGAAAGGAGAATGTGTGCTTTGCTGGATAGAGATAGAGATATGAGCTAAGGAGGAAAATATAGCAGTGGTTGGTGATTACTGGGACCAGACTTTGTTCTGTGAAGCAGAGGAGATGACCCCATGGAATCTCCCACCCTTAGTGCATGCACATGTCCCCACCCATGCATAGAGTGGCTAGCTGGCTCTGCTTATTGGCACATCACTTGTTTGGGAGAGGTGGGCTTTTCTGGCTTTGTTTGAGCCCCTCCCTTGACTTCTGTGCTTGCTTTGCTAATGGGCATTGAAGTTTGAATGAAGATGGTTTCTTGATTAAGAACTGTCATCAGATGCAAGTTGAAGATACCCACTGCAGTGAGGTGAAGGTGGGCAGTCCAGGGTGCCACCAGAACCAAGTTTCTCCCTGCCTTCCATCCTACTTGCATTAGTGAGGTCCTTCGTGCTCATGCTTACAAGACTTCCCATCTTCCCCTACTCATGTCTACTTCCCAGTAGACTTCTACTTGCATCGGGTAGACTAGCCCACGTGACCACTCCTGTCTGCAAGGGAGTCTAGGAAGGTGACAGGGATTCATGGAGCTTGCCACAGTTGGAGTTTGTATTTCTTTTCCTCATTGTCTTATCTGCAACTTGACTCTGCCAATCAAAGCTACAAGTGCCCCACAGTCCTGTTTCTACATAGTAGATCTCGTCCCACTGGTCTCCGGCTCATTACTGTTCCAAGAACACTCTGGTTTCCTCTCCATGGCTTTGTATGATATCTTGGTGTGATTCCAGGATATATAATAACTTTTGTTTCTGTGTCTGTATCTGTTTTTAATTTTTTTTTAGTTTGTTATAGCAAGGATGCCCATATGGTTTATCATTCAAATCAGAATACTTTTGAGGATAAAGGGGGGAACAATATTAAAAATTATGTCAGAACAACAGGTGTTAACTGGGACTGTCCCAAGCCAAGGCATGTAATCACCCTGGTAGCTGCTGACATAGATGAGCACTGTTAAGTTTCATAAGTTGATTTGATGTTCTTACAGATTGAAAATTATATCTGTACTCTCTGTTCCACTAATTAGTTTGTTGGTTGCTAGATTTTCTACCCAAATAATCCACAATTAGATGTGATTTTGCTTCTTCTATTCCCATCCTGATACTCTATGCTTTTTTCTTGTCTTATTGCATGGGCTGGGACTCTAGTACTCCGTGGAGCCATAGTGATAGTAGACTTTCTTGTCTTGCTTCTTAAAGTCATGTGGTTCACAGTGTCCAGGAGACAAAGACCATGTGCTCAGAGAAGACCCAGCTTCTCCTGGCACTGAGGCCTGAGAGAAATGCCCCTGGTGAGTCCCTGTGGAGGAGACATCATGTGATATTTTGTTTTCTTCTCCTTCCCCCAGAAAACCCTTTTGCTGTGCCTCAGGATGGGGGAGGTGAGATCCGAAGCACCCGGCGCAGCCTCCAAGAGGAACAACTTCTACAGAGATGCCAGGGAGAACCGAGGCAGCCGCGGTGGTGGCAGGGAAGGAAATGCTGCCTGTGCCCAGAACCCCCTTCCACGGACTTCTGAGATTAGGAGCAAACTCAGGGGTAGGGGCTGGGGTGCAGGGGAGGGGATTCTGAGCCACCCGTCTGCAAGCAATAGTCCTATTTTGGGCCGGTGGCTTCTGAGAGGTGACGACCAATACCAAGCTGCTCTGGCTGGCTCAAGCCAGAAGGATTCAGGCCTGTGAGTCATGCCTGTGGTCTAAAACCCCCAACTTCCCTTGCCTCCCCTCCCTTCAATTGTGGCCCCTTGGGCCTATTTGTGTCCGAATATTGAATGTGCGTGTGTATGCGTGTGTGATTTGGGGTGCTCGTGTCTGTTTGCTTGATAAGTTGGTTTTGATTGGGGTTCCCCCCTCACGTTCTCTGATGAGCACGCGACCCCACGTGACTGGGGGCTCTCATCAGTGTCAGTGTCTGGGGCTCAGGCTTCTTGCTGCAGCCAGCAGCTGTGCACCAGGGCGTCGGCCAAGCACAGGGTACAGCCCCTCTGCATCTCAGGAGGCCCTGAGGATTTGAAAGTGCCAGGCAGGGATGGTTCTTATGGAATCTGCTCCTGTAATAATAGTAATCCTAAGGGATCATCTGGGGCCGACCGCAGGGCAGGCATCAGGAAGGTGTTTTCGTGCACAATGTCTCTCACCACCAGGGAGATAGGCGTGACCGACCCCCTCCAGAAACAGCTCAGCCTGGAGAAGGGGTGCCCGGTCCTATGGTCAGGAAGAGACCAGCCCTTTGGCTTACCTCAGGGGTACAGGAGCCCAAAGTCCAGGCTCCAGTTCCCTGGACGTGACAGGCTTCCCAGCCCAGGGCATGCCCAGCACAAACCCGGAGCACCTCCCCAAGTTCCCCGCCATTACTGCTGGAGCCCCTGTCCACTCAGCACGTTCTGGTTAAGCACCGACTGCATGCCAGGCTCTGTGCTGGGCAGTGACAGGGACAAGCGATGAGCCCGACCTCATCTGTGCCCCTGGAGAGCTCCCAACTGGAGGGAGAGACAGACACATGGCTCTCTGCTGGAAGGTGTGATGAGGCCTACAGAAACCCAGAGGAGAGGGTCTAGAAATCCATCCTTATAAGGTGGGACTTCCATGTAAACCTGGATACCCATAACATCCACCCACAGAGCTCACCACCTCCACCACCTGCCCCGTTGCCCGGGGTGCACACATGGGAAGATGTCACCTCCATGATCACATAGGCCCCCAAAGGCCACACTGCCAGTGTAGACACACTCATTCCACCGGTGTTAGTGACACCAAAATCTCCCCTAGCTCTTAGCTCGAGGGGCTCTGCTCAGTAAACACTCGTCCCCTCTGATCCTGTGCCCTCATTTCATCGGACCCAGTGTTCTCACACACTGTCCATCTGACCACCAGACATGACAGTGAGCAAGACAGGTCCCTGCTTGCGGTGCTGGCTTCCCGACTGGGGCAGGACAGTGAAGAAAGATGGCAAAGTGGTGAGTACTCTGCCAAGAATTCTGTCAACATGACACGTTAGTGAGGGCCTTGCGGGGCTGGCGTGGCCTGGGAGAGCCTTTCTGAGCAAGGGACATGTAAGCCCAGAGAGGAATGACATACAGGAGGCAGCCATGGGCATAAAAGCTAGGGGAAAAGCATTCCACGCAGAAAAAAAAAACAGCGAGTGCAAAGGCCCAGAGGCAGCAACAGGCTTGGTGGTTTCAAGGAGCCTCAAGAAAGCCGGGGAGGCTGGCACCCAGAGCTGGGGCAGAGGGACACGAGGGTGAGAGTATCCAGGCCCTGGCTTCACTGTGAGTCACCGTCATGCTGCACAAACACAATGCCCCATCTTGGATAAAGCAGAACAAGCTTCCTGGGACGTAACTTTCCATACCGCCTGACTCTTCACCCTCTCAACAGCCCCGTAGAGAAGGGCCTCTCCCCATTTTATGGACGAGGAGACTGAAACCCAGGGGCTTGCCTGAGGTCACCCAGGCAGACTATGGAAGCCCCAGGACTGGCTCCAGCCTCTGGGTCCAGCCCATCTTCTTCTGATAGGATGGCGGTGTCCGGGTCAATAGCTTGGCAGAGGCAACATGACAGCACCTTTGCTTTGGGGTCTTGACCGGGAACAGGCACCACTTCCTTTCCTCCCCCGCGAGTCATCCCAGGACACATCCAGGCCTTGTTGCCATGGAGATGTGCAGCGGTTCATCCGCACAGCTGGGGCAGCCCACACCTGCACCCCCTGTGCCTTGGGAGCAGGGGAGGGCCCCAGACCCAGGTCCGACGTCAGCTCTGCCACTGAGAGCGGGTGACCTGGGCCAAGGCCTGTGCCCTCGCTGCCTCATTCTCCCCATCGGCAAGAGGAAGGAGTCAGATCGGGTCTTCAGGGTTTGCAGTCCTGGGTGATGTTCACGGAGGAGCCGCTTGCAGAGAGAAGCAACTGGTGGCCTCACTGCCCTTCCCGGACACCGGAATCAGAGGTCCCTGCCCAGCAGACAGCACTAGGGGTCACCTGACCTGCATCCCTTGAGGTGACAACCTGATAGGAGGGGACTTCCTCCTGGCCCCACCAGCGGTCTTTCCAGGAATGACTGAACAAGCCCACGGGGGTTTGCTGTCCGCTGCTCTGCCCTCTAGGGCCGCAGGCTGAGGACTGGGACATTTCGTGGTGAGCAGTCGGCCTCGCGCCTGTGCGGCTCAGCAGAGCTCACCCAGCCCTGGCACTCCTGATGCGGGCAGCCCGTGGCAGAGTGCACAGAGCCGCTCCGCTGCTCCTTCGTAGGGGGGCCTTGGCCAGCCGCTCAACCTCTCCTAGCCTCTGCTGGCGAGCATGTGGAGCCACCTGGCGAGCGTGTGGAGCTGGGGCGCTGGAGCTCGTGACACTTGATGTCTCACGGAGGTGTCGGGGGTGAGCACAGTGTGCACCGAGGTGTCGAGTGGGTGTGAGCACCCTGGGTGGAAGGGGCCGTTGTAGTCCGGTTCCCCGGTGGTGTCGGGGGCTCCCTGGGACCTCGCGGGATCCCAGATGAAAATTCCCCATCCCACTGTGGCTGTGGCTCGCCGTGTGTCCTGAGAAGGAGATGCAGGGTCATGACAAGTTCAAGTATAGATCTGTAGAGCTCTCGTTTTTTAGTGACCCCCACACCTGATTTTTTAAGCTGCCTACTTTTCCTTTTTACTGTGAGCTTCTATTCATCACCGTGTACTTTGTAAAAATAATGATGATGATACAAAAAGAAAAACAAACAGAGAAGATGACACTAGCGTGTCCTCTGAGGACATGGTGTCTGAGGTCTGGTTCCCACCGGGAACGGTGTGTGATTCATGAGCAGTTTTATGCTTCCCCTTTGTGTGTGTGTGGTGTGACTGCTGTGTGTTTTGGAGTCTCCACCCAGAACCACTCATGGGTAATGCCCCCAGCTCGCTGCCCCCATGGTAGGCCCCATGATAGCCTGGTACGTAGAAGACAACCTGCCCACCCGCCAGCCAGCCCAGTTGCCAGGCCAGCACCCAAAACAACGGTTGCCAATGTGCAATGGGCCTTAATGACAACACACATGCACACATGCAAACACACACACACACACACACACGCGTGTGCACATGCAACCAGGCATGCGTACACACGTGTGGGCACACACATACACACGATTCTGCAGGTAGGTCTGGCCCCCCTTGCTGTCTCTGATGGTCTAGAAAAACATCAAGGAGACAGCTAGTAGTGTTCTAGGCTGGGTGGCATTTCTCATCATCAGAAAAATTCCAACGCAGTTGGCCTCAGGGCTGGAAAGAAGGGCTTGGAGGTGTGGCCAGGAACAGGGGTTCATAGGCTTCTTCAGCCAAGAGATGGTGCCCAGTTTGCCGTCCGCCCAAAAGCTCCAAACCAACCAGGATGGCGGGTGTGGCTGCACCCAGCACTGACTGCACGACTGCTGTCCCCACCAGGTCCTGGCTCCAGCCCCGGTGGCCTGGCCCCTTCCATCCCCACAGCCACTGTCCTTGCTCAGCGCCTGCTCCGGCTCACTGACTGTGCTTTTGCCGTGTCTGTTAGGGGTTGGGCCGAATCAGGACACGGGATTCCCGGAGGTGCAGACTGTAAGAGGGGCTTCGTGGGTTTCTTTTCATTTTTCACCTTGGCTGATGGACCAGGGAGACCCTTCAAAAGGAGATCTACGGAGTCCCCAACCATCCAAATCGACCTATATCCCTGAGCAAGTTATTGGGGGCATTGCTTGTAAATGTTGAGGGACAACCCTGTCCCCGCTGGGAGATGCCCCTGGGGACCCCTCTCTGGACTGCCGTGAAAATCTCATGTTGGGATAGTAGAAGCAGACTCCGGGGGTTTGTCACCGTGTCATCCTGCTTCCCTGGCGAGCGTCTGACAGTGGCCACCTGATTCTCACAGACCCTTGGAAAGATCAGAGCCGCTGTGAGTAGGGGTCGCCCTGGTCACGGCCCTTCACATTCCAGGAATACATTGCTGGGCTGGGGTCATTCCTGTGCCCCCCAGAAGACAAATCCGTACACTCGCTGTGTGTCAGACACCACCCAGGGTTCTCCAGTCCCACAGCGTGGGCACATTATGGGATATTTCCTAGACAAATGTGTCCAGCCTGGGGGTCCGTGGCCCAAAAGCCTCGAGTGTTCAAAGTGAGCAATCAGGACTAGTTGTGCCTCACAGTAGGACACGCTCAGATGAATAAGGAACATTTGCCTGTCCCGCCCATGAATGTGACCTCGGAGGTGGCACTGCTCCCTCCCCCACCCCCAGTTTCCAGTCCAAGACCTTGCTAGACGGTGCTAGATAGATGCTTGGTGAGTGAGCAGATTGGACCATTCTTCACTCTAAAACCTCTCTCCTCGCATCAAAACCCTGACCGATTTGCCCTTGACAGACTCAAATTCAAGGCTGCTCCAGTGCTCACCTCCAGGAGGCACCATTCCCAACACTGTCACATCAATGGTAAGGGGCTCCCAGGGGTACCATTTGCATGAACTACACTGAGAATGGTGACCCCTGGGCTCGCACGATGAGGTACTGTGTTCAGTGGCCCTAAACCCCTTGCCGTCAGAGCCAAGCCCGAGCACGAGAGCAAAACCTACAGGTGACACAGCCACCATGGGCATCCGGTGTGGCCCGAGGGAGCCTCTTCCTGGGACTGCACCTCAGTTTCTAACACCCTGCCTTTTCCTGTGTCTTCTTTGTTTCCTATTTTAAAGCTAGCGGGACACGTCACGGTCAAATAACCAATGAGTCGGTGTGTCTGGGTGAGGTGCAGGTGGGGACGGCCGGGGTGAGGGGCCCGGTCACCTCAACAAGGCAGGAAACCTCCCCACAAAAGACCCCGCAGACGGACACATCTGCGGTGGGGATGGGGGGACGGAAGCGTTTTCTCGCCTGTAAACCCTGACTTCGTATGAGCAGGTGTCGGGTGTCTCAGAGCTGACAACCAGAAAAACCAAAAACCAATAATATTCCTGATAATAATAATAATGTAATGTAATAATAATAACGTGTTTTACACTGACTGCTGTTGCTCTGCTTTTGTCTTTATACACAGTAGTTTTTATAAAGACGTCTTTAGGTTTTAATAAAGGAGTGTCACGTCAACTGTTCGCCATGGTGAAGTTTGCTTGAATGCTGCAGAATATACTCGTGGGGACCGGTGCTGTGCGGCTCGTCTGTCTCTCTCTGTCGGGCAGGGTGGAGGATTGGGTGCTGGGACCTCAGCTGAGGAGTGGAGGGTGCCGTGAGGGGGAGCCGAACTCACGAGTTCACCCTGAAGACCTCAGGGTTCCAGTGTCAAGGGCAGATGGGCACTGCCTCCAAGGGCAAGAGCAGGGTCAGAAGGGAGAGACTGCTGGACACTGGCTCACACCTGGGATCCCAGCACTTTGGGAGGCTCAGGAGGGAGGATCACTTGAGCCCAGGAGTTCAAGGCCCGTCTGGGCAGCATATCGAGGTGTTGTCTCTACAAAAAACATTTTTAAAATTAGCTGGGTGTGATGACATGCACCTGTAGTCCCAGCTACACGGGAGGCTGAGGCAGAAGGATCGCCTGAGCCCAGGGGGGTGATGCTGGGGTAAGCCATGATTGTGTCACTGTACTCCAGCCTGGGTGGCCGAGTGAGACCCCAACTCAAATAATCAGTAAATGAACAAACAAACAAATAGGAATAGACAGAGCCAGGGATGGAGCACCGGCTTGAGATGGAACCAGCGGACAACACGCAGGCAGGTCAGGGATGATGGCTGTGGACGCTGCCGTCGATGGGTCCTGTGACCTGCCGGGCGCCTCTTGCCTGTCGTCTCCCTAGATCCGGTGACTATGGCTGGTGCAAGCAGCTTCCCTGGGTGAGTATATTTCACTACCTAACTCAAACAGTCGTCACTGAATCGCGGAGCACCAACTCAGTGGGCACAGGGAAGGCCCAAACGCCTGACTGGGTGTTCCGCCAACAGCAGGGGGTGTGGATCTCCAATAATTGCACCCAGGGGTACCATGCCACACTGCTGCCCGCCCAGGTCTCACCTGCAGCTAGGGTGCCAGAGCAGCCCAGTGCATGGAGCAGAGAGCCCAGGTCCTGCCCAGCTCAGGTCCAGTCTCCAGTTCCAAGCAGAGCCCCCCACCCCACAGGCTCAAGCTGGCTCCAGGGCCCTGTGGGGCTCCCGCTTTCAGCCAGCCTCCTCCTCCCCACCCAGTAGCTCCAGGGCTGGGGCAGAGAGCACGGGCCAGGAGGGAGCAAGAGACAGGGTGGGTTGGCTGTTTGGCTGCTGCAGGCGCGTTCTTGGGAACGTTGAGGCTTCTTGGAGAGCTCCACGGGGGTTGTCTGGTCAAGGAGGACCAGGCCTGGATTAACAGCGATTAACACGCACACGTGACTGCAGGTGGGCCCATGGCCTCTCGCTGCAGGGGCCCCGGTCTCCCCAAGGCTCTCAGGAGCAGGCATGGGCAGGTGTGGCTGCCTTCTGCACCGCATGTCTCCCTTGTCCCCCTGGTCCAGAGATCCCAGACTTCCCCGCCTCAGCCTCTGGCTCTGTCCTCCTACCCCCTTGCTCTGTGCACAGGGGCAGGGGTGGGGCAGGGGTGCAAGCCCACCCGCGAGCAGCCTCCTCGGGTGGGATGGAGATGCCAGGTCCTCTCTTCCCGAACAACCTCGGATCCTCAGGAGTGGTGTCACGAAATCCCCTTCCCATACGAGCACACACGCACGCACACACACACACCACTCACACACACGTGCAAACACGCTCATGCAACACACTCCCACTACACATCATACACTCATACATACACACCGCCACACCATGCACTCACACAGACACACACATACACACACACCCCACTCACACACACACGTACAAACATGCTTATGCACATACACGCCCACTACACACCACACACTCATACATATACACACCGCCACACACCATGGATTCACTCAGACGCACACACACACGCAACACTCGCACACACAGTACAAACACGCTCATGCACGTACACATCCGCTACACACCATACACCCATAATATACACACCACCACGCACCATGCACTCACATGTACACACACACTCATACATGCACTCAGGAAATTCAGACCTGCCCCCTATGAGAGCAGCTAGAAATGGCAGGCAAAACACTTTTAAAAATCTACCTGAAGGCATGAAGGCGCCAACGAGGTCGTGAAGAGTTATGGGTTCAAGCTCTGGAGAAGACAGAAAGATGAGGTGGACTTGGGGCTGCCTTTTCCTGGGGGCTCGTTGATTCTGAAGGAGGAGGCTGAGAGGGTGAGCTGTGGGTGGACAGAGCCCAGGACCGCGGGGGGGCACTGGGACCCAGAGGCCACACCGTGGAGGGAGGGTGCGCCGGGCCCTCACAGCCAGTTCCGCTTCATCAGGGGCCCAGAAACTCCTAACTCCTGAAACTGGATTAAGGGGGTACCAGACTGCCGGCATCCCCAGGCGACGAAGCTGCAAATGCTAGTTTCCTCCAGAGAGGCTTCGTCACCCTGAGCTCCAAAATAGTTCTACGAACAATGTATCACTGACACTGCGCCTGGCACGCTTCCAGGGCAACCAGGTACAGAGAGCAGCATCAGGAATAAGAAGCCACAGAAAGACAGGTCATGGGGAAGAGCCACAGAGGTCCTGGCTGTAGGAGCAATCCGACAGATCTCTCTAGACGACTGCGCTTGCTATGCTCAAAATATATACAATGATGTCCAAAAACCATTAAAAAAGGATACAGGTTTTTTTTTTTAATGATCTGAAAAGGCACATCAAATAGCACAAAGGACATTGGAAACTCGGGAGGGGGGAAAGGGGGGAAGGACGTACCTCTCGGCTGCTATGTGCGTGTGTGGGGGTGATGGGGAAACTCGAAGCCCAGATTTCATCAGCACTGTACAAAGCAGCCATAGAACCCCAAATCGTTTGTGGCCCGAAGCTACACAATCAAGAAAATTATTATTTTTAAAAAGAACCAATTAGAAACTATAGAAATAAAAAATATAATAACCTTAATAAACAAAAAGTAATGAAATGTAATGCAATTTAATTTTAATGAATACATACAAATTAAAGCCTCAGCAAATGAATTTAAAAGCTCACAAGACAGTGTAGTCTTGGCAAAAGAAGAGACAGATCAATGAGACAAAATAGAAAGCCCAGAAACAGATCCATAAATACAGTCAACTGATCTTTGGCAAAGGGGCACAAGCAATACAGTGGAAAAAAGACAGTCTTTTCAAGAAATGGTGCTGGGACGATCAGACATCCACATACAATCATCATCAACTAGATGCACACGTCACACCCTTCACAAAAATTAACTCCGAATGGATCATATGCCTAAATGTAAAAAAACAAAAACAAAAAAAAACTGGGCCAGGCTTTGTGGCTCAGCCTGTAATCCTAGCACTTTTGGAGGTCAAGGTAAATGGATTGACTGAGCCTGCAGGTTCAAGACCAGCCCAGAGAACTTGGCGAGATCTCATCTGTACAATAAATCAAAAAGTAGCCAGGCGTGGTAGCACACGCCTGTGGTTCCAGCTACTTGGAAGGCTGAGGCGGAAGGATCCCCAGTGCCCAGCAGGTGGACACTGGGGTGGCCGTGAGTGTGCCCCTGCGCTCCAGCCTGGGCAACAGAATGAGACTCCAACTCAAAAACAAAAAACTGTAGAACTCCTAGAAGAGAACAGGAGAAAACCTAGAAGACCTTAGCCTGGCAGTGACTTTTTAGACACAACACCAGAGGCATGACCCATGAAAGAAAGAATCGATAAGCTGAACTTCACTGAGATTAAAAGTTTCTGCTTGGTGAAAGACACTATGGAGAATGAAAAAAGCAAGTCACAGAATGGGAGAAGATATTTGCAAGCCCCCCCCACAACTAATAAAGAACTATTATTATCCAAAACACAAAGAACTCTTAAAACTTAACAATAAGGAAACCAACAGGGCCATGTGTGGTGGCACACTCCTACAATCCCAGTTACTCAGGAGGCTGAGGCTAGAGGATCGCTGGAGCCCAGGAGTTCCAGACCAGTCTGGGTGGTATAGTGAGTAGTCAGCTCAAAAATAAAAATTAAAAAAAGGCAACAACCAGATTAAAAGACGGGCCAAAGATCTTTACAGACATGTCACCAGAAAAAACACATAGGTGGCAAACAACCATGTGACAGGATGTTCCATATCGTATGTTGTCAGGGAAATGCAGATTAAAACATGAGCTATCACGACACACCTATCAGAATGGCTGAAATCCAGAACACCGACAACACTGGATGCTGGCAAGGATGTGGAACAAAAAGAGCCCAAACTCACGGCTAGTGGGAGCACAAAACACTACAACCACTTGGGAAGGCAGTTTGGCGCTTTCTCACAAAACAGAACATACTTTGACCATACGATCCAGCATTCACACTCCTTGGTATTTATTCAAGGGAGTTGACAACTTATGTCCACCCACACAAAAAAACCTGCACACGGGTGTTTGTCGCAGTTTTACTCCTACCTGCTAAAACTTGGAGGCAACCAAGATGTCCTTCAGTAGGTGAATGGGTCAACTGTGGTACCTCTGGACAATGCAAGATTATTGAGTGCGAAAAAGAAATGAGGCCTATGGCCTATACCACCCTAAACGCTCCCCGTCTCGTCTGACCTTGGAAGAAATGAGCTATCAAGCCATGCAAAGACATGGAGGAAACATAGATGCATTTTACCAGGTGAAAGAAGCCAAGCTGAAAAGGCAATATGTTATGCAATTCCAACTATAGGACATTCTGGAGACGCAAAACGATGGCGACAATAAGATCAGCAGTTTCCAGGGGCTGGTGGAGGAGGGATGACGGGGTGGAGTATGGGATTTTTAGAGCAGTGAAGCTGTTCTGTAGGATACTATAGTGATAGATACTATAATTACACATTTGTGCAAGCCTACAGAACGTACAACACCAGGCAGGAACCCTGATGTAAATGACGGACTCTGGGTGACCATGATGTGTTAATGTTGGTTTATCAGTTTGTAGCAAGTGTACCATTCTGGTGGGAGGTGTTGACAGTGAGAGAGACTGTGCATGTGTCAGGGCAGGAGAAACATCTGTCCTTCCTCTCAATTTTGCTGTGAACCCAAAATTAAGAAATAAAGTATTTAAGAAAAAAAAATCAAATTACACTGAAAACAAGGCAAGGAAGTTTGCGTTCGTCACTCTTATTCAAGATGGTGCTGGAAGTTCTAGCCAGTGCAAGTAGGCAAGGAAAGAAAATAAAAGGTATACAGATGGGAAAGGAAGACCTGAAACTGTCCTTGGGGCATGATTATCTACATTAAAAAAATCTTAAGAAACTTACAAAATGGCTCCTAAAACCGGTTTGTGAGTTCACAAGATACTAAGATACAAGATGAACATACAAAAATCAATTGTGTTTCTATATACTAGCCATAAACACATGAGCACTAAAATTAAAAATACAATACCACTCACAAATACTCTCTTTAGATGCAAAAAAAAAAAACCCAAAACATACAAGACTTGTATGCCAAAAACCACAAAACACTGCTGAAAGAAATCAAAGATAATCTAAATAAATGAGCAAGCATGCCTTGTTCATGGATTGAAAAACTCAATCTAGTCAGTTGCCCCCAAATTGACATATTAGTTTGACATAATTCCTATCAAAATTCCAGGAAGATGTTTTTGAAGACAGACAAGAAAATTCTAAACTTTATATAGAAATGCAAAGGATAAGAATAGCTAAAGATAACTTTGAAAAAAATAAATAATGTGAGGAGACTCACTCAACCTGTTACTGAGATTCTGTGTCTAATGCCAGTGTTCTGTGCTGGGTCCTTGACGTTACTGCTGCAGAGAAGAATTTCAGAGGGAGTCGAATGTGGCAAGGTAGTTAGCAAGTTTATCAACAGTGAAAGCAATAGAATAGTATGCACTTTAGGGTAAAGTGTGGGCAAACATGAGGAAACGTCACTCCAGGGGTCTGTGGCTTGTGAGTTTCGCAAGCTGTTATATTGAAGAAGTGGAACATCGTTTTTTTTGTTTTGTTTTGTTTTGTTTTGAGTTGGAGTCTCACTCTGTCGCCCAGACTGGAGTGCAGTGGCCGCTCCCGGCCACCGCAGCCTCGACCCACTGGGCTCCGGCGATCCTTCTGCCTCAGCCTTCCAAGTAGCCGGAATTACAGGCGCGCGCTACCACGCCCGGCTGATTTTTTGATTTATTGTAGAGATGAGGTCTCGCTGCCCAGGCAGGTCTCGAACCCGCGGGCTCAGGCAATCCACTCACCTCAGCCTCCCAAAGGCGCGGGATTACAGGCTGAGCCACCGAGCCGGCTGGAACATTGTTTTTGAAGGGATGGATTTTTCTAAGAGGTGGGTGGGCAATTCCTGGAACGGGGGTGCCATCCAATTTATTGCTATATAATAGAGTAGGGTAGGAACTGTCATGTTGCTGGAGGGTGTGTCACTTAGGATGCTAATGAGCATATAATGAAGATAAAGGCTAAAGCAAGTCAACGTGGCTATTTGGGCACATGCCTGGGGGGATTCCCCAGCTGTGCTGGTAGTAGGCTCTCAACCACAAACATCCTCAGTAGGCTGCAGCAGGAGTGTTGCGCGATTAGAGTTATTCTAACTGGTTTTTTTCTTTTTTAACTTTCTACCAGCTTTGAAATTGGGGCAGGTTCTGCAAGAGTTTCCACAGGTTTCTGAATTTTCCTAAAGCCTCCTACAGCATTGACATTTCCCTATCCTAATCTGCCAGTCTAACAAACCCAATTTCAAGATTTACTGTATAGCTACAGTGACCAAGACTATGTGGTATTGGTGGAAGGACAGACACACAGAGCAATGTAACAAAATAGAGAACCCAGAAACAGACCCACACAAATATGCTCCAATGGTTTTTGACAAAAGTGAAGAAGTAGTTTGATAGGAAAAGACAGCCTTTTCAATAAATAGTGCTGAAACCATTGGACACTGACAGGAAAAAAAGGGGGGGACCTTGACCTAAGTACCTAAATCGTATACCTTAAGTAAAGATTATCTCAAAGTGAATCATAAATTTAAATGCTGAATGTGAAACTATAAAACTTTGGGAAAATATTCTTTTTTTTTTTTTGAGTTGGAGTCTCACTCTGTCGCCCAAAAGACAAATTGATTGGACCTAATCACAGTAAGGAAAAAAGTTTTGTGCTATGAAGGACTTTGTTAAGAGGAGAAAAAGACAAGCCAAAGACTGGAAGAAAATATTTGCAAACTACATATCCATTTTTATATCTAAAAAACCATTGCCAATCCAAAGTCATGAAGATTTGCCCATATATTTTCTTCTAATAGCTTTATAGTTTTAACTCTTACATTAAGTCTTTGATCCATTTTGAGTTACTTCTGTGTATGGTGAAGGAGAGGTCCAATTCATTCTTTTTCATGTGGACATTCAATTGTCCCAGTATTATTTGTAATTGTTTGGGCATTCTTATCCAGAATAAACTGAAAAATGTGAAGGTGTATTTCCATACTATAAACTCTATTCCATTGATCAATATGTTTATCCTTATGCCAGTGCCATGCTGTCTTGATTAGCATGGCCGTGTAGTGTTTTAACATTGAAAGGAGGGATCCCGAGAGACTTAGAATAAATTCAGTTCATTTTGCCTCAGCATGGAAATTTTTACTTAAACTTCACACTTTGAATCTAGCACAGGCTAGACATCGATAGGCAAATTTCTTCCAGGGTGCAAGACCGGGGTCAGAAGGGAGAGACATGGTGGCTCACGCCTGGAATCCCAGCACTTTGGGAGGCCCAGGCGGGAGGATCGTTTGATGATATAAAAAGGGACAGAGCACAATAAGCAGGGTAAACGTGTGCAAATCTAAATGCAGAGCAGCTAAGTTTCATGGCTACAATAATGTCTTGTGGGTCTTAAAACATACAGAATTAAAACACATGACAACAATTGCAGGGAACACAGGAGAGATATAAGTAAAGTGTTGTGAGATTCTTGGGTTGTCCAAGAAGAAGCAAAAGACCAAATCATATTAGATTATGTTGAGGATGTATTTTGTAAACTCTAGGGTAAACATTGAAATCAGAATAAAAGAAGGTATAATTTCCAAGCTAAAACAAAGGGAAACAGGGAATGGCAAACTGTACTCATCCAAAGGAAGGAACAAAGAGGAACACAAATAAATGATAAGACAGGATAGAATAAAGAAGGTGTAGAACAGGTTGGACAAAAAAACCCACATAATTAAAATATTTAAAACCAAATATTTTTGTAATCACATTGAATATTCGTGAATGAAGTACTCTAATTGAAAAAATGAAGATTTTAAGATTGGATTTTTTAAAAACAAACAAACAAAACGCCTAAAAGTTATTTATAACAGACATTTACAATAGGACACAGAGCAAATGAAAGTGAAGGAATGGGGAGAGCTATATTATCCAAACACTAACCAAAACCAAAAAGCACAAAAGCTGGTATATCTATAGTAATGTCAGAAAAAGTAGACGTACAGGCAAGAAGTATTAGCAAAGATATAGAAAAACATTTTATAAGGATAAATGAGCCAAGTTAACGAAGAAATAAAACAATTTTAAATTTGTAGGTAACTACTGACACACAAGCTCAAAATATGTAAAGCAAAAACGGATAGAACTATGAGAAGTTGAAAAAATCACAACCATAGCCATAGACTGATCGTAGAATACCAGATGAAGAACAAGCGAGAAAGAAAACTAGCTAGTAAAGATCTCTCGAACAATTCATCTAACAAAGACAAAACACATATTTGTTGTTTATGCAGGCACAGAACCTTTACAAAAAGTTACCATACACAGTATTGCTAAGCAAGTCTCAGTGAATGTCAGAGGACGTTATTTGACCACAATGCCATTAAGACAGAAATCTATGAAGAATACACACACACACACACACGCACGCACGCACGCACGCACGCACGCACGCGGTAATGCCCACTTGTCTGGAAAGTAAGAAATAGAAAAAGTTTAAGGTCAAAGAAGAAATCACAATGAAAATGAGGACATCTGAGCATCAGGGAAACACTCACACACACTAAAAGTGGCATAACCCGAGTGAATTAGAGCTTAAAGAGAAATGGAAGCTTAAGAGCAAATGTTAGAAAAGAATTATTTGTAAGGAAATCAAAGATCTAAATAAATGAAGAGACACACTGTGTTCGTGGATTGGATGACAGCACAGTAAAGACGTCAATCCTCCCCAAATTGTTACAGAAATTTAACTAACTGAAAACTAATGAGTTAGCCATACTTCTAAAAAATTAACAACAGAAGCCGGGCTCGGTGGCTCAGCCTGTAAGCCCGCGCTTTGGGAGTCTGAGATGAGTGGATTGCCTGAGCCAGAGGGTTCGAGACCCGCCCGGGCAACTTGGAGAGACCTCATCTCTACAACAAATCAAAAAATTTGCCAGACGTGGCAGCTCGTACCTGTAGTTCCAGCTACTTGGAAGGCTGAGGCGGAAGGATCGCCAGAACCCAGCAGGTGGAGGCTGCGGTGGCTGGGAGTGGCCACCGCACTCCAGTCTGGGCGACGGAGTGAGACTCCAACTCAAAAAAAAGTTAATAATAGAATAGCCAAATAAACACAAAGTAGAAAGAAGAGAACAAGGAAAATAAATGCACAGCTAAAGAAAAAGAAAATAGCGCAGAGAGGATCAGCAAAGCCAAGTGGTAGTTTTATGAAAAAAATAAAATAAAATGAATAAATCATTGGCAAAACTCATAACATAAAAATGAGAGGGCAGGCTTGGTGGCTCAGCCTGCAATCTCAGCACTTTGGGAGGATTGCCTGAGACTGTGGGCTTGAGACCCACCCAGGCAAGTTGGCAAGACCTCGTCTCTACAATAAATCAAAAAAATTAGCTAGGTATGGTAGCACATGCCTGTAGTTCCGGCTACTCGGAAGGCTGAGGCGGAAGGATCGCCGGAGCCCAGCAGACCATGGCTGCGGTGGCTGGGAGCGTGCCACTGCACTCCAGTCTGGGTGACAGAGTGAGACTCCAACTAAAAAAAAAAAAGAGAGAGAAGGCATATTTCCAGTGTCAGAAATTAAAAAGAAGACACGACTACGCATCCAACAAATATAAAATTGATAAGAGACTGCTATGGTTTGTGTGTGTCCCCTCAAAATTCATATTTTGGAACCTAAGATCCAATGTAATAGTCTTAAGAGGTAGGGCTTTGGCGGTGATTAAGTCATGAAGGGGGAGTCCTTGTGAATGGGATTAGTAGCATCATAAAAAGGCTGGAGGGGACTAGCTATGTCCTTTTGCCTTTCCAACTTTCAGGCCATGTGTGGACACAGCATTCCTCCTCCCTCCCCAATCCCTTTAGCCATGTGAGGATACAGTGTTCATCCCCAGAGGACACAGCAACAAGATGCCATCTTGGAAGCAGAGAACTAGCCTTTGTCAGACACTGAATCTGCCAGTGACTTCGTCTTGGACTTCCTAGTCTCCAGAACTGTGAGATATACATTTCTATTGTTTCTAAATTACCCAGTATGAGATATTTTGTTATAGCAGCCCAAATAAACTAAGATAGAGACTTATGAAAAATCATATCCAAAACATCTGAAAATTTAAGAAATGGATAATTTTATTTTTTAAAAGTATAAGTTCTCAAAATTGATACTAGAAAAACAAAAATGTGAAGAGTCCCGTAATAATTAAATAAATTGAATCCATAACCAAATCTTTCTCACTAAGAAAATCCCAGGCCTTTCAAATTCTTCTGAGTAATAGAAAAAGAGTATGAAATTAATGCAAAACAACATGAAGTGAATAAAAAAGCACAAAATGGCCTCAATTCATTTGTGAAGTCAGAATAAACCTGATACCAAAACCTGACAAAGGCTCAGTCATCAACATAGATACATCAATCTCAATCAAAAGACAGTGAACAGAATCCAGCATGACCTAATCAAGTGTATTTCAGAAATGTCAGGTTGCTTTAACATCAGAAAACAATAGACATACTTCACAGCATTAGCACTTTCTCTCTAATAGAAAATATCTCATCATTTCAATAGATATGAAATTACTGTTTTTTAAGTTCAACAGCCATTCAAGGCAAAAAATGCTGGACAAGCTAGGATTTCAAGGGAACTTTCTTAAAACAGACAACAGACACACAAAAAATTGCAGAAAACCTTTTACTTGTCTCAATGCTTGAAATATTGAAAGGTTTTCTTTTCTATCAGAAGCAAGCCCATGGTCCCAGCAGTCACCACTGCTATCCAACATCAACTATGAAATCCCAGGTAGCACAGTAAGGTAAAGACAAGAAACAGAAGGTATAAAGATCAAAGGGGAAGAAATTAAAATATCATCTTCCACAGATGAGATGACTGTATAGGCAGAAAAATAATCTAATATAAATTGAGCTCGCAGTGGCTAAGCAATTAAAAAATACATCTCATCCATGCAAAATCTAATGTAGGTTGGTTGAGAACCCTCAATCTCCCATAAGCCACTGGGTGATCTAGGATCCTTCATCCTGTCCATCATCATCTCACCCCTGGCCTCCGCGGTCACCGCAAGGGGAAGGGGGCAGCAGAGTGTAAGGGAAACGCATCCGCGCTTAAACACTTTGGCCGGAAGTGAGACATGGCACTTCTGCTCACATTTCATTGGCTGGAACAAGTCACATGGCCCCACCTAACCACCAGGAAGGAAGAAGTGTAGTTTTCTTGTGTGTGCTTTGTTCCAGTTGTAGAATACCCACTCACCTTCTCAAGAAAGAGAATCCCATTCTTATGAGTCACTGAATCCAGCTTGAGATCAAGGGTCTTCGGGCCACCCCCTCGGGTCCCCTCCCACCGTGGGAGCTTTTCTGTCCTCTTAATAAATCCTGCTTTCAAAAAAAGAAAAAAGAAGAAATCGAGGGTCTTCAAGTGATCTGCCCCATGCTCTCCATCGGGCCCTATCTCCTCTTGATCTGGAGACTTCTAAACCAGAAGAGACATTTTACCTGCCTCCTAGGTAGACCCAGTTTCAATGATGGAGTAGGGTCAGGACAACTGCAATAAACGCCCCCGTTTGGCAGTGGGAAGAATGAGGACAAGGGTAAGAGTAGCGATGCTGAAATACCCCTGGGTAGACATTGCAAAGTCCCCTACCCTGGGATGAAGATGGTTTCTTGGTCAGGCTCCTGAAGTCATTGGATTTTTGTTCCCTCCAAATCTCATACTGAAATGTGATCCCCAGCATGGGAGGTGGGGCCTAGTGGGCTTGGGTCATGGGGTGGATTCATGAATGGTGACGAGTGAGTTCTTGCTTGCCTTTTACCATGAGTAAAAGCTTCCTGAGGTCTCTCCCAGAAGCCAAGCAGATGCCAAACTATAAGCAAAATAAACCTTGTTCTCTGTATAAGTTATCCAATCTCTGGTGTTTCTTTTCTTTTCTTTTTCTTCTTTTTTTTATTTTTAAAAAAATTTTTTTGAGGTAGGGTCTCCCTCTGTTGCCCAGGCTGGAGTGCAGTAGCATAATCATGACTCATGGCGGCCTCGACCTCCTGGACCCAAGTGATCCTCCCATCTCAACATCCCGAGCAGCTGGGACTATAGGCACACGCCACCACGCCAGACTACTTTTAAAAAATGGGTTTTTTGAGTTTGAGTCTCGCTCTGTCGCCCAGGCTGGATGCAGTGGCACGCTCATAGCCACCGTGGCCTCAACCTACTGGGCTCAGGCAATCCTTCCACCTCAGCCTTCCAAGTAGCCACCACACCAGGGTAATTTTTTTATTTATTGTGGAGATGAAGTCTCGCCAAGTTGCCCAGACTTGTCTCAAACCCCTGAGCTCAGACAATCCTCTTGCCTCCGCCTCCCAGAAATGAGGTCTCACTATGTTGCCAAAGCTGGTCTTGAACTTCTGGGTTCAAGTAATCCTCCCGCCTTGGCCTCCCAAAGTCCTGGGATTATGAGAGTGAGCTACCACACCTGGCCTTAGGTATTTCTTTATAGCACACAAAAGAGATGAATTCATCTCCCCTGGGAAGGAGTCCCTTGTTCATTCTCCTTGGGCCCTAGGTCATTCTATCACCCTCTGGCCATATCTCAAATGGATGTAGGAGAATGCTGTGCTTATGGGCTGTGAAACTCAGCTGCTGTAGGCCCATGGAAAATGGAGACCCATGGCTGGTTTTAAGTAATGAACAATCCAAGCCTTTTTTTTAACCCAAGCTCTGAGTGTCTTTTGCGGCACGATGTCCTGTAAAACGTTGTAAGCTTTTGATATATCTGTTTCTAGGGAGTTTCACGTACCATACATAACTCCACTCAAAAGTTCTTTTTGAGATACAGATCTCAAGTTATTTGCCTTTTTTGCCCCTAAGTCTCACTCACATACAGTATAATGGCAGACTGCCTGGAGTCTATTCAGATCTTTTTAATCTGTGTTTTGCCCTGAGATGCTTTGGACCTTTGTTGCCCAATGGTGTTCTAATCCTGTATCAGCTTACTTGGCATCTGGAAGTAGTCTTCATTCCAATTTTGCTAAACCCCCAAATTCTGGAATTTCTATTCCTTGTATTGCTGCTCACCAACTAGCCACTTCTTTCCTGAGTTTGTCTTTCTTGCCAAACCTTGTGGAATAGAATCAACAGTCAATAGACCTCTAATGCCCTGCTTTTTTACTTCTTATTTTAGTGTTGCAATTCAATAGGCTACAGACTAGGACAAGCGTCCTATTTAACTAAATGTGTTACTGTTCATAGCACAGACTGCCATCCCCCAGTATCAGTGTCCCTGGAACCCACCACCGGCCACTAAGCAAATGCTGTACATTTTAGTTTTTTGCTACAGCAGCATCAATTATTAGTCAGGATAGGACAGGCAATGCTGAGATAAACATGGAGGGCTGTTTATTGCTCGTGCAAAGATGATACCATCAAGTAATGTTCCAGGGAACTTTCCTCCATGAAGTGACTCAGGGATCCACCTGCTTTCATTTTGTGTCTCCATAGAGACATAGGGTCTCCCTTCAATGAATGCCATAGAAAAGGAAACTGAGAGGAGACACTCATTTACCTCATCCCAGAAATAGTGTCATACATTACCTTCCTAACCACCCCTCATATTCCAGGCCAGGCATGGTGGCTCACACTTGCAATCCCATCACTTTGGGAGGCTGAGGTGGGAGGATTGCTTGAGCCTGGAAGTCCGAGACCAGCCTATACAACATAGTGAGATCTTGTTTTTATAAAAAAAATTAAAAATTAACTGAGTGTAGTGGCACATGCTTGTAGTCCCAGCTACTCAGGAGGCTGAGGTGGAAGGATTTCCTGAGCCTAGGAGGTTGAGACTGCTGCAGTCATACTACTGCACTACAACCTGGGCGACAGTGGGATTCTGACTCAAAAACAAAAAGATATTATAAAGACACAATCATCAGATCATTGTTTGGCATAGGAATGGACAGACAGACTAGAACACAAAATATATATGAGTATATGCAATAATAATTTTATATAGCAAGAGTATTATTTCAATATAGTGAGGAATTATCCACTCATACATAATTACTATTTTTTTTTTTTACTAAACCATGAATATTTAACAAATGAAACTGGCATCACTGGCTACTCACCCAGAAAAGAGTAAGATTGGACCCCTATTTTAGTCATATACAAAAATAAACTTCATATTAAAGACTTAAATAGAACAATAAAATTTCAGCAAGAAATTTTAAAGATGATATGAACACTCTCAACATAGGAAAATGTTTCTAACCACGACCAGACATCCAGAAACTATTTAAAAAAAAAAAAGACGAACATTTGGTAATGCAAAAATTAATTAAATTAAATTAATTAAGTTAATTGACACAAAGTCAACATGCAAATGAGATTTGGAACACAGGAGCCATACACGAGGCGTATATTTAATAGACAGAGACTACGCACAAACTGACAGAGAAGAAATAAACAACCTGACAGAAAAAGGAAAGGGACACCAAGTGCCAAGTCACAGGACGAATCTAAATGGCACCAAAAAGAACTTCGGACTCCCTGGGCTGGGGGAGGGGAGCAGATTGAAATAATGAGACACCACTTCACACCCATCAGACTGGCAAGGATAATTCTCCTAGACCATTGCTTGCAGCTATGTGAGGAAAGAGTCCTCTTATGTACTGCTGCTAGAAATGAGAATTATAACCTCTGTTGAACGCAATCTGAAAATATCTATTAAAATTAAAACTACCTATACCCTTTGGCCCAGCAGGGATGGAATGGAATTCCATGTTGGAATGGAGACAAAGTAGGTGCTTTTATCAACAGGAGACAGACTCAGAGGTGTGCTACACACACACACACACACACACACACACACACACACACATACATACACACACCTATTTTAACATTTATTAACATACACGGATGGTACAAAGGTTACAAATAATACATATATGATACTCTTTATTGTAAACTCTGTGTGTGCAACTGTTTCTCACGGAATGCTTTCTTGCTCTTTGCTGAAATCTTGTATCTCCAGTCAGTCGACAACTAACACAAACGTGGGTCCAGCACGGACGTTCACAGGTCTTTTCGCTTTTGTTAATGAGTACGATGGAAGGACAGCAAAGAAGACGTTGGAACTTCACCTGTTCATCGGTGGTGCGAGTGACCTCTTGACTGGATTGAATAACTGCTTTTAAATCCTGGAAGAATAGTGCCTTGATTTGTTTTGTGTTATTCACAAGGCAGTAGCTACAGACATGACACACTTGAAAGTGGAACTGGTGTCAGAAACATTTTCCCTATCACCTGCTTAAGTCTAGACAATCAACAAAACAATACAAGCCCTGGTATGTCGTGTTTGTTGATTTCCATGGTGTGTAGACTTTCACCATAGCCAATCTTATCTATTTTTAAAAATTATTAATTTTTGTGAGACAAGGTCTCACCCTGTTGCCCTGGTTGGAGTGAAGTGGCACAATCATAGCTCACAGCAGCCTTGAGCTTCTGGGCTCAAGCAATCCTTCAACCTCAGTCTCCCAAGCAGCTGGGACTATAGACGCGCACCACCATGCTTGGCAATTTTGTGGATTTTTTTGGTAGAGACGGGGGTCTTGCTATGTTGCCCAGGCTGATCTTGAACTCCTAGCCTCAAGCAATCCTCCCCCCTCAGACTCCCAAAATGCTAGGATTACAGGTGTGAGTAACCGTGCCCGGCATCATGGCCAACTTTAAACTACCTATGTGACGTCCCTGAACAGTCTTGGGAAGTGATGCACAGAAGAACATCATGATATGATACTTAATAAAACCTTCAAACAACCTCAAGAGCATCAATCATAGTAAAATGAAGTAAGAGAATTAAGCAGTGATTACTCCGAGTATTTATCACCTTTTTTAAAAAATATAATGTACTTGATTGGAAGTTCAAATGATTTCATGTTTTTTACTGGCTGCCTCTAACAACTGACTTACAAAATTCCCCCAAAATTCACAACAGACTTTCATCAGCCAGGCTGCTCGGGCCCCAGCACGCCCCTGGGAGCGGTTGATTAATATGGAACGACCACACTGCGGAATTTTATGCCACTGTTTAAAAGAATAAATTGCAGCTCTGCAGGGGACTTGGAGGGATTTTCCCCAAAAATTGTCAAATAAGAAAAGCAAAATATAAGACAATAGGGTATATTAGTTACATTTTTGTAACACAAGGAGCCCCCTTTTCCCCCTTCAAAAAAAAAAACTCTCCCCATATATCCCTGTGCACACTGATCAATAATTGTGTGAGTACTCAGAAGATAAGTCAACTTGATTTCGGGGCACAGGGTGGAACGCGTGGGAAGCAGAAATAGGAAAACAACCAAAAAGACTGCCAGGGAGTGCTCTGCGCAGATGGCAACGCATTTTGGTGTTTATGCATGTATTTGTTCATGTCATTAAATGCATTTTTAAACCAAGTCCTCCGTGGGATGGCTGTTTAGATTCTCTATTGCTGTAGAACAAAACACCCCGAGACTGAGTAGCTCAAATCACCACAACCAATGCTGGCGGTCGAGCATGCGATGCTCCTGCCTTGCATGATAGCTGGGACGCTGGGATGGCTGGGGGGGCCCCACAAAACCTTCCCCACAGGGTGACACGCCGGAAGCTCAGCAGGGCCAGGCAGGCGGGACCGTGCCTCTCCTCCATGTGGGTGTCTCCCGTGGCGGCTTGGACTTGCTCACGCCGTGGTGCCTGGGTTCTAAGAAGACACACTCCAAGGGACAGAGGCTGGAGCTGCGTCCTTGCTGTCATATTCTCTCGGTCAAAACGATGAAAGGGCAGCTTCGATTCAAGAGAGGGAAGTGGAATTTACCTTCTGATGGGGAGGTAGCAAGACCACACTGCGGCCATGTTCGTGGAATGGGAGAGACTGTGGCGAGTGTCTTTGGAAACACAATGACCCAGACTCTTGCTCACGTGGCCTCCAGCTACGTGGGATCCAGGCTCGCTGCTCGTCAGAGCTGGAAGGGACACTAGTGAGCACCTAGTCCAGCCATCTCATTTCAATCACAGAAAAGCTGAGGCCCAGAGGAGAAGGCAACACGTCCAGCATCACATAGTTGGTCAGCAGCAGAGTCCAAGCCCCCCCACCCCAGGTCTTTGATAGGACATCAGCCTCATCTCCTACATGTCTCCAGTAATTTGATTGTTCAGCCAAACCAGTCTGCCTGTCCTTACCCAGACTCTACCTATATCCATTCATCCATCCATCCACCCACCCCTTCACATACCCATTCAATCACCCCATCCACCCATTCACTCATCCACCCACCCACTCCATCCATCCACCCACCCACTCACCCCCTCCATCCACACATTCATCTACCTATCCACCCACCCTATACACCCATTCAACCACCCCATCCACTCACCCCATCCATCCATCCACCCACCCTCTCCATCCATTCACCCTTCCACACATCCACCCATCCCATCCATCTGTCCATCCACCCACCCACTCACCCCCTCCATCCACATATTCATTTACCCATCCACCCACCCATCCATCCATCTACCCATCCACCCATTCATCCACTCACCCCACCCATCCATCCATTTGTGCACCCATCCACCCACCCATCCATCCACACATTCATCTACCCATTTACCCATCTACCCTGTTGGGAGCCGGCCACGGAAGCCCACTGAGCATTAGGGATCAGGGAGGGCCGTGGACCCCGAGACCGCTAGGACGTGTTCGGGAGCCGTAGACCCCATATTCCTCCCCCTTTTGCCATCCAGCACAAAAACAACCTAAAGGAACTCTGCTGGCCTAAGCTGAAGGCTCTGTGACTGTGACAGGCATGGCTCACTCTAGAAACCCATTGTTCCTGTTTCCCATAAACTGTGGTTTCGGCTTAGGTATTAGATATAATTCAAATTCAGGTCACATTTGGGAGACTTTTATACGGTACAAGCTTCTTTATAAGATTTAAAAGAATATTTGTAGAATTAGTATATACTTATGGAGAGCTGTTTTTAGCTTTTCAATGGTATAGATGATTATCAAGAGTGACCCAGCACAGAGTTTGGGCTGGGCCACATTCCTGAGAGCCCAGCGTGTACTTTGGACTGGGCTGCATTCTTTTAGGCCGGCTTTAGCTACAGTTGATGTAAGGTCTTTTTTCTACCTATTATAGAAATTGAATTTATTTTATTCATAGAAGGTATTGTAGAATAGGTCATACTACATCAAGGAATCATGTTAGTTCAAGCATAATCGATCATGATATTTTTAGGTTTAATAAGAATATAGTTAACTTTAGAAATTTCATTGTCTCCATTTTCTACTATCGTGGTTTTGGCCTTAGTACATTTACAGTTTATATTTGGAAACTTTACTACTGCTAATCAGCTTTATATATTAGAATTAGAAACTGAAAAACTTTCATAGAAATTAGGGTAGATATATAAGACTTTAGAATAGCCCTTTTGTTAAGAGATTGTAGTCTATTGTTCCAAAAAGTGGCCCACCGTGAACCTTGGACTGGGCCACATCCTACAGAGCCCAGCGTGATCTTTGGACTGGGCCATATTCTTTAGGAATTGGTTTAAGCTATAACTAAGAGCTTCTGTAGCATTGCGTAAGTAGTATTAGCATAGAATAGAAAGGTAATAAAGTTTAAGTTAGTCATCATGGGTATTAAGTGAGCTTTAGAAGTTATTGATTATCAGAACATCATTAGGCTAGTAGGGACTGTCGCACTGCTTTCAAAGAGCATTAACTAGCAAAGGGAACAATAAGACAATCTTGGGGTTTGTCCCTCCTCACACCTAAGCATCTGGTGGGTGGGGGATGCCCCTCCTGCACCTGGCTTTGTGTTCACGTGAAAGACCTGTGAGACTGCCTGTGTAAAATTTGGGGATAAATACCTGCTGTAACTTTCAATAAACGGCTTCTGCTGAACAATTTCACTGAACAGTTGTCCACTTTCTTTCTTTCTCTTTCTTCCTCTTTATATCTATGCTTCCATCTTTCTTTCTTTTAATATCTATCCCTACAGATTCGCCGACGCCACCACATCTTCCAAGGGACTCCCCAAAACTTGCAGGGGCTGGCCCCCCGCACTACCCACCCCATTCATGAACCTATTCAACACCCCCATCCACCCATCTTCCCATCCATTCACCCACCCCATCCAACCATCCACCCAACCACATTCCAGGCGCCATGCCAGACATCAAAGACTAATAGGCGCCCCTTCGTCCCGTGTTTATTGCATGATTCCCACCAGCTCTTTCCCTCAGCCCTCATTTCCCTGGAGTGAGGACCCAGACCAACGCTCAGAAACCCCCAGGAGGACCTTCTCCCAGGCTGCTGAACTGTCTGTAAGTAACACGATGTTGCAGGCTGAAATGGATACTTTTCCTATGCCCCCCTGGATAGGAGTAGAAAAGATCGCCGCTAACCCAGAAAGGCACCCACCAATTACCAAGTAAGTTCTGCTCTCGGTCTGAGTTAACCATTGTATTTTTAGATTTGCTGCCAATAATAACGGTAATCATAACTCTATTATTACTTATAACGGTAGTATTGACAATACAATGTAGTAATTGTCATGCCATCACATATAAGAAATACAGGAAGGATACATTTGATACTTTTGTGCTCTTCTTCCCTCCTAAGCAGCATACTAGGCATACCATGTGCCTCATGCAATCCTCCTAACAAACTTCGGAGGCAAGAGCGCCTCTTATTCTGTTTCACTGATGCTGAGGCTCAGAGAGCAGTGAATCTGCAAAGGGCACGAGGGTGTTAGCGTTCTGCTGTCCCCATGCTCACAACAACCAGACATGCTGAGCCCCCACCACGCTCAGGCTGGGCCGAGAGCCCTTTATATGTGCCCATCCATCTACCTGGCATTCAACAAATATTTATTGAGCACCTACTGTATGCTCTTGAAGGAGTTTCTCTTCTAAAGGGGAGACCAATGATAAACAATACACCTTATAGACAATTAAGCATGATAGTATGATGGAAGGCAGCGAGTGTTCTGGGGAAGAGGGGGCAGGAGCAGGCAAAGAGTTAGCAGTATTCAATAAGGTGCTCAGGACGGGTCACATTGAGGAGGTAAGTGAAGCATTAAGAGGTAAGGGCGTGAGCCCAGTGGATGTCTGGGAGAAGAGCATCCAAGCAGCAGGAACTTCAAGTGCAAAAGCCCTGGGGCCGGCACGTTGGAGGAACAGCAAGGAGACAGACAGACCAGGGAGGAGGGTGGGATGAGGTGGTATTTGAGAAGGTGCAGGGAGCCACATTACCTGGGGCTTCCCAGAGTCCAGGAAAGATGTGGGTTGGTGTTTTCATGAAAAGTGGGACCCTCAGCCAGGTCCCGAGCAGAAGAGTGGCACAGTCTGGCTTCGTGCTCGAAGGCTTCTTTTGCCTGTGGTGTTGAGAACAGACTGCAGGGGGCCAGGCTAGAAGCGGCTTGTACAGGGTGCAAGCAGTGGAGGCGGGGAGAGAGGGTCGGATTCTGGACACAGTGGCTGCAGAGCTAGCGCCATTTCCCGATGGATTGGATGTGGGGCGTGGGAGAGAGAAGCCCCACAGGTGAACACAGGGAAACAGGGCAGCCACCAACCCAGGTGGCGAGGCCAGGAGGAGGTAGGAGGTCGACTTCGGACGCACTGAGCTTGAGAGGAACCTTTTGGACATCCTGTGGAAATGCACAGGGATGGTCGGAAACCCAGTGGGAGGTCAGGACTGGAGGCCTACATGGCAGTCGTTGGTATCTCGGTAGCATTTAAAGCCACAAGATGGAACAAGATCACCAAGGGAGCAAGGGGGCAATAAAAAGAGACACAAATTAGCCAGGCGTGGCAGCACACATCTGTAGTCCCAGCTACTCAGGAGCTGAGGCAGAAGGCTCGCCTGAGCCGTGAAGGTCAAGGCTGCAGTGAGCCCACTGCACTCCAGTCTGGGCAACAGAGTGAGACCCTAACTCAAGAGAGAGAGAGAGAGAGAGAGAGAGAGAAGACTGAGCTCCAGAACGTTCCAGCATATTCAAGGTCAAGGAGACAAAAATGAACCAGCAAGGGGGTGAGGAAAAAAATGCCAGAGAGGCAGGAGGAACACCAGGAGCCTGCAGGGTCCCAATGGCCAGCGAGGAGAGGGTAGCAAGCAGGAAAGCGGGGCCTACTGGCAGAGTCAAAGGGTGCCGGTGGCCCAGGTAGCTGAGGTCTGACAGCCAACCCTTGAGTTTTGGGTTGGGGGTTACCATTGACTTCATTCCTAGCAGTCTCTGGAAATCTGTGGGGTCAAGAGTGTGCTATGCGGGACAAGGTCAAGAAAGATGGTAGCTGGGCACGGTGACTCACACCAGTAATCCCAGCACTTTGGGAAGCGGAGGCGAGAGGATTGCCGGAGCCCATGGGTTTGAGACCAGCCTGGGCAACATGGCTCAAAAAAGTAACCAGGTATGGTGGTGACACACACCTGTAGTTCCAACTACTTGGAAGACTGAGGCAGAAGGATCGCCTGAGCCCAACAGGTTGAGGCTGCAGGCATCAGAGTGAGATTCTGATTCAAAAAAAAGAAGTTCCGCCGGGCTCGGTGGCTCAGCCTGTAATCCCGCGCCTTTGGGAGGCTGAGGTGAGTGGATTACCTGAGCCTGCGGGTTCAAGACCCGCCTGGGCAGCGAGACCTCATCTCTACAATAAATCAAAAAATCAGCCGGGCGTGGTAGCGCATGCCTGTAATTCCAGCTACTCGGAAGGCTGAGGCGGAAGGATCGCCGGAGCCCAGCAGGTCGAGGCTGCGGTGGCCGGGAGCGGCCACTGCACTCCAGTCTGGGCGACAGAGTGAGACTCCAACTCAAAAAAAAAAAAAAAAAAAAAAAGAAGTTCCAGATGCTCGGAAAGCTGAGGCGGAAGAATCGCTTGAGCCCAGCATATCGAGGCTGTGGTGGCTATGAGTGTGCCACTGCACTCCAGCGCGGGCGACAGAGTGAGATTGCAGCTTAAGAGAAAAAGAAAGATGGGGAGGAGTTTTTCTCTTTTTGTGTCACGAAGGGGAAAAGACACAAGGAAGCAGAGGGCAAGAGTGGAGCTCGAGACTCTTCTGAAGATGCAGTCAGATGCCTGCTGATGCGGAGAATGAAAGTCTTCACCGAGCACCCACCCGGAGCCACACACCGACAGGCTGGGGCACGGCTGCGAGTGAAACAGACAGGCCCCTCCCCCGAGGAAGCCTGGCTCTGGTGGGCGCCTCTTCCCCACTCTCCCCCACTTCCTGGGCTCTCCCCGCCCCCGCCCCGCCCGTCTCAAGAGGAGGTGAGACCTTGAGCTGCGCGCTCGGGTGGCACTCAGATGGATGGCCGTGGGGAACAACGCCCGTTTCTGGAAAGAACATCCTGACTGCAGCTGGACGTCTCCCCATCCCGTTCACACCCCAGAAAATAACTGCCTGGCAAATACTCAAGCCAGACCTGCGTGCGGGAGGCCGTGAGACATGACGTGAGTGAGCCAAGTGTGGCAGGAGCCCCCGAGGCCAGGACAGACGGATCCTGTTAGAAAGGTCTATTTGGAGTTCCCGGTCTAATGTCTGAATCAGACGATGAGTAAAGATCGGTCTTTTCCATCAGGGTGGCCCTGCCAGATAGACACTGCCACCTCTTGTTTCTTGGAACTGTAGAGACACTGGGGCCCAGAGAGAGAAAGGGCATGACCCGGGATCTCACAGCAAGATGGAAGTGGGGCAGGGAAGGGGACATTGGACAGTCAGGGGCCCCTGGAAGGGGTCTGTGGCGGCCCCAAGCCTGAGCTCCACTTCCTGCGTTTGTCCCTCTAATGCATCCAACCACTGCTTAAATACCACCAACGACAGGGAGCTCACGACCACCAAGTGGTCCGTTCCATTGTTAGATTCCAAACATCAGAAAGTTCATTCATTTGGCGAAGTTCTTTTTTAAAATTCCTCTGATGTGCTGAGCACTGCTCTAGACGTCAGATGCAGTGGACAAGTCTTTCAGGGTTCCTGTCCTCAGGGGAGCAATGAACAGGAACCCACACCGACAGCAAAGGGAAGAGAAGGGGGAGACGGTGGCAGTGCAAGGACTCAGGGCGGAGGGAGTAAGCTGAGAGCTGGGTGATGAGAAGGAACTGGCCACGGGACCTCAGGGAGGTCAGCCATCTGGACGGAGGGACAAGGAGGGAGAAATGCCCCAAGGTGGGTGGGTAGCCTTGCTGTTTTCACCGGGAAAGAGTCGGTCCCAGGAGAGACGAGCAGGGTGACTGGGCCCTTGACCGAGGGCTCCAGCTGCCTGTCTGGGCTGCTCAATCTGCGGGCAGCACCTCCCAGCCTGGGCCACCTCCCCACTGTCCACAACCCACTTAATCCGGGTCCCAGGGCCTCCCCAACTGCTCGGAGTGGCACTGGGAGGAGGGTGCGGGTGACCTTGTGATCACAGCGCAGACATGTCAAAGAGGTTCTGGAAGGCCACAGTGGCCCACTGCCATGGTATGAGGGTTTGTCCTCTCCAAAATTCATGTCGAAGTGTAATCCCCAGGGTGGGCCATCTTGAAAGACGGGCCTTAGAGGGGTTGGGTCATGAGGGCTCTGATGAATGGGTTCGTCCATTCGCGGATTAATAGATGAACAGGTTAATGGGCTTGTGGATTGAGGGGTTTTGGCGGGAGTGGTGTTCGTGGCTTAGCAAGGGGGAGGAAGAGAGACGTGAGCTGCACCCTCAGCTGCCAGTCACGTGATGCCCTGTGCCACCCTGGGACTCTGAGGAGAGTCCCCAGCAGCAACAAGGCCCCCACCAGATGCAGGGCTTGACCTTGGACTTCCCAGTTTCCAGAATTGCAAGCAACAACTTCTTTGTCATGAGCAACAATCCAGTTTCAAGTCCAGGTGCGGTGGCTCATGCCTATGCTCCCAGCACTTTGGGAGGCTGAGGCGGGCAGATTGCTTGAGCTCAGGAGTTCCAGACTAGCCCGAGCAACAGAGCGAAACCCCGTCTTTACAAAAAATAAAAATAAAAACAAAAAGCATGCACGTGTAGCCCCAGCAACTTGGGAGGCTGAGGCGGAAGGATCACCTGAGCCCAGGAGGTTGAGGCTGTGGGGAGCTGTGATCATGCCACTGCACTCCAGCCTGGGCAACAGAGTGAGACCACTACTCAAGAAAATAATAGTCACTCGACTTCAGGTATTTTGTTGCAAGCAACAGAAAACAGATGAATCTATACACAGGGAAAGAGGGACGTCGGGGCACAAGGCCTGGCTGCTGCCCACATCCCTGCCTGTGGAGGCCTTGAAGGCCCCAGGCTCACTGTGCTGGCCTCATGGTGTGACAGCTTGTCCCGGCACCAAGGCAAATCCAGCTTCTGTGCCCCAGGCACCGGCCCAGCCATGCCTCCGGGGCCCATGTGCAGGGGGGACAGCTCTGCAGGGACCTGAAGAAGAAAATCTCGTCCCTCCTGGGCCTTCTCCAAGATCGGCATGAGCGGAAGAGTGTCCCCACAAGGATATGTCTGCCTCCTAACACCCGGGAGCTGTGAATGGAACCTTATTTGGAGGTAGGGTCTTTGCAGATATGACTGAGAGGAGGCCCACCCTAAGTCCAATGGCTGGTGTCCTCATAAGAGAAAGGAGAGGGAGATTTGAGACATCCAGAGGCAGAAGAGACCCAGAGGGGAAGGTTGCATGACGTCGGAGGCAGAGGTCAGAGTGTGGAGCGATGTGGCTTGCCAGGAGCCGCTAGAGGCTGGGTGGGGGCCTGGAGCAGACTCGCCTCGGAGCCTCTGGAAGGAACCAATCCTGCCGACACCTGGATTTTGGACTCTGGCCTCGAAAACGGAGAGACTGGCTGAGGACACCCAGTGTGACGGCAGCCCTGAGAAAACTCTCACAAGGCAAAGCCACCCTGGCGACCAGCATTCCATGAACGCGCAGTGGAAGGAGCAGATGACCTGCAGGGCTTCGTAGGGGAGCGCCACCCGCCCACCTCCCTTCTGTTAGCCCCGCAAGGTCACAGCCCCTGTTAGCCTCTGGCCTCCAAGGGCTGGCATGTTGAGGCCCCCGCCCGGCCACAATACGGCTGTATGACCTGGCGGCTCTGGGTCCCTGTCGAAGGCATGTGTGAGGTTTCCACATAATCCATGCAAATCGCATGGCCAGGCACTGGCCCGTGGCCTATGGCTGGGAGCAGGCCCCTAGGACGGACACGTCGACATGCCTCCAACCTCCACCGCAAAGGACCAAAGCGAGATGGGCCCTGTGGAGGGCTTTTTTTTGAAGCTGATGTTTCTTATATGTGATTTTATTCTTATCAATAGCAGCAGCTTGTAAAATGTGTAGCTAAGTGTGTTGAAAGGCTTTTACACGGTGTAAAATTCTTCCTAAAAATACATTCACAAATCAGGGGGTGGGAAAGTCTTGTCAGACTGTGAGTCCTCAACCCAGCGTCCGCGGGTGCCATCTGCCGCCCCCCCACATCTGCCAGGGCGGCTTCCTGCCTGTGCTCAGGGGTAGGTAGCCCAGGACCCTCCCGGGACCTCCCTCCCTATTCCCTCTGGACGGCCCAAACTGGTCCGGCAGTTGTCCTGTGATAGAAGCTGTGCTGCTGAGGACAGCTGCATTTGAAGTGTTCTCTGTCTTCACCCAGGAGAGGACCTGGGTGCTGCCTGTCCAGCAGGCGACAGCCTGACACAGCCTGCCTGAAGCCCCATGCCCTGCTGGGGTCACCATTTGCTCTCCACAGCCTTGGCAGTCCCAGGGTCCAGACCTCGTGAGCAAGGCTGGCTCCACACCCATCTCAAACCCTGCGCAGACAAGTCCACGGGTAGCTGTGGCCACCTTTGTCCCAGAACGTGGGGGGCCGTGTGGCATGACTTGCTCTGGGGACACGCACAGCCTGGCACACAGGAGGTCACACGCACACCCTCGCCCCATCAGCAGCACCAGCCAAGCCCACCTGCGGCCCGACGTGTGAGTGAACCGCTGCCCCCGGGTGACCCCAGGCGTCCAGTCACCTCCTGCTCCTCCAGCCTTCCTGCCTAAGGCCCCAACACAAAGAGGCACGGAACCCTCAGTCCTCCACCTGCCTTCCTGGATTTCCCACGCACAGGGGCTGGGAACACAGCACAAGGGTGGCCTCCTTGTGCTGCTGTGCTCGGGAGGTTGACCAGGCAGCCACAGAAAACCGGAAGACAGGAAAGAGGAAGTTGCTGTTCTTAGTAACAGCCAGTGAGAAAGCCTACCCAATGTCCAGGCAGGTCAGGAGTGAGCGGGGTTTGACTCCAGCCATCCAGTTGTTAAAGCCCACCCCATCTCCTGCACCATGAGGCCTACCTGGCTAGAGGACAGCCTAGGTGTGACAGTCAGCAGGTCTGATAAGATTTGTAGGATCCCCAGGCAGAGCAGAAAGCCCAGAGCAGGACCCCGGGGCTTTGCCGGGAAAAGGTTGCCAAGTCTCTGTCGCCTCTGGCCTGCTGGCTCAGGGGCTTCCTCTCTCGGCCCTGCTCCAGGTGACAGGGAAGCCAAGCCAGGCTTGACGGGGAAAGCAAGAGGGCAGAGGTGGGAGAGGAGTGAGAAGCAGCTCAGAATGCCCTCGGGAAGTGCTGGCTGGCGGAGGGAGAACTCCAGGGGGCAGGGAGCCTTCACGCACAGCCTTCATGGCTGTGCACAGAAAACGGCTGCGAGGGTCTAGCCACCATGGTGGATGGTGGGATCAGGGTGTGGCTTTCCCTGCTGCTGATCTAAATCTTCTAGCTCTCTGCAATGATCAGGATATCTTGGCTAACAAAGAAAGAGCCTATAGATAGCGACTCCTATCCACCCTTAGACGAGGGAGCCCTGGGCCATGGGGCTGGGGCCTGGGACATGCAGCCTTCTCACGGGAGGTCTGTCCCCTCCATGCCCTGGTTCTGGTCCCCCTGGAGTGGCCTCAGAGTCCAACCAAATTGCCAAATTCCAACCAACTGCAGCAGCTTTGAGAATGGAGTAGCAGCCTGCACGTTGCCTGGGACCAGATGCCCAGGTGTGGCCGGCACCTCCCTCCACAGCTCAGAAAGACACGCGCCTTCCTTCAATTAACCAGAACGAGCATGGTCGACAGACAGTCAATGGCCAATGTGGCCTGGTGAGCATTTCTGTCCAGTCCTCACTCCGCACTCAGCAGATCCTCTGTGATGGCTTCCCGAGGCCCCCGTGCTGAGCCCTGGACTCAACAAGGAGGGAGACCCAGTCCCTGTCCCTGGGGATTCCACCAGTCCTGGGGGAGACAAGTACATCCACGCACAATGGCACTCCACAGAGAGGGAGCCTGGGCCCAGGGACGAGGGACGCATCCCAAGGGGTCAAGATACAGAGCCGTCACATGCAGCCTGAGCTTAAGTCCAAAGCCAGAGGTGGCTCCGGTGGCCCAGAGATGGCAGGAAGAGAACAGGGTGAGGACCTTAAAGGTGCACAGAGGACATCGGTCTCTGCCAGACTGCTTGGGTCCCTCCTTTCCTCCTGCCTGGTGGTGACCATCTGAGGCCCCAGGAGTCCCCCAGGGCTCTTCTTAGCATTCCTGTCCTGGGTCAGCCAGCTCCCGCCTAGCACCACCTGGGGCCATTTGTCCTCAGAGAAGACAGATGTCTCTTTATGCCCAACTCCCAGTTGAAATGGAGACCTGGAAGGTGAACAGCAGGGCTGTGCCGTGCCTGTGGCCTGGAGCTACAGCTCTGATCCGTGCCTGTGTGTTATAATCACCCGGCAGGCCTTGGGCTCCCAGTGTCTAAACCGCACACCGGACTAGGAACATCGGAGGTCTGCAGGTGGGACCCAAGCCAATGTGTGAGTCCAACGTGCAGCCAGGGCAAGGACTCCTGCTCTGGAGCTGAGACCCGAGGCATGGCCTAGGGGGCAGCAGCATCAGATCACCTGGGCTGTGAACGATGGACTCTCAGCAACCCCCAGGTCCACCGAGTTGGCCTGTCTTTACCGCAGTGAGCGACATGTGCTAAGGCTGGAGCAGCGGCTGCAAGACGGGTGCCTGGGACTTACCCTTGGTCCTTACTCATAACATTCTGCCTGTCCCCGCGGGCCTCTGCAGGGTGAATGGACATCAGCTGGTGGGTCCTGCCTGACCACCACAGCCCTGATTTCGATGGCCAGAGCAGACAGGACAGAGCACAGAGGGCCTGGACCTGGGGGGGTGGGTCTGCACAAAGACTTGGCCCAAGGAGCTGAACCCAAGCTGTGAGGAGCACCCCATCCCCTCGACCCATTGGGTGCCGGAACTCCATGCAGACTCCCTGGCAAGTGGGTGCCCTCTGCTGACACCCCTCAGGATGGGGACTCACCGCCTCTCAGGCAGCTCACGCCATCCTTGTCTATGCAAGTCCGGGGTGCGGTTTGGACACTGGGAGCCCAAGACCCTCCCGGGCGATTCTTACATGCAGCCACAGGCCAGAGCCATAGCTCTAGACCACAGGAAATAGCGCAGCCCTGCTGTTCACCTTTCAGGTCTCCATTTCAATGGAGATTGGGGCATGAGGTGACATCTGTCTTCTCTGAGAACAAACAGTCCAGTGCGGAGCTACTCAGGGCTGGCTAACCCAGGACAGGAAGCCCATGAGAAAAGAAGGCATAGAGGACCCGGGCCCCTCCTGGAGCCTCAGATCAGCTCTGCCAGAAGCCAACGCAGACTCTGCCTCTTGGGCCCCGGCCTCCCGCAGGTAAACCCACAGTGAACCTACGGGATCGAGTGTCTGCCTCAGGCTTCAGGCTCCCTGGCCCCCATTTCTTGCCTCCCTCTGCTGCCTGGGCTCAGGCCGATTCCTTCCTCCAAAACTGCTACCCCGCCCATACTGTCCCCCTGTGCAGCCTGGACCCAACTGTGCAAGAGGATTCCATCTCCCCAGCACGTCCCAAACTAATTTTGTCCTTGAGAAGAAACCACCAAAACCTTTTGTTGGTGACATACACCGTTGTCCTTCACATCCTGGGGAATTGGTCCAAAAGTCACATACCCAAAGTCACAGATGCTCTAGTCCCTGGTATAGAAGGGCGGAGTATTTGCATATAACCTATGCACATCCTCCCATATACTTCAGATGATCTCTAGGTTACTTATGATACCTAATACAGTGTAAATGCAATGTAAATTGTCGTTCTACAAATTGGTTTTTTAAACATTTGTGTTCCTTTGTATTGTATCGTTGTTATTATTATCATCATCATCAACAACAACATTATTATTATTATTTTGACCCAGGGTCTCACTCTCTTGCCCAGGCTGGAGTGGTGACATCACCATAGCTCACTATAGCCTCAACCTCCTGGGCTCAACTGATCCTTCCACCTCAGCCTCCCATGTAGCTGGGACTACAGGTGTGTGCCACCACACCTGGCTAATTTTTTGAATTATCTGTAGAGACGAAGTCTCACTATGTTGCCCAGGCTGGTCTTGAACTCCTAGGATCAAACAATCCTCCTGCCTCAGGCTCCCAAAGTGCTGAGATTACAGGCATGAGCCACCGTGCCCGGCCTATATTATCATTTTTTATTCTCTGGGGCGACAATATTTTTGAGCCAAAGTTGGTGGAATCTGCAGATGTGAAACACACATGAATGGAACCTGTGGTTTCAGGGGGCAGACTGTGCTAATGTGATGGAGAAGATTCTCTATAGATGAATGCTGCCCCTCTCCCTATTACCAGGCTGGACTGGGGCTGGGTTGGGAGACAGAGCAGGGTAAGGGGATGGGTGTCTTGAATGGATGGTTGGGGAACAGATGTCTCCACGTGGAGATTCCGGGAGAGGCAGAAGGGGGAGAGAGAATTTTAAAGATACTTTGCTGCTTATTAAAAAAATCTACTGTACGCTACCAGAAAATGCTTTTATTTTCCACAGCTCGGCAGACTAATTCACTGAAAAACAGTCTCACGGCAAAGCAATGGAAAAAAAAATCTATCTGGATGTATATACATGAATGTATTTTTATAGGTGCACATATACATATCTATAATGTATGTATTAAAATGCATCACACTGAGCAAGCAAGAACAAGGAAAATACAAGCCAAAGAACTAAAAGTGAAAGTGAAATCCCAAGAGATAAGCAGTAACCAAAGCTAAGCTGGCTTTGCCCTGGGGACATCTGTCATGCCTGGTCACCTGCTCTTCCTTTGTCATGACCACATATGGCCCTGGGGAATGGGAGCAAGTCTAAACCCACATGAGAAATCAAGAAGCCCCACATGAAGCTGGTATCCCCAAGGGGCTGTGTTTTCACTGCTGGAAAGATGGGGGGCTCTGAAGACACTTGCCTGTGTCAATCTTGGTACTGGGTGAAAAGCGGGGGGGGGCATTCCCTAAAGATCATAACCACAAGCCAGGAGAGCATAGCCAGGGATCATAACCACGGCCCTAATGTGAGTTGTACATTCACTGTGTGAACCTAAAATCGTTAGACTAAGAATTTAACATAAAGGGGGCCAAATCGAAGTGGCCCTAGGTCTCTAGACAGGTATGAATTATCTCTGGAGGTTCCCATCGTCAGCCTGGACCTCACAAAGAATGGTAGTGATTAGGTTGAAAGGAGCACAGTCAAAACTCACAAAGACACACAAGGGATAAAAGCACCATGAGCAAGTGTCGACATAAGCCACAGACAGCACAGCGGGACTGCAGACCTCAGATTTTAGTCTCATCTGACACAGAACATAAAATAAAGATTCTCAATGCATAGAAAGAATGAAAAGAAGGGTTCAAAAATATGAATGGGCTGAGCACGGCGACTCATGCCTGTAAACACGGCACATTGGGAGGCTAAGGTGGGAGGATTGCTTGAAGCCAAGAGTTCAAACTGGGCAACATAGTGAGACCTCATTTCTATAAAAAAATTATATATATATATATAATTTTTAAATATATTCATATATAAATTCATTTTATATATTCATATATATATATACATACAAGTGTGTATATATATATATGCTGTCTTTTCATATATATATGAATAAAGAAGACTATCAAACAGCCAATAAACTTTGAAAAAGGAGCAAATAAAGTTTCTAGGCTAGAAATTTAAAAAATATATACATAATTGAAATGAAATTATGTATGTATGTATAAAATGAATGACTAAACTGCAGCATCCATGTAGTTGTTTTAGTCAAGGTGTTGTTGTGTTTGCTACACCAGCTGCTGTAACAAACACCAAATGCATAAGAGTTTGAAAATTTCTTACTCGTGTAAAGTTAAAAACAAAAGTTCCCAGCTGGCAGGCAGTTCTCCTCCCGGGGAGATTCTGTCTGTGGCTCCACCATCTCCAGAACATGGCTTCCAAGGTCGCTTATCTGCATCACCTAGGCATTAAGAAATACCAAGGGCCACTCAGAGTACCGGGTTTGGGGACCAGGATCGGTAATGTCATGTCTCATTTATTTACATTTTGTTGACTGGGACTCAGTTGTGTGGCCATGTCAGGTTGCAAGGGAGGCCGGGAAATATTGCCTGACTGTGTACCCAGTAGGAAGTGGCCGTCTGGGCCACGGCTGCTGAAGAAAGGTGAGGGTCCTGTCAGTGCTGGCCATGGCTGTTGTTTAGCTGATAGCACCATTCAAAGCCCTACCCACCAGTATTTCAGTTGGTCCTTATGACTGACTCCCACCTTTGGGTTTAGACTAAGCAGGAGGATCATTCTCATTTTACAGATAAGGAAGCTCAGGGTCAAAGATGGGCAGACTACACACATGCCAAGAGGCCTGGTAAGGTTGGAGTCAGGACTTTCCACAACATCACACTGTCCCTCTTTGCTCCAGACAAGGGGAAGGGACAGGGACTGTGGAGCTGAAGGGCTTTCATTTGCCTCTGCGTTTTCAGCCAAGCTGGTGAGCCCACCAGCCTAGCAAGGAGATCAAGGACACAGTCCGGAGCTTGGAGCAGAAAACCTAGAGTTGAGCCCAGCTCTAATGCCGGCATCCTGGACTGCGGGGGTGGCCAGCTGGGCAGGCTGCCAGGGCTGAGAGAGGAAGCGGCAGATCTGGATCGGCCTCACCCAGGAGAGTGGCAGGCCGCGGTCTGCGGGTCAGCCAGCAAGCATTTACCCAGGACCTCCAGTGTGATGGGTACTGTTGCGGGTTTCCAACAAGCAGAGCCTGAGCCAGGAAGACACACACAACCCAGGTGGGGCTCACCTGATGTGCTAGCTTTTTAGCGCCTCACCCTGAGTGCTGGACGGTGGCCCAGGCCCCTCCCATATCTCCCGCCGCTGCATCCTCACCGGGGCCTGTGGAGGGAGGGACTCTCAGCACTGTTTTGGGGCTTGATGATGCTTGTGATGGCGATGATGATGGTGATGACATCATTGTGCTGATGACAATGGCAGCAATGGCGATGATGTCATAGTGATGATAATGGCCGTGATGACTATGATGGTGATGTCATAGTGATGATGGTGAGAACGACAATAACAGTGATGGTGACGGTGGTGATGACGGTGAAGATGGCAATAACGGTGACGATGGCGGTGATGTCACAGAACATTTATTGAATGCTCTATGCCTGGTAAGTTTCAAGCTTTTTAGATGGATACTCTTCTTTCACTTCCATAACAACCCTGTGAAGAACAGAGTCCTTACTTTCTCCTTTTGTCAGAAAACTGAGGCTCAGGGAGGGAAGTGACTTGTCCAGGGTCACAGAGAGGAAAGGACATGCCTGGAGCTGACATCCCAGAGTCCCACTCAAGCTCCACCCTCCAAACACCACCCTGCTCAGTCTTTTCCACCCCAGGCTGTAGTTCCCCTGAGGCCGAGCCTGGGGTGAGCTCTCTTCATCCTCAGCTCTGATCCCCAGGTCTGCATACAGGAGGGGCTCGGGAAGGCCCGTTAGGAATGGTTTGTGCACAGTGATTTGCACAAATGTAAAAACCTCCCTGGGCACTAATGCTTTGCCATTTCAGGTAACAGACAACCCAACAGTGTGAGATGCTCGTGGATAAAGGAATGAACTCACGCCATTGCGGGCCTCTCAGGCCCGTGAGCAGGCCCTTCTTAGGAGAACCATTCCTGGGACATCCTCACCGTCCACGTGCCACCCGGCCAGGCCCCTTGGAATCTGCTGCCCCTCTCAGCCCGGGCCTCCATGGAACGAGGGGCCCAGGACGCTCCCTGGGTTACACCCTCCATGGAGTGACAACGCATGAGGCCCTAGGGGAGAAAGGCCTGCGATACCCCTCTGCTCACTGCAGCCCAAGTCTTACAAGGAAGGGAGGCTGATGGGGTGGGGATGGGGGTGGGGGCAGTGGCAGTTTTGGTCTGTTGCCAAAAGAGAGAGGGGGAGGAACACACTTTTCTCTAGACAAGCTGTTCGCTTACCAGCTGACTTTGGTAAAAGAAAAAAAAATCCCAGCTCCATCTGTTCCCAGAGTGGGGCTGTGTGGGCCTGGGGCTGTGTGGGGCCTGGGGCTTCCTGCAGCTCAGGCGGCCAGACCCAGTTTCAGCATCCGAGACAGCTGCCCCCTGGATTATTTCGGGAAGCGGCTCAACTCCGAGGCACCCCAGCCTTCGAGGCATTTCCCGTCACTCCAAACCTGTTTGCACACCCAGCCCAAGGCTGCCAGCTCCTTCCCTGGCCCTGGACGCCTTCCTGTTCGGCTCACTATAATTATCCTGCTTCCAACTTCTGCTGCAACTTCCACTGGTGTCGGATTTCTAGCGATGGAGGGAGAGAGGGAGAGAGAGGGTGATGGACAGTGGACTGGTGGCGGGGAGGGCTCCCTGCACCCTTTCTTCTAAGTCTCCTTTGTGGGAGCCACTCCACTCAGTTCCGGCCACTGGGGTCCCCAGGCCAATCCCCTTCCTAACTCTACCCTCAAGGAATGACCCCACTCCTTATGTGACTTACAAATTCTTGGGGTGAGTGGGATGACGGCATCTTGGGTCAAGACCACGGCATCAGAAAGGCCTGCATGAGCACAGGGTTTCAGGGGCCTGACTAGAAACAATTTGGAAAGGTCGAGGCACAGAAGGAGACAACCTGCAGTGAGCAGAAAGATCACAGAGCCAGCAGCACTAGAGCGCCCAGGGCATCAGATGCTGCCTGGAATCTGGAACCTGAGATGGGACCTAGGGAGGATTAGAGCAGCACAGTAGTGAGATCAGGTGTCCTGGACCGAAACACTCCAGCAGCCAGTGCAGAGTTGGAGTCAGAGAGGACGAGGCAGGGAGACCAGCTGGACCAGGGAAAAGGCAAGTTCTGACTCAGATATGGTGAGTCTGGGGAGCTGTGCTCCAAGGACAGCTGTGTCCCGGACAATTAAAAATGTGGGTCAGGTCAGAAAGTAGAACAGTGGTTGCCAGGGACTAGGGGAGAAGGGGAGGGAGTTATTGTTTAATGGGTATAGAGTTTCAGTTTTGCAAGATGAAAAGAGTTCTGGAGAGGGATGGTAGGGATGGTTGCACAATAATATGAAGGTACTCAATACTGCCAAACTGTAACTTAAAAATGGTTAAGATGGTACATTTTGTGTTATGTGCATTTTATCCAATAAAAATAAATGGAAGAAACAGAAACAAATGTAAGTCTGGAGCTCAGGGCCAGAACTGGAACAGAGATTAGAGAGAGAGCTTCAGAAAGGAGGGACAGGAATTGTAGAAGCAAAAGACAACATCGGGAAAGGTAGATAGTGTGAGAAGGACCAAGAGCCAACACTACACCTTCCAGGAATGCAGAGAAAAAGGAGTCCAAAGAGACCCAAGGGAAGAATGGAAAGAGAAGCAGGGAAGTCTGGGGTCTAGGAATACAAGGAAAAACCTAGTGACTCCTGGTGAGGATGAGGCTGATGTAGAACCCTGGCTCTGGCAATATGAAGGCTACTTTTTCCAGACATGATGAAAACAGCAGGGTCTGAATTTACCTTCCTGTCTTCCAGACAAAATATCAGTAATCAATGGTTGTCAGGCACTGGACAACACAGCACAGGAGAGCAATCCCTGAGAAAGGAAGTAAAATGGGGTGAGACTCATGTGTGCCTCAGCTCACTGCCTGCAGGAGAGAGCTTCCAGGTTGCAGCATAGGACGGAAAACCCAAACATGTCCTGGGGTTGAAGAGATAAATCTTGGATTGTGGGAAAACCAAGGCAACCACAATTTGAGGGACAGAGTACCAGAGTAGATAGAGCTACCTAAAGAGAGAAAGAGCTCTGAAGATCTGCAGAAGTTCCCCTTGAGTCATCGATCAGGTACGGATCTACACATGCATGCAAAGAAGCTTTCCTAGCATTTTACACTGGAAAAAGAACCAAAGAAAAGAAGTAAAATAATCACTAGAGCTCAAGCAGGGAATAGTTGATTCCTCCAGATACAGAGGAAGACCTTCTAACACACAGGACATAAGAAGCATCCTCAGATAGGTATTGCCTCAGCTGTGGGACCAGAGAGATTCTAGACTAAAGTCTGTTCTGAATCTACCCTAACAAAGTGTAAAAGCAAGCCTCAAAATAATCAAACTGATTCCGAATAACTTCACTTCATCTCAGAAAGAACACCAAAATATGTAAAGAAATATTTTTAAAAATCCAGTGCTCAACAATATAAATTTTCACAATGTCCAGCACCTAATTAAAAATTACCAGACAGACAAAAAATTAGGAAACCATGAATCACAATCAGGAGAAAATCAATCAGTAGAAAAAAATTCAGAAATAACACAGATGATAAAATTAGTGGACAAAGATGTTAAAGCATTCTTATTAATATACTTCATATGTTCAAAAAGGTAGAAGAAAGCATAAGTGTGATGAGGAGAGAAATGGAAGATCTCTTGTAAGACTCAAAGTATCCAGATGAAAAAAACACAGTCTCTGAGATGAAAATACAATGGGAGGATTAAAGCAAAGAAAATACCACTGAAGAAAAGATCGATGAAATGAAAACCATAGTAACAGAAACCATCCAAAATGAAACATGGAAAGAAAAAAGATTGAAAATAAAATGAAAATGGCTGCTGTGATATGTGTGATAATACCAAGCTACCTAACAAACCTGTATTTGTAGTCCAAGAAGGAGGAGAGATAAAATAATGATCAAAGTTTTTCCAAAGTTGATGAAAATCATAAACCCACAGAATCAAAAGGCTCAACACGTCCAAAAAAAGGCACAACAGTCCCACAACAAGACACATCGTAATCACAGTGCTGAAAAATAATGACAAAATGAAAATCTTAAAGAAAAAAAAGGCATATTTCAGAGGAACAAAGAGGGACAACCAACTTCTCACTGGAAACTATTCAAGCCAGAAGATACAGGAGCAGTTTCTTTAAAGTACTGAAAGAAAACGTTGTCAACCTAGAACTCGGTGTCTTTTAAAATATCTTTCTTTCGACACGGAATCTATTTCTGTAGGTACACAAGCTCATTAACATCCAACCAGCACTACATGAAATGTTAAAGGAAGTCCTTTAAGCAGGAGGAAAAGATACCAGATGGAAAAAGAAACAACACACCAGATATGGTAAATATGTGGGTAAATATAAAAGTCTTTCTTCTCAATTAAAAAAATTTTTCTTTAAAAGGCAAATGATATTTTTAAGCAAAAATAATATATTGTGAAACTTATAATGCATGCAGAAATAAGACATACAACAATCATAGGACACAGGGAAGGGAAGTGAAAGTATTATTTAAAGGTAGACTGTAATAAATTTAAGATGTTGTAGTAGGTTAAATGGTAGCCATCGAAAAGATTTGTCCACATGCTAATCCCCAGAACCACGTTAATGTTAATGTGTTTAGAAACAAACAAACAACAATTCCATGAGAAGTGTACTTATCAGAGACACCCAGAAGAGGGATACACAGAGAAAAGAGGAAGAAGTAATGTGGCTTTGGAGGCAGACATTGGAGCGATGGTGCTACAAGCTCAGGGATGCTGGCAGCCACTAGAAGCCAGAGACGCAGGAAACAGATTTCCCCAGAGGGTGTAAGACCCTGCCAACACCTTAAATTTAGACTTCTGACCTCTAGAACTGTTGAAGAATAGATGTCTGTTGGTTTAAACCACCCAGTTTGTGGTAACTTGTTACAGCAGCCACAGGACACTAATGCAGATGTATATTGCCAAGTCCAGAGCAATCACTAGGAAAACAAAACAAAGAGATATAGCTAGTAATCCAAGAACAGAACTAAAAACACATCATGAAAAAAGTCCTCTACCCAAAAGAAATAATAAAAAAATATATGAACAAAATCCAGATGGAACCAATGGAAAACAAATACCAAGATTGTATCAATAGCTGCATTAAACTTACTTGAACTAGAGGTCCCTGGAATAGTTAAGTTCATGGAGACAGAAAGAGAACAGTGGTCACCAGGGGCTGGGGGTAGAGAGGAGAATAGAGAGTTAGTGTCTAATGGATACAGAATTTTCATTTGGGTTGGTAAAAAATGTTCTGGAGATGGATGGTGGTGATGGTTACACAACGATATGAAAGTAATTAATGCCACTGAATCATACACTTAAAAATGGCTAAACTAGCAAATGTTATGCTATGTATGGTTGATCACAATAAAAAATATAAATGGACTAAACCCTTAAATTAAAAGGCAGAGGTTCCAGACTGTATAAAAAGATACAACTATTTGTGTCTATGAAAAAAAAATTTTAAATATAAAGACACAGACAGCTTAAAAGTATGGAAAAAAATACACCATGTGAACACTAAAAGGAAGCTTGAGTAGCTATATTAACATCAGACAAAGCAGATTTCAGAGCAAGAGGTATTTCAAGGGATAAAGAGGAAGTTAAAAGGACATCACGGCCGGGCTCGGTGGCTCAGCCTATAATCCCAGCACTTTGGGAGGCTGAGGTAAGTAGATTGCCTGAGCCTGAGGGTTTGCGACCCACCTGGGCAACTTGGCGAAACCTTGTCTCTACAATAAATCCAAAATTAGCCAGGCGTGGTAGCATGCACCTGTAGTTCCTGCTCCTTGGAAGGCTGAGGAAGAAGGTCGAAGGTGGAACCCAGCAGGTGGAGGCTGCGGTGGCCGGGAGCGGCCACTGCACTCCAGCCTGGGCAACAGAGTGAGACTCCAACTCAAAAAAAAAAAAAAAAAGGACGTCCTAATTTTAGATGAGTATGTGCTTAATAAGAGATCTTCAGTGTTCATGAAGCCAAAAATGAAAAAATTGAAAGGAGAAATATAAGTTACAGTTGAGGATAATAATCATGATCTCAGTAACTGATCAAAGTAGTAGAGAGAAAATTAGTAAGGATGTAGAAGACCTGAATAACACAAGCAACAAACCTGACCTACTTGACATTTACAGAGAACATTTCGCCAACAGCAGAACACACGTTCTTTTTCAAGTGCATACAGAACATTGGCCAGCATAGACCATATTCCAATCCACAAACAAGTCACAATACATTTTAAATGTTTTAAATTGTACAAAGAATGTTCTCTGACCACAACTGAACCCAATAACCAAAATGCAGCTGGAAAAAAAATCTCAAAATATTTGAAAATTATATATGCCTAAATAACCCAGGGGTCAAAAAGGAAGTCACATGAAAAATTCGAAAATATTTTGAGCTTCATGAAGGTGAAAATACAACGTGTCAATATGTGTGGGATGCAGCTAAAGCTGTCTTTAAAAAAAAAAACTAAAGCATTAAATATTTATGTCAGTAATAAGAAAATGTTCTCAAATCAATGATCTTAGCTACCTGGTATTTTTAAAACGTCTGTTTGTCCCCAGTTTGATCTAAAGAATTGACATGATTCCAATTAAAATTTTAGCAGGCTTTTTTTTCTTTGTAGAAAATGACAAATCCATTCTAAAATGTGTGTAGAAATCAAAAGAATTAAAAGGATCTAGGAGAGCCAAAGTAATTTTTTACATGAAGTGCAAAATTGAAGGACTTATACTCCCTGGTTTCAAGAGTTATTATAAACCTCCAGTAATCAAGACACAATAGTCCTGGCATAAAAATACATACATCCACATAAAATGCAGCTCGTGTAGATCAATAGGACAGAATAAAACAGAATATTCCAGAAATTACCCAATAATATATGGCATATTGACTTTCTACAGAGGTGACAAGCTGATTTAACTGGCAAAGCATAATCTTTACAATAAATAATACTGAAACCATTGGGCATCTACATGTAAAAAAGAAAAAAATTATCTGTACCTCAGTGCACTCAGTCCATATAAAAAAATTAACTCAGCTGGGCTCGGTGGCTCAGCCTGTAATCCCACGCCTTTGAGAGGCTGAGGTGAGTGGATTGCCTGAGCCTGTGGGTTCGAGACCCGCCTGGGCAACTTGGCAAGACCTCATCTCTACAATAAATCAAAAATTAGCCGGGCGTGGTAGCGCATGCCTGTAGTTCTGGCTACTTGGAAGACTGAGGCGGAAGGATCGCCAGAGCACAGCAGGTTGAGGCTGCGGTGGCTGCTCCCGGCCACCGCACTCCAGTCTGGGTGACAGAGTGAGACTCCAACTCAAAAAAAAAAAAAAAAAATTAACTCAAGATGGCTCATAGACCTAAATACAAGAGCTAAAATTATAAAACTTGTAGATAAAAGATTGGCATATGATCTGAACAAATACTTTAACCAAAAAAGATGTGCGTATGGCAAAATGCATGAAAATGTATGGTTGTGGACTGAATTTGCTCCCCCCTCAAATCTCTATGTTGAAGATCTAATCCCCCATGTGATGATACGTGGAGGTTGACCTTTGGGAGGTAATTAGGTTCAGTTGAGGTCATGAGGCTGGGGCCTCCCATGATGGGATTCATTTTCTTATAAGAGGAAAAGACAACAGAGTGTTCTCTTCTCTCTTCTTTCCTCTCTCTCTCTCTCTTCTATCTCCATCCCTCGTAAGGACACAGAGACAAAGAGAAGGCAACATTTGTAAGCCATGAAGAACCGAATCTGCCAGCACCTTGATCTTGAACTTATCAGCCTTCAGAACTGTGAGAAATAAATGTCTAGTATTTAAGCCATCCAGTCTATGGTATTTTGTTACAGAAGCCCAAACTAAGTAATACAGATGCTTGAAATCATTCATCATGACTGAAACAAAATTAGAACCATGTTGCGATACCACTCTCCCCTCTAGAATGACTAAAACTGAAATGACTGACAATACCAAATGTTGATAAGGATGTAGAGCACCTGGAACTCTCATCCATTGCTGGTGGGAATGCGAAGTTTTGCTCTGGAAAACCATTTGGCAGTTTCTTATAAAGTAAAACAGACACCACATGACCCAGCCCTTTCAATCCTGGGTAGTTACCCAAGAAAAATGAAAACACATGTCCACACCAACACTTGTATATCTATATATATCTATATATAAATATATAGATATATATAGATATGAATAGCCACACTAGTCATAAAAACTAAGAACTGAAAAGAAACAAAGGTCCATCAACTGGCAAATGCATAAACAAATCCTCACCCACACCACACACACATACACAATGGTGCTGGACTCAGCAATAAAAGGGAGGAGTTTTTGATACAAGAGACGATGTGGATGGTATTACCAGCATGATGCTAAGCAAAAGACACCAGACGTGAAGGGTGTATGATACTGTTTATAAGAAATTCTAGAAAAGTCAAACTGCTGGTAACAGTAAACAGATCTGGACAGGTACGGTGGTTCATGCCTGTGATCCCTGCGTTTTGGGATGCCAAGGCGGGAGGATTGCCTGAGCCCAGAACCTCGAGACCAACCTGGGCAACATAGCAAGACCTCGTCTCTACAAAAATATTTTAAAAAATTAACCAGGTGTGGTGGCACGCATCTGTCGTCTCAGCTTTTCAGAGGCTGAGATGGCAGAATTGATGGCCTGAGTCCCTGGAGGTGAGCATGCCACTGCACTCCAGTCTGGGCGACAGAGTGAGACTCCAATTTAAAAAAAGAAAAAGAAAAAGAAAGCAGATCAGCCGGCTCAGTGGCTCAGCCTGTAATCCTGGGCCTTGGGAGGCTGAGGTGAGTGGATTGCCTGAGCCCGCGGGTTCGAGACCCGCCTGGGCAACTTGCCGAGATCCCGTCTCTACAATAAATCAAAAACTAGTCGGGTGTGGTAGCGCGCGCCTGTAGTTCCAGCTACTCAGAAGGCTGAGGCAGAAGGATCGCCGAAGCCCAGCAGGTCAAGGCTGCGGTGGCCGGGAGCGGCCACTGCACTCCAGCCTGGGCGACAGAGTGAGACTCCAACTCAAAAAAAAAAGAAAAGAAAAGAAAGCAGATCAGCAGTTTCCAGGGCCCAGGACTCAAAGAAGGGGACTGCTGCAGAAGGTCACGTGGGAGCTTGTGGGGTGATGGGGCTGTCCTGTGTCTTGATCGGTGGCGGTTGCATCACTGTGTACAGTTGTCAAAATTTATCAAATTGTACACTGAAAATTGGGAAGTAAAATAAATGCTACAAAAACTTAATTTAACTTTTAACCAAATGTGCTGCCAAGCAAAACAAGAGTGAGAACTTGGGGCAGTCCGGCAGAGCTGGCCTGCAGCAGGCGAGGCCTTCGTGAGAGAAAGCAAAGACCCCAGGAAGTGGGTATTGGGGTGAAGCCAGGCCTGAAGAGGGTGACAGGCCTGAAGAGGCTGTGCCCACAGGAAGCTCCCGAGAGAGGATGAGGCATGAGAGGGGGTGCCTCAGGGGAGGGGGAGCCTGAACAGGTGACAGAGCTAGGCTCAGGTACAGGGGACACACCTGGTGTGGGAGAAGGGACATTTCCCAGAGAGAGCATCTGTGTGGCGAGAGCTCAGGTGGAACCTGCCCTGTGCGTCGGGAGGGAGCCCAGGTGGAGGGAAGACCCCAAGGCTCCTCACAGACACCAGGTCCCTGCCGACCTGGTACCCATCCCTGGCTCCCATCTCACTCCCTAGGGACATCCTCTCAGCCTCCACCAATGGGCAGCAGAGATGCCCCAGTGCTCCAGCCCCTGCGCCAAAGCCCCACCCCCAAGCTACAACAAACAGTGACAAGGCCAGACCTTGAGAGCTCTCTCCTCCATGGGGGCTTGAGCTGGGAGCACGGGGCAGGAACTACAGCCCGGTGGGCCACCACCCTCCCTGCCACCTTGCCCTCCCCGCCCACCTCCTCCTGGTTCTCATCAATGCCAGCTCTGCCCTGCTCTGGAAGCCAGTCCTGGAAGGACTATGTTCAAATCTCCCACAAGCCTGTTTTTTTCTTGAAGCAAAGCTTATGTGGAAAATACCAAGTCACGGAGGGCAGGGGACTGTAGCTCCCTGGAGACAATCTGGACCCACTAACCAACAGATTTCTTCTTTGTGACCTTGAGGCAAAGCTCACGCTTGCAGCTGCAGGGGTGGCCTGGGCCCTGGTTCCTTCTGCAAGTCACTGACTTAGCATCTCCAAGTGCAGCTGGGGCTTGGATGTAGAGCCACATGGGGCTTCTGCCTCTGGGGGGTGATTCTGGGGGCCCACTGCCCCGAGGGAGAGGCAGGTGGGCGCAGGGAGCAGGCTGTGGAGGGGTCGGGGCCTCGGCCATCGGCCCCAATGCCTGAGAGTCTCAAGCCCCAAGTGACACCACCTCACTGGGCTCTCACTGCCCGAGGCCAGTGACACAGCCATGTGCAGCCCGCAGGGGGAAGGCTGAGGAAGCTGCGGCATGAGGGACTCAGCTCAGCTTTATGCTTAATCAAGGGCTCTTCCCAGGACCCTGCAGGTACCCAGCATCCCTCCCACAAATGCTTTTGTTAAAATAAACTGAGCAGCCGGGCATCGTGGCTCATGCCTGTAATCCTAGCACTTTGGGAGACTAAGGCAGGAGGATTGCTTGAGCTCAGGAGTTTGAGACTAGCCTAGGCAACAGTGTTTTATCTCTACAAAAACAAAAACCAAAAACCAACAAATGCAGCTGGGTGTTCAGCTACTTGAGAGGCTAAGGCAGAAAGATCACCTGAGCCCAGGAGGTCAAGGCTTCAGTAGTCATGATTGTGCCACTGCACTCCAGTCTGGACAACAGAGTGAGAGGCCAACTCCAAAACAAAACAAAATAAACACCTAGAACTAAGCAAGGCCAGAAACATCCACAAAGCTCAAAACAGACCCACACATTGACTGGGCAGGGTGGGTCATGCCTGTAATTCCAGCACTTTGTGAGGCTTAGGTGGGAGGATCCCTTGAGCCTAGAAGTTCAAGGCTGTAGTGAACGATGATTGCACCACTATATCCAGCCTGGGTGACAGAGCAAGACCCTGTCTTTCTTCTTCTTCTTTCTTCCTCTCCCTCCCCTCATCTTCTTCCTCTTCCTTCTTTCTTCTCCTCATTCTCCTCCTTCTCCTTCTTATTTTTTTTTTTTTTTGTCAAGGTCTCATTCTGTTGCCTGGACTGGAGTGCAGTGGCATAACCATGGCTCATCCTAGCCTCGAACTCCTGGGCTCAAGCAATCCTCCTGCATCAGCCTCCCAAGTAGCTGAGACTATAGGTGCATGCCACCATGCCTGGCTAATTTTTCAATTTTTTAAAAAAATAGCAACAAGGTCTTGCTTTGTTTCCCAGGATGGTCTCAAACTCCTGGGCTCAAGGGATCCTCTCATCTCGGCCTCCCTAAGTGCTAGGATTACAGGTGTGAGCCACCATGCCCCACAAGACCCTGTATGTTAAAAACAAAAAATAAAAAACTTTATTTAAAAAAAAGTTCCACACCAGTGAGTTCAAAATACTTAGACAGAGGGACACAGGAGCCAGGGTGGGAGGGCAGACAGGTCACACACATGGGAATAGCAGAATTGTGGGGAAGCCCCTGGGGCTTTGGGCTGTCCAGCGGGGCGGGCGGGCAGGCTCCGAGCTCTGGGGGACAGCGAGGGTTACTTCGAGGCTCCTCAGGGTGTCCCATCCACGTCTGCTTTCAGCTTGTGCTTGTGAAACAAGCTGTAGAGCACCCTCAGGGTGCTCTTGGCATCCTTGTTCACGATGTCTGCAGGCCAGAGGGGAGAGGGGCAGCCGGTCAGGCCTGGGTGGGGTGGCCCAACGGTCCCGTTTGCCCGGGACTGTGGGGTTTCCAGGCACACAGGGCTTTTGGTGCTAAAACCAGAAGAATCCCCGGCACACCAGGACCATGCCAGGCTCCCGTTCCCTGCCCATCTCGTGACCTGCCCTCCCGCCTGACCAGTCCTCCCCAGCAGCCCCCTGGGGCACCCCACAGCCTGGCTTCTCTGGAGACCTCGGCCCCTCCCGCTCTCCAGGACCACCTCGGCAGGGGCTCATCACCCAGATGCCGGGCCAGAGGACTCCAGGGACACACACTCGTCCCGGTGCCCTGCGCCCGAATGTGGCACTCATGCAAAGCCGACCCCCCGCACACTCACCCTCAGGGCTGACGGGGTGGCTGAGCAGACCTTCCTCCTTCAGCAGCTCCAGGGCCAGGGTGACGTTGTGCAGCTGCGGTGACAAGGCCCCGTCAGATGCCGGCAGGAGGAGGCAGACCCACTCCAGGACCCGGGCCCATCTTGTCGTTGGCCCAAGCTCCCGCCCAGGGTGTGAATCCCTGACCCCAAGCAAAGCCAAGGGTCATTCAGTGTCTCCTTCCAGTCCCTGTGACAGGGGAGCTCACCCCCTCACATGAGGGGTCCACACAGCATTCCTCAGTCACTCCCAGGCCCTGAGCAGGTGGTGTACGCTTGGCACAGGCGTGCATCAAGGGGCTGCCACTAGTGAAAAAGGCACCCAGCTGGGGAGTCAGGGAAGGCTTCCTGGTGGAGGTGACAGCAAGCAGTGAGTCCTGCCAGGTAAGGAGATCTTGCTAGGAAAAGGAGCAAGGGCTCCTAAGGGGCAGAGACCCTACTCTCCAGAAACAATCAAGCTTCCCTGGGAAAAGCATAGTTAGGAAACCAAGACCCAGTGCGGCCCCAGGGCTCATCTGCGCTTGCAAGACAGAAAGTGCTGGATCCGGGCCTGTCCTGCTCTGATGCCATGCAGAGCAGGCAGGAGATGGGAGCTGACCCCCTCCAGGTGGCTGTCCCTTCCGCCACCCCTGAGCCTGGGCTGGTGCCTCAGGTGTGGCTCCCTGCAGGGTGGAGCGAGCCAGGCCACCCACTTCAGCCCCCAGCTCAGTTACTGAAGCTCGTGGCTTGGCATGCCCAGGCCCCACTTGCCCACCTGCAGAGTGGGTTCGCCAGTTCCCCACGGCCTTGTGGAATGCAGTGGGAGTCCAGGACCCTATCAGTCCCCAGCAGGTCCCCTGCATTGTCATTCCAGGTTCTCCCTTGGGCCTCAGATGCAACCAAAGCAGACTCCCCTGCCCTTGACCTTGGTGTGCTAGGAAGGGAGGGTGGGAGCAAAGTGGGACGAGCTCGCGGTTCGCTGTGTGACCTTAAACAAGCCCTCCCTTCAACGGCCTCAGCCACGGATCCCCTGTGGGGGCTGGATGTCCCAGCTTGGGGCCAGTCGTGCCTGGTGCCACTCCCTCTCCAGTTGCCCGCCTGTCCCAGCCCCGATATGCACTTCTAACAGGCTGGCAGTTCCCATGGCCACCCAGCCAGGTACGGCAGTCAGGTCAGCAGGGCGTCGGATGAGCAAGGCCAAGCAAGATGCCCCCAGGATGCCAACCCTGCCCAGGCTGCCCCTGGCTGCCCCCCCATGGGTCTGGGCGGACGGAGTCTCGGGATCTGATTGGACATGTAGGTGCAGCACCTCCCTACCCCCACCAAGTGTCTGACCTCAGACAGGTCGCACATCCTCGCCAGACCTGGGCTGCCGCATCTGTGCGATGGGGAGAACACACCAGCCAGCCCGCCCCTCCACGGCTGCCATGTGCCTCGGGCATGGCGCTGCACACGGAACTGAAGCCAGGAGGCAAGATTTGGAGGTGCGGGGGACGCAGGGCGGGTGAGCAGTGTCCTTTTCCACGTAGGAGGGGTGGTAGGGTTGGTGGTGGTGCATCAAAGAGACAGAGCAGAGGGGAGGGAGGGCAGGGGCCAGATGGAAAGGCAAGGACAGGCGAGGTGGACCAGCAGCCCAGCAGGGCTGTCCCCTCTGGAGTGGGACAAGAAGAGGAAACGAAGGCCATCCCACAGGGCCAGTGCTCCCACGCAGGCGAGCATACCTCTGGGGTGTCCAGAGCAAGACTCAGGGGAATCTCAGAGCAGGCCAGAACACCCCCATGGGGTCCCATCACTGTGTTCCCATAGCTTCCCCCTGCCCAGGCTGAAATATTCCAGGAAATGAGGGCTGTGATTGGTGCTATTGTTCACATTCGCATCAAGAATGTATCTGCAGGTTGCACGGAGAGTAAACAGTAGAGTGAGTGAGATGAGACCCCGAGGTCGGCGCTCAGCACTGTGTGCTCCCGGTTATCAACCCCATCTCTGGAGACCGCAGGAGCCAGCATCTCCCAAAGAATGATCCAGGACGGAAAGGAAGATGGGTCTCCATGGATAAATGGTTTGGGAAATATAAAGCAATATGGAAATCCTTCACTGCAGAACTTCTCAGAGCCTTGAGCATGTTAGTGGTATCATGAACCTTCAAGATCGTGCGTGTTTCCCCAAGTTAACTGCAGAGCCCGTTTGTCACAGAGCACCCCGTGGGACCAGTGTTTTGCAAACACTTCATTCACGCACTTATTTTAAAAGTATCAACTGATCATCTACGATGGGCTGGCCGTGCAACAGAGGCCACAGACAGACCAGCCATGGTGCTCACAGAGTTTATGCTTTGGGAGTTGCTGCTGTTGACACTCAAAGTGACCCTATCTGCTGTGTCTGCCACACTCTTTCTGTCCTTTCTGCCACCCGCTGTGCCTGGGCTAGAGCCTCAGACATGGCTCCCCGCAGAGTGGAGAGTTCTGGACACTCCCTCTGAACCAAAGATCGTCTCCCGGAAGAGCCGCCCCAGGTGCCAAGGCCAGCTCCACACACTCGAGCCAAAGCCCCATCCTCCTGCCATAGCGGTTGGAGATGATGGTGGTAAAACTACTCTGTTCCACGGAGCCAAGAGAAAGCAACACCCCAGGAGGATGCATGCGTCCTCCTGGGGAGAAATAATTGAACGAGGAAGGAAGCCAGAGACTCCTGGCTCCGATGGTTGGATTTCTGCAGAGCAAATGATCACCACTCTCTCTCCGTCCCTAGCTTCTCTTCCCGTAATGAATGACAACCTCTCGAAAATACCACTGGCAAGGAAGGCCTGATAATGAGAAATCCAATTTCAAGAGGCCAGTCTGATGCGATAGCAATTCCGCAGGTGTCTCGCCTTCGGAAGGGTTGTCGTCCCCACTCCCTCTGATGAAAGGCCGCTTCGGCGTTCTTATTCCACACCCCTGCGGCGGGGAGTCCCACGATACGACATAAAAATTCATTCTTGGGGTCTGAGCTAAGAGGCTCCTGCTTTCCCCCCACGTTGAATCGGACTCATTGGGAAGCAGGTTCGAAGCTCGGTGGAGTCAGCAGGCTGGCTGTGCACAGGACGGGAGCCGTCGGGTGCCTGTCCCTGGCTTGTCACTGGGGTCCGCATGGTGTGAAGTACCATGCAGAGGCGGGGCTCTGGGCCCCTTGACCAAGGACCCCAGCCCTTGGGTGGTCCTGCCTGTCCCCTGCCCCCCTCCTTTTCTCCTCATAGCTCACACATCAACGTCCTGCCTTCTGGGTGCAGGGTCTGTGCCCTGGTCTCAGCTTTGACCCTCCTGAGCCTCAGCACCCCTCCATTCCCCGAGGGAGTCCTCCTGGCTCCCCAGGAAGGAAACAGGGAGGAGCCTAACGAGCTGTGTGCCCTCGGCCAGATGACTGCACCTCTCTGAAGTGTTTCCTCACGTGGAAATGGGGATGGGCCTCATTCATAACTCCGGGGTCCAACCTGAGGATTAGTTAGCAGGTGCATGGACATTGTACATGGGAGATTGCATCATCGGTCCCATTCTGCACCTGCGCACTTTGAAGGGCACTCCTGTGTCCCCACCAAGGCCACAGGGCCTGCTCCGGCCAAGAGAATGAGGTTGAAATGGCAGCATGCCAGTTATCAGCCAAGGCCTTGTGTGCCCTGCTTGGTCTCTTGTGTCTCTACTCTTGCTGGGAGAAAGACACACTGGGCTGGCTGCTGATCCCAGGGTGGGCGTGAGGGGCTGCATGACACAGAGCTAAGCTGCTCAGCTACCCAGTCACAGTGTCCTGGTCCCCATCTAGTCCTCAGGCAAGTGACAGAGCCCAACTGAGCCCTGACCAGCCAGTCTCAGCCCGTCCATGAGGAGAAATGGGCATGGTTTTGAGTCACTGGGTTGGGGTGTTTGTTACACAGCACATCTGTGGTGATGGCTGACTGCTACAGTGCCTCTGGATGGAAGAACCCAGTATGTGTTGGCCACTGTGCCTGCTGCAACCACCAGGACCAGCACACTGACTGCACCGGCCTGGTTGTTCTACCCAACATCTCAGCCCATGGGAGTGGAGTCCAGAGAGCCCTAGCCTCCAGGGAAGGCAGAGGCCAAACCCACAAGAAACTCATCTCCATGGTGGCAAGGCAAACAGCGGGCTGTGGGCAGCAGGCCCGTCCTGGTGTGAGGCCCGCCACCGAACAGCCGAGTGGTCCTGGGCCAGTGCCTCAGCCTCTTGGGGCTTTAGTTTTCCCCTCTGTAAAATGGAGATGCAATGCTACCCTACTCCCCCCCAAAGGGGTATGGAGTGAGGGTAAAATGGGATACCAGCAGTTATCTCCAAAGGAATGTGGGCTGTAACCCAGGGACCTACAGAGAGCTGAGGGAGCACAGAGGATGAGAAGGCAGTCAGAGATGACCGTCCAGGGATGCTGGTGCGAAGCAAAATGGGGCGGGCTGGGCCGAGGGAATAGCCTGGCTGGAGACCCGGAGAGGGAGAGGATGAGGTCGTGGAGGGCAAGCGGGGGCTGGGAGCCATGCAGCGGTGCCAGGAGTTGCAGGATGGGAGGAGGGGACATGGCCGGGGAGGCGGAATACCAGGAAGCACCTGTGAGGTTGGCTCTGCTCCACTTGAAGCAGGGGAGAGGCTGGGCTGTGGCTGTGGACGAGAGGACGTGGGAGGGAGCCGGGGAAGGGCCCAGGTGGGGGGATCTGGTTGGGGCCCAGGCAGGGAGAGTCCGGTGGGGTCCCAGGTCAGAGGAATTGGGTGGGGGCTCAGGGCTGACCTCACCTGCCTCTGGGCCCCAAGCAGGCCAAGAGGCCTTATCCAGCCCCAGGGATATCCTGGCCTATGAAAGGGACAGAAATCTTTCCTTCCCCAGAAGAGTCCAAAGGCTGACCCTAGGCACAGTGTCCAGCCCTGCCTGGGCTTATGCCTCTTTAGAAAAAGAGAGGCAGGAAGACCAAAGTCCTCCGGCCCTAGGCTGAGGCACCCTGGCGTGGACAGAGGTAAGCCGCCAGCACTCCAGCTTGTCCTCCAGTCATACCTCAGCATCACCGCCAGTGTGGCATGTCACCAACTTCCAAGGTCCACAAGGAATGCCTGATTCCTCAGACCAGGCCCCACTGAGTGAATAGTGGATAGTTCCCTAACACATTTCTGCTCCTGCCCTCCTCTGAGCCTTTGCTGATGCTGTTCCCTACCCCAGGGAGTCCTTCCTCAATAACTCTCTGCAAACCCAACTGTCATCAACCTCCCGGCTCCCCTCTGACCCAATGCCTTTCCTGACTCCTTGACATTACACAAACCCTCCTCCCTTTCAGGCCCTTCCTGCAACCCACACATCTGAACCAACACACTTCATTATGACCCTGGAAGACCACACCTCATCGGTAGTATATTGGGTGAAGAATGGGAAGTTCTAGAAAACAAAGGCCATCTTGGATTGTCTTATACCCCATGGAGCACCAGGCCTGACACCAAATAGACTCTTGGGGGCGGATGGACAGGCAGGTAGATGGGCAGGTGAATGAATGCATGGATGGATAGATGGATGGATGAGTGGATGGATGGATGAATGAATCGGGTGGATGAATAGACAGGAAGATGGGTACATGGACAGGCCAGCAGGTGAATGAGTAGGTGGGCAGATGAGCGGATGAGTAGATGGACGGATAGATGGATGAATTGGGTGGATGATGATGAATAGGCAGGGAGATGAGTGCATGGACAGGCAGGCTGATAGATGGGTGGATAAGTGGAGGGATGGATGGATGGAGGGAAGAACAGGCAGAAAGATGGGTCCATAGATAGGTAAGCAGGTGGATAGATAAATGGGCAGGATGGACAGATGAATGGATGGATGGTTGGCAGATAGGTGCATAGATAGGAAGGCAAGTGGATAGACGGGTGGGCAGTTGGGTTGATGGGTGGATGGATAATGGGTGACTGGGCAGGTGACAGATGGGTTAACAGGTGAATAGATGGGCGGATGGAGATCGATGGATAGGTAGATGATGAGTGGATGGGTGACAGCTGGATAACGGTGAATGGATAGGTTAATATGTATATGGGTAGGTGGATAATGGGTAGATGGGATGGAGGGTTAAATGGGTGGGTGGATGGATGGATGGATGGATGGATGGACAGATGGACAGACGAATGGATGGATGGGCAGACATATAGACAAAGTTCCCCTCTACCTTTCACTTCACCTGGAAGTGAATACACAGACTGGTTTGCCAACTCTGTAGATCTGTGCACCCAGAGGCAGACCAGCAGAGGAAATCTTTGGAAAACTTACCTTTTCTGCAGGAGAATTGGGAGTGAGGTAGAATTCCTTTAAGTGCAGGAAGAAGCCTTCCAGTTGCCCGATCAGCAAGAGTAAGATGACTCCATCTGCAAACTGCAAAAGAAGGAACTGGAGGCTGTCATACAAGAGAAGCTGGAGTCAGACAGCCTCGGGGAGCCCGCCCTGCCTCTTACAGGCTGTGTGGCCCTAGGGAAGTCACACCATCTCCCTGAGCCCCAGATTCCTTTCTGAGAAGTGGGGAAGATATTTCCGACCACACGGGGTTGCTATACATAGCAGGTATAAAGCAGTCACAGGCTTCTGGGACTTAGTACAGACTCAATAAAAACAGCTGTGGAAGGTCACTTCCAAGCTCACAGTGGAACAACCTCCTGTCACTTCAACAACATGCTGTTCCAGGAGCCACAGAAACACGGGGGAAAGCAGAGGTGAGTGTGAAAAACACGCCACCAGGAGAAGGCAGAGAGTGGCACACCGGGTGCATTTTGCCGGCTGCCACATTAATATTTCTGTCTGTTCTGCCTGTATGTTCCAAGATAAAGCTGTCGTCCCTGCCACCAGCGTGTCATATGCTAATATAATCCTGTTGAATCTCTTCAAAGATACAGAACACAAGACAGGGTGTTGGGGAAAACCGCCATTCAGAGTCCTTAATGGAATTTCCTCGTATTAGATCTGTTTTGATGTTATTGGTTTGGGTCTGAAATCTTTTCTGCTGATATTCCTTAGTAATACAACTGTAATTCCAGGGACTCCAATATCCCCTTTTATTGAACAGTCTCTAAATACCATCTCTGCACACACCAATATTCTCTCAAAGTCATTGTTTCACCAAGGGAGAGATGAAGAGAGAGTGTAAACCTCAGAAATCATCCTATTTATAGCCACCTAAAATATAATAAAATTGCAAATGTATCACTTATTGCATGCCAGGGAATATACCAGACACCTGGTGCTCGTCAGCTTATGAATCACAATTCTATGAGGCTGGTATCTTGCATCCGTTTTATAAGAACAGACTGAGGTTCAGAGAAGTCCGGCGACTCACCCAGGATCACACAGCTGACATGGAGGAGTTATCCTGGGAGCCCAGGGTTCTTAAGTGGCAGAGGCAGGATGGAAACACGTGTCCACCTGGCTTCAGAGTCTGATATTTCCACCCTGCCACGTCACTGTATCAGTTATACACAAGCTTCCCATGTAGCTGCGTGAGAGGTGGTTATAAGCACAAACTCTGGTCCCAGCTGCCTGAGTTCAAATCCCAGGTCCATCACTTATCACTGTGTAATCTTGGACATGTTAGTTAACCTCTCTGCGCCTTAAATGTCCCCATCTGTAAACTGGGGTAGCATCTGTTCCCACATCAGGGGCTTGTTGGGAGGATTCAGTGAGTTACGTATGAACAACACTTTGTCCTGGGCCTGGAACTTAGGGAGGGCTCTAGCAATCGGGGGTGGGAGCATGTCAACCCCACCCCTCCCTGGCCAGTGTCTCCCAGAGTCTCTCCCAGAGGTCAGCAGCTCCAACTAAGATCTTCATAAACCAGTCAGTCCACCTGGGACCAGACTCCCTCCCTACCCAAGCCCCAGCATGCAATAGACCCCAGGCGGCCTGATACCTATGAGGCCATTTCCGGTTGAGGCTGCCGGAGTCCAGCAGGCTCCCCTGCCTCTGCCCGAAGACCCCCGGCTGGAGGTTAGCCTCTCTGCTCCTTGGTCCCCCACCATGCCACGGTGTTGAGGGAACATTTTGGGCAGCATTTCCAGCATTTCCAGCATCATGGTGGAAAACCATGGCCGATGGCGAATGCTGACTCCTGATGGCTTACTGCTCCTGCTCTGGGACGATTCTGTTTACATCGGCCATGGTGAACTGAGCTTCTGGGGTGCTGAGTCAGACAGGGAGCTGTAGGTGGCCAAGATGTGCTGTCCCCTACAGACATCTGACACATCTTACACTCCAGGGTTGTAAGTGCTCCCATGGTCCCTCCTTCCAGGGTCCCCACCTGCCAGCAACAACCCCCTCAGGGAGGAGGACCCCAAGGCTCTAAAAGGTGACACACCCCCTAGGCCACACAGAGAGTTCTGGGTCCCTGTGGAACCTTTTCTCCTTCCTGCACCCAGTGGCCCTGCCCTGCCTGGGGACCCTCAGCTGTGTCCCTACCTGGCTGTCCAGATTCTGCACAGACAGGCCCAGGCGGTCCAGCTTCTGGTTGACGAAGTTCACAATGGCCTGCCCAAGGGAAAACAAGGCCCCAGACCCGGGACCTCTGGTTTGCGACCTTCCCGCCTGGGATGACAGAAAGCTCCCCCACCACCATCCATTTCCCTTCCACAGTGTGGTAGGGTGGGTGGGGGGTGGGGTGGTCAGGGAGCACCCGGGAGCTTTGGTCTCTCCTACCTCTTTCACTGCATTCACTTTCTCTGGAGCCAGCTTAAATAATTCATCAAAGACGTCCTCTGCAGACACAGACCCAATAAACACCTCATTACGATGCTATTATCTTTGTGCCAAACGGGGACTGTTTTTCACCAAAGTTTCTCAGGATAACCAGTCTAGAGGGAGCCACAGTGTTAGATCACAGTTCTTGAATAAAATGACCCCGGATTTGAGTCACCGCTCCCCATGTTGTTTGGCCCGGGAGGAATCGCCTCCCCGCTCTGTGCCTTAGTTTCCCCATCTGTCAAGGGTGGCTGAGAGTACCCACGAGTGGGGTTGGTGCAGAGATGGAATGTGATAGCAGATGAACACACCTGGCATGCTGACTGGGCATGCAATAGGACTTCAGTACGTGGTCACCCTTTCTGCAAGGGATGCCTGCTATGGTGTCAGCTCGGTCATATCCCTTTCTCTGCTCCCTCCTCCCAGTGCTCTGCTCCACTCCCCAGGACCACAGAGGCTGCTTTGGATGGATGACCAGGGGCCAGCCCGGGGCTGATACTGGGTCCACTGGTCTCCTCTCCAGGATTTGGGGTTAGCAGAGTGAGGACGCCAGGCCCTCCCAGAGTATCTGAATCCGCTGCATGCAAAAGGCCATCACCCTCTGCCGCCAAGTTGCTCCCTCAGGATGTAGGAACAGTGGCTCAGGCTCCCACGGTCAGCCTCAGGCGCCCCATGTCCTCAGACCAGCACCCTTCAGGCACATGCTGGGTTCTGCTATTTGCAGCTAACACACCTGTGAGGTCACTGGTCCTCAGTCACTGTATACCAAGACTACCTGCAGCTTCTGTCACTCAGCAGCTGTGTGACCCTGAACAAGTCACATCACCTCTCTGTGCCTCTGTCACCTCCTTTGCGAAAGGGGTAAAGTCATGCCAGATATCACCCAGATTAAAATGCCCTCAAAACCAATAACCATGGTGGAAACACCAGGGGTCCCTTCCAGATCTCTTGGTTGTGGTCAGGAAAATGGTGTCACTGAAGGAGCCAGGAAGTGAGAGGCTAACGTATCCTCAGATGTATCCTCAGATAACCATCTGCTCTGTGTCCCTACCTTTACCCATAACACTGCTTCTTGGGCAACCCCCATGTCCTCAGGCTGTCCCTCCCCCCACATACACAGACCCCACTGCCACCCCTCCCCACCCCCCTTCTCCTTCCTCTCCCTATTCAGCCCACTTAGCCCCCATTCTCAGAAGCTACTGGCAGGTCGTTATTTCCACCTCTGCAGGTGAGATGTCCCTCTTGGCCCCCCTGCCCTCATAGCTCTGGGTCTAAGTAGGGAGCAAGCAAGGAGGAAATTTAGTGTTAGGATAAGTGGGTGAATGGATGAATAAGTGGATGTGTGTGGATGAATGGATGGATGGATGGAGAGTTATGTGTGTGTGGATGGATGAATAGGTGGGTGTGAGGGGGTGGGTGGGTAGGTGGGTGGATGAATGAATGGGCGAATGGAGAGGTGTGTGTGTGGACGGATGGATGGATAGGTAGATGGATGGATAGGTGGGTGGATGGATGGAGAGGTGAGTGTGCATGTATGGATGGATAGGTGGGGATGGGTGAGTGGGTGGATGGAAGGATGGATGGGTGGATGAATGGATAGGTGTGGATGGGTGGATGGGAAAGGTGGGTGTTTGTGGATGGGTGAGTGGAAGAATAGGTGGATGGATAGATGGATGGATGGGTTTGTATGGATGAATGAATGTGTAGGTGGGTGGATGGATGAATGGATGGATGGAGAGACTGTGTGTGGATAGATGGATGGGTGGATGAATGGATAGGTGTGAATGGGTGGATGGATGGATAGGTGGGTATGTGTGTGGATGGATGCATGGATGTATGGATAGGTGGGTATGTGTGGATGGATGACTAGAAGGACAGATGTATAGGTGGATGGATGGATAGGCGGGGAGGTGGCTAGATGGATGGATAGGCATGTGTGTGGGTGGATGAATGGATGGATGGACGGATAGATGGATGGGCAGATGGATGGATGGATGGATGAATAGAAAGGTGGTTGCATGGATGGGTGGATAGACAAATGGATGTGTGCATGGATAGATGGGTAGGTGGGTAGAGGATGTTTGGATGAATACATGGGTGGATGGATGAATGGATGAATGGGTGGATGCACAACTGGCCAGACCAACTAATCAAGGATTGGATGAATGAAAGAAGTAATGACTGGATGAATCAACTGACTGGTGAACAACAGAAGCCTCGTTAATAACCACTCACTACTGAGCACTCAACCATCTGCTGAACACATTCACAAATTATCTCCTTTAACCGTCACCACCAGTTTAAGAGGCAGGTGCCATTATTAATCCCATTTTACAGATGAGGAAACTGAAGCACAGATAGGCGAGGACACTTGCCCAAGCTCACATAGCTAATAAGCAGGAGCATTGGTGTCTGAACCCAGCTCCACAGCTCACACACCTAGCAGACTCTGCCATCGCCAGCTGTGGGGATGATGCCTCTCTCTTCCCAGAGGAACAGTGTCATGAGAAGGAGCGGCCAGCTCCTGAACAGACAGACCCAGGAGGGACGATTCACCCTCCATCAGCACACATCTCAGACACACATGCATGAGGAAAGGAAGAGATTCCCGGAAATTATGAAAGTACTCACTCGAAGACTGGTCCGTGTCTGTGCTAAAGAGGTCATTGTGGTGGGGGGAGGGGAACAAGCAAACACATAGTTAAAAACATCTGCAGACTCATGACCTACTGATGCACCAAGTCTTGGTGCTGGCCAGGTTGCAGAGAACTGGGGCTGGTTGCTCCCCTGGCAGCTTCGCAGGTGGGACAGACAGCGGAGCGGGGCTTTGCAAAGAGCAAAGGGCAGACAGAGGCTCGTGCCCTAATCCTGGGGCGTCCACACTTTGAAACGTACGGATTTTGCTGTTTCTGTGGACCCTGTTTTATTCTGAGGGGATATATCTCAATGACAGTAAAGTGCACGCGTTCTCAATGCCCATGTGTAAGTTGACAGCTTGTATATTTTTACATGTATACACACCTGTGTGATCACCACCCCCTAACAACACAGGACCTGCCTGGCACCCCAAGGCGCCCTCCCATCTCGATACCCCTTCACACACACACACACACACACACACACACACACACACACCAGGGCTTTGAGTTCTCTCACCATCTATGGTTTTGTCTGTCCTGGAAGTTGACGTAAAGTAAACCATACAGCATGTCCTCTTTTGTGTCTGGTGCCTTTCACTTGTTTTTATTGTTTTGAACGGTTTTTCTTTTATTTGGGGGTCCAATTTTTAGCCCCACCCCCTGCCCCATCTGAGTAAGGTTCTCTGGTTCCACTGACCATGGCCCTTGGGAAGGGAGCTGCGTCACACGGGATGGCGACCGACAGCCTGAGATGGAGACACGGGGCTCAGCATAGAGGCTGATGCTGCCACGAGGGACAGATGCCATGCACCGTCCACACAGCTCCAGTCCCAGTCAAGGCTCAGGGGACAGCAGCCCCGGCCAGCATCTTGGCTGTAGCCCCATGAGACAGGGTGGATCCCAGCCACCCCACTGAGCTACTCCTGAGCTCCTGACCCACAGAAACTGTAAGGAGAAGAAATGTTTGCTATTGTTTTAAGCCGTGATGTTTTGGGGAAATTTGTTACACAGCAATTTGTAGCTAATACAAGAGGTCAGAAAACAGTCAACACCACCCAGCGGCTGCCAAGTCACCAGCGTGACACTCAGCAGCCGTGCACCCAAATGCACCCTGAGCCTGAGCTTGTGTCATGCGGAAGCCTGAAGGCAGACCTGCCACCAGCCTGTGTGGTCCATGGCTGTTCCTCTCGAGGCCCCACCAGTTCTCTGCAGTGCTTGGACTGAGTGCTCTGGGCAATTCTTATGTGCCAACCTTGGAGGTCTGCTCAGACTCTGGAACCTTCTGTGTTGGAAGGTATTTGGCCTAACTCTCTAAATTAACAGAGAGAAATCGAGGCTCAGGGATACCTGGGCATTGAGAACATACAGTGTGCAGGACCGTGGCTTAGAGCACGGTGGCAGGCGGGAGCCTAGACCAAGAGAGGAAGACCGACCTGGGAGGGCAGAGGAAGCTAAAAGGGGTGGAGCTTCCAAGGGAGGGCAAGCTGGTTAGGGAGGTGGTGCAGCAAAGGCTCAGGGGCTGACCAGAGAAAACAAGTGGACAGTGAGAAAACAAGTGAGAAAACAAGTGAGGCTGGGACCACAGGGGGTGCCAGGTAGTGTAGGGACCCAGGAGGGAGATGGGTCAGACGGCAGCCAGGGAGAAGCCTCATTAAGGTGCTTTTTCTACAAGGTCTACTTTCCTCCTGACACCTGCTGCTTGCCTTCCTCCTCAAGTCACGGCACCATCCAAGCACAGCCTGGTTCTGAGTTTGAATCCCAACTCCACCATACTCAGTTGTGTGGCTCTGGGCACTTCCCTACCCTCTCTGAATGCTGACACGAGGGACAGATGCCATGCACCGTCCACACAGCTCCAGTCCCAGTCCAGGCTCAGGGGACAGCAGCCCCGGCCAGCATCTTGGCTGTAGCCCCATGAGACAGGGTGAATCCCAGCCACCCCACTGAGCGACTCCTGAGCTACTCCTGAGGCTGAGGAGAACTGACCTCGCCTGGCTGGGCTTTGTGAGAGCCAAAACATCCAGCCAACGTCCTGCCTATAGTAGGCCTTCAGTGAAAGTTGGGCAAGGAAGGAGAACCCACACAGGTCCTGCCAGTAGGCATTCTCCCGGCCAACCCAGAGAGCTGTCTGGACAAGGCAGAGCGGGGCTGCAAAGCGACCAGGGAGGCAACAGCAAGCAGCCACGCCAGGATGAGCGGGTGGGCCTGGCGGGACAGCCACGGCCCCAGCTGGGCGCTAGCCCCCCTGCAGCTCTTGCAACTCTGCAAGGACAGAGGAAGACTGTGATGCACCGGGCAGAACTTTTGGCCCAAGCCTGGGGGTCCCCACCCCAGGGATTGTGGCAGGGGGGCTGGGAGGGGCCCGGGCGGATCAGCCCCTGTCCACCCCCGCAAGCCCCACCCAGCCCTGGCCATGGACCCTTGTCCCACCCTCACCTGCATTCTGTGAGTTGTTCCACCGACTTCTCTGACTTCAGACCACTCTTGGTGCTCTAAGAAAGGAAAAGGGAAAGAAATGGAGGAATGATGGAAAACTCTGGAACCCGAGCAGCCCCAAGGGTTGCAGCTTGCTCTACCTCACCCCCTCCTCGGGGCGGCCTCCTGGCTTCACTGTCCTTCCCCGGGAGACTTGAGCCCATGAGGGCAGGGACACATCCGCCTCACTTCCTGAGACCCGCCTGGCAACTTGGTGAGACCTCATCTCCACAATAAATCAAAAATTATCCGGGCGTGGTAGTGCACGCCTGTAGTTCCAGCTATTTGGAAGGCTGAGGCAGAAGGATCGCCGGAGCCCAGCAGGTCAAGGCTGCGGTGGCCGGGAGCGGCCACTGCACTCCAGTCTGGGCGACAGAGTGAAACTCCGATTCAAAAAAACAAAAAAACAACAAAAAACAAACAAACAGGGGGTGCCTCTCTCTGATGCTCAGGGTTTTCCTGGAGAAAGAAGCCATGGATTTCAGGGCATGAGCCATAGCACAAGCAGTGCGTATGCTAATGGGAATATCTGGGGTGGAGAAATCCAAAAGGGCTTCCTGAAAGAGGAGAACGGGGCATGGATGTAGTCATCAGCACCCCAGTGAGAGACAGTACCCTAGTGGCAAGGACAGTGGTCTTGACTCAGGGGTGTGAAGGCTCCCGAGTGACCATGGACACACACGGCTCACGTGATATGGTCGCCATCAGCTGGGATCTTCAAGACACGCCTGACCCAGGCAGATGTCCTCTGCTGAGGTCAAGCAGGCCTCTGCCAGCCCCACCAGACACAGCATCCTACTCCCAGCTCCAGCTAGCACCCCACTGCTGGGCTAAGGGGACCTGCCACTTCTCATGCTTCCTAAAACTCACCCCGGCTCAGCCCCGGGCCTCCCCTCAACACCCTAGTGCAGACCCAAGATGCTTAGCTTCCGTGTACGAATCCCTCAAGCCTGGGCCGTTACCTCAATGGTGATGACCTCCACCTGGACGTTGGTCGGAAGGGGCAGGTCGGGCTGGAAGTGCTTGGCCAGGGCCACGAGGAGGTGCAGTGTGGCCAGCAGGTCCTTGTTGAAGATGGCTGGCAGGAGACAGAAGACGGGTCAGAGCTGAGGGGGCCACCCAAGCCTGCAGCCCCACGGAGGTTCCTCCTTCTCAGAACAGCCCCCTGCAGACCAAGGAGGTCTGTGTCCAGCCTCTGGAAAGCAGAGACCTGGGAGGTACATTCAGAACCTACAAATGTCACTCTGTCTGCCTTGCAGATGGGTCTTTAGACACAAAGATGTTCACTGCAGTGTTGTTTACAATCAGAAACAGCCAAACGTCCTGTGGAGAGGCACTGCCTGGTTGAGTAAGTGTCAGATTTAAGCTGAATGTGACCTGATTCAGGGTCGACTTTACAAACATCCGTTCTTGAATGTGAGACTTTAAATGCAGTAGCGGATGCAGGGGCGTGCAAGCCAGCAAAACCTGGGTTTGGAAACTGACCCTGTTCCTCATCACCGTCCGACCTTGGAGGAGCTGCGAATGCCTTTCAGCCCCGGTTTCCTCATGCGGAATAGGGGAGGGTAGAGAGACCTGAATGGAAGGAAATCCATACCAGCCTGTTCATGGGGGTGTGGTGGGGAGTCTAGTGCCTTCCACACTCGTGTTTTCTACGAGCAGGCCCTGCAGAAGTCTTTTGGACAAATGAATGAAATGGGACCACTGGCACCTCCTGACAAAGTGGACGGCATGTTATGGGGCTTGGAGCCCCAGTGGCTGTCATTCTCAACGGGAATTCTCGGGGTTTAGATGCGTGTCGGGTGTTGGCTGTGCAGACGCCTGACCTTCCAATTGCCCTAGGAGAAGGGCAAGCATACCTCCTGGGTAGACCAGACACTGAGTACAGGCGGACCTGGCTCTGACCCTCCCCTGGCACAAGAGAAACTGGCTCCCGACCCTCCCCTGGCACAGGAGGACCCAGCTCCCAGCCCTCCTCTGGGGCACCAGGTTGAGGCCCACATACCCTCCATGCTCCACTTGGTCAGCGGCTCCTCCAGCTGTAAAGCCTGGTTCACAGCCTCCAGGACCACCGCGAGCTTGCGTCTCTGACTTGCGGCCGTCAGGGCGATAGCCTCTGCTTCCAGCTTGACGGCCGCCAGCTTCTCTGAGAGCGGGAGAGGACAGTTAGGTCCCCGGGGGGGCACAGCACCCCTTGGGGACCCTCCAGGAGAGTACGTTCAGAGACCCCTTCAGAGAGAGCACATTCCCGGTGCCAGGGCCTGGGCCTCACCCACATCCTCGGCGGACCCACCCACCAGCTCCCAGGAGACCCCCTGTCCACACACAAAGCAGGATCAAGGGGGCAAACTGCATCCCCTGAGCCGGCACCCCACAGCCTCCTGCACAGCTGTGTCCACACCATTTCCATAGGGCCAAGTGGTTAAAGCCTACTCCTAGTCTGGCATCCTGACTCCCAGGCTTCCTGAACTGTGAGAGCCTGGACAGGTGACTCTAGGCCTTTCAGAGCCTCCGTTTCTTCATCTGTAAAATGTGAGAGTAACAGCGTTGTTCTGAGGCTGAGCTGTGCCTGCTGCATGGAACATACCCAGGAGGCATCAGCCACACTCGTAGGATTGTTCTACCCCATCTACACAGCTCAGCAATCACTGCAGAGCCTGGCTCCCGGCTAAGCACTGAGGACACATCGGCATCGGGCCTGTCCCTGCCCTCCAGGAACAGACCAAACATGAGAGGGTGACTCTGGGGTTTGTGGGAAAAGCCCTCCTGGGGTCCCCCGGGGGGGGCAGCCCTGAGATGGAGCAGCCCCTTCAAAGCACCGGGGAGTTTTCCAAACTGTGGAGGAGCACCCCAGGCAAGATCCCAGCCCCGCTGTACCTGTCTCCACCACCTGCCCCAGGACTGCCTGCTTTCTCTCCAGCAGCCTGAGGGTGGTGAGTTTCTTTGTCATCTCCCAGCACCTGAAAACAGCAGGCACTCCAGAAGTGCCCGAGAGTAGAAAGAACCGACTCAGGTGTCAGGGCTCCCGCTTGACCCATGGCACAGCTCCCTCACTCACCGGCCGTGGGCAGAGCCTCTGTCTCCCCAGCCCGGGCCCCTCCAGGTGAGACTGGTGTCCCTAACCCTGGGGCCATCGTGGGGGCTGAGCCAGAGAGCCACCTGTGGGGCCTGCAGGGGCTGGGTTGAGCGGATGGGGCCAAGGCCGGCCGCCACTTACGGAAGAGGTGGTGCAGGATGAGCCCGTCAAACATGTCCTCCTCCAGACTGCGCACCACGATGTGCTCGTGGAGGAGAGTGGCGTTGATCCACTCCACCAGCACCTGCAGGGCCCAAGGAACGATTGACGGGAGAGTGGAGACCTCCCCCCTGGCCCCGCACTTGGCCCGGCTCCGTCCTCAGCCTGGAACACCCTCCTCCCACCTGCCAACCCCTAGTGATCCTTCAAGGCCTGGTCAAATGTCACCTTCTCTGAGAAACCCTACCTGATCTCCCAGGCTCAGATAGGGGCCTTCTCAAGGCTCCTGCAGACCCCCTGCCTCTCTCTCCATCACAGACCTGAGCACTGTAGGGCTCTCGTTATCGTGCCTGAGGGTGGGGTGCTGGGAAGTGAGGTCCTACCACAACCAGTACAGGAAGCGGCTGTGGAATCAGGGTGGAGGAAGAATCGGATCACGGGCGTTTGACAGAAACAGCCCAATGGCACTGGAGGGGTGGTGAGGAGAAATACGGATGTTGAAGGTGCTCTTGGAGTCAAGAGGAAGTGAGGGACACGTGACAGGAGCCCGGGCAGAGGCGACCCCAAGGTGGGGGTGGAAATGGGAGCGATGGCCACAGGGCCAAGGATTCAGCAGACCCCAGAGTCAGGAGAGGGGCCCAGGCAGGTTCCCCTTCAAGCCTCCAGAAGGACCCAGCCCTGAGGACTCCTTGACTAGGACGCCTGGGCTCTGGGACGAGGAGACAATGTGTCTCTGTTGGTTTGTGGGCATTCATGGCGGCAGCCTTGGGAAACCAATATGGGGCTGCAGGTGCCCCACTCCACCCCGGCTGTGCCAGGGCAGTGCCCATGGCCAAGGAGAGAACCAAGCACTGGATGACCCAGGCCACAGCTGCCCCCTCACCAGCTCTCCATCAGCCCAGGCAGCCAAGCGGGTGGAGGATGGGCTTTGGGACCAGTGGTCGTATGCCCCACACAGGTCAGTTTACCTCGCTAAGCCTCTCTGTTCCCTCCTTGGAACTCAGGTGACAACCTATGCCCTCAGATCCCATGAGGTTGCTGGGATGGTGCATGTGAAGGCACACAATCGATGCTCAATAAATGTTCATTCATGCAGTCATTCGACAGGCCTTCCAGAGGCCTGCGGGGGTGGCTGCCTGCCAGCCTAAGGTCAAGGAGTGGGGGATGACCTGCTGTGTCCACCCCATGGAGGCCAGTGGCCGGTCTGCCCGTGAAAAAACTGCTTCCAGAGCAGTAGGGGCTGCTGAGGGTGGCTGTACCTTTTGCAGTGCTTCAAATTTGGGGTCCTCCCGGGAGGTGGGTGGCAGGTATATCTTCTTTTCTCCTGGAAGAGGAATGGTCGTGTCACACGTGTAAGGACCCCACGGGGTGTGTTGCCACTCTCCCTGCAGGACACCCACCCGGCATCTCGGACCCAGAGAGTAGGTCCTGCCAGCTCAGCCCCAGGGCCCCCCGTGTTTCCCTACAGGATGTCAGCTCATCTTCAGACACAGCGATATTTGTATTTGAGACATACTTAGGTGCAGAAATAATTTCTTGGTTCTCTGAAATTCAAATTCAACTGCATGTCCTATATTTTATCTGGCAACCTGACCCATTTAGGTAAAATGAAACCACAGCTCAGAGAGGTGAAGATGTGGCCAGGTTCACCAGCTACGAGGGGCTGAGGGGAGACTTCCTGGCCTGGCCTCTGAGGCCTGGCTACCCTCTTCCCCCCAAGCTCTCAGTCAGCAGCTTCCTGTATTTTAGACTCGCAGAAATCACAATATGTCAGGGCCAAGAGGGACATCTGAGATCAGCTATTCCCAATGTACATGGAGAAACTGCGTCAGCATGTAAGTTCACAAAATGCACCGCCTGTTATGTGACCCAGCTGGAGACTCTTCCTAGACATTCTGAAAGCCTTCGAGTACTACCAGTTCTGTGTCTTCTGACAAGAGAGAACGCAAGGGAATCGTGCACTGAAGTGCCCAGTACAGGCAGCCTCTCAACAAATGCTTGGGTGAGTGAGCGAATGAATGAATGCATGAATGGAAGAATGAATATGCTCCCTTCCTGGAGCAGACTTCTTGACACTCAAAACACCCATGTCCCAGCTCTGCTTGCCAGAACTTTAAGTATCTCCAAATCAACTGTGAAACAAAAAATAAATGTTTTTTTCTAAGCAACTAAGTCCCACCACCCTGAATCAGCAATCTCCCAAGGACACTTCCAGTCTTAAGTGTTTACAAACAGAACATGGAACAGTGAAGGAGTCATCCAGGCGACTCTGGACCAAGCCCAACCCCCTGGGGTCTTGGCACCAGGCTCTCGCTCCACAGTGCTCATGTTAAAAGACTGCACTCACGGGACCTGGAGAAAGCTGTGTTCTGCTCTTTTCACTTAAGTGACTTTGCAGTTTTTCTTTGTCAACATATTTCTGTTTTAGCGGTTACATAAGTTCTAGAGAGTTCACCTAAAGCCCTTTCCCATGGGACATCTGGCTGCTTCCTGGTGTGCTGTTATTAGTTTGTGTTTTTTGGAGACGGCAGTGACGGTGACAGCTCTGGGTCCTGCCTGTGTCCCTTTGAACCATCTCCTAGGAGGGAACCTCCAGGGGCAGAGGCCCCAAACTCCCCAGGGGGCACATACGGTGCTGTGCTGAATCGCTGGATCCCACACCTGCCTCCTTTTTTTTTCTTTTTTTCTTTTTGAGTCAGGATCTCACTGTCGCCCAGCCTGGAGTACAGTGGCATGATCCCAGCTCACTGCAGCTTCGACCTCTAAAGGGCTCAGGCGATTCTTCCGCCTCCATCTCCCAAATAGCTGGGACTACAGACACGTACCACGCCTGGCTAATTTGTTGGTGTGTGTTTTTTGTTTGTTTTTTAGAGATGAAATGGCACTATGTTGCCTAGGCTGGTCTCGAACTCTTGGACTCCTGGACTCAAACAATCCTCCTGCCTTGCCCTCCCAAAGTGCTGGGATTAAGGCGTGAGCCCCGGGTCCAGCCTCCCACTCCACTCGATAAAGAGCCCCACATGGGTGAAGAGGCAGTTCCGTAGCCCCAAGTCCTCGGGAAGGCAGCACTGCGAGGAGGCTGTGAAACCTCATCCTGGGGCCCAGAACCCAGCTCCCCCACTTCCTGGCAGAGTTACCTGTTACTCTGGCACACTACGCCCTGTGCCTCAGTCTCCTCATCTGTAAAAGGGGAGTCATGGCACCCACCCTTCAGAATGAATGAGACGCTGCAGGTAAGAAATGCTTAGCGGTGCCAACTCCCATTAGGCTCATAGTATGTCAGCAAGCAGATTCATCACCGTGAACAATGTCACCATGAACCTAGAGACAGGAGGCTCTGGGGGGTGGCTCCACAGAAGTTTCCAGGAGCAGGAAATCAGGAAGTCCTGGGTCCAGCAGAAAGCAGGAGGTGGAGGTGGGGCAACAGCACTGGGTGCTCATTGACAACACGGCAGGCAGTGCCACGTAGACCCTCCCTCTCCGCCCCGGCCGCGACGCGCAGACCCTGCATGGGCACGCACCTTGTGGGAGCTCGGCTTCCGCTGGTGGGTCCACCTGCCTGGGGAGCTGAAGCAGGTTGTAGAGGGATTCTGGCTCCATCGTCTCAGGGCCCTCCTGGAGGATGCAGGGGACAGGGGCTATCATCACCCCAGAGCCCTCGACTCACGCTGTGGCCATTTCCTCTAAACAGGAGGTGTGGGAGGATGGTGGGATGGGCTCGGTGGATGTGTCACCGTGCTGGCCTAGGCAAGGGGACAAGGCCCCTGGGAGAAACCCTTTAGCCAAATCCTGCAGAGGAGTCGAGAAAGGCATGCAGGCTTGGGGCGCGGCCCAAGCACAGGCCTGGCGGGAAACGGTCCTTCCTCAGCCAGGATACAGCGACCTGTCCAATGCTCTCCTGAGCCCCTGCCCAGGAGCCCTGCCCTACTGGGCACTGAAGATCAAGAGAGGGGTGTGGCCCATTCCTCAGAGCTTGTCTGAGGGGTGTCAAGCTCAAGGGTGGGTCCATGTGGGGTTGGTTGAGACGGACACATAGGTGGGCACTGTCTCCCAGACTGTGAGCTCAGGGGCAGAAATCCACCTGTCCCCTCGGGGTCCTGGAGCTTGAAACAGGCTGGCACAGAGAAAGCATGGCCAGGCTTGGAAGGAGGGGACCAAAGCTAGTGTGGCGATGGTGCCCAACTCAGGCCTCCTCCACCGAGGTGTGGCTCCCAGAGAGTGGCCTGGACCAGAAGGGCTAGCGAGTACAGAGGGCACCATTGGCATTCCTTGTTGTGGTCACGACAGGCTGAGGGCTGGGCTTGCCCCATGTCAGCCCTCCTTCCTGTTCCCCTGGGCCCACTTCCTCCCCTGCAAAGGTTTCACTGGCTCAGCAGATGGCTTTTGCCCGCCCTCTTTCTCTCTCTTCAGCCCCTGGGTCTTCCCTGCGTCTCCAAATTCAATCCGACATTAGGGGTAGGGAGACCACACAGCAGAAGTTGGTGGTCAAAGCTGGGAGCCCCCGGAACTGAGCAAGACAGAGGCATTCATAGGACTGGAGCCACCCCCATCAAACCAGCAGCCAGCCTGGGGGATGCCAGGGACTCTGTCCTGCCTTGAAGCATAGAAGTGGGAAGATACAGTCACTGGGGCTGACTCCCAGCTCCTGAAGTGTCCAAGCTTCCTCCAGAACACCCAGATTCCAGCTTGAGGGCCATGGCCAGAGAAGAGGAAAGTGCCTGGCCTCGGGATTGGAAGTTCCTGGCTCCTTCTCACTCTGGCTGTGTGACTTTGGGCAAGCTCCCTGCCCTCTCTGGTCCTGATGCATCTTTACAAGAAGGTCCTGGTCTGGATGCTGTCCAAAGGCAGCTGAGTGGACACAAACCTCAGAGCTGCCTCTAGGAATCAGCGGCCCTGGGCAAGTCCCTTCCCTTTCTCAGGGCCCCAGTTTCTTGAGCTGAAGAAGGGGGAATTGGTCTTTCTCCCAGCGCTTGGCTGAAGCTCAGAAGAGGTGAAGGCATGGAAGAGAGAACCGATCTTCTGGCGATCACGAGAGGTAGGGACGGGTCCCTCGGCCTGTCAGGGCCTCGGCACCTCCTCGGTAAGATGGGGCGGGAAGACGAGCAACCTCGAAGTGGAGCCACAGGAGGGGCCCTGGGGGCTCAGTGGTCCAAGTGGTCCACTTGGACCACCGCCCTCCTGTGCAGCCCCAGCTGAGGCTTTGCTCTCTGGGCCCTTTCCACATGGCGTCTGCCACCCCTGGTACCCAAGCATGGCAGATGGGCAGAGTGTCCCCGCAGCGAGGACTCACCTGGCCCAGATGCCGAAAGGACTCACCTGGCTGCTCTCGCCACGCCAGGTAAAGGAGGCTCCAGAGCACGAACTGTGGGCCCGGGTTTCAAATAAGCACAGGTTCCGGGTTTCCCAGGCCACCCCGGGCCATGGGGGCTGGGCCAGGAGGCAGGGGCCCAGCTGCTCACTTCCTCCCAGTGCTCAGCATGGGGGAGGTTCCTCCTCACTTGCACAGGGCCCGAGGGGAGGATGCCGCAGAGGGAAGCGGCCACAAGCCGACTGGGAAGGTCCCTCGCCTCCTTGGCACCACCTGCACCCCCCAAGGACCCGCAGGCCACTCGAACTTAATCTTTCTCATTCCCCGCCCTCTCCCCTTCCTCCTCCCCAAACCAAGCCAGTTTCTGTCCCCCAGCCCCCAATCCCGCCCCACCCCACCTGGTTCCCGTCACCAAAATGGCAGCTGCTTTAGGCCAGAAACCGGGGCCCAGTCCCCACACCCCCACCACCACACACCGTCGGTCCCGCCTCTGTGTTCCATCCTAAATCATGACCATCCTTCTCTCCACAGCCTGCCCCAGGCCAGGCCCTCTTCCTCTCTCCTGGACCACGAGGAAGCCTCCTGCCTGGACTCCAGCTGCCAGCTTCCCTCATACTCCTCCCGCTCCCAGGGTGTTCCCAGAAGCAGCTGGAAGGTGACCCCACTCACTCAAAACTCATCAATGGCATCTCATAGTTCTTTATTAATTTTTTTCTTTCTTTTTTTTTTTTTAGAGACAGGGTCTTGCTCTGCTGCCCAGGCTGGAGGGAAGTAGTTCAGCTATAACTTCCTGTAGCCTCAAACTTCTGGACTCAAGTCTCAGCCTTCCCAGTAGCTGGGACTACAGGCACGCGCCACCATGCTCGGCTAATTTTTAAAATTTTTTGTAGACTCGGGATTTTGCTATGCTGCCCAAGCTGGTCTTGAACTCCTGTCCTCAGTGTTACATGCCTGTGCCTAGAACAATGCCTAGCACAAAGTGGGCTCAATGAAAACTATCGATGGCTGTTGTTGCCTAGGGGATGAGGAAGTCATTTCAGAGAAGTGGGCCTTGACAGCTGAATAGGAGTTTGCAGTGGAAGAAGAGGGGTGAGAACATTGCTGGTGGAGGGAACAGTGCATGCAAACACTTAGAGGAGTCCGTGAAAGAGAGATTCGGGCACAGTGGATAGTCAGAGAACACTTCAGCCCCAAGCTGGTCTCTCACACTTGAATCTTCATGAACCCAGCTGAAAAGTGTGTTTCCATAGCAACAGGTGACCGTGCTGGGTGACCGGGAAGCTATCCACTCTTTCTTTCTGACAGATCCTCCAGAAAGTGGCCGGATCAGGTGGAACACAAGAGTAAGAGTGTGTGAGAGCCAGAGCAGGGTTGTTTATGAGAAGTTAGGGGGGAAAAATGACAAAAATCAGCACTGGTGTTGCAGCTAATCTTTATGGAGTCACGGATGATGAAACAAACATAATTTTAAGGCTTTAATTTTACTGGAACCTAACCTGTGAGGTAGGTACGACTATCCCCCTATTACAGAGAAAGACACTGAGGCCTGTGACTCGGCCTCTGCCATGCCGATGTACCCAGGCCAGCCTGGGGCTTGTGACAAAGGACCTATTTTGCCGACATGAGTGTAGCGGGCTCAGCCCGGCTCTGGACCCAGCGGTTCTAGCAGCAGCTTCTGAGCCCTGGATCCATCTGTCGGTGTCCCGGCCACACAGAGATGGCACATTCAGATGCTGTAACTGAAGAGGGTTTAATAGCGAGACTGTTGGGGTAGGGTTGAGGACCCCAAAAGAGGCGGTGTTGTACCCCCAGGCTAGCAGCATCAGGGAGCTGTGACTACTCCAAAGTCCAAGGGGCAGAGCAGGGACTGGATGCCAGAGCCCAGTGGGAGAGTCACTAAAGCTCTAGGAGGGGCCGCGGACTTGGGGAGAGGGACACAGCCAGCCTTGGTGACCAGAGGGGCACGGCCAGAGTAATAAATACTAGGGCCTCCCTCTCGTCTCTCCTGCCAGAGCCTCCCCTCGGCCACATCTGACTGGAAGCCAGAGGCAAGAAAGCCCCCTGCTGCAGTCCACAGAGTGGGGGTAGAGAACGTTCTAGAAAGCATGCTTCTAGAGCCAGGAGCAATCCCCGTCAGGGGCCAGCGCTGCAGCACTGATCCAAGAGTCCTTGCCGGAGGGTCTGCCTCCAGTCTTCTGAGGCCCAGGGATCACATCCTTCCTTGAATCCAGATTCTTTTCTGCCTCACACAACTAAAGCGGTTCGTCATCAGCAGCTGAATCTCGATTCCTATAGGATTTGTTGCCAGAAACAACTGTAGGCAACATGCTCTCGAGGACGGGAACCTGGGTTTGGTTCCTCCCTCTGGTTGACTTAAAGGCAATGGGGACCTAGCAGCCATCAGAGAACAGTGTTCTGATAGGCCATCGCCTATGGTGAACAAGTAATGACCTGTAATCACTCAGAACTAGGGACCTATTAAATGCCTCGCTTTGGCAGACTGAGTTGTGGCTTCCACATGCAAGATAAGCTCAGGTTATCTGAGGACTGCTGGGTGAGCCGGTTCCTTATCATCACACCAAAGTGTTGAAAACACTAAAGGAACAATCCCAGAGCTGTAAATGATCAGTTCAAGGTATGTTGGGAGTGCCAAGAGTTCTATGATAGCTCTCAAAAAAAATCACAGATGTCTCCGGGCTGCAGGGCCGATGTTGGTAAAAATCTCATGCAGGATCAAACTACAATAGAGGCTAAATCCACAACCTCGGCAAGCCCCCTATGTGATAGGTAGGGCACCGTGCAGGGGAAGAGCGAGACTCTGGGAATTGAAATAGTAACATGCAGGGCCAGGCTGGGAGCGGGGGAGCAGTGGCTTAAATCCCTAATCCCAGCAATTTGAGAGGCCGAGGCAAGAGGATTGCCTGACCCCACGGATTTGAAACCAGCCTGAGCAACTTGGTGAGACCTCGTCTTGACAATAAGTCAAAAAATTAGCCAGGCGTGGTGGCATGCGTCTGTAGTTCCAGCTACTCGAATGGCTGAGGTGGAAGGATCGCCTGAGCCCAGCAGGTCAAGGCTGCAGTGGCCATGAGCGGCATGCCACTGCACTCCAGCCTGAGTTACAGAGTGAGACTCCAACTCAAAAAAAAAAAAAAAGTAGTAACATGCAGATAAGTCCAAGCACCCCAAACCTCAGTTAAGAATCCTCACAGCAGAAGGACATGGACAGAGGGAAGGGAATTATTACAGTCATTTTTGCAAACAATATACCACAGCGGGCATGGCAACTGTAATAGAAAGCGGGGCTGAGCAATGCACAGAATGTTCTACACACAGGGCTTTTGGGCTGTGGACAATTGATCCTGGAATCCCAAGGACTGAAACAAATGGGCAGCCCGCTACGGACGTACTCAATAAAAATCAGAAGAAATCTAGGTCAGGTCAACAGAGGCCTGGATTAGGTCACCATGACAGAGGGTCACAGCACCAACCTAAGCTCCAGCCCTGGAGGGTCAGTTCACTCACCTCCTCCATCAACAAGCATCGCCATATTGGCTTGTTCGCCCTGGGAGGGAAGACACTTGTAGGAGAGGCCGAGTGGGTGTTCCCTGAGCTCTCGGATTCTACAAGAATAGTAAAAGCAGAAGCAGAACCTCATTGACAGAGGCAGGGACACCTCTTTTGTCTGCATGGAAGACAGATGGAACTTGGGAATTTCAATCAGCGGGATTACAATTGCAGCAGCTGCTCCAAACGTGGTCTCTCTACAGAGCAAATCAATAGAGCCCTCGATTCCTCGGAGACAGCTCTTCCACTCACACATGCATTTTTCTCTATCAAAATAAGCACAACAGACAAGAGACAGGCGCCTGTCAGGGAGAGCAGTATACTATTATGCCTCAAGGCTACACACTCTCTGGCACTGTGATCACTTGGTTCCCAGGGACCAGATCACCATCCTTCAGGGCCCATGCGGGTCCGTGCCATTGACGACATCAAGTCCATAGGACCCGGTGAGCAAGAAGCAGCTGGTCTGTCAGATCAGAGCCTCCCACTGGGGGGGGTGGCACACACAGGTCATCGGGCACTGACAGATTGCTCCCCCTGGCCTTTGGGAAGGTCAGAGCCCCCATCAACATCACTGGTCATGAACAATTGCGTCTGATCGTCCAGTGTGCCAGGCAGCTCCTACTGCTTTTTAAAATTCCACAGGGTGACAAACCGTGGGACGCACCGTCCTAGATGCCTCTGGGGGACACATGCATGTGGAGGCCAGTTCTCTAGTGAGCTTTCCTGGGATAGTCCCTCTGCTAGAAAGAGGCTCAGTGCTGACGGCAACATACACCTCAAAGGGGTTTACTCCAAACCATTTACTGACAGCCTAAAAGACCGCCAGTTGCAAGCCCAGAGCAAGAGAAGGTCCGCAGCTGGCCCTGGAGACAGTGCCCACAATGCAGCTGCTTGGCCCTGCTGACCTAGTGGGTCCCAGTGGGGACTCAGCGTGTATGAGGGTGACCAGGATGCTGGATGGCACTGGTAGGAGAATAGGTCCCAGAGCTCTGGGCAAAGCTGTGTCCTCTTCCGTAACAATTCTTTTTTTTTTTTTTTTTGAGTTGGAGTCTCACTCTCTCACCCAGGCTGGAGTGCAGTGGCATGGTCATGACAATCACAGCTCACAGCAGCCTCAAACTCCTAGCTCTGGTAATCCTTCCACCTCAGCCTCCCAAGGAGCTGGGACTGCAGGCACATACCACCACACCCGGCTAATTTTTTAATTTGATTTTTTGTAGAGATGAGGTCTTGCTATGTTGCCTAGGCTGGTCTCAAACTCCTAGGCTGAAGCAATCCTCCTGCCTCGGCCTCCCAAACTGCTGGGATTACAAGCGTGAGTGACCACACTCCACCTTCCATCACAGTTCTTATTCTCCTTTTCAGAAGTAGCTTTCCAATCTGCTGTTGGGTCCTTGTACAGGCTAAGTCCCTGGCCGTGGTATCCCAAATGACCATGGACCTTGACTTGCCCATCGGGTGCTGAGTGCCATCTATAAGACCAAGTGGGTCCCTGTGCCCCACTGTTAGTAGGGTCAGACTCAAGCAGGTCCTAACACAAGGGAGTTGCACAAGCAGGTGGCTGGTCCTGCCACCTCTCCCTCAACCCCCACCTATGGCCTCACGAGGAATTCCCAGTAACCACTGACTAGAGAAGAAACACAATGAAGCTTGACTTGCCCATGGCTCTCTGCGCTCTGAGGGCAGAAGCCAGGAGTGGATTCTGCAGGGCGACAGCTTTGTTCAGGCTCAGCCCTAGGATGCAGGAAAGTACCTTGGGCTCCACCAGTTCAGAGGTCTTGGACCTAAGAAAGAAATACTCCTCCCAGGATACATACGATGGTTACCAGGTCATGATGACCTCCTAATGCCATTGGTCCAACAGGCAAAAAAAAAGAAATTACCGTGTTGGGTGGGGATATTAGGCCTGATTATGGAAGGCAGTAGGAATGACTCTAAAACAGTAGGCATAGGAAGGGTATATCTGGAATTAGGAGGGCTCCTGGGTGCCTCCTGGAACTGTCATGTCATGTGGCAAATATTAAGGGGAGACCACAGCCACCCCATAGTGACAGGATGCTCAAAGGCTCAGAGGCCTAGAAAGGAAGGCTTAGTCCCCCCACAAGATAACCAACAGTGACCAGCTAAGATCCTGGGGACCGGAGGGGGTGGGGACAAAGCAAATACATAATGAAAAGTAGAGAAATTTGACTTGGCGTGGTGGCTCACTCTTGTAATCCCAACACTTTGGGAGACCGAGGCAGGAGGATTGTATGAGTCCAGGAGTTCAAGACCAGCCTGGGCAACATAGTGAGACTTCGCTTCTACAAAAAAAATTTAAAAATTTTGCCAGGTGTGGTAGCGCACACCTGTGGTTTCAGCTACTTGGCAGGCTGAGGTAGAAGGATCACCTGAACCCAGGAGGTTGAGGCTGCCATGAACTGTGATCGTTGCACTGCACTTCAGCCTGGGTGACATAATGAGATCCTGACTCAACAACAACAAACAAACAGACAAACAAAAAACCCAAGAAACGAGAAACACAAAAAAAGCAGAGAAAGTTAAAAATCTAATTAGAGTCTCATGACCAGTTACAAAAACAAAGACTGTTATAATTACCCATATTTTCTTACTTGCTTTGTTTATGCATAAACATATACATACATGCATGCATGTGCACATCACACAATATATTCCTGGTAGCACTACTCTTGGTTTTTAATACTCAAACGTACAGAATGTATAATCTCTCTCAATACAGTGTTTTTTCCCTCTAAAGTTTATACAGAAAGCACAGATTATATTTATAGCCCTAAAATTTCAATGCACAATTTTGTTTTAAATTTACTACATTTACTTTCTCTTTTACTCATTTTCTAAGCCATCTAAAAAATTGTAGGGATAAATAAACAAAATATGGCATATGACTACAATGGAATATCATTCAGTCTTAAAAAGGAAGGAAATTCTGACAAATGCTACAACATGGATGAAACTTGAGGACATTATGCTGAGTAAAATGAGCTCATCACAAAAAGACAAATATTATGTGATTCCATTTATATGAGGTCCTTAGTGTAATCAAATTCACAGACACAGGAAGTAGAATGGTGGTTGCTGGGTAGGGAAGGGAGAAGGGGGAGTTATTATTTAATGGATATAGAGTTTCTGCTTTACAAGCTGAAAAGAGTTCTGGAGATGGGTTACACAAAAATGTCCCTAGCACTACTGAGCTGTAAACTTAAAAATGGCTAAGATGATAAATTTTATGTATATTTTACTACAATTAAAATTTTCTTAAATCAATAAAATAAAAATAAGTTGCAGGGATCATTTATCACCTCATCTCTAAATACTTCAGAATGTATCCCCTATAAGGACATTCTCCCACATTATACAGTACCATTATGACACCCAAGAAAACTGGCATGAATACAATACTTTCTAATATTCATCCATATTCAAATTTCCCCAAGTGTTCCAAAAATATTTTCTATAGGTGTACTTTTTTTTTAACTCTAAGATTCAATCAGGGGTCACATATTACACAAGATTGCATTTGGTTGTTATGTCTCTATAGAGCCCTTTCATCTAGAACGATCTTTCATGACATGAACATTTTGAAAGCATCCAGGCCAGTTGTCCCTTAGAATTCATCATCTCAGCCGGGTGCGGTGGCTCAGCTTATAATCCCAGCACTTTGGGAGGCTGAGGTGAGAGGATTGCCTGAGCCTGACGGTTCGAGACCAACCTGGGCAACTTGGTGAGACTTCATCTCTACAATAAATCACAAAAACTAGCTGGGCGTGGTAGTGTGCATCTGTCATTCCAGCTACTTGGAAGGGTGAGGCATAAGGATCACCTGAGCCCAACAAGTCGAGGCTGTGGTGGCTGTGTGCATGCCACTGCACTCCAGCCTTGACAACAAAGAGTGAGATTCTAACTCTGACTCAGAAAAAAAAAATTCATCATCTCTGTCACTTTTTTGGTCTACTTTTTCTCCTTATTATGGGTCCAATTTTTCTGCTTCGTATGTGTAGTTGTTTTTTTTTTAATTGTTTTAATGTTTCAATAAAAACATTACATGTTCTGTTGTTGGGTGCTGAATTTTGACGCATTTCTTTCAAGCATGTTGGAATTTTTCTGGCAGACAGCTAACAGCGGATTCCTTTGATTCTTTTAATGTTTGTTTTTAGGCTTGATCTCAAACTCTGATCTTTGTCTCCTCAGTTCACTGAGTCCATGTGGCTCTGTCTGGGTCCCTGTCCCTACACCACGGTCCAGGAGTGATGTCCAGGCAGAAAGCCAAGGCGATGGGAGGGTTCACTTCACACGCCTCCCTTTTCTTAGGGACCACAGACCAGATCAGCTTCCTGTCTAATATCTGGAGTAGCTGTTTCCTATATTTTGTCAAGCTTTCTAGTTATTTCTAATGGAAAGTTAGCTTCAAAAATTAAAACTCTTTTCTCATAAATATATATTGATTACAAAGAAGAGTTACATTTTCAGTGTACAAACACAATCAACACTATCTTAGCTAAGTAATCAAAATTGACTTCCTAAGAAATAGAACTAATCAACGCGATCTGTCTTCTGATAATGGTGCACTGAGAAAAGCACATTGATTCTGCCAAAAATACATAACCTGAATCTAATCATATGAAAAATACTAGACCAGTCCAAACTGAGGAACATTCTAGAACATACTGGTCTGTCAATGTTATGAAACATAAGGAAAGACGGAAGACCCTCCAGACTAAAGAGGCTGGAGAGTCATGACAATTGATCCGGTGCATACCCTGAATTTTCTTTTGGTATAAAGAGAGTTATTGGGAGAATTGGCAAATTATATTCGTCTGTAGATTAAATAATGCTATGAATCAATGTTATGTCCCGATAATGACACTTGTATCAAGATTATGTAAGAGAAAGTCTTTGCTTTTAGGAAACATACACTGACATATTTAGACATAAAGGGGGTATGAAGCATGCAACTTACCATCAAAGATTCAGGAAAGATATATTTTTAATAAATAAGTGTGAGTGTATAAAGAAATACATATTATATCAGGAAAGAGAGACAGCAACAGAGGGAGAGACAAAGAGAGTGAGAGAGAGACAGAGGGTGAGGGAGAAACAGACACAGAGAGGATAAAGCAAAGATGTTAACATTTATGGGTATCTGGGTAAACACAGGAAATCTTTGTACTATTCCTGCAACCCTCTGTGAGTTTGAAATTATATACAAATAAAATGTTAAAACCAAAAAGGAGGTCCTCCTTCTCATCCTGGTTTAGTTCCCTACAAATGCATGGATGCTTTAAAAATCCAATTTGTCATACCTCACTATTCCTTCTGATGCTCAGATTATCTACAATATGGACATGCTTAGCTCCTGTGTCCATCTGATACGTCCTTGTCCTTCCTTGACTACAGTTGGCCATCCATATCCTTGGATTTCACATTGGTGAATTTAACCAAATGAGATAGAAAATATTTTTTTAAAAATTGCATCTGTACTAAACATGTATAAGCTTTTTTCCTTGTCATCATTCACTAAACATACAGTATAACAATTATTTACATAGAATTTACATTGTATTAGGTATTATTAGTCATTGAGAGATGATTTAGAGTATATACTGGAGAATGTGCACAGGGTATATGCAAATACTATGCGATGGTCCAAAAAGACCCAGAACATCTGTGGATTTAGGTATCCACAGAGATCCTGGGACCAATCCCCCACAGATACTGGGGATGCTTGTACTTCCTTGCTTTGTGGCCCAAGATTTCAGGTTCACCTTGTCAATACTTTTTAGAAAATTGATTGTGGGGAAAAGTCTTGAGCTATACTCCAAATATACCTACAACATCAGAATCCCACACAGACATTTTGTAAAGCTTGCTGAGCAAGCATACACAAAGGTGACATAATCTTAAATGTGACAGCGTACCACAAAGGTGATGTGACAGGCTGAGCACCGTGGCTCACGCCTGTAGTCCTAACACTTTGGGAGGCTGAGGTGGGAGGATGGCTTAAGCCCAGGAATTTGAGGCTGGCCTAGGCAACATAGCAAGACCTCATCTCTATTTTAAAAAGAAAAAAAAAATGATGTGGCAAATGCCGTGACTTATGTGACCAGGGCCTGGCTGTTAGAACTAGTCAATGGTCTACCAATATCTAAGGGTGCTGGGGAGTGGAAGAACATGTGGTCGATGCTCCAAGCCTCAGCTTCAGAAGCTTCCCGCCCACCTCTGTTGCACAAAAACATCCTCTGTTCCATTTTCTTCCGACCTGTCCTGCCTGTACCTCCTCCTTTGCCGCACTGCTTTGCTACTCTGCCCCATCCCCTACTTCCAGGTTCTTGCTCCCTGCTGCCTCCCTGGTACCCAGCATGGTGCCTGGCACACAGTAAGCCCCTAATAAATACGCACACAGTAAGCCCCTAATAAATACGTACCAAACGAATGTCTGAGGTTCCTGCTGTGTTGGGCTCCTGGGCTTGCCACACCTCTGCCCCAGGGTCAAGCCTAATCCTGGTGGTGATGATGTTAATGACTTATTGAATCAAATTAAAAAACCCCAAAGAAATAAGACCTAAGTCCGAGCTTCCCAACCATAGGTTGTTGTTCTTGAAGAAGGAACAGTGAGTCCCCGTCCTTGCTGTGGCTGGTGGCTCCTGCCTGGGAAAGGGTTAAAGAAATACAATTGAGGTATAATTGAGGTGTGGCTGACAAATGGAGCTCAGACAGTCCCTTCCTTCTCTAAATTCCCAGAGCTGCCATTCTGCCAGATCTGAGGCCAAGTGGCTACAGAATGTCATTGCCACGGAGACTGGCCACAAGGAAAGGAAGAGACCACGACTCAAACAGAGACCCCTCCCCCCATCACCCCTGGGAGGTGAGGGGTAATTGAGGGTCTTTTCTGAGGGTCTGCCACTCACACCAGGGTTGAAAACCTGGAAGGATGGAATTAAAACAACTTTGATCAAAGACAAGGATTGGAGCTCACCTGGGTCAGCTCCTGCCCGTCCACCTGAAGCTCTCATTCCTGTTCCTTCTCAGAGTGGCTTCCCTATCACTTTCTCCAGGCCTTGGCTATCCCTGCCCTACCTGGAACCCCTCACTGTAGTTCACCCCAGGAGTTAGCCATACACTTCACAGCTCAAGTGCAGAGGCTGTTTCTGTCACTGGCGTCTTGCCCCAGGCTTGGAGGAACCAGTCCCTTGGTAAACAGGATCTTGGATGAACATGACCAACTAGAAGATTCTTAGGTTATACACTGTCACTGGCCTCAAATAGCTAATAGCTCAGGGGACAATGCTTTATCCTCATATAGTAATAGATGTAGTAACAGTAATAGTAACAGATGAGTCCAATCCTGTTGTTGTTATTATTTTTTTGAGTTGGAGTCTCACTCTGTCGCCCAAACTGAAGTGCAGTGGCACGCTCCCGGCCACTGCAGCCTCAACCTGCTGGGCTCTGGCGATCCTTCCTCCTCAGCCTTCCAAGTAGCCAGAACTACAGGCGTGTGCTACCACGCCTGGCTGATTTTTTTATTTATAGTAGAGACGAGGTCTTGCCAGGTTGCCCAGGCGGGTCTCGAATCTGCAGGCTCAGGCAATTCACTCACCTCAGCCTCCCAAAGCATGGGATTACAGGCTGAGCCACCGAGCCCGACTGCCAGCTAATTTCTGATTTATTGTAGAGATGAGGTCTCGCCAAGTTGCCCAGGTGGGTCTTGAACCCGCGGGCTCAGGCAATCCACTCGCCTCGGCCTCCCAAAGTGCTGGGGTTACAGGCTGAGCCACCGAGCCCAGCCCATCCTGTTATTATTTACAGGCTGAGACAGGCCGGCTCAAGGACCAGCAATCCACAGCAGCATCTCCCAACTCAGCACAGTGGGCACAGAGGGTAGGATGACTCTGCTGTGGGGAAGGGAGCCTGTTCTGTGCATTGCAGGATGATGAGCAGCAACCTGGACCCCACCTGCTACATGCCAGGAGGACGCTCCCCAAATTGTGCCAATCCAAACTGCCTCCACACATCGCCAAATATCCCCCAAATAGTAGGATCCCCCCACCCCTGTAAGGATGCCCAATTTTGAGGAACAGAGACTTGGATTTATCCCTCAGAACCCTGAGCTGGAAAAGTTCGGATTTATTAGCTGACCAGTGGTCATACAGTGACAAAGCTGGATTCAAACCCAGGCAATTCTCCAAAGCGCAGGCTTTTTCCAGCCACAGTTTATAATTTTTAGGTTGTCTTTTAAAATAGCATTGTTGCCTTTCTCTCCAGGCCACCCATCCTGGAATAGTCACAATTTTAGCACCATTTCGTAATGTTCAGTGCATCCCATGACTCGTACCCAGGAGGACTGACTACAGGGCCAGCACAGAGCATGAAAGGTAGGCCACCATCTCGGCCACACAGAGGTCCCTTGTGCTGCGCAGTCAAAAGTGCTTACTTCCCGGTCAGCATGCAAGACTTTGTGACTTCACGTCACTTTCACAGAGTGAGTGGGAGACACCCCCACCTCAGCAGCATGTTTCCCCAAAGGGTTGGTAGGTCATGAACCCAAGCAGGAGCTGAGGAAGGCCCTCACATTGTGGGCATCACAGTACAGGACCCACTGTGGCCCAGGGGCCAGCCCAGGAAGCACCGCCAATGGGATCCCCCTTCTCTCCAGAGCCAAGGTGCATTTCCTTTCATAGGACACCCGAAAGGGAAATGCCAGCTAGGCATGGTGGCTCATGCCTGTAATCCCAGAACTTTGGGAGACTGAGGCGGGAGGAGTGCATGAGCCCAGGAGTTGGAGACCAGCCCAGGCAACATAGCGAGACCTCATCTCTACAAAAATTCCACAAATTAGCTGGCTCAAGGTGGTGCGTGGGTGCTTGTAGTCCCATCTACTCCGGAGGCTGAGGTGGAAAGATCGCCTAAGCCCAGTCTGCTGTGAGCCTTGATGGTGCCACTGCACTCCAGCCTGGGTGACAAAGTGACTCAATCAGTCCATCCAGGGAGATGTCATCAAGACTTACTCCAGAATGTGAGATGAACATGTCACACCCCCCACTGTGGGCTGAATCGTCTGCCCCCAAATTCACACGCTCCACCAAAACAGCAGAGCCCGTGTGGTCTGCAGCCGGGCGAGTGAGCAGACCTGGCCTCATCTGTCCTCAGGACTCACCCGCAGCTGTGGCCCTGCACTCTCTGTTCCCTGTGGTCCCAGCTGAAACTCTGGAACTCCCTAATTCCCCGTTCTCCACAGAGGGCCAAGCGCTGGCTCCTGTCCCACTGGAACCCTTGGACGGCAGGGCTGTGTGGGATCACATGACCTAGGACTCAGCCCCGGCTGGCACCTCCGGCAACCTCATGCAAGATGAAAATAGCACCCACACACAGATGGGGACAGCACCACGCTCACGAGTTCTTCACTGGATTAACTCGCAATACCCCGGGACACCACACATGGTCTTTCCCAGCTGCTCTGGCTACAGTGGTGCTGGGCTGGTGGTGAAGTGCTCCCAGGAAGGCACTGGCTTCTTCCCATAGCCAGCCAGGCGGCCCTCATTCACAGCCCAGCCAGGGCTTTTCTTTACTATCCAGATGTCCAAAGTAAACATTGCTTAAAACAATGAAAAAGACAACAAAATACTGATGCACGAGGCGGGGAAAGGGATTCAGTGGCTTTAAGATAAAATTGCTGTTTGTCACATCCAATGAGGACACCGCAGCCCAGTGGGGCTCTGGGCTCAGCACTTGCATAACACTGTGTGGGTGTCACAGGGTACCAGAGCTGAAGGCGGCCTCCCCGAAGTTCAAAGACACGACACATGGAGAAGGAGGCACGGCAAATGCCTTGTGGCCCTCACCCAGGCGTCCACTCGGGCCTTGTAGGCCTGAGACCTCCCGGTGCTGGGCTGTTGAGGCTTTGTCCCCAGGGATGGACACAGGTGGTCTTGCTTTCACTTGGTTCTGTGGACCAGGGTCCTGCTTCGGAGGACAAGTCACCACAAATGTGGTGTCAGGAGGAGGAAGGGTTCCAGGACTTCCCCAGAGTCAGAAGCAAGAGCTGTTGAGGGGGGACTTCTCACAACGGGGCCTCATGACCCGGCAACTAGCCTTCCCAGGCCTGCAGGAGCCAAGGGCTGATTATAGGGGGAAAGGTCTCTCCCCACAGCAGAGTCGACCCTGGATTCTGCCAGGGAACCAGCCCTCCAGTCATCTGTCCAGGCCTCGTCATGAATTTGGATTTGATCTCATCATAAAGGGAGAAAAATGAGATGTGTCAAGTCGGAGGGGGGCCCTTCATAGGAGTGCAAAAGGCACACCTGTACCTTGGAACCAATTTGAAAGGAATTTGGACAAAAGATCAAGCTGGGTGTGGTGGCATGTGCCTGCAGTCTTAGCTACTCGGGAGGCCCAGGCGGGAGGATGGCTTGAACCCAGGAATTCAAGACCAGCCTGGGCAACATAGTGAGATCCCACCGCTACAAAGTATTTTTTAAATTTAAGTGGGCATGGTGGCACATGCCTGTCATCCCAGCTACTCAGGAGTCCAGGCGGGGAGGATCCCTTGAACTCAGGAGTTCAAGACCAGTCTGGGCAACATAGTGAGACATCCCCACCTCTCCAAAAAAAATTTAAAAATTAGCTGGGAATGGTGGCACATGCTTGTAATCCCAGATACTCAGGACGCTGAGGCAGAAGGGTCGCTTGCGCTTAGGAGTTCGAGGCCGCAGTGAGCTATGATCGCACCACTGCACTCCAGCCTGGGTGACAGAACGAGACCCTGTCTCAAAAAAAAGAAAAAAAGCCCACATCCTTTGCTGGAATCAGTGCCTGTGTGTCCCACAGCTCTTATTATCCCTTTTACCATTCTTTTCACTGTTCTACTTGAAGCACAGAGGAGCGAGACAGGGGCACGAGGTTGGGTGTGTGTTTACCAGACGGGGCTGCCGGGATGCTCCAGAAAGCTGACGCCTCCTCCCAGAGCAACGGTCTCCTCCCTGCTGACGGCACGGGATGGGCCGGAACCGCCATCCTGGCTGAACATTGTGCCACGCTCCTTCCAAGCCCCGATCCCGAGGGTGCACCCTGCCCCCGCCAAGCCCACCCGTAAACGGGACAGACCAGATCCGCCCCACCGGCTCCAGGTTGCGGTGATTCTATGCGTGTAATGAAGGCGGCACAGAACATTCTGGCTCCGGATATTTTGTCAACGTGGTTCTTTAATGTCACTGCATCCCGCAGGAGACACCGTAATGCCGTTTTAATTATTTCTTTCCCCTGCTGGGAAACCACCTCCATCAAAACGGCTGTTCTGAACCCATCCCCAGCCTAGCAACAGCCGGAACCGAGGGAGAATATTAAACCGTTTTCTAAAACTTTAGTGTCGGCATTCAATTTAATATGAACAACTTCCTCAGCAGCTCTGATCTGCGGCAGGAAGGCAAAGCCCTAAGAGATTAGAAAGGCCGTCGCCTCTCTGCAGAGAACCCGAGAACTCAAGGGAGGAGGTTGTCTCGCAGCAGGTGCCCCAGGGGGGTCAGTGGGTTATAAACACAAGCAGGAGCTGGGGAAGGCTTGAGGTGGGGGCGCCCCAGGGCAGGAGCCGGGGGCCGGCCCAGAAGACCGAGCCGCTGGGATCCCGCTTCTGACCCGAGCCGAGATGAGTGACCAGCATGTCCTTCGATAGGACGGCCTGGAGGGAGATGTCATCAGGTTCCAGAAGGAGTGAGATGAATATTTCATATCCCCCCACTATGGGCTGAATTGTAACCCCCCAAATTCGCCTGCTGATGTCCTAACCTCCAGCCCCTCGGATGTGATTGTATTTGGAGATAAGGTCTTGAGAGAGGTAATTAAGATTAAATGAGGTCACACAGGTAGGGCCCTAATTCATGAGGACTGCCGTCCTTATAAGAAGAGATGAGGACACAGACACATGCAGAGGGGCGCCCACGTGAAGATACAGGGAGAAAGTGGCCATCTATACACCACGGAGGGAGGCCTCAGAAGGAGCCAACCTAGCCGACACCCTGCTTCTCGGACCTCCAGCCTCTAGGAGCGTGAGGACATAAGTTTCTGTCGTTTGAGCCACCCACTCTGTGGCCCTTTGTCATGGCAGCCCCAGTGAACAAATCCACCCCTCCTTTGAAAGGTTCTAAAAACACATCCATTCTCGGGGTGGGGGAGCCTCTGAGATGGGAACGTTCTGGCCTGAGCAGTTTCAAGTAGCACCTTTAGACCCATCCCTGGGCCCAGTCCTCTCAGCCATGGCCAGAAATAAAGAAATGCCTTGTGGGGACTGTGGCAGCTGGGTCATCCTGGGTCTTGGATGTTTATGCAAAAACTAAATTAAAACAACACGGGACGGCCAAGAAGTGACAAGAACGTGGGCGGACACTAACGTCACAATCTAAGCTTCTGGGACTGTCAAGTTTTTTAAACTGCAAAACCTTTTGACTAACAAGGCCTCGCTTCCAAGGAGAGCCCAGCCCAGGAGATTTCCCGAGAACAGGCTGGGCCGAGTCCCAGGGGAGCCAAAGAAAGTTCTTGCAAAGTCGCTGGTGCGCATCTGAGCGTCTGTGACCGCTAATTGCTCCATCAGATGGAACGCTGGTGTTTAGGGCCAGTGGGGGCGGAGGGTGGGAGATTGGGGCTCGGGCTTTTTTCTTTTTCATCGTATGGCCAAGGCAGACAACAATCAAGCCAGCACCCCGTGCGACAGGTGAAGCAGCCTCACACACAAGCACTGGTGTTTAGAACCCTGCATTTTCAAAGGCTCTCGCCCACGGAGATTACACAGAAAGGTGGTTAAGAGCAACCAAAAAAGGCAGGGGTTGGGGTGACAGTCACACAGCTAGGTCCGGAAGGCACAGTGCATGGACAGACGCTGATTTTCTTGCTGGGAAACTGTCCCCTGCTGCCATCCGCTGCTCCCCGTCACTCTACGTTCTTGTACTTGGTGAAGAGGTTGTAAAGAACCCTCAGAGTGGATTTGAGGTCCAAGTTCACCACGTCTGCAGAAGGAAACAGAGAAACTGTTGGCAGGACAAGGGGATGCACCCTGGTCCCCTCGGAGGCCCTGCTGTCCTCCTGTCACTGCTATGGGCTCTCAGAAACTAGACTCACAGACCAATGCCGGTTGCCACGTCCACAGCAGAATCCTTCCTTATAAAGAGCAACCATCGCTGTGTCCAGGATGCTCTGAGCAGAGCCATCCTCAGACACATAGGCTGCCACCAGAGTCCCCATCCCAGGTGTTGCGGCAAGCGCCTGGGACAGCAAGGACAGAGATGCTCACACAGCCCCTCTAGGATTTGCACTGGGACATGTCTGAGGACCTATGGGGGGAGACAAGGGCACTTACCGGGGGACAAACGCCCCAATAACACTTAATGGATCTGACGGTTCCCTCTGGGGCCCTGTGAGTCTGGGCCACTTTCCTTGGGGGGAAGGGACCTTCTTGGGGGTCTCAGTTGCTCTGTGACCTCAGATAAGTGACTTTGGTGATTGGGAGCTCGGCCTCTTGATCTGTAAAACGGGCCTGTTGAACCAGATGATGCTAAAAAAAGGTTCAAAGGCAGTCACAGGATGGTCTCGGTGCTTTAGCCCTGTAGGAAGCGATCACATGAGCAAGAAATGGCCTCTCTTGCCAAGGGAGCCGGCAGAGTGGCCGCTGCAAGTCTACTGACTGTCCTTAGCACCAGCCACAGAGACAAGACCGCGCTCAGCCCCGTCAGAGTGGGATGGAAGCTGGCACCACCTCCTTCCCTTCCCTCCTGCTTTGCAAAGGAGAAGACCAAGACTCACAGCAGGGAAGTGACTTGCCCGTTAGCATGCCATCCGAGCAAAACCAGAACTGAACCCAGGGGGTCCACCCCAGCTCCCTGACAGCCCAGTGAAGGCAGGAGAGGGAGGGTGGTAGCCACGAGCGAGTGCTGGGCAAGGGGAGGGGACAGCGGGGACACAGAAGAGCTCCCAGAGGTGCGAGGCCTCATGGCGGGCTCAGAGGGAGGTCAGAGTGGCAGCCTGGCCATCGGTCTCCTGCTCTGAAGCCCCTCGAGACTGTACTTTGAGGACTCCGAGGCTTTGAGAGCCTTGCTGGAGAAACAAAACACAACACTGGCACACTAGACCTCGCTAACCATGGCCACCACTTAACACCTGCACCCAGGGACAGGAGTCCCACTCTGTGACCCACGAGCCTCTGCACCCTCTCGGGTAGGTTGGGTGTCCCTCTGTGCTCCCCAAATGCCCACCCCACATCCAGCTCCTGCACTCAGCTCTGGTGAACTTCATGTGAACGACAAGGCTCTCCCCCAGCCAAGGGGCCTCCTTTAGGGATGTCAGGGCTGCTACTAGGGTCTCTGCCAGCTCCCTCCCAGAGGATGGGGGTGATCCCTCAGAACCGGGAGTCCCAGGAGCAGGCCTGGCTCTGGGACTCCATCTCCCCCAGTTCTGGATACCTGAGTGAGTCTGTCTAACTCAGGGGAGGGGTCAAGGAAGCCCCAGACTCCATGCCCCGTTCTCATCTCTACCGTCTCCAGCCTCTTACTCATCGGCTGATTTTGAAAGGAGGGAAAGAGCCGTCGTTCCTTCCACCATCCACAAAACAGAAAGGCCCAGCCCATCTCACAAGCCTCTGCAGCTGGGCTCCTGGCCCAGGCTGGCCCAGCAAAGGTGCTGTGGACACAGCAGAGCACTCTGCCCCCTGCCTGGGCTGGCCAGTGGCCCTGGGATGCTTGAGGGACCCTGGCCGGGAGGCTGCCAAACTCACTGTGAGCCCTGGGCCGGCTCTTCTGCCTCTTCTGGCCTGGTTTCCTCGATCCATGGTGGGTTCCTACCGTGTCATGCTGCAGTGCTCTTGCAGGACACACACCCAGCTTGAGGGGCAAACCCCCTCCTTGGAGGCCAGCCCAGAAGAGGTCCCGGCCTCTGCACAGGCTCTTGCCTCACCCTCAAGAGAACCAGAGCTCCCTTGGCAGCTCTGAGGCTGAGGGCCATCGGGGGCTCTTCTGTGGGGACTGGGAGACCTGCCTCATGCTGCAGACAGGCCCAGGACTCTGGGTTTGAGGGAACTAAAGGAAACCCCCAGTCAGGCTGAGGAGCCATGCAGACACCAGCAAGGACTTTCCCTCTCTGCCAGTGCATGACCCACCAGACGTTAGCACGGGGCTGCCAGCCGCTGCCAGCGGGGACCCAGCACGTTCTGCGGGCAGGACCCATTCCTGGTGCTCACTGAGCTCCCCCAGCAGTCCTGGGAGGCAGATGCCCTCATCACTCCCTTTACAGTTGAGGAGACCCAGGCACAGAGAGGCAATGTAGCCTGTCTGAGGATGCACAGCTGGGAGCGGCAGAACAGCGTCTCCTGGGCTCGGGCCCGCTCCCTCACCCCCACCTCACAGCCACAGAAGGCAGCAGCAGCATCAGCAGCAAGGAGCAAGGAGAGTGCTTCATACAGGACTTGTCAGAGCCTTTAATGCTCCACTCTTTCCTGTAACCTTCCTGCAGGAGCTCACAGGCAGTGCTGCCCCCACACCCCCACTGCCCCAGAGCACTAGCCAAGAAGCCCTCCTCAAAATTCTGATGCTCAGTGACTCCTGGTATAGGTAATTAGCACGTGAGAACCAGGCAGGGGCAGCAAGGTGACCCTGTGCCTGGCCCCGCTGGCCTCCCCCTGCAGTTCAGGCCTGTGCGGGACGTGGACATGCCAAATCCCTGCTCTTGAGCACAGTCTTCTGCTGAGCATCTGGGGACCTCCAACCTGACATTCGTTAAATTTTTGTAAGCCTTTAATATCTTCTCAAGACACAGAACGGCATTTCCAGCCTGAGTGGCCAGCTAGAGAGGCACTTAATCCCAAGGTCCATGGGCAGAGCCTGCATCCTGCAAAGTCAAGTGGTTATTAAAGAACTGGCCCTGCCAGCTCTGCCAGCGAGGCCCTCCTGGTCCCCGAAATGAGGAGATGGAGGAGCTGGGGTCGGCAGAGCCTGGCCCCCGAGCCAGGGACGACGTGCAGGACCTGTCCAGAGATGACACGTCCAGCCTTCCGGCTGCTTCTAAGGCCTGGTTTTGTCCCTTCTGCATCCCACCCTCCCCGGGGCCACCTGAGTCGGGCATTACCTTCAGGGCGAGCCTTGGGTTTCTTGAGGCCTCCGTCCAGCATCAGCTCAAAGGCGAAGGACACGTTGTGGACCTGCCGAGGAAGGAGGGTCAGCATGGGGGTCCAGTAGCCGTTCCCACCCAGGCCTGCCCACTAGTGGAGACAGGACAGAGTCTTTGCAATGGTGACGCCCACGAGGACCCAGTGAGGCCTGGGCAGCTCGCGGAGTGAGGATAGAGGGGGGATAAAGAGGTCTGCTGAGGGCCACACTCACTAGACGTTTCTCAATCCTCACACCATGGAGAGAGGGAAGGTTGAAGGGGCACGGCCTGCCCTCAAGGGGCTCGGGACCCCCAAGAGCCTGCTCTGCCCCAGACTTCATCCACATAATGAGAAGTCACGGTGACCCCATTTTACAGATAGGAAAACCGAGGCTCAGAGAGGATGAGTCCCTTGCAGGAAACACCCAGCCCTGGGCACTGCCCCAGGAAGGGCTGTGAAGAGCATCACGTGTGTGGACAGCCTGGCCGGGCCATCAGTGCTCTCGGGGGAGGGGGGCCCTGGTACCGAGCAGGCGACACCATGGACCCTCGGAGCCAAAGTCACACGGACGGTGGCTCACGCGTCACCCTGCAGCGCCCGGGTCCTGCCAGATGCCACAGAGAGGTGGCCGCATTCCCACCCCCGCCTGTCTTCGCCCTGAAATTCAAGGGCCTAGCACCACTCAGCCCCCAGGGGTGCTCGAAGCATTTATTCTGCTAATGACAGCTGAACGGGTTTAAAATAAGAGCCTTCTTGGCTGCGTTTAAAGCCCACTCCAGTCGGAGGGATGCAGGTGATGAATCAAACCATATCCAGCCACCCACCTGCTGTGAGCGCTGGCTATGGGGGAGGAGGAGCCACCAGACAGACAGACAGACAGACATGTCCGAATGCAAAGGACTGCAGGGTTCTCAGTCACCACTCATCCTTTTGACAATCATATTTTCATGATTTTGCTGTAAATGAGTCAGAAACATGGACGATTTTACTTGCAATGTAATTTAATAATTAACCAGGTACTTGGCAATATAACCCTTGTGAGTCAAACCCACAACACTGGAAAACAGCTTGGGGTGCTTTGGGAAAACTTCTGCAGCCCACGGCTCGAGCTCGGAGAATCTGCCAGCACCAGTGTGAGCCGGTCCGGCTGTGCACGGGGGCCCTGGTGCATGGGAAGGTCGTCTCTACCCAGGGCTGGGCAGGGCAGGGCAGGACAGGAAGACCATTTCTACCCAGGGCAGAGGATGGGGGCACTTGGTCTGTGGGAGGGAGACCCTTTCTACCCAGGGCAGGGCACGGGGAGCTTGGCCCGTGGGAAGGAGGCTGTTTCTACCCAGGGTCAGGCATGGGAGGCTCAGCCAGTGGGAGGAAGGCCGTTTCTACCTAGGGCAGCACATGAGGGACTTGGCCTGTGGGAGGGAGGCCTTTTCTACCTAGGGTAGGGCACAGGGGGGCTCGGTCCATGGGAAGTAGGCCGTTTCTACGCAGGGTAGGGCACAGGGGGCTTGGCCTGTGGGAGGGAGGCCATTTCTACCCAGGGCAGGGCACGGCAGTCTCAGCCAGTGGGAGGGAGGTTGTTTCTATCCAGGGTCAGGTCCCGCCCTGGGAGGCTCCAGGGCTGCTGTGGAGGCCAACTTGGAGACCACCCATGGGGACACTGGGCAGCACATCAGACACTCCAGCCTGCAGGACAGGGATGGGGTCTGGGGATGGGGCAGGGCTACAGACGGGCTGGGCCTGAGGGTGGGATGCACGCTGGAAATGGGGGAGAAGTGAGGCGGTCAAGGAGGAGGGTGTCAAATGCTTCCCCAAGAGAGAGTAGGGACAACTGCTGGTTGTATAATCTCCCTTTCACAGAGGAGGGCACTGGGCTGAGACGAGTTATGACATCTGTGCCCTAAAGAGGCATGGGGCTCCAAGAGAAGGAGTCAGATTCAAGCACATGTAAGATGGACTCAGGTGGAGCCAAGGGGTTCGAGACTAGCCTGGGCAACTTGGCGAGACTACATCTCTACAAGAAATTAAAACATTAGCCAAGCATGGTGGTGTACGCCTGTGGTTCCAGCTACTTGGAAGGGTGAGGCAGAAGGATCTCTTGAGCCCTGCAGGTCGAGGCTGCGGTGGCCGTGAGCTTGCCACTGCACTCCAGCTTGGGAGACGGAGTGAGACTCTGACTCAAAAAAAGAAGGTGGGGTTAAGATGTATTCGCTGTTCTGATGATGAGGAAGACAAAGACTTGCTGATTGTGATGGAGGTTTAACATGTTTTCTGACATTCAAGGGTACATTGTTCTGGAGTAAAGATGGCATGCAATTCACTCAGCAAAGGCGAGGTCGCGTGGGAAGGAGAGTGCTGTGTGCAACATCAAACTCCAGCTCAGGCATCTCAGACCTTCATATTCTTCACAGCAGCACCAAACACTTATTTCCCTTTTAATCTTCTTTATTGATTATCTAAATGGATTGCTTAACAAAAAAATTGCAATTCGCTCTCTTATCTAGGGAACAAAATTTGCAAAAGATGCAATCAACAAAAAAGTGTGTAGAGTGATGTATTTCCAAGTAGAGACACGAGGAAATTAAAAAACAGACAAACAAACAAACAAACAAACAAAAAAACAAGCAATGGGCTGGGTGGCTCACACCTGTAATCCCACACTTTGGGAGGTCCAGGTGGGAGAATTGCTAGAGCCCAGGAGTTCAAGATCAGCCTGGGCAACAAAACATCAACTCTACAAAATATCAAAAATTAGCCGGGGATGGTGGTGCATGCCTGTAGTCCCAGCTACTTGGAGGCTGAGGCGGAAGGATCGCCTGAGTCCAGGAGGTCGAGGCTACAGTGAACTGGGATCGTGCCACTGTACTCCAGCCTGGACAACAGCATCATTCTCCAACCTGCCCCCCTCCCCCAACAAAAAAGAATGGATCCAGAATCTGTGCCCATTCTCCAAGAGCCTCACGCCTCCTCCCCGATCAGCGACACGGTCCCCTTTTCCCTGACCACTATCCACATCATCTAATTCCACCTGCACAAACTCACACTCATGCACCAGGCTTGGAATCAAGATGTAGGCAGGACAGCAAGGAGGAACAGCATGGCAAGATTTCTTTTTTTTTGAGTTGGAATCTCACTCGGTCGCCCAGACTGGAGTGCCGTGGCCGCTCCCGGCCACCGCAGCCTCGACCTGCTGGGCTCCGGCGATCCTTCTGCCTCAGCCTTCCCAGTAGCCGGAATTACAGGCATGCGCTACCACGCCCGGCTGATTTTTTGATTTATTGTAGAGATGAGGTCTCGCTGCCCAGGCGGGTCTCGAACCCGCGGGCTCAGGCAATCCACTCACCTCAGCCTCCCAAAGGCGCGGGATTACAGGCTGAGCCACCGAGCCCGGCTGCAAGATTTCGTTTAAGAAGAGTCAAGGTGAAGTTCAATCGGCACCGGTTTGAAGCCATCTCTTCTGTGTGCCTCTCGAGGCCTGAAGAAGCGTCTCCCGGAACAGAGGCAGATAATGAGTGGGCGGGACGGCGGGATGAGACGTGGAGGAGAGATGGCAGAGACTGTTCTGGGGCTGAATGCGGCCTGGCCCGCCCCGCCCCACGGGGAGAGCGTGTCAAGGTGGAGAAAAGCCCCTGGCGAGTCCCACTCCTGTGCTGCTGCTCAGCTCCACGGTAATTGGTTTTGAAGTGAGATTTCCCTTCTGCTTTCTTCTCAGTCTGAGGAAAGGCCAGGAAGGAAATTACCACCTTCCCGCGTGTGTTATCTCTCGGGGCCACGCCTCTGCCCTCCGATCTTTCATGCTCCGGCAGAGAAGCTTCCCCTGAACCCAGGCCCCCCGGACAGGGCAGATAGATAGCAAGTCGCTCCTGATGAGGCTCAGAGACCACCCTCGCTGGCCGGGACGGGAGTGGGAGAGCCCTGACGCCCAGCGGGGACCAGGCCACACACACCCACGCTTCAAGCCAGCCACGTGGGCAGGACACCCGGAAATCCTTTCTCTCTGTGATCCAAAGGGCTTTAGGAAGCCTAGTCGGGTGAGAAAAGGACAGAAGGTTCTGGAGTAGGTGTGGACTTTTCCAGCCTTGCCCTTACTGTCTGGGTGATCTTGGGCTGGTCTGAACCTTCCTGGGATTTCTTTCCCTGTCTAGGAAAGTTGAGGGAATCAGCCAAGGTGACAGAGGGGAGAGCTTCTGGGAAATCTCCAGGTGCAGGGAGGAATGGTCTCTGTGTCTCGGGGACATGCCCTGCAGGGCAAGGGAGGCTGCAGAATCTCGAAGAACAGTTGAAGAACGGTGATCGGTGGGCGCGGGGTGGGGCAGGGTAAGACTCAGAATTCTTTCAAACAAAATGCTGTGGCTCTTGCCCATGTATCTGTGACAGCTCACAGGACAGGAAACTGCAGGGCCTGAAACGTCCAGCCTCATATTTTTTTTTTTTGGAGCCAGGGTCTTACTTTCTCGTCCAGGCTGGAGTGCAATGGCAGCCTCAACCTCCTGGGCTCAGGAGATCCTCCCACCTCAACCTCCCAAGAATCTGGGACTACAGATGTGCACCACCACGCCTGGCTAATTTTTTGACTTTTTATAGAGAGGAGGCCTCACTATGTTGCCCAGGCTGGTCTTGAACTCCTGGCCTCAAGCCATCCTCAGGCCTCATCCTCCCAAAGTGCTGGGATTAGAGGCATGAGTCCCTGAGCACGATACAATCGTTGAAAAACGCATGTCAATGCTACGCTCAGGGATAGCAGCCCATGACACGCCTCTGGTTTTGAGAACTGAGATTCAGTCCCTCCTCCAGAAAATACAAAGCTGTTGCAAAGACTCCCAGGGCCAGAGCGAAGGCCTCGGGTCTCAGCCCACGGGAGACAATGGTAAGCGATGTCGCTGACAGCCCCATCTGCAAGTGGGGCCGAGTGCATGGGTGCTGGGCCCAGCCTGATGTGGGTCAGCCCTCTACAGAGGGGACCACCCACCTGCCAGGGGTCATGAGGACCGGGAGGCAAATTATAAATACCACAGGCTCATGGAGAACGTGCCTCAGCTGCTCTTAGGACCAGCAACCTGAGAGGCGGAGGAAGAGGATGCGAGGGCTGGGGCAAGGAACCATCAGCATCCTGGAATCCTCCCTGTGGAGAGGGCTCCAGCTGCCTGCAGAGCCACGCCACCCTCCAGGCTCCTCTTCTCTAGGGTGAAGGGGATGAATGGTGCGCTGCACGCCACACCCCAAAATAGCCTCCCTTCCTCATTCCTATTGAGAGGTGCAGGCGGATGACTCAGGGTCCCTCGCGCCTCCCAGGGCAGCAGCTGACAAAGGCTTTCATCCCTGTTTCAAAGGGAAGAAGGCCAGGGCCCGGGAGAGGACGCCTCTGACATTTGTACAAAGCCTTGTCTTGGAAAGACACCAGTTCCAGCTCTCCTGGCTAAACCCACTGTTCTCGCCAGCGCTCATATTAGTTGGAACAAAGAAAAGGTCTCTCCAACACAAGCCTTCTGCACCAGGCCACGCCGGGGCCTGGGAACACACGACCCTCTTCTCCGGACTGTGTGTGCTGTCACTCCAGAGCGACATGGCACAGGGCCCCGGCGCCTCCTGGCCAGTCCTGAACGGCAGTGCGCGTTCCCTGCTCTCACGCTCTCTCTCTCTCTCCATCCCACATGGGCTCCGATGTGCCAAGACCCCTCTAATCTGTTCTGATTCCATCTCAGCAGGCAAGACAGGAGCGACATTTGGCCACGAGCAAACAGACCGCAAGGTGCCAGAATCGGGCAGATTGATATACACTGGCCCCACTTTCTGCTGTTCCTCCGGCTGCCGCCACCGGCCGACATCGCCTGCCTCCCTGACTCAGGGTCTAGCGCTTTGGGGAAATAAAACGACAGATGCCCAGGAGCCCAAAGCAGCACAAACCGTCCATGGCCAAATGCGTAAAGGCGGTGCACTCAATACTGTGCGACAGACTTGCCTGCAGGCAGCCGTGAGCAGGAGGCCAGCTGCTGGGATGAGCCCACGCAAAGGATGGGGATGGGAGACCGGGGGGTGTGGCCAGCCCAGGCTTAAGGGATTGGCCTCAACAATCCTAGGTGAGGACTTTCCCTAAGAAAACAACCCACAGGAATGAAAAAAATACGCACACACACACACCAGGGATGCCCAGAAATGTATACAATTTTTAGGAGATGCTATCCATTACTTTTAGTTTGCTGTAATCAGAAGAGTCTGGACACTGATGGTAACCACTCTGAACTCTTCTTGTGATGGCAGAAGTCAAACATGATTTGTATTCATCTTGTGTTATCGGTGTAGATGGAGCATTATAATCTTAATACAGTATTTTCCTTTCTTAAAATGTGTATACATTTTTTTGGCATCCTCTATATATATAAGAGGGGAGAACCCCCGAAAAAGCAAATTATTTTTTGGAGGGCAGGTCCCTTATAGTACAGGCTTTCCCTGATAGGTAAGTATTCTAGGAACCCAATGGCATCAGTCAGCTTCAGTTTATTTTTTTGAGATTCTTTCAATGTGTCTTCCCTTGGCTGTTTTATGATAGGTGATTTACAAGTGCACCTGCTTACATCGTGCTGAATGTTCAGCAGTTTTTGACCAAAAACAGTATGACCCCCGTGTCCCACCCTCCCTATTCACTTGATCTTACCCCAAGCAACTTCTTTTTTGTTTCCCCAGATGAAAAAACCCTCAAAGGGAAATGTTTTGCCCATGTGGAAGAGGTAAAACAAAAAACAGCAGCAGCACTAAAAGGCAGCAAAATTAATGAGTTCAAAAACTGTTTTGAGCCACAGGAAAAGGTGTATTGCATCAAACAGAGAGTACTTCGGAAGTGATTAAAGTTTAAATATGTAGGAATAAATATACAATTTTGTATAAATAAATTCTGGGAGATTTGGGCGTCTGTGTGTGTGTGTGTGTGTGTGTGTGTGTGTTGTGTGTGTGTGTGTGTGTGTATGTGTGTGTAAACAAAAGGCCCTATTGTTTCCGTAGGAAAAAAAACAGAAGCAAGTTCAAGGTTCAAGTTGATCGTCCAAGAGTGGAGAACAGGGAGACTCCTTGGGACTTTGTGCCACAGCTGAAAATGGTGTTCGGGAAGCTTGTGAAGCATCAGGAAAAACCAGAGGCGATGAATCGGGGGTTGTGAGGACCAGAGGGTAGATCATAAATGTCATAGGCTCACAGAGAACATGTCAGCGGCTGTCATGGTGACCATCACCCTTTGGGGAGGAAGTAAGAGGATGCAGAGGCTGGGGTAAGGACCCACCAGCATCCTCCCCGAGGAGTGGGCTCCAGCTGTTCTCTCCTGCCACTCACCGCAGCAAAACAGGGAGAGGGCCTGCAACTCTACCGACATTTGACCACAACGATGAAAAACAACATAGTCCCACAAAAAGACCCCGATAGACAATAACAGCTCTAACATGCTGCATGCCACTGATGGGTTCTAATTTCTTTTCCTAAGAGCTACATCGAACTGCAGCGTTGCTTGTGAAATCTTGATTTTCTGAGGACTACGGCCAGGCTGCAGGAAGTGCTGCCAAGACACTCTTCATTTCAATGGGCATCTCCTGGGCCCTGCCAAGGACAGAGACCAAGGGTGGAGACCACGCACATACCTTCTGATCGAAGCTGTCCGGAGTCAGGTAGAAGTTGTGGAGAGGAACAAAGTAGTCTTCAAGAAGGCCCATGAGCAGAACCAGGTACACGCCATCTGCGAACTGTAGAGTAATACTTGGTGGTGTTTCTGGGCCGTGTCTGGGGTTGGTGAACACTTTGCACAAACTCAAAGGGGGAAATATTTTAAAGAAAAAACATCCCAACCCTCCCTTCACCCTAGGCAAGAGACCCTGGAATCCTGTGGAAGGCCTGGGCGTGAAGGAGACCCAGCTCCCAGAGAATGCAAAGCAGTAGGGGATGAGAGGCCCGGGGCACAGGGTGCTGGACAGACCAGACACGATGGGGCAAGTGCCTGGGGCGGATGCAGCTACCTGGCCGGGACCGTGGATCTGGGCCCGCATCTCTGACCCTGGGGGAACACTGGCACCCATCTCGGGGTTGTCGTGAGGACACAGCAAGGGAGTGGGCAGGGTGCACCCAGCACTAGTGAATGTTCCACCAGCGTCAGCTGCTGGAATGTTCTGCTCACAGCCTGCAGGGTGCAGAGTGAGGACCCAGCGGGCCCTCACCCCTTGCCTTACAGCAGAGGCTCCAGGTGAGGCCCCAGCCTCCAGAGGGCTTGAGCTGTTGTCCAGTAAGGTAGCCGCTGGCCTCAAGCGGCTATTGAAACCAAAATGCTTTTGTCTGAATGTTGCTGACTTATTTTTTTTATTGTGGCGAAATACACGTAACATGAAATTGACAATGTTGACCATTTCTTTTTTTTTTTTTTTTTTTTTTTTTTTTGAGTTGGAGTCTCACTCTGTCACCCAGACTGGAGTGCAGTGGCCGTTCCCGGCCACCGCAGCCTCAATCTGCTGGGCTCCGGCGATCCTTCCGCCTCAGCCTTCCAAGTAGCCGGAACTACGGAGGCGCGCTACCACGCCCAGCTAATTTTTGATTTATTGTAGAAACGAGGTCTTGCCAAGTTGCCCAGGCAGGTCTCGAATCCACAGGCTCAGGCAATCCACTCACCTCAGCCTCCCAAAGTGCTGGGATTACAGGCTGAGCCACCGAGCCCGGTCTATGCTGACCATTTCTAAGAGCACAGTTCAGTGGTATTGAGTATATTCTTACTGTTGTGCAATCATTATCGCCATCCATGTCCTGACTCCATCCTTCCCGTTTGAAACTCCAGGCCCTCTAAACACTAACTCCCATTGTCCCGTCCCCAGCCCCTGCTAACCACTGTTCTGCCTTCTGTCTCTACGAATGCAACTACTCATGTGGAATCCTACAGTATTTGTCTTTTTGTATCTGGCTTATGCTGATTTTTCAATTAACTTTTAATTAATTAATTGTGAAAAAATACATGCTACATAAAATTTACCTCTTTAGCCACTTCTAACTGTATAGTTCGATCACGTTAAGTACATTCCCACTGTTGTACAATGAATATCCAGAGCTCTTGAATGTAATCGTATTTTTTAGAGAGAGGGTCTCGCTCTGTAGCCCAGGAGAGAGTGGCACGATCATAGCTCACTGCAGCCTCCAACACCTGGGCTCAAGCAATCTCCTCCTGCCTCAGCCTCCCAAGTAACTGAGACTACAGATACATGCCACCAAATCTGGCTAATTTAAAATTTTTTTCTGGTAGAGATAGGGTCTCATTATGTTGCCCAGGCTGGTCTCGAACTCCTAACCTCAAGTAATCCTCCCAAAGCACTGGGAATACAGACCGTTGTGTCCAGCCTTCATTTCTTTATTTTTTAAAAAAGTAATTAAAATTAAAAATTCCATTTCTCGGTGGTACAATCCATTTCAAGTGCTCAGTAGCCACACATGGCCAATGACTACTATGTGGACAGCCCAGTTATAGAACATTTCCATCATGAAAGGAAGTTCTGTGGGTCAGCCCTGGTCTAGAATACTCTCAGGCAGGACAACTAGAAAGAGAAGCAGGGCTGGGACACCCAGGAGGTCTTCGGTTTCCTGAGTCTGGCACCTCACACTGAGTAAATGAGGACTTGAGAAGAGAGGGTGCTTTCCTAAAAGCATGACAGCTCCCTCCGCCCCCCAAGCAGGCTTTCATGGCCCCACACCTGACTGTGCTTTGAAATCACAAACATCCCTTGTTAAATGCCCTGTCCCTCAGAAGGAGGAGTTGAGGCTAGGAAGCAGAGAGTAGAAAGCAGCCTGAGTGGGCAGCGGTCCCTCCTGGGGCCCCAGGCCAGCGTCCAAGCCCTGGACTGAATGCGCCATTCACAGAAGGACAAACGACACTTGGCCCGCACGCCACACGCCTCAGGCACCGTGCCATAAAGAAGCTGGCTACTCCTCTCGTTAAGGGGATCAGAAAGATCTTTCAAAACCCTTTTATGTGTGTCTCGATGCAGAAGCTTTGTGCCAGCAACACCCTGGTGAAGCATATTGGCATGTCCCTACCAGGATGAAACTGAGCCAGCGTGCCCAAAGAGACTGGCACTCACGTTTCCACAGATCCATTTCCAGGGAACCAGAGGATGCTGTGTAAATGAAGACGCTGACCTATGCCACTGCCCAGGGGAATGGCCGGGCTGCTGCACCGACAGACCTGGGGACATCTGTCTTTCTTCTTGTCATGTCTCCTCACTTGTCGCACACACCGTGTCATGGGAAAGCGGGAGAGATGGCCAGGCAGACAGGAAGGCACAGAGAGGGGAGAGGCCAGGGAGGGCGGGGGCCAGACGGCCATCTGCAAACGAGTGGGACTTCCATCCTCACCAGCATCCAGAGCAGGGGGCCTGAGATGAGCACATGTACTCTAGTCAGAGACCTGCTGTGTGGCTCATGGGGACTGGAAATCCCCATGAAGGCCCGAGACACCATCTCTGCCTCTTCATGGGCAATACGGACCCCGGCCAAACCTGGCCAACCCAGATTTTAACGTGTTACCTCGACTAATCTTCACAATGCCTATTGCCTCCCTTTTAAACTTGGAAACAGCAGCTCAGAGAGGTTGAGAAATTCACCCAATGTCACAGAGCTAGGAAGCCATCCGCAACATAAAAATGGTTTTTAAAAGGAGGGAAAACACACACATATACACCACCCATGTCACATACACACATCCCACACCATACACACCTCACATACCCATAGCACACACACAAACACCACACACATACACACACACACACTCGTAACAGAAAGTGAACCTGGGCCTCTCTGACTCCCAGGGTATCAAGAGTTTAATAATTTACAGTCTTTATAAATGATATGTAGTATTCATAAAAATACCCAAATTTCTTTGCAACCAAAGAAGAACAATTCTCTGCACTTCTGTGGCCAGTGATCTTTTCTGGTGGACATGTGGAGTAAAAATACTGTCAAGATCATTCCTACTCGACATGGTCCTGGAAGTCCTAGCCAGAGCAAGCAGGCAAGAGAAAGAAGTAAAAGGCGTCCAAATCAGCAAGGATCAAGTCAAGCTATCTCTGTTCGCTGACGACATGATATATACCCAGGAAACCCTAAAGACTCCTCCAAGAGACTCCTAGACCGAATACATGACTTCTGTAAAGTTTCAGGATAGAAAATCAACGTACAAAAATAAGTCTCATTTCTATACACCAAAGTGCTCAAGCCAAGAACCAAAGCAAGAGCTCAACCCATTTGTTATAGCCATACACACAAAATACCTAGGAATACACTTAATCAAGGAGGTGAAAGGTCTCTACAAAGAGAATTACAAAAACACAGATGAAGGAAATTGTAGATGACACAAACAAATGGAAAAATATCTCATGCTCAAGGATCGGAAGAATCAATATTGTTAAAGTGACCACACTGCCCAAAGCAATCTACACAATCCCAATCAAAATACCCACATCATTTTTCACAGAACTAGAAAAAACAATCATCAAGTTTGTATGCAAAAAAAAGAGCCCAAATCGCCAAAGCAATCCTAAGTAAGAAGGTACGCAGAGGCATCACACTGCCTGACTTCAAATTATACCACAAGGCTCTAGTAACTAAAACAGCATGGTATTGGTTCAAGAACAGACAGATTAAGGAATAGAATAGAGAGCCCAGAAATATAGCCACATGCCTGATACCTGTTGATCTTAGACAAACTTGACAAAAATAAATAATGGGGAGAGAAGCCCTTATTCAATAAATGAAGCTGGGAAAACTGGCTAGTCATATGCAGAAGAAAAAAACTGGACCCTTACCTCTCATCACAGACAAAAACTTAACTCAAGATAGATTAAAGACTTAACCTAAGAACTGAAACTATGAAAGCCCTAGAAGAAAACCTAGGAAGAACTCTTCTGGACATCAGCCTAGACAAATCACGTATGACAAGACTCCAAAAACAAATATGGCCAAAACAAAAACAGACAAATGGGACTTAATTAAACAAAAAAGCCTCTGCACAGCAAAGAAATAGTCAACGGAATGGCCAGAAAACCTACTGACTGAGAGAAAATACTTGCAAATTAAGACTTGGACAAAGGACTAATATCTGGAATATGTAATCAACTCAAACAACTCAACATGGAAAAAAAAAAACCCCATCAAAAAGCGGGCAAAGGATATGAATAAACAATTCTGAAAAGAAGATATACAAGCAGCCAACCAACATATGAAAAAAATGCTCAATGTCGCTAATCATCAGAGAAATGCATACTAAAACCATAAGGAGATACTCGACACCAGTCTGAATGGCTATCATTAAAAAAATCAAGAACAACAGATATTGGCATGGATGGAGAGAAAAGGGAACGCTCATACATTGCTGGTAGGAATGTAAACTAATCCAACCTCTGTGGAAAACAGTATGGAGATTTCTCAAAGAACAAAAAATAGAATTACCATTCGACCCAGCAATCACGCTACTAGGTATCTACCCAAAGAAGATAAATCATTATATAAAAAAGGTGGGTACACACATATGTTCATTACAGAACTGTTCATCAAAGCAAAGTCATGGAACCAACCTCAGTGTCCACCGTGATTGACTGGATCAAAAAAAAAATGTGGTTTATGTATCCTATGGAATACTACGCAGCCATAAAAAAAGAACAAAACCAGCCGGGCTCGGTGGCTCAGCCTGTAATCCCGCGCCTTGGGAGGCTGAGGTGAGTGGATTGCCTGAGCCTGCGGGTTCGAGACCCGCCGGGGCAACTTGGCGAGACCTCATCTCTACAATAAATCAAAAATTAGCTGGGCGTGGTAGCGCGCGCCTGTAGTTTCGGCTACTCGGAAGGCTGAGGCCGAAGGCTCGCCGGAGCCCAGCAGGTCGAGGCTGCGGTGGCCGGGAGCGGCCACTGCACTCCAGTCTGGGCGACGGAGTGAGACCCCAACTCAAAAATAGATAAATAAATAAAAAGAACAAAGCAATGTCCTTTGCAGCAACATGGATAGAGCTGCAGATCATCATCTTAAGTAAACCAGCTCAGAAACAGAAACCAAACACCGCATGCTCTCACTTACATGTGGAACCTAAGTGGACACAAAGATGGAAACAGTAGACACTGGGGACACTAAAAGGAGGGGGGCGGAGAGGGTGGCACAGATTCAGAAGCCACCTATTGGGTGCAATGTTCACTCTTTGGGGAGTGGGGACACCCGAAGCCTAATCCCCACCAGTATGCGATATACCCATGTCACAAACATGCACTTGGAACCCCAGACCTAAAATTTAAAAATAAATAATAATTAAAATGCATGCAGGAGTTTTAAAAAAAAGAAAGGTGACTAAAAGTGAAAAAAATATTTTTAAGACAGTGACGAAGAGAAAAGAAGATGCTGAGTAAATAAAGACACATGCAACGCTAAGCCCCAACCTAAAATGCTCTGGCTACTAAGACGGATACGAAGGCCTCTCTGGGATGTGGGGGCGTCCATTGGGGTGGGGAGGCGGGGCTCTCCACACACCCCGTGACAGTGCCACGTGCACAACATAGCAAACCTTCCTGGACCTTCAAAACATGCAGTGTGGCCTTTGCTCTAAAGGTGCCACTTCTAGGCGTTTGTCCTGAAAAAACAGGCCTGGGTACACAGAGGTCCCCTGTACTGCTGTTTACAAGAGCAGAAACGTGTCAGTCAAGAGGCACTGGTTTACTGGAGTGCGGTGCAGACTTACAACAGAAGATATGCTTCCTGTTGAAACACAGACAGACCGATAGGCTAAGAGAGAAATGATCAGACAGAAACACACACACACACACACACACACACACACACACACACACACACACACTCTCTCTCTCTCTCTCTCTCTCTCTCTCTCTCTCTCTCTCTCACACACACACAAAAAGACACCCACAATCTATTTAGTCACAAAAAAAACCACATTACAAACAGCTAACAGCATAATCCACTGTCATTTAAGAAAATACATTTATGCATAGGAATATGTCGGGAAACACACATCCCACCATTAACTGTGGTTCATTATTACTTCTGGAGAGTCTGCCAGGAGAAGACAGCAGACACGGGGCCAGAGGACTTTCATTTCCACGAGTAGACCTCTGGACTAAGACATCAGACAGCAAATCGTCAGAGGCCAAATATGCAACATCCGTAAAACTGCTAAAAATGAGCCATGTGTTTGCAAACCATGCACAGAGACATATTCACATTAAAAACGATGGCCAGGCTTTCAAACACAGCTTCGTGCTGCAGAGTTAGCTGTCCGTGTAGAGGAAAGGTCTGAATAAAACCCCCCATGCAGCTATCTCCGGGTGATGGGATTACGGATGATTTTTATTTGTTTTGCTTATCTGCATTTTCAGACATTTCTACAATGAACCTGAATTACTTTTTTAATTAGAAAAGCAAATGAGAAAAGTTAAAGAAAGAGAAAGGACTGGAAGCAATCACCCTGGGGTTTAAGAAGGATCAGCTGTGCATTAGAGAAGTCTGTACCCAGAACTCAAAAGACGTCAAATTCAAGCACCCAGCTAATCCTGGGAAAATTATATTTTGTCTTTAATGCTTGCCGAGTGCTGGAAATGCTTCTTTAGCTCTGAGTGGGGGCTGGGGCTGGGGGAGTATACTTGATATACTAATTGCAGGAGAAATCTGTTGTACGTCCTCACTGGGGGGACATGTTATCAAGCATTTGCTAGGTCTTGGTCACAGTGCTAAGTGTGAGGGCTGCCATGAAGAGCAGAAGCAGAGGGGGAAGACATTCTAAATTGAGAAATCTGCTTGTGCAAAGGCCCTGTGGTGGGCTGGGGTGGTGCCTTAGAGGGTGTCCTGGGTTGAATTGTGTCTCCAAAAAAAAAGGTACACTGGAGTCCTAATTCCTAGGATCTGTGAATGTGACCTTATTTGGAAGCAAGGCTTTTTTAGACGTAATTGGTGTGAGATGAAGTCATCAGAATGGGCTCTAATTCATCATGACCATGCCCTTATAAAAAGGGGAGGTTTGGGCCAGGCACTGCGACTCATGCCTATAGTCCCAGCTACTCAAGAGGCTGGGGTGGGAAGACTGCTTGAGTCCAGGAGTTGGAGAAGAGCCTGGGCAACAGAGCAAAACCTCTGAGACCTGCACACAAGGAGAAGGCCATATGGAGATGGGGCAGAGACTGGGGTGATGTGTCTACAAGCCAAGGAGCACCAAAGCCAGCAACCACCAGGAGCCAGGGCAGAAGCAGGAACGCATCCATCGTCACAGCCTTTGAAGGAGCCAGTGTCGGAATTCTGGCCGCCAGAGCTGTGAGGTGACTGTTTCAGTCCCTCAGTTCATGGTACTCTGTCGCAGCAGCCCCAGGAAGCCAAGACAGAGGCACCCAGAGAAGGCCACGGTGGCTATTTCCGGCTGTGTGGTAGGAATTTCCTGGGAGATGAACAAAAAGTCACCTGCAATGTTCACAGGCCCCACCTGGGATCCAAGAGTCACTGAAAACCACACAGGACAAAGAGTCCTTCCGCCCAAAGCACCACATACCTGGGTCTCTAGTTCCGTCACCTCCAAATTCAGCTTGTTCAGATGCTTGTTCACGAAGGTGATGAGAGACTGCCAAGACAAAGAGACAAGGGCGTCAATGACCGTGATAGGCTGTCATCGGGAGGCGTGGGCTCTCCATGTCCCAGAGTGGGTTTTGTGAACTGCCTCCATCCCCTCCTGTTTGCTAAGGTAAAAAGCCCATGTTTCAGATGTGATGCTCTTAGGATAGCCCCTAGTCTCAATGGCACAGAGCCCGCACCTAGCCCAGGTGGAGAAGGTAACACATGTCTGCTCACCAACCCATGCACACACACACGCCGACCCACACACACCTGCCACATCTCACAATCATAAGAAGGATCAAACGGTCAGGGGAAGATAATTAAAAGTCAAATGTATTTTAGATGTGACTTTGACCGGCCAATGGCACACTGAGAAGTTCGAAGGGAAAGCCTGCCCTGGCCATGCCAATCGCATTTTCTGTAAGGAGATCCCCCGGGGCTTTAGCTCAAGGCTGTGGGGAGTTTCTGAGCGCTGTGACATGGGTGCCAAGGGGCTGACTTCTTTCTGGCACCGGTTTAAAACCTCTCCCTTGTAACTTCTCAGCAACCAAAGCCAACTTCAACGGAAACCCAATACCACCCCACACCAGACATGGTGTGACTTATTCATTCTGCCCAAATGTACTCAGCAGCTGCTATGGGCCAGGCACACTGCTTGGTGCTGGGGACACAAAGACAGCAAGAGAGAGGGCCACCCTGGAGCACCCATGCGTCATTCTCCACACATACACGGTGGTGGGAACAGAGGCATCAAGACACGCAGCCCTGCAGGGAGACACACAACACGTGTGAGAGGTTTGCTGAGTGCACAGAGGAGAGGCTCTTAGACCCCTGCAAGTCAGCAGAGAGAGGGGGCATCTGAGCCAGCCTGAGGGTGGGCTGGGGAGATGGGAGCGAGTGGGCGCCCAGGCATGTCTGTGAACGCTTTGGGGTCTTCAGGCCATGGCTGGATGGGGGTGGGGAGGGAGGGAGAGGGAGCACAGGAGAAACCTGCAGAGTGGGTGGGGACCCTGCTCTCTTTCTGGGGCATGAGGACCTACAAACAGCAACTTGCATACGGGGGTGAGGACGGGAAGGCTGGAAGCAGGAAGCTGTCAGGCAAATAAAAGGGTTTTTTTGTCTCATTCACTGCTGGTGGCCCCAGGGCCCAAAACATATCTTTCCAAAAAGTGAATTAACACCCTGTCTACCGAAAGATGCACGCTCACCTCAGGCTACATCATATTCAACACCATTAGTGTGACCATGTACTGCATGCCAGGCCTGGGCACAGATAGGATCCCAATTTATCCTCACAGTGCCCTCAGAGGTGGGTAACATCTCTGTCCCCATTTGACAGATGGAGAAACTGAGGCTAATTTTGTTTTCATAGTTTTGCCTTTTGTTTGTTTATTTGTTTGTTTGCTTGAGTCGGGGTCTGACTCTGTCACCCAGGTTGGAGTGCAGTGGCACAATCTTGGTTCACTTCAGCCTCACCCTCCTGGGCTCAGGTGATCCTTTCACCTCAGCCTCCCGAGTAGCTGGGAGGCCACCACACCATGCTAATTTTTAAATTTTATTTTTTTGTAGAAACAAGGTCTCGCTGTGTGGCCCAGGCTGGTGTTGAACTCCTGGGCTCAAACAATACTCCCGCCTCAGCCTCCCAAAGTGCTAGGATTATAGGCATGAGCCACTGGGCCTGGCCCATGCTGTCATTTCCATGCAGAATGAGCAGCAGTCTGCCTGGACGGGTGCAGGCCCCATCCCCTGTCTGGCGGGAAGCTGGCCGGATCCGTGCATGGCACAGCTCCGCCACACAGGCCTGCTTGTTTACGGGCAGGCTGTGAAGGCAGCTTCATGGTAATGAGGCCGGGGAGAGTCAGCAGGTTGACACGCCGGAAAACATTTCCACGTTGAAAAAAGGCCTCGAGTCAGAAGGAACTGCTGGCTCGGTAATTCACTTAACAGAAGTGGAGCGGGTGGGCAGGGAGACACCCAGGGAGCCGAGATGTTGAGTTAAAAGGCGCTAATTTTATGCACTGTAGTTACGTTTCCGACTGTAATTACATTTCAATCCATGTGGCAAACATTTCAGAGATTCCAAACATTTTCCCACCTTCTCCCCGGCAGGCGCTCGAGCTGTCCAAAAGCAACCAGTTGGAGGGGAGCAAGCCACCCTGAGCTTACCTTCTTCACCACGCTGAGCTTGTCCGGGGCGTGGTCGAAGAGCGTGTCGAAGGCATCCCGCTCTGAGGACGTGTAAAGGAGACACAGAGAGGGTTTACAGAAACCCGCGGTGCTGTCCTCATCCCCGAGCGGCAGGGACAGCTGCCGATCCCTCGAGTGAGTGTTCAGCCGCAACACTCACACCTGCCTGGTTCACTCCACTGGCACCTCTCCTTAGGAAGCAGGCGGACGGCACCTGGACATCTGTCCCATCACATACCAGGACGGGAGGCACCCTGAATGCCCCCTTCTCCCATACTCCTTGCCTGCCGGCAAACCTCACCTGTAAATCACATATGCCCCATTGCCCTGTACCTGGGAGCATCTGCGGCCTCTAGCTTAATGGGTCCCCTTCCTCCACTCCTGGCCTCCCATCCCTTCTCCCCGGCAGGCAGAGTGAGCCCTTTAAAGTGCAAACTGGACCATTTCTTTCCTTGCTCCTTACCCCCACCTAGGCCAAAATCCTCTAACAGCTTCTCATCACTTAGAATAAACTCTATCCTCTCTCCCGAGGGTCTGTGGGATCCACCAGCTCAGCGTCATCCTGGATACACTCACCCTCCCTGACTTCATGCTGCCTCCAAGCTGCTCCTGCGCACACCAGGCACATGTCCGCCTCCAGGCCTTTGCACCTGCTCTCTGAGTTGCCTCGCATCCTTGCTCTCAGATCTTACCTCCTAGGAGGGGCACCAGCCTCCGCTGTCTGACCTCTTTCTTGCTCAGGCGCACTTTTCCCTTGCCCTTGTCACTACGTGAAAATACATCTCATCTCTGTGTATCTGCCGGACCAGACGGGCAGCTCCTCGCGGCAGGGACCCCTGTCCTGCCTGTTCCCTGCGCCATCTCCAGCTCCAGAACAGGGAAACGGTGGCAGCTCAGAATGAATAAATGTATGGGAGATGGCCCTCCAGAACCTCTCCACAGCCATCCTTTCAGGGCCACCAGTCTCAACGAGGACAGCTTCGGGGACGGACAGCTCACTTCCTCCCAGGTGTCCCATCCATCTTCCTCCTCTCAGGTGAGTCCTAACTCTGCTAACTGCCGCACAGCTGCCCTCCAAATTAACACAGATTAAGCCCCTTTCCTGTCCAACCTGAGACCATCAACTCTGCTCTCAGAAAAGGCATTTCCAGCCTGACTACTGCCATGCGGGGATGCCCCATGGAGGTACAGGGGACAGAGGCCACTGCAGCCTGGATCCCAAGTGCAGGGCCGAGGACTCCAGGGAGGGCACGGAGCCGTGGGGAGTCACAGCCAGGGCAGAAGGAAGGGGAAGGAGGGCATCTGGAGGAGACTGAAGGCCCCCAACATCTGTCCTCAAGGTTCCTGAGGGCAGTGCATGCTCAGAGGACTGAGGCCAGCAGAGAGACTGTCTGTTGCCAGCCAGGGCTTGTGTCCAAACCCAGTGTGGAGTCCGGCCTGACAGAGTAAGAGCAGGGTAGTCCAGAAGGCTGCCTCAGGGACCACTGTGGCCTGTCTGAGGGACAACGGCAATGGGGGAGAAGAACAAGAAAGAGAAGGCACCATGGGCTGGAGTCGAGTAAGACAGAGGCTCCTTCTAGAGGAAGCATCCAGGCCCTTCTCCCCAGTTCGCCCCAAGAAGGGCCCCAGAAAGTGGCTCATAGACCCAAGGAGCCCAGGCAGCCTCCTCTTTGGCCTTGGGCTGGGATGAGAAACAAGAAGAGGAAAGAAGGAGTATGCATATGTGTGCACGTGTGTGCGCGTGTGTGCTTGCAGGAAAGGGTAGGGAATCTTCCCTCACCTAAGCACTGACGTTGAAGAAAACGCCCTGCACTCCAGACACACGCTGACTTTGCTAATGCAGCAGCCGTAGATTATCTTTATAATCATCTAAGTCAGATTACACTCCATAAGCCCATCCGCTAAGGGGCAAAAATGAAAACCTTAATCTTTACAAAGCAATAGGCAAACTTTAAATGCAGCTTAAGAAAAGCCCTGGGAGAAGAGTGCTTGACGTCAGCTGGGGTATATTTAGCCGGGCCACCGCTGGGCTGGCGGATCAAGCCGCGCAGGGAGGCCTCGGTGCCACTGAGGCGCCTCCACTCCAGTCACCGCTCACCTGTGTCCTGGGACTCAGCCGCGTCATAAGGACCGGGCGGTGTGGAAGGGCTCTGAAAGGGGGCGGTAGGTACCAGGCCATGGGAGCTGGGCAAGCCTGCAGTGTGCCCGGCCTTGGAAATGAAAATAGATCCAGCCGGGAGTGTGGAGGCTCACACCAGTCATCCCAGTACTTTGGGAGACTGAGGCCGGAGGATTGCTCGAGCCTAGGGGTTCGAGAGCAGCCTGGGCAAGATAGGGAGACCCCTGTCTTTACAAAAACTTTTTAGAAAATTGCTGGGCAAGCCGGGCTCGCCTGTAATCCCACGCCTTTGGGAGGCTGAGGTGAGTGGATTGCCTGAGCCCGCGGGTTCGAGACCCGCTTGGGCAACTTGGCGAGACCTCATCTCCACAATAAAAAATTTTTTAAAAATTAACCGGGCTTGGTAGCACATGCCTGTAGTTCCAGCTACTTGGAAGGCTGAGGTGGAAGGATCGCCGGAGCCCAGCAGGTCGAAGCTGTGGTGGCCGGGAGCGGCCACTGCATTCCAGTCTGGGCAACAGAGTGAGGCTCCAACTCAAAAAAGAAAAAAAATTGCTGGGCATGGTGATGTGTGCCTGTAGTCCCAGCTACTCAGGAAGCTGAGGCAGAAGCATTGCCTGAGACCAGGAGGTCAAGGCTGTGCTGAGTGTGATCGTGCCACTGACCTCCAGCCTGGGTAACAGAGTAAGACTCTGACTCAAAAAAAGAAAAAGAACAGAATAAATTCAGGTTCCAATACCAGCTGCCTGACTCTGGCTTCATCCCATGACTACAGGTAAATCCTCCCCTTCTCTGCAGCGTGGGCATTCTGACAGCCCCTTGCCCGGCCAGTGGCACAGGAACCGAAGGAGGCAGCAAGTAAGGGGACAGGCACGTGACCTGGCAGGCACATCGCTGGCCCTCAGCCCCTAGAGCTCCCTCCCGTCATGTTCCTCCAGCCAACTTTCCCTCCCTAGGCCCTGGGGACGGCTAGAGAGATAGACAAGGGGCAGCCCTGTTCTCAGGAGGGGAAGAGGCTGAGGAGGGGTCTGGGGAGGAGGGAACACACCGTGGTGTCATGACTCTGTGAGCGTCAGAAAAGAGGAAACCAGAGAGGCACCCAGCCCACCAGAGCATTCCAGCATCTGCCCAAGTGCAACCCGCAAGAAGGCTAAGCACGGTTCACGTCAAGTTGTTTTTGGTTTGAGTCAAGTTTCTCCATGGGAAGATCTGTCCACAAGTGTTGAACGTCCGGCTTCCCTTGAAGAACTGGAGGCTGAAAAAACGGATTCTGCGCTCCCAACTGGCATCCACGAGCTGCCCATGGGGAAGGGAGGCAGGTTCTCCAGTCTGCCCCAGGACTCACCACTCCCCACTGCCACCCAACACCAAGGTCGAGGGGCGGCTGCCGCTCATCCCTTCATGGTCTAGTTGCTTTCTTCTTTCATGCTCCCGGCCTGGTCCCTGGAGGCACCCGAGTCTGAGATCCACAGACCAAGGGCCGGGGGCCCAGGGAAGGTGTCCCAAAGAAGCCTTGACGCCTGAACTGGGATTGCAGAGGCAAGGGGAGGAGGAAGGGCATTCCAGGCAGAGGGAACAGAAAGTGCAAAGAGAGGTGTCTGAAGCCCAACGCAAGGCCAGGAGCCAGAGGCCTATGAGGGAGCTGACAGAGGCTGTCAGGGAACATGAGCATTGCAGAGGGCAGGAACCAGGCGTGGTGGGATCAAGCTGGCACGTTTCGAACCAGCTCTGCTATAAAAATGGGAGAGACCAGGAGTTATCACAGGGCAAGGAAGGGATGAGGAGGCACGTCCTCCCCCTCCCCGCGCTCATGGCTCTCCATCCCTGCCTGGGGAAGGGGCTCCGGGCCAGCAGAAGCCTGGGGCGGGGGAAGGGCCGCCTGCGGAAAGAAGAGGCAACCGGCAGGCCCGTTGCCATGGAGACCAGGCTGCAACCTCCCCGGCTGCCCTGAGACCAGTTTCCACGGAGAGAAAAGCCTCTGAGCCCATCTCAGCCAGGACCTCCTTGAGGCCGGCAGAATTGGGCAGGGACCCCGGGGGGCTACTCCCCCGCTGGAATGCCAGGGGTGGGCAGAGTGGAGCCCTCTCCCTCCCTGGATCAGGGTGCTCAAGGGGACACTGGGGCTCAGAGGTGGCTCCTGGCAAAGCCCAGCAGCCAACCATTAGCCAAGGAGGATCCGCCTGGTCTTCCGGAAACTTCTAGAAGGTCTGGTATCTGCTGCCTGTGGACAGTGGCCGAGGCAGGGCTAGCTGCTTTGTGGGGGTACATCCCAAGGAAGAGGGGGCTCTAGCCCACAGGACACTTCTCTAGCCCACAGGTCTAAGAGCTGTGTGTGAAGGGACAGAGGGAGAGGCCGTGGTGCCCCTGAAATTTCACAGGTACCGCTGTCTGCAGGCATGTGGAGACCTACATGTGTAAACACGCGCAGGGAAGAAAAGCCAAGCACTTCCTGTGAGCAGAGTGCACCCTGTGGGTGTGTCAGATGATTACAGAAATAATAAGGTTGGGAGGGAAACTCATTCATGTGCTGGAGAGCCAGCAGAGACCACTTTGGGGCAGCAGGGTCAAGGAAAACCTCCCTGATAAGTGACATTGGAGCCAAGAGCTAGAAGAGTTGAAGAAGGGAGCCATGGGGTAATCTAGAGGGAGAGTATCTCAGGTGGAGGGTGCTCGAAGTGGGAGTGCCCTAAAGTACTCTCGGATGGGCGAGGGAGCCACACAGCTGGGCCTGGACATGCGGGGTCTAGGGGCAGAGACAAGGCCAGAGAGGAGGCGAGGGGTGTCCTCCGGCGAGGTGGCCTGGGAGGCCCTTAAAGGCCATTGCAAGGGCTGTACGCAGGAGAAAGAGCTGATGAAGGCCACCTCCAGGAAGCCCAGCCCCAACAATGGTGCAGAGGAACCAGCAGGGCAAGCCGGAGACCAGCACCCCAGGAAGGAAGCAGCTCCCCGGAGGAGGTGGTGCGGTCAGACCCAGGCTGGGCAGAGAGGCCACAGGGGCGGGAAGAGGTGAGTGCCAGGGAAGCCACGACACGACGTGCTGCTGCTCCCTCGGGAAGGGTGCCGGCTGAAGCCCAGCTATGCCCAAGGGTGCCGGGTGGGTAACCAGGAGACTCGGCGCTTGCGTCAGCAGAAGCAATGAGGCCGGGGGCGGAACTAATTGCCTGTCACCGACTAATAGCCTGTGTACATCTCCCAAGTGCAGTGTGTAAAGCCCACAAAGGAGTGAGAACAGCTCTGCCAGCCTCTCTTTGTTCCAAGCTCCCCCTCCCCTCAAAGGGGTGGATGGGTGAGTCCCTCACACTGCGACACCTGGCTCTCCCACCTGGCTCTCTCACCGCCCTGCGCCCCAGACCCGAAAGCTCACTCATGAGCCTGGGGGCTCCCGGGTAGGCGTCTATGACCTCGGGCCACAGGGTGCTGCTCAGACAGGCTCGCGTGCCCCCCACGGAAGCGAATGCCCTCAGGTTCCCTGAACTTCCAGTTAACCCCGAAGCAAACACAGAAGGGATGACGCCACGCAAACCCCAAACCCTCAAGCCTACTTTGAGGGGCCCCTCTCTCATCATCTTCTTGCCTCTACTACCCCACAGGGGTCTGAGCCTCCTCCGAGCAGAAAGGATGAAGAGGATAAAACAGAGGGTTTGTGCCCCCAAACCCAGACTCCACCCACATGCGGGGCAGGTGGATGCCCCATGCTGGCCCCACGAGCCGTGTCCCCGCTGCAGTAACCTTCCTCGGCAACTGGAAACAGGAGGTATCCCTGTGCTCTTCCTTTATTTGTTTTTTTTTTAATAATAAAGACATTAAAAAGAGCTGAATTGCTCCTTTAAAGAAATAGCGGAGGCCTGTGAATCTTCCTGGCATTTAATTTAGTAGCTTAGGGTCTACTGAAGAAAGCTTAGGGGACACACAATTCCTGCATCTTCTAGATACAAGACCTGCAGGATCTAAGCCACATTTGTTTTCTGTGACTATGGATGCCCGAGGCTGTCCTCGCTGTGCAGGTTGACGGGTGGTGCCCCAGCCCGAGGACCCCGCAGGAACAGATACCAGCTCCAGCTGGCAGGTTTGAGAGGCAGGCAGGGAAGATTCTATTAGGTTTTTGTTTTTCTTTTCTTTCCTTTTTTTGAGTTGGGATCTCACTCTGCATCCCCAAGCTGGAGTGCAGTGGCACCATCACGGCTTACTGAAGCCTCCACTTGGACTCAGGTGATCCTCCCGCCTCGGCCTCCTGAGTAGTTGGGACTACAGGTGTGCACCACCACACCGGCTAATTCTTTTTTTTTTTGTAGAGAAAAGGGCTTGCTATGTTACCCAGGCTGGTCTTGAACTCTAGGGCTCCACTGACCTTCCACCTCGGCCACCCAAAGTGTTGGAATTGCAGGTGTGAGCCACGGTGCCCGGTCCCATTTTTCCTTTTCACTGCGGTTCTCCTCTGCCCGCTCGCTGGAGAACATGGTATTTGGGGGTTGAGTGCTTTCTCTTTTAAAATTCTCCCCAAAGCAGTGAGCCTGACCCAGACTGAGAGCTGGGGCTTTCTGTCTCTGAGGGTTTGAACGTTATTACCACCCCTCACTGAGATGAAGATGGGGCCACAGGCTTCCATGGGGGAAGATGGGGCAATGCCCCCCCCCGCCTGCTTGGGAACAGCCACTGAAACTAACAGTAGCAACCTCCCCATATAAGAGGGCAGGTCCTGTGCCCCGCAGGGCACACACTTGTGATCTCACCTAGCCCTCTCAGCAGCCCCCAGCTGGGTGGGCCCTATTACTCTCCCATTTCACAGATGAGGCGCAGAAGGGTGAAAGGGCAGGTCAAAAGTCACCAGCCGGGACCAGAGCCACTCTGTCTGACCCTAAGGAAGGCTGCTAAACCAGCGATTTTCAGGCAGGAAACATGTATTCATGTGCATCCCACACGGCAAGTGTCTCCCGTGAGCTAACTAGTGTTCAGGCTAATCTCTCCTCTCTCTTTTATCCTCATCAGTTACTTCTCAGGCCACTCCACCAGGCAGCCACCTGGCCTTCCACCTTCCTCCTCCAGCAACACCCAGTCCCCTCTCAACTCTGAGAAACAACCCTGTGAGCTGAAATACGGGATGACAGGGAGGATCAGGCTTACACACTTTCTCTAGGATTCCAGAGCTATGGGGACAGTGAGGCCAGCCTGGGGTTCTGCTCCCCCTGCATGATCATGGGAACCCCCTGGAGCTTCCTGGGGCAGCCCCAACGTGCCTCAGTCTCCCCCCCTTCCCAGGGTTACTTACCAAATCGGCCCATCATCATCCTGCAGACAAGAACACAGAGAGAGTCGTCAGATGGGCCACTCAAAACACACTTGAACAAGCAGCACGGTGGAGGGTGATGGAGTTGGCCAGAAAGCCGGGAACCCCTCACTGCCCAGTCAAAGGGCCTGATGATAAGAACACAAGTCACATTTGCTACATCCCGTCCCGCTCTAATTACTAGTGAGAGGTGCTTGTGTGGATGATTAACGTTTGCACAAGATCAGCAGCAACTCGCCACCTCTATTTGTACATGAACCGCTCGTTAATGCCATTTGGAGGGGAGGTACTTGAATCAGAGAGCGGTGAACGCAGAGAGATCTCAGCAGACAGCAGGCCTCTGGCTGCCGTGGAACACAAACCTTAAACCACAAGGCTGTAGGTTCCCTGAGCATCATGTTTCGGCAGGGAAACACGCAGAGCGTGCAGGCATCCACGGCCAAGCCCCAGCTTTGGGCAGGTGGCAGCTGGAAAAAATGAGGGAGCGAAGACTAATTTCTCCCTGAAGGTCTCCGGCGCACGAGTACACGGACCCTTCTGACGCACTCCCTCCCTGAGAGACAAGGAGATCTTTATTTCTTCCCCAAATCCCTTTAGGCTCAAGTCCTTTTTGGCCCTTATTTGAGCACCTACTAGGGGCAGACCATACAGGTACAGAAGTTAATACCCCTGGAGACAAACGCCCGGTGGCAACTGCCCTTGGAATGCCTAGTGGTGAGAAAGACTCATAAGCCAATATTTCAACATGGGCTGCATGCACACAGACGCTTTGGAAGCTAACAGGAAGCCAGCACTCCTGCTTGGCAATTGGAGAGGGCTTTCTGGAGGGGTTGACCTCACAGCTGCCTCCAGAAAGAGAAACGGGAAAGGCGAGACTAGAAAGGAGGTGGCCATGATGCCTTAGGGAACCGAATGTGGGTCTTTGGCACGGAGTGGTCTCCAGCAGACATCTGATGACACGTGGGGGGACGTATCTGCTCCATCAGATTCTCTCTGTGACTGCAAGGAGTTAGGGGGACAGGAGACAGCAAACCAGGAATCGGGAGACGGCAGCATAGAGGAGCCATGAGGGGCATCCGTCTGCAGTGTGAGTGACACCAGCCTCTCCCACACCATCGGCCTTGGCCGGCAGAGTGATGCTGACTCAGAGCTAGAAAACCCCAGCTCCCTCCCAGCTCATGACTGTCTGGCATTCATTGAGCCTGCTTCCACTGAAACCTCCTCTGCCCTGACGGCGGGGCATTCCCTCCTCCTGAAAATTCCCTGAGGGCCCCCTGCCACTTCCCACATGCCCCCTGTATTGGACTTTACATTTCTGTGGATATGTCCTTTCTCAGCAGCATGACAGACAGACAGCCCTGGAGGAGAGAAACTGGGTCTGGACACACCTCTTAGCATCTCCCGGGACATCCTGGTGCTGGCCTACAGTAGGCCCTTGGTGCTGTTACTGCTGGTGAATTGTTGAGGCCATTCTCCCACCCACTTGCTCCCTCCCTGATTGTCTCTGGGCACTTCTGGTTTACCCAGGATGACGGCAGAGCCCCCAGCTCCTCCTTTCTGCCCTCCCTCTGGCCACACCCACTTTGTGGGCTACCGCAGAGAGGGCTATGGTTGCTTCACACTGTGGCACGTCTGCTGCAATATGCCTGGGCCACTCCTGGGCCAAGAGGCAGTCTGTCTCCCACTCCCCGATCCAGGACGGCCCATGACCTGCTTTGATCCACAAGGATATTGGTATCCAAGACAAGGCCTCAAGGGGCCTGCAGCTGCACTTGCACTCTCTTGGAACCTTGAGGGGACTCTGGAGAGACACCCAGCTCTGTAAGGAGGAAAGACACAGGGGGGAGGCCAGCACCAGCTGCCAGAGTTGAGGGAGGCCATCTAGACTCCTCAGCCCCTGTTGGACCTTCAGATGTCTGCAGTCACACGAGCAACCCTGAGTACCAGCTGAAGAACCGCCCAGCTGAGCCCAGCACACATTGCTCACCCTCAGAATTGTGAGCAGCAAACATTTTAAGCCACTTGGCTTTGGAGGGTGATTTGTTACACAACCATACAGAACTAAGACACCAACCCTATCCCAGTTTCTCTCAAGTTGCCTTTCTCCTACTGCTGATCAGGCCGACCTGCCTCCAAAGGCCCACTGGGCTGGGCACAAAGCCACGCTCCTCATCTTCCCCTCCTCCAGTTCTTCCCATTCCCTTCCGTGGGTCTGGGACTGCCTAGGAGGCCTGGAGCTGGGCCTGTGCACACCAGCGTCTCCTCAGTGTCCCTGACAGCTCACACACCATGAGTGGTTTCTAGTGTCAGCTCCAATTTTTGACAGACTATTCGTGAATTTGCAACACAGTCACATTAATCACTCTGTGAACAGAGCTGGTGGTTAGCTGAGACCATCAACATTTATATTTCCTATTTCATCTGGAACAGGTTTAGTCGAGAGACATAAATGTAGTGAATTTTAAAGACCCTTACCAGGGTGTCACGAGGGCTCCCAAAGCCCATACACAACATGCACCATTTGATTTGCTATTTTCAATAGATTTAAAGCCTTTAGACTTAACTCTTGTCCCCTGGCTTTCTCTAGGAGACAAACGACAGTTCGTTCAGCAGTGCCTGTCAACAGAAGGCTCTGGGTTAGACACACAGCTCCATCCCTCTGCCGGTGCTAACATGGGTGGACGAATGCACCGGGATGGAGGGTCTCTCTAATCATCCTGAACCCACTCTCTCTGCCCATCCCACCCTGCGATACCTTTAAAGCTCATCTTCTAAAATAAGAACTGAAAACTCCCCAGGCTCTGGACCATAACTCTGTTCTAGTGTTGAGAACTCTGACGAAAGTGTGTGAGGAAAGGCTGGGAGCCTGCATGGGAACCTCATGCTAAGACAAAGGGATGTCAGGTGGGAAATGGCCCCACGCGCACCAGCATCCCTGGCAGCAGCCCGGGGTCTGGCCCACTCAAGCGGCAGTGCTTGGAAGGGTGGGGCAGTGGGTCCACTTACTCTGTGGTTGTGGTCAGCTCCTCTGAGATGTGGCTGGAATGCAGCAGTCCTTCCCGCTTCTGAAAGCCCCAACATAAAGACACAAAGTCAGGCAGGCAGAGAGAGGAGGAAGGACATGTCAACAGGGTGATCGATGCTGCGTGCAAACGGCCCTGGGGCCAGGAGACCATCTCTCAAAGCAGCAACGGGAGAATGAAGGGCTGTGCTGAATACCCAGGGGAATCACAGGGTGCACCCCTGGGGATTATGGGGAACACTTTCAATGGCTGCAACCTGTCCCCAACTTTCTCACCCAGTCTTCCACACTGCCCCGAGAGTCGGCATCTGTGTGGATGTCAGGAGAAACACCCCAGCTCGGGATTCCCGCAGCTGGGAGAGGTCAGAAGGAATATAAATGACAACAAGGGCTGGGTGCAGAGGCTCATGCCTATAATTCCAGCACGTTGGGAGGCTGAGGAAGGAGGACTGCTTGAGCCCAGGAGTTTGAGACCAGCCTGGGCAACATAGCGGTACCTCATCTCAATAAAAATTTAAAAAATTAGCCTGGTGTGGTGGCCCATGACGGTAGTCCCAGCTACTTGGGAGGCTGAGGCAGGAGGTTCACCTGAACCCAGGAGGTCAAGGCTGTGTCGAGCTGTGATTTTGCCACTGCTCTCCCCAAAATTCATGTCCACCCAGAACTTCAGAATGTGATCTCATTTGGAAATAAGAGTCTTTGTGGATACTCGTTAAGATGAGACCATAATGGATTACGGTGAGCCCTAAATCCAGTATGACTCATGTCCTTATTAGACACAGAAACACAGACAGAGGGAAGAGGCCAAATAATGATGGAGGGAGCCACCTGAGTGATGTGAAGTGCTAAGGATTGACAGCCTCCACCGGAGCTGGAAGAGTCAGGAAGCATCCTCCCCTAGCACCTCCAGAGGGAGCATGGCCCTGCCCACACCTCAGCTTTAGACTTCTGGCCTCCAGGTGAGGGACTAAATGTCTGCTGCTTAAGCCATCAAGTTTATAGAGCTTTGGTACAGCAGCCCAAGGAGACTGACCCAGTAGGTGACACACTTTTCCTGGAGCCTGGCAGGTATAAAGACGCTACAAGGGTGCCAAAGGAGGAGGTTATGGTGATGGTGAGGGTGATAGCCCACACATTGCAGGAGCTCTGCGTGGAGCTGGGCGCTGGCTCACCCAACCACCACCACAGGCCCCTCGGTAAACCCCTCGAGGCACCGAGAACTCACTTCCTGCTGAGACAGCCCATGGTGGACACCACCCAAGATCTGAGCTTCGCCTCCAGGGAACTCTCAGAACTGGTTCTTATTAATGAACAATTGCGGCTGGGTGAGGCTTATCCTGACTGATCTCAAGGGAGCCCGCTGAGGAAGGTCCAGAGACATTGTGAACACTTAGTCACACACCAAACATGCATCAGGCACCTACCAGATGCTGGGCCCAGGTCTAGGTATTGGAGACACCAAAGGTTTGTAGTATAATCTCAATTTTATGAGGAACTCACTGCAACTCAGTGAAATCAAGCCATTTGCCCAAGGCCACGCTCCTCAGCAGCAAATGGGGCCCTCCCCTCAGTTCCTTCCATCTATGAAATGCCACATTCTTCGCAGGGCCCATCCTGAATTGGATCACAGACCACCTGAGTAAGCCCAAAGGTGGAGGCACAGGCCAGGGGACTGGAGAGGAAGGCAGAAGGTGGCTCTGAGGTCTGGGGAACAATGAGCCAGTTGCTGGGACTTCCTTTCCCTGTTTCATTCCACTTCGGGCATGGCCCAAAGAATCCTTCTCCGACCCTGGTTAAGGCAGAAAGAGCCAGCAAGTGCTTGCCCGGGTCACTCAAATTTTCTGCAAACCCAAAAGATTGTCTTGGCTCCAAGTGCAAGCATGAAAGGAAATACCCCGGTCACTGAGCCTGCACAGCACTCGTGGGGCCCCGAGTCTGACGTCGGTAGGTTTGGGAATCGCATTCCCGTGTGTCCTCGGGAAGCCTTTCCAGGCCGGCTGCCTGCAAGCAAGCATCCAAAACAAGGAGCCACAGGAACGGCCCTTGGGCCGCAAGTCACCACCACCAACCACAGACATCCTCTTTAGGAAGGAAACATGGAGAAATGCCAGGCGGCCCTCATCCTATGCCAGAGAGGGGCATGCCCGTCAGGTCAAGACCGAGCTGCCAGGGTAACGGAGGGGTCAGAATGGCTCTGGAAAACACAGCCTTGGCCAGGTCCTTGAGGTCCACAGAGACCACAGGACTAACACATTTAAAAACCAGAGAAGAGAGCAGAGCCGGATGTCTTAAGTAACACAAACACTCGAGACATCCAGGTTTCGAGCGCAACCTCAGCTCTCTGGCACACGCAGTCGCTCCTTCAGACCCTGAGTGTGTTTTCCTCATTCTATACCCCCAGCAGCCTAGCAGAGTGCTTGGTGCTGAGTGGTACTCAGTACATGTTTACTGAACAGAACTGTACACACAAACCCCGGGCAGAGACTGTCCACTTAAATGCAAGGGACACGGCAAGAGAAAGGTAATTCCACCTCCACCTCCCTTACAAGGCCTGGGGTCCTGGTTTCATGTCTCCGAGTGAATCAAGAGAAACGAACCTAAAAAAGGGAGATGATGGGAGTGATGGGTATAATACCCAGCAAATGCAGAGAAGTTTTAATTTGGGTATCTATTTCATACCGCTGGTCCCAACCTCCTCCAATGAGTAATAAGCGCATTCAAGGGGATTGAATTCCAACCAGTTGGCTTTGGAGAGAAATGAATGTTCTTTTCAAAAATGTGGAAAATTAAATCTCAACACCCTCATGCCTCCGCTTCTGCCTCTCATCAAATCAATGCCATTGTTCCCGCTCCAATCATTTATCTCGAAACCAGGGTGAGACATACATTTTGTCAAAAGGGAAAAAGAGAAGGTAGCCTCGTGGGGGGAGAGGAGGGGACAGGGGAATGGCAGGAGGGGTAAGATGCTGCCTCTCGGCAGAGTCAGGGCGAGCCAACCCCGGGGTTGTACTCACCCGCACGACCACCACCTGCACAGAGACGTGCTCGGGAAGGCGGATCGGGGCCCGGAAGTGCATGGCCAGGGAGACCAGCAGGTGGAGGATGGCCACCAGGTTCTTCCCGTGGATTGCTTCGGGCAAGGAAGGAAGAAGGGAGATGCTTTAGGTCAGGTTACAAAGGAGCCCCGGACCCACTCCCCAAAGGCCGCAACGATGCCGTGTCTAAACAAGACCTCGGTGAGGCCAGGAAGGAACGAACCATGGAAAAATTAAGAGTGCTGACGAACATCCTGGGCAAATTTATTTCCAGTTTCTGATTTTTTTCTTTCCTGTTGGCCTAAGGTGACGTGTGCAACCACTTTTAAAAGCACAGTGTTTTTGAAAGCCATAAATTGGGTGGTGATAAGGAGAGGGAGTGAGCAGAATAGCAAAATTAGCACAACTGAAGGGAAAAGATCATGAAAAACAGGTCACGGCCACTTATCCATCACAATAATGTACGTTATTATCTTTGGCACTAAAAAGTGCTCCCTCTATGCAATGAGCCATCCCAACAAGGGTAGGCTGTCAAGGGCAAATGTGGCTCTGGGGACGTCAGATGTTAACTCCTATCCTGCCAAATCAGTCCTATCCCTTCCACAGCACGCGGACTAAGGTTTGGTTGTAATCACCACGGCTGTGATGGGCTTTACAGCTTACAAGGCATCTGATTCCCCACCCACCACATCCCCAGCAAGGTCCCAAGGTCAAGAGACCTTAGTGCAGGGCCAAGCTCCAGGGTCTCCAAGCTCCAGGGTCTCCCCCGCCCAGCCCAGGTTTGTCTCACAAACCACAGAGGTCCCAGCCCCCACAGAGCTCTGAAGCCACACTCTGACCCCTGCTTTGACAGTAAGGAGGTGAGGGAGGGGCAGACAGGACAGAGGAGATCTTTCCAACTTCTCCTGAATTAGTGTTTCACCTTCCGGGTTTGTGTCTTGGCTAGCAATATCGTGATGTTGCATTTCCTAATACCAGCCCGCTCTGTGACACATTCAGTAAGACAGCTCACTTGGTGTTACTGCCATCAGGATGGGGGTTGTCTCAGGGCCCACGAGAGAGAGGCTTCTTCTGCCTCTCGAAATCGCCCTGATCCACTCGCCTCTACTCCAGCATGGGAAGGACAGGGCATTGCAGCGTGTCTTTGCCCCTCTTCCACGAGCTCCCTAACCTTTCCCCTCTCCTGCCTTTCTCCCCTGCAACGGGGCCTCTCAGGCAGGAGGGTGAGCTGGTTTTCAAAATGCAAGGCCAGATGCGATGATGCATGTCCGTGACAAATGTTGATGATGAATGTCGGAAGGACGGGCGCCGTCCACACGCGCCTCCCACCCCCAGCCCACAGCGTGGGACTCACAGTCCACGGTCCACCGGAGCGCCCAGCCGTGGGGCCGCAGCAGGTCATGCACGGCTTCCAGGACTGTCTGCAGCTTCTGTTTCTGCCCAATTTCGGACTGCGTCACCTCAGCCACGTTCAGCTTGCAGCCTGCCAGTTTTTCTGCAAGGAGAAGGACAGGAGCAAAAGGCAGAGGGGTCAGAAAACGCTGGAGGACCTCAGGGCTGCCAGTGAACCGGCTGCAAGGAGGTCCCCAAGGTGGGGCAGATGACCACGAAGCAATGGGGGCGTCACGAGATGTAGAACCACAGAACTCTGAACTTTCAGGTGGTTCACATTCCTTGGAAAATGATTCCAGAATGAAAAGTGAGAACGAGTGAAGGGTAAAACTGGGTGTCATACCTGGGGACATTCTATGCACATAAAATGGAAAAAAATAATCCAAGAGGTGGGTGGGAAGTGAGGAGGTTACCTGGGAGGAAAAGAGTGGCGGTAAGGACGTGAGAGGGCTGTCCAGTGGATCCCAGAAGGGAGGGGACTCTGATACAGATAATGAAAAAGGTCTTAGGAGCTGTTTCTGCCTGCCTGCACATCTGAGGCTCCTGTTCTTGTTTCACTCACATTCTGACACCGCTATGAGAAGTTTGATTAGCGATTCACAGAACCTGCGACTGTTTTATTACCAAGAGTGAGCAGGAATCCACCCGGAGGAGCGCGGACAATAGCTGTCACCTTTACTCAAGATTCAATTACGGAGACAGAGCCCAGCTGGGCCACGCGCCTCCAATTCCCCTTTGTAAGCAGTAGGTGCCCACAGACACCGGCCACAGCACTCGACCCCACACCTGTTAAAGGGCAACAGGCAGGGAGGACCCCCAGATCTCCCTCCTGGTCTTAGAATCTAAGACTCAAGTGTGTCCTGACATATCTCCTCTGCAAAGCAGCAACAGCAACATCACAGAACACCACGACAAAATTCCCTGGGAGGATGACGACAAAGCACTCAGCACAGAGCCTCCGGCTCAGAGCTGCTGCTGGCCATGCTGGCATGGAAGGGCGATCATAAAAGCATCCATCCAGGCCAGTCACACACGGGGTTTCCTGGTGCAAGTGACTCCCGGCACCAAGTTCTGTTTAAAGCGTTTGAGCTGGAGGACCCTGTGACATCAACATTATCCCCTTTCCATGGCCTCCCAGCCTTAATTAGAATAACAAACAGCTTTGGTATCCCATGATGATATAATCATAAAGCAAAGCCAGCTGATCTTGAGATACTCATTCACTCACCAATAGGTACTGAGCACCTACCCACCTACTCAGTAGCAACAGGCCCTGTCCTAGGTGCTGGCTACGGCTCAGATAAGAGAGGTCTCACGTGGGGAGATAGACAAACATAAACAATGTCCGACTGTATGGTGGTGAGTGCAAGAGGAAAAACAAACCGCAACAAAACATCCTGTAGGGGAATGGAAATGATTCCCGTTTATACATTTGATTTTCCGCCATCTGTGTTTAATAGCTCCTAGCTGAATAAAGCACAGCTGTCTGTATAAACGCCCAGAAAATACACAGCAAGCAGGTTCCCAGGTGTTCAACAACCGGGGACAGGGCAGAGCAGGGGCCCTTGGAGAAGGAAGCGGGGGGATGAGATTACAGAGAGCCTTGCCTTCTAGGAGAGATGGGGAGCCTGGCTTGCCCTGACTGACCTGCCCCCAGACAGCCCTGCAGATTGAACGTGGCCACACGATCAATGTGGAAGAGGAGAAGGAGTTGACCGAGAAGAGAAGGAAACTGTATTACTCACTGGGGCTGCTGCAGCAAAGCACCACAAGTTGGGTGGCTTAACTGAAATGTATTGTCTCACAGTCCTGGTGACTAGAAGTCCAAGATCAAGGTATTGGCAGGACGGTTCCTCCTGGGATCTCTCTCCTTGGCTTGTTGATGTCACCTTCTCCCTGAGTCCTCACAGGGTCTCCCCTCTGTGTGTGTCTGTATCCTAACCTCCTTTTCTCCAAACACGGGATTAGGGCTCATTCATTGAGCTCATTTTAACTTAATTACCTCTTAAAGGTCCTAACTCCAAATATGGTCACATCCCAAGGGGTGGGGGTTAGGACATCAACATACAAATAAGGAGGGAATGCAATTGAGCCCACAACAACCCAAGGAGACTGGCTGTGTCCAGGTGCTGCCTTAGTCTGGGTCTTTGGTGACTCTCCTGTGAGGCAGAGAATACAGTACTTGGCCACTAGCATTACCAGGCATCACTGTACACACTGGGGCCGGGTGGGGGCAGCTGCAGGAGCAGCTCAGGGCTTTGTTATGGTCAGGATCCCCATCTACCTGAAAGAAGACAGAGAAAGAGACAGAGGAAGGTGGGGAGATTCTCACGTGCAACAGGTAACCCTGAGTGATGGCCAAATGTGGAGTTGTGAACATATACAAGGAAGGGCCTGGCTTTTGCAAGGAAAGGGTGTGCCCATGAATTAGCAGCAGGACAACAGCTAGCCTGGGAGCTCCCTCAGCAGTCCAGCATGAGCACCCTCACTCTGGCCATGCACAGTCTACCTTGAGAGTAGCCCTGCAAACACAAAGGAGCTCCACTCACAGAAACCAGTCATGTGGCAGAGAACCCGGCAGCTGCTTCCACAATCCCTCAAGAAAAGGGACTCATCTGGCGTCCTGCTGGCAACACTCCCCATCCCCCAACAGCAATCTCCACATGGCCAAATCCAGAGGTCTGTCCTCTATTCTCTCACTCAATCCCACCTCCTTGGAACACCTTCTCCTCTATCCCTCTCAAATCCAACACTCTTGTGGGCTCCCTCCTTCACAGCCAATCCCCATCAGACTCCTTTGCTGGAACTTCCTCTTCCTGACCACTAATGGCTGACAGCCCAGGTCCAGCTCTCAGACTTCCTCTCTACTGCAGACACTCAGAAGTCGGTTTGGGCCTTGGCATTCAGCCCAAATCTCCTATTTGGTTTTGGTTTCTCCCTTTGGAAAGCCAGAGAGCTGAATACCTGCATAACTGTCATTCCTGGTGTCCCTGGACTCAAGGATCATGTGATAACATAGGTTATTTTTCATCTCGTCAGTGTAACAACACCATTCACACAACTGGGAAAGACATTTTTATGTTCTGTTGATATCTGAATATTTTCCTCTGCTGTTCTTTATTTCAGTCAAGTAAAGTGGTAGGTCAAGCCACTTGACATACTAGAGATTTTAGAACTGCCTTCTCAAGAACGTATGCAAGACAGAAAAGTGAGATGAACAGCTCTGTGATACACAGGCTGCTTGAGCCAAAGCAAGCTTCATGCTATATCTTACAAATAACAAAACGGATGTAGCAGTACTCACTAACAATTGCAGCAGCTTCAGGGGAAGTGCCACATTTGCTGGGGCTAACTGAAGAGGGAACCAAAAGGATGTGCCTTGAGAGGGAAGGATGCCTACTCTAAAGAGACCCATCATTCTGCTCCATGGAAGGCACAGGCACTGTCTACAGGCAACCACGGCTGAGATGCAGATGCAAATTCAGAGCCAGTCTTGTGTTCTGTGTTCCTGAGGGCCAGTTCCATAGTCACGTTGCTAGGTATAAGGCTCAGGGACACACTGTTTCAAGTGATTGGGTGGGAGAAGCCACAGATGCAGGCAAAAGAATCAGAAATAAAAAAGGTAGGTGAACACAACACTCAAGTTTGCGTCTGAAAATATTGGAAAGTATCTGCTTCAGACAGTGAGCAAAGCACCAATTGAAGGTACTGCTTCATTAAGGGATTATTGTCACCAACAGCCAAATCATCAAGTCCAAGAGAATAAGTAAGTCTCTACTATGATCAGTCATTCTCAGAGAGAGAGAGAGAAAAACCGACAACCCAGAAGAAGCTTCACCACCAGGAGTGAGCGTCTATCATCACAAACATCCAGTTTGAAATTCTCAAGGGCAACCAGCACCTGACAGTGTTGAGAATGACTGTACCGACACTGCAGTGTAATTTTTATAATAAAATTGTGATCATTATGAAACAATCTTGACTGACATTTCAGATTTATTCTTTTACAATGGAAGCTCACTCTAAGATAGGGATTCTCACCTTAGCCAAATATAGATACTGATTCCTGACCATTCGGCATTCACCCAAATAGCAAACTGGAACACCCTCTCCAGGTGAAGCTATCCAGTTCCATGCTGGGCTCCATGTTTACACTGTGGCCTGGCCTCTGGCGGGGCAGGCACCTCAGCTTCAGTACATGCAACACCAAATTCCTCCTTCCCCAACTCCCATCCTCCTCCAAGGATTTCCTCATTCACCAGTCACCCAAGCTATAAACCCGGCCATCAGCCTTGATTCCACTGGCAGCCTGAACTATCAAAACACCTCTCGGCCAGGCTTGGTGGCTCAGCCTGTAATCCCAGCACTTTGGGAGACCGAGGCAAGTGAATTGCCTGAACCTGCGGGTTCGAGACCCACCCGGGCAACTTGGCAAGACCTCATCTCTACCATAAATCAAAAAATTAGCCAGATGTGGTGGCATGCGCCTGTAGTTCCAGCTACTGGGAAGGCTGAGGTGGAAGGATCGCCGGAGCCCAGCAGGCGAGGCTGCAGTGGCCGGGAGCGGCCACTGCACTCCAGTCTGGGTGACAGAGTGAGACTCCAACTCAAAAAAAACCCCCAAAAACAAAAAAGAAGAAAAAAAAACACACCTCCCCATGTCTTCCCTCCACACTGGACTGAGCCACCTCATCAGATACCTGGGCTGCAGCAACAGCATCCTGATCAATCTCTCAGCCTTAACTCCTGATCTTCCTCCCCATCCATCCTGCACCCAGAAGCCCAAGTGACCTTTTAAAACTCTAACTCCGATAGTGCCACAGCCCTACTCAAAACCTCCAGTGGCTTCCTGTCATTAGCAATCAAAGCCCTTGTCTTGCAGGGCTGAACATGATAAGGCCCTATCTCCCCAGCCTTATCTCATGACTCTTCCCTTCCTGCACTGCCACCCCTGCCCTGCCCTGCCCCGCCTCCGTTCACTGCTTCTCTGACACAACAGGCTCTTCCTCACTGCAGAGACTTGGCCGGGAACATCCTTCCCACTCACTGTGTAGGTGTCTTCTGGACTTTGCTTCCCCAGAGGGGCTGCCCTGGACCACCCCGCCCTCCATCTCCACCCCCTGCTTTCTCCCTGTAGCCCTCGATCATTTTCTTTCTAACATTTGTCACTCTTTTAAGGTATCTATTGATGTTTCAGGTTGAACAGCTTCACCCGTAATATTTTTCTTTCCTCTGCTAGAATGGACTGGGGTAGGTGGGCAGGGGTGGGCGGGGACCCTCCACTGTGTCTCTAGAGCTGAGACCCACCCTGGCACACAGTACACCAAGGAACATCTGTTCGTCAGACAAATGAATGAATGAACACATAAACACAAACAGGTTACCCTACAAATGTACTTTTTGAGGTCCAGTGGAATAAGGACAAAACAATGTGTGGTCCAAAAACCACTCTGTCCTTCAGAGAAATTATGTGACATGGTCCCCTCATCTTGAAAAGCCCAGCAGGTTTCACTCCACGAGCTGGTATGCAAAAACCCCATGTGCAAACCCTGCCGAGAGGCATCCCGGGTCAGAGGAAAGGTATGCAGCTGCAGATGCTCCATGCCTGTGTTTCCTGGGCCATATCTCCCTAGCCAGGAGCTCCTCTCCTGCCCCAGTCCCGCCCCCCGGGGGGATCTCTCCTGTCTGCATCTCCTCAGTATTTCTCTATCCTGGACAGCATCTTCCCCCACCCCCTTTCACATCCTTGCTGCAGCCTCTGCCCAGTTCTCCTATCCCCTGCAACAGTCACCCCTCTGTTGCAACTGTGGAGGCAGACACGAACCCACCCCAGTCATTGACCCTGCCCCAAAAGAGTGGCTCTCCAGGACCATCTGGTAAGGAGACCCTTCCACCAAGACAGGGCTTGCCTATGGGATCCATCAAAGGAGAGGAGGAGGTTGAATAGAAAAGGAAACTCCAGACAGCAGATCTGTGGACCCCACCGGATGCTGGGGATGGCGTGGGTGGAACTTACTGTTGATCGTTAAGAGGTGTGCTATCCTCACGTACAAGGTGTTGAAGAAAAAGTCAAACCCTGTCAAATACTTAAAGAGTTTTATTCTAAGCCAATATGAGTGACCTTGGCTCTGAGAACAGTCTTAAGGAAGCCCTGAGAAAGCGTTCTTGAAACGGTTGGGTTACAGCTTGGTTTTATACATTTTAGGGAGACAGAAGTCACAGGCAAAAATATAAATCAATATATGTAAGATATACATTGGTTTGGCCTGGAAAGGGGGTGGGGCTTACCAGGCACAGGTGGATTCAAAGACTTTCTGAGTGACCATTAGTTGAAAGAGTTAGGTTCAAGAGCTGAAGTCAGCAGAAAGAAATGCTTGAGCTAAAGTAAAGGAAGCCAAGGCTCTTGTTATGTAGATGAAGACTCTAAGCAGAAGGTTCAGAGAGAATAGATGGCAAATGTCTCTTTTTGGAACTTAAAAGGTGTCAGACTTTAGCTAATCTCTCCTAGATCCCTGAAAGGCCTGACTGCATTAATGGAGATACTCTGCAGATGCAAAATTTTCCCCACAAAAGATGGTTTTGCAGGGTCATTTGAAAATATGCCGAAGAAATATATTTTGGGATAAACTATTTTGATTTCCTCCAGGTTCTGCTCTCTGTCATGTGATGCTGTCCAGTCAGGTTGGCATTTGGTGTCTTATTGTCACGATCTGTTTGGTCAGTTTTATGATTTCTGTTTGAATGTTAATGCTGGTCAGCTGTACCCAAACTCCAAAAGGGAGGGGGTGTAATGGGGTAGACACACCTCCTTTATGAACGCAGATTTTCAGGTTTCTCTGGATATTCCTTGGCTAAGGCAATCCATTCAGTTGGCCAGGGGGCTTAGGGTTTCATTTTGGGTTTACAAAGGAGACATCAAGTCCTTGAGACCACTGTCACAGGCATCTTGGGGGCACCAAAAACATATCAGAGCTTTATGAGAACTGAAAGACTGCTCAGCAAACACCTGATCCCTTCTGGGCTCTGTGGACGGTACTGAGGCCCAACAAATCCGGACAAATACTCATCTATCTGTTCCTGTTTCATTTCCTGCAAAAGGAGCCCACAATCTTTATAGGTAATGAAACTGCGGGCCGTTTCACTGACTTAATCAAAAAATATTTATCACGTGCCAGTCACCGAGGGGCACAGGGAGGCTGGAAGTGGGGCTGGCAGGAAACCAGTCACTCAACAGCCCTGCTCTTACTCTGCATTTTATTTGTTGTCTTTTTTCTAACTCCCACTTGTTTATTGACTGCATACCGGTGCCAGGCACTGTGCTAAATGCCCGGCACACATTATTTCGGTGAGGAGCTCAGACCCGCTCACAGACACGAAAAGGGGATGATCCAACCACAGTCTCTTCTCTCCTCTCTCTCTCTCCCTCAATCAGGCACCTCCAAGGCACAGTTCACTGTCTCCTGACCCTCCCCGATCAGGATGTTACCCCCACCACTGTACCACAACTGTGATCACCAATAACCCCCAGGTACCAACTCTCATGATCAAAGCATTTGAGTGACACAGAGAAATTGGAGTGTTGTGGTGGAGGGGGGAGTATTTTTTTAATGGAAATATTACAGCATGTTTACACATTGATGGGAGCAGTCCAAGAAAGAGAGGAAGTGGCTTCAGAAAAGGCCAAACGAGGAGCAGCAGATCTGGGGAGGCCAGAGTTGTGAAGGCTTTCACCATTTGTGAATTCCTTCGTCTCCAAGGGGCCAGCTCAAGGAAACAACTCCTTAGATCTGAAGTCAACAATACTAGTAAATACAAGGTTATTCACTGTAACATTATTGATAATAGGAAAATACTAGAAACAACATAAATGTCCATACCTAGAAGACTGGGTAAATAAACGAAAGAACATTCACTCCGTGAAGTACTATGGAGCTATAAAAAAACAGGATGAAGCCGGGCTTGGTGGCTCAGCCTGTAATCCCACGCCTTTGGGAGGCTGAGGTGAGTGAATTGCCTGAGCCCGCGGGTTCAAGACCCGCCTGGGCAGGTGAGACCTCATCTCTACAATAAACAAAAAAATTAGCCGGGCGTGGTAGCACGCGCCTGTAGTTCCAGCTACGTGGAAGGCTGAGGCGGAAGGATCGCTGGAGCCCAGCAGGTCGAGGCTGCGGTGGCCAGGAGCAGCCACTGCACTCCAGTCCGGGCGACAGAGTGAGACTCTAACTCAAAAAAAAAAAAAACAAAAAAAACCCCAAAATGTTTTCCTCTACCTAATGAGTCACAGAACATATTATGAAATGAAGAAAGCAAGTCATGTAAAAGAATACATAAAATAAGCCACCATTTGTGTAAGAAAGGGAAATGAGCGTGTGTCTGTGTGTGTGTGTGTGTGCGCACATTTTTTGCAGAGAAACACAAGATAAATCAGAATCCACTGAAAATGATGACCTGGGAGTGTGTAGGAGGAAGAGCTAGCAATGAGACATTTTGGGGTTTGCTATTTTTATAGTTTTGACTTTTGAACAATGTACATGCTTTATATTTTTTAAATTAATAATATTAAATAAAATTAAATTTAAAATATTAAGTGAAAAAACATGTCCCAAAACTAAATACAAACGGAAACAAATCAATCTAATTGTAAATCAAATGAATGTCATGACTGACCATACAAAAAGAAAATAATTAATTCAAGAAACTTCAGAGCATAGAACTCTGACTATATACCCTTGTGGATATACTTTATAGACAAAAGATAATGGCTATGAAATCTTATACTTAGCACATATGTAGTTGATAAAGGAATTGGGATGGTAATTCTGAGACTACTTTTGTGTGCTATAGATAGAGCAACTAGTAAATATAAGTTTTGGGGAACAAAGGTTCCCCTAGAGATACAGAACGGTAAGGAAGAAATCTGTTGCATTGAACTGGAATTAGAAACAGCAGTGTGAACTCATGATTTTTTTCAAAAAATGTATTTACTAGCTTTCTTGTGTGTAAAAGCCTAGAAGCCATGATACCCCAGTAGCAACAAGCACCCCTAGTGCCCAAATTTTGATATCTAATTACCATTTCCCTTTCTAAAATAAAAGATCTATCAATCCATAGAAATGTTCAAAAAAATAAATGGAAAAGAGAGAGGAAGAAAAGCTATTATGGACAGAAGTAAGTGCAGCTAGCCAATGGGGATAAACACAAAGAAATCACTGTTTTGCAACCCCTAGTGTAACAGCTACTTTGGGGAATGATTATCAGTGTATGCCAAAACCAGGGAGAACATGGTGGGTGAACAGGACCACCCTGAAGTCTCAAAATCTCCCCCTCCCAGGAACCACTTATTCATTAACGAGGAAAGAAATGGCTGGGCTCTATGGCTCAGCCTGTAATCCCAGCACTTTGGGAGGCCAAGGTGAGTGGATTTCCTGAGCCCACGGGTTCGAGACCTGCCCGGGCAACTTGGCAAGACCTCATCTCTACAATAAATCAAAAATTAGTCTGGCGTGGTAGCACATGCCTATAGTTCCAGCTACTTGGAAGGCTGAGGTGGAAGGATCACCGGAGCCCAGCAGGGTGAGGCTGTGGTGGCCGGGAGTGTGCCACTGCACTCCAGTCTGGGCGACAGAGTGAGACTCCAAACCCCCTACCCCAAAAAAGGAAGAAGTACCTTGACAGTGGAGAGGCCTGTTGGCCACCACCTTGACCAAGTGCCCAAGCTTTCAGTACCATCAAGAGCAGACAGTCTGGTGTCTGTACGCCTCCTGATGGGATGCTCCAAGGAGGACTTGGGCAACTCTATCATGTGCTCACCAAAAATGTCTGACCTGGATCTAATCGTGAGAAGATAATGGGACAAATCCAGATTGTAAGATATTCTATAGGACTAGAGGTCTGGGCCCTTCAAAAACGTCATGAAGCTGGGCTTGGTGGCTCAGTCTGTAATCCCGCGCCTTTGGGAGGCTGAGGTGAGTGGATTGCCTGAGCCCGTGGGTTCGAGACCCACCTGGGCAGGCGAGACCTCATCTCTACAATAAATCAAAAAATTAGCTGGGTGTGGTAGCGCATGCCTGTAATTCCAGTTGAGGCGGAAGGATCGCCGGAGCCCAGCAGGTCGAGGCTGCGGTGGCCGGGAGCGGCCACTGCACTCCAGTCTGGGTGACAGAGTGAGACTCCAACTCAAAAAAAAAAAAATCATGAAACATAAAAAGATAGAACAAAAGAACAGGGGTTCTAGATGAAAGAATCCTACAAGAATATGACAAATGTAATACATGGTCGGGTCCTAGATCAAAGCAAAAATTTTGAGGACAGCTGGGAACATCTGATCCCTCAGCCCACCCTCATTTGTTGTGAGAACCAAGTGCAGGTGGGGTGTTTAACACAGGACCTGCACCTGGGAGTGCTCAATAAACAGGTGAGAGAGGCACCCCACTGCAGGGTTCAGGATGCCCTGCAATTAGCTAAAAGACCCTGGGTCCCAACATCCTCCCCTGTCAAAGGGTGATGGCAGTACTGCCTCCTAGGGCCATTGTGACAACTAGACACAACAGTGCCAGGCACAGTGAGAACCTACTACAAGAGGTTATTCATTTGAACCACTATCGTAATACTATAAGAAAGGGATTGGCAGCCGGGTTCGGTGGCTCAGCCTGTAATCCCACGCCTTTGGGAGGTTGAGGTGAGTGGATCGCCCGAGCCCGCAGGTTCGAGACCCGCCTGGGCAGGCGAGACCTCATCTCTACAATAAAATCAAAAAATCAGCCAGGTGTGGTAGCGCGTGCCTGTAATTCTGGCTACTCGGAAGGCTGAGGCGGAAGGATTGCCGGAGCCCAGCAGGTCAAGACTGCAGTGGCCGGGAGCGGCCACTGCACTCCAGTCTGGGCGACAGAGTGAGACTCCAACTCAAAAAAAAAAAAGAAAAAAAAAAAGAAAGGGATGGGCAGTAGTGGGAAACTGGGGGTGAGGTGGAGGGAGGGCACACCTCATCAACAAGGGAACAAGGGTATCTGTATAATGAACATTTGTACCCCTAGTCCTGAATTGTACCCCACATATTTAAAATTAAAAATTTTAAAAAAGAGGTTATTCATGTTAAAATTCTTTTTTTTTTTTTTTTATTGAGTTGGAGTCTCACTCTGTCGCCCAAACTGGAGTGCAGTGGCCGCTCCTGGCCACCGCAGCCTCGACCTGCTGGGCTCCGGCGATCCTTCCGCCTCAGCCTTCCAAGTAGCCGGAATTACAGGCACATGCTACCACACCTGGCTAATTTTTGATTTATTGTAGAGATGAGGTCTTGCCAAGTTGACCGGGAGGGTCTCGAACCCGCGGGCTCAGGCAATCCACTCATCTCAGCCTCCCAAAGCGCTGGGATTACAGGCCGAGCTACCGAGCCCGGCCTTAAAATTAGTTTTGTTCCGTATCCGAGAACTCCGGTTTTTCCGGTTCTTTACCCGAGGACCCCTCCCCGACTCTTCTGCGTGAGCCAGCAAGGCCGCCCCGCCCCCAGGCCAGGTCAGGGCCCCTCTTCTCAGAACTTGCAGCGTTTCTCAAGGCCCTTGTCACACCTGAATTGAACAGTAACCGTAACTATTTACAGATGTTCATCTTCTCAGACAGACTAAGTTCATGAGGTAAAGACAATGTCTGTTTTGAAGGTCCCACATCCCTAGCACCAGGCACTCGGGACTCATTGAGCATTTAATGAATAGATAACTAGTGTGTCTACCTATCAGTCTATCCATCCATCAGTCCTGGGAAGATCGCTAAACTGCCCTCAGCCAGCAAATGCAGACAATAAAACTCGCCCCATGTGAGGAAAAATGAGTTATATGATGTATTAGGTGACACATTTACTCACAAAATATCTGCTAGGGACGCGCTCCCCTCCCACCGCCTCCCCTCTCGAGATGAAGGTGCTCACAGTCAGATGGAAGGGAAGGCCAGCAGTGGGGACAAAGCGGGCAGGGAGAACTGCTGGCCCCAGAGGAAAGGGTCCCTGCTCTGGCCCTGTCTCTGAGCTCCCCTGGGCAGGAGCACCCAAGAGCACAGGAGCTGCAGGCAGTTCCAGAAGTTGTGTACCAGAATGCCCACCAGGGAAACCACGAGGGGACAGAGGACCCTGAAGTCACAGCGCAGAGCCTGGGAGACACCCCCAGGCAGTGTGTGCTGCGGCTTTAACTCTATTCACAGGACATGTGGCCGATGTCCCACGTGAGGAATCACGGGGTGCAGCCCCAGTCCTCTGCAGGGGGGTGGAGGCAGGATGGAGCTGTCCCTGCCCCGACTCACCCAAGAGCTTCTGCAGCACCTGGCCATCGTACAGGTCCTCCTCTAGCTGCTTCACAATGATCCGCTCCTCCACCAGCACGTCATTGATCCAGTCGAGAAGAACCTGGGGGAGAGGCAGGTGTCAGAGTCTTGGGCCGCCAGCGCCGCTCCAACACAGCCATGACCACAGCCAGAGCAGGGCCAGGAAGTTGCACAGCACGTGATGGCGGACGGACAAGGGCCTGGAGAGCCAGAGAGGAGGACAAGGCCTCTCGGCCTACGGGCAGGGCAGAAGAGGAGGAGGCACCAGCACACCCCGCCTTTGCAGACACCCCAGGGTGCCTGACTTCCCAGGGAATTCTCAAGGGAACCCTGGCGGTAGGCAGTTGCTTTGGTGAACCTGAGCCTCTTCCCAGCTGGGAACTTGGGCAAGCTGGGAAACTCCCAGGAAAAGGAAGGTTTACCTGTTCACTTTAGTATGGGGAGGGGTGTGAAATAACTAAATATTGGCCGGGTGTGGTGACTCACACCTGTAATCCCAGCATTCTGGGAGGCCAAGGCAGAAGGATCGCTTAAGGTCAGGATTTCGAGACTAGCCTGGGCAACATAGTGAGACTCCATCTCTACAAAAAATTTTTAAAAACTTAGCTGGGTGTGGTGACGCACACCTGTAGTCCCAACCACCCAGGAGGCTGAGGCAGGAGAATCACTTGAGCCTAGGAGTTCAAGGTTACAGTGAGCTATGATCGTGCCACTGCACTCCAGCCTAAGTAACAGAGGGAGACCCTGCCTCAAAAGGGGGGGGTGCTGGTAATACTGCACTCCCTCCTGTGGCCCCCAGGACAGTAAAGGCAGGCTATAAAATGTCCCTCCCTCCAGTCTCGTAAGTCTCAGATCACCCTGAGCTTCAAGCTGTAGCCAAGAGGGTTTCACACAGTTGTTACTGACAGGCTCGGGGCACCTGCTCTCTGCAGCATTTCATACACTCCCTGACTGAGATAGAATTCACACACCATACCATTCATCCTTTTAAAACTGCATGATTCAGTGGCTTTCAGTATATTCACAAAGTTGTACAGCCATCACCATAACCAATTTTAGAACATTTTCATCATCCCCAAAAGAAGTCTGTTACCATACCCACGAGCAGGTGCTCCCCATTTCTCCCTTCCTCCAGCCCCTCCCCCAGTCACTAATCTACTGTCAGTCCCTGTGGATTTAGCCTTCCTGGACATTTCATATAAATGGAATCAGACAATATGTGACCTTTTTCGTCTGGCTGCTGTCACTTAGCAGCGTGTCCTCAAAGTTCATCTGTGTCTAAGCATGGCATTCCTTCCTGTGGCCAAATCCTCGTCGGCTGTATGGGTGGACCTCCTTGTGTGGACCCATCCATCCATCCTTGGACATCCGGGCTATTACCACTTTTTGGCTGTGGTGAATAGTGCTAATATGAACACTCCTGTCCAAGTTTTTGGGCAGATGTGGGTTCTCCTTTTTCCGAGCCAGCCTTCCTCTTAAGCCTCTTGTCAACACATTTTCCATTCAACCCACTAGGCGATATACTTGAGAAGATTGCCTCCGTGGTGAGGATATCGACGGAAAGACAGGCTTCCCACTGGACAGACTTCCGTGTGACCAGTCCTGCTTCTGACACGTCTACTCCACAAAACAAGACAGGCTTGATCCATGAGACAGAGTCCATGGTTTATCTGTGCAAACAAAACTAATAAAACTATCTAATTGTTCCCAATCACCTCTTGGAAATGGTGGTTTATGGGCCCTCTCAGAGATAACAAAAGGGCATGAGTCTATAATATACTGTTCTCTGTCACTCTTTGAATCGGTTGCAACCTACAAAATTGGCCACAAAGCACACTGCTGTGAAGTATATCCTATTTTCCCACTAACTCAAAAGTATCAAATCTGACACACAATCCCACAAAAGATAGAGGTAAAAATAAATTAAAGGGAGGTTTGTGAGAAGAAAGAGGTGTGCAACCCTGCTGCGTTCTGGTTTTGTCCATGCCATCTCCAAAAGGTTGTGGACAACGCTTCCAGCCCTGCTCCAGCCCTGGGTCTGGAGAGTCGGGTGGCACAGGGAGAGAGCACAGGCCTGGGAGTCCTGGGGCTGTACCAGAAGCCCCTTCAGTTCCCAGGGGAGCTGCCCCCCCACCGTGGCCCACATACCCCCATGCTTGCAGCTTTCTGCCTCCTCTGACACGCCCTGCAATCTCCTTTGGGGCGCCCTGCCTCCTCTCTGACACGCCCTGCAATCTCCTTTGGGGCGCCCTGCCTCCTCTCTGACACGCCCTGCAATCTCCTTTGGGGCGCCCTCCCTGACTCCCCTTCCCAGATGCCACGTGGCACGTTCCTGGCCCCTGACCTGGACACCGCTCTTCTGATTCTTTCTCTCCTTCAAGGCCACCTCATGCTCGCCCACAACTCAAGTGCTGTCCCTAACCCAGAAACCCCTACGCATAGGGCCCCTGCGATCCTCCGCTCAGGCGTTCCATGGCATCTCCCACTGGACTCATCACCCTCCCAAGCCTCCTCCTCCAGGAAGGAAACAGGACCACCGCCCACCACTCAGGAGCCTGGGCTTCCCTCTCGCCCCACTTCTGTCCACTTCTTGACGGCACGGCCACACCCGAGCGCCCTGCTTCCTCACTGGTGCTTTTCGAAGAGCCCAAGCTTCTCTCTGCCTCGGAGCCCTCACACGTGCCATTTCCTCATCTGAGCACACCCCTCCCTCACTGCCTGGGCAGCTCTCACTCCTCTTGTGGGTCTCATCTTCCGTGTCAGCCTCTGACCACCCCGGCCCATCCAGACGGCATCCGCCATCACAGCCCTCACCGCACCCCAGTGCTTCCTGTCTAACTCCGTTCACATTTGCAATGGGAACAAACCTTCGTAATGTCCTCCCCCATGAAACATGAAGGTCTCTGAGGGCAGAACTGTGACATCTTATTTGTGGCTTTGTCCCCAGCACTCAGCACTCACTGCCTAGCACTGGAGTGCTATAAATATATAACGAATTTGCTAAGCACCTGCGATGTACCAGGCTCTGGGAACAAATAAGACAGGGCCCTTGCCTTGAGGATCAAACATTCTTTTTTTTTTGAGTTGGAGTCTCACTCTTTTGCTCAGACTGGAGAGCAGTGGCACGCTCCCGGCCACCACAGCCTCGACCTTCTGGGCTCTGGCGATCCTTCCGCCTCAGCCTTCCGAGCAGCGGGAACTACAGGCGCGCCCTACTACGTCCGGCTAATTTTTGACTTATTGTAGAGGTGAGGTCTCGCCAAGTTGCCCAGGCGGGTCTCGAACCCGCGGGCTCAGGCAATCCACTCACCTCAGCCTCCCAAGGCACGGGATTACAGGCTGAGCAACCGAGCCCGGCTTCTTTTTCTTTTTGAGTCAGGATTTCACTCTGTCACCCGGGCTGGAGTGCAGTGGTATAGTCGCGACCCACCACAGCCTCGACCTCCCTGGTTCAAAAATAGCTGGAACTATAGGTGCATGCCACCAGGCTTGGCGAATTTTTTTTACTTATTTGTAGAGGTGAGGTCTTGTTATGTTGTTCAGGCTGGTCTCAAATTTCTGGGCTCAAGCGATCCTCCTGCCTCGGCCTCCTAAAGTGCTGGGATTACAGGCGTGAGCCACCGTGCCTGGCCGAGTATCACATTCTCATCAGACACTAAGAGACAAGTGATACACACACTTTCTGGCCATGATCACTGTTAGGAAGGAAAGTAAGGCAGGACACAGCAGAGAATCCTGACAAACACACCCCCTGAAGGCGCCAGGGCTGGCACTGACAGTGAGGGGTCATGTGAGTGGCTGTGTCCCTAGTACGTGACAAGACGGCACTTTACCTCTGCAAACCTCCTCCCAACACCGATAGCCCCAGTCTCATCATAAGGAAAACATCAGACAAATCCCGGTAGAGGGACAGTCGACAAACATCTGAGCAGCACTCCTCCAGACAGTCAGGGTCATCAGAAGCGAAGAACGGCTGAGAAACAGTCACAGCCCAAAGGAGCCTCAGGACTAAATGCAATATGGGATCCTGGAGGAATCCTAAGGCAGCAAGGCGAGATCAGGTAAAACCAAGGGAGCCTGGGGATGGCCAGGCTTTCGTTGCAAGAACTCATCGGCATCGATCGGCACATGGCATGTAACAAATGCACCGCGTGAGGCGTTCATTCCGGGAAAGGCAAAGCATGGGGTGTAGAGGACCTACGATCTTTGCAACTTGTCTGTAAATCAAAAACTCTCTTGGCCAGGCATGGTGTTTCACGCCTGTAATCCCAGCACTTTGGAAGGCCAAGGCGGGAGGATCGCCTGAGCCCAGGAGTTTGAGACCACCTTAGGCAACGTAGTGAGACCTCGTCTCTTTTTTTTTTAAAGAAGAAATAAAAAATAAAAATAAGGTCTATTAAAAAATAAGAAGTTTGGGGATAGAGAGAGAGGCAGTGCCACTGCGAATCGGATTGGGGCCTCTGGGACAAGGTGGCATTTGTGCAGAGATAAGAAAGGGCAAGGGGTGAACAGCATGGACACTGAGGGAAGAGCTCTGGAGGCAGAGGGAACGGCCAGGAGAGGCATCAGCGAGCTGGGCAGCAGGACTGACAGTGACAAGGAGGGGAGGGAGAGGGGACACAGCCAGACCCCAATTCTGGGAAGGGAGGGGGCCGCGAACCCACTCTAGTCAGTGGATGAGACGGTGACCTAGGCACTAGCGGGAGGCTGGACACTGAGCCCGGGGAGGGGCCCAGGAGGTGCAGGCTTGGCAATGGCCCGGGAACATGCAGGCACGGCAGGACAGGAAGTGGAAGAGAGGAAGGGGGTGCCTCTGTGGACGCTGTAGCTACCAGAAATAATGTAGGGAAGGGGCGGGGAGGGACACACTGTCCCAGGGGCATCTAGGGGCTGAAGGGGCAGCCCAGCGGACTGAACAAGGGACATCAGGTGAGACAGCGGCAGGACAGCCTCAGGGCTGTAGGGCTGGGGGTGGAGAGGCAGGAGAAGTTCTGGAAGCAGCACTGAGGAGCTGGGAGGACACCTGCCCTCCTCCAGGCCCCAGCACCCCCAGGGCTGAGGTGGAGACCCAGCAAGCCACCCCGACCCCATCACCCACACTTCCTCATGACACAGCCGTGAACCACGGATTTGGCGGGGTGGCAGAACCCACTGCCCCGTGCCTGTACCTCCCTCCGACCGCCCCCGGCTCTTTGGACATTTCCCCTGGTCCTCGCGTCCCGAACGCCACCGGGCTCCAGAATGTCCGGCCCCATCCTTTTATGAGGGCTTTTACAGCAATGATTAGAGCCGAGTGACAGCATGGCATCCAACTCTATATTATCTCCACTCAACGACATGACTGAGCATCTGCCTGCAGGGCGGTAGGAAGAAAGATGACTACTGTTCCCTGCCCTCCAACTGGGAGGGGGAGGCACAAAGGGGGAAATGAGAGCCCGGTGATCTCAAAGACATGTGGCATCATCCAGCTCAGGGAGGGAGGCAATGGCCAGGCAGGAAGTAAGCGCAGAGGGCTGGGGAGGCGGGGAGGTCAAGAGAAGCTGATTGCCAGTGGAGGACAGGCGGGCCCAGTCACGGCCAAGCCAGGGCTGAAGTCAGACACCCACTTCTCACCAGGCGCACAAAGCCACGCACCACGCTTGCTTTCTTGGAACCGGGCTGTAGATCCCTCTCCCCGCCGGACCAAGAGACCTGGAACGTCACCCAGGGTGGCTTCAAAGGCTGATCCCGCACCTGACCTCTGAACCGGCTCCCACAGAACCGAGACCCCTGTGACTATGGCGCTCGGGGACCCCACTCTGGCCTCTTAGTGAGAGTGTATGAGTTGGGTTGCTTTTGGCAAACTGTGTCATTTAAATTTAAGAGAGAAAAATAAGTGAACAGACACAAGACTTAGCCATCCTAACCCCTCTTTTTGGTCTTCAGAGACCTCCCCCACTTGCTTCCACTCTCTGGTCAGCCTGTCTCCCAAGAAGGCTCCCTCAATCCTCCCAGCAGGCCCTGCAGACCCCCTGTTCACCCACAGACCTCCTGCCGCGTGCCTCATCCCTCCCCCACCTTCAGCCCTCGACCCCCAGATGAAACCGGGATGGTGCCCGCTTCTACCTTCCAGAGCAGCAAAGTCCTGAGCCCGAGAGATGCCACAGCACTGGATAAGTGACTCCTAACAATGTTCCGAATGTCTTTTATAATTTCTAGTTAACGACTTTAAGGCGATTTTGAGGGCAGAATTTTCAAGTGTTCCCTAAAATCCCAGCCTGCTGGTATATACACGTCTTTCTAAACCCTGGGTAAACACAGTGTGGCGAGGACGTGTAGGACCAGCATTTGAGACCCAGATCCACCAGTTTCAGCTGTGTGGCCTTGAGACACGCACTCAAACTCTCTGGACCTCAGCGTCTTCATTTAAAAAGGAAAATAAATCAATCCCTAACTCTGTGGAAACTAGAATTCCAGTTCTATTTTATCCCGAGGTACTAATCCAAACGTGGCCCTCGACTTTTGCTTACTCTGGAATGATTCCAAATTTGTGTAGGAAAAATTAAATACATAGAGAAGAAGCCTGAAGGGACATAAATTAAAAAGAAATTAGTCGTGCCTTCTGTTTGATTTTTCTGTCTTCCAGGTTTTCAGCAGCATACATTACTTTGGTAGTTAGAAAGATAATAAGTATCATTTTTACAAATTAATCACTAGCCAGATGGCTTCTTTACTGAAATTGACAAGCAGATCCTAAAACGCACATAGAAATGCAAGGGACCCCTGAACAGCCAAAACGATCTCGACAAAGAGGAACCAAGTGGGAAGATTGAAGCTCCCTGGTTTCAAACCCTACTACCAAGTGACCGTGATCAAAACTGGGGTACTGACATAAACACAGACACACAGGCCAATGGAACCGTTCGGAGAGTCCAGAGTAAACTTCGCGAGATGGTCTATGGCTGTCAGAAAGGATGCCAAGGATGAAGAGGGGAAAGGATCATTTCTTCAACAGGTGCTGCTGGGACCACCTGGGCAAGGAGGCCGGGTCCTGACTTAACTAATGCTGAATGTACGTTCATACGTTGGCCATTTGTGTATCTTCTGGTGAGAAATGTCTACTGAGATTCTTTGCCTGTTTTTAATTGTGTTGTTCCACTTTTTTTTTTTTTAATTTAGAGATAAAGTCTCATTCTGTCTCAGGCTGGAGCACAATAGCACTACATAATCATAGCTCACTACAACCTTGAACTCCTGGGTTCACAGGATCCTCACACCTCAGTCTCCCAAGAAGCGGGGACTGCAGGTATGCACCTCCACGCCTGGCTAGTTCTTAAAGATTTTTTGTAAAGACAGAGTCTCGCTATGTTGCCCAGGCTGGTCTCAAACTCCTGAGCTCAAGCAATCCTCCACCCTGGCCCTCCCAAAGTGCTGAGTCCAGGCATGAGCCACTGCGCCCAATTTTAGTTGTCTTTTTATTATTAAGTTGTAAAAGTTCCTTCTAGATGCCAGACCCAAATCCCATATCAGATACATGAGGTGCAGGCTTTTTCTTTCCCATCCTTTCCACTTCCTTGATAGCATCTTGTGAAGCACAGTTGCCTTTAATTTTGATGAGGTGCAGTTCATCTATTTTTCCTGCTGTTGCTTGTGCTCTTGATGTCACATCTAAAAAATCATGACTTAACCCAAGGTCAGGTAGATTTACCTCTAGATTTCCCGAGAGCTTTACAGTCCTTACATCCCAGTCTGCAAGTCATACACCTGATAAAGGTGCACATGAGAGGACACAGGAGCTGGGCCACCTAGTGCTTCCAGAGCCAATGTAAAAAACGGGTCTCTACCACACAGGATTGAGTGTTTTCAAGGATCTACAAGGACACTCACCCTTGTACATCCCTGCCACTCTCAGATTACGTCTCTGACCACTCTCCCCCTTGTCCACTAGGCTCTAGCCACACTGCCCTTCTTGCTGGTCCTTAAACATGCCTGGCAGGTACACACCTCAGGACCTTTGCACCTGCAGTCGCTCTGTTAGTCATGTTCTTCTCCAAGGTACAACCACTAGTCTCTGCCCAAATGCCACCTCCCTGGCTACCCTACCTTAACCAAGAGGGAGAGCATCTGTTTCCTGCTTTAACCTTCTTCAAAGCGCTCATGTGATCATAGATGCCCTTGTCCCTTGTCATGTCTGTCTTCCCAGCTGGGCTGTCAGCTCCTCATGGATGGGGCCTGTGCTTCACTCAATGCCTTATTCCCAGCGGCTAAAACAGAAACAGACCCACAGAAGGGGTCCTAACAAACTGCAGAATGGCCTAAGATTTTCTAGAAAGGTCTCCTGGGCATGCAGATGTTTGGTTCCAGAGGCGGCCTTGCCCAGAGCGTAGGCCTGCTGGGAAACACATGAGAGACCGTGTTTCTGCTCTGAAGAAACTAAAAAGAAAAGAAAAATCACATCTGGATCTCTAACCTGCTCCAAGCTCAAACCCCAAAATAACAAACAGAGAGGAATTATAACCAAATTCCACGCAAGAGGCCACAGCAGTCAACTCAGGAAGGGAAGAGCCATTCGCCGCCCATTTCACTGCCACCCCAAGGAGGTGATACCAATCCCTGGAAGCTACAAATCACCCTGCATTTTCCAGGTCATTTGTCGAGTCTCTGTCTCACAAAAGACTTTTTAAAGATAGCACCAGTCATTCTTTTTAGGGATGTACTCATTTGCGAACCCTGAATCCTGCGGGCAAATGTCTAGGACATATATTAATTATGCTCCTGCATACCACTCCATCATGGATGTTTTACGAGCTTGCTTTAACCAGAATAAAAAATTACTTTTCCTTTCGTCCCTACTGAATTATAATCAGGACCTGCAGTCTGTCTCCCCCAGAGCTATGACAGTTACGTGTTAATCACTCCCAAAAGGAGCCCTGGCTGGACGTGGACTTATTGCCACAGCAAGGAGGAGGGGCGGCCGGCGTGGGCTAGAGGTCATTGGAGGGTGTCTCTGGGCACCTCGTGGCACTGACTTCCTCCCACAGGATCATTTTCACGCAGCTGATTTTCTTCACAGGGACAGAGGGAGGAAGACAACAAAACTGAATGACCAGGAAAGGGCCTTGTCCAACAAACCTGGGAATGAGACGTCCGCTCTCGGGGAAACCCGCACACCTGGATGAGGTGAGATGTGGTCTGTTTCCAAATGACCTGCATAGCACGTCTCATGCGGTCTTTCCTGATACCAAGCGTGTTGTCCCAGAGGCAAGTCACCGAACGTCCGACATCAGCTGGGGGTCCTACAATTCAATTCGATTCTGACGCTTACTCCCCGGAGTTAGACCCCACAAGTCAGTCCCACAAAACTGGCCTCACTTCAGAGGTCAGCTGCACACAGGGTACCCTGCCTGTCCTCCTGCCCGACTGACGGCAGGTCAGGCTTCCCACCTTGGGTTCAGTAAGCTGCTAGAACACACAGAACTCAGGAAAGCAGTTTACCTAGGATCATCAGTTTATTACAAAGGTTAGAACTCAGGGACAGCGTAACGGAAAGGGACGCGTTAGGGCAGGGTATTGGGGGTGGAGGGACAGGTGGACAGATCTTCCATGTCTGTCCTGGGGGTGTCACCCTCCCAGAACCTCCACTGTTCACCAACTCAGAAGCTCCCTGGAACCTGTCAGTTAAGGCCTTTCATGGAAGATTCATTACACAGGCATGATTAAATCAGCAGATATTGGTGACTAAGGTCAGGGTGGGGCTGGTAATTCCAACCCTCCACTCACATGGCTGGTTCTCTGGACCAGTCCCCACCCTGAGTCAACTCATTAGCATAAACTCAGGTATAGTCAAAGGGGCTCATTATGAAAAACAGAAGATGTCCCATCACTCAGGAAATTCCAAAGGTTTTAGGCACTGGGTGCCAGGAACCCGAGATTTAGACCAAATACGGGTGTGTTATTATACCACAAGTGTGCTGGCCTTTCTCTGGCTATTCATTCTGGAAAACAGAAGAATCACCATTCCCACTTCTGAGAATCTTTAAAGATATAAAGCTTCTCATCTATAAACCTCCAGCTGCCTGGGCAGTGCCCACAGTTCACCCATAAGTCATTCAAGCTGCAGCTGGAGAACATTAGAGGAAACACCGCAGGAAAGAGTACCAGCCAAAATGACTTGAGGATGAGTCTCCTGGGCTCCTGAACCCACAGAATGCATGTGCCCACTTCCAAGCTGGTCCTGCCACCCTGCCCATTCACCTCCTCCTGAGCTGTGCTATCCACACCCACGCTCCCAGCGCTGGCCTGACAGTACCAACGTGTGATAGAGTGCAGACTGGAGTGCAGTGGCATGCTCCCGGCCACCGCAGCCTCAACCTGCTGGGCTCCAGTGATCCTTCCACCTCAGCCTTCCAAGTAGCTGGTACTACAGGCGCGTGCTACCGCGCCCGGCTAATTTTTTTATTTATTGTAGAGATGAGGTCTCGCCAAGTTGCCCAGGCGGGTCTCGAACCCGCCGGCTCAGGTAATCCACTCACCTCAGCCTCCCAAGGTGCGGGATTACAGGCTAAGCCACCGAGCCGGCTGAGCCTGGCGTTCTTATTCTCTCTTTAATCTGAGTCGGAATGTGAATCCAGGAAGCTGCCCCCAGGGCCCACCTTCACTCCCCAACACAATAATATAGGCAACTGATGCTCAAAGACAACTGCTAAATGGCCAGTCTCTTCTCAATGCCTGGTTTAGCGAGAGCTGAGGATATGTTTACAGGAGCAGGGGACAGCTCACACTATTCTAAACAGTGACAGTTCCAAAGCAGCAGGAGTGGGGTGGGGAGGGCATCCCCTGACCTGCTTGGACCTGCACACTGTATACGCTTTGCATTAAAAAAATCTGCCTCTGGACCAAATGTCTAGAAAGAACCACTGGGAGAGGCCGCTACGAAGGCCTGCTTAGATGGAACTCATCAGAAGCTTGGATAATTATAGTCCACAGTACATGGAAAACGGAAAAAATCACACAGGTAATGCAGATGGAGGTGTTTTGTTGGAACTACCCAGACTGGCCATCTCCTCCCACGGTGTGCTCCTGGGACCATCTGCATCATCATGCCACTCACGAGCTTCCTCTATCCCTTGTCCTATCCTCCCAAAGCCCTCTCCCCCAAGACCGGAATCCTGTGGGTCGGGGTGGAGCAAAAAAACCCATCTGTCCTGTCTATAAGCCACATGCCCTCTTGGCTGATCTTAGGTGAACCTCACATTGGTACCGCTGACGCAAACCCTTCCTCCATTCTCTCACTGTCCAGCAAGGATGAATCAGCCCTGATGTGAGCGGGAGGCTGAAGGCCCCGGGGATTCAGTCAGGCACAGAAAGGCTACAGTCCCTCACAGCACAAGATTACATTCTAGAGGAAGGAGAGAGACCAAAAACAAGCTAGCAACCAGGTACGATTCCAGGCAGCCGTTAGCCTAGGGAAAAAGAAAAGTACCAAGGTAAGGAATTAGAGTGATGGAATGACAGGGTGTGGGAAATATGTCTCCAAGGAGAAAACATCGAGAGAAAATAAGTGGTGAAGAGAAATAAGTGGTGAAGAGAGCTCTGGGCATGGATGGGCCTTGAAAGCACAAAGGCCAGGTCCATGGTAAAAAAAAAAAAAAAAAAATCTAACCTTGCCCAAAGAGAAAACTGGCCTGTGTCTTTGATCCTGGGAGCTGACCGATAAGCCCTTGGGATGTCTTGCCCAGTAGAATATTAATATCTTTGTTACCTGGGGGCCTCGGGCCAGACAGAGAGCAACCAGGGTGGGGTGTTGGGTCACGCTGTATCAGTCGACCACTGCAGGGGTTGGAGACAGATCAGCCATGGGGACAATGAGCCATGCCTGTGTGGTGGGCTCCAATAAAAGCACAGGACATCGAGGCCCAGGAGACTTCCCTGGCTGGCAATACTTCGCACTTGTTATCCCAAATCACCAGGAAAGTGACACTGTCCACAACTCCACGGGGGAGGACCCAGGGGCTGCACTGGTGCTTTCTCAGCTCTGCCCTGCATGTCTCTTCCCTCGGCTGGTTTTAACCTGTGTCCCTTCGCTGTAATAAACCATAACCGTGAGTATAACAGCTTAACGCTAGGAGCACCTCGGGTGAATGATCAAACCCAAGGGTAGTATTAGAGACCTTGAACTTGCCACCGGTGTCAGAAGAGAGGGTGGGCTTGTGGGACTGCACCCTCTGGCATGATACCCAGTGGATGGTTGTTTGGTGTGTTCAAGGAATGGCCAGGGGACCATGGTGGCTGGAGTGTCGTGAGGGAGGAGGGGAGGCAAGGATGATACCGGGAGGGTCTGAGGTGCCCACCTCAGAAGCCCCAGGACAGACCGTGGTGCTGGCCTCCAGCTCAGGCAGCAGCTGGCAAACTGACCCTCCCACGCTCAGTCTCGATTGCACAAACACACAGCTCTGGCCTTGGGCAGTTAGGGACCAACCTCTCCCCAAACCAGAAAAAGGAGATGCTCACAATCCATTGGCATGAACAAACCCGGCTCGGGGAAACACCACGGCCTCACAGAGCCCCCGTGGGCTTGACAAACAGGAACAAACCGAGTGATGCTGGCGTTCAGCACAGACTCTCACCGCTGCCACCCACGCATGTCTCTGTTATAAAGGCAACAGCTACTGACAACTAATATTTTATGAACAGCCCCTCCACGCTGCCGCTACAGCAACCAGCAAGCCACAGTCAGCCAGACTGACGCCGCTCTTCCTGTTGCTGTGTTTATGCTTATTTTGGAAAATGCTTGATCAAGAGTGAAAAATGAACCACCAGCCCGCTTCGAGATGTGACCTGCAGTCTGAGAGCAGGTGAGGACTTCTGGAAATCACCCATCTCCAGAAATACGTGCTCCAGGCTGGCTGGACGGTTGCAAGAAGAGACATCCCAGAGTCTGGTGGCTGGCCCTTCCAGGAGACGGTCAAGGATGCTGCTGCCATAAGTAGCAGGGCCCACCCTGCCTGACCCGTGTGGTCAGAGCCCATCAGCTGCAGCAGTTTAAAGACTGGAGAGCACAGCATGGTGCATTCGTTTCCTGTGGCTGCTGTGACAAATTTCACCAAGCAGGTGGCTTCCGACAGACCCACAGATTCTCTGGCAGTTCACGAGGTCAAAGTCCAAAATCAGTTCTGCGGGGCTAAAATCAAGGAGTGGGCAGGGGTGGCTCCATCCGGAGGCTCCAGGGGAGGATCTGTTCCCTAGTCTTTTCCATCTTCTGGAGGCAGAGGCACCTGTACTCCATGGCAAGTGGCCCTTTCTCCATCTTCAGAGCCAGCAGCCTCCACTATGCCTCACTGTCATACTGCTATGCCATACACAGTCACACCTCCCTCTGCCTCTCTTATAAGGACACTAGTGAACACGCTGGGCCCATCCGCATAATCCAAGATAATCTTCCATTACAAGATCCTTAACCATATCTGCAAATTCCCTTTTGCACTGGAAGGTGATAGTCTCAGGTTCCAGGGATTGCAACAAGGTCATCTTTGGGGCCATGATTCGGCCACCACACTTGGGTTCCCTAGAAAAGAGAACTAGGGCAAAGCTCACTGCTGATGCTTTTGTTTGGGGTGGCAGACACCCCAGACTAGCAATACCAAGAGGAAGGAAGGTGAGGCAGGAGCATGGGCTGACTATAGCTTTCGAAGAAAACCTTGTCAATGCTCAGCCACATGGTCCATCTTCCACAGGTCTTAAAACTGTACATCAGGGGCATCAGAGAGAGTATTTATCTTTGGCTCCTTTTGCTCCAAAAGATCTCAATTCCTGCCAACAGTCAGCCCCATCCGATGCCCCTGATGTGACCCTTTGTCTGAATCTGGAATCTGGTAGAGATGGGACAGCCGGAACCTCTACAGATCCCACTGATTTGGTCCTGGATGCCAGAGATGCTGTGGTCCCTCTCTGGTAGACGTGCAAAGGATCAGCCTCATTCATGGAGGGCGAAACAGCCTGGGGGTGTCAGAGGCAAAGCAGAAAGGAGGTGCTGGGTGCATTTGCTAGGAGCATAAATTGGACCTTGTCCAGGAGGAAGGTGATTCGTTCACCCTCCAGCCCCGAGGCCCAGCACAGCACCCAATGCTCAGCCCAGCCAGGGGAACATGGTGCCAAATGCACAGACTCAGTCAAGCCCAGATACACGAATCCTCAGTGTAACCTAGGAGTGGGGAGTGCCTTTACCTCTCTGAGTCCCTACATGGAAGGGAAGATGACACCAGCTCCCCTTGGAGTTGTCTCAAGGAGCTAATCCTTGTGAATTAAGCTGGTAGGCTCTCAAGCATTGCTCAAATACCAAAGAAGAAAGTTCGGAAAGGTGCATATGATGGTATACATGTCAGTTGACTGGGCTACAGGCTGCCAGATAACTGGTTAAGCACTCTTCTGGGTGTGTCTGGGAGCGTGTTTCCAAGAGAGATCAGCATTTGAACTGGTGGACTGAGTAAAGTGGATGGCCCTCCGCCATCTGAACAGAATGAAAAGGGGCAGGAAGTTTATATTTGCCTCGCTCTGCCTGGGACTGCGAGGCTGTCACACGGATCTTCTCCTGCCCTGTTTCTGGTGCTGTGTCTCAGACACAGATTCCACCACGAGCCCTCGGGGTCTCCAGCTTGCAGACGGCAGACCGCGGGACTTCGCAGCCTCCACACTGTGTGAGCCAATATCTTTTTTTTTTTTTGAGTTGGAGTCTCCCTCTGTCGCCCAGACTGGAGGGCAGTGGCCGCTCCCGGCCACCGCAGCCTCGACCTGCTGGACTCTGGCGATCCTTCCGCCTCAGCCTTCAAGGATCCGGAATTACAGGCATGCGCTACCATGCCCGGCTGATTTTTTGATTTATTGTAGAGATGAGGTCTCGCCAAGTTGCCCATGCGGGTCTCGAACCCACGGGCTCAGGCAATTCACTCACCTCAGCCTCCCAAAGGCACGGGATTACAGGCTGAGCCACCAAGCCAATATCTTACACGAAACCTCTTCCTAGATATATACATATCAATACTATTGGCTCTGTTTCTCTGGAGAACCTGACAATTCTTGTGCATCCCTTACTTAACTATCTCCCAAGAATAACATTTTGGGTGGCCAAAAGACAGGGTTACTTTTCTCACCCACATTTTTCTGTTAAAAAAAAATGTTTTTCTTCAAGTTAGGGTCTCACTGTGTCTCCTGAGCTAGAGTGCAGTGGCATGATCGTGGCTCACCAGAACCTTGACTCCCTAGGCTCAGGCAGTTCTTCTGCCTCAGTTTCCCGAGCAGCTGGGACTACAGTCACGTGCCACCACGCCTGGCCTATTTAAAAAATTTTTTTGAAGAGTTGTGGTCTCGTTATGCTACCTAGGCTGGTCTGGAACTCCCGGACTCAAATCATCCTCCCACCTCAGCCTCCCAAAGTACTGGGATTACAGGCATGAGCCACCACACCCAGCTAAAGGTGGAGAAACTTTTTTTAAAAAGCACTTTTAATAGAAAAATGTCTGTGTATGGCACACATAGTCACAGACAGCATTTTCAAAGTCCCCAGATCACATGGGCTGTGGAAGCAAAGTGTTTGCCATGGCTGCCTCGGGAGCCGGCCCTGAATCCACTGAGCTCAGGACAATGCTGGAGGTCACAGTCTCGTTTTTTTTTTTTTTTGAGTTGGAGTCTCACTCTGTCACCCAGGCTGGAATGCTGTGACACACTCACGGCCACCCCACTGCCAACCCTGCTGGGCTCAGGCGATCCTTCCGCCTCAGCCTTCCAAGTAACCAAAACTACAGGCGCACGCTTCCATACCCAGCTAATTTTTTTTTAAATTGTAGAGATGAGTTGCCTGGGTTGGTCTCGAACCTGCGGCCTCAGGCAATCCACTCGCTTCGGCCTCCCAAAGTGCTGGGATTAGAGGCTGAGCCACAGAGCCGGCCCAGCCTCACTTCTTAACGGGATTCCCTTTTGAAGTCCTATTGTGGTTTAGATCAGGGTAACCAAAACTGCAACCTGAGCAGGGACCTAGACAAACACTGCAAACAAAGCATCCCGCCAAGCTGGGCCCAGCTGGAGAGAAGGGCCACTGCTGCTCCAGGGAGGCCACAGAGCTGTTGGCCAACCCCTCTCTCTCCCTGACTCTGGGAGCAAGGCGGCCAGTTTCTTGCCCGGTGAATATTCCCACCCCAGACATGCTGAACCTGAAGGTGCACCTAGCACAGACATGGCCGGCATCAGACAGTCCCTTGGCAGGAGGGGCCAGAGGGGGCACACACCCACTTTTTAGGGCTCCCTCTGAACCCAGACCCCATCAAGCTCCAGGAGGAGTTGCAATCCCACCTGTAAGGCACTATAACAGTTCACACCTGCCCTTCTTTCCTCATCTCAAACACCCCCTGCTGCCGAGCTCTGCCCAGCCCAGCTTTCAAGGGCATGGATTTTAAGGCTGGGCATGTGGGAGGTGGGAGGGGCTGAGTCGGATCCTCCCCTTGGCCCTCCTCGCCTGACACACCAGCCACCTCCACACACAGCACTAACGTCCCTTTCATGAGCCTGGGGATTTGACACACCCTCTGCCCACAAGAGCCCTGAACCCCAAAGCCAAGACCTCCCCAACAGGTACCTTCCATCTGAGACAGATTCCCTTACCTTGACCAGTTCCTTGAACTTGGGGTCATCCTTGGAGGTGGGGTCGATCATCGTGCGCTCCTCGTTCTCCTCTGCCAGAGACAAAAGGGAGTCAGGTAAGCGTTCGCGGGGTGGCAGGGATGCAGAGGGACAGATGGGCAGGAAACGGACTGTGAAGCAGGGAGCCCAGCACAGGGCAGGACAGGCGAGGAGGTGGGGAACGGCCTTCTGGAAAACGGATGAGGCGTCCTCGCGCCTTCCCTTCTTCTGAAGGGGATGAAGTCCAGCTCCATCATCCCACCAGCCTCACCCCTCATGGCCTCCACTGGCAGCTAGTCTAAGACACTCCCATTTTTCGGGAGAAACCTTGAGAGAGGGTGGCATTCATTCCCAGAAACCTGAGACATACCCTTACCCAGAATCTGGCACATGGGAAAGCTTCAGGCACCAGGTGGTTCCTGCAGCCACTATTTATAAACACATGGGAAGATCTGAGTGGTTATCATGAGATGGAAAATGTTTGCCACATTCAGTGGGAAGAAATCAGCAGGCAGCGTTGTATGTGAAATAGGATGCACAAAAAATATTAGAAACAGCAAAAAGCGATAATGTTTCACAGTTAAAGGTGCTCATCCCTTTCTCTTTCTGTTTGCTTGTTTTCCTGTTTGCTTCTCCCTGCACGTTCTGCCTGGATCCCAAAGACACCGGGAAGCTGGCGAGCTTGCCACAGAGGAGAGTGCCATGGAGGAAGAGGTGAGGGCAGTGGGACTGTGGAGTGAGGGACCCACAGAGGCCAGACAGAGCCCAGAGCAGAAATGACCGGTGCTACCAGCAGCAAGAGGGGTGAAGGCCACTCTGACCACAGGCATGGGAGGGGTGAGGGGGTGCTGCCAGTGCTGGGCACAGTGTCCACCATACCAGGCCATAATCCTTAAGAAGAAAAAAACAGGAGCAGCAGGGGTTCCAGGTAGGGGCCAGGTGCCCGCAGGACACACAGGTGAAGACGGCCGGGACACAGCAGAGACCAGGATGCCAGACCCAGACAGGCTCCCACGGGGCTGGGAACGCTGTCTGCACTGGTCAGAATGAAAACGGCTTTGAGGGAAACAGGCTTTGCCACTGACGTGTAAGTGATGCAAACCTCATAGCAGCAGATTCTAAAATCTGACAACGTGGATAAACTATTTTTGGAACCGTGCAGATGTGATGCTTGAGAGGGACGCTCCAGGTGACATGCAGGGAGCTCTCAGGAGTCCCCGTGATGTCCTTGCTGAGGCCTCCGCAGCCTCCCACTCCTCCTGGGATCAAGACCAGCGGCCTCCACGCAGTTTGAGGCCACTCACCAGCCTCGTTCCCCAGGCTCTCCCTGGCACTCTCTGTTCCAGCCCCTCTTCCAGCCTTCCCTCTGCCTCAGAAGCCCACTACCGCCTGCCATGGGGCCCTGGCACATACTGCTTCTGCTGTCTGGCATAGTCTCCCCAACTCTGTGACCCCTACACCCCTCATAGCTCCAGAGCCTTCCTTGAGCCCAAACACCAGTCTCCCAAGGCAGTTCTTCCGCCCCACTAGCGCCTGTCCTTGCCAGCCCTTTGGCCTCCATCAACACCTAGAAAGAAAGACATCAGTGAGACTGTGTGATCCATGTCTGAGACCTCCGGGGCCACCCATGTCAGGAGGGCAAGGATCATTCTGGTGCTGGCTCAGAGGCAGGCTGTGAGCCTGGGATTCAGCAAAAGATGGAAAGGGAGCCAGTCACTCCCCAAGCTCGGCCTTCAGAAAGGCTGTTGGAGGGATTATCCCCTTCAACCCAAGCTAAAAATCTAAGCGTGACCTCTATCCATCCCCACCCCTTGCTTCTACTTCTCATACTGAACAGAAGAGAAACAGGAGCTGGGCCGGCCCAGCTCGTGTGGACACCAGACGGAACTCCCTTCTCCCTGGTGAAGACTCTGAACCCACATCCAATGCCCCAGCACCTCTCGGACTGGACAGCAGTCACTGTGCCTGCTCTGAGGTCCCCAGCACTGTGGGCACCTATGAAGGGTGAAGGGGGACAGAGACACCATTTCCAGACTTAGCATCCCCAGACAATTTCTCCGATGCACCTCTGGCCTTCTGCCTTCCCCATGGAGTAGCTTTGATTCCTGACCCTGCCTGGAAGAAAACAGTGGGAGGGAGAGGAAGGGGCAGCCTATCGCAAGCTGTGTGTGGCGAGGTGTCTGACTACAGACCCACCAGGATCTCTGGGTCACCTGGTGATAGTGACGGGAAGCCGGGCTCAGAGGTTCTGAACAGACTGAGGAGAGGCAGCATCGCATGGAGCAGGCGCTGGACTTGGAGAGGGTACTTACTCTGGACAAGGCATGCGTGTGTCTGGGGGCTCCAGACCTCACACTGCCATCCCTGCCGCCTGTCAGCATGAATAACCTGCTGGCACAGGCCCTGGACCCTGGACATCAAGTCCCCCCGGCAGGCGGCTGTGTGCTTTGCCCTTCTGTCTGCCAGGAGCTATTCAGACCGCCTAAGAGGGAAGCAGTTCGCTGGGAACATATTTAAAACAGAGGTGCCCAGGCTCACGAACTCCCCCTCAGCAGGTTTGTATTGAGAAAGTAGGCCCAGTGCAATGGCTCACACCTGTAATCCCAGCATTTGGGGAGGCTGAGGTGGGAGGATCGCTTGAGTCCAGGAGTTCAAGACTAGCTTTGGCAACATAGCAAGACGTCGTCTCTAGAAAAAATAAAAAAATTAGCCAGGTGCGGTGGCCTGTGCCAGCTACTTGGAAGACTGAGGCAGAAGGATCACCTGAACACGGGAGTTTGAGGCTGCAGTGGCCGTGATTGTGCCACTGTACTCTAGTCTGGGTGACAGAGTGAGACTCTAACTCAAAAAAAAAAAAAAAGGAAAAGAAAAAAATAAAGCAGCAGCCTGTCAAAATACATGAGATAAATCTCCTACCTCTCTAGGGCTCCAGCTGGTCTAAAGCAAAGCTCTCAGCCAGGAGCGACTATGCCTCCCAGGGACGCAACGCAATGTCTAGAGACACCTCTGCTTGTCCCAACTGGTGGGGAGATGCTACTGGTATCTGATGAGCGGGGAACAGGGATGCGACATCCTCTGGTTCTCCAGGCACAGTGGCTCATGCCTATAATCCCAGCACCTCGGGAGGCCAAGGCGGGAGGATTGCCTGAGCCCAAGAGGTTGAGGCTGCGGTAGCCAACAGCATGCCACTGCACTCCAGCCTGGGTGACACAGAGACTCTGACTCAAAAAACAAAAACAGAAAAGTCCTCCGGTGCATAAGGAAGACCCTGAACTAAAAGCAGGGTGATTCCCAGACCCACACGCAAGTCCCTGAATTGCACCTGAAGACCATGGCCCCAGAAGCATCTGCCTGGCAGCGGCTTCACCCAGACTAAAGACAAGCAGCCGCAGAGCAATGCCAAGGGCCTTACTCTTCCAAGGGGAGAGAGAGCCACCACCGCCGCCAGGCGGGACCTCAGGGCGCACAGCCAGCCTGCGGCTCCGGGTGGGCTGGCTGCTGAACTTGCGCCTGCGTTTCCTCTGCACAAGCTCTGCCCAGCCTGGCCTGGTCGTGGAACCCACAGAAGAGGGCTGAGCTGGGACTTCCCTTTGAACCAGGGTTTGGAAACGAGCAGAATGTACCACAATTGCCTGCAAGACCAACGGGATCCCAAAACACAAGGAAAATTGTATCTCATTAGCTTCAGGAGGGCCTTGGCCACTTGGCAGTTCCCACCCAGCAAGCCCCAGGCCACGGGCAGCTCTGGCTGATACAGAGATGGGAGATGTGTTCATCACGGGGGTTTTTTGCTGGGTGCGGTGGCTCACGCCTATAATCCCAGCACTTTGGGAGCTGAGGCGGGAGGATTACTCGGTTCCAGGAGTTCGAGACCAGCCTAGGCAACATAGTGAAACACTGTCTCCACACACACACACAAAAAGTTGCTAGGCATGGTGATCTGTGCCCATAGTTTCAGCTACTTGAGAGGCTGAGGCAGAAGGATTGCCTAAGCTCAGCAGGTTGAGGCTACAGTAGCTGTGATGGTGTCATTGAGCTCCAGCCTGGGCAATGGAGTGAGACCCCAACTCAAAAGATAAAGAAACATTTTTTATATCATGGTTTTTGTGTTCTGATGCTTTGACATCTTAGAGCCTTGCTGACCCAGGGAGACTATCCCTCTGGGGACAGCTGACCCTGGAGATGGCAAACAGCCCCCGAAGAGACCACCTTTCTTTTTTTTTTTGAGTCAGAGTCTCATTCTATCACCCAGGCTGGAGTGCAGTGGCATGCTCATGGCCACCCCAGCATCGACCTGCTGGGCTCAGGTAATCCTTCCGCCTCAGTCTTCCAAGTAGCCAAAACTACAGGCATACGCTACAATGCCCAGCTAATTTTTTGATATATTGAAAAGATGAGGTCTCACCAAGTTGTCCAGGCGGGTCTCGAACCCCTGGGCTCAGGCAATCCTCTCACCTTGGCCTCCCAAAGTGCTGGGAGCCACCGCGCCCCGGCCAAGACCACCTTTCATGTATAAACCAGCGCCCCTAACACCTCCCTGACTGAACTCTCACAGGGCTCCAATCTCAAGCCAATATCCCCTGCCCTCCTCTCCCCAGGGCCAGGCACCAGGCAACCCAGGGCAGCCCCTGTGCCCCAGAGCCCCCTGGAGTGATTCAAACCAGCCAATCCTAATCCTGCTTACCCACTCCTTCCAAGAAAACCACAGTAAAAGCTCTTGCCCACGCTCCTGTCCAACCCTGGTGCCTTCCATGGGGCCCTGGGTGGCGTGGCGCCTCCTCCCGGAACTGTGAATGACAAGCTATCTTTCAACGTCAGTCTTCTCCTGATCTGCTAGTTTCACCATACCTGAATAATAATAAAACTTACATTTTAAGCCTGGGGACAGAAACCTACAGGGAAGGACTTGCTTTTCCCTCTGGACTTTTCTAAACATGACTTTGAGCTAAGAACCCAGCCTCTCAAATGCCCCCGGCATCTGATCAAAAGGCCAGGACTGTTGGGGTCCTCATCGCCTCTAAGAACCAGTCTAATGCCACAGAAGCACAACAGTCTCACGACAGGTGTCAAGAGCCGGCAGTACCTAGCTGGGTGTCTTCGGGATGAACATCCACCGAGGTGGGGGACATCGGCAAGTTGATGGCATTTTTGCCTTCTTCCTGCAGGTCACTCACTGTTGAGTAAAAAGAAAGAAAACCCAGGTTAGCATACACGGCACAGCCTGGCCTCACATGCTGGCTGTGGAAGCAGAGAGAAATAAACTCCTGTTTTTTCAGCATTTAACAAACATTCCTAAAAGGCTTGTTGCCCAGAAAGAATGAGGGAAAATGCTCTGAACCAAGAATACATTTTGCAATTCTTCCCCCGCCAAGTATTTTCCAGCTCCCACCAAGCTCTGCCAGTCTGTTTTCACTGCTCTATGAAACACATAACTAAGGCACTGAAGCTTCCGGATGCTTCCAGATGCTTCCAGATCTGCCCAAGGCTGCTGAAGCAGACAAAGCTTGGACCACAGCAACAGGGCCAGAGAGGGTGGGGTTTTCCTGCCCTCCCCTGGGGCACTATGCCCTGCACTGTGGACTCAAGGTGCTGACACCCCTCCTAACACACGTACAGGAGAGCCCTGAGTTTAAATTGGTGTCGTTGTCAATGGCCATGGTCATGGGGACAGAAATCTGAGGGAAGGTCACAGCCAGGGTCAGGATCACTAGAACATGCAACAAATTCTAACGAGAACCAGAGGCTTCAAACTGGGAACACCACACTCTCCCATCTGAAGGGCGTACGCATAGGGCAGGATCCAGAATGCCAAGTGATCGGGGCACAGCAGGGGTCCCATGCAGCAGAAAGGTCCCCTCATCTCCCTACCCCAGCAGGACCCACCAGGCCGTCAGGCCACACCCACCAGGGAGCACGCCAGCCTGTGCAGACACAGGGGCCAACGCCCTCTCCCTGTGGACATCATGTTTCTTCCCCAGTCACATGCCGGACGACAGGCTCCAGCCCAGGACGAGGATGGTGAGGGTGGAGACAGGGCACCTGCTGCTTTTTATAAAAAGCCCAGGTTGAGAACCACGAGGTAGCAGGCCCCAATCACCCACACAAAACCAGTCCCCTCCATTGGTGACTCAGGTGACAAGTACCCAGGCCAGTTGGCCTGGACCTGCTCCTTGTCCATGAAATGTACTTCGAGGCCAAGTCCTATTTTCTCTTTGAACACTGCAGCCACCTTGAATGTCTGACACCTCCAGCTCTGGGCACCCGGCCTCTACGGTGGCAGGTACTACAATGGCAAGAGAGAGGCGGTATGATGGCTTTGGAGCAGGCAGGCCACGAAGATCCCACTCTTGCTGCTATGAGATCCCAGACAAGTCTCATTGACTTGAGTTGGATTCATCACATGGCATTGACAGATAATATGGCAAAAATGGGCCAGGCTCAGTGGCTCAGCCTGTAATCCCACACCTTGGGAGGCTGAGGTAAGTGAATTGCCTGAGCCCGCGGGTTCAAGACCCGCCTGGGCAACTTGGTGAGACCTCATCTCTACAATAGATCAAAAAATTAGCCGGGCGTGGTAGCGCGCGCCTGTAGTTCCAGCTACGTGGAAGGCTGAGGTGGAAGGATCGCCGGAGCCCAACAGGTCGAGGCTGCAGTGGCCGGGAGCGGCCACTGCACTCCAGTCTAGGCGACAGAGTGAGACTCCAACTCAAAAAAATAAAATAAAATAAAAAATATGGCAAAAATGTCAGGGCCCTCGGAAGGGCGGGATGACAATGAACATTGAGTCCCCAGCCCAGAGCCTGGCACACTATGGGCTCCCAGGACATGGCTGTGGACTCAGCTTTCAGGACGATACAGCCTCCATCCTTCACAGGGCCGATGGTAGCAGGAACCCCAGAACACCAGCTCCTCTCATGTCAGCAAAGATGCTTGGCTCTCCAGAAAGTACACCCTCGTGTACACCTAGGTTCACAGCAGCATCACTCACAGTAGCCGAAGGGTGGAAATAACCCAAGCATCCACTGACAGATGAACTGTGAGCAAAATGTGGACCATTAACACAATGGAATATTACTCCGTTTTGAAAAGGAAGGACATTCTGGCACATGCTATAACACGGATGAACCCAGGGCACAACACATGCAGTGAAACAAGTCAGTTCCCCAAAACACAAATGCTGAAGAATCTCCTCACGTGAGGCACCCTGAGGAGCCAGATTCCTAGAGACAGAAAGGAGACTGGTGGGTGCCAAGGCTGGGGAGGGGAGATGGGGAGTTAGTATTTAGTGGGGACAGAGTTTCAGTTTGGGAAAATGAAAAAATTCTGGGGACAGATGGTGGTGATGGTTGCCCAACATGGGAATGTTCGTAATGCCACTGAGCTGTATACTTAAAAATTGTGCAAATCGAATCCACGCCTTAATCCCAGCACTTTGGGAGGCCAAGGCAGGAGGATCACTTGGAGACCAGCCTGGGCAACATAGCGAGAACTCATCTCTACAAAAAATTTTAAAAATTAGCCAGGCATGGTGGTGCGTGCCAGTAGTCCCAGCTACTGAGGACGCAGGATCACCTGAGCCTGGGAGGTCAAGGCTGCGGTGAGCCATGATCCTGCCACTGCACTCCAGCCTGGGCAACAGAGTGAGGCCCTGACTCAAAAAAAAGTTGAAATTGTAAATTTTATATTATGTCTATTTTGCCCAATTTTTTCAAAAGCAAAAAAAAAAAAAGTGGGCCCTCTCCTAATTCACCCACCTTGCAGCCTGGATGTCAGCTCTGCTGGCAGTGCACACAACCCTTCCGCCACCCCACAGAGCACATCCCAGGAACAGACCCCAGCCCTGGGCATCTGTGTGTCCCCGAGCCCTTGGCACAAGTCTGAACAAGAAGCAGACACGTATGAAATGCCTCCACCAGTCAATTATTCAGGAGGAGAGTTGTGAGACACCCTCTGCCCTATACCTCCCTAAAAAGCTCCAAACAGCCCCCACAGGCCACCCAGACCTGCTGAGAAAACACTTCAGCAATGATTTTTACTACATGACCAGTTACAGAGAGAGTTTTCACCAGCCAAGAGTCTTGAAAGGCAGGAAGGGAATAAGGAAGAGTGACTTTCCACAGAAATCTTCAGGAAGACAATAGCCCTGGAGGTCCCACGTTCTGGCTGGCATCACCGAAGGAGAACGGGAGAGACCCAGAGAGGTCTCTTGTACTGGGGCCACCTGCCATGGCTACACTGACAGCCCAGGAAGATCAAAAGACCCAGGCTTTCTGTAAGCAGCGGGCCGTCCAGGTGGGTTTCCCGGCCCGGGTGGGCCATGCAGGTGAGTCCTTTACAACGAGCCATGGTTCCTCTTGGAAAGATGCAGGAGGCTGGCCCATCATCCAGGTACCTGGACAAGGAAGACGTGGCCTGGGGACTGGTGAGGGGACGGGGTAGGGGGAGCCGGGGGCAAGTTAGGAACCACATCGAGGCAGCCCTGATCAGAAACACAGAGAGGGAGGAGGCGAGGACCAGCATTTTCAAAGCACAGAAATTGGGTCACATAAAAACAGAGATTTCCACAGCGTCTTCAAACATCAGAGATGATGCTAAACAGGGCCAGGGATTTCGTGACCTTAATAAACGAGAAACGCACTCACAAAATCCGCCCAGGCACCCGTTCAACATATTCCAAAAGGTCTTGTTAAGTACAACGGCCTAAGAGAAGCAAAGACCCCAGGGATCAGGCGGGAGGCGGGTACAGCCCGGCAGGCCATTGGCCAGCAGGAGGCGCACAGGCCGGTGGCCCCGGGGCCCCAGTCCAACCCTCACTTTGCCACTTGCTGGCGTATGGCCTTGGGCTAGTCCCTTCACCTTGCTAAGCCTCAGTTTCCCCATCTGTAGCATGGAGATGGCAGTAGCACCTATCTCACAGAGGTTCTGAGGAACGAGAGAGTTGGTGATCGCTTGCACATGGCCCAGGATGCCCATCCTGCGAGCAGGAGGGACGGCTGTGGATGAGTGACAACTCCATGATTAGGCCCCAAGAGAGGCACAGGCTGAGGGATAAGTGACCACCAGGAGGGCGAGGTCCCTCATTCCAAGGAGAAGCGCGGAAGCCTCCCTGGAGGAGGCAGCAATTGCTCCAGCCTTGGAAGATGGCAAGAATCAGGAAAAGGGCCTTTGGGACTTGGCGCAAAGTAAGTGGGTAACAGACTAGAGACACTTCCAGAAGCCCAACCTGGCAGCCTGGCGATGCTGAATCACCCAAGGGTGCAAGAGATGCCCCTCTGGGACTTGCTGTTTTCCGCAGTCCGGGTTCTCCAAAGGACACAGCCCGTTGGTTGAGGATCCTTCGGTCTCACTCTGACAATTGCCTTCAGAGGTTCAGTCTGCTTTTTGGAAGGAGGAATTCCTCTTGCACCTTTGGCTTCCCCTAGGCCCCCAGGGACCTAACCGTGCCAGTTTAGTGGCTTTCAGAGAAGCCCAGGAATGTTTTGGTTTTTAAAGTACGGGTTCATTTGCCAGAAAGACAAACACTTCAAAGATGAGAAATGCCGGCTGCCTTGAGTCACAGAGAAAGATCCGCAGGCCAGGAACGCTGGCCCACACCCCCGTGGCCTCTGGTGTGCGCAGGACGGTGTGAGCTTCCAAGGGCCTGGGCTCGATTTCACGGGTCCGGTGATTCAGGGGGAAAGATCGCCTCATGCTTGTTTTCCTAAGTGTCTGCATGGCTCCGAGATGAATGCTTCCGTCCACAGGAAGCCCCGTGCCCACCGCGAGGAACTGGATGCCAAGACATTCCACCGTGCTGGGGTTTGCTTGCAGGGCTGTGTTCCGTGGCCAGTGGGCTGCGCGGAAGGCTGGGCCAGGAGAGAGAGAGATGGCGAGGGTGTCTGACGAGCACCCCTTGCCACCTTGTTTCTGAGACGGCCACTCCGCGCTCAGTCCGGATAGGAAGAGCAGGCCGCAGTCATCAGGTCTGAGTTTTCAAAGAAAAGCTGAAAATAGGAGGGTTTTTTTATTTTTGTTTTTTTGTGGGACCTCCCGATTTACAAATGTGAGCAAATAATTCAAATTCCGTGGGCCAGCCCGAGGGCACCAGTTTGCAACCCCACATCGCAGTATGTGTCCAACCCACAGTGAATGTCTGCGGGAAGGGGGAGAGGACCACTAGCATTTGCTGAGCAGCTATTACGTGCAGGATACCCTTCATGCCATCCATTCATTTAATCTCTGAACAAGTCTGTGAGGGAGTGGCTGTGTCCCAGCTGGGCCCGCTCTGTTGTGGGGAAGCCACCTGACTTTTACACCACCAGCGGGCCTCAGCGTCAGGACTGAATCCAGTCCCACCTGACCTCGCACCTCGCTGCGTCCCACTAAATCCTACCCATCTTCAAGCCTCCTCTTACTGGCAACCTCCTCCAGGGAGCCCTCCCGGATGCTCCCCTCCCACGCCAGGCTCCCCTCTGTCCAGCTCCAGTCACACAGTCCTGTGACTACCTCTCTTCTGGACTTCCCCTACCACCAGTGCTCACTCGGCTCCCTGCACATAGGAGGTCTTCAAATATATTTGAGGACAGCACAATGAAGGGGCCTGGCTGCTGGTTTCCTAGCCCCAATCAGCCACTGACGAGCTGTGTGATCTTGGGCAAGCTACTCGACTGCTCTGTGCGCCTCAGTTTCCACCTGTGAAATGGGGCCTCACACGCCTTGGAGAGATGCCAAGGTGAACTGGGATGCCAGCCACGACCCCTCGCCCGATGCTGGCTTTCAGTATCTCTCGAGGAGACATACAGACACCCTTCCAGAACCTCCACCCAAAGGCTGGGCCAGATTTGGAGGAAAAAAAACAAACAAAAAACACAAAAATCACCTCTCCTAATCTAGAATTACAAGGACATAAAAAGAAGGAAAGAATCAAAAACTGAAAGCATTTCATAAAAAGCTTTCCATTTATACCTCGGGCCAAACAGGAAGCTTCCATCTCTGATTTTTAAAAAAAATCTTTTTCTTTGTATGGTTTTTATTTGTTTATTTATAGCCATGTTCTTCCCCCCACTTCGCCAAAAAGAATTTTTAGGCAGCTTTTTCCTCCCCCTTCGGACATTATTAGGAAAACGACTTGGAAAGTGGGCTGGTTTCAAGAATGAGGTTACCTTAAGGGAAAGAGAAAATCTGGACACACAAAGTCTTCTCACTCCACGAAGGGGGCCAGGGGAGGATCACAATGCACCCCCCACCCCCGGCAAAGATGGGGTGCAGGAACCGACCCCAGGGGGTTGGCCTGCGGGGGGTCCCGAGATCACACCAAGGCGTGATAAAGGCCGGGCCGCAGCCCTGGGAGGCCGGGGCAATGATGACTCTATTTTCTGTCATTTTGCTAAGTGTGTCATTCCAACACAGCAGAGACGCTTTGCCACCTGTGGGGACTCTCTCTACCACGTCTACACTTCCTGGTTTTCATAGAGAACAAAAGATCAGGGAGAGACTTTTCAGAGGGCCATATCTGAATCAGGATCAAAGAAAGCAAACCCAACAAAAACGGCCATTCTTCGCTCAACGGCACATGGAAAGGAAGAACTTGAAAACGGCAGGAAAGCTGCCTCAGTTTTAGACACTGAACCAGGCCTTTTCAAGACTTGGCCGCTCCTAGTGGCAACTGATCCTCCTTAAAGAAACCGAGTGGTCTTTAGAGCTGCCGGGAGGAAAAAAAAGGCAGAGAAAGAAAGACACTCTCTCCCTGCACGGATTCATGCCACGGCGCCTCTGCTCAGTTGGGAGGGGGCGCCTGGATCATTCACTAGTGCTCAAGTAGGAACCCAAAGACACCTCTGTTCAATGAGGTCTTCCAGGTCTCTGCCAGGGACATGAGAGCTTTCTACAAATTTTTCAACTTCCATCTGCACTCGAGGGGTTGGGGTGGGGGGACGGAGGGGGAGTGTTTCTTTACAGAGGCTGTAATTTATCAGAATAATTAAATTCTCCAGCTATGAAGGACTTCACAGAGAAGTTCCTCTAAAAATAAATCCAGTTGGACTCCATGGGAAGATCTCACAACACCGTGGAGTTTAAATAAGACCCACAGAAGATCTAAACAAGAATAAAAACGTCATCAGACAAGACAGCTGGGGGGGTGTCGGGGTGATCTTCCCTGACATCCGAAGAGGAGGTGACCAGAAGGAGCCAGGATTGTCACTCAAAAGGGTTGGGCTATTTCTGGCATATCACGCATGTGAAGGCCTTGAAATGGGAGGCCTGGCCCTTCCCAGGAGGTTATGAACTCCAAGTTCAATCTCCAAGTGTCTCGGGATTACACACTGGAGGAATGACGTCTCTCTCAGGGTATAATGCAGCGAGACTAACAGCCCTGCAGAGAGCAGCTGCTCCTCCCGACCCAGATGCGGGGAATGCGGGAAGGACTTTCAGCGACCCGTGAAGCAAAACTGAAAAGAAGGAGCCTCTTGGCCTTTCGAGGGGCGAATCCGGTCTTCTTCTCCTAAGGATTCGGGACCTGACAATGCCTGCCCATCATCACACGCTCGGTACACTTCTGTGCATTTAACTCACTGTAATTTCCAAGCACAGGATGAGTGTCTGAACTGTGCTGACAAGGCCAGAGGAACAAGAAAGCACCGTGACCGTGGCCCACGCTAGAAGGATCGCTCAGCTCGAACGTCTGATTTATGGGGTTTGTTCGGCTGGGGCATGAGGTTCCATCCCACTTCTCAAGATGAAATGAGTTTAGAGGCTGAAATAAATGTGTGAGCATTTCAATAAGGTAGACGCCAATGGAGGTCACCGGGAGGTACTGGCACATCAGAATTGGCAGCCAAAGATCTGTCCTACGCAGGCAGCGGCAAGCCTTGGGCGTCACAGTCTGCTGATCTCACAAAGGCTGGCGGAGGGCACTCCAGGGTTGGGCATGTGGCCGGGCAGGCTCTGCCCTCCTACCACAGAGAGTCTGCGTGCAACCAGAAAGAGAAGATGTGTCCTGGCCACTTCTATCCCAGTGGCCAGCCTAGCACCTGGCACACAGAAGGTTTGTAAGGGTTCAATGCACAATTAAGTGCAATACATAGCCTGGTGCTGAGTTTTGTGTGTGTTTTTTTAAGCAGGTTGTAAAACAACACAGCACAAGCCAAGCGTGGTAGCATACATCTTTGGCCCCAGCAATTTGGGAGACCGAGGCAGAAGGATTGCCAGGAATTCAAGGCCAGCCTGGGCAACATAGCAAGATTCTGGTCTCTTAAAAAAAAAAAAAAACATGGTATTTATGCACAAAATGCAAATAGAAAACTTGGTATTGTGTGTTTCTTAAGTCACAGAAAAAGAACTGAAAGGGCATACCCTGGAATGACAAGCAGGGCATTACTGCTGGAAGGGACGAATAAAGCAAGGAGGAGACAGAGGGAGGCTCTGCCACCAGATTATGTTCTATGTTCCTTGTGAAATAAAAATAAGGTTAAGCAGGGTGTGGTGGCTCACACCTGTAATCCCAGCACTTTGGGAGGCCGAGGCAAGAGGATCACTTGAGCCCAGGCATTTTAGACCAGTCTTTGCAATACATCAAGACCTCATCTCTGCAAAAAGATTTAAAAAATCAGCCAGGTGTGGCGGCACACACCTGTAGTCCCAACAACTGGGGAGGCTGAGGTGGAGGTCCACTTGAGCCCAGAAGGTCAAGGCCGCCGTCAGCCACGGTTGTGCCACTACACACCAGCTTGGGTGACAGAGTGAGACGCTCCTGACTCAACAACGACAACCACGAAGGCTAAAATAAGGGAAAATAAGGGACTTCACAGCAACTTGGGTGGATTTAGAGTCTATCACACTCAGCCATCTATCACAGAAACGAAGGACAGAGTACCGTATGTTCTTACTCATAAGCAGACCTTGAACAGTTGTCATAATGCTGCAAGAAAGGGATTGGCAGTAGTGGGAAACTGCCAGGGGAGGGGGGTGGGATTGGCGGTTGAGGGAAACTGCCGGGGAGGGAGGGGCACACCTCATCGACAAGCGTACCTGCATAACGAATATTTGTATACCTAACCCTGAATTGAATAAAGAAAAGAAATAAAGGAGGATAAGCAGATGCACCAGCAGGGCACGACGGGGCCTAATGGATGCGGCCGCCGACTCCACAGGGAAGTACATGCAATGGGCTTGGCCACAGGAAGGGCTCCGGGACCCAGAAGGAGCCTTGGGACTCTCAGGCAGCCTCAGGGGACATAGGGAGAGAGGCATAGGGGAGGGAAGCCCGAGGACACAGCCTCACTCGTGCAGATGGCCACGGACAATAACCTCACTCTGGGCTGATGGGTGAAAGCCAAGGTCCCAATGCCAAGACACAGGGAAGGAACCCACACTGGCTTCCCTTGGTGGAGCCGCATCTCGCGTCCTGCCCCTGGGGCGGCCAGGGGCTCTCCCCAGGATGGCCATGTTGGCCCGCACAGGCCCTGCCCTGGCCTCACCCCCTCCTCACAATCCAGCCTCTCCCTCTCTGCAGGTGACTGGGACACCCCGTGTTTCCTCCCCAGCAACCACTCAGCCTTCTGGTCAACCAAGAGTCGTTCTTCCCGTGGGGAGAATGAGCCTCTTGCGCCACCATCCCAGGTCTTACACTTTAGCCCCGGGGTGAAGCAGCCATTCCAGGACAAAGCCAGCCTACATGCTGCACTCCCAGAAACACTGTCAGTGCCAATGAGGTGCACTGAGACTGGACCAGGGTAGACCAAGAGACAGACACTCTTTTCCATGGGCCTCAACCCAGAAAGGATGTGGGCTGAAGCTGCCCCATCATCTCACCACTACACAGAACCTGGAAATGAAGGTACCAGGTCAAAGGAGCTCAGAGAAGGAGAGAATGGAATCCAGCAACTCCATCTGTGTGCTGGATCAAGCCTTACCTGAGGCCAGCCACCCCCACAAAACATTCAGTCAAAGGCACCAACAAATTCCGTTTTATTCTTAAGCCACTTTGAGTTGAGTTTTCTGTTGTTTGCAGACTGAGAGGGTCCTATCTAATGCAAAAATCCTTCCAGCACACAAAGCTGGCCACACCCCATGGCTCCCACCTGCTCCAAGGTAAAACCCAAAGCATTCACAGTGGCACAAAGACTAGGAGTGGACGCCTCCTCTCATCCATCAGTTGCAGCATCCAACAAGTCCGTGCCGGACCACTTGTGTGGGTCACACCTCTGCCCCGAATGTCCCCACCCCCTGAGACGTCTTCCACTTTAGTTCAGCTGGCCCATCCCATTCCCCAGACTTGTCTGAAAAGCATTCTCTGTGCACCCGTCCCCATCCCTGGGTGGAGTCAGGGCCTCTCCTCTGGGTTCCTGCAGCTACCCAGGCACCTGCCAGCCACAAACCCTTACTCCCCCATCATGTGGTTATGGGGTGTGCCCACCTCCCTGCCCCCACTACAAGGAGCGCATAGGGGCCAGGTCCTGTTCATGACCGTGGACTTGTAGCTTGCACAAAACCTGATGCACGATTCGATGAATGTCTGTGGGACGAATGAATAGATGCATGCTAAGTGCAGGTCAGGAGAGTGGAGCTCGACAGAATTTAAAAGAAAGCCAGAAGAACTAGAAGCACACGGTTTGTGCACAACATTCTACCTCCAGTCACTTAATTGGGTGGAAAAGGAGGGTTTCCATTAGCCCGGCAGTCGTGGGTCACCAAGAACCCAATTACTGCCATGTGGCCATGCAGAGGGCGAAGCCCCAGGAGGAAGGATTCTGCTCTGCAATTAGGGACTTGCTGGTACAAGCAGCCTCTGAACCCACATTATTCCCCATCCTCACCTCCTGGGGTGCCATCTGCTGCGGGTATCCGAAATACAGACCCCCGAGATGAAAGGGTCTGCCACGGCAGGGAAACTAGGTCTTCGAACACCGCGAGTTGCTCCAGTATAAATATGAAAAAAAAAAAAAAAGGCTGCAGCTCAGAAGCCAGTGTTAAATAGCTCATCTCCTCAGCCCAGAAACAGTCTCTTTTTTGCCTTCCCCTTTGTCCCCGGGGTGATCAGAGGAATGTTAGAACCACAGAAAAACGAATTGTCTGTGGGAAGAAGAACAGCAAGAAAGACCTGGCTCACGTTTCAATGTCAGGTTTGCCATATCACCCACCCGGGCGAGCAGAAACCAGGGCACGGGCGGGGCTGCGGGCTCCCGGTTTATAAAGGAGGACTGATCTGTAAGCAACGGTCTGGTCAGTTTTTCGGACTGAAGGCCAAGTAGGTTGGCATCTTCAAGTCACCCCTCCCATGAGCCAGGTAGGATGCATTTGAGGGCCGCCACACGGGCTAGTCCTATGGTGGCCAGGGCGGCCGCAGGCGCTTCTGCCGGGTCTCGGGGTACCTGACCTCCGCCCACCCCCGGATCACCCCACAGTGTCAAGACGCAGGCCCGTGAAATCACTCAAGTCTTGACAAGTCACCGACCATCCCAGTCTTCCCCTGCCCCCAAAACCAAAGTCCAAACCCCTCCCCTCGAACGACATGCTGTCACCTGGCCCAGCTGACCATTCCAGCACCTTCTCCTTCTCTTTCCAGCTGAACCCTGGCTCCCTGCGGTTCCCTGGGAGAGCTGGGGGCCGCACCTTTGCTCACGCCACGTCCTCTCCAGGATACAACCCGCAACCATCACCAGGGGACCCAACAGGCTTTCAGAGTTCACGGCCAGCGTCCCTTCTCCCGTGCCCCTTCTGGAAGCCACCTTCCCCTCCTCCAGAACCCCCGGCCCAGGATCAGAGCCTATCTGGACAGAAGATCGGACAGAGAGGGAGCTCTGGGCTCCTCAGAGAAGGGTCACATGACCTAGGGTGTGCACTTCAACTCCAGGGGTAAGGGTTAGACTTCATCACAAGGCTGCCATGACAATGACCTTAACAAGGTGGCGTGCGCCAAGGAGGAGTTGAGCAGTACTTATCAAGCCCCTCGTCCCTGTCATCAGTCCCTACACCGAGGTCAGCGTTATTCAGGGTCATCGGCTCAACAGGGGCCCGCCTGAGCGGAACCAAATCGAACCCGGATCCAAAAGCCTCCAAGATCCGCCAGTGCCGAGGCGTGGGGCGGCCTCATCAAGCAGCTGCTTGGGCGACCGCGACAGCAGGGCGTGTGCCCCGAGGTCAGCAACCATCCGGGAATGTGGATGTTGACGCATCCACCTCACCGCAGCCAGGCAGGATCTGGCCTCGAGGATGCCGAAACGACTGCTCGGGCGTCACCACGCACGCCCACGTGCGGTCCCTGGGCGTTGAGAACAGACACTAATTAGGCTGCGTTATCACAGAATCCAGCGTACATCAACATCAAGGTGGCAGCAGGACCCTGCAGCACCAACTCTCAGCAGTGCAAAGGGCTCCCGGAGCCCACCGCAGCGAGGCGGGGTCAGAGCCGTCAGCGCGGACCGGGAAAATCACACGGACGCCACCCAGGAGGGGGGGGGCTGTGGGAGGCTCAGAGGCGTCCCTTGAGGGACTGGGGGCGAAAGGGAATGCATTCACACACCAGAGGGAAGGACGGCAGGGCAGGCCTCGCTCAGACTACTGGGCCTGCCTGGAGGGGCCAGGCAGGGGGCTCAGGGCATCATGGTGGGTCTGCCCTTCAGGACTGACATGCTGCCCGACCAGCGGGACACACATCCCTGAAGCCAGCCTCCCCTGCCCCCCTAAGGGGATACCCCATTTGCCTCCTGTTTTCTCTGGCCCCCACCCTTGGCTCAAGGGCCCAGCAATCCTGCATCCCATCCTGGGCCCGTCCATCCTAATCCCTGGGCAAGGGATGCTACCCATCAGTCTTGTGGGTTTTAGTGAGTCCTTCAAAGTGATTTCAATCACGGGTCGTGAAAATCTGCCACTAGTTAATAAGGAGGGGAGAATGAGCCTGGAAGAAGCAGAAGGTGGGGGCGGGGTGTGAAACCCCAAAGACACAATGATCAGAGAAGTGATGGGGACATCTCCCCCCTGGAGCCCAGTCCTTTGCCGGCAAGCTGCACCGCGTGCCCCACCAAGGCGGGAGGTCACGAAACCCTCCGATCACTTGCAGCAGCGGGGCGAGGCTGGGGAGATGAACACCTCTCGGAGAAACGGGCATGGTCAAGAGGAAACAGAAATGGGCGCAGGAAAACAAGGCTGGAGGAGAAGCACGTTCAGCTGGCTCCTGAGTCGTGAAACTTGCATTAATTAATCTGATCTGCGATGTTCCAACGTACCCAGGGAAGTCCAAAGCGTGCTCTGCTGAGAAAATAAGAAGATTCAATCACTAAAGTCATCCGGAAAAAATGGACTCTCCAGTGTGCCTCCGGGGAGGGCTCGGGAAAGGCCAGAGGGACGGCGCCCTCTAGCGGCCGGCCTCCACCTGCAGACGCAACCCAGACAGGCTGCGAAGCTTGCCTCTAACCAGAGGATCCCGCCTGTTGCAGGGGAGATGGCCAGGCCCCTTCCAAAAACGGGTGCTTTGGGGGTGCTAGAGACCACCAGTCCCAGGGGCTGGCAGCTCCGTTTCCACCTGAGATATTCCAGCGCCAATGTGGCCCCACAGGGCACACACGGCTCTACCCATCCCGCGTGGAGGCAACACTCTCGGCAACGAAGGCAAAAGAGCTTCACCACCCATGGGGGTTCCGCATCCATCCTGGAGACCCGGCCTGTGGGGGGAAGCCCCACAGGAGGGACTGGGAGGTGCAGGCATGTTGAGAGTCCCTCCCAGCCGCCCCCCGCCAAAGCAGGTCGGGATCCTCCCTGCCACATTCCCGCAATATCCATGTTATGGGATTCAAGTCCACAGCGTTCTGTGGGGACAAACATATGGCCTGTTCTGTCTCCCCCGATCCCAGCACAACACCCGGACCAGAGGTGGACACTGGAGTACACTGGGTGAGTTCATGAACAAACGAATCAGTGTTCAAGTGTCTCCTTTTGGCGCTTATAAGACCTATGTTCTATTCCACCTGCCATGACCTCTATGGAAGGCTGGATTAAAACCAGCCTCCCCCACAAGATGTCCACATCTAATCCTAGGAACTGGTGACTTTGACGTGATTAAGTAAGGAAGCAGGGAACGGTGGTTCTCATCTGTTATCCCAGCTCTTCGGGAGGCCAAGGTGGGAGGATTGCTTGAGACCGGGAGTTCAAGACCAGCTTGAGCAACATAGCAAAACCTCATCTCTATAAAAATTTTTTAAAAATTAGCCGGGTGGCTCAGCCTGTAATCCCGCACCTTTGGGAGGCTGAGGTGAGTGGATTGCCTGAGCACGTGGGTTCAAGACCCGCCTGGGCAGCGAGACCTCATCTCTACAATAAATCAAAAAATCAGCTGGGCGTGGTAGCGCATGCCTGTAATTCCGGCTACTCGGAAGGCTGAGGCGGAAGGATCCCCAGAGCCCAGCAGGTCGAGGCTGCGGTGGCCGGGAGCGGTCACTGCACTCCAGTCTGGGTGACAGAGTGAGACGCCAACTCAAAAAAAAAAAAAAAAAAAAATTTTTTTAATTAGCCAGGCATGGTGGCGCATGCCTGTAGTCGCACCTACTCAAGAGGCTGAGGCAGAAGGATCACTTGAGCCCAGGAGTCGGAGGCTGCATTGAGCTGTGATCGTCCCACGGCACTCCAGCCTGGGCAACAGAGTGAGACCCCAATTCCAAAAAGAAAGAAAGAAAAGTTAGGACCTTGAGATGGGAAGGTCACCCTGGATTATGTCAGTGGGCCCAGTGTGATCAAAGGGTTCTTGTAAGGGGAGGCAGAAGGCTCAGAGTCAGAGATGTGACAAAGCCAAGAAAGAATGGCAGGTGCCATGCCTGTGCAAGAAAAGGCCACACACCCAGGATGTGGGTGCCTCTAAAAGCCAGAAGAGGCAAGCAAATGGGTTCTCCCCTGGAAGGAGAATCAGCCCTGCCAACACCTTGATTTGAGGACTTCTGACCTCCAGAACTGTAAAGTAATAGATTTAGGCTGTTTTAATCCACTAAATGTGTGGCATTTTACTACAGCAGCCCTAAGAAACTGACAGCCTTAAGATGGTCCCAGTGAATTAATGGCTTTTCAAAAGACCTGGAACTGGCCCTGCATGGTGTCTCATGCCTGTAATCCTAGCACTTTAGGAAGATTGCTTGAGTCCAAGGTTTCAAGATTAGCCTGGGCAATATAGCAAGACTCCGTCTCTACAAAAAAGAAATCTTTTTAATTAGCTCAGCCTGGTGGCACATGTATGTAGTCACAGCTACTTAGGAGACTGAGCTATGATCATGCTGCTCTACTCCAGCCTGGGTGACAGAGCAAGATCCTATCACTATAAAAAAAAATTTTTTTTTAGAGGCCTGGAACATTCCTTACACCGGTTTTATGGAGCACTGGCGCTGCACTGGGTGCTCAATGACACAACGTTTACTAAAACAGACATGCTCTGGGCCACACAAGCAGAGCGAACATTGAACAAACACAGAGGACACGTCCGACCAACACCAAGGATAAAAATACAACTGTTCCGAAGGTTGCCGAGGGTCACTCTCCCGTGACACCAAGAACAGGTTTGTTTCTTAATAGCAAACCTGTTAAAATGTATTATAATCCCGGCACTTTGGGAGGCCAAGGCGGGAGGATTGCTTGAGGCCAGGAGTTCAAGACCAGCCTGGACAACTTAAGGAGGTCTCATCTCTCTTTTTTCTTTTTTTTTTAATGTGCAAAAACAACAGGACAGCCTCACAGTCAGCAAGACCAGAAGTCATTTCTCCACAGTGGCTTCTCAGGATGGCTTAGCACAGCAGCCTCAGGCTCAGAGGCTGAGGGCGGGGTCAGACCACCTGCCTACCCACTGTTCTTGTTGGCCTGGTTATTTAATGGACTCAAGGGAAGTAGCCAGGGATGTGCTGATTGCTTGACCTTTTCAGACACAGCTGTGTCCCACAAGACCCCTTCTGCTCTGAAACTCTGAGGCTCCTCTTTGTCCCCAAGAGCACCTGACACAGATGGCTTCTCAATCTGGCCACCATCCTTTTACGCACCAGACAACCAGGTTCTGGGTAGCAGTCCAAGCGTTTTTCTCTTCTTTTCTTCTTCTTTTTTTTTTTTTGAGTCAGATCTCACTCTGTCACCCAGGCTGGAGTGCACAATCACGGCTCACCACAGCCTCCACCTCCTAGGCTCAGGCGATCCTTCCAACTCAGCCTCCCAAGAAACTGGGACTGCTGACATGTGCTATCACACAGCTAATTTTTTGTAGAGAAGAGGTCTAGCTATGTTGTCCAGGCGGGTCTCAAACTCCTAGGTTCAAGCAATTCTCCCACCTCATCCTCCCAAAATACTTGGATTACAGGTGTGAGTTACTGCGCTCAACCAGCCAGACATTTTCAAATATTGGATAGTCCACCAGCTCTTCCTCAAAGACACCATTCAAGTCCCTAAAAACAGTAACAGCACTCCAGCTGTCAGAGCCATCAGCTCCTGGACCGAGCACACCCATCTGTGGTACACAAGGTACCAGGAGCACATGGGAAACTGAGGAAGAAAAGGAGGCATGTCGTAGGAACCAGCCACCTCTCACTGGATCCAGATACCTCCCTTGCCATTCCTCATGCTTGCCCCAACACAGTAACCCTGGCCAGGAAAGGGGGCAGGGAAGAGGAGGACTTTGGAGTGAGGCAGCGCCAGGTCTAGTCCCCCATCTGGGCATGTGATCTCGGGCAAGCTAACATTTCCAAGTGCCAGTTCTGTCATCAGGAAAAATGGCAACACAGTCTCAAGGGAGAACTTCTCTGGAAGGGGACGAGACAGACACACTGTGCAGCAGAGGTCCTGCCAAGATCATGCAACACAGTAGGTCTCGCCTGAATTAAGAACGCAAATGGCCAGGCACATGCAGGGGCGGAGTGGAGGGGGCTGTTGGTGCCTGCAATCCCAGCAATTTAAGAGGAAGCAGGAGGATGGCTTGAGGTTGGGAATTCGAGACCAGTCTGGGCAACATAGTGAGACCCCGTCTCTACAAAAAGTTTTTTTAAATTAGCCAGACATGGTGGTGCATGCCTGTCAACCCAACTACTTGGGAGGAAACAGGGGAGGACTGCTTGAGCCCAGGAGTTCCAGGATGCAGTGAGCTATGATGGTGCCTGGTGACAGAGCAAGACCCTAGCTCTAAAAAAAAGAAAAAGAAAAAGCAAATGCGCTCATACGATGTGCAGAAAGACCCAGGCAAAGGCTTGGGACTCCAGATTCAGTGGTCCTTCCACCACACAGCTGTGCAAAACAGCCCCTGGACTGCAAGGATGTGGAGTTTGTATTCATATTACCAAGCCCTATTAGCAAGCCCTGTATCTTCCCACAACTCTGATGGATGGCATTGCTACTTGTAAAGCATATGCCCAGCAACATCACTTCAAATCTGTAAAGCCAAGTGTGGGTGACCTTCCCACCAAAGCAAAAAGGTGTTCCTCAACCACCTGTACAGCGGGTCGGGGCGCCCACCTGGTGACTCCCTTCTCATCTTTTAGGGCCTCTACATACCAGCCCCTGGGCATCTCCAACCAGGTCTGAGAGCTGGCTACAGCTTCTCTGTGATGCCCAGCACTCTGAAAGCAGACAGATCCGGAAGTCCCAGAAGAATTCTTCAGATCATGCAGGCTGAATTGTGTCCCCCACAGAAAGACACGCTGAAGTCCCGACCCTCCCTCATACCTGTGAAGGTGGTCTTATTTGGAAGAAGAGTCTTTGCAGATATAATCAAGTTCAGAAGAAGCCATTAGGATGGGCCCTCATCCGATGACGGGTGTCCTTAAAGGAACAGGAGAGGGCTGGGTGCGGTCACTCACACCCATAATCCCAGTATTTTGGGGGGCCAAAGTAAGAAGATTGCCTGAGTCCACCGATTCGAGACCAGACTGGGCAACTTGACAAGACCTCATCTCTACAATAAATCAGAAAATTAGCCGGGAGCGGTGGCACGTTCCGATAGTTCCAGCTACTTGGAAGGCTGAGGCACAAGGATCACCTGAGCCCAGCAGATCGAGGCTGCGGTGGCTGTGAGTGTGCCATTGCACCCCAGCCTGGGCAACAGAGTGAGACTCCAACTCAAAAAAAAGAAGAGGAGAGGACAGAGGCACAGAGGGAAGGCGGCCATGGAAAGACGGAAGCAGATAGAGGTAATACAGCCCCAGCTGAGCAACTCCCTCCCAAAGCTACCAAAGGCTGGAAGAGGCAAAGCAGAGCCTTCCCCAGGAGTCTCTGGAGGGAGCACGGCTGGCTGACACCTTGACCTTGGACTTCGGGCCTCCGGAGCCGTGAGAGGATACATTTCTACTGTTTGAGCCGCCTGGCGTGTGGTGCTTTGTTGCAGCGGCCCCAGGACATTAACACGTCATGTTGCCCAGGCCAGGCCTGGCTGCATCTGCTTGCTCCTTCTTTCACTTTCTCCTCCAGGGAGGGGCCCGGGCCAGCGGCCAGCTCCACAAGCGCCTCCATCCGTCCTCCTTGGGCTGCGTGCCGGCACACGGCCAGATTCTAACTGCCCACACACCCACCCTGGCCTGGCCTGGTGCCCGGGGCTACCGTGGGCAGCTGGGAGGATGGCGCGAGAAACAGGCCAGCCAGTGATGCCGGATGCTCTCCCGCTCATACCCCTGGGGGTCTAGCGGGGGTCCTCCGCCGCTTCTGCCTCGCAGGCCAGGGTCAGCCTGCCCTGGCCTCCCTCTCGGCCCTGGCCTCCCGCCTCGGTTGCCCTGGCAACAGGGCGCCCTCCCTCCCACAAGGCAGCACCAGGCAGGGGCAAGCAGGAAAGTCATGGGGCTCTGACCTGATGCATGCTCTGGACACGGGTGACAGCAGGGCCAGGCAGGGATGGCCAGACCAGCCGAGTGTGCAGCCAGCATCCTGTGTGGCCCAGACAGATGCTGCCGGGAGGCACCACTGACAAGAGCCCAGGGGATGCAGTGCTCGGGGATGGTGTCTGTCAGGCTCTCTCAGCCAGGCGGCCATGCCGGCGACAGAGCGGACCAGGGGCTCCGAAATGTCAGGACTCGTCCACGTGGTCAGGCTTCCTCAGCCTCGGCCCAGCTTCGGATGGCCAGCTCCTTCTCTGGTGTCCAGAGAGCCTTTGCTGGACTCCTGCCACACTCATAGCGCCCTGCTTGGTTCCTGTCTTGGAGTCCCACACTCTGGTTTATTTATTTGTGTGTTCGTTTGTCTGTGTGTTTGTTCATTTATTTATTCCGAGTCAGGGTCTTACTCTGTTGCCCAGGCCACAGTGCAGTGGCACGATCATGGCTCACCGCAGCCTTGAACTCCTGGGCTCAGATGATCCTCCCACCTCAGCCCCCTGAGGAGCTAGGACTACAAGCGCATGCCACCATGCCCAGTTAATTTTTTAACTTTTCTGTAGACACAAAAAATTGGCTGTGTTGCCCAGGCTGGTCTCAAATTCCTGGGTTCAAGCTATCCTCCCACCTCAGCTGCCCAAAGTGCTGGGATGACAGGCATGAGCCACCACACCTGGCCAACTCTGTAATTTTATGTTGTCACAAACTGTCTCCAACTTCAACAGAAACTCCAAGTGTGGGGACCCTGTCTGCATCCTCTGAGCCTGCACCAGGCCTGACATACAGTAGGCCCTCAGTAGATGCCCACCTAATAAGTGCATAAAACACGCATCACAGTCACACCTCCTTCCGTGTTGTGGACTCAGTGAGAGAACACGTAAAAAATGCCAACAGTGCTCGCTCATCTGCTTAGAGAACCTACCACGTGCAGGCTAGCCACCAAGCCTGGCAGGAGACCCAGTGATGGGAAGGGAGTGGCCCCAGAGCCGTGACCCACCTGTGTCCTCCCTTTCTGAAAGACTTCTCGCCTGGGGCCCCCTCTGCCTTCTGCAGGCGATAGATGCTTCTGCCCAAGCGCACCCTAAATTTCAAAGGCGTGTCCCACTTCCTCAGCTGCACGGAGACTCCTGCATCTGGAGAAAATACTTCCAGGGACTCCTTTCATCTCTTGACTCCCTGTATGTGCAGTTGGTGTTTGAGAGGTGTTAGAGTGGGGCCGGGGAAAAGCAGGAATGGGTGTCTTCATTCACTTTTCTGTAAGTTTCCTCCACTTAATAAGTCTGGCTTCATATATGCATTTTATAGTATAATTATGGTAAGGTTTGGCCTAATTTGCATGTGTCTATTCACTCATTCAACAACCACTTAGTGGACGTTCATGAGCGTCAGACCTGGCACTGGGAACTGGATGGGACAGGGGGACTCAGACACGGACCCTCCCCAAGGGCCTCAGCACCCAGGAGACAAATAATAGAGGTATGTGAGAATGCTGGGTCCCAGGAAGGAGCACGGTCATCCAGGGAGGCTTCCTGGAGGAGGCAATCTTGAAACAGAGTCTTGAAGGAGTTTGTCCTGCAGGGTGGAGGGAGAAGGGTCCAGTCCTCCATCCCCACATTCCCAGCAGGTAGGGGACTTACGACCAGCTTTCCCTCCTCGGGTTCCCTTCCCCTTCTCATTCCACACCCAACCTGAAATTCCCCAACCCAAGGGAGGTGGGATAGTCTGCGGGAGTGCGGGGGGACAGAGCCGCATGGACCCAGCTCCCGGGACAGGAAGTCAGCATCCCTTAGGGGACTGTCTGCCCACATTCTTATCCGTGAGCTCAGGATCCACAGCTTGGAAAGGGGGCTGGGGGCGGAGAGGGTTCCACAAGGTAACAGACATGAGGAAGCCACAGACATTAAAGCAGTCTTCAAAAGTTCTTATAGTCATGGACCTGGCAGGTGGAGAGGGGGAGAGGGAGGGAGAAGAGAAAGGAGGGAGACGGAGGGAGGGAGGCACCATCCAAGCCAGCAACTGGTGGGAACACAGAAGGGGCAGCTCGGCCACTGTCTGCCTTTCCTGGGTCCTTGCCCTGGGCAGGGCGTGGATACCCGCAGGGTCCCTCAGCCACCCAGGAAGTGGGCCACCCTGATCGTGGCCATTTTACTAATGAGAAAAATAAGGCTTAGAGAAACCAAGGCCGTCACCCAAGATCCTACGTGTAAGTAAGACATGGAGCTAGGCTAGGATCTGTACCCCCTCACACCGTCTTACTAGTTAAGGATCTAAAACAGCCGGGCTCAGTGGCTCAGCCTGTAATCCTGCGCCTTTGGGAGGTTGAGGTGAGTGGATTGCCTGAGCCCGCGGGTTTAAGACCCGCCTGGGCAGCGAGACCTCATCTCTACAATAAATCAAAAAATCAGCCGGGCGTGGTAGCGCGTGCCTGTAATTCCGGCTACTCGGCAGGCTGAGGCGGAAGGATCGCTGGAGCCCAGCAGGTCGAGGCTGCGGTGGCCGGGAGTGGCCACTGCACTCCAGTCTGGGTCACAGAGTGAGACTCCAACTCAAAAAAAAAAAAAAGAATCTAAAACAAACACACGTTCAGCATCAGAGCCTGGGGACCCCTTTTCTAACAGAAAACTTAACAGGACTCTTCCTCTTAGCAGTGGTTGCACTTTCAGACCAGAAAACACATTCTGCACAGCTTTCAAACTAGCTTGCATTTGAGGAAGGCCTTCAGAACCCGAGACAAACAGAACAACAGCAGCGCACGTAGGATGCTGGTCTGGTCTCCCTCAGTATCTCCCAAAGTGACCTCCACGGCGTGGACATTCGTAGGTCTTACATGCATCACACAAAGGCCAAGGAAATAGAGGAGACGGGGGATTAAGTAAAGCCAAACAGATGTGATCGTTTCTGCAGGACTTCTCAGAGCCTTGACTCTGCGGATGCACTGAGTGTTTCTGTAAGAGGAAGGGCAGAGTCCTCTGTATCTCCCCTGCCCGCATCCCCCCACCACCCACCCAGTGCTGGCCTCAGGACACTCTCTGGGAAACACTGCTGGGAGGGACCCTAGGCTCAAGGACCCCTTTCACAGTGACTCTTACCCCACCAGGCCAAGGCTGGGGGTTCCTGGTCTAGGGCCTAGGACGGGGACGCGTGACTAGAAACCCCTGGCTTCGAATAAGCCCGGCAAGGCTCTAGCCTCAGGCTAGACATGCCTGATGGTGAGAATCCTGCCCCAAGGCTGGAAAGGGCAAGATGAAGGAGTCTCTCTCGGGTGGGCCCCTGGAGGCGGGTGGGGTCTGCGGTCCTCCAGCCACCCAGCCCTTTCGATCGACAGCCCTGGCCACTTGCTCCTGAAGAGCCTTCTTGGATCCCGTGAGCCCAGGGCTCCTGCTCTTTACTTCCTCACAACCCTCCTGCACCCTGGCTTCCCCCCGGAAAGTCCTCAAACACCTACAAAGGCCTGCTGGAAAGCACGGCAAGGATCAGAGGCAGGAGTCAGCCGTGAGCTCCCTGGGGAAGGACTCCTAGCTTGTTCCTCCGAAGGCTGGACACAGCAGCCCTCTCCCTGAGGATATACCCAGCAGAGACAGAAAAGTATGCAAGCTCTTATCGCACCGAGGTGGGGAAGGATCGCTGGTTGGGAGCTTGTCAGAAACACAGGAGCATGCAAATCACCGTCATCTCACGGGGTCCCTGGCAGGGCCCAGAGGGGCAGCCTTGGAGCCGAGGTTCCTGTGCCCATTCGCTGTGTGACTTTGGGCAGGTTCCTTAACCTCCCTGGGATTCCATTTCCTCAACAGTAAAAGAAAAGCTGTTATGAGGATAGCACGAGGCAAAATGTGTTAGGAGGTTGGGACAGTCCCTGGGAAGCAGAAAGCTCAGCATACATCAGCTGTCCCACTGTTCCCATTTCACAGGCAGGAAAACCAAGCACCCAACACAAGGCGCCTTCCATGGCTGCCTCCCAAAGACAAGACAGGCTGATCCAGCAGTGCCCGGAGGAAAGCCAGATGCCTGCCAAGAACAGCCCGTGAGAAGGGACACACAAACCCAAAGACTGCTCAAGAGAAATCCAGCCTATCGGATGCTTCCACGAAAAAAGCCTTGTCACTTGTCCCTGAAAATGTCCCAGATGCCATTCTTCTGGGCCCAAAAAGTGCACATGCCCCATCAGGGTGACAGAAACCTCATCCCACAAGTCAGACCCTCGTCCGTCTGGGCCAGGGTGAGACAGCCAGGGACCCCTGTCCTCATCGCCTTAACATCAACGTCCCCACTACCTTCTTGGGAAAAACCAAGCGGCCACCACCCAGGGTTCATTCTTACAAAAACAAAACAAAACAAAACACAATTCTGCCATAAAGCAGAAAAGACAATAAGGGCTGGCTTGAGTTTAACCTGTGCTGAAAACAGTAAGAAAGCCAACACGACAACTCACTGGCCAGGCAGGTGCGGTGACGGAGGCCTTGGGAACACTCCTGGGGCTCAGCAGAGGGGCTCAGGCCGGTGGGCATTGTGAGCAGCCAGGGCACACACACCCTGCTCAAATAGGGACGCGGCAGGACGCCACCATGACTTGCAATTCGAGGGAAAGCCTCTTTAGGGAGGCTCTGAGGGAGGCCGCAGGGCTGTTCTGTGTGATAGGACTCCACTGACCACAGGCTCCATTTCTATCTTTCCTCCCAACGGACTATGCCAGCCGCTCCCCAGGACGGCGAGCCACAGCACACCAAGGAGGAAGGAAGGGAGCGTCCACTCCCTGGTGTGGCTGAGGGCGCCTCTGACTCAGGGAAAAACTGAATGGTGCACTCTGGCCTCCCACCCGCCTTCGCTCTCTGGGCCCCGAGACAGGAGGAGGACACGGGGGTCTGCCACGCACACAGGGAACTCCAACAGGAGGGGACACCACCGGGGGCACACGTCGCCCCGGCTGCATCGCCTGATTGCCGACTCTGAGCGCGGAACCCGTGCCATCCCGTTTCCACGACAACAGAAATCAAATACCAGAAAGAGGACGCCAGCCAAGCCAAGGCCGCCCCACTGCAGAGGCGGCAGGCAGTCTCCCGTGGAGGCGCTCACTTCACCCAGGGAAGGTCCTAGAATGGGGGGGTGGGGGGGAAATGAGGAGGGCTGCAGACTGGAATTCCACCCACATTTGTCCACGACCTGTGCCCCCTTTCGTCGGTCGGGACACTCTGGATGCTGGTTTTGGTGCTGGGTGCTGGTTTGGGCGCTTCCTGTCTGTGTCCAGGTTCCCCATTGGTATAAGTGGGGTTAAGAGCCATGAGTGGCTTCACGGGGTGACTGTGGGAACCCATGAATGTGCGTGGCGCCCCACGGCCAGGAAGCACAATAAGCTCTTTGTTATTATAAACACGTGTCCCCCACCTCCTGGTGGAAACTCATTCACAGGCTAACTTCTTGCAGGTGTTGCACAGTTCACCCAACTATTCCTGGGTTTGCTTACGCAGGGAGTGTGGGAGTCCCCCGGAGGCCAGGGTCCCAGCCTGACAGGTGCTCAAGGAAAGGGGCTCTGGGGGCAGACAGTGGTCTGGGACATGCCTGGCCTGCTCTCTGGGCACTCGTGGCTCCTCCCCATGCCAGGCCAGGACCGGCAGTGAGGTCTCACCACCCTGGCAGCCACCCCGGCTCCTCCCCCTCCACTCCCACTAGCCTCGAGGCTCATCCAAAGTGGACAGCAGGGACCTGCCAGCACCTACAGGAAACCCAGGACTGACATGGTCCCCAAAGCAGAGTGCTCTCATTGAGAGACTTGATGGAAGAGCCCAAGGCCAGGATGGTAAATAGCACCAGGTGCCCCAGGAGACGCCACCTCTTCCGCTGAGTGAGGGCATTGCGTGGGCACGCAGACAGGAAGGCCCCAGTCAGCCCAGTGCTCCGAATGCCTGGAAGGGACAGGAAAAGGGGTGCTGGGGCAGGAGGAGGGGCGCTTCTCTGCACCTCTGCACCCGCCAAACCAGCCAAGTAGATGCCCGGGGCTGGTGCTCAGCTCTGAGGCCTCTGATTCTAGAACTACCTGGAGTCGTGTTTCATCACCACGTGTCTCAGAGCCAACAACCTCTCCTAGTCCCAGAGGTGAGGTCTGCCCTTCTTCAAGGTCATGCCTTTGAGCCTCCGAGAGCCTCCCTGTCTGATGCTGCAGAGCACTTACACCAACCCCAGCCTGCGGGGAACTCGGCCAGGCCCTTCAAACCCAAGTCCGAAGGCATTTCCTGCTCCCTCTCACTGAGCTTCCTTCTGCTTCCCCCCCCCCAGGCTGGAGTGCAGTGGTCTGATCACCACAGCCTCCAACTCCTGGACTCAGATGATCCTTCCGCCTCAGCCTCCCAAGTAGCTGGGGCTAAAAGCACACCCCACCACACCTAGCTAATTTTTTTTTTTTTTTTGTAGAGATGAGGTTTCACTTTGTTGCCCAGGCTGGTCTCCAACTCCTGGGCTCAAACAATCCTCCTGCCTTGGTCTCCCAAAGTGCTGTGATTACAGGTCTGAGCCACCATACCTGGTCCTTTTTTGCTTTCTTTTTTTTTTTTTTTTTTTGAACACTACCTCTATCTGAGCACTGCCCATTCTAGGTCATGTGTTACTCCTCTCCATAAAAAATGTCAAAGGGAAAAGGAATCCAAGACACCAAGGATTCCACCTGGAATGCCACACTCCTGGACAAACAGTTTTGGCTTTGGCATGACTGTAACCAGGCGATAAAGAAAGTTGCCCTTCTGTAGTTCTGGCTACTTGGAAGGCTGAGGCGGAAGGATCGCCGGAGCCCGGCAGGTCGAGGCTGCGGTGGCCAGGAGCATGTCACTGCACTCCCGTCTGGGCAACAGAGTGAGAGTCCAACTCAAAAAAAAAAAAAAAAGTTGCACTTGAGAGCTAGTGGTCTCAATGGGAAGACTAACTGATGTGGCCAGCAAGACAAACTGATGTGGCCAGCATCACCCATACAATCCCGGGGTGGCTTAACAGAGAGGAATAAGCCGTTCTTCAATCCCTAGTACCACCCCAATGCCAGTTCTCTGTCCTTCCACAGCGGGGCACAAGCAGGGGACAGGTGAGAATACTGGCCTGACCCCACACAAACCACAGAAGAAAATCATCCCAGGCTTCTCGTACCAAAGATGGCACCACGCCCCACCCACCGAACACCTCGCCCAGGACCAAGGAGCAGGGGAAGTGGCACGGAATGTGGTAACAGAAAGATGGGATTCCGAGGAATCCGAGCTGGCTTGGCCGTGTTGGCTTTCGTATGACCTTGAGCAAGTCACCTCCAAACTCAGTTGCACAAAGAGCGGCAGACGGCCCGACCCTGGTGCGCACGGACCGTGCCCTTCTTGCGTGTGTATTCCAGCACGGAGCAGGCCGTGGGGAGTAAGTTCAACTGAGCCACACGCCCTTGGGCAGGTGCCTGGCCCTGGGATCACTGTGCCCCAGAAAGCTTTCCCCAACCCCGACAACCATCGCATCACCCATCTCCACCTTCTAAACCACAGAAACCAGAGGACACACTGTGGGCACTTGTGAAATAAGTATTCATACTGGTCTCTGCCCCCAGTCCCTGGCACAAACTTTTGTAGTTTCCTGAGTAACAAGGGTGCTAGGAGAACCTTTTGTTCTGATATCTGGTCTCTGACTCCGATTCCTGCCACAGAGTTCCTAAGCCCTTGGGATTTCCTGGGTGATTGGAGTCTCTGTAGTTCTAATGAGGTGACCCTTAGAGTGGCTCCTGATGGGGGCTGGAAACCAGAAGACCAAGCCAGGATTAGAAGCCCGGAGCTCTCAACCCAGCCCCCAGCCTCCAGGAAGGGAGCTGGGCCAGAGATTGAGTCAATCATCATCACGCCTACACGATGAAGCCTCCGTAAAAATCCCTCAGCTACAGGGTTCGGAGCTTCTGGGCTGACAAACATCTGTGTGTCAGGAGGGTGGAGCACCCCAACTCCACAGGTAACTGTGAACCTACCGCGCCAGGAACCTGTGAACCTCTTTATCTGGCTCTTCATCCTTATTCTGTATTATATCCTTTATAATAAATTGGGAAACATAAAGCGTTTCCCTGAGTTCTGTGAGCCATCCTAGCGAATTAATCGAAATCAAGGAGGGCGCCATGGGAACCCCCACTTACAGCAACTTGGTCAGACACACAGGTCACAATCTGCTCACGACTGGCATCTGAAGTGGGGGGCAGTCTTGTGGGGCTGAGCCCTCCACCTGCGGATCTGACACTCTCTCCAGGCAGATCGTGTCAGAACTGAGTTGGATTACAGGATCTTCGGCCGGCAGCTGCCGGGAAACTGCAGGTGGGTAAGGAGACAGTCCTGCACACCTGGTGCCGGGAGGATTGTACTGAGCAGTAAGGAGAGGGAAACTGCTTTTTCTTCCGACGGTCCCTGACATATAACTGCCAAAGTACAGCCAATCTCCTTCATTCATGGATTCTGTGTTTGCAGATTTGCCTAACCAATAAGATGCATAACCCCCAAATAAATACTCCTGACATTCACGCAGTAGGGAGAGGCAAAGAATTTGAGTCACGCAAGGGACACTCTGCCTTCTGGGTTCAGCTCTCACAGCACTCGTATCATGGTCTGTGTAATGTCACGTTTTTCGCATCTTTGTGCTTTTTTCTTTTTAAGTCAGAGTCTTACTGTCGCCCAGGCTGGAGTGCAGTGGCATGCTCACGGCCACTGCAGCCTCGACCTGAGGGGCTCAGACGATCCTTCCACCTCAGCCTTCCAAGTAACTAGAACTATAGGCGTGTGCCACCACACTCGGCTAATATTTTTATTTATTGTAGAGACAAGGTCTTGCCAAGTTGCCCAAGCTGGTCTTGAACCCCTGGGCTCAGGCAATCCTCTCACCTCGGTCTCCCAAAGTGCTGGGTTTACAGATGTGAGTCACTTCGCCCGACCCCTTTGTTGTCTTCGTTGGCCACCTGGCTGTTTAAAATGGGCGCCCGGCGCAATTAGAGTCCTCCGAGCATTTGTAAGTGCAGGAAGGCTGTGATTACGGAGAAAGATCATGTTGAAGATGCTTCATCCAGGCAGAAGTTATAGCACTGCTGGCCGTGAGCTAGATGCTAATGAATCAACAATATATTTCATACGAGGCGTCTTTAAACAAGCATATGAAACAAGGTTCCATATCGATCTGTTGTTGAAAATGTTGCAACCAGAGGCTCGCAGGAACCTAGCCCCATATTCCCATGGGAGCCCTGGCTCTGTATCAGTTGACTTGATGTTTGCGGCAACTTTATAGACCCTAGCCACCGCGAGAAACAAGAACTGACTGAATTTGAGAAGGCGTGAACCGAACCCAGTGCCCCACTCCAGCCAGCTCATGAGACGTTCCCACCCTTCCTGCTCCTCTTCTGAGCAACACTCCACTGGAAGACTTCTCCCTGGCCTGCATCCAAAGAACCCTGGTATTCCCACTTTCGTCTGGATGTTAATGCCTAATATACCTGGGGGACCAGATGGCGGGCATCCAGTTAAATCCCACCAGGTGTGACTCACACCAAGTTCTGGTTTCCTCACGATCAGACCAAAACACCAGGATTTGTGAGACCCCAAAGCTCTCGGCTTCCACCATCATTCCCACCACCACTTATTTCCAGCTCAGCCTACACTTCTCCTGCTCAGACATTTAAAAATTTCCTTGGCTGGGTGCAGTGGCCCACACATGTAATCCTAGCACTTTGGGAGGCTGAGGTGGGAAGATTGCTTACGCCCAGAAGTTTGAGACCAGCTTGGGCAACATAGTGAGAGCTCGTCTTTAGGAAAAAAATAAATAAGTAAATAGCCAGGCATGGTGATATGTGCCTGTAGTCCCTGCTATTCGGGAGGCTGAGGTGGGAGGATCGCCTGAGTCCAGACAGTCAAGGCTGTGGTGAGACGTGATCATGACACTGAACTTCAGCCTGGGCAACAGAGTGAAACCTCAGCCACCCCCTCAAAAAAATTTCCTATTGCAAGCGGCTCATGTTGCTTCAGATATTGGGACTACAGATGCTCCTGTAACAATCAGCTAAGAAATTCTAATACAAGAAGTCACCTTACATTTCTGGTGGCCTTTCCACCTTCCCGGAACACAAGCGAGAAGATTTCTTCGGATGACAGGCAGAGAAAGCATGGAGGTAGGAGAAAACGCAACTGGGTCTGTTACACCCATCCCTCCACTGAGCTGAGCAAACACACCCTCAGGAGGATGACGGGAGCTATTTAAAACCAGATGACAGCCGTCTCTGCATCTGTTTAATAACACATCTTCTGTACTTGTCAAACAAGCCAAGTGAGACTTTAAAGCAAAGGATGTGCACCATCTCTTTTTCTAAGCCAGGACTATCGACCCCAAGTTTGTGAAACCCTGAATTTGCACCCAGCACTCACGTTGTGTGGCAATGGGCATCTCTCTTCGCCCAAGCACGAGCCTGGGAGGCCACACCAGCCCATTCAGCTTCCCAAGGCTGACGGCGGGTAGCATTTATTTTAAAGGAATGCATGTCAGAAATATTGCTGTTTACCCGGTGCCTGAAAAATTATGTAGAGTGAAATGATACAGCAGAAGTCAACCTCAAAAGGCTCACCAGTTTGTAAGCTACAGGCACCAGGCGAACACAAGCCTTGAGGTCTCTTATTAATCAGAAGGGAAGGATGAATCCTCCTCTCCTTTCCTTGCGAAAACAAGCACAGTCTTCAAAATGAACCACGGGGCGTACAGAACCAAGATAAAATACAGTCATGCTTTGACCTCATTTCTTCGTCGTCTGTGAAGAAATAACAAGAGTGGTCATCATAACTACTGGGTCTTATTCACTAACCAAGCACTGGGTGCTGAGAGTTGAACGGCGTCACCCCCAGAATTCACAACCACCTGGAACCTAAGAACGGGAGTTATTTGGAAACAGGGTCTTTGCAGATGATACTGAGTTCAGATGAGGTCAACCTAGATCAACTGAAAGAGGGAAATTTGGACACAGACACACGGAGAGAAGACACAGAAAGATAAGGCACGCAGCGGGGACACCACGTGACAATGGAGACAGACTGGAGTGAAGCTGCCACAAACCAAGACATGCCAGGAACTGCTGACCATCACCAGAGGTCAAGAGAGACCAGGAGGGATCCTGCCCTGGAGCCTTCAGGGCGAGCGTGGACACCTTGACTTTGGACTTCTGGCTCCAGAGCTGTGGAAGAATACATTTCTGCTCTGTAAGCCAGCCGGTTGGGGGCACTGTGATATTGCAGCCCTGGGAAATTAATACAGATTTTGTATGATCTCATTTAGTATTTTCAAGAGCCCAGTGAGCCAGGGGTTTTCATTTCTTCCAATGGACAGAGGAAGCCACCGAGGGTCAGGGAGGTGCTGTCCCTTGCCCAGGGCACACCTCAGATAGGAAACCGAGCAGGAGGGTGAAGCTGGGTCTGGCAGCTCTCAGCCCCAGTCCCTCTGAAGAGTCCGGGCTTCCAGCAAAGCACTTGCCACCCTGGGAGGCTCTTGGTCCCCACTCTCGTCCTGTCCCTCATTCAGTCTCTCCAGGCCAGAAGCATGACCCCACCCCAGTGGCTTCCCAGGACCCAAGCTGTGGGGTCAGGGCACTGGGCCCCTCTCCAGCCTGTCCCTCCTCTCACCCACCAAGCAGGGGCCTGGTGCTGGACTGACTCCTGCCCTAGCCCCACAGGAGTCCAGAACTGATCCACTGGATCATCGTGCACTCTGGCACGATATTAACGGTGAGCCACAGGTGGGCCTCCCAGTGCATCCTCCAGCTCCAGAGCTCAGCTAAGGCGGGTCACCCCAAGACCCAGGCTGCCCAAGGGCCGACAGACTCAGGCTTCAGGGCCTGCAGGCTACAGAGCAATCCCCACCAAGGTCACAGATGACCCCTGGGACCCCTCCCGGGACACAGCGTCCCAGCTCTCCTCGGGCCTTGCTCTTGGGTGAGATCCAGCACCAGCCTCTTCGCCCGTCTTGGATTCTTTACAAGCGCATAGATTATTTTTAGAAGCTGTTATTGCTCTACAGTTACCTCATTAGTTTTAGAACCAAAGAATCCCATCATACGGGACTTGATTGGCTCATAAAATTATCGTTTGTTCTGACAAATATTTATTGAGCGTGCCACCGTGTGCCATATTCTGCTCGGTACATTACATTTTTAAAAAATTATTTACTTAGCTAATGATCACAAGTCCCCTAATTTAATTTACTCCTAAATGTGTTTAATTTTCCCACAAATGGAAAGACACGCTTCTAAACTGAGCATTTTTGTCAGGATGAGACAAGAAAAAGAGAGAGAGGGAGAAGGGGGAGGGGGAAGGTAAGAGAGGGAGAGAGAGAGATGCTACCATCAGGAGAACCCTGGGTCCAGGACTCCAGGCCCAGCTCTGACCCAAGCCTCTAGCGTCCTGAGCATGTAGAGGGTGCCATTTCCGGGCACTCTGCCAGTCACCCTCACCACTTGAAAGCTATCCCCCTTACCTGATTAGGAAAACTGGGGCACAGGGAGGTAGAGCAACTTGCCCGACCCGGCTCAACAGGCAGGAAATGAGTCGGGCAGAATTTGAACCCAGGCAACCCTGTGTCCCAGCTGGTGCCCTTCACCCCTTGCTCTCGCCTCTGAGTCAAAGCGCAGCAGGAAGAAATCCACACGAAACAACCCAGACACAGAGTCACCTCTCCCAAGTCACAAAGGGACAGTCCTCCTGTGTGACGTCTCACACAGTCACCCAGAGGAAGGCATGGCACCCGTGTTCATGGGGCTGCGCCCCGAAACCGTGCTGCCCTGTGCACGTGAGTCCAGGGAGGACACACACAGTGGGGCTCCCGTCGTGTCAAGGTCAAAGTTGGGCCCAGGTGAAGAACGTGAGGGAGTGCAGTGCACGCACGTGTGTAACATGACCAGGAAAGGCAAGCAAACGGGAGATGGTTACTCCACGAATCACCTTGACGGGGCCATGGGGTGCCCCATGCTGGTTACGCATTATGCTGGGTGTGTCTGTGAGGGGGTTTCTGGATGAGGCGAGCATTTGTATGGGTAGGTCAAGTAAAACAGATGGCCCTCCTCAACATGGGATCCCTGTCTAATCCATCTGAGGCCTGAACAGAGCAAAAGGCAGAGTCAGGGAGAATTCACTCCATCTGCCTGGCTGTTTTCCAATGGGGACACGAGTCTTCTCTTGCACTTGAACTGACACACCATTAGCTCTCCTCGATCTCCATTACAGGTCCTGGCATTTCTCAGCCTCCATAACCACATGAGCCCATTCCTTATAATAAATCTCTTGCTAGATAGATGATAGGTAGATAGATAGAATTAACAGATAAATGATAAATAGATGATAGATGACAGACAGATCGATGATAAATAATTGATAGATAAACAGATAATAAATTGACAGATGAGAGGAGATAGATCGGTATAGATAGATAGATATGAAGGGGGCCCCAAAAAACCCAGAATTTATTTATATAAAATTGTGTATTTATTCTTCCACGTTTAAACTTGAGTCACCTTCAAAAGACTCTCCACTTGATGCAATACACCTGTGGAGACGCTTTTTCCACTGCTCAAAACAGTTTTTGAACTCGTCAATTTTGACGCCTTTTAGTTTTCCTGCTGTTTTTTGTTTCACCTCTTCCACATCAGCGAAACATTTCCCTTCGAGGATTTTTTTCACCCGAGGAAACAAAAAAAAAGTCACTCGGGGTGAGACTGGGTGACTAGGGAGGGTGGGGCACGGGAGCCATACTGTTTGGGGTCAAAAACTGCTGAGCATTCAGTGTGGTGTGGGAAGGTGTGTTGTCATGGTGGAAGAACCAGTCATCTGTTTGCCACAACTTGGGACGTTTCTTCCACAAATCATGATAAAAACTTCTCAAAACTTCCAGAAAACACTTCGGTTGACCGCTTGATCCGGAGGTACAAATTCCGAGTGTCCTATAAGGGGCTGCCTTCCAAAAGATAATTCCAGTTTTTTGAGTTCCCCCTCCCATATTTTGTTTAGCCATTCTGCCGTCCATGTACACTTGAGTTCCTCCCCCCTTTTGGCTATCGGGAATAATGCCACTATGCCACAGTATGTCTTAAATGGCCGTGTCCCAAGAAGGAGCTGGGTAGAAGACAAACGTAGTCAGTACCTCTTGGTACTAGCCCCTTCACAATCCTCTCACACGGAAAATAATTACAGTTGCTTATCCACTGTGATAGCCCATATTCTGGTTTCCCTCTATGGTTTCTGGTTCATAACTCCCTTAGCCCTTGTTACTGTCTTCTGTTGTCATTTTGGGGCGCTTTAGACGTCAGGAGCAGGCCGCAGGCCACAGCATTTCTCCCTCCAGCCTTCTTCGGTCCTCCTTTCATCTGCCCAAGGCAGGATTCTAATCTGATTATGGGTAGAAAGACCCTTATTCCTGAAAGGGCCTTGCCACATACTCTAGAGGAAAGAATGCTGTGCAGTGAGACCAGAACCTGAGCAGACAGGCCTTGCTGGGTTTCCCCACTCAGCCCCTTAGTATAAGATCATACCCTTCTTGTCCTATCACGTTTACACAGTTGTCCATGCTTCGGTCATGCCTAGCCAACAAATACTCCATAAAAGGCCCAAGAAGACAGGGTTCAGGGAGGTTCCGGAGAGCCAGACATGTGGAGGCCTCTGGAGGGGGGCCTCCGGGGAGGGCCTGGAAGTTTCCCACCCCTCCCCCATGACTGGTCCTTCGCATCTCTTCATCTGTATCCTCTGCAGTACCCTTTAAAATAAACCAGTAGGCGGGGCTCGGTGGCTCAGCCTGTAATCCCATGCTTTGGGAGGCCAAGGTGAGTGAATTGCCTGAGCCCGCAGATTCGTGACCCGTTTGGGCAACTGGGCGAGACCTCATCTCTACAATAAATTAAAAAAATTAGCCGGGCATGGTAGCGCATGCCTGTAGTTCCAGCTACTTGAAAGGCTAAGGCGGAAGGATCGCCGGAGCCCAGCAGGTCGAGGCTGCGGTGGCCGGGAGCGGCCACTACACTCCAGTCTGGGCAACTGAGTGAGACTCCAACTCAAAAATAAAAATAAAATAAAATAAACCAGTAAACGTGTTTCACTGAGTTCTGTGAGCCACTCTAGCAAATTAACTGAACCCAAACGTGATGGGGTTATGGGAAACCCGATTTGCAGCTGGTCAGTCAGAAGTTCTGGAAGCCTGGACCTACGACAGGCATCTAAATGCGGGGGGGACAGGCTGGGGTTGCTCAACCTGTGGGATCTGACACCAACTCCAGGTAATGTCGGAACTGTGTTGAATTCTAAAGGACACCCAGCTGGTATCCACTGCTTGGTGTGTAGGGAAAAACCCCACACGTTTGGTCACAGAAGTCGTCTGTGGTGGCTGCTGCTGTGTTGGTATGAGAACCAAGGAAAAACGGTTTGCGTTTTTCCAAATACCCACGCTGCCCAAATGATGCTCTAATATTTCATTTCGCAGGAGCACAGTAGAGACCACAGGTAGCAATAACAGAATACTTTCAATGGTCATCCAAGAACATTCTAGAAAGTATAACATGTCATACAAATGTGCGTGTGTGTTTTACTTAAATTGCCGGTTTAAACCAGGGATTGGCAAACTGCAGCCAGTGAGCCAAATCTGGTCCACCACCCATTTTTATGAATAGCCTTATGGGGACACAGCCTCAGCTAATTGTTTATGTATTATCCATGGTTACTTTCATGCTCCAGTGGCAGAATCTATTTGTTTTCACTGATAAATTCTGTGCTGGGTGGCTCACGAAGTCTGAAATATTTGTTCTTTGGATCCTTACAGAAAAAGACCGGCAGCCAGGTGCAGTGGCTCGTGCCTGTCATCCCAGCACTCTGGGAGGTTGAGGCGGGGAAACTTCTTGAGCCCAGGAGTTCAAAACCAGCCTGGGTAACATAGTGAGACCTCACCTCTACAGAAAATAAGGAAATTAGCTGGACGTGGTGTCACTTGCCTATAGTCCCAGCTACTCAGGAGTTTGAAGAAGAAAGATGGCCTGAGCCCGGGAGGTTGAAGCTGCGGTGAGCCGTGATCACGCCACTGCACTCCAGCCTAGGCAACAGAATGAGGCCCCAACTCAAAAAATAAACAAACAAATAAATAAATATAAATAAATTAGCCAACTGTGGTGGTGTGCCCTATAGACCCAGCTACTCTGGAGGTTGACAGGGAAATCACTTAAGCCCAGGAGTTGAAGGCTGTGGTGAACCATGATCATGCCACTGCACTCCAGCCTGGGTGACAGAGTGAGACCCTGTCTCAAACAAAAAAAAAGAAGAAAGAAAAAGATTAGCAACGCTTCACTGATGAACAACCATGATACAATGTTTTGCTGTGTTCAGGGGATGAGGATTCAGCATGAGGGTGATGACAGAAACAGATTTTTTTCCCCAGCATCCTCAGAATCAGGTGAGGGAAGCAAGACACATCTTTCCTTTCTCTCAGCGCAATTGAGCAACAATACATGTAGGTCCAGTTCGCTGGCTTGTGTTTTGCATCATGCCACCTCTCAGGGGGCAGAACTCTCAGGTCGACTTCTAGCTCAGTTCTTTTAACTTGACTTCCAACTGCGACCTTCAAATTTCACTCATGACCCTTCTTGGCTGGAGAACCAAAAAGGCAGGGAGAGGATCAAAGTCCAGGTGGAGACTGTATGCACGTCCAAGCACCACAGACTGGGCAGCTTAAGACCAGAGACATTCATTTTCTCCCACTTTTGGAGGCCAGAAGTCTGAGATCAAGGTGTCAGCAGGACCAGGCTCTCTCTGAAGGCTCAGTCTAGGGGATTATCCTTCCTGGCCTCTTTCTGGGTTCCAGGGGTGGCCAGCAATCATTGGTGTTCCTTGGCTCATGGCCACCACTTTCCAATCTCTCTTCACGGGGGCCTCTCCCCTCCCCCCAGTATCCGCCTCTGTGTCTTTTCTTCTCTTCTTCTAAGGGCACCAGTCATATTAAATTAGAGGCCCACCCTGCTTCAGGATGACAGTATCTTTTATACACACACACACCACACACACACACACACACGTGTGAATATATGTATGTATATATTTTATACGTAAATATTTTGTTAAATAGAGATAGGGTTTTGCTATGCTGCCTGGGCTGGTCTCAAACTCCTGGGCTCAAGCGATCCTCCCTCTTCAGCCAGTCAAAGTGCTGGAATTACAGGTAAGAGCTACCATCCCCAGCCAACCTCATCTTAATCACATCTGCAAAGATCCTATTTCCAAATAAGGTCACATTCCCAGGCACTAGAGATTAGGATTTGAATATACCTTTGAGGGGGACACTGTTCAATCCATAACAGAGACCTTCACCCAGTTTCCTTCCATGGCCGCTTCTTGGACTGCTGCAAATCCTCTCCCCTGGTTGACGTAAACAAAGTGCTTCCTGGCACAAGCTTCACCTATTAAGTGCAGTGCCAACTCTATGAAGTGCTTCTTCCATCAGGAAGGGACAGGGCTAGTTGCTGTTTCCAGGCTTGTCCTCTGGGTGCTATTACCTGCTGGCGTCTTCGCTGAGACAGAGAATCGCAAACCTGGCGCACGTCAGAGCCAGGCCTACAGGGCTTCGTTGGAGGCGAGACAGGGGCCAGTGATGAAGTCACAGTCTATATACAGCTGCAGTTTGGCCGGTAGAACATTCTCCCCTTGGTCGTTCATTCCCCCAGCACCTACAAACAGACTAAGTGATGTAACGCCTCTGCCGGGCTCCCCCTTTCACTTCATCAGAATTATAGATATTTTGCAGCCAGGAATTTGCAGCCACAGAGCGCAGGCCTTTGATGACATGACACCTGTCAAATGAGACCTTTCCACTAACTGGCAGGAGGATTTTTATGGCTGCCTAGTTACAATGTCACGGGAGACCTACACTTCTCCCCCGTGGCGATCACTCAGCACAGACGGTGCTCTGAAGCCAGCAGCAGTGAGGGAGTCACAGGCCACCCGGGACTTGATTACACCGATTAGACAACAGGAGCCAGAAACCCAGCACCCAAAAGGGATGACCCTGTGGCACGGATGGAAGCAAATACCCGGCTCAGCTCCAGCCTTGGCATCCGTGCTCATATCTCTGTCAGCATTCCTCCTCCTCCTCACATGCCCCGGTGACGAGTGTGTGCATGTTACTTGATACCTGAGCTCTTTCCTGTATCACTTCATTCTTCAAACAATCCTGTGAGATAGGCAAGGGAAGTGTTGCTATCATCCCCACGGTTCAGAGACAAGGGGCTGAGCTGAGTTCACAGTCACTGAGCTAACAGGGGACAAGTGACCCCCATCCCGTCTCTCTAAATGGTACCACCACCCTACTAGTCCACAATATAAGGAGCGTGAAAGACTGCAGTACAGCCGGGCACAGTGGCTCATGCCCGTAATCCCAGCATTTTGGGAGGCTGAGGCAGGAGGTTTGCTTGAACCCAGGAGTTCAAGACCAACCTGGACAGCATAGCAAGATCTCATCTTTACACAAAATATTAGCCAAGTATGGTGGCACGTGCCTGTAGTCCCAGCTACTCTGGAGGCTGAGGAGGGAGGATTGCTTGAGCCTAGGAGTTCAAGACAAGCCTGGGCAATATAGCAAGACCTCGTCTCTACAAAAAAAAAGTTTTTTTAATTAGCCAGAAACGGTGGTCCATGCCTGGAATCCCAGCTACTTGGGAGGCTGAGGTGGAAGGATCACCTGAGTCCAGGAGGCCCAGATTCTGGTGAGCCATGATGGTGCTACTATCCTCCAGCCTGGGTGACAGAGTGAGACTGAGACTCAGGAAAAAAAAACCCAATGAAGTATATGTGAAACAGAAACCTCAAACTCAGGGAGGCATGGGGTTCATTCACAGCACAGCATCAAAACACCATCCCCGCCAGAGCCACACAGAGGCTGAGAGGCTGAGGCCTGAAGTGCTTTGACAATGAAATCCACTCACTCCGTGTTCCGGATGGCTGAGCCCCCAGATGGTGCATTCCTGGGCAGAGGTCTCCTGCCTTTAATAGGAATAAAGCACCAATTTGAGCTTGATTTCCAGCAAGAATCTCTAGGGCTGCTGCAGTCTTTAGAGTTCCTTGCAACATGCTCAGAAATAGTGCTTGAAATTGGATCACACCAACAGCTGAGGCAAATAAAAACCAATAAATGGGCAACAACAGTGGTGGGGATGCTTCCTCAGAGGGCCTTTTATCGCCGGAGGAATCTCATCGACCCCAGATACAGTCTGAGCTCGGCGTGTCCTCTGCCCACATTTTCACTCAGTGGATATTTTTATACCCGTTAAAAGGAGTGGAGCGACATCCTGATTTAGTCAGACAGGGGCTAGATGTGAGAAATGGACCTTTGATTCTTGTCTAGAGCCCGAAATGAGAAAAGGGGGTGGGGTGAAAATGAGCCCCTTGCTTTGCCGGTTGCCTGCCAGGTTAATAGTTAGTATCATTCAATTTTTTTTTTTTGTCTCATTCTGTCACCCAGGCTGGAGCACAGTGGCATGATCACGGCTCACCGCAGCCTAGACCTTCTGGGCTCAGGCAATCCTCCTGCCTCAGCTTCCCGAATAGCTGGGACTACAGGTACATGCCACCACACCTGGCTGATTTTGGGGTTTTGTTGTTGTTGTTGTTGTTGTTTTGTAAAGATTAGATCTCGCTATGTTGCCCAGACTGGTCTTGAACTCCTGGGCTCAAGCAATCCTCCCTCTTTTTTGTCTCCCAAAGTGTTGGGATTACAGGCGTGAGCCACCGTGCCCAGCCTAGTATGATTCATTTTGACACCAACATATACTGCTGATCACCAGGATATGTCATCAATGGAAGAGCACTCCACAGGAGACCTGGCTTCTTACCCCCACTCAGGTCCTCAGTATCCTCTTTTGTAAAGTGAGACTCATTTTCATCTCATTCTGGGGGAAAGCACAGTGCATGGAGCACAAGCCCTAGAGCCAGAAAGCCTGGACCTGTAGCCAGGCTCCAAGGCCCAGCAGCTGGGAGGATTCTGAGTTTCCCTCTGGCCCTCACATGCCAAAGGGTACCAAAGCACCATTCTCAGGTAGTTCACGACCCCCAAAAAGATATGTGGCCACTAGTACTCTCCAAATAATGTCTGGAGTTATTCGTTTAGAGAAACATGAAAGCTGAATGATTTGCTCGGTAAGACAAGTGCTCCCGGGCTCATTCTGCACCAAGCTCTGTCTCTCCTCTCCCACACGCCTACTGGAAAGTTAAATGTTACATTCTGCATCACTCCTTTCTGCCCTGGTCATGTGTGCACCTGTTCCACCTGCCCAGAACCCCAACATCCTCTCCAGCTGTGGAGCTGCCCCCCACATTCTGCTCCCTGGTCCTGTAGGGAGCGGCCAAGCACAATTAACTCACTGGTGGCCTGAGACAGGAGACAGGACAGAGGTGAGGGTGCCCAAGCAACTCAACCCCACGATCGGTCTTCCCTGGGGTTGAGGTGCTGTGGAGATATGAGTCCAGTCCCCCTCCCGACAACACAGGAGCTTTTTTTTTTTTTTTTTTTTTTTTTTGAGTTGGAGTTTTACCCTGTTGCACAGACAAGAGGGCAGTGGCTGCTCCCGGCCACCACAGCCTCGACCTGCTGGGCTCAGGATATCTCCCGCCTCAGTCTTCCAAGTAGCTGGAACTACAGATGTGCTCTACCACGCCCAGCTAAATTTTTATTCATTGTAGAGACAAAGTCTCGCCAAGTTGCCTGGAAAGGTCTCGAACCCATGGGATCAGGTAATTCACTCGCCTCAGCCTCCCAAAGTGCTGGGATTACAGGCTGAGCCATGGAGCCGGCCCCAGGATCATCTTTTTATATATTTATTTGCCACTTGCAAATCTTCTTTGATGAGGTGTCTGCTAAGACCACTGGTCTATTTTTCTGTGCTTTTCTTCTTTTCTTCTTCTTTTTTTTTTTTTTTTCTTTTTGAGCTGGAGTCTTGCTCTGTTGCCCAACTGGGAGTACAGTGGTATGATCACAGCTTATGGCAGCCTCAACCCCCTGTGCTCAGAAGATCTTTCCACTTCAGCCTCCTGACTAGCTGGGACAACAGGCATGTGCTACCATGCCCAGATAATTTTTAAATTTTTTTGTGGAAACAAGGTTTTGCTATGTTGCCTAGGCTGGTCTCAAACTCCTGGGCTCAAGTGATCCTCCCACCTTGGCCTCCCAAAGTCCTAGAATTACAGGCATGAGCCACCGGGCCCCGTCAAATTTTCCCTTTTTCTAAGAACACCAGTCATATTGGATGGAGGGCTCTGTTAATGACCTGGCTTTTACTTGATGACCTTGGTAGAGATCCTATTTCCAAATGAGGTCATATCCTGGTGTACTGGGGTTAGGATTCCAACACTCAAGTTTGGGGGCACAAGTCACCCATCACACGGGTCTTCCTCCTCACCTGCCTCACAGTCTTCCCGCGGCCTGTCCCCACCGCTGTCCCCCAGCCTTCCTGGTACTCCTGCTTGTTCAGAGGCCGGACAGCTCTGCCAGGAGCCTGCCCCGACCCAGGTCTGGGCCTCAGCACATGCTCCAAGGGCTGTCTCGCCCCTAGGGCGAGGCCGACAGGCAGACCTACTGTTCTGGGACCCTTGTGAACTGGGGCTGTCTTAGACCCACCAGTCAATGTTTGCTGAATGGACAAAGGAGTGAATGAACGACATTCCCTTTTCACATGATCACATGTAGAATTCGTAGGGAGCACAAGCCCTTTCCCAGCAGCTGGTGGTTGCTCCCAAATGTGTCTGTGTCCTGGAGCACTCTTGGGGACCCCTGCAGCACTGTCCTGAGGAGTCCTCCCAGGGAGGCAGAGCAGGCTTCCTGGTGCCCATGTGACAGCTAAGGAAGCTGAGGCAGAAGGGCAGTCCACGTGGGGTGAGAAGGAGGCTGGTGGAGTTTGGATGCTTGACCCTCTGGCTTTCGTGGTGAAATGTAGTCCCCAGAGCTGGCGGTGGGGCTCAGTGCGTGGCATTTGGGTCGCGGGGGCGGATCCCTCATGAAGAGCTTGGTACTGTTCTCCCAGGTGTGAGTGAGTTCTGGCTCTTAGTTCCCAGGAGATCTGGCTATTGTAAAGAGCCTGGCACCTCCCTCTCCCGCCACATGCCACGCCCGTTCCCCTTCCCCTTCCGCCAGGAGTAGACACCCCTTGTGGCCCTCGCCAGATGCAGAAGCCGGCGCCATCCTTTTCACACAGCCTGCAGAACCGCAAGCCAAACAAGCCAACTTTCTTTATAAATCACGCAGCCTCGTGTTCCTTTGCGGCAACACAAGGGACCTAGACAGAGGCACAGCCTCCCTGTGGACCAGCTCCTCTCACTACAAGGCTCGCGACCCAGGGCCACCCCTCACAGCCTCCCACACCTCCCACAAGAGAAGACAAACCTCAGCTCCAGCTCAGAGCCCTCCCCACACCAGGGACCAGTTCTGGCTCAGCCCTTCCCTGCAGACCTCCCTTAATCCTCTGAGACATCTTGCGATTCGGCTGCTGCTCTGTCCACCTACCCCATAATCGCCCTGAGGCCCAGTCGGCAGACTCTGGCCTCAGCCTCCAGGTGCCCAGCCCCCCATGCAGTCCTGAACCAGTGAACACAAATATGCTGGTGAGAACACCCCAAGTGCTTGACCGGCATCCCGCAAGAAACTTCTCGAGCTAGCACATCACTCCAGCTAATAGGACAGGGGCACTGCGAGCCCCTCATGCCACTTTTAATCAGGGGTATCCAGCGGGCTGTGTAAGGAGATAACATGTGGTCAGAGCCAGCCCGCTGAGGCTTAGTCATTGTCAACTGGCACCATCTTTTGTGCCCGACCCAGTCCTCTATCAGACAGGCCAGGGGGCCACAGGAGAGCTGACTGTGGCCCCCCTCAGGGGCTGTGGGCTCTTCTTCCTGCAGTCAGTCCCACCCCCTCTTGCAGCCAAGCCCTGCCAGAGGTACATCCTGCCTCCTGGCCCATCAGTGACATCCCAGGATGGGGGTGAGGCGCCAGTTCTTCGGACATGGGACAGCCTCGGGATGGATCTCCCAGTCCCAAGGAGCAGCTCTGGCATGCTGAGGAGGGCCGTGGTCAGCCCGTCCCTGACTTTCTGCAAGACAAGTGGCCAGAACTAGGCAAGTGGGTGACACAGGGTACCTGCCGTGCAGGGACATGATAGTGGCTCGGCTTAGTTGGTGTGGAAAACAACCCTAACAACAACAATATCCAAAGGCAGCAACTACCCAGGGATAAATGGAACCAAGGAGGCAAAAGACTTACACACTGACAGCCACACAATGCTGCTAACAGAAATAAAGAAGACTCTGTAAGTGGAAAGCCATCCCGTGTGTGTGGACTGCAAGACCATTATTGCTAAGATGACACTACTACCAACGCAATTCTCAAATTCATTGCAATTCCGATCAAAATCCCAATGGCGGTTTTCTACAGAAATAGATAACCTCCCTCTAAAATTCACACGGGATCCCAAACAGGCAAAACAATCTTGAAAAACCAAGTGGGAGGAATCACATTTCCTTATGTTAAAACTTACTCCAGCCGGGCTCGGTGGCTCAGCCTGTAATCCCATGCTTTGGGAGGCTGAGGTGAGTGGATTGCCTGAGCCCGCGGGTTCGAGACCCGCCTGGGCAACTTGGTGAGACCTCATCTCTACAATAAATCAAAAAATTAGCCGGGTGTGGTAGCACGCACCTGTAGTTCCAGCTACTTGGAAGGCCGAGACGGAAGGATCGCCGGAGCCCAGCAGGTCGAGACTGCAGTGGCCAGGAGTGGCCACTGCACTCCAGTCTGAGCGACAGAGCGAAACTCCAACTCAAAAAACAAAAAACAAACAAACAAAAAAAATACTCCAAAGCTACAGTGCTAAAAACAGTGTGGTACTGGCATAAGAATAGACATACAGATCAACGGAACAGGATTGAAAGCGTAGACATGAATCCGTGCGTCGGCGGTCAGTGGATCTTCAGCACAGGTGCCAAGATCATTCAGTGGGGAATAAACCATGGACAGCACGATGGAGGCAGGAGTCAAGGAGCCACGTCTCCATCAGCGCCATGGAGGCAGGGCCAGTGTCTCAGGCAAGGCCGCTTCTCTGGGTCCCACATCCCAGGCAGTACCACCTCTCAGGAAGAGCTCAATGAATACATTGAATGAAAGACTGCATGCCTGGAAGATGGAGTGATCAGTGAATTACTGAATGAACAAATGAGAGCTGAAAACCAAGGCTGGAACATGGGACACCAGACCCAACAATCATGGTCCTCAAAAACACTGGGCTCTTTGGCATCCTCCTGCTCATTTTTCATCCTTACCCGTCTTCATGCAACACATTTTTTTTTAATTGTAGAGACGAGGTCTCGCCAAGTTGCTTGGACTGGTCTCGAACCTGTGGGCGCAGGCAATCCACTTGCCTCGGTCTCCCAAAGTCCTGGAATTACAGGCTGAGCCACGGAGCCCGGCCTCAAGAAACATTTTTAAGGTCTCATGCTGACCCAGAGTCAAAAAGTCAGTCGAGAAAGCTGTGAGCAGCACATTTCTTTAATGAAATGCAATAAAATAGCAGAGTAGCAACTATCAGTGTGCTTCACTTACAGTAAGATATTATTTCATGGAACTTTTATTTATGGATATGGATAAATGTATGCTTGCCCCGGGATTTTTATGAAAACGTAATTCTTACCATGAGTCAAAACCAAAAAGAGAGTAGTTTAATAGCTGCTGTCTGAATTCCGAGGGATGGGGGTTTTTTGTTTTTTGTTTTTTCCACAGATGGGATCTCGCTGTGTCACCCAAGCTGGGGTGCAGTGGCACCATCGTGGCTCACTGTAACATCGAATTCCTCTGCCCAAGTGATCCTCTTGCCTCAGCCTCCCAAATAGCTGGGACTACAGGTGCACACCACCTACGTCCAGCTAATTTTTAAAATTTTTTCGTAAAGACGGGGTCTCGCTATGTTGTCCAGGCTGGTCTTGAATTCCTGGGCTCAAGCAATCCTCCCACCTTGGTCTCCCAAATCGCTGGGATGACAGGTATGAGCCAACACACTTGGTCTTGGTTCAGAGGTTCTTGACTATTTGCTGGGCCCCTGAGAATCTGATCAGAGTCTCCTTCTTTTGGATGCAGATCAGGCAAAAGGGTGCACACAATTTCAGGCTTCCCCATTCTCACTTGCTGAATGCAGGTATTATCACACCTGTCTCAAAGCCTCAGAGTTGTGATCAGATCAGACAATCTGTACACAGCACCACCAAACCCAGCCCTTGCCAGCATAAGCCCTTGAGATGTGACAGCTGCCACCATGGCAGGGACAGTGAACTGGAAGTTGAGGAAGAGGGAGACGACAATCCTACAACTGTCCCAAATACCCTCATTCTCACCCCAAGGTTAAGAATCACACCTTGGAAATGTGCAAAGACTAATGAGTTACAACTGGGGTAAAAACCTGACAAGCTGTGAACTCCCACTCTCAGCAGCATACTTTTTTTTTTTACAAACTTTATTGAGATAGAATTCATATTCCATAGACATCTCCCTTTAAAAGTGTATGATTCACCGGGCTCGGTGGCTCAGCCTGTAATCCCGCGCCTTTGGGAGGCTGAGGTGAGTGGATTGCCTGAGCCCGCGGGTTCGAGACCCGCCTGGGCAGCGAGACCACATCTCTACAATAAATCAAAAAAATCAGCTGGGCGTGGTAGCGCATGCCTGTAATTCCGGCTCCAGTTTGGGCGACCGAGTGAGACTCCAACTCAAAAAAAAACAAAAACAAAACAAAACAAAAAAATAAATAAATAAAAGTGTATGATTCAATGATTAGTATATCCACAGAGTTATACAATCATCACTACAACCGATGTAAGAAAACTTCATCACCCCACAAAGAATCCCTATACCCATTAGCAGTCATCCTCCCTTCCCCAAGTCCCTGAAAACCACTAATCTACTTTCTATCTCTATTGATTTTGTCTACTCTGAAGATTACTTTTTATTTTATAGAGACGAGCTCTTACTCTGTTGCCCAGGCTGGTCTTGAACTCTTGAGCTCAAGCAATCTTCCCACCTTGGCCTCCCAAAGTGCTGGGATCACAGGCATGAGCCACAACCCCGGCCTGTGATTCCATTTATATGAAGTCTCCAGGGCAGACGCAGTGGCTCATGCCTGTAATCCCAGCACTTTGGGAGGCCGAGGTAAGAGGATTGCCTGAGCCCACAGGTTGGAGACCAGTCTGGGCAACATGGTGAGACCTTGTCTCTACAATAAATCAAAAAATTAGACAGGCATGATGGTACATGCCTGTAGTTCCAGCTACTTGGAAGGCTGAGGTGGAAGGATTGCCTGAGCCCAGCAGGTCAAGGCTGTGATGGTCGTGAGTGTGCCACTGTACTATAGCCTGGGTAACAGAGTGGGACTCCACTCAAAAAAAAAAAAAAAAAAAAAAGAAATCACACAGTATTTGTCCTTTTGACACTGGACTATCTCTCTTAGCATAATGTTTTCAAGGTTTATCCAGGTTGTAGCATATATCAATACTTCCTTCTTTTTATTGCAGGGTAGTACTCCACCATATGGATACATCGTATTTTGCTTATCCATTCATCAGTGAATGGACATCTTGGTTGTTTCGTGGCAACTATGAATAACAAAAATTACAAACGGAGTGCTGGTGTAAACTTCAAATACACACAAGTCTCCATCAGTAAAAACACTCAGACTCCGGTTCTGATCAAGCCACCTGTTTACAAAAAGAATACTCCTTTTCCCCCGAGAGATCTTCTAAACAAGAAAATGAAGAGCCACATAAAGCCAGAGCTATGCAAAAGAATAACTGAATAATTGTAGAAACATGTCCTTGCAAGGAGGCCTGAGCAAAAAATAAAATAACATAGAAACAACGCCCAGCTGCGCACAATAAGATTGAAATTTTCTGTGTGCTGCTCCGACAACATTTCAAATCGTTAAAATCTCATTATACTAATAATATGTTTCCTAGATACATTTAACCACAACACTATCTTCCCCTAACAAAGTGCAAACATTCTCAGAAAAGCAGTAGCAGCGCGGGAGGTTTGAAGACGCGGGCCAGCCTCCAGGGTGGCGTGGCTTCCTTTCCCATCTCAGTGAACACTCCCAGCCTGGACCCTTCGAAAGGACAGCTCACGGGAGGGCTGGGTAGCACCAACTCCCAAGCCTCCGTCCCTTCTCTTGGGTCCTCTCTCTCCAGTTTTCTTGAGTGAAAGCAACAATCCCCATGAGGCGTGATGCTCGCATGAGGTCTCCCTGTGTGCTTATTATTCTGTCTGTTCCCACCATCCCAGCCCCTGGTCTCCGCCTCTTGCACCTCTTTTCATCTGGTGGACAGAGGAGGGAGTGGCTGTAGTGGTGATGATACAGCAATGAGATGCTGAAGGGAATGATGGCTAACGCCTGGGGAGGGCTTCTGATGTGGCAGGGCCAGTCATTCCCCCGCCCCCGAATTGTATTATTAAGATTTTCAGACATACAGAAACACGTCAAGAGCTTTACAGTGAACACCTGTGTACCCATTGCCACCTGGCCACTATCACATATCTCTGGGTTTTTTTTTTTTCCACATCTACCCACCCTGTATCCCGCAAGCCATAGGCATTCACTTCCAGTTGCTGCCAGAACACATTCCCACAAACACAGGGGCTTGCGGTTCTGGGTGTCAGAATACTGAAATGGGTTTCACTGGTTAAGAGGCGTCGGCAGGGCTGAGTTCCTTCCAGGGAGGCTCCAGGGCAGAATGCACCCCTTGCCTTTTCCAGCTTCTAAAGGCGTGTCCCTTGGCTCCTGACCTAACATGCTCCAACCTCTGCCTCTGTGAACACATCTTCCCTCCGACTTGGACCTTCTTATAAGACCCTAGTGATTACACTGGGTTCACCCAGCTAATCCAGGCTAATCTCCCCATCACAAGATCCTTAGTCATATCTCCTCATGAAGGAACTTGTTCCAGCTGACCTAGTCACAGGTTCCAAGTATGGGGATGTAGACATCTCTGGAGAGTATTATTTGGTACACCACATCATTTTATTTTCTATGCATTTCTTTTCTTCTTTTTTTAGAGACAAAGTCTCGCTCTGTCAGCCAATTGGAGTGCAGTGGCGCAATCATAGCTCACTGTAACTTCAAACTCCTGGGCTCAAGTTGTCCTTCCGCCTCAGCCTCCCAAAGCACTGGGGTGACAGGCATGAGCTTCCACAGCCAGCCTATGCATTTCAAAGTAAAGTCGCGAAGCCTTTCCCCCGAGCACACACATGACTAAGTAGAGTGCAGTATTATTCATAGTTCTTTTTTTCTCTTGATTTAAAATTGACATACAATGAAATGCACAACTTTTAAGTGCACTTTCAATGAGTTTTGACAAATGCATGCACCTGTGTTTCTCAAACCCCTCATACTATCGAAGGCATTTTCACAACAGAGAATTCCCTCCTGTTCCTCCCCAGGAAACACCTGCCCCCCGCCCCCAGAGGCAACCACCAAATATTAGTTTTGTCTATCGTAGAACATTATAGAAATGTAATCAGCCGGTAGTGGTGGCTCATGCCTGAAATCCCAGCTACTTGGAAGACTGAGACAGGAGGATCACTTGAGGCCAGGAGTTTGAGACCAGCCTGGGCAGCCTAGCCAGACTCTCCCCCACCCCATCTCTAAAAAAATTTTAAAACAGTCAGACATGGTGGTGCGTGTCTGTAGTCCCAGCTACTTAGGAAGCTGAGGTGGAAGGATCAGTTGAGCCCAAGAGTTTGCGGTTGCAGTGAGCTGTGATTGTGCCATTGCACTTCAGCCTGGGCAATGAAGCAGGAAAAGAATGAAAGAAAGAAAGGAAAGGAAATCACACTTTTTTGGTCTGGCTTCTGCTGCTCAGCATAGTGTTTTTGAGAGTCACGTGTGGTTTTGTGGATGGGTGCCTGGTCCCTTGTCAGTGCCCAGTGGTAGGTATTCTGTCCTGTGAATATGCCACTGCTCATATATCTGTTCTCCTACTGATAGATGCCTGAGGTGTTTCCAAGTTTCAGCTCCTATGAATAAAGCTGCTATGAGCCATCTCAGATGTATTATCTTCTTAGGATTTCCATTTCTCAACCAAATACACCTAGGATTGGAATTGCTGGGTCATAGGGAGGATGCTTGTTTATATTTAAAAGAAACTAGCATGGTGGTGCATGCCTGTAGTTCCAGCTACTTGGAAGGCTGAGGCAGAAGGATAGCCTGAGCCCAGCAGGTCAAGGTTGCAGTGGCCGTGAGCATGCCATTGCACTCCAGTCTGGGCAACAGAGTGAGACTCCGACTCAAAAACAAAAAAAAGAAAGAAACTAGCAAACAGATCTCCGAAGTGGCTGCACCACTGCATCCCACGATCTATACAAGTGTCCCAGCTGCCCCACGTCCTCCCCTGTCTTTCAGGCGTCCCTGTGGTCTGCGGCATGGCCTCTGTGCTTCTGATGTGTGTTTTCCAAGTGACTTGTGACGAGGAGCACTTTCCAGATGTGTATTGGCCATGTTACCTTCTTTGGTGAAGTGTCTGTTCAAAACTTTTACCTACTCTTTTATTGGGTTGTCTTTTTCCTTTTTTTTTTTTTTTTTTTTTTGGTAGAGATGAGGACTTGCTGGTCTCGAACTCCTGGGCTCAAGCAATCCTCCCACCTCAGCCTCTCAAAGTGCTGGGATGACAGGCATGAGCCATTGCACCCAACCTTGATTGTCTTTTTATTATTGAGTTGTCAGAGTTCTTCACAACTCCCAAGCACCAATCTTTTATCAGATACGTGTTTTCCAAGTATTTCCTCTTCCCCAATGGCTTAACCAGGCCCAGTTTTAATTATATCATTTCATTTAATAACTCATTCAATTCCCTAATGACCCTATGAGTTAAGTACTCTTTACAGAAGCGGAAACTGAGGCGGCAGGCAAGGGACGTACCTTCCCCAAGGTCAAAGTCCCAGAGCCCAAAAGAAAGGATTTGTTCAAACCCATGCAGTTTGGCCCCAAGATCAGTGCCCCTAACCACTACACCACACTGCCTTTGCTTCCTGGGAAAATACACAAAGACCACTCTAAGAGGCTGAAGAGCATTTCTCATCATGGTCTCCCAGTGAAATGGCAACACACTACACCTCAGGGATCCAGGCTAGCAGGAAGACAGGCAAGGAGCCAACACCTCAAGCAGGAATGCACAGACCCGACAATGCCAGTAGGCAGAGAGGGGCTCCACTCCTGCTGGAGGCGTGACACTTAAGCCGACAGGGCAGAAAGTTGCTGGAGCCCAGGGAATAGCACACGCGAGGGTTCTCAGCCAAGGAAGATCACGAAACTCACAGGAAATAAAGACCCCACGGCCAGACCGAGGGAAAGAAGGAGCCGAGAGCTGGGGCTGGGCGGGGGTGAACGGCTAGTGAGAACCTGGACTTGGTCTTGGAGCAGTACAAAGCCGCTTGAGTTCTGACTTCTTTCTATAAATGCCAACGAACTCATTCAGCACAAAATGCATCTAATTTGTCTCCTCCAGTGCATCTTCCTAACGCTAGGGCTGAGTGGGGCTCAAATGCCAGGAATGATATCGGTTGACTAGGAGCCAGCTGGGAAGATTACTCCCATCTGAATCATTCTCTCGGCTAGCAGGGTCAGTGGCAATTAAGAGCAGACTGCCTGGGATTATATCTCACCTGCTGGTGGTATGACCCCACGCCTCTCTGAGCCTGTCTGCCCATCTGCAAGATGGGAGTAACCACCTAATACCTTGATGCGAGGGGCACACGAGGTAATAGTGCATGGGGTATTTATCATGGTGCCTGGAACATCAGAAGTGCCCAGAAAGCCTCAGCTACGGTATGATTACCATAGACACCATTCTGGCTTGTTTTTTGTTTTTGTTTTTAATCTTTTTTTAAACTTTTTCTCTCACTTCTCGGATGATCTTCTATTAAGCATGTATAGATCAAATATAGATTCATTCCGGTCTTACTTTGAAAGCCAATACGGCTGAACAACGTGGGTTTGATATGCACGGGTCCACTTATATGCAGATTTTTTTTTTCAATAAATATATTGGAAAAATTTGGGGGGATTTGCAGCAATTTGAAAAACTACAAATCACTTAGTCTAGAAAGAGCAACGAAATTAAGAAAAAAGGTGCTGTCATGAGTGCAAAAAATATATAAAAGATACTAGTCTCTTTGATCATTTGCTAGCATACAATACATACAAATCTACAAAAAGTTAAAATGTATCAAGACATACCCAGACTGTACATGGTGCCATTTGTATCGGGAGAAATGCAAACAGACATAAAGATGCAGTATTAAACCATAACAGTACAAAGTAAGTGCAGTGCACACTGTATTCCCATAGGAGTGGCCACTTTTTGTTACTGTGACCTTGATCTCAAGGGTCACGGGGATCCGACCACATGAGCAAGTTGTCTCTCCAGAAAATTGTGTACTGCGGTAAAAAGTGGTCCATATGGGTTCTCAAATATTTTTCATCACGTTTGGTGCAATACCATAAACCTGGAATAACACCATGGACCCTGTACAAAGCGCCACTAGTGATGGTGAAAGTGCCCCCAAGAAGCAGAGAAAAGTTACGACATTACAAGAAAAACCTGCACAGCTTGATTCGTATCGTAGGTGGAGGTCCACAGCTGCGGGTGCCCGTCATTTCAGACAGACTATTCATCTTACAACACCAACAAACACAGTACAGCACTGGAAACGTGTTTTTCTCTTCCTTGTGATCTTCCTAATAGCATTTTTCTTTTCTCTAGCTCACTGTATTGTGAGAATACAATACATAATATATATAACAAACAAAACATGTGTTCAACAACTCTATATGTTATCGGTAAGGTTTCTAGTCAATAGTAAGCTACTAGTTTTGTGGGAGTCAAAAGTTATATGCAGATTTATGACTGTGGGGGGATTGGTAACTCTAACCTCTGCATTTTTCAAGGGTCCATTGTATTCATCTTCAAGAAACACAGAGACAAAGACACTTCAAATTAAGATTTGGGCAAGATGTTCCTTAAGAATTGGGCACAGTGGCACGTGCCTGTAGTCTCGGCAGGCAGAGGTGAGAGGATCCCTTGAGACCAAGAGTTCAAGGCTGCAGTGGGCTATAATATTGCCCGTGAATAGCCACTGCACTCCAGCCTGGGTAACCCAGCATGACCTCATCTCAAATAAATAAATAAATGGTCCTCAAATTCCATCTATATCAAAAGTGAATTATGAACACTATATGCATACGAAGCACTGCCTCAGACCTCCCCCTTTCTCTGGCCTGCTCAGAGGATATGCTAACCACATATTTAAAATGCTGCCCGGTCAGTTCTCACTCCCCAGAGTCTGGAGTAACTTGAGAAGCAGCAAACAGTGACAGCAGACATAGTTCCACTTAGCTGCTTCAGGAAGGGTCTAGACTTAAGCAAGTCCTAGGGGGTCATAGAATTTTTGTTCCAGGCCACTTACCGTGCCTCACGCCTATAATCCTAGCACTTTGGGAGGCTGAGGCAGGAGATTGCTTGAGCCCAGGAATTCAAGACTAGCCTGGGCAACATAGCAAAACTGTCTCTATATAAATTTTTAAAAAATTTTTGTGCACGGTTTAACTTTTTTTTTTTTTTTTTTTGAGTAGGAGTCTCACTCTGTCCCTAGGCTGGAGTGCAGTGGCACACGCACAGCCATCCCAGCATTGACCTGCTGGGCTCCAGCGATCCTTCTGCCTCAGTACTCCAAGTAACTGGAACTACAAAAAAGCACTACTATGCCCGGCTACTTTTTAAATTTTATTTTATTGCAGACATGAGGTCTCACCAGGTTGCCGGGGCTGGTCTCAAACCTGTGGGCTCAGGCAATCCACTTGCTTTGGCCTCCCAGAGTGCTGGGATTACAGGCTGAGTCACCGAGCCCAGCCCGCTTCAACTTTTTCTTTTTTTGAGTCAGAGTCTCACTCTGTCACCCAGGTTGGAGAGCAGTGGCACGCTCACGGCCACTGCAGCCTCAACCTGCTGGGCTCAGGCGATGCTTCTGCCTCAGCCTTCCAAGTAGTTGGAACCACAGGCGTGCACCACCACGTCCAGTTTTTTGTTTTGTTTTGTTATAATCATAGAGATAAGGTCTCACCAAGTTGCCCAGGCTGGTCTCAAATCCCTGGACTCGGCCAATCCTCTTGCCTCCACCTCCCAAAGTGCTGGGATTACAGGCATGAGCCACCGCACCTGGCTAGTTTTTAGTTTATTAAGTTGGTCATGAAAAATCCACACAATGGCCAGATATCGTCACCGCATCATCTTTAGTCCTTTGCCTGTTAGTCAATCTCCAGATCACTTCTTGCCTTTACAGTTCCCCTTTCTTCATTCTGTTCTTGCATTCCTTTTGCTGCTTCCTTGCGGTCTTTTTCTTCTCACGTAGGCCATGTCTTGCAAGACTGCGTTTGGACTTATTTTTCTTTGCATAATCCAAAGAATTGTAAATCATGCCAAAGCCCGTGGTCTTGCCACCTCCAAAAGGAGTTCTGAATCCAAATACAAAGATGACACCCAGTGTTGTTGTGTACATTTTGGCTAGCTTTTCTCAAATTTCTGTCTTAGGTACTGTTGCCTTTGCAGGGTGAAGGACATTGATGATCATTTGTTTCCGCGGAAGCAGACTGTTGGTCATGAATTTCCTGGTGGGGATAGTTACTGTGTCATTCATGATGGCGGCTAATCCTCAGGCAGTCAGGGAGGAAAAGAGTGGATCTAGACTTTAATATTAAGCTGTTAAAAAGTTAAAGTGGGGCCGGGCTCAGTGGCTCAGCGGCTCAGCCTGTAATCCCAGCACTTCGGGAGGCTGAGATAAGTGAACTGCCTTAGCCCGTGGGTTCAAGACCAGCCTGGGCCACGTGGCAAGATCTCATCTCTACAGTAAATAAAAAAAAAATTAGCCAGGCGTGATAGAGCGCACCTGTAGTTCCGGCTACTTGGAAGGCTGAGGCAGAAGGATTGCCGGATCTCAGCAGGTTGACACTGGGGTGGTCATGAGTGTGCCACTGCACTCTAGCTTGGGCGACAGAGTGAGACTCCAACTCAAAAAAAAAAACAAAACTTGAAACTTTTCATGTGAAAAAAAAGCCTAGATCCCTTAGAATTGTTATTTTTCAAATGAAAATAAGTATGACAGTGCATAACTTTCAAAGAACAAAAAAACTCTTAAGATGCCACTACCCAGGGAAACCAACATCACTGACTGATTCTGGTTGGCAAGGAAGGGTTCAAAGACTAGAACCAAGCTCATCACTTCAAAAGGGCTCTGCTTAAGGAGTGCACATGCAATGCCTAACACACAAGCATAAGAAACTGCTCCGAGTTTGCCCAATGCCCTGATTCCTTAGGCTGGCGAGGAAGGCAGAAATGCCTCCTGATGCCCGCCTGAGCTGGTCTCACATTCCAGGCACAGAGCTCTCTAGCTCAGAAATACCTGCTGCTGTACAAATGCAAGACTGTGACCCTGCAGGGCATACCCCTGAAGAATTTGGGGGGTACTTCCTAGTCACAGAGCGCTGGGGGAAGAGTTAGGATACCAACATTTCTCAACGCGGATAACGGACTTGAAGTAACTTTTGTTACCAATGGCTGACTAGCTGCTGCATGGAACACCATGCTGTGGAAATGACACAGGACCAGAGTTGGAATAAAATGCCAACCACACAGCAATGAACCCTCCACACACACCAGTAGTGTGGCTAAAGATGATGCGGTGACGATACCTGGCCATTGTGTGGATTTTTCACGACCAGCTTAATAAACTAAAAACTAGCCGGGTGAGGTGGCTCATGCCTGTAATCCCAGCACTTTGGAGGCGGAGGCGAGAGGATTGCCTGAGTCCAGGGATTTGAGACCAGCCTGGGCAACTTGGTGAAACCCTCATCTCTATGATATATATATTTTTTTAAATGAGCTGGGCATGGTGGTGCACACCTGTGGTTCCAACTACTTGGAAGGTTGAGGCAGAACTATCACTTGAGCCCAGCGTTCTTTTCCCCTGATCCCAGACACAGCCTCAGAATCCTTCTCAACACAGGGTTAGGGAGTCATTATAACTTGCCATTTCTATTCCACCACTAACCAGCTCTGGAGTCTGGTGTCTGTGTCAATACTCTCAGTTGTCATTCACCAATCCCCAACGCTTATTGCGCCTCACTCAGTGGCTGATAAGGCTCCATTTCCCTCATCAAGTGTTACCATCACACAAGTGCTCTGTAAGGGACCATCAGAAACAGAGTTTACAGAGATGAAGTGAGAGATCCAGCTGTGAGGACATGGGCTACACCACCCTGCTGTGCAGACTTCCAGATGCTTTTCTAAGAACCAGGGAGAACTCATCAGCTCCAAAATGCAGAGCTGGTATCTGCCCCCACACTTCCCCGCATGACAGATGAGGAAATGAGAGTCCACAGCTTTAAAACACATAGCCTCCCAGGGTGTGTTCGGTCCCTGTGGCCCAGACACTCCTAGCATCAGGGTAGGTAGAAAATTAGAAGACTCTGCCAGTTTCCCAGGGCTGATCAAGCTATTCCTTAGATGCTGGGAGCCCCAAAACCCGGACAAGGCCAGAAACTGTGTTCACTCCATTTCTTCTTGGAGCCAGAAGGAAGTCTCTCATTGGAATTGATGCCACTGAGAGGTATCCCAGAAACTTCTAGAACTGACTACCTTGTTTCTACCTTCTTTTACCCCTAACAGCAAATAGTACAGATAAGCAGATTAACACCAGTGGGCCAACAGATGTTTTCAACGTCCTCCGAAGCTTAGTAATATGTTTTTCAGCCTCTGTGTGGTGTGATAAGTAGAAATATACTCATTAGGAAATAAACCAACTTTTCATCTAAAATCTAAAGAGTAATAGGTACAGCTAATGCAAAGAGGGAAAAAGGTGTTTTCTCAGGGTACACCTTTTCTGTGATGCAACCACATATTTGAAAAGAAGAAAACGGCTGGGCAAAAGGTGCCTGTCCTCTGCCAACCACAGCAGGGAGACTCAGTCACAGAGAGCATCTTCAAACCCCGCACAGCAGGTGCAGTCCCACTTCCAGCCGATAAACATTCCCTAATTATTCTGATGAGTGGACAGGGAGTGCTGTGGTGAGCAGCCCCAGGATGTGCGAGAAATACTAATTCCAGAGGTAAAGCGGGAATGCAGTGCAGGGGCCCTCTAATGAGTGCAGGGTTGCCGAGGTCATCTGATCCTTCTGGGACGTTTGTAACCAAAGCGCCAGAAGAACCCCCAAGCCAAGAAGGGAAGGTACCACAAGAATCACACACACACAAAAATGAATTGTCACTCTCGGGCCACGAGTGGCCTTTTCCCTGAAGCAAAGTTTCCAAGAGCTTTAGTAGGTCACCAAGAAAAAGGCCCAGTGTGGTACAAGTTGGCTGTGCTCCCCTGAATGGCAGAATACATGGGCAGGACACACAATGAGAGACTTTGGATTCGAAGATTATAATCGGAATAATAATGAAAGGAAGCGAAACAAAGCCACACCAAGCCACCCTGGAAAGCCACCCAGTTCCTCTCAGCCACAGAGAGAAGACACAGAGCCCCACCTCTCTAAGGAGTGTTCTGCAACAAAGGAGCTGGATAGAGTTGTGAGACCCCACTGTACCTTTCCTTGTCCGGCCAAGAGCTGTCCCATGCCTATGCGGAGGTGTCCTCTGCTTAAAAAGTGTTTGGGTTTGGAGAAAGGGGTGTGGAATTGTGTTTTTCTTGGTCAGCAGGGTGTGTGAAGAGCCTCACAACACACAGCTTCAAATAGGACCTCCGCTGACTCCTCTTTCCCATAGAATATTCTGGAAACCACAGTGAACATGGGCCTGGTCCCCTGCCTGCTTACATCCATTCACTTAGGACCAACCACTCTCTGTCTCCTCTCGACAACTAAGAGTCCAGTTGACCTTCACCATGTGCTGTGGTCAACTAACTTTCTTCCTTCCTTCTCTTCCTTCCTTTCTTTCCTTTATTTTTTTGAGTTGGAGTCTCACTCTGTCACCCAGGTTGGAATGCAGTGGTATGATCACAGCTCACAGCAGCCTCGACCTCCTGGGCTCAGGCAATCCTTCGGCCTCAGTCTCCCAAGGAGCTGGGACTACAGGCATGTGCCACCACATCCAGTTAATTTTTTGATCTTTTGCAGAAATGAGTTCTCACTATGTTACCCGGGCTGGTCTCAAACCCCTGAGCTCAAGCAATCCTCCCACCTCGGCCTCTCAGAGTGCTGTGATTAACTTTCTAAGGGCCCTGTGTGCAGTCAGAGGATCATGGGAGCAAAGAGGGCCTGGAAATATGGATTCAAAAAAATCCTCCTGCCCCGCAAGGAGTTCACACTCACTGCAAATCCTTTTTCTGCATCTCCTCACAAAGGACCCTGCTCCATCGTTTATCTGTAAAGGTAAGCTCCAGAAGCTGTTGAGATTATCTGTCACAGCATGTGGAAACCACTTCAGGGGCATGATCTTTGCCCATCGGTGCTCCCTCCCCGCCCCGGCACAGCCTGGGTAACTGACCTCCACCTGCCCACCTCCTCGCCAGTCAGCCCATTCCCGTCCACTGTGCAAGGCAGCCTTCCCAGTCTCCTAAAGTCCCTCACCAAGAGAGACCACCCCTGCTGAACCCAGCAAGGGCACCCACATGCCAGGGCTGCTGACCTCTCCAGCCGCCTGCCATGGCCATCCACAGCCAACCGGCCACACCACAGCCGAAAAAAAGGGCCTTGTGGGGTACAGGGGGGCTCCTCCCGGGCCCCTCCCCCTAATGGACTAATTTTCAGCCAACCTTGACACTCAGCCAGAGCCACTTCCTCCAGCCAGAACCCAGAACCCCCAAGTTCAGATTTGTCCCCCAGTGGGTCTCAGTCCCACATCTGCCTGCCCTTCCCCCTCACAAGACCTCACCTTCCTGAGCAAAGGACCTGAGCCAGGGTCCCCACCGGCCCCCACCTCCCTGCTAGGTGAGAATCTGCTGAGGCAATGGGGGGACACATGCCAGATACAAAGCCTATTGTCACAGTCACACCTCCTTTTCGCGGTTTGCTCACTCTCCGAGCTCCAGGGACACCCCTTCCCTCTGGTATCCTGGGACAGAGGGGACAAGCCAGCTTCCCCTGCCCCCTCCTAGCCAGGATCCGCTTCAATCCCGGAGAGTTTAATTGCATTTCCTTTCCATTTTCACAAGCCAATTAAATTCCAGACTTCTCACACAGCAGCTCACACAGGGCGAGGATGGGGGGGGGTCTGCCAAGGCCACACCCATCTCCAACGTCTGAGAATTTGCACCCCCCAGGACTCCCACTCACCCGGTGGTTCTGTGTCTGTACCACACCTACGTGTCACTGACTGGCCCAGCCATGAGTGCCTGGCCAGAGTGGGTCTATGGATCCTCCCTCTCAAGGAACTGAATTGAGACCCCAGAAGCTGGGAGCTGGGCCTGGGGACACTCCCAGACTCTGGCGGTTGAGGGCCCTCAGTGGCCCTCGCTTCCCCACTGTCTGGCCACTTGGCCTTCCCCTGGAGTCCTTAAGAACCGCAGAAAAGACACATGAGAGTCTCCCCCTCAGCACGCTGTCTGACATTTGGGGCCAGATAACTTGATGTGGACAATGCAGACACCTTGTGTGTTACAAGGTGGGTACCCGCATCCCTGACCCCCACCCTAGTCATGACAATCTAATGTGTCTCCAGACATGGTCAAGGTCCCTGGGGGTCAGAATCACCCTGGTTGTGAACAACTGGCTTAAAACACCACGAAGCCGCCGCTGGGTAAGGTTGTGTTTCCTTAGCTCTAAAATGGGGGAAACTCCCACCGCGCAGGTAACCAGCAGGTTGCTAAAAATGTCCACCTTGCAGGACTAAATTAAATAACATGCATATCTAGGTATTCTGATGACAGAGTAGTGTTTAAGTGTCTTAGTGTTTGGGGCAATTCAGCATCTATATAACTGATGGCTCTGTGTCCAAGACAGATCATCTGGTCAGGCGCAGTGGCTCATGTTTGAAATCTCAGAACTTTGGGAAGCCAAGGCAGGACTCCTTGAGCCCAGGAGTTTGAGACCAGTCTGGGCAAAATAGTGAGAACTTGTGTCTACAAAAAAAAATCAAAAAAATCAAAAAAATCACCCACGTGGGGTGGTGCATGTCTGTAGCCCCAGCTACTCAGGAGGCTTGGGTGGAAGGATCGCCTGAGCCCAGCAGGTCGAAGCTGCTGTGAGCCGTGATTATGCCACTACACTCCAGCCTGGGCAGCAGAGACCCCGACTAAAAAAAAAAAAAAAAAAAAAAAAAGACATAATCTGAAGGGAGCTCACAGTTGGTGGTTTAGGGCTTTCCAGTTTCTCTCCTGGAAGTTATTTAAAGTCCACAAAGAAACTTAATACTTTTAACCTTCAGCTAAATGCTGCAGCTGCCTCATGGTTTCTTTAGATCCAGTCATGAAGTCTCAATATTTTGCTCATTTATCACTATTTCTACATCATATGTTTAAAAAAGACAAGTCACAGACTGGGAAAAAATATTTGCAAAATACATATCTGATAAAGGACTTGTATCCAAAATATACAAAGAACTCTTCCAATTCAACAGTAAGAAAATAATCAACTTGATTAAAAAATAGTCCAGAGGGCTGGGTGTGGTGGCTCATGCCTATAATCCCAGCACTTTGGGAGGTCAAGGCAAGAGGACTGCTTGAGCCCAGGAGTTCGAGACCAGTTGGACAAAATAGCGAGACTTTGTCTCTACAAAGACAAAAATAAAAAATTAGCTGGGTGTGGTGGTACCTGCCTGTAGTCCCAGCTACTCAGATACTCCGGCTGCCATACTCCCGCTGGGCAACAGAGTGAGACTTCAACTAAAAAAGGGGCGGGGAGAGGAAGGAGGGAAGAAAGACTGATCAGAGGCCTCAGCAAACACCTCAACAAAAAAGATATGCAGGTGGCAAATAAACATATAAAAAGATGCTCAATGTCATATAGCATCAGAGAAATACGAACTGAAACAACAAGAAGCTACCACTACACACCTATTAGAATGGCCACAGTCCAGAATGCTGACAACAACAAACGCTGACAAGGATGTGGAGCAAAAGAATGCTCATTCATTGCTGGTGGGAATGCAAATAGGGCAACCACTTGGAAGACAGTTTGGCAGTGTCTAAACACATTGTTACTATACACTCCGGCAATCCAGCTCCTTGGTATTTACCCAAATGAACTGCAAAGTTGTATCCACACAAGAACCTGCACACGGATGTATTTAGCAGCTTTATTTATAACTGTCAAGACTTGGAAGTTTATCCATTCAGTAAGAGAATGGATAAACTGTGGCACATCCAGACAGTGGAATATTATTCAATGCTAAAAAGAAAGACACTATCAAGCCATAAAAATGCATGGAGGAACCATATATATATGAAAGAAGCCAACCTGAAGGCCACACACTGTATGGTTCCAACTATATGACATTCTGAAAAGGCAAAACCATGGAGATAGCTTAAAAAAAAAAATCAGTGGTTGCCAGGAGCGTGGAGAAGTGAACGATGAGGCAGATGGAACACAGAGGATTTCTAGGGCAGTGAAGCTACCCTGGATGATCCTGCAATGGTGGACCCATGTCACACACTTGTGCAAAACCACGGAATGTACACCGCCACCAAGAGGGAGACCTAAGGTAAAACTATGGACTCTGGGGGATAATGATGTCTCATGTTGATTCACAATGTAACAGATGAACCACACCAGCTGGAATGCTGATGGAGGGCAAGTTGGTGGTGCAGAGAAAAGGGGTAGATAGGAAAACTCAGCACTCTCTGTTCAGTTTTCCTGTAACTCTAAAACTGGTCTAAATATATGCATACACACACACACACACACACACACACACACACACACACACACACACACCTCAGCCTGGGCAACATAATGAGATTCTGTTTCTACAACAGTAAATAAATAAATAAATAGCTAGGCATGCACCTGTAGTCCAGCTACTCAAGAGGCTGAGGTGGGAGGATCCTTTGAGGCTGCAGTGAGCTATGATTGCACTCCAGCCTGGACAACACAGCAAGACCCTGTAAAACACACACACACACACACACACACACACACACGTATATATATGTGTGTGTGTGTATATGTACATATTTAAAGACAGGAAACAGGAACTTCCTTAATGATTTTTTCAGAAAAGAAAGAGGGACGGACCCTCTGGACTTGATGCTCTGCTCTGGTGGCTTTGGTTCTAAGAAATCCTGACACCAGCCTCTGATCAGTGGTGCCTGATAGCCAGGGTCCAGCACAGCAGACAACAGGCCTCTGGTGGCAAATGGGCAGAGTCGCCTCTACCCGGTCCCTTTCTATCCAGGGCCTGGCTGGCCCCAGAGCTGGCTGCCGGCCTCTGAGGACTTTCCACAACAGCAGCTGTGCTCTGCCCCCGGCCCCGCCTCCCGGCCCGCTGGGCTGATGCAGCCTCTCTTCCTGAGGTCACAAGCATGGACCTTGCATGGGGTGAGGGGTTCCTTCTGTACCAGCTCTTCCAAGCTCCCGTTAAGCTGAGCCTGGGTTTCTCACACACTGCCCTTTAAAGTCCCCCGACCTTCTGTGGGGCGCTCTGGGGGTTTTTAAGTGTTCCTTTCCATTTTCTGAATGCCCGCAGTCAGTCATAGTTCCCTTTTCTGAGCCAGGCCACCACGTGACTCGCCTCCCTTAGAACAGCAGCCTCAATCACACCCGCTGTGAAGTTCATTCTCACATACTTCCTGCACTAGGTCTCCCAAACCCCAGCACCCCACATTTCCTAACACTCCCTCCCCTTGTACAGGACATTTATCCCCAAAAATCTCTATGTCTGTCTTTCCTCCCCCCACATCCCACTCCCTCCCCTTACAGGGTCCTCAGCTCAGGAAAACATCAGAGTCACATCCGCTCTCTCTCCTGAACCCATCGTCAACTTTCTGACAAAGGAGGGAATGAAGCAAGGCAGCAGCGGGCAGAGCAGGGTAGGGAGCCCTCCTCAGTGCCCTCTTCCTGGTCATTCCTGGTGGGCAAATGAGCACAGCTCTAATGGCCCAAAGCTGGGGGGGCTGATCTGCCAGGAACGGCCAGCAGGGTGAGTTGCCAAGGCAACAGGCCTGCAGAAATACTGACAACTCTCAATTATTCAAGACCTCACTCACTATCCAGTCTTCCTGACGCCTCCACTTACCAGAAGGTCATACAGAAGCCTCTAAACCCTTCCCAGTCCAGCCCCTCCTTCCATTCCTGCATCTGGGTCCAATGAGGGTTCATGGCCTTCTGTTTGCATGGGGGACCCCTAGGGTGCCAGGCACCCCAGCCTTGAGAACTGAGGCAGGGAACCCTGCTAACTCATGGGTAAAAGCTCCACCAGCAACACTGGCGGCATCTCACTCCTCCTGTTTCCATGCCTATTCATCATCCACAGGATGCTTTTGGTGACCGGGATTCTTGGTGCATTTAGATTAAACCAGATTGGTCCTCAGATTTCTAGGTACACGTTCATTCAGAAAAGCAAGGACAAGAAGCACTTTACTTTGGACCTTGGGACCAGTCGATTACTCTGTGTGTTCTTCATTCCGTGAATGTAAATAGCCCCTACAAAAAGCTGTCATAGTCCAGACCATTCTGCTTCCTCCTTGCTGTTTTGTGAAAGCCTTCTTTTTCTGCTTCCTTCCAGTCTCAGTCCAAACATCACCTCCTGAGACGCCTTCCCTGGGCACCCTGTCCAATCACCCTGTTGCATCTTCTTCGTAGCACATGAATCCTAGCACTATTCCCTGTCTATTCATTTTGACACTGACACCCCACTCCACAAAAGCAAGAGCCTCACCTCTATTCTTACTAGGGTCCTGCCAAGCCTGGCACTCAAGAGAACGCAGAATGAATTAGGAAAGGGAACGTCATTTGAGTCGACAATTGTTGTAAGGCATAAAGAGGAACCGAAATGACTTCTGGGGAGGACACTGACGATCGCATGGCAGGAAGAACATCAGAGAGGTAGCAAGCATGGCAGAGAGAAGAGTGGCAGCCATTTATCATCTCATCTAGGAGACCTGACAAACAGAGATGAATACAAACCAGGGAAGATCCCCCAGTTTGCTTGGAAATATTCAAGGAGACCCACTGAAGGTGACAAGGCTCTGCCCTGGGGAACTGGCTAACGCATGGGGGTGACATGCATCCCCTGGGCGCACATGCGCCCTGGGGGAAAATGTCTGGGGAAACAAGCATTCCCTACACCTTACACAAATCCCTGTGTGGGTGGGAGGGGCATGGGGGGGGCACACGCATCCCCTTGAGGTAAATCTGTCACATGCATCCTGGGGAGCACAGCTATCCCTAGGAATACACATACGTGTCCCAGGGAAGAAATTAATGGAGATACAAGCATGCCAGGGGGTTTAATCATCCCTGGAGGCACAGGAAGAATTCCCCAGGAATAAGTCAGACTCGACTCAGTAGTTTAAGGAAGCCATTCTGCATACCCCAACTAGAGGGTTCTCTCCCAGGGGTCCCCTCGTGGAGGCCAGCCTCTGGGGTTTCTCTCCCATCTGCTTTTTCACGGCCCCCCTCCCCCACTCTTTGTAAGCTCAACTCACCTCTCACCCATCTGGAATCTCATTATAAGGCACTGGCCCAGAGGAAGAACTTCCCGCCCAAACAAAGGGAAAATTCAGGAATGCAGCTCCCAGGGAGGCCCCGGGAAAAGCAGTATACTTAAAGAAGCCAGGAAATCCCTTGCAACTCTAAAACACTTAAAAACGCAGGACGTAGGTAGTTTTTCAGAATAATTTTTTGTGGGCACACGGGGTTAAGAAAACAAGCTAACAGAGGAATCTCGGCGACCCTTGCTGGCAGGACTTCCAGGCCTCTGGCCGGCACGCTTTGCAACCTTGCCCTGCACCCCGAGTTCCCTGCAGGGCACCCGCGCGATACACCAATGGGTCCCCCAGCGTGTGCCCTGCACGGGGCGTCCAATCACGACTCGTAGAATGCGTGGTCACACCGCATGGCTGGTCGACGTCGCCGGCCCGTGGAAGGTGCGACTCGAGTAAAGGGTTGGGGCGGGAACGGGACGTTTCATCAAAGTTCTGCCAGAGCAGGCGGGGGCAACGCGCGCTTCGACGTCGCCCGAACCCACCAGCGGGCGGGAGCGCCGCTGGTTCCCCGCCAGCCTTTAAAGGTCTCGGGGAGGAGGCCGGGCCTTTCCCCGTGGGCCGGGCAGGCTGCGGGTGCCCGTGCGCGTGGGGCCCGACGTCGAGCCCGCGTGGGTCCCCGCTAAGGGGGCGGTACGACCGGGGCAAGACCCCAAGTGGGTTCCGCGGGCGGCAGGGGCGCGCGCGCGCGGGGGTGCCGGGGCGCCTTCGCGGGGCCGCCGAGGCGCGTGCGCGGGGCGGGCGGGGCGCGTGCGCGAGGCCGCGGGGCGCGTGCGCCGGGCGCGTGCGCGAGACCGGCGGGGCGCGGGGGCGCGTGCGCGGGATCGGCAGCGCCGGCGCACTCACCCTCCCTGGCCTTCTTCTTCCTCGCAAGCGTGCCGCCCAGCTTGCCCAGGAACGACTCGTCCTTCTTCATCCTGTGGGGTCGCAGGGTGGGCGAGCGCGGCGCGGAGGACATGGGCCGCGCGTGGGGCCGGCGGCGGGCGCTGCGCGTGTGGGAGCCGCCCCGATCGCCGCCGCCACCCGCTGGCCCCGGGGAGTGGCCGGAGGGCACCGCCCCGCCGCCGGCCCCCGCCCCGCGCCCGCCCCCGGCCTGGAGCGCGGCCCCCGGCGCCCGCCCGCCGAGGACTGGCGGTCCCCGTCGGGGCCGTCGCCCATCCCACGCCGCGCGGTGCAACCCCTTCGCCAGCAAGTGGAGGGTGGGGGCGGGGGTACCGCTCCTCCGTGCCGGGGCAGAACAGACACCCGGGCTTCCCCTGCAACCTTTTTCAACACATTTGAGCCCTGCGCTTTGTCCGGCTCTACTGAGGGTGCTGCGTCCAGGAGGGACGGCGATGGGCACAGTCCCACCTTGTGCGACCTCAGCGCGTCCTGGAGGCCGACAAGAATCAAGTAACCACACAAATATGTCATGTCAGTTGTTGAGCTTCTGCCGGGAACTTGGTCCAAGGCTCCGGGAACCCTTGTGAAGTTTCGAGTATGGTGGGCGGTGCTGGGGGCCAGGTAACCTCAGTCCACACCTGGGTTGTCTCTGGAAGAGATGGTGGGGGAGGCCCCAGGGAACAGCTGCTGACTGGTACAGTGGGCCGGCAGAAGAGCAGGACCTGGGGCCAATGTTACTGGCCAGGGAGGAAGTGGGAGAAGAGGGGAAGGACAGGCCTTGCAGGTGTTGGCTGGAGGCAATCTGGCTTCATCCTGAGGGCACCAGGCAGGGCTTAGAGCTGCGTTGTGACATGTGGGGTTGTGTGCAGTGGGTTGGTGAAGACCAAGTAAGGCACAGGCAGAGGGACCCTGACTTAGGAGAGAAGTGAACAGATTTCTGGAGGTGCTCACGACTAGAAGCCCCAGACTTGAAGAAGTGGGAGGAGTTAAGTAAGGCAGATTGTCCTGCTGGGTGCCATGCCACTCACCCAGAGATGGGTTGTCAGGAGACGCCCTGAGGGAGGAGGTTAGGTCTGGGTGTGTGGGTTGAAGTGGTTTCTCCATCTCCTCTGTGCTGGTTCAGGGCCTCATGCTGCAAATTCCTTGAATTCAGTACAATCCACATGTCCGCCCAGTGGGTGCCAGGCCAGTCCTTGGCAAGGGGTGGGCAGACTAAGAGGACAGAGCCTCACCCTCCAGAAGTCTGTGGTCAAGAACACGTACAGCCCCAGTCACCCAGGACACACAGCGGCCACGCATGGGGGAACAGGGCAGAGCCAGCGTTCCCCGAGGGAGGCAGAGGGCTTGGCTAGCAAGAGGAATTGCTGCGGGGTGGAGGAGGCCTCCGGGGAAAGGGACATGTGACCTGGGACAGGATGAGGTGCCCTTTCCCCCTCAGTAAAGAAAGATACACCAGGAAGAAGGGGGAGAGAAAGGATTCGGAAACGAATTCTTTTACAGTGTGGAGGCTACAAGGCCAGATCCAAGTGTCAGGGCAGGCTGCTGTTTGGAGGCTGTGAGGGAGGACCTGTTTCTCTGTCCCTACTTCTCTCCTAGCTCCTGGTGGTTTGCCAGCCACCTTCGGAGCCCCTTGGCTTAGAGAGGCATAGCCCACCTCTGCCTCCATCTTCACGTGACCTTCTCTGTATGTGTCTCCAAGACCGGGTTTTGTACAAGAACACAGTTGTTCTGATGACTTCTTCTTACCCTTATCTGCAAAGGCCCTTGTGATATTATGATATTCATATGTTGGTTTTCATTCGCCATTGGTTTTCATTCTCATAACTCCCATAGCCCACGTTACTTCCTAAGTGATACAAGAAGCATATCTTTTGTGGCAGCACTGGCCTCTGTCCTTGGCTCCTGAAGCAGCTAGGGAACAGCCTCAGCGATAATGGCAAGAGACAGTCTTTGTTATAACGTTGGGGCCTCTGGGGCCTCAGGAAACAGCGTCTCTCTCTGACCTTCTCCTGCCCTCTCACTCCCTTCTCTCCCCGAGGCAGGCCTTAAACGCTAGAAATATATTCTAATCTTCCCCTGCCTTTCTGGCTTGGAGGTGGCATTAAGAAATTCTCTCATCTATCTTGTCTGATCGAGGGTCATGAGACCCCCTTTCAGAAGGGGCCCTCCCCTGAACCCAGAAGGAAGGAACACTGAGCAGACAGGCCTGGCGGGGTTTCCCCACTCAGTCTATTATATCAGACCCTTTTTGTCCAATTGCGTTTCAACACGGTTGTCCATGCTTCAATCACAACTAGCCAATGAAGACTCCATAAAAATGCCAAGAAGACAGGGTTCAGAGAGTTGGACATGTGGAGGCTCCTGGAGGGTGGCTGCCGGGAAGTTTCCAACCCCTTTCCCCATACCTGGCCCTTCACATCTCTTCATCTGTATCCTTTGCAATATCCTTTATAATAAACCAGTAAACGTGTTTCCCTGAGTTCTGTGAGCTGCTCTAGCAAATTAAACCTGAGGAGTGGGGTGTGGTAGCCCCAGTTTACAGCCAGTTGTCAGAAACACAGGTAAAACAACCTGGAGCTAGCAGCTGGCACTTGAAGAGAGGGGGCAGTCTTGTGAGACTGGCACTCAACCTGTGGGAACTGACACTCTCCAGGTAGATAGTGTCCGAATGGAATTGGAGCTGGGGACACCAGCTGGTGCCCACTGCAGAATTGACTGCTTCTTGCTGGTGGAAAGAAAGGCCCACAGTTAGTCCCAGGTGTCTCCTGTGTTGTTGTGGTGTGAGAGCAGAGGAAAAACTGTTTTTTCCACCCAACTCTTTTTCCAAACAATGGCCTAGTCACAGGTACTGGGGGTTAGGACTTCAACACCTTTTAGGGGTGCTACAGCTTAGATATTTGACCCTGCCAGCCCTCATTTGAAATTTGATCCCCAGTGTTGGATGGAGCCTTCATGGGAGGTGTTTGGGTCACAGGGCCTGATCCCTCACAAATGACTTGGTTCTGTCCTCGAAATGAATGAGCTCTCACTCTGTCAGTTCTTACAAAAGCTGGTTGTTAAGAGTCTGGCTCCAAAAAAAAAAAGAGTCTGCCTCCTACCGTTCTCTCTTTGCTTCCTCTTTTCCCACATGAGCTCGGCAAGTCTCGGCTCTACTTCGTCTTCCGTCAAGAGTGGAAGTCCGAGGCCCTCACCAGACATGCTGGTGCCCTGCTTCCTGTATCGCCTGCAGGACCGAGATCAATTATTCAGTCTCAGGTATTCCTTGATGGCTACACAAACGAAGGAAGGCAAGGCACACGATTCAACCCATGACAATGGTGAGCCACCTGGTGAGGCCTGAGAAGCTGGGGTGAGCAGAATTGGGGGGCGACAAACAGGCCTACCCTCAAGTGCCAGGGTCAGGAGTCTGCACTCGATCTTGCGCAAGGAAAGGAGAGCCATGGAGAGAGTGGAACCAATGTGGAGGATGGATTCCAGCAAAATCCAGAGCCACAGGCAAATTTTAGCTCCTGACACAGGCCGGGCAAGAGTTGCTGAGGTCGAGCACCCAGGCAGTGACTGGGAAACAGGGATAGACAAGAATGAACTTGTGAGCTGGGCGCAGTGGCTCATGCCTGTAATCCCGGCACTTTGGGAGGCTGAGGTGAGAGGACTGCCTGAGCCGAGGGTTTGAGACCAGCCTGGGCAACTTGATGAGACCTCGTCTCTACAATAAATCAAAAAAATAGTTTGCCGGGCGTGGTGGCGTGCTCCTGTAGTTCCACCTACTTGGAAGGCCAAGGCAGAAGGATTGCCTGAGTCTAGCAGGTTGAGGCTGCAGTGGCTGCGAGCCTGGGCGACAGAGTGAGACTCCAATTCAAAAAAAAAAAAATAGAATGAACTTTTGGAGCTGGAATGCATAGAACTTGGAGAATCATGGGTGCCAGAGTTAGCACGTGAAGGTCAAAGAGGTCTTGGCAGCATCTTACTCATATGGCCTGATTTGGATGTCACTAACCAAACCAGGAAATATGTAGAAAGATTGTGAATTTAGCCCTTGAGATCCAAGGGGATTGTGATAGAGTCAGGGCAGGGCAGAGATTCGAGTGCTCTGAATGCCAGGGGGATACTGTCATCCAGGGCAGGGGTCTCTGGCCTTGAGAATCTGGTGCATGGCACAGACCTAATCTAGAGAAGCCACACCAGATGTCACATGCTGCTTCACCAGGCCCACTGACAGCCCACTCCCTGGCACACCCACAGACCTCAGGCGAAAACCCTGGGAAACACCAGCTGGGGAAGAAAATGGACAAGGGCCGTCCTCACAGGGATGAGAACAGGGGAAAGCCAAGATCCAGGCACTGAAGACACAGAGATGCATCTCTGGACGGATGGTAGGTGCCCACGAAATAATTGGTTGTTTGAATATTTCATCGGTGGTTCCGGTTTTCCAGCAAACACACAGAATTTGCAGCTTTCATTTGGTAATTGCTACTCTGAACATTGCGAAGACAGGTTGAATCCTCCTTTTAAACATGCTGTCACCGTGTGAAAGAATTTCACTGGAAAATCCCCAGGCCCTGACAATGGCCCTCATATCTCCAGCAAGACTAGCTACTGCCAAGTGATTCTGAGTTGTAAGAGGAATTGGCCTGGGCTTTGCGTGATAGTAGGCTGCCTGGAACTTTGCAGATCTAATTTGTATACACACAGAATCACATTTTGAATGCAAGCTTCGTACTTATTACTAAGAAAGCCCGTGTAGAGCAGCGACTTCTCGGTGAAGTTCATCATCAGTTCATCACTGTGCCCTTCCTTGAGGTGAATGATGACTTTTGCAGTTTTAGATGAAAAGTGCTGCATTCATTTACTTGGTTTTCCTTGCTCCTCTCTGTCTAGAGATTAGATGGTTTCTTATGAAATGCAGGTCGGAGCATTTCTTAAAAGCTGTTGTGTCCTTTGTCATGGTTTTTGTCTTGTATGTGCTACAGATGACACTCAATAACTCACCTGATGACTGTGGGTTATTACATATTTTTACAAGGTAGAGGAAGGAAGGGCAGTGATCTAAACCCCCCCAAAACATTCCCTCCTTCCTGGCTGGCTCCTGAATTTACAGAGCTAGCTTTCTCTCTAGGGTGGCTTGACTAAAACTGCTTCCCAAATTGCTTTGCAGAGTTACAAGCATAAATATTAACTCAAAAGCTGGAAAGTGCCACTTTTTAACAAAAAGAGAGACTGTAATGAGACGCAGAAATCTGAACTTAGCTCCTGTCTCCTTCAGCCCAGCCCTCTGCTTTTTAGTATGCTGCCCACAGATGCCCCATGCCATGGCTTCGCATACACTTCACATTTGGAGAATCATTATGAAAATCAGATTACATGCAGCTGCCCCTATGAAAAGAAACCATTTGATCTGCTTTTGAACTGTGGCTTCCTAAGCAGCCAGTTCCATAGAAGCTTAATTAAGGACAAGGAGCAAACATTACTTGAGCTCGTGCTGTATGCACTTCACACCTTGTGCTGGGCTCTGCACTGTGTGGCCTCAGTCAGCCTCCGTCACCCCAGATTGTTGCCGTGGAGGACCACTGGGCAGTGCAGGTGGATGAACCGGGCTCTCGCATGTCCCAACAAACAGAAATGTTGTCTCTCTGTATATGGCATCCAATCTCACTTGACCCTTGAACAAGGGGCTTGAACTATGCCGGTTCACTGATGGCAGATTTTTTTGCCTCTGTCTGCCTCCATCTCTTCTTCCTCTGCCATCCCTGAGACAGCAAGGCCAACCCCTCCTCTTCCTCCTCCTCAGCCTACTCAACATGAAGAAGACCTTTGTGATGATCCATTTCCACTCAATGAAGAGTTGATGTATTTTTATCTTCCTTGTGATTTTTAACATTTTCTTTTCTCTAGCTTACTTCATCATAAGAATACAATATAGAATTCATATACATAGTATGTGTTCATCGACTGTTTATGCTATTGGTGACGCTTCTGTTCAACAGCAGGCTGTTAGTAGTTAAGTTTTGGGGAATCAAAAGTTATAAATGGCCAGGAGTGGTGACTCGGGCCTGTAATCCCAGCACTTTGGGAGGCCAAGGTGGGAAGGTAGCCTGAGTCCAGGAGTTAAATACCAGCGTGGGCAACATATTGAGACCTCGTCTCTACAAAAAATTTTTAAAAACTAGCTAGGGTGCATGCCTGTAGTCCCAGCTACTTGAGAGACTGAGGCAGAAGGATCACCTGAACCCAGGAAGTTGAGGTTGTGGTGAGCAGTGATCATGCCATTGCACTCCAACCTGGGCAACAGAGTGAGATCCTGACCCTCCCACCAAAAAAAGTTTACAGATGGGTTTTCAACTGCTCAGGGGATCAGCACCCCTAACCCTCGTTTATTCAAAATTCAAGTGTATAGCAATTTGGTCAAAATAAGAAATCCATTATAGCAAAATTAAAAACAACAGACAGCTGGATGTGGTGGTTCAAATCTGTAATCCCAGCACATTGAGAGGCAGAGCCGAGAGGACTGCCTGAGCCCAGGGATTCGAGACCAGCCTGAGCAACTTGGTGAGACTTCATCTCTACAATAAATAAAAAAAAATTAGCCAGACGTGGGAGTGCTCACCTGTAGTTCTAGCTACTTAGAAGGCTGAGGCGGAAGGGTCTCCTGAACCCAGCAGGTCAAGGCTGGCATGCTCACAGCCACCACACTCCAGCCTGGGCAACAGAGTGAGACTCCCACTCAAAAAAAAAAAAGAAGACACTTTTACCTGGCTCTTGTATGTTACTAATTTGTCCTATTATCAGCATAGGCAAACCAAACAAACGGACTTAAAACTAATAAGGAGGCCATTGCTTTGCTAAACTCTGGTGTGTCCACGTGGCTCTTTGAGCTATGGCCACCATGTTTCTTGGCTTTGGCCCCTTTTCCTGCCTTGGGGAGGTGAATCTCTTTCTCCCTCCATTCACCATTTCTTTACTAAGCTATGGCCAGGCTTTTTCTTAAGCTTTGGCCCTCTCCCCTACCTGGGGAGATGAATCTCCTCTCTCTTCTCTCTCTCTCATTTACTTTCTAAATAAACTATATTTTTCCAGTCTAAAAAAAAAAAGTAATAAGGTAGGAGAATGGATAGACATTGGCAGATGCACACAGTGAACAAAACTGAGCTAGAGAAACAGACAATGTGAACATAACTCAAAAACAGTATGTGGAACAAAAGAAGCCAGCACTCAGAAGAGTCCAGGCTGTATGAATCCACTCATCTGAAGATGAAGAACAGGCCACCTCTGTTCTTTGTTGATAGTGGTTACTTGGGGGGCCAGAGGGTCTAGCCTAGATGTGGCACCAGCGAACTCTCTGGGTGATGCAAATGTCCTATATCCTGATCTGGCGGTAGTCACCATGTGCCAGGGTCTGACAATTAAGTTCATGAGTTCATCCTAGAAAAAGTGCCACATCCCTCATTGCTGAATATCACAACGGTCACCTTCGAAGTTCTCCCCTTGGGAAGTTACACACTAACGCCAGTGCCTAGTCCACCTGTCAAAGCAATTTTGGAACTCTTTTTCTGGAATGGCCATCAGGGCCGTTATCGTATTACCCTTGATGTCTTGAATGTCTTCAAAATATCTTCCTTTCAGTATTTCCTTTATCTTCGGGTAAGGAAAAAAGTCAAGCCAGGTGCAGTGGCTCACACCTGTCATTCCAGCACTTTGGGAGGCCAAGGTGAGAGGATTGCCTAAGCTCAGGGGTTCAAGATCAGCCTGGGCAACTTGGTGAGACCTCGCCTCAACAATAAATCAAAAGATTAGTTGGGTATGGGTGGCGTGTGCCTGAGGTTCCACCTACTTGAAAAGCTGAAGCAGGAGGAGCGCCTAAGCCCAGCAAGTCAAGGCTGCCGTGACTGTGAGCTTGCCACTGCTCTCCAGCCTGGGCGACAGAGTGAGACTCTGACTCCAAAAAAAAAGAAAAAAGTCATTGGAAGCCAGATCATATGAGTAGGGAGGGTGTTCCAATGCAGTTATTTGTACAGTAATGCCAATGTAAGTGCATGGTGGCAAGTTCGTCAACTTAATTGTTAGACCCCAAAAAATAACGATGACAGCTCTGATGGCCATTCTGGAAAAAGAGTTCCAAAATTGCTCTGATGAGTGGACTAGGTGCTGGCATCGGTGCATACCTTCCCAAGGGGAGTACTTGGGAGGTGACCGTAGTGATATTCAGTTAGCACCTTTTCTAGGATGGCTCGTGAACCTAATTGTTGGACCTCATACATAAGTGAAAAGACACCAGACTGTACACTGAGATGTGTGCATCTCACAGGTAAATTAGTCCTCAGTGAAGACTTGAGCAAAAGACAGTCAATAAACAATGCTGCTGGGAAGGATAATTTGAGTTCTTTTCATGTGTTTGAGTTCCTGTCTTATCAAAGTGTCTCATATATAATATGGCAGCCCTCTAAATGCTTAAAGAGAGTTTTTAAAGCTGCAAGCTTTCATGTCTCTTTAATATATTAAACTAAAAAGAGACTGATATCGCTCAAAAATAAATAAAAGTAGCCCATAGCTCTCTTTGGGCGAGGAAAGGGAACACGTTCCAGGGAATACTAAGACTGTGAAATGTTTTCTTGCGTTGATCATTTTCAAACCTCCAAGCAATTTTTGGAGAGTTAGAAGTGTGTAGAGAAGTGATGGGAATATTTAATTGATTCAGTGATGGAGAGAATGCCTTATTTCCCCCAGGTTATGCTTTTGAGGCAATCTTACAGCACTTTGGGGTAGCATTTTCAAGCATGCTGTAATCGTAATATCTAAACTAGCAATTTGAACGGTGTTATTTAATCAGTTTGCTAATTTAGTGATCTGGCAAGAGAGTAACCTGTGATTTTCACGGTAAATGCTACGAGCATGAAGAGATGACCAAACTTGCCTGGAATTTTAAATCGGCGTTGGAAACACTCTTTCCCATGTCACGTGTGAGCTGTGAGTGAGTCACCGACTCGGTGATCAACAGCCTTTCACTCAAATGATTTTGGAGACATCAGCACACTTGGAGACAAGGGAAGCTGGATTTCTATTTATTAGCAACTCCTCTGAGTTCTCTTTTTGCATGCTAGGCAAATTAAACTAACATATGCACTTTGTTCTCTTAAATATTTTATGGATGAGGAAGGAAAGAATAAGTTAGTACAGAGTTATTGATTCCTAGTCTTCCATGGGAGGAATTTTTAAAGCCCCCTAAAAGATGATACCCCCTTCTAAAAAGATTTCCCCCTTGCTATTAGAGAATAGGATACAGACAGTCTCCTTCAACTGCCGGTACATCTGCAGTGGTTGAGAAAGCAAAGGCCAGGCCTGCTACACATTCACAACTTAGTCTGAATTTCTTTCGCCATCCATTTGCCATGTCTGGATCACTTGCCTGCAAAACAAAAAGTTTTGCTTTCCTCCTCCCATCTAGTTAGAGAGCAGTGAAGGGCTTTGGGTGAAGGAGAAAATGATGAGGTTGGTAGGGTGGAGGAGAACCGAGGGGTGGAGATTTGCGGGAAGGAGCTTGCTCCAGGCTGCTGGAGCCGAGGATGTGGTCATCACAGCACAGAATGAGAACACTATTGGAGTCAGGACGAGACAGTGGTCTAGGGCCGGAGTCTGTATGGGGCCAGTCTCTGTCACGATGACTCAACGTTGCTATTGCAGCTTGAAAGCAGCCGTAGATCATGTGTGAGCAAATTAGTGTGGCTGTGTTCCACAAAAACTATTTATGAACATAGAAAAGTGAATTTCGTACAATTTTCATACGTCACGAAATCTGATTTTTCTGTCCCTAACATTGACAATGTCAATTCACTATTCACTCACAAGTGATACAAACACAGGCATTAGGCAGATCTGGGAGCATATTCAGCCAACGCTAAATGTTGTTGACTGCACATTTTTGCCTGCAAGTCCTAGTCGCAGGGATGGTAATGGTACCACTAACATCTGACGTTTGGAGAGACCACAGTGGTTCAGATTCTGTTGTTCTGAACTCCAAGGGAGTCGCATTAGAAATGATGATGAACGCAGTGCTTCCAAAAGTGGGTCAGCAGCAATTCCGCTTCTCATCATTTATTCCGTAACATGTTCTGCACAATTACACAAAGGTAGGAGCGTACTGCAGCTCTGCCTGTCTCCTTGGGGAATGGAAACTGCCCAAATGTGCGTCTCTGATGACACAGATTCTAGGAGAGCGCAGCCTCACCACAGAACACTCTACAACGGCCTGGCAGGGGAGCAGGGCAGGACTGACTGTCTTCCTGGAGTCTGTTGCCATTCGTGATGTAGTATGAAACAGAAAGGCAAGTGGTGCTTTCTACTTTGCACCCTTATGTATTCATTCCACAAACATGTACTGAGTGTCAATGTATGTGTCAGGTTCTGGGCCCTTGAAGCACACCTGGGGAACAAAATCAGCAAGACCTGCTCAGGTGAGCTCACATTCTAATGGAAAGGGAATTGTATTTGCAATTTAAATCCACATGGACACATTCATATGCATATGTTTTGCATAGATGTGTATACACACATCCATTATACATATATAAACCTTTGTGGAAGCCTGACTCTTAACCTTCAAATACTTTGTCAAGGGGAAGTTGCTGATTTAAAGTCTGCCTTTTTATATGTCAGTACGAAACATAACAAATTGATGTTATTTAGAGCAGACAGCACTGATCTCAAAACTAATTAGGATTCGTTTTGACTGAGAAAGCGAACACTCCACTAGACAGACGCAGGACGATCATCAGTTAAAAGCACAGTCTGGCATAGAAGCGATGATAGAAATTTTCATTCGTTCAGGTTTGCAACTTGTCTGTTAAAATCTGCTCCATGCCGGGCTCGGTGGCTCAGCCTGTAATTCTGCGCCTTTGGGTGGCTGAGGTGAGTGGATTGCCTGAGCCCGCGGGTTCGAGACCTGCCTGGGCAACTTGGTGAGACCTCATCTCTACAATAAATCAAAAAAATGAGCCAGGCGTGGTAGGGCGCGCCTGTAGTTCCAGCTACTTGGAGGGCTGAGGCGGAAGGATCGCCGGAGCCCAGCAGGTCGAGGCTGCGGTGGCCAGGAGTGGCCACAGAGTGAGACTCCAACTAAAAAAAAAAAAAAAAAAAAATCTCCATGATCATCCACCTAGCACACCTACTGTAGGTTATTAGCAGTAGAGCTTGGTGGTCTGGGCAGCCGTAAGCAAATCATGCTCTTAAATCTGGAAAGTTTGAAAACGTGAAACTCAACTCTGTGAGGTAAATTATTTTAAGACTGCCAAAACTTCAAATTTGCAAGGAAATCAGTAGAATGGAAGGCCTGAAAAGACTCTTCAAACATCAGTGCTGCTTAAATATTTATTATAACAAGCTATTAAAATACAGCACTTGATTTTTTTCCCCCAACAAATGCTGTGGCAGCACTAGCAAGGGCCTCGCCCTCAGTGGGGTCAACCCACGCACCCATCTGGACGACAGTCTCTTAAGTGTTATCAGAGTCAGCCAGAGTGTGTCACAGGAGAAAAACACTTCAGAATAAGTAAAAGTGATAGTTTTCTGGGAATCTGAAAGAAAAGTGCAAAATGAGTCTTTTTTCTTGGAAGCATTATGCCTTGCATATAGTAGGTACACAGGTATAGTTGCTGAATAAGAAAAGCCTGTCTTTAAGGGCAGAAGCAACCCAAATGTTCATCAACAGATAAATGGATAAACAAAATGTGGCACGGATATACACATATTCCTGAAATTCTGACACATGCTACAAGGTGGTTGAACCTTGAGGACACCATGCTAAGTGAGATAAACCAGTCATAAAAAGACAAATGTTGTATGATTCTGCTGATAGGAGGCACCCAGAGGATCAGATGCATAGGGACAGGAAGTGGGATGGTGGCTGCCAGGGGCTCAAGGAGGAGGGACCGGGGGCTATATCTTGTTAGGTCTGTGGGATAGGTCAGTGCCACGGGAATAAAGCAAAGAATTGCACAGAAATTAGATCGCAAAATATAGTTTATTTAGAAAGTAAATTAAAGGGGGGGATCCCATCTCCCCTTGATTAAGGAGGGGACCAAAGCTTCAAGAAAGCATGGTGGCCTGAGTTTTAAAAAAAGCCTGGCATGGCTGTTTGAAGTTAAATGCTTTTAAAACCTTTCCTTTGATGGGTGCAGGTGGTTAAGGTGATTGGGTGGTGGTCTGTTTTACCTCATCATGACGGGGGCAAGTAAGCTAACATCATGGTGATAAACAGCAAACAGATGAGTCAGTCACATAACTGTTGCCATGGTGATGGGGTGGTGGCCTGTGTCACATAGGTCACAAAAGGCTGATCATGATAGATTTGTCCTTTGTGGCTGGAAGACAAATACTTGAAATAGAAAAGTAATCAGTACGTGGGTGGTTGTAAGACAGTTATCAATAGCTGCCTCTGGGAAACCGGTTCTGTCCTTTGTTAATGCTTGGAGGGCAAGATAGGTAATTTGTTAAGAAAGCATGACAGAACTAAGCAGTGTTAAAATGGCTGTGCTTTAGCTAAGGTTACTCCATTATTGGCATTTCACCCTTTCAGGTCTCATGGGTACAGGACTTCAGTTGTGAAGGTGGCTCACACCTGCAATCCCAGCACTTTGGGAAGCGGTGGTAGGAGGATCGCTTGAGCCCAGGAGTTTGAGACCAGCCTAGGCAATGTATCAAGACCTCATCTCTACAAAAATTTTAAAAATTGGCCAGGACTGGTGGCACCTGCCTGTAGTTCCAGCTACTAAGGAGACTGAGGTGGAAGGATCACCTGAGCCCAGGAGGTTGAGGTTGCAGTGAGCCATGATCATGCCACTGCACTTCTGTCTGGGTGACAGAGTAAGACTCTGATTCAAAGAAATAAAATTAAAATAAAATAAAAGTGACAGCGTGAGATCCCAGTTCAATAAACTAAAATAGTTTAAATGGCATATTTTGTGTCACGTATATTTTTTTAACAATTTTTAAAAGTCTGTTGTCAAAGATCCAAAATAAATCAGTTCATGAAGCAAAAGGCCATTTAGTAAGCTTTGAAAAGTCTTGACTGGGGTGTTGGAAAATCCTCCAAGACTCCTGTGGAGAAAGGAAAAAGCCGGGAGATATCCTGCTGAGGAAGAGAGGGAGGGAAAACTGAGAGGCAGGAGTGAACTGGAGAGCCAGCCTTCGGGGAAGCGGGTGACCTGGAGAGCCAGCCCTGGGAGCGAGGGTGATCGGAGAGCCAGCCCTCGGTAAAGGGGGTAAAGGTTGCTCTAGTCAGCATCCTGCGGGGGAAGAATGGGGCGGGAACAATCACAGCAACAGCTGTGGAGGGCCTCGAGCTCCACAGGGGAAAGGCTGGGCCTCTCAGGAAGGGCTCAGAGCCCTCCTGCTCCCCATCCTCCCATAGGCGGAGCTGAGTGCTCCCTCCCCAACCTTCCCGGTGTACATGTGCTGACCTGTTCTCCCCACTGGACCAAAAATGTCATCTCTGCCTTTGTACCCTTAAACGTAGCCTTGCACACCCTCAGAGCTCAGTCAGTGTTCCCTGAACGACTGACTGAATGAATGAAAAGGCAGCGGTGGTGACAGTAAGTGGATGCGAACCTGCAGAGATTCCAATGGCCACCCAGGATAGTGGTGATGGTTGCTCCACACAGCCGAGTGTAGGGATCAATGCGGGAGATCTATGGCTCCCTCTACCCCAAGTAGGAAAGGTGAGGAAACAATTGTTGCTAGGCTTCTGGCTGCCTGTCCAGGAGCCCCTGGGGAATGGCGGCCTGCCAGAGGGAATGGGGTTCTCTGGGAGAAGAGAGGCTGAAGGAACTACCCAGAGATGCTTCCCAATCTTTGCTGCCTGCACAGGCCACCCAGGGATCCTGCAAAACCCAGGAAGGGCTGGATGGGCCTGCGACTCTGCATTCCTAACATCCTCAGGAGACTGGGATGCAGCTTGGCTTTTGGTGCCCCTGTCATGCTTGGAGTGGCTAGGATGAATGCTGTTGAAAGCGTCACTGTGGGCTTCTGGGATGAGAGTTTGCCTGCCAAGGATGCCACGTGGAAATGCTGGGAGTTTACCATCCAAAGAAGACCCCACTGTAATGCCTCGGCCGTAACTGAAGAGAAGCCCAACACCGATCCCACCGTGAAGGAATGTTGTGAACCCAGGGCCAGGCCTGTACCTGGGAGCTTTCTGGTGTTGGTAACATTTTTAAATCTGACTACTATTTGTTTTAAATAATTACATTTGTCTTCTTTTAGTTTTTGAGTCAGAGTTTGGGTCTCACTCTGTTGCCCAGGCTGGAGTGCAGTGGCACGATCACAGCTAACTACAGGCTCCAACTCCTGGGCTCAAGGGATCTTCCAGCGTCAGCCTCCCAAGTAGGTGAAACAACAGGCATGTGCCACCACATCTGGTTATTTTTAAAAGAATTGTTCTTGTGTGTGTAGAGATGAGGTTTCCCTATGTTGCCCAGGCTGGTCTTGAACTCCTGGTCTCAAGTAGTTCTCCTGCCTCTACTTCCCAAAGTGGTGGGATTACAGGTGTGAGCCACCGCACCTGGCACATTTGTTTTAAATTGCTACTCCCCTCTTTCTGTGAAAGAAGACCCGGTGGGAGCTGTGGGACAGGAAGTGCAGACGAGAGGGAGAAGGGACAGAAGATGCATTGTGAGAGTCTAGGCAACAGTCCTTGCCACTGAAGCGTAGGTCTCTCTGTGAAATCCAGCTCTTCATTTCTGTAAAGGATCACTGTCAACCTGGGGAGGCTCCAGAGGACAAGCAAAGAGGCCACCATCCTACCCCTCCACCATGACCTCCCTCCCGCTGTGGCCTCTCCTCCGTGGTGGCCTCCCTTCCGCCATGGCTTCCCCTCTGCCGTGGCCTCCCATCCACCGTGGCCTGCCCTGCGCTGGCGGCCTCTCCTCCCTTCCTTCCTCCCTCTCCCCTCTTCCCACCACGGCTGAAGCTGCCCTTGCCGAGGCCCCTAACTCACCCAGGGCATGTCCAGCAGCCACAACACCGCCTTTCCCCGGCAGGGTACACGGTGACTGCCTGTTGCGGGTTGGATTGTGTCCATCCCCCAAGAAGCTATATTGAAGTCCTAACCTCTGGTACCTGGGAATGAGGGCTTCTTTGGAAATAGGGCCTTTGCATATATAATCGAGTTAAGATGTGGCCATAGCTGGGCTCGGTGACTCAGCCTGTAATCCCGCGCTTTGGGAGGCTGAGGCAAGTGGATTGCCTGAGCCCGCGGGTTCGAGACCCGCCTGGGCAACTTGGTGAGACCTCATCTCTACAATAAATCAAAAAAATCAGCCGGGCGTGGTAGCGCGTGCCTGTAGTTCCGGCTACTCGGAAGGCTGAGGCGGAAGGATCGCCGGAGCCCTGCAGGTCGAGGCTGCGGTGGCCAGGAGCGGCCACTGCACTCCAGTCTGGGCGACAGTGAGATTCCAACTCAAAAAAAAAAAAAGATGTGACCATTAGGGTGGCCCTAACCCAATACGACTGAGAGGATGCCACGTGAAAGCAGAGAAGGGAGAGATTTGTCTCAGAGCCTAGGAGCACCTAAGATTGCTGGGGTCACAGGACGCCAAGAGAAAGGCATGGACAGGTCCTCCTGAAGAAACTTCAGAGGGAACAGGGCCCTGCCACACCTTGAGTTCAGACTTCTAACCTCCAGAGTTGCCAGACAATACATTTCTGTTTATTTTTCTGTTTTAAACCAGCCAGCTGGTGGTACTCTGTCACGGCAGCCCCAATAGGCCAACACAATTGCTTCTCACTCCCTAACTCCCTACGGCTTGGGTCTCCATGGCATGGCCTTGTCTGCCCACCCAGCTAGGTCCTCTCCCTTGCCTGTGCTCCCTGAGTGTTTCCCCCATTCTCAAGGTTCTCAAAGCCCCTGCATTCGTGACCCCCAACCTGCTTCTCCAGCCCCCACCTCCTGAAGGCCAGACCTGTAAACCCAAAATCCACACAGCACCTTCTCACAGACCCCCTCCTCTTCCATTTTGTCAACCAAGACAGGCCAAGTCACGCTGTGGTTACAAACGACCCAGCCTCAGGGGCTGAAGACACGAGGTTTCCCTCTTGTTATCCTTCGTGTCTGGGGAAGGGAGAGGTGAGGCTGCTGTGTTGCATGAGGTCCTCACTCCAGGAGCCAGGCTGGCATTGGAGAGGTGCCCATCATGGTGGCAGAGGGGGAGCAAACCACACGCTGGCTCTTATGCCATCTCTCGGAGTGACCACATTCTCCTCGCCACGTTGCATTTGCTGGCTGAGTCACAGGCCCTCTCCACAGCTAGCCTCACGGAAGCAGTGAGGGACAATTCCCACAGGCACCCAAAAGAGACCAGGCACTCGGAGGACAGTGCTGAGGGCTTCGGCCTTAGTGATCTACCCAGCCCTAGCAGGCTGGAAACCCGGGGGCATCACTGGCTCCTCCTCCTCCTCCTCCCCAGACGGGCAGCTGGGCTACGTCCTGTGGGACCTGCACATGTCTCATCCCTCCTTTGTAAGTCTGAGTTCACACCCTTCCCACGCCCCTGGACCAAGGCAAGAATCTTCTAACTTGGAAAGCCCAAGCCTGACTGGCCACCTCCAAAGTCCTTCATGTCCCGGGCGTCTTCTCCCTCTCCAGCTCTGCCTCGCACCTTCCCCCACACCGATTCACAGTTGTCCCAAGCACACCAAGCCATGATGCCCCAGGGTTTGTTTCCCCTCCTTGTCCTGGGGACCCCTCATGTCCAAGTCACTACTTCTCCCATGCTCTATCCCGGGCCAGTGGGTCATCATCTGCTTGATATCTCTCCATCCTCCGGACATACTGCAGGTAAGCAATGATACCACTGGTAGCCCCTGGGTATCTCATTTCCTTATTAATGAACTCATTCATTCACTCATCCATTCATTTATTCAACAAAACTGTCAAGGTTCTGCCCGCACAGAGCTTACATTATAGAGGACAGAAAGATCAAACACACATACAATTAGAATAACTAACATTGTCATAAATGAAAAAGCAGTGGTGTGGATTTCAACACCACATTGATGCCAATGTTTCCCACGTCTACCTGGAAAGGACTGGTCCAGCCCAGGACTAGCCCGTGGGTCCAGACTCACATACCTCAGGGGGCTGAGAAGTATAGCTCACAGGCCAGATCTGAACCACTGTCTGTTTTCTGTGGCCCTTGAACCAAGGATGGTTTTTACATCTTTTATTTTCTTTGAGACAGGGTCTCACTCTGGCACAATCATAGCTCACTGTAGCTTCGAACTCCTGGGCTCAAGTGATTCTCCTGCCTCAGCCTCCCGAGTAGCTGGGACAACAGACATGTGCTACCATGCCCGGCTGATTATTTAAGTTTTGGTACAGACGGGTTCTCACTATGTTGCCAAGGCTGATCTAGAACTCCTGGCCTCAAGCAATCCTCCCACCTTGGCCTCCCAAAGTACTGGGATTATAGCTGTGAACTGCACCCAGCCAATTTTTACATTTTTAAATGGTTAAGAAATCTGAACAGAATAATATTTTTTCTTTCTTTTTTATAATTTTAATGTTTTTGTTGTAGAGACAAGGTCTCACTATGTCGCCTAGGCTGGTGTTGACCTCCTGCTTCCTCTACCTCACCCTCCCAAAGTGCTGAGATCATAGGCAGTAGTTACCGCACCCAGCCAGAGCATTATTTTTGGACAAATTTCGCTCTTTTAACTATCACATTCTTGGTTATTGTGACAGATTTTTAATAGAAGAATATTCATTCTCCTTGGAGAAACAAAATCTTTTTTAAAAAGACTTGACTTGTCTTTAAGTTTCTGCTACCAATTGCTTGGAAATATTAACCCAGAATATTTGAGGGAATTGTATTTTCAATAGAAGTGCCTTAGACTCTTGGTGCTAATGGAGGTTTATGTTCATTGCTGGATTTTAACTTGGACACCTGTGGGTAACTTGGAATAATCTTCATCCTGAAGCTTTCTGCCTGTGTGATTAGTTTTACCTTATTAATTTCAGAGATACATTACTCACGTTCCATGAAGCAGTCAGGAACTTGCAAGGAAAGAGCGAACTCGAGCTGCCATCACTATGGCCTTCCAGAATCATCCACGTTCCCCCAGGTCCCAATGACCCTGCTGGGAAGCTTGTCAGCCCAGAGGCAGGCTCACCAAGGAACTGCTATTATCTCCAGCACTACCAGTCGTCTTAGCTTGGTTTGCAGTTCAAACAAACTCCACTTGCTTTCCAAGTTACCTTTGCATTCCCAGTTCCTTCATGAAAAATGCAAGCTGTAGATTTTCATGGAACATCTTAGGATAAACGTCACCACTGGAACTGACTTAAATCATGAAGATGCACATGCCCTTCCTATCCCATCAAAATTTTTCTCTTAAAACAACATTTTTTTGTGAAACCTGACAAACACTACCTTAGCCAGATGGTCAAGGTCAACACCAGCAGTGATGCATCACCCTGATGGTGTGTACCCTCAAGATGATGGGATTGGAAGGGTCCTTTGCTCTGTGGCCTTCTCCCCCCCCCAAAAAAAAGCCCTAACCCCAGTTTAATTAGAAAAATGCCAGGCGGACTCCAGCTGAGGGACATTTCACAAACGCCGAGATCAGCACTCCTCTATAACCATCAAGGTCATCAAAAACAAAGCCTGAGAAACTGTCACAGCCCAGAGGAGCCTAAGGAGACATGATGACTAATGTCATGTAAGAACTGGGACAGAAAAGGACACTGGGAAAAAACTAAAGGAATCGAATAAAATATGGATTTCAGTGACCAGTAATGTATTACTATTGGTTCACTAATTGTATCCAATGAACCACGCTAATACACAACGTTAATAATAGGAGAAACTGAGTGCGGGGTATATGGAAACTCTCTGCACTATCTTCACAAATTTTCTGTAACTCTAAAGAGCTGTTGTCTTTTTTCTACCTTTATAGCGATGAGGGGGCTGTTTTCAGATTGACAGGAAATGCTGGGGTCTTGGCCCAGGGAAGTGGGGATGGAAGGTGTCAGATTCCAGGGAGTAAGTCCTGGGGAGCTGCGACTGGCTGGACCAGTGCTCAGTTGATTTTTCTGGATTAAAATTGGTGTCAAATCACATTTAACCTGTACTGGATCCAATAGCATCTCAGGACATTCCATCCCATTTGACTTCAACACTTCCTTCCATGTCAGTTTTCACCACTCAGTTCACTGCCAAGGCCATACCACAGTCTGTTTATTAAAGATCTCCAGAAGCCGAGCTCGGTGGCTCAGCCTGTAATCCCACGCCTTTGGGAGGCTGAGGTGAGTGGATTGCCTGAGCCCGCGGGTTCGAGACCCGCCTGGGCAACTTGGCAAGACCTCATCTCTACAATAAATCAAAAAATTAGCTGGGCGTGGTAGCGCACGCCTGTAGTTCCAGCTACTTGGAAGGCTGAGGCGGAAGGATCGCCGGAGCCCAGCAGGTCGAGGCTGCGGTGGCCAGGAGTGGCCACTGCACTCCAGTCTGGAGGACAGAGTGAGACTCCGACTCAAAAAAAAAAAAAAAAAAAATCTCCAGAGCTCACGGGGCTCCTAGGAAGGCCCATCTGGAGTCTGTTGTAAACAGCATCGCCCCTGCAGAACCTTTTCAAGTTAAGCATCCATTTTTAGAATCTCTTTGATCAATGGCTCCTAATTCTCCTTAAAATTTATTGCGTGTGCTTAACCCTATTGCCTGTTCTGGCTTAGTCCAAAGATAGAAACAATGTGCACTCACAATGGGGACATTGAGGGGAGCCCAAAGAGGTGCCGCTTGCAAGTTCAGGGGTTACCTCCATGGAGGCACGGCCACCTCTGCTGCCTTAGTGCCTGCTAAGTGCTCTGCTGCTTGAAGAGCCTGCTCATGGTCTCTGCATCCCCCGCCGGCAGGGGGCCTCGGAGCCCTACCCTTGGCCCTGCTACTTCCTGTCTGCTGTGGCATCCTTGACAATCACCTAGTTTGATTTTCTTTCTCATTATTCAAGTCGAGAAAAGGTGGTATTTATTTTCTCTGGCAAGACTGATAAGCCCCCTTTCCAGCCGGCTCTAGAGTCTTCCACCCCAAGGGCTGAGTAGGACCAGGAACCATCAAGGTTCTACCAACAGAACCCACCAACCGGCCCTGGATGGGGGGAGGGGCAACCCCTGCAGAGGCCAGGCCCAGCAGCGGTGACTACAGGTCACTGGAATGACTGCAGGAAGTGGGTATCTGGGGAACGAGATAAGCAGACAGGAGATGGTGATGGGTCCTCGGGCTAAAACAGGAGGCCACACTTAACTCTGCAATTGTGGGTGGGAACTACCTGCCCGGTGCCCTGTATCTGGCCCAACATCCGGCACATGTGTTGAACGAATGAATACGTGGACGGAGGAAGTGAGAATTGAAAGCTGGTTCTGACTCCTAAACACACGCTCTTCCCACCCCAAGACACGGCTTCCTGCTCCCCACCCCAGGAAGAGCAGTGGTGAAGCTGTTTTCAGATCCACAGGAAACGTTGGAGCCCGGGCTCAGGGGTGTGGGGATGGAAAGAATAGGTCAGATTCCAGGGAGGCCAGTCATAGGGGGCCGGATCAGGGCTCAGTTAATATATCTGGATTAGAGTTGGTGACGAATCCTATCTAACCCGTACTAGACACAGCGACATCTCAGGAAATTCCATCCCATTTGATTTCAACACTTCCTCTCATGTCAATTTTCACCTCCCCCCACCGCCCCGTTCACTGTCAAGGCCACACCACAGTCTCTTTATTAAGTTCTGATATTTCCAGCTGTAGCTCTGCCTGCTCAGTATTTCAGAGAAATTGCTTTTAGATGGGCAGTAATTTCTGGGTATGATAATAAGATTGAAGCAATTGTATTTGGGTCTCTGACTCAATACGGGAAGGTCACCTTCTATTTCACAGTGATGGATGGATCCGGGCTTGCGATTATCTCAACCCCACGAAGTCAGAATATTTTAATTGACCAGCACATCTCTCTAGTGACAAATGCAGGAATGCTTCCCCCTAGAAACTGATTGAAAATGGGGGTGGGGGAACAGGGGAGAGAGGCTGTAATTTTCACAGTCGGTCAGACTTCAAAGAATGTGCTTTCTTTTCAAAAATGATTACTGTTTATTTTTCTAACAAGATAATGCCGAATCTCTTTTTGCATGAACGTTCTTTGTTCTTAAAAAGTTATCTTATGATTCGGCAAAGGAATCTAGTAATTTACTTGTCAGGAAAACGCCACGCATGAGCCGCAACCCTGGCAGGGAGACAAGCCGTCTGTGACTCCCATTAGCCCCACTCTCAAGCAGAGCACTGTTTGTTCTTACAACAGGACTGCTGGTCCGACCCCAGTCAGGCAGCGTTGAGACAGTCCCCCTATAGTTCACTTCTCAGACAGAAATCTGCACGTGCAAATGTGAAAACAAGCCCCACGCTTAATTCAGAGCTTAACACACGCCTTTTCTCTGTGCAGCATCCTCAGGTGCGTACCAATGCAGGAAAGACCTACATGTCCCCTCCTATGAGAACTGTCATCTGGATTGTCTTAGACAATCCCAAGGCAGGCACCTACCCGCACCACTGAGCATGGTAGCCTGCCTCTGCCCCTCCACCAACACCCACTGCCCCCTCTAGCTGCATGCTGTCACTTTTGCACTCCTATTGTGTGCCGGGCACTTGGCACATTTTTTCCTGCTCCAGATCCGTTTACCTGTCCCCATTTCAGAGGATGGGGTCTGAGGGCAAGGAGATGAAAATGATTTATGAGGGGGAACCCCACAAAATTGGAATTATCTTTTGGAGAGCGGGCCCCTGGTAGTACACTCGGAATTTGTACCTCCAGAGCAAATGGTCAACCAAAGTTTTCATCGGGAAGTTTTGAGGAAGTTGCATCATAATTCGCAAAGAAATGCCTGGAGATGTGACAAACAGGTGACTGGTTTTTCCACCGTGACAACGCACCTGCCCATACTGCGCGGCGTGCTCAGCAGTTTTTTGACCCAAAACAGCATGACTCCCATACCCCACTCTCTCTATTCTCCTGATCTCACCGCAAGCAACTTTTTGTTTCCCCGTTGGAAAAAAGTCCTCAAGGAAAATGTTTTGCTGATGTGGAAGAGGTGAAACCAAAAACAGCACTAAAAGCACTAAAAGGCATCAAAATCGATGAGTTCAAAAACTGTTTTGAGCAGTGGAAAAAGTGTCTTGATAGGTGTGTTGCATCAAAGGAAGAGTACTTTGAAGGTGACTGAAGTTTAAACATGCACGAATAAACACACAATTTAAAAAAATAAATTCCAGGTTTTTGGGGTCTTCCTTCATATTCAATTATCTGAAAATGCTATTCAATAGTTTCTTTTTCAGATACATATCCACATGAGGACAAGTCTTCTTCGTACATGTCAAACAATTTCAACTGCAAAGAACTGAATGCAGAAGTAGATGTGAGAGTCCATCTGGTTCTGAAAACAGATATTAAAAGGTTGACAAAGCCGGTCTCGGTGGCTCAGCCTGTAATCCCGCGCCTTTGGAGGCTGTGGTGGCCGGAAGCAGCCACTGCACTCCAGTCTGGGCGACAGAGTGAGACTCCAACTCAAAAAAAAAAAAAAAAAAGTTGACAAAACTGCAAAACAACACCACTGTTCTAAGCTTTTTATTTGGGAGATACATTTTTCATAAAATGTTATTGATATTAGCATGTAATGAGTCTGCTATTTTTATTTTATTTTTTTGAGTTGGAGTCTCACTCTATCGCCCAGACTGGAGTGCAATGGCACGCTCCTGGCCACCACAGCCTCGACCCTCTGGGCTCCGGCGATCTTTCCGCCTCAGCCTTCCAAGTAGCTAGAACTATAGGCATGCACTACCATATCCGGCTAATTTTTGATTTACTGTAGAGACGAAGTCTTGCCAAGTTGGCCAGGTGGGTCTCGAACCCATGGGCTCAGGCAATCCAGTCACCTCGGCTTCCCAAAGTGCTGAGATTACAGGCTGAGCTACCGAGCCCGGTGAGGCTGCTATTTTTAAATAGATATTTTAAAACTTTGTTCTAACTTCCAATATGGCATTAATATCACCCATATAAGCCAAATCTCCCTGGGGGTCCTCAATAATTTTTGACAGTGCTAAGGGGTCCTGAGACCATTAAGTCTGAGAACTGCTGCTATACATACCCATAGGATGAAATCAGAGAAAAAAAATTTTTTTAAGGAGACAAAGAAACAGATCTATAGTTATTATTCATGGATTCAAACACTGGCTGCTGAAAACAACCTTTAGAAAGCCACCCAGTAGCCGGGCTCAGTGGCTCAGCCTGTAATCCTGCGCCTTGGGAGGCTGAGGTGAGTAGACTGCCTGAGCCCGCAGGTTCGAGACCCGCCTGGGCAACTTGGCGAAACCTCATCTCTACAATAAATAAAAAATTAGCCGGGTGTGGTAGCGCGTGCCTGTAGTTCCAGCTACTCGGAAGGCTGAGGCAGAAGGATCGCTGGAGCCCAGCAAATCGAGGCTGCAGTGGCTGGGAGCAGCCAATGCACTCCAGTCTGGGCGACAGAGTGAGACTCGCACTCAAAAAAAAAGAAAGCCACCCAGTTAAGTGGTGACCTTGTGGGAGCCACCACTATCTTCACATTTGCAGAGGGCACTGACGGCTTGACAGAAACGTTCAGAAGAGCATCAGAGCTGGATGCAGAACACGCTGCATCTCAAACCACTCAGACAGAAGACGCCTATGCCTCACGTAACTGCTGATGACTCTAATTAAATAAAAGTGGCTTAATGATGACAGGAACACTGTAGACGCAAGCGAACAATTAGAATGCAATAAAAATGGCAAAGCCCACGCTCTTCAAAAAGCACGTTATTTTCTACATCTAGTATTAAGAATGTGAAACTTAATACATAGCATTAGTCTATCCCATCTGTATTTCTAAAAGCTTATACATCCAGGCTGGCCACTCTCCCCGCGCCTCATTTTTTCTTAGGGGACAACAGGGGACTGCGCCTGGGATTCGGTGTCCTGATGTTTGAACCCACACAAGAGCTTGCTCAAGGTCACACAGCTAGAATTCCCACCCAGTCTGAATCACACACAAGAACCTATTTCTTTTTTTCTTTTTTTTGAGTTGAAGTCTCACTCCTTCGCCCAGGCTAGAGTGCAGAGGCACGCATGCTCACGGTCACCCCACTGTTGACCTTCTGGGCTCCAGCGATCCTTCTGCCTCAGCCTTCCGAATAGCCGGAACTAGACACGCGTTACCATGCCTGGCTATTTTAAAAAATTTTATTGTAGAGATGAGGTCTCGCCCAGTTGCCTGGGCTGGTCTCAAACCTGCGGGCTCAGGTAATCCACTTGCCTCGGCCTCCCAAAGTGCTGGGACTACAGGCTGAGCCACCGAGCCCGGCCACAAGGACCTATTTCTGAATCCTTGTATATAATATCCCAAAACAGCAAAACAATCGACGGTGTTAGAAGTCAGTCAGCATTTACCTTGGGGGCAGAAAGTCCCAGAAAGTCCATGGGTGACACCCAATAGCAGTGTAGAATCCATTGCTGGATACCTGAGGCCCACAGGAAAGTAGTGACTAGATTTGGTAAACAGCCCGGACAGGGCGGCAGCCAGGGTCCCTGACCCAGGGCCCACTGCTCAGTCACTTTCTGACAACTGTCTCCCAAAACGTGCTTCCTCCTCGAACAAGTTCACATGCTTCTGCTCCTGATTTGTCAAGCCAGGGACAAGTGACATAGCAGAACCATCCAGAGAAGCCATGGGCACCAGGAAGCACAGGTCCTGGTTGCAGGCACCCCGCTTCCTAGCTCCAGCCCACTCCATTTGTTTGTCAGACCCAATTTTTCAAGAGATGCTAGAAATTTTATTTTTGAGTACAGCCTCTTGATTTTAAGCATTGTTCATTTTATTTAAAACACAGTTCACCAGGTTTTGTTATCTGGACTAAGGAATCTCCTTTTCTCTTCTTTTTGGTGACCTTTAAACATGGTGCATTTGAACACATCTAACTGTCCCAAAGGTAAGTCTCAGAATTCTTTTTTTTTTTTTTTTGAGTCAGTCATACTCTATTGCCCAGGCTGGAGTGTAGTGGCACACTCACAGACACCACAGTCTTGATCTCTTGGGCTCAGGTGATCCTTCTGTCTCCGACTCCTGAGTAACTGGGACTACAGGCATGCCCTACCACGCCTGGCTAATTTTTTGATTTTTTGAAGAGAGGGGGGAATCTTGCTATGTTGCCCAGACTGGTCACGAACTCCTGGCCTCAAGTGATCCTACTGCCTCAGCCTCTCAAAGCACCAGCAAACGAGGCCTCGAAATCAGCAAGTTCTTAGCAGGAGCTGCTGGGTGCAGGGAGGACATCAAAGTGTAGGGAGTTGCAGGAGTCACCCAAAAGGAAAAATGCGGCCCGACAACATTATCTTCATCAGCTGACTATCCTCTGTCCTAGCAGCTATGCCATTTGGCAGACCAGTCTGCTCCCTCACTGGATCACAAGACTTGTCGACAGCAGCTGGGTACACGCAAGTGCCTTACGGCGCTGCTTGACAAGGCCTGTCACTAATGAAACCGTTTGTAAAAGGTCACAGTGTGTGTCCCGAGGGCACCCCAAGTTCCCGATCAGGAGGAGGCTCTGTCACAGCAGGTGTTTCTTCAGGAAGCATCGTGAAGATGAGGGCCATGGAAATCAGTCTCCTTGTTACAAAGGGAAGATGGCTGACCCAGCAGGCTTACAGCAAGGGAGGTGGCAGCATTCTCCACTAGAACAAGCAAGCCGGCTTCGTGGCACGTCCCTCGCAGAGCCAGAGGTTAATTAAACAAATATCAGACTCTGTTCCAGCCCAGAACACTCAGGTATTGAGAGAAGAAATGGAGTGACATTAAGATGCAAAAAATCATGGCGCCAAGGCAGCACATGATGGATTTTGCCATGCACTTCATCTTCTTCTCTATCTGAGCTCTCTAGAACAGCAGCTGTGGAAAATTGCTTCCCACAACGAACTCACCTTATGTCTGGTCTTCCACGGAAAGTCCTTTGTGAAGTGCCTCTGGCTTTATCCTCATCATCTGTGCACTTAACCTCGCAGAGAATGAGCAGAAGTCACATGTTTGCCCGGTGCCTCCACGGTTTTCAACACCCTCGCGAGGAGTAGGCTGTGGAGTCCACCTGCAAATTAAACACGTTGCAGCCACGCTGGAGACAGCTGGCCCTCGCGTGTTTTAACTAAGGAGCTGGCTCCGGCAACCTGGGGTTACCTGGATTATTTGATCAAACATGTACCTTTTCTTTTTTTTTGAGTTGGAGTCTCACTCTGTCGCCCAGACTAGAGTACAGTGGCCACTCCCAGCCACCGCAGCCTCGACCTGCTGGGCTCTGGCGATCCTTCCGCCTCAGCCTTCCAAGTAGCTGGAACTACAGGTGCGCACTCCCACGCCTGGCTAATTTTTTTGATTTATTGTAGAGATGAGGTCTCACCAAGTTGCCCAGGCGGGTCTTAAACCCACAGGCTCAGGCAATCCACTCACCTCAGCCTCCCAAGGTGCGGGATTACAGGCTGAGCCACCAAGCCTGGCTCAAACATGTACCTTTTCAAAAATGACTCCTTCTTTGGGGTTCACCATTGATATAGATGAATTCTCAAAGGCCTTGGGGTTTGAGTTTGTATTACCCAGATTTCACTGCCCTAAATGTACAGGCTGAGCACGACGGTGTTGAAACATGGGTTTCTTATTTCACCACAGGCATAAATGAGAAACTAAATAAACAGTGTGTGGGGAGGTGTATTTTCCCTCATTCCTATCAAAAGGAAGGCAAAACTGTGTTTCTTCTTACATATTCTCTGTAAAATTCCTGCAGCTCATGCAGGCCTTGAGGGTGAGACAGGACATGGGGGAAGTCTGGCCCAGGGATGACACGGGTCCCAGGACTCAGGCCCAGATCCCGAGTTCCCATCACTTTCAGATCTCCCTGTAACCTATTGTTTATTTTGGAATAAACAATAGGTTACAGGGAGATCTGAAAGTGATGGGGACTTGGCCCCAGCTTAGAGTGAGAAAAAATTCAACAATAAAGCATTTGCTAAGGCCTGTGGGGCATCCTCTACCACACTGGGCATTTTTATATGGTGCCATTTCTTGAAGAATTAAAAGGTTTTACTTAAAAAAACACAAAACACTTATTTCTTGTGTGACTATTAAGAATGCTTCCAAAATATCAGAGAGATACCAGCTGTGCTAGGCAGAATAATACCCTCTGCCCCCACCCAGCCCAAGATGCCCATGTCCTAATCACCAGAACTTGTGAATATGTCATATGACAATGGGGAGGTAGGGTTGCAGATGGAATTACGGCTGTTAATCAGCTGAACTTAAGACTATCCTGGCTTACATGGGTGGGTCCGGTGTCATCACAAAGGTCCTTAAAAGACTGCAGAGGCAGAAAGGCCGAGTCACAGAGACATGGAAGACACTGCACTGCTGGTTTTGAAGACGGAGGGGGTCATCAGCCAAGGAATGTGGCACCTCTGGGAACCAGCAAGGGCAAGGAGATGGCTTCTCCCTTAGGGATGCAGCCCTGCGGGTACCGCGATTCAACCCGGCAAGACATATTCTGGACCTCTGCTCTCCAGAAAGCAACGTGATTCATTTGTGTTGTTTTAAGCCACTAGGTTATGGCAGTTGGTAGAGCAGCCACAGGAAACAAACACGCCACTTGTATTAATACTGCTATCAGTCTCTAAATACCAGTCTCCCTCTTGCCTCAGTGTCCCTAACGTTACACAACACGGTCATCTCTCCCCTGCCACCCACGCGCATCTGAAGGGCTCGAGCGCATGCCTGCTGCTGCCTCCCCTGGTATCGCCCAGCACATCAAGCCGAGCGTACCCTCCCAAACGATAGGGCTGAGCATCCTCCAAGGCCAAGATCCCTCCTGCTCACTGGCTCTGCTGAGTATGTCATGTTTGGTTCATGGGAACCAAACACTGAGACGTGAGGAGTCTGGGAGGGTGCATGTGACAGAATGCAGGCTGTCCTCAGGAATGGCATGTGGGACAGGCTGGTCAGTGAAAGCAAATCATATCCACGACGCCTCTGAGTGTGTGCCCTTAAAATTTATTGATGGGTTTCCCACAAGGACTGCAGTCAAAGAATCTCTCAGCCAAGTTCACTCTGAGAGAAATCGGTGGTGCAGGCCACTCGCCACTGCCCGGTCCCGGTGCTTCTCCTGCAGGGGTGTCAGCTACAGGAATCTTATCCCAGCTCCAAACTGCACGCCGTCACATATCCTGAAAAGAAAGGACAAATTAGCTGTGGTGTCCCACTCTGCTGCCCAGCCATGTTCACAGCTCCGTAAGCGTGCACCTCTCAGGAGCACCGCTGGCAGCTTTGCCCACAGCAGGGCCTCCTCCGCCTCCCTCTGCCCTCCTGCTGTCTGCCTGGCCTCAACCTCGCTGGCCCCTGCTGCTTCCTCCTTGGCTGGTTAGCAATCAGCCTCTGGAGGATGGAAAAGGGAAAGAAACAGAGACAAATCCTCCTGCAGTGCTCACTCCTCACCTCCTTCGTGCTCCCCCAATCCCGACCAGGAGGATGGAGAGGGCAGGGAAAAAGGGAGGAAACGGGGAGGGGAAGAAGCAGCAGGACAAAGGTGGGCAGGGAGGATGGTGGGGAGACCGGGAGGTGGCAGAATGCAAGGGCTACCCAGACCCAGAAGGCTGGGGTCTAGGAAGATGGCAGTGTCTATAGCCCCACAGAGGCTGACCACCTCTGGGGGCTATAGACACTCTTGACCCAGGAAAGGACGCAGAGGTCATATCAGCTGCAACATCTGCTACAAGCTGACACACTGCACGTGTGTTTCCATGCACTGGTGAGAATCTGCTGACAGACTACTGAGCCTGTTTTCAGATGAGCCAAAGGGCTCGGGTCCCACAGTGGAGAAGTGACAGGACTCTGGAACCAGGCTCAGGAGCAGCCACAGGCCTGCTTCTCTGGACACACAGCGCTGCCCTGGCCTCGCCGAGGCTGCACAGCTGGGCACCCTGCCTGTGACGGTGTGCTTGCAGAGCCTCTGTCTACCTGGAGCTGTGCTGGGGAAGACCTGTGTTGCATACCTGGGACAACGCAGCCTCACCTGGGATCTAAATCCCCCAGGGAAAGAGATACTCAGCATCCCAGACAGCATGTTGGCAAGTTGTGGCAATTTCCAGAAAAGACTGGCCAACAAGAATGGCTCCTTCACTCAGAAAAGAACTGGCACTTCTATCATCATGACACGTGTGCCCTTGCATGATCTGAGGATCTGTAGCACTTAAAAACTGGCAGGATCTTTTTTCTTTTTCAATTGAACTCTGAACGAGAAAACAAAACATCAGCTCCACGAAGAGACGCAAGGCAGAGCCTCACTAATGTTGCAGCCAGCCTCCTGAAGGCCAAGGTGCTCGGTGCTCATGTGCCAACCACAGCAGCAGCAGCTGCCAAAGTCTTGCTCCATCTCCCAGCCTAGAGGACAGTGGTGAGATCATAGCTTACCTCAAATCCCTAGGCTCAGATGATCCTCCTGCCTCAGCCTCCTGAGTAGCTGGGACTACAGACGCATACCACCTTACCTGACTAAATTTTAATGTTTTTTTGTTTTTGTTTTTTGTAGAGACGGAGTCTGCTTTGTTGTCTAGGTTGGTATCAAACTCCTGGCCTCAAGGGATCTTCCCAATTCAGCCTTCAAAAGTGCTGGGATTACAGGCATGAGCCTCCACGCCCAGCCATAAACCACACAAATGTCCTTAAGAGGAAAGAATCCAAGTCAAAACATTGACTGCATTTGTGCCACTTAGTTGTGTTCAGGCCTAAATGGTTTGTTTTTATATTTTTTACTACCAGCTCTGTGAAAGTGCCCTGTGTCTACATTCACTATTTAGAAATATGCCTGAAAATAAGCTACCAGCTAAAAAATAAGTCAGGCTCTTGGCTTGGCTTATATAATCCAGAAAACAAGCAGGCATTACAATACAAGCTCGTTCACTCTAACCACATTAGTCAACTTTAAAACACATTAGGCAACTTGACAACCACAGGTTCATTTGCGGAGACCATATAAACATGTCCCAGAAAAAAGTATCTGCTACAAGCATGCCAAGTGCTGTTGCAAAGTTGCACAAGGCCAGAGCCACTGAGCCTCAGTACCCAAGACAGCCTCAACAGCACCTTCTGATGTGTGGCCACTGGGCTAGGCCTAGGGCCAAGCACGTCCCCAGTGTCTCTCCTTCCCACTGCCACAGCCTTGGTGCAGCCCCGGAGGTGGTATCCCACCTCTTCTAAGCTAGCACTGCCAGGGCCAGCACAGGCCTAGAGGAGGGCCACGCCCACCGCACCCAAGGCCCGTGCGCCCCATCTTGGGCATCTCCAACAGGCTCTCATGTGTAACACCAGGTGCTGTGCTAGAACTAGCGGGAGAACAAGGCAGACAAAGTCCTGAACTCAAAGACCACAGCATGTACGCAAGGGGGAAAGGCCAAGTAGGGCTAGAAGGCAGCACGGTGGGAGCGGAGTCCCGCCTCCCCCGGCGGATCGCCGCTCTGCCCACACGGGCCCACAAGCCCCCTCGCACAGCCTTGCTGCTGCCTTCTTCGGCCAGGGGCGTCCTACCCAGCTGCCATTCAGGAAGCTTCAGCACAGGGGCCAGCCCCTCAGGAGACCCTGTCAACGCCCTCCCAGCCCAGATGATCGACTTTCTTGTCGCTCCCTGCTGCTAACTGTGAGCCGCTCTCCCAAGCGGGTCTGCCTGAGTCATCACTGGCTCTCCAGAGACTGCACTCCTCAGACGCGGAGTGATGGGACACTGTTAGATACAGAGGCAGCCGTGCCATCAATCACCTTCAGGATACGATTTGGCAAACACTTCAAAACTGCTTCTGTTTTTGTAAAGGCCTGGAATCCTAATTATAGTGTGCCCGAGTTAACTAAGGGGGAAATCTATGGAGGATTTCTGCACACATAATTCCCCATTCTGCCAGTTACCTAATTTGGAGATGAAGATTCAATCTGGCAGCATCGCTCAAACCTCACACAATTCCAATATTGATGATAAACTTCAAACAAAGCCACACACTAAGCAAAGGCGACTTCCACCTTCAAGGGTGCCAGGCTGACCCTGTACAGAGCTCACTGTCCCCAGCAAACAGCCTGCAGCCACAATGGCAGCATGCAGTAGAAGCCCAGTCTGGCGGCAGAGGCACTTCCTTATGGCCTGGTCTTTTAAATGTCACGTGCACAGGATGCTTCTTATTTTGAAATTAATCTCTGAAACATATTTTTCAGATTTAACCCAAGGAGAGAGAGGCAACACCGAAAGGTAGATGTAACAATTTTCTGTAAAAAATATTTCAGAAAGGGAAAAATCAACAGCCCCTAAAAGCAGCGCTGACCTCTCAGGGCACACTGACACCCAGTGGTCCCACACAGTACTGCAACAACAGCGGCTGCAGCATGGGCCGCTCAGACCCAGACAGGTATGCGGAGGGGAGAGCAGGGAGGGGGTCCAGAGCAGCAGGCAGTGTGTCAGAACTGTGGCATCTGGAGCCCACCCGAGACCGAAGGAGCGGGAGTCTGCCTTCAACAAGATTCCCAGGGGCCCCGTCCCAGAGAGAGAAGCGCCGGCTTAGACAGCTTCACCATCCATCCTTGTCCCGACTTAACCAGGTATCGGTGCAGACGCGTGACAGCTCCTCTGGTGCTACTCGCAAGGATCCAAATAAGCACCTGGTTGTTAAGTCAGGGAGACCAGTGTTCCCACTGGGGATGGGAACGAGGGTTTTGTAGAAAGAAACCTGCACAACTAGCCTCTCACTTGCTGAGAACTGCAGGGGTGTGGGGAGTTATCTAACATACAATCTTGCTCTAGGAAAAAGGGTGCCCATTTTTTCACATTTTACTATCTCTGAAGTCCGGATGCATCACCCCATCCATGGCTTGCCACAAACTCTCAGTCCAGTGGCAGCCACACAGCAATGATGTGAAGGGGAAGGGGAAACCCTCCTCCAGGAACTCTGTTCCCTTTGGATGTGAAAAGCTGGCCACAGCAGGTATTTCAGCAGCCACAAGGAAGATTCCTGACAACCAGCCAGGCAGTGCCCTAAGTGCTTGGCATGCACTGATTCATTTTGTTCTCAAAGCTGCAAAGTAGTCACTATCATTAATGTCCATTTTCTGGATATGAAAATAGAGAACCAGAGAGGTTAGGTAACTCAACCTGGGTCACACAGTCAAACAGAGTGGCTAAGCTGGGACTAAAGCCCAGGCAGAGATCCAGAACACACACATGCAGTCTGTGCGACTAAACCCAGCTTTTGCTTTGTGTCAAGAACAGGCAAAGTGTAGAAGGTCATTAGAACAGTCACCGCCATCTGTGAAGGTACTGGAAAGTCCTATCATCACTAGGGAACCACAGCAGCCTGGCAGCCCCTGCCATGCCCCAGATGCAGAACAGATGTTGAATCAGCCTCGCAGCAGGAGTGGGAAGAGCAAATTCTACTGAAGTGATAACTAAATAGGGTCTAAACGACAGACACAGAGTAACAGGCTTTGTTAAATGCTTGCTAAGGTAGCTACCCTCTAAAAGGCACCATCACCTGCTATGCTGAAGTGGAAGACACAGAAAGTAAAACAATATAGAGTTTCCTTAAACCAGGTTTAAAACCAGGTTATGGCTCAAACAGCATCACAATTTGGCAACAGAAAGGCAGACACAAAAATGAACAGAAAAATTATAGCCTGGAGTACTGACTGAATAATCCTAAAACTAGTAAGAGACAAAGTCCTAACCCCTAATGTAATGGTATTTGGGGCAGGATATTTGGGAGGTGATTAGTATGAATGAGGTCACGAGGGGTTAGAACCCTCAGAAGAGACAACAGGGTGCTTGCCTGCCCTCTCCCTCCATGTGAGGACATGGTGACACAAGGCTGCTGTCTGCAAGGCCAGCAAGAGAGCCCTCATCAGGAACCCAATCTGACTGCACCCTGGTCTTGGATTGTGAGAATGTAAATATCTGCTATTTAAGTCACTCAGTCTATGGTAATTTGTTATGGCAGCCTTAGCTGAGGCATACTACCATGAAAATACTTCTGGATTTCTTAAAATTTAAACAATACATGTAAGAAATGAATTTAATTTCCATAAAGGTAAATGGTCTTACACTGTAATATTTAGCACATCCTTTCTCAATAACATAAGTGGTGGAGAAAGGCCAAGATGGTGGCTCCCTCTGAGGCAGAGAAGGGGCTCTGGAGATGGAGTCCTCTGTGGCCAGAAGGAGTCCCCGGCCAGCAAAGTCAACCACTCAAAACACTGCCTTGTGTTTTTAGCAAGCAGGACCAACGGTGCCTTGTCAATTGATCCAGCCAGACCCTCGCAGGGGCTGGGACAATAATCACAAAGGGTCTGAGGGAGGGGGGTGGGAATACTTCACATCTTTCCTTCCAAACTGAATGAAGAAAAACCTAATGAAGGAAAGTCCACATATCCTCATTTCTTTGTTAACTATTCAACTTCTCTCATAACCTTGAACCGTAAAAGCCACTGATGAAATTAACAACATCCAAAACAAAATAGAATTACTGGAGAGTATGAGTAATTGTGGAAAATAGCTCCCAGCACGTACCTGTCACCCCCCTGCACTCCCATAGGGATGCAGTAATTAAGCTCCAGCCGCGCGATGTTCCCAAGCCTGAGGACGATGCCAGCTCCGTAAGACCAGCGGATGCACTCGGCCAGCTTGCGGATGTGAGCTTTGGGGCCCTCCCCTGAAAAAGAAAGATGTGTGAGCCATCCTTTAGAGCTGTCCTCAGACAAGCCTGGCTCTCTCCCTGGCTGTGCCCTATGGCAATTTTTAAAGCCAGGCCTAGATATTCAAGGAGGACGCATGAAGTGGCATTAAGACCCAAATCAAGAGAGGGCCTGGGCCCATACTTACTGCCCTGGATAAGCCAAGCTTTCTCAGTTCTTTGGTCTGGCATATTCTGTTCCCTTTGCCTAGAATGGCTATTCCCCCTCTCCTGACTACCTGGGAGAAGCCTCACTCCAAGTCTTAGCTCTAGGGGTCTTGTTTTCTTAAAGCTTTCCATCACCTCCAGCTGAATACATCTGCTGTGAGTCTTCTCTGGACCTGAGTGCCCTCAACCCTACTCAGCTGTGGCCACAATGACTGGTATATATAGTAAGTGCTCAAGACATGTTTGTTGAATAAATAAATACATCAATTTTCCTTGCCAAGAGTATTCAATAATTGTTTTTCTTGTAGGCTTCATTCGTTCAACCAACAACTTAATTCTGGACATCACATTAAATGTTGTAGGAAGTTTTGTTTTTTTTGAGTTGGAGTCTAACTCTGTCGCCCAGACTGAAGTGCCGTGGCCACTCCCAGCACCGCAGTCTCGACCTGCTGGGCTCCGGCGATCCTTCCGCCTCAGCCTTCCGAGTAGCCGGAATTACAGGCATGCACTACCACGCCCGGCTGATTTTTTGATTTATAGTAGAGATGAGGTCTCGCCAAGTTGCCCAGGCGGGTCTTGAACCCGTGGGCTAAGGCAATCCACTCACCTCAGCTTCCCAAAGGCGCGGGATTATAGGCTGAGCCACTGAGCCCGGCTTATAGGAATTTTTAAAATTAAGGCACAGTCTCTAAATTTAAAGACTATGTAATCTAACAAGATAGACACCTATTTGTGTACTGTGCTTTTAAACATAAAAACAACTTTATTACATTGGTTTCTTTAATGGTGCAAATTTTACCATAGTTGAGGTTGCAGAGGTTTCCTGCATTGAGAAAAAAGTGTGTTCGGAAAAGTTCTCCAAAGCCGCCCTGGCCTGGTCGGAAAGGTAACGGGGTATACAGGTGCAGGCCACCAGCCCAGTATGCTTCTCCTCCTAAGTAGTCTCCTGTCAAGGAAGGGGCATCCAACAAAAACAAGGTCCGACAGATTTAAAATCGCATTCACTTTTCATAATTTACAGAAGCAAGATTAATGTCCTACACATAATACCACAGGGTGCTCTAGCTTTGTGCTCAAGTTGTTCTAACTCCTGATGTTGCTGGCCTCATTTTAAATAATCTTTCTTTTTCTCCTGGTTTGTTCTAAAATTTGATTTAACTGAGAAAAAAAAAGCCAATGTAATTAAGAAAAGAATGAACTCAGTAATTTATCTTATCTGTAAAATGCCTGAAATAAAAAAGTGAGCCTCATGAAAATCACTTTACCTTCAAATGTAGATTACCTAATCGCTTCCACCTGGAAAATGAAATGCATTATTTTGCAAAAGTTTCAAGACAGGATACAGAGAGACAAAATGAAGAAAACGTCTCTGCGGTTTCTGGAAATGGCTGCACACATTGTTAATCAAAAGGCACGGACTGTCTACCACCCACTACACAGGAAAATAGTGTCCTAGCTCAAAGTCTCTTGAGAAGAGACTATTTTTTAATGTTTCATGGCCACGTGGATTTAGGTTGCTTTTGCCAAAATTCAAGACTATCCACTGAGAGCATATATTTGCATTATTTCTAAAACGGCTCCTATTCATTCCATTTTAAACAATAAATAGCCATAACATTAAAGCAACAGAAAACCCTCCAACCCTGATGTTTATACTTTGTTGCAAAGTACTATTTATAAAGTGTCTTAGTCCTCCCTAATACAAAATGACAGCCATGAAAAAGAAAAATATTGGATGTCTCAAAGATTAACCTCAAGGAATGAACTGCTGATTCATTTGAAGACTTCAGTCCTCACAATTCAGAGGATGAGGGAGCAAAGAGACTTCATCATCTCCTTAATCCCTTTAAGTGCTGAAGTTCTAAAGGAACAAAGAATGAACAAACAGGACACCAACTGTTGTTTTGTTGTTTCCCAGAAACTGCCCCTCCTTTCTTTTCTTATTTTATTCTCACCATAAAAGTAACATACTCATTGTGGAACATCTGATCAACACAGAGAATTGAGGAAAAAATGAAAATGTTTTAGTTTTCTACCATTCAGAGATAAACAGCTAACATCCTGGTGTTCTTTCTTCCAGTGAATTATAATGTATAATGTAAAATTAAATAAGTAAACAACATGTGGCTCATTTTATATATATAGTTTTCAGTCTTCATACATTGTAAGCACTTTCTCCTAATGCTTCTTTTAAAATGTGATTTTTCATAATTGAATAATAACAAAGATACACCAAAATTAAACTATCCATCATTCTTCTGTTGTCATACTGGGTTCTAACTTCTTCATCATGGACATTAACCTTCAATGACTTTCCTTGCACACATTTTCAAACTTTTTTTGAAGAATACATACAGAAAAGGATGCACGTCCTAAGTGTACAGCTCAGTGAATTTAACACTCAGTGAATTTAACACACTCAACACACACCAGACTGAGAAAAAGAGTGTGCCCAGCATGAAGATCTTGTTGCCCCTTGTAACCACTACTCACCACTCACACCAAGTACAGTCACGGCCCTGTCCGCTAACAGCATGGGTTAGTCTAGTCTGTCTCCAAACAGGTGGAATCATACAGTATGCATTCCTTTGGGTTTGCCTTTTTTTTTTTTTTTGCATAACATGTTTCTGAGATTTAGTCATGCCACCATTCAGTCAGTGGCTGTAAGTTATTCTTTCTCATTGCAATGGAATATGTCACTAATTATTTGCCCTTTTATTGCTAATGGTCATTTGGGTTCCCAAGGCATTTGATACATCAAATTACTTTCATAAAATATTATGGCAATTTACAATTCTTGCCACAGAATCTTGCCAACTGCATCAAGGTAATAACTGGAGTATCATTGTGTTTTATTGTCCAGGTAAGTAGAAGACTTCTAAATTTTCATATAGTCAGCATATCATATTTGTTTATAATAAAAAAAGAATAAAACTATCAAAAAACTACATTACTTTCCTAAAGAATTAAGTATTCTAAAAAAGTGAAAATAATCTATAAAAATATACAAACATTTATGCAGTATGCAATCATTGCATTGGCCTTTGAAAAGTATTTATTCCCATAAAAATACATTGTTACAATGCTATGAGGGTGGTGAGGGAAACAGGTTAAAAAATAGTATGTAAGCAAAATAAAGAGCAGGAAGACATGTATGTTTAAAGCCTGAAGGCAATGTAGAACAAAACATTTATACATGTTCTCTCTGGGTAACTGCGGGTCATTTTCTTTCTTTTTTTTTACTTAGACATATTTTCTCATTTCTAGTTATCTCAATAAATATTCTATGACTGCTGTGTGATAAATTCTGTTAGGTGCTATTCCCACTGCTGTGAAAGATGAATGTCTATTATTATAATTTAAAGAAACAAATACATGGCTTCAAATACTATATGTGACCACTGTTGAGACTTGGCACAATATGGGGAAAGGACAGACCTTCACTCTGTGGTCCAATGCTGTGCATGCTGAATCCACGGACACTTGTTGGTCCCCCAAGGTAAAACCTAAGACAAAATGGTACGTGTCAGAGAAAAATCATTAGGTGAAAAACTACATCACCCACAGAATGTGCAGAACACAAACATCAGAGTCACGGATTGCTGACATCATTTTCACAAGGCAAAACATTTAAGAAAGATCAGGGGAGATGCACACGTGTATGGTGAACGTCATAAAAATCTAAACACCTAGCCAGATGCTTCAAACCTTTGGAGATGCAGGTGAGATACAAAACACAAAGAAAGACGCCTAGAAAAGGAGGACCAGGGTCAACTGTCCACTACAGAGGACTGATCTGCTGCCCAGGAGAACTCCTTAGGCATTTGCTTTTCAGATCAGGCCTCCTATGGACTCAAAATGCAGTATCAAGTTAATAAAAGGAGGATACAAATTGTATAATTGTACGATCCCAGTATTACCAGAAATAATGCCAGAAAGAAAAATAGAATTATTGTCATTTTATGTATTTTCTGTAGTAATTTTTAATTAGGAAAAAAAGGCTTCTAATTTTAAAAAATGAATTATTCTTGTGTTGCCTAATGGATTGGATTATCACATTCTTTCAAACCATATCTGGATAAAATAAAAAGCAAGCATTAAAAATTAATTACTCAGAAGTCCCATCCACTTTCTGAAAAACTGAACGGCACATTAGAACTTGAGTTTAGATCGTGATAATAACTAAAAGACATATTAAAATGACAAGGGAAGTCATGTGCAATCTTTCAGGCCAGAAGGCTTCCACAGAGAAAACGCCAGCTAAGGCCCTCTGAGCCCTGCCGACCCCACCATGCCACACATGACTGCTGAGGGGACCCATGGATCCGAAACATCACAAAAGGAACAAGGTGCTGGTTCCTGCCAGATACAAGTTTTTATGAATTTATTCCTTTAACTTGAGTTTTAAGGTCTACAAATGTGCTTTTACTATTGGGGATTTCTTTTTTTTCTTTTCTTTTTTTTGGGGGGTTGGAGTCTCATTATGTCGCCCAGACCGGAGTGCAGTGGCACGCTCACGGCCACCGCAGCCTTGACCTGCTGGGCTCTGGCAATCCTTCCGCCTCAGCCATCCAAGTAGCTGGAACTCCAGGCATGCACTACCACACCTGGGTAGTTTTTGATTTATTGTAGAGACGAGGTCTCGCCAAGTTGCCTGGACGGGTCTCGAACCCGTGGGCTCAGGCAATACACTCGCCTTAGCCTCCCAAAGTGCTGGGATTACAGGTCGAGACACCAAGCTTGGCCCACTACTGGGGATTTCTAAGCAAAGCTTTTCTGAATACCTGACAACATTAATTACAGACGTAGACAGCAAGCTCTATTTTTAAAAAAGATGATAAATCACAGGAATTCAAAGAAATTCAAATAATACAGGAAGCATGTAACATATACCAAGTGTCCTAATCTCCAACTGGCCACCAGCACTGGAATGGTGGCTGACTTCCCAGGCCTTGAGAACTACACTAGCCAACACATAAATGCACTCTGAAGTTTTGCCCCCTAATCATGAAAAGGATCAACTAAACATACTCATGTGCAAAATTTTAACTCATGAACACATATCTCACCATTTTTAATAACTATATAGATTTCCTTTAGAATAACTGGGCTAAAATTTTATCATTTTCCTACTAGTGGACTTATATATGGTAGTTTAAAAAAAATTTGCCATTTATCAACAATGCTATGATGGACATCCTTGTACATATACATCTTTGCACACTTATAAAAGTATTTTTGTAAATTAGAATCATGGAAGTGAAACTGTTAGGTCTCAGGCTTTATACGTTTTTTTTTTTTTTTGAGTTGGAGTTTCACTGTGTCACCCAGACAGGAGTACAGTGGCACGTTCCCGGCCACCGCAGCCTCGACCTGCTGGGCTCCAGCAATCCTTCCGCCTCAGCCTTCCAAGTAGCTGGAACTATAGGCGCACCACCACGCCTGGCTAATTGTTTTGATTTACTGTAGAGATGATGTCTCGCCAAGTTGCCCAGGCGGGTCTCGAACCCGCGGGCTCACACAATTCACTCACCTCGGCCTCCCGAAGTGCGGAATTATAGGCTGAGCCACCGAGCCCGGCCAAGACTTTATAAACTTAAAACTTTTATACTTCCAAACTATCAACCAAAAAGACTAAGCCAGTTTAAGTTAAAACAATATTTTAATAAAAGCAGGGTGGAAAAAAAGTTTCTTGCCCTAGAGGACAATGATTAGTACTTCAAAGCAACAAGTAAGGGCAACCCCTTCCAGTCCCCTCCCACTGTGGGAGCGTTTCTGTCCTTTCAATAAATCCTGCTTTCTAAAAAAAAAAACAAGTACAACGTCATACCCTGTTGGCAGGAGTATAAACTGCAGTAAACTTTCTAGAAAGTAGGATCTAGCAATAGTATGAGCCTTTAAGACAGTAATCCCACATTTAGGAATCTCTTCTCAGAAAACAAAATAAACAACAAATTATTTACAAAGTCATTATTCACAGTGTTATTTACAAAACTCACCAAGTTAGAAATCAATGAAATGCCGAGCTCGGTGGCTCAGCCTGTAATCCCACGCCTTTGGGAGGCTGAGGTGAATGGCTTGCCTGAACCCGCGGGTTCGAGACCCGCCTGGGCAGCGAGACCTCATCTCTACAATAAATCAAAAAATCAGCCGGGCGTGGTAGCGCATGCCTGTAATTCTGGCTATTCAGAAGGCTGAGGCGGAAGGATCGCCGGAGCCCAGCAGGCGAGGCTGCGGTGGCTGGGAGCGGCCACTGCACTCCAGTCTGGGCGACCAAGTGAGACGCCAACTCAAAAAAAAAAAAAAAAAAGAAATCAACGAAATACCAAAAAATATGAGGCAGGCTAAAAAATTATGGCATATGCAAGTAATAAAACATTACACAGCCGGGTGCACTGGCTCATGCCTATAATCCCAGCACTTTGGGAGGCTGAGGCAAGAGGAGTGAACTCAGGGGTTCAAGACCAGCCTGAGAAACATGGTGAGACCATGTCACTACAATAAATAAAAAAAATTAGTCAGGTGTGGTGGTGCATGCTTGTGGTTCCAACTCCTTGGAAGGCTGAGGTGGAAGGAACACCTGCCCAACAGGTTGAGGCTGTGGTGGCCGTGAGAGTGCCACTGCACCCTAACCTGGGTGACAGAGTGAGACTTCCACTCAAAAAATAAAAATAAAAATTAATTAATTAATTAATTAATTTTATGCCATTAAAATGCTGCTTATGACCGGTGCAGTAGCTCACGACTATAATACCAGCATTGTGGGAGAAGGAAGTAAGAGGATTGCCTGAACCCACAGATTTGAGACCAGCCTGGGCAACATGGTGAGATCTCATTTCTACAGTAAATCACAAAAACTAGCTGAGTGTGATGGTGCACACCTGTAGTTCCAGCTACTTGGAAGGCTGAAGTGGAAGGACCGCCTGACCAGTAGGTCAAGGCTGCAGTGGCTGTGAGCTTGCCACTGCACTCCAGCCTAGGCGACAGAGTGAGACTCGACTCAAAAAAAAAATGCTGCTTATGAAGAATTGTTCACAACTTTTGGTGAATAATTTCTCTATAATTTCTTTATGTTTCTCTACTTTTATATTTCTGCAATAAATTTGTACTATATTCTTTTTTTTTTTTTTTTTTTGAGTTGGAGTCTCACTCTGTTGCCCAGACTGGAGTGCAGTGGCCACTCCCGGCCACCGCAGCCTCGATCTGCTGCGCTCTGGCGATCCTTCCGCCTCAGCCTTCCAAGTAGCCGGAATTACAGGCATGTGCTACCACACCCGGCTGACTTTTTGATTTATTGTAGAGATGAGGTCTCGCTGCCCAGGTGGGTCTCAAACCCGCGGACTCAGGCAATCCACTCACCTCAGCCTCCCAAAGGCGCGGGATTACAGGCCGAGCCACCGAGCCAGGGCTGTACTATATTCTTTTATAAACAAGAGAATACAGATTTTAAAATATAACATGAGGATGGGCCCCCAAAACCCAGAATTTATAATTTTAAAATGTGTATTTATTCTTACGTATTTAAACTTTGGTCAAGCATGGTGGCTCACACCTGTAATCCCAGCACTGGTTGGACTCGGTGGCTCAGCCTGTAATCCCAGCACTTTGTGAGGCCGAGGTGAGTCCACCTGAGCCTGAGGGTTAGAGACTAGCCCGGGAAACTTGGCAAGACCTCATTTCTACAACAAATCAAAAATTAGCTGGGCTGGTACTGCGTGCCTATAGTTACAACTACTTGGAAGACTGAGGCGAAAGGGATCGCCAGAGCCCAGCAAATTTAGGCTGCGGCGGCCGGGAGCATGCCACTGCACTCCAGTCTGGGCAACAGAGTGAGACTCCAACTCAAAAAAAAAAAAAAAAAAATTCCAGCACTTTCAGAGGTGGAGACGAGAGGATAGCCTGAGTCCAGGTGTTCAAGACTAGCCTGGGTCACTTGATAAGACCTCATCTCTACAAAAAAATTTAAAAATTAGCCGGGAATGGTGATGCATGCCTGTAGTTCCAGCTACCTGGAAAGCTGAGGTGGAACGATTGTCTGAGCCCAGCAGGTCAAGGTTGCAGTGGCTATAAGTGTACCACTGCACTCCAGCCAGGGTGACAGAGTAGATACCAACTCAAAAAAGAACCCAAAACAAACAAACAAAAAAATTCCCCCAAACTTCAGTCACCTTCAAAGTACTCTCCATTTGATGCAGTATATCTATTAAGATGTTTTTCCACTGTTCAAAATAGCTTTTGAACTCATTCACTTTGATGCCTTTTAGTGCTTCTGTCATTTTTTGTTTCAACTCTTCCACATCAGCAAAATGTTTCCCTTTTGAGGACGTTCTTCATCCACGGAAACAACAAAAAAAGGTCACTTGGGGTGAGATCGGGTGAATAGGGAGGGTAGGACATGAGGGTCATGCTGTTTTTGGTCAAAAATTGCTTAGCACTCAGCACTGTGTGGGTAGGTGCACTCATAAATCTCCCTTCATGAAATGGGCGAATGTGTTGAAGGAATCTCTAAAAAAAAATTCACCGAAGCCGAACACTGCCTTTCACAACACTAGCTGGTAAACTGATGCCAAGGGGTTTCTAGAACACTTACCTAGCAGGGAAAGCCTGTACTACAAGGGGCTCGTCCTTGTAATTCCGAGTTTTTTGGGGTCCCCCCTCGTAAAGTAACCCCCCTCAACAAAAAGAAAAAAATATTAAGTATGAGGCATACTAGATATTTTGAAATTAGCTTAAGAAAAAACTGAAGTAAAACTTGAAACACTGGTCTGCTAAATAATTCAACTTCTCTAAAATTTCTTGTAAAAAATAACAACCAAAAAGATCCAAAGGAAAACATCTGCAAATCATCCATTCACTTATCACTTACCTATCAGCAATACTTGACGGTTTTTCACCAATGGGCACCAACATTCCACCCCAGAGAGATGCTGAGAAAACCTGTTCAAATACAAACAGACAGCTGTCTTCTTCCGGCATTCCTCTCATACCAGTGAGCATCAGCAACTAGAAAGCTGGCCATGCTGAAAGCCCGGGCACGCACAGCCCTGTGTCAAGGTGTGAGGGCTCCCAGCTTATGCAGCTGAAGAACTACAGTTCCACTGTTCCAGGTGTTCTGTGGATACGATCAAAGCACTCAACTTTAAAGTCCAAATCCAGACATACGGAGGGCAAGCAGGGCACAGTTTCCAACCTGACACCACAAAGACAAGTCATGCTTGATGGGGAAGGGAGCCCAGAGCCTGGGCAAGTGAGTCTGCATCTGCTTGGGCCTCGTCATCGGGGCCTGAAGATGTGAAAGGATTAAGAGCACACAGCATTTCAGGCTGAAAGAAGGTGCAGGCTACATGGTTCCTACACACTGCAGACATAGTTCTGACCCACCCTGAGGGCCAGACCCTCTTTCTCACAGGGTGGGAGGCAGCAGTTTACCCAAGCCCAGTGATCCTGTCTTTACAACACAAAATCTTCTCAATGGTGTCCTCAAGCATACTAAGGCTCTCCTGGGTTATCCACACCCCGTGCCTTCGTGGCAGCAGACTGAACAGGCCTCCACACACTCTGCCTTGCAAACTCCTACCTTCAAAGCTGCTCAGAGATTTCTTTCTTAGAAGCTTCAGTAGAAAGGCTCACAGATGAAGACTGGAACAGGAAGTGGGCTGAGCTGTCCAAACTGAATGCTCTACTCTGATAAACTGAACTATTTTTTCAACAACATTTAGGACACACCCACCCTGAGCCTGGCGTGCTGATTGATGCTACTGAGTAAAGTGAGGGCCACTGAGCTGGGGACACTCCCAGAGACAATCCCTGGCCAGTCTCAACCCTGCTCTAGATGGGCGTGAAGACGAGAACTGCAGAGCAGGCTCACCCTCAGTAGGTGGTTCCACGAGGGCTCTGAGCAGCCTGGGCAACACCCACCGTGCTCGCAGTGAGATGGTCCCAAGATTCCCTCAACAGAAGAGGGAGTGAGCGCTCCTGATACTACTGGAGCAACTTGGCCTCCCCATCATGGTCAGCATGAGAGGACAAGCCAGACAGGGAGGCATGCTGGACCTGACTACCTCTGCAGAAACCACCAGGAGCAACCCACATGCCCACACGCCACTGACCTCTGTGACCAAAGAGCCCAGAGTTCTCACGTGGCCTCCCAGTCAGGGCTTTGCTCCTCCCTCTAGTTCCTGACGCCCCAATCCTCTCACACCAGCAGGACAGAGAAGCCTGCTGCCTCTTGAACTTGAACTTGCCACCTCCTCCTTCCTCTCCCATCCCTACTCCCCCCTCCTTGGCCAGCTAAAATTCCTCCTGCTCCTATTCTCCCCCTCACTGTCTACCCTCAGCTTCTGACTTCCATTGGCTGTCTCGCTCAGCCTTGCAACTGCATCTCCTGTTCACACTCGGGAGGCCCATGTCCCATGCTTTCAATGCCATCTTGAGGCTGAGATAGTGCCCATCTGAAATCCAGTCTGACCAACCCTCACATCCAGACACACATGTATAACAACATGTCCAAGTCAGTGCCCGACTGTCTCACCCGGCTCCTCCTCAGGGCCCACCTCCTGAATGGCAGCTGCCACACCAGAGACACCTGCTCCACATCTTAGCCCTCCTCCCCCACACCACACTCAGCACTGCCCATCTGGCCCTGGTCTCGCTGTCCGCTAGAGGCCTGCAGCACCTGCCTGCTTTCCTACCCTCCCCCTGGCCCCAGAAGCTCCTGTCCCCATGGCAGATGGCGCTGTGTTCTGGGTCAGGTATCATCCTATCAGGTGTCTGTGCAGAAGGCCCCAGGGTCTTACCCACTTGTCCAGCATGGAAGTGAGAGCCCTAGCCTCCAAGGCCCTCCTCCATACAGCTCCACCCCTGCCCCCACTGCAGCTCTCCTCCCCTTCTGCCCCCTTCCCTGCTGGGATGCAGCAGCCTCTGGCTGGTCCTGGAGCACGCTGGTGCTCCTGACCCAGTTGTCCTAAAGCTCCCTCCCTCACTGTGTTTTGGGCTGTGCTCAGATGCTGCCTTATCAGATGCCTTCCCTGGCCATCCTAAGTACAACAGCGCCCCCACTTGGTCACTTTCTATGCCTTTATTTTGTGCTATTTTTCTTCATAACACCATCACCTCCTTAATTATATATAACATATTGGCTTGTAGGTTTTCCTTCTCTAGCAAGTAAGTCCCTTGAGAGCAGAAATATGATTTCTTTCTTTGTATGCTGCTCAGGCTGGTCTCAAACTCCTAGCCTTAAGAGATCCTCTTGCCTCAGCCTAGGAATTATGTTTTACTCAATGATATATTCTTAGTGCCCAGACTGTGCCTGGCAGCTGACATACATGTATTGGATGAACAGGTGGGAGGGTGAACGGATGGGTGCTCCCATAAGATAGGCACAGGAGCTACAAGCACAGTGGAGGAGCCCCCACCCATGTCTGGGAGTTTACAGAAGGCCTTCAGGACACACGCCTGGGCCGAAGTCTTCAAGCGGGGAGTGGGTGGCCAAATGACAGTTGAACAAACGGAGTGACAGGCAGTGACAGAGTGAGGCCAGAAGAAGCACCAGTGCCTGGGTAAGAGTGGCCTAGGCCTCACAAGAAGCACTCCCACAGAGCCAAGGCATAGAGGAGGGGATTGTCATGAAGAAGAAAGGGCCGCACACACCTAGAAAGCACAAATGTCTTACACAGGAAATCGATAAGGTAGGGCCTGAGTTTCAGGAAAAGGGGAAGCAGAGGGTAGGGAGGAGAAGAGATGACTTGGAACATAACCCCAGCACCGTGAGGAAGGGCAGTGCTGAGGGGAGGAGGGGTAGGGCCCCGTGGCTGAGGGGGAGGACTGAGAGCAGTCAGAGGAAGTTCAAGGGCAGCTGGGCGAACGCTGTGCAAGTCAGGAAGATTTGGGGAGGAAGGTGATGAGATCTGTTTTAGACACGTTACTTTGAGGCATCTGCAAGGCAGGGAGCTGCCACGTCCAGGAGGAGCACTACAGTCTGGGCCAGGGAGAGAGAGCAGGTGAGCCAGAGTCACAGCACAGATGGTAGCTGCAGCCACAGAGAGAGCAGCAGAGTGGGGGGAGCACGACGAGAATCCACGCACAAGAGGTGGAGGGCCCTGGGAAGGGGAAAGTGAAGAGTGGAAGCACACGACTACGACGGCCAAGGAAACCAAGGAAGGGAAAATGAGACGAACCAGAGAGCAGATGACAGCAGCAAGTGCCATAGAGAACCAGCCTGGGCAGCCCCTGAGATGGCAGGGGCAGGGGAGGCAGGTGCCAAGTCTAAATCACAATGAGTCCAGTAATGAACAGGAGCAGCAAGAGATTATGTCAAGATAAGCTGTCTAGAAACAGTTGCGGGTACCATTTCACTAAAGTTCATTCCCCACTACCAAGCTTTAAGGCGGATAAGGGCCCAGGCAGCAGCAGCAGCGGGGCAAAGGAGCCCCAGCCACCCTGGTGCTGAGAAGACTTGAGAAATACACCAGATGTCCTCCCGACCTGGGCTCCACTGGCTAGATCAGAATCCAGTGAATCGGGAGAAACTAACCAAACTGGACTAAAGATTTAAAAAATCCAGAAAGTACCCAGAGCCCCACAGACCCAGTAAAACAAGTGAAGACTCAAGACCTCCAGGAAGCAACGTTTCAAGGCAAAGCACACACCCCTTACCCTCTAGCCACCCCACTCCGAGGCCCTGAGATGAGGGAAGGGGCTCTTTCATGATCCTGTGTATAACAACTAAGAGATGAGTTTAATTAGAAAAATAATGATTGCTCCTGCCCAGAGCATCTCCACTTCTGGCTAATTTGAAAGATCAAGCACTTCACTTGAAAGCATTACTTTGCGAGCTTCCCCTTTGAGCTTCTGATATTCAGGAACTAAGATTTTTGGACAAGATTCCAAAAATGAAGGTAACAGTGCAGATGACATGTTTTGGCCAGATACTTACTGAATCGAGTATGAGTGGCTTATTCAACTGAAGTTCAAAATCCTCTTTGATGAAGCTCACATCCCCTCCAGTGTAGCCGGCCAGCTCCTATAGGAGAAATCTCAGGTCAAATGGAGCACACGGACTTCTCACAAGGCTTGCTAAACAATGTTTCTGCAATCATGACTGAGCTTTGCTGTTTCGCATTTTTTCAAAGGTGGCAAAACACTGTCTCCTAGAAACTCCATCCTGACTGTCCAGATAGCATCAGGGCAGTTGCTTGAGGGGGAGACCTCAAGGTTCTTCACGCCCTCACTATCTTCCGCCAAGGTCAGTGTTTCCTTGCACCTGCCCCATTGTTATCTTACAATAGAGGACTATCTCTGTACCTCTGCCTCCAACCAAAGAGAAAAAGTGAAGGATAGACGAACAGCCTGCTTCCAACACCATCTGAGGAGCACATTTCTTCTAGGTGGTTGAAGACTGCTCTTTCATGGGCAGCAGGCAAACAGTGCCCGCGTCCTCTACTGCTATCACCTTCCTGTTCCTGGGGGTGTGTGCTACAATCCCTGACTTCAGGTGCTCTTTCATAGGGAACCCAGGACATCGCTGGCACCAAATCCCAACACTCCTCCTGGCCTATCATATGCCCCCACTGGAGATGCCACAGCCCTATCCCCACCTGGGGTTCTGTGAAAGGAGACAAGACGAAACTGCAGGGAGCAAGAAGCAACTCTGAGGCTAGGAGTCCTGACAGTGGGGCTGATGATCCTGGCAAGCAACTCCAGAAGCATTTTACAACAAGAAAATTCACTATTACACGTGTGAACACTCTGTGTGACTCCCCATCCCCAGGGATGGCTCCCCTCACCCTGCAGAGGTTATGAGGGAAAGAACACTACCTGGTTAACTTTCAGCAAAGCACCTCTTCTTGGCAAAATGGAAGAATTCCGAGAATCAATGACCATGGCATGCTGAAAGAAATTTGAATGGGGGTATTTCAAACAGTTCTATAAAATCACAGTAAACACTTACTGAGCACTGAATATATTTGAGGCCCGTGCTAAGCACGTTACAACTACTAAATCATGTCATCTTTATAAAAATCCTTGAAGGAATGTGGTATGATTTCCCTATCTTATATACAAGGACACAGAGACCAAGAACAAGACTTTAAAGAAATCCTGCTCATTACAACCTGTCACTAGGTTCATTCTCTAAAGAAGCTCAGTACCCTGGCCTAAGTCAACTCAGTCAGCTTTCTAGTTATTTTTGAAAGCAAAAACATCACAGACAGCTCTTAAACACACCTTTCTCCATTACCACTGATACTGCTTGGAAAAGACAACTTGAGGCAGAACACAACATGCCCAAAGACACCCAGAAGCCACTGTCTTAACTGCCCAATCTTGGGGACACTTTTCAGTCAACCACCATGTTGGCAAAGATTATGAACACCAGGCAAAGAGCGACCAGTGGATAGCACGGTCCATCAACAAAGTCATTTACTCAAATAAGAAAGTCGTTACCGAAAGAGATGACTTGAGTGAATGTCCACTTTCTTTTCGAACAGCAAACGATGCTGTCCTGGACAGGCAGCCCAGCTCTCGCCACACGCCCTCCCATTTGACGGTGTGGCTGGTCTTCCATATGGGAAACTGCAAACACACACAGAAATGAGACACTGCTCTGTACCACACATGCTTGCAGAAGTGGTTGCAAATCACTGTTTGGAATCAGGGATCACTAAATATTTGTTAAATGATGGGAGGGGGAAAGAAGGGGAAAGAGAACAGAGGGAGGAAGGACCAAGGAAGACAGGGAGAAAGTTGTGAATTCAAAGGAAATACTGCTCTAAGCAGCAGGACTGAATTCCACGTGAGCAGACAGGGTCACTGATCTGAAAGCTGCAGCAACTCTGAAACCAACAGGTGCTGTCTCTTCCCCATCTCTTTGCAAAGGATAAGGCACCTAAGACATCTGATACACACCCTACCTGGTCTGCCCAAACCCTTGTCTGAAGCCAAGTACCCAGCTGACTCGCCTAACCCGCTGAGAAGAACAAGGAGCCAGAGCTCAACAAGAGTTAGGAGTATCCTTTTTTTTGAGTCGGAGTCTCACTGTGTCGCCCAGGCTGGAGTGCAGTGACACGCTCATGGCCACCACAGCCTTGACCTGCTGGGCTCAGGCGATCCTTCTGCCTCAGCCCTCCAAGTAGCTGGAACTATAGGCATGCGCCACCATGCCTGACTCCTGTAGTTGGAGGCCAAACCAAGTGAGCTCTGAGTCCAAGTAAGTGGGACCTGTCCCGCAGGCTGTCACACTCGACTTAGATTCCCATCTCAGAGAAATGCCCGTGCTCTTTCTGAGCAGTGAATGATGTTGTTTGGCGGCTTTGGGAAGTACGACAGTGATTTAACTCACAAGGAAGCCAAGTCACCCATACTCCTCAGAGGATGTTCCACACTGGACACTCCCTGTAGCCCTCAGGCCTGCAAGGGAACTCAAGGCCATAGGGTGTGGGTGGGGCACCGTCACAGTCATGGAACACACCATGTGGCTTTCAGAGCAAGAACCTGGGGGCATCTACCTCAGCATAATTACTTATGGAGCACCCAAAGGCATCCTGCCAGGCACTGGGGAAGCAAGAGACTGCAATGAGGAAGAGTCTTGCCTACCTGTCATTTGTGCACTTCAGGCTACCTGAGATTCAGGTACTTTCCCAAATGCCTGTGGAAGGTATAGAGCTACCTAAGTTATTTCTTTTTTCCTTATAAGGCAGCTCTTAGTAAAAAAGACACAGCCGGGCATGGTGGCTCACATCTGTAATCCCAGCATTTTGGAAGGCCAAGGCAGGAGGACTGCTTCAGTTCAGGAGTTTAAGACCAGCCTGGCCAACATAGTGAGACTTTGTTTCTACAAAAAAATCAAAAAATTAGCCAGGCATGGTGGCACACGTATAGCTCCAGCTACTCGAGAGGCTGAGGAGGGATTGCCTGAGACTGGGAGGTTGAGGCTGTGGTGAGCTGTGATTGTGCCACTGCATTCCAGTCTGGGAGATAGAGTGAAACCCTGACTCAAAAAAGAAAAAAAAGGATATTATTATTCAGGGGAGACAACAGCAGGTATAGACAGGTGGGTCAGACAGCAGCATCTGATCAGGGCAGTGAGCCCTTCCTTAAAGTGGAACCTGAGGACTCCACAGTAAGAATGATCCAGTCCTCTCCTCTCGAAGCTCAGCTCACTCAGCTTCAGGGCTGCCAGCTACAAGGCTTCCACCCTCCATTTCCCTCCTCCCCTCCACTTGCATCCACTCCACAAAGTCCATATTTTGGTGTCTCAACTCTGCTATCCCTTGAGGAGAACCGAGGTGTTTCCACTCTCCTAAGAGTCTGTTCTTTAAAAGGCTTAGAAAAGAGATAAAGGGGAACACCAGGGAAAAGCTCCTAGGGGCCTAACCACTGTTGGCACCTGGAGACCTGCCGGAGGATGGCGGGCTGGAGAGGGCAGAATGTGCCCCGGGCATCCCTGTCATGTTCCCACCCGAGGGCATCGAGGACTGTATCAGAGCAGAAAGGCATCTAGGGCTGTTGCTTCTAGACAAGGAAAGGCTAACACCTGGAGGAAAGGAAATGGAAGTGCAAACATGCCCAGATGCTCATGTTCACATCCTGAGCCTGAAGTCCACCTGGTCCACCTGAGTGTGCTCAGTTTTCACGACCTTGGTGTGTAAAGATCACGGGCCGCTGATGCACCTCAAGTGCCTGCAACGTGCCACGAGCTTTACCTACTCTTCTCATTTAATACTTCCAACAGCCCTATGAGACTGCATTTCCTTCATTTTAGAGACGAGTGTTTGCCCAAAGTCACACGACCTTTAGGGGCATAGAGGGAGTCAAGGCAGGTGGTCTGTCTCCAGGGCTTCAGTAGGGCTTCTTGGAAGGGGACATGGCCCATTCCCAGAGATTCAGATTCAGCAGCTCAAGGTGGGCCCAAGAGTATGCATTTCTTTTTTTTTTGAGTTGGAGTCTCACTCTGTCACCCAGACCGGAGTGCAGTGGCCGCTCCCGGCCACCGCAGCCTCGACCTGCTGGGCTCCGGCGATCCTTCCGCCTCAGCCTTCCAAGTAGCTGGAATTACAGGCATGCACTACCACACCCAGCTGATTTTTTGTAGAGATGAGGTCTCGCTGCCCAGGCGGGTCTCGAACCCGCGGGCTCAGGCAATCCACTCACCTCAGCCTCCCAAAGGCGCGGGATTACAGGCTGAGCCACCGAGCCTGGCTAGAATATGCACATCTAATGTACTCATAGGTGAGGCTGATGCTGCTGGTCTGAAGTCTACACATGGGGACTACTCATATGCAGTACTGCATCTCATGGCCTCCCTCATTAACTAAAGCCTAGAACAAGAGGGGGACGCAAGGAAAAATGGAAAAAAGAACGGAAAGAGCAGATCATCATAAAGCTCAGAAAAGGTCAAATAATATTAATTCCATCTGTGGCATTTAATCCTACCCTTCTAGACATAAAATTAGGTGTGACCAATTACTAAACCTTCCAGTGAACTGAAGCGACTCTGCTGGCTATCAAAAACTGTTGATCTTAATACACATGGGGAAGGACAAGCAGATGCTGCCACAGGTAGTGAGGACCAGTGTAAGGAGCTGCCAATGTGGATCCCAGCCATTCTGGCCTTCAGCAACCTGCACTCAACTACAGAAGAGGTACCCAGACGGGAGACAGCTGGTGGGGAGGGCAGAGGGCTTGTGTTCTCCCTGCCTCCCTCTTGCTGCTTCTGGGAATTAAGAACAAAAGCACTTTATTTTTCACCCAAGCCCACAAAGGGAATGATTAAAATGCAGCTTACACTGTACTCGGCCGATACTCCTCTGTCCGTCTCCCGAAGAGAGCTCCAAGGGAACTGTCCAGTAACTTTATATAAGTTTACAGAGAAACTAGGAGACAATGGGATAGAGCTTTAAAAAGCTGAAACAGTGATTAGAACGTGTACATATTTACATCAAAAGATTTAAAACTACGTCTGTGGTCTCCAAGAGGAACTCTACAACATGTTGTCATACTGCAGAAGCGGCAGTTGATTCTGTAAAGTTTCTTTTCACAAACAAGTCACCTATTTAAACTTTTAAATCAGGTCAGTGTACTCAATGATCTGTTTGGCTTCCTACTTTCTTTCGAAGTTTCCAGGCCGTGGTTTGAAGAAGGAAAGGCCATATGAAGTTTCTTTTGTTCCATAGGAAAACTGAAAAGTCACCTTTTCTGCACGACCTAAGAGATTTGGAAGTTTGAGGCCAAGTACCTAGGAGGAAAAAAAGAAGCAGTGGTTGAAATTGAAGGAACAAGAACTTTGGATAGAGACTATGCTGGCTAAGGGACTTTTGTAAAAACAGAACAAAAATGTAGACCATGGATCTGACCTTTCATTTGTAATTGCTTTTTTTTCTTTTTTAGTCTTTAAACAAAGTTTATTAGAGAAAAGAAGGGAGAAAAGCAAGGGAGACATGCTAGAGTAGGCATAGGTGAACGAAACCGCCTGTAATTACTTTTATTCATTAAAACATGACTTTGCTGAGTGTATATATCCTATGGGCAAACCTGAAAAATGCAAAGGACAAGCTAACCTTAAACTTTGAAGTTCAAGCTCTAAAATCTATAGATTTGGAATATAAAGGGATTCAAACAAGAGAATATTAATATAAACATTCCCCAAATCATTCTAAATTACCAATGTTAATATTGCTATCAAACAATTCAAAACATATTATAATCAATTCTAGGGAGATTAAAGAAAAACCACAAATAACATTTTAAGGTACATAAAACAACAGAGCTCTGAAACTATTATCAGCTTTTACAATGTAGCCATAGTTTAAAGCTCCCAATTTTAAATTCCAATATAAGGGAAAAAAAAGCCTCTACCATACCATACTGCCTTCATTGTTTCCAACCATGGTGTTATAACTGCCTGTTAATCTCCTTAATTCAGTTACTTCAAAGGTAACATCTAGCCCATTTGGAAGTGCATCATCACCTAAGTAAATAAAAAAAAAGTAGCAAGCAATAAGACAGCTAGAATGTCATTGTATTTTGGGTTCCCTTGCTAAACAAGACAGAAAACAGTCTGAAGGTTCATTCTATTTTACAATTTCCTTTGAATATACCATCTATTTTAATGTTTGAGAATACTCCCACACAAAATCAAAATACTGCACATCTCTACACAAAAAATGTGCTTCAGTTTTTCAGGTAGGATGTATCAAAACACAGGGCTGGATATGGTGGCTCATGCCTGTCTAGATAGATTAGGTGCCCTATGATCTGTATCTTCTGACTACTTTTCTACCTTACTTTTATCACTCTTGGTCCTCAAAATCTGCATTCTTGTGGTCCACCACCCAACCATCCTGCATCCCTCCCTCACTGCCAGCCCTTCTCTCCACGCTAACTCATGCACCTTTTACTAATAGGTCTCAGCTTACATGTGACTCCTCCCGGGACACCTGCTGGTCTCCTCCCGCCCTGGCCAGATGAAGCTGAGTTTCCTCCTTAAGCCCACACAGTACAACATGTCAACTGTGCTGTCAACACATACTGGTCTGTCCTCCAACCGTGCCCCACCTGACCAGAGCTCCTTCAGGAGAAGACTGCTTGGTTTGCTGCTGTATCTGTATCCTGGTGCCTGTACAGGGCCTGACTTACAGCAGGTACTCACTAGTAAAAGAATAAATGTTGACTAAGTTGAGACTTTGCCTAGTATCACACAGCAACAAGAAAATAAGCAAAACCTAAAACGGGAATTGGATTCCCGTCTCCTTTTAAAGCACACATCTGCACAGCTGCTGGCCTGGGATATGGTGAATGCAGCCTGGCGCCCTCCTTCAGAATCATTCTCAGAGCCTCACTGCAGTCCAGTATAGTCCACGATCTGCAAAGTTCACCATTCCTCCTTCCATCTGATATAAAAATCCAGTCCTAAGCCAGGCATGGTGGCATACATTTGTCCTGGCCACTCAGGAAGATGAAGTGGGAGGACTGCTGAAGCTCGGGAGTTCGAGATCAGCCTGGCAAATTAGCAAGACTTTGTCCTCCTCCTTCCCAAAAAAACCCAGTCCCTTCCCTGAGACTGCTAACTACCAAGCCTATTTGATAAACCTTCAGGCACTACCTATATCTGGCCACATAGCCTTTCTGTGATCCTGGAGGATGGATGGAAAAGGAATTATAAAGATACTACCGCACAATATGTACCTTGACATGTATCGATCAAAACATCAACTTGTCTAAAAATTCCCAGACGAAGCAATTTTTCACGGGCTTCATGAGATTTCCGCATTACCTATAAGAGAGAAAAAAAAACAAACCAGAGAAAGCATCCTTCTAAGATACAGAAACACGACGAAAATGACAGCTACATGACTAGGCAGTTTTCTCCTTGACGCCACTAAGTCACAATCACTGAAAAGTGAGTACCGCCACAACCAGCGCCTGAAAGAATGGAAAAAGCACCACGGGGGTAACAAAAATCCATATTCAAAGTACAAAAACACACCTAGGATGTAAAGAGTGTGCATAACATAATCTCTTTTGCATAAACATAAAATGTAATTAAGGTACACACATACCCCTCACTGCCTATCATGTTTTTCTGGAAGGTATCACAAGCCACTGTGAGTAGTCATTATGTTTGGTAAACAGAGACGTGTGTGAGCACGCAGTTTTTAAAAAAAAAAATTTTTTCACATTTCCCTATGAGAAAGAAGTGCGTGCCTTTTTGTGTTGTTTTCATTTTCTAACCATTTCTAACTACTTTTCAACTTTCTTCCTCTCTTTATTGTCAACAGCAGCCACTTTTGATGTCAGGAGTCCATTTCTGTTAGAAGGACAGCAGAAAAAGGGCAAGGCAGGCAAGACACTCAGGAAGCAAAGTAAGAAAGAACTTTGTGCGATGAGAAAAGTTTAGGCTCCATCCTGCAGGTAAAGGGAGTCACTGTAGAATTTCTAGCAGGAAAGAGGCAGCATCAAAATTCCTTGTGAGAAGAGAACTGGCCACATGGATGAATACAACGTTCTGTTCAGGCAGCCGTGCACCTGAAGGAAGTAGGAAGGGCTCCAGTAGCAGCCCCAGGAGCTAGAGTGGAGGCAGCTCAGTGCAGTAGAGGGAGGATGCACCCTGGACACGTTGCCCAGGCAGGAGCCAGAGGACATGGCCACTGGTTAGGTGGAGCACATGAGAAGAAGAGGCTACAGAAACTTGTGGCTCTGGACTTAGTACCTGGCTAGAGGGAGGCGCCATTAGAGAAGTCAGGGATAGAGATGGAAGGACAGGCAGGGCAGAAGGCAGAAAAGATGAGGCCTTCAGATTTTAGCCACAAGAAGTTGGAGTTGTCTGTGGCAATTCCATGAAGAAACGTTTAGTAGGCAGCTGCATATTCAGGGCTCAAGTTCAACACTGAAGTGGCTGGAATTAGAGCACAGGAGCCCTTAACATTTAGGCTGTAATTGAAATCAGGGATGTGGGAGATCACCGAGAAGCCTGATCCTTGTGGAAAAGCAACAAGAAGCTGACAATGGAGCCTTAGCATGACTGTGAAGAGAGACAGAAAGCAACCCAGGAGAACAATTGAAATTCAGGTAAGAGAAAACCTCAGAGAAGAGGAAGAATAGAAACACATTCAAAAGGCAAATAACCAAGCAGGAAAAACACACTCAACATAAGCTACAAAGTGATCATTTCTTTAGTATGCAAAGAGTTCCTGCAAATTAACAAAAGTCTAAAAACCCAATGGAAAACAGAAGATACTAACAAATTAATTCACAAAAGAGAAATTAGAATGACCAGCAAACAGAAAAAAAAGCATGACTTCATTAATAAATAAATGCAAATTAAAACAATGAGAGTATTTTTCACCTAACAGAATGGCAAAATTTTAAATCGTGTGGTAACACTCAATTTTGGGAAACAGGCTGTCTCATACACTGCTGCAAGAGTGAGAACTGGTGTGATCACTTTTTAGAACAATATGGCAGTATCAGTGAAAATGATAAGGTACACACCCTCTAATCTAGTAATCTCACTTCTAGGAATTTATTCTACAGACATACTGCCATATGTACACTGAGATGTTTATGCAGCATTGTTTGTAAGAATAAGACACTCAATTAATTTAAATGTCCATCAATGGAAAACCCTACACTAATTGTGTACAATGAGGTACCATGCAGACAACACATTGGTATGTGCTGATGTTAAAAAAGAAATGCAAATGGGACTACTGTTTACCTATGGCCAGGCTCAGTGGCTCAGCCTGTAATCCCAGCACTTTGGGAGGCCGAAGCAAGTGGATTGCCTGAGCCTGTGGGTTCGAGATCAGCCCAGGCAACTTGGTGAGACCTCGTCTCTACAATAAATAAAAAATTAGCTGGGTGTGGTAGCACACACCTGTAGTTCCAGCTACTTGGAAGGCTGAGGCGGAAGGATTACAGGAGCCCAGCAGGTCGATGCTGGAGCAGCCATGAGTGTGCTACTGCACTACAGCCTGGGCAACAGAGTGAGACTCTAACTCAAAAATAAGAAGAAAATAAATAAAGAGCACATATGTTTACACATGTGTACAACACACATGTACAACTGGGCGGATGCAGAAAAAAACTGTTAGCCATGTTACCTCTGGAGAGTGGACAGGGATCGGCCAAGGTAGGGAAACGTGTATACTTCATTTCAGTAACCTTTGTACCATTTGATATTACATATATGTTTATATATTTTTTAAAATTGTGCTTATATATCACTTTAATCTTTTTTTTAAGTGGGACTGGTCCACAGTACCAAGCACTGCTGTAGGTTCAAGTAAAATAAGGACTGAAAGGAGCCAGCTGGACCTGGCCACAAGGAAGCTGCTCTTGGACCTCACCCAGATATGTTCCATGTGGTCCCAAGGGCAGGACAGAAGGAACCCCCAGGAAGAGGAGAAAGAAGTACAGTCTGGGAAGGAAAGTGCTCCACAAACAGAGTAAGGCCCTTGAGATGAAAGAGTATACACCCCACACTCATTCGCGTGTGGTTGCAGAGGGTCCTGGAGGAGAGGACACACTACAGCACTCAGCATGGTACCTGGGAAGGGCTGAGCACTGATCCCACCAGCTCCTGTGATGATGCTAGAAGAGCTACAAAGAGCAGAAGCTGGACCAGTCTTGGACAAGAGAACAGACATTTCTTTCTCTAGGATAAGAGAGACAAGAGGTAAAAGCAAATGCAAAACCACTTAAGTTTGTAGGAGGCACCCCGGGAACTGAGGGGATTCAGCAGTGGGGGAGGGGTGCCAATGTTCCCTCTCAGGTAGGAGGCAGGTCTCCAGTGGAGAGGCTAGGGACAGTGTGCTCTGTGCTTTGAGAGGAAGAGATTTATAAATAAGTTATTCAAAAGAGCCTGGAAAAGAACACCAAGTAGAGATGACACTTACCTCAATGAGATTTTTAGCTTTAAAAACATCTCCAATTTCACAAATGATGATATCATCTTTAGTTCTTCCAAGCCCATCGAAATGAACATGTTGAACAACCACCTAAATGCAAAATAGGGACACTGATGATTACATATGCCACAAGGCAAGAGATTAGATGTCAAAACGAAAGGCAATGTCTGAGGTTAATTTCAAGATGTTTTTCAAGTTTAATAACTTACACTTCTTTTTTGTTTTTTGTTTTTTTGAGTTGGAGTCTGACTCGGTCGCCCAGACTGGAGTGCAGTGGTCGCTCCTGGCCACCGCAGCCTCGACCTGCTGGGCTCCCGCGATCCTTCCGCCTCAGCCTTCCGAGTAGCCGGAATTATAGGCACGCACTACCATGTCTGGCTAACTTTTTGATTTATTGTAGAGCTGAGGTCTCACCTGCCCAGGCGGGTCTCGAACCTGCGGGCTCAGGCAATCCACTCACTTCAGCCTCCCAAGACGCGGGATTACAGGCTGAGCCACTGAGCCTGGCTTACACTTCTTACTTCTGGACTTTATTATTGTTCATTCCTTTTAAAAAAAACCAGTCAGTTGGACTTCCCCTTTGCTAGGTCTGTAGTTCCTGTGAATGAGATCTCTCCAGCCACATAACCCAGGACCACGCTAGCCCTAAACCAAGGTAGGCCACAGATGTGCCCCCTAATCCTTCTCAACATACTCCCTGAGCACTGGCCTCTGCAGGAACACAGGACATGACTCCTGACTTAGTAACTGTGCACATCTTGCTAAAGACCTTGCAGGTACTTTGATCAATACAGCACAACAAATGCTGACTCAAAGAGCCCCTCCCCTCTCTGCTCAGTCTCCTGACTAGAAAATAAACTCTGTAAGGCATGGAGGGCAACCTCCTTGGATCCCCTCTCACTGTGGGAGCTTTTCTGTCCTCTTAATAAATCCTGTTTTCTAGAGAGAGAGAGAAATAGAGAGAGAGAGAGAGAGAGAGAGAGAGGGAGGGAGGGAGGGAGGGAGGGAGGGAGGGAGGGAGAGAGAGAGAGAGAGAAGAGAGAGAGAGAGAGAGAGAGAGCGAGCACGCGAGAAAGGTGTTTTTAAATTTCAAAGGCAAAAAAGTTTAAGAAAAGTTTCATTTGAGACCCACAGTCTCTTTTCTGGGAGCAAGGAACAGAAGTATAAATTTAAGTATAATTTGAGTTTGTCCTTGAAATATTTTTGGTTTTTAAATAACATAAATTTTTTTTAAGTGTTTGCCTAAACCGCCCACATAAAAAATCACAAAGAAAAACTACTTCTCTAAAAATAGAAACTGTTTTTCTAAAAGTCACCAGTCTTTTAGTTGGAGTTGGTTACAAACTCTTCTTTGATAAAAGCACTGAGACAGGTTAATTTATTTACATCTACCTAGTGGTTTGCGAAGGTGAATGTTTCCAGTAATATTTGTATCAAGACCATTAACAGAAAACTCACATCTTTGTTTTCGAGAATTTCCTGTTTAGCTTCAGGTTCAACTTCAACAAATTCAGCTTCTTCTCCTAATCCTCCAAAATCAGGTCCACTTGATGGAAGAGGCTCCAAACTCTGAAATGGAGGGAAGACTCACAGATAAATGACTTTGTAACATATGTATATACATTTATAAAACCTTTGAGGTTTTTTTTTTTTTAGATGGTGCCTCAGAAAATTCCGTTGTTCCCTCTGGTGAGTGGAGGCAGGGGACAGGAGGGGGAGTAGGGTGTACAAAGGCAGGTGTAAGCTGCTATCAATGTGCAAGTTCTTGGGTTGGTTGTTAACTCATTAGTGTTCACTAAATAAAGCAGATAAAAAAATAACTAAAAGGTCATGCACAAACCCATGATGATGGTGTCATGAACCACAGATGATGACTGACTTAATTCTGTACACCTGAGGCCCATGTGAAGGAAAAACACCATTCAAAAACAAGAAGCCACAAAGGTATTTATCAGGGAAAAGAAAAAAATTTTTTTCCTGTTGTTATAGAACGTATCCTAATTTTTAGAATCAAAACTGTATACATTCTAGGATAGCTACACTGATAAGCCAAATCATTAAGAAAATATTTTGTGTAGGCCCTAATAGACTTTTTTCATTTCACAAAGCTTATTTACATTAAAGGGAACTGCATATGCTTATAAAATGGGTCAGAAAGTGGTAACTTTCTACAAGCTGAATGGATACCATCTCAAAACACTGAAGTATCTTCCACATCTTAAGCATTCCATAGGCTATGCTTGATTTAGTATTTCCATGAAGACATAAAATATATTTAGTAGGACAGATGGTCTCCAACTTAGGATAGTTTAACTTAAAATTTTTTGACTTTATAATGGTGCGAAAGCATATGCACTCAGGAGAAAGCATACTTCAAGTACCCATACAAACATTCTGCTTTTCAATTACAGTACAATATTCAATAAATTACCTGAGATTTTCAACAGTTCATTCTAAAACAGGCTTGTTTTAGATACTTTTCCCAACTGTAGGCTAATGCATGTGTTCTGAACACGTTCACAATAGGCTAAGCTATGATGCTCAGTAGGTTAGGTATATTAAGTACATTTTTGGCTTGTAATATTTTCACCTTTTGATGGGTTTATTAGGGCACGGCTGAGCAACATCTACATCCACAATACTATAAGCATATATACATATTTATGCATTATGTTATATATGCTTACAACTATAACATATAGTATAATATTTATTTACTTATTTTTTTCCTGAGTTTGCCTGATCATAAGTCACTGAAATACTTGCTTAATCACAGGGATTCCCAGCCACCTCTTAGAGATGAACTCAAGAAGGCCTAGTGCAGCAGCAGATGAATGTCACAAAACAAGCAAGTTTGAGGAAATCTGTGTTAACCCCTATCTGGCTATTTCCTTGCTCTCCTAATCCTCTACAATTAGGCACCTTTTAAGTCTGTACAAGTGTTTGGCATCTGCATATGTGAAGCAATGGGGATTCTGGGGCCACTATCACCTTTTCCCTAGAATATAAACGGCCTTCTGTCAGTATCCGTTCTCTGGGAAGATAACTGACCAGGCAGGATCATGTTCCCTTTCCTATCCCTGCCCTAAAAGGCTCTGATGGTCCTCAAACACACATATGGGGATAGAATTCGACTACATTCCTTAGCAGGGCCCACTTCTGCTACTGCAGAGCCCATCCCCACCACCCATCCTACCCTCACATTCAGGCTTTCACACACCTTGTTCCCTATTCCAGAATAGCTTTCCCCTACGTAGCTTAAAAAGCCAGCCTAAATGTTATCTCCTCTGTGAGTCATTCCTGGCTACTTCAGGCAAAATCAGTCTCTCCCTCAAAGGGACACCTCAATGTTAGAAGTGTATGAGCTTCACAGGTACTCCTTCTGTTTCTTATTTTTGTCTGCCCTGGCACATCAGAAGTCCTCAATGAACATCTGTGGGAAAAGGAATGAGTTTTCTTTTCTGTTCTTTCATTTAATAAATATGGACTGAATGCCTACTGTGGCTGGGCACTGGGCTCATAGCAGTTAGCAAGATCAAGCAGTTGTGGTTGAGGATGAATTTCATATAAGTTAAAAATAATTTTTAAAAAAGAAGATATTGCTCGGAAAAAATATATAACTTCATATCAATACCTTTTCATTTTTGTTGCATATCTTAAAAATTGAATCATTATTATAGTTCTCAAAAACAGAAACAAATTAAGAATATGTGCACATGCACATATTCATTATTTTTAATCCGAATGCTTAGCAAATATACTTTGTCTGGGCACAAAGTTTATATTGTATTATACTTTTAAAGTTCCATTACATTTCCTAAAATCTCAAAACAGGAAACCTGCCAGGCCTATCTATATTCTTTAATCTCGAGTGTAGACTTATATCTCCATTGTTCCTACAGATAGGATTTCTGATTTTAGAAACATAAGGCTTTTTGCTTAAGAATTGCTTAAGAGGCTTTTTAGATTCCTGAATTCCAGCAACACAGCTGACACTTACCAGACTGGACTCCCACAGAGGAACAGCATGAGAACAATTTCTTCCTCCCCCTGTCCAATAACTTCACCCTGCACTCTTTGCCTAATCAACCATTTTCAATCTACACACTTTGACCCACTTCCAAACCTTTAAAAACTCTAGACTCAAACTAACTCCTTGGGGAGGTGGATGTAAGCTTTTCTCCCATCTCCTCGTTCGGTAGCCCTATGATTAAACTTCTTTCTCTGCTGCAACCTGATGTCTTGGTGTATCGCCTTCTCATGCACATTGGGCAACAGACCTATTAGGGTTCCACAAAAGTATGTCAGAAGAGCAATGGTATTTGATCTGAAAGATATACCAAGGAGAGCTAAGTCCAATTATGGATGACAGGCGGAGATCTGTGCTAAAATCTTTTGAATGAGAATGGGGAACTATTGTAAACCTCTGAGTAGAGCAAGTGAAACGATCCACATTGTAGTAGAAAAGTACTGTTTGGTATGGGACTCAGGAAGTCTGAGTTTTAGGACATTCTGAGCCTGTAACTATGTAGCTTTGGTGGCAAAACCAAGTAATTCATTCTCTGTCCCTCGGTTAAAACCAGGATGAAGGAGAACAGTTTGGCAGCAGTAAGCAGGCGGCAAACACCCAAGTAGGTACTTCATATGCATTAAGTCTTTGAATTCTCGCAACAACCTGGTGAAGTTGGACCATTACTACCTCCACTTTCAAAGGAGGAATTATGGCACGGAGAGGTTCCGTCTTTGCACGGTAAACAGTAGAAAAGGGAACTCCTAGCTAAACAGGTCTGGGTTAGAAGGCGTCAAAGGATTCTCGTTGCTCTCGGTGTCCATAATGACTACAGCAGCGGCTGAGCAGGCAGAGGCTGGAGAAGGTGACCGGTAAGAACAGAAAACTTCAGAATCATGGAAAAAGAGAATATATTCACTATGGTTCAGGACATCATGCAAAGTTCGCTACTCCCCTCTGGGTCACTGACTCGCTGAGTGACCTTGAGCGCGTCTCGTCCCTCGGCTGAGCATCAAGTTGCTGCTAGGCGGTCTGCGAGACTCGCTGGCCCGAGGCGACATCTTTGCGGTCTCCTCAGCCCGGCCCCGACGCCCTCTCTCCACAGAAACCCTCGGCGCAGCCAGAAGAGCGTCTCCCTGCGGCGCCCGTCCGCCCGGCCCGCCCAGAGGTCACGCAGCCCACGGGTCGCTGGGTCTCTTACCCGGGCGTGCACGGTGCCCATGGTTCCCCTCCAGCTGCCGCCTCGCAGAGCTGCCGGGGCCCCACCAAGCCTTGGCTGGTGAGGGCAGAGGCGGGTCTGCGGTGGCAGAGCTGCAAGTCAGTTCAACTCCCACAAACCCCCGGACTCGGCGTACTGGGGGCGGCCATGATGCCCTGCCTTTTCCCCGCCCCCCAGTTCACGGTACCTGCGCTCATTGGTCCCTATGAACCTATGACCCGGATGTTCACCAGATACCCGGAAATTCTGATGGCGCAAGCGCAGAACGTCCTCTGACGCTCGCGACGCTTCTGGCGCATGGAGGGACGGAGAAAGACGAGTGTTCAAGAGGGACTCCTGGGAGGCTAGCGGCTGGTGTTGGCACCTGGGAGAGATCAGACCGGCTGATGGGTGCTCAGGGAGACATTACACAGGTCTCTCTCTTAGCCCTCTTGGCACCCACGCGCTGGTGAAGCCCCGAGGTTCAGCAGGGAGGCCCCAAGTCCGGCCACCCCCGGCTTGCAGCGGTCGTGTCTCATCGGGAGCTACACAAACCTTGATGGGTGCCCTGACTCTTCTCCTACTCGCTTATGGACCCTTCAAGTCATTGGAAACCCCGGGGCTCTGTTTCCTCGTCAGAATGAAGATGATGGCTATACCTGCTTCACAGGGTAGGATTAAAAGAGACGGAAAGTAAAGGGTCCTGGCATGGGGCATGTCACACAGTAGGCACTGGACAAATGACTCTCATTCGTTCAACCGCAGCCAATTAACAGGAGCAAAGGCCATCTAGGTGTCTGGATGGGGACCATTCATATCTGTGAACAAGACAGCTTGCTTTTTGGTGGCAAAACTCCCCCGCCTTAAAAAGAAAAAAAAATTACAGTCACACACTGTGATAAGTGCAATGAAAGAAACAAGTAAGAGACAGTAGGGGATAGAGGACGTTTCAGTATTATTTCGAGTCATGTCACCATTCCCTCCTGATAACAAAAGCATCATTATTTCACTTTTTCTTCTCCCCTCTTCCTCCCTCCCAGAGACCCTGACTTCCTTTCCATTTAAATAGCAGCACCCTAGCTAGGTCTTTAGCATCCCTGAGCTAAATTATTCAATGTCCACATTCCCTCTCTTGTATGGAGAGAGGCAGAATCCCCGCCACCCCCCACTGTACCCCTTGTAGGTTGAACTACCCAGCTGTCTTCCCAACTACACTGTCAGCTCTACAAAGGCAGGGGCCCAGTCTAACTGATTCATGTCCCCGAGCCTAGCACACTGCCTGGCACCATGCTGGGACTCAGTGGATATTTGCTGAGTTACTTCTCCCCTACCCCAAACCAGGGCAGACAGAAGCTGTTCATCCCCCAAGATAGACTTGAGAGCTGGGAGGGGACCCAGGAGGGAAGACAGGAGGTGTTGAGTAACCCTTCCACCACCCAAACACCAGGCCTTCCAGGATGCTCACCAGCCTATCCTGACTTACGTATTGCTCTATTCCTGGTGCTTAGAACAGTGCCTGGCTCTGTAAGTAGTTGATGCCACCGTCATTACATTAGAGGGGCATTGAAGCTGACACATTCCTACCCTCACTCCCCAGCCCCATGCTTTTGCTGACACTGTTTCTTCTACCTAGGACACCCTTTCATGGCCACTCTACCTGGGAGTCCACACTGTCTGAGAGAGTCACATCGCCACCCCAGCCCCACCATCACCAGTGTTCCCACTCCCCAGCAGTGCTTCTCGTAGTGTGTCCTGGAGACCATGCCAGGAGTCCCTCTCAGATGATTATTTTATTTATTTATTTATTTTTTGAGTTGGAGTCTCACTCTGTCCCCCAGATTGGAGTGCAGTGGCCGCTCCCGACAGCCTCAACCGGCTAGGCTCCGGCAATCCTTCTGCCTCAGCCTTCCAAGTAGCTGGAACCACAGGCGCACGCTACCACGCCCACGCCTGGCTAATTTTTTTTTTAATTTATTGTAGAGATGAGGTCTCACCAAGTTTCCCAGGCGGGTCTCGAACCTGCAGGCTCAGGCAATTCACTCACTTTGGCCTCCTAAAGCATGGGATTACAGGTGGAGCCACCGAGCCCGGCTCAGATGATTATTTTAAATGCATATTCCTGGGCCTTGGTACTGACCTACTGAATCAGAAATCTATGGAAAGTAGAATTTAGAAATCTACATTTTAAAGAAGTTGGGCATGGGGGCTCCTGCCTGGAATCCCAGCACTTTGGGAGGCCAAGGCAGGAGGATTGCTTGAGCCTAGGAGTTCAGGACCAGCCTAGGCAACATAGTGAGACTTCATTTCTTTAAAAAAGGAAAAATAATAATCAACAATAAAGAAGTATGCCAGATCATTTTTTGACCCACTAGATATAAAGAACCCCTCATTTTATTTATGTATATATGTACTTATATTTTTGAGACAGGGTCTCCTTCTGTTGGTTTGTTTATATTTTTGAGACAGCATCTCCCTCTGTTGGTTTGTTTATATTTTTGAGACAGCATCTCCCTCTGTTGCCCAGGCTGTAGTGCAGTGGCATGATCATAGCTCAGTGTAGCCTCAACCTTCTGGGCTCAAGTGATCCTTGTGCCTCAGCCTCCCAAGTAGCTAAAACTATGGGCACTTGCCACTGTGCCAGCTAATTAAGAACCCCTCGTTTTAAAAAGCCTCTGAGCTGGGCATGGTGACACATACCTGTAATCCCAGCTACTCAGGAAGCTGAGGCAAGAGGATTGCATGAACTCGGAGGTTGAGGCTATAGTGAGCTACAATCACGCCATTGCACTCCAGCCTGGGTGACAGTGAGACCCTGTCTAAAACAAATTACAATAAATTATCTTTTTGTTTCCATGTCATTCTTCACCACTGCCTTCCAAAAGTCTTTGAAAACATGGGTCTTATGAGGACTGTGATCAGAAATGGGGTAGGGGAGGTGCAGAGCAGCAGGGAGAAGAGGAGTGGGGAGGAGGGAGGTGGGGCATTGACAGGACATGTGGGACAGGGATATAGGCCAGCTGCAGCGCAGACAGGACATTTCCCCCTGAAAGGAGAAAGGTGGGCAGGGCGGTCCTGGGGACGAGGCTTCTGGGACTGGGTTCAAGAGGACAGAGGAAGGAGCCTGGGCTGCCAGCCGGTGGTGCTGGGCTGGATAGTAGCTGTGACCCCAGGCACGTCACAATCCTCTTAGTGTCTGTTTTCTCCACTGTCAGGTAATGGGATGGGATTGCTAAGGACGCTGCCAATTCTACAAAAGATTTTAAAGATCTGCTTAGATTTCATGGTAGGAAGTAACAGATCCCGGGCATTTGCAGGGAATCTTGGTTCTTCGTCTGCCAGGGTACCACAGACATCGGATTAGCTTTCGATTAGTGATGATGAGAGCAGGCTTTACGGACAGACCTGCTGGCATTCAGTCGTGATTCTACCCCTTCCAAGATGCGTGGCCTCGGGCAAGGCATGTACAGTACCTCTCAGAGTCAGTTTCCTCTTTGTAAAGTGGGGACAGTAACAGTATGTATCTCACACGGTGCTCTGAGGAGTCAGTGAGTCAATATGTGTTGAGGCATACCTGGCCCGAAGCAAGTGCTGTGCAGTGGGCACTTTGCTAAGTGCTTTTCTTAAATTCTCTTATTTAACCTTCATAGTAAGGTGACTGGCCTTTGATAGAGAGTGAATCAGGCTCAGAGACTAAGCAACTTAACCTTGAATCCTACAGGTCACAAACCAGGTGGGACCCAGGAGTGTCTGATGGGGCCTCGTGCTCTTAGCCACCTCATCACGATGCCCCTATGTCACAAGAATTAGGTAGAGGGAGCTCCTTTAGGAGATGATGACTCAGAAGCCTCCCAACCCTGGATTCCCATCTTTGGGCAAGTTTAGAAGGCATTAGGAAGGAACCTGGCGCACGTGACTGGCTGCATCCATCAGGCATCTGTGTGAAGACAGCTCAAAATGTCCTGGCAGGACCCATCCATGTCGTCTTGAGGTCAATTTTACAAACCCAAACATTGAAAGGTCCAATCAACGCTCAGTGCTCACAGTACTGACTCCTGGGGTCCAGGAAACCTGTCCCTGGCCACCAAAGCAACCCCCAGCTCATCCTCAAAAGGCTGTGTTAGCTGGGCTCGGTGGCTCAGCCTGTAACCCTACGCCTTTGGGAGGCTGAGGTGAGTGGATTGCCTGAGCCTGCGGGTTCGAGACCCGCCTGGGCAGCGAGACCTCATCTCTACAATAAATAAAAAAATCAGCCAGGCATGGTAGTGCATGTAATTCCGGCCACTCGGAAGGCTGAGATGGAAGGATCGCCGGAGCCCAACAGGTCGAGGCTGCGGTGGCCGGGAGCGGCCACTGCACTCCAGTCTGGGCGACAGAGTGAGACTCCAACTCAAAAAAAAAAAAAAAAAAAAAGGCTGTGTTAGGTGTGAACATTTTGACAGAGATTTTCAAAGATAATCTGGAAGACTGAACAAATTTTAAGCACTAGTCACACAAGCTGGACAGTTACTCAAAATTCATTGCCAGTTTCCTGGGCCTCAATTTCCTCATCTATAAATTGGGGATGATAGTAGCCTCTACTATCTGAAGATTTAATGAGATCAGGCAGGGAGCCTGGCACACTGTAGACATTGAATAAGCCAGGTGTTCTTTCTCCAAACAGCCCTCTTCTTGCATGTCCTCCCTCTTTATTCTTGAATACACCACTTCAGAAAAGGCCGTGAAGTTGCCCTACAGATTGCAGCAAGAGTCATGAGTCAAGTATTTGAGAGCCTATTGTGTGCTGGGCCCTGGACCAGGATGGCAGAGGGCACAGGAAAAACACAAAATCACATGCTTTCCTCTCAAATGCTGTCTCCGACAGTCACAATATTAAAGGCTTTGCAGTACAGAAGTCCTGCAGTACATTTATGCCCATTTACTTCTCTTTAACCCATTTCACTGAATGTACTGGGTCATAGAGACTTTGGTTTTTGTTTTGAGGCTTTCTGTGGCCTCCAACTATGCTGCTCACTGTACTTCTTGTGCTTCTCTTTGGGACAAAGGGTAGAATTGCATTTATCTGTCCCATCCATGTAACTTGCTTTGGTCAACACATTGCGAGCAGAAAGGATATGGGTGACTTCCCGATAAAAACCTTAAGAACCGTATTTCTTTCACCCTGCCACAGCAATCAGTGTTCCTCCAGATGAGGGGACAGTGCCAGGCTGGATCTGGGAGTAAGGACAGAGCCCAGCCACGCCCTGCTGGGCATGTAGCATGAATGAGTAATAAACCTTGTGGGGTTTTTGTAATGCAGCATAAGCCAGCCTATCCTAACTGACAAAATCCATCAAAAGTAGAAATTTTTGATGACAGTTTAATGACTATGCTGCTTCCCTTAATAAAATCAAACCCCAACTCTTGGCCATGGGGAGGGGAGGCCAGATCTTTCCCACTGGAGTCATCCACCTATTCGTTTGGGACACCCTCGGCCCTTGCTTTCCCCCTTCCCCAGGGGTGAGGGCCCTGAGATGAGGGACTTGTCTCTGCCACCTCTGTCTCCCAGCGCTTGGGAGGGAAGACTGGGAGGCCACTCCAACAGGCAGAGGCCTGTGGTGGGAAGTAGGGTGACCAGAGGAGCTGAGCTGGTGGTGGAGCTGGAGGGAGGCTGGAAGGAGCTGTAGCCTCCACAGGAAGGCCAGTGCTGGTACTGGGGTGTGTTGTGGCCAAGGGTCGGCCCTGGAACAGTGTGGAGGGTGGATGGGCCCAGGGCTGAGAACAGGCCTGAGGGCAGCTGGTGTAGCAGCCCAGGTAGAAAGTGCCAGGCCTGAGCAGGGAGGTGGTGGGCTGGAGACGAGAGGCCGGATTCCAGGGTCCTCAGTGGAGGCAGGTTTGGGGCCAGCTGGAGTGGGGGTAAAGGTCCTCCCTGAGTCCCTGGTTCCCAGCTCTGGCGACTTGCAAGTTGCAGAACAAAAGCATTCTGCACAGAGATGCTGCCGATATTGAGTGCAGCCGGCCAGTGGGCAGGTGGGCCTGACCCCCACCAGAGCCGGAGACTAGGGGTCCTGGGAGTGAGTGAAGCCTTCCTGGGGGCAGCTGTGCACACAGCAGAGCTGTCGTGTCTGAGCCTTGGGGACGAGCCCAGCACCCAGGATGGAGCTGAGGCAGCCTGAGAGCCTAGGGTCCCGGAGGAAGGAGAGAGATTCTAGGAGGTTCTGTTCCACAACATCCAGGAAAAAGCCCTTGGGCCATGGCAGTGTGGAGGCCACCTGGCCAGGTTGGGCCGTCCAGGAGCGAGCCCGTAGCTGTGCCTGGAAGAAGGACAACTCTAAAAGAGCTTGGCTGGGGGTGATGCAGGACCATGTCATAGCTCCTTGGAAAGGGCGTCGAGGCAAAGAAAGCACTTTAAAATCATGTTTATTAGAAGTTATTTTCTGATGCTGGAAGTAAGACATTTTGTTCCCTATAGAAATGTGAAAAATACACATCACCACCACAAATATAAAATAATGGTTATGAGTAACAGCCTTATGATAACCACTATTAGCCTTTTGTATCTAGGCTTTGAGTCTTCTTTCTGTATGTACACATATATGTACCCACACACATTTTATTTTTTAACAAAATTGGGCTCATATTCCACACTAAGTTTTGCTATCTGTTTACCAAATAAAGATGGCTGCTTCCTGACATGTAATATACTACACACTGATGACTCCTGAGTGGCGTATTCCAAAGCATGAATGCACCATAAATTAAAGGAGGGGCTTCATCTGATGATGTGGAGAATGTTTTCATAGGCTGATGAGAAATTTCCGGAGGCAGTTCAGGAGATGGAAGGCCTGGGTGTGGGGTGCCTCTCGGAGGGAAGAGAGGGTGGGGCAGGGTGGCACGTAAGGCATGGATGGGGAGGAAGGCCTTGGCCATTTCTAAAAGAAATTCCTTATCTCAGGAGACACTGAAAAGCTTGTAAAACAGATGCTCATTTTAAGAAAGTTGAATAGTTTTAAAAAGCAGAAAGAAAATAAGTTCCTTGGTATCCTGTCAGCCATTTAACATAACCTGTGTGTACACCTGTCTATATGGAAATATCCTGGGGAACACGGGAAGGTAGGAGGGTGTCTGGCAAGGAGTCCAGGTGGGTGTCAGGCATGGCCTCCCCCACACTATTCCTGCTCTGCACAGGGACAAGGCCTTGCTCTGTGTCCAGAGGGTCATGGGTGGGGAGTGCCCACCACTCACCACCCCTTAGCTCACTCAGGGAGTGAACACTAGGAGAGCCAGAGCTCACTCAGCCCCTGTTCAAACCTGGGACTCCTGCCCTGAAGGGAGTCTCTATGCACTGGTGACCATCATCCTTTTCACAAGAAGCCTCTGCCTTCAAGGAATTCACAATCTCATCAAGAGAGCATCTCATGTAGAGTCTGCCCCAGAACCACATCTGCCTTGCAAGGGTCCGTCTCCTCAATCAAGTGCTTTATCTGAACTTGCTGGTCCTTCCTCTCCAGAGCACTTATTCGATATAGGTGAAAGTTGTAACTTTTTTGCCAGCATTTAGGAGTTTGAACAAAAGAAAGGAGTTCCTTTCTTTTGTTATGTCTATTATACTCACAGCATCCATAGGGAGAAACACACACATTTCACCTTCAGTTATATCACCTGAGCTTGTAGCAGATTTCTACGCCTGGGGAAAAGGTGGCTTCTGGTCTCAAGGGCTTGTCTCCATCAAGGCTGGCAGAGTAGGATGATGGAGAGAGGCTGGGTAGTGAGAGAATGGAAAATTGCAAAAAGAAAAAGAATGCAGGCCAGAAGCGTGCAGAAAATAAGTTCAAGTTCCAGGCTCCAGCAGAAAGGAGATAGAAACTTCTGTTGTGTTTGGTGTCTGTCTGGGGGAGTTGGGGTGACTGCCCTGTAAACTGGATTTCTTTTTAAGCTTATTTTATCAACACCTCCCTGGTTCACATAATACATAAATCAACAGATAATAAAATCTTACATCTTTATTCAAAACTCTTTTTTTTTTTTTTGAGTTGGGTCTCACTCTCACCCAGGCTGGAGTGCAGTGGCACCATCATGGCTCACCACAGCCTCCACCCCCTGGGCTCAGGTGATTCTTCCACCTCAGCCTCCCAAGTAGCTGGGACTACAGGTGCGCACCAGCTAATTAAAAAAAAATTTTTTTTTTGTAGAGACAAGGTTTTACCATGTTGCTCAGGCTAGTCCCAAAATCCTGGGCTCAAGTGATCCTCCCGCCTCAACCTCCCAAAGTGCTGGAATTACAGGCATGAACTACCATGCCTGGCTAAAAACTCTTTAAAATTATTCTAGTTAAGTGAAAAAGGTATCCTAAATTGTAAATAGATTATCATCTTTTATTTCCCTTCTAGGGAGATATTTTTAATTGTCAAGGTTATCTTTTAAGGCCACCTGACAAGCAGTGCTCTCCTTGGAAAAGGACTACATCCCTTCCCACTTCACTGACAACTTCCTATACAGGGAGGTGGGATCATGCAACTCTCTTCCTCCCACCCCGCAAGACAGCACCAAGGCCAGCGCAGCTGCTAACACAAGGACCCCGCCTGTCCAAACAGCCTCCATTCTAGGAACTTCGCCCTGGGACAGTCTGACCACTAACAGGGCTGTTTACCAATCAGTGAAGGACCCCCCACAGCTGAGCTTCCAGGTGCCATGTCCCAACCAACTGAGCGAACAGATGCTTGAATCCTAGATTTCCTTAAGTGCTAGCCATCCGCATACACCAAAAGCACTTCCTGGCTTCTCATAAAACCAAACCCATTGCCTTTGGTTTAAATAAGTGATTGCATTTAGCCCAGAGGTTGGAATCCAGCACATCACAGGCAAAGGGTCATCAGACAGCAGTGCAGAGGCAGCTGCACAAAGATCAGAAAGGTTTAGCACTGAAGGATCAGTCTGAAGAGTCTCCCAGACTCGCCTCCTCCAGTGGCTCAGGACTCTTTTCCAAAGGGAAAGTGGGGAAGGCGGAGTGCCAGTCCTGTTCTGGTTCGCACAGGGAGGCCTGCTGGTCGCTCACTGGTGTTTGGGATCTGAAACCAATACAGGAAACTAGCTTAGTAGCCACTCCTGCTGTCCTGAGGTCTTTTTTTTTTTTTTTTTTTAAGTTGGAGCCTCACTCTGTCACCTAGACTGGAGTGCAGTGGCCGCTCCCGGCCACTGCAGCCTCGACCTGCTGGGCTCCGGCGATCCTTCCGCTCAGCCTTCCAAGTAGCCGGAACTACAGGCGTGCGCTACCACGCCCGGCTAGTTATTGATTTATTGTAGAGATAAGGTCTCGCCAAGTTGCCCAGGCAGGTCTCGAACCCGCGGGCCCAGGCAATCCACTCACCTCAGCCTCCCAAAGCACGGGATTACAGGCTGAGCTACCAAGCCCGGCTTGTCCTGAGGTTTTTAGTCGCAGTGAGGGTGGACTGACATTGCCAGCCACTGAGCGCATTGCCATATATGCTCTGGGCATGGCAAGTGGCCCAGCCAGAGCCACAGCTTCCTCCAGCCCTCAGTGCTGGGCTGATGCCACTTTCTCGGTCTTCCAAGCTGGTCCTCCCAGCCACCTGGACACCTCCCACTGGACATCCACAGGTGCTGTCCATCGATGAGTTTCTGATGGTGCCTGTCAGTTTCCTCCTCACCCTTGTCCACCAGGGTGCCCTACCACTGCCTGGCACCACTGACCACCAGGTACCAGGGCTGCCCCTGCCCCTTGGGCTTGGAACTGATACCTCCTCTAGACCAGGAGCCTAGGAAAGCCTCTTGATCCATATCATCCCTGCCGGGGCCCCTGCAATAGCCCTCTCACTGCTAAGCCTGCTGCCAGCTGGGTCCCAGGACCTATCTTCCACTCGCCCACTGCTGTCACCTTTCTGATACAAATTGGATCCTTCTTTTATTTTACTTTTTTATTTTATTTTATTTTATTTGAGTTGGGGTCTCTGTCATCCAGGCTGGAGTGCGGTGGCATGATTGCGGTTCACCATAGCCTCAATCTCCTGGGCTCAGGCAGTCCTTCCACCACAGTCTCCTGAGTAGCTGGGACTACAGGCATATACCACCATGTCTGGCTAACTTTTTGACTTTTTTGTAGAGATGAGGTCTCACTGTGTTTGCCCAGTCTGGTCTGAAACTTCTGGGCTCAAGCAATCTTTTCGCTTAAGGAAATCTAGAGATTACAGGTGTGAGCCACCGCGTCCAGCCATGCTCCCCTAGTTTAAATCCTTCCATATCCGTCAATAATAAAAATCACAATAGCAACAGAGACCCTATCTCCTGATGCCCGCTATGTGCCAAGTACTGTGCTAAGGCCCCTCGGAAGCTCACAGAAACCCAATAAGGGGATGAGGATCAACCCCTTTGAACAAGGAAACCAAGGCCATGATCCTCAGAATAAGGCCCAACCCTCATAGCTGGAGTAAGGCCATTCTTGCTCCAGATCCAAGTTTCCGAATTCTGAAAAGTAGCAGCATTACCCGGGCCATCGTTAACACAGATTGTCAGGTTCCACCCCCCCCCTGCCCCCCGCCCACACCTCTGAGGAGCCCTGGCTGGCCCTTCCTCTCCCTGTGCCCCTCCCCCTCCCTGTGCTGTGGATACCAGAATGCATACTCCCGACTTTCATCCTGTCCCCTCCGCCAAGACACTCTGCACTGCTCATCAGTGACCTCTCTCCACTTCAGTCATCAACACCGGGCTCAAATGCACACACCCGACGGGAAGGCTTCCAGGCACCAGCGCAGGTGGCCAGGCTACAGAATTCGGCAGGCACACGGGGACTTCTTTATTTATTTTTAGAGGTGAGGTCTCACTATGTTGCCCAGACTGGTCTCAAACTCCTGGGCTCAAGCAGTCTTCTGACTTTGGCTTCCCAAAGTGCTGGGATTATGGGTGTGAGACACTGTACCTGGCCTGCACTGGGACTTCTGACAGACTCAGTTGCTTGCCACAAGACAGGACCTCTCCCTGCCACCTACCCAGCACTCAGCCAAAAGTTTCTCAGATATTGTGTGAGGCCTGATCAGATGCGAGGTACCTGTCTGGCCCACACATCCAGAGCCAACTTATTTACCTGGAAGTGGGGAGCAGACTCATCATCACTCGGGCACAGACCTGCGAGGCCACCCACTGCAGCCACTGGATGTCATCAGGAATATCTGGAAGCCACATCACCAGTCTATAGAAACAAAAAAACCAAGTCCACCAACACGCATGCACATATACGGAACACACACACACACACACACACACACACACGAGAACACTCATTGTGTCAGTGTGAAGACAAGCTGAAAAAGAAAAAGCAAACAAAAACTAATCCAAAAGCAGTTATCTTACAACAGTACCCCTTGTCCAGGTAAGCTACTGGTGTCACCTCTAACCTCAATCTGATGAGTTCCCAGAAGGTGGATTTGGGATGTTAGAACAAAGACGAGTCCACTTAAAATCTCTAAAGCAAGACCGGTGCAGTGGCTCACGCCTGTAATCCCAGCACTTTGGGAGGCTGAGGCAAAAGGATTGCCCGAGCCCAGGAATTCGAGACCAGCCTGGGCAACGTAGCGAGACTCACACCTCCTCAGATGTTCAGGCTCTTTGTTCCCCCTTCACTGGGCCCCCTGCAGGCCCCTGTACTCCCATTCCTGATGCCTCCTAGCTCATTTTTTTCCCCCAGTCAGACCAGGACAATTTTGTTTGTTTGTTTGTTTTTGAGTTGGAGTCTCGCTCTGTCGCCCAGACTGGAGTGCAGTGACCGCTCCCGGCCACCGCAGCCTCGACCTGCTGGGCTCCGGCGATCCTTCTGCCTCAGCCTTCCAAGTTGCTGGAACTACAGGTGCACACTACCATGCCCGGCTAATTTTTTGATTTACTGTAGAGATGAGGTCTGCGTGATAGACACTTTGTGCGTGGTACCTCCTTGAGTCTCCTGCCCACCTTCTGCTCTAAGGGATTTCTCTAACCATCCTCATTTTCTAGATGGGAAGCTGCAGTGCAGAGAGGCCAATTCAGTTGTTCAGGGGCACACAGCTGCGATAAACCGTGCAGCCAGGATTTGAACCAAGGCAGTCTGACTACTGGGCCAAGCTGCTGGCCTCTCTGCCCCTTGTTTCAGAGGGAGCCCAATCAATGGGTTCTAGGAGCATCACACTTGGATCTCCCAATTGCTGAGTCTGAATCATATCAAAGAACGATGGCTAGCATGAAAGATGGACTTCCCTGACTCTACCATTCTCACATGATGTTAAAGGCAAGCAGTCCTGAGAGGCAGCAAAAACCTGCTTCTAAGCCTGGCCCTCCTACTAGCCAGCACTGTGAACTCGGAACTGTGACTCCAAACTCTGCCTCCCCCGCCCCTGGCAACTGTGAGAGGCTGGACCAGATGCCACACGAGGCTACTGCCAGCTCTAGGAGCCCCCCCCGAGGGGGGATTTCTGAGCTTCACTGAGTGACAACTGCCTGTGGCTTGAGGACAGGAGGGTGACTTTTAGGGATATTGCATACAGACTGTGAGCTGTGTCCTGCTGTATGAGGAGCCAGGCTCCTGGCTGAGGGTCCCACACCTGTCATCTTGTGGCATCCTCATACCAACCCTGGGAGGAAGACACCAAACAACGGGAACTGCTCACCTCTGGACGGCAGCAATGGCAGACTCCACAGGCAGGGTGCAGGGCAGCATCACATACGACATGATCCGAACGGGCAGCAGGTTACAAATCCTGCTCATGTATCCACTTTTGTCCTGGATGGCTTTGTTCAGTGCTGAAAAAGACACGGTGGAGCCATTATCTCCTACCAGTGTAGAAAAACAAACCACTTAGTCTCAGAGCACTGGGATCTACGCTGCCGGTGCTTGGAATTTCCATGAAATACACTAATCCTGGCAGCCAAAGGGTCAGGCACATTCACAAACGAGACCAAAGTTAGGGTCTGCCAGGTTGCTGTTCTCACAGCAAGGGCAACGTGACACATGGATGGGGAATGCAGCCCCCTGGTTGCCTACAGTAGTGGTCCCCAACCTTTTTGGCATCGAGGACTGGTTTTGTGGAAGACAGATGGCGGGGAGTGCAGGGATCATCAGTCCTTAGATTCTCATAAGGGGTGCAGCAACCTAGATCCCGAGGTTCACAATAGGGCTCGGGTTCCTGTGAGAATCTAATGCTGCTGCTGATCTGACAGTAGATGGAGCTCAGGCAGTAATGTGAGTGATGGGGAGCAGCTGTAAATACAGATAAAGCTTTGCTCACTTGCCGCTCACCTCCTGCTGTGTGGACCGGTACTGGTCCGCGGCCCGGGGGTTGGGAACCCCTTGGCATACAGGATATGGGGCTCCCAATGTACAGCTCTGTTAGAGGGACAAAAATGTTTGGAGTAACCATTCTGTGAACTCATTCCTAATTCCTGATTGCTGAGTATGTGCTAAGCACTTCGTCCATGCTGCTTCCCCGAGTCTCCTGACCACTGTCTTCTCTAGGTGATTTTGCGACCATCCCCAGTCTCTAGAGGGAAAGCTGCAGCACTGAGAGGTCAGACCAGTTGAAATTAAATACAAAATAGCATGTAAGTCATGAGGCTAAGCATCATTTTGTAAAAAAGAAATCTGAGTATGCCCCACAGCAAATAATGTGCATGGAAACACGGCTACATGGAAGGCCGCAGCATATACTTCCTCCTATGAATTTCTCAATCACCCTGGCTTTACAGGTTGGTCCTTGGCCCCTCTGCTGAATTCTAGAGTCTTCTTTCTGGAGCCCCAGACTTTTATTTCCCATCTCTAACGATCTCATGATGCCTCAAATCATATTGACCAGGGCAGTTGCTATCTCCCAGGGTGTTAGCAACTCCAGGGCATGGAATTATGTCTGATCCGCTCATTTATTCTCTTTCTCTCTCTTTTTTTTTTGAGTTGGAGTCTCTGTCACCCAGGCTGGAGCACAGTAGCATGATTATGGCTCACCACAGCCTTGACCTCCTGGGCTCAGGCAATCCTTCTGCCTCAGCCTCCCAAGTAACTGGGACTACAGGTATGCCCCACTATGTCTGGCTAGTTTTTTTTTGTTTTTTGTTTTTGTAAAGACTGATCTATGTTGCCCAGGCTGGTCTTGACCTCCTAGCCTCAAGCCATCCTCCTGCCTCAGCTTCCCAAAGTGCTGGGATTATGGGCGTAAGCCACTGCACCCAGCTCTGACTCATCTTTTGAGTTTCTCAGAAGCTGGTTTGTAGCTCCATCTATCTGCCTGACTTGGTCCTTTCAGGCTGCTCTAACAGAATGCCATAAATCGGGCATCTTCTAAACAACAAATATTTATTTTTCACAGTTCTGGAGGCTGGGAGGTCCCAAATCAAGACACCAGTAGATGTCGTGGTATCTGGTGAGGGCCTGCTTCTTCATAGACAGCGCTTTCTGTGTCTTCACGTGGTGGCAGGGATAAGGTACCTCTCCTGGGCTTCTTGCATAAGCACCCTAATCCAATTCACAATGGTCTCACCCTCATAACCTAATCACTTCCCAAAGGCCCTTCCTCCTAAGACCACAACCTCGGAGGTTAGGATTTCAACATACAAATGTGGGGTAGGCGGACATGATCAATCAGACCACAGCATTCTCCATTCACTATCTGATGACATCAAAAAAGACAGCACCATTCAATGGAGGTTCAAAACTGGGTGTGGGGAAAGGGAGAAACTAGGAGAGGCCTTGAGGAAGGCAGCCTTCAGACACAGGTGCAGAGCAGTGGCCAGAAAGGCATTCTGAGCAATAGGCTGAGTCCCAGACCTCAGTCCCTGGAGTCCATGTAATCCAGCATTGACGGGGTCAGGAGCCACATCAGAGAGATAGGGTCGGAAAGGTATGAGGACGAGCTGGCTGTGGTGAGAGCCTGGATGGTCAAATCCACAGGCTCAGCTGGAATTTGTTTTCCTGGATCGGGGGAGGCAGTTTGGGTGAAGGCGATATTCTCAGCCTGTCCTGGTGGCCCCCCCATCGCCTCCCACATGGTGCGATGCCTTCCTCCACCCCCCGAAAGAAGCCGTTCACTCTCTCATGCATTCCAGGAGACACACTGCCTGTGCCTGGTCCCTGAGGAGTCCATACCTGTAGCGAGCTTGGGCGAGAGGGTCTCCAGGATGCCGTCATCCCAGGGCAGGATGCTGAGATGCAGGTGGTCCAACAGCTCATATCCCTCGGGTCTTGTCTCCAAAGCAATTGGCCCTGGGGGAGACTCTGGGTTCAGGCATAGCGCAGTGCCCTCTGACTCCATCTCCAACAAGCCTGGTTGGGGCCTGTTGCATATGCCTGCAGATGGCACAGAAAACAAACTCATCAGGCGAATGTGGGAAGCAGGGACCATGACTTACCCGCCCGCAGATCTCAGGGCAGACAAGCAACCACGAGGGCCTGTGATTAGCTAAATATGGGGGTTGGGAGGTAATTTGAGAGCTAGTGTTTGCAACAGGGAGAAAAAAGTCTGGGGCTTTGAAGCCAGACAGATGTGAGTTGGGCTTCTGCTGTGGGCTCCATCTTCACCTCTGGTTATAATTCATTTATTCTGACTGAACCACTGGTTAAGCCTGCCTTCCAGGCACTGAGCTGGGCACCTCACTGTCAGGCCTTACAGCAGCCATTCAACTGAGAAACCACAAGCACAGAGAGGTTAAGAGACTTGTCTAAAGCCACATAGCGAGGGCCTGGCAAAGCCGGGATTTGAAGCCAGGTCTGATGTCCTCCCATTGCATGGCCTTTAAAGAAGCTTTAGTGAGGGAGTGCTGGGCACCTATATGGGGTCCCTGCTCTCATAGAATTTGTAGGCTGTGTCAGAGAAGGGAGGCAGGTGGTTTCCAATGCCCATGGCTACACCCCTAGCCCATTCTTGCTTCCAATCTCAGGTTAAAAAGACCAGGGACCCACTCCTTGATGTCTGGGTTTTGCTCTCCAAGGTAACCCCAAATGTATACATGAGGGGGATCCCCCCCAAAAACCAGAATTATGTTTTGAAGGGCAGGCCTCTCGTAGTCCAGGCTTCCCCCACTAGGTAAGTGTTCTAGGGACCCATCAGTATCATTGTACCAGCTAACACTGTGACAAGCTGTGCTCGCCTTCAGTGAATTATTTTTGGAGATTCTTTTTTTTTTTTAATTGAGTTGGAGTCTCACTCTGTCGCCCAGACTGGAGTGCAGTGGCCGCTCCCGGCCACCACAGCCTCGACCTGCTGGGCTCTGGCAATCCCTCCGCCTCAGCCTTCCAAGTGGCTGGAACTACAGGTGCGTGCTACCACGCCCGGCTGATTTTTTGATTTATTGTAGAGATGAGGTCTCGCCAAGTTGCCCAGGCGGGTCTCGAACCCACGGGCTCAGGCAATCCACTCACCTCGGCCTCCCAAAGGCGTGGGATTACAGGCTGAGCCACCGAGTCTGGCTTTTTTGGAGATTCTTTGAATGTTTTTGCCCATTTCATGATGGGTGATTTACCAGCATATCTGCCACACTGCGCTGTTTAGCAGTTTTTGACCAAAAACAGCATAACCCCAATTCCCCACCCTTCCTCCCTATCCACCCGATCTCACCCCAAGCAACTTTTTATTTTGGTCTCAAACTTCTGGCCTCAAATGATCCTCCCACCTCAGCCTTCCAAAGCACTGGGATTATAGGCGTGAGCCACTGGGCCTGGACTGACCTCACATTTATGTCTCCCCTGGGTCTTTTAGGGCCTCTATTAGACATACTCCGGCCTACAGAGACGTCACTTTCCCTTAGGCATGTTTCAAGGAATCTGTTCCCAGGGAGATGTTGCCTCAGGACACAGAGCACACCAGCTTACATGTCCTTCCCTAAGTGCCCTCAACCTTGAGCAGAGCCCCAGCTCCCCTTGCCCCAGCTGCTGAAGCCAGAAGCTGGGACTTCATCCTTGAGCTTCCTCTTCCCCAATCTCCCATCGGTCGTTTACAAGTCCTGTTCCCCTGGGTTCCTTCAAATCGGCTTCCTTCTCACCACCCTCACTGCCCTGACCCTAGCCGAGTCTCCAACTGCCTCACTGGCTTCCTGGGTGTGGTCATACCCTCCCTGGACCACAGCGAGGGGACTTTTTTTTGTTTTTTTTTGAGTCAGGGTCTCGCTCTGTCGCCCTGGCTGGAGTGCAGTGGTACCATCACAGCTCACTGTAGCCTCAACCTCTTGGGCTCAGGAAATTCTTCTGCCTCAGCCTCCCAAGTAGCTGGGACTACAGGCACGTGCCACCACACCTAGCTACTTTTTACATTTTTTGTAGAGATGAGATCTTGCTATGTTGCCTAGACTGGTCTCAAACTCCTGGCCTCAAGCAATCCTCCCGCCTTGGCCTCCCAAAGTGCTGGGATTACAGGCATGAGCCACCACACCTGACCTGCCACTTTCATTTAAAGCCATTGCTGACCCCTTCTTCTCTGCCCATCTTTTAGTGGCCCCAATCCCACCCCTGCTACTCCTGCTACACAAGCCTTCATTCCACCCTCTCTGTGGCCTGCAGGCCTATGGCCCCCATGCCTAGAGCTCTCTTGCTCAGCCCCAGTGTCTCAGTCCAGATTCACATCCTTCTGGAAACTACATCCCCCAGGCCTTGGAGAGGGTGCCTGCATGCTCCTGCAGTCCCTGTATCTTCCCGTTAGCCACCATCATCCTTCTGTTCACTTTTCTGCTCACTTCTCTCACAAGCCTGGCAAGAGCCACATCTCTTTTTCACTGTAGTATCCCCAGCACATAGCCAATTGCTTGGCACCTGAAAGGTGCACAATTCACATTTTCACAGTAGATAAATGCACATATGTCCCTATAAACACATTCTCCTTGGTCTTAACCAAAAGCTAATTCTGAAGATCAAAACATCAACTAACTTTCGTATTAAGGAAAAATACCTCCAAACACATCTAGTTGGTTCCACTCTAATATCTCTAGAGCCCAATTCCCCCAGCTCAGACAAGCCAGGATGACTCGAAGACAGGTCTTGCCCTGGGAAGAACAAACTAGTCTAGTGAGCATGACCCACATCTGGCGGGGGATGAAGAATCTGATTGCTTCACTTCAGGCCCAGTCCCAGAAATCCTGTTTAACTTCAGCCCTTGTTAAACTACAGGATCAGAGTCCAAGCTGAAAAGAAAAACAAACTGCTTTCGGACTAGGTGACACCAGGGAGGGAGGGAGCCCTGGAGTCATGGCATCTCAGTTCAAATCCCAGCTCTGCCTCTTAGGGAGGGGTGTATCCCCTTGGTGCTCCTCTCCAAACCTGTTTCCCATCTGTAAAATGGGGCCAAGATTCCCACTCAACAGGGCTCGCGAGCAGGCTGAGCAAGACGCAGAAGGCATGGACCACGGAGGAGCAGAATGGAGGCAAATCTCCAGTTTACAGGGCTATTAACAGAGGGCTAGTTCAAAGGGCACATCCAATCCTCTGACCCATACATACCATTTTCTTCCAAGAACCTGAACGCGTCCAGGTATCCTTGAAAGCAGATCTCTCGGAATGCCTGTGAGCAAATCAAGCAAGGGAGTCACTACGTGTCACTTATTTACACATCATCTGAAGACCACAGAGATAACAGAAGAGCCTCACAGGCTCTGAGCACAGCCACCTCAAGGCTGAGCAAAGGATTCTGTGCTCCTGTTTCCTTCAGACCTGGCTTGAATGTCACCCCTCCACAAAAACCTTGTTGGCACCCCAGCAAAAACCTTGTTTCCCTGGGTTTTCTGGGTCCCGGGATGGGTCTCCGCCCTAACAAATGTTGAGGCTTGTCTAATCATCACTGGAACAATAATTCAGCTGCCTCCTCATCTGCATATAGGCATACAGTAAGTTCGGTCTTTTTGGGGGGGCTTGTCTGTTTTGAGCCAGAGTCTCATGCTCACGGCCAGTCCAGTGTTGACCTGCTGGGCTCCAGCGAGACTTCCATCTCAGCCTTCCAAGTAGCTGAAACTACAGGCACACACCACCATGCCCAGCTAATTTTTTGATTTATGGTAGAGATGAGGTCTCTCCATGAGGCCCATGCTAGTCTCGAACCCCTGGGCTCAGGCAATCTTCTCGTCTCTGTCTCCCAAAGTGCTGGGATGACAGGCGTGAGCCACTGTGCCCAGCTTTTTTTTTTTTTTTTTGGTCACTCAGGCTGGAGTATAGTGGCATGGTCACAGCTCACCGAAGCTTGGACCTCCTGAGCTCAGGTGATCCTCCTACCTTGGCCTCCCCAGTAGCTGGAACTACAGGCATGCATCACCATGCCTGGTTAATTTTTTGATTTTTTTTTTTTTTGTAGAGATGTGGTCTCACTGTGTTGTCTAAGCTGGTCTCAAACTCTCAGGCTCAAGCAATTCTCCTACCTCAGCCTTCCAAAGTGCTGGAATTACGGGCATGAGCCACCATACCCTGTTGAAAACCAGTATGCCCTCTCCCTCAGAGCCTGGGCTAGGGGTATGTAATGGATTGTTCAGTCTTTGTCCTCTGGGAGCACCAGCTGTTGGCGTACACAGTCTGCAGATTTCTTACTATGTCAGAGTGGTAAGGCACACTAAAACAACAGCAATCAAAAAAGGTTAAATCACCTAATGTGGTGGTTGGGACTGCAGTTGCAAATGAGAATCATCTTAGTAATGGAAATGACAACAAAAAAACACCCTGTGCCTGTGCTGCATTCCCTGACTACTTAATCATAGTCCCAGAAGTGGACCTGAGCTTCCGGTCTGGGTCTATGTTCCCAGGGGATTCTCATGATCAGAGTGACACATCACTGAGCTTCTGGGACAAGTATCTTTGAGTTAATCATCAACGGTTAACAGGTCTGTCTCTGTTTGATTGTGTAGCGAGCAACTGAAATCTCCTGGCAAACAGAAAGGCAAAGAATCGCACCCCCAGAATACTCCCCACTCACCTTGACATCTGGGGGGGATAATGCTTTGGCGAAAAGGTGGATGTTCTTTGAGCAGAGGCATAGACTTTGCTTGGTGATGTTCACGTGAAGAAAGTTCGTGGACTTGACTTTAGGGCAGATGTCGTGTTCCCCATAAAAAGGGGACACGGTGATGGTCGTTTTAGTATCAATGAAGGGTATGTTGTCACTCGCTCCTCCATCCATGTATCGCTTTTAAGGAAGGAAAAAGACAACTGATACTGTCTAAAGCTCTGGACTACTGTTTAGTGAGTTTTCAGACTATGAGCAGAAGCTTCTCAGAGCAGCAAGCAAGCTGGAGGGAGGAGCTTTGGAATCACTCTTGCAACAAATCTTTACCAAGCATTTCTATGTCAGGCCAGGCTCTCCACTGGCACTCAAGATTGCTGGACACTGCCGTACAGTGTTTGCACTGCATAAAAATGCCTGACAAAGAGGCAGATGGGGACTAGAGTCCAGGCCATGTTGTGCTGGTCAGGTCCTAAGGCCTGGTGAGTACCCATAGCTGTGCCCATGTAGAAAGGGCCATATAAACTAGGGGTTCCCTGGTTGTCTAGTGATTAGGAAAATAAAAAGAAAAAAAAACGAGGGGTGCACTAGAGTGTGATAAAAACCCAAAGGAGACAGATGGTTATGGGTTCAAATCCAAATTCCTTGCTGCTTGGGAAATCTGGGACGAGATATTTAACCTGTGAGCCTCTCTCTCCCACCTTCCCCTTACCCCACCTTGAAAATAAGAACCAACACCTTGAGGGGCTTTTGAGACTTAAATTAAACACTGAACCCGGAGCCTAGGCAGCTCTCAGAAAAATTTCTCATGTCCCACAATAAAGTGGCATTTTGGATGAATTATCCTGAGCATGAGTTTTCCTTCATCTATATCTTTAAACAACCTTATTGCCCATAGCTAAGCGGAAGCAAGCAGGTTTTATTACAATTCAGACAGAATTTGCACCTGTGAAACCAGTGTCTTTAATAATTTCCAGCCACAACCATCACAGTCAGCTGTCCTGTGAAAAGCCTCCGAAAGGTTACGCCTGGAAGACATTCTCGGTCAACCCTCCCGCATGGAAAAATTTCAGAGCAGAGCTCTGCTGGAAACCGGTTCAGAAAAGAGTTGGGCGTGTTTAGTCACACCCTTAGCCATCAAGATTTCTGCCTGAAGTCCAAATGTGACCAGAAGTGTACACAGAAACATTTTCAAAACTGTAGCCACACAACTTCTATGGCGGATGTATGAAAGACATTAAAAGCTTCTCTTGCTGACATAAAGGGACATGGAACCAAATGTCAGGAATCTGTGGTGAAGTCTACTGAAGGGGAGGAAGCAGACTGGCCATCCTCATTCAAGAGATATCCCAATTGTTCCTCTGCCATATAGAACTTTTCAATCCATCTTGTACTTTTCTATTTAAAAAAAAAATTTTAATTAATTTTTAAAATTTATTTATCGTAGAGATGAGGTCTCACCAAGTTGCCCTGGCTGGTCTCGAACCCACGGGGTCAAGGGTCAAGCAATCCACTTGCCTCGGCCTCCTAAAGTGCTGGGATTACAGGCTGAGCCACTGAGCCTAGCCTTTTTTTTTTTTTATAATCAATATTTTTTATTATGATATTGTGGGGTACAGTTAAGGGTTAGGTATACAAATACGTTTCGTTCAGGCACCCTTGTTGATAAGAGGTGTTTCCCCGTCCTGTCCCCAGACAGATATTTGCTACCGTTAATCCCATCTCCCTCCCCCCTCCATAGTTTCCCACTACTGTCAGTCATTTTCTTATAGTGTTAGAGCCTAGCCTTTTTAACTTTTAATTTTGATGATATAGGATACAATTCAAGGTTAGGTATACAAATATTCATTATGCAAGTACCCTTGTTGATGAGGTGTGCCCCCTCCCCACTACCCTGGCAGTTCCAACTACTGCCAATTCCTTTCTTAGAATATTATGATAAATGTTCAAGGTCCATTTATGAGAGAGAACATGTGGTACTCAGTTCTTTGTTTCTGTGATAGATGACTCAGTATTATAGCCTCTAAGTCCATCCAAATTGCTGGAAGTTCATAATTTTGTCCTTCTTTATGACTGCGTAATATTCCATCATGTATATGTACCCCTTTTTTTAATCCAGTCCTTTTTCGATGGGCAGCACAGTTGATTCCATGTTTTTGCTATTGTAAATAATGCTGCAATAAACATGCATGTGCAGGTATCTTCCTATAGTAATGTTCTGAGTTTGTGTGGGTTGAATCTCAGGGATAATCTGTTGTAATTTTCAGAGGATACCTATGAGTACACTGAATGGATGGGTGGTCAAGCAGCATCGCTGGCCTCTATGCACTAGATGTGACAACCAAAACTGTCTTATGACACATCCAGAGGTCCCCAATGAGGGGAAGGGGATGGGTGAGGACACAAGGCTACCACATGACCTGGCATAGACCCAGCACCTAGTCTAGAGCCTGTAATCTCAGCAATTAGGGAGGCTGAGGGGGAAGACTGCTTGAGGCCTGGAGTTTGAAACCAGCCTAGGCAACATAGTGAGACTTTGTCTCTATAAAAAATCTTAAAATGAGCTGGGTGTGGTGGTGCACACCTATAGTCTCAGCCACTCTGGAGACTGAGGGGAAAGGATTACTCAAGCCCAGGAGGTTGAGGCTGTAGTGAACTGTGATCATGCCACTGCACTCCAGCATGGGCAACAGAGTGAGACCCTCGGCTCAAGAAAAAGAATACACACACACACACACACACACACACACACACACACACACACGCATGTCTTGGTCACTCAGCGGCTGGGCCCTGTGTGCTCCTGTCCTGGGCCCCTGGGCACAAGCTCCCTGGCTGTGTGCCCTTGGGCAAGTCGGAGTCTCAACTTCCCCACCCATCACACAGGATGAATAACCACATCTGCTCATGTAGTACCTGGCTGGTAGCAGGTCCTCCTGCGGGAGCACTCCCTCTACAACTCGCCTCTGCCTATGCTACTTATAGGACTTAATCACATATTCTGCTGCTGTTCTCATGAGCTCATAAATGACCCTAAAAGGTTGGTGTTCTAGAGACTGAACTTTGTTTTGTGCATCACAAAGCAACAAAACAAAATAAAGAAAGAAATCTGCATCAGGCCAGGGATACAGATTTTTTTCTTAGTTTAGAATATATACGACTATTATATTTCCCCCTAAGAATAAAACTCTACCTTACAGGAGTAACAGACTCTTAAGCATCTTATACTTTAACTAGGCCACTAAGAAGCTGTCTTCAGTGCTCATGTGCAGATTAAGTGAACCAGCCAGTTTACCTTACAGATAGCAGGATAATTAATTACACACCAAGTAAGTTTTGCAGGCCAGGTAGCCTGGAAGTCGGGCCTGGTGTGGATTCTCTGTCTGAAAGGCAGAGAGGCACAGGGCTCCGCCTTGGGACACAGTCTGAGGTGACTGACACTCACGCCTCGTAGGCAGGGGCTGTGTAGGCATGCTTTAAAAGGGCAGCCCCCAAGACGCCGCACAAGCCGCCGCCAGAAAGCAGACTTACCACACCTCTGAAGGAAGGAGGGATAAAGCCACAGTAGAAAGGAATGAAGCAGGAACACAGCAGGGCCTGTGAACAAAGCAGAGACGAGAGTGAAGTCACAGGCTAAGGAAGACATTCAGCCTTTTCATTTCTCTACCCACTCAGCCTTCTCCAAACAGGAAAGGCAGCAATTCTGAAAGTGTTCTTTGCACAGAGTAGGTGCTTTAATAAATGGGCTGAACGAACAGGGACCCAACAGTCACACTGTATGTCAGGGCCATGGGGTCTTTTCTAGTACATCAGCCCCTGAACAATGCTGCCTGTAGACTTCAACTTCCTCTCCTTGCTCTCCACAAAAGCCACACCACACTGGGTCATCGCAGACAGGACCAAGAGTTGTTGGCTCATGGACTGGAAGGGGCTAGATAGGTGCTTCTCAAATGCTGATACTCAAATGCTGATGTTAGAATCACTGGAGAGCTCCTCTCTCGGGGATGCTGATGCAGCAGGACGGAGGGGGGGCCAGAGAGTCTGCAAGTCCACTAAGCCCCCAGGACCGCACTTTGAGAAGCACCATGCTCTGGAGCATGAACCAGGACACCACACGGATTCACTGAGAGAACAGACTTGTGAGGGAACAGACAGGCGCTGGCTGTTTAGAAAAAGGTTCTAAAACAAGCTTCAACCGGCTGCTGAGCTGTTAGAACTGTGCTGCTGTCTTGTACAGACCTGTGCTAAGGAAAATATCATTTACTCAAGGAACTCTTGTGAAAACCATCATCCAAATTAAATGGTGTTTTGTTATTGCAAATTATCTTCTCAGTGCTAGACCCTGAGGACAGAGGCAAAGACGACATATGCCCACCTTCGTGGGCCTCAGTTGAGAGGGTATCCATGCACGACTCAGCTGAGGAGAGGGTCACATGCAGCACAGCTTCCCTGGATGGGGTAGTCATGAGCCAAGTCTTGAAGGAAGGGGATGAATTACTTGAAATTGAAACTGTCCTGAAACATTTTGGGGATTATAGACACCATGGACCAAATCACCGGATGCACACAGGGTTTACGTCACTCTGGGGTGGGCGGCCTACAACAATCCCGTGTTGCTTCCAAAACAAAATATCCTTTCTTATTCGACAACACTCAGATAAGCAAACTGCTTACATCCACAACTTCATCTTTGGACTGAAAATCGGACACCAGCACGTTTTCCCCATCAGACACTCTGGTGAGCGAGACACACATTTTGCCGGAGACAAGTTGGTGGGCGTTGGCTGGGAGGTATTTGTGGAGATTGTCTCGTAGGCACTTGCCCATGTTGAAGGATGGATGGAAGATGCCAATGTTCCGACTCCTGGCCTTCCGGACAATCTCCATGAGGATCTGCAGAAGCAGGTCTGGGGGTAGGGAACAAATACATCAAAGAATGTACTACACCAGGCTGGATATGGTGGCTCATGCCTATAATCCCAGCACTCTGGGAGGCTGAGGTGAGAGGATTACGTGAGCCCAGGAGTTGGAGACCAGCCTGGGCAACATAGATCTCAACAACAAAAAAAAATTTTTAATTAGCTGGGCATGGTGGCATGCACATGTAGTCCCAGCTATTCAGGAGGCTGAAGTGGAAGGATCGCCTGAACCCAGAAGGCTGAGTGTGATGAGCCATGATTGTGCCAGGGCACTCTGGCCTGGGCTACAGAGTGAGAACCTCCCCCCCAATAATGTACTTTACACCAGAGACAGAAATTCTTTTTGGCAAGAACAGAAACCAAACAGCAAGGAAGCTACCAAACTTTTTCTAGACCTGCACTATCTAATATGATAGCCATATGTGGCCACTGAACCCTTGAAATGTGGCTGGTCCGAATTGAGATGTACAAAATACACACTGGATTTCAAAGTCTTAGTATGAAATAGCTCTTTAATGATGTTTTATACTGATTCAATGTGAAAATGATAATATTTTGCATATATTGGATTCAATAAAATTATTTTCACCTATGTCTTTTACTTTTCAACATGGCTCCTAGGAAGTATAGAGCGACACGCATAACTTGCACTATATTCCTGCTGCTCAGTGCTGCTCTAGGTTTCGGCCACTTGGAAGCAACTTGGAAGAAGGCTTGCATTCCAAGTTGCCCAGGAGAGCGGTCCCCACCGCCATGCCCACAGAGCCAGAGCCTAGGAACACATCCACATGAGGGTTTTGGAGCAGATGGCCTTAACACTGGAGGGTGAAGAAGAAAGAGCACAGGCTTGGACCTGAGTTTGAATCCTGCTTCCACCTGTGTGACCTCAGTAAGGCACTTTGTCACCTGCCTATGTCTCAGGCCATGCCTTTTAAATGTAGGGCAAGATTTACCTACATTTACCTACATTCTTCTGTTGGAGACAGAAATAATTTGATAAAATAGGATCTGTAAGAAGCTCTTAATAAATAACTACTGGTCTTAACCTTGAGACTCTCATGCCAGAATTACCAGACTGTATAGTGGGTACAGGGCACATTTGTGATCCCCATGTGACCTCACGCATTGGCCTGGCCCCCTCAGCCTGCTCTGCACTGTCCTGGCATGCAGAACCACCCCCCCAACCAGCCTGACACCTGGCCAGCCATAAAACCTGAGATGCACAAGGGCAGACATGCCATGGCCTGACCCAACTCTGACCTCAACTCAGAGCTCTCCCTCCTCGCGTGGCCCCACTGGGCCTGGCCAGAAGGGGTGGAATTGTACATGACTGGCAGGTTCCACCTGTCTCTCCTGCCAAGTCAGCCCGGGCTCTGATGCACTGAGGAGCTGTGCCCAGGTCACAACCCCTGTGGGGGCTTAAAGCAGAAACCTGGGGCCCCGGAATACAGGGAATGGCTCTAGATCTACTTTCCCAGGACTTGGTGGGCCCTGAGCCTCCCTATCCTGCCAGGCACGGCCCCAGGCTGTACCCATCCTCCGCCTGGTTAGGAACCACCTCTGTATTGGAGTCAGTGTACTGCAGGCTCCTGGGATCACTGCATTTGAATCTTGTCCCAGCTCAACATGTGTCCATGTGGGTGCCCACAGGCCACCTTGGGATGCAAGAGCTGGCTTTTATCATTGCTTAAAGCCCACAGTGTGCAGATGGTCATGTGGCCAGTCTAATCCCCCCTGAGGCCACACTTCCTGCCCTTTGCTCCTCTCCGCTTCTCCAGGAAGGCAGCTAGCCAGAGCAGTCTAATCCCTAATCGCCACCTCCTAGTCAGCCCAGGGTCTGCTCATCGATGTTACCCAATGGCTGGGCTCTGCCTACCAACAGGGGCTTCCTAGCCTCCAGGAACACAATCACTCCCTACTAGCTCTGGCTGGCAGAGCAAAGAGTACATTGTTAAGGAAGCCCAGATAAACGGGGGCTGATAAGGGACATTATCTTCCAGTGGAGGAACTAAGGTGTTAACAGTTTCCAGTTACTTGCCTCTGACCCTGCCTGCTGGCTCAAAACTCCAGGCCTATAACACTTAGGCCCTGGGAAGGATGCCACACCCTACTAGTTTGGACTAGTGAGAAACAAACCCCCAGCCTGCCCTCCTCCCATGGGCACCCGTAAGGACAAACGTTTCACTACGACAAGATCCAAATGCGCAGAATCTCACTTCCAGTGCCTCTGAGCTGGGGAGGGGAGGGCTGGCCCGGGTTAGTGTTGACAGAGGAGAGGATGGAATGGGGGATGTCCAGGGATGCACGCTAGCCCAAGAAAGGGTCCCACCTGCTGGAGGAGAGAGAGGAAACAACTTCCGGTTTCACAGCAATCCCTCACGACTCCAGCTAGCCTCCCTGGTGGACGTTCAAGGGTTGTCCCGCCCGAGAGGCTACTCAGCCTTCAGTAGGGCGGGCTGTGACCAAAAGCTTCAGTCCCTCCGAAGCTTTTGTCCGAAGGGAAGACGCCCACCCTAGGACACAAAGGCCCGCTCTTGGTCAGACCCAGGGCAAATCAGCCCTTCGGTTGCTCAGCCCGTCCAGCACCTCCTGGGCGGACGCCGCAACCGCAGGGACCAGCACCACCCTCCGCCCCGGGTCCCACTCCCTGCTCGCGTCGCTCGGAGACGACCCGGCTCTCAGTCCCGAAGCGAGGGGGTCCCGTCAAGCTCGGGAAGCGGAGGGGGGTTGGGGGTGGGGATGCGCGTGTCCCTGCCTTCGGAAGACGCCGCACTGCCCGATGTTCCCACGCCCAGAAGAGCCGCCCGCTGCAGCGCCCCTTTCCCGGGGCCAGCGCCGGAGCCTCCGGCAGGGGCGGGCGCGCGCAGCGAAGGAAGCACCTGTCCAGGGAGGGGACCTATAGGATACACCCCGCAGTCACCGCGCCGCCCGCTCCCCGGCCTAGAACCCGGCGGCGGCCCCGGACGCACCCAGCGGGATCCCGCAGAGGATGGCGACACAGTTCAACGCCCCGGCAGAGGCGCCGAAGAACGTGCGCGCGTTGCGAAGCAGGTGCGGGGCGCGCTCGCTCAGGCAGCAGGTGGCCCCCACGTGGTAGAAGCCCAGGAAGCCGCAGCCGGCGAAGGACAGGCTCCAGCCGCGCTCGGCGCCAGCCATGGCGGCGGCGGGCCAGGAGTGCCGTCCCGCTCGCGGGTCGTCGGGTTCAGGCACGGCCCGCCGCTGCTCAGCCAGGCGCCTGCTGGTGCTCTGAGCCCGGCCTCCGCTTACCCGCCGGGACATTCCCTGCGTGACGTCAGCCCCGCCCGCCCCGCCTACTCCCTCGGACCATGCAAAGCAGTCGGCGGGAGGCCCAATGGACGGGCAGGACGCCCGACTCGCCCTCCTCCCGGGTCTGGGCTCGGTGGGGAGGAGCCGAGGGCAGGACCCGAGCTGGGATCCAGCCCGGGAGACACCCCCACCACAGCTCCGGAGAGAGAAGCGTTCCAAACCTCCAAAGACGTTGTGCCGGCCCTGGAGAGAAACGGCTTCCTTCTCTGTTCCTTTTCATCCATTAAGTCGCAGTTGGCGCCCACTTAGATCTTTCTTTACAAAAAAAAATCATGTATTTATGTCAATGACTTCAGAAGGTACAAATTGTTTTAGATTACATTTGTATAGTGGCAAAGAAGTCTGGGCTTTAAGTGTACCCACCACCCCCACCTGCCACTTAGATTCTTAACATCCCTTTGACACTGTATCATTTCTTTTTTGAGACAGGAAAGTCAACCTGAAGCAGCCACCACCACCTAAACGGAATGCAATGCCTTTGCTTTTTTGCAGTTTTCTGCATGACTGTCTTCAATTCATGGCAGGTGGTAGGGATTTTTCATTTAATGCCAGCCAGTAACAGGACGTTTCCACTTCAAAGTTTCTTATAAGTGAAAATTGTGAATGACAGTTGCTGGTGGTGGACACACTGCTGGAACGTGGGAGTTTAGGAAGCTGAGGCCTGGATGAGTCCTGGTACCCTGTCTTACTCTGTTCAGGCTGCTATAACAAAATACCATAAACTGGCTTACAAACACCAAATATTTATTTCTCACAGTCCTGGTGACTGGGAAGTTCAAGTTCAAGGCGCCAGCAGATTCAGGGTCTGGGGAGGAGCATTCCTCATAGAGGGCAACTTCTTGCTGCATCCTTGCCTGGAGGAAGGGGCAAGGCAGTTCCAGGTCCTCTTTATGTGTTTGTTTGTTTGTTTGTTTAAACCAGCCCACATCATGCTTTGATGGAGCCTCTTTCATAAGGGTACTAATCTCATTCATGAGGGTGACACTCTCGTGATCTAATCACCTCTCAAAAGGCCCCACCTCCAAAGATCATCACCTTGGGGGGTAGGATTTCAACACATGAATTTTGGAGGAACACAAATATTCAGATCATAGCATACCTTTAGGAGGTACCTAAGACTTCCCTTGACCTACATTCCCGACCATGTCCACAGCAGTCCAGGCGGGGAGGACATGCATTTGCCCAGAGCTCTGGAGGATCTCGGGGCTGCCAGGCCATCCTATCCCCCACTGGAGTGGACAAAGAAGCCCTATGTGGAATGCAGAAGGTGTGGACTTTGGAGCCAGGCCTTCCCCCTCTGTGCCTTTGTGTCCTTGTCTGCAAAATGACTGGGGGGGGTTGCCATCAGGATTCCAAGTGTCACCAGAGAAACACCTAGACAGGTGGGCAATGGTTATTGGTTCAGGGTTCATGGCCTCCTATCCAGCAGTTTCCTTATCTGCTGCATCTCCTGCTATTACCCTGCTTAGAGGGGCGAGGGAGCCAAGAGCAAGGCTGTCTAGGGACAGGAATCCCCAGGGCATGGAAGTCACAAGCCCTTGGTGAATACCTGGGCTGAAGGCCTCATCACACAGATGCTTTACAGATGGAGGCCCAGAGCAAAGCAGAATCAGGTCCCACGGACAGTCAGGAGAGCTGGGAACCAGATGGTGGTCCTGTCTGTTCCCAATTATGTGACTTGCTGGAGGGGGCCATTGCCCACAGTCCTGCCCTGACTGCCCTTCACACCACCTCACACTCAGAGCTGGGGCAGAACTGAGATTTCTGGGTGGGAGAACTAAGGCTTCAGGCAGGGTCAGCTGGGGTTAGGATCTGTAGCCTTTGCTCCCCATCCAGGGACCCTTGATTCTGCACCCACCCCATCCCTCCTGCATTGCCTGACACTCTTTGGACTAATGATAGGAGGGCCACATCCTGGGAGCCACCAGGATTCCTATTCTCTTTTTGCTCACCGGCACTCACATGCAACCAGCCACGCTAGACGTTTGTCCTGCCCAATGTGTCTCAGATGTAGGCAGGAATGGAGCAGGCTGAGGGTTCACCGCCTCTTCATCACTACCTGTTGACAGCAGATGGGAACCCTGCCCCACTTTCCAGAAACAAAGAAAAGGACCAAGCAAGGGTCTCACAGTCTAGCTCTCTCAGCCCCTCACCTAGTGCCTGGTGGGGCAGGCGTATGATTTCATGGTTGAGGCGGCAAGCTTTGGCATCAGATGGCCAGGGAACAAATGCCAGCTTTTCTGAGCACTAGTATTAGACTTTGCAAGCATCATTTAATCTCTCAGAGCGTTTATATCTGTACCACTGGGGACAAAACAGCTGTTTGAGGGTTGTTATGAGATTAAATGTGATGGACAGAAACCAGCACAATGCCTGGCAGTATTGCCCTGAGCCCTTGTCTCTCTCTCTCTCTCTTTCTCTCTCTCTCTGTCCCTGTCTCTGTCTTTCCCACCCACAAGTGGCCCCTTCTGCGATCTGGACCCAGCCATCATTGCTGGCATACTGAGTCATAAACATCTCCTATCTTAGACTCGCTATTCAGGCCTCAGGGAAGCTTCTCCGTATCTCTTGACCTATTATCTAAAGAAAAGGTGACTGCTTTGCCCATAGTGCAAAGATCTGTGGTTGTGCCCCATTCACGTCAGACATGGACACCACTGTGAAGAATGGAACAGATTGGCAGATGAGGAGCTTGGGAAAGGAGAAAAGCGATCTAATGTATCAGATCCTGTCAGAAGGCACAGAGGTTTGCATGATGAAGTGTGGTTTTCCAGGAGTAACAGCATCCATTTCCTCAAGGCTCTTCACATTCCTATTCATAGTATTTGAGATGGAACATGGGGGACTGATTGGCAACAGCAGCACCCAAAGGCTGGGGACCATTTTTCAACATTAAGCAATTGATACTGCCATTAAATTTGTATATTTATGGTTCTGATTGTAACATATGATACATGATAGCTCTATTTGGGCAACTAGGTATGAAACAGTAGAATTGCAAATAGTTGTTTTGTTTTTGTTTTTGTTTTTGTTTTTGTTTTGAGTCAGGATCTCAATATGTTGCCCAGGCTGGAGTGCAGTGGCCCAATCATAGCTCACCACAGCCTTGATCTGCTGGGTTCAGATGATTTTCTGCCTCAGTCTCCTGAGTAGCTAGAACTACAGGCACATATCACCACGCTTGGCTAATTTTCTTTTCTTTCTTCCTTCCTTCCTTCCTTTCTTTCTTTCTTTCTTTCCTTCTTCTTTCTTTCTTTCTTTCGTAGAGATGAGGTCTTTCTATGTTGCCCAGGCTGATCTCAAACTCCTGGGTTCAGGTGATCCTCCCACCTTGGCCTCCAAAGTGCAGGCATTACAGGCGTGAGCCACCATATCCAGCATCAAATAGTTTTATGTCGATAAAAGTAATACAATTTTAATTTTCAGTCATATTAAATAATTTAGATTTAAAACTTTCAATATTTTTTAGATGATACATGGAATGGCTAACTTGTTCCAGTCTTTCTGGGACTTACCTGGTTTTAGCACTGAAATTTCTGCATCCGGGATAATTCCTCAATCTCAGATAAGCTAGGATACTTACTCAACCTTAAATCTTTTGCTCTGGGCCTTGCAGGTGTCAGGGGTAGATCTACCTAGCCCATAATAAGTCTTCAATGAATCCTAGCAATTATTCATCTTATTGGACAAGGGATGGCCAAACCACTGGTCTAAAGATCTGTGAGAAGACATAGAGAATCAGAAACCAGTTCAGAATGAAAAAACCAGTTGACCCTCATCTTTCATGGGTTGTGTATCTGCCAGTGTGCCTACAAGCTAAAGTTTATTTGAAACTCCAAAATCAATACTCAAGGACATTAATAGACAGGCACAGAGAAGCATACTAATCTGAGTTGCCCAATTCCCAGTTGAGGTTATGCAAGGTGACACTGCCTTCTTGTTTGACCCTCATGCTGTAAACAAGTGTCCTTTTTATTGTCCACTGGAAGCTTTTTTTACTAATTTTGCTGCCTAAAATAGTCCCCATGCATAGTGCTGAAATACGGTCTAGTGTTCCCAAGTGCTAGGAGCCTATGATGTGACTTACAGGGAAAAATCTCTGTGCTAGAGACACTTTGTTCAGGAATGAGCTATAGTGTTGTTGGCTGTGGGTTCAGTGCTAATGAGTCGACAGTATGTGGTATACCAGTTAAGGTGTCTTTAAACAGGAACACACATAAAACACGATAACATATTGATTGGTTGACAAAAATGTTTTGACCAGAGCCTTGCAGGAACCTAACCCTGCACTTTCTCTAGGAGCAGTGATTTGGTATTGGCTAGTCCTGTGTTTGCGGTGACTTTCTAGAACATAACGACCATGAGTAACAAGAATTGACTGTCCTCCCACCATTCACGAAGGGGGTCAGGTGGGTGTTTGACCACTAGGGAGTGTTCCCTCTGCAGAACTGGAAATATGGAATGTCACCACCTCGACCTGCTGGCTCAGCACAGGCACACTGTGTCCAAAGAGTGACAAGTCTGCTGTCCTCTTCCCTGCACTGATGGACAAAGGAGGCCAGTGTCCTTCACACAGTTACCAAACCCAGCACCTTGGGGACTCTGTGAGAGGTCTTAGCCTCCCTGCCAACCTGTCAGATGTCTTGATCTGTTCACAGAGAGACATTTCTGTCAATGGGAGAACTGGTGAATTCCAGCCTTGGATAAAAAGGGAATAGAAACAAGATTCAGGGTAAGTGGGACAGAGCGGATGTGAAAATCTCCCCTTGCCCACCAATGTCCTTCCCTCAGTGCCCCAGGCTGGGTCTAGACCTTCCACCACCACACGCCTTTTCTGACATTTCCCAATCCCCACTGATAACATCAGGTAGGAGTCCTGATCATCCCAGTTTCAGCCTCACCTCATCCCCAGGTCACCATTCCTGGACCAGTGTCCCAGCACTGGCTGCATGTCACTTTTTTTTCTATTTTTAAAATTGTGGCAAAATATACATAGCATAAAATTAGCCATTTTAGCCAGTTTAAAATGTACAGTTCAGTGGCATTAAGTATATTCATATTGTTGTGCAATCATCACCACCATCCATCTCCGGAACATTTTCATCTTCTAAAACTGAAACTCTGTCCCCATTAAACACTAACTCCCCATTCTCCCTCCCTAAGCCCCTGGCAACTACTGTTTTACTTTCTGTCCCTATGAATTTGACTACTCTAAGTATCTTATATAAGTGAAGTGCGACAGTAATTTTTTTTTCTTTTTAGTCTGACTTATTTTGCTTAACATAATGTCCTCAAGGTTCACCTGTGTCAGAATTTCCTTCCTCTTTAAGGCTGAATAAATGTTCCATTGCATGGATCGACCACAATGTGTCTGTCGGTTCATGTGGTTCAATCTTGCACCTGTTATCACATAACCCTCCTCCTGCTCCAGGTCTCAGGTCCCCAACTTCGGTGCCAGTCCTCAGGGCTGAGATCCTGCTCAGGTTTTCACTGTCCCCTAGACAGGACCCAGGATGTCCCCTGTCCTGCACACATTCCTCTAAGTGTTCTGGTTCTAGGGGGAATTGAATTGCTCACACTCACAGTGCTGGGAGAGTGCAGAGTCAACATTAAAGGGCTGGAGTGACCAGCAGGGCTTACTCACTGGGTGTGGAAAAAGCAGACGGACAGTTCCTGCCACGTGCCAGAGGCCACATTGCTGGGGACCAGCATCCTCCTGTCTGCTGGTGATGATGGGCTCTGCCCTGCCCAGGAAGCATGCTCCAAATAGTCCCTTCCTCTTTCATCCCCCTAGGATAGCTCCATGCAGACCTTGCCCTTTAGCCAACGTAGGGTGAGTGGTCAGTGCTGGCCAAGGTCTGGACTCCAGGTCCCCCTATTTGCAGTGTGACAAGAGCCGTGTCTAGGTCCAGAGTACCTATGACTGCAGAGCTGGGTTTAACACCCACAGAAGCTATACTTGTTGAGCATTTCTACTGAGTATTTTCCATGGTTTATCTTAATCTAAGGGAGCCCACTACTTCTGACTGTCTTCCCAGATATGCTTTGGGCTGCTCCAGAACCAAACTCAATATCTTGCAACTCCTCTTGACCTCTACACTGCTTATGCTTTTTCTGGAAACTCCCTACCCCACATCGGCAGCCTTGCCTAAAAGTCTTAGGTCTGTGGGTATACCAGGTGGAGAGACTGGAGAAAGGGAACAAGGGAGGAGGCTGTGGAGATAGTCCCATGGGAGCTGCAGGTCATCAAGTAGAGGAAGAGGAGAAGGGAAGGGATTCAGGGACTGTGTAGGGGCTGCAAGGTCTGCTGGATGTTGATCTGGATGGTCCGCCAACATTTTTCTCCTGGACCCCAAAAGACACTTGAAAGACAGTGTACTTCCTTGCACATTTTCCCTTCCTTCCTTCCTTTCCCTCTTTCTTCCTTCTTCTTCTTTTTCCCCTTCCTCTCCTCTTCCTTCTCTTCCTCCTTCTCCTCTTCCTCTTCCTCTTCTTCTTCTTCTTTGTCTTCTTCTGCATCATCTTGATTTTTTGTAGAGATGAGGTCTCACTACGTTGCCTAGGCTGATCTTGAACTGCTGAGCTCAAGAAATCCTCCTGCCTTGGCTTCTCATAGTGCTGGACCCAGCCTCTTGCACATTTTAAAGTCAATGTTATAGGAGAGGGAAAATTCATTTTCTTCTACCCATCTGTCATAGTCCATTTTGTGCTGCTATAACAGAATACCCAAGACTGGGTAAGTATAAAGCACAAACATTTATTTCTTTAGTCTGGATGCTGGGAAGTCCAAGATCAAGGCACCAGTGTCTGTTGTCCTGGTTTGACCATGTCTTCAGGTTTCCATTTCTGAATGAAGTCTCCGTGTCACATAAGACTTATATTACATAAACTGGAGTGTTTTCCTCTTGTTCATCATCTTCGGAACCTCAGCCAATTAACCTCAGATGGTGCTGGGTTTGAATGTTTTTGTCCCCTCCAAAACTTATGTTAAACTTAATCCCTGGTGCAAGGGTGTTGGGAGGGGATCTAATGGGTGGTTTGTAAGTCAGAGGGCTCCACCCTCGTGAATGGGTTAATGCTGCTATTAAAAGGGTTCAAGGGAGCAGGTTTGCTCTCTTCTGTTCTTCTGTCATGTGAGGACACAGCACAAAGGTTCTCACAGGACAGGTTTGATGAAAAGTGGAAAGCCGTGGGGAAAATGATAGGACAGGGATGAATCAAGGACAGGAAACTGGGGTGGGGAGAAAACTTGACAAGGCTTGTTCTCCTTTCGTTTGGGCAAAGTCAGGACCCTTCTTACTGAGGGTTTTATGATCTGCTCCAGGGGACAAGAGGGAGGTCACAGAGTCCTTCCTGAACTTCCATTTCTCAAATTCCTTCCGCCGAAAATGGTGTAGGGGAGTATGTTCTGAATCCTGTCAATATCTAAATTTTTCTTTATGTGTATAAATACTTTCAAGAATTGCAGGTTCCAGTGTGTGTGTGTGTGTGTGTGTGTGTGTGTGTGTGTGAATGTCATAACTCTTTTAAATATATCATATGTTAAATGGAATCTAATTCTCCAGGGATTTGAAAACTACCAGTACGCATTTAAAAGTATACACACACGGTGGCAATTGCCAGGTCATTGTGGCTATTGCCTTGCTAAGCTGTGTTGTGGTCATGTGCTCTTTGAGCTATGACCAGGCCATGTTTCCTGGCTTTGATCCCCTCCCCTACCTTGGGGAGGTGAATCTCCTCTTTCTCTCTCTCTAATTAACTTTCTAAATAAACTATGTTTTCTAATCTAAAAAAAAGTATGCACACAAGTTAATGTTCAACAATAAAAAGTTTACTTCACTCTTTCTTGTCCTTGAACTCATCTTGCTATTCATTTCTGTTATGAAATTTTATAAATATTTTATGCCTGAAAACCTTTTATAGGTCATGTCTCTGAAACAAAAATAAATAGAAACATTTAAAATGTTTCTGTGATCATAGGGCTCTAAGTGCTAAAAACGTTTCTCCTGTTGGACTGAGTTATTATTGTAGATATTCTCAATACACAAGCATTACTTATTTACTGGAATGAGACAGGACTCAGCATTAATTCTATTCATATTTTCACTTTTATAAGGCAAATACTGAGAAGCCACTCACATAAATAAAATAACAGGAGTGGGAGTTTTTCATAGCAGGGTCACTCAATTATCCAAAAATGACTTAGTACTCTGTCAAGAAAAATGATTTTTAAGGACTTATCAGCTGCAAATTCATTTAGGTTCTTCCCCGACTTTGCAGAAGACAAAGAATTTGAGGTATGTTAAGTTGCAAAAGAATTATTACCCAGACAACAGAGTACAATACAACTCTGGTACCTCCATTGCCCTTTTGTTTTCGGCCCAGATGCCCATTCACCATACCCTACTGCCCCCAGTAGGGGCTTGCTTCTGGATGGTAGAGAAAGAGGCTGAGACCAGGAGGTAAAGAACAGACCTGGGGCCTCCAACATAGGCAGGATCTTGGGAGGGTGGTTTTAGGAAAGAATTTAGAAAATTACTCCCTTAACCTTATCTGACCCCGTGCAACCCTTGGAAAGTTCTTATGTAGGCTCAGGGATATGTGTTCCCCAGTTTGAAGACTACAGTCCCTGACAGGTGTAATTTCTTGCTGGGTTGACTACAGCAGCCTCTTGACAAGTTGCTTGCCCACCTCCAACATGGTCCCTGAGTAGTAAATTAAGATGTGAGGCTAATTTGTCACTCCCTACTCCCCTTGCCTCTCAAAACAAAGTTCAAAGTCCTATTCAGGCCTCCTGCCTCTGGTACCCTGGTTTCCCCATTTCTGGGTTTTGTAACTTCTTGGGTCCCAGGTTGCTACCAAAGTGCCATTTCCTCAGGGAAGCCATCCTGCTGGTCAAGTCCCAATTAAAGCTCTTTTTGCCCCTGAACATTTCTTTCATGGAATTTATCAATTAGACTCAAATAAAATATTTGAACAACGGCTTTCTACACCTGACTTCTACACCCAACTATAAGATCCAGGAGAGTGAGAGTGTCTGTCCTGCTCAGCATGGAGTACCCACCACTTAGCACTGAATTTGGCCCCTGGTGGCCCTTGAAAGGTGTTGGAATGAATGAATGAATCTTAAAATGATACCCTTTCATCATGCCTGCCTAAACTTGATTCTCTTCTAAAGTTAAGTACCTTCCCAGACCTACATGTTTTCTTCACTCACATACCCACATTTGATCTAAGAATTCATTTCAAACTTCTTTAACACCCTAGGCATTCTCTGAGACTGGGTTCCTCCAGAAGCTGACCCTGAGACAAGGATTTGAGTGCAAGATGAACCCAAGAGGCATCAGCAGGGGAGTGACACAGTGAGAAGGGAAGGGCTGTCTAGTGGACAGGTTACTACCATGGGCAAATGGGGCTCAGTCCTGCTGGGGTTGAGGGGAAGGAAACCAGGGTATTAATCCACCAAGTCTCATCCGCCATTGACTGAGGGCCACTCCTAGAGGGTCCCTCCCAGCATTTGTGGTCTGCTTAGGGCAGCCAGCCTACGGGGGTGGGGGGAGCCAGCCTTGGGGGGCAGGACATATCCACAGGGATATGATTGGGGCACAGGCATGTGTACCAGATGGGGCCACCTTCAGGAAACTCACAGCCTGGCAGAGGGGTCAGGAGTCAAACTCTTACAAAGGTGATGACCCCACAGGGTGGTCAGTGAGGGAAGCACAGCCACTGTGATTGTACAGAGGTTCCTGGGGCTGGAAGTCATGAGAGAAGGAGAGGTTGGAGGGAGCTTTGGGGGACATTGCCTGGGTGAGTTACCCAGGGGCTTGGGAGGGAGACAGAAGGAGTCTAGATTGAATTCTGGTTGGGACAGGAAGTGATGAAGGGTTAGGCAGGGGATCAACATGGTCTTGTTTCACATTAGGAAGATCTGGGGTCTGAAGATCTGAGGTGGAAGTCAGCAGGTTTGTACACTCAGATGGGAAAGAATCCCACCGTCATTTCCCTGCCTGTAACTGAAATGTAGTATTTTCTTCAAAGACAGATGTAGTCAACAGAACCTGTGACTTGGTCACTAATAGAAATCATAGGTTCGTTAAAAAATTTTTTATTTTAAAGATGTGGGGTACAATTCAGGGTTAGGGATACAAATGCTCATTATGTAGGTACCCTTGTTGATGAGGTGTGCACAGGTATTTTTATACCACATGACAATGATAGATCTCCAGATATGAGTTAGGCTTATTTCTTTGAAATTCTGGAGCATCAGATATCACGGTAGATCTTATGTACTACAGGAACAAAAAAGCACATCTATTATTGTATCACAATGGAAACATACTTTGATCACTATATTTGAAAATGAACCTTCTGGCTCATGCCTGTAGTCCCAGTCAGCGTTTTGGGAGACCGGGGCAGGAGGAACGCTTGAGCCTAGTAGACCAGCCTAGGGAACATAGCAAGACCCTGTTCCCCCCAACATAAAAAAATAGCCAGACACGGTGATCTTGGTGGGATGCACCCATAGTCCCAGCTACTAGGGAGGCTGAGGCAAAGGATCGCCTGAGCCCAGGAGGTTGAGGCTGCGGTGAGTTGTGATTGTGCCACTATATTCCAGCCTGGGTGAGAGTAAGAACTTAATGCAAAAAAAAAAAAAAAAAAAAAAGGCGGGGCGGGGGAGGGATTTTAAAAAAGCCGAAACTTGTAATTATTTTACATATTTAAAAACATTCTTCCAAGAAGGGGGCCCTAGGCTCCACTGTGCTGCTCACAGGCAAAGATTAAGAACCTGGGCTGGCTGCTGTGGGGAAGGAGCCCTGGGGATGTGGAATGGGAAGCAGACAGACCATGGAGGAGGTGTGTAGGTACCCAGGAGAGGTGGCAGCTTGGACCGGTGGGGCAGAGCTGGAGATGGTGAAAGTGGATGGGTTTGAGATCTACCTACAGGGCTTTCTTGTGGTCTGGGGATGGTATAAGGGACTCAAGGATGATGGTACCGTTTAAAGTGACAGAGAAGGCTGGGGACAGATTTGAAGGGACAAATGATGTTTGCTTTGGCCCTGCTGGGTTGGAGGGGCCTTGTGGACAACCAAGGGGAGAGGTCAGGCAGACATTCGATGTGCAGGTCTGAAACTCAGTGGGGAAGAAAGAGCACTTATCTGAGCATCGTGGGTGGAGACCCTACTTAAAGCCAGGAGCCTGGAGGAGAAAGTGTGGGAGGGAGTATGTAGAGAGGCAGGGAAGACAGAGCCTTGGGGCAGCCTGGAAGGGGAGGAGGGAGAAACGAAGCCAACCAAAGTCATGGAGAAATCAGGAAGAGCAGGCAGAGCAGTGACTACCCACTCACTTTGGTAATAAGACCACAGCAATCTCAGGGAGGGGACAAACACCACCCTGAGATGCATCAAACCCAGAAAGAGGCCTGTCAGTGGCATCAGCTGTGTTTGTTGCAAAGGAGGGGAAGAAATGCAGCAGAAGCTGGAGGGCGAGGCAGGTCAAGAGAGGGTTTTTTAGAAGGCAGGGGTGTTAAAGTGCATATAGAAAGATGAGGGAGAGGTAGGAAGGAAGGGAGAGAGAGGGAGGAATGGAGACATCAAGGAGGGATGGAAACAGAGAGAAGGAGGGATGGAGAAATGGGGAGGGATGGAGACATCAGGGAGGGATGGAGAGGTGCATTATGCAGAAGAGAAAGGAGTTGTTTCTGGAGTTCACCTTTGGTGGAAGAGGAGAAGAGTAGGAGGAGGAAGGTGCCCACGGTAAGCAGGGAATGAAAGACGGTGGCGCACAGTAAGACTCAACACCCGTTAAAGCCAAGAGATTTAATGAGACAAAAGCGGTGGCTACAGAACCTGAGAATCAGGCTGCAGCGTGGAGGTAGGGGTGTGGCAGGTTTTATAGGAATTTAAAGCCACCTGTCGGTTACCTATTGGTCGGCAGGTGAGGCATTTTTGGGATTGGCGGGGGCTTTCGCGGGCACGGGAACAGTGGGCTTTGTTGTGGAAGAAGAGCCCGGAAAGCCTTGTCCGAGCCTCCATGTTAGTTTGTCAGGGTGCCTTCTTAGGCAGGAGCGCCATTTTAGGTGGGGGGCCACACCTAGGCTTAGCCTTTGGAGGGGGCGGGTCCCTCGTCGTGGCTGGCTGGGGCCTTTCATTCCCACCTCATTGGTTAAGGGATAAAGGGGCGGAGTTAATCGGTCTGGCTACTTCCTGCTGGCAAGTGGCGTTGTTGGGTGAGGTGGGTGAAAGGACCAGCCACGTGAGGCCCCATAAGAAGGCGCCGAAAGAAAAAATTTCGCTGGGGTGGAAGTCTTGGAAGGTGCCCTGGAGGTAGAAGAATGCAAGTTGGTTCGGCCAGTTGTCGAGTGGACACGGGAAAGGGAGGAGCCATTTGTCATGAAGAAGATGGTCAAGGAACGCTAAAAACCTGAGTTGGAGGTAATAAGGCCTGAAAGCCATATCTGTCATGAAAAAGGAGGCAGTAAGGCTTGGGTTGTTGAGGCCTGGGTCCTCGGTGCGTAGGAGGTTGTAACTCTGTAAAAGAAACTGGTTAATGGTTTGATTTGAAATTTTTTGAAATCGAGATTGAAGAAATTTTATAATACAAGGGAGAAAGGAGCACAAGCCGAGAAGGAGAACGACTGGAGTAATGATAGGGAGAAGCCACGTGAGGAAGGAGTTTGGAAACCAGCTGTTAACTTGAGTGGGCTTTGTTCGTTGAAGCTGTGAGGAGAGGTCATTTAGTTTGTTGATATGTTGTTCAATGAGCCCTGATTCATTGACATAATAGCAACATCTTCCTGGAGGAAGAGGCAGGTGCCTCCTTTTTCGGCTGTCAGGAGGTCAAGGGCTCTACGGTTTTGGAGGGTTACCTGTACTAAGCTAATTCTTTGTCTTTGTAGTGACCCGATAGATTCTGAGGTGGTGTCTAGTGCCATTTGGATTTTGTTTTGTAGGTCTTCTCCTGCCCATAGTGAGTAGCCGAGAGCTCCTCCCGCCAGGCCGAGGGAGGTGAAAGCGGATGCGAGGGACAATCCAACCATAACCGGGGGAAGACGGCCCTTTTGTGTGAATGCCTGGGGGTTAAAAGTGTCTGGAGGTCGGTCATGGAGTATAAAGAGACCTGAGTGACCAACGTGACAATTATGCAGGGATGAGTCAGGTTTGAAGCTCGGGAGAGGAGGATGCCATTGCACCACAAAAATAGGCCAGGCGGCAGGAGGTGGGCCTCTGTGAGGTTTGTGTAGGCCAAACAAAGAGTGTTGTTATAGGGGGCACGTGGGGAGTTGATACAGAGGTAGGAGGAATTAGAGGCTATTTCCCAGAGGCGTACATGAGATTTGACTATAATTTCCCCATGGGCGGACGTGTTGAGGGTGTAGTTGGGAAAAGCTGGAAGGGGAACGGCTGCTAGTAAGGGTCTCTGTAAAGAGGCACAGAGGAAGCATTGTGAAGAAGGGAGGTCAGGGAATGTTTGGTTTAGGAAACGTAGGGTGTGTTTTAGGATGGTGAGCCAAGAGGGAAGGTGTTGAGAGGGCCATGAAGAGAGGTGGTCTTCTGAGGAAGGGGGTAAGGGCTGAATGGCCTCTTTGAGTTGTTGTTCCTGATTTTTTACATGCTGCACGATAAAAACTTTAACGGAAGGAGTGAAGGTGGAGCCTGAAATGGACAAGAGGCTGGCGGCTGTGCAGTAGTTGTCAACAGGGTAGACCCCAACTTATCTGAGAGCATTCCAAAAAGGATTGTGAGGATCTGGAATTTTAAAGACATAGTGGGAAAAGCGGGCACCTCAGCTGCACCAGGTGCCAGACCCCAGTCCACCATATTCTAAGAATGGTGAGTTACCAGCATCCATGGCTCGTTCTGGGAGTTTATTTATAGGGATTAAATAGGAGGGAGTGTTGGTGTATCTGGCCAGGGCAGGGTTGGAGAAATGGATTTTACATGACCAGTAGGGGCAACCCCTATAGAGATCTGCCCATTTTTTGCAGTTCGGATCGGTTTGGTCATCTACTAGGCAGACATATGCATCAAGTGCGATACCCGGGTCATCGAGTGCGTGTACCTTTTCCAGAGAAAGAGAAATGGATGTGCAGTTGTCAATGAGGCACTATTGTATATCTAAGTTTTTTACCTGGGAAATACCATTTAAAGTATAGAGTTCACGGATGGTGAAGCGGTAATGGAGGCCAGGCGGTGAGGGGTGGCTTGCCTTGAGAGCGGGAGGGAGGAGGGAAGTAAGGAGGATTAGGGGTAATATGTTTGTGTGGATTAGGGGTGAAAGTTGAGCCATTGAGATAAGAAAGGAAAGTTGAGCCATTGAGATAAGGAAGGTGGGCGTTTATGGGCAGCATCGAGAAAGGAGGACGAATAGGCGTAGTAGGAAAAAGGGTATGATTACTATTAAAGGAATGACCAGATTGAGGACTATCATATGGAAATTTGGTTATGTGGAGTTTTCCTGGATGGAGGGCAGAGAGGGGGAGCGATTGACGCGGGATATTCGAAGTTTGAGAGGATGACCCGGCACTGTGGAACAAGAAAGGGTCGGCGTTTCTGTGGAGGGAAGGAGAAGAGGAGATGTTTTAGCTGGCTTGAGGCGGGAAACGTGCATCTAGGGGTGAGCTGTCCTTTGTCTGTGAGCAGCTTGGCTGCCGTGGGAGTGGAGAGAATTATTTGGGAGGGTCTGGTCCATTTGGGTTGTAAGCGAGCTTTGGCTTCTGCATCTGAGAGGTAGACCCATTGTCCCGGGGTGAGAGGCTGTGAACTCGGTGTGCCTATGGGGGTGGACAGAAGGAGGTCTTGATACTGCCAGATGTTGGATCGGATGAAGGACAGGAGAGGGTAGATTACATGAAGAGGGATAGGAGGCAGAGAGGTTGAGATACCAGGAGGGAGGGCAGGCTGTCTGTATAGGACCTTGAAAGGTGAGAGTTGACTGGGTTTCTTTGGGAGGACGCAAATGCGGAAGAGGGTTAGGGGAAGGAGGAACACCCAGTCTTTGTGGAGTTCGAGAGAGAGTTTAGTAAGAGTATTTTTTAGTGTGCAGTTAGTCCGTTCAACCTTTCCCGATGATTGTGGGTGATAAGGAATGTGAAAGTGCCATTTGATGTTAAGAGCTATCGTTAGAGACTGGACGACTTGTGAGGTAAATTCAGGTCCATTATCTGATTGGAGAGAGGAGGGGACTCCGAACCGAGGGATAATATGGTTGGCTAAAATGGACCCCAGCATAGCTGCTCGCTTATTGGAGGTGGGGAAAGCTTCGACCCACCCAGAAAATGTGTTGACGAAGACTAGAAGGTATTTGGTGTTATGGACGGGGGGCGTAACAGTGAAGTCTATTTGCCAGTCTGACCTGGGGAGCTCTCCCCTAGCCTGGTGGGTGGGGAATGTTCGGAGGCAGGTGGAGCATTGGGAGAAGAGAGTGTGTATGAGTTTTGTATGTTCCAAGGTGAGGTGAAAGAAGGTTTTAAGGAAAGAGGTGAGGGCTGCTGGGTTAGGGTGGAAAATTGAGTGTAAATAGGGTATCATATTGGAGAGTCGTGGGGCCTCATTTGCTGCCAAGGAGGAGGCGTTAACGAGTATGGCAGGAAGAGGTTTTAGGGCCGTGTGGCGGGCTGCTCTGTCGGCTCCTGAGTTTCCTTGCGTGATAAAAGATGAATCGACCTGGTGGGCTTTACAGTGGGAGATGCCAATGGCTTTTGGGAGTAGGGAGGCTTGAAGGAGGTCAGAAATAAGCTTAGCATTTATGATGGTGGATCCCTTGGTGGTTAGTAGTCCCTGTTCTTGCCAGATAGCTGAGTGTGAAACCAGGATGTGGAAGACATACTTGGAGTCGGTGTAAAGCGACAGTGTCCAGCCGCTAGCTGGAAGGCTCGAACAACCGCTGTGAGTTCTGCCTGCTGGTTGGTGGTGTGGGGTGGGAGAGGGTTAGCTTCGATGACATCAGTGGGTGAGGTGACAGCGTATCCTGCTACTCGGGACCCTCATGTATGTACGAACTTCCGCCTGTGAACCATATGTAAGAGGGCTTAGATAAGGGTCCTTCCTGAATATGTACGGGGCAGGGAAGTAGGGACTCATAACCTCAACACAGTTATGGATTGGAGTGTCAGTGGGAGAGGAAGGAAGTAGTGAGGCCGGGTGGAGAGGCATGCAAGCTTGGAAGGAGATGGAAGGACCTTGGATAAAGAAGACTAGAAGGGAAAGAACCCGGCTGGGAGGGAGTGTTTTTAGGCCCTTGTATCCTAGGAGGTGATGTAGGTGATGGGGGGGGAAGTTACAGTGATAGGTGCTCCAAATGTGAGTTTTTTTGATTTGCACACCAGTAGGTGGGCGGCTGATAGAACCCGCAGGCACGGGGCCCATCCCTGGACTGTGTGGTTGAGTTGTTTTGAAAGATAGGCTATGGGGGTAAACGTGTGTCCGCTAAATTGACCTGGGACTCCTATGGCTGTACCCTTATTTTCATGGACGTATAGGGTGAAGGGCCGGAGGATATCGGGTAGTCATAGGGCAGGGGCCTGGAGGAGAGCCTGTTGGAGGGCAGTAAAAGGCTGTTTAACGGCTGAGAGGGAGAGTAAGTGTTCCTTTGGGTCGCCTTTACCAAGGTTGTAGAGTGGCTTGGCGAGAAGGGCAAAATTGGGGATCCAGGCTCGGAAGTAGCCCGCTAATCCCCAAAATGACTGGATTTCCTCTTTTGTCTTTGGTGTTTGGTGGGATTGAATAACGGCTTTACGGTTGGTTGTTATGGCCTTTTGGTGGTGTGAGATGGTGACCCCAAGGTAGGTGACCTGTGTTTTGGACAATTGAGCCTTTTGGGGGGAAGCTCGGTATCCCTTTTCTGCTAGAAAGTTAAGGAGTAGGGCCGTGTCGTTCTGAGAGTCTGTAAGAGAGGGGCTGCATAAGAGGAGATCATCTACATCTGGAAGTAGAGTGGATTTTGAGAGTGATAGGAGTGTGAGGTCTGCTGCCAGTGCCTGACCGAAGAGGTGAGGACTATCTTGAAATCCCTGTGGGAGGACTGTCCATGTGAGTTTTGGGGAGTGGCGGGAAACGGGGTCGGTCCAGGTAAAGGCAAAAATGTCTTGGGAGTCAGCTACCAAGGGAATGGTAAAGAATGTGTCTTTGAGGTCTATGACTGAAAAATAAGTTGCCGTTGGAGGAATGGTGAACAGAATGGTATAAGGGTTGAGGACTAGCGGTTGGATGGGGAGAACGGCTGCGTTTATTTGTTGGAGGTCTTGAACGAGCCGATAGGTTCCGTCAGGTTTTATGACAACCAGAATGGGAGTATTGTAAGACGAGTTGGTGGGTCTCAAATACCCCTTCTGTAGCAGGGTTTTTATGACAGGTTGTAGACCTAGCAGACTGGCCCTGGGGAGGGGGTATTGTGGCTGACTAGGGTGGGTGGACGGGTTTTTTAACTGGATGTGAATGGGTGGGCATTGGGCTAATGAAGGGGTGTTTATGTCCCAAATCAGCGGGTTAACTGTCGAGGCAAATGGGGGGGGGGTGAGGCGGGTTGTGGGGAGGGGGCTGTGGGGGTAGAGGTTAAAAGGAGGAGTAAGGGAGTTGTTGGGGATGAGTTAGCGAGGGCAGCGCTGGGGTTAAAAGTAATGGATGCCTGAAATTTAGCCAAGATGTCCCTTCCCATAAGGGGTATGGGGCACTGAGGCATGACCAAGAAGGAGTGGGTAAATGGGATATTAGTGAATATGCATGTTAGCATAGGGGTTATGTGTGGGATAATGGTTTGGCCCCTTACCCTGACTACCAGGGACCGAGATGGTGAGGTTGGCACCCAGAACTCCCGCAGGACAGAAAGAGTGGCTCCAGTGTCTAGCAGGAAGAGGATGGGACGTCCATCAACCGTAATTTGGACCCTAGGCTCCCGAGCATTTGAGATATGTACCAGGTGGGGGAACCCAGGACCCCGTCATTCCAAGGCAGCCATGCCCAGTAGGTCCAGGGTGGAATTGGGGGCTGACCCTGCTCTTCTCTGGGGGCTGGGGTAGTCCACCGCCCAATGTCCCGAAAGGTTGCATTTGGGGTGAGGTTTTGATGGAGGTTTGGGGTTAGGGCAGACTCACGCCCAATGTCCCTCCTTGCCGCACTTGAAACAGGGCCCTGGTGGGTCATGTTTGGTTTGGACACCTCCTTTACTGTTATGGGGGCTGGTGTCTGTCCCGCGGAGAGCCTGAGCTAGCATTTGATATTTTTGTCACTTAGCCTTTTCGTCTCGGTTGTGGTAAACCTCATTTTGGGGTGTAAGGGGCCCTTGATCTAGCCTTTTAAATTTAGACCTAATGTCAGGGTAACTTTGAGAGAAAAAATAAGTTATGAGGAGTTGTCATCCATTCGGGGATTCAGGTCTAAGTTAGTAAACTGTTGGAGGGCTTTTGTGAAATGGTTGAGGAAGGAGGAAGGGTCTTCATTCTTTTCCTGGATTATTTCCTGCAGCTTTTCAAAGTTAATAACCTTTTGCGCTGCCCTCCTTAACCGGGAAAGAAGACAGGTGGAAAATTGATCTCTGGCCCGGAGGCCATTCGGGGAATTATAATCCCACTCAGAGTCTTGGTCTGGGACTGCTACTGCCCCAAGGGGATGTGTCAGGGAGGTCTGGTGGGCCTCATCTGCATACGTCCTTGCCTGTTCCGAGACCCTTCTGCGTTCTTTGGGGAGAAGAGTGTTGGAGAGGACCATGTAAATGTCATGAAAGGTGAGGCTGTAAGCCTGGAGAAGGTATTGGAATTCCTTGGTGTAGGTGGCTGGTTAGTTGTGTAAGACCCCAGCTTTTTCTCTATTTGGGATAGATCTGAGATAGAAAATGGGACGTGTACTTGGACAATGCCTTCAGTGCCCGCCACTTCGCAGAGAGGTGCGAGAGTGGCAGGATTAGTTTTAGGGCGGGTTACAGGAGGACTACAAGGGGGGAGGGGTGGATAGAGGCTAGGAACGGCGGGGGTAGGTGAGGCTTGGAGGGGCTGAGGTTGGTGGGGGGTTGTCGATACGGAGGGGGTTCATCCGCAGGGTCAAAGTCAGAGTTGGGAGAGGTGGCTGGAGAGGAGGGGGTTTTAGCCAAGAGGAGGTGAGAGGGTTGACAAGAGATACAGAGGTGGGGATGTTCTTGGAGAAGGGAGAAAGATTGGACGTAGGGAATCTCTGCCTATTTTTCTGAATGCTCGCAGAAGTTATAGAGATCCCGAATAATGTCGGGATTTAGGGACCCATGCGGGGGCCACTTACTTTGGTTATCTAAGGGATAGGTAGGCCAATTTTGGGTACTGAAGTGGATTAGACGCTTAGGCTTAATATCGGGAGTGAGGGAGAGTGTAGAGAGATTATTTAAGAGGCACTTGAGGGGGGAGTTGGCTGGAAGAGATGACGAGTTTCCCATGTTAGCAGTGGGGGCTGGTCAAGGCATCCCCTGGACTAGCGACCACTGAGGAATGGGAGGGTTACAATAAAGCCTGTTGTCACAGGTCGTTATTGTAGACCTGGATTCTCCTGGAGAATCGAGGGGGTTAAGGGCAACCCGGTACCAGGATTTTTGACAAGAAATTTATCCAAAACCGGATGGAGGGAAGGCTTGAAATCTCTAGCGGCCGAGGGAAAACCGATAGGGGTCCACTCCACTGTGGTCATAAAGACCTAGGCAGGGTGTGGCCCTCCCCTTGCCCAGGGCCGAAGGAGCTGCTGGATGATCAACAGCCAGTTTCCCTGGTTGTTCCAGGCAAGGTTTTAGGTTTTCAGTGTGGGGACACTTACCAATCCGAAAGCCGGTGGTGGATGTAGCGTTGGCGTTCAGGAGAATGGGCGAAGGCTTTAAGGGGTGAGTCCCACCAGTGCTGGGACGGGGTCCCGCCTTAGGGCGAGAGAATCCCTGATCTGAGTCACGGCACCAATGAAAGACGGTGGCGCGCAGTGAGACTCAACACCCGTTAAAGCCAAGAGATTTAATGAGACAAATGCAGTGGCTACAGAACCTGAGAATCAGACTGCAGCGTGGAGGCAGAGGTGTGGCAGGTTTTATAGGAATTTAAAGCAACCTGTCGGTTACCTATTGGTCAGCAGGTGAGGCATTTTTGGGATTGGCAGGGGCTTTCGCGGACGTGGGAATGGTGGGCTTTGTTGTGGAAGAAGAGCCCAGAAAGCCTTGTCCTAGCCTCCATGTTAGTTTGTCAGGGTGCCTTCTTAGGCAGGAGGGCCATTTTAGGTGGGGGCCACGCCTAGGCTTAGCCTTTGGAGGGGGCGGGTTCCTCACCGTGGCTGGCTGGGGCCTTTCAGGGAGGCCAGGAAGCAATAATCCATGGTAACTGAGGCCTGGGTATGGATGCAGGTGGTTGCAAACAAGAGATGCAATTGCATCTAGTTTCTCTGTAAAGCATGACATGAGGTCACCAAGCTAGAGTGGGGATGTGGGGGATGGAGACAGGGAAGTTGCCAAAGACGATGGGGAGTGAAGGCGAATGTCCCTGAGAAGTGGAGTGGGGTTGTCCGCTGGGGCCAGGGGTCCCTGCAAGATCAGTACACAAATTGAAAGGTAGCCCACAGGATTGTATTATTTTCTCCAGTAACTTGCATCTATTCTTGAGAAAGTATTGAATAGTGGGAAAGGGATTGGACTTTTACTGGCGGCATGACTGAGGGAGAGACGGACAGAAGGGTGGAAAGTGTTTGTAAGGGAAAGGGCATAATGGTGGACTATGAATGTATGTTGAGGAGGAAGGGGAGTGAGGGTCTTTAGGAACTGTGGGTAGCAGGAATCCTCTAGGGTCAGTGGTTTGGGGTCTCATAGGGACTGGAATATCTCTGGTGAAGGGTTCACAGTTTGGGCATAAAAATGATCTTAAAGTGAAAACATTGAAAATCTTATCTGAACTTCCATGCTTCATAGAGAACCTTCCACCCTTTGCCAATGACATTCCCAACTGCTTTTCCCCATTTTTGTTAAGCTGGCATATTAACCTCTACCTGCGGGTATTCTCTACTGTGTATAACTCCTGTGAGCATATGTCAGTAAGCCTTGTCTTTTCTCCCATTAATCGGTCTATTGTCAGTTAATTTGCAGGTCCCTGATTATTGAACCTAAGTGGAGAGGGGGAAAGTTTTCCTCCCCATGCTGAAGTGGGGGAGCAGCTAGCACAGGAACGGTGGGTGTCCAGGGGGAGGGAGGATTGTAATGGGATCTGGGGGGCAAGTTACTGGTAGCGACCGGGTGAGGGTATGGCACGAGAGTGGGTAGGAGTGGATGGCAGGAGGGCAAGGCCATCTAGGGAGCTCACAGGACTGAGAAGCCAGGGTGTGGATGCTGAAGTCTCCACTAATGGGGAGAGAAAAGGGGTGGAGTCAGGGAATGAGGTCATCAAAGGATGTTGTCAGCAATAGGGGCAGGTAGGGATGGTGCAGAGGGGAGGTGGGTCAGAGCAGTGAGGGTGTGGAGGAGGAGAGAAGAGGGGCAGTCTGGACGCAGAGGTGAGGGGCAAGGCAGACACCCACCGAAAGAGAACTCAGCCTTCTGGTGGGAAAGGAGCTTCAGGATGGGAGGGCAGAGCAGAGGTTAAGTGGGGCGGGGGGCGGGGAGCATGGCTAATGACAATGGTGGGAGAATCAGGACTGGAGAGGGGCTCAGCACGGGCAAAGGTTGGGCAGGGAGTGGGGCCACCAGGGAGAAGGTGGGGACAGCTCGCTGACAAATTTTCTAGAGGTCAGAGAGAACGGAGCAGAGGGAGTCTCTGACTCTGGGCTTGATTCCCCTTGAAGGAGAAAGATCGCTTGCTAAGGGATGGGGCCTGGGGCAGGCGTATCTGTGTCCTTCAGGGGTAGTTCTGGAAACCTAGTTCTGCTTTGAACTGAAACAGTGAACCTGTAGTTTAGGAGGTCCAGGGCCCTTTGAAGGATCTGCTCTGTGTACCCATTCTCTCTTGTTAATTTGTCTATTGTCAGTTTATTGACGGGGTTAGCTCTCCAAGTCTTTCTGGTCTCAGTGCAGTGTGGCCAGTGTTCTTTTTTTCAAAGTACATTTGAGACCATGGGGCATCTCCACCTTTTCTGGCACAGCAAGGGTGGGGTAGCATGAAAGGCCACAGGGGAGGGCCCACACCGGCCACTGCTGACCATCCATGTAAGGCCCTTATCACACTTTCTTAGAAGCACCAGCCAAGCTCAAGCTGGCAGTGTTTAGAGGCAGGGCTTCCTACAGAAGGCCTGTGAGTGTTGCATGTTTAACCAGAAGCAACAGTATGGAATTTGTTCTTCCAAGGGGGCACAAAGAGATCATGACTTAAGTGACAGTGGGAGCCACTCAGGTCATCTCCATCTTTTTTCTAAGAGGGAGGAGGAAAAAAACACTACGTTTCTGGTGCCAAAGGTGTGGGGGAGAGGCAGGTATGTGACTGAAAGTCCCTGTCATAATCTCCCTGCATCCCTACCCCCACCTGCCATTCTCTATGGCATTCATAAGGCAATGCCTGTGCCCCAAGACCCTCTACTTTCACCCAGCAACCCAGCACAGACTTGAACTTGCCAGAGCTGGGTTTTTATTCCTCGATACAGAACCTGCCCACATGTCCTAATGGGTGCCTGCCGAGGGATGGCTCCAGCTGGATTCTGTGGTACCCACTGGGCTAGTCCCAGCCCAGTCTCCTTCAAGCAGCCTCCGAAGGTCTAGTCCTGGCAAAGCTGCTGGGTCCTGAGGTGAGGGTGCGGGAACACATCCCCACTTCTTTGATAAAGAGACGATGGAGCCCAAAGATCTGGCCCAGGTCAGCCTGGCACCTGGATGCAGAAAGTTCTGTTCAGTTCCATCCTGGACATGGCAGAGAGAATGTGGGAACATGTCAAACCCTGCCCAGGGCTGGGGTCAAGTGGCAGCCTGAGTCCTTCCTTACCCTCTTCCTTTGTGTCTTTCTGGGCTGAGCCACGCTCACCCCTCGGCCTCTTCTCCCGGGCCCTTCCCTCCTCAGTCCTCCTCAGCAAGTCACAGAACCCGGAGAGACCCCAGCAGAATGCCACCTCCACAACATGCTGACCCTGGCCTGGACAAGTCCTGCACCTCGCGGGAACTCAGTCTCTGCATCTGCAAAATGAGGCTCTGCTTAAGACGTGGTGCTTGGGCGCTTGGCAGTCACCTCAGTGCAAAGGACAGAGACCTGAACCCTGCTGAATGCAGACGTCAGTGGGAAAATGATGGTGATGTCTGAACATTCTGTGGCATCTCGGGTATCTGAGATTTCTTTTAAAGGTACAACACCACCTCATTGCTGACATCCCAATCTCCTGGCAGGTGACCCTTAATGTGGCATCCAGTGGATGCATGTTCCCCTCAGGAACTCATGCAGAGACAGTCACCACAGGGGAAGCACCCTCAATTTAACCATTCTGGACATCTGCCTCCCCCTTTTTGACATAGAGTCTCACTCTGTCACTTAGGCTAGAGTGCAGTGGCTCAATCATGGATTACCACAGCTTTGGCCTCCTGGGCTCAGGCGATCCTTCCACCTCAGCCTTGTAAGTAGCTGGAACTACAGGCATTTGCCACCAGGCCTAGCTAATTTTTAAATTTTTTTTGTAGGGACAAGGTCTTGCTATATTGTCCAGGCTTGTCTCAAACTCCTGGGCTCAAGTAATCCTTCTGCCTCGGCCTCCCAAAATGCTGGGACTACAGGCATGAGCCACCATGCTCAGCTGACATTTCCCTTTTCAAAAAGGCATTCCATGCTGTAATCTTGTGTTGGAGAGAGGATTGTCTGAAAATGCAGGAGACTCTTTCACCCAGTGCTCTTTAAACATATCTAGAGACACGCAGGATATCTTTGCTCCACCCACAGGAGCGTGTCTACTGGGAAGAGGTCCCTAGGACCTACTGCAGACTCAGGCTCTGGGCTGACTTTGGAGACCAGTCCCTCAGGTTCCCCTGTTGCTGTGGTCCCAGTAATGTGAGTCTGCACGTGTGCTCTTTCCTCCAGGGGGCCTGGGGCTTTCTTCAAACTCTTACTGGGTCTGTGACCCCAAGAGGCGGAAGGCACTTTGTGAGGAGCAGAAAGTCAGGCCACATGACGCCCGTGGAGTCCCTTTCCCTGTGCCTTCTCCTCCGCCGTGCAGAAGTATTTCTGATGCCCACCTTCTGGCAGGGTTCAGAGGCAGCCTGGGTCCTCTTGTGGGGCATTCTCTGCTGCACCCCATTGGGAGGCTGGGTGTGGTGCAGGTCTCAGGTGAGCAAGGACCTGACTGCATCCTACTCTGGGTAGAGTGCCCACAATCCTCTACAACGAGCAGATGTCATCTGGGATTCAGAGCACAAACCTGTAGGAAGGAGGGGATGGGTCAGCAGGTCACACACCATCAAGCACCCAGCACCCTAACAGGTTGGCAGCTGCTGGGGCAGGGTCCACTCATCACTCTGGAGGAAGGGAGAAGGTGCAGATCAGGGCCCAGACCTCCTCACTGGAGGCCTCCGCTCTGATCTATACTCACTGTGTTACCTTGGGCAAGTCACACCCTTTCTGCCTCAGTCTCCCTGCCTGTAAAGTGGGACTAAGAAGACCAGACCTCTGATGTCACAGCTGAACCACGCACAGAGGACCCAATGAAGCAGGTGCCTGGAAGTACTTTGAAGGACCCTCCAACCCCAAGCTGCCTCGGGCACATTCAGCTTCAATTTGCTCTGTCCTCTTGGTTTTGAGAGTCAGTCTTACCTGTAAATCAGGCAAATTCATTCTCAAAACAGTTGCTTCTTAAAAATGAAGGTCTTAGAATGAGAGAGCCCTTGAACATCTGGGCCCTGCTGATAATTCTCACAGTTTAAAGAATTAGCTTTATAGCACATCACTGTAGAGCTGCTGGGAGCATGTTTATTATGAACTTAATCTCAGTTTTCCTATTTTAATTTTCCTTCCTTCCTTCCTTCCCTCCTTCCTTCCTTTCAAGTCGAAGTCTCACTCCGTTGCCCAGGCTGGAGTGCAGTGGCACACTGACGGCCACCCCAGCGTCGACCTGCTGAGCTCAGGTGATCCTTCCTCCTCAGCCTTCCAAGTAGCCGAAACTATGGGCACACGCACCATGCCCAGTTAATTTTTTGATTTATTGTAGAGATGAGGTCTCGCCAAGTTGCCTAGGTTGTTCTTGAACCTGTGGGCTCAGGCAGTTTTTTTTTTAAGACAAGTTATCACTTTGTCATCCAGGCTGGAGTGCAGAGACATGATCCTGACTTACTGCAGCCTCAACTTCTTGGCCTCAAGTGATCCTCCCATCTCAGCCTCTTGTGTAGCTGGAACTACAGGCATGTGCCACCATATTCAGCTATTTTTTAAAAATTTTCTGTAAAGACGAGGTTTCACTATGTTTCCCAGGCTGGTTTAGAACTCCTGGGCTCAAGCAACCTTCCACTTCAGCCTCCCAAAATACTGGGATTGCAGGTGTGAGCCATTGCATGCAGCAGTTTTCATTTTCCATAGCAGAAAAAATTCCTCTATCAAGCACTTACTGAATCTGGGCAGCTTTGTGGAAGGCAGTTGGCACTGTGGGCAGGGGTACTGGCCTCAGGGTCAGACAGATGGTGCTCAACACCATGGGCAGGCTCTGTGACCTTGGGCAGGGACAAGAAGTGGGAATGAGGCCTCTTCCCTGGACAGATGGTGGTGACAATTAAATGAAAGTCTCCATGGAACTCCTGGAACAAAGACTAGCATGGAGTCGATGTTTAAGAAAGTTTACTTTAGTATTACGATCGTTATTACTGCAGTATTATTTATTTATTTCAGTATCCATTTATTTATATATAAATTGAGTCAGAGTTTCACTCTGTTGCCCAGGCTGGAGTGCAATGGCACAATCATGGCTCACCACAGCCTCGACCTCCTGGGATCAGGTGATCCTCCCACTTTAGCATCCCAAGTAGCTGGGACTATAAGTGCACACCAGCAGGCCTGGCTAATTTTGTGTGTGTGTGTGTGTGTGTGTGTGTGTGTGTGTGTGTGTGTGTGTGTGTGTGTGTTTTGTAGAGATGAAGAGATAAGGTCTTGTTATGTTGCCTAGGCTGGTCTTGAACTCCAGGGCTCAAGAAATCTTTCCACCTCGGCCTCTCAGAGTGCTGGGATTATAGGCGTCAGCCACCACACTTGGCCTTGCTAATATAATTATTAACATTGATGGGTGAGAAGGTCACTAATGACCAGGAGTGTCACTAATGACCAGGAGGATTCTAGTCTGGAGAAATGCCTCCTCCCGATGTGGGCTACACCCACTCCCACCCCAACACACCCCCCAGAATCCCTACCACATTCCCTACCCCCAGTTGGTCATGTCTCTCTCCATGGCATCTGCTTCCAGGCTGGCTCTTTCCTTTCACTGTGAATCTCCATAAAAGCCACGTTAGGGCCTCAGTGTGTCTGCAGGGCAGGCAGGTGCCCACAGGCTGTAGCAGCTGACCTTGGTGGGGATCATCAGTCCCAACCAGTGACTGGTCATGACCTGGGGCAGAGGAGGACATTTGAGGATCTGTGTGTGTTGGAGGGGCAGCACAGGGAACATGTGGTTTGGGGAAGGAGATTCTGATGCAATCTTACCCCCTTGAAATCCAATCTTTAAAACTGAAGCCATTTCAGGTGTACTGAAAAGACCGGGATTTGTGTTTTGAAAATGTGGATCAGTAGATAGAAACACATACTCAATCTTTTAAAAAAAAGTTTTGCATCTGATTAAAGTGACCTGGAATCATTTGTGATGAACAAAACAGGCTCCCCTTGAAGAGCCTGTCAAGAAGGCCATGGGGGAGGTAGAGGCGAGAGCAGCTTTCAGAACACTCCCTGTCCTTGAGACAAACAGTGGGAAAGGGACGCGGGACCCCTGTCGGCAGCAAGTGGGAAGCCTGGGCTTTCCAAGGGGGCTAGAAAGAGAGGACATGGCTGACCCTCTTCTGGAGGAAGAGGCAGCACCTGGAAACAAGCATTAGGCTGACCTGGTGGGCGGGGTGCAGATGCGAGGTACCAGGCCATGCCATACAGCAGGACACAAAATAGCTGTCCCCCAGTAAAGGGCGGTGGCAATGGGACTTCATTGGGGTGGAATTTTTGGCTGGACTCCACCTCTAAAAATCGCCCTGAGAGAAGGTGGCGTGAGCATGCCTTGTCCTCCAGAGAGGCCGGCAGGGCAGGAACTGCAGGTGGCTTGCCTACTGTGTGTGGCTGGGAGCTCAGGACCAGAGACAGGGACCAGGTCGCTGAAGGTCACGGGAGGTCAGAAGCCAGTCTGGGATCTGCACTGCCTCCGTGTGACCTCAGAGTCTTGGTGGGCCTCCTATGAGAATGAGTTTATTCTCTCGGATGAATTTACTTCTTAGCAGCATGAGGGAGACCAGGGGAGACAGGAAGCATATGGAAGGGCTCCCACCTTTGCTGAGAATTTGGAGAACACAGAAGATGAAGGCTGTCCTTGGAAATGCATGTCCCCAAATAATGCACTAAGGAAATGGAGGAGAAAGAAAAACAGGCCAGCTTGAAGAGAGAGAGGGAGGTGGCAGGATTGGGGGGCAGGGGTGGGGCGAGGTGACCAGCGGGGATTGGGGGAGAAGGCATTAAGGGCCTTTCTCAGGTGTCTGGCCTGGCGGGCTGACAGTCCCTCATGGGCTTGGGGATGGGCCCACACTTCACAGCGGCCCCTTTGTCCCCTATGGTCTCTTCTGTCCACACTGTGGCCCAACCGGCACCATGGTCAGTGCAAAGCCTGGCATCTCCCACTCTCTCTTGGAAGCCCAAGTTCCCAGAGTGGCTTGTCCTTGGAGCCCCTGCTGGTCAGCTGGGGACACTCAGCCCGTGCCCACAGTGGGTACCCAGAAAGAGCCAGGGGATGAAGCTCTGATGCAACTTTCTCCCCACTGTGGTGTGGGGTCTGGCCACCCCTGGCCCCTGAGCTGTGTGCCTGCTGGGTCTCAACTGCTCCTCCTCTGTTGGGGGGCTTTTCTTCTTCCCACAGGGATGGCTGAGCCTGGGACCCTCCATGGGTGTGCTCCTGTCTGAGCTTGAATTTCGTGAAGGGGTAAGCAGGTTCTGAATTCCTGTGGGGACAGCAAGGAGGACAAAAACACAAGAGAGTGTGGGCCACAGAACATTCTGAAACCACAGGACAAGTATGACCGGAAGGTTTCCGACCCCTCCTGTTCTGACCCTGGTGCTGACATTCCCGGCTGCTGGACCCTGGGTGGTTTACATGGATGTTCTAAGTCTCAGTTTGCTCACTGCTAAGATGGGAATAAAATGCCTGCTACCCAGTCGGGCTGCTGGGGTTAAGTGTCCTATGGAGCCTAGGCCTTAGAAGGCACAGGAACTGGTGGCTTGGCTGTGATCATGGCTGCAGGTAGAGAGCCAGTTGTCGGGAACAGACAGCTACTGTCCTCACACCCTGGACACTGGGGAGGCCGGAGCAGGGACATGGACGGCCATCCACAGCATCTGCTGTGTCCACCCCATAGCACAACCCTTGTTTAGCCCTCATGATCACCCTTGAGGAGAGGTGGCCATGAATGCCTCCATTTTACAGATGGGGAAACCGAGGCACTCTTTTAGACTGTTTTCTGCTGCTATCTCAGAATGCCCGAGAATGGGTAATTTATAAAGAAAATAGATGTATTTGGCTCACAGTTCTGGAGGCTGGGAAGTCCAAGACAGAGGGGAACATCTAGTGAGGGCCTTCCGGCTGCTCCATACTGTGGTGGAAGGCCAAGAGGGAGCCCTGGCGCCCACTCCCAGGCACAGCCCTCGTGATCTAATCATGACTTAAAGGTCCTACCTCTTTTTTTTTTTGGTCAGAGTCTCGAGTAGCTGGGACTATAGGCATGCACCACCATGCCCAGCTAAGTTTTTGATTTTTTTTTTTTTTGGTAGAGATGTGGTCTTGCTGTGCTGCTCAGCTGGTCTTGAACTCCTGGACTCAAACAATCCTCCCGCTTTGGCCTCCCAAAGGGCTGGGATTAAGGTATGAGCCACTGCACCCGGCCCATGGCTCTAACTCCTGACACTGTCCCAGTGGCAATTAAATTTCAACATGGGTTTTGGAGGGGACTTTCGAACCACAGCAGGCACAGAGAGGTGGAGTGACTCACTCAGAGTCTCTGACCTGGTCAGTGGCAGCTAGGATTGGAAACACATCTGTCAGTGGCAAAGCCTATGCTGTCGGCCCCGCATCAGAGCTACCAAAGGCAGGCAAGGTGGGGGCTCCTGAGGCCAGGGCAGGGGGCCAGCCCATCCAGAGGCTTGGTGCAGTGCTTCTCGGCAGGACAGGGCCACCCGAGAGGACACGTGGCAGCCCAGGCACAGATTCAGTTAGACTGCCTGCTAGTTCACAGCTGTGTGACCTTGGGCAGGTGGCTTCACCTTTCTGGACCTCAGTGTGAAATGCAGATAATCCAAGCACCTCATCTCCCAGAGTTATCATAAGAATTAGTGCAGCTAATGATTAGAAATGGTATTTCACCTCACTGCTTCTCTGTTTCCCAGTCTGTGGAATGGGGATGGTGATAGGGCTGAAATTAACCCAGGTAAAGTGCTTCTAGGAGTTTCTGGGACATATGATGTGCTCAATCCACATCAGCCATTGTCACCTCTCCAGGCTGACCCCTCCCCCTTGTCACTCAGCTACCACCGGGTCTTGTTCCATGAAGAGTCAAGCCCCTCTTACCTCTCTAACTTCTCTGTGTCTGTTGTGGTTTGAATATCTCCTCCAAAACCCATGTTGAAATTTAATTGCCACTAGGACAGTATTAAGAGTTGGGGCCCTGGGCCAGGCATGGTGGCTCACACCTGTAATCCCAGCACTTTGGGAGGCTGAGGCTGAGGCTGAGGATTGCTTGAGCCCAAGAGTTCAAGACCAGCTTGGGCAACATAGTGAGACCTCATCTCTACAAGCCCCCTTTGCTTATGCTCTTTCTGCTGCCTGGCAGAGGCCTAATCCTAGATCCCTTACTTGTCATTCAGGCCCCAGCTTCAGCCACACCTCCTCCAAGAAGCCTTTCCTGACTACACAATGTAGAGTAGCCCTGTCTCCATGACTCCTCTGTTACAGAACTTCTCACTTTCTAAACTATCTCTTGCTGACTTTCAATTCATGTTGGTTAGTCCCACAAGGACAGATATCCCTCGAGAGCTGTGGCCTGTCTGGGTCTCAGGTGTGTGCCCAGAACCCATGGCCCTGAGCAGTACTTCCAGGCCAGGGAGATTCTCAGTTCCCTGCAAGGCCAGCTTCCATCTCCACACCCCTCACTGGGCTGACAACAGCTACGGCCCCTTGCCGTGGGAGCCTGCCCTCCACCCTGCTCACAGGACACGCCTCCAACCTGATAAGCAGCCGCTGCTGGCTTTGTGGCCCAGCTGGCATCTGGGGCACTGTGGGCTGGAGCTGTCGTCAGACTCATCAGGTTTGGCAGGGCCCTGGAACTGGCTGCCTGCAAGCCTGGACTGATCAGAGGAGGAGACTGGCAGAAGTTCAAAGGGGTCAGGAGACATTTTGGACTTGGATGTGGGGGAAGGTGGTCAGGGGCCTGGGTCCTGAGTGAGTGGGACAGGGGCTGTGGCTCAGGCTGTGAAGCTTCTGTGGCGTCAGCCCCTGGGAGGGTGCAGGGTTGAATCAGCACCAACCGGACCCATCTCAACCCACTAAGGTGAGCCGGGCCGGGTCGCGGGCTTTTTACCATCCCTGTCTTGAATGCCACAGACCCCTGATCTAGTCCATGAACTTGCTCCAGTGCCAGCACCGCTGTCCAACCCTGGGCCTTGGGGCTTCAGGGCAAACCTGTGTAGCGGGCAGGGCACTGGGGGCCAGGGTCCTTCCACTCCTGGGAGTGGAGGCCGTGAGAGTGGGAGGGAGAACTGGGAGTGACCTTGGCCGAGCACTTCTTCTGCACCTCACTTTCCCCACTGTTACCTGTTGGCTGATCTGGGGTCTCCTGGGGACGCCTGGCTCATCCTTCACTCCTTATCCTTATCTTATTAAGTTGATGCCAGCGCCTGGCTGCAGCACTCAGGGCCTTAGGCGCTCACTCACACCTGTGACTGTGCCACTAGTTTCCCTCCAAGCTGTCCCAGCACCCCAGAGCGGCTCTCCCGCCGCCCCCCGCCATCTTGGAGAGCTGGGAGCAGCTCTTCCCCACCTGACCTCGGCGCCCTCATCCTTGCAGCTCTGCTGTCCCGTGAAGTGGCCATGTTGTGCATGGCTCTGAGGGCCTCTTGGAGGTTGGCACGCATGCATCGCCTGCATTCCCTCTCTCCAAATCCTGGGTTTCCGACTCCCCATCTCTGCTGGGTGGCACCAAGCACCCACCTTCCCAGATCTGCTCTCAGAAAACCCAGATGAATGGAGGTTGGGGAGTGCCCTCCAGCGCCCTGGGCCAGTACTACCCCACGTCCCTTCCCCAGTGGAGGCTGTTTCAAACCTCCACACCCTCCTCTCCTTCTCCAGGGCTGCAGTGTGAACAGGCAGATGCGCACTGCCTGCTGGGATGGAGGGGCAGGTGCTGAGGGCCCTGGCTGACTCTGAGCACTGGTCAGACCGGTTATCTGCACTTGTCTCCCAGATTGGGCGAGAGGGCCGTTCTAGGAGCTGGGACGGAATCCGTTGACCTAAAATTCCCCAGACCCTGCCCAGAAAGAGGCTCAGAACCTCTACATGGGGACAGGAATTTAAACAGATTAAAGCTAAGTAGCACACAGCAGGGACACTGTTAAGTGCTTTCCCAACATCACTTTTTCAAATCCCTGTCACTTCTCCCCCTACAGATGGAGAAAGCCTTGACTTTTGACATCCAGCGGCTTAGCAGGGGCCACCCAGTGAGCAGTGGTGAGGCCTGGGTGTGAGGCCAGGTCCCAGGAATGGGGCCCAGCAGCAGAGACCTCCATCACTGCTGGGTGGAGTAACAGAAGAGGCAGTGGCTCTACCCTGAGGGAAAACAGTGGGGGTTGAGGGGCTCACAAGGAAGAAAAGGTAGAGTCCAGGAGGCTCAGGAGGAAGCTTGGAGGGACAAGCAGGAGCCATGTGGCTGGAGGCAGAGGCTTAGTTTAGTTTAGTTTTGTTTTGTTTTTGAGTTGAAGTCTCACTCTGGCACCCAGGCTGGAGTGCAGTGGCACGTGCGCTCATGACCACCCCAGCTTCAACCTGCTGGGCTCCAGCGATCCTTCCACCTCAGCCTTCAGTCCCTAGAATGATGGGACTTGTGACAAGTCTTGCAGTAGGTGCCCAGATGTATGGCATACTCTAGCAGCAGCATCTTCTGAAACTACAGGAGTATGCTACCACGCCCAGCTAGTTTTTTGTTTTGTTTTGCTTTTTTATTATAGAGACAAGGTCTCATCATGATGCCCACGCTGGTCTCGAACCCGCGGGCTCAGGCAGTCCTCCAGCCTCGGCTTCCCAAAGTTCTGAGATTACAGGCTTGAGCCACCATACCTGGCCTAGAGCCTTAGTTTTTAAAGTGTTTTAGAAGTGTTTATGACATTCTTGTGGTCAAGTGCACTGATTGGGAGAGCACAGCTGGGCAAGGTTGTTGCGGGTGAACACCCATGTTGTAAGAAGGTCAAGCCACAGGAGCCATTTCCAGCACCCTGGAAGCCTCCATACCCCTCCCTGCCACCTCCTCCTGGATGGCAGAGTTTGAGAGACAGAGAATGTGCGTGTAGGACCCGTGGGCCAGACCTGGGGACTGAGGGGCGGGTCTGGAGGGTCTTGCGCAACCTGAGGCTGGCTGCTGCCTGTTTCATGGGTGGCTTTCTCCACCCCCTTGGGGAGCCCGCAGGAGCCTCCAGTGCTCTTGGAAGTAAACCCCAATTTCTTGTGAACATGCTTCTGTGAGAGACTGGCCAGTCCATTTGGCTACATTTACTTTGGCTTTAGGGGTGCTTAATAGAATCATCATTATTTCTTTTTTGTCTTTTTTTTTTTTTTGAGTTGGAGTCTCACTCCATCACCCGGGTTGGAGTGCAGTGGCACACTCATGGCCACCCAGCATCAACCTGCTGGGCTCCGACAATCCTTCTGCCTCAGCCCTCCAAGTAGTCGGAACCACAAGTGCACGCTACCATGCCCAGTTGATTTTTTGATTTATTGTAGAGACAAGGTCTTGCCATGTTGTCCAGGTTGGTCTCGAACCCGCGGACTCAGGCAATCTTCTCGCCTCGGCCTCCCAGAGTGCTGGGATTACAGGCTTGAGCCACTGTGCCTGGCAAATCATCATTATTTCTAAACAAGAGAAACCCAGGATGCTGGGAATAGGATACCAGGTGCATCTCACTTTACCCCAGCTTGCCCAAGACTGTCCTGTGGATGGCCAGGTCAAACAATGGCACAGAGAGGGTAGGTTACACAGCCAAGGAGTCTGAAATTCCAGTGTGTTCACTTGCAGGTCCTGCCCTTCCTGCTACCCACCAGGCCACCCCCAGGATGGGCCTTGGTTCCGCTGCCAGTTCTGGGGTGGCTGCCCTGAGAAGATGCTGCTACTAGAGTGGGCCATGCATCTGGGCACCTACTACAAGACTTGTCACCAGTCCCATCATTCTAGTGATGCCACCATCAGGTTTTTTTCCACCTGATGTTCACTAGGTCACCCACCCCTGAGCTCTGTGCTGCCTGCTATCCCTGGGAGGTCTCAGACAGTCTGCCCCCAAATTGCAAAACCCTTGGCCAGGTACAGTGGCTCATGCCTGTAATCCCAGCACTTTGGGAGGCTGAAGAGGGAAGATTGCTTGAGCCCAGAAGTTGGAGGCTGCAGTGAGCTATGACCATACCATTACACTGCAGTCTGAGTAACAGAGCAAAGCTCTGTCTCTAAAACACACACACACACCCCAATATTGCAAAACTCAATTCCTGAAGCACAAAGTGCAGAGAATCGGCCTGGCCCCCACCTCTCCACTGGCCCTGCCCACTGGATTTTCATTCTTCCCTACTCCTCCCTGTCTCAGTTTCTTTGCTCAGACCCTTCCCTCGGTGCCACCTCAGAGGCCCAGCTTGAATGCGGCCTTTCTCTGAAGTCACTCAGACACCGAACGCCCAGCCCCTGAACTCACCCTGGCTGTCCGCTGCCTCGGCGTGCTCCGGCCTGTCTCCAGCACAACCACGCCTGGGGGGTGAGGTGGTTCTGGCTGTGCCTGATGTGGTGCGGTTTCCTACTGGGCAGAGTCAGCCATAGCCTCTGATTGCCCCTGGCAGCCGGGGCTGGGTCCTGGCCATACTGGAGACAGCCCGGGATACCTGCCTCTGGGTGGGTGAGTCTGTGTAGGCCCATGGTCTCTGAGGAAAGGAGGTGGCTCAGCGTGGTCACCAAAGTCCAGTGCCACCCACCTCTGTGGGCAGGAAGGCTGGGCTGACCTGTGCCCAGTGCCCACGCAGGCAAGCTGACCTTCACTCCCAAGTTTGGCCAGGGGTGGGTTGTGCACCTGGGAGATGCAGGCCCGTCTGCCTCCTCCTCTGAAAACGGCCCAGCCAGGCTGTGGGTCAAGCATTCAGTTCACAAACATTTACTGAACTGCACTTCTTCCAGGTACGGATGGAGGCGTGGACCCGGCCCTCACGTGGCTCACATGAGAAGGCATTCAGCAAGTGGCACATAATGACAGAAGAACACAGTAGTCGCCAAGAATTGTGTGCTTACCCAGTGCTGGGCGCTGCTCCACATACCTTATCTATGCCAATCCTAATCCTCACCACAGGGAGGGTGTGCAAACTGAGGCATAGATCAGTTAAATTGCCCAAGGTCATCAGCCAAGAAGTACTGAAGCCAGGATTGGAACCAAGTACATAAGTCATGTGCATTGCAAAGCCATGTGCATAAGGCTTAATAGGTTATAAAGCCCCTTAGACTCCATTGGCCCTGTTCATGCTACCAGCCTGTATCTCGTGTACTCGTGAGGTCCGGGGAAAGGGTGCCGCTCACCCCATGTTTTAACTCTCTATTTTCATTTTTTGAGTTAATGTCTCACTCTGTCATCTAGACTGGAGTGCAGTGGCACAATCATGGCTCACCACAGCCTAGAACTCCTGGGCTCAAGCAATCCTTCCTCCTCAGCCTCTTGAGTAGCTGGTACTACAGGTTCACACCACCACACATGGCTAATTTTTTAATTTTTTGTAGTGACAAGGTCTCACTAGGTTGCCCAGGCTGGTCTTGAACTCCTGGGCTTAAGCAATCCTCCTGTCTCGACCTCCCAAATTGCTGGGATTACAGATGTGAGCCACTGTGCCTGGCCTTGTTTTAATTCTCTAAAAGTGGTTGGTATGAGAATCTACCATGGCCACATGCTTTCTCTTGGGTACCCCCCCACCAGGATATCCCTCAGATACCCCTCTGCCTGCCCTTTCCCAAGGCTCTTTGCCAGTACTTAATCAATTTTATTCTTCTGCCAATACTTCCCCTTAGTGCCCCCCCCCGGAAAAAAAAAATCACATGAAGGATGAATTTTGAAGTCCTCTTAAATTCTTTTTGGATCAAGGTAGGGTGCCAAGACAAAGGAAGGAAGGAACATTTGGCCTTGGTGTTTCAGTCTATAAAATGCACATGCCCTCGGTGTGTCTGTAGGTTCCCTGGACCATGGTTTCCCTTTGTCACATCTTGGATGGGGGTTAGGGACAGGCCTTGGTTCCTGGTGCCTCCTCAGGGCTGGGCTGGGGCAGAGAGGTCAAGTTGGCACCCAGCTCTATTAAGGGGACAGAAAAGCTGCACCTGGTGTCCCGGAGGTAGGTGAGGTGTGGGGGTGGGGTGAGACTGCTGCTCTGAGTTGCTGCAGTCAGGGGTTCTCTACAGAGCAGCCAGGCTTCTTCCCTCCCCTCCCCCTCACAGGCATATCTGCCCCACTGGGATAACTCCCAGGTCCCCCAGGGCACTTGCTAAACAGAGGCTGTTCACAGGGTCACCTGAGGCTTGATTCTTCCCTTTTGGAGCTGAGTCCCAGTACACCGTGAAGAGTTGGTCCTCTCTTAGAGGACTGAGTCTGTTCTGGAGACAGTGCAGGCCAGGACCCTGCTCCAGTTCAGCCTCAACCAGCCAGCCAGTCAGCTGCCAGCATCCCTGAGCTGTGGTCTTCTCACCTGTGAAGGGAATGATATTCCTGCTTCCCCCAGTTGGGAGGGCTACCTGGGAAAGTCCTTCTCACAGCACCCAGTCCTCAAAGGGCACCTGATAAGGATGTCTTGCCGTCCACCCTTGGTCTCCTCTTGGGATCAATAAGAAGGTTGGGCCCAGGCTCCAAGAAAGATCTGGAGCTGCCATCCCAGGCCCTCTTCTGCCTTCTGAGTGGACCTCTCTCTCTGCCCTGAATTCTGATCAGCCAGCTGATGAACAAATTTGCCTGTCCCTCAAATCCCGTTTGTCCAGAATAACTCAAACTCCAATGGTCTCATGGGAAAAGCCTCCAGCTGGTGGCCCAGAGCTTTTTAATACATATTCGATAAGAAATTGTTCTCCTTGGCTAATTGAGAGGGGACTTGGGTCTGCTCTGATTTCATGACCACTTCCCAAGGGATTAGATCAGCAGGTGGGCATGCCATCTAGGACCACAGCCTGCCTGTTTCTCCTCATCTTAATCTGGTCAAGATGTTCATTTCACAAACATCTACTGTGTGCTGGGCTTCGTGCTGGGCACAGGATATGCAGAGGGGACCTGGAACTTGTGACCAGACCAGGTGAATCTGCTTTGTAGGACAGTAGGATCTTTGTACACACAGGGACAAATGTTTGTCTAGTTGTCTTGTGACCAGATACATTGCTCACCCTTTCCAAAGTGTTGCTGACTTCACAAAAGCTCTTTGTCCTTCAGTATTTTCTCAATCAACAAGTTTTAAAATGACACCCATTGTCATATGGCAGCCCAGGGGCATTTTGTGTGTGTGTCCAGAGACCCTCATTCTTGAAAATTTGGGGATGTGCTGATATAGTTCAGTTTGTCCAAGTTACAGATGAAGGAGTTAGGGCCCAGAGAGAGGCAGCGACTCGCTCCAAGCCTTAACAGTTGCGTTCAGGACCCACATACCCAGGAGTCCAGTCTCAGATCCCCAGTTCTGGGGTCTTGGGTGGAAATAGTCCTGGGAAATCCTGGCCCATCCGAGAAGCTAGGTGCAGGACGGAGACAGGACAGGGACAGGCACTATGGGTCAGTAGGGAGCAGGTCCTACCTGCTACCAAGGTCTGGGTGGTCACCAGCCACATCTTCCTTCTCCTTCTCCTCTTCTTCTCTTCTGCCAAAGTCCTGGGCTATGTGATGTATTGACCTTGTGTGTTTAAGCCACAGCCTTTCCCCAGATGCAAGAATTTCCAGATGACAACTCTCTTTGCTCTCCACCCTGCTCTCCACTGTCCCGGTGGCCCTCCCCGCTGATGACCAAGGATCCCTGGCCCCCTGGACTCTTTAAAATCCAGGGCCCCAGCTTCAGTAGAGTCCTTCTTCCCTCCCCCACCCTTTTGTTTCCTGACATCTTGTATCACTGTCTATGGATCATGTTTTGACTTTGTTCATTCCCATCAATATGGGTCAGGGAATGTTGTTTTGTTTTGTTTTGCTTTGAGTCAGAGTCTAACTCTGTCACCCAGGCTGGAGTGCAGTGGAATGATCATGGTTTACTGTGCCCACAAACTCCTGGGCTCAGGTAATCCTTCTGCCTCAGCCTCCTGAGCAGCTGAGGCTGCAGGCATGCACCACCATACCCACTTAAAAAAAAAAAAGCTACTGCAAACAAAGTGGCTTAGAGCAACACAGATGTATTATCTTACAGTTTCGGATCAGAATCAGAAATGGGTTGCTTCTGGAACCTCCGGGGAGGAACCCATTTCCTTGCCCTTAGAGGCCACCCATATTCCTTGGCTCATGGCCCCTTCCTCTTTCAAAAACAGCATGGTTGCACTATGTTTCCATTTCTTTTTGACTCTTCTGCTTTCTTCTTTCAGCTTTCAAGGACCCCTGTGATTGGGTCCACACAGATAATCTAGAATAATCTCCCTGTTCTAAGATATTTAATCACATCTGCTAAGTATGTTTCTGACATGTATTATAACACACTCTTGGGTTCTGAGTATTAGGATGTAGACATCTTTGGAGGGTCGTTATTGTGTCTTTCATGTAATGTTCATCCTCCTCCGGGGATCATTATTAGGAGGCTCAAGATGTCAGACTGTCCTGTTACTGGTGATGAGAACATTCATTATTTGGTTAAAGTGTATTTGCAGGGTTAATCTACTAAGACCTATTTTTACTTCTGTAATTAACAGTAATTTGTAAAGGCAATACTTTGAAAATATGTCAATATCCTATTTGCGTTTTCTACCAGATTTAAACTCTGCTGATGATTCTTTGAATCACTTATTACCAAGAATCTTGTAAAATCATGATTTTTCATTCTCATATTACTGTCTACAATTATTATTTAGTATTTTACTCAAGGGGGAGCTTTGTCTTCTTCCCTGTTTATTTTCTCACTGATTTATTTGTATCAGTGTGGACCCAGAGATTACTATTTTATTCCACGAACATTCTGTTTTTAACATTATTTGGTATGATGCTCAAATTGTGCCAGGGTTAGCCAGTGAAACTCTCTTCAAGCTGGCCCCAGGGTTCTTGTGACAAATCCCCATTCTTTCTCCAGCATGTCCTTACTTTCTGATGTAATAAGATTGCCCAGGCTCATTCTGTGCTTGTCCTGCCGAGCCCTGCAATTGATCATTTTCGTTCATTTTTGTGTGAAATGGCATTTAGAAACAAAGATCTGCTAAGTGAACTCATTCATTTTGGGGTATTTTTGCTTCTAGGCTTTCTCAGAAGATAGAGCTTTAAAAAAAGAATAAAAATATGTAAGAATATTAGACATGCATATCACTATCTTGCATATCCATCAGTGTAACCACGAATTCATGCTGATCCACTCTATTCCAATTCAGGATTCACTCGAGCCTCTGTCTTTTTTGTACTTGTAACTCCTGTCTCCTACAGTGACAGCCCTGACATCTATCATCCTCAAGATATTTTCTCTTGGCTCATCCCTGCAAATCACCAAAAACAGTTTCACCATCTTGCTAGAATCACAAACCATACTACTGCGAAAAGTAGAGGTCAATGTTTATTTGTAGTCCTTTTGTTTTTAGCCTCAAGGCTTTAGTCGAAGGCTTGTGTTCAGAAGCTACTTGGGTTAATACACTCTATCTATCTCCATGTGGTGTGGTTATGTTATGAATTTGAAATATAGTTAGGTTCATTTGTTTCTGCTTGTATTCCAATTTAAGGGTTTTGTTTGTTTGTTTGCTTGTTTGTTTTTGAACTGGGGGTCTGACTCTGCTGCCCAGGCTAGAGTGCAGTGGCTCTATCATGGCTCACCACTGCCTCGACCTCCTGGGCTCTGTCTATCCTTTCACCTCAGCTTCCCAAGTAGCTGGAACTACAGGCACGTGCTACCACACCCCGGCTAATTTTTGGTAGAGACGAGGTCTCGCTATGTTGTCCAGGCTGGTCTTGAACCGCTGAACTCAAGCAATCCTCCTCCTTTGGGCTCCCAAGTACTGGGATTATAGATATGAGCCACCACATCTGGCCCCCATTTAAGGGTTCCCCTCCCTGGTAATCTTGATGATTGTTTTCTTTTTTAGTGCATAAAGCATTAAAGCGACTCAAAAGTCAACTTTATTCATGCCTGGCACTGTGTTCTGTGGTGTTTACAACTAGCACATCCCCCAAAAAGTATTCATTTCCATCCTTTCACCATTCCCATCCATCCCTTGTAAATACTAATAACGAATTCCCAGCTCATCCTTTTGGTGCCTCTTTTTTCTTCAAAAAGAAAAAGGGAAAAAAAAAAATCCAGGGCTCAGTCTCCTCCCATCCAGGACCGAAGACACAGTAGTCCCTACGCACACACTTAGGGCAGTGGGGGGAGGGGCAGCTGCCGCCAGCCAGGAGCCTGCAGTCCCCTGCCATTGACCAGTCCCCCAGGGATGGTACATGAATATTTTCTTATTTCCCCTTCTTTCTTTCTTTTTTTTTTTTTTTTTTGAGTTGGAGTCTCACTCTGCCGCCCAGACTGGAGTGCAGTGGCCGCTCCCGGCCACCGCAGCCTCGACCTGCTGGGCTCCGGCGATCCTTCCGCCTCAGCCTTCCAAGTAGCCGGAATTACAGGCATGCGCCACCACGCCCGGCTGATTTTTTTGATTTATTGTAGAGATGAGGTCTTGCTGCCCAGGCGGGTCTCGAACCCGTGGGCTCAGGCAATCCACCCACCTCAGCCTCCCAAAGGCGCGGGATTACAGGCTGAGCCACCGAGCCCGGCTCTTTTTTTTTTTTTTTTGAGTTGGAGTCCCACTCTGTCGGCCAGACTGGAGTGCAGTGGCCGCTCCTGGCCACCGCGGCCTCGCCTGCTGGGCTTCTGCGATCCTTCCGCCTTAGCCTTCCAAGTAGCTGGAACTACAGATGCGCGCTACCATGCCCTGCTAATTTTTAATTTTATTGTAGAGATGAGGTCTCACCAAGTTGCCCAGGCGGGTCTCGAACCCGCGGGCTCAGGCAATCCTCTCACCTCAGCCTCCCAAGGCAAAGGATTGCAGGCTGAGCCACCGAGCCCGGCTCCCCTTCTTTCTTTTACAAAAGGTAGCATCTTCCACATAGTGTTTTTCATTTTGTATTTGTCACCTAACCACACATTTTTGCTGTGCTGCGGTCCCCAGCCTGTCCACCCTGTCTTCCAGAAGGACCTCTGAGAAGCACTGTTGTGCCCCAAGTCCTGCAGAGAAGACAGCACTCCTCAAGGAGTAAAACCCCATGCCCTCAGCTGGGACCCCATGAACTCCTCCAGCCTAGCCCATAGACCCGCCCACAACTGCTCTTGCCCCCACCCCTTCTCTTCTCTCAGGACAACACAGAGGTCAGCTGGGCTCTCCTGGGTTCCTCCTGGTTTACGTCTCAGTTCTTCATCTGTAAGATGGGATTGGTAATTCTTCCTCACAAGACTGTAGCAAAGATGAAATAAGATAACCTAGGAAAAGCACTTAGCCCAGTGCCGGATAGGAAGTACCTACTTGCATAGATGAGTTGCCAACCTTCAGAGGCCCCCCCATAAGGCCTCTCTTGACCCAGCAACCCCCCACTGCCATGGAAAGAGGTCTCCAAGTACCCTGTAGTCTGGAGAAGAGTTACGTGCGTCTATGAGGGTCTTCCCACTGGCCTGCTCCCTACTCTCCTGGGGGTGGTGCAGGGAAGAGCCTGAGTTTCAGGTTCAAGTCCACTTGGCCTGGGTTCAAGTCCGGCTCTGCTGTTTCTTTCTGTCTCTCCATCCCCCTTCTTTTTGGAACATGCTCTTTTTTTTTTTTTTGAGTTGGAGTCTTACTCTGTCGCCCAGACAAGTGCAGTGGCCGCTCCTGGCCACCGCAGCCTCAACCTGCTGGGCTCCGGTGATCCTTCTGCCTCAGCCTTCCGAGTAGCTGGAACTACAGGCGTGTGCTACCACACCCAGCTAATTTTTTGATTTATTGTAGAGATGAAAAATTGCCAAGTTGCCCAGGCGGCTCTCGAACCCACGGGCTCAGGCAATCCACTCACCTCGGCCTCCCAAAGTGCAGGATTACAGGCTGAGCCACCAAGCCCGGCTAGAACATGCTCTTTTAAAAAATGTCTTTTAAATAGCTTTAGGGGATACAAATAGTTATTGGTCTGAGCTTTAAGAGTGCCCACCACCCCCATCTGTGCACTTTGTTCCCAATAGGTGATTTTTTTTGTCTCTCTGCCCCTTTTCTCCCTCTGCCTTCTGAGTCTCCAGTATCCATCTGCCTCTGCAGAGCCTTAGTTTAACTCCCACTTATAAGCGAGAACAGGCGGTGTTTGGTTTTCTGTAGAACATGCCCAATTTTATCTTGGTATTGTACGCATTACCTCTTCCCCCTCCCCCTCCTTCCCTTGCCTCCCATTCTCCTAGCCACATGCTCTATTTTATTTAACATATGTCTTTCCAGGTAGTTATCTGTATTATTTTCAAAATACATAGTCATGTGGAGAGAGTATCTTTAAAATGTTGGCATCGATGGCGGCATGCAGGAAGCCTCGTTCTGCCCTTCCCAGGCCCTCTGATGGTCTGTGGAGTGCGCCACCGTGTTGCACTCATCCTTCCCCCTAGTTGCAGGGGGAAGTCTCTGCCCACCACCCACAGCAACGCTGCCTCAGCCCCCTCTTCTGCGTCACCCTGTGGACCCGTTGGAGAACTTTTTTTGAGTACTGAATTTCTTCTGTTGCCCTGGCTTGACTTCCAGAACCACCGTCCAGGTGACAAGGCTGTGGACAAGTTATTTTGGAGGCACTTCCTGGTTGTGGGGGTGTCTTATCCTCTTCAGAGCTCAGGCTCCCTGCACCCCGGACCGAGGACACAGTGGTCCCTACTCACATACTTAGCAGACAGGGGGCAGCTGCTGCCACCCTGGAGCTCACTCTCCCCTGCCATTGGCCTGTCCCCCAGGGATGGTCTCTTGATGGTGGGTCTGTGTTTTCAGGGACAGCGATCAGCGCAGAATTGGTAGGTCCTCACATCCAAGTCTCACATATTAGACTGAAAAACTGCCCAGAGAGGGTGAGGAGTCTGGGGAAAGCTGGGCCTGGCCTGGGTCCTGTCCCCCCATGCCTTCTGCCTCCTAGGCGTCTCCTTTCCTCCCTGAACAGCTGCACAGCTGCAGACTTAAACCCAGTTGGACCCCAGGATCCATAGGTCAGGTGTTGTGAATCCAGGTCCACCACTTTCTGGTTGTTACTGTCCCCTGGCTGCACCTCAGTTTCCTCATTTGTAATGCTAGGGCTGGAATAAGAGCCTGCCAAGACTACCAGAGAGCAGGCGGAAGATCTGGTCCCTACTCCCCAGCCGTGTCACCCAGAAATCAGTGCCGGCGATTTGGGTCAGAACAGGCGTGCGGGGGTGGCACTTCTGGGGCACACCGGGCACGCACCTGGCACACAGCTGGGGGGGGTGACCGAGGCCCCGAAACTTCATTGGCTGGGGCGACGGCTGACACGCCTGGGGGCGGGGCGGGGGGGGGGGTGTAGCAGGCTCGGCCGGGCTCTTGCCAGCGCGACACAACTGAGCCTGTCTCCGTCCAGCGCGCATTCTGGTCCCATCCCTGACCGGCGAGGGAGCCTGCCGGATCCAAGCCCGATCCATCATCGACCCCACTTCCCGGTCCACCCCCACCCCCTCCAGCCCTCGCTAGCCATGGGCTTCTTGGAGGAGGAGGGCAGCTGGAACCTGTCGTTCGCTGGCGCCGGCTACTTGGGTCTCTACCACGTGGGCGTGACCGAATGCCTGCGCCAGCGCGCCCCGCGCCTCCTCCAGGGCGCCCGCCGCGTCTACGGCTCCTCGTCCGGGGCGCTCAACGCCGTCAGCGTCGTCTGCGGCAAGTCAGTCGGTGTGTGCTGGACGACAGGGGAGAGGAGGTGGAGGGGGCGCCTTTACGGGAGCGGATTCTTGGAGACAGGGCGTGGGAGCCCGGAGGACCTGGCACTGTGTTCTGCGGTGTTTACACCCAGCACGTCCCCGTTTCATCCTGATAACTCTGAGGGCTGGGGGCTGTGGGGACCCCCCAATTGCAGAGGAGGGATCCGAGCCTCAGAGCAGGGAGCAGTTTCCGAGGTCACTTGGGGGAAAAGGAGAGGGGAGCATTTGAACCCAGGGCTGGGCCCAGACATTCTGCACTGGGGTGGGAAGGATGCTGCGCTCACCGCACCCAGGAGAGCCAGCAGGAGAGTGCCGGCTGGCCCCCTGGTGGCTGAGGCATCCCCTCCCCCCCCCCGCCCCCCGCCCGCCCTGCAGACTTCTGCTGCTCCCACCTCCTGGGCATGGTCAAGCAGGTGGAGCGGCTGAGCCTGGGCACCTTCCACCCGGCCTACGCGCCCATCGAGCACATCAGGCAGCAGCTGCAGGACACTCTGCCCGCGGATGTCCACATCCTGGCCTCTCGGAGGCTCGGCATCTCGTTAACCCACTGGCCCGATGGTGGAAACGTCATGGTCACGGACTTCACCACCCGTGATGAGGTCATCCAGGTGAGCAGGTGCTGAGCTCCAAGGTCTGGTGGCAGGTGGCTGGGCTCCATGAGGCTGGGTTCCAAGTAGCCGGGCAGTGTATGGGCAGTGTATGACTGGGCTCTGGGTGGCTGGGCTCAGAGTGGCTGGGCTCTGTGTGACTGGGTGAGGAGGTGGAGGGGAGTGCTTTAGCGGCTGTGTGTGGCTGGACTCCCTCTAGTCTCTTTAGTTCCAGAATGACTTCCGGGTATTTGGGGGGGCAGGGGGAGACAGACATATCTGGGGAGCTGGAGGAGGGCAGGGAGGTTGGTAGGAACTGTTTATAAAAGAGGAAACTGAGGTGCAGAGAGGGCCAGCAGGGTGAGTCTGGAGACTTCTGCCTTGCTGTGGATACCCTTGGCTGGGGAGGGGGCAGAGTCAGGTTTCTGCGGTGAGGGCCCCCACAGGAGCTTCTCCTAGAGCATGGCTGTCCCATCCCCACTTAACCCCACCCTCCAGTGCCTCTTGGCAGCAGGCAAATATTTATTGAGCATCTATGATGTGCCATTTGCTGTTTCAGGCACAGTGATGGCCACAGGGACCAAAACAGCTAAAACTCCTTTCCTTCCTGGGCTTATGTACAATGTGTGTGGGGATATAGATGATGAGCACATCTCCAAGTAACGAAGTGGGAAACGATCCAGTATTGAAACAACACTGGAGGGTGTGCTTGAGAACTGCACAGTAAGGGCAAGGGCCCCGCCCTCCTCGCCTGCCAGGCACAGGCTATGAGGTGGCCAGGAGGGCTGAGAGCTCAGACAGGTAGGGAGACAGTATCCTCTCTAGAAGGTCCTCTTGGCTCTGTTTGCTCTTCCTATGGGGGTCTTTGTCTTCCACCCACAGTGGGGTCTTCTATACGGAGTCTGCTTCATCTTAGTGCCCCCAGGGCCCAGTGCAGAGCTCGTCTCTGAGTCCATGCTGGCTGGAATGTAGGTGTTTGCTTCTGAGTGTGCAGGGGAAGAGGCCAGTCCCATGCTGCAGGCTAATGGCCATGGGCCCCTCAGGGAGCCAGCTGAGGACCCCAAAGAGTGTCCCAGAATCCTTGCTTGATGGACACATGATGCAGGGCTTGGCACATCATAAGTGCTTGGTAAGCATGAGTTGCGGTCACTATTACTAGTCTATGGAAGCAAGACTGTCACCTGCGTCCAACTGGCCATCTTCCAGAGAGGGCTGGAGGAATGTTTCTGAGTGTCCCATGAGGCAAGGTTCTGTGGTCATTGTGTAAGCTCTTGGTCAATGGTTCTCAACCAAAAGTAATCTTATACTCCATAGGACATTTGGCAATGTTGTAGACACCTTCGGTTGTCACGCTGTGTGTGTGCGTGCTCACACACACTATTGGCAGGTAGAGGCCAGGGGTGTTGCTAAAAATCCTACAATGCACGGGACACAACTCTGTGCACCAAAAGAAAATTACCCCGCCACGGATGCCAATAGTGTCAGAGTCTATGTTTAGCATCTTTTTTTGCTGTAGGACTTGTCAGAGCCTCAACTGGGAAGAGTATATGGTGTTTTCCAAATGGACAGAGAAGATAGGGTTTCTTGTTAGAGGTGCATCTGGTTGGATCAATGTCCAGGGGACATTCTTTGGGAGACATACCTAGTTCTTAGTGGTGGATTCCTGCTAGATGGATGAGGGATATATGACAGTTGGTGCCACTGCCTTTGAGGGGAAAAAAAAATCCCAGCACAGTGCGAGTCAGCAAGGATCCATCTCATCTGCAGAGAGAGGATGATGTGTATCTAGACAGGCCTGCGTTCAAATCTCTGCTTAACTTGAAGAACTTGACTGAATGCGCTGCCTCCCTGGGCCTCAGGACTGGTGACATCTCCCCAAAGGCTACTTGGGGTTGAGAGCCCAGGCCCAAAGGCAGTTCTGGGCTCCAGGAGCACAGGCGGTGAACTCCTGTTGATACTTCTCTCCTCAGGCCCTGATCTGCACCGTGTACTTCCCTTTCTACTGTGGGATGATCCCCCCTGAGTTCAGAGGGGAGGTGAGTGTGCTGTGGGCCCAGCCCCGTGTTCTGGGGAGCCCCAGAGAGGTGTGGTTGGAGCAAACCTGCACTCCTTGAGTACCTACTGTATACCAGGTCCTTTCCCTGCTTCTGGAGGTACTCAGCATCCAGGATGGAGTGGCTCTGGTGACTCAGGGGCATCCCGAGGTCGCCCGTGGCAGCCTGTTATCAGCAGGTGACTCTGAGGTGGAGTGGGCAGGGGACAGGCATCCTGAGAGGGCGGCACCCTCACCCGTGCTATAAAATTGCAGCGCTACATCGACGGGGCTCTGAGCAACAACTTGCCCTTTGCGGACTGTCCGTCCACCATTACTGTGTCACCTTTCCATGGGACGGTGGACATCTGCCCCCAGAGCACCTCGGCCAGCCTGCATGAGCTGAACGCCTTCAACGCCAGCTTCCAGATCTCCACCAAGAATTTCTTCCTGGGATTGAATTCCCTTATACCCTCCAGCCCTGAGGTAGGTCTGGCCCCTCAAGGGTGGTAGCCACTGGGCTGTGGTCAAGGGTCCTGGGAGTCAGACTCTGTGCTTCCCCCCTCCCCCAGCCTCAGGACATTTGTGATCCATGTCCTGAGTCTCACAGCCAAGCACTTGAATCTGAAGCCCAGTTATGTCCTTACCACTCTCCTTCCCGCCCTGAGCCCTATGGCAAGGGAACACAAGAATGCCTGCTCTGCGGCACTGGCACCAGTGTCCAAGCCGGACCTAGACTTGTGCTCCCTGGACCAGGTTCTGTGAGACAAGGATGATGGCTCAGAGAGGTGAAGCAACTTGTTCAGAGTTACACAGCCTGGAAGTGGCAAAACCAGGATTCAGACCCTTGGCCCGCCCAGGCCTATGCTTTTCACCGTTGCCCTGCACTATGGCCGAATGTGCTCTCCATTGTAGAGGCAGAGCACCAGTGCAAACAAACAAACAAACAAAAACGGGTGATAAACCCACATTTTCTGTTTTTTTGCCCCATGGCGTTTCAGAGAATTGATAATTGGACAACAGTTTGTGATTGCACCGTGCTCCCCTGCCCCAGCCACGCCCTGGTTCTACCCCTATCCCTCATCCTTCCCGTGTGTGTGCAGTGCTTTATAATTTATGAAACAAGGTTTTGCTCTGCCGCCTGGGGTGGGCAGAAAATTCCAGCCCCATTTTAAAATTTTTATTTATTTATTTATTTATAGATAAGAAAACGGAGGCTCTCAGAGAGGTAGCGATACCGTGCTGAGGTCTCACAGCAAGGGGTGGGGACCGTGCCCCTTCGTGGACCTGCAGGCCTGTCTTCCCCACCAGTGAGGCTGTGACCTAGCAGGCAGTGCAGACTCCTGGGCTCCTCTGCCCACTGTAGGCTAGCCTCAGAAATGAACTTCAAAGAGACCCACCATCCGTTCACCTACAAGGGGCCAGGCGAAGTCCCAGCCATCCTTGGCCTTGCTTTCCTATTTTCCAGAGAAGGGAACTGAGGCCTGAGAGGGGAGGGCCTGGAGCAGAACATGCAGTCAGGGTGTCTCAGAGAGAGGTGGTGGGGCTGCAGGGAGGGATCTGGCCTGGGCAGCTCTCCTCCTTTTGGGGCTCTGGCCCTCCCTGCCCAGTGCTGGGGTCCTGGAATCCTGCTGAGGGGTTGCTTGGGACATGAAGGCTGAGTGAAGACAAGTCTCTGGCCTGGGACCACCAGCTTGAGGGACAGGTCCTGGCCTGACCATCCCACCCCTGCCCTATGTGTTGGCAGATGGTAGCCGACAGCTGCCGACAAGGCTACCTGGATGCCCTGAGGTTCCTGGAGAGACGGGGTAGGTGGCAGTCCCATGGTGGCTGGGAATTGCGCCCCTCATGGCGCCAGTGGATCCTGCCTCTTGGGTGTTTTGAACCATCAGGGACCCAGGATCACTCATTCTTGTCCTTGGCATCTGCTCTGTACTTGGCCTGAGCTGGACACAGAGAGGAATCTGCTCTGTACTTGGCCTGAGACCCAGAGAGGAATCACACATGGGTCCCACTCTCAAGGGGCTGGCAGCCTGGGGCAGGGGGACAGACCCAGAGAGATGGATGCAGTGATGGGGGGATGCTCAGGGTTGTGGCATCTGACTCAGTCTAGGGGTGAAGGGAAGGCGAGGGGCTTCTTGGAGATAGTGACAGACAAAAGCTGAGTTTTGATTAGCTATGAAGACTACAGCGAAGTTGAAGATGGAAAGGAAGAGAGTATTCTAGATTCTAGGTACAGGGAAGAGAACACGAGTGGAGGATCTGAGACTGGTACTCTGAGGGCACCTAACTCAGTATGGCAGGTGTGTGTGTGTGTGTGTGTGTGTGTGTGTGTGTGTGTGTGTGTGTGTGTGTTTTCACAGCGTAGTGGATAGGCCAGAGAGGTCTTCTGGGCGCCATCCCACAGCAAGTGCTCTTCCAAGTGTAGAGATTTGAACTCTGGCCATCTGGTTCCAGAACACCTGTACTCTGTGCTACAACCCAAACCACACAGGAGCAGAAGGCATTTGCTGAGCACCTAACATGTGCCCAGACCTGGGCTTGAGCTTTGTGTATTTCTCTCATTTAATACTCAGAACAACTGAACAAAGCAGATGTTGATGTTCTTTTTTTTTTTTTTTTTTTTTTTACAGAGAGGGAAACTGAGTTGCAGGGAGGGGATGGTCACACAGCTTGCAGGCAGTGGGGCCAGAATTTGAACCTAGGCCGTATCTTTGGGGTCTGGGCTCTAGGAAGTGGGAGGGAAGCAGAGCAGGGCAGGGCAGGCCAGGGTGGGTCGTTTGGGATAATCCCTGGGTCTGTCTTGCAGCAGGTGGGTCCCCAGAGTGGAGTTTTGGCACAGAAGTGTGCGGGCGGTGTGGGGTGCCGAGGGTCATTTTCCCCAGGAGGCTCCAGATGCCCTGATGCTCCAAATACCATGTCCTCTCCCTCCTTTGACCCAGGTCTAACCAAGGAACCCATGCTGTGGACATTTGTGTCTGAGGAGCCCCCAGCCCCAGCTGATGAGACCCGGGATGCCCGAGGCCAGAAAGCAGGCCTGTCTCTCAACTGGAAAGTGCCCAACGTGCAGGTCAAAGACGTGCCCAACTTTGAGCAGCTCTCACCAGAGCTGGAGGCTGGTACTGCCCTCCCCCTGAGCCTGCTCACCCATAGGTTCTGCGCTAGGAGGCCTGGAATCAGAGGCCCTGTCCTGACGGCACTCCCGGTCGGGAAGAGGCCAGGACGCAGTCACTGAGCATCTGCTGAGTGCTGGGTGCAGGACTGCTGGCCTTTTCCGTGCTGTGTCATTCATTCTGCACCACAATCCCCGGCCTGAGCGTCCTTCTTACCCATTTCACTGATGAGGAAACTGAAGCCCAGAGAGGAAAGGGACTCACCATGGTCTCGAAGCCTGCAGTGGGGAGATTCAAACCCAAGTCTGTGCTTGAGAAAGTCAGGGCTTTGCCCGCTGCCCAGGGAAGGGCGGGAGGTACCGGGGACATAGCAGAGGCGCACACAGAGAGTTCTGGGCTCCCCAGCTGGACTTATTTGTCCTCTCAACAATCCTCTGTGTATGGTACAGGATTGCTTCCATTGTACAGATGAGGACATCGTAGCACAGAGGAGTTCATTGACTTGCCCAAGGTTACACAGCTTGCAAATGGCAGAACTGGAAGTTCTGCTCGGAACCATTCGATCTGCTCTCCTGTGTTTATGACTAAATGCCACAACAGCAAATACAGGAAAGTACAGGGTCCCATAGGCACATGTAATGATGGAGGAGGGTGGGTTTCAGCAGCATCAAAATGAGGCTGGGAAGATGTTAGCCAGACAAAGAGAGAGAGAGAGAGAGAAAACAAGCGTCTGGGCAGAGGACACAGCATGTGCAAGGGTCCTGGGTTGGGAGGGAGAGTTGAGAAGTCCGTGTGGCTACAACATCCAGGCTGAGGGGCAAGGAGCAGCAGAGATGAGTTTGACCAGCTGGGAGGATTGGGTGGGGGGGTGGGGTGGGGGGGTGTAGTTGACCCAGCACGGGGGGAGGGGAGGCTGGAAAGAGTAGTGATGGTGATGGAGACCAGAGCAGGGACAGTGGGGGTGGGAGCCTGGATCTGTGCTGAGATTCAAAATTGGGCTTCTGGAACCCTGGCAGTGTCCCTGCAGCCACATGGGGGCACCCAAGAGCTGCCTCTGGGATGGGCCACCAGCTCCTTGGGTCCCCCACCCCGCAGCCAGCTGGGAGGGGATCGTTGTCTGGCCCCGCCCTCAATCCTCTCCTTCCTGCCCAGGGAGGAAGGGCCTGCCTGTACCCCCATTTTACAGAGGAGGGAGTCTCGGCTCAGGGAAGGGAATGGCCTCGTCCGAAGACACATGGCAGGCAGACGTGGAGCCCAGTCTTCAGACTGCTATCTGTGGCCCCGAGAAAGCACTGTCTCTAGATGGCACTGGCCAGAGTCAGGGCCGGTGGTATGAGCTGTGTGTGGCCTGTGCCATGATCTGGAGCCAGGATTTGGCTCTCACTCTGTCCCAGTCTGGACGCTGGTCCTTTCTGTCCTGGTCTGGTCAGTGAGTAGAGGGCTCAGGCAATGTTGCTGTGGTCACAGCTGCAGCTGCAATTGTTAATGACATCGATGTGTTATGGAGGGAGGTGTAGTGGGGGCATCTGTTCCACCCTCAGGGGCCATGACAGACTTTCCAGAGGTGGAAAGAGCTCAGGAGCCAGACAGGCCTCAAGTCCCTCCTGGCCCTGCCACTTCCTGGTAATGGTCTTTGGGCAAGTCACTTCTCCACTCTGAACCTCAGTCTCCTCATTTATGAAAGGGGCACACCCCGCTCATCTCATGGGCAATGAAGAGACAGTGTGCTGCCTGCTGGCATGTGTAAGGGCTTGGTCAATGTTTCTTCCTCTGCAGAAGGAGGGGAGGTATGCAATCTGTGGGCTGTGTGGGAGAGAGAGGGACTTGGTTGCCAGCCCTCCGGGTGGTGTTGAAAGGGCTGACGAGAAGTGGGTGGGGCTTTCCAGCCCGTGGACTCAAGGTGGGCAGGGCCGTGCCATGGCTTCTCTTGTAGCACTGAAGAAAGCCTGTATGAGGGATCCCAGTCTCTGGGCCCGCTTCCGCCGCTCGGGGCCTGGGCAGGTGCTGACGTATGTGCTGCTGCCCTGGACGCTGCCCTTCGAGTACGTCTACTTCCGGGCAGAAGGTAAGGCTCAGCCGGGGGTCCTGAGAAAGGTCCTCATGGGGGGAGGTACGGCTGGCACACTGGGTGGGCAGAGCTGGGCAGGGCGGAGCCTGACTGGTCTTCCCATGCTGCCTGGTGCGGGCTGCATGCCCCAGGGCCTCAGTGGTCTCTGGAAAATGATCCTGATGGAGAGGCAGTGGGATGGATGCAATCATAAGCTGGGGTCTCCTGGGCAGCACCCTGGGCCCCAGGCTGTCTCTGTGACCACTGGCCCATTGTTCCACCTGCCACAGCCTCAGAAACAATGTGCCACTCACTCCTAAGGTAAGTCTAGGAGCTGGTCTAACTCAGATGAGCTGTGTGGCCAGGGCCAGGTCTCTTGATCTCTCTGGGCCTCACTTTTCTATAAAACAGGCCAGACTGACTGTGGTTAAGCCCACAGTAGCCGTTCTGACTTGCTGATTAAACCCACCACTTGTCACTGAAAACCTCCCAGAGCCGAGGCCTGGGAGCAATGGAGGCTGCCCTGACTTAGACCCCATTCCTGGCCTCATGGAGCCCACAGCCCACAGCTCACACACTCACCTGTGCAACTATAGCTCTGCCCAGAGACACCCACCCAGGAGAGGTCTACACTGGGGTTGAGCTGGTACTGCTCAACCTGGGGGCTATATGACCGGGGAAGTCTGCCCAGAGGAGATGGCTTTGGGGCTATTATCTGAAGGATGAGTCAGAGCCCCCCAAGGCAAAGAGGAAGGGAAAACCTTCCAGGCAGATGGAACAGCATGTGCAAAGGTTTGGTGTCAGAAGGAAGTTAAGGCTCATTTGATGAGCAGGAAGGGAGGCCAGCATGGCTGGAGCCAAAAGGTAGCCTGTTCTGCAAGATGGGGCCAAGCAGGCTTGCAAAGGCAGGCACACAGCTCTGTAGCCAGCTGAGGAGTGCGGTCTTCATCCTGAGAGTGGTGGGCCAGTAGTGAAGGGTGTGAGCAGGGTGGCGTCATAAGGAGGTCTGTACTTCAAATAATTATCTAGTCTCTGGAAGGCCTGTGACAGCTAATCACAGGTCTCTGTCCTGCTCCACGTTGACTTAATGACGCAGTCAGCCCTGCTGTTTAAATTGTCAGGGGTCCAGAGCTGGGAGAGAGCTTTCTATGATATAGAGTCTTCTCATGTCGAGCTGTTTACCGAAAGCCCAAGTTGAAATCAAAAAGTGTAAATGTAAAGTCTAGCCTTTTCAGTTAAAAAAAAAATCTGTTGTGTGAGCATTGGTTGGGAGCCTGTTCAGACCACAGAGAAGCTCACCTTTGGTATTTTTCTTAAACCACATGCTCAATATACAGGCTGCATGGATAGAGACAGAAGGCCCAGAACAAAGGAGATGACAGTCCAGCTTATGTTTTGCTTATCACACCACTCCCTCTGGACTGTGTGCCCAGTTTGAGCTCCTGGTTTAGGGGCCCCTTCAAGGGTAATATGGTGCAGGGTGAGGCCCTGAAGTGTCTACTGAAACTGAGCAGGTGCCCGGCCAGTGGCTGGACGACCTGGCTCACTGCTGACCCTGCAGGGCAGTGTCTCTGCAGACAGGATCCAACTGTCCTCTGCGGTGGAACAAGATGCAGTTTTGAGTATCCTGAATCTGGTGCTGGCTCCTTCATGAGGGCAATGGGGAACCATGGGAACATTTTGAGGAAGAGAGGGCTATGTCAGATGTGGGTTTTAGGAAGGTCACCAGCTTCTGAGAGGAGAGTGGACAAAGGGCTGTGGGGTAGGGAGTGCAGGGGCTGCTCCAGGGAGAAAAGAGAGGAATGGATGGAGATACAGAGGAGGTTAGGATAAGGAAACCAAGGCCTAGATAGGTTCCCTGACCTGAGCAGGTCATATAGCCGATCACATACTCCCCAAGCCAGCCTGACCCCAAAGTCTCGCCCTTTCCATCCCTGGGCTCCCTACTTGTGCCCTGTGGAGTCAATGACCCTAAGACCTGGCTGCCTCCACCAAGTTCCAAGTCATTGTGGGTCACCCCACTGCTGTAGATACCTGTGCTTCTGGCCTGCTCTGCAATGGTGGCCAACACTGCCGGACACTCCTTACCCCAGCCTGGTCAGCTTGGGTGCACAGACCCCCAGCTCCGCTCTGGGCCTGAAGGAAAGGTAGGCTCAGTGGGGCATGCACTGGGGCTTACCTGGGCGAAGCTGACGTGCCTCTTCCTCTAGGCTGGTGGCATGGCTGCCCGACATGCCAGCGGACTTGTGGTGGATGCAGGGCCTGCTGAGGACCTTGGCCCTCGAGGTCTGCTCCAGGACAAAGGCCCAGCTCCTTGGGCCGGTCAGGTGAGCTGGGCAGAGGGCCTGGAGGCAGAGGAGTGGGAGCAGCTGTGCCATGCAGGAAGATGCTGACTGTTTCCCTGGACCCTGGGCAGGCTGGCCACACCATCTGCCCACCCACCAACTCACCTGTGTTCTTCTGGCCACCCACCCATGTAGCCACTGGCCCATGTGTCCCACTGTATGCCAGGTCTGTGATGGACACTCCATGTCTAGTCATGGCAGCATCTGCGTGACCTGCTGGTGACAGTCCCTATGACTTCTCCCTCGAGGATCAAATGCATCTTCTTGCTTTACCAGATCCCTGACAGCCCTTCTGCTGTTATTCCAGACACCCCTATGTGACCTTGTGTGAGGTTGGCCCCGTGCATGGTCTAGGCTGGACCTGCCTGACTCTCTCCCCTGGCCTGCCGCCCCTACTGGCAGGGTCCCCGGTGGTCCTCTCTCTCCCTGGTTCATAGCCATCTGTGCACAGGAAAATCAGTGCAGCCCTCCCAGGCCCTTCCTGCCACCCCCAGCCTAGCCACCATAAGGGCTGCAAGTCCTCCCTTCAAGCAGGGAGAAGAGTGACCTGGGCTGGGGCTGCACCCCAGAGCTGCCCTTCCAGAACCCCATGAGCTCATGAGCTTCTGCTCCTTCCACAGCCTGCTGGCCACCAGCGTCCCAGACACAGGCTCCCTCCAGCCTGGGGCAGCTCCTTGCACAGACACCGCTGTGGAGCTCAGGCCCAACCAACAGGCCTGAGGGGGCCGGGCTGGGCCAGCCCAGGGACTGGTCGCCCACGACTCCTGCTCTGGCCCTCGTCCTGCAGACCCAAATCTGCCCCACTGAAAAGATGCCTTGCCAGCCTCTCTGGAGCCCCTGCATGGTAGAGCCGGTTCCCTGGAGCCGGGGGACCTCTGTCAGCATGTGTGTACTCAACTCAGGTCACATGTCATCCTTCCTGCCCCATCTCATCAGGTAGAGAAAGGATGGCAACAGCTGAGACACACATCTCAGTTCCAGAATGTCTATATAGGACACTTGGAGGGCAGCAGAGCTGGGAAGTGGGTTCCTGTTCTGCCTGGAGCACTCTACAGAAGATGGAGAAAATGCCAGGGGAGCATCTGAATGATAGGGTGGGGTGTGTCTCCCTGGATCCTTTCTCTGCCCTGTGCTGGCCCTGCACTCGCCTCACTCAGAAAACCTTGACCTCTGACTTCTTGTTGAGTCCAGCCGGGAGGCCCTGGCAGGGAGGAGGAGGGGGAGGACAGAGGGATCCTAGTCTCCCGGGATCCCAGCTGCGGCTGAATCCCAGTGCAGCTTCTGGTGGGCCCAGGGTCCTGCTGCCACCACAGTCTCATTCCTTCAAAAGATCTGTGATGTGGCTGCCTCCCCAGGGGGCCAGGACAGCAGGCCTCTGCCTCCCTGGGAGCCACCACTCTTCCTGTCCTCAGGGCAAAATCACGCTGTGCCCTGGCTGGGCCCTTAGGAGACCTTCAGCCCCAGGAGAGGTGGGGAGGGTGGATGGGGGTGGCATGGGTGACAGCAGAGGGAGCAAAGGAACAAATGTGCAAACTGAAGAGACAGTGAGTTGTTCATTCATTCATTCATTTATTCAGCTTATACTTAATGAGTTGTAGGCTCTGGGGACACAGCTGTGAACAAAATTTACATTTTGTGGGAGCAGATTCTGAACAGCAGAATAACAGAAATATAAGATCCTTCCAGGAGTGGCGGTGGCTGTGAAGAAAACAACATAGGGTGACAATGGTGATGGGGGTGGCAGCCACACTGGACCAGGTGGCCAAGAAGGCCTCCCTGAGAAGGTGCTGGTTGTGCTGGAACTGGAGGGTGAGAAGCAAAGAGTTTTGCAAGCAGAGGGAACAACAGGTGCAAAGGCCCTGGGATGAGAATGAGCCGTTGTGTTCTGGGGTGGCTGGAGGAGCCCACTGTGAGCCAGGAGGGAGATGGGTAGGGGCTGTGTCATGGTGAGAAGTTTGGATTTGGGCAGAGGGACAGAGGAGTGAAGAGAGAGTGGGCAAAAAGAATAGACAAAGGTACAGGAGGGGCAAAGGGGTAAACTTTTGGCAGATCTCCACCTCTGGGACCCACCCAGTCTGAGCAAGACTTTGCCCCTCCTGCTGCCTCCCAGGCAGGTGCAGGCGCAGACATTGCCCCCTGCACCAGGCAGGGGCTGCTCACTTTGAGTCAGGTGGTCTCCAGCCTCTGTGACACTCTGTCTGCACAGAGTAGGCTGTCCCCACCCTCAGGTGCTGGGTTTGGGATTTCTTCCCCCAGGGGAGATGGGCCGCCTAGCCACCTGGGTCTCTGGGTGAAGGGTCTAGAGGCCTTTCTCCCTGTCTTTAGTCCCTTGTCATGGACATGTCCCTGCCCACAGGCACTCAGCCTCCCTCGATCACCCCTCCCTCTTTACTTAGTGAAGGCTTTGGCCTGCACCATCTTTGTCCCCATGGCTTTGTTTTGAGACTTAGCCTGGGGAAAGACAGCTGGCCACACCCACCTCCCTGTCCACCATCCTCCTGTGCCAAGCAACATTTGGTTAAATGTTTCCAGCTTACTTGGTTGAACATCTCAGTTGCTTACAGCACTGTGCTTCTCTCCGATCTTTATTATTTGTGGCTCATGTGTCAAGGTCATCTGCGCACCACCTGACAGCTGTAGAAACCATTTGCAAGCACCCTGCACAGTGCTTCACGGTTTTTAAGCACTTTCCTGGCTTCTGTCATATGTAACACCTGGGTATTTTCTCATGTGATGTTAAAATCCAACTGCCTCTGGCTTTCCCATGATCCAAGCTCTGCACTCTGGGCCCACAAGCCCTGCCTATTCCCTCTGCCTGAGGCCAGCCTGGCAAAGGTTGAAAGGCATTGGTCTGGCCCCTCTGGGACTGCTTTCCTCCACGGTGAGCAGCTTGCTCCTTATAACCACTCCGCTGGTACATACCCAACCCAGCGATACTGCCCAGGAAGCTCTGGCCCCACAGCTCTCGTTTGTTCATGTCCTTCTGGGACCATGGGGTCTAGCAGTACCCCAGAGGTGATAGTGTGGCAGAGAGGGGCTAAAAACAGTCAAAATTATGCCTTTCTAAAATTCAACCTGCAAGCTCCAAACCTGCTAGACATGGGATGTGAGGAAACCAAATAGCCACAAGCTGCTTTCCTGTAAGTGCAAGATAGTAATCAATTCACAACCTTACCCCAACATCCTCTCTTTGTAAAGTTACCAGTTTACAACCCCTGTTTGTCATGTATATCCTGGAAACAATTTGTTCTTTGAAAATCTGTTTTTGCTAAATACAACTTTGCAAATTCCAACACCCGACCCCCTCCCTTATCTAAACTAACATATAAAACCCCTCTCCTCTTTCTCTGGGTTGCTCAGCCTTGGAACATTAGCCCACTGAGTTGCGCTGGGGCTAATAAAATGCTGCTTAGCCTTGGTGTCATGGTCTCTCTGTTTTTCTGCAACAATAAGACCAGCACTAGATCTAAATTGTCTTTCACTTCCCACCTCCTGGCCACCACCTCTAATAATGTAACCTCAGAATGAATGAGTTCATCTTGAACCACCCCTGTGGACTTCACTGAACCACCATCCAGCAATAGGACTAAGCCCCTTCTAGAGCCTGGAGATGGCCCAGCTATCAGCCCAAGAGCCACAGTCCTGACTCATTACCAGGGTCCTCCCAACACAGAGCCCCGAGTCAGTATACAGCCGAGGAGGGAGCCTGGGCTCTGAATTCAGGCCTATCTGGGTTTGAGCCCCATCTCTGCAGCTCAGCATTGATGTGACCCAGGAAAATTCCCTTGCTCCCAGAGCCTCAGTCCTCCCATGTATAAAATAGGGATGATAACACACACCTCATGGAATGTTTGCTTGAGAAAACTGGGTGTTCCTTGTGGACTGCATCAAATGATAGAGATTGTGGTTCAGACAGGGGAGTAGGGAGTGAATTCACTATGTTCCACCATGTGCTAGGCACCAGCCCTGGTGTGTCAGCGCTAGGCCTCCATTGAGCCTAGAATCAGTCCCTGGGTGGGCAGTCGTCCAGGCAAACCACACAAAAGTCGTGATTGGAGTCCAGACCTGTGTGATATCAGAGCTCCCTCTGGCCCCTGCGCCTTGGTCTTCCAACAGGTCTGCTAAAATCTTGGGTCCACCACCCTCTACTTTCTCCTAGTGTCCCAGCCAGAGACCACTTTGGGCCCTGGACCCCAGGAGTAGCTATGGCTCCCACCCATGAGCCACACTCTTGGGCTAGCTACAAGCCTCCCAGCCTGGCTTTGTGAGTGCCAATTATCTGCTGGGTGTTTCCTGACGCCCAAGACCGATCTCTTCCCCAAGGAGTGCCCATGCCTCTGTTGCTCTCTCCATGGAGGTAACAGGGACTCTGACCCTCACAAGTACACACCACCCTGCAGTTTATAAAGCCTGTGATCTCATTTAATTCTCCCACAACCCTGGGAGGTAGGCATTATTCTTCCCATTGTATGAGTGAGAAAACTGAAGTTCAGAGAGTTGTTGAGCTGGAAATGCCCAAGTCTGTGCTCCAGGCACCAGAAAGACCCCTGGATGATCACAACTTTGTTGTGTATCTGCTCTATGATGCTAAGTAAGTCCTTTCCATGATCAACTCTTAATTGCTTTGTCTTAACAGTCAGGGGTTGGACTAGTTGGTTTCTAAGAAGCCTGTAGCTCCACTCTGAGCCCATAACATGTATAATTAATGTCACTGTGGTCAGGAGGAGGAGACATGATTTCAGGAGAGGAGTAGACACAGGAAATTTCTGAATTGGGTCTTTGTGGATCCTAGAATTTGTGTCGGCAGAAAAGTCATTCTGGAAGTGAAATTGCAGGTGCAAATGTAGGATGGGGTGACCCATGGTAAATTAAACAGACAAGGAATCTGAGGCTTAGAGAGTTGAAGTTCCTCGTCTCAGGTCACAGAGCCAGTGAATGATGAAGTCAGCATTCAGACCCAGATTAAACTGTGCCTGCAGCCTATCAGCACACTAGAATTCTTGATGAAAATATCAATGCCAAGACTCTTCTGTAGAGATTCAAATGTATTTAATCTTGACCTAAACTTATCTTGACAGGAACATGCTTGGAGCCTGTATTTCCTGGACACTGGTGTCCTCTGGGGCTTCCCCGTGGGCATGACTACTTGTTTGAGCTGGCATCGTGTGTCTCAGACTTGCTCAATGTCATCTGTGGCATGAGGGCTGGTATGTGCCAACTTGCTAGTGGGGTGGCCTCTGCCCAAGTTCTGTGTCCTGCCTACACAATTGTGTTCCCAGTCAGATGCCTCAACCCCTCTGAGCACTGCAACCCACACATAAATCTGATCATGTACTCCAACTGGATGTTTGGTTAAGGAACAATCCTTATTTTTAGGTGTGTTAATGTATTGGGAATATGTTTTCAAAGAGTTTTTTTTAATCTCTTAGAGATCCATATTGAAGTATTTATGAATGAAATAATGCAAAACACGAGATTTGCTTCAAAATAAACTAGGTATGTGGGAGGTGACGAAAAATGAGCAGTTGGTAATAGCTGACACTGGGTGATGGGTCCGTAGACGTCCATGATACCATTCTCTCTATTTGTATATGTTTGACATTTCCATAACCAACAAATACTTCACCCTAAAATTTTGATATTATATACAAATAGAAAAAATGCCTCAAGACAGAACACGACAAAGCAAAATCAAGGACACTGGGAGTGGTGCTTACTCAGAGTGCCAGGCTGAGAGGGCAGTGGATGAGGGTGAGCTGTGCGCATTCAGCACCGCGGACAGCGACCAGCGTTCCTTGCCGCCTCAGTAGCCTTGGGACTGGATTTCACACTGCTGAGAATTTTAAGATCTTCTAAATCCACCTTAAGAAGAGTCTCCTCAGGACAAAGGGTGCTATCCAGCCTCTTTTTACACATCTCCAGGGATGGGACATTCTCTGCTCAAAGAGCAGTCTAGCCCTTGATGGACACTTTTGGCTCATGAAAAGCTACTGTTTTCTGCTTAAGGATACCGCTGTCAAAAGCTACTTGACTGTATACGAGTATGTTTGTGTCTATTTCTGGGCTCCCTATTCTGTTCCACTGACTTGTATTTTTTATACTTGTGCCAATTACACACTGTCTTGACTTATGGCTTTAAAGTAAGTAGCTTTATGGTAAGTCTTGACATCAGGTAGAATGAGCCTTTTGACCTTGTTATACTTTTTTCAAAACTGTTTTCACTATTCTAGATTGTTTGCTTTTCTATATACATTTTAGGCCAGGCACAGTGGTTCATGCCTGTAATCCCAGCACTTTGGGAGGCAGAGGAAAAATGATTGCCTGAGCCCACGGGTTCCAAACCAGCGTGGGCAACTTGGCGAGACCTCGTCTCTACAATAAATCAAAAAATTAGCCAGGTATGGTAGCACACCCTTGCAACCACTGTACTCCAGCCTGGACGACAGAGTGAGAGTCTGACTTAGAAAAAAGAACCAGCCTTTTTAAGAACCAGCTTGTCAATTTCTACAAAAAAGTCCAATGAGATTTTGGTCTTATGGATAATGAGACTCTGTAGATAAATTTCAGAAGAATGGACATTTTAACAATGTTGACTCTTCCAATCTATAAACAGGGTATAGCTCTCCATTTAAAAAATTTTCTTTACTTTAGCTCATCAATGTTTTGTAGGTTTTGGTATACAAATCTTGTACATATTTTCTTAGATTTAGTTTAAGAAAATGGTTAATTTTTTTGATGGTATTGCTGATGATATTTTAAAAACTTCAACTTCCAATTGTTGCTAGTTTGTAGAAATAGAATCCATTCTTTGTCTGTTGGGCTTGTAGCCTATGATCCAGCTAAACTCACTTATTAGTTCTAGAAGCTTTAAATTTTTTTTCAAGTTCTAGAGATTTTCTATGTTCATAGATGTTTTTCTTTAGGCTTTTCTTCTGAAAAAAAAAAAAACCCATAGAAAAGTTTACTATAACTGTGGTAGGCAGAATAAGAATCCTCCAAAGATGTCCATAAGCAATCCCCAGAAGCAGTGAATATGTTACATATCAAAGACAAATGAGGGTTGTAGATGGAATGAGGGTTGCTGATCAGGTAACTTTAAACTAGAGAGATTATCTTGGATTACCATTGTAATCACAAGAGTCCTTAAAAGTGAAAGAAGGAAGCAGAAGAATCAATGTCAGAGTGATATGATGTGAGAGAGACTGAACCCACCATCGCTGGCTTTGACAATGGAATGGCGCTGTAAGTCAAGGTATGCAGGTGGCCTCTAGAAGCTGGAGAGAGCAAGGAAATAGATTCTCCCCTGGAGCCTCCAGAAAGGGATGCAGCCCTGCTGGCACCTTCATCTTAGTCTAGCATTAGATTTCTGACCTACAGAACTGAGTTGGTGATGATTCATTATAGCACAGTAGAAAATGGGTACAACAATGAACATGTGACATTATCTATATTCACCAGTTGTGGCTTTTGCCTCCCTGTCTCTGACTATCTTGTCTATCCATCTCTCTCTTTCTCTCTCTCTCTCTCTCTCTCTCTCTGTATACATATGTGCTTGTATTTATGTTACAATTATGGGATTTTTCTGTTAAAATCCCTTGAAAGTAAGTTGCAGACATCATGATTCTTCACCCCTATATACTTCAGCATGTACCCCCTAAGCAAAAGAACATTCTCTTTCATAAGCAGTACAGTTTTCAAATTTAGGAAATTTAGAATTACTATAATTTTATCACCTAATAGAGAGTCTATATTCAAACATTGCAGATTGTCTCAGCAATGTCCTTTATGGCTTTTAAAAAAAATCCCAAATCCAATCCAGAATCACACATTGTATTTCACTGTCAAATCTCTCTAGTCTCTTTATGTGGAACAGTCATTTCAGTCTTTTTTTGTTCTTTCACGACACTGACATTTTTGAAGAGTACAGGTAAGTTATTTTTAAAAATGTCTGTTAATTTAAGTTTTGTATTCATTCCTCATTATGAGATTTCAGGATAGGAATTTTTGGTGGGAACACTACATAAGTGATTCTGTGTCCTTTTCAGCACACCATATGTGGAGGTACATGTCGGTGTGCCACGTTATTGGTGATGTTTATTTTGGTCACCTGGTTGAGGTTATATATGATTAAGGTCTAATAATATATCAGTTAGAAAGAGATTTATTGCATGATATTGGCTTACATAATTATGGAGGCTGAGGACGATCCTTCATCTGTAAGCTGGAGACCCTGGAAAGACAGAGGCGTAGTTTGAAGGCCTGACAGCTGGGGAACTGATGACATAGACCTAGTCAGAGTCTGAAGGCCTGAGACCCAGGAACTCTGAGGGCAGCAGAAGATTGATGTCGCAGTTGAAGTCGTCAGGCAGAGCGCACATTCAACCCCTCTCCCCCTTTGTTCCACAGAGGCCTTCAACGGATTGGATGCTGCCCACTCACACGGAGGCGGGCCATCTGCTTTACCCAGTCCACCAATTCAAATGCTAATTTCCTCTGGAAACAACCTCACAGATATACCCAGAAATAATGTTTAACCAGCTATCTGGGCATCCAATGGCCCAACTGACACACAAAATTAACCACCACAGATGGTGTCTGCCAGATTTCTCTCTACAAAGTTATCTTTTTTCCTTTGTAATTGATAAGCATTCCGTGGGTAGATGCACTGAGGCTGGAAAAATATCCTTTTCCCCAACAAACCTTCACCCAATGATGGCTTTAGCATCCAGTGTTATACTTGCCTGAATTATTACTATGATGAGCACGAGATGGTAATTTCATAATTCCATCATTCCTTCTAATATATATTAGTTGTTGTTTTACTGGAAAGAAGAACTTTCTCTTTTCTCCTAATTCATTTGTTTGGGGTATAAACAATAGTATCTATTTATTTACTCATTTATTTATTTATTAGAGATGATGTTTCACTATGTTGCCCAGGCTGGATTCAAACTCCTCAGCTCAAGCAATACTCCCACCTTAGCTTCTTGAGTAGCTGGGATTATAGGCATGTGCCACCGTGCCTGACTCATTTGGTTTTCATTAAGTTTCAGGATAGAATCATGGGTTCTTTTTTCCTCTCATTCCTTTCCTAGTTTATTTTTAAATACACCTATTTAAAACATTTTTATTTAGGTACAAATACACATATACATACACACAGTAAATTGTTACTTAGGTGTAACAAACATGCACAAATCTCAAGTGTGTGCTTCAATTTTTTCTTTTTTTTTTTTGAGTTGGAGTCTCACTCTGTCACCCAGACTGGAGTGCAGTGGCTGCTCCCGGCCACTGCAGCCTTGACCTGCTGGGCTCCGGTGATCCTTCTGCCTCAGCCTTCCAAGTAGCTGGAACTACAGGCACGCACTACCACGCTTGGCTAATTTTTGATTTATTGTAGAGATGAGGTCTCGCCAAGTTGCCCAGGTGGGTCTCAAACCCGCAGGCTCAGGCAATCCACTCACCTCAGCCTCCCAAAGCGCTGGGATTACAGGCTGAGCCACCGAGCCCAGCTTCAATATTTTTTAATGTACATATCTATACAGAGCTAGCTACATAATTTGTGGGGCACAGAGCAAGATTAAAATGCAGAGCCTCTTAAAAGCAGGGAAAGATACTAAGTATAAAAAAGGTACCACTAAAAGTATTAAAATATAAAATTTTTTTCTTCCACAGACTGTCACCTGTCATCATGCTTTTCATTTGCTATTTAATGTCACTTTCTTGAACATTGGGAGGCTTGTGGGGAAAGTGCAGACCCTCACAGAAGCCTGGAAAACCCTTCCCATGACTCCATGAGCAGCTCATCAGCTGCCAATTTCCTCCTTCGGTCCCATGGGACTGATACATCTTGCCCTAGCTGGAAGCAGGGAACTCAAGTCACGAATCTCCTCTTCCAGGGTCCCCTAAGAGCACTGCAGGTACCTGAATTGGTGGTGTGAAAGAGGCTTTCCTTTGCAGATTTGTCCAAATGTGCAGTGGTGCTGCCAGTCCCAGACAGTAGTAGCTCCCATCATGTCCCACTCTGAGATGCTGTGGGTGTGTGTCTGACCTGATCCTCTTTGTGGCTGTGCCTGGATCCCCATGGTCACTGGGAAGGGGTGAGGAAAGAGGTTGGGCAGGACTGGGACACTAAAGGACAGGGGTGTGGGCAGCCAAGAGCTTGCCTCTGTCCCGGGTGAGGTGGCTGGAGGTCGGATCACACATGAGCCGAAGCTTCAAATCCCAACTGCTACCTCCATTGTCCCATCAATCTTCACTTACAAAATACAAATTCAAAGATAAAAGAATTCAAGATGATGACCACAGAACATTGAAGTCCAAGTATGGGGTGAGCACAGGACCCTGTGCAATTCTTCTGACTGCACACCCACGAAGAAGAGGCTGCATCTATGTCTATATCTGTACTTAGGTCTCCATCTATATCACCACATCGCCACCACTGAGCACAAGACAGGATGTTTACAATGCTTTATAGGGTAGGTACCTTGTGTCTATTCCCAGTCAGCCCTTCCCCATGCCCCATGTTAAGACTATTTTGACCTCTGTCACTACAGATTACTTTTGCTTGTCTTTGAACTGCATATAAATGAAATTATACAACATGCCATCTTTTGTGTCTGGCTTATTTTGCCCATAATTTTCACTGTGACATTCTCCTCTGCTGTTGCATATACTAGTAATTCTTTAATGTTTATTATTGTGTAAATATTCCATTGTATGAATATAATACATTCTACTGTTGATGAACATTTGGGTTATTTCCAGTTTTTGTCTAATATGCTCACATTGTTTCTGATTTGGCCTGTGGTAACCCTTTCATGATAGGTTCTGTGTCCTTTTGACCTATTCCAAACATTTTGGAATACTTCCTTATTTTTTAGTTCAACAAGATGTTTTAGGCTCGTCTTGTGCTTTCCTTGCCCTGGACTGGCCTTTTCTCCAAGAAACCCTGGTTCTTTTTGGTGGAGGAAGTATTTCTAAACAAACATCTGGCCAGGCGTGGTGGCTCAAGCCTGTAATCCCAGCACTTTGGGAGGCTGAGGCAAGAGGACTGCTTGAGCCCAGGGGTTGGAGACCAGCCTGGGCAACTTGGTGAGACCTTGTCTCTACAATAAATCAAACAAATTAGCTGGGCGTGGTGACACACACCTGTAGTTTCAGCTACTTGGAAGTCTGAGACTGAGGCGGAAGGATCGCCTGAGCCCAGCATGTTGAGGCTGTGATAGTCGAGAGTATGCCACTGCACTACAACCTGGGCAATAGAGTGAGACTCCTACTCAAAAAAGAAAGAAAGAAAAAAAAAAGAAACAAAGATCTGGGCAGTGGTTGGGTCAAATATTATCAGGATATCATTGCCTAAAGGCCTTTTAAGCAAAGATGAGCAATAGTTATTTTTAAAAATTGTAAGTTCACGTCAATATCTCCAATTCCATTCCAATACCACAGGGTTTTCCTTGCCTCCTCCCACTCTCCATTTCTATCTTTCTTCTCCCACAGTGAGGACCCTCACCTGAAATATCAGTATATTCATTCCTTTGCTCAATCGCTGTAGCCTTTGGCTAGATGCCCTTTTGTCATGACCCTAGTTGTTCTTGATAATGTTTGGGTGCTTGGAATGTTCTCTTTCTTTTTTTGCAAAGACATCCACAAGTCTCCAGAGTCAAGGTTAATTGCTGCTTCCTCTTTCTGTCCACTCTGAACATGACCTGTGTCTCTCAGCCCATGTGTTGTCTCCCTTGCCAGATACAAGTGTCTCACCCTAGAGAAGAAAGGAGAGAATGAAACAGGTCCTGCCCATCTGCTCTGCTCTCGATTCTTGCTAGTGTAAATCCTTCCATCCTCCTGACTATAGCACTTGGAGGTAGGAATTACTCTTCCCTTTTCACAGCTGAAGATACTGAGCTTTAGAGAATTTTCATCTTTGTGTTCTCCCAGTCCCAGACACGTTAGGGCTTAACATATGTCTGCTGAGTGAATGATTGAACAAGGGGTTGTGCTGAAATCTCTTTAGAACTCGGTCGTTCTCAAATTGTAATTTGCACAAGAAGTGCCTTATTAGATGCATATCTCTGGGTCCTATCCCTTTTTCTTTAGGTCTCTGGCTGGCCCTGGAATTTGCAATTCTACACTCCCTCCCCACCTCATCCCTTCTGCATAGGGATATTATGAAGCATATTTTTGCAGTAGCCCCTACAATTGTCTGAAATCATCTTGGTTATTTACAAACGCAAGCCCCAAGGGAGCTAGGCTTTTGATGGGTCTTGGGGACCTGGACCAGAGCCTGGCACAGATCAGGTGCCCACTAAATACTTGTTAAATAGGTGAATCTTTAAGGTCTCTTCTAGCTGGAATATTTCACGAGTTTGCGTTGCGCGCGCGCTGAATGACAGCATCCACGAGTGGGACGGATGAACGCGTGAGCGGGAAGGAGGCAGACAGCGCCCTCGGGTCCCGGGCGACCCCCGCGGGGTGGGCGGGGAACGGCGGCCGCGCGCGGGGCGGGGCGGGTGCGGCCCGGCAGCGCCGTGACGTCACGCCCGTGGAGCGCAGAGGCCGCGCGCCGGGCGGCGCCATGACGTCATACCTGCGGAGCGGAGCCTCCGCGCGCCGGGCGGCGCCGTGACGTCACGCCTGCGGAGCGGCCGCCGCGCGCTGGCGGGGCGGACGCGTGCGGGGCGGGGGCGCGTGCGGGCAGCTGGCCGGGAGGCGGCGGCGGCGGCGGCATGGCGGAGAGCGAGGCCGAGACCCCCAGCACCCCGGGGGAGTTCGAGAGCAAGTACTTCGAGTTCCACGGCGTGCGGCTGCCGCCCTTCTGCCGCGGGAAGATGGAGGAGATCGCCAACTTCCCGGTGCGGCCCAGCGACGTGTGGATCGTCACCTACCCCAAGTCCGGTGAGCCCCGCGCCGACCGCGCCCGGCCCGCCGCGCCCTCGCTCTGCAGCGCGGCCGCGCACCCGCTGCGCCCGCGCCCGGGGCCTCCGCCGGACTGCGGTGGTCGCCCTAGCCCCCGCCCCCGCCGTGCCCACCGCCCGCTCGACTGAGCCGGGCGGGCGTCGGCCAGCATTTGGGGAAACCGCGGCCGGAGACCTTCGGGAGCGGCCCGGGGCCCGCGGCTGCACAGCGTTCCTTGGAGATGGAGCCTGTCGTGCCGGCGCTGCGGAGGGACAGGGCCAGGGCCGCCACCCGTCCCTGCTTCTCCTCCTTTACCTGGCCGGCTGTGTGACCTTGGACAGGTCACTCAACCTCGCTGTTGCTCAATCCTGTCCAACCCATGAGGAGTGAAAAGTCCTGGCGATCATCCTGGAAGGGGGATGACGCGGGCGTCAGGGCTGTGTACGTCCCTCCTTTCCAGCGTGGGCTCTGGGTGGGGGATGGGACCAGCCCTGCCCGGTGTGCTGAGTGCGTTGCGGGGGACATTCTCTTGTTTCACCGCTGCCTGCATTACCCAGTCAGGACCCGGGGCATTCACATTCACTTTTCCCGACATTAACTGACGTCACACTGACAGCAACTCACAGCGAGAGAGGGTCATTCCCACTTTACAGTTCCAGCACCGAGGCCCAGAGAAGAAAGGAGGCTTGTCCAAGGTCACTCAGCTGGCCAGTGGCAGACCTGGGATTTAAAGCCAGGCCGATCTGCCTCCAGACCTGATAAAAGAGACGATTGTGTAGTGCCCCAGCTGAGGTTTGTAAGGAAAAGAGGTAGCTTTCAGTGTGGTTTAGGTGTCTGGCCCTAAGGTCTTGTTGGACCTGCAGGGGAGCAGATTGCAGGAAAAAGCTGTAGGCTTGGCTGTCGTAGTTGTTTGGAGTCCCAGGCTTCCCAGGCACCCTTCTGTGGAAGATCGAAGTAGGGTCTCTCAGTGGAGCGTGATGGACTTAGAGAACACTCAGGACTGCAGCCTGGAGGTCCTGTTAGCACCTTGGGAAGAGGGCCTGGAAGGAGATGGGCACAGAACCCTTGCTGTGTCCAGGGAACGTTCCTTCACAGCAGTCCCATAGCCCCTCCTCCAAACCGTGGAGTCTCACGGGTATGGGCATTGGGAAGTTTTCAGATTTTAGAGAAATAGTTGTGCATAGAACTTATTTACTGTGAGCTCCCCAGCTGGGTTTGGGGCTGTACTTTAGAATGATACACATTTATCCTATTTTTGCAATGAAATGTGTGAATATTCACATTAGGTGGGATTCGGGTTTTGGAATGGCAGATGAGGGATTGTGGTCCTATGTTATTCCCTCTGTTTTAGGGATGAGGCAGTGGAGGTTCAGAGGTTAAGTCACTGGAAGGTCTGGGGCAGGCACATCAGGTCTGACTTGAAATGTGTCCACCGAGAAGGAGCCAGGCCTGGAGGCTCACTTGGAAAGCTGGGTGCTTGGGGTGTTGGGGGGTGCTTTAGAGGGATTTTGCACCAGGGGCCTTTCTGGGCACCTTGATGAATGAAGTGCTAGTTTTAAGGAAGTTTTCTAGATAACCAACAATTTTGTCTTCTTTGTAACTTGCATCCTTCAAAGATCCACAGAAGCACATCCTAGATTTCTTAAGAAGACCAAACATGATGGCTCTCTTCTTTGGTAACAGAAAACCCAGCAATGGCCTCAAGACCTTGTGTGTGGTCTTTTCTCACAAAGCCCTAGAGAGCCACCTTCTAAAACTTAAAAAAAAAAAAATCTGACAGCCCTTGTGGCCTTTTCATGCTCATCGTATCTCAACCTGCCTCTGCCTGCTCCTTTTACCTTTACACCTGAGGGCTGGGCACCCCGAGGACGGTGTAAGCCAAGAGCAAATAATGCTGATACTAGACAGCCAACTCCCTGCTGTGTTCTGTTCCTTGAAGCCTACAAAGCCCTTGTATCCATCCTCACAGCAGATTGTCCCCAAAGCTCACAGTGGGGCTAGTTGCCCATTTCACAGGTAGGAAAGTGGAGGCTCTGGGAGGTTAAGTGACTTGCTCAGGCTCATGTGGCTAGTACGAGGCTAAATTTTGCTTACTGAAGGCCTGGGATGCTCTCCTGGATACAAAGAGAGGCAGAGTGCATGGTAGGTTGAGGGCCGGGATTTTCTGGTTCTTTTCCTCTTTCTTCTGGCTTTCAGGCTTGTTCCTCTCCACTCTTCTCCTTTCCATGGGCCGGGGCAGTGTGCATGGGATGTTTCCTCAGGAAAGATGACCTGCACCATTTTAGACCAGTGCTTGCAAAGGCGTTTCCTCTCTCTGCCCCACTGGTTGTAAAGTTCCTTACGCGAAACAATCAAGGGGACTGAAGAATTGTTCCCAAAAATCTACCCTAAAGAATTCTCTCAGATGGGAAAAAAGGGCCCTGGAAGTCATGTCTGGTGGCAGCTGGCACAGCAGGAAGGGCAGGCCTAGGGCCAGGGTTCTAGCAAGTGGTGCTGTTGGGTGAGTCTGGGCCTCTGCTCCCTCCACTTGAAACCTAGCGCTTCTGCTGTGCAGTTGCCAGGGCTGTGGATTGCTCTTAGCTCCTCTGAGGGGCTGCTGTCTCGAGGACGTGGTGGTTTGGGTTGGGACTCAGAATGCCTGAGGAATGGTTGAGCATGTCCTCAGCTTCTGCAGCCACTTATCAACTGTGAATCACAAGGACTCGTGCCTTTGTTTCAGAGGCTTTCACAGGGCAGGAGCTTGCTCAGTCACACAGCTGCTGAGGGACAGAGGCCAGGTCTGGTTGGGGCTCCTGGCGCACAACCAGCCTCTCCCCTGCCTCACAGGTGCCCTGTTGTCCTTGGAAAGTCATAAGGGCCGCTAGACTCTGCCCCAAGGAGGAGGAAGGGTCTGGCCTTCTTTCGAGTGTGCTTTATGACACTGGATGTCTCAGGCCACTTGAGATTTTGAGGTTTTTGTCACTTCTCTGAGTCCTTTCCAGGTGGACTTCAGATAGGTCACTTCACATGTCCTTTTCCTTTCTTTCCTCCCCTATCTATCCTTGTTCTTCCCCTTCCTGGGGTGGATTCGTAGAATGCACCCATGCTGAGAGATTAGGAACCTGGCTTTGGAGTTGGATTCTGGGTTTGAATGCAGCTCTGTTGCTTGCCAGCTGGGTGACCCTGGGCAAATGACAGAATCCCATTGAGCTGTGGGTTCCAGAGGGAGATGAGCCTTTCTTGCTCCATGATTGTGGCTGCGAGGATGAGTGGAAGGGCAGATGAGAGAGCCCCTTAGCCAAGTCCCAGACATGTGGGTGTGTAGGAGAGGGTGGTTGTTGTTAATGCCAGCTTTCACTCCCTGAGCACCTGTTATGATGCTTTTCTAGATGCTGGGGAGACAGAAAGGTCCCATTTGGTGCCTTCCCTCAGTGAGCTCATGGTCAGCTGGGGGAGTCTTGGTCAGTGCTGGGATTAGGGCAAGTAGCTGTGACTAACAGCTGCCCCTTCATCTGCCATGGCAGGGAACCTGCTGGGTTCCTTGGACTCCCAGTGCCCAAGACTAGGAGATCATAACGAACTCGCCCAAATTCGTTATGGTCCCACAGGTGGTCAGAGCTGGAAGGGCTTGGGGAGTCCCTTGGCAACCCCTGGCCCTCTGCTGCTGGGGAGACTGGGGCTCACAGGGACTGGGGCTTTCTCATAGCAAAGGCAGTGATAATTAGATCTCAGCCTTCTCTTCCTGTCTGGTGTTTCTCCCAAAACACTGCACTGCTCGCTAGGATTCTTTTGCATTTCTGACATTTTCACCCAGAGAGTATGTTAGTACAGGAGTTAGTACAGGAGTCTCTGCCCACATGCGACTATTTAAATTTAATGAGTCAAAATGAAATCGAAGTGGAAATTCAGTTCCTCAGCAGTGCTCGCCATGTTTCAGGTGCCCAATAGCCGCACATGGCCTATGGCTCCTATCCTGGCCAGCACAGTTGTGGGGAATTCCATCACTGCCGAAGATGCCACTGGACAGTGCCAGGCAGAACCGTGACCCAAGTGCCAGGTGCTGTTGTGTTTTCTGAGGGGACCCTCTGCTGATCACTGTGCTGTTGTTGTGGTGTTTAATCCGATTGTGTCTGTGGAAACATTTTGTCCCCGTATGTCGGTTTGATGGCAGTTGCTGCCATCAGTTTTGCTGTAGGTTGCTTCTAATGGGTTGTTAGTCCCTGGAGGGGAGCAGAGCCCCAGAGTCGTGGAGCATTGGCTTCAGAATGTGCTTCATGCTCAGCCAGAGCCTCTGCCCCAATATTATGCTCCCTTGGTTCCTACTGGTCTTGAAGTACATGCACCTTCATATCTTGTTGCTAGCAAAGAGGCCAGGGCCTCGCTGCTAGGGAGCCTGGGCTCCATCCCGTCACCGTGTGGCCATGGGCAAGCCACCTCATCTCCCTGAACCTGTTTGTTCATGAAAAATGAGAGGATGAGACCTGATTGCTTCGTTTAAGTCTTACATTTTCGGACAGCTCGGGCGAGGAAGTGGAAGGAGACTCATGGTGTGCTGGTCCCAGGCTAGACAGATGTCCTGGCTTTTTGTATGTGTGTATTTCCGAGGAGAAGCAGGTAATGGTAGTGTTGTGAATGAGGCGATGGTGTCCTTGAGGAGCTTGCAGTGACACAGGGGAAGCCAGGCTCTTGATACTAAAAAGTTAATTGGCAAGCCAGGGTGGTCATTCTCAGTATCAGGTAAATGGTCCAGGAGTGAGGTTTCTGGTGAAAAGGATCTCGGAAGACTACATGGAGGAGGAGGTAGGTTGGGTGGATTACCTATCACAGATACTGTTTCACGTTCTACCACATTTGGTCCTCTCTGTTCTTGTGATTATTTCTTTTTTGTAGATGTGAAAATGAAAGCCCAGTGAAGACAAAGGGTGGGATCAGCATTTGAGTGTACAGTTTTTACACGTAGACTGCGGAGAGAAACCAGCCACACAGAGGAAGTGAGAGAGGCATGGGGGTGGGTGCCTGTATCTTCTGAGTGCCTGATCTCGGCCATTGCTACCTGGGGTCTCACACACAGGGAAGAGACGGCTTATCTCCTTGGTGGGTGGAGGAGGAAGATCGAGGGACTCATGCCATCTTGTGGGGTGTGGGCTGAGATTTGCTCTGAGGTCAGGGGAATTGCCAGTCCCCGACTTTCCCACACAGGGTAACAGTTTCACGGTACCACAGCCCGAGAGAATGCAGAGGCTTAAAATGTGGTTTGTACCAGGATGACTGAGAATGTCCTCTTTCCCTTTCCCATTCTTGCCCTCCTCCCTTGTTTCTTCCCCTTTCTCCTCCTCCAGCTGTTTACACATAATTGAGAGGGCTTGACCTTGGGGGAGGAGGTACCAAATCAGAGTTCCTGGGGCTGCTTGGGGACGATCTCTCCCCATCACCAAGTGGGGCTGGGTAGTGAAAGCCTGGAGAACAACTCACAGGGTTCAGGAGAAACAAGGGGACTGGGGTGGAAGTGCCATCTTTCTGGCCCTAGTGCAACAGGAGGAGACCCTGAGTTCCCTCGTCTTAGCTCTAGGACCTCATCCTGGGTTCCTCATGTCTCCTTCCTCCCACGTGTGTCTTACTACCTGCTTCTCCCAGGGGTGGGTCTCAGGATTCATCCCCTCACCTGGATTGTTACAGTGGCCTTCTCTTGAGCCCCTACTTTGGCTCACCACTCCAGCTAAAGTGTTCTGAGAAAACCCAGTCAGCCTTGGGAACAACCTCCTCTGAGTTCTTCACTGGCTCCCAATCACCTCAGGAACCATTTGCTTCCTTAGCTGGTCACCTGTTCCACCTCCTGAGCACAGAGTGTTTCTTGCCCTGGACATGTGCTCCTTTTGTCTGTATATGGCTTCCCTCCTCCTCTTCTCTGTTTCTCCTGTTTCCCGTTTCCCTTCCTCTGTTGACCTGCTGAGCACTTCCCATTTTCACACCCCACTTTCTGTGCATTGTGGGCCTCCCTCTTAGTCTTTTAGCTCTTTAGAGATGTCACTCCTATGTCTTCTGGCTTGCGTAGTTTCTGAGGAAATGTTGCTGTAATTCTTTTTTCTTTTGGGTAATGTGCCCTTTTAACTCTGGCTGCCTTCAGTATTTTCTCTTTATCTTTGATTTTCAGCACTTTGAATATGATGTGTCTTTCTTGTTAATTATCATACTTGGGGTTCTCTTAGCTTCTTGGATCTGTGGTTTGGCACTTTTCATTATTTTCGATAAATTCTCAGCCGTTGTCTTGTCAAATATTTCTTCTACCCCTTTCTTTCTCTTAAAATGTTCCGGTTGCATATATGTTAGGTTGTTTGATACTGTCCTGCAGCTCTTGGATGTTCTGTTGTTTTTTCAGTCTTCCCCCGATCCCTACTTTTTCAGAAAGGGTATCTATATGTTGCCTAGGCTGGTCTCAAACTCCTGGCCTTAAGTGATCCTCCCACCTCAGCCTCCCAAAGTGCTGGGATTATAGGTGTGCCACTGTACCTGGCATTTTTTTTCTCTCTGTATTCCAGTTCTGGGGCCCAATCTGATTAACTGATTTTCTTCCATTATGTCAAGTCTACTGATGACCTGTTGGAAGCATTTGGTATTTCTGTTATTTTGCGCTTTTTTTCTAGCATTTCTATTTACAGTTTTCATTTCACTGCTGAAATATCCCATTTGTTCATGCATGTTCTCTATCTTTCTCGTGGAAGCCTTTAACATATTAACTAGACTTATTTTAAATTCCCTGAGTCTGATTCTATTGATTGCTTTGCCTCTTGAGAGGTGGATAATTTTTTCTTGCCTTTTTTGTGCATAGTACCTCTTTGGACTACCGGGCGTAGTGTATCAGACAGTACAGACTGAGGTAAGTCATATTTATTCCTGGATATGAGCCTGCCCTTTTCCTGCTAGGTCATTAGGATAGGGTGTTGAATTTATCTAGTCTAGTTGGGCTGATTTGGGTTCTCTTGTTGGTCTAGTTATCTTGAATGACTCTTGGTTTCAATTCCTGTAGTGTTACCTGGAACTCAGCAGACAGGCTGAGTTTCCAGAGGGTTTTTCCCTGTTCCTGCTTCATCTTTGGCCTTTGGTGTTCTTTTAGGTCTGAGCTAAAGGAGTTTTCACCCCACACTCCCCTTTGTCCACTAGCCTTGTTACTTTGGTTTGCTAGCTTGGCAGGGAGAGTTTTGGGAATCCTCTATTGCCTAGCCCAGCTGCAGTCTTATACAGGCTTTGTGTTCCTGGTTTTCTGGGGGACTTGGGGGATGGGGGCGTTCTCTGTGATCCTGCTGTCCTTTGAGTGGCAGCCAAACTCTGCCTGGAAGGTGGTAGGTCTTAGGCAGGAGAGTTTCAAGACCCTTCTCTAACATTTGAGGAACTAGTTAGGGCCCAGGGATGGTTTCCTGTCCCTCCCCCAAGCATACAGTTTGGGTTTTTCTTTTCACCTGGCCACATTGCGTCTTCACTAATGACGGGGCGGAGGGGACACAAGGTTTGCTAATCCCCCTCCTCCAATGACTTAAAGCCTTTTTCACAGGGGAGAGGGTGCAGGTAGGATGTTTTGCAACCGGGGCACTGAGGAAGGCTACCTCTGTCGGACGACCCACTCTTTCTCCTGAGCACTGGTGTGGATCTATGAAGAGCCTATGTTTATGTTCCAGTGTGAACTCTCTCCATGTGTCTCTGGCTCCAGAGGCTCTGTGCTGTCAAGCAGGCCCACAGTCGCCCTTTAGCAATTTGTAACCATTTACCTAAATTCTTCTTGCCCGTCTCAGGGTCTGACTTCTCTTCCTCCAGGGCCTTGTCCTAGGTGAACTGGTGCTTGTGTCCTGCCTTTCTCTGGAGGGGTCCATCTTTCCTGGGTGTCACCACCTGGTTGCCTAAAGCTAGGACTTGTAGCTTATCTGGCCCCTCCTCTCTTCAGCGTTCTGCACCCTAGGGGGAAGTGGCCCTAGTGGTCCCTCCTGGTCTTCTGACTACCAGACCAGGCAGTTGGCAGGTCTGCAGCTCCTGGAGTGTCCGGCAGCGTGTTGTGCAGCGTGACTGCCAAGGTTAGCAGGGGAGAATCAGGGGCCCATCAGAAGGGGGAAGCCACTCTAAAGCATGCTTTTTAGACTTGCTGCAGCTTTCTGGAAGCTAAACAAGTCATATCAGGGGACTGGTGAGCCAGAGACCCTGGCTTGAACTTCATATGTGCCCCCTGGCGTGAATTCCTCTCAGGGTTTGGCTCAGCTGAGAATGAGCTAGAGTCTCCTGGGACCTCCCAGCCCCACCTGTGGCTGGGGCAGTGGACTGGGCAGTGGGCATTTATCCTTCTCAAGCTTCAGAGCCAACCAGGGAGGAGACAGGTTTCCCTTCTTTGTGTTGGTGCTTTGGATTATCCTGTCCACCCTCGCAACTTCACTGGGAAATAGGCCATTTTCAGATGAGGAACCAAGGCCTTGAGAGAAACTGGCCCAGGTCGGCTCGACTCTGCAGATGGCGTCTCCCTGGTCTGCCCCTCCTTCCAGTGGGCCTGGCTTTCGGTGGTACCAGCCCCAGGGCCACACGTTGATGTCAGTGCCTTGCCCACCATCTCTTTCCACAGTCATTGCCACCACCAATGCCTTGAGAGCACTGCTTGAGAAATTGCATTGAGTTCTCATGGCTGTTCTCACTTTCCAGATGAGGAAACTGGATGTAGAGGGGCTGAACCTTGCTTGGGTTTCATTTACTAGGTGGCAAGCTGGTTCCACATCAGACCTCTTGAGTCCAGTGCCCATGCGATTGGTTTTCCTTGGTCAGAGGGCCGAGAGCCCAGGCCTGGGAGTGGGCGTGTTTGAGTCCTGGAGTGTGGGTCCTCTGCTCGTGAGATGAGAGGTGATCTCAGAAGGAAAGGGAGAAAGAAACCGAGAAAGGGGTGCCTCTGTGGACACTTGGAGCTCAGCCTGTTGGGGATCCCTTGAGAGACAGTGTGAACATAACCCAGTAGTCTTCCCGTGAGGAGCAGGAGGCTGGGTGTTCATCCGCCAACCCCTGTCCTTCAGCAGTGGGGGGTGGCTCTGGGTGTGGGCTCCCTGCACTTCTGGGCAGTCTCCTCTGTGGCCGAGCGCCAAGCAGGAGCAGGTGCTTGAGGTCAGAAGCCTTCACGTGTAGGGGAACCGTCCCCTTGAGCTGAAGGTGACCTCCAGGGTGACTGAGGGGTATGGGTAGGCCGTGGCAGGGTCTGCTGGAGGAAGGGCGGGTTATAAAGTTGCAAGTCTGAAGTTTGGTTTGGGACAAGGCACTGCTTCTTTCTAAACTGATGTGGGCCAAACTGCCCCACATGTCTACAGATCGACTACAGCTTCAGGCTGGGCTTGGCTGGGGCAGCCCTGCTTTTTCTCTTCCTGAAACTAGCAGGCTAGCCTGTGATTGGCCCTCTCTTGGCCATGGTGGAAGTGCAAAAGAATAAGCAGAGCTCCCCAAAGGTCCACGTTGGCAAAAAGTCACATGGCTGCACCCAGAATCACAGAGCAGGATCCTTGGGATAGGGGCTGTGAAGTCACATGGCAAAGATGTGGATGGGTGGGGGGGGGGCCTGGGGCCCCTACTGCTGTATACCAGAGCCCCCTTCCCCCAAATCTTACAACCCACTGGTTTCTCCCTTGTCCTTGAGGCCCCACTGCAAGTGCTGTTTTTTAACAAGTGCCTTACTTTTGCAAGCACTTATGCCAGGGCGGAACTCCTTTCCGCTGGGGTGGAGCCACATGCTCTGCTTGCTGCACTAACTAACTGATGGTGCAGCAGCCTTGGTAAGGGGTTGTGTGCCCAGAACAAAAGAGCAAAAGGCCCAGGGGGATTTCACTCCGAGGAAACTGAGGCCCAGAGGGGTGGTGACTTTTTCAGGCTTCCCAGCGTGACTGGCAGAGTTAGGCTGGAAACCTGGGTTCCGGGTTCTTGGGATCTCACCAGACAGGGACTGTAGCTAGCCAGGGTTGCTGGACCTTCCTGGAATGGGCAGACCTGATTGTGGGGCCAAGTGTGCTGCAGCTGCTTGGCATCATGGCAGCAGTAGGAGGGAGTCACTGCCAGTGACTTCATCTGTTTCCCCTCCAGTCTGGCTGCCGGACCTACAATAGGTGGGGGTGGAGGGGGTGGGGGTGGGTGAGTGGGGTTGGGGGTGGTGTCTGCAGTTAGTTTCCCAAGGGCCCAGGCTGAGGAGTGAGCTGCCATTGTCATGGGTGGGGTCGGCCCCAGCTACTGCCCCGCTCTGTCTCACCTTTGCTCGATCCCCAGCTAAAAGATGGGCGGAAGTGAGTACGTGTGGGATGTGGCCTTGGTTATGCTGCTCGCTTGCTTTGTGACTCAGGGATGTGTGTGCATGTGTGCGCGTGTGCGCGCTGTGTGGGGGGTGTGGGTGTACGTGTGTTCCGTGTTTATGTGTGGAGTGGGTGTCGCTGCAGGTAGGTGTGTGTCTCGGTGTGGGGGATGTGTGTGTGTGTGCGCGCGCGCGCCTGGGTGTGGCATGTGTGTATGTGTGTGGTGTGTTGTGTGTTCCGTGTATATGTGTCTGGGTGTGGGTGTGTACATGTGTGTGTATGCGTGTGCATATGCCTCTCTGAGGGGCATGTGTGTGATGTGTGTAGAGCACTCTGGTTCTGGAGTCATAGTTTTGGGTGTTGGGATGGTTGACCCGTCTTTGGTCTATGGTGACCTGGGCAGTTTCTTCCTGTGTAAAATGAGATGGTAATTGTAGTTCCTCAGGGGTCGTGAGAGTCACAGGGAAGTCATTAGCAAGCTTCTGTTATGGTGCCTGCTTGCATTTTCCTTGGCCAGAATGAGGATTGGGCTGTTTGGCTTCTTCGTGTGAGCCTTGCACGGGCCTGGGCCAGGCAATGTGAGTTGGGTTCTGGAAGGCCCTGTTCTGGCTTCCCTGTGCAGTTGCCAGTCTGGTAACCAGAAGCTTCACTCCTCTGCTCTGAGTCTCCACCTTCTCTTGAGTCGAGGGGATTGTTTTGGGAACTGAGTTGACATACATGGACATACCCAGGAAAGGACTGGCCACAGCAGGTGCTCAGCAAGAGGTGGCTCACCTCCTTTCCTTTCTGAGGAAGGGGCGGCATTCTCAGGGTGGGAGGACCAGGGCAGGTGCTCCAGGCACTGGACTGTGGTCTGGCCCTGTTGGGATGCCACTTCCAAAGTCCAGCGGGTACTGCTGGAGGAAGCTGGAGGGTTCTGGCTGTAACTTGTGGGCATCCTGGGACTCCATCCTCTGTGGGGCTGTGATCCAGGGGGCAAGTTGAACACATGTGCTGGGGTCTGCTTTCTCTTGAAACCTCACTGAAGTGACAGTAAAGGGATATAGAGCTCTGAACCCCCAGAGCGAGGGAGGCGGGCATTAGGGAGTAGAGATCGGGGAGCTCACATGAAGGGCCAAGTGTTGACTGATCAGCAGGCAGGGAACCTGTGGGCCTGAAGTAGGGCAGGAGCCAGGTCAGCCCCTGCTTCAGAAATCGGTGAGGTGGCAGTCACCATGGGGCGAGGGTCGAAAACTATCACAAAGATTTCTTCTTTGGGGATGTTGATACAAGAGGCTGTGGATGTGGGGATGCTGTGCCGGGCTGAAGCCAGGACACGGAGGTAGGTACCGTGTCACAGCTACACACAGCTGACTTCCTCTGTGACTCTCACAACCCCTGAGGAACTACAATTACCATCTCATTTTACACAGGAAGAAGTTGCCCAGCTCACCACAGACCAAAGACGGGCCAACCATCCCAGCACCCAAAACTATGACTCCAGAACCAGAGTGCTTTAAACACATCACACACACACAGCATTCCCAGCCCCTCTCCTCAGCTCCCAGGATGCCCGCACTCTCGTTTCAACCTCTGGGCCAGAGACCAGAGGCAGCCTCTCTGGAGAAATTGACCTGTAACTGCTTATGGAATCTCTCATGAAGTGATTGGCATCTAGGCTGGGCTGTTCCCCCAAACTCATGAAGCCTTCACTCAGCAGACCCTGCCCCCTCTCCTGGGGCTGCTCCAGGGTCTCATTCTTACCTACATGGTACGTCAGGATTGCCAGGTAGTGAGTCTCTAAGAGGAAGGATAGACACCTGTAGAGACAAAACAAAGCAGAACAAAGGAACTCTGAGAGATTAAAGATCATGTAAGGAGCAGAAGAAAACCTAAAACCTTTAAATAATACCACTTCCACTCATAAGTCTTTGTAATATCCTCAGAGAGTTAAGACACATGTTGCTTTCACTAAAGAAAGCAATAGTAAAGGAATCATGGAGATCACGAAAGACTTGAGAAGGAAACGTGTGATAGTTGAAATTTTAAATGTTCAATTGTAAGGTTTGGATGGTCAAGCTGAGGAAATAGCCCAGGAAGCAGAACAAACGAACAAAAAATTTAAATAATGACAAGTAGGAACAAAAAGATAAGTTAATCTTAGAATTCCAGAAAAAGAGAAGAGAAAGTATGGAAGAGGGAAAATTATTGAAACTAAAATTTCCAGAACTCAAGGACATGAGCTAAATAAAAGACTTCCCCCTCCCCACCAGCCAGCCAGGTGTTATGAGTAAAATGAGGCAAAGAGAGGATCTCAGAGTTCCTAGAGAGAGAGAAAAATGGGCCTCGATTAAAGGACTGGGACCCAGGCCCTCCTAATCTCAACAGCAGCACTGCAGTGAGAAGACATGAGGGCACTTTCAGAATTCTGAGGGAAAGCCATCTGTATCCAGCCAGTCAGTATCACGGAGGGCTGGGCTTGGACGCTTGTTCATGTCCAGGAGGCAGCAAGAGGTACCTACCTTGAGGAGGTGTGATGAAGGACCATGCACCTGAGGCAGGGGTGGTCCCAGGAAAACCTCATGAAGCCAACACCACATACCAGGGCAGCTCACTCAGATGGGGAGGGTTGGCAGAGAAGGCAGAGCATGGCCCCACAGCCAATGGGATTGAGAAGAAGAACACCTGCCGTTTCTGTGGTCACACCCAGCGGGTTTGTTACAGAGTTGTAGAAGGACTTATTAGTAGCTGCATAGAAAATAGAGTAAGCGAACAGAGGCATTTACCTACTCTAGGACAAACAAAATTTTGTACAGAAAGGAGGTGTGGTCACTACATGGTGTACTTATCATGAAACACTGAATTAAACACCAAATTAGTTGCAAAATTGTATTGTGACTGTATCAGGTAGAGGGAAGCTGTGTGTGGAAGGACTTGGCTAAGTCTTCATCTTCCTCCAGTAGCCCACCTAAAATGAGCAGATCATGAAATAATATTAGCCCAATATTTTGAAATTTGAGGCTAAAAGGAATCAGCCAAAGGCTTGCTTCTAGGGGATGGGATTGGGGTTGGAGAGTGCTGTGGGTCTTCTGTGCCTGCAAGAACACTTTGGCTTTTTAAAGTAGGTACAGGTGTGACTTTGAATAATATGAAGGAAAATCAAAGGGTTTCAGCCCTAGCATCCTGGTGGCTTCTAGTGGAGCACTGTTTCCTTCTGCCCCAAGTTCTGGTAGGAATTTTGATGGTCTCACGCTTGCCGTTGAGGCAGGCCGTGCCTGGGATTCCTGAGGAGTTCCAGCCCAGAAAACCAGTGGCTTCCTGCAGTTTTCAACCCAAGTCTCAGTGTCAGAGTGCACTGCCTGCCACTGTGGGGAGCATTGATCTGTTTGACTCTTGAGTGACTTCAGTGGTATCAGCAGAAGCACTTCTGTAGATGATTGCATCCAACTGACTTGAAAACAGCCACTGGAGAGCTGGTGCAGCTTTTGTTCCTGGCCTGCTAAGTGGCCCTGGCCTGTTAGTTCGCCTAGGTTTCTATCTGAAAGCCTGGCTCTGCTCTCTTCAGGCATCTGCTGGGACTTCAGTTAGGAAGGTCAGGTCCCTCCTGTGCTCCCTGCATGGTTACCCATGCCTACTCTTGTCCAGGGGTTCCAGCATGACTGTAGCCACTGTATCCCGCATCTGTCCTGTAGCAACATGATGGGTCTCACTAGGACTTTTTCACCCTTACTCCTGGGGGCACCCTTCACACTCCACTTGGGCTCCAGGTGTTGCTCCCCACTTCCCAGCTCTGGGACCGCAACCCTGACCTTTGTTTCCTTGTCAGTAACAGGAAGCGTTATAAGACCCTGCACACAGGTCCTGTGTGTGAGCTGCCTGTGGTATTAGCTGTGGATAGCGCTCCGCCTGTTTCTGGTGTGTGGCTCCATGGGAGGTACCAGGATGGCTTATGTCCTGTGCTGTGGATGAACGTTGCCCCGGTTTGCTGTGAAGGTGTGGCATGTCCTTATATGTGAGCAGTCCCCACTAGTAGTGCCCCTCTTGTGATTTCAGGTGCTTTGAGTTGGCACTCGTTCATACTGAGCTTCTTTGGCCCTTCCACTTGTCATCTCCTTTGACCGCAACAGCCCTGTGAAGAAGGGCAGGGCATTGTCTCTATTTTCTAGAAGGGGGAGGCAGGGACTCCCTCTTTACTTGGACTCCCAGGGCCAGTCTGTAGCCTGGCATGTAGGGAGACCTTGGTATAGGTTTGCTTAATGAATAAGAGTAGTGAGTGGTGGTTGGATGGGTGGGTGGATGGTGGATGGTGAATGATGGTAGATAGTGGGTATGTGGATGGTGGATGGTGAGTGGATGGTGGATAGTGAATGATGGGTGGGTGGATGGTAGGTGTGTGAATGGTAGATGGGTGGATGGTAGGTGTGTGTTAGATGGTGAATTGTGAGTGAGTGGGTAGATGGTGAAGGGTGGCTGGGTGAATGGATAGTGGATATGTGAATGGTGGATGGTAGATGGTCGGTGTGTGGTTGGTGGCTTATGGGTGTGTGGATGGTGAGTGGGTGGATGGTGGTTGGTGGATGGTGGGTGTGTGGATGGTGAATGGTAGGCGGATGGATGGTAGATATGTGAATGGCAGAAGGGTGGATGGTAGGTGTGTAGATGGTGGATGGGCAGATGGTGAATATGTGGATGTGGGTAGTGAATGGGTGGATGGTGGGTATGTAAATGGTAGGTGTATGGATAGTAGGTGTGTAGGTGGTGGATGGGTGGATGGATGATGAATGATACTGAGTGGGTGGTGGGTGTGTGGACGGTGACTGGCGGGTATGTGGATGGTGAGTGGGTGGGTGGATAGATGGTGGATGGCAGGTAGGTGGATGGTAGGTGGGTGGATGGGTGGATGGGTGTATGTCCCTCACTGTAGCCAAAACACCAGATAGGAGAATGGAGGGTGGCGGCAAGGTGGGTGGAGCAGAGAGGCCAGTGGGAAGAGGATTCTCCCTCCATCTTTAGAAAGGAGCCCAGCCCTGTGGACACCTCAATTTGAAGACTTCTGACCTCCAGACCTATGAGAGAGTAAGTTTCTCTTGTTTTAAGCCACCAAGCTTATGGTTATTTCTGGCAGCAACTCTGGGAAAATAATACAAGGACTAAGAGGCCAACACCCTTCCCTCATGGGTTTTCCCCCCAGTCAGGCACAGTGAGGAGGACAAGTAGTACTGGGCTCTGAAGGACTGCGGAAGGGCACCCAAGTGAGATTTGGGCTGGCCAAGGTGGCCAGGCAGAGGGCAGCCTGTTAAAGGCTTGGGCCTCCAGGGCATGGGCTTGGGTTGGGAGGGGAGTGTTAGAGAGAAGAGACAGCAGAGCCTCATCACCGGGGTTTTGGGAGCCCCTGAGCATAGGTGGCCACTGGAGGGGGGATGGAGGGAAAGGGAGGGATAGAGGAGACGTGTGGGGGCTCTTGTGGATATACAAGGGTGCCACCTGGGGGATGGGGAGAGACCAGTAGGAGGGGCACCTGGCAGAGACCCTTACAGAGTTGGGCTGTCTCACTAGAAAGCCTGCAATTTGATCTTTGGTTCAAGGTGCTTCGAAGCATGTCTGGAATGGAGTAAGTGAGCAGTTAGTATAATTGTCATTGTTGTCCTGAATTTGTCTTTTTGGCCATTTTGCCACATCTTGTCAGCTGGCTTTACACCCAAGGGAGGCCAGGCCTGTCCCTGCGCATGTCCTGTATGTGTTCCCCCCACCCCTCTGTCTCTGGTGTCCTTGTTGACCCCCTGTTGGATTATCCTGAAAGCTGCAGAAGGGAAAGTCAGGTGGTGCTCAACCAGGACATGGACTTGGCGGGGGCTGGGGAGAGGGCTGTGGGGACAGGGCTGGGAGGGCCTGGCAGGTGAAGAGCTTCCTTTGGACTGGTCTTCCGGCATACATATTTAATGGGGGTGATGATGGGACTTGTGGGATTGAAGTGGCCAGTATTGCTGGAAGAAGATTTGAATGTGCAGAGGTCTATCAGGGTTGTTGGCCTGTGGGGCTGTAAGTGGCAGGAGTGGGGGTGGAGAGCGCTAAATGTAGGTGATGGGGGATCACTAGGGGTGGCTCATTTCAGGGGCTCTGTCTGCAGTCAGATTTCTAAGGGAGGAACAAGTCAGCTACATCCAGTTTCTGTGACCTTGGATACATTTTGACCTTAGGAACCTTGTCTGTCAGTGGGGATGTGGTACCTCCCTTGGTGGGAGGATCTGTGAACTGAGAAATTCTTTCTGAATTAAAAAGAGCTGCTTTTTACCAAGCCATACCGTTTTCTTCCTCCAGTATCTTTGCTCCAAAACTGCCTCCTCCAAGAAGTCTTCCTTGATCAACATATCCCTTTCCAATTGCAAAGCATCTATGCAGCATCCAGGGTTGGTTGGTCCTTTCAGGAAATATGAATTGGGCACGGCCATGTGCTGGTGCTTCTGGTACAGCAAAAACCAAGACAAAACAGCTCCTGTCCTTGAGGTGAGGAGGGGTGGGGGCCCGTAAAGGAAAGTGCAGGCTATATAGCAGTTGGCTATATAACAGTTGACAGGGTGAGTGTGGGAAGGCAGGACATTAGTCATGTAGCTGCCTGAGTGGCATCTGAGCAGATGCATGGAGGAATCAGGGAGCGAGGAGAGGCCTCCAGGCAGGCAGCAGTGCAGACAGCCTGGAGGAGCAGGCTGGGTATGCAGGCTGTGGGAGCTCAGTGGATGGGAGGAGCTGTGCTGGCAGCGGAGGATGTGGGCTGCAGCCGGTGGCCTTGTGGGCCATGCTGAAGGCCTCACTTTGACTCTGAGGGGATGGGAGCCACCTAGATGGGTTCAGTGGATGGTGGTGGGGTCTGACTTCTGTGTTCAAGCCATGGTCCTGGCAGGGTGAGCGGAGCAGTAGCTGAGAGAGTTGTGAGGGGCCCTAACAGGTAGCTGTCACTGGTAGAAGAGGTCAGCCTTGGGCACACTTGATGTTAGACTCAGCGGGGTTTGCTGAGGCACAGGTGTGAGGAAGTGGGGAAGGTGAGTAATGGAGAGGCCTGGCCTGAACTGCTCACGGGGTGGCATGGCCATGTGCTGAGATGGGCAGTGGGGATGACCTCGGACCCTGTTCTTGGAGCTGACTGGTCCTGCTGAGGCGCCGGGCAGCCAGCAAGCTGCCTGGAGTTCATAGGCATATCCACAGGAGACTGCATTTGGCGGAGTGGGCTTGGTACAGCCATCTCGGGAACCGTGTGCAGCCTGGAGGGGGTGCACACTCTGTCCTGTCAGCGTTTTCAGGATGACAGATAAACCAGCGGCAGAGATGGAAGACTACGAAATGAAAGCACAAAAGATTGGAGCCATCTTGGGGTCTGTGACAGAGGCCAGAGAAAGTGCAGAGGCAGCTGCCTTTCTTCCTGGGAGTTACCTTTGGTTCCAGCTGACTCTTGGTTGGATGTCCTGCCTGGCCCTAGGGTGCCTAAGCAGGACTCCACACTTGGGACTGAGCATGGGCCCCTGCTTCTTGCCTCCAGCAGATGTGGATATGTTCCCACTGCCTGCTGCACTGGGGTTTAGCAGGGAGGAGAGAGTAGGTGCCCGTGTTCATCTGGTGGTGTGTTTTGCAAGTGATCCTGGCCATTAGGGAAGGCTGAGCATCCTTGGGGCTGCCATGCAGAGGTGAGGCTGGGAGGAGTATGCAGGCAGAGGGAAAAGCCCTGTAGTTGGCACCTCTGGGGGGGAGGTTAGGGGGTGCAGCCTGGGTCCTGAGCAAGGTTTGGAGAACTCAGAGGGCCTTGGTAGAGAGTTGGGTGCCTGGGTCTCAACTTTTGAACAATTGAACCTATGGAAGGGTTTTGGGCTGGGGACCATCAAACTTGAGTCTGAAATGTGCTGTTCACCCCAGAGGTATTGTCCTTAAATCCAGACAGGAGACCTGTCTAAATCATATTGCTGGTTGTGAGGAGGGGATGTTAGGTAGCAGGTCTGTAGTCCTGTGGGCAGCTGTGGCCCCACGAGTGAGTGAGAACATGTCCTCAACACACACAGGCAGGCTCTCCCTCCTCTAATGCATTGGGCCAGCCCAGGCTCTTCCCATTGGCTATGTCTCCCCATGGTCCCAGGGGAGCAGGTTATGCAGACCAGGCCACTGACAGGTAGTTTTTCTCTTTTTAATTGAATTATATCTTATATATGAATATGAGTCAGAAAAACCACTCAAACTGCTTCTCCTCTGCTCTCACACCACAACACAGGAGACTCCTGGGACTGTGGGCTTTTCTCCCTGCCAGCAAGAAGTAGTCAGTTCTGCAGCGGGCATCAGCTGGTGTTCCCCCCCCCACCACCTCGTCCAATTCCATTCTGACACTGTCTACCTGGAGACAGCATCAGATCCCACAGGTTGAGTGTCAATCCCACAAGACTGCCCCCCCCCCGCGCTTCAGATGCCAGTTGCTAGCCCCAGGTTGTTTTACCTGTGCTTCTGACAATTGGCTATAAATTGGGGTCCCACATCCCACTCCTCAGGTCTAATTTGCTGGAACAGCTCACAGAACTCAGGGAAACACGCTTACTGGTTTATTATAAAGAGTATTACAGAGGATATAGATGAAGAGATGCTTAGGGCCAGTGTCGGGGTCTCTGCCAGTCCCGACTTATATGAGGGTAAGGTTAGACCGCTTCGGTGGATCAAGACGGAGAGAAGAAAATGACTCTAAGGCCATTCTTCTGGGAACAGTCTGATCAGGACTGAAGCCAAATTTTATTTGGATTCCTTCCAACTTATATACCATTTTCTATACCCTCCAGCAATGTGACAATCACTTGCTGGGGGCGTACACATTCCTATGCAAATTACGCATCACGAGACTTGCAAGTTCCAAGCAAACAATTACAATTCCATGATACATGACGTGTTTCACAAAACTTACATTAAATTTACAGGTATACAGTTTTTAATACAGATTGTTCAAAGTGTTCTCCACGATGTTCAATAAATCATTCACATTATACTCTTTGTTCCAGACCCTGATTAACACAAAAACTTTTCTAAGTTAAATCCAAGTTTACTGACTCCTAATATTTTCAATGATTAATATTATCAATTTAACACTATACTATAATCTGTAAGTTTACTTAAATGACTCAGATATTCTATTAATCTATTATGGAATGTAGTGTCCTGTAATTCTGTAACAATTAAAACTTATTCTTAAATTATAAAACCTTACCATGACTTAAATGAATTTCCTATGTCTAAACTTTAATTTTTGTAATGATTGACCTTTAATACTATGCCATATCCTATTAAGCCAATACCTTATCATTAATTCTTTTATAAATCGTATAGTAACTATTATATTTGAATAATATAGCCAAAAGAAACAAAACAGCAAGCATAAGTTTACTCAAATATACTCTAAAACGTAACTATAAGTGTATAAATTATATTTTATCCTAACAAGTCTACTCTAGAAATCATATAGTAGCTCTCACACTCCTGAGTAAGGAAATGCATGGCCACATGGCCTCGGGCTGAGGTAAACAGAGGCAGACAGAGTTTCAGTATGAAACAAAGGCATAGTCGCCAAGTTAATGGCTTTGGGCTGTAGACAGTTTTCGGTATTTAACAAAACAAAGACAAGGAAATGCATAGCCTATAATGGGACAAAAGCAATCATTTTTGCCTGGCCAGGAACAGGGCAATAAGACTATGATGGTAATTTAGTCTCTAATCTTAGCTCTAGGGGAAACTGCTTAAGAGTTGACTCACCAGTCTACCAAGAAAATAGAAGTTTGAAAAATATCTAAAAAGAAATACAACTTAGAATCATATAAGATAATTCTGCTGAGCAGCTTTCCATCAGGCTTTACTGCCACGTATGCACACTGGTCACTAATCACACGCCAATATTATAGGTATAACTGACATCCTATGTCAGAGGCGATCTTCCAGATGGGCCTTTACAGGCCTCAGCCATGTAGCTATAGATGTTGGCTCCCAACAGGCCAGGTTTGGGGGAAGGGATGGGCAGCTTCCAGGCCCTCCTGGGTGACCACCCTTCATGTGTTCAGCTCTCTAGAAGCTCTTTGAACCCTGACCTTTGGGGTTTTTATGGAGGCTTTATTACATAGGCATGGTTGACAACTGCGTAGAAATGTGATTGAACAAAGAGGGTATGATCTTATACTAATAGACTGAGTGGGGAAATCTGGCAAGGTCTGTCTGCACAGCATTCCTTCCTTCTGGGTATGTGGCAGGGCCCCTTCTGAAATGGGGGTCTTAAGACCTATAGTCAGTCAAGGTAGGTCAGAATTTCTTGATGGTCAGCTCAAGACAGAAAGGCAGGGGAAGATGCGAGTGTATTTTCAGTTTAGGGCCTGCCTCAGGGAGAGAAAGGAGCAGGTGAGAGGAGGGCAGGAGAAGGTCAGAGAGAGGGAGATGCTGTTTCCTGAGGCCCACATTGCGCTAGCATTGTAACACATGACTGACAAGGCCTGTGGGGGTCGGGAGCCAGGAACCATGGACGAAAATGCTTATCTGTCTCACAGCATGCTTCCATGTCATTCCCACCAGACCCAGTTAACAATTCTAGACCCCAGACTCTCCTTTTTGTCTTCCCTGAGTCAGTAACTCCCCCCAGTATAACCACTGTTCCCACCTCTGTCGCCACAGCTTAGGTTTGCCCATTCTTGAACCTCATGTGAGTGGAAACACACAGCATCCCACAACAGGTTGCCTTTTGGAGGTGAGACTTACCGTGTCGATGTAGCAGTAGCTCAGCCTTTCTCATTGCTGTGTAGTAGCCCATTGCTTGGTCATCACAGTTTATTCATTCTCTTATTGATGGACATTTATGTCACCAAGTTTTGGCTGTTTTATAAGCGATGTGGCCCAGATTGTTCTAGAACATGTCTGTTAGTTCACAAGCACTGGTTTCCCTTGGGTGTCTACCCAGGAGTAGATTTCTTAGATCACAGGCCATACATATGTTTTGCTTTAGTAGATGGGTTCATCGTGAATAAGTAATTGGCTAGCGAGTCATTTCCCGGCCCCTCATCATTCCCAGGTTAACTGGAAAGCTCAGCCTCCGGAGGCCTTGGGACCAGAGCCATCTGCCTGTTATAGCCTGTGAGCCGCTGATACAGCAGGCACCATGTCCTATCACTTCTCACAGCCTGGAGAAGTATCCTGCCCCCTCTGAGAAAGTGGCTGGCCCACCCATGGCCCAGCAGAGGGGGTTCAGGCTGAGACCCTGTGCCTGGTCCACTGCTCTTCCCCAGGATTCACCTGGGTCCCTTCAGCCCACTCCTTGGGTAGCAGGTGTTGACTGGAGAGCAGGGCCAGGCCCCTTGGGCTTCCTCTGAGCACCCTTCCCCATGGCTTCTCTCCTCCAGGCACAAGCTTGCTGCAGGAGGTGGTCTACTTGGTGAGCCAGGGAGCTGACCCCGATGAGATCGGCTTGATGAATATTGATGAGCAGCTCCCAGTCTTGGAGTATCCACAGCCAGGCCTAGACATCATCAAGGTACTCTCTGGGCCCCTGGCATCTGGCCTCAGCTTTCCTTTGGGGAATGTTTCTGCATTTGCACCCTGATGAGTGAAAGTTGCTTCTGAGAGGATTCAGGGGAAAGCAGGTAGCCCCAGATAACCAAGAGAGAAACTGACAGGCCTGAGCCCATGGTGAGGGACCTGGAATCTGATCAGGGTCGTTGACATAGCAGCTTGAGGGTAGGAAATGGAAAGGACATGGGGTGCACAACGGAGGGCCCTCAGTGGGACGCAGGCTCTGGGTCTCCCCATTGCCTGCTCCCAGGTGCTACTGCCTGTTGAGGGAGCTGGGTTGGGTGCATATACATCAAATATTTCATGTCAAGAATAAAATCCGTCTAACCCCAGATTCCTGTCCACCTTGCCTTCTGTCGTGCCTGGAGTGTTCTCTTCACCCCACCCCCTGCACCTCTTTAGCTCAGCCTCACTCCCTGTGTGGGCAGATCCACAGTCTCCGCCACGCCTGTCCACCCTCCCGCTGGAGGAGCAATCTGAAACACAGCTCTGGAAGTATGTCTGCCTCTGCGCCATGTCACAGCAGAAGATCCCTGTGTGGGTCGCTCATGTGACCAGGCCCCTGTCAGCATCTCAGCCTCAGGTCCTCTGCCTGTGTGGAACCCTTCGGGCGGTCATTCAGTGTGCCGAGGGTCCACCCTGTGCCGGGCACTGCTGTTGGTATCGAGTGCCATAGTGACTGACAGCCTCAGGACATGGCCTCAGCATGGGAAGCCGTAGTAGGCAGTGGTCAGTGCTAGAAGGGGAGCAGATGGGGGACAGGACAGGCAGGCCTCTTGGGGATATCTGAGGAAGGTCCTGGAAGAGGAGAGGAGAGAGAACGGTGAGCCCAAAGACCCCATGGCAGAGGGGCCTGGCTTGTCATGGGGCAGCTGGCAGGCCTAGGGGCTGTGGTACAGCAGGGGAAGGGGGCTTTGGACACCCAGTCCCGCTGCGACTTACAGGATCACTCGCTGCTGATTGGAAGGTCTGAGGGGCAGGTGGCAGTAGCGAGAGCATTGGGCTGGATTGCTGTGCTGCTCCAGTGGTGCCCAGGGTGCCTGGTGCCTCGTGCTGACCTTCCAGGCCCATCTCAGGGCCCTTCCTCAGTGGGCCCATTCTTGGCTACTCCGGGCAAGGCCAGGTCCTCTGAGCAAAGCTTTGTCCCCTGGCTGAGGTCAGGGACCCTTGTCTCCACCCTGAGGGTCCAGCCTGGGGGTGATAATGTCTCAGACATTTGTCTGGGGTGCCATGTGCTGGTCCTGGCTCAGCCAGCGGCCCTCTCCCTGAGAGGAGACCCAGAGTGACACCCTTGCCTCCTCTCCCCTGCCTCTGCCCCTCCCTCTGACCCTGTGCAGGAACTGACATCTCCCCGTCTCCTCAAGAGTCACCTGCCCTACCGCTTCTTGCCCTCCGACCTCCACAATGGGGACTCCAAGGTAAGCTGCCATCTCCTCCACCTCCCTATGTGATCAGATCCTGCCAAGAGGAGTCTGAGGCTCCCGTGTGGGTCACAGGCAGGTGTCTGGCACACACCTGGGCCAGGGAGCTCTCCACCCAGAGAACTTAGACTTGTGAAGACCTCTTCAGAGACTGTCTTGGGTCGTGTCTCTAGTTTCTTAGTTAGTGTTTAACATTGGTTTCTCCCTCGTGACTGAACATGGACGTAACCAGCTGAAGCCCAGAGTGTGCCTGCATGGGGCACAGGACTCCCTGCCACTTTCAAGACACCTGATTGTCTTCATTTTCTCAAAAACTATCAGCATCAAGTTGATGAGGTTGATAGTTCTCCTCACCAGGATCAGAATCATCCCTTTTCTGTCTTCTATTGATTGTAAAGTAGTACTAGAGGACAACAATGTAGCAAAGTTCTCAAGTCATCATCCTGTAGACGCGGTTGTGTGGGCAGGAGGACATATCTCTGCCGAGATAGGAATGGTGGAGGAACACTTGGCAGTTGCTGCGTGGGTCTGAACTTGATGCTGGGAACAGGCTGTTGGTCTGTAATGCACAGGGGCGGGATGTAGGTGGGTTGGACCTGTGCAGAGCATCCATGCCTGGCAAGGGAGAGGCCCACTCACCCTGTTCTGTCACCCACAGGTCATCTACATGGCTCGCAACCCCAAGGACCTGGTGGTGTCCTACTACCAGTTCCACCGCTCCCTGAGGACCATGAGCTACCGAGGCACTTTCCAGGAATTCTGCCGGAGATTTATGAATGATAAGTGTAAGTGTGGTGGCCTGACAGCATGTTGGAACAGAAGCAGCTAGTTGTCATGGAAGCCAGCAGTTACTAGGCCTCCTCTGTGTGTGCTGTGTGCGTTGCAGGCCTCGCAAGTGAGGCCTGCGTGCCCTTTTATAGGTGAAGATGCTGGGGCTGAAGGTGCCATGCGCTTCTCCGAGATCATAGAGCTGGTGTATGGCAGAGTGGGTCCATCTAATCCCAAACCCTTCTCTCCTATACACGGTTGTGATGTCTGAGTAGTTCCTCATTTAAAACACCCCTCCTGCCTAGGTTTCCAACAGAGAGAAAATGAAAACAGTAAAAATGGAGGCTCAGATGTCACTGACGTTAGTGACAGAGGCCGGAGTCAGGTGTGACAGGCATGTGGGCCTTTGACTGTACCTCAGGGATAGACAGGTGACTGAGGCAGGGCACAGTTGATGCGGGCAGTGCCCTGTCCAGGAGGTTTGTGGCCACAAGGAGAAAGGCAACTGGGCCAAGTGCTGTTCTCGGGCCCCCTTTCCAGCCCTGCACTGCTTGCGAGCAAGGCTGGACCTTAGGATGGGGGAGCAGGCCCACTCCCTCCCAGTCCTTACTCTTTCCCCTGCCCCAGGCCTTCTGGGCCCTTGGGAGAGGTGGAAGCGTCTTCTCAGTTTGGCTCTGCTCCTGCTTTCCCCAAGCAGCGCCATGGCTTTGGGGATCCTGGGACGGGAAGTGGGCAGCGAGGGTACACAGCCAGAGGAGCTGTGGATCGAGTCGTAGCCATGCTTCAGTTAAATCCTCCCCCAGACCCTTTCCTACCCACGTCTGAAAACACATTTCTTATTTTTCTTCCCAACCCAAGTACATGCAGCTGCGTTGTTCAGTGTGGCTTCTCAGTGAGATTGTGTGACAGGATTAAGATGAGTCATGTGACAGAGATCCAGGAATATCATGTCCCCACAGTTAGTGAAACTTGGGGTGGCCAAACTGGAGCTGCCTCCCTGGGCTGGGTCGGGGGGAGGGCCCCCTGCCCTCACCCTTGTGCTGCAGCAGTACAGACGTGGCTCTTGCACTTTATTAGCTCACAGGGCCTGAACGTCCCATCGTGTGTCTTAGTTTTCAGTTTTCTACCATTGAGTCCCTGCTTCAGCTGTGCCAGCTTAGGAGCAGGCGCCTGCAGGGATAGGAGACCACAGGTGCACCTGAGACCCTGGGCCTGTTAAAGGTCTAGCCCCCTCCCCACAGCCTGCCACCATCTGGGACGTGCCCTTGTGGTCTACCAGGCACTTGGAGCAACCCACTCATGAGGTTCCAGAGCCATTTCCTAAGGCCCAGCATGCACTCCAGCCTCTACGGAGCACGGGGACATCCCACAAACAGCCAGAGGTTGCCAGATTCAGACTGCTGTGTGGGGTAGGGCTCACACGCTTCGTGCTTAGGCAGCAGTTAAAGTTGTCTTAGTGTAGGCCTGTCTGTGTAGTCAAGGTCACAGACCTGCCCACCACTGAGTGCAAGGCTACACCCAGAGTCCCCTCAGAACCCTGTTGACATGTTGACCCACTTCCCAGTGTTTGCTTTCTTTAGTCACTCAGTGATTACAGCCAGGGCACAGATCAGAAGGAATGCAGGACGATTTTCTTCTCTGCCTGGGATTCTAAAAAGAAGTCATGAACTGACAGGCATGAGGAGGCCCAGAAGGACACTGTTTTCTAACAGAAAGAGGTTGGAGGTCATAGCACATTGTAAAAGCTCTGAAAAGACCTCACATAAGGATGTTGTAATGCAAGCACTCCACGGAGAGGGGGCCGTGGGCTGCCCTGGATGGTGACAAGTACAGTGTAGAGGACTCTGTGACAGGCTCATGTGGCATGCACAGTGTGGAGGACTTGCTCCATCGGCAGGGTCCTTCTGGAGGTGAGTAGTGGTGATTGCTGTTCCTCCCAGACAGTCCAGTTGGGCGATTCCTCAGAGCGGAGTGAGACAGGTGGAGAGAGGAGGGAACTGGAGTCCTCCCTTCCCGGTTCAGGCATTTCAGTGGGAAGACTCAGTCCCACCAGCTGGCACCACATTCCTGTCTACCTGCTGCACCAGAGACTCAGCATGTGGCCCAGTGTGCAGTCCTGAGTGCCTTGCTTCTTCCAAAGCTCTGACTCAGTTTCCCCATGCAACTCTGTCTCAGAAGACTTCGCGCATTGTCCCTTGGATTAGCGAGGAATTTTTCTTTATCTTCCATGTTCATGGGGCCTCTGACTCCTCTTTCAGCCCAGGGTCTACTCTGCATAGATTTTGTTCCAGCTAGATGAACCTTGAGTCAGGGCACCAGGGCTTCCCTGTCTAGGCTCCCGTGATTATGAACTTTTTGGTGACTTGGGCAAGTCTCTTCCCTGCCCTGGGACTTTTCCTCTCTGAAGAGCGAAGGGGTCCTGTATGAAGTTTTGAAGGTTGGCCCTGTGTGTCTGTGTGTCTCTCCCTGGTGTCCAGGAACATGTGGAGGGCTTGCTGGGGTACAGGGGTCAGCTTCTGACAGTGGGAATCCTGTAGGGGGCCTAGGGGCTGGGGCCCAGCAGGAGAAACCTCCACAGAACCCACTCCCAGCCGGCACCTCTTATCCAGCCATGCCTGCTTCCCACTGCTTGGGGTCAGGGTTCCCCCACTGCATGATCATCCTTCTCTGAGGCCTTACTCTCAAGGTTATGGAGGTCCTTTGGGAGAAATCCTCACAGTGATGGGCATGTCCTCCTGATAGGTGGGTGAGAATCAGTTGTTTGTATAAAGCTGGCTGGAAACCCCAATGAGTTGCTCACTGCCTGTGTCCCCACCCCAAGCCAGAAGTTCTGGAACAGTATAGGAGGTGCAGGCTGAGCTGCGGGAGCAGGAGCTCGGCCCTCAGGTGTCAGGATGGGGCTTCCTTCCTCTCCTCAGCCTCAGGTTTCCTGGGGAATTCCTGGATTCTCACAGATGCTGCCTGTGGCCCTTTTGCCTGGCAGAGCCCCACATTCTGGATCTGTCTTAGAGCCTCCCACACCCCACCCCACCCTCCTGGCAGCTTTGACTGGCCCTCTGTTCCAGTCCCTCTGGCTTTGTTCTCTTCCTGGTTAAGTGGATAAACTACTGGGTATTGTTGAGCTCCACTGCCAGGTGCCATCAATGACACCTTCCCAAGGCCTTCACCCCAGCAGTCAGGTCTTCAAGGTGTGCAGAATGCAGGGAGGGGCAGGGGTGTGGGATGTGGCAGAGGAAGCTTGCTCAGAATGTGAGGGGCCGGGGGGCTTGTCTACAAGCATTACAGTATCCTTGTCACAACTGCCACGCAGCAGGAGGGGAGCCTGTGGAAGGCAAGGTGGTGCTGTGTGTGTGTGTTCCTCCTCCCGGCTGTGTGCTCACCCTGCCCCTGTCTCCACAGTGGGCTACGGCTCTTGGTTTGAGCATGTGCAGGAGTTCTGGGAGCACCGCATGGACTCGAATGTGCTCTTCCTCAAGTATGAAGACATGCATCGGGTGAGTTGTGCTGGGAGCTGCTGTCCTGGGGTGCCGTGGCCCTCGCCCAGCAGCTCCTGATGCTGGAACCCTTCGGAGGTCATGCAGGGGATGCTCAGAGCCTGCTTACCCCACAGAGACCACAGTGGACACCATTGGAGGTGCCCTGCATAACCTCTCCAAACCCTGGGCTTTGGGGGCAAATGCAGGTTCCTGCAAGTTCCATGCCATGCCCAGTGTCCCCAGGGGCAGTGCTTGGGCCTCCAGCCTGTGCTCCACTCCTGGCACCTCTGCTGGCCCTGGCCCAGGGCAGTTTCTGGATTGGGCTGTGGGATGCAGTGCTGCAGAAAGACCTGTTCATTTGTTTCCCTGCCTTAGCAGTCGATGTCGAGCAGCAGCCAGGCTCCGCCACTGCCCGGACAGCCTCTCCATCGTGCAGGAGTTCTAGAAGCACCACGTGGACTCAAATGTGCTCTTCCTCAAGCATGAAGACAGGCTTACTCTGGGGGCAAAGTGCTGAGATGGCAGTCTACATTTCTCGTCTTAGCCTGTTTGCCTTAGAATCGCAGCTCTCCAACTGCTGCCCAGCCCTAGGGGTCTGCCTGCAAGTGGCTTTGTCTCTGAGTGCTGAGTGTGGTGCTTGGGAACGCTGTGTGCGTTGCTAGCTTTGGAAGGCGTGCACTCGCTGGACGCCAGGCCCTGCAGGTGGGGGGATGGAGAAGTGAGGCACGCCTAGCCTGGCCTGTACCCAGAGCTGTCCAGCGGGGAGGCGGACAAGTCATCCCTGTCATTGTGAGCACTTGTGAAGGGAAGTACTCTCACCACGTGCCAGGTACTATTGGAAGTGCTTTGGTGTGGGTTAGCATGTCACTTTTAACGTGTGTCTTCTCGGCCTGATTTGTCCCGGTAATCAAGAAATGTGCTATTTCTCTCCCTCCCAGACCCTGCTCCCCTCCCAGCATCTTTCCCTGTTCCCTAGACCCCAGGGCTGCTCCCCCTCGCCTATCTCCTCACTCTTCTTCCTGAGCCCACTCCAGCCAGCCCCCACCCCCTGCCCCATCCCAGGCTGCTGTCAGGGTCCCCACTGACTTCCTCATTGCTAAAGGCATGATTGGTAACTCCTGGCACAGCTTGTCATTTCCCCCTGGCTGCCAGGACACCACCCTCTGCTGGTTTCCTGCGGCTCTGGCTGCTCCGTCCGCTCTCTGCTGGTTCCTTTTCTTCTCCCTGATGTTAGGAGGCCACATGCCCTGGCTTCTGGCCTCAGCCCTCCCTCTTACCTCTGCTCACTCCCTACTATTTGGTCTACCACCCACCCTGTGGGCTTGGGAGACCATGGCCACACTGAACATCAAGCCAACTGTGTGCCCTCCTAGACACACGTGAAGGAGACCAGACCTAACATGTCCAAGCCAAGCTCTGTGGGTTGCCCCTCACGTCCTCTGCTGTTCCCCTGTCTGAGTTATGGCCGCTGACTCCACTCTGTTCCCCAGGCAGAAAATCCTGTGTCATCCTTGTCACCTTTCTTTCACATCCTACATCTGTTTTCCAAGTCCTGTGGACTCTGTCTTTGAATTATGTCTCACGTCTGACCATTTCTCCCCAGTTCTGCTCTGTCTCCCTGGCCCAAGTCAGCATCGTCTCCAGCCTGGATTATTGTATTAAACTCCTCAGCGGCTCCCTGCCTCTTCCCCAGCCTCCCTGCTAAAATTCAAGCCAGACCATGCTTTTCTTCTGCCCTTATGCCACTCTGGGTGAATGTCAGACCCACACAACAGATGCCCACATGTCTAACTGACACTGCCTTCCTTGCTGTTCCTTGAACCTGTCTAACAAGCTTTCGTTAACGTTTGCCCTGCCCCATCTGGAATGTTCTTCCCTCAGATATCCATGTGGGTCATTCCCTCACTTCTTTCAGGTTCTTGCTCCTGTGGCACCCTATCTGTGAGACCTTCCCTGACCTCCACTTAGAATTGGACCCCCCTCCTGCCTCCCCAGTGCTCCTCTTTCCTGCTTCCTTTTTCTCCGCAGCATGTATCGTCTTGTAATGTATTTTATCGTTTGTGTCTTCATTTTATTACTGTCCTCTGCATTAGGATAAAGTCTCTTGGGGGAGATTTTTGTCTGTCTTGTTCATGTACCAATGTCTGACACATAGTAGGCTCTCAATAAGCATTTGTTGAACGAATGAATGACCCTTCAAGGTAGAAACTCTTTGCCCATGAGAATCCTGAGGCTCTGAGAATGGAGGGCCCAGGCAGGGCTGTGCCGCTGGTGCAGGAGGAGCTAACTCTGCCCCAGGCGTTGTGCTTTGGTCTGTGCTCCCAACGCTGCCCTGCAGCACAACAGGTGCTCAGTGCTCCGAGGTCACTCAGGGAGGGCAGGCTGCCACCTGGGCTGCTGGGAGGAGTCGGGTTTGCTCGTCGGTGTGGCGAGCTCTGTGCCAGGCAGACCCGGGGGCCCTGCCTTCCTGATCTGGGCCACGGCCTGTGCAGAGGTATGTGCTGTGTGTGCTGGGAAGAGTTCAGATAGTGATGGCGGAGATGGGCACAGGAAGAGAGGGGACTTTGCTGGAGGTGACATTGGAATTGGCAGACAGGGTCTGGCGCGGAGTCTTGATTGGTCCTAGAAGTCTAATAGGAAGCTTGGGAGCTCTGGGTGTTGAGTTTAAGGGAGCTTTTGGGACAGCTAGCAGCATGAATAGAGGGTCGGATGACTCCTGGGCTCAAGGAAGGAGCCTGGATAGAGGTTCAGAAGTTCAGGTACTTAGGGGTACCCGTCACACTGGTGGCCCTTAGCGAGTCCTGCCTCCTAGTGTTTGTGCCCTTGTGTGTCCCCTCCCACAGTGACTCTGGGCTGGGCCATGTGAGTTTGGGGTCAGTAGGACATGCATAAGCATGCTGCAGGCAGAAGCTTGTGTACCTGGGCCTGCCCTTGCAGAATGCTGCCACCACCTTGAAAAACTCCAGGCTGTCCTACTCAGGAAGCCATGGGGACTAGGACACTGGCCCCGCCAGCAGCCCTTATCCACTGCCAGACACGTGGGCAAGGCCATCTTGGACCTTCTGAGCCCAGGGTCCTGCCATATGGCTGCAGCCCCATGAGGGACCCCAGCATGACCAGCTGAGGAGTTCCTCCAGCTGAGCCCTGTCCAAGTGCAGAACTGTGAGCAAGTGGAGGGTGCTTTATTACTGCATTTGGAATGGCGTGATAGACAGCAACGTGTAAATGTCCGTGTGTTGGACGAGATGCAAGAGGCCAAGCTCTGACCCTGGGGTCCCAGTCCCCCCAGAAGGAAGAGGAAACTGAAGAGGGACAGGAGGGGTGGGATGGGCAGTGGGCCGGAAGGAGAGCAGAGGGGGTAGCCTCAAGAAGCCACAGGGAGGCGGGGGCAGCAATGCCATGTGTGACTGAGGGACCCAGGAAGGCAGGCGTGAGGAGGACACCTGAGGTTGGCTGGTTGAGGCCTTTGGAGCACTGCAGTGTGGTTAACGGGGCATCCGGGAGAGACCAGTGTATGGCTGGAGACATGAGGTAGCTTGTGGGTTGATGAACCCAGGTTCTAGGGAGAGTTTCATTTATACTTTATAGAAGAGACTTGAGCATTTTCTAGGTGTTGGGAGAAGGCAGGATGTGAGGAGGGGGTTGAAAATGACAAATAGTGTTTTCCAGGAAGAGACAGGGCAGGACAGGCAGGAAACACCAGTTACCTGGACTTTGGGAGAGAGCAGTGAGGATGAGGGTGCAAGTATGGACCATAAGGGAACATTTGTGGAAGTGTGGCCTGAGCCAAGGCTGGGGGAGGATATCGGTGCTGGGACAGACGGTAAGCCAGGCTGTGGCAATGGCTGACAGACCACACAAACAGGTTTAGGTCGAATAGCAGTGGAGTTGGAGGTAGGATGGGGAGCTGGTCAGCCAGGAAATAGGAGAGGTGAGCTGAGAGCAAGTTGAGCCAGGGAAAGACGGGCAGTGGTGGTCAATGATGGGTTGGAGTTCAGAATCCCAGGGGCAGAAGGTCAGCCCTGCACTTCACCACATCCTTACAGGAAGATTCCAGGTGAATTAGAGACTTGAATGTGAACATATCACAGGAGAGCACTTCATGGTGCTGGGTGCTGGGTCCTCCATTCTTTCTTGGGGTACCTGAACTTTAGGGTCTGTGATGAGGATAGGCCAGGTCCACCTTCTCAGGGATGTGGCATTTTGGGGCTCATTTGGGGTACAGGAAGGAGCCCATCTGTGTGTCTGCTGCCTGCCAGTGCTTGCTGTAGGTTATCCAATTGAATCCTCACCATGGCCCTGTGTCACCAATGAGGAAACAGTCCAGTGAGGTCATACAACCTGTCCAAGGTCATACGCACCGTGGAGCTGACTGCTGGGCAAGCTGGCCTCACTGCTCACCTGAGCCCCTTACCTCCTGTCTGCCTCTTTTCCACGTGACTTGAAACAGAGCTTCATTTAGGGTCCTTTCTCACACAGTGAGGATGGTGTGGTAGAGAGGAAGGTGTGGCCTGAGCTGAAATGGAACCCATGCCCTGCCGTGAGCTTTGGGAAGCCTTAGGCTATGGCCACATGTGCTCTAGGCTCTGGGCTTGACCTGGGCTCTGGACTTGAGCTGCCCAGGCCACAGTCATGCCTGCCTCATTTCTTTGTCAGCTAGGGAGATGATGGCACCCACTTTCAAAACATCCGCTGAGGGGATTGTGTGTGGCATCACCTACGTATAGGTCTGACACTGGACCCACTTGGCAGTTAGCAAATGCATAAGAAATGTTTATTGCTCTTTGCACTTGTTTGTGAGGTATAACTTGCACAGTAAGTATACAAATCCATATATACATGGCTTGACAACTTTTTACGTGTAACACCAGTGTAACCACTACCCAGATCCAGAACATTCTAGCTTCTCCTGGTTAACCCTCTGCTTCCCAGAGGTGATTGCCATTAGCTGTCTCTTGCCAGAGCTTAGTGTGGCTTTGGCATCTCCCATTGGGTGTGAAACTCCATGGGTTCTTGGCATCTGGCTTCTCTCAGCATCGTCTGAGGTTCATCCGCCTGTGTTGTAGCAGTGGTTTGTTCTTGTCCATTTCTTTGCAGTAAGTACTGCATTGCAGCATAAATACACCACACTTTAGTCCTCTGCTCAGTGTTGCTGAGTATTCAGGTTTCCTTTTAGGAGTGGTTAGGAGTAATGCTGCTGTGAGCCATCTTGTGTCTTGGTGTATATCAACATTCCTGCTTCTTGAGTCCATCCCCAGGAGTATAATTTCTTGAGCTCTGGGTATGTGCCTGTCAGCTGGTCACTGTTATGCCATCCATGATATGGCAATTGGGGGCATGTACTGCCCAGGGCTGGTGAGGGCTCCCATGTGGGGAGGTGATGGGAAGAGCACCCAGTTTGGCCAGCTGCACACACCCCATGGGAGGTGCTGCCAGGTCAGCAGTTCTTCCTGGAGCTTCTGTTTCCTCAGTAATAGGGACTGAAGGCATTATTTTACTGGCAAACCACAAGTTCTACAGTCAAAACAGACACCTTTGTCGCAGCCCCTTAGTGGTAAGTTCATTCTTCTCTATCTCCTCAATGAGAGTGGCCAGACCTTTTGTGGTCAGTCCATTAGAGTCAAGGCCACCAGCCCTGCCTGTGCCTGTTGGAGCCAATACGGGGTTTGACCAAAGCTGCTGAGTGGCAACATGGCATGCCTAGTCAGTCGTTTTTAATGTCTAGTTGTCGTGGGTGCATTCTATTCAGTAATGCCGGATGTCTTTAGTGGAAATTAAATGACAGCAATCATATTTTTAGGAATTAATAATGTTTGTGTCTTACTCCAAAAACTAGCCCTGAGTCCCCAGGGCCGATCCCCAGGACTGTAGAATGGGTCCTGTGAACGCTCACTGTGGCGCTTAATGGTAGTGCTCGAGCTCTCGCTGCCTGTGTGTCCGAGGCTTCCCATACCCTCCTTCCTTCTCTTTTCCTCTACCACAACGCGATTATGGTGGACTTTTCCCCTGTGCTAGACTCCAGTTGGGCCTGGAGTCTCCGACTGAGCACTGCCACCAGGTGGTGGACCAGTGCTGCAACGCCGAGGCCCTGCCTGTGGGCGGGGGTACGTGCCACCTACAGCCTCCTGCCCACATGCTTGTCCCTCCAGTCTTCGTTCTCTCCCTGTTCAGGGACCCGGGCAGTGTTCCCTGCAGGGTCTTCTCACCAGTCCTGGTGAGGTGCTCCTGATTGTGCTGGGACCTGACCTAGACACCCTGGCTCCATTCCATGGTGCCTGGCCTTTTGCTACAGTCCCGTGGAGGTGGCTGCTGCCATCCCTAGTTACATATGGGAAAAACGCAGCTTGGGAGAAAAAGCGAGTCCTCTAAGGCTAGCCAACTGAGGCACTGCCTGATCCCAAGCTTGCTTTCAGCCAGTGAGCAGCCCTGGAACGAGTGACTGGCCGCTGCCTGGCAGACATGCTCCTTCTGTGTTGGTAACAAGTTGCCTGATGAGGATTTGTTGGCCTCCCCAGTGGCCTGTGTTTAGGCCAACTGTGTCCTCTGTGGCCTCTCTTATGAGGGCCAGCTTTCTTTAGCCTGTCTGTCGCTCTTTTTCTTTTTAGAGAGCACGCTCAGTGACAGGGCAAGTGAGAGTGAGCTCTTTATTCCTTTGTCCGTTCTCTAATGTCTGTCTCACCCCCATCCCTCTGCATCCAGCCCTGTGCACAGGCCTGGGGGGCTAGGCGTGCCACACCTCACCCTATGGGAGACCACAGAGGCAGGAATCAGAATCTGCCACATCATACTGTGGGGATCAGGGAGGAGCTGACACTTAAACCAGAGTTCACAGAACATTTTCTTTTAAGGTCTGGGAAGTGCTGCATTAAAAAAATTAAACCAGGTTTTTACTGTAGGACTTCACAGAGGCTTTAATATGCATATATGCTCTGTATGCTGTCAAGAGAAGAAGCAACCTCCAGCATTTTCCTATTGCCTGACCAAGGCACCTGAGGTGACCGCTCAGGGTTCATACTGAGGAGATGAGGTGCCTTGTGTTTCCTGGGGAGAAAGTGGTGGTCATGTGTGGAGAGCAGGTGTGTGTGGCCCCACTGAAGACTGTTCACTATGTCAGTGATGTGGGTGGGATCACGGGGCCTGCATATGGCTTCCTGTCCAGCGAAAGGGATAAGGGAATCTTGCCTCTGATCAAGCAGACTTCCTTTCTGGCATGGGTCTGTCTGGAGCCCTGAGGGGCCTCCCTGCTCTCCCAGGGCCAGTCTGGACTCTAGCTGATGGGGTGGCAGCAGGAGAAGAGAGCCAACTAGGTTTGCTCCTTGCACGGCTCTGAAGTACGTTTTTACTTCTTATTGCTGTTTAAAAATTAACCACTGCTCTATTAAGACTTCATGTCTGCTTCCCAATTCCCTGGAGGAACTGGGTTTGAATTCCAGGTCTGCTCCTTGAGAGCCGAGCGCTCTGGGCAATGTTTTAACTTCTCAGTTTTATTTTTAGACTGCTGATGTCAGCCTTGTTTTGAGCATTAAGTAATCAAGGCAGTATACAAAAAGTCCTTAGCGCAAGGCCTGCCCAGAGTGTGTCCAGTGAATGGTGCTACCTCTGATGGACTGCTCTGCTCTCTGTCCTTGTCTTTCAGGACCTGGTGACGATGGTGGAGCAGCTGGCCAGATTCTTGGGGGTGTCCTGTGACAAGGCCCAACTGGAGTCTCTGACTGAGCACTGCCACCAGCTGGTGGACCAGTGCTGCAACGCCGAGGCCCTGCCTGTGGGCCGGGGTATGTGCCCCTTTACAGCTCCCGCCCACATTCCTGCTCCCTCCAGTCTTCATTCTCTCCCTGCTCAGGGACCGGGGAGTGTTCGCTTTTTTCTAGACTGTTATGTCCCTTTGACAGCAGTATTTAGCTAGCCTGTACCCTGTACTTTGCCAGGGGTGAGCTCTGATGGCATGTGCTCACAGAGTGACGGCATATCCTGCCCACTGGTGGTTGCACTGTCTCCGAGTAGTGTTTTAATTCAAAAGGGGTGACTACTGGGAATGTTTCAGGCTTTGTGTGCAGGATGTTTTCAAGCAGAGGCCTTCCCAGATGGCCTGAGATCAAATGACTCACAGAGCAGATCCAGGTGTTCGGTGCCATGAGATTTCAAAGCACAACCTTTAACTGGCTTGTGGGAGAGAGTTAAATGAAGTGGCCAGAAGGCAGTTCCCATATGAGGAGATGCCATTTTCCTTCCTTCACCCGGTGAGCATTGTCTGAGCAGCTTCTGGGTACAGGTGATACAGATGAGGCATAGCTCTACCTCGGGGCAGGCAAGTGTGAGTGAGCAGTACAGAGCCAGGCTGGCGCTTGCTCTTGGCGGCAAGTGACAGTTGGTGGGCATGAGGCAGTTGGAGATAAGGAAGATGTTCCCGGTAGGAGTCCTCCCAGATCAGCCTGGGTTGCTCTCCCTGTCCTTAAGGGCACATGGCATTGACACCGCTTAGGAGTGGAGAGTTGGGGCTTTAAAATCCCCTGAGCCCCAGGGCAGTGGCTGTGACCTTAGAGGGCTCCTCTTGGTAAGTATGAATCTTAGGGACACGTGGTGTGTGGGGAATGTCTCAGGTGGTGGGGATGTTGGAGGGGAGGGCCCAGGACCAAACATGGCCTTCTGCGGCAGCACGTGTATGGTATAGCAGAACGCCTGGGGTGCCTGAGGGAAGAGCCGTGCTCTGGTCTCATCCTGTCCCACCTCCCTGAGACACAACTTAGGTCAGGCCTTGAGCTTCTGCAGCTTTTCATTCTTCCTCTGAGAAGGGGCTGATCATGGCTACCGGCTATTCTGAAGGTCAAGGGCAAAGTCCTTATTAAGACAGAGCAGTCGACTCTATCCGGAAGAAGGTAGCTGAATCACAATACCTTGTGATATATTTCCTGGTGCATCTTCACAAATATTTATTATTTAAAATTTATTTGCTCCTTTTTAGTTTTGCTTTTGCTGTGTTTTGTTATCCTTGGATGTGACCTTCTCCAAAATACCCCCTTGGTTCATTTGTGTGGTGAGGAAGTGTCGGAACATACTGTGTGCCCATATGCTCCTCCCATGGGTCTGCTTTGTCATTGTTTACTTTGGTTTGCTTTATTTCAGTTTTTTGATTTGTTTTCTTTTAGCACATTGCCTCTTTGCTCAGAAGATCTCCTTGAGTTGGTGAGAATGCAGGGGCCCGAGTAGCCAGCTGCATTGCTTAAATTTGATTCATATCACAGCATAAATTGTCTTGATTCCAAATCCTAAACCAGGTGGGTGACTCCTTTGATGAGTTCTCAGCAGTCTCAGCTGAGACAAATAGTCATGGAAAAATATAGTTTGGTTGGTCTAGAAGCTTCTAATTTTGTCCCTTAGGTATCATTAAGCAGTTGCAAGAATCATTTTTGTTTTTCTTTTTTCCTTTTTTTTTTGTCTCTCCAACACTGATACTTTTTCATTACCAAAGAGAAATTCCTTATCATGTTGGATGCTTTAGCTCAGCATTTACAGGGTTGCAATTTCCTACCTGAGGTCCTGCCAGGACAAGGACAGCTGTCAGTAATGGAGCTAACGAAGGATCTGTGCTGGACAGTCAGAGCTCTGATCTCTTGGAAATGCTGGCAGTGGGAAGAATTCTAAATGAGTGGTTATTTAAAAGCCCGGGGCCTCTGCTCTGGGGATATGTTCACAGCTCCCACAAGTGGGAAGTCCAGAATACCCCCTCCCAACAACTTCAGAGTCTCCTGGACCTGACCACCCTCAGATTTTGTAGTTAACAAGTAAAATGGGATCCGTGGCTTCCCTTGTCATTTTTAGCCCTCCTCTCTCTCTTTCTCTTTGTTTTTCCTAAGCCTTCATAAGCTGACTCAGACCAGTGTCTGCATATGAGTCCGCAGCTCAACACTCCTTCACAGCTGCCAGGAAGAGGTCTGGTTTTCTGACCTAGCCTGTGGTGGAGCAGCTGGGAATCGTGCTGAGACTTCTTTTGGTGTTGAGGCAGGGAATCTTGCTGCAGTGTACTTTTTGCATCTACTCTGTAAAGCTAACTTATGCCACGACTATTTCATTCACTCGTAATTCCCCCTCAAGGGCAGATTTCTTGAAGTCTTAGCCCTTGACCCAGTCAGGAGGGCTTCCTACTTGCCATAAAATTTTCTGCCCTTTGGATGATTTTTTCCCCTTTTAAAATTATCCAGAAGCCAGTGATGCCTTGGAGGAGCTGTTGAGCCATGAGGGAATACTGGCATCATGGGGACCAGAGCTCCACGTGATACCCAGGGCAGTGCATACACTCAGCTGATATTGCTCATTCTCTGGGATGTTTATTAAAAACCCACATGTGCCAGGGCTGTTCTGGATACTGGGGACTCAACAGGGCATGCATGGCTCTGGCAGTGGTTGTGGCTCACCCCACTGCAGGCTCAGAGGAAAGACGGTTCAGGCCAGGCTCTGCCACCTCCAGTAGGTTCAGAAACATTATGGGACCCACCTGATCAGTAGCTCAGGGACCTTTCCTGCCCTCATAGGCCAAGTTCAAAGGAGTCCAGAAATGGATCTGGAATCTTCCAGATCCATTTCCAAGGCTTCCTTTGGTTCAGTAGCTGGCCTGACAGCAAGTGAATTCAGCAAACTCTGCCCTTGCTTGTGTTTCAGGAAGAGTTGGGCTATGGAAGGACATCTTCACCGTCTCCATGAACGAGAAGTTTGACTTAGTGTATAAACAGAAGATGGGAAAGTGTGACCTCACGTTTGACTTTTATTTATAATAACAGAAACAGCAACCTGCATGCTCACAATACCCAGACACATACTAGCCAAAAGTCCCGTATGCATTCATTTATTACTTGCTGGACAGACTCCGGAAGCAGTGTGTAAACAGCAGGGGGAGGAAGCAGCAGAGGAGGTGGAGGAAGTGTGATTCGTTCCCATCCACAGCAGCTGTCTCGCCATTAGGATTTGAAGTCTCCACGTGTCATATTCCAAACATGATTCTGGTGGCCTGTATCATACGTATAAAGTCTGTAACATATGCAACTAGAATGTCTGCCTTTTCAGCCCCATATTATTTATTGTATTTTATAGAGGTTTTCACTGGAAATCTAAATAAATGTCTGTAAACCAAATAAAAGTTCATTTCCAAGGGGAATCAAGAGCGAACCACACCTGAATGGTAGAAAGATCTCAGGGTAACTCTTTATTTTTGTAGTTTTGTTATCTAAGGCGCAGCCGTTGAGTTCTCACTTGGTTCTGATGTGGTGGTGAGAACCGAGGATGAGTGGGTATGTGTGGGGAAGCCTGGACATTTGCTGACTCTGGTGGAGTTCAGTTCTTTGTAACCTTCCTGAAATAAAGCAGAAACTGTTCACTAGGCTATCTTCAGAAGGGGTGTTTCTCTGCGAGAGACTATCTTCAGAAGGGGTGTTTCTCTGCGAGAGACTTCCCGCGAGCAGCTCCAGAGGCCTAGTGCAGAGGAGCCGCACAGCGTTCGCTGGGGAAGCCTGCCTGAGGGGCCAGCAGAGGGGAGTCTAACGCAGACAGTGGTGTCTGAATGCAGTGCGTGGGGAGCTGCCGCAGAAAGACGGTGATGCGCTCGGAATTGGAGTTTCCTTCTGCCGTCTTGCTTTTCTTCCCTGAGGCCATGACCTCCTTATGCTGGCAAGCGGGTGCTTCATGGTACATTTTTTTAAAACCCCAGGTCTTTTCACTCTGTTTGTTCTGTCTGTGCCTGAGCTATCAGCTCTGGAAGGACCGTTTTACAAGTTTACCGCCCGCTTCACTCAGATCAGGTGGGCACTCCTGCCTTTGTCTCTGTCCACCCTGTCGCTTCATATCTCTGAGGGCATCAAGAGGGGGTCATTGCCTCACCACCTGCTTAACTTTCTGGCCCCAGTTTGCTGGAGAAGCCATGGGGATACGGCCAGAGGAGACGCAGGCTGGCCGCCAGCCTGGAGCAGATTGCTACCGAGTGAGGACGGGTGCTGTGTCTGGGATTTGTGTGGCTGGGAAGTACCCACACTTGGCCAGAAGGGTCGCTGCTGTGGCAAGGGGCTCTGTGCTGTGGTGCCATCTCTGAACAGGTGCAGCGAGAAGCCCACGTCTCCGCATGTTACGGGGGAGAGCTCAGGTGACACAGGGCCTCGCATGGTGGGCTTGGCAGCACCTTACCCTGTATCTGTGAGGGAGGCTTTCTGTGAAACTTCATTTCTATTTTTCTATTTTCAGTACTGTACGGCTATTGCTGAGCACTCCACATGAGACGTCTGTGCTTGCTTGCATCTTAATAAAGACACATTCCCTGCATTGTGTCGAGCGTGTGTGCCAGTGGGTGGAGAAGGGGCCCCTGCAGGGTCCCCTCAACATTCTGGGACAACATGAGGGTGAGCCCATTGACACCCCGTTCCCTGGGGTTGGCTGCAGCACTACTCATAACGGGCCTATGTCAGGTTTCGATGAAGGAGAACTAATGCTGCTCCACTCTAATCCAGACTTCCCAGGGGTGAATCCCCCAGCCACTTCCCTGCTTACCTCTGATTGCTCTTGTACATGAAGGTGGAAGGGAAGGTGGGGCAGAGGAGATAGGCCTGGGGAGAGAGATCTGGATGTACCTGTGGGTCTAGGTGTCCCAACCACCATAGTCATCTTCTGCCCTGTGTTCGGCGTTGCGTGCCACGGGACGGGAGGGGCTGGCCTTGCCCATTGCACTTCCCCAATGTGCATTCCAAAGTTTTTCTTCCTGATGCACTGTGGATTAAAAGTACAGGACGTTGTTTTCCCTGAGAAAGCTTGGGCCTTCTGGAAAGTCATATTTATTTTCAGGCGAACTGTTTCCTCTAGGTGAAATTCTAGAGTTTATTTTGAAATTAACACAGACTCCAGGCTAGTTCATCGAATATCCAGCCAGCTGTGCCTTAGAGGGTTTGCCGTCCAGTCTATATACAATCAAGCAGCCAAGATGAAGTCAGCATGTCTGGAAGCAAGTTTTTAAAGATGTGGGGTACAATTCAGGATTAGGTACATAAGTGGTCATTGTACAGGTGAAGCGTGGGCCTCCCATTGGTCTTTACTTCGCCTGGTTTGGAATCAGGTAGCCTTGCTGATGTTATGTATCCCCCCCTTCCCCTGCTAGTGTCTCACTACTACCAGTCCCTTTCATGTAGTTAATTTTTCAGGGTCCACTTACGAGTGAAAACGTGATACTCAGTTCTTTGTTTCTGTGATAGATCACTGAGTATCATGGACGCCGAATCCATCAAAGTTGCTGCAAAGTCCCTAATTTTGTCCTTCGTTATGGTTGCGTAATATTCCATCATGTGTATGTACCACTTTTTTTTTTAATCCAGTCCAGTTTCAATGGGCGGCAGGGATGATTCCATGTTTTTGCTCTTGTGAGTAGTGCTGGAATAAAACGTGTGCACAGGTATCTCTTGTAGAATGATTTGAGTTCTGGGTATATTCCGAGAAAGGATTGCTGGGTCTATGGAAGGTCGATTTTTAGATCTTTTAGAAATCACCACACTGAGTGCCAATTTATTAAATGCCCACTCCATCCCTGCTATGTTGACCTCTCAGAGTCAGCCATCCGCTAGACACATGAGTGCCTACTGTGTGTCGGGCACGGTTCTAGGCACTGAGGATGCAGCAGTGAGCAGAGAAAGTCCCCCCTCTGTGGAGTTTGCACTCCAGTGGAGGAGACAACAGACCCTAAGGTAAGTTCAGGTCAGAGTGCTCTCAAGGGATGGCGAATATGCACATGGGGGAGGCCACTCAGGAGTGGGTGCCTGAGTAGTGAGGTGTGGGGTGGCCTGGGGAGAGCCTGCGTGCGGCAGGGGGCCCGTGTGACAGCTACTCACAGCCCATGGAGAGCCGCAGGCCAGGAGAGCTTGGATTTTGCACTAAACAATAGGAAGTCATGGAGAGTTAAATCAGAAGAATGCTACCTGGCTTGCATGTTTCAGAGCCCCCCCGGCTGCTGTGTGAGGAGACAGGGCGAGAGGGAGCTGTGTCCCAGCTGTGCGAGTCACTGTCCACAAAATAGGGCAGGGGCTGTCTGAGGACATCTCTAAGGTTCCTTCCCTAAGCAGACTGGTCCTAAGATTCGTGTGTTGGGTTCTGAGTATTATCTCTGGTTCCTGTCTTGCTCACTTGGAACCCCAAGATGAGGTTCAAGGAGCCAAGGCAAGGGGTGCTATGAGGACTTGAGGAAAGCCAGAATTGGGAGCCACCGGGTTGGAACAGTTGCAGGGGAGTGCAGATGGGGATTGAGGGCGTCGCCTGGAGAACAGGAGGGTTCCAGGAGCTACTAGTCCTAGTCCTTGTTATCTTACAAGACAACCCACCACAGTAGTCCTGGATATGAGCCCCCTAAATGTAAGTCAGTAGTGCCTGACTTTTTTATTTCTCAGACCAGTAACATTCCAGAAAGTGTTTTGGGGACAACATAGCATTGCCATCTATCTATCCTCTGTCTACCATTCATCTGTCTTATTTGTCATTCATCCATCTGTCCTATCTTATCTAATCTATTATTCGTCTATCTAATCTATCATCTACTGTCATCTATCATTCATCTATCTTATCTCATTCATCATCTGTCCATCTATCATCTAACCTATCATTTATCTAATCTTTCATCTTTCTATCCAACTGTCCTGTCGTCTGTCTAATCTATCATTCGTCTATCTGTCTTATCTATCATTCATCCATTATCCATCTATCTATCTATCTTTTTTTTTTTTTTGATTTGGAGTCTCACTCTGTCACCCAGACCGGAGTGCAGCGGCCGCTCCCGGCCACCGCAGCCTCGACCTGCTGGGCTCTGGCGATCCTTCCGCCTCAGCCTTCCAAGTAGCTGGAACTACAGGCACGCACTACCACGCCCGGCTAATTTTTTGATTTATTGTAGAGATGAGGTCTCGCCAAGTTGCCCAGGCAGGTCTCAAACCCACGGGCTCAGGCAATCCACTCACCTCAGCCTCCCACAGTGCGGGATTACAGGCTGAGCCACCGAGCCCGGCTATCTGTCTTATTTAATCTATCTTTTTTTGTTTTTGCCAAATAAGACCCTGAACTCCCAAACGGTAGCATTCAGCTGCAGTCCCTTCCCAGGCCGGGCACGTCTCTGTCCTCGCGCTCTGACAGTTGTTTGGAGCTCACTTGTTTTTCCTCCACGCGGCCAGCACTGATTCCATGGCTCTGACCTGAAGCGCGTAAGTCAGTTCCTCCGAGCCAGTGTCACAGTTTACACAACGGGGATCACCTTTGTCCTGCTCATTTTATAGGATGGTCATAACAACAACTAAAGAGGGAAGCCGCTTTGAAGGCGTAAATAAAATTCACAAAACTTGTACCGAGTCTGTACAGGCACCGCCGACCCTGCCGGCTAGCCACTGCCCCCTAGTGGCCAAGTTAGCAGCGCTAGGTGCGTGCCTGCGGTGTCCCCGGGAGGGACAGGTACCACCACGCACAGGCCCCGTCCTGGGAGATCTCAGTAAGGGTCCATTTTTGCCCACCTTTCTAGGCTGTGGGGAGGGGAGGCAGTGCTGTTGGTAGGAGGAGAGGGTCCTCAGGTGTCCGGCAGCTGTGCATCTACCTGCAGTCCCAACCTCCCGTAGAGTTTGGCTCCCGTTCCTGCCCATCTACCATCATTCTTCAGTCTTCGTTGCGTGATGTGCATTTTATTTATTTATTTATTTATTTTAAATTTATTATTATTATTTTTTTGAGTTGGAGTCTCACTCTGTCGCCCAGACTGGAATGCAGTGGCTGCTGCCGGCCACCGCAGCCTCGACCTGCTGGGCTCCGGCGATCCTTCCGCCTCAGCCTTCCAAGTCGCTGGAACTACAGGCACGCGCTACCACGCCCGGCTGATTTTTGGATTTATTGTAGAGATGAGGTCTCGCCAAGTTGCCCAGGCGGGTCTCAAACCCGCGGGCTCAGGCAATCCACTCACCTCAGCCTCCCAAAGGCGTGGGATTACAGGCTGAGCCACCGAGCCTGGCGTGATGTGCATTTTAACACAGAGGTGAGCCCTGAGTGAGGTAGCCCAGCCTTACCCAGCCGAGGAATGGCCTCTGCCACAGCCCTGGTAGCTGGATGTCAGTTCCTGATGGGCTCCCCAGCTCCCAGAGCAGCCTCCGGGATCCCCTCTGAGCAGCCCTTTCCAGACACTTCTGCAGATGCCACCCCAGCCAAGGCCCTTGGCCTGAGCCTCGGGACAATGACTGCCCTCAGTAGAGTCACCTATCCTGATGGATGTGGCCCCATGATGTCCCAGCCATGGCCCCTCATTCCCTCTAGCGACTCCTGCTTCCCTCTCACCATGCTGCCTCACTGCTCTGCAGTGATCTTCCTCATGGACAGGGTGCTCAGTGAGCAGCGACTGCACCCCACCAGCCTTCTCCTGCTGCTCCTACTTGGCCCCTGGAGGCTGTATTTTCCCAAACAAAACCCAGGCTGGGCTCCTATCTCCTTACCTTGCCCCCTAACTTCCTGCCATCTCCCCATTTCCATAGGGATGCTTCTTTAAAAAAAATTTTTTTTTTAAGATGTAGAGTACATTCAGGGTTAAGTATACAGATGTGCATTATGCAGGTACCCTTGTTGATGATGTTCCCCCAGGGGCAGAATTTCACTACTGCCAATCCCGGCCCCCACCCTAGCAATTTCCCACTATTGACTATCCTTTTCTTATAGTATTATAATTGTTCAAGGTCCACTTATGAGTGAGAACATGTGATACTCAGTTCTTTGTTTCTGTGATAGATCACTCAGTATTATAGACTCTTTTGATAGCACAATTGGTTCCATGTTTTTATTATTGTGAACAATGCTGCAATAAGCATAAGTGTGCAGGTATCTTTTTCATAGAGTGATTTGAGTTCCTATGGGTATATTCCCAGTAGGGGGATTGTGGGGTCATATGGAAGGTCAATTTTTAGACCTTTTAGGAATCGCCAAACTCTTTTTCACAGAAGTTGTACTAGTTTACACTCTCACAAACGGTGTAAAGTGTTCCCTTTTCCCCGCAACCTCTCCAGCATCTGTTGTTTTTTGAGTTATTGATGATGGCCATCCTGACTGGAGTTAGGTGGTATCTCAGTGTGGTTTTAATTTGCATTTCTTTGATGACTAGTGAGGCTGAGCATGTTTTCATGTATCTGTTGGCTGCTCGTATGTCTTCTTTTGAGAAGTGCCTATTGGGATGTTTCTTTACCATCAACGTTCGTGCCCTGGTCTTTCCTGCAAATGCAGCTGGGCTTGTGGTCTTCCCCTCATCTAGAACAGCCTTTCTGATAAGTCATTGACTTTCCAAATCTAGGTGTTACTGTTTCTAGAGCCATTCCCTTCCACCTCTGTCCCCAAGCCGAGAAACATGGTGCCCATGGAGCCATGGAGGCCCTCCCTTGGCCACTGCAATCTCTCCCTCTCCCCCTGCTTCTCTTTTGGTATTTTCTGCACCTGCTCTGTAAGGCCCTGTGCTGAGTCCTGGGGACCCCGTCTTGGCATTCTTCTCTTCTCATTAGTTCCCCACGATTCATTCCTTGGGCTGCTGCTCTCAGGGACCACCCACATCCATATGGAAAGAGGTCTGCCAGGGGAGCAGAGGACCAGGATTCTAACGTCTGGTTTTGTCTTTGGCTGGCTGTGTGACCCAGGCAAGTCACCTAAGTCACCTGCCCTCTCTCAGCCTCAGTCTTCCTATCTGTCACATGGTCTTCAAGGTTTCTTCTAGTTGTAAGAGTCTCCAGTTGATGACTAAGTGAGGTTTCCTGATACTTCTGGTGTCATACTGCTCTGCCCCACACCTCTACAGCAAACGGGCAAACAAATAGGGTGGTGCAGAGGGCAAATGCTGTGGAGATTCACAGCGGGTGACTTCAGGGACAGCAAGGAGACAGATCAGTTTGAGAAGCAGGGCGTGAGCTGGGTCTGGAAGCATGGGGCAGAAGGCAGGGAGGGCACACACTGGGTGGGAAGAAACAGAATACACCAAAACGAGGATAGGCTCCTTCCCCAGTCAGGAGTCTGCTGCGGGCTCCAATACCAGCTCTGCCACTGTTTGCGGGACCACGGGGAAGTCCCCTTTCATCTCACGATGAAGAGGTCACAGACCAGATGTCAGAATTCCCCCTAGCCGGAGCATGCTGTGATGTGTAAGTGTGGTCAAATTGCCCACAGACTCCGCTCCAAAGACTTGCTGATGAGTAGCGGAGACGGCGTCCTTTCCACCGACGGCAGGCCCGGCCGGCAGGAGCAAAGAGAACCCGCTGCAGAAGCACCTGCCACACAGCGTGGGCCCACAGTCACCGTCTCCAAGGCGTGCTGAGCTTTTGCCAAATCCGCACATCAAACGACAATTTGATTCTCACACTTGGATCCCTGAATGCTAGCTGGCACTGAGTGTCTGAGCTGCAGCCCTTAAATCTGTCTCCTCACCACTGAGGAAAGGAGTCTGTGCTCTATTAAAAGCATTTTTTAAAAACCAGAGAATGCTAAATGTGTTTAAAAAATAAAAATCGACCAAAAAACACATTTTATCCTCTTTAAAGTTGTCATCCGTGGTGCCGGGCACCAGCTGGGAACGGAAGTCTGAGGAGACTGTGAGCATGGCCGTCTCTGCAAAAGGGAAGATGCCATCAGAGCCAGCAAGAGACTGCTCCAGGCTCTGCATCCTCAGAAACTTAAGAGAATGGTAAAATCCTTCTGCCTCCTGGGTTCCTATCTGTCTGTCCTCCCCTTTACAATCCATAGTATATGCGGTTTCCAGAGGGGGAAGGAATCTCTCAAATCCAGCTGGTGGCCTGGAACCCAACTCAGTCTGCCAGAGAACCATGGCTGCTGGTGCCCTCTTTGCCCCACCCACACAATTCCCCCTGCCTGGATTGCCATTCCCTGACATGATCCGGTTTATACTGATTTAGGTTTTAAGCATGGTCCAGACATGGTCTACTCCAGGAAGCCCTCTGCTGGGGTGGGGATTAGGAGCTTCAATCCTGGTCGATGCACCACCTCCCTTAACACAGCTCCCATCTGCCCAGAAGCCCTCTTGAGGCAGGGTCATATCTCTTTCACATTCCCTAACTTCAAACATTTCACACAGAAACATTGCTCCACAAGTCTTGATAACTGAAACTCCACCACTGTGGGCTGGACCCAGCCTTGCCTTGTCGATGGCGTTCTGCTGCCTGTCTAAGCCTCTGTGAGCACATTGCTTGTTCCCCACCACGGGAGCCCTCTCTGGCCCAGTTGCACTGCTCACTATGAGACCCTGACCTGTACTTTCTGACCTTGATGGACCGTTTGCCCTCTTGGAAAGCCTCTCTCGCTATTTCTTAGTGCCAATCCATGTCCGCCACTCGCCTCGTGTTGGCCTTCAAACCCAAGATCGAGGCAACCTCAATCTCTTAGAGGCTGTCATGAATGAATCCCAGCTCACGGCCATCCTGGACCCAACTAGGCTTCAATTTTTACCAAAGGTCTTAAGAGGGTCGTCAGATACAGCAGACAGGCTGATGTTCAGTGGTCTGTGGCTGCCTCAATCTTGGGTGCCTTCCACACTTGGGATTCTGCAGAGAAAGAGAAGGCTGGAAACTTCCTTAGCCCAAAGAAGGAGTGACCGACACGTCCCCACTCCCTCATGAGACAAGATGGCGCAGCAAGCATCTTTCTCCTTGGTGTGGCAGTGTGCCAGGAGTTAGAACCTTGAATTCTGACAGAGTGATAACTCCCTGTAATGGCAGGTTGGTTTGCATTTGTTTGCTGTTTTCAAGTTTTCTTTCCAAAGTGGATATTTTTAGCCCCAAGAAGGCTATGAACAGAGTCTGCGCCTCATTCATCCCTCCATCCCCAAACTGTGCTTGCTACAGCTCTCATTCCTATCAGGTAATCCATAAATGCTCGTTACCTAACTAAAGGCAAATTAAATGCTAAACAGCACTAATTACAAGCTGTTGCAAGATCCTGGCTCTTAGCAAAGAGAATTACTTGTGATTGTCAGGGGTTTGCTTGTTGCCCAGGAGTATGAAACATGAAATTGTTCTTTTCTAACTGCTTCTTTATTCCAGAGGGAGGGCCATTCTTCTAAGATTGATGCAACATGATGTTCAGAGGGTAGAATTCATTAAAATTCTAGATGCCAGAATTCTATGCAATGGAATCTTGTTCAGGAGAAAGATAAGTGGATTGTGGTTCCTGTTTGCATGAAAGGAGACAACCAGTGGCTATTAAAGGAAATTAAGAGCTTATGCAATTATACTAGTACCTTAAAGGGAATGAAAACATGCTGAAGTGCTACAGTGAGTCTGAGTATAGCCTCTCTCAATGTAGGATCCTAAAATAGATATGAAAATGGCCCCCTGTTTACAAGTGATAATCAATTATTTGTAGTGACAATGTTTAAAATGTGCAATTTAGTTTCTGGCTGATTGAACTAAAAACGAGCAGCTGCGTCATCTGTCAAGGTAAATATTCGGGAGAGAAAGCATCTATTTTAGTAAGGAAAAAATAACCACAGTAGCTTTTCCAAAAGAGCTACTTATACCTCATTTATTTTTATTTCCTTTTTTTTTCCCCTCCTAAGGACAGATGAGGAGAGTCTTGTCTCCATTTTCTGAGGCTACCAAAAGGACAGCAGTCAGGAAAGTCTTTCCAAGTAAATCTCTGAGATATTCTCAGTTTCCACATAGATGTACTATGTGACCCTGTCATGTGTTTGCTCTTCCTTCTTTATAAAAACAGTACTTCGCTTCTCAGGGGTTAATCTGTCCTTGCTGTTTATTTCCCCATGTGAAGGCATAATCTCCACTCATAAGTGGAGTCATCATTGACAACTGTGAAATAATTACAAGCTTCATCTTATAACCCAGTCTTTGATGTGCCCTGAACTGTGGTGGGAATCAGTTATGTGCACTTAAAACCTGGAGGGTGGGCGGAGGATTATGGCCACACAGCTCTCCACGATGCGAGAATCTCTTTTTTGTTACCAGGGCAATGAGCTACCTGTTGGATATCATAAGTGTAAAAATGTTTTGCTGAGTTTGCTGAGTTCTCAAGATTATTATCAGAGGTCTTGAATAGCAGATTTAGGCAATGGGTGTGAGTAGTAGAGACATTAACAGTTTCTTCGTTTATTCACTTTACTGGCTTAAGTGATGCTAAATGGTATCTGGGAGAAGGTAGGGACCCTACCCCCAAAATCTAGGCTCAAGCCTGCTGGAAGTAGATCCGCTCACTTGGGACACCTAAGGGAACCATAAATGTTCTCTGGAAAGTTTTTTCAAAGACAACAATCTTCTCCTACAAACCATTCCTTGGAGCCACCGTCATATTACAGAATACTGGTCTATCCAAACGTAGATCATACCTAATCTAATAAATTGTATGGGTCATCTGGATAATAAACAAATAGAAGAACTTAGGTTCTTATAAAAAGTAAATTAAATCTTCACACGGAAGTGAAAAATTTCCAGGAGCAAGGTAAATATTTTGGATTGAAGATGCTTCTAAAAAAAAATACATGACAAAACTTCATGATAGACTGATCTAGTCATTTCAATACATGGAAAAATCATCCTTAGGTTCAGGGAAATAAGCAAGGATTTTGTGTTTCCTGATTCTTGACGGCATTGACCCATACATACGCCACTTATGTATGTTTCACTGTTGAGTGAGGGTCAGTGCAAAAGACATTTATTAAGTCCCTACTAGAATACCATGTCTGCTCACACAGCTAGATATTAGGGCTTATCACCTGCAATTATCCCTTAGACAGTTTAAAATTAAAAATTCCTCTAGAACTGTGAGACAATAACTTTCTGTTGTTCATGCAGCCCAGTCTGTGGACAGTTTGTTACAGCAGCCCTAACTGACCAATACAATGCCCTTTACTCAAATTTACTTATTATTAATATTTTGCCCCAATTGCTTTATTATTTACTATCTATCTATGTATATTTTTTAAGGATTTTGAAGTAAATTACATACATCATGGCACTTCATCTCAAATACTTTGGTGTGTATTTCCTAAGAATAGAATAATCTCTTGCATAATCACAAATATATTCAGTTGCAATATATTTAACACCAATACAACACTTTTATTTGATCTACTGTTCATATTCCGATTTTGTCAACTGACCCAATATTTCCCTTACCGCAGTGGTTCCCAACTGCATTAGGGACTGTTTTTGTGGAAGACAATTTTTCTGTGGATGGGGGGTGAGGGATCATCAGGCATTCAATTCGCACAAGGTGCGCGCAACCTAGATCCCTCGTATGCACAGTTCACAGTTGGGTTCATGTTCCTATGAGAATCTAATGGCCTCGCTGATCTGACAGGAGCAGAGCTCCACTTGGCCACAGCCCACCTCATGCTGTGTGGCCCGGTTCCTAACAGGAGACGGACTTTATAGCATCTTTTCACCTGCTGGTATAGGATCCAGTCTATGATAAGGATTGCATTTAGTTGCCCTATCTCTGTAGTCTTCTTTAATCTGGAGCAGTTCCACAACTTTTTCTTTTTTGTTTTTCATGACATTGACAATTTTGAAAATTACAGTCCCTCACCCCTTAAAAAATAGAATTTTGGGGTTTTCTGATGTCTTCTTACGATTTGATTATGTGTTCCAGCTTAGACTACTAGAGAAGCAGTCCTCTCCAGGGCATTACATCTGGAGGCACACAGTGCCCATGCTCCTTGTTGGCAATGTTAACTTTTATTATGCAGTCTAAATGCTGACCATTTTTCCTTTTGTATCATTACTATTTTTTCCCTTATAACTAATAAGCGATCTGTGGGACGATCCTTTAAAACAATGCAAATGTCCAGCTTCTCATCCAAATAACCTGTTAGATTAAGCACCCATTAATGATTGCCTGAATCAATCTTTTTTGTTTGTTTTTGAGTCAGGGTCTCACTCTGTCACCTAGGCTGGTACGCAGTGGCATGATCATGGCTCACCACAGCCTCAATCTCCTGGACGCAGATGATCCTTCCACCTCAGCCTCCCAAGTAGCTGGGACCACAGGTGCCTGCCACCATGCCTGGCTAATTCTTTGATTTTTGGTGGAGAAGAGGTCTTGCTATGTTACCTAGGCTGATCTCAAACTCCTGAGCTCAAGCAATCTTCACATCTTGGCCTCCCAATGTGCTGGGATTATAAGCATGAGCCACTGTGCCTGGCCCTGAATCAATCTTAACTCAATGTTTGCAAAATGGTGGTTTTTTCAACTTTAGTATCCTGCATTACCAGTGGCTCCTTGGCATGCTTCTGTAAGTAAGTGACTTCATGTTTCCTCCATTTATTATCTGTTAACCCACTCTTGGTCTGGATTCATGATTCCCATTGTTTTTAGTGGTCTATAATTTATTACTGTCCTTAATTATTTTGGTGCTCATGTAGGCCCAGATTTGACCAGTGGGAGCCCCTTCAAGCTGGCTCCTGTGCTTTTGTAACCATAGTGATTGTGGTGGTTGCTGGGTGGGGAGAATGAGGCTGTAAAGAGTGATCTTAGGCCAAGCGCAGTGGGTCAAGCCTGTAATCCCAGCACTTTGGGAGGCCGAGGTGAGAGGATTACCTGAGCTCACAGGTTCGAGACCAGCCTGGGCAACTTGTCTCTATAATAAATCAAAAAATTAGACAGGCATGGTACTGCATGCCTGTAGTTCCGGCTACTTGGAAGGCTGAGGCAGAAGGATCTCCTGAACCCAGCAGGTCGATGCTGGGGTGGCCTTGAGCATGCCACTGCACTCCAGCTTGGGCAACAGAATGAGACTCCAGTTCAACAACAACAACAGCAACAACAACAACAACAACAACAACAACAACAAAAGAGTGGTCTCAGTGGTCTTGCATGACCTTTTAAAGGTTTTTGTTTTTATTATAAGAAAAGATTTAAGACAGGGTAGTGCAGGCAAGGCTGGAGAGAATGGATGAATGAGGTGATTATAGTGTATGTATTCTGGCATTGGAAGTAACAGGATTTGTTGAAGCACTAGATTGGGGGGGGGAATGAGGCAATGATCATTAAGGGATAATGACAAGGTTTCCCAGTTTGAGAAGTGCCAAAGTAGGTCAGAGTGAGGGAGGTGAGTGGATCAAGGGCTATGTGGATGGCATAAGTCTGAGTGGTCAGCAACACATACCATTGGAGGGGTCAAGGCTGGTGATAACTATAGCACTATGGCCTAGGACAGAGTCAGATAATCCAAATATCCAAAGGTCACACAGAGGAGGGAAATCATCAGTGAGGCCTAAGAATTGGTATTAGAGAAGCCTGAAGTATTTAGGTAGGAAGGAGTGATCAGTTGGGTTAAATGCTACTAAGAGGTCAAGTAAGGTAAGGTCAAGCATAGGTGAATTATTTGTGAGAATGCCAGTTACCAGGCAATAATAGAGTCAAGCCTCTGGCAAGACTGATCAAGAGTGAATGATAACAAATATAGCATGTTTAGACAACTCTGCTGAGAAATAGGTTAAAGGGGAGCAGAAAAATGGGGTGGAAACTAGAAGATAATTATTTTTAAATTTAAGATTTGAGATACTATTAACCCTATGAGGGTAGTTTTAAAAAAAGATGTGAGATACTGAAGCATGTTTGAAGAGGGAGGGAAAGAGAAAGGAAGAGAATGAGACTGTTGGCTATTATGAGACTTAGTAGTCTGCACTTTAAATCTCAGGACCAAACTTTTTGGCCTCTTGACATTCTTTAAAAGTATTGAGGATCCCAAAGAACTCTTGCTAATGTGAGTTATATCTATCAATATTTATCATATTAGAAAATAAAATGAATTAAAATGTATTGATCATTAAAATGACAAAAATAAACCCATTGCATATTAACATATTTTTATACTAATTGTTATACTTTCCCAAACAATTGTGAAAAGAGAGGCAGTCTTGTATTTTTGCAGATCTGTTTTATATCTGGCTTAACGGAAGACAGATTCTCATCTTATTCTGAATTCAGTCTATTGCAATATCACACATTATGTGGTTTCTGGAAACCCCCACTGTACACTCATGAGACAATAAAAGTGAAAATATTTTTGGTCACATGGACTCTCTGAGTTTCAGGACCCTCAGAGATTCCCAGACCACCCTTAGAGAACTGCCCATGTAAGCGAAAGTCTTAGAGAAGGCAGACAGGGTGGGGTCTAGGACATAAGTGGAGGGTCTGGCCTTTATGAAAAGCAGCACTTCCCCTTTGGGGACAAAAGCAAAAGAAGAGATGAATGCCAAAGTGGTTGTGAACAAGTGTATTCTATTTGTTTTTTGGATTCTATTTTTTCAGTAAGATGTGAGGCATGGTCATTCAGTCAGGGTGAGGAAATAAAGGACACAAGAGGGTCTGAGCAGAGAGGCCATAGGAAAGAATTCTCTTGGCAAGTAGGAAAACTAGCTAGCCAGTGGAATACAGTCAGACTGACAAGCAGGGTCTAAGCAGAGGGTCCATCTCTGCCCCACACAGAAGGGAACCCCGTTTACCTTGCCAGCTGACAGGCCTGTGGAGGAGTTCCATAGCTGCACCTCTGATTTACTACTTCTCCCCCACAACTAAGTAGTGCAGTGTGGCATAGTGGCTAAGAGCCAGCTACCTTTGTTCTTATTCTGGTCCTGTTCCTGACTAGCAGTGTGCTTGTTCTTGGACAAAATACTCTCTCTGTGCCTCGGTTTCCCATCTGTAATGGGAATAATCACAACACCTTCCTCACAGGACTGCTGTGAAGATGAAGGTTAAAATGACATGCATTGTACAAACTTAGGACGGGCGGGTGCCTGGCAAATGGAAGTGCTCCCTAAGGTCAATGACCACAACAACGACTACTGCTGTTATTACTAACATGATATATTGAGCTTCCACTCGGCCCTGGGAGTCTTAGGAATTCACTCATTTAGCAAGTATCATAGAACATCCACTATGGACACCCAGCGAAGACTGAGGATACAGTGGCGGGCACAGCAAGCTAGCTCCTGCTTCATGGGGCTGTCTCCTAGAGCAGACAAACAAGATACATAATCAGACACGCTGGCCAGAGAAACAAGAGAAGTCACCATCACTGCCAACACTTAAGAAGGGTGCAGTAGGCTGAGGCGGAAGGATCGCTGGAGCCCAGCAGGTCGAGGCTACCGTGGCCGGGAGTGGCCACTGCACTCCAGTCTGGGCGATGGAGTGAGACTCCAACTCAAAAAAAAGAAGGGCGCAGTATATGGCAGAGGCTTTAGATGTTATTCCATTCGATCCTCCCAACAGGCCCCGAAGTGGGTACGTTTGGCTTTTTACAGATAAGAGTCTGCTTCCCGATAAAGGGGACTGGCTTCCCCGGTCACACGGCCCAGAGTAGTTCGCTGGAATCGGGCCAACACCCCGAGCTCGTGGGAAGTCCACAGAACAGAAACTCCGCTACCATGGCGCCCGGCAATTGTATTCCAGCTCCCCGGAGAATAGGACTTCCGGTGGAAGTTCCTTCCGGGGGCGGAGCCACCGAACAGGGCCTGGCCCCGCCCCTCTCAGTTGACCAGTAGACGTTCTGTTTCTTTCTAGGCACGGAGACTTATTATCCAATCAGCGAGTGTCGCCGTTGCTCCGACAACAGCGTCTTAGAGACGCCTTGGGCTGCGTCTCTGTGGCCTTGCGGCCAGGGGTCCGCGCTCGTAGGTGCGGGCCCAGAGAGGCGGAAAATCGAGGAGGGGGCCCGGGTAAGGCGGCGCGGGCCTCAGCGCACGGTTTCCGGGGCGGCCATGTGCGAGCCGAAGGGCCGAGGAGGGACCGGGCGACTGGGCAGCGCTGAGAGTCTCAAAGTCCTGAGCGGCCTGGCGCTGCTGCCCAACCCCAAGGACGTAGGGGTGGAGATTCGTTTATTCACTCAACACGTGTTTATGGAGCGTCTACTTGTGCCTAGGACGTTGTAGGGACCGGGGCTACTGGGTCTACTGGGGATATGTGTCCCTGTTCCCGTGGAGTTTATGTGATAGGTGAGAAAGAATCGATAAACAACGTTGAAGGTGGTGCCTTCCTCCCTGGATCTCTGTGAGATTCAAATGGGAAATGTGTTGGAAATGCCTTACATCTCTCGAATTTACAATATATATCATGGCCCTTATTTGTGCCCCACAGCAATCTTTTGAATATCATTATTAAGTCTATCCCGCAGACCAGGATTTCACGCCTAAGGGGTGAAGGGGCTTGTTCAAAGGCATCCGACTAGGAAGTTGCAAAGCCAGAATTCAAACTCATTTCTGTCTCATGGCAAAATATCTGCTCTTTTACACTCTTCTCCCTCGGGTTGCACATAATTACCCCTGCCTCTCAGAAATTTTGTTTGGAAGCACTTTGTGAAATGTCCCGTTGTACAGCGCTTACTTAAAACTTGTCCACATCACCCCTCTACTACTATTTCCTGGTCTCCTGAAAAATCTTTGCCTTCCAGGATTTCTTGCCCTTATTAAGAGGACTCTTACTTCACTTTCAACAAGAATAATTTAATAGTGCTTCTTGAGTTTTATATGTGCTTCTAAATGGGTGGAATTAACAGGAGTGCTGTAAATAAATTCTACTTTCACATGCTGCAGTTCCTTCATCTTCTTTTATCCTTTGCTTTCAATTCAGCAAACATTTACTCGGCTCAGTTCTGGGAATTCAAAAGTGAATCAGGTATGGTCCCTTTGATTACTTGGGAACATTTTCTTCCAACCCAATCTGATTGCATGATTCTTTGAGGACAAGGACTTTTAGTTATCTGTGCTTTCCTTTTCCCCTCTGTTCATTTTAGTGCTTGGCTTGGGTACATGTAGATATTTGTCAAGAAATGCTTACCCAAGACTTTAAACTTTGCTCTCCACTTTTGTCTGCCTTTTCCCTGTCAGTTTCCAGCCATTTGCTTCTTTTCCACGTACAGAGATCTCTTCAACATCCATGCTGTGGTCCCTACAGCTGACTGGCACCTGGAGACAGAACAAGCTCAATGAAAACGTTCAGTAGCCTGGTGCCTGTCCAGATCAGGAATCTGCTGGCAGGCCACTGGCTGTGAACGAGGCAATTGCTTTAGTCAAGCTTTTGTACAGGTGTGTATCAAGAGCGGTTTTGAAGGTTAGCAGAGGCTAAGAGTCACAGTTTTCCTGGATGACTCCTCCCCTTGGTGGGATTGAAAATCAGCTACATGATGTAGATGAGAAGGTGTGAGAAAAAAATAAAACCTAAAAACCACTTTCTTCCTTTAATACCACAAGAGACCTCTTTGTAAAGAATATTTATCTGAAAATACCCCAAATGTAGGCTTACAACATTATATCAATTGGATTCTTGTAATATTTTCATATTAGTTCACTTTCAATACATTACTATGTAGGATACCCTCAACTTTTGAAAGAGGATGTATAAAGAGAAGGGACATGTTTGAGAAAATTCTAGAGAGAACATATGAACATGACATACTATCAGTACTAAAGAGCTTCATTTTCCACTTCTTTTCTTTTGGTTTTAACCTTTTGCTGCTATTTTGTTTCAGGTACCATTTGTCTTTTTTTTTTTCTCTCCTTCTATTTTTATGCAGTTTCACTACTTTTATTTCTACCACCACAACAATAACTACTGCTGCTACTACTATTGGCTAATACTGGTTGAACACATACTACGTGGCAGGCACAGTTTGGGGCCTCACATACTTAAAAAAATTTAGTCCTTGCAACCTGGCTTCGAAAAAGTTCAGTTAGTCCTATTTTATAGATGAGGCAGCAGAGACACAGAGAGGGTAAGGTACTTTACAAAGCTCATAAACAGTAGGGAATGTGGCTTTTACTTCAGGACTGCATGACAATAACTTGAGTTCTTGACTAGTACCCTACCACTCTTAAATATTTATATACTCTGTAAGTCCTGCCAGGGCTTTGAGATGACTTGTAAGAATAATTACAATAGGATAAAATAGAAACATGTAAATCAGGATCATAAAAAATACAGATGGAATAGTAACATCAGAAAGAGAATAGTCAGATCATTCATAATGGTTAATAAAGTTGGGCTACAAATTTAGCTGGGAGCTTCTTGTCAACTCAAGGAAAATTTTAAAAAAGAAGGAAACTGAATTTATTTTGTCCAGGTGAATAAGGCTTTTTGATCCCTCTAGAAAAATGAAGCTTTTCTAGTACCTAGGTCTAAAAGAAATTTCTCATGGGGCTTATCACAGAGGCTTGGAAAGACCAAGATGACTGCTTGGTGACAAAAGTATAGGCTCACTGTCCTCACTATTCAGGGAAAGAATGTAGACTATTTCATTTGAATTGAATATTTGAACTAGAAGACTTTTGAATAATAACAGTTTCCAGTAGCACGTTCTGAAATTTATTTTTCCCTGGAACTTTATAAATGATGTTATCCTGTCCACTGGGTTGGTTTTAGTCATTTGCTTGCTCATTTATTTAGTGATTATTTACTGAGCTCCTGTCATATGCTAAGCCCTGTCTAGGCATTGAGAAGACCACAGTAATGGGCACCTCGCTGTCTTAACATTTCTATTGTTGCTGCCCTGCCAGCTGGAGTTTTTCTGAACTGATTTTTGGTTTGTCCTCCTTTAGTATCCTCTGATACTGAGATGGCACTCAGTACCTTATACTGTAACTATCTGTTTTCTGCCCAATACTCTATTTGTCTATACATTCCCAGGACCTACGAATGACAGCCACCAAATGGTGAACATTTATTGTGTGCCAGACACTTTACAAACATTACCTGTGATCCTTCCACCGCCTTTAGAGCAGTGTCCTCAACCATTTTGGGGTCACTTGCCCCTTGAGAAGCTCTTTAGAAAAATCATGTTGCACACAATTTTGCATTTAATCAGAGAACCTGTAATTTTGCTCACACATGTACTTTGTCTCTAAATTCCAGGTCAAGAATAATTGCTTTAAAGAGAGATACAGTTATCCCTCAGTATCTATAGGGGGTTGGTTCCAGGACTTTCTGAAGATACCCAAATTCATAGATTTTTTTGTAAGTCCCTTATATAAAGTGGTGTAGTATTTGCATATAACTATGCACTTCCTCCCATATACTTTAAATTATCTCTAGATTATTTATAATACCCAATAAAATGTAAATGTGATATCGTTATTTTACTGTATTGTTTAGGGAATAATGACAAGAAAAAGAAGGCTGTATATGTTCAGTACAGACACAACCATTCATTTTTTTCCAAATATTTTTGATCCATGGTTGCTTGAATCTATGGATGTAGAACCCAAGGATACGGAGGGCTGACTGTATTTCCTTTTTTCAAATGAGGAAACTGGATCAGAAGGAGGTTAATTAACTTGCAAGTTCACATAGTAGATCATGGAGCCAATTTGACCCCATGTCTGCTTGACTCTACACCCTTTGTTTTTCCCACTGTCCAAAAATGTTCAGTAAATGACCAATGTATGTATGGGAGGGTATGAAAGGCTAGAAAGGGAACTTTATAATTTATATATCCCCAAATATAACAGAATATCCTTTTGATATCAGAATAGATAAGGAGAAGATTTTTCTCAAGTATTTGCATTTAACTGCCAAAATCTTTTGTATTGCTTACAATTTTTTTTCCAATTTAGTCAAGTGATAATTTTCCCCTCATGACACAGTTCCAACAATTTTTGCTTCTGGTGCCATTTCTGTTTGGCTGTGCACATTTTTTACTCTTGTGTTGAATTATGTTTTCTCTGGATGCCAAGGCAGATGGATGGCACTTTTGTTATGATTCTGATATAAATAGCATGTGTTAAAAACTGGACATCAATACTTCTCTGGCAAATAAATATGTCAGTGGAAGAGCCTTCTAATTGTGTTTTGCCAGTGGTTAAAAGTATATTTGATGGTCTGTGACTTGATGTTTATTTCGGGGGGAGGGTATAGGTTTTAAATCCTCATTGATTTCTTCCTCACCAAATTCTGAAGTCATCACATTCGTTAATGTCTCAAAGTTCTCTTTATTTTGAAACCTCAGCCGAGGATGATGTAAAGTCAGGGATCAGCTACAGAACTCCTCACAGTGCCTTAGTCACACTCAGAACATTTTTTAACTTTCAAAATCAAGGGTAACATTAGCCTAAGCTTCTAGCCCTCGCAGTCTTAGTGTTGATGTCTGTGGACCATTGAGAGCAGAGGCTAATAGAATGCTTACTGCAAGCTAGGCCATGCTGAGTACACAAAGTTGAGTGGAGCCCCTCCACTGAAGGGGTTTGTGGTCTAGTAGGGGCTAGCAGAAGGGTCTGAAAGCACAGAATCAAAGTGACAACTGAGGTAGGACTAGAGGGATGGTTAGGAAGGTATTAATACTTTTACTTCATATCACCTCCCCACACACACAGCTCATCAATCCCCAACCCCACAGCAATGATGGAATTACAGGTGCCTTTTGTATGTTTGTTCTTTTCTTTAGTAAATAAAATGATTACCAAGACAAACCTATAAGACTAAGTTCTCTATAAAGGCATGATCAATTTTGTTTAAGGAGGATAGGAAGTCCTCATGAAGGAAGGAAATATACCCTCAATCTTGAAAGACTAAATGAAGCGTGCCGGGTGCAAAAGACTGAAGGAAATTCTAGTGAAAGCAGGAACTAAAACTTAGAAGTGAGGACTCACATGATATATTGGAAGCACTGTGTAAAAATGAGCATGCATGGATGTCATGGTATCTGGAAGAGTTGCCTGGAGCCAGGTTGTTAATGATGTGAATAATCTTCTACCCTACAATTAAGAGTCTGAATTTCAGTCTGCATGCCCTGGAGCAGTACTGCATGGTTTTAAAATTTTCATTTTAAAAATTTTACTTATTTGTTTTTATTGATGTCTAATTCATGTACATAGTTTTGGAGTACTTATAATAATTTAGTACTTTCACATAATTTCTAAAGATCAAATCATTGCACTTGGGATACCCATCTCCTTAAATATTTGACTTCTTTATGTTAGAACCTTTCAAATTCTCCTGTTTTGAAATGTATAATAGGCTATCGTAAACTATAGTTATCATGCTGATCTAACATAGGTCTTATTTCTTTGTAACTATTAATCAACTTTTCTTCATCTGCTGCCCCCCACCCCCAGCCTCTGGTAACTACCATCCTACTGTCTGTCTTCATGAGATCCACATTTTTTTTTTTTGAGTTGGAGTCTCACTCTGTCCCCCAGACTGGAGTACAGTGGCACGCTCCCAGACTACCGCAGCCTCAACCTGCTGGACTCTGGCGATCCTTCCACCTCAGCCTTCCAAGTAGCCAGAACTACAGGCGTGCGCTACTATGCCCGGCTAATTTTTGATTTATTGTAGAGACGAGGTCTCACCACGTTGCCCAGGTGGGTCTCAAATGCGCGGACTCAGGCAGTCCACTCACCCTGGTCTCCCAAAGTGCTGGGATTACAGGCTGACCCACCAAGCCCGGCTCCACTTTTTTTTTTAGCTCTCACATGAGTGAGAACATCGGCACTTGGCTTATTTCACTTAACACAATGACCTTTAGTTTCATCCATTTTGCTGCAAATGACAGGATTTCATTCTTTTTTACAGCTAGACAATATTCTGTGTGTGTGTGTGTGTGTGTGTGTGTGTGTGTATCTCACATTTTAAAAATTCATTTATTCATTCATTGATGGGCACTTAGGTTGATTCCACATTTTGGCTCTTGTGAATAGTGTTGCAATAAACATGGGAGTGTAGATGTCTTTCTGATATATTTATTTCCTTTCTCTTGAATATATACCCAGTAGTGGAACTGATAGATCATATGGTAGTTGTATTTTTAGTGTTTTGAGAAACTTCCATATTCTTCATAGTGGCTGTGCTAATTTACATTTCCACCAACAGTGTAGGAGGGTTCCTCTTTCTCTGCAGCCTCACTACTATCCATAATTGTTTATCTTTTGGATAAAAGCCACTGGAGCTTGGGTGAAATGATATCTCTTGTAGGTTTTATTTGCATTTCTCTGATGATTAGTGTTAAGCATTTTTTCATATCCCTGTTGGTCATTTTTATGTCTTTATGTTCTTTTGAGAAATGTCTGTTCAGACCTTTTGTCCATTTAAAAATCAGATTACTTGTTTATTTACTGGTTTGAGTTCCTTAAATTTTCTGGTTATTAATCCTTCGTCATATTTGTAGCTTGCAAATATTTTCTCCCATTTTGTGGGTTGTCCTTTCACTTTATCAATTGTTTCCTTTGCTGTGCAGAAGCATTTTTAGCTTGATATAATCCCATTGGTCTCTTTTTGCTTTGGTTTTGAGGTCTTTACCCAAAAGTTTTTGCCCAGACCAGTGTCTCAGAGTGTCTCACTGTGTTTTCATTTAGTAGTTTCACGGTTTCAGGTCTTCAATTTAAGTCTTTAATCAATTTTGATTATATTTTTGTGTATGATGGGAGATAGGGTAGTTTAGTGTCACTCTTCTGCATATAGTTACCTATTTTTCCACCACCATTTGTTGAGGAGACTGTCCTTTTTCCATTATATGTTCTTGGCACCTTTGTCAAAAAGGAGTTGGCTATAAATGTGTAGTTTTTTTTTTTAAATTTTTTTTAGTTGGAGTCTCACTCTGTCACCCAGGCTGGAGTGCAGTGGCACACTCACAGCCACTGAAGCCTCGACCTGCTGGGCTCAGGTGAATCTTCCACTTCAACCTTCCAAGTAACTGGAACTACAGGTGAGTGCCACCATACCTGGCCAATATTTTAATTTATTGTAGAGGCGAGGTCTCACCAAATTGCGCAGGCTGATCTGGAACCCATGGGCTCAGGCAATCCTCTCACCTTGGCCTCCCCAAGTGCTGGGATTATAGGCATGAGCACCATGCCTGGCCCGAATGTGTGGATTATATGTAGGTTCTTTGTTCTGTTCCTGGTCAATGTGTCTGTTTTTATGCCAATTATTCTTTCATTAGTTTTTAATAGTTTTTCTTGTATAGATCTTTTACTTCTTTGGTTAAATTTATTCCTAGGTGCCTCATATTCTTGGTAGCTATTATAATTGGAATAGCTTTCTTGATTTCTTTTTCAGATTGTTTGCTGTTGGCATATATTAATGCTACTGACTTTGTATGTTAATTTTGTATCCTGTAACTTTACTGGACTTGTTTATCAGTTCTAACAGCTTTTTGTTTTTTTTTTTGTAGAGTCTTTAGTTTTTCCTAAGATCATATCATCCACAAACAAGGCTAATTTGACACCTTTTTCTTTTCCAATTTGGATGCATTTTATCTCTTTCTCTTGCCTAATTGTTCTGGCCTGTACTTCCAGTACTATATTGAATAAAAGTGGTAAAAGTGGACATTCTTTTTTAGTTTCAAATCTTAGTGGAAAGGATTTCGATTTTTTTCTAATTTAGTTTGAGAGTAGCTATGGGTTTGTCATATTATAGCCTTTATTATTTTGAGGTATGTTCCTTCTGTATCCAGTTTGGTGAGTCTTTATCATAAAGGGAGATTGAATTTTATCAAATGTGTTTTGGTATCTATGAAATAATAATATGGTTTTGTTCTTGGTCCTGTGAATGTGAAGTACCATGTTTATTTATTTATTTATTTTGTTACTTTAAATTTTTTTTTCGTTTTAAAGATGTGGGGTACAATTCAGGGTTAGGTATACAAATGTTCCTTATGTGGGTACCCTTGTTGATAAGGTGTTTTCCCTCTCCCCCGGCAGATTCCCACTACTGCCAATCCTGTCCCACCCTGCCCCCCAGCAGTTTTCTGCTACTGCCAATCCTTTTCTTATAGTATTATGATAATTGTTCAAGGTCTGCTTATGAGTGAGAACATATGATACTCAGTTCTTTGTTTCAGTGATAGATCACTCAGTATTATAGACTCTAAGTCCTTCCAGGTTGCTGTGAAGTTCATGATTTTGTCCTTCTTTATGGCTGCATAATATTCCATTGAGTATATGTACCACATTTTTTTTAATCCAGCCCTCTTCTGATGGGCGACACAGTTGGTTCCATGTTCTTGTTATTGTGAACAATGCTGCAATAAACATATGTGTGCAGGTATCTTTTTCATAGAGTGATTTGAGTTCCTCCGGTTATATTCCCAGTAGGGGTACCATATTTATTGATTTGCACATGTTGAACCATTCTTGCATCCTTGGGATGAATCCTTCTTGATCATGGTATATGATCTTTTTAATGTATTGTTAAATTCAGTTTGCTAGTATTTTGTTGAGGATTTTTGCCTCTATTTTCATCAGTAATGCTGGTCTATAGTTTTCTTTTTCATTATGTCCTTGTTTGATTTTGGTATCAGGGTAATGCTGACCTTGTAGAATGAATTTGGAAGTATTTCCTCCTCCTCAATTTTTTTGAAGGGTTTCAGTAGAATTGGTATTAGCTCTTCATTAAATGTTTGGTAGAATTCAGTAGTGAAGCTATCAAGTACTGGGATTTTCTTTGGTGGGAGGCTTTTTATTACAGCTTTGATTTCATTAATCATTACTGGTTTATTAAAGTTTTCTATTTCTTTATGGTTCAAGCTTGGTAAGTTTTATGTGTCTATTAATTTATCCATTTCTTCTATGTTTTCTAATTTGTTTGTGTATAGTCTCTAATGATTCTTTGTATTCTGTGGTATCAGTTGCTATGTTTCCTTTTTCATTTCTGGTATTATTTATTTTGATTTTCTCTCCTTTTAGTTAGTCTGGCCAAATGTTTGTTGATTTTATTTATCTTTTTTTAAAAACACCTTTTAATTTTGCTTACCTTCTGTTTTTTTGGTCTCAAATTCATTTATTTATGCTCTGATCTTTATTATATATTTCTTTCTACTAATCTTGGGTTTAGTTTGCTACTGCTTTTCTAGTTCCTTGAATTGCATTGTTAGGTAGTTTATTTGAAGTCTTTCTACTTTTTAGTTGTTAAAAATTTCCCTCTTAGTACTGTTTTTGCTGGATCCTGTAAATTTTGGTAAGTTGTATTTATATTTTTGTTTGTCTCAATAAATTTTAAAATGTTTTTGTTAATTTCTTCATTAGCTTATTGGCCAACCAGGAGCATGTTGTTTAATTTCCATGTGTTTATGAGTTTCTGACATTTCTCTTGTTATTGATTTGTAGTTTTGTTCCATTGTGATCACAAGGATAACTTGATATGATTTTTGCTTTTTGAATTTGTTCAGATTTGTTTTGTGGACTAATACATGGTCCTTTCTGGAGGATGTTCCATGTGTTGATGAAAAGAATGTATATTTTAGCTGGGCATGGTAGCGTATACCTGTAGTCCCAGATACTCAGGAAGTTGAGATGGGAGGCTTACTTGAGCCCAGGGGTTCAAGACTCCAGCCTGGGTGACAGAGAGAATCCCTGTATCAAAAAAGAAAAAGAAATGTGTAATCTTCAGTAGTTAGGCAAAATGTGCTAGTGTTCTGTAAATATCAGTTAGGCCTATTAGGTCTAGTGTGTAGTTTAATTCGTGTTTCTGTGTTGATTTTCTGTCTGAATGATCTGTTCATTACTGAGAGTGGAGTGTTTAAGTCTCCTACTGTTATTGTATTGCAGTCTATCTCCCCCTTCAGATCTAATTATGTTTGCTTTATGTGCTTGGGAGCTCTAGTGTTGGGTGCATAGATATTTTATAATTGTTATATCCTCTTGCTGAATTGACCCCTTTGTCATTATATAGTGGCGTCCTTTGTCTTTTTTAGTTTGATTGTAGTCTATTTGATATAAATATAGCTACTTTTGCTCTTTTTGTTCTCTCCAGTTGCATGGAATATCTTTTTCTACCCCTTCACTTTCAGTCTATGTGTTTTTATAGGTGAAATGGATTTCTTGTAGGTAATGTATAGTTGGGTCTTGTTTCTTTATCCATTCAGCCACTAATCTATACCTTTTAAGTGGAAAATTTTTGAGTCCATTAACACTCAATGTCATTATTGATAAGTAAGAACTTAAAATTGTCATTTTATTGCTTATTTTCTAACTCCTCTTCCTTTCTTCCTTTGTAATTAAGTTCTTTTCACTGGTAGTATGTTTTAATTCATTACTTTTTAGGTTTTTTGCATTGTGATTTGCCATGAGGTTTATAAAAAACATTTTTTATTTTTTTGAGTCAGAGTCTTATTCTGTCACCCAGGCTGGAGACAAAAAACATCTTACAGCTATAACAAGTTATTTTAAAGAGATGACAACTTATCTTAGACAACAAATAAATGAATAAAAACAAAGAAAAAAAACCCTACACTTTAACTCCACATTCCTCACATTTTGACTTTTAGTTTTCTCAGGTTACATATTTTTATATTACCTATCTCTTAATATGTTGCAGTAGCTATTATTGTTTTTAATATATTTATCTTTTGGGTTTCATACTAGAGTTATGAGTAGATTACATGCCACAATTCCAATATTAGAGTATGCTAGCATTGTCCATGTACTTAATTTTACCAGTGGGATTTAAAAATTAAAAAAAAAATTTTTGCCGGGCTCGGTGGCTCAGCCTGTAATCCTGTGTCTTGGGAGGCTGAGGTGAGTGGATTGCCTGAACCCGTGGGTTTGAGACCCGCTGGGCAACTTGGCGAGATCTCATCTCTACAATAAATAAAAAAATCAGCCGGGCATGGTAGCGCGCACCTGTAATTCCGGCTACCTGGAAGGCTGAGGCGGAAGGATCGCTGGAGCCCAGCAGGTCGAGGCTGCGGTGGCCGGGAGCGGCCACTGCACTCCAGTCTGGGCGACAGAGTGAGACTCCGACTCAAAAAAAAATTTTGTTTTTTTGCATGTTAGTGTTATTTTTCCTTTCAGATTGAAGAAATTCCTGTAGCATTTCTTGTAAGACATGTCTGGTGGTGGTAAATTCTCTCAGTTTCTTTTTTTTCTTTTTTTGGTCTGAGAAAGTTTCATCTCCCCTTCATATTTGAAGGGTAACTTTGCTGGATATGATACTCTTGGGTGGCAGTTTTTATTCTTATTATGGCAGTTTTTATTTTATTATTAATTTTTTTAGCACTTTGAAAATAGTATTCTCTTCTTTCCCAGCCTCTGTGGTCTCTGTTGAGAAGTCTGTTGCAAAATGAATTGGAGCTTCTTTATGTATCATTTGCTTCTTTTTTCTTGCTGCTTTTAGGATTCTTTCTTGTTTTAGACTTTTGAGAGTTTGATTACTATAAGCCTTGGAGTAGTCTTATTTGTGTCAGATCTGTTTGGTGTTCTCTGACCTTCCTGTATCTGGATATTTATCTTTTTCTCAAGTTTTGGAAAGTTTTTTTGCTATCATTTCTTTGAATAATCTTTTTACCCCTTGTTCTTGCTCAGTTTCCACTTAAACAAAAATTTTTAGATATAGTCTTTCAAGGTAATTATCTTGTAGGTGATCTTAATTGTTTTTTTTTTTTTTTTCTTTTTCTCCTCTGATGATATTTTCAAATAGCCTGTCTTCAAGCTTGCTGATTCTTTCCTCTACTTGGTCCTTTCTCCTGTTAAAAGCCTTTAATGAAGTTTCATTAAATTTACTGTTTTGAATTCTTGGTCAGAGAGCTCAAATATTGCCGTCTATTGGGGTTAGTTACTGGTTCCTTGGTTTGTTTGCTTGGTGGAAATCATGTTTCCCTCTTTCTTGTGGATGTATGTCTATATCTTTGCATTGAAGGGTTACTTATCTATTCCTGTCTTCTCTGCCTGACTTGTTTTGGTTTTAGTGATTATATTTTCTTAGAAGTTCTTTCCTGCTAGGTTTCTGCCTCCTTTTCAGCTCTAGGTGGTGCCTTAAGCCCAGGTTCACCTTGTCTGTTGAAAATATTTGGAGCACTGCCCTTCCCAAATGAGGGAGGCTCCAAAGGGGATGTCTCAGAAGTGTAGGAAGGCTGCTTCATGCCCAGAGGACCTATGGGACAAACCTCCTACAATGTGGTACTGATGAACAGCCACTCTGGTTTGGTGTCTCCTTTGGCTGGGCTACAGAGTAGAGTTTCCAGAGCCAGGGACGCTAGCCCTGTCTTCTCACCATGCCTCTGTCTTTCCCTTCAGACACTTTGTGTTGCTTCCCATGAGTTAAGACAGAGACAGATTTCCTGCCAGGGAACCCAAGGTTGTGGAGAAGCTGCTTGTCCACCTGGATTTTACTTTTTCCAGTGTAGAAACAGTGAGTGCCAGGCAGAATTGGGGGAGGGTGTCATGGATGTGAAAGTCCGATTGTTTTACCATTTACTTAGAAATTTTTCACTTCTCTCTGGTCAGTGACTTCAAGGATGCAGAGAGGCAGGGGATATACTTAAGAGGCGTTTTCCAGGTATATTTGACAATACTTGTGAATTAAAAGGAGGGCTTGAGTCAGGAGGCAGGAAGTCATAGGAAGCCATGTCTACCTCGAGTTACCAAACTTCAGGAGTGGAAACAAATCCATTTATTCAGTCATTTGAACACTTCTGAACACCAGTCACTGGCCTAGGATCTGTGGATGTAGTGGTGACGTAAGTTAACTTGGCTCTAGTCTTTGTGGAACTTTCAGTCTGGCAGGAGACAAGCCTTAATCAAAGACTCATACCAATAACTACATCATTACAAACTGGACTAAGGCTATGAAGGACAACAGAGGTCATTGTAAAAATATGTAAGGGAGGATAGCCTGGTGTGAGGGTGTCAAGGAAGCCCTGAGAGAGTGACATTTGAACTGAAATTTAAAGATTGATGTCTGGGCCAGCAGGACCAGCATCTCCTGGGAACTTGTCAATGACGCAAATTCTTAGGTCCCACCTCCATCCAATATCGGAACCAGAATCTGGAGTGGGGCCCATCAATCTGTTTCTAACAGGCCCTCCAGGTGATTCTGATGCTTACTTAAGTTTGAGAACTATTGGTCATTAGGACAAGAGGAGTTCGTTAGGCAGAAAGGGGAGAAGAATGAGTGTTCTAGGTAGAGGCTATAGCATATAAAGAGAAAGAAGTCCCTATGTGGGAGAGAGCACACTTGCAGGACTGCCAAAGGCCAGTGTGAGTGAGGCAGAAGGAACCAGGGAGGGGGGGACAGCGGAGAAGCAGACTTGAGGGCCCAAACTGTAACCATGATGACGCTGAGGACTGGTCTTCGTTCTAAGAGCACTAGGAAGTATTTGGAGTGTCTTAAGCAAGGAAGTAACACAAGGAGATCAGCATTTTAAATGATTATTCTGGTTGTTGTGACGAAGACAGAGGAGACCACAGTGTGTGTGTGTGTATCTGTCTGTGTATGCATGTGTGTATGTCTTGGTTTGAGACATGGAAAGAGGAGCGGTGCTCATAGAGTGTTCACATAAAATACCTCCACCTGGGAATCCTACAATGTAGTGTGAAATTCATATAATTTGCCTAAGGTTTTCTACACAATTCTCCAGTAGCTTGGAAATCATGTGATTGTTTTGTAAACCCAAAGGCTCCATTCTTGTGGCTTGATAAGCTGAATAAGAAAATCTGTCTGCCAATCTGTGCTAACCCCATTGCTCTCTTATTTTTCAGAATTCTCAAATTCAGAAATATTTTATCTTGAAGGAAATGAAACGAAATAGCAAAAAAATAAATGCTACCAAGGGCACCAACACCCTGTCAAGCAGTACCAAAGCCAGGTGAGATGCTCCCCTTCCCTGAATGCCTGTATCTGCTGATGTGGCTCTTGCACAGAAGGTGACTAGCTCACTGTATTGTGCAGGACTTGAGGTCTGCAGAGAAGGTGCTTGAGAAGGTGATAACGTGACTCTGACTACTTCTGTCTGGTTTCTGTCAGTCGTTCAGGTGGTGCACATTTACTGAGTGCTGATTTCTGTACCAAAATTGTCTAGGAACTTTCGTATTTATCATATCAACAAGCTTTGGCTTATGTATTTGAACCCCAGATGACCTTAATCTGGTGCTCCACATGGCTGAGAATATTAGACAACTGCAGTGGGTTGGGAAAATGGTTCAGCCTGCCTCACTCACAGGGCCGCCTTGACAATCCAGGCTTTCTTGTACCCAGATTCACACTTCCTGCTATAGGTGGCAGCAGCAGCAAAGTTTTAGCTACTGAACTCTAAAGCCAGGAAACTACAAAGAAACTTTGTGGGATCTAAGGACTTGCTTGGACTTGGCTGGACTATAAATAGGACATGTTAAACACTTCTTGCCTGCTTATAGGAGCTGGGAGAAAACGTAATTGCTTCCAGCCCTTACATTTCAAAAGACTGGGAGTGAGGCAGTTTCGAGATGGGAACAACTGTTTGACACAGACTTGTGGTCAACTTCTCTGGCACTTCTTGTTTTTTTCCTGTTACCATATCTGTGTCTGTCATCACTTCACGTGTGTTGGTGTGTCTGAAAATATTCATGAGGTAATAGTGGATTTCTGAGGCAACTCCTGAAATAAGATTTTTATGACCATGATAAAGCATATTACAAATAAAATGATAGAAGCTTTTTCTTTTTTAAAATTTCAATAGCTTTAGGGGGTTCAATAGCTTTTGGTTACATGGAAGCATTGTATAGAAGCCAGGAAGTCTGGGCTTTAAGTGCACCCTCTACCCCCACCTGTGCACTCTGTACCTGACAGGTGATTTTTCATCCCTGTTCTGAACACCCCCCACCCTCCCACTTCGGATTCTTCAGTGTCCATGATGACATTTGCTATGCCTTTGCGGTTCCTTAGTTTAGCTCCTACTTACAAGTGGGGGCCCGAAAAACCCTGGAATTTATTTATAAAAAGTTGTGTATTCTTGCATGTTAAAACTTGTCACCTTCAAAGTACTCTCCGTTTGATGCAATACACCCATCCAGATGCTTTTTCCACTGCTCAAAACAGTCTTGGAACTTTTCAATTTTGATGCCTTTTAGTGCTTCTACCATTTTTTATTCCACCTATTTCACACTGGCAAAAATGTTTCCCTTTGAGGACTTTTTTCATTGGAGAAACAAAAGAAGTTGCTTGGGGAGAGATCAGGTGAACGGAGGGGGGGCATGGGGATCATGCCATTTTTGGTCAAAAACTGCTTGAACACTCATTGCGGTGTGGGCAGGTGTGCTGATAAATCACCCATCATAAAATGGGCAAACACGTTGAGAGAATTTCCAAAAAAATAATTCAATGAAGCTGAATGCAGCCTCTCACAACAATGGTAGCTGGTACACTGATGCTGATGGGTTCCTAGAGCACTTACCTAGTGGGGGAACTCCGTACTGCAAGAAGCCCACCCACCGAAAGATAATTCTGGTTTTTTGGGGGGTTCTCTCCCCATATAAGTGAGAACACATGGCATTTGGTTTTCCATTCCTGCATTACTTCAGTTAGGATGATGGTCTCCAGTTCCATCCAAATTGCTGCAAAAGACATTCTTTCATTTTTTAAATGGCTGAATAGGATTCCATGGTAAGTATGTATATATAAATAAAGATATATTTTCATTATCTGCTGGTCAGTTGATTCCATATCTTTGCAATTGTGAATTGTGCTGTGATGAATATGCAGGTGCAGGTGTCTTTTTTGTTTATTGACCTCTGCTCCTTTGGCTAGACACCAAGTTGTGGGACTGCTGGATCAAATGGTAGATCTACTTCTAGTTTTTTGAGAAATCTCCATACCAGTTTCCATAGATATACTAATTTACACTCCCACCAACAGTTTATAAGCATTCCCTTTTCACCACATCCATGCCAACATCTATTGTTCTTTGATTTTTTAATGATGGCCATTCTGACTGGTGTAAGGTGGTATCTCATTGTGTTTTAAATTTTCATTTCCCTGATTATGAGTGAGGTTGAGCATTTTTTCATGTTTGTTGGCTATTTGTATATCTTCTTTTGAGAGATGTCTGTTCATGCCATTGCCTACTCTTAAATGGGGTTATTTGCTTTATTTCTTGCTTATTTGTTTGGGTTCTTTGTTGATTTTGTATGTTAGTCCTTTGTCAGATAGATAGTTTGTGAATATCTTCTTCTTTTCTGTAGTTTGCTTGTTTACTCTGTTGATTATTTCTTTTGCTATGCAGAAGATTTTTCGTTTAATTAAGACCCACTTGTTTATTTTTGTTCATGTTACATTTGTTTTGGGAGTCTTGGTCATAAATTATTTGCCTAGGCCAATGTCCAGAAGAGTTTTTCTTGGGTTTTCTTCTAGAATTTTTATGGTTTCAGGTATGATATTTAAGTCTTTAATCAATCGGGGTAATTTTTGTATGTGATGAGAGATAGGAATCAAGTTTTGTTTTTCTGCATGTGGCTATCCAATTTTCCCAGCACCATTTGTTGAATAGAGTGTCTTTTCCCTAGTGTATGTTTTTGTCTGCTTTGTCGAAGATCAATTAGTTGTAGATATTTGGGTTTATTTTTGGATTGTCTGTTCTGTTCCACTAGTCCATATGTCTGCTCTTGTACCAGTACCATGCTGTTTTGGTTACTATTGCCTTTTAGTATAATTTGAAGTCAGGTAATATGATGCCTCCAGCTTTTATTCTTTTCGCTTAGAATATTCTTTTTGCTTTGGCTATTCTGGCTCTTTTTTGGTTCTGTATGAATTGTAGGATCTTTTTTTCTAATTATGTGAACAATGACTTTGATAGTTTGATAGGAATTGTGTTGAATCTGTAGATTACTTTGGGTAATATGGTCATTTTTAACAATGTTGATTCTTCCAATCCATGAGCATGGGATATTTTCCCACTTGTGTCCTCTACAATTTACTTCCTTGGTATTTTGTAGTTCTTCTTGTAGAGATCTTTCACTTCCTTGATTAGATATATCTCTAGGTATTTTAGCTTTTTGGCAGTTATTATAAATGGAATTGGTTTCTTGATTTGATTCTCAGCTTTGTCACTTTTGGTATATATCAGTACTACTGATTTCCGTGTGTTGATTTTGTATCCCAAGACTTTACTGAATTCATTTTTCAAGTCCAGGAGCCTTTTGGAGAAGTCTTTAGGATTTTCTAGGTATAAGACCATATCATTGGCATACAGAGATAGTTTGATTTCTTTTTTCCAATTTGGATACCCTTTTTTTCTTTCTCTTGTTTGATTGCTTTGGCTAGGACTTCCAGTTCTGTGTTGAACACAAATGGTAGCATTTTCATTAGAATCTGTATTCTGAGGCAGCAAGGCATTCATGATATTATACATTCTTTTACAAAAATGCAATTACTCAATTCAAGATGCATTATTTTCTGGAGGATTATGTGCCAGGTACATAATAAGACATGACCCCTGATCCTATGGCATTAATGGTCTAACAGGAAAGACAGACACTGAACAATCATAGGGTCATAGGTGCTATTTAAGAAAAACTTACTGACAGTGGTCACTAGTTCTTGGTGAAGAGAATAGAGTGAGAAATCACAGATGATGTGAAAACTTCTACTTGAATGGTAGGAAAGAGAGGGAGAATTTTATATAAATACAAGAATGTAAGGATGTGTAATGTGCATGTGTGCTATTCTCGATATGGTGTGAGTGTGGTGTGTATGCATGTATGTGGTATAGGTACTGTATATGTGTGGTATATATGGTATGTGTGATGTGTTATGTATGTGTGGTATGTATGGTATGTGTGTTATGTGTGTGTGGTATGTAGTAAGAATGTGTGATATGTGTGTGATGAGAATATTGTGTATATGGTGAGTGTGTGTGTAGTGTGTGGTATGTGTTGGTATGTTGTGTGTGTGATGTGGTGTGTGTGTGTGTGTGTGTGTGTGTGTGTGTGTGTGTGTGTGTGTGTTGGGAGGAGAGTGCTGTCTGAATAATAGGACTGTGAAAGCCATTCATGTCGGTACTTTGGAGTTCCAGTTCTGTTCTGGGTATGATGGGACTGGGGGTACAATGGTGTAAAAAGTTGTATTTCATGGAACTTATAATCATAATTTCCTAAACCAAAGTGTAATTACAAATGGTGGTAAGTGCAGTGCAGTGCAGGGGAAATCCTGGCTGTGCAAGAGACTCCGCAAGGAGGATGTAGGGTAATCAGAGAGGCCTCTACAGAAGGTGATGTCCTAGGAGGTCTGAAGGCAGAGGAGTCAGTGGGGGGTGGACCAAGGACTGGGGGAAGGATGAGAAGGGAGATGTGGGCAGGAGCCAGGTCCTGTCCTGCCTGGTAGGCCTGTTACACATAACATGCTGGGCCAAGCTCATCAAAGAACCTTCAAAATAAGAAAGATCGATGTCTCCCTCATCTTAGCACAACTATTTTTGTCACATCTTCTAGCTCCTGTCCATTTGTGAAGATACTTTTTTTTTTTTTGAGTTGGAGTCTCACTCTGTCACCCAGACTGCAGTGCAGTGGCCGCTTCCGGCCACTGCAGCCTCGACCTGCTGGGCTCTGGCGATCCTTCCGCCTCAGCCTTCTGAGTAGCTGGAATTACAGGCATGTGCTACCACGCCCGGCTGATTTTTTAAAAAATTTTATTGTAGAGATGAGGTCTCACCAAGTTGCCCAGGCGGGTCTCGAACCCGCAGGCTCAGGCAATCCACTCACCTCAGCCTCCCAAAACGCGGGATTATAGGATTACAGGCCGAGTCAAAAAGCCTGGCTGAAGATACATTTTTATATTGTTGTATTCATAGTGTTTCCACCGCTGTACCTTTTCTCTCGACATTGCCCTAAATGTGTTTTTATGTTTCTAAATCTTCTTTCCAGTTACCACTTGCAGCAGTGGTATCCTGCTCACTTAAAACATATTAACTTTGAGAGGTTTGCTATATTTTATTTCTGGGTTTGTGGGGGTGGGTCTTGTAGTGTGTGTGGGTAAACTTGCCATTCATGCTGCGAGAGAAGGTGTCTGTGAAGATGAGGTTTGGGCGGGGCGAGAGCCTGTGTGGGGTCTGGGGAGCCCTCAGTGGAGGGAAGCGGTGGCTGCCTACTTGTGGAGGCAGGTCAGTTATAACCACAGATCTTTCTGCTAAATTGAATTCGGATGACTGGCTAAATTGTTTTTTACGATACCCTATCATTTGGAATATATTTGTAAATCAACTTGCATTCTTATAATTCCTATGTTTAGAACAGTAGACCAGAGGTTGCCAGTAGAGTCTGTTTAAGATACGAAGGCTGTATGAGATGGGATGGGGGAGGCAGGACTGTGCTTCAAATGTTGGCGGCCCAGACCCTGGAATCCTAATATTTGATTAGAAATATATATAGATAACTTCTTTTTAATTTTCTACGTGTTCTCTTGAGTAGGTTGCAGAATTGTTAGACTGTTTTACAAACTCAAGGAATTCATTCCTGTGGATCGATATACAGATTTTCTCATTGCCATATCAAATATATGCAAACTTCATTTTTATTATCTGTTTAAGGAATGCACACAAATCACTCACATGCACATGTACAAATGTGCACCTGCACACACACACACATATACACGCCCTGGCACAACTGGGCAAAAAGCCCAGTCAACAAATGGTTGAGCCTCACCCTCAGAAAATCAGTTTGTCTGGGTGGGCCTGAGAATGTTTATTTCCAAAAAGACCTCCAGGTGATGCTGTTACTGCTGGCTCAGGTACCGCACTTTGGGAACCATGTAAACTACCAAAGCAAGCTTACCTGACTGCTTTAACAGCCTTTTAAAAATTAATTTTTAAAAATGAAAAATAAGTGCACTTTGAAAGAATGGTATTAAGCCCATAAAAAGTCATGTTATTTCTGCTTGAGGAATCTACAAATGGAATAGCTCTTTCCCCCTTTCAGATGAATTGATGGATGGCATCTCTTGGGAAAAGTCTTTAATCTGACCCTGGAGATAGGGTGATTGAGTTCACATTCGCAGCAACTCTAAGAAGACAAGTATCCCACAGAGCAAGCTGAATTTCTACATGTTGCTTTATTAGTGTAATTCAAGATGCCATTTCTTTACTTTTAAAACATGTTGCCATTTTCTTGTAAATCCTGAGTAAATGGTGAGTGACTGGAGGTTTGGGGTGGGTCATGTTTCTCTTTCTCTTCCTAGGCCCCAGCCAATGCATGACCTGTAGTGCTTTGCTGAAGAATGAATCACTGAGAGAATAATTACTTGAAAAGTGCTTACACCAAGAATGTTTAGTTGGAATATCCAATAGGCTTCATTTCCAGAACTCTCCAGATTTTGCTTTTTGGAATATTCATATTGTAATTGAAGTCTAGCTTTTGTGATCCTGCATTTGGTAGAAATTAGAACCAGAGGCGACCCAACAGGTCATCCAGAACATTCTCCCGCTGGAAGAGGATTATTCCCTATAGTGTGCTCAGTGGCATTAGGAGAAATTACTTTTCATATGATTATTTTTTTTTCATGCTGTCTTCAACTAAGTGTTTCTTGAATTGAATCGTTTTGTATTCAAGTAATAAAATGCACAACAGGCAGTACATTTCTGGGTGATTATCTTACTCCTCAGGTGGTGTAATAAGGCATGAGGCCAAAGCCCTGGCATGCCTTATTGTTATTAGGAAGTGAATTTATGGATAAAATAAATAGAATGGTTCTGTGCATCAGCCATCACTGCACCAAGGAATGCAGTTACTGCCACTATTCCGCATGCACTTGGAGAGCAGGGGAAGGTGCAAGACTGTTTGTCACCATCCACACAACCATGGGTTGCTAGTGACCTCCCACTGCCCTCAAGGAACAACTTTATTCATTTTGTAAAACGAGACAGGAAAGCCTTGATCATTGACAACCGTGTGAACTTGGTATCTGGGAAGTTCACATTTATAACCTCAGATGGGATCTTAAAATCCCCTGCGGTCACTTATCCCATTCCCCCAATCACCATCTCTTCTAGACAACCATTTCATTCCGTGTTCCATCATCTCAATCCTAAAATACATCTCCCTAACCTCACTTGCTGCTGATGACCTGACTTCCCATTTCAATCGGAAAATAGAATCAGAAGGGAGCTGCTGCAAGCTCCCATCACCTCATCTAAGTCCATGTTCTCTACCTTCTCTTTTGACACCATGAATGCATTGTCCATGCTCCAAGAAAAGCCACACCCAACTTGTCCAGGGATCCCATATCCACTGGCCAACCCGTGGGAACCAGCTACACTTTCTGTTCTCTCCTTCTGCCTTACTCTTTGCCTCTCTACTCGGCCGCTATGATGAGTGACCAAACATGCTATTGATTCTCCCGTCTTAAAGAAATGTCCCTCTTGACCATTCATTACATCATTTCTCTGCTTTCCTGTTTATTCCTTTGCAGCAGAGTTAGTTGAAACTGTTGTCTCTATTTACTGTCACAAATTCTTCTCTGAATTGTTCAGGAACTCACATAGGCTTGCCCTGCACCGTTCCCTGACACCGTCACTAACAGGGTCATCAGTGGTTCCCACAAGGCTCACTCAAACTGAAAGGCAACTCTCAGCCCTCATTCCTGTAAGCATTTGACACACACCACCCCACTCCTCCTTGAAACACATTCTTCTTTTGGTTTCCAGGACACTGTAGTCTCTGGTCTTTCCCCGTCTCACTGGCTGCTCTTTCTCAGTCTCCTTTGCTAGTTCCTCCTCATCTCCCTGGACTCTGATTGTTGGAGTGCCCATAGGCTCAGCCCTTCTACTGTTCTTTTTTGATACCTACTTTCTTGGTGGGATTATCTGATATCATGCCTTTATATTCATTATATTCTGGCAATTCCTAAACTTTTTTCTTCAGCCCCAATCTCTCTCCTGAACTAAGACTCATATATTCAACTACCTATTCAGTATCTCTACTTGGATGTCTAATGGGTATCCCAAACTGAACATATCCAGAGTGGAATTGTTGATCTTCTCTTCTGAGCCCATTCTACCTCTTCTCAATCAATGGCTCATCCATTCAACCTTTCCCTTGCATGCCAAATCAAATCTGTCAGAGAATATAATTATTTTTTTTCCTTTAGAATATAGTTGGAATTTGATTGCTTCTCAATACCTTTTATGAAAACTACCCTGGTCCAAGTCACCATCTCCTCTTGCATGGGTTATTGCAGTTGACTTTTAATTGTCTCCTTGTTTCCTTCCTTAAACCTGTAGTCTATTCTTGACTTACAACCAGAGGGATTCCTTTAATGCAGAGACCAGATCATGTCCTTTGCACATAACCCTTCAGTGACTCCACATGTCACTCACATGTCACAGTAAGAACCATTACTCATGCCTGTAATCCCAGCAATTTGGGAGACCGAGGCAAGAGGATTGCCTGAACCCTCGAGTTCGAGACTGGTTTGGGCAATATGGCAAGACCTCTTCACAATAAATAAATAAATAAAAATGATCTGGGCATGGTGGCGGATACCTGTAGTTCCAGTTACTTGGCAGGCTGAGGTGGAAGGATCGCTTGAGCCTAGCAGGTCGAGGCTGCAGTGACTGTGAGCATGCCACCGCACTACAGCCTGGGTAACAGAGGTGAGACTCCAGCTAAAAAAAAAAAAAGAAAAAAAAGCCAGTGGCCTACCAGGTTCTTTTTTATCTGGCTACCCGTTGCTTCTTTGTCCTCCTAACTGTATATGCCTTCCTGGTGTCCTTTAGATGTTGGCTCAATGTCCCCTATTCTCTTTCTCTGCTCCACTGATCTCCAAAAAACAAATTGTTTGATTTACTTATTTATTGTCTGAATTCTATTACTAGAATATAAGACCCACAAGGTCCAGGATTTCTATTTTATCCATTGTTCCCCAGGTTCCTAGAAGAGAGCTTAATAAATATGTTGACTGTGAACACATACCAAGCCACATTTGTCAATATAATTCTGGAAATTGACGTATACTGTGATTCTCTAATTTCAATTCTGTTAAATTAATCCAGTTCAATTAGGATGTGTGTGGGACTGCCTTTGAGCCTCAGAATGTACCACACAGAACTGCCAACTGATTGGCAAATAAGACAGGTCTCTAGATCGTATGGTACAAAGCACTAGCCAATGTGGATTTCTTGCATATTAAAAAAAGTCTTATTCTCACTCATAAGCGGACCTTGAACATTTACCATAATACAATAAGAAAGGGATTGGCAGTAGCAGGACACTCCAGGGGAGGGAGAAAGAGCACATAACATCAATAAGGGTACCTGATCTCAAACCAGGTGAAGTGGACACCAGAGGGAGGTCCAAACTTTACCTGTATGATGACAACAATTGTATACCTAAATCTGAATTGTACCCCATATCTTTAAAATAAAAAAAATTAAGAAAAAAGTCTTATTCATATCTTTAACCCTGTAAACTTTGAGATTCTTCAAAGTGTGGATTTTACAGGGATCACGTAGTCTGATTTTGTATACTCATGTAGTGCCATGCACATCCATGTATTTTTTAATATTAAATAATTATGCACTTCATTTAATACATAAAGCCCAATAGGGAAGCTTTTTTTTTTCTTCCTGAGGTTAGCCAACTTAGGAGCTCCAGAAAATTATGCGGTAGAACTTCTTTACAGAGCTGCAGCTTGCCTTCTTGATTCGCTTGAGTTAAGGGAGAATTTTACTTCTCACTCTTATGCTGAGGGTAGCCAGAAAGGAATGAATCAGACTAAATTTCCCCATATTTTCTGAAACACCAACTCCTCGTTGCTACAGACTGACTGAGTTCATGACTTTAAAAAATCACAAATGCATGTAACATTGTGGTGACTGTTGAGCGTTAGGCCTGCTGCCAGTGGGGCACCGCTAGATTAGTGTTAACTGTGGGGTCGTGAACCTGGCTGGGACTCATGCGGCCGATGGTAAGCAGGACACGCTTGTGACTCTTACTGAGATACACCTGGGAGTCTTTCTTTTGCCCTGGTTCCTCCGAAGACATTGAGTAAACACATTATCCTAAGAATTATGAAAAGGTACCACCTTTGCCAAAAGTGTCCAAGGGGCAACTCTTCTCTTGGCCCACCCAGTGTTGTTGCAGCAGCTTGACCCCCCTTCCCTTCCCCCACTCTCTCTCCTTCCCCCTTCCCCACCTCCTCTCCTTCTCTTTCTCTCCTTCCATTATTCTAATTGGGATATAATTCCCAATGTGTTAACTCTATGTTTAACTTTTTGAGAAACTGCCAAACTGTATCCCCAAACACCTGTACAGTTTTACAATTCCTACCAGTAATATGAAGACTCTATTATCTCTTTATTTTCACTACTATTTTATATTTTTTGTTTCTCTTAGTATGGCTAGCTTAATTAGTATAAAGCAAAATATCTCATTGTGGTTTTGATTTGCCTTTCTCTAATGACTAGTGATATTGAGCATATTTTTATGTACTTACTGGTCATTTGTATATTTTCTTTGCAGAAATGTCTATTTAAATCCTGTGCCAATGTTTAAATTGGGTTATTTGTCCTTTCTTGTTGAGTTATAAGAGCTGTTCATATATTCTGCATACTAGATCCTTATCAGATATATATATCTCATTGGCAAATAATTTCTTCCATTCTGTAAGTTGTCTTACCACTTTCTTGATAGTGTCCTTTGAAGCACAAACGTTTTAAATTTTGATGAAGTTGAATTAATCTATTTCTTCTTTAGTTGCTTGTGTTTTTGGTGTCATATGTAAGATATTGTCTAAGTCAAAGGCACAAAGATTGGCAGAGCATGGTGGCTCACACCTATAATCACCATACGTTGGGAGGCTGAAGCAGGAGGATTGTGTAAGGCTAGGTGTTTGAGGCCAGCCTAGACAATATAGAAGGACCCTGTCTCTATGAAACAAACAAACAAACCCCAAAGATTTACAACTATGTTTTCTTCCAGGAATTTTATATTTTAGTTCTTAAATTTAGGCCTCTGATCTATTTTGAGTTAATTTTTAATATGGTGTGAAGTAGGATCCAATTTAATTATTTGCAAATATATATCCAGTTGTCCCATTTGCTGAAAAGACTACTCTTTTTCCATTGAGTGGGTCTTGGTGCCCTTCAAAAATCAGTGAATGATAAATGGAAAAACTTATTTCTGGACTCTGTCAATTTTATTCCATTGATCTGTATGTCTGTCCTTGTGCCAGCATCACCACACTGTCTTGATTACTGTTGCAAATTTTGAAATCAGGGATTTTAAATCCTCTAACTTTGTTTTTATTTTTCAAGATTATTTTAGCTATTCTGGGCCCCTTGCATTTTTATATGAATTTTAGGATCAACTTGTCAATTTCTGCAAAAAAGTTGAGATTTGGGATTTTGATAAACATTGAATTTAAACATATAGATCAGTTTGGAGAGTATTGTCACCTTATTCATGAGCACAGGATGTCTTTTTATTTACTCAGGTTTCACTTAATTTCTTTAAATAATACTTTGTAGTTTTTACAAACATTACACTTTTTTTAACATTTATTCATGAGTATTTTATCCTTTTTGATGATTTGTAAATATAATTATTTTTCTAATTTTATTTTTAGATTTTTCATTGTAGGTATGTAGATTAATTTTTGTATATTGCTCTTGTATTCTGCAATCTTACTGAATTTATTATTTCTAATAGTGTATGTGTGTTTGTATTACTTAGAGTTTTCTATATAAACAATAATGCCATTCACAAATAGAGATCATTTTACTTCTCAGTCTTCAATATGAATACCTTTTATTTCTTTTTCTTGACTAATTGCTCTGGTTAGAATCGTCAGTAGAATACAAATACAAGTGGTCAGAGAAGACATTCTTGTCTTGTTTTTGATCTTAGGGAGAAAACTTTTGATCTTTCGCCATTAAGTATGATGTTAGCTGTATGTTTTTCTTAGATGCCCTTTATTAGGTCAAGAAAGTTCCCTTCTATTCCTAATGTGTTAAGTGTTTTTATTTTTTTAATTTTTTTTTTGAGTTGGAGTCTCACTCTGTCGCCCAGACTGGAGTGCAGTGGCTGCTCCCGGCCACCGCAGCCTCAACCTGCTGGGCGCCGGCGATCCTTCTGCCTCAGCCTTCCAAGTAGCCAGAATTACAGGCATGCACTATCACGCCCGGCTGATTTTTTGATTTATTGTAGAGATGAGGTCTCACTGCCCAGGTGGGTCTCGAACCCGCGGGCTCAGGCAATCCACTCACCTCAGCCTCCCAAAGGTGTTAAGTGTTTTAAAAACATATTAAAGGGCATAGGATTTTGTGAAATACTTTTTCTGCATTTATTAAAACAATCATGTGTTTTTTCTTGATTATATTAATGAAGTCTATTACATTAACTGATTTCTGTATGTTCAACCACTTGCATTCCTGGGATAAATCTCACTTGGCCATGCTATCTAATTTTTTGTATGTTGCTGGATTCAGTTTGCTAGCATTTTCTTGAGAATTTTTCCTATATTCATAAGGAATACTGGTCTTTAGTGTTCTTATTATCTGATGCCTTTGTTGAGTTTTATTATCAGGGTAATACTAGCCTCATAGGATGGGTTGGGAAGTGTTCCCTTCTTTTATTTTTAGAGTAATTTATGAAGGATTAGTTTTAATTAGTTTTGGTAGAATTTACTAGTGAAATCATCTGGTCCCAGACTTTTTTTTTCCAGGAAGGTTTTTGGTTATTAATTCAATCTCTTTATTTGCTATAGTTCTATCTAGATTTTCTGCTTTTTCTGTAGTCAGTTTCAGCATCTTGCGTCTTTCTAAGAATTTTTTCATTTCATCTAAGTTATTTAATTGATTAGCATACAGTTGTTTGTAGTGTTCCTTTATAATCCTTTTTATTTCTGTAAGGTTGGTAGTAATGTCCCCTTTAATTTCAGATTTTAATAATTTGAGTGTTTTCTCATTTTGTCTTGACTAGACTAGCTAAAAATTTGTCAAGTTTGCTGATCGTTATAAACAATTGTTTTTGTTTTGTTGGTTTTCTCTATTTTTTTCCATTCTTAATTTTATTTATTTCTTCTCTAATTGTTATTAGTTTCTTCATTCTGATAACTTTAGGTTTAGTCTGCTCTTACTTTTCTAGTTTCTTGAGAAAGAGACTTAGATTATTAATTTTAGGTTTTCTTCTTTTTTAGTATAGATATTTACATCTGTAAATTTCCATCTAAGTACTGATTTAACTGCATCTCATAACTTTTGGTATGTTGTGTCTTCGTTGTTGTTTTTTTTTTTTTTTACCCATTTAGGAACTTAATTTTTAATTCCACATGTCTGTGAATTTTAAATTTCTACATATTTATGAATGATTCCATTTATTATTCAATTTCTTTGTTATTGATTTTTTTTTTTTTTTGAGTTGGAGTCTCACTCTGTTGCCCAGGCTGGAGTGTGGTAGCATGCTCATGGCCACCCCAGGGTCAACCGGCTGGACTCAGGCAATCCTTCCACCTCAGCCTTCCAAGTAGCTGGAACTACAGGTGCATGCTACCACACCTGGCAAATTTTTTGATTTATTGTAGAGATGAGGTCTTGTCAAGTTGCCCAAGCTGGTTTCAAGCCCGTGAACTCAGGCAATCCTCTCACCTCAGCCTCCCAAAGTGCTGGGATTATAGGCTTGAGTCATCACGCCTAGCCTGTTATTGATTTCTAATTTCATTCCAGTATCAAAGAACATACTTTGATAATTTGAGCCCTTTTAAATTTATCAATGTTTGTTTTATGTTCTAACATATGGTATATACTGGAAAATGTTCCATGTGTATTTAAGAAGAATGCATATTCTACATTGTGTGGATGTGTTCTTTAGATGTCTGTTAGGTATAGTTGGTTTTTAGTATTGTATAAATCTTTTATTTCCTTGTTGATCTTCTATCTAATTATTGTACCCATTAGTAAAAGTGGGTATTGAAGTCTCCAACTATTTCTATTTTTTTCTTTTAAAGATGTGGGGTACAATTCAGGGTTAGGCATACAAATGTTCATTATGCACGTACCCTTGTTGATGAGGTGTGCCCCCCCTTCCCCAGGCAGATTCCCACTACTGCCAATCCTGCTTCCCGCCCACCCTGGGCAGTTTCCCGCTACTGCCAATCATTTCTTATAGTATTACGATAATTGTTCAAGGTCCACTTATGAGTGAGAACATGTGATATTCAATACTTTGTTTATGTGAAAGATCACTTAATATAATAGACTCTAAGTCCATCCAGGTTGCTGTGAAATTCATGATTTTGTTCTTTATGGCTGTATAATATTCCACTGTGTATATGTACCACATTTTAAAAATCCAGTCCTCTTTTGATGGGCAGCATGGTTGGTTCCATGTTCTTGCTACTGTGAACAATGCTACGATAAACATATGTGCAGGTATCGTTTTTATAGAGTGATTTGAGTTCTTCCAGGTATATTCCCAGTAGGGGGATGATGGGGTTGTATGGAAGGTCGATTTTTAGATCTTTTAGGAATCACCACACTGTTTTCCACAGAGACTGTACTAGTTTACACTTCCACCAACAGTGTAGAAATGTCCCCTTTTCACTACATCCTCTCTAGCATCTGTTGTTTTTTGAGTTGTTGATGATAGCCATCCTGACTGGAGTTAGGTGGTATCTCAGTGTAGTTTTAATTTGCATTTCTTTGATGACTAGTGAGTCTGAGCATTTTTTCATGTATCTGTTGGCTGCTCGTATGTCTTCTTTTGAGAAGTGTCTATTCATATCTTTTGCCCACTTTGTAATTGGGCTGTTTGTTTTTTCCTTTTTGGCACATTTGAGTTCCTTGTAGATCCTAGATGTTAGTTGTCAGACATACAGTTGGCAAATATTTTTTTCCCAGTGTGCAGGCTATCTCCCCACTCCCTTGATGGTTTATTTGGCTTTGCAGAAGCTTGTCAGTTTGATGAGGTCCCACTTGTCTATCTTATCTCTTATGGCATGGGCACTTGACGTTTTGATCAGGAATTGTTTGCCAGTTCCAATTTCCATAAGGATGTTTCCTGCATTTTTTTTTTTTTTGAGTTGGAGTCTCACTCTGTCACCCAGACTGGAGTGCAGTGGCCGCTGCCAGCCACCGCAGCCTCCACCTGCCGGGCTCCAGCGATCCTTCCGCCTCAGCCTTCCGAGTAGCTGGAATTACAGGCATGCGCTACCACGCCCAGCTAATTTTTTGATTTATTGTAGAGATGAGGTCTCGCTGCCCAGGCGGGTCTCCAACCCACGGTCTTAGGCAATCCACTCACCTCAGCCTCCCAAAGGCGTGGGATTACAGGCTGAGCCACCGAGCCCGGCTTCCTGCATTTTTTAAGGTTCTTATAGTTTGAAGTTTTACATTTAGGTCTTTGATTCATTTAAAATTGATTTTTGTGTATGGTGATAGGTAGGGATCTTGTTTTAATCTTCTGCATGTGGTCAACCACATGTGTTAAAATCCAGCACCATTTACTGAATAGGTTCTCCTCTCCCCAGTCATTGGTGGTGGAGGCTTTGTCAAAGATGAATTGGTTGAGAAATTGAGGTTTTGCTTCTGGAATCTCTACCCTGTTCCATTGGTCTATATGCCTGTTTTTGTACCAATACCAGCCTGTTTTGATTACTGTAGCTTTATAGTAGAGTTTAAGTTTGGGATTGTGTCACCTCCCTCTGTTGTTGTTTTTTTCCCCCTCTGAGGATTGTTTTGGTGATTCGTGCTCGTTTGTATTTACATATGAATTCCTGTATTGTCATTTCCAGGTCATAGAAGAATGCTGCTGGTAATTTAGTGGGTATTGTGTTAAATCTTCAGATTGCCTCGACATCTTAACAATGTTGATTCTTCCAATTCATGATCATGGAATATTTTTCCATTTGCTTGTATCGTCTTTGATTTCTTTGAACAGTGTTTTGTAGTTTTCATTGTAAAGGTCTTTCACATCTCTGGTTAGGAAGATGCCAAGGTATTTGATTTTTGTGTGTGTGTGTGTGTGGCTATTGTGAATGGGATTGTGCTTTTTATTTGGGTTTCTGTTTGTTGTTTTTTTTTTTTTTTTGGTGTATAGAAATGTGACTGTCCTTTGCACATTGCTTTTATACCCTGAGACTTTGCCAAAGTCCTTTATCAGTGCAAGGAGGTTTTTGACAGATTCTCTTGAGTTTTCAAGGTATAGAATCATGTTGTCTGCAAAAAGGGATAACTTGATTTCCTCTTTTCCTATTTGGATACCCCTGATCTCCTTCTCTTATCTGATTGCTTTAGCTAGGACTTCCAAAACTATATTGAAAAGGAGGGGTGAGAGTGGGCATCCTTGTCTTGTTCTGGTTTTCAGGGGAAATGGTTCCAGTTTCTGTCTGTTTAGCACTATGCTGGCTGTGAGTTCTTGTAGATGGCTCTTACTATATTGAGGTATGTTCCATCTATATCTAGATGTTTTTATCAAGAAGGGGTGCTGGATTTTAACAAAAGCTTTTTCTGCATCCAATGATAAAATGATGTGGTTTTTGTTTTTACATCTGTTGATGTATCTAATTATGTTTATGGTCTTACAAATGTTGGACCAACCCTGTATCTCAGGGATAAAGCCTACTTGGTTGTGGTAGATGATTTTTGACATGTATTGTTGAATCCAATTTGTTAGGATCTTGTTGAGAATTTTAGCATCTATGTTTATCAAGGATATTGGTCTATAATTCTCTTTCTTTGTTGGATCTTTACCTGGTTTGGGTATCAAAGCAATGTTAGCTTTGTAAAATGATTTGGGGAGAGTTCCATCTTTCTCGATTGCCTGGAATACTTTCAGTAAGATTGGTATCACTTCCTGCTTGTATGTTTTGTAGAATTCTGCTGGAAATCCATCTGGTCCAGGACTTTTTTTTGTAGGTAGTTTTCTTATGACATAGTCAATTTCCTTGATTGTTATTGGTCAATTTAGGGTCTCGATTTCTTCTTGTTTCAACTTGGGAAGGTTGTGTGATGTCAGAAAGTCTTCCATTTCCTTTAGGTTTTCAAGTTTGTTTCCATATAAGTGTACATAGTAGTCTCTGATAATCTTTTGTATTTCTTTGGGGTCAGTTGTGACTTGATCTTTTGCATTTCTGATTGTGTTTATTTGGGCTTTTTCTCTCTTTTTCTTGGACAGTCTAGCTAGGGGATGATCAATCCTGTTTATCCTTTCAAAGAATCAGCTTTTTGTTTTGTTGATTTTTTTGTATTATCTTTTTGTCGTCTATGTCCCGAATTTGGGCTTTTATTTTGGTGATCTGGATTCTTCTGCTGAAGTTAGGATTTTGGTGGTCTTGCTTTTTCACCTCCCTTAGGTGATTTGTTAGGCTGTTAACTTGTGATCTTTCCATTTTCTTCATGTGTGTTTGTAGAGATATGAATTCCCCTCCTAATACTGATTTCATGGCATCCCAGAGGTTTTGGTAAGATGTTTCTTCATATTCATTTGTTTCCAGGAATCTTTTAATCTCTGTTTTGATTTCCTTGTTGACCCAGGAGTTGCTTAGCATCATGCTGTTTAGTGTCCATGTCTTTGTGGGTTTTGGGGGAACTTTGTTGGTGTTGATATTTATTTTTATTCCACTGTGGTCTGAGAAGGTACATGGCAGGATTTCAATCTTGTTTGTTTATGCTTGATTTATGACTGAGGATGTGGTCAATCTTAGAGTACATTCCATGTGGTGATGAGTGAAATGTATATTCCATGGTTGTTGGGTAGATTGCTCTGTAGGTATCAATTAAGTCCATTTGGTCAAGCATCATGTTGAAGCTCTGGATCTCCTTGTTGATTTTTGTCTTGATGATCTGTCTAGGGTCATGAGTGGGGTATTTAAGTCCCCAGCTATGATAGTGTTAGGGTCAAAATCTTTTTAAAGTTTACCTAGAAGCTGCTTTATGAAAGTTGGTGCTCCTTCAGCCTGTAATCCCAGAGCTTTGGGAAGCTGAGGTGAGTGGATTGCCTGAGTCTGCAGGTTTGAGACCCACCTGGGCAACTTGGCAAGACCTCGCCTCTACAATAAATAAAAACTTAGCTGGACATGGTAGTGCATGCCTGTAGTTCTGGCTACTTGGAAGGCTGAGGCAGAAGGACTGCCGGAGCCCAGCAGGTCAAGGCTGCAGTGGCCAGGAGCATGCCACTGCACTCTAGTCTGGGTGACAGAGTAAGACTCCAACGCAAAAAAAGAAAAAAGTTGCTGCTCCTATGTTGGGTACATATATGTTTAGGATGGATATTTCTTGTTGATGGATTGAACCTTTTATCATTATGTAGTGACCTTCTGTATCTTTTAAAATTTTTGATAGCTTAAAGGATATTTTGTCTGATATTAATGTGACTCTTGCTTTCTTTTGTGTTCCATTTGCCTGAAATTTTGTTTCCCATCCTCTTATCTTGAGTCTGTGAGTGTCCTTTCTGGTGAGATGAGTTTCTTGGAGACAATATATTGCTGCCTCATGATATTTTAACCATTTTGCCATTCTATGTCTTTTCAGTGGTGTATTTAGTCCATTCACATTCAGGCTAATTATTGAAATGTGAGAGTTTATCCCTGTAATGAGGTTCTTATAGAGTTTGTTGTTGTTGCTGCTGTTTGTTTTCTTTTTTTTTTTAATTTTTGGGGTTGATTCATATGTGTTTTCAATCTTTTTCCTACAGTCTTGTGGAGGGCATTGTTGTTCTTTTTTTTCTTTCTTCTGTGGTTAATACTTTCTTAAGTGTTTCTTATAGAGCTGGTCTGGCGGCAGCATAAGCTCTTACGGATTGAATGTCTGGGAAAGATTTTAATTCTTTGTCACAGATGAAGCTTAGTTTAGTTTAGTAGGTAATTCTTGGTTGAAATTGTTTATCTTTGAGAACTTTGAAGATTGGACTCCAAGCTCTCCTTGCCTGAAGTGTTTCTGTGGATAAGTCTGCTGCTATTCTAACTGGTCTTCCTCTGTAGGAAGTTGACCTTTTTCTCTTGCTGCCTGTAGGATTTTTTTCTTGTATACCTACTTTGTGTAGGCGAATTACTATGTGTCTAGGAGTTGGTCTACTCATTTGTCATCTTGCAGAGGTTTACTGAATCTCTTGTGTTTGAATGGTCACATCACTGATGAGATGAGGGAAGTTTTCTTGGATAATTTCATGGAATTTTTGTTCTAGGGTGGGCTCTGCCTCTCTGCCTCAGGAAGTCCAATTAATCTTAGGTTTGGCCTCTTGAAATAATTGCTCATCTCTTGAAGGGTTTGCTCTGTCTTTTTAAGCTTCTTTTCCATGATTTTGACAGTTTGGGTTAGTTCCATATTTTTGTCCTCAAGCTCTGAGATTTTTCTGCTTAGCTAATTGTGCTTTCTATGCTTATCAGTTTGTTATTTATTTCATTCATGGTATTCTTTATTGCTGTTATCTCAGTTATCAACTCCTTCATTCTTTCTTCTTGTCTCTCCTCGATTCTGTTTCTTCTCTCTATTAATGTCTTCATATCTGGGTTTGTGGTTTGAGACCAGTCATTCTGGGGGCTCTTCATTGTTTGTGTTCCAAAGTCTGTATTCTCAGTGGCTGACCTTCCAGGGCATCTGTGTGAGACCCATATTCTTCTTTTGGTTTTTCTTAATTTGTGTAGGTTTTTCTCCCTCCTTTTCCCCCCTCTTCTTTAATTCTGTTGGTTAGGGATGGAGCAAAGCTTTTACTTCTATTTGCTTCAATCTCCTATTCTTCCTTATATGGATCCTCTGGCTTTGTTCAATTCTGAAGCTGGACTGTGGTGGGAGGCTATACTTTTTGCAGTTTTGAGATTTAATTGAGGGAGGAACTGTGATTCAGAAATGATCTGCAGCTCCCAGTATCCACTGACAGGATCCCTGGAACCTGCTTCCCACTGCCTTACAATCTGTCCGTGCAGTGGGGATATAGATTTGCTCCCTGAAAGCAAAATGAGGTAAGAAAAAGGAAACAATGGAAAAAAGAAGGACAGGTTCAAGAGGAAGGTGGAGAGAAGGATAAGAGGGAAAACAAACAGGCATACAAACTAACAAATGAAAAGAGACATAAAGACAGCAAAGATTAAAGAAAACTAAAATGTACACACAATCATATAAATACAGAAACTGACTAAAAAGCCCCTACTGATGTACTCTCCCTCAAAAATACCAGTACACAAACAGAAAGTCTAAAAAAAAGCAATAAAATAGCAGAGACAAAGCAAGTATGAAAAAGTAATCAAAAACAAAGAAAGAGAAAAAAGAAAAACTGAAACAAAAAACAAACAACAAACGAGCAAACAGACAAACAATAAAACCAAAACTCCCTCTGGGGTTGTTCCTGTAAGTCCAGATTCCTTTAAGCTTTGACCTCCAGCCCCTCCTCTGTGCTCTCAGTATAGGCTGATAGGGTTGCTCTCAACATGGTCAGAAGCCCCAGGCCTAGTGTGGGAGGAGAGTGGATCAGATCTGGACTCACCCGACTTGCTGCCTATCAAGTCTCCCACTCAGATCTGAGGTGTCTGTGTCTGATCCAGCATAGAGGAAGACCTTCTGTCTCTCTGAGTTTGAGGAGATGACCTTAGGTCCCAAGTTGGAGGCTGGGAGGAGCTGGGTGTGTAATACAGGTCTCTGTCTGGTCCTGGGATGGAGAAAATGGCTGCAGTCAGTGTTTCCTCACAGGAGTGGGAGCTCCTCTCCAGTTCTCCCCAATCTGGATCCGAGGCTCCAGCCACTTTGCTGTCACAGGTGATGGTATGGGTTGGATGCCAGGTGATGAGAGTCAGCTGTATTTGGCAGGCTTTTCTCAGGAGAATCCCCAGAGGAGCAGATGATCCTGCATGCCAGCAGCTTTAATCTCAGGGTTGTGGGGAGTTGCAGTCACCTCTGGAGGAGAGCCCCGGGTACATGAACCCAAGTCTCCCCTCAGACAGGCTTTCACTCACCCACCAGCATGCATCCACTCACTCAGGGAGTCTTGATGGACCCTCGCTTTTGTGGAGACTCTCACAGTCCGACCTGTCCATCGCCATCTTGCCAGAAATCCTCCCAACTATTATTGTTAATCTGTCTATTTCTCCTTTAGATGTTGTCAGTTTTTGCTTCATGTATCTTGGGGCTCTGTTGTTAGGTGCATATATGTTTATTTTACATTCGCTTATTCTTTCTCTAATGTTCTTCCTTTCTTTATGTAGTCTGAGTTTCTGACCTATAGCATTTTTCCTTATTTCTGAAGAACTTATTTTAACATTTTTTGCAAGCAGGTCTATTGGTGACAAAATCCCTCAATTTTAGTTTGCCTGAGAATGTCTTTATTTCTCCTTCACTTTTGAAGGATTATTTCACTGAATTTAGAATTCTGGGTTGTTGGGGCTTTTCTTTCAATATTTTAAACACTTTGTCCATTATTTTTGTGCTTGCATAGTCTCTGAAGATAAGTGTATATGTGCCAAACTCTTGTTTCTTTGCATGTCTCATAAATGAATACTGGACTTTTTGAATAATGTGGTAATTATGAAAATTATATTCTCACTCCTTTCCATGTTTTGTTGTTGTTGCTATTTATTATTGTTCATTTGTTTAGTGAATTTTCTAAACTTTTAAGTCTGTATTCTCAAGAGGAGGCCCAAACTTTACCTGAACGATGACCATTTATGTACCTAACCCTGAATTGTACCCCACATCTTTAAAATAAAAAAAATAAAGTCTATGTTCTTTGTTATGTATGGTCACTGAAGCCACTGATTGGTTAGTTTAGTGGTCAGCTTGTGGTTGGACAGAAATTTCCTTAAATGCCTAGAAATAGCTAAGTCTCCCAGTTTTTGCTGAGAGATTCTTTGTGTTGGAGCATTCCTCTAGTACTCAGGCAGGCAGCTTACAAGTACTCTGTGTTAGTCTTTACTTCCTGCTTATACAGAACCTGAGTCAGCCATAAGTGAGATTTCAGGGCCCTCTTATATCTTCCCTGAACATGCGCATAGTCTTGGGAATGTTCACAGTTCTATGGGTGTGGGTGGCCTTCTAGAATTCCAGGAATATGTGGGCATTTGTCCAAGCCCCTGTAGGTGTATCATTCCTCAGATTTCCCCTTTAAACTTTTTTAGCCTATTATTTGCCCAAATATCTACCCATTCTGACACCTGTGATTTTAAGTAAAAATTGCCACTGATTTTTTTTTTTAACAAATGCCTCCTTACAATGGGCTATTCTCACTGGGCAAACTCTAAATCAGTTCAAATAAAGACAGTCTTGTGAGAGGGGTCTTTCAGAGAATCATCAGATCAAACGATAATTTTCTGGTAATGGGGCTTTAAAAGTGTTCCAACCCTGTTCTGCTCTCTCCAGTGATGGCCAGGCTGCTGGATTTTCACTGTGATTGCAAGTTGTCGATTTTCAAGGCTGCATCAGAGTTTGTGTGGAAGGGGCGATAGGGGAAGTGGAATGGGAATAGGACAAGTTAAAATGCCACCAAACCTGCTCTTCATATTGAGATTCAGCCATTTTTTAAAATGAATAAATGCTCCCCAGTTTGCTATAAGCCTTTGGTAAAGTTCCAGATTCAGAAAAAATTGATTCTGACAATTTTTGCCAGTGTTTTCGTTGATTTTATGGAGGAGAATATTTCCAGAAGTCCTTACTCCTCCATTTTGTTGCTGTCATCCCCAGTTGTGACTATGTGTTGAATTTATAGTGAGGCACTCCAAGAGAACTCAGATAATCCAAACTTTCTTCTCTTTACTGACCAAAGAAATGAATCAGTGATAGTCAAGATGGTAGATGAATTTTTCTATCCAACAGCCCTTTTTTTCTTTCTATTTTTGAAGTTTATTGGATCTGCTAAAACAAGTCATCCAAAATTATGACTTTGTGTTCACCTTAAGAATAGTCTTTGTGACATCAGCAAAGCAGGTCATGATTTTTACACTCTTCAGCTGTCCTTTCAGAAAAGGGAGAGATAGGAAATTGACCACATTTATTATGTATACTTTAAGATAATATAATCTGTTTTCTTTTATATCACAGGGATGTAATGAGCAAAATGGCGAATATACCATATTGGCTTACTTCGTATCGTCCCACACAGAAATTCACATATTCGAGACCCCATTCTTCACCATGTAGAGTATATTCAAGGAATGGTTTCCAAAATACGTTCAGACCTTCTTCAAGTGAGTATTCATGAGTAAATAAGAACACTAACAGTAGATATTACATATATATGTATAATACGGACCAGACTTTGTTCAAAGACTTCACATGACATTGAATCCTCACAATCACTCTATGAATTGGATTCTATTTTTAGCCCTATTTCCTATATGGGAAAACTGAGACGCAGAATGATCAAGCCATTTGCCCAAAAGTTGCATAGTTTTTAAGTGGCAAGGTCAGGATTTAAACCTAGGCAGTGTGATACCAGAATTCATGGACTTAACTACTATGTTATCTAGTATACTGACTCACTCAGTTTTTTAAACAATTCTTTTTTTGAGTAGTTTTAGGTTTACAGAATATTATTGAGCAGAAAGTATAGAAATTTCCGTACACCCCCCCACTCCCACTCCTAGTTTCCCCCATTATCAACATCTCATATTAGTGTGGTACATTTGTTATAATTGATGAACCAATATTGATACATTGTTATTATCTACAGCCCATAGTTTACATTGGGGTTCACTCTGGTGTTTAGCATCCTATGAGTTTAGATAATTTTATAAAATGGCATGTTTCATCATTATATATTATACAGAATAGTTTCACAACCCTAAAAATCCATCATGCTCTACCTACTCATTATGCCTTCCCCTTAACCTCTGGCAATCACTGATCTTTTTATTGTCTCCATAGATTTGTCTTTTCCAGAATGTCATATAATTGGAATCATATGGTATTATAACCTTTTCAGATTGACTTCTCTCATTTAATAATATGCATTTAAGGTTTTCTCATGTCTTTTCATGGTTTGATAACTTATTTCCTTTTAGCACTGAATAATATTCCATTGTCTGGATGTACAGTTTATTTATCCATTCACCTGCTGAAGGAATCTTGATTGCCCCCAAGTTTTGGCAATCTTGAATAAAGCTGCTGGAAACATCTGTGTGTGGGTTTTTGTGTGGACATAAGTTTTCAACTCCACTGGATAAATACCAAGGAGTGCAAGTGCTGGATCTTATGGGGAAACTATGTTTAGATTTGTAAGAAACTGCCTTTGTAAAGATTGTGCCTTTGTTATATCTAAAAAGTCATTGCCAAACCGCAGGTTATCTAGATTTTCTTCAACATTATCTTCTAGAAGTTTTATATTTTTGAGTTTTACATTTGTGTTTGTGATCCATTTTGAACCAATTTTTATAAAGGGTATCAGGTCTGTATTTATACTTATTTTTCTTTTACATGTGGGTATCTACTTGTTCTAGCACCATTTGTTGAAAAGACATCTTTTCTTCATTGTATTGTACTCATTTCTTTTTAATCACTGAATAATATTTTATTATATACTTTAGCACAGCTTGTTTATACATTTACCTATTGGAGAACATCTTGGTTGCTTCCATGTTTTGGCAATTATAAGTAAAGCTGCCATAAGCATTTGTGCACGGGTTTTTGTGTGAATATACATTTTCAACTTGTCTGGATTCCTTACTCAGTTTTAAAAACAATAAAATTTGACATGGTTATTTCACAAAAGTATATGTCCTTTAATTTTATTCATTATTCTTTCTTTCTTCATTTATTTATTCACAAACATTTTCTAAGCTATAATATGTGACATGCACTGTAATAGGTGCTAAGAACAAAGAGATGGATCTGATGGAAGGCCTGCCCTAAGGAGTTCACAGTCTAGGAGAGGGAGAAAAAGAATTCAAGTAGAGTGAGACAGATACCATCATGAACACACATACAAACCACTCTGTGAGTACAACCTGAGCAGTCAGCAGGATCCAGAAGGGCCATTATGAAAGAAGAAATTGAGTTTTGCCTTGTAAGTGAGGGAAAGCCATTCTAGTCAGAAGTCACACTGGACACTTGTGCTTACTTAACGGTTGGCCAGACTTGAATCACATGGTCACTTTCATCTGTTAGGGAGCCCAAGAAATAAAGTCTCCATTTCAGACAACCATATGATCTCCCATATCTCAGTGGTCTGTTTCCATAGAAAAAGAGGAGACTGGATATAAGGGGTTAATATAGCAGTTATGACATAAAAACATGCCATTAACAATAGATCAATTCCAGCTCAATATCTCCATGTCCACAGCCTAATTTGGATATGTCTTAGTTTCTTTAACTGATTTTCTGATAGTACCAAGAGGATCAGAGTGAAGTGGGATTTCTGGATTAAAGGGCACCTATACTCCTGAGGCTCTTGATGAGTACTGCCAAATTATCCTTCAGGAAGCTCATACCCATACATTTCCACAAATAATAGGAGTGCTCATTTCTAAGTATCCTAACAGAGAACAGTATTTTTTAAGATCTTGCTGATTTGATATGCCAAAAAATATTCCATTGTGAATTTAATTGGCATTTCATCAATGGCAAGGTTAACTTTTATTCTCATGTTTAAAAGGTTTATGCCTTTTTATTTTGTGAGTTGTCTGTTTGTATCCTTTGCCCATTTATCTACTGTAAATCGGTCTTTTTTAGTGATTATTATGAGCTTTCTTTGTTTTTAGGGTATTTGCCTTATGTACCAGAGGTATTTTTCTTCTTTAACATGTGTTTTTTATTTCTATTTATATATGATATTTTTGTAATGCACTAAAGTACTTTTTACTTTTTAAAAATGGAATATATATATATAATTCTCAGCAACACTTTTCTCTAAGGAGGGCACCATCAACAGTTTGGCTGGTCTTTTTCATGCATGCACATATATTTGTAGACATATACTTGCATAACATATATTAAGCAAGCAAATTAATATTATATACCCTGTTTCCTTTTTTATCCTTGTGTTTAAATTTGAATATTTTCTATTGACCTGATTTTATATTCACTAGTTTTTTTTCTATCATGTACAATCTGTTACTAAGCAAAACAAATGAATCCTTACTTTTGATTTTGTGTTTTTAATTTCTAGCTTTTTCACATGCTCTTTAAAAATAGTTTTTAATTTTAACCCCTATCTGTTCAGTATGTTCTCAACACTTTTTCTTTAATCTCTTTAACATATTTCTCACTCTTAGTTTAAAGCCTGATAATTTCTACATTCATTCTTTCTGTGGGTCTTCTTCTGATGATTCTTTTTGCTCTTGATTAGGTCACCTTTTTTTTTCTTTACTTGTTTTGCAATTTAAAAAAAATTAGTGGCAGACATTTGTGTAAAAAATAGTGGGGACAAAAATCAATAATATTTGCCATCAGAAAAGGAATGCCTCTTCTTCTCCCAGGCTTCTAATAAGGTAGCTTTACTCAATTTAATCTCTAAGGTGAACTGTGTCTTGACTTTTTTGCAGTTTTAGTTATACTTAGGTTGTCCCTGGTTTCATATGCTTGCCTTCAGCAGATCATGAGATATGAGTGCTGGTGGGACTCCAGAGATAATCTGTGTTTTACAGTCCAGTTGCCAGCTTGATATACATGGGGGAGATCTTGCTCTGTTTCACAGCCCACCTCCCAGTTTTGGCAGGTTCCTTGGGAGTTATCTTTTTTATCTTGCTCTGTCCTTGGCTTTCTGCTCCTCAGGAAATCCCTGTCCACCCTGTGGCCCTGCATCCAGCCTGCAGTGGGCCACTGAAGTTCACTTAGTGAAGGTCCCATATGCTTCGCAGGGTTTGCTCAGCTCTTCTTCCCTGTATTCAGCCTTTGGTAAGCATCTGCCTTGGTCTTGTGTAAAACCCTGTGTGCCTGTGTATATTATGCAGCTCTCCTGTCCCTCCCCCCCGCCTCTGGTATGCTATATATGTGCACTGGGTGAAGGCCTAAGAGAGTGGACCCAGACCAGTCCAGTGACTGAGGCTCCTACGAGCTGAATTCACTCAATGGTCCACATGTAGCTCCTGAGTATTGGGTTATTTTCTTTGCACCCCGTCTGTAATCAATTTGCTTTCTTCCTGCTGCTTTGCAGAGATGGAAAGAGATGGTGAGGCCTGGTTTCTCGGTGAGGCCTGACTTGTCCTTTCTGGAATTAATTTCTTTGCATCCTCAGATCTCCAATGAGTTTTACAACTTCATATATTTTTTAGCTTATCCTACTTATTCTCATTGTTAGGGTGACAGTGACAGTCTGTTGTGACTTTCTATATTCCAAACAGATATAGGAAATTTTGTTAAATAACCCTCCAGAAAGATTATATCAATTGGTACTCCCACCAGCAGATTATGCAAGTTTTGTTATTGCTTTCACTTGAAATCTCAGAAGTTGCATTATGAAATAAGATGTTTTTAAGTAATTTAAAATAGTTTCAAATTAGTATTTTCTGATTCTACTAAACAGGGCTTTATGCTCAATCCTCTTCTCTCTGTCTGCCCTCTCTCTACTCTCCTTAGGTGAGCTGCCTGGCTCCATGTCCTAAAATGCCATCTGTAACCGAAATGAGAGCTCCATTCTGACCTCCCCACTAAGCTTCTGATCACATATCTAGTTGCCTCACTTACCTTTCTGTTTGTACCTCATCCAATGGGCATCTCCAACGTGAACCAGCCAAGCGGATTCCTAGACAAGTGATCTCCATCTCAAAGGCACCATCATTTATCTAGTTCCTCAAGTCCAGCATCAAGGAGTTAGCCTTGATTTCTCCTTTTTCTTTAACACTCTTCTCCCACGTCACCCCCCTAGCCAATCCATCAGCAGACCTTCTTGTCTACAGAATTGACAGACCAGATCGCCCATCTGTCTGCTTTTTTTCCACAGTCAGGGCTACCCCCTGGTTCAAACCACATTTGCCCCTTGAACTCCTGGAATACCTTCCTCTCTGGTCTCCCTTCCTCATTCCTTGACCTCCTGTAATCCATCCTCTACATAGTAGCTAGAAGGATTTTCTAAAACCCCACACATGCGCTGTATTCAATCATGTTACCTCCCTACTTAAACTCTCCTGAGCCTTCCCAATTCCCTCTTGAAGGAAATGCCACTCTCCATGGTGCCTGAAGTCCATGTAACTGGCCCTCTCCTTCCCTGGTTCGAGCTCTAACTGTTCTCCATCCTATTTGCTACATGCCATGCTCTGTCCACTCTGCCCTCTCTGCTTTCCTGAACACAACAAACTCATTCTGGTTTAGGGGCTCTTTACCAGTTGCTATGGTTTCCCCACTGAGGACATTCTTACTTCAGCTTCTTGACTGGCTGGCTCATTTTTGTCATTCTGGTTTCAACTCATCAAACTACTCAGAGAGGACTTCTCTAACCATCTCATCTAAAATAGCTCCCCTGTACCTGCATAATGAACATTTGTATACCTAACCCTGAATTGTACCCCACATCTTTAAAATTTAAAATTAAAAAAATATATATCTCTCCTTGCCGTGTTCTACTATTCTGTCTTACCGTCTTCATTGCACTCGTTACTATGTGCCATTACCTTTTAATTTATTTGTTCTTTTCTCACCTGTCATCTCACCTCTGGATTGTAAGCTGTACCTGTCTTATTCACTGCAGTACCCTCAGGGCTGAGAGCCATGGTTGAAATATGATGACTGCTCAGTCAGTATGTTTTGAATGAATGAATTCCACTTGGAAGTCGGTGCTTTGCAGGGCTCTCTTCTTCCCTTCCCACTTAGCATGTGTCCCCATGGCTTCCATGCTGTGGGTTCCTACACTCACATCTCTACTCCAACCTCTCTGATCTCCAAATTCTGTATTCAACTTTCAAATGGACATCCCACTTTCGACATCCCAAATGAAGCTCATTAGATTTCCCTAAAACTTTTTCCTCTTCTATTCACATATCTGTTGTTGTGGTCAAACACTTCCAAACGTAGTGGCTCAAAATAGCAACAGTCACTTATTTTGCTCACAGATATGCAATTTGAGCAGGTATCAGGGCATTTTCTCACTCCTCCATGCATTTCAGATGGGGAGATGCAGTGGCTAGGCTGCCTTCCCATCGGGGGACGGAGTTCTCTGAAGCCTGGGTTTTTCTACTGGCTGGCAGTTGAAGTTGACTTTTGGCTGGAACCTCTGCTGGGCTATCACCAAGAACTGCTGCACATGACCTCTACATGTGGCTTCCTCACAGCCAAGTGTGACAGGTATAAACATCTAAAGAGGACCAGGCAGAGGCTGTAGCACCTTGCATGACCTCATCTTGGAGGTCACACAATCCGTTTTGGAATTTTTTTGTATATACTTTGTATAATATAGACATATCTCCATTCTACTGTAGTCACAGGCCCACCTAGGTTCGAGGGAGGAGCAAATGTCTGCTTTTTGAGAAAGGGGTATTAACATGACATTGTGCTGGGAGAGCTTGCTGTGGCCATCTTGAAAAGTACTGTCTGCTACCTCTTCCCTATTCCCTTCTCCATGAAGTGTGTTACCCCTGCCCAGGCCAGACACAAATACTTTATCCTCTTGTCCTACCTCACTTGGCCCATCAAATCAACAGATTCTGTAGTCTTCCCCTTCTGTTATTCACCCCCAGCTTTTTACTCTGCACCCATCACCTAAGTATAGAGCTCCATTAATACTTGCCTGAGTGACTCTAATTACTCAACATATCTACATACCATCAATCATCTTTTCTTTCTGTTCCTTCTCCACATGATACCAGAGGAAGGTTTAAGAATGAACATTGGGTTATGTTATTCTCTTGATGAAAATCCCACTGTGGGTCCCATAACCAGAGCACAAAGCCCAAGGTCAGGCTCATCCATGGTTGGGCTCCTGCTCACTTTTCCTGTCCCACCTTCTAACAATGCACTTCCGCTTGTTCCCTCTCCCCCAACCTTTGCCCAGGCTGGCTGAGTTCCAAGCACCCTCAACTTCCAGCTCTGCTCCTCCTCCTCAGGAGCTCCAAATTGCTTTCTGCTGAGAAGCCTTTCCCAAGACCTACTGTCCTGTCACCTTAAACCAACTACCCTCTTTTCTGGGTCTCCAGTTCTCTCTACAGATGCCTGATGCCTGTCTCCATACCTTATCATTGTATTCTGGTTATGGAATCATGTCTCTTCAGTACGCTGTGGGCATCACAAGCAAGAGGCATCCCCAGCCCCTGGCAAATGCTTTGTGTTTGCTTGGCCCTCACTGGGTGTCAGAAGAGGCGAGAATTGGTGATGGCAGTGCAGCCCCAGGTGGGGTGGAAGTGCTCCCTTGGACCTGGCATGCTACTTCTCATGAGGTTAGGGCCTATGGCAGATCACCACAGCAGCGTGACTCTGGGGACACCAGTAGCTCGCTCTCTCTCTTTTTAATAACGGTTTTATTTTACTTTTAAAATGTGGGGTACAAATGAGGGTTAGGTACATAAGTGGTCATCATACAGGTAAACCCTTATTGATGTTACATGCCCCCCCATTGATGTTATGTGCTACCCCCCTTCCCTGGCAGTGTCCCACTACTACCAATACCTTTCTTACAGTATTATGATAAATATTCAAGGTCCACTTATGAATGAGTACATGTGGTACTCAGATCTTTGTTTCTGTGATAAATCACTGAGTATTATAGGCTCTAATTCCATCCAGGTTAAGAAGGAAATCAAGGTTTTCTTTTTCTTTTTCTTTTTTTTGAGCAGGAGTCTCACTCTGTTGCCCAGGCTGGAGTGCAGTGGCACGCTCCTATCCACTGCAGCCTCACCCTGCTGGCTCAGGTGATCCTTCTGCCTCAGCCTTCCAAGTAGCTGGAACCATAGGCATGCACCACCATGCCCAGCTAATTTTATAATTTATTGTGGAGATGATGTCTCACCATGTTGCCCAGTCTGGTCTTGAATCTTTGGGCTCAGGTAATCCTCTCACCTCCGCCTCCCAAAATGCTGGGATTACAGGCATAAGCCACTACGCCCGGCTACAGCATGCTCTCATACTACCGCTAGCAGAAGAGAGCTCAGGGCATCCTACAGCTATAGCCTCCACCACAGTCTTTGCCCCTGCTATGCATGGGCCAGAGAAGGAACAGGAAGGTGAAATACCTCTGGAACTCCCAGCCAGGCAGTGCCCCTGCCACCCACAGCCTAGAGAGGGAATAGAGAGAAGGGGTAGGTCTATATGTCCACAGGACCAATGTCACAGATTCCTGTCCCTGAAGCTTCCGTCCAGATAGAGAAAAGCTGCTCACCTCCACCTGAGTATCTCAGCAGCTGCTGGGCTTCTCTTAGCTGTCACCACCCCTGCCTCTGTCCTTTCCATACGTGGGCAGAGAAGGTACACTTCCACAACTCCCAACCAGGCAGGGCTCCTGCTACCTGTGACTTAGGACAAGAGTAGAGAGTTGAGGAGAGTCTGTGCATTCACGGGACCAATGCCACAGATTCCCGTTCCCGAGGCCTCTATCCAGGTGGAGAGAAACCACCCCAATCCCACCTGAATATTTCGGTGATGTATGGACAGACAGGCTCTTTTCAGCCACAGCCACCACCGTTTCTGTCACTACTGCTGCCTCCATGCCACCCCCATGTGAATCAGAAAGAAAACAGGGAGGAAGGACTTCTCCATGGCCCTGACCAGCACCACAGCCTTCATTCCTGCCACCTGCAGGTCAGGAAGGGAGCAGGGGACAGGCCACTTCTGTGAGCCCATAGGACTGATGCCACAGACACCCATTCCCATAGCTCCCTACCAAGTGGGGCCTCCTGGCACCCTGCAGCTACCCCATCCTGCCTGAACACTACAGCTATGGCTCAGTGCTCCCCTGAGGACACAATCTTCAGAGATCGCTGTTAAGCTCTCTCAAATTACTGCCACCATTTCCTCTGCCCTGCTGCCTGTGGGTCAGGGAGAGAACGAAGCCAATCAACCATGTACATCATACATCACAGATGTATCCATAGGGACAAAGAAAAAGAAGAAAATTTAAAAAGCCCCATTTCAGCAATTGAAATTTTAAAAATAAAGTTAAATAAATAGATGGAGAATAATCTACCCTAACAGATGAGAAGGAATCAGCACAAGAACACTGGCACCAAAAGCGAGAGTGTTTTAGCACCTACAAAGGATTCTACCAGATATGTAATTCAGAATATGGATGGCAAAGAAACCTAAGGACACCTGAGAGAAAGTGGATATTCAAGCCAAACGGACCACAAAACAGTCCAAGAATTGAAAGCTGACATAGGCATTCTAAGAAAGAATCAAACTGATCTTTTGGAGCTGAAGAGTTCACTTCAGGAATTTCAAAACACAGTCACAAGCCTTAATGACAGATTTGACAGAAGAACAAATTTCAGAGCTTGAGGACTGATCCTTCGAATTAACCCAGTCAGACAAAAAATAATTTTTAAAAAATGAGCAAAGCCTTTGAGAAGTATGGGATTGTGTAAAGAGACCAAATCTACATTTGATTGGCATTCCCAAGACAGAAGAGGAAAACGAGAGCAACTTGGAACAAGCTTTTCAAAGCATAACCAAGGAAACTTTCCCTATCTTGACAGAGGAACTGCCATGCAGATACAGGAAATTCAGAGAAGTTTTGTGAGGTTGTACAAGATGACTATCCCCAAGGCACATAGTCATCTGACTATCCAAGGTCAGCATGAAAGAAAAAATCTGAAATGCAGCTAGAGAGAAGGTATAGACCATTTGCCAAGGTAGACTCATCAGAATAGCACCAGAGCTCTTAGCAGAAACCTTACAAGTCAGAAGACATTAGGGACCCATTTTTAGCATTCTTAAAAGCAATGCCAGTCAGGAATTTCTTACCCCACCAAACCAAGCTTCATAAACAAAGGGGGAAATAAAGTCCTTTCCAGACAAGTAAATGCTTAGGAAATTTGTTACCTCCAGACCAGCTCTTTAAGAGATGCTTAACGACCAGGCATGGTGGCTCACACTTGTAATCCCAGCACTTTGGGAGATGGAGGCAAGGGGTTTGAGACCAGCCTGGGCAACTTGGCAAGACCTTGTCTCTACAATAAATAAAAAAATTAGCTGCATGTGGTGGCGCATGCCTGTGGTTCCAGCTACTAGGAAGGCTGAGACAGAAGGATTGCCTGAACCCAGCAGGTCAAGGCTGCGGTGGCCGTGAGTATGCCACTGCACTCCAGCCTAGACGACAGAGTGAGACTATGACTAAAAAGCAAAAACAGATGCTTAATAGGGTTCTAAACATGAAAATGAAAGAATAATATCACCTAACACAAAAGCACCTATAAGCCCATAACTTACAGACAATGCAAACCAGCCACAAAGCTGAGAACACAAAGCAACTTCTTAACAATGCCAGGAACAAACCCTCACATATCAATAGCTGACTTGGATGTTAACAGCCTAAATGCTCCACTTAAAAGGCACAGAGTGGCAAGTTAGATAAAAACAAAACAAAACAAAAAACACCACCTCTCCTTCTTCTGTCTTCTAATGACACCCATAGGCTCAAGGTAAAGGAATGGAGAAAGATTTTTCACATAAATAGAAACCAATAAAGAGCAGGGGTTGCTATTCTTAGATAAAACAGGCTTTAAAACAATAAAAATAAAAAACAACAATGAAGGGCACTACATAATGATAAAGTGTTCAATTCAACAAGAAGAAATGTCTATCTTAAATATATATGCATTCAACATAGGAGTACCCAGATGTATAAAACAATTGCTGCTTAATGTAAGAGAAGACATAGATAGCCACACAATATTAGCGGAGAACTTCAATATCCCACTAACAGTTTTAGGTAGGAAACTGTGTTGAAGCAGAAAACTGGCAAAGAAATCTTAGACTTAAATTTGACACTTGACCAAGACAATAGATCTAACAGACATCTACAGAACATTTATCCAACAGCTACAGAATATACATTCTTCTTATCTGCACATGAAACATACTCTAAGGTTGACCACATACTTGGTCATAAATCCAGTTAGAATAAATTCCAAAAAGTTGAAATTATACCAAGCATCTTCTCTGATGACAGCAGAATAAAAATAGAAATCAACACAAGGAGGAACCTTCAAAAACACAAAAATACATGGAAATTAAACAACTTGCTCCTAAATAATTTTTGGGTAAAGAATGAAATAAAGACAGAAATAAAAATATTTTTAGAAACAAATGAAAATAAAGACACAACATACCAAAATCTATGGGATACCACCAAAACAGTGCCAAGAGAAAAGTTTATAACATTACACACCCACACCAACTAAAAAAATTGAGAACAACAAAAACAACAAAAATGCAAAGGATCAATAAGTCAAAAAACTGGTTCTTTGAAAGAATAAACGAGATGAGAGAGAGAGAGAGAGAGAGATTTGAAACAAATGCCCTCAAACCTGAAAAAGGCTATGTTACAACTGATCCTGAAAAAATATGAACGATTATCAGAGATTACTGTAACCATCTGTATGTGTGTAAATTAGAAAATCTAGCAGAAATGGATAAATTCCTGGAACCATACAGCCACTCAAAATTAAAACAGGAAGAAATTGAAATGTGGGATAGACCAATAACAAGCCACAAAATGGAATCAGTAATAGAATAAAAACCTACCTACCAAACAAAGCCCTGGACCAGGCAGATTCACAACTGAATTCTACGAGATGTATAAAGAGCTGGTACCAATCCTAACTGAAAGTATTCCAAGCAATCGAGAAGCAAGGACACTCATTAACTCATTCTTCACAGCAATATCATCCTGTCATAAAAAGATGGCAAAGACACAACAAAGGAAAAAAAGAAAACTACAGGCCAAGACCCTTAACGAACATAGACACAAAAACTCTCAATTAAATACTAGAAAACCAGCTGGGCTCAGTGGCTCAGCCTGTAATCCCAGCACTTTGGGAGGCCGAGGCGAGTGGATTGCCTGAGCCCACAGGTTCAAGATCAACCCGAGCAACTTGGTGGACCTCATCTCTACAATAAAAAATAAAAAATAAAAATTAGCCAGGTGCAGTAACACATGCCTGTAGTTCCAGCTACTTGGAAGGCTGAGGCAGAAGGATTTCCAGAGCCCAGCAGGTTGACGCTGGGGTGGCCGTGAGCGTGCCACTGCTGTACAGCAGTGACGGAGTGAGACTCCAACTTAAAAAGAAAAAAAATGGGTGCAGTTAAATACTAGAAAACCAATCCAGCAGCACATCAAAAAGGTCATTTATCATGATCAGGTATGCTTTATGCCTGGGATGAAGGCTAGTCAATATGCACAAATCAATAAATGTAATTCACCACATAAACAGTAGTAAAAACAAGAACCGCATGATTATCTCAATAGACATAGAAAAAACATTTGATAAAATATCTTCATGATAAAAACCCTCTACCATCTAGGCACCAAAGGAATATTCCTCAAAATAATAAGAATGATCAATGACAAACCCACAGACAACATCATACATAATGGACGGAAGTTAGAAGCATTCCTCTTAAGAACTGGAATAAGACAAGGATGTCCACTTTCGCCCTCCTACTTAACATAGTACTGGAAGTCCTAGCCAGAGCAAGAGAAAGAAATAAAAGGTATCCAAGTAAAAAAAGAGCAAGTTAAAATATTTCTCTTTGCAGATGATGTGATTCTATCTAGAAAACCCTAAAGATTCCACCAAAAGACTCCTGGCACTGATAAACGACCTCAGTAAAGTCTTGGGATACAAAATCATCAATAAAAAATCAGTTATATTTCTATACACTAATAGAGATCCCTGGCCCCTGCCCCTTCCCCTGTTGCTGTCATCAGAACACAATCAAGAACACAATCCCATTTACAATAACTACACACACACAAAAGTACTTCAGAATACACCTAACCAAAAGGATGAAGTATCTCTATAATAAGAATTCCAAAACACTGCTGAAAGAAATAAAAGATGGCACAAGCAAATGGAAAAACATTCCATGCTCATAGTTTGGAAAAATCAATGTTGTTAAAATGTCCATACCGCCTAAAGCGTGGCCACTGTACTACAGTCTGAGCAACAGAGTGTGACTCCAACTCAAAAAAAGAAAAAGAAAAAGAAAAAAGAGCAAACCTGGAGGGATCACATTGCTGAACTTCAGATTTTACTACAAGGCCACAGTAACCAAACAGCATAGTAATAGTACAAAAGTAGGCACATAGACCAATGGAACAGAATAGAGAACCCAGAAATAAAACCACTAACCTACAACCATCTCATCTTTGACAAAGTTGACAAAAACAAACACTGGGAAAAGGACACCCCGTTTAACAAATGATGCTGGGAAAATTGGCTAACTATATGCAGAAGAAGGAAGCTGGACCCCTATCTCTCAGCATATAAAACATGGAACCAACCATGCTACCTATTGAAGCTGGACTGGATTAAAAATATGTGGTACACATACACAATGGAATATTATACAACCATAAAGTAGGACAAACATATGTGCTTCGCAGCAACTTGGATGGATTTAGAATCTATCACACTCAGTGATCTATCACAGAAACAAAGAACAGAGTACCATATGTTCTCACTCATAAACACACCTTGAACAATTATCGCGATACTATAAGAAAGGGATTGGCAGTAGTGGGAAACTGCCAGGGGAGGGAGGGTGGGACTGACAGTTGAGGGAAACTGCCAGGGGGAGGGAGGGGCACACCTCATCAACAAGGGTACCTGCATAATGAACATTTGTATATCTAACCCTGAATTGTACCTCACATCTTTAAAATAAAAAAAAAAGCAAAGCAAAACATAATTATCTCAGGATGGATTAATGACTTAAACATAAAACCCCAAACTATACAAATCCTAGAAGAAAGCCTAGAAAACACTACTAGACATCAGCCTCGGCAACGAATTTATGAACAAGTCCTCAAAAGCAAATGCAGCAACAATTAAAATTAACAAGTGGGACCTAATTAAACTAAAGAACATCTGCATGGCAAAAGAAAACATCAGAAAATAGAAAATCTACAGAATGGGAGAAAATCTTTGCAAACTATTCATCCACCCAAGTACTGATATCCAGAATCTATAAGGACTCAAATGAATTGATAGGAAAAAAACAAAAAGACAAATAACCCCAGCAAAAAGAGGCAAAGGACATGAACAGACACTTCTCAAAGGAAGATATACAAGCGGCCAGCAAACATACGACAAAATGCTCAGTATCACTAGTTCTCAGAGCAATGCAAATCAAAACCACAATGATATCTTATACCAATCAGAATGGCCATTATTAAAAAGTTAAGAAACAACAGATGTTGGGGAAACTGTGGAGAAAAGCGAATGTTCCTACACTGTTCGTGGAAATGTAAGCTAGTTCACCCCTCTGGAAAACAGTTTGGAGATTTCTCAAAGAGCTAAAAATAGATTTACCATTTGACTCAGCAATCCCACTACTGGTTGTATACCCAAAGTAGCATAAATTGTTCTACCAAAAAAGACACCTGCATCTAATGTTTATTGCAGCACTATTCACAAAAGCAAAAACATGGAACCAACCTAGGTACCTATCAGTGGTGGACTGGATAAGGAAAACGTGGTACATATATACTATGGAATACTACACAACCATTAAAAAGAACAAAACCATGTCCTTTACAGCAACATGGATGCAACTAGAGACCATTATTCTAAGGCCATATTCTAAGGCCTTAGCTGATTGGTATAAGATAATATATCATTTATCACAGAAACAGAAAATTGAACACCGCATGTTCTCACTTATAAGTGGGAGCTAAGCACTGGGTACACATGAGCATACGGATGGGAATAACAAACACTGGAGACTCCTACAGGGGGCAGGGAGGGAGTGAGGGGAGTAAGAGTCGATAAACCACCCACTGGGTGCCAAGCTCACTCCCTGGGTGATGGTCTCAATAGACGTCCAAACTTCACCACCACGCAATAGCTCCATGTAACAAGACTGCACATGTACCCCTTGAATCTAAAATAAAATAAAAATTAAAAAAGCAAATTATGATACATAAGGCAATTTGCAAACAATGTATATGTTATTATCTTGTTTTAGTATGTATAAATAAACAAACAACATTACATTCTTTTGCCTCAAAAATTGGCAAGGGGATAAAAGATGAGTATGATGTTTTAAAGATTTATTTAATGATATTAATTATTAACTAAATTTCTGCCAGTATCCAGTATCCATGTTTTTCACTTGTAGTGACCTATGTCCTTTATTGGGAAGATTATCTTTTTTTTTTTTTTCTTTCTAATGTTATTACTGTTATTCTATATTGATCAAATTTCAGAGTTAAAAAATGACTGTAGATTTTGCATTACAAGTTATTTAATGATTAGACGGGTAAACCCAGATACATAGTAGAAGAAATACTGTTTTAGAAGTTTGTTTGATTCTATTAAACAGTGGAAGGATTTTTATTTGTTATTCCAGCTTTAAATGTTTAATAAATAGCTGTATCTCTTTTATAGCCACAGCTGTTGCAAATCCAATACTGTCGTCCTTAGATGTTAAACGGATTTTATTTCAAAAAATTACCAATAAAGGAGATGAGTTGAAAAAAATCTTTCAGCTACTTGATACTGATCAGAACCTGACCGTGTCAAAAAGTGAACTGAGAAGAATTATTACAGACTTCCTGATGCCTCTCACGAGAGAACAGTTTCAAGATGTTTTGGCTCAGGTACGATGTATTGTAAATACTTGGAACAATTCAATTGCCATAGATCAGAGGCGCCTGCAACCTTTCCTCCCCACTGTTGCAAATGAACAATTGAAGTTTTGTTTATTTCTTACAATTTACTTAATTAAGGCCTATTGGATAATCACAATCAGTGGATAGTTGGTCATATTTTGCACATAGCACTGCTCCAACCAGTTCCTTTTTTTTTTTTTTTAAGATTCCATATACATGTATTTGGTCAACTTATATTTTGGAAGTTAGTATTTTGGCGTGAGTTCTTATAGCAAATGGTTATTGAATGTCTACTACATGTAGCCCCAATGCAAGACACTGGGGGTGCAGGTAAGTCAGACTGGGGCCTGCCCTTGAGGAATTCCCAACCCAGTGAGACATTCATGGAGTGTTGGCATGTACTGGGATAGGAGGGAGTCATTACAGGGTAGCTTGGGCTTTGGAGAAGGAAGAGCTCTAGGACCATGAAGGGTGGGAGTCCACAAAGGCTTTTTGGAAGGTGGGGTATCACCTTAGGTTTGACAGGGGAGTGGGCATTAGCTAGATGAGAGAGGAAGACAAGGTCATTTTCAGGCAGAGGAGACAGCCTACGGGAAAGCTCGGATGTGCATCAACCTGCCATGCTTAGGGATCTGGGGAGAGTCATTTATATCTGAAGTGAAGGGATGAGGGTCAGGTTGTGGCTAGGGAGCCCAGGCCGGAAAACAGCTTTATAAAACAGTTGGACCTTTATCCCGAAAGCTGTAGGGAGCCAGCGAAGGGTTTGCAACAGGGGGTGATGCAGTTATGTGTGAAGGAATGTGGAGTGGGCCACCTGGTGGTGTACCATATCAGGGGGATGGAAAGAATTAAAATGTGCCATTAGGGCCCTCAAAAAAGGAATACAAAATGCAGTCGAAGTTACATGCTCTCAGATAAGTCTATAATGATCAATATGGTAATTACAAGAGTGGAAAAATTGAGCTGAAATATCATTAGTATTGCTTTCAACCCAATAACTGAATGTGTGTACACACACACACACACCACACACACACACACACACACACACACACAGACAAATTATATTTTAATTATCCATTAGTTCTTAATCAGGGTCTGGCTTTATGTTATTTAATAGTATTTAAAAACATAATTCTTTCTAGAATTTGCATGCTTTCAACATAAGAGAATTATAAACAGCATAAACAACATAGGAGAATTATAAAAATGCATAGCTCATTGAATTTTAGGCATTCCTAAATTTCAGTCTTAACCTCAGGGACTGGCTCTCGTTTCTTTCACTGATTTTTAAAAATATATATACTTTTATTTTTTGTTTCTTCTTGTGTATGCTATGTTACTATCTCAAGGTTTTCTCTTTAATTTTGTCTTTCTTTGAATTTGGGAAGTTTTCAGCCATTATTTCTCAAATATTTCTTCTGCCTCATTCTCTCCTCTCTTAGACATTTGATATTGTCCCACTGGCCCTTGAAGCTCTGTTCATTTTGTGCCGTTTTGTTTTTTTAAGAGATACAATCTGACTCTGTCGCTCAGGCTGGAGTGCAATGGCATGATCATAGCTCACCGCAGCCTTGAAACACTTGACTCAAGTGATCCTCCCAGCTCAGCCTCCCAAGTAGATGGGAGTACAGGCGTATAATACCATGCCTGGCTAATTTTTTTTGGTAGAGATGGGGATCTTGCTATGTTGCCCAGACTGGTCACAAACTCCTGACCTTAAGCAATCCTCCTGACTCATTCTTCAAAAGTGCTGGGATTATAGGCATGACCTACCATGCCCAGCTGAGGCTCTGATTTTAAAAAATCTTTTATTCTCTGTATTATCCAGGTTGGATATGGTCTGTTGATCTTCTAGCTTTATGTTCACTGACTCTTATCATCTCCATTCTGCTATTAAGCCCATTCAATTAGTTTTAATTAAATTAATTAACTAACTTTTTTTTTTTTTTTTGAGTTGGAGTCTCACTCTGTCGCCCAGGCTGGAGTGCAGTGGACCGCTCCCGGCCACCGCAGCCTCGACCTGCTGGGCTCCGGCGATCCTTCCGCCTCAGCCTTCCGAGTAGCCGGAATTACAGGCATGCACTACCACGCCCGGCTGATTTTTTTATTTATTGTAGAGATGAGGTCTCGCTGCCCAGGCGGGTCTCGAACCCGCGGGATCAGGCAATCCATTCACCTCAGCCTCCCAAAGGCGCGGGATTACAGGCTGAGCCACCGAGCCCGGCTAATTAACTAACTTTTTAAAGTCAGTATCTCACTCTGTTGCTCAGGCTGGAGTGCAGTGGCACAATCACAGCTCACCACAACCTCCAACTCCTGGGATCAAGAGATCCTCTTGTGTCAGCCTCCCAAGTAGTTGGAACTACAAGCGCATGCCACCATGCCTGGTTAATTTTTAAATGTTTCATAGAGACAAGGTCTCACTATGCTGTTTAGGCTAGTCTCAAATTCTAACTTTCAATTTTAGGTGTTGTATAATGTAGTTCTAGAATTTCCATTTAGTTTGCTTTTATGATTTTTATTTACCTGCTTAGATTTCTTATTTTTTAATTCAATTATGTGCATATTTCTTTTAATTCATTGAACATAGTTAAACTAGCTGCTTTCAAGTCCTTATCTAGTAATTCTAATGCGTTGTCATCTCAGGGTTGGACTGCATTGATTGTCTTTTCAGTTGATAAGGGTCTTATTTCCCTGTTTGTTCATATTTGAGTATGTTTGGATAATGTCCTAGACCAGAGTTGTCCAACAGATGCACTGTGAGCCACATATGTAGTTTAACATTTTCTAAATTTCATAAATGTAAATTTCATAACATTTATAGCTGAAATCTTAGATGCACTTACTTAGCTGTTCTAAACACACTTAAAAAGTTTTCTGATAACTGAATCGATACTATTTTTAAATTAACAATAAATAAAGCCAAAAAAACCCATGTAATAGCTGTGTTAATCACATGTCAAGCACTCAGTAGTCACATGTGGCTATGACTGTTTATTAGACAGTGTAGTGCTAAACATTGTGAATGATGTGTTGTGAGGACTCTGGATTCTGTTATAGTCCTCTGAAGATTTTTGACACTTTTTCTGACAGACAATTAACTTGCAAACTCTGTGTCACCTGTAGTAGGGAGTAAATCATACTTTGTTTCAGTTCCTTTATTATTATCTGAGTCTCTTTGAATCTGACCTGCATATGCATGGTTAAGTGGGTCTCCTCCTCTGTCTCTCTCCTTTGAGAGAAAGTTGGAAATATCCCTCACATTTTCTAGTGGCTATGGTTGCTTTGGGTTTTGTATGAGTCCTTTAGACTGGAGAGACAACTGAGGTTTAGTTGTTCTTTGCTGGACAGTGACTGTGACCGGTCCTCAGGCTAAAAGCCCTTAAGAAACAGGAAACTCCATCTGTACCTATCCCTTCTTCTAAGTTTTGCCTTCCTCCATAATGTGCCTGCTTTTGTTTACTCTCCAGAGTCTTTAGATATTATTATTATTATTATTATTTTATCAGAGTTCTTAGTTGTTTTCTGTGGAATGGCTGGTCTGTTTTGAGTTTTCTCTGCACAACTTCTCTGCTTTATCCTGTTTAAAAGAAATAACAAAATTACAGAAAAGTTGGAAATATAATGCAAAAAACAATTTTTTCCAAATTATTTGAGACTAACTTGCTCCATTATCCCCAAATATTTTTGTGTGTATTTTCTTTGTACAAGGACACCGTCCTATAATAATCACAATCCAACCATCAAAGTAAAGAAGTTAACATTGACTCATTACATGTACCTCAGCCCCAGAGTTCAGCCAGGTTTTGCCCACATATGTTTTATACGAACCAGGTCAGAATCATACATTGCATTTGGTTGTCATATCTCTTTAGTCCCCTTCAGTCTAAAACGGTTCTTCAGTCTTTCTTTGGTTTTTATATCCTGATCATTGTGAAGGTTGCAGACCTGTTATTTTGTAGAATGTCCCCAGTTTGAATTTATCTGGTGTTTTCTTATGACTAGATCTAGGCTTACATCTTTGTCAGAAGTATTACAGCAGCAATGTTGTATTCTTCTCTTTGCATTTTATTAGAGTGCACATGACTTTAGTTTGTCTCATCACTGCTGATAGTCACTTTGATCACTTAAGGTAAGATCTGTCAGACTTTTCCATGGTATCCACTTTGCAATTATTAAGTATTTTGTGAGAGAGGCTTTAAAACTAGTAAATATTCTACTTATCAAACTTTCAAAGTGTTCATTTATTATTTAGGTATTTGCAGGGACGACCCAAGGTTTCCTTTTATGTGGGCTATAGGTTCATTATTTATTTTGATATTTAAATTATTCCCACTTTGGTCAGTAGGAGCTCTCCCGAGCTGGTTTCAGTATCCATTTGACATGCCCACATCATTCTTTGAGTACTTCTTTGCTTTCTGATCTAAGACACTCCAAGCTCATCTGTACTTTCCTTGCTTTGGTCCCAGAATCGGCCATTTTTCCAAAGAGCCCCTGTTTCTTGGAATGAAAGAAGATATCGAGAAGTCAAGATTTGAGCACAAGTGCTATTTATACGGTTGGAATATCACTATTGCCAGGCCCTCTCAGTGAACAGAGCTCTAGATGATACATTTTTTCACATACATTATATACACACTTACATCTCATTTATTCTGTATCAGTCTCTTTGTGCATATTGAGAACCAAGAGTTCGCACCATTACCATCAATTTGATTGCGACACTCCAGGGATTGTTCTAGCTTCTCCTTTTCCAGGATTTTATCTACCCTCTCACTGAGTGAGAAACCTGGCTTCTGTTGTCTTTTGTATGTTTACTTTTTGGATCAATCTCCCTCTTATGTGACTCATCTAATTTCAGCATTTCCTCTGTCCCATGTGGATGCCTTTTTCACCCCATTTGGCTCTGACACCCCACTGGGATGATGTCATTCTCACCCCATATCCTCCTCTGGACTACCGTGGCTTCCCCAACACTGCAGACACCTTTTTTCTCTACCCCATATAACAACTTTAGGACTGAATTGTTAGGGAAGATAGGAAAGGGGGAAAGGAAGACAATGTACTTTTCTCTTCTCATTTTTAAAATGTTTTCCCTTTATTCACTTTTATACTGGTGAATATATAGTACATACTGATTTTTTTCACATCACTCTTTATTGTTATCTACATTTTAAATGATGGCTTTGTTTTTTTAAATTTTTTATTTTAAAGATGTCGGGTACGATTCAGGGTTAGGTATACAAATGTTCATTATGCAGGTAATCTTGTTGATGAGGTGTTCCCCCGCCCTTGTCCCCTGGCAGTTTCCCATTACTGCCAATCCCACCACCCCTCCCCTGGCAGTTTTCCACTACTGCCAATCCCTTTCTCATAGTATTATGATAATTGTTCAAGGTTCGTTTATGAGTGAGAACATGTGATACTCAGTTTTCTGTTTCTGTGATAGATCACTGAGTATGATAGACTCTAAATCCATCCATGTTGCTGCGAAGTCCATACGTTTGTCCTTCTTTATGGCTTAATATTCCATTGTGTATATGTACCACATTTTAAAAATCCAGTCCAGTTTCATTGGGCAGCACTGTTGGTTCCATGTTTTTGCTATTGTGAGCAGTGCTGCAGTAAACATGTGTGTGCAGATATCTTTTTTATAGAATGATTTGAGTTCCTCCGGTTATATTCCCAATAGGGGGATTGCTGAGTCATATGGAAGGTCAATTTCTAATTCTTTCAGAAATTGCCACACTGTTTTCCAAAGAGGTTGCATTAGTTTGCATTCCCACCAGCAGTGTAGAAGCATTCCTTTTTCTCCGCATCCTCAAAAGCATCTGTTGTTTGTTTTATTAATGTTGACCACTCTTAATGAGGTTAGGTGGTATTTCAATGTGGTTTTGATATACATTTCTCTGATGATTAGTGAGGCTGAGAACTTTTTCATGTGTCTGTTGGCTGCCTGTATATCTTCTTTTGAGACGTGTCTATTCCTGTCTTTTGCCCACTTTTTAATGGGGCTGTTTGTTTTCTTCCTTTCAGCATGTTTGAGTTCCTTGTAGATCCTAGATGTTAGGCCTTGTCAGATATACAGTTGGCAAATATTTTTTCCCATTCTGTGGGCTGTCTCCCTGCTCTCTTGATGTTTTCTTTTCCTTTGTAGAAGCTTTTCAGTTTGATGAGGTCTCACTTGTCTATCTTATCTGTTATGGCGTGGGCACTTGGGGTTTTGATCAGGAATTGGTTGCCAGTTCCAAAGGGTGGAACTTTCCATAAGGGTGTCTCCTGCACTTTCTAAGGTTCTTATAGTTTGAGGTTTTACGTTTGGGTCTTTGATCCATTTAGAGTTGATTTTTGTGTATGGTAATAGGTAGGGGTCCTGTTTCAATCTTTTGCACATGATCAGCCAGTTTTCCAGCACCATTTACAGAATAGGTTCCCCTCTCCCCAGAGTTTGTTGTTGGAAACTTTGTCAAAGATGAGTTGGCTGAGAAATTAAGGTTTTGCTTCTGGAATCTCTCTCTTGTTCCATTGGTCCATATGCCTGTTCTTGTACCAATACCAGGCTGTTTTGATCACTGTAGTCTTATAGTAAAGTTTGAAGTAAATGACAGCTTTATTAAGACAGAGTTTACATATCATAGAATCACCCACCCTTTTAACATGTATTAATTGGTGTTTCTAGTATATTCAGAGCTTTGCTCCCATCACCACTATATAACTCAAGGCCGTTTTCATCATGGATATGAGAAACCCCGGATCCATTAGAAGTGACTCCCCATTTCCCTTCTGCCGGTACTTGAAAAACACTAATCAAATTTCTGTCACTCTATAGTCACTAGACTAATTTATAGTCCCTATAAATTCTGGACATTTCATATAAATGGAATCATACAATATATGATCTTTTGTGTTGGTCTTCTCTCATAAAGCATGGTTTCAAGATTCGCCCATGATGCAGCGTGAATCAGTACACCATTCCTTTTATGGCTGAATAATAGTCCATTGTATAGATATACCATATTTTGTTTACCCTTTCATCAGCTGATGGAACTTTGAATTATTTCCACGTTTTGACTCTTGTGAATAGTGCTGCTATGAACGTTTGTGTACAAGTTTTTGTTTGTTTGTTTTGAGTTGAAGTCTCACTCTGTCACCCAGGCCTGGGTACAGTGGTATGCTCATAGCCACTGCAGCCTCGATCTACGTGTGCCACCACTCCTGGATAATTTTTTGATTTATTGGAGAGATGAGGTCTTGCCAAGTTGCACAGGCTGATCTTGAGCCTGTGAGCTCAGGTAATCCGCTCACCTCGGCTTTCCAGAGTGCTAGGATTGTAAGCGTGAGCCACCGAGCCTGGCCCATGTACAAGTTTTTTGTGTGCACAAATGTTTTCAGTTCTCTTGGGTACATACCTAAGAGGAATTGCTGTGTCATATGGTAATGTTCTCTTGCTTTTAAAGCACATTTGTCCTTATAAACATTGCATCAGTTTCCTCATAAGCTCGATTTAACTGATGCTTTATACTAAATGGAGAATTAAAATATTTTTTCCTGTTATGTGTCCTTATAGTCATGATCTAATGTTAATTTAAAATTTTGACAATCTTCCCAAGCTAATCAGCTATGCAGGAAGAGAAAAAGTACAGAAAATATGAAATGTGTATCTGTTTTTAAAAGCTACATCTGTTTTTAAAAGTCCCTGAGAACTGTAGAACGTCAAAGACTTTTTTAAAAAACAGGTCTTGGTAGTCTATCCTAACTGACAAGCAAACTTTTCTAGAACCTTGAGCTCTTGTGACCTGTGTACCAGCCTAGAAGCCTGGAATGTGGGGCACTGGAGGAAACCACGGTCATTGGGAATGAAAGTCAGGACTTCCCTTCTCCATCCACAAACTTCACAGTGTCTGTGACTTCCTAGGTCTTTTAATGACAAATCCATGTGGTGACACAACCTTTCTTTTTTAGGGGTTAATGTAAGCCTAACTGGACACTTAAAAAAGTAATAAAAGATTTCATGGGAATTTCTCCTTAAAAAGAGAAAATAATTTTCCACTTATAGTCTGAGTTTACTTTAGCTTTAATTTTACTTCAAGAACTGTGTCAGGAGTGTTTTAACGATCAATCAGGGCAAGAAGGATGAGGAGGCTTTGCTTGTAATAGTCCCTGTACCTTAGTTTTTATTAAGAGTAATGTGAATTTTGTGTTTTTAAAAATGTGGCTTCAGTCTCTCAATATTAATTTAGAAGATTTTTTCAAGAATTGGTAAATAGATTCCAGAGAAGGAAAACATAGTTCTGTTTTGGTCCCAGTGGTTGTGCCAGGTTGAAGAGTCTTCTTTCAAGATGCTTATCAACATGTTGGATACGGATTTAAAAATCTGCCCTCCCCCAGCCCCAGTATAGGAATTTGCTTTCAGCACTTCATCTATGGATGGTCATAATTCTTATTTTTGTTTTTTATTTTTTGAGTTGGAGTCTCACTCTGTCATCCAGGCTGGAGTGCAGTGGTACGCTTACAGCCACTGCAGCCTCGACCTGCTGAGCTCAGGTAATCCTTCCACCTCAGCCTTCCAAGTCGCTGGAACCATAGGCATAAGCCACCATGCCTAGCTAATTTTTTTAATTTATTGTAGAGATGAGGTCTCACCAAGTTGCCCAGGCTTGTCTCAAATCCGTGGGCTCAGACAATCCTTTCACCTCAGCCTCCCAAAGTGCTGGGATTATAGGCATGAGCCACCATGCTCAGCTGGTCATAATTCTTAAACATAATTGCAAGAATCATAAACATCACAAAGGCCAGCACTGAGCAGAACCTCTCCTTGTATTTTAAAACAGATCTTTTAGTAGTCTAAGGGGCTTAGCTTTGGAGAGCCATCAGTACAAGAATTTCTCTACCACGTTAGAATTAGCATTTGTGTTAGACCATATATAGCAATATGAAATGGGTTGAAAGCTTGCATAATTTGATGGATATCTTTGTCATCATAGGCAGGGTGGTTATTGTAGTAGGATGAACTTGCAAAGCTCTCTGGCACTTACTGAAGGGAGGTCATACCTCTGCTTCATAACATAGAAAATGACACCACCTCTGATAGTGGTTTTAGGGCTTCTCATGTGAAATGCTGAGAGAAGCGTCTGTGTCCACTTATTGTAAATGTATATTTCTTCCCTTCCTAATTTACTCTTATCACTACCAAAGCCAGGAGGGCACACAATTGTGAACTACACATTTAATCTGTTTTTGCTCTTCTGCAAAACTAAGGAGGCTTTGAAGTGTCTGTTCAAAATTCTATCTACTAAAAAAATGTATTATCAGAAATAGAAGTCATGGGCGTTCTTTCCAGGAAAAGGCTTCTACATAAGGCCCACCCTGTGAGCCATTCTCCCCTGGTCTCATATCCTAGTTATAGATACTTTAAATAGTAAAGAGAAATGTATCCATTGGGGAAGACTGAGCTAACCATGCCAGGCTTTGAGGCTGGCGTTTTAAGGGCTAAGTAAATAACAAACTTGATTGTGTAGACTTGGGAGCCATTCAACTGTAAGAGAAGTTGTACTTTGTGTATTTGTATGAAGCTCAGTAAAATATATTTATATTTATTGTATGTTTATTTAACTTTTAGATTCATAATGTCTTTTTGATAATAGTTATTTTTATTTAAAATTTTGCTTTTTATTTAGAAAAAAATTTCAAGCCTTCAGAATATTTGCAAGAATAAGAATAGTACAAATAGCACCCATATGGTACAAGTAATAACCATAATACCCTTTACTCAGATTTACCTGCTGTGAACATTGTACCTCATTTGTTTCTCCCATGAGTTCTCATTAGCTATGTCTGTGTATGCAAAACATACATAAACAATATACTTTTTAAAAAATGCTTGAAAGGAAGTTGCTTGTATTATGGTTCTTTACTATTAAAGACTTCAGGGTCTATTTTCTAAGAGTAAGAACTATTCTCTTACATAATCACACCGCAGTTATCAACTTCAGTAAATTAAACATTGAGATAATACTTTTAGGGGGCTGGCCACAGTGGCTCATGACTGTAATCCTAGAACCTTGGGAGGGTGAGGTAAGCAGATGACTTGAGCCCAGGAATTTGAGACTAGCCTGGGCAGCATAGCAAAAACTCATCTCTAAAAAAAAAACCAAGCATGGTGGTGCACACCTGTGGTCCCAGCTAGTCAAGATGATAAGGTAGAAGAATCATCTGAGCCCAGGAGGTCAAGGCTGCCATGAGCTATGATTGTTTTGAGCATGCCACTGCTCTCCAACCTGAGTGAATGAGTGAGACCCCTGACTCAAAAAAAAAAAAGAGAGATAATACTTTTATTTAATCTACAGTCCATATTGACCCACTTGACCCAATGGTATCCCTTATAGGACTTCTAATTTAAAAATGACTCTTTCAACCTTAAAACTATATGAATGTACAGAAAGTTCCTGTGAACTCAGAGTGTAAAACTGTGCTATAGCCATTGCTTTTAATATATGTAGCATATAATACATTTCTGCTTATTTTATTTTTTTAGATAAGTTTTAGATTTAGATAAAGATTTTAGATAATTTTGTAGATAACAATTGAGAACAGACTGGAATTCTAGGACTCCTTTTGCACTTAGTTTATTGAGAATGCATATCAACTCTGACAGCTGAATTAAGCAGTTACCAATAATAAGTAATAGTGTTCTACATTACATCATGAGAGCTATGATTTAGAACTCTCCTACACTGTCCGTTGCTTGGATCTTAATGCTCTAACATGTTGTAATTCTTCTTGTTTGAAAGTAGATCCCCCTGACCAACTCGGGCACTATACCATACCTTGAATTCCTGTCCAGGTTTGGCGGAATTGACACAAATATAAATGTTATAAAGAGGTAAGTGTTTTATTTGCTTGTAGGAAAATGTGAACTCTGAAATGATGAGTAAGAACTATGACACAAAACCATTTGAGCTAATCATACCAAGAGCTATCTATAGAAAATGGGTTGTCCATATGGAATTTAATGGAATTAATCCTCAGTCACATTTATTTAGAGAAGGTTTTATCATGTATATAGGAGATATTTTAGAACAAGAGAAATGATGCTGTAATAAAATTTAAACATAGCAAATGAAAACCAGATAAAAATAGTTTGCATGCAATACATTTAAATTTGGAAATAATGGATTTTAATTTTGAAATAAAATATTAAGAAGCCAGATTTAAAATGCGTTGGCTTTTATGCATTTGTTAATGTTGCTCATTGGAAAGTGATCATGTTATCATGGCTAGAAATGAAAACAAAAATCTTTGTATGAGCTCCTTTAGTATTTTATAGTTTTAGCACAAGCATGGGACTCATTTGCTTTGTTTTTTGCAACATAAGAGAATAGGAGTTTGACCTTTAATGTCTAAATCAGCACTAAAGTTCTTTGATTCTAGTGTGTGATTTAGAAAATATTGTTTTGGTAAAAAAAATATTGACTTATTATCTCACTCTAAATGAGTAAGCCTCATTTTCTCAGGGGTTGTATAAATAATTACATATGAGAATTAAATGTGATTCTAAAATATGAGTAAATTCTTGTATTATAGCTTTTGCGATGAATCCATTACTGGTAAACCTTAGGTATAAGAATTAGTGCAGTGGGGGAGGGGAAGATGGGGAGTTGATATTCAATGGGTATTGAGTTTCAGTTCTGCAAAATGAAAAAGTTCTAGAGATCCTTTGCACAACAATGTGAATATACTTAACATGCTCAACTACGCTCTTAAAGATGGTGAATTTTATGTTGTGTGCGTATGTTTTTATCACAATTAAAAAGAAAAAAGAATTGATGCAGCAACTCCAGCAAGAATGACAAAATATTATCCTCTCCATGATCTGGAAATTCCCTGTGCTCTGTTTAGCTAATGCTCAGTAAGTGAGGAGTAAAATAATTTCCAGACTATTCAAAAGAATGACAAGTTGTTCTCTAGACTGCATATTAATGCTCTTGATCTAAAACCATCCCCATTTGTAGGATAAGGTTGTTGGATGGACAGTAACCTAACTTACATATTTTTTTGTTGGAAAAGCCAAACTACTAGAAAAACTAAAAGCAAGAGAGCTTTTTTCTTGTTGTGAAACCTCAGTTTAAAAATTAATCTGAGCTTTTTAAAAAGGATCAGTTACTTTTTAAACATAAAAGCCTAAATATTTAAACTAAATTGGAAAGATTCCTGACTTACTCATAAAGCTGAATTCTCTTTATTGTTGGAAATAATTCATTATGGCAAACAAAGACTTCTCTTTCTAGTAGTATGGAGGGCTATATGCCATGAATAACATTTCCACTAAAAACAATTAAAATGTGGGATAAAAGTTAAAATGTACATACATTTTAATAAATTACTGAGCTAGCAAGAAAGTGTGGAATCTTCAGAGGCCAAACATAAAGTGAAAATTGGAACCCAGAGAAGGAAGCATTCTATAAAGTCGCTTTTACCCTGGGACTGTTGTCCAATTCTTGGTGAATCTGTGTGTTCAGTTTTACTGGCCATTTGGAGTAAAAGAGACAAGAGACAAAGTCTAGGGAGCCTGCCCAAGGTCAAAGAACCTAATAGAGGGCCATAGCATATAAAGTTGGGACACCTACACCCTCAGGTAAGAATAAATTACAAATATAAACCTGCATCACAGAAGGGCACAACAAAGACAGCCACCTATTTCAACACTGGTGTTCAGTAAATAGGGGGGAAAATTGTAATTACAAGTTGATTTGCATGCATGTCTGTGCCAGAATTAATGCTACCTGTATGTTCTGAAAAATTTAAGGCCAGGAACTTATTTAAAAGTAGTCCTGGGCTAGGTGTGCCCTTCTGTAGAAGAATGTATCTTCAATCTATCACTTAAAGAATTTCCACAAAGTGCCAAGTAATATCAAATCATGCCAAAAAGTCTTAAAAACATATGAAGAGACAAAGAATGAGGACTGTAAACCAATAGACATAATATCCAGTAGAATCAAATCTCCAAACACTTGAAATATAGGAACTATCAGATATGTAATCTAAAACCAGTGTTTTAGTATGTTTAAAGAAATTAAGGAATCGATTCAAAATAGGAATATAAAATAAGAAGCAGTAAAATTAAAATTTTTAAGAAGTATAAAATATAACTTCTGGTACTGAAAAATATGATAATTGTAGATATAAAATTCAGTGGGTGCACGAAAATAGTGGATTAAACACAGTTGAAAAGAGCATTTGTGATGTGGAAGATAGTGCTGAAGAATTATCCAAAATGCAGCTCAGAAAGACAAAGAGACACAAAATTTGGAAGACAGGTACAAGAGATGTGGAAAATAGGGGAAGAGGAGGTCTAATATACTTCTAATTGGATTTCTAGAAAGATATCTGTCTCAGTCTGTTTTGTGGGGCTATAATAGAATACCTGAGACTAGATACCATAATTTATAAGAAAATAAAATTATTTATCATGGTTCTTCAGTCTGAGAAGTCTGGTGAGGGGCATTTTACTGCATCCTCACATGGCAGAAGGCAAGAGAGAATCAACTCCCTCCATCAAGCTCCTTGTTAAGAACACCTAATCCCATTTAAGAAGAAGGAGACCTCATGGCCTAATCACCTTTTAAAGTCCTCTTCATGCTATCACATGAGCATTAAGAATTTTTTGGAGGGGCATATTCAAACCATAGCAATATAAGAGAAATTTTGAAAAAAATAATGGCTGAGAATCTCAAGCTAGGTAAGCAAAAATAAATACCCATCTAGACATATCACAGTGGAACTGCAGAACATCAAAATTAAAGAAAAAATATAAAAGGCAGTGAGAAAAAAATGGAATTGACTTTTGAGGAGTGACAATTAAATTACACTGACTTCTCAACAGTGACTGAAAACTGTAAGATGGGGAATCTCTTCAATGTACTGAAATAAAATATTTGCCATCTCAGAATCTGACATTATATTTGTAAGAATAAGAGTAAGCTTGTCTTATGGGAGCCCCTGGGACAACTTTTCTCTTTTTGCTACAGTATACACTCATCTACTGACAGTAGAGTACTTGGAAAAAACATCTGACACCTTTGCCTACTGTGTTCAAACCAGATATTTTTCAGCCAGCATCTTGGATAATTTCTTCATATCGACTCATATAAAAAAGAGGTAGTCTATGCAGTTATTGAATTATCAGGTCTTAGATTGGGTTGAATCTTAGAATAGTGACAGAGGTACAGCTCAGATTTCCTTACCTTGTGCTGGTGGGACCTAAACTTCTGATCACAACACTTCTCTTCTGGAAATATGTTTGGGGAGGTCATGTTTTATACCAGCCAAAACTTAATGCCATTGATAACATGGAGTGAATGTGATACATCTCTTCTGCCCAGGCACCTTTACTTTACTAGAACTGGTCATGTATAAAAAATTACCATATTGAGGAACTTCCTGAATATCCAATGGCAGATGATTAAGTGGGAAACAACATAAAAATTAAGAAGGTATATTATGGTTACATATAAATGATTATGGAATGATATTTTAAAAGTTTATGCCTCTGAGTATATAAGAGCTGGTAATAGCAAAATATGGAACTATTATTGTATCTAGCATAGAGGACCTTGTACGATCTATAATAATCATAGTACCATCATCAGCTCTTCAAAAACATCCAAGGAATTATTTTACTTAAAATGAGCAAACTAATCAGGTATGGTGGCTTATGCCTTTGATTCTAGCACTTTGAGAGGCAGAGGTGGGAGGATTGCTTGAGCCCAGGAGTTTGAGACCAGCTTGGGTAACATGGTGAGACTGCATCTCTACAAAAAAAAAAAAAAAGAGCCAGGGTGGTGGTGTGAACCTTTAGTCCTAGCTACTTGGGAAGCTGACACAGGAGGATTGCTTGCACCTAGGAGTTGGAGGCTGTGGTGAGCCATGATTGTTCCACTGTACTCCAGTCTGGGTTACAAAGTGAGAGAACACGACTCACAAAAAATAAAAAGAGCAAGCTAAACTTCTGAGATGTGCTTCAGATGGATGTGTGGGACATTTCTACATATGGACTGAAAGTACCCTCTGCATACTAGATAACCCATATGCACTTGGCACGATGCTACTTTCATGAAGAATAAGTACAATCTTTAACGTGTAAAACAATCAAATGGATTTATTCTAAGTTTTTAAAAGCTTTCTGAGCTTTTTAAAAGATTTCTCACAGAGTTCTGAAGATCTTACAAAAGAACCTGAGAACTATGTTGAAGCTAGATTCATTTGCAAAGACTCTGTATTGAAAGATTCCTTTGCCAGACCAGGTACCACAGATTCAAATGGATAAAGGAAGCAACAGCAGTGGAGCATTCGTTCTCAGAGCAGATGCAATGTTGATTCTAGGCAAATAGACTGTGGTACGACTAAGAAAGCAAGAAAAAAAGGCTTTTGGCCAGGAGATTTAGAAGAAAGCAGAAAAAGATTATTTTCTACAAATAAGCAAGTGGTTGAAGAAGCTACCAGAAAAGAAACCCATATAGAAAAAAAAAAAACCTGCTGTATAACATCTTAAATTTATATACCTCTAAATTTCAATTCAATTTATTTTGAATTTTTGAAGATTAGAGACATGATAAAAGTAAATGAAAAACATTTATTTATTTATTTATTTTAAACTTTTAATTTTTTTTAACATGTTTTTTATTTTAAAATTGTGGGGTACAGTTAAGGGTTAGGTATACAAATATGCATTGTGCAGGTACCCTTGTTGATGAGGTGTGCCCCCCATCCCCAGACAGATATCGACTACCATTAATCCCACCTCCCTTCCCCTCCCTGCCCCTCCCCATAGTTTCCCACCACTGTCAATCCTTTTCTTATTAAACTTTTAATTTTTAATTTAATTTAATTAAAATACTGAGTTTACTTCACATGCATATTTTTGTCTCCCCACCATTTCCATGTCTGACCACCACTACTACTATGCCCTATCATAACATTCCATCCATACTTAAAACCAAGCAAAGGGTAGAGTTCCATCTTTAAAAACTAAACAGGCATTTTGGACAACACATTCTTGGAACACATTCAATGGAACCTGAACAACATTTATCAAACACGGTAGGGAAAGTTCTCACTCTGCATTATAAAAATGACAGTCAGATATTAACTGTTACAGAAATGAAATAAGACGGAAAACTTTTAACAAACTGTTTAAACTATTTTCTTAAAGAGATTTCCTCCACTGCCAGAGATCTTGAATGGCCTCCTGGTCAGTCATTCGAAAGCAACTCTTCCCATAACTGATGAACTTGGCTTCCACCTTGGGAAGAGAACCACCTTTTTCTATACTTCCTTGCATTTTTGCCTTAATGTCTTCTACAGAGCTAGATCCTTTTGGTATTTTAGGAGTTTTTTCCTGTTTTTTGATGAATTCTTGACCCTTTGATCTTGGTGTTGCTGGTTTTGACTCTTTTCCATTCTGGTTTGATTTTTGTGCATTTTTGGCTGGAGTATCTTGTACAGATTTCTTCACTGGAGCTTTTTCTTCAGTTTCCTCATCATCAAAATCATCATCATCAACTTCATCAGCAGCAAGCTTTACTTTTTTCTAAGGAATCTTGCTACTACCTCCAGGAGCAGATCTCTTTCCAGATATACTTAAGAGTTTTACATCCTTATTCTCTTCATCTTCTGACTCTGCATCTTCTTTCACAGCTACTAAATGCTGTCCACTAATATGCACAGGCCCTGAACTACACTTCAACTGTAAGACCACGGGTGATGTTATTTCAAAACCCCCCAGGGAAACCGTTGACTGCATAGACATTTTCAAAGTTGCCAGTGTTACTTTCATTGGGCTGCCTTCATAATTCATTGCCTCAGTTTCAACAATGTACAATTCATCCTTTGCCCCAGCCCCTAAACTGACCGTTCTTAAAGATAACTTGTGCTCATTTTCATCATTATCCACCTTAAAGTGATCATTTTTGTCAGCCTTTAGTTCACAACCAAAAAGATAGTTCTGGGCCTCAGGGGGGTCATGTCCATGTCCACTGAATCTTCCATGGGGTGGTGGCTCACTCTTAAGTGGGAGAGAAGGTAGACGGAGATAAATGACTACTGCTCCAAAGAGCCGCACAGGACAGAATCACACCGGGGCTTAATTTTTTATTTTAAAGATGTAGGGTATAATTCAGGGTTAGATATACAAATATGAGAAAACATTTAAAAAAAATAAAGACTGAGGGTTAAATAAAGACATTTTCCAACAAAAACTGAGATACTTGATCTCCTGCAGGACTTGACTAAAAGATATTATAGAGGCAGAAGGAAAATGATCCCAGATGGAAGGTCTGAGATTTTAGGAGTGAAGAGCAATACAGTGGCAAAATATGGGTAAATATAAATGACTATTGGCTATAGAAATGACTACAAAATTTTCTATTTGTGTTTGATAAAAAATTTAGAATTAAAATATCAGACCGGCAATAAGCTGAGAATGGAAAAATGCATTTAAAAATCTTCCAAGTTCTATTTATTAGCTGATAGGAGGACGAAGATATCAATTAACTTTATACAATGAAATGTCATAGGTGTTACATTGTGATTTTTGAGCATAACTGTTAAAGAATAAAAACAAAGCATTTAACTTCCAAACATTTTGAAGAAAAAAATGAAATGATTTTTAAAATACTCAATCTAAAAGAAGATAAGAAAGAAGAAGAAAATCTAGAACAGGCAGTACAAATAGAGAACATAAAATAAATGTTTAGACCTATATCCATATATATTATATAATTACATTAAATGTGAAAGGATTACATATTTCAGTTAAAAGACAGAGATTAATTGGACTGAATAAAAATTGCAACTATTGACTTTTTTAAAATAAAAAAAGAAAAAGGATGGAAAAAATATGCCATACAAAAATAAACAAAAGGAAGTGGGAGTAACTATATTAATTTCAGGTAAAATAGATTTGCAAACCTTCGCATTTAACTATAATAAATGTTCCACTTAAGTGACAAAGATTGTCTAGATAACACAGAGTAAAATCCACTAAAAGAAAAACCTAAATATAAACATATAGTGGAAAGGTTAAAGTGAAAGGATTTAAAGACACATATTTAATACTAATGTAGAAGCTAGTGCCACTAAGTTAATATCCAACAATAAACAGTCACAGCTTGGGTTCTCCTGAAGCAGACACTGAAATGGAGTTTTGAGAGCAAGATATAAATTAAGGAAAACACCTGCGAAGGGAAGATGGATTGGCAGAGGGAGAAGTTGAACTTCAATGTAGGCCTGCCCAATCCTTGACCGGCAGGGATGGAGGAGGCAGGAGGATGTGACTGGAAGGGAGGGCCCACTAGGGTTCCAGTTTCTTCAGCAGCGTGGAGGTGCACAGGTATTTGTTTGATTTTTATTTTTTAACTCTTAAACATGTTATAAATGGTGTTTTGTATCTATTGAATATATCATTGAAACAATAGTAAAATGTTACATTTAATATGATATTGTAAGATTTGAATTCTTGATCAGGTCCTTTCTTTAACTTGGACACAGACCTTAACTCCTCCTAGCCTCCGTTTCCTCCCATGTAAAAAGAAGTTAATCTCTGCTTGAAACACTCTAGTGACTTCCCCTTGCTCTTTGTTTGAAGTTACAGACTCCTTATTAGGGCCCACAACTCCCACTAGGGCCTGGCCTCTGCCTCCATCTCTGGATGTAGCCGGTACACCTTCCTGCTGCCCATCCAACCCTGGTCTTCCTGGCCTCTGACTGCTGGCCCTGGGATGTGCAGAGCTTCTGCTTCCTTGGGGCTTCATGCCAGCCATAGTCCTTTTGCTTTGCCTGGAAGTCTTCATGACCCCTTGTGGGTCTCTCTATTCAAATGACACTTGGTCAGAGAGGTTTTTTGTTGCCTACCCTATCTAAAGAATCATCCCATCTTCCCCTATCTCCAATTTATTCCCCTGCCTGTTTATTTTCTTCATGACCCCTGTTATTATTTCAATGTACTAATGTCACTGTCCCATCAGTCACTGTCACCAGTAGGAGTGGAGTCTTGCTCACTGCCATGAGCCCTACACAGGAGCCCTGGTTCTGCCTCTGTCGTTGCCTACTCCCCTTCCCCCATCTCTACCAGTCTGCTCCAAAGAAGGGCTTGAGTTGGTTTATAGACACACAGATAATGCAAAATAAAAAATGGTTAATATGGGCAAGCAGACAGAACCAAGGGGATGGTATAGACACACCTTGACCAGGAAGTCCTACACTGAGTGGCTAAAAGTAAGCCACACAGTGGACTTGGAGCCCCTCTGTGGTCAGGACAAAGCAGCAGCAGAGGAGTCAGGAGCTGGGTCTGAAGCCAGACCACCTCGATCTGACCCTAGGCCTCCACCTCCTCACAGGTGACCCCCATTCTCCTCATCTATAAAGATCCCTAGTCTCCTCGTCAGTAAAGTAAGGATGAAAATGGACCCTAACCCACAGAGTTGTTGAGAGGCCAAAGTGAGATGAGGTATGTTAAGGCTTGATGCATAGTAAGTGCTCATTAAATGACAGCTGTAATTACTCAATTCCCACACTACCTGAGGAGGAATAAATTACGTTATATTTCATTTTACAAATGAGGAAACTGAGGCATGGAGAAACTTGCTATTTGCCCAAGTCCACGCTTCTGGCAGATGGTAGCTCATAAAGAAATGCCTTGTGGGCAACCTCCTTGGGTCCCCTCCCACTGTGGGAGCTTTTTTGTCTTCTCAATAAACCCTGCTTTCTCACTTTCAAAAAAAAAAGAAGAAAGAAATGCCTTACATTTTAAAATATATTATATAGAAATCCTTGTAATTTTGATGACTGCATCTTCTATGTAACATTTATTTGGTTAAAATATTTTAACAAAGCTTTTAAAATTTTTATTTTTAAGGGGAAGTGGGAATAAAATGAATTGCTGCCGGACTTTAAAAGAACTTGAAATCCAAGTGGGAGAAAAGGTAACAGAGATTTTTTTTTTAAAATGATTTCCACCTCCCCCTCATCAACAGTAATTGGTAGCAGAGGTAGATAATACAAAATGAGCTGCACCTTGTCATCTGAGTTCTCGTGTCAAAGTCGTCTGACTAAATAGATCTTCTGATAACAAGCCCATGTGAAAGCTTCTGTTCGGACTACTTTGACTGCCTCGGATGGCATCTCTTTTGATGAATGACACCAACACTAGTCCTGGAATATTAATTTCTTTTGTATTAACTTTAGATCATTATTAGTAGGGCTGCCTTTTCTGTCTTTGTCTAAGACTGAGCAGGTTTTTCTTTAGAAAGAGAAAAAGACTGCAGCAGCAAATGCCAATCAAAAACAGCATGGTAAAAATAACCAGGCGAACTCAAAGTGATTTATATTTAAGTATTGAGTAATTTAGCCACAAAAGCTACTACGTGTTTGAGAAAAAGAGGGTATAGCTTTGTTTCTATTTGCTAATTGTGGTGAGATCTCACAGCGCACGGCTAAGGAGGGGAGGAGATGATAATGTCATTCAAGGGTTGGAATCGGACTCCTTTTTAAAATGCATTTGGGCCTGTCAGTTACACGAGCAGTTTGAGAATCCTGCTTTAATTTATTTGATTCAATATGTTGGTTTGAAATGTGACAAATTTTCTTTCTTTTTTGAACTCTTCTAAGACTTTCATACATTTCAAACTCAAAAATAACCAGGGATTCACAAAATGTTTGTCTTCATTTCCCTGGCTGATACCATTAAGACCAGAAAATTCATCTTAATATGACAATTTTTTTTAGCGCGATGTGTTCCTAAAAACCTGTCTCACTATAGTTGGTATTAGTAGGAACCCTGCTATAATTATCTGCTTTTTTTCATGGCTCATTTGTTATTCTGTAAGATATATGTAATATGATTGATATTATGTGTGTTATATGTCTTTTATTGGTCTCTTCATAAACTGTGCTAATCATGAAACACTCCTGGGAAAGTCCAGTGTTTGTGACAATCATCTCAGAAGCATAAATATTGTTATGGGTCAATAATGCAACATGACAGTGTGGAGTGTGTGGACATGGGCTGTGATTGTAAATTACTGAAAATAAGGCTGTGGTAAGCAAATCTCAAAAGGAACTCCATCACCTCCATCCTTTCAATTAATTTCTTTTTTATGCCCGAGCTCCTCTCCATAGAAAGCCTTCACTAAGAGTGATTTAAGCCCATGTGGGGTTCTTGCAACAGGCTGTGAGAACAAATAGGTGAAGGTGAAAGGCTGAGAGGGTGCTACATCCCAGTGCAGTGCATGTTTTCTCTGCCACTAATTCCAGGCAGCACAGAGTGCAGCCCAAATCCTACTCGGCCCTAGGCAGACAGGTGGGGTGAGACAAGACTGATCTCAGGACCCAGTCAGACCTGGGTTTTCCTCTTGGGGTTAGGCCATTTACCAGCCAGGTGGCCTTAGGCAAGTCCTTGTCCTTGGGTTTTGTCATCTGTCAGTGGGGATAACAATAGCTGCCTTGAAGTGCTGTTATGTGGCTTAAAAACGCATCCAGTCTGAAGTACCTGGGACACGATTAAGTTTATCACTACACATCCTGTGAAGTACAGGTAGAAACATGCCTTCCCCTACCCCTCCATCCCTAAATGAAGAGAACAGACCAGGTAAACCCCTCAGCTGTCTGCTGTGTGCTGTAGCACGCTTCTAGTTAAGATGCTGATCCTGTTAGTGATCGCACACTAGTGTTGGAGACTGAGAAGAATACCTAGGAATTATCAAAGTGAGACTTTCTTCATACACATGGCATTGCATTGTTACAGTTTGGGAATGAAGGAATGCTAATTATTTTATTTTAAATATAAGTCCACATGGCTTGTTGGAGCCAAGAGTGCCTGCTAAATGTCTCTGAAGTTCTGGAACCAGACTTCGCTGATGTATGTGAGGACTAGCCTTCCTAGACCTACAGATCATTAGTAGTTGGAACCCCAAGCTGACCGAACCCCAGTGCTCATATTTTCTGCTGATTTATCTCACAGTGAGCTTGGTCTGATGATAGTTTCTTGGCCTCTCCCTTCTTCACGGGCACTCAGACCCTCGACAGATGTTTACATTCATGCTTTCTATCCATTCGAACCTGAGACTCTCTGAGTCCCATTTTCTCCACTATTCAAGACAGAAGGCCAGACAAGACAATCTCCATGTCTTGTGTCTCTGTCTTTGGTGACAGTGCTCCACGGCTTCACAGGAAGAGGTGCTGTCTGTTCCCAGCGGGCCCAGTATTGGGGGGAGGAGGAAGTTCTGTAAACCCAGGTGGTCCTCATTGTGTCCTTTCCCGGCTCTGCCTGGATCTGGTTCTGGTTTAATTGTGTTCGGTTTCCACTCTGCAGCCACTGTAAATCCTGCCGTACCTTGCCTGCCCCTTCTCTCTTGGCCTAGCTTTTTGTTTTGGTCACAAACATGACCCTGTGCTTTCTTTTTTTCTTTTCTTTCTTTTTTCTGTGTGCCCCCTTCTCCAGAGACCCTGTGCTTTCATTTGGCTCCCTTCTGTGCTTTTGACTGGGCACCTCCTGGACTGGCTCTTGAGTTCTCTGTCCTTCGGGTTCTTTGCTCCTACAGTCTCCTGGGAGGCAGAGGGATTTAGTGAGAATCAGGTACCCTGGGGCTGAAATCCAGTCTCTGAAGCTTGGGAGTTAGGGTGGGTACCCCTCACTGTTCTCAATTTCCTCATCTCGACAGTGGAAATAACAGAACCCACCTTTCAAGGTACTTACGAGAAAGATTGAGTAATTTAAGTGAAGCCTCTGGCATACAGTAGAGGCTCAATAAATGTAAGTCCCTTCCCCCACTGACTAATGACACTGGTCCTCCTTGTCTAACACTACTAACACCCTTCCCCTTCAGGTGGCAGACTTTACCTACCACCAAGTGGCACCTCCTTAGCCACAGTGGTGTTTGGTTGTTTTCCCTTGTGACAAACAGAAGACCCCAGCTTAACTAGCTTAGACAATAAGGAACTTCTTATCTCACCTAAGAAGAAGTCAGAAGGGAGTGTGGGAGTGTGAGCTGATCAACCCATAGCTCCTTTTGGTCACCAGGAGGTTGCCACCAGGCATAACATGCAGGTATTTCAAAAAACTTTTTCCAGTGTGCTATTTCTTCCAATGTGACTCTTTAAAAACAAGACAAAGTTTCTCCCCATGTCTCACTGTCTAGAATTATGCCCCATACCCAAACCAATTACTGACAATGGAAATGGTCCCTGTCAGTAGCCTGGACCAATCCTGATTATCACCTTGTATAACCACAAGAAGCACTTGGCCACCCAAGGAGTGTGAATGTCTACACAAAATGGAAGGTTTTGTTAGAAAGAAGAGTGTAGAAGTGAGTGGATTTGGGAAGGCAACCAACAGCAACTGCTTCAGGTACCCACTGAAAGGATCCCTCCAGGCTGGGCGAGCCCTCATATTTTTGACACTAATGGAATTTTTTGGATTTTACCATCTCTAGTAAAAATAATAGCTAGCATTGATTGAACACTTAGTAGACACTCTTCTAAGTGCTTTACCATACTGGATCATGTAATTCCCAGGAGAACCCCATGAGGCAGGTGTCATTGTTATCCCATATTGATGTAGGTGAAAACTGAGAACAGAGACTAAGCAATTTGACCAGGGACACACGGCTGGTGGGTGGTGAGCCTGCGATTCAAGCCTCAGCAGCACTTTGCTCCAGAGTCCTTGCCTTAACCACTAGCCTGCCCTGCCTCTCGGAGGTCCTTTTCAGGGAAGGATTACTTTGCATTCAGCTGCTGTGACACTTGCTATGCCTGTAGGTAGACCCAGTTCCATCACCTAGAAGCTCTGTTCACCGTCACTGTGTGAGTAAATGGAGTGTTTTGTTCAATCACAGAGTCACCTTTCTGTCGTGTAGCATCTACTGCAAACAGGCATTTGGGAATTTTCTTCCCTCTTCTCTCTCCGGTGTCCTGCCTTTCACACCCCCTCACACCTCCTTAGTCATGTATGCACCTGTCTGCACTGGAGGGCCCCACTTATCCTGGTAGTGGCAGTGTCTGAGACCTTAGATGTGGATTCCTCATGTTCTTCAGGTAATCTGCCAAGACAAAAGGAACTCAAGCAAAGCTTCAGTGTGTTGCCAGGCTAACAAAGTTTTGGGCTTCTTACTCTGTTTTATCATTTGTCACCTCCCCATAGGAGGTGAAGACAGTAGTGGCTTATAATGGAAGACAGTCCCATCTTGCCACTTAGGGTGGTGTGAGTGGCGACTCTAAGCCTTGTCAAGGGGAACTACTGAGAAATAGGAAGCTATTCTGACCTATGTGAGAACCCAGTACATGCTTAGAAATGGCATGGCTCTTCCTCCTGACCCCCCCCAACTATCATTAATTGAAGACAAGAATTAAAGAATGTCTATTCAGCTCAAGAAGTATAAAAAGGAGAAGGAACATCCACAACCCCAGGCTGTTTGCTCTTGCACCACACTGCTCCCCAATTCAGGGAGCTCTCAAAAAATAAAAATACAAAACAAGCTCAAAATCTTGGGTGCCACAATGTCAGAACATCTGGTCTACCCAGTCAGCTGTGACAAGTGTGTCTGTGGGACACCGAGTGATCTGACACGAGTTTTTATGGGATTACCCCGGTGCCTTAGAGTTGTATACATACAGCCTTAGTCATTTCAGAAGCAATTAGTAAATAATTATAGGTACTGAACTGTTTGCTTGCTCTGTAATATCCTCCTGAAGGAGAGACAAAAGTGATGGGTAGATTCATTTTCTTAAATTGGTGAATTTTCTTTAAAAAGAAATCCTTAAAATTTACTGCTCAAGGAATAAAGAATCAGTTGTTAGTCAACATCACAACCATTTCATAAACATACCTTAATATTACAACACCACATTAGCATGAATGAATAGACTGGAATGCAGTCTGTTTGCCTAATATAAAGACTGTGTCAAACTCAAAATGAGGCCATTTACTAAAATATACAAGCTCTTGCTTAATTCCTAATATTCTCCTAATCCTACTTTCATCAGCTCTACTTTGGTGCACTTGGTATTAATTGCCTATTGTAGCAGGTATTTGAACACATCTTCTCTTTCATCTGAAGAAAATATTAGCATATCGCAGAGCTGTTGGGACAGATTGTATCTGAGGCACTTTTTCCTCCTTGCAGAAAAGCCTATCAATCATAACTGAATATAGTGATTAATAATGTCACAGCTTTTATTCGTGTGTCTACGTGCAACTAAATGAAGAGTAGCACTTACATTTTGATCTAGAGAATCTCACACCACAAAATAATCAGTTGCCATTTTATAAAAAAATTATATTGAAAATGCTTCTACCCCAGGACCTATTTTTGGTTGTTCTATTATTAATTTACTAAAGCCATCATGAGGAAATTACAGCAAAGATTCTGTTATATCAGTATTTGTAATTATTTCAGGCTAAGTTTATCTTTTTTTAATATCATATTCCTGCATGTGACAAATTAATAGTACAAACACAAGACTGTAGTGGTGAATGTTTAAAACAGCATGGTGTAGGGAAACAGTCTGGAGCTCTGGACTTGGCTAGCCTGAGTCTGCATTTGAGTGTCACTCTCAGAATGACCCTGAACAATCTAGGCTTTTTCCAGACTTTCCCCATCAGTGAAATGGGGAAACAATATCACAAGGTTTTTCCATATTGTTGGGGTTTTATGTGAGAATAAATATAAAATGAACTCTCCAAAGTGCTGAGTCCATAGAATTTACTAAAAATAATTAGAAGGAGTTTGTATTTAGAGGACATATGCATTCTTATGTGAAAAGTTAAATGATGATCTGTAGTCATCTATGGTTAACAGCTACAGAGGGGAAGGTTAAAGCCTATAGGCTGATGATGCCCACAATCATGTCTCGCTCTGATGCCCCAAGATCACCAGTGTCCACAGGAAAAACCACAACTTCTGGTGGTCCTCCTGCCCCACCCAGGAAGTCTTGCTCTCCCCAAGTTTCACCACTTACCATTCATTCAAGCAGAAACCAATGGCTAGACTTGATTCTTCTCTTTCCCTTAGCAGTGCCCTTCCCATTTCCAGGCCATTAGCAAGTCCCATCTGTCGCATCCTGAAACTTACCCCGAACCCGGCCACTTATGCCATCCCACTGCCGCCCTTACAGCCCAAGCCACCATTATCTCTACTCTGTGCTTTGCCAGTGACCCCTTAGCTGGTTTCCTGTTCCCTTTCTTGCCCTTACAATCTGTATTCTACTTGAAGCCAGAGATTTCTGTTCAAAACATAAGTCAGATCTCATCAGACTCCTCTGGTGAAGATGCTCCATGGCTTTTGATAGCACATCAAGTAAACTTCAGTTAAACATCCTGGCTTATGGAGCTCTGCATGAGAGATCTCTCTGGAGTGATGCTTTTTGACAACTCTATCTAAAATGGTATATTTTTCCAAACACTCAGCACATTCTGAAATTTTGTTTGTTTACTTGTTTATGACTAGGATACATGTTCCATAGAAGCAGGCACTTTCTCTGTCTTGCTCACTGCTGTCACTTTAGTGCCTTGAACAGTTCCTGACACCTGATATGTATTTAGTAAATATGTATTGTATGAATAAAAAAAGTTTTGAAGAAAATTTCATGTTATTTGGAATAGTCCAGAACAATTTGAGGAGAAAATTGAGATTGAAGCTTGGGTCTGGACCATAGATAGAGTTTCAATCTATCACATTGAGGATGAGAGGGGAAGAGATGTGGGGAAGCTTTCAAATTGCAAGCTGGAGTAAGCAAAGGATATGGAGTGGTGGGTGGAGATGTGGCAGGAGCACAGTGGAGACAAGCCCTATGACTATTCTGTGGAGAGCTGTGTGTCTCAAGGCAGGCTGAGACAGATCCATTTTGAAAGGTAGGCTGGATAAAAAGAAGTATTTGAAAGCCAGATTTTAACCCTAAGGCATGGGGCAGAGAGAAGGATGATTGAAGGTTTCTGAGAAGGGAGTTATGGTGTGAGAAAGAGATATTTAGGAGATGGCTGTCAGCAGTGTAATAGATAAATTTGCTGAGAGGACAGCTGGAGTTAGGGGTCCCTATTATTAGGCCTGGAAGTCATCAGTCACCCTCTTAACATCATCAGCAGCCTGCATATGTTGAGCACCTACTACTGGTGTAGGAGGGATACCATGTGTTTACTGGGGATACAAAGAAGAGTAAGATCTGATCCTTGTCCTTCAGAAACTTAATCAGCTTGGGAACACAAACATAGGTGATACATTACAAGGCTTAAAATTTTGTTTATTGGGTGACATATGACTCAGATCAAGAGAAGTTTGGGAATAGAGCAATGTGAGTTGCTCTTACTGAAAATCAGTTGAGTGATGTGGACAGTAAACTCCTTAAGAGTCTGTAAGAGGATGTCAACCTTTCTGGCTACTGGGGAGGGTGATTGGTTTGAGACTGGCCTTGGAGGAAGGGTAAGACTCTAGATGGTTTGTAAAAACTGGGGGCTCATGAAGCCTTAGAATTAGTGAAATGAACAAGAAGGAAGGCAGACATGTAAGGGGTGGGTGTTTCCCTACCAACGAGATAAATTTTCCAGGAGGAAAGATATCTCTGGGGTGCAGGGAGAGGGAGAGGATGTAAGCACTTCCAGCTCAGTGTGCACTGAGTGAACTCACGATCTTCCTCCCCAAACCTGTGCCATGTTCTGCATTCTTGATCTCATCCACTCAGGTCACCAAATGAGAAACTAGACACTACTTTGATTTTCCTTCATCCTATATATCTGGTTAACTACCGGGTCCTACTAACTTGGTTCCTTAAAGTTCACCCCAGCTTTTCCAGCGCTGTCTCCCAGTCTTTGGGGATTCACAGCATACGTTATCATAGTAAAGGCTCAGAGGCAGTTACTGTATAGAAATCCATTGAATGTTGCTGAAGCCATGCATTTGTTTGTTTAGCTCCAGTTCTGATCCAGAGGAACTTGTGTTTGGAGGAATGTCACTTTGGGAAATACTGGGGAAGATGATAGACAAGGTTCTTTTACTTTGAAATGTGACTCTGGTTTAGTTCTTATGTTAGATGGTGTGGGGCTGGTTTGAACCTTGGCAAATCCTGCAGCGGTGTGGCACTTCTCAGCACTGGCCCAACCTGGGAAGTTCTTCATGCAGCCTGAGCAGTCCCCTTCGACTTGCTGGCCTTTCTCAAAGCAGCATCCTCTCCCCGGATGTCTAACAAAGAGCAGGATGCGGGGCTGGGGGTAGCCCTGATTTTCGAGGCTAGCCCTCCTGGTGCACAGCTCTGTCCTATGATGAGCCGGGGTCCCAACCCCAATGAGCTGGGGTCTCAGGGGCCCCCCTTATTCTTGACATGCGTTGCCCAAGGTGGAACTCCCATCCTAGGAGTGTGCACTGGACAAGAAAGAAAAGAGAGAAAGGAAACGTTATGGATCTGGCACCCTTTTTAAGTCCCTCAGTATGTAGACTTGGGCTTCTTTTCATAGCTGTCATTAGTTTAATGGGTGGAGAGAATTTCTTCTCAGAATTCTTTAAGCTCTACATTACAGGCAAGCACTTTCAAAATGAAAATCAAATGTAGGGGGAGGTTGACATGGCTCGCGGACTCTGTACCTGCAAGTTTCCCTCTCACCTTGACTGCAAGGAGACCCCAGAGCATATTTTTGCTCCACTGCAGCAACTAGGACATCCAGGTTTCTTTAGCTCATTTTTGGGTCAGCTTTTCTTTCCTCCATTTTTGTGGACCTCGTTTGAGTGTCTTTTTATGTAAGCTTGTTCAATTTTTGGTAAAGGCAGGGTATGCATATGTTCAGCAAAAAAAATGTGTGGTCCTTGGCCTGTGGAGGCGCTGCCAGAGCAGGAGCAAGCGTGTCAGCCCGAAGGCAGGGAGGCGAGGCCTTTGTGAAAGGTGAGCAGTGCCCGGCCGCTCTTCCCACATGTCCCCGAATTGGAAGTTTGTGTTTATGAGATTCTGAATGCAGTCTAATTTTTTCCTATCTGGTTTGGAGCATCTCTACCAGCTGGTAAATAGGAAATGTTCACGGTAGGAAGCCAATACTCTGCAGAGTGTAAACAGATGGAATCGATATAAAGTGACAAGTTAGACTGTGCTATTGAGAATACAGAGCCAAAACTAAGAACATAACAGTCAAGCCACTTATTCCGTTCCAGTTCATTTAGTCCTGAATAGTGCTTCATATCTGCACAGCTGTGTTGTTCTTTTTTTCCCCCTTTCTTTCTTCTGGGTTGATAATGACAATTTCAAAGAAAAACTTTAATTAAAGATTTTATACAAAATAGCCAAAAGTAGAATAATAAGGAAAATGAGCATTGATGTGTTTATTGTAAGAGAAATCCTTTTACATGGTTTCATTTAAAATCTGTACTTCTTAAATTTAAAACAAATTTCGTAGTGGAGACAGAAAGGTGCCAGACTGACAGCCGTGGGTGCTGAACTCTCCCATTTGCTGCAGAGCCAAGGCGTAGAGTGCTTGAAGCCTCCTCCCCTCGAGGCTCCGTCTACAGGCAGGCCCGTGGGATGCGCTTCCTGACTGCCTTTTCTTAGGAACCAGGGGGGGAAAGGCGGCTGTGGGTGAGGAGCTGGACAGAAAGTGGTTAAACTGGAGCCAGTAAGAATACAATTGTGGAAGGTTTAAATTCGCTTGCAGGCTACCTGCTGGCATGAAGATTCTTTTCCTACCTCTGTAGAGGGCCACATCCACCCAGGCCTTCGGTGGGATTATTTTGCAGGCTGACTGGGAATTGTGGGCTTCAGAGAGGAAACATTAGGCCCTTTCTCACCTCCTTTAAGGCTTGGGTGGTCATATTTATTTGGATTCACAGTTTTCCTTCCTGGAGCTCAAAGTACTATAAAAAGAATTTTAAACAAAGAACTATAGAGTAATAATAGCATCCACTGTTAGCAGTTTATTGAACCATCTGAACTCAGTGGGGGTACAAATATGAAGCAGTTAGATTTTTCTGCTCTCACTGTTCTGAAACAGGCACTGGCAAATCTCCCTTTTCCTCCCTTAAGGATATCTTAGGCAGGTCTCGTGGCTCTCTGGTCACATCTAGGTATAAACAGACTGTTCAATTTAGCTCTTAAGTGGGAGCACATTCAGCATCCCTCTCTCTGCTCCCCCTGGTGGGGGGTGGGAGGTGGGGGGCGTGGAGGGATAGCAATGTAGAAGCATTCCCTTTTCTCTGCAGCGCCCAACACCTGTTGTTTTTTGACTTTTTAATGATAGCCATCCTGACTGGTATGATGTGGTACCTCATTATAGTTTTGATTTGCATTTCTCTGATGATTAGTGAAGCTGAGCATGTTTTCATGTTTGTTGGCTGCTTGTATGTCTTCCTTTGAGAAATGCCTGTTCATGTTCTTTGCCCACTTTTTAATGGGGTTATGTGTTTGTTTGTTTTTCTGTCTATTTGTATGAGTTGCTTATAGATTCTGAATGTTAGGCCTTTGTTGGATGCATAGCTTGCAAACATTTTTTCCCATTTTGTGGGTTGTCTCTTTTCTTGGTGTCCTCTTAACCCATGGAAAATTAACATGTCCTGCCAATGCTAACAAGAGGTGTTCAGGCTGTCCTTCCCACCCTGCTCTGCCATCTCTGTTGGCTTCTCAGTTCCTCTACACAGGAAGATGAAGAACAGATTACTACATCCACTGAGAAATGAAATGCCTATCTGTCCTTCTTGCAAGTACTTGTCCTGTCTGTACAGGGATTTCCTTGGCTTACCAATGCTTCTTCGCTATGAATGCTGTAATCACCACACCCATCCATCCATCTACCCATCCTCCATCCATCCGTCCATTCATCATCCATCAATTTACCCATTCACTTATGCATTATCCATCCATTTATCATCCATCCATCCATTCATTTGTCCATTATCTATCTTTGATCAATCCATCCATCATCCATCTACCTTCTTATCTATCATCCATTCATTCATACACTCATCCTCCATTTATCCATCCATTCATCTTTCATCAATTTACTCATTCACCTATCCATTATCCATTCATTCATCTATCCATCCATTCATCATCCATCCATCCATCCATTCATCCATCCATCCATTTGTCCATTATCCATCCTTGATCAATCCATTCATCCACCTATTTACCCATCATCCATCCATTCACTCATCTCCCACCCATCCATTCATCATTCATCAGTTCATTCATTCACCTATCCATTATCCACCCATCTATTATTCATTCATACACCTATCATCCATCCTCCCATCCATCCATTCATCATCTATCCATCATCCACCCATCCTTGATCCATTCATTCACTCAATAATTATTCATTGACCTGTTCTCAGTCTTGGACTTCTGCCTACTAAAGATGTTCTTCCCTTTCTAGGTTTCTGTTATCTTAGGCTGGGAAGTGGGGCAGTAGAAGAGGGGAAGGAGGGATTGGAAAGAGTGTTCAGGGTCAGTCACATAGTGTTCCCTGACATGAGTGTGTGGTTACTTGGTTATCTGGAACTCTTTCCTCAGCCTTTGATTCCAGTCAGCAGTTCTCATCACCATTTATTGAATGTGTTCTATGTGTGAGGCACCTGCACATGGACTCATTTCATCTTAAACGCACACCTCTACAGTGCCCTTATTCATTCCCATTTTATAGATGAGGAAACTGAAGTTTAGAGAAATCAGGTAACTTTTCCCCAGGTTGCCTAAATAGTGTGGAACTAGGTTGAAGTCTCATTTCAGAGCCTGTGCACTTGTGGAAAGGCAGGAGGGTGAGAAGGGATTTGACACACTAGATTGTCTATTTTGGGTCACTCCAGTCCAGAGCAGTTTTACTGCTTTTCCACAGGGCAAACCACCATGCCTGGGAGAAAGTGTTTATTTTCCCCACTCCCAATTTCAATCTGAAAGACCAGATATTCTGTTTCTTGTGACATTTATGATATTGCCCTTCATAAATTCACCCAAATCTTTTTTTGTTATTTTAAATTTTGCTCCTATTACTTAACATTTTTATTATTTTTATTTTTACTTTTTCCTTTAACTTCAATCCTGTGTGAAATTGGGCTTCGCATCTTTGCTTTAAATGTTAGGTAATGGGGTTTCACTTATGAAGCTACACTTCAGAACTTCAATCATATTATGCTGTTTCTCCCTAGCCTTGCTCTCCAGACTAAAGAGTCTAGTGGTTTAGCCAGTTCTCACTGTTCCCTTCCCTAGACAGCTTGATTAACCTATCATCCCCAAGGTCTTGAGCATCGCCCCAGACCTGGGTTCTAAGGACACCTGGAGGGTCAGGTGCTGCCCTGCTCTCAGGGCCTGCAGTGTTGTGGTGGGGGGTTGGAAGGGTTCTATGGGGCCAGCGGGTGGGAAATAAGGGTGGGGACAACCCAGAGTGCAGTGTGGTTGGCAGGGGGGCAGGGTGTGGGGTAAGGTGTGGAGAGAGTACGACACAGTGGGAGTGTGGTGGGGGATCCGTGGGGCGGGCAGTCTCCCAGAACAGTGCTAGCAGGGCTTAGTGAGTGGGGCTTAATGCGGCCCAGACTTTGTTGGGGTTGCTCAGGGTGGGGCTGGGAGGAAGTCTTTGGCCAGGGGAGGAGGAAGATGGTTGGGTAGAGACGCTGAGAGATGACTTCAGAAAGCCACAAGCCCATCTCCTGGCTTTGAAGCCTTTAATTTAAAGACAAAACTAGTTATTTTGGTTTTCTTTAAAAACCTTCAGCTTTTTCTTGGTGTTTGTGCACACAAAGCTCCCCTGAGACTTCTTCACCCACTCAGATATATGTGAGGAAGGTTGTGGGGGGCAGTAGGACATGGGGGCTTGTTAACTTTTCCTGCAGAGAGCCTGGGGTTGTGTGCTCTGCTCAACTATTCCACTAGGGCCCTGAGGGGGAAAGCAGCCTAGACAATATGTAAATGAATGGGCGTGGCTGTGTTCCAGTAAGATGTATTTATGGATACTGAAATTTGAAATTCACATAACTTTCACATGTCATGAAATATTAGCCTTCCTTTGATTTTTTCCCAATCATTTAAAAATGTTAAAAACCATTCTTAGCTTGCAGGTGTAGGAAATCAGGTGGCGGGCTGCAGCTTGCCGCACCTGGAATAAAGAGAGTTAGGTCTCCATGGGTAGTGATGTCAGGCAAGATCAAGCTTTTTCAGGCTGATCTCTGGACACTAATGAGGGCAAGATCCAATGTTCTTTTCTGAGAAATCTGCTGGGTTTGGAGGCAGGAAGCAGGAAGCAACGGCCCCTCCCCTTTTGCTATCTGTGCACCAGATTTTCCCTCTCTCCATGGATTTGGCTCTCTGAGCACTCTTCCTCCAAAGTGGTGGGGAATTAGAGGGTGGGAATGGAAAGACAGGAGAACAGAGGCCAGGCCTCCCTACCTCAGGTCCCTTTCCCCAGGGGCAGGAGCTGGTTACATAACCAAGTTCAAGCGGGAATAAATCACGATGTCAAGTGGAAGTCAGGAAACTCATGACTGCATGGAAGGGTCATTAGGAAAGCCAGAAAAGAGAAATCCTGCCCCATGGTGGGCCGTGGCAGGACCAGGGAAGAGCCTCCCCGGCAGCAGATACAGTATACTAATTCAGGCTGCACACATTTATGGGCATCCCCTCTGTCCAAGCACTGTTCTGAACCCTGAAGATACAGCAGCAAACAAAACCAAGTCCCTGCCCCGTGGAGCTTACATTTCAGTGGAAGAAGAAAGACAATAAACAGATATAGAAGTAAATATGAAGTGGTCCAGGTGTTGGGGAATGCCAAGGAGAGGAATGAAGCAAGTGGTCTGAAAGGGATGATGGCATACTTTTGCACGTGTGATGGAGGAAACCTATATGAAGGAAGGAGGGCGTCGTAGAGTGTGAGAGTGCTTAGTGTCCATGAGATAGAATAAAGAGGCCCTGTAGCTGGGACCGAGTGAGAAAGGGGGAGCCGAGGCAGGAGTCAGCCACACAGGGCCTCACAGGTTTTTCAGCATGCACTTGGGAATTCTAAGTAGTTCAGCATGGCTGAGTCCAGAGACTGTGGCAGGGCAGGGAAACGGGGCAGGGCAGGGCACGGTCGCTGTTTGGGGGCCCTTACCCATTTTAGTCCTCCTTTCTTTTTTCTTTTCTCCTACCACATCTTGTATACCACGGCCCTAACTTTGCTGCCTCTGATAAGCCTCACCATCTGCAGCTCAATTCTTCAGACCTTGCCAAACTTCAGTCTGACAAATGATAAGAGACTTGGAGACGTACCTCTGGTGGGTGTGAGCTCCGTGCCAGGTTGCTGCTTCCCGGCTTTCCACGCTGTAGATCCATATGGGTTGCTTTGGGGTTTTAAAAAAGCGCATCGCCTCATGTCCTCCGTTTTACCAAGAGAGGTGAATCGGGACTTGGCAGCAGACAAGGTGTTGAGATTTTTATTTGGCCACGGGAGCAAGTGCTCTCAGTGACTGGGGTTCCCTCTTTTAGACAAAGCACTGGAGCCGAGGACGGAGGTCCAGGGGCAGGCTTCACTCCAGCTGGTGCCGTTCCCTCTTGCTTTGCTTGGCATTCCTGGCTTCAGATCTTGAGGTCGTGTTAGCCCGTGTTCTCTAGTTGCTAGTGATTTTCTAGTTGGGAGGTTTGTATAGAATGAAGCATGGGGCTTTGCATATAACAGACTTTCATTCAGTTGTCTGTGTGAAGATCATTTATTGTCATCATTACTGCACTGACATGGAATGTCATCATTATTGCATTCAGGATTGGTTCTGAATGTGTTCTCCAGTGGTCTGAGGAGGTATGTGCAGATATATCACAAGGCTTCCTCGGGGTATGGCTCTTTTCCAAGCAGGCGAGAAGGAGACAGATTCATTCATTCATTCCAACAGATATTTGCTGAGCATCCACACTGTGCCAATGCTGTCATAGAGCTGAGCTGAGCAATGACAAACCCTGCCTCTAGGGAGCTGGCACTCAGAGTAGGAGATGGACGACGGAGACAAATGAGGGTCATGTTAGTCGGTGAGGAGGGCTTTGTAGAAGATAAGAGTGTTGGGAGTAGGGAGTCCTAATGTACGCGTGTGTTAGGAAAGGACTTTCTGGTAAGGTGACATTTGGGCCAAGACCTGCATGAAGCGAGGGAGTGAGCCACAGGGTATCCGGAGAAGAGGGTTCCAGGCAGAAGGAGCAGCAAGACCAACGCCTTGAGACAGAGGAGCCAAGCGCTCAGAGAAGCAGCGGAATCTGATGTGGCCAGAAACCAGCCAGCAAGTGGACGAGTGGAAGGAGACAAGGCCAGAGGGTCACCAGGAACAAGTTGAGTGGGGCTTGGTGGGTCACGGTGAGTGGGCTGGGAGCCACCGGAGGACTTTGAGCAGAGGAGGGCATTCTCAGACTCATATTTAAGTACAAATACCTCAGCTGCTGTGTGGAATCAGTGTGGAAGCTGGAGGACCAAGCAGAAGGCTGTTGCACCAGCCCGTAGGGTGCAGGGTAGAGGTGGTGAGACATGACTGAAATCTGGAATGTCCTGAAGGGAGGTGCTGATGGGCTCTACTGGAGGACTGGATATGACATGTGAGCAAAAAAGGAGCCTGGTAGAATGGATTTACCTTTTGTTGGGGCAGAGCAGCTTGGGCTTGATAAATCTGAGATGGCTGTTAGGGTCTCAAGTTGGACATCAACTGGGAGGTTGGATATCCTAACTTGGACTCAGAGAAGAGACCAGGGCTGGAGACAGATCTTTGGGAGTCATCAATTGGTCATTGAAGCCAAAGGACTGAACCTCTGAGAGGTAAGTATGGCCAGAGAAGCAGAGAGCACTGAGGACTGAGTCCTAAAGTACATCAGCCATGGAGGTAGGAAGACAAGGAGGAAATAGGAAGGGAGACCAAGGAGATGCCAGAGAAGCCAGAGGGGAACCAGAGAGAGTGGGTTCTAGAATCAAGTAGGAAGCGTGCCTCAAGGAAGAAGAGCCCAGCAGCTGTGTCAAATGCTGCTGCTGGAACAGCAAGATGAGGACTGAGAAGCGGCCCTTGGGTTTGTCCTGGTGGAAGTCTTTAGTCACCCTGACAAGAGCAGTTTTGTGCGGTGGTGGGGACAAAACTGATCAGAGAGATTTTGAAAGAGAGAGAAAGGACACACTGGAAACTTAAAAAAAAAAAGCGTAGACATTATGGTGGAGATGGTGTTGTTTTTACTTTTTTCTTTTTATTTTAATAGCTTTAGGGAGCACAAATAGTTTTTGGTTCCATGGCTGCATTGTAGAGTGGCAGAGAAGCCTGGACTTCTGTGCACATGGTACCCAAGAAGTGATTTTTTTTGTCTCTCCACCCCACCCCCCTCCCCTTTCTAAGTCTCCAGTGTTCATTCTACCATTCTTTCTGCCTTTGCAGATCCTTAGTTTAGCTCCCATTTATAAGTAAGAACATGTGGTGTTTGGTTTTCTGTTCCTGCATTAGTTCACTTAGGATAATGTTCTCCAATTCCATCCAAGTTGCTGCAAAAGACATTATTTCATTGTTTTTTATGACTGAATAGTATTCCATATATATAAATATGTATATATAATATTTTCATTATCCACTGATCAGTTGATGGGCATTTAGATTGATTCCACATCTTTGCAATTGTCAATTGTGTGTGATAAGCATGTGAGTGCAGGCGTTTCTTTTATACAATGATCTTGAGAGGGGATTTTGGTACAAGGGGACAAGTAACTAGAGGAAGAGGTGAGGCAAGGAGGAAGGTTTTTTTCCTGAGATAGTTCATCTTAATGTGGATGGCCTGAGAATGAGTGGGACACATAGCACCAAAGCATTTCCTCGCATGGAGATAGGGACAGGGTCATGTACATTGTGTGGCTTTCCTGGCCATACGTAGGATCATGGAGGTTTATCCCTTGGAGCAGGATGGAGGCACCTCATGGAGCCAGGCAGACTGTAGTGAAGGGGTCATGGGAACGTTGTCATGTAGTTACTTCTCTTTTCTCTGTAAAATAAGAAGCAAGATCGTCAGTGGAGCGAGAAAAGGTGGAATGAGAAATCTGAGGTTAGGAGAATGGAGAAGATGGGAACGGTGTGTGAATGGGGTGTGTGCGAGTGTATGTGTGTGAGTGATTATATGTGTTAGCATGGGTATGTGAATATATGTGTGTGTATATGTATGAGTGATGGTATAAGTATGTATGTGACCTTATGTGTGTGAGTGTATGTGAGTATGAGTGTATATGAGTGTGGGTCTGTGAGCATGTGTGAGCATGATGGTATGGAGTGGACTGTGACAGTAGAGAGTGATTACTGTACAGCAGCACCCATCCTGGTGAGGTTAGTGGTCTCAAGTTAGGGGAGCCAGGTAAGTGCTCATGATGTATTTCTCTCCAGCCATATTAGGTCATTGAATGGGTTTGGAAGAGGCAGAGAGTTGGATTTACCCCAAGAGAGTAGGAGGGGGCGGGAGGGAGGAGAGAGTCGAGAATATGTGCAAGGGGGCAATGGTACAGATGGGTGGGCTAGGAGGAATGGAGAAGTGTAGAAGGAGGCAGGAGCTTCGGGGGAAGGCCTGGTGGGGTCAGGGCTATGGACTTTGGGTACCCAAGAGAGTGAGCTGGAAAGATGGGGGTGGCTGTGGCACGGGGCTTGATTGTGCAGAGTCAGAGGTCATTCGTAATAACAAGGTGTAGAGTCTGAGCAGGGAACGGTCAATTTCCTTACCTAAAATGGAGAAAGTGATACTTCCTTCAGGTGGGGTGAAAGGATTCAGTAACACAACTCTGTACTTCTCTCCTGAAAGCCAAAAATAAAATCTTAGGCCCCGCCCCAGCTAACTGAACAGACTCTCTCTTGGGCAAGGGTTGCCTAACAAACAAATTCTGGGCCATAGTGGAAGAGGAGGTCTAACATGCCTCACTATATCCTCTCCCTTGTGGAATTTTAGGCACGACTGACCAGTATTAACATTAAAATAGAGATCATAAGACTGACAAAACAGATTGTGGCAATAAGATACCAAATTCCAACCTGAGTCTGGTATAGCATCATATGACAGATAACAGACCCTATAGGAAATCAAAATATTTTATCCCAAAATGTGTTTCTTTGACACATTTTCAAGTGACCCTGCAAATCCATCTCTTGGAGAAATTTGCATCTGTAGAGGATGTTTTAAGACATGTACTGCCTATTTTTTCTGGAGACTGCTACTTAGAGACTTCTACATAACAAGAACCTTGGCTTCCCCAACCTCCCCTTTATCTTAACTCCAGCATTTCTTTTACTGATGTCAATTTCTTTAGACAGAGCTTAACTCTTCCTACCAATTGCCAATCAGAACATCTTTGAATCTACCTATGACCTGTAAGCCCCTCCCACCTCTCAGAGATGTCCCACCTTTCTGGGACAAACCAATGTAAATCTCACATGTATCGATTTATGTTTGCCCTGTAACTTCTGTCTCCCTAAAAATGTATAAAAGTCAACTTGTAATTCAACCACCTTGAGCACACATTCTCAGGACCTCTTGGGACTGTGTCACAGGCCTAGGTCACTCATCTTTGGCTCAGAATAAGTCTCTTTAAAAATACTTAAATATTGTACAGAGTTTGGCTTTTTCATCAACATTCCTATGAGGCCCAAAGGTTGTTTCTTTCCTTTGAATATAAGTAGCTTAAGTCAAGAGCACAGCTCTCTGCACTTCCTATATCTCCACAGGCCTATCCTAATGCCTGGCACATTTGTGTGCCCAGTGAATATCATTTGCTGAATTTGGAGTTCTCTATAAAACTTTTCTGTAATATCTTTTAAAAATTCAGAGGGGTTGAGATATATAGTCTTATTTTCCAACTCCTAGTAAAAATAGTTTGCATATGGCTGTGAAAAATAAAAATTGTACAAGTCCAGCTATGCCAGAAATGTAGTTTTTAAGTATCAATTAACAAAAAAGATTTTTCATCCGGTCCTAAAAGAGAATGAATTGTGTATGACACTTATTGCTTTACATCAGAAAGAGGTTTTTTTTTTTTTTTTTAAATTACAAAGACCATTTACAGAGAAAATTGCCTTGAAAACATTCAATAAATGCAGTGTTCTTTTTTCCATAGACATGTCATTTTGCAATGCCTACCACTGTGAATCTTTGAAAACATTTTATTTTACAAGAAGTATTTTAAAACTTCATTTTTTATTACCATTTGGTTTTTAACACTGGATCTTTTGACTTTTCCTAAATCACTTTTTATACATAGGTTTTCAAAAACATTAAAACTGTTATCAAAGCCTTTAAGCTCATTGATGTTAACAAGACTGGACTGGTTCAACCTCAGGAACTGAGGAGGGTTCTGGAGATCTTCTGTTTGAAGTTCAGAGATGAGGAATACGAAAAGTAAGTAAATGAAGGCACGGTGAGAGACTGCTTGGTAGAACTTTAAACCAATTCCAAAATGAGACCTGTTAGGTTCATTGGCTCCATCCATCCATCATCCTCCCTCCCATCTTCTTTCTCAAAGAGGTGCTCATTGGACATTCTCTCATGTTCCATGAATTTTCAAAAATGAGCTAATAGGTATAATTCCTTAAGAACCCTGGCGGTGGGTCCTGCAGATTTGAACACATCTATGTTATTTGAGTAATCCATCACCAGTGGTCTCTTTTCCCACATGGCACCACATCCTCCATCCCACATATTTCCAGGTCACAGTTGATTTTTACTTGAAGCCTCAGGTTAGAAAAATGACAGGATTTATTCATTTGTTGATGTACTCCCTATTGGCCCTGCATCCCAATATAATAACAGAAACTTAATTTTCCTTTGAGGATGGTTGTTGCTAAGATTGAGGGGAGCGTAGCTGGGGAATGATGAACAACAGAACATTTTGCTGCTTTATGGCATTTGAAAGCTGCGGCCACCTGCTCCTGACTCAGAGGGCAGTGTGTGGGAGACTGCATGGGCTTTTTTTTTTTTTGAGCCTTCAGTAAACTCCAGATCATTTAGAAGAAGTCAAACGCTTGGCTTTTCTGTGGCTACTTGAGTTTTGCGTGAAAGCCACTAGAAAATGGGCCATGTTTAAGTTAATTGATGCAGTACCCAGCCAAGAAGTCTGGTCCTTCTTATAGCCTTTTCCCAAACACTTTCCCAAATACCCTGCAGGCCATTAACAAAAGCACGGAGCCTCATTACTTTAACCAGCGCCTGAGCCTTTCGTATTGCACTGGAGTTCTAAGCTGCAATTAAAATGGGTTCCTGTAGCTCCTCACACATCTCGTAAAGACAATGCGGCTGCTGCTGGAAGTAGAGGAAGAATTTGCCCTGAGGCAAGGAAGTCTAGAGGGCATGTGTTGTGGCACTGACATTGCAGGGGCTGAAAAGCAGGCAGGCTTTACAAAATGGGTATTTCTTACTCTTTTGAATATTTTCTTCTTCTTTTTTCCTCTTTATAACCCACCTCAGAATATAAAAGATATAATAGATGTTTTAATTTTTACATCTTTTCCGGCTGGGAAAGTGTCCAGAATAAGATCCAAACAAAACAAATTAAATAATTTTGTGCACGCAATTATAGAACAGAGGCAACGCTCTTCTAAAACAGGCAATCAAAAAACAAAACAGTGTTTTATTTGACAATAAACCTTGTGTTTGGCACTGCAGTCTTCAACCTAGTAAATCTATAAAAAATGTTGCTGTCTGTTTCCCCATCTCATAAGTATTGAATAATAAAGAACTCCACAAATTTTTATTTGAGATTTTTTTTTAAGCCTCAAAAACAATGCTGTTTTCATGATAAGGCTTGAGAAACTTAACATAGTAGAATTGCTTTTCTTTAGACTAAGAAGCACAAAAGATCAAAAGTAGACCATTTCTTCAATTGCTTTAATGCTTTTCTTATTGAAGCTCAAGAATATACTCTTTCCTCGAGAATCTGCTTCAATATTAACTTCGTCTTTTTAGCTTTTGAGCAGGGAATACAATGAGTTTTTGAATCCTTTCTTTTATCTAACAGCTTTCTATTTATTATCAACATTCGGCTTTTGGTGTGGTAGAAATGGCCTGGGCTTTGAAGTCAGGCATGCTTGGGTGGAGTCTGTGCTGTGCCCTCCCTGGTTCTAGGGCCTCGGGGAAGCTTCTGAGCCTCTCTGAGATTCAGTTTTCACTTAAAGAAATAGGGAATGAGCAGCCCACTTTGTAGGACAGGGGTGAAGATTAGAGGTAATGTGCATTATAGGTCTGTGATGCGCCTGCACACACTAGGTGCTCATTTCACCGTGACTGTGTTACAACCATAAGGATTCCGTGAACACCTTTTACTCTATGATACAAAGTTCCTTTTAGGCAGCATAGTCCTGTCTAACCTATGTAAAATAAGAGGCCCAGGATAAAATACCACGAAGTTTTATATCCCCAAACCCACTGGGTTTTTCCTTTTGCATCTCACTCCACTCTAAGTAAAATAATTTATAACCAGTCTTGTAAAACAAAGAAATAATCACTGAAGGTCACCCTGTTGCCTGAGCAGAAGTATGAAGCCCAGTTCCAGGTGGTGCTGGAGGGTTTATAGGCTGACTGGAGTCCTTCCATCCTCCCCTAAACTCTGTCTTCTGGTGTGACTGACTGGCCTTCCTGTGTGACTGACTTGCCTGCTGGTCTTGGCAAGATTATATGTCCTCCTGCCCAGAGTTCAGGTCCCTGGGACAATGTTTGTTTTATCTTAGAATGGTTCTGTCTCCCACCCTTTCTTCTTGTAAAAAGGCTTTTGAGGCGCTGCATTCTTGTGCGGTACTGCGGCTTCATTTTTGAAATTGCAAGTTTAGAAAACATTACCTGCTGTCCTGGATGAATATGCAGCAGAATTGTGAATGTGGATGGCCTGGGCATTCATACAGGTCAGGATTCTGAGCAAACACCGGTTTTAAAGAATGTTGAATTTTCGTAGAAAACTGGAAAGCTAACAATGAGTCTCTCATCAGTATGCTGCCTTTTTCCTAGTGCGGCAAACTTACTAACACTTTCTATACAGCAACCGCTCAAAAAGGAGTGTGTTAGGTACCACCTTCTGGGATCTCCCACTTACCACCTCATTTTCGCAAGACAAAGACCTTGGGTAAAAGATGAAGCTGTTTAGGGAGTTTCAATGTTAACATCTGGTAGCTATCATATCTAAAGTTCATTTTTCTTATTAAAACAATAGGCAAGATTCATCAAAGTGGAAGAAAGGTGTTCATTGAAATGACTACATGACATTACTTTTGTTAAATTTGGAAAACAGAAAAATAACAAATACCTTAAGTGATAATTGCTAAGTTTTTAGAAAGCAGTATGAAATTAGATAATTATAGAAACCCACACATATGGAGATAATATAACCAAACATTCAAATACTGTCAATTTATAGAAATGTAATAACACAGAAATCATCTAGGACACAATTTATCAAGTGGCAGTTTTGAATAATAGAAAATTCTTTTTTTTTTTTTTTTGAGTTGGAGTCTCACTCTGTCGCCCCGACTGGAGTGCAGTGGCCACTACCGGCCACCGCAGCCTTAACCTGCTGGGCTCTGGCGATCCTTCCGCCTCAGTCTTCCAAGTAGCTGGAACTACAGGCGCGCGCTACCACGCCCAGCTAATTTTTTGATTTATTGTAGAGATGAGGTCTCACCAAGTTGCCCAGGCGGGTCTCGAACCCGCGGGATCAGGCAATCCACTCACCTCAGCCTCCCACGGCGCGGGATTACAGGCTGAGCCACCGAGCCCAGCTGAAAATTCATTTTTAAAAAGTCCCAAACACCCTATGTATCTTAACTTTTAAAAAAGTATTTCAATATATTTTAGGGCTAGACAGTGGTTAAGTTTTTTAAAATTTTCTTATTCTATATAAAAATCGTAGAAGTCTTCAAGAAGCTTTGCCCCCTCGATCACCCCCTGTTTTGAAACCACATGCCATCTGTGGGCCTCAGTTTCTCTCTTGAGAGAGGATATGCTAGATATTCCTGGTTATGAAAATTTTATGTAGACAGACTCATTTTTCTCCAATTATTAAAAGCAAGTGGGACCTGCTTCTGCTGTGTGAGTAAAGAGGTAGCTCTAAGCCCGTCTCCCTCCTCTCCCACCAAAGAAGGGAGACGCTCCTTGGGTGTCCTAAAGTTTGGGACATTCCCCCACAGGTCCCGCCATGCTTCTGTCTCATTCTGATCTCTGTGCATCCATGGGGAGGCCGAAGAAGTGATCTCAAAGTGGCAGCATTAAAAAAATCTTACAGTAACATTTTCCGGGGTTGACGTCTTAACTCCCTCTGTAACTAGAAACAGGCATTAAAATTAATGCCAGCCCCAGTGTAGAGGATACCTTTAGTAACAGACTTGCTTCATTTTAGATTTCTTGTATCATAATCTCTCCTTTCTAAAGAACATTTGTATTTTAGGTTTTCAAAACACTACAACATTAATAAAGATACTGCAGTGGATTACAATGTTTTTTTGAAGAACCTCAGCATAAATAATGACTTGAACCTTAGATATTTTATGGAAAATCAAGGTGAGTATTTTTAAAGTATATAGCTAAAGATTTCAATATCTCTTGGCATGGCAATTCCTTTTCTACAAATCTTTCGTGAGGAAATACTTTTAAATGTATAAAATACATTGTCCACGAAGATAGTTATGGTTTTATTATTTATAAGACTAACATAAATGCCTAACAATAGAAAAAAGGGCTAAATGAGTCACAGCATATTCACACAGTAAAATGTATAGCCAGGAACAATGATTTCCATGAAGAGTTAATGAGAACATGAAATATCAGTAACTGAATGGAAAATATTCAGAAATATTCACAGGTTGTCTTTAAGTGGTATGTCTCTGTGTGTGATTTTGTTTCTGCTGCTTCTGTCTTTTCAAAAAAAATTTAAATAATGAGCACATATTCCTTTAATGATGGGGAAAATCTTAATATAAGGGACGGATAGTTGAGTAAAGTCATATTAGACATGTAAAGCCAGGCTTATGTAGTCATATAAAACTACATATGCTCCTGGAGAAGCAGCATTTTTCCTTGTGCCAATAGTCTTTATACCAGCCTCATCAATAAAGTACTCAGAGTTCTCAACATGTTGGGTAGTTGTGAAGGGAACAGGGGTCTGGTTCTTTGAGGATGAATGTATGAATAATACTATCAAACACTCTCCCTTTCTGGCCTTGGGTCATTCTCTTTGCCTAAATGGGATTTCTCCTTAGTGATTTCTTGCTTCAAGGGTTTCCTGCCTGGGACTGGCTCATTCAAAATTGGTTGTCACTGTCTGGTTTCAACTTAATTCATTGCAGTAAATATTCACTGAGCACTTTCTATGAGTCTCAGAGGCACCTCACTAGCAAGCTGAAAAATGATGAATTCTCAGGTTTCAGCCTGGTTTCACTAACCAGGATCACTTATGGCAGACTCCAGTACTCTGCTTTTCAAAGCCTCCCATGCTAGGTACTATACTAAGCATCCATCTTCCTATATCAGGTTGGTTTTTTTTGTATTCCCCGCAGCCCTGTGAGACAGGTACTAATGCAGGTGAGTAAAAGATTAAAGTAAACAATCAAATCAATTCCACTACCCAGAAATAACCTCTGTCAACATTACTCCTGGCATCTTTCTATGCACATATATACAAAGGAGAGCTAAGTAGAAAGAAATACTTTTATGAAAATGAATTTATATAGATGCTGTTGTATGTAAGAATTACTTTTACTTGAATGTATCAAAAGAATAGAAATTTAAATGAAACTCAAGAAAATTAGAGCTGTATCTTGGCTGGATGTAATATCCACAGGTCACATTTTCCCCCTTCAGAATATTGTAGACTTTGATCCGTGACCTTTAGGTACTGAGTCTGGCTGTGAAGATGTTTGCTTAATTTTCTCTCCTATCGGAAATTTGCTTTCACTGGCTGGTTGCCTAAATAATTATTTCAGTAGCATAGCTAGTATATGTTAGTGTTGCACCTTCTGCATCAATTTTTCAGACCACAGTATATTTTCAATCAGATAATTCAATTCTTTTTTTAATTTCAAGAATTTCTATTAATATTACATATATTTTAATAAATCTTTCATTTCCTGATTTTTAACTTCAGAGACACAAATTATCCTTATGTTGGATTGTTTGTCTTCCATATCTACTACATTCTAAGTGCTTTATCTTCCTTATCTTTTTCTTCTGTATTCATATTGATCATCTTAGATTTTTTATCTTTATGTGTAATTTGATTTTCAGCAAGGTCTCTTCCATTCTTTGCTGTTTCTAATTTACTTATTAGCTTTATAATGTTTCCTTAGGTCTACTATATTATTTTCCTTCTTGTTTTATTGTTTTACCATCTTGTCGTTAAGTTCTTATTTTACTAAGTTCATGCTCTTGTTAAGATATTCTGTAAAGTAACTTTGTATCTTGAGTTACATTTTCTTCCAAGGTAGGATCTTTACCTTGGTGCATTAAGTTCCTCTCCTTCCTTCTCTATCCATACCCCCTACTTTTTTTCCTGTAGAGTTTGCTTAATTACGAGAACTTTGGGTAAATTGAGCATTTTCTATTCCATTTTACTTCTCCTGACTTTTATTTTTTATTAAAAGTTTGTGCTGCTTGTTCTAGGGTTTATGATATACATTTTCAGTTAATCAGAATCTATCTTTAAGCAATATTATAGTGTTTTACATGAAGTGTAAGAACCTTACAGCAGTGTTTTCCCAATTTTTCCCTCTTATCCTTTGTTATATTGCTGTTCTACATTGTACTTTTACATACACTATAAACACACAATAAATTGCTATAGCTTCTGTTGTTCTGCTGAGACTTATCTGTTCATTCAACAGGAGTATATTTTCCCTTATATTCTCAAACACTGTCGTTTTAAAATTTTAAGAATTTTAAATGCTTCAAAGATTTTATCTGCCTATTCCAACATCTAGGTCATTTCAGGGTTTGGTCTCTATAGATTACCTTTTTTCTTGACTGTGGATTACAGTTTCCTGAGGTTGTTTTTTGTTGTTTTTTTTTTTTTCTTCTGTGTCTAGTAATAAATTTTGGAATTTATCCTGGATATATTAAGTTTTCCATTGTAGGGACTATAGATTTGTTATGCTCCTCTGAATAATTTAAGTATTTTGTTTTAGCAGCCAGTTTACTTGGCTGCACTCAAGCTCTAATCTTTGTTCTCCCTGAAGGGGGAGCATCTGAAATCTTTGTTATTTTGTCTTAAGAAGGGCAGCTTGGTGTCTACTCTATATATCTGGAGTTCAGGGGCTAGTCAGATGTTTGGGCAAAGCCTAAGCACAGATTTTGGAGAGCTCCCTCTATGCCAGCCTTCTTTTTTGACTTTCCCTCCTTATTTCCTAACTACTATGGTAGGCCTAAACTCTGTTTTCTGATTCCTAAAGCTGGTAAGACCCTGAGTTTATATCCAAATTCCAGCCACTCAGCATGGTTCCAGCTGTAGCCTGACCTCAGGCAAAAAACCAAATAAGAAACTCATGGAGTGCAATTCCATTTTTCCAAGTCCAACTTCAGTTTATATTGACTTTTAGTTGCTCCTCAGTGCCTTAGATAGTTTTTGTTTGTTTATATTTTGCCTAGAGTTTATGATTGTTATCTATTGGAGAGTTATATGAATTAATCCACCATAATTGGAAGTAACTCTGACTGTCCATACAGAGTTTTTAAAATTTTTAAAAATATTTTATTTTAAAGATGTGGAGTATGATTCAAGATTAGGTATACAAGTGGACATCATACATATTAAGCTTATTTTTGCTTCAGTTTATGCTGGTTTTTTTTCTCATTTTTTTTTCTTTTGCTCATCTCATTAGGTATTGTAAAAAGGTAAGTTCTATAATACAGTTTCAGTTTCACCATGGAAATCTCTCTGTCACTTTTTTTGCATTTTATCAATAATTGGCAGCAGGTTTTCTTTATTGGTAAAACATAAAATAATGATGCATCTTATAATGAAAGGCATCTTTGATTTTACAAATATAAGATATGTACTGTTATTCTTTTGTACATTTCTGTTTTCTCAGCATTAGCTTAGGTTCTCACTGCTGCCTCCTAACTTGTATTATAGTCTACAGCATGGGCCTATTCCAATCTATTCTCTATACCCCAGTCATAGAGCTTATCTTAAAATCAAATCTATTCATGCCTATTTTCCCATTGAATACTTATTCTATAACTTTTGTCATTGAAATTCAAATCATTCAGTTAGAAGGCACAACTTTTTTTGTGGATGTTCTAAATTAAAGATGTGCTAATTTGGGGCTATGAGGCACAGCATATTAAATCTACACTGAGGCTGTCAAGACAGAGGCCTGTTTATCGGTATGTAGTAGGAAAGGATGAATCACTGATACCCCTGCTGCTCATCTTCCCCACTACTGTCCTAACAGTTCAAAATCCTTAGCCCCAAAGTGTGAATCTCATAGGGTCATCATATTTTTTCTGGATTGGTGCTATGGTTTGAATATTTGTCCCCTTTGAAACTCATGTTGAAACTTAAACCCCAATATAGCAATATTAAAAGGTAGGGCCTTTAAGAGCTGATTGGATCATGGAGGCTCTTCTCTCATGAATGGAGTAATCTACTCGTGGATTAATGGATTGATGGGATAATGAATTAATAAATAATTCTGATAGTCTGTTATAAAAACCAGTTTGGCTATCAGCGTGTCTCTCTTTCTCCTTGATGTCTTCTGCCTTATAACATAGCATGAGATCCGTACCAGAAGCCATGTGTGTCCCCTTGACCTTGGACTTCCTAACCACCAGTACTATAAGAAATTGATTTATTTTCTTTATAAATCACCCAGTCTCAGGTATGTAGTTATAGCAACAGAGAAAGGACTAAGATAAAAAATTGGTGCCAAGAAGAGGGATTGTTGTTACACAGGTATCTGAAAGTGAAGATGCAGCTTTGGAACTGGGAAATGGGTAAAGGCTGGAAGAATTTGGAGGTGCAGACTAGAAAAAGCCTAGATTGCCATGCAAAACATTAGGGGTGATTCTGGGAGAGCTTGGAAGAAGAGAAGACTAAGGGAAAGTCTGGAATTTCTTAGAGATTACTTAAGTGACTGTGACCAGAATGTTGATAGAAATATGGACAATAACAATCATTCCAACAAGATCTGAGATGGAAATGAGAGGAAAAGTATTGGACAGTTGTGTAAAGGCCATCCTTGTTATACAATTGCAAAGAACTTGGCTGCATTGTTTCCATGCCCTAGGGCTTTGTGGAAGGCTGAACTTGAGAGTAATGAACTAGGATATTTGGTGGAAGAAACTTTTAAGCAGCAAAGCACTCAAGATGCTGTGTGGTTACTTTTGTCCACTCACAATGAGATTTGGGAGCAAAGGAATAACTTAAAGATAGACTTTTAATCAAGAGGGAAGCAGAGTTAAAAAATTGAAAAATTTTCAGCCTGGCCATGTAAGGAAAAGCATGTTCAAGAGAATTAGGTATTGCTGAGCAATCTGTTATTAAAGAGATTAGCATGAACATAAGGGGTCCAGGTGTTAATAGTCAAGGCAATGGAAAAATGGCTCTGAAGGCAGGCATTCAGAGATCTTTTGAGGCTGCCCCTCCCATCAGAGATCCAGAGTTCTAGGAAGGCCTGGGGAGCCTTCCATGGGCTTACTTCCCAGGGCCACCTTGAGACTCTGCTCCCCACATTCTGGTCCAATTCTTCATGGCCCAGGCCATGGTTTAAGCAGCCCTAAATGCAGCTCAACCACATCTCTGAAAGGTACAAGCCATAAACCTTGGCAGCAGCATGCTGTGGCTTAAGCGGGCCCAGATGTGGTTCATGCTACAACTCTGGAAGGTGCAAACAGTAAGCCTTGATGGTATCTGCCAGTTACTAATTCTGCAGGTGTGTAGAATGCAAGAGCTGTACAACATGGCAGGTTCCACCTAGAGTTTAGAAAACCCGGAGCTGAGAGTGATGGCTCTTGTCTGTTATTTCAGTGACTCTTGAGACTGAGGCAGGAGAAACAGTGAAGTCAGGAGTTCAAGACCAGCCTGGGGCAACATAGTGACACCCTATCTTTAAAAAAAATCTTTTTAATTAAAAAAAAAACTATGTTTGGTGGTATGTGCCTGTAGTCCTAGCTACTCTGGAGACTGAAGGTAGGAGGATCACTTGAGTCCAGGAGTTTGAGGCTGCAATAAGCTGTGATCACACCACTATACTTCAGCCTGGGTGATAGAATGAGTTTCTATCTCAAAAAAAATCTGGGACCCAGGCAGATACTTGTTGCAGGGCAAAGCCACTGCTTAGAACACCCACCATGGCACTGCCAAGTGGAGGTATGAGGTCAAAGCTAGACCAGGCCTCAAGCCCCCAGAACTGTAGGATCACAAGCAGCATGCATTGCCCACCTGGAAAACTGTTGGCACCATTGTGCAGGTCCAACCTCTCAGAGCAGAATTTTGGGTTGAGCCCAGCAAAGCCATGGGAGTAGGGTTTTGTGATGCCTTGAGGGCCGGTTTCTGTTCCATTTCTCTACCATATTTTGAAGCAGTTCTTACCAGAAGTCACCAGATACAGCTGCCCAGTCTTGAACTTCCCACTCTTTAGGACCATGAGTTAAAGAAACTGTTTTTCTTTGTAATTTGCCCAATCTCAGATATTATTTTATAGCAACACAAAATGGGCTAAGACAGTTGGATTGTAATGAAAATCATTTTATTTGGACCATGGGTTAGCTAATTTGAATTCCTACCGTGCTAACTTATTTTGGGAAAAACCAAGGAATCCAGACAGGTCCCATGGAATCAACCAAACAAAAGGGAAGGTACAGGCATACCTCTTTTTTATTGCACTTCACAGATATTCACATTTTTCCAAATTGAAGGTTTGTGGCAAGTCTCTTGGTGCCAGCTTTTCAATAGCATGTGCTCACTTTGTGTCATGTTTTGGTAATTCTTAAAATATTTCAAATGTTCTCATAATTATTACATCTGTTATGGTAATCTTTGATCAGTGATCTTTGATGTTACTATTATAATTGTTTTGGGGTACCATGAACAACCCCCATATTAGATGAAAACTAAATTGATAAATGTATGTGTCCTGACTGCTCCAGCAACTGGCCATTCCTCATCTCTCTCCCTCTCTTTTGGCTTCCCTATTTCCTGAGATACAACAATATTGAAATTAGGCCAATTGATAACCCTGTAATGGCCTCTAAATATTCAAGTGGAAGGAAGAGTTGCATGACTGCCACTTTAAATCAAAAGCTAGAAATGAATCAGCTTGGTGAGGAAGGAATGTTGAAAGTTGAGACAGGCCTAACACTAGGCCTCTTGCACCAAACAGTTAGCCAAATTGTGAATGCCAAGGAAAAATCCTTGAAGGAAATTAAAAGTGCTACTCCAGTGAACACATGAATAATAAGAAAGCAAAACAATCTTATTGCTGATATGGACAGTTTTAGAAGTCTGAATAGGTCAAAAAGCCGCATCATTCCCTTAAGCCAAAGCCTAATCCAGAGTAAGAGCCTAACTCTCTTCAATTCTATAAACACTGAGAGAGGTGAGATGTAAAAGAAAATTTTGAAGCTGGAAGAGATTGGTTCATGAGGTTTAAGGAAAGAAGTTGTCTCCATAACATAAAAGTACAAAGTGAAGCAGCGAGTACTGATGAAAAAGCTGCAGCAAGTACAAAGTGAAGCAGCGAGTGCTGATGAAAAAGCTGCAGCAAGTACAAAGTGAAGCAGCGAGTGCTGATGAAAAAGCTGCAGCAAGTTATTCAGAAGATCTAGCTAAGATCAGTGATGAAGGTGGCTACACTGAACAACCTATTTTCAATATAGATGAAATGGTCTTCTGTTGGAAGATGCCATCTAGGACTCTCTTAGCTAGAGAGAAGTCATTACCTGGCTTCAAAGGACTGGTAGACTCTTTTGTTTGAGTTCATGCAATGACTTTAAGTTGAAGCCTGTGCTCATTTTCCATTCTGAAAATCCTAGGACCCTTAAGAATGATGCTAAATCTACTCTGCTTGTGCTCTATAAATGAGCAACAAAGCCTAGATGGCAGCACATCTCTTTATAGTAAGGTTTACCAAATTTTTTAAACCCACTGTTGAAACCTACTGTTCAGAGAAAAAGATTCCATTCAAAATATTACTTCTTGTTGACAACACACCTGGTCACCTACCAGCTCTAGTGGAAATGTACAAGGAGATTAATGTTGTTTTCATGCCTGCTGACACAACATCCATTCCGTAGCCCATGGATCAAGGAATAATTTTGCCCTTCAAATCTTTTTATCTAAGGAATATATTTTGTAAGACTATAGATAGTGATAGATGTCATAGATAGTGATTCCTCTGATGGATCTGGGTAAAGTAAATTGAAAACCTTTTGGAAAGGATCAACCATTCCAGACCATTAAGAACATTCATAGCCAGGCTTGGTGGCTCAGCCTGTAATCCCGCGTGTTGGGAGGCTGAGGTGAGTGGATTGCCTGAATCCGCGGGTTCGAGACCCGCCTGGGCAACTTGGCGAGACCTCATCTCTACAATAAATCAAAAATTAGCTGGGTGTGGTAGCATGCGCCTTTAGTTCCAGCTACTTGGAAGGCTGAGGCGGAAGGATCGCTGGAGCCCAGCAGGTCGAGGCTGCAGTGGCCGGGAGCGGCCACCACACTCCAGTCTGGATGACAGAGTGAGACTCCAACTCAAAACAAAACAAACAAACAAACAAAAGAACATTCATGATTCATGGGAGGAGGTCAAAATACCAACATTAACAGGAGTTTGGAGGAAGTTGATTCCAACTTTCATGGACTTTGAGGGTTAAAGACTTTAGTGGAGCCTGAAGATGTGACTGAATTGCTGCAATCTCATGATCAAATGTTGACAGATGTATAGTTGCTTCTGGATGAGCAAAGAAAATGGTTACTTAGAATCTACTCCTGGTGAAGATGCTGTGAATATTGTTGAAATGGCAACAAATGATTTAGAATATTACACAAACTTCATTGGTAAAGCAGGAGCTGGGTTGGAGATGATTGACTCCAGTTTTGAAAGAAGTTCTATTGTGGTAAAATGCTATCAAACAACATCGCACGCTGTAGAGAAATGTTTCATGAAAGGAAGAGTCAGTCAAGGTGGCAAGCTTTATCCTTATGTTCTTTTAAAAAAATTGCCACAGTCATCCTAACCACCACCCTGATCTGTCAGCTGCCATCAGCACTGAGGCAAGATTCTCCACCAGCACAAAGATTAGGACTCACAGAAGATCCAGGTGATTGCTAGAATTTTTAAGCAATACTTCAAAATTAAGGTATGTGCATTTTTTTTCAGACATAAGCTATTGCACTTAATAGGCCACAGCATAGTGCAAATATACAGTGGGAAACCAAAGCATTACTCACTTAATTGTAGTGGCCTGGAGCCAAACCTATGTTATCTATTGTACTACTATTGGGCAGTTTAAAAGTCATTTCTGGGCTTTGATTTATCTTTGAATTTCATTTTGCTTAAGTTATTAAGAAGTAGGTCTTTCTATCCCACTGACCCACAAGATTGCCACTTTAGGACTGAAAACATTTGTCACATTTATTCAGCTGATTCTCTCTTTCTTATGTTTGTCTCTTAGTCATTTTGGTTATTTGAAGCTTGCTTTCTAGTGGATTCTTAGGAAATTCTCATGGAAACAATTTTCTTTGATTTCTTACATGTTCATGTTTGTCTGTGGCCTTAATATCTGAGTAATCAGTTTTCTTCTGGATATAAAGTCCTTCGTTCATTTTATTCTCTTAAATATCTTAAATATCTTTATCTATTGCCTGATGTCATTAACTTTTGCTGAGGAAGAATTTGATGACAATTTGGTTTTATTTTTCTTATTCATAACTTAATCTTTTACCTGGATGCCAAGATAATTTTTAAAAATTTAAAGCCCAACAATTTTGCTAGAATATGTCATGATATTAGATACTCATGATTGATTCCCTGGTACATTGTGTAGTATTTAAAATTTCAGATTTGAGTCTCTTATTTTTAGGAAAATTTCTTAAATTTTAATTTCTAGTATTTGTTTAATTCCATTGTTTGGGTTTCTTCTTAGCAGTTCATATCATATGTATCTTGGATCTTTATGTACCGGCTTCTCTTCTGGTCCGTAACTTTCTCACACATTTTTTTTCCTTCCTTTCTCCCTCCTTTCCACCTTTCTTGCCTCCCTCCTTTCCTGTCTTCTTTCCTTACTTGATTTGCTTTTATTTAAGTTTCCATTACTGTTGTGTTTATTTGCTCTTGTTTTTCTTTTAGTTTAGTCTTCATTTCAGGCTTATTGAGGTATAATTGACAAATAATAATTGTATATATTTAAGATGTACAATATGATGATTTGATATACATATACACTGTGAAATGATTACCAGAATCAAGTTAATTAACATATTCATCACCTCACATGAATACTTGTGTGTGGTGAGAGCCTTAATATCTATTTACTTAGCAAATTACCAGGTGACTATAGTTAATAATACTGTGTGATTACTGAATGATTTTTTCTAGTTTGCTCCTGAGTTCGATCATCCTATTTCTGAGTTTTCAAGCTTAATTGATATTGTTCTTCCATGTCTCCTATTGTTAAAAAAGTATCTCATGAATCAATACATAGCTAATATATATAGAGTATCTACCAAGTGCCAGGCATGTATATCCATCATTACATCTAATCCTCATAGCAGCTCTATGGCAAAGATACTAGATCCATCTCTTTTTGCAGATGAGAAAACAGAAGTAACATGGTACATAGCTATTAAGTGGCAGACCCAGTCATGACATTTTGGGAGGAAAATGTGTTATATAAGATCTAATTACTAAGAGCTGTTTATAGGTTTGATGCTGTTCTTACCTCTGTAGGGGAATCTTTAGTTCATATATGTGCAGCAACCCATCATCTTTGACTTTTCTAAATACAGAACAATATAGTCTATTAATTAGCGATCGCCATCTTGCTTATCAAATGCACCATCTATTTGGGCGCTTGAAGAAATGATGTTGGGAAGCAGATTTCCCTTGACTGCACTTATGATGAACATGAATTTTTTTCTACCCAGTTTCAAATCAGAAAGTATCCTTCAGAGGAAAATTTGGGACAATCAGAAGGTGGCAGGAATGATCAAGCTGCATTGGAGAACAAAACCTTGTAAAACTGTGATGAGAGAGGAGTAGCTGAATATGCTGTAACTGAGTTCTGTTGGCCAGCCTGTGAAAACAACTGCAGGACATGTGCATGAGCTCTTAGACTATGAGCTTGGGAGGGCAGGCCCCATACCTTAAGCCCCTCTCTCCTCTCCCGAACTGGCCATGTTGTGTAAACAGAACCCGAGTAGGCTTCCCTAGACGTGCTGTGGGTGTGTTCCTGTAGATCTCCATGAGAGTACCACTGTGGCAGGGTGGAGCAAGAACAGGATGAAGTGTCCAGAGGGGCTGGAGACCTTTGTGTGCTGGACCCAGTCAGATCTTGGTTCTGTGTGATGTGGCTTTCTCATCTTTCAGTGAGGACTCTCACAGCTTGCATGTTCTGAGATCCCATGTTTCAAATGCTCAGCCCACCAGGGACATAGACTTCCAGACCATGTTCTAAAGGATGGGTTTTGTATATTATGCAGCCCATAGGAATCCACGGGGAGACTTTTTCTTTCTTTCCTTCTTTTTGGAGATAGGAAATGGAATTCCAGATGACTGGCAGTTTGTTAACTGCGGCTGAATTAAGTGTGCTTAATTTGGCTGAAGCTTATTTGCAGACAGTTTAAGAAATAAATCTGGGAAACCATTTGTGATTCTTTGCAAAAAAGAAAAAAAGAAAATGGCCATATTTTAGATTTATTTCATTTTCATTTATTATAAAAGTAATACACGCTTGTTTAAAAAAAAAAGCCAGAAAAGACAACACAAAATACCAATTTCCTGTACTCCTACCACCCGAATTCTACTCCTGTATTTTTTTTTTTTTTTTTGGCGTATTATCCTCTCAGATTTTGTTTCTGATATATACATAGCTGAATGGAAAGGAGGGTGGATGGATGGATGGGAAAATACACAAAATAAGCGTTAAAATGAAAATTGAATTATACTAATTGTCCTTTTTAAAATCATGAAACAATATATAGCAAGGAAAATTTCCACATTTGTTAATGTAGACATGCTAGTTTTTAATGTCTGTGTGGCATTTCATAAGTTTGATGAACCATTAATTTATAAAAGCTGTTTTCTATTAATGGGCATTTAATTTGTTTTCATTTTTTTCTCTTATAAACAGTGCAGAAAATATATTTATCTATGTGCATTTGATAATTGGTCCTGTTATCCCATGAATATAAAATTCTAGAAAGGGATTTAAACATATTCAAGTATCAGGTTGTTTAGATACAAGCCAGAACTGGTTCTTATCATTGCATTTCATCTTTGCCTAGTTGACAAGTAGAAAAAATGCTAACTTGCTTTAATTAGACTTTTAAAATTACTGGTGGGTTTGAGTAGTACATACATTTATTGGGTTTTTAGTTGTTTTTATGTGGATTACTTGTTTGTAACAATAGTCTACTGTTCTACTGGATATTTATATTTATTTTGTTGATTCATAAGAGCTATTTATATGTTAGGAAAATTAACCTGTGTTTCTCATGTATACTAACAATAGTTTTTCCTTCATTTATTTTTTCCACTGCATAAGAGCTACTCATGTATTATGAAAATTAACCTATATTTCTTATGTATATTAGCAACAGTTTTTCCCCACTCATTCTTTTTCACTGTTGCTTGTGTTTGTTTGTTTGTTTGTTTTACTCAAACAAAAATCAAGTATTTATATTGTCAGACCTAGTCATTATTTAAACTGTTTCTGGCTTTAGTGTTTTCCTTGGAAAGGCCTTCTCACACAAAGATTATGTATTATATAATAATCATCTTAATTTTGTTCTACTATTTTTATGGTTTTATTATTCTATTTAGTGTACATTTTACTTTATACAGTGTTTATCCTAAAGCAAAATAGTGAATGGAAGGCTACTTATATTTTTTCCAAAGTGTTCATCTAGTTATTTCAACATTATTTATCATATGGTTAATCATTTTCTTGGTTTAGTCAAGTCTTTTTACCAGACAGGTAATGAGTAAAAGGAAATGATATTTATTTATTTATTTATTTATTTATTTTTTAATGTGTAATTCTTATTTTATTTTATTTTATTTTTTTTTTATAATCAGTATTTTTTATTATCGTTTTGTAGGGTACAGTTAAGGGTTAGGTGTACAATTACGTTTCATTCAGGCACCCTATTGATAAGAGGTGTTTTCCCAGTCCCAGATAGATATTAGCTACTGTTAATCCCATCCCCCCCCCATAATTTCCCAGTACCATCAGTCATTTTCTTATAGTATTACATTGGATGTTCAAGGTCCATTATATGAGTGAAAACATGTGATATTCTGATCTTTGTTTCTGTGAGAGGTCACTCAGTATTATAGCACACAATCTACCTAGGTTGGAACAAGAAGAAATTGAGTCCCTAAATAGACCAATTACAATCAAGGAAATCGACTACGTAATAAGAAAACTTCCTACAAAAAAAAGCCCTGGTCCAGATGGCTTTCCAGCAGAATTCTACAAGACATTCAAGGAGGAGCTGATACCAATCCTACTGAAGGTATTCCAGGCGATAGAAAAAGATGGAACTCTCCCCAAATCATTTTATGACAAAGGCTTAACATCCTGGATCTACAAGGAAATGATATTTAAATGAGCCTTTAATGATGTTGGTAACCTAAAGCTATTTTGTTTTAATAGAGGTCTCATCAGAGAATCAACAAACCCAAAATTCCAAAAAGGAGCATTTGCTCAGTTCTATGTCATCTGAAGCTATCTGGCAAAATTACTCCTTAGATGAAATTGAGAGGACCTTTTATCAAGAGGTAAGGATGTTTTCCTAAAGCCAGTTATCTAAAATGTGACACAGCAAAGCAGACAACTATGGAAAACTATTAGGTCTAGACATAATTTCTAAAATTTGTTTTGATCCTACCTACATCTCCTCAAATCCTGAGACCTTCTTCATCTCTTAATAACAGCAGTACATTGATAATAGTGATGGTGATGAGAAATTAATTTTAAGTACATCCTTTGTGGTATGCACAAAATGATACAGCTTTATTGAGTAACATAAAGGAAAATTTGAATAAATGAAGAAGTCTTTTTAAATTATTGAATGTTTGCTCTCCCTATCCATACCTGGATATATGGGGTTTTTTTGGAAATATTATAATAGAGAGCTTATTCTACACATTAAGATACTTTATAATGGTCTAATAGTTAAGACAGTATGACACTGGAGCAGCAACAGACATTCAAATTGATCTAAAAGGATAGTTGGATAGCTAACCAATTTTTTTGTTTGTTTGTTTGAGTTGGAGTCTCACTCTGTCGCTCAGGCTGGAGTGCAGAAGTATGCTCACAGCCACCGCAGCCTCAACCTGCTGGGCTCAGGTGATCCTTCCACCCCGGACTTCCAAGTAGCTGAAATTACAGGTGTGCGCTACCACACCTCACTAATTTTTTGTAGCGATGAAGTCTCACCAAGTTGCCTAGGCTGGTCTTGAACCCATGACCTCAGGCAATCCTCTCACCTCAGCCTTCCAAAGTACTGGAATTATAGGCGTGAGCCACCGTGACTGGCCAATTAACCAATATTTATATGTGAGTTTGGCCTGTGATATGAGGCATTTCATAAAACGGATTATTCAGTAATTATTATTGAGACAATTTGGGGGGTAATTATTTGGGAGAGAAAAAAGCTTATAACTTTCTACTCTTCACCCAAAATAAATTCTATGTACATTAACTGTTTAAATTTAAGTAATATGTGTGAAAAATTTTAATCTTGAAATTTAGAATCTTTCTTAAGCATGAAGTAAAGTCCATAAGCCACAAGAAAAAGATTGATGAGTTTAACTACAGAAAAATTAAAAAGGTTTTATACAGCAAAACTTTGTATAAACATATGATAAACTTGGCAAAATATATGCAATGTAAATGATAGATAAAATACTATACCTAGCATACATAAAACTTTTACAAATTAGTAATATAAAATTTTCAGTAGAAAAATATCACTGAGGAAAAAAATAACAAAGACCAGTGTTGATAAGGGTATTTGAGAAAGAGCACTTTAATGACTGTGGGTAAATTGATAAAATTTGTTTTCTCTAATTGTTGTTAATTATTTTATTGTTTTCATAAAAACATGGCCATTACAAAATCCATGACCATTACAAAAAATGTAAGCAATTCTAAAAAGTACAAAGAAGAAAGTAATTATTCACAATCCACTACCCAGAAATAATCAAAGACAACATTTGGTGAACATAATTCTAGACCTTTCTTTATTCATATATAGAAGGATGGTTGCATGGGTGGGTGGGTGGGTGGATACATAGATAGAAATAATTTTATAAGAAGAGGATCATGCTCCTTATTTAAAAATAAAACATATCTAATTTAAATTTCTTTGAATTTTCCTGAAGAAAAGGAAATGTCATCATCACCATCATAATTAATCCTTTTATGGGGCTTCCTATGTGCCAGACCATGTTCTAAGTGCCTCCTAGGTATTCTGTTCTTCACAGCAACTTCATGAGCTAGGCACTGCTTTCATCCCTTTCTTGAATTAAACAAATTGAGGCATGAAGAGGTTAAATGACTCTAGGAAGTCCAGAGGCCAAGTTTAAACAAGTCACAGCAGTGAGGATTTATCATCCTTGCTCTTAACCCCACAATACTGTCCCTCAAGGGAAACCGGAGACTATGCTGAACTTTGGATGAATATTTCTTTCCTGTAAGACATATTAGGTCCCCAAAGGGACCTTAAAACAAGAAAAGAGACTTAAAAAGCCATTAAGAGCTGGAGAAATTATGATGTCTTTGAATGATGTTTCCATTTCAGACAGCCTGGGCTGGCTTCCTGCTATGAAACTTGGTGACTGGTACTTATGTGTTTCTTCCTACCCCTCCCAACCACCTCACAATTTTTCTGTTTATAGTCTGTCCTTAGTCAAGTTTATAATATTGATATTCTGTTCTGTTCCCATAATTCCCCTTGTTGTTTGACTTTGTTTTATATTTACATGAATTTAATCCGCTTCACGATAGCACAGTGCTTACCACAGTTTATCCCTCTCAGAGTTCTTTATTTTGATTTATTTTGTGGTTGACTGGATTTCATTGTCAAGTAATTTCCTTAAGAAAGGCTCTTGGGTGCTTTATTCCCTTTGTTTTGTTCCGGTTTGAGACTATATGCTTTTTGTTTTTATTCTTTTTTTTTTTTGAGTCAGTCTTACTCTGTCGCTCAGGTTGGAGTGCCAAGGTACGATCACAGCCACCACAGCCTCTACCTGCTGGGCTCAGGCAATCCTTCTACCTCGACCTTCCAAGTAGCTGGAACCACAGGCACCTGCCACCATACCTGGCTAACTTCTTTGATGAATTGTAGAGACGAGGTCTCACCAAGTTGCCCAGTCTGGTCTCAAACCCCTGGACTCAGGCAGTCCTCTCACCTCAGCCTCCCAAAGTGCTGGGATTACAGGCATGAGCCACTGCACCCAGCCTGCTTTTATTCTTGAACAATAATTTGGCTGGGCATAATTCTTTCCTTGTAATACTGTAAATATTGTTTCTGTTGTCTTCCAGCATTGGACATTACTGTGAAGAAACCTGAAATCAACCAGGTTTTTTCCCTTGTAGGTGATTTCTTTTTTTACCTGAATGCCTAATGTATTTTTTTCTTGATCCTTGAAATTAACAAAGCAAAATCAAATTATATCTCTGCATGAAGAATTTTGACAAAATTTTCTGAAACACAGTGTGTTTTTTCATGTACAGAATCAGTTCGTCATTTCAGGAAAATGTCCCGTGTCATATTAGTAAAATCATCTCCCCCTCTGTGTCCCTTCCTCTTACCCTGGTTCCTTCCATCAGTGGTTTTCCTAGTTGACTGTACATTGGGTCATCTTTGTCTATCCTTAGTAGCTGTCATCTTTCAAATAGATTTGATATTTTTGTCCTTGTTCTCTTCCTTCATTGAGATTCTTCCAAGTCACCCCTTTAATGATTGAAATCTCATCCTCAGTTCCTAGTCCCCCTGTTTCTAACTTACTAGTTTCCATAATGGTGCTATTTTTGTTTTATATTTGCTTAGCTTTGAAATATCCCTTCTCATCTCTCATTGTTTTACTATTTTCAGGTTTTTCTTTTAATTAATTTTCTTATTTAGTTCCTTTGCATGCATGGCATATAACATTTTTTTACCGTGGATGTGTTTCTATTTTTTAATGTTTTCCTACAAACTGAGTTCTTTGTCTTTTGCCTAATGTCTGTCTTTCTTTCTTTTTTCTTTCTTTCGTAATATCTTTGCTTAGTTGCAAAGCCATTTATTTTCATACCGTTTGTGCTTAGGACGAGGTTCACTCCTATTATGGATATAGCTGTTATCATTTGTACTGCTGTAGTTTCCATTATCTAAATATTACATGTCATATGTTCTCTTATGGATGGACACTTGGATTGTTTCCTGTTTTGTGCTAGTTCCAACAGTGCCACCATAAATGGGTGCATATGTAACTTCTGGTGTACAGATCCCAGGGCTTCTCTGGGAATGACACCTAGGAGAAGAATTGTGTGCTAGGTTGTAGACAACATGTTCCTCGAGTTTAACGGTGGTAACCTATGGTTTTCCACTGTATTAGGTTACACTCCCACCACACACATGTGAGAGCTCCTGTACTTCCACATGCCCCCAACACTTGGTAGCTGCTTTTTCATTTCTGCCAGTCCGAAGCAGACAAAATGGTATCTCAGCTATGACTTTAAGGCTCATGTCCCTTTTTGCTATGCATTGAACAACTATTTATATTTTACAACCTTTGTTTAGAACATTTTTTATAAAAACATATCCATTTTTAACAAATATTTATTGAGTGCCTACTGCATACCTATATTGTGCTTCATTCTAGAAAATTATTAGTAAATAAAACAGATACAATCTCTGCTGTCACAAGACCTTCTATCAGAGAGAGAGAGAGAGTTGTTAAATAAACACATTCATAAATACAATTTTTTTTTTTAGTGGTATGACAGAAAAGACCAGGGTGTTATGAGAAAGAATAACAACAAAAACCTCATTGGGATTTTGAATCAGGAAAATATTTATAAAAACTAAATGTGTAGAGATGGAAAATGGGTGTACCTTTGGCCTGTCCATCAATAATATGATTAATATTATTTAAAAGAATAATGTAGATGTGTACTAGCGCTAATGGAAAAAAACGTCATGACATGTTGTTAAGTGAAGAAAGCATTTGCCAAACCTGAAAGTGCAATATGATTCCATTTTTGTAAAATTGTAATGTATGTTTATACACCCAAGTTGAGAGTTTTTGGAATACTATATACAAAACTGTGGCTGGTGAGACTTCCAGATATTTTTATTTTCCTTTTTTATACTTTACTGAATTGCTTACATTTTTTTCAGTCTTGTACTTTCTTTATAAACAGTAACAATGAAAGTTTCTAAAAAATTATATATGTCACAAAGACATTATTTTCTGTTTCATTCCTTACTCTTTTTCTAAAAACTCTTGATCATGTCAGAAACACTCTAGTGAAAAAAAGTATTAGAGAGCAAATGTCATGAAGATATTAAAAATGGGTTTTATTAATCCAGTAAATACACTGAGTCCCTACTCTATGCCAGTCTCTTGTTTATCTCTGCAAGACTCTTCCCACAGGCAGTGTATTCAAATGCAACCCACCTCCCTGAAAGAGAAATGAGCAAATTTAGCTGCATTTTGGGTTGGCTTTATGCAACTTTCTAAGAAGCTTAGGTCCTTTCTAAGAAACTTAGGTCTCTAAATATTTTTCAAGATTTTCCCCTTTTATATTTCCAATATTCCTAGGCATACTAAGGAAAATTTAATGAATCTATTTCTTATTCCTTTACTAGATCAAGACTCTTGTACATATATTTCCTTGTTCCAGCAGCTTTTTAAAGAAAGTCACCTTTTACACCAAGTTGGTAGTTATTTTGTTTATCTTCTTATCCCAGTTGGCAGGAAAAAATTGAATTCAAACAAAGTGAGATGGTTGAAAATATGGGAGAATATTGTTATTACTCAATAAAAAAACAGCAGGAAAACCTTTGGAAGTAAAGCCAATCTTCACAGTATTTTTATGAGTCATATAAGAATCAGTGTTTAATCTACATTATAAGAATCAGTGGTTAATCTACATTACTGCATTTTAGAACTTTCATAAGCAAAGCCCATTCACCCAGTCCTTATATTAATAGTTTTCCTTACAGAAAAAGCTACTTCTATTTTTAATAAAATGTTACCAGCTTTTTTGTTTGATTGGCCTGACTTAATCAGGAGAAGCGTAGCGTGGGCTCACAGTGGGGAATGGCTTGAAAGTATATTAAGAAAGATGTATCAAACTGGCAGATTCACCAAGTATTTTTAGCTCTGAAATTTGAGGTGGAGCTCTTATATGTGCTGTTTTTTCCTGAGAAACTTGTCTGCCTTGTCAATTGAGGAGCTGTGACTGGGAATGCTGTTTTGTAGTGAGCTCATCAATTAAACATTTGAAGTTCAGTATATGCCATCGTAACCTTTTTGATCAGTTTTTGGAGAAGAAAATGTGAAGAGGTTTTTGGTAAAAATAAAATGGTTGAGTAACTCCATGAAGTTGATTTCTATGAATGTCACACTCTAATTTTAATTTATTACAGTTTTCGAAGTCCTATGAAAAGATTGAAAAGGCCCTCAGTGCAGGGGATCCCTCTAAAGGTGGCTACGTGTCTTTTAATTACCTAAAGATTGTCCTTGACACCTTTGTATGCCGATTACCAAGAAGAATTTTTATTCAGTTATTGAAAAGGTAAGAGTATTGTTTCCTTGACATTTCCCCCCTCAAACATCAACCGTGAGAATAAGGAACAGCTTCATTTATTTTTTATTAATGTTTTAGACTTTTATTGTTGAAAATTTCAAGCATATACAAAAGTAAAGAGAATAATGGAATGAATCCATTCATATACCCACTACTAGCTTCAACAGTGATCAGATCCCAGCCAATCATTTCACCTGTACTCCTGCTCATTTTCCTTAACCCCAGGTCTTTCTGAAACAAAAACCACACATCATACTTCCCTTTGACTCTCTAAAAGATAAGAACTCTTTTGAAAAACAAAAGGAAAATGTTGTGTTGGCATCTAATAGAACTATAAATAATATGAATATATATCCAGTCAAGGTTCCAATTGAACTGTTTGTATCATGTTGTCTTTTATAATTTATTTAAATCAGGTCTGTACATTGAAATTGTTGATTAGTCACAATTTTTTTTTTTAGCAACTAGCTTCCTCTTCAGTTCTTAATTTTAGAAATAATCTGGATTGTTTGTTATAAGGGCTTTCTTACAACCTAGATTTGCATAATTGTAACCTGCCGTGCCATTTAACATGTTTTTCTGTCTCTCTCCTCAAGTTCCTTGACCTAAATGGATAGACATACAGACCCATACTCAATTTTTCTTGTTTTGTCAAGAATACTTCATAGGTGGTGACAAATATATTGACTGACTGTCGCTCTATTTGTGATCTTAGCTACCAGTGTTGATCTAAGATTCATTAATTCACTAGAGACTGTATTTAATGGTGATATTCTATGTCTATCATTTCTTCTTCTTTTATTAGTTGGAATATTTCTGTAATGAAAGTGTCCCCTCTCCAACTATTTGGTAACAATGAGGTACAGTTAGTGTAAAAAAGACAGGGTATCCTTTGATTCTTTCCCTTCACTAACACTTCCCCAAATCATGAACTGGTTTCCTAGCATCCTCCAAAAGTGAACAAGTAGTGTTTTTTAAAATTATTTTTTCTTAATAATTATTTTGAACTCATAAATTGAAACATACTCGATATGTCAACTCATTACAATTATTATTCTTATTGATATTCAGTTTGTTTCATCTTGGTCAGTGGGAGCCTTCTCATGTTGACTCCAGAGTCCTGTTGACAAGACTCTGATAGTCTTTGATAGCTTTCTTGCTTTTTCATGTGACAAATACTTCAGGTTCATCTGGTACATCTCTCATCTGAGACCCAGCATCAGCCATATTTCTGAGGATCCCTGGTTCCTTTCAGTTGGAAATGGCATATGTAGATCAAAATCTGGGTAAGGAATACCCTCTGTACTTTACCTGGTTTTCTGTCCAGGTAATACAGAGAACCTTTTCTCAGGGGAAGTGGGATAGAAACTAATGGAAAAATTGTCCTGTAAAACTCTGGGTAATTGGTGGACGCCTTAGGGGATTCCTAGAAAGGAGAGCCATTAGAAAATGGGAAGGAGAACGGCTGAAGTTAGAGCAGCCGGATCCATTCTCCTCAGCACGCTGCTTTCCTTGACAGCGCCTGTATGTCCAGAGAGAATCGCAGTGCGCTAACACCGTGGCTTTTACAGTGAAAAGCACAGTTTGGCTCTAGCAGTAAATATTTCTATGGCTCAGAAAACTGCTCTATTGTCCTCGAGTACATGGTGAAACTTTTTTTTTTTTGAGTTGGATTCTCATTCTGTCACCCAGACTGGAGTGCAGTGGCCGCTCCCCGCCACTGCGGCCTCGACCTGCTGGGCTCCGGCGATCCTTCCGCCTCAGCCTTCCAAGTAGCTGGAACTACAGGCGCGTGCTACCACGCCCGGCTGATTTTTGGTTTATTGTAGAGATGAGGTCTTGCCAAGTTGCCCAGGCGGGTCTCGAACCCGTGGGCTCAGGCAATCCACTCACCTCAGCCTACTGAACTACTTTCTTGGATAGTTAAAGCTTATATAACCATTTCTTCTTCTTTTCAAAATATACAAAAAATAATTTAAGAGCAATGATAAAAAATTTTTTTAAAGTCACCATGCACCTTACCTAAAAAAATTTATTTTCATTGTTTTCACATTCTCTTCTATTTTGCATCCACATACATGTGTAATTTTTATATATTTGTGACAGAGTACATCTACAGTTTTATACTGTGTTTTTAAAAATAGAAATGCATATTATAGACATTTTTCATATTGGTTTCATAGTTTTCAAATTTATAATTTTAATTGAGGCATAAAATGTCATTCAGCTAACATTTATTGAGTGCCTTTCTCTACTAGACATGGTGGTAAGTGCTAAAAATGCAGAAATAAATGACATATAGTCCCAAGCTAGAGTGGCTCACCAGAGTGATGACATCTATGAAGAATATGGGTGCATAGACTGAGTGTACTGAGGATGGCCAGGACTGTGGTGTTGTTATCAGTTGTCCTAGAGAGGGGTCCAGGGATTTCTGAATTCCCTTTTCACATTCACCCAGAATTCCCAATGGAATAGGACACACGAAACCATGGCAGAGAGGACACCCAAGTGCTAGTATTGTGAATTACGTATTATATACATGTATCCTGGTGCACATATTAGGAAGTACACATTTGCTGTATCTTCCTGGTCAACTGTTCCTTTTACCATTATATCATAGCCCTTTTATCCCTATGAATGCTTTTTGTGGTCTGTCTTATCTGATATTAAAATGCTCATAGTAATTTTCTTTTACATAGTAATTGTCAGGTATATTTTTCCAACCTTTTACTTTTACTCTTTTATTGTGATGTTCTAGGTATTTCTTGTAAAGTAGCATACATCTATATTTTTTAAATTACAAATTGAAAATCTTTGCTTTTTTAACTGTCAAGTTTAGTCTGTTTTCTTTTACTGTGATTGATATGTTTGGGTTTTTTACCCTTCCACTTATTGTGTGCTTCTGTTATTCTTCTGCTCTTTCCTTTTTTTTTTTTTTTCCTGCATTTTTCTTGTCTAGTACTGACTGAATTTTCTTTCTCTCTCTTTTTTCCTCTTCTACTGTTTTAAAAATTAAATATTTTATTCCTATCTTTATAGTGGTTTCTCTCAAAATTCTCTCTAAAGTCTGAAGTTAATATTTTTACTCCCCTAAATAAAGCAAGTACCATCCACTTACATGCTGTCATTGACTTGTGTTTCAATTCTGTCATGTTTGGATGGTACCTGCATTTGTTGTTGTTGTTGACATTTTAGACAGCCCACACTTATTCTGATTCTCCCATGTTTACCAGTTGTTTGTCCATCACTGTCTCATAGATCTCACCACTTCCTTCGGGAGTCAATTTCCTGAAGTATGCCCTTTAGTAGTCCTTTTAGTGAGGTCCTCTGAGTGGTTAGTTCAGTCTTCATTTTAAAAAATGTCTTCATCTTGCCCTTGTTCTTTAATGAAAATGCAACAGGGAACAGAATTCTTATTTGAGGGCTGTTTTCTTTTAGCGCTGTCAGCTGCCTCCTCTGGCCTCCTCTGTTGCTGTCAGAGTCTACTGTTAGTTGATCATTCCTTTATAAGTGTTTTTTGGGGGGTTGTCTTTAAGATTGTGTTTATTTTTGTTACTTCACAGTCTCCGTATAATGTGTCTTGGTATAGATGTCTATTTAACCTTCCCAGACTCATGCTTTCACAATCTGAAAATTAGTGGTTTTCATGACTTTTAGGACATTCTCAGCTATTAGTCTTTGAATATTATCCACACCTTATTATCACTATTTTTTTTCTTCTGGAGCTTCCATTACCCTCTTACTTCATCTTCCATGTCTCTTCAATTATTTTTTACAAATGTTTTCCATATCTCTATCTCTTTGGGCTACATTCTAACTATTTTTCTAGAATCTATTTTGGTTCACTAACTCTCTACAATTGTGCCAAATTTACTCCCAATCTTGTACAATCCCTAGTCTTCTAGTCCCAAATGGGCATTAAAAACCTATCCCCTTTGAGCCTACATTGCATTTCAGGGCTGCTCTTAGCACACACTGTTCTGTCCAGGCTTGATACAACCCTGGGTTCGTGTGGCAACAGTTCACATTCTCACTGCTCTTGAGTTGGGTCCTTCCTTGCTTCTAGAATATATAGACTTCCTTTTCTTTTTTTTTTTTTTTTTTGAGTTGGAGTCTCACTCTGTTGCCCAGACTGGAGTGCAGTGGCTGCTCCCGGCCACCGCAGCCTCGACCTGCTGGGCTCCAATGATCCTTCCACCTCAGTCTTCCAAGTAGCTGGAACTACAGGCATGCACTACCACGCCCAGCTCATTTTGATTTATTGTAGAGATGAGGTCTCACCAAGTTGCCCAGGCAGGTCTCGAACCTGCAGGCTCAGGCAATCCACTCACCTCAGCCTCCCAAAGGCGCAAGATTACAGGCTGAGCCACTGACCCCGGCAATTTCCCTTTCTTAATTTCAACTTTAGCTGTGTATTTAAAATCATTTTGTTGATCGATTTATTCCAGTCTTTTTATGAGATTAGACCAGGAGGTTGGGAGGAAGTCCAATGTGTTGCCAGAAACCTTCCTTAATAATGTGTTCATGCTGAAGTTAGTAACACCTCCATAGAGTAATAAAACGGAGTTGAACCTTTCAGAGGTAAGTAGGAGTTTCTTACATGGGTAAATTGGAGAAGACATTCCATCCAGAGAAAACAAACAACATTTTCAAAGTGGCTGGGTTGATTAAGTCATGATCAGTTGTTAGGGTGCTTTAATTTTATATACCAGTTTATTTTTTTATTTAATTTTTAATTTAAAAAAATTTTTTATTTTAAAGATGTGGGGTATAATTCAGGGTTAGGAATACCAATATTCATTATGCAGGTACCCTTGTTGATGAGGTGTGCACACCAGACTATGTTTAACTGTTTCACTGTTATGTGGGTCTTTAGGCTCTTTTTAGTTTTACATATGTTTGTTCAGTCAGTCAGTCAACAAGTAATTTTTGAGCACTTATTATACACCAGACACTGTGTTGGACACTAGAGATTCTTTGGAGAATAAGAAAGACGTGATTGCTACCCTTGAAGAACTTTACCTGCTGGTGGGGACCAACAAGAAACAAATATAAATATAATGTCATAAAATATGCATTATTTGTGTTCTGAAGAGAGTCAAGAGGGAACTGTCATGGAGAATAACAGGGAGGAACTACCTCAGACAGAATGGTCCATAAAGGCCTCTATGAAAAGGTGAGAAGGTAGATCAGCAACAGGAAGAACTGTAGGAAGAGCCCGCCGGCTCCAAGGACTGCCCCTTGTAGCATGTTTTGAGGCCGAAGTTGTAATTGGAGCTGAGTTGGCAATTTAAAAATAAGACTTTCTATTTTTTTCATGATTCAGTCTTGGTAGGTTATATATGTCTAGGAATGTATCCATTTCTTCTAGGTTATTCTATTTTTTGGCATATAATTGTTCATAATAGTCTCAGATGATTTTTGTGTTTCTGTGGTATCAGTTGTAATATCTCGTCTTTCATTTCTGATTCTATTTAGAATCTTCTCTCTCTTTCTTAGTCTGCTAAAGATTTGTTTATTTTGTTTATTATTTCAAAAAACCTACTGATAGTTTTGTTGATCATTTGTTTTTCTAATCTCTATTTCATTTATTTTTGCTCTGATCTTTATTATTTCTTTCCTTTGGCTAATATTTGATTCGTTTTTTCTTCTGTTTTATTTTCTTGCATAAGTTTGAATTGTTTATTGGTATGAACTTTCCTCTTAGAACTACTTTTCTTGCATTCCATAAGTTTCAGTATGTTGTACTTCCATTTTTTTGTCTCAAGACATTTAAAATTTCCCCTTTTGATTTATTTATTGATTAATTGGTTGTTCAGGAGCATATTATTTAATTTTCATGTGTTTGTGAATTTTTCATAATTCCTCCTCCTATTGATTTCTAGTTTCATACCATTGCAGTCAGAAAAGGTACTTGATATGACTTCAGTCTTCTTAGATTTGCTAAAATTTGTCTTGTGACCAAATGTATGATCTATCTGGAATATGTTCTATATGCTCTTCAGGTGAATGTATCTTGTTTTGTTGTTGGGCAGAATATTCTGTTATATGTCTGTTGGGTCCATTTGATCTAAAGTGTTATTTAAGTCCAATGTTCCCTTATTAATTTTCTGTCTAGATGATCTGTCCATTATCAAAAGTGAAGTTTTGAAGTTTCCTATTATTACTGTATTGAAATCGATCTCTCCCTTCAAATCCTTTAATATTTGCTTTATATATTTAGCTGCTCCAGTGTTGGGTGCATATATATTTGCAATTATTTTATCATCTTGATGAATTTGAACTAACCCTTTTATTATTATATAATGTCCTTCTTTGTTTCTTTTTACAGTTTTTAGCTTAAAGTCTATTTTGTGTGGAATATCTTTTTTCACTTTCAGTCTGTGTGTTCTTAAAAGTAAGATGAGTCTCTAGTAGGTAGAATATAATTGGGTCCAGACAGTCACTCTATGTCTTTTTATTGAAGAATTTAATTCATTTACTTTTAAAGTAACTATCAATAGGCAAGGGCTTACTGCTGCTATTTTGTTTATTGTTTTCTGGTTTTACTTTTAATTCTGTCCACTTTTGTTTTGTGCATCTACTATAGATTTTTGCTTTGTGTTTACCATGAGACTTATACACAACATTTTAAACTTTTATTAGTCTATTTCATGCTGATAACAACTTAACTTAAATTGCACACAACTCTACACTTTTATCCCCTGCATCCATTTTTAAAACTCTACACTTTTATCCCCTGCATCTGGTTTTGCTTTTAATTCTGTCCACTTTTATACCCTGCATCCATTTTGATGCCAGAATTTACATAATCTTGTAATGTGTATTTCTTGACAACCTATTCTAGTTATAGTTGTTATTCATAGTGCTGTTTTTTAACTTTTGTACTAAGGATACAATTGCTTTATATACTTTATTACAACCATAGAGTATTCTGAATATGCCTCTGTATTACTTATGTCATCAATTTTTGTGCTTTTATAATGTTTATGTTATTAATTAGCATCTTTTGTTTCAGCTTAAAGAAATCCCTTTAGCAATTCCTATAAGGCAGCCCTAGTAGTGATGAGTTTCCTTAGCATTCATTTGTCTGGGAAAGTTTTTCTTTCTCACTCATTTCTGAGCGCATCTCTGCTGGGTAAAGTATTCTTAGTTAGCAGTTTTTTTTTTTCCCCATCAGCATTTTGAATATATTATCTCATTCTCTCCTGGCCTCTAGAGTTTCTGCTGAGAAATATGCTGATAGTCATAATGGGCCCTTGTGTGTGTGTGTGTGTGTGTGTGTGTGTGTGTGTGTGTGTGTGTGTGTTTTAATCTCTTACTGCTCTTAGAACTTTTCCTTTGTCTTTGGTTTTTGATAATTCGATTATTATGTTGTCTTGGTGAACTCCTCTTTGGGTTGAAATTAATAAGAGACTTCTGTCTTCCTGTCCTGGGATATTGGCATCTTTCCTCAGATTAGGGACATCTTCAGTCATTATTTCTTTACATATGCGTTCTACCCCTTTTTTCTTTCTTCTCCTTGAATTCCTATTAGGTCTCTTGATGGGGTTCATAATTTCTATAGGCTATTTTCATTGGTTTTTATTCCTTTTCCTTTTTGCTCCTCTGATTGGATCATTTCAAGTGCTCTATTTTCAAGTTCACTGTTTCTTTAGCTTGATTGAGTTTTGTTTGTTTGTTTGTTTAAAGCTGAGATCTCATTCTGTCACTCAGACTAGAGTAGTGACACAATCACGGCTCACCACAGTCTCGACCTTCTGGGCTCAGGCAATCCTTCCTCCTCAGCCTCCCAAGTAACTGGGACTACAGGCATGTGCTGTCACATCCAGCTAATTTTTTTATTTTTTAATTTTAATTTTTTGTAATGACAAAAAATATGTTGCCCAGGCTGGTTTCAAACTCCTTGGCTCTGGCAAACTTCTCACATCAGCCTCCCAAAGTACTGGAATTAAAGGTATGAGCCACCATGCCCAACCTGAACATTTTTCTGTTAAGCAATTTTCTTTTGCATTTTTCAGTTCAGTCGTTGTAGTCCTCATCTCTAGGATTTCTATTTGGGTTTTTAAAATTTGTTTCTATTTATTTGTCAAACTTTTCATTTTGTTTGTGTATTGTTTCCTAAATTTTATTTTTTTTAGTTCATCTATCCTTGTAGCTCACTGAACTTTAAGAAGATTATTCTGAATTATTTACCCATCACTTCGTAATTTTCCTTCCTTTAGGATCTATCGTTGGAGTTGTGTTAGTTTATTTTGGAAGTGTCATGATTTTATGAGTCTTTGTGATCCTTGTGCTGTTGTCTTGGTGTCTGCGCATTTGAGAAGACAACTACCTTTTCCAGTTTTTACAGGTATTCCTTGGCAGAGATAGATATTCACTATTTTTCTAGCTTGGATTCTGGCAGGGAAAGCTGGTAATGATCACAGGCAGGCAAACTTGCTTTTGGATTTTCTAGATGGCTGGGATGTTGCCTTTGCTCTGAGTTTGAGTGGGGCAGCTGGATGGGCTCTGGAGACAAGGTGAGCTGCTAGATGGGCACTGCAATTACCTCGGATTGGACTGGGTTACAGGTTGGATTTCCTGGCTAGGAGGTACTGCTACTTGGATTCAGAAGTTGGACAGGGTTGAAGGAGGACTGCCAAGGTAAGGTGGAACCACTGATTGGAATGGACGGGACCTACTGCTTTGCTCAGTAGAAATGCGCAATTGAGGTTTGCCTTCCTTCCAGTATGGAGCCTTAGGTAGGGGTTTGAGGCTAGGCTGAACACTGTTTATACTCCCGGGTGTGGCAAATCTAGCCCCTGCTCTTTTAAAAAAATTCACCATGGAAGTCATTTTCTTTCCAGGGCAGAGCTCCAGGGTAGGGTCTGGGGCATGACCTGGAGACTCGCCATTCAGAGATTCAAGCCAGGTAGAATTTCTCTTCACTTCTGGGAATGATCAGATCATCTTTGCAGGATATGCTGCTAGGTGGTACCTGTGAATGGGCACCATTGTTGGCAGGCACACACAGCTACCACTAATATCTGTGTACTCGTTACTGTGGGCTCTGTCTTCTTGTTTTGTTTCTACCTGACTCCAGATGATCTAGCCAGATCATTTCCCTCTGTGTTCCCTTTGAAGTGAGATAGCTGTGACCTTACTGGGAAGCATCTTGGAATGCCATGGAAGCAGGGTGTTCACCTGGAGTTCTCTTCTCTCTGTAGAAACCGTGGTTCCTGGGGAATACTCCCTGTGCGGAACTGTGCCAACTTAGGGGAATAGGAAGAAGCAACACACTTAAAATGTGACCATTTTCCCTACCCTTTTAATGTGGTTTTTATTTTGTTCTGTGAACCACACAAATGACTCAGGCTTATTTCCAGTTTGGGGTGGTTTTACCATGGTGATCTTGTCTATGGATAGTTACTGGTTGAACTTCCTGTGGGAGCAGTGAAGCCTAGAGTCTCCTATTCTATCACCTCGCTGATTTCATCTCTTGCTTTTGTGAGTTTTTATAAGGATTGCCAAATTCTTCTCTCAAATGAGTAGTAATTTACATTGCTGTCAACATTGTGTGAGTGTTCTAGTTTCATATTCTTTCTAGCATTGAATATTAACATCGTTTTAAAATATTGATAACGTAAGGTATAAAGTGGTGCCTTGCTATTGTTTTAATTTCTATTTCTTGGTGTGATACTGGGAGGCTGGACATTTCCATGTGTCTGAGTCTCTGCTGATGTGAATTCTTTTCATGTCCTAATTGACTAGTGACCCTTTTTTGCTTAATATTTTTAAAATTAGATAATTATTAAAAGATGACTCTTTTCTGGTGTAAGTGCTGCAGCTATTTTTCTCAGCTTGCTATTTTCCTCTCATTACATGATACCTAATTATTTTGAAGCTTACATTTTAATATAATTAAATACATTAAACTTCTTTTCGAATGTCTTCTATTGTTTAAGATCTATAAATTCATCATTCTTACCCAGGCTTGATAACAAGTCTATTCTACTCTGCTTGTTTTGTTTTTCTTATTCTTTAAAACAAAACACTTTAATTCATCCTAGTATAAGATGGGTATCCAAATAAAAATAATTTTTCCCCAAATAATCTATTTTCCATACCATGTATTAAATAGTCTTTTCTTTTCCCATTGTTTTTAATGTCTGTTTTGCTATATATTAAATTTTTATCCATAATTTGGTCCAATTTATGTTTTCTGTTCTATTCCATCAATCTAGATTTCTGCTGTACATAAGCATTTCTATGCAATGTTCTGTATAGTTTTAGAGAGAACATTGGGTTCCTCATACTGTCACCATTATTTGTTTTTAACTTATTTCTTGAAATTAAATGGTGATTGTTAAGGATTTATGACTAATTTATGTATTCTACCAAGAAGAGACAATCTGTTTAATCCTACCATGAAATATTAGACTAAGAAAAATGAATTAAGGAGGGGAATAGTGCCATGCAGTGAGTGACACTGGGAGTTTCTCTGGCCCACTGGGCAGTGCCGATGTTCCTTTTTCTTTTGCTGTCCTCTCAAGTTCCAAGGAGAAAGTGGTGGGGTCAGAAATCCTGGCATTATTGGAAGAGAGCCTCCCTGTCTCTACCATTGCACTCAGAGCATCACAAAAAGCCATAATTCGCCTTCTAAATTTAGGTTTAATATTTTTGTTAATTAACCAGGAAGAGTATATTTGTATTGGGCAAATTTTGTGTGCCTTTTGTATTTAAAAAATGAATTGAGTTCACTAAAAACCTGTACACAAATTTTAATAGTAGCTCTATAATCACCTCAAACTGGAAACTACCCAAATGTAACTGAGCAGGTAAATGAATAAACAAGCTGGTAAAGCTGAACAATGGAATATTTTTCATTAATAAAAGGGAATAAACCATGTTGATATGTACAACACAGATAAATCTCAAAGACATTATGCTAAGTGAAAGAAACCAGTCTCAAAGGTTGCTACTATAGGATTCTATTTGTTTGATATTCTGGAAAAGGCAAAACAGTCAGGACGAGAGAGTGACTTGCCTGGGTCAGGAGTGAGAGGAGGCTGTGTCTCCATAGGTGCAGCATGAGGGAGATTTTTTCTGTATCCTGAGTGTAGGAATTTACATGACTCTATTAATGTAATCATAAAACTACCAAAAGAAAAAGTCAAGTTTACTGCACTCTAATTTAAGAAAGACAATTTTAAAATACATGCTCTTTTTTTCCCCTAAAGGCAAATATATAATACAGGAAAGAATAAAGGAGAAGGTAAAATAAAATCTAAAACATCAAGTCTAACAAAATGATTTGAGAGATTATTCTTACTCTCCAATTTAAGAGTGGGTAGTACAAAAGAAAAAGAAAAATATTTTTTTGAGTCTGATATTTAAAAAAATACTCAATGTCTAGGGCTTTAGTTAAAAGTCCTAACAGCTTGATAATGAGGTATAAAATCTTGCTCCAAATAATATTTTAGGGACTTTAAAAGCTATTTTCCGTGTATGTATGTGTGTCTTAATGAAATGGCAGACTTTAATTGAGCCACTACCTTGACCTTATTACTAACATGCTGTGCTTTTCAATGTTGCCTAGCCTTTTATATAAAATAGATCTGTTATAAATGAAACCAGTGTTTAAATATGATGAGGGTGAAGGAAGAGTTGAGAGGATGGACTAAACACTCTAACTTGTAACTTGCATATTCATGGAGACTACTTCATCCATCCGTCATGCTAGCAGGTCTTCACTCAGGAACGTCTCCTGTGGAGAGTTTTCTCATCCATGCTGGTAACATTAGTAGCCTGGCAGAAGCTAGGCAAACAGAAAATAAGCCATTTAGTCCAAATTATAGGAAGTGCAGAAGTAGTACTCTGGGATATGTTTTCTGTTATTACTGAAAACTTTTAACCCACATGTTTAGAATCTCTTCTATTTATATCATTCTGGAAAAGGCAAAACAATAAGGATGGAGAAGAGATCAGTGGTTGACAGAATTAGGGGCAAGGGGATGGTGTGATTCCAAAGGATAAACATGAGGAAGTTTTGGGGGTGATGGAAACAGTCTGTGTGCTGCCTGTAATTTTCTTAATTTGGACATACGTTGGCTAGAGTGCAGGCAGAAAACATGGCATGTTAAAAAGAGTGACTGATGTGAGTTTATGAAAGGATCTTTTACCCAGCTGAAGGCAGGATCTAGCGAGGTCAGTAGTTGAGGAAGCATCGCAGGGTTAGAAGCAGTGGGAAGTCATGATCACTCCTAGACCTCAAGGAGTAAGAGAAGGAGCAGTTACTGAAATGGACAAGAGCTGTAGCTGAAGGAGAGCGTTGCCCAACAAGGAGAGGGTCGCCCAACTAAAATGTAATCCCTGCAGGGAGGGAGCTGGAGGAATAAATAGTTCATCTTTCAATGTCCTGTGGGTACCTCACATGGGTCAAACCCAACCTGTGGAAGCAGCCCACCAGGGCACCATGCAGAGTAGAGAAGGGTGGAAAGTGGGTCTGGATGGACAGATAAGGACTATCCATTGCAGTCTACCCTTCTGAGCCTCTGCATCCTTTTACAGATGAAAACCTTCCATTCTCCAAACAAGAGCAACTAAAGTCCTGCCAGCAGCCATATTATTGCAGGGAGGTGACAATTCATTTATGTCCCCCACCTAAAATCTAAAATGCTAGCTGTAATCAGAGATTTATTTTTTAATTGGAGTCTCTCATTGCTCAAGCTAGAGTGCAGTGGCACACTCACAGCCACCCCAGCATCGACCTGCTGGGCTCTGGCAATCCTTCTGCCTCAGCCTTCCAAGTAGCTGGAACTGCAAGCATGCACTACCACGCCTGGCTAATTTTTGATTTTTTTTTTTTTTAATTATTGTAGAGATGAGGTCTTGCCAAGTTGCCTGGGCTGGTCTTGAACAAGTGGGCTCAGTCAATCCACTCTCCTTGGCTTCCCAAAATGCTAGGATTACAGACTGAGCCACCAAGCCTGGCCTTATAATCAGTGATTTTTATATAAGGAAACAGAAAAATAGAAACCAAGTACAGTAGAGCTGCTAAAACTTGCATTATTCTAACTGGTCATGAGATCCTTCCTCCACTGTTCATTCTGTCTCCCTTCCTTTCTCTGGTAGCATCTTTGCTGGACAGCATTGTTCGCCTGGTTACCCCAACTTTTGTTTATTTATTTATTTATTTATTTAGAGACAAGGCTGGATTGCAGTGGCATGATCATAGCTCACTTCATCCTCAAACTCTTGGCCTCAAGTGATCCTCCTGCCCAGAGTAGCTTCCAGAGTAACTGGGACTACAGGCACACATCACCACACCCAGATAATTTGTTTATGTTTTTGAGAGTGGGTCTCACTATCTTGCCCAAGCTGATCTCGTACCCCTGGCTTCAAGCAGTCCTCCTACCTTAGCCTTCCAAAGTGCTGGGATTACAGGTGTAAGCCACCACACCCGGCTCCCAACCTTCCATTTTATGGAACCTCCTTATTCTTCTCCTTATTGGGCTACCACAGCTGGATTAAGTCACATAATGCATCTGTAGAACAGCATCCTAACTTCACAGGACATTTTCTCTCAGCCAACTGTCTTGTAATTTAGTCATCAGCAAAGTATTCAGCCATTACATCACATCAGCTGTTTTGGGTGACAAGAAGTGTGGAAAGATGATTGAATTCTGTGGACTGAGTCAATTGCCTCACCTTCTTCACAAACAAATGAATCCCTTGTTTAAAGGCTGTACTGCATGGGATATCATGGTAATGGAGACAAATTCTGGAGGCCCACAAATGATGGTAATGACAGGCAGGGAAGGCAGATTTGTATCTGGGATAAATGCATTACTTGCCAAGACAAATCCCTGTCCCCTCCATGATAGCAGGGGTCTAGTGTAATCTTTACCAGATGCCTGCAGAGTCCACCTAGAGAAAGAGACTGGACTGAGGGCTTAGCGTTGGCCTCTGTTGTTGGCAGGTTGGGTACTTAGCAGGGCAGTACCAGCTTGGCTTTAGTGATGAGAAGTCCATATTTCAAACCAACGCATTGCCTCCATTCCTGCCTGCATGAAAGCCCATGAAAAAGCACCAGTTTCCTTGGGAAGCTGACTCAGTATGTGCCTATGGCAAATTGCAGGGTGGTCGTTCTAAGGTATCTGGACTCCCCATCAATTAAGGGGCTCTGGGTCTGTGATTGGTTTGGGTCTGTGACCTGGGCAAAAGACCATGAATTCCCACTGACCCCTATTCCTGGTCTGTCTGTCTGCTGCCTCCTCTGACACTCCTCATTTGTTGAATGGATTAGAGACTCTTGTGAAACAATGTGGCATATCTGTATGTTTCTTACCCCTCTCCATGGATGGAGTCACATGCTGCCATAAATCTGTACCTGGATTCATGGGATGGGAAAGATGGATTGGGAATAATATTCGGCTCCCCATGTCTGAGCCCAGAAGGACAGCTGCCTGAGGCAATAAAGGGAGCCACTGGGCACTTTTAAGAATGAAAAAAAAAAAAATCAGTTGAATCTTTGTGACTTTAGTTAAAGGTGGTTGTTCATGTGATTTTTAACAAAATTATGTGCTGATTTTTTTGAAAATTGTGTTTGTTCATGCTGATGTTAAAAGCCTTGCATGCTCAAACTGGAAAATAAGGGAAAGCATAAAGAAGAAAATGAACTACCCATGATTGTAATAGGCAGAGAGAACTACTATTGATATTTTGATACATTTCCTTACAGAATTTCTATTGTGCATGCACGTACACACACTCACATACATACTTAACATAGTTGAGCCCATATGAGGTATAAATTATGTTTGGTTTTCTCACAGATTATTATTATCAGGAGCATTTTTTTGTCATAAAAAAACTTCAAAATTAATTTTCAGTGGCTACATGATGTTTCGTCAGCCCTTAAGTCAAAGAGTTTGAATATTTTTAAGGTTTACATTACATATTGCTAAAATGCACTTCAGAAAGGTGTTAATTTATTGTTACAAGGGATGTTCATGGGAGTGCTTTTTGCCAGCATTTAACATTGCCATTTAAAAATTCCTGCTAATTTGGTAGAAAAAAAGCATAGGTACTCATTGCTGTTTTGATTTGTTTGTCCATAATTCCTTTTGAAGTTGCATATTTTTCATGTTTAAAAGTTTCAGACGGGACACAGCCTTTAATCCCAGCACTTTGGGAGGCCTGAAGTTGCATATGTTTCATGTTTAAAAGTTTCAGGCTGGGCACAACCTTTAATCCCAGCAGTTTGGGAGGCCAAGGTGGATTGCTTGAGCCCAGGAGTTCAAGAGTAGCCTGGACAGCATAGTGACAACTTGTCTCCACAAAAAAACAAATTTTTTAATTAACTGGGTGTGGTGGCACATGCCTGTAGTCCCAGCTACTCAGGAAACCGAGGTAGAAGGATCACTTGAGCCCAGGAGGTAAAGGCTGCAGTGAGCTGTGATCATGCCACTACATTCCAGCCTGGGCGACAGAGTGAGACCCAACTCAAAAATTAAAATAGATAAAAATTTTATGTATTTCCTTCATAAGCAATTGTTTATGTACTTTGGCCATTTTTTATGTTTAAATTATTTTGCCCTAGCTTTATGGAGGTATAAATAAAATAAAATGAAATAAAATTTATTTTTAAGTGTATAGTTTCATGAGTTTTGGCAATTGTTTGTATTTACCTAACCACTACCACAGTCAAGATCTATGACACTTTGTAACCCTAAAATTTTACTTTTTCCCTTTGTAATTAATTCCCCCCAAAGATCTTCACCTCCAGCAACCATTGATCCACTCTCTGTCACCGTCACCACAGGTTTATTTTTCCCAGGAATGCTCATAAGAGAAATCATACAGTTTGTAGTCTTTTGTGTTTGACTATGTTCATTTATGCCATGTTTTTAAAATTCCATGTTGTCTATCTCAACATTCCATTAATTTTTATTGCTGAGTAGTATTCCATAGTGTGGATATACCTCAGTTTGTTTATCCACTCACCAGTTGATAGACATTTTGGTTGTTTTCAGTTTGAGGTCATTCTAGAAGATACTGCTGTGAACATTCACATACAAGTCTTTGTGTGGACATATGTTTTCAATTCTTGTGGGTATACGTCTAATAGTAAAATTGCTGAATTGCATGATGAGTGTATGTTTACATTTATGACACTATCTCACAGTTTTTCAAAGTGATTTTTGCAGTTCTATCAGCAATATCTGAGAATTCCAGATGTTGTACATTCTTACCAACAGTTAGTATTGGCAGTCTATTTTAGCCATTCTAGTGGTGTATAGAGGTATCTCAGACTGTTTTTAAATAGCATTTTTCTGATGACTAATGCTTTTAAGCCTCTTGTCATGTGATTATTGTTCATTCATAGATCTACTTTTGTTAAGTATCTGTACAAACCTTTTGTCCATTTTTATTGGGTTGTTTGCTTTTCTATTATTGATTTGTAAGAGTTCTTTATATATCCTGGGTATGAGCTTTTTATCAGATATGTGTTTTCAAATATTTTCCCTCAGTGTAGCTTGCCTTTTCTTATTCTTAACTCTTATCTTTTGATATACAGAAGTTTTTGATTTTGATAAAGTCTACTTACAAATCTTTATGGATAATTTTTGGGGGCAGGTTCATTTTCAGAAATCTTTCCCTAACCTAATATTACAGGGATTTTATTCCATTTTTTCTACTAGAAATTTAATAATTTTAGCTTTTACATTTAGGTCTGCTTCTAGTTAATTTTTGTATATGGTGTGAGGTCAGGGTCAAGGTTCATTCTGTTTCCATACAGATATCAAGTTGTTCTGGCACCATTTGTTGAAAAGGCTGCCCTTTCTCCAATGAATTACTTTGCACCTTTGTTGAAAATCAATTGACCATATAAGTGTGAGTATATTTCTGGACTCTCTAGTGTCTTCCATTAATCTATAGGTCTATTCTTGGATCAATACCACATTTTCTTGTTTACTGTAACTAAATAGCTAAGTCTTGAAGTTAGATTGTATAAGTCCTCCAAACTTGTTTTTCTCTTTCAAAATTGTTTGAAAGGTTCTTTGCCTTTCTGTATATTTACTTTATAATCAGTCTGCCAATATTTTTTTTAAAGCATGCTAGGATTTTGATTATGAATTCTTTGGGTAGAATTACCACTTTAACAACTTAATAATATTAAGTTTTCCACTCCATAAACATGATAAATCTTTCTATTTATTTAGGTCTTTAATTTTACCTAGTCAAGATTTTGTTGTTTACGATTATTATATTTTGTACATATTATCTGAAATTTATTCCTTAGTATTTTTATTTTTTGATGCAATTGTACATGGAATTTAAAACATTCTCACTTTCCAACTATTTATGGCTAATAATCAGAAATACAATTGAGTTTTGCATATTGACTTTAAATACTGACCTTACTAAATTCAGGGATTAATTGATTCTAGTTCTTTTATTGGAGATTTCCTAGTGTTTTATTGATACACACTTCTTGTTCTTGTTTTTGGATGACCTTACTTGCAAATAAGGACAAGCTTACATATTCCTTTTCAGTTTGCATGCACTTTATTTCTTTTTCTTGCCTTATTTTACTTGCCAGTACAGTTTTATTGTCTTGGTAGTTTTACTGGCTAGGACTGGGAAGGGCATTAAGTACAATGCTGAATTGAAATAGTGATATTGGACATTTCTGCCTTATTCCTGATCTTAAGTAGAAAGATCTTCCTGATCTTACACCACTGTGTGTGACATTAACAATGGGGATTTTGTCAATGTTCTATTTTAATTTAAAGAATTTTATTTCATTATCTGTTTGCTGACAGTTTTTTCATGTATGTTGAATTTTGTCAAACGTCTTTTCTATGTCTATTTTGAGTTGGAGTCTCACTCTGTTGCCCAGACTGAAGTGCAGTGGCCGCTCTCGGCCACTGTAGCCTCGAACTGCTGGGCTCCAGCAATCCTTCCACCTCTGCCTTCCAAGTAGCTGAAACTACAGGCGCGTTACCACGCCTGGCTAATTTTTGATTTATTGTGGAAATGAGGTCCTGCCAAGTTGACCAGGCGGGTCTTGAACCTGGGGCTCAGGCAATCCACTTACCTCAGCCTCCCAAAGGCGCGGGATTACAGGCTGAGCCACCGAGCCCGGCTTCCTACGTCTATTCTGATGAACATGTAGTTTTTCTTCATTATTAATATGGCGAATTGCATTGATTGACTTTTAAACACTAAGTCAACTTTTTGCCTTCTTGAGGTAAATCCAAAAAACAAAAACAAACAAATAAATAAAAATATTTTGCTTTCAGTAGCCATAAAGAGATTAAGAAAAAGATAGAAGAAAGTCTTTTGTATTTTTTTATATACTTAAGCTTTCTGACACTTTTTTTATTCCTTTCTGAGGAGTCAAGGTCTTCATCTGCTATTATTTCCCTTTAGCCTTTATTGAGGTAGAAATGTACTAATGATGAATTCCCTTACTTTTATTTCTTTAAGAAATTTCATTATTTCTTCTTCATTTTTGAAGGGTATTTTTTTTTGAGTTGGAGTCTCATTCTGTTGCCCAGATTGGAGTGCAGTGGCCACTCCCAGCCACTGCAGCCTCGACTTCCTGGGCTCTGGCAATCCTTCCGCCTCAGCCTTCCAAGTAGCTGGAACAACAGGCGTGCGCTACCACGCCCGGCTAATTTTTTTATCTATTGTAGAGATGAGGTCTCACCAAGTTGCCCAGGCGAGTCTCAAACCTGCAGGCTCAGGCAATCCACTCACCTCAGCCTCCCAAAGCACTGGAATTACAGGCTGAGTCACTGAGCCCGGCCTTGAAGGGTATTTCCTTAGAAAGAAAATGTCTAGTAACTTTTTCTTTCTTTTGGCACTTTGTGACATTGTTCCACATCTTTTGGCTTCTGTTGTATTGGATAAGAAGTCATCTGTCAAATTGTCCTCCTGTCATTTTTTTCTTGTTACACTCAAGATTTCTCCTTTGAATTTGACTTTCAACTTTGTAACTGTGATGTGCCTTGGCATGGCCTTTTTCATGCATATTATACTTTGTGTTTGTTTTATATCTTAGATCTGTAAATGTATATTTTAAAATTCAGTTTGGAGAAATTTTGACCTTTATTTCTTCAATGATTTTTCTGTTCCATTCTTTCTCTCCTTTCTTTCTATAACTCCAATTACTTCTATGTCAGAATTTCTGGTATTATATAATGTGTTTTTGAGTCTCTATTAATTTTATAAATATATGTGTATTTTGCATTCTTCATATTGGATGGTTTCAGTTGATCTACACTGAAGTTTACTCATTCTTTTATCTGTCTTCTGCATTCTTTTGTTAAGTCCATTCAGTGAATTTTTTGTACTTCTGAGAGTATATTTTTCTGCTCTGGAATTTCCTTTTGTTTGTTTTTTTAAAATTTCCATTTAGTTTGTTTTATTATGTCAATTCTTTGCTAAGATTTTCTATCTTTTGATTTATTGTGGGCATATTTTTCTTGATTTCATTGAGGATAGTTATGATCATTGCTTTTAAAATCCTCAGTGTTAATGCCAATATTTGTGTTATTTCAGTTTATTATCTTTTCTCCTTATTATATGTTTTATTTTTTCTGGTTGTTCTTATGTGCTGTAATTTTGGAATTTATCCTGGACATTTGGAATGTTAAATTGTGAAGACTCTAAATTTGATGATTTTTGTCCAGTGAATATTGTTTCTTTCATTTTAGTAGACAGTTATCTTTTTGGATTCAAACTTCATACTCTGTTTCTCAGGTGGTAACTCTGATCTTAGTTCAGATCTTTCATGTTTAGCTAAGCTGTTCTGAGTATTTTCTGAGCATGTGAGGTTCAGAAGCCAGTAAGAAATGTGATGATATAGAATTTGGGGCTCCCTCTCTGCCTCTTTCCCTTCCAGGATTTCCTCTTTCTCTCTAGTGAAAATTATTTGGGACATAGCAGTCAGCAAAGGAAGCAAAAGTGTCAAGAGCCTAGGTCAGGGAAGAGCACAGTCCTTTTGAAGAACTGAAAGACCAATATGGCTGGAGCTAAGAGAACCGGGGAGCATGCCATGGATGAGCCTAGAGAGGTGAGCCAGGACAAACAATTCAGGCTTGTATGTTTCAGAAGCAGTGTAGTTTTTATCCTAAGAGCAATAGGAAGACGTGGAAAGATTTTAAGCAAGAGAGTAATATGGTCAGATTTGCATTTTAAAAAGATCGGGCTGGCAGAAGTATGGAATGATATTAGAGAAAGGCAAGAGTAGGTACAAGGAGACCAATTAGGAGATTACTACAATAATCCAAGTGGAAGAACATGGTAGCTTGGTACTATATGTGGATGTATGAATGAATGGATAGTTGACTGGTTGGATAGGTAACCTAAGTAGAACTGGCCATACTTAGGGGGCTATAATCTTAAAGCAACTTAATTGTGCACTGCCCCTTTAAGTTTGCTCAGTTGGATTAGTTCTTTTGCCCCAAGAAAACATGAGCAGACCTTGATTTTTCAGATTTGTTTTGGATCATACAAAGAATTTCACCTAGCAGTCAAAGCTGTAAGCTCAATCTAAATGCGAATTGTATTCCCTCACCCAAGTTAGGGTCCCTTGCGTGCAGGAATAAAGGGGACACAAGGCAGCTTCTCCCTTTCCTTACTTTGCACTTCTCTTCCTTCCTCATTTTGTAAACTCCGTTTCTGACTCTTGCAGGAATTGAAATACACAGAGGAAGAAGAGAAAGAAAGGGGAGCATGAATGTTCTTACTTGACTGGCACTGCTATGAGCTTGAAGCTGCATTCCAGGGCCTATCAGGTGTTTAAAGGTATTCCCTTTCGTGAGTGCCTTTGTTGGGTTTTGGATTTCACATTTGAGGAAGGAAAATGCATCTTTAGCCCAGTTGTTTGTTTTTTTCCTTCTCAGACCCTGAGAATCTGGGAATAGAGAAGGAAGACTTTCTTTATTAAGGTCTGTTCATTTCTCCAAGTGGCCTTCTTAGGCAGGAACTAAGATGCCTGTGTGTGTGTGTGTGTGTGTGTGTGTGTGTGTGTGTGTGTGTGTGTGTGTGTGTACTTGCTCTTTTTCTCATACTCATACATGGCCCACATCTGATCCAGATGAAACCTTCAGGAATTATTTTTCTGATGACTCTGATGGAGCAAGCCAACCAACAGCTCTACCTATTCCCCATTTCCCCCCTATGATTAGCCAACTATCTCTCACCTGCAAGCTTTCTGTGTGGGAGTCAGGCACCAATACATCATGCCTTCAATTGCAGGGGACAGGCATCAAGCTCCTCAAGTGGAAACAGCCATTTTCACAAGGCTTCAGGTGAGGAGTAGGCACCTCTGTGCTGGGGTTGGGACTCAAGCATACCAAAAGGTCATCTCCAAAAATTCTCTCTCTCATCCTCTATAATCTGGACTATAGATGTAGGTAGACTTTAAGTTTGTCTAGCCAGTTCTCTCTCAGCCACTAATTTTTAGCAATCAAAACAGGGCAGAAATGAGATACCCATTCATGCGCATTCAGTATCTCATATCTGTTATCCAAGGTTCTCAATCAAAACCACTTTTCACCATCCTGTTATAAAAGGATGGATATGCTTAGCATATAAGTAACATACATGGTAGGTCAAGTTATGTGATTGAACACTTTGCTGGTTATCCAGTCTACAACCGAGGCTTTTGGTCTATTAGCTCTAGTTCTTATTACAACTCTCACAGTAGATGTTATTATTCTCATGTTGCAGATGAGAAGAATAGAGAGCAACTTGTCTGAGGTCACATCTGTAGCAAGTGAAGAGGTAGGGATTTGTACTCTGGCCTTTCTGAATCCCAAAACTATGTTCACATCAGGTTACTCCTACTGGCATCTTTTAACTTTGAAATTATAGGGACCATAACAACTCTGGAAATTTGTTTTTAAACAATTTTCCAACTACTTATGCTTGCTAAGACTTTTAATCTGTGCTGGTTTTCTATTGCTGCCAAAACAAAGTACACAAGCCTAGTGGTTTAAAACAACACACATTTACTATCTTAATGCTTGGTAGGTTAGAATCCCAACATAGATCTCCATGGGCTAAAGTCAAGGTGTCAGCAGGGCTTTGTTCCTTCCAGAGGATCTGGGGCAAACCAACTTCTTGCTTTTCCAGCTTCCAGTTGCCACCTGCGTTCATCAATTCACAGTCCCTTCCTACATCTTCAGAGCCACCAGTGTCGTGTCGCTAGCCCTTCTGTTGTCACATCTTTTAATGACTGCAGGTGGCAAAAGTTCTCCAGTTTTAAGAACTTACGTGATTAGACTGGACTTACCTGGATATCCCAGGAATGTCTCTTCATCTGAAGGTCCTCCTTTCATCATATCTACAAAGTCCCTCTTGCTGTGTATGTGAATGTATTCACAGATTCCCAGGATTAGGACATGAACACTGTGAGGGCCATTATTCTGCCTACCCCAATAATTGAGCTCTTCAAATATGAATTTGACACAATTATGTTATGCATATTATAATTTTAATCAAAACTTTTTGTTTCTTCAATGTATGCACCCACTAACAGAATATACAGATATAGAGTTGTAAAATCTATTAGATTTTTTTTCTTGCTTTGAAAAAGCCAGTTGATAGTACTATATTACAAAATGATTTTGTTTACCATAGATTTAAAATCTCATATAAATTCATTGCTGCCATTTTCAATTCAATATTAGGCACCTAATCCATAGAGTATTATAGAAAAAATGTTTAAATTAATATTTTTGTTGTTTTGTTTTTAATCTAGGTTTGGACTTAAACCCACCACTAAAATCAATTGGAAGCAATTTCTAACATCATTTTATGAGCCTCAGGGGTTGGAACTTAGCAATACAGCTTCCTTGACAAAAAGAAATAGGTATGTAAAGAAAATGAACCAGGTCAGACACAGTGGCTCACACCTATAATACTAGCCATTTGGGAGGCCGAGGCAGGAGGATTGCTTATGCCCAGGCATTTGAGACCAGGTTGGGCAGCATAGATAGACCTATTTCTACTAAAAAATCAAACAGTTTAGCCAGGCATGGTGGCACATGCCTGTAGTCCCAGCTACTTGGGATGTTGGGATAGAAGGATGGCCTGAGCCCAGGAGGTTGAGGCTGCTATGAGCCATGTTCGTTGTGATCATGCCATTGCACTCCAGCCTGGGTGACAGAGTGAGACCCGCAACTCAAAATGAAAAAAAAAGAGGCAAAGAAAGAAAAAAGAACTAAATTATAATTACACATATCACAATACGTTAAAGGCAAGAGAATATCTGAGTTACTTTTTCTTCATTTACTGAATGACTGCTTAGTCTCCATCAAATAATTTCTAACTTTGACATGAGTTATTATTTTTTCATACATTTTTCTTATTTAAAATTGCCTTAAACTATAAAGTTGGTATAATTATTAATTCAATTTCCAGATGAAAAAATAGGACTATAAATTCTTAGTTTGGTCACCTGCTCAGTGTGTGGTGGCAGCAACAGAGCCCCAAGGCTCCAGGCGCACACAGGGTCCCTGAGAGCACTGCTCCCAGGCTCTGAGTATGTCCTTGTAAAATTATATATAAATATGTATTTGTTATGTGGAAAGGAACAACATATGTTAATTTGTTTTCCAGCCACACTCTGCTGATAAGATATCATGGGTCATGGGGATTATTTGCCTTGGGCATCATTATTTCTGTTTTCATTCCAATGTCTACTATAACTTCCTATTTACAATATCACATAAATTGTGGTGGGACCCCAATTTTTTTTTTAAAAGTACTTAATATTGGGCCATTTTAGAATTTATACTTTTGCTCCAAGAAGTACTTTGTTTAGGTTGAGTTGAATCCTGTATTGATTGCCCTATATGAACCTTAAAGAAAAAAAAGATTTTATAATCTTGGCACATTCGGTGAAAGCACTATGCTCTACTATAAAGTAAAATATACCACAGTGTCAATTCCCATTCCATGTGTCCTATCCCTGTCTCATGGATTTATGAATATTTAATGAACTGCCTCTATTGCCAGCCTCCAGGTATTCAGAGCCCCCTCTCTGCTCCAGAGACACTTCTGTACCTTCATTACTTTAGTGAAGCTATTTCCATTTCTTTATGCTTTTCTTATCTGATAGTACCTTGTCTAGAACTGTCAGAAGTAAAATTAAAGTTTTATTTATTTTAAAACAGTGGTTCTCAACTGGGGGCAATTTTGCCATCTAGGAGATATTTGGCAATGTCACGAGGCATTTGAGAATGGGATTGCTACTGATGGGAGCCATCATAAAAATGCAATCCCGATGGCCAGGATCCCAAATGCCATGATCCCAGGTGCCATGATCCTGAGGGCCATGATCCCGAATGTTGAAGTTCTGAAAGATCAAAAATCCCAAAAATAATTCTGGAAAAAATAATTTTAAAGATTTTTATTGACATTTTAAAAGGGGGATTTATTTGAGAAACATACACAAATACAAAATACTTCATAGGCCACTTGACACAATAAAATAGGCAATAATGGCTACATATTTTTGTGAACATAGATACCCAGGTATACTAATGACAGTCACATGGGTATACCAGTTATGAGCAGCTGAACTGTATTCATAAAGAAATCAGTCAGAAAGCAAAATGGATATCACTGTGGTTGGTAATTGTGTGCACTCTATAACTGCAGTCATCTGAAATACATGACAGTCAAAAGACAAGATTGATTAAAAAAAAAAACAAAACCCATGGTGGGTCATACCGCATGTGCCAGAGTCAAGATCTCAAGACATTTTATCCTTCGCAAATGCAGCTGTACAAAAGTGACATCTCTTCATTTATTAAGGAAATTTCAATATTTTTATATACACACACAATTCTTACACACAAAGTCAACATTATGATAATGCGCTTTTGTGAAGTCAGATTTCTGATGTCCAAGGCAGTAGAAGGAAAGTCTGTCCTAGCTCTCAGAGAAAAGCCAGTTCACCTTCTTTGTTCTCTCTGGGCCCCGGCAGATTGGATGGTGGCCAAGAACACTTTGGGTAGATCTTCCACACCCAGTCTGCTCAGACTCACACACTCATCTCCTCCAGAAGTACCCTCACAGACACACTCAAAATAATCCTTTGCCAGATTTCTAGGTATTCCTTCATCCAGTCAGGTTGACACCTAAAGGTAGGTTGACACCCAAAGGTAAGTCCACAAATCTAACCCTTGTCAACTTGGCATTCATATGCCTTTCCTTAATTTACATATAAAGATAATAACAAGGTAATAGTCCAGGCTCTGTTGCTCAGCCTGTAATCCCAGTACTTTGAGAAGCTGAGGGGAGTGAATTACTTGAGCCTGAGGGTTCAAGACCAGCCCGGGCAACTTGATGAGACCTCATCTCTACAATAAATCAGAAAAAAAAAAAAAAAAACTAGCTGGGCGTGGTAGTATGTGCCTATAGTTCTGACTACTTGGAAGGCTGAGGCAGAAGGATTGGCTGAGCCCGGCAGGTTGACACTGGGGTGGCCGTGAGCATGCCACTGCTCTCCAGCCTGGGTGATGGAGTGAGACTCCAACTCAAAAAAAAAAAAAAGAAAAAGAAATTTTAATAACAAGGGAATAGTTCCACCTGCCATGATGCAACTATTCTGTTTACAATTGAAAAGTACAAATCCCTTCACCAGAATTTTTCTTTCAGAATTTCAACATTTAGGATACAATCTTTCAAGATTGTGATTCTGGGGATTTTAGGCTTTAGGAATTTTGATCTTTTAGGATTTCCACTTTTGGGATTATGTCAGTCAGGATTGCGTCTTTCAGTATTATGATCCAAACCCGCTACTGATATCTAGTAGGTAGAGACCAGGGATGCTGCACAACATCCTGCAGTGAGTTCCCCTCAACAAAAAGCTATCTGGGCCCCGTGCCAGTGGTACATGGTGGATTAAAAACTGCTGTAAAAAGTATCCAGTAAAGCCAGTGCTAGTGGTCTTTAGAAAAAATAGGTTGCAATGAATCCCCTGAGGAACTCAGACTCAAGATGCCAGAATATGTTTCTGAAAAGGTATGTGCTTATATGGTTTTATACAACTGGAAAAAAGGTAAGATGGTATTACAGATGCGGTAACAAAACCCCCAGACAAATGTGAGAATGGTTCCACAGGTAAATTGATTCACTGTTTATTCATTATTTAGTGGGAAATATAAAAACATCTAATTGAACATTCAGAAAAGGGAAGTGGCAGACAGTATTTTGTTATGAGACTCTCACAGTCTCCCATTCTGAGCAGATTCTACACTGAAGTTGGTTTTGATGTCCAACTAGGGGGTGATTATGGCCTTCGAGAGCACACATGTGGACTGATGGACCCTGAGCTCTGGTGATAAAAGAAAGAGGCAATAGAGGGGATGAAGGGTCTGGCAACGTAGATGGTCATGGCCATTGCCAACGGAGAGGGAGAGGTTGTGAAGGTCACTGTCCTCACTACTTTAAACCTAGCAATTTGTGTTTCTGATTATCACTGCTTTAAACCTAGCAATTTGTGTTTCTGGTTATCACTGCTTTAAACCTAGCAATTTGTGGTTTTGGTTATCACATGCACAAATGTGCTACAGTATGCTGCCCATAAAGGAGGGGTGACTTCCACTTTCTCACTGCTACTGAGGACTCAGAAGTGATCCATGGTATCTTTACTGGACTTTTTTTGAGACCAAAACTACAGATTTGTAAGATGGATGACCAGAGTAGGTCTTCATGGGGAGAGGGGTGATGGTACGGCGAGACACCGCGACACCTGTGGGAGCTACATCCATGGTGTCTCCTTTATGAAGTACAACACTAACCCAGTAATGGATAAGCCCACACAAGTGCACCACACTTTCGGGAAAAAGAATCACCCACAAATAAAGTGTTATTACAGTTGTTTTGAGGGTGCTTGTTTTTTACATAGTAAAGAACAAAGTTCAAGAACATAATCTTACTCGTTTTTCTCTTGATCCTCTTGTAGCATTAACTCTAGAAATCAATCTCACAAGGAAAATATCATCACAAAGTTATTTAGAAATGCTGACGACCGCTACACATCGTTGAAGAAAGCATTACTGATAATCAACTCTGTAAGATTTTGAAACTCTTCTCTGGTGAAACGCTCATTGTTTCCAAGAATGATAACACTCAGAACAAGACCAGCAAAACTTCTATATTCACTCATGTATCTATCCAACAAACATTTATGAGCTCCTGTTATATGCTGGGAATTGTTCTGAGTGCTTGGGGATATAAGCCCTGATCTCAAGAGCTGAGTATAGTTGGGAGGACAGATGATGTAAAATTAATTGCAATACAGATAGATAAATGCTGATAGTGATGAGAACAATGTGTGGCAAAATCATTAAGAATGGAGCAACTAGTCACTATCAACTGTTTAATAAACAAACAACCCAGACCTGTTGAACCTTCCCCACCCTAATAGAGCTTATCAGTTCTTAAACAACTTGTTTGCCCAGAGCAGGACCATTTTGTTAGTTCCAAAATAGCCTGTTTCATTTTTAAATTGAACTATAAAGAGAGCCTAATTCATGAATTTCAAATTGTTTTTTCTTTCTTTAAACATTAGCTCCCATCTCCCTTTAATGTTTATTTTGGAAAGCAACATTTGGATACTTTTGTTATATAGCAACATTTCCCCAGTTCATTATTTACTAAGCACATTCAATAATTGAATCTCTAGTAAATAATGAGGAGGGAGTTGGATGGTTTTTCCTTAGACTCAGAGGGATCTTAGCCTCGGCATCAACCTCCCAAACAGTGCAGTTGAAGGGACATCTGGGAGTGCGAGGGCAGCACTCAGGGGAGAAGCCCGGGTTGCCTGGAGATGGCCTCCTGGTTTGCAGTTTGTTGTTTGTGCTGGAGACTCCAGCTCCTGCCTTTGTCAGCCTAATGCCATTGCTTGGAGTTTCCAAATGCAGTGTTGATTCAGAGATGTAGGGTCCTGTGTTCCTATTTTAATTTATATTTAGGCCTATATGACTAGGTCTCTCAGAATGAATAATAATGAGTGCTTACCATGTGCTAGGCACTGTCTTAAATGATCCACAGTTATGCATTCACTTAATTCTCTCAACACCTCTCTGAGGTAGACATTAGTATTATCTCCACAGGAGAGATGAGGAAAGAGAGATTCCTGGGCTAAGCAATGAACCTGACTTTGCCCAGCGAGTCTGTAGCACAGGCGCACTCCAGCACGGAGCAGGGCTGTTGGGGAGTGTGCTATAGCTGAGCCACTTCGGAAAAGATAGATGAACCCACCTCAGGTTCTATTAGAATACGGAAGAAGTCATGTAATTAAAAACAATGAAATCTTCACTTTCTTTAATGGAGGACTATACAGTAGTGCTAATCACTCCAAATATTTGACTGTTTAAAAGTCATTGCTGTACTGGCCAGCTAGAGATCAATAAACAAATAGTGTGAGTTGAGAATTGAGTACACAAAGAACAGAGTACCATATGTTCTCACTCATAAACGGACCTTGAGCAATTATCATAATACTGTAAGTACTGAGTACATAACCCACGCTGGGCCCTGTGTTGGGCACTTGAGCTAAACACAGATGAATGATTCAAAATCCCCATTCACATGCTGGAGGATCAAGGCGATCAAATGCCTGACAGTTGCATAGTGCATGGTTTCAGAGTGGGACTTTCCAATTCTCCACCCCCGCCACCATGGAGAAGGGCCTCGATACGAAGGAGAGCAGGGGGAGGGAACCAGGAGCCAGCAGGGCTGAACATGGCGAGCAGGACCCTCTTCTGTATTGAAAGGGATGCAGAATATATAGCAAGGCTGCTTTCGTTCCACTCCCATCATGCATCTGCTGCATGTGCTGCCTCCAAATGCTGCCACCAACTCTGCTGTCGTGATGACTTGAGTATGTCACGTGTGGCTCGCTTCCTCTCACCCAGAAATAATTTGCGCCCTGCCTTTTTACCTACGCTTTCTCTTGATGTTATTATCAGTTGACATGATTTTGTTACTGGAAAATCCAAAAATATCTTCCCAGAAAACATTAGAATCGATAATAGGATTTAGAAGGTCATTGGATACAAGGACAATACACAAAGACCAGTAATATTTCTATAAATTGCGATAATTAGAAATAATTTTTAAAATACCATTTCTAATAACATTTTAAAATTAAATAACCAGAAATATATCCAACAAAAATGTGCACATTTTCTACATTGAAGACTACAAAGATTGCGTATATAAAATAAAACCAATCCTTCACAAACTTTCAGGAAATATAGGAGGTAGGAACATTTTCCAGCTCATTCTCTGAGGTCAATGTTACCCTGATACCAATGCCAGGCAAAGGCATCACAAGAAGAGAAAACCACAGAGTGATTTTATTTTTAGCTATAGTTGTACAAATTCTCAACAAAATATTATCAATACAAGTCCGGCAACAGATAAAAAGGATTAAATGATATGACCACAGGGGATTTATCCCAAGATCACAAAACTGGTTTAACATTCCCCCCAATTCAATCCACATAATATGCAATATTAAAAAAATTAAGCCCACCTGGGCAGCAAGACCTCATCTCTTCAATAAAAAAAAAAAAAAAAAAAATCAGCCGTGCGTGGTAACGCATGCCTGTAATTCCAGCTATTTGGAAGGCTGAGGCGGAAGGATCGCCGGAGCCAGCAGGTTGAGGCTGGGTGATAGAGTGAGACTCCAACTCAAAAAAAATAAAAAATAAAAATAAAAAAAAGAATTAAGAACAAAATTACATATCATCTCAAATCCAACACCTGTTCATGATAAGAATTTTCAACAAGAGAAATAAAGGGCATGTATGATGACCCCATAACCAGCAGCATAATTAGTGGTAAAAGACAGAATGCTTTCCCCCTAAGACTGAGAATGACATAAGAATGTCAGCTCTTGCCACGTCTCATCAACATTGTACTGTAGTTTTAGATAGTCCAGTCTGGAAAGAAAAATAAATAAAAGGCATTGAGATTGGAAAGAAAGAAGTAAAACTGTCTTTATTCACAGGCAACATGATCTTGTGTGTAGAAAATTCTAAGGAAGGTGTACATGTGCACATACATACACACTGCTGAGGCCAATAAAAGAATTTATCAAGGTTGCAAGATATAAGATCAATATACAAAAATCAACTATATTTCTATAAACTAACAATGAACAATCTGAACTTCAAAAAACCCATTCACCACAGCATCAAAAAATAAAATGTCTAGTAATAAATTTAAGAAAAGTAGTGCCAGACTTGTATGCTGAAAATGATAAAACATTGTTAAAAGAAATTAGAGAATATGTAAATAAAGGAAGAGACATTTCATATTCATAGATTGGAAGACAATATTATTAAGATGACAGTTCTCTCCCAATTGACTTATAGAGTAAATGGAAACCCTGTCAACATCCCAGCTGGCTTTCTTTTTCCTTGCAATTAAAAAACCATCTTAAAATTCATATGGAAATATAAAGGTCCAAGAATAGTCAAAGCAATCTTAGAAAAGAAGAACGAAGTTAGAGTACTTAAACTTCCAAATTTTGAATCTTTGTATAAAGCTACAGTGATAAAGACTGTGGTACTGGCATAAGGATAGACATATAGAGCAATGGAACAGAATTGAGAGTCCATAAATAAACCTTTACATTTATGGTCAATTCATTTTTGACATATTTAGTGAAGGAAAGGATAATATTTTTTAAAATGTTGCTGAGACAATTGGATATCCATATGCAAAAAGATGAATTTAGACCCGTACCTTATACTATACACCAGTAGACCTAAATGTAAAAGCTGAAATGGTAAAACTCTTAGAAGAAAAAATATACATATAAATCTTTGTGATCTTGTGTTAGGCAAACATTTCTTAGATATGACACCAAAGGAATGATCCGTAAAAGAAAAAAGTTAATACATTGGACCTTATCAAAATTAACTTTTGAGCTTCAAAAGATGTCATTATAAAGTGAAAAGATAAGTCACAGTCTGGGAGAAAATTCACGCAAATCATATATCTAGTAAAGGACTTGTGTTTAGAATATACAAGAACTTTTAGAACTCAGTAAGAAGACAACCTATTTAAATGGGCAAAAGATATTTATCAATAGATATTTCATCAAAGATGATATATTAACAGCCAATTAACACATGGAAAGCTGCTTGATGTCATTAGTCATTAGAGAAATATGACTCAAAACCACATGTCACTTCTCACCCACCAGGATGGCTATTAAAAAAGACAGACAAATATTAAGTGTTGGCAAGAATGTGGAGATACTGGAAATCCCATACACTGCTAGTGAAAATGTAAAATGGTACAGCCACTGTGGAAAACAGTGTGGCGGTTTCTTAAAAAAAAATTAACCATAATTTATTGTGACCCAGCAATTCCATTCTGGTGTCTGCCCAAAGAGAAATAAAAACATATGTTCACACAAATACTTGTGTGCAAATGTTCATAACAATATTATTTATAATTTTGAACTGGAAGCAATCCAAACGTTTATCAACTTGTGACAAGGTAAACAAAATCTGGCATATCTATACATCAGGAATACAAAGGAACGAAGTACTGATACATTCTACAACATGGATGATCCTCAAAAACGCTATGCTCAGAGGAAGAAGTCGGATACAGAAGACCATATATGTCCTGCATGATTCTATATACATGAAATATCTAGGAAAAAAGCAAATATTTAGAGATAGAAAAATGGAGTGGTTGCGTTAGACTGGGGCTGGAAATGAGGAGTGACTACAGAGGTACACAAGGTTTCTTTTCTTTTTGTGGTGCTGAAAGATTCTAGAATTAGAAAGTAGTGATTTTTTCCCCACAATGCTGTAATTTATACAATGCTGTAAATTTATTTTAAATCATTAAAAAAATTTGCTGTCAGTGATTTCTATTTAGACATTAAAAAAATTGGTTATCACTCCCAAACCCAAAAGTGAACATGTGTATATGCCCTCAAGTACTTTATTTACCCACAAGAGAACCTTATATTCTTTTCAGGTTTTGGACCCCAACATAATAATTGGCATTTGTACACTGCTTTATCACTTAGTTAATAAGTCCTTTTGCCATATTAATATTCACAGTGTCTCTTTATGAGGTTCTTTATTTCTCCTGTCTTTTCAGTAAGCAGTATCTCTCTATTTTGATATTCAATCTACTTATTGATAATTTTTTACTCTAGGAGAAGAACTTTACCACACAATATTTTATTCATGTTTTCTTTATGCAGCATGGCTGAAATTTTTCTTGCTAAGTAATTGTTCATTTATGTAATTGATGAGGTTGGTGGCAGTGAGAACAAACATAACTTATTCTTAGTAAATTGGCGAGTTGCAATTGAATTGCCAGGAAGTTTTGTCCCCATGTGGCTGAACCACCCAGCACTCAGGTCGGGTAGGCCATTCAGGACCCTGGGGAAGGGAATCAGCTTGTGCCTAAGAAATGGGTCTCATTTCTCACTCACAGGCCATCTTTTACCCATGTCCTGATAGAGAACATTGCAGGAACTGCTCTTGGAAAGTTCTAGTATCTCCCACCTCCCCAACTGCTCTTGGCACATGTATTGTATAATGATAATCAATCGGGGTATTTGCTGTTTAAATCATAATTCTATTTAACCGAAGCTCACTCTTTATTAAATGATGCTAAATATAAATAATGCTTTTCCTTCCTTTTTTTCTTTTTAAAAATTCTTTTACATACACTCGCATTCTCAGAAACCTGATGGACAGGTAGCAGGGGAAGACTTGCGACATATCCTCAATTGCATGGTTGTAAAATTAAGTGATTCAGAATTCAAAGAACTAATGCACACACTTGACCCTGCGGACACTGGAATGGTCAACATCAGCACGTTTATTGATCTGCTTGAAGAGGAGCCTAAGGTGGGTTTTATAACAACTTCATGTTTGGTTTTCTCTTTATGGCAGGAAACTTCAGTATTCCTAGTAAAAAAAGAGATGCAGGGGAAATATAGTTTGAATAAATTAATGACTTGACTTGAATTAACACTCATTTTAAGTATGAGTTAGTGTTTAAAAGTTTCTGGATTTTAACTTTTATTTTCTAAATCATATGATATTTGACATTTCTGAAAACCTGTCCCTGAATAAGAACCCTTGTATGTCCAAGATGTGGGTTCTCACAACATGATGTCAGCACTCCTCTTGCGACCCTGTCTTAAAATGGAGTGCTTGTGAGTGACTACTCTGGTTTTCATCCATATTTCTAGAGTTTTGTACCTATTTTGATTCACCTTTTGAAAGATAACTCTATATTTTCTCTAGCAACTAGCACATACCTTTAGTATTTGTTTCCCTTGACTGAAAAAAATGACAGAATTTTAATATTAGAAATGCTTCTATGACCTCAATAGATATCAAAACTAAAAAATGTTAAGAACTTTTAAAAATCAGATTAATTTCAGATACTGCATATAATAGGCTTTTATAGACCCTTGTTGAAATGTTTTTAAAAGGCATCTTTTAGCAGGTAAAAATTAGCTTTTAATTTTAGATTTATGAAGTTGGCTTATAAGATCAAACCAGTAAAATATCAAGAGATGCATTTAGATGATGTTTCTATTGAATGGGTTGAATAGGGTGTTTGACGCCAGCTGCATTCTATTCTTTTTATTTTAAAGATGTGGGGTACAATTCAGGATTTGGTAGATAAGTGGTCATTGTACAGGTAAAGTTTGGGCCTCCCTTTGGTCTCACTTTACCTGGTTTGGGATCAGGTACACTTATTGATGTTGTGTGTCCCCCCTCCCTCCCCTGGCAGTGTCCTGCTACTGTCAATCCCTTTCTTACAGTATTAGGACAAATGTTCAGAGTCTGTCTGCCTATGAGTGAGAACATGTGGTACTCAGTTCTTTGTTTCTGTGATAGATCACTGAGTATTATAGACCTTAAATCCATCCAAGTTGCTGTGAAGTCCATAATTTTGTCCTTCTTTATGGCTGCATAATATTCCATCATGTATATGTACCACTTTTTTAAAATCCAGTTCACTCTCGTTTTTTTATTTGTTTGTTTGTTTTGTTTTGTTTGGAGTTGGAGTCTCACTCTGTCGCCCAGATTGGAGTGCAGTGGCTGCTCCTAGCCACTGCAGCCTCACCCTCCTGGGCTCCGGCAATCCTTCCGCCTCAGCCTTCCAAGTAGCTGGAACTACAGGCGTGCGCTACCACACCTGGCTAATTTTTTGATTTATTGTAGAGATGAGGTCTCGCCGAGTTGCCCAGACGGGTCTCGAACCCGCGGGCTCTGGCAATCCACCCACCTCAGCCTCCCAAAGCGTGGGATTACAGGTTGAGCCACCGAGCCCGGCCTATCCAGTTCACTTTCAATAGGCAGCAATATTGGTTCTATGTTTCAGCTATTGTGAATAATACTGCAATAAACTTGTATGTGCAGGTATCTTATTTTATAGAACAATGTGAGTTCCTCTGGATATATTCCCAGAAGGGTCTTATGGAAGAACCATACTTAGATCTTTTAGGAATTGCCACACTGTTTTCCACAGAGGTTGTATTAGTTTACACTCCCACCAACAGTGTAGAAGTGTTTCCCCACATCCTATCCAGTGTTTTTTGTTTTTTGAGTTACTGATGATGGCCATTCTGACTGGGTTAGGTGGTATCTCAGTATGGTTTTAATTTGAATTTCTTTGATGATTAGTGAGGCTGAGCACTTTTTCATGTATCTGTAGCCTGCTCATGTGTCTTCTTTTGAGAAGTATCTATTCATATCTTTTGCTCACTTTTTAATAGACTGTTTGTGGATCCCGGATGTTAGGCCTTTGTCAGATATACAGTTGGCAAATATTTTTTTTACCCATTCTATGGGCTGTCTCCTCATGCTATTGATGGTTTCTTTTGCTTTGTAGAAGTTTTTCAGTTTGATGAGGTCCCACTTGTCTATCTTATCTCTTATGGCATGGGCATCTGCGGTTTTGATCAGGAATTGCTTGCCTATCCGATTTCTGTAAGGATTGTCTTCTGTATTTTCTAAGATTCTTGTAGTTTGAGGTTTTATGTTTAGGTCCTTGATCCATTTAGAGTTGATTTTTGTGTATGGTAATAGGTAGGGATCCTGTTTCAATCTTCTCCATGTGGTCAGCTAGTTTTTCCCAGCACCACTTACTGAATAGGTTCTCCTCTCCCCAGTGGTTGTTGATGGAGACTTTGTCAAAGATGAGTTGGTTGAGAAATTGAGGTTTTACTTCCAGAATTGCTATCCTGTTTCATTGGTCTATATGTCTATTCTTTTAATTATTGTAGCCTTATAGTAAAGTTTAAAGTCTGGAAGTATAATACCTCCTGCTTTGTTTCTTTTGCTAAGGATTGTTTTGGCTATTTGTGGTCTTTTGTATTTCCATATGAATTTCTGTATTGTTGTTTCCAGATCTGAAAAGAATGATGTTGGTAATTGAATGGGTATTGCATTTAATCTGTAGATTGCCTTGGTAGGTTGAACACCTTAACAATGTTGATTCTTTCAGTCCATAAGCTTGGAATATTTTTCCACTTATTTGTGTCTTCTTTGATTCCTTTGAGCAGTGTTTTGTAGTTTTCATTGTAAAGGTCTTTCACTTCTCTGGTTAGGAATATGCAGTGGTATTTCATTTTTTTGGTGTGGCTATTATGAATGGGAGTGTGCTTTTTATTTGATTTTCTGTCTGTTTGTTGTCTTTTGCATGTTTATTTTGAACCCTGAGACTTTGCCAAAGTCCTTTATCACTGCAAGGAGGTTTTTGAACAGACTCTCTTGGACTTCCAAGGTATAGGATCTTATCGTCAGCAAAAGGGAATAACTTAACTTCCTCTTTTCCTATTTGGATATCCCTGATTTTCTTCTCTTGTCTGATTGCTCTGGCCAGGACTTCCAACACTATGTTGAACAGGAGGGGTGAGAATGGGCAACCTCATCTTGTTCCAGTTTTCAGGGGAAATGCTTCCAGTTTCTGTCCATTTAGTAATAACGTTGGCTGTAGGCTTATCATAGATGGCTCTTACTATTTTGAGGTATGTTCCCTCTGTGCCTAGTTCAAGGGTTTTTATCAAGAAGTGACGCTGGATTTTATTGAAAGCTTTTTCTGCAGCTAATGATATAATCATATGGTTCTTGTTTTTACATCTATTGATGTATTTAATTACATTTATGGTCTTGCAGATGTTGAATTAGCCCTGTATCCCGGGATAAAGTCTACTTGGTCATGGTGGATGATTTTTTTTTTATATACGTAGTTTATTTAGAAAGTAAATTAGAGAGAAAAAGAGGTGATTCACCTCCCCAAGGTAGGGGAGGAGGACAAAACTTAAGAAAACATGGTCTGGCCATGGCTCAAAGAGCATATGGCCACACCATAACTTAGCAAGGCACTCTGTAGTTCTCTTTCTTTGTCGGATCTTTACCCAGTTTGGGTATCAGTGTGATGTTAACTTCATAAAATGATTTGGAGAGAGTTCCATCTTTCTCAATTGCCTGGAATGCTTCCAATGGGATTGGTATCAGCTCCTCCTTGTATGTTTTGCAGAATTCTACTGTAAAGCTGTTTGGTCCAGAGCTTCTTTTTTGGTTTTTTTTTTTTTTTTTTGTAGGTGGTGCATTCTATTTTGATGACTTCTGTGCAAAATGCAATTCGTCTTCAAAGACTCTTTCCATTTGGTGTCGTTTTGCATCATGGTCTTGTGGAAAGTTTAGGGTGTACTTCTTGGTTTAAAGTGGGACAATTTATTGGAGTGAAAGTGTCATATTTAAGTTACCTTCTCTTGGTATGTTTAGAAATTTTCTCCCAATATTTTGGAAGTAATTTTAATAGACCATACTATATAACTTATTCAAATATTTTGTGATCATGCAAATAATAGACATTCATTGTAGACTATTTAGAAAATATCCAAAACTATAAAGGTAAAGACAATGATAAAAATGCTAAATCCTAACACCCATAGATACCCAAAGTTAAAATTTTGACAAATTTTCTTCTACTTTTTGTGTATGGTTGTGCACATATATTTTTGGAACTCATTGGTTGAACTCTTATTTGTATAATTTTTTTATCCTATTTTTTCAATTTCATATTATATGTTGAGTATTTCTCCCTCATCCCCATATCATTAAAGGTTCATTATAAACATGATTTTCAATGGTGTCTAAGAGTGTTTTGTGCATACACTTGTAATTGGAGCATTTATGCTATTTACTTTCATTATGCTGGACACCTTTGTGCAAATATCTTCATTCATATCTGAATATTTCCTTAGAATAGATTCTTAGAGGTAGAAATACTGGGCCAAAGTTATGGGTATATTTGTGATTCTGAGCATATAAACAATTCCTTTTACATATGTAGGGGACCCAAAAGCACCTGGAATTATCTTTTGAAGGGCATGCCCTTTGCAGTACAGGTTTCTGCCACTAGGTGAGTGTTCTAGGAACCCATCTGCATCAGTGTACCAGCTAGCATTATGAGAGACTGCATTCAACTTCAGTGAATTTGTTTTTCTTTTGGAGATTATTTAAACGCATTTGCCACGTCACAGTGGGTGATTTACAAGTACACCTGCCCACATCATGCTGAGTGTTCAGCAGTTTTTGACAAAAAATGCATGACCTTCATGCTTCATCCTCCCTATTCACCTTATCTCACCCCAGGTGACTCCCCCACCTCCATTGAAAAAAAGTCTTCAAAGAGACACGTTTTTGCCAGTGTGAAAGAGGTAAAACAAAAACAGGCAGAAGCACTAAAAGGCATCAAAATTGATGAGTTCAAAAACTGGTTTTGAGCAATGGAAAAAGCGTCTCAACAGGTGTATTGCATCAAACAGAGAGTACTTTGAAGGTGACTGAAGTTTAAATGTGTAAGAATAAATACACAATTTTTAATAAATTTTATTTTTGGAGGAGGATCCCCTCTCTTATAAAAGGTCTTGTGATCTCTTTTGCTAGAAAATGGATGGAAATAGACTGACAAATAAATGTTGGTTGTACCACATGCCTGTCCCACATAAGTGGATGGGTATGTGAACCCATGCACACAGGCAGTGTATATGACATATGGAAGCCTGGACACGTATCTTGACTCTGTTTACTCCTGATGCTTCAGAGTAAGTCCAGGTTCAATCAACAGGGCTTAGAGGCAGCCAATCAATGTAGGAGCTTCTGCACCTACATTCAACTTCCTGCCTCCACCTCTTAGTGGCTGTGGTCTGGGGCAAACAATTTACCTTGCTAAGATTCATTTCTTCATCTGTAAAACAAGGTTAATCATGGTACCACCTTGTAGGGTTGTTATGGAAAATTAACAGGAGAATGCATATAAAGTGTTCAAAATCCTAAATATATATGTAGAGAAAGAGTGCCAAAATGTACACATACTTTTAGAAAGGAAAAAAAACTGTATTAAAATTGTAATACTCAATAAATACTGATAACAAAAGATGAATACAAGTCACACTTGACTTCTGCAATTACAAGAGTTGCTCAAAGTGGTTACCACTGGCGTCCAGACACTTCAGATTACAACACACTAAAAGTAATACATAGATAACAGCTCTTAAAATGTGCATACATTTTTTGACACCCCAGTATATATGGACACATAAGCAATCTGCTCTCCACATGGCAAGTGGCGTGATCTTTGCTTACTGTAAATCAGATCATGTCTGCCTTCATGCTTAAATCCCTCCAGTGACTTTCTAGAAAGGTCTCCTCTTCCAGTTCTTCAGGCCTCCCACATGGAGTAGGCAGTGGGGAGGTCTGAAGAACTGAAAGAGGAGTATGTGTGCCACATCGGCTGCTGGGATTCCTTCCCGCACCTCTTGACCTACTGCATCATCTCCAGTGCTCAGTGCACCCAGTGCCTGTGCAGGGACCCTCCCAGATGTCTCTGGGGAAGGCCTGTCTTCCAGTTACTGACCTCACTAGAGCCCCAACACCTGCCAAAGCCACGGAGCCACAACTGTGGTATGAGAAAGTCCTGTCTCCATGAAAGCAGAGGCCTTTCTATAATCACTGTCCTCTCCATGCCATAAGGAATAGCCAGTGCCAGGCACACTCACACAACAATTTGTTGAATGAATGAATTATCATGAATGAATGAATTGGAAAACCTAGAAAACAAAAATGTCCATAGAAGAAAATAAAGATCACTATTAATGCCAAAGAATTGTTATTCGCTGCTATACTTTTTTGTATATCCTTTCAAATCAATGTACATAACACACATACTTTACTGTAAAAGAAAAATAGTTTTATTAAAATATAATTTATATTCAAAAACTGCATATATGTAATGGATACAATTTGCTGAGTTTGGATACATACTTTTGTATATTGTATCCATTTTATTTAAAGCAAGGGCTATATAATTAATGACTTTTTAGTTTATGTTGTCATGTATTAACATACTATAACACCTAATGTCAATAAAAGTTGTGTTATAATTTCAAAAAATACCAAGTAACTATTCTCAGTTGTCACAATTTGGATGCTCATTTTTTCGTTGTTTTTAAAATTTTGCTATAATGAACATCTTGGTACCTGCTTTTTTTGTGTTACTCTATGGTTATTTATTTAGTATAAATTTCTAGAAATGGAATTATTAGGTCAAAGAACATATGTTTTATTCTATTAATATTTTCTTATTTTGAAAGAGGAATATTTGTATAAAGCACAAGCTGTAAATGATGCAAAAGGGAATGAATGAAAATAAGTTTTCCTTCTATGCCTGCTCCCTAGTGACTCATTCAACTCCCCAGAGGCAGTCATTGTCACTGTAGAGTCTGTAAATTATCAAATCGTCTCATATTACCCAAATGTATTATGAGACAAAATACCTTCCAGAAAGCTAGATCAAGTTATTCTCCTACCATTTCTGAAACCCCCACCATTGTGAACAGTTTGCTTACTCTTTCATTTTTGCTATCCTGATAGGCAAAAATGCCACCTTTTTATTTAATTGCAATTTATTTAATTTCTAGTTAATGGGTTTTTTCATGTTTATTGTACTTTTAAAAAATAAGTGCAAGTGAAATGTTATCATCTCTGCTTTCAGATGTATTGTTCCAGGTCTCAAAGCTATTGGTGAATCAGAGAAGAGCTAGAGTTCAAGATCAGGTCTACTGCCTCCAAAGCTCCTGTTGCCTTTCAGAAATGATTTTTATTGATATACTTTCTCTTTCCCAATTAGATGAGAAAAACAGCTCTCTGTACAGGCACTAAGACACCTCTGTTCCTGGCCTGGGATTCAGTAAGTGACATTTGCCTTTTCTTTGTGATGCCCTCCTATATGGTCTGAGGGTGTGATCACACCAGGTTACAAATGTACAGCTTAGTAAATATGTTTGTTTTTTATGTTAGGTGGAAGGAATTGTTCATGACGCAATTACTAGGAATCAACAAGCTTTTTTTAATACACTACAGTCATATGACCTTGGAGACACAGGGCTCATCAGCCGAAATAACTTCAAGAAAATTATGCAGACCTTCTGCCCATGTTTAACGAATGAACATTTAATAAAGTAAGTTTTGGGTAACAAAACTAGTTCTTGTCATGTTTTTCATCAAGTCTATTTCATAATTCTAAGTCTTTTCTATGTATTTTTGCAATATTATTAAGTAACATTGGTAACAGCTGCTATTTACTAAATCCTTACTAAGCATGGGACATTGACTATGAATGTGACATTGGCTATGAATGTGACATATATGGTATAGTCCTTACCACAACCATGCAAGGTAGCTAGTAGTATTCCTTTCTATGGTAAAGAAACTGAGGCCTAAAGAAGGCTTACTCCAAGTCACACAGCTGGTGAGTCATGAAGACTGGGTTCCTTCCTGGGTCTCTAGGATTTCTGTGCTCATTTATTATTATTATTATTATTATTATTGCAAGCAAATATCTTCCTTTAGTTTTTAGTAATATCTTGTAAATATTGTTCAAGATGCAAAGATTTCATCTCAACTCTTTTTGAATCTACATATCTCTTTTGTTTTAGTCACTACAGTTAAATATGTTGAGTTCTGATGGTGAGAACATTGTTATCAAGAGTTTCGTATGATTATAAACCATAAAATATTGGTAATTTAGCAATTTAATTATGTACAATCAATGATTATTGATTATGCATAATCTATAATATAGGGGCAGACCAGTCATGGTTAGGACAGAGCACAGTGCTAGACAGTTCATTTCTGGGCCAAGAAGTTTGACGGCTGAACCACAGCTGACTCATGCCAAAGGCTCACCTTTCCTACACATGCATGAGCTGCAGTAGGTTTGGAGGGAGGAAACCTATGCTCTTAATCACTAGGCTGTTGGAACTCCTAGGGTGTTTGGCTATGTTGGTCATCTCATCAACAGTAACCGGAATCATATCACCTTAGTTTACAGCTTCATCTGTGGTAGATGAACCCAAGCTGGAAGGGGACAGATGTTAGATGGCTGAATAGGAATACGATTAGAGAGAAGACAAAAGTCTATCTCAGGCCTCTCATCGTCCCTCCCTCCACATGTCTTCCCTGGGGCACAGAGTCTGGTGGCTTCCCTCTCTACAAATGACATTGAGAACTGACCACTGGAAACCCCGCCAGTCTGCAGAGACCAGTGTCTCCCTTGTCCCCATTCATGTGTCCTGCTGTCCACTCAGAACTACTTTTGCAGAACTAAGACTTGGACAATCTTAGAGACCGTCTGGTCCAGTGTTTCCCAAAGTAAGGGCAGTGAATTGGACAATTAGTTTGGGAGGCATCAAATGGAATCATAGAGAAGAAGATTATTCTAGTTGTCTTCCAGTTCTTCTGATTGAAATGTGAAAAATCTTATGTGTTGATTTCATTTACAGTGCATTAATTTAAAGTGATGTAAAACACAAGCTGATATACTGGTGGTTATTGACCATCCAAGTCTCCTTTCTGTGAACACTCATGTTCCTAGCCCATTTTTAATGACTGGTTCTTATAGGAAGAGAAGGATTTTAAGAATCGTAAGAGTGAAGCAAAGGCTTTAGAGATTGAGGGGGCTTGGAGTGCCTGGTTTGAAAATTTGCATTTTATCCAATTCCTACTGAGTGTTTTCAGAAAAAAAGAGTTTGCTAGCAGGTGAAACAAGCATTGGCATGGGGAGAAACAGGTGAGACTGCTTCTCTGCAAGTCAAGAGACAGGGTTCTGGAGAGAGTTCAGGTGAGAGATGGCAGGAACTGTGCTGAGGCCACACTGCACGTCACTATCTGTGGGGTGTCAACTACTCTTTGCCATTGTTGTGTGTGGTCATGAGGAAGGAGGGACCTGGGACTGACTAGGCAATTCACTTATTCCTTCACTTTGGCGTTCACTCAGTGAGCATTAGGGGTTGCCTACTGCATACAGGCCTAGGTCATGGTTTTACTCAAATCCCTGTATTTATGGGGAGGTCTAGTGTGGGAGAAAGACAAACCCAGTATGGCGTATGAGTGTGACGGCAGATCAATGCTTAGTGCTTCTAGAACATGGAGGAAGAACACTTGCTTACAATGGGATAGCCAGGTAGCAGGGAATGCAGGGAAACTACAGGGGACTGATGTTTGAGTCTGGAGAAGGAAAGAAAGGATGTTTCAGGACATGGGATGCCGGGGGGGAAACCCAGAGGGCTGGGGGAACATGGCATGTTCAGGGACTGGCAAGTCATGTGGGATGACTAGAGTAGGGAGTTTTGCAGGGGAAGAACAGAAGAGGCGTGACACCAGAGGGACAGCCAGAGCCCGGCAAGGTTTACTGTGTGCACCATACTGTGGCCTTGGGATTCACTCAGCAGGGCACTGGTTCTCTACCAGCATGTCAGGATCACTTGGAGTGATTTAGAAATCCCAATGCCCATGCCCTGTCCCCAGGGTGGGCCAGCACTGTTATGTTGAAGTCCCTGTTCAGCTCTGATGTGCAGCCATAGTTAAGATGCACAGCTGAGGGGAACCAGATCCTCTGAGGTGGCTTTAGGTGGGGCGGGTGACAAGTTCGGACCTGCCCCTTGTAGAGATCACTTTGGCTCCTGTGTGGAGAATGAACCGTGACCAGGAGAGAGTTAAGTGAATGGTGCTTGAAGGGAGGCAGCGAGTGGCCCTGCAGGGGGCAGCTGCTTTGTGACAGCCTTGGGGGGGCAGCTGCTTTGTGACAGCCTTGGGAAGTCGGATGACAAACCTCATGACTCTGGATGTGGAGGGTGGCAGGAGAGGAGGGAAGGGAGTTACGTTTGACCCCCAGGGGCTGTGTGGGCCATCAGTGGAGAGGCAGGGTCGTTCTTGAGTTAGGAAGTACAGAAGGAGTGAGCCAGGCAGGGTAAAAGCACCCAGGCACACTCCCAGCAGGTAAGCGGAGCTCAGAGAGGAGACTGGGCTGCAGATCAAGATTCTGGAGTCTTCCAGACATTTCATTCATTTGTTCAACAATCATTGTCTGGGGGGGATTCCTTCTCATCTGAGGGCAGAGCACCGCCTGCTCCATACTGATCTAGCATGTCCAGCCAGCAAAGAGGCTGAGAAGTAAGTAATGGTAAGGGAGATGAGAACAGAAATTGGCTCTGCTGGAGGCTAATGGAGGAGAATGTCTCCAGCAGTAGGAGGCATCCAGCGAGGTCAGACATCGCCAAGAAGGCAAGTGGGGAAGGACTCAAACCGATGTGGCTGCTGTCTCTGTGGAGGGCAGGTGAGAGCAGGGCCCGGTGTTGCTGGAAGGGATGGGACAGACCAATGGGTGCTTTAGAGGAGTGTGGAGGCTGCATGCTGAGGAAAGGGTCTGTGTGTTCCACCGATGTGTCAGGTGTGGCAGGAAGTTCATGGAAATGCAGGGACTGAAGCCTGGATCTGACAGAGGAGAAAGGAGATGAGCGTGGCAGGAAGTAGGGCAGCAGGGGGCTGTGAGCAGGGCCAGGCCGCCCAACCTCTGCTTTGTCAGTGCAGGGAGCGGCCAGGGCATCAGCTGAGGGGAACTTGGAGTGGAATAGGGAGTTTAGGACACTGCTCAAGGTTGGAACAACTTCCGATGGGAAAGAGAAGGGAACTTCTTGGGATCTTTTTCCCTTATCCTTAAACTGGAAGATTCTGCCCAAACTCCAGGCAATTATGTTCTGCCTTTGTTCATCTTTATTTTCTTTATATCGGCTTCCCTTTTTCTATTTTTTTAATTTCCCCTTTTAAATGTTTTTAATTAATTTGTAAAAGAAGCCTTTCCTTGCCACCATACATGGAAAGTGGCATCACTCATCATAAGGAGGTCATCACAAGACTGGATCTCATGCAAACAACAGGATTAATCCTAGTGAGAGGTCTCCATCTGCCAAGGGCTTTGAGCCTGGGACTTGCTATCGCTCGGTTAAAATGTAGGTTAGTGGAAACAAGTATATGAAACACATCAGATGTCCCTCAAAGTAAAAAGAAATGCAAATTGGCAACATATATTTCACAAATAGCACTCACTGTGGGCAGGAAGTAGAGAATGGTCACTCTCCAGTGGGCTGGTGGGAGCGTGACTGGCACTGCCTCTCTGGAAGTCAGTGTGGGGTAACAGCAGACCTCTCTCCCTTGTCTCTGTCACTTTCCATGGTCTCACTTGGGGGTTAGATACCAAAACCTCACTTGGAGGTTCAGGATATGTCTTGGAGTACAACTGGTGGGACTTGCCGGTGCCGTGGGTTGGGATGAGGGGAAAAGGAACTGAGAGGACGAGTCTAAGTTCCTGGCTTGATCGACGAGGTAGTTAGTCAGGGTCGTCATTTGAGAAAGGGAGGCTAGGAGAAACAGTTTCAGGAGTGAAAATCAGAAGTTCCGTCCTGGATGCATTAACTTGGAGAGGAGATTGGTGGCATGTTGCCGCCTAGAGTCACTCTGTTCCCCTTCCCACCCGGACCCCAACAGTTAATCTTTTGCCTGCCACCCAGCTGCATTTTCTCATTGTTCTGATCATTTATCTGTTTGTGTTTATCATCTGTGCCACTTACCAAGGTTGTCAAGGGCAGGGGCTTTGTCTCTTTTACCTCTGAAGCCCCGATACCTAAGTGTGAAACGGTGCCTGGGACATACTATTGAGTGAGTGAATGAATTAATGAAATCTAATGAATTGATCATGTAGGTGATTGGATATTTGACATGGAAGATTCCCCAATCCATTCCCCATCATGTAGCCACATTTTATCCATCTAAACCGCAAATCTGATCATGTTAACTCACAACACTTTGCTAACCTATTGCCATTAGAAAACAAACTGTCCAGATACTCTTAAGCCATCCTGATTTCCTGGGCACCCCATAATCCTCTCACCTCTTGGTGAGCTTGGGCTCTGCAGCCAGATTGCCTGAGTTTAGCTCTAGGCTCAGCCCTGAGTTCACTGTGCACCTGGGCAAGTGACCTAACTCCTCTCTGAGCCTCTACGTTTGCTTCTGCATCCAAATGTTCCTTCCTAGAGTTGTGGTAAGGATCAAATGAGATAATTTGCAGAAAGCCTCTACCTCAGGGCCAAGCATATGGTAAGTTTTCGGTCAATGTTTGCTGCTCCTACTGCTGATCTCAGCTCCAGCTAGGCTTAAACTGCTTTTGATTTCTTGAAAACACTGGGCTCTCTCTTGCCGCTGAACTTTTAGACTACCTACTCCCTGTGACAGGGCTCTGACCCCCAGGTATATGCATACCATCATAATGACACCGTTATTATAGCCATAATTCATAGAGCACACATCCCTGGAGCATGTCAGCCCCGATGCCAAGAGCTTAACATGGATTCTGTCACTTAATCTGTGCAGCAGTCCTCTGAGGAAGGTATTTGCGTTTACTTGATAAGGAAACCAAAATATAGTAGGGGTAAGGAGTGTACGCCAGGTCAGCAGTTCTCAAAAATTATCCAAGATCTCAAAGAGTTTTTATCTTATGGAGTCTATAGTGATTTACAGTATTAGAAATTAAATCCAAGACATTTTGAAAGTGTTAATACAGAAAACAAGTGTACTTGCGTGTTGTGCTTCCCTGTAAGCTCAGGGAAAACTTTGGGATTCAAAATAATGGTTTGTTGGATGATAATGGGGTTACAGAAGTTACAGCAGGTGGAACTGAAGGTCACTAGCAAAGAGCCCGGTAGAAATGCTGTGAAGAGATCGTGTTTATCTCTGAAAATCTATCCCTAGTTCCTCACTTAGACCTAAAGCCACAACCTTAGAAATGACAGAAAACACAGATGACACAAGAATATGTTAGCACTCAGAGCAAGGACATGATCCCAAACATGTTGCCTCTGACAAACTTCACCATGCAATATTATGCGTGCAAACATCAGAGGGAAAAAGGCAAATAATGCCTTAGAGTTTTTTGTTTGTTTTTGTTTCTTTGAGTTGGAGAATCTCACTCTGTCACCCAGGCTAGGGTGCAGTGGCACACTCACGGCCACCCCAGCATCGACCTGCTGGGCTCCAGCGATCCTTCCGCCTCAGCCTTTCAAGTAGCCAGAACTACAGGCTCATGCTATCACGCCTGGCTAATTTTTTAATTTATTGTAGAGACGGGGGTCTCGCCAAGCTGCCTGGGCTGGTCTCGAACCCGCAGGCTCAGGCAATCCACTTGCCTCAGCCTCCCAAAGTGCTGGGATTATAGGCTGAGTCACCAAGTCTGGCCAATGACTTAGTGTTACTATGAAAATATCTTGTGTCTCACTGATGCCCTGGAAGACCACATTTCATGAGCCCTGCCTTCAGTCATCTAGTTCTCCAGTCACACACCAACATTTCTAATTTTAAAACATTTCTCTTTTTTTACACTTATTTTATCTTTATTGTGGTATGCTTTATATACAATAAGTTGCACAAATGTAAATGATACAATTTTATGATATTTATGTGTGTCTACATCTGTAAAATCATAACAAGATAGCAAATATTTTCATCACCCCCCAAATCTTCCATGTGCCCTTTTGCAACTCGTTGCTCCCTCCTCCCACCCTCACACAACCACTAGCCTACTCCCTTTCACTCTAGATTACTTTGCATTTTCTATGACTTTATATAAATGAAAGCACACAAGCTATCCTCTTTTTTTTGTCTGGCTTTATTCACTGAGCATGATGATTTTGAGTCATTCATACTGTTATATATGTCAACAGTTCATTTCTTTTTGTTGCTGAGTATTCCATTACATGGCTTTGCCATAGTTTGTGTATACATTCATCTGATGATAGACATATGGTTTGTTTCCAATTCTTGGCGATTACAAATAAAGATGTGTACATTGCACAACTCTTTGTATAGACATACATTTTTATTTCTCTTGGGCAAATGCCTAGGAATAGAATGGCTGGTTCCTCTGGCAACTATAATTCAGTTGTCAAACTGTCTTCCAAAGTGGTTGTACCATTTTGCATTCCTCCAGCCATAGACGATAGTTTTGTCTACTCCCATTTTCACCAACACTTGGGGGTAGGGTCAATCTTTTCTATTTTAGTCATTCTAATAAGTGTGTTCTAATTATTTTTAAAATTCAGACTCTGCAGTAAGTTTCAGGACATTGCTTCAGGAAGAATCCTTTATAAGAAACTTTTGGCTTGCGTAGGAGTTAATGGCCCGCCCACTGTCTCTCCAATTCTTGTTCCAAAGAATCAGCTGTTCGATGAAGGTCTTCAAAAAGAGGAACAGCAGCAGCCAGATCTTTCTGAGAGGTAAAATAAAACAAAATGAATGCACATATTAAAACCACAGTGTCTTTCATGGAATAGGTATTTAGTAAATATTTGTTGACTAAATGAGCATTTTAATATTTTATTACATAAATAAGAAAGATGGCACACTATGAATACAGTGCTTAGTATTCCCTGATTAATCAGGGACTTTTAGAGTGAGGAAAGATCTTAGGAACTATTGAACCTACCTCTTAATTTTAGAAATGAAAGCACTGATGTCTGAGAGGTTTGGGGACTTACCTCTTAAACGTGGTGACTGGCCCCAGTCAAGAATCCAGGATTCTGGACTCCCAGGAACACTGTCTGCAACTTGACTATGACACACCTGCATTCACATTTATTCTTTTCCAGACATTTAGATTCCTTACCACCATTTAATATTTATTACAACACACACCCATTAAACCAGTTAACATCTTCTGATATGAATGATAGAATTATTAAAATGATTGCCAAATTGAATTATAACAATAAAATATACTTAGTAAATCTATAAAAAATTAGACTGATGAATATTCTAGCTCTTCTTCATTTTAAAAATATAGATTTAGCCTAATGAAAAGATATTATTTTAACTTGCTCATTCATAGCTTATAATAAATCCATAAGGAAAGGGAAAATGTAGAACTATTCAGCAGACTTCACTTCATCATAGCCCTTTTAAAAAGTTCTTAAGTAAAGAGCAATGGGAATATTTTAATGATATGCTAATGAAATTTGAATACTGGGCTTTTCAGTAGCAGCTGCTTTATAAATGGGCAGAAAGATGGTATTTTAAGAGAAAGGTTAAATATTCTGTGATAAGAGATGTCTGCTTCTTAAAACTGGTGAAAGAAGCAATGGTAATTAAGCATTTCACAAAACATGGGCTTTCCTGGAGAGTTCTTGACAGTCAAGAGAAGCAACAGGAAAGGATAGAAGGACATTCCCCATGACTAGCCAGTGACTGCCTTTCCTCCCAAAAACTGAGGCCCAAGAGCCTTCTGGAGAGCTGAGGAATAATGACTCTCCAAACAACCACACTCTCACACACCCACACATTCACACTCACACCACAGCATAGCACATACAACTTAAACTCTATAAGTCAAGTTGATTTCATAAATTAGTTTGGAATAATTGTGTGCTTCATTTCCATGAATGTTTGCTGACTGCCTTGACCTAGTTAGCACCAAATGGCCTATTTCTTTCATTTAAAGCTTTCTAATGAGATCTGACTTTAAATTTTTCTACTTCACAAAAACAAAAATTTCCCTTTTCCACCATGTGTGCCCCCTCACACACCACCTTCAGCCAGCTCAAAGTACAGTCGAAAGTCTCAGCACAAAAGCAATCGTATTCTCTCCCTGCAAGCTTCCCACCCCGGCTTGCCAACCTATACAGGCTTTCACCTGGACGCCATGCCTCAGACCTCCAGTTCTGGCCCTGGGACCTACCAGTCGGGGGAGTGTAAGAAGTCTCTGAGTCAAAGAACCTTTCTGAGCAGCCGTTTCCTCATTTGTGAAACGGGACAGTAAACCTCTGTATTGTCAGGGATTTAAGAGAAAATTATGAGGTCTACAGAGCACTTTGTGTGCATCAGTTGACACAGGGTCTGAATGCCTGCTTGTGATTTTAGAACCAAGCCCACCGAAGATAAAACCACTCTGATCAAGAGCATGACCAAAGAAGAAGTTATTGAAAACCTCAAAAACTGCATACAGCAGCAGGACCCAACATTCAGAAAACGGTTTCTTGACTTCAGCAAGGGCCCTAACAGAAAAATCAACACACATGACTTTAAGAAGGTAGGAGAATGGGCTTCTCTGTGTTTCTTTCTTTCCTGAAGAAGTTCAGTTGTTTTATTATACTAACATATTTTAAAGGATAACAGTTTATCCATTTCTAGGCATCTTTCAATAATTTAAAAGGATTTTTGGGGGGGGGCCAAAAATTGTCCTTGGCAAATTTCTTCAGAGAATACTTTCAATATGAATGCAGCAAGTTTTTGAGATTTAAACTTTTAGAACAAAGCATTCATTGACACATGGTTTAGCTATCTGCTATTTACCTGGCGCTGTGCAGCATGGGGCAGCATGGGGGTGGGAATGCAAAGCTGCTCAGGCTCCCTGCCTGCCAGTGGAGAGTGATGCTGTGATAACAGAGCTGTGGTTTGTTCTTCTAGAAAGTAAAAAAAAAAAAAAAAAAAAAAAAAAATCTGGCAGTGAAATATGGGAAACTCAGTGTGCTGATTTGCATGTACTTATGGGAACTGGTGAGTTTCTGCCAGAAAGGGCTCAGCTTGAAGGGTTCTGCATAGACTTCTCAGGAATTAATTTAAATGATTGCTTAAGATTCCTATTATGAGCCCTCTAGCTAATCGTCTTCAGCTATTTTTAAGGAAAGCATTTCTGTTAATATGTAGCAGTGTCCATGTGGACAAGTTTAGAAGTAGGCAATAACATATATTTCTAAGAAGAGGATGATTACATGAGCAGCCATCATTTATCTAGTTGCCTCTGCCCCAATGCCAGGCACTGTCATAGGCTCTTTATGGATCTTATTTCTAAGCCTCTGACCACAGCATCATGAAGGATGGATGGAGGAGGGAGTAGGGCGAGAGGCACAGAAATGGTGTTAGGTAACTGTTGAAAGAATCCAGACCCTGTCCCTCCCCAAACAGAACAAAACAATAGGATGCTGAGGGTCTGACGTTATGTGAGCATATGGGGATGATGAGGAGAATAGATTCAAGGAAGAATCAGAAGTAGGGGGTTGGTGACAGGAAATGAGGGACAAAGGGATAAGAAATAAGGGGATACGGGAGAGGAAAGGTTCAAGGATGTTCCCAGATTTCTGGTTCCAGGGACCAGGTGGCTGAGAATCAGTCACTGATGACTTTGATGAGAGCAGTTGCAGTGAGTGAGCGGTGGCCACGGGAGTTGGACTGCAGGGGCTGAAAAGCGAATGAGAGCCAACCGTCCCCCACACCGACCCCCACTCCCGGGACCCCATCCCTGCCTCTGCTGGGCCCTTTGTCCTGGATCTTCTTTCACTCCAAGTTACCTGGCACCAGTCCTTGGCCCTAATGTACAATGGTCTTGATCTATCACAATGCTCAGCATTCTTGATTCCTGGAGTCAGTTCACAGAGCCACAAAAAACCACGAATCCCTAATCTGCCTCTGGGTTTTCAGAGTAGAAAGGAACTACCTCAGAGAAGTGGCAGTATGTGCTGGCGAAGGTGGAACTGATGCCCGTGACCTGATGCTGAGGGCAGTTTTTTACCTGGCCCATCCTTCTGCTCACCTGAGAACACCCATAGCTCATCAGCTCCTCTACAGGCTCTTTGTCTTATGACTTCATCTACCCTTGATAAAAGGTGACTCCCAAGTTCACGTTCTAACCACTGTCCTGGACTTCAGTCTTGTGTATCCAGCTGCCTACTCACCTTCCTCACGTGGGCACACCCAAAGAGATGCCCACACTCTCACCAAGACCACTCTGCTTGCATTCATTCCATTCTCAGGAGAAGGCAACAACTTTTTTTACACTTGCTCAGGGCTAAAATCTAGTGGTCTTTATTAATTATCCTCTTCCTCTTACACCACATTCAGTTCATCAGCAAAGCCTGTTGGCTCCCTTCCAGAATGTTCCAGAGTAGATGACCCACCTCCACTGCTCCCCGCTTGTCTCCCACTGGATTACAGCTGCCTTTTCGCTGCCTCTTTTTGTCACTCTGGCCACAGAACAGTTTATTCTCAACACAGTCGCCAGAATGACCCTTCAGCACCCCCTGCTCAGAACTCACCAGTGACTTTCCATCTCACTCAAAGACCAGAGTCTGCGAATGGCCTGGAAGACTCTGCAGGATCCAACCATTGTGACCTTTCTGATCTCAACTCTGGTCACTCTCCTCTTACTCAGCCACACCAGCCTCCTCCTTCTCTCAGGGACAGGCCTACCCCATCTCGGCACTGGCCATTCCCTCTGCCTGGACACAGTTCTTTGTATATATGCCTGGCTCCCCGCTCCTCCTTCAAGTCTGGGTTCAACTGCTCCTTATCTGCCGAGATGACTCTGGCGTTCCCATGGTTGATATAGCCCACCCTCCACACCTTCACCTCCTTGGCTCTCTTTTCCTTTCCACAGCACTTGCCATGTGTATTGTACAGTACTCATAATGCCTTTTGTTTGTTTCTTGATTCTGCCTGTTTGCTTGTCTTCCTCTATTAAAACATGTGCTCCAAAAGTAGACATTTGATCTCTTTTGTGTAGTGGTGCACCCCAAGTGCTTGGCACACAGTGGGACATAGTGAGCATTTGTTGAATGAGTGAATGTGAGGAATACCTAGCACCCAGTTTACCCCTGAATGGATGTTACTGAGGACTGATAGAAGCAAGCATTCCAGATGCCCGTTGACATTCCTAGAAGTGAAGCTAATTCCCATTCCTGTCTGGTATGCTGCCAAACTGCCAGCACCTTTCTCTGCCTGTGAGTTTCTCTAGATCCTGGCTGACCTCGAGAGGCAACTGACTGAACAACTATTCTTCTGCTTGCTTTGTGGCATTAGCCAACATGCTTCCTGCTTCTCCTCTGCCCTGGCTGCTGGCTTCTTGGAGACTTCCCTGTGTGCCTATGGCAGGGGGAAGAGCAGTAGCCAAGAAAGGGCCTTGCCTCAGTCAGTTTGGTTGCTATAACAAAGCAACGTGGACTAGGTGGCTTGTAAATAACAGAAATGTATCTCACAGTTATGAGGGCAGGAAGTCCAAGATCAGGGGCCAGCATGTTGGGGCTCTGGGGAGGGACCTCTACCAGTTACAGACTGCTGACTTCTCATTGCATCCTCACATGGCAGCCGGAGGGTGAACGAACTCTCTGGGGTCTCTCTCATAAGGGCACTAATCCCATTCACACTGGGGATTAAGATTTTAACATATGAGTTTTGGGGAGACACAAACATTCAGTCCACAAACTGATATGGAGGAAGAAAACTTTGTTGTTTTTTAGCATGAAAATTAATGACAAATTTGCTGTGAACATAGGCAAATTTGCACTGGTTTTCCTAATGACTTGGGTTTAACCTTTGGGAAAATCCTGCTGTGACCATCCTTGGAGATCAATAGCTGAGGGGGTGATTTTACAGTCTACTGTGGACCTGGATTTGAACTAAGGCGTTATGTTAATTGAAGAGATTGTTTATAGATCAGTGTGAACAGCTTTTTTCTACTGCCAGTGAAATCAGAGCTAGAAAAGCCATGGGCTTATACTGTAGATAGAAAGAATCTAAGTTAGACATAATGCAGGACATCCAGATGTCCTGGGAATGTCCAATCTCAGTGGCAGAGAAACCTTTGGAATTGAACTCTTTGAGTCAAAATTGAGATCTTTAAGTATAATTGACAATAATAATTCTTCAGTGACAGCAACAGCAATAATTATTACAATGATAGTGATTACCATCACTGGAATGATGATGATGGTGATGGTAATATCTACAACTACCATTTTTTGAACCCCTCCAATGTCCAGGTACTGTGAAGTTGTTTTACATATGTTCCATCTAATCCTCTCAGGAATCCTGTGAGGTATAGATTACATTATATGTATTTCACCAGTGAGAAGACCAAAGCTTAGGAGGTAAGATAGTGGCTCAGTGTCATCCAGCTGTTAAGCCATTCAAGATACTGGATTTGAATCCATGTCTGTCTGTATCAGCCTTAGACCCTGGCTGGATATAATATGAACCTTCTTGATTGTGATATAGGTTAGCTGTTGTTACCAGGCTTGCTGGTGTACTACAAGCTAGCTGGGTTTAGCATAGGCTTGCTGGGTGTACTGCAGGCTTGCTGGGTGTGTTGTGGCCTTGGTGGGTATACAATGCAGGCTAGTTGGGTGTAGTAGAGACTTACTAGGTGTGTTTTGAGCTTGCTGGGTGTGCTGCCTGCTAGTTGGGTGAACTGTGGACTTAGTGGGTATATGACACAGGCTTGCTGAGTGTAGTATAGGTTTACTGGGTGAACTGTGGGTTTGTTGAGTGTAGTATGACTTACTGGGCATACTGTGGGCTAGCTGGTGTGCTGCAAGCTTGCTGCGTTATTGATGGCAGCCTCAGAATTTTGAGAGAAGAACATTAATTTTAATAACAATTCCACTTAACTTTTTCCTATAATTTTGGTCATGGATATATAACATTCTTGTCCTTCTCTTCCCCAAAGTCATTGTAAGCCAATTAATATGAGGGGGAGGTACAAAAAACGAAAACAAAAAAAACTCTGGAATTTATTTTTTTCAATTGTGTATTTATTCTTACATGTTTGGACTTCAGTTACTTTCAAAGTACTCTGTGTTTGATGCAAAATACCTATCGAGATGCTTTTTTGCTTTTTTCACTGCTCAAAACAGTTTTTGGACTTACCACTTTTGATGCCTTTTAGCGCTTCTGCCATTTTTTGTTTCACCTCTTCCCCATCAACAAAACATTTCTCTTTGAGAACTTTTTCATCCAGAGAAACAAACAAAAAAAAAGTCGCTTGGGCAAGATCAGGTAAATAAGGAGGGTGGGGCACAGGGGTCATGCTGCTTTTGGTCAAAAACTGCTAAACACTCATCACAGTGTGGACAGGTGCATTGCCATGGTGGAAGAATCAGTCACCTGTTTGCCATAACTTGGGACGTTTCTTCTGCAAATCATGATGCAACGTTCTCAAAACTTCCAGATAAGCACTTTGGTTGACCATTTGATCTGGAGGAACAAATTCCAAGTGTGCTACAAGGGGCCACCCTCCAAAAGATAATTCTGGTTTTTTTGAGGGGCCCCCTCCTACAGTAGAAATGGTTGCAAAGTTTCATCCCCAGGGAATTAGGAGTTAAGCTCTAAATCACACACATTGGTTTGCCCAGCTGCATGTGCATACAGTTGTTCATCATTTAAACATAGGCAGCACTTAGACGTTGACCTGGACACCTCATACCGAAGATAGAAGTACTAGTTATTTATTCTCACCAGCCATCTCCTTCCTTGTGCCAGGGTAGATGGTGGTTGCCTACACAGCTTCAGTGAAGGAGAACAGCAAGAATGGAATCTCCTGGTAGATTGAGCCTGATGGATCACCAGATCCAAGCCCGGCATTGCTGCCGAAGAACATTGTTACGTGTCTTCATGCCACAGTCAGGAAGATTCTGTCTACTCTGTAAATTATATTCACTAACTAATACTTTGTCTTTTTCCTTTGATCTCTATTTACTATAAGACATAGCAGATTCATGCGAGGTTACCAGTGGCACTGCCCTGGAGAGGCAGAGCTCTTGGGGTGAATGAACTCCATGTACCTTTCACAGTTGAATGTATAATGAATGCCACTGGAGGAGGGGAAGGGATCTATTCTCACAACCTTGAATGCATATTGTCTTTGGGTTCACTGTTTTGGCCTCTGCACCACATGGCCTGTCCTTTGGCACTCATTGCAAACCTAAAGTAAATGGCCCCTTTTTCTTTTGTATATTTTTGTATTTGTCATTTTATTTAAACATTGAGTCAAATGTTAAATAGTTGACTCAATGTTTAAATAAAATGTCAAATACAAAACATTTAAACAACTAGTAGAGCTGCAGGAAAATGGTTTTTGAACTTGAGGGTGAAATTATATTCCTTCTCTGGATAGTTTCTCTTCCCCCTCCCTTTTCTTCAAATGTGGAATTAGCAGCAAACCCCCAAAATGGTGACTTAAATAAGAGATGTGGTTATTTTTCTCTTTTGTAACAAGGAGTCCAGATGTCACTGGTACAGGACCAATGCCACATGTTTAGCATTTCACAGTTCCAGGTTCATCTGCACGCATACAAGAAAACTGCTGGAGCACCAGCCACCACAGATGATTCAGATAGAAAGAAGGGGAAGGATGATGGAGAAAAGGCTTGAGTCAGCCAAGTCTTTCTTTTCCTAAAGATCTTTCTTAGATACCAAGTATCACATGTTCTCACTCATAAGTGGACCTTGAACAACTATCATAATACCATAAGAAAGGAATTGGCAGTAGTGGGAAATTGCCAGGGGCTGGGTACACCTCATCAACAAGGTTACCTGAATAATGAACAATTGTGTACCTAACCCTGAATTGTACTCCCCATCTTTAAAATTTAAAAAAAGTTTTTAAAAATATCTTTCTTAGAAACTTCTCCTGGCAGTTTTCACTAACATTTTATTAACAAAGACTGTATTATATAGCCATACCTATCTATAAAGGAGTTTGGGAACTATATATATATGTATATATATAATATATGAAGTACATATATAATTATAAATATATAATTTTATAAATATATTTATTTTGCACACATATGTAAGTCTGGAGTGGGTACATTACTACCCATGGAAAAAGTGAGTTTCTGTTCCTATGGGAGGAGAAAATTTATATTAGGTAGGCACATGTAACAGTGTCTGCCACCCTTTCTCTCAATAAATGCTTTCAGGGTGCCTGTTGTTAGTATAGCACTGAGCCACATGGGAACCTGGATAGAATTTGTAGTCTCTGAGCCATATAACACCAGGGAGAAAGGTTTCATTGCTGTGGGCCAGTGACCCATGGGGAACATAAAAGGACAAAATACCAAGGACACATAGGCTAAGATTAGCTTAATTAGTAATTAGACTACTTGAGCTATACAGTGCATCAAGAATTTGAGGACAGCTTTATAATTCCAGTTCCCTCTAACTGGCTGTTCCCAATTTCTCCATTCTCAGCAGACACACTGGACACTGTCTAGCTCACTGTTGTTCTTAGTCCCACCTCTGGAGACCCCACTGAGGCCCCTGTAGACAGCCATGGAGCTGCAAAACTCATCCACGCATTTGCTCAGGGACCCTGAGACATGCATTAGGGAGCCTGAGTCTGAAACAGCCCAACCCAGTGTCCCAGATTCCAGCTCGTCTCTTCTATACCTGCTCTAAGGCGAGGACACTTCACCTGGTGTAGCATGAGACAAGCTTTCCTTATTCTTCTGAGTAGAGCATCTTAGTCCCTCTGGCACTGGTCAGACTCACATATCTGGGGACTTTGCACTCTCTACCCCCACTTCACTACCATGAATTCCTAACAACATACACTCTTTCCCACTTAGGGGACAGGGAGCCACAGACACCATCAGTTATCTCCTAGTCCTCAGATGGGAAAAGCAAACCAAGTGAATATGGTGACTCTGAATGAATTAGAGTTTTTAAAAAGTCAAGAAATAAATATCTTCATTCATCTGGTTGTAAATCTTTTATTGAGAACATGCAACTCTGTTTAGTATATAAAACTCTTATGAATCATGGTCAGTTATGTGAGGGGAAAAAACACAAAATAAGGAGACAGTACAATGGACAAAGAGAAACTTTAACAGTAAAAGATACACATATATCCACACAGCAACACACACACACACACACACACACACACACACACACACACACACACACACACAAAGAGAGGGAGAGAGCTATCTTTATGGAATCATCTTCCTGCATGAGCTCAGTTGTATCCCAGCCAAAGGCTTCTCACAGTCATGTTGCATTTGGGCTGCTGTCAGCACCCAATTCTTGATACTTGCTCTGCGGCCCCATCAGATTCAGCACACAGAGCAAAGGTTCTCCATCCTTTGCTCAGGGGCTGAGGATACACCTAGAGAAAATGGTTGAAGACACATTACTGAGGGCAGCTGGTGGTGGGGGAGGGAATGAACAGGCTTAGTGCCTGAGCTTCTAGCTCCAAACAGCTTCCTAATTTTGCAGATGTCTTAAGGGATGACTAGCTTTGTGTCTGAGGTCTCTCATATCTTCATGTCATCGGTCCAAGCCCCACATAGCCATCCAAAGTCTGCACTTTTGTCTCCATCTTCCAGCAATATGCCTCCGCCACAGGCCACAGCTAGATGTAGCAACGCCCAAATGGGCCAGTTCCTCCAGGGCAGGAGCAGCTGCAGTTCTCAGCACCAGCTGACCCCTCCTCAAGGGCTTTTTCAGTGTTTGCCTCTGTTCTCAAGGCTCTTCTCCCTGATGGACTTTGGTCTCCCAAGTCCCACAGCATTGTTCAGCCCATGTCTGGAAAGGAAAATAGTCATGATGTGTAGCCTCTGAGTCTCTAATTTTGATACTCCAGTGCCACATAATTAATGAGAGCTTGGCTGGAGTGGCATCTGCCTGGACCCACCCAATCTCTCCTTTTTAAGCCCACTTCCTCAGCCCCCCACTGTTCTGGGACATGAGATCACATATCCTGAGGCTGTCTCTGAAAGGCTCTCCCTTCCTTAGAGTTGTAGTCTCTCTATTCCTTGTCACTTCCTTGGATCTCTGATGCCTTTTGAAAAATTATTTTTGTAATTAATTGGGATTCTCTAGTTGTTTTCATTGGAAGTGTTTGCTTGCTATAAATTTCTCCATTCTATCTAGAAGCAGAAGTTGAGGTCTGTCAGTTTTATTAGTCTTCTCATAATAACAACTTTATTTACACTTTTTTTCCTGCTGTGTATTTGATTTTTTTGTTTGCTTTTTTTAGATTAAAAAATATAGTTTATTTAGGAAGTAAACTAGAGACAGAAAAATAAAGAGGAGATTCACTTCCCAAGGTAGGGAAGGGGGCCAAAGTTTAAGAAAACATGACCTAGCCATAGCTTAGCAAGGCACTGGTAGCGATGGTCTGGCAGTGGCCTTGTATTTGTTTTACATTTCATTTATTTTGCTATTATGCTGATTATTTTATTTCTTCTCTTTGATTTGAATTTAGTTTGCTTTCCTTTTTCTGTTTTCTTGAGAGAGAATTTTAGGTCACTGATTTTCACCCTTTATTTCTCTAATGTATGAATGTATGGCTATACATTTCTTCCTAAGCACCTGTACAGGTTTGACCACATAAACATTTTGGAATATTATATTTTCATTATCACTCAGCTCAAGATATTTTATAGTTTCCCTTGTGATTTCTTCCTTTTTCAATGGTTTACTTTTAAAATGTATTTAACTTCCAAATTGTTGGGATTTTCTAGTTTTCCTTTTCTTGTTGATTCTGTTGTGATCACAGAATAGATTCTAAAGTCTAAATGACTTCAGTCAATGTTTTGAAATACATTGAGGCTTAGACTATGATTCAACATGTATAGTCAGTTTCAATAAATGTTTCATAAACACTTGAAAATATTGTATTCTCTAACACTAGAGATTCCACTTTCTAAGTATAGTCATGTGCAGCTTAATGACAGGGATACATTCTAAGAAATGCTTGTTAAGCGATTTTATTGTTGTGCCAACACTGTAGAGTATACTTACACACACCTAGATGGTCTAGCCTGCTGCACACCTAGGCTAGGTGGTATAGCCTGTTGCTCGTAGGCTACAACCTATACAGCATATTACTGTGCTGAATACTGTAGGCCATTGTAACATAATGGTAAGTATTTGAGTATCTAAACATAAAAAAGGTATAGTGTAAATATGATATTATAATCTTATGGAATCTCTCACATATGTGGTCTGTCTGTTGTTGCAATGCATGACAGAACATCATTTGGGTCAATTATATTTTGTTTTTTCAGAACTTTTATATCCTTACCAAATTTTTGCCTTCTCATTCTATTAGCTGTTGACAGAAGTATGTTGAAGTTTCTCCATCTGATTGTGGGTTTGCCTAGTGAGATCCTTTTTTATTCTGTTGACTGTTGAATGTCTCACTTTGAAGCTAAATTATTGGGTACAAATACGTTTAGAATTGCTGAAATTTCCTGTGATTGTGTCGTTTGTTTTTATGATATAACTCTCTTGATACAGAGTAATGTTATTTGCCTTCAAGCCAGTTTTGTCTGATAATAATATAGTCACTTCAGCCTTCTATTGATTAGCATCAGCATGATATGTCCTTTCTGTGCTTTTACTGTCAAACTGACCACCTATATGAAGCAAGTCTCTGATGGGTACCATATAGTCAACTTTTAAAAAAATACAATGTGGCCGTCTTAGTCTTCTACTTGGAGCATGCAGTCCATTCTTTATGCCTTTAATTGCCTATATAGCTAGCTTTGTATCTATCATTGTACTTTTTTTCGTATTTGACCCAATTGTCTTAAGTTTCTTTTTCTGTCCTTTCTTGGCTTCTTTTAGATTATTCAACTATTTCTATTATTTTATTTTCCCCTCTATTAGCATATGAGTCAATATGTTCTTCTATTAGTCTTATTGAGGCTACGCTGGAGATTGTGACATGTATCCTGTGTCACCATAGTTAAATAAATATAAATTATGTTCACCACTTCCCTAACAATGCTAGATTTTTATAATACTTTAATTTATTCCCTCTTCTCTTTGTGTTATTGTTATGCATTGAAATTTTACATATATTTTAAATCCCACAAGGCATTCTGATTTTGTACTGGAAATAATCTGTCATATGAATCCACATATTTACCCTTGCTGTTGCTCTTTCCAGCTTACATTTTGTGCTTGCACCTGGACTCGTTTTTTTATTCTGCCTAAATATCTCCCTGTTTTACTTTTAGTGCAAATATACTGGCAACTACCTCTGAGTTTCTATAGTTTATTCAGATTCTGTTCGTTTTTTACCTGATGTTCTTTTTCTGTCCAGGATCACACCCAGGATACCAAATTATATTTAGTTGTCATGTCTCCTTAGGCTTCTCTTAGCTGGAACAGTTTCCCAGATTTTCCTTGTTTTTGATTACCTTAATAATTTTACCAGGATTACTGGTCAGATATTTTGTAGAACATCCCCCAATTGGGATTTGTCTGATATTTTTCTCGTCATTAGACTGGGTAATGTATTTTCAGAAGGAAGATCACAGAGGTAGAGTGCCCTTCTCATCATATCTTATCAAGGATACCTCTATTAATCTGACTTGTCACTGTTGAGGCTGATCTTGTCACCTAGCTGAAACGTGTCAGCTGACACAGGTTTTGCAACAGTCAAATTACTCTCCCCTCCCCCTTCCCATATTGCACTCTTTGCAAGAAAATCACTATGCATCCCCATCTGTAGAGAGTGAGGATTTGTGATGCTCCACCTCTTTAAAGACAGAACAACTATGTGAGTTACTGGGAATCCTCCTGCATGGGAGATTTATCTCTTTTCCATTTATTAGTTTATTCATTCATTCATTCATTCATTCATTCATTCATTTATTTATTTTTGAGTTGGAGTCTCACTCTTTCACACAGACTGGAGTGCAATGGCTGCTCCCGGCCACCGCAGTCTCAACCTCCAGCGATCCTTCCGCCTCAGCCTTCCAAGTAGCCGGAATTACAGGCATGTGCTACCATGCCCGGCTGATTTTTTGATTTATTGTATAGATGAGGTCTCGCTGCCCCGGCGGGTCTCGAACCCGCAGGCTCAGGCAATCCACTCACCTCAGCCTCCCAAAGGCACGGGATTACAGGCTGAGCCATCAGTCATTTATTTATCATTAGCATGGACTCATGCCTCATTTTCCTTTAAATATCTGTATGATCCTTAATGACTTTTCCTTTTTCACTCCTGATCAGTAATTTTTAAAAAATCTTTTCTTTTTGTGTCTTGAATAATCTAGCTAGAAGTTTATTACTTTTATTGATCTTTACAGAAAACAAGCTGTAGTTTCATTGATTTCCTATATTGTTTGTCTATATTCTATTGCACTGATTTCTACTCTTTATTATCTTTTTATTTTAACTTACAGGTTTAAAACATATGAGCTTTTTAAAAATTATCATTTGTTCGTTTGTTCTGATACTCACCTTCAGAACCTAGTGGGGTTCCTGGCAAAACAGAATCCAAAGATACCCAAAACAGGCTTCTAAAAGTCTCTCACTCTCAAACCTGCAGAAATTTGTCTGCTCCTGGTAAACGGATCCTGCTGTGATTTTTCGTACTCATTTGTCTTTTCAGAGTTCATGTTTCTCTGTTGGCTCTATGAAAAGCCATGGATTTGCAGTTTGTTTTGCTTTTCTCTTATTGTCAGGATGGGGTGACAACTTCCAAACTATTTATATGTCAGAGCTGAAAGCAAAAGTCTATCCTTACTTCAAAAGATACTTTAACTGAGAAAAACACTCTAGGTTGGCAATTATTTTCTTCTGGCACTTTAAAGATATCATTCCACTGTCTTATGACTTCTATCAGTTTTGTTGATAAATCAGCCATCAGTCTTATCATTGTCCTTTTGAGGGTCATGTATCTTTTTCTTGAGCAGCTTTTAAGATTTTCCTCTTTGTCTCTGGATTTTGGTAGTTTTGCTATGATGTGTCTAGGTGTGGCTTTCTTCATATGAATCCTACTGGAGTGTTAGGTCTTCTTGCACAAGTAGGTTGATGTATTTAATCAGTTGTGAGAAATTCTCAGCCACTATCTCCTCTCATTTCACTATGCCCCATTCTCTCCACTCGTGTGGATTCCACTTATGCATGTCAGGCCTTTCATGGTGGCCCACACATCTCTCTCACTCTTTTGTGTGTTGTTCATCTTTCTTCTCTCAGTACTTCAGTCCCAATGCTTCCACTGATTGGTCGTCCAGTGTGTTGATAGTGTATTCTGCTTTTTTTGATCTGTGCTTAATTTTATTCATATAGTTCTTACTTTTAGTAGTGTAGCTTTCAGTTGGGGGATGCTCATTAGATTATTATTATTTTGTGTTTTTTTTGTTTTGTTTTGTTTTGTTTTTGAGTTGGAGTCTCACTCTGTCACCCAGACTGGAGTGCAGTGGCCGCTCCTGGCCACCACAGCCTCGACCTGCTGGGCTCCGGCGATCCTTCTGCCTCAGCCTTCCAAGTAGCCGGAATTACAGGCATGCGCTACCACACCCAGCTGATTTTTTGATTTATTGTAGAGATGAGGTCTCGCTGCCCAGGCGGGTCTCGAACCCACGGGCTCAGGCAATCCACTCACCTCAGCCTCCCAAAGGCGCGGGATTACAGGCTGAGCCACTGAGCCCGGCTAAGATTATTTTTAACATATTCTATACCTGTGTTTTTTCTTTTCTTGTCTCAATATATTCCTGTATTTTCTTAAATATATTAATAGATATTTAAAATCTTTTTCTGTTATTTCCAGTATCTGGATCACCTATGGATCTGTTTCTATTATTGGGGTGTTTTGTTTTTTTTCTCTCTTGATTTTGGCCATATGGTTCTGTCTCTTGGCAAGTCAGGTGAATTTTTATAGATACTGTTTATTAAGAAAATGGAGAGGCTTAGATAATGGGTCACCCTTTGCTTTTCTAGGCAGATATAGTGCGGACTGATAACTTTAGTCCAGTTAGGGACTAGTGGATTTCAGATTGTATTGCATTTTGGCAAGCTCTGTTAGATTTTTTTTTTTACGCTCCTGGCCCTTCAAAGTTTCTAGTTCAGAGCCTGGGTTATTCCTGAGCTTTGCCTCTTGAGAGGTCCTGAACTCTAATCCCTGATTCCTTAGGACTACAAAATGTCCAAGAAATCCCTCTTGCTTTTCAGAGGCTTTCTGCCTTTGATTCTTAGTCTTCTGCCCACATGGCTTATAAATTCAGCAAATATCTTGAGGGGAAAACAGGCAGAGTATTAGGTCCATTTTTTGGTCCTCCCCTATAGGTATACAGTCATTCAGGTCTCTCATTTGGTTCTCCAGTTCTGTGAGCTCATCACAAGTTTTGCTCATTTCCTTGTCTGCTATCATGACCTTCTGTCTGAGCCGTCTGCCCCACTCCTGAGCCTCTTGCACTGCTTCCAGAGAGGACAATGGCTCACTCCGCTCACACTTCCCCCTTCTGTCATATCTTTGTCCCTTTTGGTCCTGGTTGTCTTAGCAGCTCTCTAATGCTTCAAATAGATGTTCTGATATATTTTATTTGGCTTTTCCATTTTTTCTTAGTGGAAGCATAAATATTACACAAGATATTCCAACAAACTGAACATTAGCCCTTCCCTTTTTAATAGGCATTCACTTCTTTTTTTTTCTTTTCCGTTTAAACAATAAATAGTGATGTCTCTGTCTTCACATGGTCTCTTATTTCTGTGTCTCCATGTCTTCACATGATGCTCTCCTCTCTGTGTATCTCTGTCCAAACTTTCCTCTTGTTTTAAGAATACCAGTCATTGGATTAGAGACCACCCTAATCCAGTATGACCTCATCCTAATTTGATTACATATGAAAAGAACTTATTTCCATTGAAGGTCACATTCACAGGAACTGGGATTCAGATTTCAATATATCTTTTAGGGAACACAATTCAACCCACAACAGTATGTAAACCTATTTTAAGGCCCAATTTTAAAAGGTCTGGCATATGAGGGCAGAGACCTTACAGTTTTGTTCTCTATTGATTTCCCTGTTCCTAGGCAGCACCTGTCATATAGGTGCTCAAAAAAAAAAAAACAAAAACTATAGAATTAATTCATAATTTCTCAACCCTTTGTCTTCTGCAATACAAATGTATTTTCTGACTCTATCATTGTCTTCTTATTTATTATATATTTTGCCATTAAAAGATTTTAAGTTTTCGTACAACCTTATATATCTATCTTCTTTCCTGTTTTAAAAAAATAATAAATTCTGGGTTTGTAGCCATGGTTAGTAAGTTGTTATTCCTCCACTCTCCCATCTGCTAGACTTTCTTGCAAGAATTTGTTTGTCTTAACAGACTTTATTTTTTAGAGCAGTTTTAGGTTTACAGCAAAATTTAGCAGAAACTATAGGGTTCCCATGTACCCCTGTCCACCATGCATGGCCTCTCCTACTGTCAACTTCTCTCTCCAGAGTAGTATGTTTGTTACAGCCCAGGAACCTGCATTGGCATTATTACAATTTCGTGTTTTAGAAGAAGTAAAATTTCTAGGTCAAAAGAATATGCACCGTTAAATGTTTAATGCATATTGCCATATTGCATGTTTGTAGATTCTATCAAATTCATTCTTACTAGCAGTGTTTAGGAGTTACTAATTTCCAAATGTTTGCCAACTTTGGCTATAATAAAAAAGTTTAATATATGCTAATACACTAGCCAACATTATATTCATTGTTTTAATTTGAATTTATTTGATTTTAGTGAGCCTGAATTTATCTTTCCTATTGGTTTTTTGAAGAATGTTTATTGTTTTATTTTAAATGTAGATGCTTAATCCATGTGGATTTGAATTTGTATATGGTATAAGATGGGGTTCTGCTTCTATATTTTATTACTGATTTGAGCTATTACCATTGTCATTTATGAAATTCCCATTATACTAGGGTCTACATCTGAACATGTTCATTCTATTAATTTATACCTCTATTTCTATGTCAATGCAATATGGCTATTTTTATTTAGTAAAACGGGTCTTTTCTCACTATTCCTCTTTTTCTGTATATTCTTGGCTTTTCTCAGGCCAGATTTATATTTTACTATATACACTTTAAAATCATTTAATCCTATTATCCTCCAGATACATTCTTGGGGTCAGAACTGAACTTCTGTTAACTTTAAGTGTTAACGTATCTGCTTTGAAATCAAGAAGAGAGACCATGAGAAAATGCAGAGGAAGAGTGACAGGAAGCACTATGATTTCTGAGGAGAGGGTGGTGCTGTGGGTCTGCATCCATTTTTTCTGCCCCTTGAGTTCATCCTGAGCTTTGGGCCACAGAATTTTTTTCCTCAGAGTTTGTTCCCTAAACTTACCCTTTGAACACCAGATGTGATGGCCAGGCCTGGAGGTCAGCCTCCTTAGAAGCAGGAATGGCTTGTCTGCTTCCATCCACAATGTTCAAAATGTGTCCTGGAAGTACTGAATTAATTTGCTTGTGGAATACTTTCACACATGTGTGCAAAAATGAGCTAGGTTCTGGATCTTTGCCTCTAAAATTAGACTTGTCTGGTTGATATACTAGTTGTGCTTGGATACCCCCTTGACATTGTAAAGATGTCAGATCACCTCATCTTTTATTCTCAGACTGAGGCTGTCTTGTCTCCCAAGTTTTGAAGGTGACAGTTAGGTTCAGCATTTCATCGTTCTGTGCCATCCAAACACAATTCAAGTCCTGTAAGTTTCTATGGGGATCATATATATTTTTAAAAATCTAAAGTAAACTAAATCATCATCATCACTGGCATCATTGTCATTGTCATTATCGTGTCTGCAGCAATGAAGAAAAGAAAAATGTAATGTTTTACAACTTTGTGATTGCTGTTAGCAAACCATCAGGCTGTCTCGAAGGGCCAGAGTGAGGCACAACAGTTGGAAGAAGGATTGGTTTTAGAAGTTTGGAGAAAATCCATCTACATTGGATTAGATGGAAGTTATTTGGACCAGATAAATCAAGTCTATTGACTAGAGACTTCTAGATTTGGAAGAGTGTCTGAATTGTGATCATGGCGTGTTTCTAGTGGTCATAGCATCCTACCAGATCAGCAGAGTCCCACAGTTTCTGAGCTGGAAAGGGCCACAGACCTCAAGTCCTGCCGTTTCCCTCTCCCTCTTTGTTCCCCATCATTCACCACTCAGTGAGTGGTGGGTACTTCCCTGACCCCCAAGGTATGGCTTTCTTTGAAATGGAACATGCTGGGCCCGTCTCCCATGGTCTGCTGTTCAAAGAGCTTGCCCAGAGCAGCTTCGCCCCTTCAGCTTGGTCCCCAGAATGAATCCGAGCAGGAAGACAGTGGAACAATAACATGCCAAGTGAAAAACAAACCAAAACTAAAACCAAACCAAAGTCCTCTCAACCCAGAATTTTATATCCAGCCAAAGTCTCCTTCAAGAATGAAGGTGATGTTTTCAGATTAAACAAAACAAGCAAAAACTAAGATAATATATTGCAAGTGGATCTTTACTACAAGCAATGCTAAAGGAAACTTGATACTAAGAAGACATAGATGTCCATGAAAGAATAAAAAACACTAGAAACGGTAAATATCTGATTAAATATAAGGCTATTTTTTTCTTAATTTAAAATTGTAAAGCAAAGCTTATAGCATTGTCTCATGAGGCTTATAATACATTATAAACAAATGACAACCATAGTATAAAGAACAGGGCACAGGAGACCTATAAGTTTGCAAGGTTTCTACATTGTATTTGAAACTGCACAATATTAACTCTATATGGACTGTGTAAAGCTAAGAATGTATATTGTAATCCTTAAAGAAACCACTGTAAAAGTACTGCAAAGAGACAAAACAAACATGTATTATACATAGAAACTCTCACAGGCCACTTTGCAGTAACTGGGCTTAGAAAAGCCTAAGTCCTCACTTCCATTATCGGATACCTATTCTGGGCACTTTCCTGAATTCATGGAGAGGGCCCAGCAACAGTTCCTGAAATGTCACGGCTCCATGAGGAAGAGCCAGACTACAATCTCAGCGACATCCCAGGAATGGCAGAAGCGACTCTCTGATGAATCAGAACATGCCAGACCATAGTTTGTCACTCTTTGAGCACCTTTCTTAGGGAAATGCCACCTAGAAAAGACTAAATGAAATGATGTGAATGTTTAAATGTTTTCAAGACTGTTTTATAAATGTTGCCAATTAGCTCTCCATGTTGTATATCGCCTTCAAAGACTGTGATAAATCTGGTTGATTTCCTGCTGGGTTCATCTGAGAAATGAGAACGGTGCAGGGGAGCCTCAGAAGAGGCCTCGGAGGTCCTCATGTCTGTAGAATGCTCAGCGCTTCTTCTGAGAATCGTTCTTGCTGGGTTTGTACCCTTGGTGGGGCTCTGCGCCCTTGGGGACTGTGCACCCATCACCACTGGGCAGGCTGCAGAAGGCACCCCGAGTCTCCCTGGCACTTCACAGCCCTCCAGGCTGGGAAACATTTGCCTACAGACATTCTCTTACTATCTATTACATATGTTTTTATGAGAGGACTGAGCCGGAGGAATTTGCGATGAATAATTCATGCACAATTGTTTTCAAAATATAAAGTTATTTTTCAAAGCAAGCAACCAATCAGAGGCTCATGCCTCTGCATGGGCCACAGCTTTCTTCCTAAACACCAGCACCCTCCCTTGCTGGGACAGGTTTCTCTGCAGAGCCAGACTGGGATGCCTGCACAGCTGGCTCAGAGCTGTCAGAATTCCCAGTCATGTACGCCTGCCCGCATCCCCAGGCAGGCCCTTGGGATAGCCTTGGACTCAGCGCTGCTCCCCTAAGACCCCTGGGCAACAACGCAACACCTGCATCCTTCCCTTTTCTCTCAGCTTCCAGCTCTGCACTAAGATGGCTTGGTTACTGCCAGCCTCCACACACAAGCCAAGCCAGGGCCAAGGCCTGAAAAATTGGACCAGTAAAGATACAGCAAGCTACTTTCATACTCAGTTTGTTACTTACACAGACAGCGAAAGGAAGAAAAAACCACAGGGTCCAGCCCCCTGGTCCTCTTCCCATATACCAAAAAGCACAACACCAACACAGAAGGAGCTGATGACTGCACCACAAGTCGTGAAATACTCTTGGTGACAGTCAAGTCCAGACTGCAGCCACGAGGTTCCTCCTCTGCAGCTCTAGTCAAGGGGCTCGGGGCAGAAAGTCCACACCTTACCAGAACCGGGAGGCAAGGAAAACTGTCTCCGGACAGCCCCCCAGGGGAAATGGGGAAGCAAGTGGGAGATGGCTTGTAGCAGTTCCTTGAGTGGCCTCCCGGCCTTTCATGCCCCATCAAGACTCAAACTAGCCTTTGCCTGTGTGGCTGCTTTGGATACGTGGGAGAGCTCCAGGCTCCGTGGCTCGCCAGCTTCCACCATGCCATTCCCTACCTATTTTTAACCTCCCTGTTCTTTGTCCAGGTCCCAGTGACCTTATTCCAACAGTGGAAATCATCATAGTAGTTAATATGAAGAGCTGGGTTCGAGCCCCAGGCTGCCACTTCCTAGTCAAGTGACTGGGACAGCCATCTAAACTCCCTACGCCTCAGTTTCCACAGCTTTAAAACGGGTATGAGTACCTTTCTCAATGCCTCTGATAAGGATTAAATGAGATCTGTGTAGTGCCTGTAATGATCTCAGCACAAAGCCTGGCACATAATAGGCAATGAGTGTTGCTGCATAAAGACAAGGTATTCCTCATCCTCCTATTCTCTCCCCACACCCCACCTCTTCCACCGAGTGCAGTTAGCACAGCTTTGCTCCTGCTGTTCCTCTACTCTATAACTTGCTCTGGCTTCCTATGGTGTCAGAACTACCTGGCATCTGTTCATGCCCATCCATGTATTCCCCACCCTGCCCCCACCAAAAAAAAACTTCTCTTCACAATACTTCTGCTAACCCAGGTCTCCCAGAAAACCTCCTGTCCCAGATGGCGTCAGTCCACCTGGATGTCTTTGACCCCTAGACCAACAGACACATTGGAGCTGTGATTCTTTGTCCTTTTCAGAAAAAAAGCCGTGTTTTCTCATTTAAATTGTGAATATCCCGAGAGTAGCAGAGGTGGTGCCTTCAGTCCACTTACATCCCCAGTATCCCTTTTGGGGGTGCTCAGAGCTCTGCTTAGTTGTTGGCTCCATGAGCAGTCCAACCAATCAGTGTCTCCCAGGAAGCCACCACCGAGAAGAGTCAGCTTCATTGCTTGCAATGCAGGAAGCAGGTTTTCACCATTGCTCTCTCGGCCTCCAACATGCACATGGAAACAATAGGTTATTGTGTATTGGAGGAAAGGGATAAGGAAGAACTCTATGTGGACTGGCATAAGGAGAGGGGAAAAGAGTGTCCATGGATGCCTCCAATAATAATAATTTTTTAAAAAACCACAGCAGCTTTCTATTTAAACTGTGGATTATGAGGAAATTTTAAGAAACATTTTAGTTTTCCTTCTTCAAACTACCTTGCTTTACTTTGTTTGTGTTTCCTTGAGTATATGTGACTATAAATCCAACTTGTGTGCCTCGAAAGCCACTGTGGTGACAAGTGTGCCTCTGGACATCTTGGATGGCATGGCTTAAGGAGGTGAGCAGTGCTGCTGTAAGCCTGAGCTCCACGCCAATGGAGCGCCAGGCCAGCCACTGTGTGTGCCTTTGTTCTCTCACTCAACAAACACAAGCCTTGTACTGGGGCCTGGGGACACAGGAGACCTGGCCCCGCCCTCTGGCAGTCTATGGGTGGGGGAGGACAAGTAACAATCATGGGCTGGGGCCCAGGGCTTTGGTAGTGAGTCCACACAGAAGCAGGAGGGGCTTGGCGAGCAGTGACTCCTGAGACAGCCTGACACCTCTCCACACTCAACTCTCTTCCTTGCCAGGTACTGAAAGGCAGTGGAATGCCCATGGACGACGACCAGTATGCTCTGCTGACTGCAAAAATAGGCTATAAGAAAGAAGGGATGAGTTACCTTGACTTTGCGGCAGGATTTGAAGGTAGCTCATGGCCAAGTGCACACGATATGGGTCGCATCATGGGTGACGCTGCAAGTCTTTGGATGTGGAGACAACTGTGTTCTGAGACTGGAAACAGACATTTGTGTTTAATTTTATCTGATCATGTCTCAGCCTCTTCTCTTCACTAAGTTAAACAGAACAATGAGTGCAGAACTTAGCCTGAATGAGTCTGCTATGGACTCAGAGATCAGTGGCAGGTCAAGTTGACTCCAAAGCCTGTTTCTTCAGGCACATCTCGTGTCCTTTCACAGTTTCCTTCTAACATAGCTGCTGGTTATCTGTAACTAATAATAACACATCCAGGGCAGACAAATCTTATTCCTCCTGGTTGATAGATAAGGACACAGAGATTCTAAAAGGTTCAGATCACCCAGCCTCACACCACCACCACGGTCACCAGTGCTGCTTTCTCACACGAGAAAGACATTTAGGTGGACAAAGAAGTCCTCTAGAAAAGCTACAGAAATCACACAGATGTGTCAGCAGAAGACTCTTCTCTTTTGCTGCAAATACCCGCAGACTGGCTGGGCAGAGCTCGAAAGCCCACACACTTTCCATTCTCCCAGCCTTGGGTCTGGGAAGTGATTGTGCAAGGTTATGAGTCTCCCCAGAGAACCTGGATGAGTCATGGCCAAAGTCTCCCACCCAGTTCCACCGGACTTTCGTTTGCCAGCCCCAACCCCTGAAAAAGGCCAACAAGGGAAGCCATAGCATTTCAGAATTTTGACACTTTCTCTGGGTATATTTTGACATTTTTGAAGAAAAATGGAAGGAAAAAGAACTCACATGCATTTTAGTGAGTGCTTCCAAAGTGCTGGGGGCATTCATTCTTCAGGTGAGGAGACTGGGACCCAGGAGGAATAGGTCACCTCCCCGAGGTTTCAGAGCTGGTGACTCCATGGCAGAGCAGGAACTTGACTCAATACCCAGTATCTCTCACCTGCTCTCGGCCTCCTGGCTGCCCTGCCCTGCCCTGTTCTCCTCACCTCCCTCCCTACCCTTCCTCTCCCTGCCAGCTCCTCACTGCCCCTCTGAGCAGGCTTGCTGACCTCCATCAGTCCGTCAAGTGAGACTCTGAGTGATGCCATGCTAGGAGGCATGGCAGAGTGATCTGGCGGTAGTTATCTGGGAGATCTGGGTTATCTGCCAGGCTGTACCAAGCCTAAGGGAGGCTACACGCAGCCTTCGCTGTGAGGTGGAGTGAGCCTGGCTCAGGACAGGACACAGGGTACCCTGTGCTTCGGGTGCCCTGCTGATTGCCATCTTGGGGTGGGTGTGGTTGCAGTGTGAGCAGAGGACCACGCCTGACATAGGTCCCTGGTGTGCAACCTGGCTTTGACACAAGGCCATGCTCAGAGATGATCCCAACCTGGTGGAAACGAATTGATTTTAAGTACAGGTTACACTTCCTTCCTCGATTTTAGGGGTCAGAGGGGATACAGCGCAGAGATGAGCCAACTGGATTCTGGAATCTGACAGCTTAGATTCAGTTTTGCTGTCCACAGGCTCTTACCTCCTGGGAGAAGCTGGGGCACCCTCTGAGCTTCACTTCTTCCTTTGTAAAATGGACATGATCATATGTATGTGTCCTTGTGTGTCAACAAACAGGAGAGTCTACTGAGGGTTGTTGGACAAGAAACGTATGAAGGCTCCAAGTGTATTATCTAACAGATTCGTGTCAGAAAATAGTTGTTGAATTGATGAATATTGCACATGATTCCAGGAAATGAAATAGAGGCAGGAACTCTCCTTCTCCTCCTCTGGGCACTAGGGGATGAGTGAGAGATGCAGGACTAGTGAACACACGAGGTGCCAAGTGCAATCTGTGCCAAGTAAAAGGAAGGCCTCCGATCTAGAGAACAGCTTCTCTTGTAACAGTGGGAGAGTGTCTGAGAAATGGAAGGAGAAGAAACCAGATCACAACAACATTCATGCTAAGTTCAGTTCACAGGACTGTATGACCATGCAGGGTTAGGACTAGGGACAGGGAGAGACAAAGTGGAGATGTAGCAATACAGAGGAGGGCACGGCACTAATAGAAGTCCTCTGATCTGTGTCACTGTTGCAGAAGCTCCGATGAGTGGGCCAGAAGCCACTCCACCACCAACTCCAGCTTCTTCCAAGAGCCACGTGCACAACCACTTTGTGACTGCTGAGGAATGCCTGAAACTCTTCCCCAAGAGACTGAAGGAGTCGTTCCAGGTAAACTGTGACTGTCCACTGCTTCACCTGTCCAGGTGTTCCCTTGCTCCCAACCACTCATCCCCTACAGATGAGAGTGCCAGTGCCCCAGTCGCATCCTGGTCTCCATACAGACACAGAGTGTTTCCCTCCCGTCATAATCCAGACTCCCTTTTGTCTCCCCCACCCGCATCACCTCCTCTCCTCTCTTTCTCCTTCCCCCTTTCCGCCCTCCCCTCTCCTTTCCTGGTGGGGCCACAGGAAGTCCAGCTCCATGCCACACCATTACTTTCCTACTATCAGTGTGCTTGGCTACCCCGAACATATGTCCTGTATTTTCTAAGATGATCTTTATTTTAAATAATTAAATAATGAATTAATTCACCAGCACCCACTCTATCCTGCCAAATAATTTATAGCCTGTGGGTAAAACCAAGATATAACCCCCTAACTGCCAGTTTTTGTATGAGACATTGGATGTGGGTTATATCCGGGGCACATTGGGACTTTGCTCATGTCCACAAGGTATACATAAAGTGGACAAAGCATGTGAATGGAAAGGAACAGTCACTTTACTTAATTCGTGGAGTTCCCATTCCTGAGGAATTCTTGAACTTCTCATTAATAACAACAAAATACACCCAATTTTCTATTAGTTTAAAATACAACTGTTGCTGATGTTGATGCTGCCATTCACCCAGTCATTTTGGAAGCAGATGAACCCATCTCAGCACTCACTTAGGTTTACAGACCTCAGCAAAACGGAGTCAGTCACACCCCACAGCCCAGGTCAAAGGCAAGCAGTTGGAGAGTGAGGGAAAGTCTTTCCTCCTTGACTATGGTGAGGAAAGCTGGGACACAGACCCCCCCTAGGTAGTCTGGGGAACTGCCCTGGGAACAGAGCCACCACTCAGGCTCTCTGCAGCCCCTGGGGGCTCAGCTCTGACCCGGGCTCACCTGGAAACACAGCTGGAAATGATCCTGTAACTTTAAGTGGCTCTTCAACATGAAATGCAGTGCAATATTCCTCTAGGCAGCGTCTCTGCAGGTTCTGGCAGGTATCCCTGTGTTCATATATGATTTAAAAACAAACAAGGTAAAACAACCCAACCCACAACTAGGACCGTGGTACACTCAGTACTCTGCAGTTTCATTTTTCACTTCATAATCCATCTTGGGCATCTGGCCTTGCAGGGTGGTCTCATCAACACACAGCTTGGATCAGAGCACCCCTTTGTTCTTAGGACAAGCCCTGCTTCCACCTGACTGACCCATGGGGTCCTCTTCATTCTCATGCCACACGCCAGGCAACGTTCTTTCTTGCTTCCATGTCCTTGCACATGCTGTTCCTTTGGATTGCTCCTAGCCCCGACTAACTAACTTCCTTCTTGAGCTTTTCAGACAGAGCCTTGCACTTCCTGTCTGACCTTAGGCAATAGTAATAGTAACAAACAATATTTCGGAGCACTTGCAAATTACACTAGGTGCTTTGCATCTATTAGCACGTTCACTCCCCATAACAACCCAAAGAGTGAGAAACTGTTATTGTCCCTGTTTTACAGATGAGAAAACAGAGGGATGACAAGATTAAATATCTCACCCAATGTCATGCTTCTAGTAAGTGGCAAGGCTGAGATTTGCAACTAAGCTACCTGCCTCAAGTGTGCCCGCCATCATGCACCAGGGGTTTCTAAGTCACAGATTCCCTGGGACCCCTGAGCCTCTGTTTCCTCATCTGCACAATGGGAATCTCTGTAGCCTCTGAGATGGACCGAGCAAGATGGACCGAGCAGAGGTCCTTCAGACAAGGCAGGGTCAACAGATTCTAGACACAGCTGATCTCTATCACAGTAATCAGAAACAGAGACCTGGCCTTTAAGTGGCTCTTCAGCGTGAAATGCAGTGCAATATTTGTTTTCCTGTAAACATAAGTGGCCAAATATTAAAGTTATAGAAAAACACATGAGCAAGATTTTCGTGCACACCAAAAAGCTCCAGCACCTTTTTTTCTTTTTTCTGGTACTAGAAGTGCAGGTACCACAAGACAAGAGCATGAAAAGGAAAGAAAAACCTTTTTGGTTCCTTTCCCTGAACTCTTTGTCTTAAAAGAGGAAGCTGGAGAGCATAGTTTACAATTTCTTGAGAAAAGCAAAACATAGCAAGGATATTTCTGGAACAGGCTCATCTCCAAAATCAATGGTCGGCACACAGACCAACTGCCCCTTCCTAATGTACAGATGAGTCTGTACACGTGGGATGAGGAGTATGTCATTGTCCAGGGGTCGGAAGGGAAGTGCTTTGATATGTGTATTTTGTTCTCAGGACCCCTACTCTGCCTTCTTTAAAATGGACACCGACAGGGATGGCATCATCAACATGTATGATCTTCACAGACTGCTACAGCACTTGCTGTTCAATCTCAAAGATAACGAGTTTGAGCGTTTCCTTGGCCTTCTTGGCTTGAGACTTAGTGTCACTTTAAATTTTCGGGAATTTCGAAATTTGTGTGAGAAGAGAACGATCAGGACAGATGACCCTCCTCAAAGACTCATTAGGTAAGATGGCAGCATGGTTCAGTGCCTTTTATATATACTGGCCTTTGCCACCATGATGCCCAGCATTTCCATGGCAGCCACAAAGAATGGATCGATTATTTTTTTCCTTTTCTAACTTCAAGAAAAGTCACACAAAGAATATTCATGCAATATAGAGCAATCAGAAAAATGCAACCCTAGTTTCCCAACCTGTGAGCATCATCTGTATATTTTTCTGGATACTATTTCAGTCTTTTTTCATATACATATACTTGTACAAATATTTATTTTTTCCTTATATTAATCTGAGGTCAAAAATAATTTTTTTTGCTCAGCCCTTCAAAAGTGAAATTTGGGAGAACTTTAAGCACACTCTGTCTTCTATCCAGCTGGGCCCTTCCACAGGACCCCCTGCAGGGTCAGGCAAAGGACTGTGCATGAACTTGGTTCAGATAAATCCTTGTCAAGGGAACGCAAGAGCTTTCTCTGGGAACTGATGCTTCCTACCTCCTCTTCACCTCGAGATGTTAATCTAAGTAATGGGTGTAAGTTTGGGGAAGTGCAGACCATCTTGTGGGAAACTAATTGGTGGGAACTGAGAAGCTGTCTGTGCCAGCTGCCTCAGAACACTTCCCTCCAGGTTCTCCCCAGGCAATGCTGTCACCCATGTCCCTGCCCAGACTGTACAGCTCACACATGGCAAGGAGAATCTCAGCATTGAGTCGAGCTCCAACTCCGCTGCCTCTCAGGGAGAGTGAACACTCCTTGAAGGCTCAGTGGGGCCTACCATCTAACCAGTACCTGTCCTAGCCAGCTCCCAGATGAGATCTGTTGGGTGCCAACATGCATGAATGAAGGAACCCCTCCTTGACCAGCTATTGTAATATTAGAAATTTTGAAATGTGATACACTATGCGAATACAGAGGTGTGTTTTCTGATATTATGATACAGCATCATGGTAACACTCACTATTTCATCCTTGAGGTGCTCACAGCCCCCAGAGGCTCCAGACAGATATCCCTTCCACTGGGGCAAAGGCAGCTCCCCAAGGGAGTGGAGCCAAGGCCACTGTGGCAGACTTGTGAGACTTAGCAGGGCTGCAGAAGGCCCTCTGATCTTGCACTGTAATTTTTTCCCTGAATGTATTATGTCTATACTAAAAAAAAAAAAAAAAGCAAGAAAATGACTATGGTCTCTTGCTAAGCAGAATGATCATATAACATGTGAGATGAATACCTGCTCCCAGTTGCTCAGGTTCTAGAGAGCTTTAATATGAGACCTGATTGCTTAACATTCCCAAATAATTTTCTGGAGAAGCCATGCAAAATGAACATAGAAAAATTCAACCACCAAGTGCAATCTTCCCATTCAAATGATTCAACCTCATTATTTGTATTAATTTGTTCATTTATCAGATATTTACTAAGGATCTACTATGTGCTAGCCTTTGACCTAGGACTGGGTAGTGCAAGGATGAATAAGACTCAGATGCTATCAATCTTTTTCTTCTCTTTTTGGTAACTCAGTGACATGAAGCTTAGACCATCTGATTTTGTATCACAAGTCTCTGAAACTTATTTTTATTTTCTCTGTTGTTCAGATGGAATGATATCTGTCTACAAGTTTGTTGAGTCTTCTGTTATCTTCATTCTGCCATTGAGTCAATCTAGCACAAGTTCATTTCAATTACAAAATTTTGAAGTTTCCATTTGGTTATTTTCTGGGTTTTTTGTTGTTATTTTTGTTGCTGTTTTTTCTTTCAGGGATGTTCATTTTTCCTTCATGGATATAACCACTGCTTTAAAAATCTAATAATTTCAACATCTGGTTAATCTTGGGGTTGATATTTGTTGTTTTTTGCCTTGATAGTTGTTAAGATGTTCCTGGATGATTTTGGATTGTATCCTGAACATTTTAAATTTTTTATTATGACACTCTGGTCCAGTTAAAATCCTCTGTAATACGTTGATTTATATTTTTGTTTTAGTAGGCAATCAACACAGTTAGTTTCAGACTACACATCTTGACCTGCCTTCTGTGGTTTCAGGATCAATGACTTTCATTTTCCAAGTTATTTCAGCACTATTTAGGGAAGTCCATGTGCGTACTACCCAGGGGCCAGTCTTAACTATACAGATCAAGTTCTCAAAGCCATTGCTATGCTGATTTGGGTGAGTTCCACACTGGTGCACAACTGAGGGGAACCTGGAATTTTCTGAACAGATGTGGGGGTGCCAATTCCAGCTCTCTCTTCTCTATGCCCCAAGGAGCTACTTTTCTTGGTCTTCTGGCTAGAAAATCTTAGGTTTTAATCTATTTGTGCTACTTCTCATGACTAGGCACACCTCTGGGGCAGCATAATGAGAAAAAAAAGAGAAAAAAAAAATAATGTGGATTCCCCAACATATCTTGAATCACAGGAGACCCTTTTCTAATTTCCTCTGAACTAGAGAGATTTCAGGCAAAATTGAACACATTCAGGGTGGTATGGCCATAGACAGAGAGATGTCAGTTTTAAGTACCTACTTGGTCAGTGCAGTTGTTGACACCACTATAAGAGTACAGTCTCAAACCTGGGCTTCCCTTACAGCAGGACTGAGAGAATAAAAAAGAGACAAAAAAGGGGAACTTCCCCACTCTTTATTCTGAGGGGCCCTTCTTCCTGTTTTTTTCTTTTTTTCTTGGTCAGAAAGACAGGCTTTCTTTTGGCTCTTTTGCTGCTCACATCTGCTACACAGTTCCAGAATTAGGAATTCTCTTAACCCTAGCTTGGGAATATGGGAAGAAAACCCCATGAAACTCACAACTGTGTCATCCTTCAAGTTATGATCAGCCTCCTATTATTTACCTTTCCATGTCTTCAGAGAGTTGCCCATTGCAGTCCATGCAGGACTTTGGGTTGTCATAACAAGGAAAAGAAAGGGTGAAGTGTGCCTTCTTAACTGGGACCAGGATCATATCTCAGTACTTTCGTCCTGCCTGGAGTGTATTCACACATCTGCCAAAGAGTGACTCCCTGGCATTGCTGTTGTAGTCTCCCATGCCCCATAATTCATGGTCACATGCAGTATCTGAAGTTATCTGATTCACTTATTTTTCCATGTTTTTCCTCTAAGATCTCCCGTCACAGCATAAACTTCTTAACATGGATTCTGTCTGCATTTTTGGTCATTATGTCTCCAAGGACTAAACAGAACATAGTGACTGTTCTTGTTTTTTGTGACTGACAGGCTATCTGATAGGAAGGCTGGATCTGACTGATTGTCAAAAACTAATGAGCTAGGCAATAGGAGAGGAAGTAACTATTGGAAAACCTCCTGATCTCTCTAGAGGGCGAGTATGGGAAAGGGGAGAAATGTATGGAAAATCAGTAGGACTCCCTGGTTTGAGCATGGGTAGCTAAGAAAATAATCAAGCCTGATCGCTTAGAAAAGAAACCAGGTTGTGAGACGTGGGGAACGAAGGACTGTTTGGTTATGTGTTCAGATAATGAGACCAGCTAGGATGCATTGACTTTGCTGAGATAGCACATGCCCCTCAGGGACGTGGCAACTGCACTTTTGGGAAGTCCAGGTGAGTTCCCTAGGTACAGGTAAGATTTAGGAGGAGTCTAAAGGTGAAGGCAGGGAAATATGCATCGTTAAGACTTAGAGTCCTTTTAAGCAAAAATTGTAAAAATGCCGCATAATTCCATCAGTCTTCCAAAACCTTTAGTGGTAAAGTAGTGACAGGGAATTGGTTGGTTGAGCTTTGGATCTCTTTTCGCTCTTGAAGTTCCAGGATTCTGCAGAGTCCGGTAGGCAGTTGGAGAGATATGGCACAGAAAAGAAGGTGAGCTTGTAGCACCAGTAGAACAGATTTATGGGTAAGCAGCACCACTGTTGTAGAGATCATCACAAGAGATGACCTCTGAGAAGAGAGTGGTGAGAGGGAGGAGTTCTCAAGGGCAGGGAAGCCAGCTAGGGAAGGAAAACACTGACTGAAGTTTACACTAGTCAGGCCCCAGGGTAGGTGTTCACACAGGCTTTACAAAGCTTCACACTTCCCTTGCCTAATTTATTCGAGTGGGTGGAAAGATCTGGGCCATCCTAAATTCTTTCGGCTCCAGTCTTCATTGTGCTTCACTGTGGCCTAGCCAGGGACCATGAGCACAGGATTGTGTGTGTGTGTGTGTGTGTGTGTCATCAGTGTCCATCCTGTGAGTAAATATGATGGAATTGTGATCATCTTTAAATCCTACAAGTCTAGCCTTGGAATATTTTAAAGATGTGGGGCACAATTCAGGATTAGGTACGTAAGTTTCATTGATCAGTTACCTTTATTGATGTTATGTGCACCCCTCTCCCTCCCCCCGCCAACAGTAGTGTCGCACTACTGCCAATCCCTTTCTTGTAATAAATAGTATGATAAAAGTTCAGGATCCACTTATGAGTGAGAATATGTGGTATTCAGTTCTTTGCTTCTGTAATACATCACTGAATATGATAAACTCTAAATCCATCCAGGTAGTTGTGAAGTTCATAATTTTGTCCTTCTTTATGATTGCATAATATTCCATCATGTATATGTACCACATTTTTTTTTATCCAGTCCACTTTCGATGGGCAGTATGGTTGGTGCCATGTTTTTGCTATTGTGAATAATGCTGCAATAAACATGTGTGCACAAGTATCTTTTTTGTAGTCTAACCTTGGAAAATTGGCCAAACCTGTGAAATCTGTAAGCCATGCTCCCTCAGTGTTCTTCAACTGTTCCCTTTAGTCTCCATGATCACTCCAACTTACAAATTCAGAAAGAAAAGTTTTTAGTTGTTTTCTTCCCAGGATATTCAATGTTATACTGTGTTTTCCCCCTCTGAGAATAAATGAGCCCTGTTTGTTTTGTGTGCTGAAAAAAAAGTTGAATAGCATTTATCTGAAAATAAACAAGGACTTACAAAATTTAAGAAGACTTCCCTAACATGCAGCTGGGGAAATAAGACTGTATTTTAAGAATTAAGTTAGACCAGATGTGAAATAACAGACTTTAATGGTATCTTTGAAGCAAACAGGGGAATAGGGGAACCCCTTGGGAGATTAATGAGCCCATTAAATTTAAACACAGTTATTTATTATTTTTTTTCTTTTAAGACCAAAACAGAAGGTCGCGGATTCAGAACTAGCTTGTGAACAGGCTCATCAGTATCTTGTTACCAAAGCGAAAAACAGATGGTCAGACTTGTCTAAGGTAAGAAAATGATTATTTCCTTAAAAGGAAAGAAAATCTATTTCAATGTTTCAAGATCACTGGGATGATCAAGCTGTTCAGATCCAGCTGCTGAGATGGGAAAAGAACTCTGTATACCCAATGTGGCGACTCCTGTTATTCTTAAAAGATTTTTTTCAAACTAAATTCTCACATGCAACTTCAACTGATGTTTAGAAAGGTATTGTTGGAGTTACATGGACAGAAATTCCTGGCACTATCTCTGGCTTGATAGTATTAAAAATTTAAATGAAAAATATAAGATGCTGTCATACTTAATTTTACACAATATAAGCATGTATTTTAAAGAGCTGTTTCCTCCTGTCTTGCCAAAATTATAAAAGCATGTTTATAAGGCAAATACCCACCATGGGCAGTCATATAAATTGTGATCATAGCATTGAGATGGGGCTATCTATCCTGATGGTGAAAATGGCAGCCATACCTACAAGATAATAAAACTGAATGGGCAAAACTGAGTTTGTCCTGAAATCTTGGCTGTGGGATCACCATTTTATAATGCAACAAGGACCCCATGACTTCTAAGAAATATTCTTAAAACTGCATTCTGGAATTCTTTTGAAGAATGTCCCCACTTTGTTTCATTTGGTCTTTTTCTTTCTGTGTTTCCTTTTCCTTGGCCCATGCCCAGTATGCCCACTCTGTCTTTGAAGTCTGTTAAGCTCCTAGGACTGCCTTTGCTCAGCCCTCTATCCTCCATAGAATGGACTATCTGTGCTGGCCTAGGCCAGCTCATCACACAGACAAAAGCTCTGTGTGGCCCACTAAGGCAGGCCCAGTTTTTCAGAGCAGCCCTCTAGGCCAAGGACTGTAGGGCAGGGTCCAGACTAGAAACTGCAGCCAACCCAGTGCTTACTAGCCAAGGAAGAGAACAGGACACACTATTTGACACCATCCTCCGTACCCTCCCCACCAGCTTCTCTTTAACCTCAACTCACTCTGGTCTGACCTAATAAAGAAAAGTGCCCCCTTGATCTCCAGCCAATCTCTTCTCTCTGCTGGTCCTGGGCACTCCCTTCCCTCATCCACACTCCCAGCTGCTGCTCTTCTCCCGACTTCTTTTTCCTCCCCTCTCTGTAGTCCACCCTCCAAGGCAGACCATATCAGCCTATGGACCCCAGGGACTCCCGAGGGCCAATTCCAGGACCCTTCCCAGTTTCACTCTTCCTGCATTGATTTACTCAGCATATATCCTGCACCAATGGGACAGTGGGATTCAGTGGGATTCAGTCTGAGCCCTGCCTCGTAGTGCTCACAGACCAGTGGCGGTGACAGTCATACAGCAACAAAGCAGATTACTAACAAAGCAGATCAGTGCTGTGGAAAACAACAACAGCAACAATAATAAACAGGCAGTTGGAGAGTGACAAGTGAATTGGAGAGGTCTTTGCTTCTGCCATCAATTGAGAGTTCCTGTTGCTCCTCGTCCTTACTAGCACTTGGTGTTGTTAGTGTTCTGGATTTGGGCCATTTTAAAAGGTGTGTAGTGGTGTCTCCTTATGGTTTAATTTGCATTTCCATGATGACATATAATGTAGAGCATCTTTTCATATGTTTATTTGCCATATCTATATCTTTTTTAGTGAGGTGTCTGTTATGGTCTTTGGCCCAATTTTTAATTGGCTGTCTTTTTTTTTTTTATTGTTGAGTTTTAAGACTTCCTTGTATATTTTGGATAATAGTTCTTTGTAAGATATGTCTTTTACAAATATTTTTTCCTAGACCATGACTTGTCTTTCATTTTCTTGACAATGTCTTGTGTAGAGCAGATATTTTTAATTTTAATGAAGCCTAGTATACCAATTCTTTCTTTCATGAATTGTATCTAACAAGTCATTGCCACACCCACAGTCATCTAGATTTTTCTCCTGCGTTATCTTCCAGGGGTATTTATTTACTTATAGAGACAAGGTATTGCTATCTTGCCCAGGCTGGTCTCAAACTCCTGCCCTCAAGCAATCCTCCCTTCTTGGCCTCCTAAAGTACTGGGATTACAGATGTGAGCCAATGCACCCTACCTCCCAGAAGTTTTATAGTTTTACATTTTACAGTTAGGTTTGTGATCCCTTTGAGTTAATGTTATGGAGGGTACAAATTCTGTGTCTAGAATCATATTTTTGCATATGGATGTCCGCCTGTTCTAGCAGTTTCTTGAAAAGTCTTTTTTCCTTGTATTGCCTGTGCCCTTTTGTCAAAAATCAGTTGGTAATATTTATATGAGTCTATTCTGTGCTCTCTATTCTGTTCCATTTATCTATTTGTCTGTTCTTTTGCCAGTATACCACACTTTCATGATTACTGTAGCTTTACAGAAAATCTCGAGGTCAGGTAGTATCTGTCCTCCAACTGTGTTATTTTCCTTTAGTATTTGTGTGTGTGTGTGTGTGTGTGTGTGTGTGTGTGTGTGTGTGTGTGTGTGTGTGTGGCTATTCTGGGTCTTTTGCCACTCCAAATTCTGGGTCTTTTGCCTCTCCAAATTAGAATCAGTTTGCTGATGTCTACAAAATAATTTGATTAGGATTGAATGAGTCTATAGATCAAGCTGGGAAAAACTGACATTTGGTGATATGGAGTCTTTCTATCCATAAATATCTCCATTTATTTAATTCTTTGACTTCTTTCATCAGAGTTTTATAATTTTCCCTTTATAGCTCTTGAGATTTGTATCTTAAGGATTTCATTGAGGGGGTACTAATGTAAACAGTATTGTGTTTTTAATTTCAAATTCCTATTGTTCATTGCTGATATGTAGGAAAGTGATTGACTTTTGTTTATTAGCCTTGTATCTTGCAACCTTGGTATATTATTAGTTCCAGGAGTTTTTGTTGTTGATGATGATGATTCTTTTATATTTTCTGCATAGACAATCATGTCATCTGTGAACAAAGACAGTTTTATTTATTTCCTCACAACCTCTATATCTTTAATTTCCTTTTATTGTCTTATTGCACTAGCTATAACTTCCAGTAAAATGTTGAAAAAGCAGTGGTAAGAGAGACATCCTTTCTTTGTTCCTAATCTTAGTGAGAAATCTTTGGATTCTCATCATCAAGTATGATGTTAGCTATAGGGTTTTTGTAGATACCTTTATCAGTTGAGGAAGTTCTCCTCCATTCTTTGCTTGTTGAGAGTTATTACCAGGAATAGATGTTGAATTTTGTCAAATGCTTTTTAAAAAATCTGTTGATATGATCATGTGATTTTTTTCTCCTTTTCTCTGTTGATGTGATAGATTACATTAATTGATTTTCAAATGATGAACCAGCCTTGTACACCTTGGATAAATCCCACTCAGTCATGGCAAACAATTCTTTTTGTACACTGTTGGATTTTATTTGCTAATATTTTGTTAAGGATTTGTTGTTGTTGTTGTTTTTTGCATCTGTCTTTGCGAGAGATGTTGGTCTGTAGTTTTTTTCTGGCATAGGTTCCTATAGAGGTGTCTGCTCATGGATGTCTGTTCCAGTAAGTTGTGATTCCCTATATTCACCTATTTGTCTCTCCTTTTCTGGGGACAGTGGCTTGATCTGTAACTCCACTTCTCTTATGAGCTAAGAAGTGTTTTTTATTTTTCAGTTTGTTCAAATTTTCACTTGTTTTTGGGACAAAATGGTAGCTTCTAAGCTCCTCTGCCAGCTTCACTATACATTTGTAAAGGGACTTTGAAATTCTCCAGATTTAATTTTTTTAAAGCTCAGTTATTTTTTTAGGTTTTGAGTATATAAAATGTACATGTAAAGTTTAAATAAATTTAAAGTAGTTCCCATGTAACCACCATCCAGAGGAAGGAAAAGAGTATTTTCAATACCTTAGACCATGAGCCCAACAGGAAATATTTCTGGCTTTGTGAACCAAAAGGCTCCTGTCACAACTCTACCCTACCCTTGTAGCAGTTGGTACTATCCGACTACCAAGGTTTTCAACTCTAATGGATGTATCTCATGCAGCTTTAATTAACATTTTGTGAGCTATTAATGAGACCGAGGATCTTTTAATTTGTTTATTCATTAGTCAGGTTTCCTTTTTTATGAAATATTTGCTCAAAATTTTTTTGCAGTTTTTATAATAATTTGTCTTTTATTGGCCAATAGAAGCTTGTACTGTGGTCATAGCATATCCTGTTCTATGGATGCTGCTCTTTTGTAAGGGATATGTGATGCAAATATCTTCTTCCAGTTTATGTACTGGGTTCTCACCCCTTTATATGGCTGTCTTTTGATGAATATAATGTAGTCAAATTTTGTAATGTAGTCAGATTTATTAACATTTCTCTGTAGGTCTTGTTTTAGAAATTCCGTCCTACACTGAAGTCATGAAGATATTCTCTCACATTCACTTATGGGAGCTTTACAGTTTCAACTTGCACATTCAGGTCTTGAGATCTGGACTGAATGTTTCCTAAGTGTTGTGAGACAGGGACCAGGTTTAATTTCTTCCATAAAGAGATCCAACTGTCCTAGGACCAGTCATTGTGAAGTTCATCCTGTCCCCGACTGATCAGAGCATCACCGCTGTCCTACATCATAGCCCACTGCTGTTTCTATGCTTCCCCTTCTGTTCCACAGGTTGAATTGTCTGTCCTGACATCTATACCACATCTTTGTTGTTGCTATAACTCGATGATATATCAAATTAGCTAGTAGACAACTCCTTTTACCTTGTTATTTTAAGAGCTTTGAATCTGTTTGTCAAGTTCCACAAAGGAAAAAAAAACTTATTGGGATGTATTTATTTAGAGAAAAATGACATCTTTACTATTTGAGTTTTCTAATTCATGAACATAGTGTATTTCCAAATACTCTCATCTTTTAAAATATAATTTCAATAAAGTTTTATACTTTTCTATAAACAAAATTATATACTTTGTACTTTATACTTTTCTTATATATCACTTATAGATTTATTTCTATGACTTTCTATTTTTGATGCTATTGTAAATGTTATCTTTTAAATTTTTTTCTGTGATTTGGCCTGTAGATATAGAATCTAGCCTTCTTGTTAAATTTACCTCCTGTAATAATTTATTTGTGGATTCTTTGTACTCTTCGTATTCTTTGTATACAATTATGCCACCTGTGAATAATGACAATTGCATTTCTCCCTGTTCTATCATTATACCTTTCTATCCTCTTACTTGCTTAACTAAACTGGCTGAGATCCCAGTGCAAAGTTGAATAGAGAGTGATAGAGATATTCTTGTCTTGTTCCTGATCTTAAGAAGAATGTTTTGTTCTTTCACCATTAAGTATAATGCTTGCAGAGAATTCTGAAGATGTACTTGATAGTGTTGTTATGAAGAGGATTATATGAGCTATTACTTGGAAATATTTTAAGACAGTGCTGAGTACCATGTGTGTTAGCTGTTATTCTAGTCTGTGGTTCTATCAAATGTCTGACAAATCCCTAGATACCTTCTGCACACTTCAGAGACATAATTGTACCATGTCATCTTGTCATAATAGCTAGAGTCTAATGTCTCTAATATCTGCTCTTACAGTCAGAAGACCAAACCAAAACATCCTTAAGATGATAATCCTCTATCTCATTTCCTAGGGCCTGGGAAATAATTTGGACTTATTTCTAATAGTTTGTGAACCCAAGTTGTTGACCAGAAGGAGAACCCAGGTCACATACCTAAGATCACTCATTTACCCAATACATAATACTTGTTCCTGTTTGCTCTATTGCCTTCTTTATAGGAATGATGAGGATATCCCGAACCTAGATTGAAAGGTAATTAAGGATAGATGAGAAGAAAAATGCCTTAGATTGTTCCAGATATTGACTACTGAAGATCTTTTATGCTGTCATAAACACATATTATATGTTACTAAATGCCATCTTCTAATATTGTAGAATTTTATAGAAACTGATAACGAGGGCAATGGCATTCTTCGACGACGGGATATAAAGAATGCTCTGTATGGTTTTGATATTCCCCTCACACCAAGAGAATTTGAAAAGCTCTGGGCAAGGTAAGTGGCATGAGAAGACCATTCCGACAGTCCTAGCTCACTTACTGCAACAAATTCAGCACAAATCTTTCATAACTACTTTGGAGGTTGAGGGCTGGGAATGGTTTTCTTTTGGTTGTATCGGTCCTGTGTCCTGTGTCCTTGTTCCTTGGTCCACAGAGAAAGCAGCTGTGGTGGACAGGCTGGTCTTCAGGAACATGGAGAACCAGGGAAAACACTCATCATCAGTCCTGAACTAGAGAGGTTTGCCTTTCCAAGGAACCAGGAATTTAATTTTGCACTTTTACAATTTTAGAGGAATAAGTCACTCTCCAAAGACTTTAATACAACTCACTCAGCAGACAGATATGCAATGAGTAAAGAAAGGAACAGTTTCTCCCATTGCCTAAAGATGGAAATCAATATTGCACAATGGTTTTATAGATAGGTAATTTGTGGGAAGAAAATAACCAAACTTTTGACAACTTAGAGTAGTTTCCCAATGGTCTCTTAAACTGGAAATAAAGATCTAATGTTGGTTCCATTTTTCAAAATATATTTTAGATTTAGCTGTTTTGAGTCAGGCCCCCAGTTATGATATTCCCTGTGTAGATGTCTGAGTTTCAAGGCGCTCTCATAAGGTGATATATTTCTAAGTTCCAGATCCATCTTTGAATTACTTCCTTCTTCATTATGTGTTTGGTGCCACTTGCATTCCCCCAGGATGGGATACCAATATTGTACGTCCACTGCTCATGAAGCAGTTCATGTAATGTATTAACTTTTCATCTGTTCAAGGTGGAAGACTGAAATGTTGGCCAAGTTTAGAATTCGGTGGGTTGTGTTGTATCTAATTTAGAAAAGCAATTTGAAGTTCTTACAAATTCCTTTTTTTTTTTTAATTGGAGTCTCATTCTATCGCCCAGACTGGAGTGCAGTGCCACACACACTCACGGCCACCCCAACATTGACCTGCTGGGTTCCAGTGATCCTTCTACCTCAGCTCTCCAAGCTTTATTTTTTTTTTAAGATCAGTTCCAACAGAAGACCCATTTTCTTTTTCAGTAGATTATATCAGCAGTTCCAACTGAGTAAGGAACCAATCTTTGTAGAGCAGGCAAATGCATAGCCCTCCCACTTTTGAGATGATTCAAAGATGACCACATGGTCCCTGTCCTCAGCGAGCTGTCAGGGTATGGAAAACATTCACACAGATTGCTAGAGTGCAACATTCACTCTGCAAAATGCCAGACCAGAGAGCAAGCTGAGTTGCATGGTGGCTAAAGCAGGAGTGCTGAGGGCCCTGGAGGGCTGGGCAGCTGTCATGGTAGAAATGATGTGGAAATGGCATTTCTAGAGGCCAAGAGTGAGAAGGAGACACTCTGAGTCAGGTGACTGCCTCATCTACGGGAAGGCATTTTAGCAGGAGTGGCTTGGGGCTCCTGAGGTCAGAAAGGGAGGGTAAGCCTGATCGCCTTGCCAGGTCCTTGTTTTCAGAGATTATTGACCAGGCTTTCGGGAGCAATGGCATTGGAGTGGGACTGTGACGAGAGCAGAGCTGTGGTTTAGGAAGACTAATGAGAAATCAGTTCCAGGGAGGGGATGGATGTGCATGTGGACACTGGGAGCCTGCTGCCTCCACCAGAGTGGGGCTAGGCGTGGAATGAGAGAGACTGGAGTCCAGTCTCCCCCACGAGGATTCCCGTGGGGAATGCGGACATACATACCCTCTTCCTGAGGGCAGGACAGAGCCTGTTTCCATTTTCACTGGAGAGAGACACTTACTGTTGCTCTTGGCTGAAGTTTCTTTATACATTTATGAATATTATTATGAAACACACATATACTTTCCCTGTGTTGGCAACTGCTCGTGGTCAGAATTTTATCTACTGTTGTTTAGTTGACCTCACTCCATGGACAGTGACTGGCTAAGAGCAGCAGCCAGATGCACGGGCATGATTCCTGCCCCTCTTCCTGCTGTGTGTCCCCCATCAAGTTACTTAACTTCTCTGTGCCTCACGCTGCTCATGTGCAAAGCCTGATTGGTCACCCCATCACCCAGGGACATTGTGAGGCCTGGTCAAGTAATCCATGTGAGGTGCAAGCATGGGACTGGCACACAAGGGCCACTCATTACGTTTAGCAATCCACTCCTCATGTGTTCACCCTGCAAATGCATATTACACACTGGCCATGTGGTTCTTTGTCAGACTGAGAATGACCAAGATGAATAAACAACACAGAACTCATCCCCAAAGATTGCTGCCTAGCCTGAAGAAGAGAAAATACTTAGTAATCTTTTGCAGAGACCCTGAGGAGACTGGCAAAGACCTCACAGATCAGTGCCTGATAAACTGGGCTCTTATATTGAGTTATTTTAAGGTGACTTTTTTCACATAACAATATTAATTTATAAAGTGAAGAGGTACAAGAGTAATAGCAAATCAAGTGTTACAGAGAGATTATAAATTTGGCGACATGGAAAAGTCCAATTCCTGGTGTCATGATTTCTCTCTTCCCACCCTTCACTCAGTGAATCCCTTTTGCAGTTCTAGAAATGACCTCTTTCAGTCAGTCCATATATTCTCTTCATAATTCTTCTGGTGTCCATGTTCTTTATTCTCTCTTAATGAATCAAGCAGTTACTAGTAAGCATTGCAAATTATAGCACCTATTATTTTGATTTTGTTTCATTAGATGAACTACTTCCTAAAAAGTATTTCATGCTATATCTACATTTTCAAAATCAAATTAAATTTTTATTGCTTTAGGATTTTATTAGCTGCTATTTCTTCACCCAGTTTTTTTATATATATATTAAAATACACATAATGAAATGCAGCATCTTTGCCATTTTTAAGCATACAATCCAGTGGTATTCAGTACATTCTTCATGTTGTACAGCCATCACCACCACCCAACCGCAGGACCCCTGCATCTTGTAAAACTGAGATTTTTAAGGTGATGCTGAACTGAGTTGGTTTCACTGACATGTAGGTCAGATGTGACTGCGGTAACAACCAAGGCTGACATCTCAGTGTCTTCCCCAAATGACATCAAAATAATAGTGTGGTATGTGTAGGGGTGCTCTACCCACAGGAGCATTTGGGAACCAGGTGTTCCACCATCTCCTGGATCTTTGATATCTGCCAGCAGAGAAGGAGGAAGAGCATAGGGAATCGTGTGGTCAGCTTGCAGGAGCCGGGCCTGGAGGCGTGGCCATCTCTCTATGCCTTTGGCCAGAGTCCATTCACCTGACTGTACCCACCTGCAAGTGAGGCTGGGAGAAGCAATCTGCATGTGTGTCCAGGAGGCAAAAAACACAGAGATGGGGAGCTCACCAAAGTGTCTGCTACATGTGGAACTACCTCCCACCCCACCCTGGGAGAAGGGAAGGGGGTGTTTGAGGCAGGGGGAGCTCTAGGAGTACATTCATCAGTGTCCAGGTGGGAAAACAGAAACCACTCTCAAGCTGCTCAGCCAAGGGGCTTTAATGTAGTGAATGATGACACAGGTGTTGGAGGCTGGAAGTCTACAAACTTCCTATTACTCAGAGACCAAGAAGTTGCTGCCATGGGCTGGCAGAGCAAGAGAGGAGGATGATACAACCCAGAGACTGGAAACTGCCCCCACCCCGCTTCCACCCAGAGAGCAGGAACAAAAGGGAAACAATATTTCTTAAGAGATCAGGAAGTTGCCTCCAACCTGGGCTGGAGCCCACTACTCTGCCCAAAAGCAGATGTAACTGATGTTGTTATGAAAGCTGCTAGACCCTCAGCCACTGTGCTGAGCAGGAGCCATGGCCCCTGCCGCCACTGGAGGTGCCCCTGGCAACAGCACGGCTCTGTCCTCATCCGGCCTTCTGATTGGACAGGCCTCCCTGGGAGCAGCGTGGTGGGTGGCACATAGGATGTACAGAAGGACTAGTGCGGGGTTGGGAGTCACCAGGTAAATATCCTCCTAGAGAGCCAGTGGGGTTGTCACCTCTTGGGACTGCTGAGTACCCTGGGCAGCCAGAAGACAGCATGGGACAAGCCATACTTGCATTCTAGAAAGAGTTACCCTGGCCACAGGAAGGAAATGAACTGCAGGAGACAGGGCTGGACCACAGAGGTGACTTAGGGGGCCATCTTAGCAGCCCAAGCAAGAAGACACATGAGCCGTGAGCTCTCCCAGGTAGTGCTAGGAAGACTGGAAGGAAATGAGGTTTTGAGAGGGACTTGGGAGGTGAAAACTTGCCTCTCGTACTCTGGAAGGAGAGGCGATATGAGAAGGAGATAGGTGCTCCTCGGACTTGGTCTTGGGGGGTCATGCACAGAAATGAGAAGACCCCCAAGGAGGCAAGAAGCCCACAGTACAGTTAGGCCTCTGCTCAGAACTGGCACCTGCACTCCTGGCCCAGAGTTCCTGGACTGAGCCGAGGGGCCCTGGGCCAGAGTGGCTCACCTTCTCTGGGCTTCGGCATCTATCGAATGGGATGCCCATGTGAGCTAAACAGCATAATGTGTGAGAGTACCAGACATACGTAAGCATGAAAATCAGTAGCAAGATGATAATATAGACTTGGAAAAAATTTCTAATGGTAATATTAATGCACACTCATTTAAAAAGACTCAGAAAATCCAGAAAAGCGTAAAAGAAAAGACAGCAATAGACCAGCCCTGAAGCACTCAGCCGAGATGGTGAACCATGGCAACCCGGCAGTGTATTTTTTTCCTACATGTTGACGTTACATCAGTTCAATTGTCCTCACCCTCCTTCCCACTCAGCTTGTTCGTCTCCCTCACCCAGTGTTTGCTAATACTGACAGTTCACCTCTCCATTATGGTGGCAGGAAGCATTGCAAGGCGGCATGAAGGGGTTTGGTGGCCGTGGTAGGTTGTCACAGCACCCAGGAGCCTCCTTCAGTTGCCCTAACAACTAGTCATCTGGGCCCTGAAACCGCGGCAGAGACAGGCCTCCCCTCCAGCCATGGGGCTGTCTCCTGGTGTGAGTGAAACACTCACACCCCAATGTTCCCAAGGAGCAGGGGTGACAGGGAACTCAGGGAGCAACTGAGACCAGTGTGACATACCCCATCAGCCCAGGCAGTCTGGGCAGATCCAAGTTGATTGTGAGGACAAGAAAGTCTCCCAGAAGAGAACAGACAGAAGCAAATAGGAAAATGCCATTGTGCTATTTTGAAATTACGAAATTAGAAAATATGGCAGAATACAGACAAGGAAAAAGATGTTCCGCATCCATTATTCACTCAACATTTATTAAGCACCTGTGAAGTGCACTATTTTGGAGCGTCACACTAGTCTGGAGGGTCTAGTTTATGCTGTAGAAGTAAATTAATCAATTAACTCCCACATCTCAGTAGCTTTGCGCATCCGTCTTCTACTCTCTTTCGCCCAAAGCCTACTGCGTGTCTAGTGGCTCTTGTGGACAATTCTCTCCCAAGTAGTAATTCAGGAGCCTGGCTGGCTTTCAGCTTGTGGCTTCATCATCTCAGTGGGGAACTCCACCCACCCAAGCGGGGACTGCAGAGCTAAGGATCACACATAGGTTCTCGGGGACACATGCCACCGTTCTGCTCCTGGCCCTCTGCCCAGGGCTGGTCAGGGGTCCCAGCTCACTGCTCAGGGGCTGGAAAGATGGGCAGCGGGCACAGGGACGCCAAGTGAGTCACAGATGTCACAAACTGGCCTGGAGAGGGTTAAAGGGACAAAGCGTTGCCAGCCTAGAGGAGGCCGTTGTGAGAGGAATCCTGCCCACTGAAACAGAGAGGTGCTCTAAGCATGAGATTTCAGGGGCAACGCATTTGGTTTGACTTTCGAGAGACTGTGAATAAATTACAAGATGGAAATGTATTCATTCATTCACTCATTTGATCAACCATTAAAAACCAGTATTTTTTGAAGTGTTCTATATGCCAGGCCTTGTGCTAGATTTGAGGGTTCTAAAAATGAAAGACAGCCCCTTACCCACAGGTTGCTCATAGCCAGATTAGCATGCAAGCACAGTGACAACAGTCACATGTCAGGAGGGAGAAAGGTGGAAGGCCAGCACAGGTGTCCAAGGAAGAACTCTCAGGAGCTATAACACCTGAGTTGAGTCTTAGCCAGGAGTAGAAGACACCAGAGGAGAGGAAAGGGCATCATCCCTGAGCAAAGGCCCAGAGCTGGAAGTCCTAGGACAGAAAGGAAAGCGATGCTGAGGACCTGGGTGCTGTCATTCTGAAGAACCTGAGACAGCCCATCCCAGTGAGGAAAAGACCAGGCCCAAGGTATCATTCAAAGTCACTGCCCCAGGCCCTGGAGGCACCCCTGCAGGGAGGCACTCTGTGTTCCCAGCCTCCTCTGTAGCTTTAATTCAGCTCTTCTGGATCCAAAACAAACTTAGCTTGAAAACTCTGAACAGGGTGTATTATAAAAATGTACCTAAGGGAAGACCAAAGAAGGAAAGCAGCAGTCTCAGAAAGTATCCATGTAAATTATTGTGTCAAACCAGCTAACTAAGCAGACGCCAGAAATTAGGAGAGATAATGAATGCTTAATTTATGTACATTTCTAGATATGGTAGGTAAGTACATATTAGTATTCAAATATAAAAAGAAGAGACTATGAAAAAGCACCCATGTCATATGCAGTAGCTCATGTGAAAATAAAAAGATTTAGGGTTTGCAGATCACAGGAAGAGGCAAAGTCTATTGACAGCCAAGGCGGTGCCCAGAAGAGAACCTCCTCAGTGCCCAGCTAGTGGAACAACGAGACAGAGAGCCTTGAGATGGAAGAAGGTTGCAAAAGGTTGAGTGAACTGGATCTTGAGCCTAGAAAAGAGAAGATTGAATGAGACACGAAGGTAGGGGTTGAGTTGAGAGGTGTGCTACCTAGGTGGCTCTAAGAGCATAAAGAACCTTCGGGTAATTAACATCATCTATAACTCCAGCGGACAGTCTTTGAAGGAAGTAGATTTCTCATCCTTGGTATGGCTTTATCCAAGGCTAGTCTGCCACTTACTGGGGAGCATGAAGGATGGAATTGGGCCCTGGATGGGCCCTGGAGCAGATGGTGTCTACTCTTCTGTGGTTCCGTCAGGGTTTACTGAATGTGCCCATTGGGCATGCCCGACTCCGGCAGTTGCACGGTTTCATTTCTGAACAGCAGCCATGTGAGTGCTCAGACCACCCTCCAAGATCGCTCCTGAGAGAATTCCTCATGTCCCCAGCTGCACAAGGTGCCATGTCTACCTCTGCTGCATGGCTTGGGCCATCGGTGCAGCTTGTGCCAAACCTCCTAATTGTACCCTTTCACCCTGGGGCCGGTGGCATTCAAAGGCACTTTGAAATTTAGGTTGGAGCCAAGTGCCTAAGCTGAGCATAAAGGACTTCCTCAACAAAGCAAAACAATCAATGTGAACATACCCATATTTTGTATACACCAGAGTCACTGTGCGTACAATAAATGGGCAGAGTAATTTGATTATATCATAAATTAGTGGCTATTGCTCTATGCAAATGCAAGTTTTTATGGGTCCTCTGTTTATGTGCACATTCTTTCTGGCACATCTGTTGCTAAACCATTTTAAAATTCAACCTTTATAGGCAAGTTGATTTTTTAAAATGTTACACAAAGGATTATATAATGAAGGGTGAGGTTATGTAAGCTGAATTAACTCTCTTATTATTCACATTCATAACAATATTTTAGTTGCAGTTGTACAATCTGGTCTTCTATTCCTTTGTGATGAGAATAGAATGTTTATGATCTTTATTAATGAAGTAATTAAGAAGTGCCTTTTCATTCAGTTCAAGTGTCATGATTTAGAGTTTGTTGTTGGTAATCCCTGGAGCGTAACATACCAGGAGGGCTGTCCTTCCCTAGAAATATGCTTCATGAATTAATAACGTAGATCGTGCAAGGTGTGTTGGTGGGTACCGTGAGCTTCTAAAAATGAGTGAGTCATAGTTTCTCCTTAAGAAACTTGCCATCTAGTTGGGAGGTAAGACACGGGCTTAGGAACTGGAACAAGGCAGGACATGGTGGAGCCTTTGGTGGCAAATGGCAACGGCACATGCCGACACACACTCCCATGTATCCAACCCTGCTCTGGGTCTCTACTTGTATTAACCCATTCATCCTCGTCATGCCTGGAGGTACTCAGAGGAAGGCAGAATCACAGTACTTTTGACTTAGGAGGCAACAGAAATTTCCAAAAGCGGCACATTGCTGCCTGGGGGTTGTCAGCTGTTGGGCTGTGGACCATTCTGTCAGGAACTCTCCTGTCACAGTAGAAAATCCCCAGAAGCTTTATTCAGGGAGTGTCTTGACCAGAGTTTCATTATTCCATCACTCTGTGGCACAAGGCTACTTACAATCCTGGTGCAGTTCAAGGAGAGATGCCCTGGGTAAGAAGTTTGGGTAAACACTTCATGCCTGGAATCACTCTAGGCATCCTGATGTGACGCAAACTCTCCTTTCCACAACTGTCTTAGCACAGCCAGCAGCAGGGAACACCCTCGCTGGAGGCCTTGCCCCTACCAGCTAGCTGCCTGCAACCTCAGTTCTTCTGTAGTCATGAGAGGAGCCTTAGGGACCAAGATCCCACAGGACTCTTTGTGTGGGTATGTTGCTTTGTTGTGTTTTAAGAACAAAATTCACTGAGTAAAGGTAGAGTGATACTTCTTTGGGTTGCAGGTATTAAGGTCATACTCACAGCAGATACTCGGAAAGGCCTCCAGGAGTTACATCAATAACAGTAACAGCAGTAGCAGGGCAGGGCTCTTGTGAAATATCACATCTAGGATTACCCAGATTGGCTCCTGGGTGAGGAATCGAGCCCTGGTGCGGGCAAGGGTCTTACCAGGGTCTCAGAGCCAGCGAGCTGGTATTTGATTTAGAGTTTACCACCCTATGGCTCCACCACCAATGAAGGGAAAGAAATCGACAAAGGGAACTTTCTCTCCCTTGGAAAGTGGAGTCTATGTGAGGAACAGGCCTGGATGCTGAACAAGGCAGGTAGACATCAGGCACACAGCAAAGGGAAACTTCAGAAGGAAGAGGAGCAGGGAGAGGGAAAGGCCTTGGGCTCTTGTGAGCACCTTGAGGATCAGGCCCACAGGCCTTTGGGCGGGATGGTGGCCTTCCAACTCCTGGGATCCTCCGCACATTTTAGTGCAAGTGCATGAAGCATTTACCCAAACTTCTTACCCCCATCTAGTCTACCCATCAGCCTACCCCTTGAGGACAAGAATACAGGTAAGTAAGCATGTTTTCTTCATTGTTATTCAACTAAAACAGTCGCATAGGGCTTATTGTTCCATAGACCCTCCAGGATCTCATCAATTAACAGGAGAGCGAGGAAGGCTCTGCCTCTCAAAGGAAAACTACTTGTGCTTCTGCTCAGTCAAATAGCCAACAATGTCCTGATGGAAGAATTATGCTCACAAAATTGTTTAAATATAGTCCCGCTCCTTGTAACTCTGAGTTCATCTGGGGAAAATCACATCCACAAATGCCATTTTTATCGATTATATGAGGACCAAGATCTTTCTATAAAAATAAATTCTTTTTTCTTAAAGAAAATTGGCAATTTGCCTTAAATTTTTTATTGGAGTAATTCTATTCTATTTGAATAACGTTGGGGAGATAAAAACCCTCCATTATGCCTTTTTTAATGAGTTATAATTCAGAAAAAAAATCTCAATAATAGAAAACGACATAAAAGGTACACGGCATAATTCTTATCTTGTTTTCCTTGCTGGTCTCTCTCATTGGCTGTATGTAATTGGCATCTCTTCAAAGAGAAAATGGGAATTTTACCATCTTTGAATCAAGTGGCATTCATTTATTCAAGTTTTAAGATTGAATATGCTTTTTGAGGAATTTTCTTCTAAACCTTAGTATGGTTTATTTTACATGTAGGTACCTGATTTTTTTTTTAAATGTTGAATTTATGGAGGGACTGACGTTTTCTGTAGTCACATCTGTGTTCCTAACAAAATGATAGGTGACTGACCTTGGTGCAGGCCACATGTGAGGTGATCACTCTTTTGATCAGAGCAATAGTTTCTGAACTTTGATGTGCCTGTGAGTCACCTGGCAATCTTGTTAGCATGCAGATTTGATTTGGTCTGGGGTGAGGCCTGAGATTGTGCATTTCTGACCCTCCCAGGTCACACTGTGAGTGATAAGGCACAGGGTCTGAACTCCTCACAGGTGATACAGAAATCGTCAAAACCCTGAGCTTCATCATGCCTTCGTGACTACTGATGAGAGCTTTTTGTTTGTTTTTGTTGTTTTAAGCTACGACACTGAGGGGAAAGGGCACATTACTTACCACGAGTTTTTACAGAAATTGGGTATTAACTACTCACCAACTGTCCATCGGCCCTATGCAGAGGATTATTTCAACTTCATGGGTCATTTCACAAAGCCACAGCAGGTACAAGAAGAGATGAGGGAGCTGCAGCAGAGCACAGAGAAGAACGCGCCAGCCAGGTGAGTGTATATGACGTGTGGGACTCATCCAGACATTCTATTCTACCTTGAGCCTTGCAGCAAAAGTCATTTTACCATGTACCTTCCAGTGCCAGCCAAATTATAATGAAATTATTATACTCATTTACTGCTGTAGGTGCTAGAAATTGGTGCTGAATCAAAGAATGGTTCCGCCTTACCCAGTCACAATCTTTTATCATTCTTTCATATTTTATAGGTTAACTTTGAATATTATCTTTCTAGTGTATATGGTATATTTCCTGGCTACTCCTTTGACCTGACTAGATTGCAGGATCCATAGGGCTGTTTGTCACTTTTTCCAGTGTCTGACATCTAAAAGGCACCAAGTAAATATCTGTTGAATAAATGAACAAACACATTCTTTAACTCACAGCTTCTATTTTAGGGACTTTATCCCAAAGAAAAAATTGATAAGGAGCCAACAGCTTAGCAACTAGGAGGTATGATTTGCAGTGCATAACAGCAACAACAACAAAGGAAACACATTCTAATCCTAAATTAGTGCACTGGCTTAGCACAGTGTGGCCTGAAAGAATATGAAATACTATATGCCTGCTGAAATTATTGGGAGGAAACATGAAAAATGTTGATGATAAAGGACTAAAGGCAGTGGCATTTTGCCTAGATGTATACCATGATTGGAATGATGTAAAATGTATGTGCATATGCACAAGGACCAGAAGATGCTGTAATGTGTTATATTTGGATGGTGAGAGCCTATATGATTACTTTCTCTTTTTTGATTTTTTTGAATTTTAGATTCAGGGGTACACATGCGTGTTCATTACATATCGTGTAATGGTGGAGATTGTGTCTCAGGTGGCCCATTCCCCGGATAGTGAACATTGTGCCCCATACTTCTGAACCCTAACCCTCCTCCCCCTCCCCCCATATTGGAGTCCACAGTGTCTATTATTTCCGTCTTTGTGACCATTTTGCTCCCACATATACTTTAATTTTTTTAATTGATATTTCATAGTTGTACATATTTTGGAAGTACATGTGATATTTTGATACCTGTATACAACGTGTAATGATCAAATCAGGGTATTTAGGGTTTTCATCACCTCAAACATTTATCTTTTCTTTGTCTTGGGAATACTACAAATCTTCTCTTCTATATATTTTGAAATATGCAATAAATTATTGACAGCTATAATTTCCCTACTGTACTAGCAAACACTAGAATTGCCTCCTCCTGTCTACTGCATGTGTGCCCCTTAACCAACTTTGCTTCATCCTCCTCCTAGCTCCCTGCCATTCTCTTCTCAGCCTCTAACAACCACCATTCACTCTCCATCTCCATGAAATCCACTTTTTTTAGCTCTCAAATATGAGTGAGAACATGCTATATTTGTCTTGCTGTGCCTGGCTTATTTCACCTAACATAATGACCTCCTGTTCCATTCATTTTGCTGTAAGTGATAGGATTTTGTTCTTTTTTATGACTGGATAATATTCCATCTTGTATATATGCCACATGTTCTTTATCCATTCACCCACTGATGGACACTTAGATTGATTTCATTTCTTGGATATTGTGAATTGTACTACAATAAACATGGGAATGCAGGCATCTTTTCAGTGTACTGATTTCCTTTCTTTTGGATGCATACCCAGTAATGGAATTACTGAATCATATAATAGTTCTAGTTTTAGTGTTTTTAGGAACTCCCATACTGTTTTCCATAGTACTTTGCATTCCCACCAACAGTGTGTCCATGTTCTACTTTCTCTGCATCTTTGCCAGCATTTGTTACTTTTCCTCTTTTTGGTGGTAATCATTCTAACTGGAGTGAGATTGTATCTCATTGTAGTTTTAATTTGCATTTCCCTGGTGACCAGTGATGTTGAGCATTTTTTCATACATCTCCTGGCCATTTATATGTCCTATTTTGAGAAATGTCTATTCAGGTAATTTGCCCATCTCTAAATCAAATTATTTTGGGATTTTTTGCTATTGAGTTGTCTGAGTTCCTTATATATTCTGGTTATTAATCCCTTGTCAGATGGATAGTTTGCAAATATTTTCTCCCATTCAGTATGTTGTCTTTCTTCACTTTGTTAATTGTTTTCTTTGCTATGCAAAAGGTTCTTAGCTTCATGTAATCTCATTTTGCTATTTTTGATTTTGTTGCCTATGTTTTTGAGGCTTTACCCAAAAACTCTGTGCCCAGACCAATGTCCTGTAGCATTCCCCCAGTGTTTTCTTCTAGTAGTTTCTTACATTTAAGTCTTAAATCCATTTTGAATGATTTTTATATATGGTGAAAGTTGGGGATCTAGTTTCATTCTTCTGTATATAGATACCCAGTTTCCCAACACCATTTATTAAAGTAACTGTTCTTTCTTTAATATATGTCCTCAGTGCCTTTGTCAAAAATGAGCTGGTTATAATTACATGGATTTATTTCTGGGTTCTCTATTCTGTTTCTTTGATCTACATGTCTGCTTTTATGCTAGTACATTCTGTTTTAATTACTACAGCTTTCTAGTATAATTTGAAATCAGGTAGTGTGATATCTCCAGCTTTGTTCTTTTTGCTCAGGATTGCTTTAGCTCTTTGGGGATCTTTTGTGATTCCATCCAAATTTTATAATTTTTTTTTTTAAAGAATGTCATTGGTATTTTGGTAGGGACTCCTTGAATTTGTAGACCACTTTGGGTAGTATAGACATTTTAGCAACTCATTTAATTCTTCCAACCCATGACCATGGGATATCTTTCCATTTTGTGTGTGTGTCCTCTTCAATTTATTTAACCAGTGTGCATGGTTTTCCTCACAGAGACCTTTCATTTCTTTGGTTAAATTAATTATTACATATTTTAGTTTATTTTTGGTAGCAATTGTAAATTAGATTGCTTTTTTGATTTCTCTTTCAGATTGACTGTTGTTAGCATATAGAAATGCTACTGATTTTTGTATATTGATTTTGTATCCTGCAAGCTTACTGAATTTGTTTATCAGTTCTAAGATTTTTTTAGTAGAGTCTTTAGGTTTGTTTTAAAAAAATAAGGATATGTCATCTGCAAACAAGGATAATTTGACTTATTACTTTCTAATTGAGATACCTTTTTTTTCTTTCTCTTGCTTAACTGCTCTGGGTATACCACCTAGTATTATGTTGTATTATGGTGAAAGTAGGTGTCCTGTCTTGTTCCATATCTTAGTGGAAAGGCTTTCCACTTTTCCTCATTCAATATGATATTAGCTATGAGTTTGTCATACATATCCTTTATTGTGTTGAGATATACCCATTGTGTTGAGAATTTTTATCATGAAGGGATGTTGAATTTTATCAAATGCTTTTTCAGCATCCATTAAAATGATCATATGGCTTTTGTACTTTATTCGGTTGATGTGACATATCACATTTTTAACCTGCATATGTTGAATCATCCTTGACTCCCTGGGATAAACCCACTTGATCATGGTGAATGATCCTTTAATGTGTTGTTGAATTCATTTTGCTAGTACTTTGTTGAGAACTTTTGCTTACAGGTTCATCAGTTGTCTTTTTTCATGGTCCATAGTTGTCTTTTTCCATTGTATCCTTGGGTATCTTATAGATTGAGCTTGGAAGTATTTTTTCCTTTTTAATTTTTTGAAGTAGCTTGAGTAGAATTATTATTAGTTCTTCTTTAATGTTTGGTAGAATTCAGCAGTGAAGCCATCAGGTCTTGGGCTCTTCTTTTATGGGAGACTTTTAAATTACTGCTTTGATCTTTTTACTTAATGTTGGTCTGTTCAGGTTTTCTATTTTTTTATAGTTCAAGCCTGACAGATTGTGCCATATTTTTTTTAGATTTTCCAATTTGTTGACTTATAGTCTTTAAATTGTCCATAATAGCCTCTATTGATCTGGAAACCAAATAAAAGAGGAGTAGCTATACTTATATCTGATACAATAAACTTTAAGCCAAAACTGTAAAAAGAGACAAAGAAGGTTATTATATAATCTTATATTAGCCAAAACAAACTAAGTCAAAATTGTAAAAATAGATATTTCAGCAAGAAGGGGTCATATCTTAGTGGAGGGGTCAATTCAGCAAGAGGACATAACAAGAGTAAATATATATGAGGCCTCAGTTATTATTCCTTTTTTATCTCTGATTTTTATTTTATTTTATGGATTTTTGAGTCAGGTGCCTCACTCTCTCACCCAGGCTGAAGTGCCTCCTGGGCTAGGGTGATCCTTCCATTTCAGCCTCCTGAGTAGCTGGAACTATAGGTGTATGCCATCATACCTGGATAAAGTTTTGGTTTTTTGGTAGAGACAAGGTCTCACTATGTTGCCCACTATGTTGCCCAGGCTGGTATCAAACTCAAGCAATTCTCTCACTTCAGCCTCCCAAATTGCTGGGTTTACAGGTATGAGCCACTGTGCCTAGCCTATCCCTGATTTTATATATGTTGATTTTCTCTCTTTTTTCTTAGTCTAGCTAAAAGTATGTTAATTTTGTTTATCTTTTTAAAAAAAACTTTTCATTTCACTGACCTTTTGAATTTTTTGTCTCAATTTCATTTATTTCTGCTCTGATCTTTATTACTTCTTTTTTTGTACTAATTTTGGGTTTAGTTTCTTCTTGTTTTCTAGTTCCTTGAGGTGTATTGTTAAATTGTTTATGTGAAGTCTTTCTATGTTTTTTAATGTATGCATTTATTGCTATAAACTTCCTTCTTATTATTGATTTTGCTGCGTCCCATAGATTTTAGTATGTTGTATTCCCATTTTCATTTGTTTCAATAAATTTTTTTATCTCCTTCTTAATTCTTTCATTGACCACTGGTCCTTTGGGAGCATGTTGTTTCATTTCTATGTGTTTGCACAGTTTCCAAAGTTCCTCTTGTTATTTTCCAAAGTTCCTCTAGTTTTATTCACTTGTGGTCAAAAAAGATACTTGATATGATTTCAACTTTTTCAAATTTGTTGAGACTTGATTTGTGGCCTAACATATGGTGTATCCTGGAGAATGTTCCATGTGCTAATGAAAAGAATGTACATTCTGTAGCAGTTGGATGAAATGTTCTATAAATGTCTGTTAGGTCCATTTGCTCTGTAATGTAGTCTAACTTTGATGTTTCTTTGTTGATTTTCTGCCTGGATGATCTGCCCATTGCTGAAAGTGGACTGAAGAAGTTCCCTGTTATTATTATACTGCAATCTCTCCCTCTAGATCTATTAATATTTGCTTTATATATTTGAGTGCTCTGGTATTGAGTGCATATATATTTACTATTGTTATATTTTCTTGCTGAATTGATCCCTTATAATTACATAATGACCTTCTTTATAACTTTTTGCAATTTTGACTTCATTTGTTTAATCTAATATAAGTATAACTACTCCTGCTCTTTCATTTGTTTCCAGTTGCATGGAATGTCTTTTTCCATTCCTTCACTTTCAGTGTGTCTTTATAGGTGAAGTGAGTTCCTTATGGGTAGCATATAGTTGGGTCTTGTTTTCTAATCTATTCAACTACTCTGTGTCTGCTTTGAGATTTTAAAACTAGTTACTCATGTCATATTTTTAACAGGAGGAATTAGGCTGCATATGATGCAATTATACACCAATGAGACAGATTTTCTTGGTAAATAGACATCAGTCTTAATGCTTGGTGGTTACCCATCCACACTCCCTATATGTGTGGCTCTGTCCTACTGGTATATAACTCTGCCTTAACTCTGTGTGGCTCTCTCCTGCTGGTATATAGCTCTGCCTTAGCTCCATCTTGCTCTTACCTGTTTGTGCATCTGTCTCCTGCCTGTCATTTCAAAAGGCAGAATTCAGCTCCTTATCCTCACCGCCTCACATAGCACCTGAATGAATGAATGAGTTGTTGCTAAAGAATCCACAAAGGAAATTAAAAATGCCAAGGACACAGGAATGAAATGTGGTAGCTAAGTGGGGTTTAAGAGAAAAGCAGTTTGAACACACCCCTGAATTATGTCTAAGTTACTGAGTTATGAAGCCTGAAGGCAGGGAATTGAGTTTGTGAAATTTGAAGTAAAATATGCACAAGATTGGTATAAATCAAATATGCCATAAAGCTAATGAAAAAGTGGAATTTATCTTTACCAGACAGGGTTGGCCTCATTACCCGCTCGTGTCTTCTCTTCTAGTCTCTCCTGCCACTTGTGAGTAATGAGGCTCTAGGAGAGAAACTGCGCATCCAGGCACTCGCAGCACACGTGTTCTCCGCCTGTAGTCTCTGTTCTGTGTGGAGCATAGGTCTGTGGCTGAAAAAACTGTATGCCTTGAGATAATACATTTCAGAGCATCAAGCTCCAGCTAACTAACCACTCTCATCCACCCCTCTTGGCTGTATCCATCCATACTCTCTTAGTAAAGAAGACAAATGCATGACCAATTTTTGTTTTCTCAAAAAGATTGGTTTATAAAAATTTCCAAGTAACCTTGTCCTTCAGGATGACCTGTTTTTAAATTTCACTGTCAGCAGGTCTTTCTGATGAATTGTAAGGTTCAATGTTTCCAGGATTTTTTTTTTTAACCTCCTCATCTATACTGAAACTCTGATCAAATTGATAGCTAGGAGTCATGTTCAATTAAAAAGACCAAAATTTTGTGTTTCCCTCTTAAATCTAAGAGAATTAATTTTGTTTGGAGTGCCCTGCATGTTAAAAATTAAGAAAAATCCTTTGTTAAACTTACATGTACTTTCTATGCCTTGTTCTTTTTTTGCTTGCGCCTCAGTTGAAGATTCAGAATCAGAATAGCAACATAAATGAGCCACACAACACGGGCCCATTCTAAAATGCAAATGGAGAGGCGTGCAGGTTTTTTGCAGCACTGGGACCGGGGAGGCTGTGTATGTGAAGGGCTCCATGGCCACCCCACTGGCCATGACAGTGTCCTCTTCAGGCCTCTGTCTTGTTGTCCAGACCAGGGATCAGACACGGACCCAGAGCAGCTTTATCCCTGAGTGTCGGCTGACGCCATGCTGTTGGCAGTGTTCTGCGCTCTGTGCTCTGAAGCCTCATTTACTCTGTGCACATATTTACTCTGCAAGGGAAATAATTACTGCCTAGAAACCAGTCCAAGAAATGCTGAATGTCTCAATTTTCTAAAAATATGAATCTCAAAAATGTTTTGATTTTTTTATACCTTCATTTGCTTTCATTTTGAAGGATTAAGTGGAATATAATAGTTGTGATGATGAGTAATCATTCTGTAACATAGGACTGAATTGAAGTACACCTGTAAGGGAATCCAGAATGTTGCTGCTGTTGGTATACATGCCCAGAGTCATTAACGCAGCTCATTTGTATTAAGTGCTCAAATGTCGTGTGAGCCCATTCCAGATCATCCACGTAGCTTCAAAGTACGTGCCACTTCCCTCTACCAACCAACCTCAGCAGTCCCACTGTACTTCACCTCTCCTGGATTTCAGACTTTCCTTTCCTATGGATTATTTTTTTCCAGGCATGCTCAAGGAACTGTTGTCTTCCGCAAATGCATGTCTGAAGTTGTAGACAGTTACCACCAAAAGTTTAGATTTTAGAATTTATAGCACATGTTTTTGCCTAAGGAATAACTCCAAAGCCAAGATCGAGTTTGAGCCCACCAGACATGCATATTGCTCAGTTTGTTAGGAAGAACCTATCAGAGAGCTGGCTGAGTTGAAATTATAAAATTCATAATGTATCCACCATAGGTCAAGTGCAAGAATATTTACTCTTAGAGATTTCCACACTTTTTTGTCCCTGAACAATAATTTTTTGGAAGTCAGAGAAGGATTTTCCCAAACTACGAAGTTGAATCATAGAGATTTGGGTACACTCTGGAAGATAATCATCCCTGGAACTAGAAACTACAGCAGAATGCTGTTCCCCTCATGTGAGGGAAAGGTCTGATCTTGTTCTGACTCTGTCCTATTCCTTGTCTATAAAATGGGGATGACAGTACCTTGCAGGGTTGTTTAGCAGATCAAATGTGAGAAATTACATGAAAAAGCATGGCTCCTGATGTGTCCATTGATGTTCATGAAATGGTGGCTGTGTTTCTCAACAATAAAATATACCTGATAAAAACTGCAAGAGTTACCTGGCACTACCTTGTACCCAGCACTGACGGGCCCCTGTGCCTCTCCACACTCCTCGCTCATGGCCCTTCTCCACTCCTTAGAGCCTTGGCACTGGCTGTTCCCTGGTCCCCAGCTGACTTGACTCCTTTGCATCCCAGTCGTTGCTTAAGTGTCAAGCTTCCAGTGAGGCCCATCTGCACCTCCCTGCTTAAAACTGCAACCACTGCCACTTTGAGCATTCTCAGTCTCCCTAATTGGCTGTTTTTTCTGCCTACTAACCTACCATCCTACCGTGCAATAGACTTCTGTCTTCTTTTTATTGTCCTTCTTGCCCCTACTGGAATGGAATTCTTCTAGGGATGATTGTTTGAGTCACTAGATGTGTTCCCACACCTAGAGCATCATTTGGCACATCATAGGTGCTCAACAAATATTTATTGAGAATGAACACATGTTTCACGTGTCTGTATGTAATATCACTATATTTGTAAATTATTGGTTCCATTGTTAAAGTACCCAGCTCTAATAAAAAGACAAGGTTGTAATTTCTCTAATGTAGTTTTTGCTAATGATAGCAATAATAAAATGATGATGATACACACTTGTAATTTTTTTCTGGGATACTTTTTAATGTCAGTGTTATACCATGGCTGCAAAACAGCTTCAAAACTAGTCCTTAGATGAGCCATCAAATCATTGCATTAGAATAATCATGAAATGTTTGCTTTAAAGAATTGTTTTCCTGATTTTAGGATGTATCTGAAATGTATTCTCTTTCAGAGATAAGCTTATGGACCATTATCAAGACATCATCAAAACACTCACCAAAATCGATAAATCCAAAAATGGCTACATATCCATAAGCAAGATGCAGAAAGTGCTGCAAGAATGTGGTTGTTTTCTTAAGGAAGAGGAGCTGACCAGTTTGCTAAACAGGTCTTTTTTGATTATGTTAACTATGTTTCTCACAATACTGAAAAAACATGCTGGCAAGTTGCTTTTGTTCCCTCTATATACCCACTCAAACAGCCCATGGACATTGAAATACCCTCTACAACTTCCCTTTGGCTGGGTTACTTAGAATGGGTTTGTGTCAACCAAAAGCAAAAAGAGAAAGCAATCTGACAACTGCATAACTTGTCCTGATGTGTCTTAGCAGCATCTGCATGTCCTAGGTTTCCCTAGGAACTCTTCTTAAGTAGAATTTGTGTTTTGCTGCTCTCTCATTGTAACCCACTGTTGTTATGCTGGAGCTGGGTTGATGTGGTGGTACGATATTGGGGAGGGGGGGACATTCTATAGTCTTACGATTAAATCTCTGTCTTTTAATGAACTGAGTCTGTGGGCTGCAACCTTCAGAAAGGTTTCCTGGTCCCCACCCCCACCCCCACCTCCCTCGCCTTAGATAAGACAGGAAGGCTGGGACAGGGCTGGAGTTGGCTGAATGCCCTTCCCTGAAAGCTGAGACAAGGCTCCAGGAAAGTCTTTTCCCTTGGAAGTTGTTGTAGAGAAGGTTCTGGACATATTTCACAGGATTGCTCTTCCCCTTTCCCTACCATGAGGTAATCTCTCTCAGATCTTTATTGTGAGGAGCTGGTGGGATTCCTAAAGGTAAAGCCCATGAAACTAGGGGTGCCTAACACTGGGTCCCCCAAGTTTCTTACTTTCACACTAGTCCACATTCAGCCTCCACCAGTTGTTGAGATTAGCATCTGAGTGTTCCTTACAGTCTGTGACTCAAAAGGCTTTTGCTGCAATTATCTGGATGAGCTTGTCTCTCCAGATTTCAGGGTGACATTTTGCTCTGTGACCTCAGTTCTCTAATGGGCCCAAGAAAAACCATTAGTATTCAGTTTCTTCAGTTTTTTTCTTGTTGTAAGGATGAGAGTGACGCTTTTGAGTGCTATACATGTAAGAGTTCCCCTCCTCTTTCTTCCAAATCCCCCTCCTTCCAAGTCTCATCTTTTTAGTCAAAAAAAATCAAAGCTACACTTTGATTTCTACTTTGGAAAAGGTAGTTAAATTTAACCTTCTGTCCTAAAGTCACAACTAGGTTCTTCCTGTTTGATTCATAGGTTGGTTCTATAACTTGAAAACCATTAAATACCACTTCATTATTATAACTGAGTGAATATCGTCCAGTGTCCAATAATGAGTAAAAATTAGCTTTCTTTCTCATTGGTACTATCCCTGAGCCTCTGGCTTTAATGTCAAATAGAGTATCTTTTGTAGATTTCATCAGTTGCTGAAAATCATACTATATTTGTCTGGGCTGCTGTAACAAAGTACCATGCACTGGGTGACTTATAAACTACTAAAATTTATTTCTCACAGTTCTGGAGGCTGAGAAGCCAATATCAAGTCACCAGCAGATTCAGCATCTGGTGAGGGCCCACTTCCTGGTTCATCGACATCCATCTTTCACTGTAACATCCATCACATGCAGAAGGGACAAGGGTCTCGGTGGGGCCTCCTTTATAAGGGCACTAATCCCATTTGTGAGATCTCTGTTCTCATGACATAATGACTCCCCAAAGGCCCTACCTCCTAACACCATCACCTTGGGGATCAAGACTTCAATATATGAATTTGGGGGGGAGACAACATTCAGACCATGGCAACATTTCAAGCTTGCTACATATCTATACTATGATTTTATTCGATAGGTTATTTTTTTCCTAGAGTTTTTAATTTACTCTTGTTTTTCTTGCATTATTTGCCTATATCTTACTTTGTCAAATAAAGACAAATTCATACTTAAGAAAAGAGACTTTATTTGAAAAAACCCTTGCCATAGGGGGAAGAGGATTATTGCAATAGGGGGAATGCTCTGACTGTGAAGTCTGTACACATCTCAGAGGGCTTTGCTTTAATAGGGAAGAATAAACAAGGCTAGTGAGGATCAAGCATGGGGAGTGAGATGAGTGGGCAGTGTGATCAGATGGTTGGGATAAAAAACATCTTTCCTTGCACTCAGAGTCTCCTGATGGGTCATTAAGGAGGTTGCTGTCCCACATTCTGATGTTGGCTCGAGCTGAGCTGGGTCAGGGTTCAGGGATCTGGGGAAAGGAGAGAGAAGCCTAATTAAACTTTGGTTAGGTTTTCGGGTGTTTTGTCCAGATTGGTCAGTGGGTACAAACAGTTGAGCTAATCATTTATGATATTATGAAGAATCATTATGAGAATGGGGAATGGAAATTTGGAGGGTCTGTGTCTATGTGTCATAGGTAAACTGGGGGCATCTATGTATAAGTCTTCTCTAAGTCATATGGGAAAAGATGGTTCTTTGCAGTAGCCATTTCCAGGGACATAAAAGGTGGGGTGATTTCTTTAACCTTCACTGTTTTGTAGGAGAAGAGGGTTCAGGTCATGACTGACATTACCAGCCCTTCAGACGTCCCCAGTGTTTTATCCTATTTTCTGTCCTCTTGAGCCCCACCCTCCCACCCACCACCCACCACCCACCCCCCACCCTACCCCCATCACCCATTCTAGAGCCTGACCCCCTCATTCTCCTATTTTAGGTCTGTGGTCTCAAGAACATCCTGGGTTGCTTTTGCTATTCTCCTAGATTGGAGCCCATGTTTTCTACATTTCATATCTCTTTATTCTTTAAGTTTACGTTCTTTTTTCTTATTTTTTTTGAGTTGGAGTCTCACTCTGTCGCTCAGACTGGAGTGCAGTGGCCGCTCCCGGCCACCACAGCCTCGACCTGCCGGGCTCTGGCGATCCTTCCGCCTCAGCCTTCCAAGTAGCTGGAACTACAGACGCGCGCTACCACGCCCGGCTAATTTTTGATTTTATTGTAGAGATGAGGTCTCACCATGTTGCCCAGGTGGGTCTCGAACCCGCGGGCTCAGGCAATTCACTCACCTCAGCCTCCCAAGGCACGGGATTACAGGCTGAGCCACTGAGCCCGGCTCAAGTTTACATTCTTCTTTTGCTGGAGTACCTCCTGAAGTAATTTCCTAAGAAAGGATGGACAGGAAGCAAATGTTGACTACTTATTGTTTGAAACTTTAAAAATTCTCCTTCACATAAATTGCTAAATTGTCTGAGCACAGAATCCTAGGGAGAAAATCATTTTCCCTTGAAATTATAAAGACATCGACCCATTGTGTTTGAACCATAATAAGTGCAATGCCCGTGTGTGTATGTGTGTGTGTGTGTGTGTGTGTGTGTGTGTGTATACAGGGAGAGCCATCTTAACCTCAAATTCCGATATGTTTTTTTCCTTCTTTAAACAGGATCTCCTCTCACTGAATCTATTTCTAACTGAACAAGAATTCATATGCATTCAATGAATAAATCATGGAAAAATAGCAGCAGATAAATAATTAAGTAAATGATTATAAGACAGTCTTATTAAAACATAGTTAGGTTCGATGCTTTCATAAACAACAACAAAAGGACTATGGAATTTTTTTCAGCCCACCTTTCAATGGGGGTGATCAACTTTTTTACACACTGAAACCTTAATAAGGATCATTGCTCAGTTGCTTGTTTCTTCTCAAAGACCTCTTGATGATAAACATCTCTGTTATTTGTAATTATATGTAGATTATTCTTTTCTAGATCCAAAATAGACTTTTCTAAATACTACTGAGGAGATTAGCATATGCATATGATTTTATGACTACATTTTAATACCACATTGGCAGTTTATCCCGCTGATGAAACAGTGTTGATTGTCCTCTTCTTCCGTGTCTCTGTCGTGCAAGGCGACCCGACGTGGGGCCTGGGCGAGGCTGCTTTGCAGCTGTGAGTTGGAAAAGCTCAGCTCTTGGCTCGTCTTCCTTAGAGGCAGATATCTGAGTGGCTAGAAACTTCTTTCTTCGGCTTACCAATGTTCCAAGCTGTTCTACTTCAACTTGCACCCCATCAGGCTGAGAGAAGGTTTAGGTGTTCAAGTGCTAGTAATCCCCAGAGAATTTAAGTTATAGAAATGTGAATTTTGAGTGCAATTCTACTTTACTTTTAACTATTTTGCATCTGTAATAGGTGTGCTCTACATTCTATGAAACTTTAGGATTTTATCTTGCAATTTAGTCTTTCAGAATTTAAAGGTAATATCTTCTGTGTCAGTCAAGAAGATGAAGGAACCTCTGTTTCCACATGGATGTCCTTGCTGAGATACATACGCAGGTGGAATTTTTATTTAAGAAAATACTAAGCTAGACAGGTCTTGCAAAATACCTTTGGAGTGCTTTCGACTTGACAACCTCATTTTACCCACTCTTGAAAAAGAATCTTATGTGCATTTTACCCAGTTCCTCTTCTCCTTTTCACCAAATTTGACATATTCCCCTTCTTTTCAAATTCCGCTTCCATTTTTAAATCCACGCACTCATTACTTAAGGCCTCAATGGTATGAACCTCTGGTCCAGGCAGCTTGCTCTCCCATCACCACCCATCACCCAAGTCTCACTTCCAAACTGCCTGTGACATCACTGTCAGATTTATCTTTCCAGGATGCTGCCCTGCCAACGTCACATCCCTGCCGATGCACCAGTCTTAGGACCAGATTCTTCAGCCAGTTCCCCCTTCCCATCTTCAGCTCTGCAAAACAGTGAGCCCTGTTATCCAGCCTTCAAGCCTTAGCCCAGCAGGCAGTAACCCACCCTCTCGCCTCCCCTAGCCCTTGTTCCCTCATATGGCGATATTGGTGTGCACCTGTCCAACAGCAGAACTAATTGCCATGTGTACACCTAGAGGACACAGCACGGTGTCTTGAAACTCTTTACTTTCCCCACACTGCTCTGTGCTCAGCAGGTGTTTGATGACTGAGTAAGCAGTAGGGTGTTTTTTGGTTTTTTAAAACATATTTCTTTTCTTTCTTTTGGGACAAGCTGGGGAATCAACCAGCATGATAATTCCATCAATTACCATGACTTCTTGAATGCACTGGAGAACAGCAAGCCAACAAGACCTCAGCCAAAAGAAGGAGAAGAGTGCGCGCCAGTCAATTTTTCCACGCTGACTCCAGAGGAGATTGTGAAGAACATCCAGGAAGTCGTTGACTCCTCCCAGGCAGCTCTGTTAACGGTAGGGCAGACTGAAAGTGCTTTATTGTGAACACTCACCTCCATTCATGAGAATGCCTCTCAGCCCTCCACCTCCCCTCAGAAGCCCTCCGTCTTCTTGTCATTCTCCTTGGGGTGTCTAACTAAGCAAGAGCAAATGCAGGTCCATCTTTGCTCTGTAAAAGCTACTATGATTTCACCCCAGCATGTGCTTTCTGAGGCAGAAATGTTCAGGAGTTAGCAAATGCTGGGTGTGTGGGCTGAAGTCATGGGGGTTTTGGGGAAAAGGATCAGAGAACTGAGGCCCTTGAATGAGAGTGGGCACAGCACAGCTCATGAAACTCTTGGTATGGCCAGCCATTGAGCCCATGGAAACGGGGGATGCAAGAGGTTGAATAGGGCCTGGTTGAACAGACTTCATCGTGACAGACTCCCAGGAGTGATCAATATTCTACAGTTTCCAACTACATGGCACTTTGCAGGGTGTGTGGAATGACACTTGTGTGTATGGAATGATGCTGCGACCCATGCTGTTGTCCTTGGAGAGTGTGATTTGGAGTCATACTCCTAGCAAGATGGTGGTTCCCAGATGAGTCTCCTGTGGCAATAGCAAGGAGGAAAGATGCCGTCTACAGAAGGCAGGCCTCTGAGATGAATGAGGCATCTCATCTGAGGCCTCCCGTAGGACACTGGCACCTGGAGCCCAAGCAACCACAGCAAACCAGACAGAAAGATCCACTCAAAAACTCTAGGGCCATGTGCGCTAAATCCCCAAAATGAGAACCCCTCTGACACCGCAGATTCCTGGCTCCACACTGTGAGCGGCCCGTGTTCTCCTGAGAAGAGGGCTCCCCTGACTTTGCAGACAGCTGGACTCCTTCCCCACAGGACTTTGGGGCCACCAGCGCTGATGAGAGCCCATGAGTTTTGTTTTTGTTTTTGTTTTTTTCTCTTTGATCATAACCTGGCGAGGTGGGGTGCCTGATTCCATTCTATAAGAAGGGAAACTGAGGCTCAGATTGAATACACTTGCCCAAGATCACACAGGAAATACGTGGCAAAGCCAGGAACACAGGGAGAAGGAAGGAAGTGGACTTGTCCCAGCTTTTCTTTCCCAAATCCACGAGGTTTGAAGACTCAAAGTCCTGAAGATCTTTAATTGAGATGTGCTATTTACTGGCCATGACTTACTATGAAGATAGCCTTGAATGGCTTGGATTTTGAATAAATCAAGGCTAGAGACCTTTAGGGCATAAGACTCATTGAGGTGGGCCAATAAAACGAAAAGCCAAAGGATAGTCTCCACTCTTGATCTATTTTCAACTACATTTTTGGTAAATCAGATCCAAATCCCTCAGTGTGGGAAGGAGGTGGGTGCTAGAGTCCCAGTGTGAGAGATTGGTGGGGGAGGAAGGGCAGAGGCAAGGGCAGCCCAGCCAGCTCACAAAGGAACTTGACCTTAATCCTGGAAAGCAGGCATTTTTCAGCACAGGGGAGCTCTCTATGAGGATTTAACAATTGTTACGTGTTTAATGGTTATCTAAAGGACAATTAGAATGAACCTGTTGTGGGTCATCTGGAAAACCATGTGATGATGAAGTGCCACTGACTGTCTGCCATTAGAGCTTTGCTGGAGGCTGTCCTGTCCAGTGGACGCCCAGCGAGGTTTACAGATTCAGATGTCCACAGGGACCAGGAATGAAGTGAGCACTGGTGGCCGCAGCAAGCCAGGGAGTACAATCCTGTCCAAAGGCAGCTTCTCTGCAGCCCTGGGCACCTGTTCCCAAGTTGGAGAGTGGGCCCAGAGTTGTTAGAGCTTGCCCTTTTGTCCGAAGAAGCTATGAAGTCTCCTGGATTCTAAATGTCAGCACAAATTTCAGATTTTTCAAGAGTACTGTGTGGCCAACTAAATTCATTTACAGAATGGTTTTGCCCTCATCTAACCCAAAGTGGCACTGCTTGACATCTATCAGAATAGTTCTCAAACTCAGGTCCATGGAACCTTTGGGAGGAACCATAGTTCTCACTTTGAGAAATGTTCCTAGGAGATAAGGTAATGAGCAAGAGAGTAAGCTTCTCTGGTCCAGTGTGGAAGGTGGATTGAAAAAGAGAAGACACAGAGGGTCAGTGAGAAGAGGGAGGAATGTTGATGTCTAAGGATGAGGATGTCCATCAGAGAGGACATGGACATATTCTGCATTTCTGCACGTCAGTGGAGATGCCTCACACCCATCTTGTTTCTGAAATGACATAAAAATACCTTATGTGTATGTCACAGGTAGTTTCCTAAGCCTTTTCGCATTTGATTCTTCCACCCACCCCATGGCTTGGCAGACTGGGTTTACAAACAGACCCAGGGAAGAGCAGATGCTGCGGCCAGAGAGGTTTGCTACTGGCCTGGGCCTGCTGAGCGTAGCACAACGCTCCCCTCTACACCACGGGCCTGCCGATGCCACGGCAGACAGGATGCTCAGTTTGCTGTGCCCATGTTCATGGTCCTTCTCCTTAATGCTTACTGAGACTCAGTGTGTGCCAGGTACCTGGAGAGGGGCATTTTCTAGTGAACTTAGTAAAACCTACAGCCATTCTCTGAGTCAAGTCCATCTATATAGTGAGGAGGCTGAGGTTCAGAGAGGCTAAGGATTTATATGGTGGGCAACAGAGCCCAGGTTCAAAGACCAGTTCCTGAGTGTAGGCTAGAGAATTTCCCACTATATACAACTACCTCACATTACTGCAGGCTAAATAGAAATTTGAAGCTCTCTAGTATTTTAAGGTTACTTTGCTTACACATATCCCATCACCCCAGTGGGCCAATGGGGTGTGCCTAATTAGCCCTGAATGAGGATTAACCACAAGGGAATTTGGTTCAAGATTTGCAGACACATTAAACTCTTACTTCAAAAAAATTTTTTTTAATCTAACACTTGATACAGATTTCCTAGTGCAATAAAAATGAATGATTTTATTTCGACAGATGGAAAAAAATGTGCTTTCTTTTTATAGCACATTTTTGTACTTTTTCAGTTTGACTACTAGACTGTGAGATCTGCAATGTGTACCCCAGCCCCTCTAGCACAGGCCCAGGACAGCAGGGGTCTTCTCATGTCGTGGGCCCACTCGGGCTGTGGCCAAGGATCAGGAAAAGACAGTAAAAGCTTTGTAGTAGAGGGGGTGGGGGTGGAGCAGGGTCGTCCCCTGTCCCTTCCTCCCTAACTGCTCCTGAAGTCAGATTCCTACCCCGCCCCCATGCAATGTGGTAGGATCTCTTCTGAGCCTCCTGTTACAAGTAACTGATGCTTAAAGGAGCTAGAATCTAAGGGTAGAGACCTTGAGCACTCAAGTTACTCTCTCCTCTATAAAACAGAGCTTCAGGGACCAGCGGAGAGGCTTTCATTAGGTTATGGGTTCCTGAGACCAGGATTCCTCTTCACTCTTCTTCCTCCTCACATCCAAATGGAAGCAAACAAGGTTAATTTCCTGTAAACTCCTAAGTTCTCATTTCACATGCATATCTTATTAGTCTTAGTCCTTCAAATGGTGCATTCATTGCAATTTAGAATTTACAGTCGACTTTTATGCAGTACATTTCATTTGCATTCAGCAGAAATGATACTTAAGGAAAACGTTTTTAAAATATTCACTTGACAATATCTTTTGCCTCCTTTTTTACTTTTCTTTCTTTCTTTCTTAGGCATTCTCTGCATTGGATAAAGAGAACACAGGATTTGTAAAGGCTACAGAATTCGAACAAGTTCTTAAAGATTTCTGTTACAAACTAACAGACAACCAGTATCAATATTTTTTGAAGAAACTAAGAATTCATCTAGCTCCCTATATACATTGGAACTATTTTCTCCAGAACTTCAACTGTTTCCTTGAGGAGGTAAGACTATCCAGCATCCCTGTAAAAATGAGCTAAAATTATTTTTGACAAAATGGATCATTGATTAAAACTACCTTAGATAAATTTGCAATCATCTCATGTAATTAGCTCATTCTAAATGAAACATTGCTATAAATTCGACATAGAATATTCGAGGGTAAACATGCATCCTTTACTTTGTTAGAAGGTTTTCATTTTATTTTATTTTATTTTATTTTTCAGAGAATTTTAGGAACTTGCTTTATCTGATTGTTTGAGAGTTTTCAGGAATCTTAGATCCCAGAAGATGATCCAGAAATAAGATTACTAGAGTAAATACGGTGAACTTTTTTAAGATTTGAGATTGATTAATAATAATAATAGCAGCAAACACTATGAAGTGCTTTCTGAGTACCAGCCACTGTTCTTATTCTCTATATATGTATATGATGTATACTCTTTTTGAGACCACCATGAGGTATGAACTACTAATGTCCCCATTTTATAGATGAGGCCCTGGCACAGAGACATTAGCTGCTGTCCACAGTCACCCAGCTGGTGAGTGGCAGAACAGATTTATAACTCCAGGACTCCAGGCTTTACTTTTTTCCATCTTTGTTATTTAGATGAACATTCCCAAACAATATATACTATTATGTTGCACGTTTTTTAACTTTATGTAAGTGGTATTGTATTGAACGTTGTCTTCTGCACTTATATTGTCTTGCTTATATCAATATATTTAAGATTTATCCATGTTAATACACTGGCTTTAGTTCATTCACATAAGCTGCTGTAAAATGTCTGTGAAACGAATATATTCTTTGAAAGAACATGCTACCACTCAGTTATCATCTTCCTGTTAATGAACACGTAGGTTGTTCTGTTTCCTCCATTCAAGCTAAGCCCCGTCAACCCTCTGTGCCTGTCTCCTTTTGCACACACGGGAGCTATTGTGTGTGGAACTGGTGATGGGAGTGCGGGCCATGTTCAGTATCCCCAGATGCTGCCAACGTGCTCCCAGGTGATTGCAGCAGTGCACACTCCCACCAGTGGTAATGAGAGTCCCTGACATGCCACATCCTGCTGTTAACACACATCTTAACTTCCTCCAATCTGATCATTAGTGAGGTCAAATACTTTCATGTGGTCAGCTATTTAGGTCTCATCTGCAAATTACCTGAAAGGATTCCAGTCCTTTGTTGGCATGTGAGTTGCAAATGCTTTCCACTGGTCTGTGACTTGTCTTTGTGTTTATGGGGACTCTCACTATTATTAACAATTATATCTTTTTGTAATATGTTTTTGTTTTTGTTTTTTGTTTTTTTGAGTTGGAGTCTCACTCTGTCGCCCAGACTGGAGTGCAGTGGCCGCTCCCGGCCACAGCAGCCTCGACCTGGTGGGCTCCGGCGATCCTTCTGCCTCAGCCTTCCAAGTAGCTGGAACTACAGGCGCGCGCTATCACGCCCGGCTAATTTTTTGATTTATTGTAGAGATGAGGTCTTGCCTGCCCAGGCGGGTCTCAAACCCGCGGGCTCAGACAATCCACTCACCTCAGCCTCCCAAAGGCGCGGGATTACAGGCTGAGCCACCAAGCCCGGCTCTCTTTTTGTAATTTTAAAAGAAATATTCGTTGTGAAAATTCAGGAAAACATTCAAAAGAAAGTGGTAACCTAAGCCCCACAATGATGATCCGATGACAAGAACAACCTTTACTGCTATTTAGCGAGCACCTGCTAAGCTCGGGCCCTTCACCTGCACTTTCTCATCGTGCTGTTGTCTCCAGTGAAGAAGGTAGAACAGACAGGCTTCAAGAAGTCAGGTAGCCACCTGGCCACCTCAGCGTTGAGTGGCAGCTGGGCAGTTCCATTTTAGAGCTGATGCCCTTCCTACATGCCACACTGCCTCCAAGATCTTTTATTTTTAATCCTTTTTTTTAGCAGAGTAGAGATAGGGCACCCCCTCAGGTCCCCTCCCACTGTGGGAACTTTTCTGTCCTCTCAACAAATCCTACTTTCTCATTTTAAAAAAACAGAGTAGAGATGACACGGTATGTATAATTGTGTATCTTGCTTTTTTTCACTTAACATTAAATTGCACCACATCACCTAAAGGTTTTCCAGTATCAGTTAAAATGTCTACATTGTATAACATTCCATCAACTCCCTCACTTTCAAGCATTTAAATTGTTTTCCAGCTTTTGCCACTGTGATTTTCTCTACAGTGAACACTTTGTATTTAAATCTATATCCACATTTTAGATTCTTCTTTGGGGAAGAAGAAAATCTAAGAAATAAAATAACTGGGGCAAAAAAAAAATAGGGATTTTTAAAAATTGATCTTGAAAGCAGTCCCTATTTTTAAAAAATAATTATTTTCTATTAGGCTGAATTATATAAAATTATAATTTTTAGATCAGGTTTGGCATCTCATCCCTATAATCCCAGCACTTTGGGAGGCCAAGGCAAGGAGAGGATTGCTTGTGCCCAGCAGTTTGAGACCAGCCTAGGCAATATAGCAAGACCTCTTCTCCACAAGAAAATCAGGAAATTAGCCAGATGTGTTGGAATACACCTATAGTCCCAGCTACTTGGGAGGCTGAGGCAGAAGGATTCCCTGAACCCAAGAGGCTGAGGCTGCATTGAGCTGTGATTGTGCAGCTGCACTCCAGCCTGGGTGACAGACATTAGCTGCTGTCCACAGTCACTCAGACAAAAAAAATTATCATTTGTAAAGTCATAAATGATTGAATATTGACAATTTCATATATTTAAGCTAATATTTGTAGATTTTTTATGTCCATTACACACTATTTGAAATATACTGATAATTTTGAAGAAAATAATTAAAATTACCCCTAGGGACAACTGATGTTATTATTTTGATATATTTAGAGCCAACCCTTTTTGCTATACAAATCTCCTTTGAGAGTGGGGTCCAGAATAGACTATATATGCTGTTGAGTTTGTGAGCTGTGTTCTGTACCCTTGCAAGTCTTTAACAAACATTTTTCATTTGTATCAAAGTAATATATATGCCCATAGAGAAATAAAATTGAACTGTTGCATAAGTCTTAAAACAGAGACACCTGAGTCACCCATTCAACCTCCAGTCCTGCTCCCCAGAAGCAGTTGATGTTTTCTTTTGCTGTTTCTTCAGCACGTACCTTCCTGTCTCTCAGTAATATACTCGCCCTTCTGTTACTTTCCTGCCCAATCTTAGGCGCTATTCATTGACTTGCTGCTGTGGTAGGTGAGGCTGGGGCTCTCTCACGCCTGCTCTCCTCTGCCTTCTCAACACTGGGATAATGGTCATTCTCCGGGTCTTCAGGCTTTCACTGTCCTCTGAAGCTAGATTTCATTTGGTGTGTTCTATTCTGTCATGTGGGTTCATTCATTCTCTCTGGGAACATGTGTTTCCTATAGGTTCATATGTACCAGGCACTGAGCTAAATGCCAGGCTTAATTGCGAACCAAACAGACACAGTCCCTGCCTCCAGAAGCCTCCACTCTAGCAAGGGAGGCAGACCAGAAGTGACTAGATCACGTGCCGGATTCCAGCAGCAGCTGTGAAAACAACACAGCATCAGGGAAGGTCTGTCTGAGAGGCGACATCTGAGCTGAGACAGTGAGGGAGCAAGCACAATGACGGGAGGGAGGGACTGCATGGCACTGCTAGTGCAAAGGCTGGACAAGAGGGTGTGGGTTGTTTTGAGAAGCAGGGAGTCAACAGTGTGGCCACCTGGGTCATCCGTAAAGACTTCAGTTTGACTCTAAGTCACTGGGGATTGTCTTAGTATACTCAGGCAGCCATAACAAAGTACTTGTGAGGGATCTGTAAGTGGGGGAGGCCAGGCTCAAACCTCTGCCTGACCGTCATCACTCACAACTCTCTGGGGCCTCTCTATTGACTCTGGAACTACCGGACCAAGGATGTGAGCATTTCTATAGCTTTGCATATTGCCAACTTGTTTCATCTAATGTTGGTTTATTTTACACAAATCCCTTTGCAAAGAGTCACCTTTGCCTGTGGAAGCACCTTGCTCAACATCCTCGTGAGAAAATTGCAAAAAGAGTAGTGAGGAGAAATGCACTCAGGACAGTGGCGACCGTGGTGGGCTGGGAACCCGAAACGAAAAGATGGCACCATCCTTGGGACAAGAGCCCCTGCGCGGGCCTCCTCATGCCCTACTCCATCATGTGCAGTCAGTGCTGGAACTTGCACTGGATCAACCGCCTGAGTAGGATGTGGGAACATGGCTGAGAAGCAAATCCCTGAACCAAGGGGAATCCGAAGCAGGTGCACCTACCAGGAGGACAAATGAATCTTTGAGCGAGAGACTTCTGGGCTGAATGAGCAATGGGAGACCACGAGCAGCATGACAGTGGGGCAAGAGGTGACAGCAGGGTGAGGGATGACCTTCAGGCAAGGGGTGACCACAGGCAGGTATGGTCTTAGTGAATCACAGAGTAGGCAGGGGTTTCTATTGTCCTATTTATCTGCTAGTGAGGATGGGAGGCAGTGGCAGGAACAGATCACCAGGTCTGTCCTTTGCTGCAGACTTTTAAGTCCCTTTTTCTGAGCAAAGAAGAATCTCAAGTTCTGAGTAAGGAAGTGGAGCCAGCTTCCTCAAGGGTGGCTAGAGGGTAAGAAGGCTGGGGAAGAAACCCAGACTGTGTTCACCATAAAGACGTCCAAAGCCAAAGCCCAAGGTTTTTTCCCCCCTTTTTTTAATAGAAGGGAAGTGAAGTAACAAATAATAGGAATATTTAATGCATCATCCTTAAGCTCATTAAATATGATACCACTCATCCTTTTCCTCTAGGGGATGCACAGGAGGCAAGTAATTAAAAGGAGATTACCAAAATGTAATTAAGACAGTCGGCACCTCTCCTCGCAAAGCAAGTTCACTGTGGATAATCCCTAGCCAAACCAAATCCATTCTTGGAAAGGGAAAAACTGGAATTGTCTTTAAGACGTCGCCTAAAACCTTGAGCAGATTGAAAGCACACAGAGAGTAAGGATGACAATTTTACACCGACTCATAATCCATTTCTTATATTGGATAGGCCACTAAAGCTGTCCTCAAAAACTTTTCTTATTCTTGTACCTCATCTGCCTGTCACACAGACATGCAGAAATGATCTGAGCTCTCCTCACAGCAGATGCTGCATGCTTTCTGATTCCCGGTGTGTGACTTTGCCACGCATTCTCATCTCCTTGCTCCTTCTGCTGCTTTAAGCGGCACACAAGTCAGGCCATGCTTCTCAAAGGGCGAGGCACAGGCCACCGGCCACCCAGATCAGCCCAGCCCAGGGCACCAGACTGGTCTCCACGGGTAGGATCAGGAGTCTTCCTGTGCAGCAGGCATGGAGCTCATCCTCGTGCACATGACCCTTGAATTTGAAAGCCAGCCCAATAGGTCCCGAGAGCTAGTGAGAAGGCAAAGACAACTTCAGTCTACAGATGGGAGCAAGGCATTTGTCTCCTGTGCCTGGAACCCATCGCAGCTTGATGCGAGAGGAGAAGCACTGGCCTGCGACCTCAGAGAAGAGGAATGAGGTGTTGGAGCTGAAATGCTACCCAGTGACTTGGGGAAAAGGATCACAGAGAACAAAAGGACACATAGTAGATTACAGCACGAGCACCTTCTCACAAGATTCCAGTGAACTGGGTGAAAACATCATCTGAACTTCTCTCCTCAGCAAATGCCTCTTATCCTTTCTAGAAAAACATTTTATTCAAAATGCTACATGCAAAACGTAGAATATCACCTTGTTTTAGAAATTCGTTCCCGTTTAACATTTCTTTTAAATCTTAAAGTGCAATTTCAGTATCTTTCATGAATATAAAAATAACGCTCAGGGCAGAAATAGAATTTTTAAAAGGCATAGTAGAAACCCATATGAAATCTTTCTACTTTATTACCATGGAAATAATGGAATTTTTAAACAAAACACATCCTTATTCAATGCAGAGTAATTATTTTGTCACATTCTAGCAAGCAGAGAGCCAATGAGATCTTTCCTTACTTTGTGTTTATAATATATGATCTTTAAGTCTTTCAGTTATATGTTAAATAACTTGAAGATGGTTTTTCTTCCAAGAGAGAATTGAAGAATGTAGTTTTCAACCAAAGGGACCGTAAAGTACATCAAAATGTTTGTAATCTTTTATGAACATCATATTTATATTTGCTGCCAACAGTGTTACTTCAATTTATCGTTCTTTTTACTGTAAATATAATGGTGTCCATGTATTTTTAATGAATGTGCTAAAGAATGGGGAAAGTTTCCTTTTCAGGAAAGGGTGCTAAAATTATTGAAAATAACTTAAGTAAATTATAAAGATAATTATCCTTACTGTTATTTACTCTTGCTCCTGGTGGTAAGACAAGTGAAGTCTTCTTGATATAATTTCAGTCATTGTAAATGTTTCTCCTGAATTTCACTCGCCCTCTACTTGCTCATGCAACAGTTGCTACCTGTTGTCTTTTAGAGTGATGACCCTGTGGCAAGTTGTGAGGGGACACTCCAGCCGACTTGGACCCTCCAGGCGGCCTTGGTGATGGGCCAGGGCATGGGGTCGGATGGGCCCACTGTGCCCAACCTGAGGTAAAAGGAGTATTATCACAGCCCTGTGTGTCATCAGCAGTCCACTCGCAGGGCCTGCAGGCATTACCTGGGGGCCCAGCAGGATCCAGGCAGACATGATACACATACTCCTCCTCAGTCCTTTGAGCCAGGTGAGCGGGCTACCCTGCTGGTGGAGAGCCCTGGGTCCTGGGCATGGAAGGTATCTGCTTTCTCTGAACATCAGCGTCTACACTGGTCCTAGCACTGCCCCAATATCTGCACTAATTCATATTGCCTCCCTAAAGCCAGCTATAGTGATAAAAATAATAGAATGAAAATAGCATCCTCATGGAACATTAGCACTGAGGTGGTACAGTCTGCTAACAGAGCTGTCTCTTAGTATGGTGCCTAGTTATTCTTTTAAAGTTCAAACCTTCTCCCAAGTCCAGCTTGGTCATGGTGACATTGCAGCTCCTCCATGCATGCATCCTGAGCGCCGCCTGGATCTGACTCCTACTTTAGGGAAGGAGTGTGTGTACCCCTCCAGCCCCAATTTCTGGGTGGGACAGTCTAGGACTGGATGCCTGCTCTGCTCCATGGATGCCAGACAGGCTCTGCTGGAAGCAACACAAGGTCAGCCACCAAAGGGAAAGTGACTTGGTGCCCGATGCAGGAATGTGAAGGGGACCACACCAGGCTTGCTTCCACCTGGGCCCTGTGCCATGGAGGATGGTGACAGTGCCCCCTTTCTCATTGGAGAGACACCCCACACACACAAACACAGCTGTTTCAGGTAGGAAACAAGGTTATCAAGGATCCAGTCAGGGAGGCTGGAAGATGGCATATCCAAACTGAATTTCTGGTAAAGTAGTTATTTTAATGTCTATGGTTGAATTTTCTCAAACCCCAAACCCCCAAATCTCATATTCCTGGAGGGAGTGACAGGGTAAATGCAATGTCCGCAATGACAGACCCTCACCAGCCTCCAGGACCTGCTTAGAGGAGGCCTGTACAGTTCCTCCAGGAGTCCCTGTTGAACTTGTCACTCACTCTAGTAAACTCAGAACACTTCTGCAGCATTCCCTCTTGAACTTGGGTTGTGATTCATTCTTGATTCCTCACCTCCATGGGACACTCCATATGTGTTCAAAATAAATAGTCAGCAGCACAACCAGTCCAGGAAGACTCCCCCTTCATTTGGTCCTTCCAAAACCATAGCAACCATTTTTGGATCAATTAAGCACCAGAGTTGAGCTGTACCAGGAATCCTACTGGGTCATAATCCTATCAGGAAGTCCAAGAATTTATTGTCCCAAATAAGACTTTCAGAGAAAAATCCAAATTATAGACAGCATCATTATCTTCATTATTATCATCTACCTAGGAACGTAACTTGTAGTGTAGCTACCTATGTTCTGACTTTAGATGCCTGATTAGATTGGAAGAATCTTAATATTGAACATTCAGCAAATGTGAATGAGAATGTTTGCTGGGCACTGGGCCAGGCCCTGGGGTCCAGGCTTGCGGGGGACAAGTAGACACACATCTCCCCTTAGGGCAGGTAGTGTCCCAGCAGAAATAACATTCATGAACAAACCAGAAAGTGGCTGTGCCTGGCCAGTTACTCTCATTACCCACACTCAGATACCATCATCAAAATGATGAATGATAGGCATTGGGCACGTGGTGAGAACCAGCCATTGTTCTAAGTACTTTCCACGTTTCACTCGACTCATCCTCCTAATAGACCTTTAAGGTTTGGATACTATCATGAACCCTGTTCACAGAAGTGGAAACTGAGGTGCAAAGAATAGGAGCATCCCTTCCCAGTCACACAGCTAGAGATGCTGGAGCTAAGGATTAGCATGCAGACGGGTTCCAGGGCCCATGATCTCAGCCCCCTACCTGTAGAGTGAGAACTGTTTTGGCATCTTCCTCCTAGGACTGTTTGTATTAAGCAAGTTAATGTGAACAGAGCTTTGCATGGTGCCTAATGTGGCAAATGCCAAACATTTGCCTGTCTTGTTATTTTTTTATTCTATCCTACTCCAGTGAGTGCATGTTTAATGTTTAGTGATGATGTGATTAAACCGCATAGAATTTATTTGGGTGGAAGAATTTATTTTAGTAGTTTTTATAACTGACTTCACCCATGAGTTTATTGAATCATTAAAGAGTCAAAGGGGTGACTTAAATGTTTCCCTTGTATTTCTCTGCATTTTATGGCAATTTCATGCTACCGAAGGATTTGTGAATTGGGTGTTTACAAAGGCCTCAGCACAGATCCACAGATCGTCTGTGAATGTCAAACTGTGTGTTGGCGGTGAGTGTGGAACCCTGAGGGAAGGAGGAGGATGAAGAGGACCCATCTCTGTATGGGTGGGGAAAAGTTGGGCAGAAACAGCTTCTGATGTACTTGCACAGAGTCTGGAAGAATGAGTTGGAGATCTGTGTGTGCAGAGCCCGGGAGGTTGAGGAGGGTACTGCATTTTGGGCATGGCCAGAGCATGTTGAGGTGGGTGGGGGGTGAGATGGTGGAGGGAGGCCCATGACAAAGAATTCCGTGAGGAGACCAAGGGGCAGGGCTGGTAGGGTGGGCTGCTTTGTCCTCGCTTGTCTCTCTCAGTGGGTATCTCAAAAATCAGCTTCTCCAGGGCACGGGTTTAGTGTCCATCATTTCCTGCCCTGGTATCACTGCTAAAACAGGGCCTGGCACATAGTGGGCCCCGGCCAGTCTTTCTGAGTTACCATGTTCCTCTTTTCAGTAGGCTCTTGTGTTCTTGTGCATGCGACAGGCCACTGGAATTGTGAGGAAACAGAAGAGCATGACTGTGAGTCAGGCCATCTCGAGCCGCAGTGTCAGCTTCCGGGGGGGAGTCCTGGCCTCTCGGATCCAAGCCTCACTTACTTTGTCTAGACAGCAGGGAGAACCACGGCTGCCTGGCCAGGTGATGCGAGGGCCAGAGCAGATTCTGGATCGCCCCATCCAGGGCCTGGGTGAAGGGAGGTGTAGCAAGGATAGCTGCCAATCCTTGGGGTCAGGTCCCAGTAAGCACTGATTGAACTGACTTGAAGCTTGACTCAGCTCACAGCCCTTCCAAAGAAAGTTCTGGAACCTTCTAACTTGCTACTGCTCATTGCCCAGAGGGAATTCTTGCATGGTAGGAGAGCTCAGGTCCAGACAGTGGTTATGCCCCTGGAATTTTGATGAAAATGCCTCACTGTGCAAACAGCATGCTGCGTTACTTACTCTGAGGCAGCTGTCCCTCTGGGCCTGAGTTCCAGTGGACAACAGCGTCCCCTCAGATGTGTGCACAGCTTCCTGTGCTGCTAGTATGGGTTTTTTGGTCCAGCAGTAGAGATCTGTAGCAGTCAGCTTCCACTTTATTTTCATCTGGACTTTTAAATGTTTTATCTTTTTTTTGACAGGCAGTTTTGCTGCTGTTGTTATTTTTAGCATTCATTTATTCACTGTAAATACAAATGAAGATACAGCACAATTAATTTCTTTGCTAATCAAAATATTTGATCAAATGGAGCAATTTTTCAATTCTTAGAAGTAATTATACCATTCTTTAAAAGGAAATGGAGGGTTCTTTACTGAGTATTTCTAATTAGGAGTTTTTGCTACCTGCTGAGTTCTTTCTCTGCATGAAGTTTTAGGATTTTTTTTTTTCTCCTGTAAGGAATCATGGAAGAAACTCTATAATTGTCTCCCTAAGTATTTGGACCAAAACTTAGTATATGAATTATGCAGTCTGATGAGCTAATTATAACCTTTATAATTAAAGTAATATGCAGATATATTTCCTGTCTGACCACTGATACACCTTGCTAACCTACCTATTGCTCTCCGGTGGGTGACTGCCATCTTGGACACACACAGGAGTGCCACAAAGTCCCCTTGCAACATGCCCATTATTGAGGAACATTGACAATCAAAAAGCTATCTGCACTAAAGAGCCTTCTCATTTTCTCTGTATTCTAAGCTCATCACTTTTTACTTCTTATTAGTTGGAAGTTCAGAACTGTACCCGTCAGCTATTGCTATGTAACAAACAACTGCAAGCCCACAGGGGCACAAAACAATAAGCATGTTTGTAGCTATCACATCTGCAGAGTGGCTGACCTAGGGTGGCTCAGCTCTGTGTCTCAGCCAGGATATCTCCGCTCTGCGTCTCTCTCACCCCCCTCCCTGGAGCAGTGTGATGGCCAAGGCATATCCTCTCAAGGCTATGGCGTAGGTGCAAGAGGGCTTGCCTGACAATGCGAGTGCTCTTTTATTCTTTGGTCACTCTGTCATTATTAACATTCCGCTGACCAAAGCAAGACGTATGGCTAGACCCAAAGCCAACGGGGAGGGAAATGCTCTCAGCTTCTGTGGTGGGAGGAATGAAAAAGGAACGTGATAACGGATGAGACATGGAGAGCTGACAAAATGGGGCGTTGGGGCCAGTAGACTGCAAAAAACTGCAGGTGTGCACGTCTACATTTCCAACCCCGCTGGACTGTTTGACAATCAAACCCTCTCCCTCCCTATCAGGTTATCTCTTCCAGATGTCTACAGAGGTTGTTTAGGATACGACTTGGTAGAAAACTGATTTTGTAAGTCAGCCAAGAACAAGGCTGGACATAACTTATGGACAAGAGGCACTTGTCTGAGGCCACTCCATTAACAGAGCTGTTGAAACAGAGTCCAACAAAACTGGGAATGTGAATTCACAAAATTTTGGGTTCACTTAACCCTCACGGAGCCTGTCAGGTTGGTTCCTGCACATGGCTTAATGCTCACCTCAGGTGCTGGGTCCAGCCATTGGTTTGGGCTGACTAAAAAAGCTTCTCCTTGGAGCTCCTTCCCACCCCAAATGTGAGTTTCCTACTGTTTTATCATAGACACTGGGAGGACAGCACCTTCCTGAAGTGGATGGTGAGGGGTCCCTGATTATGCTGGGTTTTTTTTTCCTGAAGAATTCTCACAAGGCAGTTTGCTCCAATATGATTAGCCCCATTTCACAGATGGAGAACCAACCTAAGCTCAGAGCACTGAAGTGACTTGCTCAAGCGAGTCACCAACTAGAAGATGGCAAAGGAGGGCCCTAGTCTGGATCCCAGCCCACAACTCAACCCCCTACACCCCTGCTGCCCAGAGCCTGCAGCAGCCAGTCAAGAAGCACAGCTCTGTAGAGTGTCTGCCATGCGCCTGGGCTCCCTCCTGCTGGCATGGCCAAATCTCAGACTCAGATTCTGCCCTAGAAGTACCTCCAACTCCTTAGTGGGATGGTTTGAACTGCAGGCAGTAACAGGCACCAGAATGTCCTGTGTGCTGATTGTCCATGAGAGATACGGAGTTAGCCAGCAAGTGGGACTTGCACTCAGGTCTGCTGACCTCCTGACCCAGGCAGAAAAAACCATAATAACCATCAGTAGCAACAGCAAGAATGGCAGGCTTTGGGCCAAGCACTGTGAGGTGTGCTGGTGACATCCCAGGGCTGCCCCCAAGATGGCTCTGATCTTATCCCCCTTTATCCCAGTGAGGACATTGAGGCAGATTTGGGTGTGTATCTTGCCCGAGGTCACAAGAAGAGGGAGATGAACCCTGGACTGTCTGCCCTCTCCAAGCCCAAGCACCCCTCCCCTGGACCAGTCTGGCCCTCAGTCAGGTTCCGTTTTGTCCCAGTAAGTGGTACTTGGGTTACTGGTGTCACCTATTGCCCCTCACGTCTCACGACGTGAGGTGACGAATGAGAGCTGGTCTGGCCCCCGCTGCCGGAGGCCTGACCTGGGCTGGGAATCCCAGGACTGCACCTGCCTGGAGGACTCTTCTGCAGTTGGTCAGCAGGCAGCTGAGCAGTCTGCAGGTGGCAGAGGAGAAATGTGACTGAGGGGTTGGGAGGAACAAAAGAACTCTGGACAGGCCCCTGCTTGCCTCCCTCGGACCCCCCCAACCCAGAACGTACATGGGTGACTCCCACGTAATGGCAGGATTTAGAACCACGGGTTTAGATTCTAAAACTAAACAAGATCCATAGATGTGTTTGAAAACAAGAACACTCTGGAGTGGGTGTCACTGGTAGGCTCTTGGATGATTGTATGCTTCATATATTGGGACACTATTTCTTTGACATATTTTGCCAACATTATGGTGGTCACAAAGGGGGCCAAGAATGTTCTTTTGGTGTTGGTGGTCTGTGTTTTTTGCCACATCTAGAAGGGTAATTGTTGGCTAAAACAAGGTCCCTTGAACACCCTTGAAAAAGTGAGACAGAGCCGGGCTCGGTGGCTCAGCCTGTAATCCCACGCCTTTGGGAGGCTGAGGTGAGTGGATTGCCTGAGCCCGCGGGTTCGAGACCCGCCTGGGCAGCGAGACCTCATCTCTATAATAAATCAAAAAAAATCAGCCGGGCGTGGTAGCGCATGCCTGTAATTCCGGCTACGTGGAAGGCTGAGGCGGAAGGATCACCGGAGCCCACCAGGTCGAGGCTGCGGTGGCCGGAAGCGGCCACTGCACCCCAGTCTGGGCGACAGAGTGAGACTCCAACTCAAAAAAAAAAAAAAGTGAGACAGAATCCCTTCTGAACACGTAACTCATTCTCCAATCAGGTCAGACCTAGAATGCATAAGATTCCACTGCTTTTTTTTTAATTTGCATTTTAAAAAATTACCTGAAACAGACAGGATCTTATCTTGGTCAGATGAGAGGCTGCTGGGAAGAAACAGGAGGTGTAGACCAAGGTCAGGGGCTACCGCCACCTCCCTTCCCTGTGCTGTTCTTTTCATTGGAGCTGCGATTCCTCTCCTGAGGGTACCATTTATGTAAAGTATAGTTAATACTAGCAAGTGTAGTTTGCATCTCAAGATAGTGGTGTCTTTTTTGATTAGGAGAAACATTTCTTCTAGTTATAGAAAAAGCATTAATTTTTTCCCCATTCAGATATAATGATCACGTGAGAAGTGCCAGGGACACAGAAGCGCCAGACCAAAAGCCATCTGTTCCTCCCTGGCGTCTCCAGTCGCTCGAGCGAGGCTGGCGGTGGCTGAGCAGCTTTGCTAAAAAGCGAAATGGGAACCAGGATTCGGGCGCCTGACAGACTGCGAGCCAAATGCCCTTGACGGAGAGCCCAGGCGGCCTCCCTCCAGCAGCCCGGGGCTTCTCCGGGCATTGTGGGTTGGGAGGTGTGGTGGCGCCCACAGGGACCAGGACCTCGAGTTGGTGGTTTGTCCCTTGCACCCTGAGAGATGACAATGTGGCCACTGGGAGTGGGGTTTTCAGTGATCTTTTTTCTCTGTGCCTTCTTTGTAGTTTCTAAGTTTTCTATAGTGAACATGCAGCCATTTTGCAAGCAGGAAAAGTCTCTCAGTTGGTGGCCGCCACCACCATACTGTGGAGACCTTTGGTCACCAAGCGCTTTTCTTCTCTGTTGTCTGTGCCTGTGTCCATCCTGCGCCTCTCCAGGTGAGGGCAGAGGCATCACCGCAGCCTGGACTCTGACTGCAGTTCTCAGCATGTCTGGGGAAGCGTTGATTTGTGGCCAGCAGCCCAGCATTGGTTCTGGCTCTAATGGTTCTGTGGCTTTAGGCATTGCTTGGCTCCCCCATCCTTCACGTAGATTAGCTAGTTGAGGAAGGATTCTATCACCTTCCAGGCCTGGTTTTTAATCCATTTCCACCTACACTTCCTGTAGCTCCCCCATCAGAGGCCAGCTGTGGCCACTCCAACCAGGGCTGTGTTCCAGTCAGTTGCATTTACGGCTCAGAGCATGCATCACAGTCATCCCCACTCACCTGGGAGACTTGGCCCACATCTCTCTCTCCCACAAAGGACTCTCAGCTCCCCCTGGGCAGAGACTTGAAGGGTTATCTCTTACCTAGATGCCCAGAATCAAGAAAGTACCTGGCATAGACTATGTGTTCCATAGGTGTTTGCGAACGAGCACAGTCATCTCAGCATCTGTCGGGAGTTCATCCGCTATGAGTGCAGGGCTCTAAGATACGATGTCACCTCGGCATGCAAAAGCAGACGGTCCCCACCAGAGACCTCCAGGACTCCTGACTGAGAGGGGCTAGTATCAGTGCTTGTGTGTGTACATGTGTGCTTGTGTGTGTGGTCATTTGGTAGATGCACCATTCTGTGGTCTTTTCCACTTATTAGTGCATCACAACATTTTACCATATTATTAAGTTATTCCTTGAAACAGTCTAGATAGTTGCATTATATTCAATCTTATGAAGATAGCATATTTTCTTTAGTGTTTCTCCTAATGTAAGACATCCAGATTGTTGCCACATTTTTGTGTTTGTAAATTTTGCTCATTTGGTAACCTACAACGATCATAATTCCATGACCTCATCTTGTTTATTTCCTTAAGGAGTATCCTAACAGAGGCAGTACTAAGTCAGAGTGAAATTTGCATGGCTCCAGAAATCTTACTCTACCTTCCCAGCAGTGATATGATCAATCACACATTTTCCAGTTGGTTAAAAGAAGAAAGCAAATCTTGTTTTACTTTCCATTTCTTAGCGCCATGACAAGGTTGTGACTTTTTAACCGTAGCACAGGGCCACCGCCCAGAGCAAACACAAAGACCCTGCCACGTCGCTCATTTTATTAGTCACATCATTTTTCCACTGTGTGAGTGTGTTGTTGTTCATCCTTTCTTTGAAGAAATATCAACATCCCACTGTGCTCCACCTTCTGTTCTAAAACCTTGGGGATGCAGCAGTGAACCAAAGACCTGAGTCCTTGCCTTCATGAAGTTTATTTTCGGCTAGAGTGAGCAAGACAGGAAGTAAACATGTGGTGGATCTGAGAGCAATCAGTGTGACAGAAAACAAGTAGGGAAAGGGGCTGGGGCTGTGAAATGGGCTCAGAGGTATTGTAAACACCCTCGAGGAAGTGCAAGAACAGCAAGTGCAAAGGACCTGAGGCAGAGCTGTGCTTGCTGTGTTTACAGCAAAGTGAGGAACAGAGCAGAAGGCTCTAAGCCTTGAAGATCCAAGCAAAAAGGAGAGAGTCACAAGTTGAGGGCAGTGGTGGGGTGGGATGGTGGCAGGGTGACATTGAGAAGCTCAGCCTGTTACTCTGAGCGAAATGTGAACCCACCTGGGAGTTTTGCCTTGATCTGATTTGCACTTTTTAAAAAGAGCACCCTCTGAGAAAATGACAAATGATAGGAGCAGGGATGGTTGTAATCCCTGCAAGAGATGATGGTGGCTTGCTCCAGGAGGCAAGGATGGAATGGTCAGCTTTTGGATACATATTGAAAGCAGAGCCTCTGTGATGTGTGAGTGGCTTGGACATAGGTGATAGAAAGACATGTCACCAATGACTCCAGGCCTAAGCAACTAGGATAATTTGCATTTGCTGTGATGGAGACCACAGGAGGACTGTGTTTTGAAGTTGGTGACTCAGAAGAAAGACTTGTCCTTTGTAAAACCAGGATGCTCTGTCCCACGTAGGAAGGCCATGCCTCCCCTAGGTTGTCTTGAAACTGGCCACACTGTACCACTCTTGTGATACTGTAACAAACAAGCCTTATGATATATGGGCTCAGACACAGTAGATACTCATTATTCTCACTAACAATCAGAAAAGCTGCCCACTGGTTTATCTGTGCATTTCTGGTCCTAGAAATATTATTCTGATTATATCAACTTTATGACAAGTTTTGATATCTGGTGGGTAAAAAACTTCATTGCTAGCTTTTTCTAAAAATGTCATGGTAATTCTTTTTTTTCTTTTTCTTTTTTTTTTTTTGAGTTGGAGTCTCACTCTGTCACCCAGACTGGAGTGCAGTGGCTGCTCCTGGCCACTGCAGTCTCCACCTGCTGGGCTCAGGCGATCCTTCCGCCTCAGCGTTCCAAGTAGCTGGAACTACAGGTGCGCGCAACCACGCCCGGCTAATTTTTGATTTATTGTGTAGATGAGGTCTCGCCAAGTTGCCCAGGCGGGTCTCTAACCCGCGGGCTCAGGCAATCCACTCACCTCGGTCTCCCAAAGCACGGGATTACAGGCTGAGCCACTGAGCCCGGCTGGTAATTCTTACATATTTTTCAATACCAGTGTTAATATCAATATGTCTAATGATCTACCCAAATATCCACTGAGGTTTTTATTAGGATGTTATTTGGCTTATTTATAACTTAAGAGTGGTTTTGTCTTTTAAAATTGAGTCTTTCCATCCAGGAACACAATATGTCTTTCATTTATTCCAGTCTTGCTTTAATAATCTTAATAGAATATGTATAGATTTCCTTATACAGGCACACTTTAGACTTTGTGGGTTCAGCTCCAGACCACCACAATAAAGTGAACATTGCAACAAAGTGTCACACAAATTTTGTTGGTTTCCCAGTGCATATAAAAGTTTTGTTTACACTATACTGTAGTCTATTAAGTGTACAATAGCATTATGTCTAAAAAAAACTATGTACCATAATTAAAAACACTTTATTACTAATATATGCTAACGATCATCTTAGCCTTCAGCAAGTTGTAATCTCTTTGCTAGCGGAGAGTCCTGCTTCGATGTTGATGGCTGCTGACTGTTCGGGGCAGGGGTTGCTGAAGGCTGGGGTGGCTGTGGCAATTTCTTAAAATAAGACAACAGTTGAACCAGGTTCGGTGGCACAGCCTGTAATCCCGTGCCTTGGGAGGCTGAGGTGAGTGGATTGCCTGAGCCCGCGGGTTCGAGACCTGCCTGGGCAACTTGGCGAGACCTCCTGTCTACAATAAATCAAAAAAATCAGCCAGGCATGGTAGCGCGCCTGTAGTTCCAGCTACTTGGAAGGCTGAGGTGGAAGGATCGCTAGAGCCCAGCAGGTCGAGGCTGCGGTGGCCAGGAGCGGCTACTGCACTCCAGTCTGGGCGACTGAGTGAGACTCCAACTCAAAAATAAAAAAATTTAAAAAAAGACAACAGTGAAGTCTGCTGCATCACACACTTCCTTTTTTTTTTTTTTTTGAGTCGAAGTTTCGCTCTGTTGCTGCAGCCACCACAGCCTCTACCTGCTGGGCTCAGGCAATCCACCTCAGACTTCCAAGTAGCTGGAACTACGGGCACACGCTACCACATCCTGCTTATTTTTTGATTTATTATAGAAACGAGGTCTCACCAAGTTGCCCAGGCTGGTCTCGAACCCGTGAGTTCAGGCAATTCTCTTGCCTCAACCTCCCAAAGTGCTGGGATTACAGGCTTGAGCCACTGTGCCCGGTTGACTCTTCCTTTCATGAAAAATGTCTCTGTAGCATGCAATGCTGTTTGATAGCATTTTACCTGCAGAACTTCTTTCAAAATTGGAGCTAATTCTCTCAAACCCTGCGGCTGCTTTATTAACTAAGTATGTCATATTCTAAATCCTTTGTTGTCATTTCACAGCATCTTCAACCAGAATAGATTCTATCTCAAGAAACCACTCTCTTTTCTCTTATCCATAAGAAGCAGCTCTTCATTCCTTCAAGTTTGATCATGAGTTTGCTGCAGTTCAGTCACATCTTCAGGTTCCACTGTAGTTCTCTAGCTGCTTCCACCATCTCTGCTGTGACTTCCTCCACTGAAGTCTTGAACCCCTCAAGTCAACCAGGAGGGTTGGAATTCACTTCTTTCAAACTCCTGTTAATGTTGGTATTTTGACCTCCTCGCATGAGTCACAAATGTCCTTAATGACATCTAGACTAGTGAATCCTCTCAGAAAATTTTCAGTTGACTTTGCCCAGATCTGTCTATGGTAGCTATAGCCTTGTGAAATGTGTTTCTTAAATAATAAGACTTGAAAATCAAATGGCTCCTTGATCCCTGAGCTACAGAATGGATGTTGTGTTAGCAGACATGAAAAAAGACAACATTAACCTCCTTGTACAGCACCATCAGAGTTCTCAGGTGACCGGGTGCACTGTCAATGAACATTTGCTGCTTCACCTTGAGACTTCTCTCCTTAAACCTCATGGACCGCCCTCTGCCAGCTTCAAACGTTTCTTCTGCAACTTCTTCACCTCTCTCTGCCCTCATAGAATTGAACAGAGTTAGGGCCTTGCTCTGGATTAGGCTTTGTCTTAAGGGAATATTATGGCTGCCTTGATTTTCTATCCAGATCACTAGAACTTGCTTCATATCAGCAATAGGCTGTTTTACTTCTTATCATTTGTGTGTTCACTGGAGTCATACTCTTCATTTCTTTCAAGAACTTTTCCTTTTCATTCACAACTTGGCTTACTGTTTGGTGCTAGAGGCCTCACTTTTGGCCTGTCTTGGCTTTCAACATGCCTCACTCACCAAGCTCACTCATTCCTAGCTTCTGATTTAAAGGTTGACTTGTGACTCTTCCTTTCACTCGAACACTTACAGGCGACTGTAGGGTTATTAATTGGTCTAATTTCAGTATCATTGTGTCTCAGGGAGCAGGGAGGCCCAAGAAGAGGGAAAGAGATGGGGAACAGCCAGTTGGTGGAGCAGTCAGAACATGCACCACATTTATTTAGTTTCCCAAATTGTCGGGGCATGATTCAGTGCCCCAAAACAGTTACAATAGTAACATCAAGGTTCACCGATTACCGATCACCATAACAGATATAATAATGGTGGTAACATTTGAAACAGTGTGAGAATTAACAAAATGTGACACAGAGACATAATGAGAGCACATACTGCTGACGGCACCAATCAACTTGCTTGCTACAAACCTTTAATTGATAAAAAAAAAACAATACCTGCAAAGTCCCATAAAAAAGTGCAAGAAAACAAGGAATGCCTGTACAGGCCTTGTACCTTTCATGTGGAATTTATCCAAAGGTATTCAATAACTTTGTTGTTAGTGTGAACATGAATTTTTTTTTTTTTTACATTTCAATTTCTAACTAGTTACAGTTACTGTAAAAAAAAAAGTATTGCTTTCTTATATTTTTAGCTCGAACCCAACCACTTTCCTAAATTGTCTTATTGAGATTTCTTGTACAGTCATATCCACAAATAATGATAAATATTGTTTTCCACATTTATATGTTTGTTTCATTTTCTTATCTTATTTCCAAAACTGGAGTCTCCAAAAATGTGAGTAGTAGAAGTAACAGCAAGCATGCTTATTTTGTTCCTAATTTTAATGGCTTTAGTATTTTATCCCTTTAATGTGATCTCCGCAGATAGTTTCTAACACTCATGTTTTGGATGTTCATTTTATTTCTTTATGGTTTTTCCATTCCATTCCATTCTGTTCTATGCCATTTCATCAAGAATGGTTGCTGAATTTTATCAAATGCCTTTTTGCTATCTGTTAAATTGTGGCCTTCACTGATGTAAGGAATTGAAAGATTTGTTAATTCTTGAAGCATTCTTATACATGGAATAAGCCCTAATTGATCTTGGTGTGTCATTTTTTAATATGGTACTAAATATTTCTAATATTTTATTTTAGAATGTTTGCATTGCAAGCCATAAGCTATACTGGTTTGTATTTTTTTCTTTTAATATGTTTTCTATACCATATTTTGGCATTGAGGTATAATATGTGATGAATTAGAATACTATATATTGCCTTCTGTGTTCTGGAATAATTTGACTAATGTAAAAATTATCTATTCCCTGAAGGCTTAATACAGCTTGCCTTTACAATCATCTGGGCTTGACACCTTTTAAATGATAGACGGTAGATCCTTTAACAGCTTTTTCCATTTATTTTGTGGTTACCTGTCTATTCAGGCTTTTATAATACTTAAGTTCAGTTTAATAACCTGTATTTTGCTAGAAACCATTCAATTTCCTCTGGAATTTAAATCATATTAACCCAAGGTTGCATATAATACTTTGTTAGAACTCTTCCATAACTGTTGTTAGAATAATAGTATTTCCCATTAGTTTTGTGCTTTGAAAGAGCATCCACATACATCACCTCAGATGAGCCATACTCCTCCTGGATAGATGAGGAAACTGAGGCAAAAAGTGGGTAAATGACTTGTTGCAGGGTCACCCGGTCACAGTCAGGTAGACTCTAGACTCAGACCCAGGACTCCCATCTTTACATGCTGAACTCCATCCACCTGTGTTCTTTCCAGTGACACTCCCCAGAACCCCATCCTCCTCAGGCCCTGAAGGTATGACAACTGTGAGGGTGAACTTAGAGCTGTGACTCTATATCCAGGAGTCAGTCCTCTGCTCTCTTGATGCCATCATCCCTCAGTTTAAGGAAATGCTGATGTAGTTGGCTCTAGGAAGTGCATTTTCAACTATCTAAATTCTGAAAATGCACAAAATGCATCAGCAATATCCCTTTTATTTTCTAAAATAAAAAAGAAAGACATTCATTTACTTGGCAAATAGCTCCAATGGACATATTTCAAAGCTTCTGTTAAGTTTTGGGTGGTTGAGGATGTGGTGGGCTTTGGTTTGAGTGTAAGTGTGTGTATTCATGTTTCCAAGGATATTCCCAGCAGCATCCCGTGTTGGATACAGTTTCGTAAAGTATGAAAGACTTTATGCATTATGCAGATTGTCTGTCAGGAAAGATCGTAACATATAATATATAAATTGCCACGGAGTTGTTTAAAATAAAACATGACCAAGGTTTAATACGAGATGGGAGATGAGATGTGATAATCTGGTAATGCCTCAGCACAGCGCTGGCACACAGTAAGAGCTGGCATCAAAGCTAACGGTCAGCAAGGGTCTTGATGTGGTGAAATGCAACATATCCCAGAATACACTCAGGTGCAGGGGCAGCTTTCGTACGTGGTCATCTCAGGATTCTCACCAGAGCCCATTCCCCCGGCCCCACCCCTATCTATACTCCAGGAGCTGGCCTGATGAGCAGCAGACACATGCTTGTCTTTAGGAGCCTTTTAATTTTTTTTTAAATTGGGATCTTACTCTGTTGCCCAGGCTGGAGTACAGTGGCATGATCACAGCTCACTGCAGTCTTGACCTCCCGGGCTGAGGAGATCCCTCCACCTCAGCCTTCTGAGTAGCTGGGACTACAGGTGCACACCTCTACAACCAACTAATTTTTTAATTTTTTTGTAGAGATGAGTTCTTGTTATGTTGCCCAGGCTGGTCTCAAACTCGTGGACTCATATGATCCTCTCGCCCCGGCCTCCTAAATTGTTGGAATTACAGGCATGAGTCATGGCCTGGTCAGTAAGCCTTTCTTAAAATTGCAGCAACTAGCTACATGTCAGGGCTGCTTCCCTGGCCCCACTCGCTCCCTCTAATGAGTGTCCCTTTGCAAGAGGCTTAGGACTCAGCTGCCCCACCAGCTTCATCCCCAGGTGCCAGTCTCTCAAGCCTGAATTCAGCATGGAGCCTAGTCGCCCCAGTGCCCTGTCCTGACTGGCCCCAGGATAATGGCCCCTAGCCATTTTCATCATCCACTATGCTCCCTGAGTAATTTCCCTTGTGACTCTTGCTGCTGACCCATCTGTCCACCATAGCGAGCATCATTGGGTGCTGAAGGTGGGGTATGGTCCTTCTCGGGCCTCTCCTAGCTCACCTGGCTTCAGGAAACACCTAGCCACAGTGGTGCTGCAGCCTAAAGGCCTCACAGTCATCAACACCTGCCTTGCACATTCTAACCGCTGTGAGTAAATCAACTGACTACCCCTGTTGGTCCCCTGACTCCCTCAGGGCAGACATGCATTTGTTCAACAAACCCAAAGACAGGCTGAGGTTGTGAATGGATAAGAGCCAAAGGTTCAGGCAAGAGCCAAAGGTGTGCCCTCCCCAGGGCCTGGCTCCACATTGGCCGCCCCACCCTCCAGGGGCACAGCCCTGCCTCTGTGGGACCAACTCACTCTTCCATGGCAGAGAAATCCAGGCTTCTGCTCAACTAAGCCTTACCTGTAGTTAGATGCTCTTTCTTCCCCAACTTAGCTGGGCCTCACTGGATCTTGTCCTGAGCGATGGGCCCAGAGCCGAGAGGTGATTGATGATTTCTGAAATGGATCAATTTTCCATTCTGTTTTGTCCAGATGGCTGACAAGTGGGCTGAGAAAATGCCCAAAGGCCCGCCACCCGGCTCTCCCAAGGCCGTGGCAACAGAGACATCCTGGCACGTCTCCACAAAGCAGTGACCTCCCGTTACCACGCCATCGCCCAGGAGTTTGAGAACTTCGACACCATGAAGACGAACACGGCCTCCAGGGATGAGTTCAGGGCCATTTGTACTCGCCACGTCCAAATCCTGACAGACGAGCAGGTAAGAAATCCATTCAATTCACTATCCTAAGCAATGGCATCTGACTGTGCTCCGCTTTTTAAAAAATGTTTGATGTTTTATTTTGTTTGGTTTTTGTTTTTGTTTCTCAATCTTTCTGAAGACTCATGGGAGCCTTCTGCTTATGTCAACACAGCCATGGATCACATCATTTCAATCAGGGTGCAGATACTTTCACTTTAAAAAGCAAATTAATCTCAGCTCTGGCGACCACTCTCCTTGGTTCATCCCAGCACTTAAGTGGTCCAAAGAGGGTGGCTGGTTTCTCCCCATACCCGAGAGGGACATGGACCCGGGAGCTGCTGGTGCTCCTTCCTACCCCCAACACAAAGGCTCTGGCAGCCTGCTATCCTGGGCCGCTTTCGTCCTTTGTCCAAGAGCATCTCCCAGTGGGATGGCATCCCGAGGATCTGTCTTACCACAGCAGCTGCAGAAGAGAAGAACTTGGGAAGAGAGCACCTGTCCTTCCTGACTTCATCCAATAATCACCGTAAAAGCCAGCACCAAGGGAGCACTGACTGCCCTGGGTTGCTTTGTTCCTCACTGTGCCCCAAATGCTAAAGCAGCACTGAGCGGGCGCTCAGTAAGTGCCAGTGGGTGGGTAGTGTCCACATTTCCTAGCTCCCACTGCCCTTGACAGCCTAGTGGCTGAGCCGTCAAGTAACACAGAGCACCACTGATCCAGCAGAAAATGTATTGCTACAAGCCCCCTCCAGTTCTCAGATAAATCAATTTCCCATTCCCAGAGAATAATTCAGGTTAAAAATAAGATCCCAAAATATGTACAAAGCAATTCTACCTTCCTCCTCCCTCCTGGTTCTACTCAGGCTCAGCCCAGGGAGCTTCCTGCAAGCCCCCGTGGAAATGTCACTCTTTCACTCCAAAGATGGGCCACTCTGACCAGGTTTGGTGGCTCAGCCTGTAATCCCAATACTTTGGGAGGCCGAGGCAAGTGGATTGCCTGAGCCCGCAGGTTCAAGATCAGCCTGGGCACCTTGGCGAGACCTCGCCTCTACAATAAATAAAAAATAATAATAAAAAATTGAGTCCAAAGATGGGTCACTCCGACTTCTTGTCTAATTTTCCAGGGTTTCAGGGTAAGGACTTGAAAGTGCTCATAGCGAGGGGTAATCATCCCACCCACCAACCCTACACCTGGCCCTACTCAGGACTCTGAACTCACTGCCCTCAAGAATGTGCTCCTTAAAGACACTAAGAATGCGCACGTCAGGTTTAGTGTTCCTAAAACCTCAACTTTATTAGGCATTTGGGTGTGATCACTTTTGCTAAGCAAAATAAAGTGCTATTTCCAATTATATTATCCCATAGAGTAGCAAAGCCAAGCAAAATCTATATTTACAAATACTTCTCTTGGTATAAATGAAAATGAGCCTTTGAAATTAATACTGTTGCATTTATTATTCTATGGGGCAACTAATAAAGATTTTACTAATAACAATTTTTCATTTCATCTAAACGAATAAAATTTTACCTTTAATTACAAATACAAATTAATGACTTGCTGACATATCTGACATTCATAACAGAGAATTTGATTTTGATCATCCACTAAGAAAACTTCACTGTCCCCAGGACATCAAGCCCGCCCACCCCCAACAAAATTAAGCGCTTATTTTTAGATGCCGCTTCCTAAAAATAAGCTGACATGTCTCAAACACAATCTGCATCATCAAGAGCATCACACTCTAGCATGAGAATATCATGGCTTAAGCTAGGTAATGATTAGCGGAACTTGTGCTATATTTGGGGAGGCTGCTTCTGGATACGGGCTGGGAAATAGCACAGCCCCAGAGATCTTTACATCTTTTCCTTGCGCGAGTCACTTTGCCGGTGACCTTCTTGGCTGGAAGATACAAGGTCTAAGAAAGTGCAACATGGAGGTAATTTGTACTCCTAACATGCCTAGACCTTCCGTGCCATTATTCGAGAGAGTTCACTGAAGATGCTGGGACTGTTCCAGCCATATGGAATAACATTTTAACTACAGATTTCATGACTTGGTTTATCTACATTATAAAAACTTATCTCCTACGTTAAAAAAAAATCCAACAATCACATCTGAGGGGCCAGCTTTCTTGACTTATCAAGCTCTGTAAGTGGGGGAAGTGCCACATCTTTTGAAACCTTTTGGTGCAATTAACCTTTCAAAAAAGGAGAGCAACTTTCAGAGCAGATGGAGTTGGAAACTGATGGGTCTTTGTGGCTCTGCAGGAAGCGTGTGATAAAAGGCTGTTGGAACTGAGTCTGTCTGGGTATTGCTTAAGACAATAGAGACCCACAGTGAAAGCTTCTCCTGGCAAAGCAATTTAGATTAGTCCATAGCGATTGCTTAAGGACTTTTAATATGCAGCTACATTAGAGAAAGGAACTATTAAAATGTTTCTGAACAATTTAGATGTATGTCTAAAATAACACCCCTAGGAAATGAGAAAAATGCTTGCAGAAAACAAAACAACTCTTCAGGCAGGCAGGCTTGGGTTTGAATTCTGCTTCTGCTGTGTGACCCTGGACAAGTTACTCAGCCTCTCTGAGCTTGTATCCTCCCCTCTGAAGTGAGGATGCGTAGTACTCCCCAGGCTCTTTCAACCAAGCTGAAATCCAGCCTTCCCCTCTCCACTCCCACTGTCTCTGCCGGCCCCTCCCCCTGTACCTTTGATGCCTACTCCTCCTTCCTGACTCCACAGGCAGAGTGAAGCCTTTCCTGGCCACACCTCCACCTGGTGGAGCTGGCCACCCCTACTCTGCCCCCACTCCCTGACCTCACGACCTTGAGCTCCAGCCAAGCCCCTGGGACCCTCCTGCATGTTCTTAGGATCACAGTTGTCTGTCTTGCGTCTTGCCTACGCAGCCAGTGCCCAGGCAGCGTTTACCCATGTCCTGGGAGGCCACAGCACACAAGGGGGTGGTACCGAGCCCAAGGGAACCGTGGCAGGCCTGCTCCCTGCCTTGAGCTCACATCTGGGGAGAAGAGACAGGCATTGAACACCAGCTGTATGTGACTTAGGCAGTCATGTGCTGCTCCCTGCTCTGAAGGGGCGTGCAGCACGCTGGGAGGGCGCGGCAGAGGCCTGGCCAGGACAGAACGAGGTTTCCTGAGGACAGGATGTTGAGTTGGTGGGAATTGCCTCTGAGAGGAGACAGGAGAGAGCAGGGCCCGGGAATGTCTCGGAGGCAGGAGCAGCGAGTGTGCTGCCCGCCCCATGTGCAGACAGAGCCTGCCCTTGTGATCTCTATTCTCGTAGGGGTACTCAAACAGTGAACAAAATGAGTAAAATACATGATATGTTAGAGGGTGATAAATGCTATGAAGGCAGAGAAAAGGGAGCTTGTCTGTAGTCGGGGAAGGTTGAGAGGGTGACACCGGGGCCAAGACTGAGCAGCCCGGTAGGGGTAGCTGGGAGCAGAGGTTCTTGGGCAGTGGGGACACGAGTGGCTGGGCAATGTGTCAGGAGTTTGAGGAATTGGACAGAAGCCAGGACTGTGAAGGGTGTAGACAATGTGGCTGTGGGCAGAGCTGGAACAGGTAGGACATGAGCCCACCGACAAGACTTTCCTTTTACTCACAGTGACAGGAGAGGGCTGTGAGCCCTGAGCATACTGGCTGTGCGTGGTGTGACTGGTTTTAGCTTTCCATGGCATCACCCTGGCCACTGTGTGGAGCGCAGAGAAGTGGGGGAGGAAGCAGGATGAGCAGACCCCAGGGGATGATCCCGGTGGCAGGATCCCAGTGGGAGTGATAAGACGAGAGGGGTCTTGGATGTTCCAGAGCTGGAGCTGACTGGATGTGCTAACAGTGTGGGGCGTGAGAGAGAAAAATATACAGAGGGAGGAGGCAGGTGTGGGGGAGAGCGGGGCAGCCTGGTGTCGGGCATGACAGAGAGGTCCAAAGCCAGACGTGCAAGGGAAGATGTGGAGCAGGAGGTGGACAGCTGGGGGCAGAGTCCAGAGGAGAGGTGTCCAAGCTGGCAGGAGTGCGGCAGCAAGAGGGCTGAGTTCTGGGGCCTCCCAATGTTGGAAAGTCAGGGAGACGAGGGGGACCCAGAAAAAGGGACTATGTAGCCACTTACCAGGTGGGAGGAGACCTGGAGCAGTTTTGGACCTGGATCCTCTGTCACTTTGTGTATATCTGTGTCCTCTGGAGGGAAAAAAAAATTAATTAACTGTAACCAAATGTATCCATCTTTTCATTTCTGGTATTCACTTTGTGCTCTGGTTAAGAAATCCTTACCTATCTCAAGTGACAAAAATATCAGCCTGCCTTATCTTCTAAAAGTTTTTAAGTTTTCGCTTTATGTTCTAATATGCCTGAAATCAGTTTGTCTTTACTTGTAGCAGGTAGGAATTCACAGCTGTTTCCATATGGATGAATAGTGTTCCCAACCATTTTTGGAACAGTGTGATTTCCTTGCTGAACTGCAGCACCAAGGCTGCCGTGGACCAAGCTTCCATGTATGCATGGGTCTGCTCTGGACTCTGTTCTGGTCCACTGGTTTTCTGTCCTTGAATTGGTTCCACCATATCTAGGTTTCTTAACTGTGTGTGTCTTGATGTTGGGTGGGGCGAACCCTCCTGCCTGGTTCCTCTTCCTCAGAGCATCTGCCTTAATCTTAGCCCTTGGCTTTCCATGGACATTTTAGAATCATCTGGTCAATTTCCACAAAAACCCTGTTGATATTTTTACTGGAATTGCATTAAATCGTTGTATTTCTTTGGGGAGAGATGGTGTCCTCTCAATATTGAGTCTTCCTGTCTACCAACATATATACTAGCTCTCTCTACATAGGTTTACTATCTTTCTTTTTTTTTTTTTGAGTTGGAGTCTCACTCTGTCGCCCAGACTGGAGTGCAGTGGCCACTCCCGGCCACCGCAGCCTCGACCTGCTGGGCTCTGGCGATCCTTCCGCCTCAGCCTTCCAAGTAGCCAGAATTACAGGCATGCACTACCACGCCCAGCTGATTTTTTGATTTATTGTAGAGATGAGGTCTCGCTGCCCAGGCGGGTCTCGAACCCGCGGGCTCAGGCAATCCACTCACCTCAGCCTCCCAAAGGCGTGGGATTACAGGCTGAGCCACTGAGCCCAGCTGGTTTACTATCTTTCAATTTAGTACTATAATTTTCTGTCTGGAGGTCTTTTTCACTCTTAAGTCTTTATATTTTTATTATAATAAAGTATTTCTAATGGTATTTTCTTGCCACACTTTCTGTTTGCTACTGGTGTAGCCATCTTGCTGAATTATTAATTCTAATAATTTGTCAGTGTATTCTTTTGAGTGTAGATAATACATTCAAATAATATCTGTGTATAATGTCAGGTTTTCTTTTCTAATCTCCATGCCTTCTATTTCTTGTTCTTGCCTTATAGCAGTGGCTCATGCCTGTATATCCAGCACTTTGAAAGGCTAAGGTGGAATCTCCATGCCTTCTATTTCTTGTTCTTACCTTTAATTCAATGTTAAATAGAAGCTGTAATAGATAATGGGCCTCTTTGTTTTGACCTTGATTTTATCAGAAATGATCCTAAAATTTCAAGACTGAATTGTTTTTCAGGTTATTTTTGTAGATATTCTTTATCAAGTATAAAATTCCCTTTTATTCTATTTTTCTAAGAGCTGTTAAACCATGAATAGATATTGAATTTTAGCCAATGCTTTTCCTGTGTGTCTATTGAAATATACATGTAGTTTTTCTTGTTCAATGTCTTTTTTTCTTTTTCTTCTTCTTCTTCTTTTTTTTTGAGACAAGATCTCTCTGTGTCGCCCATGCTGGAGTGCAGTGGTGTCATCATGGCCCACGGAAGCCTCAATCTCTGGACTCAGGTGATTCTTCCATCTTGGCTTCCCAAGTGGCTAGTACTGCAGAAGCAGGTTACCACACCCATGTAATTTTTTTTCTTTTTTATTCCCTATGTTGCCCAGGCTGGTCTTGAACTCCTGTCTCAAGCAATCTTTCCACCTTAGCCTCCCAAAGTGCTGGATATACAGGCAAGAGCCCTGCACCGGGTCTCAGTTTCTTAATATAGTGAATTACATTAATAGACTTGCTAATGTTATACTAAACTTAAATCCCTAGTATACGCCAAATATGGTCATGATATATTAAAAGTGTTTTTACAATGCAAGATTCAGTTTGCAAGTTTTTAATGTATAATTTACATTCATGATTATGACATTAATTTTCTTTTCTCATACTGCCTGTGTCTGGCTTTGGTATCAATATTACACTAGCTTTATGGATTGGATTTTAGGTTAACCCATTTTTCTGTTTTTCCAGAAGAATTTGGATAAAGTTGAAGCTACCAGTTTATTGAACATTGAGAAGAAATTCTTGTAAAACCACCTAGGCCTAGTGTTGTCTTTATAGGAAGGTTTTTTAACTGCTGATTTTATCTCTTTCAGGCTTATAGAGCTATTCAAACTTTCTTCTTTTTGTCAGCTGTAGTAGCTTGATATTTCACAGGAATTTGTCTATTTTTCTCTAAGCTTTCAAATTTATTAGCATAAAATTGTTGATAATATCCTCTTATCTTTTTAATCTCTGCACCTCCCTTTTCCTTTCTAATATTTATTTTTTTCTGGTTTGATCTTGCCAGAATTTGCCTATTTAGTCTTTTCAAAGAGTCAACTTTTGGTTTTGTTGATTCTCTCTATTATATCACCATTTTCTGTTAATTTCTGCTCTTTATCTTATTCTTTCTGCTTTAGCTTAAGTTAGACATAGCTTTTTTGGGTATGTTTTATTTCGAGTTTTATATATGTCATAGTGGGTTATTTAATTTTACCCCCAAATACTTACTAGTTTCTGTTTTCCTAAATAAATTATAAACTATTTGAATACTGGGACTGGATATTATTTATTGCCTCACCCATCACAGTGCCATTCACAAAACTCAAGTTTGTTTGGTTGATTTTCAGTGTCTGTTAATCCTGGCCTTTGTTTTGTTAAGCAAGTTCCTCCTGCCCTTCTGCACTCCTCTTCTTCAAAACACACTCCTATACAGATTGTTTACCCCTACAAATGGTTCCTAAAAATAAAGAGGTTCAGGTCTCTATGGCTGTAGTCTGAACTCTGCATTCAGATCCTGGCTAACCCCAGACTATGAGCCATGTAGTAGTCTGATGTGACAGTCAAAGGGAAACTCAGGCAGCCTGAGGGGAATAAGACATAGCTTTTTTATTTCAGCTGTGCTTCCTTTCTAAATGAGCACTTGAAAGTATATATTTCCTTCTAATTACCACTTTGGCTACATCCAAGTTTTGATATGTAGTTTTAAAATTATAATTCAGTTCTCCATAGTTTTTATTTCCATTTTGATTCCTTCTTTGATCCATAAAACATTTAAAATGTGCTCTGTTATTTCCAAATGGATAGATGTTTAAAGTTATTAATTTATAATTAACTCCACTTAAAATAGAGAACATAATCTGATCATCAGTTCTTGGAAATACTTTGAGATCTGATGTGTGGTCATTTTTTGTAAATGTTTCATTTGTGGTTTGATAGTATACACAGCCTCTAGCTGTTGGATGGAGGGTTCTACATATGTTAATTAAAACCAGGTTGTTTTTTCTGTCTTTTAAAGAATCTTTATCCTATTTTTCTGTTTGGTCCATAATTCACATACTATAAAGAGGTATGTTGAAATTCCCAACTGTAATGGTAGGTGTATCAATTATTTATAATTATGTCCATTTGTGTTATATTATAAATATGTGTTTAGCGTTAGTTTTTTTTTAATTAAGTGCATACAGATTTAGAACTATTATATCCTCCTTGTGAATTAAAACCTTTATCATAATGTAATAACCTTCTTTATGCCTAGAAAATAGTTTGTGACTTAAACTCTATTTTATGTGATATTGATATAACCACTCTGGATTTTCTAAATTAATTTTTTAGCTTGCTTGGTATGTCTATTTCCAAATTTTAAAAAATATTTGGCCTTTCTGTGATTTACTGTAAGTGTGTTATATGTGTGTATTATAAACAGCATGCAAATGGATTTTTTAAAAATAACAGTCTAATCATCTCATTTATTTAAATGGATGTTTGATTCATTTACATTTATTATAATTGCTAATGTATATGTATTTATTTCTGTCATCTAATATTGTGCTTTCTATTTAATACTCATCTCTTTTATATTGTTATTTAAACTCTTATTATCTTCTTTTGGATTGAGCCTCTTAAAATTCCTTTTTTCCTTCAGTTGTTTGGAAATTTTATATCTATTTCTGTTATTTTAACCAATAAATGGTTTTGCCATTGAAATTTTAACGTATGTAACAGAACAAAGTCAAAGTTCAACAGCATTTTTATTGCAAGGATGCTAAGTTGCTATAACTCTAATTTTCCCTTTAGGTTTGGTTTCATTGTTATTCAATATTTTGCACATATCTCATTCTTTTTTCCTCCACAAATTAATACTTAAACTGATGTGTTTTATAATGTTGGCATTTATTTAGTGTTACCTTATTTATTCTTTACATCTTAGACCTTCCTTCTGGGATCATTTTCTTTCTTTATGAAGCATATCCTTTATTTTTTAATATATGTTATCTTCTTTAATATATTAACTTTCTTAATCCACACACAAAAAATTTATGAAACGGCACTACCTTATGGATGAGAAAATTGAGGCGCAGGCATCATTCCAGTAGGAGGTACAGAAATAAACTTGAACTTTTTTGCCATAACTTAAGCATATTCTTTGTCTTAAACCTTCTCTGTTTTTATCTGAACACATCTTTATTTGACCAAGTTTTTAAAAGGTAATTTTTCTGGGTAGATAATTTTAAGTTGACAATAATTTTCTCTTAATTCTTAAAAAATATAATTCCACCATCTTCTGGCTTCCACTGATACTGCTTTTAAGGTCATGTCTTATCTTTGTATTCTGCCAAAGCAGAAACTCTGTGAGTAGGACCCAGCAAACCATGTGGTACAAGCTCTCCGGTGATTCTAAGAACCACTGTTTCAGTCAATCTTCAAGTTCATTAACTTGCTCATCAACTGTATCTAATCTGTTGTTTAATCTATTCATTAATTGTTTTAATTTTTTTAATGATTACATTTTTATTCCAAGAAATTCTATTTGTCTAGCATTTCAAACCTGGCTTCTCAATTTTGATATCTTTCTCCTTGCTGATTTTTAATGCCAACGTTTACTCCTTAAGCTATTTTAGTACATTGATTTTTGTTTATTTTAATAACAACATCTACTTCTTTAACTATTTTACACATATACATGTTATATTCTAACTGATAATTCTAATATCCGAAGTCTAAATCTGTCTTAGCTTCTTTTTGCCAACTTAACATTTATGGTGACTTCCCTCTTTGTCTTTATTTTATGTTTGTATTTGGCTGAATTTAATATGGGGGAGTCCTGAGGGACCTCAACTGAAGATGGTTTTCTACACAGATGGTTTGAGTTTGCTTCTTCCAAGTGCCAAGGATGCTGCAGCCTGATACTGCCTTAGTTCTTCCACCGTGGGATCCCATGATGGAGAAGCTAACATGAATTCAGGCCCTCCCAACCCCCCATAGACTCCAGGCCATAAGAAAGGCCTGAGTCCAGCCAGGAGTGCAGTCAGAGCGAGGCAGACTTTTCCTCACCCTGGCCTTTACGCAGGGATCCCAGGTTCCACTCCTTCACTCTGCAAGATAGGCCCTGGACTTTGTCTTCCATCCCAAGGGCCTCCAGTCCCCAAAACTTTGGGCTTCCAGGACTGGTTTTTGCCAACTGGCTTTCAAGTTTTTGATCACCTACCTTTGGGGTTAGTGGCTTTCCTGGCCTTTAATAATTTCCTGCACTTCTTTGTGCACTCTACAATGAATTCAAACATATGTTTTAAAAAATATTTATTCATCAGCCGGGTGTTTTGTGAATGAAGGCTGATTAGAATGTCTAGACTGCCATATTGCCTGAGATCTCTTTAAGCCATAAACTATTTAGGAGTGAGGTTTTCATTTTCCAGACATAGTATCTTTTATGGTTGGCTTCTATGTGTATTGTGTTGTGGCCAGAAAATAGAAAATCTGGCCACAGAAAAAGGCACTATTGAAAGAGACATAATTGTGAACATGAATTCAGGCATGATCTGCATATCTTTTTTGTTCTGATTTTTGTTCTGAGACTTCTTTTGTTGCTTTGTGTATTGTTCAGGGTTCTAAGTTGCAGGTTACAAGATCCACACAATCTAGTTCAAGCAAATGGATTTTTGGAAGAGTTTAAGGAACTTACAGAAGCTCTGGAGGGGACGGGGAACCAGGGAGGATACCCCCACAGCCAGGAACCACAGCAGCCAGGAGAAACCTGACCCAATGGTGGGTCTCTTCCAGAAGAAACCGCCACCATAGCCTTTCAGCGGAGCCCAGCACCTATGGTGCTAAGCGGACAAAACAAACGTGTCTGTCACCAAGCTGATCACTGACTGAGGGCTTGTTCCCTTCCTCCACATTTCAGACAGTGGTATCTGCTATAAGGGGGAATGGGCGCTGTAGTTTTTACCTCCCAGCCTTTGTAGCTCAAGAAGGCAGGCTGGGGGTGGGGCGTGCAATCAGAGGCAGGAGGAGTGCGTGACCTCAGAGAGGGTCACAGGGACACAGATGCAGCTAATTTGATGTAATGAACATTTTTTTCTCTGAAATACGTGGCCAAGGTTATCATCTGAGAGCGCAGGGCCTTCAGAAATCTACAGAGGAAATGGCACGGAATAGTCACCACTGAGGGCAAGAAAGGGTAGGCGTGTCCAGAGTCCTGCCAAGTAAGTTCAGTGCAGCGAGAGACCGGGGGACGGGTGGTGAGCGAAAGCGAGGACTGTTTGCGCAGAACACGAGCTTCATTCAGGAGGAAGTGAAGGCTGGGGGTGGGATGATGGGCAGGGCAAGCAGAGTGGCGGGTGCATGCAGCGCTCATCTCAGAAGGAGGGTGAGAAGAGTGTCTAAAACTAGGAGGTGCCAGAAGAGAAGTTCTGAGGCCCTGGCACGGGCCGGGAGCCGCTGGAGGATTTTCTCCCTGCACCACCCACAGAGGGGCCGCCTTCTCTCTCCTGTTACCTGTTCATTGATGCCAGGCTCATGACAGGGTGGGTAGTGCCTTGTGCCACTGGGTCTCAGCGTGGCACCTTCTCAGTGTACCCATCCCTCTCAGGTCCTCCGTGGCTGCACGCTGCCTCTATCTGTGCTGGGTTGGGGATCATCACCAGTGCTGGCCGACCTGAGACCTCTGCTTTGTGGAGGGGCAGATTTGCGTCCAAGAGGCGACTGCCCATCCTGCAGGGGTATTTGCTCCCACCCCTCCTTTAGGGTCCTGGGCCTGGTTCCTGGTGGGGGAAGAACACTCTGCCCCTCCCTCTCCTAGGGGCAGAGGATTCAATGGGTTTGCAGTCCCTCCCCCAGCCGCTTAAGTGTTTTGCGTTCTTTGCGGTGGGGGGGATCTGGAGAAGTGGGTGGTGTTTGGTGCCCCCACATACAAACACGCGCATTCACTTCATGCTTGCAGATTGATCTGGACTACCGGCAAAGGCTTGTGGAGAGGCGCCCAGGAGCAGGTGTGAATGCCCTCGTGCCTGGGTCCTCCACTTACTGGACTGACTCGTCAGCTCACACTTGGCCCTCAGGAATTGTTCCAAGGGAGGCTGGTTTTTTTCCCACTCTCCTCAGTAGCCACCACCACTTCCTCCTGGGCTCTGCCAGAGTGAGAGCCGGCGTGTCTGGCTCTCCTTGGAGCCAGGACTCTGGAATCCAGTTCCCCCAGCTCCATGGCCATGGCCTCAGGGGAAGTGCTGATTCTGTAGACTATGTGGCTTTCTCTTGTTAAAGGCGAGGGCACTTTCTTGCAACTTTCAGCATCAGAAGCAGAGGTGGAATCCAAGGTAGTGTATTTCTCGGGCTCAGAGGAGAGTTTAAGGAGACCAGGAACATTCCAGGATGTGCAGACACTGAAACTCGCTTGCTTTTTGATTCATTCACAAGCCCCAGAATTTTGCTCGGTTTTCATGCCAGCTCACTGGCCTGCAGTTCTTGAGAATTCAACTCCCTGGTGCCTCTCCAGCCCCACGGTGCCCACAGCTGCCATCCTGGTGCCTCTTAAAGCCCGTCAGTATTCTAGGTGTCATCCGCTGAGGTTGGAGGGCCAAGGATGGGCAGGGTCTGCTTCTTCCCAGGGATGTTTACACTGCCCTCCCATTTTGAGACCTCTAGTTAAAATCAGATGGAAACAGGATTTCCACAGTCCTTCCTTGGCCTCCTTTGCTTGGAAGGACTTAATTAGGGAGTTGGTTAGTCCCCGCCTCCTGGTTGTTTTCCATGCTTCAGTTTTCACTGCATCCTTAAGCATGCATGCCAGTCCTTGGCGTTTATCCTCAACAGCGTGGCCTTCCTTCTCCTCATCTCCCGAGTCCAGTCCAAAGAGGAGCATGGGAGCCCGCAGGGTCTTCTGTCACAATCCTCACTCTCTTTTTCTCCGTGAAAGCCCCTCAGGCCAGGCTCAGTGGCTCAGTCTGTAATCCCAGCACTTTGGGAGGCCAAAGTGAGTTGATTGCCTGAGCCCGCGGGCTCAAGTCCCACCCAGGCAACTTGGCGAGGCCTCGTCTCTACAATAAAAAAAAAAAATTAGCTGGGCGTGGTAGCGTGCGCCTATAGTTCCAGCTGCTTGGAAGGCTGAGGCGGAAGGATCGCCAGAGCCCAGGGAGGCCGAGGTGAGTGAATTGCCTGAGCCTGTGGGTTCAAGACCTGCCTGGGCAACTTGGCCAGACCTCGTCTCTACAATAAATTAAAAAAATTAGCCGGGCGTGGTAGTGCATGCCTGCAGTTCCAGCTACTTGGAAGGCTGAGGCAGAAGGATCGTCGGAGCCCAGGAGGTCAAGGCTGCGGTGACCAGGAGCGGCCACTGCACTCCAGTCTGGGCGACTGAGTGAGACTCCAACTCAAAAAAATAAAAAATAAAGATGAAACTCAAAGGACCCTGCAGGGAGCTTCCAGGTCAGGCAGGGAGAGGTCACCTGCAGAGGTGGTTTTGGCACCATGTGGGAAGGTGTCAGATGGGGTCTTTGGTTTGGGGAACTGTCCTGGAGGACACGGAGGTGGCAGAGCTGAGGGTTTCCCACTTGATGCTAGTGAGGTCTGAGATGCTGTGGTTGCTTCCTCAAGGTCCCCTCACTTCTCCACCAAATAGTTTTTCTTCATTGGCCAAAATTAAATCAGCAGGAACCGATGCGTGTCATAAAATGACATCAGACTTGCACACACTACGCCAGTGTCAATCTCCTGGTTCTAGTGTTGTCACATGCTGCCTTGGGGGGAAGGGTAGGAAGGGCACAGGGGACCTCTCTGTACTATCCTGGCCACTCCCTGCAAGTCTCTAGTTATTTCTCAATTAAAAAGTAGAAAACAATCAACCGACCAGGAATATTTTCCCGAACTCTCCATTTTTTGCCTTTTCAGGGCCTGGCATACTCTCCTTGCCTGCACAGCTCCTCACTGCTTCATTTCAGGGAATTCAAATAGAGCCCAAGATGGTCACTTTCAGTTTGCTTTTGGAAAACCCCACTGGAGACCCAGAGGCAAACTCGGCTTCTGGCAAAGCTCAGGCTTCAAGGGGAAAGGAGGGAGTGGGATTTGAGCCTCCCTGCCTCTCAGGAGGATTTCTCTCCATCAGCAGCTGCGGAAGCCTGGGGCTCCATTGGGCTTTAGGAGCTGCACAAAAAATCAGACTGGAAGTAAATTACCATTCTTCTCCGCTCCCCCAAATCCCTCCAGTCACCCAAAGCGGCTCGTTTAGGATGCAGTGAGTCATTTTGTTCTGTCTGTGCGGTTTGTGGTTTTCATATAGTCTGTGGTATCAGGCTGCAACAACACAAAGCCATAAACTTCTCTCTGGTTTTCCAAACACCTCCCTTTTCATCTTGTGGGAAGACATTTTTTGCCCTCAGGGTAAAATAAACAGAGGATGCAAACACGGTGGCTGAGGTCTGCATCACCTGGTGAGCTGTTCACAGAGCTCAGGTGTACCTGGAGGAGGAGAAATGAGCCTGACTGGGTTTTCCTGGGACGAAGGTGGGTTGGGCTTCGATTTGCATTTTCTCCCAAATGTTCCTGGATGCTGCAGCTCAGGCTCTGTGACTAATCACAAGGCTTAACGGCCTTAAAGTGCTCACTAAGGGCCCAATTCAATTAAAAAATGTCCTGCGGAAGCCATGAATAATCCTCTTGTCTTTGCTTTTCCCATCTTCCAGAGGCCTCCACTGAGTGGAGGCCTTGCGCTTTTCGCTTTTTAAATTTTTTTCTTGCCGTGGGCCTCGAACCCCTGCTGGTCACGTGCACGCTCGCTTCCCACCGGTCCCACTCGCTGGCGGTGTGGGTGTGACTGTGTCAGGGCTTGCTCTGACACCTGGGAAATGACTTCCACTTCTCTGCCAGTTTGACAGGCTCTGGAGCGAGATGCCAGTCAATGCCAAGGGGAGGCTGAGGTACCTGGACTTCCTGAGCAGATTCAATACCGAGACAGCAGCGACACCGACGGCCACTGGTGACTCAACGGTGGCCCAGAGAGGGAGCAGCGTCCCTGAAATCTCAGAAGGAGTCACATCTGCTGTCCCATCATCCACTCGGGACCTGAGACCAGGGTCAAAGTCGCGGGGTCAGCCTTGTGTGAGTTTTATCACCCACCATCTCACTCCAGACCCACAAATCCCACTGGGCCGAGGGACTTTGGGGGACCCTCGTCATGCCCAGGGGTCAAGTGACAGAGAAGCAGGGTGAGTCTGGGGCAAGGGGCACAGGAAAGGAACCCAGTGGGTCCTTGGCACATGCTTCCCTGGAGGAAGATAAGTTATACCCATTTTATAGTTGAAGACAGTAAGACGCTAAGAGATGTCCCCCTGTGCTCTTGGTCCCTCCCCCAATTAGACATGAAGAGACCCGATCTTAAGTCCAGGCCTGTCAAACTGCACAGTCCTGAGCCCTGGGATGAAAGAAGGTGCCCAAGCTCCCCAAGGCTCTCTCCTTGTCTACGAGAAGGGGTGGCAATGTCTCCCAGGCAGCATGGTTGAGAGAATGCCACAGCACTCACGTAATGCAACCAGCACATCGTGCGTGGTGAGCACACAAAGGCAGTGGCTATGATATCATTCGTTCATCCCACACACCTGCATTGGACGCCTACCATGGGCTGGGGATTTTCTACAGCTGAGAGTGACCAAAAGTCCCTGCTCTTGTGGAGTTTACGTTCCTTTAGGAGCTGGTAGGTAACAAAGCAGTAAACATGCATACTTCATAAGTTGGAAGGTGATAAGTAGAGCAGAATGAAGGGGGATCAGGAGCACCCCAAAGATGTCTGCACCCTGAGCCTTGGAACCTGTGACAACATCACCTTACATGGCAAGGGAGACTTAAAGCTGCAAGCAGAATTGAGGTTGCTAACCAGCTGACTTTTGGAGAGGGAGGTTATCCTGAGTTCCTAGATGGTCTCAGAGTAATCAAAAGGGCTTTGAAATGGGAATCCAGAGGCAAAAGGGTCCGCGTTAGAGAGCTGCAACTTGAGAAAGGCTCCACGTGAAGTTGCTGGTTTTGAAAACAGAGGAAGGGGCCGCAAGCCAAGGAGTGTGGAAAGGCTCTCGAAGAAGCTGGAAAAGGCAAGAAATGGATTTAGACACCTTGGTTTTATCTCACTGAGACCCATTTCAGACTTCTGACCTCCAGAACTGTAAGAGCATAACTGTGTTGTTATAAGTCACTAAATTTGTGGTAATTTGTTACACCAGCAACAGAAACTCGTATAGGCCTGGAGGACCGTGATAAGGACATTGGCATGGAGCCTTTGCATGTTTTTAAGCAGCAAAGTGACATGATCTGAGGGACTCTTTAAAGACCACTCTAGATGTTGGGGGCATGGGGGGGACAGGAAGAAGCAGGAAGACAGTCTGGGAGAGACGAACGATGGTGGTTTGGAGCCAGGCGAGGTGCACTGATGAGCACAGTCAGACTCTATCTGTATCTTCAAGGTCGAACAAACAGGATGTCCTGAGGGCTTAGACGTGGAATGGGGAAGGATCAGGAGAAGGAAAGTCAACTAAGAGGCAGAAGCTCAGGGTTGGGGAGAAAGACCGGGAATCCAATGGACTAAGGTGCATTTCTAGATGAGATCACCATGCAAGAGCAGGCGTCCAGGAGAAAAGCCTGAGCTAGATTAGATCCACCCCCTTGTTTTAAATGGAAACTACAAGAGAGCAAGGATCAGCTTCATGCTTGGTCCACATCATTTCAAAATAACAGATTTTCTGTGAGCGTCCACAGGCTCCAATGCCTTGTGCACGTGACAGATAAATCCCTTTCTTTGATAAAACTCTTCCTCCGGTGAAAAAGACGCCATTGTCACTGCACACACACACTAATAATACATTTAAATAGTATCCCTGTACATCTGAACCTTGGCTGTATGTTTCCAAAATTTGGTTATTATGGTTTGGCGCAAATACATCAAGCCCACTGGTGGCAATAAAGAATAAATTGTAAAATTACCATCTATGTTCCAGTTTAATTTTATCTTCGGGCTAATACTGCCTGTAAAATTGTGACCCTCAAAACCTGTCATATTTGTAAGGTTTTTGATTACTTCCATTCTCAACCTCAAGTCCCAAGACCATTTTCTTTGCTTTCCCCCCAGACTCCAGCTAGTACAGTCACGATCCCGTGTCCTCCACCCCTGCAAAACTGCGAACCCATCGAGACCAAGCTCCGGAAGAGAATCCAGGGCTGCTGGCGGGAACTCCTGAAACAGTGCAAGGAGAAGGACGTGAACAAACAGGGGGAAATCACCACGGCCGAGTTCCTGGGTTCGTTCTGGCTCTGTCCCCTTGATAATACGGTGTTACCCTTGTGGCTGGAGGCCATTCCCACTGGGCACACAGCCATGCCCCGCTGTGGAGGAGAGGGGGTGATAGGACAAGAAACCAGCCAGGAACTTCTGGGTGGAGATGGCACCATGTACCTCCCGGAACAAAAGGTCTCTCGGGAGGAGGACTCCTGACCTGCCTCCCACCTAACAGGTGTCATCACATGATCAAGTCAGCCCTCCGCTGATGGGAGCATTAGAAATCATGTTCATGAGCTCTGACAGCTGAGGGAGGTGGGAAACATACAGGAGGGCAGGGGGGATGGGAACACTCAGGCCCACCTGAGATAGAGCTGGGACAGGTGGAGGAAGGTGAGGGAGGAGGGGGCACTCCGGCCCACCTGTTGGGGAGCTGGAAAACATGGACGAGGGCAGAGGAGGACGGAGACACCTGCTGTGCAGCTGGGAAACATGGAGGAGGGTGAGGGAGGACAGGGACACTCAGGCCCACCCACCTACACCCCTGGAACTCCGCTCCCATCAACACCCACCCTTCACTATTGCTTCATTGCCACCATGTGTCATCACCTTGATAAGCTTTTCAACTTAAACTAGTTGGGTCTGTACTTTACTAACTGTTGCATCTCATTTGTGCAACACAATCAGTCTGACCACTCAGTCCCCGGTTTTTCAGCTCCTCCAGTTCTTGACTAGTACTCAGACTCCTCTAAAGAAAAATATTTTCCTTGAGGACCTCCAGTATTAATATAAATACTTTTATCATAACCATGGCTTCAAGTGCACAAATGAAGCAGGTGTAATCTCTTTAAGTTAACAGCCCCTATTTTTAAAATGTGTAAATTAAATATAACATATATAATCAGTAATACTCAGATGTTGCTCCATTGGTTTTATGTGACATGTTTTGCCGAAACCAAACACTCATGTTGGTTTTAGTGCTTTGGAGTTCCACTTGTTTTTTAGTTAATTCTTTTTATTCTGGTCTTGATGAGCTTTGACTTGTATTATTATTATCTTATTGCTACCGCTGTTTTTTTCTTTTTAGCCATGAACTCATTTAAGTCATAATATTCTGACAGGCCTGCCAGACTTTAGTACTGCATCCAAAAGTCAGTACTGTTAAATAAAAACAGTCAATTTTCCAAAGTGATTTCGTGTTTTCTACCCACTACTGATGCCCTTCTGCAAGTCGAAACATCAAAAGCACTTGTGGGCCAGTTCCTGTGAGTTCCATGGGACCCCCGCTGTGTCCTAGTGGGCACCAGGATCTTCTGCTGCCATTTACACAGCGTGCAGCCGTGTGCCTTGGCCTTAGCCTGGTTTGCAGGCATCGTCTCCATGAAGCTGCCTTCTGCTGGCTTGCCTCGTTAGCCTCCGCAGCTCACACAGTATTCCACTCCTTGACACTTTGTTCTCTCATGATGTCAAGTCAAAATCTACCTTATTAAATGTAAACTCAAATCTCATCCCACATAAGTCTCTTTCAATTACGACCTGTCACTCCAGAAGAAGTGTTGCCTTTATGACTGGCGAGAGAATGCGCACGAGTGCTTGTGCCAAGTATGTGGCAAACGTTGCTGTCTTGACGGCAGCCAGCAACACTCCCCAACGGGGCACCGACATGACCCCCATGGGAAGCCAGACTCAAACTCTGAGGCTGCACAACAGTTGTCTCTTAAGGGTGGCCCATGTGTCTAGAGTGAGTGTGAATGTTTTAGATTGGCATTGGCATGAAAATTCAAAACATGTAAATCCACATGACCCAACAGTCTCTCGAGAGCATGTCTCCGAAGCTCAATTAAAAAATATTTGGTAGCCGGGCTCGGTGGCTCAGCCTATAATCCCGTGCCTTTGGGAGGCTGAGGTGAGTGAATTGCCTGAGCCCGTGGGTTCGAGACCCGCCTGGGCAGCGAGACCTCATCTCTACAATAAATCAAAAAATCAGCCGGGCGTGGTAGCGCATGCCTGTGATTCCAGCTACTTGGAAGACTGAGGTGGAAGGATTGCCGGAGCCCAGCAGGTCGAGGCTGCGGTGGCCGGGAGTGGCCACTGCACTCCAGTCTGGGCGACCGAGTGAGACTCCAACTCAAAAAAATATATATATATATTTGATGAGAGGGCCAAGTCAGGGTTCCCTCCCTACAGTTCCCTGACCAGGCTGACACCGAGATTGTGGAGACTTCCCTTATTCCTCATGTGCTGGCTGGGCCCTGGCTCTGTCAGGAATACCCCTCCTCACTTCCCTCTCTGAGCTCCCTCCTCATCGGAGCTTCCACATCCTCTGTCATAAGCTGTGATCATGCACTCCCAGGACAGTGTGGGCCAGCAGCACTTGGGTTCCTGTCTCTGTAACATTGAGTTGGTCCTATGTCTGTCTGTTTCCATGTATGTCCATCCACATGCGTGGGATGAGTTCTGTGAAGCAAGGACCAATCTGGGGCCTAAAGCATAGAAGGCATCTCAGCAAATGTCGAAAGAATGAATGAATGCATGAATTGCCATGGACTGAACTGCCATTTTCGTCTATAGCTCTTGTGGAGAAATTCAACCTGGACATAAACAAGGAGGAATGCCAGCAGCTCGTTATAAAGTATGACCTAAAGAACAATGGTAAATTTGCCTACTGTGACTTCATTCAGAGCTGTGTCCTCCTGCTGAAAGCCAAGGAAACTTCACTGATGCATAGGATGAAGATCCAGAATGCACATAAAATGGTATATAAACCACCTTTAAGCAATACGTGGGTCAGGGCTAAAGGCACTCTTCCAGGGTTTTGGGTTTTTTTTTAAATTTTAAATTCGGGGGTGCATGTGCAGGCTTGCTACATGGGTATATTGCACAATGGTGAGGTGTGGGCTTCCACTGGACCTGTCACCCAAGTAGTGAACATGACTCCCAATAGGTCATTTTTCAACCCTTGCCCCCATCTCTCCCTCCCACTCTAGGAGTCTCCAGTGTCTGTTGTCCTCATCTTTATGTCTGTGTGTACCCAAAGCTTAGCTCCCACATTTTTCTCAATTCGTCACAGATGAGATCACCTCACTTCCCAAACATGGCAGGCTGGTTGGACTCAGAGCCCCTAGAGTGGCTGACTGGCCAGAGCCTAACTCAGCTCTGCTGCCCGCCAGGACTCATCTGCCAAACGTCCCCAGCCTCCTGCCACCTCCCCATAGACCCTGCACATGTGTTCTCTGTGCACATATCATGCCTGTCGAGCAACACTTTTTCATCCTGTTTCCTCCATTACTTAACCGCCGGGACAGTGTCTGGCAGTTGTCAGGTCACATGAGATGGCCAGGTCTGTCAAAGCCCATGACTTGTGTGTCGGGAGGCTCACACCTGGGAGTCAAGGGCTGGGTAAAGATAAGGTTTGCACCAGGCTTTGGGGACATTGAAAACAGCTCAGAAATTTGCTTTCTTGAAAGTAATTCAGAGATTTCCTTTCTCTCCTTTCAGAACCCTATAAGGGTCTGGAAACCCCAGACTGGGAGCCAGTAGCCTGGACTCTGACCGTCATGGCTCTTCCCAGAGCATCTAATGACTAATGAGCTGATACAGTATCAGTCACTCACACGAAGCCCTGGAAGCAGGGACTGGCACAAGGCAGGGGGGATGCGGATGGCGGTCATGGCAAAGGTGAACATCTGGCTGAAATACATATCCATCCATCAGCCATTGAGATAGACCTTTCCTGAGTGCGGAGTGGTGGGTGGGGGTATCCCGTCTTTCTTGCCTAAACTATATCCACAACGCATCATCTACAGTTTTATTTTTCTGCCTCTTTGGAGAGAATGAGAGCCTAAAGACTCTTAACTAGCAACTGGAGGGCATGGTTCTTCCAGATTTTTACCTTTCATTCTCAGTCACTTATACTTGTATAACTGAAACCCACACCCAGAGCAGTGCAGTCACAGCGTTTCACTGACTTGCCGTGCTCTAGCCTTTCCAAAACATGAAGCCAAAAAAAAATGTTTTTCATGCTCCTATTCTGTTATCTATAATGTTGAATTAAGTTACATTGAATTGGCCGGGCTCGGTGGCTCAGCCTGTAATCCCAGCACTTTTGGGAGGCCGAGGCGAGTGGGTTGCCTGAGCCCGTGGGTTCAAGACCCACCAGGGCAACTTGGTGAGACCATGTCTCTGCAATAAATCAAAAATTAGCTGGGCATTGTAGCGTGCACCTGTAGTTCCGCCTACTTGGAAGGCTGAGGCGGAAGGATCGCCGGAGCCCAGCAGGTCAAGGCTGCGGTGGCCGGCAGGGTGCCACTGCACTCCAGTCTGGGCAACAGAGTGAGACTCCAACTCAAAAAAAAGTTACATTGAATTAAATAACAAATACAGCTGGCATTGCAGATCTGGGGAACAAACACAGCAATTCCAAACACAGCTGGAGAGGGACTGAAGTGAGAGACAGACCCGAGATAGCACCCGCCCTGCCCCACCCCAACCTGGCCCCGCCCCACCAGCCCAAGGGCTCCTGTGCTGCAGTCAGCATCATCTTGTAGGGATTGCAGGGTGCGTTAGTCCAGCAACAGGTAAGCAGAAGCCGTGCAGAAACTTTCTTCACAGCTAGTTTTTAATTTTGTGGAAAATCAGGTACCGTCCTAGGATAGCTTCTAGTTTAGACAAGCAGGAGCTAGCATCAGAGGCTTAGACCAAGTTTACCAAAAGCAATTTACCGCCACTCTGCTACTGGCCCCAATCTTCTGTGCACAGAGAAGACTGTCCTCAAATCCTCGTGGGGCCCGGAACATAGGTGGAGAATCATGGCGACCACACAGCCTTCAAGGCCCCGCCAGCTCTGACCTCGCTTCATTCACCCTCTGATCTCTTGGCGAATGTCCCAGCACACCCCACTGCACCCTCACCCCCACCTCTACCCAGGGCCACTCTGGTTCAGAACAGTCCTCCCGCCCTTCCTCCCTGGACCTTACGCCGCACTTACTTGGACTAAGAGGCTGCCCACGTGCTTTCCCAGGAGAGAGTGGGCCCTGCTGTGATCCTGGTCACGGTCCTTGTCTCCTCTGGCAGCTGCCGCACAAGTGTGAAGCTCGGGTCAAATGTCTCCCTGCAGAGATTCCGAAAGGGTAGTTTCGTCTTCTCGCTATTAGGGAGCTTGCTCTAAAGATGGCCTCTGGGGAGGATAGCTTGGGCTCTGCCACTCCCTGTAGCCCCTGGGTCATAGGCAGGGTTAGCTGTCCTGCCCATGACAGATGCGGGTATGGGAGGGCGTGTGAGCCCCAAACCCCTTCTTCCCCGTGTGCGGCTCCACTGATTGGGCACACTGGCAGCTAGCAAAGCTGTAGGGTACCTGGGGAGTTTCCATCACAGATGCTAAGTGATGTAAAAATGGAAAGCAGTTGAACTCTCTGCTCATTTGTTTTACGTAGTGTCATGTTAAAATTAAACTTTTCTAAAATGTGTTACACATCACTGCCTACGGTTCACCTCTGTGGTACTCAGACGCGTTGGGGCTAAATGACGCTAAAATATCTTGTTTTCAATCTAATAGCACCTAAATGAAATAATCACAGTGTAGTGTACTGTCTAATTACTAGATATAATTACAACCTTGTGATTTTTAAAAAACACTCTTCATTATAATAACCCATTAGAAGATCCAGACAAATCTTTTCCTTTTTTCCCTCCCCCCTCTCAAACTATTCTGAAATTGACCCATTACCTGCCCAGCCCTCTCCTTGGGTTCACCCTGGGAGGTAGTGTGCCCTGAAGTGTCTTGGGGTCAGAGCCTGGATCACTCCACCTCCCCAAGCTTCCGTTTCCCAATCTGTGAAATGGGGAGAGGAGACTTGCCTTCTTTCCAGGCTACCAGGGGAGGGGAAGGGAGGTATCACTGAGACGGTGTTTTTAAACAGCCCACACATGGACTTTGAGCGATCAGAGGATTGGTGATGGCATCAGTGCTTGCAAGGTCCGTCCTAGACCCGGAGCCAGCATTGGGGAAGTGCAGCCGGGCAGAGCTGTAGTCCCTCGAGACAACAGGAAGCCCTCAGCCCGCTCTTGGCTCCCCTGGGCCTGGCCCCCATCCAGCTCATTCTAAGCTGTTTTCTCATCCCATCTTATTTTATGGGTTTTTTAGAAAGAAGCTGGTGCTGAGACCTCTTCCTTTTACTCTGCTTTGCTGCGGATTCAACCCCAAATCATGCACTGCTGGAGGCCAATGCGGCGCACGTTCAAAACCTATGACGAGGCAGGAACCGGGCTTTTAGGCGTGGCTGATTTCAGGAAGGTGAGCACAGCTCTTGTGCCTGCTGCCTCTAAGCAGGGAGCAGTTGCCAAATGCCCGAAGCCAGAAAACTTCAAAGGGGCCCTGCCGAAGGCCAGGCGTGTCTGGCTGGCCCGGACTGCACATCCTGGGACCCCCCCAAGTTATCAAGGCCTGAGTCCACTTGCCCCTCACCCGCAGACCCCAGGTTCTCCTCCCTGAGGGTTCCCAGAGCTCTATTTCCCACTCTTCCCGCCAGGGCCGGCGCCCATGCCTGAGCCCAACTTCCCTCAAGGCACTGCAGCTGCTGCTGCTGTTGCTGCTGCTGATCAGATCCCTGGCTGGGTTTGGGCTTTCCTGTCACCCCACATCTGGGCGTGTCCCTTCTGGGCCTCTCTGCAGACTCTGCAGAGCCTGACTAACATGGAGCTTGCACAGCGAGCCCTGACCCCTGCAGCGCACGGGGAGCTCCAGCGTTGGGCATCAGGCCCCGCCTAGCCCACACCTGTCGCTGTGTAAACACCTCTAAGTCATCTGTCCCTCGATGCCCTCAACCCCACAGCCTAACAGACACCCAAGTGGCTTTCCAGTTCACATTCACACTGTTAGTCAAGCATACATCTCAACCAGGGAGCCTCTTTCTCCCTCCAGGCAAAGAAGGGAGGGAAGCAGGGCTGGGTCAGTTTTCTCCTCTCCAGGCACAGCAGTGGAAAGGCCAGCAAAAGTGGGGACATTGGCCTGAGTAGAGCTCAGGTCAGAGGTCAGACGGTGTAACTGAGACCTGTTCCGGACACTCAGGCTCCACTTCCTCTTCCGGTTTCAGCCCTTTGAGCCGGTAGCCACAGTAGTGGACCTCAGCCCCATGAGACTTGGGCCTTCTAGCCCCACTCTCCAGTCTCCTCGTAGAAACAAATTATAACACAAAATGTAGATAGAAAATCTGTGACCTGATCTCTATCACTAGGATCTATCTAGTAGGAATTGTTTGGGCTGCATGTAACAGGAGAAAAAAATATCAGTTTAAGCAAGGTGAAAGCTCATTTCTCTCCCACATAATAAAATCCAGAGGTGGGAACTCCAGAGCTGGGACAGCGGCTGAACAATCATCAGGGGCTGTACTTTTGCTCCCAAGTCCTCAAGACCTGGCTTCCTTCCTCAAGCTTGCCCCCTGGCCCACGGTGGCTGCTGGAGCCAGAGTATCAGGTCCATATTCCAGGCAGCAGCAAGAAAAAGAGAGGAAAGGGGCACGACTGCCTCCTTCACAGGAGGCTTCCCAGAAGCACCAAATAACATTCTTATTGGGTTTCTCTGACCAGAACGCACCTGCCACAGGGAGGCTGGAGAATGCTCCTGGTTAGCTGGCCACACCTCAGAAAATCAGGTTCTGCAACTGAGGAGGAAGGGGCAGTGGGCCTTGGGTGGGTGACTGGCAGGCCCTGCCACAGACTGTGTGACTGCAGCCTGCACCTGCTGGCCCTGCCCTCCTCTGCATGACTGCACCCTGAGGCCCCGCTCTGGTAGGACCCTGAGGCCGGGTCTCCCCTTCAACTCCCCCTTCTCTGTCCTTCCACTTGGTCTGACATGTTGACCAACTACTTTTCAGGGGGTGAAGGTGATGAACCTCCTGTCTCTTCCTATTTCACACCAAGACGCACAGTGGGGATGCCCTTGGGGGCTGCTTCATATCTGAGTAGAGGCTGAGAGGGCAGAGGGAGAGAGAGGAGAAGAGAAAGAGAGAGAGGAGGAGGAGAGAGAGAGAGGACATCAGAAAGGGAGAGAAGAGAAAGAGCTACCCGCTGGGGGTGACACTGGAGGTGGGGGACCAGGCAGAAGTGGGGAGCAGTGCGGAGACAGACATGTCTCCAGCCCCTTCCTGACAGCCTGCCTCTTTAAACAGAGGCCGTGACGAACCCTAGTGGCCCCCTCTCTCCGTCTTGCAGGTCCTGAGACAGTACAACATCAACCTCTCTGAGGAGGAGTTCTTCCATATTCTGGAGTATTACGATAAGACTCTGTCTTCAAAGGTCTCCTACAATGACTTCCTCCGGGCCTTTCTCCAGTAGGGATCCCTGTGGTGCACCCAGTGGGACAGACGGGCCACAAGGCCTGCACACAAGACTAATAAAATCATATAATTGGGGGTTTAATGAATTTTCCAAAGTGTCTCCAGAAACAAAACCCAACCTCAAGCCCAGCCCTCATCTCTCTGGGATGCTCTTCAGGGAGTGGGGGCTGGGGGTGCATCACTGTGTCTCACGCACCCTCACCCACTAGTTTGAGCAAATAGTCTTTGTAGGAATGATTCTTGAGACTTTTTTAAAAACTGCTACTGATAAAATAATTAAAAACTTGGAACTTCTGGTGGTTTTATTTGTGATGGCCTGCTGGGTACCTACCTCTTCCAGTCCAGGGCAGCCGTGCCCTGCACCCCGGTGTCTGAGGGCTGCCACCTATTCTACCCACCTGCTTCCTGGGCCCTGGGTCAGAAGACATCTGTGCTGCCTGCTGCGCTATCAGGGTGGCCCTATCTCTGCTCCTGGGGGCATGGACAATGACTGTCCCTGTCCCTGTCCCTGCTCAGGGATCCCGGCCAGCCCGACCTCACTGCAGGACAACTCACGCCCAAGTCAGGCCGTCGGCGCTTTGGGAGCAGCCTTCCTGAGGCCCGGCCAAATGGTCAGCTGATTGGAACCGCCGTCAGTGACCATTGTGAGAGGGCCCTTTCCTTGGGATGGCAGGTTTGACAAGATGAGAGAAGACTGAAAATCACTGCTCTCCTTTCACCTGCTGGGATACGTGGAGAGGGAGACATGGGAGAGTTTGCTGCCTCCTGGCAGGGGCTCCAGGGAACTGGGAGCGGCAGGCAGGAGACCTGCTCAGAGCTGTGTGGCCGCCGGCTGCCAGAGAGGAGTGGGGCAAGGGACAGGAGGGTAGGGAGGGTGAGGCAGACCTCCACTCCCCTCCGGGCCCCAGGCCAGGCTGACCAACGCCCCCTTCCCCAGCCCTGCGCAGGGCCTAAGTCAGGCCACACCTGAAGTGAGCTCTCCTGTGAAGCTGGAACTACACAACTCGTGAGCACGTGGGAAGAGACAGCCCAGCCTGCCTCACTCAGCATAGGCTCTCTACCTCCAAGACGTTTTGCTGGGTCACCTTTGTTTCCATGCGTCCTTAGTTGTCTCCTCCTTCGTGCTGGTCCTCCAGACGGAGAAGGGTGGGCTCACGGGATACTGCAATGTCAGCTCTTAGCAAAGGGGGGCCCCTGCCCCGGGACCCTACCTTGCAAGGGGCTTCCTGCGCTTGGTCCAGGCCCACGCTCCAAAGTGCCCAGCTCTGATCTCCTCACCACTCAAGTTGTGTTGTGAAGTGGGAGGTGTCTTCTCTTAGTTGTACCTCATTTTTTCTCTGTAATCAACCTCAACTGGGATGTCTGGACTCATCGCAATTGTGGAGATTTGCTTTTAACCAAATTGTGTGGGACTGAGGACCTTGCTGACACGGTGCCTAGGTCACCACACCTGTAAGCATTGCAGGGGCCATGCACACTCACGTTTCCCTGTGGGAGGATGGCACACCAGCACCCACAGTGGCCCAGCCACCAGGAGTGCGGGTCCAGGGCCCTGGGCAGTGGTGTTGGATTCTCCTTCCTTTCCTGGGGCCTCACTACCACAACCATTCCTCTCACTGTCCCTACACCCACTGGGACACAGCCACAACCGCTGATCAAGGAGAGGCTCAAATGTTCACCCTAGGAACCTCATGAGCTCTCAGGAAACAAGAACCAGTGCAAACCTGTCCCTTGGGTGCACAGAGTGCCAGGCCCTGCTGACCACGCCAGTCCATTCTATCTCATCAGAAGACACTAAGGCTGACGCGGAGAGAAGGGAGGAAATCCAGCCCCTCCCCATGGGGTGTGCAGGCAACAACAGGTGCCCTGGGAATAGGAGACAGCTCCTTGCTTCCTGTCCCAGCCTGGCAAGGCGGGCATCGAGGGTGAGGCTGAGAGAGCTCTTGCCAAGACCAGGGAAGCCTCAGATCCCAGAGAATCTGGGGGCCCAGGTGACCCCCACGGGAGGGCAGTCACTGCAGAGGGAATTGGGTGCTGCAGCAGCCCTGAGTCAAGGGAAAGGGTCAGAAGAGGAGACCCCCAAGTAGGTGTGTAAACAGAACCTCATGGTGCCATAGGGCAGAGACTCCCTGGACCCTGCAGCTCCTCCATGTGACTTCGTGCAGGTCACATCCCCTCCCTGTTTCTCAGCATCCTCATCTGTAGAAACAGGAAGACCGCACTCGTGCCACTCTTGTCCTGGACCTGAGCCCATGGACAGCAGATATTCCTGGGAGACAGGCTTCACTCTGGGATAAGGAAGGCCAGTGAGCATCGAAGGGAGCAAGCTCAGGACGCAGGCAGAGGGACAGGGCAGAGCCAGTGTCCAGTGAGCACAAGTATGTGTTGGACTCTAGTCCAGTACCTCGCACACGTCATCATTTAGGCTCCCGTGAGCATCCCCATCTGTCAGATGAGGAAACTGAAGCACCACGAGTTACTTATCCGGGGTCTCATAGCTGGTAGAACTTGACCCAGGCAGTGAGTGACAGCCCAGGCCAGAATTGGAGACCCTAGATGTGGGTGGGCAGACCTCCCCACAGGCAGCATTCGAAGTCATATACCCCAGCACCCACATCCCTGGCTCCTGCCGGTGCTTCCTTCTGGGACTCCTTCTGTCTTCTGCATGGCCCCTCACTCCTCCTCTGAGGCCCAGCCCCCAGTCACCTACTTGGGGGAGCTTCCTGCAGCCTTTGAGCAGAGTCAGAGATCCCAACTCAATGCCCTCAGAGGAGGCAGCTTTTTCCCCTCCCCTCTGCATAGGGCCACTGGGCCTCCACCCACAGGGTGAGAGCACTTACCTGTCCCCCCAAACCTGGCACACAGCAAGTTCTCTAATGCTGTCTGGTCACAACCCTAGTCCCTCTCTCAGAAGTAAAGCAAAACAGGCTCTGTAGGGAGTGTCACCAAGTTGAGTAGTCATTTTGGTGTTGGGGGCTTCTCAGTGGAAGAGCACTGTGGGTTCTGGATTCCCTGTAGTACCAGGGGGTGGCCATGGAGTCAAAACCACTTTCTCTTGGCTGCATCTCCCAGCTCCTGACAAAACAAGCTCCCGATCTTTCCATGCATTTCCTACCAGCACTACTGTCAGGACACTCTGATGTAACTCCTCCAACAGGATTAAAATGTAATCTCATCCGTAAAAATAAATCAGATGACACTGGACTTTTAGTGAGCTCTGGAAATAAGACTTGGCATCTGCCAACTGTTATTCCGACCCCCAAACTTCAAAGTGTATTCCCAAACTTGCAAAGCAGCCTATTAAAATCCCACCATGGAAGAGGACAGGAGGCTGAGGGGTGAGAAGCAGTTGATGCCCCGCCCATGTACTCTACCTCAGTATTCAAGACCCGGCCTGTGTGCCCAGCACCACCCTGTTTGCTGAGCTTCAGCTTTCCCACACTGTCTCTTTCATATCCTTACACCTGGCACCTGCTGTTTTTTCCACTCTCCTCAGGAAAGTCAGCTATTCCTTCAAAACTCAATTCAAAGCCACCTCTTCCATGAAGTTTTCCTGACTTCCTGAGACTGAGTCAGTATAATGAGGCTGGTCCTGTTCAGCAACCTTAACATATTTACTATCTTAACATATTTACTATCTGATCCTTTACAGAAAAGCTTTGCTGGCTCCTTCTATACCAATGTCCAACTTTCAACAAAAAATTATGAGGCATACCAAAGGCAATTATAAAAACAGTTTGAAGAGACAAAGCAATCATGAGAATCAGTCTCAGATAGGAAATAAATTTGGAGACTGTCAGGAAAAAAAATTTTAAGTAATGGGTTTATGTGTTAAAACTCTAATGGAACAGGAAGACAACACATATGATTAGTCAGGAAATTTCAACAGAGAGCTGAAAACTGTAAGAATCAAATGAAAGTACTAGAAATGGAAAAAACAGTAACAAAAATGAAAATTGCCTTTGACAGACCCATCTGTAGATTCAACACACCCAAAAAGAGAATGAATGAACTTGAAGATAGGTCACTAGCATGACCCCAAACTGAAATGCAAAGAGAGAAAAAAAAAAGGGAAAATATAGCAGAATATGTTAGAGCTCTGGGACCATATAAATGGCCTAACATGCCCATCATTGGAAGCTGAGGGGAAAAAAAGAAAGAGAACATGAGAAAGAAGAAATAGTTGAATAAAACATGACTGAGAATTTTCCTATATTAGTTATAGACACTAAACTACAGAGAAAAGTATAGAACCTGGCAGGATTCACATGCACACACGCATACACCCCGAGCATATCATATTCAAATTGCTGCAAAAAAGCAGAGAAAAAAAATCAAAGGCAGTTAGAGAAAAAAGACATATTATTTACAACAGAACAAGAGTAAGAATTATGGCATACTTCCCATCAGAAACCATGCTAGCCAGTAGATGATGGAATAATATTTCAGAGCATCAAAAGAAAAATTGTCAAATCCAAATTCTATAACCAGCAAAACATTCTTCAAAAAGAAGGAGAAACAAAGGATTTTTAGGCACACAAAAACTGAAGAAACTCACTACCAGCAGGCTTACTCTAAAAGAAATGTTAAAGGAAGTTTCCCAGGCAGAAAGAATGTGAATGGTTTAGAAATTTGGATCTACCAAAGAAATAAAGTACATCAGAAATGAATAATTGAAGATAAAATAAAGTATTTTAATATCTCAAATTGTTTTAAGAGTTAACTGTCTATAGCAAAACCAGTCCCAATGTACTGTGTGCTTTGAATATATTTAAAGGTATGACAACAATTGCACAAGGGTTGGGAAGAAATTCAGAGTGGTCTGTCAAAAGGTTCTTATTCTACATGTGAAGTAGTATGAGATAGTTTGAAGACAGATTGTTTTAAAATATATTTATGAACTATAGAGCAACCATTAAAAATATACTTTTAAAATATATTTGCAAAAGGTAAAAGTAACAAGTCAATAGAGGAGATAAAAGGGAATCATGAAGGTGACACCAGCACAAGTGGCAGAGTAAGGACCTTAGAAAGTTCTCTACTCCAAAAAAAAAAGCAGCAAGAAAACTGGCAAAAGTGATTCGAATAAACTTGTTTCAGAACTCTAGAGATCAACCAAAGGTTTGTGGCAACCCAAGGAACATTTTCTCAAGAAAAACATCTGAGTCTTGGCAAGACCTGAGGTGTTTTAACTTGCCATAGTCCAGCTAACTGCTCTCCAAGTCCCCAACAGCCTTGAAAAATGACAGCCTGCATTCTCAGGGCAGTGTGACAGTCACCAGAGGGCACAGAATGGAGCTGGAGCACTTTAATGCCCATTTCTTCCAAAATTGTCATTATTTGACCTGCATGGTGGTTTCCTGAAAGACCACATTTGCAAGACTGTCTGTTTTTGGCCTGACTCAGAGCTTATCCAGGTACAAAAAAACTTGTTTCCCCTGAGTGAGGGGAGGGTGCATTTGTCAAAAATTAAAAAAATAGTGGCAGCCTGAGGCAATGGGTAACACTTGGGGCAACCAACGGACTACACAGAAAGCTAAAAAAGAATAAGGTGTTCACAGAGACTTTTTTAAAGCTCCAAGATATCCCCAGGAATTTAAAAGGTCATGCATGCGTGTAGTGCTGTGCACATGCCCTGGCTTTGAGCATGCTCACAAATGACGTAAAAAGGTCCTTAACTCTCATCTCTAGCTGACTTTCTGCACTAGCACAAAGTGAAATGCACTCAGAGCACATCAGCAAAGACTGGGAAATGTATTGGTTCCAAGTGTTTAAGGAATCTCTGTACAATCAACAGCTGAGATGTCTGCGACTACATGACAAAGCATACAGATTTTACAGAGTTTTTTCAGAAAAGTCACTAAACAAACAAAAACAACAACAAAAAAGCAACAACAAACCCTGGTGGGAACAGGATCTTATTTCCAAAGTTCCCACACTGTATTATTTTAAATGTCCAGTTTTCAGCAGCAAATTACAAAATTACAAAGGAATTAGAAAGTTTGCCCTATACACAGGGGGAAATAGACAATCAATAGAAACAGTCCCTGAGGAAGCACAAATGTAGATAAGGATTTCAAAACAATTATTTTAAATACATTCAAAGAGCTAAAGGAACCTATGTCTAAGCAAAAATAAAGTATAAGAATAATGTCTCACTAAACAGAGGATATTGATTTTAAAAAATAGAAAAGATTTAAAAAGAACCAAATTGAAATTCAGGAGTTGAAAATCACAGTAACCAAAATGGAAACTTCACAAGAAGGTCTTAACAGCAGAATCAAGGATGCAGAAGACAGAATCAGAAAGTAAAGATAAATGAATTTGAATGATCCAATCTGAAGAACAGAAGGAAAAAAATAAATAAGATAGAGGAACAGGACCTTGGAGACCTTTGGGTACCTTCAAAGCTACCAATATGTGCACAATGGGAATTCTAGGAGAAGAAAAAAAGAAAAGGGCAGAAAGAATAGTCAAAGAAATAGTGGCCAAAGCTTCCCAAATTTGATGAGCAGTGTCAATCTACATACCCAAGAACCTCAATGAACTCAAAGTAAAATAAGCTCAAAGAGATCCACACCTAGCACTATCAAAATCAAATTTATGATCGTCTCAACAGATACAGAAATACCCTTGAACAAAATTTAGTATTGATTTATTTTTTAAAAAAACATTAAAAACTAGTAATAGAAGGGAACTTCCTTGACCTAATAAAATACATCTACAAAAAAAAACTACAGCTAACATCTTAGTGAATGGTAAGAGATGGAATGTTTTCCCCCTAAGACCAGAAACAAGGCAAAGATGTTCTTTTTTTATCACTTTTATTCAACATCATACAAGAAGTCCTAGCCTATGCAATAAGGTAAAAAAGGGGAGGAGGGGAATACAAATGGAAAGGAAGAATAACATTCTGGATTTGCAAATAATATGTTTGTCTACACAGAAAATTCTGAAGAACCCACAGAAGGCTTCTACAACTGAGTTTCCAGGTCCATATATGAGTTGATCATATGCCCATGTACCAGCAGGGAACAGCTAGAATTGAAGTTTTAAAAACAACGCCGTTTATAATGCCCCTCCTAATGAAATACTTAGGCATAAATGCAGCAAATACCTGCAGAACTTGTATGATGAAGTTTACAAAGTACTGCTGAGAGATGTCAAAGATGGCTTAACAATGGGATATGTTCTGAGAACATTGTTAGGCAATTTTGTCATTGTGTAAACATCATCAAGTGTACTTACAATATGACCTATTGCTCCTAGATTACAAACTATACAGCCTATAGTACAAATACTTTAGACGATTGTAACACAATGGTACATTTGTGTATCTAAACATAGAACAGGTACAATAAAAATATGGTATTATAATCATATTGGACCACTGCTGCATATGAGTCCATTGTTGGTAGAAATGTTGTTGTGTGCATGACTGTAAACAGGGAGGTAAATGGTGTTCATGGATTGAAAGATTCAGTGTTGTTAAAATAGCATTTCATAATTTGATCTGTAGGTTCTATGCAATCCCGACCAAAACCTCAACAAGAACTTTTGGTAGACATTAGCAAGTTAATTTGAAAATGGATATGGAAAATTAAAATAACTTTAGATTTGAGGAAGAGCTGGAAAGACAATACAGAGAGCTCCTCCATACATTTCACCCAAGATTTATCCAGACTAAGAAACAAACTTTGGTGCAACACTCTTAAACTACAGTCTTTACTTGGATGTCAACATTTTTTGACTAATGTCCCTTTTCTGTTCTGGAATCCAGTCCATGATCCCATGCTGCATTTAGCCATCATGACTCTTAATTCTCTTTCAGTCTGTGATAGTCTCCCAGTCTTTCCTCGCTTTTCATGACCTTGGAAGTTTTGAGGAGCACTGGTTGAGTATTTTGTAGAATGTCCTGTCTTCAGTGTGTGTTTTTTTTCTGATTTTTCTCATGATTAGTCTGGGATTATGGTTTTTGAGAAGAATCCACATAGGTGAAGTGTCCATCTCAAGGCATCATATTTGGATAACACAGCAGCACCATGACTTACTCCTGGCGATGTTAATCTTGATCACTTGGTGAAGGTGATGCCTGCCAGGCCTCTCCAGTGTAAAGGAACTGTTTTTCTTTTTCCACACTCAATTTTTTAGAAGCAAGTCACTCAGAAGGGGGAATTAAGCTGCTCCTCATAGAGGAAGGAGCATCAGGGAATTTGTGGGCATATTTTAAAGCCACCATAGAAATTAGTATTTGGGGGAGCTATTTTGAGGCTACACAAATATCCTGCTTCTCCTTAAAGTTTTTCTGCCAATGTTAGCATCCATCATTAGATCTTGCCTTTAGCAATTATTACTCTGGTGTTCACGTGGTGATTTTCTATTTCCTCATCCCTTCTTCATTTATCATTTGGAATTCTGTAAAGAAGATTGGCCCTTCTCTGCCATGTATCTGCTTACATCCATGTGAACGAGTTCTTGTATTCTTTGGGCTATAACCTCATACCATCATTATTTGTTCTGTTGTTCCAGCTTTGTCCCTTGGAAGCTCTGAGAAGCTGGCTTCTGTGCCCCTGCGTTTGTTTAGTTGGTTGTTTATTTCGCCTCCTTGCTTTCTGGCACTACAAGACAGATGTTCTAGGCTCGTCTTCTCCCTCCACCATGGTTCACAGCAGCCTTGGCAGTAGCGAAAGGACAGGTCTATTTAGCTTCGCTTGTCTTCAAGGAGGAGCTTCCAGGCCAGGAGGGATGAGCCCTGCCCTCACTCACAGGCCTCTCCCAGGACACCAGGTGAGCCCCCCACCCCTGAAGATGCCCCCATATCTGAGCCGTTGTGACCAGGGAGAGAAAGGGTGCAGACTGAGGGGAGAAGGCTCCCAAGAGTGAAGAATGTGCAAGGTTGGGAAATGCATTTCGTTGCTTCCCCCCAACCCCTGCTTCTCAAATAATATCTTTTTACCCCTTCTCAAGTGACTATGTACACAGCAGAAGCTGTCATTTTGCACCCGATTGTTAGTGTGATAAGGGGCGTGCCCCAAGAAGATGTTTCCGTGGCAGCTTTTATATGATAGCTGGTACTTAAGGTATGCAAATATATCTCCAGAATTCAATGCAAAACGTGACTCTGCAGGAGTCCTCTACTCAGACAGCACAGACATCTCCATGGAGGAGTGAGGGAAGAACCTTACCAGGCTCCATCTGCTCACACCCAGGGCCGGCAAATACCCCCCACACCCCCACCCCAGCAGGGCACTTTGGCTTCGACAGAGGCTTCAGGCTTTGCTGGACATCAGACTTTCAGGCAGCACTATCCCCGTGGATATGCACCCAAGGCAGTTGCTCAAAGTCCAGCACTCAGAAGGGCCCTGCACGTGGGGTTAATTCTTTGCTGTCACCCTCTTAGTCATGTCCTTGAGTTTAAATTTTTGGTAGTCTGATGAAACAATGAAGCATGGTATCCTGACTCGTGAGCTGTCCCAACTCCTGTCACCTCCCTGCCTCCTAGGTTGGGTGCTTGGCCATGGAGTTCTGCCACCGGCGCCCCAGCACACAGGCCTCCACTCTCCACCTTTATCCTGTGACCCCCAGTGCCCTTCACCCAGGGTAGGGACCAAGTCACATCGCAAGGGAGGCTTGTGTCCTGCTGTTGCCTCCGACCTTGCAGGAGCCTGGGCACATCCAAGGAGGATTGGGGTTGCATACATACCTGCAGGGTCTCAGGCAGGGCAGGGTGGCTGCCATCCCTGCCTTGGGTGGCAGTGCAAGACTGTGTTCAGCAGGTGACTTTGTGGGGGCTTTCACCCACTCCTTGTTCAACTACAGAGTGTGAGGCCTTTGGGGGTCACCTGTCCACTGTGAGTTGGGGTGGCAGGCCCGTGGGAAGAGAGCTTCGCTTCCCTGCCCCTGGCTGGGGTTTGCAATTTCCTTTTGCACCCGTCTCCACGCCTTACAGAGCTAGTTCTGTTTGCAATCAGGAGGCACCCTCTCCCACTCAGTCTCTGCATGAGCCTTCTCCCTCCCAACCTCCCTGTTCCATCTTTCTAGACCTGCCTTCTCTGCTTAAGCCTCCCCATTGTCCTGCCACCCAATTCCCACAGGGTCAATCTGAGACCTTCCAGAGTGGCCCCATCTGTTCCTTTCTGCCCACCCTGGCCTTATCTCTGTGTGGTACCACAGACTGTGGTAGAGAACTGGACAGATTGGTCCTGCCCTCAGAGCTGTCCCAGTGGGAAGTAGCAATCCCTCACCCAGTCTCGGAACTTGAACCCAGTTCTCAGACTTGGGACACACTGCCAGAAGGAGAAGCAGAGCCTGCATGAACATAGGGCCCCATGGTAAATGCATGCAGGAGCAGGAGGGGCTCCCCAGGCCTCCCCACAGGGACCTATACCATTTACTTGGGTAACATACACTGGGAGAAGATGAATACAAGGCTGGAGCTGATGCTGATACCCAGGGAACCAGGTGCCATGATGCTGTTGCAAGCTGAAAAGAGGCCATTTTGGCTATATTAAAACAGTCATTTAGAAAAGACTTAGAAACTTGTATTAAGAAAATTTCTTTTGTAGCTAAGTTGGGCTAAACGTGGAAGCTGCTTGCATTTAAAAGTGCAGTTTTCCTTTCTCCACCCTGCCCTCAGAATGTGACCTCTCCCCTTTCTTACTTGACTGAGCCTTGCCTGACTGGTCTGGAAGGCCATTCTTATCTAGTAAGTCACTGCTGGTGCTGGACAGCTAGTTAGGAGACATAGAGAACGGTCCAAGGTGGGCAAGAACGTGTCTGAAAGCCCGGTGTGGGCATTGCCCACCCCCCCTCCATCGGCGAGTATGAAAGCATTGAACTGTTATAGGCCAGGACTCTAAAAACAGGGAATTGTTACAAATGTGTTTTAAAACAATTTAAAGCTATCATTTTAAATGTTGTGACTTTCAGGCTATCATTTTAAATGTTGTGACTTTCTCTTCCTTCCAAATGTTACAATTATCTGCCCCGTCCTCTGGAAAACTGTAAAAGAACATGTTGTAAATTCCAGAATGTTATCTAAAATGTCAGCGTGATCAGGAGACTTTGAGTCACGTCAGTGGTCACATACCAGAAAATGTTAATGAGGATCTTGAGTCATGCTGAAACCGCACAGAGGCTTCTTAATCTTAACTTGGGGAGGGTGAAGGCCTATGAGTTTGGGGTATAAACACCGAATTGAGTTTGTGCTGCTTTGAGCATGTTTTTGGTAATGATCTCTACCTGTTTCCCTGTAACCTGGTTGCAGAAATTAAATCCCCTTTTCTCCCAGTTTCTGCCTCTCATCTTTGATTGACCACACGGGATAGCAGCTGGTTTTGTAAGGCCGGGTGAAATCAATGCCACCAGTAGAGAATGGGAATGGGGGTGGAGGGTGGGTCAGGGAATAAGTGGAGTCCTGGCCCAGGCTCATCTTACTGTGTGTCCACTGGGTCCATGGACCCTCCCAATGACCACTTCTAGGTTCCCAAATACTTCGTCAGAAAGGGTGTACCATTAGACCCCTGCCACTCTGCTTCCTTGGCCTACAGAGTATGAACTGTTATAGAGGAAAGCGAAACCCTTCCTGCCCCCATCTCGGCCCAACAAAAATAGTGAATCAAAATCAGCATGGCTTCCCGGGGGGCAAGTGGAGGTCACTGCCACTCTCAAAGATAGTCCCTATTCATCTACCCATCTGGCCCCCATGAAAATGATGATCACAGTGGGAGACAGTGGACGACCAAAAGATTAACCAAGAAATAGTGCAATTTTGTCTGCTGTGCCAAACATGATATCTACATTCAACAGGTGAACACAGCTTTAAATATTAGGCGTGTTGAGTGGTTAGTGATCCAGCAAGTGGGTTCTTTTCAAAACCCATGAGGAAGAAGCAGCAAGACTGGTTTACATCGCAGTGGATAATTGGTAATATACATTGACAGTTCTGCCCCGGAACTATGCTAAGTATCTCCCTCTTCGTCACAGTGTGATCCAAAGAGTGTATTCTGGGCATTCTGAAGAGCAGCACACCGGCCCTCAGTTCTGACAGCATCATGCTAATCAGACATGGGCAAGGAGAAGAGATTGCTAGATTCACTAGATACCTGAGTGGAATGCTGCACTCCAGAGAGTAGGGGATATACTCCACAAAGATTGAGGAGTCTGTCACATGGGTACAAGTTCTAGGGGGCCAGAGATCTGGGGTGTTGTGACCTGAATTGTGCCTCTCCCCCAGGTTCGTATATTGAAGCCCTAATCTCCAGTGTGTCTGTAGGCCATTCAAGGAAATAATTAGGGTTAAATATATTGGAGATTGGCCATTCAAGGAAGTAATTAAGGTTAAATAAGGTCATAAGGGTGGGACCTTACACCAACAGAGGCCTGGTGTTCCTTTAAGAAGAGGAAGAGGCCTGGTGCAATGGCTCACATCTGTAATCCCAGCACTTCTGGAGGCCAAGGCAAGAGGATTGCTTGAGCCCAGGAGTTTGAGACCAGTCTAGGCAACATAGTGAAACCTTGTCTCTACCAAAAAATTTAAAAATTAGCCAGGTGTGGTGGCACATGCCTGTAGTCCCAGCTACTTGGGAGGCTGAGGTGGAAGGATTGCCTGAGCCCAGGAGGTCAAGGTTGCAGTAACTGTGATCACGTCACTGCATTCCAGCTTGAGTGAGAGTGAGACCCTCCCCCTCCAAAAAAGGAAGATGAAACGCCAGAGATATCTCTCTCTATCTCTCTCTATCTCTCTCCCTCCCCCATTGTATGCACAGAGGAAAGACCATGTGGCCACACAGCAAGAAAGCTAGTTGGGAAGAAAGACTTCAAAAGAAACCAACCCTGCTGGTACCTTGATCTTGAATCTCCAGCCTCCAGAACTGTGAGAAAATAAACATCTGAAGTTGAGGCCACACAGCCTGTGCCATTATGCTATGGCAGCCTGAGCTGACATGCCAGGACATCCCTTCAAAAGCAAAGGACAGTGTAGTGCACTGTGCACCTTCTGCCACTCAGAAGGGAGCACACCACTGGGAAGCCCTCTTTGGGTTTTGGAGGCAGCGTTTCTCGCCTTTGGGAGCACCACCCCACTTGTTCATTGGGTAGTGTGGAAGGCTGATGATTCTGAGTGAGGCCCCCACAAGAAAGGGCTGTGACGTTGAGCACTATGGCCCTGCAGCTTCTAGGGTACAAGAAGCAGTTGTCATGATGTCATCGGAGGCTCTGGCTGCCCTCAGTGGGAGAGGCAGAACGCAAACCCACGGTTCCCAAGCACAAAGAACTATAGGATGAGATGATGCCAGAAAAGCAACTCTGGCACTCTCCTGGGCTCTGGTAAGGACGGAGCATATGAGCAAAGACCCACGTGGCCACACTGCCTGGCAGGAGCTTGTGTCTTCAAACTCACCTGATCACAGGGTCCACAGGGCACCATAGTGAAATGGAGCGATACCCCCAAACTGGCTTGAGCAGCTCCCAGAGCACAGAGAAGCTGCCTGAACAGGTGGTGCAGAAGCCCCACCACCACCTTCGGTTGTCACTTGGACGTTTCCGCTTCAGCTCACTCTGTGGCCTGATGGGAACTGCTCTGGGACCAGTTGTTGGAGGAGACAAAAGCTTGCACTTGGTCTACACATGAGTTGGCTCAACATACAGGTATGAGCTGGAAATAGACTGCTGCCACCCGGTGACCCCACTCTAGTGACTGCCAACCTGAAAGACAGCAGAAAGGAGGCCTCCCATGGGCCCAGCTCTGGGCATTTTGTGCGTGGAGAGAGGAATTCCCAAGATGATGATGACATGGACTCGTGGGCCGGGTGGATGTCCTGGCCGTGGTCAGGGGCCTGGAAGGAGCAAAACTGGAGGACTGAGCAAGGGAGAGCTGGGGAAGAGGCCTGGAGGTGGGCCGCAGGAATGGGCAGGAAGCGTGAGGGTTCTTGTTTCACGAGTTGACTCCCACGGGGGAGCATCTGCCCCAGGAGAGGCCTGAACGACCAGGTGGACAACACGACGCGGCCATGTCAGCCAGCCTCTGCCCTCAGCCCTTCCAGGACTTGCCGAGGACTTGGAAAATTGTGGCCATGGTGCCTGGTGTACGGCATGAAGCGGCCTCTCATCAGCACTGGGTCTAGCTGCAGTGTGGAATATCCAGTCTGCCAGCAAAACAGCAAGAAAGCAAGAGAGATAAAGAGCCCTTGACACGGCACGGTCCCTTGAGGACACCAACTAGCCACCCTGGAAAGATTATTTCAAACTGGCCAGGAGTGATGGGTATTCCAGGTTCAGGCCGCTGGCTTAGGGCGTGCAGTGTATGGTCCACGGACATGTGGTCCCCTTCAACATTCAGTTAAAGACAGAGGCACCCACCCACTGCACAGTAGGCACATGGTGGGCACAAGCCCACGGGACCTGTTGTGTCTACCCCACACTGCACCACCCAGTAGCAGCAGGCCTGCCTGAACAACAGGAGGGTCTCCAGGGGGTGCTGCTTGGTGACACCCATGGGGATGGGGTTCTCTCCCCTGGTGATACCTGTGAAGACAAGCCTTCTCCCTTAGTGACACTCACAGGGATAGGGGGTCTCCCTTGATGACACCTTCAGGGATAGGGCCTTCTCTCCTGGTGACACCTGTAGGGATGAGGTGCTTTCCCCTGGTGACACCTGTATGGACAGGCCATCTCCCCTGGTGACACCCACAGGGATGGGGTGCTCTACCCTGGTAACATACACAAGGATAGACCCTCTTTCTTGGTGACACCCACAAGGATGGGGGCTCTGCCCTGGTGGCACCCGCAGGGACGGGGGCTCTCTTTTGATGACACCTTCAGGATGGGGGCACCCCTTAACATGTAGCATATACCTTAAGCCAGCGGCTGTTATATGGTGCTGTGTCTGTGAAAGGTAGAATTCATGGCTATAATATACATGATGGAATGCTATGCAGCCATAAAAAAGAACAAAATCGCGAATTTCGCAGCAACCTGGATGGAACTAGAGTCTATAATACTGAGTGACCTCTCATAGAAACAAAGATCTGAGTATCACATGTTCTCACTCATATAGTGGACCTTGAACATCTACCATAATACTATAAAAAAAGACCTGACAGTGGTGGGAAACTATGGGGGGCTAGGGAGGGGAAGGGAGGTGGGACTAATGGTAGTCAATATCTGTCTGGGGGTATTATTAACAAGGGTGCCTGAACAATGCACATTTGTATACCTAACCCTTAACTGTACCCCACAATTTTATAATAAAAAATATGTTTAAAAAAAAAAGAATTCATGGATATAGGAACTAAGGGTTGAGGGCAGAGGTGGTCACCATCACTCCCTGTGGCTCACTTGGGGAATTTGTGTGTGTTCCCTTGCAACTCAGGCTTTGTAAGCCTAGAGCTCCTGAGTCCCAAAGGCTCACACTTCCACTGGGATGAGAATCCTATACCGAGCGCTCTGGCTGCCCGTTGGCCATCCCGGACTCCTCGAGCCAGTAGATAAGAACGGAGTCACCAGCCAGTGGGGGTCATGGGCCTTGACCATCATGGGAGCAGGGAGATGCATGTCTGGTATTCCGTGTTCCTCAAGCGTGTCTCCTGGTGCTCCTAAGACCCATCCCAGCCATAAGTGGGCAGATGCCTCCACCATAGCCAGTCAGGGGACTGGTAGCCAGGGGTGCTTTGGGAAAACTCTCAAACTGTTTTTCCTTTGCTCTCACACTACAACAATGATCAACATGGAAGAAGACTTCTGTGACCGAATTTCAGGTTTGTACCCACAACCAAGCAGCGGTCATCAGCAGGGTGTCCTCTAATTCAACTCTGGCACTATTGACCCGGAGACAGCATCAGAGCGCACAGGGTGAGGGCTCAGGTGAGGGCTCCGTCCCCCAGACTGTCCTTCCCAGGACACTAGTGGCAAGTCCAGGCCTCTGGAACTTCTAACTGGCTGGCTTCAAGTTAGAGTGCCCGTGACTCTCTCTTTGGGTTTGATTAACTTGCTGGAGGGGCTCACAGAACTCAAGAAAACACATGTGCCGGTTTATTACCAAAGGGCACAAAGAGATGTGTAGGGCGAGGTTATGGGGAAGAGGTACTGAGCCTCCAGACCCTCCCTGGGCACCACCCTCCAGGAACCTCCACATGTTCAGCCCCCAATCCAGTTCTCTTCGTGATGTCTAGGGCAGGACCCACTCTGGGAGGGTCTTATGACCCACAGTCAGAAAGATAGAGGGGGAGAGGCTGTGGAGATTAAGAGCAAGGAACTGTTCATGTCATAACACTTCTAGGGGTGTAGGCCCCTGGGGATGAGGGTGGATCCCCCTCGAGGTGAGCCCCCGGGCCAGCTCATTCCGAGTGAGGGAATCCAGGACCGATGTGGGCAGGGACAGGCTTAGTGTTGATGACAGGTTCAAGACCCACTGCAGCAGGGTCAGTGTTGCTCCATGCATTCCCAGGAATCCTGACCAACCAGGACGCTGGAGAAGCTGCGCCTGGACACAGTGACTATGAGAAGCGCATGGATCTGAAGGCACAAGGGGCGGACCGTAGTGGATGCTTTGGGTCCCAGCTAGGCCCCTTTCCGGAAATGCACCACCAGACCCCAGCTGCCACGATGGTCTCTCATCTGCCCCCTCCTAGAGAAAATAGCCCTTGGCTGAACAGAAGCTGCCTTGTCTGGGGCATCACACCCCTCCCATCGCTGCCCAGGGACTGCCTACAGCCAAGACCAACTTACTAGGGCTGTAAAAGGCTGGGGCTCAGGGCAGGAGCGTTGTGGACCAACTCCATGGGGCAGTTTGTGCTCCAGGACGCCTGTGGCATCTGGTGGAAACAAAAAGTCCCACTGAGACCACACCCTTGCCTAACCCTCTCCCTGACTCCCTTTCTCTGGAGTGCTCTCCCTTACTGATCATGGACACCAGAATTCCTTTGCTTCTACGGAACCCAACCCTAGACACCCGTCACACTTTCCAGATGGCTACCACTCCTCTCCATGAATCTGAGTCTGATGTCTCAAGTTAGCATCCTGCGTTTTGGAGACAGATTCCTCTTGCAGCTCAGACACTCCCTGTGTGACCTTAGGCAAGTTACAACCCCTCCCTGAGCCTCAGCTTGCCTTTTGGTGCAGGGTTTCTGTGGATCTTAAGAGATAAGGCACACTGAGTGCCCAGCACACGATTTCCGGCTGCTCAGGACCCAACAGGGCTCCTTCCTCCAGGAAGCTTTCTCTGACCACCTCTGTGCACTGGGTTTGTTCTTCCTCAGGACCCCCAAACCTGATCCATTCACAGGGCCTCAACCTATAAGGCCTGAGGGCTTCAGCCTTTTTTCCTGGGATCAGAGAAACCTTCCAAAGTGCATGGTGAGTGTCCAGATGACAGGGCCTAATCCCCACATCGTGGAGATCTTTGTGGCCCACGTTGACAATGGGAGTTAGGCCTGAGGGCCCCAGAGTGTCTCAGGCCTGTGTGACAAGGCCCCCAGGTGGGTTTGGGCCCAGGTAGAAGTTATGAGTGGCAGGGACAGTTGGGCGGAGCCCCTGTTCACAGGACTTACCACCTCCACTAGTTTCCTCAGGGGTTCAGGGAGGGATCTCCTGGAAGAAAAAAGCCTGGGAGTGTGGTCCTCAGGGAGGGTCAAGGACCAGCTCCATGGAAGCCAATATGTAAGACAGAGCAGCCAGGCTGGGGGCTCTGAGAATGAACTTAGCACTGAGAGCAGAGGGAGGAAGACAGCTCACTACACTTGCCATAGACTCCCTTGGACAACGAGGGTTGCCTGGGACCCCGTCCTGTCCTGTCCCCTTGTGCTGTGGAGTTGCTTGGGGAACAAAGGCTGCAAGTGTGTGTGAGCCCAGAGTACTGTGTCACCAGAAGCCGAAGCACGAGGCCCCTTCACAGGATGCCCTTTAACCCTGGTGTAGCACCTTGGAAAAAATCAGAGCTGTCTACACGTGCTGAGTCTCAGCAGGACCATGGGGCCCACATTAAAACAGTATCTAGTGTGGCAGCCCCACTGGTGGCAGCAACCACATGGGCCCTTCCCTGACCCTGCCCCAGAGCCCTGCTAGGGCCCATATTGGCCAAGAGTAGAAGCTGGAAGTCCCTCAAACTAAGCAGCCCCCTGTGGCCTGTGGATGGGGAACCAGGGTCCAGGAAGTGTTATTGTAGGGCCCTGTGAGGCCCTGGTAGAGGGGAGCTCTTGGGGGGAGGGGTGGATGACAGGTGGAGTCAGTCTGAGGAGAGGGCCATGGAGAGGTGGCATGTGGTGGTCTGCCCCTGGAAGCCCCCCACCTGCCATGCCCTCTGTACACCTCTCTGGGAAGTCTCTCCATGCCCCATTGGCTTTGCTTATGACCCACAATTTTCTCCAGAGAGGACCTACTCCTCAGGCCCATTTATCCACTGGGCCACTGGACACCTCTGCCATGTAACCCAAGATCTCCTCCAGTTCATGAGCTCCAAACAGAACTCCAAGTCCCTCCTCAAGCCAGTTTCTCCTGTTCCTGTGTTCCCATTCTATGACTGACAGTCAACAGCCATGGTCATCCTAGGCTCTCCCTCACCCTCACCCCATAGTCATCCTCACCAATTCCACCTCCTAAATCGATCACAACCAGCACCACTTCCCCAGGCCAGGCCAAACCACTGCCTGGACCCTTTGTTTGGCAAGTGCTAGTGAATGTTTTTAGGCTTGATGGGTGGTTGAATGAATGGATGTGTGGGTAGGTGAATGGATGGATGGATGATTGGATCAATGGATGAATGGGTAGATGAGTGGATGAGTGGGTGGATGGGTGGTTGAATGGGTTGGTAAATGAATGATGGATGGATGGACAGACAGATGATTGGATGGGTGGGAGGATGGAAGGAAGGAAGGAAGGAAAGGTGGGTGAGTGGGTGGGATGAACTAATAATGGATAGATTGATGGATAGATGGATGAATGGATGGATAGATGGATGGGTGGGTGAACAGATGGATGGATAGGTGAGTGGGTGGGTGGATGGGTGGATGGATGGGTAGACAGATGGGTGGATGAATGGTGGGCGAATGGATGGACAGATGGATGGATGGGTGGGTGGGTGGATGAATGAACAGATGGATGGATGGGTGGGTGGATGGATGAATGAAAATAGACGAACTTTCACAGCTTGGGGGGCTTTGAGACTAGGGTCATTATACCCCCCAGTGCTTTTCTCAGGCACTGCCTGGACCCTTTGTTTGGCAAAGGCTAAGCTGAATGTGCCTCTTCCAGGAAGAGTCCAGATCTAAGGCCTCTGGAGGTGCTCTGTTTTGCAAGATTGGGCAGTCAAGGTATTTGAACACAAGAGACCCTCCACCCCCAGAGAAGCTGAAGCAAACATCGGGATGCCAGCCATGGCCACATGGGAGGTCTTTGGCCTCCAATCTCCATCCGGGACTCAGCATTCCATGGGAGGATGCCACTCCTCCCCCACGTGTCCCACGCAACACCCAGAGATGCACAAGGAAGAAGCGCCACGTGGACTTCTTTTTCTTTTTACAAAGACTTTATTGTCTGACATGCTTGACAAAAAAAATTACAGCCACAATCAAGTTATGCCAAAATGATTGAGGAGCACGCCGTCATCTTTCATACCTCAAGGACTTTTAATGAATTTTCTCTTAAAGTAACAGCTGCCTTCATAACTTTTCTTTTCCACATAAAAATACACCATATTCTGAAGATACCTTAGGAAAAAAAATTTTTTAAGTTTATAGTTCTTGGTCCACATAGAAATTGAGTGGAGGCGGCACTGAAAGGGCCTGTGTTTACTCCACTACACACACACACCCCCACACCTGAGGCATCCGAGAGGCCTCTTGAACATCCCAGACCACCAGGAACCACTTTAGCTAATGGGATTCCAGAAACCCTGCACTCACGGTACCCCGCCTCGGCCAACCCACACAGTGCCGCCGCCAGGCTCCCCAGCAGGAAAGGCCTCACGGTCTCCTAGGATACTGGGATGCTGTGTTCAGAGTTGAGGACTCCTCAGAACTCAGACCAGTCTTGAACAGGACCCATAACAAACAAAACGAGAGCCCCAGACCATGCACTGCTTTGTAGGAACATAACTCTGGGTCATGGCAAAGCAAGGGCTGTGAAGCCAGAGGCCAAGGTCCAAACCCTATCTCTGCCCCTTTTGTGCTGTGCGCCCCCAGACAAGCTACCTTCTTGCTCTGGCCTCAATTGTCTCATCTCTGAAATGGGGGACAACATACCTACCTTGAAGGAGCATCTGCGGATGAAACGAGATTACATTTGCAAAAGGGATCACTGTAGGTTGGTTCCCAGAGCTGGGACCAGGGTGAGGGAGTGAGCTCCCCCCCAGTTCAGATGCACAATTTAAAGGGGATGCAAAAAGAATCACTAATCAGGACAAATAATACTACTTTCACACACTGCTTGTTAAAAATCAAAATGAATGCCAGAAAAATCCATGATGAACGAAATTTTAAATAAAGACAGAATCTAGTGCTGCGCTTACCTGCCCAACCCTGCATCACTGCTTCCCCCAGGCTCTGCTGGTTCCTCCCCCTCAGAGACTAAGCCTACCACTAACCCACCACCAATCCTCACTCAAAGGAGGAAAAGAAGCTGTCCAGAGCCCACACCTGTACCACCCTCCTGTTAACAGGACCGGCTGAAACTAGGGCAACAGGATTTTAAACCCCTTAGGCTCCCTCAGTGTGAGCATGCCGGACAGAACCTGAATGGTGCAAGGGAAATTGCACCAACAAACAGAACTCTACTGCAGGGCAGTAATGAGAAACACAGAACCCACTTCATTAAATTAAGAGGAGTTTCAGCCTAGCCAACATAGCAAGACCCCATTTCTACCAAAAAAGTGAAAAAAAATCAGTCAGGCCTGGTGGTGCTTGCCTGTAGTCCCAGCTCCTCAGGAAGCTGAGGCAGGAGGATCATTTGAGCCCAGGAGTTCCAGGCTGCAGCAAGCTATGACCATGCCACTTCACGCCAGTCTGGGGGACAGAGTGGGACCCTGTCTCTTAAAAAAGAAGAGGGGCGCGTGTACATGTATGCATACGTACAAAGACATGGGCGCCCACAGGGCTGCCGCAGCCTCAGTCTGCAGACTCTCCAGGATGTTGAGTTCTGAAGAGCATCACAGTCTCTGTGGGACCAACGGTTAGCCCACCATGACTAGAAGCCCTCTTGCTGGTCTTGAGCACTCGAATGGCTCATTCTGTAGAACGAACTCCCACAATCCAGGCCCCGAGTGAATGCCTGGGATGCTAGGACCGTTGTTCAAGTCAGCAGAAATACCCATGGGAAGAAAAGAGGGGAACAATACCAGGAAAACTGCTGTGGGCCCAGCCAGGTGCTGTCTGAATTCCTGAGATGTCACTAAACATTCCCTCAGAAGGCCTCCGCCTGGAGCAGGCCTGTCTCCTCTCTGGCCCGGGAGGACAGCAAGGGCTGTCTGAGCCCAGCCTACAAAACCTCCCACCTGCTCCCAGCCCTGGGCTTGCAGCCACACAAACTCTCGATCAGAGGGAGATTTTGTACAAGAACTTCCAAGACCTATCCAAGACCAGTGGCTTCCCAAGCCAGGAGGGTGTCTAACTGAGAAGGATGAAGATTCAGTCACTCCCCAAGCAAGAAGGAGCCGTGAGCTTATTAGGGCCTTTGACGAGGTACACACGGGATGGACACGCAGAAAAACAAATGAGCACAGAACCCTTGATGGGGACACACAGGGTCCCGACTCCAGATGACAAAAGGCTGAAGAATCATTCCAAGGCCTCAACCCATCTACTGGGCCGGTCCCGGCGGCCAGACGGGTCATTTGGGTCATCCTGCGTGGAAGGAAAGGAGGTTGGGCCAGGCATATGTAGCTGAGCACCCGGCGGGTGGGCAGGGCTGGGACAGCAGGGAGCAGTCAGGAGTTCCGAGGCGTGGGGAGGTCGATGACTATGGGTGGGTTCACGGGCTGGTAGTTCACAGTGCACACGGATGCATTCACATAGGTGGTCGTCCCATCTGCCATGACACCGTACCCTGGAAAGTAAGCACACGCCTGTCAGGCCAGGACGCCGTGCAGCGAGGATGAGTTGGTGGGTGTGGTGGTGAGAAGTAGTCTGGAGGGTATATGGTCGTCAGAGGGTACTTGGCCACAATAGGCTGGATGTGTCTGGAACAAGCTACCGAAACCCTCTGTAAAACGGTGATGATAATGATGGGTGCCACTTCCAAGCATGCAGTGAGGATTCAGTGAGACAATCATCCATGTTCAGTGCTTAGCCCAGTGCCTGGCATAGGAGAAGCCCTCAGTGAGTCATCATCAACGACATCACCCTCACCATCATCACCGTATCATCACTATCATCACCATCATCACCGTCAACATCATCATCCTCCCCATCCTCCCCATCCTCATCATCTCCATCACTACCCTTATCATGATCATAGCGTAATCACCACCATTATCACCACCACCACCACCACCATCGTGTCACCATCACTATCACCATCATTGTCATCACCTCTTCCGACCACCTCTGCCTGTGAGAATCCCTTATCACTACCCTTATCATTATCATCATCATCACTACTTTCGTCACCACCACCACCATCATCACCCTCACCATCATCCCTGATGTCATCGCTGTCGTCCCCATCAACACCATGGTCATCATCTCCACCCTCATAACTACATCACCACCCCCAATATCGCTATCACTGCCCTTGGCAATATCACCATCACCACTGACAACATCCCGACCACCAACCACCAACACCACCGTCTTCATCAGTAGTCACCCCCATTATCGCCATCACCCTCATCAGTCAGCGTCATTACGATCATTGTCATCACCACCATCATTATCGTCATCTTTGTCATCACCACCATCATTATCGTCATCTTTGTCATCATCACCATCATTATCATCACTGTCGTGTACTTTCTTCTGTGCCTCTTCCAACCACCTCTACTTGTTAGAATCCCTTCATCCTTCAATCCAGGTGACCTCCACGCTAGAAGGGACATTCCCCTCCCCTTCGCAGGGGAGGCAGGAAGTAGTTATCGGGCTCCTGTTCTTTGGAGGGCCACCCTCCATATTTGGAGTCACATTTTGCCTATACAATTGTGCAGGGGCATGGTTTGGGTCACAGACGACCTTGGATTTGATGGAGCTGCATGCCCACAGGAGGACCACAGAAAATGACAACCGTTATTATCTTACAGCACATGAGCTGTCCATCTCTCCCATGACCTCTCAGATTCTGCCTCTGATTACTCCTGCCCAGAAGTCTGTGAGTACCTCCAGGGCCAGGTGAGGTCTGATCACTCCTGCTCCTTGCCAGTGAGCTGCAGAGGTCCTCAGGGAATGGTTTGAGGTTTGTTTGCTTCTGAGCTGGAGAATGATCTGATGTGGACTAGAGGCCCATGGGCCCTGGCCCAGCCACAGATGTTCAAAAGGCAGGGAGATGCCTCTGGGGAAACCATGTAAGTCCTCCCACCCCACAGCAGCCAATATGCTTCCTGGAGGGGATGTGACAGGGAGGCCTTGGGCAGACGGATAAATGTTCAAAAGGAGCAAAAAGAGGGGTCTGTGCCAAACTGGTGAAATCAGGCTCCAGTGAGGATGCCTGAGGTCTAATAGGGAAAGCCTGCAAGTGGCAACAGGCTAGGGTGTGGCAGCGTGGGTGGTCAGAACTGGAACCAATGTCACCCTCACTATCACAGGCAGTCCCTCTACATGTATTAAGCACCTACTATATTCCAGGCCCTGGGGATATAAGCAACAAGTCCGGATCACCAGCATTAAGGAATTCATAGTGTATCCACCAAATCTAATCTCTTCATGTCATGTTTCAAATGTCCTCTCCCGAAAATGTCCCAGACTAGAGGCACGGCAGAGTCACAGGGCTCCAAGGAAGCAAAATTTACCCCCTAAGTTCATGAAATTCCACACTCATCTTCCTACTACTAAACATTTCAGCAATAGCTCCTTGGTAGCCAATGTGTGCATACGGCATTTACAAAACGAAACGCTGAAATGGCTATTTCTAGCCGGGCATGGTGGCTCAAGCCTGTAATTTCAGCACTTTGGGAGGCCGAGGTGAGAGGATTACCTAAGCCCAGGAGTTCAAGACCAGCTTGGGCAACATGGCGAGACCTCATCTCTACAATAAATTTTTTTAAAAAATTAAGTGGTAGTGCGTGCCTGTAGTTCCAGTTACTCGGAAGCCTGAGGCAGAAGGATCGCCTGAGTCCAGCAGGTCAAGGCTGCGATGGCCAGGAGTGTGCCACTGCACTCTGGCCTGGGCGACAGAGTGAGACTCCAACTCAAAAAAAAAAAAGAAATGGCTATTTCCTCTCTGGCCAAAGGGAGGAGAGGGCCCTCTGAAGGGTCAATTTGGAACCCCGGCTGAGGTCCCCACCCCCACCACGCACTGACCTTCATGGATGTGGCCGAAGACATGAAGCCGCGGCTGGACACGCCTCTGCACTGTGTTCAGCAGCTCCACGCAGCCCACCCGCTGCATCTTCTTGGGGACCCAGTCCAGGAAGCCTGTGCAGGGGAGACAAGAGGAGGGCTGTGACAGGGTCCATGCAGCCCCTCACCCTCAGGCAGAGGCTCTTGCTGCCTCAAGAGACATGTGGCTCCTGGGCTCAGGCCTGGCGAGGCTCTCCTACAGCAAGCTCTCCGAAACCCTGCCCAGTCTCAGGCTCCAGGATGGGAACCACCCGGGGCCTGCAGCCTTGCCCTTCTCTGGAGGGCTGCTCAGAGAGCCTCCCTGGAAGAACCTGTCAGGGGCCAGGCACCTGGGGTGGGGTGCTCGGAAACTGCTAGCATCCCCAGATCATTCACACCAAAGTGGCCACGAGGTTGCTAGCCACTCACACAGAGATAAGTAAACTGAGGCTGGAGAGTGCTGGGTGGGCCTGCTCCCCTCTCCCCCCGACAACACACAGCTCGGGAGCAAGATCTGCATGTGGGAAACTTTCTAAACACCACAGAATCCTGAACACAAATCCCCCGTCAGTGCAGCCACGTTCACGTGGCCACGTCTATATCGTTCCCACCACCGCCTCCCAGAGCCGCCCAGATGGCGGCCGCCTATTATCTGCACATGGCTACACAAACGAAGAATAATTGATGACTCCAAGCGAACAATTAGGGTTCGTGTCGGCCCCTCTCTGTTTGGGTGGGCAAAACAGGTTTCTGCAACTGCCAGGAAGGGGAGAGGGGGAGCTTCGACTCAAAAGAAACAGGCAGGCTGCAATTGACTTAAAGAGGACAGACAGACATAGACAGAAATAGAGAGAGAGAAATGAGGGAGGAGGAAGAGGAGGTGAAAGCAGAAGAGAAAGGTGGGGAACGGGTAGGGCATAGGCTTGGGGCAGACACTGGGTTTAAATCCCAGGCTCTGCAGCCTACTGGTTGTATGACCTTAGACAAGTCACTTAACCTCTCTGTGCCTCTGTTTCACCCAACAATTAGAGGTGCTGGGCTGGATCCTGGGAGGCCACCACACGGGAGACTGGGCCCCTTCTCAATTCCCTGTATGTGTGCTGGAGGGGAGGCTGGGTCCCGCTGGTGCTCACAGTCTGGCTGCCAACACCAAATGCTGAAGGGAACGAGTCACCGTGCTCAGGAGGCTTCCAGTCTGGCTTCAACTCACTGGGCTACGTGATCCTCAGCAGAGCCCTGGGCCTCAGACTGGGCCTCAGGCCTCACCACCTTGAAGATGGGGCTAGCAGAGCCTCCCTTTCCTGGACTTTGTGGAGGGGGGTGCCCGGGGACACTGGCTGAGTGGGAAGGGTGCAGTGGGTGTCAGGAGCTTCTTCCTGAACAGCAAGCATGTAGGCTGTGCTGGGCCTCCCCCTACAGCCTCTCCCACGGCCTCCTGCCTGGGATGCCCCGCCCTTCTCCTTCCCTGCCTCCCCTAGACCCAATTCTGGTGTCATCTCCTCTGGAAGCTTCCCAGGCCTCCTCTGACAGTGGTCACCTCTCCCTCTGATTCCCCAAGCCTCCTGCATCCCTGAATATGTCCCACTAAACTTGGCCATTCCCAAACCCTCTCTCCTGAAGCCTGTTATCCCCTCCAGGCAAGCACTGAACAGGTTGATCCCTGGTCCAGTGTTGCTCCGCACAGGTGCAGTCCTAAGTACTGAGCGAGTGACGGCAGGTTCCTGGAGACCTTGGTGAGAGCAAGAGGCTGGTCTGAGCTAGACTTCCAGGAATGGGAACTTAATGCTAAGGACTGAGGGAGCCACAGAGCTATAGAAAGATGGAGTGGTACACGTGAGGACACAGAGACCGTCCCCCTACGGACGTGAGGAGAGTGGGCTGGAAGGGGCAAGACAGGACTGAGGGTAAGGAGCTAGAGGACAGTTGGGGTAGGATGGACATGCTGATGGACAGGATGTGGATGTGAGGACACGGGAGGGGAGAATGGGAGAAGCCCCAGATCAAACAGTGGGGGGCGAGGGTGGGGAAGGAAGTGGTTTGCAGGTGAGTGACAACCTCAACTTAGACCAGGGTGGAAAGGCAGGGATGGAGAGGAGAGATGCTGGGAGGTGGACTCCTCAGGCCCCAGGGATCACTGCGATGGCTTAAGGGAGAGGCAGAAGGGCCTCCGGGCTTCTGGTTTTGGGGTGTGCTGTCCAGACGATGCCCTGTAGCAGGGGCCCTGCTGTATTCACCCCCCAGGATCAGGTCTGCAGAGTCAAGGGCCTGAGCTCCAAGTCGTCATGTGCAAAATGGGTGGGTGATTCTGCCCTCCCGCATCGCTGTCGGGAGGCCATGAGGTAACAAGTCGAGGCCCAGCACACAGTAGGTGCCCAGGAAGTAAGGAGGACAATGGGGCAACCAGTCCCCAATGCCCCAGCAAGTGGACTCAGACCAGAGCCCGTCCTGGACTCCTCTTGACGGGCCCAGCCAGTCAGCCAGCCCCCCGCCCATGAGTCCCACACCCCAGCCCAGGCAGGCGAGCTGGGGCGCCGGGCCAGCAGACTCTTACCCAGCGGTGGTCCATGGGTTATCAGGATGTCTACGCCTTCGGGAATGAGATTCCACTTCTCCAGCAGGGCTTGGCCTCGTGGGAGGTTAAAGCCCCAGCCGTAAAACCAGGGCTGCCTATGGGAGAAGAGTAGGTGGTTGAGGACCTCCTGTGACAATGGGAGGCCATCGCAGGGAGGGGGGCCCACCATGGGGTCAGGTGGCCATCAGGACCAGCTCTCTGCCTGGAAACTCAAATCCAGGAATGGTGGGGACTTGGGCCAGAACGCTGAACGGCTGGCGAGCCGTGGGGTCACCAGGTAATTATCTGTCCTGCTTCCTGTCGCTTACCTGCAGTTTCTATTTTCTATGATAAATAGGTATTACTTACATAACAAAATAGAAAGCAGACATATATATCAGTTTCTTCCAAAGACCTTTCTTGCTCCAAGCCTTCCTAAGGAAATCCACAGAGAAGAACATTCCCCACTGCCCTCACCCCTGGGAAAATGCCCCTCCCTCCTCCCACCAGGTGGGGTGGTAGAACCCAATCAAGAGGGAGTGGAATCCCAGGTGGGGAACACTCACTTCCTGCTCCCACCTGAAATTCCAGACCAGGGAGTCCAGGTAGGGCTGAGTGGGGAGGAGGGAGGGGCCAGGGAGCAGATGGACCCAGGCCATTAACATAATCCCAAACTGTTACCAGCTCAGACCTAGACCCTTTGATGCAAGTTTTTCCCCTGAATCCATTCCACGGTGAGCACGTGACCTAGATTCTTCCAGTGGGAGGGAAACGCAGACTCTTCCAGTGATGAGAAAAGAGGGTGCCATGGTCTCTGTGTAGAACCAGTGAGATTCTAGCCTTGGGAGCTGCAAGCTATCCCAAGGGACAGCTGGGCCAACTAAACCAGATAGCTACCATAGCTCGGTTATGCAGGCCAATATAAAGCCATTTGAATTGGGTTTTCAGTCATTTACAACAAGAGCATTCTGACTGAAGCTTCAGAATCATCCCTTAGAATTAAGTCATTATGGCCAGGCATGGTGGCTCAAGCCTGTAATCCCAACACTTTGGGAGGCCAAGGCTAGAGGATTGCCAAGGCTCGAGACCAGCCTAGGTAACTTGGCGAGACCTCGCCTCTACAATAAATCAAAAAATTAGCCGAGCATGGTAGCGCGCACTTGTAGTTCCAGCTACTTGGAAAGCTAAAGCAGAAGAATTGCCGGAGCCCGATAGGTCAAGGCTGTGGTGGCCATGAGCATGCCACTGCACTGCAGCCTGGGCAACAGAGTGAGACTCCAATTCAAAGAAGAAAAAAAAATTAAGTCATTATATAATCCCACAAAAACACCATCCTTTAGAGTTGACAAAGTCACCATCATCATCACCTACGCCATGGCCACCACCACTGTTATGACCTGAATGTTTGTGTACCCCTAAAATTCTTATTTTGAAAGCTAATCCTCAAGGAGACAGTATTAGGAGGCAGGGTCTCTGCGAGGTGATTAGGTCATGAGGGTGGAGCACTCATGAATAGGGTCAGTGTTCCTATAAGAAGAAACATGAGGGTGACCCTCACTCCTTCTACCATGTAAGGACACAGCAAGAGAATGCCATCTATGAATACAGAAGTGGGTCTTTACTAGACACCAGATCTGCCCACACCTTGATCTTGGACTTCCAGCTTCCAGACTGTGGGAGGCAAATGTCTGTTGTGTATAAGCCACCCAGTCTATGGTATTTGCTGTAGCAACCTGAACAGACTAAGACAATCACCATTACCATCATCACTGCTGTGGATCATTTGTGTTCCCTCAAAAATGTGTTACTAACCCCTAGGGCATGACCTTATCTAGAAAGAGGTTCTTTGTAGATGGAATCAAGTTAAGACAAGGTCACACTGGATTAGTGCAGACCCTACATCCAACGCCTGGTGTCCTTATAAGAGAGGGCTATGTGAGAACCAGAGACACAGGCAGAGGGACAGACACCAGGTGACAATGCAGGTAGGGATTGAAATGATGCTTCTACAAGCCAAGGAATGGCAAGGACAGCTTCAACCATCAGAAGCTGGGAAGGATGCACAGGCAGATTTTCTCCAAACAGAAACCAGCCTTGCTGAGACCTTTCCAGACTCCTGGCCTCCAGAACCATGAAATAATAAATTCCTGTTGTTTTAAGCCAGTCGGTTTGGGCTAATTAGTGACAGAGCCCTACACACTAACACAATCACCATCACCATCATCACATCCCAATGCTGCTGCAGGGACCTCTACCCCTGCAGCAAAGTTGGCCAGACAGGTCTCCTTCACTCTGTTTCATGGATGAAGACACTGAGGACCAGGAACTAGAAAATAAAAGTTACCAGCATTTTCTGTGCACCTACATTTTTGCCCCACCCCAAATAAGCACATTGGGGCTTGGGATCAGCTCATTGTTACCAAGAGCCCTCTGAAGTAAGGACTAGTCTTTCCATTTTACAGATCAGGAGCCTGAAGCTTAGAGAGGCAAGATGACAAAGGATTTGGCTCCGGTGTGCTGGCCCCAGGCATGGTGTCTCCCTGCTACTCTTCTGCCAACTCACAATGCACAAGTTGGTTTGGGATGGGGGTGGGTTTTGCCCTCACAGCCTCTCTTATGCCCATAACTGCCACTTAAATCCCTCCCCTGGCCCATGTACTACTCCATGGGACAGCTGGGATTCCTGGCTGTTCACTCAGTGGCTCCACCCTGTTGGCAGCCACCCAGTGCACCTCCTTGGGGCCCCAGGAAGTCTATGGAACGCTGTTTAAAAACACTTCGTCCCACCCTGCAGGTTCTAGACTGGAAGACTGAGGTTTGGTGAGGGGAAGGGAGGTGCCTAGGGTTACACGGTGAATCAGTGAAGTCATCTTCAGACCCAGATCTGATGCTCTCTCCTTCTGGTCTTTGATCCTGCAGTGCCATCTCATGGGACACAGGCTTACAACGGAGGTGGATGGGTGACCATACTGGTCACTTGGGGTTAAAGGTTCTTTCATTGTTTCAGACACTAGCCTAGGAGAGGAGCAAATGAATGCTTAATGAATGATGGTGAGTGAAGAGGACCGAATTGACACTGAATTGATGAGTCCACAGGATGTTGAATAGGATTTGACCTGTCACCTTGAGATTGCAGCCAAAACTGCAAAGCAGAAACTGACCTTCCCCCTCTCATTCAAAAGAGGACACTGAGGACACATCACACACATACACACAGGGTTTTACACCCAACATCAAGGTCACCAACCCCACACTACACCCCAGGAGCGCTTAGAGCAGGTAGAACACACCAGATCATCATCTCCCCAATCCCCTATCAGCCTAAGTTCTTGACCTTGGAGAAGAGGGGTGTGGCTCCAACCTGGTTCTTATAGGAGAAGGTGAGGAGGTCTCCCACACCCAGCTGTGAGTGGGCTCCAGAAGAATCCCTTGCACAGGTGGGGAAGAAGTCTAGCCCTCACTTCCTCCCTGGCCCTAGGGATCTGCCCTCTAGGCCTGTGAGAGGAGAAACAGTGAGGGACAGGGCACAGAGTGGCTGCCTGCACCCCCAGCTGTGGGTCCTCCTGAGGGATATCCACCCACAGGAAGTACCCACCAAACGAGGAGAACAAGTGGTCAGGGCTAGGAAGCGGCACCAGGGACAAGAGGGTGATTCTGTCAGGAGCACCTCCTCCCTCAGAATCTCCACACAGGCCTGACCTTGCACATCTGCAGAAAGCGAAGGGTTCTCCTTGCAAAAATACGCCACACACACCCTCATACACAAACACACAGGATTTTACACCCAACTTCGATGGAATCTTGGGGTCAGCCCTGGGTTAGAATGGTCCACCTCTTACTGCCTTTGTGACTTTGAGCAAAGAACTTGTCTCTACGCCTCAAGTCACAAGTCTATAAAGTGATGATTACAAAACCACCTGCCTCAACAGGGTTTTTGAGATGATTAAATCCGTTAAGTCACATAAAGTGCTTAAAACAGTGCCTGGTTCACAGTAAGTACTCAGTGTGCTGCAGCTGCCATCATTATTCTATCACCTCCATCACCCACACCAACCCTGTCACCACCACCCCCACCCTCGTCACCACTGTCACCACGACCATCCCTACCATCACCCCATCACCTCCATCACCCGCCCCATTCCTGTCATCACCACCACCATCTCCATCACCAGTGACCACTACCGTCCCATCATCACCATCCCATCACCTTCCTCACCTGTATCATCCCTATCATCATCGCCACCAGCATCTCATCACCTCCATTACCACTATCACCACCACCACCACCACCACCACCATCATCCCATCACCTCCATCGTCTACACCATCCCTATCATAACTGCCACCCTAACCACCATCCTCTCCATCACCACTGTCACCACCACCATCACCTGCATCACCACCCTCCATCGCTACTGTCACCGCTACCATCCCCATCACCTTCATCATCATCATCATCCCTAGCACCTGCACCATTCCCATCATCACCACCACCCTCCCCATCACCAGCATCACCTCCATCACTATCACCACCACCATCGCCATCATTATCCCGGACCCCTGCTGAGGCCCATCCACAGGGCCTGGCTGAAAAACCTTTGGCCTAGGGCGGGATCTTTCAAACTACATTTTGATGGGTGGCAACAGTTTTTTTTAAAGAATAGGAAACATCAGAGCCCTTCGGGGTAGCAAAGGGATCCTTCAGTTAAACATATTTCTATTTAAATAGACACCCACATCTGTGTACACTGGGCCGCAATGTCAAGTGCTTTCCTACCACGGTTCTTGGTGGAGGACCTGGCTGACAGCCTCTCACCAGTGGCTCCCTGAGGCTACTCCAGCTCTAACCTTCCGAGCTCATGGCTGAGCCAGGTCGGTGGGGCAGGTTGGGTGGAGTGCTGCCGGGAAGAACACAGTAGCCTCAAGGCCAGTCGTGGTCCCTCTGGAGCCCCCAGCCCCATCAGCCGACAGAAAAAGCAGCAACATGTTTCTGGCACTGCCTTCCAAACACAGCCTCCATTTTTCAAAAGTCGAATCAAATACTTACAAGACGGGCTGGAGACTCATCAGTATGGAGAGAACACGTCTGTTAGTTCCCAGGAGCCATGGCGGGGGGGTGGTTTTTTCAGAGACACTCAGAAATATATCAGAGACCCTGAGACCTCCAGGAGCCACCCGGGTAGTGCCTGTACCTGTCCTGCCTTCTCCTCATCCAGCACTAAAGAGCCTTCCTCTGGGGGTGACAGTTTCCTCCCTTCTTGGAAACACATGACCTGAAATTTTTTTTTCTTTTTTCTTTTTTTTTTTTTTTTTGAGTCAGAGTCCCACTCCATCGCCCAGACTGGAAGGCAGTGGCATGCTTCCGGCCACCGCAGCCTCAACCCACTGGGCTCCGGTGATCCTTCCACCTCAGCCTTCCGAGTAGCGGGAACTATAGGCGCGCGCTACCACACCCAGCTAATTTTTGTTTTATTGTAGAGACAGGTCTCGCCAAGTTGCCTGGGTGGGTCTTGAACCCGCGGGCTCAGGCAATCCACTCACCTTGGCCTCCCAAAGTGCTGGGATTACAGACTGAGCCACCGAGCCCAGCCAATGACCTCAAATCTTAAGGAGCTAGAATTCACCCCATTCCCACAATGCCCAGAGGGGTCACCCTACTCCCTGGGGTCACACAGTGGGTCCCAGGCAGAGCTGGGTAAAGAACCAGGTCTCAACAGGGAAGCTGTTTTGGAACTGCCCCTATCGCCTCCTACCTCCTTTTCCTTCCCCATCTCACTCCCACCCACCCACCCATCTGTGGGGTCATAAGAACATTCCCAAATGCCTAGAAGGGCCAGTCCTGCCTGCAGAATCTGGAAGGATGGGGGCAGCTGACATCAGAGCATTAAGTCCCAGAGAGCTGGAGAGTTTGTTCCCTGTAATGGGTGAGGAGCACATGATCAGACATCCTGGTTCTACCCCAAGGCTTCTTCTCACTTCACCTCTCCCAGCCTCAGCTTCCTTCTGTGTAAGAATGGGATAATGATGCCTATGTCCCCAGACCTCACCCCATAACAGCAAGGAGGGTCCTTTCTCTCTCTTCCACCCAGTGCCCGACCCGGGGAGGGAGGGAGGAGGAGAAGAGGAGCAGATTGTACCACCACTGCGCAAACGCCTTCTAAATACCCAGGAACGTCGGGCTCGGCGGCTCAGCCTGTAATCCCGTGACTTTGGGAGGCTGAGGTGAGTGGATTGCCTGAGCCCGCGGGTTCGAGACCCGCCTGGGCAGCGAGACCTCATCTCTACAATAAATAAATAAAAAAAATCAGCCGGATGTGGTAGCGCATGCCTGTAATTCCGGCTACTCGGAAGGCTGAGGCAGAAGGATCGCTGGAGCCCAGCAGACGAGGCTGCGGTGGCCGGGAGTGGCCACTGCACTCCAGTCTGGGTGACAGAGTGAGACTCCAACTCAAAAAATAATAAATAAATAAATAAATAAATAAATAAACACCCAGGAACTCCATCAATGGGAAGAGGTGAGGTTCTAGCTTTTATTAGAATTTTGTGGGAGCAAGAAGAGTCAAATTATGCCCAGAATCATCCAGAAGAGGACATCTCCCAGGACAGTCTACTGGCCAAGGAGAACCGTCCTCAGCTGGGGGTGGGGGGTGGGGTTTCCTCAAAGGCCAGCAGGAGCAGGGGGGTGGGCAGGTGGGAGCCTGAGCCAACTCTTCAAGATAACTTCACTCCCCAGAGGCTTTTGAGTGGCCCATGGGGCCTGGACAGCCCTCAGCCCCTCCTGAGCAATATTTATGGGAAACAAGAGTCAGGTTCAGCAATGGTCCGAGGGGACAAAGGAGAGGTGCCTCCTCGGATGAAGAGTGCTCTGGATTCTCCCAGCTTGTGGAGTGTGGTGACAAGATAGCCCTCTCCATGTCCAGCGAGACCTGCCTATGGGATTCATCAATGACCAGCCGTCTCCCTCCCTGTGGGGCACCTGTGTCTCAGCGGACAGCACAGACAAGTGCTTGGGGCCCCAAGCAGCCCCCATCCAGCTCGCCCCTTACTGCTCTTGCTGCCATCATGGTCTGAGACCCACAAATGCCTGAGACGCAGAGCTGGGGTGCCCCAAGAGCCACGGTACCGGTTTCCAATGCAACCCAGTGCCTGGACCCAGCGTTTCCTCCCTGAGGGCTGAAAGCCGTGACGTCTGCCCCATCCAACCACTGCCCCACCGTCCAGGGGCTATCACAGCCCCCAAGGAGGCCGGATGAATCAGAATTCCGACTAAGCAATGGGAGGTGGCTTGATGTCCTGAATCTCTGTCTTTCTGTTCTAAAGTAACCATTGGAATAATTTTCTTACAGAATGATAGTTGCCATGACAACCAAAGCAAATTTTCCTTTTCTGAAACAGATGTCTCATTTAGTTGAAAATTAGAATGTGAACAAACCCATGGGAAAAATTAATTCAAACTTTAACAGAGCGCTGAATACAATGTAATCTCTCAGAGGTTAACCCCTTAACAGCTTTCTGGTGCGCTTATGGTAACCTTCGAATCCAGCCTAATTAAGCCCGCTTAGCCAATATAAATGACCTCCGCGTGGCCAATCATTAAACAGTTTCCCCCTGAAGCGTGAATTCCGGGTTCCTCAACGGCAAACAGAGAAGGGAGGAGACATTTGTCTAAAGAAAATGGCAGAAGCAGAGCATGCCCTGCCTGTGTTTCCTGCCTCACTGGGTAAGACGTGCAGCCGCTGGGCAGGCAGGTGTACTCAGGGATCACTGAATTAGCCTGGGGCCCAGCCACCCACGGCTGCACACCATTTCCTGGGGGCCCGGGGACTGGGGGCAGAGGAGGCCTGGGGTGCCCCGGGAGGGGTTGAGCCCAGTGGTTACACCCAGTCCAGGGCTCGATGTCCCAGAGCAGAGGGCAGGAGGCCTCCCTCAATGGGACACCAAGGGGACACCCACACAAACGCAACTCCAAAGGCTTCTCCAGGAACAGCCAAACCCAATCCTTACACCCAGTCCTCAGAGGTAGCTGCCATTGCTACCCCATTTTAGAGATGCAGAAACTGAGGTGCAGAGAAGTATCCAGGTGACACAGCTAGGGTTCAAACCCAGAGCACTGGTTCCAGGGTCCACACTCTTTGTTCCATTCTGGAATGATGAAAATATGATCAGGAATCACAACTCACCCCCTCAACAAACCCCCTCTACCAGCAATCACGGCATTAATGGCTCGGTGAATCCTCAAGACAAAACTGTTGGGAGATGCCCATTTAGAGAAAGGGAATAGAAGCACAGAGAAGTCAAGCTGTGAGTCTGAGGACACACAGGAAGCAAAAGGGGCATGGACCAAGGGCTTCAGGCTCCTGCATCCTATGCCTAAGCTGGTAGCCAATGCACAGAGGACACCTGGGGTGGCCACAGGCTTCCCCTCTTCAAAGGCAACTTCCTGCCTGCTCCCCAGTGTCCCCTGCCAGGTTCCAGGCTTGTCCCAGGCCCTGCCAGGTTCCCTCTGAGCCTGACTGGAGAAGAAGGAAGAGGCCTGCACCTCTGAGTCCTGGGACCCCTCCTCTCACATATTCCCTGCATGCGACTCCTCTACTCCAAAGCCTTCCATGGCTCCCTGCTGCCTCCAGGACAAGCTCAGACTTCATGGCCTGGCACACAGGATCTGCCCCAGCCCACCCTCCACACTACCCTGCATCAGGTTCCCCTTGGAGTTCATCACCCATGTCAGCCTTGACAATCTACTTCCTATCTCCTGAACACAGTCTGGTCTTTCCCCACCTCCAGGTTTTTGCTCATGCTGTTCCAGAAACCTAAAATGCCCTTCCTAGCCTCCTCTCAACATCCATGATCCATTATTCATTAAGGCCTGGCTCAAAGACTGCCTCTTCCAGGAGTCTCCACCCCCCCATCACCTGCTGCCCCCAAGCACGGGCGTCTCCTTCCCACCCTAACAGCCCTTGTGCTGGCTCCTCCAGGGCAGCCAGGTCAGATCCGTCCCTGAATCCCTCCTGTCCAACAGACAGAGGGCTGGGCCCAAGCAGGCTTTCAGGGAGGGTTTGCTCAAGGTGGGCATGAATGAATGAATAATAGATGAAAGAAGGTGAAATGAGCCAGCAGGTGCTCCACCTGGCAGGCAGGTGGAAGGAACAATACATTAGCCCTCATCTCTGTGTGCCTTCCTGGCAAGAGTCCTGCCCCAGAACCCCTGACAGTCATGAAGCCCTAAGACCCACATCAGCAACAAAAACAGCCGTGTGAATTCTTGCCATCTGCTGAGTATCGCACACTCTCTCTCTCTCCCATGAACCTGCCCTTGGGGGATGATGTGTCCATTGCACAGATGAGGCCTCAGAGGTGAGCCCAGACCCAGGAAGCTCACACCCCTCTGCTGCATCCTGGCCCCCTGAAAGGCTCACCTCCCTTGGGGTCCCTCTCTGCCTCCCCAGGCAGCCCATTTCCCAGGATGGGGGTCCAGTGTGGGGTACTGAGTACTCTGCTGCCTGCCTAAGCGGCACCATCACAAAAGCCCTTGGAGGGAAAAGGGCTGGCTATTTTCTCACTTCCTTCTCTTGATGATTCTGAGGGTGGCTTTGGGGTCTCCACCCTACGGGGGTAAGAGCTACAGCTTGGAGTTGGGAAGTGGCACGTCCCAGCCACGGGGCAGGTGCAGCTTCCCTGAGCTCCCAGGAAAGCCTGCCCAGGGCCACTCCCCTTCCCCAGGCCAATGCTCGCTCCACCCTGATCCCCGAATATTGTCCTTCCTTCCCGCCCAGCACTTCCCCTCCCCAAGGGAACCAGGCTTTCCACTAATATTAAGAGCGTCTCTGGTGAGGTTGGCACCTGTCATTGGCCCCAGGTCCCTCCCTGGACACTCCCAGCATCCCAGTGAGGTAGCATTCCCATTCTGCAGCAGGGGAAACTGAGGCTCAGAGAAGTCAGAGATGTGGCGTCCAAGAGAGTTCACGCCTGCACTAAAACCAGACCTCAGTGTGCTGACTCCTTACCCCACAGGCAGTCTCTGTCCCCTGGGGACAGCCCACCAGCTGAGCTTCCTCTGTCCCCTGCCCAGCCCTGGTGAAAGGGAGTTGCCCTGGCCCCTTTCTCTGTATCTCCAGGGCTAGTGGGTAGAGGGAGCAGCTGGGGAGACAGGCCTCAGGGGTCCGACTCCACTGGCCCACCATGGGTCTGGTGGCAGCCGAGAGGGGGCAGGGCTGTGCCAGCCACTGTCCCCGAAGCCCGTCAATCACACACCTTGGTGGGGCACGCAACCGCGTATGGCAAGTCAGCAGCAAGATAAGTGGAACCGAAGCATGGGGTCCTTTGTCATTTCTAATTAATTTCCCCCACCCTTCCGATGTGCAGAATCATTCATCTTTTGTTTCGCTGGGACTCTGCAGTGGGAAGAAGGCAGATGATTCGTTTCAAACATTAATCTCATGTAGGAGAGTGCACATGTGTGTTGAGAGGCCTTCTTTAAAGAAAAACAGCCACGGGAAATCAGTCTCATCTGAACGAGTGAAAAGAACATAAAATGACGAAGGGGCGGAAGAGAAATCGTGCGTGTGTGAGTGTGACTGTGTATGTGAGTGTGTACTGTATCAGTATGTGATTGCATGCACATGTGTGCACATGTGTGAGCTTGTGAACGTGTATGAGGGTGTGTGAAAGTGTGTATGAATATATGTGCAAATGTATGTGAATATGTGCATATGAATGTGTGTGTGTACGCATGTGTGTATATGTGTGAATGTTTGTGTATGTCTGTGTGTGTGTGTGTGTGTGTGTGTGTGTTGTGTGCACGTAGCACAGCAAGGGGCCAGAGACTGCGAGGAATTTCTTTCCTCCACTGGAGGAAATTTCTTTCATCAACTGATACTGCATGCCGGGCTCAGAACTCTAAGACTCCCAGGGAGGATGGGGAAGGGATGTGAATAGCTGTGGCTTCACTCACAGTGGACGCCACTGAGCCGCCCGGGGTCCCTTACTGGTGGCATGTGCTGGCTGGCTCCCAAGCCCCCAGTGCAACTTTCACAGGGCAACCCCATTTTCCTGAGGAGGCACGGAGCAGGATTCATAGTCTTCCCTAGACAATAGGCTTTACAGCCACCTCTGTGCAGACAGAGGCAATCTCTAACTCAATCTGGGCTCGAGACAGCAGGAGAGGGAAATACCATTTGGGCCACCATGATGCCCAGACCCATAGCTTCATGTACCTCACTTTTATACTTGCGGGGCCCTGTGAGGGGAGATGTGAGTTCTCTTTCATAGATGCAGCACCTAGGGCTCGGGAAGAACAAGTCATGGAAGGGGACAATAACCAGGAGCCCAAAGCCCAGCCCTTTCTGGGCTCCAACAGGGGCTACCAGAGGGCTGGGCCTATGGGAGAACAGAAAGAGCAGCCAGCCAGGTCACTCACCAGACAGGCAAGACTAGCCCCAGGAGCTGAACAAGTCTACATGTCTGGGATGGCACCTGGTGCTGCCTCTTCCTGGGGCTGAGATCTTGGGCCAGTCACTAGACCAACTCAAGCCTTACTTGGCTTATCTGTAAAGTGGGAATAGAAATAATCGTGCCTTCCTCTGTTGCTAGACAGATTAAATGGAACAGTTACATATGGTAGCAGCTCACAGGAAGCATGCTGAATGTGGCTCTCAGGTATTAAAGGGGCAGGAAAGTCTGCCTCACCTGTCTGAGCAAACTGAGGCAGGCCAGTGCTAAAGTCATCCAGAAACACAAGACAACATGGCACCAACACTGCTCGAGATGCATGGGAACTGGCAGCCCCTGGAACCAGGGAACAGGGTCCTAACGGCAGTGAGGCCATAAGAGAGGAAGCCTCAGCAGGTAAGTGTGGAGAGTTGGAATTGTGACCCACCCCCTACAAGCTGAACCCCCAGAGGGTTTCTGGGAAGGAGCTGCTCACTGGCCAGAGGGAGGCAGGATCCTACACCAGAGAAAGCGAGGTCTCAGATCTGTACCAAGGGCTGTCCTCAAGCTGACGTATCTGTGAGGTCCAGGAAGCCCTAAACCAAAGAACTCAGACAAGGGTCCCTGCTGGGTGCACCCACAGACTGAAGCAGACACAATCCTCTCTGAGGGGCACCCCACAACTGGGCTACATCCCCCCAAACCAGCTGCCCCGGACTCCCCAGATAGAATCTCGTCAAACATATGCATGCTGTCCAAAATTACAACAAGCGAAACACCTCAGAGAGAATTATTGGAGACTAAAAAAATAATTGTTTTTTCAAAAGATTAAAAATGTTTCTTTTCAGAAAAAGAACAGAGAAGATTCTGGGTCAGGTGCTTGGCACTGAGTGTCCATTCCACACACAGAGCCAAGAGGAAGGACCAGGGATCTGGGACACTGCAGAGGAGCCAGCAGTCCAAACTGGACTTATGGGGGCTTCCTGGAAAGTTGGACTTGTGACACGAGGGCAGGATCCTGGGCTACCTTGAATGCTGGGGGGAGCATGGCCATGGGGCAGGAGTTGAGATGGACAAAGCTGGACACATGTGGCTGCAGCCAGCAACAGCCAGGGCAGTCAGGATGTCTCCAGGCCAGCACAAATCCTGCCATCCTGGACCCACACACAGGACCTAAAGTGAGAGACATGCGGGCAGGGAGGAAGCCAGGGCTTCATGACAATGCCCTGTACTCCCTTCTCTCTGGAAGACATTTCTAAAGTTAAAAAAGAAGCATTTTAACAGCTCGTTGTGCACAGTCCTAGGCGGGGCCGACCCCCATCTAGGCCCAGTTTGGCTTCTCGATTCTTGTGAGACCTTTCATGAGTCACCTTCCTTCCTGAGTCTTAGGCCCCTCAGCTATAAAATGGGGACAAGAGTCAAGGCCTCCCTGACTGTTCTAAGGTCTGAGCAGCTAAAGGACAGGGTCCCAGGACAGTTACTATTACTACACTCACATCAGCAAGCAGGCCCTGAGCTCCTTTGACACACAGATGTAAAGCTCCCAGGCTGCCCAGTTCCAGCCCCATCCACTAACAGGCCTACTAAGTGCGCAAAGGGACGGGACGGATGTCAAAGGCTAACACCAGACCCACCTCCAGCCTGGTCCCAGGGGCCACCCAGCATTGCCCCAAGCCTCCCTGGAGCCACTCTGCCCACAGCTGTGGGCCTATATAAGCCCTTCATGGTCTCCACCCCCAACTCTGGGCAGGCATCAACCATGAACGGTGAGCAGCAGGCGTGTGATTGCCTACTCTATGCCAGGCAATGTACACACATGCCCTCCTTGAATCCTGAGACCAGCACTACGGGGGGACTATCCCTGCAGTCATGTCACAGAAAGCCAAGATGCTGACCCAAGGTTAACCCACTGTCTGCCGGGAGCCACACACCAGCATGTTTACTCCCGAAAGGTTTTGGAAGGCCCTGGCTATTTGAAGAGGCCTGCCCCCTGATCTCCATCCCGCCCAGGCTCCTGGCTCCCACAGAGAGGTGCAGGGTGTCCTGACACCCCTGCCTGGCCTTGAGGTCTGGCCCTGCCGGGAGGCGGCCAAACTTCCAAGTCAAGAATCAGGATTCGAGCCCAGATGCCCAGCAACGGGCCCGCCAGCCACTTCTCAAAGTTTAATGTCTCAGCAGGTTTAGATTCCTTCTTTCAAAATACCAGAAGTAATTAGACCAGATGGACTCGCTGCGTGCCAATTTCACTCTCTCCCTCACTCCTTTTTTTTTTTTTTTAAATCAAGGCCGTTTTCAGTTAAATGAGAACAAAAAATGCATCCAAAACCCATAAATGAATACGGTATGTATACGGGATTTTTTTTTTAACACTTAGGATTTTGTACCAGCTGAGTTCTTCCTCTTCTTCTGCAGTTGGTTCCCGCCCCCTGCCTCTAAGCTGCTCTCAGCGAAGGCTCAATACAGAGTCTGCACCTGAGGGACCAGCGTCCTCGAGCCCTGGAAAGTCACAGTGGCCTGGCACGAGGCAGCGCAAACACGTGGCCATTGTGAGACTCTCAACCCTTCCTTGCCCGACCAGCCTGGGGGATGGAGCCCCTGCTGGGAAAGGCAGGGCACAGACGCAAAGAGGTGTCTGGCCTTCAGTCTGAGGGCGATGGGGATGGCATCATGGGGGCAAGCAGGAGGGGGCACAGTCAGGCCTTGTTTCGGAGACAGCCATACGGGGGAGGGGGAGGAAGACGCAATGGGCAAGGAGTTGGTGGAAGGCATGGGAGGAGGCCTCAGAAAGATTCAGACACAGGAAAAATAGGCCAGGCCTGGATTTTAACTAAGTCCCCTTGGCCTGCCATCTACTCATCTGTTCATTCATCCATTCATTTATTCATTCAACAAATATTTAGTATGATGAGTCAGATTCTGTACTAGGCACTGGGGTTAAGTCCATGGGAAAGGGAGATTCAGGTCCCTGCCCTCATGAAGGTTCTGCAAACGTTCTGGCAGGAAAGGCAGATGTTAAAGAATTCGGATGCTAGAATAATGAAGATCGTGTGGTCCTGCACTGAACGGCCCAAGGGAGCAGGAGAGAGAGGCCAGATGCAGACTCTGTATACAGGATAAGGGTAGCAGGGGTGAAGAGGACAGGCTTTCTAGATATAGTGTCAGGTCCTCTGGGTTTGTACACAGAAAACCTCAAAATGTGATCCCTACCTCACACTATCAACACAAGCATTCCTGGGGGAGCCAATACCCAAACATAAAAGACACAAAAACAAAAGTTCTGGAAGACAAGATAGAAGCAAATCTTCATGATTTCTGAGGAGGGAAAATTTCTTCAATAGGCCACAAAAAACACTTATGTGAAGAAAAACACTAAGACTTTTAACTACGCCAAAATTTAAAACTTCTGTTCATCTGAAGTCTCTGCTAAGAGAGAGGAAAGTCGGGTCACCAAGGAGGAAGAGCTGCTTGTAACATAACAACCGAGAAAGGATCAGAACGCATAAGGGCTCTTACGAACCTTTAAGAAAAAGGCAAAAAACCCAACTACGTATTTAAATGGGCAAAAGACTTGAGCACTTCCTGAAAGAAGAAATCTAAGTGGCCAATAAGCATGTGAACAGATTCTGATCTCACAGAGACACGCCCGTCAGCACGGATAAAAGGTAGAAATCCTACAACACCAAATGTTGGCAAGGATGTAAGGTAAGATACTGCCAGCAGGAGAAATAAATTGGCACAACCAATTTGAAAAACAGGTCAGTGGTTCTACTTAAGTTGAAGAACTGCATAATCTATAACCTAGCCACTCCATTCCCAGGAGTGTGTGTGTGTAAGTGTGTGCACATGTGTATGTGCATACAGGAGTACATATCTCTGTGCACTAAGAGACACATGCAAGAATGTTGTTCACAGCAATATTATTTATAATAGTCCCAAAGCAATGGATCAGTTTGGGGTAAAACAGATACAGAAATTATAACATATTCATACAGTGCAATTCCACACAGCACTGAGAAGAGAACCAATTACTACTGCACATGACGATAATGCCAGAACTTGAAAATATCATACTGAGTGTAAGAAGCAGACACGATACAACTCGCACTGTGTGTGTCCATTTTTATAACGTTCAAAAAACTCTTCATGAAAAGTACAGGGGGCATATTGAAAAATCTCTGTACCTTTCATTCAATTTTGCTGTGAACCTAAACCTTCTCTAAAAAACAAAGACTAATTTGAAAAAAAAAATTAAATGAAAGAAAAAGCCAGCAGAACCAAACTGTCTCAGGATGAGGGTTGCCAGATGAGATGCAGCAGCCCCACTGAATTTGAACTTCAGATAAACAATGAATGATTTTTAGTGTAAGTATGTCCCAAATACTGCATGGGACATACTCATATGAAAACACCATTCTCTCTCTGCCTCTAGTCAACTCTGGAAGCACGGGGTTGAAAATGCTGCCCGGTCACAGGAGGCCGCTGAAGGATTGAATGAGGGAACACAAATGAGACAGGGCATGGGGCTCAGGCCAAAGGCTTGGTGAGCACCAGATGTCAACAGTTATGGGCCCCTGTCCCCCAATCCCACCCTGAGCTCCTGGGTCGCAGGGTCAGACTTGATCCATTTCAGGGTCTCCCGAGCCTTGCGCAGAGCCAGGCGTGTGACAGGCCATCGTGGGCCTCAGCACATGTGCCCTAGCATAGAAGTTAGAACCATTGAAATCCGACCCATTAGGCTCCTAAGCAGAGCATCACTTGGTAATGAGAACAAAAAATGCATCCAAAACCCATAAACACTCAGAAGAAAAGCCAGCTGCTGTGACCATCGGTTTGCTTTGTGTTTCTCCTTTCTAGCTTGCTTTGGAGAATCCTCAACATCAAGGCCAGTCTCTCAAGTCTAGCAGTGTAAGGACCTTCCCAGGAACGTGCCTGTGCCTCCCTCTGCTTATAGGGCGGGGATCATCAGCTGCGGGCAGAGGAAATGTGGCCCTGTAAAGGGGGAAGGGACTGGGAAGACACTGGGCCCACCCACGGCAGACCTCTGCTTCCACGCCCCTCATGACAGGCAGCTCACTCTTTGGCAAGGCCACATCACTCTCTTCTGGAATCCTGGCCCATGGGAGAGTCTTCCCCACACTGGTGAGACGGCCTCCTGTCACTTCCCTCTGTCCCCTGCTCCACTTTCTAGAGCCACACAGAACACATCTGCCCCTCAGCCCAGTCAGCCTTGCCCATATGCCCCAGCTGCTGTAGCAGTCAGGTCCCTTGTAACTGGTGGTTTTTCCATCTCTGCCTACTGGTGTAACTATGCTTCTAAGGCTGGGAAGGCGTCTCCGGTATTCCACGTATTAGCTAATATGTTCAGGGTCGGAGAAGAGAGCAAAGAAAGACCTCAAACCTCTGAATTTCATAATGATCACAACCCGTTTTGTCACCTGCACCCTCCTAAGGAGCCGCCATATGCCAGGCGACCAGTGCTGGGGGAGCTGAGTGCCCTGCCTGGGCCTCCACAGATGGTCAGGAGGGGACGCACAGCCCCCACACACCCCACCCCACGCCAGGGAGAATCAGCAGCCAGGCCAGGAGGGTCTTTAAGCACGAACATCTTTTTAGGGGCTGGCTGATGCCACCTCCACTTGTGTGGCTTCTAGCATCACCTGGGGCCACCAGCAGCTGAGGGTCCCTCTCCACCAGAGGACCCTGGCAGAACAGCGCTCCGCCTCACTCCAGGTCACCCCTCGCCATCTGCCCACCTACTGGCCCGAAACTCCATGAAGGGAGAAGGCTGCTCTGCAGAGCCTTGGCTTCCAGCAGCGTGGTAGGGAGGCAGAGAGTGGGGTGACGGCTGAGGACCCAGGGACCCAGGTTCTGGTGGTGCTGGGCCACCCAGTCTCTGTTCTCTTCCAGGCCTCTGGAAGCCACACTCAGCTCTGCAGCCCCCAGAATGCCCCAGGCCCTCTCAGCCTCCTGACCTTTGCACAGGCTGTTCCCTCTGCCAGCCACACCCTTCCCAGCCCCCTTCACTGCTTGTATCTCTTCAGCCTCTGGCTCTCCCCATGGGAAGCCTTCCCTGGCCCCAGCTCCCGGCCTCTCCATCACAGCCACAGGAACTGGCTGCTGGCCGTCTCCCACGGGAATGTAAACCCCATGAAGGCAGCAGCTGTGTCTGTCCCTTCACATCACGTCCCCAGGTCTCCCCAGCACTTAACACACATTTCAGCCCCGAGGCCTCAGTGTCCTCATAAGGCCGATAAGGCTACCCGGAGGATCAAGCCTGGCGCAAGGGGACGTTGAGCAAAGGACACTGAATGGCCTCTGTCCCAGAGCAGGAAGAGTCAGGACCAGGAGCCCCAAGAACTGCTCACTGTGTGGCCCTGGACAAGCCACATGGTTGCTTGGACCTCCACTCAACCTTCTGTAAAATGGGAGTAATTACAGGACTATCCCTGCCTTGAGGACTAGAATAGAGCAATCCTACTTCTGACCCAACGAGGAGCACCCCACTAATCATAACTACAGCCACCCTTAGGGGCATGCCCTGGGCCCAGGCCTCCATCTGGATGGGCCCACACAGATCTCACAACCTCCTACAAGGCAAGTAGTATCATTTCCTCACTATATGGAGGGGCCAGAGAGGCTAAGCTACTTGCCCAAAGTCACACAGCTAAAAAGAGATGGCACCCCAATGTGAACAGCCCACACTGTAGGGCACAGTGGCAGCGACCCAGCTTCCCAGCAGCAGGCCCCAGAGGGGTGGGTGGCAGCTAGAGCAGCTCAGGAATATTCCTGTGCCACCACGGAAGCTGATGCAAGAATTAGCTCACACGAGTTAAAACCAAGTGAAACTCGTTCAACAAATGAGCCAGGTCTCACCTCCCACACCTGCTCCCAGCCCCAGACAGGATCTGAGAGAGACCAGGGGGCATTCCAGCTCACAGCCTGCATCATGGGATGGGGACGGGGGCATTTAGTCCCTAGCATTAAGGGCTGTTCAATGACATCAGCCCCAAAAAAGAGTCTGGCGCAGAGCCTGGCACGTAACAAAGGCTCAGACAGGTAGGTCCTCCCCTACCTCCTCTGTCTATGGAAATCCCATGACTCTTTTGGCTCCAATTTAAAAGCCCCTCCAACAGGGAGCCCTCTCAGATCTTACCAAGCCCTTCTCGGCACAAGGTCGCACGGCCCCTGAACTCATCTTCTGGGTTCAGGCCCCTTCTATCCGTGGCCTCTCCTACTCCCGCAGCCTGGTGCTAGGACACAGGCTATATGTGTGTACTCAGCCAGTAAGGGGGTCAAGGAGAGAGGGCTCCTGTACTCAGGCCCCCGGGAACTAGGGACCCCAGAACTTCCCATGCAGGAAGCCAAAAGCAGGAGCCACGGGTGGCTCACGCTCACGGCAGCTGGACAACACCAGGACCAACAGCCAGCCTCACCTAGGCCTCAGGCCTGCTGCCATGGCAGCACCAGGATGTGGCCTCCATTGACAGAAGGCCACAGGCCTGGGCCCACCCCTGGCCCTTAGTTCACCTGAGAGCCTAAGGAGCCAGTTGTCCAAGGGGTTCCTCAGAGCCCAGCTGCGGGGTGTACAGAGCAGCTCTGGGAAGAAGTGGGCAATCCTGAGTGACACTGCCAGCCCTCAGCCCCACGGTCCTCCAGCTCTGTAACAAACAGCAAGGCTGACGCCTCCATCGTGACACTAGGAGTGGAGGAGACTGAGGCACAGAGAGGTTAAGTGACTTGGTTAACACAGCCGGTAAAGGGTGAGGCCAAGATTTGTGCCCAGATAGTTTGGTTCCAAAGTCATGCTTTTACCTTCTACAAAATGTAACTTAAAGGAAAAACAGTTTGGGGACAGGGAGTTGAAAACTCCTGGGCAAACTGACTCAGTCCAGATGCCCAGGTACTGAGAGGCTCTGCCTCTCACTCTGCCGACCTCTCCGTACCTCCCTACTTCCCTACTTGACCTTCCACCCCTCCCCTGCCACCATGCCAGCTCACCTCCAGGCTTTTGCTCACACTGGGTCTACCTCTTAGAATGCCCTCCTGCTGACTTTGTGCCTTACAGACATCTTTTCCAGGTCTGTGCTCCAGTGGCCTGTCAGGCAGACTCGGCTACCGCCTCTTCTCTCTTTGTCCTTGGTACCGAGCTCATCACAACCTAGAGTGCACCAAAGGTCCTCATCTGGGACCTTACTGGCTGCAAGGAGGGTCCATCAAGACCTTGTGCATCATGAGGACCAGGGAAATGACAGCAGCTACCTGCTGAGGCCCAGAGATGGGACAACCCAGCACCTCCCTGCCTTCCTCTCTGCTCCATCATCACCATCAACACAGCATCATCATCATCCTCACCATCTCCATAAGGAGGCCTTGGAAAGACAGGACTAGGTTCTAAATCTGCCCACAGTCTCCAGCCACCAGGTGGCCATCGAGTGGCATCAACCAGGGCAGCCTGGGACTTCCTAGATGGCTTTTGTGGGCAGTAGCTTTCCCTGGAGTTCCTCCACCCAAACAGACCCTGTGAACCCCCAAATAGGCCCTCGGCCTCCCTGCCTGGATGGCTCCAGTTGATAGCACAGGCTCAGGCCATGTTGCCCCTTCCCTGCCTGTGAATGCCCTCTCTTCCCTCAAGGCTCAGGTCACAGCATCTCCTCAAGGGAGCCTTCTGGATCAAGACACACTTTCAAACGTATGTGGTCTCTCCCTTCCATATACGAACACCACCTCACCCTGCCAACCTTGGCACCCTGTGGCTATTGCCAGCTGGGCCTCTAAGAGCCAGTCATGCTGTCCACCTGTTGAATGGGGATAATAAGTAAGTCCTCAAGGGACTGAGTAAGGATAAGAGATAATGTTGATGGAGACTTTAGCCCAGGGCCCAGTTACTGTCATTGCTCAGAAGTGATTTCCCTGCCGTCAATATCAACATCATCGCCATTTTCTTCACCATCACCATCATCACCATCACCATCGCCAGGGCCCTTATGGGCATCCTGATCCCCCACCCAGAACATCCATGACCCGGTCTCACCTTGATCCTCACCCAGCCAGGTAAGTTCAGAGTCAAGGCCTAACCTCTTTCTGTGTCCCCAGCTGAGAATGAGGACTTGACGTGTATTTGGATTTTTACACAGCTGCCATCCCCATAGAGTAACTCAGGCTTGTGACCATTCATGGCTGCATGGCCATTCATGGTTCCTCAGTCAGGCTGATCAGTTATCATATCCCCCCCGACTTATGTACCTTTTTGGGGTGAGGAGGAAGACAAGCATTAGGGAAAATTCCTAGCATTGTAGAATAATGACTAAAGGCAGGGGTTGTGTTTTAATCCCAGCTCTGTCCCTTCCTAGCTGTGTGACCTTCAGCAAGGTGCCTCAGTTTCCGCTCTTGTAGAGACAGTAGTACTGCCTGTACATAAGATAGTATAGCACCATATATCACAGGGTACAGCTGATATTACTGTTTTCCGGTGAGATATGGGGAAACAGAGGCCCAGAGAACAGCAGTGACCTGCCCAGAGCCACACAGAGGGTGAGGGGGATGAGATTTAGTCCTGAGCCGTGTGACTTGGTGCTTCCCACTGCTTTTCCCACCCCCAAACCCCTCTCCGCACAGCCTTAGCTCCAGTCTTGCCAGCGGTCAGGACCGGCATCCGGGCCACTCACCATGGGGAGCCATAGATCCTGAAGCCCCGCACGGTGACCTCCGAGTCCTGCAGGTAGATGCAGTTGGTCAGCAGTGACTGCACATTCTCATAGTTCTCCGGCTTCAGCTTGGACACGGAGGGGAAGTAGTAAAAGTCCTGCTTGATGAGGTCAGCCATGAACTCCTGGTCAAAAGTCAGCTCGTGGTTGCCTGCGATCACAATCTTGTACTCGTAGGGCAGGCTGCCTGCAGGGGCAGACACAGACAGACAGACACACAGCATGGGTCTGTTGATCTTTCTGGAAGCCACAGCATGGCCAGGGCGGGGACAGGTGGAAGCTGCCAGAGTCACCTAGCGGGGGTACTCCTGCTGCCAATCCCCCAACCGCTGTCCTCAACTCAGAGGAGGCAGCAGCCCAATCACCACCCCCACAGCTCTGCTTGCCCAGGCCTCTACTGGCCATCGACCCCTGAGACCAGTGGGAGAGGGCTAGACAGGTTCCTCCCAGGCCTCTAAGCCGCATGGTGCCTGGCCTCTTCCTTGGGACTCATCTACCTCCACTCCCACTGTCTGAGCCAGTTTTCCACTGGAGGAAGACCCTGTCCTGGACCCCTAGCCCTAGCTGTCACCAGCCTCACGGTCCCAGGCCCCTACCACCTGGATCTCTTGACTCTTTGGCCCCACATTCCAAAAGTTCTTTGCAGAGCCCAGTTCCAACATCTGGGGATCCTACCCTCAGCGAAAATGGCAGCGCCCACTCCTACTGCCGTGGAAGTCAAAGTCAAAACAAAGTCTAAATGGAATCAAAACAAAAATGTCCATATACACCATTCACTGAACTAACAATAGTGTCATTCTAACTTTGCTGCCTGCAAGATCCCGGGAGTTTCTTCCAAGGCGCACTTCTCCTTTCCCTCCCTAGGGTCCAGCTTTGCAGATGCCTTGAGGAAGGAGTATGTACTGCCTTGCAGGGGATCAGCTGTGGATGTGCTTCTGGACAACCTTCTAAAAGCGCCCCACCCACCAGGCTGGCCCTATGCAATCCTAAGACCGCCACAGCTCCTTGGCTTCAGTCAATGCCATGCCCTACCACTCTCCCACCTCCTACCCTCTCTGAGAACCAGCCTGACATCAGGCTGGGGCCCCTGGCCCCCACCCTCACTAGCCTCAGCTGCTGGGGTCCCATGAGCCATTTAAATGGAACATCTAAATGGCTTGAACTCTGGTTTTTGAAGGAACCAGTGCAAGAGACACTACACTTTACTAATGTAGCTAATTCAACAAGAAAGTCACTTCTCTAGTCCTGAATTGGTCAGCATAAGTGACTAGAACCATTCCGGAGTGTTCCTGGAGTGTGTACATATGAGCCCCAGCTATGTGCCAGGCACTGGGTCGGGTTCTGGTATCATCCCATTAAGTGGATGTGGAAACTGAGACTCAGGAAGCTGGGGTATGACATGCTAGAGGACGAACGGCCTCGAGCTGCCAGAGCTGGATTCTGAGCCACTCCCACGTGGCCCGAGCACTTTCTCCAGAGCTCAGGGAGTGCCCTCTTCATGGCCAGGATGCAGAGCCCCATTCTGAGGAGAGCTGAAGCCACTCTTCTGGCCTCCCCTCCTAGAGGGAGTCCTCGGGGTAGACCTCCAAGCTCCAGGACAAGAACAGGGAAGAGATCTTGTTGATGGCCCCCTGAACCAAGGGAGAACCACACCTCGAGATGAATCCTCACCGTTCCCAGCGACCATGACCTCCGCCAAGTCACACACAAGGCAAAGTGCCTGGCTTTGGAGCCAGCTCACCTGGTTTCAAATCCTGGCTCTGTCATCTCTCTCCTGGACAAGTCACTTAACCTCTCTGAACCTCAGTTTCCCTTCTGATCAAGACGGGTGTGACTGGTGACAGCCCCTTCCCAGGGGGCAAAGACCTTCCCATCCTCAGGGTCCCCCGAGCCCTTTCCCCAAGACTCCCCGCACTGCTCATTCTCCCGGTGCTCCAGTCAACAGCACAGGCACCGCTGTCCATCCCTGGAGTAATGCAGCAGTTCAGGAACAGCAGGGCCTTTCCACCCTCGACCATGGTATGAGATGCTACGTCTTCTGCGATGTGAGCATTCCGTGGAGAATCGAATTCCAGAACTGCCTCTGCTCCAAATTCTGAGGCTTGTCTTGTTGGAAACTGACACACACAATATGGGATCAGACTTGGAAGAGGCGTGATCAGACTCCGCCCCAGTCAGAGCGTTCTGGGAAGGAGCGCATTTCCCCAGCCCTCATGTGAGCTCCAGGGAAAGGCAGGCTAGGCTTATGGCCACACATATCGTAGAACCCCATGTCCTGTAACTACAACCATTATTATGCTCTAATTGCAATGAAACCGAAGGATCCAGAACCTGGTTATATGCTTCTTCTCCACCCCCTGCCTCCCCAGGTGGGACCTGCACTTTCTGCCCAGCCACGTGCCCTACAGCCATGGCAAACAGCCAATTCCAGCCTGGCCACCCTGGGTGGGCCAGAGAGATGGGGAGGGAAGCCCAGAGGCCAGATAGAAGTGTTCTGCAAAACTGGCAGAAAACCACAAGCTACTCATCACTGACTCGCCAGCCACCCCAGACTTCTTTTTCAGGTTTGAGAAAATGGTGTCCTCTCTTCTTTGGTATTTATCAACTCAGAGAGGCCATGGGGACATGACAGACCATGGACTCTTAGCTCTGGCAGCATGGGTTCCAGACTCACTCTAGCACCAACCAGCTGTATGACTTAGCCTCTCTGTGCCTCAATTTCTTGACCTGTAAAATGATACCAGGAACACCTACCTTGCAAGACTGCCTTGGTATTACAGAAGATAATGAATGGAAATCTATAAAACTTTTGATATTTAAAAAAAAAAATCAAGCAGCTTCCCGGGGTCAGAGTTTGTAAACTAGAAACATGCAGGCCAGACCCGCCCACAGACATGTTTTGTTTGGCACAGCTTTTTATAAAATTTGAATTTGTTGCCAACATTAAAAAATTGTGATTCCCAATAACACTTCATTACTTCTGTTTTCTAAATAAATAAATAAACAAAAATGAACACCCCATGATCCTAGCCCAGTCAGGATGCGCTGAGTATCTGTTGTCCCCTTAGACAGGATGAAAATATCCAGTTTGCCCCAGTCCCCACTTGCCCCTACCGTTCACACCTAGTCCACTTCACTCATTTAAAGGTACTACTGTCCACTCCTGGTAGACGTTTGGGTTTCCGGCCCTTGTCACAGTCCCTAGAGACACAAAGGAAATGAACCTGGCCCCTGGTCTGGGGAGGTGCTTCCACTCGGGCCACAGGGATGCTCCTCAGCCCCTTCTGCCTCCTCCATCCTCCTACTTTTCATCACAGCCCACCCCGTAGGGCCTGGTCCAGGGGTGCTGAGTAGTCTGCTTGTTCCCCTTGCAGGAGAGCTCCAGGAGCACAGGAGTAGGCGTGCTTGGTTCACCCATCTCTATCCCCAACAGGCTCTAGCAGGAGTCCGGAAGCCACCAACACCACCACAGTGCAGCCCGATGCACAGAAGCCCTCTCCAGTGGTGCTCAGGCTGTGGAGAAGAGAGAAGAGGGCTATGTGGGCCCCAGCAGCTGGGGAGGGCCACGGGGGACAGAACCAGAAAGACTGCCACTTCCAGGACCCCTGGGTGGAGAGCGGAGATCTCATCTCCCCCAGATAACCTTCTAAAGTACTTGATTTTATTTTCTCTGCTTTGCAGCTAAGGAAACTGAGGCTCGGAAGTACAGAAACCCGCCCAGGCCCCACAGCAGGGGAGGGGAGTGGTGGCCCTGGATGCTGGTCCAGCTGACCCTACCTACACCTCTGGGATGGCATCTCAGACTCCTCCAAGACCACCAGACCACAGAGTCAGGGTGGGCCCATCATTGAGCCCCTTCCCAAGCACACGGCCATGAGGCGGCGAAAAGAATCCACTGGCTCAGTGGGAGGGGTAGCCAGCACCGACTGCCACCAAGCTCTGAGTCATCCACGTTTCTGCTTCATATCACCCATCCATCCTGCTCCCAGCACCGCCCAAGCTGGGGGTGGGGCAGAGCCCACACTAATGTATTTATGTCATGTCTCTGACTAGGGGTGTTACTTAAGCAAATTAGCAAATTACTCCAGCAATACAGTTTCATTTATTTCTGCAGCTCTCGACTACCGGGGATTGGGGAATGCTCAGAAAGCTGTCAGTTCTCCCCTCTTCTTCCCACCTCAGCAGGGGAGGCTTCTTCCCTCTCAGGAAAGGGTAGACGGGTGCACAAGGTCCAGCTCCTGTACATAAGGCCAGGCAGCAGGGTGGAAGTCACACCTGCTGGGGAGACACCCTCAAACAATGTCTGGTCTCTCCAACAAGGGGAGTGCCCCATGGCTTGGAGGCAGGGGATGTCCACTTATGAACACAGAAACCATCCAGCACCATGACCCTCTGAGCCGAAGGTCTAGCCACAAGTATGCCAGTCTCATTGTTCACCTGGACTTGGCAACTCACCAGCCGCATATAACCTTCACAGACGCTTAGGTTTTACTAGCTACATGTCACATCTGGGAAAACCGAGGCTCGGAGAGGCTGCCTAAGATGACACAAATCAATAACAGAATGATTGATGACTACAGAGGGAAAAGGACATTTGACAGACTCTGTGGCAGTGTCCTGAGGCACACTCAGAACCATCATGCTACTCTGCCTCTCAGTGGATGAATGGATGGATGGATGAATGGTTGGTTTATGGATGGATGGATATACAGATGAACACACGGATGGATGAATGGGCAGAAATATAGGTGCATGCATGGATGAATGGATGGATTGTTTACAGATGGACAGACGTATAGATCTGCACATGGATGGATGGAGAGATGGATGAATGGACTGATTAATGGATGGTTTACAGATGGATGGAAATATAGATGCATACATGGATGGATGGATGAATAGTTTATAGCAGGGGTCCCCAATCCCCAGTCCGTGGACCAGTACTGTTCCATGGCCTGTGAGGAACCAGGCCACACAGCAGGAGGTGAGCAGCAGGTGAGCAGAGCTCGCCTTCTGCCAGGTCAGCGGCAGCATTAGAGTCTCATGAAAGTGTGAGCCCTATTTTGAACTGCACATGAAAGGGATCTAGGTTGCACATTCCTTATGAGAATCTAATGCCTGATGATCCCCCCTCCCTGTCCGCGGAAAAACTCTCTTCCATAAAATCGGACCCTGATGCCAAAAAGGTTGGGGACCACTGGTTTATAGCATGGATGGAAATATAGATGCATACGTGAATGAATGGATGGATGGTTTCTAGATGGATGGATATAAAGATGCACACTTGCATGGAAAGATTATAGATAGATAGAAATATAGATGAACACACGGATGGATGGATGCATTTGTCAACCTACCCATCCTTAGATAGATCTGACTGTCTTCTTTATACCAACTGACACCTATGTCCCTCCTTTTCCTCCTAACTTTTCCTCTGACTGCACATGGATGGATAGATGAATAGATGGGTTATAGATGGATGGGAATATAGATGCATACATGAATAGATGGTTTGTAGATGGATGGGTACATAGATGCATGGATGGATGGATGGATGGATGGATGGTTGGTTTATAGATGGATACATAGATGCATAACACACACACACACACACACACACACACACACACACACACATGGGTGGGTGGGTGGGTGGATGGATGGACAGGATGAATGGCTTATGGATGGATGGATACATGGATGGATACATGAATGGATGTATTAAGTAGATGATTTATAGATGAATGAATATATACATGCATGGATGGATAGATGGATGATAGATGGAAACATAGATGCATACATGGATGAATGGATAGACTGACAGGTGGAGAGATGGATGCATTTATCAACCTACCCATCCTTAGACAGGTATTGACTGTCTTTTTTATACCAACTGACACCTATGTCCCTCCTTTTCCTACAAACTTTTCCTCTAACTGTCCCTGGCAGGGCATGTTTTACAGACCCACCCTCCTCACCCACAATCCTGACTGTCCATCTCTGAATCTTCTCCAATTAGACCTGTTCCCTTGCAGGTGGGGAAGAGGTAGACAGAACTAAAGCTCTGGCATGGCTTGACCATCACAGAGTGGGAAAGAGAAGTCACCTCCTCTGTTCCAGGGCTGCTGACTCTATTGTTACAGCCTAAGGCTGCATTATTCCTCCAGGGGTCACATCCCTCTGCAGTTCTTAGCAACCTGAATGTGGATAAAATGCCCAGCTATCAATCATTAGAGGCCTACCTGCTTAGCTTCAGCACTACCCTCTATCTGGGCAGTGGATGAGGGAAGTGTTTTGAGGACCTCAACCAATGAACTGATTTGCAGAGTCTTCTTGCAGGGGGAAAATGAGATGAATTCAAACTCTTCTGCCCAATGCCCATGCACAAAGAAAAGTAACGTTCTCCTTGCCCTTCCCTGCTGTCCCTCCCTGCATCAGAGAAGAGGGCTGACTTACAGAGGAGCTTCTTCAGTGCCCTGATGAGAGTAGCTGCCCTGACAGGGTGCCAGGAGCACCTGAACCCCAGGAGAGTGGGTATTCTCCAGGCAGGTGTGAAGAAATTAGGTGGCGTCAACTCTGGAGACCAGAACATAGCAATCACCTGGTGGACCAAGGATGGACACGACACAGGGAAGCTGGGAGAAAGATACCTGTCTGAAGAGCACCCAGGCGGGGCACAGTGGGTGGCTGCACAGGGTCTGGGGGACTGTGCTAGCCTTGGTAAGGCTCAGCGAGAAGAAAGGTGGTCCAAATGCCTTTTCTTACCCCCCACCCTCATCAACCCATTAGAGCTAAGACCCCACTCAGCCTGTCCCCCATGCCCATCGCACTAGAAGCTCACTTTCCTCCCTGAAGCCGGATCCCACCACAAAGCCCCCCAGCCCAGGGGTCAGCTCTACACAAGTCCTGATGGAGCACAAGCTGTGTTCCAGACCCTGATGAGGCTCCAGTGAGGATACACAACGATGAGCAAGACACAATCAAGAGGCCCACAGAGCTTCCAATCCATGCCACCCATTGAATAAAGGAGGAAACAGAAGCTCAGAAAGGGCAAGGGATTTGCCCAAGGTCACACAGAGCGACAGTAAAGACCTGACACTCAAACCCTGGCCTCCTGCCTCGGGGATACCTGAACAGTGACAAGGCCCTGGTCACTGGAATGGATAGTCTGGGGGACTAGAAAGATATGAGGACATTTGGGAGGAGTGGAGCAGGGACTTGGGGCACAGGTCGGATCCTGCAACTGGAAATGTGCCAGGTGGGCTTTGCAGGGTGGGCCACAACACTGGTCCTCCGACCAAGGACCAGGTCCTTAATGTCAAAACCAGCCCCACCTCCCTTTGCTTTTCAGAACCAGTGGTCAATGTTAAGCATTTGTATTCTGCACGATCATGATCAGACCACCTTCCCGAAATACTTCCTTCCTTATCAACCAGATCATTTGAGATCCTGACATTTGCTAGGCAAGGATTTCTTGGTGGCGAAGAGACCTTTAACGATTCACCAGCAGAGCACTAGAGGACAGCCCTTTGTTTTAACTTTTCATCTGCCACATACGTATATCCAAGAGATGTGCGTCCACACGCAGATTCCATATGGCAGCAAGTGTGGCTGGTGCATGGGGCACAAAGGGGGACGTGCATGGAAATCTCTGCTACTTGTGCTTCCGAGATTAATCTCCCTCCAAAAGGTTACAATTCTTTATCGCTAACACTTACCCATCCCATTTAACAGAAAGCGCTGCCTCCAAACTGCATAATCTGTTAAATTCAACAAGATATGTGCAAGCTTCCCCACCACCGATGCCATTCCCGGAGTGGCGTATTGAGCCCGGCGGAGTTTTAGTGTTCTCTAAATGCAGTGACAATCAGGAAAATGCCCACTTATGGCTTCTTCCGCCCATTCCCATCTCGCAGAACACAGCAGAGGGGGATGGAATAAAGAGACGGCATAACGATCTCTGATTGCATTTTTAGTACGTCTTTGACAGTTCTGTGTTTAAACACTTGCCGATGTCTGGGAGAAGCACATGAGCAGGCTCCTTGGCATGGCGCATGGTCTAGAATAACACCGCCATGAAGCGAGCTCCACGTGTCAGCTTGCGAGCCACCGTGGGGTCTCGGTGCAGCTTGGGCGCATTTTGCCAGTGATGGCATCACCTGACCAAGCACACACGGAGGATCAGGGCCGGCGATTCAGAGAACAGGAAATTCTGTGTGTGACCTGAACGGGAGGCAGAGCTCTGGCACCGGGTGCCTGCGCCAATAGACTGGGCTGAGTTACAGGAACATAATGCAGGGGCCATGTCTGCAACAGTCAGGTTCTGTTGCCCTGTGCTGAGCATTTCCCTGTGCCCAGCACTGTGACCAGCAACATACGTTCGAAGCTGCTGGACACCCCACTCCCCAGCAGGCAAGGGCCGTTCACCCTGGTGCACAGATGAGAGGCAGTGTAGCAGAGTGGGTAGGCGTGTGGGCTATAGAGCCTGAATCCCATCTCTACCTCCCACTGGTTCTCAGTAAGAACCCCCACCTGCTTCAGCATCAGTAAACAAGAATGTTTTGTTTTTGCTTTTGTTTTTGTTTTGGGTCAGGTTCTCACTCTGTTGCCCAGGCTGTAGCGCAGCAGCATGATCACAGTTCATGGCAGCCTCGGCTTCCTGGGCTCAGATGATCCTTCCACCTCAGTCTCCCAAATAGCTGGGACTTCTGGCACACACCATCACACCTGTCTAAATTTTTTTATTTTTTTGTAGAGGCAAGGTCTGTTGCCCAGGCTGGTCTCAAACTCCTAGCCTCCAGCACTCCTCCTGGCTCGGCCTCCCAATTTGCTGGAATCACAGGCCTGAGCCACTGTCTCAGGCAGGAATATTTAAGGTTCCTCATAGGGTCCTTGTAATGATCAAGTGAAGATACCTGAAACCCCAAGTTGAATTTATGCCGAGATTTGTTTAAGCAGGTTTGGTAAGGCATGGACCCACAGAAATGACTGTCAAGACAGAGGTTTATACTCACAGTTCCCTAAAACCAGGAGCCTGGCCATGCCATGCAGGGCCACACAGGGAAGCAGTGGGGTCAGCCAGGAGATGGAGGGTGAGGGGAAAATGTGGGTGAGAGCCTTTGTGGTTTCTGCAGGAAGGGGCAGGTGAGACAGGGTAAACCTGCCTAGGACAGGCGGCCCAGAGTGTGAGAGAGCTCCACATAGAGGGTGGCCAGGGTGCGGGCCATGGAGTGGCTGGTTTGCGTGTGAAAGGTATGCTCAAAGGTGAGTGGTTTACTATCTCTGGGAACAGGTGAACCCTGGGAGGGTTAACCAGGCCTGAAATGTCAAAGCATCAGAATACAGAAAATAAAAGGCAAGGTTAATACAGCCTCGATCAATGTCAGCCATTGCATCACCAGGCTACTCAGAAGGGTTAATGCTGTAACCTACCGCCCGGCCCAGAAAAGTGAGCTGAGGACAGAGAACTAGAAGGCGAGGTCACCCACCCGGGGCCACACAGCAGCTTACCGGAGCCCAGGTCTGCCTGCCCAGAGCCAGGTGCAGACACCCCTGGACAGCTGACCCTCCCCTGAGTTGCAGGCCACTCAGCCTCGCCCAGCCCCCACAGGTCCCACATGGGAGGCTTCTGGATTCATAACTCAGCACTGGTGCCTGTATTTAAAAGGCAAATGTGATTTTTTCTTCTGTTCCACCCTAATAGCCAAAATGTTTAACTTTCAAACATTTGTTTTTCCTGGGAACTGTTTTAAACACAGGCCTAACCATCTTCAACAGCTTGTTTCCATTGCTACTAGAGCGCACAGATGACTTTAGGCGGAAAGGGGCAGCTGAAAGCTTCTGTGTCCCCCCCCAAATTAAGGCTGGCTGTCGCCAAAAGAACTTTGTGGGATCCTCCCCAAGAAGTCACAGTCTGGCAGAACACACATACCCAAAGACACTCACAAAAGGCACCAGGTGGCCCTCAGAAGCGGCCAGAGCTGGTCAGTGTGGAGGTGAAAGGCACTCAGAACTAGAGGCCACAGCGCCCCCTGTTGGTTTTCTGACTGTAACTACCCCCCACCACTCCTGCACCTCTCTGGGCTGCTTAAGAGCTCCTGATACCTGTTTATGAGGCTCCACACCCCTGAAATTCCCCCTCCTGCCCTTCTTTCTGAGTCAACTCCAATTAAACTCACCCTTTGTCCGTTGGCCCAAGTGCCGCTTCCTCTAAAGCACCTTCCATGAGCCCGTACTCTTCACTCAACCCTAGCAGGGCAATGAGTACCCCCCAACCAACAGCCAGGACCACGTAGCTCATGACTCTGCCCAGGCTGTGCTGGCTGCTGGTTGGTTTGTCTACTTTCCCAGCAGTCTGGGAGCTCCTTCAACGCTGGCTCGTGGCTCTACTCTCAGTACAGGGCTCGGTGACGAGTAAGTGCTCAATACACATGCACCAAATCCACCCAGTATTGTTGTCCCTTGCAGATGGCAAGGGCCAGAGAGGTCAAATGACTCACCAAAGGTTCCTAAGCAATCAGCTACAGGATGGCCCCGGAGCACAAATAAATGGCCACAGGTAGTACCCATCATTATTAGGACGAGGCCAGTCTGTCGGCATCAGCCTCCAAACCATCGTGGTCTTCACTCACTCAGCAGACATCAGCAGTCCGCGGCACCTAGGCCCCCACTTAGGCCCCCATGGAGCTGGCACCGTGAGGCTATGGAAGAATCCTGGACTGGAAGTCAGCTCAGCTCTGCTAGTACCTCACTGTGCAGTTTGGAGCAAGGCCCTTCCCTCCTTGTGCCTCAGTTTCCCCCATCTGTTCCATGAGGAAACTGAATAAAAGTCCTGACCTCTGAGACCTTTTTCAGTTCTCTGAGACTCTCCAGGCAGGTGAGTGTGGCGCCAGGGTGGGGTAACCAAGGGGAGGTGTTAGTAGAGTCAGACAGTAGGACTGAAGGGGAACTTAGAACAGGATGTTTTGAAGACCCGTGTTTGCCTCTGATTATTGCTGACATCCTATGAAACTGACCATGAAGAAATGAAAGGCCTGGTGCTCCAAGGACAGATGCTGGGAAGTGGGAGGGAGGATGGGCAGTGAGGCCAAGGGATGAGCAGCAGGAGCATAAGATAAAGACATAAATATAGTGACTGTGGAGACCCCACCCTCTCCCCACTTGACTCTCGAATCTGGAAGCCAGGCTTGGAAACTGAGGAACTGGGGGGGAACAAAAGGTCCAGGAGGAGAAACCTATAGGTATCAATGCTGGAGATTCCCCAGAGACACAGCCAAGTCCCCGTTATCACATACCCGACTCCCACCACAAACACACACCTCACCAACAGCTTTCAGATGTCCAGTTCAGACACACAGACAGGCAGTGTCATCAGGCCTCTGAGAAAAACCCACACTGAAAACAAAGTCCTTTGCCAAAACAAAGAGAGAAAGGAAATCAGAGGAGACAGGACTGAGGCAGAAATATTTTACTTCATAAAGAACACCCTTGGTAAGATAAGAGAAGATACTGCACCCCCAAGAAATACTAGCAGGGTGCTCTTAAAAAAGAAATAAAAACATAGCAGACTTTCTTAAAAATGTGGCTAAAGAGTAGGAAGATGAAGTTGAGGAAATCTCCCAGAGACTAAAATAAAAAGACAGTGAAGTGAGTATCAGGTGAGAAAAGATAAAAAAATCAGAGAAGCAAAATGACAGATTCAACATCTGAGTACTCCTAATTGCAGAAAGAGAAGTCAGAGAATACAGATGGAAGGAAATTGGAAATAATATGAGAAAACGCCCCAGAATTAAAGGACAAAATTTGGTCCATTAAGAGACTGCCTAAAAAAAAAGAAAAGAAAAAAGACCCACACCTAAAAAACATTGTCCAGAAACAAAATAGGTCATATTTAAAGGATGATGAGTTAAGACTTAGGACAGAATATTTTTTCTGACATGCAAGTTTGCCCAGCGTGTAACTCTCATATACTCTTACTCAGAAAGCTACTAGAGGGTGTGTTCCAACAAAATGAAGGAGCAAACCAAGGAAACAGGAAGCCACTGGATACCAGACCAGGGGCTTCAAGACAGGGGAGACAGCTGTGAAGGGAGACAGTGAAGGGAGATCTCAGGATGGCGATGGTGAACAGGCCTGGATCAGTTGGTCAGGTGGGAGCAGGGCCCAGAGGCTGCAGGAAAAATCTGTAAGGTAAATGAGCTGACAGGTAACCCAGCAGGTCTCACCACACTGCTGAGAGGCATTTAAGGCTCTGCAGGAAACAGAGGGATGAACGATGCTGAGTATGCAGAAAAACAAGCAAACAAACAAGCAAAATAATTCACTAGGAAAAATAACAGGACATACAGTGAATACCCAACCAAAAACTGTGATAGAAATGTATTAAAAGGGTAGGAGGAAAGATGTAGATGGGGGTAGGGAAACCAAATCTCTAAATTTTCATTTTTTTTTATTGTAGGAAATTTAAAAGTAATGTCTAAAATTGAAAAATCAAAAAATAGCAATCTTTTCTTTTTCCTTAGAGAAACAGTTACGCAGGAAAAGCAGGGGTTGAAGAGGGGACCAGTGTCCTTATCTTTATTGTAAGCCTTGTAGCACTCTGTGACTTATAGTGTACACATATTACCTGAATGCAAATAAAATGCCAATTGAATAAAAAGGAGGTAGCCGGGCTCGGTGGCTCAGCCTGTAATCCCGCGCCTTTGGGTGGCTGAGGTGAGTGGATTGCCTGAGCCCGCGGGTTCGAGACCCGCCTGGGCAGCGAGACCTCATCTCTACAATAAATCAAAAAATCAGTCGGGCATGGTAGCGCATGCCTGTAATTCCGGCTACTCGGAAGGCGGAGGCAGAAGGATCGCCGGAGCCCAGCAGGCGAGGCTGCGGTGGTCGGAAGCAGCCACTGCACTCCAGTCTGGGCGACAGAGTGAGACTCCAACACACACAAAAAAAGAAGGTACAGGGAGCCTGGTGCTCTTATCAACTTAACTCTGTCCAGGGGCAGCCTGACCTCACACTTGCTCTGCACGTTGCTCAAAACCTGGAGCCAAAGCAAACTGGGTCACAGTGAAGATGGATGGGAAGGCAGCACAGGCAGAAAACCAAAACGGACTTATTTCTCTGAGATTCTGAGGGTCTGAGTGTAGGGATTACTCTGGCACCAGGCTCAAACACAGGCAATTCAGCTAAGCAGCTCCTCACCTGGGCAGGTAAGGCAGTCGCTAATGATATCACAGCTGTCACCTACTGAGAGTCTGAGACAACCTCTCTCATGCCCTATTTCTCATTCTCACAACAGTCTCACCAACCAGGCAGTATGATTTGACAAATGAAGAAACTGGGTCTTGATGAAGTGAAATAACAACACAACCGGGAAGCTGAGAAGAGGGAATTTGAACCCAGGTCCCTCTGAAACTGAAGCCCATGAGTTCTCCTGCTCAGTCACAACCACCTAGACACTACATATTTTTCTTTTTTTTCACTAAACATTCCTCCAAAAAAAGAAAGAGTGTTGCCTCATATGAGAGTCTTTACAATGTCTCTCCTGTTATGAGGAACTCTTGATGACTTTATTTTAAGCAACATAACACTGGACAAGATCTTGTGGCTGCTGTAAGCAAAAAGCAATACAGAGAAGCACTTTGAGGATGGAAGGATAAAGACCTTTGAGCACATGCTCTTCCACAACAACACTGGCCAAAATTGTCAAAATCCACTTTATTTTTTAGAATTTTGGAAACTTACCAAAGGCTTGCAGCAATCCAAGGAGCATATATGCAAGGAAAACAGCTGAGTTTCATGGCATTCTAACTTGCCCTATTTCCACCCTCCCCTCCCCAGGCCTGTAGTAACCTGAAAACCAGTAGCCTCAGAACTGCTGTAGCTGTGAAAACCAGCAGCTTAGGCGACAAAGTCACTTTGGGACTCCCCAGAAAGCCCCATTCCTAATGAACCATCACTATTTGATATGTAAAGTCTATTGGCAGGACATGCCTTTATCTGGCATGACTTAGAGTTTGCCCAGTGAGGAAAGCCCTATCACCAGGGCATTTGCTGAAAACAATCAGCAGCAGTTGTTTAACTTCACAAGGTCCCAAGGAAGTGACACACGCTGGGGCAAATAAGACGTTAACCAAAAAACGTAAAATCTGGAGAAAGAGGTGTCCGCAGGGGATTTAGAGGATTGTGCTCATGTGCAGAGCTGTGTGCATGCCCAGGAAAGACCCGCAAAAGCCCTAGCTGCTCACCTCGGGCTGACCTGGAAGCTCTGCACATGCACGAAGGGAGGACTTTTATAAAGTGCTAGAAAGTTAAGGACATGCCCCAGCACAATGACTGGGAGCCCCTTATCAAATCATGGGATAATGATTTATCATTATCAATTATGGGTATCAATTATGATTACCCATTGCTCCAAGGCATGTCAGGAAATCTCTGACCAGTCATTAGCTGACAACTACACTAAACAAGCAGAGACTTCAGTGACCACCTACGACAGAAAATACAAATATTACACAGTCCAGGAAATTCACCAAATAAACAGCAACAACAAACCTTGGTGGGAAATCATCTGATTTTCACAGCTGGCAAATTATATTATTTAAAATATCCATTTTTTAAAATGATGCTTACAATGGGACAGGAAAGGATGACCCTTAGACAAAGAAAAGAGCAGTTGACACAAACTGCTCCTGAGGAAGCCTCGATGTCAGACTTAACTGAACCATGCTTTTAAAAGTCAGTTATTAGACATATGTTCAAAGAACTAAAGGGAACAATATCTAAATAATGAAATAAAATTATGAGCATCTACAAAAATCCCACTACCAATCAGGTGCAGTGGTGCACATCTGTAGTCCCAGCTACTCGAGAGGCAGAGGCAGGAAGACGGCTTGAGCCTGGAAGTTTGAGGCCAGTCTGGGTAACATAGTGAATCCCTGACTATAGATAGATAGATAGATAGATAGATAGATAGACAGACAGACAGACAGACAGACAGACAGATATTCAATCCCATAGCTTACATTATATTTAGTGGTGACAAGCTAAAACTTTTTCTTCTAAGATCAGTAACAAGAGATAAGGATGTCTACTCCTACCATTTCTATTCAATATTGTACTTGAGGTTCTAGCCAGGGACGTTAAGCAAGAAAAAGAAATAAAAGCATCCAAAATGGGATGGAAGAAATAAAACTTGCCTCTATTCACAGACAACATGATCTTGCGGCCACAAATCAAGGAAGCTAAAGATTGCCAACAGCCACCACAGGCTCAGAGAGGCAGGAAAGGATCCCCCACCCACCATCCCCCACTGGAAACTCCAGAGAAAGCACATCCTTGCCGACGCCACGATGTCACACTTCCGGGCCTCCAGAACTGTGGGAGGACACACTTCTGTTGTTGTAAACCAGCAAGTGTGTGGTCATTTGTTAAACAGCCTCAGAAAATTAATACGATAGTCAAAGTACTGAAAGCCAAAGACAGGAAACTCTTAGAGGAGAAAAAGGACATATTCTCTTCAAAGAATCAACAGTAAGCCTAGTAGCTGATCCTTCAACACAGAGAGACACACCAAGCAGTTATGATGGAGAGTTTACGAACGGGTTTCCACAGCTTCACATGCAGTCGACTCAAAAATGCTGTTCTCCAACAACCACGGCATGAGCGATTATGAAGAGCCCTGGAGAGTAAGTTGGATAACAAAAAACAGCTCCAGTGACAGCAGTTTCACCTGTCATGGACTGAACTGTGTCCCCCAAAATTCATATATTGATGTCTTAATCCCCAATGCCACAGAATGTGGAGACAGGGCTTCTAAAGGTAATTAAAGTAAAATGAGGTCGTGTGAGTGGGTCCTAATACAATATGTCTGCTTTCCCTATAAGAAGAGCACATTAGGACACAGTCAGGCACAAAGGAAAGACACAGCAAGAAGACAATCATCTACAGGGCCAGGAGGGTGGCCTCAGAAGGAACCAACCCTGCTGACACACCTTGATCTCGAACTTCTGGCCTCCAGAACAGTGTGAGACAAGAAGTTTCTGTTGTTTGAGCCACCCAGCCTGCAGTACTTTGTTATGACAGCCCTGGCAAATGAATACTCTATCAGTTCAGAAGATGCACTTGAAGAACTTGAATATAAATGTTTCATAAGATGCGAGGACGGAAAAATATTTCTCAGGTAACATATTTTACAAATACTGTATATGCATGACTATAGAGGTAATTTAAACATTATGATTAGGCTTGATCATTCCATATATCTCTCTAAATATTTATATGTTCAAGTTCAGGTATATGCAGCATTTATCTGCACACTCACATTACCTAAAAGGGAACTCAGATCCTTCAAGGATCTTTAGGAAAAGGATGGAAGTAGTAACTCGAACAGATATTTGCATACCTGTGTTCACCTCAGCATTATTCACAATGGCCAAAAGGTGGAAGCTCCTCAAGTGTCCACAGCGGAGGGGTGGATAAACAAAAGAGGACACATCCACACAAAGGAAGAGTATTCAGCCTTAAAAGGGAAGGACATTCGGATACACGCTACAACATGGATGACCTAGAGGATATTATACTGAGTGAAACAGTCCATCACAAAAGAATACATGCTGTAGGATCCCACTTATAGGAAGTCCCCAAAATAATCAAATTCATAGAGACAGAAAGTAGAATCGTGGTTGCCGGGGGCTGGGGGCAGGAGGGAATGGGAATTCATGCTTAATAGGTAGAGTTTCCATTTAGGAAGATGAGAAACATTCTGGAGCTGGATGACGGTGATGGTAGTAAAACAATGTGAATGTACTTGATGCCGCTGAACTGCACACATTAAAAAGGATACAATGATCAGTGTTGAATATATTTTGCCACAACTTAAATTTAAAAATAATTGGAGGAGCCCAGATCCCAGACAACTAGAATTGTGAGCAGATGAGGTGCAAGTTCTGAGAGTCCTAGGAATGTAGTTTTTAAAAGCTTAGAATCCTGGAAGCCCACCATTCTAACTTTAGAAACAAATGATTCCAGAATTTTAGAGATCAGTGTGGTTTAGAGATGAAAGGAGACCAAGTGGTCACCTAGAGAGTCCTGGTCTACCTCAGCTCCCAACCCCACTAGCAAAATGTTCTCATCAAGGCCCGGCACAGTGGCTCACGCCTGTAATCTCAGCACTTTGAGAGGCCAAGGTAGGAGGATTACTTGAGACCAGCCTGGGCAACATTAGCGAGATCTCAACAAAAAAAATCAAAATATTAGTCAGGCATGGTGATGGATGCCTGTAGGCCCAGCTATGCTGGAGGCTGTGAGGCTGAAGCCCAGGAGGTTGAGGCTGCGGTAAGCCATAATCCTACCACTGCACTCCAGCCTGGGAGACTGAGTGAGACTCCAACTCAAAAAAAAAAAAAAAAGAGTTCTCATGGAGAAGCCTTGGAACAGGAAGCCCATACCTGGTTCCAACTCACCAGAAAATTCCCAACAAGGATTTCACCAGGGTTTGACGAAGGGTCCTGGGTGAAAGTCATGGCTACAGGGCCAAGTGTGTGGCCCTTGTGTTACCCAGCAAATATTTTTTAAAAGGTTTCACAGGTGCCTTCTGGCTACAGACAATCCATTTAAGTGGGGGAGAGGAATGACCCCTAGCAATGTTCTTTGCCATAACAACTGAAAAACGTATGCAAAAATGATTGGCCAGGCTGGGTGGCTCATGCTTGTAACCCAGCACATTGGGAGGCCGAGGTAAGAGGATTGCTTGAGCCCAGGAGTTTGAGACCACCCTAGGCAACAAAGTGAGACCTCATCTCTAAAAAAATTAAAATTAAAGCCTGAAAGTTGAGAGCTTTTTGGTGACTGGGAGGCAGCGCCCAGCAGCTCTGCAACCATCACCATGCCACAAAACGGATATATTGAATTATACCATAAACACTATGGACATCGTTTGGATTACCATGAGAAAAAGCGAAAGAGGCTCCAGAACGTTCAAAGAAGGCAAAGTAGATGATTGGTCTGAAGGCTAAGCTCTACTATAAGTAGCGCCATGCTAAAAAGATACAAATGAAAAAGACTATCAAGATGCATGAAAAGAGAAACACTAGACAAAAGGACGATGTAAGACTTCACAGGGAGCAGTACCCGCCTATTGGCTGGACAGCAAGGGACAGTCCAGAGCTAAAGCACTTCCCACTATGATTAAACAAAAACGAAAAGAGAGAGCAGGAAAATGGGAGGTCCCTTTGCCTAAAGTTCATGCCCAGAGAGAAACAGAAATATTAAAAGTTATTCGAAGGGGAAAGAGAAAGAAGAAAGCAAGGAAGAGGATGGTCATTAAAATCTGCTTTGCTGGAGATGGCGTTACAAGAAAACCACCAAAATATGAAAGATTTATAGATTTGAGACCACCCTAGGCAACATAGTGAGACCTCATCTCTAAAAAAATTAAAATTAAAGCCTGAAAGTTGAGAGCTTTTTGGTGACTGGGAGGCAGCACCCAGCAGCTCTGCAACCATCACCATGCCACAAAACGGATATATTGAATTATACCATAAACACTATGGACATCGTTTGGATTACCATGAGAAAAAGCGAAAGAGGCTCCAGAACGTTCAAAGAAGGCAAAGTACGTTCAAAGAACGTTCAAAGTAAGGCCGATGGGCTTACGTTTCAAGAAAGCCCATGTAACACACCCTGAACCCTGCTTTGTGCCTGCCAATACCTGACATAAAGAATTCTTCATCCCCACTATATACAACTTAGGGTGTCACTGAGGTCAGTGTGGACGAGCTGGGCCTTGTGACACAAGGAGGCAGAGTTATTTGAGGAAAATATGCCCAGATGACCAACAATCCTGAAAACAACAGATACATAAATGCAGTTTTACTGGTTTGACAGCAGTTTCATATAAGTCACTCCTTATAATTATTGAAGACTATACCCCACACGTCAGTCAGGAAAACCACCAAGACTGCGATGTTTCTGAATACTACCAAACAGCCTTACATGTCTGCAGTCATCAAAAGAACTGTTTATTAAATTGTAAAAAAAAAAAATTTAAATGATCCAGCTTTACAAAAGAAAAAAAGATTAAGAACAAAGGTTTCTATTGTCAAAGTATTTCTTAGCAAAGCCAGTGTCCTGAGGCTAAATAAGCATTTTTGGATGGTAGGATACACTAAAATAAAAGCATCTTGCCTCCTCTGCTTATCCATTCCTTCATTCCATAATCCTCTTCCTTGGCCCCATAATGACAGCTAGAAACAGAGAGGCCCCGTGACAAACCCCTTGTCCTGTGGCCTAGAGGGAGAAAGGCACACAAGCCACTGAGGATCCACAGTGGGGATGGTGTTGAGTCTTAAGGAGTCACAAACAGCAGCGCTTTCTCCTTTCCTAGGACAGGAGTAAGGGAGGGTTCCATGAAGACTGATAAGAGGGGGGCGATAGCAGAAACAGACACCAAGGCTAAACAGCCGCTCCCCAGGCAGAGGAGAATGGCACCTGGCAGAAGCAGCCCACGCAAGAAGGCACAGAGATGAGAAAACACATACTTGACAACTGCCCAGAAGCCCAGGGCGGACAAAGGGGAGGAGTGAGCAACAGGCCAAGTGTCTGGACTCACCCAGGACACCATGGGGAACATCTGAAGTGTTTTAAGAGGGGGCAGGGTGCACTGTCGTATCAATGAACAAAAAACTTCTTTCAAACACCAGTATGACAAGTGTTAGTTTGGAAAGTGACTATTTTGAGAGGTTGGGATGTTACCAAAGAAAGCCTCGCTTTGTCAGCTCGATGCATTCCCTTCAGTGTCGTGGCTGTCAAACCAGCCCAGAATTAGCTCCAAACGGCCTTCCGCAAGCTCTCAGATCTTCATTTGCATCGAGCACACTCCAAAAGGTGTGAAATTCTTCTTTTTAAGAGAGATCAAAGAAACAAACCTATACACTTAAAAAATCTGCCTTTCTTTTAAAACAAATTTCAATGAACTAAATCCTAACTTTTAAATGCACGATTTAAAAAAAAAAAGGAAGGCTTCCCTGGATGATATTAATAGTAATTAAAGCTCCCATCCGCTGAGCATCAGCTTTGTGCTGGGCACTTTAGATGTATTTACATAATAACCGCCACAGCAACGGCCGCATTTATTACGTGTTTGTCCCACGCCAGGCCCTATGATGAGCCCAGATCACCCACTGCCTCACTGAACCGTCTCGATAGTAGCCCCCTTTTTACACATGAGAAAACTGAGGCTCAGAGAAAGGACGTAACATGCCCAGGACCAGAAAGCTGGGAAGAATGGAGCCAGGATCCAAACTCAAGGGGTCTCTCCAGGTCCATGTGCTTAAACAGGATTCCAGCTGCAGTGTCTTACTCAATCCTCACAACAGCCCTCTAAAGCAAAGGTATGACCCCCACAGGTGAAGACACTGAGGCACAGGGGAGTAATGACTTCCTCAAGGCTGCACAGCAAGCATGTGACCAGGCAGGGCTGGGGAGGGGGTCAGTCCAGACTCCTCTCTCATTTCGGGATTTAAGCCAACCCAGAACCACAAATGCGGCCACATCATGGCTTCCTCTGAAACCCAGACAAGTCCTGTAACGCAGGGAGACTCCAGGAACACTGAGTGGGAGGAAGGTTGGCTGTCATCCTGGGACCTGTTTCCAAACGAGCTTCCAACAGGGCCATCCCTGGAAGCCTAAGGCTTACATCTGAGCAGAACATGACTGATCCCATCAAGGCAGGGTGAGGGGGCCTACCACCTGTGTACCCCCTCCCCAGAGTCACTGCTAGCACCCCTGCAAAGAACCCCAGGTTTTGTGAACCACTGACACCTAGTTGGGTCCTCCTCACCACTCCCCCCCAACCCGCTGTCTCATCACCTCCACCCTACTCACCCACCCCCCACCACAATCCCAGCTGCAGCTGCATCCACTGTCTTTCTGCTTCTAGAATGCACCACACTCAGAAGGGACAGAAATAATGAAGGGCTTACCCTGTACCTGCCATGAGCTTCTACTTCCCCTGCATCACCTGTCAGCCCTCCCAAAGGCCCTGTGAGAAACACCCCATCGTTTCCCCATTTTGCAAACACAAAACTGAGGTCCAGGGTGGCCAGGTCGCCCACCCAAGGCCACACATCAGGAAGCAACGCGGCCCAGCTCTGATTTCGATCCAAAGTCTGAGCTCTCAACCACATCCCCAGCATACGCGTGTGGCCCTCAAGGCCCCAGCTCTCTTACCCGCTGGGTGGTGGGTGAAGGAGTTCCAGGGTGCAGGGATGGAGTCCAGACAGGAATCAAGGCAGGCAAAGGCCTAGAGTATCCACAGTCTGTGAGGGAACACACAGTGCCCACAATGGGAACTCCCCACAGGGTGAGGGAATGAGCACAGTCCTTCACTTAACCGGTAAGGACACCAAGTGCCCACTGGGAGCAGGCGCTGTCCATGGTGCTGACGACATGGCCATGCACAGGACGCTCCAGCTCTCTGCCCTGGAGACCTTCAGGAAACCACGTCCCTGCATTGGGCCTCAGTAGCCTCATCTGTAAAGTGGGGACAACAATGTTCAGACCCCAGGCTGTCTGTTGCAAGGGAGAAGTGAGAAAACAGCATGAAAGTGCCTGTAAGCTGTAAAGTGCTATCCAGAAGTCATTATTGCCATTAAGACCTCATATGATAGACATGGATATGACATGTTTTTTGAATATGAAAATGTAGGATGTTGGAAGTTCCTATATCCCATTAGCACCTTAAACAGGACTTTGTTTAGTTGATTATTATTCCTGACCATAAATACCAAAACTGTCTTGGAAAGGAGGTATTTGCTTTTAAAAGGTGGAGGGGAGGTTTGGGGTGGGAGACTGTCAGAGATTTTCTGGATGGATATACTAGATATGCAAAGGTAGCTCCCACATTAAAAAAGACACTTTAGGTATTTTTTTTTAATTTGTAACTTTAAAAAGACAATAGACCTTGGGTTAGAATGCTGGCTCCATCTTTCTTTGTTGGATGACGGTGGCCAAGTGCTTCACCTCTCTGGGCTTAGGCTCCTCATCTGTAAAGTTGAGACAGTAACAGCAGACACCTCCAAAAGCTGTCCAGCTGTGTTGTTCAGTGTGGCAGCCATGAACTCCTTGTGGTTACTTATTTTCAAATTAATTGCAATGAAATAAAATACAAGAGTCAGTTTCTCAGTCACATTCACGGCACTTCTGGTGCCCAATATCCACATGAGGCAAGTAGCTACCATACTTGGCAGTGCAGGGATAGAGCACTCCCACCATCCCGGAAAGTTCTTTTGGACAGGGCTGGTGGAGGGCCCTGCTATTCAAAGTGTGGTCCCCAAAAGAGTCCTCAGAAGAGCCCAAGGGGCATCCCCAGGGAGCTCTGCAGAAATGCAGAATTTCATGCCCTCCAGAGACCTGCCTAAGGGATACAAAATATAGGATGTCAAAAATCCCTGTATCCCATCAGCAGCTTAAGCAGGACTTTGTTTAGTTGATCCTAATGCTATAAAGCTTACTCCTGACCATAGATACCAAAACTGTCTTGGAAAGGAGGTATTTGCTTTTAAAAGGGGGAGAGAGGCTTAGAATAGGAGGCAGTCAGGGATTTTCTGGATAGACAAAGGTAGTTTCCACATTAAAAAGGACATCTTAGGTATTAAAACAAAATTTTTTAACTTTAAAAAAATAAAATTAGCCAGTCTCGGTGGCTCAGCCTGTAATCCCGTGCCTTTGGGAGGCTGAGGTGAGTGGATTGCCTGAGCCCGCGGGTTCGGGACCCGCCTGGGCAGCGAGACCTCATCTCTACAATAAATCAAAAAATCAGCCGGGCGTGGTGGCGCACGCCTGTAGTTCCAGCTACTTAGAAGGCTGAGGCGGAAGGATCGCCGGAGCCCTGCAGGTCGAGGCTGCGGTGGCCGGGAGCGGCCACGGCACTCCAGTCTGGGCGACCGAGTGAGACTCCAACTCAAAAAAATAAATAAATAAATAAATAAATAATAAAATAAAATAAAATCTCACATGCACTTTCACAAGATCTTCCTCCCCACGGGACTCTCAGGTACCAACGTCTGAGAAGGGCTATTTGTGAGGATGGGGTGAGGGAGGGGCGGGGGGATAGACACCTCTCGCAAAGGGGCAGCTCGAGTTGCCACTCCAAGTGGTGACCACACAGTCCAAACCAAACTGGCCACGGGGCTTCTGACAAAGTTTATGCTGAGTCCAGGTGCAAGAGGTGGTCAAGGAAAGATGGCACTGACAGGAAAATGGTGGAATCTTTCAGACATTTCAGAAGTCTGTGCACACAGGGACAGAATATTTTAATTCTGTGCTGGCCAGGATTTTCTGGCTTGTTGATTATTCCTGTTTTGGAATAAAATCCAGTAAGAAGATACATTTTTTAAAACCCACAGGCTTATTTCCTATCCAAACACATCTCTCCACGTCTGTGAAAAAAGAAAAGCTGCGTATCGGCAAGAAAAGTTTGCTTTCCCCAGCTCCTGAACTACCAACCAGCTATTCCTCCTGACGGTTCCACAGCCTTGAACAAGAGCTAGAGAGAAGATGCACTTGAGAGTGAAGAGGAAGGTTCATGGGGAACTCGGCAGAGCCTCAGACCACAGGCTGGGAACACATCCTGTCAGTCTGGGAGGAAGGCATCGCCGGCCTCCATTGTCCAGGAAAGTCACCTGCCCTCAGTCTCACTCCCAGGAGGCAGGTGAGCCATGAGTTAAACCTGCATGCTCTAACTTAGTCCCAGACTACCCCTGCACCCTGTTCTGTCTCCATCGTGTCCTGATGTTTTCTTGTTCATCTCTCTCAAGTGAGAGTCTTGGTGGCTCTGCTGCCCACTCTATCCCCAGCATCTAGCACAGTGTGAAAAACAAGGTAGGCACTCCATAAATGTTTGTTGAATGAATGAATGATTGTAAACCAATGGCAAGTAGCAGTTCCAGCCTCGAACCCTTGGTTACCCTGCCCCCTTGAGACGGAAGTTCTGTGCTCTTCCAGCCCCTCACCTGTCCAAACACTCCCCAAACACCCAGGTCCGCCCAGGTCCGCTCCCTGTGCCACCTCCTGCAAGAAGCCCCCCAAGCTCCCCCACTTGCTCCTATCCCCCATCAGGCCTCTGTTTCTCCCACTTGTTCCCTTAGACACTCCTTGCTGGTCCTCACAGATGCCACCAACACTCCCAACTCGGAGCTGCTGCTCCTGCCTAGGACGGGCATGGCTGACACCCTCCACTCAACTATCTGCTCAAACTTCACCTCAGCAGAGGGCCCTGCTGCCCTATCCCTCTCTGTCCCCCTAGTCTGGCCCCTCCATCATATTTTGGCTGTTGGTCCACAGCCTGTCTTCTCCTCTGCCCCAGAAAAGGAGAGACATATTTTTTGTTCATTGCTGCATCCCCAGTGCCTAGAATCATGCCCAGCACATAAAAGGTGCTCAGTAAATATTCGCTACGTAAATAAAAGTGCAACCTGGAAAACAAAGGATGATGATAACTACTTTGAGGCAGGATTAAAAACAAGTGAGGAGTGAACACCTGACAGCAAAGATACATACAAGATGGTAGCAAGGGGAACAGGGTAGGTGCGATCCAGGGTCCTTTGGGAAAGAACGGAGATGTTGATTAATTTTAGACTGTGTTAAGTCAGATATGCATATTAAAAATGTATGAGTAACTATCAAAAGAGAATGTAGAATTTCCAAACCAGTAGAGGGGAAAAAAAGGAACTTCAATCAATCCAACAGAAGGTGGGGGTGGGGGGAGAAAAAACACAAAATGAATGACAGACATGGACATGCTTTATATACTAGGAGACACTGAACCAATATTCGTTGATATTATTCACATAAAAAAACAAGGTCCTTCTAGCCCCGAAATAACAAGGACACAGGTCCAGTCCTTCAAGGTACCCACCACTGAATGAGATGAATGTCAAAGACACCAGGGGACAGACCAAAGAGGAGCTGGAACACCTCCCAACAATCAGAGCCATTAGCCAAATGCATTATCTCTTTTCACTTTGGCTCCCAGGAAGCTCAAACCCCAGTTTCCCATTCACAATGTCCAAGTAGCTCTGGGTGTTAAAATTCTGGGCCCTCCCTCTGAACTGCTCTAATTTTTTTTTTAACTCTGGCTTCTAACTTATCAATATTCTACCGATTTTGCTATTCTTGTTATTTTTATAAACCATCTCAAACCCTTTGGCACAGAATACAAATAAGCAGGCAAAAAACCCAACTGAACAACAAAATACACAAAATAAAGTCTTTCAGAGAAAATGCATCTCTATCTTGCTTAAGCAGTTTTTAAAAGTGTTTTAATTTAAAGCAGAGATATTTAGAATGATGGTCTTGGAAAAAAGAAAATAAAACACCACTGCAGAACATGTTTGAAACACACACACACACACACACACACACACACACACACACACACACACACCAATGGGTCTCATTTCATTTCCAAAGTCATTCTGTTGTAAATAGATAATTAGCACTTAAACACACCTTTCAAGGGGTTTATACATTAACATGAAAATACTGTAATTACAGCTGGCCAAAATCACTCGACTACAACTTAATTCTAGATTTTTTCATCTTTATTAGAAGTTAATTCCTTCCTTTTAGCCCCTAAATCACGATTTGGCTTTGTGAAGAATGTTTTTGATGACGAATATAGAAAATTGATTGTTTAAATGAATACCCAACCTCTGCTGCCGAATTCGTCCATCTTATATCTGAGCATGTCTCCGGCTCCCTAGATGGCCATGCTGTTTCTCCAGCCACATTAGCCAAAATCCCTTGACACTCACTGACTTCCGATCAGAGAGTGCCAGAGATGACATGAGGCCCCCTGGGGTTAAAAAATACATATATTTTTTAGATATTCAATCTTAAGACTTTGCAAGAATAGCGACATGTTTCTGAAAATGTCAGCAACAGGCCACTGTGTCCCACTAATGAGCAAAGGAGCTGGAACCCATTTTAAGTCTACTATACACATTCAGCATGGAATACTGTTAGCTCTTTAAAAAAAAAGTTGTATTTTTTTTAAAGTCAGGGTCTCACTGTGTTCCCCAGACCAGAGTGCAGTGGCATAATCACAGCTCTCAGCCGCCTCAACCTCCTGAGCTCAGGAGATCCTTCTGCCTCAGCCTCCTGAGGAGCTGGGACTGCAGGTGTGAGTCATCACGTCCAGCTAATTTTTTTATTTTTTGTAGAGATGAGGTCTCACTATGTTGCCTACACTGGTCTTGAACTCCTGGTTCAGCCTCCTGAAGTGGTGGGATTAAAGGCATGAGTCGCTGCACCTGGCCTGGTTGGATTTTTTTGATTGAAGTGGCCACATCACAAAACTTGCCTTTTCTTTTCCCGTCCCTTAACAAACATTGTTGAACGCCCATGTAGTGCCAGGCAGCTGGGCCCCGTGGATACCACCTCCCTCACCCCCCACCCCACACCTCCCATCAGCAAATCCTGTTGATTTCACCTCGAAACCAGGGCCAAGCCCCTACTGCACCCAGTCCCTGAGCCACCTCCAGGTCCAGCCCAAGCTATCCTGGCCTCTCGCCAACACCCGCACCAACCTCCTCTGGTGCCCCAGCGTTCTCTCCTGCCTGTTGCAGTCATGCTCCACTCAGAAGTCAGAAGGGTCTTTCAAAACCCAGAACCAGACCTTGTCCTTCGCCCCAGTCTGGGAGGCCCTGACAGTCAGCAGACCCAGGTCTCACTCCCTGTCCTCCCTGCCAGGCTTATATGAGGAAACCTTCCACCCCAGTCACTATCACCTCACCCTGTCCATTGATCTGATTCATTGATCCGATCACCTAAAATGATGTTGTCTATTTACTTTGCTTACTGTTTACCACCTGTCACCGCATTCGTCCTTGGGCCCATGAGGGCAGGGACACTTCCACTTCTGTGCCGTCATCACTGAGTCTCCAGCACCAAACCAGTGGATGCGGTAGGCTCCCCAAGACTCGTGTTGACTGAGATGAGGGTAGACCACCCCCCTCCCCCCTGCAGCAGTCACAGCCTGGAAGAGGCGAACCCCTGCTAACCCACACCGGGGCTCTGACACCAGAAGGCAGTGGACCTACAGGGCCTTGAGCACAAGGAGGGGGCTGGGCTAACACACAGTCCATATGTGGTCTCATCCAATTGGGGACACTTGGCAGGGGAGAAAGGAGGTCAGTTGGCTGGTGAGGGACAGAAGTGTCCCCAAGTCCCCTGACCCCAAGAGTCACACGCCCTGTACTGGAGAGAGGTGTCAAGTCCTGACATGGTCAGCGTGAGGCCTGTCAGACCTCTCACCCCCGAAGCCTAAAGCTGCTGGCACCCCTGGGTCTTGTGGCCATTCCCAAAAAACTCCGGCCCCACCCACAGGGCAGGCGAGTTGAATGGCTCTCCACCTTGGAAAGCAGCTGGTGACACCTAGGGAAACCCTCACCTGGGGTGTGCCCCAGAGCAGTCCCGGTAGGGAGGGGACTGACCCCTGTGGATGGTGTGATGCCCACTGGGAACACTCTGCAGCAGTCAGAAGGGTGGCAAGATCTCATGGGGCCCATGTGAGATAGTGAGAAAGTAAGGCCAGACCCACGGATTAGAAGTGCTTGGCAAAAAGAGGGGGACACACATGTCCTGTTTGTGGGTAGGAAGGTGGAAGAAGGGAAGGAAAAAAAACCCTAGGAAATGAGACCAAGGCAGAACCCTGCCTAGAGGAGAGAGGAGGCAGGAGAGCATCTGAAAAACTGTTCCCCACAATCAAAATGTCTGTGCCTGTGAGCTGCCCCTGCTCCTGCAAGGGAAGGGAGGCCAAGGCCTCACCCGCCCTTTCCTGAGCCCCTGATCTCCACCTGGAGGCCTGGACAGAGAAGGTGCCCGTTCCACCCAGCAGCGGGCGCCCTTGAATTGAATCACAAAGAGACGAAACGACCGCATGCAGCCCGTGTCTAGTCAAACCCCCATGGCCCACGGCCTTCCACATGGCGGCAAATGAGGCAGGAACCAAAGAAACTGCCTTGAAATGAATCCTCCACTTCCTTTTCTCTTCCTTCCTCCTGCACAGATTTTAATTAAGGGTTTACTTGCAAAAGACCTCGCTCTATTTGACGAAATCCTTGGACCCCTTTCATATTGTCTTCTGTATCGCATTGTGGTAGGGCGCCAGTACAAAGTTAATTATAACTTCCAAATACTCCATTCCCAGCCCTCATCTTCCTCCCTGCCTGATTCTGCTAGGGGTAGTGCCACTTAATTAGCTGGTTCATCGTGTGCTTTACAGACCGCACCACACTTTATTCAACAAACACTCACCGGGCACCCCCTGGTGCCAGGCTGGGCTGGATTTTGAGAACTCATGCTAACCGGGATGTGGTCATGGCCGTGAAGGGGATCACAGGATCCTGCAGGCGGAAGGGGAGCCCAGCAGGCCGCTCCACCGCGCCTCGGTGGGTGGCATAAGAAGGCGGAGAGGATGGCAGGCAGGACAGACAACAGCGGGGCCAGAATAAGAATAGATGGCATCAGCCTCAGAGGGAAGAAAACGGGGTACAGGAGCTCTAGTTGGAGGGCCCCAAATGCTACCCTGAAGATCTGCATCTTACTACAGACCCCACAGAGATGGGACAGAGGCTTGGGAGTTCCATTTGGGACAGAATGGGTCTGAAATCCTGGCAGACACCCAGGAGGAGGTGTTTTGTAAGATTGAACAACACTATGGCTGGATCTCAAAGGGAGTTCTGGGCTGTGGGGAGAGATGGCGGCGTTCTGCAGGTCTGGGTGGAGCGAGAGCTGGGGCATCTGAGTGAATATTGCCTGGAAAGAAGGTGGTTGAGAGGCCCAAAAATGGACCCTGGGAGGAGCCCCCTTCAGTGGGCAGGAGGAAAATGAGGAACAAAAGAAGGAGATGGAGAAGGAGCTCAAAGGAGGAGGCGGGATAGAGGCTGGGGAGGGAGAAGCCACCACAGGCGAGCCGACATCTAGCATCAGGTACGAAGGCAAGGTGGGCAAGTACAGAGCTACCTTCAGCCTCTGAGCAGCCCCTCCTGAGGGCAGTGCAGGGTCCACGGGCTGCAGGGGTTGGGGGATGGCAGTGAGGGCTGTGGAAGCTGCAGGCTCCCAGTGCCTGGGGGAGGGGGGAGAAGGCCAGCCTGGCACCTGCCAGTCACAGAGAGGGTGCTTCCTGGCATCTTGCAGATCCCAGCTCATGAAGTGACAGTTCTGGTGGGCACAGCTGTCACTCAGAGACAGCAGAACACAGGACTGGCGTTCTTGCCTTGGGGAAGACGTGGGTGGTGTCAGGGCCTCCGGGTCAGTCGCCACCTTTGCAGCCGGCATCCTGGGACCGTGCTGCTGGGTGCTCAGCATCCCTGGCCTCCAAGGGCCGGGGGTGGGAGGGCTGCACACCTACCCAGCACATCTGACCCCCCTGATCAGGTCCAGTCACCTACTGGCCCCAGCTCCTAGCCCTGTCCTTGAGACTTCAACTCAGCCTACGTCCCCTGTCTCAGATGGCTGCCCAAGTCAGCAATGGCCCACTCTGGCCTGTGTCACAGCCCTGCCCTCCTTGAAGGCCCCACGTACTGGTGTGCCTCCCGGCGGCATTCAGCCCCTGCCCTACCCTGCTGGGGACACAGTGACCGGCTCACAGTCGCTGGGCATAAGTGCGGGTCAGTACGCCTCTGTCCAGGGCCCCCCAGGCTGATGACTGGCTGGCACTGGGCATGAGGCGCCAACCCTGCCCTCCCGGGGCTGATGGTCTAGGTGGGAGGCAGACCACTTGCTGCCTCGAGGTGAGGGTCACCCCCAAAGCCTGGACCGGTAGTTCTAGGTGCGGAGGGGAGAGCAATTCTGCCCAGTGGAGGCTACTAGGGAGCAACGCTGAGGGCTAAGTAGCAGAGTCTGAGCCCAGACCCAGGATGGAAGCTTGTTCTACCGGTGCAGACGCAGGGTGGCCACAGGGAAACAGTGCTGCTAATGCTTGAAGTCAGGTGGTAGGTCTGTCTGTTGCGTGGGGGGCCAAGATCTGGGAGAGGCAAGCTTTGCACCATGACAGCTGCCACTTCCCCAGGACGCCCCGAACGGCGCTAAATGCAGTATGGGAACATTATTCTTCAGTCCTCCCAATAACTCCATGGGGTAAGTAATTATCCCCCATTTTATTGATGAGACACAGAGAGGTTGAGAGACCAGGCTAAGGTCACAGAGCAAAGACAAGGAGGAAGCAGGCGTGAAATCAGATCTGCTTGGCCTCCCGGCACCAGCGCTGAACCCTCTGGCTGTGAGCTCCCTGTGGCCAGCTGGCCATCATGTCGTTAGCTGTGGAGAAGTAAGGGACTACCAGCATATTCTTTGCCATTTTCAGCAAGTTTCGCTTTTCCTTTCACTCTTTATAGCTGGAGAACATGTCCTCAGCAAGTTTTAGCTGCTTCCTTGATACTGACAAATCAAGCTGGCGTCTGTATTTCATGAATATATTTGGGGTATTAATGGCCAAAGGGAAAGAGGGTCGGCTCGGAGGGGCCCAGTTATCCCAACCCAGCCCCCTGCGATGAACACAGACCAGGACAGAAGCCTGCAAACGGCCAAAGCACGGGCACCACTCACAGCCCAGCCGCGAGCGACAAGCCTGACAGCAGCTTAGAGTCTGCGGGAATCCAGTCACGCATAGTCCCGGTTACGTGCCTAATCTTGTCTTACATGTGGTGGGTCTTTATTAATTTTTAAAATCTCCTTTGGAGGTGGCCCTTGGAATATGATTTTAAATGCTTTCCATAAGATCAATGAACGGGAAAAAGCAGGTTGTGAATTTCAAATCTGTAACTGTCTGATCTGGGAGAAGGGGCTGGGCCAGTGGGGGGGAGAGGGAAAGCGCAGGCCTCGCCAACCTGGGGAAGGGGCTCATGGGACCTTCTAGGTGACCGGATGATGCCAGGATTGACCCCAAGCCAGCGCTACCCCCACTCGCCTCCCGGGACACACTTTACCCCAGACACACAATGAGCATTGCCTTTATTGGAGACCTATATTTGAGAACAATACATGTCCCTCCTCATAGAAAGTCAGGGTGGGGGGGATCTGATCCCACCACCCAGACATCAGTTCTGGAGCATTCTGGAGTCTTTGACCTCGCCGCGTCCACTCTGACTCTACAATCCATAACGGCCTCCGGAAAATATTTCCAAAGTGTGTCCTCTTGCACTTAGAATCAGCCCCATACCCCTGGCCCTGGCCCACAGCCCAGCACCTGCCCTCCTGCTCACAGTCTCCTCCTTCAGCCCTCCCTCTGCCGCCACCACACCCAGATCTGTATGAGGTTGTCGCATCCTCACCCTCAGGCCTAGCTCGGTGCTAATTCCTCAGGGAGGCCCTCCAGGCCCACCCAGCTCAACAGCCATCACCACACATCCCCGGGGTCGGTCCTCTGCAGACCCTGTCACACTCTCTGAAGGTTCTCTTATTACCTCTGGATCACCACTGGTTCCCCATCACCAGGCTGAGCAGGACTCCACATCCTCACTGTCACCCCAGGGCCTGGGACACGCCAGGCCCCATCTGGCTGTCGGTGAGGTATAGTAAATGGATGAGGGAATATTTCCTTCCAGTCTTTTTCTCTTCACGTATCGGGCAGGGAGCTGTCGATAGCTGAGATCACATGTCAACATTTCTCAGAAACCCCACAGGCTGTCTGTCACACCCATGCTGTCCTGTCACCTTCCCTGCCAACTCAAATTCAATGTTCAGGTCCAATGTCCTTTTCCTGTGGAACCATCCAATACCCTTACCCCTACCCAGAGGAGCCCTAACTGGCAAATGCAAGTTCATGGGGGCAATAATAACATTTACATAACACTTTTTTTTGAGTCGGGTCTCACTCTGTCTCCCAGGCTGGAGTGCAGTGGCATGGTCACAGTTACTGCAGTCTTGACCTGTTGGGATCAGGTGATCCTTCCACCTCAGTCTTCCAAGTAGCTAGAACTACAGGCGTGTGCCACCACGCTTGGCTGGTTTGTTTTTGTTTTTTTGGGTTTTTTTTTTTTTTTTGAGACAAGGTCTTACCATATTGCCCAGGCTGATCTTGAACTCCTGGACTCAGACAATCCTCTTGCCTCAGTCTCTCAAAGTGCTGGGATTGCAAGAGTGAGCCATCACATCTGGCTTACACAGCACTTTATAGTTTACAAAACTTCATTATTTCCTCAATCTCAACAGAGCCTTAAAACAATGGAGGCAAGGCAAGGAGAGTCTGACCACCCCCATGCAAAATGAGGCCCAGAGAGGTCACACGGCTGTTGCGGTCACCCAGGCAGGAAGTTGATCCAGGGTATCTGGCCCCAAACAGCATAGTCCTTTACTTCCAGTCAGAGAGGTAAGAAAAATGAGAGACAATACAGAAAAGATGCTCCAGGAGGTCCAATGGCCTGGGTTTGAACCCCAGTTCTGCCACTTACTAGAGTTCCAGCTACTTGGAAGGCTGAGGTAGCTTCTCTGGGCCTTGGTTTTCTCCTCTGTAAAATGGGAGTGACAATAGCTCCGGCCTCATTCCATTGCCAGAAGGATTAAATGAGTTAGCAAGACACACAAAGGGTATAACCAGCGCCCGGCACCTACTAAATGCTCAATAAACACAAGCTCTATGTAAAAGTACACTCAGCCAGATGCACCTAGGGAGGGAGTGCACAGTCCATCTCTCACCCATGATCCCCAAACCCTGGGGACCCAAACCACTGGGCAAGGGAGGTGATTCTCACTCCATGCAGGGTGAGTTCCTAGCATGCAGGCTGCGAGGGGACTTGCATGACACAGCTCTTAGTCATGCCCTCACTCCTGTGCAGACATCTTGCCACTCAATCAAGGATGGAGGGCAGCTGCTCTCTTAGACTAAAGCCCACCCCACTCCTGTGACATCTGCAAGCACTTTCAAGCCGCAAAGGGGAGAGGCCCAGGGCAAAGGAAGCTTTTGTAGGAGGAAGACCCCTTTGTAAGTTCTTGCTTTTCACCCATCATAAACCAGGCAAATAAAAAATCAGCCCAACTACAAGTGCAAATTATGAAGAAGGCTTCCTCCCAGGTTCCCAGGGCACACCGTTCTCACCTCCGTTCAGCTGCAGGTAGAGCGAGCTTTCGAAAATGCCCATCTCCACGGCTTGGCCCTCCCAAGCTAAAACTGTTTCCTGGGACCCCCTACCTGCTGAATCACAGTCACACCCCACCCCTCCTTACAGCCCCATCCCCTGTGCTTCCTCCAAAACCCCCTGCTATAGCCAAAACATGCCATTCCTCCCTGCAAGTGTCCCCCAGCACACCGTGGCCTGAGTTATTCCCTCCTGAAATTCTCCTTTTCCTGGGCAAACTCCCAACTCCTGTGTTGAGGCCCAGACCCACAGTCAACTCCTCCGAGAAATTTTCCCCGCCCCAGAGAAAGCCATAACCAATCCCTGCATGCAGATCCCAGAGTCCTTGGTGCCCATGTCCACTGCTCGTGAAATTGTTTGGTTCGACTCCCTCCACAGTGATGGGCACATCGTAGACCAGTCTGCATGTCAGAGACAGTCCCCACCCTGAGAACCTCAGTTCTCCTCTGTCAAACAGAGATGCAAATAGTACCCACCTCAAACAGCTGTTCCCAAATTCAGCAAGGCACAGGTGGTAAAGAGCCTGATGCCCTGTGTCTGGCACAAAGCAGGGGCTTGGCCACAGGGACTCTGGCCTCTGCCTTGAAAATGTCCTCTTGACTCAGCCACGCAGAGCCTCATGTTTTCTGAGACCCACAGCAGATGGAATAAGAAGCCTCCCTGGATGAAGAGCCCCACTCCTGGGAGGCAGCCCAGACCCGGAGGCATGTCAGCCAGGTGAGAGGCCTGGGGCCGGCCCTGCGGGCACCCTGGCCCCCCAAGCCTTCATTCCTTCAGCCTAAATGGGTCCCTCAATTAGAACCTCCCGTTTGAAAAATCAATATTTAAAGCCTTCAGCCTGCCAAGCAGAAGGAAAGGCCTTGCTTGTAAATATTTGCCTCGCCTGGCAGAGCCGGGCCCCTGGCTCACTGCGGCTGCCCTGCCTCGCTCCTGGCCCTCTGTTCGGCAGCTCCCAGCCAACTGCACAGCGGGACGCCCCTGGGGAGGCAGAAGGGACCGTCTGGCGGCCACATGGGGTTGAGTACGGAGGTGAGCCGGCCCCGCACCCACGCCTCTGTGACAGCAGGCCTGGGCACCGGGCTGCGCAGGGGCCATCCATCTGTCTTCCCGGGCGGGGACAGTGACGCCTCACTGGGAGGGTTCTCTGGATTTCAAGATGCGAAACTTTTCCCAGGGGTCCCCCCCAGTTTTAATTCTTTCTTATTTTGGAAAAAAGCACAAAGACAAAACCCTAGGGACATGCTGTAAATCATCACCCACCATCACACATTGCGTGGAAAAGCACTCTGCCGCCTCGACCAACAGCAGCCCACAGGAACCCACATCTGGTCCCCTGAGGAAACCATCTCCGTGGCAGTACATACACTGGCATCACCATTCTCAGAGATCATTCACTCATTCACCCATTCAGCCACTCATCCATTCATTTATTCAATTATTTATTAACCACCTGCTTGTGCCAGGTGTTGGGGGCTGGACACACAAGTGGACAAACACCGACGTGAGCAGAGTCCCGTTGAGAGGGGGTCCCCCAGGCCAAAACAATTCCACAAAGGAGAAGTCACAACCTAGACAGTAGCTGGGGCAGGAGAGGTCCAAAGTGGAGGGGATAGAGGGGCGTGACCCGGTCCCAGAGGTCAGGGAAGGTGAACGGGCAAAGGCCAGGGAGGAGCCCTGGGCAGAACAGGCCAGGCGGCCAGACAGAGGGGTGGCCCAAGGAGCTGGCGGGAGCCCACGTCCTGCCCAGCACAGTCAGCCATCCCAGGCAGGGGGGACCTACCGAGCCACTCGTTGAACTTCTTCACCTCGCTCGGGAGTCCCAGCTCAGTGAAGTCCCCAGCGTGGATCAGCACGTCACCGTAGGGCATCTGGATGGGGTCCGTCCTCGAGTGGGTGTCAGAGACACAGACAAAGCGGGTGTAGCCCGGAGGCTTGGGGGCATCATGAGGCACCGGGTCCACCCTGTGGGGAGAGAAGACACCGCGGGTCACGGGGCCAGACCCGAAGCTCAGGGCTCCAACCACTCAGATCGGATTCACCAGACCAAGGACTGAGGGTCCAGCCTCCCCGGTGGGCCCATCTGGGTCTGAATCCTGACTCTCCCGCTCACTAGCCGGGCGAGACACTTTCGGCCCCTGGGCCTCAGTTTCTCCTCTGTAACATGGAAACCTCAGAAGGCTGTTGTGGGGTTTAAAAGAAACAGAAGTGTCTGGCCATTGCGTTCACACTGCAGCCTCCTGTTCACCATGAATCATCCCAGAGGGGCCTTTTTAGGTGTTTTTTTTCCTATTCACTTCCACCTCCCCCCATGAATTTTTTTGGGTTTTTTTAAATAGATGAGGTCTCACTATGTTGCCCAAGCTGATCTTGAACTCTGGGACTCAAGCAATCCTCCCACTTCAGTCTCCCAAAGTGCTGGCATTAAAGGTGTGAGCTATTGCGTCCAGCCCCCATGAAGTCTTAACAACACAGACACTGTGTATGTCTGTTTACATATTCTATATCTGTCTATGCTTTAGACATTAAGAGCAAGACTTTTTTTTTTGAGTCGGGGTCTCATTCTGTCGCCCAGGTTGGAGTTCAGTGGTACCATCGTGGCTCACTGCACCCTCAATCTCCTGGGCTCAAGCAATCTTTCCACCTCAGCCTCCTGAGCAGCTGAGACCACAGGTGCATGCCACCATCCCTGGTAAATTTTTTTTATCTTTTTGTAGAGACAAAGTCTCACTATTTTGCCCAGGCTGGTGTTGAACTCCTGGTCTCAAGCAATTCTCCTGCCTCAGCCTCCCAAAGTTCTGGGATTACAGACGTGAGTCATCGTGTCCCACTAAAAGCAAGACTTTTCTCACTCCCCCCCCAAGAGCCAGTTTCCACCCCTTGGGGGCACTATTGCCCCCACTGAGAATGCATGAACTGAAGTCCACAATCCAGTCAGAACTGACTCCCCAGTGCCGTGCAGAATGCACGTACCATTCCAGGGGAGCCAGGTGGGAAACAGGGGATTTCATGGTAACACGAGAAATAAAAACACTAAACACAAGAGTTCGTGTTTTCAAAACAATGAGACAGTTGGATGATTTTTAGACCAAGGTCCTTCCAGGGTTGTGTCAGAAAGCACGCCTGGTATCAGAAGACTAGGCTTCCCTGGCCTGTTAGCATGTCTGTAAAATGGAGCGACTTCACCAAGCAAAAATACTCAGAAAATGTTTAAAAGGTGGATTCTTGTTCCTCAGAAGCCCATGGTGGCCCTCTGGTTTGACAGACGAGGACACTGAGGTCCAGCTAGCCCCAGACACCCCAATGTGGACATGGGCTAAAGAACTCGACCCCTGGCTCCCAATCCAGTGCTCTCTCCACTCCACACCGCCTTCCCAGTTGAATGGTTTTACCGGGCTTAGAACTCTTAAAAACAATGCAATGACATTTCAACAAGCAACTCTCTCCAAATGAGTATGCCACTCGAGGAGTTGTGTTTAAATCTAATTATGCGGCAAACCAAAAGCAGTACCATATCAGTTACATAAATACTTTTAAAGACATCTTTCTAATTATCCTTTTTTTTCAGACAATATACTTCGAAGAAATTTAATTAACACCTTACGAGAGACGTGGGTTCGGCATGCTAATGTGCAGGGTGCATTAGCACGCTCCACCCGCCACCGTCGGAGGCGCCAAGCCAGCCTCTCCCCATCGCCACGCTGTGGCAGAAGGAAGCCCCTTGGCCTCTTCTGAGGGTTGCTAAGCCAAGGAAGAATCCCAGTTGGACCGGACAAGGGAGAAGAAGACAATTCTCTGTGTGAGTCCAGTGATGACAAGCCAGGAAGGGGCTGGGAGCTCATCCTCTTTTCATTCTTTCATTCATTCATTCTCCCATCCATTCAATGCAACAATACTTTGTGCCATCTTGAGCTCAATGGGGGGGCCACAGGGATGAATCAGGCCTGATTGCTGCCTGCAAGGAGCCCACAGACTGATGGCGGAGGCAGGCTTGGCCAGACAATGACATTACAATCACCTGCTTTGAAAGACAGCAGTGGGGCTGAGGCCCAGAGAAGACCCTTAACTGGCCAAGCACCTCTGGAAGCTTCAGCAGGAAGCAAGGCCTGAGCTGGTCTGGAAGCTGAACTCTCCGTCTTAGCAATTCCCACTACTCCTCTGCCCTCTGGGGCCTCCTCCAACAACCTCTTCCTTCATGTCAGTCTAGCTGGCTGTGACTCCACCTGCACCCCTGCCCACCGCACCCCCGACACACATCTGATTGGACGAGGGGCAGCCAATCACTATTGGGCTACTGGCCTGGCCCAGGAACATGGGTGAGCCAATCCAATTCACTCATTCTCATTTTCTCTCTCTCTCTCTCTCTCTCTCTTCCCCCCCTCCCTCTCTCTCTCTTTCTCTCTCTCTCATATTCTCTCTTCTCTTCTCTTTTCTCTCTTCTCTTCTCTTCTCTCTCTCTCTCTCTCTCTCTCTCTCTCTCTCTCTCTCTCTCTCTCTCATTTTGAAGATACCACAAGGTGGCAAGGGCCAAGTCAAAGAGACAAAGACAGAGAAAGAAGAGAGAGACAGGGAGCCCAATGCCACCCCCTGAGCTATCTCTGGCCGCAACTATCTATCCTCCTGAGAGCCCCGCCCAGCAGAGAAACCCCAAGAGGGCCTCAGCTCCCACCGCAGCCACCAGCCAAAAGCCGTGCAGATTCCAAAGGCTCTGGTCGGGCTGGGTCTGCTGTTGGAGCCAGGGCTCTTTAATTAACTCTGCTCTTATTTCCCTATAACCCAAGGCTTCTGGAGCACAGAGAAGATGCAAACCTAGTAATCCCAAGAGAAAAAAACAGACTCTTATATCCCTGTACAGTCTTCCAGCTATTTGGATAGCCACAGATGCTCAACTTTGAAATAATAACAGCAATAACAATGTTGGTGATCCCCACGTATTGAGAGTTCATGATGTGCTAAGCATGTTACAGGCATTTGTTCTCTTCACCCCCATAATAACCATCCAGGCAGGGAACCATGAGTAACCCCACTTTACAAGTGAAGAAAGTGAGGCTCAAAAAGTGATACCCATGATCTCAGCTACAGAAGCAGACAGAGCTGACATTTGAAGCTGGGTTTTGGTCCCAGAACTCACATCAGGCTATCAAGTTGGACTACTTCCTGTCCTGACTTCATTCCATTCAGTCAATGTATAGACAAATCCTTATCGGGTGCCCCTTAAATCCCAGTCACCTGCTAGGTGTGAGGGATACACCTGTGGACCAGACACCCACAGAGGACTCTGGTGTGAGGCTCCTGGGAACCCTATCTGTGTTTGGAAGTGGGGGAAACAGCAAGAAGAGTTGAAATATGGAGAAAGAGATCATGTACGAGAGAGCATCATTGGATCCCTAGGTCTAGCTGTACCTGAAGCTAGACCCAAATCTAAACCTCTTAGCAAATCACGATTTGTTCTTTTTCATCCTTAAGGCAATTTAAATTGTGCTTCTGATCCCTGCAAGGGCAAAACCCTGACTAACAACCCTGAGTCACAACAGTCCTGTGGACTAAGTAACTGAGGCCCGGAAAAGTTAGCTCCATGCCCAAGGTCCCAGCTAGTAAAAGAGTAGAATTTGAATCCAGGTGTTCACAACAAGAATCTGAGCACCTAACCTCAACACCACCTTGTGACAAAAAAAAAAAAAAAAAAAAAAAAAAAAAGGCAAAATGGTTATTTCCCAGTGATATTCTGTAGGAATCAAAGATAAGGTACAGAAAAAAAAATGTCCCTTGTCTCTTGGAGTCACCCAACTTCCGCAAAGCTTCTGCCTACTGGGGTGGCTCTGAGACCCATCACCAGCTCTCCCCAGCCTAACACCAGGAACCACAGCAGCAGGATGGTGCAGAACAGAGAACATGGCCTCCAGTGCCCAGATCTGCGCTGGCACCCCAGTTCGGTGATCTCTTTCGACCTTCCCCGCTGGAAGCCCTGATGCTCACACCCCTGCAGTGTCCCTGCAACCCTGCTCTTGACTCTTTCTCTCCCAAAACTTTCAGCTCCTTGGAAGTGTAGTTCCTGGTGCCAAAGGCCCAGGCAGGCTTCAGAAGCAGAGGCTGTTACCCTCGTTACCACAGTCCTGGGGAAATGGGTACTCTGAAGGTCCAGGTGGGGACAGAGGTTCCAATGACATGTCCAGTCATGGATTGAGTATTGGCCATGGTGTTTTAAAATGAGAAGGACCTAGCCAGGCATGCTGGCTCAAGCCTGTAATCCCAGCACTTTGAGAGGCTGAGGAAGGAGGATTGCTTGAGACCAAGAGTTCAAGACCAGCCTGAACAACATAGCAAGACCCTGTCTCTACAAAATATATTTTTTTAAATTAGCTTGGCACGGTGGCACATGCCTGTAGTCCCAGCTACTTGGGAGGCTGAAGCAGAAGGATTGTCTGAGTACAGGAGGTCGAGGCTGCAGTGAGCTGTAATCGTGCCACTGCACTCTACCTTGGGCAACAGAGTGAAACACTGACTCGAAAAACTAAAAATAGAAAAGAAAAGAAAATGAAAAGGGCCTCTAGTCCCTTCCTCTCATTTTACAAATGGGGAAACTGAGGCCTGAGAAGGGGCAATGGCTGACCAGCTCAGTCTCACACAACAACTGCCCTGACTCCCTGCCCAGTGCTCATCTCGCGAAGCACTGGTTCCCGAATGACCCAGTCACACGCCATGTTGTCCTCCTATATCCCAGGACTGACCTTTCCCACCTCTGGCCTCTGCTTTTGCTGGTCCCTCCACCTAGAGTAACTAGCTCTACTCAAGTTAAAGCTCTGCTGGTCCTCAAAGCCCAGGGGTTAAGCCACCTCTGCCAGGAGGCCCTCCTTGATCCCTGATGCTCTTCCTGGGCCTTGCTACCTGCTTCGCCCTGGCTCCCTTTCCTTTCCTTCTTCCCACCCACTGTACTAGGCTCCATGACGCAGCCCCATGTTCTTGAAAGGGCGAGCCGCTTGGGACACTGTCCCACAAACGCACATGTCAGCACAGATTGAAGCACGTGCCACGAAGGAGGACTCTGAGCATCTAGAGCTGGGGTGGCGGAGGGGGCGTGGCGTGGTCTGGGGAGGGATCAAGGAAGAAGTGACAAGTAGGTGAGTTCTTTTTTTTTTTTTTTTTTTAGAGTTGAAGTCTCACTCTGTCACCCAGGCTGGAGAGCAGTGGCACACACTCACAGCCACCCCAGCGTCGACTTGTTGGATCAACCTGCTGGGCTCCAGCGATCTTTCCGCCTCAGCTTTCCAAGTAGCCGAAACTACAGGCGCGCACTAACACGCCCGGCTAATTTTTGATTTATTGTAGAGACGAGGCCTTGAACCTGCGTGTCCAGGCAATCCACTCGCCTCAGCCTCCCAAAGTGCTGGAATTACAGGCTGGGCCACCGAGCCCGGCCAGGTGAGTTCTAAAGAAGGAGTCAGTGTTCAGCGGGCAAAGAGTTGAGGAAGCAGAGGGAACAGCAGGTGCAAAGACCTGAAGCAGAAGGAAGAATGGAATGTTCAAGAAACCAGAAGCGACTGCTGCTGCGTCTGTTGCCCAGCAGGAGAGGATGCAGGATGAGGCTTGAGAGTCAGGTGGTCCCCAGTTTTGAGTCCTCTCCTCCTGTCTGGCCCCACTGCTCCCTCCCTGGGCTTCAGGCTGAGCCCACCGTGCACAGACTGAGTAGACACACCACACAGAGTGGGGCGGGAGACTCAGTTCCTTGCACTCTCCTTCCAAAGCCTCGGCTCCCTCATCTGCAGAGCAGGGATCCACACACCGATCTGGCACCGCTGGAAGAACCAGGAACAAGATACAAAGGGGTTACTCCAGGCCTGGCACACAGCTGGACTCGGCCACCTGACTCTATGACATTGTCAAGAACTCAGCACAGTCTGGGGAGTTCAGAGGGTCTTCAGAGGAATGACTCAAGTCTCCACCACGACTTTTTTTTTTTTTTGGAGTCAGGGTCTCATTCTGTTACCCAGGCTGGACTATAGTGGCACGATCACGACTCACAACAGCCTCAACCTCTTGGACTCAGGCGATCCTTCCGCCTCAGCTTCCCAAGTAGCTGGGATTACAGACATGTGCCACCATGTCCAGCTAATTTTGGTAATGCCCAGGCTGGTCTCGAACTCCTGGGCTCAAGCAATCCTCCCACCTCAGCCTCCTAAAGTGCTGGGATTACAAGCATGAGCCACCATGCCTGGGCTTGCTTTATTTACTTATTTATTTATGTATTTATTTACTTATTTATTTATCTAGGTCAGCGTCTCATTCTGTCACCCAGGCTGGACCGCAGTGGCATAATCACAGCTCTCTGTAGCCTTGACCTCCTGAGCTCATGCAATCCTTCCACCTCAGCCTCCTGAGTAGCTGGGACTACAGGCCCATGCCACCACACCCAGCTAATTTTTGTTTTTTGTAAAGAGGAACTCTCCCTATGTTACCAAAACCTATCTCAAACTCCTAGGCTCAAGCCATCCTCCCACCTCAGCTTCCCAAATGGCTGGGATTACAGGCGTGAGCCACCATGTCTGGCCACCGTGACTCTTTCTAAAGGCCAGAGAAAAGAGTTGCTGTGCCTGACGCCAAGACCTTCAGGGGCGCCCATATGACACCTCCAGGATAGCCACGTCCCTCAACATTACCCTTGCCTTCTTGCTGGCCACCAGACCTGCCCCCACAGGACAGAAGGGTAGGTGCCTGAAAGGGCACTCCCGAGGCCCCTACTGGGCTTCTCAGCTGCCAGGGAGAGGACTCTGCCGTCTCAGGGACCACAATCCAGAGGCCCAGTTCTGGAGATTCATTACCCGGGCAAAGGCGGCCTGGTTACTGGCAGGGTCTCTGGGGGCAACTGCATGAATCGCACGACTCAATCAGAGGCCACGTTTGGACTGTCACTGTTGTTATTAAATATAAATTGTGGGTTTATTAAATAAGGCCCCCCGCTTCCTCACCCTGGAGACAAAGCCCAGGGCGGCAACAAATCACATGTCGGGAAGTGGCAGCCACCCTCCCGCCTCTCCCGAGGTGGAGCAGCCAACTCGCCATGGAAACCTGCCCAGCCACCCCAGCAGTCTGCATGCATCCCCATACTCAGGGCACAGAGTCTGAATGAAGGTAGTGGGAGGCGGTACCCCACCCCCTCAGTCCCTGTGCCCACCCTGGCTTCTTCCAGCTGCATGCTTTACCCAGCACCCTGTCCAAACCCCAGCAGCCCCATTGGCAGAGAGAGCCGGAACCCTTGCCATCACGGTGGGAGGTGGCAGTCCAGAGCCGTCCAGGATGGGGTGGGGCAGACCGGGTGTGAATCCTTGCAGGGCCCAGTCTAACTCCCCAGCTAAGCTCTTTCTCCACAATACACATCATTACCAGTATCATGTGCCATCACATGCCTTTGTGACACCTTTGCTAATCGTCTACCATCCACGGGCTGTAAGCTCAGCACAAGCAAGAATTGGCCTTCCATCACTGCCGGGTCCCAAGCACCTAGTCCAGGCCTTGAGTGTACTCACAAAACTGAACACCTGCTACCTGCTTGGTCCTGTTCCATGTGGATTTACCTGTTTCATCCCCAGTATGACCACTGTGAGCAGCACTTTACGGTTGGGGAAACCGAAGCACCAAGAATCATGACTGCCACCCAGGCGGGCTAGCTCAGAGCCTGGGTTCCTAACTAGCAAGCTACTCGTCTGCTCACAAATGTCTCAAATGAATGAATAAAATGAATAAACATAAGAACGGAGAGCCTTCCGTTACTCAGTTAAATGGGGAAATCACCCCTCTCTCATTTCACCCTTCTTCAGGACACAGTCCGGCCCACAGGGGCCTATGAGTCTCCTGCACTCTCCGCCCAGCTGGGCGGCTCTGTAGTTCTCATACATTCTCTTTTCGCAGCTACCTGCAGGCTCTGACCCTGTCCCACCTTCTGCCAGGCCCACCTCCTTCTCACACTCCCTCCCAACTTGCTACACCTACTTCTCCTCTGCTGGGCTCAGCCTAGAAGTCATCTTCTCCAGGATGTCCTCCCAGAACCCCCCAAACAGACAAGGGCACCATCGGCCTCCTCTCCCTGCCTTCCCGTTTCCCTGGCTCTGGAAGCATCCTGGGTGTCTGCCTGGCCCAGGCAGGGGCACTGTAAATAACTAACTGCTAACCACAGTGGTCTGTGGTGCTGGGGACCCTCTAAGATGAGCAAGCACACAGGCGCACATGCACATAAACCCCACCTGCTATGGGGGCTCTGGTGCTCTCTCCGTACCCACTGGGCAGGAATCCAGTCCTGTCGCTGGGACCTCAGGCACAGTCACCTCCAACCCACTGGCTGGAGGACTAACTCCACCAATGAAAGAGAAAACCCAGCCCAGGGAAGGCCTCCTCCCTACAGCAGCCCTGCCAGGCCTCACTGTCCCGGAGACCTACGAGTAGCACGCCTGAGACCCAGAGCCTTCCATCCTGCCAGAATCTGCCAATCTGACTCCAAAAACAGAAAATCAGAGGCAGCTGCCCAAACAGAAATCTACCAAAAAGTAAAGCAGGCAGCCACAAACAAGACAGACCCCAGGAAAGCAAGCATCTTCCCAAGCAAGACCCGCTGGGAAGAGGATGCTTCTGGCACCAGAACCCACCCCAGGCCAATGCCTGCCGCCTGCCACAGCCCTTCCCTGCACCCTTTATAACAGAGGCCAGGTCCGAAGGAAACCACATGGGGATAAGGGGTAGCACCCCACTCACCCCTCCAGGCCAGGGTTTCCAAAGTCCCACAGCTGTTTCTCTGAGTGGTCCACATACTGGCTTCTCCAGCATCCCTGAGGACAGCGGCTGGGGCCCCACAAGAACTGCTGCCCAGGAGTGGTGTTCATGGCCTTACCAGGAGTTCAGGGTCTGGACCCTCAAGGGGCATTGGATCTGTGGGCAGCCAAGAGGACCTCCTAAAGGTCCTACAGTGCCGGATCATCCACAATCACAGCTCCCTGTGCTGTCACCTCCCTACTCTCTAGGGGCTCACTCGTGATCCAGGCCCAACACAGGGGCAGACACCTGGAACAGCCTGGCAAACGTATGACAGCTGAGGTGACAGATGACCTCACTCTCAGGTGGAGGTGGGAACAGCCACTGACGTCACAACCCAAGGATGCAGAGCTGCAGGGTCTGGAGAGAGCCCTGGACTGGCATTAGGCAGCCTGAGTTCAAGGCCAGCTCTGGCACTTGCCAGCAGGGTGGGCTTGGGGGCCTCTAGTTCCCCTCCAGTTAAGCTCTGTCGTGCAGAGTTGATGGGAGGGACAATGGAGATAAGCGGGAAGGGGTTTTCTGGGAACACAGGGAGTCACCCAGAGTAGGGCCAGAAGCTTATTCGCCTCCACCCGGAGCCACCCATACCTGTCTCTCTAGGACCGCAGAAAACATCCATGGAGGAGAAAGGCTCGACTCACACAGAGACATCAGGACAAGTCCCCAGTGCTGCTCCAAGGGTGTCTTGAGTCTGTGCACTCCCCCAGGCCTCACTACCCGGGCACCCCCATATTTTCCATCAGATCCCCAGGGGTCAGGCAGAAGAATACCCTAGACTTTTTGGAAAGGTGTCTCTGCTTTCAAGAGGAAAGTACTAGGATCTGAACGAAAGAAATGGGTGGTTGGGGTGAAGGGGAGACAAACAGCCCCAGACTGGGGTCCTAACCTGCCACGAGGCCCATAGCAAGTCCCTTCCCCTCTCTGGGACTCTGTCTCCCCATATGTTCACTGAGGAAGGTAAATCGGACCAGGGGTCACCAACCCAAATCTTAAGAAGAGGAACTGGAATCTAGCCTCCTAGACATCGCCAGGAGGACGAGCGGGCCTAGAGTTGCCAGGCCTTTTGGTTTCATAAAACAAAGCCAGAAGTCTGGATTTTTACGCGCATCCACCTCTTTTAAAAATATTTGTAAGACATTTCTCCCAGCCAGATTAAACAGGAATGCGGCCAGAACCGACCCACAGGCCATCAATCTGCAACTCCTCACAGGTCCTTCCCAACTCAGAACCCGGTGATCCTAGGATTCCAGAAACGTTGCAGTCAACAAATGCTTAACGCTTGGTAACAGCGCACCCAGAAGCCAAGAGGCACCCCCAAGTCCGTGAGCCCACCCTGGGTGGCCGCCACCCCCCACGTCCCGCCGCTCCCACTTACATCTGCACATGCGGTGGCTGGAAGCGGCCCTGGTTGATGTTGTAGAAGGTGAAGGCCTGGGTGGGGTTGGAGCTGTACTCGTCCACCTCGATGATGAGACGGCTGTGCTGGTGCCGCCGAGCAGCCATCACGTGGGACTGGGAGAAGGCCATGCCCAGGCCGCAGGGGAGGAGGGCCAGGGCCTCCGCCTTCAGGACGCCGGCATCCCACCTAGAGCGCCACATGGACCTCCGCTGGCCGCCCGGGCATCTCCTGCTGCCGCCACCGCAGCCGCCGCCGCCACCGCCCGGCCCCCCGCCAGACCTGGAAACAGACTGAGGAGACGGAGCAGAACCGTGCGACAGTTAATCTGTTTGGGATTTGCTTTATTTAATGTCAGATGAAGATTTAGAAAGAGGGAGAGGGCGGGGGGGGAGAAAAAAACACAGTCGTACAGCTCAAAAACTCATTACAAATCTTTCCAACTCAGCAGTTTGATGAATATACTTTGGTAAAAAGAAAAGGGAAGGGAGGGAGGGGACAAGAAGAAGAAAAAAAACCCCACAGTGCTGTGGATGGATGCATGCATGGCCCAACGTGTTTAAATACTTAAGGCATTTTTTTCCCCTCAACAAAATCCTCCAAAGCCCACAGGGTGACAGTGAACTGGGGTGAGACAATGGCTGGTGTTTTGTAAACAGCGAAGTTTTACTTTTCAGAAATGGGGAATAGGAAGGATTCCCCTCCATCACCGCCCCCTCCCCACAGACCCCCAAATACACCCACACAGACCGACACCCACACCCCTGCAAGCCCAAGCAGGTGGAGACACCATGGGCGAAAATTCCTTCCTCCACTTCAGTTTCACCTAAAGATATCTTTCAGTGGCGCCCAGAGAAGGGGTTTTCCCAGACGGGTTGCCATATACCTCTTTGGCTCAGGGAAGGGTGGCTGAGGTGAGGGGAGACAGGGAGAGGGGAAAGGAATCTACTTTGTAAAAAAACCTCTTCCCCAATGCCTCACTACCCTCTCCCTTCTAAGGGTCTCAGGATTCCCGATGTTTCCCCTTCGATCCACTTCGAATCGCAGTTTGACAATGCCATATTTTCTTTTAAATGTCTTTCATTGGGCAAGTGCAGTTTGCATCTATACTTTCTGGACTACAATGGCCTCCTGACGGATCCCAATCCAGCTATGCAGAACCTTGGAAACGCAAGCCCTAGGTGAAGGTCCCTCCTACCTGACTTAACGCGAACACAAACTTAACACTGAACACGATGGCCGGTGCCACCTTACCAAGACCATCGATTTTTCTTGTTCCTTTTCATAATCATTTTTTTAAACTGTGTAAACAGGAAATGCCTTGAAGACTTTTTGTCACTTGGTCATTAAGACCCTCCAACGATTCCATTTGGACTGTATTTAACCAAGGAGAAAATAACATCATTTGAACTACTCCTGGACAGTCGTATCCCAATCACATTCAATGAAGAAAAATCCCTTCTGCTTTGTGCTTGGAAGAAGAATCGACACAGTCAGAAAACAAATTAGATTAGGAAAATGACAAAAATTAGAGACGGGAGAACATTTTAATTATGTGCAAAGGAGAAATGGGTTATTAATTTTTTTTTAAATCTCCATCGTCTCTATAAAAGGTGAAATAAATAGGAATATCCTCCTCCTCTCCCAGTCATCCCCCAAAAAAACGCATCCTGATTCACAACACATACCCTCCACCTGGAAAGACAGGGCAATATCTGCTTTTTCCTTAGGACACTCTTGCTCCCACTCTTTGTCCCTACCAGTTGTTCCTAAGTGAATCAGTTCTCCCTGAAGATGTCAAGGCAGCAGGCCTCTGTGGTGGGTAGGCTGGGGTCTCCGAGACGCGGGGCTCACAGAGTCAGCTGTGTTCATCCTGTCTGTAACTGCTGCCGGCACCGGGAAGGCCTGGGAGAGGCCTCAGGGTGCCAGACTCCCAGGTCCAAGTCTCTACCAGCTCGGAGCCAGGCCTGTCCATATCTGGACAGGGGTTTGAGCCCCAGCATGGTTGACTCGCTGTGTGACCTTAGGCCAATGTCCTGACCTCTCTGAATCTCAGCTTTCTCTTCTGGAAAATGGATTTGAAGGTAATGCCACCTTCCAGGGTGGGTGTACAGGTTAAATGGGGGAAGGAAGCAGGAATCTTGAGTATGGCGCCTGGCAGGAACCAAGAGCCCAGTTAACATGTGACGACCACAGTCACCAATCTGTTCAATTTGGTCCCCATGTATTGAGGGGCTGCTGTCAGCGGGTGCAGCCTGGGTACGGGCGTGGTGAGCCAAGGAGTCAGTCCCAGGAGCTGACGGCACGCTGAAGAACTTGAACCTTTCTCAAATGCAAGCTGATCACATTGCTCCTTTGCTTGAAATCCTTGCCATGGTGCCTCTAGCAAGGACCCTTAACCACAAGGCCTGCATGGTCTGGCCTGCCCTGATCCAGCCACACAGGCTCTTTGTGCCCAGAGACTTTCAGCTAACGGGGCCATGCTCTTATTCAGAGTCACACAATTCCAACTTTATCAGGGTTTTCCTCTGAACTGCTCACCACCTAGGAGTCAGGTATTCATTCCTGTGTCTCCAGTTTTACAAACGAGAAAGGTGCGTCTCAGGGAAGTGACATCTCCTGCTAGCATCAGACAGAGAGTAGCGGGCGGAACTGAAACCCAGACCCGGTTGCCAGGTTCCCTGACTATCTCCTTCCAGTTGGATAGCTCTGCCTTCCTCTCCAGCTGGCTGAAGCCAACTCCCCTTCCTTTCGGTTATGCCAGGGTCTTCCCAAGAGAGGCCTAGATCCTGGGTCTTCCTGCCAGGGTCCTGGGAAGAGCCTGAGTGGCCCCTGAGGGCAAAGCCCAAGTCTCCCCTGCACCCCTGTATGTCAGCTCCAGCCCCCACCAGCTGTGTGACTCTGAGCAAGCAGCTTAACCTCCAGAAGCTCCGTTTCCACCTCTACACAGAGAGAAAAACTCCCTACTTCGTAGGGCCATGAATATTAAATGAGGTGACATGCAAACTACGCTTATCTCAGAGCCTAGTGCATAGTAAGTGCTCAATAAATGTTTGGTTGCTATTATTTTTGTTACGATCGCCCCATGGCCAATTGCAAATGCTTTACGAATATTACATTAGCAGAGGGAGGGAGGAATGGTGGATGCAAGGACAGAGTGTGCATCCGACCAGATTATGTGGTGCTATCCCCAGTGCCCAGCACAGGCCTGGCGAGGGTGGGTGTCAAGAGAGCTCAGCCAAAGACTGAAAAGTCTTTGTCCCTCTCCCCTTCCCCCATGCCATAACTCTTCAAGGAGGTCACCAGGCTGGGCACAGCCCTTGTGAAAGAGGGGTTCCAGGGCCCTCCACCCAGCCTCACCCCAGAGAAGCAGGCACCGGCATGCGGACAGCCTGCAGGGAGGGAGAACGGCTCTGCACCAAGGGACTCAGCGGGGGCGGGAAAAGCAGGCGGCAAGGCACCCCGGAGGCACTCTGCGGTGAAATGCTGCATTTCACATAAAGGGGGTTCGCAATGGGCCCTGCTTGGAGAAACCAGGGAAACTGGGAACGCAGCGCCTCCTTTTAATACCCATTTAATATTGATGGAGCCGCAGCAGCGCATAGCCGCGTTTGAGAAGGCGAGCGTTCTCTGCCCGGCAGCAGATCCACGGAAAGGGGGGCCGCGTCTCCCCAACAAATGGCTTTTAACTGGGAAGCGTTTACACCTGGTCCACAAAACAACAGCATCAGCAATGCAGTGGTGCCTGGGCCCCACGGCCACGGGGGGACCACCTGGGCCTCTGTCCTGGCTCTCAACAGAGTGACCTTGAACAAGTCACACATCCTGGCAGGGCCGCAGGTGCCTCCTCTGTGCAAGTGGGTGGGGCGTGTGAAACTATGGAGAGAAGCAGGCGATGAATAAATGACTGTACTGCTTATTCAACAAATATTAGTCACTGTTCCAGGTGTCAGGAAAGGCAACAGAAAAGCAAAGAGGCTCCTGCCCTCAAGGAATAGGGAGGTGGGGACAATAAGGCAAACACAGAAGTAAACAGAAAAGACACTTTCAGATAATAACATGTACCTGGAAGAAGACAGAGCCGGTGATGGGGTAATAGTAATGAGGGGTTCCTTTAAATCAGATGCTCAAGAAAGGTCTGTCTGAAGAGGTGAGGTCACCTCACACACAGATGATGAGAGGAGCCAGCCACGCCCAGACCTGGGGAAAGAGATCCAAGGCAGAGGGAACAGCAGGAGCAAAGACCCTGAGGCACAGGGAGCATCAAAAAATGATCTTGCTTCTATCGTTGTTGGCCATTGGCATGCTTCTGCACTGGAAAAGAACCTGGACTCTGAAATCAGAGGAAATCAGACTGCATTCAAATTAGTCTCAGATACTGCTGAGTTGCGGGACACTGGGCAAGTTACACCGTCTGTTTCCATTTTCCCATGAGTCGCCTCAAGGAGTTATAGTAGAGAGGGAACTAGCCCGTGCGGGTCCCTCCATAAAGGCCCAGGAAGCCCAGATTGGGAGGCTGTGGGTCCTCCTGGCCCAGTGCTTCTTGAAAAAGTTCCTCTGTTTAAGGGCTTGCTTTTCAAAAGTCTTTTTTTTTTTTTTTTTTAACAAGTTGGGTTCTCGGCCAGGCGCAATGGCTCAAACCTGTAATCCCAGCACTTTGGGAGGCCGAGGCGAGAGGACTGCCTAAGCTCAGGGGTTCGAGACCAGCCCGGGCAACTTGGTGACACCTTGTCTCTACAATAAATCAAAAAATAAGCTGGGCGTGGTAGTGCACACCTGTAGTTCCAGCTACTCGGAAGGCTGAGGAGGAAAGATCGCCTGAGTCCAGCAGGTAGAGGCTGTGGTGGTAGTCAGCATGCCACTGCACTCCAGGCTGGGCGACAAGAGTGAGATTCAGACTCAAACAAACAAAAAAAAAGATGGATTGTCTTTCTTTTCCTCTCAAAGGTATTTATTTGTTGCTCCTTGGGCACCACGAGTCCAGTTAGGCCGGGGCACTCCAAGGAGAACCTGGGTGTTAGCCAAGATCCCAAAGAGCAAGTCACCATTAGGCACCGACAGTATAAAAAGCTGATGTCTAGGAAAGAGGTCAGACTTTAGGCCCCACCTCTCTGTACCTCCATCCCCAACCTTGTCTGGTCTTCTGCTGTTCTTGGTCACCCATCGCCATGGTCATACCACACCTGCTTCCAGAAGGAATGTCCTAGAACTCACTTCTAACTACGCAGTTCCCTCTAGCACCCCAACCCTCCTCGGGAGCACCTGGTGCCCTCAGGTGACGCCCGCTACTCAGGTCCCCTCAGTATGCCGCACCCACTTCTCAGACCCAGCTCAGCCACGTGAAGTTTCCCTAGCACAGCAGGGGTTCTGCCTCAGAGCCTTCACACATGCTGTTCCCTTTGCCTGGAAGCCTCCACACTCCACCCCACCCCTGCATTCACCCCTGTTTCCTGATCATGCCCATTTCCTGACTTAGAGCCTCAGAAACATCTCCCCTGACCTCCCCAGGCAGGGTCAGGAGCCTCCACCCCCAGGCCCCCAGGGCTTCCCATAGCAAAACTCTCAACACAGTCTGGTTCTGTGTCCAAGCTGAATGAGAAGCCAAAGAATGAAATGATATGTGAATGAATGCATGAATAAATAAATGAATGGGTGAAACTGCATAGGCCTTTGAGTCTGACAGCCCAGGTTCAAAAGCAGCTTTAACCTCCTGGATCCAGTTTTTCATCTGCAAACATACAGACTCTAAACCTCCCTCCCAGGGATATTGACAACATTGAAGAACACAGGAGATGCAAACACACCTAGCCAAGGGCCCAGCACACAGTAGGGACTCACTCAGTATCTCTTCTACTCCAATTAGAAAGTTCTAAGAAGCTCCCCCAGGAACCTGCAAGCATCCAGCAGAGATTTTTCAGGCATTCAAGCAGCCTCCTCTTTCTCTGCCTGGAACCCTGGAGCACCCGCTTGCTCCTCCCCACCCCACCCACCCCACTCCATTAACGAGTAAATCACTGGTTAGTTTACTTCCCAGGTGCTGTGGAAGGACCTGTCCAGTACATCTCCCCTTGACTAGTTTTTCTAGACAAACTCTTCACCACTCCCCTCACCCGAGCACTGCTGGACACTGGTCAGCCCCAAAACATCCACTGCTCCTCCGCTGGGCCAGACCTTGTTCTGGAACTCAGATGACTCAAACAGGGAACTAGCCTCGAAGGGCTTGGACCCAGCAGGAGCAGTCAGACAGATCAACAGATTTCCTCAGAACTCAGTTATACGGAGCTATAGTGGAGGGCTCTGTGGACCCCCCGAGAAGACCCTCACCAAACCGTAAGGCCCAGAAAGGAGACTAAGAGAGAGGCCTTGGCGCACACAGTACATCTCAACAGCAGGTGGGTTTTTGCAAAAGAGACGTCACTCTAGTGGCCCATATCTGTCCAAAGACGTGTGAGGAAAAGCTTGGAGTGTTTGCACTGCCTGGGAGGTTGCTGATCTGCAGCCCACAGAGATATTTGCTTTGCCTTGTGACTTGAAGCATCCACTTCCTCCCAACACAGGCCCCTCAAAGTCAGCGTGGGCCTGGGACAGCCCAGTCCACATCTGCTGCCCCAGTGCCATTGCTATCAGCATCCTCCTCTCTGGTTCTCAAAAGAGTTCTGATGTGGAAGGTGAATGTCCCTCTGATCAAAGTCAGTGAGAGGGCGTTAAGACAACCACCCACGAAAGCCCCCAGTGTTTCTATTCCATTCATTGGCATGTTGTTCACAATAATTGGGAGGCTAGAACAATATCGTGTCATCCTGAGTCCAAAACTCAGATGACAATCAATGACCACCACACAGGGACGACTGTCTTATTAAACATGAGAAGAAGCCACCAGAGAAAATATCTTCCCCAACAGCCTTCCCGGCTGCGGCGTTCTGAAAAACCCCACCCTTGGAAAGCTTCCGCCAGATGCCAACCACGTCTTTGCTCAGACTCCTCTTCAGGTCCCTAACTGTGAGCTGGAGCAGCCCAGCAGCCCCAGCCTCTCTAACCAGCCAGCCCAAAGCGCAGCTGCCCGTTTCTCCGGGCCGGGGCTCAGAGCGACACGGAGAGACAGCCCGCTAGGTGAAGGCGCTGCTCGCTGAGGCTTTTGTTACAATGTAGCGAAACATCACAGAAAAGCCACACCAACACCTCCTAAGTAATCCCCCCACAAGTCAAATGCAGGAGACAATATTTAATAGAAAAGTAGCCAGGTGTGGGGGTCTGGAAGGAATTCCCTTATAAGCCACAATTCTTACACAAGCTCAAAAATCACTTGAAATTGTATTTTTCCCCCTTGTTTTGCTTGTGCTTGTAAATATGCAATTGATGAGTCGATAGTTGAAAATGTCACAAAGGATAAAATAAATAAATAAACAAACAAACAGAGGAACGCCAAGGAAAGGAAAAGAAAGAAAAAGCCCAACGGGAAAAAATAAAAAATGTCCGACCTGGTTTCACCACGTCCTAAAATGACAGGCCCTTATGTGTGACCTCCCTCCTTACCAACTGTGGGTTTCCAAGGAAAGAGAGTATCAACTTGCAGCTGGTATTAGCAGCTAAGTTGAATGAGCTGATGAGCTAAGTAGATGAAAGAATCCACAAATATAGTGAAAATTAGACCCTATTCCTTGAAAAAGGATCAACCACAGTGACTTTAAAGCATTTACCACTTAAAAACCTTTTAGCCGGGCCCATTTTGAATTATGACTACATGATTTTAAATTACACTTTCTAATTCCTCACCACCAGCAGCCCCCAGCAGTCGCTGCCGCTTCATTTTCCAATTATGTACTTTTATTTCAGAATATGAAGAGTGCTACTTACTGGATCATGTCCTGTCTGCCACAAATAGCTGCTCACTTATTCCTTTAATTTTAGATATGAATGCAGCCAGTTCGCCCGGCTTGTCTTCAAATTCTGAATATTCTCCGTTCCCACTGCACAGAATGAGCAAAGAAACCCACAACGCTCAGGCAGAGAAATATGTTTGTAAACCAGTGCTCCACTCTAGAAATTATCATAATTCTTGATGCTTTCTAGATCCATCTAGCAGATCAGCAATCACATAAATAATAGTGAGTGGACTGATTTTTCTTCTGCAAAGTGCTCTGTCCTAGTTTTCAAAATAAAGCACTTGGCGAGTCACGTATCTGTGGAGTTGAAATGGGAAGATTCTCAGACCCGCTTCAGACATGCACACAGACATACCCACACACAAAAGGAAATAAGAGGTAAAACGTGTAAAAATCAGCATTCTCTGCACCCCCTTCCCACTTACAGATCAAGCCACACTCAACATGAATGGGGATTTGGGACAGACACGGCGATGGAGGGGAAGAGGCAAGAAGGCTGCGGTTGCTCAGCATTCAGAGACAATTTGCAAAGAAAGTAAATGTGGATTTACAGTTCTCGTGAAAATCTATTAAACAGATGTCACTGAAGCATAATCAAATCGGCACTATGGTAATTCCACACTTGAGTCTGAGATTGGGGTTTTGCCATTTTTATGATCAGTGCAAGTGTATTTTTTGTGATTGTGCGGGAATTCGCAATTAAGAATTAAACCTCCAGAGTACGATCAATTCACTAACGTGTCTGAATGACAAACTTACAAGAGCAAAACTCCATTCTCCAACACCCCCCACCCCACCACCATCACCACCCGCATTGTGCAGGAAGCCTAGGGCAGGCGAAAGGTGGGGGGAAGGAACGTTTGTTTTTTTCCATGAACACTGAGACAACTAAAAAGCGCTTCGTTATGAAGGGGGAAAAGGCAGGGTGCGGGGAAGGGTTCTGGTTTCTCAGTAGCCAGTGCAAGGCTGCAGTACTGTCCAGAAAATGCAAAATAATGAAATGAAGGGGAAACGATGTGAGTCGCCAGAAACTGTTTTCTCCTTCAAGTGATGAAATTAGCATGGGCGATGCCAAACGTGCATCAATGCCGAGCCTCACATCCTTCTTGGAAGGCGTGGATGGGAGGTGAAAAGGAGAAACAGACAAGTTCTGTTACAGAAACTTTCAGGTGTAGACTGGGACAGCAGAAAGAGGAACCCACTCGTTGCTGGCTCTGAATCGCATGCAGATGGCAATCGACCAGAGGGAGGTTGGGGGGGTGTTTGTTTGTCTGATTGGTTTTTTGCTTTTTGTTTTTTGTTTTTACCTGCAGCTGCTTCTATTTCTGCTGATGACCAGGTTCTGACACTAAGCTGACCAAGCTCACATTCAAGAAAACCCCCCACAGGGTAATTCACAGAAAGTCATGAACAGAGAAGAAATGTCTTAAATCATGATTTTAGTTTAAAATGAATACGTACAATCTCAATTTGTTGCTATTTCTTTTTCCATGAGATTAGGCTGCCCTCATTGGCCACAGATACATAAATTAAGCTTGTCTCATTAGAGGAAAAAAAGTCAAAATAAAATAAAACATTTGTGTTGGCAGCAGACTGGTCAGGTCACCAGGGAGAACCACAGTGAATCTAACTAGCCAAGAAACTATTTATCCCTTTCCTCCAACACCACCCCCAAAAAGGGACTTTTTTTTTTTTTAATTTTCTCTTGGGGTTGTTTTGCTTTTGACATTTTAGTCACCTCTGCAGACCCAAGTTGAACAGTTTCAGTGGCAGTCTGGAGAGGATGCTCACTAGTGGTCTCATTCTGTGATGACACCCACAAACCAGGAATCGGCCTACAGGGAATGGCTTTCAGAGTGTCCCAGCACCGTCTACACGAAATGGTTCTCTCTGTGGGAGAATCTTGCCTCCCCCCAAGAGTTGAGCACATCTCGTTCTAGAGGGTGACGCATCCAGCCAGAAGGAAGACCCCATGGACAGGCCTGTCTCTTATCGGAGGTGCCATCAGCTATGGGTACAGAATGGGCATGAGAACCTACTACCCCTAGGTCTCTGCACCTGGGGAGCCCTTTGCCCTAGGACCCTTGCTCCGGTGCTGCAGGCAGACAAAGGTACTTATTGTTGAACAGGAAGATCTCAGGGAAAAGAAGAATAAAAAGGGGAAATTTGTGAAAAGACCCTTTTTTGTTCCCAGAGAGGGAGGGGTGATGGGAGAGACATGTCACACTGTCACATTAAAGATTGTGACAGACAATTCAGGTATAACACAGAAATTCCACCCTAACTGCAGCTCGATGCAACTTGAAAGGTATTAACTAACCTCCACTAATTGCATGTTTTTCTGTGCATAATATTTACTTGTTAAAAGTCTTTGCCGATTAATTTCCCCTGCCCCGCTATTCATGATCCGTACACAGGGCTGGAATTGGCAAAATGAAGTCATTTTGAAAGATGAAAAGATGACTGTACTTTGGGAAGGGTTTTCTTTTTTCCAGAAATCCAGAACCTGCACCCAGAATGCTGATTTTTCTCCTTGAATGCTATCCTTCAGGGAAATCCAGTGATCATCCTTAATTCCCCAAACAAGTGGAGAGAGATGTGTCCTGCATGAGGAAAGTACACCAGGGGCCACACTGCCTACGTGGGAAGACAGCAAGTTCAAGGGAAGACAAATAAACTTCAGTCACTTTCACTGGGTGAAGATTTAATAGTCTCGTGGGTGGACTGGGAAATTTTTAAAAACAGGCTTTGCCTGAACAATGATCCCATACGTTGGTCTGTGGTGTACCTGACAATCTGAGCTCCAGGAGAAGCACCCTAAGATTCCTATCCTGTTCCTGGACACAGACACAGCCCCCAGGACATCAGCTGTGAACAATTCTAAGGCTGGTTGTATCTGAGGTACTTCCTCTGACACACAGGTGACACTCTGAGCCAGCCCACATCAATATTACGGGGAAGTAATTCAATCAGGCCTTCCAAAATTCCTGGGGCTGAGAAATAAAGAGAAGGCAGTCCCACAATGAAGCACTTCCGAACACACGATTAACCTCCATGACTGGATTAGCACCTTTTGACTAGCCATCAGCCAATTAATGTACCTCCAACGAATGAGCACTCGAAGAGATGTAACCATTTCAACCAAAATCCATCTTGAGAAAAAAGATTTTACAAGTGTAGTGGGGCCGCCACTCGGAAAGCCAATTTGCAGGGAGCCGGGCATCGTGAAGCAGTTTATTATGCATGGCTCCCACACAGCGGTCCCCTGTAGACTGCGCCTTGCTCCAGAATCCCTCCCTGTCACCATCAGCTCTACAGCCCTGGTGGGGTTCTCGCCTGCCTCCACTCCGCCAAATCCATGAGCCCCCTCCCCAGTGGTCCCTCAGTGCCCTGGCTCCCATGTACCAAGGCCTCGAATCCAACTGGGATGTGGCCGTCAGTCAGCAGCTTCTCCGACCTGCCCAAAAGCACATTTAACCCTGGGCCAGGTTACTCACGAAGTTGGCTTAATTTTTTTCTTTTTGGCTACGTCCAGTCAGAGAACTGACGGTGTGTCTGCGTGACCCTGTCCCCAACCCCAGCGCAGGCAGATCCCTGCTAGCAAGTCTCCCACCTCCACTCCATTCAACTCCTGTGAGCCAGCTCCACCATTCAACAGCCAGCTCACTTTTGTTCCCCCAGTTTAATTTCATAAGTGTTTGCCACTTAACAAGCTCTCTGCTGGGCCATTCAGTGGACCTGGAGAAATGGGGCAGGGGGAGGCAAAGAAGCTCCTGGAGGGGAGATGAGAGAGAAGCCCGCCCAGCACTGGGGAAGAGACAGGGGGACAGGGGGAAGAGTAGGGACCAGTTCCAGAGTGAGGCCTCCTGACACCAACTGGGCCACCCAGCCTGAGAAGGAAAGGTAGGGAGGAGGTGGAGGAAGGGTGGGTTGCCAACCCCAAGCCCTGGACTGCCAGACTGACCCTCCTCTGGCCCTGCCCGGGCGAAGGGAGACTCTGCATGGATCCACTCTCCTGTAACACGTCCCACAACACACAAGAGACAGAACTGCTTCTCAGCATGGGCATTCCCTGAAATATTGCCTCTGAGCACTGGGACCTGTCTGGTTAGCTGCTGAATCCTTGGCCGGGCTCATAGCATACAGCAATAAATATGGATTGAATGAGTGGATGAGTGGATGGGTGGATGGATGGATGGATGGATGGAAATGGATGAAGTTTCCAGCAATATCTAGCAAAAGTGGCCACTCGTCCAGCATCAACAACCCCTCCTTCCCCCCAAAAGCCAGCAGGACTTCGCTGCACACAGTAGGCTCTCCACAGTCAGGGGCTGCTATTGTTACCACCGTCTTCATCACTTGCACCCCACCAGCCCGCTCCTTCCATCAGCGACTCCGCCAGCAGCCAGGAGCGACTGGCGAGCAGGGGAAAAGTTTCGCTGACCCCGCGGCCCCAGCCGGAGCCCTGCGTCCCGGCCGAGCCCCTCCCGCCCGCGCCCGCTCTGCGGACAGCAGCGGGGGCGTCCGGCTCGGCGCCGGCACCCGGCAAAGGCGGCCAAAGTAACTTTGCGGGCGTCCCTGCGCAGCGCCGCGGGCGTCACCCCGCGCCTGGAGAGGGCCCGGGCCGCGCCCCAGCCTGGCCCGCCGCCCGCGCCCCGCGCCCGCCGCGCCCCGGCCCGCGCCCCACCCGCCCCCGGTCCTACCTGGCCCGGGGCTCCTCTTCGGCGGCCGCGGCGGCCGCGAGCAGCAGCGCGCACCGCGGGAGGCAGGGGCTCCCGGGAGGGAGGCGCGCAGGGGCGGAGGCTCCTCCGGCGGCGGCAGCCTCGCCGCGCGTCCGAGGCTGCAAGTGGGAGCCAGACTCCTCCTTCGGGGGCGGGGGGCTCCCCGCGCCCCCTCCCTCGCCCGCCCGCGCGCCGCGAGCCTCCGTGCCTCCCCGGCTCCCCCGCCCGCCGCCACCCTCCTCCCTCCCGCGCGCCCTCCCCGCCTCCCCCCGCCCGGGCGCCGGGAGGGGCGCGCTCGCGTCCTCCGTCCCGGTCCCTGCGCGGCCGCCCGCCGGGACCCCCGCCAGGCCGGCCAGGCCTCGGCCCTCGGCCCCCGCCCGGGCCCGGCGCCCGCATCCCGCCGCGGAGGGGAAGGGAGCGCGGAGGCCGGCCTGGACGAGGGCGGAGGAGCGGGGCCCGCGCTGCGGAGAAGGGAAGGCGGCCGCCCTGCCGCGCCCGCGCCCCCGTCCGCGCCCGGCCCCGGCCCCGGGCCGGGCCGCGCGCGGGCTGCGAGGGGAGCGGGGCGGGGGCGCTCTCACCTCCGGATCCGCGGCCGCCGCGGCGGGCACCGCGTGCAGGGGCGTGCGCGGCTCCTTCCGGGGCGCCGCAGCCCCCACGCGAGGCCCGGACCCCCTCCCAGGGCCGCGGGGCACCCTGCTCCGGCCCCTCCCGCCGGGGTCTGGAATTTCCCCCTCCGCCCCACTTCCGAGTCGGAATAGGCCGGGGTCCTCCTCCTGCGCCCCCATCTCTTCCCCTCGGGAGTTCCAGGTCCGGAATCCCGGGGCACAGTGGGTAGCCTGCGGTGGCCTTACCCCAAGCAGGGCAGGTAAGCAAGTCAGGACCTCAGAGAACGCGGCACCCGGTTTGAAGAAGACCCTGCCTTCTTGGGGAGAGGAGAAAACACCGCCCTCAGCTGCCGAAGTCACCCTGGGGAGTTTGAGAGGCTCTTTATGACCTTTACCCCCTGCCACGGGCGGGGAGTGGTGTCCACAGGGCCTAGTACAATCAGGGCCCAGGTCACTCAGGCCTGGGCCTTCTGGACTAACAGGGAGAAGAGAGGGGGGTGTGGCCCCTCAGAGGCCCAGCCAAGGCCCCTCAGTAAACAAACGGCTGTGGGTCTCCCTTCCCCAACACATCACAACATCCCCAAGGTCACCCTGTGTGGGCACTTCGGGCCTGTTCTGCCCTTGAGGAGAACCCAGACAGGTCAGGGAGACAGCCAAGGGACAGCTGCCTGGTGTAGCTTCCTGAAGGTGGCGACACCCCAGCTGAATACAAGTGTTTGCCAAGGAGAGAGGGTGTGGAAAAGGCATTCCAGACAGAGGGAACAGGGCATGCAAAGGCCTTGAACATTAGCAAGCGTGGTGAGTTCAGGGGGTTGGAGACAAAGGAAAAGTAGGGAGGGGGGAAGATGAGATGGTGAGAACAGGGGTGTCAGGTGGTGGGACAGAAGCCAGATCAGGAAGAGCCTTGGTTGCCCGTCTAAGGGAATGGACTTTATCAGGGAGGGTTTTGAGCAGGGCACTGACCTGGTCAAGTTCATCTTTTTAGAGCTTTCCCTGACAGAAGAGGAGGTACTAGAGGGGGAGAGGCTGGGGCTGTGGGAGGAGGGGACCCCAGGCAGTAACCCCCTCTTGCTTCCTTGTCTTTCGACCCCAGTTCTCTTTCAGAGTATCCCAAACTCACCTGGAAGCTGCTTTCTCCTCCTAGAACTGCAAACTTTCTGAACACAATGGCTCTGAGGGAAATGATGCAGAAAACTCATGTCTACCCGGGAGATGGGCATGGGCTCCACATCTCTGCAGACCCCATCTGCTATCTGCCAAGGACAAAGCCATGCCTTGGCTGTGGCTTGAAGAGACCCTGAAGGATAGTGAAGAATCTGCCTTACTAGTTGCTGGGTCAAGAGCAGAGAAGTTCCTGTGACACTTGTCCTCCAAGGCCTGCTTCCTCACCACCTCCAATTCTACCAGAGCTATCCTCAGCTCCCAGAACACCGTCTCTCACCTTCCCTGGATGCATATTTGTTGAGCATCTGCTGTATGCCTGGCTCTCAGCACTTCTGCTGAAGCAAAGAATGAGCTTCCCATCAAAGGGAGCTATGTCACCCAGTCCCGGACACTGAGCTCTGAGTTTGAGCCACTCTATCTCACGTAAACCACACGCTTCCCTTGGTCCAGGATGCACCCCAGAGGTCAGGCTCCCCAGAGACCAGTGCTGCATCCCACAGGGCCCGGCACTCAGTAGGTGCCCAGTGAATGGGCCCCAAAAGACAAGGGAATGAGAAGTGCAGGAGGGGCAGGACAGACCCACTCCTAAAAGAGCAACCATCCTGGCACACACAGTAGACATTCTGCTTTTGGAAAAATTTAATAACAGTGGCACTTGTTCATGGAGACTAATAGAAACACCACACAATCCCACACTGCTACACCAGCCAGGAGACTGCACATTATGCTGGGAAGCGTTTCTCAGGCGCCTACTATGTGCTGGAGGCCAAGGGAGAGAAGGAGGAGAAGGCATGCTCTCTGTCCTAGGAAAGACAGGAGATCAGCAGATGCTCATGATGCCTGGAGGGAAGAGGGCAGCTGAGGGCAAGGAGGAGAGCAGCCAGTGTGGCCAGGACACCTCAGAGGGGATGACGTGTACACTTCGGAAGGACCCACAGATACATGGGAGAGAGACAGCCCAGCAGAGGGGCCAGCCTGTGCAAAGGCTCTGCATCTCCAGAGAGTGTGTGTGACATCCCCTGGCTGAGAAATTCACCCTCCAGAAAGGTGTCCTGAGGCAGTCACTGCAGGCTGTTTATAGTAGCCTCAAACTGAAAGCAACCTAAATGCCCAGCCAGAGGGGGCCGGTTTTTTAAAATTATGGTGTGTCCAGGGAATTTCAAGTAACCAAATCATGTTGTTGAAACGTGACGTGGGAAAACAGTGTCCATGGTCAGCGCCAAGCTGATGAGCAAGCGAAGCGGGGGACACAAGAGTGGGCCCAGTGCTGTGCTGTGAAAAACAAGGGAGAAAGGGAGAAAGAAGACAAGAGGTAAGTGCAGTCAAATGTCAACCATGATGATAAGAGTCTGGGGGATTTCCTACTTTATATATGAGATCTTTTTTTGTCTCCTACTTTTCCGTGATCATCAGGATGTCATGAAGGATGGGGAGTGCGGGGCATTCAAGGAGAGGTGTAAGTGGAACGTATGTAAGTGCATGTAGGGCAGGGGCTGGGATGAGCTGGGGGCATGGGCAAGACCCAGGTCACGGAGGGCTTCTCGTGCCTCGTTGGCAGAGTAACTTGAGCTTTCACATCTTCCTCGAGTCCTTCATGGTGACTGGTGCATAACCAGCAAGTCAGGAAGGTTGTTAATCAGGAAATATTCCCAGGCACCGTGGTCACCCCCCAGGAATCACCCTGGCGGAGAAGACGAGCGGAGTGCGGGGGAGGTGGGAGTCAGCAAAGGAGGTGACCACAGCTGGGTCTTAAAGGATGAAGCCTAGTTTCATGTCCCCACCTCTTCCCCATTAGACCCCTCTACAGTCTCTCCACTTGCCAGCCAGGTCTGTCTGAATCCTGATACAGTCCAGAAGGGAATCATTTTCAGTCCAGCTGTCTGGCCCTCATCCCTAGCCTTCCCCTAGGTGAAGCCCAAGGTAGAAAAACCATGCTCTATCAATCAGGGACCCTGAGCCTTGTCCACCTGTAGCAGGCTCGGGTGCAGCCTGCAATGACTACCTCAACTCTTCAAACTCGCCCTGTCTCTGCACTTACACCTTGTGACTCTGAGCGTCTCCTCTTCTATAAAGCCAATACGATGATCTCTACCTCAAGGGCAGAGCACACGCAGAGTGCCTGATATATGGTCAGCATTCAGTAAGTGGTGACAGTTAACAATGTCACTGATCTAGATACCAAGTCAGGGGATCCAGATTCTAACCCAGTTCTGTCACTTAACTTCCTTGGGACCTTGGCACACTCTTATGTTTCATGGAGCCTCAGCTTTCTCACCTTGAAGGAAAGAGGATACAATAGCTCACTTCTGGACTTGCTCATACATGAAATGACAAGATATGAAAGACCCCAGGAGCTCCCCCTCTTGTCCCTAGCTGGAGTTTCGGTCAGGCCATTGTCCAGATGAGTCCCCACCCCACTCCAGGGCATTCCCTGCCATGTGACTCCAGACCATTCCACAGAAAGCCAGACTGGAGCTGGATGGAGGCCAAGTTCAGACAGGGCCAGCCTCTGCAGTCTGCAGGAGCCAGAAGGCTGCTTCCCGAGGGAAGATCAGCTCCCAGTGCCACTGCTAACCCTCTGGTCCCCGCTCCTGAGCCTCCCACTATGGGTGCCCTGAGCTGCCAGTCCCTGCGGCCCTCAATTTCTTGCATGCTGCCTGTGAGTCTTTTGTTCCTCCTGGAACACTCTTCCAAATGCCTTGCAGCTGGTTTGCTTTTCATAACAGCCTGGCTGGGACCACAGCAATGGACAACCTTCCCTTTGAAGGGAGACTGGAAGTGCCATTTTATAGGTGAAAACACTGAGGCTCCAGGAGGTTTCAAGATCTGTCTGGCTAATATACAGTAAAGTTGGGACTACAAAGCCAATCTTCAGACTGCAAAACACCTGCCTCATTCCGACCCTGCTAAGCCCCCCTGCACATCTCAGGTACCATCCCAGCCGAGGGCAGATGGGCTCTGCTGAGCTGTCCAGGGTCCTGGCCAGGCCCAGCCCTGCCCCGCAGCCTTCTCTGTTCTTTTCCCACCTGCTACCTCTCCAGCCTTCTAGATATGGAGGGCTCCCAGCCCGGCACTGCCTGCATGCCCTGTATGCCATTGGATACCACACTTCAACACTCAGGGCCTCAGCTTTCTTTTCTAAAAAATGGGCACAGCCGGGCTCGGTGGCTCAGCCTGTAATCCCGCACCTTTGGGAGGCTGAGGTGAGTGGATTGCCTGAGCCTGCAGGTTCGAGAGACCTGCCTGGGCAGCGAGACCTCATCTCTACAATAAAATCAAAAAATCAGCCGGGCGTGGAGCACATGCCTGTAATTCCGACTACTCAGAAGGCTGAGGCGGAAGAATCGCTGGATCCCAGCAGGCAAGGCTGCGGTGGCTGGGAGCGGCCACTGCACTCCAGTTTGGGCGACTGAGTGAGACTCCAACTCAAAAAAAAAAAAAAATGGGCACAACATGGAGCAGGCCAGGTGGTGGTTCATATTCAGTAAACTTCCACTGATGTCTCTGCCACCTACTCTGGTCCAGACAAACCCAAAGTCGCAGAGGAACTTGGACCCTGCCTGCCCTTGAGTGAGAGGCCAAGAGGATTGGAAACTAATCAACCATGCACTGTTAAATAGAGGGAGACATGGGCTGGAGAGCACAGTGAGGTCTCCCATCCCTCCTGAGGGGCAGAGAAGGCTTGGAGAGTGCCCTTGACAAGGGCAGAGAAGGGCATTCTGGGCAGCGGGGCAAAAGCAAAGGACAAGAGGTGGGAACCAACGGAGTCCCATGTGAAGAGGGACGGGAGGTGGAGGTGGCCCTTCCTCCCCCTGCAGCCACATAGCAGAAGCCTGGAAAGTGGCTGGGCCCGGGCAGGTCATGGGCAGATTCCTCAGGCAGTGGATGGAGGCTGAAGGTTGAAAGCCAAGTGCAAGCGGAGACAGAGATCCAAGAGAGATGAGGAGGCCTGGGTGGCGCGGGGGCAGGGGGATGGCAGGAAAAGCCTCTAGGAGGCCAAAAGGCCAGTGTTCCATGACTTTAGCATAGTGGTCTCAGAAAACACTGCACTAGACACTTGACCTGGGTCTCCTCATTCAATCCTCCCAACTGCCCCCAGCTCGGTATGGAGTGGTGGGTGACAGTGGCAGGAACTAGGACGCTGTGGGGTCCACAAGTTGCCAATGACCCCCTGCAGCTGAGCTCCTGATATCCTTAACATCCCTGAGGTCGACATCCCCATCAGGAAAGCAGGTGGAGGCACCTGGGGGCCTGGTGGGGTCAGGCCCTAAAAGTCAGGCCCTCTGTGGTTGGGGACATTTTGCTCTACTGCTGGAGCCTGAATGAGCTCACAAGCTCTGGGTCCCTTGTGTCTCCTCTCTCAAATGGCTGCCTCAGGAGTTGCCCACCCACAGGATCATTCACCCCACCACCCACCACCCACAGAAGGCCCAGGTGCCACAGCCAGTAGCGGGAGCTCTGAGTTCAAGTCTGGCGTTCTGACCCCCAGAGCCAGGTCAATGGTGGTGCAGGAGTCAAACATGGAAGGGAAGAAGCCAAACAGGATTTGCTCCTGGGACCCAGGGAAGAGGCGAGTGAGAGAGGTCCTGGCTCAGTCTGTAGAACGTCAGACCCAGATTTCTGCTGACTCACAGCCCAAGTGCCAGTCACCCCTACCCACACCAGGGATGTTTGTGGGAGGCTCAGAAAACAAGGCTCGGGACATGAGCCTGACTCTCGGCATAGGTGTCCTGGCAGGGACCAAGCAGACCCTGGGATGAGTGCCCTGGGGATTAGAGAGGGGGAGGTGAAGGCACACGGAAGTGGCTCAGAGCTTGCACCTTCTTCAAGGGCTGGGAGATTTGAAGCCCAGACATCCCCATGCCCTGTGTCCCACCTTGCCCTGCATCGGGGAGCACCCCGGTCCTATCCACCTACTCTGGAATTTGCCTCCAGCTCCTCCCTTCTCCACATCCTTACCCCTTCCCTGGGTTCCCTGCTCATGCTGTCCTATCCACCTGCTCCCCACCCAGAAATGGGGGTGTCCCTCCCCTGTTTAGGAGCCCTCAGTGGCTCCACATTGCTCTTAAGTCTGCATCCTATTTGGGGAGGGAGTTTCTGTTCTGCCAAGCTCCTACTTACCCAAGAACCTACCCCTCCTGCCCACCACAGGCTATAGCTGCTCTGCCCTGTACCTTGAGCCATGGCCAGTGGCAGGGCCTTAAGCCTGTGAACCTTGTGTGGGATCAGGAGCCCAGGGGCAGCTGGGCAGGAATGGGGTCCAGCAACGCACAGCTAGGGCTTCCTGCTATGCAGGTGCCTTCCTGGAACCCATTCCTGTGCCAGAAGTCTCCCTCCCAGCACCCTTCACCTGGAAAAGGCAGTACAGCCAGCTAGGAGAGCACAGCCTGAGGCATCGGACAAGCCCGGGCCCACCACTGGGGTCATGGGCAAGGTGCTTGATCTGTGGCCTCACCTGTAAACAAAGGCAAAGATACCTGCCTCACAGAGTTGTGCTGATTGCATGGGGTAAGCCTGTGAAGTACCTAACGCTGGCTCTGACTCCCAGCAAGTACCAATCAGTAGTGGTCCCCGGGAGAGCCAGCCAGCGCCTGCCCCAGCCCCGACCTGACTGCAGCAGGCCCCGTGCTGCTCAACTGCCGGGACCTCCAGTTTCATTCCTGTCACCCAGGAGGCACTCCATAATCACAGCAAGCACCTGGATACATTAGACAGAAGACCTTCAGGAAGCGCTTCCCGTCATTGATAAGAGGAAATATCTCAAAGACACAGTAGTAGAGGTGGGAGGAATCTTAGAGCTGAGGAGGGACAGTAAAGCTGGAGAGGGACAGTGGAGCTGGGGGAGGGAGAGCAGAGCTGGGGTGGGAGAGGAGAGCTGGGTGGGAGAGAGGAGCTGGGGGAGGGACAACAGAGCTGAGGAGGGAGTGTAGAGCTGGGGGAGATACAGCAGAGCTGGGGAGAGAGAGCTGCGCTGGAGTGGGAAAGTAGAGCTGGGATGGGAGAGTAGAGCTGGGAAGGAACAGCAGAGCTGGAGGAAGGACAGTGGAGCTAGGGGAGGACAGAAGAGGCTGGGCAAGGGCAACAGAGCTGGGGAGAAAGAGCAGAGCTGCGGGGCGAGTGAGCCAGGGAGAGGCTGTACACATGGGGAAGAACAGCAGAGCTGGAACAGAGACTAGAGCTGTAGAGAGAAAGTAGAACTGGGGGAGATCGTTGAGTTGGGGCGGGATAGTCCCACTGGGGGAGGGACAGTGGAGCTGGGGTAGGAGGGTAGACCTGGGGGAGGGACCGTAGGGCTGGGGAGACAGTGGAGCTGGAAGAGGGACCGTAGAGATGGAAGAGGGACAGCAGAGCTGGGATGGGAAAGGAGAGTTGGGGAGGGAGACCAGAGCTGGGAAGGACAGTCGATCTGGGAAAGGGACGACAGAGCTGAGGAAGGAGAGCAGAGCTGGGGTGGGAGGGTAGAGCCAGGGGGAGAGCGTTGAGCTAGGCAGGGAGAGCGGAATTGGGAGAGGGACAGTAGAGCTGGGGAGGGACTGCGGAGCTGAGGTGGGAGAGTAGAGCTAGGGAGGGCCACGGACGTCGGAAAGGACAGAAGGGCTTGAGAAGGAGCGTAAATCTGGGAAGGGGGCCGGAGGGCTGGACAGCAGCTGCCCCAGCTCCCTTCCTTGGAAAGTAGGCCTGCCCCTGTGCTTACCACTCCCCACCTGCCCTGGGACTTCCTCTGTTGGAGGGCCTACCTGTCAGAAGTTTCTTCCTCTGTTGAACTTGAAGCCTCTTTCCCCTTTCTCCCTCGCCACCCCAGAGGGGCGCAGCACCCTCCATGAGGCTCTGGAAAGCCCCAGAGCCATCAGCGGAACTCCCTGGGGCTGTTCCTCCCTAGGCTTCACACAGCCTATCCTCCAGTATCTCTCAGCCAAGCAGCCACACACCCACTGCCCGTCTTGGTCCCCTTCTCTCATGAACGCCAGGCTCTCTTCCCACTCAAGGTGTGGAAGCCAGACAGCTGAGGCCAAATGCAGCTCTTAGATGGGCGTGGATGAGGGAGAACCCAGCTAAGCCATGTAATGCTTCTGCCATGGCAGCCATTCACATCCTAGTCTGAATGTTTCCAGCTCTTTCCTGACAGCAGATTTGAGTCAGCATCATCAACATTAGATCTGGGAGGCACCTCAGTGCCCTTCTGGTTCAACTCCACCATGCAAATAGGTAAACTGAGGCCCAGATTCTGATGAGAAGAAAGGATAAATGGCTCCTGCGGGGGAGGTCAAGGGCGTGGGGCAAGGTCGAAAAGAGACTTTTTTGTTTTCTCTGTCCAGGATTGTTGATGCCCAGTCACCAGAAGCTGCCGATAAGCTCGACAGCTCTAATTCATCAGGATAGTCCCCTACTTTACAGATGAGGAAAATGGGGTCAGAACCATTGAGCGACTTGGCCAAGGGGTGTATTGCAACCCTGCCCAGATCTCCTGATTCAACCTCCATACACCTCCACTCCTTGACACCACCCTGCAGACAGCAGAGGAGGAAAGAGAGGTGTGTGTTCATGTGCAGTCCCCAGGCACATCACTCATGAGGCCCCTTCCTGACTTCTGTTCCCATACTCCCCTGACCATCCTGCCTCTGCAAACCACTCACAGAGAGGAAAGCTGCTAAGTCCCAGCATCCCCATGAGCTAGGCACTCTACACAAATTATGCATTTAGTCCTCCTAATCATCAGGAAAGGTGCCTTTATTATCTCTAGTTTACAGACAGCAAACTGGAGCTGTGGATTTGCCCAAGCTCACTTCTTAAGTCTCTAGTGGGTCTGAAGTGGCACCCAGTTCTGGCACCACTCAGTCCCATGGTCTCTAGCTCTCTGCTGCTGCGTAGGGCAGAGGAAAGAGCCTAGGCAGAGGCGGCACAGAAACTGCCTGAGCTCTACAACTTTCACTGTGTGTCCACAGCAGACATCACTAATCAATCACAGCTGTCTTTCCTGTTAAAATCAGGATGCAGTCTCAGATTCTTCAAACAGGGCTCCAGGCAACTTCTGTGAGGGATGGCCCTAGAAACAATGTCTACTTGCTACTCCTGGTGGGCCAAGCCAAGGTCCTCTGAGATCAGTCTGCACTTCTGCTCATATTCAGCTGTGAGAGACCCAAAGTTGGCCCAGGATCCTAGAGCTTTTTAGGCTAGAAGGACCCTTTGACAACCTTTGGGCACAGAGGTAGAAAAGAGATAACCTGCCCCAGGCATACAGCAGGCTGGTAGAGCTGCCTGTGCCCCATGACCCCTCCCCAGTGCCCATCACACAGCTTCCCCCAAATGCAGTGGAGCTCTGGGACCTACCTGTCTAGCAGGGTACCCCCAGATTCCCTGCCCAACAGGCATAAGGGCGACTGGAAGGTTGGGTGATTATTTCAAGGCCATTAGAAGCTTGCCACAGAAGCTGGCATCTCCTCTGAAAGATCCACAGCGGTCCCACTTGCCCACAGGGCCTTGGCAGGCAGCTGTGGTCCAAACATAGGTGACAGAGGCCATGGCTTCCCTGTTGTGCTGGTCTGGATCTGCCCAGGCCCATGCTGTAGTCCACCCTCCACACTGCCCTCTCTCCCCAGAGACAGCTCTCTGGGGTCCAGTTCTCCACCTGGAAGATGAGCACACTTTGTACCCCTACAGAACCACAGAAACCCCACCAGCCTAAACCCAAAGCCACAACCCTTCCTGAAGCTCCTCCTCCCCTCCAGCCGCTGCCTCCCTCAGGGATTTCTCTACCTAGTACCCCATTTCACCACATCTCGGCACTTCCAGTATACCAGCCCCTCCCCATCTGCATTTATACCTGCTCATGTCCCACATCAACCTCCAGCTACTGTCCCATCTCTCCCATCTTCTCAACCAAGTTTCCTAGAAAAGCCATCCACTCTTCCCTCTGCTTCCCTGCCTCCTCAGGCCAGGGCCACCAGTGGCCTCCTGATGCCCATAGTGGCCTTGCTCAGACCTCATGCTGCTCACTTCTGGACATACAGGCCTCTCCCTGCTCTCGGGAGAGAGTTCAGCCTCCTGGCCGTGGCCCTCAGGTCTCCACGTTCTGCCTGGACACACTGGCCAATGTCCTTCTCATGTGCTTTGGGCCCCCACACTGGCCTGGGCCTTTCCATCCTTGATTAGCAGCCATGGCAACAACAAAGCCCCCGCTCATCCAGAATCGCTACATGCCAAGCATGTGCTAAGCATGGATAAGCCAGTTTCATCTTCCAGCAAACTTATCACATCATGAAGTCCAAAAAGATTCATTGAGCAGCCAGGCTCAGTGGTTCAGCCTGTACTCCCAGCACTTTGGGAGGCTGAGGCAAGTAGATTGCCTAAACCCTCAACTTGGTGAGACTTCGTCTCTACAATAAATCAAAAAATTAGCCAGGCATGGTGGTGCATGCCTGTAGTTCTGGCTACTTGGAAGGCTGAGGCAGAAGAATTGCCAGAGCCCAGTGGGTAGACACTGGGATGGCCATAAGTGTGCCACTACACTCCAGCCTGGGCGACAGAGTGAGACTCCAACTCAAAAAAAAAAGATTCATTGAGTACCTACTCTGTGCCACACATTGTTCTATGCACTGAGGGGTGCAGCCGTGAACTACAATGATGATATTATTGTTCTAGGTGTACTAGTGTGGAAACTGAGGCACAGAGAGGCTTAGTGACCTGCCTGTGCTCACACTGCCATGAGACAGGTTCCAAATCCTACACCCACACCACCCCCCATGTCATGGCATCCCTGTGAGCCCCACACTCCAGAACCCTGCCCACCCCTGCCTCACACCCTCTTGGTCGCCCCTGGAGCCCAGCACCCTCAGCGCTTTGTTCTCCTCCCCCAAAGTCCCCTCCCAGCATCCCCACCACCCCCCGCCAGCCCGGCTGCTGCCTCCCCAGGAGCCGCTGCCAAGCCGTCAGCTCCTGTCATCGCCCCAAGGCAGCCAGAGGGAGCACCAGCAGCAGCCTTGGCACATGCCACCTCCGGCCGTTCCACAGCCACCAGGCCAGCAGGGCAGGCACCCTTCCTGCAGTCATGGGGTGGGAGCGTCAGCCCGCCCCACAACAAATCAGGAGACTGACACGGGGAGGAAACACTGGGGCTCATCCAGGCCCACCTCTGAAACAGGCTAAGTTGGTAAAATCCGCCCATCAGGGCGAAAGCAGAAGTCTATGGAAGGCAGTCCCCTCTGCCGGAATGCTCCCCATTCAACCGACCACCAGCCCCTTGGAGCACCATGGGTGTGGGTGCTTCCACAGATCCACAGATGAGGGTGGTACCTCCACCCCAGTCAAAGACCCTCACGGGGCCCTCGGCACTCACCCCAGATGCCCAGACTATTGTCAGCCCCAGGTGGGCACTTCACAGCTGAGGGAGCTTAGCGGCGAGAGATGGGGCTCCCCAGGGCTCCGCTGGTGTCCATGTGCTGGAGCTGCTCCTCCCTATGCTTGGGCACCCGGCTGATGCTTCATCATGCTGTGTTTGGCTCCTGGAGCCTGGATCTCTGTGTCCCCAGGCCGACTCTGAGCCCCCAGAGGTACCCAAGGGCTGGGCACCAGGACATCTGACCCACAGAGACACCAGCAGCCCCAAGGATCTCTGCCCTCAGTCTGTGCGGTGAGGTGAGGCAAGAAAGCTTGGGGCCACCCGGACCTGAGACCAGCCCTGGTCCAAGGTCACCTCCACCGAGCCGCTCCCTGTCTCTGAGCCTTCGCTTCCTCCTGTGCCAAACCGATTCTGATGCTTCCTGGTCAGGCTGGTGACCGATGAAAGGAGGCGACCGACCTGCCCTTCTCCACCCTCCTGCTCAGAGTGAGATAGCTGTGAGCCGCCAGGGCCTCGGAGGGAGGGAGGGAAGGAGGGAGGGAGGCAGCCGAACTGCCCTGCCTGGGCCTCACAGCATTTGGCAAGGCCCCTCACCGTCTGCCACTTTGGGGCGATGGAAGAACCAGGCAGTGCCAGGCCGGGTGCCCAGGCAGCCGTGCCTGCCTGCTGGAGGGCCTGTTAGCCTGGCCTTGGGCTCACCCAGCAGTGGGAGAAGATAACCCTTTGGCTACAATGGGAACTTCATCTGAGGAGTTTAAGGGGAAAAGTTGTTATTCAGGAGGGCAAGGGGTCGAACAAGGGCCGGGCAAGAAAGAAGCGTGTGGGAGGGAAAGATCCAGGAGGCTCTGAGGACCCCACCGGACAGCTGGCAAAACCAGAGCTCCAGGCTCCAAATCTCCTCCTCCACTTTCACATTTGCGAGAGAATCCCATTGGGCGTGCTTGGGTAAGGTATCCAGCCCAGACCAGTTAGCTGTGGCATGGGGTGGGAAGGGTTGGACCTAGATGGCTGTGGCCAACCCCAGAGAAGGGAGACTGTGGGCTGGGCAGTCACTGGCAGATGGCTTCCCATTTTACAGATGAGAAATTGACAGGTCCCCAACAAAGTTCCCCCAGCAGCATGTCCCAGGGTCCCTGGATCAACCCCCTCTTCTATGGGAAGGAGCTAGTGTTCCCTGCTACAGAGGAGGGAGGAGAGGCAGGGTAAGGTCCCCAAGGACAGGACTCTGTGGGAAGACCCCGAACTTCAGGGCATGGGCCAGGTCAGGCATGACAAGGTCTCTGTTTTGAGCAATGACACCGGTAATGGAAAGCCAGGAGGTGAACAGGGGGGCGGGGGCAGTGACTGGGCATAGGGATAGAGGGCAAACGGCAGGACCCAGGCCACTGAGGGCAGGTGGAGGGGAAGGACCTGCCAGCCTGAGCTCGGGAACACACAAGGGGACTTACCGGATGAGAGGGGGCCAGCGAGGGGGAGGCAGAAGGGTTCATTTGGAAACGTTTCAGCATGAGGTACACAGGACAGCCAGCTGGGTGCAGTCGCCGCAAAGAGGCTTGAGCTTCCAGGGGGACTTGGGGGTGACTGGCATGGACAGAGGTGGCCCAGGAGCCCAAGGACTTAGTCAGGATCACACGGCAAATGGCCTGGAGAGAGGAGGGCCAGGGCTGAGTCCTAAGGAACCCAACAGAGAAACAGAAGAGGAGAGGCCAGAGACGTGGGGGGAGGGAGTGAGGAGCAAGACTAGGCCCGGGGGTCAGGAAGGCCCCAATAAGAGAACTTGGGCTTAACAACAGGAAGATCATAGGGGACTTTTAAGAGAGGGTCCCAAGGCAACTGGGATGATACAGTGAGAATGGGAGACACATCCCAGAAAAGGGGCACCTCTCTGTGCCTCTGATTCTCCAGCGCTTGGGAGCGATTCTCTGTTGGAGAACAATAACCCAGTGTCCATCGGCGCAGAGATTTCTTTGGCTAGAAGGAACCAGTATGTGGAGTGTGCTGGGAAATGGCTGCACTGTTTTCCCAGAGCCGCCCTCTCCGCGCCCCCCGAGATTGTCCCCATTTTACAGATAGTAAAATGTGTGGAAGAAGCTCATTCAGTGGTATGTCACGAGCAGAGCTGGGACCAGGGTCAGGGACCCTGGTGTCCAGCACACTGTCCTGCTGGCCCTGACACTGTCCCAAGTGATGCTACCAATGAATGTCATGGCCACTGTGGAGGAGGAAAACTCTGGTTAGACTTCCTCTCCTCAGGTCTCGGCTCTCCAGCCTGAGCTAGGCCTCTGCTTGGCCAGGGTGTCCTCTTTAGATCAGCCTGGGGAGTCCGGAGAGAACCCAGCCTGCAGGCGCCTGGCTCCCACAAGGAGGCTCTAGGTAGGAGTCAGCCCCTGTGAGTCCTGGGATGTCTTAGGAAAATGCCCACTCTGGTCAGCATCAGCATGTGGCTTCTGGGGACAGCCACCACGGACCGGCAACTCCAGGAAAGAAGCAAGAGGACAGAGGGGGGTCTCCCTGAGGGCAGTCCCAGGGACATCAAGGCTTTGGACCTGGTGGGTCCAGGGTCATGTCCTGACTCTGCCACCTGCCACCTGTGTGACCCTGAGAGAGTCCAGATGCCCTGCCAAAGCCTTAGTTTCCTCATCTGCAAAATGGGTTTTATATGCCCATCTTCCAGGACTACCATGAGATTTGAGCCCTTTGAATAGTTGCCTGGAGAGGGAGGGACCCTATGGATGTCAGGTACTGATCATATGACCAGAAAAAGAGACAAAGGCAGATCCAGTAGAGAATCTGGCCTCACACTGCTGCCAGGAGAGAACAGGTGGGACTTACACTCCCCAACACAGCAGGATGGGCCAGGCGTGGTGGCTCACACCCGTCATCCCAACACTTTGGGAGGCTGAGACCAGAAGAGCGCTTGAGGCCAGGAGTTCGAGACCTGCCTGGGCAACACAGTGAGACCCCCTACCTCTACAAAAATACAAATAAATACAAAAATGAGCCAGATGTGGTGGTGCCCGCCTGTAGCTACTTGGAAGACTGAGGCAGCCTCGCTTGAGCTCAGGAGGTTGAGGCTGTGGTAAACTATGATCACACCGCTGCACTCCAGCCTCAGCAACTGATCGAGACCCTATCTCTATAGAAGAAAAAAAAAACAGAATGGACAATGCTGTGGGACCTTCAGGGCCCAATATATCCTAGAAATAGGATTCAAGATTTGCTTCCCACTGCCTCACCTTTGCCTGTGCCCTCTGCTTGGTATGTCCACATCACACCTATCCTTCAAGGTTCTTGCTGACCCTTGACCTGTAATTGAACCCTCTGGACTGACATGTCATAAAGTGGCTTGTAGTCCCAGCTGTCCCCCTCTCTTGGGTGGCAGTCACTGGTGCCACGCAGACGGCCCCTCTGAAACTCACATTCAAAGCAAACAGCCCCCCACAGGCCCAGGAGTCTGGGAAGCCAAGCAGAGCCCCCAGGAGCTCTCGCCTGGCAGCGAGGAAGGCGGGCAGGACCAGGCAGCCTCGCACAGGAAAGCAGGTGTTGACACTGCAAACAGAGGCTGAGGAGAGATTGTGCCACGGATTCTGCTTCAGGGAGGTGCAGACACCCAGGTGCCAGGCCTCACGTTTGCCCCTTCCCTGGGGGTTCTCGCTGCCACCCGCAGTGTGGAGCGCTGATCAGCTTGATTCGTCTTCTGTGCGTGTGGCATGTGTGCAGGTGGTAAACGCGCTTCATCTTGACATTGCTAGGAGAGCGGCCTGTGGGCACTCCCCCGGCCAGCCCTAGACCGATGCTGGGCCACCTAGCTCTGCGCAGAGACACGGGGCCAGCCCACTGCCTGCCCCCAACCCTGCCCCAGCCAAAGGCCCACCACCCCCAGCCTCAACCACCCCCCACTCCCTCTCTCCAGCGAGGCCCGCCAGCATCACTGCCAGACACGAATCACTGTCAGCACAGCCCCAGTGAACTCCATTCTGTCGCTCATTCCTTGGACGAGCGGCCCCCGCACCAGCCTTGTGCCCTGCACGGTGGGTGCGGGTGACCAAGCCACTGGGAGAGGCCAGGAGCAGACGCTGAGCCAGACCCGCAGCCCCACCACCCAATGATCGGGTGACCTTGGACAAGTCCCTGCAGGGCTCTGGGCCTCATTTCTCCTCCCTTTGTGAAATGAGATGATGCTAATCACAGTCTCCACCCCATAGGGCCATCCGAGGATAGGCATTAAAATATACAGAGAAGCACTGGGCACCGCCTGTGGGCTCCATGGGTGTCAGTTGTTAATTCTGCATTTCTCTCACTGGTGCAAGGACTGAGGGAGGACTGGGGACTGTCGGACCAGAGGAGGTGTGACGGTGCCTTATACCTGATACCTGCATCCTCACAAAACCCCTGCAAGATGACTGCTGCCAGGCCCGGAGAATAAAAGAGGAAACAGAGGTCATGCCAAAGCCACCAAGCCATGTGGAGCCTGGATTTGACCCACCAAGCCCAGGTGAAGGAACTAGGCAGGGAGGAGGAAGGGAACGTGCACAGAGCTTTGCTTTGGTTGGAAGGTGGCTTCCCAGGGGCCTGCCCAAACCCACCAGAGCCAATCTCAATGTCTCTGTTCCTTGGGAGGCCAGCAGCCCTGTGGCCCCACTTGGACAGAGCCAGGGCTACCATACCTCGTATTGGTCTACCTGTGTGTCCCAACTGTTTCCTCCTCTAAGGGACCTCAAACTTCCCAGGTCTCCAGCCCCATCGGAGCCCCTGTGCTGGGCTAGAGCTGCGCTGGGTGGAACTGGAGACCAAGGAAACACTGACCAGTCTCTGTCCCACCCCCCCCAGGGCCTTCCTTCCAGGCTGGTGAGAACTTGTTTCTACACCAAGGTCACCTCAAACCATTCACACAAAGCAGCTGGGTGGGAGGTGGCCACAAGGAATCCTCCTCCTCCCTCAGAGCCCCCTCCAGCGGTCTCCCTCCCAGAAGGCCTCTTGGGCCCACCTTCCATCTGGAAGCACCTGGCAGGATGATGCCCCTTTGAACAAGCAACAAGGAGGAAGCAGCCAGTGCTGGCCGAAAAAGCCCAGCCCAGCCTTTTGTCCCCTGCCTCAGCCTCCAGGACCCAGCCAGGACCCAGCCTCACTCCCTCCTCTGAGCAGTGTGGGCCACAACACCCAGGGGAGGGATGGAGTCCTGACCAAACCTCCCCAAGCCTCAGTTTCCTCATCTGTAAAATGGGCTGGTGGCATCAGGCCCCATGTCACAGGACTATGCAATGGAGACTGCCGGGTGGCCACAGACACCTGGTGAGGGCCCAGCAGAAATGATCTCTGCTAGTGATCATCCTCTCCACCCAGCTCTCATATAGACTGTCACAGTTATGCAGCCATGTCTATAGGGCTTACAAAGAAGGGTGGACATGGGGGCACAAAAGCCTGGCAGAGTAGGGAAAGTCCAGCAAGGGGCTCAAGCATGCAAGAGTTACAGTGCTGACTCTATCATGTAAGAGCTAGGTGACCTTGGTCATGCTGTTTAACCTCTCTGAGCCTCTTGACAAGGATTAAGTGGGAAAATGGTGCATGAGGGGTCTAGGAGGTGTATGCACACAGTAGGTGCTTAATTAACGTCAATCTCATTAACACTTCACTCCTTAAATTTGCAAATAGTAGGGAAAAGGTACTCTTTCACACACCTGTGCATTTTCCCTCTCCCTCTCCCTTCTCTCTCTCCCCAAGCCCTGGTTTGTAGCACTTGCCAATTTTCATGGTGTAAATGCTCCTGCTATGATCGATTTCAACCTACCAACCTACACACAGCACAAGGAACAGTTGTGCACAGATGGCTCTCATGAGTGATGAGAGCCAGCTCCATGACACCACAGCTCCTCACAGCGTCCCTTCTCCATCACCCACCCCTCTCCTCCTCAACCCAATGCTCTCCTACCATACCCACCATCTCCCGAGCTTCACACATGCCCAGCATGTTCCTGCCTCAGGGCCCTTGCACTTACTATTGTGTCCTCTGCCTGGAGCATTCCTTCCCCGGCTGGGGCATGGATGGCCCTGTCTTGCTTTCCAGACCTTGGCCCAAATGTCACCTCCTCTGAGATGCCTACCCTGATCCCCTTGTTAATCATGCTCCCTACCCCCCAGACACACCTTTGCCACTCTGTGATTTCATTCATTTTATTTCCTTCGTGGTACTTAACTCAACCCCAAAGCGTGACACGCATTTATCTGTCACGTGTATGTATGTGTTTATTGCCTGTCTCACCTACTACAGTGGTTTGCTCATCAGAGCAGAGCCTCATCCACGCGGTTACTGCTGGGTCCCTGGTGTTGAGCACCTAGCTCAGGCAATATTTACAGCACACGTGGATGAATGAATGAACGAAAGAATGAACAAATGTCGGAGCCCACCTGGCCTAATCCTTCCAGGCTCTGCCTGGCCCGCCGTCCCCTCCCCCTCACAGACTCCCTGTGCCATGGCTCTAATTGGCAGCCCCCCTTGGCGCGGCCCCCTTGACGGCGGCCCCATTGTGGCTCCTGTAATTGCAGCCTCCTGCCTCTTTCTCCTCACCCCGAATCTCCCTCTTCAGCAGAAAGACAGACCCCGGTCCTATTGTACCGCTCCTGTTGACACAGGGATGACCTCACCGGGGGCCTCCTGAGATGGGGCCCAGGAGGGGAAGGGGAGTGGGGAATGCAGGGGTGGGGGGCAGCCGCAGGTTGGGAAAGGCCTGGAGGCTGAGGCCGGGGACAAAAGGCCAGGGGGTGTTCAGCCCTGAGAGGGAGAGAGAGAGAGTCAGAGAGAAAGAGAGAGCAAGAGGGAGAGAGAGGGAGGGAGGGAGAGAGAGATTCCAGGGGTGGGACAAGGGTGCTTTCATTAGAAGAAATAATTGCAGGGAGAGGATTTAATCCTTTAGAAGGGATTCGGAGGGGAGACTGGGATAGGAGGCCATGTGCTCTCGGGGTTTGGGAGACACAGCGAGCCAGAGGGACCTGGGTCTAGAACCTGCCGGTTAGGAAGCCTTGGACTGGAGACTACATCCTCGTCTGTAAAATGGGCCGGTCATAATGGTCCCCAGACTGTTATGGAGTCCGGATTAGACAGTGGCAAGCAAAGCCAAGCACACAATAAGCGCTCAACCCACAGTCTTTCCTCCCTGCCCACTGATTCTGGCATGTTCTCTGTCTCTCCTCCCTCTTCCGTGGGCCCTTCTCACCCCCTCCTGTCTCCCAGTTTAGCTGACACCCCTTCAGGCTTAGCCGGGCCCCTCCCCCGTGACCCCCTGGCTGAGCCCCTGCACCAGCTGCCTCCCGCCCTGGGTTCCTGAGCCCAGCTCCAGGTGTGCCTGGGGGGGCCCTCCATCCTCCCGCACAATCCCAGGGCAAGGTGGCCCACCGGAAGTCTGCACCTGCATCTCACCATGGGTCCTTGGTTGTTGCTCTTTTCTGTCAGGTGCCAATCTCTGGGATGAGGGGCAATCCGGATCAGGACAGCCACCTGATCCCGGGAAGCCCAGGGAGCTGGAGGGAACAGGGCAGGGCTTGGTGGCAACAGAGGGCAGGGAAGGATGGGGTGCAGGATACCTGGTCGGCCTTCCGACTATCCTTGTCTCTGAATAACAAACATTTCCAACGCAATTTTGTCAGTATCGTATCATTTTCAAGAGCAAAGATTTTCCAAATTGAAGCTCCTTGCGTTAATTTAGCTCCTTGGCTGGTCTTCTGTCGAGTGTGGTTCAATTGTTTCTAGTTTATTATTTTTATTTTCATTTCCATTCTACTAAACTTATTTTCATTGGCATCAACACTTTCCCATATGACATTTTCACTGGAAATTTCATCTTCCAAGTAGCTTTCAGCCATGTCCCATTTAGCTTCTGGCACTGTGGGTTTTCTTTGGTGGCCATTTTTTTTCTGCCAGGGTTAGTGTTTTAGAGATCGATGTCAACAGTTCGAAATTCGGTTAGGAAGGTTTGACTCTTCCATCAAACCCCTAAATCAAGAGGTTTCCTTGGGTGCAGGCTTGGTTTGAGGTGGATGACTCTCCCGGCGAGATTGTCCTACACTGAGTGAAGAACTGAGTGTTTGTGTTGACTTCCTGCAGCAAAGAGCTTCATATCTAGAAAGCAACACATCAGGGCTCCTGGGAGGCTCAAGACACTCTCGGGGTCAAAGTGTCCTGAGCCTGAAAGGGGCCCAGGCTCTGGGCAGCAGAACTGGAAAAAAGTTCATGGAAATCACAACAACCCAGTTCAGACAGGATTTCTGAGGGCTCAGACCCTTGAGGGATGAAGGTCTGGGTCGTCCCAGGAAGCGTGACCAGCTCAGGGGCTGCTCTCCTCCCTCCTAGCCCCTCAGGTCCCTGGGCGATTGCTGTGGTGGTATCAGAGACACCCCACCACAATCTCAGCCTCCCATAGTTCACGCCCATCACCTGGAGCATGGGCAGGACCAGGACTCAATTCTAGTCACCAGGATATAGCAAAGGTGATGGGATGTCGCTTCAGCAATGAGGTGGTGTAAGCTTGTGACTTCTGTCTCACTCCTTTGCTGGCTGTGTTGAAGTGAGCTGCCATCTTGGAGAGGCCCACATGGCTAGGAGCTGAGGCCCTCGGTCCCCAACAGCCAGTGGGCAGCTGAACTCTGCCACCCACCATGAAGCTTGGAAGTGGATCCTTCCCCAGCTGAGCTTTCAGGTGAGACTGCAGACGCTGCTCCAACACCCTGATTGTGGCCTCGTCAAAGGCCCTAGAGCAAAGGACCAGCGAAGCCTCACCCCGACTCCTGACCCACAGAAACCGTGAGATGATCAATGTGTTTTGTTTTAAGCTTCTAAATATTGTGATAATTTACTATGCAGCAATAGACAGCCAATCCACCAGGTAAACAAATAGCAGCAACAACCACAACCTTATATACAGGTATGCTTACGTGTTGAGTGCCTGCTGTGTGCCAGGCACCATTTAAATGTTTCATCTCCATCATTTATTCTTCACATTAACCATAACCTTGGTATGGTTACCATTTACAGATGAAGAAACTGAGGTTCAGGAAGGTCCAAATGACTGGGACACACCCGAGCCTGGCTTTGAGCTAAGCTGGAGTTGGAGAGGGAGCCCAGGAGCCTCGGTCCCAATTCCCTTTATCTACCCACCCACCCTCGTCCACACCATTTTCCTCTTTGGATACAGCCTCCCTCCATCTTGTCGTACGGTCACAAATACACCTGCAATATCTTTCTGCTCACATACTTCCCAGAAACATAACATCAATTTTACCTGCACTTTTAATAAGCATTTAATTCCCTCAATTGTCTGGTGGTCCATTTGCAGGGGAAACTGAACTACCTGATCATTTCTCACTTCACCTGCTGTACGGGAAATAGATTCAATTAGAAAAATCTATTGCTAATTTGAAAGCTCTGATTCTATAATTTCCTACAGGGAAGACATGTAAATTGCGTGTTATTTAACACCCTTTCATGGCAGGTGAGTTCCGCGGGGGGCAATTATAATCCACTCACCACTCTTCTTACAGATTCCTGACAAGGAGGGAAGTGGGAGGAGGGAGAAGGAGAAGGAGGGAGACAGGAGAACATTGTGAAAGCTAGTCTCCAAGTGGCTTCCAGAACCCCTGAATTCGAAGTTCCTAGTGAGGCCAGCTGGCTGGAGCCCGCCTGCTGCCCAGACATCCGGGTCAGGCCCCGCTAAGTCCTCTGGCCTTTCCCTAACCATCTGGAAAATCACCACCATGAGGGCTGGAGGTGTCAGGATGCCCGGATCTGCACTCCAGCTTGTTTATCACCTTGGATTATCAGCTTGGGGCACACAGCTGTCTCTTATCCTCTCTGGTCCTGGTCCCCACCTATGCAATGGGGACACCATACCGTCCCCAGCCTGAGCTGTTAGGAGGACCAAACCCAATGTTAAGTGTCAAATTTTTTTAAAAGCGGAAGTTTGCAAGCTGTAAAGTGCTGTCTCCTTGTGAAGGGTGCTACCATTAGGAGCCAGACCCACTTGGGATCTGATTCCCAGCCTCTCCCCACCCCACAAACTCCCAACAAGGACTTTCTCTAGAAGGACTCAAATCTTTCTGACTAAGGAGTTTTTTACAAGATGAGATATTTCTTCCCACACAGTTGCAACAAATAGGCTCTGTGTACCACACCCATGCACACACACACACACACACACACACACACACACACACACACACACAACCTGGGTAGGTGCCTCTCAGGAAGCCATGGGGCCTCTGGAGGCCGCCGGGTTGAGGAGATGGGTGGGATGCAGAGAGACCTGGTTTCCACTTGGTCTAAGCCTACTTAGATCACTTCTACCTAAGCCCTTTTGTACTGCTTAGATTCCTCCCCCTCTGTCTCCCTTCCTTCCTATCATGTGCATGAGGTCATGCATGTATTTTGTGTTTAGCAAATGAAACATGTGACCCAGGGCTTCACCCTCCTTCCCTCTGCCCCGGCCCCCTCATTCCTGACCTCTGCTGCCTCATCCCTCCCTCAGGCCACGGCATCTGAACTCCTGCCCAAGTCAGGCCCCGAGCTGGGCTCTGATGAGGGGTCGTCACAACTGCCCCTTGAAGCTGCCTGCCTGCGGCTGATTCTAGAAGGAAGAGCAAAAGTCCACTGCTCCTCGCAAGAGGCTATAAGCAGACACATTCCAAAAACATGCACTGAGATGGGGCACCCGCAAACCCCGTTTCCCACCCCCTCCACGCGACTCCACCCTCCACAAGCAACAGGGAGCCCACTGGCCGGCAGGTGGGACTGGCGCCACCTGCTGGGAAAAGGTGAAAAGTGCGCGGTGGTGTCTGGGGCTCCCCTTGGTCCTTCCAGACCGTGCAGGACTCTGCAGCCTTGGGCCATGCGTCCCGGGCGTCTGCCGGGTGGCGCAGTTTTCCCCACGCCCACCCCACCCCCAAAAGTTTCTCCCGACAGCTGCATTGGGTGTTTTTCACAGGTGTGACTTTTAAAATGTCAGAGGTGTGTCAGACTCTGTATATCTTTATTCACACCCCAAATGTGCACCAGGGTGTCTCAGGGACACTGTGACCAGCAAGATACTCATGATCCCTATAGGTTCTGAGGTCTGGAGGCTAAGATTAAACAACTCATTATCATTATACAAGGAACTGTTTATTTACAACCATACTCATGCTTACTGGGAAAGGAGAGAAAGCAACACTGTTTGAATTTCTCTCTCCAGACAGTTCTGCAAGGCAAGATTAATTGCTTTTTTTCTGAGAAAGCAGGAATTTATTAAGAAGACAGAAAAGCTCCTGCAGCGGGAGGGGATCTAAAAGAGGGTTGCCTTAGTTGCTATTTTACAGATGAGACTCAGAGTGGTGGAGTGACTCCCCTAATGTCGCACAGCAAGAGAAGGTGGGGCAAGATAAGGACCCAAGTCTGCCGGCCCCAAGAAGCTGAGGGTTCAGAGTACCCAGCAGACCCACTTCTCTGGGTTACAGAAACAGCCCTCAACTCCTTTCCTAACAAGGCTCCAAGGAGGAGCTGTTTCTCCAACGGCAGGTTTTAGTGGTTTTTAGCCACTGCTGGGGTTATGTTCTCCATCTAAAAGGACAAGCAGACAGAACAGAGTCCTCAAAGACTGCCTTTCTCTCCCCCATTTTTACCTCCTTTTCAGCAAACAAGCCCACTATCCATCATGAGGGGGAAAGGCCCTACAGCAAGACATAGCAGAGTCGGCCTCCCCAAATAGGCGCAGAATGGATGGACAAGTGTTGACTGTGCACACACCAATCACCTGGCACTCCTCGCAGGACCCTCACAAAATCCCCATTTTCCAGTGGGGGAAACTGAGGTCCAGAGGAGGAGATGACGTTCCCAGTGTCACGAAGTGCTGGGTTTCATCTGGGCAGTGCGGGACTCAAACCCCGATCTGAGGTGCTGAGTGTCAGCTTCAGCACCTCAGGAAACAGCCTGGACCCTGGGCGGTGTCCTAGTGGAAAGACTCTCTTCTCCGTATCACAGCCGCACCTCCCCACCTCAGCCACAGGGAGGCAGCAGTGTCCCGGCCATCGCTGGACCTCAGCAGCACCTTCTCTTCCACCCCTGCACTACCAGGGAAGGTGAACAGGGCCCAGAGGCAGCCTGGGCCACGTATGAAGACCTTTAGGCTCTGAGACGGGCCCGGGTTCGGTCCTGCTGCCTCCCCTGCCTTGGTGCCAATGCCAGAGGAAAAAGGCTGGAGTAGGGTGGTGGGCTCATGGCACAGTGCATTGCAGCCCAACTCCCTGTCTTGCTGTGTGACCTAGACAAGCCCCTGCCCTTCTCCTGGCCTGTTTCCCTGTAAAATGTGGATGTTGACTCAGGTTGGGAATCACAAACTCACAGTCTGCTGCTTTGTTCGATCTATATGGGACTTTTCTTCCTCCTCCTCCTCCTCCTCCTCCTCCTCCTCCTCCTCCTCCTCCTCCTCCTCCTCCTCCTCCTCCTCCTCCTCCTCTTCTTCTTCTTCTTCTTCTTCTTCTTCTTCTTCTTCTTCTTCTTCTTCTGTTGGAGTCTTAATCTTGTCACCCAGACTGGATTACAGTGGCACACTTACGGCCACCACAACCTCTACCTGCCGGGCTTAGGCAACCCTTCCACCTCAGCCTTCCAAGTAGCTGGAACTACAGGTACACGCCACCATGCCCAGCTAGGGTTTTTTTTGTAATTTATTGTAGAGACGAGGTCTAACGAAGTTGCCCAGGCTGGTCTTGAATTCCCAGCCTCAGGCAATTCTCTCACCTTGGCCTTCCCAAGTGCTACGATTACAGGCTGAGCCACCGTGCCCAGCCTATAGGGATTTTTCAAAATGTGTAATGGGTTGACTGCTTTCCTCCTCCAGGACCACCTGGCCAGGCAGGTGGCCCATATGGCCCCCTCTACCAGCCTCTGCCCGCATCCAGGAGCAAAGACCATGGACTTGGACACGCCCACCTGCCCAGTCAAAGCTTGTCGAGTCACCTGGCCATCCAGACAGGAAACAAAGCCAGCAGCCCCAGCCAGGTTGGGAAACTGGTCTTACAGGAGGTGCTGAAAGGATCCTACCCCAGCTTCTCACCTGCCAGCCCCGGCGAAGACCCCCAAGGTCCAAGACAACCATCCTCTTCAAGAAGGAAGATTCGGCCTCAGGCATGGATGGCAACAGACTACTTTTGTGTCTGTGTTTTTTTGTTCCTGGAATTATCTTTTGGAGAGCAGGCCCCTTGTAGTGCACTCGGAACTTGCTCCATGGGATCAAATGATGTACTGGAAGTTTGAAGAAGGTTGCGTCACAATTTGCAGAAGAAACATCCCAAGATGTAGCACACAGGTGACTGGTTCTTCCACCATGACAACACCTGCCCATACCGCATTGAGTGTTCAGCAGTTTGGACCAAAAACAGCATGACCCTCAGGCCCCACTCTCCCTATGCCCCCGGTCTTGCCCCTGAGTGACCTTTTCTGTGTTTCCCTGGAAGAAAAAAGTCCTCAAAGGGAAACATTTTGCAGATGTGGAAGAGGTAAAACAAAAAACAGTAGAAGCACTAAAAGGCATCAAAACTGACGAGTTCAAAAACTGTTTTGAGCAGTAGAAAAAGCCTCCCAGCAAGTGTATTGCATCAAATGGAGAGTACTTTGGAAGTGACTGAAGTCTAAACATGTAAGAATAAACACACAATTGTTATCAATAAATTCCTGATTTGGGGGGTCCCTCCCCCGTATATAACATCTGTCGCCTCCCCCGATCCCACTGTGAGGCAACACCTGAGGCCTCCCCTCCCCATTTTCCCTTCCCCACCAGGTTCTGGAGAAATGTAGACCCCAGGACTGCAGAGCTGTAGGACCCCAGGGTGTGTCAATTCCTCTGGTCCCCGGAAGCCCCCAAGATGATCTGTTCGCCCATCAGGGAAATCATGGGAAGGGGATCCTCAGGTTAATCTCAGGATGCCACAGAGTCTTTCATGCCCAGGGCAGGCGCCTCTAGCAAGGCAGCCTGGGCTCCGGGTAACATCAAGTGCTTCTGCCAGACTGGGGTGGGGGAGGAAAAGAAAAGGGATCATTGAACTACTGACGAGCTGAAAGCCTCCATTTCACGGAAGAAATGGAACTTTGATGATATCGTTGCCTCCACTATGATGAAAAGGAGACACCAAAGGGCTGAAGCGATTGGCACAAGGTAGGCACACAGTCAAGAGGAGGAGGCCATATTGGTTCCTTCCACTGTCTTCCAGAGAGAGCTGGGCTGCTAACTGGAGCCTGACCCACTTACGAAGGCCTCCGGGACGTCCCACAGCCAGTCACAAACTCGGCCCACCCGAAGCCAAATTGCCCTTCCTTCCCTCTGAACATCCCCCTTACCACCGCAGAGTCCCCCAGCCTGAAACTTGGTATCACCTGCAACTTCTCTGAGTCCCCTTAACCCCACGACTCCCATCCAACCCGTCACCATGCACTGTGGATTCTCCCCAGAGCCGCCACTTAGGATGACGGAAATTGGTTTGACCCACATCTAGGCTGTGCCTTTGGAGGTGGGCACTTGCTCTTCAGTTGGCTGCGGGAGTCACACTCCCTAATGCATCCCTGACTCTGGGGCCCCATGTCAGCTGCTGTCTAGCGTTGGGTTGCACTGATGTGCTTTTTACAGTGAGGAAATATTGCTTTGTCCCGTTGAATATGCAGGGAATAAAGGTAAGCAGAGAAACCTGCCTGTTTGAAGAAAAAAAAAAACCAGAGACAATTTTCTTCATGAGGGAGAAGACAATTTCTAAGGAGCATGAAACCAAAATGTATAATATGTAAAGCATGACATACCATATCTTTGACACTCAGCCCACATCCAATTTTGGCACCTGTCTGGTCACTATAGGCGTTAGAGGCTGCAAGCCCTGGGTTAGAGCAATCACAGAAGAGTTAAGTGGGGTGGAGGCGGGGGCAGGAGTGGGTGGAGGGAGAGGAAGGGTCAAGCCTGAGTTAACCAGCTCCCAAAAAGGAGGGGCCAGATAGGTACTGCCCCCATCAGATTCATGATCACTGCCAATTTCCAGCAGTTCCTCCCAGTTTCCTCACCCAATTTGCAAAGACTGGTGTGTCTGGGGCCTTCTGGGGCCTATTGAAATGATTATGTTTTTCCTTTAAAGTGTTAATGTAATGAGTTCGTTAATTTCCTAATAATAAGACAACTTTGTATTCATATGATAAACACAACCATCATAATGTACTGTGTTTTCAATTATTATCGCTAAATTCACTGTGAAATCTATGTTCATGAGTGAAATTGACTTGAAAGTTTTCTTTTTCTTTTTTTTTTTTTTTTTGAGTTGTGGGCCTCACTCTGTCACTCAGGCTGGAGTGCAATAGCTCACCACAGCCTCAATCTCCTTGGCTCAGGCAATTTTCCACCTCAGCCTCCTCAGTAGCTGAGACTATAGCTGTGCACCACTATGCCTGGCTAATTAATTTTTTTTTTGTAGAGACCAGGTCTTACTATGTAGCCCAGGCTGGTCTCAAACTCCTAGACACAAGCAATCCTCCGCTTCAACTTCCCAAAGCACTGGGATTACAGGCATGAGCCACTGCACCCGGCATAAAGTTTTTTGTTTTTGTTTTGGTACTGTCCTCATCTGATTGTCAAGCTTATGCTAACATAATTAGGTGAATTGAGGAGTGATTATGTTTCTCCATCCTGGAGTAGAAATTTGAGTAAGATTTAACTTACCTGTTCTTTGAATATTTAACTGAATTCACATATCTGGAACTGTCATCAGGAACAGATGTTTTCTTTATAGGAAGATTTTAAACTACTAATTTAATTCGCTTAATAATTAAAGGACCATTCAGGTTTTCTATTTCTTCTTGAGTCAATTTTGATCAATTGTATTTTTCTAGGACTTTGTCAGTGTCATTTAAGGCTTCTAAAGTATTGGCATAAAGCCATTTATAATAGTCTTCTAATATTTAATATTTTTATTCAATACATGAAGCATCTAGAATATGTCTCTTCTTTCATCTCTAATATTGTTTATTTGTGCTTTCCCTTTTATCTTAATCTTATAAGAGACTTGTGTAATACTTTTAGTCTTTTCAAAAAATAATCTTTTGTCTTTGGTCATCTTCCCTATTTATGTTTCTGTTTCATCTTCCCTATTCTGTTTCACTAATTTCTGTTCTTATCCTAATGCTTGATTCCTTTCATGTTCTTTGGGTTTATCCTACTATTCCTCATTCTAACTTTTTAAGTTGGATGTTCAGCTCATTCATTTGAAGCATTTCTTATTTGCTAATACAAACTTTTAAGGTTACAAACTCTCCTCTAAACATTGCCTTGATTGGATCTCACAAGTCTTGATACAAAATCTTTTTATTAATGCTCAGTTCTAAGTGTTTCCTAACTCTAGTTATGATTTCTTTTTTGGTCTGTGAGTTGTGCAGATGTACTGTTTTTTCCAAAGTGCAAGCGTTTGTTAGTTGCCTTTTTGGTTATCCACATCTAACATGCTTAGATTGCCATCAGAGAATACAGTCTGTCTACAAATTATAGTGTAGCTATGAATACTGCTCAGCTTCCTCCTCCAGATTGAAAAACTTGCTCTCCCAGTTGCTGGGATTGCTGCCGGAAGATGGTCCTCCACCGTTCTCTCCCTTTGGAAGTTGTCTGGGCTGGAGAAATTGCCTTTACCCAACAGACCATGCTTCCTTCGGTGGCAGCCTGCACACAACAGCTGCTCAGTCAGGAGTACAAAGGCCTCAAGACAGCTGAGGGACCACGCTGGCTATGGCTTCCACTGGTCCTGTACTGCACCTCTGCTTCTCTCTCTGCACACACCTGCTTCATCCTCTTGGTTCCACAGGTGCTGATCCCAGGTGCATTCCCTACTAAAATTCCTGCACCACAATCTCCATCTCATACTCTGGCTCCCTGGAGCTCCCACCTGCAACCCTAATCCTTGACGTATGTTGAGGTTAGCTTTCAAGTCTAGCACAGTTTCTAAATGTCCCACCATGCTTGAATTCAAGCCTCATGCTTGAAAAGAATGTGTTTCCCTTACTGTGGAGGCTCCATATGCTGCATGGTGATTACATTAAACTTGTCGTTGTGTTCCTCAGATCTTCACTGGGATGACCTAAAAATATCCCATCATGAAGGTGGAGATGTCTATTCTTGTTCTTTCTCTTTTTGCTTTATATTGTTAGCAGCTATGATGACATTAGTTCTATATAAGCTGTTATATGTAACGTGTTATAGCTTCCTAGTGAACTGAGCCTTCCATCACTCTCTACGGACTGTCTTACCCCGAATAATGCTTTTCTCCCTTAAAGTTCTTTGTTATCTTATATTCATGTAGCCACAGCCACTTTCTCTTAGTTCGTGTTTGTCTAACTTTTCTTTTCTTTTTTTTCTTTTTCTGAGTTGGGGTTTCACTCTATCACCTAGGCTAGAGTACAGTGGCACAATCACGGTTACCACCGCCTCAATCTCCTGGGCTCAGGCGATCTTTCCACCTCAACCTCCCAAGTCGTTGGAACTACAGGTTCTCCCCACCACGCCCAGCTAATTTTTTTTATTTATTATAGAAACAAGTTCTTGCCACATTGCCTAGGCTGATCTTGAACTCCTGGGCTCACGCAGTTCTGTCACCTCAGCCTCCCAAAGTGCTGGAATTACAGGTGTGAGCCACTGCTACCATATTGCTTCTATGCTTGAACTTTCAACAGTTGTAGGTTCTTGCTACGTCTTTTTCCTGTGTGTGTGTGTGTGTGTGTGTGTGTGTGTGTGTGTGTGTGTGTGTGTGTGTGAAGTCTCACTCTGTTACCCAGACTGGTGTGCGGTGGCACGCTGCCAGCCACCGCAGGCTCAACCTGCTGAACTCCAGCGATCCTTCTGCCTTAGCCTTCCAAGCAGGCAGAACTATAGGCGCACACTACCACGCCCAGCTAATTTTTTTTTATTATTATTGTAGAGATGCAGTCTCGCCAAGTTGCCCGGGTGGGTCTTAAACCTGCAGGCTCTGGCAATCCATTCGCCTCAGCCTCCCAAAGTACTGGGATTACAGGCTGAACCACCGAGCCCGGCCAGAGGTATGTCTTTTTCTAAACAGAACAAAATCTATATGCTTTAAAGCTTCTGTCTGATAATCATGTTTTAATTGAAGAGTTTAGTCCTTTTACATGAATTACCAATAACATATTTAGATTAATTTCACAGTCTTTTAATGTATTTTCTGTTCACTTTACTTTTCTTATCCCTTTCTTGTCTTTCTTTAATTCATTTGAGATTTTAAATTTTCTTTTCTTGTTCTAATTTTTCTTTATAATTATTTATTGTTTTGTTTTGTTTTGAGTTGGAGTCTCACTCTGTCACCCAGACTGGAGTGCAGTGGCCGCTCCCGGCCACCACAGCCTCGACCTGCTGGGCTCCAGCAATTCTTTCGTCTTAGCCTTCCAAGTAGCTGGAACTACAGGTGCGCGCTACCATGCCCGGCTAATTTTTGATTTATTGTAGAGATGAGGTCTCACCAAGTTGCCCAGACAGGTCTTGAACCCGTGGGCTCAGGCAATCCACTCACCTCAGCCTCCCAAAGCCAGGGATTACAGACTGAGCCACTGAGCCCGGCTCTTTATAATTATTTAAAAGTTGCATACTGTACGATAGGTTTTTAGTGTTTACCTCAGCATTTTTAACACTGAGTATTTCACTAACAAAGTCTAAACTTAGACAATATATTTGCCCTCCTCCCAAATAATTGAAAGACTCTGAAAACTTGAATTTTGAACATGTCTCCCAAATTATATGGTATTGTCCAATATTTTAGTACTAGCCTGATTTTTCCCTACCAATAATTAGACATTATTCTTGTGGAGTCATGCAGTCCATGTTTGTTTATTTTTTCCAAAAAAAAAAAAAAAAAGACAATGTCTTTGTCCATTTGTTTTATCTTATCTGGCCCTTTCTCTGGAGTAATTTTTATTCTGTCTAAACCATGTCACATTTAAATTTTTCTTTAGTGCGAATCTTTTGGTAGTAAACGCTCAGGTTTTTTTTTTTGTCTAAATATGTCTATTTCATCCGTTTTTTTGAAGGGTAGTATAGAGTTCTAAGTTGACAGTTATTTTTAACCAGCATATGACAGATATACTTCCACTGTCTTCTGGTTTCCATTGATAATAGTGATAAGTCAGCTGTAAATCTGATTATTGATCCTTTGGAAATAATCTTTTTTACCTCTGATGTTTTTAACATCTTTTGTTTTTCTCTGATGTTCTGTAGTTTTTTGGATTGTATCTAGATGTGAATTTTGTTTTACTTATCTTGCTTGGGACTCACTGGGCTTACTTGGATCTGGGATTTGCTCTATACAACATTCCACAAACTTATCATCCATTATATCTTCGCATATTGTCCATTCCCCCATGATTAGCTCCTTCTAGAACCGAGAACAGATGGACACAAGGTCCTGTCACTTTATTATTCTGGGAAATTCCTTTTGTTCTAATAGCTCATCAATTCTCTCTCTGGCTATGTCTAATCTGCTGCTCAATGTGCCCATTTTAAATTTCAAATATTATATTTTTCACTTCTGAAAGTTTTATTTGATTCTTTTTCCATACAGGCTGTTCTTCCTAATCTCTTATTCCTTGCTTCTATTTTTAACTTCTCCTTTGATTATTTAAAAACACAAAAATTGTTATTTGTATTCTGCATATGATCATTTCAAATGTGAAAGCTCAAAGTTTCTACTGTCTCTTGTTTCTGCTGGTTTCCTTATTTTCCTTGTGATGTTTACTATTTTTCCCTGTCAGCTGCTCATTTTCTCTGGAACTTTATTTGTGAACTTCCAGAAGGCTGATATTGTAGTTGAATCCCTCAAGGGAGGTTTAGGGTATGCTTCTCCCAGTTGACCTGGGGGCATTATTAAGCAGGGACCACTTTAAATTTTCAACTTGAGTTTTTTTGAGCCACACAAGTAGCAGGAATTCAAACTGAAAATCATGGGAGGGCCAGCTTGTGATTACAGATTCTCCATGGAGTTATTTTTTTCTCTACCCAATGTCAAGGTCAGGGCAGGCAGGTTACTTTTCTGTGTTTCTTTCCACAGCGTAAGATTTACTTTTCATTCTTTCCAACAGTCTGGACATAAACCTCTTCTACGCTAGCTTTGAAGGGAGTCTCCTATTATTACATCCCCCCTTGGGTGAAGCCCAGACTTTATCTCCTATTCTTTGTATCTCACACAGCTATCAAAATGCAGGCTCAAACTCTCCAAGGCTTCTACCTTCACTTCATTTTGGAGATCCATCATTTTCTTACTTTCATGCCAACTCAGCAAATTGCAAAAAAAAAATTGCTTTAAATATTTTATCCAGCATTTTTGTCATAACCAGGGGAGTTATTAAAGGTACTACTCTGGCAATGTGCCAGAAACAGAAGTTCTCTCTGAGAACTTTCCAGAGCTTGCTTTGGCCTTAAGCCTGTTCTTGCTTTTTAACACATACAGCAGCATATTCACGTGTTTATCTGTGGGTTGTTGTTGCTGCTATATTTCCTTCCACGTGGGCCTCTCAAGGGCCAGGAAGAAGGGAATTTTCAGTGTTCTCAATCTTGATATGGACATGAAACTAGGAAGGCACTTGAGAAATGCCCAGAGAAAATGGAATAATTGAAAGAATGACTGAATCCTCGTTATCACACCTAACCTGCTTCATCTGCACCTTCTCAACATTCCAAGTACAACCAATGACCTAGGCCTGTCATGCAGTGTCTCCTCACATGCTGGAGAGAAATGATGGCATTTGTGCAGGATATTTGCCCATTGCCCACCACAGTAATCACAGCTTTCCCTCTGTACTGTGGGCCTTGTTTCAACCAGGATGTGGACACAGAATGCTTCAAAACTGACCTGTAAAAAAAAAGTTTTAGTACCACAAAATGAAAATACTTCTCGCCAGTTGGAATCACACCAACCAAATCTGGGGCCTGTGGATCTCAGCAGCCCTAACCAGAAGGCCCAACCGACGGGTGTCAAGAGCCTGGCAGAGAATGCGCTGGACTGTCTGATGGAGCGTGGATGCCTCAACCCTCATCTTTCTTAAAATGGAACCAATCCTGTTCCTTAAATATACATGGGTCTTTCAAAACCTTGCTCCTTCTCCCACCTACCTTCACACTTCTGACTCAAGGGGGAAAAATAACCCACCAGCAATTCATCTTCTTCACGGGCTGCCAGCAAGCTTATAATTTTTTTTTCACAGCTGAGTTATTTCTGATCTTGGTCCTGGCAAAAAGAAATATAGAGCAACAGTGGCTGGGAGACGTTTGGAAGCTGTGCCAAGCCAAACAGTGTCTAAAAGTCTACATCTGAGCCGCCAACCTTGGGAAAGTGTGTTTTAAATCTACAAAAAACACCTTGAAACACTCGCAATGCAAAACCAGCTAAAAATGAGGGTCAGAAAGGAAACTCTCATGAGATGTAATGTGAGGGGGCCTCCCAGCCGCTGAACATGTGGTGTCACACACCCCTTCTGAGGGCACAAGAAGCAGCATGAAGCATTGCAGCTTGGCAGGCCCCAGAGATCCCTGGTGACAGTAAAGCTCAGAGGGGACAGGCATACTTGTGCGTCTGACAAAATGGGGCTTGAGGCCTTCCCCACCTCTTCTCAGCTATGTGATCCCAGGCAAGTCATTTGACCCAAGCCTTCATTTTTCCAATTCATAAAACCAGGATGCTGCTAATAAACCCACCTCACGAGATTGACACAACAATCAGATACAAGCAATTCATGGAATTAAATATAATCAGAGTGCCTAGCAAGTTTCTAGTGCTTACTAAGTGTTCCCAAAATGCCACAGTTTTATTGTTGTATTGACACCTATGTGATGATGACAACGATGAGGAGGATAAGGATGAAGAAAGGGGAAGAGAAGAAATTGAGAGGAAGTCATTTAAAAAATTCGTCAGAGCCAGGGACGGTGGCTCATGCCTGCAATCTCAGCACTTTGAGAGGCCGAGGCAAGAGGATTGCCTGAACTCAGGAGTTCAAGACGAGCCTGGGCAACATGGCAAGACCTCGTCTCTACAGTTGATCAAAACATTTGCCAGGCGTTGTAGCGCTTGCCTGAAGTCTCAGCTACTTGGAAGGTTGAGGCGGAAGGATTGCCTGAGCCCAGGAGATCAAGGCTGTGGTAGCCGCGATCATGCCACTGCACTCCAGCCTGGGGAACAGAGTGAGATTCCAACTCAGGAAAAGAAAAATTGGTCAGTGGCAGACACAGGACTACAACGTAGCTCTCCTGACCTCCAATCCTGTATTCTCTCCACCATGACTAACACTACAGTCATTCTTTTAGTTTTGCTATTAACTACCAGCATCTCTAAAATGGTTTAATGCTGTCTCAGTGTTCCCACACTCATCTTCTCGGTTCTGTTTTGTATCAACTTTATGAGGGAATCTGGTCATACCCATTTTGCAGATGAAGAAACTGAGACACAGAGAAATAAAAGGACTTGTCCAAATTCAGCAAGTCAGTAGCAAAACTGGGATCTGAACTCAGATCTCTTGGCTTGAGATCTGGGAAGGTCAATCAATCCTGCTTTTCTCTTTTAAAACATCCAACTAGTATTCATTGAGATCAAGTCCTGTACTCAGTCAGAGGACTCAGAAGTGAGTCAGAACTGCTCCCTATCCCAAGAACACTGATAGGCTAGTGGGCCAGGTAGACACTGAAAGAAATAAACAGGGGCTTCTGATTGAGATGGCAACTTTTTCTTCCTCTCCAAACTCTATTGAGAAGCAGTAAAGGGACTTCCTCAAAAGCCAGGAACTCAGAGAATGGAGAGTTTAGGAGAGAAGATGGCAGCAACCAAATTTAGGAAGCTGAAGAGCAGACGGACTGATTTTGCAGGTGAGGAAGCCAACCCTGAACTGACAGTGAGGAAAGTTAAGACTTGACTGGACTTACATCATGAATTTCCAAAAGATTTGGGGCATGGGCTACTGGGAAGTGAATGGAGCTTGACTAAATTAAGGAGTAGAACTGATTGAGCATCTGTTCAGGGAAGAGTTAAGAACCCAGAATCTTCCAGGCAACCAAGCAACACACCCCTCGCTGGTCCCTGGCAGACACCTGGAGGTTTATACTCTGGAGAGGGTGAGACAGAAGCCCTCTGGGCAGGTATATATAAGATGTTAAGAATCCTAGGATTTTCTTCCCACTCATGTCCTAGAACACCAGCAGCCAATCCTTCATCCTCTGAGCAAGAGATTGAAAGAGCTTTCTCCAGGGAATCTTATCAACCCAAGGGAAAAGATCTTTACATAAAGACATTAACATTTCCCAAACCAATCGTCCTAACCAAATGACTCCCAGAAAATCTCATATCATCAGACCCCATCTATCCACTTAGAAAGACCGGTTCTGCCAACAAACCAAGGATTATTAACATGGGAGGAAAGCAATGCACATGAAACAAACAACAACCAGGCAAAATCAACTTGAAGGAAATAGAGGCTATTTGGGGGGAGGAAAACTTTTTTTAAGCTACCATTGACATTCTCAGAGAAAGAAGAGACGATATTGTATTCATGAAATAAGAACAGGACACTATAAAAAATTAACATTCTGAAAATTTTAAGAGTTCTTAGATATTAACAAGCAGCAGGAATTTTAAATATTTGGTAGGAGTACTGAAATATAAATTTGAGGAAATATACCAAAAGGACAGAGATGGAAACTAGAAGGTGTTATTATTAATTTAATATAGCAACTTGATTGGATCATGGAGTGCTGAGGTATTTAGCTAAACTTTATTTCAGAGTGTGTCTGTGAGGGCGTTTCCAAATGGGATTAGCATTTAATCAATGGACTGAGTAAAGCAGTTGCCCTCCTCAGTATGGGTAGATATCATCTAATTCTTGAAGGTCTGAAAAGAACAAAAAAGTGGAAGAAGGGCAAATTTGCTTTCACTGCATGATTGTTTGAGCTGGGACATTGTCTTTTCCTGTCCTCAGACTGTGACTGATGGGAACTTCATCACCTTCAGGTTCTCAGAACTACATCGCTGACTTCCCTGGGTCTCCATCTTGTGGCTACACATGAGCTAAATCCTTATTTTATACACACACACACACACACACACACACACACACACACACACACAATGTGTTCTGTTTCTCTGGAAATCCCTGACTAATGCAGAAGGAATAAACCAACAGAGCAGTCCAAGAGGTCTGACATCCAATGAATAGAACTTCCAGAAAAACAGACTAGAGAAAGTAGAGGGAAGGGATTCATAAACAGTTTGGGGAATTTCTCAAAACATAAGGACCTAAATGTATAGATGACAAGGATCCACCAAGTACTTCTCTAAGCAAGGCATAAAAGCGACCCATACCAGGGCACATCATCATGAAATTTGGGCCTCTGGGACAAAGAGAAGATTCCAGGAGCTTCCTGAAAGAAGACACACGTCACACACAAGAATAGCTCTGGACTTCTTGATAACACTGACAGCTGGTGGAAGCAGCAGCCAGGTCTGGGAAATACTGAAAGAAAAGTGCTACCAACCTGGATTTCTTTACCCAGCCAAGCTATCAATCAAATGAGAGGATAGAATGAAGATCTTTTGAGACATGAAAGGTCTTGAAACACAGTCCATCAGTCCTCATTATTCTCAGATGCCATATGTTCAAATTTACCTGCTTGGATAAAATTTGTTTGTAACTCCAAAATCAATACTCACACAGGGCTTTCATAGTCATTTGCAGACATGCACACAGCAGCAAAATGTTTGAGTCACTTGATGTGCACATTTCCGGCTGAGGCTGGACAAAATTGCTCTGTCTTCTTGTTTCGGCTCTCACACTGTAAAGAAGTGTCTTTTTTGTGGTCTACATATGCCACGGTTTTTGCATTTTTGTGCTTCTTTTTGATGATTTCACTGTTTAAACCACCCTGAAGTGCAATGCTGAAGGGCTGACTAGTGTTCTCAAGTGCAAGAAGGCTGTGATGTGCCTTGCAAAGAAAGCCCATGTTTGAGAAGCTTCGTTCAGACATAGTTTAGTATTGTTGGCCATGAGTTCGATGCTAACAAGTCAACAGTATACATTAAATAAGGTGTCTTTAAACAGAAACCGTGCCAGACATGGTGACTCACACCTGTAACCCCAGTACTTTGGGAGGTGGAAGTGAGAGGATTATCTGAGCCCAGGGGTTTGACACCAGCCTGAGTAAATTGGCAAGACCTCATCTCTACAATAAATCAAAAAATTAGCCGGGCATGGCAGCACACGCCTGTAGTCCCAGTTACGTGGGAGGCTGAAGTGGAAGGATCACCTGAACCCAGAAAGTCAAGGCTGTGGTGGTCTTGAGCGTGCCACTAAACTCCAGCCTGGGCAACACAGTGAGACATCAACTCAAAAACAGAAAGAAAAAAAAAACACAGAAACATACATAAAACAAGATTGTGTATTGATTCGTTGAGGAAAACACTGTGACCACAGACTTATAGGAACCTAATCCTGTATCTCTGCCTTGGAGCAACAGCTAATTCAGTGTTCTCGGTGACTTTATAGAACACGACTACAGTGAACAATGAAAATGGATTGTGCTTCCTTACACCCTTCCTCAGAAGATTACTAGAGAAGATACTTCACTAGAATGAGTGGTAAATCCAGAGAGAGGGAAATAGGGAATACGGGAAAAGGAAAAAGGCAAAGGGAAGCCCCAGGCTCCTGGGAAAGGAGGCTTCAGGTCCAGCCATGGGGCCCAACAGGTGTGGGACACTAGTCACAGTTTTCTCTAGGCAGATGGAGTGGAGAAGACCTGGTGCATCTGTAAGTCCTGCAAGGAAAGTTCGGGACTGAATTAGCCACAGTTGTATAGAAAGCAAAGCAAAAGAGAAACCAGACTTTAGCGGGGAGCTGGGGAACCACTGTGTAGGAAAGGTTGATAAAGGCCTTTTCTTTACTGTTTGAAGCATTTTACATATGACTTGTTTAAAGCTACAGCCCAGCAAGGCTGGGGCGAGGGCTATCAACTAAGAGGTTAAATAATTTGTCCGGGATCACACAGCTAAGTGGCAGAGGAGGACTGAAACCCAGAAAAGGGACTCTGGATTCCACGTCCTTCATCACTGATGATGGGGTGACCCAAATCCTACTCTGTGACAGGTCCGGGGAAGGTGTGCATGGTGAGGGAGAGTCAGGAGCCAGAAAGACAGGTCAACTGATAAAACTAAAAACTAAAAAAAGAAAAGTCAAGACGTAGTCTCAGAGGCATTTAATGACACAGAGATAAAAACCAAACAATTAGTTAAAAGAGGTGAAAGAGTTGCCTCTGGGGAGGGTACTTAGGAGAGGTGGGGAAACTAGGATAGGGAACCGCTGTTTTTCTTAACAACCATTGTAGAACTATTTGCCTGTATAAGTTTGATAAAAATAAAAGCTAAAATAAAGAAAAGAAATAAACAATGTTCCCTGATCCTACGCAGAGCCTGTAAGCCAGGGCAGCTAGGGTGGGCCCTAGGATGGGGGTGGGGTGGGGCATGGCTTTTCTAGCTTCCCCTTGAGACTCTGCCTTTGACTTGGTAGACACCCTCTGGCCCGCCAGCCCCGTGGGGGTGTGGTTTCCCCTCTGAGTTATAGCCTAGATTGGTTGAAGATCCCAGCAGGGAATGGCCCACCTGCCAAAGACCCCATCTGTACCAACCCCCTGTTCACTCAGGGGCTGCTGGCATTGACCTATTGATGTCAATTGCAAGTGAGGGATCCTCCCAGGGTCCCTCTGCCGGCCCCTCATCCCAGACCTGTGCTCCATCAAAGAAACCAGGGTGAAGAGGTCTGTCACCTCACACACTAATGACACAGGCACTGACACATCGGGTCCTCAAGAGACACTCCCAGCACCTGAGGTCACAGAGACAAAGTAGAATCCACAGGATGCCAGGGACCCTTATCCCATCTCGAATCCCATGCTGTTGTCCCCACTCCAGTCCAAATGGGACTCCCTGCCCGTTCTCCTGCCTTCCCCCATACTGACTCATAGTTGTGGGAGGTGGCTTTTACTGAAATCCCAGGTGACAGCCCCCAGAGACTGAGTATTAGACACCACTGCACACACATTATCCCCCTCTCTTCCGTCTTCAAACCCAATAACCAAAGTTGCTGCTGTTGGAGCCGTTCCCTTCCTATGGGAGTTTCAGATCCTGAAGGGCACACTCTTCCCCCTCACAGCTGTGATAACTATGTGTCTTCTAATCTGTCCCTCACTCTTTCTTCAGCCCAGCCAGACACTCAGCTAGTGGAATTAATAGTTCTCGCCTACTTCTCAGGGTTCTTGTGAGGGCCAAATGAATCATGCAGGCTGGGGTATTTTGGGAAATAAAAGGGTGAGAAATCCAAAGAATATTTTGAGAAACACAAGCAATCAGCCCTCTCAGATGTTAAAATAGATGATTAAGTCCCTGATGAAACAGCAGAGCAGACATGAATGGAACCGAGTGGAGAACGAGAAATCTCCTCATTTAAGAGACAACAAAGTTGTCTTCAGTAGACAAAGAACAGTGGAAGGAGTGGCAAACGAAAAATCAGTTTGGGTGCACTCTCCACATCTTTCACATTAGCTGAAAACAAAACGATTATAAAGCAAAGTAAATCCTACAGAGACCAGACAAAAATACAAGTGAATATTGACCAGATCACTGGAGGAATGGGAAGTTTTCAAGTCTTAAAATGACTGAGAATTTTTTTAAGGGTAAGGAGAACTGTTTGAAAAAATATATATTTTCTGTTTCAAACACACACACACACACACACACACATATGTCTATATAGATATATAGATATATATTTTGTACCACAGAAAAAAATGAACAGGGGTGGAATAGACTGACAAACAAATGAATGGCAAAGGGTTAAGATCAATAATCTATGAAAACACTACACTCACTGGTATGGAAAGCCTTAAACCAACAGAGTTTTTATTTTCTTTTATTTTTGGGAACTTGACAAAATGATACCAAATTTCATCTGGAAAAATAAACATGTGAGACCAACCAGGGAAATTCTGAAGAAAAACAAAATAGTAGAGGAGAGCTGGCTTTACCAGATGTTAAAACGTCTTGTGAAAGGACAATAATTTTTAAAGTTTAGTACTGGAAAAGAAATAGACAGCTCAATACAGACCAGAGAGCAGAAACAGAAGGAAAGATGTGGAAACGAGCACGTGAATAAAAAGAGGAATTTCATATCAGAGGAGACGGATGTGTTGTCCAAAGCATGGCGTGGAGATACTGGGTAGTCAGCCATCTGGAAAAAATCAAATTGAATCCCTACCTCACCCCTTACACCCAAATAAATTCCAGATGGATCTGAAATTTAAACAAAAAAAATTGAACCGTAAAAATTCTAAAAAGAAAACATAGGTGAACTTATTTATAATCTTGGAAAGGAAAGATCTTTCTAAGCAGGATACAAAACCCAGAAGCCATAATAAAACCCAATTGGGAAAATAGATTGGTGAGATATCCAAAGAACATTTCAACAAAGATGAGCAATAAGTCCTCTCTGATGTTAAAATACATGATTGATAGAGAGCAGAGAAACAGTTTTTCCTACATAACACAACTCAATCCATAGTAATGGGGTCTTCTCCAGGCAAAGAACAATGGGAAGAATGGTGAATCAATGAAGTCGGGACACCATGTGAGGAAAAATGTTTCAATCAATTTTTACATATACTAAAAAATAAATTATTTATAAGGCAAATCAAATCCTAGAAAGACTGGTCAAAAATATAAGGGCATATTGAACAGAACTCTAGAGGGATGAGAACCTTCCAAGCTTTAAAATGAATGAAGAAATCAAAAAGAGAAAGAACTGATTCGGCTATGTAAAAAATACCTTCTGCATCAAAACATCAAAGTTAAACATCAAAGTTAAACAATTTTGACTACATAGTATTTTTAAATTTCTAGGCGGAATAAAGTATAAATAAAGTCAAGACAGAAGCTAAGCAGGAACTAACATGTCATAGATGTCATAGAATTAATTGCTTTAGTTTAGAAAATGCTGATACAGGACAACCCCTTCGGGTTCCTTCCCACTGCAGGAGCTTTTCTGTCCTCTCAATAAATCCTGCTTTAAAAAAAAAGAAAGAAAATGCTGATACGTGCAAGTGAGGAAAAGACTTAAAACCTAACAGAAAAACAGACAAAAACTGTATATGAAAAGGAAATTCCCAGAAAAAGAAATTTAAATGAACAACAACCATATAAAAATGCTCAAAGCAGTAAGACGTTCTTTTTTACATATCTAATTAGCCAAAGATTTTAATATTGGAGTTTGAAAATACCCCAATATGCGAGGAAATAGCCATTCTCCAACACTGTTAGTGGGAGTATACATTGGTCTATTCTGTGCCTTTTAATGGGTATATAATACTCCATATGTGTGCATAGCAACATTTATTTAACCAGTCCCTGTTTATAGACATTTAGGGTTTTTTTTCCAGTTTTAGTCTGAAAAGCAGCACTGTGATAGACATCCTATACATACATCCCTGCATACATATGTAAATATATAAGTAGGAAAATTCTTGGCAACAGAATTGTTCAGTGAATGGCCTTTGCTATAAAAATTTTAATAGATATTTCCAAACTGCCCTCCCAAAGGTTACAGTCATTTACACTCTGTACAATTGTGTGCAAGAATTTCTGGGTCCCTATATCTTCTCCAGCAGCAAGAAGAAGAAAAAGAAGGGAGGAGGAGAAGAAGGAGTGGGTGGGATAAGGTAGGATGGTAAGGGGAATGGTGGGGAAACTGCAAATCATGGTACAAATGTGAGACACTTTTCTGACTTCGTCTTTGCTCCTACCCTGATTAGAGCTCCTCAGCTTATCCCCTCTCATCCCTGGGCCTCAGTTTTCCCATCTGTAAAACAAGGGGAATGAAATAAATGGATATTTTTCAAACCTGCTCACCATAAGACAATGATAAGTGAAGTGGTCTTACCTCTGTGTGTCCAGGGAGGGTGGGGTCATCCTGGCCAACTCTTCCCTCCCACACACTACAGAACCAGCCACATCAGGGGCTCCAGCCTGAGCCAGCCCATGCAGTCAAGACTCTAGTCTCATTCCCAAGAAGTAGCCCAGGAAAGTGGGGAAGCCAGTTTCTACTCTGTTGGAGAGGTGGTTGCTTTCCTACCTTGAGTAAACTTGGATTCCAGGGCTGCCTTTCCTGCTGTCTTAGTTGTGTCGGCCATTCTAAAATTGATCTTGCTCCGAACCATCTGTGGCTGTGGCTCCCCACTGCCCAAGTGAAGTAACACTGACTGCCTTGATTGATTCTGGCCTTGAGGCGCCAGATTCTGGTTCCAGCCTCCCTCTATGGTCTGGCCAGACACACGGTCTCTATTTCCTATGAACTGAGCTCTGAGCACATAACTTATCAGGGGGCCTTTCCTCCTCTGGGCCTTTGTTCATGTGCAGTGTTCTATCGCTCTCTAATGACTTCCTTTGCCACCAATTGTGTGTGCCCTTGCACATGAGCTAGAGTATGTAGTCTGATGCAGGAATCAAAGGCCACAGGGTCATAACAGGGAAATTTATAAGCTTTCATCAAAGCTTTCTGGCTTGGTGAATCTTAGAGAATGTAAGCAAAGGGGGGGGCATGCATATTCAAAATAGGGCATAGTACTTTAGGAGACCAAGGCAGGAAGATGACTTGAACCCAGGAGTTTGAGACCAGCCTAGGCAACATAGTAAGATCTCATCACTACAAAAAAAAAATATCAAAATATAAGCCAGGCATTGTGGCATGCACCTGTAGTCCCAAGTACTCAGGAGGCTGAGATGGGACGATAGCCTAAGCCCAGAAGTTCAAGGCTGCAGCGAGCCATAGCCACTGCACTCCAGCCTGGGCAACAGAGTGAGAGTCCAACTTAAAAAAGAAAATAGAGTAATATAATTACAATTGAGGTTGGGTATGTATATATCTACAGAAGAAAAGACTGGAAGAATATATAATATACCATGCTCCAGTCTTTGATTATCTTCAAGATATAATAACATTGATAATGGTGATAATGATAGCTTACTCTGCACCAAGCAACATGCTCCACATTTTATATGCTCTCTTTATTCATTTTTATACATTTCAAGTTCTCTATAGTTTATATATATGATTTTTATAATTAGAAAAATAAGTGTTGCTTGTTAGTGTATTAGAGCTAAATTGTGGTAGATGGAGAATTATATCCATGCAATGAAAGAGGGGTTCTAGACACAGACAGTTAAGGTCAGAATCCCTCCACCTCTTTCCAGGTTCTTGACTTCCCTCTCCCCACCACTCCCCCAACCCCTACAGCCTCCCTAAAAGCTGGGCCCAATAGCTGGCTCTACGTACACATCCTCAGAGGAATAAAGCTATAACCCCAGATCCCAGGAGTACCTTCTCTTGACCTGTTTCAGCTGCTCAAGCTTCCACGGCTACCCAGCAGCAGGGTAGTAGTCAAGAGCCCTGACCCTATTATATGCTTCTGTGTGAACTTGGCCAAGGGACCCCTCCTCTGTGTCTCAGTTTCCCCATCTATAAAATTGTCTTCATGGCAGTAGCCACCTCCTTCATAGACCTGGGTGCCTGGGTGAGAATGAAACAGAAAAAGTTAAGAAAAGTGCTGAATCCAAGGCCTGGCACACAGTGGGCACTCCATACGTACATAGGTGCTGTCATCTGTCATCACCGTCATTATTATGTGTTACTAGTTCGTTGGGGAGGAGCGGCTCAAGGGCAGCAGGCAGGCAGTTCCCTCAAATAAGTACTTATGAGACTCAGAAAACCAGCATGTTAAAAGGATAAATAAAGGGTCTCCAAGAGCTGGACAAAGTCTGGGCGAGCCGGCAGGGGAGAAGGGGAATTCGGCTTCAGAGAAGGGTTTAAGCCTTGGACAATGGGCGCCGTCTGAACTAACCAGGGTCGCTTCTTTGAGTCGTGAGAAGAGCTATTTTCTTGTTTAAAGTCTTAAAGAGCTATTAAGTTGGGCAAATCACTGGTAAAACAGCTGGAAACCTAAGTAGCAATTTAAACAGCCCATTGCCCTTCCATCCCGACGTGGAATGTGGGCTGCTGGGGCAGGCCATCTCCAGGTCCGACTTTGTCAGGCCTAAGAGGATTGAGAGGGGGACCCTTCCCCAAGCTCTGAATGCAGCCGGGAGCTTTATTTAACGAATCCACAATTTCTACCCCACCCCCTCCTCTTTTATTTTATTTTTTTTTAAGTGAGCAGACCGAACTCTAATTTTGCTTCTTTTCTCTCCCCAGTCTCCTTGAATCGGCCCATTCTTTCATTATGCGGAACTAATGAAGGCCTCGCAGTGCCCCTGCTCAGGAATAGGGCCCTTAAATAAAACATGTTTCATTGATCAACTTCAAAAAGTCTTTGGTAGGGTTGGAAGTGGGAGAGGGAGGAGATAGTTGGGGTGGGCAGGAGTCGGGGAGGGTCTCCCTCCCGGGGCGCCATGGGGAAAGCTGAGCCTGGAGAGTGACAGCTCCAGGGGGGGACTTGCATAATGTCTGTTTCTGTCCCCATGATCCAATCCCCAGTCCGTTTGTTTGTTTAGTGGGCCGGCGATTCTGCAGGCGCCTGGGCAGGCCTGTCTGAAGCCCGACCACTCACCCGCAATGGACGGAAAGGAAGGCAGGATTGCTTTAAATTTTCTATTTTATTTTTTTCTTAATCTCCCCACAAATAAAACTTTTGGCCAACCAAACAGAACTCTGGCCTTAGAGCAGTCCCCCAGGGAAACGTGGCTGCCAGCTTCAAGCTTCCCTGACATCCATTCCAGCAACATCCGCAGGCACACAGTCAGAGGGGGGAGGTCCAGCAGCACAAGGACGATGGAATCCCCGCCTTCAACAAATATTTACTGAGCACCTACTATGTGCCAGGTGTCTCTACAGATTAATTTTATTTTTATGGGTTTTTTAAGCTGTTTTAGTTGCATAAGCAGTAAATGTCAATTGCAAAACAATTCCATGACACACTATGGGGTATACAGTAAAAAAGTAAAAGTCCCCATTAGGGACCTCTTAATCCCACTCCTGGGAGAAAACCACTGTTAACTTTCAGATGTATCGTGTGAGACATTCTTTATTCAAATACACACGCGCGCGCACGCACACACACACACACACACACACACACACACGCAGAGAAGATTTTTTTAGTTTGTTGTGTTTTTGCCAACATAGGATCACCGACAAATCCTGTTTTAAAACTTGTGTTGGTCACAATGTAGCAGAAACATTTTTTCAAGACTCTCTTTAGTGACTGCATATTAATATTCCATTGTGTTTGTGTCCTAATTCACCCAGCCATTCCCCCTAGTGGAAGATATTTAGGCTGTTTTCAAATTTTCCTTGTTACCAGTGATGATGTCCTGAACACCTTTAAACAGATATCTCTGTCCATGGGCAAGTATTCCTGCAGACAGTCCAAGATGGGCAATCATTGATTCAAAGGGAGTTGCATTTTATTTTGGCTTTGTTTTTCCTTTGTATACAATACGTAAAGTAAGGTGCATTTTGCACACAACTTAAGTATTTAGCTCAATGTGTTTTACACATGCATGCATTTGGGTAATCCCACCCAGATTAAGATATAGGACACTTCTAGTACCCCCAGAAGTTTCCCTTGTGTGCTCTCCCCAGTAACCCCCTCCCTGGAGGGAAGGAAGAAGTATTTTAAATGTTGATAGATAAGCCCTCCATTAAAGGCTGTCCCATTTTACCTCTCACTGACAGTGTCCAAGACTGCCCACCTCCCAGAAACCTCTCCAGCACTGGATGTTACTGATCTTTGTCATCTTTGCCAAGTCTGCAGGGAAAATGCACATCTCATGTTGACCTTGGATGGAAGTGAAGCTAAGCTTTTTGTCCCAACAATACCCTGCTTTTTAGTAGTTCTTCTTCTGCTAATGGCTAATTCACATCCTATGCCCATTTTTACTCTCGTCCCTTAAGAACCATCTAGCTTGTCTACCCTAAAGTTTAAGATTGGTCTGATTCCCTTTCCCTGCCTACACTCTGCCTCCTCTCTCCCTATACTACCAAACTCTTCCCGTGTTAGTTAATGAAGAATTCAACTATCCTCCTTTGTTTACCTCTGGATACTTACCTTCCCAGTATTTTCAACCTAGAACGAGTTGTCTGACCTCTCTGAGCCTCAGCTCCTGCCTCTGTAAAATGGGGGTAGCCCCACCTTCATGGCAAGGATGTTTTGTGAATGAAGTGAGACAGTGAACTGCTAGCCCACATTAAGAACTTATTTTCCCAGTCTTTTCTTGGGTTCCAAAATGGAGAGTCCCTGGAACTGTATTCCTATTGCTGAAAGGCAAAGAAAGACAAGGGGTGTTGAGACTCTGGGTCCACAGTGATGAAACCCTCAAGGTTTACTTTAAAGCAATTTTTCTCAAACCCTAAGATCAAAAAGTGACTAAGCTGTTCCTCAAAGAGAACTCCAAAGAATCTAAATAGATATTTCAGAATTAAAATAAAGGGACTAGGATGGAATACTATGTAGTCATCAAAAAGAATGAAATCCTGTCCTTTGCTGCAACATGGATGCAGTTGGAGGTCATTATTCTAAGTTAATTAACCCAGAAACAGAAAACCAAATACCTCATGTTCTCACTTATAAGTAAGAGCTAAACACTGGGTATACATGGCATAAAGACGAGAACAACAGACACTGGGTACTTTTAGATGTGGAGAGTAGGGGGCAAGGGTTGAAAAACTACCTATTGGGTACTATGTTCACTATTTGGGTGACAATTTTAATAGAAACTCAAACCTCAGCATCACACAACATACCCATAAAACAAACCTGCAACATACCCCCTGAGTTCAAAAGAAAAATAAAATAAATAAAGGGGGTGGAAGTGGCCAAACCAGCATGGGACACATTGGGCTGAGCAAACACAGGATGTCTCTGCTGTGGGATTTCCCAGAGCCTTTCACCTGCCAACAGCCACAGTGACTCTCCAGGAGGGTGGGGTCTATGTGGGGTGGTTCTCAAATGAATTTGACCCTGAATGCCCAAGTCAGTGGGTGAAATACCCTGGGTGTCTGCCCTCATAAAGTCCCCAGTAGAGAAGACGCAGGTAAGGTTCAACAAATGCCTTAGCCCTAGTTCGAGGTGTCCCTACCCAGGCCAAAGGGATCTTTCTGGAACACAAACCTGCCATGTCATGCCCTTGCCCCAAGCCCTCCTGTGGCTCCCCAAGGATAAAGCTGAAGCTCTCCTTTCCCCATGCCTACGGATTTGCCTCTAGGCCCACTGCACTATTTGCAGTTTCCTCGGATGTTTCATAACCTGTTCCTCCGCTTGGAATGCCCTAGTCTCCAAGACACCTGCTGAACTCCTATTCATCTCACAAAATCCCATTTACTCTCTTGTGACACTGCTTCTCACACATGTGCTCCCCATAGCCCTCCAGGCCTACAGTGTCAATGTGTCCCTCCTTTGTCCCAAAACTGTACATTATATGGACCTCAAATCCATCACCTATCTCTCTGATAGGTGATTATCTACTCATTTCTATCTCCTACTAGACTCTGAGCTCCCGGAGAACAGAAGCTGTGCCCAGAACAGTTGCTTGGCATAGTGTGAATGTTTGGTTAAATATTTGTGGAATGCCTGAATGAATGCTGTTCTAACAGAATGTCGCCCAAACAAAAACACAAAGCTTTGCTGATAGATAGTTTCTTCTCACTGAATTCCATGAAATCAATTATCCAGAACCAGAAACTCAAAGAAGAGGTTAAAGTCTTGTAAAGGCACTGCCAAAAATGCCACTGTCCCTTAGGTTCCAAAGAGAGGTGGTACCCTTCTGGAAGTCCTCCCTGGGAAGGTCATGGTGGTGGAGGGCAGCATCCCTATTCCCCATGCCCTTGGAGATGTGACATTCTCCCTGCAAGGCCTAGCACCAAAGCTGCCTCCAGGAAGCCCTCTAGGAGATACACAGCAAGTTCTCAGCAGAGGTTTCTTTTTTTTCTTCCTTCCTTACTAGAGTGGGCATCCCTGTGCCTGCAGCTGGCCTCCAATGCCCCTTCTGACCATGGCATCTCCTTGGGATACCTCTCAGTCCCCCACAGCATGCAGTCTGGTGGACTCATTGAGCAAGACACTCGTACCACCCTGGCCGAGGTGGGCCTGCAACCCTAGCTCGACCCACTAGACTCACTCCTGGGAGCTTCCACCTTGACTCAAGGCCAGAAACCCATGGAGCAGATTCATCCTGGCCCTGGAGAGCATGACTTCTGCTTCCTGCTTCCTAAATCTCTAAGGTGCCTTGAATCTGTCCTTTCTGAGGCCCAAGTTTCAGGTGTCCATCTCCTTCCAATGGATCTCATGTTGCTTCCGTTATCTCGAATCATAACCAGCACCTCTAAGCCACGTGCCTCTTCCCACCCAGATTGGCAGTCCCTATGCTTGTCTTTACATGTATCTATTGGAACCTACTCTATTCCGTTTAAAATGTTTATCAGCATATATAGAGTGCCGGCTGTGTGCCAGTCACCATGCCAGGAACTTGGCATGTGTCTCAGCTCTCACTCTCTGAACCTCAATGAGGAAGTTGGTTTTTTTTGGTTTTTTGTTTTTGATATTTTATATATGAGGAAGTTGAAGCTCAGAGAGGCTAAGTAATTCCCCTAAGGATACACAGCTGTTTAAGTGATTGTGTCTACTCAAGTTCAAAAAAACTCATGTGGTGAATTGCAGGAGACTTGCAGTCCAGCAAAGAGAAACCAGGGCCGCTCTGGCTGGAATCTTAGCTGCCTCCTGCAGAATTCATCATCAGAGTCTCCTTCTCTAACACGGAGCAGGTCATGGGCAGGGGCCAGGTCTCTTCCTGTGTCTCTAGCATCTGGCACAGGGCCTGGCCTGGAGTCATTGCTTAGTACATGTCTTTCTAAATGAAATGAATTTTCTTCCTCCTCTGCTGGGCACTATGTCAACAACACAATCGCTCTTTTTCTTTCTGTAACAACTTAGGTGGGACCAGCACAGCCCAGGGTGAGGGATACTTAACTTTTCTTGGCATCAATCTCTCTACTTGCAAAACAGAGTCTATGAAATTCCCAACCTTAACCTGTGGCTAAGAGATTTAAACAAGACGACAGGTGTGACTGAATCTGGTGAACTGTAAAGTCCTGCACAAATGCCCATTGTCACAATCACCATGTCCTGCACAGCTACATCCCAACCATGAGGCTAGTTATCACAGAGCACAGCTGGCCTTGGGGGCAGAGGAGCTCAAGTCCCTTGGCCAAGCTCTTCTTGACCAGTCTTTACTCCCCCAGCAATCCCCGGAGATAAGGATGTCAGACAAGAGGCCATCATGGCACCTCACACGCGGGGTGCTGTCTGTCTGCAGCCTGGCATGGGCAGCTGTAGGGAGACTTTTATCATGGTGATACTTGTACCTTCCTTCTTTGTGCTGAGAACAGTATTGGAGTTGAACTAGCCTAGGCCTGGGACTGGAGAATGACTGGCATCTTCCATGCAAAACTGGTAAGGCCCTAAAGGACAGGGTAGTTGTGGCTCTCAGGGCTGAGAGCCCTTCATTTCTTTCTGGATCGTGAGAGACCCACCCTGGGATGTTACTAGACAGTAGCATTGCTTCCTATTTGTATATCAACACTGCCTCTAGTTACTCTGGGAGGAAAGTATTTAAGGGGAATCCAGGCAGACGTCTCCACTGCCACACCTACTTTCAGTGCCTGCTTGTCCACTTGCTGGGCACTGGAGAAAGAAGAGGAAAAGAGACTCATTACCCTCTAATGTATCAATGTCCCCAACTCCATGGAACCTCTCTCTGTACCTAGTGTCAAGACTCTTGCCTCACCTGCAGCCTCGAAACCCTTGCCTGACTTCCTGACAGTGCCACCCCCTTGGAGGACAGTGTTGGTCTTGGGTTTAGAGAACTCTTTGCAGCCCAGGTGGTTAGTGTCCTTAGGCAGGGACCCCAGGGAGAGTGCTAGTACATGACCCCAGAAGGCAAAGGAGACTAAGGAGATGGAGAGGGCTCCAGGATTTGAGAGAGACTTAGGAGATAAAATTGGCAGGACTAGGCCGGGCATGGTGGCTCACGCCTATAATCCCAGCACTTTGGGAGGATGAGGTGAGAGGATTGCCTGAGCCTACGGATTCTAGACCAGCCTGGGCAACTTGATAAGACCTCATCTCTACAATAAAGTAGCCTGTAGTTCCAGCTACTTGGAAGGCTGAGGTGGAAGGATCACCTGAGCCCAGCAGGCCAAGGCTGTGGTGACTGTGAACGTTCCACTGCACTCCAGCCTAGGCAACAGAGTAAGACTCCAACTCAAAAAAAAAAACTGACAGGACTTGGTCATACCTTTCTGAGAAACAGCTTGGCAATAAATATAAGGAGACAAAAGCTTGTCTTTTATGCGGTTGTTCTACCTCCATAAACTTATTTTTAAAGAAATGATCAGAGATGTAGGCAAGGATTTAGGCATGACGATGGCAGTGTTGTTTTATAACAGCAAAAGTTCAAATCAGTCTGGACGGGTTAAGTAAATGATGGTGCAGCCCTGCAATGGAATACTACATAGCCAATCTATAAGTCATAATTTAAAAGATGTTATACTTATGATTCTGAATGAAATGAGAGAAAACAGGTTGCAAAAACATATGTGTTGAATAAAACTCGAAAAGCATGTTGAGCAAAAGGAGCCAGAAAAGAGTACACCATTATGCATGATTCCATTCATATAAAGTTCTAGAACAGGCAAAATTAATCCATAGTCAAAGCCGTCAGATCAGTGATTGCCTGGGTTGTGGGGGTTGGGACAACTGATTGGGAAGAGCAAATGGAAATTTCGGGAGTACTGGAAATGTTTTCTACCTTAATTGTGGTGAAAATTGTGGAGATGTGTACATTTTCCAAAACATTTAATGACGCTGCCACTGTGGAAAACATAATGGCGCGTCTCAAAAACTTAAACATAGAATTGCCGTGTGATCCAGCAATTCCTCTTCTAGACATATACCCCTCAAAAATTGAAAGAAGGAATTCAAACTGATGTTTGTATTATTTGTACAGCAATGTTTATAGCAGCATTATTCACAATAGTCAAAAGGTGGAAATGACCCAATGTCTATCCACAAGTGAATGGATAAACAAAAGATGTTATACAAGGGGGAGACCCCAAAAAACAGGAATTTATTTAAAAATTGTGTATTTATTCTTACATGTTTAAACTTCAGTCACCTTCAAGGTACTCTCTATTTGTTGCAATATTCCTATTGAGATGCTTTTTCCACTGCTCAGCACAGTTTTTGAACTCATCAATTTTGATGCCTTTTAGCACTTCTGCTGTTTTTGTTTCACTTCTTCCACATTAGCAAAAATGTTTCCATTTGAGGACTTTTTTTTACCCAGGGAAACAAAAAATAAAAAGTTGCTTTGGCAAGATCGGGTGCATAGGGAGGGTGAGGCATAGGAGTCCTGCCATTTCTGCCATTTTCGGTCAAAAACTGCTGAACACTCAGCTCGGTGTAGGCAGGTGGGTTGCTATGGTGGAAGAACCAGTCACCTGTTTGCTACAACTTGGGATGTTTCTTCCGCAAAGTGACACAACCTTCTCAAAAGTTCCAGATAAAGACTTTGGTTGGTCATTTCATGTGGAGGAACAAATTCTGAGTGTACAAGGAGTCTGCTCTCCAAAAGATAATTCTGGTTTTTTGGGGGTCCCCTCATATGCATACAATGGAATGTTATTCAGCCTTAAAAAGGAATAAAATTAGGATACATACTACAGCATGGATGAACCTTCAAAATATTATGCTAAATGAAAAAAAGCCAGACACAAAAGGACTAATATCATATGAATTCACTTATATGAGGTGTCAAATTCATAGAAAGAAAAGCAGAACAGTGGTTACCAGGGGTTAGAGGCAGGGGGAATGAGTAGTTAGTGTTTAAGGGGAACATTGCTTCAGTTTGGGAAGATTTTTTAAAGTTCTGAAGATGGATGGTGGTGATGGTTGCACAACAATGTGAATGTGCTTAATGCCACTGAACTGTACACTTTAAAACAGTTAAAATGGTAAATTTTATGTTATGTATATTTTACCATGATAAAAAATGTTAACTCATCAAACTATGCACTTAAAATTATCCATTTTACTGTATGTAAAGTGTGCCTCTATAAAGATAATTTAAATAAAATAAAAAATAAATGCAGAGGCCAGAAAAATATGCTGTATGGTAGTATGGTCTTAATTTTTTTAATGTATATGCTCATAGAAAAAAATACTGGAAGAAAACATAGCAGAATATTAACTGCCATCCTCTCTGGGTCTTTTCTATATTGAGCATATATGACTTTTCAAATTGGAAAGATGTGAATTTGGGTGCAAGTAGGTGAGTGCACACCTGTACCTGCATTCAAAGCAGATGCCCCGCTGGCACTGCTGCCAAGGGGAGGAGGGTGGAATCCCGTAAAGCTAGGAGTCTGAGACCAGCCTGGACCCTGTCTAAACAAAAAAATATTTTAAAAAAATTAACCAGGCACAATTGAGCATGCCTGTAGTCTGAGCTACTCAGGAGGCTGAGGCACACCCCCTCACTCCGCACACACCTACACCCCTACCCACTCACCCCCTCAGCCCTACTCCCACAACGCTGTTTCATGCCAGTGGCATAGTCATCCTGATAGAGGGGTCTTGGTACAGGCTCCATTGTACTATTTTTTTTAAGCAGAAAAGAAGATTCCAAGATAATTTTGAAGGTCAAGTCCACTCTGTGACTCTGAGGCAGACTTGTAACATTCTCCACCTGGCCCCGCCATCCTATCTCCATTTGATAGGAACAGGCCTGCTAAGCTGCCCGTGTTTCATGCCTAGCCTGTTTTACAAAAGTGATCTCAGGAGAGTCTCACACCCACTCTGCGAGGTTAGCATCTTAGCTGAGTTTCACAAATCAGTGTACACAGCGTCACAGAGGGCTATGGTGGCTTGCCCACAGCCACATAGCAAGTAAGTGACAAAGCTTGGATTCCAGTTCTGATCTGCCAAGTTCCTGCTCTTCCCCTCCACCCCACCAGGGAGCACCGAAGACTGCAGCCAAGGGAGAGGATAGAGGAGCCCTGGACAGAGAATCAGAGCCCACAACTGCTTCCCATCCTGGCTCTGATTGGCTGTGTGACCGAGGGCAACACTTTCCATTCATTCATTCATCCATTCATTCTGCGGGTAGTCAAGAAACTTCAGATCTTACTATTGATGGAATAGTTGTGGAATTGTCACACCTAGATAAATAAAATATGAACAAGAACGGGTAGTCAAGAAACTTCAGATCTTACTATTGATGGAATAGTTGTGGAATTGTCACGCCTAGATAAATAAAATATGAACAAGAAACCACAGTATTATTTGTGAGAAGGGAAAACTAGGAACATTTTTTTCTTTTTAAACATTTTTTATTTTAAAGATGTGGGGTCCAATTCAGGGTTAGGTGTACAAATGTTCGTTATGCAGGTACCCTTGTTGATTAGATGTGTCCCTCCACTCCCAGCAATAGGAACATATTTAAATGACTCAATTGACTATAAAATTATACCTGTCTGAATGACTAAGAGTATGTACTCTGGAGACATAGTACTTGAGCTTGGTTCCCAGCTCTGCCGTGTGATCTTGGGCAAGTTACTTAACCTCTCTGTGCCACATTCCACGTCCGTAAATGGGATAGCAGCACCTACCTCATTTGGTGGTTATAGGATTACGTGATTATATGTAAAGTGTTTAGAACGAGGGCTGGCATGTGTGTTATTTGTCAATGGTGTCATTTCATGGGGAGGCACTCTCCAACCCTGCACAATGATTGAGCAGGACTATTTTGGCAATTGGCAGAAACCAACACGACTTTCTTAAGAGCAGATGGGATAATTCCATCAATGCCTCAAGCACTGACTGGTCCCTCTTCTCCCCTCTTCTCTTCCCTTGTCCTTCTCCTCCTTCCCCTCCTCCTTTTCTCTCTCCCTCTCCCTTCCTCCCTCCTTCTCCTTCTCCTTCTCCTTCTTTTTCTTCTTCTCTCTCTCCCCCTCCTCCCACTCTCTCTCCTCTCTGCTTCTCTCTGGCTGGTGGGTTCATTCTCTCAAGCCAGCTGTCCACACAATGGTAGAACCACAGTGACAGGCAGCTCTGGACACCCATCCTTACTGCGTCATGCCCACATAGGTATGATGACACACCCACCAGCTCCACCTGGGGAATCCCAGGCAGGCAGCTGACTGGCTTGGCTTGGTCATGTGTCCTTGCCTGGACCAATTACATAGACAGCGGAGTGGGACACTGAATAAATGGCCCAGCCAGTCACCTGTTCACTTCTGGGGTCTTGGGTTGAGGTCTGGAAGGAATAATAGGTAACCAGTATATCTAACTAACTGCACACCCCAACATTCTGACCTAAGGGGGAGACATCTACTAGCTGATAGGTTCCAGATTTCAATGCTGCAGCAGTGCCCATGGTGGAGGATCATGCAGGATGCAGTTGGGGCTCAGTGTGGGGCAGGACTCTCAGGACAGGGCCCTGAGCTGAGTCTGTGTCTATGTCTGCCAAGCCCAGGAGAGAGGAGAGGGCATTGCAAGAGGTGGGAATGGAGGGAGCTGTGGCTCAGAAGAGCGAGGCGGCATGGAGTGGAGAGGAAGTTGTGGGGGTTACCAGGCAGAGGGGTGAGAGGGAGAGGCCCACAGGGCACCATCCCTGAGGGGTTTAAGCAGACTTTGTCTTATGAGTAGCAAGAAGTGACAGGGTCAGGATAACCTGTTGAGAGCTAACTCCAGCTACCCTGGTGTTGAGTTTGAGCCTCTGTGGAGTCATTCAGGTGAGAACTGGTGTCAACTCAACAAAGCCAGTGGCAGAGGGGACAGAGAGGAGAGGTTACAGACACAGTTTGGCAGGGGTCAGAGAGTGGAGTGAGAACAGGCGAGGGAGCCCCAAGAGGGCCAGGCTTGGGCAAGAGGAGTCGAAGCCCAGTTATGGCGTTTAAGTACCTGAGGGTCTCCAGGTGGATATGTCCAAGGAGAAGCAGATCTTGAGGCTGGACCTCCATTTCCCCAGCTGTAGAATGAGGAGTACAGGCTGGCTATCTCTAGGATTCACCTGTCCATAAGCCTGCATCCATGGGTTCATTCTGTAAGCACCCCAGAGGTGGTGGGTGGGAATAAGCTGGCACACTGCAAGGCTCCATACTCCATGGCTACAGAGGAAGAACTGCTGCTTCTCAGGTCCTTTAGGAGACTCTGGGAAGCCCTTCTAAGTATCGTCCTATCTCATGTGCCCCTTGGCACGGGGGCGTGGAGGGCGGTTCCAACAGATTTTAAAACTGTTGGAAAGATGAGAGAACATAAAAGTGAGGATGCCAGGCATGGTGGCACACGCCTGTAATCCCAGCTACTCTGGAGGCTGAGGCGAGAAGGTTACAAACTCAAGCCCAGCCTGGGCAAAATAGCAAGATCTCATCTCTAGATAAATCAATAGAAAGTGGTCAGTGCCTAAAATTGACCATGTGAATAATGAATTGTTATAATTTGTCTAGTGAAAAAAACCACTTTTCTCAATGTCTAAACAAAAGTAAAACTTGAAGGCTTATGGTGAAGAGCGCCCAACCATCACTGTGCCCCTCAGACCTTCAAGGTCCTTGGTGTGTTTCAATAATGGAAAATGGGTAAGAATGTGCCTTGGGGGTCACACAGACCTGGGTTCAAATCCCACCTCTGTCACTTGCTAGTTCTGGGATCCTGGGTGGAGTGAGTGCCCATTTTCACAGGTGTAAAGTGGGCATGATGGCAGTTTCTACCTGCCAGGCTTAAATAATGCAATGCCCAGAACATCTCAGCACAGTGCCAGACACACATGACACTCAACACATGCCAGCTATTGTTACCCCTAGTGGAGGAGGCCACAGCGACAGGTCAGGATACTCTGAGTGTCACGACTCAGACAGGGGTCATTTCAGAGTTTGGAATGTGGATATCTGGGAAATGAGACCCTCACTTGACAGGTCAAGCCACGAAACAGAGTTTGCGTGGCTCAGGGTCACCCTAGGAAAGGTCTAAAAATGTGTGCAACCATCAATTTCATTTTTAATTAAAAAAAAAGGATGACAAAATCTTCTAAAGTCATCAAGATTGGGGCTTAACATCTGTGTAATGATATTTCATGCTTGTAGAGAACTTTATCTTCTCAAAGAACTTTCACAACTGCTGTTAATCAAGAGAATTCTTCATTAGAAAATTATTTTGTAGTAAGGTGCTCTTAACCAGTTGGATATTACTACCATCTGCTACTATTAGTATTATTAGTACTAGTACTAGCAATTATAATAGTAATAATAATAATAGTAGCAGCTTGCTGATTAATTCTGTGTACAAGACTTGGTTCTAAGAGCTTTATGTACAAAACCTCATTGAATCCTCCTCACATCTTAGTGAGAAAGACACTAGCACACTCTTGTTTCACAGATGAGAAAACTGAGGTTCAGAGAGGTCCTACTGCCTGCGTTTAATCTTCCCAACAACTCTAAGAGGTCAGTTATATAGAGGAAGTGAAGGCACACAGAAGAGTTAAGTGATTTCGTCAAAGTTACAGGGCTGATAAGTAACTAAGGTGTGGTCTGAGCCTAGACCTGTTGGGTGCAGTGCTTATGGCTTTCCCAGTGCTGAGGACCAGGGTCATTCGCTGGCGTCAGATTGAAGAGCATGTACTTGGAAGGAAGGAAGAGGGGAGCGCACCTCCTCTTCCCTCCTGGGCGCCTTAGACCTGTGTGAGGCGTCACCAGGGGGAGCCAAAGGGCCCCAGGTCGGCTGCTCTGGGCACCTGAGGGCTTCGATCCTCCTGGCTGGCGCCAGCTTCCTCACAGGAGATAGAGGTAGAGGTACACAGGGGAGGTGGACAGGTGGGCAGCTAGATTCATTCTTCAAGGTCCCTCTGCTAAGACCACATTTTGTCTCTCCTCTTCACAAGGCTCACCCCTCCTCTTCTGTGAAGGGTGAGCCTTGCGAAAGGAGTCACTTTCTCTCTGCCTACCCACCTTAGAGGGTATTAATTCACCAGCAAGCTTGACCTGGGCGATTACTTGGGGGCAGACTGGGGATGGTCAAATAGCCAAAGAATCTTTTTCCTGGAACAGTAAGACCCCTCAGTTAAATGATGTCTGTCTTGTTTCTTTGGCCACTCATTCATTCATGAATTCATTTAACAATAATTTCTTAGACCCCAACTGAAAGCTGTGGTCCCAGACATAGACCAGCTGCAAGCCCTGCCCTTGGGAACCCCTAGTCTGGGAGGAGACAGACGTAAAGTCCAGGGTGAGCTTAGCTCTGATGTGGCAAGTCCTGGGGACTGTGGTACCCAGAGGAGGCCCTATACCCAGCTGGGGTGCAGGAGTCGGGGTGTGGGCAGAAGAGGAGGGGTGAGACTTGCAAAGAGAAAAAAGAAAGGGTGCTCTTAGCAGAGGGAGGTGTGCAGGCTCAGGGGTGTGAAAAGCAGAATGTCTGTGGGGCTCCCTTTGCAGCAATTCGATGAGGCTGGGACTGCCCCAGAGGGATGAGGTGCCTTATTTGCCAAGTAAAGAGCTCAGAGGTCATTTGGAAGGCACTGGGAACTATGGAGTGCTTCCTGCCAAAGTCACTGTGCAACTCATCCTTTGGCCTCCACTATGCCAAACTACCCTCCACTATGCCAGACTACCCTTGCAGGAGTCCTGGCATACAGGCTCCCCCTCACCAGCCCATCCCACTCCCACACAGACCCCACTGGTCTCTGCAAACAGCCCTTCACCATGTCACCAGCACAGGCCTAGTGTTCTACAGTCTTCAAGGTGTTTCAAGAACATTCTCTGGCTTGCTTGCTAGATCTTCACCTTCTCTCGTAGACCTTAGCACATTCTCTCCGTCGGTCCTTCCTTGTCCACCAAGAAAACCTCCTTCTCATGTTTCGCATCCAGCTCCAGGTCACCTATCCTGGGAGGGCTCCCAGACAGCCCCTCCCCCCAGGGCGGAAGTGATTTCCTCTTTCTCTGCCCCCTACTCCACCTCCTTGAGTGCATCCACGAGGTGTTTACAGGTCTTTCCACTTCCCTCCTCCTCTGCTCTCTGGATCCTCCACACAGATTGCAATCTCCTCCAGGAAGGAGCCACTTTCTCTCTGTCACACACCTTAGAGGGTATTAATTCACCAGTAAACTTGACCTGAGCAATTACTTGGGGGCAGGTTGGAAAAGAAAGCTTGTTATGACTGAGCACTGTCGCTGGGCTGTGGGGGTCACAGACTAACAGGCCATCACCTGCCTCCATTTCTGCCTTGACTTGAGGGGATGGAGCCTGGAAGAAAGTACTGCCGCCATCAAACTTGGAGAACACTTGGCCAGGAGTAGGGGATCCCTGATGAACAGGCACATTAAAGGACATTGTTTCTAGTAGGTCAAGCCCCCTGAAAGGCCCCCCTCACCTCACATTTCTTACCCTATTGCCCAATGTACAAGATAATATGCAGTTCTGAGGGAACTCCTCTTCCCCCTACCAGAATCCCAAAGCCACACAATTGAGAGGGGGACAAAAGAAAGCCTGATAGCAGGGTCTCCCAAATTAAACCACCAGCCAGGAGCAGCCATGCACACTAAAATGTCTGGAACAATGGGGCGGAGGTGCTTAGTGGAGACAAGAAGCAGCACTTCCTCTCTGGCCCTTTCTGGTTCCCGCTTGTGGGAGATCCAGAGCCTCAGTCACCAGGCCAGTGCCACAAACTGATAAGAAGTCAGATGGGGAGCAAGAGATGACTGGACACAGATTTAATTCTCCAGGGCTGAGGGGATCATCCACAGAAAGGTGTAAGAGTGTGTGTGAGGGAGTATGTGTATGTGCTACAGGGTGCGTGGGGGTGTGAGGGTGCATGTGAGGATGTGTCTGAGTGTATGTGAAAGCACGTGTCTGCATGTGTGAGGGTGGGTGTGTGTGTGTGTGTGCTGGGGGCAGGGAAGGGAGCTGGTGTGGAGGGGGAAACGTGGGTGCAAACTGGTGCAGGCAGAGTGGACAAAAAAGAGAAAAGTCTTGTCTTTGAGTCGGCCCTGGAGAGCAGAAGAAAAAAGGAGCTCTTATTGGTGGTTGTCAAGGAGATGGGCCTTGGGGTTTGCTGAACTTCCCTTCAAGCGTCCTGCCAGGAGCTGAGAGGGGCCATTTATTTCCAGCTGCGTCTCCCCCGCCTCCCCTCCACCCCACCCCCGGGCGGGGTCGGACCAGGCCCCGAGGCCGACGGGCGTCAGGTGTAGACCCCAGGCCAGGCCAGAGCGGTTCTTGAGTCTAATGACCGTGATACTCGTCCTGCCCCTCCTCCTGACCCCAGCCCCACCGGGGTCCGTCACTGGAGACACCCAGGCCTCGCAATCACGGCGCAGCAAACTTCGCTGGCTGGGGTCAGCCCGGCGCACGGGCTGCGCAGGTCAGGACTGACCGCAAAGGGGTATTGTACACCCCATAGCTGTCCTGGGGACCCTGTTCAGACACGGGTCCTGCAGCTGTCCCAGAACAAGCACACTAAAGGGCTATTGTCCTTTGGCGAGTGGTAAAAAGTTCGTTTGTTTTGAAAGTACATTTTAAGACAATCTCTGCAAGCGCTTGGCACCCAGTAGGTGCTCAATAAACGTGTACCAATGGCTGCATGGGCAAGTCCGCTTTGCGCGTTGGCATTTCTTTCACTACAAATGGATGGCGCCGGGCCTCTCTCGACCTCTGCGAGTCGGGGCGCAGGCCCCGTCCTCGCCCCCAAGTGTGAGTGCGCTGGGGGCGGGGAAGGGGCTGGTCCGGAGGGTCAGCCACCCTCGACGACAGGAATTGAGGGGCCGGGGGGCAAGAGAAGGGCGCAGCCTCCGAGCAAGCCTCAGCCTAGCCGAGACGGTGCACCCGGCTGCGGCGCAAGCCGGCCCGGGCCCCCGCCCCCCCACCTGCCGCCCACCCCGAGGGGAGGGGGCGGCCCCCGACGCCCGCGGCCCCCCCCGCGGGCCGACTGCGGGCGTCCATTGGTCAGCCGGGCGCGGCGCCCCGCCTCCCAGCGGCCGCGGGCCAATGAGCGCGCGGCTGTCAGCTCGTCAGCCGCGCCGGCTCGCTGGCTCCGGAGCCCGAGCGGTGGCGGAGCAGCCAGCGGCGAGGAGCGCTTGCGGGAGCGGCCGGTCGGTCCGGTCCCCGCGCCCGCACGCCCGCACGCCCGCACGCCCGGCCGGGCCCGCAGCGAGCATGGGCGCGGCGGCCGTGCGCTGGCACTTGTGCGTGCTGCTCGCCCTGGGCGCGCGCTGGCGGCTGGCGGGGGGCAGCGGGCTCCCAGGTAAGCGCCCCGACCGCGGCAGCGGGCGGCGGGGGCGCGGGCGGCGGAGACGCGGTCCCGGCGGGCCCCCCACGCCAGCCGTCCCGAGGCCGGCACCCGGCGGCCCCGCGCCCGCCCTGCCTCTTTGCAAAGTAACTTCTGGGGCCGGTCCGGGGCGCCCCCTCCCGCAGCCCGGGCGCCGGGGCTCCCGGAGCCCGGCGGGGCCGCCGCAGGGGAGGGGTGGGCTGAGGCCCCGGGGAGGGGAAATGTGAGGGCGGGAGTAAGAAAGAAAGCGCGACGGCTGGCCCGGGGTGGGGGGGAGGGCGGCGTGCGCACCGAGGCGGGGCGGGGCCCCCGGGACCGACGGGGGCGCTCCCCCAGGGAAGAGGGGAGCGCGGGCGGAAGGGCCGGAGGGGAGCCGGGGGCGGCGGGGGAAGCGAAGGGAAAAGGACTGACCGAGAGGGAGAGGGAGGAGAGGTGTGGATGGACAGACGGACAGAAAAGGAGGCGCTGGGGGAACAGACAAAAGGACGCAGGACGGAGCCCAGAGAAAGAGACGCAGAAGGCTGGAGAAGAGACAGAAGGGCTTGAGGGGGAAGGAGGAAACTCAAGTGAGGGGAGATGGACAGCAGGGAGGAAAGAAATCAAAAGACGGTGAACCAGCCAGTGGGAAGGAAGAGAGAGGAGGAGACAGATGGACACCAGGGAGAGACAGGAGAGGGGGCAGTGGGAGGGAGACAGGAAAGAGAAGACAGATACCTGGAACGGGATGGACAGATGGACAGTCAGACAGGAGGAGGTGGGAGAGAGACACGCAGGAAAGCAGAGGACAGACAGACGGGGGGAGGAGAGACCAGACGTGGGACATCAGTGGAGCAGATGCAGGAGAGGGAGGCAGGACATGAGTGGGCACAAGCCATGGTCGGGCAGGCCGCAGAAGCAAGGTGGGCTGCCTGGTAGCTTTTCCTGCCCTCCCTTCCCCTCCTGGAGGGACTTCCCGGCAGAGCTGGAGTCACACTCCCTCCTCCACAGCTTCAGAGGAGCTTCCTCCTGTTCTCTCCTGGGGGAAAGAGGGTCCCACCCACCCCTCTAGGCTCTCTGAGGTCTGTTTTTGGTGGCAGCGTGGGGTCTCTTCCTGGTGGTCACGCCCGCTCTGAGTGAGGATGCCAGACCATTTAAACTCCTCCACAGTTGGAGCGAAGCTTGCTTCCATATGCTCTCCTCCCGGAAGCTCAGGAAGCTCAGTCCTGCTGACCATACCCACGTGTGCCTGTGGGAGTCTCTCCCAAGCGCTGGGGTCCTTCGCTTCTGTGTGACTGTTCTATATGTGCCTCTCTCCACCTCTCTGTCCCTCCTAGTGTCGCTCTGTGTCTGTCTTGTCTCCCACCTCCTGTCCTCTCCTCTGTGGAAACTCTGTGACTGTGAAACCCCAGCAGCCAGTCCCCAGCATAAGCAAACCACAGAATCTCCAGCCCAGACCAGGGATTGCGGCCAGAGGACCTGTGGGGAAAAGGTCTGTGGCTCCTCTCCCACTCTCCTTGAAGGTGCCTGCCCTTCCCCACCCCCTACCCCCACCTAAGGATGTGTTTATAAGGTGTGTTGGGAGACGATCCCACTCACCCCTCGGCACCCATCCATTTCCATCCTGATGAGGACACCTACCTAGGTGGGAGATTGGGGGGGTCACAAGGGACTTCAGAGCCCCAGGCAGTTTCCCTTCCCAGTCTCATGCACTGACCTTGGAAAATGGAAAGGGCCATATCTGTGGCCCACTACCCCTATCAGAAGTGGCCCCAGTCCTCCCCTCAGGAAGCATGTACATTGGCCCTCTCTGGGCTCTGGTTGCCCTTGAGGCGGTGCCACCCCTGCATGGGGAAATGGACAGCAGGGAGGAAGAGATCAAAAGACAATGGATCAGCCGATGGGAAGGAAGAGAGAGGAGGAGACAGATGGACACCAGAAGAGAGAAACAGGAAAGGGGGCAGTGGGAGGGAGACACTTCCCCAGAAGGCCAATTACAGATGATCCTGCTGGTCTCTGGCCTTCTGATTGCCGGCTCTGGCCCCCTCCATCCACTGCCTCCTGGGTTCCTTTCCACCCTTCCTTTGGGTAGCTATAGAGGATGGGCTGCCCACCTGAGAAGATACAACCCCCCAAAAAGTGATGCCACCTGCTATGTGACTGTGTGTGCACATATGTGTGTTCAGGGAGATCACTCTGGTGTGTGTGTGTGTGTGTGTGTGTGTGTGTGTGTGTGTGTGTGTGTGTGTGTGTGTTGATGCCTTTCTTCCTTCAGAGGTGGGCTGGAGCCTTAGGTCTGGGGCAGAGGAGGAATCCTGGTGGGAAATGACTCTCTAAGAGATACTCAACATGCTTATTTAGAACCTAGACATCAGCCAGGGAGTCATTCAGAGTGGGCACTCTTCAGGGGGCCAGGCAATCTAAGTTGAAGCAAGAGGCATGAAAAGATGGGGACATTCTAAGCTGACCCCTGGGGGTACTGTCTTCATGACAGCTGCTGAGAGAGAGTCCCTTGTGGTGCTCTGGGTCCTTCTGTCTGCCCATCCACCTACATGTTGTTCATATCTAGCTGGAAGTAGCATGGCACATAGAAAAGCTCATACTGTGTCAGGGTGTAGTCCCTGCCTCAGTGACCAACGACAGACCTCACCGGGCCTCTGTTTCCTCATCCAGAACCTGAGGAATTAACCTGGATTATAGTTAAGGTTCTGGCTGTGCTATCCTGTGCCCAGAGGCCTCCCCCCATCATCTGAAATCTTTGTGTTTTTGCAGGGGGTGAGGGAGGGTCAGGGTGTGTACACAGATACACAGAATCAATTTTGCATTGCTTTGTACAGCAGCTGTTCCAGAACGAAGGTATACATGTGTGTTGAGGAGGGGATGTGGGGAGTGTCAGGAGCCCTCAAAACCTAGACTGAATTTGAGTTTATAAGTTGGGATATGCGAACCAGGCTCACACCTACATTTCTGAGGAGGGGAAAAGGGAAGAGAGTGGTGGGGGAGACAATCAGAACCATGAATGGGGCTTGGTAAGCCCAGTTGAGGGTGTGGTTCCACCACTGACTGAACACTCCAGTAGAAGCTAGAGGAAGAATCTCATATCTCCCCAGTGTAGGTGGGATGCCATGTTCAGTTCATATGCCTCCTGGTATAGCCTCTTCTCACTGCTCAACCCAGCCTCTTTTTCCCCATCTGTAACCCAAAGGGGCTGGATTTAAGTTTCTCCAAGGACCCTCCTGGCTCTAAATTCAAGAGTAAGGAGAGTGGAAGAGAGTTGGAGTGATGCTTATAGGGAGAGCAGGACACACAGAAAGAGGGGCTTTTCCTCATTGTGTCCCTAAGCCTCAGTTTTCTCATATTTGTAGTGGGATAATAGCTGTACTCAGTGGGATTGTCATGAAGATAAATGAAGTCAAGGATATTGATAGCATTGTACCTGGCACATTGTAGCTACCCCAAAGATGCTACCAGTTGCCACTTGTCACACCAGATTGTCCTGTGGCAGTTATCGTCAGTGAGCCCATTGGTCAGTGGAAAGGCACAGGCAAGAGCTCCCCTGCCCCACATCATCAGCTGCCTACTCCTGGGCCACATCTCACCTGTTGTCTCCCTCCCACACACCCATAGGAGCAGTCGACGTGGATGAGTGCTCAGAGGGCACAGATGACTGCCACATCGATGCCATCTGTCAGAACACACCCAAGTCCTACAAATGCCTCTGCAAACCAGGCTACAAGGGGGAAGGGAGGCAATGTGAAGGTGAGTCCAGCCCAGCCCTCCCGGCCAGACCCTGTGGCTGCCAGGGCTGCTGTAGGTGGCTGATGCCTGCTGCACTGATCACCAGCCAGGCCTGAGCCTCCAGCCCCACTGCCATGGGTACTGATAGCACAGGCTTCCTCAGCCTTGGGGGGGATGCTGTGGGCTTTCTGGGAATGTGGACTTCTTCCCTGGAGTGTGAAAGTGGGAGTCATGGGGTACCTGACTCTCGCTCATATTTGAAACATTTTTTTAAGAAATTGAGATGAAACATTGCATGATGCATTTGTGGATCTGTCCCTGACTGGATATATGGAGAGATGTAAAGACCTGGGGTGACCCCTTCTCCCACAGGTCCCTAACATCAAGTTCAAAGCCACCCTGTAGCTTCGTCAAAGGATTTGCTCAGTAGTCAACCACAGCGTTTGTGAGGCTGTCTCAGATCTCCTGTCTTGAGCTCCAGAGGTTGGACAGAGAGTGAGAAAGTTGTGCCATCTGTCTGTCTGTCTGTCCAGCCTTCCTTCCCTGCACCTGGGGTGCTGCTTTGACCACCTGGCACTAGAAAATGCCTCTCTGGCAGGTGAGAGTCAGAGAGAAAGGAGCAGCCCTGGCTGGGTTGGGAACCAAGACTCTTTAAGCCAGACAGAAACTTGGGAGCATTTGTCTGCGAGGGTCTGTGCCCTGTGGGTCTGCAGCAGAACTCAACTCTCTCCTTGACTAATGGAGTCACTGATCCCAGTCTCCCCTGTCTAAATGAGGGAAGCTGAGGCTCAGGGGGGGGAGAAGTATCTTTTGCAAGATCCCCAAGCATCACTGTGACATGAAAAGGTCTGAAATTCAGGTTTTCTGACTTCTCCTCAATAACTCGCTAGCATCTTGTTTTCCTCTCCCTGGGCACTGCCCGCTTGTTTTTTGAAGTGTGATATTTGTGTTAGGAAAGAGACATGTGAGAGCAAGATGAGCACCTGATGTGTATAAGGCTCGACAGGGCTAGCATTTTGTGGGGGATGCAGCTATGCCTCTTGGGGATGCCAGTGGTTCTTCATCTCATTTATTGAGCATCTACTTAAGGCTGAGTGCTGGGCAGATGACTTTATCCTGCATCATGCCTGGTTCGATCATATCCCTGGCTTATGTGGGGCCCAGAAACTGGAGGGGGAAACTGGAGCCTACTGCAAATCTCTGGAAGAAGGCTGAGCTAGAGGCAGATAAAGAGGCCTAGTAGAATGGGCTGGCCCGGCTTCTAGCAGAGCCTGGAGATTAGCTCAGTGGTTCGAGTGTCACATGTGAGCCTCTGTGTGACCACCTTCTGACCCTCTGCTCTGCCTCCCAGTACCCTGGCAAGGGAGAACCATGGTTGACCCCTATCTCTGCTGGTTTAAGCCCCTGACCTGCCTCCCCTAGCCCTGTTTCATAGGCCCTCACCTGCTGCCAGGAGGCCCACACTTTGTCTCCTGCCTGTTTCCCAGAAGTCCTACAGAGTCCAACATTAACTTCCCACTCCACTTGAGCCCTGGTTAGGAGTCAGACTATTGTCCCAAACCCAGCTCTGCCACCCACTGGCTCTGTGGGCCTCATGTTCTCATCTTCTAGAGAGGAAAATTGCTTTGCCCTGCCGAGTATGAGGATGAGATAGGGGGAGGCTTGTGAATGTGCTTCCAAAACTTCCAGTTCACTCCAGCCTCTGCTCTTCACATCCTAAAACACTGAACAACTCTTGTGTCCTGTACATGCATGCGCACGTGCACACACACACACACACACACACACACACACACACACACGACTGTTCAATGTTTGTGAGCCCCAGCTCAGGATTTCCCCCTGCCTGGAGCTCCTTACACTCCTCTTGTGTCCTGACTAAATCTGAAGGCTAATCATTCTTTAGATTTTCCTCCTCTGGGAAGCCTTCCCTGATGCCTCCTCTTACATACACACACACTTACACATACACACACATGCATGTGCATGCATACTAGGCTGCATTAAGTATCTCCTAGGCTCCCAGAAGCTCCCAGGCTTCACTACATCACTGCACTTTTGGCTCTGGATTATAATTGCATGTCTTGCACCCCTCCCTGTACTGTAAGCTCATTTATTGAGCACTTGCCATAAGCTTGGTGTTGGGACCACCACACCAAAGCTGTCAACCCTAGAGTGTGCCCCTAGGAGCTCCCAGCAAGCTCCTCAGTTACAGAGAACCTTTCGCATGTGTCACTACGTTCCCATCCCCGAGGCAGGGCCTGGCACTGGCATGGGTGTGCAGAAAATGTTTAGTCTAAGTTGGCTTTCTTTTGCCCAGGCTGGAGTCTGCAAGAGATGAGCAACCTGTGAGATGCCCACAAAGGGACATATGGAGCACAGGGTTCGTGGAAGGGCTTGTTCTTGCCACAGTGTCATTTTGACCCATGATTGAGAACAGGGGCAGACCTGGCCTCTGCATGGGGACTCCAGTTTTCACCCCACCTCTGGTATGAAAATTGGCCCTCACCGAGCCTAGTTTCTCCTTCGGTTATGTGGCCCCAAAATATTCCCCATCACAGGTCATGCTGAAGGTGGAGGGAGGTATAGTGTAGTGTAGCATACTGGGGCCTGGCTTTCAATCCATAGCAGGCACTCAGTCTACAGATGTGCTCAGTATCCAGGTGACAGTACCATTCCCGTTATCCCATTATCATCATCATCTGTTCTCACTACTGTTCAGAGTGGTTCAGGCTCAAATGAGATTATGAATGGTAAAGACCTTTGAAAATCGCTCAGTGCTACATACCTCAGAGGTGATTGTTATGGTGCAGCCTGATCCCTGTTCTCCAGCAGCTTGTGGTCTGGTAGGGCTGCATGAGCTTTTTTTTTTTTTTAAGTTGGAATCTCACTCTGTTGCCCAGGCTGGAGTGCAGTGGCATGATCACAGGTCATTGCATCCTCTAACTCCTGGGTTCAAGTGATCCTTCTGCCTCAGCCTCCTGAATAACTGAGCTACAGGCACACGTCACCACACCTGGCTAATTTTTTAATTTTTTTGTAGAGACAAGGTCTCACTATGTTGCACAGGCTGTTCTTGAACTCCTGAGCTCAAGAAATCCTCTTCCCAAAGTGCTGGGCTTACAGGCATGAACCACTGCATCTGACTTGAAAATCCCTAATGAACAGTACAGGTCGGAATCTACTGCATTGCCATATTTACAAGAAGGAATGTTAGGAGCCAAAAGTAGGACACCATTTGGTTACTTGTCCCCTAAACCCTCAGTGAGTGAGTGCTGGCGTGGGTTCCAGGGACCTGAGTGGACCTGTCCTGCTGCACCCAGGTGTTCTCATCCCTGGGACCCACCCACAGTCAGAATCAAGGCAGCCTGCTGGAGTGTCCACCCAAAGCCATTAGAACCCTGCTGACTTCCCTGGGATGACTCTGCAGAGGCTTCTGGGGTCCTTGAAATCTGAAGGAGCTGGCAGGCCACCCAGTGGTTCACATTCTTGGTTTACAGATGGGGAAATGAGGCCTGAGGGTGCCGGGTCCTTTCCTGAGTTGGGACTAGAGCTCAGGTTTGGTGAGCCCATTTCTCCACATTGCATTTCTGCAGGTGTTTATTCTTATCTGTAACTTTCTGTCCTGAGAAGAGGCAATGAACAGTCCATATTCAGCTGAGCACAGTGGTTAAAGCATTGGCTTTGGAATCAGACTGCTTGGGTTCCAATCCTGCCTGTGTATCCTGGGCAAGTTCCTTAACCTCCATTGGTTTATCAATAAAATGGACATAATGCTAGGACTTACTTCATAGTATGAGAATTTAGTGAAATAATTTAAATCAATGAATTAATTTAACGAATTAATCATCCCATGGGATGCACTATGTAAGCATTAGCTCTTACTGTGATGAAGAAGAAGATGATGATGGTGATGTTGATGACTGTGGTGGTGTTAATGATGAGGGTGATGGTAATGGTGATGACGTCATGATGATGATGATGAGGATGATGATGTCAATATTGGTGACGTATCTGATGATGACCGTCATCATCATATTAATGATCATGATCTTGTTGATTATGATCAGTATGTGAAAACAGATGAAGCTTTGCCTTTTTCCAGTAATGGCTGGGAAATGGGGTATTCTGGGTCATCGACTGTTCATACGAACCATATGCATCTATCCATAGCCCCCCAGAGATGTACAGACAGGTGTGCCATTCACAGATGACTGTTTACCAAGAATGTACAATAAAAAATACATGGGTCAGAAGGCTTTCTTTTGTTCATCTAAACCTCCTTCAGTGATGGCCAATATGCTGACACTTTCTCCCACAGGAGACATTGGTAATCAATCACTGCACTCTCCAGATAGTCATTTCCAAAACAGATAAAAACTGTCTTCCCTCCCTGGGCTCCTGCATCTCCAGGTCCTGAGCTGGTGTGGGGTTCTGCAGAGGCCAGGCTTGGAGTTTTGAAGGAAGTGAGCACCCTGTCCTGTAGATCTCACCAATTTTGCTGTTTGCTGTGATAAGCACAGAGGATGGACTCTCAGCAAAACATGCCCTGAGAGTGTGGCTTCCACAGTCCCCCACCCCATTCTTCACGGGAAACGAGCACTATGTGGGGCTGACTGAGCCTCTTAACCCCCTTAACCGTGACACCTTGAAACTTCTGCTGGTTGTGTAACCCCCCTTAGCAAACCTAACCCTGGAGGCCACCAGCCCCCTATTCTGGGAACCGTTTATTTCTATACTTTCAAAGCCATCTTGCTGCGTGGCCTCTGGATGTGTGATGACAATATGGCCTCCATGTAGCAACCATGTTGCAGCTGTGTCCAGCAGCGGTCTGGGGCCCACGCAGCCAACTTAACCCTGGCAGGAGACTTGTTGTAGCCAGACTCATGAGGTGCCTCAGACAACTGGGAAAGGCTCTGAGCAGGGCTGAGGAGAAAGCAATATTTTCTTGATGATCGGCATCTTGATGGAACCTGGAGTAACTTGAGGTAAACTCATGGATGTATAGAGTTGGAAGAAACTTTAAAGAGTATCCAGAGCAGCCATCCCTCTTCACTGCCCTCCCCAGACCCGTTCACACCTCCATTTTAGCCCATGCCACACTGGATTTACGTTTTCCCATGTCTCTTTCTGGAATATGGGCTCCCAAAGGCAGGGTCTGTGACCTGTTCGGCTGCCATCCCTGGAACCCAGCATTGGGCCTGGCAGGGGGTTTGAAAGGCATGTTTTGGGTGAAAGGGTGGGTGGACTCCAGGGGTCACTTCCTCCAGGAAGCTTTCCCTGGTCCCCTAGCCAGAGGAACTATCACCTGTGAGCATCACTCCTCAGTGCGCCTATCACGTTTAGGTTGTGAGGACTGGGTGAGTTCCCTCAGAGCTGAACCCAGAGCTGGTGTCAGCCGACAGTAAAGAACTATTATCCATCCTGGAGGGCCCTGGAAAAGCCTCCTGAGACTTCACAGATTTGAAGGTTTTACAGACGTGGGAGCTGAGGCTTGGCGGGGAGGGTAGACTAGTCTAAGAATATCTGGTTTGGACCAGTGGCAGGGTCAGCCTGGGAAAACCGGCCACCCAGCTGAGAGGCAGCAGGGCTCAGATTCCAACCCCCATTAGCCAAGGGGTCCCAGCAGCAGGCCAGATCCCCATCAACCTGCCTGGGAGCAGCAAGGAAAGTTCCTTAGATCTATAGAGGGCTGGAGGGAACTGCACACATTCCCTCCCTTGCTGCTGCCAGCTAGTCTGAGACAGGTCCCAGGAATGTGAGGGGCCAAAAAGCACATCACCATCCATATAAGTGGGAAGAGGACACCCCTTGGACTTAGCCCAGCATTCATCTCAACCACTTTGAGCTACTATGATTTTTTTTATCCTTCCTTTCCTAACCTCATCCCAGCATCACTGCCTTTTTTCAGTTCCCAGCTCCTTCCTACCTCGGGGCCTTTGCACATCCTGTATCTTCTGTCCCTCTTCAGTTAGCTAAGCCTGTGCATCCCCAGCATACCCAGCCCCTTGGGCAGAGGCCTTTTGGAAGCTGCTAAGGCCAGCTCTGCACTGACCTCCTGGTCTGAATTAGCCAGACCTGCTTGTGTTCATTCTGCCGAGGGGGCAGACTGGGCGTGATGAGGGGACATTTCATCCCCTTTAAATGCTTCAACTCATTTAACCTTAATTGCCTTGTTTTCATAGACATTTGCTAAGGAAAAGGACCAAATTATAGCTTGAATTGGACCTTACTAATCTTAATTAAAAGCTCTCATTTATAATCAGGACCAGGCCCCAAACAAGGAGCAAACCGCCCTCAAATGGATTGTTTAAATAACTAAGACCCTCTTGATAATCACTGTTTAGTCTGAGCCAACAGAACATATCACCCCTTCTATGTGTACTTAATTTTTTAGACCATTTACTCAAGTGGTTTATTCCACTTGCAGGTTCCAACTCGATCCTTTTCCAAAATGCTATAATTAAAACTCTTGGGGGGAAAATAACTTTTTTGTTTTGGCCACAGTATATCAAATATATTATTTTCCTCTTTTTGTGTAAAAAGGGGAAAAATGACAACCTTATGGCCATCAGAGATCACAAAATTAGCATGTATATAATGAATGTAAATAGTTACTTCCTGAATTTTATATCCCCGGGGCCTACTTGTCAATCACTGAAGTTAGGTAGATTACAGAGCATGTAATTAAAGCGTTTTAACAAAACTCCTAATAACATACTCAGTGATCCCATTTAGTTTAACATGGGGGGGGATCTTAAAACCAATTGACCTTCTTAGGAAATAATGTCCATGACATTAAATCATTTTCATTATCATTATTACACACTTTATTGAAACTCCAGATAAAATTCTGCTTTTTGGGAGGCCAGGAAAGGTGGTAGGTGTGGGGGGAGAGGGGGACAGAGAAGGGGAAATTCTTCTTCAAGTTTTAAAACATGCAATTATGCATGCTAACATGTGCTCTGCTGAAGATGAAAGCACTCAAGTCCAGCAGACCAACGGGCAGTAAGAAATTGGATGTGACTTAAAATTCCAAGTTGCTGTCAGCTAGCAATTAGGCAGTGTTGCTTGCCAGCTCTGCTGCAGAGTTAAGACCTCTTGGAGAGTTCTGGGAGCCTACGTCCATTTTTAGGAGGAAAAATAAAAAGCTCATGCTGTTGCATTTAAGCCTTGAAGGCAAGTTTGTCTCTCTGGGCCTCAGTTGGCCCATCTGTAAAATGTATGCACTGAACTTGATTCAGTTAAGTGTAAAGAATGTTCACTGAGCACCTACTCTGTGCCAAGCTTGGTGCTGGGGCCTTGAAGGCCTCACTGCTTTGTAGGAGAGACAGACTGGAAATGAGATGATCATAACAGGGTGTGGAAAGTGCAGCAAGAGAAATGCAGACAGGACTCAGTGACGGTCAAGTAGAGAGAGTGTGTATCTATGCCTGAGGAGGGGGAGAAATTAGGGAGGGCTCTCTGGAGGAGGGGTCAGGAAAGCAGAGCAGAGCAGGTCTCTGATCCTCCTTCCAGCTCTGATGGTGAATGGAAGCATTTGTGGAAGGATCCAGAGGCCTGAATTTTGATCTTTGCTAACTCAGTAAATCCAGCAAGTGACTGAACCATCCTGTGCCCTGGTCTCCTCACCCATCAAATTGGAGCCACAACACCTGCCTTTTGAAATGTGCATTCGAGTAGAGATTTGAGGAGGAACAGAGGCTCACTGTCTATGAGAATGTGTTGAAGGCATCACCAGGGCCTGCATGTTGGGCTTTTTTTCCTCTAAATCCCCATTTCTCCTGGCATTAGTGGGTCTCTGTCTCTACCTCCCACTCCCCGTCTCCAGGCTCCGTGGGCAGTAGCCTCTCCCCCTACTCCCTCCTCTGGGCCCTCTTGCCTCCTCTTGGCCGCTTCTTATTACAGTGGCTGTATTTGTTTTTCCATCAGAGGAATGCTAACCAGAAAAAAACCATTATTTCTAAGAAAATAAACTGTGGGCTTGTGTGCCTTTGAATGCTACTGAAATGGATGACGGCCTTCCCCAAAGGCCTTGAGACAAAGAAGGCTGGGGACCTTGTATGCGCGGGCAAGGTCAGGGGGGTCTCGGAGGGTGCGCTGTGGAGGTCCTCCAGATGGGCCAGAGCTGCGGCCCCTGGGTGGAGAGAGCTTAAAACCCTGACCAGCTGGCTTGGACTTCTGGCCCGGGTTAATCACAGCTGCCGGCGTGGATCACTCTCCACTTCCTCCAGGGTCTCCAAGATGCATCACTCTCTCTGGGAGTCCCCATGACTTCAGTCTATAGCCAGGAGCAGGTCCGTGGAGAGCAGGTTCCAACCCTGTGTGGCCTGGGGCAGGTCTGTGGACCTCTCAGGCCTCAGCTGCTGACTTCAGGGTTCAGAGCTGTCAGGAGATCTCAGACCCTCGGACTCACGTGGGCAGCTCCTTCCTCAGAGCAATGTTCCCCTTGATGGTGCCCAGTGCTAGCTCAGTCTCTGGGAATAGTGGACAGGCTTCAGCTGGATTTAGCCACCTGTCCCTTCCCACTTGGGCAGCCTGGGCCTGGCTGGTCTATTGGTGGGAGAGATTCTGCTCACCTGAGGTTGTGTTCCTCTGTGTCTGGACCATTCTCACTCTCCAGGCTGGCAGCCCCCTGTGGCTTGGGTTTAAGCTGAGGGCAAGGGACCTGACTGAGATAGCATTGGCAGAGAGGGGAAGAAGTGGGAAGGCAACCTGATCCTCCAGGAGGACTACGGGCCTCGGATTCCTGGTTCACAGAAATATGGTCTTCTCTGGACGATCGTGTCATGGTTAGGAGGGAAGAATCTGGAACTAGCCTGCCTTGGTTAGAATTTTGCCTTTGCTGCTTTCTAGCTAGGTGATCTTGGGCAAGACGCTGGGATTCTCTGAGCCTCTGTTTCTTTTTCTATGAGATGTGGGAAGTTGAGACCTCACTGCCTAGGCTATAGTGAGGGTTGAGCCTGTTATCATCAAGACTGTGCCACTGCAGTTACTTTTATTACTGTTGGAGAGAATCTACACCAGAGGATTGGGAGAAATAGACAGTGGGATCGAACCGCACCAGGCTAAGCAGGCCCTGCTGGCTGCTGGATTCGGTGGGGCAGCCTGCGAGGTTAGGGGAAGAAGCCCAAGTTGTCAGCCCTGAGTTCAAGTTGCTGTCAGCTCTCAGTTCCCTTCTTTGGGCCTCAGTTAACTATAAATCTAGGCCGGTGTGTCAGCTCTGGGATCTGGCTTGCCAATCCTAAGTGGCACCTCAGGCTTTCAGACAATTCCATGTCTCTTATGATCTTACTGAGCTCAAGGGTGGTTGGGTCCATGGGAAAGCCCTCAGAGCCTGCAATTTGGGGGCCTAGAGCATCTCCCTAAGGGGATGGAAGACTGCCCATGCCTGATAATGGCAAAAGGGAGCAATAGGGGCCTTGGCCCAGGGCTGGCTGAGCCAGACTCGAGCCTCACTTCCATCTCCCATACTTCACTAGGCCAGTTTTCTCTTGACTGGATTGTTTCGGTATCCACAAATCCCGATGCTGGAGTGTAGGAACAGCCCCCAGAGAAGGGTTCAGAAAGGAAACAATTACCTGCTCCTCATCCTAATGGTTTGGTAGGGAAATCCCCCTGGTTCTTGGGAGCCATGCACCCCACAAAGAACCCAAGCTGGGCAAGTGGCATTTGAGGGCAGTTCAAAGTGAGCATCTTTGTGGTTTATCTCATCCAGGCAGAGCCCTGGAGACCCAGCCAGCCCAATGGAGAAGAGTACCCACAGCATTAGCTTGCTTTATTTTTTAAATACCTCTATTGAGATTTAATTCACATACCATACAATTCACTCCTTTAAAGTATATAGCTCAATGTCTTTTCTTATATTCACATTGTTTATCCACTACCACAATCAATGTTAGAACCTTTTGAATACCCCAAAAAGAAACCCTGTGCTCCTTGGCCTTTACCACCTCTCAAGCCTCCAACCCCTCTAGCCCTAGGAAACCACTAATCTACTTTTTGTCTCAATAAATTTGTTCTTCTGAAGACTTTATTTACTTATCTATTTTTGAGTCAGAGTCTCACTCTGTTGCCCAGGCTGGGTTGCAGTGGCATGATCACGATGATCACGGCCCATGATAGCCTCCTGGGCTCAGGCAGTCCTTCCACTGCAGCATTCCAAGTAGCTGGAACTACAGGCACATGCCACCACACCCAGTTAATTTTGGGGTTTTTTTTTAGAGATGAGGTTTTGCTGTGTTGCCCAGTTTGATCTTGAGCTCAAGTAATCCTCTTAGGCTCAAATAGTCCTCTTGCCTCAGCCTCCCAAAGTGCTGTGATTATAGGCATGAGCCACTGTGCTTGGTCTGGAGACTTTATAGAAATGGAATCATATACTACGTGGTCCTTTGTGACAGAGACAGCATTAACACTGAGCCAGCAAGAGTTAATTCCTGGCTTCCCTTGTACTAGCTATGTGATTCAGGGCAATGCAGGCAGAGTCTCTGAGCCTTGGTTTTCCTCTCTGTAAAATAGAAATGTTGGTACCCAGCTCTCATGGCAGTCATGTGTGAAGGATCTGCAGACTGCCTCCTACATCACAAGGGTCAGTCAGTGAGGCCATGGTCATGATTATTCACTTGTTCAACACCTAGCAGATTCTGCTGAACACAGTCTGCAAGCTTCTGAGGCTCCAGCAGAACAGGACGCAGTTCTTGTCCTCATGGACTTGTAGCATCAAAGGACACAGACATAAACAAGCAAGTGTACTACCAGCGTCTGTATAGGGGGCCAGAAGCCCAGGGCAGGGGAAGGGGTTGTGTCTGCTAGGAGATGAGAAGCTTCAGGGAGGAGGTGATGCTGGGACTCAGGATACAGAGGTGAATAGGTGTGAAGGGGAAGAACCTCTACTCAGAACAGCATGCACAGAATTGTGGAGGCTTGAAGCCACACGGGACTGGGAGAGGTCACTAAGTATCTTGAACCCCATGGTTACATTGGATCACAGAGTGGGAGGGGGAAGGGAACCTTCCCACCCTCTGACTGAGCCATGGTCATTGTGTGCAGTTAGGAATGAAAAAGTATATAGATTTGTGTTGGTTTTGTGTGACCTTTGACCTTTCCCGTAATTAACTGCTGGGCCCACTTCTGGCATTGTCTCTGCAGAAGAGAAACCTGATCGATGGATGCCAGGGGTCCTCAGAGAGCGGGTCTCATTACTCAGTCATTACAAACCCAGAGCTTAACCCCGCGCCACCGGAGACAGGGGGCTTAATCCTTCCTGCTAGGCAGCCCAAGAAACTACCTTCCCGTGAGCGTAATTAGCCAACAAACCGGATTAAGATTTATTCATCAATAAGGACTCAACTTCCTAAGCCATACATCTCTCCCAGAATGGTTGCCTGATCTAAGGAGGGCATGGTTTTTCCTAAAGTCCCCAGACAAAGGCGAGGACGCACTAGCGCCTAGCCAGGCAAGGGGTCTTTGTTAGAGCGTTTGGTCCCCACTGTTTGTGAGGAATGTCTAGAAAAATGCCAATTTCAGGGGGAAATTAGAAGACATTTTCAGTAGTGATCTCTGAGAGCAGAGAGTAGAATGCTTTAAAAATTCTTATTTTGGGAAGGTTTCCAGTCCTGACTTTGAGGAAAATGCCCTAAAATAGTATTAAATTAAATGAGAAGGCATTCTGATTCATTGCAATAGAATCTTTTAGAATCTAGGTACCACAGAATAAATATGTATTTTATGGGGTAACAATAATCCATTTTGAATTTTTTTAAAAATGGCTCATCCTGCTTAGGTTCCAAACCAGTGTTGTTGGCATGCAACCACAGCTGTGGGGTTGTGTGTGTGCACGCTACCATTTTAATATATGAAAAGTGGAATTGTGACCTTTCAAAAATCCCATAATGAGCAGTTCCTCATGCTGTTTTTCTCTGCTCTGTGGATGCTGTCTTCTGTTGGAAATTGAGTTTTCATTTAGAAAATATATATATATATCCCAGCCTGAAGTGGATTGTTGGACTTCTCATCTCCAGTGCTCAGAGTCTGAAAGCTGGCCAGATCTTTTGTTCTGCCCACTTTCTCTGTTGATATGAACCATCCCTGTCACCATCCCTCAACCTCAAGGATAGGTACAGATTTTGGAAATAAAAATAATAATGCACGTGATATCTCTTCCCCACCTTTCTCCTTAATGACTTTTTGAAGCATCAAGTACTCTTTTATTTGTCTCTCGCACCCCAAGGATGTGGCTGCATCCGCAAGAATAGAGCCTGCACTTGAATGCAGCCCCTGGCTAGGGGAGACATGGTCCTCAGCCATGCTGTGCTTCAGCCTCCTCTGTAAAATGAGATCAGTTCTCACACTGGCTTCACATGAAGTGGCATCACTCCAGTCTCTGCCTCCATCATAATGTGGCCATCTTCATTCTGTTTGTCTGTATGTCTTTATGTGGTATTCTTCTCTCTGTATGCCTGTGTCCGATTTCCAGCTTCTTAGAAGGACACTGGTGGATGGATTAAAGACCCACCCTAATCCAGTATGACCTCATCTGAACTTGATTACATCTGTAAAGACCCTATTTCCTGATCAGGTCACATTCTCAGATTCTGGGAGCCAGGACTTCAACTTATCTTTTGAGAGGACACAGTTCAACCTATAACAGTTCTTTAAAAATCAAAATCCAGAGAGCTCTGCTCTGTCCTCTTCATTCCTTTCCCATCTCCCCATCCCATCTGCCTGTTTCCCATTCTTCACCATACTTAAAAAGGTAGTCTGAGCCTGCTGGGTGTCTTGGAGGTCTGTGGGGCCTCTTCCAGGAGTGGTGACTCCTGGATATGTTTTTATAATAATAAATCCACATGCCGGGTTCAGTGGCTCAGCCTGTAATCCCAGCACTTTGGGAGGCCAAGGCGAGTGGAATGCCCAAGCCTGTGGGTTTGAGACCAGCCCAGGCAACTTGGTAAGACCTTGTCTCTACAATAAATCAAAAAATTAGCCGGGTGTGGTAGCATGCACCTGTAGTTACAGCTACTTGGAAGGCTGAGACAGAAGGATCGCTGGAGCCCAGCAGGTCAATGCTGGGGTGGCCATGAGCATGCCACTGCACTTCAGCCTGGGCGACAAAGTGAGACTCCAACTCAAAAAGAAAAAAAAAATCCACTTGTGGCAGGGATTTTTTTAAACTGGTTTGTGTGTTTATCTCTTGTGTATTAAAGAAGAAGACTCACATGGTTTTAAAAAAAATCCAAGGCACAAACAGAAAATCAGGGAAGGTTTGGTTTATAAGTGGATGTCCTCCATCCAGGGCATTGGGGAGGTGAAGCTAGCTATCACAGAAGCCTGGAGAGCATGGCCAGCCTGGGGATTGAAGAGGAACTGATGGTTCTAAGAGATGCTCAGATCTGGGGGAGCTCTTTGGGGACAGGTTAAGGCAAGAGATTCGAGCAGCAAGCATCTTGCACTCTCCATCCCACTGTGGGGAGTCAAAGGGAGGAAATGGCTGGAGTTTTATTGACTATTCAGCCATATCTTTATAATGCCTTATTGTATGGTGACCAGATAGTTTATCATTTCAATAATGAAAAGATTGCTGTTAATAATTATACCCAGACAGCAGGCATAAACTGGAACTATGCCAAGAAAATTGAACTATATGATTTTATTCTAATTAGAATATTAGAGAAGAAATATTGTGATTCACCCTGTTCCTCATTCTCTTTCTCACAGGAGAAGAGACATATTCCCATTAAGACAGCTGTTTGATTGCATTTTATGGATGCAGTGATGCTGTAACTGATTGCATTTCTTTGCTTTGGCTTTTAGGAAGCTCAGAACCCACCTTTTGTCATTGTGCTGCAATTACCAAATATATTTCTGTATATTGTCACCAGCTTTATCTATTCTTCAATTTTCATTTATTTTTCTTTGTTCTAACATCTTATTCCTTTGAAAATCTTATTGTATGTATTTTGTAAGCTGTTTGGATGAATAATTTGTTTTTATTTTTGTGTTTTATTATAAAGATGTGGGATACAATTCAGAGTTAGGTATACAAACGTTGATTATGCAGGTACCCTTGTTGATGAGGTATGCCACTTCCTCCCCTAGCAGTTTCCCTCAACTGTCAATCCCACCCCCCTCCCCTGACAGTTTCCCATTACATCCAATCCCTTTCTTATCGTATTATAATTGTTCAAGGTCCACTTATGCATATGATACTCTGTTCTTTGTTTCTGTGATAGATCACTGAGTATGGATGGATAATATTTGAAGGAATGGGTGAGTGGGTTAATAGAACTTTGGATAAATAGATGGATGAATTTTGACTGGATAGATGGGTGAGTAGGTAGGTGTTTGGATGTTTGTGTGTGTCTGTGTGTTTGGATAGAAGAGTGGGTGTTTGGATCAACAAATGCATAGATGGGTAGCTGGGTATTTGGATGTTTGGGTGAATGGATGTTTCAATGGATCAATGTGTAGATGAGTGGAATGATGGGCATCTGGCTGAATGTTTAGGTGGATGTATGGATGCATGTTTATATGGATGTATGTTTAGATGGATGTATGGATGCATGTATGTTTGGATGTATGGGTGAACATTTAAATGGATAAATGGATGGATGTATAGGTGATTAGATACATGGAAAGATAGTCAGCTGAGCAGTTATTTAGATGGATAGATTTTAGCATAACTAGATAAAAGGAAGAATGGTTAGGTGGGTATTTGAAATGATAGGTTATGGGGTGCAAAGATGGATAGATAGTGGATGAATGGGTGGATGGGTGGGTGGGTGGGTGGGTGGATGTTTGGATGAATGATTGCATAGCTGGCTATTTGGGTAGGTAGATAGGTATTCACACATGTGTGTATGTGTGCATGAATGGGTGCAGAACAAATGGAAGGATAGATAGGTAAATGGTGTTTGGATGATTGTATAAGACTTTCTTGTTACATGGTATAAATGTGCTAAGGATGAAATATCACAGATAAAGCACTTTGCAATAACTGGCATGTGGTGGGCATTCTAACTTATTAGAAAGGACATGACTTTTGTAGACTGTAAGACCTTTGCTCTAATCCTTGCCCTACCACCTAACCTCTCTGCACTTTCATTTGCCAACCATAAAATGGAGTTAAAATACTGGTGGATATGTCAGGAGTAGATACCTGCATATTTCCTTCTGAGGTACAACATGAGAGGGAGAAAATTCTTTTACCCAGGTATGGGATAAAAGTCCTTTTCCTCCGTCTGACTGATCCTACCTAAGTCACATACCAACCCTGGGGCCAATAGCAGTTGCTAGTGGCATGTTCTGTTTTAATCATATTGATTAGGCTCCACCCCCAGAGTGAGGACCAGGCCAGCTTCCCTTGAGTCACCTGCTTGAAGGAAAGAAGGGAGGGAGGGAACAGTCTAGGGACTGCTGGGTCAGATCAGATGAGAGGTGATACTCATGCTGACAGGTAGTGGAAGTTAGTGAACAGTGGGCAGACTGTAACCGTGTTAAGGGTGTAGAAAAACAATGGCTTGGTGGTAGCTAACTAGAGGTTGAGGGAGCAGTGAAAAGAAGCAATATTCACTAGGTTGGAGAGCCCAAGGGAAGTGCAGATTGGTGAGTTAAAGTTGGGCTTTGTGGCCAAGGTGGTTGGATTAGTGTATCTGGAGCTCTCGAGAAAGTTCAGGGCTGCAGACAGACTGGGAAGTAATTAGTATCTCTCAGTCTTTATAAACCTATGTACTCTTTCAATAAACATAAAATCCCACATCTTCCTTTACTGTTATTTACAATTTCTAAGTGTATTTAATATCATGTTTAAAAATAATTCATAGCCAGCTACTTGGGAGGCTGAGGCAAGAGGATCCTTGAGCCCAGAAGTTCCAGTCCACCCTGGGTAACAAGTGAATAGTGGAATGCAGGTGGCCACTGTGGACAGGTTAGGTGAAGCCTCCTGTCTCTTGTTCCTTTGGGACCCCGGGCTACTTTGTTCTTCCCTCATTGTGGCGAGGAGAGCGGGCACCAGGAGTGGCCTCACAGCCCAGACCCTACTCTGAGTTATTCCCTCTACTCTGCAGCATCTCTGGCAGGCAGGTGTCCGGGCAGTGCTTTGTCGCCTCCAGAGGCAAGAGGCTCATTACCTCCTGAGACAGCTTCTGCTTTCCAGATGGGCGCTCCTACCCAAGAATGTTAATTGGCCCCGGTGGCTTCCCCCCACTGCGAGATGCTCTGCCCTCTGGGCCTGCGTGGAGACAGCATGGAGCTCCGTGTCTCCCTGCAGCAACTCCTCGAGAGGGGGGGAAGCTGCCAGGCCTGCTTCAGTCTCCCCTTTCTACAGGGTGGCTTTTGTGGTTGGAACCTCACCTCAAAATCCCTCTTCTACGGGATAGACGAGCAACTGCTTCCTGCTTCTTCCTCTTCCAACGCCTATTGGGAGACACGTATGGTTCTGCTTGTGGGGGCACTTCCGGTTCCACTTAGCACGGCACTTCCGCTTCCGGTTTTGCTGTCATGCGTCTCTACCAGCTTCCTTCCTCCGCTGCTTGTCTGGGTGGGTGTAGGTTGAAATGGGCGAGACCAAGGAGCATTTGGGGATGGGAAGGCGGAAAAGCAAAAAAGCCGGCTCCCTTTCCCCTCGTCCCCTCCGCCATCTCTGACATGGTCTTCCTGTGCCTGGCACCTTTGGGCTCCCACCCGAGGTGCACAGGCTCGAATCCCACTTGTACCACTTCCCAGGTGTGTGGCCTTTGGCAGGGTGTTAGTCTGTCTGTACTTCGGTTTCTTCAGTGCTCTTGTAAAATTAGAATAATGATAATGGTGCCTGCATCACTGTGTTAGGGCAGGGATTGAAGAGATAATGCCACAGTCCTGCAAGCAGGACTTGGACATAGAAGCAGCTGTACAAGGTTAACAGGGCGTGTTCCTATTATTCTCTGAAGTCTCTCAAATCTCTCTGGAACTCCAGAACTGATATCCTTTTGACCCCTGATGGGAAATGTTGAAAAAGACTTAAAACAGCAAAAAGGATGACCTTTACACAGGCTATTGGCTATTGTTTATGAGACAGAAGCCTTTGTTATAACAAGGAAACTGAAGCAGTTTATATTCAGGCATCAGAATCTGATGTGGAAGGAAACTATTTGGAGAGGAGTCAGTGGACTTTTCTTTCATTCCAGAGATTTACACTTTTTGGTGGTGTGCAAAGTTAATTTCACTTGCTACCCACTGCTTAAAGAAAGCTAGTTTTCAGAGATTATAGACAGGATCCCTGCATGCTGTAAGTGTTGCGAGGCTTTTGAGGGAAGCAGAGCTGGACGTGTTTCTTGCCTGCTTCACTATGGTAGGAACTGGAAGGCACTCTACGCATGCCTAACCTGTGGCCCTGCCCTGCTAGGTGATGGCCTTATTGCAAGCCAGGATCTTCATTTTTATAACCTTTGGTGGTCTTTGGTGAATACCTGTTGAGCCCCCAGGGTGGTCTTTGGTGAATACCTGTTGAGTCATCCCCTAATCACTAACATCCTGGTGACTTCTGTGATGGTGGGAGAGGAGATTCCCAGTCCCTTCCTCTGACATCTCTCGTGCCCCTCATTTTGCAGACATTGACGAGTGTGAGAATGACTACTACAACGGGGGCTGTGTCCACGAGTGCATCAACATCCCAGGGAACTACAGGTGTACCTGCTTTGATGGCTTCATGCTGGCACATGATGGACACAACTGCCTCGGTGAGTGATGCACCCATGCCCTGTCTTCTGGTCACACCCTGCCTGTTTCTCAGCTCTAGCTTGTAGAGCTGGGGGTTGTGGGGAAGTTTGCCTCCTTTGTCTCCTTATATTAGTTTTCTAGGGCTACCATAACAAAATAGCACAGACCAAGTGACTTAGACAACAGAAGTTTACTTCCTCACAATTTTGGAGGCTGAAAGTTCAAGATCAAGGTGTTGGCCAGTTTGATTATTTTCTGAGGCCTCTCTTGTTTCACATAGTTTTTCTTCTGTGCATGCAAGTGTCTGGTGTCTCTGCATCCTAATTTCCTTTTCTTATAAGGACACCAGTCATATTGGAATAGGGTGTACCCTAACAACCCTACTTTTAATTTAATCACCTCTATAAAGGCCCTGTCTCCAAATATAGTCCCATTTTGAGTACTGAGGGTTGAACTTCTTCAACACAGGAATTTTGAGGGGACACAGGTGAGCATATGATCTTATATACCTCCATAGTCCCATGGTTCAAATACATCTTAAGCAAATTGTATAAAATTCATAAGACTAGTCCACATTTGCTAGATAAAATTGGAAAAAATGTAAAAGAGTAGGGGAAAAAATTGGAAAACATTTTAGTTATGCTGGTGTGTTTCCTTTTGGTCTTCTCTCTGTATCCAAGTGTGTTTTTGCCATAGGGTGATCAGATTGTCAGCATGTTTTTTTCCCTCGCTTTTCTCTTTAACATCATGTGTACCTCAGACATTCCTATGTGGCTCCTATTCGCACTTTTTTCTTAGTTGCCCCATAGTCTGATAAATTACTAATAACCTGTATCAGTTTCTTGGGGCTACCATAACAAGATAACAAACTGGGTGACTTGAAAAACAGAAATGTATTCTCTCACACTTCTGGTGGCCAGGTGTCTGAACTCAGAGTATTGGCAGGGCTAGTTCCTTCTGAGGACTATGAGGGAGAATCTGTTCCAGGCCTGTCTTGTAGCTTCTGGTGACCTCAGGTATACCTTGGCTTGTAGATGGCATTCTCCCTGTCTTCACATTATCTTAGCACTGAGTGTGTCTGTTTCTGTGTGCAAATTTCCCTTTTATAGAACGACTTCAGTCATTTTGGATTAGAGTCCACCCTAATGTCATCTTAACTTGATCATCTGCCAATATCTTATTTCCAACAAAGGTCAGATGGATGAGTACTGGGGGTTAGGACCTCAACATCTTTTGAGGGGACATAGTTCAACCATAACAGAGGGGCTTCAAAGTGTTAAATAGGAGAATAATATCTCATCATAGAAAGCATAGCAGACATGCCTGTCCCCAAAGCCTTCTTCTGCCACTGGCTGCTGAGTGACCTGGGCATAGCGGCTGGAGCCTAGGGGGTGTGGGTGTGGATACATAGATTGATTTGTCTGGGTCTCAGACCCTTGTGGGTGGGGGTGGACAAAGGCTGCTGTGAGTAGTAAATGAGGTATTGACCAGACAGCTTAGAAGCAGGCTCAGCACAGGGGGCTCTCAGCAGCTGTCACTGTCATCACAGTATCTGAGTCCACTCTACTCTAAAATAGGGATAATTATGCCACGACTTCATAAGGTCGTGGATGAGGGTAAAATAGCACAGTGTGAAGTAAAGTGATTAGCACTTAGTAAATGCTAAATAGTCAACACACAGGCTTATCATTTTGGCTGACTCAACTGCCTTTTTGTGATTGAACATTTAGATTGTTTGCTTTTTTGTTTGTTTTTACCATCAGAATTCAGAGATGGTTCTGAACACAAAGCTTTTTTTCCTGTTTTCTCAATTGTTTCCCTTAGGAGTGCTTCACAAGGTTTTTTATGGCTTTCGAAAAGAGCTCTGCAGACCTACCATGGTGCCAGCTGGTCTGTTGGCATGTGCCATAAGGAGCTTGGTGTCCTGAGTACTTAGGAACTTTTCCTCTTAGTAGTGTATTTGCTTTAGATTTCCCTGCCTGTTTTTGTTTAATGCATGTTGGATCTCTGATGGGTTTGTTATGGGAAACAGATCTGTGAACATGTAATTACACCTTAAATAAGAGTCAAAACAGAGGTCTGGACAGCAGGTTATTGAAGCCCAGAGGAGCCTTTGCAGAGCTACCTCTGGATGCAGTGACTATGAAAGTGGAAGTGGGGTGACTCCCCAGGGGGCTTCCAAAGGAGGTAGCATTGAACTGGGCCTGCAGAGGCTGGGGAGAGTTTTGCAGGTTGAGGCCATGGCCTGTGTAGAGAGCTCAGCAGCTCAGTGAGGTTCAGCCCTAGTGCTTCAGGGGAGTAGCAGGCAGTGGGACTGCGGAGGCAGGCAGAGCCCTTGGCTAGATTGTGAAGAATCAGGACCTAAAGACATTTATTGTGCCAGACACCAGGTTAAGTATCATCCAAGTGTTATCTCATTTAATCCAGCTTTCCCAGTTGTTTGCTCCTTTGTCAAATGATAGAGAAAGTACATTTCGGTAACTGATTAGTCAGTGAAGGCAGGGCTGATAGTCTCTGCAGGATAACCAGTTAAAAGCAGACAGTATCACCCTGTGATCAAGAGGACAGGCCTTGGGAACTGGCACGTTGGGGCTTAAATTCCTGTTCTCTAGTTATCAACTGTGTGACCTATGGCCAATCACTTCACCTCTCTGTGCCTCAGTTTCCTCATCTGAAAAATGGAATGTGTAGTCCCTATTTTGTAAGGTTCTTGTGAGGACTAAGTGAGATCATGGATATAGAGTATGTGGCACAGAGTGCTTGGCACCAAACACTCCCAGTGTAACAGGTACCAACCTGCTCACTGACTTTTAGATGAGATGTGCTGATGTAGGCTGGTTTGATCTCGGGGGGTCAGAGCCTGCTGCCTGCACTCCCATGGCTGTGCCTGACACACAGGGCTCTCCTTCTAGCCCCAGCATTCCCATCTGTGCAGAACTACCTGTTTGTAAATACTCTTGTTCTTGGCTATAGCAGGTCAACCCAGTGCCCCCAGTGCCTAATGCCACCAGCCTGCAGACTGACAATGAGTCTGTGAAGGTCTTGGTTTTAGCAACATTGTTTTCACAGTGAATTCTTTTTCCACTGATTAAGTTAAAAGAACTGGGTAAGACTCCCCCCACCACCACCTCTGAGCACAGATTGCAACTTTACATGCTCTAACTTGCACATATGGCAGCCAAGAAAAGGCTCTCTCTGTTGCTCCTCTGCTGTTGGCTGAGGGCAGGCCCTTCCCAACAGACATCTTTTTGTTTGGTCTGTTTCCTTCTCAAGACAAAACTCCGCCTCTAGAGAAGTCAGACCTTGGTTCCAGCCCAGGCTGACCGTGTGACCTCAGGCTAGTCAATGGATATCTTGGAGTCTCCGCTCCCTCATCCCTGAAACACCATAAGAATTAGAGTACCTGGTACGTGGCAGCTCATAAATGTTGATAAATGTTGACCGAAACTAATAATGCTGTAAGAGTCAGCAGGGCATGGAGTTGGAAGATTAAGGTTCAAGGTCTGGTGCCACCATTCTTGAGTTGTATAGTTTGAGACCTGTTCCTCAAGCTCTCCAAGTGGCAAGTTTTAGTTTCCCTAACTATGAAATGGATCAGAGGGGTGATGTGATGATTAAATCTGAAAGAAGGTGTGTAGAGAAAGATGTAAGTTCTGTGCATGTGCTGGATGTCCTGTTGTAGCAGAGGCTTCAGCCTGGCAACCCACAGTCCTCACCTGGCCCACAGACATGTTTGTTTTATCCCCACAGTGGCATCATTTGTTACTATTATTTGTCAACATTTAATAATTAGGGGACATCACATAAAAATTGGTCTTTCCAGCATCACTCCCACTTGGTCATAGACACCCAGTTCCTGACATTTGCGGGACTTGGAGCAGGAGCTCACATGGAGGCCCCATCACACATGGCTAAATATTTTTAAGTAATTATGAAGCTCCAAAACAAGAATGCACTCTATCTTCTCTACCCCTTGACAAATTCTTTCTTAATGACCTGGGAGGCTAGACTTGAACTTAGAATTCTAAGATGCCTTGGAGTTTTTCACCAGAAAGTGGTAGCATGGGCAGTGCCTGCTCCCCTCCCCCTTTTTCCCACCCTTGGCTCCATCCCACACCATGATAGGCCTCAGGACAGCCTAACCTGAATGTCCGATCTCTGCCCTTTTGCCTTAGAAACAGCTGCCTTTGCTATTCCCAGACCTAAGCGACATCTGTGACAGGTTTGGGCCATTTGGGTGGAGTTTTAGGGTCCCAAGTACCCAGGATGTGGTCTAGAATGCTAGGCATGAGTTCTAGGTGGCCATGAACCCCTGTAGACTTCTTACTCCATGGGGAGGACTGCAGCTACAGGAGAAGAAGAGCAGGGACTCCCAAAATGTGGGACCCAGGGCCACAGGACCTCTTGCCCACCTCTCAGTGTGGTAGTGGCAACACTTGGAGGGAGTTGCACTGCAGCTGCCCCCTTTGCAGGTGGTATGAATCCTCCTGTGTGCCATAATCCCCACCACTCCCTATTGCTCACAACTAACTTTGGTCATTTAACTACCTGCTTAGAATTGTGTTTGTACTGCCTGACAAAACTTCCAGCACAGGACCTGTCCTTGGTGGGCATTTGCTGGCTGTGAGTGGCCTGCTGGCTGGAAGATTCTCTGTTCTCACTGCCTTGTGCAGTCCTGACAGCCTCTGGGCAGTCGCTGAAACTTACCCCACAGCCTATCACCTATCAGGGATAGTTAGGTCCATTTGCACGTCCTGTTGTTTTGTCTCCAGAAGTCTAGGTCAGGAGTCTTGTCCAGTTGTAACATTCCTCTCTGAACCACCAATGAATTCCTTAGGGATGGTGGCTGGGGTAAAACCCTGATCACCTTAGAAATAAACAGCATGGTTTGAAAAGCATTCTGAGTTTATTAGGAGGAATGAGGCTGATGGCTTAAGAGTTATTTTCTTGCCTAAGTTTTCACAGTTGAGCCTTTTCTTTTCTTTCGAGTAAATGAGGTTATTTTCATGTGGAGATGGCTTGCCTGTGACTGTGTCCTGGAGAGTGGCCAAGTCTGTCCTCAGGGGAGCAAAACCCTCTCTCTATTTGACATCTTTATTGAGGAATTTCTCAAATATAACAGAAAATGACACCAGAGGGAATTGAAACCATGATGGGATCTTGCTCAACCCCAAATGGCTGCTTTTAGCTGTGTAATTACTTGAAATAGCAGTAGTTCTGTTTGAAAAATATTATTCCAAACTCCATGCAATTGGACAGCAGAGCAATATTTAGGCTAATAGAATAAGATTTTTTTTCATCTTAAATTAAAACCAGCAGTGGACAATTTCTTCCCGTCTCCACAAAGTTAGGCTCCTTTTTCTCCGAAGCCATTAGTTCACTTAGCCAGATGTTTTCTTCGACCCTGATCTTTACCTTGAGTTACTGAAAAATATGTTTCTCAAGTTGCTCACAGTTTGAATTTTGGACTTGCCTCTCAGTGCTTTTTTCCCCTGATAAAGTCATTTGTAACCAGGTTCAGCAGAAGAATTGCTTTATTAATCAGATTACTCCCATAAGCATTTATTTAGCACCTACTGTATGCCCAGCATTGTGCTAGTCAAACAGTTCTACTTAGGTGAGATTAGGGAACTTTGATTGAGTCTCTGCTGTGTGCCCAGATTTACCCAGGATATTGTGCTAATGTTTTCTCATTAGTCCTCACAGCACCCACTGTAGAAGCCATTAGTATCTTCTTTTTACAAATGAGGAAACTGAGGCTTAGAGAGGGAAAGTGACCTTCTCAAGGTCACACAGCCAGTGAGTAATAGAGTTGGGACCAGAGCCCAGGTCTGTGATTTTGCTAATTCAAGCCTGTACGGTTGAATGCCAAGCATCTAGAACAGTGCCAGCTCTGAGAGGCTGGCCAGGGCCTCCTTGTAGTAGAGTGTTAGCTATGCATCCCTGTATCTGTGTGTGAGTTTGGGAGTCACTGAGGGCATTCAGAAATCTTGGCATCTGCCAGGCCACATGGAGGTAGGAGTATGCTGAAGGGTGAGAGGGAACCCCTTCCCTAGAGAGTCCACACCAAGGGTGAACTTGCCAGTTTGTTCAGCCTCCCTAAGCCAAAGGAAGAGCTTGGGTAGGCACCTCACATCACCCATGAGCTTCCGTTGGAACCTTGTCTCATTCCATCTGACCATACAGAGCCCTCCTCTCCAGCAGCCCCTCTCATGGCTCCCGTTGCTTTCACAGTCACACCCAGTTCTTCAACTCACAGGCCTACAAGGCCTCAGGCTAAGGCCCTGCCAACCTCTTCCTCTTGTCTCTCACCCCTTCCCACCTTTCCCCCTGGCCCAGCCTTCCTTAAGCTCCTATAGAGTCCTTTTACACATCTTTGCCATCGCCAAGCTGCTCCTTGAGACCCCCAGCTCTGCCAGCATGGACCGGGTGAAGTCCTGCTCATCATTCAAGCCCTAGCACACACCTTCCCTTGCTCTGAGGGCTTCTGTGACTGGTGCCACATAGCACCTCTTCACTGTAGCCCTGTGTTGGGATCCTCTCTTCTTCCCCTGAAAGCAGAATTTGTCTTGTTTATCTTCCCGTCTGCCTCCTCAGAACCTAGCGCAATGTCAGACATATCGTAGGCGTTTAATAAATATTTGTAGAATGAATGAATAAACAGACTTGTAAAAGTGCCTTGTCACCTAAAACCCCTCTCACTCAGCAAACCTCTGTGCTGGGCACAAGGCAGGGGTAAAAATGAATTAGATGGGGCATCTCTCATAGGCTTCCAGATTCATGAAGAAGTCAGAAATTTTCACCACCACAATAAAAGGTAGAAAGCACTGTGTTAACAGTGATACGCAAGCCTACCACCTATTCATCCATTTGTTCATTCCAAAAAATTGTCCTGAGTACCTTCTGTGTACTATACATGCCTTTAAGTGCTGAAGATGTGGTAAACAAAAGCAACTGTGTCCCCATGCGTATGAGCTTACATAGTAAGGGGAGAAAGACAAGTAAACATGTAACTCAGTCATTTCAGTCGGGTCAGATCCATTGAAAATATAATTTAAAAATAATGTGATAGAAAGTAGTGTGGGGAGGGTGACAGCATTAGATAGGGCAGGATTCCAGTTACTATTGCTGCATTAAAAAACTACCTCAATATAGCCGGGCTTGGTGGCTCAGCCTGTAATCCCGTGCCTTTGGGAGGCTGAAGTGAGTGAATTGCCTGAACCCGTGGGTTCATGACCCACCTGGGCAACTTGGTGAGACCTCATCTCTACAATAAATCAAAAATAAGCTGGGTGTGGTAGCGCGGGTGTGGTAGTTTCAGCTACTTGGAAGGCTGAGGCAGAAGGATCGCCGGAGTCCAGCAGGTCGAGGCTGCGGTGGCCGGGAGCAGCCACTGCACTCCAGTCTGGGTGACAGAGTGAGACTCCAACTCAAAAAAAAAAAAAACCTACCTCAATATGTATCAGAATATCACTATGTACCTCATAAATATGTACAATTATTATATGCCAATTTTAAAAGGTAAAATTAAATTTTAAAAAATCACCTGACATTTAGTAGCATAAAACACCGTCTTATTCTGCCTGTGGGTTCTATGGGCCAAGAGTTCTGACAGGGCACAGCAGGATCAGCTGGTCTCTGCTCCATGGTGTCTGGGGCCTCAGTGAAGAGACATGAATGCTGGGGATGACTCTGGAAGCTTCTTCGCTCATGTCTGGTGGTTGATGTTGGCTGTCAGACAGGATATTATGGGTAGCCCCCTTTATTTGGTCTTTCCACATGGGCTGATGTGAGCTTCATACAGCATGGTGACTGGATCCCAAGAGAACAAGATCCTGTGATTGGAAGTTTTACAGTATGGCCTGAGAAGTCACTTCCACCAAACTATCAGTGAGGGCAGTTTCAAAGGTCCACCCAGGTACAAAGGGAGGAGGCCTCAGTGAGAAGAAAGAAGTATCATTTGGAGATCTAGGGATGGTCTTCCACCTAGGCAGAAAGGGTATAAGCTAAGTGAATGTGAGGGTGGGTCAGTGTACCTGGAAGATCAGAACTGAGCGAGAGGGCCTGGAGATGAGTCAGGGAGACAGGTGGGACCTGGGGCATGCAGGGCCCTATAGGCACGAGAAAGGGGTTTGGATTTTATATCAGTTATCTGGAAACCATGAACATTTTCACCAAGGATTGACATGTCCTGATTGACATTTTCATTTTTTAACAAAACCCTTTCTGGCTGCTAAGTAAAGAATGTGTTACTGGACATAAGAAGCAGGGTGGCTTAAACAAGACCACTGCAGTGGTCTGGGTCAGAGATGTTGGTGGCTCAATTCAGGGTGACAATAGTAGAGGTAATGGTTGAAATCAATATATTTTGAAAATAACCAATGGGAATTGCCAGTGGATGAGACGTGAGAGGTAAGGGGAAAAGAGGATCAAAACCAACTGCTCGGTTTTTCCTGGAGTTTTTGTGGGCTCTGCTGCCATGGCTGAGAGAGAGAAGACTGGGGGAGGACACATTTGGGGGTAGGGTGGAGATGTAGGACTCATGAGTGTTTGGAACGATGAGCAGCCATTTAAGTGGAAGTGGTACACAGGCTTAGAAGTCTGTGGAATAGTCAAACCTGGGGGAAGTGTGAGAGGGGTCAGCTTCGAGATGGCTTTGGAAGCCAGAGATTTTAACATTCATTCATTTCATAAAGATTTCATGAGCATCTGCCCTATGCCACATCCTTGGCTGAGAGCTCACAATTAGGAGATGGATGACGTTATTTGCAGCCCTCAAGGAACAGAGGAAATCAACTATCTGGCTTTGAACACTGGATCCATCATTTACTCTGTGACCTTGAGCAAGTAACTTAGCTTCTCTGAGCCTCCATAGCCTCTTATGTAAGGTGGGACTAATAGCAGTGCTTATTTGACAGGCATAATGCAGAGGCCAAGTGAGATGTGCTTTGTAAAGCACATACCATGGTGCCTGGCACATAACAAGGGCTCAACAGATGTGAATGATCTAATTATTATTTAGTCCTATTGTGCAAAGTCAGAACATATTTTAAAGAAAGTGGATGACTTTTTGAGCTGGCAAAGATACAGAGGAGAAGACTAGGTGCATGGGAAGCCCTCTGGCTGAGACCTGCTCTTTCCGTTCCTGTGAGATGAGCTGCTGCCCACAGCCTACTCCCTAGCCCAGTCAGCAAGCTTTCCCATTCTCTTGCACTGGTTCTTCTTGCATTCATCCCCCTTTGACGGTGGGGTCTTGTGACATCAGAGCTTCTGATCCCAGCTCTGCTGTGCTCTTACTTTGTAACCTCACTTCCCAGAGTCTCAGTTTCTCTCTGCAAAATGGGGATGGTCCTTATCTGATAGGATGAGGAGATGAATGTGCAAGTGACACTCAAGGCTGCCAAGAGGAAGGGGAAGACAGGGAGCAGGAGGGGCACTCAGGAAGCTCCCAGTGGGGCCAGAGCCCAGCTGTACCTGGTGGAGGAAGTCACCCGTGGATGCCCCAGATGCCCCATGTCGGCGCAATGGTTGCAGCTCTCTCTGCATTGGGCTGGGCCCTGGCCTGATGAAAGGGCCTGTGCCGCCCTGGCCCTTTTGAAGGTGCCCCTCTCATCCTGGTAGACAGCTGGAGACAATGTGTTGCTCCCTTGAACCCCTGATGAAGACTCGAGCTGCCTCTGTTTATTTGTCTTTATACTTCAACAGTGTAAATGCATTTCTTGCTGGGGAAAAAATGCTGACCACTTTAATGTAAAACTAAACAGCTTTGGACAGTCATATACTTACTCCATAAACACCAATATTTTCTAAGGTAAACTCAAGAGGTTTCTTCCTGTTCTCTTTATTTATGCCCACCTACCCCCTACCTTTTCTCCCATTCTTGGCCCTTATTCAGGTGTTCTAAACATGCTTGGCTGGAGGATCTGCTAAGTACAAGACAGCTTCAATCCCGCTTCTCCTCTCAGCCTCTACAACTGTCAATCTGCTGGAAATTCTTTGGCCTGAGAAAAAGAAACACGCTGGACAGTGTTGTGCATCTTTATAGATGGCCTTTCTTCTTACCCCAAATCCCTACAAAAATGGGGAGATCCTGCAGCAGAGTGTAGGGAGGCAGATCGATTCAGACTCAGGTGTATTTTGGGTATGGAGTGGCTTTCCACAGCTTTTTGCCCATGACCAACTTGGGACTGGGTGGGAGACAGTGGGGTGCTTCTTATAGGGGGGTCAGGTGGGGGCTGGGGTGAAAGAGCAGTGGATCAGGAGTCAGGCTCTTTGGGCCACAGACTCACTGGGGAATGTTGGAAAACTCCCTGTCCCTTTGTGTCTCAGTTTCTCCATCATATGTGAAATACAAGGATGGGATTCAACCAGTGTTTTTCAAATTTGTGGGGTTTATAGCAGCAGAAGCCTTTCTTCCAAGCTGAATCATGCAGTGGTCATAGTGCGCTGGCTGAATGGAAGAAAGAACTGGCCAGGATTAGAGACCTGCTCCCCACGGACCCTGTCCCCATCTCCGCAAAGTCCCTAGAGCCCTGGCAGCTCAGTTTGGAGCATCCTGTCTGGGCTACTATGTCAGAGCCCTTCTCCTTCCAGCATCCTGTGGCTTAGTGGCATGGCATTCATATGATTTGACCCCAAGAATAGTGACCAAGATCTTTTCTGTGTCCTCCTGGCTCTGGCAAGATACAGTTCCTGTCTGTGTCTCTCTCCTTATTTCTCAGAATTGTAATCTCCAGCATGTCGAACAGCATTCACTCCTTGGCCACACCACCCGTAACCTTCTCTGAGCACCCTTGCACCTGCTCTTCCTTCTGCCTGAGTCGCCCTTCACCAGCCTCATAATTAGCGCTTTATTGGCTGACCCCACTTGTCCCTCTGGACTCAACTGAGGTGTCAGTCTCTAGAGAAAACCTTTCTAAGCTCTTCCCCCCCTAGGCTTCCCTCTGACATGGCATGAACTCCTGGGACTGACACAGAGTGTCTTGGGGCAGATTGCTCCTCCTTCCTTGGGAACTCCTGGAGCATTGAGCTCCAGAGTGATTTAGCATTTCATCCAAGGCCAGCACAGGCTACACCCAGAACAGGCTCATTTGTGTGATGGAGGGATGAGCGTGGCAAGGTAAGGGGGCAGAATCTTTGATTCTGACCATCAGGCAAGCACGACTTGACAGTGGTGAGTGCACAGACTTGCCACTGGGGCAGGGCATCAGCACACTCCAGGCTCTGCTGGGAAAGCCTCCCAGCCTACCTCAGCTGGGATGGCTTGTGACTTCCCTAGTCCACATCTCCATGTCCAGCTCCTTCTAGTCTCTGTTCTAGATGTGGGGAGAGTGTGGATGTGGGAATTCAACACATCAGGTCTTGACTTCTGGCTTCCTTCCTAGCTGGTGATTTACAGTCATCTCTCTGCTCTCACATTTCTTACCTGGAAAGGAGGTGGGATGATATTCCCAGGAGGGGCTCTAGGAATACAGCCAGGTGGCTTATGTGAAAGAATGGGGGCTCATGCAGAGGAACATTTGCCTCCTCTCTCCTTCCCACTCTCCCTGTGGTTGTCTGTTCAGGTCAGGGGTTGCACCCCTGTATGAGGGTACCCTTCTCATTGATAGCAGTGTTTGTTACTGGTGAGACCATCCTCCTTCCACTGGGCTGAAATCTGTTGTCCCTGTCCCTGGTGCCAGCTCCACCTTTGGTAGGTCTCAATTTGGTGGCTTGGAGAAGAAGTCCTGCTCTGTCCCAAGGCAGAGAGTACCAAGTCCGTAAACAGCAAAGAAAAACACCCACTGCAGATACTTGCCTTCATCTGTTCCTGTTTGCAATCCCCATGCCAAGGGCTTGGCCAGAGCTCTGAGAAATAAACAAAAAATAAGTGTCTTGTGAAGGCTCTTTAAAAATACCCTGCCACCAAAGCATCTGTCCCAAACCAGACCCTGAGCCATGGCCCTAAAAAGGGGCATTAGCAGCAGATGAGAGTGTCCCAGCATCTCCAGCCCAGCACTTTCTCTGTCAACAGTCTTGCTTACCTTGGAGTAGCCTGAGCCCTGAGTGGCATTTGGGGTCACACTGGACTTTTGCTGGACCTACATCTATGCAGATGCTATAGTGACCCTGCTTCCCCAGCACCAGCAGAACAGGCTCGAGCTGTTTAGAGTGGCCGTTATCCAGCCCTGTGCATCAGGCTGCCCCGGCACCCCTCCCTGTCACCCACCTCATCCCAACCACATGCAGCTAGAAATAGACTGCTGGCAGAGACACCCTGCACCCGACTGGCACTCTTTATTTGTGGGAAGTGGACAGCTGTGGCAGAAGCCCAGCTTCTTGGTCTGGGTCTTTAATAACCTCCTAGGTGCTACCTTGATGATGGGGAGAGGATGCCACAGGCTTGCCCTCACCCAGCTCATCTGTTGGCTGCCAAGGGGTCAGATGCCAGTCATTTGGAACCCACCCTTAGTGGAGACCCCCCTGAGTGGGATCCTCCCAGGGCCTTTTTGCCATTGAGGGAATCTGGCTTCCTTGGCCTGGCAGCTGGCCCCTCGTGATCTGGTCCTGTCTGCCACTGCAGCCTTTCCTTCTCTCCTTATGCTCCCAGCAAACTAAATATGAAGCCTGTCCCCAGACACCCCAGCCCTCTGGGCCTCTGCACACGCTGTTCGCTGCCTGGAGAACCTCTGCCCCTTGCCTGTCCTGAGTACTCCAGTTCTTCCTCCTGCACCTCTCCGCCCACAGTTGCTCCCTTGCCCTCACTACCCTGCCTCCAGACCAAACAGAGTCAGACCGAGTTGCAAATGTCTGTTTACTCATCCATCTGCCACACGTGCAGTAATTACACAAAAACATTCAGAGTAATCCAGAGAAAAGACAGAAAATCATTCTCCCATTTCTCACCCCAGTAAATCAACAGTTTTCCTGTTCTAATGTCTGTGTCCAGTATTGTCTAGGCATAGACGTAACCTTACATGGATATAACTACCATGTGATGTTTGTGTGCTATTTGCCCCAATATCCTAGCAGAACTTTCTTTGCTGTGAATACATAATCATGTAGTCAAGATGTGGGAATGTAATCAAAGCCTAGGATATGGGGATCCAGCAAGCAGAGAGTGCCAGCTGCCGTGATCTGGATGAGACAGCAAAAATGCCCAGACTCTCCTCTCTAAGAACATGCCCCCTGAGTGCCCATATCTGCCAGGTTGGGGTTCTGAGATTAGTTAGGTGTGACTCTTGCCCTCAGGGAGCTCCCAGGTCATATGCAGAAATACTCCTAATATGGCATCTTTTGTGTAGTGAATATTGAGTGTGGGGATGTGCCCCGGCACCTCTCCCTGTCACCCACCTCATCCCAACCACATGCAGCTAGAAATAGACTGCTAGCAGGGACACCCTGCGCCTGACTGGCACTCTTTATTTGTGGGAAGTGGGTAGCTATGGCAGGTGCCCCCTTTTCTGTGAAGCTCCCTGGTACCATGCTCAGCCACTCCACCTCTGTTCTCTTACTGCTGGGGTGTGGGGTGGGTGACTTGCCCTACCAGGTGGGGGCAGAGATAGGCTGAGTGAAGGACACTTTAGGGTGTGGGAACAGCATGTGCAAAGCCTAGAGTTGGGAAAGCCTTGACCAGGTAGGAGAGTGGTGTGTAAAAAACTGTCTTTGTCAGATGAACCAAATGTACTACATACACATGGGCCTGAGACCTAGACACTTCTACCTACAAATGTTGAGACATCAAGGGATCACCAATGGCTGTATACCGGGCACTCTGTAGACTCCAGCCTGGCTCCCAGCCCTTCCTGCCACAGTCACCAGGGCCCTTCTATTGGCCGCACCTGCTGCTCCAGACTCTACTACACATCTACCACCAGATATCCATTTCCTGCACTGGTGCTCCCTTGGCTTTGAGAGCGCCTCCCCTGCCTCTCACTTCAGCCTGCCTGACCGCTCTTCTCACAGCACACTCTTTTCATCTACAGAGATCTGACCCCCTTCAGTGGTTTGTAAATACTGGTCTGCTGGTGTCCCCACCATCTCCCTCTCCCTTGGAAGAGCAGCACTCTGCAGGCAGGCCTTGGCCACTCCTTCACTGATTATCCTTGCATCAGTGTGAGGCTTTGCGCTCTTTTTGATGACAGAGTGAACAAACACATGTGGCTAATCACAGAGGTTCTCTGGGCAATAGGAGCAACGATTGCAGATGAGGCCACTGCATGTGGAACACTCCGGGACAGGAAAAGCAGTAAATTGTATGTTGATTAATAGGGGTCCACAGGGAGTTATGGGAAGCAAAAAGCTCAGTGTCATCGACCCAGGAATCCCACTTCTGGGGATCTGTCTGAAGGAAGTAATCCTTCAAATGAAGAAAGCTGTGGCTGCACAGATGTGCCCTTCACAGGGGAGTTTATTAACAGGGATAGAATAGAAACAGCTCCCCCGAGGGCCTAGGATAGGAGGTCATTTGCTGATTAGACAAGCAGCAAGTAAGAAGGGTGGTCAGAGTCACAGCACGGAAAATGCTTTAAGTCAACTCTCAGTGAAAAAGGCTGTAAAGACCATGTACAGAATGACTGATTGCAATTAGGAGAAAATCAGCGCATGCAAAAAGACAGAAACAAAATAGATGCTCATGACTGTGCTTGTATCTAGAGTACAGGATTGTTGATTCATTATTCTCACTGTTTTTCAAAATTCCTTATCAGTTCAAAATCTTAAATAACAAAATAATTTTACTGGGGACAAGTGATAGAGAGCTGTGCTAGGTTCTTGAGGGGAGGAGTACCATGGAAAGAAAGTGACCGTGAACTCAGACTAGAAAGGATGGGGAGGTGTGCGAGCATTCTGGTGCTTCAGCCAGGCTCAGGTGCCCCCTTTTCTGTGAAGCTCCCTGGTGCCACGCTCAGCTCCTCCACCTCTGTTCTCTTACTGCTGCTATCTACCATTGTCTCAGGTGTGTGGACTCTGATGGGGTAAAACTGTTTTAGTTGTAGTTGTTGCGGCATGGCCCACCAGAGAGCCTGACATAGAGGGACTGCCGAGTGCAGGAAGGAACAACCCAACACTGAGGGGCCTGGCCTGGTTGAGGAGCTATCACAGAACATGGTGCAGAATGGCCTGGACCAGGGCATGGCCTCAGGCCTGGGGCATGCTGAGGGCCTTTGCATTCGTGGATACCTCTCAGGTAGGGACTGATGTGCAAGTGGAGGGCACTAGCAAAGAGGAAGAAGAAAACAGCAGCCTGGCAAGTGGAAAGGCTGGATTTCACACTCACAGCTTTGGAAGGTAGAAGAAAAAGCTGCATTTCACAGAGAGGAGTTAGTACCTGAAGGTTCAGAATTCCACACAGTACGGAGGCTGGAAGATATATGCTGGGAGTAAATCGGGCAACTTGGCTGGAGTCAGGCAGGATGGACTGGTCAGAGGACCCGTGTAACCAGGGTGTTGTGGGGAGCTCTTGGGCCCCTCTGTGGTTCAGGGGAGATTTTTTACAAGGAGTGGAACTTCCCCTGCTGGCCCCATCACCAACCATCGAGGTAATCACATCCAGCTGGGCCTGTTTGCGTTCCGAGGCTATTCATTAGGAGTCCTGTTGGAGCATTGCCCCTTGCTTTTCATAGAGCTTCTCACTTTTGGTTCCAAGATTTGTTTGTTTGGTTTTCCTCTTTCCCACTCTCCAGTCCTCCATTCTTATCCTCATCAAAAGAAATTTTTTAAAACTCCAGTGCCTCCCACAGATGTCCGGCCAGGATCACATTCACAGCTGCGCTGCCACAGGCCTGAGGGTGAGGATGAAAGTGTCCAGCTCTCATCCTGGCTCTGTCACTCACATGCTGGGGACCACGGGCAGGCTGCTTGCTGCTCAGAGCTCCTGGTTGCAAAACAGCTACCGCCCTAGGCTGAAGTTAAATGAGATTCTGTAATGGAGTGCCTGACGCCAAGCAGAGGCTCCTGCAGCCTTCTGCCCTGCCTATGCTTGAGAGCCGATCTTGCCAGGGGTGGCCTAGACAAAAGTCATGAAGTGTCATTCAAGAGAGACTCCCACTGTGTCTTCAGACCTTTCCCCAGCACCCATCTCCTGACACTCTGTCTGGCTAGAGTGACTTTTCTTCAGTGGAAGACTGTGGTCCTTGTATCAGTGAAGGTGCCAGCCAAGCAGGAGGACACACTGAGCTGCACCCTCATACCACAGCCCCTCTGTGTGGGTCCCTTAGTTCACTGAGCACTGAAGCCACAGGCTGGCAATGACTGTGAGGACATCTAATCCTCCTCCATCTTGATCTCTGTACAGGCTCCCTGCAAACAGGCTGTGCTCGCCCTCGTGATAGGCCCACTCCTGACAAGGCTAAGGCAGGCATGAGCACTGCTTCTGTCTGACAGCCTTCTCTGGTACCTCTTGACATGCCATTGGCCTCAGCCTTCCACCCACTCACCCAGGACCCACCAGCAGCAAGCATATGCTCCTGTCACTCATCTGGAGCTGCTTCCCTGACTGGATCCTGGGACTGCAGGACCTTACAGCAGCCCCTCTGTGGCCACACTTTGTAGGATACGGCACCGAAGGCCACGCATCTTATCCCTGATGGGACACACCTACAGCCAGGGCCTCCAGATATCCATGCCAGAAGCTCCATTCTCTACCATACTTGTCAGGTACTTGGTCCACAGACATATATGTGCCCCAAGCACTGTTCAAATCCCAACATTCAAGACAGTCCCTGTTCTTGAGGACTCTATTGCCTGGGGTACACAGGGAGAAACAATCACAAGATTCCAAGTGGGTAGAACAAGCTCTGAAGGAAGAAGTGCAGAGCAACTTGGTGTACTGGCCCACTCACTGCTTTAGGTTGGTGGTCAGGGAGCATCCCTGGGGAAGTGACGTGTGAGCTGAGGTCTGAAGGAGGAGGTTCCAGCCATGTCAAGATGAGGGAAGAACACTCTAGGCAAAGGAGCAAATGCAAAGACCCTGAGATGGGAACAGGATAGTTGTGGCCAAGGGCAGGATGCAGCAGCATGACTGGAGTAAGGTGAGCAGAGAGGAGGCTGGTGGGAGATGTGGGCAGGGCAATTCCTATCATGTTGGTGGCCAGGAAAGGGAGTTTGTGTTCGTGAGGCTTTGGGGGCTTTCAGGCAGAGGCATAGCTCAGAGTTCCATGAAAGGTGGGGGGAGTGTAATGGGGGAAAGTGTGGAAGCAGGGAGGCCAATGGGGAGGTACATGCAAGAATCCAGGCCCAAGATGAGGGTGGCCAGCCCAGCCATCCCAGCAGAGGAGGTGAGGCCATGTAGTTGTACTTGGGGTTTGGTTTGCAGGTGGAGCTGACAGGGCTGTACCTGCCAAGGAATTAGACATGGGGATGCAGAAAGCAGTACCGAGATGTTTTGACTGAAGCTACTATGGGTCGTGTGGCCTTTTGCTGAGACAGGGAATGCTGAGAGCAGACTGGCCTGTTTTGTTTTATTCTCTCTTTGTTGTGAGGGGGAATTAGGAGTTCAGCTTGGGTCCTGTTAGGTTTATCATGCCTGTTGGACATCCATGTGGAGGTGCCAGGTTGGCCATTGATGTCTAAGTTTGGAGGGTGATGGAGCAGGCATGTCTAGAATTTGGGGGCAGCATTAGCAAGTAGGTAGCTAGTGAAGCCAGGGGCAAGGTGAAATCTCCTGGGAACAGAATGTAGATGGAGGGGAAAGGGGGAGCCCAAGAGGAATTCAGGACTCACTGACCTGCCCTGAACTCCTGAGTATGTAGTACTGCCCGAGGCTGACTTAAAGGAGGTGGTGTCCACAGAGTGGGAGAAGGTATTCATCAATGACATTTGTGGTAATTAGGGTCTAGTATCTAGGATATGTAAAGAACTCTTACAACTCAGGACATCCCAACTTAAAAGTGGGCAAAGGATTTGAATAGACATTTCTCCAAAGAAGATATACAAATGACCAATAAGGGGACAACCTCCTCAGGTCCCCTCCCACTGTAGCAGCTTTTCTGTCCTCTCAATAAATCCTGCTTTCTAAAAAAAAAAAAAAAAGTACTAAGCACATGAAAAGATGTGCAGCATCATTAGTAGTTGGGAAAATGCAAATTAAAACCTTAATGAGATACCCACACCCACTAGGATGGCTATTAAAAAAAAAACAGAAAATAGCAAGTGTTAATGAAGATATGGGGAAGTTGAAAACCACATGCTTTGCTGGTGGCAATGTAAAGTTCTGTAGCCCTGTGGAAAACAGCTGGGCATTTTCTCAAAAAGTCAAATATAAAGTTGCCATGTGATCTAACAATACTATTGCCAGATGTATACCCAAGAGAATTGAAAATATATGTCCACACAAAAACTTATACATGAATGTTCATAGCAGCATTAATCATAATAGCCAAAAAGTAGAAACAACCCAAATTCCATCAATTGATAAGTAGATAAATAAAATGTGGTCTATCCATGCAATGGAATATTATTCAACCATAAAAAGGAGTAAATACTGGGCACAGTAGCTCATGCCTGTAATCCCAGCACTTTGGAAAGCAGAAGTGAGAGAACTGCCTGAGCCCAGGGGTTTGAGACCAGCCTGGACAACTTGGTGAGACCTTGTCTCTATAATAAATTAAAAAAATTAGTCAGGCATGGCGGCGTGCACCTGTGGTTCCGGCTACAGAAGGATTGCCTGAGCCCAGCAGGTTGAGGCTACTGTGGCTGTGATCCTGCCACTGCACTCCAGTCCGGGCAACAGAGTGAGACTCTGTCTCAAAAAAAATTTTTTTTAATGAAGTACTGACACATGCTGCAACATGGATGAAACTTAACATTATGCTTGATGAAGATGCCAAACATAAAAGAACAATATCAAATGATTCTATTTATAAGAAATGTCCAGAATAGGCAAATCCATAGAGGCAGAAAGTAGACTTGTAGTTGTCGGGACTGGAGGAAAGGGGGTGTGGAAATAACTGAAAATGGTCATGGGACTTCGTTTTGGAGTGCTGGGAATGTTCTGGGATTAGATAATAGTGATGGTTGCACAATTTAGTATCTATACTAAAATCCACTGAGTTATGCCCTTTAAGATGGTAGATAATTTCTCAACCAAAAAAAATGGTAAATAAAAGAAGTTCATGTGCAGAGCATCAGAAGACTTGTCCCACACTGTCCCAGCAGACTGTGTGCACAGCTGTGTTCACTTCTGGCTAACTTTAAGCACCTGGTAAGCTGGGGACCCCATTGGTGAACATGCCAGAAGCCCAGTCCGGAGGGAACCGTGTAAGGAGCTGAGCTGCTGTGCTTGGAGACCGGAAGGCCAAGGCAGGGCTGGGCCCTCCCTTCAGATGTGGTTTGTTGTTGCTTTTTCAACTTGGAAGGGACCTTACTGTCCCTGGAGTGTGCTCACACCTGGGATCCCCTGAGGAGCACGTGGCAGCTTTGCTCAGCAGTTGCTGACATTTGGTGGTAGTTTGTGTGTGCCGGGCATTGTGCTAAGTGCTTTACCTCTGTTACTTCCTTTAATTCCCACAGCACCTCTAGTACTGTTATCCCTACCCCAGATGGTTACATGACCTGTCACAGAGCAAGTTACTAAATCTTGTACTCCATCTTATGTGACTCGTGGGATAAGAGCCAAATCCCATGGGTCATAGTCACAGGATAGCATCCTGAAGATGATTATAAGGAGTGGTCAACAGTCCGCGCTCTTGATGGCTGACTTCCTGTTCCTAGAGATGTGCCCAGCAGATGACAGCAGGGCAGCAGCTGGGCTGGAAGGTGGGGTTCAGGTGGGGAGAGCACAGGAAGCAGACTCTGATAGCCAGCGGCTTCAACACAGCTTTGCCTCTCCTGGGCTGGCTCACCAGGACTGGATATAAGCAGTTGGTCCAGAACTGGAGCCCTTACCTTCATGTACCTCAGCCCAGACCTGCTGGAGAGTTAGGAGCCACGGAAAAGGTCTCAGCTGATACCCAGATCAGGAAGCAGACAGGTCCTGGGAGACCCCAGCCATACCTCCTGCTGCCTGTGCCAGCAGCTCTTGACAGCTCGGGGAGTGCTCTGGATCTGGCAGAACCCAGGCCCCAAAGCTCTAAGACCCATGTGTATTTTACCCGAAATCTAATCCATCTGGTTCTCATTTATTTACACTTAACTCATCAAATGCAATTTTGCAAGAGCCGCTCGATAGCCAAGAGGCTTTTCTGCCTAAGCCGCTCTTCTCAAAGGAGCCGAGGGAGGGCTGGGCCTCAGCTCTCAGGGACCAGGTGGGAGCTCTCAGTGCTGGAGGTTGAGCGTGGTTCCTAAGCTGGACTGGGCACCTCTGCCTCTCTTCCCAGTCGCTCGGTGGGTGCTGGGATGCCAGAGTCAGCACAGGGCCTGACACACAGTAGGCTCTTGACCACCATGAAAACATGGGTGGGGTCCAAGCAGAACACAGAGTCTCTGTTTCAAATCCTGAAACGTTCGTGGGAAACACAAAGCAACCAAAGCTGAATCCAGAAGTAATTTTTAGCTATTATAAATAACTGCAAACCTGAATTCTTGGTCCAAAGTAGGACAAACAGCCAGCTATTAATAAAAATAAGCATCAACACCTTGGGCCAAAAAGTAGACCCCATGGGCAAACCACAGTCCTGCCTGCAGAGACCTTTCATAAGCAGATCACCCCACAGTCTGGTTTGCTGGTATCAGCTCTGGAAACCTTCTTGCTAAAAAACAGCCGTGTCAATCATGGTGCACCAGCCCCATCTCAGATATGACCCTACAGCGACTACCAAGGGGTAGAGTCACAGCTGAGGGCCATCTGCCCCCACTCTTGCATCCAGAGCCCTGCAGAGTGAGATGAAGGAGACCTGACCCCAAGACCCTGTTTGAACCAAGATGCCATGTCCTGTTCTGGCTAGTCATCACCGCAGCCACTGCTCATGGAGAAGGGATTGTGAAGGAGGAACTGGAGGCCAGGAGACCCAGGAGAAGTGTGCAGTCTACCCCAGAGGAGAAACTGAGGTCCAAGCCAGGCTGGACCAAGATAGCAGAGTGTTGAAGAAAAGTCAGCAAACCCTTGGGAGAGCATCAGAGAGAAGGGACAGGAGGGTTCTCAGGCCTGGTGACTGGGTGGGATAAGGGCCCAACCCAGACCAGATTGAGGAACCTCTTTTGCCCTCCAGGTACGCGGCCTCCCTTGGGCCCTTGTCTCCCTCTCTTCCTCCCACCTTCCACCCTCCCGCCACTCTGCTGGCTGAATGAAGGAGAGCTCACTGCACGCTGGGAGCAACCTTTAGGTACCTAAAAGGTCCATATTTTTTTATCCCAGACATCACTGGAATCATCTGTTTGAGAGTGTCTTCCAGCTGAAGACCCTCTGAGCCAGAAACCACCCGAGATTCCCCTTCCTCTCTCTCCTAGCACCGTTGCCTGCCACTCCCACCCCAGGCCCAGAAGAGTGAAGGGCTTCAGTGGTTCTGGTGGCACAATCATCTTTGCAGCAAAGGAGGCTGCAGCCTGGTCCAGGCAGCCAGGAAAGACCCCTCCTAGAGCTGAGCTTTGAGGGTCCTCTCCACTCTATCTCCTTCAGCTCTCTTGTCAGTGGAAAAGGTTTCCTGAGAGGAGCCTCCTAGAGTTTGCCCCAGAACCCAGGGGACCTCCTGTCTGCTTTGCAGCTAAGTCCTCATGTCATGCCGAGGAGCTCCCTGCCTTCTGGGAACGTCCAACTGTGGTCATAAATAAAGATGAAGGACCATGAACTGCCAGCAGGGTTCAGAGGCGAAGCACTTCCCTTTCCCCTTCTGGAGCCTGTTCAGGGATTCCAAGTCCTGGACTGGAAACAGGCCCGCTCAGGGCCCTCACCACACACAGGCTCAGCCCTGGCCTGAGGCCTCAATGGTTGGTGACACTCCGCATGTCAGGCTGCACAGATGTCTTCTGCAAGGGTTGTTACTCCTGCCAGCTAGACTGGTGTGAGGACCCGGACAGGGCCAGGGTTTTCGAAAGCCCTGTGTGGCCTCCATTGGCAGTGTGCAGGCCACTAAGCAGCTAGAGCCTAGCTTAGCACTCACCTCCAAGTCCAGGATCTGGCTCTCCTGTTCACCTTAGCCCAACTTCAAGACCCAGCCACTTCTCCATGGTCACTTCCAGAACTCTCCTCCTGTGGGCATGGTCACAGACTTTTCCCCATGTGAGCCCAGCCCTGCCCCTTCTAGTGGCCTTTGCTTTCAGAGCACCGCCTCCCCCTCCAGGCTCCTCTAACCTCCTCCAGCCCCAAGTCACAAATCTCCTCAGCCCAGCTCTCATATCACCTCTTCCAGGAAGCCTCTCATCCCTGTGCTCTGGCCCAATGCACTGGCAGCTTGGCATCCCTGGCAGCTCATGGGGAGTGGGGCACATATTAGGTGTTCAGTGTTTGTGGAGTGACTGAAAAAGATCTGGGCCCAGACTTTTCAGGTGAATTAAGAAGAGCAAGAAGAACTTGAGTCTGGACAAGAAGAGGGCAAGGCTATTCCTGAAGAAGGGTGTATGTGCACACACAGACAAGTGTGAAAAAGTAGGGTGTCTTCAGAGATCTGCAGAAGTTGGAGGCTACTGGAGAGGAGCTGGAGAGTTGGGCAGACTGTGGAGAGCCTTGAATGAGTCCCCTTCCTGTGTCTGGGGGGACCAGGGTAGCATTCTGCTCCATTGGACTGGTGGTGGGGGAAGTGAGCTCCCTGACACTGGACGTGTGCAAGCACAGACTCCCATCCAGTTTATCCTGATGCTTGAGCACCCACTCTTAGCTCAACCCTCCACTAGGAGGAGGAATATAAAGAAGACTTAGGGATGTCCTCACCCCAGAGCAGGGACAGGAGTTCAAAGCCCTCACTCTATTTTTCCATGATTCAGCTTCTCTGAACAAGGACCCTTCAAACCCAATCTTGGTGGTGAGACTGTCACCTGGGCATTTATGCTTATAAACCTCCCCGACCCTACATGCTCAGCTCTCCAAAACCCAGTGCCAAGCCCCTTCCTCTGTAGTTTTCCTGGTGTTCAGCAGAATTCACCCTATCCTGGCTTCTACACCAGGCCTGCCTTTGTTTACTACTTCATTGCTCTGTCCTGGACTAGAGGGCTTGGTTGTCCCCCCTCTTCCCCTTTACAGTTTGGGCAAGTCTCTTGCCCTCTCTGGGCCTCAGTTTTCTCATCTGAGAATCAGGGATGATGATAACGCCCCCAGTGTGGAGCTGTTGTGTGGATTTATTAAGACAGTGCCTGAGTGCCTGAGTCAGGCAGGGCCTGGCCAGTAGTGAATGCTCTCATCTTTGGTATGCTGCCAGCCCCACTCCACCAACCTTGCTACTCACCTCTGTGGGCTCACATAGGGGTGGTGGAATTCCCACCCAGGGTCCAACTGCACAGGACACATCCGTGCACGGAACTCTTGGTTCCATGGGACGGAGAAGGAAGCGGCCTGCATGTGCCACAGGCTCTTCAGGAGACCCAGTCTGCAGCCCCTGAAGTTCTGGGAGCACTTCCTATGACCCCCGGGCTGCAGGGCAGGATAGGAGCAGAACTCAAGGGCCTAACTCCTAGGTATGGGTGTTCTTCTTGCCATGAGGGCACTTCTCATAATAGAAGATACCTAGTGCTGGAGGAGCATGGGGCAAGAGTGTGCTGGGCTCACCCCACCCCTCGGAGAGAGCAAGTAACTCTTTCCCATGGTGCTCTGCTGGAGGGCTGGAGACACAGGGGTGCAAGCTGCCCTTAATCCAGCCCCTAGAGATGTTGGAAACGGCCTCAGGCTGTCCAAAGGGATTTTGGCAGCCGTGATTTCCTGCACTACTCAGAGGCGGAGGATGAGGCCTGTGTTTGGACCATACTGAAGAAAGGGTGTAGGAAGGCAGCCCTCTCTTCCCGCCTCCTTAATCTTGGGCTTTATCATTTGGGAGTGGGGAAAAGAAATGTTTACATGGCCTTGCATTTGTTTCAAATTATTCATCAGTGTTGGCGAGTCATTGTTCCCTGCTAGTGTAAACAGCCCTGTTCCAAGGCCCAGTCACCCTGCCAGGTCATTGAGGGTTTGTAGATGTGTTTTGTCAACTGCCCTTTGGGTCCTAACTTTCGCTGAGGTCTGGGCCAGGCCAGATGGCTGCAAATGGGTGGCACCAGGGAGCTTATTCATGGTGGGGACAAGGTAGCATTTCTGCATAAGGAATTCAGCATTTGAGGGTCTATATCTGTTTTGTTTGCTTTGCAGTTGAACCTTTGCTAGAGCTGGGGGAGCCAAGGTACAAAGCAAAGAATCTGACAACCATGAGAAGAAAAACATTGGCTATAGCAGAAGAGGGGTCTGGACTGAGGCCCAGGGACAGCTGCCCATATTCAGATCTCATTGCCAAGTGTGTGCCAGGACATGTGTGGGCATGGATGCGTCTGCAGGATCTTACTGAGATGGGAATAACCCCAGGAATGCTGGGTCATTTTTGATGCTACTTGTGGCAAGCCACACCTCAGGTTCACCTACACCTGCTCAGGTTGGCATGAGACTAGCTTCATGTGAGGAACAGCTGGCTCTTTGCAGCATTAGTCTGAACACACTTGTTGGTGTGGCCAGATAGCATGGGTGCCAAAGGCACGTGCTCTGGAGCTAGACAGCAGGGTTCAGTCCTGCCTTCACTCTGACTCACTGTGTGGCTATACTCGAGTTACTTCAGATCTGTGCCTCCATGTCCTGATCTGTAAAATGAAGTCATACAGGTAGCTGTGCAGATCGAGTAAGCCTGCACCTGACACATAGTAAACACTCAAGGGACATTGTGTTGTTAATAGGATAAGTGGAACACGGTGCCTGGCTTATTGCAGACTGGAGGCAGACCCCAAGCAGGCGCTTGCCACACCTTGGGGCTGTCCCTGGCAAAGGCGACATTGACATTGGGCCTTGAGGGAGCCCTAAGCAAGACTTTGTGGAATGGAAAAAGGTATTCAGAATAATCCATCTCTCTTCTTCCCAGGCTTCGCTGGGCAAGACCCTCCGGTCGTGGTGTTATCATGTGGCTCCTCTCAGCAAGAGCCACTTTGCCATTTTAGCTGTAACGGTTGGTGGCTTTTAGAGTTCAGAGCTCTGCCTCCTGCTTCTGGCTGCTCACGCTGCTGACATTTGAGCTTGCCAAAGAATAATGACCTCGCCGTTGGCCTCAAAGGCAGCTGTACAATCTCTTGGGTGGTAAAGTAGTCTGTTGTCCATGAGTCCAAATAGGACCTAGCTCAAAACATGCTACAGCTGAGTCCTCTCCTGGTTCAGTGCAGGTCACCCACCTGACTCTTCACCTTTTCACATCCTTTTGATCCCAGGATTAAAAGATATCTGTGCTAAAAAGAACTGTATCAAAAGCTTAATGCCACAGTGTGTGTGTGTGTGTGTGTGTGTGTGTGTGTGTGTGTGTGTGTGTGTGTGTGTGTTGGGGGCCAGGGATTGGCTTGAAGCAGCCAGTAGCTCACATTGCCTTTGTGGTTTTATATATTTGCCTATTAAAATGACAATACAGACATGGAACATTAAGGTTTAAGAAGCCCTTCTTTCATTAAACAAACTGACAGAGTAGGGGGTTATGACTTTGGTAATTGAAACATGCTGTTCTGTTCAAGACCAGAACTCCATAAAGACTCTTTTCAGCCAATAGCACCCTTTGTGCCAGCGGCCTCTGGTCAGAAATGAGTGTCGCCCCTGAGGTCTGTCTCTCCCAGAGAGCGAGAAAGATCACTTGGCAGCCTTCCGCCGCAGTCTTGGCAGCCAGAGGTCAGGGCCTCTTAAAACCTCCTCATTCTCCAGGCTTTTGAAATCAGTTTGCAGGGCACAGAGCCTCAGGGTGCTGCCCTGGGCGCCAGCCCGAGGTCTTGTGCTGCTGCTGAAAAGCCTGGGGTGGTTGAAGAAAGAGGGATGGTGGGGTATAGTTGTGAAGCTCCACAGATTGGGGAGGGTGTGCTGTCCTCCCAGAGATGGGGAGTCTGGCGATGTCAGTGAGAGCCCAGGTTTGGGAAGCAGACCACCAGGTTAAATCCTGCCACTTGCCATGTGTGGGACTTTGGACAGGTGACTCTGCCTCTTTGAACCTCAGTGTTCTCATCTATGAAATGAACTAGTACCTGAATCCGACTTACAGGATTGCTGTGAGGATTAAAGGAATTAATACAGGTAAGATGGTTAGAACTGTGCCAGACACACAGGAGGTACTCAGACAGGGTCAACAAGCTTTATAACCATTGTAACTGGCTACTTCTAGGGAATCACTCTGGTGAGTACCATGGTGGAATATCACCATGGAGTACCTTTGCGGAGTACCACCAAAGTGCATATCAGTGGAGTGCCACTGTTGAGTGTCACTGTAGTGTAGCACTGTGTGCAGCACTATGGAGTACTATTATGGAGTAACATCATAGAGTACCACCATGCAGTACCTCCTTGGAGTACCACTGAGTACCACTGTAAAGTACCAATGTAATATCGCACTGTGTGGAGTACCATTATGGAGCAACACCATAGAATACCAGTATAGCATAGCACTGTGTGTAGCACTATGGAGTAATGTTGTGGAATAACACCATAGAGTACTGCTATGCAGTACCTCCGTGAAATACCACTGAAGACTGTGGCAGAGTACCACCACAGTGTAGTGCCATGAGTCCTGATCATTCTGTGGAACCCCTTCAGTGCAGTCTGGGGAAACTGATTGCACCCACATCCCACCAGCCCATCACGTCCTGCTTTCAACTCAGGTGTCATTTTCTCCCCTTCTCTTCCTCTTCTTGCAGATGTGGATGAGTGTCAGGACAACAATGGTGGCTGCCAGCAGATCTGTGTCAATACCATGGGCAGCTACGAGTGTCAGTGCCACAGTGGCTTTTTCCTTAGTGACAACCAACATACCTGCATCCACCGCTCCAACGGTGAGTATGTCCTGTGTCGACCGGGTATGCCCCCGCTTGAACAGAGACAGGCGGCCCCCTGCAAACCCTTCTCCACATCTTCATTCCAATAACTCAGAATCAAAGCAGGGAATTTTGGTGGTGGCCTGAATGACTGTTTTTACTTCCGGTGCTGGTTCCACATGGAAATCCTTCCAGCTCCTTCTCTCTGCCTGCTACACCAGGCTGTTGGAGTTTCTCTTTTTATATGTAGAGACAAGGTAGGGCCACAAGTGGCAGATGTGACCAGAGAAACTATTTTCCTTTCTGGGTTGGGACAGGCAATGGCCAGGAAGAGTGGGGTTCTCCATAGTCTCCTTCTCCAAAGGGGACTTTAGGCCTACTCAGCCATGTGCCAACTTCTATGTATCACTGAGCTTTGCAGCGGCGCCATCGATTACCTGCCGCATGTTCACTGGGTCCCCAGCCAGCAGAGGGTCCTTGTGGTCAGGAGCCTGCATTCTGGAGGCCAGGCAGGATGGCAGGCCAGCCTGGGGAGGAGGGTTTAGGTAGACTGGGGCAAACCCAGACTGGGATGTAGCCTGGCCTCCAGCAAGCCCAGCAGGTGAAGGTACTTGGTGTCAGGGCATTCATAGTCAGATCTGGAGTTTGGGCTCAGAGCAGCAGGGCTGTGAGGGTGGGAGCAGAGGTGGCCAGAAACCAGGACACACGTGCTTGGAAGAGAGGGCTTCCAGATGAAGGGGACAGCATTTGCAAAGGCACAGAGGCATCTCTTGCTTAAAATAATGGCAGGGTCTAGAATCTCACGGCAGGGCTGTGTGCTGCAGCAGAGCAGGCTGTGAAAGCAGAGGTAAAAGCCAAGGCTTCTGGGGCCTAGCCATCCTGAGTTATCAAGGGAGTAGATGCAAGGAAGAAGAATGGGATAGCCCTACTGCCCCAGCCTGAGTCCCTCCCCACATCACTGACCCTTGGCAAGGAGAAGATGCTAGAGGTTCAAGGGCAGGGAGAGGCCTCCTGTACACTGAAAACAGGGAACAAAAAGGGCACACCCTGAGCTGTGGGTCAACTGGACCTGGGTGTGAATCCAGCTCCTCCCCTCCTTCACTGGAAGCCATTCCTCAGGCAGCTCCAGCCACTGCTCTGGGCCTGAGCTTCCTCATTCACGAAACGGGGAACATGGTGCAGACCCAGCAGGGTATTCAGAGGATGGAACAAGAACCTGGGTATTAAGTGCTAGCCTCCAGTGAGGCTGACAGGAGGCTGTGAGGTGAGACTCTGGGGACCCCTGGCATGATTTTTATTAGAAAACAGTTCCTGAGAAAGTTAAGGCAAAAACATTTCAAAAGAACAAAACTGGGGCAATAAAGTAGAAATACTTTAATGGGCTCCTTAAAATGCTTAATGTTTGTTTCAGCAGTTTCCTTAAAGACAAGACGGGCCTGCTAATCCCCAGCACTGCAGTGTCCCCAAAAGGACATAAAGACCAAGCTCTGTGGCTCCTGGGCACTTGTTCCAGTCATATTGTCCAGACTCTGCCCAGGTGGCTCCCGGCGGTCAGGAGCTCATTTTGCTGCTTATGAGACCTCCCAGCTGTAGGCCGTGGGGTCAAGCTGCCCAAGATGAAGGCAGACCCTGTAAACGGGCTTTGAGCTCAACAGGGATGTAAAAGAAGCAGATTTATGGGGGAGAGAGTGAACCAGTATGGCAGAGGGAGTCCTGCTTTCATCAGGAGAGCCGAGCGTACAGGGCCACTGCTCTGAGCAAGCTGTAGAGTCCCCAAGGCCAGAGTATCCTGAGCTCTTTATCAGCCCAGTTATGTGTGCTGTGTTCCTTTAAAGAGTGGCTTGTGCCCCAGCAGGACTCTAGGTGAAGTTGTGAGGCCTCTGGTTGAAAGGGGCACACAGGAAGGGAGGTCAACATGATCAGGACGGCAGCCATGGCCTGTTTATCAGGGGTCCTGGTTTGACCTGTAAGCATCTGCTATGCTGAGGAGGTTACACACCTTGGTGTCCACCCACCGGAATGGGGTTGGGAAAAGTGATGATGTGGGAACAGTGATAGCACCCACAACGAGGGCTGTCTTCTTACTCTGAGCTGGGCCTGAGCGCTGCCTGCAGACCAGCTCACTCAACCCTCACCACGGCACAGCTAAGGCTGGATTGCGACCCTGGTGATATGTGAGGAAACTGAAGTCCAATCAAGTTAGGGAAATAGCAGAGTCAGTGTTGAGGCACGTTAGCTGTAGGGCTTATTTCTCGAAGGCAATGAAGTTCACAAGGAAATAAATTGGTTGGTGGAATAGACAAGTGGCTGGAGTTGAAGGACTCTCTGAGGAGACCACATTTGAGCTGAAGCTGAATGATGAGAAAGAGCTGTGTGGGAAGTATGAGGGAACTATGCCAGACCTGGCCTGTGCAAAGGCCCTGTGGTGGGGATGGACCTGGAACATGTGAAAAGCAGAACAAAGGACAGGATGGGGGAGCCCAGGATGAGGGGATTGGGGGCTAGACCACGTGGGGTCTGGTGGGCTGTGGCAGGAGTTTGGTTTTTGTGCAGAGTGGCCATGGGAAACCTGGTTAAGCAGAGGTGGGAGATGATACTGGAAGGCAGAGTGGAGAATTCCTAGGGGAGCTCGGATACTTCTGGGGGCTGGGCATCATGTGAATTATGCTGCAGCTGGTGTTGTCTGGGACCTTGGGCACACATGCGTCATCCCTCCAAGCCTCAGGTGGCTAGATCCTGACTTTCAAGTGAGGCAGGAATTCAGATTTATCCAGAATACCACTTTGGCAGCCTCAGTCCCGGTCCATGTTAACCAGCATGTTAGTTAAAGAAGTAGCTTCTCTCCTTAGGATTCTTATGTGGTCACCTCTCCTGATTTTTTAGTCTGCACAATGAAACCAATCTAAAAAGCAACAGATAACTTCTTGGATGCCTCCCAAAGGCCAAACAGCACATTCCCAGGGTTTCCAAGGCCCTATGGAAGACCTAAAGAGCAGAGAGCAGGCGCACTGCCCAGGGGCTGGCACTGTTCATGCCCGTGGGGGCGGAGGGACCTGGATGACTGGGCAGGTTGTCCACCTCCGGCCTACCATTGCTGGTGGTAATTGCCCACCATTACTGTCAACTACAATAATGGTTGTTATAGCTCAAAATCAGCACATGCTGGGGGTGCTAAGACTGGGCTTGTTTTGCACATAAGTGACCTCTGATTCCCATGGCCTCCCGGAGGGGCGATGGATCCAGAGCCATTTGGTAAATTAGATTCTTTGTATCACCTGACTCTTCCTAATGGCTGTCCTGCTCTTTGGAGCCTACCCTTGAACAGGGGGGAAAGCACACAGACTGGTTTTGATTAACTGGATGCTTGAGAGGGGTCAGCCTGGGTCAGTCCAAACTCCTGGCTGAGAAACAAGGCTGTGGGGCACAGCCCTTCTGAGTGGCTCCGCTTCCCAGATGCCAGCACACACCCGGGCCTGAGGGTGTGGCTCTGGCCCAGGCTGGGGTTGGGAGTATGAGTTCTCAGCTCCAGCTCTCCATGTGGCCTCTGCACAGTCACTCTTGCCTCCTGGGGTCTCTGCAGGTATAAAATGAGCCCAGTAGCCCCTCCCTAGCGAGCAAGGGATCCACTCAGGGAAAATGCTTTGAAGCAGTCAAGTGCCGCACATGTTCTGGTTTGGCGACTGATATATACAGTTTCTTTGGGTCTGTAGAACACACAGGCTGCTGGGCTCGGTGGCTCAGCCTGTAGTCCCACGCCTTGGGAGGCCGAGGTGAGTGAATTGCCTGAGCCCATGGGTTCGAGACCCGCCTGGGCAACTTGGCGAGACCTCACCTCTACAATAAATCAAAACATTAGTCGGATGTGGTAGCGCGCGCCTGTAGTTCCAGCTACTTAGAACACACAGGCTGCTTCTCTATCCCCACACTGAGAAGGGAACTCTGGCCAGACTCCCTCTGCTCAGCACTTTACTCCTTGTATTCAGGCCCCATGACAGTCCATGCTCTCTTCCCGCTCATCCAGCCAGCAAGCACAGACAGCCCCTCCTCTAGTCCACAGTCCCAGGGGCCAGTCCAGATCCAGTCTCCACTGCCCTCAACTGTGCACCCAGCCATGCACCTAGGCTGCCAGGAGTCAGCACCTTCATGTGCTCTCCCTCTCCCACGCTTGTTCTTCTTGTGTTTAAGTTATGTCATATTTATGCTCCAAGAAGTGCTGCCTCATGGAGGAACTTTCTCCTTTTCTCTCAGTGAATAAGTCTTTCTTTCAGCCTGCTCAGAATTGAGTGAGGAGTAGAAAGGGCTCTGAAAGGTCTAGGTCTTACTAGCTCCGTGAATGTAGGCCACTGTTCCATTTGTCACTTATTCATTCATCCATGGGTGTGCTAGGTTCTCAGCTAGTCCTTATGGTCCCAGGCATGGACCCTGTGAAGTTTTCAGTCTAGAAAGGGGATCAAACGTGAAATGGGGATCCTAAGAGTTGCTGTATAATGATGAGCTGAGAAAGAGTGCTCCGGGAATTCTGAAGCTTTTGTTTTCTCATCTGAATAACAGAGATGTTCATGACAATGGTCTCCTCAGCCTGGTGAGGGATTGCTGCTCCAGGGTTCCAGCATGCATCCTTGTCCACACTGGCCTGTGGCTTTGAGATGCCCGTGTCCTGCTCTGCAGGAAACTGTTCCACAGGGCTCGGCACTGAAGCCTTACCAGATACCAGCTGTGGTCTGGCCTCAGCAGTGGTAAAGGCACCAAAGTGAGAGAAAACATCACATTTCCCACAATTGTAGGAAGCATCACAAGGCTTCAGGGGCTACATGTGGCAAAGCCCAGTTCCAGGCACCTTTGACACCATGAAGACCAGCACTCATTTTTCTGTTGTCTCTGTGTTACATGATTAAGAGCACAGGTTTGAAGCCCGGCTGCCTAGGCTGGATCCCAGCTCTACTGTTGATTGTATATGTGACCTTGAACAAGTCACTTAACCTCTCTGTGCCTCATCTATAAAATGGAGATAGTCAGAACACCTACTTGATAGGGTTGAAAAGGTGTTGCAAAGATAATTCCAATAAACATGAGCTCTTGACCGAGCTCTGTGGCTCAGCCTGTAATCCAGCACTTTGGGAGGCCAAGGCAAGTGGATTGACTGAGCCTGCAGGTTTAAGACCAGCCCTGGCAACTTGGCGAGAGCGCATCTCTACAATAAATCAAAAAATTAGCTAGGTGTGGTAGCACACGCCTGTAGTTCTGACTACTTGGAAAGCTGAGGCAGAAGAATCGCCAGAGCCTAGCAGGTTGATGCTGGAGTAGCCATGAGCATGCCACTGCACTCCAGCCTGAGTAACAGAGTAAGACTCCAACTCAAAAAAAAAAAAAATGAGCTCTTATTGTTGTTTGCCACAGATAAGGAAACTGAGACTCCAAGAGGGCAAGATCAAGACCAGGGCCCCATGCTAGCCAGTAACAGAGACAGGACCTGGACATTCACTGAGCAAGACTCTGCTGATGCATGCTGGATGCTGCTTGGAGGCCTCTGCTTCGGCTGACAGGAAAGGGAGAAGATCAGGAGTCAGGCCTTGTCCTTGAGGAACTAGTGAGCTTGTGGTGCTTACACCTGGGTTCATCTGTGCACAGGGCAGCGCATACCAACTCCTGGGGCCTGACAAAGGGCCAACCTCCTTGTTCATCTGGCTAAAGCTCATGAGTGCCCATACCTATCTTACCGAAGGCTGCCCTCTGAGGTGCCCAGCCATTCATCCTTCCTGGGGAAGTTTGAGTGGTGTACCAGGGCCCTCTCTGCTCATACGTCTCCCAGGCCTGGGGTGCCCACCCACCCTGTCTGCTCACTGAGTTCCTATCCTCCATCCTCAGTGAGAGTGTCCCATCCACTGGACAGCCCATCCAGAACTAAGTCCTCAGGGAGAATTGTTGGACTCTGCCTCCTCCGTGCACCAGACCACTTCTGTCCGCTGTCTCCTACTGTTGCTGTCTGCAGACTCCAAAAAGCAGTTTTCTGTCTCATGGTACTTGTGTCCCTGCAGCTTGGGAGCTCCCTGTGGGCAGGGACTGTGCTCCCCATGTCTCTGAGTCCCAGTGCCAACTTGGACCTTTGGAAAGGTCAGAGAGAGGAAAGAAGAGAGGAGGGTAGGTGTGGATGGGGCTGGGATAGGGCAGAGAGCATGGCAGAGCAATGAAGAGCCAGGTATGGGTGGCGAGGAGTGTCAGAACAGCACTAGCTTACAGCATCCTCAGGCAGTCAGATGCTGGCCAGTGCAGGATGGTGGAAGATGTGGTCTATACTGGGTACAGGTCTAGGTAGTTGGGTCTGGAGGCTCTGTCAATGAGGGCCTCTGCTTAGGAGAAATCAGGCCACATGTACAGAAGCCCTGCTGTGCAGCTGCTTTCCTGGGTCTTTATGTGCTGGAGCAGGCTGCAGGGCAGGCTAAGTTTCTCCCCAAAGGGCGCCATGAGCTTACCCAAGTGAATTTTACCTTCCAGTTAATGTTCTCCCGAGTTTGTGTAAAAGTATGTATAAATACATGTAGGAAACCACACTGGCTTCCCTCCACAGGCATTCCTTGTGGGAAACGGCCCACATGTTCACAAAGCTCAAAACTTGATGTCAAGAGTGATGCTGGCTCCAGCCAGAGTCAGAGGTGGGGGCCAGGAATAGGAAAGCATGGCTTCTGGAGTATATCCCTTTGCATAACATAATGATGAGGAGGACAGTGAGTGCTGCATTTATTGTGTGTTTAAATGTGGACCAGACCCTTCACTGAGCTGTTTTCATGCATTACCTTGTCGAATTCTTACAGCCTCATTTTCCAGATGAAGAAATCGAGGCACTGAGAGGTGAGGAAACTTGCACAAGGTTGCCAGTAGCATCACAGGACTGGTGCTCTGCCCATCTGGCCTGGCTCCTGACTGCCTGCCTGTGGAGCCCCTCTCAGTAGTTGACCCGAGTGTGGCGAGGCTTGGAGGGCCCCGAGGTTCAACAGCAATGCCTTCTTGAGTGGCACTGCCTGCAGTTCCAGGTCCCAAGTGTGGCTCTTTAAGCACCAAGCATTTAAAAGACATTTTGTGGCAGGAGTTTTTTGAAATGTCTCACACTTCCCTTCTCTCTTCGTGGGGATAGTCTGAGTTGGCTTTTCCTCTTTTGTCCTACATTTTAGGTTTTTTGTTATGAACTCGGTTACAGAAACAGCCACCCCTCTTAGACCAGAAGACGACTGTTAATGTTTATCCCCGCATTGAATGTCCCCAGACCTCTGGGCTGAGAGTAAACTCTTTCCTTTTGGTTTAACTGCTAAGTGCCACTGTCTTATAGTAGGTTTTGCTCTAAAGATCACAGCCGTGTTTGTACATGTATATACCATGTAAGAGACTGAGGCTCTGCACTTGTTGATAAAGTGCATAAGCTTTAGAACAGTTGCTGGCCTTATGGAAGCCATTTTCACTTATTCTGAGCATATAGTTAGACTCTGGATGATCATATTGCACAAAGATGACCTCCAGTCAAATTAGACCTTTTTGCCTATTAAACCCATGCATGAAGTATTTGGGGATCTGTTCATTTTATCTGTGAGTTTGCAAGGGTTATTGCCCAAGTATAACCGGAGACAAAAAATAGGGTTTTTAAAAACTTTTTATTTTAAAATAATTATAGATTAATAAACTGCAAAAAAATAGTAGACATCCCACATACCCTTCACCCAGTTACCCCCAGTGGTGGTATCTTTCATCACACAGGAGACTGACATCAACACAGTGTGTGTGTGGCGGGGGTTTCTGGGCCATTTTATTCCATGTAGATTCACATCACCACCACCACCACCACAGTCAAGAATTTGTATTTTAAGCCGGGCTCGGTGGCTCAGCCTGTAATCCCGCGCCTTTGGGAGGCTGAGGTGAGTGGATTGCCTGAGCCCGCGGGTTCGAGACTGGCCTGAGCAGCGAGACCTCATCTCTACAACAAGGCAGTCCTCTTGCCTCCACCTCCCAAAGTGCTGGAATTACAGGTGTGAGGCACTACGCTCAGCCTGTGCTTTTGTGTGGCTGCTTTTGATTTGTTTCCAACCTAGTCTAGACTCCTGGGACACAGCCTCTCCCATCCCCAGGGTCCTTCTCAACTCTCTTCTCCCAATTGATCACCCAGCTGCTCCCTGCTGCCTGAGTCATTCAGGCCAGCCAGTCTTCTCACCATGCCAGGGCCTCTAACAGTTGAGATTTTGGCTTTGTTCTGGTTGACCAGATGAGTCATTGTCCCAGCAGCTTTTGTTACCTGTTGGAGAGAGAGGATCCAGGAGCCTGAAGCCACACCCAAACCTGGCAGGGCTTAGAGGGACAGGAAACTGTGTTGAGCAGGAATTTGGACCTTGCTGTGAAAGTGAAGCCATGAGGAGTTGGGAGTATGGTGCCATTTCAAGAAAATCACACTTGCCTCAGGGCAGGTGGGGCAGGGAGATGAAGCAAGGAGCAGGGGCCATCAGTCACTTCCTCTCAGGGTCTGGAACTCACGTAGGAGCAGAATGGGTAGAGGGTAGGATGACTGAGGATGGCAGGAGGATGGCTGAGAGGGGAGGTGACAGGAGGATGGCTGAGAGGGGAGGTGACAGGAGGATGGCTGAGAGGGGAGGTGACAGGAGGATGGCTGAGATGGGGTAACAGGAGGATGACTAAGAGGGGAGGCGACAGGAGAATGACTGGGGGAGATTACAGGAGGATGACTTAGAGGGGAGGTGACAAGAGGATGGCTGAGAGGAAGGTAACAGGATGGCTAAATGGAAGTGTCAGGATGACTGAGAGGGGAGGTGAAAGGAGGATGGCTGAGGGGAGGGTGACAGAATACCTGGGGGAGGTGACAGAAGGATGACTGAGTGGGGAGGTGACAGGAGAATGACTGAGGGAAAGGTGACAGGTTGGCTGGGGGAAGATGACAGGAGGATGGCTGAGGAGAAGGTGACAGGATGGCTGGGGGAGGTGACAGGAGGATAGCCAAGAGAGAAGGTGACAGGAAGATGACTGAGGAGAAGGGGACAGAATGGCTGGAGGGGTGACAGGAGGATGGCTGGAAGAGATGACAGGAGGACAGCTGAGAGGGGAGGTGACAGGAGGATGACTGAGGGGAAGGTGACAGGAGGATGTCTGAGAGGTAAGGTGACTGGAGAATGAGGAGCAGGTGACAGGATGGCTGGGTGGTGACAGGATGACTGGGGGGAAGGTACCAGGAGAATAGCTAAGGAGGAGGTGACAGGGGACTGGCTGAAGGGGAGTTGACAGGATGGCTGATAGGGAAGGTACCAATCAAGAGGATAGCCAAGGGGAAGGTGACAGGATGGTGAGGGGCAGGTGACAGGAAGATGGCTGAGGAGGGAAGTAGCAGGGGGATGGCTGAGATGGGAGGTGACAGGGCATCTGAGGGGAGGTGACAGGTGGATGGTTGAGAGGAAGGTGAGAGGTAGGACAGGCAGAGCCTCGGCAGAGCCCTCTGTCTGTCTCAGGTTTACGCTTCAGGGAGGCCTGTTACCCACGTCACATAGGTGCGGAATATTTTAGTGGCAGGTGGCTCTGGACAAGGTGGGGCCTTGTTCTCTTCATAGCAAGGAGCCCTGAGGGTCTGGGGAACCTGGAGCTCCAGATAGGGCCAGCCAGTCTCCACTTTTTAAGAAGCTGAAAATGCCAAGTCCTGCTTAGCATTTTGCTCGGCATCTAATTCATGGTGTCCAGGAAAGACATGTGCAAAGGGCAGATGTCCGCCTCCCTCTCCTGATCAGCTTGCTCAGGCCAGCCTGAGACCAGAATCAGTCACCAGGATTTGACTGGTGTAAGGAAAAGCTCGGAAATTTGGGCTTCACTGGAGGTCAGGACACCCAGCTTGGGACACTGGTGGAGTGTTGGCTCTCCTTGCAGGTGTTCTAGGGGCTTGGGAACAGGACTCCGCCAGCCATCCATACTGCACTTTAGTGACTGTGCTCAGGTCTCTCCCACCCTACCTCCTCCGTGAGTAGGACTCAGAAGCCCCACCTTTGTGCCAGGGCAGGTCCTTTCAGAATCCACATGCTGTAGGAGAGGCAGACTGGAAGCAGGCCCCAGCTAACGGTATGTGAAGGGGTCTGGCAGATGCATCACAAGGGGTGCAGGAGCCCAAGAGAGAAAGAGAGAGAGAATGCTCACTCACTTATTCATTCAGCGAAGATTTTGTGCTTAGTCCATTCCTGCTGCTATAGCAAAATAGCTGAGACTGGGTAATTTATAAAGAACAGAAATTTACTTCTCACAGTTCCGAAAGCTGAGATGTCCAAGATCAAGACACTGGCAGATTTGCTGTCTAGTAAAAGGGCTGTTCTCTGCTTCTTGCTGTGTTCTCACATAGCAAAAGGTAGGACAAATGGGCCTAGCTTGTCCCTCCAGCCCTTTTATGAGGCACTAATCTCATCCTTGAGGGTGGAACCTCTTAATACTGCTGCACTGGGGATTAAGTTTTAACATGGATTTTGGAGGGGGCGCAAGCATTCAAATCATAGCACATGCTTACTACTTGGTAAGCTTGGTGGGCTTAGAGTAAAGTGTTTCTTTCCAGCTAAGTAGCTAGGGATGAGGCTCTGCACATCATACCCAATTGAGTCTGCCATGGTCAGAAGCACTGCAGGAAACCAAGCATGCCCTGCCTGTGGGGCCTGAGCCTACTGGTTCAAGCCCACAGCTGTCTCGGAACTGACTGTGGGGCTTCTTAGACAAAAATCACCTGAGAGTTTTGGGTTATAGGTTCCCTGGGGTTGGGTCAGGGCAAAGAGCTAGTGGTCTTCACCAAGGAACAGCCTCCAGAGCAACCTGTATCTGAAACCCTTGTCCTGAGCCCTCTCTTCCCCTCCCCAATCTCTTGTCCTGCGTCCTCCCACCGCCTCCACTAGGCTGGTCGTCTGCTCTTGACTTTGTCTTCCGCTCTACCGCTCCTGCTCTCATTTGTCCACAGCCTACAAGCCTACTACTGGACACACCCTCCCTCCAACCCTGTCCCAGCCCACAGTGTCCTCAGCAGGTGCAGCTCTATCCTCCTGCAGCTTTGCTGTGGTTTCCACTCAGGATCATCTGATGCTTATGGCCACTTTGTGACGTGCTTTGGATGAGCACTGCCATGCCCATCCCAGGAGGGAAAATTGAGCTTCCTGTGCCACACCATGGGGCAGTACTTCAGGATTGGGGCAGATTCTGATGCCAAAGCCAGTTCTTTGTCCCCTGCTTCACCCACTTTCACAGTCAAATAAGCCCATGGACAGAGACCCACAGTCCTCTCGAACTCTCCACCACATATTGGCTTAGGAACCTATCAGTGTGCCTGGCTGTTGGGCTCCTGTTGGCTCCTGGGACACGATACCCACACTGTGGGATCTGGGCCAGGCTTTGACCTGAGGTTCTCCAGCATGGTTCCTGCAGGACCAGGGATATCCACTGCCCTGTTCCAGGGCTTTCCATTATCAGCTGTGGGTGCTGGGACAGCACGGCTAGGAACTTCTGTTTTGGAAAGGGAAATGGTATGGCCATGCCCAAGAATCCCTCCCAGCCTCAGCAGCTGCCCTCTTCGGCCACTCCCTGGGGTGGACCAGCCAGGCTAGCATGCCGGGCAGGACGTGTAGTGTTGCAGGTTCTCACTCCCCTGCCTGCTGCAGACCAGGTGGGCGGGAGAACAAACAGCTCTATCGCTTAGTGGGGAGATTTATGGTGCTACCGGAGGAGGCCTGTCCTGGCCCTGTGCGGTCCGGAATGGCCCTCGAGGAGGGGACAATAAATCCAGCCCATTATTTTTTACGAGCCTCCCACCCCATAAACAACTCCTTTTGCTGGTGAGCCCAGCTTCACACCCCTCTCCTGGCCTGGCCTTGAGCCGGCGCCAGGGGCACCCTCAAGGCTGACTTTACATTAGCAGGGGAAATTTCCCCTAAGCTGCAGAATCTTTGCCTCTCCCAGAGTAGATGGTGCAGGGCAGAGAGTGAGCTGCAGCCCAGAGAACATCAGGCCAAGAGGTAGCTGGCCTAGCCCTGGCTCCCTTCTCTGCCGCAAGTCCTGGGGCCTCAGTTTCCTATTTGTAAAATGGGGCAAACATTATTGTCTTTCATCATAGACTTGTTTGTGAGGATTAAAATGAGATCTTATATATCCTAGTGTAGTGCTTGGCCCTGGCATCAATAGAACTGTCATGTGCATCATAGCTGAGCATTACTATGGGCCAAGCACTATCCTGAGAATAGAATCAGGTAGCTGCCCCATTCTGCAAATCAGAAAATGGAGGCTAAAAAGCAAAGAGGTTTGTCCATAGTGAATACGTAGCAGAGGTGGCATTTGAACCCAGGTCTGACTGCCTCCTAAGACCAAAGACACTAAATGGACAAATGGATGGAGGGGCAGGAACAGGAGTGCTGTGCAGCCCAGACCCCCACTCCCTTGAGACACAGGGATCGCTACTCACCATCCTGCCCTCTGTCTGGGGCCAGGTTGCTATCCCTTCCCTGAGTTAGTGCAACAACTGCCCCAGGTCTCCCTAACCCATCGAACCTCCTGGTGGCAGCCAGAGCTCCAGCTCCAGCAGCCCTCTGGCCATGTCATTCCCCACTCAAGACCTTTCCATGGCTCCCAAGAGGGCCTTGGTTCTCTACAACCTCTCCTTGCTTTGCATGTCATGAACCAGCTGCAGTAAACTTCTTGTCCTGGCCCCACTCACAGGGCTCCCTCTGTCTAGAATGCCCCAACTGACCATGGCTCACTTAAGAACATGCTGCTGAGGAGACACCCCCTCCTGATTCCCCAGGAGAGCCTACACACCCCTGTCTTTGAAACTTTTTCTGTCTTGTCCATGCCCCATCCTCAGCCTCCCTGCACTGTCTCTCACGTCTCGGCTCCCAGGCTTTTCTCCCTCAGATGAGGGCCTGCTCTTGGACACAGCCAAGTGTCCAGCATGGAGCCCAGTAGGGAGCAGGCAGCTGGGCAGAGCTAAAGAGATGTTGTGGGGCTGAGGTGCTTCCCAGCTGAAAGGCCCCTCCCTTGGGGAAAAGCTGCCCACATGCTTGTCCCAAGGTAAAGTAGCAGAGGCCCTCGAAAGGAGGTCGCCTAGCATGGTAATGGCAGAACTGGGACTTGCTCCAAGCCAGAGCCCACCCCCTCCACTGCAGCCTACAGCCTAGCTTCCAGCCTGGGATTTGTGAGCACAGGTCCAACGCATGAAAAGCCAGTGCAGATCTGAAGTGTGAGCTCTGAAAACACTGAGCAGATGCCTAGTGGGCAGTGTAGAACCAGCCAAGGTCATCCTGGATCATTTGGGGTTTGATCCCTTCTCAGCCTCACTAGGAAAACTGGGTTGTGACTGGGGCTACAAGGACATCTGCCCAGCCTCCTGCTGGCTGCAGCATTTCCTGGGGCCTCATCACCTGGCTGAGACCTGCCAGGTGGGTTTTTGTCCCCAGCCTGATTGATCATCTCACAGGACTCTTTCTGCATTTACATCCCATGTGTCTTCTTCTATTCCTCCTCAGCCCCTAAACCTGGCTCCTCCTTGTCCTCAGCTCTCTCCTAGCTTTCCCCTGGGCTTCTTTAATCACCTCCCTGGCTGACAGTGGCCACTTCTCCAGCCGTAGTCCTGACCCCAAAGCCAACTATCCCCTAGATAGGTTCCCCAGCTGCAGCATTCCCACCTGCTCAGAACTGAATGCATTATCTTCCCTTGCCCCAACCCTGACCTGTTCTTCCAGAGTGTCCTACATCAGAGAGGGGCACCAGCACTGGGGCATTGCCCTTGGCCCTTCCCCTCTCTGGCTTCCCATACCCCAGTGTGACCATGTCCTGCCTTCCAAGGTCTGCTCACCTCTCAAACCCAATTGCCTTCTTCACCCCTGCTGCCCTGCCATCTTTTTCAAATGCTGGTATTGCCAGTTGTTGTCCCTGTCTTTGCCTCTTTCTCCTTCCCTCTTCCACACCGCAGCCAGGGTACTTTCTCTCCAAAACCAGATTAGTCCTGCCCCGCCCCCCGGCCCCAACCCTGCCTGTGCCGGGCACTTCCCCCTTCACTTCCTTCCAATCTTCTTCTCCCTCCTGGCTCCTCCTCCTCTCCCTGCTGTTCTCCTTGTTACTGGATTATGAGCCTTCATGCCATTCCCTCTGCTTTAACTGCCATTCCCCATGCCCCTCCCTTCCTGGAGAACTCTTAATCATCCTTCAAAACCCAGCTCACTTTCATCTCTCTGAAGCTGTCTCTCTTAGGCAGGCACGTCTTCCTCTTGACTTGCACACGTATTTCATAGTGGTTCTGCTCTCTGTGAAAGGACCAGTCTGTGAACTCCTGAGAAGGATAGGCACATGTCCACAACATCTTTGTGTTTCTTATGTCTAACACAGGGCCGGGTACAGAGGAAATATGCCAAATGGAAGTGAAAAGAGGATGAGATTCATCTCATGAGGGATGATGTCTGAATCACCTGTATCGTTATTATAAAGTGCTTTCATGTCCCTCATGCCAAGCAGTATGCACAGGAGAGGGCTGCCCGGGGCACACAGCGTCTTGGGGTTTCTCCAGGTTCTGGGTTTGGCTGGATACCATGCTGCCATGTGGCTGGGCTCCCTCCTGTAGCTGGCACAGTAGGTGCTGAAAAACTTCCAAGCCCTGGGATCAATGGCAGATACAGCCACCTTGTGGATCCACTGGGCTTCTCTTACCACAAGACCTCTCCAGCAGAACAGCCTAAGTTTGTCTGTCAGCAGTTCAGAGACCCCCTTCAGCCTCTCTCCCTAGCCTTCCACAGGCTCATACCTCCAGGCCTCTATTGAGCTGGTTCCTCCTCCGGAATACCCTTCCTCCCTGCTACCCTGTCCCTAACTCTGGTTCCCCTGTGTACCCACACATTTGTTTACTGAGTATGGTAACTTGTTTAAGTTAGAATAAATGGCAGTGATTGACTTACATTCCCAAAAGCAACTGTACCTGCCACTGATTCAAGCTCTTGGAATATTTTCAGTATCTACTGTTCCAGCGCCATGAGTCCCTTGAATCCCCAAAAGGTCCTGGGAGGTGCCAGCTGCCAGCCCATTGTGCATGTGAGGGAAGAGAAGTGCATGCTGCTGGTTGTGATGCAGCCAGGATTCAACCCAGGTCTGTGTCTCTGCAGCCCTGCTCCTCTCCATGGCATGAGGGGACTGTGGCAGACACTTGCTGGCTGTGGCACTGGGGAGCTGCTCATGCCCTTAGAGAAGCTCCTGCCAGTGAGTTCCCCATTGTTCTTGCTGGCTTTCCCTCTCAGGTCCCAGGGGCTGCTGTGGGAACACTTTTGGAATGCTACTACTTTGCACCCCATGCCTGGGCTCCCTCCATCTGGTCACCTGTTCGGAAAGAACCGGACTGACTCCCTTTTCACAGAAGGCTGTGGCCTGTCACCTGTGTGAACAGTCTGGCAGTAGGGACTGTAGGGCTGAGGGTGGCACTGACAGTCTGCCTCTCTCATGACTTCCTTTAGGGTCCGTATGGATGAAGGAGGAGGGTTGACAGATAAAATACAGGGTGTCCATTTACATTGAAATTTCAGATAAAGAGTACTTTTAGTATAAGGATGACCCATGCAACTTTTGGACATATTTATACTCAGAAAGTATTTTACTGGGTGTCCTGTATTTTTACTAATCAGGCAACCCTAGGGAGGGAAGAACATCTCTGACCTCCCAGGCCTGAGGAGTTGGAACCTTAGGAAACTCCCTCTGCAGAAGCAGAAAAACTTGCTTAGTCCTCAGAGATTTTTGACTTGATTTTGGTGACACCTAGTGACCAGCCTCAGAAACTTCAGGCGGTGAGGAAGAGGAAGGAGGGAGAGGATGGAGGCAGGGAGGGGCGGCCAAGGACCTGCTCCAGCATGAGGAGCCAGGGCAGTGGGGTTGGGGAAGCAGGCCAGCCTTCCTAAAAACCTCTTGCATCTTGAGGGGGCTTCAGGGATCTGAGCTGGAGCCCATCACCTCTTTTACTGCCTTTGAACACTCCTACAATAGGGCTTTAGTCCCCACCCCCTTACAGATGAGGAAACTGAGCAAGTTCTAAGACCACACCCCTGAGAAAGGGCTGGGTTAGGGGCATGAACCAGAGCTGTTGAATCATCCGGCTTCACCTCAGGAATGCTGAGCCCACGTGGCGCTTTATGGCTCTGCACACATTTCACGGTTCTCCCGACTGTCAGAGATGAGACTGCCTCCCATTTCATGGAGGCAGCTTTCCAGGCTTCCCAGTGCCAGAACTGGTCAAGGCACCAGGGTTTGGAGGGGGACCGGAGGGAGGCTAAGTCCATCCTGCTTTCTGAGTAGGTGGGGCCTCGCCCATCTCTCCGCTCTGATTTGGCACTCCAGGAGCCGACCACAGTCTCAGCTCTCTGTCTGTCCATCTGTGTACACAGCGCCTGCACATCAGTGAGCAGTGTGGCAATGGGCTTGTTCTCAGCTTATGGCCCACCCTCCGGCTGGTTCTGCTCAGTCTCAGCACAGAGCCACACACAGGTGGCACTTAGTGGAGGTTTATAGATTGAGGAAGTAAATGAATGCCTGAGCTGAAAAGTTGATTGATGGTCCCCAAGCAAAGGCAGCAGTGCCGTTTGAGCCACCTCCTGATGTGAAGGAAAGAACACCGAACTTGAGAGTCGAAGGGACTGAAAGTGGGAGGCTGTACGTGGACTCTGCACAGACTGCTATATGACCCGGGGCAAGTCACTGCTGCATGACCAGGATAGGCACTGTCTTGTGGGCTTCACACTCCTCACTGGGAAAGGGGAGGCTTTGTTAGATGCTCTCCAAGCTCCCTTCCACTTCTAGCTTTCCAGAAAACTGATCCATTCTGACTGTTTGCTTGCATGTGAACTCAAAGCAGCACAGTTTCCCTAGGTGCTGTGCCCCACATCCACGCCCAGTAAGCTCATCAGCTCACCACCCTGCAGGTGTTTGTTGGACGCCTCCTGCAGACTTGGCTATGGTCTGGCCACTCCAACAGCAGATCAGGAGGAAGGGTACAGCCCAGGAGTAGGCTGGTCATGTGGAAAGGCCTGGGCCTGACACAAAGGAGGCACTCCCTAAATACCTGTGGAGTGAATGGGCACATAAGCAAGCGAGCAGATGAGCATGGAAGGTTTTGAGAACCAGATAACACACGGTGTGGACTTTTGTGACTGTACCAGCTGGGCAGTGAATGCATGCCCAGAAGGGCCAGTCTCCTGAGGGCCCTGGCAAAAGCCTTTGAAGCTTGAAGGAGGACCTGGGGGTGGTGTAAAGGCAGAAGAGACAGTGCTGTGGACATGTGGGGTGGGCAGGAAGAGGAGTGGGCAGAGTGGCCAGCCTCTATGTTGGGTCACACACCCAGCTGGGACCCAGGACCCCAAGAGGCTCCAGGGGATGAGCTCTTTCACCTGCATCCAATACAGTGTATTGGCCAAAACACAAGGGGTGGTGACAAGGAGGGTGAGAGGAAGAGGGACCCCTTTAGGGGCCGTGGAGGCTGCTGAGTGGGCACCAGAACTGGTGGGGTGTGAGGTGAGCATTTCTCTCTCTCTCTCTCTCTCTCTCTCTCTCTCTCTGAGCCTCAGCATCCTCACCTGTCAGGTGAGTGCTGGTGGTGCCTGGCACTCAGCTGTTGAGATGTTCAATTAGGAGGTTTGCAAAGAGCCTGGCAGGGTGCCTGGCACATTTCCTGGTAAATGGAAACCCAAGGTCTTCAGCCACTCCCATTTCCCAGGTTGGGCTACTCCTAGAGGTGCTGCCTGGAAGTGGCCAGGCTCAGAGTCAGCAAGGGGTTGAGTCGGAGGAAGCCAGCTGCTGGTGCCCAACCAGGCCTGCATTTGCCCCCAAGGATGTAATTGGGGGCTACAGGGTAGAAGGTAGAGTCCTGTGTTTCTGCTGAAGCCCAGGCTGCATAATGAGAGGCTCTCAGCACACCACTCACGGGCAGATTCTGTCAGTGTGCAATTAGGGGATCAAGGGGGAGCCGAACCGGCGGCCAGCCCTGGGCCTACAGACAAATGCAGCACTGTTGTCTGAGCACTGATCCCCGTTCCAGTGCAGAGTCCAAACCCAGAGTGGCCGAGCCCAGGCCCTCACCAGTGCAATTGGGTTCATTGGATGTTTCTTTTGCATCCATGGGGAGTCAAGCACTGCACAGGGAACGAGGGCAAAGAGGTAACTCAGGTGTGGGCCCTGCCTGCTTGAGAAGCCCCATCTGGACAGTTACAATTAGTGTGGTGGGTGCTGCAAGGGCAGGGAGCTGGGAGGGTTCAGGCACAGTCCCAATCCAAACCCAGGCACTTGGGTTGGGGAAAGGAGGGCTTTCTAGGAGAGGTGACACCCAAATGGAATCTCAAGTAACTAGTCTGAAATTGCCACTCCTAGGAGGGAAGGAATATATCCCAGACAGAGAAAAGTACACTCCCAAAGGCTCTAGGGTGAGAAGGAAGGGTGGGTTATGCAGGGCAGCCACAAAGGGTGGGGACAAGCTAGACAGACAGGTGGGTGGGGTCAGGGAGACCCTGAGTGCCACACTGAGCACTTTCAGACTAACCCCTGTGGGCACTGGGTGGAGGGTATTGAAGGTTTGGGGTTGCTTGTTTGTTTGTTTGTTTTTTCCCAGTGGGAAGACACAAATAGGTTTATGCTCTAGAAAGTTCCCTTTGCAGCTGGAGGAGAGCATATCTTCAAGGCCAGGGTTCAAGTTTTGCTCCTGCCATGCCCGACTCCAGTGACCACAAGCAAATTGCTTCATCTCTCTAAAGCAGTTCTATAAAATGGGAATGAAGCATGAAACGTAATTGTACACCTAACCCTTAACTGTACCCCACAAAACCATAATAAAAAATACTGATTAATGAAAAAATAAATAAATAAATAAAAGAAAAAAAAATGGGAATGAAGCTACTTACTTTGCAGGGCAATGTTGTAAAGGTCTCTATCTTTGTGCCAGGCCTACACCCTGGGGAGGGCATGCTCCTGGCCCTCAAGGAGTTCTCAGTGGGTCTGAGGTGACTGGCGGGGCGGGGTCAGAGTCAGGAACCCAGGAGCAGCTGGCATTGGAGATGGCCTTGGAGAGACAGAGTTTGGAAACGTGGAAATAGCCAGGGAGCAGGCGACTGAGTCATTCCAGCCCTCCAGTTCAAAGTTGGGAAAGCTACGGGATAAAAGGGGATTCCTCCCCCAGAGCTCCCCTGCGCTTTCCCTTGTTCATGAAATGCTCCATGGGGCCTCCTGGGAGGCCACTGGTAGTGCGATTCTGGGTCAAACACAAGTTCACAGCCCATTCCTTCTACACCATGGATCTTGGGCAAGTTACTGATCCTTTCTTTGTCCTACTCTTGTTACTTGCAAAGTGGGGATTATAGTGTCTACTTTGATGTGAGGCTTCAAGGAGATTTTTTATGCAAAGTGCTTAGTGTACAGTAGTGGCTCAATAAATGGTAGCTCTGGTTGTCATCATCCTGCAGCAAGGTTGTGGTTGTGGGCCTGTTTTGTAGCCCAGAGCTGTTGTCATTCTGTCTCACTTCAGCTGTCCCCTGGATTCAGCCTCCTGACCCCACCTCAGTCTTTGACATCTGTGTGTTCGGTGTTCTCATTTGTTAAGTGGATGTAATACAGGTTGACTATCCTTATCCAAAATGCTTGGGGCCAGAAGTACTTCTGATTCTGGACTTTTTTGACCTTTAGAATATTTGCATAAACATAATGAGGTATCTTGGGGATGAGACCCAAGACTAAACATGGAAACGTTAGTTTCCTATACACCTTATATGCATATTCTGAAAGTAATTTTGTACAATATTTTAACAATTTTGCGCATAGAGCAAAGTTTGTTTTAAGTAGTTATGTGTAGAATTTTCCACTTGCGGCTGTCATGTTGGCACCCAAAAAGTTTCGGATTTTGGATTTTCAGATGTAAAAGCTCAGTTGGTACCATAACACCCCACTTCCAGGGTTGCTGGGAGAACTAGGGAGGTGACATGTCTGCAGTGTGTCGACAGAGCGTGGCACTCAGGTAGCTCTAGATGCCTAGCATGTGCAGCTGCCATTGCTGTCATCGTCGTCTCTCCCTCCAGTCCAGGCCCTGCAGCTGTTCCTGTGCCTTCCCCCTTGCAGGACCTTTCGGATGTTTCCTTCAACCCCCTTCAAAGTGAGTAGGAGCCCTGTGTTTGTTTTTCCCTGCATGGCTTGGCCAGCTTGCACAGTCTGGGTTGGGGAGGGCAGCAGCCTTCTACTGCCCCTTGGCCCCCAAGGTTCCAGTCTCTTTCTGGGCTCCGTGATTTTCTATTGATGAGGTAAAGGGGAGGAAAATCCCTTCCTCCCAAGTTGAGGGGGAAGGGCAGAGCAAGGTAATTGTTCTTTTCTCCCTGCTCTGCCGTTCCCAGCTTGCCGTCCCTTCCCATGTGTTTAAGGGACATGGATGCAGAAAATAATGTTATTGATGAAGTCTCCATAGCAACGACCCTCAGGAGGCACACATTTCAGCTTTGTTATCCAGGCCATGGCTGCGAGAAAGGCCCAGCTCCTAAGTACAAACACATTGGGCCTGCCCCCTGCTTTAGATGCACCCGTGAACCTTGCATTGCTGAGGATGGGATGCACACACTGGCTTGGGGCTGGGCAAATGCTGCCAGCGTTTCTCTCCATGCACACTCCAGTGGGGCATCCAAGAATGATAGAAAACCCTTGGAATAAACAGGCCCTGGTGGGGAAGAATGCCGGGGCCTACTGGCACATCCAAAGAAGACAAGGATTTCAGGGAGGGGCTCATCAAGAGGAAGTGTGGGGCACTTGGGAAGGGAAGGTCTTTCCCCCACTCTGTCCACCCTCTGTGCGCTTGTCTGGGAGGTGGGCAGGCCGATGCCTCTTCTCAGGCTTGCTATAGGGGTCCAAGTCCATACATCAGGTCTTCCAGAAAGCTCAGGGGAAGAACTCTTTTTTTTAACATTTTAAAGAGATTTATTCTAAACCAATATGATTGACAACAGCCCTGGGAAAAAAAACACAAACCCAAGAAGACTTGAATAAGTGGTCCTGAGGCAGTCAGGTAAATGTGTTCAATCCAGCCTTCTTTCCTGTCCCATAGCCACTGCCCTCCCACCGGGCTCCTTTGTCCCTTCCAGGGTGATAGCAGCAGCCTCTCCACTTCCCCAGCCTGCAGTCCTGCCCCTCCAGGGCACCTTCCACACAGCGTCCAGAGAGCTTTCTGACATATAGATGTGTCACTTCCTTATTGACAATCCTCTCATGGCTCCCTCCTGCCTAGGATGAAGTCCCACAATAGCCTCATGTGCACCTGTGACCAGCACCTCACTCACCTAGAAAAGGGGTTGCATGTTTAGTATACACTAGGGGGCAGGTCCTGCAGCTATGTGAATCTACACAGGTGGAAACTAAGTCTCAGAGGTGAATTGCCCAAGGTCACGCAGTAAGTAGCAGAGTTCGAATGTGGACCTGGCAATGTGGCAGCAAAGCATCTGTCTCCTCATTGCTCCCTAGCCCATCCCAGGCACCAAGAAGACGCTTGGTCTGAGTTTGCAGAGTGTAATTGGATTTGGTTGGGTTGGATCAGATTAGATTCGACCTGGCGGGCAGCCTGGCCTGATGGGCACTGGGTCTCTGAAGACCAGGGTTTCTGGGAAAGACTCTGAAATCCTATCTCGCTTCTCTTCAAGGAGGGGAGACAAGCAGGTCTTTCTGCTGAATTTGTCTCTCCATGGTTCTCCCATGTCTAGGCTGAGGATGTCATATGGCTGCCAGGAACAGATGTGGCACAAAGCAGGGAGCCACAGCAGACAGAGTTGGAGCCAGGGCTCTTCAGTCATGCAGGCTCACAGAAGCTTCTCTGTGCCTGGCCCTGGGCTGGGCCTCTGGGATTGGGGGAGGGCATGAGCAAGCTCACCATTGACCTTGAGGAGCATGCAGGCTGGCATTGGTGGAAACAGTCTGCTAGCCGGAGCAGGCCAGAGTGGGCCTGGCTAGCTCGGGGGAGTTGAGATAGGGCTGGGGTTGCTTCCAAGACCAGAGGGGGTAGAGTCGAAGACCCACAAGGTCCCTTCCAATCTGGAGTCCAAGACCATTCTCCTGAAACAAAAGTGCTTAGTACCAAGCATCTTGCATGCCCCAGGGATTACTTTTTCACCTTCAAGCCTCCATTTGGTCCCCCATGGCCCTTGGGAGTAGCCATCAGTAATACTACCTGCAGGATGGGGCGAGCTGGCATTTTCTCCCATTAGCTGACTGCTCTCAGGATGGTCCTTCTGGAAGAGGGAAGGGAGGTTCTGAGGCAGAGGTAGCCACATGTGCTCCAAGGAGTGGACCAGTGCCCTGTCTCTGCCCCAACCTGCCACCCTGGTCCCTGTGCCACTGTTTTGTCAAATGAGGAGCTGGACCCTGGCCTAGGGACCTAAGGAGTCCTTAGACCCTGCTAGGTCTGAGATCTCTTCCAGTCCGGAATACCGTGTTAAGTGATGGGAGAGGGACTGTTCCACAATGACTGCAGGACTTCTCAGAGCCTTTGCTACGTGCTGTGAATTTTCTATGTCAGGCATCCAAAGCACTGTGTTTCATAAAACACACAACCAGGAATGCCACAATGGCATTTTCCAAATCCTAGCCTTTCCCCCCTAAAACAACAGACAGTGGGCTTGATCTGTTCCAAGATATGAGAGCTTTATCTCTGTCTTCTTCCTTCCTCTCTCCCCTCCTCTCCTCTTTCCCACCTTTCCCTCTCTTGCTCCTTTCCTCCCTCCCTCCCTCCCTCCCTCCCTTCCTTCTGTTGTTTGCTGTCCCCTAACCCTGTGCCAGGTACTTGTGATAGAGGAGAGATTCGTGCTCAGGTTTCCCTCAGGTTACCCATGGCTGGCAGGAGAGATTAGAGCTTCAGCAACTACTCTGATTTAATACAAGGCAGAATGATGATAGGAGCAAAGTGGAAGAGCTGCAAAAAGTCTTGCTTTACTGAGACCTGCCCTGTGCCACACTTGATGTAGTGCCCCCATTTAAGCTTCTGAGCAACCCATGAGGCAAAGATTGTTACTTTCCCATTTCACAGCCAAGAAAGCAGAGACTCAGAGAAGACAGCAGTTCAGTCAGAGACTCAGGTATAGTACAGTGTGGGCGGGCTCCACCCTATCTTTTGAGTGGGTCGGTCTTCCTTCAGATGCTGTACTGGTGGTGGTGAGCCCTTGACTGTGCCATCTTACAAGCCTGGAGCTGGTCTCTTCTGGTGGCTTTTTGTGTACTCACCCAATAAGCATTGACTGAGTGTCTGCTGTGAGCAGTGACAGAGTCCAGCAGTGATAGGACATCCCCCACCTGAGGAGCTCACCACCTAGTGGGATAGACCAACAGCAGGTGAAAATACAGAGTCACCTTCATCAGCATTTTTTGAGCTAGGAAGATGCACACAGAGAGCCAAGAACAACCAGCTTGGTCTGTGGGGTCAGATCCTGGGCTGCTATGGGAAGAATGACATCAGTAAGGCAGAAGAGGGACCAGTTTTCAAGGCCAGAACCAGAGAAAGGGAGGGCTGTGGAGGAGGCTCCATACAGGACTTCCCGAGGAATTGGCCTAGTTGGCCTCTTAGGCAGGCTGTTTCCTCTCCCCCACTTGAGAGGCAGCCAGAGTTCATAACCCTTCATGGAGCAGCCGCCATGCGTGCGGGCCAGGCCTGCCCCAGGCCTCCCAGCTGCCTCCATCCTGGATGGAAGGCCACGGTGGTTGCAAAGGGCCCCAGTGGGGACTTGGAAGATAAGTGGACAGAGGAGTTAGAGACCCAGACAGTCGTAATGCAGCTGCTCTGGAGCCTGGCATTGTGTGGAAAGGCTGGAGGGGTGGCAGATGTGGTCAGAGACCTCTGTGGTGCAGGAGAGCTGAGACTTAGTCCTCATACTCGACCTTTCCATGACAGCCATGGAGGGTCACAAGAGGAGCCAAGCCAAGTTGTATGCTTGGTTCAGGAGCTGCTCAGAAAGTGTCACAGAGGAGGTAGCATCTGAATTGGCCTTGAATTTCAGTCAGCTTTTAAGTCTGGGCACAATAAACAATAACAGGCACCATACAGTAGGCTAACTCTGTACCGGGTTCCTAATTCTGTTCACCCCAGGAAATATGTGATGCCAGGCAATCTTCAAGGTCCCACGTGGGTAGCTCGGTGGCCCCAGGGTGGCAGAGCCTGGGCTGGGAGCCCCACAACCTGGGCTCCAGCCTAACTGTATGATCTGGGACATCCACTGCCTGTCTCAGAGTCTCATTTTCTCCTTCTGTGAGATAGATAAGATGGGCTGCAGAGCTCAGTCCACCCCTGACCGTCTGTGGTTCCGCCCCACCACACCTGTCTGCACATGGCCTGCAGAAGCCAGTACTGCCCCAGAGTGGAGGGTAAAGCACTGCAACCAGCAAAGGAGCTGCAGTCACCCCGGCCAAACATTTTGAAATGTGATGGTGCTTCTCTGATGGCCACCCTTTTCCAGAAAAGGATGCCCCAGAAGCATTCAGGCCGAGCAGATTCCAACCTTGCCACATAGCACGTGAGCCTGACTCACTCAGCCTGGTTGTTGGTAGAGCTGGAAGGGCTCATCTCAGGCTGACCCTCTCTTGTTTTGGAAAATAGAGTTTTTAATAAAAATATATTCATCGAAAGAGGACTGAATTTTTTAAATGTGGTACATATACACAATGGACTATTTGCAACCATAAAGAAGGACAGAATTATGAATTTCACAGCAACCTGGATGGACTTAGAATCTATAATACTGAGTGACTTATTACAGAAACAAAGAACTGAGTACCACATGTTCTCACTTATAAGTGCGCCTTGAACAATTATCATAATACTATAAGAAAAGGATTGGCAATCGTGGGAAACTGCCAGGGGAGGGCAAGGGCAGGATTGACAGTAATGGGAATCTGCTGGAGGTCACCACCCTTCATCAACAAGGTACATGCATAACCCTGAATTGTACCCCACATATTTAAAATAAAAATAATTAAATTAAATATATATATATTAATTATGCTAGCATATAAGTTATGCTAGCATATAAGTTTTCTTTAAGAAGTAAGAAAATATAAATCCTTTCCTTTATCTTCTAGTATGGCAAATTTTTTAAAATAAATTTTTTATTTAAAATATGTGGAGTACAATTCAGGGTTAGATATACAAATAAATGTTCATTATGCGGGTACCCTTGTTGATGAGGTGTGCCTCTCCCTCCCCTGGCAGTTTCCCACTTTTGCCAATCCCTTTATTATAGTATTACGATGGTTGTTCAAGATCCGCTTATGAGTAAGAGCATGTGATACTCAGTTCATTGTTTCTGTGAAAAATCACTCAGTATTATAGCATCTAAGTCCATCTAAGCTGCTGCGAAGTTCTTCTTTATGACTGCATAATATTCCATCGTGTATATGTACCACATTTTTTTATCCAGTCTTCTTTCAATGGGCAACAAGGTTAGTTCCATGGTTTTGCTATTGTAAATAATGCTGCAGTAAACATGCGTGTGCAGGTATCTTTTTCATAGAGTGATTTGAGTTCCTCTGAGTATATTCCCAGTAGAGGGATTGCGAGGTCATATGGAAAGTCGATTTTAGATCTTTTATGAATCGCCACACCGTTTTCCACAGAGGCTGTACTAATTTACACTTCCACCAACAGTATAGAAGTATTACCTTTTCCCCACATCCTCTCTGGCATCTGTTGTTTTTTGAGTTATTAATATGCCCATCCTGACTTGAGTTAGGTGGTATCTCAGTGTGGTTTTAACTTGCATTTCTTTGATGACTAGTGAGGCTGAGCACGTTTTCATGTAACTGTTGTCTCTAGCATGGCAAATCTTGATAGCTAGTACATAAACACGTACACCAAAGCTCCTGGGCTCCTCTAAAACTATGGGAATGGAAAGAGGTCCTGAAGCCAGTCTCTTGCCATCAGTTGGAGAGAGAGTGGGGGCTCTCATGCAGGGGCTACCAGGCAAGAGGGTGTGCTCAGGAGCCTGTGGTGGAGTGTTGAGTGAGGAGGGCCAATCACAGGACCTCTGCTCTGCTTCAGGGTCTTTAGATGGGAGATGGAGCCCCCCCCCCCACCCCATCACGGCCCCAGTTGTTAAGAGGACTACAGAGACCTTGGAGACTGACTGGATACAGATGGGAACGGGGACTTACCCTTCCCAGCTCTGCAATTCTGTTGCTTAGTGTCACGTCTCTTGTGGATTACTACAGCCTAGAGTGATGCTAGATTACTCACCCAAACTGTCTTTTGCCAGCAAAAGAACAGCAACATCTTGGCTCTTTATTAAAGTCTAGATTCTCCAAAAGAAAGATCATTTGATAGCAAGTCCACAGGGAGGGAGAAAAGATCTCTAAAGTTTAAATACGCCGTAGCCCCAGGTTCGGGGATGCATCAGCTCCCCAGTGACAAATGTATGGTTAGTGATGATTAGCAGGGCTTCTCGTAAACTGTGATTCTTTGGCTAGGGATGGAAATTCAATCTCCCTTTCTTTATCACGTGTAAGCCTGAGCTAAACAGAGGCCCTTGGGCTCTTCCCAGCTTAGGAAGAAAGCACAGACATGCTTACAGCATTGATCTCTGTGCCAGCCAGCCCTGGGACAGCCATAGAAAATTAGCATGGAGTGGAGGCATGAGGATACCTGGGGAGTATAGCACAGGAGTCAAGAGGCTTTGTGGAATTGGTGAAGTTTGAGACAGACCTAGGATTTGGTTTATGGAAGACAGGAGGGGGTGTCCTAGGAGGAAGGAGCAGCAGAGAGGGGGATGGGGCACTCCTGGAGGATGACCAGCAGACAGTATGGGATTGCAACTGTGGAGTATGTGTAAGAGGGGTGGGAGATGAAGCTGGGAAGAAGCTGGAACACGAGGGAGCCCCAGAGGCCATATGAGCAGAGATCAAGGGGGTGATCCTGGGTTCTGAGCCCACCATTGACAATAGCCATTAAACAGCCAGGGGCACTTCTTGGTGACCACTACCCATTGGCCAAGCTCTCACCAGGGTAGGCGTCTCCCAGAACACTTGATAAGAAACTGAATATGTCTCAATAGCCCAAGAAAGTCTCTCCACTGAGAGCCATCTCTGAAGTGGGGCTGTCCAGCCTCACCAGAGTTCCAGGGAAGATCTATGCTTTCCCCAGACCCTCAGGGGAAAGCAGCAGCCTTCAAAAGTCAATGCTTTCATAGAGAGAGCTAGTCTGTTATTGCCAGGTGTTTCCTATCTGTGACTGCACTTAATTTGCACACCTCCTCCATGAGGCAGAGATTATTGTTCCCATTCTACAGATGAGGCTCAGAGAAGTGAAGCAATTGTCTTCAAGGCACACAGCTAGTGAGGAGGCCAGAGTCATATCTACTTCCACCTGACTTTACAACAACCTTTTCTAAGTGGTGTGCTGTGGCTGGCCTGTCTCAGGCCAACTGTGCACGTCTTCCCAGCTCCACCTTCAATGACATCCCCCAGATGCCTCGAGATTAGCCATGGTTGGAGTATTTATACCACAGAACTTGGCCAATGCTGCAGATCAGCCCTCCACCCCCACCGGTTGTTAAGTGCTAATCAGCCCCTCACTTATCTGTGCGATTTCACATACGTGTGCTCGTTTTGAATTGAGTGAGCCGAGAGGATGAACTGTCCACATGAACGCGTAGTTCCTGGGAGGAGCAGCAGCATGAGCATGCTTTACTTGTTCATTCGTTGGTTGGTTAGTTATACTCAGCATCAGTCCAACAATTTGATTTGAGTGAGAAAAATCAAGTGAAGGAATAATAAGAGTGGCAAAATCTGATGAAACCAGGATTGCTTGGTGCTAGGCAAAATACAGGCTTTATTTGTTTCCCACTTTTTTGTTGAATTGATTTTAACTTTAGAGTTTAAAAAATCTTTATTGTAGCCAGGCTCGGTAGCTCAGCCTGTAATCCCGTGCTTGGGAGACTGAGGTGAGTGGATTACCTGAGCCTGCGGGTTCGAGACCCGCCCGGGCAACTTGGCGAGACCTCATCTCTACAATAAATCAAAAAAATTAGCTGGGCGTGGTAGCGCGTGCCTGTAGTTCCAGCTACTTGGAAGGCTGAGGCAGAAGGATCGTCAGAGCCAAGCAGGTCGAGGCTGCGGTGGCCAGGAGCGTGCCACTGCACTCCAGTCTGGGTGACAGAGTGAGACTCCAACTCAAAAAAAAAAATCTTTATTGTAACTAGCTGTTTGATGTTCTTAAATATTCTCTAAATTGCTGCACACCCATGTTGAAAGTGGGCAGGGTCAAGATTGAGCTAGTCCTTACCTTAAACAAGAAGCCAATGCGTCCCCTGGGAAAGGAGGCTGCCTTGTATGTGTTAGCCTTGTGTGTGTTAGCCTGTCTGCAGGGTTCACTTCCGGTCTCCGAGGTCAGCTTCACTCCTGCACGAGCTTCTTGCTGGTGGAGGTGGAAGGCAGCTCACAGAGCCAGTGTGTTGGCAGACAGCGGCTCTCCCTTTCATCTGCCTTTGGCCCCTTGATGGACTTGTGACCTACAACCTCTCACTTGACCCCTGACCTCATAAATTCTGGAAACTCCTCACAAATCACCAGGAAGATAAACATCAACTAGGGTCAACAGAAGGGGGGGTCCAAGCCACTCAAGGCAGACAGGGAGGGGAGATCAAGTCTGCAGAGAGGTGGGGAGTGGGTGACTGAGGAGAGGGGGCCAAATGACCCTGACACAAAAGTGTCAGATCACACTCTATAGTCCCTGTGGGTACTGGGGCATCATTTGCAACGCAGCTCAAACCCAGGAACCACGTCCTCAGTTTCTCCTTAAGGGGTCTTCATGTGGGTGACTGGCACACATCGGGGTGTGTGTGTGTGTGTGTGTGTGTGTGTGTGTGTCTGTGTGTCTGTGCACATGTGTACATGCAGGTGCGCACAGTACTTGCAATGACAACCAAAGAGCACACTATTTGATTGTGGCATATCATTGACTATCTTTTCAGCCTGAAATTTTCTCTCTCCCTTTCTCCCCCTGGTCCCCGACCCCTCTTGTCCGTCTCTCTTCCCAGAGGGCATGAACTGCATGAACAAAGATCATGGCTGTGCCCACATCTGCCGGGAGACGCCCAAAGGTGGGGTAGCCTGCGACTGTAGGCCTGGCTTTGACCTTGCCCAAAACCAGAAGGACTGCACACGTAGGTAGATGGAGGCAAATGGGTCAGACATCCCCATGCGTCTCCTGCCATTGCTTCATAGAGGGTCTGTCCAGTCTGCTGGACTTTGGCCAGGGAGGGTTACTAGCCCCATGGGGTGGCAAGAAGGGCAGGACCTGCTGGGGGGGCCTGGCGGGAGCATGAAAGACAGGGGTTATAAACTCAAGGCTTGAGGTTTTCTCCACCAGGCATGACACCACTGACACAGCCCCAGGAGCTGATCTGTCAGGCCCTGAGCCTAAGTTCCCCAGTGGGAATGGTACAGAGAAGGAAAGGAGTTTGGTTCTGAGGGGTCCCATGTTGGGCTGTGCTGATTTTATTTCTGCAGTCAAGATCAGAACTCTTCATGCCTACAGTCTCAACTAGTCGGGAACCTAGGAATTGGAGTCCAGCCTGGGCAATATAGTGAGACCCCATCTCTTTAAGAAAAAAAAAGAAGATGATGATGATGATGATCAGACCTCGCATTCTGACCCCTGCAAGACTGACTGTAAAGGGTGATGTCCTGGGAGATCTGGGTTGAATGAGGACTTTTGCCATTTCGGGACCTGCTTGGCAGTCTGCCTGCTGGGCTCACAAGTAGTCCAGCTCTTAACAGTGTCACCCAGTTCCACAATAGAAGTGGGAGCCAGGAAACAAAGCAGGACACTGGCTGAACACACTCAGCTAATCCTTGGAAGCTTTGGACACAGCACACCCTCCCAACAGTTGCGCGGGGAGGTGGTGGGATGGGCTCTCCTCATCAGGCAGCAAGGATACCCAGTGTGATGTCATGATTGCCCTGAGGGAGCAAAGAGCAGAGGGGGGCTGCTGGAAGCACTTCTCATCTCTGGCCAGAGACATGTGCTTCATACCAAGCCCACCTTCTGATGCAGAAGAAAAAATGGTATGGAGTCCAATTCTGATTCCAGTAGAGAAAGTGGTCCTCATCCTAGCTATTGAAATAGGAGACTGGGACTAGCAGGCTGTCATAAAGAAAATGACTTTTCTTCCGTCTACTACTCTGTGGAGAAGACAGCTGGCCCTTGTTAGTCCATCATCCATAATCACTGTGGTTCTCTCAGTTGTCATCAGCTCTCCTTTCGATGCCTCACATATCTTTCCCAACTCATGCTCTCTGACAGTCACCAAGGCCCTAGGCACCCACATGCATTGGATGTGGTCTCCGTCTCCAGGAGCTCATGCTCATTTGTGATTTGTGTGTTCCACAAAGTGAAGGTGCTTCCTTATGCCCTAGGTGTGGTCCAAGATGTGGACCAGCCTTCCTCTGTGTTCCTGGCTCTTTCTTATGGGATAACAAAGATAAGCATGTATGCTGTCACCAAGGACAGGACCAAATGGGCAGTCTTGACTGGGAAATGCTGGCTCCAGCCAGGTGTCCTCCATACCAGATGAATTCCTTTAGCTGCAGAGAAACCTGCTGCCACCTGTCCAGTTTCAGAACAGAAAAGGCTAACTCCAACTTTCCCAGTCCTCCCTCTTGGGTGATCCACATTTCCTCATGAGAAAAGACAAGAATACATGGAGTCAGCAGGCTCATGGATAGCCTCAGCCAGAAGGACTATGCATTCCATTAGCCAGAAAACAGGCTGAGCGCCCACTCTGAGCCAAGCCCTGAGCCCAGTGCTGGGGAGAGGCTGTAGGCCAGCACAGCTGGGACCAGTTTTCTACCTGATTCTATAGTTCCACCTGGGACAAGTTTTCCAAGGAGGACAACTACTCAGAGAGCATCTCCTGAGGAGCTGGTCAAGCATGAGTGGTCAGAGACAAGGCAGGGTCCTGTGAACAGCTAGGACCCCCACTCCCACTCTGACCGCCTTGGTCTCAGAAGAGTTAAATCCTTGCCTGGAACATTTGGTGGTTTGAGAAGCAGCACTTCCACCCTCCCTGCTGGGTGGCTGGGTATCCCAAGCCCTGGAGAGCTTGATATGATTTCTAGAGCCCTGAGACCTCCTATGAAGAGTCTGTACGGGTGACGGCCCAGCCAGTCCAGCTTTGGTTTCTTCTGTGCAGTTAATGAGGCTTGGTTGGTGTGAATTCACTTTAAGATTTTCACTGTAGCTCTTGAGGTCATTAGTGGTTCAGGAAAGTCCAGATCTCAAGTTGAGCTGGGCGCTGAGGCCTGGCTTAGCCAGCCTTACTGTACAATGAGACCCAACTCCAATCTGTCTAGAGCCCAGAGCCCACTCCAGGGCCAGAGGAGGCTTTTTCCCATCCTTCTCTCTGTCTTCCCAGAGCTTGGACAGGTTTCTCTATGTACAAGCTACAGGCTCTCCAGGTGCTCCAAGGCTCAGCCCTCGAGAGGCTATGAGATGCGTGTGCAAAGGGAGCAAGGGGTGAGCAACATGAGTGTAACCTTCCTTCACGTTGCCTCAGACAGGCCTGTGTCCTCATCAGAATCACTTTCAGGGCACAACCCATCTCCAAGAGCCTGGAGTTTGGGAAGAACTGCCTGCAGTATACTCACTGTCTTCTCCCCAGCTCTACCCCTGCCCGCACTGAAATGGCACTCTTCTTAGTCCCAGGAAGGCATGTGACATCCAGCCCAAGACAGGGCTCTGCCTGGGTCTTTCCCACTGGCCTGAGATCTGTGCAGGGCTGCAGCCTCCTGGAAGACTTGGCTTCCCTAGGTCTCTTCCTGGCCAGAGAGACAAGCTGTGTGGAGATGAGAGCATGCGACTCCAGGATGCCAGACCTCCACCCGGGAGTGCTGAGAAGAGTGACTTCCATGGATAAGGGGCCAGAAGGTTTTGTGCTCAAAGGTCACTTGTGTTTCTGGAAGCATTTTTCAGATCCTTGAAGTTTCATTCTTTCGGATGCTCATCAACTCCCTGTAGAAGAGGGATCAGTCTCTTAGAGCTTCTGGTCACTGAGGACAGTATCTGGGGCACTGAGCAGATACTTGTCCTACCAAGCCATTCCATACCCTCCTCACCTGCTATGGTTCATGTGTCTAAGGCAGAGGGGCCACCTCCACTCAGGATGGGTGTGCCAGAAGACTCTGTGCTGTTCTCTTTGTGGAAGGAGGAGTGCCCGAGAGATGCAACTGAAGAGTCAGTTCTGAAATGTGTGGCGTCCTTCCCGGGAGTTGCTACCAAATGACTTCCTTCTGGTACTAGCCATGCCAATGCTGGGTCAAGCTAATAGAATGTAATTAGTTCAGACTCTCAGGGTTTGGCATCTTTGCCCCCTCTGACCATGGTTGGTCTGAGATTTATTTTTGCTAATTTGATCATCATTAGGGTTTTGCCAAATAAATTAGAGTGTAGACAGAATTCTGGACAGATGGTTAAGGCATCCAAGAACACAACCTGTCCTGAGAAATGCTGGTGGACATTTCCATACAGATAACAGGCATGTCTCTCTAGCATAATAAGGCAGGGGCTCTAAGGACCCTTCCCACAGAAATCTAGTGATTTCTTTCACCCTGGGAACGGATAGTGTTTTCAGTAAACTTGAACTTGTAATTTCTTCTACTTGAGGCTGACTCCTTGTTGAGTCCCCTCTCCAGCCAATCTAGGATGCTGATGCTATGAAACATCTTGAGATTCCAGGCTAAAGGGCACCAGGCCCTCCAGGCTACAGGCATTGAAAACTATGCAATATGCTTTTTATTTAGGCCATTTTCAAAATTGCATTTTTAAAATTGTACCTCAGATGACATTACTCTGCATAAATCTGTGTGCTTAGACATTGTCAAGCTCCAGGAGAATTAGGGCTTTTAGGGGATTGAGATGGCTGCTGGGACTTGGAGAGGGTAGATATCCATGGGCGCATCCTTTCACACACACCAAGACATAGGCCGAGGAAAGAAAGCCCTGCAAGAACTAAGGAGATGAGTGTTCTTGTCAAGTATGTCCTGGTATTAACAGATACTTGCCCCATCGAGACAGGCACTTGTATAGTGTCTTGCAGCCTAGGAAGGATGAAGCTGACTAACTGTCCCTTTCTTCAGCTAAAACTGTCTGAGCATATCAGTTGTGTGCTGTCTCTGTCAAAGACCAGACACCCTAAGTCCATTCTCTGTCCCACCCCAGTTCAGCTCTAGAGAGCAAGCTGTGTCCTGACGGGGCTGAAGTCCAGGGAAATGTGCATCTGTTGCCCAGCAAGCCTCAATGATCCTACTCACTGATAATCTGAGGCCTCACTTTCCCCAAACCCTAAAAGAAACAACCAACACCAACAAACTAATCATTTTTGTTGTTCTGTTTATACACACGTATATACACTTTGGGCCTAACTAGTAACCTGTAACTATGGAAATGGAGGCTGCCAGCACAGCTGTGAAGACACAGACACGGGCCCCATGTGTGGCTGCCACCAGAAGTACGCACTCCACTCGGACGGTCGGACATGCATCGGTAAGTAGGCACCACTGCTACACACCACTCTCGTGTTTCCCCATCTCCCACGGATGCACCATGTGGCCCAAGTCCCAGTTTCCCAGAAGGAAGCTTAGGGGAAACAAGAAAAGGAAGGCCCGTGGATGGCAGGCATCTCCAAGGGAAGCTTTCTGTGGAGACTTCTCCAGGGTCCTGCAGTCAACCAGGACCAAGCTCATCATCAGGCCTCCACCATGGGGGGCTTTCTGCATGTGCTCGTCCTCGAACTGAGGGGTGGTCGCAGGTAGGTGGTCTGTGGGGAGAAGGAAGGTGTATGTACCTGAAAAGGGCATTCGCTGGTCCTGAGGCACAGGTGTTTCCTCCCCTAATATGGAAAACACACAGCTGGATTCACTTAATCCACCTAACGGCCACCAATAGTTATGTGAGCTGCCCACGACAGTCTAGAAAACCAAGAGGTTTTCTCAGAACTCTGCTTTAAATCCACATTGTCTAACCTGTGGGGGAGGTGAATGGTGTGAATTCTGTGTGGGGTTTGGGTGTTTTAACTGCTTGTCATTCCAAGCTAACGGGCTTCTGCTGGACTTCCTCTGCCACCAAAGTCCGTTCTTCCCGGTGCTGCCCTGCCCCATCTCACCTGTCACATGGAGTCTTGATTAGAGTCTGAATCAGATCACCTCCTTCCTCCTGAGCCATATTTCCAAGGGGAAGCTCGAATATTTGTGATTGTTTCATGCTATAATCACTGGTAGGTTTTTTTTCCCCACTCAAAAATAGCAGCAAATTTTTTAACTGAGAAAGAGAAGAATTTCAAAGCTAGTGCCCAGAGTTCACTCTCTTCTTTCTCTTCAATATTGTCACACTTTGGAAACCCAACAAGTCAATTATCATGCTTTTTTAAAAGCCCCATTTCTTATTGTCAACTCAGAAGACATTCTTGAGGGACTTTCAAGTAACAGAAAAGGGTTTGGTGAGCACCCAGAAGCACAGGAAGCCCAGAGTTTGCTGTCCTGTTCTGTGCCCTCTGACAGCTTCCTCAAGTCTCAGAAGCTGGGCCCTGGGCCCAGGGCCAGGTGGGGCACCAGGCTGTCACCTCTATAGTCTGGGGCTGTCATCATAGGGTGCTGCTGCCTGCGGTGGTTCTCCCTTCCTCTGTGTGGTCTCTTCTTTCAGACAACCATTTTTAATTTTATTTTTATCTCATTCCTTCTGCTTTTCTGGTGATGGTCCCTGATTGCCTGTCTTGTCTGATAACTGATGGTCATTAATTATTTTCAGAGCCAAAAGCCAAACCAAATAATCAAAAAAATAATTAAAAGCCAAACCTGGTCTCAGACCAGTGTCTCTATTGCAGCCTGATCCCATCTAGAACCTCCTCTCCGCCTCTTCCTTCAGCCTCTCTCCCTCCACTGTCCTGCCCAGGGGTTCCCCTGGGCCACACCGGCCTCCCTCCTGTCTCGTCTGCTTGAGGTCTCCCTCAGGGTTTGCTATCTCCAGCAGAGCTGGCTCTGCAGCCACTGGACCAATGCAAACAACTGCTGGGCCAGACACACCTGGCCTTCGTCTAACACATCTTGTCTTGTCCGCCTGAATTATCCTTTCTTTTTTTTTTAGTTTTTAATGTCTGATGCATGTGAAGGTCCCTGCTTGGATCTACTTTCTAAAGTAACTTCCCAAGCCCGCCTTCCCTTCCCTGCTTGTTAGAAATCATCCTCCGTACCCAGCTTCTGCTGCTGTTGCTTCCACTCCTGACCAGGATGAGCAGCCTTTCATCTGACTTTGCTCACTGTTCATCAGTTTCTCCCCTAGGGAACAAGTGTCTCCACACATTTCTAGTTGAGCAAAGAAACTCAAACTGGCTAACCTCACTGCTCCTTCACCGGAAGCATCTTGGCATAGCCAGAATGCTCCCTGGCCTGCCCCGGGCCATTTCTCTTCCACACGCTCTTAAAATGACTGACTCCTCTTTGCAACCCCTGTTAAGCACTCGGATGTTTAACTCTAGTCCTCTATAGACAAGCAGGCAACCAGCGCTGCCCCAATCGATCCCGTGGTTTTCTGTCTGTTCAATTGGATCCATTGTGTATGTGTGTGTGTTTTCCTCTGTATGTTTTGTTCTTAATTTTGCACGAGTGTTTGGCACATTTGCGCATCCTTGTGACAGAGCATCTGCCGTGCCAGGTGCATCCATCACCGGACCTCGCGGCCTTGTCCCCTTGTCCTGTGCCTTGTCCTGTGCCTGCCTCTCCAGCCTGAGCTGCAGGAGTCTGTGACTGCTTGTGTCTCCATTAGCACCACAGTGGTGCTTTCTGCTTCTGAGGCCCTCTGCAGATGAGTCCTGTCTGCTGTGTCCTAAGCTGCCTCCTCCTCTGTTCATACATGGGCCCTGAGTCCCATCTGTGTCCGGGTCATTTTGTGGTCATTCTGCCTTTTCTGCATGTCTACTCACCCTCCTTGCTGCCTCTTTGCTTTGCCCTGAACACACCCACCTCGGAGGTTCCTGGGATTAGCCCCTTGGCAAGGACACCATGCTGGCCCGGCATGCTCTGTTGGCTTTGTGTGTGCCACGCCAAGAGTCTGACTGTCTTGGGCCGCGGGAAGTGGGCTCTCATTAACCACCGGCTCCATGTTTGTCCCTTACTTGTGTTTTAGAGAAGGATGAGGCTGCAATTGAGCGCTCTCAGTTCAATGCCACGTCAGTAGCTGATGTGGACAAGCGGGTGAAACGGCGGCTACTCATGGGTAACACTTTTCTTCCACTTCCTTTGTCGTACTTGCACTTTGTGTGTGTGCTTGTGTGTCTCGGGAGTGTGCTAGTGTGTGGGTGTGTGTGTTGGTGTGTGGGTGCAAGCATGTATGTGCTGGTGTGAGAGTGTGCATGTAGGCATATGTGTGTGTGTTGTGGGGTGTGCCCACATGTGTAGTCACATGTGTCACGTGTGAGTGCGGGGGGCTCCACTCCAGATGTGAACTCACTTTTTCCTTTTTAAAGTTTTTACCCTCCATCAGACATGTTTGATCTTATGTGTGTTTGTAGCAAAGAATTCAGGGCGAGTGTCCCCTGACCTGTGCATGTACAGAGACCTTTGCTGTAAAGTTTTAATACTTGCAATAAACACCCACATTGCAGTTAGCGTGCCCAGGATCAGCAAAGCAACACAGCCTCAGCCACAAAGGAGAGTTCAAGTAGAAAGGGGTCCAAGCAGCACAGTTCTTACCCATCTCCTCTCCCAGGAGGGAAGCCACCTGCCAGAACCTCGAATACCTCTCAGAGGAAGAGCCCCATTGTTCTCAGGTGCCACTCAAGGTGTCCTGGGAGACCTGCTGGTGGGGCTGATAGGGCCAGTGTGAGAGAAAGCAAAGGAAGAGGGAAAAGAAAGTGACTGCTCTTGGAGAAAGCTCAGTCTGCACAGCAGAAAAGGTGCTTCCTCATTTATTCTTCCATCAGTCAGTTCTACAGTTCTGAGGTTGCTGGCCTCTGGGCTACACATGCTGCCCAAAGCCTCCTGCGCGTAGCGGTAGTCGTCTGGGTTTGTCAGAAACTTCTTCATGGCTCTCAGATGGTTCGCACCAGTCTTGGCAGCTGTGAGGTCAGATGGTGCAACCTTCATTTCTCAGAGGAAGAGACTGAGGCTCACTGGCACTCTGACTTGCCCAGAGTCACACACTACCCCACATAGCTGAGCTCAGCCCAAAGGTCATGGCTATGCAGACCATCTAAAATGTAAGGGTTGCAGGACCATGTGGAAGTCAGAGCCTGTAGATCACAGAGAGGTCATCTAGTTTCGTGATCCTCAAGTGTCTAGAGAGGAAGCAGGAGAGAGGTCTAGGAGGATCACAGAGAGGGATGTGGTCTTGCGTGCTAGCAAGAAGACTTGAGGTCTGCTCACCCCTTGAGGTCTGCTCACCCCTTAAGGGCTCTGAGGAGCAAAGGAGCTCATAGCCCTCATTGACGGTGCTCTGTGAACTGTAAAGTCCATGCTAGGCGGGACAAGTATGGCCCTGTTTCTTAGATGAGAACACGAAGGCCAGAAACATCAGAGCACTCACACAGGCAGGTGGAACAAGCTCAGGCTGGAAGCTGCTCTCCACAGATTCTCTGGACAGGGCTGTCTTGTTGACTTAGGCAGTGGGGTTAGCCTGGGAAGAGCTGGAAATGGCAGATGGGATGGGCTTTGGGGCTTCAGCCTTGGCCACAGCCAGCAGGTATGACCACTACCTTCTAGGAAGGTATGAGTCAGCACTGTAAGCTTTCTGGGAAGTGGCGGGTGGCAGGAGCCCCAGAGTTGTCCATGTTTTGAGGTCATACTCAGGTCTCAGAGGACCCAGGGCCCTTGGCCTCACTAGAAGAAGTGGGCATGACTGACCAAGGCCAGAGATCCAGAGCTGGACCCCCCAGGTACCTCGCATCCTTCCCAGGAAGAGGATAGGTGATAGGAGAAGACTGAACCAAGTTGGGATCAAACCAGTGGGGGGGCTCAGGGGGTGGCAAGGTAAGGAGAAGGGAAGAAGGTCCTCTGCACTTGTTTATCTAATATTAGAGTCAGTGGTCTTGGAGCAGGACTGGGGGGATAAGAAGGGGGCACCCAAAATACAAGTAACTTCACCCTGGGCTTGGGGCAGGTTGAGGGAGCAGATCGGAGATCTGTGATGGCTCTCAGGGAGGGGACTAAGGAAATGCCTCCCCTACCTCCCATCTCTCTGATTATCAAAATCCCCCATCCTGCCCTCTTAGAGCCTGGCCTGCCCCAAGATGGAAGAGACATCTCTCTCTGCTGTTCTCCCTACAACACTTACCACAGGTGGGCGGGGCCCACAGTCAGGGCCAGCACCGTGAACTAGGTAACCAGACTCAGACTTCCATTAAAAGTCCATCTTGGGACTCCAAGCCTAGAGCACTGGTGAGCCCCTATCTCAAGAGCTCAGAATCCTTAGCACCTGTCTCTTCTGAGAACAGCCTTTATGGTAAAGACTTAGGATCCTATTGGACTTCAGGCTCTAACCTCAGGTCCCAGTGTGGCTGCTCTCACACCCTATTAATAGAGGCAAGGTGTCGAGAGTAAGGGAGGTGGACATCCCCATTCTGCCCTGTGTGGACCCAGCATACCTGGGCATCACATACAGAGCCAGGCCCCTCATGGTGAGAGCAGCCTAGACTGTGAGAGGCTCAGAATTGGGTCAGCTTCATTTGTGAATACTGCCAGTACTGCTGGCCTGTGGGAGAGAGCACAGGTGGTTTATCCCAGAAGATCCTGGGGCTGGTGGGCAGCTAAAGTCCTGTTTTGGGTCTGGGAGGGGAGTGGTGTAGGACAGGCAGAGGGGGAAGGACCCAGAAGCATGTGAGGAAGGTGAGACCAAGGAGTCCATGTCAAGGTCAGACCCTGGGCCATTTGCTCTGTAGGCTGTGCCCTTGACCGCAGCACTAGACAGCTCCCACAAGAGTTCCTTAGGTGCCCAGAACTCCATCCAATGGCCATCTCTGTTGAAACCACAGGAGGAAGGACACTGGCTCAGAGAGGTTAAGTGGCTCCAGCCATACAGCTGGTTAGAGCAGGATTCCGGTTCCAAGGAGGGAATGGAACACTCCACATAGTAGACGAAATTGTCAGTCTGGAGTGTGGACAGAGAGAGAGAATACCTCCAGAGACTGGAGACAGGGGGGCCTCCAGCAGGGTCCTGGGGCCACTGAGGGCCAAATGACCCTGCCCCACCCTTGGGTTCTCAGCTGTACCCAGCAGTTGCTGTGTGTAATAATTAACCTGAGCACAGGTTAAGGACAGGGTAAGTTATGTTTACTGTAAGAGGCCTCAAAACATGTAAACAATTTTAGATTTCCATTAAAATCTGTTAAAATTTTTATATGTGAAGGTTAAAGTGATAAATTTCAGTTATCTGGCAGACTTACATGAAACATCTGAGTACCCAGCTAAGGGTACAAAATCAAATTTTACCGCCGGCCCCTACGTAGTAAGATTGATGGGACACTTCGAGTCATACTTGTCAACTCCAGGTTTTAAATCAAGTACTTTTCCCAAGAGCTCACTTTGGGTGGATGGGGTATTCCTTTCCTATTACTGTTGTTAACAAATTACCACAATCTCAGGTGACTTAAAACAGCTCAAATTTATGATCTTCTGTAGGTCAGAGATTTGACCTAGGGCTCACTAGGCTAAAATCAAGGTTCCCGCAAGCCTGGTTCCTTCTGGAGACTCCAGAGGTGAATCCCTTTCCTTGCTTTTGCAACTTCTAGAGCCACCCATATTCCTTGGCTCATAGACCCTCCTCCACCTTCAGAACCAGCAGCATGACAGCTCCCTGACCCTCCTCCATCCTCACAGCTCTTTCTCTGACCTGCCTCTTCTGCCTCCCTCGGTCACTTTTAAGGACCTTGGTGATCACATTAGGTCCATCCAGGTAATTCAGAATAATCTTCCATCTCAAGGTCCTTAATCACATCTGCAAAGTCCCTTTGGCCCTGTGGGGTTACAGACCCTAGGGATTAGGATGTGACCATTTTAGGAGGCCGTGATTCTGCCTAAAACAGATGGTTCAGCTTTGGCTGGAAGGAACCGCCACGTATGCCCTCTTCACTGGCTTAGCCCTAGGACCACAAATATCCTGGCACAAGGTAGGAGTGAGAGTGTGGGGCGCACTCTGCCCCCTTCAGGAGGGTTCCATTCCTTCCTCCAGCTGTGGTGCCTGCTCTTTCCTCAGGCAGCCTCGGTGTGTCTTCAGCCCGCTCCCTCTGCCTGAGCTCTTCTTTACCAATACTGTTTCATCACTGCAGTTTGCAAAGGACTTCCCAAGTTGCTCTCCAGTGAGTCTCCCCACAACCCTGAGAGACAGCTGTCCGCACTTCACAGATGAAGCACCTGAGACACTGGAAAGGGAAGTCACACAGTCAGTAAGCAGCAGCCTAGGCCCAGTCTCAGGCCCTGTGAACTCCCAAGTCCAGGGCCCCAAGCCAGGAGCAGAGCAGGCCTGAGGCTAGTGGCTCTGCAGGCTCAGTAGCCATTGCTGGCTATGGTATTCCTTCAGGCTGATATATAGAAAGTACTGAGAGTGTTGCTGGGCACATAGGAAGCCATCACTTTTTACCAGCTGTGTGACGTAACTGGCACTAAATTGGCAGATATCACAACCAGCCCGTTCCAGGGGTCCTACCATGCCCAGAAGAGCAGAGGTGCCTGCTGTCTAGCCAGCAACCCCAGTCTGAGTTGACCCTAACCCCTAGCTCTCTCTGGTACCCCGTTTTCACTTCAACTGCCCTAAGAGCAGGTGCAAGAGTGCGTTAGAGACAAGCAAGCAGTGGCACAGAGAGGCAGCTATGAAAGTCTCTCCCTGCACCCCTACAGCTGCACCTTCCTGGCTCCCTGCACCTCTCTGCCTGGTTTGGAGTAGGCTCACCCTTCTCTTCCTTTTGGATCTGGCCAAGGGTGGACGCTTGGTGACACTTATAGAGACCAGAGCAAATGTGGACACTGCCTAAGAAGCAGTGCCTGGTCTGATGGGACTCAGATTCTAGCAGGGATGGGGCCCCCTGAAACCCTCCCTGTCTCTCTGTACCATACGTGTTCCCCAGGCCATTGCCAGACAACGTAGGACCAGCCCCAGTACCCATGATTCCCTTGATGATCAAACTGCCTGGGCATCTCCCAGGAGGCAGGGTGAAGCTGAAGGAGCACCAGGGCAACCAGAGGAGAGGAAGAACTATGGCCTTAGAGCCACAAGGACTGGGTTCTGGGTCTGTCCACTCCTTAGAAGCTACTGTTGCTCTGGCACATTTCCTGATTTCTCTCTGAGCTTGTTTCCTCAGTTGTAAAATGGGGGTCATGATAGTGTGTACTTCCTAGAGTTGTCATGAGGATGAAGCAGGCTAATATATAGAAAGTGTTCAGAGTAGTACTGGGCACATAGGAGGCTCTCACTGTGTATCAGCTGTATGACATAGCTGGGCCACCAAGGTGCAAACACTGGACAGGGAAGCCACCTGGCATTGATTTGCAGATGAGCAGGCAGGTGGAATCTCGGTCTTTCTTGCCCTTCCCAGCCCTTCTTCCCCTAGCCCTCTCTCCTTGTCTCTCCAACCTTCCAGTCATCTTTGTCCTGCACACCCCAGCCAAGCCCTCTGGAAGGAAGCAGAGGAATCCGGAAGGAAGCATGACCACACTCAGGGCCCACTGTCCTGCTGGGAGACAGAGAAGGGAGGAGTGTTCTCACTGCAGCTCATGGGGCTGTAGCCTCATCCCTCTGAGCCCCGGGTTTTCCATCCATCAAATGGACATGATCCGCTTCACCTTACCAGGCTCAGATGAGCAGGAAGTAAGAGAAAGAACAGAAGGGCTGGCTCACAGACCAGTGCTTGGTTAAGGGTTGGTTCCTTGTGAGAGTTTTGGAAAGGGGCAGAGGGACTGGAGAACTGGAAGACCAGAGAATGCTGGGAGCCATTATGGAAATGATGGTGGGCGCTTAAGGGGCACAGGCTATGCTCTGCACTGTTCCAGCCTCAATTAGCTACACAGCCACCTTTAGAGGCCTGGTCAGTGTCATTTCTCATCTGGACATGCTCACACTCCTGCTTCTCCCCAACCAACTACTGACTTCACTCCAGCTCCTCTGTCCACCCAGGGCTGCCTGTCTGAGCCTCCTGTTCTGCAATCACTGTCTCCATGGCCCTGGGTCTCCTGACTTCACCAGCTTTATCCCAGCCCCCTACCCCACAAATCCACGCCCTTTTCTCTGTTCCTCGGCCCCTGCACTCTTAGCCTGTCCCGAGCTTCCTGCCTCAATAGTTCAAGCCATCCATCACTCTACCCAGATGCCATCTTGAATGGTTCTGCCCAGCAAAGGTGGCCACACTTCTCCAGACCTCACTAGGCCTTCCCCACCCCACCCCCACTGCTTATCCTTTCTTTGTCAGCACCCCAACTGGGGGTCAGAAGCTGGGTCTGTGCCAGCTTAGTGCCCTCTCAAGGTTCAGCACATGATTGAAGGCTTCCTGAAGGAGATGCCTGGGCATGAGTGGGAGGCATCACTGCTCAGATAGGCCAGATTGTCTGCTGTAGCCACAAATGGAAGGTGCCCCAAGCCAGTGCAATCCTTCATTCATCTGTGGTCTTTGGAGGAGCCCCAGTCTCCGCCAGCCCACTACTGCCTCTCCAACTTCTCTCTAGCTGACTTCAGCTACAGGCAGGCCAGATAGTAGCTAGAGACCAGGTTTAGCTGCTGACCGTTGACTGAGATATAGCCAGTACCTCAGAGCAGCTTGGAGCTTCCTGAGGTGAGGGTTCCTTGTCTGACCCAAGGAGTTGGCGTGGTTGCTGGTTGCTCATCCGGGCTGTGTTTTTGCTTCAAGGGTCATGCATTTGTCCTCACAGTAGAGACACCTTTGATTGGAGTTTTGCTGCAGGCAGACAGTGACTCCTCTTCCTGGCTTGTCCTGAGCCACGTTCTGTCCTGGCTCCCTAGTCACTCGCTGCGCCAGCACACCAGAGCCAGGAATGTCTCAGAGCTCCAGATCCCATATGTAAAAAGGGGTTGAGAAGACACTAGATGCATAGTGCCTGACCCAGTGTGTGGCACATAGTGGATGCCCAGTCACTCTCCCTTCTTTCCATCTCCTTCCTGGCTCTTAACTTCTTCCTAAGTTGCTCTGGAATGTGTCTTAGCACCTTGATGGCAAGTTCTAGACAGTGAGGCAAGAACCTGCCTGACCTTGATCAGTTCGTGCTGGTGGGCTGATGGGAACCCTGGAGAAGCAACAGGATTAACAAGTGCCTTGCAGAGACTGGCCAGTCGTCCACAGCTCATGGCCTAGAGCTCTGGAGAAGGAGAGAGGGAGGACAGATCCAGGCCAGCTTTACCCTGCCCCTGCTCCCCTCTGACATCATGGAGTAGGAGGGGTGAGGGTGGGTCTGTACTGCTGCTAAAGGCCCCACCTGAAAGCATAGAGGTTTGTGCTCAGGTGCTGGGCACTGCCTCCCGCTGCCCAAGTTTGTCATTTAATCTGTCTCCAGCTAAGTACCCAAGGCAGCCAATAGGAATCTCTGTTGAACAGCACTAGGCAAGACTCTGTGAACCTAGACACATTTAATGTACCCGGCAGTTTGCAAGGGTGCTGCTCAGTGTTACAAACGAGGAAACTGAGTCTCAGAAAGGTGAAGCAGCTGCCCAGTTCCCTCTACACCACACCACACTCCCTCCAGGGACAGGCAGGTGATGGCTCTACCCCCTGCACTTTGCACAGGGCCCGGCATGGGCGTGCTTAGTGAATGTTAGCTGCCATTGGTAGGGTGCTCTGGGCAAGAGAGTCTGACCCCCAAACCTCCCCAGTCACACACAGCTGGAGGGGCAGCCCTGTGCACAGGAAAAGTGCCTGCCCAGCTGTATGACCTTGCCCCAGCTCCTTGCCCTCACCAGAACCTTCTGTGGAATGGGCATGATGCTCCCAATTCACCTGTGCATGAGGGCCCTCTGGTCTGCCCTAAGCACCCTCCGTTGAGGAGCCAGGATAGAGGCAGGAAGCAAAGGAGTCAGAGGGCAGGAAAAGACTTGCTGCCAGCAGCCGTGTACCTGCTACCTGCTTTAATAGAAAAATAGTCCTCTGAGTGGACGGGGCACTCAAGACCCCTCAAACCAAATGAGACTGTTCTCAGGGTCTCCTTGTCTTGCTTCTGGGTCAGCATCTTCTCTGCTCCTGGTGCCATCTCCCTCAGGCCTCCCTGCAGCCTCCCTTGCAGACCTGCAGGGCATTGTCCCTGGGGTCCCAGTGGCTTCTGCTTTCCAAGCATCGGTGTGGCACTCCCATTCACAAACAGCCATGTGAGAGAGTGGTTTACAACACTCCCAATGCATCTCTGGAATTGTGAACCTGCCCCGTGCCTCTGGAAGACAGTTCCACTGAAATCTGCCTCACAGAAACCCCTGAGCAGGGCAGTTCCTGGGTAGATTGAGGCCCACAGAATGGTGCAGGCCTGTGGGCCTATACTTCTGCACAGCCAGACTGAAGTCAGCAGAGGGCCTCAGTGGTCCTCAGAGTCATCAGGGCCACGTGCTGAAAAGGCAGAGTCCAGGACACACCAGTGAGACTGCCTCAGAGGCCTGGGAGGCCCTTTGAAGATTGGGGGTGCAGGGGTCCGTGGCCTCAGACATAAACTGTGCTGGTACTGGATGCCGGGCAGAGCCTTCCAAGCCTCCTTTCTCTCCTTCTTAAGCCTCCTTTCCCACTTTCTCCTTGGGATCCTCCACATCGTCAGGCCTGCAGTCCTGGCCTCCACAACCTCCCTTCATCTAACTGCACTGGCCTCTTCCCCATCCCTGCCACACATACACACTGCTGTTCCAGCATGTCCCCCAGGCAGTCCTGGGCAGGCTCATCAAGTGCCCACCCTCAGCAGACGACTCTTGGGAGTGGATGCTTGCCCAACTGGAGGTAGACAAGCTATTCCTGGTAGAGCTGAGAGGCAGAATGCAGGATCAGGGTCAGGGCCCTGGCCCTCGGCAGAAGGGTCCCCACTCCAGCACTCCCTGCTGGCTGACGGAAGGGAGCAGGAGAGGCCACACTATGCCTGGCACAGTGCCAGGCACAAGCCTGCTGCACAGCACTAATTATGGGCCACAGGGTGTCCCTCAGGTGACCAGGACTACCACGCCAGGACCTTGCCAGGGAGCGTGGCTTTTATCCCAAAGAGATGGGAGCCATGGGAGACTCAGTACTCAACTGAGGGAAGAGGGACAGCAGATCAGCTGAACAGGCCCGTGGCTGACCCACTTCATACCCGGCTTCATCAGGTTCCAGTGGCAGGCAAGTAGACCAGCCCTGACTGGGGCCTAGACAGTCCTGTCACCAGGATGGGACTTCAAGGGACAGGGAAGATGAAGTCTCTGGGGGATACCGAGCCCACACCAGACCTGCTAGGATCAGAGCCTTTGCAGTGGGGCCAGGTCCTGCCCCATTGACAAGCACCTCCGCGATATTCAGGCACAGCACAGGTGGGAAACTTGAGGCCTAAAGAGGAGGGAATCCCTTGCCCTGAGTTCCTCAGTGTGCTGGGAGCTGAGCCTGGACCCACGCCCAGTTCTCCTTGTGAGGCACCATGGAGCGCTCCACCATGCCCTGCTCTGGGCAGTGCTGCCCGGCCTCCTCAGCCAGGGAGCCCCTTCGCCCTCCAGCCCTGCCCACTTCCGTTTCCAGCTTGCTCTCCTAGTGCTCTAGATTCCAGCTGTTGCTGGAGGCATCTCCGTCGACAGAAGGTTTCATTTGGTTCCTTGTGGGGCCTCCAGAGTCCCTGCCCATTAATCCAGTCTGAACACAACTCATGAGGCACCTCTGCAGTGCTGGGGCCACCTTGACATGCTCTGCCTGCGAGCATGAGGTTGACAGCAAAGACCACCACACACATAAACAGCACTACCTGGGGGTCAGAAGCCCAGGGTGAGGCTTAAGAAACTTGTAGCAAATGGGGTGGGGCTTCTGAGTGCTGAGGAATTTGCTAGGTTAGACCAAGGAATCCCACAGAACCCCTGCTTGGAGTCTGGCAGGGTATGGACTAGGAGGTGCACAGTGTGAGAGACAGTCAGGCTCATGTGAGAAAGTCAAGGTCTGGGCTTAGTGTCTGCTTCCCCCTACCCCATGGTAAACTGTGGATGCCCGAGGCCTGTCACATTCATGTCTATAGCCTCCCCTCCCGGTCACCCTGCATCATGAAATTGACCCACCCATGAGACCAAGGGCTGTGTCCAAGGTACACCTGCTGAGCGCAGAGCAGTTCAAGAAATAATTGGTGAATGAATCAGCAACTGCTTTCAGGTGCCAAGACTATATACAGAGGTTCTAAGAAATGGCACCAAGAGTGAGCATGTTGTGTCACGGTCGCAAAACAGTTTACAAAGAACTATCACATCTACTGTTTTGTCTGGGCCTTGTCATCTCCATATTACACATGGGAAACAGAGTCAAGAAGCAAAAGGACTTGCCCAAGCTCACGCAGTCGACCTGTGGAACCCTGTTTTTCTGATTCCGTGGCTCATGTTTTATTCACTACATTGTTGTTGAGACTGCCCTTTAAGGACCTTGCTGGATCCTGCCCCAGACCTAGGGTGCTACGGGCAGGCAGTGCCAAGTCAGAGGCGGCTATACCCAGGCCCTCCTGTCCTTCGCCCCACTTCCTTGTCAGAGCCCTGACCAAGCTGCCGCGGGGCCCAGTGGAACATCTTTCCTCCCTACAGGACCTGGCCCAAAGCAGGAACTCTCCCAGGGAAAGACCAAAACCTGGGCCTTTTAACTGGCCTGAGGTTTTCCCCTCACACTTTAGAGCCGAGCCAGCCCCATGCCTAGCCTTCACTCCCCTTGCCACTCTAGCCCTGTGGGGTAAACGGTTCTCCCCGCTGACTGGATGAGGAAGCCAGGGCACCAGAGGTGTAGTCATAACCTGCCCCTGGCCACCAGCTCTGCTGCCTCACCATGAGCTGCCCTGAGGATCCCCTGTAGACGGCCCAGCTCTCTGACCTGGTCTGATTCACTCATTAGCCTCAAGTGTCATGGCCATGGGTTCAAATACTGGCTCCTCCCAAGAGCCATGTGACCTGGACACAGGGCCAGCTTCATGGATATACAACCTATGCAGTGGCCCAGGACCCCGCCCTCAGAAGGGCCCATGATCAGTTCAATGTTGTGCTGTCTCTGCAATTCTTAACAATGTTTTAACAAAGGCACTTCATTTTTATTTCATACTGGGTCCTACAGATTATGTAGCCAGTCCTGTCCGGACATGTTACTTCTCTGAGCCTCAGTTCCCTCTCTACTTTCATGCTTTCATGCCCCCTGTCAGGCCTGTTGAGGTTAGCAGATGAGAAGGTGCTTTGTCCTCAACAGAGGGCTGTGCTGTGGGAGGTTTTGTTCCAACCATTTCTTCAGGTAGAGAGGGAAAGCTTCACAAAGAACGCCAGGAGTGTCTTCTAAAAGCTGGGACAGAGACTAGAGGATTCCCAGATCCCTAAAGGAAAATCTTTCTTCAGATCCCTGGGACGGAGCTCTTTGAGTCTGAGCTTGGCACTCTTTCCCTTCCCTTTACCCAAGCTCTGGTGGCATACTCCAGCTGTCCTTCCCGAGTGTTGCTGGGGAGTGTAACTCACGGGGCAGGCCTGCAGAGCCACACTGTCCTTGGCCCCTGGGAGGGGGTGAGGATTGGGATGGGATCCAGCAAAGGCCACTGAGGTGAGAAGGAGGGAGGCCCAGAGCCCACTCCCCTTCTCTCCCCTCAGGGCGGAGATGCTGCTACTGTAGCATCCAGGTCACATTTGCTGCTTGCATTTGGGCTGACCCTGTCACTAAAGTCACCTGCTGTAGGAATAGGATAGGCCTGTCTGTTTTCTTAATCTCTCTGACACAGCAGTGGCCTAATAACTGGTCTGGGTGGCCTCTGGTCTTGAGGGACAGAGGTGAGGCTTCTTTTTGAGGCACTCTGTTATGGGGGCGGGGTGATGCCCAGGCTGGTTGCCATTGAAGGCAAAGGGGCCTCCTCAGCAGCATCCAGGGCCTCTGCTTGGTCCAACCCGGTTCAACCTGTCCTGTCATTGTCGCCTTCCATCCTCTACCCCCCCTTCAGCCCGAAGGATCTCATTAGATGGCATTGCTGCTCTCCCCGTGTGTATTGCATTTTGTAGTGTATTGGCCTCAGAACAATACAGCTGGCATGGGCATGGAAGAAACTGCCATCCTTGTGTCGTAGAGGAGAGACGGAGGCCCAGGCGAGAGGCTGCAGGCTGCTCATGATCCCACAGCAGGAGGGAGGATAGGCTGAATGCAGAGCTGCTGTCTCTGCTCACCCCTCCCAGCCTGGCACAGTGTCTGACACAGTGTCCTGGGGAGCGTTGACCCTTGGTGTTGTTACATGTACCCAGCCCAGTGTGAGACAGTGGCCTGGAGGAGGGGCCCTTGGGGTCTGTGATGATCACATAGGACAGAGGTGGCCTGGCCCGGAAGGGCAGCAATAAGAGCAGGGGGTGGAGTCGATAGATGCTAAGGAATCAACAATGCCAGGCCCTGGGCCCTGTGGTGGTGGGGTCGGGGGAGGCGGGCTCCTAGGATCAGCTTGGGGCAGATAGGGATAGCATTCCTGGAGACTGGGGGAGAAGCTGTTAAGGGAGGAAGATGAAGAGTCAAGTGCACGTGGCCATCAGGCACATGCTTGGTTGCAGGGCCCTGGAGCTTCAGGTGGGCCACTGCCCTCAGGGAACTGTGGGGGTTAGAGTTAGATGCAGCAGATCCCATCTGGTTCTGCCACTTGGTCTGCGCAGCCTTGGACTGAGTCCCTGATGCTCTGCACCAGTTCCTCGTCAGGCAAGTGCAGGGCATTGGAGCTGTAGAGTGGGGGTATGAGACATGGCAGGCAGGATAGGGCCTGGCATGTGGTAACTGCCACAATGAGGCACTGTGGGGTGGTATGGTTAGCACCCAAGAGCAGCCCACAGGGCTCTCCTGGGGGACCAGGGATTCTGAGCCCCTCGCTCAAAGCCTGAAGTTTACACACCAGTCACAAACTGGAGCAACACAGGGAGACTGAAACTGCATGGTGCAGGAGAGAGGGTCTTGCATTGGGTGTCCAGAGAGCAGGTGACCATTCAGGTGGGTGCCAGCCCCTCTTTCAGCCTAAGTCTGCCCAGTGGGCAGGAGGAGGGCTGCAGATCCTTGAAGCTCCTGGCTCTAGGGGGTAGAGGTTCCAAGTTCCATCAGGGACACAGCCCTCAGTGCCTGCTCCCCACCCCCCTCTACCTCCACAGGGAAGCCCAGTACCCCAGCATTCAGCACCTATCCCCCCACCCCCATTCTCACCCTCTAGACCCTCTCTAAGCCTGAGCCTTAATTACCTCTACCTGGAAAACAGGCACTGTCTGTACCTTCTCTCCAGAGAGGATTTTCACAGGAAAGGCTAAAAAGGCAGATGGTGGAGTACATTGATTCCTTGACTTGGGGGTGGGAGGCAGGATTTCCCCCTGTGGTTGTCAGGTCAGGAGAGGAAACTAACTGTTGAGCACCTACTATGAGCCAGGACCTAGGCCAAGTGCTTTCAAGCAGGGAGTTTATCTGATCCTCACTTCAGCCCGAGGAAGGAAGACTTGTCCTCATTTCCTAGGTGTGGATGCTGAGGTGCAGCCCCAAAGGGGTGGCCTGCCTGGGTCACTCCATGAGTGACAGAGCCAAGATTCATACACCAGCCTGCTCACCTCCACTGCCCCAGTGACTGGTCCAGCAGAGGGATGAGAGGGCACAGCATGGTCACTCAGGGCATGACCAGCTGCACAAGCACAGGGGCAGGCAGCACCTTTCTTCTGTGTCTGGGGCTACAGTGAGGTCCTTGTGGAGGTAGGCTCTGGCTGGGCCTTAGAGCATGAGCAGGAAGGAGGCCTCCAAGCCCCTGGATAAGCACATTGTAGAGGAAGGGAGGTGGGAAGGTATGAGACTGGCTCACAGAAACTCCCCATTCCCAACTGGAAGTTAAGATTTGCAGGGGCAAGAAGTGTGTCCAGGTTAGGGAAACTCACCTTCCAGTAGTAGCTACAGCTCATCCTGTGATGGTGAAGACCTCAGCCATGACAAAGAACGTGGGTGGATCCTGCGGCAAGACGACAACCACTGCCAGGCCTTGCAGAATCACGCACACTCACAGAGGGGAATGTCAGGTTTCCTTCTCCCCTGAACGCTCCCACCCAGGTGAAGTTCAGAGGAAAGGCACCATGAACTTGATTTAATTGGCAGCAGGGGCTCCTAACAGCCAAAGGTATACATGCATTATTCATACACTCCTACATCAGTCCTTCGACTCCTCTGAAGACAGCTTCAGAAATGCAGACACCACAGAAGGCTGGACACTAACAGAGTAAACCAATTAGGGTGACCCTTTGGGGAGAAGGCACACAGGGCCAGGTGCCCAGGTGGAGCCACAGAAAGGCAGGCAGCAGGGTCAGGTGATGAGAGATGAGTGCCCGTGGGCTCCACTCACTAGCAGCAAGAGGAGAGGGAAGCCCACGCGAGATATAAGCCTGCCAAATGCTTGGGAGGAGACCCAGGTGGCAAGGACTGGCGGTCTGGGAGAGCGGCTCCTCCGGAGGAGCCCCCACGTCCTGGTGAGCCGGCTCCGCCAGCCCCTTCTTCAGGCCTGGGGAGGATCACTCTCACCATAGGACAGCTTTGGTGACCTCAGTTATGCCCCCAGCCACTCTAGCCCCTTTGAATTTTGCAAAAGAACGAAAAAGCACTAGACAAGCCTCAGGTGGACAAAAACCAGATGCCTTTGGCTTATCGTTCAGTGAGAACAGATGTTGGGCTGAGAGCCTCATCAAGGTGATGGATTTGGGAGGCCCTGTCGCCTCCTGGTTACCACCAGTCTGGACTTGGAGTCTGAGTTCAGGCAGGGTAAAGGCTTAGGACTCTGGCCCTGGGCAGTTAAGTGCCAGCCAGGCCAATCTCAGCATTGGCCCCAGACACCCAGACATCAATTTCACCCTGCTGGCAGTAGCCTTTGAACAGGCCCAACCCTCTGCAGTCTGCCTTCCCTCATCACGTTGGGTCCTTGCCAGCATCCCCACAGGACTGCTGTCATTCTCCCATTTTATAGATGGCATCCTGAGGCTCAGGGAGACAGCACAGCTCTCCCACAGCTGGGGGAGTCCGGTCTTACAGATCTCCCCACGGATGGGGAAAGATGGTAGCCTCTGCCTGAAGCAACTGAGATCTCTGTCTCTTTCCTTCGCCAGAGACATGTGCGGTAAATAACGGAGGCTGCGACCGGACATGCAAGGACACGGCCACCGGCGTGCGATGCAGCTGCCCAGTCGGATTCACGCTGCAGCCAGATGGGAAGACATGCAAAGGTCAGCACATGATGCCATGCAGGCATGCCCCTGCCTGTGCTCACCTGACCCAAGCAGGGTGGGCATGAGTACTGGCACAGCTGGGCCCAGCTCTGGGCTTCACGGGGCACACGTGGCTGCAGGAAGGGGCACTCAGCAGTTACCTGTGTTGCTGTTGGAGAATCCAAGGAGAGGGAGAGTCAACCAGCAGCAGGGCTCAAGACATGGTTCCAGGGCCCATCAGTAGGGTCCTGGGCCAAAGATATGCTTATGTCAGATAACTTGGTTTGCACACTGAGTTACACGTTTTGTTTTGTTTTTTTAATTGAGTCCAGTTCTCTATTGCCCAGCCCGGAGTGCAGTGGCACAATCATGGCTCACTGCACCCTCAACCTCCCGGGCTCAGACAATCCTTCTGCCTCAGCCTCCTGAATAACTGGGACTACAGGCATGCACCACCACACCTGGCTAATTTTTTGATTTTGTGGAGACGAAGTCGAGGTTTCACTATGTTGCCTAGGCTAGTCTCGAACTCCTGAGTTCAAGCAATCCTCTCACCTTGACCTCTCAAAGTGCTGGGATTACAGATATGAGCCTCCGCACCCAGCCGGGTTACACAGTTCAACCAGTGATTTTACTGCAGAACTTCTTGGGGCTTAAGTGACTCACTGGCTTCCCAAGAGAAGTGGAGTGTAACACATTTCCTAACCACTCCACCCTTAGTTGCAGTAGGTCTCACGGAACTGCGGGACAGTCTGACCGAGGACCTTTTGGCAAGTGCAGGTCCACTCATATTGGGGAAAATAAGGACGCTGTGTCACTGTCACTGGAGGAGCAAGGTTGAGGGGACATTGACTGAAAGCACAGGGACTTCTGCTTGCCATTGGAAGATGAGGAGGCGAGAGGATCTGGAATGCTTGCAAGGAGGGAAGGGCTGGCTGGCCAGAAGCTGGCAATGAGAGAGGTAGAGGTTTGTCTTCCCACCCGTCCCTAATTCATCCCACAAAGAGTCACTGAATGCCCCCTAGGGTGAGGGAGACCCTCTGGAGGCAAGAAGCCTGGAAAGCTTGGAAGAGGGGAACTGGCTGAGCTCTAGGGACAGGTGTTAGGGAAGGAATGGGCCAGCCCTGCAGTGGGGAAGACCAGCCACCTCGCAAGGGACAGAACCCAGAGAAGCCACAGGCCCTCAGGGCAGCGCATCAGAAGGGTGGGGTGCAGCCTCTCTGCGCTCCCCCTGTGCCTTCAGACCACCCTGCAAACCCCTTTCAACTGCAGCCATTCCTCTCCCATCTTGCCAGGAGGGGGTTCCTGGAGGGCAGGCTATGAAGGGGAGAGGAACTAGAGCTTCTAAAGTCCAGTCCATGAAAATACTGGAAGCGGAGTTAGGGTGATTTAAAATAGTTTGAGGTGGACTTTTTTTAAGCCTATAAAAATAAACAGACAGCATATGACTTCTTTCTTGCCAACTTGCTGGGAAGAACCCAGTGATTATTGACAGAAATAACAGTTCTTCCACCTGTTTATTTGAAAATAAAGCCCTTCTGTAACCACTGCTCAGCCTGTTAATAGCCTTGGTGCGTCCCTGGCAGGCGAGTGGGCAGGTGGGTGGCATCTGAGTCCTCACCACATGGACTCGATACCAGGCATGACTGACTGAAAAAGCCCAGATCTGGATACTTGCCTTCAAAGGGCCATAGGGGCAGGGCAGGGTAGGGCTCGACTCCTGAGGTGAGGCCAGGGTTGCCAGGAATGGGGAGTGGAGGCTGGGAGCCACCCTGTCTGGGTCAGAAAGGTGCCTGGGCAATCACGTGACCCAAGAGGGAGCCACAAGAGAGGGGCTCCCACTACTACCCCCAGCCCACTGGAGCACTCATCCCCCTCCCTCTCCATTCCTGGGGGTGGGGGCTGCCAAGGAGAGCTGTCCACACAACCCCAAGCCCACCAGTCTGAGACACCCCCCACCCCATCCCACCATCACCACATTTCCCGTGGCTCTCTTTGAACAAAATCTTCTTGAAACAACTGGGGTGGGCTTCCTCTGCTCAGAAACCCTGTCCATGGACACCTGTTTATTTGAAAATAAAGCTAGCCTGCTGCTGTGGTTCGAATCCTTGGGGCCTGGCCATGCTAGTGTGAAGTCAAGAGGTCGTCTTATTTAACAGATGGATTTTCTGGGCCCCTACTGTGTACAGGTTCTAGGGAGATAGGTGAATAAAGCAAATGTTTTCTGCCTGCAGGGATTGTCTTTTGAGTGTAAAAGATAACTTCTGATTTCCAAAATCACTAAGATAAACATGTACTACAGAGCACTTGGTGTGGGAGAGATAAGTATGGTATGGTGGAGAGTAAGGGATGGGCCTAGGCTGGGAGAGGCTGAGGAGAGCATTGAGAGGGCTGAGGGGGAAGCAGCCTTCATCAGGTGATCTCGGGGCAGCATTTCTTTCCAGAGCTGAGACTGCCCTCAGAGGCCTATGGGTCTGGGAAGGATGCAAAGGAACTGGTCCAGGCAGTGTGGGACCTGGGCTGCCAGGGCAAGGGGCAGGCCTTCATCCTGCCTACCTTGGCCAGGCCCTGCCCTGGAGGCCTGGAGCCACCCCACCTGGGCTGGAAAGGAGGGACCTGGGCAGTCATGTGGCCCAAGAGGAAGCATCTGGGTAAGGGGACTCCCACTGCTGCCCCTTGCCCACTGCCCATCCCTCAGTACCCAAGGGGCACTCCTCCCCCCCTTTTCCATTCCTGGGGGTGGGAGGTACCAAGGAGAACTGTCCACATGGGACTCAGGCCGAGCTTTTTATTTTGAACCAGTTCCTGGCCAGTGCGGGGTAGCAGCCTCTGAGCAGGGTCTGGAAGAGCAGCTAGGCATGGCCTCTGTCACCCAGGCTTGAGGGGGCAGTGATGGGGTCAGGGCTGGCAGCAGATGGGGAGAGAGCAGAGTCTAAATATGTCCACGGATGTTCAAATTTAAGGGTCAGGGGACTGGTCTAGAACTGCCTCATATGAACATCATAATGCATTCAAGTCAGAAAGCCTGAGAAACAGAGGGTGACCTCCAGACTCCAAGGTTGGTGCCTTTGGTGTTCTCTGGCTCTGACTGGAGAGGTGTAGGGAGGGGGATTCCTGCAACCTGAGGCCCTGGCCCTGAGGCTTTGGCTTCCTATCAGGATGCACACCCTGATCTTGGAAAGTATCCAGGAAAGGATGTCAAAGGAGTGATTTCAAAGGCTTGGTGTTTTCTGGAAGCCAAAAAGTCACTGGGGGCAAGATGGGTGGCTAAAGGGTGAAGGTAACAGAGAGGGCTTGGAAAACCTGGAGGTGAAAACCCTGGGCAGGCAGGGATCACATGGACAGGTAGAGGCAGGGGTGGGACAGTGAGGTGTTTTGCCTAAACATAGGGATGTGGGGGTCTGGAGGGTTTGCCCCAAGCCCTGGTCTCAAGGCTCCCTGTTAGATGCTGCACCTTGCTTGGTATTGGAAGGCAACATCCTGCCGATTGAGCCTTTTGATGACAGGAAGGAGGGCCTGGGCCCAACTTCCTGAAGTGAAGTCTGGATTTCCCTCAGGGACACCAGCCTTACTTCCCAACACCTTCCAGAGCAGTCTGGGAGAACCCCACCCGCTGTCATGCCCTCTCCTCCCTCCCAGTGTCCTGGTACAGGCAGGTAACCTGCCAGGGCCTTTACCTGAGTGGGACCAACAGTGCCCTTGCATGCCCTCCACCTGGCCGGCCCAGCCCAGCAGTGACCCTCCCTGCTAAGTGCTCCAGATTAAGGCCAGCCCACACCCCATGCCCTCCCTCTGCTCGCACTCAAGCCCTCGCCACCTGGTACCCCCAGATTGCCAGACTGTGCCCCTCGGTGGGATGGGCAGGAATGAGCAGGAACAATTGTCCTGTGTGTTTCTTCAGCCTGCCCCATCACCCTGGGCCCCCGCCACATGTGCTTGTGCTACAACACTGGGCGGCACAGCCAGTGTCCACTTGATGGCCAGAGACCCCACCCTCTCTCAGCCCCCAGGTCTTCGCCATTGTCTGGGGTCACTCTGACTCATTCATTCAGTGAACATTCCTAGGTGGCCTCTCATACTGGATCTGGGGCACCAGGCAGGAGCAGATATCCTCATGTCTGTCCTCCTAAGGCCCTCTCATGCCCCCAAGGGCTGGTCCTGTGACAAGGGAGCTGCTAGCTCTGGAGAGAACATCAGGAAAGGCTTCCCAGAGGGCAGCGTTTCCCCGGGCAGTGTAGGCCCTCCCTGCAGAGGTAGGCAGGTAAGTGGTGGTCTGCAGCTGTGCTGAGTTGGTGACCAGAGTCTGGGCTGTTGAGGCAGGAGCCAAGCAGGCAGAAAAGAGGAGGCAAGGCAGCGAGGTCCAGGCTGGAAGGGGAGGCTGTGAGCCTCTGCAGAGGGACTGGGCCTTCATGCTGGGGGACCTAGGAGCCTCAGAAGACTTGGCACCAGGTAGGGGTCAGCCAGATTCGCACATGGAAGATTGTGCTGGCTACTTGGTGAAGGCAGGGTGGGAGCCAGTGGAGGAGGGGAAGTAGAGAGGGGGCAGACACTGCACCCTGGGAACAGAGGTCGAGGGGCCACGTGAGCCCAGCATCCCCTCACTATATCCCGGGTAGAGCAGAGGGTTTGGGAAGAGGCTTCCCCCACTGAGACCCCTAGGCAGCCACGACTCCAGCCTGGGCCTCAAGCAAACATGCCTCCCTCTGCCTGTCTGGTTGCTATGACAGCCCCTTAGTGTACAGGCTCAGATGAGGAAGCAGATGGGGTTGGGACATTCCGGAAGGTTCGAGGCTTTACTGAGGACAAGGAGTCTTGCTAATGATCATGTGGCAGCCCTGTCTGCTTGCAGCCTTAGCTCATTGACTCTTGCTAGGGATGCTGAGAGAGGAGTCATTCAGCAGCAGATGGGAATCTGAGGCTCAGAGAGGTGCCTCTCCCTGCCCCCGATCACATGGTAGGCCAAGGCAAAGCTGAGATGAGCCTCCATTCTCCTGCCTGAGGCTTTGACTGGACATTCCCTCTCTTTCTGTAATCCTGGGAGTGGGAGGGGAGGAGGACGATGGAGATGCCCAAGCCTCAGCCCTGGACCAGGCCACGTTTCTCTGGTGCCCTCAGGGCCAGTGTGATGTGCTGAACAAGGCCCATCATCGGAGACAGACAGTACTGGCTGAGATCCTGCATGTGGCCTCACCTATAAAATGAGAGCTCTGCTTTCCCGGTTGTTTTGAAGGTCATGTGAGATGTTGCCAGAAATCACGTGCCACACTCATCTCCCAGAGGCTCCTGGAGAACTGCACGGGCACCTCAGCCTCGCTGTCTTTAACCACACTCCTCCAGTGACTTGACCAGATACCAGGCTTTTGTTTAGTCGTTGTTGGGGAACATTCCATGGGAACTGTGGTAGGACTTTGGGGCAGGGATCCAGTCCAGCCTGTTAGGTTTAGAACAGCGTGGGGAGCAGCTCAGCCCAAGTACAGAGTCGCCATGACAGGAACAAGCCACCTCTATGGGCTCAGCGCCCCATCTGTAAAACGGGCGGTACCAGCTATACAGGACAGGGGCTTCCAGGCACTGGCCCAGCATCCCCGCTCAGGACAGGCTCAATAGGTGCTGGGATCTGCGTCTGGCAGTTCTGCCAAGATGTGGTCGGCAGCCAGTGCAGGGACACTCTCCATTTTCCTTGCTGGGAGGGCCTCTTCCATCACTTCCTTTCTGCTCCTCCAGATCAGGGTGAGCCCATCATCCTAAAAGTCACCCCTGACTATTGGTACTAATTCCTGGGTCGTGTCTGGAGTTGTGACCAATATGGGAGCCTGGAGGTCGGAGCCCAAGAAGAGTAGCTAGGACCGTGTCCCCTGGAGAAGAGGTCCCTCAGGGTCAGGACCTCTGATGACACAGAATGATGACACAGGCTTGTCTGGGGCCCAAGAGGGAAGCCCAGCTGAGTGGGACAATAGATGAGGGGTAGGGGGATTCAGGGGTCAGGGCTGTGCTCAGGGCAAGAAAAAGTCCAAGATGCATTAGCCAGCAGGCCATGTTGTGAGGGAGAAAGCTCACTGTCATTGGAGGTATGCAAGCAGAGGCTGACTAGCAAGGCTGCTCAGGAGGGTATCATTTATTACATGGTATTGGGGCAGGTAACCTAGCTACAACTCATTCATTGCTGAGTGAAGAAATAACTCCAAGTGGGGAGTCAGGCAGGTTCAGGTACACAGCCCAGCTTCCCACTTACTTGCTGTAGCCTCTTGTACCGGATACTTCAGCTTTCTAAGCCTTGGTCTCCTCCTCAGTTAAACAGGGGCAGTACGACCTACTTTTTTAAAAAGTTTATTGAGTACTGACTAAGCGCTGGCACCTTAGGCATGTGATATCCTTTGGCATGGGTGCACTTTCTGTCCCTGCTTGCAGGCAGGAGGCCAAAGCTCAGGGCTCTGATAGCTTGCCCAAGGTCGCCAGCAGTGGTACCTGCCTGCTCCAGCCTCCTGCCATCCAGGCTGCCTCCCTGAATGTGTGGGCCCAGGCACAGTGGCTCACGCCTGTAATCCCAGCACTTTGGGAGACTAAGGTGGGAGAATTGCTTGAGCTAGGAGTTTGAGACTAGCCTGGGCAACATATTAAGACCCCATCTCTACCAAAAAAAGGGACATAGGGGTCATCATCATCCCTGCTGTCTTTCCTGAGGCTTTCCTGCAGATAGGTGTTCCTCTCTGTTCTGTATTGTGAATGCCAGGCTTGTCAAGTCTCAGGGTAGCAGTGAAGCTTGGGGAGCTGGACCTTTGCAGTATAACCCAACCCCTGACCCCACCCCTGTAAACAGTCCTCCCCCGCCACCCGTGCTCAACTGGGGAACCAGAAGCCAGCCCTGAGAACCAGGTGGTAGGCAAGTCAAGGCAGTGCCATCCCCATTACTGGCCCATCGCCCCCTCCCCACCATCAGCTCATTCTCCTGGCCTCACCCCCTCCCCCTTGGCTCCTGCAGACATCAACGAGTGCCTGGTCAACAACGGAGGCTGTGACCACTTCTGCCGCAACACTGTGGGCAGCTTCGAGTGTGGCTGCCAGAAGGGCTACAAGCTACTGACCGACGAGCGAACGTGCCAGGGTGAGCCCCCTGTATGCCCTGGGCAGCCCGTGGGGCCTGGGTCATCCCCATCCTGCCAGGTCCCAGCAGGGTCAATTCCCTTCTCCTCCTGGGCTTCCACAGGCTTCTGGGAAAGGAAATGAGTGTGTCCAGTCCACTCTCCTGCCCACCCACCTTCCCTGTCCTTTGACAGTAGGGGCCATCCGGTCCAGTCTGTCCCTTTTGTATATGGGAAGCTGAGGCTCCGGGAGAGATCAGCACTGGTCCCAGATCAGCACTGGTCCCAGGTGGCCAAGCTCATCAGCTCCATTCCACCCTCCGTCTCCTGAGTGGCCCCGGGACCCCTTCGGTTTTGGAACCACTCTGACTTTGGTGGTGGGTGCTGCCACCTTGTGGAAGATGTTGCACATTGCAGGCAGGCGCTCTCTAACAGTCCTAGGGGTCAGGCACCTGCTAGGAACAAGGATATTGGGAGAAGAGGTCTGAACAGAAGTCAAAAATCACAGCCCAGGATAAATCCAGCAGAGTCCAGGGTACAGTGGAAGCCCAGAGGATGGATGGTGGAGAGGCATGGTCAAGGAAGGCTTCCTGGGGATGGTTCTTTGGTGAAATGCTAAAATGATTAGTAGGCCTTTTCCTGAGGAACCAGGGAGGTAAACCCACCCAGGAGATGATGCTGTTTGACTGAAGAGGCTTGAGGGAACATAGGTTGTCCGGTGGGGCTGGATGAGGCCATTAGGTAGGAGATAGGTGCCCTGTGGAACCAGCTTTGGGAGAAAGAACAGAGAGGGCACGGGTGTCCCATGTAGCAGGGAAGGACTTATTTCCTCACTGACTATTCTGCTGCAATCCAGTGGTTTGGTTCCTGAGGGTACTGGGAGTTGTAGGCAGTGGCTGGGTCTGGGTCTGGGACTTGCAAATTCTGCCTGTCGGTGCAGCTCAGGCTGACACGGGGGCAGCATGAGACCCTAAGGGGCAAGGGATATTCCCCCAGGGGCCCTGAGGAAGAAGAGGGTGAGGGTGGCTGAGGAGGGTTCAGGGCCAGCTGTGCTCAGGCTTCCTGCACAGGCTGGACTGGTCACTTCCCCTGCTCAGGGTCAGCCATTTGTCCCTGGCCCTGTCTCTCTCAGGACATGAGGGCCGGTTGGGAGCATAGCATGTGTCCAGGCTCCCTTAGGGTTCTCTGACTTGGACTTTCTCAGTCAGACCTGCCAAGTTCTGCAGAGGGCTCTGGGGGGGCCCTTGACCTTGCCTCCCCAGCTGTCCCCAAGAGAGGGGGGCAGCTACCAAGGAGGAGGTGAGACAGCACATCTGCTTCTGGGCTCTGAGCCAGGGCTCTGCCCTCACCTGCCCACCCCCACCTATGTCTTCTCCACCCTCTCCCAGGCTCATGTCTCCGAGAATCTGGGGATCTGTGCTCCCAAGTCCAGCGGGAAGGTCCAAGCTCCTTTGTCTAGCACTCAGGGCCCTCAGGATGGGGACCCTGGATACCTCCTGATCCCTTCTGAGCTCCACACAATCCCTGGGTGCCCCCGGGCTTCCACCTCCCAGCCTTTGCCTGGGTGCCCTTCCTCCACACTCCTCCCAAGCTGGCTCATCCTTCAAGCTCTAGCCCAGTACCATAAGTACCAGGAGGTCTTCCCAGGTCCCCCCATGAAGGTCACGTTCTTCTTTTAGCATCTGCAGCGCAATTCCTTACTTGTATTAGTGTTTTCATAAACATGCATGTATTATGAATATGCATGAAGTCACATGAGCTAATAATGTATTCAAAGAATGGACTCCTCACTACTGTGTCCTGGGAGGATCACTTCCTGGGAGGATTGGGTCAGGTCGGTGTCTGCTTTGCCCTTGGGTCCTTCATGAGCTGTACCATGGGAGCCATTCCTCAGGATTAATGGCTAGGACAGACTTATCTCCTATCAGCATGTGGCTTATTTCCTCCTTTCCAGGACCAAGCACTCTGTGACCCTCCCTCTTTTCTCTTCCCTTGCCTGCCAGGAAGCTCATAATCAAATTTCGCATACTGTCAGAGCTCCCTTTGAAGCTTTATGTATGACATATTTCCCCATCCTCCCTTTCTATTCATGCTGTTTTCCTTATTTCTCAAGAAACGTCTTGGGGAGTTGGGAAAGCATGCTTTGGTCAGCATCTAGGGGGCACAGGTTCCTGTCCCAGGTCAGCACTTGTGCAGGGCCTGAGGTCAAGCCCCAGTCAGTTTCCTGCAGGTGCGGATTGAGTATCTCTCATAATCCAGATGAATATAAGATATTAAAATGGCAGAGATTCATAATAACCCCTTCTGTTCTAAATATTTCTACCCTATTCACAAAACATGAGGTGGCTTCTAGCCCTGAAGTAGGTCAGTGAAGACAAAAGGGAAAATTGAGCAACAATACTCTAATGTGGCCTGTGGGCAGTGCCATACTGCACCTCAGGGCCCAGGATGTGTGCATGGATGTACATTGAGTGTCTAGAGTAACAGGCTGTGTCTCCCTGTGGCCACACAGACATCGACGAGTGCTCCTTCGAGCGGACCTGCGACCACATCTGCGTCAACTCCCCAGGCAGCTTCCAGTGCCTCTGTCACCGTGGCTACACACTCTACGGGATGACCCACTGCGGAGGTCTGCAGCCTGCCCACCAGCGCCACCTCCCCCCCGAGGCACGCGCCTGGCCACACGGCCACCTACACTGCACCCCACATCCCAACCCTGCCCTCAACCCTGGTGGGCCTGGGACCTCAGCAAGGCTGGGGACTGCTGGACAGAGGGACTCAGCCAAGAGCAAGGTGGGGGTGGGGAGACGAGGGATGGGGGGAACGGAGGGGGCAGTAGGTATCCACTGGGTGCTAGGCCTTGGCTGGGTTGTGGGCATGAATCTAGAAATCACACCAGAGAGTCCTGGGCCAGAAGGGAATGGCCAGTACGGAAAATCCCACAGTTTGTTCCAATGGGAAAGAAGAGCAGAGTACTGAGACAGTGGGGGATCCGAAAGGAGGAACGTTTGGGTCAAGAGGGGAACACATTCCAAGGGATCAGCACGAGAAGGCGCTGAGGCAAAGGACCAAGAAACAGCCACATGACTGGAGCCCATGGGAGAAGGGAACATGGTGGAAGATGCAGGGCTTCATGAGCCAGAGGGGACTTGGGCTTTTCTTCCCAGTGAGATGAGAAACCACTGGAGGGTCTGAGCAGGGGTGCAATATGGCCACATTCACATAACAAGATACTGCAGCTGCCATGTGGACAGAAGTGTGGAATCCAGGGTATAGTGGGAGACAGTTCTGGGCCTGGGAGCACAAGCTGCCCGAGCTGGACCAGGGTGGGCAGGGATGGTAAGAAGGGGATGGGTCTATATGTGGGAGCCAGAACTGAGCTGATGGGACTTGGCATAGTCCAGGCATGGTGGGAGAAGGTGGGGGACCCAAGGATGGCTCTGGTGTCTCTTCCTTTTCTGTGAGATGTGGGTAGTTACACTCGCTATGCTGGGCAGCCTGATGATCGGATGGGGTCAGGCAATACAGTGGTTGGGGCCCAGCTGGCATGGGAGTGGCTCCTGGAGGTGGGTGACAGATTATTCTGGAAAGACTCTCCAAAAACGTGGGCACCACTTTCCTGGTCGGCCACTCCCTGGCATGCAGGCAGCCCGCAGGCATTGTGAGGGCCCAGCCATTTCTTCCCATCCCCATGGATGCTTTTGGTCAGAGGAGGCTTGGAGGTGACTTCTTTCACCCTGGTGCCTATTCTGCAGGAGGGGGACAGGTTGCAAAGGGGCTTGTCCAGAGCCCTGCAGTGAGAGCAAGCCTCACAGTCGCTGGATTCTCTGCTGCATGGGGCTTGGTTGGATTGGAACTTGAATCGTGGCCTCCTCCTCTGCCCACCCCCACAGCCTGGGTGCAGCTGCTTGAGAAAACTGATGAGGTTCCTGGGGGAAGGGGTGTGGTTGGTGTCTGTGCAGAGTCATATACACCCATGCGTGCACACGTGTGTGTGTGATGTGTGTGCAGCTACCTGTCTGCATCCCGTGACGATGTTTGGCTGGGCTGGGCCAGGAGATTCTCTTGCCCTGGTGGTCCTCTGTCCTGCCAGCGTCCCCTCCTGCCCTTACGCTCACCTGTGCCTGCAGATGTGGACGAGTGCAGCATGAACAACGGGAGCTGCGACCAGGGCTGCGTCAACACCAAGGGCAGCTACGAGTGTGTCTGCCCACCGGGGAGGCGGCTCCACTGGAACAGGAAGGACTGTATGGGTGAGTGGCTGCCCATGCTGGCTGCTCCCCTCCACCTGGGCTTGGCCGGGAGGGTCAGCGGCTCTTCCGAGGTGGTGAGGTGAGCAGGGCAGCGCCTCTTCTGGACCCCGAAGGGGTCAGAGGTTACTGAGAGCTTGCAGGAGAGGAAGGGCTCGCGGGTGACAGAGCAGAAACAGGGACCTGCGGCTTGGAGGGGAGCACGGAGGAGATGTGGGAGTCAGTGCACAGCCCAGGCCATGGGCACCGGAGGGGCTGGAAGTGTGGAGGGAGTGGATGTGGAGGCCTCTCCTCACCCGGTTTCTGCTTGTCCTGCTGAGGGAGCTGGAGTGGGGGACACACACCCGTCCTTGCAAATGCTCCACTTGTCCAGCCCCACAGTTGTGTGGGGGGGTGGCAATGCCTCCTAGAAAGGCCACTGTTCACGCGCCCCCTGCTGACGTGCTCTGGGCATGGGAGCACCTCTAGGCTGGGTTCTGGATGCTCCCATGTTTGCTGGTTCCCCAGACACCTGTTGATACTGCTGTGTGCCAGGCCCTGTCTGGGTGCCGGGGCTGTGTGCCTGCCCTCCTGTAATCCACTCTCCAGGTCCTTGCCCTGCCACACTCTGATGTCCCCAGGACAGCCAGAGTGAGCCTTTTCTTTTTTTATTTTATTTTTGTTTTTGTCTTTTTTTTCTTTCTTTCTTGGAGTGAACCTTTTAAATGGAAGTTAGACTGTCACTCTCAAAAAGGCTCAGAGCCCTCATGTGACTCTTCATTTCACTCAGAATCACAGCCACAGTTCTCAGAATGGCCCAATGGCATCTACCAGCCAGCCTCCTCACCTTCCACCCTCCCCCAGCAGGGCTCTCCCCAGCACTCCTGCCTTCTCCCTTTCTGTGTATATCTGTCTGCTCCATGAGGCCTGTCTGGACCACCCCACCCAGAGCAACAGCCCCACCCACCTCTGCACCCACCTGGGCCCCCTTTATTTTCCTCCCTTCATACCTACAACCACTAGATGGAATCTGTATTTTGTGGACTTAGGTTGGCTTGTGTCTGTCTGTGTATCCTCTCTAGAATAAAAGCTTCACACAGTTGAACAGGTTTCTTGGCCTGTCCTGTTCACTGCGGTATCCCTAGCACCTAGAACAGGGCCTGAACGAATGAATGTATTGAACAAAGAATGGAAGCTATCACTTAATATTTGAAATCCAAAAGCTGAATTGATTGCATACTTAAGTAAGGAATTGCTGTGCCGTTCAGGCAGTCGTGTTGAGCAAAGCAAGCTGCTAGTCTTATGTTGAGTTTTGAGAAAGAGCCTGTTTGGGTTATGCTGGTGGCAGAGGCAGCATTAGGTGATGTCAGCCTTAGAAGTATGGTTTGTGCTGATGACGAAGGCAGGACTGGACTGCCACTAGCCTCGGAAGCCTGTGCACTGGCATGAGTCTGCCCCCAGTTGACTGACTTTCAAAGCTTGAGGCTATCATCAATTAATTGCCTTCCAAGGTATAGCCTACGACAGTGGATGTCATTGACCCACTGGGGCCACACTAGTCCTGGTATTTACCTATTGCCATAGCTGTGGGACTGGCAGTCTTTCTCTAGGGATATGGGGAGGTAGGTTGTTGTTCATTTTCTTTTATTTTTCTCAGTCCCCCTTTTAGTCCTTCCTGACTCAGAGATATAGAAGAGGCCATCAGGGCTTGTCCACATCTTCACCGCTGCCAGTGTGATTTTACCCCATGTTTTATCTGTAAGTCATCTGCTGAGACTGTGGCTACATAAAAGCATTTAATATTCTGGACAGCAGACATGGGATGACTGAGAAAAACAAGTGTCACTGATGATATTGTGAGAAGGTACTGGAAGGCTCTCCAGACCCACAACCTAAGGTTTCCCAAGCCTGATGAAGAAAACAAGTCTTAGCAACTCCAGAGTCTACCTGAGGTATTCAGGTGGCTTTTCTATTAGCCCTGCCATGCATCATTCCACCTGACCTCTGCTATGAACCTAGGCTCGAACTGAGGCTCCAGCAGCACCTGGTCTTTTAGACCCTCCCTGGTTGGCTAAAAGAAAATGCAGGATTGTGCTATTATCGATGCGACTTGGGCTAGCAAGTCAGACTGGTTTTTGTGCCCCTCCTTGTCTCACCCACGTCCTCACCCATGATGTCACCCAAAAGAAGGGGAAGCTTCTTGATGACCACACTGAGTTGTCCGATTCCTATGGATGGGCTTAATATCCTCAGCAGTCTATTTCACCAGTAAGTTATTCCCCTAGGAAGACTCAGATTCTTTGCAAGAAAGTGTAGTTCATTGAAGATACTGTGATGGGGAGGATCGGGGTCATAGTTCTGAGGTGAGCAGGTCTATGCAAACCTACCCCTAAAGGCCAAGGAAGCTGAGAGGCTGAAGAAAGAGGCCGACAAATCCAGTTTCTCAAAAAGAAACATTTGATGGGGACTCACGAACAGATGCCATGTCCCAGGCAGCAGGGAGATCAGAGAGGTGGTAGGTCCCCATGCTGTTACCCTCCAGACCCAGGGCTAATATACCAGAGGGAAGGTATATGTGGGACAATTGAAGTCATCCCTCAGAAAGGCACACATGTGCCTAAAGGCAACACTTATGAGATAACATCAAGGTTGTTTTGACCTAAGAGCAGGATTTACAGTAAGTACCTGAAAGTGAAATCTTAGCGGCATACCCAGAAGCAGGGTCAATCAACGGTCAACATGGTGGATTAGCATCCAGGATGTACTTGTTTTAGCCTCCACAGTCATATACTTGAACAGTCCTGCAGTGGCAGTAATGAGGCAGATTTTCATATAAGCTTAAGGTGTGAGCTAGCTGGGCATGATGTCGCATGCCTGTAGTCCCAGCTACTTGGGTGGCTGAGGCAGGAGGATCACTTGAGCCCAAGGTTTTGAGGCCAGCTTGGGAAACATAGTGAGACCCCATCTAAAAAACAGAGAGCGAGAGAGAGCTTAGTAGAGCTTAACAGGGATACATTGCAAGAATGGCTGAATCTGCCTCTTCCAGTACAAGGCATTTTCCTTTTTTTTTATTTGTTATCTAAAAAGGATATATATTTTTTTTAAGTTGGAATCTCACTCCATCGCCCAGGCTGGAGTGCGGTGGCACTCTCATGGCCACTGGAGCCTCGACCTGCTGGGCTCAGCAAGTCTCACCAAGTTGCCCAGGCTGGTCTCGAACCCATGGGCAGTCCTCTCGCCACGGCTTCCCAAAGTGCTGGGATTATAGGCTTGAGCTACCGTATCTGACCAAGAAAATCATAATAAATAAGGTTCTGCCAGGTGTGGTGGCTCACACCTGTAATCCTAGCACTTTGGGAGGCCAAGACAGGAGGATCACTTAGAGCCAGGAGTTCAAAAGCAGCTGAGCAACAAAGCAAGACCCCTTCTGTACCAAAAAAAAAAGAAAAATTAGCTAGGTGTTGTTGCATATGCCTGTAGTCCCAGCTACTCAGGAGGCTAAGACAGGAGGATTGCTTAAGTACAGGAGTTCGATGGTACAGTGAGCCAAGATCATGCCACTGCACTCCAGCCTGAGTAACAGAGTGAAACCCTGTCTCAACATAATAATAATTAGTAAGATTCGGGTAACATACTAAATATCACTTTTCATGCTAGTCACACTAGCTGTAGCTTGGAAGAGCTGATTTATAGAATTAGGATAGTGGTTATGCCTAGTAAAGCCTAGATCTAGATAAGTTATTATTTATAAAAGAAATGTGATAGGTTAAGTCAGAAATGTATAACCTTAAATCTCTAGGGTGGGAAAACATGACCAAAAGAATAAAGAACAAAAGTATACAAAGGAGGGTATGGAAATCAGCAGTTACAGACGTCTAAGAGAATGGTCTTGGGCAAAAGCTTTCCACTTTATGTAGGATCTTAGGTAACAAGAGATTTCTGTGTACTCCTTCTAGAAGTTCTTTGAAGAACGTCAGGTTAAGATCTCTAAATGGTAACTTCACAGTTCTGAAAAAAATCACTTCTGTTTTTCCAAAAGAGGAGGGGTAATAAAGACAAGGAAACTTCTGAGTAATTTATAAATAACTCCTCCCAACAAAATGTGTCCACATATTACTAAATGAATAAGTTGGAAGACCCAAAGTAAGGAACACAAAATCTGACATTTTGGCCCTTATGAGTGCTATTATTTTTTTCAGCAAGGGACTGCTTCAGGTCATTCAGAAAATAAACAGTATTACTAGGTATATTTATAACCATAACGTCCATGCAGAATGGCTAAAAGGGTACTTTAGATTTGGTTCCAGCCTAGCTTTACAGTTTATCTAGGATTGTGTTGGTTACAGAACAGTCACTGATCATTTCCTCTTTCCCTGGAGAAGCTGTCTAATATCAATTTGTCCCTACTGGGATGAGTTGTCTTAGAGAAGATATTAGCAGACGTCTTTGTGAGGTGGTCTGGTAGCACGGGGCAATCCTCATGGATCTTCCAGCATGATTGTTCCCACTGCTTCTTGTCAGAACAGGAAGCCAAGTAGAGCATGTCTGGGATAGAGTCCTTGAGTCTCTGCATGAATTTATCTCTGCACTGTACAAGGGCCTTGCCTAACTAGAGTCAGAGCTGCCTGTTCCGTATGAACATCAGTGAAGCCATGTCCTCTAACTTCTAGCTCTTCTATGCAGACCTCTGTGTTTCAGCTATGGGCAATAAGCAACTGTGTTTTCACAGCATTACAAAGTTGCACATTACTCCAAAAGCTTACCAATTCTCTGTAAATATTTACCCTTTTAGCAATTTGACATTGCCTAGAAAGGGTCACAGGTTAGGCCACTAAAGCCAGTTTGGGCCCCTTAGAACTAGATTCCAGCTTGCATAATTCTTGCATATCCAGCCTGCTATTGTCTCTCTTCATTTTGTTTTTTGTTTTTATTAATAGCTTTATTGAGATATAATCTGCATGCCATACAATTCACCCACACACCTGAAAGTGTGCATTTCAGTGGGCTTTTTAGTGTATTCAGGGTTATGCAGCCACATAAATTTCAGAGCGTTTTCATTTCTCCAAAATAAAACCCTGTGTCCATGGCAGTCACTCCCCATTTTCCCTCAAGCCCTTCAGCCCCTGGCAACTAACCTACTTTTGTCTCTAGGATTGCCTATCCTGGACATTTCATATAAATGGGTTATGCAATATGTATTTTGTGGCTGGCTTATTTCATTTAGTATAATGTTTTCAATGTTGTAGCATGTATCCATCTCCCATTCCTTTTTGTTGCTGAATAATATTCTGTTGTATGTATGTCACACATTTTGATTATTCACTCATCAGTTGACTGTCAGCGGATTGTTGCCACTTTTTGGCAGTTATGAATAATGCTACTGTGGATGTTTATGTGCAAGTTTCCATGTGTATATGTGTATATGTTCTCTTGGGTGTGTACCTCAAGTTAGAATTGCTGGTCATATGGTAACTCTGTGTTTGACTTTTAAGGAACTACAGACTGTTTTCCAAAGTGGCTGCACCATTTTACATTCCCACCCGCAGTACATGAAGATTCCGGTTTCTCCACATCCTTACCAACATTTGTTACTGTCTGGCATTTCAGTTATAGCCATTCTAGTGGGTGTGAAATGGTGTCTCCTTGTGGTTTTGATTGTATTTCCCTGGTGCCTAATGATGTTGTGTCTTTTCATGTGCTTAGTTTCCATTTGTATATGTTATTTTGAGAAATGTCTGTTCAGATTCATGTCTTCTGCCATTTTAAAATTGGATTATTTGTCTTTACTAGTCAGTTTTAAGATTTCTTTTTTTAGAAAGCAGGTTTTATTAAGAGGACAGAAAATCTCCCACGGTAGGAGGGGACCCGAAGGGGTTGCCCTTAAGATTTCTTTACGTATTCTGTATAAGTCCCTTTATTGGATGATATGATTTGCAAAGATTTTACCCTATTCTTTGAATTCTCTTTTCACTTTCTTTTTTTTTTTCTTCTTCTTCTTTTTTAAGAAATGAGAACCTTACTGTGTTGCCTGGACTGAACTCAAATTCCTGGCTCAAGTGATCCTCCCACCTCAGCCTCTTGAGTAGCTGGGACTACAGGCTCATTCTACTGTGCCTGGCTCCCTGTCACTTTCTTTATGGTGTCCTTTGAGTCACAAAAGTTTTTAATTTTCATGAAATCCAATTTATCGATGTTTTTTCTCTATGTGTTTTGGGGTGTCATTTCTAAGAAACCATCATCTAATCCATAGTTCCAAAGATTTACACCTATGTCTCCTGAGAGTTTCATGGTTTTATACATTTCTGTCTTTGATCCATTTTGAGATAATTTTTATATAGGAACTTCATTCTTTTCATGTGACCACCTAGTTGTCATAGCATCACTTGTTGAAAAGATCATGTTCCCCCACTGAATTGTCTTGACATCCTTGTCAAAATCAATTGGCTAAAAATGTGTGGGTGTGTATCTGACTCTCAATTCTCTTCCACTGATCTCTTTGTCTCTTCTTATGCCTGTGTCTCACTGACTTGATTACTGTAGCTTTATAGTAGGTTTTAAAATTAGAAGTGTGAATTCTCCAACTAGTTTTGTATTTCATGTTCAAGATTGATGGGCTATTCTTGACTTTCCCTTGGGTTTTCATATGAGTTTTAGTATTTGTTCATTTTTAAAAATAAGTTGAAGCCGGGCTCGGTGGCTCAGCCTGTAATCCCGCGCCTTTGGGAGGCTGAGGTGAATGGATCGCCTGATCCCACAGGTTCGAGACCCGCCTAGGCAACTTGGCAAGACCACATCTCTACAATAAATCAAAAATTAGCTGGGTGTGGTAGCGCACACCTGTAGTTCCAGCTACTTGGAAGGCTGAGGCTGAAGGATCGCCAGAGCCCAGCAGGTCGAGGCTGCAGTGGCCGGGAGCGGCCACTGCACTCCAGTCTGGGCGACAGAGTGAGACTCCAACTCAAAAAAAAAGAAAAAAAAAATAAGTTGAATTAGTAAACAGTACCAAGTTGGAATTTGTTATGGATTGTCTAAAAAGTCTGTCCTGGCTATGAACACTTTAGAAATACAGAAACACAAAGATGAGTTTCTCCTTCAAGAAAGTGTAAGAGAGTTGCTCAAAGTGAATATGAGAAAAAGAAAGTAACCAGATACCATAATTAACTGACAAGCAGAAAATATACCAGGTGTTTTCAGTTCGCAAAAGAAGTCATATTACTAGTGGTACCCTGAGATTTAAAGGCAAAGTACACGGTCTAAAGATGCTAGTACTGACTTCAGCAAGGATGCAGTTGCTCTGAGGCAGAGAGAGCAAGCCTGGCTACTGGGTCAAGGAGATGAGTGGGTCACTGATGCTTGCCATGTTGTCAAGTTTATGCCTGCGAGCATGGCTTGAAGACCTTGGCATATTCATACAAAAAAAAAATGTATGGCCATGTGGGAAGACTCGGTTGGACTCTTACTGGGCTTCTCTATTCCAGTTGTTCTACTGATGTGGAAGATTTTGCCCCAGGGATTCTATTTATGAATCATATATAATGTAGGTATACTAAGGCTCCTATCAGCTACAATTTGAATCATGTGTAAGAGGATTTTCTGTGACTTCTAAAAATAACCCTCTTAAGTGTATTTGTCTGACAGTTCCAGTTACAGAGTAGATCCCTCCCCCACTACATGCATAGGGCCTTTGTCCCCAGAGAAAGAAAGGGTATCTTCTGGTAATGGTCCCATAGGTAATGGTCCCATAAGAACAACTACGAGTTGGAACTTGGGGAAGAACTGAGGATTGTTAGAAAGTCTCACTGCTTGAGTAAACCAAAGCAAGTCAAGTTCCCCTCCCTCAGCCTTCAACAGCTTCCTGTACACTCTCAGGTTTGCATTGTACTATCTTCTTTCATTCTCACACAATTGGACATTCTTACTTTAAGGTTCATGTACTTTTCTTTCCTTTTTTAACTTACTATCGAGTTGCCTTTCTTCTGGCTTTTCAAACAACTTTAAACTTTACTCCAAGGGATGTAATGTTCGCTGGTAGTAGGATTAATGGTAGACATGGTGAATGCTGGGTCTGAGATTTTACCCTCTTTCCGGCTAAGTAAGCTAGCCTGCTACTGTTTCATGGATGCTGAAGTCAAGAGACTCCTGGGTAAGAGACAAAGGACTTTATTACTCATGGCAGAGCATAAGCACGTCTGCCTTGGTTCTCTTTGCTCCCTTGCCATGGAGGTGTCTCAGAGGGGTCCAGGTGGATGCTGCACAGACAGGGGATTTGCATCCTAAGCTGAGCTTGGGAAGTTTGCCACTTTCATAGTGAAGGGAAGCCAGCCTGCTCTTTATCTGGGGAGACATGCTACCTCATCCCTCAAAGTTGCTAACTACCAACATAACCCTGAGAAATGACCTGGGATCAGAGCTATCAGGGCTTTGCCTCCTCTGCATACCCAGCAAGAACGTGCAGGGATGCTGAGGATTGTGGCACCTGCCTCTCTGGGAGTGGTCCCACATGAACAAGAAAGCTGTGTTGCTGTCTATATGTATTGGCAGTTTCCCTTTGGGAAGTTAGAGAGCACAGGGAATTATTGGGGGTTGATGTCTCCCTTGAAGTTCTGTGGCTAGTTGTCCTGTTCTTAGCCAGTGTGAAAGGGGTCAGTGGCCCCTTTGCTTGCTTTATCTACATGTGTTCTGATTCATTGGCTCTTGAGTCTTTGGGAACAGAGGACTTTGGATTTTATATTTATTTGGGAACCAGATGTTTTTATCCAGAGGGCCATGAGGGTTTTGTTGTTGTTGTTGTTGTTGTTGTTGTTGTTGTTGTTGTTGTTGTTGTTGCTAGGTTATTTTCTAGCACTCCTTGAAAATGTTCAGGCACATGTTGAAGATAATCTAAATGGGCAATTTCCCATTCCAACTTACTTTTCCAACTAAGTTCTCTATTTCAGTTGTGAACCCATTTACAAAAAGAAAGGACAAAACTCCCTTTATTTTGGCTTTTGGGTCTACTCAAAAATGCTATTTGGGCCAGGTGTGGTGGTTCACAACTGTAATCCCAGCACTTTGGGAGGCCAAGGCGGGAGGATCGCCTAAGGCCAGGAGTTTGAGACCAGCCTGGACAACATAGCGAGACCCCATCTCTACAAAAATTTTTAAAAATCACTGGGCATGACTGAGCACGGTACTTGAGCCTGTAATCCCAGCACTTTGGGAGGCCAAGGTGAGAGGATTGCCTGAGCCCAGGGGTTCAAGACCAGCCTGGGCAACTTGGTGAGACCTCATCTCTACAATAAATCACAAAAACTAGCCGGACATGGTGGCATGCACCTGTAGTTCCAGCTACTTGGAAGGCTGAGGAAGAAGGATCACCTGAGCCCAGCAGGTTGAAGCTGCGGTGGCCATGAGCGTGCCACTGCATTCCAGCCTGGGCGACAAAGAGTGAGACTCCAACTCAAAAAAAAAAAAAAAAAAAAACACTGGGCATGATGGTGCATACCTATAATCCCAGCTACTTGGGAAGCTGAGGTGAGAGAATTGCTTCAGCCCAGGAGGTAAGCTGTAAACTGTGATGGTGCCCCAACTACACTCTCCAGCCTGGGCCTGACACACACACACACACACACACACACACACACACACACACACACACACACACTTTGAAATCTCAATCTCTCTTTCTTTCTCTCTTTCTCTTTGTTGTTGTTGATGATGATGATAGAAATGAGGTCTTACTATGTTGCCCATAGTAAGCTGGTTTCAAACTCCTGGGCTTACATAATCCTCCTGTGTCAACCTCCCAAAGTGCCTGGATTTCAGGCATAAGCCATCACGCCCAGCCAAAGTCTCCTATTGAATCATATTCATTCTGTTTACAATTTTGCATCTTTATCCAGCTTTTTTTGTTTTTTAATAGAAAGTCTTCTGAAATGGCCTTATCTACTCTGGTTCTACTTTTCTTGTTCTCTACAGGCTGTTTTTTGAGTTTTGCACAGCGGGGCAGTTACATCTTCTCCTGCTCTTCATCATCTGCTGCTTTTGTTCTTTCTTCCCCATGCAAGATCCTAACCATGAAGTTAACTCATTGGTACAGATCTGCTCACCCAGGACAATAACTATCCAAAGAAATCCTGAATTCTGAAGCAAATATCTGTCTCCTGAAGTTTAAGAGAATTTAATTTAACACTTAAATTTGGCACTCAGCTTGGCCCTAGTCCAGGCTTTAAATTCAACACTATAGATCTGTTTTCTGTTTTAGCACTCAGTGGAGTATTGTACAATGGCATTTTTCCTTTCCTGGGATAAACTCTAAGGAAGGAGTTGCTGTGCAGGAGCAGAAGGAGTGGATGTGGGTAAGTGATTAGTAAAGACAGAACTGGGCAGAGAGGTTCGCCCAGAAGATTTGAGTGGGAGGAAACCAAGGCCAAGGTATACCAGTGATGGAAGCTGACTTCCATCAAGCTGTCGAATGATCAGGATTTGTCTCCTAATGTTTTAGAGCTCCTCTTAAATGTATTAATGTACTAGGTTTGACTTGTCTGAAGTTCCCAGAGTTGTTGATGGTGGTTGTTCAAGTTTTGCTGTGGGAAGGAGGCAGTTTGCCATTCACCAAAACAAGCACAAGTTAGGATTATTGTCGAAATTCATGAGAATATGGGAGTTCTGCCAGGGCAGTTGCAGCTTTGGCATAACAGACCCATGATAATCACTTTCAGTCAGTCAAAATTGTGTGCTTAGAACGGCATCTCAGTTTCCCCCAAGCAAACAGAGGCTAGATGGCCAGGTCATCAATGACCTGACAGTTGTTATTCCAGAATAGGGAGAAAACAAAGTGACCTCCTTCCATGTGCTGGCAGAACAGGAAGATTTTGTAAGGAACCCAAGAAAGGGTCTACCGAGTCGTCTGCATGAATTGGTCCCTTGTCTAATAGACCTCTGACCCCATTAGTCCTGAGAGTGAGCTGTGATTGATTGAGTTGGAAGCATGCAAGGCCTTTGTCTCCATCTGCTCCCCAAGAAGCACCCCTTTATCCATCCAGCAGACACAAAGCAAGTCAGAACACAACAAAACACATGAGATAAAATGGTGCATAATGGCCAAACAAAAGCAAAAGCAAAGCACACAACACTGAACATGCAGGTTAATGGTGCACCTCCAAATGCAGGTCTAATTACCCTTCAGTGATCTAGCTGATAACAGTATTAGGCAGTGTGACAGCTCGATAATGCAAGGAAGAGTTCAGAGCTTTGCTGAACTGCACTCTTCTAGAAACCACCCTGAAAGATAGACAAAATGTGGGCACAAGAGGCTTGGTGAAGGTCATCTATGGGCCTAAGGCCCCCACAGAACACTGGGAAGAAAGGGTTTTCTAAAACAATCTTAGAGGAACTTCCATCATTACCAAAAGATGAGGTCACCACTCAATATCTTAAACCAGGCTGGACAGTGGCTCACACCTGTAATCCCAGCACTTTGGGAGGCCAAGGCAGGAGGACCACTTGAGCCCAGAAGTTCAAGGCCAGCCTGGGCAATATAGTGAAACCTTGTCTCTATAAAAAATTAGCCAGGCATGGTAGCATGTGCCTGTAGGCCCAGCTATTTGGGAGGCTGAGGCCAGGAAATCAAGGCTGCAGTGAGCCATGATCATGCTACTATAGTCTAGCCTGGACAACAGAGTGAGATCCACTCTAAAAAATAAATAATAAATAAATAAATAAACACGAGAGATTCTAAAGAGTTGTTTTGGGTATCTTCAGACACCTAGTGGATATGTTGGTTGCCCCAGAGGTGGTTCCTAATGACCCATCCCATGATCACAGCCAAGAAGCCCATGTTCATTTACACCTGTTCCTTTCCCCAAATGGAAAAGGACTCGTGCTCTAGAGAACTCAGCCCTGCCCTCAGGGAGCTCGTGGCCTGGGCATGGGGCATGAACCTTCTCACAGACAACTGTGACTAGTGTCTGAGGAAGCAGAGGGGCTAAGCCAGCTCTCTGGGCTTAGCTTCCCCACACAGCAAGTGGATCTAGACCCTGCTGTCTCCGAGCGCCTTCCCACCCAGGCAGTCTAGCCACAGGAAGAGGAACAGTGGCGGTCGCTGGCTCCATGAAGCTTCCACCTTTTCATCTCTCAGGCCCTCTCTTGTGTCTTCCTTCTCAGAAACGGGCAAGTGCCTTTCTCGGGCCAAGACCTCATCCCAGGCCCAGCTGTCCTGCAGCAAGACGGGCAGTGTGGAGAGCTGCTTCCTGTCCTGCCCAACCCACACATTCTTCATGCCAGGTAACCCAGGCTGTCCCTGGGATAGGACAGTGTTATAGGAGGGCTTCTTCCCTGGGGTCCCACTGCTGCTCCCTGCTGTTCTCCAGACCCTGATAGCTGAGTGATCCTCAGCAGCTATCTGATTTTCTGTAGGCCTGAGTGTCCACCTCAGCAAATGCGGTGGGCTCTTTCCTGTCGGCCACTTACCTGTGGTCATACAGTGGAAACAAACTGGCATAAGGGCCAGTCCTGACTTCATGTCATTCAGCAACCCCCCTGGGGCCCAAGAATCTGAGGGCTCTGGGAGGCCCAGCTCACCCACTGGCCTCTCTGCAGACTCAGAAAACAGCTATATCCTGACCTGCGGTGTTCCAGGTTTCCAGGGCAAGACGCTACAAAAACGCAACAGCACCAGCTCTGGCACCGGGTCAAGCTGCTCAGGTAGTCCCTCAGCCTGTCCATGCTGCACTTACCTGGGTGACGCCTTGACTTTGTATCTAGCACCGTGTTGGGGGAGAGGGGCATAGCCAAGGATCTGGGCCATGCCCAGTGTGTCCCAGGATACTGGAAATGAGAAAGAACCAGATGAAGCCAGCAGGCTGTATGCTAAGTCCCAGCCGAGGGGCAGAGGGCCATGGGAGGGTCCTTCTGGCTCTAAGTCACAGTACGAGTGGATCTGTGACTCTAAAATGCTGTGAATCCACAGACCTCAGACTGTTTCAGTGAAGTGAGTAGCATCTGCATGAGTCAGGGCTACTCTTAAAGACTATGCTCAAGAAGTGGCAAGGCACAGCACACACTCAGCCCTTTGGAAATGACCTGCCAGGGCCTGGTCAGCACAGAAAAGCCAGCACTTTTCCTAGCTTAGGAGCAGGGCTATGTCTTCAGCTGCTTCTCTTCTTCAGGATGCTGGATTCAATAAAAGATGGTGCATGTGTCTATGTGATACATACCTGATGTGATTCTAAGTATCTTTGATTGTGGAATTCTTTAGTCCAAGGGACCATCATGGCCAGGCAATGACCCACGCCTGTAATCCCAGCACTTTGGGATACTGAGGTAGGAGGATTGCTTGAGCCCAATAGTTCAAGACCAGCCTGGGCAACATAGCAAGACCTCATCTCTAAAAAAAAAAAAATCAAAAAATAAACCAGATGTGGTGGTTGTGCCTGTAGTCCCAGCTACTCAGGAGGCTGAGGATGGAGGATTGCTTGAACCCAGGAATTTGAGGTTGCAGTGAACCGTGATCGTACCAGGCAACAGAGTAAGACCCTGACCCTGACTCAAAGAAAAAAAAGTCACAGGGCCATGATTTTATCTTTGAAGGAATCAGTGGTTCTGAGTATCTGTAATATTTCAAACCCACTTCGTTTTCTTGCTCCGCTCTCTTTTCTGTTCTGCCCTCTTTCCTAAAGGCATAGGCCATGTTAATGGCTTTGGTGATGGAGAGGAAGTGGGTGGCATTCCTTTCTTCCTCCATGGAGGACCTCTGGCTGGGTGGCCCCTGGACTTGAGCTTGCCCCTGCCATCCATGCATCACCTTTTGTAGGCTTTGTAGGAGAGAGATTCTCCCACCCTGGGAGGTCTGTCGGGGGAAAATGACTCAGGCCAAACCCCAATCCCAACTCCAGGTGAATTTGTCCCCTGGCAGCCCCTGTCCCCCACCACCTCCTTGCCCACAGGAGAGGCCACCACCTGGGGGAATTTTGGCTTTCCCCAGATGCCCCCACTACTGCCATCAAGCAGAAGGCTCGCTTCAAGATCAGAGATGCCAAGTGCCACCTCTGGCCCCATAGCCGGGAACGAGCAAAGGAGACTCCAAGGCAGCCACTGCTGGGTGAGTGAGCCCTGCTGGTGTCAACTCATACCAAGGCGTCAGTGGGGAAGTCTTCATCCCTGAGAGATCCCTGGGAGCAGGGAGTTCAGGGTCCAGTGGGGCTGGGTTTCCAAGGATGGGGCCCTCTCTGTACCCTCACCACCATGGTCCCTTAGTCCTAGGAGCCCTGTCTGGGGCCCTGTGGACAGCAGTGGTGTCTCTTGGGACAAAGACCAGCACTTGGGTGAAAAACTTGAGTTCCCTAGCATCCTTGGGGGGCACTGTCCCTCTCTCACTTAGAGTTAAATGAGAGCCCCCCAGAGCCCCCCCCCAAGGCTTTCTACATGAGCTGGTTGTGTCCTCATGGAAGAAATTACAGGGCTCATTTGATGGCTTACTTGAATGAGGGTGGCCAAGAAGGACATTCCAGACCCAGGAAATAGCCGAAGGCAAGCTTGATAAGAAAGGCCTGGAAGGAAAGCATCCAGTTTTGTGTCCCTGAAGATTCCCTTTCAAACCTGCTAGGATCCTACTCTGCACTCAGCAGGCCCTGAGCTGGGGCGCACAGCCTCATTCATGAACATGAACAAGGCAACTCCACATGTGGTGGTGTGATGGCCTCAGGGTTGGGCGTGAGACCAGGCTCAGCCACCAACCCCTCCTGAGACCCCAAGGCAGCCCTGGCCTTCCCCAGCCTCAGTTAGGCACCATTAGGCCCAGGGAACCCTTACCAATAGCAATCTGTGTGTAGGGCTAGGTAGGACCTTGCTTCCTCCCCCATGCTGCCTTCACCACAGTAGTCCTTTCCCTGTCCAGATAACTGCCACGTGATTTTTGTGACCCTCAAGTGTGATGCCTCCAAGAAGAGGCGCCGTGGCCGCAAGTCCCCGTCCAAGGAGGTGTCCCACATCACGGCAGAGTTTGAGGTTGAGTCGAAGATAGAAGAGGCCTCAGGTGGGTGAAGGGTTTTCCTGTGGGCTGCTGCAGACCTGAGGGAGGGCAGCGAACTGAGGGGCTAGTGGGGGCCTACTGGGCATGAAGCTGGGCTCCCACCCAAGCCACAGCTGCTGGAGGCAGAATGTGCTCACGAGAAAAGGGAACTGGCAGGGGTCAATGACTGCAGCGCAGATGGAAGAGGCGGCCCAAGGCAATGAGAGGAGAGGGCTCAGGACACAGAGAGCCACGGGGACTCTCCCACACCTCCACACCCTTTACTGGGGTCTGGACGGTGAATATATGTAGCCTCCCCAGGACAGCTGAGCCAAGAACTCTTTCCCAGGCTTCAGAAGGGGGCTTATCATGCTGACTTGTTTGTCATACCAACATGTCCTCCTGACTGAAATTAGTGTTGAGTTGTGACTGAGGAGTTGAGAACTGTCAGCAGATGTGTGTGGGGTGTGTCTAACCCTGGGCTTGAGCATCGTGAATAGAAAAGTCCCTTCCCAGGAAGCACTTCCAGCCACAGAGAGGCAGATGCACACACAAACTACCTGGTGCCAGGTGAGACTCGGTGTAGGGGCATGAGAACAAACAGCACAGAGCTGAGGTCTCTCCCCAACGGAGGGGCTCAGGAAGTGTCTTAGTCTGTTTGTGTTTCCGTAAAGGAACACTGGAGGCTGGGTAATTTATAAAGAAAAGAGGCTTGGCTTGGAGAGGAGGTGGGTAGGGGTGGGAGAGGGAAAAAAAAGAAAAGAAAAGAGGTTTATTTGGCTCATAGTTCTGTAGGCTGTCCAAGAAGCATGGCACCAGCCTCTGCTTCTGGTAAGGCCTTAGAAGTTCCCACTCATGGCAGAAGGGGAAGGGGAAGGGGAGTAGGTGTCACATGGCAGGAGAAAGAGCAAGAGAGAAAAGAGGAGCCAGGCTCTTTTTAACAATTAGTTCTCCAGGGAACAAATGGAGCAAGAATTTACTCACCTCAAGGAAGAAGCTATTCTGAGGAATCTGTCCGTGACTCAAACACCTCCCACTAGGCCCCACTTCCAACACTGGGGATCAAATTTCAACACAAGATTTAGAGGGGACAGATATCCAAACTGTATCAAGAAGGCTTTCCAGAAAATGCTCCATTTGAGTGAGAGCTTGAGATAAAGGTTCCTTGGGTAGAAGAGGTAGCAAAGAATGACATTCAGGAAAGGGAATAGAACAGGCAAAGGCAGAGGTCAGAGAGAGTAGGGTGTGTCCCAGAAGCAGTGAGTAGGGCAGAGTGGCTAACAGTGGAGTTCACAGCCAGTGTTGGAATATAGAAGGTTGAGGCTGGCAAGGTAGTTGGGGGCTGGACCTCGAAGGGCCTTGGATTCAAAGCGAGAGAGCTGGACACTCTCCTGAGAACAATGGCAGCCCTCAAGGGTCTTTGAGTGACAGAAAGGAGCTCCCACCCCATGAGTTGTGTCCTGGGGGATGATACATTGCAGCAAAAGAGGTCTGGTTTGCACCCAGATCTACCATGTGGCCTTGGGCAGGCCATGCCTCAGGGCTTCAGTCTCCTCCTCTGGCTGGGCCTCTACTTGCACCACCTCAGCACATTCTCACAGCACCCCTGGGGTAAGGTGCCACTACAGTGGTGCTGTGAGAATATGCTGAAGTGGTGCAAGTAGAGGCCCAGCCCAGTGCAGGGACTGGCACAGAGAAGTCGCCCAGCCAAGAAGGCAGCTGCTAGCAGGGTTGGGAATCATTCTTGTTCTGTTTTCTGCCCCTGCAGACACCTGTGAAGCGGACTGCCTACGGAAGCGTGCAGAGCAGAGCTTGCAGGCTGTGATCAAGATCCTGAGGAAATCCATCAGCCGGCAGCAGTTCTATGTCCAGGTCTCAGGCACTGAGTACGAGGTAGCCCAGCGGCCAGCTAAGGCCCTGGAGGGGCAGGGGACGTGTAGCACAGGCCAGGTGCTACAAGACAGCAAATGTGGTGAGTCCTTGCTCATGACCACTCAGAAGTTGACTTGGCAAACTTTCCTCTGTCCTTCCTTGCACTTGCAGCCAAGGTAAACAGCAGTGGACACACAGAGGAGACAGGCACATAGGAAGGGAACAGAGACATGGAGGCCTGCCGGGGTAGAGCAAAGATGCTGTGATATGTAGGGCCACCAGGAGAGCAGCACGATACTGCAGGGAAGCAGGTGAGGCTGGCCCACAGCAGGCCCTCGTGGGCTATAGGGAAGAGCCTAGAGAAGAATAGCCAACAGGTTCAGGTGAGCATGACTGGAGACTTGACCACACCCCTAGGGAATGACTTGTTGAGAGGAAATGGATTTAGAGACAGCACCAGCAGCCCAGGTAGTATTGCACCAGACACAGTTCCAGTTCTAGTGGAGTTGACATTCTCATGAGAAAGAGAGCACCTAAAGATACCCACAAGCAAGATGAGACCAAAGGTAACAGGGGCCTTGCAGGATGCTGCTCTGAGTTTGATGGAGACCCACCGGAATGCTCAAAGCAAGGGAGTAGCTTCATCTCTCTGTTGAGGGAAGGCTGAGTGGAGGGGAATGGAATGTGGAGGGAGATGCCAAGCAAGGTTGGGGGGCCTAGAACCAGGGTGGTGGCAGGACAGGTAGAAAGAATTTGACACATTCAGAGTACACTGGAGAGGGAAGTTAGGAAGACAGGAGCTTCAAGGATGACTCCAAGAGTTGGGCCACTTGGACAGAGGTGGCCTCACTTCCTGACCTGGGGAAAGTTGAAGAGCAGGTTGGGGAAGACAGAGCGTCCAGACTGGACATGTTTCTTTTGGGACGCTCATGAGTTCTCCACGAGAAGATGTTGAATGGACAGTTGGAGCCACAAATCTGGATCTAGCTCAAAGAATAGGCCAGCCAGGGTGTAAACTGGGAAGCTGCTGGAGAAGAGGTGATGTTTAGTGGGAAAAGGGTTGGTAGGGGAGCTGGGACTCAGGCTCAGATGAGGGGTGGGGGGAGATAGAGCTGCATGACATGGGGGAATGAAGTGGGGTTTGGCAATGTCATTCTGTTATTTTTAATAACTTGTTTTGAAATTATTTCAAACTTTCAGAAATGTTATCAGACAAAAAACAAAAAAACTTTTCTATTTTCTTCATTCAGATTCCCAACTGTGAACATGTTTGTAGCATTTGCTCCATCATGCTCTCTTGTGTGTGTATGCATGTGTGTGCGTGTGCATGCATGCCTAAGTGTATGTGTGCACGTGTGTGTCTGTGTAGTCTTTAAAATCCAACCCACCTTTGGGAGGCCGAGGTGAGTGGATTGCCTGAGCCCACAGATTCACGACCCGCCTGGGCAACTTGGCAAGATCTCATCTCTACAATAAATCAAAAAATTAGCCGGGCATGGTAGCGCGCGCCTGTAGTTCCAGCTACTTGGAAGGCTGAGGCGGAAGGATCGCCAGAGCCCAGCAGGTCGAGGCTGTGGTGGCTGGGAGCATGCCACTGCCCTCCAGCCTGGGTGACAGAGTGAGACTCCAACTCAAAAGAAAAAAAAAAATCCAACCCACACACCCCATTCAATTTCAGCAATCCTTCCAACAGTGTCCCTTTTGTCTTCCTGGTCCTTGCTCCTATCCAAAAAGACCTGTTACATTTCATTTGTGTCTTTTCAGATTCCTTCAGTCAGGAGTGGTTCCTCACTTTTCTCTGCCTGGCCAGTCCTTGGCATGACCTTACATCCTCTAGGCTGACCCTCAAGGCTCCCTCTGGTGTCTCCTCATGACCCAACTCAGGGCCCCAAGGTCCCAGCGGGAACCATAGCCGAGAAGCCAGCACCCTCATCAGCAGGCACAGGATAGTGACCCAGTCCCCACTGGCTCCTCCCCTTCATTCACCATTCTCCTCTAGGAGTGATCAGTATTTTCTGGGGTTATATTCCGAGTTTGTACCAGTACAGTAAGTCCCCTACATAATAACCTTCAAGTTGCAAACTTTCAAAGATGCAAAAGTGTGTTCACATATCCAGTCACATAAGTTAGTTCACATATCTGGTGCATCCTGCACAAGTGGTTGTACTTCTGTGTATTTTACCGTGGGGTTCCCAACCCCTGGGTTATGGACCAGAACTGGTTAGGAACCAGATCACACAGCAAGAGATGAGCAGCAGGCAAGCAGTCAAAGTTCCATCTGTATTTACAACCACTCCCCATTGCTTGCATTACCGTCTGAGTTCCACCTCCTGTCAGATTAGTGGAGCTTATTCTCATAGGAGCGGAAACCCTATTGTGAACTACACACACAAAGGATCTAGGTTGCATGCTCCTTAAGAGTCTCTAATGCCTAATAATCTGAGGTGGAGCTGAGGTGGTGATGCTAGCATTGGAGAACAGCTGCAAATAGAGATTAACATTAGCAGTGAGGTTTGGCTGCACAGAGACCATAATAAATCAATTGCTTGCAGACTCATATCAAAACCCTATCAATGAGTGGCAAGTGAGTTGATGTATTTCAGTTGTACAGCTGCATCTGGTGGCAGGCTTTATGCCAGAATCCAACACTTATTTTAGTCTGCACGTGGCCCACCTATTATTTTATTTGCCACTTCCATCCATACCTCTTTTTTTATGATGAGTTGTATAATTATTAAATTATATATTACAATGTGATAATAATAGAAATAAAGTGCACAATAAATGTTATGCACTTGAATCATCCTGAAACCACACCTCCACCCCCTACCCAGTCTGTGGAAAAATTGTCTTCCATGAAACTGATCCCTGATGCTAAAAAGATTGGAGGTCACTGCTTTACTGTACAGTACTGTATAGAGTGCAGTATCTGTATTTCAAGCCCAGGATGTCCAGAAATAAGTGTTAAAGCAGTGATGTAGCTGGTATTGTAGAACCGATTGTGTTAGTTGAGTACCTACGCTAACTGTGTTGGACTTAAGAACAAATTGGACTTACAATTGTGATTTTAGAATGGAACTCGTTCATATGTAGGGGGCTGACTATATCCTGCTCCTCATCAAACTTCTGCCCACCAGCCATAGCATTCATTGACATCTCCCACCAAATCAACCACCTCTGTGAGGGCAGCTGAACAAGGACTGTTCCATCATTCCTTCCACGTTTACTAGTTAGCATTCTCCCTTCCTGCCCATGTATGTCTGTATCTGTGTCGCTGTGTGTCCATTTACCCATGTTTGTCCATCTACATCCATGTGGACTCAGAGATTCCACTTTCACTCACTAGGACGAAAATCATTCCTAGCATGATTTAGCTCAATGTTCAGACTGTCCCCAGTATAGCCAGTGGACACCCCATCAGGCTGGCTCCTGTGTCCTTCTCACCTGTCCCTCACACACTTTGAGATCCCCTTACTTTTGGCAACACAGGAATTTCAGACTCAACTTATACTTTCCCTCCCTGAGCCCTGGAATCAACCAATCTCCAAGGACCCATAGTTCCTTTGAGAGGAGAATTGTATGTAAAACCAAAATCCAGGCTAGTCTTTGCTACTGGAGTATCACTGCTTCTAGACCCTCTCATTGGACAGAACTAGAGATAGATATGTATATACATACACACACATCCATCTGTGAGTGGGTGCTTTCTAAACCCATGAGTTGATATCAGTACCTTCAGCTCCCCCTTTCCGGGTTTGTAAATATCTTCTCCAGCAGTTAGAAACTTGTCTTCCCTTCTCCTCGGTTTGCTTATTTACTCATTTCCTTACTCATCAATTAACGATTTCCTTAGTGAAGCCAGCTGCACTGCACTGTCTTGGCCCAGCATCTCTTCATTATCCACTCCTTCGTGGCCTCCCACTCTCAGCCACCAAGCCCTCTTGCCCAAGCCTCTTTGCAGCCCTCAGCCCCTCTGCACTACTCCCCCTGCCACACAGAAAGGACAGGGGAGCAGAGGGGAGCTGGTTTTAGATCAAATGACTGTGGGATGTCCAGGTGGAAACATCCTGGAGGCAGTTTGGTAAAAGCCTCCATGTCAACAAGCCCAGGCTGTAGAGCAGAGAGAATAAGGGGGTTGGGGGACCACAGGCATTTACAGGAGGGCAAAAACAGAGGGGTCTACAGAGAACTCAGAAGGAACAGCCAGAGGGGTTGGGCCTCTAAGGTCCCCACAGACGGCTGCCATCTGGGTTCTTCCCCAAGCTCTTCTGGAATGAGTCTGGGACCCCTCTGTGTCCTTTGAGCCCAAGGGACCAAGGGCTGTACCACGTCTGGTAGGGCAGAGCCTGGGTCTAAGCACACAGGAGATGTCCTACCACCTCTGCCCACCCCTGCCCCTAGCAGTCTCTCCACTTTGCCTCCGCAGTGGCCTGCAGGCCTGGCACCCACTTCAGCGGCGAGCTCAGCCAGTGTGTGCCGTGTACACCAGGGACCTACCAGGATGTGGAAGGCCAACTCAGTTGCACACCGTGCCCCAGCAGCGACGGGCTTGGTCTGGCTGGTGCCCGAAATGTATCCGAATGTGGAGGCGAGTGTGAGGCCCACCCTGGAGGGAGTGGGAGTGGAGGGAGGAGCGGGGCTGGAGCTCTTCCTGTCTTTACTAAGGTTGGCAAAGCAAAGACCCAGCCTAGGTGCCTGATATGGCCACAGTACACGGTGTTTTCTAAAGCTCTTTGCCATTTCCAAAGCCTTTTACAACTTCCATGCAGCCACTGCTCAGTGCATGACGGAGCCCAGAGTATCAACATGCCTCAGAGTATGCTACAGTTCTGAGCACTTTACTGCACTTGGTGTGATTTCATGTTGCATCGTGCAGTGTGAAAAGGACTTTGCAGCGTGCAAACACGTTATCGTTCACAGATCAACTTGCAGTTATAAGTGCTCTGTGAGTGACTAAACATCTTATATTTTATGGCATACACCATCATGTTCGAAATGCTTTGCAGAGTGTGCCATATACTTGAGCAAGAACTTTACACAAAGAACTTTAGATGGCTTAGAAAACCCTTTTCAATTTACTGAGCACAATCCAGTTTGCAAAGAGCTTTTCCATTTACTACCCCATCCACTTAACCCCATCTGTGAAATGGGCTCGGAGTCTCCCCGCCATCCTCCCTTCCCAGGCCATCTTGGGGCTCACCCAAGAGAATGCATGGGGAAAGGCTCAGCACCCTGAGACGTGTGAGGGAGGAAGAGTGGAGTCCTAGGGTAGGAGAGACCTCTAGCCTTCTCTGGGGTACGAAGAGCTCAGAACCCAGCTCTGAGTCTCTGCAGGCTTCCGGCTGCTCTCTGACCCATGCCCCCTCCAGAAGAGTGGTCTCCACCCCTGACAAGTGACCACTGTTAGAGCAGAGAGTAGTCACTGGTGGGAGAATCATCCTTTGGTTATAAGCTGAGAGAATTCCAGGATCTGGGCTGAGAGAACACTAACCTCTCCACCCCCACTCAATGCCAGAATATCCTCTGCATCCTGACTTCCCGCTGGAAAGACAGAACATTTTTTCTATATGCAGTATATATATATTTATATAAATAGAAATGAGGTCTTGCTGTGTTACCCAAGCTGGTCTCAAACTCCTGGCCTCAAGCAGTCCTCCTGTCTTGGCCTTCCAAAACGCTTGGATTACAAGTGTGAGTCACCGCACCCAGTCTAGAACATTCCTTATGTTGAGCTGAAATTGGCTTTCCTGTAGTCCCTTCCCTTTGTCCCAGTGGTGCCCTCCCCAGACCCTCCCTCTCTGCTCTGGCCCAGCCCTGCCGATAGACAAGGCAGCAGCATCCCGGAGCTGAGTGGGGCAATTCCTCCTGCAATGACACTGGTGCAGCCTGCCCCTGGGGAGAGCCCCTCTATAACGAATGTCTTCCCTGCTCCACACGTTGGGTCCCCACTTCCCTCCCAGCTCAGTAGCTGGGCCACCTGCTCTTTCTTCTTTTTTCCTGGAGACAGGGTCTCACTCTGTCTCCCAGGCTGTAGTACAGTGGCACATGATCCTAGCTCACTACTTCCTCAAACTCCTGGGCTTAAGTGATCCTCCCACCTCAGCCCCCCAAGTAGCTGGGAATACAAATGTGATCTACTATACCCGATGCCACTTGCTCTTTAACCCCCAGCCCCTCTTCCTGGTGGGAGAAATAAAAGGCTTGGCCAAGTCTGCACAGTGAACCACTGGCGGCATCCAGACCAAGTGCCAGGCTCCCCAGGCTGCTGTGTTCTCCCCACCCCAGGCCTTTGTTGCCCCGATGCCTTTTCCAGGGACAGGCAAGGGTCTGAGGCCACCCACAGCCTCAGTGACTGCAGCACCCCTCCCATCAGCCTGAGCCTTGACCTCTGACTTCCAGGCCAGTGCTCTCCAGGCTTCTTCTCAGTCGACGGCTTCAAGCCCTGCCAGGCCTGCCCCGTGGGCACATACCAGCCCGAGCCCGGGCGCACCGGCTGCTTCCCCTGCGGAGGTGGGCTGCTTACCAAGCATGAGGGCACTGCCTCCTTCCAGGACTGTGAGGCCAAAGGTGAGGATGCCCCCATCTGCCCACCCCAAGGGGCAAAGCTGGACTGCTCAGACACGTTTTCCCTGAACCCCTCTCATCTCCGCATGGCCAACCTTCCAGGTCAGAGAAGGAGCCTGGCACCATCAGATGGACGTGGGTGCCCAGCACTGTGCCATACACTAAAACAGGGACAGCCATTCCAGTCTTGAGCTTACTGAGCACCAAGGGGGAGCTGCCAGCTCCTCAAGGCACTGGGGAGGGCTTCTGGGAGCAGAAGGCCTTGAGCAGCATCTCCAAAGGAGGTTGGGAGAATGAGGAAGATGCGGACTGTGGTGCAGGGTGAATCAGGGCAGATTCACCTCAACTGGAGCCCTCCTTCAGGGCACCCAGTCCTGCCCGGTTCTTCATCCAGCCCCTTCCCCCTTCTCACTCACCTGCCCCTCACCCTCCTCAGCTGCTGACCCTGCATTCCCTTTGTACCTCCCCTCAGCATCTATCCGTCTGTACTGTCAGCAGAGGCCAGGTGGTCCTCAGTCCCACGGAGACTGCTGTGTCGCCAGATACTCCCCTGAGATTTTACTAACTGCTCTGAATTCTCCCATTCTAAAGCAAGAAATGCCCACCTTCTAAGCCTCTACCCTCGGGCTCCGGCCATGTTTTTCTCCTTCCTCTGCAACCTTGTAGAAAGAGAGTCTGGGCACACTGACTCCGCTTCCTCTCTCCCTTTCTTCCCTGAGCTCCTCTAATCACACTGTCATCCCCACTGCTCCCTGAAAATTGCTCCCATCGAGATGGCCTGGGCAGTCCTGGCATTGCTGAAGCCAACTTCAGTTCTGTCTGAATCTGCCACGTGACCCTTTCCACCAAGTGCTCTTTCTGGCCTCCGGGAGACCGTGTGTCTTTGCTTGGACCTCCTCCCCTCCCCTGAGCTGTGGTGGACCAAGAGTTGTGGGAGGTCGGGGGCTGGTGGGGAAGGGCCTGGAACTCTGTGCGAGACCTCAAGGACATGAGAGGCCCCGGGGAGAATGCTCCCCTGCTCTGCCCTTTCCCAGCACCTCCCCTGTGGGCCCCTCCCCTGCAGTGCACTGCTCCCCCGGCCACCACTACAACACCACCACCCACCGGTGCATCCGCTGCCCTGTCGGCACCTACCAGCCAGAGTTTGGCCAGAACCACTGTATCACCTGTCCAGGCAACACCAGCACTGACTTCGATGGCTCCACCAACGTCACACACTGCAAAAGTAGGCGCTGCTCTTCCACAGCAGGAAGCTGGGGTGTGGGCAGGGCGGGGAAGGTTGTGGAGGCAGGGCAAAACCTGATCTCCTGATCTATCACATCCCTGGAGCCCAGTGGCACCAAAGAGGCAACTTTGGCTTGGCCCATTTTACAGAGCCACACAGTTGTGCCCATCACCCATCAGTTTCCATCACTCAGCAGACACAGCCAGAGCCTCTGCCCCAAGCCAGGCCCTCCTCCAGTTTCTGGGTCTGCAGGGACACTGACGGGACCTGCTAGAGAAGAGAGGGACTCCAGGCCCTCTCAGCACTCCTGACAAAGCCCAGCCACACAGGAGTAGGGTGTCCTGTGTCAGGCAAGCCCAGTAAGAAGCAGCCACTCAGGCTGGGCCTCAGAAAACCCCCAGGCATGCATGGGGGACCTCTCCTTCCACTCAGGGGCAGCCCAGGCAGGGTCCCCAAGGGAGATTGGCTCAGAGCCTGGCTGGCTGGTGTGGGAGGGTTGGGCGGAGACTGGGCCAAGGAGGGGACAGGGACACCTGCCAACCCTGCCCTCAGCCTCCCAGGCTATTGGGGCCTTGGCCAAGGTACCTGGCCAACCGAGCCTTATCAGGCCCCGGGCCACTGCACCCACAGACCAGCACTGCGGTGGCGAGCTCGGCGACTACACGGGCTACATCGAGTCCCCCAACTACCCTGGTGACTACCCAGCCAATGCCGAGTGCGTGTGGCACATCGCGCCCCCGCCCAAGCGCCGGATCCTCATTGTGGTCCCCGAGATCTTCCTGCCCATCGAAGATGAGTGTGGCGATGTTCTGGTCATGAGGAAGAGCGGTACGTGTGAGGTGGGGTGGGGTCAGGAGGAAGAGGCAGCCTCGGCCACCTGTACACTCTCCTCTTGGTGCAGGGAGGGTGGCCCTGGGGCTCAGAGAGGACAGGCCACTCAGAGTTCACCTGTGAGACAGGATTGAAATTCGCTTGAGTCTGATTGTAGAAAGATGGCAGAACTCTATGGAAATATCCAGAAAGCAGAGGGTATGCTCTCAGTGTGGAGTCAGGACCTAGCCAGGTCTGGTCTCAACTCGGGCCACAAGCCAGTCTCTCATCCCAGTTGTCTGACCAGCATCAGGGCCCCTTCCCACCGCTGCCTATGGTACATGCAGAGTGAGACCTGGGGCAAGACCTTCAACTCCACAGGCCTTCCGCTAGCCCTCTGTGGTTGTGGGCAGTGAGGGCCACCCCGTGCACACACACAAAGTGCCTGGGTCGGACTGCCCAGCTCCCAGCCCCAGACTCCTGGGGGTCAGCCCCTACCAAGGGCTTATTTTGAGACTTCAGGTGAGTGGAGGATGGAATGGCATGAGCAGAGGACCCGCGCTCAGCAGTATGTGGACAAGTGTGTGCCCAGATACCTAGGGGCTGTGGACACCTATAGGGAGCAAGCTCTGCATCAGAGTGTTGGGGAGGAAGACCAGGAACCCACAGATTCCGCCCGCCTGGGCCTGGAGTGTCTCTGATACAGAGACTGGCCAGAGGCACGGAGGTGGGAGGAAGGGAGCCTATTGTTCACTCTGTGTTGTGTTGTTCCACTTGAACTGGCCTGCTCAGTGTGTGAATGGGGCGACCAAGGCCACAAAGGGCAAGGGACCTGCCCAGGGCCCCACACCCGGGCTGAGCTCAGCCCCGGACCATCTCCCCCACTCGTCTCCACCACTCACTCCACTGGCCCCCAGCATCCTCCTACTGTCCACCCACAGGACTGAGCTCAAGGGCAGCAGTCCCTCCCACCCGGGGCACCTCAGGAAGGCTCCCAGGGAGCAGTGAGGAGAGGGGCACTCCAGGGTCAGCAGGCTCCCCTAGTTCATTCACTCACAGGGAGAGGAGACATCCCAAGCCTCCAGCCCAGATACCATGCTGACTTATCTCCCACACCCTCCTGAGCGTCCACTTCTGTCCTGACTTGGTGCTGGGTGTGGGCACGGACCTGTCATGGAGGAGCAGCCAGCTGGAGGAAAACCAAGACCAACCAATAGAGGGGAACTGTGATAAGAGCAGAGCGGGAATGTAGTAGGTGGAAAGGGACCAGGAAGTGGATCTCAGAAGGTTGGGCAGGAACTGGGGTGGAGGGTAGGGAAGGGCACTGAGGCAGAAGGAACCAGCGTGAAGACTAGAGAGCTGGCGTGTTTGGGGACCTGGCGTTCATTGCAGGTATAGAGTGGCCGACAGTGTGGGAGGCAAGTGGTCTGAGGCAGGAGGACAGGGCAGTGAAAAACTGCAGATCTGCAGGCAGTTCAGCCATGGCATGCCCCACCCCACAGCCTCACCCACATCTATCACCACCTATGAGACCTGCCAGACCTACGAGAGGCCCATTGCCTTCACCTCTCGCTCCCGGAAGCTCTGGATCCAGTTCAAGTCCAATGAAGGCAACAGCGGCAAAGGGTTCCAAGTGCCCTATGTCACCTATGATGGTAAGATGTGACATCCCATCACAGCATAATGCACACCAGGACCCTGGGACACAGATGAGTCACAAGCCCCCACCCTCACAGAGCTCTGGCCTGGCCAGGGACAGAGTCAGAAACAGAATACCAAGGACAGGATGCAGGCAGGCCCGGGAGTGGCACCGGGAGGCCCAAAGGACCGAGCAGTTGGTGGTGTCTGCAGGCTTTGGTGTGACGTACTGTCCATGCAGGGATTGGAAGCCTAAATAGAGGATTCTTAGGTAGCTAAACCCCCAGGTGGATAGTGCAGGAGGCAGAGCTCATCTGGCCAGAGCCTGGAGCCTGTGCTAGAGCAGGGGAGGGCAGAGGCTGGCAGTGAGAGGGCAGCAGGCAGGGTCTCAAGCCCCCGGTTTCCTCTCTCCCTGCTGACGGCTTCCCAGAGGACTACCAGCAACTGATCGAGGACATCGTGCGTGATGGGCGGCTGTACGCCTCGGAGAATCACCAGGACATTTTGAAAGTAAGTGAGTTTATTGGAAGGGATGGTGTCCTATGGTAAACCAGGGCCATCCCTGCCCCAGCCTGACCCTTGGCCCCCTGGAGAAAGGAATACAGGAGGGGGGTGATGGGAAAGGAGGCCCTGGGTCACAGGGCCCTGGGGCAGGGACTGGGTCTTGTGCATCTGTCCCTCCGGACCAGGAGGACTGAGCTGAGCTTCCTGGTGGGTTGTGGGGACCAGGACCTGGTGAAGTGGCCTTGGGCAGACTGCTTACCAGTTCTCATCTGTGTTGTGAGGGTTGTCCAACAGGGTGGCATCTTAGAATCAGTGGGATCCACCCAACACCGTTGTTACTTGGAGCCCCATGCCATTGGGACTGGGCTCTCTCCTCTTCCTGCTTCCTGTGTGGTAAGTGGGAAGTGGGCCTTGAGAAGCAGAGCCACTTTGTCATAGAGGGGAGGCTGTGACCCTCACACAGCAAAGGACACTGGCCAGATGTCCAAGGACCTGGTTCTCGCCCTGTGAGCCCAGACCCAGGGGTCTGCTTTGGCTTGGGGTCAGCCCCCAGTTCAGTCCCTGGGCAGCAGCACCCTCAGCCCAGGAACCCAGAGTGGTGCAGGGACAAGAGCACAGCTGGGGCCATGTCAGCCTTGCAACCCTGCTCCAGCTGTCACTGCATGAGGAGAGGGTGGCTTGCTGGGCTGGGAGAAGATTTACCTGAACCTCTCCAGGCCGTGCCCATTGGCTCTCCACACACAGCAGGCTTGCCTGTCATGCGGTTTGCCCCTGCTGCTGCACTCGGGCTCCTGGCATGTTTCTCAGACCACATCTGTTTCTGCAGCAACCAGTCAGTCATCCTGGCCTCTCCGTCTGTCTTATAGCCAGTGCTGGGCCCACTCCTCCTTACCTCTCGGCCCCCCGGGCCCTGTCCTCAGCTCCTCCCTGCAGCTGGGAACATCTCTTCCAACTGGCCGTGTTTCCGCCACTGCTGTTAGGACACAGCCCTTGACCAGCAGGGCAGCGCTGCCTCTGCAACAGCTTTTGGTGCTTCATGCCCACTGCACCCACTCGCCAGTGCCTCTCTGGAACATTTTTCCCATCCCTCTCCTCAGTGATTATCTACCCAGCCTTCCGTCCTCAGCTCAAGGAACCGGCCACACCCTGCACAGACTCTTAGTGTCCCGCATGCTCCCCTTGGCACCCATTAGCACTGCAAATAGGTGTGTTCTACCATGGTTTGGTTCCCGCCACCCCTCAACATTGTGTCTCCAGCAGCCAGCACTGTGCCATGCACAGAGGAGGGGAGGAGTGTGTTTCTCAAAGGCATGGATATGTGTGTGTGGTGAGCGGGGGTATGTGGTGAATGCGTGGGTGTGTGTGTAGTGGGTGTGTGTGGTGAATGGATGTGTGATGAGTGGGTTATGTGGTGAGTGGGCGTGTGTGTAGTAGGTGTGGTGAGTGGGGGCAGGTGTGGGGTGAGTGTGGGGGGGATGGGGGTGAGTGTGAGGGATGTGTGGGCAGGGGATGTGTGTGTGGTGAGTGGGGAGTGAGTGTGTAGTGGGTGGGGTGTGTGGGAAGTGGATGGGTGTGGGGGGGTGTGGGGAATGGGTTTATATGGTGAGTGGAGGGGTATGTGGTGGGTGGATGTGTGTGGGCGTGGGGACATGTGGGGAGTGGCTGTGCATGAGAGAATTTGAGTGTGTGCCAGGACAAGTCCAACCCAAAGGCAGTAAACAAAGCCATGTCACCAAGATGGTGAACCTCTGTGCCCCCAGAAAGTGGTGGTCACTGAGCACCTTCCCTGGGCCAGTGTCTGGGGACCCTGCCAGGAGCCAGACCCGAGCAGGCCTCATGCCTGCTCCTTAGTTCCCCTCCGGGGTGACATGGCCCCACCTCAGAAATGAGGACAGTGGGGCTCAAAGAGGCAGCCTGGCTGGGGCGTGCTGGGACAACCGTATGTGGACTGCATCTGCCCCTCCAAGGTCACTGGGTAAGGACGGCACATTTGCTGCCTGGGTCCTCACAGCAGGCCTATACCGAGTGCTGCTGTGGACCAGGCTCCTTGCTCACATCAGGATTTCTTTTTCCTCGAATCCCTGCAAGAAATCATTACTCCTCTGCACAGGGGAAAAGTGAAACTTGGGACAGCAGAGTGATGTCCCCAAGTTAAAGAGTGAGCGGGCAGGTGTGGGAGCGATGGTTTTAAGTCAGGGCTGTTGGCTGCAAGGCCTGTGTGCTTTGCTCCATGTTCTTTGGTTTTCAGAGTGTTGTGTTTTGCAGCAAGACCCCTTTTTAATAAAATATTATTGGGCTCCCAGGAGCTAAAACCAATAGACTGTTTAAAAACCAGTTCCAGCCGGGCTCGGTGGCTCAGCCTGTAATCCCAGCACTTTGGGAGGCCGAGGTGAGTGGATTGCCTGAGCCTACGGGTTCGAGACCCGCCTGGGCAACTTGACAAGACCTCATCTCTACAAAAAATCAAAAAATCAGCCAGGCGTGGTAGCGTGCGCCTGTAGTTCTAGCTACTTGGAAGGCTGAGGCGGAAGGATCGCCGGAGCCCAGCAGGTCGAGGCTGCGGTGGCCGGGAGCGGCCATTGCACTCCAGTCTGAGTGACAGAGTGAGACTCCAACTCAAAAAAAAGAATAAAACCAGTTTCACTTTTAAAACCTAATGACCGTGTGTGGCCACAGGGTCTGTTGGGTCCTGAACCCCCTCCACCACCCCCCAACCCCCGCCCGCCAGTGCAACCTCTTTTCCCTCCCCCTGCCTGGCAGACACGCCACAGGCCCTGCAGGTCCCTTCAGCCTCACCTGGCCTCACCATGTCTTGCAGGACAAGAACTGATCAAGGCCCTCTTCGACGTGCTGGCTCATCCCCAGAACTACTTCAAGTACACAGCCCAGGAGTCCAAGGAGATGTTCCCACGGTCCTTCATCAAACTGCTGCGCTCCAAAGTGTCGCGGTTCCTGCGGCCCTACAAATAACGCTCCGAAGTTGCCCTGCCTGGGGATGGCCAGGTCTACTGAGGGGAAAGGGAGCTCCTTCCTCCACAGCAGGAGCTGCAAGGTGGCTCCACGGGCCTCCACGTTGCCTTGGAAAATCCGTGACGTGTGCCCTTCAGGAAAGCTGACCAGCCCATGGAGACCGAGCCCAGGCACCCCTCGGATCCATCGCCCCAGTGAGAACACATTGCTTCAGAAAGCCTTCCTCCCTCCCTCCGCCTCTTCATTTCCCAGGACACTGAGAGTGCTCTCTCCTGAGCTGACTCCAGTGTAACCACTGGGGCAGCAGGATCACACGTGCCCTCCCTCCACCTGGCATTTGGGAGAGAGGGCTCTGGGACGCTTAGCAGTGGTCACGCAAGACAGGAAACCAGGCAGCCAAGCCGCGGAAGGAGTGCGTGTGAAGGCACCACCTGGGGGGTTGATGAGCCTGTGTGGATGTCCGTGGGGCCTGCACACCCTGCCAACTCCTCTGGCCACAGGTCAGGCCACGATGCTGTGTTGTTGAGCGCTAAGGATTCTGTGATGGGACGGAACCGAGCTGCTAGGGGAAGAAGCTGTAGGTTTGTGCTTTCCCTTGATAGAACATCTAATTAAGTACTATATATATATATAAATATATATATATAAATATAAATATAAAATATATATATATACTTCTATTTGTGGGTACCTTAGGAAAATGCTCTTTGGTCATTGTAAATATGAATTACGATCTCACTTCTCGCACAAGCCCTTGTGAGTCCAGCCATTGTCAGCCTCTCTGGACAATTCAGCTGCTCCTCTACGCGCTTGCCCCTTGGTTCCCGTGAGGCTGGCAGCCCAGGGGCTGGGGAGTGTAAAGCTTGCTTTGGACACGCTTCTGAATACTTTTGAATATGAATTCTTTGAGAACTGGGCTCATGCTTTGCCGGAGTGTTGGCCCTGTCCCAGTTCCCTCGCAAGCGACATCGCTGCCCTTGGACAGGACATGGTGGACGACAGTTTCCCCTTGGACTCATTCCTGGGGGTACAGGGGCCCGACCATCAACTACAGAAGGGCCTCGATTCCTAACCTGCAGCAGTGGCCTTGGGGTTTGTGCTGTGCACACATACCACCACGAAGCCAGGCCTTTCTCATGGAAGCACAGCTGTGCAATCAGGGGCCTCAGAGAGCTGCAAACCACCCCTTACCTTGACAGTGAGGAAAGCGGAGGCCTAGGGAGAGTGGGTGGCTGCCCCCTACAGAGAAGCAGGCCCAGGAGCTGGGAGAGATGGCTTCCTGTGCAATATCTCTTTAGAAAGGAGAAGTCTAGGGTGCGACCAAGTTGCATCGTGTCCCACCCAGCCAGGAAACCAGCGCTTGGGATGAAGCTAGCCAGGACCTCCAGCATGCTGCAGTCTAAGAGGCCTCGCCTGCCATCAGACTGCTGCCCACTGTGGACCTGCATAGGAGATGGTCTGTTTTGGGGGGCTAACAAATATTGAAAATAACAAGGAATGTGGAGAATCTGAAAATGAACTTCCATCACTGGTTCCAAGTTGCCTCCAGGTTCCCTGCTGGTCACCCCAGCCCAGTCTGCCTGGCAAGACATGAATGCAGTCTGAGAGGCCATGACACACTAGCACTGTGCAGATGGAGGGCAGGAGAGGGAGGTTTCTGGAGGCTCAGGGTTTGGTGACAAGGCAGGCAAATCACGACACGTCCTACAGTCCATAAAAGGGCTTGGAACACAGGAATTACTGCCATTATGTCCATAGCAGCAGCTCCCCAGCTTGGCTACTGTTGCCATCAGCCACCTTCCCTGCTGAAGTCCAACTCAAGTTGTTGGGGGGGCTGGGAAGTTGGAGCCTCTGTACTTGGTGAGTGGGTCAGTGTCAACTGACGAACCCTGCCAGGGGTCACACTGCCCCTACCCAGTCACAGTCCATGTAGGCTGGCCTCAGTTTCCAGAAGGAGGCCTCACTCCCTTTGTCAAGCCATCAGTTGTCCCCAGAAATTAGAGACTGATGTCCCCCAGAATGAGCCCAGATTGAGGGAAGTTACTGGGAGGGGCTCTGCTTCTCTATTAGGGTTCTCCAGAGAAGCAGAACCAACAGGATCCACATGTAGATCTGTGAGGGGTTGAATCATGGAACTGGCTCGAAGAGCTCTGGAAGCCGAAAAGGGCCACACTCTGCTGTCTGCAAGCTGGAGGCTCAGGAAAACCTATGCTGTGATGGGTCTAAGTCCAAAGGCTGGGGAAGCTGAGGGACCACTGGTGTGAGTCCCAGAGTCGGAAGGCCTAAGAGCGAGAAGCACCAGTGTCCAAGGACAGGAGAAGATGATGTCACAGCTCCAAGAGAGAACCAGTTCACCCCTCTTCCACCTTTTGTTCTGTCTGGGCTTCAGCAGATTGGACGGTTCCCATCTGCGTTGGTGGGGGCAGATGTCTTTACTCAGTCTACTGGTTTATATGCTCATCTCTTCTGGAAATTCCCTCACAGACACACCCTTAACCCAGCCAAGTGGACCCATGAAATCAACCATCATACTTAAGAGGATTTACTAATCCCTTCAAAAAAGCAGAAAGAACCAGAAAGAGTTCTTAACTTCTCTCAAGCTCTTCAATTCCTTTGGGTGGTTTCTGGCAGTTGCCATCCACATACATACATATCCACAGCCCATCTTCCCCCACGTTCCAGGACTCTCATTGCCACGTTGTTAGATCATGCCCAGTGTTCCCAGGGCAATGTAGGATGGGGCAGGTGCAGGTGCAGCCTCGTCTTCCTCTCCCTCTCAAGCCCTTCTGTGGCTCTCACCCACAGGAGAAGCTTTGAGGAGCGCGAGGCAGCCAGCAGCCCAAACCTACCTGCTGCCCTACAGTCCCCATCCAAGCCCCCCAGGAGAACCACCTTCCACACCACCTGGTGACTTGAAGTCCAGAGGTAGGGTCTGTCCTGAATATCCCCACATCAGCCCCATGCTGGGGAACATGGGAGTCCCCGTTAAATCCGGATCTGACCCTGATTCTCAGGGCCTGGTGGACCCAGAGATCTCCCTGGACAACAAAGCATTTTTCTGCAAGTTCACATGTTGTCGAAGCCAGCAGTAGCTTGACTGACAAGGTGGACATTCCACCTAGCTCAAGATGGAGGTGTGGAGAAAAGGGAACAGAGGAGAAGGACTGGGCCCAGGCCTGATAGATCGGCATGAAAAAAGGGAAAGTCCAGCGGCCAGCACAGCCCGCAGTGAACAACTACTGAGATAGCAACTGAGGACAGCCTGTGACAACCAGCCTCACCTGCTGTCCAGAATCAGGCTGTGGGCTTTCCCAGTTCACTACCTGTGCCAGAGCCTTGCATGCAACTGTAGCCTGTGCTGACCTCTCTCCTCTTGCTTGGAGCTCCCCCCATCCCTCTCTCAGGCTACAAAATTGGCCTGCACTCCCCAGCATCAGTGCCCCTCATTCCCACAGGTTGCTTGAGCATAGTGAGTGACCAGTTTCTCAAACTCTGGCTCCCAGAGGACAGTCTTACCCAGCTCCTCCCCAACCTCCAGCGGGACCCAGGCTGCAGGGTCCAAGGTGCAGACAGCTTACTCTTCTGCTGTCTGTTGGTTTGGGACTCACAGACAAAGTAAAACTGAAATATAGGCCAAAAAACCCCCAGACAGTGATGGCACAAGAGGCCAAATTTGAAAGCCTTGAGAGAGGTCCTCTTTTTCCCAATCCGACAAATGTAAACACATTTTCCATGTGAACTCTGCACACCCCTTTGTGTGCTGTCATTCTCTCAGAGACTTGCCACGGTCACCCAGCAGCTCAGAGTCGTATCTCCCTGCCGGGCTTGTCTGTGACAAGAGGTCCTGGCCCGTCAGAGCCATAGTGAGTGCTTAATTGACATTCAGGGACTTGCATATTATTCCAGTGCCTCCATTACCCCCAGCAGAAAAATAAGATGGCAGTGAAATCAGTTGGGTCATTTAGCAAACATTTACTGAGCACCTGCTGTGTGCTAGGATCCTAGAAAAGGCCAGGAACCGGTGCACTGCATGGACACTGAGATGGCCACCTGCCCAGGATAGCGGACAATCGCCCCTGACCTCGCCTGGTGCCATCAGTGCCCAGAAGAGAGCTGCCTTTCTTCCCACCAAGGAAATCCCACTGTCTTCGCCTCCTCCGTTCCATGCTTGGGAAATCTGGTCAGCCTGGCAAACTGCACCTTAGATCGAGGCCCTTTTCTTCACCAAAGGTATGTGTGGTGGCAGCTCAGTCCCTCTGGAAGGTGTGTGTACCATGTGCCATCATTCAAGCTGAAGGCTGAAGGACTTGTGTGAGTGAAAATGCCCATGGAACGCTGGAGATACAGCAGATAGCGCCAATTCGCCCATGGCAGCCTCTGCCTCCACGGCACCCAGAGATCCCTGGCCCTTCCAGGAATAAGTCTTGAGCAGGCAGGGCTGGAGTTTGCCTTATCTGGCCTTCCTTGCTTCTTGGAAAGGACACCAGGTGGGAGCAAAGCACCCTGGGGACAGCATGGGCGTGGCCCGTGCTCCCTCACACTACCCTGCTCTGATGGCTTCCCTGGGCCTTGTGTGTTTCTGCAGAAGCAGAGTGCCAGGAATGTAGGAAAGAAAGACTTCTTCCAGACCCTCCCACTGTGACCCCTCCACGCCTGTCCCACTTCACTGCCTCCCCCTGGGGAGCCACACAGGAGACACCTTAGTTTTCCAAGGTTCTCCAGTTGCCCCAGAGCGTGATGTTCCACTAGCAGGCATGGAGGCTCCTAGGTGAGCCCCCCAGAATTTTCTGCACTCCCAAGTCTCAACAAGAAGAAAGGAAAGGTGGGGGAAGCTGACATTCATTGCCTACTGTATGCCAGGCTCTGAGCTCTACCTGGGACATCCACACACCCATCCTCCCAGCCCAGTGAGGCAGATAGGGTTGAACTATCCTTCAGATATGGAGACGAAGGCTCTGGGTGGCCACGGGACATGCCCAAGACAAGTCGTTGGTGGTTGCTGGAACTGGGCACCTATGCCAAGCCCATTTCATCCCAATGTAGGAAGTGTCTCTAAAATGTTGACTAATCTGAGTGTCACAGATTGGAGCTCAGCTGGGTCTGCCCTGGCAGCAGGGAGGCCAGGAGCCGGGATGAGAAGGGCAGAAGGACAGCACAAGGTGGAACTGAGCCAGGTGGCTTCAGTGACGCTCTCGCCCTCCTTAACAAGCACGAGAAACTCATGCGGAGAAAGGACAGACTCTGCCTTCCCTGCAGATGGACCAGGTCCTCCCCTTGCTGAGGTGAGTGCCACTGCCTAAGCCGCCACTCCAGAGCTCTCAGAGGCCCCGCACAGGCCTGCAGAGACCACCGGAGAGAGCACTGGGTCCCTCAGTGGCAAGAAGTAGAGGGAGGAAGAGGGAGCCGATGGATGTGAGTATTGGGTTTTTCTGTCCTGAAGCCACGTAGATCTGCAGGGAAACTTATTCCTCTGAGATCCGGCCCTTAAACCCTGAGCAGACCCAGTCCACACTGCTCAGGAACAGGACACCACAACGCTGTACTCTGGTACCCATGGCCTTCACCTTGGGCTTCTGTGAGGGTGTTGTACTCCCCAGGTCCTTGACAATAATCCTGCCTTAAGAGTGACAGACATCAACACAACCACGTCTTCCTTTTAGTTGCCACCAGTATTCAGAGTTTTCTTCACCGTGTCCCCCCCATATGCATGTAATACAACATTTGTGGAAATCACTTTAATAATAAACAGAATGAACCTAAATATTGCTCTTTTCACTTATTCATCAGATGACATGATTTGGGGGGAGTTGGCAACTGGAATCCAAAAAGACAAGATCTAAGAAATTGCGTGACCTCTTGAGGGTTGAAAGTCAAAGAGCTGCTAAGAAGACCTTCTAGAAAGCAAAGCAGGCCAGGCACAGTGGCTCACATCTGTAATCCCAGTACTTTGGATCCTCAAGATGGGAGAATTACTTGAGTTCAAGAGTCCAAGACCGGCCTGGGCAACATAGCAAGGCCCTCATCTCTAAAAAAAAAGTTTTTTTAATTAAAAAAAATAGGCTGTTCCCTTGCTAGACTCTGGTGTGGCCATGTGCTCTTTGAGCTATGGCTGTCTTCATGCTTCCTGGCTTTGGCCCCTTCTCCACGTTGGGGTGGTGAATCTTTTCTTTCTCTTTCTTCTAATTTTATTTATTTATTTATTTATTTATTTTTTTTTTTTTGAGTTGGATTCTCACTCTGTCGCCCAGACTGGAGTGCAGTGCCGCTCCCGGCCACCGCAGCCTCGACCTGCTGGGCTCCGGCGATCCTTCCGCCTCAGCTTTCCGATTAGCCGGAATTACAGGCGCGCGCTACCACGCCCGGCTGATTTTTTGATTTATTGTAGAGATGAGGTCTCGCTGCCCAGGCGGGTCTCGAACCCGCGGGCTCAGGCAATCCACTCACCTCAGCCTCCCAAAGGCGCGGGATTACTGGCTGAGCCACCGAGCCCGGCTCTCTTTCTCTAATTTTAAATAAACTACATTTTCTAATCTAAAAAAAACAGAAAGAAAGGCAGAACAGTGAGTGTGAGATCCATATGTGGAGAGGTAGAGAGGCACCCCCACTTAGGAAACAAACATGTTCCTACCTGAACTGCCAGAAAGTAAAACGTTCATGTTTCAAATCCCATGTCTCCTCATAGCTTTCTTTCTTTAAGTAGGGGTCTCTGTCTCCAGGCTAGAGTGCTGTGGCACAATCATGGCTCCCTGCAACCTCAACCTCCTGGGCTCAGGTGATCCTTCCGCCTGAGCCTCCCAAGTAGCTGGAACTACAGGTACATGCCACCACACCCAGCTGATTTTATTTTTCATAGAGACAAGATCTCACTGACTTGCCAGACGGGTCTCAAACTCATGGACTCAAGCAATCCTCCCATCTCAGCCTCCCAAAGTGCTGGGATTACAGGTGTGGGTCACCGCACCTGGCCCTCATAACTTACATTATAAACGAGATGTCCTTTTACCCTGGAGCTTTAATCTGGAAGTCATGGTCACAGTGAGCCTCAGGGAATCCGGGACTCCTCGAAATTAGACACACACACGCACACACACACATACACATTTCTCTAGGAATATGAACCACAGCTTTCCTGATTATAAAGGAAATCTAGAGCCTCACAAAAGCTAATAGCAGCTCTTCTCCTCAGTAAGTAAGCCTCTGACCATACACTCAAGAGAGGAAAAACAATTTTATAAAATAGCAATTCATGTTCTAACCAACTGACACGTGAACACCACGCCATTCCTTGGTTAACACATTGCTTTAAAAGTCCAAAGAGGCTTCAGCATCTATACCCAAAAGAATTGAAAGCAGGTGCTTGAACGGACATGTGTACACCCACGTTCACAGCAGCATTATTCACAATGGCCGAAGGGTGGAATCAACTCAGAAGCCCATGGGTGTATGGATGAAAAGATAAGCGCAATGTGGCCTATTTATACAATGGAATCATATTCAGCCTTAAGAAAGAAGGAAATTCTGACACATCTTACAATGTGGATGAACCTTGAAGACATTATGCTAAGTGAAATAAGCCAGTCGCAAAAAGACAAATTCCATATTTTTTACATATCTGGGGTAGTTCAATTTGTAGGGACAGAAAGTAGAATGGCGATCTCCAGGAGCTGGGGGAGGAGAGAATGGGGAGGTTGTGTTTAATGGGGAGGTACAGAGATTCCGTTTGGGAAGGTGAAAAAGTTCTGTTGGCTGGGCATGGTGGCTCACACCTGTAATCCCAGCACTTTGGGAGGTTGAGGCGAGTAGATTGCCTGAGCCCAGAAGTTCAAGACTAACTTGGCAAACATAGTGACACCTCATCTCTGCAACAACACCAACAAAAAAAAATCAAAGTCAGGCATGGTGGCAAATGCCTCTAATCTCATCTACTTGGGAGGTTGAGGCTGTAGTGAGCTGTGATCATGCCACTACACTCCAACCCCAGTGACAGAGTGAGACCCCCGCAACTCAAAAAAAAAAAACTCTTGAATGGTGGTTTTTTTGTTGTTAAAATGGTAAATTTTAGTCAGGCGAAGTGCCTCACTCCTGCAATCCCAGCACTTTTGGGAAGTGGAAGAGAGAGCATTGGCTCAGTCCAGGGGTTCAAGACCAGCCTGGGCAACTTGGCAAGACCTTATCTCTACAATAAATAAAAAAAAATTACCAGGTGTGATAGTGCGTGCCAGTGGTTCCAGTTACTTGTAAGGCTGAGGCAGAAGGATTGCCTGAGCTCAACAGGTCAAGGCTGCAGTAGCAGTGAGTATGCCACTGCCCTCCAGCCTGGGTGACAGAGTGATACTGACTCAAAAAAAAGTAAATTTTATATTATGTCTGTTTTACCATAATTAAAGAAAATAAGGTCTAAGAAGAAAGCAATGATGACATTCTGGGAGCATACAACATACTGGACATTTCTGCAGGTTTCTACCAAAGTCCTCATGAAGATAGGATCAAAACAATCTTTGGACTGGACATTGCGCTGGGACACAACCTGGCCTAGCTCACAGATATGAGAGGCATGTGAGTTGAGTGTGGCCTTATTTCCCAGATCCCAAGTCCAAGATTAATTCCACTGCCTTGCAAAGCACAGGATCATATTCCAGCTTGTTCTAGCCTTGCTCTGTGTGGTGCAGAAATTTAGGAAACATCACCTCTGGTTAGTCTGGGACTGATCCGTTCCACATAACAGTATTTCTGGACTTCTAAACTCTAAGAGTTCATTAACCAAATTCAGGCATTTTAGCAAATAAAGTGTGGATGCCATCTGTTGCCTTTTCTACTCATTTTAGGATTAAGAGATAAATATATATTTGGATAAATGAAAATCACATTGTAAAGCAGTTCTTGAGCAAGCTTCTGGTGGAGAGTATAAATAATACTGCACCAATAGATCTGAAAATTTAGATGTAATGGACGAATTCCTAGAAAAGCTTAACTTACCAAACAACACAGGAAGAAATAGAAAATTCAAATAATCCTCTAACTAGGCCAAGGTGGGAGGATTGCTTGAGGCCAGGAGTTTGAGACCAGCCTGGAAAACATAGTGAAACCCAGACTCTGAAAAAAAAATTAACCAGGTATGGTGGCACACACCTGTAGTCCTAGATACTTGGGAGGCTGAGATGGTAGAATTGCTTGAACCAAGGAATTTGAGGTTGCAGTGAGCTATGATCATGCCACTGCACTCTGACTTGGACAATACATTGAGATCCTGTCTCTAAAATAAAGGAAAGAGAGAGAGAGAGGTACCAACAATGAAAGAAAATATAAATTTCACTACATTAAAATTTTAAAGTTTGGCTGGGCATGGTGGCTCACATCTGTAATCCCAGCACTTTGAGAGGACAAGGCGGGGGAGGATCACCTGGGTCCAGAAGTTTAACACCACCTAGGCAACATAGCAAAATCTCATCTCCACAAAAAAATAAACAAAAATTAGCAGGGCATGGTAGTACATGCCTGTAGTCTCAGCTACTCAGATGGCTGAGGTGGAAGGATTACCTGAGCCCAGGAGGCTGAGGCTGCAGTGAGCTGTGATAAGCCACTACACTCCAGCCTGGATGAGAGTGAGACTTGGATTAAAAAAATTTTTTTTTAATTTTTAAAAAGCCTGTTCTTCAAAAGACACCATACAGAAAAAAAGACAAAACTAAACCAGAAGACATTTGCAGCATATGTAGCTGACAAAGGGTTAGTATCCAAAATGTACAAGGAACTTCCACAAAACAATAAGGAAAAAAGGCAAAAACTTCAATTTAAAAAAAATTGAGCAAGCCTGGCATGGTGGCTCATGCCTATAATCCTAGCACTTTGGGAGACCGAGGTGAGAGGATTGCCTGAGTCCACGGGTTCAAGACCAGTCTCGGCATCTTGGCAAACCCTCATCTCTACAATAAATTAAAAAATTAGCCAGGCATGGTGGCACATGCCTGTAGTTCTAGCTACTTGGAAGGCTGAGGCAGAAGGATCACCTGAGCCCAGCAGGTCAAGGCTGTGGTGGCCGTGAGCATGCACTCCAGCCTGCAGTGGCCATGAGCGTGCACTCCAGCCTGGGTGACAGAATGTGATACCAATAAAAAAAAAAAAAATGAGCAAGACATATACAGGCATTTCACAAAAGATGAAACAGGCTGGCTAATTACCATTTGAAAAGGTGTTCAACCTCATTAGTGATAACGAAAATATAAATTGAGACAGCAAAAAGATACCATGATGGCACAGGGTTGACAAAAACACTAAGTGTGATATAATAAGAATCAGAGAGGATATAGATCAATTTACTATATACAAATGGATTATCTCTTTTTTCCACATATGTACCAGGAAACATACAAGAATATTCATAGCTTCATGTTAATAAGAGCAAAAGCTTAGATAACCTAAGTCTTCCAGTAGAAGACTGCAGCAGAGTCACATAAATATTATGTAACCATGAAAATTAATTAACTATAACCTCCTGCAGCACCAGGGATATATCTTAAAAACATAATGTGCAAAACAAGGCCAGGATGTGTGCTCTCCCTACTTCACTGGAGGTTCTAACCAGGACAATTAGGCAAGCAAAAACACAAAAAGCATCCAGATTGGAAATAAAACTATCTTTGTTTGCAGATGACCTGAGTCTGTATATAGAAAAGTCTAAGGAATCCACAAGAAAGCTATTAGAGGTAATGAAATCAAGGTACTGGATATAAGATCAATATATAAAAATTGTGCAGCCGGGCTCAGTGGCTCAGCCTGTAATCCCGCGCCTTTGGGAGGCTGAGATGAGTGGATTGCCTGAGCCTGCGGGTTCGAGACCCGCCTGGACAGCGAGACCTCATCTCTACAATAAATCAAAAACTCAGCCGGGCGTGGTAGCGTGCGCCTGTAATTCCGGCTACTTGGAAGGCTGAGGCGGAAGGTATCACCGTAGCCCAGCAGGTCGAGGCTGTGGTGGCCGGGAGCGGCCACTGCACTCCAGTCTGGGCGACAGAGTGAGACTCCAACTCAAAAAAAAAAAAAAGTGTGCTTATATATACCAAAAATAAATAATCTGAATATAAAATTAAGAACAAAATCCTTTTATAATATAGTCAAAAAGAATAAAATACTTAGAAATAAATTTACCAAAAGAAGTGTGAAACTAATTAGCCAGGCGTGGTGGCGCGTGCCTGTAGTTCCAGCTACTTAAAAGGCTGAGGTAGAAGGATTACCTAAGCTTGGCAGGTCAAGGCTATGGTGACCGTGAGCATGCCACTGCACTCCAGCCTGGGCGACAGAGTGAGACTCCAACTCAAAAAAAAAAGTGTGGACTGTACAATGGAAACCATAAAACATCACTGAAAGAAATTAAAGAACAGTGTTCGTGGGCCGGGCGTAGTGGTTCATGCCTGTAATCCCAACACTTTGAAAAAACGAGGAGAGAGAATTGCCTGAGTCTAGGGGTTCAAGACCTGCCTGGGCAACTTGGCGAGACCTCGTCTCTACAATAAATCAACTTAGCTGATCATGGTGGTCATGCCTGTAGTTCCAACTACTTAGAAGGCTGAGGTGGAAAGATCAGCTGAGCCAAGGAGGTTGAGGCTGCAGTGGCCATGAGCATGTCACTGCACTCCAGCCTGGGCGACAGCGTGAGACCCCAACTCAGAAAAAAAAACTATAAAATAAATGCAAACTGCAAACCAGCAAACAAATATGTGGTGGGGACCCAAAAGACTGGAATTTACTTATTTAAAAATTGTGTATTTATTCTTCTATGTTTAAACTTCAGTCACCTTCAAAGTACTCTCCGTTGGATGCAATACACCTATCAAGATTCGAGATGCATTTTTTCCACTACTCAAAGCAGTTTTTTTTTTTTTTGAGTCAGAGTCTTACTCCGTCGCCTAGGCTGGAGCGCAATGGGAAGCTCACGGCCACCTCAGTGTCAACTTGCTGGGCTCAGGCGATCCTTCCGCCTCAGCCTTCCAAGTTGCTTGAACTACAGGCGTGCACTACCACACCTGGCTCATTTTTTGACATATTGTAGAGAAGAGGTCTCACCAAGTTGCCTAGGCTGGTCTCAAACCCCTGGGCTCAGGCAATCCTCTCGCCTCAGCCTCCCAAATTGCTGGGGTTACAGGCTTGAGCCACCATATCCGGCCTTCAAAACAGTTTTTGGACTCATCGATTTTGATGCCTTTTAGTGCTTCTGCTGTTTTTTGTTTCACCTCTTCCACATCAGCAAAATGTTTCCCTTTTTCATCCAGGGAAATAAGACTTTTTTCATCCAGGGAAATCACATCGGATGAATAGGGAGGGCGGGGCACAGGGGTCATGCTTTTTTAGGTGAAAAACTGATGAACACTTATCGGGGTATGGGCAGGTGGGCTCGTCAATCACCCATCACGAAATGGACAGATGCATTGAAAGAATCTGCAAAAGATTCACTGAAACTGAATACAGTCTCTCACAACAACACTAACTGGCACACTGATGCCAATGGGTTCCTAGAACACTTGCCTAGCAGGGGAAGCCTGTACTACAAGAGACCTGCCTTCCAAAAGAAAATTCTGATTTGGGGGGTGTCCTCTCATATTTAATGATCTCATTTTATTAAATGTTCAGGGCCAGACATGGTGGCTCACACCTGTAATCCCAGCATTTTGGGAAGCCAAGGCAGGAAGATTGCTTGAGCCCAGAAGTTCAAAACCAGCCTAGGCAATATAGTGAGACTTCATTTCTACATAAAAAAATTAAAAACTTAGCCGGACACGGTGGCCCATGCCTACAGTCCCAGCTACTTAGGAGGCTGAGGCAGAAGGACCACATGAGCCCAAGAGGTTGAGTCTATAGTGAGCTGTGATCATGCCACACTGTACTCTAGCCTGGGCAATAGAGTGAGACCCCTCAACTCAAAAAAAAAAAAAAAGTTCAGAATAGGTAAATTCTTAGAAACAGAAAGTAGATTGGTCGTTGCCAAGGACTTAGGAGAAACTGCTAACAGGGGGTTTCCTTTTTGGAGTGATGAAAATATTCTGAAATTAGATCACATTGATGTCGTACAACCTTGTGAATATATAGAAAACCACCAAAGTGTATAATTTAAAAGGGTGAATGTCATAGTATATGAATTCTTTCTCAAAAAAAGAAAAAACAGGAACAAGAGGCCACTATCTTGTTCAACAGGTCAGTCACAGAAAGACAAACACGGCATGTTCTCACATAGTGAGAGTTAAATAATGCATATGGGGACCCAATAAAACCCAGAATTATCTTTTTGGAGGGTGGGCCCTTTGTAATACAGGCTTCCCCCACTATGTAAGTGTTCTAGAAATCCCTCAGTCTTTATCTGGAAGTTTTGAGAAGGTTGTGTCACGATTTACAGAAGAAACACCCCGAAATGTGGCAAACAGGTGACTGGTTCTCCTACCATGACAAAGCACCTACCAACACCGTGCTGAATGTTCAGCAGTTTTTGACCAGAAATGACACGATCCCTGTGCCCCACCCTCCCTATCCACCTGATATCGCCCCGAGTGACTTTTTTTGTTTCCTGGATGAAAAAAGTCCTCAGCCAGGCTCGGTGGCCCAGCCTGTAAATCCCAGCACTTTGGGAGTCCGAGGCGAGTGGATTGCCTGAGCCTGCGGGTTCAAGACCTGCCCGGGCAACTTGGTGAGACCTTGTCTCTACAGTAAATCAAAAATTAGCCGGGCATGGTAGTGCACACCTGTAGTTCCGGCTACTTGGAAGGCTGAGGCAGAAGGATCACCGGAGCCCAGCAGATCGAGGCTGTGGTGGCCGGGAGCATGCCACTGCACTCCAGTCTGGGCGACAGAGTGAGACTCCAACTCAAAAAAAAGAAAAAAGTCCTCAAAGAGAAACATGTTGCTGATGTGGAAAAGGTGAAACAAAAAACAGCAGAAGCACTAAAAGGCATCAAAATCAACGAGTTCAACAACTGTTTTGAACAGTGGAAAAAGAGTCTCGATAGGTGTATTGCATCCAACGCTGCGTCCAATGGAGAGTACTTTGAGGGTGACTGAAGTTTAAACTGGAAGAATAAATACACCATTTTTAGTTTAATAAATAAATTCTGGTTTTTTGAGGTTCCCCTTTGTACACATAGAGGTAGAATATGGAATGACACTTGGAAAGGTGGGAAGCTCAGGACAGGGTGGATTATGAAAATGTGTTTAATAGGTACAATATATGATATTCAGGTGATGGATGTTCTAAAAGTCCTGACTTTACCACTACACAATCTATCCATGTAACAAAATTACACTTGTGCCCATAAATGTATGCAAATAAAATGGAAAGAAAACAACCCTATAATGTAGAGTGAAGAAAGTTCCATAAGATTATAATATATTGACCGGGCTTTGTGACTCAGCCTGTAATCCCAGCACTTTGGGAGACGAGACGAGTGCATTGCCTGAGCCCACAGGTTCGAGACCCACCTAGGCAATTTGGTGAGACCTCATCTCTACAATAAATCAAAAATTAGCCAGGCATGGTAATGCATGCCTGTAGTTCCAGCTACTTGGAGGGCTGAGGCAGAAGGATCGCCGGAGCCCAGCAGGTTGACCTTCCAGCCTGGGCAAGAGAGACTCCAACTCAAAAAAAAAAAAAAAAGATTATAATATATCTTTAAATCTCAAAAGCAAGCAAAACTAAACAATATACCATTGAATTAAACATATGCTCAAATGTGATAAAAGAATTTTTTAAATAATGGAAATAACAAACATCCAGTCCAGTATACTGATTTCCCTTACCAGGAGACAAAAAGTAAAATAATAGAGGAATACAGTACCAGCAATGTAAGAATTTATAAAAGATTTCACTAGGAATGTGGCATTCGACTATTTTAAAGAACAGCAAAGGATGGGCAAAGCATGGTTTTAACACATTTCCTCAGGAAGGAAGATGCCGTATTGGAGAGCAGACGACAGTCTCTCAGTCAAGGCCACCCAGAGAGCTTTACCTCCATCATGGAAGCAGGTCGCTGTCTCTTGGACTGAAGAACAGATGAAGTTGTCAAAGTCAAGATAAAAATGCAAAGATGAATATACATATTTATTATATGTATTGACTATATATTATATACTTTTTTTTTTAATTGAGGCAGTGTCTTGCTATGTTGCCCAGACTGGTCTTGAGCTCAAGGAATCTCTCCCAGACCTCACAAAGTGCTGGGATTATAGGGATGAGCCACCACCACACCTGGCCAAATCTTTAAATTTAATGTTTTATTTGGGAAGAGAGTTGCAATTTGGGCATTAACACAGACCAGCTGGTCTTTGGTATCTCAGAACAAAAAGAGGGGTTTTTTATTTTTATTTTTTAAAGAGAAATGTTACTTGTTGCTCTTTGAAAAAGTTCATTGGCTGGCAAGCTCTGATTGGTAAGAGACAGTGGTAGGCAAAATTAGTCCTAGAGTTGCAGTAAGTTATCTCAGAAGTTATAGATAAAGCTAGTTTTAGAGAGTTACATTTTTTGGAACAATGTGTTGTGCCCTGAGTGCTTTTCCCCCCAGCTTCTTGACGTTATTTTAGTTGGGTTTGATAAGAATGTCCCACTTCTTATGGTCAACTTTCACATTTCCCCTTTTGATCAAGTTATTTATTTGAAAGCGTTCCTGATCAACCATTTTGAAGTTAGGTTAACTGTTCCTTGGTGTCAGGACAGACCTGTCTCAGTTGTCTCTGTCCCTATGTCAGGGATCCAAGCTACATTTGAATAACAAAGAGGCCAGGCCCTGCACGGTGGCTCATGCCTATGATCTCAGCACTTTGGGAGGCCTAGGGAAAAGGATTGCCTGAGCCCAGGAGTTTGAGACCAGCCTGGGCAACATGGTGAGACCTCGTCTCAGAAATAAATCAAAAAATTAGCGGAGAATGGTAGCATACCCATAGTCCCAGCTAGTCAGACTGAGGTGGAAGGATCACCTGAGCCCAGCAGGTCAAGGCTGCAGCGGCTGTGATCATGCCACTGCCCTCCAGCCCGGGCAAAAGAATGAGACTCTGACCAAAAAAAAGACCAAAAGGAAAAGTTCTCAAGGCAGGTTTTTCTGGAGTCTAGCATCTTTCTAATAATCCCAGCCAACCTGATCACACATAAAACTTCCTTCCATGAGCCCTTCTTTTATAAATCTTCTTTGACTTGTTTGGGCATTTTATCATTTTCTCAAAGCCCAGTCTTAGTCATGTAAATTTTTTTGGAGCAACCAATTATTTTATCTTTGGATAAAAAAATATCATATAAGATTATTTTTAAAACAAAATTATTTTTAATTTATATTTTGATTAGTAAACCTAAATATTGTTTAGTCTTTTTAGAAAACTTAAGAAGTCAAGAATGAATGTATATTTATTTAGCTATTTGTTGTAACTTTTAAAGATCTTATTTGGATATGATGCAGACATTTAATGAGTATTATTTAACATCACATAACTTTAAGATTTAAAATTACAGCTGGGCACAGTAGCTCACACTTGTAATCCCAGAGTTTTGGGAGGCCGAGGTGAGAGGACTGCCTGAGCCCAAAGGTTCAAGAACAGCCTAGACAACTTGGCAAGACCTCACCTCTACAATAAATAAAAAAATTAGCTGGGCATGGTAGCACTCACCTCTAGTTCTGGCTACTTGGAAGGCGGAGGTGAAAGGATCACCTGAGCCCAGCAGGTCGAGGCTGCAGTGGCCGTGAGTGTACCACTGCACTCCAGCCTGGGTAACGGAGTGAGACTCCAACTCAAAAAAAAAAAAAAAAAAAAAGAATAGTATGAAGTTCAAAATTATTTTCTTTTTGTATCTGCTGGTTTTCAAGGGTTTTTACTTAAATAGTCAGTATGCCAGAAAAGCTGCTTAGGAGAAGGACAAACAGGAGGAATTATAGAAAGAGGAAGGGAAGCTCTGGAGATGAAAAGTCTCAACTAGCTTTAATTTTTTTTTTTTTTTGAGACAAGGTTTCCCTCTGTGACTGAATTTAAAATGCGGTGTCACAATCATAGCTCACTGCAGCCTCAAAATCTTGGGCTCAAGTGATTCTCCCATTTCAGCCTCCTGAGTAACTAGGACTACAGGCATGTGCTACCCTGCCCAGCCCAGCTAATTTTTTTATTTTATTTTTTACTTTATAGAGACAGAATTTCTTATGTTGCCCAGGTTCCTCTCACACTCCTGGCCTCAAGTGATTGTTCTGCAGTGCTGGGATTACAGGTGTGAACCATTGCACTTGATCTCAGCTAATTTAGAGACTATATTTTGTATCAAAGCAATCTTTGAATCCCAAATGTGGTTTCTTGTTTTTTGTTTTTTGTCTTTTTAGCCTCAAGATACCAGTGAGATATGCATATCTTATTTGAAGTGTATGATTGTTTATCCACAGTCATTTGTTTTAAGAACAACAGAGACTGAACGATTTTTAAAATGTTTGAACATGTTACTAGATGGAGTCCCAGAAAATATTTTGACTTGTCTTGAACTTTGAGAGCTCATTTGTAACTTAATTTATCTAGTGATTTAGTTCAATGCCAAATATATAAAGGCCAAATAAATGAAAGCGCTGATGAAAAATGAAACATACATTTACCAAGAGGGATAACAGCCTTCTCCAAATGAAAGGGGAAGTCTTATTTAAACCTGAAGGTCCAAACATTGCAGCTGAGGAAAATAGCCCTCCCCAACTAAAGATCTCCCAGACAGCAGTTTCTCTTCCTTTTCAAACAGGAAGAGAAACACCCCTCCCCAACTGTGGTGTTATAATGTAGATATTGGTTTCCCTCCATGATTCCTGGCTCATAACTCCCATAGACTTTGTTACAGTCTTTTGCTAAATGTGGGAGAACTGTAAGCCTCAGAATACAGAATGTCTCCCTCTGACTTTCTCCTGCCTTCCTTTTACCTGCCCAAGGTAGGACTCTAACATAATTGTGGGGCAAAAAAATGCTTGTTCCAGAGTCTTACTCCATACCCTAGAGGAAGGAATGCTATACAGAGAGGCCAAGAAAAGTCTGGACAGGCCTTGCTGGACTTAGATCATGCGCTTTTTGTCCAGTTACATTTCTACATGGTTGCCAATCATGCCTATGTAATTAAGCCTCTATAAAAATCCAAGAGGGCTCTCCACCCAACCGTGCCATGCCGCCATCATGGACACAAGCCGTGTGCAGTATATCAAGCTGGTCAGGGTCACCGAAGTGCTGGACAGAACTGGCTCGTAAGGATAGTGCACACAGGTGCACGTGGAATTCATGGACAACACGAGCCGTTCCATCATCCGCAATCTTAAAGGTCTGGTGCGCGAGGGCGACATGCTCACCCTGTTGGAGTCTGAGCGAGAGGCTTGGAGGCTGTGCTGAGCTTGACTGCTGGGTCCAGGATGTTGGGGTCAACACTCGGGAATGGTCATGGTCTGTGACTGTTAAATAAAGCATTTGTGTGGTATGTCAAAAAATCCAAGAGGACAGGGTTCGGAGAGCTTCCAGATAACTAGACATATAGAGGTTTCTGGAGGGTGATGCACTAGGAAGGGCACGGAAGCCTCATGCACCTTCCCCCATACTTTGCCACATACATCTCTTCATCTTTATTCTTTGTAATATCCTTTATAATAAATTGGTAAAAGAGTTACCCTGAGTTCTGTAAGCCACTCCAGGAAATTAGTTGAACATAAAGAGGGGATCATGAGAACCCCAACTTGAAGCCAGTAGATCAGAAGTTCTGGAGGCCCAGTTTTGTGACTGGTGCCTTGGAGGGGGCAGTCTTGAGGACTGAGCCCTCACCCTGTGAGATCTGACACTATCTCAGCATAGATTGTGTTGGAAATGAATTCAAAGATACCCAGCTGGTGTCCACTGCTTGGTACGTGGGGGAAAAACCTCACAGAAGTCTTTTATATTAATGATTGTGGTGGAAGTGTGCGAGCAGAGGGAAAAACCCTAGAGAATTTTCCTTGTTCCAACCATATCCCAAATAAAACAGAACTCAAACCAAATTCAGGAGTTCTGTCCAAGAGAGACTCACCAGGGGGAGAAGATGTGATCCACAGATGCAAGTTGGAGGTGGCACAAAGAGCCTTAGTGTGAGTCCCTCTTGCTGTAGTTCCAAAGGCCAGTGATTCTCCGCAGGGTCAATCAGCTTTGGATCCCACTTCTGACACCATATATGTCAAAGTCAAAATAAAAATGTACAGACAAATCTCTAAAGTTTTATTTGGAAGAAAGAATTACAATTTGGGGCATACACACAGACCAGGTGGTCTTTGGTATGTCTGAAGAATGAAGAGGTTTAGTAGATTAGAGATTTATTAGTATATGACATATACTGCTCTTTTAGAAAGTTCATTGGCACTAGTAAGGATTTGGTGACCTGGCAAACTCTGATTCATGAGAGATAGCATTGGGCAAAATTAGTCCTGGAGTTGCAGTAATTTATTTCAGAAGCTATAGGTAAAACGCGTTTTAGGTTCCAACAAGCAGTTTCGGTAATCAGGTTTTCAGAAAATTGCATTGTTGGAACAATGTCTTACACCCTGAGTACTTTCCCCCCTAATTTCTTGACTGTTTTAATTGGGTATGATAGGAATGAACCATTTCTTATGATTAACTTTCAAAAAGTCATTGTCTTGGGTCTAGACTCCATGGTGTATGAAAAACCCAGTTTCTATCAGTACCCTCAGCACAGCTCTTAGCATACACAGTATTCAGGGACCAAAGATCAGCTTGAGCTTGCAAATTTCAAGATAGAAGGGTCTTTTTTAAAAACTCTTTTTCCCCCTTTCCTTACTCTTCTTTTCCATTGGGGGGGATGAGGGGAGCAGAGGGCTAATATTATGTTGATTAAATGCATATTCAGGCCAGGCTCGGTGGCTCAGTCTGTAATTCCAGCACTTTGGGAGGCTGAGGCGAGTGGATTGCCTGAGCCCGCGGGTTCAAGACTCATTCGGGCAACTTGGCGAGACTGCGTCTCTACACTACATCAAAAATTAGCCAGGCGTGGTAGCACACACCTGTAGATTGGGCTACTTGGAAGGCTGAAGTGGAAGGATTGCTGGAGCCTAGCAGGTCGAGGCTGCAGTGGCCAGGAGCGTGCCACTGCACTCCAGTCTGGGCGACAGAGTGAGACTCCAACTCAAAAAAAAAATGCATATTCAATGGCTCTTCAGGAGGTAACATCTCAGCTGACACTGAAGAATGAATCAGAATTAACAAGGTGGGGGTTGGTGGGCAATGGCTTTCTGGCAGAAGAAAGAGCACAATGCGCTCCAGGAGCTAAAGAAAACCAGAGAGGCAAAGACTCACAGAATGAGGGGAAGAATGTGATAAAACGAAGCTGGAAAGGTTGGCAGGGCTTTATCACGCCAAGCCTTGGAGGTCACATGAAGTAGTTGGAGCTTTATTCCTGGTATACCGGATAACCACAAAGGGTTTCAAGTAGGGATCTGTTACAATTGAGTTTACATTTGGGGAGGAGCATGTAAAACAGGCCGGCCCTGTCAGAGCATCACATTCTCCTGGTCATGGGGATTAGATCAGGGATGCTCACAGGAGCCAATCAGCCCCTGAGACAACCACTGGGATTCAGGCTCCTTTCCCCACTGGGACTGGATCCTTGGGAGGATGTGGGCTGGGCTGGGCTGGAGCTATTGCAGTCATCTTGTAACTGCAAGGGGAGAGTCTATTGGAGAGGAAAGCCCATACACAGATGAGCAAAGCTCAGAGATAAGACAGAAATACTAGATAGTGGTAATGTTTTTAGAGCCCCTCAATCAAGCTGGACCTGAAGATGTTGCATGGACATCTATGTTATGTGAGCCAATAAATAGCCGTTTTTCTTAAGCCAGTTCAAGTTGAATTTACTGTTCCTTGAAGTAAATAAGCTCCAGGTTGATATACAGGATGAGGAAGATGAAGGTGTCAAAGATTAACAGGTTTAAGTTAGTGCAGTGTATGGCTGCTCATATGAGCATGAGGTAACTACCTATACGGGCAGAAGACTAAAAGGCATGATAAACAACATAATCAAATAACATCACCAGGACCCAACTTTGTTTTTGCAACGACTGGGTCTGTGAAGAAGATGCTAATTCTTACCTATTATGTATTTACCAACTATTCACAGTGAGGTCCTGTCATTTCTGCCTACCTGTGACCTGATTGTGCCTGTTCTGTGTCCTGAAGAAGCATGAAGCCTCAGGAAATTATAGGTTACATGTAAATGAAACCATGTGGAGATCTGAGTGATCCTGTATAGAGTATTAGGGTACGGACGAACCGGGTGAGGGTGGAGAGGCGCAGGGAGGTGCATAGCACTGTCGGGGCTGGCAAGCCGGAGGTGCGCACTGGCAACCCAGAGATCCGAGTAGATTGCAAAGAATTGCAACACACAAAAAGGTTAAGAGAAGAAAAGATTTATTTAAGAAAAGTTCACCCCCCACAGACAGGGAGTGGGCCTACACTCTAGGTGAGTGTGGCCTCATAGCCCCCCAGAGCCCTGGCTTAAATCCTTCTCTTGGAGATGTTGCACGTGACTGCTGTGACTTCCTTATCGACCACCTGTGGATGTCTTAGAGAACCTGTGACACAGAGACCCATTAATACCCGCCCACATTATCACAGCCCCTAGAGAAGGACATGACAAGGATTCTAATTCTCCCGCACCTTCCCAAATGACATTCCTTAGACCTAATGGAGGGTGTACCTCCCCCTATCTCCTAGTCATTCCCAGTGGGTAACTTCGGGGATCCTTGGCTTCCCTGTAGATAGTGCCCAATTTACTGGAAGATCGAATCCCCACCTGCTCCCCCTCTGAGCAGTTATAACTTTTGTAATTACGAGTTTCATGACTTTTACCGTCCTTGCCCACTGCATGATGTCTTAGGCCTTGTAAATTCCCTTTAGGCAAGCTTGATTGCCACTATGAGATACCTCTGATACCTGGAAGTCTGTTTCTGAAAAGACAAAGTCGGTAAAGTTCATTATACCTAAAGTGTGCATTTCTCCAAAAGTATAGCTTCTACTTTCTCATCACTGTGTCAGGGTTTAAGAACAAGAAGAATGGCTTCCCACTCTCGGTCTGTCCTTTCATAGAGAAGGTTGAACACTTTTTTACTGAAGTGGTTTTTGTGCCCTTTTATGTAGTGTATATCCAGGTTATTTAGTACTTTTTTTCTTACTGTGCAATAAACCTTTTCAGGAGCAACAAACTTAAAAAATACCCAAAGTTCATATTTAATTAAAAATTAAGTTTTGAATTTCCATTTCTCAAAGTTGATTATGAAAGTAAAACTCTCACAAAATGTTGACCTTCACCTTCCACCCTGGGGACCGAGAGATCACCAGCCACAAGCCAGTGACACAATTCTGATTCAGAAGCATCACATTTCTCAAAAGTTAGTATTTTAAGAAGACTGCACCAGAAAACAAAGTAACACATAGAGTTGCAGAAGTGGGTTTATATATCACTTTGTGAATCATGACTCTTCATTTAGATCAAATACTTTTTATACCAAAAAAAAGTACTGCAGTGTGATGGCAACATGTTTTCCTCTGCATCCCTCGCCAACTGGAGTTTAAATTTGAGTCCCTGCAGACCAACCTGTGTCCTACAATAGCACTGAGCAAGTCCTCTATACTGGTGCCATTTTGTTCAAATTCAGTCCAAAAATGTTTAATAAAAATACCATCTGAAGCTCAAAAAAAATTTCAGCCTTTGAGCTTTTAGCAAATTACAATGATTACAAAGTCACAAACAATAAGACACTGAAATGCATCCCTATGGAGGAAAAGAACTGAAAAGTCAACGAAAGTTCAAAGGAGAACGATTTTTGAAATTTTGTATATATATATTTTTTTTCTTTTAAAGGTGGGGTCTATGTCATCCAGGCTGGATTTGAACTGCTGGACTCAAGCAAGCCTCCCACCTCAGCCTCCCAAGGAGCTGGGACTACAGACACGAACCATCACACCCCGGCTCAGGTGCACTTCGAAACATCACCACCTGTAAGAAAAAAACTCTTTTGATGGTACACTTACTTTTAATTAGATACATTTACATTTTGAATCCAAATACAAGGAAATTGAGAAGGGCCAAGATCGTGCGGCATCTCCATTTGGTGAAGCATCCAAAGAATCAAAAGTTCCTCCCCTTCCCCTCCCACCCCCATCCCCCAATGTAGAGGGCGCTGCAAGACGTCAAAGTGTGGTGAGTGCAAGGAAGGCCACTCGGCCCCACCGCGTCCCTGGGGCTCAGGCCACTTCCAGACAGTCCGTAGGTCTCTTCCGGTTCTGACCACGCGGCACGCTGGCATCCCGTGCTCCCAGCATCCCCTGGGCAGCTGCAGGGAGAGTGAGAGAAACACCGCCCCACCAGGCGCGCGTGCGCACACGCCAGCAGCGCCGAGCCGCCCGGGCAGCCACACAGGCGCAGGCCCGCGCGCTCACGCACACGCCCCGCTGTCGCACGCGGCCCCCCAGGGTGGCCGAGCTTCGCGCCTTGGGGCCCGCGGCGAGCCGGCGCGGGTGGGGCGGACGGGGGGCGGGGACCGCGCCGGGCTCGAAGAGGAGGGCGGGGCGGGGCGGCGGCGCTCGCTGGCTGGCGGGCGGGCCCAGTTGGGAGGGCCGGGCCCGCGGGCGGCGGCGGCGCTGGAGTTGGCGCTGGCGCAGCTGCGGGCGCCATGGAGTCCGAGCTGGGCCCGGAGCGCCCGCCTGCGGAGCGCGGGAGCCCGGGCGGGCCGCCGGAGCTGGGCGCCCAGGCCCTGGCCGAGTTCGTGGCGTTGCACGGCCCCGCGCTGCGCGCCTCGGGGGTCCCCGAGCGGTACTGGGGCCGCCTCCTGCAGAAGCTGGAGCACGAGGTGCGGGGAGCGCCGGGCTGCGGGTCCGCGAGGGCGGCCACGCTGGACCCGCCTGCGGGGAAGGGCGGGGCGGCCGCGAGGACACGTGCGGCCGAGGGTGGGAGGGCGTCTGGGCGCCTAGTAGTCCCGAGAGGGCAGGCCTCGGGGGAACGCAGCGGCGCGGGCGCGTGGAGAGGCTGGGGACGGAGGGCCACGGGCGCCGTGATGGGCAACTCAGACTTTGCGTCCTTGGCAGCTTAGGAGCGGTGTGGAGCTTGGGGCCGACGAGTGACGGCAAGAGACCGATACCTGTGGCCCCGGCCGAGCCCGGGCAGGGCTGCGGCGGGAACTTTGGCTCCCATTGTGTGCCCTGAGCGGAGCCCTCCACACACCCGAGTCCCGCAGCAGCCCTGTGAGGAGTAAGATTCATCACCTCCATTTTACAGTTGAGAAAACTGAGGCTCAGGGACTCATGGTCTGTCTGACTTCCAAACCGGAAAGATACTTTTGGCTACTGCCTCCCTCGTGGAGAATAGGAACCTTGTGAATTTTAAACTGCTGGGTTCTAGAATTCGTTCCCGGTTCTTCATTGGATTTGAGCCTCAGGTCCCCCTCATTTCGCAGATTAAAGAAAATAGGCTGTGGGACCTAGAGGAGGCATCATAAGAAAAAACAAAAGGTTTTGAGGCTTTGGGGAAGGCGGTGCTGTTCTGCTCACCTGCCTGCTCTAAGCTGGGCCTGCAAAGCCTCTCCCCCGGTCGTGGCTGAGGGGTGATTCCTGGGTTTTGGCTGCGTGCCCAAGGTGCTGAAGCCACAGTGCCTTCCCTGGACCAGCTGAGGGAGGCCTGTTCTTTAGTTGGAAGCAGGTCCCGTATGGTGCAGCTTCCCAGACTTGGACAAGCCTGGTGGCACAGGTGATGAAGTGGAACCCATCCAGGCCAAAAACTAGGGGTTCCTTGAGTCTGGCTACCATGCAGACCCCACTGTCCCTGAGCCACAGTTTCTCTCTGTGTAATCCTGGTTGGACCAGGGACCTTCATGCCGAAGACATGGCAGCTGCTTTAAAAAAAAAAAACCTTCCAGTGGTACACGATACAGTGTGTTTGTAACAGGGAATTTCCTTTGCCGTATGACTTGCCTCACTTCTGCCACCATTTCATTCCTGAGGACTTGCCCTGGTCCCAGGCCTGTGCTGCTGGGTGAAAGGAAGACAGTGTGAGATTGCCCCGGCTCCTGCCCAGCCAGCCTCCACTGGCAGTAGACCCCCACCCTGGCAGTCACTGACCTTTCTGAGTCCCGGTCTCCAGCTAGAAGGTGGGGTTGGGGAGACCTGAGCACCTGGTACCCATGGTATTGGGGGTGGAAGGTGGTGTGAGAAATATGCCTCAGCCAGTGCCCCGTACATAGGGGGCAGTTACTATGGTGTCAAGTCCCCTCTGCCCTGGCTGCTGCTGCCCTACTGAGAGGCAGCCAGTGTTTTTCCGTGACCCTCCCAAGCCGTTAAGAGCAGAGCTGAGTCACTGTCTGGCCAGACACAAACCTTCAGCCATTATTCCTGAGTGGAGCCTCCAGCTGCTCTGGACCCAGGTGTGGGGAAAGGCACACCCACCAACCGAACACGCACCTGCCAAAGTCCTGGGACCCCCTCAACCCCCAGCAAAGGCCTGACTGCCTTGCCCTAGACTGCTTCCCTCAAAGGACAGGGACAATTAAAAGAATGTTTTAAAAATGTCTACTCTTCTGTCTGCACAAACTTCCCAGTTGCAAAACCACGCCCCTTTGTTAACTCCTTGGGGCTCTAACAAGCCCATCATGAAGGGGTTTTGGTTATCCCTATTTGACAGCTGGGGAGAAGCCAAGGCAGGCCCTGTCCTCCTTACTCTGCCTCCACTGTCCCCAGGAAGGTTTGGGGATGGAAGGCCAGGGATTTGGAGTACTGGGCTCGAAGCTGAGGCATGGATTCCAGTCCTCTGAGCCTCTCTTGGTTTCTTAAACTGGAGGTAAAGGCAGTGGCCTCCCCAGGACTGCTGTGAGGATTAAAACAGAACTTTGAAGCTTGGTCCACCTGCTCCCAGGAAGTGCCTGGGTGCCCCTCGTCTTCAAAGTGATTCCTGGTTTGCTCCACATGAGGCAGCCCTATCTGCCCGGGCCTTTCTGCCTCTAGGCCTGTGCTCCTGTCAGTACCTCTGCCCAAGTTCCGTTCCACTCCCACCCCATAACCACACATTTCAATCTTCCCCTCCAGAGCAATTTACCTGCTACTCTTTTTTTTTTTTTGAGTTGGAGTCTCACTCTGTCGCCCAGACTGGAGTGCAGTGGCCGCTCTCGGCCACTGCAGCCTCGACCTGCTGGGCTCCAGCAATCCTTCCACCTCAGCCTTCCAAGTAGCTGGAACTACAGGCACGTGTTGCCATGCCCGGCTAATTTTTGATTTATTGTAGAGATGAGGTCTATGCCAAGTTGCCCAGGCGGGTCTCGAACCCGCGGACTCAGGCAGTCCACTCACCTCAGCCTCCCAAGGCACGGGATTACAGGCTGAGCCACCGAGCCCGGCTTACCTGCTACTCTTAAATGGCTTAGGCCTGGCCGGGCTCCGTGGCTCAGCCTGTAATCCCAGCACGTTGGGAGGCCGAGGCGAGTGGATTGCCTGAGCCCGCTGGTTTGAGACCAGCCCAGGCAACTTGGTGAGACCTTGTCTCTACAACAAATCAAAAAAATCAGCCGAGTGTGGTAGCGCATGCCTGTAGTTCCGGCTACTTGGAAGACTGAGGCGGAAGGATCGCTGGAGCCCAGCAGGTCGAGGCTGCAGTGATTGGGAGCATGCCACTGCACTCCAGTCTGGGCGACAGAGCGAGAGTCCAACTCAAAAAAAAAAAATGGTTAGGCCTCACACAGCTGGCAGCTCCCAGAGATCCTGAGTGATTTGGCCTCTTACCACCAAAGCTCTGAGTCCCACCCAGCACACAGAAGCTGCCTGTGCTTGAATAGATAGCTGGTGTTCAACTGTCATTTTCATAGTAGGGAGAAGGACTTTAGGGAGGCACTACCCTTTGTTGAGTCCCCAGTATATGCCAGGGACTTTGTGCACACTGCTTTATTTAATCCTGGCAGCTGTCCAGGAAGGCCCATGATACCCCCCTCTCAAAGTGAGGGAACTGAGTCTCACTGAAGTGCAGTGACATTGACAGTACCACAAGTTTACAGAGCATCTGCCAGGGGCCAGGCCCTAATCCGAGCTCTGTATTAATCACTGAATCCTCCCAATAGCCCTCTGAGGTAGGTTCTCTTATGCCCATTGTATGAATGAGGAAACAGGCAGAGTGGTTGTGTAACTCGTTCAAGGTCACAAATTTAGGAAGTGGTGAAGCCAAGATTTGAACACACACAGCCTGGCTCCAGAATCTGTGGGAGTCCCCCTTGCTGGCTTGTGATAGAGACAGTGCATGAGTGCGGTTGGGCCTGAGACACCTCTGGCTCCAAGGCATATAAGAAGAGGCCAGGAAAGGAAACCTCCAGGATCCCAGCCCTTATCTTCCCATCCCACCTTGACAGGGCCTCAAAATAGCCCCAGGTGCTCCAGCCCTGTTTCCTGCTGACCTGAGCTGTTAGGGGGCTGGAAGAGGCTTCCTTGTGGGTTGCCTCAGCGGCCCTAGTGTTAGATGTGTTCTTCTAGTAAGAGGGAAATTGGCGTGCACTCCCTGGCTATCAGGATCCCAACTCTTCCGTTGACCTCCACTGTGACAAATGCCACCCCCTCTACCTCTGGGGCCTCCTTTTCCCTGTTGAGAGAGGGGGCTGGACTGGAAGGTCTCTGGCATGGCTGCAGTCCCGTCTCCACGCGTGGTATCTAGTGAGATAGATTAGATCCCCATTCTGTGATGTCTCCAGGAGTCTCGGTTTCCCCTCCTGTAGGATGGTGTGGGTAGGCTGTAATAAACAGGTCCTGCTTCTCTGAAGAACTCAAGTTTGTCCTTGAGGCCCGGGCACGGCACCCCCGGTGGCCAGAGCGGAAGGCCTGGCTGAAGTGAAAGGATTGGGGCTGAGATTTCCCCACATCCCCTGCTGACCCGTGCTTTGGCTCCCAGGTTTTTGATGCTGGGGAAATGTTTGGGATCATGCAAGTGGAGGAGGTGGAAGAGGAAGAGGATGAGGCCACTCGGGAGGTGCGGAAAAAGCAGCCCAATCCGGGGAGTGAGCTGTGCTACAAGGTCATCGTGACCAGCGAGAGTGGGCTCCGGGCAGCTGACCCCAACAGGTAGGAGACACGTAGGAGCTGGGATGGGCACGACTGCTTCTTTCAGGGGCCTAGCTTCCTTTCAAAGAGATTCTACCAAGACTGTCACTGTTGAGAGGATGGCAATAACTGCAGACATTCCGAGCTTCCTTTAGCATCATAGACTTTCTGAGGACCGCCTTGTGGTGTGATGTGTAGCCAGCTATGTTCCCTGCAGGGCTTCAGAGTAGTGTCCGTGTCAACACAGCAGTCTCGTGGTAACCAGGTTGAATACCTCCTGGTAGTCTCACCGTCACGATGGTCCTGCTACAGGATGATATGAGTTCCAATTTTGCTGGCAAGAAACAGATGGGAAGGGTTTGCTCGAGGCCACCCACTGGTTAGGGATACAGGTGTTGAACCCAGGTCTGGCTTACTCTGGAGCCCCTTCCCGGTCCTGCTGAATTGTCATCTGAGGTGGGCCCAGGAAGCATGAGGACCTGAGACCCAGAGCAGAACTGGGCCCGAACCTCAGACAGGACAGGCCTGCAGGCCCTTCTGCCAAAGGCTTGTTGGAACCTTGAGGAAGAAACTTGCTTGCCTCTGAGAATCACTGGGCTTGTCAGGCAGGGATCTGGTCTTTTTTGCAGAGCTTTTCTAGCCATGAGTAGGTGCTCATCCCAGGCTCACCTTTCCCCTTAAGTTTCGCACAGCAAGCCTTCCTTTGCACTGATCTGTCCCTGCCCTGTGCCACTCAGGCCCAGAGACAGGTAACTCAGACACAGCGGCTACCCCAGGAGCCTGGGTCTCAGGCCTACAAACACACGCTGTCACCAGCCTAGGTTGAGAAGGACTGGGAATCTGGAATCTTGGGTTTGGAACCCAGCCTGTTCCTGGGCCTTTCTGAGTCTTCACTGATTGCCAGTCCCCAAAAGGCTCCTCTTTCCTCTCCCCAACACCTGCCCATGTATGGCTTTCCTCGTTGCATTTGCCCAGGTCACCCCAAGTGCTGACTCTGGAGGCCTGGCCCTGCGGTGGCATGCGATCACCCACTCTAAGCGTGAGAGCAGGAGTAAATCTTTATTTATTTTATGATATGCTGATATAAACACAATAACACCCAGCCTGAGAGCTGGGTCATTTGCTGTTCCTTAGATTTTAAAAGTGGAGTGGAGTCTTGGGGCCAGGCAGAAGCTACTTTGCCCCTCAGGCTCCTGTGTTTCTGGAGCCTCCTAATACCACAGGCTTAGAAAGCGCCCCTGTGCCCTATAGGGCAGGGGTGGTTGACATGGCCTCAGACCTATATCAGGAGCACCTTGTCCTCTGCCTCAGCCTGTCCTGGTTTTGTGGGAGCTGTGCAGGTGGCCCACCCAGGCTCTTCCAAGAAAACAAGTACGTGCAGGCTGCGGTTGTCCACATGTGTGGGGGCTTGAAGCCTCTCCCACAGAAAGGCCTCCATGCATCCAGAAGTCCAGCTGTGGGTGAACGAGCTCTATGTAGCCACCCTGGTGCATGTCTGCCTGCCACTGGCCTCCCGGTGTGGAGCCTGTCCTTTCGCCAAGCATCTGCCATGTGCCAGGCCCACAGGGAGCAGATGGGCAGCGTGGTCTGTCCCCATGGCGCCAAGTCTAGTTGAGGATGCTTGACGCTAGGGATTGCTGATGTTGGTTACGAGCACTTAGCGGACAGGAGGTCTCACTTAGTGCTTGGAGCAACTTGGTGGCCCCTGCTGCCCTGTTGGAGAAGCTTGAGGAGGAAGAAGAACTTGCTCGGGGCACACAGTGAGTGGGCAACAGAGCCAGGTCTGCCAGAGGACTCCAAAACTGGGCATGACCGTGGTCTGGGGAGGCCAGCTCTCACAGGTGGGATGCCAGGTCCCAGCCACAACCCTGGGCCTCTTGCTCTTCCCCTCGTCCTCTTCTCTCCCTCTCTCTTCATGCCGTGCCTGCCTGGCATCTCATGTGCGGTTGGCCTGATCCTGCAGCATCTTCCTCATTGACCACGCCTGGACGTGTCGTGTGGAGCACGCGCGCCAGCAGCTGCAGCAGGTGCCAGGGCTGCTGCACCGGATGGCCAACCTGATGGGCATCGAGTTCCATGGTGAGCTGCCCAGCGCAGAGGCCGTGACCCTGGTACTAGAAGAGATGTGGAAGTTCAACCAGACCTACCAACTGGCCCATGGGGTAGGTGGGCAGCTGGACCTCAGGGTGGGGGCAGACAGATATGGCACAGGCCTCCGCTGTCCTGTGCCATTAGAGCTGGTGGGGCTGGCCACAGTGAGCAAACTCAGTTTCTCCTGGGGTCCATGAATGCCCCCTCAGTCCCATGGCTTCATAAGGAATGTTGTTACCTCTTTGCTGGGGGCCCAGGTGCCCACCCAGCATTTGAGCTCACAGGACGCAGCTCTTTCAGACCCCTAAACTAAGAGAGCCCAAATGACTCAGCTACCTCCTTCCTGATCCGTCTGATTCTGTCACTCTCTCAAAAGCCCTCAGCAGTTCCTAGCCACCCTCAGAAAAAGTGCTGAGCCTCTTCAGCAGGCCCTCAGCCACCCCCGCTGGTCCCTCCAGACCCCTCTCCACACTCTTGCCCCTCACCACTCAGTTTGGGAAGAGACATATTGTTTCTCATTGTCTCAGCTTAGATGCCGCCTCTTCTAGGGTGCTTCTCAGTCTCCTCCACCCCCCAGACACATAAACTCAGGCATACCCATATGGTGTCTGGGCTGAGTGTTTTGCTTCCAAGTGTTCTTTTACCACTTGAGTTACCACTGCATTACACAGGCCTGTGTTCTCGTCTACAGGGATAGGGCTGCTGTCCAGAAGAGCCTGAGGGTACAAGCGAGAGACCCTCCAAGCTCAGAGAGATGGGCATGGATGGATAGTGGTTGATGTTTGGGGGTTAGGAGTTCTGGTGGTTGGGCAAATGGACAAGGGTTGCCGTGTGTGCTCTGCCCACAGACAGCCGAGGAGAAGGTTCCGGTGTGGTACATCATGGATGAATTTGGCTCGCGAATCCAGCATGCAGACATGCCCAGCTTTGCCACAGCACCCTTCTTCTACATGCCCCAGCAGGTGGCCTACACACTGCTGTGGCCCCTGAGGGACCTGGACACGGGTGGTAAGGCTAACGCCCACCTGCCCTGTCAGACGGCCCTTGGGCCCAGTTCCTCGCTGTCTCCCCCTCTGACGGACACACGTGTCTTGGTGCAGAGGAGGTGACCCGGGACTTTGCCTACGGAGAGGCAGATCCTCTGATCCGGAAGTGCATGCTGCTACCCTGGGCCCCCGCCGACATGTTGGACCTCAGCTCCTCCACGCCCGAGCCTCCCACAGAGCACTACCAGGTGTGACTCCTTCTGCCTCCACCCTGGGCCTGTTTGGTGGCTTCCAAAATGTTCTTCATCCAGACACCAAATGTTGCTGAACACCAGCTGGTGCCAAGCCCTGGGCTGGTTACTGTGGGAGGTGGAGAGGAGTTTTGGGAGCATCTGAGTGACAAGGGCCCAGAGAGTGAACACAGGCTGCCTGCAGCCACACAGCTTCGAATCCAGTCCAGAACCCAAATCCTGGGGTACCTGGTATGAGACTGTGTCACAAAGGGTCAAGTAGAACTGGGGTTGCTGGCAGTCAGTGCTATTCTTCTCGGGAGGGAAGGTGAGGCTATGCCATGGACTTGGCTTTGGACCCTGCTCGGCCCACTTTCCTCACCTCAGTGGAGGATGGGAAGACCCTGTGTTCAAATACTACACATTTCCTGACATGCAGCAGGCCCTCGAGTAATTGCCATTGCCGTCACTGTTGTTGATTTCAAAGGTGCTTTTGGTCCCTGGGTAGCCTCTGTCAGGGTACCCCAGGGCCCCCCAGGGCCCAGTAGAAGAGAGCTGTGGGCTAAGGGGCCAGGGTTAGCGAAGCCCTGGGGTAGGGGGAGGAAGTGGGATCTAAAGGCAGACAGCCACTGCCGGAACCTCTTTCCTCCTTCCACTGCCCTCTGATCCCTGCCACAGCTTCTCTGCAGCTGGAATCAGCCAATAAGGGAGCCTGCTTAGCGGTTTGTGGGCGTGCTCTATTCTGTTCCTTGCAACACCTTCACAGTTCTATTTTTATCTTCATTTTACTGAGGAAGAGGAAACTGAGGCACAGAGAGGTTAAGTCACTTGCCAGAGGTCACACAGCTGATGGGAGAGCTGGAGTCAGAACCAAGGGGACCTGATAACTTGTGGCCAAGGCTGCAGGCTTGCACCACCCTGGTAGAAGTTGCCATGTTCGCACAGCGGGTGTTCACTAAGTACCTCAAGAGATTGTGAAGGAAGGATTAACCACGTTAACTGATGTAGCCTGGGGAGCACCCAGTAGCATTGTGTTTGTGTGCGTGATGCCAATTGAGGGGTCGACTGTCACTTTCAGTCTGAGTCAGTGTGATTGAACTAACTGCTGAAAACAAGGAAGCCACCCTTCTTGGTGCAGAGGTGTGTTTAACAGTCTCTCGAACCACCTGTACCTGACAGGTATTTAGTATACATTTGCCTGAACAAGCAAGTGAATGCCTTTGTGGATGCAAGAGGAAGGATAAACACTTCCTGGTCTTGAGGTAGGTTGTTGGTGGAACGTGAATTAAAGTTAGTATTTCTCCTTGGGAAGCTCTGTGCTGACTTGGAAGAGGAGAAGACAAGGCCAAACATTCCTTGTCTGAAACATCCTTGTTTTTTTCCCATTTAGTATCAGGTCTGTACTCTGGGCATTGGGGTTGTCTATATTGGTTAGCTATGGCTGGGTAACAAATAGCTCCAAAGCATAACTTAAAACAGCAAACATGTATTATCCTACACAAGTTCAAGAGTGACTTGGCTGGGTACTTCTGGCTTGGGCTCTCTCACAAGGTACACTGGCTGCCTGTGGGGGCTGTGTTACCTGAGACTCCATAGGGCTGTAGAGCTGTTTGCATGTGGCACACGCGCATGCCTGGCAAGTTGTTGCTGGCGGTTGGTTGATGGGAAGCCTTGGACCCTCACCATATGGGCCTCTCCATAGGGTTGCTTGAGTGTCCTTGGGACATGGTAGCTGCTTCTCTTACAGCAAAGGATCCAGGAGAAAGCAAGGAGGAAGCCATGGGACCTCATGACCTAGTCTCAAAGGCTACGTTGTCTGCTTTTTTCTGTTCGTTAGAAGCAGCTCGCTAAGTCCAGCCCACACTTGGGAGATGGATTAGGTTCTGCCTTAGGAAGGGAGTATCAAGAGTTTGTGGACATTTTTAGACCATCACACTGCTTAAGCTCCCAACAGCTTTGGGTTCCTCTAGGACCAAACAAGCCCCTCCCAGGAGAGGTTTGGCGTCTTCTCGGCCACCTGTGACTTGGAGGGTAACATTGAGAAGATTTAAAACAATGTTTACCTTGTTCCTTTGACACCAGACTAGAGCTGTTCAGCACCTGAGAGGCTATGAGCTCCAGAATCCCAGGGTGGGGGGTGGTGAGAAGCGTCTGGATGCTGGGTCAGCAGCAGCTGTGAGGGGCTCACCTGAGGGCAGCCATGCACCATGAGATCGTGGAACCCTGACGTGCCAAACAGACAGACGTGTTTATTTGCTCCCTTCATTAAGGTCTGTTTCTGCCTCCGGTGTGTTTCCTTCTAGGCCATTTTGGAGGAAAACAAGGAGACGCTGCCACTTGCCATCAGCCCTGTGGTGTACCCCCAGAACCACGTCTTCAAGTACGCAGCTCCCTCTCTGCTCGTGCTGGGGCTCATCCTCAGTTACTGTCTCCCCACTCACCACAGTTCCCACAACTTGGAACAGTGCCTGGTGCACAAGGGCATCTCTAGTTAGCTGGGGACTTGCAGCTGGGCATGGTGGTGACGGAAATATAGGTAATCAAGTTCTTGGGATCCTAGAGAAAATGCCACAGAAAGTGGGAGCGAGCAGGACTTCGTGAAGGAAGCGGATCTTAAATTCCCAGAATAGGAGTAGACTGTGAGAATGCTGGCGATGAGCGAGGGGCCCACTGGCAGAAGCATCAGCCTGCCGCTGGTCCCCACCCTGTTCTTCAGGCAAGGTGTTCACGTCCCGACTCTACTGTGCTGGGCTGCTCCACTCATCCGGATAATCTGTGCTTATTTGGTCCTGGAAACAGCCAGGCCTGTGCATGCCAGCCCTGCCCCAAAGCAGGGAGCCTATGTTGGCCGTGAATAAGCCAGGCACCTAGAAAAGGCACTGGGCTGTCGGGAGGGGCCCCTGGAGTCTACAGGTGTAGGCTGTGAAGGTCAGGCAGGCAGGTCCAGGCTAGATCTCTAGCGGAAACATGGCCCCATTTAGAGGTGAGGGAGCAGAGGCAGAGATTGGCCTTTGCCTTCAAGGGAGCCCCTCCCAAGACGCCTAGAACCCTCCTCTTTGGCTGCCCAAACCTGGTCCAGCCATAAATGGGCAATGTGCTCCACTCTTTCGCGTTCTGCCAGGTCGTGGGAATCTCCTCCTGCTGGACTCTGCTGGGCCCTTCTCCCCTTGTTTGAGGTCAGCAGCCCAGCCTGGCAACTCGGGCCTGGCAGTGACCCCCTGCCCAGTGTCCCCCCACTTTCCCTGGGGCAGAGGCCTCATTGAAGCCCTTGGCACATCCATTTGAGACTGATAGTGTCAGCTCCATCCTTCCTTTTTTCCACGAGGGAGGAAAGAACCAACATTTATTAGACACCCAAATTATCCTGTTTAATCCTAATGATAAATGTGGGTGGGCATATGGTCCCATCCTGTAGTTGGGGAGCCCAGGGTTGCAAGAGTACAAGTTGCCCTATCCCTCGGCAGATAAGCAGAGGGCTCTGAGGCCTGGAGCTGGGGCCAGGCTGTCTGTCAAGACTTAAGCCCCGGATTCGCGGTCTGATGAAGTTCAGGCCAGCGTGGGGAGTCACTGAGCCAGGGCCGGTGTCTGAGCTCAGCTTGGGCCTTTCCCTGCAGGGTCTTCACGGACGTGCAGCAGGTACTCAGCAACCTCACACACCCACGCTTCACCTTCACCCAGAGCGAGGCGGATGCTGACATCCTCTTCAACTTCTCACACTTCAAGGACTACAGGTGAGGGTGCCTCCAGCCCACAGGCCACTGCCACCCTCCTGGAGTCCCAGCCTCCCCTTGAGCTCGCCACGTCTGCCTCCCATCCCCAGGAGGCTCAGCCAGGAGAGGCCAGGAGTGCTGTTGAACCAGTTCCCCTGCGAGAACCTGCTGACTGTGAAGGACTGCCTGGCCTCCATTGCACGTCGGGCAGGAGGCCCTGAGGGCCCGCCCTGGCTGCCCCGAACCTTCAACCTGCGCACTGAGCTGCCCCAGTTTGTCAGCTACTTCCAGCACCGGGAAAGGCGGTGAGCCCCCCGACACAGAGCAGTCACAACCCCACCCCATCAGCTGAACACCTACTACGTAAATCGGTGCTAGGAGCTGTAGGCACTGAGCACCATGGACTGCAGTTGTCTCCCAGGGCTGCCGCTTCCTCCAGGCTGCCGCTCCCTCTGCTCCAGCAAATGAGGCCCAACCTCTCAGCTCCCAGGAGACCTCAGTCGCTGGCTCTGCTGCTGGGTTCTGGGGAGGCCCTGCCGGGGTGGGCAGACCCCAGACACCACCCAGCTGGCCCTTCTGCTCCCCCAGGGGTGAGGACAACCACTGGATCTGCAAGCCCTGGAACCTGGCACGCAGCCTGGACACCCACATCACCAAGAGCCTCCACAGCATCATCCGGCACCGAGAGAGCAACCCCAAGGTGGGCCCCGTACCCCACATGCCTGGTGCTCAGAGTCTGGACTGGCCACTGAGAGGTAGGGAGTCAGCACTGGGACTAGAGCCCAGTCTCTGAAGCCCCCACCTCCCTGCTTCCACTGTGCCACTGCCATCAGGAGGGGGTCATGACACTTCAGGTGAGTGGAGGAGACCCTCAGTTAGAACCGGCCCATGTACAGCTGACCTGAGTTCCCAACACACTGGTAGGACTGCCTGACAGGAGCAGGTATCCAAGCTTGGACAGGGAGCTTCTCGGGGCTGCAAAGATCCCGTAGTGATGGGACATCCACAGGCAGTATGGGAGGATTGCAGGGCACAGGAACACCTGTGCCATGGCTGCAGCCAGAGACGTGTACATGGGCAGAGGCCGGAAGGAAATGCATCCCAGGGACAGTCATGGGGACTGGGCAGTGGAGTGGGGTGGGTGGAGTTATGGGTGAGAATTTGTACTCCATGTTCAAAACCTGAAAACCAGTGGGATTTTTTTCTTCAATTACAGTAGAGATGAATTTATAGAATGTGCTGCAACCTAGACAGGGTTTGAAAGGGCAGGAGGAGTGGAGGACAGCCGTGGCTGTGACTTACTGGCGCTGGGTGCAGGGCCCCTCTGAGGACACAGGAGAGGAGACCCCTGGTGGTTCTGTGTGCTCTGGTGGGCTGTGGGAGCCCCAAAGGACTCTGTCCTGGCACGGGATAAGGACCACCAGTGAGCCCACATCCTTCTCCTTCAGGTTGTGTCCAAGTACATTGAAAGTCCAGTCCTGTTCCTTCGAGAAGATGTGGGGAAGGTCAAGTTTGACGTCCGCTACATCGTGCTGCTGCGGTCAGTGAAGCCCCTGAGGTTGTTTGTGTATGATGTGTTCTGGCTGCGGTTTTCCAACCGGTAAGTGGGGACTAGCTGGGTCCTGGGTCCGGGAGCTGGTGACCAGGTGGGGGAAGGGGTGGGTATTGGGCCCCACTTGACTTGGGATCAGAAAGCCTTGTTGGAACTTTCCCTCATCACTCACATGGCAGGTGGCCACTCAGAGCCTGTGTCCTCAGTGGCAAATGGCAGTGACTTGACCTGCCTACTTCAGAGTTTCCAAGTCATCCACAGTAACAGATGTGAACGTTCTTCATAAAATGGGCACCAACACATGAGAATCAGGATGATATTTTATGAACCTACAGAGACTTCACAGCACATCACTCGCCTTGATCCCAACTCAGCGGGGCCTGGACTGCCCCACTGCACAGATGAGGGAACTGGCGCCCAGCCAGGACAGCAAGCAGTTCTGCCCTGAGCCCCCCAGCCAGGAAGGTTCAGTCAGTGATGCCTTCCACACAGGGAAGAGGCCAGCTCTGGCTCCAGAATCCATGCATGTGTCTGCTTATCTTCCAGGCCCTTTGCACTCAACGACCTGGATGACTACGAGAAGCATTTCACAGTCATGAACTATGACCCGGATGTGGTACTTAAGCAGGTAGGGCCTATCAGGACCCAGGTGGGGGTTCACATGGAGATCAGTGCAGACCCAACCCCACCCACCATCATGCCTGCCTCCTGGGAAGGCTGGGTGCATGGGCCAGTTCCAAGGAGCTGCCTTCCAAGTTCTCGCTTTCGTGTTTAAAGCAGCCATGATGAGCCAGGTTCAGGAACTGTATTGTCCCAGGTAGTCCTTCCTGTAGCACCGAGGAGCACTTGAGCTGTTTGAGATAATGGGGGATGGGGAGGCATTCCCTCATGGCTGCCTCAGCAGGAAGAACAGACTGCGTGAAGAGCACCAGGGAGGGTTGGAATTTGTGGCCCCCAGAAATGCCTGGTCCCCTCTGGAGACAGGACCGATGCAGGCTGTGTGAGGTCTGGCCCTGTGCACACCTAGTTTTGCTGCCTGCTGGCCTGTGATCCTGCCTGGGTTGGGGACCTCCTGTCTTCCCTGGCCCTGTTACTGAGCAGTGCCACATGCAGGGGCCCTCAGTGAGTGGTGGCCGCACCTTCTGGGCACCTGGGGCATCAGGGAAAAGCCCTTCCAAGGTGAGGATGAGAAACCAGAGCTGGCCAAGTCACTGGGGATAGGTAGGCACAGCCTGCACTGAAGTGAGAAGTCAGCTTGGTACAGGAACAGGGAAAGGAGAATAGATCATTGTCAGAAAGTCCTCTCAGACCTGCAAACAGAGCATCAAGCACACACCTGCCCACACTGCCTAACGCCAGGCTTGCGGGTGCCATGGCACCCTGCCCGACCTTCCCCCTCTCCTGAGTGTGTGATGGTCACTCCCAGGCTTCTCTCAATTCTTTTCAGCATGAGCATGTCCCTAGCAATTCAAATACTGTTCCGCCTGTTGAGGTTTTCATGGAAGTATCCTCTTATTGAGCACATACCCCTGCCACTGTCCTGACTTGCTGAACGTGTGTTCTGAGGTCTGTTGTTGGAAGCACGGCTGTTGTTCCTGGCTCTTTACTCGTGGGACACCTAGCTATGCCCGTGTCTGAGGAGTCCTCTAGGAGGACGCGTGGAAAGGACCCTGCTGCCTCAAAGTGGCTGTGTCTGGCAGTCCTGTAGCTTCTTGTTCCTCCTTTCGATTGTGTTGAAGCCCACCCCCTAAGACTCCAGGTACCTTCCCCTCTTGTGTGCAGGGGTCATCTGAGAGTTAATGTCCTCTGAACCCTATGCATGAGGACACGTGTCCAGCAGACCATAAACATTGGGTTTTCATAGGGGGCCTGTTCTGGCTTGTCCTCTGGAAGAAGCCTGAGCCAACTGCCACCCTCCTTGTGTATGTTTTGGGTAAGACCTAGAGCCTGAAAAGACAACTGGTGCTCAGTGGGGCACAGGCTGGCCCTGCCAACTGGGGGCCATACTCATCTCCTTTGCACTGTGAGGATGAGCACTGACCTAGGCCTTACAGCCTCTCAAGCATCTCACTTGAGCCTCACAGCAGCCCTGCAAAGTCAGTTTTCTGGGGAGGGTGCATTCTCCCATTTCATAGAGGACACAGGCTCAGAGAGGTTAATCCACTAGTCCAAAGTCACACGGTAAAATCTACAGCTCAAACCCAGTCTCCTGCCTCTAATTTGTGCCCTGAAGGACTGGGGCCAGGTGTTCTCTCCTGTAACCCCCAGCGAACGTCAGAGGTTCCTGGTCAAGGCAGCGGCAGGCCTCCCCTTCCCTACCCAGAGGAGGCCTGAGCAGAGTGTGACAGGCTCTGTGTCTGTTGCAGGTTCATTATAATGAATTCATCCCTGAATTTGAGAAGCAATACCCAGAGTTTCCCTGGGTTGGCATCCAGGTGAGTCCTGCGCATTCCAGGGAGGGGTTGTCAGGTCCCAGGCTGGGGGCCGTGCAGGAGCTGCCCCTTCCCTCTTAGCTGATATAGCCTGGATAGGGTCTTTGCCTTCCCTGGGTGGTCCTCCTTCCACTGAGGCTGGTGAGGGAGATGGCATGGGCTCCCGTCCCTCCCATTCTGGCCTTGTGGGGGCTCCTCAGAGGGAGAGATCACCAGGAGGGGCATTTAGGGCACTCCTAGCATAGCCAGATGGTAGTGGGCTCTGCGTGCCCCCAGCATCCCGGCCCTTGGAGACAGGCTGGGCCTTCATGTCCTATAGCAGCCTCTCGAGTGCTGCTCTGAGCTCTTCACTGCAGTGGGTACCGCAGGGACAAGGCGCAGGGTTCAGGCAGATTTGCAGAAAGTGAATCCAGGTGAGGGGCAGGTGTCGGGCAGAAGTGACCACAGCCAGGTCTAGAAACACAAAGGTGTGGGAGGGGTGACTCAGGCCACGTAGGAACCAGGTTCTAGCAGGGGCAGCAAACCCTGTGTCAAGAGGCTGCCCTGGGTAGCTAGTCCCAATACTGGGGCCAAGCAGGCTGTGTGACAGCCACCCCCATCCCCAGGCTGAGATCTTCCAGGCCTTTACGGAGCTGTTCCAGTTGGCCTGTGCCAAGCCACCGCCCCTGGGCCTCTGCGACTACCCCCCATCCCGGGCCATGTATGCCGTCGACCTCATGCTGAAGTGGAACGACCGTCCAGATGGTGAGAGGAACTTCCCCATGCTCTGAACCGAGCTGACAGCCCTGCCTAGCTGGCCACGCCCCAGGAGAGCAGGGTGGGGGTGCCATAGGAGAGAGTTCACAGGACAGAAACCCGTGTACAAGGCACCCCATCCCCCACACAGCCCTAGCCAGACCTGTGTCAGAGCCCCTCCACCCCATCCTACCCCACCCCTGCATCTCTGCTTCTTTTTGACTAAACTGAACATCTGAGCCAGAAGGATGCACTCTCACCCTACAGCAGGAGGCAACTGCAGCCTCTCCTCGAGAGACAGACATCTGGCCAGGCCACCCAAAAAGCCAGGAAACCCGAGTTCTAGGCCCTGCCCTGCCTGCCTGCTGTGGGGGCTGGAGCCCAGGTCCACACCCTCCCAGCCTTCTCAGGGTCCCCAGACCATCCCCTGGGAGGGAGGTACAGATGAGCCTTATACCCACTCTGCTCTCTGCCATCAGGGAAACGGGTGATGCAACCGCAGATCCTGGAAGTGAACTTCAACCCTGACTGCGAGCGAGCCTGCCGGTACCACCCCACCTTCTTCAATGATGTCTTCAGCACCTTATTTCTGGACCAGCCCAGCGACTGCCATGTCACCTGCCTCGCCTAGGCACTCGCTGTCCCTGCGCCCTGTGCTTAGGGAAGGGTTCTAACCTGTCTTACGAGCTGCTTCTGCAAAGGCCCCAGGACCTCCCCTCCCTTCCTCAAGTCAGCGTCTGCCCCAGGCCTCTATCTTCCTAAGCCATTGTCCAGGCCTCCCACCCTGGGAGCACAGGGTCTTCCCCCTGTGGGTCAGAGCAGGACAGTGACAGCGTCTCCAAGGCAGGGTACCACCCCAAGGCCCTGCCCACACCCCCACCACCATCTAGGCATTGATGAGTCTCCAACTCAGACAAGGGCTTTACTCCTGGTATCAAGAGTTCCCAGGCCGTCTGCCCCAGAGCGTGTTGGGGAGAGAGAGGGTCTTGGGCGCACAGAGGTATTCCTCAGGAACAGGGTTCCACAGGGAAGCATTTGGGAACCCTGCATCAAATAAGGCCAAGCAGGCTTCTGTTCCAGAGTCTCTGCTCTCATGCATTGGAATGCCCCTGGAACAGGTGCAGGGCCCCTCACTGCACCCACAAGGCTCTGTGTGGCAGGTGTCCTGGAACAGCCTGGTGAACTCGCCCACCAAGCCCACCTTATCACCCATCCCCAGCTGGACCAGAACTTTCACCAGCAAACCTCCTACTGGGCACATAAGCCGTCTTGATACCGTTGTTGAGGGTCACAGACCTACTCTCACCAAGGGAAGCAGTCTGTCAGGGCCCCCATCGTCCCAGTGACCTCCCTGCTCACTGGGCACTCCGTGGTGTCCCACTCGTCTGGGACCCTCTGGTAAGGGGGACTCAGGGCCAAGTGTGGGTGGCAAAGCGCCAGGCAATAGGTGATAGAAGAAGATTCTGAGAAGTTTAGGTTAAGTCAGTTGCCATCTTCTTCCAGGGTCTATAGTCACAATGTTGGCTTTTTGTTGTTTTTTTTATGGGAGAAACATACAATTCTGATTCTTTCCTAGTTCTGTTTCTGAAATTTGGAGACAGCTGTCAGTGTTTTGTAGCCACAGTACACTTAGGCCCAACTCACAGGTTGTACTTGGTCTGGCTCCCCAGGCAGGTGTGAGATACTTCCAGAACCTTCTGGTGTGCAGGAAGGTGGGGCTGGGCATGGGGATGATTACTGTTTAAAGCTAAGAGTGATCCTTCTTGTGACAAAGCTACACACAATGCTGGTTCCCCTCAGTGTCTGTCTGGGCAGGTCTGCCACCCTCTGTTAAGGACAGCCTCGCCCTTCCTGACGGGAGCCACCCTCTGGGCTCCCAGGATCTGCAGGCATGATGTCCTGCCTCACTTCTCACTTTGTGTTGCAATAAATGCCACCTTCTTTCACTTCTGCCTTCCTTTCTCTTTAGGCCCTGGAGCTGCAGGCTCAGCCTGGTATATCCCCCCTGCTGTTGCCACAAAAAAGAAAAAATACCAAGGAGTCACCTTGAGAAGCAGAGGAGGAATAGGATGGCCTTTCAGCCTCCCAATCCCCACCTCAAGCTTGACTTCCCGCACTTGTTCTGTTTTGATGGGAGGGGCACCATCAAGGCTGAAGCCTATGTCAGCCCCGCCATCAGCGCCCAGGACCCTCGGTCATCATGCGAGCCCCGAACCCTGGAAAGCCGTTCTCCCACACTTGCCTTGTCCTGGCAAGGGGCTGGTGAAGACCTAACCCTGGCACGTGGGGTGTTCTGCGGGCTGCTGCAGGGCAGGTGACAGTGGTACCACATGGTGGCCCCGGGGATTACACCATGGAAGCAGAGTGCCTTGCTGGCAAGGGAAAGCCCCCGGACAGATGTCCCCGCTGGCTGTGTCCAGAGCCTAAAAGGTGTTACTCTTCTTTCTTCCCGTTCACTTAAAACCTGATGCCCAGGAGCAGGCAGGGACAGCCCCCGGAATCAGGACCACATGACCCAGGCTTTCCCTGATTATAACATGGGATTCTGCATTCCTAGGGGTCCTTGCACCTCTGGTCAGGGCAGAGAGACACCCTCCCCTGAAGGCTGTCAACTAGGGACTCCATGCGCCGGAATTCCAGTCAGTCACCTCTAAGAGCCGAGGTAGTTGCCCTGGAGATGATGCTTGCCCCATCTCTCCTCATACTCATTTATACCCAAGTCACTCTATTTTAAGATTACTTAAGGCAGTGTGGTGGCTCATGCCTGTAATTCCAGCACTTTGGAAGACTGAGGTGAGAGGATTGCTTGAGCCCAGGAAGTCGTGGCCACAGTGACCCTCGATCATGCTACTGCCCTCCAGCCTGGACAACAGAGTGAAACTCTGACTCAAAAAAGTCAAAGGATGCTTCGAGAGCTAGAGTGTGCCACTGATGGACATTTGAAATTGACCGAAAAGAGTCCCCAGAGTAATATTGATTGTATCAAAGTTCTCCAGGGCACCACACAGGAGAAATTCAGCAGGTAAAACTTGAGGTGCTGACAGTAAAATTTAGAAACTTGGAAAACATCCTTGGTGATTTTCTGTGGCCACAAAATGCACCCGAGATTGCGGCTGTCATGCAGCAGGCAGTAGCATCGTTGAGTCTCAGCACAACAGAGGTCCAGAGTGGCCTGCCACAGAGTTGAAGTCGCTGTTGCCTCTGTGCTGATGACCACCCGGCCAAGCCTTCCCGAACTGTGTGTAAGACCTGGGCTTCCGTCCTGAGTGGTTGGTCGACTTATAGAGGGAAGCTGGTGCTTGGGGTTCAGACCTCAACCTTGTGAAGTAGCTCCAGGCAAGAGTGCAGACCAGAAGGACTTAACCAGTGAGGTGTGGATTTCCCTATTAAACCAACATAGAAACTGCCAGAAGCCCAGAACCCCTAATGGATGACGATGGCAAATTGCTAACAGGGTCCTCACCCTCCAGTGCTCCAACAAGTGTCTGCACAAAGCTCTGGAGGAATTAAACTGACCATCTTGGAGAACTTTAGAAATGCATTAATAAAAAGGCTGGGTGCAGGGGCTCACACCTGTAATCCCTGCACTTTGGGAGGCAGAGGTGGGAGGGTTGCTTAAGGTGAGGAGTTTGAGATCAGCCTGGGCAACATAGTAAGACCTTGTCTCTACAAAAAAAAAAAAAATCAACAAATTAGCTGGCATGCACTGTCCCAGTTACTCAGGAAGCTGAAGCAGCAGGGTCACTTGCGCTTAGGAGGTTGAGGCTATGGTGAGCCATGGTCATGCCATTGCACTCCAGCCTGGGTGGCAATGAGACCCTGACTCAAAAAAAAAAAAAAAAAAAGACATTAATAAAAAGGATAAGCCGGGCTCGGTGGCTCAGCCTATAATCCCAGCACTTTGGGAAGCTGAGGTGAGTGAATTGCCTGAGCCCACGGATTCAAGACCCGCCTGGGCAACTTGTCAAGACCTCATCTCTACAATAAATAAAAAATTAGCCGGGCGTGGTAGCACGCACCTGTGATTCCGGCTACTCGGAAGGCTGAGGTGGAAGGATGGCCGGAGCCCAGCAGATCAAGGCTGTGGTGGCCTGGAGCGGCCACAGCACTCCAGTCTGAGCGACAGAGTGAGACTCCCACTCAAAACAGACAGACAAACAAACAAAAGGATATACCAAGAGTTCCCCAGTGTACTCTTCTGTGCTCATGAGGAATGTGGGCTGGCCAGAGGGTCAGCTGAGGGCCCATGGCCTAGAAGCTGCTGGAACCCTGCAGAGCCTATGTTGGACATCAAATTCTCCTGGAGGCTGGAGTCAGGCATGGCTTCGTGGCAGCCTGGGACAGAGCCACCCCATCTCTCAGAAGAATGCAGTCACTTGTCTTCATCCATCTTCTGTAAGTGAAGTCACCGCTGAATGTGCAGTGGGAAGAAAGATCTCCATGAACTTCTATCAACCACCAGAAACAAAACCAAAGATAAGCCCAGCAGGTTGGGCCTGGCCAAGGGGAGGAAGCTGCAGCCTTGGTCCCACCAGGCGCCATCCAGGTGTAGTGACGCGTGACAGGACAGAAGAGCGACCTGTTCAGGCGCTGCCCAGCTCTGTCCTGGGCAAAACCAGGTAAAGGTTCTGCTTGGGGCAGGGCAGAGAGCCAGGTGCTGGATGCTGGTTGTGGGCCCAGCCATTCAGCAGCCTGGGCTGGGTGTCCTACAGCCACGGGAAGTGGGCAGGACCCCCTCGCTCAGCCCAGCCCGGTGTGCTAGTGTGGGTTCTAGGGTCAGACCTGGGGCTGCTCCCCGCTGGGCTGACCTCCTCACCTTCTCGGTGAGTCTCGGGAACGTCCCAGTAAGTGGGGAAGCCCCAGCTGAGTCCAGACAGACCCAGCAGCAGAATAAGCCCCTGCACAGCCCGGCCCACATGGCCGTGGGTCCCAACTTGACAAAAAGGCCATGGTGCAGGAGGCTAAAAACTTTATTTGGTTTATAAAACTCCACATCCCGAGAGCATGCTCTGAGCATTGCAGAAAGTGCAGAGCGGTTCTTCGCCTGAGCTCAGCCATGACCACCTCTGCAGCTGCTGCTGGCCCCCTGGGCCGAGACCCGGACAGACCAGCAGGCCCAGGGGCCATGAAAGCATGATGGCCACCACCGGGAATGGCACCTCCTGGTGGCGGCTGTGGTCCTCAGGGGGCTGGCCACTCACTCCGGGAGCCGCCGGCTCCCACGCCAGCCGCGGTTGTCACGCCATACACAATAGTTGAGCGTGGCTGCAAAGGCCAGCCAGGCCAGGTAGGGGTAGAGCAGGCGGGCAGCCGGCGGGCTCACTCGGTGCCAGGCCACAGTCGTGGCTGCTGCTACCCCGCCCAGCAGCAGGAGGTCCACCAGGCCCTGCGGAGACACAGGAGGGAGGACGAGGGGCCTGAGGCTCCAGGTCCACACATGTGCACGTCCCCGCAGCCCACCCGCCAGTGAGTTAAGAGCCCCCACACCCCCACGCCACCCTTGAGTGACCCCACCAAGCCTCGCCTGCCTAGGCTCAGTTTTACTCTCATTTGTGAAATGGAAACAGTCCTTCTCGCCTGACCCATGTCGTGTGTGGGCTGCACGTGACGGGCCTGAAGTGGTAGCTTGGGGACCTCGCACATCCCTTCCCCTGTCTGAGCTCGGGGCCTCCACTGAGGCAGCCCCAACCTCCCAGTGACCACAAGGACCAAACAGACCCTCACTGTAAACTGGCAGCTACTGTCCCCGAGAGGTGACGAGAGTGGAGCCGCACCTCCTGTGGTGTGGTCTCTGCTCCAAGGTCTCAGTAAGAATCATTTTATTTATTTATTTTTTTGAGTTGGAATCTCACTCTGTTGCCCAGACTGGAGTGCAGTGGCCGCTCCCGGCCACCGCAGCCTCGACCTGCTGGGCTCCGGCGATCCTTCCGCCTCAGCCTTCCAAGTAGCTGGAATTACAGGCATGCGCTACCACACCCGGCTGATTTTTTTGATTTATTGTAGAGATGAGGTCTCGCTGCCCAGGCGGGTCTCGAACCCGCAGGCTCAAGCAATCCACTCACCTCAGCCTCCCAAAGGCGTGGGATTACAGGTTGAGCCACCAAGCCCGGATGAAGAATAATTTTAAAAGAGAAGCTAGGGCCGGGCTCTGTGGCTCAGCCTGTAATCCCAGCACTTTGGGAGGCCGAGGTGAGTGGATTGCCTGAGCCCGCGGGGTCGAGATCCACCCGGGCAACTTGACGAGACCTCATCTCTAATAAATCAAAAAAAAATTAGCCGGGCGTGGTAGTGAGTGCCTGTAGTTCTGGCTACTCGGAAGGCTGAAGTGGAAGGATCACTGGAGCCCAGCGGGTCGAGGCTGCGGTGGCCGGGAGCAGCCACTGCACTCCAGTCTGGGCGATGGAGTGAGACTCCAACTAAAAAAAAAAAAAAAAAGAGGAGCTAGGCTGGGCACAGTCACTCATGCCTGTAATCCCAGGCTGAGGTGTGAGGATCACTTGAACCAGGAGTTCGAGACCAGCCTGGACAACAAACGAGACCTCGTCTCTACAAAAAATAAAAGCTAGGGCATGGTGGTACATGCCTGTAGTCTCAGCTACTCGAGAGGCTGAGGCAGAAGGATTGGCTGAGCCCAGGAGGTCGAGGCTGCAGTGAGTCATGATTGTGCCACCGCACTCAGTCTGGGCAACAGAGCGAGACCCTGACTCAAAAAATGAAACTAAAAGAGAGGCTAACTGGGCGCTGTGGCTCACACCCGTAGTCCCAGCTACTTGGGAGGCCGAGGCAGGGGGATCGCCTGAGCTCAGGAGTTCTTGTCCTGCCTAGACAGCATAGCAAGATCCCACCTCGACGAAAAACTTTAAGAAGCTGATGCTGAAGTGGCGGGGGGCCAGTGTCCACCTGCTGCCTCCATGTGTCACCATGCACAGCACCAGGTAGAATGTGGGCTTTCCTGCACCGTGGCCCCTAAGCCCACACCAACAACCCCATCCAGCCTCAGCATTTCTCTCATAGGAGGAAAGTCAGCTGAGGGAGGCTGCAGACCGCTAAGAACATCTAGAGACATTTGACTATCTGCCCCGCCTTTAGACACTGACTCTGTCTCAGATGTGATGCCCCATGTCCTTCAAGGGCCCTCTCCAGGGACCAGGGAGACAGCAAAGCCACACTTACCCAACCCATTTGTCGGGCGCCAAAGAAGATGGGAGGCCATGCCCAGTTCAGGGCCAGCTGCCCTGTGTAGAGGCCCAGGGGAACCACAGCCTCCTCTGAGAAGCCTCCCAACTCTTTCCAGATCAGGTAGGAGCCATATCTGAAACAGAGGCCGCAAGTCAGGGCACCATCAGGAAACAGACCAGGAGCCTCACTACCTCTGGGTGACACAGTGGTGACTCAGGCATGCCCTGCCACTGACTGCTGTGTGACCTCAGGGAAGCTGCTTGACCTCTCTGGGCCTTTGTTTCTCATAGGGCTGCTGTGGGGACTTGAGTTAACACATTGGCACACTTCACACATGGGACACTCGATAAATATTTGCCATGATTCTCATCATCGTTGTCATGAAGGGGGTGAAAAGGAGGCTCTTAACCTAGCCAGGGCACTGCACAGAGGATGGGACATTTGGGCTGGGCCTCAGAGGATGACTAGGAGTTTGCCAGGGGGAAGAAACAATATGCAAAGGCTTAGAGGCAGATGTGAGGCCCAAGTCTGTGTGACTGAGGTCCAGGGACTTGGGGGTGGCCTGGTTGTGGGAGCTGTTAACACAAAGGCAACCATACCCAGTGGTGATGCCCTCCAGCACTCCAGGCACGGCTCTAGCACTCTCCAAGCATTCGCTCATTTCATCCTCATGATGCTATAAGGTGGGCGGTATTACCACCCCCTCCTCTTACTGTGAGGAAACTGACACCCAGAGAGGTGACGTGACTGAGCTGTCTTGGCAGGCAATCGGTGGAGTGTGTCAGGATGTGAACCCAGGTGGCCTGGGGCCTGGCTCTTGCCCCTACGTGAGGGGTCCGACCTCATCCAGAGCCACAGGGAGCCTCTAGGAGGTTCCCCCAAGAGAGGCTGGGGTTGGGTTTGTGCTTTATCCAGATCTCGATGGTAGAAGAAGGCCAAGGGGGAATGTGGGGGCCTGGAGTCTGGAGCCGGCTAAGGCAGGAACAGTGATGCCAGGACCAGTAAGTACAGAAGGCCTGGCTGGGCAGGGCCCCGTCCGGCAGGGATGGGGTCCAGGTGACACCCAGGTCTCAGGGTCTTATTCCCATCAGGACCAGGCACCCAGCCTTGCCTCTGCTATCTGCCCCCTGGGGTGCCTGGCACCTGCGGCCCCACCCTACACATGATGCACTGGGCTGGCACAGAACCAGGATGCGGGGAACCTTCCAGGAGGACGGGTGGCTGACCACACCTCCTGGGTGCGGTCCCCGCTGGAGCCGCCAGGGGCGCCCTGTCCCATCCAGCACTTTCTCTCCCCTTGACAATTCCCCGAGTCTGGTCGCGGGGGGACTTGGGGACCAGACTGAGCCTGAGAGGGGCTTCTGCAGGGTCCCCACTTGCCAGGCCTGTATTCCTGGGAGGCCCTTGCCAAGGGGGGCTGTGGGCATCTGCGGGATAAAGCCTGGCCCTGAGCTGGAGCTCAACAAAGAGAGCTGGTGTTGCTGGTACGGTGGCCCTTGACTGTCTTGGGAGCGTCCACACACTGCCCACAGGCGAGCTCTCCACACCGAGCCCGCCTCCCCAGAGCTGTGATCACGGCCTGGGATGCCGGGGTTGGGTGGCCGTTGGCCCAGAAGGAGAAAGTTCAGTTGTGCAACCGACAGGCGCACAGCCTCCACCCCCACCAGCCTGCCACACAGGGCTGGGGAAACAGGCGGAGGCCCATGGGCTGCCCAGGATGTGGAACCCAGGACGAGAACCTCTGCCCTGGGCAAGGCCCCCTCTGCCAAGGGTCCGGGCTCATCCCCAGGCTCGGGCCACGCCCACCTACCCCATGGCCGAGTACAGCGTGCCCCACACCGGGGCCAGTGCCCAGCGGGGCGGGTGCCACGAGGGCTTCTGCAGGCTGGCGTACCAGCGCAGGCTCTCGCCACGGACAAAGTGGGAACCCAGGAAGCCCCCTAGGCTGGGCACCAGCGTGAAGCCCACGGCGGGCACCCAGGGCGGGGCCATGGCAGCTGCAACTGTTGTTCCGGAAACTCTGAAAGAGAAGATGGGGCCGGGTGAGAGCCTGCAGGGCCGGGGGCGCCTCCTTCAGTGTCTCAGGGTCCTGCCACCCACGGATCCACCAGGCGTTGACTGATGTCCAAGGCAGGGGACCTGCGTGCACATGCATCCACCCACACTCCAGCTCAGCGCCCTGCCCTGCCTGGCTCCACTCCTGTCCCAGCCATGGCCCTGGCCTTCTCTCCCCTCACCTTGACCTTGGGTCACCTGGCAGTGATCCCTCCTCTCGGCCGTTCTGTCCCCTTGCACCAAGAAGCCTTCCCAGCTGGCCTCCCCGGGACAAGTACCAGCCTTGGGGGCTTTGCCAAGCCTGCGACTTATGTTCCAGCACTTCACGTTCATCATTCATTCATGCATCCACTCATTCATTCACTGGATTACTGGTATCAGACAGAGCTTGGCTCAAATCTCTATTCCTCATGGACTCACTGTGATCTCAGGCAAATCAACTTTCTGGGCCTCAGTGTCCCCCTCTGTAGAATGGGATACTGACGCCACCTACCTTGGACCCATCCCAGTGCACAGCATCAAGGAGTGTCTTTCTACACAAGTGTTTCACACCACCCCAGCACAGGCCCACGCTAAAACTACCACTCCCCCTTCCCAGTGCACCAGAGAGGGAAAACAGCCTGCCTGGGGTCACACAGCTCTCTGAGCCAGGCTCTGTTGGTGGCAAAGCTGCTCTCATCCAGTCCTCATCATGAAATGAGGCACTGAGCTCCCACTAACACACTGATCCTGGTTGGAACATCAGGGGGTATCTGTTTTAAGAAGCCACACAGCACAACTCCGTTCAGCCAACTTGCTTCAAGGCTTGCTGGGGTAAGTGGGGTGTACCAGGGGTGGGTGCCCTGAGAGGGCACCAACCCAGACTGAGGGAACCCAGACCTTGGCAAGGAGCCCCAAACCAGGGACCAGGAACGAGATGGTGCAGAAAGGACAGAGAGCACCCTCTTCACGGGGCCCAGAGGGACAAGCAGTTCAGGGGAGCGGGACAGATGGGAGGTCAGCCAGGAGCAGCCGCAGTGAAGACACTGGGCTGAATCTGGGGCCATGGGGGCTTCAGGACAAAGGGCAGAGGCTGCCCTGGGGAGAAGGGGCGGCTGCTGGCCTGGGACTCCCTGGAACTCAGTCTCAGATACAACCCCAGTGCCCAACGAGTGGGACCAGGAAAGACTGGCCAGCCTCCTGGAGGCTTTTCATGATGTGAAAATTGTCCTCAACATAGCACGAAGAAAGCATAAATAACACTGACCATAGGATGACCCCATTTCGGCCAAAAAAAGCTAAGTGCAGTGCCTCATGCCTGTAATCCCAAAACTTTGGAAGGCAGAGGCAAGAGGACTGCCTGAGTCCAGGGATTCAAGACCAGTCTGGGCAACTTGGCAAGACCTCATCTCCACAATAAATCAAAAAATTCACCAGGCTCGGTGGCTCAGCCTGTAATCCCACGCCTTTGGGAGGCTGAGGTGAGTGGATTGCCTGAGCCCGCGGGTTCGAGACCCACCTGGGCAGCGAGACCTCATCTCTACAATAAATCAAAAAATCAGCCAGGCGTGGTAGCGCATGCCTGTAATTCTGGCTACTTGGAAGGCTGAGGTGGAAGGATCGCCGGAGCCCAGCAGGTCGAGGCTGCGGTGGCCGGGAGCGGCCACTGCACTCCAGTCTGGGTGACAGAGTAAGACTCCAACTCAAAAAAAAAAAAAAAAATTCATCGGGCATGGTGGCACACGCCTGTGATTCCAGCTACCTGGAAGGTTGAGGCGGAAGGATTGCCTGAGCCCAGCAGTTCAAGGCTGAGGTGGCCATGAGCATGCCACTGCACTCCAGCCTGGGCGACAGAGTGAGACTTCTACTTAAAAAAAAAAAAAAAGATAACGTGGATATGCATTTTAAAAATTATAGCCGGGTTCGGTGGCTCAGCCTGTAATCCCGCGCCTTTGGGAGGCTGAGGTGAGTGGCTTGCCTGAGCCCACGGGTTCGAGACCCACCTGGGCAATTTGGCAAGACCTCATCTCTACAATACATCAAAAATTAGCCGGGTGTGGTAGTACGTGCCTGTAGTTCCAGCTACTCGGAAGGCTGAGGCGGAAGGATCACCAGAGCCCAGCAGGTCCAGGCTGCAGTGGCCAGGAGCAGCCACTGCACTCCAGTCTGGGCGACAGAGTGAGACTCCAACTCAAAAAAAAAAAAAAAATTGTAACCAGTGCCTGAAGCTAGCAGCGGTCACAGTCGCAAAGCTAACCTCCCGGGGACTAAATATGTGCCAGGCCAGCAAAGCTCAAACCCGAGGCCTGCCCTTGAGCCCTCATCTTGAGAAGGAGTGACACCGCCTAAGCCATCTGCCCCCAGTCGAGGAGCAGAGGGCAGGGGTGTTTGCCCAGGGTCCCTCAGCAAGCGAGCAGCCAGATTCCAGAGCCCACCCTCGGCAGCAGGACCCGTGATGCCATGTTCATTATGTTACTAGTTTCCCAAAACATCTATAATGAGCATGACTTCATTTTTTACTATCACTCAGACTGGAGTGCAGTGGCCTGATCATAGCTCACTACAGCCTCGGACTCCTGGCCTCAAGCTATCCTCCCACCTCAGCCTCCCATAGTGCTGGAATTACAGGTGTGTGCCACCACACCCGGCCTAAGCATTATTTTAAAAGGAACAGTGTTGGCATCCAGCAGATTCTGGTGCTGCCACTTCTTATGGTTCCCTCCTCTCCTGGGCCTCAGTTGTCTTGCCTGTTGAATGGGGACAGTTACCCCTTCCCCCAAGGTCACCGCACGGGTAAATAGTAACCATGAACACTGTTGGGGACTGGGCATGTGACACGGGGGCCCACCAGTAAATGTTCCTGTGTTCTCTGGCCCTGCCCTCTGGTTTCTGGGGTACACATAACTGCTCACGGGGTGGGGCTGGGGGTCTGATGTCACCACACATATGGAAGGCCACTTCCCCAGGGCAGAAGACGCAGCTGAGCACTGGCCCTGTGCCACCACCAAGTGCATGTGACACTCTGGACCGGGAGACCCAGGCCCAGCCACCCAGCTCACTAATCACTGTGTCACCTCAGGTAAGCCCAGGCCACCAGCCTGCTGCTCACCTGTGCAATGGGGACATGACCCCTGTTCCACCTGTTTAACAAATGTTGAGGCCGGGTGTGGTGGCTCACACTTGTAATCCCAGCACTTTGGGAAGCAGAGGCAAAAGCACTGCCTGAGCCCAGCATTCGAGACTAACCTAGGCAACATGGCAAGACCTCGTCTCTACGATAAATAAAAAAAATTATCTGAGCCTGGTGGCGCACACCTGTGATCCCTGCTACTCAGCCCAGTATGTCATGCCTGCGGTGGCTGTGACCATGCCACTGCACTCTAGTCTGGGCAACAGACACTTCTACTCAAAAAAAAAAAATGTTTCATCCACACCAAAGTGACAGCATTGGGGAACAGTGACAAGCCATGTTCATTGTAAGGCCTCCCTGGAGGCAAGCAGGGCCTGGGTGGGCAAATGTGCCCTTTCCCAGGACTGCCCCCTACTGCCGGCTCTCCCTCTCAGAAGTGTCCCTTCCTGGGGAAACATGGCGAATGCCACCAGTAGGAGACACATGAGCATCACGAGTGCCTTGGACGACCCACAGAAGCGAACAACTTTCTGTGGTGTTTGTGCCCAAAACACAAAACCCCAGTTCAGGCCTGGAAAGACTTCAGGAGCGGCCTTGAGGGGACATTTTACACAATGACTGGCCCGCACCCCAGACTCTTCAAAAGTGTCGAAGTCATGAAAAGTGAGGAAAGACGAGGGAGATGTCAGCGCTGCAGGGTGGAAGGCAAACACCAGCTAAGCATGACATGGGACCGTGAATGGGATCGAGGTGGACAGGGTTCGGCAAGGTCTGTGGTCACAGGGCCGTGCCACGGTCACAGGGCCACCGCTCTCGTCCTGGTTTGATAACCACACTCAGGGGAAGCTGGGCAAAGGGAGTATAGGAACTCTGTACTACTTTTGTAACTTTTCTGTACATCTAGGATTAGTTCAGAATTAAACATTCGAGACGTCTCCTGGCTGGGACAATAAGTGGCACATATTTCTGCTCTACAGGAGTTCACTGGACCCTCCCTGCCTCAGGTCAGTCCCTGGGCCCCAACCTCAGGCCCCCTTCACCAAATGCCAAATGCCCCCCGAGCCTCCACGTCACCTCATCGCTCCTGCTCTAAGCCTGGGTCTTTTTGTTTTGTTTTGTTTTGTTTTTTAATGGGGTAAAGCTCACATAATGTAAAATCAACTATTTATTTATTTTTATTTATATATATTTTTTGAGTTGGAGCCTCAGTCTGTCACCCAGACTGGAGTGCAGTGTCATGCTCCCAGCCACCGCAGCCTCAACCTGCTGGGCTCAGACGATCCTTCCACCTCAGCTTCCCAAGTAGCCAGAATTACAGGTGCACGCTACCACACCTGGCTAATTTTTAAGTTTATTGTAGAGATAAGGTCTCGCCATGTTGCCCAGGCTGGTCTCGAACCTCCGGGCTCAGGCAATCCTCTCGCTTCAGCCTCCCAAAGTGCTGGGATTATAGGCTTGAGCCACCGCACCCAGCAAAATCAACCATTTAAAGTGCACAATTTGGGCCAAGTGCTGATGGCTCACGCCTGTAATCCCAGCATTTTGGAAGGAGGAGGCGAGAGGATTACCTGAGCTCAGGGGTTCGAGACCAGTCTGAGCAACATGGCGAGACCTCGTCTCTACAATAAATAAAAAAATCAGCCGGGCCTGGTGACACACGCCTGTGGTTCCAGCTGCTTGGAAGGCTGAGGCAGAAAGATCACCTGAGCCCAGCAGGTTGAGGCTGCGGTGGTCATAAGCGTGCCACTGCACCCCAGCCTGGGTGACAGAGGGAGACTCCAACTCAAAAAAATTAGAAATGAAGTGTGCTGTTCGGTAGCATTTCAGAGATTCCCAATGTTGTGCAACTACCACCCATGTCAAGTAAGTCCCAACACGCCTTCACCACCCCAGAAGAAGCCCCGCAGCCCTCAGCAGCCTCCTCGTCTCCCTCTCCCCATCCCCTGGCACAACAGTCTGCTTTCTCTCTCTGTGGACTTGCCTGTCCTGGACACCTCACATCCATGGAGCCATGCAGTGCTTGGCCTTAGAGTCTGGCTTCCTCCACTGTCATGTTTAGAGGCTCATCCACCTTGCAGCATGTGACAACACTTTATCACGGTTCTGTCACCCAGCCGCAGCACCCCAGGGGGCCAGGCACACACTCAGGGCCTGGAAATCCCCAAAGAGGACTCTCCCAGTGTTCTAGCTGACAGCGCCCTGGGGTCCACCATCCAAGGTCCCAGAGGGATGGTGGCTTTCCCAAGGCCATAGCAAGAAAGCAGGGTCCAGAACCAGCTGTGAGCCCTATGCTCCTGCCTCCACGTGGGCTGTCCCTTTTGAGGGCCTGGCTGCTTATGACCCACTGGGCCAAGAGGAGCAGAGGGTCTGCCCTGCCTGAGGGTCAGAAAACAGGGTGGTCGACGCCCCACATCGGGAGAGCCTGGGCAGGGAGCTTTGTGGGGTGTCTGGAGGACTGCCTGGCTCCTGAATCAGCCAATTAGGGGACAGGGAGGCAGGGGACGGTAACCAGCAAGCGGAGTCACGCCGGACCATGCTGGGGGGGAGGACTGTGGCGGGTCAGGGAGCACCCATGGCAGGGACGGGGTCAGGGGTCAGGACTCAAGCAGGGGGGCAAACCACCCATCCACGCTTTATCTCTAGTTCCTTTAGCAGCTGTGCAGGGACTAGCCTTGGCTCTGCCTCCAGTTTGCCGGATGATCCCAGTCAGAGCTCCTCGCTGGTCCTCAGCTTTCTCCGACTGACCTGCCCTGCCTGTCTCAAGGGAGTCCTGGGAGAAAAAGGGCCAGGACAGCAATGCTTCCCTGGAAAACTCCAGGCAAGGGGTTCTGGGTATCAGTGTTGAGGGCCACTCACCCCATTTCCTCCAAGGGAAGACCAGAGGCTGGGGCCACGTGAGCAATCAAGCCCCTGGACATGCCGCTGGTCAAAACACCCTACAAAAAAGGTCCCACCCTCGAGACCTGGGGCCACTCCTGGGGGAACACCCACAAAACCGAGCCCAAGGACAGGAAAGAGGTGAGTGCTTAGGGCATGGGACAGGAGAAGGTTCCAGGCTTTGTTTAACTCTGGCTACCCATGAGCCTCTGGGGAGTGAGCGGAGGCCTGCTTGGTGGAGCGCATGCTCACCCTTGGTCACCACTTCACTAATTCCTCATGGCAGGAGGAACGCGCTGCTCCTTTCTTCACACTCTGCCCTGAGCCACACCACCTGCTCGGCATCTGGGGGGGACTCAAAACCGGTCCCGCCTTCCAGCTGGGGAAACTGAGGCTTGGGAAATCACAGAACTGTCTGAGTCTGTGTGGCTCCAAAACCCACCCACCTCTGCCCCTGAGCCAGGAGTCGGCTGGCCTGGGCTCTGGGCCACATGACCTCTCTTGGGCAGCTGTGTCACTACCTCTCAGCCTCCTTCTTCATCTGTGATACTTAAGAGCAGCAGGGTGAGCGTGGGATCCGGCCTTCAGGCTGCTCCACCCTGCTTCTGCCCAGTGCCAGAAGGTTCTCTCAGGGCCAACAGCATCACACTCTCCATCCGCAGTGCCAATGTCCCAGCCCCCATGGAGGTGCGGCTGGTTAGAGGATCTGAACCTTCCCCCACCGCAGTGGGAACCAGGATCTCCAAGGCTTCACACCAGGTTAGGAGATCCCAGACCTGTTGCCGCCCTTGGGGTCTCATCCCCTGTGCCTCTATCTCCATATGGGAAGCGAGGGCTGAGCTAGAGAGTCCCCAGGATGTCCTCCTGTGCTTTGAGGCCTCCCTATAGAAGGTGACACAGAAACAGAACAGGGTGTGCCCTTTCTCTGACTCCCTGCCTCACCAGCACCCTGCTGCACCCAGCTCCTGTCTGAGCTTCGCTTCCCTTGAAGCCACCAGTCCCACCAAGTCCCGGGGACTTGGTTTAGAGCTTTTTTTTTTTTTTTTTTGAGTTGGAGTCTCACTCTGTTGCCCAGACTGGAGTGCAGTGGCCGCTCCCGGCCACCGCAGCCTCCACCTGCTGGGCTCCAGCGATCCTTCCGCCTCAGCCTTCCAAGTAGCTGGAACTACAGGCACGCGCTACCACGCCCGGCTAATTTTTTTTTTTGATTTATTGTAGAGATGAGGTCTCGCCTGCCCAGGCGCGTCTCGAACCCGTGGGCTCAGGCAATTCATTCACCTCAGCCTCCCAAAGACGGAGGCTTACAGGCTGAGCCACCGAGCCCGGCTTTTTTTTAACAACTCACAGCTAATCTTCCTTATTACAATCTTTGTAAACGTTTTTCCATTATGAAAGTAACCGGTGTAACAGACCATTGGTCTCGAAGGATCCACGGCCACTTGGTAATCAGAAGGCTGGGCTGGGCTGGGGTGAGGGTAGGGTGACCGGGGAGGATTTTCTTTATAGAGAATGACTACTTTTTAAACAAAGAGATCACATCCAAGCATTGTTTGCACAATCAAAAACAAGTAAAACTCAAACAGACTTTCAAAAATAATGAGAAAGTGGACATGGTGAAAAGGAGGCTGCCTCCCTGTCAGCCCACGCTGTCAACGGTTTCTGGTAGATCCGGCTGGACACTGTCCCCTCCTGGCCAGGCACAAGTGTACACACCACGCCACACGGCGTACATACACACACACACACACACACACACACACACGGAGAGAAAGTGGCCTCTGGGACCCAGGGAAGGAAGCAGGTGCTGGGGATTCAAGCCCTGGCTCTATCACTCTAGGTGTGTGACTCTGGACAAAGGCTTCCTTTGGTAAGTCTCCGTCTCCCCTAGCTCCAGGCACTCCCTTGAGGGGCCAGGTTTCCCTCGGAGCAGCCATGGGGACACTCAAAAAGAAGCCACCTGCTCTTTGCTCCCTTGAGGCTCACTCCCCTCTCCCTCTCATGGCCAGCGGAAACCTGCCCCCCCTGCCCTGGCTCCACAAAGACACAAGCCCTTGCCACGACGTGATGGCGGGCCTCTCCGGGAAGGCCCCGCTGTGCGCCAGGCGCCCTGGGCGGCTGCTTCCTGTACACAGCCTGCCCTGACAGTCTCTCCCCGCCCCAGACCATTCTGGAACAGCCTCAAGTCCTGCCCTTCCCGTCATCCGACCAAGAGCACAGGGCTGGTACTCCGTTCCCTGGCAGGGCCAGAGAGGCTCCCAGCCCACGCCGGGCTCGGCCTCTGAGAAGTGTGTGCCCAGCAAGAAGCCTTCGACCCCTGCCACCTGAGCTCCGACTCCTCTGCAGAGAGGGAGGGGAGCAGACAGGTCTGGGAGGCCGCTGCGCTATCACCTTAAGCCCCTATCCAGGCTACAGCGCACCTGGGCACCGGACAGAGCCTCAAAGGGCCCGGTTCTAAGGCCCGCGGGACCTCTAAACGGCTTTGGACGAAAAACTTCCCCGATCCGGCCTGTTCTCTTCCCCCGGGAAATGGACATTTTATGACCCCCAAGGGCGCCCCGCCTCAGCTTGCACGTCCGCTGAGTGGGCGGGAGGGAGGTGTCTGCCCCGCCCGACGGCCGCGCTTCCTGCAGGACGGGGGGGGAGGGGGAGCGGCGAGGGGCGGGGCGAGGCCGCCCAAGTTCCGCGTCTCGACGCCACTCCGCAGCCGGAGGGTCCGCGCAGGAGCCACGCCCGCCGAGGTCCAGACCCGGCTGCCCGCCGCCTCCGCCCGCTGACCCGGTAGCCAAGCCCCAGATGCTGCCCCGTGGCCGCCCCTTCGGGTCTCCGGCCCGCAGCTCCGGCGTCAGTTTCCCCCCGGTCTCCCTGGACGGGCAAGCGCTGTCGGGGTGGCCCCCGCGTGGGTCCTCCTCCCAGCTGCCCCCTCCGCGTCCCGTCCCCACTCACCCGCGGTGAGGGCGCGCTCCGGGAAGGGCACTGCGCGGCAGGAGGTGGCGGCCACAGTCCCCGGGCCCCGCCCTCGCCGGGCCCCGCCCTCGCCTGGGCTGGGAGCCCGGGCGCGGGGCCAGTTCGTATCCCCGAGGCACCGGGAACTCGCTCCTCCAGGCCGCTGGGGCGCGAGCGTGTCTTTCGGCTCCTTCTCCTCCCCAGAGTGACAGGTGACCCTGCCAGACCCAGCGGGTGCGGATCCCGCCGCGCCTTGTGTCCTCAGGCAAGTCGCGTCTCCTCTGGAGCCTCACGACTTTCCCATCTGTAAAATGGGGCAACAAGACCGATCTCAGAGTAGGGAACCGCCGTGCCTGAGGACAAGGCCCTGAACGTCCTCCTGCACGTCAGCTCCAACCCCATTTCCAGAGGAGCACCCAGTTTCTTGAACTGTTGACCCAGAGCACGGAAGCAGGGCGCTGCTCTCTTAGTCCAGGCTGGGCCACTTTCTGGCTGGTTCTCTGGGTCTCCGTTTCCTCATCTGTAAAATGGGCAGAACATGGTGGGACTGATAAGGATGCCATGCAGTAATGTCCACAGGGCACCCCTGGTTGCTTGATCCTCCGGTGAGTGGAGGCTGCCCTCATCAAGCCCAGAAGTGGCCTCCAGTTAGCCAGGGACACCCTCAAGTGCCTAGTGTGTCCAATTCCAGGCTTTTGGCATCTTCCTCTGCATCCACACCAGCTGCTTTATTCCTGCAGCCCAACACTTGTCCCAGCACCCACTTGCTGACTTGGCCTGGCAATGCCCCTCAGCCCACACCAACCACAGTAACCAAATGGACCCTCCAGGGCCAGGCAGAACTACTGCTACTTCTTCCAGGAAGAAGAAGAGTCCTGGAGCCTCGTTGGGGGCCAGCCAGGACTGCAGTAGGACTTTCCCAGGATCTGGCTTTTTTGCCTTCATAGGCCCCTTCCTCAAGTAAAAAGCAAATATATACATTCTAAGATTTCACTATATTGGTCTAAAGACAAGTGCCCTTAGATGTTTTATGGCCCTATGTGCTGTGCCTGCTGTTCCCAGAGAAGACATGGGCCTGGCTGTGCCTCCCACCGGGCTGCCAGTCTTCAGTGGCTTCCGGTAAGGAGCTGCCCTGGGCTTGGTGGAGTAGCAAACGTGCCTACCCCAGAAGACCTCTGGGGAGGTGGCAGTGTGGCCTCCCTCCAGCCTTGCCCCATAGGGATCTCTGTGCCCAAATACCTGCTGTATTCCAGCACTGAAGGAAGGAACTGGAAAAAACACATTAGGTCCCTACCCTTATGAAGTTGACACCCATTTCACAGATAAGAACACAGCAGGTCAGAGGGGCGAGTTACTGCCCAAGGGATTCAATGCCCTGTCCTTCCTGCTGTGCCCAACAGCCTCCCTGTTACTTCTACCTCCCTCCTCTCTATCCCCATGGATCCCATCTGAGCCTGGGCACAAGCTTTGTCTTTGTCTCTCCCCTGGGCAGCAGCCACAGCCTTAGCTGGCCCCCAGCTCCCATCTTGTCCCTTCCTGCTGCTCCATGTCACCTGACCATGCCCTTCCACTGCTCAGGACCCTGTGACCTTAGAAACCAGTCCAAGCTTTAAGCTGGCACTTGAGGCCCCACAAAGCTGAGTACCCCACCTGCTTCCACCTCTGCGCCTCTGCACACTCTGTTCCTCCAGTCTAGAGCACTCCTAACCCCACTGGGGCATCTTTATGTGTCAAGTGTAACAGTTTCTCTGGCATCAGCCCAAGAAGCTCTTCCACAACCCCAACTCTGTAGCATCCCCCCACTAAGTGGCAGCAACCTCCTCCCCTCTGAACTCCACAGCCCTTGAAAGGAGCCCCTCTTGGGCATCGGGCATGTGTCAGCCTCGAGACACACCCATGAGCACCTCAGGATGCCCTATCTGAGCTGACTTTAGAGGATACAACACAATTAAACCCAGACCTTGGCCTCAGTCCCTCGGGGGAGGAGAATGGAACCCACCCTCCCAAGCTCCAGAGGACTGACCCTAGCACATGTGCTCAAAGAGGTGAAGAGACACCCCCAAGGCCACACAGCTCATCTAATCACGATGCAGGCAGGATTCACTCTCAGCCAGGCCACCTGGTTCCAGGTGTGATTCAAGTACAGTATTCCCTTATATTTCATGTATGTGTTTAATGTATCACATGAGTAATCCATGTTTACTTAAAGGAACAGACAAGAAAAAAGAAAAAGATCAAGTCACCCACCCTCCATCACCTCCAATAAAGCACTGTCAAAACCTTTGTGTGTCTTTCTATGCCTTTTTCTTTTCCCATGCACGTGTTCCTTTACGAGAAAGTGTTCATGCTATACATGGTGTTGTAACCTGCTTTCTTCCCCTTACAATAAATCAGGAACCTCTTTTTATGTTAACAAATATATGTCTACATTGCTTTCTTTCTTACTTTGAAATATTCCAAACAGAAATGTGTATAAAAGGTGTGTGGCCGGGCTCGGTAGCTCAGCCTGTAATCCCTGCACTTTGGGAGGCCGAGGCAAGTGAATTGCCTGAGCCACGGGTTCAAGGCCAGCCTGGGCAACTTGGCGAGACCTCATCTCTACAATAAATCAAAAAAATTAGCCAGGTGTAGTAGTGTGCACCTGTAGTTCCAGCTGCTTGGAAGGCTGAAGCAGAAGGATCACCAGAGCCCAGTGGGTCGACACCACCTATAATCCCAGTACTTTGGGAGGCCGAGGTGAGAGGATTATCTGAACCAAATCTGTTGCCCAGTCTGGAGGGCTGTGGCACACTCACAGTCACCCCAGTGTCGACCTGCTGGGCTCAGGTGATCCTTCCACCTCAGCCTTCCAAGCAGCCAGAACTATAGGCACACACTTCCACACCTGGCTAATTTTTTTGATTTATTGTAGAGATGAGGATTCACCAAGTTGCCCAGGCTGTTCTCGAACCCAAGGGTTCAGGCGATCCACTTACCTCGACCTTCCAAAATGTTGGGATTACTTGCTTGAGCCAATACGCTCAGCCAAAATAAATTTTTTTTTTTTGAGTTGGAGTCTCACTCTGTCACCCGGACTGGAGTGCAGTGGCCGCTCCCGGCCACCGCAGCCTCGCCCTACTGGGCCCTGGCGATCCTTCCGCCTCAGCCTTCCAAGTAGCTGGAACTACAGACATGCGCTACCATGCCTGGCTTATTTTTTATTTATTGTAGAGATGCGGTCTCACCAAGTTGCCCAGGCGGGTCTCGAACCTGCGGGCTCAGTCAATCCACTCACCTCAGCCTCCCAAAGGCGTGGGATTACAGGCTGAGCCACCGAGCCCGGCTCAAAATAAATTTTAAAAGAAGAATTAAAAGAATGTCGGGTGTGCCCACTCCTAGGTTAATGAGCAGAACATTATCAGTGTCTCAGGAGTCCCCTGGTGCCCTCTCCAATGATCCCACCCCCCACCACTCCAAGAACACCTCTGCCTTGACTCTCAGGTTGAACAAACCTGGGAGGTTTCCCTGCACACACACCTGACTGGAGAGGAACGGGCACCGTGGCCAGACCAGACAAAGCCTCCTGGGAGGTAAAACTCAGCTGAGTCTCTGAGGCACAGGCTGGCCTCCGCCTTCTTGAGCACTGACAAGAGTACCCTCAGAGCAGTCAGAGGACAAGGCTGTGGGAAAGTGTCCCTGTTTGGCAGGGCTGTCACACGAACTTCATCAGAAAACAGTCAGGGACATGAGCTCTTCTGTCTTCTTGCTTTTGAGTTCACTGTCCCAGGAGCAGAGTGACGTTAGTTGGACACTTCTGTCAGGTGGGCTGAGTGTCCTCAGTTGACCCAGGCAGCAGGGCATGGAGTGTGGAGGTCAGGGCTTCATCAGCCTGTGATCAAGACCAGCCAAGTACAGACAAGAATCTGGGCCAGGCTCACTGGACATTCTGTTCTATTCTTTCTTTCTTTTTTTGAGTTGGGATCTCACTTTGTCACCCAGGCTGGAGTGCAGTAGCACGATCATGGTTTACTGCAGCCTCAACCTCCTGGGCTCAGGTGATCCTTCTACCTTAGCCTCCTGAGTAGCTGGGACTACAGGCGCACACCACCACACCCAGCTAATTTTTACATTTTTGTAGAGACGAGGTCTTACTATGTTGCCCAGACTGGTCTCAAACTCCTAGGCTCAAATGATCCTCCTGCCTCGGCTTCCCAAAGTGCTGGGATTGCCGGTGTGAGCCTCTACTCCCGGCCCTTGTTCCTCTTAAACGGGCAGTGCAGCGGCAGCAGGGATCTTGGTAATGACATCTCTCAAAGCACCCACCTCTCAGGTCATGTGCTCCTGGCTGGACTGACTGCACACGGACAGTCCTCCCATCATCCTGGGGTCTCTCTCCACCACCACCTGAGGGTGCCTCTGCCCCCCTTCTGGATGGATCAACATTTTCTGGATCGTGCATCTTCCTCCTTGGTTTTAAGTTGTGTTGAGCCCACCCTGTGCGAGTTCTTGAGGAAGTGTGCATGCAAGGTAACATTTGTGAATTCTTGCATTCTACCCCATGGCTGATTGACGCCTGCCCGAGTACAAGTTCAGAGTTGGAGATGGTAGTCCTCCAGAATCATAAAAATGTGCCATCAGTCACCTGCCACTGTGCAGCTGAGCAGACTGAAGACGTTCTCTTTCTGGAGCCTTTGAATGCAACTTTTTTTTGTTCTTCCCAGAAGGTCGAGGCTGCAGTGGCCGGGAGCATGCCATGGCCCTCCAGCCTAGGTGACAGAGTGAGACTCCAACTCAAAAAATAAAGTAATAAATAAATAAATAAATAAAGCTGTCATTGATATGTTTAAGAGACGACACTATATCCCTGAAACAGGAACAGGAAGTTATAAAAAAAGAATGTTCAGAAAACAAAAGATAATAATCCCTCAGAAATTAAAAATTGGAGAGTTGAACTTAAAAACTCAACAGTTTTTAAGGCCAGGAGGAGAAAACTGAGGAAAACCCACAGGAGGTAAAACACCAAAACAAAACATAGAAATTAGTTAAGAAAAGGAAGCTATTGCCTGAGCCCGCGAGTTCGAGACCTACCTGGGCAACTTGGCGAGACCTCATCTCTACAATAAAATCAAAAAATTAGCCGGGCGTGGTAGCGCGTGCCTGTAGTTCCAGCTACTTGGAAGGCTGAGGCGGAAGGATCGCCGGAGCCCAGCAGGTCGAGGCTGCGGTGGCTGGGAGCGGCCACTGCACTCCAGTCTGGGTGACAGAGTAAGACTCCAGCTCAAAAAAAAAAAAAAAAAAAAGGAAAGGAAGCTAGAAGACCAGCCCCGAAGGTCCCGGATTCTGAGTAATAGGAGTTACAGAAAGAGAAGTGAGAAAATAAAGGGAAGGAAATCAAAGAAATAATCCAACTTCTCAAAAATAAAGAGTATGAATTTCCAGGATAGATGTGGGGGCTCACTCCTATAATTCTAGCACTTTGGGGGGTCAAGGCAGGAGGATCACTTGAGCCCAAGAGTTCAAGACCAGCCTAGGCAACATAAGGAGACCTCATCTCCATGAAAAATAAAAAAATTAGCAGGGTGTGTTGGCATGCTCCTGTAGTCCCAGGAACTGAGGTAAGAAGATCCCTTGAGCCCAGGAGTTGGAGGCTGTGGTGAGCTGTGATTATGCCACTGCACTCCAGCTTGGGTGACAGAGTGAGCCCCCCCACTCAAAAAAAAAAGAGAAAAAGAATATGAGTTTCTAGATGGGACGGGCATATTGAGTGCTGGCACAATGGATGAAATTAGACCCACATAGAGGAATGTCAGTGTGAAATTTCAGAACTCTGGGTTCAAAATCTTTTTTTTTTTTTTAATTGGAATCTTACTCTGTTGCCCAGACTGGAGTGCAGTGGTATGCTCATGGCCACCCCAGCGATCCTTCTGCCTCAGCCTTCCAAGTAGCTGGAACTACAGGCGCGTGCTACCATGCCTGGTTAATTTTTTTAATTTGGAGACAAGGTCTCGCCAAGTTGCCCGGGTGGGTCTCGAACCGTGGGCTCAGGCAATCCACTCACCTTGGCCTCCCAAAGTGCTGGGATTACAGGCTGAGCCACCAATCCCGGCGACAGTTTTATTAAAACAATTATTTTCTTCTCTCTTCAGAGTCTTCGAATCCTATATGCTGCTTTATTTTCACCTGCTTATTAGAGGCTTTCCGCAGATGCTAGGAAGTCTTCAGCTGACTGCTCATGATTGTTCATGATTAAAGAAATGAACAAAATAAGCCCATGAGTGATACTGGTTGGTTCAGTTTCACTATAAGGTGAACTTGGTAGCCCAAGTTCTGCAACTTGGGCTGTATTGTCAATATCTTCAGGATTTTCCTTTTGGGTTGGTCAGATTCCCCAAGGTCCTTCAGTCTCTTGCCTGGAGGGTAAGGGTCTGGCTCCAGGTTTCTGGGGGCTCACCTGGGGACAGCGCTGGAGGAGGTCTCTGCATTCAGCATTTAATGTTGACCTGTTTTGGCAGAGTGCCCACGTCATTGCTGTCCCTGGCATGTCCAACCCAGAGACACTTTGTCCCTTTCCACAGCTAAACCCCAGATGTTTCCCAGAGTAAGGGAGCGACATCATCTAGGGGCTAAGGAGAAGCAGGAAATCTGAAGATCTGTTTCTTGATCAGGTGTGGTGGCTCACCCTTATCATCTCAGCACTTTGGGAGGCCGAGGCAGGAAGACTGCTTGAGCCTAGGAATTCAAGATCAGCCTAGGGGCTGGGCTCGGTATCCCAGCACTTTGGGAGGCCAAGGCGAGTGGATTGCCTGAGCCCAGGTAACTTGGCGAGACTTCATCTCTACAATAAAAAAAAAATTAGCTGGGCATGGTAGTGCACGCCTGTAGTTCCAGCTACTTGGAAGGCCGAAGTGGAAGGATTGCTGGAGCCCAGCAGGTTGACGGCTGTGAGTGTGCCACTGCACTCCAGCCTGGGTGACTGAGTGAGACTCCCCAACTAAAAAAAAAAAAAAAAAAAAAGGATCAGCCTAGGCAATACAGCAAGACCTCATCTCTACATATAAAATTTAAAAATTAGCCAGGTGTGGTGGCCTACACCTGTAGTCCCAGCTATTAGGGAGGCTGAGGCAGAAGGATTGCCTGAGCCCAGGAGGTCAAGGCTACAGTGAGCTGTGATCATGCCACTGCACTCTAGCCTGGGCAACAGAGTGAGATCCCCAGTCAAATAAATAAATAAATAAGGACCTGTTTCTCAAAGACTCCTTCAAGCAGTACTCTTTGTTTTCACCTTCTTTCACCCTTAGATCTAAAAAGCAGCTGTTGCTGCCAGTTCCTAAGCTCTGTGATTAAGGGTTGGTTCTCAGCTTTCCCCACTGCTGGGAGGCATTTAGCAGGCTGAGGCCAGTTAAGTCAGGAAATACCAGCCTACCTGCTTTCCAGCTTCTAGAGATTCTGTTGCTGGGATCCCCTTTCCTGTTCTTCCTGTGCTTGTAAAGTTGTGTCTTTAAAATATCCTTTGCTGTGAATTTATGGGCTTCCAGAGGCAGTGTGTGCTCTATGCTGGTCTTAACCTGAAAATCTCCATATATTTTATGACCATGGCATTGTATAGATTTGCCATATTTTATTTAACGAATCCCCTCTGATTGAACATACAGCTTATCTCCACTTTTTCCTTGTTAAAAGTAGGCTGCCATGGATACCCTGAGAGTTAGGTCTTTGCTTATTTGATTCCTCTCTTAGGACAAACTCAGTGAAGTAAATTTGCTGATGTGGTTTGCTATGGACTAAATGTTGTGTCCCCCCCCAAATTCATACGTTAAAGCCTAGTCCCGAGTGTGACCATATTTAGAGGTGGATCATTTTGGGAGGTGTTTAGGCCATGAGGTTGGAGGTTTTTTTGAGTTGGAGTCTCACTCTGTCACCCAGGCTGGAGTGCAGCGGCATGCTCATGGCCATGCAGCCTCAACCTACTGGGCTCAGGAGACTGGATATCTCTCTCTCTCTCTCTCCCTCTCTCTCTCTCTCTCCTCCCTCTCTCTCTCTTTCTTCCCTCTCCACCATGTGAGGAGCAATAAGAGGACAGCCATCTGCAAACCAGAAAGCAGGCTCTCACCAGACACCATATCTGCAGGTGCCTTGATCTTGGACGTCCCAGCCTCTAGAACCATGAGAAAGAAACTTCTGTTGTTTAAGTCCCACAGTCTACAGTGTGCTGTTATAGCATACTGAAGAAACTAAGACTACCGAGATCTTTTCATTATGGTGTGTTTGTGTGTGTGTCCATGTGTGCCCTACCCTCCTTAGCAGAGGCTGGAAGGAAATGAGAGAGGAGCAGAGGGGAAGAGGTGAAAGTTAGGGTGAGTTCAGAGTCAGGCTCTCTGATCTAGCCTCACAACAGCGCTCAGAAGCAGGTATAAAAATTATCAGTACCAAAATGGAGTTTTACTTATGTAAAACTCTAACAAAACGGACTCAGGATAGGCCTTGGAAAGGAATCCCTCATGCAAACATACCTGCACCAGACTGGTATTAGCACTTAACATAGGAAATCTTCAAGTCAGATAATCTGCCTGCACCAGAACACCTGCCTAGCAATAGCTGATAAGTTCATGCCAACTCCTGCAACAAACCCCTGTAGCCTTTGGTCTTCAAAACCTTTGGTTTCAAAACGGCTTCCATGGAATTCTCTGACTTTAAAAGATTCCTCTCCCAAATTTTACCTGTATGATGACCACCTGTATACCTAAGCCTGAATTGCACCCCACATCTTTAAAATAAAAAATAAGGCTGAGCTCAGTGGCTCAGCCTGTAATCCTAGCACTTTGGGAGGCCAAGGTGAGTGGATTGCCTGAGCTGAGGGTTCAAGACCAGCCTGGGCAACTTGACGAGACTCATCTCTACAATAAATTTAAAAATTAGCCAGGTGTGGTAGTGCGTGCCAGTAGTTCCAGCTACTTGGAAGGCCGAGGTGGAAGGATCACCTGAGCCCAGCAGGTTGAGACTGCAGTGGCCGGGAGCATGCCACTGCACTCCAGTCAAGGCGACAGAGTGAGACTCCAACTCAAAAAAATAAATAAATAAAATAAAATAAAAATAAAAGATTCCTCTTTCTCCAATTCCCTTGGACAACCTATGACTCCCCATAGCTTGTGCCTGGGATTGCAATCTCCCTGCTATTCCCAAATAAAATCATTTGTTCAGAAAAGCCTGTCTCTCTGAGTTTCTTTTAGGTTGACACTAGATAGCCCCAATTTCCAATCCCCATTCTGCCACTGACCACCTATTACTCAATCTTTCAGCCTTTGTCTACTCATTTGCAAACTGAGGCTAATAATGGCCCCTATCCATTACAAAGACTCATCAGATGAGTTTTGTTTTTTTTTAAAAACCAGGATTTATTGAGAGGACAGAAAAGCTCCCACAGTGGGACGGGACCCAAAGGGGTTGCCCAGGTGAGTTTTTTTTAATTAACCCTATTTAATGAGGCTTGCTTTCCAACCCGAGTCTGGCATAACATCACACAACAGATAAAGAAGGAAATCAAAGTACTTTATGATCCTGTAAAACCATCTCTGAGGGACTCCTGGACTGGCACCATTTAAGACATTACCACCTATTCTCTCTGAAGTTTGCCACCTGTAAGACTTCATCTACATATCAAGAAATTTGATTCCCCCATGATTCCTCAAGTCACTCATTTCCTTTACTGCCTTCAAAATTCCTTAGATAACTCTTGCTACTAATTGCCAGTCAGGAAATCTTTGAATCCACCTATAACCTGCAAGCCCCTGCTTGGTCTGCCTTCCCAGGCAATCCAATGTAAATCTCACATGTATTGATTTACAGTTTCCTGTGTCTTTTGTCTTCCTAAAATGTATATAACCAAGCTACAATTTAACTGTCCCAGGCACAAGTTCTCAGGTCCACCTGGGACAGGTGCCATGGGCCTAACATCACTCATATTTGGCTCAGAATAAACTATCTTAAATATTTTACAGAATTTGGCATCTTTATTGGATGCTTATTACGTGCCAGGCACTATGTCTGCTTTGAAGAAGACACTATTAAAGAGAGCAGGCTGGGTGCAGTGTCTCACCTTTGCAATCTCAGGGCTTTGGGAGGCCAGAAGTTGAGACCAGCCTAGGCAACATAGCCACACACGCATCTTTACAAAAAATTAAATTACAGTAGCTGGGTGTAATGGCGCGCGACCACTAGCGCAGCTACTTGGGAGGCTGATGTGGAAGGATCGCTTGAGCCCAGGAGTTCGAGACTGCAGTGAGCTACATCACATCACCATACTCCAGCCTAGGTGACAGAAGAGAGGCCCTGTCTCAGAAGAAAGTAGAAAAAAAAAAAAAAGCTGTTATCTTGCTTAGTGTTGGGAGACTCATGCAAGAAGAGTCTCAAGTACTCTTCAAGTGCTAGGTAAACAGTAATTATTACGTTGCGGTATTTATTCCATAAATATCTTCTGAGAGCTCACTGTGGTGTGGGGTCGTGCTACATTCTTGGCTGTGGAAGTTTAAGTAAGCGCACGGATCCCAGGCACTCAGCAAGCAGTCATCAAGGACCTCAGCAGCCAGGCGGAACCACTCATCCAGGAACGTTTCTTCCACCCCCGGGTGCCCGGGGCAGCCCGGCAGGAAATCTGTCAAGGACCACGCGGCGCCGCGCCGCCGCAGTCGGGCCTTGGTCGCCACGGTAACGCGCGCGGGGCGGGAGTTCCATCATGAGCATCCGGGGGTCGCGGGCCGCGTGGGCCTGGGGTTTGGGTGCTCGCTGCCGCCGCGAGGCCTCGAGCTTTCCGCTGCCTCCGCCGGGCGCCGCGGGCGTGGCGAAGCTGCTGCGAGAAGCGACAGCGGCGGAGGAGGAGCCCTCGCCGGCTCCGGCGCGGCGAATGCCGGGCCAGTGCTCGGTGCTGCTCTTCCCGGGCCAGGGCAGCCAGGTGGTGGGCATGGGCCGCGCTCTGCTCGGCTACCCGCGCGTCCGCGAGCTCTACGCCGCTGCACGCCGCGTGCTGGGCTACGACCTGCTGGAGCTGAGCCTGCACGGGCCGCAGGAGGACCTGGACCGCACCGTCCACTGCCAGCCCGCCATCTTCGTGGCTTCTCTGGCCGCGGTGGAGAAACTCCACCACCTACAGCCCGCGGTGAGGCTCGAGGCCCCGTGGCAGCCCGCGAAAGGTGGGCTTACACCCAGGCCGGGCCCCTCCTGCCACGCCGGGGGCCTCCACTCGTTTCACAGATTCTTGCTCAGCTCTTCTATGTGTCGGGCGCCGTGAACAAAACAAGGATCCCCGCTCTAGGGTAGCTCCGTCTTAGGGGAGACAGATAATAAACAATGTACTGTGTAAATTACATAGTGTGTTAAAGATGATACGTGTTATAGAAAACAAAGCCAGCAGGTAAGGGGATGTGGGAGTGGAGGTCTAGGTTGCGATTTTAAATGATTCTTAATCATTGAGTTAATTATTAAACGATTTTAAGAGGCTTAAGCTTCATCCTTAAATGAAGGATCATTGAGAAGATGGCAGTTTGAGAATGTCACTTCACTTGAAGGCTGCGAGTTGATGTTAATATTTAGTAATGTCAAGACAGTAAATGCGAAGCTAGTACTTGAGATCCTTTACCCCGCAGCACCTTCACAACCACCTTGTAAAGTAAATACTGTTGTCTTATGGATAAGGAAAGGAAACTCAGGGCTATTAAGAGAATTCGTTTGGTGGCCCTGTTGGATTATTGATAATAATGTTCATTCAGTGCTTGACCTTGGCCAGGTCTGTGCTAAACACTTTATAGACAGTATCATCACATAATTCAGCCCTTTGAAGTAGCTTCTGCTCTTCCCTCATTTGTCAGATGAGATAGCAGGCTCAGAGGGACTTGAGAACTCTCCCAACTTAAGAAAGCTAGTCTTGATGACTGCAAAAGTCATGCTCTTCTACATTTAAGGTCCACACACCAGATAGTCTGAGGCCCCAGGACCGAGGCAGGATAATCCAGAACCCTGGGTGGGAGTCAGCAAGGCCATAGAGTTGACTGGGCTTTAACTTGCTTTACCCAGGAAGTGCCTCTTCAGTGATGGACTCAGTGATGGTCAAGGCCGCTTGTGTGCGTGGTCTTCAGCTGGAGCACCAAGCCAGTGAAACGTGACTCTGAGATGCTGAACACCCTGCCAGCTCTCAGGTGCAGAGCAGCTCTGAAACTGAGCTCCTCCAGAGAATTTGACCTCATGTTCTGCATCTGTCACTGCAGGTTATTGAGAATTGTGTTGCTGCTGCTGGATTCAGTGTGGGAGAATTTGCAGCCCTAGTGTTTGCCGGAGCCATGGAATTTTCTGAAGGTACACAGGAAAGAGTTTGGTTTTATGCAGGGATGTGGTCTTGCTGGGCTCACTGGGGTACAGGACACTGTCAAAAATGATACTGGGCCCACTTAGGTGTGACAGGGAAGGGAGTATGTGGACAGGGGTGACACAGGATTTTGGGGACCAGACTTCACTGTAACTCCTTTTTAAGCCTGAAGGATTCATTAGGGCTTTCTTTCTTTTTTTTTTCAGTTGGAGTCTTACTCTGTCGCCCAGGCTGGAGTGCAGTAGCATGCTCATGGCCACCCCAGCGTGGACCTGCTGGGCTCCGGTGATCCTTCTGCCTCAACCTTCCAAGTAGCCAGAACTACGGGCACACGCTACCGCACCCAGCTAATTTTTTATTTTTTGTCTCACCAAGTTTCCCAGGCTAGTCTCGAACCCGTGGGCCTGCCACATGTAGTAGGCACTCAGTAGATGTTCACTGAATGAAAAGGGGTAAATAAATATTTGATCTTGAGCCACATCAGTTTACTTCTTAAGATTTTTGCTTATAGTTAAAACGGTTAAACATTTTTTCTTTTCGTTAAATATGGGCAAGAGCTGGGCTTGGTGGCTCAACCTATAATCCCGCGCCTTTGGGAGGCTGAGGTGAATGGATTGCCTGAGCCCGCGGGTTCGAGACCCACCTGGGCAGCGAGATCTCATCTCTACAATAAATCAAAAAATCAGCCGGGCATGGTAGTGCATGCCTGTAATTCCGGCTACTTGGAAGGCTGAGGCGGAAGGATCGCCGGAGCCTAGCTGGTTGAGGCTGCGGTGGCCGGAAGCGGCCACTGCACTCCAGTCTGGGCGACAGAGTGAGACTCCAACTCAAAAAAAAAAAAAAAAATATGGGCAAGAGAGTTGAATAGACATTTCTCCAAAGAAGGTATACAGATGGCCAACAAGCACTTGCCAATGTGTTCAACATCGCTAATCATCAGGGAAATGCAAATTAATACCACAGTAAGATAGCACATCACACCCACTAGGATGGTTTTCATAAAGAAAAAAAGAAAATAAGTATTGACAAGGGTATGGAAAAATAGGAACCCTCACACATTGCTGGTAGGAATGTAAAATAGTGCAGCCACTGTGGAAAACAGTTTGGTCAGTTTCTCAAAAAGTGAACCATAAAATTTCCATGTGAGAAGGCTAAGGCAGAAGGATCGCCTGAGTCCAGCAGGCGGAGACTGCGGTGGCCATGAGTGTGCCACTGCACTGCAGCCTGGGCAACAGAGTGAGACTTCAACTAAAAAAAAAAAAAAATTTCCAGCCGGGCTCGGTGGCTCAGCCTATAATCCCGCGCCTTTGGGAGGCTGAGGTGAGTGGATTGCCTGAGTCCGTGGGTTCGAGACCCGCCTGGGCAGTGAGACCTCATCTCTACAATAAATCAAAAAATCAGCCGGTCGTGGTATCACATGCCTGTAGTTCCAGCTATTCGGAAGGCTGAGGCTGAAGGATCGCTGGGGCCCAGCAGGTTGAGGCTGCGGTGGCCGGAAGCGGCCACTGCACTACAGTCTGGGCGACAGAGTGAGACTCCAACTCAAAAAAAAAAAAAAAAAATTTCCATGTGACCCAGCAACTCTGGGCACAGTATACACCTAAGAAATTAAAAATGTCAGCCGGGCATATTGGCTTATACCTGTAATCCCAGCACTTCAGGAGGCAGAGGCGAGAGAATTGCCTGAGCCCAGGTGTTTGAGACCAGCCTGGGCATCTTGGAAGACCTTGTCTCAGCAATAAATAGGAAAATTAGCCGGGCATGGTCGTATGCATCTGTGATTCCAGCTACTTGGAAAGCTGAGATAGAAGGGTCACTTGAGCCCAGCAGGTCGAGGCTGTGGTAGCTCTGAGTGTGCCACAGCACTCCAGCCTAGACAACAGAGTGAGACTTCAACTCAAAAAAAAAAAATTTTAAATATCCATACCAGCATTATTCATAATTGCCAAAATGTGAAAACATTCCAAGTGTTCATCATCTGATGAATGGACAAATTATGGTACATCCATGCAGTGGAATAAAGTATTGATTCATGCTACAACATAGATAAACCCATGAAAGCATTCTAAGAGAAAGAAGCCAGACAAGAAAGGTCATACATTGTTTGATTCCTTTATGTGAATTATCCAGAATATATGAATCCAGTGCATAGAGATGAGAGATGAGAGGTTTCTGAGGGATCAACGTGGAAGAAATGGGGTATGATTACTTAGTGGGCATGGGTGGTGAAAAAGTTTTAAAGCTATAGAGAGCTGATGATTGTATAGCATTATGAATATACCAAATACCACTGAACTATATGCTTTAAAATTACTAGTTATACTTTATGTGAATTTCATTCCATTTCCCCCCCCCCAGTCAGAGTCTCACTCTGTCGCCCAGGCTGGTGTGCAGTGGCATGCTCACAGCCTCCACCTGCTGGAACCACAGGTGTGCAGCACCATGTCCAGCTAATTTTTTTTATTTATTGTAGAGGCAAGGTCTGCCAAGTTGCCCAGGCTGGTTTTAAATCCCTTGGCTCAGTCCTCTCACGTCCACCTCCCATAGTGCTGGAATTACAGATGTGAGCCACTGCACCTGGCCTCATCTCAGTTTTTTAAAGCATTATAGCACTATTAAGGAAATGAAAGGGAAAAGGTTGCATAATCCCACATCCTAATGAAACTTTTATTACACGTATCATTATATATATATAGCTTGCAGAATTATAGCACATTTACAACTTTGTGTTCAGTTTTTCACTTGACATTTTGCATAGTTCTTACTTTAATGCCTGCATGGGAGGATTTCCGTGTGCTCTCTCGTATTCTTGTGTTTTCTTCTGCTTCCTGTCACTAGCTCTTAACATATTTACTCCACAGTTCTCTTTGTGTAAGCGCCTAAAAGTCCAGTACGAATATAAGTGCTGAGTGAATGACAATGTGTTAAAGAGAAAGGGTGCAGGATTTCCTCTTCAGACTCTTGTCTCATCAAACCTTGGGGAAGTCTCTTAATCCCTCCTTGGTCTGGTCATCCACCCTCCCTGCCAGGGAGCAGACCCATAACCATAGTTACAGCCATTCTTATGTCACGATTACTGGAGCTGCCTGCTTGGGCAAGTCCTGTCCTCCCACCCTTCTCTCCAGCCACGCTATGTCAGGAGCCCATGTTTTACTTTGCCTTGGCTGGGTCAGCTTCTCCAGCTCTAAGTAGAGACAGTGATACTTGATTTATGAGAATTATATGTTACTGAAATTCATGTACTCGTTTGTAGTTTGTATAGCAGTCCTTAATTGCTTTTTTTCTTAAACATGATGGAGCAGGGATGCTGCCCCACTCCATGCATACACAGGGTCTGGAACACATCACCTGGCCCATGTCTAAAGTAATGGACCAGGACCAGGTGATCTCCAAGTCTTCCTCTAGTATGTTCTGGGCTTCTTATGAGCCTCTGATGTGGTTCGTCCTTAGAGAACAGAGAGCTGTCTTTTGTTGGATTGCTCTGCCCTGCCCAGCTTTTGCTAGGTGTCTGTTTTTGTACCCGAGTCAGTCATGTTAATAATCATTAATAAGCTGGGTGTGGTGGCTCATGCCTGTAATCCCAGCACTGTGGGAGGTGGAGGCGAGAGGACTGCCTGAGCCCAGGGGTTCCAGACCAACCTGGACAACTTGGTGAGACCTCATCTCTACAATAAATCAAAAAACTTAGCTGGGCATGGTGACGTGCACCTATGGTTCCAGCTACTTGGAAGGCTGAAGCAGAAGGATCGCCTGAGACCAGCAGGTCGAGGCTGCAATGGCCAGGAGTGTGCCTCTGCACTCCAGCTTGGGCGACGGAGTGAGACTCCAACTCAAAAAAATAATCATCATCATTAATAATAGCTCTCTGTTTTCACAACCCCAGCAGATAGGATATTATTTTCCTTGTTTTACTAACTAAACATTTGAACTGGAGGGAAGTCGTGACTTGCCTGAGGTGATGTAGCTCACAGTTGCTTCCTCTTTATGCTTCACCAAGGTTTTTCAATGGTGCTATTGACATTTTGAATTAGGTCATTTCTTTTGGGGACTGTCCTATGCACTATAGGATGTTGAGCAGCATCCCTGGCCTTTCCCCACTAGGTGTCAGTAGCACTCTTCCCCAGTTCTCCAGATACTACACTAGGGCATAATCAGCCTGGTTCTACACCACACCAGCTTACTCTCCATGGGTTCATCTGTAGAGTGCCTGTGACATACCCTGCTTTCTGGTGATGGAAGTAACACCTTTGTGTAGTGGGTACAGACACCCTGTGGGCCTGAGGGCTGGGAGCAAACACCAATGCCAGCATCCCCAGTACAGAGTGGAGGTTGGGCTTTGTCTTTTAGGTCTCACCTTCCCTCCTTCATTATGTGTCTGACTTTTCCAAATGCACTTCTCTCTGGATAGGTTTGTATGCGGTGAAGATCCGAGCTGAGGCCATGCAGGAAGCCTCAGAAGCTGTCCCCAGTGGGATGCTGTCTGTCCTTGGCCGGCCCCAGTCCAAGTTCACCCTTGCCTGTTTGGAAGCCCGGGAACACTGCAAGTCTCTGGGCATAGAGAACCCCGTGTGCGAGGTGTCCAACTACCTCTTTCCTGATTGCAGAGTGATCTCAGGACACCTTGAGGTTGGTGTGATGGGAAGTGCTTTTGCAGGCCCCAGCAGGCAGGACTGAAAGGCTCTACACCTGTGAGGTCCTACAGTGTGGTGGTGCTCTGCCGAGCCTGGTCTTTAGGAAGCCGTTGGGTGTGGGAGTGTGTGGTAGACAAAACGCTGCAGAGGGTGGGAGGCAGGGACGCTGCCCCACTCCACGCACATGGGGTCTGGAACACATCACCCAGTCCATGTCTAATGTAATGGGCCGGAACCAGGTGATCTCTGGGCCTTCCTCTAGTACATCCTGGGCTTCTCATGAGCCTCTGGTCTGGTTCTTCCTTAGAGGAAGTAGAGCTGTCCTCTGTTGGATTGCTCTGCCCCACCCAGCCTTTGCTAGGTTTCTGTTTTCACACCCAAGTTAATTTCCTTTCCACTGTTCTTCCTTCCATTCACTGTTTCCTCAGACATTTACCAAGCAGCTTGTACGTCACAAGCATGGGGGCAAAGGCTGATTCCTCCAGAGGAAGACCAGTCGTGAACTGATGAGTCCTGTCCAAGGGACACAGTGAGGGTCAGGCAGACTATCAGTGGGTCTGAGAAGGGGACACCTGGAGGCTGAGCACAAGGTTGCCAGGAGGGGGCATCCCGAGCAGAGAGGCAGGAGCCCCTGAGGGAAAGGGCATTTGGAGCCAAGTGCCTGGCTCGGAGAATTCTGAGTCCAGAAGAGAGCCCAGAGCAGATGTTTCCATATCTCACCTTATGGCCCTCACAGCCAGTCCTGGGCTGTGTGGGGGCTCTCCTATGTGTCACGCACAAGGAAGCTGAGGCAGAGAGAGGCAAGCGCTTAGAGATGGCAGAGGCAGAATTTGAACCTGAATCTGCCTCTGGAATCTGTTTCTTCCATTTGCCCATGCTTAGTTTCTCTTCCCCTCTGAGGGCTCGTATGCCAGTGTCCTTGGATACCTCTTCTGAATCGCGAGAGCCATAGGACCTGTTCTGAGTTGATGGGAAGGTCAGTTTCGGTGGACCCAGGTTAGTCTTGGCGCTAGTTGCTCATTCCCATTAGCTGCCTTGGAAAGAAGCCCAGAAGTGGCCCAGGAAGGGCCCCCAAGCCAGGGTTAGGATCTGCCAGATAGGTGTACACCCAGTCTAGATGATGACTTCTAGGAATCTCAGACTTGTTCTCTCAGTAACCTTGGAAGTGCCATAGCAAACAGCTCAGGCAATGTAAAAAAAACTCCCTGAGAAGCCTGCTGGAGTGTGAGTTTGTGGCCCTAACCCGATACTTGAGTTGGCTCAGCTGTTGAATGATCCAGATATCTTACATAGAAAGCACTTTGAGACCACAGATGCCCCAGGAAATGCCTCTGAGTAGCTCTCCACACACATGCGGCTCATGAAAACAATTTAGGCTTGGGAACAGCTTGGGCTATGGAGTCCAAAGGCCTTGGATCCAAGAGACTCCCAGCTCTGGAGACACGTCCCTCACTGAAATGGTACTGCATTGAGGCTGACGATAGACAGGAAGCTCTAGGGCAGTCAGGACAGCCAGGCGTTGCTGCAGGAACAGGATCCACACCTCTCAGTGGTCACTGCACACGAGCGGAGGTGAGCTTTTTTCTTGTCCCAGGGCTCAGGCTACTAGAACATCTTTCTAGGGAACACTGAGAGACTAAAGACAGAGGAAAAGTGAGATAGGGTTCCTTGGCCAAATCATGTCCATCTCATCAAGGTGGGCACTATGCCCTCCTCTGGCAAGGAGGGGCCCACGGAGTTGGCTGAACAACCAAATATTGTAATCCCTCCTGCCCTGTGGGGGAGAAACAGCTACCCTGTTAATTTTTTTCCAGTGGATGTGGATAGGCTTGGCATGCAAGACAATGCTGATCACTAACTCTTACACAGTACTTGTGTTACAAGCATAGTTCTTCCATAGCCCTGTGAGATGACTACTGTAATCCCCATTTTATAGTTGAGGACATTGAGGCACCTAGGTAAAGCAAAATTGCCCTAGGTTATGCAGCCAATGTGACCGTTTTAAGTCTTATCTTAGGTCTTCCAGGGAGCAGTTCTTGTTGCCTGGCCCTGCCTCTGGATGGGTATAGATGAGGTCAGACTGGGGGAACACAGTTTACAGTGCAGATCCATGAGCCAGACCCCACACTGTGTTCCGAGGACACAGGTCTCTTAAGAATATCTACTATTGTGGCCAGGTGCTTACACCTGTAATCCTAACACTTTGGGAGGCCAAGGCGCGAGAATAGCTTAAAATAAAAAAGCTGGGTGTGGTGGCACCTGTAGTCCCAGCTACTCAGGAGGCTGAGATAGAAGGATCACTTGAGCCAAGAAAGTTGAAGCTGCAATAAGCCATGATCGTGCCACTGCCCTCCAGCCTGGTGACAGAGTGAGACCCTGACTCAAAAAAATTCTGCTGCTGTAAAGATCTTTGCAAATTCTGTTGTTTGCAAACAGCTGCAAGTGTTTGAACCTATTGGCTAGCCGTTGAGGCCTTTTTCTGAGCTGAGGTACCCTTCACCGGAGGCTTTTGGTTGACAACACCCCAGGGGTTCTGACTGTCAAGACCTACCTAGCATTGTGAAATGGGGCTTGGGTTTTCCTTCTGAATGTTTATCTTGAAGATTATGGAATAAAAAAACAGGCTTGTTACAAATTCTGAGGTGGTAACAATTCTCATTGAAAACGAACCCTTAGGTTGGTGCCTTTCACGTTGTTAGACACTCACATACCTTGTGGGATTTGTTCTACCAGCAACCTTGTGAGGTAGATGGAATTGTGCTTGTTTTAGGGATGAGAAGGAACAGGCTCTAAGACACTAAGTGATGTGCCTGGGCCACGAAGCTCCTAGATGAGGGTGCTGGGCAGATGCACAGACCTGAGTCCATGTTGAACAGCTCTGGGTCTCCATGGTCCCCTTCCCAGCTGAGGCATGTGAATGGTCAGATCCCCAAAGGAGGATTCTGGGACAATGACTGTACAACTAATTTTAACTGGAACTAAAGAAGTGAGTTAAGGTCGTCACTCAGGGTTTGCGGGTGAGATACAGGTGCAAGTGTGCAGATAAGCATATACGAGGGCTAGGATATCGCTGCCAGTGGTGACTTCTGCCGCTGTTTCTCCTCCTAAGATCTGCTTGGCTTAAACCTCTGTTCTTTCCCAGGCTCTGCAGTTTCTCCAGAAAAATTCCTCTAAGTTTTACTTCAGACGCACCAAGATACTGCCAGTGAGTGGGGCATTCCACACCCGGCTCATGGAGCCAGCCTTGGAGCCCCTAGCGCAAGTTTTAAAGACAATTGACTTGAAGAAGCCTCTGGTTTCCGTCCACTCCAATGTCAACGGGAACAGATACATGCATCCCAAACACATCCAGAAGCTGCTGGTCCAGCAAGTGGTCTCCCCAGTGAAGTGGGAGCAGACCATGCATGCCATATATGAGAGGAAAAAGGGCACCGAGTTCCCCAGGACGTTTGAGGTGGGCCCTGGGCAGCAGCTGGGCACCATCCTGAGAAGCTGTAATCTGCAGGCCTGGAAGTCCTACAGTGCCGTGGATGTGCTGCAGGCCAGCGAGCACCCGGACCCTGAGGCATGTCCATGATGACTGCTGGGCTTAAATGGAGTGACCCCGTCTGTCCTCCCCAGTAGGGGCTGTGGGCTGGGCCTGCCCCACTCTCCCTCCCTGACAGCTCCTCTGAGGAGTAATATAGAGGGGTTTTTTTGCAATGTGCTTTGAAGACCACAGAAAAAGCACTAAAAGTGAGTGTTTCTTTACATGACCTAGTCCATTTTTCCTCTTGAACAAATATTTGGCTGCTGGGGAAAGGTGCAACAGTGCTAGTTACATGGGGAGGCTGGCAAGCCCTGGCCCCGCCTCTACCAGTCCTGCCCCATAACAGACCAGATGCCTCCGCAGGACCAGAAAGGGCTGGCCTGCTGCAGCATCCCAACCTGCCCACCCTGCCGGCATGTGGACAGACATGGCCTCAGGTTGGGCCAATGCCGAGGGTACCCACACCGCCCCTGCTGCCCATCCAGGGTGCCTTTGTCACTAACCTCATGGCCTAGGCAGTCATTTGTTCAATGGACAGCTGGGAGACCGAATCCCACCTTCGTTTACGTGCCCAGGAAAAACATTGAGTACCTTATGTTTGCCAGGGAACAAGTGACCTCTGCCTTGGCAGAAGAGGATCCTTGAGCAAGGAGCAGGGGGTGTGGGGAGTGCAGGGAAAGAGGGCACCCCAAGCACCATGACTACCTGGACCTGTCGGGTGCCCCTGCACAGCATAGCACAGGCTGCCTCCACACTTACCCTCCCGAGAGCCTGGCACAGGCTCTGAGGAAACAGCTCCTGGGTTCATGTCAAATATGAGGAACTCCATGCTGCTTGGTGGTTTTTTCATTATGCAGTGATAGTGGGAACATGTTATTGGGAGTGAGATCTCTGAATTTGTCTTGAAATGTCACTGTTGTGTCATTTCATAGATACATCAAACCCTGGATGGGGTTTCTCATTTTTAATTCTGTGGTCTGGCTGGATACACTGGCTCGTGCTTGTAATCCCAGTGCTTAATTCTATAATGGTTCTCAACAGGGCCCTGTGGGCCTTCCTTCCTTGTGTGGGACTGTCTTCCTCTCGTGGGCAGCCAAGCCACTACATGCCAGTAGCACTCCCCACGCCCAAACCCCATGATTCCACACAACCCTGGCTGAGAACCACTGAGCTTTTTTGGGTTTTTGGGGGGGTTTTTTTGAGTCAGTCTCACTCTGTCATCCAGGCTGGAGTGCAGTAGCATGCTCACAGCCACTGCAGCCTCTGCCTGCTGGGCTCAGGTGATCCTTCCACCTCAGCATTCCAAGTAGCTGGAACCACAGATGCGTGCCACCATGCTTGGCTAATTTTTTTATTTATTGTAGAAATGAGGTCTTGCCGTGTTGCCGGGTTGGTCTCGAACCCCTGTACTCAGGCACTCCTCTCGCCTCTGCCTCCCAAAGTGCTGGGATTACAGGTGTGAGCACCACACCCAGCACTGCAAATTATCAACAGAATGTGACTCATCACAGCCTGAGTGAGCGTCTTCTGAATCACAGTCGTTCTTTGGAAAAACCTATTCCTTAGAATGTACTGCACAAAGAACTTTGCTATTATTAAACACTCAATGAGTCTGAAACCCCTTCCCTGCATGCTTGAAGCATCAACCCTAGGAGACGCAAGCTCACTCTGGTCCAGGCCAGAGAAGCACTGTAGGCGGGATGGGATCTGAGGGTTATGTTCAGCTGCAGGGAGCAAAATCAAGGGAGCAGGGGTTTTCTCTGTGAGTCCAGGTCCAGGCAGGCCAGAGACTAAAGCACTTCACCTGGGGTTTCCACCTGGCCTTGGGATCTGGTGTTTAATTTTATGACCCAAGTCAGTGGCACCCAAAACGTGACCTTTGATTTTTCTGAATATTCTTGGAGAACCTCCCCTGCAGAGGTGGGGCCTGTGGGGTATGACAGTATGGAGGGGAGGGAGGCAGCGCCTCTCGGGTGCTTAGCAGTGCTAGGCTTGTACTCAGAGCAGCTCAAGGTTTGGGGAGGGTGAAGGAGATGCTCAGGCCTGCTGCCGCCAGTGACAGATGGAAGCAACTGGAAGCCAGGTCAGTTGGCTCTAAAGCTGTGCCCTTGTGAAGAGCATCCTTGGCAAGCCAGTCTTCAAGGTTTGCAGCTGATCATCTTGACTTCAGATGATGATTATTGAGCAGCTGGGGCCTCCATTATTCGTGGCACCCTCCCAGATCCCAGAGCAAGTGCTGCTGTGGTCTTGTTCTCTGGATGAGGACACCAATCCCGCAGAGCCACATGGCTTGTCCAGCTCTAGTTTGACTCCGGTCCCACACTGCGAAGACCCACCTTACATGGCCAACACCCACCCAAGGCCCCAAATGGAGTGGGCTGGGCAGAGTGAGCATGGTGTGGACGTGGCCAACCCAGGAGCCCAGCAGACGGCCTAAGCTGCTCTTGGCCTGGGAGCAGAAAGGTGGCTGGCCCAAGGCTATGGAATCCCAAAGAGGCCCAGTCCGGTGGGATGAACAGACAGGGATGGTAGAAGGACCTTCACAGGATCTGCTCTGTCCAGACCCAGGCTTGGCAGAGGGCACCCAGGGAGTGGTGCCAAGACCTGGCTTCAAATCATATTTGCCCTCTAGTTCTGGAGGAGTCACTTCTCTGTGTGCCTCAGTCCTCTCATCAAGAAAGTGGGCTAGCTGGGTCAGGTGGCTCATGCCTGTAATCCCAGCACTTTGGCTGGCCAGATCAGCCTGGGCAACCTGGCAAGCGTCTCTACAATACGTTAAAATTTTTGCCACGCGGGGTTGTGCACATCTGTGGTTCCAGCTACTTGGAAGGCTGAGGCAGAAGGATCGCCTGAGTCCAGCAGGTCGAGGCTGCAGTGGCTGTGAGCATGCCGCTGCATTCCAGCCTTGGTGATAGAGTGAGACTCCAACTCAAAAAAAAACGGGCTAACAACCACTGTTCCTCACATTATCAGGAGGACTCCCTCCCTAAGGGAAAGGGTGATGTGGAGGCGAGGACCTCCTTGCCTCCTTCATTCTCGTCAGCCGTGGTGGTCAGGGGCTGTCGGCATGGATCTGGGTGACTGGAGTAGCGCGTGGGCTCTGGAGAAACAGCAAAATGGAAAATGCCCCATGCCCACAGAGACAGCAAGTGTCAGCAGCACCCAACAAGACCCTGCCACCACCCACAGCAATGGCCTGCGTGAGGACCCTGCTTCTTCACCAGGGACCATCTTCATCCTCATGTCACTACAGTCCTCCCCCAGGTAGACTCACCACAGCCTCCCTAGCATCCGATCCACAGCCAACCCACCCACACCCCTCCAGAGTCGCCCCTCAGCTGGCCTGGTCCCTCTGCAGAGACTCCACGCTTCTGGTGGGCCTTGGTCAGTGGGTTGAGCAGGAGTGACCCTCACGAGGGTCCATGGCCAGATGAGATAGCGAGACTACCCACAGGGACAGGGCAGGGCGGAAACTGGACTGGGGAGCCCCTCCCTCCACCACCATGTCCAGGCTGTGCATCCAGCAGGAGCCAGCTGGCACAAGGGCACGGGGACCAGACCCAGGTCCCGTCTCCTGGGCCCCAAGGCCCAGTGGGGAGCCTAGAGGCAACGGCGGAGGCCCCCACCCATGTCCAGTTGGGCTGCTAGAAAAGTCTGTTCTGCATGACACTTTCTCCTCCTCCTCTTCACATTCTTTCTGTGTCACTCTGTTGCCCAGGCCTGGGGTGCAGTGGTGTGATCACAGCTCCCTGCAGCCTCGACCCTCTGTGCTCAGGTGATCCTTCTGCCTCAGCCTCCCAAGTAGCTGGGACTACAGGTGCGTGCCACCATGCCCAGCTAATTTTTTCATTTTTTGTAGGGACAAGGTCTCATTATGTTGCCCAGACTGGTCTCAAACTCCTAGGTACCAGCGATCCTCCCGCCTCGGCCTCCCAAAGTGCTAGGATTATGGGCATGAGCCACCACACCCAGCCCTCCTCCTCACATTCTGTTAAGAACATTCCACCCAGATTCAGGTTCAACTTGTCTTTACTGAGGCATCCTCCAGGCACCTGGCCATGCTGTCAGCTGGGCAGGTTACCCTCCATTCCCAACTCCACCAGCTTCGAGCCAATGAGTGGTCTCACATGCTGCCCTTCCTGCTCCGGCCTCCCAGGGCCAGGCATCTTTCTGCTGGGGGAGAGGGACAGGACTTGGAGCCATTACCAAGGCCCTTCCCTGCTTGTGGGTCTCAGTGTCCTCATCTGCCTGGAGGCTGGACCTGAGGTGGTCAGAAGATGCCAGAGCACTCGGGCCCTGGACTAGCCTTACTCCTTACCTCCCCAGTTTCCCACCTGTAGGGTGGGCTGTCTGGAGCTGAGTGACATGTCAGCCCCCAGCTGCCACCACGCGCCTGTGGGTGCGAAGGCCGCAGGAGGCTCCTCAGGGCTAAGTGACTGGCAAGAGACCCCATGGTGAGACGCAGGCCCTTGGCAGCAGCCTGCCTGCTTTATGCCCAGGCGGGAAAGGCCTCTTCTCCAGCCCACCTCCCTCAGCTGTTGGGACAGAGCTTCTAATGTCTGACACCCTAGTTCCCCAGCCCTCCTGGAGAAGCTGTGGGCCACAGGAAAAGGGCGAGCACCTATCCAGGGAAGGAAGGCCACAGGCCACCCCCGAAGACCAGATCCTGCTACCGACCCGCTGCCAGTCGCACCCCAAGTGCCCTCACCACCTGCAGCCAGACCTGACAGTGCTGGGACCCCACCCGCCATCTCCCACCACGTGCAGCTCCCTCAGTCCTGATGGTGCCACCACGTCTCCAGAGCTGGCTCCTCCTCTGAGGCCTTTCCTTCCCTGTCCCGCCCACCTGCCAGTCGCTTTCTCAGCCCTTCGCTCCCCTCAGAACGTGCCCACAACACCCTTACTTAGTGTCTGTGTGCACAGAGCCTGCAGCGGGGGGTGGGGGAGTGGGGGAGGGTCCTCTGATGCCCGTGGGTGGCAAGAATTTTGTAAGCCCCAGGGTGGGACAGGACCATCATGGGGCATCCCAACTTCCTGCAGGGAGAGGCCAGGGCACAGTAGCCTCAGCTCCTCCTTCTGAAGATCCCCAGACCTCTTAAGAAAAGCCACAGGCACCCCTGACCATGTCACAGTGGGTACACGGTCAGCAGGCAGCTTCTCGCAAGAGCTCAGGAGGAAGTGAGCTGTGGGCCAAGTGGTTGAGGACTTCCTGGAGGAAGTGCCTCTGGGATTGGCCTTGCCATGTTCCTGGCCTTGGAGTGTCCATTTCTAGCACACTGGATGAACCCTGGGATCACCTCCAAGTCTGTAAGCTTGGTGGGGATGGGGTGTTGATCTGTGTGGAGAGCCTTCCCCTGTGCAGTGCAATGCCGGGTGCCCAGTCAGCAGTGACCTGGAACTGGGGGCTCTGGGCTTACCCTGAGAGGTTCTGAGAGGGTCTTCGGCCTCAGGAGTGTGACAAGTCAACAGCAAACAAAGATAAAAGGGGTGAAGTCAGGCTACAAAAGCTCATGCTTGTAATACTAGCACTTTGGGAGGCCAAGGCAGGAGGGTGGCTTGAGCCCAGGAGTTTGAGACCAGTTTAGGCAACATAGTGAGACCTCGTCTCTACAAAAAATTTAAAAATTAGCTGGGCATGGTGGCGTGCACCTAGTCTAGCTACCAGGGAGGCTGAGGCGGAAGGATTGGCTAAGCCCAAAAGGTCAAGGTTCTGTAAGCCATGACCCTGCCACTCCACTCCAGCCTGGGTAAGAGTGAGACCCTACCTCAAAATAAGAAAAAGAAAAAAAAGTTGCAAAGGACCCGACCATGGGGAGCTGAGACTTAAAGGAGGCCTGGTAGGGATCCCCTCAGTTTCAAGGACTTGAGGATGTAGGTGGGAGCCAGGAGGATACAGGGACAGGGTCTGCCTGGCCTGGCTGGGGAGTCCAAACAGCTGTATCTCCCGGATAAGCTCTGGGGCTGGGGGCGACCTGGGGAAGCTCTCCAGCCTGGTGGGTCAGGAAACAAAGGCCTGTGTGGGAAGGAGGATGAGGCTGGGTACGATGCTGGGGGAGGCATGGGGTGGGGGTGGGATCACAGCCTGGCTCAGCCTAAGCATTTGAGGTGGGATGGGAGGGCAGACAGAGCCCAGCTTCTGGGAGGGAGGCCTAGTGGGGTCTAGAAACGGCACCAGGGCAAGGCACGGAGCAAGCACTGAGCCTACAAGGTGGGAGGCCTAGCCCTGCTGTCCCTCGTGCCCCTTGCCCAGCAACCTCTCCAGTGCACTCTTCTTCTGTGAGCAGGGCCATGGCTGCACCTCTCCAGCAGGAAGCGGAGAGTGCGGGAGGGGGACAGGAATCCCCATTATTGTAAGAGCTTCTGAAAGCCCAAAGGAAATAATCCCTAACTGAATTTCAGGTCTAGGCAGGCAGGGAGAAGGCAAACTGCAGTTGCCAAAGCCCAAGGCAGCATATGTGGTCCCGGGGCAGGGAAGTGGCTGCCACGCCTACCTAGGAGCTTGCCTCCCTCCCTGGGAGCCCAGGCCAGAGCTGCAAACCCCAGAGAGGACCAGAGGCTGACTGGAAACCAACATTTTATTGCGCTCTCCCTGTTCCTCAGAAATCTATCCCAGTAGATTCTTTGTCGAGGGCATCACGGGGGTGCGGCCAGCACTCCCCCCGCCGCCCAGCATGTGACCAACCGGCAGGAGTGGAAGACCCCTTCTCATCCAGGTCAGGCCGCTTCCTGGCAGGTCCAGCCAGGCCTCAGAAGCGGCAGCTAAACACACAGTATAATGAATTCATGTCTTACAAAAAAAACTGAAAAAAAACAACAACCAAAAACTGAGTACAAAACCACAGCAGTGTCCCAGCACTATCTCAGGGTTTAAATATAAAAGGGATCTTCAGGAAACAGTTAAAAAGACAAAAGCAACAGGCCTCCACCTCCAGGGCGGGGTCGAAGGCGGGGGCCAGCCCCACCCGCGTCACCGGCCTCACTTGAGCATCAGGTGCAGCCCCCCACCCAGGAGCAGCCCCAGCAGCAGCACCAGCAGCAGCACCTGTTCGCACGCCTGGTCGGGGGACACCTGCAGGAGCAAAGGGAGGCGTGAGGGCCCCAGGGGCCAGCCAGAAGGGGTGAGATTGGGGGGACAGGGGAAGTCCAGGGAAGGGGCACTCAAAAGAGTGCCTGACCCAGAACTGGAGGGGTCCGGGACAAGGTGACACCAGAGTGAAGGAGCTCAGGGCAGTGGGGAGAGGAAGGGAAAGCGGCCCCAAGGACGTGGCCAGAGAGGGGAGGCTGGAAAGGGGAGGCCAGTCGGGCCTGGGGCTGCCAGTGTGTGGGACGTAGTGAAAACACTGGGTGAACACAGGTGAGGTCAGATGCCCCAGTAGTAACAGTGGGGAGTGGGCAGCCTGAGACGAGATTGGCCAGGAAAGCTGCTTGGGAGAGGAGACACCTGTCCTGGCCGGGAGAGGGTCTTGTCTGCCAGGGGAAGCAGGCCTGTGGGCGGGTCTACTGGTTTGTGCACTCACAACTTAACACATTCTCCTATTCAATCAACCGGGAGCCTCAGATGTGGGACCAGGAAGATGTGGAAACAGGTGAAGTGGAGGTGGTAGGGAATGGTGGGGACTGTGGCAAACTGGAGTGTTTGCCCTAATGAGTGGTGCCAGACAGCACCACTGGTAGCAGCACAAGTCAGCGCAAGTCAGAGTCACGAAATTTCAAGGATCTTACCCAGGGCCCGGGGACCAGGGATCTCCAGAACCTTACTACATTCTCCCTGAGATGGGTGAAACCGTCGGCAAAACTTCTGAGGACACCCCTGATGTCTGTCTGGTCATAGGTGAGAGCCAGACCCAGGCTGAAAGACAGATGGGAGGGGGAGAGAAAGCCTGTGATTCGAGTGATACCATCACAGCTGTGGGGAGCAGAGGGCCAGTCCCTCCCACCCCAACTGCCACCCTGGTCCCCTTCCCTGGGCACCTCCACCCGTGAGGGCCTCTGCATAGGCTGATGGTGGTCACATTCATTTCAATTTCCTGCTTCCTCTCCCATCTGCCTGCTAGCCTGCCTGGGCTTTGGCCCTGTGCTCTGGAGCTGGCCATGTGGAAGATACACCCCACTGTACAGGACCTAGGGCCAGTCACTGCCCTCCCTGCGCCTACCTGGGGGCCCAGCCGAGTGGCCCAGCCTCCAGGGCCTGGGATCCAGCACCTCCCTTGAAGTCCCTTTCAGAAATGTGCTGCCTGGCCTGCTTAGAAAGCAGGAAAAAGGCCCTAGCTTCTGCTTGTCTATTGTCTGGGCCCAGCAGAAACAGGCAGCAGAGGGCCAGCTCCAGGAGCTGGGAGATGCTCATTGGGTAAGGGGGCGACAGCAAAGGGCTCCAGATCTTCTGGAAGTGTCACGGCCACTTCCTTCCAGGGCTTCCTCAGGGCCCAGCCTCCCCCCGCCTGCTCAGAGTCCCCACCCCAGGTGCGGAAGCCATGGCAGGGCCTGGACTGTTTACCTGTGCATGGCCATCTCAGGCAGCTGGGCCAGGCGGGAGCTTCTAAGACACAGGTCCATCTCGTCCCCGATGCAAGCCAGCCGCAGGGCCACCTCGTCACTGTGGAAGCACATGAGGGAGCTGGGTGTGGCCGCATGCACCCAGACCCGCCCAGCCAAGGTGAGTGCAGAAGCAGCCCAGAGAGGCGAGGAATGGTGTTCAGATCTGGGACAGGCAGTGGGTGGCCTTCATGCATTCCTCCTGTCTCCCACCTTACTTGAGAGACACCCTCAGGGTTGCATCTGCAGGTGGACTTTGAGATACAAGCCAGTTAAAAAGACCCCCTGCTGGGCTGGCCATGGGGGTGCCTGAGTCGCCAGGGAGACGGGCTACCCAGTTGGGTGCCGGTTCCAGCCCCCTGTGCCTTGTGGACACCCTTCAGTGGGAGGGCAAGGGGCTTCTGGGAGTGGTCTGAGAGTCACGTGGGGGACGTAGCGGGGGACATGGTGCCTGAGGTGCTGCATGAGCAGCAGGTCAGCCTGCCTGTGCACCAAGGGTAACTGAACACCCAGAAACACTTCAGTGCCCTGAGCTTCCCTGGAGAATTCTGGGAGAGGCCCACCTGGTGGGCTTTGGTGGGAATGGTGAACGATGGGGCGGGCCAGGTTGGGGGTGCCAGACCACCCCTTGACCACGGAGGCTGGCTTCCTATAGGGGTTTCAGCTCACCCTCATCCTTTGTGGGGGTGAGGGGATTCCAAGACCTGTGTCCTGGCCCCCAATCCTGAAATCCCCCACCCCTGTTCACCCCTCTCAGAACTAATAAGCCCCTGCCTGGGACCCCCCATTGTCTAAACCAAACCCTTGAGTGAAATGGGGGTGGCCATGCCCACAGACACCCACACACACCCCCATACATAGAATGAGAATGAGCCTCCCTCCCGGCCTGCCCTGCTCTCAGGGCTGGCCCACATTCCAGTCCAGTGACTGGGCAGCTCGGCCTGGAATTCCCCTGCAGCAACCCGGGCTCAGAGCCTGCCTGGCTTGGCCCCAGCCACCTGCACCACCCACCTGACTCCCAACTCCTTGCTCCTTACTCTGGAGGCATTGGGGGGGCATGAGGCAGGCTAGCTGGCAGCCTGGGGGTGGGGCGTCGTTCCACCTCCTGTTACCCCATGGGACCCCAGCTACACATCCCCTGTCCTCGTGTCCACTAATGAGCAAGAGTAGAGAGTGTGGGGGCAGCAGGTGATCTCTGGGTCCCTCCAGCCCTGCAACCCCAACCAGCCCAATCCCTGCATTTAGGACCTTCCTGACTATAAATCTTGCGCCTAAAGCAGAGAGGAAGCGTCCAGAACCCCAGAGCTGACCTCAGCCTGTGGGCAGTGCTGCAGGAAGAGCCAGGATTCCCTGGCGGAAGCCCAGCCCGGGTCGGGTCTGGCTGTTCTCTTCCTGCTCAGGATGGACACTCCTGAGGGCAGCAGCTCCCTGGCCTTCACCTTCCTTATCTGTGCAAGGCGAAAATAAACGTGCATGTGCTTCCGGCCACTGGGAAGGCCAGGGCCTGGACCCCTGGATATGCTGCTGTGTGTTGTGCACAGCTAGGAGTAGCTAGCAGAGTGCTGGGCTCGGGCCTCACCTCTACCCTGACCCCCAGGACCCCCAAGACCTTGAGCAAGTCCTACTACCTCCAGGGGCCTTGTTGATCCTGGGAGGATTTCTTCTTCCTGTCTCTGTGATTCTTTGAAAAACCCTAACAGCCAGGGCCAGGACAATGTGGCCTCCACGAGTCCTTCCCAGGGTCTGGGTTTCTAAGATGAGACCCATCTCCTTTGAGAGACCTTGACATGCTCAGCAGGTCAGGAAGGCCTGCAGCTCCCTAAGGGCACAAGCTCAAACCATTTTGACAGCCGGTGTCCAGGGTCCACCTTGGGACTGTGAATATGCTGGGTGCTGAGGTCCCTCTGTCCTCTGTGAGCTGGTGTCAGAGGAGGGTGGGGCACCAGCATCTGGTGGGGGTGCAGTGACGTCACTCCACCCGGGGCATGTGCCTCCATGACCACGCCTGGGGAATCCCCTCTCCAGAGTCCTGCCTGGGGAGGCGTTCACAAAGCTTCCTTCCCTCACAGAAGGCCACCCCTGAAGTCACTCCCAGGAACAGGGCGAGGCCCACAGCAGACCATCGGGCCCTACCTGCCCTCAATGCACTCCATGAAACCAAAGTCCTCCACAGGATCTGGGTCCTCCTCGGGGTCAGGGTCCTCCCCGGAATGGGTCAGGCCAAGGACCTCCACGGTCAGGGGCTCCCGGAGCTGCTCATACAGGAGGGTCTCAGAAAAGGGGTCCCGGGAGATGGGTCTTGCTTCAGACATTTCTTCCCTGGGACAGAAAGACAGTACAGTTGGACCTCCTGGAACTAAGCAATCAGGGCTATACTCAGGAGATACCTCACCCCTGCACACGCCCACTCTTTTGATCTGCTAAGGCCCTCAATCTCCAACCCAGGCATGAATCCTGCCACATCTGGCTGTGTGCCTCCGGGCAAGTCACCTAGCGTCTCTGTTCTCAGAAGGGAGGGAATTGGAGATGATTCAGAAGGGCCCTTGCTTTTCTCTTCTTTGTGAAATAAAATCAGAGTACAAATATTTGAAGGTCTAACACTGGCCCTCAAAGTCAAACTGGAAAACCTGGGCACCCGCTGTCAACAGAGGAGGACAGGCTGGGCTCCACCAGGAGCACAGTTCCCTGGCATCGCTTAGCAGGAGACAACACCAGTCTTTTAGCGTCTTGATGTTTCTCTTGAATGAGGAAGGGGAACGAAGCAATATGAGAAAAAGTTGCTTCGATCCCAGTTCCCAGAGGGAACTGCTAATTCATCCCGTCATTCTAAGCACATATGTGCTTCACACACACATTTTCAATACCAACATCACACTCCAGGGTTTATAACCTCCTCTCTCAGTGGATACCGTTACTTACCTCTCTGATATCCATCCCCCAGGCTCTTTGCTATTTATAATAGGACCCCAATATTCTTTGGGGTGGCCCTAAATTCTTACTTCTCTGAGCCAACAATGGTCCCTCACTTTCCCAGCACCCCCTGCAGCTGCTGGTGACTGTGTAACCTAATTCTGGTCACTGGGGTCTCAGAGAAGCCGGATATAGGGCCTGGACACCTGGGTGCAGGCATAGCTCGGGAAGTTTCCCTCCTTGAAGGCTGGAAGCGCAGCAGCTAGCCAGGAACGGCAGAGCAGGGAGGAAGAACGAGGCAGGTCTCATGGCAATTGCCACGGGGCCTTCCGCTGCCTCTCCTTGAGTGACAGGAAAATAAAGCCCAGTGTGCTCAAATCGCCATTCACTGAGTTTCCTGTCCCTTCCCGTGCCAGTGGCCTTCCCGTCATAATCATGAACCCCCAGGTCAATGAATGTCCCCTCCACTCATGATGGCTGTGCAGGATGCTGTGGCCTGGTTCACCACCATTTACCCCACACTGCCAGCCCGTGCCCAATTTAACTCCCACAGTACCAAACAGCCTTGGGTCCAGAGCATAATGCTGATGACAAGTGGAGTCCGATGGCCTAGTCCAACTCCCAGCTGCCCAGTTTAGTAGCTGTGTGTCAGTTTCTTCAGCTATAAAATGGGTTTGGTAGTATGAACACCCCCTCCCTGGGTTATTAAGAGGATGAAATAAAGACTCCCTCTTCGCCGGGCTCAGTGGCTCAGCCTGTAATCCCGCGCCTTTGGGAGGCTGAGGTGAGTGGATTGCCTGAGCCCGCGGGTTCGAGACCCACCTGGGCAGCGAGACCTCATCTCTACTATAAATCAAAAAAATCAGCTGGGCGTGGTAGCACATGCCTGTAATTCCGGCTACTTGGAAAGCTGAGGCGGAAGGATTGCCAGAGCCCAGGCCGGGAGCGGCCACTGCACTCCAGTCTGGGCGACTGAGTGAGACTCCAACTCAAAAAAAAAAAAAAAAGACTCCCTCTTCAAGTACTCTGAACAGAGACCTGTGTGCCGTGGGGAATAGGCATGAACCATTACGACCTTTGTACTGCAACCTATTATTTTCTTACAATCATGCCTGGGGTCTTTTGAATTTTTAATTCCTCATGTCTGCTAATAGCACTCTACCCGCTCACTAGCTCACTGGATTTTTGTTGTTCCAAGAGGACACTGGGGCTTGGAGAATTGATGATTGAGCCAAGAAAGGACAGTGCTAAGACTTCCTCCTCCCCAGGCCAGGGTGGACCCATGTCCCAAAGTCTGTCCCTGAAGTGGACAGAATGCAGGCAGGATGCACAGGGCGGCATTAAAAGGAGATGCTGGGAACGTGGGAACAGGCAGAGGCTCATGGGAACACAAGTTCTGGACCCTCCAGGTGTCTTGGGCTGACTCTAGGAGGTTTACCAGCAACAACTTAACAAAAGGCACACAGTCAAGAAGATGGCATGCACGGTGACATCAGGCCAGACAGGCACTGGGGGTGGGGGGCTTCTAGCCCCTTAGAAGAAACCACATAAGGATGCTATTGTTCTTCCTTCTAGAGTTTAAGAAAAAAGAATTAACTCCCAGAATTTGCCAGTCGTGTATTGAGATGGCTGTTTCAGTTTCCTAAGAGGAAACCAAAAAAAGGTTCACGAATGTTCCAGCAGAAAGTCCGGAGTCTAGCAGGAGCTGGCTGGAGGAATCAGATATGTAAACACGACCACAAAGAGCCTGCACCTGTCAGGTAACAGCTTCTCCTGAGGGCAGAACTGTCAGGTCTGACCTGGTGGGCGAGGAAGGATGGCCCCCAACACCCCGGGCAGGGTGTGAGGGTGGGGGCTGCCACCCATGAGGACTCCACAGGCCAAGTGTCAACAGCTCATGAGCCCTGAACCTCAGCAACAACCCTAAGCCATCAGGTCGGGACATGGAAACACTCAATCAGGAGGGGCCAGTGGCATTTTAAGGTACCACTCTGGGTGCAAAAAGGTAGATCTGGATCGATCTGCAATGCACGGGTGTTCAGCAGTTTAGAAGACACTAGGTGACCCAAATTAGTGTGGTTTCAAGCCACTTTTGAAGACTAGACAAGCCAGGGGTGACCTGACCTCCAACTGCTTTTTATTCAGGTGTTGTACTTTTGCATGGTATGTGCCCATACCACAAACCCCCCTTTCTCAGGCCAAACTTGGACTTCACAGGAGCCACCCTGGGGGCACCGACCAGCAGCCAAGTGCCCTTTCTGGACAACAACACCATTTTCGAGCCTGACCCTGATTTCTCTGTCCATTTTGCTGTACTGCTGGCTTAAGATAGGAGAAGGTGCTGGGTGCGGTGGCTCAGACGTGTAATCCCAACACTTTGGGAGGCGGAGGCGAGAGGACTGCCTGAGCCTAGGGGTTCGAGACCAGCTTGGGCAACTTGCTGAGACCTCATTTCTACAATAAATCAAAAAAATAAGCCGGGGGTGGTGGTACAGGCCTGTGGTTCCAGCTACTTGGAAGGCTGAGGCGGAAGGATCGCCTGAGCCCAGCAGGTTGAGGCTGTGGTGGCCGTGGGCAGCGTGCCACTGCACTCCAGCCTGGGCGACAGAGTGAGAATCCAACTCAAAAAAAAAAAAAATTAGGATTGCCTGATTCCGCAGGTTCGAGACCCGCCTGGGCAGCGAGACCTCATCTCTACAATAAATCAAAAAATCAGCCGGGCGTGGTAGCTCAAGCCTGTAATTCCGGCTACTTGGAAGGCTGAGGCGTAAGGATCGCTGGAGCCCAGAAGGTTGAGGCTGCGGTGGCCGGGAGCGGCCACTGCACTCCAGTCTGGGCGACCGAGTAAGACTCCAACTCAAAAAAAAAAAAAAAATTACCTGTTTGTCATGCATTGCTCTCCTGGGTTGGCTCTGGTGGGGGATACTGGAGGAATCTCCAGCCTATTACGTTATTAGGTTTTCTTTTATTGTTCTTCAGTCAGAGTCTCTTGGTAATTTCAATGAAAGGTAGGCACAGGCAGAATTAGCAGATAGGAACATTGATGTAGAAAACTAAAAATAATCAGACACTGCTATGGTCGGAATGTGTCCCCCAAAGTTCATGTGTTTGAACTTTAATCTCAATGCAATAGTGTTGAGAGGTGGGACCTTTAGGACAATTACATCATGCAATCCGGCCCTCATAAATGGATTAATGTAATTATTTCAGGACTGGGTAGTGAGTTCTTGATAAAAATATGAGTTCAGCCCCTTTTCTCCCCTCTTGCTCCCTACATTCCCATAGGATGAGGCAGCATCAAAGCCCCCACCAAATGTGCCCCTTGACCTTGGATTTCTCCAGAACTGCAAAAATTAAATTTCTGTTCTCTATAAATTACCCTGTCTCATATAATCTGTTACAGCAACACAAAACTAAGACATCCATTAGAACTGCCAGTGGGGGCCGGGCACGGTGGCTCACGTCTATAATACCAGCACTTTGGGAGGCCAAAATGAGAGGCTTGCCTAAGCCCACGGGTTCAAGACTAGCCTAGGCAACTTGGTGAGACCTCATCTCTACAATAAATAAAAAAATTAGCCGGCGTACACACCTGTAGTTCCAGCTACTTGGAAGGCTGAGGCGGAAGGATTGCCTGAGCCCAGCAGGTCAAGGCTGCCGTGGCCAAAAAAAAAAAAAAGCTACCAGTGGGGTTTCAAGGTTGCCAGATAGAAGACCAATATATAAAATCAATTGCCCTCAATATATAAAAATCAATAGCATTCCTACAAGCCAACCAGAATATAGTAGAAAATAAAGACATTTTTACATTAACAGAAAATATAAGTTTCTGTTCAGAAGTTAACCAATAAAGGATGCATAAACTTGCAGAATGTCCATAAAAGACATAAAAGTCCCAGATAAAATGGAGAGACAAATGTTCCTAGATGAGATGTTTTAGCATCATAGATTGTAAGCAGTGTGAGTGGCATTTAAGGAACTATGACCAGACTAAGCGTAGTGACTCACACCTTTAATCCCTTTGGGAGGCCAAGCCGGGAAGATTGCTTGAGACCAGCCTGGACGACATAGATCTCATCTCTACAAAAATAAAAATTTAAAAAAGCCAGGCACTCCAGCCTGGGTGACAGAATGAAACCCCGACTCAAAAATAAAATAGGTCAGGGCACGGTGGCTTGCGCCTACAATCCCTGTACTTTGGGAGGCAAAGATGAGAGGACTGCCTGAGCCCAGGGGATCAAAACCAGCCTGGGCAACTTGACGAGACCTCGTCTCTACAATAAATCAAAAAATGAGCCAGGAGTGGCAGCACACGCCTATAGCTCCAGCTACTTGGAAGGCTGAGGCAGAAGGATCACCTGAGCCCAGGAGGTCCAGGCTGCAGTAACCGTGATTGTGTCACTGCACTCCAGCTGCACTCTAGCCTGGGCAGCAGAGTGAGACTCCGACTCCAAAAAAATAAAATAAAGGAATTGTGTCCAGAACTTCTGGCTGCCCTGGGAGCTGTATCTATGCAAACGGTCATTTCCCTGGGAAAGCAGCCCTGGCCCTCATTTGCATCTGTCCCCTTCTCTCCCTCCTTCCCACCCAAAAGGCAATCTCCCACTGTTTGTTCCCGGAGACCGCAGCACCTCTCTTCCCCTGTCCCCTCCCTCTCTGTGAACTGGATTGCGTCTCACCCTGACCCAGTCTCCCTCACCCAGCAGACATTCCCAGAATCCTTGAGCCACCAAGGCCACCATCCTGTCTCATCCCAGCTACCAAGGTGGGCAGTTCCGTCAGGCGTCTGCAGCCGAGAGCAGGTCAGGTCTACATGCGCCAACAGTCCCCCCTCTCCACTTTCAGCCCTGCCCCGTCTGAATGGGCCTGGGTCCTCCCGATCTCAGTGGGCCTGAGACAGACGTCTTACCTTGGGTTAACATCCTAACCCAACCACTCTCCTTTCCTGCCCAGGCCTCGATTTCCCTATCTTGTTAAATGGAAGTAAGGGTCTCAAACTAATGGGGCTCCTTTTCCAGGCAAGGGTCAGCCCTCCCTGCCTCTCTGATACTCCTGATCAGGCAGTGAGGAAGTCCTATGGGCTGGTTAACTTACTCAATGTTCAACTTTACTCCCTCTCTTTAAAAAAATTTTTTTTGAGTTGGGGTCTCACTCTGTTGTCCAGGCTGGAGTACAGTGGCATGATCACAGCTCACTGCAGCCTTGACCTCCCGGGCTCAGGTGATCCTTCTGCCTCAGCCCCCTGCATACTGGGACTATAGACGCACACTACCGTGCCCGGCTAATTTTTTGTAGAGATGAGGTCTCACTATGTTGCCCAGGCTGGTCTCCAACTCCTGGCCTCAAGCCAACCTCCCAAAGTGCTGGGATTACGGCCATGAGCCACTATGCTGGGCCCCAACATTACCCTTTTACCATGGCAGAGGAGTGACCTAATCTGAGCCTTTGCCAACTTGTGCCTGGACCCATGCCCTATGCTTCAGACTCGATATGAATGAAGAGCCCATCATCAGCAAGTCTGGGCTGGCCTTGGGGCTCTAGATCTGAGTGGAAGATCAGAGTGTGGCCAAAATTGTGCCCCACACACTAAAGTGCCCTCCCCCTGTGGTCTGGCCACCTCCATCACGGACCCTGCCCTAACCATACTCTAGAAAATGCACCTCTGTGAACTGGCCCTGGTCCTGACATGCCCCCAAGCGTTTTCCTTGTGCAGGGTCTGCTGTCTGGCCAGCCTCAGACTGGCTTACTCCTATCGGTCCTTAAATAACTCATCAACTTCTTGGACCTTCAGAGAGTCTAGCTGGAGGCTTCCTTGAGGCTCCTGCAGCCTGTCTCTGCTTCCCTGCCTCCAGCCAACCACTGTCACCCAGTTTCTTATCTGTCCGGTGGGAAGCATCAGAGTCGCGTCTGCTCAGCTTCAGCAGGGCCGGGTGAGGTCATGCGAGTCTGAGGGTCCCCACCAGGAGCTAGGCCCCCAGGCACTGCTGTCTTGCTGAGCTGTTGCCCAGATTCTTACCTGTGGTGGCTTAGAGCATGGGCTCTGGAACAAGGCTGCTGGCTGTCCTTGGGCAAGCTAGTTGACCTCTCTGTTACCCTACTTCTGCAATGGAAATACTAGTAACACCCATTTCACAGGACTGTGGTAAGGACTAAATGGTATGATCCCTGCTGATGGACCAGACACAGAGTAAACAACTAAGAAGCCAGGCGCAGTAGCTCACGCCTGTAATCCCAGCACTTTGGGAGGCCCAGGCGAAAGGAATGCCTGAGCTCAGGCATTTGAGATCAGCCGGGGCAACAAGGCGTGACCCTGTCTTAACAATAAATCAAAAAAACTAGTCGGGTAGCCCATGCCTATGATTCCAGCTACTTGTTAGGCTGAGGCAGAAGGATCACTTAAGCCCAACAATTCCAGGCTGTGGCGGCTGCGTGCATGCCACTGCACTCCAGCCTGGGCAACAGAGTGAGAAGTCGACTCAATAAACAACCAAACAGCTAACAGCTGCTGCCATTATCAGTTTCTAGTTCCCAGCACACAGCACTGGGCCTGACATATGCCAGGCGTATGTTTGTTGAATGAATAAATGAAAGCAAAGCATTTAGAGGACCCATTGTGAGGTTACTGCAGCTGCAGACCCAGGAAACTAGACTGGATCTTTTTTTTCCCCACAGACCCAGGAAACTAGACTGGATCTTTTTTTTTCCCAGCGAATTTGCAAATGAGTAGCTGAAACCTTTGGTTAGTGCAGGAAGATACACTTCCCCATGTGTCCCCACCCAGGCTGCAGCCCACACTCACCCTCCTACATACTCAACAGTGGAAAAAACAGCCATTAGTGGAAAACCCTATTTTACCCGAAGAGTTGGAGATGCAAATCCAACATGTGCAGAAAAGACTGTCACACCCACGGCCCTGAGGGCACCTGCGGGGTGGAGGGCAGGAGGGCAGGTTCTGGGTGGACCAGCCTGCATCTGGTGAACAGCTTTGCACTTGGCCGTGATTACCGGCTCACCTGGGAGATGGGGATACACCATCTACCTCCCAGGTCGTGTCAAGGCCCAGGGAGTAGAGGTGTCTCCCAGGCAGCTTCAGTAGGTATTCAGTAAGACAGCAGTGGCTTGGGGGATGAGCTCCTGGTGGGGACCCTCAGACTCGCATGACCTTACCCAGCCCTGCTGAAGTTGAGCAGGTGTGGCTCTATTGCTTCCCATCTCACAGATGGGAAGAACAAACAAGGAGGAAGCCAGGTGCGGAATAATCCCATCACGTTGGGAGGCTGAGGCGGGAGGACTGCTTGAGCTCAAGAGTTCAGGCTGGGCGTGGTGGCTCAAGCCTGTAATCCCAGCACTTTGGCCCATGGGTTTGAGAACAGCTTGGGCAACTTGGTGAGACCGCATCTCTACAATAAATAAAAAAATTAGCCACACGTGGTAGCTCACGCCTATAGTTCCGGCTACTTGGAAGACTGAGGCGGAAGGATCGCCTGAACCCAGCAGGTTGACACTGAGGTGGCTGTGAGCGTGCCATTGCACTCTAGCCTAGGCGACGGAGTGAGACTCCAACTCAAAAAAAAAAAAAAGAGTTCAAGACCAGCTGGGGCAACATAGCAAGACTTCATCTCTATAAAAAATAAAAATAATAAAATTAGCTGGGTGTGGTGGCATGCGTCTGTAGTTCCAGTTACTTGTGAGGCTGAGGTGGGAGGATCACTTGAACGCAGATGTTTGAGGCTATGGTAAGCCATGATCATGCCACTGCACTCCATCCTGGGGGGCAGAGTGAGAACCTGACTCAAAAAACAAAACAGGCCGGGTGCAGTGGCTCAGTCTGTAATCCCAGCACTTAGGGAGGCCGAGGCAAGAGGACTGCCTGAGCTCAGGGGTTTGAGACCAGCCTGAGCAACTTGGTGAGACCTCATCTATAATAAAATCACAAAAACTAGCCGGGCGTGGTGGCAGGCATCTGTTGTTCCAGCTACTTGGAAGGCTGAGGTGGAAGGATCACTTGGGCCCAGCAGGTCGAGGCTACAGTGGCCGTGAGCGTGCCACTGCACTCCAGCCTGGGCGACAAAGAGTGAGACTCCAACTCAAACAAACAAACAAAAAAAACCCAAGAAGGTTAGGGACCAGAGCACAGGGAGGATGAACTCCGCTGGGAAACCCTGGCCCATCTTTTCCACTGGAGCTTCCCACCTGCACCCCTCCCCACCATGGCCCTGGACCATGGGGTGGGGGGGCACAAAGTCTGGAGACCCTCAACTCATGCACAAGCCAACAGGAGAAGCCCTGCCCTTGCAAGCCACGCAGTTCCACTCCTAGCTCTGTCCCTGCCTTGACCCACCAATCCAACCTCCCAGCATGGCGGATGCCTCTCTGCAAACAGAGCTCCATCGCCAAGGCTGCTGGGAAGATTAAAGACACACCGTTGCCCTTTCTCTGCCCCCAGGCAGGGCCTCCATCAGAGCTGCTCAACTCAATCAAACTCAGAAGGAAACAGGAGCCCAGGAGCAACCAGGGTCCTCCTCTCACACTCCACAGGGACTGGCAAGTTCCTGTCCCCCAGGTCAACGTGACAACCGGCATCCATCAACGTCACACGTGCACATAACCTTGGTTTTCAGAAACTGTCCTCCACATACCCCTGCATGTACCTGCATGGACAAACTGAGCAGTGGGTCTGCAGGTTGGCCGTGCAAAGCTCTGTAAGGAACATACCATGTGAGCAGAGCCAGGGAACAGCCTGGAACGGCTTCCAGCTGTGCAAAAGGAGAGGCCGTGAACAGACAGGCATCTCCATGCAGACTGGCTCTCAAAGGAGAAATGAGATTAGTAAAGAGGAGGGAAGGAGGTGTCTGTGGGACAGGCAGGAGGGACAATTTTTACCAGGCACCTTGTCATAGTGAAATGTGGTTATCACGCATGTGGCTGGCAACACCAAGTCAAAACTAGAGCACACATAGTTGTTGATAGCTTGAATTGTCTGCAATGGACAATGCCGCAATGCCTGTTTGCTTGTTTTCTTGGAGGTTATTTCAGGAAGCTCAAATCTCGTAACACAAGGCCTACCCACATTCCCTCCCTCCTGGACCAGGAGGTCCAGACTCAAGAGCCACCATTAGGAACCTGCAGATACCAAACACTGCTTGTTTGGGGCTTCATTTCCCATAAGTGGTGGAGAAATACCTGGGAATAAGGGAGGAAGGAAGGGAGGGAGGAAGGGAGGGAGGGAGGGAGAGGGGAGAAATTGGAGGGGGAGAAAGGAAGGAATTTCTCTAACAAAAAGCTGGAAGTAGGCCAGGACTAGTGGCTCACGCCTATAACCCCAGCCCTTTGGGAGGCCGAGGTGAGAGGATTGCCTGAGCCCACGGATTCAAGACCAGCCTGGGCAACTTGGCAAGACCTCATCTCTACAGTAAGTAAAATTTTTAAAAATTAGCTGGGCGTGGTGGCGCATGCCTGTAGTGCCGGCTACTTGGAAGCCTGAGGCAGAAGGATCACCTGAGCCCAGCAGGTCCAGGCTGCGGTGGTCGTGATTGTGCCACTGCACTCCAGCCTGGGTGACAGAGTGAGACTCCGACTAAAAAAAAAAAGTTGGAAGTTCATCTCTAGGTGTGGGAAGTTGTTTGCAAGTGGCAGCTTGGAATGGACCCCTGAAGGCATGGCCATTCAGTCCCATCCACCCTACCTGCACTGCAGCCCTCCACCTTGACCCTGAACACAGGTGCTGGCCTGATGCACCTAAAACCCAACCGCTGGTGTCCTGTGGGACAGGACAAGAAGCACCATTTCCACTAACCTCCTGGCTACTGTGACTCAGGTCAGTACTGTCCTCTCTGGGACCTTCATGTTCCTGAAGACCCCACTTCCTTTTGATTGGCATTCACTGAGTCCAACCCTACCCCAGTAGGACAGTGTGCCCACTTCACAGATGGGGGACCTGGGAGGGCTGTGCAATCATCCCTCCTTCCGCTTCCAAAAATACATGACCTATGCATGTGGGTTGATGCCCACAGGGTTTTCTTTACTCAGGAAAAAAAAAATCGGGAATGCAGCCTTGACCAGAAGTCTCCTTCTGAGGCCTGAAGTACAACCATCTGCATTGAATTCCCATGGTTGGGAATGCTGGGGCCCAACTGGAAGGTGGGATCATGGCTCTCTAATTAGGAATCATCACTGAGTGTCACATCACTGAGCCACCTACCGTCTGAAGTCATGAGAATTAGCGTGAACCCAGATTTACTTACACAGGCACAGTACAGGTTTAATCCTATGGGTAGGGGTATATATATATATACCCAATTTACAGATGAGAAAACTGAGCCTTAGAACTGTGAGGGGCTTATCTGAGGTTCCCAGCTGTGGGCGGAGGGAGGGTCTCTCCACCTCACCCTGGCCTACCTCCCATCCCATCCTCACAGGCCTCCCCCTCCAAGGTCCTGTGTCCTGCCCAGAACTCTTAGCTGAGGCCCCTGTTTCAGGCCTCATGCCTCTCTACATGCCTTCTGCTGCCTGGGGTCCCCCTCTGCTTCACTGTCATTGTCTAGCAAACTCTTACCCAACGTGGGCTCAAATGTCACCTCTTCTGAGAAGCCACCACTGGTTCCCACCAGAGCAGAGGAAGTTCAGTCCCATCGGCCGCCCGGATTGCAAACACCATCCCCAGTCACACAGCAGCCGACTCCACCAGGAGCAACTCAGGTGTGGTTCCTTCTGGGTCCCCAGGGCCTCACCCTGGCCCTGCTGAGTGGGTTCAACCAGTCCCCGCTTTCCTCCCCACAGCTACCGCAACACATGCAGACGCTCCTGGACTTGTGATAGAGATGTGAGGTCCAACAATTAAGTTACGAACTCATCCTAGAAAAAGTGCCACATACCTCATTGCTGAATATCATTATGGTCACCTTCGAAGTACTCCCCTTGGGAAGCTATGCACCACCACCAGCACCTAGGCCACCCGTCAAAGCAATTTTGGAACTCTTTCTGGAATGGCCATCAGACCCATTGTCATATCACCTTTAATGTCCTGAATGTCATCAAAGTGTCTTCCTTTTCATATTTCCTGTATCTTCAGGTAAAGAAAAAAGTAACTGGGAGCCACATCAGGTGAGTAGGGAAAACATTCCAATACAGTTATTTGTACAGTGCTGCCAACGTAAGCACACGGTGGCAAGTTTGCAAACTTAATTGTCACACCTCAACAAATAACAACAGTTCTGATGACCATTCCAGAAAAAGAGTTCCAAAACTGCTTTGACGGGTGGACTAGGTGCTGGCACGCGTGCATAGCTTCCCAAGGGGAGTACTTTGAAGGTGACCGTACTGATAATCAGCAATGAGATATGTAGCACTTTTTCTAGGATGGTTCATGAACCTAATTGTCGGACTTTGTATGTCCCAATAAACCTGTTGCAAACGGAAGACATCATATTAGGTCACGAATGCATTCCATATACCTAACCTACCCCAGGTCATAGCTCAGCTCAGCCCAGCCTCCCTTAAAAGTGCTCAGAAGTCTTACCCCAGCCTATAGTTGGCCAGAATCATCTAACACAAAGTTTATTCGGCGCAGCAGCTCATGCCTGTAATTCCAGCACTTTGGGAGGCTGAAGCAGGAGGATTACCTGAGCTCAGGAGTTCGAGACCAGCCTTGGCAACATAGCGAGACCTCATCTCAAAAACAACCCTAAAATATATATATTAAAAATTGTTGAAGATCTCATGTCACTTAAAACCGTACAGAGTGAAGAACAGAACAGTTGCATGGGTACTGGGAGCACAGTTTCTACTGAATGCCTGTCCCTTTTCCATCGTAGTCAAAGCAGCTGTACAGTGAAGTCATGGCAAGGGCGACAGTATAAAGGAACCCAGTCTCTCCCTCCCTGCTGGCAGAGTGAACAGGAGCATGGGTCCTTGACACAGTTGTACACAAAATGTCAGCTGCAGTGGGGGTTGTGAACTTGGGTCGAAGCTCAGATTTACCTTTTTTTTTTTTTTTTTGTAGAATCGGGGTCTTGCTATCTTGCCCAGACTGTTCTTGAATCCATGGCCTCAAGCTCAAATGATCCTTCTGCCTTGGCCTTCCACAGTACTAGGATTACAGGCGTCAGTCACCATGCCCAGCCTACTGCCCAGGTTGGTCTTGAACTCCTGGGCTCCAGCAATACTCCCACCTCAGCCTCCCAAAGTGCTAGGATTACAGGTGTGAGCCATGTTGCCCGACAACAAGATTTTTTTTTTATTTTATTTTAGTTTTTGAGTTGGAGCCTCACTCCACTGCTCAGACTGGAGTGCAGCAGCACAGTCTCAACCTGCTGAGCTCAGGCAATCCTTCTGCCTTAGTCTTCCAAGTAGCTGGAACTGCAGGCGCGCACTACCACGCCCAGCTATTTTTTTTTTTTTTAATTTACTGTAGATACAAGATCTCGCCAAGTTGCCCAGGCTGGTCTTGAGCCCCTGAGCTCAGGTAATCCTCTCATCTTGGCCTCCCAAAGTGTGCTGGGATTACATGCTTGAGCCAGGTGATCCTTCTCCCTCAGCCTTCCAAGTAGCTGGAGCTAAAGGTGTATGCCACCACACCCAGCTAATTTTTTGATTTATTGTAGAGACAAAATCTTACCAGGTTGCCCAAGCTAGTCTTGAACCCGTGGGCTCAGGCAATCCTCTCATTTCTGTCTCCCAAAGCACTGGGGTTACAGGCGTGAGCTATCGCGCCCAGTTTCATTGGTTAAAAACTAAAAAACGAGGCTGGGCTCAGTGGCTCAACCCATAATCCCAGCACTTTGGGAGGCCAAGGCGAGTGGATTGCCTGAGCCTGCGGGTTCCAGACCAGCCCAGGCAACTTGGCGAGATCTCGTCTCTACAATAAAACAAAAAAAATTAGCCAGGCATGGTAGCGCGCGCCTGCAGTTCCAGCTACTTGGAAGGCTGAGACGGAAGGATCGCCTGAGCCCAGCAGGCTGACACTGGGGTGGCTGTGAGCATGCCACTGCACTCTAGCCTGGGTGAAGGAGTAAGACTCCAACTCAAAAAAAAAAAAAAAAAGAAAACGGCTGGGCGCAGTAGCTCACACCTGTAATCCCAGCACTTTGGGAGGCCCAAGCGAGAGGAATGCCTGAGCCCAGGAGCAAGAGACCAGCCTGGGCAACATGGTGAGACCTCATCTCTAAAATAAATCAAGAAATCAGCCAGGAGTGGTGGCGCGCACCTGTGGTTCCAGCTACTTGGAAGACTGAGGCAGAAGGATCGCCTGAGCCCAGGAGGTCGAGGCTGCGGTGGCTGTGACTGTGCCACTGCACTCCAGCCTGGGTGACAGAGTGAGACTCACAGAAAATTCAGAATGATAGATGAAAGCTAATCTGTTCCTTCATCCCTTGCCAACCACCCCTATCAATTTCATTGCCCTCTTCAAAATTTCCTTTCAGAGGCCGGGCTCGGTGGTTCAGCCTGTAATCCCAGCACTTTGGGAGGCCGAGGTGAGTGGATTGCCTAAGCCCGCAGGTTCGAGACCTGCCCGGGCAACTTGACGAGACCTTATCTCTACACTCAAGGCATAAATCAAAAAATTAGCCAAGCATAGTGACGTGCACCTGTAGTTCCAAGCTACTTGGAAGGTTGAGGCGGAAGGATTGCTGGAGCCCAGCAGGTCAAGGCTGTGGTGGCCGGGAGTGTGCCACTGCACTCCAGTCTGGGCGATGGAGTGAGACTCCAAAACAAAAACAAACAAAAAAGCCGGGCTCAGTAGCTCAGCCTGTAATCCCAGCACTTTGGGAGGCTGAGGTGAGTGGATTGCCTGAGCCTGCAGGTTCGAGACCCGCCTGGGCAACATGGCGAGACCTCATCTCTGCAATAAACCAAAAACTAGCTGAGCGTGGTAGCGCGCGCCTGTAGTTCCAGTTATTTGGAAGGCTGAGGTGGAAGGATCGCCGGAGCCCAGCAGGTCGAGGCTGCGGTGGCTGAGAGTGGCCACTGCACTCCAGTCTGGGTGACAGAGTGAGTCTTCAACTCAAAAAAAAAAAAAATTTCCTTTCAGATTTTTCTAGCATGTGTTTCCATATAGAGTTCATGAACATGCTCAGCAAAGCGTAAACATTTGCATAAGTGGCATCACAGAGGAAAGCTTGTTTCTTGTCTTGGGTCTGTCACTCAACCACCCGCTGCCTTCCCTCACAGAATAGAGTGGGTTTAGTCATTTCCTGGTTGATGGCATTGGAGTCATTTCTGATTTTTTTGTATTAAAAAATAATACCGGGCCGGGCTCGGTGGCTCAGCCTGTAATTCCAGCACTTTGGGAGGCCAAAGCGAGTGAACTGCCTGAGCCCGTGGGCTCGAGACCAGACCGGCAACTTTGCAAGACCTCTCATCTACAATAATAAAAAATTAGTTGGGCATGGTAGCACGCACCTGTAGTTCCAGCTGCTTGGAAGGCTGAGGCAGAAGAATCAATGGAGCCCAGCAGGTCAATGCTGGGGTGACCATGAGCGTGCCACTGCACTCCAGCCTGGGTGACAGAGTGAGACTCTGACTCAAAAAAACAAAAAAACAATGAGTATGTAATTATATAGTAAACGTAGGTACCAACCCCAGTGGCTTTGTACTGTGTGATTCTGGTCACTCGCATGTCTCTGACCCACTCATTTCCTCAGCTGCCCACAGGGATAGCAACATGACCCACATTCAGCGCTGGGGTGAGGATTAAATCAAACCCTCAACCCCTTGGGACACTCAAGGCATTACACAGAGGCACGACTGAAGCGGCTACTTTCAGATCATGCTTCTCCCATTAGGAACCCGTCCGGAACCTGCAGGGGCGTAGATGTGCCTGCCTCTGAGGCTACAGGCAACAGAGTGAGCAAAAGGCTTACTTCCTTTTTGCTTGTCCAGAGAGACAGTCCAGGTGTTGGTTTTTTTTTGTTTGTTTTTTGGTGTTTTTTTTTGAGTTGGAGTCTCACTCTTGTCGCCTAGGTTGGAGTGCGGTGGCACGCTCACGGCCTTCACAGCCTCAGCCCGCTGGGCTCAGGCGATCCTTCTGCCTCAGTGTTCCAAGTAGCTGGAACTACAGGTGTGTGCCACCATACCTTGCTTGCTTATCTATTTATTCATTCACTCATTCATCATTTATTTATTCACTCATATTCATTCATTCATTCATTCATTTACAAGCCGAGGTCTCACCAAGTTGCCTAAGCTGGTCTCGAACCTCCGGGCTCAGGCAAGCCTCTCGCCTCGGTCTCCCAAAGTGCTGGGATTATAGGCTGAGCCACCCCGCCCAGCCTGGGTGTTGGGTTTAATGTCTGTTTCTTCCTTATCAGAGAAAGCCTCCTCCTCAGTCTGATGCAGCTCCAAACCCAAGTCAGGGCCAGGCTAGCAAAGGGCACTCGGCCAGCTGGACTCCTGGGCTCTGGGCCAGATCGGCTGTGACTTTGAAAAAATTCCTTAGCCCCTCTGGGCCCCTAATTCCTCATTGATGAAGCGATTTTCTTCTTCTGTCCTTTCCTGTTCAAGTATCTGTTAAAATACTTTGAAGTGTAGGGGAAGTATACCAGATTAATAATACTATCACCATTAGAGAGGTCACGACAGAGTGCCAAGACACCACCTGGGTCTGCAGTTTTTAAGCCTCAAAGTATGTATTTAAAATAAGTCCTGCATCAACAAGGGTACCTGCATAATCAACATTTATATACCTAACCCTGAACTGTACCCCACATCTCTAAAATAAAAAATTAAAAAGTTAAAAAAAAATTTAAAAAAATAAGTTCTGGCCAGGAGCAGTGGCTCATGCCTATAATACCAGCACTTTGGGAGGCTGAGGCAGGAGGATTGCTTGAGCCCAGGGGTTTGAGACCAGCCTGGACAACATAGAAAGACCCCACCTCTATAAAAAAAATTTAAGGGTGTGGTGGCACACGCCTGTAGTCCCAGTTACTGGGGAGGCGGAGGTGGAAGGATCGCCTAAGGCTAGGAGGTCAAGGCTGCAGTGAGGCATGGTCATGTCACTGTACTCTAGACTGGGCCAGAGTCAGACCCCAGGTCAAAAACAAGTTCTGAAATGCTGGAGCCTGAGGAATAGGTGAAGAACTGCTTGCCTCTGGGTGCTGGACCCGGAAGTAGCAAAGTCCTAGAGCTCTCTCCTTCCTTCCAATGGTAGGGACTCCCCTGTGAACCCAGTCCTTCTTGCCTCAACCCCTCCTTCACACCCTCCCTCTACCTCAAACTCCCCCAGGCAGGCAAAGGGGGCGCCTGCTCCTTCCCCCCTGCCCTCCCCAGGACAGAATCAACCCTGCTCATCTGTGTGTCCCAGCACCTTGGGTAAACAGACCTGAATTGGGCACTTAGCCCATCACAGTCTCATTAAATGTTTACCTGTCTGCTCCAGCCGGCTGGGAGCCTGCACAGCCTGGCCAGGCACAGAGCAGGGACTCCGTGAAAGTGGGTGGGCAGCAAGGGACAGCCAGGGGAGGGCCAGACAGTTCGGAAAGAATGAGGGGAGAAGTTGGGGTTGATCAGACGCTAGGCTTCCAGTAGCAGGCAACTTCTGGCTGGAGAACCCTGGACTGGACATACCATTACAGGGCTTCAGTGACACCTACTGTAAAAGGGCAGTGGGAGAGCCCCACTGGCAAATGTAACCCCAAGAAAGGGGCAGGATGCTGACTACATGGTATACAGTAAGTGCTCATTCAGTCAGCTTGGAGTGCAGAAGAGGTGCACACCTGCTGATCACCTTGAGGTCAGAGCTCAGATTTACCTTTTTTGTTTTTTGGGGTTTTTTTTGTAGAGATAGGGTCTCGCTATCTTGCCCAGACTGTTCTCGAACCCAGGGCCTCAAGTTCAAGCAATCCTTCCACCATGGCCTCCCAAGTGCTGGAACCCTCACCTACATAACCAGGTGGGCTTCTTCCTTCACTGCCCTTCTTTTCAGTATGGGTAACTGGACACCGAGTTTTCTTCCGCCCCCAGAAAAACAGGTTTACTATGTGGTGCCTGGCAAGGCCCAGTGGGTGTTTTGTATTGTCACATCCTAATATTGACACTAGGAAAATCAGCTGCCCTCGGTGCACACCCCCTCTCCCGCCTGCCTCGGGGCAACTGGCAACTTGGGGCCTGGCCTGATCTGCTCACCGTCTATATTCCTCCCAGGGCCCAGGCCCAACCAACCAGCGGCAGGACAAAGGGGAGATGAGGAAGTGGCCACATGCCCAGTCCAGACCCATGCTGACTTCCTGGTGGCCGCCAACAACAAACTCGAGCATGCCAAGACTTCCTTGACACGGCTTGGAATTGTTCTGAGCAGAAAGAAGAGTCGCAGGGGATTCACTAAGTCCTTGCAGGAGAAGCAAGAAGTCATTAAATATCTATACATTTTACAGGTTTACTAAAAACAGGATGCTTTCCAGGGAGAGGGCGGTTGATACAAGCTTTAGAACTCGCCAGCAAATCCAGCCCTTCCCCAGTTAACTCCTTCCATTTATTTGAGATGATCAGAAGTTAAAAACAAACAAAAAAAAGACTGTTAGTGTGGTCTCTGGTTTCTCTGCAGCTCTGTGAATCCGGATGTCATTTTAATATGATACCTACTAATCACATGAAACTTACAGTAACTAACATATGTAGCCCACCAGAGAGGGCGCTTAGGCTCTGGCAGGCACCAGGGACCTGCCATTCAAAGCTCATTTCCCCACAGAACTGGAAGGCTAATGTAAGTGAGCCCACAAATGCTTGAGATAATTTCAGACAGTCGTGGTGTCCTTAAGACAGTAAAACAAGGTCTCAAGAGAAAAGAACTGGTGGGAGGAAAGGGAGGACTATGCCTCAAGGGAGGATAATCAAGGAAGACTTCTCAAAGGAGATAGCAACTGAGCAAAGATAGGATAAACCAGACACTACCGGTGACCTAGTAGGCTGAATGGGTCACCCCAACGGTCTTTGATATATCACATGGACTGCCTCATGGTATCTCCGGTGCTTGGAGAAATGTCCCTATTGAAATCATCCCTACCAAAAAAGATAAATTGAAAGACGTCTTAGAAGCTTGGGTCACAGCACCAAAAAAAAAAAAAAAAAAAGCTTGGCTCAGTGAGTGAGGGAAAAAGACAGTCAGAGTTTTCAGGTCCAGGTTCAAAGTCTGCACCCAGTCTCCCCAGACACTTTACACACACACACACACACAAAAAAAAAACAAGGAAAAATAATAAAGAAAACTTGTAAAACTAGCACTGGTAAGGCTAGGGAGAAGCCACAGGTAAATCAGTCAGTGACAGCCCTTTGACCTTGAGGGTCAGATAATGCAGGAAATTCCCAAATCCCGAGTTGAGAAGACAGTGGGTAGGGGTAGGGGTACACACCTGCGCAGCTCTGCACACACTGTAACCCAGGACCTGCACAGAGATGCATCCCTGCCTTTCCTTGGAGGGCCTGGGGGCCCAGCTACTGCCTCAGACGACCATTTAGAACAACTGCAAAGGCCGGGCTCGGTGGTTCAGCCTGTAATTCTAGCACTTTGGGAGGCCGAGGTGAGTGGATTGCCTGAGCCTGCGGGTTCGAGACCCGCCTGGGCAACTTGACCGTGCCCTCATCTCTACAATAAATCAAAAATTAGTTGGGCGTGGTAGCACGCGCCTGCAGTTCCAGCTACTTGGAAGGCTGAGGTGGAAGGATTGCCGGAGCCCAGCCGGTCTAGGCTGCAGTGGCCTGAAGCGGCCATTGCACTCCAGTCTGGGTGACAGAGTGAGACTCCAAATCAAAAAAAAAAAAAATAGAACAACTGCAAAACAGTACCAACAACCCCCAACACATGCCACTCCTGAGACATATTCCAAAGGCATGCCCAGATTAAGTAGAAATAAGGGTATTAACTCCAGGGAAGTCACTGACTTGAGTGGGACATTCTCTACCCCTAGCTAGAAACCTCAGGGACTGATTTTACAGAATGAACAAACTGAGGTTCGGAGGGTTGGGGTAGCCCTTTCAAAGTCACACACCTGGCAAGTGGGGAAAGATTTGGGCTTAGCTTTCAAGAGACAACCCAGCAATTCTGTGCCTTCTGGGACTTAAGCCTCAGTGTCACCAACTGGGAAATGAGACCTCCTGCTGCCAGGGGCAGCCAGAGGTTAAGCATTTCCCGTCCCAGTGCCCACTCGCTCGACTGTCTCCTTTTTTTTTTTTTTGAGTTGGAGTCTCACTCCAGGCTGGAGTACAGTAGCGTGCACGCTCACGGCCACCCCCGCGTGACCTCCTGGGCTCCAGCGATCCTTCCGCCTCAGCCTTCCAAGTAGCCGGAACTACAGACGTGCGGTACTACGCCCGGCTATTTTTTATTTTATTGAAGAGACTAGGTCTCGCCAAGTTGCCCTGGCTGGTCTCGAACCCGTGGGCTCAGGCAATTCACTCGTCTCGGCCTCCCAAAGTGCTGGGATTGCAGGCTGAGCCACCGAGCCCGGCCTCTGTCTCTTTCTTAACGTGGGAAGGATGAGCCTGAAAACAGGGGAGCTTAAGTTCCCAGGCCAAAGCAGACAACGCATCACACCAGCAGCAACAAAAATGTTACAACAGCATGAATAACAACAACATTCCACCCCACAGGGTGGCTCATTCTAGCAAACGTTAGAGCAGCAATTAATGGTTTTACAACGCGACCACCATCCACGACGCCAGAGCTCCTCGAGGTGAGACCAGCCCTGGGCCTCCCAGGGCTTGTTATGGCCACGCCCGGCAAGCGGTGGGCCCCCTCCCGGGTCACCAGGGGGGCTGCGCCCTGCTGCCATCCAAACCTTCAGCACGCCGGCCGGCGGGCTCCCGACTCACCAACAAGGTCGGGACTCCCCTGCCCCAGCTCTTGCCCCGGCCCCGCCAGCTGAACGCATCTGTGCAGGGTGCGGGATAGGTGCGGGCTGGCGGCAGCGCCCCGCTCCGCATGCAGGTTCCTGTTCCGGGGACTTTCTCCGCGTCCCATAATAAACCCTTTCTCCAGCCCTTGCGCAGGTGCGCGGCGCCTCGGGAAGCCTCGGGTCCCGACGGGGACAGGTGCCCGACGCCATCTTCCCTCTTTGGGTGGGCACTGGGGCCGTGCCGTCGCGAAAAATAAACAGCGGGTCCTCCGGTGCGGGGGTCTACGGGGCCGCATGCCCCGTAGAGGGGCTGCCCCATTGCACAGATACGGAGATAGAGGCCCCGAGAGGCGGCGGAGACCTGGAGTCCCCGGCCAGAGAGGGACGTTTCGGAGCCAGAGTTCCGAGACGTCGCCCCGCAAGAGACTTGCCGGAGTGGAAAAGTCTAGGTTCGGGTCCCCAGTGTTCCAGGCGCTCGGCACCCAAGGCAGCTGCCCGGCGCTTCCCTGCGGGGCTCGGGCTGAACGGAGCGGCGGGCGGCAGCGGGGAAGAGGCGCGGACTCACCTCGGCAGCCGCGGTGGGGGAAGAGCCTGCAGCGCGCCAGGAGGCGTATTGTCCGCGGCGGGAATGCCCGCGGGACTTTAATACGCCCGAGCGGGACTTAATAGGCCAGCGCGCCCCGCCCCGCCCGGTCCCGCCCCGCCCAGGGACGCGCTCTAGCCGGCCCCGATGGCAACAGAACTGCTACAAGTGCGGCTGGCTGTTGACTCGTTTTCTGGCTCTGCCGCCTGCGGATCGGCAAGCTTGCTGCGTCTCGCGCTCTGCTGTTCTCCTCGCGCCCGGCACCGACGTGCTCTCGGGAATTTCCCAGGAACATCTGTGGATCCATATTCCTGGGAAATCCATATTCCTGGGAAATTCCTGAGAGCACGTCGGTGCCGGGCGCGAGGAGAACAGCAGAGCGCGAGACGCAGCAAGCTTGCCGATCGGCGGGCGGTGCTGGGCTGGGTCTGGGTATATAATTCAAACCCTTTATAACGGATTGCCTCGCTTCGTTCTCTGAGCACTCCTAACGACTCGGCACTTTTTTTCTCTCCCTATTTGTTTATTTGGAGACAAAGTTGGCTCTGTTGCCCAGACTGGAGTGCAGTGGCATGATCATGGCTCACCACAACTTCGACCCCCTGGGCTCAAGCGATCCTCTTGCCTCAGCCTCCAGAGCAACCCGGCTAGTAGTTGCTTTCTTTCGTGCCCATTTTACCCACTTAGTGGAGACTAAGGCCCAGAGAGCACGGAATAACTTGCTAACTGACAGCGTGAATCCAGCGACCAAAAACGTATGCTCTTCAGGCTGACAGCTTTGGAAGTGAGATATTTCTAAATCCATTTCACAGATAGATGTAAACACTGAGGTTAGCACTTAGAAGCAGCTTTGAATGCCCCAGACCTGAAGCCAGGGGGCTTTCCCTTCACTCCTGCCCAGCTGTAAACATAGGCCTGCACTACACCCTTCCCCCTCCATAGTGAGGGCAACCCGCTCTGCCCTGAGGCTCTAGGGCCCCAGAGGTGGCAGGGGGAAGGTCGTGGGTGGTGGGCAGCTCTTTTGGAAACCTGTGAGATGGCCCCATCCCCGGGGGAGGGAGGAGAAATCAGAAAGGTTCCAGGCTGGATGGACAGGGTCTCAAATCCCCAAGGCAGCAGTGGCAGGCATGAGTGGGGGGGGGAGAAGGCCAAGGCCTGCTGGAATAACAAAGTAACAATTGTGTGAGCACAACAAAGCTTGTTGGCCTCCTTCTGCTCCTGTCTTTGGAGTCTCACTGTCACCCAGACTGGAGTGCAGTGGCCGCTCCCGGCCACCGCAGCCTCCACCTGCTGGGCTCCGGCGATCCTTCCACCTCAGCCTTCCAAGTAGCTGGAACCACAGGCGCGCGCTACCACGCCCAGCTAATTTTTTGATTTATTGTAGAGATGAGGTCTCGCCAATTGCCCAGGTGGGCCTCGAACCCACAAGCTCAGGCGATCCACTCACCTCAGCCTCCCAAGGCGCGGGATTACAGGCTGAGTCACTGAGCCTGGCTTCTGCTCCTCTCTTGAGAGCAGAGGATTGCAAGGGTGGGGAGGAGGACTCCCCTCTCCCACCTCTGTCATTTGGGTACCCTCATCTTGTTCTTTCCTCCTCTGGAGTGATACCTGCTTCTCCCTCAGTGTTCTCCTTTGTAAAATGGAATGACAGCACAGAGGAGATAAAGTATAGCCAACTCTTGAGGCCTCCCCCGATCCGCCAGGCTTTTTGACCTCTTCTGGTTTTGTCTTCTGCTGGTCTTCTCCCAGAGCCCCCAAATTACATCAACTTCAAGACCTACAAAACCTGGCTCGTGAGGCCGAGGTGAGTGGATTGCCTGAGCCTGGGGTTCGAGACCTGCCTGGGAAACTTGGCGAGACCTCACCAGCAGGTCGAGGCTGCGGTGGCTGGGAGCGGCCGTTGCACTCCAGCCTGAGCGACAGAGTGAGACTCCAACTAAAAAAAAAAAACCTGGCTCATCCTCACCATTGCTAATAGCCAGAAGTTGCCTTAAAGTTGAGAGAAGGGAGCCCTGCATAATAGGGGCCACCCTCCAAATGTGTTTTGCAGATGAAGACAATGATACTGAGAGGGTTTCTCGTGCCAGAAAGACCTGATGTGTGTGAGGTTCTTGCAGAGGCCAGAGGCATAGAGCCAGGCACATAGTAGGTGTTCAGTAAACATCAGCAGAACAGACAGAGAAAGGAAGACAGTTTGGGGACAATTTGGGACATTTGGGGGGATTTAAGGGCCCAGGGGAGGGGTGGGGGAAAATACAACTTGTATTTATTTTGCAAGGTCCCGAGATAATATGCAGATCAAAAGGAGGAAGAGAAGGCAAATCTGTTTAAGTAAGAATAGGATCTAACTCAGCATTTTGGGAGGTGGAGGCAGAGGATTGCCTGAGCCCACAGGTTCGAGACCAGCCCGGGCAACTTGGTAAGACCTAGTATTTACGATAAATCAAAAAATTAGCCGGATGTGGCAGCCTGCACCTATAGTTCCAGCTACTTGGAAGACTAAGGCGTAAGGATCACCTGCCCAGCAAGTCAAGGCTGCAGTGGGCCATGAGCGCGCCACTGAACTCCAAAAAAAAAAGACAAATAAAAAAAGGAGGTGAAAGAGTTGCCTGAGTCCAGGGGTTGGAGACCAGTCTGAGCAACACGGCCAGATCTCGTCTCCACAATAAATGAAAAAAAGTTACCCGCCAGGCTCAGTGGTTCAGCCTGTAATCCCAGCACTTTGGGAGACCGAGGCGAGTGGATTGCCTGAGCCCATGGGTTCGAGACCAGCCTGGGCAATTTAGCAAGACCTCATCTCTACAATAAATAAAAAGTTAGTCAGGCATGATAGCGCGCACCTGTAGTTCTGGCTACTTGAAATACTGAGGCAGAAGAATCACCGGAGCCCGGCAGGTCGATGCTGGGGTGGCCATGAGTATGCCACTGCACTCCAGTCTGGGCAACGGAGTGAGACTCTTGGGAAAAAAAAGATTAACCAGGGATGGTGGCACATGTCTGTAGTTCCAGCTACTTGGAAGGCTGAGGCAGGAAGATGGCTGAGCCCAGCAGGTCGAGGCTGCGGTGGCCGTGCGTGTGCCGCTGCACTCCAGCCTGGGCAACAGAGTGAGACTCAAACTCAAAAAAAGGAAAAAAAAGAATAGGGTTTGAAGAAGACTTTGGCTTCCTATTAGTTCAAAAAAGGCCCCTAGGTAAGATGGCAAATGATAATATATTTACTGTTGTTGTTGCTACTATTATTACTAGTAGTAGTAGTAGTAGTAGTAGTAGTAGTAGTACAGACAGGGTCTTACTCTGCTGCCCAGGCTGGAAGTGTAGTGGTGCCATCTTGGCTCATTGCAGCCTCAGATTCCTGGGCTCAAGTGATCCTCCTGCCTCAGTCTCCTGATTTGCTAAAAGTACAGATGTATACTGCTACACCTGACTAACTTTTTACATTATCTTTTTTTTTTTTTTTTGAGTTGGAGTCTCACTCTGTCGCCCAGACTGGAGTGCAGTGGCTGCTCCCGGCCACCGCAGCCTCGACCTGCTGGGCTCCGGCGATCCTTCCGCCTCAGCCTTCCGAGTAGCCGGAATTACAGGCACGCGCTACCACGCCCGGCTGATTTTTTGATTTATTGTAGAGATGAGGTCTCGCTGTCCAGCGGGTCTCAAACCCGCAGGCCCAGGCAATCCACTCACCTCAACCTCCTAAAGGCGCGGGATTACAGGCTGAGCCACCAAGCCCGGCTCCATTATCTTTTTTTGTAGAGACAGGGTATTGCTATGTTACCCAGGCTGGTTTTGAACTCCTGGCCTCAAGCGATCCTCCCAACTCAGCCTTCTAAAGTGTTGGGATTACAGGCACGTGATGATAATAGTAACAGTAATAACGGTGGGGTCTTTTCTGGTCACCCAAAGGCCTAAGCACTTTCCCTTCTATTGTCTCCTGTAATCCTTACAACAAACTACCCTGTGAGGCAGGCACAGCCATCCTTGTGTTCCAGACAATGGAGCACTCACAGTGTGTCTGTACACAGGCAAGAGGGTGCTTGTGGCCCCATTTTACAGATGAGAAAGCTGAGGCTTTGAAAAGGGAGGCCACTTGCCAGAGACCCTCTAGTCTGTGGGTGACTGAGGCAAATTCCATCACAGTCTCCCTGCTTCTCCTGCCGGGCCCTTTCCACCACCCCTCCTGGGCCTGTTTCCTCGCCCCTGTTAGGATCTATTGGCCTGTTCTGGGGCCATTGGGCTATGAATTCCGCTGTCTTAGAGAAACCATGGCCTCGTGGGGCAGCTCCCCTCTTCCCTGGGGACCTCAATCCAGGGGAGATGCCTCCAGTCCTCCAGTGGCCTCTGCACTCCCCAGCCCCATGAGGTCCTCCTGCTGTGGCTGGGGCCACCTCTATCTTGTTGTTCAAGAGTCCGCTGCCCAGCAGACCCTCTAGCACCAATTACAGGTTGAGGTGGTTTTTTTGTTTTGGTTTTGGTTTTTGGGGTTTTTTTAGAGACAAAGTCTCACTATGTTACCCAGTCTCGTCTTGATCTCCTGACCTCAAGTGATCCTCCCACCTCAGCCTCCTAAAGTGTTGGGATGACAGGCATGAGCTGCCAAACCTGACCAGATATGATGTGCTTTTTTTATCATTCACTTAATAAATTGATTGAAGCCAGGCTCGGTGGCTCAGCCTGTAATCCCGCGCTTTGGCAGGCTGAGGTGAGTGGATTGCCTGAACCCACGGGTTCAAGACCCGCCTGGGCAACTTGGCGAGACCTCATCTCTACAATAAATCAAAAAATCAGCCGGGCGTGGTAGCACGTGCCTGTAGTTCCGGCTACTTGGAAGGCTGAGGCGGAAGGATCGCTGGAGCCCAGCAGGTCGAGGCTGCGGTGGCTGGGAGCGGCCACTGCACTCCAGTCTGGGCGACAGAGTGAGACTACAACTCAAATAAATAAATAAATAAATAAATTGATTGGACACCTACCCTACACCAGGTCTGGCACAGGAAAGGTGTCAGGGTTCTAGAGATGACACATTCTAGTAGAGGGTCCACGTCCAAACAGTAGCAAGTGGAGAGTGGGGGACAGTGGTGAGCTCTCTTAGCCAGAGTGGTCAGGGGAGGCCTGGTGAGGAGGCCCAGGTGAGGAGGTGACCTTTGTGCAGACTTGAGGGAATTCAGGACACAGACCTTCCAGGGACCAAAGCCAGGGAGGGGCAGAAAGGAAAGGTGGGGGTAGCAGTCAGGAGGATTGGCCTCACATGTTTACCAAGTGCTGGGTCCAGCATCCAGGGCCCCACCCAGAGGAACCAAGAGCCAAGAGCCAGGGCAGGTTAAAACCACTTAAAAGTGGCCCCATCTTCCTACTTGCCATCCCAGACTTTCAACCCCAGTCTTTTTTTTTTGGAGTTGGAGTCTCACGGCCACCGCAGCCTGGACCTGCTGGGCTCAGACAGTCCTTCTGCCTCAGTCTTCCAAGTAGCTGGAACTACAGGAGCGCACTACCACACCCAGCTTATTTTTTTTAATTTATTGGAGAGACGAGGTCTCATCAAATTGCCCAGGTTAGTCTCGAATCCTCTCCCCTCGGCCTCCAAAGTGCTAGGATTACAAACTTGAGCCACCGCACCCGGCCTATTCCCAGTCCTTTTTTTTTTTGAGTTGGAGTCTCACTCTGTCGCCCAGACTGGAGTGCAGTGGTCGCTCCCGGCCACTGCAGCCTCGACCCACTGGGCTCCGGCGATCCTTCTGCCTCAGCCTTCGAAGCAGCTGGAACTACAGGTGCACGCTATCACACCTGGCTAATTTTTTTTGATTTATTGTAAAGATGAGGTCTCGCCAAGTTACCCAGGCGGGTCTCAAACCCGCGGGCTCAGACAATCCACTCACCTCAGCCTCCCAAAGCGCAGGATTACAGGTTGAGCCACCGAGCCAGCTTATCCCCAGTCTTTTTTTTTTTTTTTTTTGAGTTGAAGTCTCACTCTGTTGCCCAGACTAGAGTGCAGTGGCACGCTCCCGGCCACAGCAGCCTTGACCTGCTGGGCTCGGGCAATCCTTCCGCCTCAGCCTTCCAAGTAGCTGGAACTACAGGCACATGTTACCACATCCAGCTAGTTTTTTTTTTTTAATTTATTGTAGAGATGAAGTGTCACCAAGTTGCCCAGGCGGGTCACGAATATCCCCAGTCTTAAGGTGACACCTTGCCTGGAAATTCCTCCAGCCTTGGGAGAGGCTTTGTCATGCCAGGAGAGACACATCAAAGGGTTTTTCTGTCATCTCCTAAACTGACCTGAGTTCCCGCCAGCAACAGGAGCAGCCCTGAAGGCTAGCACCTCAGAGCAGCATCTCACCAGCATCGGTGTGAGGACACTTGGTGGGGCAGAGTTCGCCAGAGCCCAGGATCCTGGGCGTATTGCCTGGGATTGCATGTCCCCCTTACAGCACCCCTGCAGAACACAATGAGAAAACTGAGCCTCAGAGAGGGTTCCTAACTGGTCCAGGCCACACAACCAAAAGGTTGGAGGGCTGGAATTTGAACCCAGCTCTCTGTCCCAACTGCAAAAATGCAGTTGAGGTGTAAACCTTCTCTAGAGTAAGGAACTCGCCTCCTGGTGAATGAGGGCCAGTACTCTGCAGTCACTCAACCCTGGGTTTGAGTCTGCCACCTACCACTTGTGTGGCCCTGGACAAATGCCTGGGCCTCTCTGAACCTCGGTTTCTTTCTCTGTGAAATTTCCAACCTCCCAGGGTTATTGTAAGAATGAAAGCATATCAGTTCCTCCGCATAGGATCTGGCATACAGTAGGTGATCAATAAATGCAGAGCATATCATTCTAGGAGTGGGTTAAGAACTGGCAGAATTTAACCTGTTCATGAAATAAACTCTTTTATTTATTTATGTATTTTCTTTTTTTTTTTTTTTTTTGAGTTGGAGTCTCACTCTGTCGCCCAGACTGGAGTGCAGTGGCCGCTCCCGGCCACCGCAGCCTCGACCTGCTAGGCTCTGGCGATCCTTCCGCCTCAGCCTTCCAAGTAGCCGGAATTACAGGCATGCACTGCCATGCCCGGTTGATTTTTTGATTTATTGTAGAGATGAGGTCTCGTTGCCCAGGCGGGTCTCGAACCCGCGGGCTCAGGCAATCCACTCACCTCAGCCTCCCAAAGGCGCGGGATTATAGGCTGAGCCACCGAGCCCGGCTGCTATTTATGTATTTTCACATGAACCTTTTTTGCTTATTAAACCAGTCATGAAAAATCCACACAATGGCCACAGATATCATCACTGCATCATCTTTGCTCGTTTCCTGTTATCCAGTCTCCAGCTCACTGCTAGACACTTCATTTCTGCTTGCCAGCGCCAACATTGGCCTAGGCAGTCGCCATGACTTTCTTCATTCTGTTCCTGCGTTCCTTGTGCTGCCTCCTTGAGGTCTTCTCCTTCTCATACCAGCCACATCTCGCAAATCTTCGTTTGGGTTCATTTTTCTTTGCATAATCCAAGGAATTGTAAATCATGCCAAAGTCACTTGTCTTGCCACCACCAAATGAGTTCTGAATCCACACACAAAGGTGACATCCAGTGTTGTGTACATTTTGGCTAGTTTTCCCAGAATTTCTGTCTTAGATACTGTTGCCTTTCAGGGGTGAAGGACACTGATGATCATTTGTTTCCACTGAAGTAGACAATTGGTTTCCACTGAAGTAGATAGTTGGTTATGAATTTCCTGGTCGGAGAGTTACTGGGTTGTTCATGATGGTAATGGATTCTCAGGGAGGAAAAAGAAACTCTTTTAGAGATGCAAGATCTCTCAAGTGAAATGGCATGACTTATCGATCAGTGTGTCCACTATAAAACCAATCCATATAGAAAAGTCTAGAAGGCAATACAGCACAGCAAAACAGAAAGAGTATTCATCCCTGGGCATAAGGATAATAGGTAGTTTAATTTACCGCCTTGTGTTTTTCTGTATTTTCCAGGTTTTCTGTATAAATGTTTAACAATACAATAATCTGAAAAGCATCTTTTTCTTTTTTTTAAGAAGAGAAAGATGGCTGGGCACACTGACTCACATCTGAAGTCCCAGCACTTTGGGAGGCGGAGGTGAGAGGATTGCCTGAGCCCAGGAGTTTGAGACCAACCTGGGTAACTTGGTGAGACCTCATCTTTACAATAAATCAAAAAATTAGCCAGGCACGGCAGCGTGTACCTGCAGTTCCAGCTATTTGGAAGGTTGAGGTAGAAGGATTGCCTAAGACCAGCAAGTCGAGGCTGCAGTGGCCATGAGGGCACAACTGCACTCCAGCCTGGGTGACGGAGTAAGACACTGACTCAAAATAAATAAATTAATTTAATTACATAAAAAATAAGAGAAAGAAAACTATGGGTTTTTTTGTTTTTGAGTTGGAGTCTTACTCTGTCACCCAGGCTGGAGTGCCATGGCACACTCATGGCCACCCCAACCTTCCAAATAGCCGGAACTACAGGAGCGCAATATCACAGGAGCTAGAAAACTATGTTTTGTCTTGACCTGGGCCAGAGCTAAGGCAGAGACAATGACAAATGCCTACCTTCAAGTCAGAAGCAGGACAGAAAATGAGTGGGACCTCAGGAGAGAGAAAACCAAGAGCCAGGCAAACAGAGAGTACATAAACCTTTCAGGGAAGGTCTCGTATTTGAGGGGAACTCAAAGGTATTTGAGGGGAACTTGACGAGGGATTGGATATCAATAGGAACAGGAAGGTGCATGTGGCCTGATTCCTGTGGGCGCTGAGGAGCCACGAGCGGGAGAGGGGGGTGTCTTTGAACAGAAGAGAGCCTGGATATTTAGGAGTTGGAATCTGGCAGCCTTGTGGAGAGGCATCAGTGAGGAAATAATGCTGTAATCTCTGAGAGTGCCCTGACTTCTGAATGGGGGCATCGCAGCCTCTGTCCAACTAGTGGGAATGCTCAGGCTGCCCCCTGCCACCGCTGGCCAGCAGCGCTTCTGCCACTTAGCATCCTGCACTTCTGGCCTGGGTTGGCATCACAGCTCATGAGGCCCACTGTGGACAGAGCTGTCCTGCAACCACTGGGAGCTTTAGTACATTCCCATTTTACAGATGGTAGACTGAGGCTCAGGAGGCCTGATGAGCTACAGGGCAGAGGGTGTGGATGATTCATCAGCATTGCGGGCTTCCCTTCCCAGCTGTGTGAGCTTGAGCACAGCCTGGTGCCTTGGAGCCTCAGCTTCCCTTGCTTTCTGGGAAATGGGGCTAGTGATCTCTAACTCGTAGGTGTTGGGAGGATGGCGGACACAATGCTGGGCATTCATTATCACTGGCCGAGTTTGGGGGAGTACTGCTTCTCTTCCTCCCTCTCTTGCTTTATTTCTTTCACCTATGCTCTATTACATGTTGAATTACCCATCTCTTCATTTATTGTCTGACTCCCGCCCCTTGCTAGAGTCTAAACCAGACTCATCTCACTCACTGCTCATGCAGTAGGTGCTCAATAAATAGCTATCAAACAAACACATGCATGTTAAGAAACTTAGGGCCAAAGAGGCCTGTCTATTTTCAGTTGATTTCCTCCCTCTGTCTCTCTCTCAGTTCTCTGACACCCAGATAGATTTCCCCCGAACGACATTTAAAAATAGCTTACAGCGGGGTGTGGTGGCTCACCCCTATAATCCCAGGAATTTGAGAGGCGGAGGCTTAGGGGTTTGAAACCAGTCTGAGCAGCATGGCGAGACCTTGTCTCCGTAATAAATCAAAAATATTAGCCGGACAAGGTGGTACGTGCCTGTGGTCCCAGCTACTTTAAAGACTGAGGCAGAAGGATCACCAGCCCAGCAGGTCGAGGCTGCCATGGCCATGAGCATGCCACTGCACTCCAGCCTGGGCAACCATGTGAGACTCTGACTTAAAAAAAAGGCCAGATGTGGTGGTTCAAACCTGTAATCCCAGCACTTTGGGAGGCCGAGGTGAAAGGATTGCCTGACCCCACAGGTTCAAGAACAGCCTGGGCTGGGCAACTTGGTGAGACCTCATTTCTACAATAAATCAAAAAATTAGCCGGACATGGTAGCACACGCCTGTAGTTCAGTTACTTGCAAGGTGGCCGTGACTGTGCCACTGCACTCCAGTCTGAGCGACAGAGTGAGACTCCAACTCAGAAGAAAAAAAAAGTTTCCATTCTGAGCAATGCAGTGACACCTCTTTACCAAAAAAAATTTACGAAATCAGCTGGATGTGGTGGCACATGCCTGGAGTCCCAGCTACTCAGGAGGCTCAGCCCAGGACGTTGAGGCTGTGGTGAGCCATGATTGTGCCACTGCACTCCAGCCCTGGCAACACAGTGAGACCCTGATTTGAAAATAAAATAAAATATAATTCTTCCACAGAGGCTCCACAGCTTCTTTTTTTGAGATGGAGAAGGAGGTTTGCTGCTCCATATACAACCTGGGAGCGTGGAAGGTGCCTATTCACATGTCCATAGAACTGTGCTGGGAGAGGTGGGACATTCACAAGAGTTGTGGGGGTTGACCCCTTAGAGTACCATAACGTGGTGTTCTTGGGCCAAGAGTTGAAACTGTGGCATTTCTGCTAGTCCCTGAGTTCAGGAAAGGGAATCAAGCTAGCCCTGTCTAGCTGCCTGCGGGTATAGGACATGGGGTCCCCAGGCTGTGTGACAGCTGATGATGCTTGATTTCTCTGAGAACCCCAAGGGTTGTAGGGTGAACTGAGATCAAGCAGGGGAACCTATGGCTGGTGCCTGAGTGTATAGGGGAATTGATGGAGATTGGAGGTGGTGTGGAGTCACTGGGTGCCCAAAGCCTAGTGCCAGGTACTTCTCCAGCCCTCAGGAAGGTGATACAAGTCAGTGGTAACAAGATTATTTTTGTTTTTTTTTTGTTTGTTTTGAGTTGGAGTCTCACTCGTCGCCCGGCTGGAGTGCAATGGCACACTCACAGCCATTCCAGGGTTGACCTGCTGGGCTCAGGAGATCCTTCCATCTCAGCCTTCCAAGTAGCCAGAACTATAGGCGCACACTACCACACCTGGCTGATTTTTTGATTCATTGTAGAGATGAGGTCTCGCCAAGTTGCCCAGGCTGTTCTTGAACCCATGGGCTCAGGCAATCCCCTCACCTCGGCATCCCAAAGCACTGAGATCGCAGGCTTGAGTCACTGCACCCGGCCTGTTTTGTTTTTATAGAGATGAGGTCTGTCTATGTTGCCCAGCCTGGTCTTAAACTCCTGGCACAAGTGATCCTCCTGCCTCAGCCTCCCAAAGTGTTGGAATTAAAGGCATAAGCTACCTTCAAAGTGAAAACTGGCTCTTGGCTGCTTAGGTACCACCTTGGAGACCCAGAGAGGTCAGGTTCCTCACCCAGGCTTCCATTTCCTTTAGATCTCCCCCAGGGCTTTGGCCAGAGCTTCCTCACGACTGGGAATTTGCAGAAGGCTTTCTGTCCCGTGGCCTCTTAGACTTTGCAAATCATTAGCAATGCTCGCTCCCTGGGCAGCAGAACTCCTAGGCCACTCCCAACCTCCTGCTAGCTCTGCTGAACCAAGACTTGAGAGTACAGAGTTGATGTGGGCACCAGACCCAGGACCGAGAGCTGCTGGCCAAGACCACAGCCCACCAAGAGCAGAAGCAAAGGTGTCTGAAAGCAGATGGCCAGGCCCACGGGGAAAGTGGGTGACAAGAGGAAGGGGCAACTGATTTTTAAGAAGCCCCTCAATGCCTCTATCCCAAGCGCAAGAGGCTCTGCAGGCCACGCTGAACTCCCCATCTCCCTGCAAACTTACATCCTCTCAATCTTCACATCTATTGGTGGCAGCTCCATCCTTCCAGAGACTCAGGTTGAAGACCTTGGAGTTGTCCTTGACTCTCTCCCAGCACTTTGGGAGGCCGAGGCGAGTGGATTGCCTGAGCCTGTGGTTTTGAGACCAGCCTGGGCAATTTGGTGAGACCTTGTCTCTACCATAAATCAAAAATTTAGCCAGGGATGGTAATGTGCGCCTGTAGTTCCAGGTACTTGGAAGGCTGAGGCAGAAGGATTGTCAGAGCCCAGCAGGTCGTGAATATGCCACTGCACTCCAGCCCGGGCGTCAGAGTGAGACTCCAACTCAAACAAACAAAACAAACAAAAAAACACAAATACATCTGATTCTCCAGCAAATCTTGTTAGGATCATCTTTAAAATATATCCATAGCCGAGCGTGATGGTGCTCGCCTGTAGTTCCAGCTACTTGGAAGTCTGAAGCAGAAGGATCGCCTGAGCTTAGCAGGTCGAGGCTGCAGTAGCTGTGAGTGTACCACTGCACTCCAGCCTAGACAACAAAGTGAGACTCCAACTCAAAAAATAAATAAAATAAAATATATTCAGAGTCTGACCACTTCCAGCTCATCCTTCACCTGGATTATTGCAGCAGTGCCCTCACTGGTACCATTTCTGCCCCTCTACAGTTTATGCTCAACATAGCAGCCTGAGCGATGGTGTTCAAGTGTGACTCAGATTGTGTTCCTCTGTTGCTCAAATCCCCCTGGGCCTCTCTATCTCACTCAGAGTAAAAACCATAGTCTTCAAGGCCCTGCATAACCCAGCCCAATTTTGCCTTTCCATTTCAGCCACACTGGCCTCCTTTGCTATCCCTCAAACACAGACTTGTGGCTATCATAGGGCCTTTGCACCTGCTGCCTGGATCATTTTCCACCAGATATGTGCAAGCTTATCCTCTCATCTTCTTTTTTTTGTTTTGTTTTGTTTTGCTTTGTTTTGAGCAGGAGTCTCACTCTGTCACCCAGGCTGGAGTACAGTGGCACGCACACTCCTGGCCACTGTAGCCTCAACCTGCTGGGCTCAGGCAATTCTTCCAAGTAGCTGGAACTACAGTCATGCACCACCACGCCCGGCTAATTTTTCTTGATTGATTGTAGAGATGAGGTCTTGCCACGTTACCCAGGCTGGTCTTGAACCTCTACACTCAGGCCATCCTCTCACTTTGGCCTCCCAAAGTGCTGGGATTACAGGCATTAGTCATCACACTCGGCCTAAGATGTCCCTTTTCATCCAAGAGAAACCTTTTTTTTTTTTTTCTTTGAGTTGGAGTCTCACTCTGTCACCCAGACTGGAGTGCAGTGGCCGCTCCCGGCCACCGCAGCCTTGACCTGCTGGGCTCCGACGATCCTTCAGCCCCAGCCTTCCAAGTAGCCGGAATTACAGGCATGTGCTACCACACCCAGCTGATTTTTTGATTTATTGTAGAGATGAGGTCTTGCTGCCCAGGCGGATCTCGAACCCGCGGGCTCAGGCAATCCACTCACCTCAGCCTCCCAAAGGCACTGGATTACAGGCTGGGCCACTGAGCCTGACCAGAAAACCTTTCAAGAGCTTACATAGGTAAGGATTGGCAGTGGGGACGCGGCTTCAGGCCTTCCCCCTCTGTGGGCAGGTGCTCTGGTCCTCCACAAGGACTGTGTCCCTAGCACCTGGGACAGCGCTTGGCAAAAGGCAGCTTTCAAGAAATATTGGTACAATCAGCACATGTAAAAATGAGTCTTTCTGGGAAGTAGTTTGGCAACGTGTAACGAAAAACTTAAGAATGCGCATTTCTGGAACACTATTCAGCCATAAAAAAGAATGAAATAATGTCTTTTGCAGCAACTTGGATGGAATTGGAGAGCATCATCCAAAGTGAAGTAACACAGGAACAGAAACGGAAAACCAAACATCACATGCTCTCACTTATAAGTGGGAGCTAAATGGAGGATATACAAAGGCATAGAGGATCGTATAAGGGACACTAGAGACTCAGAAGGGGAGGGTGAAAAGGAAGGGAGGGATGAAAAAATCACCTGTTGCGTACAGTGTGCAGAGGTAGGGCTGGAGGGTGCACCACGCCTAGACTTCTTGGCTACTTTGCTTGCACAGTGCATCCATGTAACCAAAATCATGTGTACCTCCTAAAACTATTGAAATTAAAATAAAATAAAAATGAATATGCATTCCTTCTGGGCCAACAGTCCTGGCTTTAGGAATTTTCTTGCAAATATCATTAAACTACCTTTCATGAATGTGTATGTGAGAGTGTCCATTGCAACTTGTCTATTCACTCACAGTGTTTACCGAGCACCCACTAAGTTCTGGGGAGACAGCTGTGAACTTTGAGGTACACAAGTTTCTTGCTCATATTAAGCATGTTGTCTAGGAAGCGAGAGAGATGGATAAACAAGAGAGAAACAAATACTGTGTGCGAAATCACCTTGTATGCCCTTCAGAAGGAGATGAGCAATGCTGTACTAGTAGCCATTGAAGGTTCCAGGTAGACCCACTGGTGGTAACACGGAAAGACAGCTGTACTTGAGCTATGCTAAATAAGGAGAAACGGTTAGAGAATAGTAAGTATAATATGAGTTGATTTCAGTTGTAAAATATTTTCATTTGCCTTGAAAAGTGTAAGGTACGCATTAGAAGGATAAGAGCGGTGAATAGGAATGAATATTATTGTATTATTATTATTATTTTTTGAGTTGGAGTTTCACTCTGTTGCCCAGGCTGGAGAGCAGTGGCATGCTAACAGCCACCCCAGCATCAGCCTACTGGGCTCCAACGATCGTTCCACTTCAGCCTTCCAAGGAGCTGGAACTACAGGCACGTGCTACTATGCCCAGCTAATTTTTTATGTATTGCAGAGACGAGGTCTCGCCAAGTTGCCCAGGCTGGTCTCGAACCCACAGGTTCAGACAATCCACTCACCTAGACCTTCCTAAGTGCTGGGATTACAGGCTAAGCCATGGAGCTCAGCCAAGGGTGAATATTATTAAGCGATCTTTCTCTTGCACATTGATCGCAATGAACCTGTATTATACAAAATAATAACTTTTTTTTTTTTTTTGAGTTGGAGTCACTCTGCCGCCCACACTGGAGTGCAATGGCCACTCCTGGCCACTGCAGCCTCGACCTGCTGGGATCCGGCAATCCTTCCGCCTCAGCCTTCCAAGTAGCTGGAACTACGGGTGCGCGCTACCACACCCGGCTAATTTTTGATTTACTGTAGAGATGAGGTCTCGCCAAGTTGCCCAGGCAGGTCTCGAACGCGCCAGCTCAGGGAATCCACTCACCTCGGCCTCCCAAAGTGCTGGGATTACAGGCTGAACCACCGAGCCTAGCCAAAATAATAATTTTTTTACAGATATTATGTTGAATGAAAGAAGTCAGACCAAGAGAAAACATGCTGCAATTCTGTTTATATGGAGTTCACGACCAGGCACAACTAACCTATGGTCTTAGAGGTGAGATTGGTGGCTACCTCTCATGGGTGGGGGTGGATATTGGCTGAGAAGGGACATAAGGGAACTTTCTGGGGTAACATGGATGCTGTTTGCAGGAGTACATACGTATGTAAACATACATTGAGCTGAACGCTTAAGATTTGTACACATTGTGGTATGTAAATTAAAATTCAGTACTAAAAAATAAAATCAAATAGAATAAAACAGAGTGGATCAGACTTGAAATAACCAAGAGTAAGAATATTAATCCAAACCTGGATTTACGGCTGCCAGGGACACTTGGCAGGCCCAAGACCATGGTGGGACCTGAGAGGCCAGCTTTGCTGCTGGTGACAAGAATCATGTCATAACTGAAAACAGGACCAGTGCATTTCAGAACAGATTAGAGAGACTCAACCCAGGCCTCTCAGCTCAACACCATTGCCGTTTGATAGACATGTGTTCGAGCCAAAAATCCTAATGGCTGGTGTGACTGAAATAACCTAATCTCATATGGCCTGTCAGGGGGATGGAGAACAGACCTTCATTCCATCAGACAATTCCAGGAATCCAGGGTTGGAGAGGAGGTGATATCAGCTCGTAGAGCATTGTGGAGGTCTTGGGCAGCAGGCTGGGGGTGTCCTGCCGCAATGGGCACTGATGTCCCCTGTCAGGAGAAAGCTCAAGGCCCCAGGTTATCACTCAAGCTGGGTCTGGCAGGAGGGACCAGGCCCACGTGGTGCTGGCAGGAAGGAGCCCCAGTTCTGCAGAATCTCCTTTCGCCCAGAAATAACATCCCTTCTGACAGTTGAGCTTATCAGAGTGATAGCAGATTTTTTCAATACAATGGCAACCCTAGCAGCTCATGGGGCCCAATGTGCACACTCCATGTGGAGTCAGCAGCTACTGCTGTTCACGCTTCTGCTCTCGGGCAGCCTGGAAAGGGTCTCTTCTGGCCAAGCCTCCCCAAATCTATCAGCCCTGAGAGGTCAGGGCCTGTTGACAAGGACCTGTACCCCAAATAGTGGCCCCTCCATAGATCCCTATTTCACAAATGAGAAAACTTCACCACCCCTTTTCCTTCTTTCTTTCTTTCTTTCTTTCTTTCTTTCTCTTTCTTTTTTTTTTTTTGAGTTGGAATCTCACTCTTGTTGCCCAGGCTAGAGTGCAGTGGCACGCTCACGGCCACTGCAGCCTCGACCTGCTGGGCTCAGGTGATCCTTCTGCCTCAGCCTTTCAAGTAGCTGGAACTACAGACGGGGACCAGGCAGTCAAAATGGTATCCCCAAAGTCATGTGGTCTGTGGGAGGCAGGGTTCAGTTTCTGATTCCAGGCCAAGCCTCCTGGTGTCATGACTGTCTCAGATTCCCTTTCTCCTGCCTCAAAGAATAAGGAGGACCCAGAGGCATCACAGAATTTTTGGATTTTTCCTCTCAAAGGAAATAGCTTCTTTTTATTTAAAGTTCTGCAGTCAGGTCTTTTTTTCCAAGGAAGTTTGTATGTTACCATGTCCCCACTGATCATGAAAAGAATGCAAAGAAAAGTAGCAGTGACACTGCCCGGCATTGATGCCTTTGAAGCGAGGTTGTGCAGAGCCTGGTCTTCTTGTCCCCTGTGTTGGGAAAACACATGGAGGTGACCTCTTAGAGGGCAGCCTGCGGAAGGTCTCGAAACATTTAAAATGTGCCCATTCTTTGACCCAGATATTTATTTCATTTAAGGACATTCTGGGTAGAAGGAATCGTGTGAGTGAGCAAAGCCAGGGAAGTCAGAAAGTCCAAGTATTGACATTTGGCAGAAAAAGTTAGTCTGGCTCTTTGCCTTGGAAGGAAGGGGGCTGCTGGGTAAGCCCAAGGGCTGCAGGGGCAGAGGCTTCCAGAGAGGAGGCCTGGGGTGGGGACCCAGAGGCGGGAAAGCCCATATCCCAGTCACCCATGAAGGATTTGCCTTGTTAGTTTTATTTCTCCTTCAGTAAAACCTGGTGAACTGTGCATTGTGAGCCCGTTTCACAGACAAGGAAGCTGACATCAGAGAGGGTCAGCTGCACTGCGAAACCTCAGCTTGAACTCAGCCATGCCCGACTCCCAATGTCAAGATCACCATTTCTTTCTTCCCAAACTTTCCCCACGTATATCCCTTGCATGTCGGGACTCCGGGGACATACATGGTGTCTACAGTCCTGCTCTCAGGGAACTCGCCATAGAGGAGAGCAGTTGGAATTGGGGAAAAAACTTTCCAGCAAGTGGCCTAGAGGCCTGAGTCCTTCCTTCATGCCCGGGTCTCCTATAGGGGGTGGGATCGAGGGCCGAGGGAAGAAACAAAGCCCAGATGCAGCCCATTCCAGACCGAGTCCAACCTGGCGAATTTTCTTTCTTTTTCTTTTTTCTTTTTCCCCATACCACGCTAAGTATTCAGCAGTTTTTGACCAAAGCGAATTTTCTATACAGTCTGGATCAGGTCTATGTTGCTCCCTGATGAGCTGTGGGTCTGGGCCAGCTTCCTCATCTCTGTGAACCTCCCTGGGAAAACCCAGAGGGGGCTGCTGTGGGGTCTTGAGGTCCTCGTGTGTGACAAGGCCTTGTTTCTTGTCTTGCCTTTCCTCTTGGGGTGGGAAGCTTGACTGATGGGCAGGAACTCTCCTGCCATCTTTCTTTCTTTCTTTCTTTCTTTTTTTTGAGTTGGAGTCTCACTCTGCCGCCCAGACTGAAGTGCAGTGACCGTTCCCAGCCACGGCAGCCTCGAGCTGCTGGGCACTGGTGATCCTTCCGCCTCAGCCTTCCAAGTAGCTGGAACTACAGGCGTGCGCTACCACGCCCTACTAATTTTTGATTTTTTTTTTTTTTTTTTTTTTTGAGTTGGAGTCTCACTCTGTCGCCCAGACTGGAGTGCAGTGGCCACTCCCGGCCACCGCAACCTTGACCTGCTGGACTCTGGCGATCCTTCCGCCTCAGCCTTCCGAGTAGCTGGAATTATAGGCATGCGCTACCACACCCGGCTGATTTTTTGATTTATTGTAGAGATGAGGTCTCGCCAAGTTGCGCAGGCGGGTCTCGAACCAGCGGACTCAGGCAATCCACTCACCTCAGCCTCCCAAAGGCGCGGGATTACAGGCTGAGCCACCGAGCCCGGCTAATTTTTGACTTTTTATTGTAGAGATGCAGTCTCTCTAACTTACCCAGGCGGGTCTCGAACCTGTGGGCTCAGGCAATCCACTCACCTCAGCCTCCTAAGGCATGGGATTACAGACTGAGCCACTGAGCCCGGCTGCTGCCATCCTTCACCAATACCACCCACCTGCCTGCTGCCCCCATGTCCTTCTTCTGCCCCCTTGGGCACTGTTTGGGGATGTGGGGTACAGTGTGTCCAGCTGGAGGGAGCTACGAGAACTCACTAAAGTCAAGGTCCACGCACCTCACACGGTTTGTTTCCTTAAATTCTATCTCCTCAACAGTACCGCAGGGCCAGGTGCGTGGACCCTTTGCTGTGGAGAAATCGAGGCCCAGGAGAACCTGGAGGGCTGAGCTCAGGTCCAGTGACGAGGACCAGGGATTTAGGTCTTTCCTTCGGAGAGAGTCTTTTTGCCTCACAGGAGGACCTCCCCCCAGGGCTGGGAGAAGTCTGGGTGTCCCCTACTTATTACGGGAAGCAGCTGTCACGGGGTCCTTCACAGTCCTTATTGGGTCTCCTACAGCCAGACCAGTGCAGGTCTCTGAGGCACAGAGACGCACAGCACCAAGCAGGCAGGGGAGGTAGACTGGGTGACTTGCCAGTCCCATATCATGGGCTCTGTGGTGCCTGAACTCTCTTAGCCTGCCTAACCTGCATCTCATTTCCCAAAGGCTCCACTCTCCACGCCTCTGCCCTTACATGCACACATCTCTCTGCCTTCCCACCTTGCCTATCCAACTGGTATAAAAGAAAGAGCATCAAACATGGGGTCCCCCAGGCCTGGGCTCAAATCCCCTTCAGAAGTCACTGGCTCCTTCCAGCTACCCAGGCAACACAGAGGAAGATGGGACAAAGGTTTAGTTCCTGCATCTGACTGGGCTATGGGGGGGAGGAGTGCAGGACTCCAGCTCTTGGGAAGATGAGCTCCATCTTCCTCAGTGGGCTTCTGCTGTCTGTGCTGATGGGGGTGGGGTGGTGGGGAATCTCTAGTCCCCTTTCTTTTTTTTTTTTTTTTTTGAGTTGGAGTCTCACTCTGTCGCCCAGACTGGAGTGCAGTGGCCGCTCCCGGCCACCGCAGCCTCGACCTGCTGGGCTCCGGCGATCCTTCTGCCTCAGCCTTCCGAGTAGCCGGAATTACAGGCATGCGCTACCACGCCCGGCTGATTTTTTGATTTATTGTAGAGATGAGGTCTCGCTGCCCAGGCGGGTCTCGAACCGCGGGCTCAGGCAATCCACTCACCTCAGCCTCCCAAAGGCGCGGGATTACAGGCTGAGCCACCGAGCCCGGCTAGTCCCCTTTCTTCAAACCCTGCACCCCACCCCTAAACTTCTGTCCTGCTGTAGGGTCTCCTCTCTCTCTCTCTCACACACACCACACACACACACACACACACACACACACACACACACACACACACACACACACACACACCCCGCTTGTGGTGCTCACCTGAGCAGCTTCTCTTTCATCAGTAATGAATAATAATCCTAAGAGCTGCCCTTTGTGCCTGGCTCCACGCTGAACACCGTTCACCTGCTTGGTCTCATTTGATCTGCACAACCACCCCACAAAGCTGGCTCTATTATTAACTTCAATTTAAAGAGGAGGACCAGGTGGGAGAGGTTAGGTATTCAGTCAGCTGGGGGGCTCTCCAGGATAGAAATGGGTTCTTTTGTTATTGTCTTTATCCTTCACTGGCTGTACACTGGAGAGCTACATTTTAAAGTCCATTCACCTGGAGAGTCTGGACCATGAGACTGAGAAAACCAGGGGTCTCAGTTGCCCAGTGGGAGGGCAAAGAGGTGGGGCGTGGATAGGTCCCTGTAGGGGCAGAATGGGATGAGAAAAAAATGGAGAGCCGGGCTTGGTGGCTCAGCCTGTAATCCCGCGCCTTTGGGAGGCTGAGGTGAGTGGATTGCCTGAGCCCGCGGGTTCGAGACCCACCTGGGCAGCGAGACCTCATCTCTACAATAAATCAAAAAATCAGCCGGGCGTGGTAGCGCATGCCTGTAATTCCGGCTACTTGGAAGGCTGAGGCGGAAGGATCGCCAGAGCCCGGCAGGTCGAGGCTGCGGTGGCTGGGAGCGGCCACTGCACTCCAGTCTGGGCGACAGAGTGAGACTCCAACTCAAAAAAAAAAAAAAAAATGGAGAGAGAAGGAGGAAATGAAAAGGCAGGCCCCCACAGGTAACAGCCTACCTAGCAGGCCTTTCTTGGAGGAATAACAGGTGAGGGGTGGTCCTTATCTCCCATGGCTCTAAGGATTAAAGAGTCTTTGCAAAGAGGGACACGGTAGTGGTGCAGGTGTGTCCAGTTCTGTGGGCTCGTTCCTGTCTGGATTGTCCTCTCAGCTGCAAGGTCAGCAACCTGCCGGGCCACGGCTGGGATGCAGGGAGGTGGCACTGGGACCCATGCATGTGGGCTCATTGGGCTACCTACCCCGTGCCTACTTGGCCCCGGGGGACTCGAGGAGGCTGGGTGGCTCCAACAGCCCGGGCTCCTGGACGGCCCCACACAGTGCCCGGGGCCTCTCCACCTACACAGCCGGGCTCCTTCCTGTGCGCCAGGCCCTGGATGTGGGTCATAAGATGGAAGAATTAAGGTGCTCAGGGTTTATGTTTTCTGAGGTTTGAAGCCAGGCCCATCAGACTCCTAGTCCAGTGCTCTTTTCTGCTCTGCCTTTGAAGATGAGGAGGTTTTGGAATGCGGAAGAGACACTCTGGGGGCAGCGTGGCAGAAGAGGATGTCAGGAAAGGTCAGGACCACACACTGCCTGGCCCAGAAGAGACTCACAAGGATTTTGAAGACACAGAAGTGGGGAAAGAGGCCGAGACAGAAGCAATTCAAGGACAAGGGAGTGAATGAAGGAAGTCAGCCACAGGTTTGGGGCACTCTGCAACACTGGCCTCATGAGGCCTCTGTGTTATGTTACATACGATATAACTCCATGATGTATTTTTTAATTTTTACAATTATTTATTTTTAGTTTTCATTTTTTTGAGTCGGAGTTTCACTCTGTCACCCCGGCTGGAGTACAGTGGCACACTCATGTCCACTGCAGCCTCGACCTGCTGGACTCAGGCAATCCTTCTGCCTCAGCCTTCCAAGTAGCAGAACTATAGGTGTGTACCACCATGCCTGGCTAATTTTCTGATTTATTGTAGAGAAGTGGTCTCACCATGCTGCCCAATATGGTCTCGAACCCGTGGGTTCAAACAATCCTCTCACCTTTGCCTCCTAAAGTGCTGGAATTACAGGCATGAGCCACTGCGCCCGGCCTACTTATTTTTTGAGCCAGGGTCTTACTCTGTTGTCCAGGTTAGAGTGTAGTGGCATGATCATGACTTACTGCAACCTCAACCTCCTGGGCTCAGGAGGTCCTTCCGCCTCAGCCTCCCAAGCAGCTGGGACTATAGACGTGTGCCACCATGCCTGGCTAATTTTTTAATTTTTAGTAGTGATGAGGTCTCACTATGTTGCCTAGGCTGGTCTCAAACCGGACTCAAGCAATCCTCCCACTTGCACCTCCCAAAGTGCTGGGATTACAGATGTGAGCCACCATGCCTGGCACGTTAAATGTTTATTCATTTACCCACTTATTGTCCCTCTCTCCCAATGGATGAGTCCAGGGACAGCAAGCTATCTTGTTCCCACTGGACCCAGCAAAAAGGTGCTGCCACCCATGTGATGGGTGCCCCGTGTCACTCCACAGAGCTAAGAAACAAGGCAATGTGTCACCTCAGCAGTGAGAAAGATGCTATTCCTCAGGGAGCTCCTTCCCATGAGGGTCTGGCTTTCTCTCCTCTCATCCATTTCTGAGCCCCCAGGGACTCCACCCTTTGGTCCCAGGCCAGGCCACTTGCCCTCTGGGCCTCAGCCCCAGGGGCTAAAAATGAGCCTGACAAATCTTGGGTCCCAGGTGTCCTGCCCTTTTCAGATCCTTCTAGGTGCTCAGTCACAATGGGCAAAGGATGGTAACAAGAGATATGATGGAGAAATAACAAGAGAACCTGTTTCTCTCTCCGACACACCCAGTCTTTCTGTCTCCCTGCAGCAAGAGAGTTGGGGGATGCTGGAGACCTTGGTAAGTAAGACCCAAGGGTATCCCAAGCCTGAGGCAGTTGGAGGCTGGGGTGGGGCAGTGCCTAGGAAAGAACACGCCCAGGGTCGGTGCTGGTATAAAAGCCCCGAGTGCCGCAGTACCAGGAGGCGCCACTCGGGGGCTCATGATGGCTTCAGGGAGCATCGAAGCTGGAATGCCGGCGAAGTCCTTGAGTGTGCTTCTGGCTACCATCCTGACAGCGGCAAGCAGGCCTCCTGGCAGGAGTGGGGCTGATAGGGGTCGGGGCATCACGCAGCTGAATTGATGTAGTGATGCCTGCTTGGCCTTGAGCAAGTTACTGCCTTCAAGCTTTAGTTCTCGTATTTACGAGGTGGGGAGGATATCATGCTCATTACAATGCCTGCTATCAATAAAATAGAAATTACCAAGTATTGTCATTTTTTCCAATGAAAAAATTGGAAGCCTCACACACTCTTGGTGGGAATGTAAAATGCTGCCACCGCTGTGAAAAACAATATGGAGGTTCCAAAAAAATACAGAATGATCATAGGATCCAGCAATCCCATTCTGAGTATATACCCCAAAGAATTGAGAGCAGGGTCTCAAATACATATTTATACACCCGTGTTCATAGTAGCATTCATCACAACAGCCAAAAGGTAGAAACAACTCAAATGTCCATTGACTGATGAATGGACTTTAAAATGCAGTGTAAACATACAACGGAATGTTATTCAACCTTAAAATAAGAAGGAAATCCTGTCACATGCTACCACAGGGATTAGCCTGAGGACATTATGTTTTGTGAAGTAAGCCAGTCAAAAAAAGACAAATATTAGCCAGGTCTGGTGGTGTGTGCCTGTAGTCCCAGCTACTCGAGAGGCTGAGGAGGGAGGATCACTTTGAGCCCAGGAGGTGAAGGCTACAGTGAGCCACGATCGTGCCACTACACTCCAGCCTGGGCAACAAAGCAAGACCTGTCTGTAAAACAAACAAACAAACAAGCAAATACCAAATACTTTATGATTCCACTTATTTGAGCTACTTAGAGGTCAAACTCATAGGGACAGAAAGTAGAACAGTGGTTGCCAGGGGTTGGGGTGGAGGAATGGGGAGTTAGTGTTTAATGGGTACAGAGTTTCAGTTTTGCAAGATGATACAGTTCTGTAAACTGGTTGTACAACAGTGTGAATATACTTAACACTACCTAAAAAATGCTTAAGATGGAGCCGGGCTCGGTGGCTCAGACTGTAATCCCGTGCCTTTGGGAGGCTGAGGTGAGTGGACTGCCTGAGCCCGCGGGTTCGAGACCCGCCTGGGCAGCGAGCAGCGAGACCTTATCTCTACAATAAATCAAAAAATCAGCTGGGCATGGTAGTGCATGTCTGTAATTCCAGCTACTCGGAAGGCTGAGGCGGAAGGATCTCCGGAGCCCAGCAGGCGAGGCTGCGGTGGCCAGGAGCAGCCACTGCACTCCAGTCTGGGCGACCGAGTGAGACTCCAACTCAAAAAAAAAAAAAAATGTTTAAGATGGGAAAGTTTATATTGTGTGTATTTTACCACGATTTTTTAAAAGTGGGGATAACACCACTAACTCAGCAGAGTTCTTGTGGGAACTCACTGAGGGGAGTTGTAGCCAGGTTCTTAGGGTGGTGTCCTGCATGCACATAGGACTGGCCACATGGGCCGGTGACCTGAGCAGCCCCACAAAGCCCCATGCTCAGATAAGCCCTGTACTTACTCCAATGTTGCTGTTGCCATCTTAAACTTCTTTTTATTTTTATTTTGTAGAGACAGGGTCTTGCTCTGTCACCCAGGTGCAAGTATAGCTCACTGCATCCTTGACCTCCTGGTCTCAAGTGATCCTTCCACCTTCGCCTCCCAAGTAGCTAGGACTATAGGCACACGCAATCACTCCTGGCTAATTCTTTTATTTTTTTGTAGAAACCAGATCTAGCTATGTTGCCCAAGCTGGTCTTGAACTCCTGGCCTTAAGCAATCCTCCTGCCTTGGCTACCCAGATTGCTGAGATTACAGGTGTAAGCCACCACTCCGTCCTAAAAAGGCTTGATAATTATTGAACAAGAGAACCCAAGTTTTCATTTTACACTGGGCCCCACAGATTATGCAGCCAGACTGGCCCTCTTAGTAAGGCTGGTGAGGCTGGTGGTTCTTAGTAAAAGTGCCAACTTTGGAGCAAGAGTTGGGTGGAGGGATATGCCATGGTAGGAGTGAAGAAGGGAGCTGGGGCCACGTGACAACGGGGCTACTCTCTGGGAGCTAAGGAGCAGTGGGGCCACCTGCGCAGGGAGGAGAGGCCCCAGGCCCTCGGCCCTTCCCACCGTCCATGCCTCTCACATTCCATAGTCAGCAGAAGCTGGGAAGGTGCTCAGCTCAGATTGTCCTGAGATTGTGCCCCGGTCATGTCTGAGTTCGTATTTCAAGTCCCTTTCCACAAAACCTGGCCCCAAGGAACCAGACCCAGAAACCAGACATTGCAGTTAGCTCTCACCCAAGTCCACAGTGTTTACTAAACACCTACCATGAGCCAGCAGTGCCTGGCCATGAGTGCATCAGCCACATAATCTTCCCTCGGGTGCTGTGTGAGGCCTCATTCACCTCCTCTGTTTAAGGTGAGAACACCAGAGGGACTTCCCAAGGCTGCATGGGCAGACAGTAGCAGAAGCTGGACTCCAGACTAGTGCTGGGTCCACTAGATGGTGCCAAAAGTAAATGATGGCGTACTAAAAGAGCTCCAGGTCTGAGGGAGACTGTAGGAAGCCATGCAAGCGAACTTAGAGCACCACCTAGAAAAACAGCACCCACTCCTCCTAAAGGGCACTCTATTTTTCAAGGAGGCAGTAGTGTGAACGATGAGCCTTCCCGGGTTCAAAGCCAGGAAGTTGCACAAGTTTGCGCAACATTTTTTTTTTTTGAGTTGGAGTCTCACTCCGTCGCCCAGACTGGAGTGCAGTGGCCACTCCCGGCCACCGCAGCCTCGACCTGCTAGGCCCCGGCAATCCTGCCATCTCAGCCTTCCGAGTAGCTGGAATGACAGGCATGCACTACCACACCCGGCTGATTTTTTTATTTTTATTGTAGAGATGAGGTCTCGCCAAGTTGCCCATGTGGGTCTCGAACCCGTGGACTCAGGTAATCCACTCGCCTCAGCCTCCCAAAGCGTGGGATTACAGGCTGAGCCACGGATCCCGGCTGTACAACTTTTTTAATTGATGGCATTAAAAATAAAATAATAGGCCAGGCTCCGTGGCTCAGCCTGTAATCCCAGCGCTTTGGGAGGCTGAGGCGAGTGGAATACCTGAACCTGCGGGTTTGAGACCAGCCTAGGCAACTTGGTGAGACCTCGTCTCTACAATAAATAAATAAATAAATAGCCAGGCGTGGTAGCACGCACCTATAGTTCCAGCTCTTGGAAAGCTGAGGTGGAAGGATCGTGGAAGCCCAGCAGATCGACGCTGAAGTGGCCATGAGTGTGCCACTGCACTCCAGCCTGGGTGACAGAGTGAGATTCCAACTCAAAATAATAAAAATAAAATAAAATAATAATTGAATACAAAGGTTTGAGTGATACAAGCTTATAATGAGAAGAATACAATTCTTGTAGGGGGAGAAGGGAAGATAAATTTTCCTTAGTTGGGATTCAGAGCTAGTGTTTTTCCTATCAACAAATCGATTGCAAACGGTCGTATGTAAAAACCATTCTTAGCTCTCTAGCTATACAAAAACAGGTGGTAGACTGGAATTGGTCAATATTTTATGGACTTCCAGTTTAAATAATGTGTTAATTGTATTAATTATGTTTTCTTGTTGTTTAGTTATCCTTTTGTTCAATTTTGTGCCTCTCTTGAATGCTGTTGGTTTTCCTTGATGCTTTTGGTCTGAACCCAAACTGTCTAAACTCTCTTTTTGATGAACTGTACTCATGGCTTCGGCCTTCATACCAGAGAACACACAACTGAACTGCACAACTGCAGTTCAGTTCTTCATACAATAAGTGTTCTTTAAAATGTATAAACTGAGTTTTGCCATGATTTGTGCTGAGATATCTCCATGGGCATCCATTGTGCCCTGAGTCACTCCACGCAGACTGGCTCAGCCATCCCTTAATTAATTTTCCAGCTGCTGTGCCTGTGTGTACCTTCTCACAGACCCTCATTCTTATCATTCTAGGGTAATTCCAGGGTTGTGTTAAAAAAACTCACTTTTTTTAGGCTCTTGCATTTGCTTGGTGGGGAGTACTTGTTCTCATCCCCATTCATCTGTTCTTGCCACACTTTCCAGGAATTCCTTGCTGTTTTGTCTACAGGGAATATCTTTTCTAGTTTTCCAGTGATGTCCCAGATTTATAGCAGATGGTCATTTAGGCAGGAAACCAAATCTGGAAAAGGATCATTTTGGATTAAGACTTACTATTTCTGTAGTTTAAATATCTTAACACCAAGAGAGTAATGTTCTTGAAAAGCATTTTTAACAACCAACACGTATGAGAGGAAATCCAAAAACACTTGAAATTTATTTATAAAAAATTGTGTATTTATTCTTACATGTATAAACTTCGGTCACCTTCGAAGTACTCACTGTTTGATGCAGTACTCCCTAAGGAGACATTTTTCCACTACTCAAGATAGTTTTTGAATTAGATAATTTTGATGATTTTTAGTGCTTCTGCTGTTTCTTGTTTCACCTCTTCCACATCAGCAAAATGTTTCCCTTTGGGGACTTTTTTCATGGGAGGGGGAGGTCACTTGTGGCAAGATCCAGTGAGTAGAGAGGGTGGGGCTCAGGGGACATGCTGCTTTTGGTCAAAAACTGCTGGCTGGGCACAGTGGCTCAGCCTGTAATCCCAGCACTTTGGGAGGTCAAGGTGAGAGAATTGCCTGAGCCTGGGGGTTCGAGACCAGCCTGGGCAACTTGGTGAGACCTCGTCTCTACAATAAATCACAAAAATTAGCTGGGTGTGGTGGTATGCATCTGTAGTTCCAGCTACTTGGAAGGCTGAGGCAGAAGGATCGCCTAAGCCCAGCATGTTGAGGCTGCGGTGGCCATAAGTGTGCCACTGCACTCCAGCCTGGGCAACAGATTGAGACTCCAACTCAAAAAAAAAAAAAAAAAACTGGACAGGTTGGTTGTAAATCATCCATCATGAAATGGGCAAACAAGTTGAAAGAATCTCCAAAAAAACGTCACTGGAGCTGAGTACAGCCTCTCTCAACAATGCTATCTGGTATTCTGAGGATGCTGATGGGTTCCTAGAATATTTACCTAATGGGGGAAGCCTGTACTACAAGGGGCCTACCCTCCAAAAAATAATTCTGGGTTTTTTGGGTCCCCCTCATATATATTTGTTGGAGACCACTGCCCTACTTGAATTCTGCTGAAAATATACTTGGCATTTGCGCAAAGTCACAATCAGCTAAGAATGCTTATGGTGGCAAAGTCAGATAGGTATGTATGCTGAGGCAAGTTCTAAAGTGCAGTGTCTTTTGTGTTAGATTAAGTAAGAAGTTATGCATTAACCACATTGTTTTATAAGCAGCTGCACTATGCCCTGTAAACAGTCATATTTTATTGCAAGAAGCTTTCTGAGACCAGAAAGTTTCCTTTGCACTGCTTGCACTTCATACTTAAATGCTTATTTAACTATGTCATTTCGTACTAGTAAAAGTATGGTGGATAAGAGACTTGGGGCCTTTGTTCCTCGGGACAAAGAGCCTCCTGGTCCCCCGCTTTCTAACCTAAAAAGTGTTTTGTGAATTGTGTTATACCACGCTGTTCCTCTTTCAGGATCATTTACCACCCAGGCATGTAGGATGCATTATATATTTGTGTAGCTGAAATTCAGTTCTTCATACAATAAGTATTCTTCAATACACAGTAACTGGAATTTGCGATAATTTGTGCTCTGATGGCTCTGTGGGCATCCATTGCGCCTGAGTCACCCTGACCCACAGGAAGAAGATGGTACTACCCTATATCTGCAATTACTCTTGCCCTGCCTGGTGGATCTGCCAGCACTGGTGATGACACACCCTCAGTGACCACAAAGGCACGAGTTAAAAATAAATTATCTTCAAACAAAACCTTTCAGAGCAATTCCTTTATATGGAATGCTTTTGGTATTTAGATTTCTGGCTAATTAATCTTTTTCTTTTTTTAAAGATCAGTCAAGTGCAGTCGTGAGAAGGGGGGAAGAGTAGAACAAGTTCAATCTGTAACTGACCATGAACAATCAGTTGAGATAACTCACTACCTTCAGACCAGCATGGATAATTTTTTTTTTTTTTTTGAGTTGGAGTCTCACTCTGTCACCCAGACTGGAGTGCAGTGGCCGCTCCTGGCCACCGCAGCCTCGACCTGCTGGGCTCTGGCGATCCTTCCATCTCAGCCTTCCGAGTAGCCGGAATTACAGGTGTGCACTACCACGCCCGGCTGATTTTTTAGATTTATTGTAGAGATGAGGTCTCGCCAAGTTGCCCAGGCGGGTCTCAAACCCGCAGGCTCAGGCAATCCACTCACCTCAGCCTCCCAAAGGCCAGCATGGATAATTAATCTTCTATTTTAGCTGGACACGGTGGCTCACGCTTGTACTCCCAACACTTTGGGAGGCAGAGGCGAGAGGATTGCCTGAGCCCGTGGGTTTGAGACCAGCCTGGGCAACTTGATGAGACCTTTTCTCTACAACAAATCAAAATATTAGTTGGGCGTGGTAGCACGTGTCCGTAGTTCCAGCTACTTGGAAGGCTGAAGCAGAAAGATCACCTGAGCCCAGCAAGTAAAGGCTGTGGTGGCTGTAAGCGTGCCACTGCACTGTAGCCTGGGCGACAGAGTGAGATGCCTACTCAAAAAAAAAAAATTCAATTTTCATATTTCTTTGGCCTTTTCTATGAGATTTTGGGGTGCAAAGAAATAAATATGTATGTTCGGGCTGCCATGTTGCAATTGGACAAAGTTTTTTTTTAATTTATTGAAGCTTTCAAACATGACAAAATAACACTTTTGTCCTATTAGAAAATTCAGACAACAAAAATATTGACTGCAAAAGTACACTGCTTGGCAGGGGGAGGGCACACTTCATCAATAAGGGTCCTGATTTCAAGCCAGGAGAAGTGGGGACTAAAGTTAGGCCCAAGCTTTACTTGTACAATGATCGTTTGTATAACTAATCCTGAACTGTACTTCACATCTTTTTTGTTGTTGTTGTTGGAGTCTCACTCTGTCGCCCAGACTGGAGTGCAGTGGCCACTCCCGGTCACCGCAGCCTCGACCTGCTGGGCTCCGGCGATCCTTCCGCCTCAGCCTTCCAAGTAGCTGGAACTACAGGCGTGCGCTACCATGCCTGGCTGATTTTTTATTTATTGTAGAGATAAGGTCTCGCTGCCCAGGCGGGTCTCGAACCCGCGGAATCAGGCAATTCACTCACCTCAGCCTCCCAAAGGTGTGGGATTACAGGCTGAGCCACCGAGCCCGGCTCACATCTTTAAAATAAATTTTAAAAATAATTAAATGAGCCCGGCTCACATCTTTAAAATACATTTTTTAAATAATTAAATGAGCCTGGCTCACATCTTTAAAATACATTTCAAAAATAAAATAAGCCAGGCTCGGTGGCTCAGCCTGTAATCTTGCGCCTTTGGGAGGCTGAGGTGACTGGATTGCCTGAGCCTGCGCGTTCGTGACCTGCCTGGGCAACTTGGCGAGACCTCATCTCTACAATAAGTCAAAAATCAGCCGGGCGTGGTAGCGTGTGCCTGTAGTTCCAGATACTTGGAAGGCTGAGGTGGAAGGATCGCCGGAGCCCAGCAGGTCGAGGCTGCAGTGGCCGGGAGCGGCCACTGCACTCCAGTCTGGGCGACAGAGTGAGACTCCAACTCAAAATAAATAAATAAATAAATAAAATAAAATAAAATAAAGAAAAAGTACCTTCTCCTCTTCCAGTGTCCAAAGAGAATGATGCTTCACAGTATTGTGTATGTTTTTTCAGATTCGTTTATGCTTCTTATGTTACATAGAATGTATTTGCATACATGTTTTAAAAATGATATCACATTGGAATGCAAAAGTTTTATTTTTAAAAAACTGAAATAACTGGGTGGTGATGTGCACTGGTAAAGGTTGAGGCAGGAGGATCACTTGAGCCCAGGAGTTCCAGGCTGCAGCAAGCTATGATTGTACCACTGCACTCCAGATTGGGCAACAGGGTGAGGCCCTGTGTATTAAAAAAATATATATATAAATTTTTAAAAATGAGGTCACACTATATTAAGTTCTGTAACTTTCACTTTTTACCAACATATTTTTTTTTTTTTTGAGTTGGAGTCTCACTGTCGCCCAGACTGGAGTGCAGTGGCCACTCCCAGCCACCGCAGCCTCGACCTGCTGGGCTCCGGTGATCCTTCCGCCTCAGCCTTCCAAGTAGCCGGAATTACAGGTGTGCGCTACCACGCCCGGCTGATTTTTTGATTTATTGTAGAGATGAGGTCTCACTGCCCAGGCGGGTCTCGAACCCGCGGGCTCAGGTAATCCACTTACCTCAGCCTCCCAAAGGCGCGGGATTACAGGCTGAGCCACCGAGCCCGGCTTACCAACATATTATGTATATAATTCCAGGCCACTACATACAGATCTACCTTTTTCTTTTATTTATTTATTAATTATTATTATTATTTTTTGAGTTGGAGTCTCATTCTGTCGCCCAGGCTGGAGTGCAGTGGCACACTCACAGCCACCCCAGCGTTGAACTGCTGGGCTCCAGTGATCCTTCCATCTCAGCCTTCCATGTAGCCAGAACTACAGGCATGCGCTACCATGCCCAGCTAATTTTTTTATTTATTGTAGAGTTGAGGTCTTGCCAAGTTGCTGGGCTTGTCTCGAACCCATAGGCTCAGGCAATCCGCTCGCCTCGGCCTCCCAAAGTGCTGGAATTACAGGATGAGCCACTGAGCCTGGCCTCTTTTATTTATTTATTTATATTTTTTTAGTCAGAGTCTTACACTGTTGTCCAGGCTGGAGTGCAGTGGCCAACTCATGGCCACCACAGCTTCGACCTGTTGGGTTCAGGTTATCTTTCCACATAGGCCTTCCAAGTAGCTGGAACCACAGGCATGCACCACCACACCTGGCTAATTTTTTGATTTATTGCAGATACGAGGTCTCGCCATGTTACTCAAGCTGGTCTGGAACCCCTGAGCTCAGGCAATTTTCTTGCCTCAGTCTTCCAAAGTGCTGGGATTACAGGCATGAGCCACCATGCCTGGGTACCTTTTATTTTAATGGTTAAATAGTATTTCATCAAATTGACAAACCTTAATTTAGTCAACCAGACTTCTGCTAGTAAACATTTACATTCTTTCCAATTTTTCATTATTAGAAATAATATTGCTTTAAATGCTCTTATATGTATACAAATGTGTGTGTATACATATACATATATACATGGGTATACAGGTGTACTTTGTTTACCTGTCAGCTAAATCTTAGAATAATTCCTAAAAGTAGAATTTTGGCGTCAGACTATATAATTTAAATATTTGGGCTGGGCAAAGTGGCTCACGCTTGTAATCCCAAAACTCTGGGAAACCAAGGTGGGAGGATCACTTAAACTCAGGAGTTTGAGACCAGTCTGGGCAACATAGCAAACCTCATCTCTACAAAAAAATCTAAAGAAAAAAATTTAGCCAGGTGTGGTGGCACACACCTATAATTCCAGCTACTTGGGAGGCTGAGGCAGTAGGATCACCTTAGCCCAGGAAATTGGGGCTGCAGTGATCTGGGATTATGCCACTACATTCCAACCTGGGCAACAGAGTGAGATCCCGACTCAATAAAATAAAATAAAATAAAATTTTGGTGAGTACTGCCAAATTTCCAGCTTTCCAAAGGCTGTACTAATATTCACTCCTACCCATAGTGGATATGCCTTTTTTCCATATTCATACTAATGTTGTGGCTATCTTTTAAGCTTTTTCCAATTTAATAAATAAAAATACCTCATTAAAAATTTTAGGCAAGGTGCGGTGGCTCACACCTATAATCCAGGTACTTTGGGAGGCTGAGGTGAGAGGATTGCCTAAGCTCATGGGTTCGAGCCCAGGCTGGGTATCTTGGTGACACCTCATCTCTACAGTAAATCAAAAAATTAGCTGGACATGGTGGCATGTGCCTGTAGTTCCAGCTATTTGGAAGGCTGAGGAGGAAGAGTCATGCGAGCCTAGCAATCGAGACTGCGGTGCCTATGAGTGTACCACTGTACTCCACTGCCACTGTACTCCAGCCTGGGTGTCTTGGGAAAAAAAAATCGTTTTATTAATTATTAGTGATTTGGGCATCTTTTAATGTGTTTACTTACCATTTTTAAAAAACTTTTTTTTTTCAGTCTTCCAAGTAGCTGGAACCACAGGTGCATGCCACCACACCTAATTTATTGATTGATTTATTGTAGAGACGAAGTCTTACCAAGTTGTCCAGGCTGGTCTGGAACCTCTGGGCTCAGGCAATCCTCTCACCTCTGCCTCCTAAAGTGCTGGGATTACAGGCGTGAACCACTGCGCCTGGCTTAAAATTCTTTTTACTAATATATGATGTATATAATTCCATCTTCTGTTCTGAAACTTGTATTTCTATCTTTCTTTAATTCATTTTTGTATTTTTTATTGATTTATACAAACTCTTTATATATTGTAGATATTAATGCTTTGTCATATGTGATGCCCATATTTTCTTTTTAGATTTGATTATTATATTTTTCATGCACATATTTTCAATTTATCCTTGAACTCAGTTTATTGTATTTTTGCTCTCATAATTATGTTTTTGCCAACTAGCAAGGACAAGTCTTCCTAGGCAAGACAGGAAATCAAGCCTATATCAAGGAAAAAGGTTAACATTAAAACTAAAAACATATTAAGAAACTTGGATTTGTTCTTGATGTCAATGAGGAGCCCTTGAAGACTTTCTTTTTTTTTTTTTTTTGAGTTGGAGACTCACTCCCTCACTCAGGCTGGAATGCAGTGGCACGCTCACAGCCACCCCAGTGTCGACCTGCTGGGCTCAGACGATCCTTCCATCTCAGCCTTCCAAGTAGCCGGAACTACAGGCACGCACTACCACACCCGGCTAATTTTTTGATATATTGTAGAGATGAGGTCTTGCCATGTTGCTCAGGCTGGTCTCGAACCTGTGGGCTCAGGCAATCCTTTTGCCTCGGCCTCCCAAAGTGCTGGGATTACAGGCTTGAGCCACCGCACCCAAAGACTTTGTTAAAAATTAGATTTACATGGTTAGGCTAGCACTGAGAGTCCTTCAGTTTCCCGCTTTTTTCATTTGGGACTGCCTGGCTCCCCATTCAGCCTTCACATTGGCCAGAAGTTTTCCTAGAACTGTATTCACTATTTTTTGTGACATTTGTCTCCTTCCAATGTCTGTATCAGAACCTTCTGGTGCTAGTCTTTGGAAAAGACCTGCATGGGGGCAGAAGAAATGGTAAAACATGTTAAACACCTTTCTAGGTGCTATTCACAAGGGATTGAAAATGTTTTCAGCACCACTGAGAGATCGAGGTCATGATTCCCAATTCACAGTGAAGAAATTGTAATAAGAGACTGGGCTGGCCCACACCCAAACAACTAGAATATATAAGAGCAGGAATATAAACCCAGTTGTTTCTTCTTTTGTATGCTGCCTCTAAAATTTACTTTTTTTGGAGTTGGATTCTCACTCTGTCACCCAGGCTGGAGTGTAGTGGCAAGCTCATGGCCACTGCAGCCTAGACCTGCTGGACTCAGGTGATCCTTCTGCCTCAGCCTTCCAAGTAGCTGGAACCACAGGCGCGTGCCACCACGCCCAGTTAATAATTTTGATTTATTGTAGAGACGAGGTCTCACCAAGTTGTCTCGAAGCCATGGGCTCAGGCAATCCTCTCCCCTCAGCCTCCTTGAGTGCTGGGATTGTAGGCATGAGCCACCGCGTCTGGCCTTAAAGTGCACTTTTATAGCTGACAAATGTCTGGGATAAATGTCCTTTTATTGTGAATGAATTAAACAATATTTGATCAACTACCACGTGCTGTGCCATGGTATATATATACCTAAACCCACATAGCTATCCGATTTTTGGAGTGGGGATTCGGGTTCATGCCTAGTTTCAGTTTTATCACTGGGCCAGGCTGCTTCTGCCCAACAGAAGGAGTTTACAATATATTTTTGAGGAACGCTTCACAAATAAGGCGATCTTTGAGCGCCATTTATTGATGACTACATGCTGAGCTCAGCTTACCCTTTCAACAAGCCCACGTGGGACCGATTTTTCACCTACGGAAGCTAAGCGGCAGAGGGACTATCTTATTGCTCTCTTTCTCGCTTTCTCTCAATCTTGCGCCCCAGATCCTCCTCAATGTCACTTCTGGGTCCTGAAGGTAGCGAGGGTAGACCACCTGGCATTTCCTAGGACGTACCTCCGGGGTACAACTGGCTCCCAGCAGAGGGAGCCTAGAGTCGCGGCAGGCAAGCCTGACCTCGGAAGTAGTCGCGGCGCCGGCAGTCGCGTTTCCAGTTGCCAGGGCGCCGCCCCGGAAGTACAGTGCGGCGCGCGGCTGGCCGGTCCGCCGGGCTGCTGGCGGTGTAGTCCTGCGAGCGCCGCAGTGGGGCTGGAGGTTGGGCAGGGCCTCGGCGCGGGACGGCTTTCCAAGCCTCCCCTGGGCGCTCGGAGCCCACAGGTGAGGCCCTGCCGCCGAGGCCATCGCCTCTCGGGCACTAAAGGTGTGGCCGTGCGCATGCGGACGAGTGCGCATGAGTGAACAAGTGTGGGCTCCGGTGTCTACGCGGCCGCGACAGTGCGGTTTAGATGCTGCTTGCCGGACACGCGTCTTCCTGGAAGCCTGCGCTGACCACTATGTCCCTCTTCCTCCTCTGAGTACCTATGATTTACCTTGTGCCGTCCGACTATTGTAATTGCATCATTATTTTTATTATTGGTTATGCCCAGACTTTCATTGTTCCTAGACATTTCCCATTTATTTGCAATCTGTATTGTTTCTGTTGGCATCTTTTGCAGGGCACAGTGTAACTGTGGAGAGAACTTAGGACAGGAGACAGGAACCTTGTCTTCTCCATCTTGCTCTTTTCTCTGGGTGACTGGACTGAGACATTTTTCCTGTTTCCCTATCAGTTAAGAGGGCGGGGCGGGGCAGGAGTAGTCGTTCACCCCATAGAATAGTTAGGACATTATAGAGATTAATTTTAAAGGTGAAAATATTTTATAATTGTAAGCCTTTTTGGCATTCGCAAAACAAGTTCTTTGTTCAGTAACATTTAATGAATTCATTATGGTGCTGGGTGTGGCAGTAGTAAAAGATGGGCCCTCCTCTGCCCTCAAGGAATTATAGACACTGGTAAACAGCCCCTGTAGAGTGTGGCACTGTCACTGGTTGGGGTTGTGAAATGGACAGTAACAATACAGCTATGAATGAATGCACTACAATGGTGCAAACCATCGTTTACATTGTTATTTATTATTTTCTTTAAAGATTTTTTTTCCTTTTTATTTTATTTTTTTAAAGGCAGGGTGTCACTCTGTTGCCCAGGCTGGAGTGCAGTGATGCGATCGTAGCTCACTGCAGCTTTAAACTCCTGGTCTCAAGTCATCTTCTGTTCAGTCTCCCAAAGTGCTGGGATTATAGGCCTGACTCACTGCACCCGGCCTTTTTTCCTTTCCTTTTTTTTTTTTTGAGTTGAAGTCTCACTCTGTCACCCAGACTGGAGTGCAGTGGCCGCTCCCAGCCACCGACCTATTGGGCTCTGGCAATCCTTCCGCTCAAGTAGCTGGAGCTACAGGCACACGCTACCATGCCCAGCTAATTTTTGACTTATTATAGAGATGAGGTCTCGCCAAGTTGCCCAGGCAGGTCTTGAACCCGCGGGCTGAGGCAATCCACTCACCTCAGCCTTCCCTTTTTTCCTTTTACAAGAAGACTTGCTGGAAACGAATCTAGGTGCCCCCACAATCCTGGCCAAGTTGGGATGTTATTGAAACTGGTAGTGATTTAAAAAAAAAAAAAAGTTTGGAGTAGAGGGGATGCAGGGAGAGGACTCCTGTTTTGAATGGCTGGACCCAGAAGGATAAAATGATCCTCATGGTTGTAAGTTTTCCCCTGCTTGCTGTTTCTCCTGAAGGTTGGTCTGGCTCTTGTCTGGGGGTAGTAATATCTGGAGGAAGTGAGGGCCTCTTGGCAAAGTGCCTGTTGTCCTGGAATTGTAGGCCTGCCCCAGCAGGCAGGTGTTCCCACACTCCTCAGAAGTCAGCTCAACTCCCAGCCTAATACATCACGCTCCTGGTAAGGTTGTGGAAGTCTATTTTTTTTTTACATTAGAAAATATGGTTTATTCGAGGTGAGAGGATTGCCTGAGCTCACGGGTTTGATACCAGCCTGGGCAACTTGGCGAGACCTCATCTCTACAATAAATCAAAAAATTAGCCGGGCATGGTGGCGTAGGTCTGTAGTTCCAGCTACTTGGAAGGCTGAGGCGGAAGGATTGCCTGAGCTCAGCAGATTGAGGCTGCGGTGGCCGTGAGTGTGCCATTGCCCTCTAGCCTGGGTGACAGAATGAGACTACAACTTAAAAAAAAAAAATATATATATATATATATATATATGTATACATACATATATATATATATATGGTTTATTTGTAAAGTAGATTAGAGAGAGAGAGGAAAAAAAGGAGAATCCACTTTCCCCAGATTGGGGAGGGGGCCAGAGCTTACAGAGAAGCATGGCAGTCTAGTGGAAGTCTTTATGAGTGGTCATGTACAGGTGTCTCTCCCTTGTGGACTGACAGCAGCTCCTGTAGTACTAGACTGTGGCTAATTCACTATTTGGCATAGTAGCACTTGTCTGATCCTGCATGGAGGGAATTCATTTATTTTTGTTAATTCATCAAATATTTACTGAGCACCTGCTGCTGCTAGACACTAGGGATTCAGGAGGAGGTAAGGCAGATCAATATTCGGGCTCCCATGATGCTGATGGGTCTGTATAGGAGACAGGTAATCACCAAGAAACCAAATGTATGAGCTAGACCACTGCTTTTCAGATTGGAGCATGTGTAAGAATCCCTGGATAGCTCAAGACAGCCTCCTGGGCCCCACCCCTAGAGAGCCCTTTCCATATACCATTGGGTGGGTGGGATCCCAATAATTCGAATTTCTAACAAGCTTCAGGTGATGGCAGTGCTGCTGGCCCACAGGCCATACTTTGAGTAGCGCTGCAGTAAACGATTTTGTGTGCCATGGAGAAAATAAAACAGCAATGTGAGTCTGGATGTTGTGCTTGAATGCCAGGGTAAGCCACTCTGGGGAGTTGACCCTTGAGAAGGATCTGGAAGAAGAGCAAAGATTTAAGACAGACTGTAGCTTAGGGGGTGTGAGGAGCTGAAAGACGGCCAGGGACTGGAGAGGGTGGTGGGGGATGAGGGTGGTGGGAGACAAGGCCAAGAAGTGAAGGGGGCCCAGATCTTGCAGGGCTGGTCTTGCAAGTCGGAGAGGACCGCTGGTTTTATTCTGAGGGTAGTGGGAGGCTCCTGGAGGTTATACGCAGAGTGACATTGATTTGTGTATGTCAAAAGACCAGTCTGCGCCCGCGGGTTCGAGACCCGCCTGGGCAGCGAGGCCTCATCTCTACAATAAGTAAAAAAAATCAGCCGGGCGTGGTAGTGCATGCCTGTAATTCCGGCTACTTGGAAGGCTGAGGCAGAAGGATCACCGGACCCCAGCAGGCGGGGCTGCAGTGGCCGGGAGCGGCCACTTCACTCCAGTCTGGGTGACAGAGTAAGACTCTAACTCAAAAAAAAAAAAAAAAAAAAAGCAGTCTGCATTGGTTGGGCTATGGATGCAGTGACATGGGAATGGCAATAAGGAAAGCAGTTGGGGCTACTGAGGTTGTCTGGGAGAATGGGGGATGCTGTGGAGGCACATGGATGGATTTGGAATTTTCTGTAGTAGAGCTGGCATGATTTGCTGCTGGATTAAATGAATCATCCTTTCCTTCTCAGGGGCACAGTAGAACTTTTGTTTGTTGTGTTGTTAAAGCACTTTCTCTTGGGGCGGGTTTTACAGCTTGTTGAATGTGTCTCTTGATCTGGCTTGTCTCAGTCAGCTTTATATCTCTTTGTCACAGGTCTAGCACCAGGTGACTATTAGTGCTGAGTGGACGGATGAGAAACTAGACCATTTGTGGCCCCAACATTCGGGCTGTCCGTGGGGAACCTTGTTCTTGAGCTTATGAAGGTCCTACCCAGTTGCCCCAGGAGTGGGACCCAGGTTGTCTTCTGAAATAACCAGCATCTCTCTGGTTTCAGAATGGCTTTCTGTGGTTGCCGTATATCACACGGTGACAGCTCCAACTGCAGTTTTGAGCTGTGTTTAGTATAAAAGATCAAACTCCCTTTTTTTTCTTGGTTAGGCTTTTATGATACTATTTTTTTTTTAGAATAGCTTAAAATTCAGATGCATCAATTCATGTGAACCCAGTAGAGATATAACATGTCAAGTTCATTACACCGTATTCTTAACATCACTTTTGATTTTCTGTTTTGGGAGAAGGTGATAATAAAACAATCTAACATCGAGTGTTGCTTTCCTTTTCTAAGGAGAACAGCTTGTATTTTGGGGAGCTAGCAGGGGTTGACCTACTATTCTTACTGTGGGAACTGGCCAGTTATATCACTTGTCTATTCTCCAGATGATTTCTGAGCCCCTCACTGTGACTGGCTTGAGCACAGAGATGACTTGGTTCACTCCCCTGCCCTTCAGGAGGTTGTGGTCTACATGGAAGGCACATGGGAGCCAACGGTGGTCTAGAAAGGAAGTGGTGCATGTTGTCTACAGGTTGCAGTCTCTGCCTTTTACTTTCTAGGCCCCACTATCTTCATCTGTAAAATGGAGAGAATGCCTTCTTTATGGCATCACATGAGTCATAATAATATACATAGTAAAGAAGAATATGTATGAACAGGCCCAGCTCAGTGCCTGATGCATCCTTGTGCTTAATAACTGGTAACTGTTGTTACCAGTGATTATATAGACACATCATTTTTTTTTTTTTTTGAGTTGGAGTCTCATTCTGTCAACCAGGCTGGAGTGCAGTGGCACGCTGCTCACAGCCGCCGCAGCCTGACTGCTGGGCTCAAGTGATCTGATCCTTCTGCCTTAGCCTTCTAAGTAGCTGGAACTACAGACATGCGCCACCATGCCTGGCTAATTTTTTTGATTTATCGTAGAGATGAGGTCTCATCAAGTTGCCTGGGCTAGTCTCAAACCTGTGGGCTCAGGCAATCCTCTTACCTAGGCCTCCCAAGGTGCTGGGTTTATAGGCATGAGCCACCACCCCAGCCTAAATACCTCATCCCTTACTCTGCACATAGGGTTGAGTTCCATCACCTGTAGCCTATATGTAGGGGCTGGAATGGAAGGAGTGTGCAGAGTTGAACCATGGAAAACGTCAGAGGAAAGCTCTTACTGCTGGGTGTGCTTTCTAATTTTTTTTCTTTTTTTTTTTTTTTGAGTTGTAGTCTCACTCTGTCACCCAGGCTGGAGTGCAGTGGCATGCTCACCACCATCCCAGCCTCGACCTGCTGGGCTCCGGCAGTCCTTCCACCTCAACCTCCCAAGTAGCTGGAACTACAGGTGCATGCTACCATGCCCGGCTAATTTTTTATTTTATTTATTTATTTATTTATTTTATTGTAGAGACAAGGTCTCACCAAGTTGCCTGGGCTGGTCTTGAACCTGCGGGATCAGGCAATCCACTCACCTCAGCCTCCCAAAGTGCTGGGATTACAGGCTGAGCTACCAAGCCGGCCAAGGTGTGCTTTTTTCAAATCCATTCACTTCTGGAGCACCTGCTGTATGCCTGGTCCTCACTGTATCACCTGGCAGAAATCCCAGCAGTCCTGGAGAGGGCTAATGCTCTCCTTCCATCTTTCTGGTTGGAAATGCTGGGGCTGAGAGAGTCCACAGTGTCTATGGCTCAGCCAAGTCAGTGCTGGAACTTCACTGGGGCTTCCTTCAAGCTTCAGGTATGCCTGCAGCTGCTTTTCCTTCCTTTAGCTCTTCCCAAGACTGCCTTATTATTGGTCCTAGGTGGTGGTTTCCACACTGATTTGGAGCATTTCTAGAAAGAGGTCCTGTGTCTCTTTAAAGGAGAGTTGGCCTTCTTTCATTTCTTCCCCCCGCCCCCCTCCCCCAGTTTCCAAAGGCTTTATTGGTGAATATACTTTAGAAAAGATGACCAGTCCTGTTGCTTCCAAGTCAGTGGAATGAAGAACTTCTCTGAACGCAGCCAATGGTGCCGAGGGCACTGCTGCTTTGTCGCCTCCTTTCCACAGACCCAGCCACAGGCATGAGACTTGGAGTCAGCCAGTTCTTCAGGCATAAACCATAGGCTGATTTCTTCTTCAGCACTTTTTACTGAGTTACTGCCATGAATGATGTTCCTACCACCTTGAATACAGAAGTTTCCACGAAGGGTGCCTGGCTTAGAGTCTGGCGGATTGGTCTCCCTAGGCATCACTTGGCCCATCTTGACTCCATTTGGCCCCTGCCGACCATGGCCACCACCAGCCCTGAGTTCACATTCTCCACTAGCACAGAGCAGAGCAGGCAGTCTTCCAGGTCAATGTTGTGCTGCTTCAGGTGTTCCTCAGAGGCCCCTTTTTTTCTTTTTATTTTTTTTGAGTTGCAGTCTCACTCTGTTGCCCAGACTGGAGTGCAGTGGCATGGTCCCAGCCACTGCAGCCTCAATCTCCTGGGCTCCAGCAATCCTTCTGCCTCAGTCTTCCAAGTAGCCGGAACTACAGGTGTGCGCTACCATGTTCAGCTAATTTTTTATGTATTGTAGAGATAAGGTCTCGCCAAGTTGCCCCAGCGGGTCTCAAACCTGCGGCCTCAAACCTGCGACCTCAGGCAATCCACTCACCTCACCCTCCCAAAGTGCTGGGATTACAGGCTGAGCCACCGAACCCGGCCTTGTTTCTTTTTAAATCATAGGATTGCCTGAGCCCGTGGGTTCGAGACCTACCCAGGCAACTTGGTGAGACCTCGTCTCTACAATAAATTTAAAAAAACTAGCCAGGCATAGTAGCATGCGCCTGTAGTTCCGGCTACTTGGCAGGCTGAGGCGGAAGGATCGCAGCAGCCCAGCAGGTCAAGGCTGCAGTAGCCAGGAGTGTGCCACTGCCCTCCAACCTGGGTGACAGAGTGAGACTCCAACTCAAAAAATAAAAACAGTAAAAATAAACCATAAACGACTGTCTTATCTTTTTGATCATCACTTGACTGTGTCCTATCTCCCATATATGTGTACTTCAAACTCTGTATGGGCATAACTTTCTCATTCTTTTTTTTTTTAATTTTTTTTTTATTTATTGTAGAGATGAGGTCTCGCCAAGTTGCCCAGGCGGGTCTCGAACCCGCGGGCACAGACAATCCACTCACCTTGACCTCCCCAAGCGAGGGATTACAGGCTGAGCCACTGAGCCCGGCCGTACTTTCTCATTCTTTTTTCTCCCTGGTGTCAGGGTTAGTTACATGTATTTGTTTCTAGGACTGCTGTGACAAAGTACTACTGACTTAGTGACTTGATGAGGCCAGAGTCCAAATTGGAGGTGTTAATAGGGCTGTGCTCTCTCTCTTTAGAATCTAGGGGAGGGTCCTTCCTTGTCTCTTCCAGCCTGTGGTAGCCTCAAATATTTGTGGCTTGTGGCAGTCTAGTTGCAGTCTCTGCCTCCGTTTTCACATAGCCGTGTTCCTTCTGTGTCTGTGTGTCCCTGTGACTTCACATGGTGTTCTCTGCCTGTTTGCATCTGTGTCTAAATTTCCCTCTTCGTATGAGGACACCTGTCATATGAGGACCTAATTAGGCAATTTGATTGTATCTGCAAAGACCCTACTTCCAAATAAGGTCACATTTACAGTACCAGGGTAAGGACTTCCCCATATATTTTGGGGGGACAAAGTTCAACCCATAACACATCTTCAGAGGAATGACTGTTGAAATCAAAGAGGCTCAAAGGACTGACCTGGAGGACTTGGCCCCTCCCTCATCCAGTGAATTACTGTGTGGGCTTATGCTGGAGATAGGAGGGTTGGGCAAGGTGGGCTGAAAGCTTTGATGCAAATACCCATACTTCAGTCTAGAAAGAATCAGTAGAATGAGTGAGAAATAGGAGATGACCAAGAGTCCCACCCTCATACATTTGTAGAAGGAACAGACGTAAAGGGACTGAAATGCAAGGTAGCCAGTTCTGAGTGCCAACGAGGATGGCAGGAGAAGAGACAGAGGGGTCAGGAGGGCACCTTACCTCCAGCTAAGCCTGAGAGCAGCTCCCTGGGGGTGGGGTCTCTGAACTGTGCCTCCTGTGACTGTTGGGAGTTAGAGAGGGAGCAGTGGAGTGGTGCCATTCCAGATGGGGTCAGAGAGAACACAGGCTTGCAGGTGGGGGAAGGGTCAGTCAGGTGCATGGAATGCAGGGAAGGGGTCAGTTCAAACGAAGGAAGGGGTATGTGCAGCGAAGAGTAGAATGGCAGCTTGAAAGGTCAGCTGGAGCCAGTAAGTGGCATGAATATCTTCGAGTGTGCACGTGTCAAACAAGATGCCATCCAATGACTATTCTGGTTAGTCACAGTTTTACTGTAGTAGTCACAAAACTGTTAAGCTGTCTGTTAATTTTGTGCAATGTGCATTTCATCTTTGTGTTAACTCTGTTTTAGGTGAGAACCAGTCAGTGAAGTTGAAGAGAACTTGGGCATTCCTGGTGGCTGCTCTATAAGTACCTATGGTAGGTACAGCCTGAGATGTTTTTGTTGGTGACCATTGTCCACACGGTGGAGGAGAGGGAGCAGGGCTCAGGAAGAACACTCCGTGGTTTGATTACAGCACTTGCCTCCTTGGAGGCACTATTTCCTGCTCAGTGAAGTGAGGGTGAGAATATTTGCCCCATCTGCCTTGTTGGCTTTTGGGATCATACACCTGGAAGCATTTTAGGATCAGTAAAGCACTGTGTAAGTATCATGTGCTACCATGATGGTTTCAAATTACTTTGGTTTTGTTTTTTTTTGGAGACAGGGTCTTGCTGTGTCTCCCAGGCTGGACGATGTGGCGCCATCATAGCTTACTGCAGCCTTGAACTCTTGGGCTCAAGTGGTCCTCCTGCCTCAGCCTCCCAAGTAGCTGAGACTACAGGTGTGCACCATCACACCCAACTGATTTTTTGTTTTTGTAGAGACATGGTCTTGCTACGTTGCCAGAGTTGGTCTCAAACTTCTGCCCTCATACAGTCCCGCCTATACATCCCAGAGCACTGGGATTATAGATGTGAGCCACCATACTTGGCCATGGTTTAAATTATTCTTCTTCCTGCTGTCATCCCCAGTAGAGTCAGTGACTTGTGTGAGCTCACTCACTAAGATTTTTGCTTTAAGTACAAAGTGTGACTTGGGTAGTCTTGATGGTGGTGTGAACAATACCGGGCTGGGAGAGTGAGTTTCGCTTGAAATCCTGGTTTAGTCAGACTTGGGGCAGACTGTGAGCAGGATTCATCAGGGATTCAGGGCTGTGAAGGCTGAGATCAAAGAGTGGAAATGTGAAGTCTCCCCAGCCATTGGTGTTGGCGCTGCCTGCGAGTGTGCGGTGTGTGGAATTTGCTCCTATTCTCGGATGTCAGTTAACAGCACCAGCATGCGGAGACTCACTCTTGTGCTTTTGCTATCGTTTGGGATCACTGACTGCTGATGTTCCATTTGTCTTGTGACTGATCACCTAGCAGCAATCATTTATGTGGCACATTGTAGCTTATGGAGAGCAATTCCATTTATTTCTCACACTGATCTTGTGACCTAGGTGTTACCATCATCTTGCTGAAGGCTAAGGTCACAGAAGGGAGTGACAGGCTGTGTGGAAGGAGGTGGAACTTTAGATTATCCTGGGTTTGAATCATGGCACCAGGGCTCCCTCAGATCTTGTTCTTACAAGACTCTTAGCCTTTGAGCTTTAGCATCCTTATCTATGAAATGGGGATGCTGGCAATAGCAAGTGTTTCTCGAGTGTTTTCTTTTTCTTTTTTTTTTTTGAGTTCGAGTCTCACTCTGTTGCCCAGACTGGAGTGCGGTGGCCGGGCCTCGACCTGCTGGGCTCCGGTGATGCTTCCGCCTCAGCCTTCCAAGTAGCTGGAACTACAGGTGTGCGCTACCACACCAGGCTAATTTTTTGATTTATTGTAGAGATGAGGTCTCGCCAAGTAGCTCAGGCGGGTCTTGAACCTGCGGGCTCAGGCAATCCACTCCCCTCAGCCTCCGAAAGGTGCGGGATTACAGGCTGAGCCACCGAGCCCGGCTCTTGAGTGTTTTCTATGTGCCAGGCACTGTTGAACGATTTACATGTATTCACTCATTTAACTGTCACTGTAGCCCCATGAGGTGGGTAGCTACTGTTATGCCCATTTTACAAAAGAAGAAATGGAGGTTCAGAGAGGTTAAGTAATTTGCCCAAAGTCACATAGCTAGTGAGTGGTGGAGCTAGGCCACCAGCCCATGTTGCCACCAGCCCAAGCTGTTGAGCCCATACTCTACTTCAGTCCTCCTTCTGTGACAGGTCCCACCTTGCTGCCAGTCTCACCCTGGGTGTGAGGAGTACACAGGCTGACAGTGTGTGGGTGCCATCATGGGGAGTGCTGCCTTCTTCCCTTTCCCGTGGCCAGGCATGGGCCCCATCTCTACATCCTGTGTTTTTTCTGCACTATCAGGTTGCTCCCAAAATGGAGCTATTGTCAGTCTGTGGAGCAGGTGTCTTCGTTCATAAAAGGCCCCCGGAGCTCAGAGGGTCCCTTGGCGCTCAAGCCTGGTGTTTCATGGAGCCCCTTCTTCAGGTGAAATTGTCTATAGACATGTAACAGGTGCACTGCTGTTGTTGATTAAGATTAACAAAAAAAATAGGAAGATTGCTCTTTTTTTTTTTGAGTTAGAGTCACACTCTGTTGCCTAGGCTGGAATGCAGTGGCATGCTCAATGGCTACTGTAGCCTCAGCCCACTGGGTTTAGGTGATCCTTCCGCCTCAACCTTCCAAGTAGTTGGAACTACAGGTGCATGCCATCACACCAGGCTAATTTGTTGTTGTTGTTGTTGTTGTTATTTATTGTGGAGATGTGGTCTGCCATGTTGCCCAGGCTGGTTTCAAACCTGTGGGCTCAGGCAGTCCTCTCACCTTAGCCTCCCAAAGTGCTGGGATTACAGGCATGAGCCACCACACCTGGTTTTAACTACCCTTTCTTTTGCTGTCGTCCCCAGCTAAAAGTCAGTGGCTGGTGTGAGGTCATCCAGTAAGATTTTTGTTTTAAGTCGGTATGAATTGTGCAGCCTCCAGCAGCCTTCCCTGGGTGGAGCTGGGGTGGAATGTTGAGCTGCCCAAGCCTTTTCAAAGGAAACCAAGGTCCAGAGTCCTCCTCTAGCTAGCTCAGAGTCCCACAATGGCACTGACAGGCCTGGGACTGCAGTTAGTCTGCAGAACCAAGTGCCCCCACATGCCAGGCCTAGAGCTGGGCTCTGGACATAAAGCAGTGAGGTAGCAACAAGCTGTCTCCTTGCCTCCAGCAGGGACCATGGATGCTAGATGCAAAACTGCAGGTGCTGAGGGGCTGGACATTGCCAGGGTCAGGGAGGCTTTGTGGAGGAAGTAATGTTCATTTTGCTGGCAGTTGAGCCAGACAGAGTGAGGGCAGAGTACTGCAGACAGAGGGGCTCAGCAGCCAGGGCCTGAGGTAGGAGAGCGCGGGCAGAGAAGTCCTATGTGGCAAAAACAGATGGTGAAGGCATAGGTGGGACAAGGTGAACCTGGAGAAACAGGTGAGGGCCAGGAATCTGCTTGTTTCAAGTGTACTGGGAGCCATGGAAGTTATTAAATAGGAGTGATATGGTCAAACAAACACTCAAAATCACTCTGCAGTTACAGGGAGTGACTGGGAGTAGGGAGACAGGCAGTGCCTGGAGGGACTTGGGTGCTCTGATTGGGAAAGGTATTCCAACTCCTACCTTCCCATTGGACGTCTGCTCAAAGGTCTCTTTCTCAGGGCAGCCTTCCCCACCTGCCCTGAGCATCGCCCATCCACCTGCCTATGGCTCTCATAGCCCATGTACTTCTCCTGTGCGGTTCTTGGCATGATTACAGTTGAGCACTTGTTTTTTTTGTTTTGTTTTGAGTTAGAGTCTCACTCTGTCGCCCAGACTGGAGTGCAGTGGCACGCTCCCGGCCACCACAGCCTGGTCCTTCTGGGCTCCAGCATCCTTCCGCCTCAGCCTCCCAAGTACCTGGAACTATAGGCACATGCTACCATGCCTGGCTAATTTTTTAAAATTTATTTTAGAGATGAGGTCTCACCAAGTTGCCTGGGTGGGTCTTAAACCCGCGGGCTCAGGCAGTCTACTCGCCTCAGCCTCCCAAAGTGCTAGGATTACAGGCTCAGCCACCGAGCCCGGCCTGAGCACTTGTGGATGGCGATTTAATGGCTGCCTCTGTCTCTTACTGGACTAGGCTTTCTCAGCCTTGGTACAGTTGACAGGTTGGGTTGCATAATTTGTTGTGAAGGGCCATCTGTGCATAGCAGGAGTTGAGCAGCATCCCTGGCCTCTACATATTAGATGCCAGAAGCATCCCCATCTCCCACTTGTGACAGCCAGAAGATCTCTAGACATTGCCAGGTGTCCCTTGGTGGTCAGAATCACCCCTGGTTGAGAACCATTGTTGGGGTAAAATCGAGCTTGGGGTGAGGGGACATAGGTCATTTTGCATGGAGTTTTAAGGATTCCTTTGGCTTGAGGGGAAGTTAGTTGTTGTTGAAGTTTCATAGCTCTGATAACTTGTTCTCTTCCAGGATTATGGCAGGAAAAGTAAAATGGGTCACAGATATTGAGAAGTCAGTACTGATCAATAACTTTGAAAAGAGAGGATGGGTCCAAGTGACAGAAAATGAGGATTGGAATTTTTACTGGTAAGTATAAAAAGCAGGGCTTTATTGTTTTTCTTTTTCTTTTTTTGTTTTTTGAGTTGGAGTCTCACTCTGAGCCTGGAGTATAGTGGCACACACACGGCCACCCCAGTGTTGACTTGCTGGGTGCCAGTGATCTTCTGCCTCAGCCTTCCAAGTAGCCAGATCTACAGTTGCACGCTACCATGCCCGGCTAATTTTTTATTTATTATAGAGATGAGGTCTCGCCAAGTTGCCCAGGTTGGTCTCAAACCCACAGGCTCAGGCAATCCACCCGCCTTGGCCCTCCAGAATGCTGGGATTACAGGCTGAGCCACTGAGCCCTGCCCTCTTTTTCTGAAGCTTACTCATCAGTATTAATTCTAGTACCATGAATACAGAGTGTGCCCTGTGAAGGATTATGTCTTCAGAGGTAGGACTCCGCCTGCCATCATGCCTTCTCTGAGAACACATTTTTCATTAAGGCATTTAAGAGAGTGGGTGCTGTGAGTGTTCCCACATCGCTGTGTGTAAGCCTGGGAGATGAAGTCCTGGGTGTTTCATGGTGAGATAAGCCCTGTGGTAAGTAGGGTGAGAAACAGGAGCCTCAGCCCCTACCTTCTAGTGAGCATTTGTACCATCAGTGGCCGGAAGGACAGGGAAGAGGCTGTGGAGAGAGGACTTGGCTCCTCTTTTCACTTCCCTCTTCTGTGCCAAGAAGGTGCTGGTTGGACTGATTAACAAACAACAGTGGAAGAGTGAGTTAGACTACAAAAAAAAAAACAAAAAAAATCAGTGTTTTGGTATTGACTCTGGGTGGTACTCCAGTTTTTTTGGTTTTTTTTTTTTTTTGAGTTGGAGTCTCACTCTGTTGCCCAGGCTGGAGTGCAGTGGTACGCTCACGGTCACCGCAGCCTCGACCTGCTGGGCTCAGGTCATCTTTCCGCCTCAGCCTTCCAAGTAGCTGGTACTGCAGGTATGCACCACTATGCCCAGCTAATTTTTTTATTATTATAGAGATGAGGTCTCTCCATGTTGCCCAGGCTGGTCTCAAACCCCTGGACTCAGGCAGTCCTCTCTCCTCTGCTTCCCAAATGCTAAGATTATAGGTGTGAGCCACCACATGTGGCTCTTTTTCTCTTTCAACTGTGTTCTCCACCCCACTCCTGTATTCCCCTCAGTGAGCTATCCAAGAAAATGAAGTACTGACTCTGGGCCCTTAAATGATTTTGGTTTTAAGGGGTCCTTGGCCTTCCTGAATTCGGGTACAGATATTATATAAATGAGTTTCCTGACTGCAGAATCTGAAAGGGGTCTTTCATTCTTTAGTTATCAGTGCTAGCACTAATCAATAAATGTTTACTGAAAGCCTGCTGTGTGCCAGAAGGTAAAACGTCAGGGTGCAGAATCAAGACGGCTCCTGCCCTCACACAGTTCAGGTCCCAGTCAGTACCTGGACACACATCCTATGCTGCTGTGGGCCGGACAGTCCCTGACTCAGGAGCTGGGGACCTTGTGGGGAGATAGGGAGTAAGGGCACTAGGTTGAGGGCTTCATAACCAGGTATTCTCAGGCTGGGCAAGGACTCACACCGCGTGGATACCACCTCTGTCTTTCCGGTTTGCACGTCTCTTCTGTGCCTCTCTTTCAGGATGAGTGTGCAGACCATCCGAAATGTGTTCAGCGTCGAAACTGGATATCGGCTCTCAGATGATCAAATAGTCAACCATTTTCCAAACCACTATGAACTGACCCGGAAGGATCTGATGGTGAAGAATATTAAAAGATACAGGAAAGAGCTAGAGAAAGAAGGGAGTCCTTTGGCAGAAAAAGATGAAAATGGAAAATACCTCTATCTGGGTTTGTGTCTTTTTCACTGGCCTCGTGTTTTAAGTAAATAGTTGAGTTTTTTTTTTTTATTTCAGGGGCACAGTCGCTGAGGTGGTGGTGGTTGGCTTTGGTGGGTGAGTGTGTCTGTACAGGTTGTGGTAGCACCTGTTTCATTTCCTGTGTCTCCAGAATGGGGGAGGCTTACGTTTAGAATCTGAGTTTCTGAGAGTGTCTTGGGAATTGCCTGAGTTGTTCTTTATGCAAACAAGAGGATGTCCTCAGTGCATGGGGAAAGCACTTCCTGAGCCACAGAATGCCATGAGGGGTCGTCACTACAGCCATACCCAGGGACAGTGTGTCCTGTCCTGCCTGGTGAGAAAAACTGGGCTGTTGGATAACTTCAGAATCCCTTCACATACCTGATCAGAATTCATATAACTGACCTCCCTAGGCCTCAGTTTCCTCATCAACTCAATGAGAATGATCACCTAGCTCTTAGGTGGCTGTGGGGATCAAATCCAGGTTTGTAAAGCGCTTAGCACAAAAAACTCAGTAAGGTAACTTGTTAGGACAGGAACTGAGCAGCAGAAGTCCTTGTTTAGGTGGTTGCTGGGTCAGGGTGTGGGATGACACAACAGGGCCTGTGAAGTCCATGCATGTTTCTCTGCTCATGGCCACTGTTGGGCTGGCTGGTTGTCAGTGCCAGGTGTCTTTACTTTCAGACTTTGTTCCAGTCACCTATATGCTGCCCGCTGACTACAACCTGTTTGTAGAGGAGTTCCGGAAGAGCCCATCCAGCACCTGGATCATGAAGCCTTGTGGCAAGGCCCAGGGAAAGGGCATCTTTCTTATCAACAAGCTCTCACAGATCAAAAAGTGGTCCCGGGACAGCAAGACGTCTTCGTAAGTGGGGGCAGATACTTGTCCTGTGTGTTGGGTTCCTGCTAACAGTTTCATGTCATTCTGCTGTCTCTGGGCCATGAGCTGGGAGGCCTTTGCTGGCTTTTACTGATGTACATCACATGATGTCACAGCAGGGCTATGATGGTTTGAGTGTTCACAGGCCCTCCCTGAGGCAAGTTATGAGGGAAATGGATGGGCGTCACAGGTAGGACCTTGCAGTCCACCTTCTGTTCATAAGTTGGTGTGAGACCCGCTCAGTCACAGTAGTTCTGAGACAGTGAGACATGTGCTTAAGTCCTGGGACTCAGGGCCCTGGGCTTCTGGGTTTGAGTCCCCATCTGACACTAAGTAGCTAATATATTTTGTTAGACTCTTAGATTCATCAACTGAGTAAACTGAGGATACCAATAAAACTATTGTCATGGGGGTGTGGTGGGGAAGGAACAGGTTGAAACAAGCATATGGGAGGGGGCTGAGCACGCCTGAGCTGTCAGTGGAGTCAGTATACTCGTGTACCGGTCCACAGGTAGGTCTAGTAACTCAGTAATGCCTAGGTACCACTGGAGTGAAGCTTCCTTGTGATCCTTTCCCAGTGGGGCAGATGACTCACCTGTCAGGAATTCCCAGGATGGCAGGGGACACCTTCCCATTATGTAGTATGCTTATATCTGATTATACTTTGCTAGCCCCCAGATGGTCAGGACCAAGAAACACTTCCCTGAATGGGCTCCTGGGACCATCCTACAGCTGCTGGCACTATCCCCTGGGCAGGGGTGTCCTCTGTGGACACACCTCACCCCTGTTACCTCCCCAGTAAAACAACCTGTCATTTTGAGGCAAGGAGCTTGTTACCAACTGACTAAATACACCTTTGGCTGTTATCATCAATTTTTTAAAAATAGACTTTTTTTTAGAGCAGTTCTAGGTTCACTGCAAAATTGAACAGAGGTACAGAGATTTCCACATACCTGATATCCCCCACATGTACAGCCTCCCCCATTATCTGCATCCCCTACCAGAGTGGTACATTTGTTACACTGGTGAATGGTTTAGCCAGGCATGGGGGCACGTCCCTGTAGTCCCAGCTACTTGGGAGGCTGAGGCGGGAGGATTGTTTAAGTCAGGGGTTCAAGGCTTCAACAGATACAGATCATACCACTGCACTTCAGCCTGGGTGACAGAGACCTGTCTCTAAAAAAAAAAAAAAAAAGGTGAACTAACATTGACACATCATTATCATCACCCAAAGTCCATAGTTTACATTAGGGTTCACTCTTGGTGTTGTCCATGCTATGAGTTAGACAAACGTATCATGACATGGATCTGCCATCATAGTAAAATACAGAATAGGTTCCCTGCCCTAAAAATCCTCTGTACTCTGCCTGCTCATCCCTAATCACTGGCAGTCACAGATCTTTTTACTGTCTTCCTAGTTTTGCCTTTTCCAGAATGTCATATAGTTGGAATCATATCGCAGGTAGCCTTTTCAGATTGACTTTCTCCACTTAGCAATATGTGTTTAAGATTTCTTTATGTCTTCTCATGGCTTCCTGGCCCATTTCTTTCTTCTTCTTCTTCTTCTTTTTTTTTTTTAAGAGATAGTATCTTGCCTAGGCTGGAATACAGTGGCACGATCATAGCTTACTGCAGTCTTGGACTCTTGTCCTCAAATAGTCCTCCCGCCTCAGCCTCCCAGAGTACTGGGATTATAGATGTGAGCCACTGCACTTGGCCCCGTTTCTTTTTAGCACTGAATGCTGTCCCATTGTTTGGATTTACCATAGTATATCCATTTACCTAGGTGTCTTTGCATCTTTTTGACATATTGGTTGCTTTCAAATTTTGGCAGTTATGAAGACTACTATAAACATCCACGTGGATATAATTTTCAACTCATTTGGATAAATATTAAGGAATGTGATTGCTGGGTCATGTGATAAGAGTAGGTTTAGTTTTATAAGAAACCACCAAACTGTCTTCCAAGTGGTTGTATCATTTTACATTCCTGCTAGCAATGAATTAGGGTTTCTATTGCTCCCACCTCCTCACCAGCATTTAATGTTGTCAGTGTTCTGGATTTGGCATTTCTCATAGGTGTGTAATGGCATTTCAGTGTTTCAATTTGCATTTCCCTGATGACATATGAAGTGGAATCTCTTTTTGTGTATGAGGGGACCCTCCAAAAAAACCTGAAATTTATTTATCTATTTTTATTTATTTTATTTATTTTTGAGTCACAGTCTCACTCTGTTGCCCAGGTTGGAGTGCAGAGACATGCTCACAATCACTGCAGCCTCGACCTGCTGGGCTCAGGTGATCTTTCTGCCTTAGTCTTCCAAGTAGCTGGAACCACAGGCATGTGCCACCACGCCCGACTAATTTTTTTTTTAATTTATTGTAGAGACAAGATCTCACCATGTTGCTCAGGCTGGTCTTGAACCCCCAAGCTCAGGCAGTCCTCTTACCTCTGCCTCCCAAAGTGCTGGGAATACAGGCTTGAGCCACCATACCTGGCTAAAAACCTGGAATTTTAAAAATTGTGTACTTATTCTTTTTTCTTTTTGAGTTGGAGTCTCACTCGGTTGCCCAGGCTGGAGTACAGTAGCACATTCACAGCCGCTGCAGCCTCGACCTGCTGGACTCAGGTGATCCTTCCACCTCAGCCTTCCAAGTAGCTGGAACTACAGGCATGCACCATCACACCTGGCTAATTTTTTTGTTTTTTTGGTTTTTTTGAGTTGGAGTCTCACGCTGTCGCCCAAACTGGAGTGCAGTGGCCGCTCCCGGCCACCGCAGCCTCGACCTGCTGTGCTCCGGCTATCCTTCCGCCTCAGCCTTCCGAGTAGCCGGAATTACAGGTGCGCGGTACCACGCCCGGCTAATTTTTTGACTTTATTGTAGAGATGAGGTCTTGCCTGCCCAGGCGGGTCTCAAACTCGTGGGCTCGGACAATCCACTCACCTCAGCCTCCCAAAGGCGCGGGATTACAGGCTGAGCCACCGAGCCCGGCTCCTGGCTAATTTTTGATTCATTGTAGAGACGAGGTCTCGCCAAGTTGCCCAGGCTGGTCTCGAACCCCTGAACTCAGGCAATCCTCTTGCCTCGGCCTCCCAAATTGCTAGGATTACAGGCTTGAACCACCATGCCTGGCTGTATTTAGTCTTACATTTTTTAATTTTAGTCACTTTCCAAGTACCCTTCATTTGATGTAATACATCCATTGAGATGCTTTTTCCACTGCTCAAAACAGCTTTTCTTTTTTTTTAATTTTTTCTTTTTTTTTGAGTTGGAATTTCACTCTGTCTCCCAGACTGGAGTGCAGTGGCCACTCCCAGCCACCGCAGCCTCGACCTGCTGGGCTCCGGCGATCCTTCCGCCTCAGCCTTCCAAGTAGCCGGAACTACAGGCATGCGCTACCATGCCCGGCTGATTTTTTTTTTTTTTAATTTATTGTAGAGATGAGGTCTCACTGCCCAGGCGGGTCTCGAACCCGCGGGCTCAGGCAATCCACTCACCTCAGCCTCCCAAAGGCGCAGGATTACAGGCTGAGCCACCGAGCCCAGCATCAAAACAGCTTTTCAACTGTCAGTTTTGATGCCTGTTAGTGTTTCTGCCTTCTTTTTTTTTGTTTGTTTTTTACCTCTTCCACATCAGCAAAACATTTCCCTTTGAGGATTTTTTTCATCCGGGGAAACAAAAAAAAAAAGTCACTTGGGCGAGATCGGGAGAATAGGGAGGGTGGGGCAGAAGAGTCATACTATTTTTGATTAAAAACTAGCTTGGTGTAGGCAGGTGCTTTGTCATGGTGGAAGAACCAGTCACCTGTTTGCCATAACTCGGGACATTTCTTCGGCAAATCATGACATAGCCTTCTCAAAACTTCTAGATAACATTTGATCTGGAGAAACAGATTGTGAGTGCACAATCCCTCTCACATCAATGAAACAAATGATCACTGTTTTCACATTTGATATCACCATCACCTGTCATGCTTTTTTGGGACATGGGGAGGTGGCATTTTCCTATTGGCTAGATTGCTGTTTCATTTTGGTATTGTAACTATAGCACCAACATTCATCTCCAGTTATGACTTTGGGAAAAAAATCAGGACCAGCCTCCAACTGCTCCTTCAAAGCACAGCTCTCACAACAAAGCTAGCTGGTACACTGATACCAATGAGTTCCTTGAACACTTACCTAGCATGGGAAGCTTGTACAACAAGGGACCAACCCACCAAAGATAATTCTGGAATTTTTTTGGGTCCCCCCTGTACATTGCCACCTATATGTCTACTTTGCTAAGGTATCTGCTAGGATCTTTGGCCCATACTGTAATTGGATTGTTTGTTTTCTTATTGTTAAGTTTTACAAGTTGTTTTTTTTTTTTTTTTTTTTTTTTTGAGTCAGGGTCTCACTCTGTTGCCCAGGCTAGAGTACAGTGGCATGCTCTCGGCCTCTGCAACTTCGACTTGCCAGGTTTAGGTGATCTTTCTGCCTCAGACTTTTTTTTTTTTTTGAGTTGGAGTCTCACTATGCCCAGACTGGAGTGCACACCACAGCCTCAACCTGCTGGGCTCCAGCGATCCTTCCGCCTCAGCCTTCCAAGGAGCTGAAACTACAGGCACGCACTACCACACCCGGCTAATTTTTTTATTTTATTGTAGAGATGAGGTCTCACCAAGTTGCCCAGGTGGGTCTCGAACCCGCGGGCTCAGGCAATCCACTCACCTCGGCCTCAAAGAGTGGGATTACAGGCTGAGCCACCGAGCCCAGCTTTAGACTTTCAAATAGTTGAAACTACAGGCACGCACCACCATGCCCGGCTAACTTTTTGATTTATTGTAGAGACGAGGTCTTGCTAGACCTGGACTGATCTCAAACCCGTGGGCTCAGGCAATCCTCTTACCTTGGCCTCCCAAAATTCTGGAATTATAGGCGTGAACCACTGTGCCTGACCTGTGTTTTTTTTTTTTTTTTTTTTTTAACTAGGCTGGAGTGCAGTGACATGATCATAACTCACTGCAACCTTAAACTCCTAGGCTTAAGCGATCCTCAGTGATCCTGCCTCAGCCTCCCAAAGCACTGGGACTATAAGCACATGCCATTACGGCCAGCTAATTTTAAAATTTTTTGTCTTGCTACATTGCCTAGGATGGTCTTGAACTCCTGGCCTTAAGTGATCCTCCTGCCTTGGCTTCCCTGAGTGCTGAGATTATAGGTGTGAGCCACTGCACCTGGGCAAGAGTTCTTTCTATATTTTGGAAAACAGTCCCTTATCAGATATATATCTTGCAAATATTTTCTTCCAGTCTGTGGTTTGTCTTTTTATTCTCTTGGCAGTATCTTTTGCAGAGCAGAAACTTTTCAACTTTAGTTTTAATGAAGTCCGGCTTATCCATTCTTTCTTTTATGGATGGTGTCTTTGATGTTGCATCTTTTACCGTCTAATTCTGACTTTCTCTGACGTGTTTAGGTTTGTGTCTCAATCTACTAAAGAAGCCTACGTGATTTCTCTCTATATTAACAACCCATTGCTAATTGGTGGAAGGAAGTTTGACCTGCGCCTGTATGTTCTAGTGTCCACGTACCGTCCACTGCGGTGTTACATGTAAGAGTCTCTCGGATTCTGCTTTCATTCTTGATTGTATTTTAAGCTAATACTGCTTACTTCTTGGCATCACTCTGAGATTTAGTAAAACAGTGCATGTCCAGTGCTGGTCCAAGGCAGGTACTAAGGAACACAAGAACGGTTAACCTTGATACTGATATGACACATACAAATAAGAAAGCTCTTCTATACATTTAGAACAAAACAGCACTTTTTAGACAAGAAAATGGCATATTGTATTGATGTTTCTCCTCAGAATTTGAATTAATGTACATTCCCACCTAGGTATAAGCTTGGGTTTTGCCGGTTTTGCACAGTGAAATACACCCCGAGCACCAGTGAGCTGGACAACATGTTCGTTCATCTCACCAATGTTGCCATTCAGAAACACGGGGTGAGTGTGCCCTTTCATTGTGTTCACAGAAATGACCTGACTTTGCGGGTTTCTTTCTTTCTCTGTTTTTGCACGTGAGAACAGGGAGGGTACAGGAACGGTATTCAAAGAGTGTCCTGTCCTAAGGCCCTGGGACTGATGAGACTGGGAGGCTCTAAGCATCAGGCAGGCTGTCCTGGGGCACGTCAGCTGAATTCCAGCCTGGGTGGGAGTAGGGGGCACTTGGAGAAAGAAGGCAGCAGGCTCAGGCCTCACCTTGCAAGGTCTGTGACATTGGGCAAGTCAATTCAACTCTCAGAGCCTCAGTTTCTCCATTTGTAAAAGGAGATAATAGTATTACCTTGTAGAGCCATTGGGAAGATCACGTGAGATGACTTTTGCTTAGTCATCCATCCATTCAGCAGATACAGGCAGACTCTAACTTATGGTGGTTCAACTTAGAATTTTTCAACTTTACCATGGTGTGAAAACGATATGTATTCAATAGAAATTCTCTTTGTATACTTATGCAACCATTCAGTTTTTCACTTCTAGTATAGAGTTTAATAAATTACGTGAGATATTCAACACTTTATTATCAAATGAGGTTCGTGTTAGATAATTTTGCCCAACTATAGGCAAATGTAAGTGTTCTGAGCACCTTTAAGTTGGGCTAGGCTAGGCTGTGATGCTCGGGAGGTTAGGTATATTAAATGCATTTTTTACTTATATTTTCAATTTATTTATTTATTTTATTATTATTTTTTTTTTGAGTTGGAGTCTCACTCGGTCGCCCAGACTGGAGTGCAGTGGCCGCTCCTGGCCACCGCAGCCTCGCCTGCTGGGCTCCAGTGATCGAAGCTTCTGCCTCAGCCTTCCGAGTAGCCAGAATTACAGGCATGTGCTACCACGCCCGGCTGATTTTTTTTGATTTATTGTAGAGATGAGATCTCGCTGCCCAGGCGGGTCTCAAACCTGCGGGCTCAGGCAATCCACTCACCTCAACCATATTTTCAATTTAAAATGTAAGTTGATTAGTGGGTTATAGCTCCATTGTGAGTTGAGGAACATGTATAATCACTCAAGTGAACATTTTTTGAGTTGGTTCCATTCTGAGTGGATACAGTCATGGGCAGAAACTACCTTAGTACCTACCCTCATGGAGCCTAAAGCTTCTGGGGAAAGACATTCTTTAAATAAAAACACTGATGAATGTGTAATTAAAAACTGAGCTGCTCCAGCCTGGGCAACATAGCGAGACCTCATCTCTACAAAAAAAAATAAATAAAGCCAGGTGTGGTGATGCACACCTATAGTCCCAGCTACTCAGTAAACTGAGGTAGGGGTTAGCCTGAGCTCAGGAGGTCAAGACTGTGATAAGCTGTGATTGTGCCACTGCATTCCAGTGTGGGTGACAGAGAGATGCCAGCTAAAAAATCCTGAACTGCATGCTTTGAAGGTAAGGAACCTGCATCTAGAAGAGCACAGAACAAAGGACTCCCCTAGTGCAGTGGTCAGAGAAGCCTTCCCGCAGAAGTGGTGCTTGAGATCTGAAGAACAGGCCAGGATCATCCAGAGACCTGGGTGAGTTAGGGAATGAACTCTAGTAGAGAGTACGGCATATGCCAAGACCCCATGGCATGAAGGAGCATTGCAGGAGCTGAAGCCAGTCAGGGTGGCTGGAGCCCCCGGCATGAGAGCAGTGGACTGAGGGCATGGGGGAGGCCATTGAGGGTGGACACACAGACTTCGTGGGCTCTGTTCAGGTCTGGGGCTCTAATCTGCCCTCTTTTCTGTATGAAATACTCTTCTGTTTGAATCTTGCTTGAATGAAGGTCTGGAATGCCCTAATCTTTTTTGTAATTTGAGGAGAAAGAGAGTAAGTATTGGTGTAAATCTAACTGAAGAGTTTTGACAGGCCAGGCTAGTCTCCATCCTATATCCATTGCTCACCTCCGTGTGACTTGGGCAAGCCACTAACCCCAGGCCTTATATCTGCCACTGGGAACTTGGATTCACCTTACTGGTCCTGGGATGATGATGCCCATTGTCCACTAAGTCTGAATGACTTCCCCATGAGCCTGGCCCAGCTCACCTACCCCTCAGGGCTTCCCAAGAGCACACCAAGTGAGTGTCAGTGTACAGTTTTTAAAGGGTAGAACAAGAAGAAGGGTTTGACCAGAACCTTGTTAATAAGAGTTGGGAAAATGATCTTGCAGGTGACACAGCACAGAGCCATCAGTCTTTTGTGAAGGTTGAGCAATGACATCAGAATCTTCGTAGACAGGTAGCATTCTTAGTATAGTAGTGACTGTGGGGCAGGAGATGGCAATGACCGCCACAGATCCACCCTGATGACCATGCACGGTATCATGGCTTGCCAAGCCTCCTTGATCTGAAGGTGCCAGACTGAAGTTGGAAGAGGCCTTCTCGGGAAACCAGTCAGCTGGGTCACTTATTTCTATCAATAGGAAACAAACCATTTTTAAAATCCCCAGGAGGAATGAGCAAAGGCAGCATTTTAGCTTGGCATCTCCATAAGGCATGAGAAGCAGTCGTGCTGTTCACGCAGTCTGTCTGTAAATGCTACACCTTTTAATGGGAGAAAATGCTTTCTCTGAGAAGCCTCCCCTTTAACCTTGAGTGAAAGCTTCACATGGCTCCATTTTAGAATTGAATGAATGGCTGTCACGTTGAATACTGGGATGTTGTAGAGCAGTCCCTTCTCCTGGTGAGGCTGATGGGCTACACTCCGGTCAGCTGGAGCCCTGGAGACCAACAGGGGAGGCAGTGGTGCAGGTGACTGTGACAAGAGGGTGGGGTGGGAGGCTCGGTGCTATGATGGAATATAGGCATGGGGGGCCCATGGGCAGGTGGATTGATCCTGACTGCTGCAGGGTGGTGAGGGCTTCCTGGCAGCAGAGGACAAGGGTAACATGCAGGCAAGAGGAAGGAAAGGTCAGCGGTGTGTCCTGAAACGTGCAGGGTTTGCAGATGAGTTGGCAAAATGTTTTGAGGTAATTGATAAAATAATGTTCCTACAGACCAAAAAAATGCAAGACAGTTACTTGTTTTTTATACCTACGCATGCGTAGCATGGCGTTTTGCTATGTGTACTTTATGTTTCTGGAACTTTTATCTTTTAAAATTATATATAACATAAAATTTACCATTTTATTTTGTTTTATTTTATTTGGGTCAGAGTCTTACTCTGTCGCCTGGGCTGGAGTGCAGTGGTACACTCGTGGCTACTGCAGCCTTGATGTCCTGGGCTCAGGGGCTCCTTCTACCGCGTACTTCCATGTAGCTGGAACCACAGGCGTGTGCTACCACGCCCAGCTAATTTTTAAATTTATTATAGAGATAAGGCCTCACTAGGTTGCCCAGGCTAGTCTTAAACCCCTGGGCTCAGGCAATCCTCTTGCCTCTACCTCCCAAAGTGCTGGGATTACAGATGTGAGCCTTGGCAGTAAATTTATCATTTTAATCATTTTTTTTTAAGATGAGGCTTTGCTCTGTCATCTAGGCTGAAGTGCAGTGGTGCGATCATAACTCACTGCAGTCTCCAACTCCTGGCTTCAAGCTGTCTCCCTGTCTCAGCTTCCTGAGTAGCTAGGGCTACAGGTGCATGCTACCACACCTAGCTAATTTTTAAATTTTTTGTAGAGACAAGATCTCATTATGTTGCCCAGGCTGGTGGTCTCAAACTCCTGTCCTCAAGTGATCCTCCCATCTTCTGAGCCTTTTAACCATTTAAAAGTGTAAAGTTCTGTGGCACTAAGCACATTCATAATGTTATACAACCATCACTACCATCCATCTCTAGAACTCTTTCCATTTGGCAAAATTGAAACTGTAGTCACTAACTTTTTTTTAAAAAGGTGAACATGAACTTTTCTTGAGAGTAAAGGAGTCTATGACTGGAACAAGAGAGGTTTTGGAGCTGGGCTCGGTGGCTCAGCCTGTAATCCCGCACCTTGGGAGACTGAGGTGAGTGGATTGCCTGAGCCGCAGATTCGAGACCCACCTGGGCAGCTTGGCGAGACCTCATCTCTACAATAAATCAAAAAATTAGCCGGGTGTGGTAGCATGCACCTGTAGTTCCAGCTACTTTGAAGGCTGAAGCGGAAGGATCGCCGGAGCCCAGCAGGTTGAGGCTGTGGTGGCTGGGAGCGGCCATTGCACTCCAGTCGGGGCGACAGAGTGAGACTCCAACTCAAAAAAAAAAAAAAAGAGAGAGGTATTGGACAGTTAGACTAGCTTTTCCTGTAACTTCTCATAGTTCTTTCTAAGCATACAAATACTGAGCTATTTAAGAGTCCATTTTAGGTGAGCAAGCTTGGGCACATCATCTTTTAAGGTGTTTTAACACAAACTGATGGATAAAGGGGATTTATTATCTTCTATCTTTTAAAAAAAACATAATTAATTCTATGTTTTTATCCCCTTTGACTCAGTGGTGTTTGTTCATTAGTAGGCTGGCTTTGTTTTTGTTCACAGTTTTCAATTTTTACTTAGAAAATGAAATCCCAGTCTGGCACGGTGGCTCATGCCTGTAATCCCAGAACTTTGGGAAGTGGAGGCAAGAGGATTGCCTGAGTTCAAGGGTTCAAGACCAGCCTGAGCAACATGGCAAGACCTCGTCTCTATAGTAAATAAAAAAATTAGCTGGACGTGATGGTATGCTCCTGTGGTTATAACTGCTTGGAAGGCTCCCCTAAGCCCAGCAAGTCAAAGCTGTGGTGGCCATGAGCATGCCACTGCACTCTAGCCTGGGCAACAGAGTGAGACTCCAACTCAAAAGAAAAAAAAAAAGAAATTCCAGTTTTGTAACTGTCTATATACTTTGAGCCCCGGTCTTCTTCCCTGTGAAATGGGATAATGGTGACTTGGTGAGGTTGTTAGAGAATGACTTGTGTGGTACTTTTAAACTGTAGAGCATGGCACAGATGTGTCTTAGGTTCTCCCCAGGAAAGAGCCTCGGAGGCACAGGTCAGCGTGCAGTAGGTTTATTAGGACCCAGTGTCAGGGCAACACCTGTGAGGGAGGGCAGCGGACTGTGCCGGGGGTTGGGGGGAGGGAATGACCTGCGATGTTGCTGCAGGGAGGCCCCAGGCCTTTCGAGGGCACCAGGGAGCTGGGCTGGCTCTGCAGAGCTGTCCCAGGGGAGGCAGAGACTGACACCCTGGCATCAGCCGCCATGGGGTGCTACTGCCCTAGTGCAAGGGTTTGGCTCCACTGAGCAGCTCTCTTTAGTCCAGGGCAACTCCCATGTAGGGCCTCTACTGGAAGAATGAGTGCCTTGATCTGGGAGGGGATCTTGGCAACACTCCACAGCATGTGCTGGAAGGCATAAATGAGAAATTATGAGAATATTAGGGAGCTGAGTGTTTAAAAAATGTGCACATAATGGGCCCAGCTCTCCGTGGGGCGGGGTCCCGTGTGCCTTGTTACTGAATGCCTGCCCCACACCTAGGAGTCACCCCAGAATTGTTGTAGGAACAAAGGAGCAAGAGATTGGATTCCTCTGGGATGCATAGCCTGAGGGGGCCCGCCTCCTTTCCCATCTCCAGGAGGACTACAACCACATCCATGGGGGCAAGTGGACGGTGAGCAACCTGCGGCTCTACCTGGAGAGCACCCGCGGAAGGGAGGTGACCAGCAAGCTGTTTGATGAGATCCACTGGATCATCGTGCAGTCGCTGAAGGCTGTGGCGGTGAGTGCCAGCCACGAGGTGGGAGGATTCTCAGACTCAGGGAGAGCCGGTCCTTGGAGGTGTTGGGGAGTAGAGGTACCTGTTGTTCTTTTATTAAGAATACCTGTTTTAGCCAGGCTTGATGGCTCAGCCTGTAATCCCAGCGCTTTGGGAGGCTGAGTTGAGTGGATTGCCTGAGCCCGTGAGTTCGAGACCCGCCCGGGCAACTTGGTGAGACCTCATCTCTACAATAAAATAAAATAAAAAAAGAATACCTGTTTTCACGTTCCCATTGCCTATGTGTCTGCCAGACACCAAAGTAGTTTTGGTAAGGGAGAGGGTTCCGCTTCCAGCCAGGTGCTACCAGGGTGAGTGGACCAGCCTCTCTGGTATAGCCACAGGTCCTGGACCCTCTGCAGAAGGGCAGAGTCCCTGTCACATTGTCAACTCCTTTTAGGCCCACTAAATTGACAATGTTTTGACGTAGACTGATATTTTGGAGATGAACTTTCAGCAGCCTCCTTATTTTAGGCATCTTGACTTTGCTATTTTATAGATATTTAGGGCTAGAAATATCCTTTTTTTTTTTTTTTTTTTTTGAGTTGGAGTCTCACTCTGTCTCCCAGGCTAGAGTGCAGTGGCACGCTCATGGCCACCCCAGCGTCTACCTGCTGGGCTCAGGCAATTCTTCCGCCTCAGCCTTCCAAGTAGCCAGAACTACAGGTGTGCGCTACCACACCCACGTAATTTTTTATTGATTGTAGAGATGAAGGCTCCAGGTTGCCCAGGTTGGTCTCTAACCCGCAGGCTCAGGCAGTCCACTCACCTCGACCTCCCAAAGTGCTGGTATTACAGGCTGAGCCACCGAGCCTGGCCCTTATTTTTTTATTTTTATATTTTTTATCCTCACATCTAATATTTGCTGATTTGCAATTTGTGTTTGTTTTATTTATTGTTTTTTTTCTGAGTCAGAGTCACACTTTGTTGCCCAGGCTTGAGTGCAGTGGCATGATCCCAGCTCACCACAGCCTTGACCTCCTGGGCTCAGGTGATCCTTCTGCCTCAGCCTGCCTAGTAGCTGGGCCTATAGGTGCATGCCACCACACCTGGCTAATTTTTTTGTTTTTTAGGTCTCAAACTTCTAGGCTCAAGCAATCCTCTTGCATCCATCTCTCACAGTGCTGAGAGTACAGGCATGAGCCACTGTGCCTGGCTGTTTGTTTTATAGTTTTAAAGCAGGAGGTAGAGGGACAGGCTTCTGGCCTGAAACCCACGAATCCTCCCATCTCACCTGTGAGGGAGGATGGGTAAGCAACTGGCCTGCTCTGCAGAGGCCACTCCCAGGAGCCTGAGGCTCTCCAATGGGTTTCATAGTCTGTCTGAGGACAGGTATTGTCTGTCATTCTGCCTATTGAAGTGGCTTCTGATAGACTCATGCACTCAAATGTGGGTCCCGAGAGTCAGTGTGTGTGTGTGTGTGTGTGTGTGTGTAGGGGAGGCAGGGTACTTCCCATTCCTTTAATAAAGATGCTTTAAAAACCTTAAAAGACTGGGTGCAGTGGCTCATGTCTGTAATCCCAGCAGTTTGGGAGGTTGACGAAGGAGAATTGCTTGTGCCCAGGAGTTCGAGACCAACCTAAGCAACGTAGCAATAGTCTATACAAAAAAATTAAAAAATTAGCTGGGCATGGTGGCACTAGCCTGTAGTCTTTACCTATTCCAGAAAAGAGGCGGGAGGATTGCTTGAGGCCAGGCAGTTGAGACTGCAGTGAGCTGTGATCATGCCACTGCACTCTAGCCTGGGTCACAGAGTGAGACCCTGACTCAAAAAAAAAAAAAAAGCTTAACGAATTGCCACCAAGTAAAAGAGCAAAATGGTCAGGCTGCAGGATGCATCCCCCACATTGAAGGCGAAGGGCTATGAAAAACCTTTATTCTACAGAGTCAGTGTGGGAATTGCTGTTTTAGAGAACTTGTGATACGGATTTGGCAGCGAGCTGAATGTGTGTGAAAATATTTACATGGAATCTTCTCTGTGGAAGACTAGCCTACTCTCCCGTTTTTACTTTTAAATAAACCAGCTTATATTGAGCCTCCCTGAATGTGAAAGTTTTCCTTGAACCAACTAAGTAAAGAAAATTAAAGACAGAAAGAGGTGATGTCTGGTGAGTGCCTTGACGTTCTGTGCTCTGAGTGAAGCTCCCCCTGCTTTTGAAGTGCTCCACAAGCATTGTGGATGTGTTCATTTCGTGTGTTTGGCTGACAGTGAAGATCTGACAGAGAAAAACTTAGCATCTAGTTCATTGCTGGAGCTCCTCTTGTCCTGTTGAAGCTTTCTTGCACAGTGGTGGCTCAGGTGACAGATCACAAGCGTGCAGTTCTGGACACTTTCCGATGCTTTCCACCACATTTCGACATGTTCAAGCATCCACCCTTTCCAAGCCTCAAATGCTTCATCTGTGAAACTGGGGCCATGACACCAGTGTCATGGGTTGGCTATATGAACAGTGCTTGGCAGAGATTCATATAACGATTGGGAAGAGTTAAATGCTGTCAACCTGCCAACATGTGATGTTGTGAACCAAGTGCTTGGTAAAACCAGCCCTTTCACTCTCTAGCCCATTTTAGTCTCCCCTGGATTGGCAGGGCTTTGAGAAAAGGCTAGCTGCTTAATCAAGAAGAAAACCTCTTTTCATATAGTTTACCTCATTAGCAAGTGCTTTTTCTTTTTTCTTTTCTTTTTTTTTTTTTTTGAATAGGAGTCTCACTCTGTTGCCCAGGCACACTCATAGTTTTCCCAGCATCTACCGGCTGGATTCAGACGATCCTTCCACCTCAGCCTTCCAAGTAATCAGAACTACAGACACATGCTACCACACCTGGCTAAATTTTTGATTTTTTTATTTTAGAGATGAGGTCTCGCCAAGTTACCCAGGCTGTTCTCAAACCTGTGGACTCAGGCAGTCCTCTCACCTTGGCCTCCCAAAGTGCTGGGATTATAGGCTGGACCCAATGCACCCAGCCTGGCAAGTACTTCTTTTTTTTTTGAGTTGGAATCTTGCTCTCTCACCCAGGCTGGAGTACAGTGGCACACTGACAGCCACTACAGCCTCGACCTACTGGGCTTAGGTGATCCTTCCACCTCAGCCTTCCAAGTACCTGGAACTACAGGCACGCGCCACCATTCCCGGCTAATTGTTTTGATTTATTGTAGAGATGAGGTCTCACCAAGTTGCCCAGGCTTGTCTCGAGCCCGTGGACTCAGGCAATCCTCTCACCTCAGCCTCCCAAAGTACTGGGATTATTATTATTTATTTATTTTTTTTGAGTTGGAATCTCACTCTGTTGCCCAGACTGGAGTGCAGTGGCCGCTCCTGGCCACTGCAGCCTCAACCTACTGGCCTCCGGTGATCCTTCCACCTCAGCCTCCAAGTAGCTGGAATTACAGGCGTGCGCTACCATGCCCGGCTAATTTTTTGATTTATTGTAGAGATGAGGTCTCACCAAGTTGTCCAGGTGGATCTCGAACCCATGGGCTCAGGCAATCCATTCACCTCAGCCTCCCAAGGTGTGGGATTATAGGCTGAGCCACCGAGCCCGGCTAGTACTGGGATTATAGTGTTTCATCTTGGGCCTCAGTTTCCTGAACTGAAAAACTGTTCGATTTCTAAGGTTCTGTGGGTCTTTGGAACAGGGTTTACTTATTCACCTTTTATTCATCTAGTGCATATTTCATCACCTGGTTTTTACCAAGTATGTTGTCTTCAGAGAAGCTAGGGCAGGACAGACAAGGAAACATACGTGAGAGAGGTCTGGTGCAGGACGGGTTGATGGGCTCCTCCACCACATAGGAGAACCCAGACCCAGAGCGTGGGACTGGACGGAGAAGCTAAGAGCTACGACCTGGGTTGAGGGTTGCAGCCTGCTTGGGAGTGGAGACAGAGCAGAGTTTGGGGAGTGACAGATGGGTTAGCAGCTACCTGTCTGTAGACACTTCCTGGGACAGTGGTCTCTGGGTGCTGGCTGGGATTAGGATGCCAGGCTCCTAGTGGAAATGTAATTCCGTGAGGAACCAGCCCATCAGAGCTTTGCTTTCCTTCCTCGGTGAGTAGGGAGTGAGTGTCTATTATAAGGCTGCCCAGACTCTACTTCAAGGAGTGTCCAGCTGCGCAAGTGGCTGTGGATGCACAGGACTCGGGGGAGCATGTAGAACTGACTGCAGGCCCACTCCTGGAGGTTGAATCCAGGCAGGCTGGGGAGAGCCCAGGAATCTGCATTGTAAGCAAACAGCTGGTGTTTTTATGCATCTGAAGAATAGTTTATCTAAGATGTATCTACTTGGAGTGGAATTGGAACTCACAAAGGAAATTCAAAAATTGTATGCAAACGGGTTAACTTTTGTCACTGGGAACAGAGGTTTAAAATTCAGCACCCTGGCTGGGTATGGTAGCTCAGCCTATAATCCCAGCACTTTGGGAGGTAGAGGTGAGAGGATTGCATGAGCCCATGGGTTTGAGACCAGGCTGGGCAACTTGGTGAGACCTCATCTCTACAATAAATCAAAAAATTAGCCGGGCATGGTGGTGTGTGACTGTAGTTCCAGCTACTTGGAAAGCTGAGGTGAAACGATGATCTGAGTCCAGCAGGTCGAGGCTGTGGTGACCATGAGTGTGCCACTACACTCCAGCCTAGATGACAGAAGGAGACCCCAACAAAAAAAAAATCTGGCACCCAGTTGGGTGTGGTGGCTCACACCTGTAATCCTAGCACTTTGGGAGGCAGAGGCGAGAGGATTGCCTGGGTCCAGGGGTTCGAGACTAGACTAGCCTGGACAACTTGGCGAGACTTCATCTCCACAGTAAATCAAAAAATTAGCCAGGCATGGTGGTGCACACCTTTGGTTCCAGCTGCTTGGAAAGCTGGGGTGGAAGGATCGCCTGAGCCCAGCAGGTCAAGGTTGTGGTGGCTGTGAGTGTGCTACTGCCCTGTGGCCTGGGCAACAGAGTGAGACTCCTACTCAAAAAAAAAAAAAAAAAAATCTGGCACCTGGACTCCTCTGGGGCTGGGACGGGTGACAACCTGTGGGTGATTGTGTTTGTCTGTGTTAAGGCTGGACAGGCCTTTACTGCAGGTTCCTGGGTTCGGAGCTAGACGTGTGTCCACTCTGGACAGTCTCACGCCGATGGAGGTGCTCCCTGCAGGTCATCAGGCTCCGATGAGTGAGGTGTGGAGACGCCAGTGATGGTTCGTCCATCCCCTCTGTCAGACAGAGGGAAGTGCTCAGTGCCTGAGCACCATGGCTGAGAAGGGGAAGGAGAGAAGGAAGCCTTTGGGTGGGGAGTGGAACCTTGGCCTCAGGAAGTCACAGCTTGGGGGAGGGTCCCGCAGGTCTCCAAGGTGATGGTCCTTGCTGTGCCCTGTGACACTGGCCGTGTAACCCGTTGGTCGCTCTCTCTTTAGCCGGTGATGAACAGTGATAAGCACTGCTTTGAATGCTATGGCTACGACATCATCATCGACGACAAGCTGAAGCCCTGGCTTATTGAGGTAACTATGTGAGCACTGCGCCTGGTCATACCACAGTCCCCCTCCTGCCACCCCACAGGCCTCTGCCCTGAATTGGGCTCGGCAGCTTCCCAGGCAGATGTTTTTCAGGCCAGGCAGGAAGACTGGTGATGGATGTTCAGGCTGGACGTTTTGCTGATGGTTGGAGTAGAGGCTCATTTCCAGATCTCTCAGCTCCCAAGAGCCCTGCCCACAGAGGGAGCTGTGGTCTGTCTTCACATGAGCTTGGTGTCCTTAATGCCCCAGCCTCCAGGAAACGAGCTCACAACTTCAGGGGCCCCTGGCCGAAGGTGGCATACTGAACTGAAATGAGGAATGTTATTAGTACTCTGGCAAAGACTGGAAATAGATTCAGCTGTCTCTTGCAAGGAGAGAGGGAACGTAGCGGCAGCTGTCTGTCTGACAGTGACTCTTCCTGGTACTGAGTCTGGCCGATGCTATCTCTTCACAGTGAGTGTTGAAGACTGGTCTGTGGCCCAGACTTCAAACCAACCTTGCCGTGGTTACCTGGCAGTTGGTCTGAAGCCAGGAGGAGGAGCTTCCGGCCTCTGAAAGGACACAGAGACATGCTGTCAGAATGGAGGTGTTCCAGTTCTGTTCCTCTCCCTGTGTGTCTTCCCACCAAGCTCATTTGGAAGTGGAGGGCTCAGGCCCTTCAGCCTCGTCACCTTTTGAGCCAGTCTCCAATAGCAAGTTGGAAGGAGTGGCCTGTAGGGAAAGTCAGTGGGAATCCCCTGCAGGAAACTACTGGAAGAGTCAGGTTATCAGAGAGAGGGTTGGTTCCATAGTGGTGTTTTCTAGGGAATGAACTTGTCATGCTGTCAAAGCTACATGTGTGAGGGGGAGTAGATACACAATATTTATATTTTCTTGTCTTCCATCTTAAAACAGTAACTTTAATGGAAGTCAAGCTTTCCATGATGAGCTAGGATCTTAATTGTGAACATTGCTTCTTAATATAATAACAATTCCTAATTTTTGTACATTCATAATAAGAATCACAGGCCGGGCTCAGTGGCTCAGCCTGTAATCCCAGCACTTTGGGAGGCTGAGGCCAGTGGATTGCCTGAGCCCGTGGCTTTGAGACTAACCCAGGCAACTTGGCGAGACCTCATCTCTACAATAAATCAAAAATTAGCCAAGCGTGATAGCGCACACCTGTAGTTCTGGCTACTTGGAAGACTGAAGTGGAAGGATCTTCTGAGACCAGCAGGTCGACGCTGGGGTGGCCATGAGTGTGCATGCCACTGCACTCCAACCTGGGCGACAGAGTGACACTCCAACTCAAAAAAAATTAAAAAATAAAAATAAGAATGATAGTATTATGATATACTACAGTGGTAATTTTAAGGGCAGTGAGGTCTGGACAATTCTTTTTGTTGTTGTTGGAGTCTCCCTACCACTCAGGTTGGAGTGCAGTGGCATGCTTACAGCCACTGCAGCCTCGATCTGCTGGGCTCAGGTGATCCTTCTACCTCAGCCTTCTAAATAGTTAGAACCACAGGCGAGCGCCATCACACCTGTCTAATTTTTTGATTTATTGTAGAGACGAGGTCTCGCCAATTTGCCCTGGCTGGTCTCAAACCCCTAGGCTAGGCAATCCTCTTGCCTCTGCCTCCCAAAGTCCTGGGATTACAGGTGTGAATCACCATGCCAAGCTGGTCTATACAATTCTTTGGCACTGTACACACTAAATGTCCTGCTAACAGCACAAAGAGATGGTCTAACTGGGAGAAACCTGAACAACTTGTAAACTTGCTACCTCTGATCTCCCATGACCTGAAACAGCTGACCAGTGTCATTGGAACTGTGCCTAAAATATGAGTGAATAGGTAGTGACTGGAGCCTGTGGGATTCCCCATGGAGTGAAGTGAATGTCTGCATTTTCATCTGTGGATTTTGTGACATTGCTTAGCTTCTCAGAGGCCTTATGGCACTCACTTTCCATGTGCTGGATGGGCTTCTGATTGGAGTCAGAATTGCTTTATTGGTGAGGTACTACTCTCTCAGCAAAAAAGGAGCCCATCACCTTTTCCCTAAACCCACACTGCCGCTTAGTCAGGGTCCTTTGGCTCACTGATTCTAGCAAACCTCTGAGTGGCTCTTGGTCTATAGGACAGGGCTGATCACTGAAATGAAATCACAGGTGGACACTGAAATTATGCTTGTGTTGTGTTGTATGCTGACCCCCAAATTTTTATTTGTGCAATAACTGATTTGTAGATCTGAATTCAAATCCTGTCTTTAAGTATTATTTATCTTTCATCAAACAACTAATGAAAATGGATCACAAATGCTTCCTATACAAGGAACTCTGAAGGTGTTAGATAATGACAGTATTAAATGAAAACATCTTTACCTACAATGTGTGGTGGCCAGCCTTTTCTTCGGCCAGGCTTACTTTTATTACAGGAGAGCCCATGGTGCAAGTGAAGAATGTGTTTTTCCTCTCGCAGGTTAATGCATCCCCATCTCTTACCTCCAGCACTGCCAACGATCGCATCCTCAAGTATAACCTGATCAATGATACCCTCAATATTGCCGTCCCGAATGGTGAAATCCCAGACTGCAAGTGGAACAAGTCACCCCCAAAGGAAGTTCTTGGCAATTATGAAATTCTGTAAGTTTGCCTGTGACCATGCACTTGTCCTTCTGTGTTTCAGAGTGACGGGGGCCAAGGTCCAGTTTAGATTTTCTGTGTCTGTGTGGACTCGCCTTATTTGGGCAGAGTGTCCATTTATTAATGATATTATGGGATAGATCATGTTACAGTAGGAAAGCAGTTTGGGTGCTAAAGTAAACTTTGTCTATTTTCCTGCTTTATTTTTTTTTTTTGAGCCAGGGCCTTACTCTTTTATGCAAGTTGAAGTGCAGTGACATGATCACAGCTCACCACAGCCTCAACCTCTTGGGCTCAGGCAATCCTTCTGCCTCAGCCCCCTGAGTAGCTGGGACTACAGCTGTGCACCACCACACCCACTAATTTTTTTTTCTTGTAGAAATGAGGTTTTGCTATGTTACCCAAACTGGTCTTTTTTTTTTATCAGTATTTTTTATTATGATTTTGTGGGGTACAGTTAAGGGTTAGGTGTACAATTACGTTTCATTCAGGCACCCTGTTGATAAGAGGTGTTTCCCCATCCCCAGACAGATATTTGCGACTGTTAATCCCATCCCCCCCATAGTTTCCCAGTACCGTCAGTCATTTTCTTATAGTATTATATTGGATGTTCAAGGTCCATTATATGAGTGAGAACATGTGATACTCGGATCTTTGTTTCTGTGAGAGGTCCAAACTGGTCTTGAGCTCTCGGGATCAAGTGATCCTCCCACCTCAGCATCCTAAAGTGTTGGGATTATGGGCATGAGCCACTGCACCGGCTGTTCTCCTGTTTGGTAAATATTCATGAAGTACTTGCCACATGACCGGCACCCTGTTGGCTGCTGGGACATCTCAGAGCAGGGTACATAGAGTGCTTGTCGCTCACAGGTCACCTGGGCTCATACCCTGGCTCCACTATGCAGAGCTGGGTGATGGTGAGGAGCTTACTGTAACTGTTTAAACCTGTTTGTCTGTCTTTAAATGGGGATAATATGATCTGTTTTACAGGATGGGAAGGGAAAAAATGATAATAATCACTAAACTTTGAGGGCTTACCACATGCCAGAAACTGCTGAGTGTTTTACACACATGAGCACGTTTCTTTCCCCAGCAACCTAATGAGGCTGGCAGAAGTATTAGCTCCATTTCTTTGTTGCTGTTGTAGTAAAGGTGTGGGGTACAAGTGAGGATTAGCTGTATTAGTAGGCTGCATGCAGGTGAAGTTTGGGCTTCCAGCTGGCCCCCATTTCCCCTGGTAGTAGACCAGGTACCCTTTGTGTTGTCATATGTCCTGCATCCACCATTTCCCCTCCTTCCCTCCCCTATTAGCTCCATTTCACAGATGCAAAAACAAAGGCTCAGAGCAGTTATGTGGCATGTTTATAGTGACAAAAGAAGGAACAAAGTGAGAGCCCAACAGGAGGGCAGTGGTTGACCAAAGTATGGTTCATTGATACCATGGACTACTAGGTGGCCATGAGAAAGAATGACCTAGAAGAACAATACTGTGGCATCTGGGAGGTTGAGTGGGAAAACAACTTGCAGTAAAGGGTGTAGGCTATAATCCTTGTAAAACAAGTACTGCCTAAGCCAGTCTGTGTGTCCATGTGTTGTCTGTGTGGTGGTTTCCATGAGAGTGGATGAGCAGGGAAGCGTGGAAGGACACACATCATGTTGTCAGCGTGGATTCTGGGTGGTGGGGGTGAGAGCAAAGAATACAGGAAGATAGACGGCACTAAAAGGCAAAAGGGAGCAGGTGTTAGCCTCACAATTTTTCTTCTGTCAAAGCAAATGTGCATTCAATTTAACATTTTAGAAAAGCAAAGGAAGAAATATTTAGTAAAATCCATACACACACAGAGACCTCAGATCCCAGGCGCTGCGGAGGGGAGGATTTGAACACAGGCCCCGGACTCTGGAGCCCACGCTTAGCCACGTGCTACCTCTGCTGTGGCTGATGTGCATGTGCGGCAGCTCATAGCCTCAGACAGGGAGGAGGAGAGGGAAGTGGGTTCAGAGGGGAACCGTGCAGGGCTTCCAGGCAGCCTAGGGGCCTCTAGGGGTAGCGGTGATGAACTTCAGGGCTGAGCAGTCACTGAGGTTGACTGTTCTAGCCAGCCGTGGTCAGCTGCCAAGCTAGGTGCAGAGTAGGCAGAGGCTTGGATGACCAGGATAGGAGGATGTCGAGAGAGAAGGCAGGGGAGTGCTGGGGAGGGTAGGGGAGGGCAGTGAGGTCAGTGGGGAGGGGAGAAGGCGGGACCAGGGGCGGTCCCAGTGGGGAAGAGAGTTGCTGGAGTCCAGCACTAGAAGTAAGCTGGGAGAGGAAGGGATGGGGTCAGAGAGTGAGGGCTAGTGATGGAGACCACCCCAGGGGTGACAGGTCGGGATGCCTTTGGGGAGGTTGTGTGGGACAAGGTCACCGCAAGTCAGGGAATTGGGGGTCTCATCTGTTTGGTCATTGCCACTGCTGGCAACCATGAACCAGCAGCCTGAATCTCCAAGGAACTGCAAACATGACCTGGAGGATTAGAGGTGACGGCATGAGCGGTTGGATGGGAGTAACTAACTGTTCTGACCTGGCTTGGAAGGAGCTGAGAGATTTTAGAGAGGAGGGCCCCTCCAGCCCAGGGGCGTGATGGGTAGGAGGGAAGACAACCATCATGAAGGGACTGCAGGGGAGGTGGCTTCTTCCAGGAAAGCCAGGAGTCTTTTAGAGCAGGAAAGTGGAGCAGACGCTCCAGGACAAGGTGCAGGGCATGGAGACTGCCCTGAAGGGTGGAGTGTTTTGGAGTGCACAGAGAGAAAGCTTGGGGATGGGGTCAGACTTGTGTGTGTCCAGAGCAGCTTGGGATTGGCAGCATGGGAGGTGAAGGACAGTATGAGGATGGTGGGTGTCAACTACCATAGAGGCCTCAGGGCTTTGTCCTGATGGCGCTTGCAGCGGGGGGCTATGGGGAATGTGCAAGGGTGGGGCCTGTGAGGGGAGGCTTGTTGGGAACATGAGGGCCTTTGTAGGTCCCTCTTCGATCCAGCTGAGGGTGGCGGGGAGTCTGGCTTTTGGGGAGTGTGTGGGGCCTCTGCCCAGTCCGGCCTGTGGTCTCCCTGAAGGAGTAGGCCATACACTTCATCCCCAGGTTAAGAAGCAGAGATCAGGGCTGGGTGTGGTGGCTTACACCTGTAGCAGTTTGGGAGGCTGAGGCAGGAGGATTGCTTGAGGCCAGGAGTTGGAGACCAGCCTGTGCACCATAGTGAGGCAGCATCTCCACCAAAAAAAAAAAAAAAAAAAGGAAGCAGAGATCAGAAGCCTGACTGCTTTTAGTTGAAGAGACAACAAAGTGACCCCTCCCCAAGCATCAGAAGGCTCTAGTACAGAGCTAACAGTCCCTGAACTCTTCTTTTCAGGGCTCACTTGCCCTAATGCTTCCCATTATCTATCGAAGTTAGGTGCCCCGCTTTTGTCTTCAGGTGTGGCCTCTTGCAGCAGTAAGGGTGGTGCTGACTGGGGAGGGCGCTGACACCCGAGGAGTGCTGCCCTGTCTGTGTCCCATGCCAGGCACTCTGTGTTTCATTCTGTGCTACAGCAGCCCTTCCGCACGTACCACCATAAAGCAGAGGAAGCTGGCGGTGCACATTCACGTGGCTGAGGTCACACTGTGCTCCTGTTCCCAGAAACAAGTGCTGTAGCTGCTCCCCCAGATTGCCACCCTGGCTTTGGCAGCACAAGGCCTGGCACTTTGCATCTGCTACCTCCAGGGCCCAGTTCTGAATTGCTGACTATGCTTTTGTAACCTTTCAGAAAATGCTGTTCCCTACCAGGAATAGATTCTGCTGTCAAAACCCGGAAGAAAAGTCTGCCCGAACAGGAACCATCTTGTCTCTGACCCTCTTCTGCATTAGCTCCATAAGTGGCCAGACCATCCCCGAGATCAGCCCATCCTGGCTGCCAGCTGCTTGCCAAATGCTCAGTTCTATGTTTTTTTTTTGTTGTTGTTGTTGTTTGAGTTGGCGTCTCACTCTTGTCACTCAGGCTGGAGTGCATAGGCATGCTCACAGCCGCCGCAACCTCAACCTGCTGAGCTTAAGCAATCCCTCCACCTCAGCCTTTCAAGTAGCTGGAACTACAGATGCATGCCGCCATGCCCAGCTAGTTTTTGTGACTTATTGTAGAGACAAGGTCTCACCAAATTGTCCGGGCTGATCTTGAACCCCTGGACTCAGGCAGTCCTGTCACCTCGGCCTCCCAAAGTGTTGGGATGACAGGTTGAGCCACCGCAGCCAGCCATGTTTTGTTTTTTGTTTTTTTGAGTTGGAGTCTCACTCTGTCGCCCAGACTGGAGTGCAGTGGCCACTCCCGGCCACCGCAGCCTCGACCTGCTGGCGATCCTTCTACCTCAACCTTCCGAGTAGCCGGAATTACAGGCATGCGCTACCACGCCCGGCTGATTTTTTTTATTTATTGTAGAGATGAGGTCTCGCTGCCCAGGCGGGTCTTGAACCCGCGGGCTCAGGCAATCCACTCACCTCAGCCTCCCAAAGGCACGGGATTACAGGCTGAGCCACCGAGCCTGGCACGTGTTTTGTTTTTTTAAAGCTGCACAGACCAGCACAAATGCTCAGTCAAGCCAGTCACCAAGTGTGGTCCTTTTCTCCATTCATTCAGCAGATACTCATTCTCCCTGCCCTTGGGCAAGCTGCTGAGGGCAGCCATGAGCCAGACAGGCGGTCCTCCAGCCCCTCAGTCAGCTATGCAGACACAGCACAGGCAGTAGAGCAATAACAGATGTGGCGGGGAGTCCAGGGCTCTAGCAGCCCTGGGTTGTGGGCGTCTGGCCCCGTGGAAAGGGACCAGGGAGACTTCCTGGAGGAGCCCCCAGGCAGAACCTCCAGTGTCCTGCAGTGCCCTCCGCCCTACTTCGTTGTATTATGGGGACTGTGGCCATGTCTCTCCTTCATGAGCCAGGTCTACATGTTGTCATCTCGACATCCCCAACCCCGCACAGAGTGGATCCCCTAGTGTCTGCTCTGTGGGTGACAGTGAGCCAGCTTCCCTCCCTCCTATTCTCCCTTCCCTCCTATTCAATCTCAGCAGTGTCCAACCCACAAGCATGCAAACTGCAGATTCTGATTCTAGAAGTAAACTTATGACAGAGCCACCCTTTTCCAGGAATCAGCTAAATGAGCATTTGGCTCATGCCATATAACCAAACCTCTGAGTACCTGTGTGTTTGATGTAAATGTCCACATGTAGCTGAGGGACCTCAGTCGGGAAGGCCAGCAGATCACAGCTATGGACATGCTGTAACAGGAGAGAAATGCCTTTCACACCTCTGGACTCTGCAAGGCGAGGAGCTCCAAATTAGGAATCAGGAGTCCCAGGTTGAACCTGCCTATGCCATGTACTGGCTGCTGGGCCTGGGATACTGAGAAGCCTCTGAGCCCCAGCCCCCCTGATGTGAAGTGCTTGCCTGACGTTGCTGTCTAAACTGTGAGGGTGTAGTGGAGTCACCTTGGGTGGGCGGCCCCATCCACAGGAGCCTGCTCCATGCCAGAGCCTGCAACCCGGACTGCAGCATTTCACTGCGCTTGGGTCCCCTGGAGAGAAAGGCCCTTGCCACTGCAGGATGCCAGGGACTGGCGCAGATGCCATGGCAGAGCATCTGAGGCTCCTGTCCAGCTCTTCCCGCCGCAGAAGTCCAGGCTGTGGTTCCTGCATCCGTGCCTCTGTACTGGCTCCGTCAACGTGTGAATGTTAATTGGGAAATAGGTGATTAAAGGAAATGAGAGGGATAGCGTAGGTCAGGCTGGTGGAGGCTCGTGCAAGTGAGTGTCAACTGCAGGGCCTCTCTCTGTCCTGGACCCTCCTAGCAGGCTACTCACACCCCTGCTCGCCATCTGAAATCAGATTAATCACCCCTGCTCTGCAGATGCTGTATGGTTTTTCCAGACATGCTTTCTCTCCATCACCACTCAGGGCTGATTCAGTGTCATCTCATTCATGTTTCTTTTGGGGTCATCCCCAGGTTTGATCTGGTGGCCTGTGTAAAACGTCAGTTTCCGGGAGGGGTCGGGGAGGACTGTCCATAGTACCAGCAAGATTGTATTCATAGGTAGTGTTTGCTGGGCTGCCAAAACCACCTGGTGACAGACTGGCAGCAGCCAGGCACAGGTCGGGGAAGGAAGAGCCAGGGCCAGTCAGGCTGCTTCTCTGGGACATCCTATCTGCCACGAAGCAGCCTGGTGGTATTGCAGGTTATCTCTGCACAAGAACTCACCATGGTCCTGGCTGTTCTGTCTCTAGGTATGATGAGGAACTGGCCCAGGGTGATGGGGCTGACCGAGAGCTGAGAGGCCGCCCAGGCCAATCACTGGGACCCAAGGCAGGCCGGTCGAGAGACGCGGGGAGGACTGTTCTCACCACCTGGAAGTGACTCCAACCTGATCTTACCGAAACTATGCACTCTACCTGGGGCCCTGCTCAAAACCTACTTTGAAATTTCCTTTTTCTAGAGCTTTTTTTTCCTTTCCTAAGCCCTGTAAATAAATAAAGGCACTTATTTGGAAGGTTATGGCGTCTGTTTCACTGGTGCTAGAAGAACAATTCACATGATGTACAAAACTAGTTCTTTTGACAGAAAGCAGCGCTTCAGCATGTGATTTAATTATAAGGTATACACAATAAAAAAATTTTTTTTACTACATTAAAAACAAAAAACCTGGATATCTTACAGAATATACTGCTATGAGAAAGTAATGTGTTTAACCTGACAGCTATTTTGATTGTATTCCTTTTTATTTGACAGTAATTTTGAAGAAAATAGACAACTAGAAGTCTTTCTCAATAATTTATCTTTACAAAGGCCTTTGTCCAGAAGACACCTGTTCCTGCCACTTCAGTTTGGTAGATGAGGAACACAGACAGTTCCCGCTGTGTGGCTTTTGTGACAATAGCACCTGGGTTTACTGCCGACTCAGGGAAGCGCTCTGGGCAGCCGTCAGCGAGGACAAGTCCCATGAGGCGGGAGCAAGGACACAGCCACCTCAAGCCGGAGACTCACAGCAAAGTGTGGGCGGGACCCGAGTGGGTCCAGGAGACTGATGGCTGCATCTGAGTCACTCCTGAGCCGAGAGTGCTATTAGTCGAGGCCTTATACTGACAGTCCTAGTCAACACTCGTTTGTGAAGCTTCACTGTCTTGAATTCATCTTTAAAACTCCCTACCTGCCAGGCGTAGTGACTCACGCCTGTCATCCCAGCACTATGGGAGGCCGAGTTGAAAGGACTGCCTGAGCCCACGGGTTCCAGACCAGCCTGGGCAACTTGGCGAGACCTCATCTCTACAATAAGTCAAAAAATTAGCTGAGCACGGTGGCACGTGCCTGTACTTCTAGCTACTTGGAAGGCTGAGGCGAAAGGATTACCGGACCCCAGCAGGTCAAGGATGTGGTGGCCATTACTGTGCCACTATACTCCAGCCTGGGTGACAGAATGAGACTGTAACTAAAAAAAAAAAACCCACAAAAAACAAAAAAAAAAAACCAAATAACTCCCTACCTATTTTTTGTTATGATGTTACTAACAGGATGTTGTTCTCATGAATTTCACTGACTATACATCCTATAGATAGGGATCTTCCCCTGATTCCTGCTCAAGCTGTCTCAGTCTCACAATGGTCACATGTCAAGTACACGTCATATCCTGCGTGTGTGCACACGCCCATATTTTTAATGATTTCACTGCTAATTAGGGAAGAGGTCCTTTTAAATTCATACCGTATAACATAAAGTAAGAGTAATGTAACACAAATGGAATTTAGCCAAAATCCAAATACACTGCAATTCTGGGGGCTGCTTCTGCAGTTCCAACTTAATGAGCTGGTTTGTATGTGCATTTTGTGCTGTCCCTGATGTTTAGGCTTAATGTTTTTCTTTTTTTGAGTTGAGGGTCTCACTGTTACTCATGCTAGATTGCGTGGCATGATCATGGCTCACCACAGCCTCAACCTCCTGTGCTTAGGCAATCCTTCTACCTCAGCCTAACTGCTGGGATTACAGGCATGAGCCATCACACCCAGCCGAATGTTTGTTATTGATGGGTGTAGGATTGAGTTTCTGAGTCAGACCTGGGCTTGAGGTCTGGCTCTGCCATGTGTTAGCTGTATCCCACGGCTGCCCCCCCGGACTTGTTGGGTCTTTGTTTCCTAGTGTTTAAAGTGGGGATTAGACGGGCTCGGTGGCTCAGCGTGTAATCCCGCGCCTTTGGGAGGCTGAGGTGAGCGGATCGCCTGAGTCTGCGGGTTCGAGACCCGCCTGGGCAGCAAGACCTCATCTCTACAATAAATCAAAAAATCAGCTGAGTGTCGTAGCGCGTGCCTGTAATTCCGGTACTTGGGAAGGCTGAGGCAGGAGGATCGCTGGAGCCCAGCAGGTCGAGGCTGCGGTGGCCGGGAGCGGCCACTGCACTCCAGTCTGGGCGACAGAGTGAGACTCCAACTCAAAAAAAATAAAAAATAAATAAATAAATAAAAAATAAAGTGGGGATTAATTCCATTTGCCTCAGAAATAACAGGTGCCGCAGCACACGGACTCCTGCCCTCCTCACTCTTGTTCTGACTCTGACTAGCCAGTCCTCTCACGCCAGGGGATGGGGTCATTGGCATGGCTCCACCCTGGGGCTCCACCCTGAGGTTTCTTGTACATGGTGGTGAAAGGCATCCCTGTTAACCTGTACTGGCTTTTCCACCCACCAGGTCCTGGTCGGTTCTGTTACATCGTTTTGCTTTTGCCTCAGTAGACCTGAGAGAAGGGTAGAGTCCCTGTTGGGAAATTGGCCTCCGTCTGAGGACCGAGGGCAACTCGGTCCTGTTGGAGGCATTGAGTTGTTAGTTTGTGGGTGACTTGGTTGCTAGGTGAGGGTGAGAGTCTGCTAAATGGATTGATGTCAAATAT